>CM073512.1:2102500-12102500 GCA_037074495.1 Acacia confusa | reverse complement strand
AGCACAACAGACAGACACTCACACACACAGAGACAAACACACACTCACAAAGTCTGTGTAACAATTAGAAAACAATAAAACAAACTAACACGAAAAGAAAGAGGCAAGAAAATGAATGATAAATGAAAATCAACACACACAGACAGAGACCCTCACACGCACAACAGACAGACTCTCACACACACAGAGACAAACACACACTCACAAAATATATGTAACAATTCGAAAACAATAAAAGAAACTAAGAAGAAAAGAAAGAGGCAAGCAAATGAATGAAAAATTAAAATCAACACACACAGACAGAGACCCTCACAAGCACAACAGACAGACACTCACACACACAGAGACAAACACACACTCACAAAGTCTGTGTAACAATTAGAAAACAATAAAACAAACTAACACGAAAAGAAAGAGGCAAGAAAATGAATGATAAATGAAAATCAACACACACAGACAGAGACCCTCACACGCACAACAGACAGACTCTCACACACACAGAGACAAACACACACTCACAAAATCTGTGTAACAATTAGAAAACAATAAAACAAACTAACAAGAAAAGAAAGAGGCAAGCACATGAATGATAAACTAAAATCAACACACACAGACAGAGACCCTCACAAGCAGAACAGAGAGACACTCACACACACAGAGACAAACACACACTCACAAAATCTGTGTAACAATTAGAAAACAATAAAACAAAACTAACAAGAAAAGAAAGAGGCAAGCACATGAATGATAAACTAAAATCAACACACACAGACAGAGACCCTCACACGCACAACAGACAGACTCTCACACACACACTCACAAAATCTGTGTAACAATTTGAAAACAATAAAACAAACTAACAAGAAAAGAAAGAGGCAAGGAAATGAATGATAAATTAAAATCAACACACACAGACAAAGACCCTCACACGCACAACACACAGACTCTCACACACACATAGACAAAATCTGTCTAACAATTATAAAAAAATAAAACAAACTAACACCAAGAGAAAGTGGCAAGCAATTGTATGATAAATAAAAATTAACACACACACAGACAGAGACCCTCACACGCCCAACAGACAGACACTCACACACACAGAGACAAACACACACTCACAAAATCTGTGTAACAATTAGAAAACAATAAAACAAACTAACAAGAAAAGAAAGAGGCAAGCACATGAATGATAAACTAAAATCAACACACACAGACAGAGACCCTCACACGCACAACAGACAGACTCTCACACACATAGTCACAAAATCTGTGTAACAATTCGAAAACAATAAAAGAAACTAAGAAGAAAAGAAAGAGGCAAGCAAATGAATGAAAAATTAAAATCAACACACACAGACAGAGACCCTCACAAGCACAACAGACAGACACTCACACACACAGAGACAAACACACACTCACAATGTCTGTGTAACAATTAGAAAACAATAAAACAAACTAACACGAAAAGAAAGAGGCAAGCAAATGAATGATAAAGTAAAATCAACACGCACAGACAGAGACCCTCACACGCACAACAGACAGACTCTCACACACACAGAGACAAACACACACTCACAAAATCTGTGTAACAATTAGAAAACAATAAAACAAACTAACAAGAAAAGAAAGAGGCAAGCACATGAATGATAAACTAAAATCAACACACACAGACAGAGACCCTCACACGCACAACAGACAGACACTCACACACACAGAGACAAACACACGCTCACAAAATCTTTGTAACAATTAGAAAACAATAAAACAAACTAACAACAAAAGAAAGAGGCAAGCACTTGAATGATAAACTAAAATCAACACACACAGACAGAGTCCCTCACACGCACAACAGACAGACTCTCACACACACAGAGACAAACACACACTCACAAAATCTGTGTAACAATTCGAAAACAATAAAACAAACTAAGAAGAAAAGAAAGAGGCAAGCAAATGCATGAAAAATTAAAATCAACACACACAGACAGAGACCCTCACAAGCACAACAGACAGACACTCACACACACAGAGACAAACACACACTCACAAAATCTGTGTAACAATTAGAAAACAATAAAACAAACTAACAAGAAAAGAAAGAGGCAAGCACATAAATGATAAACTAAAATCAACACATACAGACAGAGACCCTCACACGCACAACAGACAGACTCTCACACACACACTCACAAAATCTGTGTAACAATTAGAAAACAATAAAACAAACAAACAAGAAAAGAAATAGGCAAGCACATGAATGATAAACTAAAATCAACACACACAGACAGAGACCCTCACACGCACAACAGACAGACTCTCACACACACAGAGACAAACACACACTCACAAAATATATGTAACAATTCGAAAACAATAAAAGAAACTAAGAAGAAAAGAAAGAGGCAAGCAAATGAATGAAAAATTAAAATCAACACACACAGACAGAGACCCTCACAAGCACAACAGACAGACACTCACACACACAGAGACAAACACACACTCACAAAGTCTGTGTAACAATTAGAAAACAATAAAACAAACTAACACGAAAAGAAAGAGGCAAGCAAATGAATGATAAATGAAAATCAACACACACAGACAGAGACCCTCACACGCACAACAGACAGACTCTGACACACACAGAGACAAACACACACTCACAAAATCTGTGTAACAATTAGAAAACAATAAAACAAACTAACAAGAAAAGAAAGAGTCAAGCACATGAATGATAAACTAAAATTAACACACACAGACAGAGACCCTCAGAAGCAGAACAGTGAGACACTCACACACACAGAGACAAACACACACTCACAAAATCTGTGTAACAATTAGAAAACAATAAAACAAACTAACAAGAAAAGAAAGAGGCAAGCACATGAATGATAAACTAAAATCAACACACACAGACAGAGACCCTCACACGCACAACAGACAGACTCTCACACACACACTCACAAAATCTGTGTAACAATTTGAAAACAATAAAACAAACTAACACGAAAGAAAGAGGCAAGGAAATGAATGATAAATTAAAATCAACACACACAGACAAAGACCCTCACACGCACAACACACAGACTCTCACACACACATAGACAAAATCTGTCTAACAATTATAAAAAAATAAAACAAACTAACACCAAGAGAAAGTGGCAAGCAATTGTATGATAAATAAAAATTAACACACACACAGACAGAGACCCTCACACGCCCAACAGACAGACACTCACACACACAGAGACAAACACACACTCACAAAATCTGTGTAACAATTAGAAAAAAATAAAACAAACTAACAACAAAAGAAAGAGGCAAGCACATGAATGATAAACTAAAATCAACACACACAGACAGAGTCCCTCACACGCACAACAGACAGACTCTCACACACACAGAGACAAACACACACTCACAAAATCTGTGTAACAATTCGAAAACAATAAAACAAACGAAGAAGAAAAGAAAGAGGCAAGCAAATGCATGAAAAATTAAAATCAACACACACAGACAGAGACCCTCACAAGCACAACAGACAGACACTCACACACACAGAGACAAACACACACTCACAAAATCTGTGTAACAATTAGAAAACAATAAAACAAACTAACAAGAAAAGAAAGAGGCAAGCACATAAATGATAAACTAAAATCAACACATATAGACAGAGACCCTCACACGCACAACAGACAGACTCTCACACACACACTCACAAAATCTGTGTAACAATTAGAAAACAATAAAACAAACTAACAAGAAAAGAAAGAGGCAAGCACATGAATGATAAACTAAAATTAACACACACAGACAGAGACCCTCAGAAGCAGAACAGTGAGACACTCACACACACAGAGACAAACACACACTCACAAAATCTGTGTAACAATTAGAAAACAATAAAACAAACTAACAAGAAAAGAAAGAGGCAAGCACATGAATGATAAACTAAAATCAACACACACAGACAGAGACCCTCACACGCACAACAGACAGACTCTCACACACACACTCACAAAATCTGTGTAACAATTTGAAAACAATAAAACAAACTAACACGAAAAGAAAGAGGCAAGGAAATGAATGATAAATTAAAATCAACACACACAGACAAAGACCCTCACACGCACAACACACAGACTCTCACACACACATAGACAAACACACACTCACAAAGTCTGTGTAACAATTAGAAAACAATAAAACAAACTAACACGAAAAGAAAGAGGCAAGAAAATGAATGATAAATGAAAATCAACACACACAGACAGAGACCCTCACACGCACAACAGATAGACTCTCACACACACAGAGACAAACACACACTCACAAAATATATGTAACAATTCGAAAACAATAAAAGAAACTAAGAAGAAAAGAAAGAGGCAAGCAAATGAATGAAAAATTAAAATCAACACACACAGACAGAGACCCTCACAAGCACAACAGACAGACACTCACACACACAGAGACAAACACACACTCACAAAGTCTGTGTAACAATTAGAAAACAATAAAACAAACTAACACGAAAAGAAAGAGGCAAGAAAATGAATGATAAATGAAAATCAACACACACAGACAGAGACCCTCACACGCACAACAGACAGACTCTCACACACACAGAGACAAACACACACTCACAAAATATATGTAACAATTCGAAAACAATAAAAGAAACTAAGAAGAAAAGAAAGAGGCAAGCAAATGAATGAAAAATTAAAATCAACACACACAGACAGAGACCCTCACAAGCACAACAGACAGACACTCACACACACAGAGACAAACACACACTCACAAAATCTGTGTAACAATTAGAAAACAATAAAATAAACTAACAAGAAAAGAAAGAGGCAAGCACATGAATGATAAACTAAAATCAACACACACAGACAGAGACCCTCACACGCACAACAGACAGACTCTCACACACACAGAGACAAACACACACTCACAAAATATATGTAACAATTAGAAAACAATAAAAGAAACTCACAAGAAAAGAAAGAGGCAAGCAAATGAATGAAAAATTAAAATCAACACACACAGACAGAGACCCTCACAAGCACAACAGACAGACACTCACACACACAGAGACAAACACACACTCACAAAGTCTGTGTAACAATTAGAAAACAATAAAACAAACTAACACGAAAAGAAAGAGGCAAGAAAATGAATGATAAATGAAAATCAACACACACAGACAGAGACCCTCACACGCACAACAGACAGACTCTCACACACACAGAGACAAACACACACTCACAAAATATATGTAACAATTCGAAAACAATAAAAGAAACTAAGAAGAAAAGAAAGAGGCAAGCAAATGAATGAAAAATTAAAATCAACACACACAGACAGAGACCCTCACAAGCACAACAGACAGACACTCACACACACAGAGACAAACACACACTCACAAAGTCTGTGTAACAATTAGAAAACAATAAAACAAACTAACACGAAAAGAAAGAGGCAAGAAAATGAATGATAAATGAAAATCAACACACACAGACAGAGACCCTCACACGCACAACAGACAGACTCTCACACACACAGAGACAAACACACACTCACAAAATCTGTGTAACAATTAGAAAACAATAAAACAAACTAACAAGAAAAGAAAGAGGCAAGCACATGAATGATAAACTAAAATCAACACACACAGACAGAGACCCTCACAAGCAGAACAGAGAGACACTCACACACACAGAGACAAACACACACTCACAAAATCTGTGTAACAATTAGAAAACAATAAAACAAAACTAACAAGAAAAGAAAGAGGCAAGCACATGAATGATAAACTAAAATCAACACACACAGACAGAGACCCTCACACGCACAACAGACAGACTCTTACACACACACTCACAAAATCTGTGTAACAATTTGAAAACAATAAAACAAACTAACAAGAAAAGAAAGAGGCAAGGAAATGAATGATAAATTAAAATCAACACACACAGACAAAGACCCTCACACGCACAACACACAGACTCTCACACACACATAGACAAAATCTGTCTAACAATTATAAAAAAATAAAACAAACTAACACCAAGAGAAAGTGGCAAGCAATTGTATGATAAATAAAAATTAACACACACACAGACAGAGACCCTCACACGCCCAACAGACAGACACTCACACACACAGAGACAAACACACACTCACAAAATCTGTGTAACAATTAGAAAACAATAAAACAAACTAACAAGAAAAGAAAGAGGCAAGCACATGAATGATAAACTAAAATCAACACACACAGACAGAGACCCTCACACGCACAACAGACAGACTCTCACACACATAGTCACAAAATCTGTGTAACAATTCGAAAACAATAAAAGAAACTAAGAAGAAAAGAAAGAGGCAAGCAAATGAATGAAAAATTAAAATCAACACACACAGACAGAGACCCTCACAAGCACAACAGATAGACACTCACACACACAGAGACAAACACACACTCACAATGTCTGTGTAACAATTAGAAAACAATAAAACAAACTAACACGAAAAGAAAGAGGCAAGCAAATGAATGATAAAGTAAAATCAACACGCACAGACAGAGACCCTCACACGCACAACAGACAGACTCTCACACACACAGAGACAAACACACACTCACAAAATCTGTGTAACAATTAGAAAACAATAAAACAAACTAACAAGAAAAGAAAGAGGCAAGCACATGAATGATAAACTAAAATCAACACACACAGACAGAGACCCTCACACGCACAACAGACAGACACTCACACACACAGAGACAAACACACACTCACAAAATCTTTGTAACAATTAGAAAACAATAAAACAAACTAACAACAAAAGAAAGAGGCAAGCACATGAATGATAAACTAAAATCAACACACACAGACATAGTCCCTCACACGCACAACAGACAGACTCTCACACACACAGAGACAAACACACACTCACAAAATCTGTGTAACAATTCGAAAACAATAAAACAAACTAAGAAGAAAAGAAAGAGGCAAGCAAATGCATGAAAAATTAAAATCAACACACACAGACAGAGACCCTCACAAGCACAACAGACAGACACTCACACACACAGAGACAAACACACACTCACAAAATCTGTGTAACAATTAGAAAACAATAAAACAAACTAACAAGAAAAGAAAGAGGCAAGCACATAAATGATAAACTAAAATCAACACACACAGACAGAGACCCTCACACGCACAACAGACAGACACTCACACACACAGAGACAAACACACACTCACAAAATCTTTGTAACAATTAGAAAACAATAAAACAAACTAACAACAAAAGAAAGAGGCAAGCACATGAATGATAAACTAAAATCAACACACACAGACATAGTCCCTCACACGCACAACAGACAGACTCTCACACACACAGAGACAAACACACACTCACAAAATCTGTGTAACAATTAGAAAACAATAAAACAAACTAACAAGAAAAGAAAGAGGCAAGCACATGAATGATAAACTAAAATCAACACACACAGACAGAGACCCTCACACGCACAACAGACAGACACTCACACACACAGAGACAAACACACGCTCACAAAATCTTTGTAACAATTAGAAAACAATAAAACAAACTAACAACAAAAGAAAGAGGCAAGCACTTGAATGATAAACTAAAATCAACACACACAGACAGAGACCCTCACACGCACAACAGACAGACTCTCACACACACACTCACAAAATCTGTGTAACAATTTGAAAACAATAAAACAAACTAACACGAAAAGAAAGAGGCAAGGAAATGAATGATAAATTAAAATCAACACACACAGACAAAGACCCTCACACGCACAACACACAGACTCTCACACACACATAGACAAACACACACTCACAAAGTCTGTGTAACAATTAGAAAACAATAAAACAAACTAACACGAAAAGAAAGAGGCAAGAAAATGAATGATAAATGAAAATCAACACACACAGACAGAGACCCTCACACGCACAACAGACAGACTCTCATACACACAGAGACAAACACACACTCACAAAATATATGTAACAATTCGAAAACAATAAAAGAAACTAAGAAGAAAAGAAAGAGGCAAGCAAATGAATGAAAAATTAAAATCAACACACACAGACAGAGACCCTCACAAGCACAACAGACAGACACTCACACACACAGAGACAAACACACACTCACAAAGTCTGTGTAACAATTAGAAAACAATAAAACAAACTAACACGAAAAGAAAGAGGCAAGAAAATGAATGATAAATGAAAATCAACACACACAGACAGAGACCCTCACACGCACAACAGACAGACTCTCACACACACAGAGACAAACACACACTCACAAAATATATGTAACAATTCGAAAACAATAAAAGAAACTAAGAAGAAAAGAAAGAGGCAAGCACATGAATGATAAACTAAAATCAACACACACAGAAAGAGACCCTCACACATACAACAGACAGACTCTCACACATACAGAGACAAACACACACTCACAAAATCTATGTAACAATTCGAAAACAATAAAACAAACTAAGAAGAAAAGAAAGAGGCAAGCAAATGAATGAAAAATTAAAATCAACACACAGAGACAGAGACCCTCACAAGCACAACAGACAGACACTCACACACACAGAGACAAACACACACTCACATAATCTGTGTAACAATTAGAAAACAATAAAACAAACTAACAAGAAAAGAAAGAGGCAAGCACATGAATGATAAACTAAAATCAACACACACAGACAGAGACCCTCACACGCATAACAGACAGACTCTCACAGACACAGAGACAAACACACACTCACAAAATCTGTGTAACAATTCGAAAACAATAAAACAAACTAAGAAGAAAAGATAGAGGCAAGCAAATGAATGAAAAATTAAAATCAACACACACAGACAGAGACCCTCACAAGCACAACAGACAGACACTCACACACACAGAGACAAACACACACTCACAAAATCTGTGTAACAATTAGAAAACAATAAAACAAACTAACAAGAAAAGAAAGAGGCAAGCACATGAATGATAAACTAAAATCAACACACACAGACAGAGACCCTCACACGCACAACAGACAGACTCTCACACACACACTCACAAAATCTGTGTAACAATTAGAAAACAATAAAACAAACTAACAAGAAAAGAAAGAGGCAAGCACATGAATGATAAACTAAAATCAACACACACAGACAGAGACCCTCACACGCCCAACAGAAAAACAATCACACACACGGAGACAAACACACACTCACAAACTCTGTGTAACAATTAAAAAACAATAAAACAAACTAACAAGAAAAGATAGAGGCAAGCACATGAATGATAAACTAAAATCAACACACACAGACAGAGACCCTCACACGCACAACAGACAGACTCTCACACACACAGTCACAGAATCTGTGTAACAATTCGAAAACAATAAAACAAACTAAGAAGAAAAGAAAGAGGCAAGCAAATGAATGAAAAATTAAAATCAACACACACAGACAGAGACCCTCACAAGCACAACAGACAGACACTCACACACACAGAGACAAACACACACTCACAATGTCTGTGTAACAATTAGAAAACAATAAAACAAACTAACACGAAAAGAAAGAGGCAAGCAAATGAATGATAAAGTAAAATCAACACGCACAGACTGAGACCCTCACACGCACAACAGACAGACTCTCACACACACAGAGACAAACACACACTCACAAAATCTGTGTAACAATTAGAAAACAATAAAACAAACTAACAAGAAAAGAAAGAGGCAAGAACATGAATGATAAACTAAAATCAACACACACAGACAGAGACCCTCACACGCACAACAGACAGACTCTCACACACACAGAGACAAACACACACTCACAAAATATGTGTAACAATTCGAAAACAATAAAAGAAACTAAGAAGAAAAGAAAGAGGCAAGCAAATGAATGAAAAATTAAAATCAACACACACAGACAGAGAGCCTCACAAGCACAACAGACAGACACTCACACACACAGAGACAAACACACACTCACAAAGTCTGTGTAACAATTAGAAAACAATAAAACAAACTAACACGAAAAGAAAGAGGCAAGCAAATGAATGATAAATGAAAATCAACACACACAGACAGAGACCCTCACACGCACAACAGACAGACTCTCACACACACAGAGACAAACACACACTCACAAAGTCTGTGTAACAATTAGAAAACAATAAAACAAACTAACACGAAAAGAAAGAGGCAAGCAAATGAATGATAAATGAAAATCAACACACACAGACAGAGACCCTCACACGCACAACAGACAGACTCTCACACACACAGAGACAAACACACACTCACAAAATCTGTGTAACAATTAGAAAACAATAAAACAAACTAACAAGAAAAGAAAGAGGCAAGCACATGAATGATAAACTAAAATCAACACACACAGACAGAGACCCTCACAAGCAGAACAGACAGACACTCACACACACAGAGACAAACACACACTCACAAAATCTGTGTAACAATTAGAAAACAAAAAAACAAACTAACAAGAAAAGAAAGAGGCAAGCACATGAATGATAAACTAAAATCAACACACACAGACAGAGACACTCACACGCACAACAGACAGACTCTCACACACACACTCACAAAATCTGTGTAACAATTAGAAAACAATAAAACAAACTAACAAGAAAAGAAAGAGGCAAGCACATGAATGATAAACTAAAATCAACACACACAGACAGAGACCCTCACACGCCCAACAGAAAAACAATCACACACACGGAGACAAACACACACTCACAAACTCTGTGTAACAATTAAAAAACAATAAAACAAACTAACAAGAAAAGATAGAGGCAAGCACATGAATGATAAACTAAAATCAACACACACAGACAGAGACCCTCACACGCACAACAGACAGACTCTCACACACACACTCACAAAATCTGTGTAACAATTAGAAAACAATAAAACAAACTAACAAGAGAAGAAAGAGGCAAGGAAATGAATGATAAATTAAAATCAACACACACAGACAAAGACCCTCACACGCACAACACACAGACTCTCACACACACATAGACAAAATCTGTCTAACAATTATAAAAAAATAAAACAAACTAACACCAAGAGAAAGTGTCAAGCAATTGTATGATAAATAAAAATTAAACCACACACAGACAGAGACCCTCACACGCCCAACAGACAGACACTCACACACACAGAGACAAACACACACTCACAAAATCTGTATAACAATTAGAAAAAAATAAAACAAACTAACAAGAAAAGAAAGAGGCAAGCAAATGAATGAAAAATTAAAATCAACACACACAGACAGAGACCCTCACAAGCAAAACAGACAGACACTCACACACACAGAGACAAACACACACTCACAAAATCTGTGTAACAATTAGAAAACAATAAAAGAAACTCACAAGAAAAGAAAGAGGCAAGCAAATGAATGAAAAATTAAAATCAACACACACAGATAGAGACCCTCACAAGCACAACAGACAGACACTCACACACACAGAGACAAACACACACTCACAAAGTCTGTGTAACAATTAGAAAACAATAAAACAAACTAACACGAAAAGAAAGAGGCAAGCAAATGAATGATAAATTAAAATCAACACACACAGACAGAGACCCTCACACGCACAACAGACAGACTCTCACACACACAGAGACAAACACACACTCACAAAATCTGTGTAACAATTAGAAAACAATAAAACAAACTAACAAGAAAAGAAAGAGGGAAGCACATGAATGATAAACTAAAATCAACACACACAGACAGAGACCCTCACACGTACAACAGACAGACTCTCATACATACAGAGACAAACACACACTCACAAAATCTATGTAACAATTAGAAAACAATAAAACAAACTAAGAAGAAAAGAAAGAGGCAAGCAAATGAATGAAAAATTAAAATCAACACACACAGACAGAGACCCTCACAAGCACAACAGACAGACACTCACACACACAGAGACAAACACACACTCACAAAATCTGTGTAACAATTAGAAAACAATAAAACAAACTAACAAGAAAAGAAAGGGGCAAGCAAATGAATGAAAAATTAAAATCAACACACACAGACAGAGACCCTCACAAGCACAACAGACAGACACTCACACACACAGAGACAAACACACACTCACAAAATATGTGTAACAATTAGAAAAAAATAAAACAAACTAACAAGAAAAGAAAGAGGCAAGCACATCAATGATAAGCTAAAATCAACACACTCAGACAGAGACCCTCACAAGCACAACAGACAGACACTCACACACACAGAGACAAACACACACTCACAAAATCTGTGTAACAATTAGAAAACAATAAAACAAACTAACAAGAAAAGAAAGAGGCAAGCACATGAATGATAAACTAAAATCAACACACACAGACAGAGACCCTCACACGCACAACAGACAGACTCTCACACACACACTCACAAAATCTGTGTAACAATTAGAAAACAATAAAACAAACTAACAAGAAAAGAAAGAGGCAAGCACATGAATGATAAACTAAAATCAACACACACAGACAGAGACCCTCACACGCACAACAGACAGACTCTCACACACACAGAGACAAACACACACTCACAAAATATGTGTAACAATTCGAAAACAATAAAAGAAACTAAGAAGAAAAGAAAGAGGCAAGCAAATGAATGAAAAATTAAAATCAACACACACAGACAGAGACCCTCACAAGCATAACAGACAGACACTCACACACACAGAGACAAACACACACTCACAAAGTCTGTGTAACAATTAGAAAACAATAAAACAAACTAACACGAAAAGAAAGAGGCAAGCAAATGAATGATAAATTAAAATCAACACACACAGACAGAGACCCTCACACGCACAACAGACAGACTCTCACACACACAGAGACAAACACACACTCACAAAATCTGTGTAACAATTAGAAAACAATAAAACAAACTAACAAGAAAAGAAAGAGGCAAGCACATGAATGATAAACTAAAATCAACACACACAGACAGAGACCCTCACACCCACAACAGACAGACTCTCACACACACACTCACAAAATCTGTGTAACAATTAGAAAACAATAAAACAAACTAACAAGAAAAGAAAGAGGCAAGGAAATGAATGATAAATTAAAATCAACACACACAGACAAAGACCCTCACACGCACAACACACAGACTCTCACACACACATAGACAAAATCTGTCTAACAATTATAAAAAAATAAAACAAACTAACACCAAGAGAAAGTGGCAACCAATTGAATGATAAATAAAAATTAACACACACACAGACAGAGACCCTCACACGCCCAACAGACAAACACTCACACACACGGAGACAAACACACACTCACAAAATCTGTGTAACAATTAAAAAACAATAAAACAAACTAACAAGAAAAGAAAGAGGCAAGCACATGAATGATAAACTAAAATCAACACACACAGACAGAGACCCTCACACGCACAACAGACAGACACTCACACACACAGAGACAAACACACACTCACAAAGTCTGTGTAACAATTAGAAAACATTAAAACAAACTAACAGGAAAAGAAAGAGGCAAGCACATGAATGATAAACTAAAATCAACACACACAGACAGAGACCCTCACACGCACAACAGACAGACTCACACACACACACTCACAAAATCTGTGTAACAATTAGAAAACAATAAAACAAACTAACAAGAGAAGAAAGAGGCAAGGAAATGAATGATAAATTAAAATCAACACACACAGACAAAGACCCTCACACGCACAACACACAGACTCTCACACACACATAGACAAAATCTGTCTAACAATTATAAAAAAATAAAACAAACTAACACCAAGAGAAAGTGTCAAGCAATTGAATGATAAATAAAAATTAACACACACACAGACAGAGACCCTCACACGCCCAACAGACAAACACTCACACACACAGAGACAAACACACACTCACAAAGTCTGTGTAACAATTAGAAAACATTAAAACAAACTAACAAGAAAAGAAAGAGGCAAGCACATGAATGATAAACTAAAATCAACACACACAGACAGAGACCCTCACACGCACAACAGACAGACACTCACACACACAGAGACAAACACACACTCACAAAGTCTGTGTAACAATTCGAAAACAATAAAACAAACTAAGAAGAAAAGAAAGAGGCAAGCAAATGAATGAAAAAGTAAAATCAACACACACAGACAGAGACCCTCACACGCACAACAGACAGACTCTCACACACACAGAGACAAACACACACTCACAAAATCTGTGTAACAATTAGAAAACGATAAAACAAACTAACAAGAAAAGAAAGAGGCAAGCACATGAATGATAAACTAAAATCAACACACACAGACAGAGACCCTCACACGCACAACAGACAGACTCTCACACACACACTCACAAAATCTGTGTAAAAATTAGAAAACAATAAAACAAACTAACAAGAAAAGAAAGAGGCAAGCACATGAATGATAAACTAAAATCAACATACACAGACAGAGACCCTCACACGCACAACAGACAGACTCTCACACACACACTCACAAAATCTGTGTAACAATTAGAAAACAATAAAACAAACTAACAAGAAAAGAAAGAGGCAAGCACATGAATGATAAACTAAAATCAACACACACAGACAGAGACCCTCACACGTACAACAGACAGACTCTCACACACACAGAGACAAACACACACTCACAAAATCTGTCTAACAATTAGAAAACAATAAAACAAACTAACAAGAAAAGAAAGAGGCAAGCAAATGAATGATAAACTAAAATCAACACACACAGACAGAGACCCTCGCACGCACAACAGACAGACTCTCACACACACACTCACAAAATCTGTGTAACAATTAGAAAACAATAAAACAAACTAACAAGAAAAGAAAGAGGCAAGCACATGAATGATAAACTAAAAACAACACACACAGACAGAGACCCTCACACGTACAACAGACAGACTCTCACACAGACAGAGACAAACACACACTCACAAAATCTATGTAACAATTCGAAAACAATAAAACAAACTAAGAAGAAAAGAAAGAGGCAAGCAAATGAATGAAAAATTAAAATCAACACACACAGACAGAGAGCCTCACAAGCAACACAGACAGACACTCACACACACAGAGACAAACACACACTCACAAAATCTGTGTAACAATTAGAAAACAATAAAACAAACAAACAAGAAAAGAAAGAGGCAAGCACATGAATGATAAACTAAAATCAACACACACAGACAGAGACCCTCACACGCATAACAGACAGACTCTCACAGACCCAGAGACAAACACACACTCACAAAATCTGTGTAACAATTCGAAAACAATAAAACAATCTAAGAAGAAAAGAAAGAGGCAAGCAAATGAATGAAAAATTAAAATCAACACTCACAGACAGAGACCCTCACAAGCACAACAGACAGACACTCACACACACAGAGACAAACACACACTCACAAAATCTGTGTAACAATTAGAAAACAATAAAACAAACTAACAAGAAAAGAAAGAGGCAAGCACATGAATGATAAACTAAAATCAACAAACACAGACAGAGACCGTCACACGCACAACAGACAGACTCTCACACACACACTCACAAAATCTGTGTAACAATTAGAAAACAATAAAACAAACTAACAAGAAAAGAAAGAGGCAAGGAAATGAATGATAAATTAAAATCAACACACACTGACAAAGACCCTCACACGCACAACACACAGACTCTCACACACACATAGACAAAATCTGTCTAACAATTATAAAAAAATAAAACAAACTAACACCAAGAGAAAGTGGCAAGCAATTGTATGATAAATAAAAATTAACACACACACAGACAGAGACCCTCACACGCCCAACAGACAGACACTCACACACACAGAGACAAACACACACTCACAAAATCTGTGTAACAATTAGAAAACAATAAAGCAAACAAACAAGAAAAGAAAGAGGCAAGCACATGAATGATAAACTAAAATCAACACACACAGACAGAGACCCTCACACGCACAACAGACAGACTCACACACACACACTCACAAAATCTGTGTAACAATTAGAAAACAATAAAACAAACTAACAAGAAAAGAAAGAGGCAAGGAAATGAATGATAAATTAAAATCTACACACACAGACAAAGACCCTCACACGCACAACACACAGACTCTCACACACACATAGACAAAATCTGTCTAACAATTATAAAAAAATAAAACAAACTAACACCAAGAGAAAGTGGCAAGCAATTGAATGATAAATAAAAATTAACACACACACAGACAGAGACCCTCACAAGCACAACAGACAGACACTCACACACACAGAGACAAACACACACTCACAAAATCTGTGTAACAATTAGAAAAAAAATAAAACAAACTAACAAGAAAAGAAAGTGGCAAACAAATGAATGATAAATTAAAATCAACACACACAGACACAGACCCTCACAAGCACAACAGACAGACACTCACACACACAGAGACAAACACACACTCACAAAATCTGTGTAACAATTAGAAAACAATAAAACAAACTAACAAGAAAAGAAAGAGGCAAGGAAATGAATGATAAATTAAAATCAACACACACAGACAGAGACCCTCACAAGCATAACAGACAGACACTCACACACACAGAGACAAACACACACTCACAAAGTCTGTGTAACAATTAGAAAACAATAAAACAAACTAACACGAAAAGAAAGAGGCAAGCAAATGAATGATAAATTAAAATCAACACACACAGACAGAGACCCTCACACGCACAACAGACAGACTCTCACACACACAGAGACAAACGCACACTCACAAAATCTGTGTAACAATTAGAAAACAATAAAACAAACTAACAAGAAAAGAAAGAGGCAAGCACATGAATGATAAACTAAAATCAACACACACAGACAGAGACCCTCACAAGCACAACAGACAGACTCTCACACACACACTCACAAAATCTGTGTAACAAATAGAAAACAATAAAACAAACTAACAAGAAAAGAAAGAGGCAAGGAAATGAATGATAAATTAAAATCAACACACACAGACAAAGACCCTCACACGCACAACACACAGACTCTCACACACACATAGACAAAATCTGTCTAACAATTATAAAAAAATAAAACAAACTAACACCAAGAGAAAGTGGCAAGCAATTGTATGATAAATAAAAATTAACACACACACAGACAGAGACCCTCACACGCCCAACAGACAGACACTCACACACACAGAGACAAACACACACTCACAAAATCTGTGTAACAATTAGAAAACAATAAAACAAACAAACAAGAAAAGAAAGAGGCAAGCACATGAATGATAAACTAAAATCAACACACACAGACAGAGACCCTCACACGCACAACAGACAGACTCACACACACACACTCACAAAATCTGTGTAACAATTAGAAAACAATAAAACAAACTAACAAGAAAAGAAAGAGGCAAGGAAATGAATGATAAATTAAAATCTACACACACAGACAAAGACCCTCACACGCACAACACACAGACTCTCACACACACATAGACAAAATCTGTCTAACAATTATAAAAAAATAAAACAAACTAACACCAAGAGAAAGTGGCAAGCAATTGAATGATAAATAAAAATTAACACACACACAGACAGAGACCCTCACAAGCACAACAGACAGACACTCACACACACAGAGACAAACACACACTCACAAAATCTGTGTAACAATTAGAAAAAAAATAAAACAAACTAACAAGAAAAGAAAGTGGCAAACAAATGAATGATAAATTAAAATCAACACACACAGACACAGACCCTCACAAGCACAACAGACAGACACTCACACACACAGAGACAAACACACACTCACAAAATCTGTGTAACAATTAGAAAACAATAAAACAAACTAACAAGAAAAGAAAGAGGCAAGGAAATGAATGATAAATTAAAATCAACACACACAGACAGAGACCCTCACACGCACAACAGACAGACTCTCACACTCACAGAGACAAACACACACTCCCAAAATCTGTATAACAATTAGAAAACAGTAAAACAAACTAACAAGAAAAGAAAGTAGCAAGCAATTGAATGATATATTAAAATCAACACACACAGACAGAGACCCTCACAAGCACAACAGACAGACACTCACACACACAGAGACAAACACACACTCACAAAATCTGTGTAACAATTAGAAAACAATAAAACAAACTAACAAGAAAAGAAAGAGGCAAGCACATGAATGATAAACTAAAATCAACACACACAGACAGAGACCCTCACACGCACAACAGACAGACTCTCACACACACACTCACAAAATCTGTGTAACAATTAGAAAACAATAAAACAAACTAACAAGAGAAGAAAGAGGCAAGGAAATGAATGATAAATTAAAATCAACACACACAGACAAAGACCCTCACACGCACAACACACAGACTCTCACACACACATAGACAAAATCTGTCTAACAATTATAAAAAAATAAAACAAACTAACACCAAGAGAAAGGGGCAAGCAATTGAATGATAAATAAAAATTAACACACACACAGAAAGAGACCCTCACACGCCCAACAGAAAAACAATCACACACACGGAGACAAACACACACTCACAAACTCTGTGTAACAATTAAAAAACAATAAAACAAACTAACAAGAAAAGATAGAGGCAAGCACATGAATGATAAACTAAAATCAACACACACAGACAGAGACCCTCACACGCACAACAGACAGACTCTCACACACACACTCACAAAATCTGTGTAACAATTAGAAAACAATAAAACAAACTAACAAGAAAAGAAAGAGGCAAGGAAATGAATGATAAATTAAAATCAACACACACAGACAAAGACCCTCACACGCACAACACACAGACTCTCACACACACATAGACAAAATCTGTCTAACAATTATAAAAAAATAAAACAAACTAACACCAAGAGAAAGTGGCAAGCAATTGAATGATAAATAAAAATTAACACACACACAGACAGAGACCCTCACACGCCCAACAGACACACAATCACACACACGGAGACAAACACACACTCACAAAATCTGTGTAACAATTAAAAAACAATAAAACAAACTAACAAGAAAAGATAGAGGCAAGCACATGAATGATAAACTAAAATCAACACACACAGACAGAGACCCTCACACGCACAACAGACAGACTCTCACACACACACTCACAAAATCTGTGTAACAATTAGAAAACAATAAAACAAACTAACAAGAAAAGAAAGAGGCAAGGAAATGAATGATAAATTAAAATCTACACACACAGACAAAGACCCTCACACGCACAACACACAGACTCTCACACACACATAGACTAAATCTGTCTAACAATTATAAAAAAATAAAACAAACTAACACCAAGAGAAAGTGGCAAGCAATTGAATGATAAATAAAAATTAACACACACACAGACAGAGACCCTCACAAGCACAACAGACAGACACTCACACACACAGAGACAAACACACACTCACAAAATCTGTGTAACAATTAGAAAAAAAATAAAACAAACTCACAAGAAAAGAAAGTGGCAAACAAATGAATGATAAATTAAAATCAACACACACAGACACAGACCCTCACAAGCACAACAGACAGACACTCACACACACAGAGACAAACACACACTCACAAAATCTGTGTAACAATTAGAAAACAATAAAACAAACTAACAAGAAAAGAAAGAGGCAAGGAAATGAATGATAAATTAAAATCAACACACACAGACAGAGACCCTCACACGCACAACAGACAGACTCTCACACTCACAGAGACAAACACACACTCCCAAAATCTGTATAACAATTAGAAAACAGTAAAACAAACTAACAAGAAAAGAAAGTAGCAAGCAATTGAATGATATATTAAAATCAACACACACAGACAGAGACCCTCACAAGCACAACAGACAGACACTCACACACACAGAGACAAACACACACTCACAAAATCTGTGTAACAATTAGAAAACAATAAAACAAACTAACAAGAAAAGAAAGAGGCAAGCACATGAATGATAAACTAAAATCAACACACACAGACAGAGACCCTCACACGCACAACAGACAGACTCTCACACACACACTCACAAAATCTGTGTAACAATTAGAAAACAATAAAACAAACTAACAAGAAAAGATAGAGGCAAGCACATGAATGATAAACTAAAATCAACACACACAGACAGAGACCCTCACACGCACAACAGACAGACTCTCACACACACACTCACAAAATCTGTGTAACAATTAGAAAACAATAAAACAAACTAACAAGAAAAGAAAGAGGCAAGGAAATGAATGATAAATTAAAATCAACACACACAGACAAAGACCCTCACACGCACAACACACAGACTCTCACACACACATAGACAAAATCTGTCTAACAATTATAAAAAAATAAAACAAACTAACACCAAGAGAAAGTGGCAAGCAATTGAATGATAAATAAAAATTAACACACACACAGACAGAGACCCTCACACGCCCAACAGACACACAATCACACACACGGAGACAAACACACACTCACAAAATCTGTGTAACAATTAAAAAACAATAAAACAAACTAACAAGAAAAGATAGAGGCAAGCACATGAATGATAAACTAAAATCAACACACACAGACAGAGACCCTCACACGCACAACAGACAGACTCTCACACACACACTCACAAAATCTGTGTAACAATTAGAAAACAATAAAACAAACTAACAAGAAAAGAAAGAGGCAAGGAAATGAATGATAAATTAAAATCTACACACACAGACAAAGACCCTCACACGCACAACACACAGACTCTCACACACACATAGACAAAATCTGTCTAACAATTATAAAAAAATAAAACAAACTAACACCAAGAGAAAGTGGCAAGCAATTGAATAATAAATAAAAATTAACACACACACAGACAGAGACCCTCACAAGCACAACAGACAGACACTCACACACACAGAGACAAACACACACTCACAAAATCTGTGTAACAATTAGAAAAAAAATAAAACAAACTCACAAGAAAAGAAAGTGGCAAACAAATGAATGATAAATTAAAATCAACACACACAGACACAGACCCTCACAAGCACAACAGACAGACACTCACACACACAGAGACAAACACACACTCACAAAATCTGTGTAACAATTAGAAAACAATAAAACAAACTAACAAGAAAAGAAAGAGGCAAGGAAATGAATGATAAATTAAAATCAACACACAACAGACAGAGACCCTCACACGCACAACAGACAGACTCTCACACTCACAGAGACAAACACACACTCCCAAAATCTGTATAACAATTAGAAAACAGTAAAACAAACTAACAAGAAAAGAAAGTAGCAAGCAATTGAATGATATATTAAAATCAACACACACAGACAGAGACCCTCACAAGCACAACAGACAGACACTCACACACACAGAGACAAACACACACTCACAAAATCTGTGTAACAATTAGAAAACAATAAAACAAACTAACAAGAAAAGAAAGAGGCAAGCACATGAATGATAAACTAAAATCAACACACACAGACAGAGACCCTCACACGCACAACAGACAGACTCTCACACACACACTCACAAAATCTGTGTAACAATTAGAAAACAATAAAACAAACTAACAAGAAAAGAAAGAGGCAACACATGAATGATAAACTAAAATCAACACACACAGACAGAGACCCTCACACGCACAACAGACAGACTCTCACACACACACTCACAAAATCTGTGTAACAATTAGAAAACAATAAAACAAACTAACAAGAAAAGAAAGAGGCAAGGAAATGAATGATAAATTAAAATCAACACACACAGACAAAGACCCTCACACGCACAACACACAGACTCTCACACACACATAGACAAAATCTGTCAAACAATTATAAAAAAATAAAACAAACTAACACCAAGAGAAAGGGGCAAGCAATTGAATGATAAATAAAAATTAACACACACACAGACAGAGACCCTCACACGCCCAACAGAAAAACAATCACACACACGGAGACAAACACACACTCACAAACTCTGTGTAACAATTAAAAAACAATAAAACAAACTAACAAGAAAAGATAGAGGCAAGCACATGAATGATAAACTAAAATCAACACACACAGACAGAGACCCTCACACGCACAACAGACAGACTCTCACACACACACTCACAAAATCTGTGTAACAATTAGAAAACAATAAAACAAACTAACAAGAAAAGAAAGAGGCAAGGAAATGAATGATAAATTAAAATCTACACACACAGACAAAGACCCTCACACGCACAACACACAGACTCTCACACACACATAGACAAAATCTGTCTAACAATTATAAAAAAATAAAACAAACTAACACCAAGAGAAAGTGGCAAGCAATTGAATGATAAATAAAAATTAACACACACACAGACAGAGACCCTCACAAGCACAACAGACAGACACTCACACACACAGAGACAATCACACACTCACAAAATCTGTGTAACAATTAGAAAAAAAATAAAACAAACTCACAAGAAAAGAAAGTGGCAAACAAATGAATGATAAATTAAAATCAACACACACAGACACAGACCCTCACAAGCACAACAGACAGACACTCACACACACAGAGACAAACACACACTCACAAAATCTGTGTAACAATTAGAAAACAATAAAACAAACTAACAAGAAAAGAAAGAGGCAAGGAAATGAATGATAAATTAAAATCAACACACACAGACAGAGACCCTCACACGCACAACAGACAGACTCTCACACTCACAGAGACAAACACACACTCCCAAAATCTGTATAACAATTAGAAAACAGTAAAACAAACTAACAAGAAAAGAAAGTAGCAAGCAATTGAATGATATATTAAAATCAACACACACAGACAGAGACCCTCACAAGCACAACAGACAGACACTCACACACACAGAGACAAACACACACTCACAAAATCTGTGTAACAATTAGAAAACAATAAAACAAACTAACAAGAAAAGAAAGAGGCAAGCACATGAATGATAAACTAAAATCAACACACACAGACAGAGACCCTCACACGCACAACAGACAGACTCTCACACACACACTCACAAAATCTGTGTAACAATTAGAAAACAATAAAACAAACTAACAAGAAAAGAAAGAGGCAAGGAAATGAATGATAAATTAAAATCAACACACACAGACAAAGACCCTCACACGCACAACACACAGACTCTCACACACACATAGACAAAATCTGTCTAACAATTATAAAAAAATAAAACAAACTAACACCAAGAGAAAGGGGCAAGCAATTGAATGATAAATAAAAATTAACACACACACACACAGAGACCCTCACACGCCCAACAGAAAAACAATCACACACACGGAGACAAACACACACTCACAAACTCTGTGTAACAATTAAAAAACAATAAAACAAACTAACAAGAAAAGATAGAGGCAAGCACATGAATGATAAACTAAAATCAACACACACAGACAGAGACCCTCACACGCACAACAGACAGACTCTCACACACACACTCACAAAATCTGTGTAACAATTAGAAAACAATAAAACAAACTAACAAGAAAAGAAAGAGGCAAGGAAATGAATGATAAATTAAAATCAACACACACAGACAAAGACCCTCACACGCACAACACACAGACTCTCACACACACATAGACAAAATCTGTCTAACAATTATAAAAAAATAAAACAAACTAACACCAAGAGAAAGTGGCAAGCAATTGAATGATAAATAAAAATTAACACACACACAGACAGAGACCCTCACACGCCCAACAGACACACAATCACACACACGGAGACAAACACACACTCACAAAATCTGTGTAACAATTAAAAAACAATAAAACAAACTAACAAGAAAAGATAGAGGCAAGCACATGAATGATAAACTAAAATCAACACACACAGACAGAGACCCTCACACGCACAACAGACAGACTCTCACACACACACTCACAAAATCTGTGTAACAATTAGAAAACAATAAAACAAACTAACAAGAAAAGAAAGAGGCAAGGAAATGAATGATAAATTAAAATCTACACACACAGACAAAGACCCTCACACGCACAACACACAGACTCTCACACACACATAGACAAAATCTGTCTAACAATTATAAAAAAATAAAACAAACTAACACCAAGAGAAAGTGGCAAGCAATTGAATAATAAATAAAAATTAACACACACACAGACAGAGACCCTCACAAGCACAACAGACAGACACTCACACACACAGAGACAAACACACACTCACAAAATCTGTGTAACAATTAGAAAAAAAATAAAACAAACTCACAAGAAAAGAAAGTGGCAAACAAATGAATGATAAATTAAAATCAACACACACAGACACAGACCCTCACAAGCACAACAGACAGACACTCACACACACAGAGACAAACACACACTCACAAAATCTGTGTAACAATTAGAAAACAATAAAACAAACTAACAAGAAAAGAAAGAGGCAAGGAAATGAATGATAAATTAAAATCAACACACACAGACAGAGACCCTCACACGCACAACAGACAGACTCTCACACTCACAGAGACAAACACACACTCCCAAAATCTGTATAACAATTAGAAAACAGTAAAACAAACTAACAAGAAAAAAAAGTAGCAAGCAATTGAATGATATATTAAAATCAACACACACAGACAGAGACCCTCACAAGCACAACAGACAGACACTCACACACACAGAGACAAACACACACTCACAAAATCTGTGTAACAATTAGAAAACAATAAAACAAACTAACAAGAAAAGAAAGAGGCAAGCACATGAATGATAAACTAAAATCAACACACACAGACAGAGACCCTCACACGCACAACAGACAGACTCTCACACACACACTCACAAAATCTGTGTAACAATTAGAAAACAATAAAACAAACTAACAAGAAAAGAAAGAGGCAAGGAAATGAATGATAAATTAAAATCAACACACACAGACAAAGACCCTCACACGCACAACACACAGACTCTCACACACACATAGACAAAATCTGTCTAACAATTATAAAAAAATAAAACAAACTAACACCAAGAGAAAGGGGCAAGTAATTGAATGATAAATAAAAATTAACACACACACAGACAGAGACCCTCACACGCCCAACAGAAAAACAATCACACACACGGAGACAAACACACACTCACAAACTCTGTGTAACAATTAAAAAACAATAAAACAAACTAACAAGAAAAGATAGAGGCAAGCACATGAATGATAAACTAAAATCAACACACACAGACAGAGACCCTCACACGCACAACAGACAGACTCTCACACACACACTCACAAAATCTGTGTAACAATTAGAAAACAATAAAACAAACTAACAAGAAAAGAAAGAGGCAAGGAAATGAATGATAAATTAAAATCTACACACACAGACAAAGACCCTCACACGCACAACACACAGACTCTCACACACACATAGACAAAATCTGTCTAACAATTATAAAAAAATAAAACAAACTAACACCAAGAGAAAGTGGCAAGCCATTGAATAATAAATAAAAATTAACACACACACAGACAGAGACCCTCACAAGCACAACAGACAGACACTCACACACACAGAGACAAACACACACTCACAAAATCTGTGTAACAATTAGAAAAAAAATAAAACAAACTCACAAGAAAAGAAAGTGGCAAACAAATGAATGATAAATTAAAATCAACACACACAGACACAGACCCTCACAAGCACAACAGACAGACACTCACACACACAGAGACAAACACACACTCACAAAATCTGTGTAACAATTAGAAAACAATAAAACAAACTAACAAGAAAAGAAAGAGGCAAGGAAATGAATGATAAATTAAAATCAACACACACAGACAGAGACCCTCACACGCACAACAGACAGACTCTCACACTCACAGAGACAAACACACACTCCCAAAATCTGTATAACAATTAGAAAACAGTAAAACAAACTAACAAGAAAAGAAAGTAGCAAGCAATTGAATGATATATTAAAATCAACACACACAGACAGAGACCCTCACAAGCACAACAGACAGACACTCACACACACAGAGACAAACACACACTCACAAAATCTGTGTAACAATTAGAAAACAATAAAACAAACTAACAAGAAAAGAAAGAGGCAAGCACATGAATGATAAACTAAAATCAACACACACAGACAGAGACCCTCACACGCACAACAGACAGACTCTCACACACACACTCACAAAATCTGTGTAACAATTAGAAAACAATAAAACAAACTAACAAGAAAAGAAAGAGGCAAGGAAATGAATGATAAATTAAAATCAACACACACAGACAAAGACCCTCACACGCACAACACACAGACTCTCACACACACATAGACAAAATCTGTCTAACAATTATAAAAAAATAAAACAAACTAACACCAAGAGAAAGGGGCAAGCAATTGAATGATAAATAAAAATTAACACACACACAGACAGAGACCCTCACACGCCCAACAGAAAAACAATCACACACACGGAGACAAACACACACTCACAAACTCTGTGTAACAATTAAAAAACAATAAAACAAACTAACAAGAAAAGATAGAGGCAAGCACATGAATGATAAACTAAAATCAACACACACAGACAGAGACCCTCACACGCACAACAGACAGACTCTCACACACACACTCACAAAATCTGTGTAACAATTAGAAAACAATAAAACAAACTAACAAGAAAAGAAAGAGGCAAGGAAATGAATGATAAATTAAAATCTACACACACAGACAAAGACCCTCACACGCACAACACACAGACTCTCACACACACATAGACAAAATCTGTCTAACAATTATAAAAAAATAAAACAAACTAACACCAAGAGAAAGTGGCAAGCAATTGAATGATAAATAAAAATTAACACACACACAGACAGAGACCCTCACAAGCACAACAGACAGACACTCACACACACAGAGACAAACACACACTCACAAAATCTGTGTAACAATTAGAAAAAAAATAAAACAAACTCACAAGAAAAGAAAGTGGCAAACAAATGAATGATAAATTAAAATCAACACACACAGACACAGACCCTCACAAGCACAACAGACAGACACTCACACACACAGAGACAAACACACACTCACAAAATCTGTGTAACAATTAGAAAACAATAAAACAAACTAACAAGAAAAGAAAGAGGCAAGGAAATGAATGATAAATTAAAATCAACACACACAGACAGAGACCCTCACACGCACAACAGACAGACTCTCACACTCACAGAGACAAGCACACACTCACAAAATCTGTATAACAATTAGAAAAAAATAAAACAAACTAACAAGAAAAGAAAGAGGCAAGCACATCAATGATAAACTAAAATCAACACACACAGACAGAGACCCTCACAAGCACAACAGACAGACACTCACACACACAGAGACAAACACACACTCACAAAATCTGTGTAACAATTAGAAAAAAAATAAAACAAACTAACAAGAAAAGAAAGAGGCAAGCACATGAATGATAAACTAAAATCAACACACACAGACAGAGACCCTCACACGCACAACAGACAGACTCTCACACTCACAGAGACAAACACACACTCACAAAATCTGTATAACAATTAGAAAAAAATAAAACAAACTAACAAGAAAAGAAAGAGGCAAGGAAATGAATGATAAATTAAAATCAACACACACAGACAGAGACCCTCACACGCACAACAGACAGACTCTCACACTCACACTCACAAAATCTGTGTAACAATTAGAAAACAATAAAACAAACTAACAAGAAAAGAAAGAGGCAAGGAAATGAATGATAAATTAAAATCAACACACACAGACAAAGACCCTCACACGCACAACACACAGACTCTCACACACACATAGACAAAATCTGTCTAACAATTATAAAAAAATAAAACAAACTAACACCAAGAGAAAGGGGCAAGCAATTGAATGATAAATAAAAATTAACACACACACACACAGAGACCCTCACACGCCCAACAGAAAAACAATCACACACACGGAGACAAACACACACTCACAAACTCTGTGTAACAATTAAAAAACAATAAAACAAACTAACAAGAAAAGATAGAGGCAAGCACATGAATGATAAACTAAAATCAACACACACAGACAGAGACCCTCACACGCACAACAGACAGACTCTCACACACACACTCACAAAATCTGTGTAACAATTAGAAAACAATAAAACAAACTAACAAGAAAAGAAAGAGGCAAGGAAATGAATGATAAATTAAAATCAACACACACAGACAAAGACCCTCACACGCACAACACACAGACTCTCACACACACATAGACAAAATCTGTCTAACAATTATAAAAAAATAAAACAAACTAACACCAAGAGAAAGTGGCAAGCAATTGAATGATAAATAAAAATTAACACACACACAGACAGAGACCCTCACACGCCCAACAGACACACAATCACACACACGGAGACAAACACACACTCACAAAATCTGTGTAACAATTAAAAAACAATAAAACAAACTAACAAGAAAAGATAGAGGCAAGCACATGAATGATAAACTAAAATCAACACACACAGACAGAGACCCTCACACGCACAACAGACAGACTCTCACACACACACTCACAAAATCTGTGTAACAATTAGAAAACAATAAAACAAACTAACAAGAAAAGAAAGAGGCAAGGAAATGAATGATAAATTAAAATCTACACACACAGACAAAGACCCTCACACGCACAACACACAGACTCTCACACACACATAGACAAAATCTGTCTAACAATTATAAAAAAATAAAACAAACTAACACCAAGAGAAAGTGGCAAGCAATTGAATAATAAATAAAAATTAACACACACACAGACAGAGACCCTCACAAGCACAACAGACAGACACTCACACACACAGAGACAAACACACACTCACAAAATCTGTGTAACAATTAGAAAAAAAATAAAACAAACTCACAAGAAAAGAAAGTGGCAAACAAATGAATGATAAATTAAAATCAACACACACAGACACAGACCCTCACAAGCACAACAGACAGACACTCACACACACAGAGACAAACACACACTCACAAAATCTGTGTAACAATTAGAAAACAATAAAACAAACTAACAAGAAAAGAAAGAGGCAAGGAAATGAATGATAAATTAAAATCAACACACACAGACAGAGACCCTCACACGCACAACAGACAGACTCTCACACTCACAGAGACAAACACACACTCCCAAAATCTGTATAACAATTAGAAAACAGTAAAACAAACTAACAAGAAAAAAAAGTAGCAAGCAATTGAATGATATATTAAAATCAACACACACAGACAGAGACCCTCACAAGCACAACAGACAGACACTCACACACACAGAGACAAACACACACTCACAAAATCTGTGTAACAATTAGAAAACAATAAAACAAACTAACAAGAAAAGAAAGAGGCAAGCACATGAATGATAAACTAAAATCAACACACACAGACAGAGACCCTCACACGCACAACAGACAGACTCTCACACACACACTCACAAAATCTGTGTAACAATTAGAAAACAATAAAACAAACTAACAAGAAAAGAAAGAGGCAAGGAAATGAATGATAAATTAAAATCAACACACACAGACAAAGACCCTCACACGCACAACACACAGACTCTCACACACACATAGACAAAATCTGTCTAACAATTATAAAAAAATAAAACAAACTAACACCAAGAGAAAGGGGCAAGTAATTGAATGATAAATAAAAATTAACACACACACAGACAGAGACCCTCACACGCCCAACAGAAAAACAATCACACACACGGAGACAAACACACACTCACAAACTCTGTGTAACAATTAAAAAACAATAAAACAAACTAACAAGAAAAGATAGAGGCAAGCACATGAATGATAAACTAAAATCAACACACACAGACAGAGACCCTCACACGCACAACAGACAGACTCTCACACACACACTCACAAAATCTGTGTAACAATTAGAAAACAATAAAACAAACTAACAAGAAAAGAAAGAGGCAAGGAAATGAATGATAAATTAAAATCTACACACACAGACAAAGACCCTCACACGCACAACACACAGACTCTCACACACACATAGACAAAATCTGTCTAACAATTATAAAAAAATAAAACAAACTAACACCAAGAGAAAGTGGCAAGCCATTGAATAATAAATAAAAATTAACACACACACAGACAGAGACCCTCACAAGCACAACAGACAGACACTCACACACACAGAGACAAACACACACTCACAAAATCTGTGTAACAATTAGAAAAAAAATAAAACAAACTCACAAGAAAAGAAAGTGGCAAACAAATGAATGATAAATTAAAATCAACACACACAGACACAGACCCTCACAAGCACAACAGACAGACACTCACACACACAGAGACAAACACACACTCACAAAATCTGTGTAACAATTAGAAAACAATAAAACAAACTAACAAGAAAAGAAAGAGGCAAGGAAATGAATGATAAATTAAAATCAACACACACAGACAGAGACCCTCACACGCACAACAGACAGACTCTCACACTCACAGAGACAAACACACACTCCCAAAATCTGTATAACAATTAGAAAACAGTAAAACAAACTAACAAGAAAAGAAAGTAGCAAGCAATTGAATGATATATTAAAATCAACACACACAGACAGAGACCCTCACAAGCACAACAGACAGACACTCACACACACAGAGACAAACACACACTCACAAAATCTGTGTAACAATTAGAAAACAATAAAACAAACTAACAAGAAAAGAAAGAGGCAAGCACATGAATGATAAACTAAAATCAACACACACAGACAGAGACCCTCACACGCACAACAGACAGACTCTCACACACACACTCACAAAATCTGTGTAACAATTAGAAAACAATAAAACAAACTAACAAGAAAAGAAAGAGGCAAGGAAATGAATGATAAATTAAAATCAACACACACAGACAAAGACCCTCACACGCACAACACACAGACTCTCACACACACATAGACAAAATCTGTCTAACAATTATAAAAAAATAAAACAAACTAACACCAAGAGAAAGGGGCAAGCAATTGAATGATAAATAAAAATTAACACACACACAGACAGAGACCCTCACACGCCCAACAGAAAAACAATCACACACACGGAGACAAACACACACTCACAAACTCTGTGTAACAATTAAAAAACAATAAAACAAACTAACAAGAAAAGATAGAGGCAAGCACATGAATGATAAACTAAAATCAACACACACAGACAGAGACCCTCACACGCACAACAGACAGACTCTCACACACACACTCACAAAATCTGTGTAACAATTAGAAAACAATAAAACAAACTAACAAGAAAAGAAAGAGGCAAGGAAATGAATGATAAATTAAAATCTACACACACAGACAAAGACCCTCACACGCACAACACACAGACTCTCACACACACATAGACAAAATCTGTCTAACAATTATAAAAAAATAAAACAAACTAACACCAAGAGAAAGTGGCAAGCAATTGAATGATAAATAAAAATTAACACACACACAGACAGAGACCCTCACAAGCACAACAGACAGACACTCACACACACAGAGACAAACACACACTCACAAAATCTGTGTAACAATTAGAAAAAAAATAAAACAAACTCACAAGAAAAGAAAGTGGCAAACAAATGAATGATAAATTAAAATCAACACACACAGACACAGACCCTCACAAGCACAACAGACAGACACTCACACACACAGAGACAAACACACACTCACAAAATCTGTGTAACAATTAGAAAACAATAAAACAAACTAACAAGAAAAGAAAGAGGCAAGGAAATGAATGATAAATTAAAATCAACACACACAGACAGAGACCCTCACACGCACAACAGACAGACTCTCACACTCACAGAGACAAGCACACACTCACAAAATCTGTATAACAATTAGAAAAAAATAAAACAAACTAACAAGAAAAGAAAGAGGCAAGCACATCAATGATAAACTAAAATCAACACACACAGACAGAGACCCTCACAAGCACAACAGACAGACACTCACACACACAGAGACAAACACACACTCACAAAATCTGTGTAACAATTAGAAAAAAAATAAAACAAACTAACAAGAAAAGAAAGAGGCAAGCACATGAATGATAAACTAAAATCAACACACACAGACAGAGACCCTCACACGCACAACAGACAGACTCTCACACTCACAGAGACAAACACACACTCACAAAATCTGTATAACAATTAGAAAAAAATAAAACAAACTAACAAGAAAAGAAAGAGGCAAGGAAATGAATGATAAATTAAAATCAACACACACAGACAGAGACCCTCACACGCACAACAGACAGACTCTCACACTCACAGAGACAAACACACACTCCCAAAATCTGTATAACAATTAGAAAACAGTAAAACAAACTAACAAGAAAAGAAAGTAGCAAGCAATTGAATGATATATTAAAATCAACACACACAGACAGAGACCCTCACAAGCACAACAGACAGACACTCACACACACAGAGACAAACACACACTCACAAAATCTGTGTAACAATTAGAAAACAATAAAACAAACTAACAAGAAAAGAAAGAGGCAAGCACATGAATGATAAACTAAAATCAACACACACAGACAGAGACCCTCACACGCACAACAGACAGACTCTCACACACACACTCACAAAATCTGTGTAACAATTAGAAAACAATAAAACAAACTAACAAGAAAAGAAAGAGGCAAGGAAATGAATGATAAATTAAAATCTACACACACAGACAAAGACCCTCACACGCACAACACACAGACTCTCACACACACATAGACAAAATCTGTCTAACAATTATAAAAAAATAAAACAAACTAACACCAAGAGAAAGTGGCAAGCAATTGAATGATAAATAAAAATTAACACACACACAGACAGAGACCCTCACAAGCACAACAGACAGACACTCACACACACAGAGACAAACACACACTCACAAAATCTGTGTAACAATTAGAAAAAAAATAAAACAAACTAACAAGAAAAGAAAGTGGCAAACAAATGAATGATAAATTAAAATCAACACACACAGACACAGACCCTCACAAGCACAACAGACAGACACTCACACACACAGAGACAAACACACACTCACAAAATCTGTGTAACAATTAGAAAACAATAAAACAAACTAACAAGAAAAGAAAGAGGCAAGGAAATGAATGATAAATTAAAATCAACACACACAGACAGAGACCCTCACACGCACAACAGACAGACTCTCACACTCACAGAGACAAACACACACTCACAAAATCTGTATAACAATTAGAAAAAAATAAAACAAACTAACAAGAAAAGAAAGAGGCAAGCACATCAATGATAAACTAAAATCAACACACACAGACAGAGACCCTCACAAGCACAACAGACAGACACTCACACACACAGAGACAAACACACACTCACAAAATCTGTGTAACAATTAGAAAAAAAATAAAACAAACTAACAAGAAAAGAAAGAGGCAAGCACATGAATGATAAACTAAAATCAACACACACAGACAGAGACCCTCACACGCACAACAGACAGACTCTCACACTCACAGAGACAAACACACACTCACAAAATCTGTATAACAATTAGAAAAAAATAAAACAAACTAACAAGAAAAGAAAGAGGCAAGCACATCAATGATATATTAAAATCAACACACACAGACAGAGACCCTCACAAGCACAACAGACAGACACTCACACACACAGAGACAAACACACACTCACAAAATCTGTGTAACAATTAGAAAACAATAAAACAAACTAACAAGAAAAGAAAGAGGCAAGCACATGAATGATAAACTAAAATCAACACACACAGACAGAGACCCTCACACGCACAACAGACAGACTCTCACACACACACTCACAAAATCTGTGTAACAATTAGAAAACAATAAAACAAACTAACAAGAAAAGAAAGAGGCAACACATGAATGATAAACTAAAATCAACACACACAGACAGAGACCCTCACACGCACAACAGACAGACTCTCACACACACACTCACAAAATCTGTGTAACAATTAGAAAACAATAAAACAAACTAACAAGAAAAGAAAGAGGCAAGGAAATGAATGATAAATTAAAATCAACACACACAGACAAAGACCCTCACACGCACAACACACAGACTCTCACACACACATAGACAAAATCTGTCAAACAATTATAAAAAAATAAAACAAACTAACACCAAGAGAAAGGGGCAAGCAATTGAATGATAAATAAAAATTAACACACACACAGACAGAGACCCTCACACGCCCAACAGAAAAACAATCACACACACGGAGACAAACACACACTCACAAACTCTGTGTAACAATTAAAAAACAATAAAACAAACTAACAAGAAAAGATAGAGGCAAGCACATGAATGATAAACTAAAATCAACACACACAGACAGAGACCCTCACACGCACAACAGACAGACTCTCACACACACACTCACAAAATCTGTGTAACAATTAGAAAACAATAAAACAAACTAACAAGAAAAGAAAGAGGCAAGGAAATGAATGATAAATTAAAATCTACACACACAGACAAAGACCCTCACACGCACAACACACAGACTCTCACACACACATAGACAAAATCTGTCTAACAATTATAAAAAAATAAAACAAACTAACACCAAGAGAAAGTGGCAAGCAATTGAATGATAAATAAAAATTAACACACACACAGACAGAGACCCTCACAAGCACAACAGACAGACACTCACACACACAGAGACAATCACACACTCACAAAATCTGTGTAACAATTAGAAAAAAAATAAAACAAACTCACAAGAAAAGAAAGTGGCAAACAAATGAATGATAAATTAAAATCAACACACACAGACACAGACCCTCACAAGCACAACAGACAGACACTCACACACACAGAGACAAACACACACTTACAAAATCTGTGTAACAATTAGAAAACAATAAAACAAACTAACAAGAAAAGAAAGAGGCAAGGAAATGAATGATAAATTAAAATCAACACACACAGACAGAGACCCTCACACGCACAACAGACAGACTCTCACACTCACAGAGACAAACACACACTCCCAAAATCTGTATAACAATTAGAAAACAGTAAAACAAACTAACAAGAAAAGAAAGTAGCAAGCAATTGAATGATATATTAAAATCAACACACACAGACAGAGACCCTCACAAGCACAACAGACAGACACTCACACACACAGAGACAAACACACACTCACAAAATCTGTGTAACAATTAGAAAACAATAAAACAAACTAACAAGAAAAGAAAGAGGCAAGCACATGAATGATAAACTAAAATCAACACACACAGACAGAGACCCTCACACGCACAACAGACAGACTCTCACACACACACTCACAAAATCTGTGTAACAATTAGAAAACAATAAAACAAACTAACAAGAAAAGAAAGAGGCAAGGAAATGAATGATAAATTAAAATCAACACACACAGACAAAGACCCTCACACGCACAACACACAGACTCTCACACACACATAGACAAAATCTGTCTAACAATTATAAAAAAATAAAACAAACTAACACCAAGAGAAAGGGGCAAGCAATTGAATGATAAATAAAAATTAACACACACACACACAGAGACCCTCACACGCCCAACAGAAAAACAATCACACACACGGAGACAAACACACACTCACAAACTCTGTGTAACAATTAAAAAACAATAAAACAAACTAACAAGAAAAGATAGAGGCAAGCACATGAATGATAAACTAAAATCAACACACACAGACAGAGACCCTCACACGCACAACAGACAGACTCTCACACACACACTCACAAAATCTGTGTAACAATTAGAAAACAATAAAACAAACTAACAAGAAAAGAAAGAGGCAAGGAAATGAATGATAAATTAAAATCAACACACACAGACAAAGACCCTCACACGCACAACACACAGACTCTCACACACACATAGACAAAATCTGTCTAACAATTATAAAAAAATAAAACAAACTAACACCAAGAGAAAGTGGCAAGCAATTGAATGATAAATAAAAATTAACACACACACAGACAGAGACCCTCACACGCCCAACAGACACACAATCACACACACGGAGACAAACACACACTCACAAAATCTGTGTAACAATTAAAAAACAATAAAACAAACTAACAAGAAAAGATAGAGGCAAGCACATGAATGATAAACTAAAATCAACACACACAGACAGAGACCCTCACACGCACAACAGACAGACTCTCACACACACACTCACAAAATCTGTGTAACAATTAGAAAACAATAAAACAAACTAACAAGAAAAGAAAGAGGCAAGGAAATGAATGATAAATTAAAATCTACACACACAGACAAAGACCCTCACACGCACAACACACAGACTCTCACACACACATAGACAAAATCTGTCTAACAATTATAAAAAAATAAAACAAACTAACACCAAGAGAAAGTGGCAAGCAATTGAATAATAAATAAAAATTAACACACACACAGACAGAGACCCTCACAAGCACAACAGACAGACACTCACACACACAGAGACAAACACACACTCACAAAATCTGTGTAACAATTAGAAAAAAAATAAAACAAACTCACAAGAAAAGAAAGTGGCAAACAAATGAATGATAAATTAAAATCAACACACACAGACACAGACCCTCACAAGCACAACAGACAGACACTCACACACACAGAGACAAACACACACTCACAAAATCTGTGTAACAATTAGAAAACAATAAAACAAACTAACAAGAAAAGAAAGAGGCAAGGAAATGAATGATAAATTAAAATCAACACACACAGACAGAGACCCTCACACGCACAACAGACAGACTCTCACACTCACAGAGACAAACACACACTCCCAAAATCTGTATAACAATTAGAAAACAGTAAAACAAACTAACAAGAAAAAAAAGTAGCAAGCAATTGAATGATATATTAAAATCAACACACACAGACAGAGACCCTCACAAGCACAACAGACAGACACTCACACACACAGAGACAAACACACACTCACAAAATCTGTGTAACAATTAGAAAACAATAAAACAAACTAACAAGAAAAGAAAGAGGCAAGCACATGAATGATAAACTAAAATCAACACACACAGACAGAGACCCTCACACGCACAACAGACAGACTCTCACACACACACTCACAAAATCTGTGTAACAATTAGAAAACAATAAAACAAACTAACAAGAAAAGAAAGAGGCAAGGAAATGAATGATAAATTAAAATCAACACACACAGACAAAGACCCTCACACGCACAACAGACAGACTCTCACACACACATAGACAAAATCTGTCTAACAATTATAAAAAAATAAAACAAACTAACACCAAGAGAAAGGGGCAAGTAATTGAATGATAAATAAAAATTAACACACACACAGACAGAGACCCTCACACGCCCAACAGAAAAACAATCACACACACGGAGACAAACACACACTCACAAACTCTGTGTAACAATTAAAAAACAATAAAACAAACTAACAAGAAAAGATAGAGGCAAGCACATGAATGATAAACTAAAATCAACACACACAGACAGAGACCCTCACACGCACAACAGACAGACTCTCACACACACACTCACAAAATCTGTGTAACAATTAGAAAACAATAAAACAAACTAACAAGAAAAGAAAGAGGCAAGGAAATGAATGATAAATTAAAATCTACACACACAGACAAAGACCCTCACACGCACAACACACAGACTCTCACACACACATAGACAAAATCTGTCTAACAATTATAAAAAAATAAAACAAACTAACACCAAGAGAAAGTGGCAAGCCATTGAATAATAAATAAAAATTAACACACACACAGACAGAGACCCTCACAAGCACAACAGACAGACACTCACACACACAGAGACAAACACACACTCACAAAATCTGTGTAACAATTAGAAAAAAAATAAAACAAACTCACAAGAAAAGAAAGTGGCAAACAAATGAATGATAAATTAAAATCAACACACACAGACACAGACCCTCACAAGCACAACAGACAGACACTCACACACACAGAGACAAACACACACTCACAAAATCTGTGTAACAATTAGAAAACAATAAAACAAACTAACAAGAAAAGAAAGAGGCAAGGAAATGAATGATAAATTAAAATCAACACACACAGACAGAGACCCTCACACGCACAACAGACAGACTCTCACACTCACAGAGACAAACACACACTCCCAAAATCTGTATAACAATTAGAAAACAGTAAAACAAACTAACAAGAAAAGAAAGTAGCAAGCAATTGAATGATATATTAAAATCAACACACACAGACAGAGACCCTCACAAGCACAACAGACAGACACTCACACACACAGAGACAAACACACACTCACAAAATCTGTGTAACAATTAGAAAACAATAAAACAAACTAACAAGAAAAGAAAGAGGCAAGCACATGAATGATAAACTAAAATCAACACACACAGACAGAGACCCTCACACGCACAACAGACAGACTCTCACACACACACTCACAAAATCTGTGTAACAATTAGAAAACAATAAAACAAACTAACAAGAAAAGAAAGAGGCAAGGAAATGAATGATAAATTAAAATCAACACACACAGACAAAGACCCTCACACGCACAACACACAGACTCTCACACACACATAGACAAAATCTGTCTAACAATTATAAAAAAATAAAACAAACTAACACCAAGAGAAAGGGGCAAGCAATTGAATGATAAATAAAAATTAACACACACACAGACAGAGACCCTCACACGCCCAACAGAAAAACAATCACACACACGGAGACAAACACACACTCACAAACTCTGTGTAACAATTAAAAAACAATAAAACAAACTAACAAGAAAAGATAGAGGCAAGCACATGAATGATAAACTAAAATCAACACACACAGACAGAGACCCTCACACGCACAACAGACAGACTCTCACACACACACTCACAAAATCTGTGTAACAATTAGAAAACAATAAAACAAACTAACAAGAAAAGAAAGAGGCAAGGAAATGAATGATAAATTAAAATCTACACACACAGACAAAGACCCTCACACGCACAACACACAGACTCTCACACACACATAGACAAAATCTGTCTAACAATTATAAAAAAATAAAACAAACTAACACCAAGAGAAAGTGGCAAGCAATTGAATGATAAATAAAAATTAACACACACACAGACAGAGACCCTCACAAGCACAACAGACAGACACTCACACACACAGAGACAAACACACACTCACAAAATCTGTGTAACAATTAGAAAAAAAATAAAACAAACTCACAAGAAAAGAAAGTGGCAAACAAATGAATGATAAATTAAAATCAACACACACAGACACAGACCCTCACAAGCACAACAGACAGACACTCACACACACAGAGACAAACACACACTCACAAAATCTGTGTAACAATTAGAAAACAATAAAACAAACTAACAAGAAAAGAAAGAGGCAAGGAAATGAATGATAAATTAAAATCAACACACACAGACAGAGACCCTCACACGCACAACAGACAGACTCTCACACTCACAGAGACAAGCACACACTCACAAAATCTGTATAACAATTAGAAAAAAATAAAACAAACTAACAAGAAAAGAAAGAGGCAAGCACATCAATGATAAACTAAAATCAACACACACAGACAGAGACCCTCACAAGCACAACAGACAGACACTCACACACACAGAGACAAACACACACTCACAAAATCTGTGTAACAATTAGAAAAAAAATAAAACAAACTAACAAGAAAAGAAAGAGGCAAGCACATGAATGATAAACTAAAATCAACACACACAGACAGAGACCCTCACACGCACAACAGACAGACTCTCACACTCACAGAGACAAACACACACTCACAAAATCTGTATAACAATTAGAAAAAAATAAAACAAACTAACAAGAAAAGAAAGAGGCAAGGAAATGAATGATAAATTAAAATCAACACACACAGACAGAGACCCTCACACGCACAACAGACAGACTCTCACACTCACAGAGACAAACACACACTCCCAAAATCTGTATAACAATTAGAAAACAGTAAAACAAACTAACAAGAAAAGAAAGTAGCAAGCAATTGAATGATATATTAAAATCAACACACACAGACAGAGACCCTCACAAGCACAACAGACAGACACTCACACACACAGAGACAAACACACACTCACAAAATCTGTGTAACAATTAGAAAACAATAAAACAAACTAACAAGAAAAGAAAGAGGCAAGCACATGAATGATAAACTAAAATCAACACACACAGACAGAGACCCTCACACGCACAACAGACAGACTCTCACACACACACTCACAAAATCTGTGTAACAATTAGAAAACAATAAAACAAACTAACAAGAAAAGAAAGAGGCAAGGAAATGAATGATAAATTAAAATCTACACACACAGACAAAGACCCTCACACGCACAACACACAGACTCTCACACACACATAGACAAAATCTGTCTAACAATTATAAAAAAATAAAACAAACTAACACCAAGAGAAAGTGGCAAGCAATTGAATGATAAATAAAAATTAACACACACACAGACATAGACCCTCACAAGCACAACAGACAGACACTCACACACACAGAGACAAACACACACTCACAAAATCTGTGTAACAATTAGAAAAAAAATAAAACAAACTAACAAGAAAAGAAAGTGGCAAACAAATGAATGATAAATTAAAATCAACACACACAGACACAGACCCTCACAAGCACAACAGACAGACACTCACACACACAGAGACAAACACACACTCACAAAATCTGTGTAACAATTAGAAAACAATAAAACAAACTAACAAGAAAAGAAAGAGGCAAGGAAATGAATGATAAATTAAAATCAACACACACAGACAGAGACCCTCACACGCACAACAGACAGACTCTCACACTCACAGAGACAAACACACACTCACAAAATCTGTATAACAATTAGAAAAAAATAAAACAAACTAACAAGAAAAGAAAGAGGCAAGCACATCAATGATAAACTAAAATCAACACACACAGACAGAGACCCTCACAAGCACAACAGACAGACACTCACACACACAGAGACAAACACACACTCACAAAATCTGTGTAACAATTAGAAAAAAAATAAAACAAACTAACAAGAAAAGAAAGAGGCAAGCACATGAATGATAAACTAAAATCAACACACACAGACAGAGACCCTCACACGCACAACAGACAGACTCTCACACTCACAGAGACAAACACACACTCACAAAATCTGTATAACAATTAGAAAAAAATAAAACAAACTAACAAGAAAAGAAAGAGGCAAGGAAATGAATGATAAATTAAAATCAACACACACAGACAGAGACCCTCACACGCACAACAGACAGACTCTCACACTCACAGAGACAAACACACACTCCCAAAATCTGTATAACAATTAGAAAACAGTAAAACAAACTAACAAGAAAAGAAAGTAGCAAGCAATTGAATGATATATTAAAATCAACACACACAGACAGAGACCCTCACAAGCACAACAGACAGACACTCACACACACAGAGACAAACACACACTCACAAAATCTGTGTAACAATTAGAAAACAATAAAACAAACTAACAAGAAAAGAAAGAGGCAAGCACATGAATGATAAACTAAAATCAACACACACAGACAGAGACCCTCACACGCACAACAGACAGACTCTCACACACACACTCACAAAATCTGTGTAACAATTAGAAAACAATAAAACAAACTAACAAGAAAAGAAAGAGGCAAGGAAATGAATGATAAATTAAAATCAACACACACAGACAAAGACCCTCACACGCACAACACACAGACTCTCACACACACATAGACAAAATCTGTCTAACAATTATAAAAAAATAAAACAAACTAACACCAAGAGAAAGGGGCAAGCAATTGAATGATAAATAAAAATTAACACACACACACACAGAGACCCTCACACGCCCAACAGAAAAACAATCACACACACGGAGACAAACACACACTCACAAACTCTGTGTAACAATTAAAAAACAATAAAACAAACTAACAAGAAAAGATAGAGGCAAGCACATGAATGATAAACTAAAATCAACACACACAGACAGAGACCCTCACACGCACAACAGACAGACTCTCACACACACACTCACAAAATCTGTGTAACAATTAGAAAACAATAAAACAAACTAACAAGAAAAGAAAGAGGCAAGGAAATGAATGATAAATTAAAATCTACACACACAGACAAAGACCCTCACACGCACAACACACAGACTCTCACACACACATAGACAAAATCTGTCTAACAATTATAAAAAAATAAAACAAACTAACACCAAGAGAAAGTGGCAAGCAATTGAATGATAAATAAAAATTAACACACACACAGACAGAGACCCTCACAAGCACAACAGACAGACACTCACACACACAGAGACAAACACACACTCACAAAATCTGTGTAACAATTAGAAAAAAAATAAAACAAACTCACAAGAAAAGAAAGTGGCAAACAAATGAATGATAAATTAAAATCAACACACACAGACACAGACCCTCACAAGCACAACAGACAGACACTCACACACACAGAGACAAACACACACTCACAAAATCTGTGTAACAATTAGAAAACAATAAAACAAACTAACAAGAAAAGAAAGAGGCAAGGAAATGAATGATAAATTAAAATCAACACACACAGACAGAGACCCTCACACGCACAACAGACAGACTCTCACACTCACAGAGACAAACACACACTCACAAAATCTGTATAACAATTAGAAAAAAATAAAACAAACTAACAAGAAAAGAAAGAGGCAAGCACATCAATGATAAACTAAAATCAACACACACAGACAGAGACCCTCACAAGCACAACAGACAGACACTCACACACACAGAGACAAACACACACTCACAAAATCTGTGTAACAATTAGAAAAAAAATAAAACAAACTAACAAGAAAAGAAAGAGGCAAGCACATGAATGATAAACTAAAATCAACACACACAGACAGAGACCCTCACACGCACAACAGACAGACTCTCACACTCACAGAGACAAACACACACTCACAAAATCTGTATAACAATTAGAAAAAAATAAAACAAACTAACAAGAAAAGAAAGAGGCAAGGAAATGAATGATAAATTAAAATCAACACACACAGACAGAGACCCTCACACGCACAACAGACAGACTCTCACACTCACAGAGACAAACACACACTCCCAAAATCTGTATAACAATTAGAAAACAGTAAAACAAACTAACAAGAAAAGAAAGTAGCAAGCAATTGAATGATATATTAAAATCAACACACACAGACAGAGACCCTCACAAGCACAACAGACAGACACTCACACACACAGAGACAAACACACACTCACAAAATCTGTGTAACAATTAGAAAACAATAAAACAAACTAACAAGAAAAGAAAGAGGCAAGCACATGAATGATAAACTAAAATCAACACACACAGACAGAGACCCTCACACGCACAACAGACAGACTCTCACACACACACTCACAAAATCTGTGTAACAATTAGAAAACAATAAAACAAACTAACAAGAAAAGAAAGAGGCAAGGAAATGAATGATAAATTAAAATCTACACACACAGACAAAGACCCTCACACGCACAACACACAGACTCTCACACACACATAGACAAAATCTGTCTAACAATTATAAAAAAATAAAACAAACTAACACCAAGAGAAAGTGGCAAGCAATTGAATGATAAATAAAAATTAACACACACACAGACAGAGACCCTCACAAGCACAACAGACAGACACTCACACACACAGAGACAAACACACACTCACAAAATCTGTGTAACAATTAGGAAAAAAATAAAACAAACTAACAAGAAAAGAAAGTGGCAAACAAATGAATGATAAATTAAAATCAACACACACAGACACAGACCCTCACAAGCACAACAGACAGACACTCACACACACAGAGACAAACACACACTCACAAAATCTGTGTAACAATTAGAAAACAATAAAACAAACTAACAAGAAAAGAAAGAGGCAAGGAAATGAATGATAAATTAAAATCAACACACACAGACAGAGACCCTCACACGCACAACAGACAGACTCTCACACTCACAGAGACAAACACACACTCACAAAATCTGTATAACAATTAGAAAAAAATAAAACAAACTAACAAGAAAAGAAAGAGGCAAGCACATCAATGATAAACTAAAATCAACACACACAGACAGAGACCCTCACAAGCACAACAGACAGACACTCACACACACAGAGACAAACACACACTCACAAAATCTGTGTAACAATTAGAAAAAAAATAAAACAAACTAACAAGAAAAGAAAGAGGCAAGCACATGAATGATAAACTAAAATCAACACACACAGACAGAGACCCTCACACGCACAACAGACAGACTCTCACACTCACAGAGACAAACACACACTCACAAAATCTGTATAACAATTAGAAAAAAATAAAACAAACTAACAAGAAAAGAAAGAGGCAAGGAAATGAATGATAAATTAAAATCAACACACACAGACAGAGACCCTCACACGCACAACAGACAGACTCTCACACTCACAGAGACAAACACACACTCCCAAAATCTGTATAACAATTAGAAAACAGTAAAACAAACTAACAAGAAAAGAAAGTAGCAAGCAATTGAATGATATATTAAAATCAACACACACAGACAGAGACCCTCACAAGCACAACAGACAGACACTCACACACACAGAGACAAACACACACTCACAAAATCTGTGTAACAATTAGAAAACAATAAAACAAACTAACAAGAAAAGAAAGAGGCAAGCACATGAATGATAAACTAAAATCAACACACACAGACAGAGACCCTCACACGCACAACAGACAGACTCTCACACACACACTCACAAAATCTGTGTAACAATTAGAAAACAATAAAACAAACTAACAAGAAAAGAAAGAGGCAAGGAAATGAATGATAAATTAAAATCAACACACACAGACAAAGACCCTCACACGCACAACACACAGACTCTCACACACACATAGACAAAATCTGTCTAACAATTATAAAAAAATAAAACAAACTAACACCAAGAGAAAGGGGCAAGCAATTGAATGATAAATAAAAATTAACACACACACAGACAGAGACCCTCACACGCCCAACAGAAAAACAATCACACACACGGAGACAAACACACACTCACAAACTCTGTGTAACAATTAAAAAACAATAAAACAAACTAACAAGAAAAGATAGAGGCAAGCACATGAATGATAAACTAAAATCAACACACACAGACAGAGACCCTCACACGCACAACAGACAGACTCTCACACACACACTCACAAAATCTGTGTAACAATTAGAAAACAATAAAACAAACTAACAAGAAAAGAAAGAGGCAAGGAAATGAATGATAAATTAAAATCTACACACACAGACAAAGACCCTCACACGCACAACACACAGACTCTCACACACACATAGACAAAATCTGTCTAACAATTATGAAAAAATAAAACAAACTAACACCAAGAGAAAGTGGCAAGCAATTGAATGATAAATAAAAATTAACACACACACAGACAGAGACCCTCACAAGCACAACAGACAGACACTCACACACACAGAGACAAACACACACTCACAAAATCTGTGTAACAATTAGAAAAAAAATAAAACAAACTCACAAGAAAAGAAAGTGGCAAACAAATGAATGATAAATTAAAATCAACACACACAGACACAGACCCTCACAAGCACAACAGACAGACACTCACACACACAGAGACAAACACACACTCACAAAATCTGTGTAACAATTAGAAAACAATAAAACAAACTAACAAGAAAAGAAAGAGGCAAGGAAATGAATGATAAATTAAAATCAACACACACAGACAGAGACCCTCACACGCACAACAGACAGACTCTCACACTCACAGAGACAAACACACACTCACAAAATCTGTATAACAATTAGAAAAAAATAAAACAAACTAACAAGAAAAGAAAGAGGCAAGCACATCAATGATAAACTAAAATCAACACACACAGACAGAGACCCTCACAAGCACAACAGACAGACACTCACACACACAGAGACAAACACACACTCACAAAATCTGTGTAACAATTAGAAAAAAAATAAAACAAACTAACAAGAAAAGAAAGAGGCAAGCACATGAATGATAAACTAAAATCAACACACACAGACAGAGACCCTCACACGCACAACAGACAGACTCTCACACTCACAGAGACAAACACACACTCACAAAATCTGTATAACAATTAGAAAAAAATAAAACAAACTAACAAGAAAAGAAAGAGGCAAGGAAATGAATGATAAATTAAAATCAACACACACAGACAGAGACCCTCACACGCACAACAGACAGACTCTCACACTCACAGAGACAAACACACACTCCCAAAATCTGTATAACAATTAGAAAACAGTAAAACAAACTAACAAGAAAAGAAAGTAGCAAGCAATTGAATGATATATTAAAATCAACACACACAGACAGAGACCCTCACAAGCACAACAGACAGACACTCACACACACAGAGACAAACACACACTCACAAAATCTGTGTAACAATTAGAAAACAATAAAACAAACTAACAAGAAAAGAAAGAGGCAAGCACATGAATGATAAACTAAAATCAACACACACAGACAGAGACCCTCACACGCACAACAGACAGACTCTCACACACACACTCACAAAATCTGTGTAACAATTAGAAAACAATAAAACAAACTAACAAGAAAAGAAAGAGGCAAGGAAATGAATGATAAATTAAAATCTACACACACAGACAAAGACCCTCACACGCACAACACACAGACTCTCACACACACATAGACAAAATCTGTCTAACAATTATAAAAAAATAAAACAAACTAACACCAAGAGAAAGTGGCAAGCAATTGAATGATAAATAAAAATTAACACACACACAGACAGAGACCCTCACAAGCACAACAGACAGACACTCACACACACAGAGACAAACACACACTCACAAAATCTGTGTAACAATTAGGAAAAAAATAAAACAAACTAACAAGAAAAGAAAGTGGCAAACAAATGAATGATAAATTAAAATCAACACACACAGACACAGACCCTCACAAGCACAACAGACAGACACTCACACACACAGAGACAAACACACACTCACAAAATCTGTGTAACAATTAGAAAACAATAAAACAAACTAACAAGAAAAGAAAGAGGCAAGGAAATGAATGATAAATTAAAATCAACACACACAGACAGAGACCCTCACACGCACAACAGACAGACTCTCACACTCACAGAGACAAACACACACTCACAAAATCTGTATAACAATTAGAAAAAAATAAAACAAACTAACAAGAAAAGAAAGAGGCAAGCACATCAATGATAAACTAAAATCAACACACACAGACAGAGACCCTCACAAGCACAACAGACAGACACTCACACACACAGAGACAAACACACACTCACAAAATCTGTGTAACAATTAGAAAAAAAATAAAACAAACTAACAAGAAAAGAAAGAGGCAAGCACATGAATGATAAACTAAAATCAACACACACAGACAGAGACCCTCACACGCACAACAGACAGACTCTCACACTCACAGAGACAAACACACACTCACAAAATCTGTATAACAATTAGAAAAAAATAAAACAAACTAACAAGAAAAGAAAGAGGCAAGGAAATGAATGATAAATTAAAATCAACACACACAGACAGAGACCCTCACACGCACAACAGACAGACTCTCACACTCACAGAGACAAACACACACTCCCAAAATCTGTATAACAATTAGAAAACAGTAAAACAAACTAACAAGAAAAGAAAGTAGCAAGCAATTGAATGATATATTAAAATCAACACACACAGACAGAGACCCTCACAAGCACAACAGACAGACACTCACACACACAGAGACAAACACACACTCACAAAATCTGTGTAACAATTAGAAAACAATAAAACAAACTAACAAGAAAAGAAAGAGGCAAGCACATGAATGATAAACTAAAATCAACACACACAGACAGAGACCCTCACACGCACAACAGACAGACTCTCACACACACACTCACAAAATCTGTGTAACAATTAGAAAACAATAAAACAAACTAACAAGAAAAGAAAGAGGCAAGGAAATGAATGATAAATTAAAATCAACACACACAGACAAAGACCCTCACACGCACAACACACAGACTCTCACACACACATAGACAAAATCTGTCTAACAATTATAAAAAAATAAAACAAACTAACACCAAGAGAAAGGGGCAAGCAATTGAATGATAAATAAAAATTAACACACACACAGACAGAGACCCTCACACGCCCAACAGAAAAACAATCACACACACGGAGACAAACACACACTCACAAACTCTGTGTAACAATTAAAAAACAATAAAACAAACTAACAAGAAAAGATAGAGGCAAGCACATGAATGATAAACTAAAATCAACACACACAGACAGAGACCCTCACACGCACAACAGACAGACTCTCACACACACACTCACAAAATCTGTGTAACAATTAGAAAACAATAAAACAAACTAACAAGAAAAGAAAGAGGCAAGGAAATGAATGATAAATTAAAATCTACACACACAGACAAAGACCCTCACACGCACAACACACAGACTCTCACACACACATAGACAAAATCTGTCTAACAATTATGAAAAAATAAAACAAACTAACACCAAGAGAAAGTGGCAAGCAATTGAATGATAAATAAAAATTAACACACACACAGACAGAGACCCTCACAAGCACAACAGACAGACACTCACACACACAGAGACAAACACACACTCACAAAATCTGTGTAACAATTAGAAAAAAAATAAAACAAACTCACAAGAAAAGAAAGTGGCAAACAAATGAATGATAAATTAAAATCAACACACACAGACACAGACCCTCACAAGCACAACAGACAGACACTCACACACACAGAGACAAACACACACTCACAAAATCTGTGTAACAATTAGAAAACAATAAAACAAACTAACAAGAAAAGAAAGAGGCAAGGAAATGAATGATAAATTAAAATCAACACACACAGACAGAGACCCTCACACGCACAACAGACAGACTCTCACACTCACAGAGACAAACACACACTCACAAAATCTGTATAACAATTAGAAAAAAATAAAACAAACTAACAAGAAAAGAAAGAGGCAAGCACATCAATGATAAACTAAAATCAACACACACAGACAGAGACCCTCACAAGCACAACAGACAGACACTCACACACACAGAGACAAACACACACTCACAAAATCTGTGTAACAATTAGAAAAAAAATAAAACAAACTAACAAGAAAAGAAAGAGGCAAGCACATGAATGATAAACTAAAATCAACACACACAGACAGAGACCCTCACACGCACAACAGACAGACTCTCACACTCACAGAGACAAACACACACTCACAAAATCTGTATAACAATTAGAAAAAAATAAAACAAACTAACAAGAAAAGAAAGAGGCAAGGAAATGAATGATAAATTAAAATCAACACACACAGACAGAGACCCTCACACGCACAACAGACAGACTCTCACACTCACAGAGACAAACACACACTCCCAAAATCTGTATAACAATTAGAAAACAGTAAAACAAACTAACAAGAAAAGAAAGTAGCAAGCAATTGAATGATATATTAAAATCAACACACACAGACAGAGACCCTCACAAGCACAACAGACAGACACTCACACACACAGAGACAAACACACACTCACAAAATCTGTGTAACAATTAGAAAACAATAAAACAAACTAACAAGAAAAGAAAGAGGCAAGCACATGAATGATAAACTAAAATCAACACACACAGACAGAGACCCTCACACGCACAACAGACAGACTCTCACACACACACTCACAAAATCTGTGTAACAATTAGAAAACAATAAAACAAACTAACAAGAAAAGAAAGAGGCAAGGAAATGAATGATAAATTAAAATCTACACACACAGACAAAGACCCTCACACGCACAACACACAGACTCTCACACACACATAGACAAAATCTGTCTAACAATTATAAAAAAATAAAACAAACTAACACCAAGAGAAAGTGGCAAGCAATTGAATGATAAATAAAAATTAACACACACACAGACAGAGACCCTCACAAGCACAACAGACAGACACTCACACACACAGAGACAAACACACACTCACAAAATCTGTGTAACAATTAGGAAAAAAATAAAACAAACTAACAAGAAAAGAAAGTGGCAAACAAATGAATGATAAATTAAAATCAACACACACAGACACAGACCCTCACAAGCACAACAGACAGACACTCACACACACAGAGACAAACACACACTCACAAAATCTGTGTAACAATTAGAAAACAATAAAACAAACTAACAAGAAAAGAAAGAGGCAAGGAAATGAATGATAAATTAAAATCAACACACACAGACAGAGACCCTCACACGCACAACAGACAGACTCTCACACTCACAGAGACAAACACACACTCACAAAATCTGTATAACAATTAGAAAAAAATAAAACAAACTAACAAGAAAAGAAAGAGGCAAGCACATCAATGATAAACTAAAATCAACACACACAGACAGAGACCCTCACAAGCACAACAGACAGACACTCACACACACAGAGACAAACACACACTCACAAAATCTGTGTAACAATTAGAAAAAAAATAAAACAAACTAACAAGAAAAGAAAGAGGCAAGCACATGAATGATAAACTAAAATCAACACACACAGACAGAGACCCTCACACGCACAACAGACAGACTCTCACACTCACAGAGACAAACACACACTCACAAAATCTGTATAACAATTAGAAAAAAATAAAACAAACTAACAAGAAAAGAAAGAGGCAAGGAAATGAATGATAAATTAAAATCAACACACACAGACAGAGACCCTCACACGCACAACAGACAGACTCTCACACTCACAGAGACAAACACACACTCCCAAAATCTGTATAACAATTAGAAAACAGTAAAACAAACTAACAAGAAAAGAAAGTAGCAAGCAATTGAATGATATATTAAAATCAACACACACAGACAGAGACCCTCACAAGCACAACAGACAGACACTCACACACACAGAGACAAACACACACTCACAAAATCTGTGTAACAATTAGAAAACAATAAAACAAACTAACAAGAAAAGAAAGAGGCAAGCACATGAATGATAAACTAAAATAAACACACACAGACAGAGACCCTCACACGCACAACAGACAGACTCTCACACACACACTCACAAAATCTGTGTAACAATTAGAAAACAATAAAACAAACTAACAAGAAAAGAAAGAGGCAAGGAAATGAATGATAAATTAAAATCAACACACACAGACAAAGACCCTCACACGCACAACACACAGACTCTCACACACACATAGACAAAATCTGTCTAACAATTATAAAAAAATAAAACAAACTAACACCAAGAGAAAGGGGCAAGCAATTGAATGATAAATAAAAATTAACACACACACAGACAGAGACCCTCACACGCCCAACAGAAAAACAATCACACACACGGAGACAAACACACACTCACAAACTCTGTGTAACAATTAAAAAACAATAAAACAAACTAACAAGAAAAGATAGAGGCAAGCACATGAATGATAAACTAAAATCAACACACACAGACAGAGACCCTCACACGCACAACAGACAGACTCTCACACACACACTCACAAAATCTGTGTAACAATTAGAAAACAATAAAACAAACTAACAAGAAAAGAAAGAGGCAAGGAAATGAATGATAAATTAAAATCTACACACACAGACAAAGACCCTCACACGCACAACACACAGACTCTCACACACACATAGACAAAATCTGTCTAACAATTATAAAAAAATAAAACAAACTAACACCAAGAGAAAGTGGCAAGCAATTGAATGATAAATAAAAATTAACACACACACAGACAGAGACCCTCACAAGCACAACAGACAGACACTCACACACACAGAGACAAACACACACTCACAAAATCTGTGTAACAATTAGAAAAAAAATAAAACAAACTAACAAGAAAAGAAAGAGGCAAGGAAATGAATGATAAATTAAAATCAACACACACAGACAGAGACCCTCACACGCACAACAGACAGACTCTCACACTCACAGAGACAAACACACACTCACAAAATCTGTATAACAATTAGAAAAAAATAAAACAAACTAACAAGAAAAGAAAGAGGCAAGGAAATGAATGATAAATTAAAATCAACACACACAGACAGAGACCCTCACACGCACAACAGACAGACTCTCACACTCACAGAGACAAACACACACTCCCAAAATCTGTATAACAATTAGAAAACAGTAAAACAAACTAACAAGAAAAGAAAGTAGCAAGCAATTGAATGATATATTAAAATCAACACACACAGACAGAGACCCTCACAAGCACAACAGACAGACACTCACACACACAGAGACAAACACACACTCACAAAATCTGTGTAACAATTAGAAAACAATAAAACAAACTAACAAGAAAAGAAAGAGGCAAGCACATGAATGATAAACTAAAATCAACACACACAGACAGAGACCCTCACACGCACAACAGACAGACTCTCACACACACACTCACAAAATCTGTGTAACAATTAGAAAACAATAAAACAAACTAACAAGAAAAGAAAGAGGCAAGGAAATGAATGATAAATTAAAATCTACACACACAGACAAAGACCCTCACACGCACAACACACAGACTCTCACACACACATAGACAAAATCTGTCTAACAATTATAAAAAAATAAAACAAACTAACACCAAGAGAAAGTGGCAAGCAATTGAATGATAAATAAAAATTAACACACACACAGACAGAGACCCTCACAAGCACAACAGACAGACACTCACACACACAGAGACAAACACACACTCACAAAATCTGTGTAACAATTAGGAAAAAAATAAAACAAACTAACAAGAAAAGAAAGTGGCAAACAAATGAATGATAAATTAAAATCAACACACACAGACACAGACCCTCACAAGCACAACAGACAGACACTCACACACACAGAGACAAACACACACTCACAAAATCTGTGTAACAATTAGAAAACAATAAAACATACTAACAAGAAAAGAAAGAGGCAAGGAAATGAATGATAAATTAAAATCAACACACACAGACAGAGACCCTCACACGCACAACAGACAGACTATCACAGACACAAAGAGAAACACACACTCACAAAATCTGTGTAACAATTGGAAAACAATAAAACAAACTAACAAGAAAAGAAAGGGGCAAGCAAATGAATGAAAAATTAAAATCAACACACACAGACAGAGACCCTCACAAGCACAACAGACAGATACTCACACACAGAGAGACAAACACACACTCACAAAATCTGTGTAACAATTAGAAAACAATAAAACAAACTAACAAGAAAAGAAAGAGGCAAGCACATGAATGATAAACTAAAATCAACACACACAGACAGAGACCCTCACACGCAGAACAGACAGACTCTCACACACACACTCACAAAATCTGTGTAACAATTAGAAAACAATAAAACAAACTAACAAGAAAAGAAAGAGGCAAGCACATGAATGATAAACTAAAATCAACACACACAGACAGAGACCCTCACACGCACAACAGACAGACTCTCACAAACACAAAGAGAAACACACACTCAGAAAATCTGTGTAACAATTGGAAAACAATAAAACAAACTAACAAGAAAAGAAAGGGGCAAGCAAATGAATGAAAAATTAAAATCAACACACACAGACAGAGACCCTCACATGCACAACAGACAGACACTAACACACACAGAGACAAACAAACACTCACAAAATCTGTGTAACAATTAGAAAACAATAAAACAAACTAACAAGAAAAGATAGAGGCAAGCACATGAATGAGAAACTAAAATCAACACACACAGACAGAGACCCTCACACGCACAACAGACAGACTCTCACACACACACTCACAAAATCTGTGTAACAATTAGAAAACAATAAAACAAACTAACAAGAAAAGAAAGAGGCAAGCACATGAATGATAAACTAAAATCAACACACACAGACAGAGACCCTCACACGCACAACAGACAGACTCTCACACACACACTCACAAAATCTGTGTAACAATTAGAAAACAATAAAACAAACTAACAAGAAAAGAAAGAGGCAAGCACATGAATGATAAACTAAAATCAACACACACAGACAGAGACCCTCACACGCACAACAGACAGACTCTCACACTCACAGAGACAAACACACACTCACAAAATCTGTATAACAATTAGAAAAAAATAAAACAAACTAACAAGAAAAGAAAGAAGCAAGGAAATGAATGATAAATTAAAATCAACACACACAGACAGAGACCCTCACACGCACAACAGACAGACACTCACACACACAGAGACAAACACACACTCACAAAATCTGTGTAACAATTAGAAAACAATAAAACAAACTAACAAGAAAAGAAAGAGGCAAGCACATGAATGATAAACTAAAATCAACACACACAGACAGAGACCCTCACACGCACAACAGACAGACTCTCACACACACACTCACAAAATCTGTGTAACAATTAGAAAACAATAAAACAAACTAACAAGAAAAGAAAGAGGCAAGCACATGAATGATAAACTAAAATCAACACACACAGACAGAGACCCTCACACGCACAACAGACAGACTCTCACACTCACAGAGACAAACACACACTCACAAAATCTGTGTAACAATTAGAAAACAATAAAACAAACTAACAAGAAAAGAAAGAGGCAAGCACATGAATGATAAACTAAAATCAACACACACAGACAGAGACCCTCACACGCACAACAGACAGACTCTCACAAACACAAAGAGAAACACACACTCACAAAATCTGTGTAACAATTGGAAAACAATAAAACAAACTAACAAGAAAAGAAAGGGGCAAGCAAATGAATGAAAAATTAAAATCAACACACACAGACAGAGACCCTCACATGCACAACAGACAGACACTAACACACACAGAGACAAACAAACACTCACAAAATCTGTGTAACAATTAGAAAACAATAAAACAAACTAACAAGAAAAGATAGAGGCAAGCACATGAATGAGAAACTAAAATCAACACACACAGACAGAGACCCTCACACGCACAACAGACAGACTCTCACACACACACTCACAAAATCTGTGTAACAATTAGAAAACAATAAAACAAACTAACAAGAAAAGAAAGAGGCAAGCACATGAATGATAAACTAAAATCAACACACACAGACAGAGACCCTCACACGCACAACAGACAGACTCTCACACACACACTCACAAAATCTGTGTAACAATTAGAAAACAATAAAACAAACTAACAAGAAAAGAAAGAGGCAAGCACATGAATGATAAACTAAAATCAACACACACAGACAGAGACCCTCACACGCACAACAGACAGACTCTCACACTCACAGAGACAAACACACACTCACAAAATCTGTATAACAATTGGAAAAAAATAAAACAAACTAACAAGAAAAGAAAGAGGCAAGCACTTGAATGATAAACTAAAATCAACACACACAGACAGAGACCCTCACACGCACAACAGACAGACTCTCACAGACACAAAGAGAAACACACACTCACAAAATCTGTGTAAGAATTAGAAAACAATAAAACAAACTAACAAGAAAAGAAAGAGGCAAGCACATGAATGATAAACTAAAATCAACACACACAGACAGAGACCCTCACACGCACAACAGACAGACTCTCACACACACACTCACAAAATCTGTGTAACAATTAGAAAACAATAAAACAAACTAACAAGAAAAGAAAGAGGCAAGGAAATGAATGATAAATTAAAATCTACACACACAGACAAAGACCCTAACACGCACAACACACAGACTCTGACACACACATAGACAAAATCTGTCTAACAATTATAAAAAAATAAAACAAACTAACACCAAGAGAAAGTGGCAAGCAATTGAATGATAAATAAAAATTAACACACACACAGACAGAGACCCTCACACGCCCAACAGACACACACTCACACACACGGAGACAAACACACACTCACAAAATCTGTGTAACAATTAAAAAACAATAAAACAAACTAACAAGAAAAGAAAGAGGCAAGCACATGAATGATAAACTAAAATGAACACACACAGACAGAGACCCTCACACGCACAACAGACAGACTCTCACACACACACTCACAAAATCTGTGTAACAATTAGAAAACAATAAAACAAACTAACAAGAAAAGAAAGAGGCAAGGAAATGAATGATAAATTAAAATCAACACACACAGACAAAGACCCTCACACGCACAACACACAGACTCTCACACACACATAGACAAAATCTGTCTAACAATTATAAAAAAATAAAACAAACTAACACCAAGAGAAAGTGGCAAGCAATTGAATGATAAATAAAAATTAACACACACACAGACAGAGACCCTCACAAGCACAACAGACAGACACTCACACACACAGAGACAAACACACACTCACAAAATCTGTATAACAATTAGAAAAAAATAAAACAAACAAACAAGAAAAGAAAGAGGCAAGCAATTGAATGAAAATTTAAAATCAACACACACAGACAGAGACCCTCACAAGCACAACAGACAGACACTCACACACACAGAGACAAACACACACTCACAAAATCTGTGTAACAATTAGAAAAAAAATAAAACAAACTAACAAGAAAAGAAAGTGGCAAACAAATGAATGATAAATTAAAATCAACACACACAGACACAGACCCTCACAAGCACAACAGACAGACACTCACACACACAGAGACAAACACACACTCACAAAATCTGTGTAACAATTAGAAAACAATAAAACAAACTAACAAGAAAAGAGAGAGGCAAGGAAATGAATGATAAATTAAAATCAACACACACAGACAGAGACCCTCACACGCACAACAGACAGACTCTCACAGTCACAGAGACAAACACACACTCGCAAAAGCTGTATAACAATTAGAAAAAAATAAAACAAACTAACAAGAAAAGAAAGAGGCAAGCACATCAATGATAAACTAAAATCAACACACACAGACAGAGACCCTCACAAGCACAACAGACAGACACTCACACACACAGAGACAAACACACACTCACAAAATCTGTGTAACAATTAGAAAACAATAAAACAAAGTAACAAGAAAAGAAAGAGGCAAGCACATGAATGATAAACTAAAATCAACACACACAGACAGAGACCCTCACACGCACAACAGACAGACTCTCACACTCACAGAGACAAACACACACTCACAAAATCTGTATAACAATTAGAAAAAAATAAAACAAACTAACAAGAAAAGAAAGAGGCAAGCACATGAATGATAAACTAAAATCAACACACACAGACAGAGACCCTCACACGCACAACAGACAGACTCTCACAGACACAAAGAGAAACACACACTCACAAAATCTGTGTAACAATTGAAAACAATAAAACAAACTAACAAGAAAAGAAAGGGGCAAGCAAATGAATGAAAAATTAAAATCAACACACACAGACAGAGACCCTCACAAGCACAACAGACAGACAATCACACACAGAGAGACAAACACACACTCACAAAATCTGTGTAACAATTAGAAAAAAATAAAACAAACTAACAAGAAAAGAAAGAGGCAAGCACATCAATGATAAACTAAAATCAACAAACACAGACAGAGACCCTCACAAGCACAACAGACAGACACTCACACACACAGAGACAAACACACACTCACAAAATCTGTGTAACAATTAGAAAACAATAAAACAAACTAACAAGAAAAGAAAGAGGCAAGCACATGAATGATAAACTAAAATCAAATCACACAGACAGAGACCCTCACACGCACAACAGACAGACTCTCACACACACAGAGACAAACACACACGCACAAAATCTGTATAACAATTAGAAAAAAATAAAACAAACTAACAAGAAAAGAAAGAGGCAAGCACATGAATGATAAACTAAAATCAACACACACAGACAGAGACCCTCACACGCACAACAGACAGACTCTCACAGACACAAAGAGAAACACACACTCACAAAATCTGTGTAACAATTGGAAAACAATAAAACAAACTAACAAGAAAAGAAAGGGGCAAGCAAATGAATGAAAAATTAAAATCAACACACACAGACAGAGACCCTCACAAGCACAACAGACAGACACTCACACACACAGAGACAAACACACACTCACAAAATCTGTGTAACAATTAGAAAAAAAATAAAACAAACTTACAAGAAAAGAAAGTGGCAAATAAATGAATGATAAATTAAAATCAACACACACAGACACAGACCCTCACAAGCACAACAGACAGACACTCACACACACAGAGACAAACACACACTCACAAAATCTGTGTAACAATTAGAAAACAATAAAACAAACTAACAAGAAAAGAAAGAGGCAAGGAAATGAATGATAAATTAAAATCAACACACACAGACAGAGACCCTCACACGCACAACAGACAGACTCTCACACTCACAGAGACAAACACACACTCACACAATCTGTATCACAATTAGAAAAAAATAAAACAAACTAACAAGAAAAGAAAGAGGCAAGGAAATGAATGATAAATTAAAATCAACACACACAGACAGAGACCCTCACACGCACAACAGACAGACTCTCACACTCACAGAGACAAACACACACTCACACAATCTGTATAACAATTAGAAAAAAATAAAACAAACTAACAAGAAAAGAAAGAGGCAAGCACATCAATGATAAACTAAAATCAACACACACAGACAGAGACCCTCACAAGCACAACAGACAGACACTCACACACACAGAGACAAACACACACTCACAAAATCTGTGTAAGAATTAGAAAACAATAAAACAAACTAACAAGAAAAGAAAGAGGCAAGCACATGAATGATAAACTAAAATCAACACACACAGACAGAGACCCTCACACGCACAACAGACAGACTCTCACACTCACAGAGACAAACACACACTCGCAAAATCTGTATAACAATTAGAAAAAAATAAAACAAACTAACAAGAAAAGAAAGAGGCAAGCACATCAATGATAAACTAAAATCAACACACACAGACAGAGACCCTCATAAGCACAACAGACAGACACTCACACACACAGAGACAAACACACACTCACAAAATCTGTGTAAGAATTAGAAAACAATAAAACAAACTAACAAGAAAAGAAAGAGGCAAGCACATGAATGATAAACTAAAATCAACACACACAGACAGAGACCCTCACACGCACAACAGACAGACTCTCACACTCACAGAGACAAACACACACTCGCAAAATCTGTATAACAATTAGAAAAAAATAAAACAAACTAACAAGAAAAGAAAGAGGCAAGCACATCAATGATAAACTAAAATCAACACACACAGACAGAGACCCTCACAAGCACAACAGACAGACACTCACACACACAGAGACAAACACACACTCACAAAATCTGTGTAACAATTAGAAAACAATAAAACAAAGTAACAAGAAAAGAAAGAGGCAAGCACATGAATGATAAACTAAAATCAACACACACAGACTGAGACCCTCACACGCACAACAGACAGACTCTCACACTCACAGAGACAAACACACACTCACAAAATCTGTATAACAATTAGAAAAAAATAAAACAAACTAACAAGAAAAGAAAGAGGCAAGCACATGAATGATAAACTAAAATCAACACACACAGACAGAGACCCTCACACGCACAACAGACAGACTCTCACAGACACAAAGAGAAACACACACTCACAAAATCTGTGTAACAATTGAAAACAATAAAACAAACTAACAAGAAAAGAAAGGGGCAAGCAAATGAATGAAAAATTTAAATCAACACACACAGACAGAGACCCTCACAAGCACAACAGACAGACAATCACACACAGAGAGACAAACACACACTCACAAAATCTGTGTAACAATTAGAAAAAAATAAAACAAACTAACAAGAAAAGAAAGAGGCAAGCACATCAATGATAAACTAAAATCAACACACACAGACAGAGACCCTCACAAGCACAACAGACAGACACTCACACACACAGAGACAAACACACACTCACAAAATCTGTGTAACAATTAGAAAACAATAAAACAAACTAACAAGAAAAGAAAGAGGCAAGCACATGAATGATAAACTAAAATCAAATCACACAGACAGAGACCCTCACACGCACAACAGACAGACTCTCACACACACAGAGACAAACACACACGCACAAAATCTGTATAACAATTAGAAAAAAATAAAACAAACTAACAAGAAAAGAAAGAGGCAAGCACATGAATGATAAACTAAAATCAACACACACAGACAGAGACCCTCACACGCACAACAGACAGACTCTCACAGACACAAAGAGAAACACACACTCACAAAATCTGTGTAACAATTGGAAAACAATAAAACAAACTAACAAGAAAAGAAAGGGGCAAGCAAATGAATGAAAAATTAAAATCAACACACACAGACAGAGACCCTCACAAGCACAACAGACAGACACTCACACACACAGAGACAAACACACACTCACAAAATCTGTGTAACAATTAGAAAACAATAAAACAAACTAACAAGAAAAGAAAGAGGCAAGCACATGAATGATAAACTAAAATCAACACACACAGACAGAGACCCTCACACGCACAACAGACAGACTCTCACACACACACTCACAAAATCTGTGTAACAATTAGAAAACAATAAAACAAACTAACAAGAAAAGAAAGAGGCAAGGAAATGAATGATAAATTAAAATCAACACACACAGACAAAGACCCTCACACGCACAACACACAGACTCTCACACTCACAGAGACAAACACACACTCGCAAAAGCTGTATAACAATTAGAAAAAAATAAAACAAACTAACAAGAAAAGAAAGAGGCAAGCACATCAATGATAAACTAAAATCAACACACACAGACAGAGACCCTCACAAGCACAACAGACAGACACTCACACACACAGAGACAAACACACACTCACAAAATCTGTGTAACAATTAGAAAACAATAAAACAAAGTAACAAGAAAAGAAAGAGGCAAGCACATGAATGATAAACTAAAATCAACACACACAGACAGAGACCCTCACACGCACAACAGACAGACTCTCACACTCACAGAGACAAACACACACTCACAAAATCTGTATAACAATTAGAAAAAAATAAAACAAACTAACAAGAAAAGAAAGAGGCAAGCACATGAATGATAAACTAAAATCAACACACACAGACAGAGACCCTCACACGCACAACAGACAGACTCTCACACTCACAGAGACAAACACACACTCACAAAATCTGTATAACAATTAGAAAAAAATAAAACAAACTAACAAGAAAAGAAAGAGGCAAGCAATTGAATGAAAATTTAAAATCAACACACACAGACAAAGACCCTCACACGCACAACACACAGACTCTCACACACACATAGACAAAATCTGTCTAACAATTATAAAAAAATAAAACAAACTAACACCAAGAGAAAGTGGCAAGCAATTGAATGATAAATAAAAATTAACACACACACAGACAGAGACCCTCACAAGCACAACAGACAGACACTCACACACACAGAGACAAACACACACTCACAAAATCTGTATAACAATTAGAAAAAAATAAAACAAACAGTCAAGAAAAGAAAGAGGCAAGCAATTGAATGATAAACTAAAATCAACACACACAGACAGAGACCCTCACACGCACAACAGACAGACTCTCACACTCACAGAGACAAACACACACTCACAAAATCTGTATAACAATTAGAAAACAATGAAACAAACAAACAAGAAAAGAAAGAGGCAAGCACATCAATGATAAACTAAAATCAACACACACAGACAGAGACCCTCACAAGCACAACAGACAGACACTCACACACACAGAGACAAACACACACTCACAAAATCTGTGTAACAATTAGAAAACAATAAAACAAACTAACAAGAAAAGAAAGAGGCAAGCACATGAATGATAAACTAAAATCAACACACACAGACAGAGACCCTCACACGCACAACAGACAGACTCTCACACTCACAGAGACAAACACACACTCACAAAATCTGTATAACAATTAGAAAAAAATAAAACAAACTAACAAGAAAAGAAAGAGGCAAGCACATCAATGATAAACTAAAATCAACACACACAGACAGAGACCCTCACAAGCACAACAGACAGACACTCACACACACAGAGACAAACACACACTCACAAAATCTGTGTAACAATTAGAAAACAATAAAACAAACTAACAAGAAAAGAAAGAGGCAAGCACATGAATGATAAACTAAAATCAACACACACAGACAGAGACCCTCACACGCACAACAGACAGACTCTCACACTCACAGAGACAAACATACACTCACAAAATCTGTATAACAATTAGAAAAAAATAAAACAAACTAACAAGAAAAGAAAGAGGCAAGCACATCAATGATAAACTAAAATCAACACACACAGACAGAGACCCTCACAAGCACAACAGACAGACACTCACACACACAGAGACAAACACACACTCACAAAATCTGTGTAACAATTAGAAAACAATAAAACAAACTAACAAGAAAAGAAAGAGGCAAGCACATGAATGATAAACTAAAATCAACACACACAGACAGAGACCCTCACAAGCACAACAGACAGACTCTCGCACACACACTCACAAAATCTGTGTAACAATTAGAAAACAATAAAACAAACTAACAAGAAAAGAAAGAGGCAAGGAAATGAATGATAAATTAAAATCAACACACACAGACAAAGACCCTCACACGCACAACACACAGACTCTCACACACACATAGACAAAATCTGTCTAACAATTATAAAGAAATAAAACAAACTAACACCAAGAGAAAGTGGCAAGCAATTGAATGATAAATAAAAATTAACACACACACAGACAGAGACCCTCACAAGCACAACAGACAGACACTCACACACACAGAGACAAACACACACTCACAAAATCTGTATAACAATTAGAAAAAAATAATACAAACAAACAAGAAAAGAAAGAGGCAAGCAATTGAATGAAAAATTAAAATCAACACACACAGACAGACACCCTCACAAGCACAACAGACAGACACTCACACACACAGAGACAAACACACACTCACAAAATCTGTGTAACAATTAGAAAAAAAATAAAACAAACTAACAAGAAAAGAAAGTGGAAAACAAATGAATGATAAATTAAAATCAACACACACAGACACAGACCCTCACAAGCACAACAGACAGACACTCACACACACAGAGACAAACACACACTCACAAAATCTGTATAACAATTAGAAAACAATAAAACAAACTAACAAGAAAAGAAAGAGGCAAGGAAATGAATGATAAATTAAAATCAACACACACAGACAGAGACCCTCACACGCACAACAGACAGACTCTCACACTCACAGAGACAAACACACACTCATAAAATCTGTATAACAATTAGAAAAAAATGAAACAAACTAACAAGAAAAGAAAGAGGCAAGCACATCAATGATAAACTAAAATCAACACACACAGACAGAGACCATCACAAGCACAACAGACAGACACTCACACACACAGAGACAAACACACACTCACAAAATCTGTGTAACAATTAGAAAACAATAAAACAAACTAACAAGAAAAGAAAGAGGCAAGCACATGAATGATAAACTAAAATCAACACACACAGACAGAGACCCTCACACGCACAACAGACAGACACTCACACACACAGAGACAAACACACACTCACAAAATCTGTGTAACAATTAGAAAAAAATAAAACAAACTAACAAGAAAAGAAAGAGGCAAGCACATGAATGATAAACTAAAATCAACACACACAGACAGAGACCCTCACACGCACAACAGACAGACACTCACACACACAGAGACAAACACACACTCACAAAATCTGTGTAACAATTAGAAAAAAAATAAAACAAACTAACAAGAAAAGAAAGTGGAAAACAAATGAATGATAAATTAAAATCAACACACACAGACACAGACCCTCACAAGCACAACAGACAGACACTCACACACACAGAGACAAACACACACTCACAAAATCTGTATAACAATTAGAAAACAATAAAACAAACTAACAAGAAAAGAAAGAGGCAAGGAAATGAATGATAAATTAAAATCAACACACACAGACAGAGACCCTCACACGCACAACAGACAGACTCTCACACTCACAGAGACAAACACACACTCATAAAATCTGTATAACAATTAGAAAAAAATGAAACAAACTAACAAGAAAAGAAAGAGGCAAGCACATCAATGATAAACTAAAATCAACACACACAGACAGAGACCATCACAAGCACAACAGACAGACACTCACACACACAGAGACAAACACACACTCACAAAATCTGTGTAACAATTAGAAAACAATAAAACAAACTAACAAGAAAAGAAAGAGGCAAGCACATGAATGATAAACTAAAATCAACACACACAGACAGAGACCCTCACACGCACAACAGACAGACACTCACACACACAGAGACAAACACACACTCACAAAATCTGTGTAACAATTAGAAAAAAATAAAACAAACTAACAAGAAAAGAAAGAGGCAAGCACATGAATGATAAACTAAAATCAACACACACAGACAGAGACCCTCACACGCACAACAGACAGACTCTCACAGACACAAAGAGAAACACACACTCACAAAATCTGTGTAACAATTGGAAAACAATAAAACAAACTAACAAGAAAAGAAAGGGGCAAGCAAATGAATGAAAAATTAAAATCAACACACACAGACAGAGACCCTCACAAGCACAACAGACAGACACTCACACACACAGAGACAAACACACACTCACAAAATCTGTGTAACAATTAGAAAACAATAAAACAAACTAACAAGAAAAGAAAGAGGCAAGCACATGAATGATAAACTAAAATCAACACACACAGACAGAGACCCTCACACGCACAACAGACAGACTCTCACACACACACTCACAAAATCTGTGTAACAATTAGAAAACAATAAAACAAACTAACAACAAAAGAAAGAGGCAAGGAAATGAATGATAAATTAAAATCAACACACACAGACAAAGACCCTCACACGCACAACACACAGACTCTCACACACACATAGACAAAATCTGTCTAACAATTATAAAAAAATAAAACAAACTAACACCAAGAGAAAGTGGCAAGCAATTGAACGATAAAAAAAAATTAACACACACACAGACAGAGACCCTCACAAGCACAACAGACAGACACTCACACACACAGAGACAAACACACACTCACAAAATCTGTATAACAATTAGAAAAAAATCAAACAAACAGACAAGAAAAGAAAGAGGCAAGCAATTGAATGAAAAATTAAAATCAACACAAACAGACAGAGACCCTCACAGGCACAACAGACAGACACTCACACACACAGAGACAAACACACACTCACAAAATCTGTGTGACAATTAGAAAAAAAATAAAACAAACTAACAAGAAAAGAAAGTGGAAAACAAATGAATGATAAATTAAAATCAACACACACAGACACACACCCTCACAAGCACAACAGACAGACACTCACACACACAGAGACAAACACACACTCACAAAATCTGTGTAACAATTAGAAAACAATAAAACAAACTAACAAGAAAAGAAAGAGGCAAGCACATGAATGATAAACTAAAATCAACACACACAGACAGAGACCCTCACACGCACAACAGACAGACTCTCACACTCACAGAGACAAACACACACTCACAAAATCTGTATAACAATTAGAAAACAATAAAACAAACTAACAAGAAAAGAAAGAGGCAAGCACATCAATGATAAACTAAAATCAACACACACAGACAGAGACCCTCACACGCACAACAGACAGACACTCACACACACAGAGACAAACACACACTCACAAAATCTGTATAACAACTAGAAAACAATAAAACAAACTAACAAGAAAAGAAAGACGCAAGCACATGAATGATAAACTAAAATGAACACACACAGACAGAGACCCTCACACGCACAACAGACAGACTCTCACATACACACTCACAAAATCTGTGTAACAATTAGAAAACAATAAAACAAACTAACAAGAAAAGAAAGAGGCAAGCACATGAATGATAAATTAAAATCAACACACACAGACAGAGACCCTCACACGCACAACAGACAGACTCTCACACTCACAGAGACAAACACACACTCACAAAATCTGTATAACAATTAGAAAAAAATAAAACAAACTAACAAGAAAAGAAAGAGGCAAGCACATGAATGATAAACTAAAATCAACACACACAGACAGAGACCCTCACACGCACAACAGACAGACTCTCACAGACACAAAGAGAAACACACACTCACAAAATCTGTGTAACAATTGGAAAACAATAAAACAAACTAACAAGAAAAGAAAGGGGCAAGCAAATGAATGAAAAACTAAAATCAACACACACAGACAGAGACCCTCACACGCACAACAGACAGACTCTCACACTCACAGAGACAAACACACACTCACAAAATCTGTATAACAATTAGAAAAAAATAAAACAAACTAACAAGAAAAGAAAGAGGCAAGCAATTGAATGAAAATTTAAAATCAACACACACAGACAAAGACCCTCACACGCACAACACACAGACTCTCACACACACATAGACAAAATCTGTCTAACAATTATAAAAAAATAAAACAAACTAACACCAAGAGAAAGTGGCAAGCAATTGAATGATAAATAAAAATTAACACACACACAGACAGAGACCCTCACAAGCACAACAGACAGACACTCACACACACAGAGACAAACACACACTCACAAAATCTGTATAACAATTAGAAAAAAATAAAACAAACAGTCAAGAAAAGAAAGAGGCAAGCAATTGAATGAAAATTTAAAATCAACACACACAGACAGAGACCCTCACAAGCACAACAGACAGACACTCACACACACAGAGACAAACACACACTCACAAAATCTGTGTCACAATTACAAAAAAAATAAAACAAACTAACAAGAAAAGAAAGTGGCAAACAAATGAATGATAAATTAAAATCAACACACACAGACACACACCCTCACAAGCACAACAGACAGACACTCACACACACAGAGACAAACACACACTCACAAAATCTGTATAACAATTATAAAAAAATAAAACAAACTAACAAGAAAAGAAAGAGGCAAGGAAATGAATGATAAATTAAAATCAACACACACAGACAGAGACCCTCACACGCACAACAGACAGACTCTCACACTCACAGAGACAAACACACACTCACAAAATCTGTATAACAATTAAAAAAAAATAAAACAAACTAACAAGAAAAGAAAGAGGCAAGCACATCAATGATAAACTAAAATCAACACACACAGACAGAGACCCTCACAAGCACAACAGACAGACACTCACACACACAGAGACAAACACACACTCACAAAATCTGTGTAACAATTAGAAAACAATAAAACAAACTAACAAGAAAAGAAAGGGGCAAGCACATGAATGATAAACTAAAATCAACACACACAGACAGAGACCCTCACACGCACAACAGACAGACTCTCACACTCACAGAGACAAACACACACTCACAAAATCTGTATAACAATTAGAAAAAAATCAAACAAACTAACAAGAAAAGAAAGAGGCAAGCACATCAATGATAAACTAAAATCAACACACACAGACAGAGACCCTCACAAGCACAACAGACAGACACTCACACACACAGAGACAAACACACACTCACAAAATCTGTGTAACAATTAGAAAACAATAAAACAAACTAACAAGAAAAGAAAGAGGCAAGCACATGAATGATAAACTAAAATCAACACACACAGACAGAGACCCTCACACGCACAACAGACAGACTCTCACACTCACAGAGACAAACACACACTCACAAAATCTGTATAACAATTAGAAAAAAATAAAACAAACTAACAAGAAAAGAAAGAGGCAAGCACATCAATGATAAACTAAAATCAACACACACAGACAGAGACCCTCACAAGCACAACAGACAGACACTCACACACACAGAGACAAACACACACTCACAAAATCTGTTTAACAATTAGAAAACAATAAAACAAACTAACAAGAAAAGAAAGAGGCAAGCACATGAATGATAAACTAAAATCAACACACACAGACAGAGACCCTCACACGCACAACAGACAGACTCTCACACTCACAGAGACAAACACACACTCACAAAATCTGTATAACAATTAGAAAAAAATAAAACAAACTAACAAGAAAAGAAAGAGGCAAGCAATTGAATGAAAATTTAAAATCAACACACACAGACAAAGACCCTCACAGGCACAACACACAGACTCTCACACACACATAGACAAAATCTGTCTAACAATTATAAAAAAATAAAACAAACTAACACCAAGAGAAAGTGGCAAGCAATTGAATGATAAATAAAAATTAACACACACACAGACAGAGACCCTCACAAGCACAACAGACAGACACTCACACACACAGAGACAAACACACACTCACAAAATCTGTATAACAATTAGAAAAAAATAAAACAAACAGACAAGAAAAGAAAGAGGCAAGCAATTGAATGAAAATTTAAAATCAACACACACAGACAGAGACCCTCACAAGCACAACAGACAGACACTCACACACACAGAGACAAACACACACTCACAAAATCTGTGTAACAATTAGAAAAAAAATAAAACAAACTAACAAGAAAAGAAAGTGGAAAACAAATGAATGATAAATTAAAATCAACACACACAGACACACACCCTCACAAGCACAACAGACAGACACTCACACACACAGAGACAAACACACACTCACAAAATCTGTGTAACAATTAGAAAACAATAAAACAAACTAACAAGAAAAGAAAGAGGCAAGCACATGAATGATAAACTAAAATCAACACACACAGACAGAGACCCTCACACGCACAACAGACAGACACTCACACACACAGAGACAAACACACACTCACAAAATCTGTGTAACAATTAGAAAACAATAAAACAAACTAACAAGAAAAGAAAGAGGCAAGGAAATGAATGATAAATTAAAATCAACACACACAGACAGAGACCCTCACACGCACAACAGACAGGCTCTCACACTCACAGAGACAAACACACACTCACAAAATCTGTATAACAATTAGAAAAAAATGAAACAAACAAACAAGAAAAGAAAGAGGCAAGCACATCAATGATAAACTAAAATCAACACACACAGACAGAGACCCTCACAAGCACAACAGACAGACACTCACACACACAGAGACAAACACACACTCACAAAATCTGTGTAACAATTAGAAAACAATAAAACAAACTAACAAGAAAAGAAAGAGGCAAGCACATGAATGATAAACTAAAATCAACACACACAGACAGAGACCCTCACAAGCACAACAGACAGACACTCACACACACAGAGACAAACACACACTCACAAAATCTGTATAACAATTAGAAAAAAATAAAACAAACTAACAAGAAAAGAAAGAGGCAAGCACATCAATGACAAACTAAAATCAACACACACAGACAGAGACCCTCACAAGCACAACAGACAGACACTCACACACACAGAGACAAACACACACTCACAAAATCTGTGTAACAATTAGAAAACAATAAAACAAACTAACAAGAAAAGAAAGAGGCAAGCACATGAATGATAAACTAAAATCAACACACACAGACAGAGACCCTCACAAGCACAACAGACAGACTCTCACACACACACTCACAAAATCTGTGTAACAATTAGAAAACAATAAAACAAACTAACAAGAAAAGAAAGAGGCAAGGAAATGAATGATAAATTAAAATCAACACACACAGACAAAGACCCTCACACGCACAACACACAGACTCTCACACACACATAGACAAAATCTGTCTAACAATTATAAAGAAATAAAACAAACTAACACCAAGAGAAAGTGGCAAGCAATTGAATGATAAATAAAAATTAACACACACACAGACAGAGACCCTCATAAGCACAACAGACAGACACTCACACACACAGAGACAAACACACACTCACAAAATCTGTATAACAATTAGAAAAAAATAAAACAAACAAACAAGAAAAGAAAGAGGCAAGCAATTGAATGAAAAATTAAAATCAACACACACAGACAGACACCCTCACAAGCACAACAGACAGACACTCACACACACAGAGACAAACACACACTCACAAAATCTGTGTAACAATTAGAAAAAAAATAAAACAAACTAACAAGAAAAGAAAGTGGAAAACAAATGAATGATAAATTAAAATCAACACACACAGACACAGACCCTCACAAGCACAACAGACAGACACTCACACACACAGAGACAAACACACACTCACAAAATCTGTATAACAATTAGAAAACAATAAAACAAACTAACAAGAAAAGAAAGAGGCAAGGAAATGAATGATAAATTAAAATCAACACACACAGACAGAGACCCTCACAAGCACAACAGACAGACACTCACACACACAGAGACAAACACACACTCACAAAATCTGTGTAACAATTAGAAAACAATAAAACAAACTAACAAGAAAAGAAAGAGGCAAGGAAATGAATGATAAATTAAAATCAACACACACAGACAGAGACCCTCACACGCACAACAGACAGACTCTCACACTCACAGAGACAAACACACACTCACAAAATCTGTATAACAATTAGAAAAAAATGAAACAAACAAACAAGAAAAGAAAGAGTCAAGCACACCAATGATAAACTAAAATCAACACACACAGAAAGAGACCCTCACAAGCACAACAGACAGACACTCACACACACAGAGACAAACACACACTCACAAAATCTGTGTAACAATTAGAAAACAATAAAACAAACTAACAAGAAAAGAAAGAGGCAAGCACATGAATGATAAACTAAAATCAACACACACAGACAGAGACCCTCACACGCACAACAGACAGACTCTCACAGACACAAAGAGAAACACACACTCACAAAATCTGTGTAACAATTGGAAAACAATAAAACAAACTAACAAGAAAAGAAAGGGGCAAGCAAATGAATGAAAAATTAAAATCAACACACACAGACAGAGACCCTCACAAGCACAACAGACAGACACTCACACACACAGAGACAAACACACACTCACAAAATCTGTGTAACAATTAGAAAACAATAAAACAAACTAACAAGAAAAGAAAGAGGCAAGCACATGAATGATAAACTAAAATCAACACACACAGACAGAGACCCTCACACGCACAACAGACAGACTCTCACACACACACTCACAAAATCTGTGTAACAATTAGAAAACAATAAAACAAACTAACAAGAAAAGAAAGAGGCAAGGAAATGAATGATAAATTAAAATCAACACACACAGACAAAGACCCTCACACGCACAACACACAGACTCTCACACACACATAGACAAAATCTGTCTAACAATTATAAAAAAATAAAACAAACTAACACCAAGAGAAAGTGGCAAGCAATTGAACGATAAAAAAAAATTAACACACACACAGACAGAGACCCTCACAAGCACAACAGACAGACACTCACACACACAGAGACAAACACACACTCACAAAATCTGTATAACAATTAGAAAAAAATGAAACAAACAGACAAGAAAAGAAAGAGGCAAGCAATTGAATGAAAAATTAAAATCAACACAAACAGACAGAGACCCTCACAGGCACAACAGACAGACACTCACACACACAGAGACAAACACACACTCACAAAATCTGTGTGACAATTAGAAAAAAAATAAAACAAACTAACAAGAAAAGAAAGTGGAAAACAAATGAATGATAAATTAAAATCAACACACACAGACACACACCCTCACAAGCACAACAGACAGACACTCACACACACAGAGACAAACACACACTCACAAAATCTGTGTAACAATTAGAAAACAATAAAACAAACTAACAAGAAAAGAAAGAGGCAAGGAAATGAATGATAAATTAAAATCAACACACACAGACAGAGACCCGCACACGCACAACAGACAGACTCTCACACTCACAGAGACAAACACACACTCACAAAATCTGTATAACAATTAGAAAAAAATGAAACAAACAAACAAGAAAAGAAAGAGTCAAGCACACCAATGATAAACTAAAATCAACACACACAGACAGAGACCCTCACAAGCACAACAGACAGACACTCACACACACAGAGACAAACACACACTCACAAAATCTGTGTAACAATTAGAAAACAATAAAACAAACTAACAAGAAAAGAAAGAGGCAAGCACATGAATGATAAACTAAAATCAACACAGACAGACAGAGACCCTCACACGCACAACAGACAGACTCTCACACTCACAGAGACAAACACACACTCACAAAATCTGTATAACAATTAGAAAAAAATAAAACAAACTAACGAGAAAAGAAAGAGGCAAGCACATCAATGATAAACTAAAATCAACACACACAGACAGAGACCCTCACACGCACAACAGACAGACTCTCACACACACACAGACAAACACACACTCACAAAATCTGTATAACAACTAGAAAACAATAAAACAAACTAACAAGAAAAGAAAGACGCAAGCACATGAATGATAAACTAAAATCAACACACACAGACAGAGACCCTCACACGCACAACAGACAGACTCTCACACACACACTCACAAAATCTGTGTAACAATTAGAAAACAATAAAACAAACTAACAAGAAAAGAAAGAGGCAAGCACATGAATGATAAATTAAAATCAACACACACAGACAGAGACCCTCACACGCACAACAGACAGACTCTCACACTCACAGAGACAAACACACACTCACAAAATCTGTATAACAATTAGAAAAAAATAAAACAAACTAACAAGAAAAGAAAGAGGCAAGCACATCAATGATAAACTAAAATCAACACACACAGACAGAGAACCTCACACGCACAACAGACAGACTCTCACAGACACAAAGAGAAACACACACTCACAAAATCTGTGTAACAATTGGAAAACAATAAAACAAACTAACAAGAAAAGAAAGGGGCAAGCAAATGAATGAAAAATTAAAATCAACACACACAGACAGAGACCCTCACAAGCACAACAGACAGACACTCACACACACAGAGACAAAGACACACTCACAAAATCTGTGTAACAATTAGAAAACAATAAAACAAACTAACAAGAAAAGAAAGAGGCAAGCACATGAATGATAAACTAAAATCAACACACACAGACAGAGACCCTCACACGCACAACAGACAGACTCTCACACACACACTCACAAAATCTGTGTAACAATTAGAAAACAATAAAACAAACTAACAAGAAAAGAAAGAGGCAAGGAAATGAATGATAAATTAAAATCAACACACACAGACAAAGACCCTCACACGCACAACACACAGACTCTCACACACACATAGACAAAATCTGTCTAACAATTATAAAAAAATAAAACAAACTAACACCAAGAGAAAGTGGCAAGCAATTGAATGATAAATAAAAATTAACACACACACAGACAGAGACCCTCACAAGCACAACAGACAGACACTCACACACACAGAGACAAACACACACTCACAAAATCTGTGTAACAATTAGAAAACAATAAAACAAACTAACAAGAAAAGAAAGAGGCAAGCACATGAATGATAAACTAAAATCAACACACACAGACAGAGACCCTCACACGCACAACAGACAGACTCTCACACTCACAGAGACAAACACACACTCACAAAATCTGTATAACAATTAGAAAACAATGAAACAAACAAACAAGAAAAGAAAGAGGCAAGCACATCAATGATAAACTAAAATCAACACACACAGACAGAGACCCTCACAAGCACAACAGACAGACACTCACACACACAGAGACAAACACACACTCACAAAATCTGTGTAACAATTAGAAAACAATAAAACAAACTAACAAGAAAAGAAAGAGGCAAGCACATGAATGATAAACTAAAATCAACACACACAGACAGAGACCCTCACACGCACAACAGACAGACTCTCACACTCACAGAGACAAACACACACTCACAAAATCTGTATAACAATTAGAAAAAAATAAAACAAACTAACAAGAAAAGAAAGAGGCAAGCACATCAATGATAAACTAAAATCAACACACACAGACAGAGACCCTCACAAGCACAACAGACAGACACTCACACACACAGAGACAAACACACACTCACAAAATCTGTGTAACAATTAGAAAACAATAAAACAAACTAACAAGAAAAGAAAGAGGCAAGCACATGAATGATAAACTAAAATCAACACACACAGACAGAGACCCTCACAAGCACAACAGACAGACACTCACACACACAGAGACAAACACACACTCACAAAATCTGTATAACAATTAGAAAAAAATAAAACAAACTAACAAGAAAAGAAAGAGGCAAGCACATCAATGATAAACTAAAATCAACACACACAGACAGAGACCCTCACAAGCACAACAGACAGACACTCACACACACAGAGACAAACGCACACTCACAAAATCTGTGTAACAATTAGAAAACAATAAAACAAACTAACAAGAAAAGAAAGAGGCAAGGAAATGAATGATAAATTAAAATCAACACACACAGACAAAGACCCTCACACGCACAACACACAGACTCTCACACACACATAGACAAAATCTGTCAAACAAATATAAAAAAATAAAACAAACTAACACCAAGAGAAAGTGGCAAACAATTGAATGATAAATAAAAATTAACACACACACAGACAGAGACCCTCACAAGCACAACAGACAGACACTCACACACACAGAGACAAACACACACTCACAAAATCTGTGTAACAATTAGAAAAAAAATAAAACAAACTAACAAGAAAAGAAAGTGGAAAACAAATGAATGATAAATTAAAATCAACACACACAGACACACACCCTCACAAGCACAACAGACAGACACTCACACACACAGAGACAAACACACAATCACAAAATCTGTGTAACAATTAGAAAACAATAAAACAAACTAACAAGAAAAGAAAGAGGCAAGGAAATGAATGATAAATTAAAATCAACACACACAGACAGAGACCCTCACACGCACAACAGACAGACTCTCACACTCACAGAGACAAACACACACTCACAAAATCTGTATAACAATTAGAAAAAAATGAAACAAACAAACAAGAAAAGAAAGAGGCAAGCACATCAATGATAAACTAAAATCAACACACACAGACAGAGACCCTCACAAGCACAACAGACAGACACTCACACACACAGAGACAAACACACACTCACAAAATCTGTGTAACAATTAGAAAACAATAAAACAAACTAACAAGAAAAGAAAGAGGCAAGCACATGAATGATAAACCAAAATCAACACACACAGACAGAGACCCTCACACGCACAACAGACAGACTCTCACACTCACAGAGACAAACACACACTCACAAAATCTGTATAACAATTAGAAAAAAATGAAACAAACAAACAAGAAAAGAAAGAGGCAAACACATCAATGATAAACTAAAATCAACACACACAGACAGAGACCCTCACAAGCACAACAGACAGACTCTCACACACACACTCACAAAATCTGTGTAACAATTAGAAAACAATAAAACAAACTAACAAGAAAAGAAAGAGGCAAGGAAATGAATGATAAATTAAAATCAACACACACAGACAAAGACCCTCACACGCACAACACACAGACTCTCACACACACATAGACAAAATCTGTCTAACAATTATAAAGAAATAAAACAAACTAACACCAAGAGAAAGTGGCAAGCAATTGAATGATAAATAAAAATTAACACACACACAGACAGAGACCCTCACAAGCACAACAGACAGACACTCACACACACAGAGACAAACACACACTCACAAAATCTGTATAACAATTAGAAAACAATAAAACAAACTAACAAGAAAAGAAAGAGGCAAGGAAATGAATGATAAATTAAAATCAACACACACAGACAGAGACCCTCACACGCACAACAGACAGACTCTCACACTCACAGAGACAAACACACACTCACAAAATCTGTATAACAATTAGAAAAAAATGAAACAAACTAACAAGAAAAGAAAGAGCCAAGCACATAAATGATAAACTAAAATCAACACACACAGACAGAGACCCTCACAAGCACAACAGACAGACACTCACACACACAGAGACAAACACACACTCACAAAATCTGTGTAACAATTAGAAAACAATAAAACAAACTAACAAGAAAAGAAAGAGGCAAGCACATGAATGATAAACTAAAATCAACACACACAGACAGAGACCCTCACACGCACAACAGACAGACTCTCACAAACACAAAGAGAAACACACACTCAGAAAATCTGTGTAACAATTGGAAAACAATAAAACAAACTAACAAGAAAAGAAAGGGGCAAGCAAATGAATGAAAAATTAAAATCAACACACACAGACAGAGACCCTCACAAGCACAACAGACAGACACTCACACACACAGAGACAAACACACACTCACAAAATCTGTATAACAATTAGAAAAAAATAAAACAAACTAACAAGAAAAGAAAGAGGCAAGCACATCAATGATAAACTAAAATCAACACACACAGACAGAGACCCTCACAAGCACAACAGACAGACACTCACACACACAGAGACAAACGCACACTCACAAAATCTGTGTAACAATTAGAAAACAATAAAACAAACTAACAAGAAAAGAAAGAGGCAAGGAAATGAATGATAAATTAAAATCAACACACACAGACAAAGACCCTCACACGCACAACACACAGACTCTCACACACACATAGACAAAATCTGTCTAACAAATATAAAAAAATAAAACAAACTAACACCAAGAGAAAGTGGCAAACAATTGAATGATAAATAAAAATTAACACACACACAGACAGAGACCCTCACAAGCACAACAGACAGACACTCACACACACAGAGACAAACACACACTCACAAAATCTGTGTAACAATTAGAAAAAAAATAAAACAAACTAACAAGAAAAGAAAGTGGAAAACAAATGAATGATAAATTAAAATCAACACACACAGACACACACCCTCACAAGCACAACAGACAGACACTCACACACACAGAGACAGACACACACTCACAAAATCTGTGTAACAATTAGAAAACAATAAAACAAACTAACAAGAAAAGAAAGAGGCAAGGAAATGAATGATAAATTAAAATCAACACACACAGACAGAGACCCTCACACGCACAACAGACAGACTCTCACACTCACAGAGACAAACACACACTCACAAAATCTGTATAACAATTAGAAAAAAATGAAACAAACAAACAAGAAAAGAAAGAGGCAAGCACATCAATGATAAACTAAAATCAACACACACAGACAGAGACCCTCACAAGCACAACAGACAGACACTCACACACACAGAGACAAACACACACTCACAAAATCTGTGTAACAATTAGAAAACAATAAAACAAACTAACAAGAAAAGAAAGAGGCAAGCACATGAATGATAAACCAAAATCAACACACACAGACAGAGACCCTCACACGCACAACAGACAGACTCTCACACTCACAGAGACAAACACACACTCACAAAATCTGTATAACAATTAGAAAAAAATGAAACAAACAAACAAGAAAAGAAAGAGGCAAACACATCAATGATAAACTAAAATCAACACACACAGACAGAGACCCTCACAAGCACAACAGACAGACTCTCACACACACACTCACAAAATCTGTGTAACAATTAGAAAACAATAAAACAAACTAACAAGAAAAGAAAGAGGCAAGGAAATGAATGATAAATTAAAATCAACACACACAGACAAAGACCCTCACACGCACAACACACAGACTCTCACACACACATAGACAAAATCTGTCTAACAATTATAAAGAAATAAAACAAACTAACACCAAGAGAAAGTGGCAAGCAATTGAATGATAAATAAAAATTAACACACACACAGACAGAGACCCTCACAAGCACAACAGACAGACACTCACACACACAGAGACAAACACACACTCACAAAATCTGTATAACAATTAGAAAACAATAAAACAAACTAACAAGAAAAGAAAGAGGCAAGGAAATGAATGATAAATTAAAATCAACACACACAGACAGAGACCCTCACACGCACAACAGACAGACTCTCACACTCACAGAGACAAACACACACTCACAAAATCTGTATAACAATTAGAAAAAAATGAAACAAACTAACAAGAAAAGAAAGAGCCAAGCACATAAATGATAAACTAAAATCAACACACACAGACAGAGACCCTCACAAGCACAACAGACAGACACTCACACACACAGAGACAAACACACACTCACAAAATCTGTGTAACAATTAGAAAACAATAAAACAAACTAACAAGAAAAGAAAGAGGCAAGCACATGAATGATAAACTAAAATCAACACACACAGACAGAGACCCTCACACGCACAACAGACAGACTCTCACAAACACAAAGAGAAACACACACTCAGAAAATCTGTGTAACAATTGGAAAACAATAAAACAAACTAACAAGAAAAGAAAGGGGCAAGCAAATGAATGAAAAATTAAAATCAACACACACAGACAGAGACCCTCACAAGCACAACAGACAGACACTCACACACACAGAGACAAACACACACTCACAAAATCTGTATAACAATTAGAAAACAATAAAACAAACTAACAAGAAAAGAAAGAGGCAAGGAAATGAATGATAAATTAAAATCAACACAGACAGACAGAGACCCTCACACGCACAACAGACAGACTCTCACACTCACAGAGACAAACACACACTCACAAAATCTGTATAACAATTAGAAAAAAATGAAACAAACTAACAAGAAAAGAAAGAGCCAAGCACATAAATGATAAACTAAAATCAACACACACAGACAGAGACCCTCACAAGCACAACAGACAGACACTCACACACACAGAGACAAACACACACTCACAAAATCTGTGTAACAATTAGAAAACAATAAAACAAACTAACAAGAAAAGAAAGAGGCAAGCACATGAATGATAAACTAAAATCAACACACACAGACAGAGACCCTCACACGCACAACAGACAGACTCTCACAAACACAAAGAGAAACACACACTCAGAAAATCTGTGTAACAATTGGAAAACAATAAAACAAACTAACAAGAAAAGAAAGGGGCAAGCAAATGAATGAAAAATTAAAATCAACACACACAGACAGAGACCCTCACAAGCACAACAGACAGACACTCACACACACAGAGACAAACACACACTCACAAAATCTGTGTAACAATTAGAAAAAAAATAAAACAAACTAACAAGAAAAGAAAGTGGAAAACAAATGAATGATAAATTAAAATCAACACACACAGACACAGACCCTCACAAGCACAACAGACAGGCACTCACACACACAGAGACAAACACACACTCACAAAATCTGTATAACAATTAGAAAACAATAAAACAAACTAACAAGAAAAGAAAGAGGCAAGGAAATGAATGATAAATTAAAATCAACACACACAGACAGAGACCCTCACACGCACAACAGACAGACTCTCACACTCACAGAGACAAACACACACTCACAAAATCTGTATAACAATTAGAAAAAAATGAAACAAACTAACAAGAAAAGAAAGAGCCAAGCACATAAATGATAAACTAAAATCAACACACACAGACAGAGACCCTCACAAGCACAACAGACAGACACTCACACACACAGAGACAAACACACACTCACAAAATCTGTGTAACAATTAGAAAACAATAAAACAAACTAACAAGAAAAGAAAGAGGCAAGCACATGAATGATAAACTAAAATCAACACACACAGACAGAGACCCTCACACGCACAACAGACAGACTCTCACAAACACAAAGAGAAACACACACTCAGAAAATCTGTGTAACAATTGGAAAACAATAAAACAAACTAACAAGAAAAGAAAGGGGCAAGCAAATGAATGAAAAATTAAAATCAACACACACAGACAGAGACCCTCACAAGCACAACAGACAGACACTCACACACACAGAGACAAACACACACTCACAAAATCTGTGTAACAATTAGAAAAAAAATAAAACAAACTAACAAGAAAAGAAAGTGGAAAACAAATGAATGATAAATTAAAATCAACACACACAGACACAGACCCTCACAAGCACAACAGACAGACACTCACACACACAGAGACAAACACACACTCACAAAATCTGTATAACAATTAGAAAACAATAAAACAAACTAACAAGAAAAGAAAGAGGCAAGGAAATGAATGATAAATTAAAATCAACACACACAGACAGAGACCCTCACACGCACAACAGACAGACACTCACACACACAGAGACAAACACACACTCACAAAATCTGTATAACAATTAGAAAACAATAAAACAAACTAACAAGAAAAGAAAGGGGCAAGCAAATGAATGAAAAATTAAAATCAACACACACAGACAGAGACCCTCACAAGCACAACAGACAGACACTCACACACACAGAGACAAACGCACACTCACAAAATCTGTGTAACAATTAGAAAACAATAAAACAAACTAACAAGAAAAGAAAGAGGCAAGCACATGAATGATAAACTAAAATCAACACACACAGACAGAGACCCTCACACGCACAACAGACAGACTCTCACACACACACTCACAAAATCTGTGTAACAATTAGAAAACAATAAAACAAACTAACAAGAAAAGAAAGAGGCAAGGAAATGAATGATAAATAAAAATCAACACACACAGACAAAGACCCTCACACGCACAACACACAGACTCTCACACACACATAGACAAAATCTGTCTAACAATTATAAAAAAATAAAACAAACTAACACCAAGAGAAAGTGGCAAGCAATTCAATGATAAATAAAAATTAACACACACACAGACAGAGACCCTCACAAGCACAACAGACAGACACTCACACACACAGAGACAAACACACACTCACAAAATCTGTGTAACAATTAGAAAACAATAAAACAAACTAACAAGAAAAGAAAGAGGCAAGCACATGAATGATAAACTAAAATCAACACACACAGACAGAGACCCTCACACGCACAACAGACAGACTCTCACACTCACACTCACAAAATCTGTGTAACAATTAGAAAACAATAAAACAAACTAACAAGAAAAGAAAGAGGCAAGGAAATGAATGATAAATTAAAATCAACACACACAGACAAAGACCCTCACACGCACAACACACAGACTCTCACACACACATAGACAAAATCTGTCTAACAATTATAAAAAAATAAAACAAACTAACACCAAGAGAAAGTGGCAAGCAATTGAATGATAAATAAAAATTAACACACACACAGACAGAGACCCTCACAAGCACAACAGACAGACACTCACACACACAGAGACAAACACACACTCACAAAATCTGTGTAACAATTAGAAAACAATAAAACAAACTAACAAGAAAAGAAAGAGGCAAGCACATGAATGATAAACTAAAATCAACACACACAGACAGAGACCCTCACACGCACAACAGACAGACTCTCACACTCACAGAGACAAACACACACTCACAAAATCTGTATAACAATTAGAAAACAATAAAACAAACTAACAAGAAAAGAAAGAGGCAAGGAAATGAATGATAAATTAAAATCAACACACACAGACAAAGACCCTCACACGCACAACACACAGACTCTCACACACACATAGACAAAATCTGTCTAACAATTATAAAAAAATAAAACAAACTAACACCAAGAGAAAGTGGCAAACAATTGAATGATAAATAAAAATTAACACACACACAGACAGAGACCCTCACAAGCACAACAGACAGACACTCACACACACAGAGACAAACACACACTCACAAAATCTGTGTAACAATTAGAAAAAAAATAAAACAAACTAACAAGAAAAGAAAGTGGAAAACAAATGAATGAAAAATTAAAATCAACACACACAGACAGAGACCCTCACAAGCACAACAGACAGACACTCACACACACAGAGACAAACGCACACTCACAAAATCTGTGTAACAATTAGAAAACAATAAAACAAACTAACAAGAAAAGAAAGAGGCAAGCACATGAATGATAAACTAAAATCAACACACACAGACAGAGACCCTCACACGCACAACAGACAGACTCTCACACACACACTCACAAAATCTGTGTAACAATTAGAAAACAATAAAACAAACTAACAAGAAAAGAAAGAGGCAAGGAAATGAATGATAAATTAAAATCAACACACACAGACAAAGACCCTCACACGCACAACACACAGACTCTCACACACACATAGACAAAATCTGTCTAACAATTATAAAAAAATAAAACAAACTAACACCAAGAGAAAGTGGCAAGCAATTCAATGATAAATAAAAATCAACACACACACAGACAGAGACCCTCACAAGCACAACAGACAGACACTCACACACACAGAGACAAACACACACTCACAAAATCTGTATAACAATTAGAAAAAAATAAAACAAACAGACAAGAAAAGAAAGAGGCAAGCAATTGAATGAAAAATTAAAATCAACACAAACAGACAGAGACCCTCACAGGCACAACAGACAGATACTCACACACACAGAGACAAACACACACTCACAAAATCTGTGTAACAATTAGAAAAAAAATAAAACAAACTAACAAGAAAAGAAAGTGGAAAACAAATGAATGATAAATTAAAATCAACACACACAGACACACACCCTCACAAGCACAACAGACAGACACTCACACACACAGAGACAAACACACACTCACAAAATCTGTGTAACAATTAGAAAACAATAAAACAAACTAACAAGAAAAGAAAGAGGCAAACACATGAATGATAAACTAAAATCAACACACACAGACAGAGACCCTCACACGCACAACAGACAGACACTCACACACACAGAGACAAACACACACTCACAAAATCTGTGTAACAATTAGAAAAAAATAAAACAAACTAACAAGAAAAGAAAGAGGCAAGCACATGAATGATAAACTAAAATCAACACACACAGACAGAGACCCTCACACGCACAACAGACAGACTCTCACAGACACAAAGAGAAACACACACTCACAAAATCTGTGTAACAATTGGAAAACAATAAAACAAACTAACAAGAAAAGAAAGGGGCAAGCAAATGAATGAAAAATTAAAATCAACACACACAGACAGAGACCCTCACAAGCACAACAGACAGACACTCACACACACAGAGACAAACACACACTCACAAAATCTGTGTAACAATTAGAAAACAATAAAACAAACTAACAAGAAAAGAAAGAGGCAAGCACATGAATGATAAACTAAAATCAACACACACAGACAGAGACCCTCACACGCACAACAGACAGACTCTCACACTCACACTCACAAAATCTGTGTAACAATTAGAAAACAATAAAACAAACTAACAAGAAAAGAAAGAGGCAAGGAAATGAATGATAAATTAAAATCAACACACACAGACAAAGACCCTCACACGCACAACACACAGACTCTCACACACACATAGACAAAATCTGTCTAACAATTATAAAAAAATAAAACAAACTAACACCAAGAGAAAGTGGCAAGCAATTGAATGATAAATAAAAATTAACACACACACAGACAGAGACCCTCACAAGCACAACAGACAGACACTCACACACACAGAGACAAACACACACTCACAAAATCTGTGTAACAATTAGAAAACAATAAAACAAACTAACAAGAAAAGAAAGAGGCAAGCACATGAATGATAAACTAAAATCAACACACACAGACAGAGACCCTCACACGCACAACAGACAGACTCTCACACTCACAGAGACAAACACACACTCACAAAATCTGTATAACAATTAGAAAACAATAAAACAAACTAACAAGAAAAGAAAGAGGCAAGGAAATGAATGATAAATTAAAATCAACACACACAGACAAAGACCCTCACACGCACAACACACAGACTCTCACACACACATAGACAAAATCTGTCTAACAATTATAAAAAAATAAAACAAACTAACACCAAGAGAAAGTGGCAAACAATTGAATGATAAATAAAAATTAACACACACACAGACAGAGACCCTCACAAGCACAACAGACAGACACTCACACACACAGAGACAAACACACACTCACAAAATCTGTGTAACAATTAGAAAAAAAATAAAACAAACTAACAAGAAAAGAAAGTGGAAAACAAATGAATGAAAAATTAAAATCAACACACACAGACAGAGACCCTCACAAGCACAACAGACAGACACTCACACACACAGAGACAAACGCACACTCACAAATCTGTGTAACAATTAGAAAACAATAAAACAAACTAACAAGAAAAGAAAGAGGCAAGCACATGAATGATAAACTAAAATCAACACACACAGACAGAGACCCTCACACGCACAACAGACAGACTCTCACACACACACTCACAAAATCTGTGTAACAATTAGAAAACAATAAAACAAACTAACAAGAAAAGAAAGAGGCAAGGAAATGAATGATAAATTAAAATCAACACACACAGACAAAGACCCTCACACGCACAACACACAGACTCTCACACACACATAGACAAAATCTGTCTAACAATTATAAAAAAATAAAACAAACTAACACCAAGAGAAAGTGGCAAGCAATTCAATGATAAATAAAAATCAACACACACACAGACAGAGACCCTCACAAGCACAACAGACAGACACTCACACACACAGAGACAAACACACACTCACAAAATCTGTATAACAATTAGAAAAAAATAAAACAAACAGACAAGAAAAGAAAGAGGCAAGCAATTGAATGAAAAATTAAAATCAACACAAACAGACAGAGACCCTCACAGGCACAACAGACAGACACTCACACACACAGAGACAAACACACACTCACAAAATCTGTGTAACAATTAGAAAAAAAATAAAACAAACTAACAAGAAAAGAAAGTGGAAAACAAATGAATGATAAATTAAAATCAACACACACAGACACACACCCTCACAAGCACAACAGACAGACACTCACACACACAGAGACAAACACACACTCACAAAATCTGTGTAACAATTAGAAAACAATAAAACAAACTAACAAGAAAAGAAAGAGGCAAGGAAATGAATGATAAATTAAAATCAACACACACAGACAGAGACCCTCACACGCACAACAGACAGACTCTCACACTCACAGAGACAAACACACACTCACAAAATCTGTATAACAATTAGAAAAAAATGAAACAAACAAACAAGAAAAGAAAGAGGCAAGCACATCAATGATAAACTAAAATCAACACACACAGACAGAGACCCTCACAAGCACAACAGACAGACACTCACACACACAGAGACAAACACACACTCACAAAATCTGTGTAACAATTAGAAAACAATAAAACAAACTAACAAGAAAAGAAAGAGGCAAGCACATGAATGATAAACCAAAATCAACACACACAGACAGAGACCCTCACACGCACAACAGACAGACTCTCACACTCACAGAGACAAACACACACTCACAAAATCTGTATAACAATTAGAAAAAAATAAAACAAACTAACAAGAAAAGAAAGAGGCAAGCACATCAATGATAAACTAAAATCAACACACACAGACAGAGACCCTCACAAGCACAACAGACAGACACTCACACACACAGAGACAAACGCACACTCACAAAATCTGTGTAACAATTAGAAAACAATAAAACAAACTAACAAGAAAAGAAAGAGGCAAGCACATGAATGATAAACTAAAATCAACACACACAGACAGAGACCCTCACAAGCACAACAGACAGACTCTCACACACACACTCACAAAATCTGTGTAACAAATAGAAAACAATAAAACAAACTAACAAGAAAAGAAAGAGGCAAGGAAATGAATGATAAATTAAAATCAACACACACAGACAAAGACCCTCACACGCACAACACACAGACTCTCACACACACATAGACAAAATCTGTCTAACAATTATAAAAAAATAAAACAAACTAACACCAAGAGAAAGTGGCAAGCAATTCAATGATAAATAAAACTTAACACACACACAGACAGAGACCCTCACAAGCACAACAGACAGACACTCACACACACAGAGACAAACACACACTCACAAAATCTGTATAACAATTAGAAAAAAATAAAACAAACAAACAAGAAAAGAAAGAGGCAAGCAATTGAATGAAAAATTAAAATCAACACACACAGACAGAGACCCTCACAAGCACAACAGACAGACACTCACACACACAGAGACAAACACACACTCACAAAATCTGTGTAACAATTAGAAAAAAAATAAAACAAACTAACAAGAAAAGAAAGAGGCAAGCACATGAATGATAAACTAAAATCAACACACACAGACAGAGACCCTCACACGCACAACAGACAGATTCTCACACACACAGAGACAAACACACACTCACAAAATCTGTGTAACAATTAGAAAACAATAAAACAAACTAACAAGAAAAGAAAGAGGCAAGGAAATGAATGATAAAGTAAAATCAACACACACAGACAGAGACCCTCACACGCACAACAGACAGACTCTCACACTCACAGAGACAAACACACACTCACAAAATCTGTCTAACAATTAGAAAAAAATAAAACAAACTAACAAGAAAAGAAAGAGGCAAGCACATCAATGATAAACTAAAATCAACACACACAGACAGAGACCCTCACAAGCACAACAGACAGACACTCACACACACAGAGACAAACACACACTCACAAAATCTGTGTAACAATTAGAAAACAATAAAACAAACTAACAAGAAAAGAAAGTGGAAAACAAATGAATGATAAATTAAAATCAACACACACAGACACACACCCTCACAAGCACAACAGACAGACACTCACACACACAGAGACAAACACACACTCACAAAATCTGTGTAACAATTAGAAAACAATAAAACAAACTAACAAGAAAAGAAAGAGGCAAGCACATGAATGATAAACCAAAATCAACACACACAGACAGAGACCCTCACACGCACAACAGACAGACTCTCACACTCACAGAGACAAACACACACTCACAAAATCTGTATAACAATTAGAAAAAAATAAAACAAACTAACAAGAAAAGAAAGAGGCAAGCACATCAATGATAAACTAAAATCAACACACACAGACAGAGACCCTCACAAGCACAACAGACAGACACTCACACACACAGAGACAAACGCACACTCACAAAATCTGTGTAACAATTAGAAAACAATAAAACAAACTAACAAGAAAAGAAAGAGGCAAGCACATGAATGATAAACTAAAATCAACACACACAGACAGAGACCCTCACAAGCACAACAGACAGACTCTCACACACACACTCACAAAATCTGTGTAACAAATAGAAAACAATAAAACAAACTAACAAGAAAAGAAAGAGGCAAGGAAATGAATGATAAATTAAAATCAACACACACAGACAAAGACCCTCACACGCACAACACACAGACTCTCACACACACATAGACAAAATCTGTCTAACAATTATAAAAAAATAAAACAAACTAACACCAAGAGAAAGTGGCAAGCAATTCAATGATAAATAAAACTTAACACACACACAGACAGAGACCCTCACAAGCACAACAGACAGACACTCACACACACAGAGACAAACACACACTCACAAAATCTGTATAACAATTAGAAAAAAATAAAACAAACAAACAAGAAAAGAAAGAGGCAAGCAATTGAATGAAAAATTAAAATCAACACACACAGACAGAGACCCTCACAAGCACAACAGACAGACACTCACACACACAGAGACAAACACACACTCACAAAATCTGTGTAACAATTAGAAAAAAAATAAAACAAACTAACAAGAAAAGAAAGAGGCAAGCACATGAATGATAAACTAAAATCAACACACACAGACAGAGACCCTCACACGCACAACAGACAGACTCTCACACACACAGAGACAAACACACACTCACAAAATCTGTGTAACAATTAGAAAACAATAAAACAAACTAACAAGAAAAGAAAGAGGCAAGGAAATGAATGATAAAGTAAAATCAACACACACAGACAGAGACCCTCACACGCACAACAGACAGACTCTCACACTCACAGAGACAAACACACACTCACAAAATCTGTCTAACAATTAGAAAAAAAATAAAACAAACTAACAAGAAAAGAAAGAGGCAAGCACATCAATGATAAACTAAAATCAACACACACAGACAGAGACCCTCACAAGCACAACAGACAGACACTCACACACACAGAGACAAACACACACTCACAAAATCTGTGTAACAATTAGAAAACAATAAAACAAACTAACAAGAAAAGAAAGTGGAAAACAAATGAATGATAAATTAAAATCAACACACACAGACACACACCCTCACAAGCACAACAGACAGACACTCACACACACAGAGACAAACACACACTCACAAAATCTGTGTAACAATTAGAAAACAATAAAACAAACTAACAAGAAAAGAAAGAGGCAAGGAAATGAATGATAAATTAAAATCAACACACACAGACAGAGACCCTCACACGCACAACAGACAGACTCTCACACTCACAGAGACAAACACACACTCACAAAATCTGTATAACAATTAGAAAAAAATAAAACAAACTAACAAGAAAAGAAAGAGGCAAGCACATCAATGATAAACTAAAATCAACACAGACAGACAGAGACCCTCACAAGCACAACAGACAGACACTCACACACACAGAGACAAACACACACTCACAAAATCTGTGTAACAATTAGAAAACAATAAAACAAACTAACAAGAAAAGAAAGAGGCAAGCACATGAATGATAAACTAAAATCAACACACACAGACAGAGACCCTCACACGCACAACAGACAGACTCTCACACTCACAGAGACAAACACACACTCACAAAATCTGTATAACAATTAGAAAAAAATAAAACAAACTAACAAGAAAAGAAAGAGGCAAGCACATGAATGATAAACTAAAATCAACACACACAGACAGAGACCCTCACACGCACAACAGACAGACTCACACAGACACAAAGAGAAACACACACTCACAAAATCTGTGTAACAATTGGAAAACAATAAAACAAACTAACAAGAAAAGAAAGGGGCAAGCAAATGAATGAAAAATTAAAATCAACACACACAGACAGAGACCCTCACAAGCACAACAGACAGACACTCACACACACAGAGACAAACACACACTCACAAAATCTGTGTAACAATTAGAAAACAAATAAAACAAACTAACAAGAAAAGAAAGTGGAAAACAAATGAATGATAAATTAAAATCAACACACACAGACACATACCCTCACAAGCACAACAGACAGACACTCACACACACAGAGACAAACACACACTCAGAAAATCTGTGTAACAATTAGAAAACAATAAAACAAACTAACAAGAAAAGAAAGAGGCAAGGAAATGAATGATAAATTAAAATCAACACACACAGACAGAGACCCTCACACGCACAACAGACAGACTCTCACACTCACAGAGACAAACACACACTCACAAAATCTGTCTAACAATTAGAAAAAAATAAAACAAACTAACAAGAAAAGAAAGAGGCAAGCACATCAATGATAAACTAAAATCAACACACACAGACAGAGACCCTCACAAGCACAACAGACAGACACTCACACACACAGAGACAAACACACACTCACAAAATCTGTGTAACAATTAGAAAACAATAAAACAAACTAACAAGAAAAGAAAGTGGAAAACAAATGAATGATAAATTAAAATCAACACACACAGACACACACCCTCACAAGCACAACAGACAGACACTCACACACACAGAGACAAACACACACTCAGAAAATCTGTGTAACAATTAGAAAACAATAAAACAAACTAACAAGAAAAGAAAGAGGCAAGGAAATGAATGATAGATTAAAATCAACACACACAGACAGAGACCCTCACACGCACAACAGACAGACTCTCACACTCACAGAGACAAACACACACTCACAAAATCTGTATAACAATTAGAAAAAAATAAAACAAACTAACAAGAAAAGAAAGAGGCAAGCACATCAATGATAAACTAAAATCAACACACACAGACAGAGACCCTCACAAGCACAACAGACAGACACTCACACACACAGAGACAAACACACACTCACAAAATCTGTGTAACAATTAGAAAACAATAAAACAAACTAACAAGAAAAGAAAGAGGCAAGCACATGAATGATAAACTAAAATCAACACACACAGACAGAGACCCTCACACGCACAACAGACAGACTCTCACACTCACAGAGACAAACACACACTCACAAAATCTGTATAACAATTAGAAAAAAATAAAACAAACTAACAAGAAAAGAAAGAGGCAAGCACATCAATGATAAACTAAAATCAACACACACAGACAAAGACCCTCACACGCACAACACACAGACTCTCACACACACATAGACAAAATCTGTCTAACAATTATAAAAAAATAAAAAAAACAAACACCAAGAGAAAGTGGCAAGCAATTGAATGATAAATAAAAATTAACACACACACAGACAGAGACCCTCACAAGCACAACAGACAGACACTCACACACACAGAGACAAACACACACTCACAAAATCTGTGTAACAATTAGAAAACAATAAAACAAACTAACAAGAAAAGAAAGAGGCAAGCACATGAATGATAAACTAAAATCAACACACACAGACAGAGACCCTCACACGCACAACAGACAGACTCTCACACACACACTCACAAAATCTGTGTAACAATTAGAAAACAATAAAACAAACTAACAAGAAAAGAAAGAGGCAAGGAAATGAATGATAAATTAAAATCAACACACACAGACAAAGACCCTCACACGCACAACACACAGACTCTCACACACACATAGACAAAATCTGTCTAACAATTATAAAAAAATAAAACAAACTAACACCAAGAGAAAGTGGCAAGCAATTGAATGATAAATAAAAATTAACACACACACAGACAGAGACCCTCACAAGCACAACAGACAGACACTCACACACACAGAGACAAACACACACTCACAAAATCTGTATAACAATTAGAAAAAAATAAAACAAACAAACAAGAAAAGAAAGAGGCAAGCAATTGAATGAAAAATTAAAATCAACACACACAGACAGAGACCCTCACAAGCACAACAGACAGACACTCACACACACAGAGACAAACACACACTCACAAAATCTGTGTAACAATTAGAAAAAAAATAAAACAAACTAACAAGAAAAGAAAGTGGAAAACAAATGAATGATAAATTAAAATCAACACACACAGACAGAGACCCTCACAAGCACAACAGACAGACACTCACACACACAGAGACAAACACACACTCACAAAATCTGTGTAACAATTAGAAAACAATAAAACAAACTAACAAGAAAAGAAAGAGGCAAGGAAATGAATGATAAATTAAAATCAACACACACAGACAGAGACCCTCACACGCACAACAGACAGACTCTCACACTCACAGAGACAAACACACACTCACAAAATCTGTATAACAATTAGAAAAAAATGAAACAAACAAACAAGAAAAGAAAGAGGCAAGCACATCAATGATAAACTAAAATCAACACACACAGACAGAGACCCTCACAAGCACAACAGACAGACACTCACACACACAGAGACAAACACACACTCACAAAATCTGTGTAACAATTAGAAAACAATAAAACAAACTAACAAGAAAAGAAAGAGGCAAGCACATGAATGATAAACTAAAATCAACACACACAGACAGAGACCCTCACAAGCACAACCGACAGACACTCACACACACAGAGACAAACACACACTCACAAAATCTGTATAACAATTAGAAAAAAATAAAACAAACAAACAAGAAAAGAAAGAGGCAAGAAATTGAATGAAAAATTAAAATCAACACACACAGACAGAGACCCTCACACGCACAACAGACAGACTCTCACACTCACAGAGACAAACACACACTCACAAAATCTGTATAACAATTAGAAAAAAATGAAACAAACAAACAAGAAAAGAAAGAGGCAAGCACATCAATGATAAACTAAAATCAACACACACAGACAGAGACCCTCACACGCACAACAGACAGACTCTCACACTCACAGAGACAAACACACACTCACAAAATCTGTCTAACAATTAGAAAAAAATAAAACAAACTAACAAGAAAAGAAAGAGGCAAGCACATCAATGATAAACTAAAATCAACACACACAGACAGAGACCCTCACAAGCACAACAGACAGACACTCACACACACAGAGACAAACACACACTCACAAAATCTGTGTAACAATTAGAAAACAATAAAACAAACTAACAAGAAAAGAAAGTGGAAAACAAATGAATGATAAATTAAAATCAACACACACAGACACACACCCTCACAAGCACAACAGACAGACACTCACACACACAGAGACAAACACACACTCACAAAATCTGTGTAACAATTAGAAAACAATAAAACAAACTAACAAGAAAAGAAAGAGGCAAGGAAATGAATGATAAATTAAAATCAACACACACAGACAGAGACCCTCACACGCACAACAGACAGACTCTCACACTCACAGAGACAAACACACACTCACAAAATCTGTGTAACAATTAGAAAACAATAAAACAAACTAACAAGAAAAGAAAGAGGCAAGCACATGAATGATAAACTAAAATCAACACACACAGACAGAGACCCTCACACGCACAACAGACAGACTCTCACACTCACAGAGACAAACACACACTCACAAAATCTGTATAACAATTAGAAAAAAATAAAACAAACTAACAAGAAAAGAAAGAGGCAAGCACATCAATGATAAACTAAAATCAACACACACAGACAAAGACCCTCACACGCACAACACACAGACTCTCACACACACATAGACAAAATCTGTCTAACAATTATAAAAAAATAAAAAAAACTAACACCAAGAGAAAGTGGCAAGCAATTGAATGATAAATAAAAATTAACACACACACAGACAGAGACCCTCACAAGCACAACAGACAGACACTCACACACACAGAGACAAACACACACTCACAAAATCTGTGTAACAATTAGAAAACAATAAAACAAACTAACAAGAAAAGAAAGAGGCAAGCACATGAATGATAAACTAAAATCAACACACACAGACAGAGACCCTCACACGCACAACAGACAGACTCTCACACACACACTCACAAAATCTGTGTAACAATTAGAAAACAATAAAACAAACTAACAAGAAAAGAAAGAGGCAAGGAAATGAATGATAAATTAAAATCAACACACACAGACAAAGACCCTCACACGCACAACACACAGACTCTCACACACACATAGACAAAATCTGTCTAACAATTATAAAAAAATAAAACAAACTAACACCAAGAGAAAGTGGCAAGCAATTGAATGATAAATAAAAATTAACACACACACAGACAGAGACCCTCACAAGCACAACAGACAGACACTCACACACACAGAGACAAACACACACTCACAAAATCTGTATAACAATTAGAAAAAAATAAAACAAACAAACAAGAAAAGAAAGAGGCAAGCAATTGAATGAAAAATTAAAATCAACACACACAGACAGAGACCCTCACAAGCACAACAGACAGACACTCACACACACAGAGACAAACACACACTCACAAAATCTGTGTAACAATTAGAAAAAAAATAAAACAAACTAACAAGAAAAGAAAGTGGAAAACAAATGAATGATAAATTAAAATCAACACACACAGACAGAGACCCTCACAAGCACAACAGACAGACACTCACACACACAGAGACAAACACACACTCACAAAATCTGTGTAACAATTAGAAAACAATAAAACAAACTAACAAGAAAAGAAAGAGGCAAGGAAATGAATGATAAATTAAAATCAACACACACAGACAGAGACCCTCACACGCACAACAGACAGACTCTCACACTCACAGAGACAAACACACACTCACAAAATCTGTATAACAATTAGAAAAAAATGAAACAAACAAACAAGAAAAGAAAGAGGCAAGCACATCAATGATAAACTAAAATCAACACACACAGACAGAGACCCTCACAAGCACAACAGACAGACACTCACACACACAGAGACAAACACACACTCACAAAATCTGTGTAACAATTAGAAAACAATAAAACAAACTAACAAGAAAAGAAAGAGGCAAGCACATCAATGATAAACTAAAATCAACACACACAGACAAAGACCCTCACAAGCACAACCGACAGACACTCACACACACATAGACAAAATCTGTCTAACAATTATAAAAAAATAAAAAAAACTAACACCAAGAGAAAGTGGCAAGCAATTGAATGATAAATAAAAATTAACACACACACAGACAGAGACCCTCACAAGCACAACAGACAGACACTCACACACACAGAGACAAACACACACTCACAAAATCTGTGTAACAATTAGAAAACAATAAAACAAACTAACAAGAAAAGAAAGAGGCAAGCACATGAATGATAAACTAAAATCAACACACACAGACAGAGACCCTCACACGCACAACAGACAGACTCTCACACACACACTCACAAAATCTGTGTAACAATTAGAAAACAATAAAACAAACTAACAAGAAAAGAAAGAGGCAAGGAAATGAATGATAAATTAAAATCAACACACACAGACAAAGACCCTCACACGCACAACACACAGACTCTCACACACACATAGACAAAATCTGTCTAACAATTATAAAAAAATAAAACAAACTAACACCAAGAGAAAGTGGCAAGCAATTGAATGATAAATAAAAATTAACACACACACAGACAGAGACCCTCACAAGCACAACAGACAGACACTCACACACACAGAGACAAACACACACTCACAAAATCTGTATAACAATTAGAAAAAAATAAAACAAACAAACAAGAAAAGAAAGAGGCAAGCAATAGAATGAAAAATTAAAATCAACACACACAGACAGAGACCCTCACAAGCACAACAGACAGACACTCACACACACAGAGACAAACACACACTCACAAAATCTGTGTAACAATTAGAAAAAAAATAAAACAAACTAACAAGAAAAGAAAGTGGAAAACAAATGAATGATAAATTAAAATCAACACACACAGACAGAGACCCTCACAAGCACAACAGACAGACACTCACACACACAGAGACAAACACACACTCACAAAATCTGTGTAACAATTAGAAAACAATAAAACAAACTAACAAGAAAAGAAAGAGGCAAGGAAATGAATGATAAATTAAAATCAACACACACAGACAGAGACCCTCACACGCACAACAGACAGACTCTCACACTCACAGAGACAAACACACACTCACAAAATCTGTATAACAATTAGAAAAAAATGAAACAAACAAACAAGAAAAGAAAGAGGCAAGCACATCAATGATAAACTAAAATCAACACACACAGACAGAGACCCTCACAAGCACAACAGACAGACACTCACACACACAGAGACAAACACACACTCACAAAATCTGTGTAACAATTAGAAAACAATAAAACAAACTAACAAGAAAAGAAAGAGGCAAGCACATGAATGATAAACTAAAATCAACACACACAGACAGAGACCCTCACAAGCACAACCGACAGACACTCACACACACAGAGACAAACACACACTCACAAAATCTGTATAACAATTAGAAAAAAATAAAACAAACAAACAAGAAAAGAAAGAGGCAAGAAATTGAATGAAAAATTAAAATCAACACACACAGACAGAGACCCTCACAAGCACAACAGACAGACACTCACACACACAGAGACAAACACACACTCACAAAATCTGTGTAACAATTAGAAAACAAATAAAACAAACTAACAAGAAAAGAAAGTGGAAAACAAATGAATGATAAATTAAAATCAACACACACAGACACACACCCTCACAAGCACAACAGACAGACACTCACACACACAGAGACAAACACACACTCACAAAATCTGTGTAACAATTAGAAAACAATAAAACAAACTAACAAGAAAAGAAAGAGGCAAGGAAATGAATGATAAATTAAAATCAACACACACAGACAGAGACCCTCACACGCACAACAGACAGACTCTCACACTCACAGAGACAAACACACACTCACAAAATCTGTATAACAATTAGAAAAAAATAAAACAAACTAACAAGAAAAGAAAGAGGCAAGCACATCAATGATAAACTAAAATCAACACACACAGACAGAGACCCTCACAAGCACAACAGACAGACACTCACACACACAGAGACAAACACACACTCACAAAATCTGTGTAACAATTAGAAAACAATAAAACAAACTAACAAGAAAAGAAAGAGGCAAGCACATGAATGATAAACTAAAATCAACACACACAGACAAAGACCCTCACACGCACAACAGACAGACTCTCACACTCACAGAGACAAACACACACTCACAAAATCTGTATAACAATTAGAAAAAAATAAAACAAACTAACAAGAAAAGAAAGAGGCAAGCACATCAATGATAAACTAAAATCAACACACACAGACAGAGACCCTCACACGCACAACAGACAGACTCTCACAGACACAAAGAGAAACACACACTCACAAAATCTGTGTAACAATTGGAAAACAATAAAACAAACTAACAAGAAAAGAAAGGGGCAAGCAAATGAATGAAAAATTAAAATCAACACACACAGACAGAGACCCTCACAAGCACAACAGACAGACACTCACACACACAGAGACAAAGACACACTCACAAAATCTGTGTAACAATTAGAAAACAATAAAACAAACTAACAAGAAAAGAAAGAGGCAAGCACATGAATGATAAACTAAAATCAACACACACAGACAGAGACCCTCACACGCACAACAGACAGACTCTCACACACACACTCACAAAATCTGTGTAACAATTAGAAAACAATAAAACAAACTAACAAGAAAAGAAAGAGGCAAGGAAATGAATGATAAATTAAAATCAACACACACAGACAAAGACCCTCACACGCACAACACACAGACTCTCACACACACATAGACAAAATCTGTCTAACAATTATAAAAAAATAAAACAAACTAACACCAAGAGAAAGTGGCAAGCAATTGAATGATAAATAAAAATTAACACACACACAGACAGAGACCCTCACAAGCACAACAGACAGACACTCACACACACAGAGACAAACACACACTCACAAAATCTGTATAACAATTAGAAAAAAATAAAACAAACAAACAAGAAAAGAAAGAGGCAAGCAATTGAATGAAAAATTAAAATCAACACACACAGACAGAGACCCTCACAAGCACAACAGACAGACACTCACACACACAGAGACAAACACACACTCACAAAATCTGTGTAACAATTAGAAAAAAAATAAAACAAACTAACAAGAAAAGAAAGTGGAAAACAAATGAATGATAAATTAAAATCAACACACACAGACAGAGACCCTCACAAGCACAACAGACAGACACTCACACACACAGAGACAAACACACACTCACAAAATCTGTGTAACAATTAGAAAACAATAAAACAAACTAACAAGAAAAGAAAGAGGCAAGGAAATGAATGATAAATTAAAATCAACACACACAGACAGAGACCCTCACATGCACAACAGACAGACTCTCACACTCACAGAGACAAACACACACTCACAAAATCTGTATAACAATTAGAAAAAAATGAAACAAACAAACAAGAAAAGAAAGAGGCAAGCACATCAATGATAAACTAAAATCAACACACACAGACAGAGACCCTCACAAGCACAACAGACAGACACTCACACACACAGAGACAAACACACACTCACAAAATCTGTGTAACAATTAGAAAACAATAAAACAAACTAACAAGAAAAGAAAGAGGCAAGCACATCAATGATAAACTAAAATCAACACACACAGACAGAGACCCTCACACGCACAACAGACAGACTCACACAGACACAAAGAGAAACACACACTCACAAAATCTGTGTAACAATTGGAAAACAATAAAACAAACTAACAAGAAAAGAAAGGGGCAAGCAAATGAATGAAAAATTAAAATCAACACACACAGACAGAGACCCTCACAAGCACAACAGACAGACACTCACACACACAGAGACAAACACACACTCACAAAATCTGTGTAACAATTAGAAAACAATAAAACAAACTAACAAGAAAAGAAAGAGGCAAGCACATGAATGATAAACTAAAATCAACACACACAGACAGAGACCCTCACACGCACAACAGACAGACTCTCACACACACACTCACAAAATCTGTGTAACAATTAGAAACAATAAAACAAACTAACAAGAAAAGAAAGAGGCAAGGAAATGAATGATAAATTAAAATCAACACACACAGACAAAGACCCTCACACGCACAACACACAGACTCTCACACACACATAGACAAAATCTGTCTAACAATTATAAAAAAATAAAAACAACTAACACCAAGAGAAAGTGGCAAGCAATTGAATGATAAATAAAAATTAACACACACACAGACAGAGACCCTCACAAGCACAACAGACAGACACTCACACACACAGAGACAAACACACACTCACAAAATCTGTGTAACAATTAGAAAACAATAAAACAAACTAACAAGAAAAGAAAGAGGCAAGCACATGAATGATAAACTAAAATCAACACACACAGACAGAGACCCTCACACGCACAACAGACAGACTCTCACACACACACTCACAAAATCTGTGTAACAATTAGAAAACAATAAAACAAACTAACAAGAAAAGAAAGAGGCAAGGAAATGAATGATAAATTAAAATCAACACACACAGACAAAGACCCTCACACGCACAACACACAGACTCTCACACACACATAGACAAAATCTGTCTAACAATTATAAAAAAATAAAACAAACTAACACCAAGAGAAAGTGGCAAGCAATTGAATGATAAATAAAAATTAACACACACACAGACAGAGACCCTCACAAGCACAACAGACAGACACTCACACACACAGAGACAAACACACACTCACAAAATCTGTATAACAATTAGAAAAAAATAAAACAAACAAACAAGAAAAGAAAGAGGCAAGCAATTGAATGAAAAATTAAAATCAACACACACAGACAGAGACCCTCACAAGCACAACAGACAGACACTCACACACACAGAGATAAACACACACTCACAAAATCTGTGTAACAATTAGAAAAAAAATAAAACAAACTAACAAGAAAAGAAAGTGGAAAACAAATGAATGATAAATTAAAATCAACACACACAGACAGAGACCCTCACAAGCACAACAGACAGACACTCACACACACAGAGACAAACACACACTCACAAAATCTGTGTAACAATTAGAAAACAATAAAACAAACTAACAAGAAAAGACAGAGGCAAGGAGATGAATGATAAATTAAAATCAAGACACACAGACAGAGACCCTCACACGCACAACAGACAGACTCTCACACACACAGACAAACACACACTCACAAAATCTGTATAACAAATAGAAAAAAATAAAACACACTAACAAGAAAAGAAAGAGGCAAGCACATGAATGATAAACTAAAATCAACACACACAGACAGAGACCCTCACACGCACAACAGACAGACTCTCACACACACAAAGAGAAACACACACTCACAAAATCTGTGTAACAATTGGAAAACAATAAAACAAACTAAGAAGAAAAGGAAGAGGCAAGCAAATGAATGAAAAATTAAAATCAACACACACAGACAGAGACCCTCACAAGCACAACAGACAGACACTCACACACACAGAGACAAACACACACTCACAAAATCTGTGTAACAATTAGAAAACAATAAAACAAACTAACAAGAAAAGAAAGAGGCAAGCACATGAATGATAAACTAAAATCAACACACACAGACAGAGACCCTCACACGCACAACACACAGACTCTCACACACACACTCACAAAATCTGTGTAACAATTAGAAACAATAAACCAAACTAACAAGAAAAGAAAGAGGCAAGGAAATGAATGATAAATTAAAATCAACACACACAGACAAAGACCCTCACACGCACAACACACAGACTCTCACACACACATAGACAAAATCTGTCTAACAATTATAAAAAAATAAAAAAAACTAACACCAAGAGAAAGTGGCAAGCAAATGAATGATAAATTAAAATCAACACACACAGACAGAGACCCTCACACGCACAACAGACAGACTCTCACACTCAGAGACAAACACACACTCACAAAATCTGTATAACAATTAGAAAAAAATAAAACAAACTAACAAGAAAAGAAAGAGGCAAGCACATGAATGATAAACTAAAATCAACACACACAGACAGAGACCCTAACACGCACAACAGACAGACTCTCACAGACACAAAGAGAAACACACACTCACAAATTCTGTGTAACAATTGGAAAACAATAAAACAAACTAAGAAGATAAGAAAGAGGCAAGCAAATGAATGAAAAATTAAAATCAACACACACAGACAGAGACCCTCACAAGCACAACAGACAGACACTCACACACACAGAGACAAACACACACTCACAAAATCTGTGTAACAATTAGAAAAAAAATAAAACAAACTAACAAGAAAAGAAAGTGGAAAACAAATGAATGATAAATTAAAATCAACACACACAGACAGAGACCCTCACAAGCACAACAGACAGACACTCACACACACAGAGACAAACACACACTCACAAAATCTGTGTAACAATTAGAAAACAATAAAACAAACTAACAAGAAAAGAAAGAGGCAAGGAAATGAATGATAAATTAAAATCAACACACACAGACAGAGACCCTCACACGCACAACAGACAGACTCTCACACTCACAGAGACAAACACACACTCACAAAATCTGTATAACAATTAGAAAAAAATGAAACAAACAAACAAGAAAAGAAAGAGGCAAGCACATCAATGATAAACTAAAATCAACACACACAGACAGAGACCCTCACAAGCACAACAGACAGACACTCACACACACAGAGACAAACACACACTCACAAAATCTGTGTAACAATTAGAAAACAATAAAACAAACTAACAAGAAAAGAAAGAGGCAAGCACATCAATGATAAACTAAAATCAACACACACAGACAGAGACCCTCACACGCACAACAGACAGACTCACACAGACACAAAGAGAAACACACACTCACAAAATCTGTGTAACAATTGGAAAACAATAAAACAAACTAACAAGAAAAGAAAGGGGCAAGCAAATGAATGAAAAATTAAAATCAACACACACAGACAGAGACCCTCACAAGCACAACAGACAGACACTCACACACACAGAGACAAACACACACTCACAAAATCTGTGTAACAATTAGAAAACAATAAAACAAACTAACAAGAAAAGAAAGAGGCAAGCACATGAATGATAAACTAAAATCAACACACACAGACAGAGACCCTCACACGCACAACAGACAGACTCTCACACACACACTCACAAAATCTGTGTAACAATTAGAAACAATAAAACAAACTAACAAGAAAAGAAAGAGGCAAGGAAATGAATGATAAATTAAAATCAACACACACAGACAAAGACCCTCACACGCACAACACACAGACTCTCACACACACATAGACAAAATCTGTCTAACAATTATAAAAAAATAAAAACAACTAACACCAAGAGAAAGTGGCACGCAATTGAATGATAAATAAAAATTAACACACACACAGACAGAGACCCTCACAAGCACAACAGACAGACACTCACACACACAGAGACAAACACACACTCACAAAATCTGTGTAACAATTAGAAAACAATAAAACAAACTAACAAGAAAAGAAAGAGGCAAGCACATGAATGATAAACTAAAATCAACACACACAGACAGAGACCCTCACACGCACAACAGACAGACTCTCACACACACACTCACAAAATCTGTGTAACAATTAGAAAACAATAAAACAAACTAACAAGAAAAGAAAGAGGCAAGGAAATGAATGATAAATTAAAATCAACACACACAGACAAAGACCCTCACACGCACAACACACAGACTCTCACACACACATAGACAAAATCTGTCTAACAATTATAAAAAAATAAAAACAACTAACACCAAGAGAAAGTGGCAAGCAATTGAATGATAAATTAAAATGAACACACACACAAACAGAGACCATCACACGCACAACAGACAGACACTCACACACACAGAGACAAAAACACACTCACAAAATCTGTATAACAATTAGAAAACAATAAAACAAACTAACAAGAAAAGAAAGAGGCAAGCAAATGAATGGTAAATTAAAATCAACACACACAGACAGAGACCCTCACACGCACAACAGACAGACACTCACACACACAGAGACAAACACACACCCACAAAATCTGTGTAACAATTAGAAAACAATAAAACAAACTAACAAGAAAAGACAGAGGCAAGCAAATGAATGGTAAACTAAAATCAACACACACAGACAGAGACCCTCACACGCACAACAGACAGACACTCACACACACAGAGACAAACACACACCCACAAAATCTGTGTAACAATTAGAAAACAGTAAAACAAACTAACAAGAAAAGGCAGAGGCAAGCAAATGAATGGTAAATTAAAATCAACACACACAGACAGAGACCCTCACACGCACAACAGACAGACACTCACACACACAGAGACAAACACACACCCACAAAATCTGTGTAACAATTAGAAAACAGTAAAACAAACTAACAAGAAAAGAAAGAGGCAAGCACATGAATGATAAACTAAAATCAACACACACAGACAGAGACCCTCACACGCACAACACACAGACTCTCACACACACACTCACAAAATCTGTGTAACAATTAGAAACAATAAACCAAACTAACAAGAAAAGAAAGAGGCAAGGAAATGAATGATAAATTAAAATCAACACACACAGACAAAGACCCTCACACGCACAACACACAGACTCTCACACACACATAGACAAAATCTGTCTAACAATTATAAAAAAATAAAAAAAACTAACACCAAGAGAAAGTGGCAAGCAAATGAATGATAAATTAAAATCAACACACACAGACAGAGACCCTCACACGCACAACAGACAGACTCTCACACTCAGAGACAAACACACACTCACAAAATCTGTATAACAATTAGAAAAAAATAAAACAAACTAACAAGAAAAGAAAGAGGCAAGCACATGAATGATAAACTAAAATCAACACACACAGACAGAGACCCTAACACGCACAACAGACAGACTCTCACAGACACAAAGAGAAACACACACTCACAAATTCTGTGTAACAATTGGAAAACAATAAAACAAACTAAGAAGATAAGAAAGAGGCAAGCAAATGAATGAAAAATTAAAATCAACACACACAGACAGAGACCCTCACAAGCACAACAGACAGACACTCACACACACAGAGACAAACACACACTCACAAAATCTGTGTAACAATTAGAAAAAAAATAAAACAAACTAACAAGAAAAGAAAGTGGAAAACAAATGAATGATAAATTAAAATCAACACACACAGACAGAGACCCTCACAAGCACAACAGACAGACACTCACACACACAGAGATAAACACACACTCACAAAATCTGTGTAACAATTAGAAAAAAAATAAAACAAACTAACAAGAAAAGAAAGTGGAAAACAAATGAATGATAAATTAAAATCAACACACACAGACAGAGACCCTCACAAGCACAACAGACAGACACTCACACACACAGAGACAAACACACACTCACAAAATCTGTGTAACAATTAGAAAACAATAAAACAAACTAACAAGAAAAGACAGAGGCAAGGAGATGAATGATAAATTAAAATCAAGACACACAGACAGAGACCCTCACACGCACAACAGACAGACTCTCACACACACAGACAAACACACACTCACAAAATCTGTATAACAATTAGAAAAAAATAAAACACACTAACAAGAAAAGAAAGAGGCAAGCACATGAATGATAAACTAAAATCAACACACACAGACAGAGACCCTCACACGCACAACAGACAGACTCTCACACACACAAAGAGAAACACACACTCACAAAATCTGTGTAACAATTGGAAAACAATAAAACAAACTAAGAAGAAAAGGAAGAGGCAAGCAAATGAATGAAAAATTAAAATCAACACACACAGACAGAGACCCTCACAAGCACAACAGACAGACACTCACACACACAGAGACAAACACACACTCACAAAATCTGTGTAACAATTAGAAAACAATAAAACAAACTAACAAGAAAAGAAAGAGGCAAGCACATGAATGATAAACTAAAATCAACACACACAGACAGAGACCCTCACACGCACAACAGACAGACTCTCACACACACAGACAAACACACACTCACAAAATCTGTATAACAATTAGAAAAAAATAAAACACACTAACAAGAAAAGAAAGAGGCAAGCACATGAATGATAAACTAAAATCAACACACACAGACAGAGACCCTCACACGCACAACAGACAGACTCTCACACACACAAAGAGAAACACACACTCACAAAATCTGTGTAACAATTGGAAAACAATAAAACAAACTAAGAAGAAAAGGAAGAGGCAAGCAAATGAATGAAAAATTAAAATCAACACACACAGACAGAGACCCTCACAAGCACAACAGACAGACACTCACACACACAGAGACAAACACACACTCACAAAATCTGTGTAACAATTAGAAAACAATAAAACAAACTAACAAGAAAAGAAAGAGGCAAGCACATGAATGATAAACTAAAATCAACACACACAGACAGAGACCCTCACACGCACAACACACAGACTCTCACACACACACTCACAAAATCTGTGTAACAATTAGAAACAATAAACCAAACTAACAAGAAAAGAAAGAGGCAAGGAAATGAATGATAAATTAAAATCAACACACACAGACAAAGACCCTCACACGCACAACACACAGACTCTCACACACACATAGACAAAATCTGTCTAACAATTATAAAAAAATAAAAAAAACTAACACCAAGAGAAAGTGGCAAGCAAATGAATGATAAATTAAAATCAACACACACAGACAGAGACCCTCACACGCACAACAGACAGACTCTCACACTCAGAGACAAACACACACTCACAAAATCTGTATAACAATTAGAAAAAAATAAAACAAACTAACAAGAAAAGAAAGAGGCAAGCACATGAATGATAAACTAAAATCAACACACACAGACAGAGACCCTAACACGCACAACAGACAGACTCTCACAGACACAAAGAGAAACACACACTCACAAATTCTGTGTAACAATTGGAAAACAATAAAACAAACTAAGAAGATAAGAAAGAGGCAAGCAAATGAATGAAAAATTAAAATCAACACACACAGACAGAGACCCTCACAAGCACAACAGACAGACACTCACACACACAGAGACAAACACACACTCACAAAATCTGTGTAACAATTAGAAAAAAAATAAAACAAACTAACAAGAAAAGAAAGTGGAAAACAAATGAATGATAAATTAAAATCAACACACACAGACAGAGACCCTCACAAGCACAACAGACAGACACTCACACACACAGAGACAAACACACACTCACAAAATCTGTGTAACAATTAGAAAACAATAAAACAAACTAACAAGAAAAGAAAGAGGCAAGGAAATGAATGATAAATTAAAATCAACACACACAGACAGAGACCCTCACACGCACAACAGACAGACTCTCACACTCACAGAGACAAACACACACTCACAAAATCTGTATAACAATTAGAAAAAAATGAAACAAACAAACAAGAAAAGAAAGAGGCAAGCACATCAATGATAAACTAAAATCAACACACACAGACAGAGACCCTCACAAGCACAACAGACAGACACTCACACACACAGAGACAAACACACACTCACAAAATCTGTGTAACAATTAGAAAACAATAAAACAAACTAACAAGAAAAGAAAGAGGCAAGCACATCAATGATAAACTAAAATCAACACACACAGACAGAGACCCTCACACGCACAACAGACAGACTCACACAGACACAAAGAGAAACACACACTCACAAAATCTGTGTAACAATTGGAAAACAATAAAACAAACTAACAAGAAAAGAAAGGGGCAAGCAAATGAATGAAAAATTAAAATCAACACACACAGACAGAGACCCTCACAAGCACAACAGACAGACACTCACACACACAGAGACAAACACACACTCACAAAATCTGTGTAACAATTAGAAAACAATAAAACAAACTAACAAGAAAAGAAAGAGGCAAGCACATGAATGATAAACTAAAATCAACACACACAGACAGAGACCCTCACACGCACAACAGACAGACTCTCACACACACACTCACAAAATCTGTGTAACAATTAGAAACAATAAAACAAACTAACAAGAAAAGAAAGAGGCAAGGAAATGAATGATAAATTAAAATCAACACACACAGACAAAGACCCTCACACGCACAACACACAGACTCTCACACACACATAGACAAAATCTGTCTAACAATTATAAAAAAATAAAAACAACTAACACCAAGAGAAAGTGGCACGCAATTGAATGATAAATAAAAATTAACACACACACAGACAGAGACCCTCACAAGCACAACAGACAGACACTCACACACACAGAGACAAACACACACTCACAAAATCTGTGTAACAATTAGAAAACAATAAAACAAACTAACAAGAAAAGAAAGAGGCAAGCACATGAATGATAAACTAAAATCAACACACACAGACAGAGACCCTCACACGCACAACAGACAGACTCTCACACACACACTCACAAAATCTGTGTAACAATTAGAAAACAATAAAACAAACTAACAAGAAAAGAAAGAGGCAAGGAAATGAATGATAAATTAAAATCAACACACACAGACAAAGACCCTCACACGCACAACACACAGACTCTCACACACACATAGACAAAATCTGTCTAACAATTATAAAAAAATAAAAACAACTAACACCAAGAGAAAGTGGCAAGCAATTGAATGATAAATTAAAATGAACACACACACAAACAGAGACCATCACACGCACAACAGACAGACACTCACACACACAGAGACAAAAACACACTCACAAAATCTGTATAACAATTAGAAAACAATAAAACAAACTAACAAGAAAAGAAAGAGGCAAGCAAATGAATGGTAAATTAAAATCAACACACACAGACAGAGACCCTCACACGCACAACAGACAGACACTCACACACACAGAGACAAACACACACCCACAAAATCTGTGTAACAATTAGAAAACAATAAAACAAACTAACAAGAAAAGACAGAGGCAAGCAAATGAATGGTAAACTAAAATCAACACACACAGACAGAGACCCTCACACGCACAACAGACAGACACTCACACACACAGAGACAAACACACACCCACAAAATCTGTGTAACAATTAGAAAACAGTAAAACAAACTAACAAGAAAAGGCAGAGGCAAGCAAATGAATGGTAAATTAAAATCAACACACACAGACAGAGACCCTCACACGCACAACAGACAGACACTCACACACACAGAGACAAACACACACCCACAAAATCTGTGTAACAATTAGAAAACAGTAAAACAAACTAACAAGAAAAGAAAGAGGCAAGCACATGAATGATAAACTAAAATCAACACACACAGACAGAGACCCTCACACGCACAACACACAGACTCTCACACACACACTCACAAAATCTGTGTAACAATTAGAAACAATAAACCAAACTAACAAGAAAAGAAAGAGGCAAGGAAATGAATGATAAATTAAAATCAACACACACAGACAAAGACCCTCACACGCACAACACACAGACTCTCACACACACATAGACAAAATCTGTCTAACAATTATAAAAAAATAAAAAAAACTAACACCAAGAGAAAGTGGCAAGCAAATGAATGATAAATTAAAATCAACACACACAGACAGAGACCCTCACACGCACAACAGACAGACTCTCACACTCAGAGACAAACACACACTCACAAAATCTGTATAACAATTAGAAAAAAATAAAACAAACTAACAAGAAAAGAAAGAGGCAAGCACATGAATGATAAACTAAAATCAACACACACAGACAGAGACCCTAACACGCACAACAGACAGACTCTCACAGACACAAAGAGAAACACACACTCACAAATTCTGTGTAACAATTGGAAAACAATAAAACAAACTAAGAAGATAAGAAAGAGGCAAGCAAATGAATGAAAAATTAAAATCAACACACACAGACAGAGACCCTCACAAGCACAACAGACAGACACTCACACACACAGAGACAAACACACACTCACAAAATCTGTCTAACAATTATAAAACAAAAAAACAAACTAACAAGAAAAGAAAGGGGCAAGCAAATGAATGAAAAATTAAAATCAACACACACAGACAGAGACCCTCACAAGCACAACAGACAGACAATCACACACAGAGAGACAAACACACACTCACAAAATCTGTGTAACAATTAGAAAAAAATAAAACAACCTAACAAGAAAAGAAAGAGGCAAGCACATCAATGATAAACTAAAATCAACACACACAGACAGAGACCCTCACAAGCACAACAGACAGACACTCACACACACAGAGACAAACACACACTCACAAAATCTGTGTAACAATTAGAAAACAATAAAACAAACTAACAAGAAAAGAAAGAGGCAAGCACATGAATGATAAACTAAAATCAAATCACACAGACAGAGACCCTCACACGCACAACAGACAGACTCTCACACACACAGAGACAAACACACACGCACAAAATCTGTATAACAATTAGAAAAAAATAAAACAAACTAACAAGAAAAGAAAGAGGCAAGCACATGAATGATAAACTAAAATCAACACACACAGACAGAGACCCTCACACGCACAACAGACAGACTCTCACAGACACAAAGAGAAACACACACTCACAAAATCTGTGTAACAATTGGAAAACAATAAAACAAACTAACAAGAAAAGAAAGGGGCAAGCAAATGAATGAAAAATTAAAATCAACACACACAGACAGAGACCCTCACAAGCACAACAGACAGACACTCACACACACAGGGACAAACACACACTCACAAAATCTGTGTAACAATTAGAAAACAATAAAACAAACTAACAAGAAAAGAAAGAGGCATGCACATGAATGATAAACTAAAATCAACACACACAGACAGAGACCCTCACACGCACAACAGACAGACTCTCACACACACACTCACAAAATCTGTGTAACAATTAGAAAACAATAAAACAAACTAACAAGAGAAGAAAGAGGCAAGGAAATGAATGATAAATTAAAATCAACACACACAGACAAAGACCCTCACACGCACAACACACAGACTCTCAGACACACATAGACAAAATCTGTCTAACAATTATAAAAAAATAAAAAAAACTAACACCAAGAGAAAGTGGCAAGCAATTGAATGATAAATAAAAATTAACACACACACAGACAGAGACCCTCACAAGCACAACAGACAGACACTCACACACATAGAGACAAACACACACTCACAAAATCTGTATAACAATTAGAAAAAAATAAAACAAACTAACAAGAAAAGAAAGAGGCAAGCAAATGAATGAAAAATTAAAATCAACACACACAGACAGAGACCCTCACAAGCACAACAGACAGACACTCACACACACAGAGACAAACACACACTCACAAAATCTGTGTAACAATTAGAAAAAAAATAAAACAAACTAACAAGAAAAGAAAGAGGCAAGCAAATGAATGATAAATTAAAATCAAAACACACAGACACAGACCCTCACAAGCACAACAGACAGACACTCACACACAGAGAGACAAACACACACTCACAAAATCTGTGTAACAATTAGAAAACAATAAAACAAACTAACAAGAAAAGAAAGAGGCAAGGAAATGAATGATAAATTAAAATCAACACACACAGACAGAGACCCTCACACGCACAACAGACAGACTCTCACACTCACAGAGACAAACACACACTCACAAAATCTGTATAACAATTAGAAAAAAATAAAACACACTAACAAGAAAAGAAAGAGGCAAGCACATGAATGATAAACTAAAATCAACACACACAGACAGAGACCCTCACACGCACAACAGACAGACTCTCACAGACACAAAGAGAAACACACACTCACAAAATCTGTGTAACAATTGGAAAACAATAAAACAAACTAAGAAGAAAAGGAAGAGGCAAGCAAATGAATGAAAAATTAAAATCAACACACACAGACAGAGACCCTCACAAGCACAACAGACAGACACTCACACATACAGAGACAAACACACACTCACAAAATCTGTGTAACAATTCGAAAACAATAAAACAAACTAACAAGAAAAGAAAGAGGCAAGGAAATGAATGAAAAATTAAAATCAACACACACAGACAGAGACCCACACACGCACAACACACAGACTCTCACACTCACTGAGACAAACACACACTCACAAAATCTGTATAACAATTAGAGAAAAATAAAACAAACTAACAAGAAAAGAAAGAGGCAAGCACATGAATGATAAACTAAAATCAACACACACAGACAGAGACCCTCACACGCACAACAGACAGACTCTCACACTCCCTGAGACAAACACACACTCACAAAATCTGTATAACAATTAGAGAAAAATAAAACAAACTAACAAGAAAAGAAAGAGGCAAGCACATGAATGATAAACTAAAATCAACACACACAGACAGAGACCCTCACACGCACAACAGACAGACTCTCACACTCACTGAGACAAACACACACTCACAAAATCTGTATAACAATTAGAGAAAAATAAAACAAACTAACAAGAAAAGAAAGAGGCAAGCACATGAATGATAAACTAAAATCAACACACACACAAACAGAGACCATCACACGCACAACAGACAGACACTCACACACACAGAGACAAACACACACTCACAAAATCTGTATAACAATTAGAAAACAATAAAACAAACTAACAAGAAAAGAAAGAGGCAAGCAAATGAATGGTAAATTAAAATCAACACACACAGACAGAGACCCTCACACGCACAACAGACAGACACTCACACACACAGAGACAAACACACACCCACAAAATCTGTGTAACAATTAGAAAACAGTAAAACAAACTAACAAGAAAAGAAAGAGGCAAGTAAATGAATGATAAATTAAAATCAACACACACAGACAGAGACCCTCACAGGCGCAACAGACAGACTCTCACACACACACAGACAAACATACACGCACAGAATCTGTGTAACAATTAGAAAACAATAAAACAAACTAACAAGAAAAGAAAGAGGCAAGCAAATGAATAGTAAATTAAAATCAACACACACAGACAGAGACCCTCACACGCACAAGAGACAGACACTCACACACGCAGAGACAAACACACACGCACAAAATCTGTATAACAATTAGAAAACAGTAAAACCAACTAACACCAAGAGAAAGTGGCAAGCAATTGAATGATAAATTAAAATTAACACACACACACACAGAGACCATCACACGCACAACAGACAGACACTCACACACACAGAGACAAACACACACTCACAAAATCTGTATAACAATTAGAAAACAATAAAACAAACTAACAAGAAAAGAAAGAGGCAAGCAAATGAATGGTAAATTAAAATCAACACACACAGACAGAGACCCTCACACGCACAACAGACAGACACTCACACACACAGAGACAAACACACACGCACAAAATCTGTATAACAATTAGAAAACAGTAAAACAAACTAACACCAAGAGAAAGTGGCAAGCAATTGAATGATAAATTAAAATGAACACACACACAAACAGAGACCATCACACGCACAACAGACAGACACTCACACACACAGAGACAAAAACACACTCACAAAATCTGTATAACAATTAGAAAACAATAAAACAAACTAACAAGAAAAGAAAGAGGCAAGCAAATGAATGGTAAATTAAAATCAACACACACAGACAGAGACCCTCACACGCACAACAGACAGACACTCACACACACAGAGACAAACACACACCCACAAAATCTGTGTAACAATTAGAAAACAATAAAACAAACTAACAAGAAAAGAAAGAGGCAAGCACATGAATGATAAACTAAAATCAACACACACAGACAGAGACCCTCACACGCACAACAGACAGACTCTCACACACACACTCACAAAATCTGTGTAACAATTAGAAAACAATAAAACAAACTAACAAGAGAAGAAAGAGGCAAGGAAATGAATGATAAATTAAAATCAACACACACAGACAAAGACCCTCACACGCACAACACACAGACTCTCAGACACACATAGACAAAATCTGTCTAACAATTATAAAAAAATAAAAAAAACTAACACCAAGAGAAAGTGGCAAGCAATTGAATGATAAATAAAAATTAACACACACACAGACAGAGACCCTCACAAGCACAACAGACAGACACTCACACACATAGAGACAAACACACACTCACAAAATCTGTATAACAATTAGAAAAAAATAAAACAAACTAACAAGAAAAGAAAGAGGCAAGCAAATGAATGAAAAATTAAAATCAACACACACAGACAGAGACCCTCACAAGCACAACAGACAGACACTCACACACACAGAGACAAACACACACTCACAAAATCTGTGTAACAATTAGAAAAAAAATAAAACAAACTAACAAGAAAAGAAAGAGGCAAGCAAATGAATGATAAATTAAAATCAAAACACACAGACACAGACCCTCACAAGCACAACAGACAGACACTCACACACAGAGAGACAAACACACACTCACAAAATCTGTGTAACAATTAGAAAACAATAAAACAAACTAACAAGAAAAGAAAGAGGCAAGGAAATGAATGATAAATTAAAATCAACACACACAGACAGAGACCCTCACACGCACAACAGACAGACTCTCACACTCACAGAGACAAACACACACTCACAAAATCTGTATAACAATTAGAAAAAAATAAAACACACTAACAAGAAAAGAAAGAGGCAAGCACATGAATGATAAACTAAAATCAACACACACAGACAGAGACCCTCACACGCACAACAGACAGACTCTCACAGACACAAAGAGAAACACACACTCACAAAATCTGTGTAACAATTGGAAAACAATAAAACAAACTAAGAAGAAAAGGAAGAGGCAAGCAAATGAATGAAAAATTAAAATCAACACACACAGACAGAGACCCTCACAAGCACAACAGACAGACACTCACACATACAGAGACAAACACACACTCACAAAATCTGTGTAACAATTCGAAAACAATAAAACAAACTAACAAGAAAAGAAAGAGGCAAGGAAATGAATGAAAAATTAAAATCAACACACACAGACAGAGACCCACACACGCACAACACACAGACTCTCACACTCACTGAGACAAACACACACTCACAAAATCTGTATAACAATTAGAGAAAAATAAAACAAACTAACAAGAAAAGAAAGAGGCAAGCACATGAATGATAAACTAAAATCAACACACACAGACAGAGACCCTCACACGCACAACAGACAGACTCTCACACTCCCTGAGACAAACACACACTCACAAAATCTGTATAACAATTAGAGAAAAATAAAACAAACTAACAAGAAAAGAAAGAGGCAAGCACATGAATGATAAACTAAAATCAACACACACAGACAGAGACCCTCACACGCACAACAGACAGACTCTCACACTCACTGAGACAAACACACACTCACAAAATCTGTATAACAATTAGAGAAAAATAAAACAAACTAACAAGAAAAGAAAGAGGCAAGCACATGAATGATAAACTAAAATCAACACACACACAAACAGAGACCATCACACGCACAACAGACAGACACTCACACACACAGAGACAAACACACACTCACAAAATCTGTATAACAATTAGAAAACAATAAAACAAACTAACAAGAAAAGAAAGAGGCAAGCAAATGAATGGTAAATTAAAATCAACACACACAGACAGAGACCCTCACACGCACAACAGACAGACACTCACACACACAGAGACAAACACACACCCACAAAATCTGTGTAACAATTAGAAAACAGTAAAACAAACTAACAAGAAAAGAAAGAGGCAAGTAAATGAATGATAAATTAAAATCAACACACACAGACAGAGACCCTCACAGGCGCAACAGACAGACTCTCACACACACACAGACAAACATACACGCACAGAATCTGTGTAACAATTAGAAAACAATAAAACAAACTAACAAGAAAAGAAAGAGGCAAGCAAATGAATAGTAAATTAAAATCAACACACACAGACAGAGACCCTCACACGCACAAGAGACAGACACTCACACACGCAGAGACAAACACACACGCACAAAATCTGTATAACAATTAGAAAACAGTAAAACCAACTAACACCAAGAGAAAGTGGCAAGCAATTGAATGATAAATTAAAATTAACACACACACACACAGAGACCATCACACGCACAACAGACAGACACTCACACACACAGAGACAAACACACACTCACAAAATCTGTATAACAATTAGAAAACAATAAAACAAACTAACAAGAAAAGAAAGAGGCAAGCAAATGAATGGTAAATTAAAATCAACACACACAGACAGAGACCCTCACACGCACAACAGACAGACACTCACACACACAGAGACAAACACACACGCACAAAATCTGTATAACAATTAGAAAACAGTAAAACAAACTAACACCAAGAGAAAGTGGCAAGCAATTGAATGATAAATTAAAATGAACACACACACAAACAGAGACCATCACACGCACAACAGACAGACACTCACACACACAGAGACAAAAACACACTCACAAAATCTGTATAACAATTAGAAAACAATAAAACAAACTAACAAGAAAAGAAAGAGGCAAGCAAATGAATGGTAAATTAAAATCAACACACACAGACAGAGACCCTCACACGCACAACAGACAGACACTCACACACACAGAGACAAACACACACCCACAAAATCTGTGTAACAATTAGAAAACAATAAAACAAACTAACAAGAAAAGACAGAGGCAAGCAAATGAATGGTAAACTAAAATCAACACACACAGACAGAGACCCTCACACGCACAACAGACAGACACTCACACACACAGAGACAAACACACACCCACAAAATCTGTGTAACAATTAGAAAACAGTAAAACAAACTAACAAGAAAAGGCAGAGGCAAGCAAATGAATGGTAAATTAAAATCAACACACACAGACAGAGACCCTCACACGCACAACAGACAGACACTCACACACACAGAGACAAACACACACCCACAAAATCTGTGTAACAATTAGAAAACAGTAAAACAAACTAACAAGAAAAGAAAGAGGCAAGCACATGAATGATAAACTAAAATCAACACACACAGACAGAGACCCTCACACGCACAACACACAGACTCTCACACACACACTCACAAAATCTGTGTAACAATTAGAAACAATAAACCAAACTAACAAGAAAAGAAAGAGGCAAGGAAATGAATGATAAATTAAAATCAACACACACAGACAAAGACCCTCACACGCACAACACACAGACTCTCACACACACATAGACAAAATCTGTCTAACAATTATAAAAAAATAAAAAAAACTAACACCAAGAGAAAGTGGCAAGCAAATGAATGATAAATTAAAATCAACACACACAGACAGAGACCCTCACACGCACAACAGACAGACTCTCACACTCAGAGACAAACACACACTCACAAAATCTGTATAACAATTAGAAAAAAATAAAACAAACTAACAAGAAAAGAAAGAGGCAAGCACATGAATGATAAACTAAAATCAACACACACAGACAGAGACCCTAACACGCACAACAGACAGACTCTCACAGACACAAAGAGAAACACACACTCACAAATTCTGTGTAACAATTGGAAAACAATAAAACAAACTAAGAAGATAAGAAAGAGGCAAGCAAATGAATGAAAAATTAAAATCAACACACACAGACAGAGACCCTCACAAGCACAACAGACAGACACTCACACACACAGAGACAAACACACACTCACAAAATCTGTCTAACAATTATAAAACAAAAAAACAAACTAACAAGAAAAGAAAGGGGCAAGCAAATGAATGAAAAATTAAAATCAACACACACAGACAGAGACCCTCACAAGCACAACAGACAGACAATCACACACAGAGAGACAAACACACACTCACAAAATCTGTGTAACAATTAGAAAAAAATAAAACAACCTAACAAGAAAAGAAAGAGGCAAGCACATCAATGATAAACTAAAATCAACACACACAGACAGAGACCCTCACAAGCACAACAGACAGACACTCACACACACAGAGACAAACACACACTCACAAAATCTGTGTAACAATTAGAAAACAATAAAACAAACTAACAAGAAAAGAAAGAGGCAAGCACATGAATGATAAACTAAAATCAAATCACACAGACAGAGACCCTCACACGCACAACAGACAGACTCTCACACACACAGAGACAAACACACACGCACAAAATCTGTATAACAATTAGAAAAAAATAAAACAAACTAACAAGAAAAGAAAGAGGCAAGCACATGAATGATAAACTAAAATCAACACACACAGACAGAGACCCTCACACGCACAACAGACAGACTCTCACAGACACAAAGAGAAACACACACTCACAAAATCTGTGTAACAATTGGAAAACAATAAAACAAACTAACAAGAAAAGAAAGGGGCAAGCAAATGAATGAAAAATTAAAATCAACACACACAGACAGAGACCCTCACAAGCACAACAGACAGACACTCACACACACAGGGACAAACACACACTCACAAAATCTGTGTAACAATTAGAAAACAATAAAACAAACTAACAAGAAAAGAAAGAGGCATGCACATGAATGATAAACTAAAATCAACACACACAGACAGAGACCCTCACACGCACAACAGACAGACTCTCACACACACACTCACAAAATCTGTGTAACAATTAGAAAACAATAAAACAAACTAACAAGAAAAGAAAGAGGCAAGGAAATGAATGATAAATTAAAATCAACACACACAGACAAAGACCCTCACACGCACAACACACAGACTCTCAGACACACATAGACAAAATCTGTCTAACAATTATAAAAAAATAAAAAAAACTAACACCAAGAGAAAGTGGCAAGCAATTGAATGATAAATAAAAATTAACACACACACAGACAGAGACCCTCACAAGCACAACAGACAGACACTCACACACATAGAGACAAACACACACTCACAAAATCTGTATAACAATTAGAAAAAAATAAAACAAACTAACAAGAAAAGAAAGAGGCAAGCAAATGAATGAAAAATTAAAATCAACACACACAGACAGAGACCCTCACAAGCACAACAGACAGACACTCACACACACAGAGACAAACACACACTCACAAAATCTGTGTAACAATTAGAAAAAAAATAAAACAAACTAACAAGAAAAGAAAGAGGCAAGCAAATGAATGATAAATTAAAATCAAAACACACAGACACAGACCCTCACAAGCACAACAGACAGACACTCACACACAGAGAGACAAACACACACTCACAAAATCTGTGTAACAATTAGAAAACAATAAAACAAACTAACAAGAAAAGAAAGAGGCAAGGAAATGAATGATAAATTAAAATCAACACACACAGACAGAGACCCTCACACGCACAACAGACAGACTCTCACACTCACAGAGACAAACACACACTCACAAAATCTGTATAACAATTAGAAAAAAATAAAACACACTAACAAGAAAAGAAAGAGGCAAGCACATGAATGATAAACTAAAATCAACACACACAGACAGAGACCCTCACACGCACAACAGACAGACTCTCACAGACACAAAGAGAAACACACACTCACAAAATCTGTGTAACAATTGGAAAACAATAAAACAAACTAAGAAGAAAAGGAAGAGGCAAGCAAATGAATGAAAAATTAAAATCAACACACACAGACAGAGACCCTCACAAGCACAACAGACAGACACTCACACACACAGGGACAAACACACACTCACAAAATCTGTGTAACAATTAGAAAACAATAAAACAAACTAACAAGAAAAGAAAGAGGCATGCACATGAATGATAAACTAAAATCAACACACACAGACAGAGACCCTCACACGCACAACACACAGACTCTCACACACACACTCACAAAATCTGTGTAACAATTAGAAAACAATAAAACAAACTAACAAGAAAAGAAAGAGGCAAGGAAATGAATGATAAATTAAAATCAACACACACAGACAAAGACCCTCACACGCACAACACACAGACTCTCAGACACACATAGACAAAATCTGTCTAACAATTATAAAAAAATAAAAAAAACTAACACCAAGAGAAAGTGGCAAGCAATTGAATGATAAATAAAAATTAACACACACACAGACAGAGACCCTCACAAGCACAACAGACAGACACTCACACACATAGAGACAAACACACACTCACAAAATCTGTATAACAATTAGAAAAAAATAAAACAAACTAACAAGAAAAGAAAGAGGCAAGCAAATGAATGAAAAATTAAAATCAACACACACAGACAGAGACCCTCACAAGCACAACAGACAGACACTCACACACACAGAGACAAACACACACTCACAAAATCTGTGTAACAATTAGAAAAAAAATAAAACAAACTAACAAGAAAAGAAAGAGGCAAGCAAATGAATGATAAATTAAAATCAAAACACACAGACACAGACCCTCACAAGCACAACAGACAGACACTCACACACAGAGAGACAAACACACACTCACAAAATCTGTGTAACAATTAGAAAACAATAAAACAAACTAACAAGAAAAGAAAGAGGCAAGGAAATGAATGATAAATTAAAATCAACACACACAGACAGAGACCCTCACACGCACAACAGACAGACTCTCACACTCACAGAGACAAACACACACTCACAAAATCTGTATAACAATTAGAAAAAAATAAAACACACTAACAAGAAAAGAAAGAGGCAAGCACATGAATGATAAACTAAAATCAACACACACAGACAGAGACCCTCACACGCACAACAGACAGACTCTCACAGACACAAAGAGAAACACACACTCACAAAATCTGTGTAACAATTGGAAAACAATAAAACAAACTAAGAAGAAAAGGAAGAGGCAAGCAAATGAATGAAAAATTAAAATCAACACACACAGACAGAGACCCTCACAAGCACAACAGACAGACACTCACACATACAGAGACAAACACACACTCACAAAATCTGTGTAACAATTCGAAAACAATAAAACAAACTAACAAGAAAAGAAAGAGGCAAGGAAATGAATGAAAAATTAAAATCAACACACACAGACAGAGACCCACACACGCACAACACACAGACTCTCACACTCACTGAGACAAACACACACTCACAAAATCTGTATAACAATTAGAGAAAAATAAAACAAACTAACAAGAAAAGAAAGAGGCAAGCACATGAATGATAAACTAAAATCAACACACACAGACAGAGACCCTCACACGCACAACAGACAGACTCTCACACTCACTGAGACAAACACACACTCACAAAATCTGTATAACAATTAGAGAAAAATAAAACAAACTAACAAGAAAAGAAAGAGGCAAGCACATGAATGATAAACTAAAATCAACACACACAGACAGAGACCCTCACACGCACAACAGACAGACTCTCACACTCACTGAGACAAACACACACTCACAAAATCTGTATAACAATTAGAGAAAAATAAAACAAACTAACAAGAAAAGAAAGAGGCAAGCACATGAATGATAAACTAAAATCAACACACACACAAACAGAGACCATCACACGCACAACAGACAGACACTCACACACACAGAGACAAACACACACTCACAAAATCTGTATAACAATTAGAAAACAATAAAACAAACTAACAAGAAAAGAAAGAGGCAAGCAAATGAATGGTAAATTAAAATCAACACACACAGACAGAGACCCTCACACGCACAACAGACAGACACTCACACACACAGAGACAAACACACACCCACAAAATCTGTGTAACAATTAGAAAACAGTAAAACAAACTAACAAGAAAAGAAAGAGGCAAGTAAATGAATGATAAATTAAAATCAACACACACAGACAGAGACCCTCACAGGCGCAACAGACAGACTCTCACACACACACAGACAAACATACACGCACAGAATCTGTGTAACAATTAGAAAACAATAAAACAAACTAACAAGAAAAGAAAGAGGCAAGCAAATGAATAGTAAATTAAAATCAACACACACAGACAGAGACCCTCACACGCACAACAGACAGACACTCACACACGCAGAGACAAACACACACGCACAAAATCTGTATAACAATTAGAAAACAGTAAAACCAACTAACACCAAGAGAAAGTGGCAAGCAATTGAATGATAAATTAAAATTAACACACACACAAACAGAGACCATCACACGCACAACAGACAGACACTCACACACACAGAGACAAAAACACACTCACAAAATCTGTATAACAATTAGAAAACAATAAAACAAACTAACAAGAAAAGAAAGAGGCAAGCAAATGAATGGTAAATTAAAATCAACACACACAGACAGAGACCCTCACACGCACAACAGACAGACACTCACACACACAGAGACAAACACACACCCACAAAATCTGTGTAACAATTAGAAAACAATAAAACAAACTAACAAGAAAAGACAGAGGCAAGCAAATGAATGGTAAATTAAAATCAACACACACAGACAGAGACCCTCACACGCACAACAGACAGACACTCACACACACAGAGACAAACACACACCCACAAAATCTGTGTAACAATTAGAAAACAGTAAAACAAACTAACAAGAAAAGGCAGAGGCAAGCAAATGAATGGTAAATTAAAATCAACACACACAGACAGAGACCCTCACACGCACAACAGACAGACACTCACACACACAGAGACAAACACACACCCACAAAATCTATGTAACAATTAGAAAACAATAAAAAAAAACTAACAAGAAAAGACAGAGGCAATCAAATGAATGATAAATTAAAATCAACACACACAGACAGAGACCCTCACAGGCACAACAGACAGACTTTCACACACACACAGACAAACATACACTCACAGAATCTGTGTAACAATTAGAAAACAATAAAACAAACTAACAAGAAAAGAAAGAGGCAAGCAAATGAATAGTAAATTAAAATCAACACACACAGACAGAGACCCTCACACGCACAACAGACAGACACTCACACACGCAGAGACAAACACACACCCACAAAATCTGTCTAACAATTATAAAACAATGAAACAAACTAACAAGAAAAGAAAGAGGCAAGCAAATGAATGGTAAATTAAAATCAACACACACAGACAGAGACCCTCACACGCACAACAGACAGACACTCACACACACAGAGACAAACACACACTCACAAAATCTGTGTAACAATTAGGAAACAATAAAACAAACTAACAAGAAAAGAAAGAGGCAAGCAAATGAATGATAAATTAAAATCAACACACACAGACAGAGACCCTCACAGGCGCAACAGACAGACTCTCACACACACACAGACAGACACACATGTACAGAATCTGTATAACAATTAGAAAACAATAAAACAAACAAACAAGAAAAGGAAGAGGCAAGCAAATGAATGATAAATTAAAATCAACACACACAGACAGAGACCCTCACACGCACAACAGACAGACTCTCACACACACACAGACAAACCCACAATCACAAAATCTGTCTAACAATTATAAAAAAATAAAACAAACTAACACAAAGAGAAAGTGGCAAGCAATTGAATGATAAATTAAAATGAACACACACACAGACAGAGACCCTCACACGCACAACAGACAGACAATCACACACACAGAGACAAACACACACGCACAAAATCTGTATAACAATTAGAAAACAATAAAACAAACTAACAAGAAAAGAAAGACGCAAGCAAATGAATGATAAATTAAAATCAACACACACAGACAGAGACCCTCACAGGCGCAACAGACAGACTCTCACACACACACAGACAAACACACATGTACTGAATCTGTATAACAATAAGAAAACAATAAAACAAACTAACAAGAAAAGAAAGAGGCAAGCAAATGAATGATAAATTAAAATCAAGACACACAGACAGAGACCCTCACAGGCGCAACAGACAGACTCTCACACACACACAGACAAACCCACAATCACAAAATCTGTCTAACAATTATAAAAAAATAAAACAAACTAACACCAAGAGAAAGTGGCAAGCAATTGAATGATAAATTAAAATGAACACACACACAGACAGAGACCCTCACACGCACAACAGACAGACAATCACACACACAGAGACAAACACACACGCACAAAATCTGTATAACAATTAGAAAACAATAAAACAAACTAACAAGAAAAGAAAGACGCAAGCAAATGAATGATAAATTAAAATCAACACACACAGACAGAGACCCTCACAGGCGCAACAGACAGACTCTCACACACACACAGACAAACACACATGTACTGAATCTGTATAACAATAAGAAAACAATAAAACAAACTAACAAGAAAAGAAAGAGGCAAGCAAATGAATGATAAATTAAAATCAAGACACACAGACAGAGACCCTCACAGGCGCAACAGACAGACTCTCACACACACACAGACAAACCCACAATCACAAAATCTGTCTAACAATTATAAAAAAATAAAACAAACTAACACCAAGAGAAAGTGGCAAGCAATTGAATGATAAATTAAAATGAACACACACACAGACAGAGACCCTCACACGCACAACAGACAGACAATCACACACACAGAGACAAACACACACGCACAAAATCTGTATAACAATTAGAAAACAATAAAACAAACTAACAAGAAAAGAAAGACGCAAGCAAATGAATGATAAATTAAAATCAACACACACAGGCAGAGACCCTCACACGCACAACAGACAGACTCTCACACACACACAAACAAACACACACTCACAAAATCTGTCTCACAATTAGAAAACAATAAAACAAACTAACAAGAAAAGAAAGAGGCAAGCAAATGAATGATAAATTAAAATCAACACACACAGACAGAGACCCTCACAGGCGCAACAGACAGACTCTCACACAGACACAGACAAACACACATGAACAGAATCTGTATAACAATTAGAAAACAATAAAACAAAGTAACAACAAAAGCAAGAGGCAAGCAAATGAATGATAAATTAAAATCAACACACACAGACAGAGACCCTCACAAGCACAACAGACAGACACTCACACACACACAGACAAACACACACTCACAAAATCTGTGTAACAATTAGAAAACAATAAAACAAACTAACATGAAAAGAAAGAGGCAAGCAAATGAATGCTAAATTAAAATCAACACACACAGACAGAGACCCTCACAGGCGCAACAGACAGACTCTCACACACACACAGACAAACACACACTCACAAAATCTGTATAACAATTATAAAAAAATAAAACAAACCAACACCAAGAGAAAGTGGCAAGCAATTGAATGATAAATTAAAATTAACACACACACAGACAGAGACCCTCACACGCACAACAGACAGACACTCACACACACAGAGACAAACACACACCCACAAAATCTGTGTAACAATTAGAAAACAATAAAACAAACTAACAAGAAAAGACAGAGGCAAGCAAATGAATGGTAAATTAAAATCAACACACACAGACAGAGACCCTCACACGCACAACAGACAGACACTCACACACACAGAGACAAACACACACCCACAAAATCTGTGTAACAATTAGAAAACAATAAAACAAACTAACAAGAAAAGACAGAGGCAAGCAAATGAATGGTAAATTAAAATCAACACACACAGACAGAGACCCTCACACGCACAACAGACAGACACTCACACACACAGAGACAAACACACATCCACAAAATCTTTGTAACAATTAGAAAACAATAAAACAAACTAACAAGAAAAGACAGAGGCAATCAAATGAATGATAAATTAAAATCAACACACACAGACAGAGACCCTCACAGGCACAACAGACAGACTTTCCCACACACACAGACAAACATACACTCACAGAATCTGTGTAACAATTAGAAAACAATAAAACAAACTAACAAGAAAAGAAAGAGGCAAGCAAATGAATAGTAAATTAAAATCAACACACACAGACAGAGACCCTCACACGCACAACAGACAGACACTCACACACGCAGAGACAAACACACACCCACAAAATCTGTGTAACAATTAGAAAACAATAAAACAAACTAACAAGAAAAGAAAGAGGCAAGCAAATGAATGGTAAATTAAAATCAACACACACAGACAGAGACCCTCACACACACAACAGACAGACACTCACACACACAGAGACAAACACACACCCACAAAATCTGTGTAACAATTAGAAAACAATAAAACAAACTAACAAGAAAAGAAAGAGGCAAGCAACTGAATGGTAAATTAAAATCAAGACACACAGACAGAGACCCTCACACGCACAACAGACAGACACTCACACACACAGAGACAAACACACACCCACAAAATCTGTGTAACAATTAGAAAACAATAAAACAAACTAACAAGAAAAGACAGAGGCAAGCAAATGAATGGTAAATTAAAATCAACACACACAGACAGAGACCCTCACACGCACAACTGACAGACTCTCACACACACAGAGACAAACACACACGCACAAAATCTGTCTAACAATTAGAAAACAGTAAAACAAACTAACACCAAGAGAAAGTGGCAAGCAATTGAATGATAAATTAAAATTAACACACACACACACAGAGACCATCACACGCACAACAGACAGACACTCACACACGCAGAGACAAACACACACCCACAAAATCTGTGTAACAATTAGAAAACAATAAAACAAACTAACAAGAAAAGACAGAGGCAATCAAATGAATGATAAATTAAAATCAACACACACAGACAGAGACCCTCACAGGCACAAAAAAAAAATTTTGACACACACACAGACAAACATACACTCACAGAATCTGTGTAACAATTAGAAAACAATAAAACATACTAACAAGAAAAGAAAGAGGCAAGCAAATGAATCGTAAATTAAAATCAACACACACAGACAGAGACCCTCACACGCACAACAGACAGACACTCACACACACAGAGACAAACACACACCCACAAAATCTGTGTAACAATTAGAAAACAATAAAACAAACTAACAAGAAAAGAAAGAGGCAAGCAACTGAATGGTAAATTAAAATCAACACACACAGACAGAGACCCTCACACGCACAACAGACAGACACTCACACACACAGAGACAAACACACACCCACAAAATCTGTGTAACAATTAGAAAACAATAAAACAAACTAACAAGAAAAGACAGAGGCAAGCAAATGAATGGTAAATTAAAATCAACACACACATACAGAGACCCTCACACGCACAACAGACAGACACTCACACACACAGAGACAAACACACACCCACAAAATCTGTGTAACAATTAGAAAACAATAAAACAAACTAACAAGAAAAGACAGAGGCAATCAAATGAATGATAAATTAAAATCAACACACACAGACAGAGACCCTCACAGGCACAACAGACAGACTCTCACACACACACAGACAAACAGACACCCACAGAATCTGTGTAACAATTAGAAAACAATAAAACAAACTAACAAGAAAAGAAAGTGGCAAGCAAATGAATGGTAAATTAAAATCAACACACACAGACAGAGACCCTCACACGCACAACAGACAGACACTCACACACACAGAGACAAACACACACCCACAAAATCTGTGTAACAATTAGAAAACAATAAAACAAACTAACAAGAAAAGAAAGAGGCAAGCAACTGAATGGTAAATTAAAATCAACACACACAGACAGAGACCCTCACACGCACAACAGACAGACACTCACACACACACAAACAAACACACACTCACAAAATCTGTCTCACAATTAGAAAACAATAAAACAAACTAACAAGAAAAGAAAGAGGCAAGCAAATGAATGATAAATTAAAATCAACACACACAGACAGAGACCCTCACAGGCGCAACAGACAGACTCTCACACAGACACAGACAAACACACATGAACAGAATCTGTATAACAATTAGAAAACAATAAAACAAAGTAACAACAAAAGCAAGAGGCAAGCAAATGAATGATAAATTAAAATCAACACACACAGACAGAGACCCTCACAAGCACAACAGACAGACACTCACACACACACAGACAAACACACACTCACAAAATCTGTGTAACAATTAGAAAACAATAAAACAAACTAACATGAAAAGAAAGAGGCAAGCAAATGAATGCTAAATTAAAATCAACACACACAGACAGAGACCCTCACAGGCGCAACAGACAGACTCTCACACACACACAGACAAACACACACTCACAAAATCTGTATAACAATTATAAAAAAATAAAACAAACCAACACCAAGAGAAAGTGGCAAGCAATTGAATGATAAATTAAAATTAACACACACACAGACAGAGACCCTCACACGCACAACAGACAGACACTCACACACACACAGACAAACACACACGCACAAAATCTGTATAACAATTAGAAAACAAAAAAACAAACTAACAAGAAAAGAAAGACGCAAGCAAATGAATGATAAATTAAAATCAACAGACACAGACAGAGACCCTCACAAGCACAACAGACAGACTCTCACACACACACAGACAAACACACACTCACAAAATCTGTATAACAATTAGAAAACAAAAAAACAAACTAACAAGAAAAGAAAGAGGCAAGCAAATGAATGCTAAATTAATATCAACACACACAGACAGAGACCCTCACAGGCACAACAGACAGACTTTCCCACACACACAGAGACAAACACACAGTCACAAAATCTGTGTAACAATTAGAAAACAATAAAACAAACAAACAAGAAAAGAAAGAGGCAATCAAATGAAGGATAAATTAAAATCAACACACACAGACAGAGACCCTCACAAGCACAACAGACAGACACTCACACACACAGAGACAAACACACACGCACAAAATCTGTGTAACAATTAGAAAACAATAAAACAAACAAACAAGAAAAGGAAGAGGCAAGCAAATGAATGATAAATTAAAATCAACACACACAGACAGAGACCCTCACACGCACAACAGACAGACTCTCACACACACAGAGACAAACACACACGCACAAAATCTGTATAACAATTAGAAAACAGTAAAACAAACTAACACCAAGAGAAAGTGGCAAGCAATTGAATGATAAATTAAAATTAACACACACACAAATAGAGACCATCACACGCACAACAGACAGACACACACACACACAGAGACAAACACACACTCACAAAATCTGTATAACAATTAGAAAACAATAAAACAAACTAACAAGAAAAGAAAGAGGCAAGCAAATGAATGGTAAATTAAAATCAACACACACAGACAGAGACCCTCACACGCACAACAGACAGACTCTCACACACACAGAGACAAACACACACGCACAAAATCTGTATAACAATTAGAAAACAGTAAAACAAACTAACACCAAGAGAAAGTGGCAAGCAATTGAATGATAAATTAAAATTAACACACACACACACAGAGACCATCACACACACAACAGACAGACACTCACACACGCAGAGACAAACACACACCCACAAAATCTGTGTAACAATTAGAAAACAATAAAACAAACTAACAAGAAAAGACAGAGGCAATCAAATGAATGATAAATTAAAATCAACACACACAGACAGAGACCCTCACAGGCACAACAGACAGACTTTCACACACACACAGACAAACATACACTCACAGAATCTGTGTAACAATTAGAAAACAATAAAACATACTAACAAGAAAAGAAAGAGGCAAGCAAATGAATCGTAAATTAAAATCAACACACACAGACAGAGACCCTCACACGCACAACAGACAGACACTCACACACGCAGAGACAAACACACACCCACAAAATCTGTCTAACAATTAGAAAACAATAAAACAAACTAACAAGAAAAGAAAGAGGCAAGCAAATGAATGGTAAATTAAAATCAACACACACAGACAGAGACCCTCACACGCACAACAGACAGACACTCACACACACAGAGACAAACACACACCCACAAAATCTGTGTAACAATTAGAAAACAATAAAACAAACTAACAAGAAAAGAAAGAGGCAAGCAACTGAATGGTAAATTAAAATCAACACACACAGACAGAGACCCTCACACGCACAACAGACAGACACTCACACACACAGAGACAAACACACACCCACAAAATCTGTGTAACAATTAGAAAACAATAAAACAAACTAACAAGAAAAGACAGAGGCAAGCAAATGAATGGTAAATTAAAATCAACACACACATACAGAGACCCTCACACGCACAACAGACAGACACTCACACACACAGAGACAAACACACACCCACAAAATCTGTGTAACAATTAGAAAACAATAAAACAAACTAACAAGAAAAGACAGAGGCAATCAAATGAATGATAAATTAAAATCAACACACACAGACAGAGACCCTCACAGGCACAACAGACAGACTCTCACACACACACAGACAAACAGACACCCACAGAATCTGTGTAACAATTAGAAAACAATAAAACAAACTAACAAGAAAAGAAAGTGGCAAGCAAATGAATGGTAAATTAAAATCAACACACACAGACAGAGACCCTAACACGCACAACAGACAGACTCTCACACACTCAGAGACAAACACACACCCACAAAATCTGTCTAACAATTATAAAACAATAAAACAAACTAACAAGAAAAGACAGAGGCAAGGAAATGAATGATAAATTAAAATCAAGACACACAGACAGAGACCCTCACACGCACAACAGACAGACTCGCACACACACACAGACAAACACACACTCACAAAATCTGTATAACAATTATAAAAAAAATAAAACAAACTAACACCAAGAGAAAGTGGCAAGCAATTGAATGATAAATTAAAATTAACACACACACAAACAGAGACCATCACACGCACAACAGACAGACACTCACACACACAGAGACAAACACACACCCACAAAATCTGTATAACAATTAGAAAACAATAAAACAAACTAACAAGAAAAGAAAGAGGCAAGCAAATGAATGATAAATTAAAATCAACACACACAGACAGAGACCCTCACAGGCGCAACAGACAGACTCTCACACACACACAGACAGACACACATGTACAGAATCTGTATAACAATTAGAAAACAATAAAACAAACAAACAAGAAAAGGAAGAGGCAAGGAAATGAATGATAAATTAAAATCAAGACACACAGACATAGACCCTCACACTCACAACAGACAGACACTCACACACACAGAGACAAACACACACTCACAAAATCTGTGTAACAATTAGAAAACATAAAACAAACTAACAAGAAAAGAAAGAGGCAAGGAAATGAATGATAAATTAAAATCAAGACACACAGACAGAGACCCTCACACGCACAACAGACAGACTCTCACACACACACAGACAAACACACACTCACAAAATCTGTATAACAATTATAAAAAAAATAAAACAAACTAACACCAAGAGAAAGTGGCAAGCAATTGAATGATAAATTAAAATTAACACACACACAAACAGAGACCATCACACGCACAACAGACAGACACTCACACACACAGAGACAAACACACACCCACAAAATCTGTCTAACAATTAGAAAACAACAAAACAAACTAACAAGAAAAGAAAGAGGCAAGCAAATGAATGATAAATTAAAATCAACACACACAGACAGAGACCCTCACAGGCGCAACAGACAGACTCTCACACACACACAGACAGACACACATGTACAGAATCTGTATAACAATTAGAAAACAATAAAACAAACTAACAAGAAAAGAAAGAGGCAAGCAAATGAATAGTAAATTAAAATCAACACACACAGACAAAGACCCTCACACGCACAACAGACAGACTCTCACACACACAGAGACAAACACAGACGCACAAAATCTGTCTAACAATTAGAAAACAGTAAAACAAACTATCACCAAGAGAAAGTGGCAAGCAATTGAATGATAAATTAAAATTAACACACACACAAACAGAGACCATCACACGCACAACAGACAGACACTCACACACACAGAGACAAACACACACCCACAAAATCTGTCTAACAATTAGAAAACAACAAAACAAACTAACAAGAAAAGAAAGAGGCAAGCAAATGAATGATAAATTAAAATCAACACACAAAGACAGAGACCCTCACAGGCACAACAGACAGACTTTCACACACACACAGACAAACATACACTCACAGAATCTGTGTAACAATTAGAAAACAATAAAACAAACTAACAAGAAAAGAAAGAGGCAAGCAAATGAATCGTAAATTAAAATCAACACACACAGACAGAGACCCTCACACGCACAACAGACAGACACTCACACAGGCAGAGACAAACACACACCCACAAAATCTGTGTAACAATTAGAAAACAATAAAACAAACTAACAAGAAAAGAAAGAGGCAAGCAAATGAATGGTAAATTAAAATCAACACACACAGACAGAGACCCTCACACGCACAACAGACAGACACTCACACACACAGAGACAAACACACACCCACAAAATCTGTGTAACAATTAGAAAACAATAAAACAAACTAACAAGAAAAGACAGAGGCAAGCAAATGAATGGTAAATTAAAATCAACACACACAGACAGAGACCCTCACAAGCACAACAGACAGACACTCACACACACACAGACAAACACACACTCACAAAATCTGTGTAACAATTAGAAAACAATAAAACAAACTAACATGAAAAGAAAGAGGCAAGCAAATGAATGCTAAATTAAAATCAACACACACAGACAGAGACCCTCACAGGCGCAACAGACAGACTCTCACACACACACAGACAAACACACACTCACAAAATCTGTATAACAATTATAAAAAAATAAAACAAACCAACACCAAGAGAAAGTGGCAAGCAATTGAATGATAAATTAAAATTAACACACACACAGACAGAGACCCTCACACGCACAACAGACAGACACTCACACACACAGAGACAAACACACACCCACAAAATCTGTGTAACAATTAGAAAACAATAAAACAAACTAACAAGAAAAGAAAGAGGCAAGCAAATGAATGCTAAATTAAAATCAACACACACAGACAGAGACCCTCACAGGCACAACAGACAGACTCTCACACACACAGAGACAAACACACACGCACAAAATCTGTATAACAATTAGAAAACAGTAAAACAAACTAACACCAAGAGAAAGTGGCAAGCAATTGAATGATAAATTAAAATTAACACACACACAAATAGAGACCATCACACGCACAACAGACAGACACACACACACACAGAGACAAACACACACTCACAAAATCTGTATAACAATTAGAAAACAATAAAACAAACTAACAAGAAAAGAAAGAGGCAAGCAAATGAATGGTAAATTAAAATCAACACACACAGACAGAGACCCTCACACGCACAACAGACAGACTCTCACACACACACAAACAAACACACACTCACAAAATCTGTCTCACAATTAGAAAACAATAAAACAAACTAACAAGAAAAGAAAGAGGCAAGCAAATGAATGATAAATTAAAATCAACACACACAGACAGAGACCCTCACAGGCGCAACAGACAGACTCTCACACAGACACAGACAAACACACATGAACAGAATCTGTATAACAATTAGAAAACAATAAAACAAAGTAACAACAAAAGCAAGAGGCAAGCAAATGAATGATAAATTAAAATCAACACACACAGACAGAGACCCTCACAAGCACAACAGACAGACACTCACACACACACAGACAAACACACACTCACAAAATCTGTGTAACAATTAGAAAACAATAAAACAAACTAACAAGAAAAGAAAGAGGCAAGCAAATGAATGCTAAATTAAAATCAACACACACAGACAGAGACCCTCACACGCACAACAGACAGACTTTCCCACACACACAGACAAACATACACTCACAAAATCTGTCTCACAATTAGAAAACAATAAAACAAACTAACAAGAAAAGAAAGAGGCAAGCAAATGAATGATAAATTAAAATCAACACACACAGACAGAGACCCTCACAGGCGCAACAGACAGACTCTCACACAGACAGAGACAAACACACACGCACAAAATCTGTATAACAATTAGAAAACAGTAAAACAAACTAACACCAAGAGAAAGTGGCAAGCAATTGAATGATAAATTAAAATTAACACACACACAAATAGAGACCATCACACGCACAACAGACAGACACACACACACACAGAGACAAACACACACTCACAAAATCTGTATAACAATTAGAAAACAATAAAACAAACTAACAAGAAAAGAAAGAGGCAAGCAAATGAATGGTAAATTAAAATCAACACACACAGACAGAGACCCTCACACGCACAACAGACAGACTCTCACACACACACAAACAAACACACACTCACAAAATCTGTCTCACAATTAGAAAACAATAAAACAAACTAACAAGAAAAGAAAGAGGCAAGCAAATGAATGATAAATTAAAATCAACACACACAGACAGAGACCCTCACAGGCGCAACAGACAGACTCTCACACAGACACAGACAAACACACATGAACAGAATCTGTATAACAATTAGAAAACAATAAAACAAAGTAACAACAAAAGCAAGAGGCAAGCAAATGAATGATAAATTAAAATCAACACACACAGACAGAGACCCTCACAAGCACAACAGACAGACACCCACACACACACAGACAAACACACACTCACAAAATCTGTGTAACAATTAGAAAACAATAAAACAAACTAACAAGAAAAGAAAGAGGCAAGCAAATGAATGATAAATTAAAATCAACACACACAGACAGAGACCCTCACAGGCGCAACAGACAGACTCTCACACACACACAGACAGACACACATGTACAGAATCTGTATAACAATTAGAAAACAATAAAACAAACAAACAAGAAAAGGAAGAGGCAAGGAAATGAATGATAAATTAAAATCAAGACACACAGACATAGACCCTCACACTCACAACAGACAGACACTCACACACACAGAGACAAACACACACTCACAAAATCTGTGTAACAATTAGAAAACATAAAACAAACTAACAAGAAAAGAAAGAGGCAAGGAAATGAATGATAAATTAAAATCAAGACACACAGACAGAGACCCTCACACGCACAACAGACAGACTCTCACACACACACAGACAAACACACACTCACAAAATCTGTATAACAATTATAAAAAAAATAAAACAAACTAACACCAAGAGAAAGTGGCAAGCAATTGAATGATAAATTAAAATTAACACACACACAAACAGAGACCATCACACGCATAACAGACAGACACTCACACACACAGAGACAAACACACACCCACAAAATCTGTCTAACAATTAGAAAACAACAAAACAAACTAACAAGAAAAGAAAGAGGCAAGCAAATGAATGATAAATTAAAATCAACACACACAGACAGAGACCCTCACAGGCGCAACAGACAGACTCTCACACACACACAGACAGACACACATGTACAGAATCTGTATAACAATTAGAAAACAATAAAACAAACTAACAAGAAAAGAAAGAGGCAAGCAAATGAATAGTAAATTAAAATCAACACACACAGACACAGACCCTCACACGCACAACAGACAGACTCTCACACACACAGAGACAAACACACACGCACAAAATCTGTCTAACAATTAGAAAACAGTAAAACAAACTATCACCAAGAGAAAGTGGCAAGCAATTGAATGATAAATTAAAATTAACACACACACAAACAGAGACCATCACACGCACAACAGACAGACACTCACACACACAGAGACAAACACACACTCACAAAATCTGTGTAACAATTAGAAAACAATAAAACAAACTAACAAGAAAAGACAGAGGCAATCAAATGAATGATAAATTAAAATCAACACACAAAGACAGAGACCCTCACAGGCACAACAGACAGACTTTCACACACACACAGACAAACATACACTCACAGAATCTGTGTAACAATTAGAAAACAATAAAACAAACTAACAAGAAAAGAAAGAGGCAAGCAAATGAATCGTAAATTAAAATCAACACACACAGACAGAGACCCTCACACGCACAACAGACAGACACTCACACAGGCAGAGACAAACACACACCCACAAAATCTGTCTAACAATTAGAAAACAAAAAAACAAACTAACAAGAAAAGAAAGAGGCAAGCAAATGAATGATAAATTAAAATGAACACACACAGACAGAGACCCTCACAGGCGCAACAGACAGACTCTCACACACACACAGACAGACACACATGTACAGAATCTGTATAACAATTAGAAAACAATAAAACAAACTAACAAGAAAAGAAAGAGGCAAGCAAATGAATAGTAAATTAAAATCAACACACACAGACAAAGACCCTCACACGCACAACAGACAGACTCTCACACACACAGACAAACACACACTCACAAAATCTGTATAACAATTATAAAAAAAATAAAACAAACTAACACCAAGAGAAAGTGGCAAGCAATTGAATGATAAATTAAAATTAACACACACACAAACAGAGACCATCACACGCACAACAGACAGACACTCACACACACAGAGACAAACACACACCCACAAAATCTGTCTAACAATTAGAAAACAATAAAACAAACTAACAAGAAAAGAAAGAGGCAAGCAAATGAATAGTAAATTAAAATCAAGACACACAGACAGAGACCCTCACACGCACAACAGACAGACTTTCACACACACACAGACAAACATACACTCACAGAATCTGTGTAACAATTAGAAAACAATAAAACAAACTAACAAGAAAAGAAAGAGGCAAGCAAATGAATAGTAAATTAAAATCAACACACACAGACAGAGACCCTCACACGCACAACAGACAGACACTCACACACGCAGAGACAAACACACAACCACAAAATCTGTGTAACAATTAGAAAACAACAAAACAAACTAACAAGAAAAGAAAAAGGCAAGCAAATGAATGGTAAACTAAAATCAACACACACAGACAGAGACCCTCACACGCACAACAGACAGACACTCACACACACAGAGACAAACACACACCCACAAAATCTGTGTAACAATTAGAAAACAATAAAACAAACTAACAAGAAAAGAAAGAGGCAAGCAAATGAATGATAAATTAAAATCAACACACACAGACAGAGACCCTCACACGCACAACAGACAGACACTCACACACACAGAGACAAACACACACCCACAAAATCTGTGTAACAATTAGAAAACAATAAAACAAACTAACAAGAAAAGACAGAGGCAAGCAAATGAATGGTAAATTAAAATCAACACACACATACAGAGACCCTCACACGCACAACAGACAGACACTCACACACACAGAGACAAACACACACCCACAAAATCTGTGTAACAATTAGAAAACAATAAAACAAACTAACAAGAAAAGACAGAGGCAATCAAATGAATGATAAATTAAAATCAACACACACAGACAGAGACCCTCACAGGCACAACAGACAGACTCTCACACACACACAGACAAACACACACCCACAGAATCTGTGTAACAATTAGAAAACAATAAAACAAACTAACAAGAAAAGAAAGTGGCAAGCAAATGAATGGTAAATTAAAATCAACACACACAGACAGAGACCCTAACACGCACAACAGACAGACTCTCACACACTCAGAGACAAACACACACCCACAAAATCTGTCTAACAATTATAAAACAATAAAACAAACTAACAAGAAAAGACAGAGGCAAGGAAATGAATGATAAATTAAAATCAAGACACACAGACAGAGACCCTCACACGCACAATAGACAGACTCTCACACACACACAGACAAACACACACTCACAAAATCTGTATAACAATTATAAAAAAAGTAAAACAAACTAACACCAAGAGAAAGTGGCAAGCAATTGAATGATAAATTAAAATTAACACACACACAAACAGAGACCATCACACGCACAACAGACAGACACTCACACACACAGAGACAAAGACACACCCACAAAATCTGTATAACAATTAGAAAACAATAAAACAAACTAACAAGAAAAGAAAGAGGCAAGCAAATGAATGATAAATTAAAATCAACACACACAGACAGAGACCCCCACAGGCGCAACAGACAGACTCTCACACACACACAGACAGACACACATGTACAGAATCTGTATAACAATTAGAAAACAATAAAACAAACAAACAAGAAAAGGAAGAGGCAAGGAAATGAATGATAAATTAAAATCAAGACACACAGACAGAGACCCTCACACGCACAAAAGACAGTAACTCACACACACAAAGACAAACACACACCCACAAAATCTGTGTAACAATTAGAAAACAATAAAACAAACTAACAAGAAAAGAGAGAGGCAAGAAAATGAATGGTAAATTAAAATCAACACACACAGACAGAGACCCTCACACTCACAACAGACAGACACTCACACACACAGAGACAAACACACACTCACAAAATCTGTGTAACAATTAGAAAACAATAAAACAAACTAACAAGAAAAAAAAGAGGCAAGGAAATCAATGATAAATTAAAATCAAGACACACAGACAGAGACCCTCACACGCACAACAGACAGACTCTCACACACACACAGACAAACACACACTCACAAAATCTGTATAACAATTATAAAAAAAATAAAACAAACTAACACCAAGAGAAAGTGGCAAGCAATTGAATGATAAATTAAAATTAACACACACACAAACAGAGACCATCACACGCACAACAGACAGACACTCACACACGCAGAGACAAACACACAACCACAAAATCTGTGTAACAATTAGAAAACAACAAAACAAACTAACAAGAAAAGAAAAAGGCAAGCAAATGAATGGTAAACTAAAATCAACACACACAGACAGAGACCCTCACACGCACAACAGACAGACACTCACACACACAGAGACAAACACACACCCACAAAATCTGTGTAACAATTAGAAAACAATAAAACAAACTAACAAGAAAAGAAAGAGGCAAGCAAATGAATGATAAATTAAAATCAACACACACAGACAGAGACCCTCACACGCACAACAGACAGACACTCACACACACAGAGACAAACACACACCCACAAAATCTGTGTAACAATTAGAAAACAATAAAACAAACTAACAAGAAAAGACAGAGGCAAGCAAATGAATGGTAAATTAAAATCAACACACACATACAGAGACCCTCACACGCACAACAGACAGACACTCACACACACAGAGACAAACACACACCCACAAAATCTGTGTAACAATTAGAAAACAATAAAACAAACAAACAAGAAAAGGAAGAGGCAAGGAAATGAATGATAAATTAAAATCAAGACACACAGACAGAGACCCTCACACGCACAAAAGACAGTAACTCACACACACAAAGACAAACACACACCCACAAAATCTGTGTAACAATTAGAAAACAATAAAACAAACTAACAAGAAAAGACAGAGGCAAGAAAATGAATGGTAAATTAAAATCAACACACACAGACAGAGACCCTCACACTCACAACAGACAGACACTCACACACACAGAGACAAACACACACTCACAAAATCTGTGTAACAATTAGAAAACAATAAAACAAACTAACAAGAAAAAAAAGAGGCAAGGAAATCAATGATAAATTAAAATCAAGACACACAGACAGAGACCCTCACACGCACAACAGACAGACTCTCACACACACACAGACAAACACACACTCACAAAATCTGTATAACAATTATAAAAAAAATAAAACAAACTAACACCAAGAGAAAGTGGCAAGCAATTGAATGATAAATTAAAATTAACACACACACAAACAGAGACCATCACACGCACAACAGACAGACACTCACACACGCAGAGACAAACACACAACCACAAAATCTGTGTAACAATTAGAAAACAACAAAACAAACTAACAAGAAAAGAAAAAGGCAAGCAAATGAATGGTAAACTAAAATCAACACACACAGACAGAGACCCTCACACGCACAACAGACAGACACTCACACACACAGAGACAAACACACACTCACAAAATCTGTGTAACAATTAGAAAACAATAAAACAAACTAACAAGAAAAAAAAGAGGCAAGGAAATCAATGATAAATTAAAATCAAGACACACAGACAGAGACCCTCACACGCACAACAGACAGACTCTCACACACACACAGACAAACACACACTCACAAAATCTGTATAACAATTATAAAAAAAATAAAACAAACTAACACCAAGAGAAAGTGGCAAGCAATTGAATGATAAATTAAAATTAACACACACACAAACAGAGACCATCACACGCACAACAGACAGACACTCACACACGCAGAGACAAACACACAACCACAAAATCTGTGTAACAATTAGAAAACAACAAAACAAACTAACAAGAAAAGAAAAAGGCAAGCAAATGAATGGTAAACTAAAATCAACACACACAGACAGAGACCCTCACACGCACAACAGACAGACACTCACACACACAGAGACAAACACACACCCACAAAATCTGTGTAACAATTAGAAAACAATAAAACAAACTAACAAGAAAAGAAAGAGGCAAGCAAATGAATGATAAATTAAAATCAACACACACAGACAGAGACCCTCACACGCACAACAGACAGACACTCACACACACAGAGACAAACACACACCCACAAAATCTGTGTAACAATTAGAAAACAATAAAACAAACTAACAAGAAAAGACAGAGGCAAGCAAATGAATGGTAAATTAAAATCAACACACACATACAGAGACCCTCACACGCACAACAGACAGACACTCACACACACAGAGACAAACACACACCCACAAAATCTGTGTAACAATTAGAAAACAATAAAACAAACTAACAAGAAAAGACAGAGGCAATCAAATGAATGATAAATTAAAATCAACACACACAGACAGAGACCCTCACAGGCACAACAGACAGACTCTCACACACACACAGACAAACACACACCCACAGAATCTGTGTAACAATTAGAAAACAATAAAACAAACTAACAAGAAAAGAAAGTGGCAAGCAAATGAATGGTAAATTAAAATCAACACACACAGACAGAGACCCTAACACGCACAACAGACAGACTCTCACACACTCAGAGACAAACACACACCCACAAAATCTGTCTAACAATTATAAAACAATAAAACAAACTAACAAGAAAAGACAGAGGCAAGGAAATGAATGATAAATTAAAATCAAGACACACAGACAGAGACCCTCACACGCACAACAGACAGACTCTCACACACACACAGACAAACACACACTCACAAAATCTGTATAACAATTATAAAAAAAGTAAAACAAACTAACACCAAGAGAAAGTGGCAAGCAATTGAATGATAAATTAAAATTAACACACACACAAACAGAGACCATCACACGCACAACAGACAGACACTCACACACACAGAGACAAAGACACACCCACAAAATCTGTATAACAATTAGAAAACAATAAAACAAACTAACAAGAAAAGAAAGAGGCAAGCAAATGAATGATAAATTAAAATCAACACACACAGACAGAGACCCCCACAGGCGCAACAGACAGACTCTCACACACACACAGACAGACACACATGTACAGAATCTGTATAACAATTAGAAAACAATAAAACAAACAAACAAGAAAAGGAAGAGGCAAGGAAATGAATGATAAATTAAAATCAAGACACACAGACAGAGACCCTCACACGCACAAAAGACAGTAACTCACACACACAAAGACAAACACACACCCACAAAATCTGTGTAACAATTAGAAAACAATAAAACAAACTAACAAGAAAAGACAGAGGCAAGAAAATGAATGGTAAATTAAAATCAACACACACAGACAGAGACCCTCACACTCACAACAGACAGACACTCACACACACAGAGACAAACACACACTCACAAAATCTGTGTAACAATTAGAAAACAATAAAACAAACTAACAAGAAAAAAAAGAGGCAAGGAAATCAATGATAAATTAAAATCAAGACACACAGACAGAGACCCTCACACGCACAACAGACAGACTCTCACACACACACAGACAAACACACACTCACAAAATCTGTATAACAATTATAAAAAAAATAAAACAAACTAACACCAAGAGAAAGTGGCAAGCAATTGAATGATAAATTAAAATTAACACACACACAAACAGAGACCATCACACGCACAACAGACAGACACTCACACACACAGAGACAAACACACACCCACAAAATCTGTATAACAATTAGAAAACAAAAAAACAAACTAACAAGAAAAGAAAGAGGCAAGCAAATGAATGATAAATTAAAATCAACACACACAGACAGAGACCCTCACAGGCGCAACAGACAGACTCTCACACACACACAGACAGACACACATGTACAGAATCTGTATAACAATTAGAAAACAATAAAACAAACTAACAAGAAAAGAAAGAGGCAAGCAAATGAATAGTAAATTAAAATCAACACACACAGACAAAGACCCTCACACGCACAACAGACAGACTCTCACACACACAGAGACAAACACACACGCACAAAATCTGTCTAACAATTAGAAAACAGTAAAACAAACTAACACCAAGAGAAAGTGGCAAGCAATTGAATGATAAATTAAAATTAACACACACACAAACAGAGACCATCACACGCACAACAGACAGACACTCACACACACAGAGACAAACACACACTCACAAAATCTGTGTAACAATTAGAAAACAATAAAACAAACTAACAAGAAAAGACAGAGGCAATCAAATGAATGATAAATTAAAATCAACACACACAGACAGAGACCCTCACAGGCACAACAGACAGACTTTCACACACACACAGACAAACATACACTCACAGAATCTGTGTAACAATTAGAAAACAATAAAACAAACTAACAAGAAAAGAAAGAGGCAAGCAAATGAATAGTAAATTAAAATCAACACACACAGACAGAGACCCTCACACGCACAACAGACAGACACTCACACACGCAGAGACAAACACACACCCACAAAATCTGTGTAACAATTAGAAAACAATAAAACAAACTAACACCAAGAGAAAGTGGCAAGCAATTGAATGATAAATTAAAATTAACACACACACAAATAGAGACCATCACACGCACAACAGACAGACACTCACACACACAGAGACAAACACACACTCACAAAATCTGTGTAACAATTAGAAAACAATAAAACAAACTATCAAGAAAAGAAAGAGGCAAGCAAATGAATGGTAAATTAAAATCAACACACACAGACAGAGACCCTCACACGCACAACAGACAGACACTCACACACACAGAGACAAACACACACCCACAAAATCTGTGTAACAATTAGAAAACAATAAAACAAACTAACAAGAAAAGAAAGAGGCAAGCAAATGAATAGTAAATTAAAATCAACACACACATACAGAGACCCTCACACGCACAACAGACAGACACTCACACACACAGAGACAAACACACACCCACAAAATCTGTGTAACAATTAGAAAACAATAAAACAAACTAACAAGAAAAGACAGAGGCAATCAAATGAATGATAAATTAAAATCAACACACACAGACAGAGACCCTCACAGGCACAACAGACAGACTCTCACACACACACAGACAAACATACACCCACAGAATCTGTGTAACAATTAGAAAAGAATAAAACAAACTAACAAGAAAAGAAAGAGGCAAGCAACTGAATGGTAAATTCAAATCAACACACACAGACAGAGACCCGCACACGCACAACAGACAAACACTCACACACGTAGAGACAAACACACACCCACAAAATCTGTGTAACAATTAGAAAACAGTAAAACAAACTAAAAAGAAAAGAAAGTGGCAAGCAAATGAATGGTAAATTAAAATCAACACACACAGACAGAGACCCTAACACGCACAACAGACAGACTCTCACACACTCAGAGACAAACACACACCCACAAAATCTGTCTGACAATTATAAAACAATAAAACAAACTAACAAGAAAAGACAGAGGCAATGAAATGAATGATAAATTAAAATCAACACACACAGACAGAGACCCTCACACGCACAACAGACAGACTCTCACACACACACAGACAAACATACACCCACAGAATCTGTGTAACAATTAGAAAACAATAAAACAAACTAACAAGAAAAGAAAGAGGCAAGCAACTGAATGGTAAATTAAAATCAACACACACAGACAGAGACCCTCACACGCACAACAGACAGACACTCACACACGTAGAGACAAACACACACCCACAAAATCTGTGTAACAATTAGAAAACAATAAAACAAACTAACAAGAAAAGAAAGTGGCAAGCAAATGAATGGTAAATTAAAATCAACACACACAGACAGAGACCCTAACACGCACAACAGACAGACTCTCACACACTCAGAGACAAACACACACCCACAAAATCTGTCTAACAATTATAAAACAATAAAACAAACTAACAAGAAAAGACAGAGGCAAGGAAATAAATGATAAATTAAAATCAAGACACACAGACAGAGACCCTCACACGCACAACAGACAGACTCTCACACACACACAGACAAACACACACTCACAAAATCTGTATAACAATTATAAAAAAAATAAAACAAACTAACACCAAGAGAAAGTGGCAAGCAATTGAATGATAAATTAAAATTAACACACACACAAACAGAGACCATCACACGCACAACAGACAGACACTCACACACACAGAGACAAAGACACACCCACAAAATCTGTATAACAATTAGAAAACAATAAAACAAACTAACAAGAAAAGAAAGAGGCAAGCAAATGAATGATAAATTAAAATCAACACACACAGACAGAGACCCCCACAGGCGCAACAGACAGACTCTCACACACACACAGACAGACACACATGTACAGAATCTGTATAACAATTAGAAAACAATAAAACAAACAAACAAGAAAAGGAAGAGGCAAGGAAATGAATGATAAATTAAAATCAAGACACACAGACAGAGACCCTCACACGCACAAAAGACAGTAACTCACACACACAAAGACAAACACACACCCACAAAATCTGTGTAACAATTAGAAAACAATAAAACAAACTAACAAGAAAAGACAGAGGCAAGAAAATGAATGGTAAATTAAAATCAACACACACAGACAGAGACCCTCACACTCACAACAGACAGACACTCACACACACAGAGACAAACACACACTCACAAAATCTGTGTAACAATTAGAAAACAATAAAACAAACTAACAAGAAAAAAAAGAGGCAAGGAAATCAATGATAAATTAAAATCAAGACACACAGACAGAGACCCTCACACGCACAACAGACAGACTCTCACACACACACAGACAAACACACACTCACAAAATCTGTATAACAATTATAAAAAAAATAAAACAAACTAACACCAAGAGAAAATGGCAAGCAATTGAATGATAAATTAAAATTAACACACACACAAACAGAGACCATCACACGCACAACAGACAGACACTCACACACACAGAGACAAACACACACCCACAAAATCTGTATAACAATTAGAAAACAAAAAAACAAACTAACAAGAAAAGAAAGAGGCAAGCAAATGAATGATAAATTAAAATCAACACACACAGACAGAGACCCTCACAGGCGCAACAGACAGACTCTCACACACACACAGACAGACACACATGTACAGAATCTGTATAACAATTAGAAAACAATAAAACAAACTAACAAGAAAAGAAAGAGGCAAGCAAATGAATAGTAAATTAAAATCAACACACACAGACAAAGACCCTCACACGCACAACAGACAGACTCTCACACACACAGAGACAAACACACACGCACAAAATCTGTCTAACAATTAGAAAACAGTAAAACAAACTAACACCAAGAGAAAGTGGCAAGCAATTGAATGATAAATTAAAATTAACACACACACAAACAGAGACCATCACACGCACAACAGACAGACACTCACACACACAGAGACAAACACACACTCACAAAATCTGTGTAACAATTAGAAAACAATAAAACAAACTAACAAGAAAAGACAGAGGCAATCAAATGAATGATAAATTAAAATCAACACACACAGACAGAGACCCTCACAGGCACAACAGACAGACTGTCACACACACACAGACAAACATACACTCACAGAATCTGTGTAACAATTAGAAAACAATAAAACAAACTAACAAGAAAAGAAAGAGGCAAGCAAATGAATAGTAAATTAAAATCAACACACACAGACAGAGACCCTCACACGCACAACAGACAGACACTCACACACGCAGAGACAAACACACACCCACAAAATCTGTGTAACAATTAGAAAACAATAAAACAAACTAACACCAAGAGAAAGTGGCAAGCAATTGAATGATAAATTAAAATTAACACACACACAAATAGAGACCATCACACGCACAACAGACAGACACTCACACACACAGAGACAAACACACACTCACAAAATCTGTGTAACAATTAGAAAACAATAAAACAAACTATCAAGAAAAGAAAGAGGCAAGCAAATGAATGGTAAATTAAAATCAACACACACAGACAGAGACCCTCACACGCACAACAGACAGACACTCACACACACAGAGACAAACACACACCCACAAAATCTGTGTAACAATTAGAAAACAATAAAACAAACTAACAAGAAAAGAAAGAGGCAAGCAAATGAATAGTAAATTAAAATCAACACACACAGACAGAGACCCTCACACGCACAACAGACAGACACTCACACACACAGAGACAAACACACACCCACAAAATCTGTGTAACAATTAGAAAACAATAAAACAAACTAACAAGAAAAGACAGAGGCAATCAAATGAATGATAAATTAAAATCAACACACACAGACAGAGACCCTCACAGGCACAACAGACAGACTCTCACACACACACAGACAAACATACACCCACAGAATCTGTGTAACAATTAGAAAAGAATAAAACAAACTAACAAGAAAAGAAAGAGGCAAGCAACTGAATGGTAAATTCAAATCAACACACACAGACAGAGACCCTCACACGCACAACAGACAAACACTCACACACGTAGAGACAAACACACACCCACAAAATCTGTGTAACAATTAGAAAACAGTAAAACAAACTAAAAAGAAAAGAAAGTGGCAAGCAAATGAATGGTAAATTAAAATCAACACACACAGACAGAGACCCTAACACGCACAACAGACAGACTCTCACACACTCAGAGACAAACACACACCCACAAAATCTGTCTAACAATTATAAAACAATAAAACAAACTAACAAGAAAAGACAGAGGCAATCAAATGATTGATAAATTAAAATCAACACACACAGACACAGACCCTCACACGCACAACAGACAGACACTCACACACACAGAGACAAACACACACTCACAAAATCTGTGTAACAATTAGAAAACAATAAAACAAACTAACAAGAAAAGACAGAGGCAATCAAATGAATGATAAATTAAAATCAACACACACAGACAGAGACCCTCACAGGCACAACAGACAGACTTTCACACACACACAGACAAACAGACACTCACAGAATCTGTGTAACAATTAGAAAACAATAAAACAAACTAACAAGAAAAGAAAGAGGCAAGCAAATGAATAGTAAATTAGAATCAACACACACAGACAGAGACCCTCACACGCACAACAGACAGACTCTCACACACACACAGACAAACACACACTCACAAAATCTGTATAACAATTATAAAAAAAATAAAACAAACTAACACCAAGAGAAAGAGGCAAGCAAATGAATGGTAAATTAAAATCAACACACACAGACAGAGACCCTCACACGCACAACAGACAGACACTCACACACACAGAGACAAACACACACCCACAAAATCTGTGTAACAATTAGAAAACAATAAAACAAACTAACAAGAAAAGAAAGAGGCAAGCAAATGAATGATAAATTAAAATCAACACACACAGACAGAGACCCTCACAGGCGCAACAGACAGACTCTCACACACACACAGACAGACACACATGTACAGAATCTGTATAACAATTAGAAAACAATAAAACAAACAAACAAGAAAAGGAAGAGGCAAGCAAATGAATGATAAATTAAAATCAACACACACAGACAGAGACCCTCACACGCACAACAGACAGACTCTCACACACACACAGACAAACACACACTCACAAAATCTGTCTAACAATTATAAAAAAATAAAACAAACTAACACCAAGAGAAAGTGGCAAGCAATTGAATGATAAATTAAAATTAACACACACACAAACAGAGACCATCACACGCACAACAGACAGACACTCACACACACAGAGACAAAGACACACCCACAAAATCTGTATAACAATTAGAAAACAATAAAACAAACTAACAAGAAAAGAAAGAGGCAAGCAAATGAATGATAAATTAAAATCAACACACACAGACAGAGACCCCCACAGGCGCAACAGACAGACTCTCACACACACACAGACAGACACACATGTACAGAATCTGTATAACAATTAGAAAACAATAAAACAAACAAACAAGAAAAGGAAGAGGCAAGCAAATGAATGATAAATTAAAATCAACACACACAGACAGAGACCCTCACACGCACAACAGACAGACTCTCACACACACACAGACAAACACACACTCACAAAATCTGTCTAACAATTATAAAAAAAATAAAACAAACTAACACCAAGAGAAAGAGGCAAGCAAATGAATGGTAAATTAAAATCAACACACACAGACAGAGACCCTCACACGCACAACAGACAGACACTCACACACACAGAGACAAACACACACCCACAAAATCTGTGTAACAATTAGAAAACAATAAAACAAACTAACAAGAAAAGAAAGAGGCAAGCAAATGAATGATAAATTAAAATCAACACACACAGACAGAGACCCTCACAGGCGCAACAGACAGACTCTCACACACACACAGACAGACACACATGTACAGAATCTGTATAACAATTAGAAAACAATAAAACAAACAAACAAGAAAAGGAAGAGGCAAGCAAATGAATGATAAATTAAAATCAACACACACAGACAGAGACCCTCACACGCACAACAGACAGACTCTCACACACACACAGACAAACACACACTCACAAAATCTGTCCAACAATTATAAAAAAATAAAACAAACTAACACCAAGAGAAAGTGGCAAGCAATTGAATGATAAATTAAAATTAACACACACACAAACAGAGACCATCACACGCACAACAGACAGACACTCACACACGCAGAGACAAACACACACCCACAAAATCTGTGTAACAATTAGAAAACAATAAAAAAAAACTAACAAGAAAAGAAAGAGGCAAGCAAATGAATGGTAAATTAAAATCAACACACACAGACAGAGACCCTCACAGGCACAACAGACAGACTTTCACACACACACAGACAAACATACACTCACAGAATCTGTGTAACAATTAGAAAACAATCAAACAAACTAACAAGAAAAGAAAGAGGCAAGCAAATGAATGGTAAATTAAAATCAACACACACGGACAGAGACCCTCACAGGCACAACAGACAGACACTCACACACGTAGAGACAAACACACACCCACAAAATCTGTGTAACAATTAGAAAACAATAAAACAAACTAACAAGAAAAGAAAGTGGCAAGCAAATGAATGGTAAATTAAAATCAACACACACAGACAGAGACCCTAACACGCACAACAGACAGACTCTCACACACTCAGAGACAAACACACACCCACAAAATCTGTCTAACAATTATAAAACAATAAAACAAACTAACAAGAAAAGACAGAGGCAAGGAAATAAATGATAAATTAAAATCAAGACACACAGACAGAGACCCTCACACGCACAACAGACAGACTCTCACACACACACAGACAAACACACACTCACAAAATCTGTATAACAATTATAAAAAAAATAAAACAAACTAACAAGAAAAGAAAGTGGCAAGCAATTGAATGATAAATTAAAATTAACACACACACAAACAGAGACCATCACACGCACAACAGACAGACACTCACACACGCAGAGACAAACACACACCCACAAAATCTGTGTAACAATTAGAAAACAATAAAAAAAAACTAACAAGAAAAGAAAGAGGCAAGCAAATGAATGGTAAATTAAAATCAACACACACAGACAGAGACCCTCACAGGCACAACAGACAGACTTTCACACACACACAGACAAACATACACTCACAGAATCTGTGTAACAATTAGAAAACAATCAAACAAACTAACAAGAAAAGAAAGAGGCAAGCAAATGAATGGTAAATTAAAATCAACACACACGGACAGAGACCCTCACAGGCACAACAGACAGACACTCACACACGTAGAGACAAACACACACCCACAAAATCTGTGTAACAATTAGAAAACAATAAAACAAACTAACAAGAAAAGAAAGTGGCAAGCAAATGAATGGTAAATTAAAATCAACACACACAGACAGAGACCCTAACACGCACAACAGACAGACTCTCACACACTCAGAGACAAACACACACCCACAAAATCTGTCTAACAATTATAAAACAATAAAACAAACTAACAAGAAAAGACAGAGGCAAGGAAATAAATGATAAATTAAAATCAAGACACACAGACAGAGACCCTCACACGCACAACAGACAGACTCTCACACACACACAGACAAACACACACTCACAAAATCTGTATAACAATTATAAAAAAAATAAAACAAACTAACACCAAGAGAAAGTGGCAAGCAATTGAATGATAAATTAAAATTAACACACACACAAACAGAGACCATCACACGCACAACAGACAGACACTCACACACACAGAGACAAAGACACACCCACAAAATCTGTATAACAATTAGAAAACAATAAAACAAACTAACAAGAAAAGAAAGAGGCAAGCAAATGAATGATAAATTAAAATCAACACACACAGACAGAGACCCCCACAGGCGCAACAGACAGACTCTCACACACACACAGACAGACACACATGTACAGAATCTGTATAACAATTAGAAAACAATAAAACAAACAAACAAGAAAAGGAAGAGGCAAGGAAATGAATGATAAATTAAAATCAAGACACACAGACAGAGACCCTCACACGCACAAAAGACAGTAACTCACACACACAAAGACAAACACACACCCACAAAATCTGTGTAACAATTAGAAAACAATAAAACAAACTAACAAGAAAAGACAGAGGCAAGAAAATGAATGGTAAATTAAAATCAACACACACAGACAGAGACCCTCACACTCACAACAGACAGACACTCACACACACAGAGACAAACACACACTCACAAAATCTGTGTAACAATTAGAAAACAATAAAACAAACTAACAAGAAAAAAAAGAGGCAAGGAAATCAATGATAAATTAAAATCAAGACACACAGACAGAGACCCTCACACGCACAACAGACAGACTCTCACACACACACAGACAAACACACACTCACAAAATCTGTATAACAATTATAAAAAAAATAAAACAAACTAACACCAAGAGAAAGTGGCAAGCAATTGAATGATAAATTAAAATTAACACACACACAAACAGAGACCATCACACGCACAACAGACAGACACTCACACACACAGAGACAAACACACACCCACAAAATCTGTATAACAATTAGAAAACAAAAAAACAAACTAACAAGAAAAGAAAGAGGCAAGCAAATGAATGATAAATTAAAATCAACACACACAGACAGAGACCCTCACAGGCGCAACAGACAGACTCTCACACACACACAGACAGACACACATGTACAGAATCTGTATAACAATTAGAAAACAATAAAACAAACTAACAAGAAAAGAAAGAGGCAAGCAAATGAATAGTAAATTAAAATCAACACACACAGACAAAGACCCTCACACGCACAACAGACAGACTCTCACACACACAGAGACAAACACACACGCACAAAATCTGTCTAACAATTAGAAAACAGTAAAACAAACTAACACCAAGAGAAAGTGGCAAGCAATTGAATGATAAATTAAAATTAACACACACACAAACAGAGACCATCACACGCACAACAGACAGACACTCACACACACAGAGACAAACACACACTCACAAAATCTGTGTAACAATTAGAAAACAATAAAACAAACTAACAAGAAAAGACAGAGGCAATCCAATGAATGATAAATTAAAATCAACACACACAGACAGAGACCCTCACAGGCGCAACAGACAGACTCTCACACACACACAGACAGACACACATGTACAGAATCTGTATAACAATTAGAAAACAATAAAACAAACAAACAAGAAAAGGAAGAGGCAAGCAAATGAATGATAAATTAAAATCAACACACACAGACAGAGACCCTCACACGCACAACAGACAGACACTCACACACGCAGAGACAAACACACACCCACAAAATCTGTGTAACAATTAGAAAACAATAAAACAAACTAACACCAAGAGAAAGTGGCAAGCAATTGAATGATAAATTAAAATTAACACACACACAAATAGAGACCATCACACGCACAACAGACAGACACTCACACACACAGAGACAAACACACACTCACAAAATCTGTGTAACAATTAGAAAACAATAAAACAAACTATCAAGAAAAGAAAGAGGCAAGCAAATGAATGGTAAATTAAAATCAACACACACAGACAGAGACCCTCACACGCACAACAGACAGACACTCACACACACAGAGACAAACACACACCCACAAAATCTGTGTAACAATTAGAAAACAATAAAACAAACTAACAAGAAAAGAAAGAGGCAAGCAAATGAATAGTAAATTAAAATCAACACACACAGACAGAGACCCTCACACGCACAACAGACAGACACTCACACACACAGAGACAAACACACACCCACAAAATCTGTGTAACAATTAGAAAACAATAAAACAAACTAACAAGAAAAGAAAGAGGCAAGCAAATGAATGATAAATTAAAATCAACACACACAGACAGAGACCCTCACAGGCGCAACAGACAGACTCTCACACACACACAGACAGACACACATGTACAGAATCTGTATAACAATTAGAAAACAATAAAACAAACAAACAAGAAAAGGAAGAGGCAAGCAAATGAATGATAAATTAAAATCAACACACACAGACAGAGACCCTCACACGCACAACAGACAGACTCTCACACACACACAGACAAACACACACTCACAAAATCTGTCTAACAATTATAAAAAAATAAAACAAACTAACACCAAGAGAAAGTGGCAAGCAATTGAATGATAAATTAAAATTAACACACACACAAACAGAGACCATCACACGCACAACAGACAGACACTCACACACACAGAGACAAACACACACCCACAAAATCTGTATAACAATTAGAAAACAATAAAACAAACTAACAAGAAAAGAAAGAGGCAAGCAAATGAATGATAAATTAAAATCAACACACACAGACAGAGACCCCCACAGGCGCAACAGACAGACTCTCACACACACACAGACAGACACACATGTACAGAATCTGTATAACAATTAGAAAACAATAAAACAAACAAACAAGAAAAGGAAGAGGCAAGCAAATGAATGATAAATTAAAATCAACACACACAGACAGAGACCCTCACACGCACAACAGACAGACTCTCACACACACACAGACAAACACACACTCACAAAATCTGTCTAACAATTATAAAAAAATAAAACAAACTAACACCAAGAGAAAGTGGCAAGCAATTGAATGATAAATTAAAATTAACACACACACAAACAGAGACCATCACACGCACAACAGACAGACACTCACACACACAGAGACAAACACACACCCACAAAATCTGTATAACAATTAGAAAACAATAAAACAAACTAACAAGAAAAGAAAGAGGCAAGCAAATGAATGATAAATTAAAATCAACACACACAGACAGAGACCCTCACAGGCGCAACAGACAGACTCTCACACACACACAGACAGACACACATGTACAGAATCTGTATAACAATTAGAAAACAATAAAACAAACAAACAAGAAAAGGAAGAGGCAAGCAAATGAATGATAAATTAAAATCAACACACACAGACAGAGACCCTCACACGCACAACAGACAGACTCTCACACACACACAGACAAACACACACTCACAAAATCTGTCCAACAATTATAAAAAAATAAAACAAACTAACACCAAGAGAAAGTGGCAAGCAATTGAATGATAAATTAAAATTAACACACACACAAACAGAGACCATCACACGCACAACAGACAGACACTCACACACGCAGAGACAAACACACACCCACAAAATCTGTGTAACAATTAGAAAACAATAAAAAAAAACTAACAAGAAAAGAAAGAGGCAAGCAAATGAATGGTAAATTAAAATCAACACACACAGACAGAGACCCTCACAGGCACAACAGACAGACTTTCACACACACACAGACAAACATACACTCACAGAATCTGTGTAACAATTAGAAAACAATCAAACAAACTAACAAGAAAAGAAAGAGGCAAGCAAATGAATGGTAAATTAAAATCAACACACACGGACAGAGACCCTCACAGGCACAACAGACAGACACTCACACACGTAGAGACAAACACACACCCACAAAATCTGTGTAACAATTAGAAAACAATAAAACAAACTAACAAGAAAAGAAAGTGGCAAGCAAATGAATGGTAAATTAAAATCAACACACACAGACAGAGACCCTAACACGCACAACAGACAGACTCTCACACACTCAGAGACAAACACACACCCACAAAATCTGTCTAACAATTATAAAACAATAAAACAAACTAACAAGAAAAGACAGAGGCAAGGAAATAAATGATAAATTAAAATCAAGACACACAGACAGAGACCCTCACACGCACAACAGACAGACTCTCACACACACACAGACAAACACACACTCACAAAATCTGTATAACAATTATAAAAAAAATAAAACAAACTAACACCAAGAGAAAGTGGCAAGCAATTGAATGATAAATTAAAATTAACACACACACAAACAGAGACCATCACACGCACAACAGACAGACACTCACACACACAGAGACAAAGACACACCCACAAAATCTGTATAACAATTAGAAAACAATAAAACAAACTAACAAGAAAAGAAAGAGGCAAGCAAATGAATGATAAATTAAAATCAACACACACAGACAGAGACCCCCACAGGCGCAACAGACAGACTCTCACACACACACAGACAGACACACATGTACAGAATCTGTATAACAATTAGAAAACAATAAAACAAACAAACAAGAAAAGGAAGAGGCAAGGAAATGAATGATAAATTAAAATCAAGACACACAGACAGAGACCCTCACACGCACAAAAGACAGTAACTCACACACACAAAGACAAACACACACCCACAAAATCTGTGTAACAATTAGAAAACAATAAAACAAACTAACAAGAAAAGACAGAGGCAAGAAAATGAATGGTAAATTAAAATCAACACACACAGACAGAGACCCTCACACTCACAACAGACAGACACTCACACACACAGAGACAAACACACACTCACAAAATCTGTGTAACAATTAGAAAACAATAAAACAAACTAACAAGAAAAAAAAGAGGCAAGGAAATCAATGATAAATTAAAATCAAGACACACAGACAGAGACCCTCACACGCACAACAGACAGACTCTCACACACACACAGACAAACACACACTCACAAAATCTGTATAACAATTATAAAAAAAATAAAACAAACTAACACCAAGAGAAAGTGGCAAGCAATTGAATGATAAATTAAAATTAACACACACACAAACAGAGACCATCACACGCACAACAGACAGACACTCACACACACAGAGACAAACACACACCCACAAAATCTGTATAACAATTAGAAAACAAAAAAACAAACTAACAAGAAAAGAAAGAGGCAAGCAAATGAATGATAAATTAAAATCAACACACACAGACAGAGACCCTCACAGGCGCAACAGACAGACTCTCACACACACACAGACAGACACACATGTACAGAATCTGTATAACAATTAGAAAACAATAAAACAAACTAACAAGAAAAGAAAGAGGCAAGCAAATGAATAGTAAATTAAAATCAACACACACAGACACAGACCCTCACACGCACAACAGACAGACTCTCACACACACAGAGACAAACACACACGCACAAAATCTGTCTAACAATTAGAAAACAGTAAAACAAACTAACACCAAGAGAAAGTGGCAAGCAATTGAATGATAAATTAAAATTAACACACACACAAACAGAGACCATCACACGCACAACAGACAGACACTCACACACACAGAGACAAACACACACTCACAAAATCTGTGTAACAATTAGAAAACAATAAAACAAACTAACAAGAAAAGACAGAGGCAATCAAATGAATGATAAATTAAAATCAACACACACAGACAGAGACCCTCACAGGCACAACAGACAGACTTTCACACACACACAGACAAACATACACTCACAGAATCTGTGTAACAATTAGAAAACAATAAAACAAACTAACAAGAAAAGAAAGAGGCAAGCAAATGAATAGTAAATTAAAATCAACACACACAGACAGAGACCCTCACACGCACAACAGACAGACACTCACACACGCAGAGACAAACACACACCCACAAAATCTGTGTAACAATTAGAAAACAATAAAACAAACTAACACCAAGAGAAAGTGGCAAGCAATTGAATGATAAATTAAAATTAACACACACACAAATAGAGACCATCACACGCACAACAGACAGACACTCACACACACAGAGACAAACACACACTCACAAAATCTGTGTAACAATTAGAAAACAATAAAACAAACTATCAAGAAAAGAAAGAGGCAAGCAAATGAATGGTAAATTAAAATCAACACACACAGACAGAGACCCTCACACGCACAACAGACAGACACTCACACACACAGAGACAAACACACACCCACAAAATCTGTGTAACAATTAGAAAACAATAAAACAAACTAACAAGAAAAGAAAGAGGCAAGCAAATGAATAGTAAATTAAAATCAACACACACATACAGAGACCCTCACACGCACAACAGACAGACACTCACACACACAGAGACAAACACACACCCACAAAATCTGTGTAACAATTAGAAAACAATAAAACAAACTAACAAGAAAAGACAGAGGCAATCAAATGAATGATAAATTAAAATCAACACACACAGACAGAGACCCTCACAGGCACAACAGACAGACTCTCACACACACACAGACAAACATACACCCACAGAATCTGTGTAACAATTAGAAAAGAATAAAACAAACTAACAAGAAAAGAAAGAGGCAAGCAACTGAATGGTAAATTCAAATCAACACACACAGACAGAGACCCTCACACGCACAACAGACAAACACTCACACACGTAGAGACAAACACACACCCACAAAATCTGTGTAACAATTAGAAAACAGTAAAACAAACTAAAAAGAAAAGAAAGTGGCAAGCAAATGAATGGTAAATTAAAATCAACACACACAGACAGAGACCCTAACACGCACAACAGACAGACTCTCACACACTCAGAGACAAACACACACCCACAAAATCTGTCTGACAATTATAAAACAATAAAACAAACTAACAAGAAAAGACAGAGGCAATGAAATGAATGATAAATTAAAATCAACACACACAGACAGAGACCCTCACACGCACAACAGACAGACTCTCACACACACACAGACAAACATACACCCACAGAATCTGTGTAACAATTAGAAAACAATAAAACAAACTAACAAGAAAAGAAAGAGGCAAGCAACTGAATGGTAAATTAAAATCAACACACACAGACAGAGACCCTCACACGCACAACAGACAGACACTCACACACGTAGAGACAAACACACACCCACAAAATCTGTGTAACAATTAGAAAACAATAAAACAAACTAACAAGAAAAGAAAGTGGCAAGCAAATGAATGGTAAATTAAAATCAACACACACAGACAGAGACCCTAACACGCACAACAGACAGACTCTCACACACTCAAAGACAAACACACACCCACAAAATCTGTCTAACAATTATAAAACAATAAAACAAACTAACAAGAAAAGACAGAGGCAATCAAATGATTGATAAATTAAAATCAACACACACAGACACAGACCCTCACACGCACAACAGACAGACACTCACACACACAGAGACAAACACACACTCACAAAATCTGTGTAACAATTAGAAAACAATAAAACAAACTAACAAGAAAAGACAGAGGCAATCAAATGAATGATAAATTAAAATCAACACACACAGACAGAGACCCTCACAGGCACAACAGACAGACTTTCACACACACACAGACAAACAGACACTCACAGAATCTGTGTAACAATTAGAAAACAATAAAACAAACTAACAAGAAAAGAAAGAGGCAAGCAAATGAATAGTAAATTAGAATCAACTCACACAGACAGAGACCCTCACACGCACAACAGACAGACACTCACACACGCAGAGACAAACACACACCCACAAAATCTGTGTAACAATTAGAAAACAATAAAACAAACTAACAAGAAAAGAAAGAGGCAAGCAAATGAATGGTAAATTAAAATCAACACACACAGACAGAGACCCTCACACGCACAACAGACAGACACTCACACACACAGAGACAAACACACACTCACAAAATCTGTGTAACAATTAGAAAACAATAAAACAAACTAACAAGAAAAGAAAGAGGCAAGGAAATGAATGGTAAATTAAAATCAAGACACACAGACAGAGACCCTCACACGCACAACAGACAGACTCTCACACACACACAGACAAACACACACTCACAAAATCTGTATAACAATTATAAAAAAAATAAAACAAACTAACACCAAGAGAAAGAGGCAAGCAAATGAATGGTAAATTAAAATCAACACACACAGACAGAGACCCTCACACGCACAACAGACAGACACTCACACACACAGAGACAAACACACACCCACAAAATCTGTGTAACAATTAGAAAACAATAAAACAAACTAACAAGAAAAGAAAGAGGCAAGCAAATGAATGATAAATTAAAATCAACACACACAGACAGAGACCCTCACAGGCGCAACAGACAGACTCTCACACACACACAGACAGACACACATGTACAGAATCTGTATAACAATTAGAAAACAATAAAACAAACAAACAAGAAAAGGAAGAGGCAAGCAAATGAATGATAAATTAAAATCAACACACACAGACAGAGACCCTCACACGCACAACAGACAGACTCTCACACACACACAGACAAACACACACTCACAAAATCTGTCTAACAATTATAAAAAAATAAAACAAACTAACACCAAGAGAAAGTGGCAAGCAATTGAATGATAAATTAAAATTAACACACACACAAACAGAGACCATCACACGCACAACAGACAGACACTCACACACACAGAGACAAACACACACCCACAAAATCTGTATAACAATTAGAAAACAATAAAACAAACTAACAAGAAAAGAAAGAGGCAAGCAAATGAATGATAAATTAAAATCAACACACACAGACAGAGACCCTCACAGGCGCAACAGACAGACTCTCACACACACACAGACAGACACACATGTACAGAATCTGTATAACAATTAGAAAACAATAAAACAAACAAACAAGAAAAGGAAGAGGCAAGCAAATGAATGATAAATTAAAATCAACACACACAGACAGAGACCCTCACACGCACAACAGACAGACTCTCACACACACACAGACAAACACACACTCACAAAATCTGTCCAACAATTATAAAAAAATAAAACAAACTAACACCAAGAGAAAGTGGCAAGCAATTGAATGATAAATTAAAATTAACACACACACAAACAGAGACCATCACACGCACAACAGACAGACACTCACACACGCAGAGACAAACACACACCCACAAAATCTGTGTAACAATTAGAAAACAATAAAAAAAAACTAACAAGAAAAGAAAGAGGCAAGCAAATGAATGGTAAATTAAAATCAACACACACAGACAGAGACCCTCACAGGCACAACAGACAGACTTTCACACACACACAGACAAACATACACTCACAGAATCTGTGTAACAATTAGAAAACAATCAAACAAACTAACAAGAAAAGAAAGAGGCAAGCAAATGAATGGTAAATTAAAATCAACACACACGGACAGAGACCCTCACAGGCACAACAGACAGACTTTCACACACACACAGACAAACATACACTCACAGAATCTGTGTAACAATTAGAAAACAATAAAACAAACTAACAAGAAAAGAAAGAGGCAAGGAAATGAATAGTAAATTAAAATCAAGACACACAGACAGAGACCCTCACACGCACAACAGACAGTCACTCACACACACAGAGACAAACACACACCCACAAAATCTGTGTAACAATTAGAAAACAATAAAACAAACTAACAAGAAAAGACAGAGGCAAGCAAATGAATGGTAAATTAAAATCAACACACACAGACAGAGACCCTCACACGCACAACAGACAGACTCTCACACACACACAGACAAACACACACTCACAAAATCTGTATAACAATTATAAAAAAAATAAAACAAACTAACACCAAGAGAAAGTGGCAAGCAATTGAATGATAATTTAAAATTAACACACACACAAACAGAGACCATCACACGCACAACAGACAGACACTCACACACACAGAGACAAACACACACCCACAAAATCTGTGTAACAATTAGAAAACAATAAAACAATCAAACAAGAAAAGGAAGAGGCAAGCAAATGAATGATAAATTAAAATCAACACACACAGACAGAGACCCTCACACACACAACAGACAGACTCTCACACACACACACAGACAAACACACACTCACAAAATCTGTCTAACAATTATAAAAAAATAAAACAAACTAACACCAAGAGAAAGTGGCAAGCAATTGAATGATAAATTAAAATTAACACACACACAAACAGAGACCATCACACGCACAACAGACAGACACTCACACACACAGAGACAAACACACACCCACAAAATCTGTATAACAATTAGAAAACAATAAAACAAACTAACAAGAAAAGAAAGAGGCAAGCAAATGAATGATAAATTAAAATCAACACACACAGACAGAGACCCTCACAGGCGCAACAGACAGACTCTCACACACACACAGACAGACACACAAGTACAGAATCTGTATAACAATTAGAAAACAATAAAACAAACAAACAAGAAAAGGAAGAGGCAAGCAAATGAATGATAAATTAAAATCAACACACACAGACAGAGACCCTCACACGCACAACAGACAGACACTCACACACACAGAGACAAACACACACCCACAAAATCTGTGTAACAATTAGAAAACAATAAAACAAACTAACAAGAAAAGACAGAGGCAAGCAAATGAATGGTAAATTAAAATCAACACACACAGACAGAGACCCTCACAAGCACAACAGACAGACACTCACACACACAGAGACAAACACACACGCACAAAATTTGTGTAACAATTAGAAAACAATAAAACAAACAAACAAGAAAAGGAAGAGGCAAGCAAATGAATGATAAATTAAAATCAACACACACAGACAGAGACCCTCACACGCACAACAGACAGACTCTCACACACACAGAGACAAAGACACACGCACAAAATCTGTATAACAATTAGAAAACAGTAAAACAAACTAACACCAAGAGAAAGTGGCAAGCAATTGAATGATAAATTAAAATTAACACACACACAAACAGAGACCATCACACGCACAACAGACAGACACTCACACACACAGAGACAAACACACACTCACAAAATCTGTATAACAATTAGAAAACAGTAAAACAAACTAACACCAAGAGAAAGTGGCAAGCAATTGAATGATAAATTAAAATTAACACACACACAAACAGAGACCATCACACGCACAACAGACAGACACTCACACACACAGAGACAAACACACACCCACAAAATCTGTATAACAATTAGAAAACAATAAAACAAACTAACAAGAAAAGAAAGAGGCAAGCAAATGAATGATAAATTAAAATCAACACACACAGACAGAGACCCTCACAGGCGCAACAGACAGACTCTCACACACACACAGACAGACACACATGTACAGAATCTGTATAACAATTAGAAAATAATAAAACAAACAAACAAGAAAAGGAAGAGGCAAGCAAATGAATGATAAATTAAAATCAACACACACAGACAGAGACCCTCACACGCACAACAGACAGACTCTCACACACACACAGACAAACACACACTCACAAAATCTGTCTAACAATTATAAAAAAATAAAACAAACGAACACCAAGAGAAATAGGCAAGCAAATGAATGATAAATTAAAATCAACACACACAGACAGAGACCCTCACTCGCACAACAGACAAACAATCACACACACAGAGACAAACACACACTCACAAAATCTGTATAACAATTAGAAAACAATAAAACAAACAAACAAGAAAAGGAAGAGGCAAGCAAATGAATGATAAATTAAAATCAACACACACAGACAGAGACCCTCACACGCACAACAGACAGACTCTCACACACACAGAGACAAACACACACGCACAAAATCTGTATAACAATTAGAAAACAGTAAAACAAACTAACACCAAGAGAAAGTGGCAAGCAATTGAATGATAAATTAAAATTAACACACACACAAACAGAGACCATCACACGCACAACAGACAGACACTCACACACACAGAGACAAACACACACTCACAAAATCTGTATAACAATTAGAAAACAATAAAACAAACTAACAAGAAAAGAAAGAAGCAAGCAAATGAATGGTAAATTAAAATCAACACACACAGACAGAGACCCTCACACGCACAACAGACAGACACTCACACACACAGAGACAAACACACACCCACAAAATCTGTGTAACAATTAGAAAACAATAAAACAAACTAACAAGAAAAGACAGAGGCAAGCAAATGAATGGTAAATTAAAATCAACACACACAGACAGAGACCCTCACACGCACAACAGACAGACACTCACACACACAGAGACAAACACACACCCACAAAATCTGTGTAACAATTAGAAAACAATAAAACAAACTAACAAGAAAAGACAGAGGCAATCAAATGAATGATAAATTAAAATCAACACAAACAGACAGAGACCCTCACAGGCACAACAGACAGACTTTCACACACACACACAGACAAACATACACTCACAGAATCTGTGTAACAATTAGAAAACAATAAAACAAACTAACAAGAAAAGAAAGAGGCAAGCAAATGAATAGTAAATTAAAATCAACACACACAGACAGAGACCCTCACACGCACAACAGACAGACACTAACACACGCAGAGACAAACACACACCCACAAAATCTGTGTAACAATTAGAAAACAATAAAACAAACTAACAAGAAAAGAAAGAGGCAAGCAAATGAATGATAAATTAAAATTAACACACACACACACACAAAACAAAGACCCAAACAGGCTACACACAGAGAGAGTCACATGCACAAAAAACACACAGAGACAAACACACACTCACAAAAAGAGACACACAAATAGAGATACTCACACCCACAAAAGACACACACTCACACACAGAGAGACGCGTACACACACAAACACACACAGAGACAAACGCACACTGACAAAATCGGTATAACATTTAGAAAACAATAACAAACAAGCAAAATAAAAAAGAGGCAGGCAATTGATAGATAAATTAAAATTAAGAGAAACACTCTAGACTCAGACAGACAAACTCAAACGCACAACATACACACAATCACACCCACAGAGATACACATACTCACAAAATCTGTATAACAATTAGAAAACAACAAAACAAACTATCAAGAAAAGAAAGAGGCAACCAAATGAATTCTAAATTAAAATCAACACACACAGAAAGAGACCCTCACAAGAACAACAGACAGACTCTCACACACACACAGACAAACACACAGTCACAAAATCTGTGTAACAATTAGAAAACAATAAAACAAACAAACAAGAAAAGAAAGAGGCAATCAAATGAATGATAAATTAAAATTAACACACACACAAACAGAGACCCTCACAAGCACAACAGACAGACACTCACACACACAGAGACAAACACACACGCACAAAATCTGTGTAACAATTAGAAAACAATAAAACAAACAAACAAGAAAAGGAAGAGGCAAGCAAATGAATGATAAATTAAAATCAACACACACAGACAGAGACCCTCACACGCACAACAGACAGACTCTCACACACACAGAGACAAACACACACCCACAAAATCTGTGTAACAATTAGAAAACAATAAAACAAACTAACACCAAGAGAAAGTGGCAAGCAATTGAATGATAAATTAAAATTAACACACACACAAACAGAGACCATCACACGCACAACAGACAGACACTCACACACACAGAGACAAACACACACTCACAAAATCTGTATAACAATTAGAAAACAGTAAAACAAACTAACACCAAGAGAAAGTGGCAAGCAATTGAATGATAAATTAAAATTAACACACACACAAACAGAGACCATCACACGCACAACAGACAGACACTCACACACACAGAGACAAACACACACTCACAAAATCTGTATAACAATTAGAAAACAGTAAAAAAAAACTAACAAGAAAAGAAAGAGGCAAGCAAATGAATGGTAAATTAAAATCAACACACACAGACAGAGACCCTCACAGGCACAACAGACAGACTTTCACACACACACAGACAAACATACACTCACAGAATCTGTGTAACAATTAGAAAACAAGAAAACAAACTAACAAGAAAAGAAAGAGGCAAGCAAATGAATTCTAAATTAAAATCAACACACACAGAAAGAGACCCTCACAAGAACAACAGACAGACTCTCACACACACACAGACAAACACACACTCACAAAATCTGTATAACAATTAGAAAACAGTAAAACAAACTAACACCAAGAGAAAGAGGCAATCAAATGAATGATAAATTAAAATCAACACACACAGACAGAGACCCTCACAAGCACAACAGACAGACACTCACACACACAGAGACAAAGACACACGCACAAAATCTGTATAACAATTAGAAAACAGTAAAACAAACTAACACCAAGAGAAAGTGGCAAGCAATTGAATGATAAATTAAAATTAACACACACACAGACAGAGACCCTCACACGCCCAACAGACAGACACTCACACACACAGAGACAAACACACACTCACAAAATCTGTATAACAATTAGAAAACAATAAAACAAACTAAGAAGAAAAGAAAGAGGCAAGCACATGAATGATAAAGTAAAATCAACACACACAGACAGAGACCCTCACACGCACAACAGACAGACTCTCACACACACAGAGACAAAGACACACGCACAAAATCTGTATAACAATTAGAAAACAGTAAAACAAACTAACACCAAGAGAAAGTGGCAAGCAATTGAATGATAAATTAAAATTAACACACACACAAACAGAGACCATCACACGCACAACAGACAGACACTCACACACACAGAGACAAACACACACTCACAAAATCTGTATAACAATTAGAAAACAGTAAAACAAACTAACACCAAGAGAAAGTGGCAAGCAATTGAATGATAAATTAAAATTAACACACACACAAACAGAGACCATCACACGCACAACAGACAGACACTCACACACACAGAGACAAACACACACCCACAAAATCTGTATAACAATTAGAAAACAATAAAACAAACTAACAAGAAAAGAAAGAGGCAAGCAAATGAATGATAAATTAAAATCAACACACACAGACAGAGACCCTCACAGGCGCAACAGACAGACTCTCACACACACACAGACAGACACACATGTACAGAATCTGTATAACAATTAGAAAATAATAAAACAAACAAACAAGAAAAGGAAGAGGCAAGCAAATGAATGATAAATTAAAATCAACACACACAGACAGAGACCCTCACACGCACAACAGACAGACTCTCACACACACACAGACAAACACACACTCACAAAATCTGTCTAACAATTATAAAAAAATAAAACAAACGAACACCAAGAGAAATAGGCAAGCAAATGAATGATAAATTAAAATCAACACACACAGACAGAGACCCTCACTCGCACAACAGACAAACAATCACACACACAGAGACAAACACACACTCACAAAATCTGTATAACAATTAGAAAACAATAAAACAAACAAACAAGAAAAGGAAGAGGCAAGCAAATGAATGATAAATTAAAATCAACACACACAGACAGAGACCCTCACACGCACAACAGACAGACTCTCACACACACAGAGACAAACACACACGCACAAAATCTGTATAACAATTAGAAAACAGTAAAACAAACTAACACCAAGAGAAAGTGGCAAGCAATTGAATGATAAATTAAAATTAACACACACACAAACAGAGACCATCACACGCACAACAGACAGACACTCACACACACAGAGACAAACACACACTCACAAAATCTGTATAACAATTAGAAAACAATAAAACAAACTAACAAGAAAAGAAAGAAGCAAGCAAATGAATGGTAAATTAAAATCAACACACACAGACAGAGACCCTCACACGCACAACAGACAGACACTCACACACACAGAGACAAACACACACCCACAAAATCTGTGTAACAATTAGAAAACAATAAAACAAACTAACAAGAAAAGACAGAGGCAAGCAAATGAATGGTAAATTAAAATCAACACACACAGACAGAGACCCTCACACGCACAACAGACAGACACTCACACACACAGAGACAAACACACACCCACAAAATCTGTGTAACAATTAGAAAACAATAAAACAAACTAACAAGAAAAGACAGAGGCAATCAAATGAATGATAAATTAAAATCAACACAAACAGACAGAGACCCTCACAGGCACAACAGACAGACTTTCACACACACACACAGACAAACATACACTCACAGAATCTGTGTAACAATTAGAAAACAATAAAACAAACTAACAAGAAAAGAAAGAGGCAAGCAAATGAATAGTAAATTAAAATCAACACACACAGACAGAGACCCTCACACGCACAACAGACAGACACTAACACACGCAGAGACAAACACACACCCACAAAATCTGTGTAACAATTAGAAAACAATAAAACAAACTAACAAGAAAAGAAAGAGGCAAGCAAATGAATGATAAATTAAAATTAACACACACACACACACAAAACAAAGACCCAAACAGGCTACACACAGAGAGAGTCACATGCACAAAAAACACACAGAGACAAACACACACTCACAAAAAGAGACACACAAATAGAGATACTCACACCCACAAAAGACACACACTCACACACAGAGAGACGCGTACACACACAAACACACACAGAGACAAACGCACACTGACAAAATCGGTATAACATTTAGAAAACAATAACAAACAAGCAAAATAAAAAAGAGGCAGGCAATTGATAGATAAATTAAAATTAAGAGAAACACTCTAGACTCAGACAGACAAACTCAAACGCACAACATACACACAATCACACCCACAGAGATACACATACTCACAAAATCTGTATAACAATTAGAAAACAACAAAACAAACTATCAAGAAAAGAAAGAGGCAACCAAATGAATTCTAAATTAAAATCAACACACACAGAAAGAGACCCTCACAAGAACAACAGACAGACTCTCACACACACACAGACAAACACACAGTCACAAAATCTGTGTAACAATTAGAAAACAATAAAACAAACAAACAAGAAAAGAAAGAGGCAATCAAATGAATGATAAATTAAAATTAACACACACACAAACAGAGACCCTCACAAGCACAACAGACAGACACTCACACACACAGAGACAAACACACACGCACAAAATCTGTGTAACAATTAGAAAACAATAAAACAAACAAACAAGAAAAGGAAGAGGCAAGCAAATGAATGATAAATTAAAATCAACACACACAGACAGAGACCCTCACACGCACAACAGACAGACTCTCACACACACAGAGACAAACACACACCCACAAAATCTGTGTAACAATTAGAAAACAATAAAACAAACTAACACCAAGAGAAAGTGGCAAGCAATTGAATGATAAATTAAAATTAACACACACACAAACAGAGACCATCACACGCACAACAGACAGACACTCACACACACAGAGACAAACACACACTCACAAAATCTGTATAACAATTAGAAAACAGTAAAAAAAAACTAACAAGAAAAGAAAGAGGCAAGCAAATGAATGGTAAATTAAAATCAACACACACAGACAGAGACCCTCACAGGCACAACAGACAGACTTTCACACACACACAGACAAACATACACTCACAGAATCTGTGTAACAATTAGAAAACAAGAAAACAAACTAACAAGAAAAGAAAGAGGCAAGCAAATGAATTCTAAATTAAAATCAACACACACAGAAAGAGACCCTCACAAGAACAACAGACAGACTCTCACACACACACAGACAAACACACACTCACAAAATCTGTATAACAATTAGAAAACAGTAAAACAAACTAACACCAAGAGAAAGAGGCAATCAAATGAATGATAAATTAAAATCAACACACACAGACAGAGACCCTCACAAGCACAACAGACAGACACTCACACACACAGAGACAAAGACACACGCACAAAATCTGTATAACAATTAGAAAACAGTAAAACAAACTAACACCAAGAGAAAGTGGCAAGCAATTGAATGATAAATTAAAATTAACACACACACAGACAGAGACCCTCACACGCCCAACAGACAGACACTCACACACACAGAGACAAACACACACTCACAAAATCTGTATAACAATTAGAAAACAATAAAACAAACTAAGAAGAAAAGAAAGAGGCAAGCACATGAATGATAAAGTAAAATCAACACACACAGACAGAGACCCTCACACGCACAACAGACAGACTCTCACACACACAGAGACAAAGACACACGCACAAAATCTGTATAACAATTAGAAAACAGTAAAACAAACTAACACCAAGAGAAAGTGGCAAGCAATTGAATGATAAATTAAAATTAACACACACACAAACAGAGACCATCACACGCACAACAGACAGACACTCACACACACAGAGACAAACACACACTCACAAAATCTGTATAACAATTAGAAAACAGTAAAACAAACTAACACCAAGAGAAAGTGGCAAGCAATTGAATGATAAATTAAAATTAACACACACACAAACAGAGACCATCACACGCACAACAGACAGACACTCACACACACAGAGACAAACACACACCCACAAAATCTGTATAACAATTAGAAAACAATAAAACAAACTAACAAGAAAAGAAAGAGGCAAGCAAATGAATGATAAATTAAAATCAACACACACAGACAGAGACCCTCACAGGCGCAACAGACAGACTCTCACACACACACAGACAGACACACATGTACAGAATCTGTATAACAATTAGAAAATAATAAAACAAACAAACAAGAAAAGGAAGAGGCAAGCAAATGAATGATAAATTAAAATCAACACACACAGACAGAGACCCTCACACGCACAACAGACAGACTCTCACACACACACAGACAAACACACACTCACAAAATCTGTCTAACAATTATAAAAAAATAAAACAAACGAACACCAAGAGAAATAGGCAAGCAAATGAATGATAAATTAAAATCAACACACACAGACAGAGACCCTCACTCGCACAACAGACAAACAATCACACACACAGAGACAAACACACACTCACAAAATCTGTATAACAATTAGAAAACAATAAAACAAACAAACAAGAAAAGGAAGAGGCAAGCAAATGAATGATAAATTAAAATCAACACACACAGACAGAGACCCTCACACGCACAACAGACAGACTCTCACACACACAGAGACAAACACACACGCACAAAATCTGTATAACAATTAGAAAACAGTAAAACAAACTAACACCAAGAGAAAGTGGCAAGCAATTGAATGATAAATTAAAATTAACACACACACAAACAGAGACCATCACACGCACAACAGACAGACACTCACACACACAGAGACAAACACACACTCACAAAATCTGTATAACAATTAGAAAACAATAAAACAAACTAACAAGAAAAGAAAGAGGCAAGCAAATGAATGGTAAATTAAAATGAACACACACAGACAGAGACCCTCACAGGCACAACAGACAGACTGTCACACACACACAGACAAACAGACACTCACAGAATCTGTGTAACAATTAGAAAACAATAAAACAAACTAACAAGAAAAGAAAGAGGCAAGCAAATGAATAGTAAATTAAAATCAACACACACAGACAGAGACCCTCACACGCACAACAGACAGACACTCACACACGCAGAGACAAACACACACCCACAAAATCTGTATAACAATTATAAAAAAATAAAACAAACTAACACCAAGAGAAAGTGGCAAGCAATTGAATGATAAATTAAAATTAACACACACACAAACAGAGACCATCACACGCACAACAGACAGACACTCACACACACAGAGACAAACACACACCCACAAAATCTGTATAACAATTAGAAAACAATAAAACAAACTAACAAGAAAAGAAAGAGGCAAGCAAATGAATGATAAATTAAAATCAACACACACAGACAGAGACCCTCACACGCACAACAGACAGACTCTCGCACACACAGAGACAAACACACACCCACAAAATCTGTGTAACAATTAGAAAACAATAAAAAAAAACTAACAAGAAAAGAAAGAGGCAAGCAAATGAATGGTAAATTAAAATCAACACACACAGACAGAGACCCTCACAGGCACAACAGACAGACTTTCACACACACACAGACAAACATACACTCACAGAATCTGTGTAACAATTAGAAAACAATAAAACAAACTAACAAGAAAAGAAAGAGGCAAGCAAATGAATGGTAAATTAAAATGAACACACACAGACAGAGACCCTCACAAGAACAACAGACAGACTCTCACACACACACAGACAAACACACACGCACAAAATCTGTCTAACAATTATAAAAAAATAAAACAAACTAACACCAAGAGAAAGTGGCAAGCAATTGAATGATAAATTAAAATTAACACACACACAAACAGAGACCATCACACGCACAACAGACAGACACTCACACACACAGAGACAAACACACACCCACAAAATCTGTATAACAATTAGAAAACAATAAAACAAACTAACAAGAAAAGAAAGAGGCAAGCAAATGAATGATAAATTAAAATCAACACACACAGACAGAGACCCTCACACGCACAACAGACAGACTCTCACACACACAGAGACAAACACACACCCACAAAATCTGTGTAACAATTAGAAAACAATAAAAAAAAACTAACAAGAAAAGAAAGAGGCAAGCAAATGAATGGTAAATTAAAATCAACACACACAGACAGAGACCCTCACAGGCACAACAGACAGACTTTCACACACACACAGACAAACATACACTCACAGAATCTGTGTAACAATTAGAAAACAATAAAACAAACTAACAAGAAAAGAAAGAGGCAAGCAAATGAATGGTAAATTAAAATGAACACACACAGACAGAGACCCTCACAGGCACAACAGACAGACTGTCACACACACACAGACAAACAGACACTCACAGAATCTGTGTAACAATTAGAAAACAATAAAACAAACTAACAAGAAAAGAAAGAGGCAAGCAAATGAATAGTAAATTAAAATCAACACACACAGACAGAGACCCTCACACGCACAACAGACAGACACTCACACACGCAGAGACAAACACACACCCACAAAATCTGTCTAACAATTAGAAAACAATAAAACAAACTAACAAGAAAAGAAAGAGGCAAGCAAATGAATGGTAAATTAAAATCAACACACACAGACAGAGACCCTCACACGCACAACAGACAGACACTCACACACACAGAGACAAACACACACCCACAAAATCTGTGTAACAATTAGAAAACAATAAAACAAACTAACAAGAAAAGACAGAGGCAATCAAATGAATGATAAATTAAAATCAACACAAACAGACAGAGACCCTCACAGGCACAACAAACAGACTTTCACACACACACACAGACAAACATACACTCACAGAATCTGTGTAACAATTAGAAAACAATAAAACAAACTAACAAGAAAAGAAAGAGGCAAGCAAATGAATAGTAAATTAAAATCAACACACACAGACAGAGACCCTCACACGCACAACAGACAGACACTCACACACGCAGAGACAAACACACACCCACAAAATCTGTGTAACAATTAGAAAACAATAAAACAAACTAACAAGAAAAGAAAGAGGCAAGAAAATGAATGATAAATTAAAATTAACACACACACACACACAAAACAAAGACCCAAACAGGCTACACACACAGAGAGTCACATGCACAAAAAACACACAGAGACAAACACACACTCACAAAAAGAGACACACAAATAGAGATACTCACACCCACAAAAGACACACACTCACACACAGAGAGACGCGTACACACACAAACACACACAGAGACAAACGCACACTGACAAAATCGGTATAACATTTAGAAAACAATAACAAACAAGCAAAATAAAAAAGAGGCAGGCAATTGATAGATAAATTAAAATTAAGAGAAACACTCTAGACTCAGACAGACACACTCAAACGCACAACATACACACAATCACATCCACAGAGATACACATACTCACAAAATCTGTATAACAATTAGAAAACAACAAAACAAACTATCAAGAAAAGAAAGAGGCAACCAAATGAATTCTAAATTAAAATCAACACACACAGAAAGAGACCCTCACAAGAACAACAGACAGACTCTCACACACACACAGACAAACACACAGTCACAAAATCTGTGTAACAATTAGAAAACAATAAAACAAACAAACAAGAAAAGAAAGAGGCAATCAAATGAATGATAAATTAAAATCAACACACACAGACAGAGACCCTCACAAGAACAACAGACAGACTCTCACACACACACAGACAAACACACAGTCACAAAATCTGTGTAACAATTAGAAAACAATAAAACAAACAAACAAGAAAAGCAAGAGGCAATCAAATGAATGATAAATTAAAATCAACACACACAGACAGAGACCCTCACAGGCACAACAGACAGACACTCACACACACAGAGACAAACACACACGCACAAAATCTGTGTAACAATTAGAAAACAATAAAACAAACAAACAAGAAAAGGAAGAGGCAAGCAAATGAATGATAAATTAAAATCAACACACACAGACAGAGACCCTCACACGCACAACAGACAGACTCTCACACACACACAGACAAACACACACTCACAAAATCTGTCTAACAATTATAAAAAAAATAAAACAAACTAACACCAAGAGAAAGTGGCAAGCAATTGAATGATAAATTAAAATGAACACACACACAGACAGAGACCCTCACACGCACAACAGACAGACACTCACACACACAGAGACAAACACACACCCACAAAATCTGTATAACAATTAGAAAACAATAAAACAAACTAACAAGAAAAGAAAGAGGCAAGCAAATGAATGATAAATTAAAATCAACACACACAGACAGAGACCCTCACAGGCGCAACAGACAGACTCTCACACACACACAGACAGACACACATGTACAGAATCTGTATAACAATTAGAAAACAATAAAACAAACTAACAAGAAAAGAAAGAGGCAAGCAAATGAATAGTAAATTAAAATCAACACACACAGACAAAGATCCTCACACGCACAACAGACAGACTCTCACACACACAGAGACAAACACACACCCACAAAATCTGTGTAACAATTAGAAAACAATAAAACAAACTAACAAGAAAAGAAAGAGGCAAGCAAATGAATGGTAAATTAAAATCAACACACACAGACAGAGACCCTCACACGCACAACAGACAGACACTCACACACACACAGACAAACACACACCCACAAAATCTGTGTAACAATTAGAAAACAATAAAACAAACTAACAAGAAAAGACAGAGGCAAGCAAATGAATGGTAAATTAAAATCAACACACACAGACAGAGACCCTCACACGCACAACAGACAGACACTCACACACACAGAGACAAACACACACCCACAAAATCTGTGTAACAATTAGAAAACAATAAAACAAACTAACAAGAAAAGACAGAGGCAATCAAATGAATGGTAAATTAAAATCAACACACACAGACAGAGACCCTCACACGCACAACAGACAGACACTCACACACACAGAGACAAACACACACCCACAAAATCTGTGTAACAATTAGAAAACAATAAAACAAACTAACAAGAAAAGACAGAGGCAATCAAATGAATGATAAAATAAAATCAACACAAACAGACAGAGACCCTCACAGGCACAACAGACAGACTTTCACACACACACACAGACAAACAGACACTCACAGAATCTGTGTAACAATTAGAAAACAATAAAACAAACTAACAAGAAAAGAAAGAGGCAAGCAAATGAATAGTAAATTAAAATCAACACACACAGACAGAGACCCTCACACGCACAACAGACAGACACTCACACACGCAGAGACAAACACACACCCACAAAATCTGTGTAACAATTAGAAAACAATAAAACAAACTAACAAGAAAAGAAAGAGGCAAGCAAATGAATGATAAATTAAAATTAACACACACACACACACAAAACAAAGACCCAAACAGGCTACACACACAGAGAGTCACATGCACAAAAAACACACAGAGACAAACACACACTCACAAAAAGAGACACACAAATAGAGATACTCACACCCACAAAAGACACACACTCACACACAGAGAGACGCGTACACACACAGAGACAAACGCACACTGACAAAATCGGTATAACATTTAGAAAACAATAACAAACAAGCAAAATAAAAAAGAGGCAGGCAATTGATAGATAAATTAAAATTAAAAGAAACATTCTAGACTCAGACAGACACACTCAAACGCACAACATACACACAATCACACCCACAGAGATACACATACTCACAAAATCTGTATAACAATTAGAAAACAACAAAACAAACTATCAAGAAAAGAAAGAGGCAACCAAATGAATTCTAAATTAAAATCAACACACACAGAAAGAGACCCTCACAAGAACAACAGACAGACTTTCACACACACACAGACAAACACACAGTCACAAAATCTGTGTAACAATTAGAAAACAATAAAACAAACAAACAAGAAAAGAAAGAGGCAATCAAATGAATGATAAATTAAAATCAACACACACAGACAGAGACCCTCACAAGCACAACAGACAGACACTCACACACACAGAGACAAACACACACGCACAAAATCTGTGTAACAATTAGAAAACAATAAAACAAACAAACAAGGAAAGGAAGAGGCAAGCAAATGAATGATAAATTAAAATCAACACACACAGACAGAGACCCTCACACGCACAACAGACAGACTCTCACACACACACAGACAAACACACACTCACAAAATCTGTGTAACAATTAGAAACCAATAAAACAAACTAACAAGAAAAGAAAGAGGCAAGCAATTGAATGATAAATTAAAATTAACACACACACACACAAAACAAAGACCCTAACAGGCTACACACAGAGAGAGTCACATGCACAAAAAACACACAGAGACAAACACGCACTCACAAAAAGAGACACACATATAGAGATACTCACACCCACAAAAGACACACACTCACACACAGAGAGACGCGTACACACACAAACACACACAGAGACAAACGCACACTGACAAAATCGGTATAACATTTAGAAAACAATAACAAACAAGCAAAATAAAAAAGAGGCAGGCAATTGATAGATAAATTAAAATTAAGAGAAACACTCTAGACTCAGACAGACACACTCAAACGTACAACATACACACAATCACACCCACAGAGATACACATACTCACAAAATCTGTATAACAATTAGAAAACAACAAAACAAACTATCAAGAAAAGAAAGAGGCAACCAAATGAATTCTAAATTAAAATCAACACACACAGAAAGAGACCCTCACAAGAACAACAGACAGACTCTCACACACACACAGACAAACACACAGTCACAAAATCTGTGTAACAATTAGAAAACAATAAAACAAACAAACAAGAAAAGAAAGAGGCAATCAAATGAATGATAAATTAAAATCAACACACACAGACAGAGACCCTCACAGGCACAACAGACAGACACTCACACACACAGAGACAAACACACACGCACAAAATCTGTGTAACAATTAGAAAACAATAAAACAAACAAACAAGAAAAGGAAGAGGCAAGCAAATGAATGATAAATTAAAATCAACACACACAGACAGAGACCCTCACACGCACAACAGACAGACTCTCACACACACACAGACAAACACACACTCACAAAATCTGTCTAACAATTATAAAAAAAATAAAACAAACTAACACCAAGAGAAAGTGGCAAGCAATTGAATGATAAATTAAAATGAACACACACACAGACAGAGACCCTCACACGCACAACAGACAGACACTCACACACACAGAGACAAACACACACTCACAAAATCTGTATAACAATTAGAAAACAATAAAACAAACTAACAAGAAAAGAAAGAGGCAAGCAAATGAATGATAAATTAAAATCAACACACACAGACAGAGACCCTCACAGGCGCAACAGACAGACTCTCACACACACACAGACAGACACACATGTACAGAATCTGTATAACAATTAGAAAACAATAAAACAAACAAACAAGAAAAGGAAGAGGCAAGCAAATGAATGATAAATTAAAATCAACACACACAGACAGAGACCCTCACACGCACAACAGACAGACTCTCTCACACACACAGACAAACACACACTCACACAATCTGTCTAACAATTATAAAAAAACCAAGAGAAAGTGGCAGGCAATTGAATGATAAATTAAAATGAACACACACATAGACAAAGACCCTCACAAGCACAACAGACAGACACTCACACACACAGAGACAAACACACACCCACAAAATCTGTGTAACAATTAGAAAACAATAAAACAAACTAACAAGAAAAGACAGAGGCAATCAAATGAATGATAAATTAAAATCAACACACACAGACAGAGACCCTCACAGGCGCAACAGACAGACTCTCACACACACACAGACAAACATACACCCACAAAATCTGTGTAACAATTAGAAAACAGTAAAACAAACTAACAAGAAAAGAAAGAGGCAAGCAAATGAATGGTAAATTAAAATCAACACACACAGACAGAGACCCTCACACGCACAACAGACAGACACTCACACACGCAGAGACAAACACACACCCACAAAATCTGTGTAACAATTAGAAAACAATAAAACAAACTAACAAGAAAAGAAAGAGGCAAGCAAATGAATGGTAAATTAAAATCAACACACACAGACAGAGACCCTCACACGCACAACAGACAGACTGTCACACACACAGAGACAAACACACACCCACAAAATCTGTCTAACAATTATAAAACAATAAAACAAACTAACAAGAAAAGACAGAGGCAATCAAATGAATGATAAATTAAAATCAACACACACAGACAGAGACGCCTACACACACAAACACACACAGAGACAAACGCACAGTGACAAAATCGGTAGAACATTTTGAAAACAATAACAGACAAACAAAATAAAAAAGAGGCAGGCAAATGAAAGATAAATTCAAATTAAAAGAAACACTCTAGACTCAGACAGACACACTCAAACACACAATCACACACACAGAGACAAACACACACTCACAAAATCTGTATAACAATACAAAAACAATAAAAAAACTAACAAAAAAAGAAAAAGGCAAGCAAATGAATGATAAATTAAAATTAACACACATACACAAAACAAAGACCCAAACAGGCTACACACAGAGACACTCACATGCACAACAGACACACAGAGAAAACACAGACTCGCAAAAAGAGACACACACAGAGACACCCACACCCACAAAAGACACATACTCACAGACAGAGACACACGTACACACACAAACACACAGAGACAAACGCACACTGACAAAATCGGTATAACAATTAAAAAACAATAACACACCAACAAAATAAAAAAAAGGAAGGCAGATGAATGTTAAATTAAAATTAAAAGAAACACTCTAGACTCAAACAGACACACTCAAAGGCACAACAGACACACAATCACACACACAGAGACACACACTCACAAAATCTGTATAACAATTAGAAAACAATAAAACAAACTAACAAGAAAAGAAAGAGGCAAGCAAATGAATGATAAATTAAAATTAACACACACAGACAGATAGCCTCACAGGTACAACAGACAGACACTCACACACACAGAGACAAACACACACTCACAAAATCTGTATAACAATTAGAAAACAATAAAACAAACTAACAAGAAAAGGAAGAGGCAAGGAAATGAATGATAAATTAAAATTAACACATACACCGAAAGAGACCCTCACACGCACAACAGACAGACACTCACACACACAAAGACAAACACACACTCACAAAATCTGTATAACAATACAAAAACAATAAAACAAACTAACAAAAAAAGAAAGCGGCAAGCAAATGAATAAGAAATTAAAATTAACACACAAACAGACAGAGACCCTCACACGCACAACAGACAGACACTCACACACCTAGAGACAAACACACTCACAAAATCTATATAATAAAAAAACAATAAAAAAAGAAAGATGCAAGCAAATGAATGATAAATTAAAATCAACACACACACAAAACAAAGACCCAAACAGGTTACACACAGAGACACTCACATGCACAACAGACACACACAGAGACAAACACACACTCACAAAAACAGACACACACATAGACACACTCACCCACTAAAGACACACACTCACACACACAGAGGCGCGTACAAACAAACACACAGCGACAAACGCACACTGACAAAATCCGTATAACAATTAATAAACAATAACAAACCAACAAATAAAAAAGATGCAGGCAAATGAATGATAAATTAAAATTAAAAGAAACACTCTAGACTCAGACAAACACACTCAAACCCACAACAGACACAATCACACACAAACAACAAAACACCCACACCAAAAAAAAACACACACACACACACACACAAACGCACCAACGCGCGCGCGCGCACGCACGCACGCACGCACAGAGACATATAAAAACACAGACACGCACAGTAAAACACAAACACAAAAAAAAAACACACACACACACTCAAACACAAACAAACACACACACAAACACAAAAAAAACACGCAAACACACACACACAGACAAACACAGACACAAAAAGCACTCACAAAAACACACACAAACACATACATACACAGACACAAAAGCACACACACAGACAAAACACACACAAACACACACAAACACAAACACACACACACACACAATCACAGACACACGCACACGCTCACACACGCAAACACACACTCACACGCAAACACAAACACAAACACAAACACACACACACACAAACACACTTACACTCATGCACACACGCGCGCAAAGAAAACAGACAGAGACTACACACAGACATACGCACACGCGCACACGCAAAAACAAACAAGCTGACACGACAAGTAGAAGCTCATGCAGACAGACCCTGATAGAAATACACACACAAAATCAGAAAGGCAGGCATACACAAAGAAACAGACACACACACACACACACACATGCGGAAACTGATAGACATACAGGCACAGGTGCAGTGCACGCAGACAGAACTAGAAATATGCACGCAGGCAAAAGCAAACATAAAGAAAGAACAGACACACATACACAAAGGCACAGGCATAAGCACAACACGCACACACAGGCACAAGCACACAAATACAAACACACACACAAACAAAACAGACATACACACACCACGCGGAAAGAGACACAGACACAGAAGGGCACAGGCGCATGCAAACAGACACAGACAGACACACGCACGCAAAAACATACACACACACAAACAGATAAACTAAGACACAGATAGCGCAAGTGTGCAAGCAGAGATAGACAAACACACAAAAACTGACAGACAGGTAGACAAAGGCAGACAAACTCAGATAGACACGCACACAAAAACACACACGAAAGACACAGGGGCATAGGCGCAAGCACACGCATGCAAAAACACAAACAAAAAGGGCAAATTACATAGTAAGAAGGACAACAGAATCAATGTATAAAAAACATAGATATAAGAAAAACATCAAACAAACAAAAAGGCAACCGATTTTTTAACTTTAAAAACTACATGCATTATAAATAAATATTAAAAATGATTTCATCAAAAGAATAATTAATATGTACTTTATTTATCAGTAAAAAAATCATGTGAAAATATGAATATAAATAACAAATAATAAAGGGAGGATGAGATCCAATCATAAAGGAGAGGCTTCAATACATTAAATAAAAAACAAAAATATATTATCAAAGAAAAAATAAATAAATAAACGAATATAAAACAATCTGTATAACAATAAAAGAAATAACAAAACTAAATAGAGACTGACAAATTATTAATAAATAACTAGTTTAAAGAATGATTGTTCATAAATATATAAAGAAATATAAATAATAGAAATAAGGGGGGAATTACATAGTGAGAATGACAATTTAATCAATGTATAAGAAAAACATCAAACAAACAAAATTTAGGGACAAAACAAATTTTTTTTCCTGTAAATGATAAGTTATTAATAAACATTACAATATTTTTGAAAGCATAAATAATACATATTTTATTTAAAAATAAAAAAAATCAAATGAAAAGATAAAAATAAATATAAATATAAATAACATGAAAAAATTTGTATTTTATTTATCAAAATAATAAAAGAAAGAAATTAGACACATTAATATTCCATTATCAAGATACATAAATAAATAAGCAAGCAGAAATAAATATTGTTAGTTAAAAAAAAAACTAAGTGAAACAAGTGAAAATGATAAATTATTAACCATAAAAACTTCATGCATTATAAATAAATATTATAAATAATTTGTTAAGAAAATAATTAATATATACTTTATTAAAATATGTATATAAATAATAAATACTAAATAATAAATAATAAACAGATGAGATCAAATAATAAAGGAGAGAGAGTTCAATACATTAAATTAAAAAAACATATATTATCAAAGAAAAGAAATAAATCAATGACTAACCTAATTACTACTGGTGAGAATGGTAAAATGCAAAATAATCTATGTAACAATCATGTAAAGTTACGCTTTTAAGGGCAAACTTTATAATAAAAATGTAAAAAGTAATACCTAAATTTCTCTCCTTTTGGTGAGGAAACTTTCAGCAGCATTGTCCATTTCAGCATCTTTCCAACCACCCTCATAGGCCTTAACAAGTGTACGGTGATCACTATAATGACAAGAAAATTCTGATTTTGCCGCCTCTGCAAGCTACAATCAAGATATTTGACATATCAATCAATTTCAGTTCATAATGACGACATCAAGAAATAAGTTGCAAAATAAGCATGCTACAATATATTTTACTTGAATGCACATATCCATTTACAATCATAACATATTTAACTGAAATGGTATCCTTTCCAATCATTTTTTTCATTGAGACAGCACAAGAACTGCAACATGCCACAGAGATCAACTTATATCATTAATATCATATCAAGTTCTCCAAGAAAAATATGGCACACACAAAATGTACTGTTGAGCCAGAAAAACCATATAGTTACGTTTTCAAGGGCAAACTTTATAATAAAAACGTAAAAAGTAATATCTAAATTTCTCTCCTTTTGGTAATGAAACTTTCATCCAAAAGGGAACAAAACAAAAGAACAACATAAAAATAAAGGTAATAGAACCTTATACCAGAAACAAAGAATATACTAAAAAGACAAAGGTGGTGGCACCCGACAGAACTTTGTTAGAGGAAATATAAATAATGGAGTGGCAGAAGCACAAAAGAGTCTTCCAGGCAAGATGCAATATAAACAAGACAGAAAAGTACTGAAGTGTGGACCATAAAAACTCAACCAGTAGAGAGAAGAATGGTATAACCACAATAAGAAATGAATAATTAATTAAAAAAGAAAAATTAAAACACCCAAAACATAAAATATAATCACAATGCAAAAGGAAAGAAAGAAGCACAGACTATTACTTCCCATTAAATCTTCTCCGGATACACATTTCCCACATAAACACATGCATTTTCATACAACTAAGAAAATAACAGAGCCACGAAAATTTTATGACATCTAGAGTCTTAAGGAAATTGAATCTAGTGTCTAAACAATTGAAACAATAAATAAATGCCAAAAGTTATGGTGCATGTTCATTTAAACTAGAAAGAAGAATAAAGTAAATTTCAATTGACCTTTCACAAAAAGGATTAGCTTTGGAAAAATCACAATTGTCTGAAGATAAGATCAACTTACATCCTTCTTATCTAATGATGTTAGAAAAGGATCTCTCATACTGAGGAGGCCAGTTGATATGGGATCCAGACAAGTGAAGATAGAACCTAATATGTGCGTCCTGCTAAGTATGGGTTCCATTGGAAGCATTGTTGCCCTTCGCACTCTAGCAAAATCACATGTCCTTCAAATCAAATTGCATGGATGGAATTGAGTATGGAATTGAGCACTCTCAGCAAGCAAGTTTATCAATATAAGCAATTTGAACCAGCAAGTGCCAGCAAATGTGACAGTTCAGGGTCAACACACTATTTTTTAGTGATATTTAAAAGGAGGGAAAATTTGTTTATTTGAGTTTTTAACAAATTTTCATATACAAAACTAAAAGAAAGTGGTAACTAATGTTCAATAGCTAGATTCCCAGCCCTATGAACACAATTTGGAGCAAGCTACTAGCAGAAAAAACAGAATTTTAATTCAAAAATGGTCACTATTAACAAAACAAGGTATCATAGGCTAAAAAATCCAACAATACACACAATAGCACAACACAACAAATTAAGAAATTCATTAACTAATTAGTCATAAAATAAAAAATATCAATAACAATTAAAAATTGAAATCAAATATTAATTAATAAAAAATTATACTTAATAATAATAATACATCACTCAACTTGCATGTCAGCAACCGTGGTGAAGAAGTGGAGTGAGAATAAAAATAACAACAATAATTCATCACTCAATTTGCATGTTAGCAACTGTGGTGAAAAGATGGAGAGAGAATACCTTTACTAGTTACCAAAAACCCAATATCAGCAGTTTACCCAGTAAATTGTATCTTTCTCTTCTGTTAATGAGAAATAAGGAGAGGACATGAAGGTTGAAGTAAGAGAACAGTCAAAATTTCACCAAACAATTTCATATATTCTAGTTCAAACAAAATAATAATAAACAACAAAAATCACAAATACAACGTTGATATTTAATTAAAAAATTGAACAAAGAAATAAATAAATCAACTAAAGAAGAAAACATAATAAATAATAAATACCGGTTATTTAGCTAATTATTAGCACTTAAGCAAACAGATAAATTTAAAACAAGCAAACAAACCAATAATTAATTAAATCCAGATAGGGAAAAAGGAGGAAAAAATGAATATAAATTCATTAATTAATTAGTTATAAAATTATTAAAAAAATCAATAAAAATAAAAAATTTATATAACACATTAATGAATAAAAAATGATACTTAATTATAATAGCAATAACAATCATACATCACTCAACCTGTTAGCATCAGTGGTGAAGAGGTGGAGCGAGAATACCTTTACCACATAACAAAAAGTTGGTACATCCCATTGATTAATAATAATAATAATCACTCAACTACATGTTAGCAACAGTGGTGAAGTGGAGTAAGAATACCTTTACCACATACCAAAAAAGAAAACTAACAAATTTGTTAGAGGAAATATATTCTCATTTTATAAGATGTTGTGATACAATCCCCTATTTATATACAAACAAGAAGGACATAACAGTAAAGACTAATGAAAGCTAATGAATACTAATAATTACTGATTAGCTAATAACTACTAATAAATTGAGGATATTTACAGTCAATACACAATACTCCCACGGAAACCCATTATCATTATAACAATAAAAAAGAAAGAAATAGAGAAGAGCATTTTACAAAGAAAAATGAATCATCTATGCCTCTTGCAACGAAGAACCACTTTCAATAATCAAAATCATCATAACTGAAGGTACACACCTACTTACTTTCAATACTCAAAATCTTCATACTGAAGGTACACCCCTGCTGCCAACTACACATTATCAGCATGCTTTTCCTGGACACCACTGACCTATATGATTCAGCGTTAGGTTAATCCACAAAGTTATTGACCCACTCCAACAACTTAATACACAGTATAACCCCCAAAACAAAGAAAGGTACAAAAACAACTGAAGCTCAGTACAGAAATTACAAGATTAATTTACCTAAATTTGCAGAATAAGTAAAAACCAAAATTTCATCTTACTTGAATGGAGACCATCTTGGTCACTTTTGTCAGTACCTCTACTCCAAATGAACTAACATTTATATCCTTGAGTATTTCTTATCATGAATATGCAAATAACCTCCAGTGTCCACATGCTGAAGCCAAATCCACAGGTCTTGCTTGCAACTTGCAAGTCTCTCTACTTCCCTCTAAGTCACCTATTTTCAATTAAAGGGAATGAATTTAGATATCTAAAATTACCATTTTGACCTAAAAAAAAAGATTATCTTAATCAGAACTATTACACTTTAGGTTCTTAGTAGCTCACGGCCATCTTGGTCAAAAGAATCTTCAATTTAAACAATGGGATAGATATTCTGATGCAAAGGACTTGTAAAGATCTTTGAGAGCATCACTAGAGGTCTATTGTTCTGCATGTGATACAGAAAATACAAAAACAAAAATAAATCAGCACATTTCTACTAAACACACCATTAACATGAAACTGTTTATGTAAACATTGATTGCCATAACAACCTCGTACTTTAAAAAGTAATTACAAGCTATCAGTAGAAATGACAATTTGGCACCCCAAAAAAAATGATGAGAAATGACTATTAACACATATACAGACAAGAGATTGGCCTCATAGGGAACAATGAAAATTAAAGCGCAAAAGAAATAGCCTATTTAGAACTCTTCTTAATTAAATTGTCCAACCTCTCTCCACGTGTAAGAGCACTGTCAATAATCTTGTACTGTTCTCCAATCAAAAGGAAACAACTACCTGCACTGCATCTCACATCTAGAGATAAAAAGCATAAAAAAGCAATGCAAAAATGGAGAGGAAGAGATAAAGTAACAAAAGTCTACAAATTCACATGTAGCATGGGTAGGTCAAGACACCAAATTAATTTCAATATTACAGTTCAAAGGCACATTAATAAGCATAAATGCATATTTAAAAACAAAATAGCAAGACAACAATCATTAATAAAAGGGTGGTTTTATAAATTCTATGATAACATCACTCAAGGACATGAATCATTCAGCTAGTATAACGTGATGCTTGAATTGCATGACCATGCATTGATCATCATATGTATTGAGAAACAAGTTCCAAAACCCCCAAACAATTTTACAAGTTTTTTCACAGAAGGTTAGTATAAATATAAAATAAAAAGTGCTGGACAGCTCTAGAGAAGAAGAATGTCCGACTGAAAAGAAGTTTATAACACATTGATCCATATGTAAATCTAAGGCTCACCAGGATGATTCTTGTTTCTTCAGGCTCCCACTGGATTTTCAACAACTAGTCAGCCTCAGCAGGGTCCTGAAGATTTGAAAATAGCAGGGAAAATGAGGTAAATGAATCAAAACTAACCACATGAACAGGGAAACCAAAAAAAAAGAAAAAAAAACTTTATCAGTAGACAAGTGAAATAAAAGAAAATAACTTTATTGAAAATATTTAGTTGAAAACAAGGTAGAATTCCAAAGAAGATGAAAACTGAAATGAAAGAAGGTAAACTAAAAAGTCTAGGTTTCTATGATCAATCTCTAGAAGTTTGAAGTATTTAGTAACTAGAAATACAAACTTAAGATCTTTCGCATTATTTAAACAAAAAAGGAATAATAACACTCAGCAAGCCAAATTCAATTAAACCTTACGTGATCCAACCAGCAAGAAGCAACCAGAGAATAAAGTTGACCAGAAAGGTTGGCCAACCATCGAGTTGCCACAGGACAGTAATGCAGAAGTCACAGAATCTTAGCTGACACTTTAATTACAGCTCAATTCACAACAAAACTCTTAAGTGCAGAATCTCAGCTGACACTCTACAAAGAACTCCCAAGGGTCCTACAAATTAAACCCCAAATAAAATGTAATATCTTGTAATTAAAATAATAGACACTCAAGGAATTAAAGAAGTGATAAACTTTGTCAAATTAAAAATTAATCCATATAATCACTCCTAAACACAGTTATCTTCTAATTAACAAATTTTAGCTCAATTAAAGTGATGAAAGCCTAAGATTATACAAAAAATATATGAAAATAATGCGTTCTATCAATTCCATTAAACCCAAAATAAAATGTAATATCTTGTAATTAAAATAATAGACACTCAAGGAATCAAAGAAGTGGTAAAATTTGTCAAATTAAAAATTAATCCATATAATCACTCCTAAACACAGTTATCTTCTAATTAACAAATTTTAGCTCAATTAATGTGATGAAAGCCTAAGATTATATACATAAATATATATATGAAAGTAATGGGTTCTATCAACCCCCCCCCCCAAAAAAACACTAAGGATTTCACACTCCAGGCAAAATAATGGAATAAAACTGAATCTCAAACACACCACCAATGAAGAGTATCAAAGCATGCTCAAATATGAACCACTTGTATTCATCAACGTTCTCCAAATAGCATCAATCCAAAATAGCTTCATGCCAAAAAAGCAATTAAACTCATGCAATTTAGTCCAGGAAAGCAAATAAAGGAGGAGATTTCTCACACGGTAAGTGTTTCCCTCTCACTCTCATTAATCAAGGATATTTCTCTCAAGACCATCTAATTTAGGCTTCCCATAGGCTTGTAACTATCCTACATCTCCACCACTAAGTAGCCCATAGTCTTCGTGAATCAAAGGGTCTTTTTAGGGCTGTAATGTTGGAAAGGCCAAATGATGGAGTGGAAGTAAATGCCAATTATTAATGAAAACTGCACATGTATGTTACTCTCTAATACAACTTTCATGAAGAGCTGATGACACCAAACATGCACAAATTCAGATGTCCGTGACAGCAAACTCAACATCAATCACTTAAGCACCACATATGCACAAGTCAGAATCATTCATCCGCCAATATGAGTGAATCTTCTTTTCGTTGTACCCCTGGCACTTAGCTAGCTCTCATTCCTCTTCTTTCCTTTCTGTTTTTTATCTTTTTTTTTTCTTCTTCTCCTTAGGCTTTTCTCTCTTTTTTTTTCCTGTTCATTCTTCTGTTTTTCATATAACTTTTCATTGCCTCTTTCCGCATTTTTTTGTTTCTTTTTTTCAAATTCTTTTTTCCTTTTCATTTTGCTCTTTTTTTCTTTTCTTTTCTTTTTTTTCATCACTTTTTTTCTAGCATTGCAACACTAACTAAATGGCAAAAGAAAGTTCATTCTGTCGAAAATTCCAACCTCACTTAGTTCCTGTCACCAAGATTGCATACATCAACTAGTTTCAAGAAACATGAATTCATTATTTATTCAATCAACTTAGCAAGTTATAACCTCCAAACATTCATCACATGCAGCATTCATTAATCATCGATGGAAAATGAAAGAATAATGAAGGGCTCAAAGGGTAAACAAGGGATTTAATGTGTATAGGCTGCTGTTTGGTTAAAGGGGTTTGAATGGAATGCCCTTTTCGAATTCACAATTCCAAGAGCCGATGTGGTCTCGAATTAAGGATTGAGACAAGTTCTAGGAAGTTATTAAGCTAGATGGTATCACACAATTTTAAGAAAAATTCAGGCCCAAATCCTTCCAACTGGCTTACTCGCCCTCATTCACTCACCAAGACCAAATCGCATATGAATCGAACTTAATGCATGAGATTATTCTGCCTTGATGCAGAATTCCAGAAATCAATGCAAAATTCCAGAATTCATTGATTCAACAAGCCTTAACAATATTCAAAAGGACGTGTTCAAGGTTCAATCAAATTCCATACCAGTCAAGCAACCATCAAACCCAAAATTATAGTGCAAAGTTCAAGCAAATAATCGCCAACACAGATCAGAAACTCCAAAATAGAATCAGATCAGACCAGAGGAATAGAACAGAACGTTATTAATCAAAGTCACTTGAGAAGAACTTTTGTGCTCAATGTGGAATAACGGCAGAATAGAAATAGCACAAATACAGCTGGATAGAACTGAGGTACCAAAACCTATGCCATAACAACTACCTTTTACTACTAGACTAATCCCCCAAAAAAAACACACTTATGTTTCACAATAAAGCTCAAAAAACAATTAATCAATCCAAAAAACTAATGTAAAGTGAGGGAAAGGGACAACCGTGCAATGAAATCTTCTTGAAGTCATGAAACATAGATTCCCATCCCGGATGAGAATCATAAGCCCCTCCAATATAGTCCTTGCTCCTTGATGAATCCTCCTTGGTGGTGGTTCAGGATCAATTGGTAAAGGCTCCAAGATATGTGGTTCATGTTGAGTCCCTTGGAGACCTGTCCCATGAATTACCTGCAAGGAGGTATCATAATCAGTAGCAATATGATCAACAGAAATCATGTTAGTCAAGTGTTGAAGCTCATGCATGCGTAAATCATGAAGTTGGATGTAATGACTGAATGGTAGTGAGTTAACTAATTGTAAACAACTTGAGTGATCATATCAACAATCAATACTGACAAGCTTGTCACCGGAAGAAAATGTCAAAAATGAAATAGCCTATATGTCAAATTGAGATACAAGTGATAAAATAACACAACTGAAAAACAGGAATTGCATCTAACCTCTTCCCATTTTTTTTGAAGTTCCAATAGTTCTTGACAGTGTGAAAGGCATTCTGTGTGATACACGGAAGCTAAATCTTTTATCAGGGCCTTCCTCTTGATGACACCAACCACTACAATGACAAGAGAAGGTCGCATGAACCAACAAAAAAAATTGTGAACCCTTCTAGAAAACAAATGATATTCTTTACTACCAAAGCTCATAATAACCACAAAACTCCTTGTCAGAGGCTACAAAATAAAAAGACACAATTTGAGGCTTACTGCCCATGCCTCAATAAAGCAGCAGTATGCAATCTGCCCATATTATACTATCTTTTAAGGCTTAAGGCCAGTGGCTATAGTATGTCATTGACGAAACACATGAAATTCTCTTAAATGTATTCTTTCAATGCAAAAATCCTAGTTCAAAATTATAGTAGTAGAGGACCATAACCCCAGAATGAAGACACCTTGCCAATTATCGTAGCTCTCAAATACAGTACAGATTCGAGTTAGAGAGAAGAGCTATGATGACATCACCTTGTACAGCAATTGTAGAAAGAGTTTTTCATCAAAACACAAGCTGCTTGTATGCAAATTCAAGGCAGTGAGCAAACAAAACAACTGCAATTTATGTAGCTTCCATTATAAAATAAGGATTTGGCTTTTTAGCTGCATTAAGAATGATAAGATGTTCTTGTTCTTGTTATTAAATATGGAAAAAATTCTTGTAACTAATTAGTATAGGATTCTAAGAATATCCTAGCAAAAACTATAACAGATACACTTACTTCCAACTTTCAAGGAAGCAGTAAGAAGCAGACAGATTTACTAATTACAGCAATATGGTGAAAGAAGTGAGCAGTGCACACGGCTCAATTAAAAGTAGAGGCATTAATACTTAGATGTGGAAAGAATGAGTAAGCCCAGCCTTACATATTGGAAACCAATGTCCAGGAGATCAGTATATTTCATACCTAGTTATCATATAAAGAAGAAAAATATATCAAAAAATAAGTGATGAGTATGTTAGCTAAAACTGGATGACAGAGAGAATTAAATATACTTTCAAGAATACCTGAATTTGTTTGACCACATTGGGCGGCAGTGCTACTCATATCAGACGCAGCAGAGGAACTCCTACTAAGTTTTGAAGATGTATTTGAACTTCCAGTACTATCACCATGAGTGGACCAAGTGCCTGAAGGAAAATTGTCAGTCAAGATATGCTGAAATAATGTAAACAATTTTAGTAAAATCTAGAAAACAATAAATAACTTAGGGATATTCAAAGATACAAAATCTGAATGGTAAATTGATGTTATAGAAAAATTTATAACCTTTTGCAAGATCTTGACCATGTTCACTATTAAAAAAAATATCAGCGCTGAAAAAGAAACCTACATCACTACTAAATGTTAAAGGGGTCATGCTCCAAACATCATATTGATAGTTAGAACTTAGAAGTATCACTGCTCCCAAGAAAAAGTAACTTAGTACTAGGAAATATCATAATTGTTTTTCCCAACCGGGGATCTGTTTCTTTCATACCTTTGGTTTTTCCAGTTGAAGGGAGAACTGAAAAGGAACCAAAAAAGCAGAACACTCGCTTGAGAGTCACCTTAGATAAGGACCTTTGAAAAGACTATAAACAAAGAAAAACAGTTAGGAAATTCCACTGCTGAAACAGCTAAATTTTTGTGACTTTTTGTCATCCCTTTTTGAGAGCATATAATAGACTGAACTAAAAATTCATTTGATTTGAGGAAAGTCAAGAGTCTAGAATTACAGGCAATAAAGCACTCCCCACGTACATATTCATGTCAATCCATGTTCTAGTTAATAATTTTAACATATGACTTAAGGAACCACAAAGTGAGAAAACAATTTTTTTTTTTGTGTAAACAGACAAGCATCTTCGGTTGTTAATGCAGAATACACACCATGGCAGGACAAAACAGCAAACAAATGAATGTTCAGGGAATAAAACACTTACAGATTCTTTTCTTACATATCCATATTTGTTTTGCATCTGTACAAGGGAAATAGGTTAGATGCAAAAATTTGCTTATTCAAATTAAATAAATGAACTAAAGTTTGAAAATAATCACCTCGGAAAAGAAGTCGACAGTGTCAAGCAGCAGCAACTTTGACTCAAAGTGATGTGCTAAAGCTTGGCAAGTATTTGAGGGTAAAGTTCTTCAGATTTTGAAAATAACAGTATGAGTCAAACAGACATGGATACCTAAACAATCTTGTGCAGGATATCATAAGACATCTGCGTAAAATACCTACAGGTCCAGAAAGTAGAATTGTCCTGCTTGCCGGTGAAAGGTTACGGGTGTGTTTGGAGAAGTGAAGTTGTTTTAAATGAACAAAAGCAACACTCTTTGATAACTCACAAGTTCTTTCGCTGTCATTGTCATATCACCAAATAATGGAGTATGATTTGAGCTGTAAGGGAAATTATAATTCATATGTCATGTAAGATTTGAAACAGGAATCTGAATCAGAGTGCTATGTTTCACCAGGTAATGAATCTGAACAAAGTAAAATAAAAACTACAAAAATGTGCAACTAAAAAGAATAATCCTAGACGTGAGGGAAATCTTATAATATTAAAATAAAGAAAAATCCCCGTGGTTGCAATAAATACTTTAAGATACATGAATTTCAGGATTCATTTTCATTTTGCATGAAGAACCAATTTCTGCAATTATTTTGCAATGTAGTTTAAGAAATTTATTCAAAAATAAAAATTAAAACACGAAAATCGAAGAGACGAAGGGGTGAGATATGGTAAGGCGTACTTCGACTGGGATCAAACGGCAGCGGAGGAGGAGGAGTTAATCAGGGCAGCGGATCTGTTTTTGACACCGTAGAGGAAGGCTGCACTGTAGGAGCGTCTTCGCCCATGTGTATTAACAGCACTTTCGGACCTACGTTAATCTCAGAGTCCCTCAAATTAGTTACTGTGGTTCTTCAAATCTTGTCCCCACTTCCCCGATTTCTCACAGCTACCCACTGAAAAGTTCAGAGTAGAGAAGAAGCAGAGATAGAAGAGGAAGAAACTGAATCGTCCGAGAGAGGAGACGTATGAAAGAAGAGGACCATTCTCATTTTCTCTCTCCAGGCTCCACCCTGAAATCATGCATAGATTGTTTAGATTCACTCTTTCTCCTGTCCGCACCCTTAAATCACGCTTAGTCGGTTTAGTTTATGAGAAATCCTTACCCGCATAATAATTCATAAGGCATAACCCATTAGTGAAATTTAATTATTTATTAATATTTTTGTTAATTTCAAAACTTATTTGTAGTAGTGGCCTTTAAAAATAAATTTTGTTGAAAACATTACACCATAGCGCTTAAAATTATCTAAGTTGTTATGTTTTAATTATACATACCTCATATGACGTGCTATTTTGGGGGAGTGTATAATCATAGATTTGATATTTCATAAAATTATTATTATAATATTTTAATAGTTTATAAATTAAAATTTATTTACTTTTTTTCTACATTGTAGTTATTTAATGGTATAAATCAAATTTTAAGAGTTTAAATTTATTTTTTTACATTTATAGTGATAATTTTTATAAAATATTAAATCTAAACTATTTATTTTTTAAAATCTAATTGTAGATATGAGATTATAAAAAAAATTAAAAGAGAGAGAGACCCAAGTTTGGTGGCAAAATAGTTTAGATTTTTTTCAGCTCCCTGAGACCAAAATGCTTTGATTTACGGGTAAGGTCTAATAAGGAAAAAACAAAACCGATATATAACTGTTACTTTTTCAATGATCTTATTATTGAAAAAAAATTAATTTACAAATTCCTACCATTTTCAAGAATTTTTAATGAGGTGTTTTTTTATCAAGTCATAATAGTTTTACAACCATGTGATTTTTTATTGTTAACATATTATTCTAATTTTTAATTTAAATCCTATTTTCTTATCAGGTTCTTATAGTTTCATTTAACTTTTAATTCGATATATGAGATATTATTATTTGGACTTTTAGTAATTAAGCCTTTTCTTTTTGGATCTTATGGTAATTCTTCCCCTATTTTCTTTTTCATTTTTATAATCCCCTTGAAATTTCACATGGACTATTTTTATAACAAAATTTCAAAAAAATTTTTGGGATTGAAAAAATTGTTTGAATGATTATTATTTAAAATCATAAGTGAGGAAAAAAAAATTATAACTTCTTTAAAATAACCGTTCTTAAATATTGAGTAGGCTTGAAAGTGGAGATGACAAGCATATTGAGATTGAAAGAGGAGGGCAAGACATTGCTACAAATTTGCAGCAAGGCGTGAGATGTTGGATTTGTATGACTTGTATTCATCTCCCATGCTCCTGCAGTGTTTTCAGTTTTGCTCTCTTCTTAGGCCATGATCTTAAAAAAACGAAGGAGATATATAAAGGAATTGGGTTGAGTGGGCTAGAGTCGAAAAAACAAGTATAACTCATCAGGTTGGCTCTCTTAGGCCTTGAATTTGCTAGAGTCGAGCTTGAAATTTTTGCTTTAAAAGTTAAAACGGGCCTAAAAGGGCCAACTTGGTGAGACCAAAGGTCTGTCTGTTTAGGCCCATTTGTTTTTTTTAATTAAATTATTTATATGATCTTAATATTGTTGGTTTTTTATGTTTTGTTAATGAAGTTGAAAATATTTAGTTATTGTTATCTTTTTAAAACTAATTAAAATTTATAAGAACATTTATATTAAAAACCCTAAAAATAAAATAACTTACAAAAGAAATTACTTATTTCATAAGTTTTCTTATTAATTGTCTAGTAATTGTTTTGTTCATGTTTTGTAACTTGTACTTTTAAAGCATATATTCATAAAATATTTATTTTGTTAATTCTGTATTATAAGAAGTGTTTTTTACTTTGTTAAATATTCTTATTGATTAAAACAAAATTACTTACTTTACAAGAATATTTCATTTGGTTAAGATTGATGCATGTTGTTGCACTGTAATTTTGACAACATTTATGTGTTAAATTAGAAGTTTCATTATTGTAATTTTCTAATTTTATTTATTTGAAAAAAGCTAAAAAAATAATTAAAGTTTGTTGAAGTGATTTCTGGCCCGACAACCCTAATCTTTATCTTCAAGGGTCGGGCTTTGAAAAATGACTGTTTTTTTAGTTGGGCCTAAACGAGCCTGCCATTTAGGCCCTAGCTTGTGAAGGGCCCTCCCTGCTAGACCAGCCAGCCAGACCCTTTTTACTAGAGTGTGGTGGCCTATCACAAAAGGATTTGTAGGGCTTTTCCTAGAGTGTTGGACAAATGTAATCAGAGGAAAAGAAAAGGTAAGTGGCAACCTTAAAAGAAAAAAAACATTTTCCTTCTTTAGAAGCTAGATGAGTCTACCTCCCATTAGTGCACCTTTTGCAATTGACTACCTTGAACAAGGCAGCATAATTCACCGATTACCCAACAGGACATTATACATAGAATTCAATTGTCATTGTGATGGAGTTGCTTTTACTGGCCAGACCTATAAGAGGAAAAACAGGAAGATGCAAGCAAAAGGAAAGAAACTTTCCGGTGGTAAGGGAGTTGCCTTTAGGACTCCCACCATTTTGGAGAAGTTGAGAGTTAGACTTGCCATAAGGTTGCAGTAAGCAAGGACTGTGAAAGGGTTATGTTGGGGACTGTGACTTACTTTTTGGGCATTTAGCAGTAGTTGGCGTCTAAAGGAGCAGATGGGGTAAGAATTATTTTGTAAACTAAGTGTGAGGAAAGCTGGCCTCTCAAATGCCAGGTTCAGGTGGAGGAAGATCATCTTTCATCATAATTTTGTATGTGTTTCAGGGTGCCTCCTTTCGTATCGTTTGTGTAAGCTTTGTGTGAGTTTTCTTATATTGTAACTCTCTCATTTTATTGAGGGGGAAAAAGTATTTGATTTGATATAAATCAGTCAGTTTCTACAATGAACAGAAAATTAGATATTATTGGATTGCCATGTCATGAGGACACAACATTTGTATATACCAGAGGATTACTCAAAACACAATTAGATGCAAGTACTTCATACCCCAAAAAACTCAGGTGTTGAAGCAAGCACTGAGCCTCCAAACCAAACTGCAAACCTCCGGCTGGGATTGCTGAGAACATTGACCTCCACTGGTTGTGCCTGTGGATCAAAATTGAAATCCCAGACCAAAGCAGTAATAGATAGTGGTCAGGCTTTTCACATCTATATTAAAGTAATCACTTTGTGTGTCTGACTGCGCGTGTGTGTGTGTGGGTAAGTGAATTTTTGTGTTTGTGTGTGTGTGTGTGTGTTGGGGGGGGGGGGGGGGGGGGGGGGGGGCTATAAATTAAATGATGCACAGAAATTCATACTTTTATCTCACCACCAAGGCGTGCTTCAGATGCAAGAACACGGGCATCCACAATTTTCTTCAGATCACGTTGTAACCTCCTGTGGAAATCCTTGAACATGGTTGATCCTCCAGACAAAACAATATTCTGTAATAAAATAAAAACACAAGATTAAATGGTACAAAATCCAACAGCGAAAAGATCTTGTGAACAAGAGTGGTTGGATAAACAAAATCAGAAAGTAAACATATTAGTTGGGATGACATAACACACTAAAGAGCTAAAATTGCACCCATAACAGAAACACACTCCATACTAACATTGAGTCTTTAATAAACACAAAAAAGACTGTTGATGAAGACTTAAAAATCATAGAAAGCATGACAAAACAGAATATCACATATTATGCACACATCACTAAGAAAAATCATGTATAATATTGACCTTATATAACGCTCTCCTTGTGTCAATTGGTGCAGACTGAATGCACTTGTCAATTACAACTGGTAGAGGGGTGGTAAAATCACTGCTATATATCTCAGGATTAAAGAAAATCTGCAGAAATCGTCGTGGCAAGGTTCGTAAGTACAGAAGGCAAGGATTCCAAAGCAGTGGCTTTATTCTTACCAACATAAAAAAAATTATGATAATCACATAGATGCATTAAATTCTACAATCCTACCAATCTAATTACTGTTTTGAACTCTTAATATAAACTAGGTAGCTGTGTCCAGCTGATTTTCAGATCTTTTGAACTGATAAATTTACAGGTTTTGAAAGGATAAAGCAGCTTAGGATTCTTTAGCAATATGCAGCTTTTAAAAGATTATAGCGTCATTGGTTAGCCCCATATGTGACTTTTTCAAGAGATTTTATAGTGTGGCATCTTTAAAGGAGGATTGCTTATATGCTACAGCTACGCTATCTTCTGATGGATTTCAGCTAATGATTTTCAATAGGGTTCCTTAATCTTCAAAGCAATTGTAAAGCTCTTTCATGTTAAGGGCTGAAGGGGTCCTTTTTCCTTAGTTTGAGAAAGATAATTGTCCTCTATTATTATATTGTTCTCCTTCTCATTAACAAATCATTTTTATATCAAAAAAAATAGTGTTTTTCAAATACTTATAGGACAGATTTACGTACTTAATACAATAGAGAAAATCATGCAAGGTGGTGCACAACAAGCAGACATGCCTCATACAAAATTTTCCCTTAGATAGATCTCAAGTTAGGGAAATTGTAAGAAAGATACAATAGAACAAACCTCGGAACCCAGAAATCGTTCATAGCCTATATCACAGGAATATGGTGCCCGTTTTTGGTTTGATATCTTTTTTGCAATCCATCCTTCATTGTAAAAAAGCAATCTGCTGCATTTAAAAGCAAATCAAAGCATGAAGAATTATCCTCATCTTTCTAGAAATCAGAACTTCAGCAATTTTGTAAATGTAGGTACAACTTGTTAAACACTCGGCTAGATTGTCCCTGGCACCTAAACATTTTCAAGATATATTAATCACACAAAGTCTGACAAAACCCTAAACATAAAATAAAGACGAAAAGCATATGCAATTGAACATGCAGACATTATAAAAACATACTCGCCATGCAAGACCATTGTATCATCTGTGAGCACCTTCCTCTTTAAGGCACTAGTGCGCGGTGCCATACGGGGACGTTTTATTGGTACAACTTCAGAGGCTGCTGGAGTAGGTTTCGCTTTCAAAAACGAAGATCTTCTTCCAACTAGAGCAACCAAAAAAAAAAAGCCAAAACTGAGATTCGTTCTCATGGAAAGAGAATCATTATCATGTTCTTCTAGAATTATATAGGAATCACTTTAATACCTAATATGGAAGACAATAAATCATCATCATCAGGAAGGGACTCTGCACTTCTCTTGGATTTAGCCCCCTCGTATGATTCAGTCAATTCCACACTCTGCATTGTCAGAGTACTTTCTGTAAAACTTCACTTGTTAGCTGAGACGCATGTTACCCCTTCCACACTCTTAATGCCTCGAGACATATCCTGATAATCAGGTGTAGATTCCATCGGCAAATTGTTAGGTCCAACACTATGTTGATATGCTCGTGAGAGCACTTTTTCAGGTGCTGGCAAGTCAGAAGCAACAGATTTGCCGTCGCTTCTTACTTGATTATCAATAAAAATCTTATTCCCATGTTGTTTATCTGACTTCTCCAGATCTCGATGAATTTCTTTATACATAGATTGCTATGTTGTCTGCCAATCACCTAAACAGGATGCAAAACTAGGTTATATGACGCTGTTTGCCAGCAAATATGAAAATAACCAACTACCAGAAGAAGTATTATTTGCATCTGTCCGCCAAAGTTACCACATATGCATACTGTAACTAATTAAGGAAAAACATTCAACCAAAAGTCTTAATTTGGGATTAGAAAGTTGATTTTCTCAACCAAGAAAATAAGGTCAAGTTAGAAAGTCATTAACTAAGTCCCCAATTCTAACAGAAGTCAAGGAGAAGTTGATGTCACTACAAGAATTGGATCCAGGCAGTAAAGATGCAATATTGAATCAGCACGCATTTACCTCCAATGGATGACACATCAGTATGGCCCAAATGGGATGTGCATGACCGGAGATGTAATTCATCAGGATGTACAGCTTCTTGAGCAACATGGTTTAAAGCCTCTGCTTCCTTCAATTCTTCAAAGGCCTGAGCTCCAACATCAACAACCTCAGGTCTCCCAGGTGAACCTAGAAGATGCACAGCACTGGATGCTTTAGCCACACCAAAGGGAGTAAATTCACCCTCACTGTTAGCAATTTCAATGTCAGTTAGAGTTTCGTGCTTTGACAATGCATGCTTATCCTTTAGATGACCATCTGATTCTGACCCTTTTGAGACATCCAACTGAGACAAAATTTTATAACTGGGGTCCTCCTGATCAGATGTAACATGAGAACAGCTGGGTGATGCAATAGTTTCACTAACATTTGCTCCTCTAGAGACCGCATCAATAACAGTTTGGTCTAGATAAGTCACAACAGGTTCATTATTTATCACAACCCCATCATGCAAATCCTCCACCTTCTCAAGCACAGCAGAAGCACTGATAGTCCCATCTGTGTATTCTGGCACAAAGGATGGGCCATTTTCTCTTTCGCAGTCACCCAAAAGACAGTCAGTCTCCTCATGGTGAAAATCTAGAACACTGCCATTCTTTACATTATCTTGCATAGAATGATCAATTGCAACTTCCTCTTGTGAGTTTTTCATTGATACAAAATCAGTTGAATTATGATAATCTGCTTCATTAATGACCTGAGCCAAGTATGGCTCTTCTAGTCCAGGAGTAGATGGCCTTTGAGCATATTCACTAGCTTCAATGCCAGAGGATACACCATCAATCTGATCAGAATAAACCAATTCAATAATTAGATCTGGCAGAGATCATGACCTTATGTCTTACTAGAAGTAGATCAGGAGACAAGAACAATCCTTAATTCTAGATTATTAACCTTGCTACCACTGACTTTCACTTGCACCCCATCCAGTGTTTTAGTTACCTCTTCTTTCCTTTCATTTTCGTCTAAAGGTCTGCCAGATTGCACGGATACTTGAGGATTAGTCCTGCAATCAACACAGACATTTGGGTATTTCAGGAAATTTATGGCGTACATGATAATAATGTGTGATGACAAAGATAAGAGACTATTTCTGAGAGACTGATAAATCCTACTCCAATATGCCATCATGTTCAAAAGTAGTTGCCTTTTCCAGCAATAAATCCTGCTTTCCAGTTCAAGTTAAAATAAATGACGTAAAAGTAATAGATAAAATAAATAAATAAACAGATGGCAGTCACAGTCATTCATAAGTATGGTGCGTTTCTGTTACAAGCTCATGGCAACTCATAGGAAAGTAACTTGATACACATTCTACAACAAGGCACTACTAAGGCAGTTCATATTATATATTACAGATACTAAAGTCCAAAACAATTAGGGAAAACAACTAATATGAGAAAAATTAATCAATTGATTTTTTCTTTTTCCAACTGACTAAGAAAATTGGGACCAAAAAAAAACTGTCTAAGAAATTACCTTATTCTGTTTATCTTTTCAAAGACTCATTTTGATATATAACTGTAGGCAGGGGTCATTAGGAGTTCAAACCAATATACCCCTAACAAACCAGTTCAAAATTAATTCATGAAAGCAAAGTAAAAATATTTAGGAAAAAAAATAAAATTCAGTTCAAGGGAGAGAAACTTCGATCCCCTAATTTGTCAATGATTTAAGAGAACAAAACATACAAGAAAGCCCAGAATTAACTGCCAATTCAATTGTTCTTACCAATCTGAAGAGTGTCACTTGCAAGTATGAGTAAATTCTTTCATGAAATATTATCTATTTATATTTCATACTAGGTCAAAATCTTAGCATAGCTGCACAAGTAAGAACCTAATCAGATACGCATCATACCCCCTGATTATTGCTAGACACATGCTCAGAAGAAAATGTTCCCAAGAAGTTCGCTATTCTCAAGTGAACCTTAAAGTATTACAAAACTAATTTTGAATGCTTAATTATAATTTAGGGGTAATAAATACAGTAATCATTAGCTCATAAACTATTATAATTAAATGACTATCAGCATTACTTGATCTCAAACTTTCTAATGATGGTAAGAGTTGCACAGGCCTCTATCAGTATCTGTTATTGCATAAGTGCCACACGCAATGTGAGGCAAAATACGAGCTGCCAATAACTAGGAATGGCACTCACTCAGCAAGCAAGACTATAGCCAGAGCTCCGTAAATTAAGACAAAGGTTTTCACACTAAACCTTCAGAACATGTAAGAGATACAGTAATAACAGGGGGAAAACTAAAGCAGGCCAAAGCAAGAGATCACCCTTTTCCCTGAAATATAACCCACCCACTGTAATAGTCCATCGTAGGTAGACATCCCGGAGAGGTCCAAATCACTCAAATGGAACTCGAAGTTCCTCAGACCTGAAACCCATGATAGAATATGATAACATGAGAATTCAAAAGCATAATAAGCTAATGAAAAAGGAGAGATATCTGCAAAACAAAAGGACAAATTGGCTGTGTAGAAACAAATAAAATCAATAAAACTGTCATATACAATTACTTAATTATCAATTTGCGCGCATCAAAAATTAAAGCCTGTCAATTCATCTAAATATTATATTTTGAAAACTAGATCATGCATTCATAGTAGTATACAGATGTTAAACTATATATGGAATATGGTTATATAAATATGTACATTTTCCTATTTATTCTATTGCCTAACATATACATTTTCCTAATATCATAATAATAAAGAAACGGAGAACAATGACAACATTGCGGACAAATAGAACAAAGACGGCGAAGCAAATAACCATATCCCCGAAAGGGCCTCATAACTATCCGTCATTATCGTTTCCAGAGCGTCCAAAAACAGCGCCAAACAGAGCAAGTTAACAGCTTCGCAGCATATTTGAAGACCACAAAGCCAGGCAGAGACGAAGATGGGTTTATCGGCCAAAGAGAAGGCAAAATCGGGCAATTACGCTAGCACCGCCGACACTAACCGGAACATGGGTCTTCTGGTAGTTCTCTTCACTGAAGACGATCCCGCCATTGCCGACAAAACCAAGCTTTTCTCTTCCCCCTCTGTTGCTTCATCTTCATCTTCTTCTTCATCACCCTCTAGATTCCCTGGTTCCTCCTTCAGAAGAAGAAATTCCAGTTTCCTCCTCTCTAAAGCCCAATTCCCCATTTCAATCTGTGCGCTTTTCATCTTCACCACTCTTCTCCTCTTCACTCTCTCTACTTTCGAACCCTCTAATCCTTCCCCTCGCAAATTTAAGCAAAAATACTAAAAACACAAATTACAAAGAGCAACGGATGATAATCACCGCGTCACAACATCAACCTAAAAATCAAATAAACGTAAAGGGAACATGGATAATGAAATTTGATGAGAAACTAGAAGAGACCGAGATGCTAAGATGTCCAAATGAAACACAAATCAAACCAACACAATATTGATCTGCTTCGCGTGTATTTTTTTTTAGATGAAACGGAATACATGGTTACCTCTACAACAGCGTTTGAGAGAGCACGAACGAGAAAGGAAGACCAAGGAAGACCGAGCTCAAAAAATTGGATTGCTACCCTGAATTAAACCCTAGATCTTGGAACCGTTTCGGCAGAGAACATAATGGAATCCAGGATCAGATAAAGGGTCCAAGCTTAATTTAAGACCCATAACGTCGAGGCCCAAGAAATTTGTGCATTTGAAATAAGGGACTTTATTTTTTAAATTAAGGCTTTGTTGGGAGGAAAAAGAAAGAAATGAGATGTAAGGAGTTTGGAGGGGAGGAGAAACAAAGAAAATGGAGGATATTTTCTCCTCTTATTTGTGAGTTAAAAAAATAGTAAGGAAGAAAGATAGAGGATTAATGATTTATTTTTATAATTTTGTCCTTCGCTTTAAAAATTAATATAATTATTATGTTAGTTCTCAATGTGTTCTGATGATAACTGACAATTGTAAACTTGGTATGAAGTTTGTTTTTGGCAGAATGAAAAACTTATTATCAAAGGCAAACTTGAGTTTAGGTATGTAAAGTCGAGTTTGCAACCTGATAGAAAGCTGCTCTATTATGCTAGAAACCAAACTCGAGTCTGCTTAGACAAAGTCGAGTCTGAGGAGTCACAGAAAGCAATCCAAATTTTTCACATCAAGCCAAACTCTAGTTTGCAAAATCAAACTGGAAGTCTAGGAGATACAGAGAGCACTCATAATTTTTAAGCAAGACAAACTCAAGTCTGGACCATGAAACTCAAGTTTAGACTAAATAGAAGAGAACCCAGAAACCTCAGTATTTTACATAAGTCTTGCAAACTCCAGTCCGCGTTTCCAAACTCCAGTTTAGACCAAACAGAAAAACACTCGAGTACCAGCCCAATCTTCAAACTCCAGTTTATGCTGAAAACTCCAGTCTGGAAATTCTTGAACTTAGGCTCATCTTCTCTACATACCCCAAAACTCGAGTCAGTCACCAATTGACTCGAGTCTAGGTACATGACCAAAATTCCATTCCAAGTCCAGAACCCAATAATCTTCTCTGTAAGAACCAAACTCGACTCTGTATTTGTAAACTGCCAGTTTAGATTATTGATCTACATTCATGCTTTCTGGATGAATCCCAAACTCGAGTCAAGAAGAACAAACTCGAGTTTGCATTGGGGATTTTGAAAAACCAAATGATGTTGATCTGCGAAATCTTTATGGGTTAACCTGAAATTATCATATCAAGTTATATTATTATTTCTAACATTATTGATCAAGTTTTTGATAAGTTTCAGATAGGTTCATCACAAGATCAAGATGAAATCAAGATCTATAATAAGTGCATTAAATGAAGAACCAAGAACAGGGCTGATCTTTCTCCTTTATCCTAGATGTTCAGTTCAGACCGTTGTAACACATTAAGTTGCGAGTTTTCATGCAACTCCAAGATCTTGAGAAAACTTTCATTTTTAGCATCTCAAGATGGCTAAAATCGCGTTTGTGGCCGTCCAGGGCCAAATGGATGGATCTGGCAACATTTAGTCATCCTGCAATCCTCATGTAGACTAAGGAGGGTATGTGGCTTTTCATGCAAATTCGACACCATGACCAAACTTTCATGATATGAACTCCAAAAAGAATTCTACCGTTCCTCTCCCCAATCTCGTCTCCATCATTTTATTTCTTGAGAAAACCCGGCATCTGGAAAAGGACGAGGTTGCTAAGAAGCCTGAGGCATCCGATCAACACCTTTTGAACTTGATGAAGATCACTTTCGAGGAAGGGTCTGGTCAGCCTTAAGCTCCAGGACCATCTAGGTCCAAAAGCTTCAAGGCGCAAATTACCTGGGTAGTCCGAGCCTGAACCTGGTACTGAGTTGACTTCTCAGCCCGCTCCCTTCATTATTGGACCCAACATTAAGGCCATTATGGGGAAGGCCATTTCAGATTATCTGGGGCCTCTTCAAATCTCCCTACCTGCCCAACATCACTTGTTTGAGAAGCTGGAAACAGACGTTGGCCAGCTAGCCCAGGAGCTCGTTCAAGTTAAGAATGGATAGGAAGAGCTGAAAGACGAAGTTGAAAATCCAAGTAGCCTTCTTGAAGATCGTGGAGGCAGCATGACTAATATGCACAATACCCTCTGGACCCTCACCAAAAGGGTCGACAGACTGCTCCAATTCCAATCCAGTGTTGGTACCTTTGCTCCAAAACCTCCTTCACCTGCCCCTGCTTTTCACCCCTACTTCTGCCTTTGCTGCTCCAGTCATCTCCTCTTCTCCTCTCCACACACCTACAAAAATGCTCCTATCCGTCCTTCTCATGCCTCAACTGTCAGGCCTGCTTACTCTGAATCCTCCACAGCAGATCTATTTGATGAGCATGAGCCAGCAGACATTGCCACCTCCCAGCCCTCTTTCTCTCTCAATCCATCCTCACTCCTACCACTCCCTAGTTCATCTAATCCCTTCTCTTCCCTATTTCAACAGCCTCCACTGTGATCCCCTCTTTTTGATCGATGCCAAAGGGGGAGGGTGTTTAAGTTTGAGTTGAAAGAAGCCAAGTCAAGCACTTATTTATCTCGTGTTTTTGCTCATATGTAATCAGTGAACACACTTTGATTTGAAATGGAAATCATCTTGGCCCAGTATTGGCTTGCCAATTACAAATTCTTCTAACTCGCATATGATTATTGAATCTCTGATTTTTCTGATTCAAATGTCTGATTTATCTATTTCTATGTTCATATCCTGCACTAAGTTTTTGTCTTAAAATTCTCTTCGGCTTATGATTTTCAAAAGTCGACATCATCAACAAGCTGGAGAATGTTGGTTCTCCATGTGTAATTTGGTGATGATTAACCGTTGAAAAACAATATGAAAATAACCACTTAGGTTATGAGTCAAAAATAAAGTTAGAAACGCTTTTCTAACTAATTGACTCGAGTCAATCGACCTCCGTCCCTAACTCCGAAGACTCAGGGACTCGAGCCACCAAATACCTGACTCGAGTTTGAGACCAAACTCGAGCCGGCATTTTCTCTAACTCGAGTCTACCTGGTCTAAAAATCAAAGATTCCAATTTCGTTTGAACTCCTTGACTCGAGGCTGTGTGTGCTAACTCAAGCCAAAGTTTTGACCGTTGATTTCGAAAATGATGATTAAGTCGAGTCATCACTTACTAACTCAAGCCAGAGTACTGATGTTGGTCCTTAGCTGAAATTAGCCACGACAGACTCGAGCCTAAAAAGACTGGCTCGAGTCGAGAGCCTAACTCGAGCCATGGATTTCAGCCTCGAGTCAATTTTCCTCTACGCGATTAAATGATTAAATCTCCTTGGCTTGAGCCACGATTTCTGTTGCCTCGAGTCTAGGCCAAAGGTCGAGCCAAGTGACGCTTCGAGTCATTCCTGAATCCCGATGAACAATAAATAAGGAGGGTATGTGGGTTTTCACGCAAATCCGAGACGCTGACCAAACATTCATTCCTTTGAGCTCAATCTTGCGCAGATCGCGTTGGCGGCCGTCAAGGAACCAAGGGGGTGAATCTCGCAACACTTTGGGTCATTCTGGAATCATCATGAACAATAAGGAGGGTATGCGGGTTTTCACGCAACTCGGGGAGGGTGGCTAAAGGTGACTTTTTCACTAGGTCAAAGATCAACGACTCTCACGTAGGAATTTATGATGATCTCATGTCAAAGGGCATTGTGACGTGATTATACATGAGATAAGCTTATGACTTAATCCATGCAGCTTTCTCATAGTCACTCCCATCCAGTACCTTGTACAATGCTTAAGACTTTGATCCATATCTCTATGCCTCTTCAAAGTCATACTGGTCTTATTTCATGTTTGCTCCCCGTATAGATGACTAACCGAGGACATTTAGGACAATCTTTATGATATGTCCAAGGATACAGTCATCATAATAAACATGAAAATAATATGATAACAAAAAAGGAGAAGTACTTTACATAACAATTTTGTTCAAAGTACAATGATTTGCCCCCAGGGTATAATTTCCAACAAGATGAGATTCTTATATCAACTAAAAATGGGTAGATTTAAGAGAATAGGAAAAAAGGATGGTAAAATGGTTGGTGGGTATTGTGATTAAGAAACAAGAAAACCAAACTAGAGAAAATTGTAAAGGAAGGTTTGTTTGTAATGGAGGCGAGTGAGAGAATAGGTGAGATGGTTTAGTGCCAGAAATTAGGGCATGAAAAAAAAAAAGAATAGAAAAAACGGAAGGGATGAGGAAGATGCTTGACAATGGCTGAAAGCACTATGAGAGCAGCGGCGACGACATCCATCGTACTTGTTTAGAAACTATTAAGGACTAAGGAGACCTTTATGTGTGGTTGCAACCACGAGAAATGAAATTTTTGCTCAAAATCACAACATTCATGGGAAGAAATTTTGGAGGAAAATAAGGTATGAGCCCACCCTATTTTTTCTCTAGCTTTTCTTTCCTCTCCTGTTTTCTCTCCTACCCAAACAAGAGAGAGCCCCCTTTTTATCCCTCTTTTCCTCTCTATTTTTCTTTCCTCTCCCTTATTTCTCCAAATAAAGCATTGATTAAGAGCTATTTATCTAATTTAAGTAGATTAAGGAAACTAAATAAATTACTTAATTAAAATAGATGCGATGTGATCTCTCAACAATACTTATGTGTAACGTTAGATTTTACATGTCTATAAGTTAGACAAATCAACTCTAAGAAATGAGAGATAAAGGAATAAATGTCTTATATTTAGAAGTTCGCCTCAAACTAAGTTAAGCATTTAGGACATGGGAAGCATATTTGTATTTTTGATTTCTTGATGATGATATTAATTTTGATATTGACTAAATGTTGAGTAGCCAACCTCTAGAGCTGGGAATTAAGGCTGACCTTTGAAAGGCCACGGCCTAAAAGGTATTAGTCCTTTATGTGTTTTGATGATAACTGAATTTTGCAAACAAAGTATGGTTAATGATTCAAGTCCAAAATGTACTTGATCAAACTTGTATTAGTAACTTGTTGTCATATTGACTCGAGTTTCAGGTTATCAAACTAAAGTCAAGTTTTTTAAAAGTTTAGTTAAAATCTACTAAGGCTTTGATTGACTCGAGCCAGTCATTATGGACTCGAGTCATAGGCTCTTGTAAGATATTTTGAAAAATGATGTTGCCTCAAGCCTGTGCTATTTGACTCCAGTCATCTTTCGTGAACTGAAATTCATTTTCAAAATACAAAAGCTTTGACTCGAGCCAATGCTCTTTAACTCAATCATAGTTTTGAAACTCATTTTTCAAATGAACTTAGTGCTTGTTTGGAAGTTCCCCAAAATCTAGGTTTTACGCAAGCCGAGACAAAACTCCTATGAAATACTTACCTCGTACTACACACCTTAGGTTTTGGAAGGTTTCTAAACACTACCTTAGTTAACCCAAGCATAGTTTTGAAACTCATTTTTCAAATGAACTTAGTTAACTCAAGCCATCATTTAATGACTCAAGCTGACGTGCTTTCAAATCACTTTTAAAAGTTATCTTGAAGTCTATCTATGAAAGATGAACATGACTCGAGCATACTATGATTGATTCGAGTCATAAACTTGAGCTAAACGTTTTAAATTTAAGCTAAAGTCATATAGAGACATCTTCATTTAAACTTCAAACTTTTTTTTTTAAAAAAAATGATGAGCTTGTGACTTGAACTTAGAATACTTAACTCGAGTCATCTACTTGAGTTTGCTTGAATTTAACTTGAGTTAAACCTATCTCTGTTTTGCAATCATCGTGTCTGTAAATCTTAAATCTTTAAGTATGATTTGTTTACTTCATATTATCACTCATTATTGTTCTTAACTATGTTTAATAAGTTTGTTAATGAGTTTTATATAATAAATGGATGATTAAACGCAGATTAACCATTCTCTAGATTACGTCACCTGTATTAAATGTGTCTCCAGAAAACAAAGCATGAATTTGGTTAATAATTCTCTAGACATTTTTAAGGCATTTATGGTTTCATTCGTTATTTGAACACCAGACCATCTAATGGTAAGAACATAGACGATCATTGAACGAATCAAGCGTTGTGAGTAATAAACGGTCTTCAAGTCTAACGGCTCTTGATTACTCTCAACAGTGCACTGAGAATGATAGAAGGCTCATGACTCTCAATAGAAAGGTCATTCTAATGCTCCAAAGTGCTCTAAGTTAGAAAGAGTATTTTTGGATTTGCACTTTATTTTCTGCAAGATAAATGCAGAATGCACTTGAGATTGCTCATAAAGGGACTACTGGAATTAAAGAAAATCAAGTTAAGACCTTGATGACTGAATAAGATTTACTTCGTATGAAGCCTGGAGAATCTATAGCGAATTTCAGCTCATGTTGACTCATTTGATTAATCAACTTGCTACTTTGGGAAAAGAGTACGATCAACAAGTTCCAATGAGGAAGATTATAAACTGTTAGTTGTCTATGTGTTTTGATGATAACTGACAATTGTAAACTCGATATGAAGTTTGTCTTTGGTAAGTTGTAAAACTTACTGTCAAAGGCAAACTTGAGTTTTTGTACAAAAACTCGAGTTTTGACTTGACAAAGAGTAGCTCAAATTTTCCAAGAAAACCAAACTCCAGTTTGCTCAGGTAGACTCGAGTTTGCAAGATATAGAGAGCACTCAAAGTTTCCACAACAAGGCAAACTCGTATTTCAGTTTGAAAAACTCGAGTTTAGACCAAACAGAAAGACTTCAGAAACTTCAGTCAAGAAAACTCCAATTTTGATTTTGCAAACTCCAGTTTTACCTATGCAAAGGTTTTTCAAAGTTCAGTTTTCACTGAAACTCGAGTCTTGTTTTTGAAGACCGAGTTTGGCTTAAACAGAAACACTCGAGTTGTTACTTGTTTTGTAAACTCCAGTTTTGACTATGGAAACTCCAGTTTACACTTACAAAGAAATTCCAAAGTTTCAGTTATTACTAAAACTCGAGTTTTCATATTGAAAACCCGAGTTTGTGTCATACAGAAGAGTTCTGCAATATTTCAGAATTTGAAAACTCCAGTCTTAATTTTGAAAACTCCAGTCTTGAAGCTTTGAACTTAACTGAACCTTCTTAAAATTCAAAACTCGAGTTAGTCACTAAATGACTCGAGTTTTGCAATACGTCCAAAATCCCATTTGAAAAACAAAACTCGACTTTTCTCTCTGTAAGAACCAAAACTCGAGTCAGTCTCTTAACAACTCGAGTTTAGGAAGTTTTTCAAAATGTGTTCAAAACTTTTATCGTGATCTTGCTTTATGGATGAACTCAAAACTCGAGTCTGCCTATGAAAACTCGAGTTTATGACGAACAGATTTTGAATAACTAGACTGCGTCAATTTGCAAAATCTTTATGGGTTAATCTGAAAATGTCATATCATGCATTACCATTATTTCTAACATCATTGATAAAGTTTTTGAGTAGGTCATTATTTCCAAGACCATGCAAGGAGTGTTTGAGATGTCTATGATAGGGGAGTTAAACTACTTTCTTGGTTTGCAAATCAAGCAAAAAAAGAATGAATCTTCATATCTCAAACCAAGTATCTCAAGGATCCCCTGCAGAAGTATGACATGTATCAATGCAACGGAGATGATACTCTAATGAGTTCAACCACTGCTTTGGATACCGATGAGGATGGGAAGGACTTCAATATTACCAAGTATAGAGGACTGATTGGTTCTCTACTATAACCGCTAGCCGTCCTTACATCCAATTCTGTGTAGGAATGAGTGCAAGATACCAATATGCCCCAAGTGAGTCTCATGCTGAACATGTGAAGAGGATATTCAAATATCTTGTAGACATAGAAAGTCTTGGTTTGTGGTATCCCAAAGGACAAGCTGAATATCTTGTGGTGTATTCGGATTCAAACTATGCTAGATACATGACGGATAGAAAGAGCACAAGTGGTCAATGTGAATTCCTTAATGGTTCACTTGTCTCTTGGTTTAGCAAGAAGCAAACCACTATCTCATTATCATCAATCGAAGTTGAATACATTCCTACATCAAGTTGTTGTACTCAAGTTTTATGGCTCAAAAAACAACTAAAAGATTTGGGAATCTACCTCAAAGAGATTCTGGTTCTGTCTGACAATATTAGCACATCAGCTTGGGCAAAGAATCTTGTTCAACATACAAGAACCAAGTATATTGATGTTAGAGATCACTTCATCAGAGATTATGTTCAAAAGAAGGATGTGGATGGTATGCTGTGAAGACCTTATGAATCCTTTGCTCCAATCCTTTTGGGTCTTAACAGTCTTTTGGAGGATTTGCTTAATCTCTCTATTTGAGACTTTAGCTTGACCATTGGTCTGTGGATTGTATGCTCTGGAGACCTTGTGAATACTCCATACTTTCGTAACAAAGGTAGCTCTCAGAATGCCAAACTTGTAGAAAATGTTAGATCAAACAAAATCCACCATCACAACAAAATCATTAGTCCGAATAGCTTTTTCCTGAACCCATTTCGAAATATATTCGATAGCCATCAGAATGTAAGTAAAACCATAAGAAGTAGAAGCAGAAAATATACCTATAAAATCAATAGGAAGCAGAAAATAGACCTATAAAATCAATACCTTGAATATAAAAAAAAAATCACAAAACAATATAGGGTGTTAGGGAATCTCATGCCTATGGGAAATGCTCCCTGCCCTCTGACAGTTATCACATAAATTACAAAACAGATGGGAATCATGAAAAAAGGAAGGCCAAAATAAATCACAGTCTAACACTTTCTTAGCAATTCTTTAAGTTCTAAAGTGACCACCAAAGGCAAAAGCATGACAAAAGTGTAGGATGGAGTGAAACTCATGATCAAGCACACATTTCCTAATTACTCGGTCACTATAGAAAAGGGTCATCCCAACATAAAATTTAGACTCACTTTTCAATTTTAGAGTTTGAGCCTTAGTGGAATCAATAGGTAAAACATCAGCAACCAAATATTAACTAAATTAGTATACCATGGAAGCTTACCTTGCAGTTGTAGAATCTGCTCATTGGGAAAATTATCCTAAATAGAAGAGGTAGAATGAGTTATGTGACTCAAGTAATCAGCTACCCAATTTTGTGCTCCACTCTATCTCTAATCTCAACATCAAATTATTGGAGTAACAACATCCACCGAATGAGTCAGGGCTTAGCATCTGCCTTTTTTTTAAAAGAAACTTTAAAGTGGCATGGTCAGAGAAAACAATTACTCTACTAGCTAGCAAATATGACCTAAACTTATAAAAGGCAAACACTATAGCCAACACTTATTTTTCAGTGGTGGTGTAATTAGACTGGGCAGGATCTAAGGTCTTGGATGCATAGGCAATGACATAAGAGGCTTTGTCAAATCGTAGTACGAAGATAGAACCAACATCATAATGGAAGTATCGCTCATCAACTTAAATGGAAAATACCAATCTGGGGGTTGGATCTTCGAAGTCATGGTTAGGCAATGCTTTAAGTGATTGAAGGCCAACTTACGCTCATAATCAAATAAAAAGTCAATGTCCTTAGGGAGAAGGTTTGAGAGGGGTCGGCAATCTTGTTGAAATCCTGAATAAAGAGTAGGTAGAAACATGAATGACCAAGAAAAGAATGTGAAAGTGAAGCTAATCACCAAGAGGGGGTGAATTTGGGATTTAAAAATTCTTTTCAAAGTGCTCTAAAACTTGAATACAAAACAAAGCAGAATAGAGCAGAGAAAAAGAAGCAAGACACAACAAGATTTATCCTCTCACTAGGATATACTCCCCCTTACAAGTTGTACACTGATATTCCCAATCTCCAAGTCCCACGACTTAAGATTCTTACAATAAATGATTTCAACAAATTAAACTCTCTCTAAGAGTAGATATAGATACTTTATAGTAGAAAACTAAAATAGTAGTTAGAAACTTGAACAATTTTCGTTTTCTGCAGATTGGTTGTTTTGAAGACTTGAATGCAACTCCTTATATATGAAGAGAGCATTTAATAATCATCTCATTCTTCTATGTAACCGTTGGAGACATTGGAGTAGCTGTTAGAAATACTTTGGTCTTCTTCTGCACAGAAGCTTATGGTTGACTTCTGTTGAATTAAATTCGTTGGAACAACTGCTACTTTATAAGGAAAGAAAAAAATTAATCCCTTTGCAACATGTGCAGAATGATTGTTTATGTAACCGTTGGAGACATTGGAGTAGCTGTTAGAAATACTTTGGTCTTCTTCTGCACAGAAGCTTATGGTTGACTTCTGTTGAATTAAATTCGTTGGAACAACTGCTACTTTATAAGGAAAGAAAAAAATTAATCTCTTTGCAACATGTGCAGAATGATTGTTCAAAAGGGTGCAAGCTTTCTAGAGTTTGCAATAAATGTTATGACACTGCTTTTTGCTTTTGACTAAATCTTCATTTAATATTCTTTAAACCATCTGAAACTCACTAACAAAAACTGATTAAATGTAGTTTGGAATAATAATGAGTAATGATGAGAAGTATTAAGATCAAACATGAAGATTTCTCATATTTGAGCAATTTGATTTTCAAATTGAGCGACACAAACTCGAGTTTGTTTATCCAAATTGGAGTTTGTAACTTTACTTCAAAAGCCTAAACTACAGTTTCCAAATCATGACTCGAGTTTAGTTCTTCTAGAAAAGAATGTCGAGATTTGAGAATTGAAGCACAATTTGAACATATGAGCAAACTCGAGTCAATTAGTGACTAACTCGAGTTTTAAACTCTTGATGAAAAATAAGTTTAAGTCTATAAAGCTCAAAAGTTGGAGTTTTCAAAACTTAACTAGAGTTTTCAAATCATAGAAATAGACCATAGCTCTCTGCTTGGCTGAAACTCAAGTTTAGAAAAACTCAACTCGAGTTTCCTTTAAAACTGAAAATCTTTGAAAAACTCTTTGCTAGGAGAAAACAATAGTTTGTCAAATCAAAATTGGAGTTTCCTCAAAGTGAAAAATATGAAAATTCTCTGTCAATCCAGAACTTCAGTTTACAAAGATAAACTTGAGTTTTCTCAAAACTTAGAATACTTAGAAAACTCTTAGCCAAGTCCAAACTGGAGTTTTTCATAACAAACTAGAGTTTGGTTTGAATGAGAAAATGTTAAGATTCTTGGCTAAGCACAAACTCGAGTTTAGAAAACTCAACTTGAGTTTGGTCAAGTTCGCAAATTCTTGAAAAAACTCTGTCAGAGATATAAGCTCGAGTTTGCAGAAGCAAATGGGAGTTTGTCATAGTTCAAAAAGTATTGAAGGTTCTTTGTTTGGTGCAAACTCGAGTTAGTGAAACCAAACTTGAGTTTGTCTTAATGTAAAAAACTTTGAGTACTCTCTGTATCTCACAAACTCAAGTCCTATGCAAATCGGAGTTTGTCTTAGTTTATAAAAATTGAGCTACTTTCTATCAAGTTCAAACTCGAGTTTGTCAACCCAGACTCTGTTGGGATCCGTACACGTAGCAGAATTAAAAACTTACGAATCCCATCGGAGGATCCATTAATTGCGTTTAAATCAAGTTAGAAAGATAATCGTACCTATGCAAATTAATAAGTGTCTCTTTCAATTTGATCTTGTGGGCTATCTACTCAATCAATAGAAGTCGACTCTACAAATCCACTCCCTCTACCGGTATCCACACGAACGGCCTCCAACATCGACAACAGTGTGCTTATGCCTTTAGTATTCTCACGTCTCTCTATTTTCTCTCTAAAGTTTCTCGTAGCTTTTCTAATACATCTGACAAAAAGTTCCGTAGGTTTTTCAAAACCCGATAGGTGTATTATATGCAAATTAATCCTTATTAATTTTGAAATTTGAATTTGGATTAAAATAATATATTAATTAAATCTATCTAATAGATCTGATGTAATCTATTTATTTAATCTGAATTAAAAGCCTTGATTCAATTTATCTCTATAAATTAAATAAGAGAAATGATATCTATCTTTTTAATTAAATCTGAGATACAATATCTCCATTTGTTTTAGATATTTGATTTACCAAATAAATTAAATGCAAAACAAATATTATATAATAATATTATAATCTCTATTAAATAATATTATTATATTATTTTCGAATTTAATATATGTATGTATGTATGTATGTATGTATGCATATTCATCCTTGCTAGTTCTCTATGTGTTTTGATGATAACTGATGATTGTAAATTAAAAAGCTATTTATTGATCAAAGCACAAGATCATTTCTCAGTTAAAATTTGTCTTGCTTTGCAATTTTACACAATGACTCGAGTCATCATTGTGTGACTCCAGTCACCGTCGTTTGAAACAACATAGACTTAAGCAGAGTGACTGGAGTCAGTCAGTTTTGATTCCAGTCATTGCCTATTGTTGCAAATTGTTTCCAAGTTAAATGACTCTAGTCATGTTGCGATGACTCTAGTCATAATCTGTTATTTGTAAATGCTTTCAAACTATGTGGCTCCAATCAATATGTCGTAACTCCAGTCACTTTAAGCAAATTTTTAAACTAAGTCTTTTCCAACAATAAAATGTGACTCTAGTCATTCATTAAAGGATTGCAGTCATCTACTGTGTAGCGAAACTTTTTCACAACTTAAGCCCGACATCAAATTTTATGAAAATTGATATGACTCGAGTAAGGATTGCTTGACTATGGTCATAGCTGCTGAAAGGCACTCTCAGATGTGTTAAATTTAGTATTAAGTGACTCGAGTCAATTAATCATGACTCCAGTCACATTAGCACAGAGATGCACCCAGGTTTTGTGAAAATATGAATGACTCCAGTCATCCTTAATTGACTTCAATTATATTGATACAGAGAGCTATTCAAATGTTTTATAAATTAGAGCACTCGAGTCATCTTATTATGACTATAGTCATTGTAAGTTAAACTATGTGTTTTTCAATTGATATTCAAGATGACTCCAGTCATGCTAACTCGAGTCAAGCTATTATGACTCGAGTCATATTTGTAAACTTTAAAAAACACTGTGTCTGTAATATCTAAATCACCGATTATGACTTGGAATGCTTTATATTCTTACTCCTAACTATTCCTAACTACGTTTAATCAGTTTAATAATGAATTTCAGTTGATTTTGATATGGATTAACAACAAATTGCAATAAAACAATTATGAGTCATATGCATTAAATACAAGCAGAGATCAATGCCGGAATTAGATAGCCAACTATTCGAGCGTCTTAAAGTGTTGCAACCTCTTCCTTTCCACTTCTAATATTGAGTCTCAACGAACAAATGGAACAAGGAATGTCAACATGGAATTACAGCGCTGATTGAAGAAAGAATCCGTCTGAGTAACGATTAAGGATAATTAGTCTCAATGGTCATCTTCATCAGTCACAACGGATAATTCACGAAGCTTCTCAACGGTCATAAATGCGATCAAGTATAAAAGCCAGAAGTATTGAATTTTCCAACCACCGAAACATTGTGCATTCAATTCGTGAAAACTAGCATTTTACTATTTATAACCTTTGTCTAATATCTTCGGATACACACACACTTCAATGATCATTCATTTACTCTTTTAGAGAGATTTTAAACTTATTATCATTGTATTAATTTCAAGGTTGTGAAACCTTTGAGATTGGGGTTAGGTGATTACAACTTGTAAGGGGGAGTAAGTTCTAATAAGAGAATTACTCTAAGAGTTACAGAATGTGTAATCACTTCTTGAGATAGTGAAATCCCAGAGAGACTGGGGACTAGATGTAGGTCAAGATTTTGAATCAAACCAGTATAAATTTCTGGTGTCTTTTATCTATTTAATCTTCTCTGTTTATCCCTGTTTTACCTATATAATCTAGAGGATTAAAAGGAAAATTTTTAAATCACCCAATTGACCCCCCTCTTGGGTGATATTCCATCTTTCAATCCTAGGTTAAATACAGTATTCATTAAATCTCTCTCTCTCTCTCTCACACACACATACATTTAAGATTCAATGAATCTGAACACTTTTGTTCGTGTTGGGCTATTCTTGTGTGCTACTTGCAGGCCCATATGAGATTGGGAGTGGGCCAATACTGTACCAACCCACAAGTCACAAGCGACCTCTAGCAAGACATTGCGACTACCCAATTCATATATAGGGATCAATGATATGATACAACCTATCGTACAACCATGTCACGTCCCTTTTGTCACGTGATAATTTAGTCGAGTATGAGACATGGATAATGTCAACTTCCTGTTCTTGACCATCACTTTCTCGATTCTTAAGTAGTCTAACAATTGAAATGGAAGCTTCTTTCCATTGTAGTATGGCCATACATTTCTCATACCCACTCATAGAGGGGCCCAGTATTATCTTTCTAAAAATGTGATGGATAAATTCCATCTTGACCATTCACATCCCTTTGCAAGAAAATTACTGATATCGATCATAGCCTTTATCATTAGTCTGTCAAAGGTAACTTTTGACTAGGTCAAAGATCAACGACTCATCATGTAGGACAATACATGATAATGTCAGGTCAAAGGGCGTTGTGACGTAGTTATACATGAGATAAGCTTATGACTAAAATCCGTGCAGCTTTCTCATAGTAGGTCGGTCGAGCACCTTGTTCCTATGACTTTGATTCATATCTCCATACCTCATCAAAGTCATACTGGTCTTATTTCATCCTCGCTCTCTTGTAGATGACCGACCAAGGACATTTAGGATAATCTATAAGATACATCCAAGGATACAGTTATCACTATAAACATGCAAATGAAATGATAATGAAAAGGAGAATACTTTAAATGACATTAACGTTAAAAGTACAATGACTTGCCCCTAGGGCATAATTTCCAACAAACTCGAGTCTGCCTTTGACATTATGTTTTTCAACTTACCAAAGACAAACTTTATCTCGAATAAAGCAATTATGTGTCATAAGCATTAAATACAAGCAGAGATGAATGCCGAAATTAGATAGCCAACTATTCGAGCGTCTTAAAGTGTTGCAACCTCTTTCTTTCCACTTCTAAAATTGAGTCTCAACGAACAAATGGAATAAGGAATGTCAACATGGAATTACAGCGCTGATTGAAGAAAGAATTCGTCTGAGTAACGCTTACGGATAATTAGTCTCAACAGTCATCTTCATCAGTCACAGTGGATAATTCACGAAGCTTCTCAACGGTCATAAATGCCATCAAGTATAAAAGCCAAAAGCATTGAATTTTCCAACCATCGAAACATTGTGCATTCAATTCGTGAAAACTAGCATTTTACTATTTATAACCTTTGTCTAATGTCTTCGGATACACACACACTTCGGTGATCATTCATTTACTCTTTTAGAGAGATTTTAAACTTATTATCATTGTATTAATCTCAAGGTTGTGAAACCTTTGAGATTGGGGTTAGGTGATTACAACTTGTAAGGGGGAGTAAGTTCTAGTGAGAGAATTACTCTAAGATTTACAGAATGTGTAATCACTTCTTGAGATAGTTAAATCCCAGAGAGTCTGAGGACTGGATGTAGGTCAAGATTTTGAACCGAACCAGTATAAATTTCTGGTGTCTTCTATCTATTTAATCTTCTCTGTTTATCCATGTTTTACCTATGTAATTCTTAGAGTAATTCTCTTACTAGAACTTACTTACAAACTCCAATTTGGATAAACAAACTCGAGTTTGTGTCACTCAATTTGAAAATCAAATTGCTCAAATATGTGAAATCTTCATGTTTGATCTTAATACTTCTCATCATTACTCATTATTATTCCTAACTACATTTAATTAGTTTGTTAGTGAGTTTCAGATGGTTTAAAGAATATTAAATGAAGATTTAGTCAAAAGCAAAAAGCAGTGTCAGAACATTTATTGCAAACTCTAGAAAGCTTTCACCCCCTCTTGGTGATTAGCTCCACTTTCACATTCTTTTCTTGGTCATGCTTGTTTCTACCGACGCTTTATTCAGGATTTCAACAAGATTGCCCGACCCCTCTCAAACCTTCTCCCTAAGGACATTGACTTTGTATTTGATTATGAGCGTAAGTCGGCCTCAATCACTTAAAGCATTGCTTAACCATGACTTCGATGATCCAACCCCCAGATTGGTATTTTCTATTTAAGTTGATGAGCGATACTTCCAATTATGATGTTGGTTCTATCTTCGTACTACGAGTTGACAAAGCCTCTTATGCATCCAAGACCTTAGATCCTGCCCAGTCTAATTACACCACCACTGAAAAATAAGTGTTGGCTATAATGTTTGCCTTTTATAAGTTTAGGTAATATCTGCTAGCTAGTAGAGTAATTGTTTTCTCTGACCATGCTACTTTAAAGTTTCTTTTAAAAAAAGGCAGATGCTAAGCCCTGACTCATTCGGCGGATGTTATTACTCCAAGAATTTGATGTTGAGATTAGAGATAGACTAGAGCACAAAATTGGGTAGCTGATTACTTGAGTCGCATAACTCATTCTCCCTCTTCTCCCTCTTCTATTTAGGATAATTTTCCTAATGAGCAGCTTCTACAACTGCAAGGTAAGCTTCCATGGTATACTAATTTAGTTAATTATTTGGTTGCTAGTGTTTTACCTATTGATTCCACTATGGCCCAAACTCTAAAATTGAAAAGTAAGTCTAAATATTATGTTGGGATGACCCTTATACCAAGTAATTATGAAATGTGTGCTTGATCATGAGTTTCACTCTATCTTATACTTTTGTCATGCTTTTGCCTGTGGTGGTCACTTTAGACCTTAAAGAACTGTTAAGAAAGTGTTAGATTGTGATTTATTTTGGCCTTCCTTTTTCATGATTCCTATTTGTTATGTAAGTTATGTGATAACTGTCAGAGGGCAAGGAGCATTTCCCATAGGCATGAGATGCCCTAACACCCTATATTGTTTTGTGATTTTTTTTTTTTATATTCAAGGTATTGATTTTATAGGTCTATTTTCTGCTTCCTATGGTTTTACTTACATTCTGATGGCTATCGAATATATTTTGAAATGGGTTCAGGCAATAGCTACTCGGACTAATGATTTTGTTGTGGTGGTGGATTTTGTTTGATCTAACATTTTCTACAAATTTGGCATTCTGAGAGCTATCATCTCTCATTTTTGTAACCGAAGCATGAGTGCTTTGTTACGAAAGTATGGAGTATTCACAAGATCTCCAAAGCATACAATCCACAGACCAATGGTCAAGCTAAAGTCTAAAATAGAGAGATCAAGCAAATCCTCCAAAAGACTGTTAAGACCCAAAAGGATTGGAGCAAAGTGTTAGATATGATTAGTTTTGATGATGTCTTATATTAGATGCCATTATAAAAGAGCAAAATGTTTGTATACTATATTTATCTCCTCCATTGATGAATTCTTGAATTGAATGTAGAATCAAAGAATCAAAGGTGTAAATCTCAATCATGAAGAAGATCAAGGAGGTCGAAGATGTAGATGAGGATAAGGAAAAGAAAGAGAAGAAAAAGAAGAAGAGGAGAGATTGAAGAAGAAAGACTCTATTGAATGGATCATCCTTACTCAAGATCAGTTTAAATTTAATTATGATGAATAATCCAGAGATGAGTTTTCAGAAATTGAAGAAAATGAAAGAGAGGAAATATTGAAAAAGGTAGAAGTGGCAAAGAATGATGAGCCCAAGCTAAATGATAAAGATTGATCAAGATGGAACATGGAAGAACTTGATGAAAATATCATTATACAAGTTCCAAGATTTGTTATAGAAGTGACCATAATCAAGTAGATGTTGACGAAGCTCAATTCAGAATGAAAGAAAACAAAAATCGACCTCTGGAAGAGAATACTCGGGTTTCCAGGTCAAAACTCGAGTATACAAGCTTATTGCAGAAATTTGCTTCTGGACGAGAAAACTGTAGTTTGGAAAACTACAGTTTTGGAAACTCTGGTTTGGGCGTCAGAGTCAAAACTTGACTATAGGAGTCAATACTCGAGTATGGAAGGTGTTTTTCAGCGTCTCTGGCTCTCTGGTCCCGACAATACTCGAGTATTTTCTTCAATACTCAAGTATCAGAACTTAACAGCAACTCTGTTCACCCCTGCTTCACGTTCAGCTTTGGGCGACCTTTGGTAAATCGATGATATCTCCTGAACCAGACATTCGATTGAGGTGAAATCAAATTTGGCTGAAACTAGACATCCAATGCGTCATATTGACAAAGTTTCAAGTCAAAAGAAGATCAGATGAGAGAGCTTTGAATTTCCGAAGTTGGATCAAATATTCACGCCACACAGCAGACCAAACTTCAATGATGAGTATAACTCTCAATCTACAAATCGAAATGAGCTAAAATCGGTGTCGTTTGAAAGAAAACTCATAGGGCTTTCCATCAATACTTGATTCAATTAAAATGAAGATCAGACCAGAGAGATATGGTCTTCGAAAGTTGACTGATAATTCAGAACGCTGCAAAAATGATGGTTAAAGAACAATCTTCTTTCATCATATCATAACGGGCGAATTCCAACAAATTAAGATCTGATTCTTGTTGCTGTGGAAAGAAGAATCTAAGAGCTGTATGGGGATATGGTTTGCCAAAATTGAAGCGATATCAAGTCTGGAAGCAACCAAAGTCCAAAACAAAGTGAATGAGAGAGTTTACGAATGAATACTCGAGTATAGTTTAGACAGAGAGCAATGAACGATAGAGGATCTTCAATACTCGAGTATGTAAGTCAATACTCCAGTATCGAACAGACAGAGGCGAATTTGAAGTAATGAAATAAGCTCAATACCGCGGTATCTAAGTCAATACTGAAGTATACACCGTAACTTCAGAAAAATTAAAGTTGCGAAAATCCTGAATCTGATCCAGATCAATCAGAAGTTTACCCAAATGATCTATAACACTTATTATCATCATGTATATCATTTGTGGACATGTTTTAGATGATTAAACAAAGGATTCCATGAAGTTCAAGATGCTGAGCTGTCAAGTGCCAAAAGCTTCCAACGGCTATATTTTTTTTCATCAGCCATATCCTCAACGACTTCATTTACAACGGCTATATTCTCCAACAGTTAGAAGACCTTCATCTATAAATAGAACTAGATTCAAAACGCAAGAGGGCAGAGGAGTGATCTTACACAGTCATAATGCCGAAATTCTGAATCCTCTCTTCACTCTATTTTTCAAGCTTTCTTGGTTTATCTGTTAGAGAGTGAAATGACTTGTATTGCTCTTCATTGTTTATCATAATCACTTCTTTGAGAGAAGATACATTGTTAATCATATTTTCTTGAGAGATACTCAAGGTTGGGTGACCTTAGGTGGGAAAGTGAATATATCCCTTGGGTTGTAAGGGGGAGTCTCTGAGTGAGATTGTAAAGGTTGTACAAGTACCTGGATAAACTTGTAGGTTGTAAAGGCTTGTCTCTTGTGCCTGATTAAACAAGGAGAATAGTGGAAATCTCAAGTGAAGCTTGAGGACTGGACGTAGGTCAAGGATTGGACTGAACTAGTATAAATCTGAGTTTGCACATTCTCTTCCTTAATCTCTTTTATTTCCAGCATGTATATTTGAATGATTGTTTACAACTTTTAAATTCTTTACAATCATACAAATTGATTTTACCCGACTACAAAAAGTTTTCGAAAAGTTTACAAGTTTTTATCTTCACCCAATTCACCCCCCTCTTGGGTTCAGCCGGATCCTAACACAAAGGATTCACAAGGTCTTCACAGCATACCATCCACATCCTTCTTTTGAACATAATCTATGATGAAGTGATGTCTAACATCAATATGTTTGATTCTTGTATGTTGAACAAGATTCTTTGCCCAAGCTGATGTGCTAGTGTTGTCAGACAGAATCAGAATCTCTTTGAGGTAGATTCCCAAATCTTTTAGTTGTTGCTTGAGCCACAAAACTTGAGTACAACAACTTGATGTAGAAATGTATTCAACTTCGATTGATGACAATGAGATAGTGGTTTGCTTCTTGCTAAACCAAGAGACAAGTGAACCATAAAGGAATTCACATTGGCCACTTGTGCTCTTTCTATCCGTATTGTATCTAGCACAGTCTGAATCCGAATACACCACAAGATATTCAGCTTGTCCTTTGGGATACCACAAACCAAGACTTTATATGTCTACAAGATATTTGAATACCTCTTCACATGTTCAGCATGAGACTCAGTTAGGGCATATTGGTATCTTGCACTCATTCCTACACAGAATTGGATGTAAGGACGGCTAGCGGTTATAGTAGAGAACCAATCATTCCTCTATACTTGGTAATATTGAAGTCCTTCCCATCCTCATCGGCATCCAAAGCAGTGGTTGAACTCATTGGAGTATCATCTCCGTTGCATTGATACATGTCATACTTCTGCAGGAGATCCTTGAGATACTTGGTTTGAGATATGAAGATGTCATTCTTTTTTTGCTTGATTTGCAAACCAAGAAAGTAGTTTAACTCCCCTATCATAGACATCTCAAACAATCCTTGCATGGTCTTGGAAAAATCCTCACACAAAGCATCATTAGTAGCACCAAAAATAATATCATCAACATATATTTGAATAATTAACAAATCATTACTCTTATTGCATTTGATGAAGAGAGTTGTATCTACTTTGACTCTAACAAATCCTTGATCAATAAGGAATTTTCTTAGTCTTTCATACGAAGCTCTAGGAGCTTGCTTAAGATCATACAAAGCTTTCTTTAGGAGAAAGACATTATCCGAATGATGATTATCCTCAAATCCAGGAGGTTGTTCAATATAAACTTCCTTTTGGATGAAACCATTAAGAAAAGTGGATTTCACATTCATTTGATGCAATTTGAATACCTTAATGCAAGTAAAGGCTAAAAGTACACGTATAGCTTCCAATTTTGCCACTGGAGCATACGTTTCCTTATAATCAATTGCTTCTTCCTGATTATAGCCTTTGGCTACTAACCTTGCCTTATTACGGACAATGATTGCAAATTCATATTGTTTGTTCTTGAATACCCATTTAGAGCCAATAACTGAATGGTCTTTACATCTAGGTACCAAGTCCCAAACTTGATTTCTTTCAAACTAATGTAACTCCTCTTGCATTGCTATAACCCAATCATTATCTGAAAGGGCTTGGTCAATCTTAAAGGGTTCAATCTCTAAAATGATAGTAGAGAAAGTAACTTCATTCAAAGTACTTTTTTTGGTTCTCACTCATTGATTTACATCACTTATCACTTGGTCCAATAGATGAATCTTATTGTATGTCCAAGATCTAGGTTGAGATTGATCATCATTTTCACAAGCATTTTCGCAATTGTTTTCAGCTTCAAGTTGTGTTTCCAAAGGTTTTTGAGAATTTTTCAAAACAAAAGAAGTTGTAAAGACAGATTGGTTTTGAAGAATATGTTCATCATCATCCAAAGATTTATTATATTTGGTTTCACAGAATACAACATATATAGACTCTTCGACAACACGAGTACGATTATTAAATATTCTATATGCCTTACTTCTATTAGAATAACCAAGAAATATACTTTCGTCTGACTTAGGATCAAATTTCCCTAAGTACTCCTTACCATTATTATGCATAAAGCATTTGTAGCCAAAGATGGGCAAATGTGCCAAGTTGGGCTTTCTTCCTTTATACAACTCATAGGGAGTTTTGTCAAGCTTCTTCAGGAGGTATGCCTTATTTGAGAGCTGTACTTATGACATCAGCCTAAAACATTTGGGGGTTTGGTTCTCGTTCAACATTGCCTTTGCATCTCGGGGAAAACTCGATTCTTTCTTTCCATAACTCCATTTTATTGAGGGGTTCTAAGGGTTGAGAAATTATGGTCAATCCACATATCATCACAAAATTCTCTGAAAGCATAATTCTCGAACTCACCACCATGATCAATACAAATTCCTACAATAGAGAACCCTTTCTTGTTTTGGGCCTTCCTGGCATAAGCAACAAATTGATCATATGTTTCATCTTTAGAGGACAAAAATACAGAGAGAAACACACACTCACAAACTCTGTATAACAATTAAAAAACAATAACAAACTAACAAAACCAAAAAGAGGCACGCAAATAAATGATAAATTAAAATTAACACACACACATACACAAAACAAACACACAAACAAAGGGACACAAAAAAAGACATTCACACGCACAACAGACACACACTCACACATACTGACAAAATCTGTATAACAATTAAAAAACAACAACAAACAAACAAAACAAAAAAGAGGCAGGCAAATGAATGGTAAATTAAAATTAACAAACACACGCAAAACAAACACACAAAAGAGATACTCACATGTGCAATAGACACACACTCACACACACAAACAAACACACACAAAGACAAACATACACTCACAAAATCTGTATAACAATTTATAAAAAAAACAAACCAACAAAACAAAAAAGAGGCAGACAAATGAATGATAAATTAAAATTAACACACACACACAATGACACTAACACGCACAACAGACACACACTTACACAAACACACACTCACAAAATCTTTACAAAGATTATAAAAAACAATAAAAAACTAACAAAACAAGAAAGAGGCAGGCAAATGAATGATAAATTCAAATCAACACACACACACAAACAGAGACACACACAGAGGTCACACGCACAATAGACACATACTCACACACACAGAGACAAACAAACACTCACAAAATATCTATAACAATTAGAAAACAATAAGAAGAAAAAAGGCAGGCAAATACATGAGAAATTAAAATTAACACAAACAACAAAACAAAAACACACACAGAGACACTAACACGCACAACAGACACACTCTCACACACACAGAGACAAAACACACTCACAAAATCGGTATAACAATTAAAAAATAATAACAAACTAAAAAGAAAAAAGAAAGACACGCAAATGAATGATAAATTAAAATTAAAACAAACACACTAGACGCAGACAGACACACTCACAGTCACAACAGGCACAAACACACACTCACAAAATCTATATAACAATTCAAAAACAATAAAAAAACTAACAAAAAAAAGAAAGAGGCAACAAGCAAATGAATGAAAAATTAAAATTAACACACACACAAAACAAAGACCCAAACAGGCTACGCACAGAGACACTCACATGCACAACAGACACACACAAACCCACACAGAGACAAACACACACTCACACAAAGAGACACACACACAGAGACACTCACACCCACACAAGAGACACACTCACACACGGAGACGCGTACACGCACAAACACACAAAGAGTCAAACGCACACTCACAAAATCTGGATAACAATTAAAAGAGTAACAAAAAAAGAAAGAGACACTAACACGCACAACAGACACACTCTCACACACACAGAGACAAAACACACTCACAAAATCGGTATAACAATTAAAAAAAATAACAAACTAAAAAAAGAAAAAAGAAAGACACGCAAATGAATGATAAATTTAAATTAAAACAAACATACTAGACGCAGACAGACACAACAGAGACAAACACAAACTCACAAAATCTGTATAACAATTCAAAAACAATAAAAAAACTAACAAAAAAAGAAAGAGGCAAAAAGGAAATGAATGATAAATTAAAATTAACACACACACACAAAACAAAGACCCAAACAGGCTACGCACAGAGACACTCACATGCACAACAGACACACACAAACACACACAGAGACAAACACACACTCACAAAAAGAGACACACACACAGAGAGACTCACACCCACACAAGAGACACACTCACACACGGAGACGCGTACACGCACAAACACACAAAGAGTCAAACGCACACTCACAAAATCTGGATAACAATTAAAAAAGTAACAAAAAAAGAAAGAGGAAAGCAAATGAATGATATATTAAAATTAACACACACTCACACACACACACACATAGAACAAACACCCAAACGGAGACAGACACAGAGACACTAACACGCACAACAGACACACTCTCACACACACAGAGACAAAACACACTCACAAAATCGGTATAACAATTAAAAAACAATGACAAAGTAACAAAAGAAAAAAGAAAGACACGCAAATGAATGATAAATTAAAATTAAAACAAACACACTAGACGCAGACAAACACACTCACAGTCACAAACACAGAGAAAAACACACACTCACAAAATCTGTATAACAATTCAAAAACAATAAAAAACTAACAAAAAAAGAAAGAGGCAACAAGGAAATGAATGATAAATTAAAATTAAGACACACACACAAAACAAAGACCCAAACAGGCTACGCACAGAGACACTCACATGCACAACAGACACACACATACACACACAGAGACAAACACACACTCACAAAAAGAGACACACACAGAGAGACTCACACCCACACAAGAGACACAATCACACACGGAGACGCGTACACGCACAAACACACAAAGAGTCAAACGCACACTCACAAAATCTGCATTACAATTAAAAAACTAACAAAAAAAGAAAGAGGAAAGCAAATGAATGATATATTAAAAGAAACACACACTCACACATAGAACAAACACCCAAACGGAGACAGACACAGAGACACTAACACGCACAACAGACACACTCTCACACACACAGAGACAAAACACACTCACAAAAACGGTATAACAATTAAAAAACAATGACAAAGGAACAAAAGAAAAAAGAAAGACAGGCAAATGAATGATAAATTAAAATTAAAACAAACACACTAGACGCAGACAAACACACTCACAGTCACAACAGAGACAAACACACACTAACAAAATCTGTATAGCAATTCAAAAACAATAAAAAACTAACAAAAAGAAAGAGGCAACAAGCAAATGAATGATAAATTAAAATCAACACACACACACAAAACAAAGGCCCAAACAGGCTACGCACAGAGACACTCACATGCACAACAGACACACACATACACACACAGAGACAAACACACACTCACAAAAAGAGACACACACAGAGAGAGTCACACCCACACAAGAGACACACTCACACACCGAGACGCGTACACGCACAAACACACAAAGAGTCAAACGCACACTCACAAAATCTGCATTACAATTAAAAAACTAACAAAAAAAGAAAGAGGAAAGCAAATGAATGATATATTAAAAGAAACACACACTCACACATAGAACAAACACCCAAACGGAGACAGACACAGAGACACTAACACGCACAACAGACACACTCTCACACACACAGAGACAAAACACACTCACAAAATCGGTATAACAATTAAAAAACGATAACAAAGGAACAAAAGAAAAAAGAAAGACAGGCAAATGAATGATAAATTAAAATTAAAACAAACACACTAGACGCAGACAAACACACTCACAGTCACAACAGAGACAAACACACACTAACAAAATCTGTATAGCAATTCAAAAACAATAAAAAACTAACAAAAAGAAAGAGGCAACAAGCAAATGAATGATAAATTAAAATCAACACACACACACAAAACAAAGGCCCAAACAGGCTACGCACAGAGACACTCACATGCACAACAGACACACACATACACACACAGAGACAAACACACACTCACAAAAAGAGACACACACAGAGAGACTCACACCCACACAAGAGACACAATCACACACGGAGACGCGTACACGCACAAACACACAAAGAGTCAAACGCACACTCACAAAATCTGCATTACAATTAAAAAACTAACAAAAAAAGAAAGAGGAAAGCAAATGAATGATATATTAAAAGAAACACACACTCACACATAGAACAAACACCCAAACGGAGACAGACACAGAGACACTAACACGCACAACAGACACACTCTCACACACACAGAGACAAAACACACTCACAAAATCGGTATAACAATTAAAAAACGATAACAAAGGAACAAAAGAAAAAAGAAAGACAGGCAAATGAATGATAAATTAAAATTAAAACAAACACACTAGACGCAGACAGACACACTCACAGTCACAACAGACACACACTCACACACACAGAGACAAAGACACACTCACAAAATCTGTATAACAATTCAAAAACAATAAAAAACTAACAAAAAAAGAAAGAGGCAACAAGCAAATGAATGATAAATTAAAATTAACACACACACACAAAACAAAGACCCAAACAGGCTACGCACAGAGACACTCACATGCACAACAGACACACACAAACACACACAGAGACAAACACACACTCACAAAAAGAGACACACACACAGAGACACTCACACCCACACAAGAGACACACTCACACACGGAGACGCGTACACGGACAAACACACAAAGAGTCAAACGCACACTCACAAAATCTGGATAACAGTTAAAAAAGTAACAAAAAAAGAAAGAGGAAAGCAAATGAATGATATATTAAAATTAACACACACTCACACACACACACACAGAGAACAAACACCCAAACGGAGACAGACACAGAGACACTAACACGCACAACAAACACACTCTCACACACACAGAGACAAAACACACTCACAAAATCGCTATAACAATTAAAAAACAATAACAAAGTAACAAGAGAAAAAAGAAAGACACGAAAATGAACGATAAATTAAAATTAAAACAAACACACTAGACGCAGACAGTCACAACAGAGACAAACACACACTCACAAAATCTGTATAACAATTCAAAAACAAAAAAAAAACTAACAAAAAAAGAAAGAGGCAACATGCAAATGAATGATAAATTAAAATTAACACACACACACAAAACAAAGACCCAAACAGGCTACGCACAGAGACACTCACATGCACAACAGACACACACAAACGCACACAGAGACAAACACACACTCACAAAAAGAGACACACACAGAGAGACTCACACCCACACGAGCACAAACACACAAAGAGTCAAACGCACACTCACAAAATCTGCATTACAATTAAAAAACTAACAAAAAAAGAAAGAGGAAAGCAAATGAATGATATATTAAAAGAAACACACACTCACACATAGAACAAACACCCAAACGGAGACAGACACAGAGACACTAACACGCACAACAGACACACTCTCACACACACAGAGACAAAACACACTCACAAAATCGGTATAACAATATAAAAACGATAACAAACAAACGAAAGAAAAAAGAAAGACACGCAAATGAATGAAAAATTAAAATTAAAACAAACACACTAGACGCAGACAGACACACTCAGACACACAGAGACAAACACACACTCACAAAATCTGTATAACAATTCAAAAACAATAAAAAACTAACAGAAAAAGAAAGAGGCAACAAGCAAATGAATGAAAAATTAAAATTAACACACACACACAAAACAAAGACCCAAACAGGCTACGCACAGAGACACTCACATGCACAACAGACACACACAAACACACACAGAGACAAACACACACTCACACAAAGAGACACACACACAGAGACACTCACACCCACACAAGAGACACACTCACACACGGAGACGCGTACACGCACAAACACACAAAGAGTCAAACGCACACTCACAAAATCTGGATAACAATTAAAAGAGTAACAAAAAAAGAAAGAGACACTAACACGCACAACAGACACACCCTCACACACACAGAGACAAAACACACTCACAAAATCGGTATAACAATTAAAAAAAATAACAAACTAAAAAAAGAAAAAAGAAAGAACCGCAAATGAATGATAAATTTAAATTAAAACAAACATACTAGACGCAGACAGAGACAACAGAGACAAACACAAACTCACAAAATCTGTATAACAATTCAAAAACAATAAAAAACTAACAAAAAAAGAAAGAGGCATAAAGGAAATGAATGATAAATTAAAATTAACACACACACACAAAACAAAGACCCAAACAGGCTACGCACAGAGACACTCACATGCACAACAGACACACACAAACACACACAGAGACAAACACACACTGACAAAAAGAGACACACACACAGAGACACTCACACCCACACAAGAGACACACTCACACACGGAGACGCGTACACGCACAAACACACAAAGAGTCAAACGCACACTCACAAAATCTGGATAACAATTAAAAAAGTAACAAAAAAAGAAAGAGGAAAGCAAATGAATGATATATTAAAATTAACACACACTCACACACACACACACATAGAACAAACACCCAAACGGAGACAGACACAGAGACACTAACACGCACAACAGACACACTCTCACACACAGAGACAAAACACACTCACAAAATCGGTATAACAATTAAAAAACAATGACAAAGGAACAAAAGAAAAAAGAAAGACACGCAAATGAATGATAAATTAAAATTAAAACAAACACATTAGACGCAGACAAACACACTCACAGTCACAAACACAGAGAAAAACACACACTCACAAAATCTGTATAACAATTCAAAAACAATAAAAAACTAACAAAAAAAGAAAGAGGCAACAAGGAAATGAATGATAAATTAAAATTAACACACACACACAAAACAAAGACCCAAACAGGCTACGCACAGAGACACTCACATGCACAACAGACACACACAAACACACACAGAGACAAACACATACTCACAAAAAGAGACACACACACAGAGACTCACACCCACACAAGAGACACACTCACACACCGAGACGCGTACGCGCACAAACACACAAAGAGTCAAACGCACACTCACAAAATCAGGATAACAATTAAAAAAGTAACAAAAAAAGAAAGAGGAAAGCAAATGAATGATATATTAAAATTAACACACACACACACACAGAACAAACACCCAAACGGAGACAGACACAGAGACACTAACACGCACAACAGACACACTCTCACACACACAGAGACAAAACACACTCACAAAATCGGTATAACAATTAAAAAACAATAACAAAGGAACAAAAGAAAAAAGAAAGACACGCAAATGAATGATAAATTAAAATTAAAACAAACACACTAGACGCAGACAAACACACTCACAGTCACAACAGAGACAAACACACACTCACAAAATCTGTATAGCAATTCAAAAACAATAAAAAACTAACAAAAAGAAAGAGGCAACAAGCAAATGAATGATAAATTAAAATCAACACACACACACAAAACAAAGGCCCAAACAGGCTACGCACAGAGACACTCACATGCACAACAGACACACACATACACACACAGAGACAAACACACACTCACAAAAAGAGACACACACAGAGACAAACACACACTGACAAAAAGAGACACACACACAGAGACACTCACACCCACACAAGAGACACACTCACACACGGAGACGCGTACACGCACAAACACACAAAGAGTCAAACGCACACTCATAAAATCTGGATAGCAATTAAAAAAGTAACAAAAAAAGAAAGAGGAAAGCAAATGAATGATATATTAAAATTAACACACACTCACACACACACACACATAGAACAAACACCCAAACGGAGACAGACACAGAGACACTAACACGCACAACAGACACACTCTCACACACACAGAGACGAAACACACTCACAAAATCGCTATAACAATTAAAAAACAATAACAAAGTAACAAGAGAAAAAAGAAAGACACGAAAATGAATGATAAATTAAAATTAAAACAAACACACTAGACGCAGACAGTCACAACAGAGACAAACACACACTCACAAAATCTGTATAACAATTCAAAAACAATAAAAAACTAACAAAAAAAGAAAGAGGCAACATGCAAATGAATGATAAATTAAAATGAACACACACACAAAACAAAGACCCAAACAGGCTACGCACAGAGACACTCACATGCACAACAGACACACACAAACACACACAGAGACAAACACACACTCACAAAAAGAGACACACACACAGAGACTCACACCCACACAAGAGACACACTCACACACCGAGACGCGTACGCGCACAAACACACAAAGAGTCAAACGCACACTCACAAAATCTGCATTACAATTAAAAAACTAACAAAAAAAGAAAGAGGAAAGCAAATGAATGATATATTAAAAGAAACACACACTCACACATAGAACAAACACCCAAACGGAGACAGACACAGAGACACTAACACGCACAACAGACACACTCTCACACACACAGAGACAAAACACACTCACAAAATCGGTATAACAATTAAAAAACAATAACAAAGGAACAAAAGAAAAAAGAAAGACACGCAAATGAATGATAAATTAAAATTAAAACAAACACACTAGACGCAGACAAACACACTCACAGTCACAACAGAGACAAACACACACTAACAAAATCTGTATAGCAATTCAAAAACAATAAAAAACTAACAAAAAGAAAGAGGCAACAAGCAAATGAATGATAAATTAAAATCAACACACACACACAAAACAAAGGCCCAAACAGGCTACGCACAGAGACACTCACATGCACAACAGACACACACATACACACACAGAGACAAACACACACTCACAAAAAGAGACACACACAGAGAGAGTCACACCCACACAAGAGACACACTCACACACCGAGACGCGTACGCGCACAAACACACAAAGAGTCAAACGCACACTCACAAAATCTGCATTATAATTAAAAAACTAACAAAAAAAGAAAGAGGAAAGCAAATGAATGATATATTAAAAGAAACACACACTCACACATAGAACAAACACCCAAACGGAGACAGACACAGAGACACTAACACGCACAACAGACACACTCTCACACACACAGAGACAAAACACACTCACAAAATCGGTATAACAATTAAAAAACAATAACAAAGGAACAAAAGAAAAAAGAAAGACACGCAAATGAATGATAAATTAAAATTAAAACAAACACACTAGACGCAGACAAACACACTCACAGTCACAATAGAGACAAACACACACTCACAAAATCTGTATAGCAATTCAAAAACAATAAAAAACTAACAAAAAGAAAGAGGCAACAAGCAAATGAATGATAAATTAAAATCAACACACACACACAAAACAAAGGCCCAAACAGGCTACGCACAGAGACACTCACATGCACAACAGACACACACATACACACACAGAGACAAACACACACTCACAAAAAGAGACACACACAGAGAGACTCACACCCACACAAGAGACACACTCACACACGGAGACGCGTACGCGCACAAACACACAAAGAGTCAAACGCACACTCACAAAATCTGCATTATAATTAAAAAACTAACAAAAAAAGAAAGAGGAAAGCAAATGAATGATATATTAAAAGAAACACACACACACACATAGAACAAACACCCAAACGGAGACAGACACAGAGACACTAACACGCACAACAGACACACTCTCACACACACAGAGACAAAACACACTCACAAAATCGGTATCACAATTAAAAAACAATAACAAACTAACAAAAGAAAAAAGAAAGACACGCAAATGAATGATAAATTAAATTTAAAACAAACACACTAGACGCAGACAGACACACTCACAGTCACAACAGACACACTCACACACACAGAGACAAACACACACTCACAAAATCTGTATAACAATTCAAAAACAATAAAAAACTAACACAAAAAGAAAGAGGCAACAAGCAAATGAATGAAAAATTAAAATTAACACACACACAAAACAAAGGCCCAAACAAGCTACGCACAGAGACACTCACATGCACAACAGACACACACAAACACACACAGAGACAAACACACACTCACAAAAAGAGACACACACACCCACACAAGAGACACACTCACACACGGAGACGCGTACACGCACAAACACACAAAGAGTCAAACGCACACTCACAAAATATGGATAACAATTAAAAATGTAACAAAAAAAGAAAGAGGAAAGCAAATGAATGATATATTAAAATTAACACACACTCACACACACACACATACAACAAACACCCAAACGGAGACAGACACAGAGACACTAACACGCACAACAGACACACTCTCACGACACAGAGACAACACACACTCACAAAATCGGTATAACAATTAAAAAACAATAACAAACTGACAAAAGAAAAAAGAAAGACAATGAAAAATTAAAATTAAAACAAACACACTAGACGCAGACAGACACACTCAGACACACAGAGACAAACACACACTCACAAAATCTGTGTAACAATTCAAAAACAATAAAAAACTAACAGAAAAAGAAAGAGGCAACAAGCAAATGAATGAAAAATTAAAATTAACACACACACACAAAACAAAGACCCAAACAGGCTACGCACAGAGACACTCACATGCACAACAGACACACACAAACACACACAGAGACAAACACACACTCACAAAAAGAGACACACACACCCACACAAGAGACACACTCACACACGGAGACGCGTACACGCACAAACACACAAAGAGTCAAACGCACACTCACAAAATATGGATAACAATTAAAAATGTAACAAAAAAAGAAAGAGGAAAGCAAATGAATGATATATTAAAATTAACACACACTCACACACACACACATACAACAAACACCCAAACGGAGACAGACACAGAGACACTAACACGCACAACAGACACACTCTCACGACACAGAGACAACACACACTCACAAAATCGGTATAACAATTAAAAAACAATAACAAACTGACAAAAGAAAAAAGAAAGACAATGAAAAATTAAAATTAAAACAAACACACTAGACGCAGACAGACACACTCAGACACACAGAGACAAACACACACTCACAAAATCTGTGTAACAATTCAAAAACAATAAAAAACTAACAGAAAAAGAAAGAGGCAACAAGCAAATGAATGAAAAATTAAAATTAACACACACACACAAAACAAAGACCCAAACAGGCTACGCACAGAGACACTCACATGCACAACAGACACACACAAACACACACAGAGACAAACACACTCACACAAAGAGACACACACACAGAGACACTCACACCCACACAAGAGACACACTCACACACGGAGAAGCGTACACGCACCAACACACAAAGAGTCATACGCACAATCGCAAAATCTGTATAACAATCAAAAATGTAAAAAAAAAAGAAAGAGGAAAGCAAATGAATGATATATTAAAATGAACACACACTGACACACTCACACACATACAACAAACACCCAAACGGAGACAGACACAGAGACACTAACACGCACAACAGACACACTCTCACACACACAGAGACAAAACACACTCACAAAATTGGTATAACAATGACAAAACAAGAACAAACTAACAAAAGAAAAAAGAAGGACCCGCAAATGAATGATATATTAAAATTAACACACACACACAAAACAAAGCCCAAACAGGCTACGCACAGAGACACTCACATGCACAACAGACACACACAAACACACACAGAGACAAACACACACTCACAAAAAGAGACACACACACAGAGACACTCACCCACACAAGAGACACACTCACACACGGAGACGCGTACCCGCACAAACACACAGAGTCAAACGCACACTCACAAAATCTGGATAACAATTAAAAAAGTAACAAAAAAAGAAAGAGGAAAGCAAATGAATGATATATTAAAATGAACACACACTCACAAACACACACACATACAACAAACACCCAAACGGAGACAGACACAGAGACACTAACACGCACAACAGACACACTCTCACGACACAGAGACAAAACACACTCACAAAATCGGTATAACAATTAAAAAACAATAACAAACTGACAAAAGAAAAAAGAAAGACACGCAAATGAATGAAAAATTAAAATTAAAACAAACACACTAGACGCAGACAGACACACTCACAGTCCCAACAGACACACTCACACACACAGAGACAAACACACACTCACAAAATCTGTATAACAATTCAAAAACAATAAAAAACTAACACAAAAAGAAAGAGGCAACAAGCAAATGAATGAAAAATTAAAATTAACACACACACACAAAACAAAGGCCCAAACAGGCTACGCCCAGAGACACTCACATGAGTCAAACGCACACTCACAAAATCTGCATTATAATTAAAAAACTAACAAAAAAAGAAAGAGGAAAGCAAATGAATGATATATTAAAAGAAACACACACACACACATAGAACAAACACCCAAACGGAGACAGACACAGAGACACTAACACGCACAACAGACACACTCTCACACACACAGAGACAAAACACACTCACAAAATCGGTATCACAAATAAAAAACAATAACAAACTAACAAAAGAAAAAAGAAAGACACGCAAATGAATGATAAATTAAATTTAAAACAAACACACTAGACGCAGACAGACACACTCACAGTCACAACAGACACACTCACACACACAGAGACAAACACACACTCACAAAATCTGTATAACAATTCAAAAACAATAAAAAACTAGCACAAAAAGAAAGAGGCAACAAGCAAATGAATCATAAATTAAAATTAACACACACACACAAAACAAAGGCCCAAACAGGCTACGCACAGAGACACTCACATGCACAACAGACACACAAAAACACACACAGAGACACTCACACCCACACAAGAGACACACTCCCACACGGAGACGCGTACACGCACAAACACACAAAGAGTCAAACGCACACTCACAAAATCTGCATAACAACTAAAAAAGTAACAAAAAAAGAAAGAGGAAAGCAAATGAATGATATATTAAAATGAACACACACTCACACACACAGAGACAAACACACACTCACAAAATTTGTATAACAATTCAAAAACAATAAAAACTAACAGAAAAAGAAAGAGGCAACAAGCAAATGAATGAAAAATTAAAATTAACACACACACACAAAACAAAGACCCAAAAAGGCTACGCACAGACACTCACATGCACAACAGACACACACAAACACACACAAAGACAAACACACACTCACAAAAAGAGACACACACACAGAGACACTCACACCCACACAAGAGACACACTCACACACGGAGACGCGTACACGCACAAACACACAAAGAGTCAAACGCACACTCACAAAATCTGGATAACAATTAAAAAAGTAACAAAAAAAGAAAGAGGAAAGCAAATGAATGATATATTAAAATTAACACACACTCACACATAGAACAAACACCCAAACGGAGACAGACACAGAGACACTAACACGCACAACAGACACACTCTCACCACACAGAGACAAAACACACTCACAAAATCGGTATAACAATTAGAAAACAATAACAAACTAACAAAAGAAAAAAGAAACACACGAAAATGAATGATAAATTAAAATTAAAACAAACACACTAGACGCAGACAGACACACTCACAGTCACAACAGACACACTCACACACACAGAGACAAACACACACTCACAAAATCTGTATAACAATTCAAAAACAACAAAAAACTAACAGAAAAAAAAGAGGCAACGAGCAAATGAATGAAAAATTAAAATTAACACACACACACAAAACAAAGGCACAAACAGGCTACGCACAGAGACACTCACATGCACAACAGACACACACAGACACACACAGAGACAAACACACACTCACAAAAAGAGACACACACACAGAGACACTCACACCCACACAAGAGACACACTCACACACGGAGACGCGTACACGCACAAACACAAAGAGTCAAAGGCACACTCACAAAATCTGCATAACAACTAAAAAAGTAACAAAAAAAGAAAGGAAAGCAAATGAATGATATATTAAAATGAACACACACTCACACACACACACACATAGAACAAACACCCGAACGGAGACAGACACAGAGACACTAACACGCACAACAGACACACTCTCACCACACAGAGACAAAACACACTCACAAAATCGGTTTAACAATTAAAAAACAATAACAAACTAACAAAAGAAAAAAGAAAGACACGAAAATGAATGATAAATTAAAATTAAAACAAACACACTAGACGCAGACAGAGACAAACACACACTCACAAAATCTGTATAACAATTAAAAACAATAAAAAACTAACAAAAAAAGAAAGAGGCAACAAGCAAATGAATCATAAATTAAAATTAACACACACACACAAAACAAAGGCCCAAACAGGCTACGCACAGAGACACTCACATGCACAACATACACACACAGACACACACAGAGACAAACACACACTGACAAAAAGAGACACACACACAGAGACACTCACACCCACACAAGAGACACACTCACACACGGAGACGCGTACACGCACAAACACACAAAGAGTCAAACGCACACTCACAAAATCTGGATAACAATTAAAAAAGTAACAAAAAAAGAAAGAGGAAAGCAAATGAATGATATATTAAAATTAACACACACACACACATAGAACAAACACCCGAACGGAGACAGACACAGAGACACTAACACGCACAACAGACACACTCTGACCACACAGAGACAAAACACACTCACAAAATCGGTTTCACAATTAAAAAACAATAACAAACTAACAAAAGAAAAAAGAAAGACACGCAAATGAATGATAAATTAAAATTAAAACAAACACACTAGACGCAGACAGAGACACTCACTGTCACAACAGAGACAAACACACACTCACAAAATCTATATAACAATTCAAAAACAATAAAAAACTAACAAAAAAAGAAAGAGACAACAAGCAAATGAATGAAAAAATTAAAATTAACACACACACACAAAACAAAGGCCCAAACAGGCTACGCACAGAGACACTCACATGCACAACAGACACACACAGACACACACAGAGACACTCACACCCACACAAGAGACACACTCCCACACGGAGACGCGTACACGCACAAACACACACAGAGTCAAACGCACACTCACAAAATCTGTATAACAATTAAAAAAGTAACAAAAACAGAAAGAGGAAAGCAAATGAATGATATTTTAAAATTAACACACACACAAACACACACACACACACACATAGAACAAACTCCCAAACGGAGACAGACACAGAGACACTAACACGCACAACAGACACACTCTCACACACACAGAGACAAAACACACTCACAAAATCGGTATAACAATTAAAAAACAATAACAAACTCACAAAAGAAAAAAGAAAGACACGCAAATGAATGATAAATTAAAATTAAAACAAACACACTAGACGCAGACAGACACACTCACAGTCACAACAGACACACTCACACACAGAGACAAACACACACTCACAAAATTTGTATAACAATTCAAAAACAATAAAAAACTAACAAAAAAAGAAAGAGGCAACAAGCAAATGAATGATAAATTAAAATTAACACACACACACAAAACAAAGACCCAAACAGGCTACGCACAGAGACACTCACATGCACAACAGACACACACAAACACACAGAGACAAACACACACTCACAAAAGGAGACACACACACAGAGACACTCACACCCACACAAGAGACACACTCACACACGGAGACGCGTAAACGCACCAACACACAAAGAGTCAAACGCACAATCGCAAAATCTGTATAACAATTCAAAAACAATAAAAAAACTAACAGAAAAAGAAAGAGGCAACCAGCAAATGAATGATAAATTAAATTAAAACAAACACACTAGACGCAGACAGACACAATCACAGTCACAACAGAGACAAACACACACTCACAAAATCTGTATAACAATTCAAAAACAATAAAAAACTAACAAAAAAAGAAAGAGGCAACAAGCAAATGAATGATAAATTAAAATTAACACACACAAATAAAACAAAGGCCGGCTACGCACAGACACTCACATGCACAACAGACACACACAAACACACACAGAGACACCCACACCCACACAAGAGACACACTCCCACACGGAGACGCGTACACGCACAAACACACAAAGAGTCAAACGTACACTCACAAAATCTGTATAACAATTAAAAAAGTAACAAAAAAAGAAAGAGGAAAGCAAATGAATGATATATTAAAATGAACACACACTCACACACACACACACATAGAACAAACACCCGAACGGAGACAGACACAGAGACACTAACACGCACAACAGACACACTCTCACACACACAGAGACAAAACACACTCACAAAATCGGTATAACAATTAAAAAACAATAACAAACTAACAAAAGAAAAAAGAAAGACACGCAAATGAATGATAAATTAAAATTAAAACAAACACACTAGACGCAGACAGACACACTCACAGTCACAACAGAGACAAACACACACTCACAAAATCTGTATAACAATTCAAAAACAACAAAAAACTAACAGAAAAAAAAGAGGCAACGAGCAAATGAATGAAAAATTAAAATTAAAACACACACACAAAACAAAGGCACAAACAGGCTACGCACAGAGACACTCACATGCACAACATACACACACAGAGACAAACACACACTCACAAAAAGAGACACACACACAGAGACACTCACACCCACACAAGAGACACACTCACACACGGAGACGCGTACACGCACAAACACACAAAGAGTCAAACGCACACTCACAAAATCTGGATAACAATTAAAAAAGTAACAAAAAAAAGAAAGAGGAAAGCAAATGAATGATATATTAAAATGAACACACACTCGCGCACACACACATAGAACAAACACCCAAACGGAGACAGACACAGAGACACTAACACGCACAACAGACACACTCTCACCACACAGAGACAAAACACACTCACAAAATCGGTATAACAATTAAAAAACAATAACAAACTAACAAAAGAAAAAAGAAAGACACGCAAATGAATGATAAATTAAAATTAAAACAAACACACTAGACGCAGACAGTCACAACAGAGACAAACACACAATCACAAAATCTGTATAACAATTAAAAACAATAAAAAACTAACAAAAAAAGAAAGAGGCAACAAGCAAATGAATCATAAATTAAAATTAACACACACACACAAAACAAAGGCCCAAACAGGCTACGCACAGAGACACTCACATGCACAACAGACACACAAAAACACACACAGAGAAACTCACACCCACACAAGAGACACACTCCCACACGGAGACGCGTACACGCACAAACACACAAAGAGTCAAACGCACACTCACAAAATCTGCATAACAACTAAAAAAGTAACAAAAAAAGAAAGAGGAAAGCAAATGAATGATATATTAAAATGAACACACACTCACACACACAGAGACAAACACACACTCACAAAATTTGTATAACAATTCAAAAACAATAAAAACTAACAGAAAAAGAAAGAGGCAACAAGCAAATGAATGAAAAATTAAAATTAACACACACACACAAAACAAAGACCCAAACAGGCTACGCACAGACACTCACATGCACAACAGACACACACAAACACACACAGAGACAAACACACACTCACAAAAAGAGACACACACACAGAGACACTCACACCCACACAAGAGACACACTCACACACGGAGACGCGTACACGCACAAACACACAAAGAGTCAAACGCACACTCACAAAATCTGTATAACAATTAAAAAAGTAACAAAAAAAAGAAAGAGGAAAGCAAATGAATGATATATTAAAATTAACACACACTCACACACACACACACATAGAACAAACACCCAAACGGAGACAGACACAGAGACACTAACACGCACAAGAGACACACTCTGACACACACAGAGACAAAACACACTCACAAAATCGGTATAACAATTAAAAAACAATAACAAACTAACAAAAGAAAAAAGAAAGACACGCAAATGAATGATAAATTAAAATTAAAACAAACACACTAGACGCAGACAGACACACTCACAGTCACAACAGAGACAAACACACACTCACAAAATCTGTATAACAATTCAAAAACAACAAAAAACTAACAGAAAAAAAAGAGGCAACGAGCAAATGAATGAAAAATTAAAATTAAAACACACACACAAAACAAAGGCACAAACAGGCTACGCACAGAGACACTCACATGCACAACATACACACACAGACACACACAGAGACAAACACACACTGACAAAAAGAGACACACACACAGAGACACTCACACCCACACAAGAGACACACTCACACACGGAGACGCGTACACGCACAAACACACAAAGAGTCAAACGCACACTCACAAAATCTGGATAACAATTAAAAAAGTAACAAAAAAAAGAAAGAGGAAAGCAAATGAATGATATATTAAAATTAACACACACACACACATAGAACAAACACCCGAACGGAGACAGACACAGAGACACTAACACGCACAACAGACACACTCTGACCACACAGAGACAAAACACACTCACAAAATCGGTTTCACAATTAAAAAACAATAACAAACTAACAAAAGAAAAAAGAAAGACACGCAAATGAATGATAAATTAAAATTAAAACAAACACACTAGACGCAGACAGAGACACTCACTGTCACAACAGAGACAAACACACACTCACAAAATCTATATAACAATTCAAAAACAATAAAAAACTAACAAAAAAAGAAAGAGACAACAAGCAAATGAATGAAAAAATTAAAATTAACACACACACACAAAACAAAGGCCCAAACAGGCTACGCACAGAGACACTCACATGCACAACAGACACACACAAACACACACAGAGACACTCACACCCACACAAGAGACACACTCCCACACGGAGACGCGTACACGCACAAACACACACAGAGTCAAACGCACACTCACAAAATCTGTATAACAATTAAAAAAGTAACAAAAACAGAAAGAGGAAAGCAAATGAATGATATTTTAAAATTAACACACACACAAACACACACACACACACACATAGAACAAACTCCCAAACGGAGACAGACACAGAGACACTAACACGCACAACAGACACACTCTCACACACACAGAGACAAAACACACTCACAAAATCGGTATAACAATTAAAAAACAATAACAAACTCACAAAAGAAAAAAGAAAGACACGCAAATGAATGATAAATTAAAATTAAAACAAACACACTAGACGCAGACAGACACACTCACAGTCACAACAGACACACTCACACACAGAGACAAACACACACTCACAAAATTTGTATAACAATTCAAAAACAATAAAAAACTAACAAAAAAAGAAAGAGGCAACAAGCAAATGAATGATAAATTAAAATTAACACACACACACAAAACAAAGACCCAAACAGGCTACGCACAGAGACACTCACATGCACAACAGACACACACAAACACACACAGAGACAAACACACACTCACAAAAGGAGACACACACACAGAGACACTCACACCCACACAAGAGACACACTCACACACGGAGACGCGTAAACGCACCAACACACAAAGAGTCAAACGCACAATCGCAAAATCTGTATAACAATTCAAAAACAATAAAAAAACTAACAGAAAAAGAAAGAGGCAACCAGCAAATGAATGATAAATTAAATTAAAACAAACACACTAGACGCAGACAGACACAATCACAGTCACAACAGAGACAAACACACACTCACAAAATCTGTATAACAATTCAAAAACAATAAAAAACTAACAAAAAAAGAAAGAGGCAACAAGCAAATGAATGATAAATTAAAATTAACACACACAAATAAAACAAAGGCCGGCTACGCGCAGACACTCACATGCACAACAGACACACACAAACACACACAGAGACACCCACACCCACACAAGAGACACACTCCCACACGGAGACGCGTACACGCACAAACACACAAAGAGTCAAACGTACACTCACAAAATCTGTATAACAATTAAAAAAGTAACAAAAAAAGAAAGAGGAAAGCAAATGAATGATATATTAAAATGAACACACACTCACACACACACACACATAGAACAAACACCCGAACGGAGACAGACACAGAGACACTAACACGCACAACAGACACACTCTCACACACACAGAGACAAAACACACTCACAAAATCGGTATAACAATTAAAAAACAATAACAAACTAACAAAAGAAAAAAGAAAGACACGCAAATGAATGATAAATTAAAATTAAAACAAACACACTAGACGCAGACAGACACACTCACAGTCACAACAGAGACAAACACACACTCACAAAATCTGTATAACAATTCAAAAACAACAAAAAACTAACAGAAAAAAAAGAGGCAACGAGCAAATGAATGAAAAATTAAAATTAAAACACACACACAAAACAAAGGCACAAACAGGCTACGCACAGAGACACTCACATGCACAACATACACACACAGAGACAAACACACACTCACAAAAAGAGACACACACACAGAGACACTCACACCCACACAAGAGACACACTCACACACGGAGACGCGTACACGCACAAACACACAAAGAGTCAAACGCACACTCACAAAATCTGGATAACAATTAAAAAAGTAACAAAAAAAAGAAAGAGGAAAGCAAATGAATGATATATTAAAATGAACACACACTCGCGCACACACACATAGAACAAACACCCAAACGGAGACAGACACAGAGACACTAACACGCACAACAGACACACTCTCACCACACAGAGACAAAACACACTCACAAAATCGGTATAACAATTAAAAAACAATAACAAACTAACAAAAGAAAAAAGAAAGACACGCAAATGAATGATAAATTAAAATTAAAACAAACACACTAGACGCAGACAGTCACAACAGAGACAAACACACACTCACAAAATCTGTATAACAATTAAAAACAATAAAAAACTAACAAAAAAAGAAAGAGGCAACAAGCAAATGAATCATAAATTAAAATTAACACACACACACAAAACAAAGGCCCAAACAGGCTACGCACAGAGACACTCACATGCACAACAGACACACAAAAACACACACAGAGAAACTCACACCCACACAAGAGACACACTCCCACACGGAGACGCGTACACGCACAAACACACAAAGAGTCAAACGCACACTCACAAAATCTGCATAACAACTAAAAAAGTAACAAAAAAAGAAAGAGGAAAGCAAATGAATGATATATTAAAATGAACACACACTCACACACACAGAGACAAACACACACTCACAAAATTTGTATAACAATTCAAAAACAATAAAAACTAACAGAAAAAGAAAGAGGCAACAAGCAAATGAATGAAAAATTAAAATTAACACACACACACAAAACAAAGACCCAAACAGGCTACGCACAGACACTCACATGCACAACAGACACACACAAACACACACAGAGACAAACACACACTCACAAAAAGAGACACACACACAGAGACACTCACACCCACACAAGAGACACACTCACACACGGAGACGCGTACACGCACAAACACACAAAGAGTCAAACGCACACTCACAAAATCTGTATAACAATTAAAAAAGTAACAAAAAAAAGAAAGAGGAAAGCAAATGAATGATATATTAAAATTAACACACACTCACACACACACACACATAGAACAAACACCCAAACGGAGACAGACACAGAGACACTAACACGCACAAGAGACACACTCTGACACACACAGAGACAAAACACACTCACAAAATCGGTATAACAATTAAAAAACAATAACAAACTAACAAAAGAAAAAAGAAAGACACGCAAATGAATGATAAATTAAAATTAAAACAAACACACTAGACGCAGACAGACACACTCACAGTCACAACAGAGACAAACACACACTCACAAAATCTGTATAACAATTCAAAAACAACAAAAAACTAACAGAAAAAAAAGAGGCAACGAGCAAATGAATGAAAAATTAAAATTAAAACACACACACAAAACAAAGGCACAAACAGGCTACGCACAGAGACACTCACATGCACAACATACACACACAGACACACACAGAGACAAACACACACTGACAAAAAGAGACACACACACAGAGACACTCACACCCACACAAGAGACACACTCACACACGGAGACGCGTACACGCACAAACACACAAAGAGTCAAACGCACACTCACAAAATCTGGATAACAATTAAAAAAGTAACAAAAAAAAGAAAGAGGAAAGCAAATGAATGATATATTAAAATTAACACACACACACACATAGAACAAACACCCGAACGGAGACAGACACAGAGACACTAACACGCACAACAGACACACTCTGACCACACAGAGACAAAACACACTCACAAAATCGGTTTCACAATTAAAAAACAATAACAAACTAACAAAAGAAAAAAGAAAGACACGCAAATGAATGATAAATTAAAATTAAAACAAACACACTAGACGCAGACAGAGACACTCACTGTCACAACAGAGACAAACACACACTCACAAAATCTATATAACAATTCAAAAACAATAAAAAACTAACAAAAAAAGAAAGAGACAACAAGCAAATGAATGAAAAAATTAAAATTAACACACACACACAAAACAAAGGCCCAAACAGGCTACGCACAGAGACACTCACATGCACAACAGACACACACAGACACACACAGAGACACTCACACCCACACAAGAGACACACTCCCACACGGAGACGCGTACACGCACAAACACACACAGAGTCAAACGCACACTCACAAAATCTGTATAACAATTAAAAAAGTAACAAAAACAGAAAGAGGAAAGCAAATGAATGATATTTTAAAATTAACACACACACAAACACACACACACACACACATAGAACAAACTCCCAAACGGAGACAGACACAGAGACACTAACACGCACAACAGACACACTCTCACACACACAGAGACAAAACACACTCACAAAATCGGTATAACAATTAAAAAACAATAACAAACTCACAAAAGAAAAAAGAAAGACACGCAAATGAATGATAAATTAAAATTAAAACAAACACACTAGACGCAGACAGACACACTCACAGTCACAACAGACACACTCACACACAGAGACAAACACACACTCACAAAATTTGTATAACAATTCAAAAACAATAAAAAACTAACAAAAAAAGAAAGAGGCAACAAGCAAATGAATGATAAATTAAAATTAACACACACACACAAAACAAAGACCCAAACAGGCTACGCACAGAGACACTCACATGCACAACAGACACACACAAACACACACAGAGACAAACACACACTCACAAAAGGAGACACACACACAGAGACACTCACACCCACACAAGAGACACACTCACACACGGAGACGCGTAAACGCACCAACACACAAAGAGTCAAACGCACAATCGCAAAATCTGTATAACAATTCAAAAACAATAAAAAAACTAACAGAAAAAGAAAGAGGCAACCAGCAAATGAATGATAAATTAAATTAAAACAAACACACTAGACGCAGACAGACACAATCACAGTCACAACAGAGACAAACACACACTCACAAAATCTGTATAACAATTCAAAAACAATAAAAAACTAACAAAAAAAGAAAGAGGCAACAAGCAAATGAATGATAAATTAAAATTAACACACACAAATAAAACAAAGGCCGGCTACGCACAGACACTCACATGCACAACAGACACACACAAACACACACAGAGACACCCACACCCACACAAGAGACACACTCCCACACGGAGACGCGTACACGCACAAACACACAAAGAGTCAAACGTACACTCACAAAATCTGTATAACAATTAAAAAAGTAACAAAAAAAGAAAGAGGAAAGCAAATGAATGAAATATTAAAATGAACACACACTCACACACACACACACATAGAACAAACACCCGAACGGAGACAGACACAGAGACACTAACACGCACAACAGACACACTCTCACACACACAGAGACAAAACACACTCACAAAATCGGTATAACAATTAAAAAACAATAACAAACTAACAAAAGAAAAAAGAAAGACACGCAAATGAATGATAAATTAAAATTAAAACAAACACACTAGACGCAGACAGACACACTCACAGTCACAACAGAGACAAACACACACTCACAAAATCTGTATAACAATTCAAAAACAACAAAAAACTAACAGAAAAAAAAGAGGCAACGAGCAAATGAATGAAAAATTAAAATTAAAACACACACACAAAACAAAGGCACAAACAGGCTACGCACAGAGACACTCACATGCACAACATACACACACAGACACACACAGAGACAAACACACACTCACAAAAAGAGACACACACACAGAGACACTCACACCCACACAAGAGACACACTCACACACGGAGACGCGTACACGCACAAACACACAAAGAGTCAAACGCACACTCACAAAATCTGGATAACAATTAAAAAAGTAACAAAAAAAAGAAAGAGGAAAGCAAATGAATGATATATTAAAATGAACACACACTCGCGCACACACACATAGAACAAACACCCAAACGGAGACAGACACAGAGACACTAACACGCACAACAGACACACTCTCACCACACAGAGACAAAACACACTCACAAAATCGGTATAACAATTAAAAAACAATAACAAACTAACAAAAGAAAAAAGAAAGACACGCAAATGAATGATAAATTAAAATTAAAACAAACACACTAGACGCAGACAGTCACAACAGAGACAAACACACACTCACAAAATCTGTATAACAATTAAAAACAATAAAAAACTAACAAAAAAAGAAAGAGGCAACAAGCAAATGAATCATAAATTAAAATTAACACACACACACAAAACAAAGGCCCAAACAGGCTACGCACAGAGACACTCACATGCACAACAGACACACAAAAACACACACAGAGAAACTCACACCCACACAAGAGACACACTCCCACACGGAGACGCGTACACGCACAAACACACAAAGAGTCAAACGCACACTCACAAAATCTGCATAACAACTAAAAAAGTAACAAAAAAAGAAAGAGGAAAGCAAATGAATGATATATTAAAATGAACACACACTCACACACACAGAGACAAACACACACTCACAAAATTTGTATAACAATTCAAAAACAATAAAAACTAACAGAAAAAGAAAGAGGCAACAAGCAAATGAATGAAAAATTAAAATTAACACACACACACAAAACAAAGACCCAAACAGGCTACGCACAGACACTCACATGCACAACAGACACACACAAACACACACAGAGACAAACACACACTCACAAAAAGAGACACACACACAGAGACACTCACACCCACACAAGAGACACACTCACACACGGAGACGCGTACACGCACAAACACACAAAGAGTCAAACGCACACTCACAAAATCTGTATAACAATTAAAAAAGTAACAAAAAAAAGAAAGAGGAAAGCAAATGAATGATATATTAAAATTAACACACACTCACACACACACACACATAGAACAAACACCCAAACGGAGACAGACACAGAGACACTAACACGCACAAGAGACACACTCTGACACACACAGAGACAAAACACACTCACAAAATCGGTATAACAATTAAAAAACAATAACAAACTAACAAAAGAAAAAAGAAAGACACGCAAATGAATGATAAATTAAAATTAAAACAAACACACTAGACGCAGACAGACACACTCACAGTCACAACAGAGACAAACACACACTCACAAAATCTGTATAACAATTCAAAAACAACAAAAAACTAACAGAAAAAAAAGAGGCAACGAGCAAATGAATGAAAAATTAAAATTAAAACACACACACAAAACAAAGGCACAAACAGGCTACGCACAGAGACACTCACATGCACAACATACACACACAGACACACACAGAGACAAACACACACTGACAAAAAGAGACACACACACAGAGACACTCACACCCACACAAGAGACACACTCACACACGGAGACGCGTACACGCACAAACACACAAAGAGTCAAACGCACACTCACAAAATCTGGATAACAATTAAAAAAGTAACAAAAAAAAGAAAGAGGAAAGCAAATGAATGATATATTAAAATTAACACACACACACACATAGAACAAACACCCGAACGGAGACAGACACAGAGACACTAACACGCACAACAGACACACTCTGACCACACAGAGACAAAACACACTCACAAAATCGGTTTCACAATTAAAAAACAATAACAAACTAACAAAAGAAAAAAGAAAGACACGCAAATGAATGATAAATTAAAATTAAAACAAACACACTAGACGCAGACAGAGACACTCACTGTCACAACAGAGACAAACACACACTCACAAAATCTATATAACAATTCAAAAACAATAAAAAACTAACAAAAAAAGAAAGAGACAACAAGCAAATGAATGAAAAAATTAAAATTAACACACACACACAAAACAAAGGCCCAAACAGGCTACGCACAGAGACACTCACATGCACAACAGACACACACAAACACACACAGAGACACTCACACCCACACAAGAGACACACTCCCACACGGAGACGCGTACACGCACAAACACACACAGAGTCAAACGCACACTCACAAAATCTGTATAACAATTAAAAAAGTAACAAAAACAGAAAGAGGAAAGCAAATGAATGATATTTTAAAATTAACACACACACAAACACACACACACACACACATAGAACAAACTCCCAAACGGAGACAGACACAGAGACACTAACACGCACAACAGACACACTCTCACACACACAGAGACAAAACACACTCACAAAATCGGTATAACAATTAAAAAACAATAACAAACTCACAAAAGAAAAAAGAAAGACACGCAAATGAATGATAAATTAAAATTAAAACAAACACACTAGACGCAGACAGACACACTCACAGTCACAACAGACACACTCACACACAGAGACAAACACACACTCACAAAATTTGTATAACAATTCAAAAACAATAAAAAACTAACAAAAAAAGAAAGAGGCAACAAGCAAATGAATGATAAATTAAAATTAACACACACACACAAAACAAAGACCCAAACAGGCTACGCACAGAGACACTCACATGCACAACAGACACACACAAACACACACAGAGACAAACACACACTCACAAAAGGAGACACACACACAGAGACACTCACACCCACACAAGAGACACACTCACACACGGAGACGCGTAAACGCACCAACACACAAAGAGTCAAACGCACAATCGCAAAATCTGTATAACAATTCAAAAACAATAAAAAAACTAACAGAAAAAGAAAGAGGCAACCAGCAAATGAATGATAAATTAAATTAAAACAAACACACTAGACGCAGACAGACACAATCACAGTCACAACAGAGACAAACACACACTCACAAAATCTGTATAACAATTCAAAAACAATAAAAAACTAACAAAAAAAGAAAGAGGCAACAAGCAAATGAATGATAAATTAAAATTAACACACACAAATAAAACAAAGGCCGGCTACGCGCAGACACTCACATGCACAACAGACACACACAAACACACACAGAGACACCCACACCCACACAAGAGACACACTCCCACACGGAGACGCGTACACGCACAAACACACAAAGAGTCAAACGTACACTCACAAAATCTGTATAACAATTAAAAAAGTAACAAAAAAAGAAAGAGGAAAGCAAATGAATGAAATATTAAAATGAACACACACTCACACACACACACACATAGAACAAACACCCGAACGGAGACAGACACAGAGACACTAACACGCACAACAGACACACTCTCACACACACAGAGACAAAACACACTCACAAAATCGGTATAACAATTAAAAAACAATAACAAACTAACAAAAGAAAAAAGAAAGACACGCAAATGAATGATAAATTAAAATTAAAACAAACACACTAGACGCAGACAGACACACTCACAGTCACAACAGAGACAAACACACACTCACAAAATCTGTATAACAATTCAAAAACAACAAAAAACTAACAGAAAAAAAAGAGGCAACGAGCAAATGAATGAAAAATTAAAATTAAAACACACACACAAAACAAAGGCACAAACAGGCTACGCACAGAGACACTCACATGCACAACATACACACACAGACACACACAGAGACAAACACACACTCACAAAAAGAGACACACACACAGAGACACTCACACCCACACAAGAGACACACTCACACACGGAGACGCGTACACGCACAAACACACAAAGAGTCAAACGCACACTCACAAAATCTGGATAACAATTAAAAAAGTAACAAAAAAAAGAAAGAGGAAAGCAAATGAATGATATATTAAAATGAACACACACTCGCGCACACACACATAGAACAAACACCCAAACGGAGACAGACACAGAGACACTAACACGCACAACAGACACACTCTCACCACACAGAGACAAAACACACTCACAAAATCGGTATAACAATTAAAAAACAATAACAAACTAACAAAAGAAAAAAGAAAGACACGCAAATGAATGATAAATTAAAATTAAAACAAACACACTAGACGCAGACAGTCACAACAGAGACAAACACACACTCACAAAATCTGTATAACAATTAAAAACAATAAAAAACTAACAAAAAAAGAAAGAGGCAACAAGCAAATGAATCATAAATTAAAATTAACACACACACACAAAACAAAGGCCCAAACAGGCTACGCACAGAGACACTCACATGCACAACAGACACACAAAAACACACACAGAGAAACTCACACCCACACAAGAGACACACTCCCACACGGAGACGCGTACACGCACAAACACACAAAGAGTCAAACGCACACTCACAAAATCTGCATAACAACTAAAAAAGTAACAAAAAAAGAAAGAGGAAAGCAAATGAATGATATATTAAAATGAACACACACTCACACACACAGAGACAAACACACACTCACAAAATTTGTATAACAATTCAAAAACAATAAAAACTAACAGAAAAAGAAAGAGGCAACAAGCAAATGAATGAAAAATTAAAATTAACACACACACACAAAACAAAGACCCAAACAGGCTACGCACAGACACTCACATGCACAACAGACACACACAAACACACACAGAGACAAACACACACTCACAAAAAGAGACACACACACAGAGACACTCACACCCACACAAGAGACACACTCACACACGGAGACGCGTACACGCACAAACACACAAAGAGTCAAACGCACACTCACAAAATCTGTATAACAATTAAAAAAGTAACAAAAAAAAGAAAGAGGAAAGCAAATGAATGATATATTAAAATTAACACACACTCACACACACACACACATAGAACAAACACCCAAACGGAGACAGACACAGAGACACTAACACGCACAAGAGACACACTCTGACACACACAGAGACAAAACACACTCACAAAATCGGTATAACAATTAAAAAACAATAACAAACTAACAAAAGAAAAAAGAAAGACACGCAAATGAATGATAAATTAAAATTAAAACAAACACACTAGACGCAGACAGACACACTCACAGTCACAACAGAGACAAACACACACTCACAAAATCTGTATAACAATTCAAAAACAACAAAAAACTAACAGAAAAAAAAGAGGCAACGAGCAAATGAATGAAAAATTAAAATTAAAACACACACACAAAACAAAGGCACAAACAGGCTACGCACAGAGACACTCACATGCACAACATACACACACAGACACACACAGAGACAAACACACACTGACAAAAAGAGACACACACACAGAGACACTCACACCCACACAAGAGACACACTCACACACGGAGACGCGTACACGCACAAACACACAAAGAGTCAAACGCACACTCACAAAATCTGGATAACAATTAAAAAAGTAACAAAAAAAAGAAAGAGGAAAGCAAATGAATGATATATTAAAATTAACACACACACACACATAGAACAAACACCCGAACGGAGACAGACACAGAGACACTAACACGCACAACAGACACACTCTGACCACACAGAGACAAAACACACTCACAAAATCGGTTTCACAATTAAAAAACAATAACAAACTAACAAAAGAAAAAAGAAAGACACGCAAATGAATGATAAATTAAAATTAAAACAAACACACTAGACGCAGACAGAGACACTCACTGTCACAACAGAGACAAACACACACTCACAAAATCTATATAACAATTCAAAAACAATAAAAAACTAACAAAAAAAGAAAGAGACAACAAGCAAATGAATGAAAAAATTAAAATTAACACACACACACAAAACAAAGGCCCAAACAGGCTACGCACAGAGACACTCACATGCACAACAGACACACACAAACACACACAGAGACACTCACACCCACACAAGAGACACACTCCCACACGGAGACGCGTACACGCACAAACACACACAGAGTCAAACGCACACTCACAAAATCTGTATAACAATTAAAAAAGTAACAAAAACAGAAAGAGGAAAGCAAATGAATGATATTTTAAAATTAACACACACACAAACACACACACACACACACATAGAACAAACTCCCAAACGGAGACAGACACAGAGACACTAACACGCACAACAGACACACTCTCACACACACAGAGACAAAACACACTCACAAAATCGGTATAACAATTAAAAAACAATAACAAACTCACAAAAGAAAAAAGAAAGACACGCAAATGAATGATAAATTAAAATTAAAACAAACACACTAGACGCAGACAGACACACTCACAGTCACAACAGACACACTCACACACAGAGACAAACACACACTCACAAAATTTGTATAACAATTCAAAAACAATAAAAAACTAACAAAAAAAGAAAGAGGCAACAAGCAAATGAATGATAAATTAAAATTAACACACACACACAAAACAAAGACCCAAACAGGCTACGCACAGAGACACTCACATGCACAACAGACACACACAAACACACACAGAGACAAACACACACTCACAAAAGGAGACACACACACAGAGACACTCACACCCACACAAGAGACACACTCACACACGGAGACGCGTAAACGCACCAACACACAAAGAGTCAAACGCACAATCGCAAAATCTGTATAACAATTCAAAAACAATAAAAAAACTAACAGAAAAAGAAAGAGGCAACCAGCAAATGAATGATAAATTAAATTAAAACAAACACACTAGACGCAGACAGACACAATCACAGTCACAACAGAGACAAACACACACTCACAAAATCTGTATAACAATTCAAAAACAATAAAAAACTAACAAAAAAAGAAAGAGGCAACAAGCAAATGAATGATAAATTAAAATTAACACACACAAATAAAACAAAGGCCGGCTACGCACAGACACTCACATGCACAACAGACACACACAAACACACACAGAGACACCCACACCCACACAAGAGACACACTCCCACACGGAGACGCGTACACGCACAAACACACAAAGAGTCAAACGTACACTCACAAAATCTGTATAACAATTAAAAAAGTAACAAAAAAAGAAAGAGGAAAGCAAATGAATGAAATATTAAAATGAACACACACTCACACACACACACACATAGAACAAACACCCGAACGGAGACAGACACAGAGACACTAACACGCACAACAGACACACTCTCACACACACAGAGACAAAACACACTCACAAAATCGGTATAACAATTAAAAAACAATAACAAACTAACAAAAGAAAAAAGAAAGACACGCAAATGAATGATAAATTAAAATTAAAACAAACACACTAGACGCAGACAGACACACTCACAGTCACAACAGAGACAAACACACACTCACAAAATCTGTATAACAATTCAAAAACAACAAAAAACTAACAGAAAAAAAAGAGGCAACGAGCAAATGAATGAAAAATTAAAATTAAAACACACACACAAAACAAAGGCACAAACAGGCTACGCACAGAGACACTCACATGCACAACATACACACACAGACACACACAGAGACAAACACACACTCACAAAAAGAGACACACACACAGAGACACTCACACCCACACAAGAGACACACTCACACACGGAGACGCGTACACGCACAAACACACAAAGAGTCAAACGCACACTCACAAAATCTGGATAACAATTAAAAAAGTAACAAAAAAAAGAAAGAGGAAAGCAAATGAATGATATATTAAAATGAACACACACTCGCGCACACACACATAGAACAAACACCCAAACGGAGACAGACACAGAGACACTAACACGCACAACAGACACACTCTCACCACACAGAGACAAAACACACTCACAAAATCGGTATAACAATTAAAAAACAATAACAAACTAACAAAAGAAAAAAGAAAGACACGCAAATGAATGATAAATTAAAATTAAAACAAACACACTAGACGCAGACAGTCACAACAGAGACAAACACACACTCACAAAATCTGTATAACAATTAAAAACAATAAAAAACTAACAAAAAAAGAAAGAGGCAACAAGCAAATGAATCATAAATTAAAATTAACACACACACACAAAACAAAGGCCCAAACAGGCTACGCACAGAGACACTCACATGCACAACAGACACACAAAAACACACACAGAGAAACTCACACCCACACAAGAGACACACTCCCACACGGAGACGCGTACACGCACAAACACACAAAGAGTCAAACGCACACTCACAAAATCTGCATAACAACTAAAAAAGTAACAAAAAAAGAAAGAGGAAAGCAAATGAATGATATATTAAAATGAACACACACTCACACACACAGAGACAAACACACACTCACAAAATTTGTATAACAATTCAAAAACAATAAAAACTAACAGAAAAAGAAAGAGGCAACAAGCAAATGAATGAAAAATTAAAATTAACACACACACACAAAACAAAGACCCAAACAGGCTACGCACAGACACTCACATGCACAACAGACACACACAAACACACACAGAGACAAACACACACTCACAAAAAGAGACACACACACAGAGACACTCACACCCACACAAGAGACACACTCACACACGGAGACGCGTACACGCACAAACACACAAAGAGTCAAACGCACACTCACAAAATCTGTATAACAATTAAAAAAGTAACAAAAAAAAGAAAGAGGAAAGCAAATGAATGATATATTAAAATTAACACACACTCACACACACACACACATAGAACAAACACCCAAACGGAGACAGACACAGAGACACTAACACGCACAAGAGACACACTCTGACACACACAGAGACAAAACACACTCACAAAATCGGTATAACAATTAAAAAACAATAACAAACTAACAAAAGAAAAAAGAAAGACACGCAAATGAATGATAAATTAAAATTAAAACAAACACACTAGACGCAGACAGACACACTCACAGTCACAACAGAGACAAACACACACTCACAAAATCTGTATAACAATTCAAAAACAACAAAAAACTAACAGAAAAAAAAGAGGCAACGAGCAAATGAATGAAAAATTAAAATTAAAACACACACACAAAACAAAGGCACAAACAGGCTACGCACAGAGACACTCACATGCACAACATACACACACAGACACACACAGAGACAAACACACACTGACAAAAAGAGACACACACACAGAGACACTCACACCCACACAAGAGACACACTCACACACGGAGACGCGTACACGCACAAACACACAAAGAGTCAAACGCACACTCACAAAATCTGGATAACAATTAAAAAAGTAACAAAAAAAAGAAAGAGGAAAGCAAATGAATGATATATTAAAATTAACACACACACACACATAGAACAAACACCCGAACGGAGACAGACACAGAGACACTAACACGCACAACAGACACACTCTGACCACACAGAGACAAAACACACTCACAAAATCGGTTTCACAATTAAAAAACAATAACAAACTAACAAAAGAAAAAAGAAAGACACGCAAATGAATGATAAATTAAAATTAAAACAAACACACTAGACGCAGACAGAGACACTCACTGTCACAACAGAGACAAACACACACTCACAAAATCTATATAACAATTCAAAAACAATAAAAAACTAACAAAAAAAGAAAGAGACAACAAGCAAATGAATGAAAAAATTAAAATTAACACACACACACAAAACAAAGGCCCAAACAGGCTACGCACAGAGACACTCACATGCACAACAGACACACACAAACACACACAGAGACACTCACACCCACACAAGAGACACACTCCCACACGGAGACGCGTACACGCACAAACACACACAGAGTCAAACGCACACTCACAAAATCTGTATAACAATTAAAAAAGTAACAAAAACAGAAAGAGGAAAGCAAATGAATGATATTTTAAAATTAACACACACACAAACACACACACACACACACATAGAACAAACTCCCAAACGGAGACAGACACAGAGACACTAACACGCACAACAGACACACTCTCACACACACAGAGACAAAACACACTCACAAAATCGGTATAACAATTAAAAAACAATAACAAACTCACAAAAGAAAAAAGAAAGACACGCAAATGAATGATAAATTAAAATTAAAACAAACACACTAGACGCAGACAGACACACTCACAGTCACAACAGACACACTCACACACAGAGACAAACACACACTCACAAAATTTGTATAACAATTCAAAAACAATAAAAAACTAACAAAAAAAGAAAGAGGCAACAAGCAAATGAATGATAAATTAAAATTAACACACACACACAAAACAAAGACCCAAACAGGCTACGCACAGAGACACTCACATGCACAACAGACACACACAAACACACACAGAGACAAACACACACTCACAAAAGGAGACACACACACAGAGACACTCACACCCACACAAGAGACACACTCACACACGGAGACGCGTAAACGCACCAACACACAAAGAGTCAAACGCACAATCGCAAAATCTGTATAACAATTCAAAAACAATAAAAAAACTAACAGAAAAAGAAAGAGGCAACCAGCAAATGAATGATAAATTAAATTAAAACAAACACACTAGACGCAGACAGACACAATCACAGTCACAACAGAGACAAACACACACTCACAAAATCTGTATAACAATTCAAAAACAATAAAAAACTAACAAAAAAAGAAAGAGGCAACAAGCAAATGAATGATAAATTAAAATTAACACACACAAATAAAACAAAGGCCGGCTACGCACAGACACTCACATGCACAACAGACACACACAAACACACACAGAGACACCCACACCCACACAAGAGACACACTCCCACACGGAGACGCGTACACGCACAAACACACAAAGAGTCAAACGTACACTCACAAAATCTGTATAACAATTAAAAAAGTAACAAAAAAAGAAAGAGGAAAGCAAATGAATGAAATATTAAAATGAACACACACTCACACACACACACACATAGAACAAACACCCGAACGGAGACAGACACAGAGACACTAACACGCACAACAGACACACTCTCACACACACAGAGACAAAACACACTCACAAAATCGGTATAACAATTAAAAAACAATAACAAACTAACAAAAGAAAAAAGAAAGACACGCAAATGAATGATAAATTAAAATTAAAACAAACACACTAGACGCAGACAGACACACTCACAGTCACAACAGAGACAAACACACACTCACAAAATCTGTATAACAATTCAAAAACAACAAAAAACTAACAGAAAAAAAAGAGGCAACGAGCAAATGAATGAAAAATTAAAATTAAAACACACACACAAAACAAAGGCACAAACAGGCTACGCACAGAGACACTCACATGCACAACATACACACACAGACACACACAGAGACAAACACACACTCACAAAAAGAGACACACACACAGAGACACTCACACCCACACAAGAGACACACTCACACACGGAGACGCGTACACGCACAAACACACAAAGAGTCAAACGCACACTCACAAAATCTGGATAACAATTAAAAAAGTAACAAAAAAAAGAAAGAGGAAAGCAAATGAATGATATATTAAAATGAACACACACTCGCGCACACACACATAGAACAAACACCCAAACGGAGACAGACACAGAGACACTAACACGCACAACAGACACACTCTCACCACACAGAGACAAAACACACTCACAAAATCGATATCACAATTAAAAAACAATAACAAACTAACAAAAGAAAAAAGAAAGACACGCAAATGAATGATAAATTAAAATTAAAACAAACACACTAGACGCAGACAGAGACACTCACAACAGAGACAAACACACACTCACAAAATCTGTATAACAATTCAAAAAAAATAAAAAACTTACAAAAAAAGAAAGAGGCAACAAGTAAATGAATGATAAATTAAAATTAACACACACACAAAACAAAGGCCCAAACAGGCTACGCACAGAGACACTCACATGCACAACAGACACACACAAACACACACAGAGACAAACACACACTCACAAAAAGAGACACACACACAGAGACACTCACACCCACACAAGAGACACACTCACACACGGAGACGCGTACACGCACAAACACACAAAGAGTCAAACGCACAAACACACAACAGACACACTCTCACACACACAGAGACAAAACACACTCACAAACACATACACACACAGACACAAAAACACACAAACACAAACACACACAATCACAGACACACGCGCACACACATACACACACACAAACACAAATACACAATCACAGACACACGCACACACTCACAAACAGACACACACACGCAAACACACACTCACACTCACACACACACACACACACAAACACACTTACACCCATGCACACACACGCGCAAAGAAAACAGATAGAGACATACACACACAGACATACGCACACGCGCACACGCAAAAACAAACAAGCTGACACGACAAGTAGAAGCTCATGCAGACAGACCCGGATAGAAATACACACACAAAATCAGACAGTCAAGCATACACAGAGAAACAGACAGACAGACACACGCACACACGCGGAAACTGATAGACAAACATACACAGGTGCACGCAGACAGAACTAGAAATATGCATGCATGCAGGCAAAAGCAAACATAAGGAAAGAACAGATACACACACACAAAGGCACAGGCATAAGCACAACACGCACACACGCAAAAACAGACACACATACAAACACACACACAAACAAACACACACACACGCACACGGAAACAGACACAGAAGGGCACAAGCGCATGCAAACAGACACAGACACACGCACGCAAAAACAGACACACACACACACATAGATAAACTAAGACACAGCGCAAGCGCGCAAGCAGAGATAGACAGACACAGACATAGACAGACACACACACAGAGAAAGACGGACACAAATAGACACACCGAAACCGACAGACAGGTAGACAAAGGCGTACTTAGACAAACTCAGATAGACACGCACACAAACACACACGAAAGACACAGAGGCATAGGCGCACGTAGACAGACACACGCATGCAAAAACACACAAAAACAAAAAGGGCAAATTACATAGTGAGAATGACAACAAAATCAATGTATCAAAAAAATAGATATAAAAAAAACATCAAACAAACAAAAAGGCAACCGATTTTTTAATTGTAAAAACTACATGCATTATAAAATGATTTCATCAAAAGAATAATTAATGTGTACTTTATTTATCAGTAAAAAATCATGTGAAAATATGAATATAAATAATAAATAATAAAGGGAGGATGAGATCCAATCATAAAGGAGAGAGGCTTCAATACATTAAATAAAAAACAAAAATATATTATCAAAGAGAAAATAATAAATAAACGACTAACAATGATTAAATATAAAACCATCTGTATAACAATAAAAGAAATAACAAAACTAAATAGAGACTGACAAATTATTAATAAATAACTAGTTTAAAGAATGATTATCAGTGAGTTGTCATGTGAAAATAAGAATATAAATAAAAAATAATAAAGGGAGGATGAGATCAAATCATAAAGGAGAGAGGCTTCAATACATTAAATAAAAAACAAGAATATATTATCAAATAAAAAAACCAACGCTTAATCTAATTATTATAAGTGAGAAGTGAGAATGATAAAATGTAAAATAATATGTATAACAATACAAAAAATAAAAAAAAACTAAATGGATGAATGATAAATTGTTAATAAATAATAAAAGGTCTGATTATAGAATGATTATTGATAAATAAATAAACAATATATAAATAACAAAAATAAATAATTACATAGTGAGAATGACAACTTTTAGTGAATCAATGTATCAAAAAAAAAGTACAAGCAAAACATCGAACAAACAAAATCTAGAGGCAAACAATTTTTTATTCCGGGTAAACATGTAAATGATAAATTAATAATATAAACAAAAGAATAACAAATTATTAATAAATATTACAATATCTGAATGCATAAATAACATGTATTTTATTTATAAATAAAAAGTCATTAAAAATAAATATAAAAAACAAGAAAAGATTATATTTTATTTAAATAATAATAAAAGAAATAAATTAAAATAAATTAAACACATTAAAATTCGATTATACATACATTATACATAAATAAATTAGTAAACCGAAATAAATACTATTAGTTAAAAAGAAAAACAAATAATAAAGTGAAAAGTAAAATCTACATGCATTATAAATAAATATTATGAATAATTTCATAAAAAATAAATAGTATATTCTTTATTTATCAATGAAAAATTCATGTGAAAATATAAATATAAATAAAAATTAATAAAGGGAGGATGAGATCAAATCATAAAGGAGTCAATGAAAAATTATTCATGTGAAAATATAGATATACATAAAAATTAATAAAGGGAGGATGAGATCAAATCATAGAGGAAAAAGGTACATGAAATAAATAAAAAAAAGAAATATATTATCAAATAAAATAAACAAACAAACAACTAATCGAATTAGTACAACATGGTAAAATATAAAATAATCTACATAACAATAAAAAAAAAGTAAACACATATAAACAAATGAATGGTAAATTATTATTAATAAATAATGAAAGGTCTGGTTAAAGAATGATTATTGATAAATAAATAAACAAAATAAATAACAGAAATAAGGAGGATTACATATTGAGAATGATAATGTATCAAAAAAAAAATCCGTATAAGAATCAAACAAACAAAATTTAGAGGCAAACAATTTTTTTTGGGTAAACATGTAAATGATAAGTTATTAATAAACATTACAATATTTGAAAACATAAATAATACATATTTTATTTAAAAATTAAAAAAAAAATGAAAAGATAAAAATAAATATAAATATAAATAACATGAAAAAATTTGTATTTTATTTATCAAAATAATAAAAGAAAGAAATTAGACACATTAATATTCCATTATCAAGATACATAAATAAATAAGTAAACAGAAATAAATATTGTTAGTTAAAAAAAAACTAAGTGAAACAAGTGAAAATGATAAATTATTAACCATAAAAACTTCATGCATTATAAATAAATATTATAAATAATTTGTTAAGAAAATAATTAATATATACTTCATTTTTTAAATAAAAAATTCATGTGAAAATATGTATATAAATAATAAACGGATGAGATCAAATAATAAAGGAGAGAAGGTTCAAATAATAAACGGATGTGAAAATATGTATCCTTTCCAATCATTTTTTTCATTGAGACAGCACAAGAACTGCAACATGCCACAGAGATCAACTTATATCATTAATATCATATCAAGTTCTCCAAGAAAAATATGGCACACACAAAATGTACTGTTGAGCCAGAAAAACTATATAGTTACGTTTTTAAGGGCAAACTTTATAATAAAAACGTAAAAAGTAATATCTAAATTTCTCTCCTTTTGGTAATGAAACTTTCATCCAAAAGGGAACAAAACAAAAGAACAACAAATAAAAATAAAGGTAATAGAACCTTATACCAAAAACAAAGAATATACTAAAAAGACAAAGGTGATGGGACCCGACAGAACTTTGTTAGAGGAAATATAAATAATGGAGTGGCAGAAGCACAAGAGTCTTCCAGGCAAGATGCAATATAAACAAGACAGAAAAGTACTGAAGTGTGGACCATAAAAACTCAAATAGTAGAGAGAAGAAGGGTATAACCATAATAAGAAATGAATAATTAATTAAAAAAGAAAAATTAAAACACCCAAAACATAAAATATAATCACAATGCAAAAGGAAAGAAAGAAGCACAGACTATTACTTCCCATTAAATCTTCTCCAGATACACATTTCCCACATAAACACATGCATTTTCATACAACTAAGAAAATAACAGAGCCACGAAAATTTTATGACATCTAGAGTCTTAAGGAAATTGAATCTAGTGTCTAAACAATTGAAACAATAAATAAATGCCAAAAGTTATGATGCATGTTCATGTAAAATAGAAAGAAGAATAAAGTAAATTTCAATTGACCTTTCACAAAAAGGATTAGCTTTGGAAAAATCACAATTGTCTGAAGATAAGATCAACTTACATCCTTCTTATCTAATGGTGTTAGAAAAGGATCTCTCATACTGAGGAGGCCAGCAGCAACAGTTGATATGGGATCCAGGCAAGTGAAGATAGAACCTAATATGTGCGTCCTGCCAAGTATGGGTTCCAAAAAGTTGGTCCATCCCATTGATTAATAATAATAATAATCACTCAACTACATGTTAGCAACAGTGGTGGAGAAGTGGAGTAAGAATACCTTTACCACATACCAAAAAAGCAATATCACATACCAAAAAAGAAAACTAACAAATTTGTTAGAGGAAATATATTCTCATTTTATAAGATGTTGTGATACAATCCCCTATTTATATACAAACAAGAAGGACATAACAGTAAAGACTAATGAAAGCTAATGAATACTAATAATTACTGATTAGCTAATAACTACTAATTAATTGAGGATATTTACAGTCAATACACAATACTCCCACGGAAACCCATTATCATTATAACAATAAAAAAGAAAGAAATAGAGAAGAGCATTTTACAAAGAAAAATGAATCATCTATGCCTCTTGCAACGAAGAACCACTTTCAATAATCAAAATCATCATAACTGAAGGTACACACCTACTTACTTTCAATACTCAAAATCTTCATACTGAAGGTACACCCCTGCTGCCAACTACACATTATCAGCATGCTTTTCCTGGACACCACTGACCTATATGATTCAGCGTTAGGTTAATCCACAAAGTTATTGACCCACTCCAACAACTTAATACACAGTATAACCCCCAAACAAAGAAGGGTACAAAAACAACTGAAGCTCAGTACAGAAATTACAAGATTAATTTACCTAAATCTGCAGAATATGTAAAAACCAAAATTTCATCTTACTTGAATGGAGACCATCTTGGTCACTTTTGTCAGTACCTCTACTCCAAATGAACTAACATTTATTCCTTGAGTATTTCTTATCATGAATATGCAAATAACCTCCAGTGTCCACATGCTGAAGCCAAATCCACAGGTCTTGCTTGCAACTTGCAAGTCTCTCTACTTCCCTCTAAGTCACCTATTTTCAATTAAAGGGAATGAATTCAGATATCTAAAATTACCATTTTGACCTTAAAAAAAAAAGATTATCTTAATCAGAACTATTACACTTTAGGTTCTTAGTAGCTCACGGCCATCTTGGTCAAAAGAATCTTCAATTTAAACAATGGGATAGATATTCTGATGCAAAGGACTTGTAAAGATCTTTGAGAGCATCACTAGAGGTCTATTGTTCTGCATGTGATACAGAAAATACAAAAACAAAAAAAAATCAGCACATTTCTACTAAGGAATAACATTAATCCACACCATTAACATGAAACTGTTTATGTAAACATTGATTGCCATAACAACCTCGTGCTTTAAAAAGTAATTACAAGCTATCAGTAGAAATGACAATTTGGCACCAAAAAAAAAATGATGAGAAATGACTACTAAGACGTATACAGACAAGAGATTGGCCTCAGAGGGAACAATGAAAATTAAAGCGCAAAAGAAATAGCCTATTTAGAACTCTTCTTAATTAAATTGTCCAACCTCTCCCCACGTGTAAGAGCACTGTCAATAATCTTGTACTGTTCTCCAATCAAAAGGAAACAACTACCTGCACTGCATCTCACATCTAGAGATAAAATTCACATGTAGAATGGGTAGGTCAAGACACCAAATTAATTTCAATATTACGGTTCAAAGGCACATTAATAAGCATAAATGCATATTTAAAAACAAAATAGCAAGACAACAATCATTAATAAAAAGGTGGTTTTATAAATTCTATGATAACATCTCACTCAAGGACATGAATCATTCAGCTAGTATAACGTGATGCTTGAATTGCATGACCATGCATTGATCATCATATGTATTGAGAAACAAGTTCCAAAACCCCCAAACAATTTTACAAGTTTTTTCACAGAAGGTTAGTATAAATATAAAATAAAAAGCGCTGGACAGCTCTAGAGAAGAAGAATGTCCGACTGAAAAAAAGTTTATAACACATTGATCCATATGTAAATCTAAGGCTCACCAGGATGATTCTTGTTTGTTCAGGCTCCCGCTGGATTTTCAACAACTAGTCAGCCTCAGCAGGGTCCTGAAGATTTGAAAATAGCAGGGAAAATAAGGTAAATGAGTCAAAACTAACCACATGAACAGGGAAACCAAAAAAAAAGAAAAAAAAAACTTTATCAGTAGACAAGTGAAATAAAAGAAAATAACTTTATTGAAAATATTTAGTTGAAAACAAGGTAGAATTCCAAAGAAGATGAAAACTGAAATGAAAGAAGGTAAACTAAAAAGTCTAGGTTTCTATGATCAATCTCTAGAAGTTTGAAGTATTTAGTAACTAGAAATACAAACTTAAGATCTTTCGCATTATTTAAACAAAAAAGGAATAATAACACTCAGCAAGCCAAATTCAATTAAACCTTACGTGATCCAACCAGCAAGAAGCAACCAGAGAATAAAGTTGACCAGAAAGGTTGGCCAACCATCGAGTTGCCACAGGACAGTAATGCAGAAGTCACAGAATCTCAGCTGACACTTTAATGAGTGCAGAATCTCAGCTGACACTCTACAAAGAACTCCCAAGGGTCCTACAAATTAAACCCCAAATAAAATGTAATATCTTGTAATTAAAATAATAGACACTCAAGGAATTAAAGAAGTGATAAACTTTGTCAAATTAAATATTTATCCATATAATCACTCCTAAACACAGTTATCTTCTAATTAACAAATTTTAGCTCAATTAAAGTGATGAAAGCCTAAGATTATACAAAAAATATATGAAAATAATGCATTCTATCAATTCCATTAAACCCCAAATAAAATGTAATATCTTGTAATTAAAATAATAGACACTCAAGGAATCAAAGAAGTGATAAAATTTGTCAAATTAAAAATTAATCCATATAATCACTCCTAAACACAGTTATCTTCTAATTAACAAATTTTAGCTCAATTAATGTGATGAAAGCCTAAGATTATATACATAAATATATATATGAAAGTAATGGGTTCTATCAACCCACCCCCCACCCCCCCCCCCAAAAAAAAAAAAACACCACAAAAACACTAAGGATTTTACACTCCAGGCAAAATAATGGAATAAAACTGAATCTCAAACACACCACCAATGAAGAGTATCAAAGCATGCTCAAATGTGAACCACTTGTATTCATCAACGTTCTCCAAATAGCATCAATCCAAAATAACTTCATGCCAAAAAAGCAATTAAACTCATGCAATTTAGTCCAGGAAAGCAAATAAAGGAGGAGATTTCTCACCCGGTAAGTGTTTCCCTCTCACTCTCATTAATCAAGGATATTTCTCTCAAGACCATCTAATTTAGGCTTCCCATAGGCTTGTAACTATCCTACATCTCCACCACTAAGTAGCCCATAGTCTTCGTGAATCAAAGGGTCTTTTTAGGGCTGTAATGTTGGAAAGGCCAAATGATGGAGTGGAAGTAAATGCCAATTATTAATGAAAACTGCACATGTATGTTACTCTCTAATACAACTTTCATGAAGAGCTGATGACACCAAACATCAAACATGCACAAATTCAGATGTCCGTGACAGCAAACTCAACATCAATCACTTAAGCACCACATATGCACAAGTCAGAATCATTCATCCACCAATATGAGTGAATCTTCTTTTCGTTGTACCCCTGGCACTTAGCTAGCTCTCATTCCTCTTCTTTCCTTTCTGTTTTTTATCTTTTTCTTTTTCTTCTTCTTCTCCTTAGGCTTTTCTCTCTTTCTTTTTTTCTGTTCATTCTTCTGTTTTTCATATAACTTTTCATTGCCTCTTTCCGCATTTTTCTGTTTCTTTTTTTCACATTCTTTTTTCCTTTTCTTTTTGCTCTTTTTTTCTTTTCTTTTCTTTTTTTTCATCACTTTAGCATTGCAACACTAACTAAATGGCAAAAGAAAGTTCATTCTGTCGAAAATTCCAGCCTCACTTAGTTCCTGTCACCAAGATTGCATACATCAACTAGTTTCAAGAAACATGAATTCATTATTTATTCAATCAACTTAGCAAGTTATAACCTCCAAACATTCATCACATGCAGCATTCATTAATCATTGATGGAAAATGAAAGAATAATGAAGGGCTCAAAGGGTAAACAAGGGATTTAATGTGTATAGGCTGCTGTTTGGACAAAGGGGTTTGAATGGAATGCCCTTTTCGAATTCACAATTCCAAGAGCCGATGTGGTCTCGAATTAAGGATTGAGACAAGTTCTAGGAAGTTATTAAGCTAGATGGTATCACACAATTTTAAGAAAAATTCAGGCCCAAATCCTTCCAACTGGCTTACTCGCCCTCATTCACTCACCAAGACCAAATCGCATATGAATCGAACTTAATGCATGAGATTATTCTGCCTTGATGCAGAATTCCAGAAATCAATGCAAAATTCCAGAATTCATTGATTCAACAAGCCTTAACAATATTCAAAAGGACGTGTTCAAGGTTCAATCAAATTCCATACCAGTCAAGCAACCATCAAACCCAAAATTATAGTGCAAAGTTCAAGCAAATAATCGCCAACACAGATCAGAAACTCCAAAATAGAATCAGATCAGACCAGAGGAATAGAACAGAACGTTATTAATCAAAGTCACTTGAGAAGAACTTTTGTGCTCAATGTGGAATAACGGCAGAATAGAAATAGCACAAATACAGTTGGATAGAACTGAGGTACCAAAACCTATGCCATAACAACTACCTTTTACTACTAGACTAATCCCAAAAAAAAAAAAAAAACACTTATGTTTCACAATAAAGCTCAAAAAACAATTAATCAATCCAAAAAACTAATGTAAAGTGAGGGAAAGGGACAACCGTGCAATGAAATCTTCTTGAAGTCATGAACCATAAATTCCCATCCCGGATGAGAATCATAAGCCCCTCCAATATAGTCCTTGCTCCTTGATGAATCCTCCTTGGTGGTGGTTCAGGATCAATTGGTAAAGGCTCCAAGATATGTGGTACATGTTGAGTCCCTTGGAGACCTGTCCCATGAATTACCTGCAAGGAGGTATCATAATCAGTAGCAATATGATCAACAGAAATCATGTTAGTCAAGTGTTGAAGCTCATGCATGTGTAAATCATGAAGTTGGATGTAATGACTGAATGGTAGTGAGTTAACTAATTGTAAACAACTTGAGTGATCATATCAACAATCAATACTGACAAGCTTGTCACCAGAAGAAAATGTCAAAAATGAAATAGCCTATATGTCAAATTGAGATACAAGTGATAAAATAACACAAAACTGAAAAACAGGAATTGCATCTAACCTCTTCCCATTTTTTTTGAAGTTCCAATAGTTCTTGACAGTGTGAAAGGCATTCTGTGTGATACACGGAAGCTAAATCTTTTATCAGGGCCTTCCTCTTGATGACACCAACCACTACAATGACAAAAGAAGGTCGCATGAACCAACAAAAAAAATTGTGAACCCTTCTAGAAAACAAATGATATTCTTTACTACCAAAGCTCGTAATAACCACAAAACTCCTTGTCAGAGGCTACAAAATAAAAAGACACAATTTGAGGCTTACTGCCCATGCCTCAATAAAGCAGCAGTATGCAATCTGCCCATATTATACTATCTTTTAAGGCTTAAGGCCAGTGGCTATAGTATGTCATTGACGAGACACATGAAATTCTCTTAAATGTATTCTTTCAATGCAAAAATTCTAGTTCAAAATTATAGTAGTAGAGGACCATAACCCCAGAATGAAGACACCTTGCCAATTATCGTAGCTCTCAAATACAGTACAGATTCGAGTTAGAGAGAAGAGCTATGATGACATCACCTTGTACAGCAATTGTAGAAAGAGTTTTTCATCAAAACACAAGCTGCTTGTATGCAAGTTCAAGGCAATGAGCAAACAAAACAACTGCAATTTATGTAGCTTCCATTATAAAATAAGGAATTGGCTTTTTAGCTGCATTAAGAATGATAAGATGTTCTTGTTCTTGTTATTAAATATGGAAAAAATTCTTGTAACTAATTAGTACAGGATTCTAAGAATATCCTAGCAAAAACTATAACAGATACACTTACTTCCAACTTTCAAGGAAGCAGTAAGAAGCAGACAGATTTACTAATTACAGCAATATGGTGAAAGAAGTGAGCAGTGCACACGGCTCAATTAAAAGTAGAGGCATTAATACTTAGATGTGGAAAGAATGAGTAAGCCCAGCCTTACATATTGGAAACCAATGTCCAGGAGATCAGTACATTTCATACCCAGTTATCATATAAAGAAGACAAATCTATCAAAAAATAAGTGATGAGTATGTTAGCTAAAACTGGATGACAGAGAGAATTAAATATACTTTCAAGAATACCTGAATTTGTTTGACCACATTGGGCGGCAGTGCTACTCATATCAGACGCAGCAGAGGAACTCCTACTAAGTTTTGAAGATGTATTTGAACTTCCAGTACTATCACCATGAGTGGACTAAGTGCCTGAAGGAAAATTGTCAGTCAAGATATGCTGAAATAATGTAAACAATTTTAGTAAAATCTAGAAAACAATAAATAACTTAGGGATATTCAAAGATACAAAATCTGAATGGTAAATTGATGTTATAGAAAAATTTATAACCTTTTGCAAGATCTCGACCATGTTCACTATTAAAAAAAATATCAGCGCTGAAAAAGAAACCTACATCACTACTAAATGTTAAAGGGATCATGCTCCAAACATCATATCGATAGTTAGAACTTAGAAGTATCACTGCTCCCAAGAAAAAGTAACTTAGTACTAGGAAATATCATAATTGTTTTTCCCAACCGGGGAGCTGTTTCTTTCATACCTTTGGTTTTTCCAGTTGAAGGGAGAACTGAAAAGGAACCAAAAAAGCAGAACACTCGCTTGAGAGTCACCTCAGATAACGACCTTTGAAAAGACTATAAACAAAGAAAAACAGTTAGGAAATTCCACTGCCGAAACAACTAAATTTTTGTGACTTTTTGTCATCCCTTTTTGAGAGCATATAATAGACTGAACTAAAAATTCATTTGATTTGAGGAAAGTCAAGAGTCTAGAATTACAGGCAATAAAGCACTCCCCACGTACATATTCATGTCAATCCATGTTCTAGTTAATAATTTTAACATATGACTTAAGGAACCACAAAGTGAGAAAACAATTTTTTTTTTTTTGTGTGTGTAAACAGACAAGCATCTTCAGTTGTTAATGCAGAATACACACCATGGCAGGACAAAACAGCAACCAAATGAATGTTCAGGGAATAAAACACTTACAGATTCTTTTCTTACATATCCATATTTGCTTTGCATCTGTACAAGGGAAATAGGTTAGATGCAAAAATTTGCTTATTCAAATTAAATAAATGAACTAAAGTTTGAAAATAATCACCTAGGAAAAGAAGTCGACAGTGTCAAGCAGCAGCAACTTTGACTCAAAGTGATGTGCTAAAGCTTGGCAAGTATTTGAGGGTAAAGTTCTTCAGATTTTGAAAATAACAGTATGAGTCAAACAGACATGGATACCTAAACAATCTTGTGCAGGATATCATAAGACATCTGCGTAAAATACCTGCAGGTCCAGAAAGCAGAATTGTCCTGCTTGCCGGTGAAAGGTTACGGGTGTGTTTGGAGAAGTGAAGTTGTTTTAAATGAACAAAAGCAGCACTCTTCGATAACTCACAAGTTCTTTCGCTGTCATTGTCATATCACCAAATAATGGAGTATGATTTGAGCTGTAAGGGAAATTATAATTCATATGTCATGAAAGATTTGAAACAGGAATCTGAATCGGAGTGCTATGTTTCACCAGGTAATGAATCTGAACAAAGTAAAATAAAAACTACAAAAATGTGCAACTGAAAAGAATAATCCTAGACGTGAGGGAAATCTTATAATATTAAAATAAAGAAAAATCCCCGTGGTTGCAATAAATACTTTAAGATACATGAATTTCAGGATTCAGTTTCATTTTGCGTGAAGAACCAATTTCTGCAATTATTTTGCAATGTAGTTTAAGAAATTTATTCAAAAATAAAAATTAAAACACGAAAATCGAAGAGACGAAGGGGTGAGATATGGTAAGGCGTACATCGACTGGGATCAAACGGCGGCGGAGGAGGAGGAGTTAGTCAGGGCAGCGGATCTGTTTTTGACACCGTAGAGGAAGGCTGCACTGTAGGAGCGTCTTCGCCCATGTGTATTAACAGCACTTTCGGACCTACGTTAATCTCAGAGTCCCTCAAATTAGTTACTGTGGTTCTTCAAATCTTGTCCCCACTTCCCCGATTTCTCGCAGCTACCCACTGAAAAGTTCAGAGTGGAGAAGAAGCAGAGATAGAAGCGGAAGAAATTGAGTCGTCTGAGAGAGGAGACGTATGAAAGAAGAGGACCGTTCTCATTTTCTCTCTCCTGTCTCCACCCTGAAATCACGCATAGATTGTTTAGATTCACTCTCTCTCTCCTGTCCGCACCCTTAAATCACGCTTAGTCGGTTTAGTTTTGAGAAATCCTTACCCGCATAATAACTCATAAGGCATAACCCATTAGTGAAACTTAATTATTTATTAATATTTTTGTTAATTTCAAAACTTATTTGTAGTAGTGGCCTCCAAAAATAAATTTTGTTGATAAATTAATAGTGATAATTTTTATAAAATATTAAATCTAAACTATTTATTTTTTAAAATCTAATTGTAGATATGAGATTATAAAAAAAAATAAAAGAGAGAGAGACCCAAGTTTGGTGGCAAAATAGTTTAGTTTTTTTTTCAGCTCCCCGAGACCAAAATGCTTTGATTTATGGGTAAGCTCTAATAAGGGAAAAAAAAAACTGATATATAACTGTTACTTTTTCAATGATCTTATTATTGAAAAAAATTAATTTACAAATTCCTACCATTTTCAAGAATTTTTAATGAGGGGTTTTTTTATCAAGTCATAATAGTTTTACAACCATGTAATTTTTTATTGTTAACATATTAATCTAATTTTTAATTTAGATCCTATTTTCTTATCAGGTTCTTATAGTTTCATTTAACTTTTAATTCGATATATGAGATATTATTATTCAGACTTTTAGTAATTAAGCCTTTTCTTTTTGGATGTTATGGTAATTCTTCCCCTATTTTCTTTTTCATTTTTATAATCCCCTTGAAATTTCACATGGACTATTTTTATAACAAAATTTCAAAATAAGTTTTGGGATTGAAAAAATTGTTTGAATGATTATTATTTAAAATCATAAGTGAGGAAAAAAAATATTATAACTTCTTTAAAATAACCGTTCTTAAATATTGAGTAGGCTTGAAAGTGGAGATGACAAGCATATTGAGATTGAAAAGTCAATAGTTCATATTTAAAAGGTGGGACCTCAAAGTGTCAAGCAATAAAAGAATATAGGGTTTTCCGCTTAATGTCTAATTTTATATAACGAAAGGTAAAAAAAAAATATCAATTATGTCGTTGTCTTTTTAACAACTTACTATTTTTTTGGATTTCTCCACCGCTATCCAGTACTACTAGCCGCCAATTAGTTTGACTCGCAACTTATCGTTTTTCTTTTACAAAACATTCACGTGATAATTAAATATCAAACAAGTTTTTTTATATTTTTCTTAAGAATAATTTTTTAAAAAAAGATAATAAATCAAACAAAGCCTTATTTTTTAGTCATTTCAATTCTCTTTTCTATCTTTCTAGGTTTTAGATTTAGAAATTGGATCCATTTATGTAAAAGAAATTTGGATCCATTCACAAAATTTAGTTGAGCTGTGTTGGGAGAGGATCAAGAGTAGAAGAAGGATGGAAGAGGAGGGCACGACATTGCTACAAATTTGCAGCAAGGCGTGAGATGTTGGATTTGTATGACTTGTATTCATCTCCCATGCTCTTGCAGTGTTTTCAGTTTTGCTCTCTTCTTAGGCCATGATCTTAAAAAAATGAAGGTGATATATAAAGGAATTGGGTTGAGTGGGCTAGAGTCGAAAAAACAAGTATAACTCGTCAGGTTGGCTCTTTTAGGCCTTGAATTTGCTAGAGTCGAACTTGAAATTTTTGCCTTAAAAGTTAAAACGGGCCTAAAAGGGCCAACTTGGTGAGGCCAAAGGTCGGTCTGTTTAGGCCCATTTGTTTTTTTTTATTTATTAAATTATTTATATGATCTTAATATTATTGGTTTTTTATGTTTTGTTAATGAAGTTGAAAATATTTAGTTATTGTTATCTTTTTAAAACTAATTAAAATTTATAAGAACATTTTATATTAAAAACCCTAAAAATAAAATAACTTACAAAAGAAATTACTTATTTCATAAGTTTTCTTATTAATTTTCTAGTAATTGTTTTGTTCATGTTTTGTAACTTGTACTTTTAAAGCATATATTCATAAAATATTTATTTTGTTAATTCTGTATTATAAGAAGTGTTTTTTACTTTGTTAAATATTCTTATTGATTAAAACAAAATTACTTACTTTACAAGAATATTTCATTTGGTTAAGATTGATGCATGTTGTTGCACTGTAATTTTGACAACATTTATGTGTTAAATTAGAACTTTCATTATTGTAATTTTCTAATTTTATTTATTTGAAAAAAGCTAAAAAAATAATTAAAGTTTGTTGAAATGATTTCTGGCCCGACAACCCTAATCTTTATCTTCAAGGGTCGGGCTTTGAAAAATGACTATTTTTTTAGTTGGGCCTAAACAGGCCTGCCATTTAGGCCCTAGCTTGTGAAGGGCCCTCCCTGCTAGACCAACCAGACCCTTTTTACTAGAGTGTGGTGGCCTATCACAAAAGGATTTGTAGGGTTTTTCCCAGAGTGTTGGACAAATGTAATCAGAGGAAAAGAAAAGGTAAGTGGCAACCTTAAAAGAAAGAAAACATTTTCCTTCTTTAGAAGCTAGATGAGTCTACCTCCCATTAGTGCACCTTTTGCAATTGACTACCTTGAACAAGGCAGCATAATTCACCGATTACCCAACAGGACATTATACATAGAATTCAATTGTCATTGTGATGGAGTTGCTTTTACTGGCCAGACCTATTAGAGGAAAAACAGGAAGATGCAAGCAAAAGGAAAGAAACTTTCCGGTGGTAAGGGAGTTGCCTTTAGGACTCCCACCATTTTGGAGAAATTGAGAGTTAGACTTGCCATAAGGTTGCAGTAGGCAAGGACTGTGAGAGGGTTATGTTGGGGACTGTGACTTACTTTTTGGGCATTTAGCAGTAGTTGGCGTCTAAAGGAGCAGATGGGGTAAGAATTATTTTGTAAACTAAGTGTGAGGAGTGCTGGCCTCTCAAATGCCAGGTTCAGGTAGAGGAAGATCATCTTTCATCATAATTTTGTATGTGTTTCAGGGTGCCTCCTTTTGTATCGATTGTGTAAACTTTGTGTGAGTTTTCTTATATTGTAACTCTCTCATTTTATTGAGGGGGAAAAGTATTTGATTTGATATAAATCAGTCAGTTTCTACAATGAACAGAAAATTATATATTATTGGATTGCCATGTCATGAGGACACAACATTTGTATATACCAGAGGATTACTGAAAACACAATTAGATGCAAGTACTTCATACCCCAAAAGACTCAGGTGTTGAAGCAAGCACTGAGCCTCCAAACCAAACTGCAAACCTCCGGATGGGATTGCTGAGAACATTGACCTCCACTGGTTGTGCCTGTAGATCAAAATTGAAATCCCAGACCAAAGCAGTAATAGATAGTGGTCAGGCTTTTCACATCTATATTAAAGTAATCACTTTGTGTGTCTGACTGGGCGTGTGTGTGTGTGGGTAAGTGAGTTTTTGTGTGTGCGTGTGTGGCGGGGGGGGGGGGGGTTGTGCGAGGAAGAGAGAGCTATAAACTAAATGATGCACAGAAATTCATACTTTTATCTCACCACCAAGGCGTGCTTCAGATGCAAGAACACGGGCATCCACAATTTTCTTCAGATCATGTTGTAACCTCCTGTGGAAATCCTTGAACATGGTTCATCCTCTAGACAAAACAATATTCTGTAATAAAATAAAAACACAAGATTAAATGGTACAAAATCCAACAGCGAAAAGATCTTGTGAACAAGAGTGGTTGGATAAACAAAATCAGAAAGTAAACATATTGGTTGGGATGACATAACACACTAAAGAGCTAAAATTGCACCCATAACAGAAACACACTCCATACTAACATTGAGTCTTTAATAAACACAAAAAAGACTGTTGATGAAGACTTAAAAATCATAGAAAGCATGACAAAACAGAATATCACATATTATGCACACATCACTAAGAAAAATCATGTATAATATTGACCTTATATAACGCTCTCCTTGTGTCAATTGGTGCAGACTGAATGCACTTGTCAATTACAACTGGTAGAGGGGTGGTAAAATCACTGCTATATATCTCAGGATTAAAGAAAATCTGCAGAAATCGTCATGGCAAGGTTCGTAAGTACAGAAGGCAAAGATTCCAACGCAGTGGCTTTATTCTTACCAACATAAAAAAAAAATTATGACAATCACATAGATGCATTAAATTCTACAATCCTACCAATCTAACTACTGTTTTGAACTCTTAATATGAACTAGGTAGCTGTGTCCAGCTGATTTTCAGATCTTTTGAACTGATAAATTTACAGGTTTTGGAAGGATAAAGCAGCTTGGGATTCTTTAGCAATATGCAGCTTTTAAAAGATTATAGCGTCATTGGTTAGCCCCATATGTGACTTTTTCAAGAGATTTTATAGTGTGGCATCTTTAAAGGAGGATTGCTTATATGCTACAGCTACGCTATCTTCTGATGGATTTCAGGTAATGATTTTCAATAGGGTTCCTTAATCTTCAAAGCAATTGTAAAGCTCTTTCATGTTAAGGGCTGAAGGGGTCCTTTTTCCTTAGTTTGAGAAAGATAATTGTCCTCTATTATTATATTGTTCTCCTTCTCATTAACAAATCATTTTTATATCAAAAAATAGTGTTTTTCAAATACTTATAGGACAGATTTACGTACTTAATACAATAGAGAAAATCATGCAAGGTGGTGCACAACAAGCAGACATGCCTCATACAAAATTTTCCCTTAGATAGATCTCAAGTTAGGGAAATTGTAAGAAAGATACAATAGAACAAACCTCGGGACCCAGAAATCGCTCATAGCCTATATCACAGGAATATGGTGCCCCTGTTTTTGGTTTGATATCTTTTTTGCAATCCATCCTTCATTGTAAAAAAGCAATCTGCTGCATTTAAAAGCAAATCAAAGCATGAAGAATTATCCTCATCTTTCTAGAAATCAGAACTTCAGCAATTTTGTAAATGTAGGTACAACTTGTTAAACACTCGGCTAGATTGTCCCTGGCACCTAAACATTTTCAAGATATATTAATCACACAAAGTCTGACAGAACCCTAAACATAAAATAAAGACGAAAAGCATATGCAATTGAACATGCAGACATTATAAAAACATACTCGCCATGCAAGACCATTGTATCATCTGTGAGCACCTTCCTCTTTAAGGCACTAGTGTGCGGTGCCATACGGGGACGTTTTATTGGTACAACTTCAGAGGCTGCTGGAGTAGGTTTCGCTTTCAGAAACGAAGATCTTCTTCCAACTAGAGCAACCAAAAAAAAAAAAGCCAAAACTGAGATTCGTTCTCATGGAAAGAGAATCATTATCATGTTCTTCTAGAATTATATAGGAATCACTTTAATACCTAATATGGAAGACAATAAATCATCATCATCAGGAAGGGACTCTGCACTTCTCTTGGATTTAGCCCCCTCGTATGATTCAGTCAATTCCACACTCTGCATTGTCAGAGTACTTTCTGTAAAACTTCGCTTGTTAGCTGAGACGCATGTTAACCCTTCCACACTCTTAATGCCTCCAGACATATCCTGATAATCAGGTGTAGATTCCATCGGCAAATTGTTAGGTCCAACACTATGTTGATATGCTAGTGAGAGCACTTTTTCAGGTGCTGGCAAGTCAGAAGCAACAGATTTGCCGTCGCTTCTTACTTGATTATCAATAAAAATCTTATTCCCATGTTGTTTATCTGACTTCTCCAGATCTCGATGAATTTCTTTATACATAGATTGCTCTGTTGTCTGCCAATCACCTAAACAGGATGCAAAACTAGGTTATATGACGCTGTTTGCCAGCAAATATGAAAATAACCAACTACCAGAAGAAGTATTATTTGCATCTGTCCGCCAAAGTTACCACATATGCATACTGTAACTAATTAAGGAAAAACATTCAACCAAAAGTCTTAATTTGGGATTAGAAAGTTGATTTTCTCAACCAAGAAAATAAGGTCAAGTTAGAAAGTCATGAACTAAGTCCCCAATTCTAACAGAAGTCAAGGAGAAGTTAATGTCACTACAAGAATTGGATCCAGGCAGTAAAGATGCAATATTGAATCAGCACGCATTTACCTCCAATGGATGACACGTCAGTATGGCCCAAATGGGATGTGCATGACCGGAGATGTAATTCATCAGGATGTACAGCTTCTTGAGCAACATGGTTTAAAGCCTCTGCTTCCTTCAATTCTTCAAAGGCCTGAGCTCCAACATCAACAACCTCAGGTCTCCCAGGTGAACCTAGAAGATGCACAGCACTGGATGCTTTAGCCACACCAAAGGGAGTAAATTCACCCTCACTGTTAGCAATTTCAATGTCAGTTAGAGTTTCGTGCTTTGACAATGCATGCTTATCCTTTAGATGACCATCTGATTCTGACCCTTTTGAGACATCCAACTGAGACAAAATTTTATAACTGGGGTCCTCCTGATCAGATGTAACATGAGAACAGCTGGGTGATGCAATAGTTTCACTAACATTTGCTCCTCTAGAGACCGCATCAATAACAGTTTGGTCTAGATAAGTCACAACAGGTTCATTATTTATCACAACCCCATCATGCAAATCCTCCACCTTCTCAAGCACAGCAGAAGCACTGATAGTCCCATCTGTGTATTCTGGCACAAAGGATGGGCCATTTTCTCTTTCGCAGTCACCCAAAAGACAGTCAGTCTCCTCATGGTGAAAATCTAGAACACTGCCATTCTTTACATTATCTTGCAAAGAATGATCAATTGCAACTTCCTCTTGTGAGTTTTTCATTGATACAAAATCAGTTGAATTATGATAATCTGCTTCATTAATGACCTGAGCCAAGTATGGCCCTTCTAGTCCAGGAGTAGATGGCCCTTGAGCATATTCACTAGCTTCAATGCCAGAGGATACACCATCAATCTGATCAGAATAAACCAATTCAATAATTAGATCTGGCAGAGCTCATGACCTCATGTCTTACTAGAAGTAGATCAGGAGACAAGAACAATCCTTAATTCTAGATTATTAACCTTGCTACCACTGACTTTCACTTGCACCCCATCCAGTGTTTCAGTTTCCTCTTCTTTCCTTTCATTTTCGTCTAAAGGTCTGCCAGATTGCACGGATACTTGAGGATTAGTCCTGCAATCAACACAGACATTTGGGTATTTCAGGAAATTTATGGCGTACATGATAATAATGTGTGATGACAAAGATAAGAGACTATTTCTGAGAGACTGATAAATCCTACTCCAATATGCCATCATGTTCAAAAGTAGTTGCCTTTTCCAGCAATAAATCCTGCTTTCCAGTTCAGGTTAAAATAAATGACGTAAAAGTAATAGATAAAATAAATAAATAAACAGATGGCAGTCACAGTCATTCATAAGTATGGTGCGCTTCTGTTACAAGCTCATGGCAACTCATAGGAAAGTAACTTGATACACATTCTACAACAAGGCACTACTAAGGCATAGTTCATATTATATATTACAGATACTAAAGTCCAAAACAATTAGGGAAAACAACTAACATGAGAAAAATTAATCAATTGATTTTTTCTTTTTCCAACTGACTAAGAAAATTGGGACAAAAAAAAAAAAACTGTCTAAGAAATTACCTTATTCTGTTTATCTTTTCAAAGACTCATTTTGATATATAACTGTAGGCAGGGGTCATTAGGAGTTCAAACCAACATACCCCTAACAAACCAGTTCAAAATTAATTCATGAAAGCAAAGTAAAAATATTTAGGAAAAAAAATAAAATTCAGTTCAAGGGAAAGAAACTTCGATCCCCTAATTTGTCAATGATTTAAGAGAACAAAACATACAAGAAAGCCCAGAATTAACTGCAAATTCAATTGTTCTTACGAATCTGAAGAGTATCACTTGCAAGTATGAGTAAATTCTTTCATGAAATATTATCTATTTATATTTCATACCAGGTCAAAATCTTAGCATAGCTGCACAAGTAAGAACCTAATCAGATACGCATCATACCCCCTGATTATTGCTAGACACATGCTCAGAAGAAAATGTTCCCAAGAAGTTCGCTATTCTCAAGTGAACCTTAAAGTATTACAAAACTAATTTTGAATGCTTAATTATAATTTAGGGGTAATAAATACAGTAATCATTAGCCCATAAACTATTATAATTAAATGACTATCAACATTACTTGATCTCAAACTTTCTAATGATGGTAAGAGTTGCACAGGCCTCTATCAGTATCTGTTATTGCATAAGTGCCACACGCAATGTGAGGCAAAATACGAGCTGCCAATAACTAGGAATGGCACTCACTCAGCAAGCAAGACTATAGCCAGAGCTCCGTAAATTAAGACAAAGGTTTTCACACTAAACCTTCAGAACATGTAAGAGATACAGTAATAACAGGGGGAAAACTAAAGCAGGCCAAAGCAAGAGATCACCCTTTTCCCTGAAATATAACCCACCCACTGTAATAGTCCATCATAGGTAGACATCCCGAAGAGGTCCAAATCACTCAAATGGAACTCGAAGTTCCTCAGACCTGAAACCCATGATAGAATATGATAACATGAGAATTCAAAAGCATAATAAGCTAATGAAAAAGGAGAGATATCTGCAAAACAAAAGGACAAATTGGCTGTGTAGAAACAAATAAAATCAATAAAACTGTCATATACAATTACTTAATTATCAATTTGCGCGCATCAAAAATTAAAGCCTGTCAATTCATCTAAATATTATATTTTGAAAACTAGATCATGCATTCATAGTAGTATACAGATGTTAAACTATATATGGAATATGGTTATATAAATATGTACATTTTCCTATTTATTCTATTGCCTAACATATACATTTTCCTAATATCATAATAATAAAGAAACGGAGAACAATGACAACATTGCGGACAAATAGAACAAAGACGGCGAAGCAAATAACCATATCCCCGAAAGGGCCTCATAACTATCCGTCATTATCGTTTCCAGAGCGTCCAAAAACAGCGCCAAACAGAGCAAGTTAACAGCTTCGCAGCATATTTGAAGACCACAAAGCTAGGCAGAGACGAAGATGGGTTTATCGGCCAAAGAGAAGGCAAAATCGGGCAATTACGCTAGCACCGCCGACACTAACCGGAACATGGGTCTTCTGGTAGTTCTCTTCACTGAAGACGATCCCGCCATTGCCGACAAAACCAAGCTTTTCTCTTCCCCCTCTGTTGCTTCATCTTCATCTTCTTCTTCTTCACCCTCTAGATTCCTTGGTTCCTCCTTCAGAAGAAGAAATTCCAGTTTCCTCCTCTCTAAAGCCCAATTCCCCATTTCAATCTGTGCGCTTTTCATCTTCACCACTCTTCTCCTCTTCACTCTCTCTACTTTCGAACCCTCTAATCCTTCCCCTCGCAAATTTAAGCAAAAATACTAAAAACACAAATTACAAAGAGCAACGGATGATAATCACCGCGTCACAACATCAACCTAAAAATCAAATAAACGTAAAGGGAACATGGATAATGAAATTTGATGAGAAAGTAGAAGAGACCGAGATGCTAAGATGTCCAAATGAAACACAATTCAAACCAACACAATATTGATCTGCTTCGCGTGTATTTTTTTTTTTAGATGAAACGGAATACATGGTTACCTCTACAACAGCGTTTGAGAGAGCACGAACGAGAAAGGAAGACCAAGGAAGACCGAGCTCAAAAAATTGGATTGCTACCCTGAATTAAACCCTAGATCTTGGAACCGTTTTGGCAGAGAACATAATGGAATCCAGGATCAGATAAAGGGTCCAAGCTTAATTTAAGACCCATAACGTCGAGGCCCAAGAAATTTGTGCATTTGAAATAAGGGACTTTATTTTTTAAATTAAGGCTTTGTTGGGAGGAAAAAGAAAGAAATGAGATGTAAGGAGTTTGGAGCAGAGGAGAAAGAAAGAAAATGGAGGATATTTTTTCCCCTTATTTGGGAGTTAAAAAAATAGTAAGGGAGAAAGATAGAGGATTAATGATTTATTTTTATAATTTTGTCCTTCGCTTTAAAAATTAATATAATTATTATGTTAGTTCTCAATGTGTTCTGATGATAATTGACAATTGTAAACTTGGTATGAAGTTTGTTTTTGGCAGAATGAAAAACTTATTGTCAAAGGCAAACTCGAATTTAGGTATGTAAAGTCGAGTTTGCAACTTGATAGAAAGCTGCTCTATTATGCAAGAAAGCCAAACTCGAGTCTGCTTAGACAAAGTCGAGTTTGAGGAGTCACAGAAAGCAATCCAAATTTTTCACATCAAGCCAAACTCTAGTTTGCAAAATCAAACTGGAAGTCTGGGAGATACAGAGAGCACTCAGAATTTTTAAGCAAGACAAACTCAAGTTTGGACCATGAAACTCAAGTTTAGACTAAATAAAAGAGAACCCAGAAACCTCAGTATTTTACACAAGTCTTGCAAACTCCAGTCTGCGTTTCCAAACTCAAGTTTAGATCAAACAGAAAAACACTCGAGTACCAGCCCAATCTTCAAACTCCAGTTTATGCTGAAAACTCCAGTCTGGAAAATCTTGAACTTAGGCTCATCTTCTCTACATACCCCAAAACTCGAGTCAGTCACCAATTGACTCGAGTCTAGGTACATGACCAAAATTCCATTCTAAGTCCAGAACCCGATAATCTTCTTTGTAAGAACCAAACTCGACTCTGTATTTGTAAACTGCCAGTTTAGATTATTGATCTACATTCATGCTTTCTGGATAATGAAATTTGATGAGAAAGTAGAAGAGACCGAGATGCTAAGATGTCCAAATGAAACACAAATCAAACCAACACAATATTGATCTGCTTGGCGTGTATTTAAAAAAATAATAATAAAAAAAAAGATGAAATGGAATACATGGTTACCTCTACCTATGTTGCACTGACACCGACACGAGATACGATACGACTCGATACTTCGACACGTTAATTCTAAAAAAATCTAACTTTCGACACGTTAGGACACGTTTTAATATTAAATATATATATTATAATTTACATTCAAGTTCAATATATATTTCGTGAAATCCTGGCTTCCAATGATTCGGCCTTATTATAAAAGTCGTGTCTCATTTTTTTGAAAAAAATATAAAAGGAAAATTCATCATCAATTCAATAATATTCATAGCCATACATATTTTTTAAAAAAATATGAGTGTCGAGGAGTGTTAGATGGTGTCGGAGTGTCTGACACGCATATTTTTAAAAAATAGGAGTGTCCATGCTTCATAGACCTCTACAACAGCGTTTGAGAGAGCACGAACGAGAAAGGAAGACTGAGCTCAAAAAATTGGATTGTTACCCTGAATTAAACCTAGATCTTGGAACCGTTTCGGCAGAGAACATAATGGAATCCAGGATCAGATAAAGGGTCCAAGCTTAATTTAAGACCCAAAACGTCGAGGCCCAAGAAATTTGTGCATTTGAAATAAGGGACTTTATTTTTTAAATTAAGGCTTTGTTGGGAGGAAAAAGAAAGAAATGAGATGTAAGGAGTTTGGAGCAGAGGAGAAAGAAAGAAAATGGAGGATATTTTTTCCCCTTATTTGGGAGTTAAAAAAATAGTAAGGGAGAAAGATAGAGGATTAATGATTTATTTTTATAATTTTGTCCTTCGCTTTAAAAATTAATATAATTATTATGTTAGTTCTCAATGTGTTCTGATGATAATTGACAATTGTAAACTTGGTATGAAGTTTGTTTTTGGCAGAATGAAAAACTTATTGTCAAAGGCAAACTCGAATTTAGGTATGTAAAGTCGAGTTTGCAACTTGATAGAAAGCTGCTCTATTATGCAAGAAAGCCAAACTCGAGTCTGCTTAGACAAAGTCGAGTTTGAGGAGTCACAGAAAGCAATCCAAATTTTTCACATCAAGCCAAACTCTAGTTTGCAAAATCAAACTGGAAGTCTGGGAGATACAGAGAGCACTCAGAATTTTTAAGCAAGACAAACTCAAGTTTGGACCATGAAACTCAAGTTTAGACTAAATAAAAGAGAACCCAGAAACCTCAGTATTTTACACAAGTCTTGCAAACTCCAGTCTGCGTTTCCAAACTCAAGTTTAGATCAAACAGAAAAACACTCGAGTACCAGCCCAATCTTCAAACTCCAGTTTATGCTGAAAACTCCAGTCTGGAAAATCTTGAACTTAGGCTCATCTTCTCTACATACCCCAAAACTCGAGTCAGTCACCAATTGACTCGAGTCTAGGTACATGACCAAAATTCCATTCTAAGTCCAGAACCCGATAATCTTCTTTGTAAGAACCAAACTCGACTCTGTATTTGTAAACTGCCAGTTTAGATTATTGATCTACATTCATGCTTTCTGGATAATGAAATTTGATGAGAAAGTAGAAGAGACCGAGATGCTAAGATGTCCAAATGAAACACAAATCAAACCAACACAATATTGATCTGCTTGGCGTGTATTTAAAAAAATAATAATAAAAAAAAAGATGAAATGGAATACATGGTTACCTCTACCTATGTTGCACTGACACCGACACGAGATACGATACGACTCGATACTTCGACACGTTAATTCTAAAAAAATCTAACTTTCGACACGTTAGGACACGTTTTAATATTAAATATATATATTATAATTTACATTCAAGTTCAATATATATTTCGTGAAATCCTGGCTTCCAATGATTCGGCCTTATTATAAAAGTCGTGTCTCATTTTTTTGAAAAAAATATAAAAGGAAAATTCATCATCAATTCAATAATATTCATAGCCATACATATTTTTTAAAAAAATATGAGTGTCGAGGAGTGTTAGATGGTGTCGGAGTGTCTGACACGCATATTTTTAAAAAATAGGAGTGTCCATGCTTCATAGACCTCTACAACAGCGTTTGAGAGAGCACGAACGAGAAAGGAAGACTGAGCTCAAAAAATTGGATTGTTACCCTGAATTAAACCTAGATCTTGGAACCGTTTCGGCAGAGAACATAATGGAATCCAGGATCAAATAAAGGGTCCAAGCTTAATTTAAGACCCATAACGTCGAGGCCCAAGAAATTTGTGCATTTGAAATAAGGGACTTTATTTTTTAAGTTAAGATTTGTTTGGAGGAAAAAGAAAGGAATAAGATGTAAGGAGTTTGGAGGGGAGGAGAAAGAAAGAAAATGGAGGATATTTTCTCCCCTTATTTGGGAGTTAAAAAAATAGTAAGGGAGAAAGATGGAGGATTAATGATTTATTTTTATAATTTTGTCCTTCGCTTTTAAAATTAATATAATTATTATACTTTACAAATAAATTTAAATTTAAATTTTCTAAACAATTTTATTTATGTAATTTTTATATTCAAAAAATATTTTCCTCTAAAAAAATATCTTCTCTCTCTAAAAAATATTTTCTCTCTCTAATAGTTATATTTAGTACGCAATGTTCAAGTATACAAAACTACAACCTAAAATATAAAATTATACATAATTCCATAACTGGTTGAAATTGAATGTGATTTGTTATTTTAAAATCGACTATTCGGGGTCCAGAGGGATGAATCTCACAACGCTTTAGGTCATTCCTGAATCGTGATGGAGGGTATGCGAGTTCTCAAGCAACTCCAAGATCTTGAAAAAACTCTCATTTTTAGTAGCTCAAGATGGCTAAAATCGCGTTTGTGGCCGTCTAGGGCCAACATGGATGAATCTGGCAACATTTAGTCATCCTGCAATCCTCATGTAGACTAAGGAGGGTATGTGGCTTTTCACGTAGATTCGACACGATGACCAAACTTTCATTGTTTTTTTTTAGCTCAAGTCAGCACAAATCGTGTAATCGACAGTCCGGGGCCAGAGGGATGAATCTCGCAACGCTTCGGGTCATTCCTGAATCGTGATGAACAATAAGGAGGGTATGTGGGTTTTCACGCAAATCCGAGATGTTGACTAAACATTCATTCCTTTGAGCTCAAGCTAGCACAAATCGCGTAGGCGGCCATGAAGAAAGCAAGGGGATGAATCTCGCAACATTTTGGGTCATTCTGAAATCCTCATGAACAATAAGGAGGGTATGTAGGTTTTCACACAACTTCGAGAGGGTGGCCAAACATTCATTTTTTGGAGCTCAAGATGGCACAAATCGTGTTTGTGGTCGTCCAGGGCCTAGGCGGATGAATCTTGCAACATTTTGAGTCATTCTGGAATCTTTAGGCAAACTAAGGAGGGTGTGGGGGTTTTGGCACAAATCTGACACACTGACCAAGCTTTCATTTTTGTGAACTTAAGGTTAGCACAAATCGCGTAAGTGGCCGTCCAGGGCCCAGAGGGATGAACCTCGCAACACTTTGGGTAATTCTTGAATGCTCGTGAACAATAAGGAGGGTATACGAGTTTTCACACAAACACGAGACGTTGACAAAGCTTTCATTATTTTGAGTTCAAGTTCACACAATCGCATAAGTGGTTATCCATGAACCAAAGAGATGAATCTTGCAACATTTTGGGTCATTCTGGAATCCTGATGAACAATAAGGAGGGTATGTGGGTATGCACGCAAATCCGAGATGTTGACCAAACTTTCATTCTTTGGAGCTCAATCTTGCGCAAATAGCGTAAGTGGCCATCCACGATCTAAAGGGATGAATGTCCCAACACTCCGGGTCATTCTTGAGTCCTGATGAACTTTATGGAGTGCATGTGGGTTTGTATGCAAGTCCGACACGTTGACCAAACATTCATTCTTTTGAGCTCAAGTTGGCACAAATCGCTTAAGTGGCCGTCCAGGATCCAAAATGATGTATCTCGCAACATTCTGGGCCATTCTCGGATCGTGATGAATAAGGAGGGTATGTGGCTTTGTGAGCAAATCCAAGGCGCTGACCAAACATTCACTCTTTTGAGGTCAAGTTAGCACAAAATACCTTAAGTGGCAGTCCAAGATCCACAGGGACGAATCTCGCTACATTTTCGGTCATTCTCGAATCCAGATGCACAATAAGGAGGGTATAGGGGGTTTTGACGCAAATCCAAAACGTTGACCAGACATTCATTCTTTTGTGCTCAAGTTCGCACAAATCTCGTGAGTGTCTGTACAGGGCCAAAACGGATGAATGTCGGAAAAATTTTAGGCATTCCGGAATCCTCGTGCAGAATAAGGATGGTATGTGTGTTTTCACTCAACTTTGAGATGTTGCCCATACTCTCATTGTTCGGAGGTTAAGATAGCACAAAACGCGTTTGTGGGCTTCCGGCAAAACGGGATGAATCTGGCAACGTTTTGAGTTATTCAGGATTCCTCGTGGAGACTAAGGAGGGTATGCGGGTTTTCACGCAACTCCAAGATCTTGAAAAAAACTTTCATTTTTAGCAGCTCATCAAGATGGCTGAAATCGCGTTTGTGGCCGTCCAGGGCCAACGTAGATGGATCTGGCAACATTTAGTCATCCTACAATCCTCATGTAGACTAAGGAGAGTATGTGGCTTTTCATGCAAATTCGACACGATGACCAAACTTTCATGATATGAACTCCAAAAAGAATTCTACCGTTCCTTTTCCCAATCTCGTCTCCATCATTTTATTTCTTGAGAAACTCCGGTACCTAGAAAAGGATGAGGTTGCTAAGAAGCCTGAGGCATTCAATCCACACATTTTGAACTTGATGAACATCACTTTCAAGGAAGGGTCTGGTTAGTCTTAAGCTCCAGGACCATCTAGGTCCAAAAGCTTTAAGGCCCAAATTACCTGAGTAATCTAAGCCTGAACCTGGTACTGAGTTGACTTCTCAGCCCGCTCCCTTCATTATTGGATCCAACATTAAGGCCATTATGGAGAAGGCCATTTCAGATTATTTGGGGCCTCTTCAAATCTCCCTACTTGCCCAACATCACTTGTTTGCAAAGCTGGAAACAGACATTGGCCAGCTAGTCCAGGAGCTCATTCAAGTCAAGAATGGATAGGAAGAGCTGAAAGATGAAGTTGAAAATCCGAGTAGTCTTCTTGAAGATCTTGGAGGCAGCATGACTAACATGCACAATACCCTCTGGACCCTCACCAAAAGGGTCGACAGACTGCTTCAATTCCAATCCAGTGTTGGTACCTTTGCTCCAAAACCTCCTTCACCTAACTCTCCTTCACCTTCCTTTGCTTTTCACTCCTACTTCTACCTTTGCTACTCCAGTCATCTCTTTTTCTCTTCTCCACACACCTACAAAAATGCTCTTATTCCTCCTTCTCATGCCTCAACCGTTAGGCTTGCTTACTCTGAATCCTCCACAACAGATCTATTTGATGAGCATGAGCCAGCAGACATTGCCACCTCCCAGCCCTCTTTCTCTCTCAATCCATCCTCACTTCTACCATTTCCTAGTTCATCTAATCCCTTCTCTTCCCTATTTCAATAGCCTCCACTGTGATCCCCTCTTTTTGATTGATGCCAAAGGGGGAGGGTATTTAAGTTTGAGTTGAAAGAAGTCAAGTCAAGCACTTATTTATCTAATTACTTATCTCGTGTTTTTGCTCATATGTAATCAGTGAATACGCTTTGATTTGAAATGGAAATCATCTTGGCCCAGTATTGGCTTGTCAATTACAATTTCTAACTTGTATATGATTTTTAGAATCTCTGATTTTTCTGATTCAAATGTCTGATTTATCTATTTCTATGTTCATATCTTGCACTAAGTTTTTGTCTTAAAATTCTCTTTGGCTTATGATTTTCAAAAGTTGACATCATTAACAAATTGGAGAATGTTGGTTCTCCATATGTAATTTGATGATGATTAACTGTTGAAAACAATATGAAAATAACCACTTAGGTGATGAGTCAAAGATAAAATAAAAAACACTTTTCTAACTAATTGACTCGAGTCAATCGACCTCTATCCCTAACTTTGAAGACTCAGGGACTTGAGCCACCAAATACCTGACTCAAGTTTGAGACCATACTAGAGCCAACATTTTCTCTAACTCGAGTCTACCTGGTCTAAAAATCAAAGATTCCAAAATCGTTTGAACTCCTTGACTCGAGCCTATGTATGCTAACTCAAGCCAAAGTTTTGACCGTTGATTTTGAAAATGACGATTAACTCGAGTCATCACTTACTAACTCAAGCCAGAGTACTGATGTTGGTCCTTAGCTGGAATTAGCCACGATAGACTCGAGCCTAAAAAGACTGACTTGAGTTTAGATCCTAACTTGAGCCATGGATTTCAGCCTCGAGTCAATTTTCTTCTATGCAATTAAATGATTAAATCTCCTTGACTTGAGCCACGATTTCTGTTGCCTCGAGTCTAAGCCAAAACTCGAGCCAAGTAATTCCTTGACTCGAGTCTGTATGATAAAGTGTTGTTGTAACCTTTTTCAGAGATCGATTGACTCAAGCCAAATTACTCTACTTATCTAAGTTTGAATCTCGATGTAGCTAACTCTTCTTAAGCATGATCTAAGTGTCATATACTGATTTTCATTGCTTCCTAATACTTTTAACTAGTTTTTCTCTTGAGTTTCAGTTCCTTAACTTAAAAATTATCACTGGTTGAAATAAAGCAATCCGACGTGTCACGCATTAAATGCACTTATCTAAACCAGCAGACATTCTCTGTGATCATTAGAAAGTCTTGGGAAGGAATGTTTCATTCTTTTGCTCTCCAACGGCCAAAACTAGCTGGATCAAGATAATCGAGAAGCATTTTTGAAGGCTAACACACCCAGAGACTTTTCGCTCTTTATCTCCAACGGTCTACTGGATAGTCACAACAGAATTTATTTCGAGCTTCAACAGTAATAAGTATGATCATCTATAAATACCAAAGCATTGAATTTTATCACCTACCAAAACGTTGTGCCATAAAATACTCTCAACCACAATCTACTGTTTCATTAAAGTTTCAGATATTTTTCATTGTACTTCAATGTTCATATTTATTCACTCTGTGAGAGACACTTTATTAATTGTAACAATTATTGTCAAATCTTAAGGTTGTGGAACCTTAAGTGGGATATACATTTACAACTTGTAAGGGGGTGTAAGTCTTGTGATAGGATCATCTGAGTATAAGTATGTAATTGTATTTACTACATCTCAAATCAAGGGTATCTCTAAAAAATGCTCAAGAAAACTCCTTATGAGCCATACAAAGGAAATAAGCCTATCCTAGCTCATTTGCATATCTTTAGCTGCAAATGTTTTATCCACAATAATGGTAAGAATAACTTAGGAAAGTTTAATTCTAAATCAGATAAAGGTATATTTGTTAGCTATTCTAATAAAAGTAAAGCATATAGAATCTTTAATAAATATGTACTCGTATTGTTGAAGAATTAATGCATGTTGTATTCTATGAAACCAAGTTTGACAAATCTTTGGATGATGATGAACCAATTTTTCAAAGTCAATCTATTGGTTTCTTCTAGACAGACGAGTTGGTTCGATACTCTCAATATTCCTTTTTTTATCAATTCCATATTTTCATTCAATTCTGTAAGAATGAAATCCTTCTGATTCTTAAATTTCATAATATCTAGACTTAGTTCTCCTCTATTTCAAAAACTCCTTTGAAAACAAATAGAAACAGAACTTGGAAATGAAAATGATTGCAAAAACATAATCAATCTCAACCTAAAGCTTAGAGATATAGCAGGAGTCATCTACTGGACCAAGTGATAGATAGTGTAAAGCAAGGAGTGAGAACCAAAAAATTTAATTTGAATGAAGTTACTTTCTCAACTTTTATTTCAAAGATTGAACCCTCTAAGATTAGCGAAGCCTTCTCAAACAATGATTGGAATGCAAGAGGAGTTATATCAGTTTGAAAGAAATAAAGTTTGAGACTTGGTACCTAGGCCTAAAGACCATTCGGTTATTGACACTAAATGGGTATTCAAGAATAAACGAGATGAATCTACAATTGTTGTCCACAACAAGGCAAGATTAGAGGTCAAAGGCTATAATCAAGAAGAAGGAATTGATAATAAAGAAATGTATTCTCCATTGGCAAGATTTAAAGCTATACGAGTTTTTTTAGCCTTTGCTTGCATTAAGGATTCAAGTTGTATCAAATGGATGTGAAAAGTGTTTTTCTAAATAGTTTCAACCATGAGGAAGTTTATGTTAAACAACCTTTTGGATTTGAAGATAATCATCATCCTTATCATGTCTTTTGTCTCAAGAAAGCTTTATATGGTCATAAGCAAGCTCCTGGAGCTTGGTATGAGAGATGAAGCAAATTCCTTCTCGATCAAGGATTTGTTAGAGGCAAAGTAGATACAACTCTCTTCATTAAAAGCAATTAAGAGAAATGATTTATTAATTGTTCAAATATATGTCAATGATATTATATTTGGTGCTACCAATGATGCTTTGTGTGAATAATTCTCCAACACAATCTAGGGAGAATTTGAGATGTCCATGATGGGAGAATTCAATTATTTTTTTGGTCTACAAATCAAACAATAAAAGAATGAAATCTTAATTTCTTAGACCAAGTATCTCTGTGATCTCCCAAAGAAGTATGGAATAGACCAATGCAATGGAGCTGATACTTTAATGAGCTCAACTACTTATTTGGATGCTGATGAAAAGGGAAAAAACTTCAACATAACCAAGTATAGAGGGATGATTGGATCTCTGTTATAATTGACTGCCAGTTGGCCTAACACCTAATTTAGTATGGGAATCCACAATCAAGAGAGAGTCCTATGCTCGTGCATTTTTTGGTTTTTCTAAAAAACAATAATTTATACAAGCACATAATATACATTGTTAGTTAAAATTTATTTTCTTAATATTTTTATATTTATTTTAAGTAATTATAAAAACAATATAAAATATCCTACGAAAAATAGAAAATATCATTAAACAATTTATCATATATAACAAGGTAAAATACTCTAACATCATGTATACCTTACCTTAATTACATGGACATTTCCTGTATTTTAAAAACATACACTTAAGACTTAGTTAAGAATACTCTAAAAATATTTATTTTAATTAAAATATAATTTATTTACAAATTTACCCTTCAACATATTAAATTCCAAGTTTTGGCTAAATATATTTATAGATGTTTGTAGATTTTTTTTTAAAAAAATTTAAATTATAAATATAAATTATTTATATAGCCTTTTAAACTTATATCTTTTATATTGTACAAAAAACAAAATATGAATTTGAAATATTTTTTATCCATTTAAAGAATAAATGGATAAGTTTTAATAAATATGATGAAAAAATCAAATAAAAAAATTATAATATAATAAAATTAATAAATTTATAACTTATAAAAAGGTTTAATATTAAAAATAATTTTTGAGAAAATATACTTCTTTGAATAGTTCTTTTTGTCAATGAGAGATATTTGTGTCAAAATAAAAGTTTAAATGTTAAACTTAAGAGTTAAGTAATGATTGAGTTGATGGAAATCAAATCTCAATTATACAAGAGAAATTTTTGTAATATATATTTTAATTTTAAGGTATTGTAATTTATATAAAACAAAGGGGTGTATTTTACTCTATACAATAATGTTAAAAGTATATGTATATATGTGAAAATAAAATTATATATAGTATGTAATGTGTATAACTACGTTAGAAAAATTTATTAATAATGCATACAAATATCATATTTTGATTATATTTTTATATGCCATCGCACATGTCAAGTTGAAAAAAAATAGTATAGCGCATAAATAATTTAAAATGAAAAAATTAAATTGGATAAATGAAAATTAATTAAAATTATTGCCTCAATGTATATAATCAATTTCCACTGCTACAAAAATTGTGAAATATGATAGTTATTATTTGTCATATATACCAATTTTGAACTGTCATATATGCGAGAGCTATAAAAGCTCGACGCATATACATTGTAACACCCCTACCGGCCTCGCCCTTTCGGGTGGCGGGTTAGAGGGATCCTTTTTATATCTATTACCTTTCCTTAATTATTCCATATTCGCATATATCAGAGTGTTAAGCGGCAGAGCATTAATTCGGTTTGGACAAGTATGACATACTGGTAAAAGTGCGACAAAAAACAGAAAGTAGTCCCCACAGGGTTAAGGGTACAGTTATCCAAAAGTGAATACGACAGAAGATAAATAATACAGTCACCCAAAAGCTATAAAGTACAAAATAACAGGGCATGCCCTATTTCTTCAATCATCACTCCTTGCCCTACCTCAAGTCTCCTGGTCTCCTCAGCTCGAAACACTTGTACTCCTAGAATGGTCTGGGATCCAGAGTTGAATCTCAGGGTAACTGTCAAACTCAAATACTATATATATGCAACCCACAATTAGGAAAATCATAACAACAATCATGGTAACATATACCACATGCACCAGTACACATCTCATGAAGTAACATATAAAACAGAATACCACATATGCACATGTCCACTGCAAAAGGACCCAGTCCTCAACAACCATAGGACCACCTAACAAGATAAGCCCTCGGATCCTCAGTGCTAGGAAACACAGTAGCCAGGGCCTAAAACCCTAACCACCTTAAATGCGTCTCGGTGGGGTAGCGACCTAAGGACACCGGTCCAATAGGCCCCACAACCCACATCCTCAATCATGGCAAAACAAACATACAGAGCAACATAAAGTATGCGAGTAAGCAATTACCGTATACACACCTGGTACCCTTAGTAACAATAACCCCCTGGTGTTTGAAAATTATTCTGGACACGAGTTGATCCTAAATAAAGCAAATACATCTTGTTTTAATCACTTATGTAATTTCCTTTTTCTAATTCATGAAATTTGCCCCTTTTCCACAAATTCCAGAAACGGCGTTCTAACTTCGAAAATTTATAATTAATTCTACAAAAATTTGATTGACATGAAACAAAAGGCAAATGAACCCTTAAAATTTCTAGTTCCTATTAAAAATACTTCTAGAAGTCATACAACTCAGGTTCCTTTTTCTGTGTCAATTCTTTGCTCACTGGACAGAGAAGAAAATCCAATTTTTGGGCTGTTTTCATGAATTTATTTATCCTAGTAGAAAACTCAAAAAGTGGTAAAATCTTGTATAAAATTGAAGCCCAAGATGTCTACTTTAACATACAAAATTTCGTAGCCATTTGACAACGCTTACTATTTAAAAACCATTTAACAAGAATCGCTGCCTAGAATCCGGCAAAACTGGCAGATTGGCCTTTCTATTTTTTTAGGGTTTCGAAGTTAGAAATCAAATCGGTAACTTGACCCACACAAAATTTCGTTCTAAACCCTCAAAAACATAAAAAACACATCATAACTCCAAGTTTCCACGTGCTGGTCATAAATCAACAAAGAACTCCAAATTTCCAAAGTTTCAGGTAACTCACCTTGCTCGATGCCTTGGTTCTTCTTCTTCACTTCTTCCTCTTTGTTCTTCTTTGATGGAGCAGCCTTAATCATAAGAATACCATAAGGTGTTATTCACAAGGATCTTAAGAGTTTACATGAATGGAAATCCAAATCTTGCATTAGCTTACCTCAATCGTTACCTTATGCTTCTTCTTCCTCCTTCTTGTGCTTAGATTAGTTTTTCTCTTCTCCCCTCTCACATAGGACGAAATGGGCAGAGGGAAAGGAAGGCTTGGAAGTCTTTAATAAGCATTATGGGTTATGTGAGGTGTCCACACATGCTTTTATCCAATGGTCCAAGGGTTGCTCTAGGATTTGACTCATTTCATAGCTTTTTCTCCGAGTACTTCAGATTTATCTTAACATATGTATATGTGGCACAAGTCTGATCCATAAGGGAAAGATTTCATCTGCTCTCATGTGTCCTTCATATTGGCACCTTTCATAGCTGATGGAGGGTTAGATTTTTGATTCAAATACCTCATAAAGAAGCCTCTAATTGGTACTTGTTGGTTTCCTCTCATTAGTCAATGTTTTCCCATGTCTTTGATCATGTATTTGGGCCATAATATGTGACTTATTCAGTTTTTTCCTACCCCCAACATAGCTGCACGTTTTGCGACTTATTGAGCAAGCTTGTTTGACTTTTGATTGCCCTTCTTAATTACACCTATTAATTACCCTTGTACTTTCTTGTAAAAAGTCAAGCATGCATCCTTTATGTGCCATGTGTCACCTTAGAGTTCAACCATGTGTTCCATCTCTCCTTTTGCCTTGTTGGCACTTCCATGACTCACACATCCTACCTACCATATGATGTGGCTCACTTTAGTCCATTGATTTTCCCTTTTTACTTCAAAAATGCAAGGAACCCTTATCCATCCAGGAAATGTCGTGTGCATATTTATTTTAGCACATTTTTGCTCCGCTAATTGTCCCATACCTTAGGGCATAGCTAAATGACATTTTTATCAATAAATTGACACCGTATAAGTGATTTAGTGCCTTTATGCACTGCTACTTTAATTTCTATGGTCCTTTATCTCTTGGTCAAAATACTCATCCAAACAGGAGTGCAAATTGTCTTAGAATATGTCAAGAGGGTACCTAAAAATCTGCCAAACCAAATGACCAAAGTGCCCTTGCAAAATATCCTTTTAACTTGGCTTATTTTGTAAGTTTTGTTGACTTTTCTCTCTTCTCCTTGCTATGCATGAATTTGAAGCTTATTTAAGAAGTTTTTGAGTCATCATTTCATATTAATTGCATTCACATGTGTCCCTTATAGCAATTGACCAAAATGCCCTCAAAATATCTCCTTTCACATAGCTTCTTTCACAAGCTTTTTTACTTTTGCACTTGTAATTATGAAGGGACACATGTCATGCTTTTACTAGTCCAACACAAAAAAGTAGCTTTTTCCCTTTGTCATGATGATAGGACACGTGTCATGGTTTTATTAGACCAACACAAAAGTATGTCATCATTAGTCATCATGACCTTACTTTATTAAAGTTGCTTTATCAGTGTCCACTCAGGATCCTGCCTGAGTTTTACTCGGGTTTTCTTCACGAATACCGATTTCTCTTAAAAACGCAGGGGTACTACCCTGAAAATGTCGTATTCTTACTTACACTGGCATATTTTCACTCAACTAATTGTCCTATACCTTAAGACACTGGCGGACCCACACTGGGTCCCTTGTCTGCAAGTGCAGACATAAAGCTCATGGATTTTTTTTTGAATTTCCTCAACCCCACGTCCACCCTCCTTTATTATCACCCACCCCTATTTCAGATATTTATCAAACCTTTATTTATTATATATTCTCAATATCTATTCCTATATATTATCATATATATTCCTCTCGCCACTGTTCTTTAGCTCTGCTAATGATTTACGCAAAAAGTTGGGACCTTCATAAACAAAATAGGTGTCATTTTTATTGCCTATGCCATTAAAATATAAGCATATGCCCTTGAGAATCCAATATTTAGATGCAATCTCCCTTCCTGGTGTTTCTCAAAAGTTCACCCTTCCATGCTCCATTTGTACTATCACCATCATTTCACCCTCTCATTCTTAATTCCCTCTCTACTTTATTCCCCCTCCTCTCTCGATCTAATTTTTCATTCATTTCAGTTCATTCTATGAACTAACCATCATTTACTCAATTTTACAAGAAAAATGATGCCGAAATAACTGATGTAGATTACATTTTGTATACCATGGAGGATTTTAAATTTGCATTCCTGTCGTATCTTATGAAATTGATCTTTGGGGTTTCTTATAAGTTGTCATAAGCACTAAAAAGAAAAGATCAAGACCTTTTAAATTATCAATTTGCATTATTGACTTTTTATTATTATTTTTCTATGTTAAGTTGAAGTTTTCTTTTCTTTTTTTTTTTTATATATATTCTTTTGTTTTTTTTAATGCATTTAAAATTTTCCTTAAAAAAAATTTGGGGGCAGCCCCCCGGATCCCCCTACTAATTATGCTGACACAAATTTTAAATCCTGGGTCCGCCACTATAAGACATAGTTTAGTGGCATCTTTTTCAACCAAATTTATGCCGTATAGGTCTTTTGTGCCCCTTTTCCATTGGCACTTTAATTCCACAGCTTATACACACTAGGTTCAATGACCCGTATAGCCGGGTTACTTGGTCCCTGAGAGGCTTCCTAAACCTCGACGTTATTGGGACTCTTCCAGAACTGGGCTTAGTCGTTTTCCTATTTTAGGCTTTTCTCAATTCTTAGGGTATAGAATTCAGGATTTACATACATTACAACTATTAAGCTAGTAAAAGATACCACTTAGCTATGTTATAAGGTATGACACGATTGGTAGAGTAAGATGTGCCAGTATAAGTGTGTATATGGCATTTCTTGGACAAATAGGGATTCCTTGCATTTTTAGGAAAAGTTGATGATTATCCAAAAATGTCACTTATCATGATAGGAAGACAAGAAAACTTCTATATAAAAAGGATAATTAGAAGTCAAGGAAAATAAATGATAAATGAATTTTGACTTAAGGTGTAATATCCCGAATTTTGGACCCTGAGAAGTGAGAATAAGCCTAAAGTAGGCGGACGACTAAGCCTGGTTGGGGAAGAGTCCCAAGAATGTCGAAGGTTAGGAAGCCTCTTTGGGACTGGGTAACTCGGCTATACAGGTCAGTGGACCTAGTATGTTCAAGCCGTGGAATTAAAGTGCTAAGGAAAAGGGGCACTGAGGACCTATACGATGTAAATCCGGTTATCCAGAGGATCCAGCTACAAGAGAACCGGGAATGGAGAGCTTCCCCCACCCTTTCCGCCCGACTCTTTGGTCTTAAGAATGCTGGTTTTAAGAATGAGTGATTGCCCTTCTCCGACCCTTACTGTCCAACCTGAGAGCGGACAACTAATGTGTTTCGCTTATTGAACAGGGTTCTATGGTCGATCCACGACCCCTGGATGCCGAAGGTGTCATTAGGGTGATCTCGTAGTTCCTACGGGGTGGAGACGATAGGGTCGGTCCATGAATTTTCTTTCCTTTTGCTATATTTCGCTCAAAGGGTTGAAGGGAGATAGTGCATCAAGCTGTTCGCAAGGGCCAACTTGACCTCTTCCCCAGGGATCCCAGATGAGGAAACCCTAGGGGAGCCACTGACTCCAACTACCGTCCATGTACGATCCAAACTAGATTTGTCCAACTGCCCATCCTACCTCCTCTACGTTCTTGACAACCCATCTTTGTCTCAGTAGAGTCTTTCAGTGGCATATTTTGGTCCTCTTCCCCATTACTTAGAAAAAGTGAGCCACCGGTTCAGCTACAAGATACTATCATTACCGCCTGAACAATTAGACATCCAACCCGTAACCGCAACGACCTGAACAAAAATATAGTGACATAGGTAAGAAATCCATTCAGCATTTGTGACATCTCCTGTGATTCCAAATCAATAGATTGATAAAACAACTCTTGAGTTGAGTAAACTAATATAATAAAAAAATATATTATAAGAATAAGAACCTTGTTGGAATTTTCCGCAATGGGCGGAAGCCTGACAGAGCAATGCCGCGTGGAGGTAGAAGGCCTACGGGTCGTTAACTTCTTTTCTTGGAGAAGAAGGAATGACGGTATATGGGGAATAAGCATCGACTAACTCTGTGCCAGCAGCTGCGGTAAGACAGAGGATGCAAGCGTTATCTGGAATGATTGGGTGTAAAGCGTTTGTAGGTGGCTTTTTAAGTTTGCCGTCAAATCCCAGGGCTCAACCCTGGACAAGCGGTGGAAACTACCAAGCTGGAATACGGTAGGGGGTGGGTGTAGGGCGGACGATTTCAAAACGGACTTCCAGTCATTAGAACAGCTATTTTGTTTTCTTGCTCGTTAGCGAAAGATGATAGTGATAAGAAGGAAGACGGCAGTGAGAGCTGATAGGGACAGGATTGAAAGAGGGTATTCAATAGCATCAGTGGCTACCTTTGGCTTAATATCAATTGCTATCCTTAGCTTTGGTAGACTAAGGAGAGGTCTGAGGTATAGGACAATTAGTTGAGCGAAAATATACCAGTATAGGTAAGTATGTGGCATTTTCAGGACAGTCATGGGAGTCCTGCATTTTGAAGAAAATAAGAGAGGAAGAAAGAGAGAATGAGTATCTAGACCAAGTATATAAGGAAAGGTCAGTAATAGTAGTGCTACGTCGGACGCGTGGCATTTCAGGGCCGGGAACTAGATTATCGGGTAGCATGTAATATGAGGCAGTTATGAGATACTGGAATAAGGGTTTCTTGCTCCCTAAGGCACTATAGTTCGTCCACCTATGGTCAGGGAGAAGAGACTGATGCTTTGGGCCCACACAAGTCCCATAGAGTGGAACGAGTTACGAGGAAAGGTATACCCGGCATAAAGGAGCTACGCAGGACCGGTTAGGGTACTAGAGTCAGGCCCAAACCCCTAGACACAGAGGGAGGACGAAATTGGTGGGCACAAAAGAGAGAGAAAGTGAGTTGGAGGAAAAGAAAAGGTCACATCATGTAATTATGAAGAGAGAAAAGGGTCACATCAAGTAATTATGAAATGAGATAAATAATAAAATAATTCGGTTTAATCATGACCACATCTTTTGAAATTGATATGATAATGAAGTGACATGTAATTATGACTAATAAATAGCATTTAGGGTTTGGAGAGAAAAATGCGAAATGACCATTTTACCCCTAGACCTAAAACCTACTACTAGCATCTTCAACAAAGACCACAACTAGGGGCAATTTTGGAATCCTATTTTTTTTCCTTGGAATGCACCATTCATCTGCCCATGGAGTCATCTAGAAGCCTTGAGAATTGTGTTGGAAAATTATAATTTAATCCGAAGCACCCTTTTAACCAATGGACAATGACCGGAATTGGGTAAAAGCCTACACCCTTGGAGCCTATATAAAGGCACTTCTTCCCCTCATTTCCACTTGCCCAAGGACATGCTCAAGGTGTCGGAGGAGAGTGTCCATCTGAAGTCATGGGTCAAGAAGTGAAGGAGGTCATACGCAACTGAAATTCCAAGGTAAGCATCTCACCGACAAACTTCAAGTTCTTGCTTCTGCCCTATGGTGTTTTAGTGGTAGTTGCAGTGGGATTGCATATTTTTGAGGTTGTCAATGAGTCTATGACAAGAATTTGTGTGGGGGCATGTTGGATCACCTTTTTCCAAACCCCAAAAGCTCAAGACTTTATTATACGAAAATCTATCGGTTCTTACGGTTTCTGGGCAGCGAATGGAAATCGATAGATCTAAAATAGTAAATGAAGTTTAAATGATCTGAAATTTTACATGGTGAAAGTAGACATTTGGGGCTTCATTTTGGTATAATATTTTGTGTCTTTTTTGTCTTCCTTCCGAGAGATATCCTCTTTTGAAAACAACCTTAAAACCTGGACTTTGTCTCTGACCAGTGGCTATGTTTTGGGAATCAGAAAAGGATTCGAACAAAGTTGGATTTGGGAATTATTCTTACTATAAAATAGACATCCAAAGGGTTCTAAGGCCACTGATTTAATGTCAATATGATTTTTGTAGAATTTATTAAAAATCTGTGAAGTTGGGACAGAAACTCTGAAAATTCTGGTGCTATGTGAATTTTATGGAACTTGAAGTAAAGTTTGAATATGTAATTGAAAGTGTGGTATTTTTGCTGTATCTAGGATGTGAACACGTGTGAGACATATTTGAAGTGCCAAAGGAAGGGTTTTCTATTTTCAAGGCGTGCTAGGTAGTAACTGTAAACTTGCATACTCTATGCTACTTTTACATGTGTGTTTTATCATGAGGTAAGGGATTAGACTATGGTGCCTATGTGATTTTGCGTTCTTAGGTGACCATTGAAGTCCAGAGTATGTCGGGCTGTGAGACCCTTGGCATGTAGGGTAGGTGGTACCTATTGGATGGTGTGTGTCCTTAGGTAGCTACTGAGACCCAGGTTATGTGGGGTAGGTGGAGCCTATATGACTGTGTGTTTATAGGTGTTCACTGAGGCCCTAGGGTAGGTGGTTAGGGTTAGCCCTATAACACCCCTACCGGCCTCGCCTTTTTCGAGTGGCGGGATAGAGGGATCCCTTTTATATTTGTTACATTTCCTTTAATTATTCCATGTTAGCATATATCATAGTATTACGCGGCAGGGCATTGAATCGGTTTGGACGACAATAAAATACTGGTAAAAGTAAATAAAGAACCACAACATCCAAGACATCAATTCTCATAAGGTTATGATACAGTAATCCCAAATAAAATATTAAACAGTAAATAACTTTATAGTTTCATCCACAGTGTATACAACACTGAGCCTCCTTTAAAGCGTCTCCATCTCTTCGTATCACTACTCTTGGCCTTTACCTTTTATACTCCTGATCAGCTCAGCCTGAAACACTTGTATTCCTAGAACGGTCTAGGATTCAAAATTGAATCCAAGGGTAACTGTCAAACTCAAATACTATATGTATGCAATGCATGTATGCAATCCACAATTAGGAAAATCGCAACATCAATCATGGTAATACATACCACATGCATCAGTACACATCTCATGCAGTAACATATAAACAACATACCAGATATGCACATGTTCACTGCAAAAGGACCAAGTCCTTTCCAACCGCAGGACCGGCTAACAAGACAAATCCCCTGAAATATCAGTGCTAGGAAATCACAGTAGCCAGAGCCTCAAACCCTAACCATCCTGAATGCATCTCGGCTTAGTAGCAACCTAAGGACACCGGTCCAATAGGCCCCACAGCCTACATCCTCAACCATAGAAAACAAACATACAGAGTAACATAAAGTATGCAAGTAAGCAATTACCCACCTGACAGCTGATCGTCTTAATAAAATTCCCCTGATGTCCAAAAGTCACTCCACATATGAATCTGTCTTGATCTTGGACCTAATCCAACTTGGATTCCTTCTTCATGCCCTTTGATGGCGTCGGCCTTAAACATAAAAGAACCATAAGAATGTTATGAAGAAGATTGAAGGCTTCTCTAACTAGATATTGCACTATCTTACCTTAACCTTCAATGGATGCTTCCTCTTCCTCCTGCTCCTTCTCCCTCTTCTCTTTTTTCCCTATTTCATTCTCTCTCTCTCTTCCTTCCATGTTTTGGCCGAAAATGGCCTAAAGACCCATGAGGGAAAGGGGTATATATAGAACACGGTGCGATCCAAAACGCGCCACGTGTCTGTGAAGATGGAAGAAATCACCAAGAGGAAGGTGAATTGGGGATTTTAATTATTTTTTTTCAAAGATGTCAAGTTTTCAAAACTTGAAATGTAAAAGGAGAAGGAAGAAAAACTTAACACAAAGGATTTATACTGGTTTGGTCCTAATTTTGACCTACGTCCAGTCCCCAGATATCTTCTGGGTATTTCTAATATCTCAACGAGCTTTAATTACAACAATGTAAATCACATGCAATCCTAATCATCTAGTACTTGCTCCCCCTTACATTTTGTAATTAAACAACCCAACTCACAGGTTCCACAACCTTGAGTTCTCACACAAACAAGTAATCAGAAATGATTTTCGAAATTACACTCTCTTAAAGAGTAAATGAGCATAAACACTGAAGTTCAAAAATATTTTGCATAACTGAGCTTAAAAATTGAAGAAGCAATCAAGTGTAATTCTGTTGTGTGTCTTTCTCTTCGTCTTCATGGGTATTTATAGGTTAACTAGTGGAACTAGCCAAGATCATGGGTATTTTCCTTTATTTCTTTAATTCTTGGCTGGAATCTTGGATATAGCCGTTGCAGATGATCTTCCAGTATTCTTGTCATTCCATAATCCATTTTTGACTATTGGAGAGTGATTTGGTTGATCCATAACGGTCTGTGCTGAACCATTGGGATAGAGGAGAAGTTTTAGCCTAGTTTTTAATCCTGCATTAAATGCTCTTAACCCAGATCTGATCTGAAGCTTAAAACGTGTTAAAGTAATATGTAACTCATGTACAAACATATCAAACATATATATGATGATTCGTAATCTAATTTAAGTGTAAAACACATCATGAGAGTGAATCAGAAACATGAAACACGTGAAGAGTAAAACAGAGATCTCGTTAGGCTCGAGTTTAACATCAGTAGGCTCGAGTTTGTTCATGTGCACTTAGCATAAAGTAGGTAGGCTTGAGTTTGCCCTTTAGAAATCAGTGTTTATCGTGATGAGTGTTTGAAAGTATTTTGGAATAGTGCACAGACTCGAGTCTATTAGTAACGGGCTCGAGTCTAAAACTGTTTGCAGTGAAATGAGGCTTGAGTACAAAGGCGTAGGCTTGAGTTTGGAAATTTAGGCTCGAGTTTGTTCGGGCCATGAAACTTTGATAGCTCTCTGTCTGAGCCAAACTTGAGTCTGTAAGTGTTAGGTTCGAGTTTGCTACAGCCATACGCTTTTGAGACTTCTTTCAATCTGAAATAGGCTTGAGCCAATGACGTTATGCTTGAGCCTATTTTAAGTAAATATTTGATTGCTTTCTAGAAGGGTCAGGCTCAAGTCTAATTCCATAGGCTCGAGTTTACTCGTATGGAATTTGTTTGAGGGGCTCTCTGTAAGACTTAGACTTGAGTTAAGAAATACGTGCTCAAGTTTAAAATCATGAAGAAATGCAACATGCTCTCTGTAAGGCACATGCTTGAGTTTATTCTAGTAGGCTCAAGTCAGACTGAGAGTCAATAACTTAATTTGCTCTCTGTAAGACATAGGCTCGAGTTTACCATAACAGGCTTGAGTCTGCCTTAGTTATAAAACATAAAACTTGCTCTCTGTCATGAGCAGGCTCGAGTCTAATAAGTTAGGCTCGAGTTTGCCTAAGTTCAAAACACTAATTTCACTTTCTGTTAAGTGTAAATTTGAGTTTATCAATCCTAAACTCGAGTTTAACTAACATCATAAGTTTTAAATCAATTTTAACAATCTTTAAGCATGTTTGAACTTTAGCAACAATAAAAGACTTTTAGTTTACAATGGTCTGTTATCATCAAAACACATAGAGAACTAACAGTTTGGTCTAGGACGCGCCGCTTGTCAAGTTCATAACACGCCGTGTGTCAGGTCTAGAACATGCCGCTTATCATGTCTAGAACGCGTCGTGTGTCACTTTCTTGTGGTGCCAAATTCCATGGCCAGAAAGGTGATGACATTAACTCTTTGGAGGGTCAGATTTTTTATTCAAATACCTCACAAGCAAGCCTCTAATTGGTACTTGTTGGTTCCCTCTCATTGGTCAATGTTTTCCCAAGTCTTTGAGCATCTATTTGGGCCTTAATATGTGACTTATTCAGTTTTTTCCCTACCCTCACATAGCTGCACGTTTTTGTGACTTAATGAGCAAGTTTATTTGACTTTAAATTACCCTATTAATTACACTTTTACTACCTTGTAAAAAGTCAAGCATTCATCAATTATGTGCCACGTGTCACCTTAGGATTCAACCATATGTTCCATCTCTTTTCTTGCCTTGTTGGCGCTTCCATGATCCACACATTCTACCTACCTTATGATGTGGCACACCTTGGTTCATTGGTTTTCCTTTCTACTTGCCTTGTTGGCCTCCTCCCCTTCACATAGTTTACCTACCACATGTCATATACTTACCTTTTCTTTTACTTCAAAAATGTAGGGAACCCTTATCCATCTAGAAGATGTTATGTGCATATTTATTTTAGCACACTTTTGCTCCGCCAATTGTCCAATACCTTAGGGTATAGCTAAATGACATTTTTACCAACAAATAAACACCGTATAAGTGTTTTTGTGCCCTTATGCACTGTTAGTTTAATTTCTATGATCCTTGATCTCTTGGTCAAAATACTCATGAAAACAGGAGTACAAAGTGTCTTAAAATATGTCAAGAGGGTACTTAAAAATCCCCCGAACCAAATGACCAAAGTGCCCTTGCAAAATATCCTCTTAACTTGGCTTATTTTGCAAGTTTTGGTGACTTTTCTCTCTCCTCCTTGCTTTGCACGAATTTGAAGCTTACTTAAGAAGCTTTTGAGTCATCATTTCACATTAATTGCATGCACATGTGTCCCTTATAGCAATTTATCAAAATGCCCTTAAAATATCTCCTTTCACATAGCTTCCTTCACAAACTTTTTGACTTTTGCACTTGTAATTATGAAGGGACACGTGTCATGCTTTTATTGGTCCAACACAAAAGTAGCTTTTTCCCTTTTCCATGATGACGGGACACGTGTCATGATTTTATTAAACCAACACAAAAGTATGTCATCATTAGTCATCATGACCTGACTTTATTAAAGTTACTTTATCGGTGTCTACTCTAGATCCTGCTTCAGGTGGAGATGATCAGGAGTTTAAAAGGCAAGGGCTAGGGGTTGAGACGAAGAAATGAAGATGCTCTAAGGAGGCTTTAAGCCATATTTATTTTGGATAAGAGTATAATATTAACTACTGTTTAACATTTTATTTGGGATGACTGTACCTTTAACCCTTAGGGGGACTTGTTTACCTTTTTTATTATTATACTTTTACCAGTATATTGTATTTGTCCAAATCCATACATGTTTTGTTGCGTTTACTCTAATACATGATTAAAGGAACAAGTAGCATTAAAAAGGTAATAAAAAAAAAGAATCCCTCTAATCCGCCACCCGAAAGGCCGAGGCCGATAGGGGTGTAACATAAGGTCAATGCCAACTAAGATTACATCATCAAGGTGACATATGATAAGCTTCTTGATCAAAAGTTAAAGAGGCATACAAGCTGAAGTCATATAAGCATATGTAAGTCAAAGAGCCTTAAGGATGAAGTTTCTTTTGAGTGGCTAGGAACTTTCCATGTCTGCAAGGGAAGACGACAATTGACACATGAAAATGAGCCGTTAAGGAACTCAATTTTACTCCCCTATTTTGTTAGTTAAGAAGAAAAGACCATAAATTGAGACAATAATGCAAGTCAATGGATGTAGTACAAGTCACAATTGCTTGAACATAAATTTTGCCAAGTGTAAGGCGAGGGTGATGACAAGTCATATAAGAAAAATCAATCCTATATGTGTGGCATGCATTTCGACCAACAAGGAATAAGAGGAGGATAAGTAAAACTTGATGCAAAACATGCCACATTTATACATATAAAAAGTCAAGGCAATTAATTTACTTTGCCTTAGAATTTTGCCACATGTCATGTTGAGGTATGTACACATATGCTCTATTAATGAAGCCACCTAGTTCCATTAATGGCCATAAAATTTACCTACCAAGAGAACAAAGATGGAATGACTGGAAATTAAGAGACCAACAAGGCAAGAGAAAGAAGGGAAAAAGAATTGATGTCATCATCTTTTTAACCATGAAATTTGGCACCATAAGAAAGAGACAAGTAGAACATAAATTTACCATAGAAGTAAAGTGAAAATGGGGAATGAGGGAAGGGCCATTTTGGCTAGCCAAGGGGAAAGAGAAGGGAAACCATGCATAAATATCACATGATCAAACCAAAAGTCAAAGAGAAACCATAGTGTAACAAGTGGCATAATGGGAACCAAGGTTTGACTTTTAATGAGCAATTGTATAAGTGAATTAAGGGCACCAAAAGTCAAATATTCTTTCCCTCTAAGTAACAAAAAACATGCCAAGAGAACAAGAAAAAAAATCCAAGTTAAGCAATGATGATAAGAGCCAAAAGGTCAAAAACTTAGGAGCTAAGTTTGACTCTTGTGTAGGCAAGTACAAGAGCCATGGTATTTATTAGGAAAAATTACATTGCGGTCCTTAGAACTAAAAAAAATTTCAAAAAGGTGTCAAACCAAAATCACATATCAGAAAAGTTTGAAAATATCCCGAGGACCTTTTTGTTATTAATTCAAATTGCCAAATTATTTTTTTGCCTAATTTTTCAAACACCTAAAGCAGAGTGACATGAGAGAGAGGTGAGAGAACGGTGGAGAAGGAGGAGGAGGAGACGACGTAACCGACATAAGTTGAGAGCGAGTTAAACCATGAGACGGGTAGAGAACGCTGGAGGAGGAGATTGCAATAAGCCATTTGGAGGATAGTGAAGGGTATTTAGAAGACGATGTAAAAGATGCAAAGACAGAGGGATAAGAATTGAAACGACGAGACTGCAATTAAAAACCTTGTTGCACGAATTTACTCGAGTAACAACATTTGTACTCGAGTATGGGTCATATACTTGAGTAAGTAATTGTTTACTCAAGTAAAATATACACATAGACATGAAACTATATATGATATTTTGCCTCAATATGATATTAAGTGAAATGAGTAGGTGCAAATAGCCACTTACTCATACAACTTAATATTTTCATATGATATTCCCTTCTCAACCTATAGTGATATAGCTATCAACATTCTATGTATATGTTTTTAAAATAGCATTTCCAGTTGTTAATACGATATTTCATGTTGTTAAAGCCCTATGTCATATTGGGGGCTATCAAAAAACACAAGTTTCAAAATGTATCCACGTTACAAATTTTTGTTGTTACAAATAACATTTCCAATTGTTAATATAGTTTTTCCTGTCGTGATAAATTTTGTTGTTAAAATAGCATTTCGAGTTGTTAATATAGCTTTTATTGTTGTTAATATAGTTGTACTCGAGTAAATACGAAATCATACTCGAGTAATGTCTTGTGTAACGACTGATGCTAGAAGTAAAGGAATCTATACTCGAGTAGATATGAAATGATGTCTTTTTAGCTATCAGGAAGTTTATAAGAATATCCCCTGACTAAGCTTTACTTGAGTAAACGATTACTTACTCCAATATATTACCCATACTTGAGTACAAATGTTGTTGCTCGAGTAAATTCGTGCGACAGGGTTTTTAATTGCAGTCTCGTTATTTCAATTCTCATCCCTTCATCTTTGTCATCTGTTACATCTTCTTCCAAATACCCTTCACTCTCCTCCAAATGGCCGATTGCAATCTCCTCCTCCGGCGTTCTCTACTTCTCTTGTCTCATGATTTAACTTGCTCTCGTCTTATGTCGGTTGGGTCATCTCCTCCTCCTCCTCCTCCTACTCTCTCCACTGTTCTCTCACCTCTCTCTTGTGTCGTTTTGCTCAAGTGTTTGAAAAATTGGGCAAAAAAGTAATTTGGCAATTTGAATTAATAACAAAAAAGTCTCGGGGACTTTTTTGGGACTTTTCTGATATGAGATTTTGGTTTGGAACTTTTTTGTAATTTTTTATGGTCCTTAAGACCACAATGTAATTTTCCTATTTATTAATGGACCAATCTGCCTATTGGATAACAGCCTAGAATCAGCCAAGAAAAATCTAGAAAACTTGGAGAAAAAGAAAGGAAATAAATCAAAACCCTAGTGCAACCTAAGGACCATTGGGTAATTCACATGACCCATGATGTTTATTAATGGACCAATCTACCAGTGCTCTGATACCAAATGAAAGTGGAAGAAATCACCAAGAGAGGGGTGAATTGGGGATTTTAAAAATTCTTTTCAACTCTTAAAAATGAAGCTTAAGAAATGGATAATAAAAGAGTAGAAAAAGAAAAGCTTAGACACACAGAATTTATACTGGTTCGGTCTCAACCTTGACCTACGTCTAGTCCCCAGATACCTTCTGGGTGTTTACACTAATTCAACAGATTTTCAATTACAACAATGAAGACCAGACACATTCCTAATCACTTAGGACTTGCTCCCCCTTACACTTTGTGATTGAACAACCCAACTCACAGGTTCTACAACCTTGAGTTCTCACAAACAAATGCTTTCAAAAATTTACAAACTCTCAAAAGAGTAGATAAGGATAAACACTGAAGAACAGGTTGAAAATAACAATACAGACTCAAATTTCAAAGTATAATCAAGATAGCTTCGTTGTGTGTGTTGCTTTGAGTTTTCACAGCCTCTTATAGACTGAATGGATAAGCTAGCCGTTGCAATTCTTTCTCTAATGTTCAGCTGCAATTCTGGAAAAATGACAGTAGCATATTTTGCTCTGTTCTTTGAATTCTTAGCTGGAATCTTGGAATTTAGTTGTTGCAGAATGTCTTCCAGATTTTTAGCCATTCCATGATCTTAATTCGACCGTTTGAAGTGATCTTAATGTGTTGCAACGATCTGAACTGAACATCTGGGATAAGAGAGAAGAATCAGCCCTGTTCTTGGTTCTTCATTTAATGCACTTATCTGGATCTTGATCTCACCTTGATCTTGGCTAAACCTTATCTGAAAAGCACTCAAAACTTCATCAAGGACATTAGAAACAATAATATCATATCATGAAATAATTTCAGGAAGACCCATTAAGATTTCGCAGATCAACATCATTTGCTTTTTCAAAATCCCCGATGCAAACTCGAGTTTGTTCTTCCAGACTCGAGTTTGGGGTTCATCCATAAAGCATGTCTGTTGATTAGAGGTCTAAACTTGCAGTCTGTAAAAGCTAACTCGAGTTTGGCTTTTACAGAGAGAACTATCGGGCTTTGGACTTGGCATGGAATTTTGGTCCTGCTCCTAGACTCGAGTCAATTAGTGACTGACTCGAGTTTGGGTCTATGTTTGAAGAACAAGCCTAATTTTGTGATTTTCCAGACTGGAGTTTAGGAGAAAGACTGGAGTTTTGGAAAGATGGTAGAAATTCGAGTGTTTCTCTATTTGTCCTAAACTCGAGTTTACAATGACAGACTCGAGTTTATGTTTGAGCTGAAACTATTCAAATCTTTTTGTTTGGTCTAGACTGGAGTTTGTAACTCTAGACTGGAGTTTATAACTTGGCCTGGAACTCGAGTGTCTTTCTGTTTGGTCTAGACTGGAGTTTAGGAATCCAGACTCGAGTTTGGCTTGCTTGGAATTCTGAGTGCTCTCTGTATCTTTCAGACTTCAGGTTTGGTTTTGCAAACTGGAGTTTGGCTTGTTGTGAAAATTTCTGATTGCTTTCTGTAACTCCTCAAACTCGAGTTTACATACCTAAACTCGAGTTTGCCTTTGACAGTGAGATTTTCATATTGCCAAAAACAAACTTCATATCAAGTTTACAATTGCTAGTTATCATTAAAACACATTGAGAACTAACAACTAGGTGATGATAAAGGCTTTAACTTGGATTAGTGTTTTTCATACAGAGGAATGTGAATGGTTAAGATAAGATTTGTCCCTCACAATTGTAGAGAGATATTACTGGGTCCCTTGATGAATGAGTCTGAGAAATGTGTGGTCATACTACGATAGAAAGGAGTTTCTTTTTCAATTGTTAGACTACTCAAGAATCAAGGAAGTAATGGTCAAGAACAGGAGGATGACACTATCCATACTTCATCCTTGACCAATTTATCGTGTGATAAAAGGGACGTGACATGGTTGTATGATAGGATGTATCATATCATCGATCCTCATATGTTGGGTCTAGCACTTTTCATATTCATACATATTTTTCTTAAAGTATTTGCCATCATCAAAAAGGGGGAAAATGCTAGATATGATTAGTTTTGATGATGTCTTATATAGATGCCCTTAGTAAAAGCAAAAAGCTTGTATACTATATTTATCTCCTCTATTGGCTAATTATTAAATTCAATGTAGAATCAAAGATGTGAAATTCAATTATGGGGAATGATCAAGAGAAGAAATTTTAGAAAGAAGAATCTAAAAAAGAGCAAGAATTTATTAAAGGATTTTGGGGATAATCAAGAAGAAGAGGAGAGATTGATCAAAGGGAAGATCTTGCCAAATAGAATGAGAAAATCAATATTCAAGGTCTTAGATTGATACTAGAAGTCTTCACAATCAAATGGAAGTTGGAGTGGTTCAATTCAGAATAAAAACAAGCAAATATCAGGTTCTTGATGGGCAAACTCGAGTTAGATGGTCAAAACTCGAATTTACTACCTTACTGCAGTGATTTGCCTTTGAAATATGAGAAAACTCGAGTTTAAAACACAAGACTCAAGTTTGGAACTCAAAACTCAAGTTAATCACTTAATGACTTGAGTTTATAGTGCCTTCAGCATCTCTAGCGTCTCTAGACTAGGAAAACTTGAGTTTACAGCGCTGATCAACAACTTTGTTCTACTTTGTTTCATGTTCAGCTTGGGCGAGGTTTGGTAATTCGATGATATCTCCTAAACCAGATATCAGATTGAGGTGAAACCAATTATTTGGATGAAACTAGACTCCAAATACGTCATTATGACAAAGTTTTTAGCCTAAAGAACTTTAGATGAGAGAGACATGAATTTCCAAAGTTGGAACTGGAATTCACACCACACAGCAGACCAAACTTCAATATTTTGAGCGTATCTCACAAACTACAGATTAGAATGAGCTGAAATTGGTGGCATATGAAAGTAGACTCAAAATGCATTTCAGAAAGAATTGAACCAACTAAAATGAAGTTCAGACCAAGGAGATATGTGACCTTCGAAAGTTGATAGTCAACTCAGGATGTTGCAAAAATGATGGTCAAGAAGAGCCTTCATTTATCGGATCATAACGTACAAAATACAACGAGTTTGGAGCTAATTCTTTTTGCATTGGAAAGAAGACTCAAAGAGCTATATGGGAATAAGTAGTTTTCCAAATTTGGAGCTATATCAAGTTAGAGAGCATCCAAGGAAAAAACAACTTGAAAACTCGAGTTTACAAATATCAAACTCGAGTTTAGCTCAGATAGAGAGTAGCGAACATCAGAGCATCTTCCAAACTCGAGTTTGTAAGACAAAAACTTGAGTTTCGATCACACATAGAGGAACCTAGAGTAATGCAACAACCTCAAAACTTGAGTTTTCTAATGCAAACTCAAGTTTACATCTTTGCTTCAGAAATCACCATGTCGAAAATCTCGTTTCTCTTCAAGAACATCCAGATGATTACCCAAATGATTTATAATACTTCATAACATTATTCATATCATTTGTGTACATGTTTCAGATGATCAAAGGGTGTTAAACTGAAGATCAAGGGTAAAGTATATACTGATGTCACAGCTGGTTCATAAAACAATGTTTTAACGGCTAGTTCCAGCTGATCTCTAACGGCTACTATTCACAACGGTCATATTCTCAACGTTCACATGATCTTCATGTATAAGTAGAGACACATCCAAGATGGAGAAAGACGATGGCAAGAGCTTGCACTGTCAAAATGCCCAAATTATGAATCCAAAGTTTATCTCATACACACTCTATTTTTCAATGCTTACATAGTTTATCATAGAGAGAGTGAAATTATTTGTAATGCACTTCAGTATTTATCTTATTTACTTCTGATTGAGAAGATTCATTATAAACATTCTATATGTTTATTTGAGAGTTACTCAAGATTTGGTGATCTTGAGAGGGAAACAGATTGTAACCTTCCTTACATTGAGTAAGGGGGAGTATCTCAGTGAGAGATTTGGCTTCAAAAGTGCCTGGGTGAACTTGTGGGTTTGTAAAGACTTCTTTTGTGCCTAGATTAAACAAGAGGATAGTGGATTGAAAATCTCAAGTGGTGCTTAGGGACTGGATGTAGGTTAAGGATTGGACCGAACTAGTATAAATATTAGTTTGCACATTCTCTTCCTTAATCTCCTATATTTCCAGCACATATGTTTGAATGACTGTCTATAGCTTTATAACTCTTTACTGTCATACAAACTGATTTTACTAAATTGTAAAAGGATTTTCAAAGGTCTTAAGTTTTTATCATTCTCCCAATTCACCTCCCTCTTGGGTTCAGCCGGTTCTTACATTTGGTATTAGAGCAAGGTCTCTTCTTTAAAGGACTTAATAGTCCCAAGAGTCACAATGGCTAATTTTGGGTGTTGCTCGTTTTCTGAAGGGCTTGATTATATCGTTCCACCGTTTTTGAAAGATATTGATTTTTGGTTTTAGAAAGCTAGAATGACTTCATTTATAAAATTATTTGATTTTGATATGTGGAATGTTTATACAAATACTTTTTATTTCAAACCAAGAAAGGATTGGACAGGAAAAGAAAAGAAAATATTGTCGCTAAACATTAGAGCAATGAAAATCTTATACAGAGCTTTAACTGAAAATGATTTTGAGAACATCAAATTTTGCTCTAGTGCTAAAGATATATGGGATACTCTTGATTCTATGTATGCATCTAATAAAACTATGTTGAAGTTGAAGGTGCTGACAGTTCATCCGAAACAATTAGTTGCATATCCATTGATGAACAACTGGAAGTTGAGAATGAAGAAGGAGAAATCTTAGAACACTTTCATGATCCAGTCAACACAAAAGAACAAGAGAATAAGGATTCCCAAGAAGAGTTCATCATATATGATAATGATGAATCACTATCCAAAGCTCAAGATGTTATGGTAAAAAGTTCTAATTCTTTTTGTGCAGTTAAGAAAAATGATTTTCAAAGTTTGCACAAAATTATTTTTCAACCAATTACTGATTCTATTTTGAAAAGCAAAAATGTTTTCAATCATACTGGAAAATCATGTGGGAAGAAAGAATCTAAAAATATGGGCCTTTTGATATTGCATCACCTTGACTAGAACAATTCTTGCAAAACTGTTCATAATAAGCATCATTCTATTATTTGCAATTATTGTGGTATATCTGACCATATTTCTCACACATGCTATATTAGGAGAAATTCTAGTGTGAGGAATAAATTTGTTTGGGTTCCAAAAGGACAAGTAAGGTCCAATACTAACATACAAAACACAAGTATAAGTGGGTACCAAAATGTCCATCTAGTGCTTTATGTGTACAGGTTGATTCAAAAAGTAATGGGTATACTGGTACAAAGAAGATGAAGAAAAATCCAAGAGTTTCTCATGAGCCTAAGAAGAGACTCACATCAAATAGGAGAACTCTTGAAGCACCCATTGCTAGACTTACGAAGTGAAATCAAAAGAAGCAATGGATACAAGCAAGAGGAGTACGTTCCACCTCAAGAACAAACTACTATAGAGTATCATTCATCTATCTTGAGGAAAACAAGAAGAGGAGAATCCCTCAAGTATTTAATAGAAGACTCTTGAAGTCTATATCTTTTAAGAGAGCTTTGCAGACACTCATGAAAAGACATGTGAGTTATCAATGCAATAGAAAGAGGTAGTGGGTAAGCAAAGTCAATCCTCCAAGCATCTAAGGCTAAAGGTATGCAATGGTGAAACCTCCTATGCTATCATCTAGAATATTCATTGAGGTTATATATCTTGTAGTCTTAGGAATGAGCATTGCAAACCTTTTTTTTTTTTTGGCTTCTCACACCCTGATATATATTTTTTAAACAGATTGCAATGTTCAATAGGTTTAACTCTTTATACATACATGATGATTTGAAAAGAAAGTATTTCTTTAATGCATAAAGTCATGTTTAATTCAACTATGCTCAGTTGTTCTGAATTAATTATATTTATAAGAGCATGTGAATCTTGATTCCTACAAGCTAATGATGATTGGATCCAAGTAAGGTTGGATACCAAGAAAAAAAAAGCTTTATACGGTTTTGTAGGATCAAATAAAGCTAAACAAGCTATGCTTGATGTTGATGGTGAATGTCGGAAAAGGGGTTATCTACAACAATTCATCTCAACCAAGCAAGCTTCTACAAAGACAAGAGAAATTACGGTGATATGTAATTCTTACCCCATACTATGATTATATGAAATTCATTTTTGGTTTGTCTTTGGTTAAGTTCAGAGGTTTTGAAACTTTCAATAAGCAATTTTACTGTCAAAGCAAAACTCCAGTTTAGCATTGTAAACTCCAGTTTTGTTTTGTAACTCTAGTTTGAGTATGGGAGAAAGCTTTAAAAGATTTTCAAGTTTTTCAAAATACCCTAGTTTGGAGTAGTAAACTCCAGTTTTCGTCTTACAGAGAGCACTTCAAGTTTTTCACATTTAGACAAACTCCAATTTTCATAGAAAACTGCAGTTTGCATCATATAGAGACTCTTCAATATTTTCAGAAGTTAACAAAATTCCAGTTTCCATTTGTAAACTCGAGTTTGGTCATATAGAGAGTCTCCAACATTTTAAACTTAAGCAAACTCCAGTTTTGATATGGAAACTCCAGTTTTCAGTTTTCTAAGTTTTTCAAAATTTTGAGAAAACTCGAGTTTTGATTTGGAAACTCGAGTTTGCGCTTGACAGAGAGTTTTCAAGTTTTACTCAGTTTTTGAAAACTCCAGTTTATTTGGAAAACTCCAGTTTGCTTATGAAAACTCTAGTTTCCATTTGGAAACTCCAATTTTGAGCCTTATGGACTTAAACTCATTTTCACTTCAAAAGTCCTAAACTCGAATTTGTCACTTAATGACTCGAGTTTGTTTTTGTTTTAATGTGTTCTTCAAAGCTTAGTCGCGATGGTCTCTTGAGAAAGAACTAAGCTCCAGTTTGTATTTGCAAACTCTAGTTTGCTATTTCTAAACTCAAGTTTGCTATTTTCAAACTCCAGTTTTGAGTCTAACATGTTTTGCACTCTCTGATTTTGAATTTACGAAATCTTTATATATGATATATATACTTCATATCATCAATCACTAATATTCCTAATTATGTTTAATCAATTTGTTAGTGAGTTTTTTGATGATCAAACAAGTGAATTTGTGCATAATTTTATGAGTTTATGTTTTTAAAACGCACAAGTCTAAAATTTGTATGGATTTCAATTCACTCTGTTTTGTGAAAAATGCATAGAAATGTTTTAAAAAATATCCATACTTTGATTATATTCAAATGATGTTTCAAAATTGGAAGCTAATATTATTTATTGAATGTCGGATATGTTTCAAATTTGTCCAATTGAGTTTTTCCTGTCATTCACATATTGATATTTGGAATTTAATGTGATGCTTGAACTCCTCATTTCTTATTCTCTAGCTAGTTAGACCTCATGTCTAACAAGTTGATTATCTATGCAGTGGCGGAGCCACATACTGGCCAGCTAGGGCCTTGGCCCCATCTGACCTTCTCTTATCTTATGTAATTATATATATCTATCATATAATATTTTATTTTGGCCAATAATTTGGCCCCAGCTAAGTTTTTTATTTTACGTATTTTACTCTTTCTAATGAGAGTAATATTGTGTTGATTAGTGAAAATTTTGGAATTATGATTTTAGCAGAGTTTTGAGTTTGTACAATAGAGAACTATATATATGTAGAGGATGATTAATAACTAATTTTAATCAGTTTGGATTTATTATTTGTTTGTCTTATGATTTTATAATGAATTTCTCTTTTAAGAAATAGATTATAATAGGTTATTTGCTTACCTAAAATTTAATTAGTTCTTTATGTTTTTAAAAAATATTTTTTGGGGTTCATATTATATTTATTTATTTTCTCCAATTATTTTGTTTTGAGGCAGTAGGAATGCGTACTTAAGTGTTAATTTTATTAAATTTCATTATACATATTATTATTATGATTGTGTCTGTGATATCTTTAGGAGGAAAGTAAAATTCTTATTTGAGATACCTACTAAAAATGTTATCTTCTTATATCTTGTTTTGATTTATAATTGTTGGTTATTATTTATTTGTATTTTTAATGTTATGCGATATTATTTTGTAAATAGTTCAACATATTTATTTTTTGGCCCGGGCCAAAAATATTTTTTGGTTCCACCATTGTATCTATGAATTTTAAGCTTATCTCCTATAAAAGAATTCAATTTGTGAAAATATTATGCCTATTGGATAAATCCTTATTGGTCAAGACATTCCAAGCTTTATGAAAGTTTATTAATGCATTGAATCTTAATGCATTAACCATTAGTGGAATAATTTACTAGAAAACATTCTAGAACTCTAGTCATTTGGACTAATGATATGTGCTTCATTATCTATAAATCCAAGTAGTCATTTTGTTACTCAAATTCATCAAATTTATCTTAATCCATTTCTGAGTAACTATATTCAAATTTTTGCCTTGAATATTCACATATTTCAAGACTCTATTTAAAAAGGCAAGATTATCTCTTGGTCAATATTAAAGTCATCTCGCTCATATATTTCTATTGTGCAAAGCATGTTTCAATAATGCATTAACTTTATGACTTTTGCTCTTGGGAAAATTCTTCTACATGTAAATTTCAAATATTTCACATGTTCTCTTAATCTTGAAGCATTCTAATTTATTCTTTAACATGTTGACTTCCGCCATGCTTAGAGTGAGCATTGATCTTACACATGTTTTAAAAATGAACCTTTCATAGAATTTCTTAATACTTCATCAATGAAAGAAAATTCGAGATTTGAAACTATTTTCATATTTCATTATTATTCTTGGAAAATATGATCTCATTCATAAACTATTAGTTGATAAATGCTTATCTTTATGGATAAGATTCTCTATGCTCAAACTTACATGTATTTTATCAATGACATTTTTTCTGCGTAAAGTATATTTCCAACTTTTCACTGAGAAATAATATTCTTGGTATCATTTATTTGTTACCCATTATAATTCATTAGCATGAACTTATTTGATTGGGTAAAATTATGTTAGCTTATTATGCTCTTTGCTTAAGTATCATATGATTTAATCTTTTAAGAGCATAAGGTTGTCATGTCTAATCTTGTGTGGACTCAAGAATCATTGAGTACCAAAGGACACATATTTTTGCAGGAGTTGACCAAAATGTTCTGTTGTCAAATATAAAGAACACAAGCAAACATAATAGACCATTTCAGTGGCTATGTCTGCAAATTCTGTGACATTACTTGAGTGACATCCCATCGCTAGCAAGAGGCTTAGACCAAGATGATAAGGACCATACTCACTTGATAAGAAGCTATAAGTAGAAACTAATTTTGAGATCCTATTCAAAGCTCATTTGGTATTTCTGCTTCTAAGATGCATTCAGTGCAATTGGTGGTTATAGATTCTCATCCTCCTAAAGCTTATCCACATCTGGGAGAGCCTCAGTATTGATCACATTATCATATAATAGCTAGCCAGTGATGCATCTATGGCTTACAAATGATTATGACTCAAGTAATTATGATATTACTTGAGTGAGGTATTGTAACATGCATATATCATAATCATGCTAGGCTAACTTGATTTCATTCATTCCATCTTATTTTATGAATCTTAGCCTGAGCATACTCTTTTTTTTTTTAATGATTCTTATGCTTTCAACTCTTTTATCATCATAAAAGGCATAAGTAATTTCTTCATACCAATTTCAAGTCCACCCAAGTGAACTTGAAAGTTCTTAATTTTGAAATATCATGTTGTGTCCTCTGGAGTAGGGATAACTCCATACCTCATAACATTTGGTGTCACATTATTATTTGGTATTATTAAAGGGAGCTTCACATTTTTTTTTATTCATGCATTCATTAAGGGGGAGCTTCACATTCATATGTGTTTGATATCTTAAAAGCTCATTTTCTTTATTTGAAGAAAATCCTTTCAAGCATACTCATTTGCATTCACTATGTTTTATTAATTTTGATGATGAGTTAATCTTATATTTTAAAATATCTCATATCTTCCTTTCATATCTTAAATTGAAAAATATCATATAGAAAGGGATATTATGATATATGGTAGCACTAACAAATCTCTTTTGCAAAGAAAGCTTTCAACTTGTAGCAGGAAATTTTGATATTCCTTAATGCACTACAAGGAGAAACTATCAAATTGAGGGATATTGAAATGTGCTCTTTAGAAGAGTTATATGAAGAGAAGGCAAAGGATTGAAGCTGAGTGTTGACCATATTCATCCTTATGATATACAACTCAAGAAGCATGTACTTTAGTCTCGTTCCACATCTCAAAAGCTATTCAGAGCACATCACAGATCTCACACAACAAGAAAGCAGGCAAATGGACTTCATCGATCATTCATCAATTTGCAGAACCTACATGAACATTTCTAATCTCTATTTTTTATTTTTATATATTAAGTAAATATTTTGAACATGTTTGGTATCTATATGCTATAATTGTGAAAATTTTGCACATGTTTTGTTTTCATAAAAATATTCTAGATTTGATCATATTAAGATTAAAAATACTTTCACATAGGGGAAAGAAAATCGTTTTCTTGATTCATTCTAATCTAATTTCATATATGCCTCTCTAAGTATTTCTTTACTTCAACTTCTTGCTAATGAAAAATAAGGGAGAGAGAATGATAAGAAAAATATGTTGGGTCTAGCACTTTTTCATATTCATACATATTTTTCTTAAAGTATTTGCCATCATAAAAAATGGAGAGAATATTAGATATGATTAGTTTTGATGATATCTTATATAGATGTCATTAGTAAGAGAAAAAAACTTGTATACTATATTTATCTCCTCCATTGACTACTAATTCTTAAATTCAATGTAGAATCAAAGATGTGAAGTTCAATTATGGAGAATGATCAAGAGATGAGATTTCAGAAAGAATCTACAAAGAAGCAAGAATTTATTAAAGGATTTTGGGGATAATCAAGAAGAGGAGGAGAGATTGATGAAAGGGAAGATTTTGCCAAATAGAATGAGAAAATCAATATTCAAGGTCTTAGATTGATACTAGAAGTCTTCACAATCAAATAGAAGTTGGAGTGGTTTAATTCAGAGTTAGAACAAGCAAATATCAGGTTCTGGATGAGCAAATTCGAGTTAGATGGTCAAAACTCGAGTTTACTACCTTACTGCAGCGATCTGCCTTTGGAATATGAAAAAACTCGAGTTTAGGGCACAAGACTCAAGTTTGGAACTCAAAACTCGAGTTAGTCACTTAATGACACGAGTTTGTAGTGCCTTTAGCATCTCTGGCGTCTCTGGACTAGGAAAAATCTAGTTTACAGCGCTGATCAACAACTCTATTCTACTCTGTTTCACGTTCAACTTGGGTGAGGTCTGATAATTCGATGGTATCTCCTAAGCCAAAGATCAGATTGAGGTGAAACCAATTATTTGGATAAAACTAGACTCCAAATACATCATTATGACAAAGTTTTTAGCCTAAAGAACTTTAGATGAGAGAGACATGAATTTCCAAAGTTGGAACTAAAATTCACGTCACACAACAGACCAAGCTTCAATATTTTGAGTATATCTCACAAACTACACATCGGAATGAGTTGGAATTAGTGGCATATGAAAGTAGACTTAAAATTCGTTCAAGTAAGAATTAAACCAACTAAAATGAAGTTTAGACCAAGGAGATATGACCTTCGAAAGTTGACAGTCAGTTCAGGACGTTGCAAAAACGTTGGTGAAGAACAATCTTCATTCATCGGATCATAACGGACAAAATACAACGAGTTTGGAGCTGATTCTTTTTGCATTAGAAAGAAGACTCAAATAGTTATATGGGGATAAGTAGTTTGTCAAATTTGGAGCTATATCAAGTTAGAGAGCATCCAAGGAGAAAACAACTTGAAAACTCAATTTTACAAATATCAAACTCGAATTTAGCTCAACAGGGAGCAACAAACGTCAGAGCATCTTCTAAACTCGAGTTTGTGAGACAAAAACTTGAGTTTCAATCAGACAGAGAGGAACCTAAAGTAACACAACAACCTTAAAAATTGAGTTTTCTAATGCAAACTTGAGTTTACATCTCTGCTTCAGAAAATCACCATGTCGAAAATCTTGTTTCTCTTCAAGAACATCCAGATGATTACCCAAATGATTTATAATACTTCATAACATTATTCATATCATTTGTGTACATGTTTCAGATGATCAAAGGGTGTTAAACTGAAGAACAAGGGTAAAGTAAATGCTGATGTCACAGCTGGTTCATAAAACAAAGTTTTAACGGCTAGTTCCAATTGATCTCTAACGGCCACTATTCACAACGGTCATATTCTCAACGTTCAGATGATCTTCATCTATAAGTAGAGACACATCCAAGATGGAGAAAGACGATGGCAAGAGCTTGCACTGTCAAATGCCCAAATTTTGAATCCAAAATTTATCTTATACAGACTATGTTTTTCAATGCTTACATAGTTTATTATAAAGAGTGAAATTATTTGTAATGTACTTCAATGTTTATCTTATTCACTTCTGAGAGAGAAGATTCATTATAAACATTCTATATGTTTATTTGAGAGTTACTCAAGATTTGGTGATCTTGAGAAGGAAACAAATTGTAACCTTACATTGAGTAAGGGGGAGTATCTCAGTGAGAGATTTGGCTTCACAAGTGCCTGGGTGAACTTGTGGGTTTGTAAAGGCTTCTCTTGTGCCCAGATTAAACAAGAGGATGGTGGGTTAAAAATCTTAAGTGGAGCTTGGGAACTGGACGTAGGTCAAGCATTTGGCTGAACCAGTATAAATCTCGGTTTGCACATTCTCTTCCTTAATCTCCTATATTTCTAGCATATATGTTTGAATGACTGTCTATAGCTTTATAACTCTTTACTGTCATACAAACTGATTTTACCAAATTGCAAAAAGATTTTCAAAAATCTTAAGTTTTTATCATTCACCCAATCACCCCCTTTTGGATTCAACCGGTTCTTACAAATTCAAATCATCTATAATGATTCCTTTTCTTTTGATTATTACTCATTACTATTCTTAAATTCTTCTAATCAATTTGCTAAGTAATTTTCCAATGATCAAAATTCGTTTGCTGAGCTGGAAAGTTACAACTGCGAATCTCGAAGAGACATAATGGCTATTTCTCTTTGTGTGGCACAATAGACATTTAATGAGTTAAACGACAAAACATTTTATCAAGTGAAGCACAAACGCTCTAATAGAGACATTAATGCATTTCCAATAGTTAAATGCTCACAATGGTCAAATTCTCGCAACTCTAAAAGACGATTACTTATAAATAGCGAAGTCTTCAAACCAGTGAAGGATGACGAACAACGGTTAACGAGGCGTCATAAGTCGCCTCTTTCTACCCATTCACTAAGATAGATAGTTCAATCACTTTATTTGATAAGCAATAAGCCTTTTGCTACAGCTCCTCCACTTTGTCAGCGTCAAAAGTGGCCTCGTAGTGCAGGTTGTAGTTGTTGAACACACAACTAGTGAGGAGAGCTATAAGAGCAAGACTGTGTTTGGACTGGGCGTGTGCCAAACAAAGATCGTGTCTGTTCACGCTCAAACAATCAAACTATGGAAGCTTCTTAGAGTGAACGATGAATAACTCGACGAAGCCAATGAAATGATTTTCATCAATATGTCTTAGCCAATACACTCTCTGTTTCTCAATGTTCATATAGTCTACCGTAGAGAGTGAGAAGATCGATTATGTACTTCAGTATTTATCTTATTCACTTCTGAGAGAGAGAAGATTCATTGTAATCACTTTATCTGTTTATCTGAGAGTTACTCAAAATTGGGTACTTTTGTGTGGGAAACAGATGTAACCTTATGTTGTGTAAGAGGAGTATCTCGGTGAGAGATTCGGCTTCACAAGTGCCTGAGTGAACTTGTGGGATTGTAGAGGCTTTTCTCTTGTGCCCAGATTAAACAAGAAGATAGTGGATTGAAAATCTCAAGTGGAGCTTGGGGATTGGACGTAGGTTAGGATTCGGTCGAACCAGGATAAATCGTAGTTTGCATATTCTCTCCCTAAACTCTTATATTTCCAACATATATGTTTGAATAGATGACTGTTGGTTTACAACTCATTACTGTCATATGAATTGGCTTAAGTAAATTGCGAAAAGATTTTCAAATTTATTAAGTTTTTATCAGACACTCAATTCACCCCCCTCTTGGGTGACAACCAGGTCTTATAATAAATACCCTTAGGTGTGAGTAATTAGATTACACAGGAGAATTGAAGACTGCAAAGAAACCCCAGAAGAGAGACGTGATACGTAAAGCTTGAAGCCGCTATCATGTTGCCGTCCATGTTGGAGTGTTGTTAGTGTGGAAATCAGTAGAGGGAGTGGATTCGAAGAGTCGACTCCTAGAAATTGATCAAGCAAGAAGGCGTTAGCCCACAAGTTCGCAAAGCACACACACGAGTTTGCATAGGTATAGTTCCTAATGACTAATTTGATTTAAATGCTGTTGATAGATCCTCTTCTTGGGATTCACAATTTATTGGATAAATTTCATTCCGCTATGTGTACGAATTCCAACACCTGGCTACTGTGTTTTCTTAGCGTTGAGGACCCGAGGGCTTGTTTTGTTAGACGATCCTACGGTTGTTAAGGACTAGGTCCTTTCGCAATGAACATGTGCATATGTGGTATGGTATTTTATATGTTATTGCGTGTGACGTGTACTGAATGCATGTGGTATGTGTTACCATGATTGATGTTGTGATTTTCCTAATTGTGGATTGCATACATATAGTATTTGAGTTTGATAAATACCCTGAGATTCAATTTTGAATCCCAAACCATGTAGGGTGTGGAGTTTTGGTTGAAGAAATAGGGAATGCCATATCACTTGTACTTTATTTACTTTGGGATGACTTTACCCTTAACCCTATGAAAACTTATTTCTAGTAATTGTTGCACTTTTACTAGTATATAATATTTGTCCAACCGATTATATGCTTTGTTGCGTAACGCTTTGATGCATGTTAACAAGGAATAATTAAAGAAAGGTAATAAATATAAAGGGATCCCTCTAACTTGCCACCTGAAATGGCGTGTGTAACAAATTGCATCATACATAATGGTTCCACTCTAGCTAACAACAATTATATATAGTTGACACATGGTAATGCTTCCCAAACCTAGTTTTTCGAACTCATACGATATGGGTTTATCAACCCAACCCAACTAAATTTTATTATACAAAAAAAAAAAAACAAAAAGCAAAGAATTGAAGTTGATGATGATGACAGGAATGATTTTTTTGGTGAGGAAAAAAAGAGTGGAACTTTTCCTTCATTATCTCACCAAACCATTTTCTTAATTCAAGACTTGAAGCTTGGCTTGAGAAGACTCATATCAAACTTGAACTGATATTTTCATGGTTCATTTCCATCATTTCATGCGTGAAAGTTCATAACATTACATCATGATTTATTGTAGCATGATCATGACAGAGGAATCCTAATGCATAAATGCAAATCATCACAACTTCAAATATATTTGAAATTTACATGGATGATCAAACTGTAAATTAAGCCCGAAATCTTTCCCATCTTCTGAAATTTCTGAGATTGTTTCCTTCTGATACAGCCATGCCGATTCCTGTCTTCCCATCATTACCTATTCCTACATAGTACAGCCTCAACTCATCGCTCTTATTGTTCATCTGAACCAGACATGGAGATCCAACCCCATGACTGTCCCATCCATCATCTTCTAAGGGCATCAAAATAGGCTCTTCCTGAATCTTGGTCCAGTTCTTCAGCCCGTCTGGTGATTCTGCAAGCCCAATACTTGTTCTTCCATCTCCTGCAACACATTCATATGCCATCAAGTAGTTTCCTCCTTGACGGTTTCTAACTACATTGGCGTTTCTGATTCCAAGTTCATCAAACAGACCTATCTGCTTTCTGATTTCCACGATCTTTCCCATCTTTATCCATCTCATCCCGTCTCTCGATCTCGCGATTCCAATGGCAAAACGCCTGTTTTTCGCATCAAATGAATGGTAGTACATCCTGAGATCGTTACTGCTATGTATAACAACGTTTGGTGCTGCAATGAACAAAGAATCCCAATCATTTCCTGTTCCAACATCAAGTACTGCTCCACTGTGATGGTCTCCTTCCATTCTTGCCCAATGCCTACCATCTTGGCTGCAAGCTAGGCCTGAAAGAGACCTGAAAATTTTGCCATTTCTCTGATCTTTAGGGTAAAGTACTCTTTCTGGGTTTTCAACTATGAGATTTATTGCACCAGGAAGGTTCAATTCTTCAGAACTATATCCTGTGTAGTAAAGCCAGTACACAGCACTGTGAAGTTGATTGGAGAGGACAACCATCTGGGAAGGTCTAATGCTTTTTGTATCAAAAGCCCACCATTTGTTATTGGGGTTCATAACACAGCCCACATCTTTACTTGAATTGGCTTTTTGAGATCCTCTATTCCAGTGAACACCATCTCCTGAAACTGCCAGTCCAATGGAATCTGGAGTTTCTTCACTTGATCTTCCATGGTACCACATGAACCACCTTTCTTCATTGTCTCCAACGAATCTCTTCACAACAGGGGAACCCACTTCTGAACTATCCCATGAGCCTTCCAAGCCCAACTCAAACACTAGGCCTATTGAGAATGTATTAGTTTTAAGAGCTTGATCTTGTGTGGAAGCTGGTTGATGCTGAGATGCTGAATTTGGATCGAGTTCAACAGCAAAGTCCTGATGATTTGTTGTGTTGCTACTACTACTGCCTATGCCTGGTCTTGTGGAGCTTCTGATAGGAATCAAGCTTCTGCTTCTGGAATTAGAAGATAAACAACCTTTCCAGGGCCAACGAAAAGGCATAAAAACACTCTCAATTTGCTTGGAAGGCCATGCTGAGATTATTCCGACATAACCCTTTCTTTCATGAGTTGGTGCAAGAGCATTAATTATTCTGATGCTAATAGTTGCAGCTAATGCTAATGCCTCCATGAAACATGAGAAATAATGTATGGAAATTGTAAGAAAATATCTTTAATGGAGAAGAGAGTAGCTAATAGCTAAAGCCCAAAAAAGAATTCATTTGGCTTTAGTACGGAGCAACAGATAGAGAGACTTTTAGTGTCTGCATTGCCCCTCTTCTTTTTCTGTGATTTATATTGCATCAGTTTTTTGCTCAAAAGTCCAACCTAAAAGTCTGAAGGGTAAGATCACACATGAAAGTGGCCAGTCTCTACTTTTTGTTACTTTCTTGTTTAGTAATCGAGAGACACTTGATGACTATTTTGTAGATAAGTCAGAAAAATAGTATTAAAATTGATAAAAGATAAATAAATATGTTGAATTTCAATAATTTCTAAAAGACTTATTTATAATTTTAAAATGTTATAAAATTTGAGAAATTACTTAACTACCCTTAGTTTTTTTTGGGAGAATTACAATCTGGTCCCAAGGACCAGAAATAATTACCAAAAGGTCCTGTGCCAGAATGTCATTCAAGTATATATATTAACAACTTTAGTATCAATATTCAAGTTTCTATATTAACAAATTTCGTAAGAGAAATTTAAAATAGATAATAGTTATCAAAGCTCTAATGAAGGTTATTAACAATTCAAGTATCTATATTAACAATTTTAGTATCGTTATTAACAACTCAAATATCTACATTAACAATTTTATCTTGAGAAATTCAGAAAAACAAATATTAGCCACCGAAACTCTGATAAAAGTTATTAGAAAATATTCAACAAATATCTCGTTTCAAATTTTAGTATCGTTATTAACAACTCAAGTGTGTGTGTGTGTGTGTGTGTGTTATTTTTACTTTTTGTTGAATTTCTCAGGCTAAAGTTGTTAATACAAATATTTTAGTTGTTAATAGCAATACTACAATTGTGAACATGGAATTTGTTGAATGTTTCTTAATAACATTCACCGAGTAATATCTTTTTTTAAAAAAAAAAATTTGACTATAATTGTTAATATAGATACTTGAGTTGTTAATATGTCTGTTTGGATCTAGCTTCTACAATGGTGAGATGTGCTTTTTAGAGGGAAAAGAAGCTCAATGAGGGGGAAAAAACCAAGCGTTTGGTTTAGCTTATTTTTCACTGGGCTTATGTCTAAAAAGTAGCTTTTTTCAAAAGCTAGGGAGAGGAGCTTCTGAGCTTAGCTTCTAATAGTTTGCTTTTTTACATCACATGAGAGAGAGAAAATAAGAGTGGGGGTGAGGGAGGGAAGGGACAATTCCCCCCCCTGAAATACTCTTCTTTTGTTAATTAAGGACTTTTATTATTTATTAATTTTTTTAATAAATTATAAGTTTTTAAAAATTTAAATTTAAATTTTTATCTGTAATTGCTGCAATATATATAATTAATATTAATATATATAGTATTCAATAAGACTTATGTCATTTTCCATCTTAACTGAATTTTCAAATAATAATCCAAACACGTCTCTATTTGTAAAAAAAAGCACTTTTGCCACCATAATCCAAACACAAATCACATTTACAACCTGACTTTTTTTTTTTCATATCTGGCTTCTACAAAAGTCAGATAAAAAATAAGTTACCGCTCCTACCACCAACCCAAACAGGTGTAATAGTGATACTAAAGTTGTTATTTTAAGTACTTGAGTTGTTTGTAACCTTCATTTGAGCTCCAACGGCTAATATCTTTTTTTTGAATTTCTTAGATTCAAGTGTTAATATTTTTCATCGGAGCGCTGGTGGCAGGTCGCTGACAAGGTCATTAGAGCTCTGGCGACGATCTCCACCTTCGGTCACTGACACATAAGCTCCGGCAAGTGGCATGGGTTGAGGATTTTTTATTAGAAAAACACTAAGGTAGTTAGGTAATTTCTCAAATTTTGCAACATTTTAAAATTTCAAATCAATCTCTTTGGAATTATTGAAATTTAATATAATTATTTACCTTTTATTTTGATGGTATGTTTTTGTCTTTTTCCTATTTTATGTGTCACAGGTCGGTATTCACATGCTTGATGGTTGAACCTGACCTTCTCTATATTTGCAATCTACCATTCTTGAACACAATCTGAAACTACATTATGGGGTTGGTACATATGTTGAATGTTACTGAAGGAAACTCTGGATTGACATCTTTTTACATTACACTTCCTTCTTTATTGCAAGCATAGACTTGCTTCAGACATTTTAAGATATCTCATGTCTTTTTTTTTTTTTTTCAACCCCATACTGTTGACTCTTTGGATAATCATATTATCTTAGCCTCAAACAACTTATCTTGTTTATACGTTCTCATTAGTTTGTAAAAGTAATCTTTTTGCTCCTAAAATATCAAAATTACCCTCAATTAAAATCATTAATTAGTTCAAACATATAATATATTGTTGAAAAATAACTTGATCCACCATTGGGGGATTAGGTCCTAGCCCCATAGGATTGGGTTCAAAATACAAATAATAGAAACACTTGGTGAATGATTGTGATATTCTTCACTTATTCTAATTTATATTGAGGAAAGGGTACATCTACTAAGGAAGAGGCACATAGAACTTATGTAAATTTGATTGCAAAAGTGTTCATGATCAATGTCACGAGACTTGATACACATATATAAACTAACTGTTTATTATCTTTCTCTAAAACTTACCTCTTCTCATTCTATCTATGGTGTTTCTATGTAACATACTTGGAGTTTACATGGAGTTTACATCAGTGCTCCGATTTGTGTGGGTATTTCAGCAAGTTAATCAATTTTCAGGTAAGCCCGAAATCCTACATGTGTGAAACATGTAGTTCTTATAATAATAATTGGAGGGAGTACTATTAGTTATTGATAGTGTCTCTCTTGAAAATTTTCGCCAATGCTAGTTGGAACAAAGTTTCTAGATGCATTTAACCCACACAACTATACGCTAGGAACTAGGAATGTATGTTTAATAAATCATTTCATTCATGCATAGATTCTGCATGCGTTAGAAGTTATTTTTTATATTATAAGTTTGACATACATCTCTAGAAGCTTATATATAGAATTTAAAAGGAATGTGGCTCTTTCATAAAGGCGCACAAACTAACATACTAGAGGATAATAGGAACTACCAATGTATCTTAAATAAATTTGTTGCTGGAACCACAGATTATGTTCCACATGGTTCAAACGTAGTTGTTTTTTAAGTCATAATTTTTGACATGTGGGATTTCTAGAATCTTGTGGTCCAATAGTTAACTTGAAAGTTAGATAGCTTCAGGACTTACAGATACTAGCAGATTTATTTCACGGACTTGAAATGTGAGAATATCGTACTCCAATAGACAGAACTAAAGGCTTTAACAACTGGATATGAACACAATTAATTACGCAAAGTTTCTTCTTACGGTGAGAATCTTATTCAGTATTTATTTATGGGGTGCGTGTGTGTGGGCCCTTGAGTGTGTATTAAATGGACAAACAAGTGTGTGTAGGGTGTGGTTACTTGGGAAAATGGAAGAAGAATACTACTTGAACTTTAAAATATTGTAGATAACAATAGTAATGAGATTAATGAGAACAATAAAATAATTGACAACTCATTTCATTAAAAAATAATTGCCTATTTAAGATTTTAAAATTTAAGTGGTATTTTCTTGAGATTGTTCTAGTCATTGTTTTGAAAATCTACTAATTAAACTCCTTGTACATATAGAAAATAAGTCCCCCCAATATACTGTGGGTAAAGCTCATGGTCGGCTTTTTGAAGGTTAGGTAGCTTGAATCGTTTACTCCATCAGCTACTGAAATATCAACTCTCTCTCTCTCTCTCTACACTGAAAACATGTTTTCCAATGACAGAAAAAGTGACACATTGTACTGCAGAACTTTGTTACCTTACAGTGAGGATGAGTTATATTTATTTACATAAAGAGTTCTGCATATAGGAGACTCTTGTAAGTAAATAGGTATCATAGAGAGAATCTGTTTTGACAAAGGAACACATTTTTCTATTTAGTATTTCATGACTTATATATTTGACCACATTTCGTCTTTATCATATTTATATTTCGCCTATATTTAAGGTTAATACGTGATTAAAGAAAAAGGCCCCAGGAATAGAATAGGTGTTCACTCAAGGATTTGTGATAGAGATCATGATCATAAGGACTCGAGGACACTATATGTCTATTATCCAAAACCTGTTCCTAGTCTTAATCACCAAGTTGGTGATCTCAATAAGACTAGTACGGCGACATTATGGAATGCAGGCATGGTGATCCCTTAGATGATGTCGTGGGTGGATCTGTTAGAGAACAGGTAGCACTAAATTGACCTGCCGAGAGAGTCCATAAGGATTCATCGTAGTGAGTATCATTGGATTTGTAACGTCTCTCATTGTTTGGTAGTTCGAATTGTCCTAGACTTGAGGATGTCATCGAATACTATGTCCTAGGGTTATGCTTTGACTGTACAACTCTATCCGCCTGAAAAATGGGGAGAACGATGTATTCTTGGGTATGACTTGAATGCATGAGTATAGATAGACATGATAGACATGCCAAAAGGACTCAGTCCCCTACAAGGGATTAGTTGTTCACAAGACTGGTAGGGCTTGGATGACTTTTAGTTGACTCGAGAATCTATGCATAGTAAGCGATCATGGAGAGTCATGGTCCATCTTAGAGTCAATAAAAGAAGATTCCTAACTATGTGAAAAAAGCTACATTTAGTCAACCAAGAGAGATGGTACTCCATATTTGCTCTCGACTAAATGTGAACGATGATGTGAGGAATGATGTCGGCATGGTATCTAGATTAGAAAGGTAGATCACTTGATCAACTCGATTAGTTCTAGGGCCGCAGAGCATTGCTAGTGTCTTATGTGGCCATTAGATAAATTGGGCCAGTTAAAAGAGTTTAATTGGTCCAAGTTTATTTATGCCAGTGACTAATTGGGCTAATGGGTCACACACTAAGGTTGTTCTTGATTGCTATATTTAGCAACTTTTGGCCAATAATTGTTATTAGGCTTTGTCAAGACTATAGGTGTAATTGGGTTGGAGTAAGACTTCAAGCCCAATCATAAATGGGCCATATTTGAGTAATTGGTGAGAAATTAGTTTTTCCACTAATAGGTCAAAATATGTTACAAGGTCCAATGAGCTCTTGGGCCAATTTGAATTTGGAATTTAAATATTGAATTTAAAAGAGTAATTTAAATTCAAATTTTAAATTCAAGAGGTTAGGTGAAAAAGGATAATTGTGAATTATCCAAAATAATATCAAATAAAGATTAGATAAAAGGTCCAATAAATATTGGAAAGATATCTAATAAAGATTAGATAAAAGATCCAATAAATATTAGAAAGATATATAATAAAGATTAGATAAAGATCCAATAAATCCAAGACGTTGATCGCACGTTCATTCGTTTGTCCTTAAGTTAGCCCAAATCGAGTATGTGGTCTTTTAGGGCCCAAATGGATAAATCTCACATCAATCTTAGGCATTCTAGAATCTTCAAGAAAAATGAGGGGCGAGTGGCTTTTCAGGAAAATCGAAGGCATTACCCAAACACTCATTCCTTTGACCTAGAGTCCGCCCAAATCGCGAATGTTGCGTACACGGCACAAACGGATGAATCTCACAACAATTTTAGGAATTTACAAATCCTCATGAAAATCATGGAGGCTTTTTGGGTTTTCATGGAAATCAAGGAAGTTAACCAAAATTTCAATCTTTCGACCTAAAGTTAGACCAAATCACGTATCTGGCTATAGAGGGCCAAAAAGGATGAATCTCGGAACAAGTTGAGGCACTGTGGACTCCTCATGAAAAATGAGGAGGGTATGTGGAGTTTCAGGAAAATCCAAGGGGTTAACCAAGCTTTCAATCTTTCGACCCCAACTCAACCCGAATCGCGTATGTTGGTTTACAGGGTACACATGGATGAATCTAGTAACAATTTTAGACATTCTTGAATACTCATGAGAATGAAGGAGGCAATATGGGTTTTCAAGCTAATATGAGACGTTGACCACACATTCATTTTTTGTCCTCAAGTAAGCCCAAATCGAGTATGTGGCCGTCTAAGGCACAAGCGGAAGAATCTCGCAACAATCTTAGGCATTTTAAAATCCTCAAAAAATGAGGAGGGTGTGTGGCTTTTCAGGCAAAGCGAAGGCGTTAGCCAAACTCTCATTCTTTCGACCTCAAGTCAGCCCAAATCGCAAATGTTGTGGTACATAGCACAAACGGATGAATCTCGCAACAATTTTAGGCATTCACGAATCCTCATGAAAATCATGGAGGCTTTGTGGGTTTTCACGGAAATCACCAAAGTTAACCAAAATTCCACTCTTTGACCTAAAGTTAGACCAAATCACATATCTGGCTGTAGAGGGATCAAACGGATGAATCTCGCAACAATTTGAGGCATTGTGGACTCCTCATGAAAAATGAGGAGGGTATGAGGAGTTTCAAGAAAATCTAAGGGGTTAACCAAACTTTCAATCTTTCGAACCCAACTCAGCCCAAATCGCGTATGTCGGTTTACACCACACGGATGAATCTAGCAACAATTTTAGACATTCTCGAATCCTCATGAGAATGAAGGAGGCTATGTGGTATTTCACGCTAATTTGAGACGTTGACCACACATTCATTCATTTGTCCTCAAGTAAGCCCAAATCGAGTATGTGGCCGTCAAGGGTCCAAACGGATAAATCTCACATCAATCTTAGGCATTCTAAAATCCTCATGAAAAATGAAGGGGATGTATGGTTTTTAATGCAAATTGAAGGCGTTTCCCAAACACTCATTCCTTCGACCTCAAGTCAGTGCAAATAGCAAATGTTGCAGTACACACGCACAAACGAATGAATCTCGCAACAATTTTAGGCATTTACATCCTCATGAAAGTCATGGAGGCTTTGTGGGTTTTCACAGAAATGACGGAAGTTAACCAAAATTTCACTCTTTCGACCTAAAGTTAGACCAAATCACGTATCTAGCAGTAGAAGGCCAAAAAGGATGAATCTTGCAACAATTTGAGGCGTTTTGGACTCCTCATGAAAAATGACGAGGGTATGTGGAGTTTCAGGAAAATCCTGGGGTTAACCAAACTTTCAATCTTTCGACCCCAACTCAGCCCAAATCACGTATGTTGGTTTACAGGGTATACACAAATGAATCTAGCAACAATTTTAGACATTCTCAAATACTCATGAGAATGAAGGAGGCTATGTGGGTTTCCACATATGAGATGTTGACCACACATTCGTTCGTTTGTCCTCAATTAAGCCCAAATTGAGTATGTGGCTGTTTAGGGCTAAACGGATAAATCTTGCATCAATCTTACGGTTTTATGATTGGGACTGATAGCTATAGATAAGATAGTGGCTAGTGGTTTCCTTGAAAGATGTGGGCTAAATACCCGATAAAGAAAGTTGGTTATGTGACCGTTCCTGGAGCTAGAACGTTATCAGAAGTTTATATAGAAAATGACTCCAAATGAGGATTATTTGATGCGATAAGAAGGTATTGCCATAGGGTGCTCCAGTGCTTTGTGGGAAATCACAACATACAATGGGCAATGAGATGCACCAAATTGGTATGACTTCAGGTCATTGAATTGGATATATGGTTAACAAGAAGCCATAAGTCTTATGTGACTGGTATGATCATCGGCTAGCAAAAGGCCATAACTATTAGACCATGAATACTGGGCAGAGTGCCGAAGAGGTTGTAAGCTTGAGAGTAACAAGCATTATTTCTAGAATGACCGGAAAATGGAATGGAATGGATTAAGTATCCTATAAATGGCTCGAGTAGTCAAGGATGACCTTCTATGTCAGTTGTTTAGTTCCTGGTATGTGTGGAAATTTAATTTTGAACTTTCCAATGCACCTACTGTTGGGATTCGTACACACACAGCGGAATTAAAAACTTTACGAATCCCGAAGAGGATCGCTCAACCGCGTTTAAATCAAGGTTTATTTTAAAACTCGTACCTTTCTAAAGCTCATGTATGTCTATTTGATTTGATCTTGTGGGCTACCTTCTCGATCAGTAGAAGTCGACTCTTTGAATCGCCCTCCTCTATCGGTACCCACATCGAATAGCTTTTCAACACGAATGTTAGCGTGCTAGCGCCTTCTTACTTTTGCGTCTTACGCTTTTTCTCTCTAAGGTTTTCTTTTGCGGCTACTCTCACTTATTCTAATACAACTAGATCAATGTCCTTTTATACAGTTTCTAAAATCCTAATTGGACCGTATTAAAATATTCAAGATTAATCTCAATTTATCTTGAATTCGAATTTTAGATTTAAATAACATTAATTAAATCTATTTGATAGATCTAATCTAATCTATTTATTTAATCTAAAATTAAAAGCCTACAGATTTAATTTATCTTTATAAATGAAATCTGAGAAAAGATATATATATATATATATATATATATATATATTTAATTAAAACTGAGATACTATATCTCAATTTAAATTAAATCAAATATATGATATATTTAATTAAAACTAAATCAGAGATATAATAATATTCAAGATTATTCTCAATTAATCTTGAACTCAACTTTTAGATTTAAATAGCATTAATTAAATCTATCTAATAAATCTAATCTAATCTATTTATTTAATCTAAAATTAAAAGCCTATATAAATTAAATCTGAGAAAAGATATATATATCTAATTAATTAGATATATAATTGATTTATCTTCATAAATCAAATATAAAATACGATATCTCAATTAGTTTTAGTTATATAATGATTAGCCCTAGAGCAAAATTTCCAACACTTCTACTTGCACTAGGTGCAATCATTATATATATATCCTCCCTAGATAAAATGTATTCATTGATTCTTAGACATATCTAAGATTCAATGATTTGGACACTTTTGCTCGTGTTGGGCTATTCTTGTGTACGACCCTGCAGGCCCACATGAGATTGGCAATGGGCCAATACTGTACCTGCCCACAAGTCGCAAGTGGCCTCTAGCAAGACATTACGACTACCCAATTCATATGGGAATCGATGATACGATACAACCTATCGTATAACCATGTCACGTCCCTTTTGTCATGCGATAATTTGGTCCAGGACGAGGCATGGATAATGTCGACTTCCTTTTTTTGACTATTACTTTCTCAATTCTCGAGTAGTCTAATAATTGAAATGGAAACTCCTTTCCACCGTAGTATGGCCATACGTTTCTCAGACTCACTCATCGAGGGCCCAGTATTATCTCTTTACAAATGCGAGGGACAAATTCCATCTTGACCACTCACATTCCTCTGCATGAAAACCATTAATCCCGATCCAAGCCTTTATCATCACCCGGTTAAATGTGACTTTTGACTAGGTCAAAGATCAGTGACTCATTATGTAGGAATCCATGATGATCTCAGGTCATAGGGCGTTGTGACGCAGTTATACATGAGATAAGCCTATGACTAAATCCATGCAGCTTTCTCATAGTGGGTCGCTCCAACACCTTGTACTCTTACAAGTGCCCATGACTTTGATTCATATCTCCATACCTTATCAAAGTCATACTGGTCTTATCTCATCTTTGCTCCCGAATAGATAACCAACCAGGGACATTTAGGATAATCTATAAGATATATCCAGGGATACAGTTATCAATATAAACATTCAAATAAAATGATAACTAAAAGAGAATACTTTAAATAGCAAAAATGTTTAAAGTACAATGACTTGGCCTTTCCAATAGAATCCCACTTGCACTAGGTGCAATCATTAATTACTCTAATTCTCATTGTCCTAACATGACGCTCATGTTTTTTTCTTGTGCAAGCAGTTTAGTAAGAGGATCAGCAATATTGTCTTCTCTTAGTACTTTGCATATCTTTATGTCACCTCTATCATTGATTTCTCTGATAAGATGAAATCGCTTGAGTTTATGCTTGGTCTTTTTGTTGTGACCTAAGCTCCTTGGTCTACACAATAGCGTTGCTATTCTACAAAACAAGTCTATTGGATTTAAGATGGTAGGAACCACCCCAAGTTCAGTAATGAACTTTCTAATCCAATTGGCCTGCTTAGCTGCATCCGATGCTGCTATATATCAGCTTCTGTTGCAGAATCTGCTACAGTGCTCTGCTTTGAGCTCTTCCAGCTTACCGCACCACCATTTAACAGATTACATATCCTGACTGTGATCTTAGATCATCTTGATCAATTTGGAAACTCGCATCTATGTAACTAGTCACACAGAGCTCATCCTCCAAGCCATCATATACCAAAAATAAGTCCTTAGTCCTTCTTAAGTATTTCAGGATATTCTTGACAGCAGTCCAGTGACCCTTACCAGGATCCTGTTGATATCTGCTAGTCATACTCAAGGCAAATGACGCATCCCATCGAGTACATAACATGACATACATGATAGATCCAATGGCGGAGGCATATGGAATCTTACTTATGCGGTCTCTTTGATCTTGTGTACTAGGACACAGATCCTTTCTGAGATGGATGCCATGAGACATGGGCATATAACCCCTTTTAGGATCATGTATACTAAATCTATGTAGTATCTTGTCTATGCATGTGCTCTGACTTAAGCCTATCAGCCTCTTGGATCTATCTCTATAGATCATAATCCCGAGGATGTAAGTGGCTTCGCCTAAATCTTTTATTGAGAAAGACTTTCCTAACCAAGACTTGACACTCTGCAAGGTAGGAATATCATTCCCCATGAGTAGGATGTTATCAACATAAAGCACCAGAAATACAACTGTGCTCCCACTAACCTTCTTGTAAACACAAGGTCCATCTATGTTTTGAATGAATCCAAACTCTTTAACTATTTCATCAAAACGATGATTCCAACTCCGAGATGCTTGCTTCAATCCATAAATGGATCTTTGAAGCTTACAAACTTTACCAGATTCCTTCGGACGCACAAAGCCATCAGGTTGTGTCATGTACACATCCTTAAGGAGCTTTTCGTTAAGGAATGCTGTTTTGACGTCCATCTGCCATATCTCAAAGTCATAATATGATGCATTGGCAAGAAGGATTCTAATTGATTTGGCCATTGCAACTGAGGAAAAGGTTTCATCATAGTCCACACCATGAGTTTGAGTCAATCATTTTGCAACCAGTCGTGCTTTGAAGACACTTACTTTGCCATCCATATCAGCTTTCTCCTTAAAAACCCAATTACACCCAATGATTTTTACACTTTCAGGTGGATTGACTAAAGTCTATACCTTATTGTCATACATGGATTACATTTCAGACTTCATGGCATCTAGCCATCTTTCGGAGTTTGGTCCCACTATGGCTTCTCGATAGGTAGTTGGTTCATTCTGCTCGATGAGCAAAATATCACGACTTCCGGTAATCAGAAATTCATATCTTTGAGGCCGTTGTCGTGTTCTATCGGATCTTCGTGGGCCTTGTGTTACTTGAGCAGGCTCAACAACTTATTGTGAGTCTTCTCTATTTTCCATTTATGGTTCTACGTTGTCTTGTAACTCTCAAACTTCTTCGAGATTCACCTTACTCCCACTGGTTCTTTTAGAGATAAACTCCTTTTCAAAAAGATACCATTGCGGATAACAAATACTTTATGATCCGTGGGATTGTAGACATAGTATCCCTTAGGATGCCCCACTAAAAGGCATTTTGAGGATCTGGATGATAATTTATTAGAGGTTTGTTATTTAACATAAACCTCACATCCCCAAATCTTAAGAAATGACAAACTGGGTTTCTTCCCAATCCATATCTCATATGGTGTCTTTTCAACTGCCTTTGATGGAACTCGATTTAGTGTGAACACAGCTGTTTCTAGAGCATAGCCCCAAAAGGACGGCGGAAGATTTGTTTGACTCATCATAGATTGAACCATATCTAATAGAGCTCGATTCCTCCGTTCAGAAACACCATTCAATTTTCTACTGTCCTTAAGATCCTGCACATTTATACAAATGTGAGAACCACATGTAGTATCTAATACCCATGTTGAGGATGTAGAGAAGTGAATATCTATGACATAGATACTTGAAGCGATAGCCCCGCTATCCTTCTTGTTCTTTTCAGATCTTTGATGTAGAGCTTGCAATTCCTCTTCCAATGACCAAATTCATTGCAAAAGTAGCAGACCCCATCTTTCGGAGGTTTTGCCTTCTTGGCTGCAAGTTTAAGTTCAAGCCTGCTTGACTCATTGGTCTTACCAGTTGAGCTTTTACCCTTTCTTTTGGCCTTGTCTTTCTTAAGAGGAACAATCATCTCAAAGACCTCCACATGTTCCAAATCTCCATCGAGGTCTGGAACCATAGTGGCAGGCATCAGGCATCTTGCATCCATAGAGTCATCTAGATACTTCGTGTAAGCATCTTTATGAGCTCTTGGAGTTTTAGTTGTTGGCTTGTCAAGAATGGGTTGATCGATGAGATGTTCCTTTTTTTTTTGTGTTTGGGATCAATGCTTAAGTTCCCAAACAAGTCCAAAAATTTTGTCTCATCGAGTTTATCCTTCTTAAGGACAGATCGCATTAATGGTGTGGCAGTATTGTTGAACGATATGATTCTACAACTAATATACGCAAAGTTTAAATAGTAACCTCCCACTGAATTAATAACCCTCATTATAATTAGTGGGCTAAGATCCATATTTGGCTTAAATTTAAGTCCGCTTTGGCAGGACGCTTAAAATCAAGTTATTTAGGTAGGCAACTCTTTTGCCAATTACATCATATGTAACTCTTAGATCTTTATGGGATTCGATCATCATATGACTGGCACGTTTAATCCCATCTAATGCTTTGAGATCTAAAATCGTTTTGATAATTTCAATTAAGTCAAGACAATAATGAATGTTGAGTATCACCATTACTCACTCTTGTCTCACCAAGATAACTCAAATGCATCCACTTTGGTGGATCATACAAATGGGTGATCTAGGTTTTGATAAGTATTCATTTATTGATGGCATTAATGACTTAAGATTTTATTTAGAGGGTATTGTCCAATATAATCTAATTAATCCTATTAATTCAACTTATATGAATGCAATCACTATTGTATCTCATATAATCTCTAAATTAATAAGAAGTAATCTAATTAAATCATAATAAAAACTCTAAATTAATTATGAGTGATCTAATCAAAACATAATTAAAATTCTAAATTAAAACTTTGACACAACATGGCTCATCTAACCTTAAATCCTCTCAAGCCAATGGGAGGACTTCTCTAAAATAAAAGAAAATACATAAGGAGGAACCTCGTTTTACATATGAGGGGAGTGAGATGAGAAGAGAATGTACATCAAGAATATTCAGAGAGAGGCATGGTTTGCAAGCCATATTTAAATTTACAACAATTGTAAAATCTAGAGCTATGTTGTTCACCATACTCAAACAACACATTGAAAGGTAAATTAGAACATATTTTAATTCATGATTAAAATTTTCTAATTCATATTATATTATATAATATAATAAATTCTCCAATTTAAATTATATTATATAATTATATAATGTATTATGGTTTCAATTTTCACACTACAAACAGCTAGTCACGGGTTTCTAATTCATCTGTTTTATAATATGACTAGATTAATATCTATTATGGAGTTTCTAAAACCCTAATGAACCGTATTAAAATATTCAAAATTAATCTAATTAATTTTGAAATTCGAATATGAATTAAAATAATATATATTAATTAAATCTGTCCAACAGATCTAATCTAATATGTTTATTTAATTTGAATTATAAGCCTACATATTTAATTTATCTTTATAAATTAAATCTAAGATATGATATCTTTCTATTCAATTAAATAGAGATACTATATCTCAATTTAATTAAATCTAAGATATTATATCTTTATTTGAAAATCAAATTTGAGATACAATATCTCAATTTATTATAGTTATTTAATTTATCCTTATAAATTAAATCTAAGATAGAATATCTTTCTATTCAATTAAATAGAGATACTATATCTCAATTTAATTAAATCTGAGATAATATATCTTTATTCGAAAATCAAATTTGAGATATAATATCTCAATTTATTATAGTTATTTAATTTATCAAATAAATTAAATACTATGTATGATAATATTATTATCTATAAATAATATCATTATTACTTTCAAATTTATATTATATTGTAATATCATATAATATGATATAAAATTAAAATAATATTAATTAAATCTGTCCAACAGATTTAATCTGATATATTTATTTAATTCAAATTATAAGCTTATAGATTTAATTTATCTTGATAAATTAAATCTAAGATATGATATCTCTCTATTCAATTAAATAGAGATGCTATATCTTAATTTAATTAAACCTGAGATATTATATCTTTATTCGAAAATCAAATTTGTGATACAATATCTCAATTTATTATAGTTATTTAATTTATCAAATAAATTAAATACTATATATAATAATATTATTATCTATAAATAATATCATTATCACTTTTGAATTTATGTTATATTATAATATCATATAATATAATATAAAATTAAAATAATATATTAATTAAATTTGTCTAGCAGATCTAATTTAATATATTTATTTAATTCGAATTATAAGCTTACATATTTAATTTATCTTTATAAATTAAATATAAGATATGATATCTTTAGAATAAATCCGAGCATGATCGTTCATTCCGAACGTTTCAGAATACGACCTATGCCCGAATGTGATCGATGATTCAGCATGATCATCTACCGTTCTGAACAATTCAGAAATGGCCGCAATGACGTACTAGCTATTCGTAGAAACCCTAACGCGAATTATCAAATTTACATGCTTACAAGATTCGGTTTAAACATATATATCACATATACACGCATATAGAAAACCCAATATAAATGCACAATTGATCTGGCTCTGATACCACTGTTGGGATTCGTACACACACAACGGAATTAAAAATTTTACGAATTCCGAAGAGGATCGCTCAACCGCATTTAAATCAAGGTTCGTTATAAAACTCGTACCTTTCTAAAGCTCATGTATGTCTATTTGATTTGATCTCGTGGGCTACCTTCTCGATCAGTAGAAGTCAACTCTTTGAATCGCCCTCCTCTACCGGTATCCATACCAAATAGCTTTTCAATACGAATGTTAGCGTGCTAGCGCCTTCTTACTTTTGCGTCTTACGCTTTTTCTCTCTAAGGTTTTCTTTTGCGGCTACACTCACTTATTCTAATACGACTAGATCAATGTCCTTTTATAGAGTTTCTAAAACCCTAATTGGGTCGTATTAAAATATTCAAGATTAATCTCAATTTATCCTGAATTTGAATTTTAGATTTAAATAGCATTAATTAAATCTATCTGATAGATTTAATCTAATCTATTTATTTAATCTAAAATTAAAAGCCTACAGATTTAATTTATCTTTATAAATTAAATCTGAGAAAAGATATATATATCTATATAATTAAAACTGAGATACTATATCTCAATTTAAATTAAATCAGATATATGATATATTTAATTAAAACTAAATCAGAGATATAATAATATTCAAGATTAATCTCAATTAATCTTGAACTCAAATTTTAGATTTAAATAGCATTAATTAAATCTGTCTAATAGATCTAATCTAATATATTTATTTAATCTAAAATTAAAAGCCTATAGATTTAATTTATCTTTATAAATTAAATTTGAGAATATATATATATATATATATATATATATATATATATATATATATATATAATTGATTTATCTTCATAAATCAAATATAAAATATGATATCTCAATTAGTTTTAGTTATATAATGATTAGCCCTAGGGCATAATTTTCAACACCTGCTATGTTTGTGAAATTTTGAAACTGAATTTTTTTGAGCTAAATTTTCAAATGAAATGTTTTATTCAAAATTTGAGAACAATTTGAAATGGTTGTTTTGAACTATGTTGTCTCATAGATAGGGTCCTGAGGGAACCCAGATTCGAAATTGAATTGTGAACCATGTTTTGTGATGGAAGTAGTACAAAACTGGAAGAGGCTAGAAACTATGGTAAGCATACTTAGTTTGCTAGATCTTGCCAAATGTTTGAAAATATTTTTTGAAATCGTTGGCCAAAATTGAATTTTTTTGAGGGGATTAGTTTTGAGAAGCTAATACTCGCACCAACAGTGTATGCAACCAATCTAGTTTCGCCTTGTATGGCGCTTGATTTGCCTTGTCTGGCCGGCACCCATGCAGGTGTTTAGAGCAGGGCTTCGTGGACAATGATCCTTTGTCTTGGGTATGGGATTTTGGTGGGTGGCCTGTTATTGTATGTGCCAGTGCGGACACTGGGTCCTAAGAAGAGACGGAAATTCTCCCACATTGGCCAACAAATGTGTTGCCACTTTGGTGGTTGGGTATGAAAGGGTGGGGATTTGCCACTGTACTGAAAAGGTTGAAGTGGAGGCGAGAGCTTTTGAATATTAAATTTGTGAAATGAATAATCCTGCTCATTAATGTGTGTCAGTAGTAAACATTTTCTAAAAATAGACTGGCAGTGAATTGTTTTCTTGAAATTTGAGCTAGCGGTAATTATAGTTATTGAAAATATGAAAATACTGTTTTGTACTATTATGGAAATATACCGCTTACACAAAATTTTTTAATGTAATTTGAAGGTGAATATGAGACAACATCGAGAAATGGAAATTAGTGGCGTATTTGTCATTTCTAATATGTGAAAGCGGTACAATTGGTAATCGTGTTAATATAGGAACAGAAACAGATAGAATAGTCTAAAAATCTAAATTTTGCAAGTCAGATAAGACTTGCCAGCTACAGTGCTAAGAAAGAGGAAGATAGATTGAGAGCTTAAATTAAAGAAGTTCAGACATGAGATGCATGAGTATAGGCTTGAGGCAGTAAAGCCCGATAAGCAGGTGTGCATGGGGCGGTGTCCCTAGGCTATAAGACCTGTAATGATTAGCACTATGTGAAATGATGATGACTTGAGGATTTTGGACTAGTATGAGATGCCTATGGCATAGAGGTGGTTTCCTGAGCAGTAAGGTTAAGATATCCAACGTTGTGGTAGGAAGGGTAAGAAAATGAACCTGGATGTATCGGGCTATGAAGCCTATTTAGCCAAGCACAAGAAAAATAGACCAGTAAGTCCTGTATGTGTGAATGCCACACTTGGGTACATAATCAATGAGGATGAAGTATGACTATGTTGCATGCAAGTTAAGCATGCAAATGAAAGAGATCGATGAAGTGGTTAGTATGATTTCCAAAGGTATAGATGTTCAAATTTTGAGGATGAAATTTATTAAACGGGGAGAGAAATGTAATATCCCGAATTCTAGACCCTAAGAATTGAGAATAAGCTTAAAGTAGGCGAACAACTAAGCCCAGTTCGGGAAGAGTCCCAAGAATGTCAAGGGTTAAGAAGCCTCTCTAGGACTAAGTAACTTGGCTTTATGGATCAGTGGACTTAGTGTGTATAAACCATGGAATTAATGTGCCAATGGAAAAGGGTCATAGAACACCTATACGGCATAAATTCGGTTGAAAAAGATGCTACTAAACTATGTTCTAAGGTATAGGACAATTAGTTGAGTGAAAATATACCGGTATAAGTAAGAATATGGCATTTTCAGGACAGTCAAGGGTGCACTACGTTTTTTTAGAGAAATCGGCATTTGCAAAGGAAACTCGAGTAAAACTCGGGCAGGATCCCGAGTGGACACCGATAAAGTAACTTTAATAAAGTAAGGTCATGATGACTAATGATGACATACTTTTGTATTGGTTTAATAAAATCATGACAAGTGTCCCATCATCATGAGAAAGGGAAAATGCTACTTTTGTGTTAGACCAGTAAAAGCATGACATGTGTCACTTCATAATTACAAGTGCAAAAGCCAAAAAGCTTTTGGAAGAAGCTATGTGAAAAAAAGATATTTTTGAGGGCATTTTGGTCAATTGCTATAAAGGGCACATGTAAATGCAATTAATATGAAATGTGACTCAAAAACTTCTTAAATAAGCTTCAAATTCGTGCAAAGCAAGGAGGAGAGAGAAAAGTCAACAAAACTTACAAAATAAGCCAAGTGAAGAGGATATTTTGTAATGTTACTTTGGTCATTTGATTTGGGGGATTTTAAAGTACCATCTTGACATCTTTTAAGACATTTTGCACTCCCGATTTAATGAGTATTTTGACTGAGAGATCAAGGACCATAGAAATTGAAGTGACAGTGCATAAAGGCACAAAATCACTTATACGGTGTTAATTTGTTGGTAAAAATGTCATTTAGCTATGCCCTAAGGTATGAGACAATTAGTGGAGCAAAAATGTGCTAAAATAAATATGCACATAACATTTTTTGGATGGATAAGGGTTCCCTACGTTTTTGAAGTGAAAAGAGAGGTAAATAAATGATGGGTGGTAGATAAAACATGTGAAGAGGAAGAGGCCAACAAGGCAAGAGAGAGAAGGGAGGAAGAGTTGATGTCATCACCTTTCTAACCATGAAATTTGGCACCACAAGAAAGTGACACATGGTGAAAGACCCGACTGAACCCAAGAGGGGGGTGAATTGGGTGAAGATAAAAACTTGCAATCTTTTAAAATCTTTTCCCTATTCGGTAAAATTAGTTTGAATGATAGTAAAGAGTTATAAATGTATAGACAATCATTCAAACATATATGCTGGAAATAAAAGAGATTAGGGAAGAGAATTGCAAACTCAGATTTATACTAGTTTGGTCCAATCCTTGACCTATGTTCAGTCCTCAAGCTCCACTTGAGATTTCCACTATCTCCTTGTTTAACCAGGAACAAGAGACAAGCCTTTACAACCTCACAAATTTAGTCAGGCACTTGTGCAGCCTTCACAATCTCTCAACGAGACACTCCCTTACAACCCGTAGGGATACAATGTATCTTCTCTCTAAGAAGTGAATAGATGATCACTGAAGTGCATTAAAAGTGATTTCACTCTCTATATGATAAACTGAGTAAAACTCGAAAAACAGAGAGTATATGAGATTCAGAATATTGACATTATGACAGTGCAATCTCCTTCCATCCTCTTGTTGCGTTTTGAATCTTGCTTTATTTATAGATGAGGATGATCTGGACGTTGAAGAATATAGATGTTGAAAATAGAGACGTTGAGAATAAGGCAGTTGGAAAAACTAGCCATTAGAAACTTTTTGGACTTGACAGCTCATCATTTTAATCTTCATGTAATCCTTCATTTGATCATTTGAAATATGTCCAAAAATGATGTAAATGATGTTAAGAAGTATTACAAATCATTTGGGTAAGGATCTGGATGATCTAGATCAGATTCAAGATTTTCGCAACAGTCATTTTTCTGAACTGAAGGTGAATATTGCAGTATTGTCTTGCATATTGTGGTATTGAGGCTGTCGAGCTACTTCAGATTCATCTCTGTCTGTCTGATACTCGAGTATTGACTTACATACTTGAGTATTGAAGATCTTCTAACGTTCATTGTTCTCTGTCTGAGCTATAATTGAGTATTCACTTGTAAATTCGAGTATTCAAGTTGTTATGGCCCTTGGTTGCTTTTTGACATGATATGGCTTCATATTTGGCAAACCAATTATCCTCATATAGCTCCTTGAGTCTTCTTTCCAATGCATTAAGGATCAGCTTCAAACTCATTGTCATTTGTCCATTATGATCTGATGAATGAAGATTTGTTCTTTACCAGCGTTTTTGCAACGTCTTGATCAGTCAGTCAACTTTCAAAGACCATATCTCTTTGGTCTGATCTTTATTTTAGTTGAGTCAAGTATTGATGGAAATCCTTATGAATCTTCTTTCATATGCCACCGATTTCAGCTCATTCCAATTTGTAGATTGTGAGTTACACTCAAAACATTGAAGTTTGGTATAATATGTGGTATGAATATTTGATCCAACTTTGGAAATGCAAAGATCTCTCATCTGATCTTATTTGAGCATGAAACTTTGTCACGATGACGCATTGGATGTCTAGTTTCATACAAATTTGGTTTCACTTCAATTCAATCTCTGGTTTAGGAGATATCATCGAATTACCAAAGCTCGTCCAATCTAATCATGAAACAGAGGTGAACAAAGTTGCTGAAAAGAGCTGGATACTCGAGTATTGACTTGTATACTCGAGTTTTGTTGGTTCCAGAGAGCCAGAGACGCTGAAAACACCTCATACTCGAGTATTTAAGTTCCATACTCGAGTATTGAGTTCCAAACTTGAATTTTGACTTGGAAACTTGAGTTTCGCAAACTTGAGTTTCGCAAACTCCAGTTTTCTCATCCAGAAACAAATTTCTGCAATAAGCTTGTATACTCAAGTTTTGACCTAGATACTCGAGTTTTCTCTTCCAGAACTTGATTTTTGTTGTCTTTAGTTCTGAATTGATCATCTCCAACTTCCATTTAATCATGGACACTTCTATAATCAATCTTGGAACATAAATAATGATATCTTCAGCAAGTTTTCCTTTTTCCATCTTCCATCTTGATCAATATTTCCTCTTCTTCATTTTCTTCATTTTGAAATCTCCTATCTCATGATCATTTTCCATAATGCAACTCTTTCTTTCTTTCAATCTTCTTGAGCATTCTCCACATTTATATTTGAGCTAATCTTGAATATTGATTATCAACTTCTTCTATCTTTCATCTCTCCTCTTATTCTTGATTATCCCAAAAACTCCTTTGATAGCTTCTTGCTTCTTAGTATATTCTTCTTTCTGTCTTCTCATCTCTTTGACCATGCTCCATAAATTATTTCTTCTTCCATTGAACATTCTTCATAAATAAACTTGAACTAATCTTGATTGAAGATGTTCCATTCAATAAATTCTTTTTTCTTCAATTTCTCCTCTTCCTTTTCCTTATCCTCATCTATATTCTCGTCCTCCTTGATCTTCTTCTTTTCCTTCTTTGCCGATTCTTCTTTTTGATCATTCTTCATGAATGAACTTTACATCTTTGACTCTACATAAAATTCAAGAATTAATCAATGAAGGAGATAAATATAATATACAAACTTTTTGCTCTTTTCTAATGACACATATATAAAACATCATCAAAACTAATCATATCTAACACACAGCACATTCTAGACGTGATAAGCGGCACGTTCTGGAAGTGACACACAACGCGTTTTGGACCAGACACGTGGCGTGTTTTGGATTGCACTCTTGTTCTCTATATACCTCTTTCCTTCATTGGTCTTTAGGCCATTCTTGACCAAAACATGGAAGGAATAGAGAGATAGAGAGAGAGAGAATGAAATAGAAAGAGAAAGAGAAGAGGGAAAAGGGAGCAGGAGGAAGATGAATCATGCACCGAAGCTTCAAGGTAAGCACTCAGCAGATGACTTAAATGGTTTTTGTTTGAGTTTCTGCCCAATGGTGAAATCGTGGGGTGTTGTGGTCTAATTTTGATGTGTGGGTTTGGGTTATCAACTTGATTTCTAACTCTGAAACCCTAAAGGTTGGAAAGACACCAAATCTACCAGTTTTATTGAATTCTGGGCAACGATGCTTGTTAAATGGTTTTAAAATAGTAAACGTTGTTTGATGGATACAAAATTTTACATGCTTACACTAGACATCTTGGGCTTTAATTTGATATAATAGTTTGTAACTTTTCGAGTTTCCTAATAGGATAAATAAATTCTTTAATACAACCTAGAAATTGGATCTTCTTCTCTGGCCAATGAGCACAAATTTGATACCCAAAAAGAACACGAGTTTTTGTGATCTCTGAAAGTATTTTTACTAGAAACTAGACATCTTAAGAGTTCATTGGCCACTGGATTCATGTCAATCAGAGTTTTCTAAAATAAGTTATGAATTTTTGAAGTTATAACATATTTTTCTGGAATTTCTGGATTATGGTCGAATTTAATGAAATTAAGAGGCAAGTTTGCATAAATGTATGAAGTGGAATGTATTTGCTCTGTTTTAGGATAGATCCATATCCGGAGTAACTTTTAGACGTCAGGGAAATTTTATTAAGACTGATCAGCTGTCAGGTGCGGTAACTGCTTACTCGCATACTTTATGTTACTCTGTATGTTTGTTTTGCCATGATTGAGGATTTGGGTTGTGGGGCCTATTGGACCAGTGTCCTTAGGTCGCTACCCTGCCGAGATGCATTTAGGGTGGTTAGGGTTTGAGGCCCTGGCTACTGGGTTTCCAAGCGCTGAGGATCTCGGGGCTTGTCTTATTAGGCGGTCCTGCAGTTGTTGAGGACTGGGTCCTTTTGCAGTGAACATGTGCATATATGGTATGTCGTTTTATATGTTACTGCATGAGATTTGTACTAAATGCATGTGGTATATGTTACTGTGATTGTCCTAATTGTGGATTGCATACATACATTGCATGCATATAGTATTTGAGTTTGAAGTTACCTTGAGATTTAATTTTGAATCCCAGACCGTTCTAGGAATACAGGTGTTTCATATTGAGCTAATCAGGAGTATAAAAGGTAAGGTCGGGAGTAGTGATATGAAGAGATGAAGATGCTCTAAAGGAGGCTTAGCATTGTATTTACTCTGGATGAGAGTATAAATTTATTTACTATTTAATATTTTATTTGTGATTACTATATCATAACCTTACGGGAATTTATATCTAGGTTGTAGTAAATTTATTTACTTTTACCAGTGTTTTATTGTCGTCCAAATCGATTAAATGCTCTGATATGTAGTACTCTGATGCATGTTAACATGGAATAACTAAAGGAAAGACAATAAATCTAAAAGGATCCCTCTAACCCGCCACCCGAAAGGGTGAGGCCGGTAGGGGTGTTACATTTGAGGCGTTGTGGACTCCTCATGAAAAATGAGGAGGGTATGTGGAGTTTTAGGCAAATCCAAGGGGTTAACCAAACTTTCAATCCTTCGACCTCAAGTTAGACCAAATCACGTATCTGGCCATAGAGGGCCAAAAAGGATAAATCTCGCAACAATTTGAGGTGGTCTGAACTCTTAATGAAAAATGAGGAGGGTATCTGGAGATTCAGGCCAAACATTCAATCCTTCAACCGCAACTTATCCAAAATCCTGTAAGTTGGTGTAAAGGGTACACACGAATGAATCTGGCAACAATTTTAGGAATTCTCGAAGCCTCATGAGAATGAAAGAGGCTATATGTGTTTTCACGCGATAGTTTAAAAAATTCAAAATATTTATTGTTGATAGAAAAGAATTTACTTTTAAAACTGACTATAAAGCCATAATTAACTTCTACAACAAACTTGCCACTTCTCACAAGTTGAGTAGAAACAGGTGGATTAAGTTTTGCAATTATCTTATTGTACAAGTGTTACCATTAATAAGGAATATATAAAAAGAAAAGATAATACAGGAGAAGATAAATTATCCAGAATTATTACTAATAGCTCATCTCTTGTGTGTGTAGAAATCAAGGATGGATAAAAGCAAAGAAAAGGTGGGGTCGACAGATAATATGGATTCACTTAAGCCTAACAGCTCTCTAATGACGTTTAGAGGATCAATCCTCACAAAGTACCCCCTGGGAGATAACAAAAGCTCCAAGCCACTACCTCATCTTCCCCCTCCGAATGAGTTACAGCAATATTTATTAGATGCTCTTTGGAATGCCTCACCAAGCAAATAGAAGCACACGGCTTTAAACACTTTAAATTGTTATTTTTCAAAAATTCAGGAAAAACCCTGAGCAAAAATTCTCTTTCTATGTTTTGTCCAGAGGAGACCGACTAGGAATTTATATAAATTATCTCGAACAGGTCAAAGCGATTGGAAGAACCCCTAAGCTCACTGGCTAGGATACTATGACTTCTAAGAGGCTTGGAAACAAGCCACAACAACACTACCACCACCTATTTTTGTGGAAGCAAGATCCCTAGCAGATCTACCCCCATATGTAGGTATACAGTCTCTTATGAAGAATAGGATAAGACAATCTAAATCAACTAATATTGCTTTATTTCAGCCTAACCTTAATTTGTAGCAGGAAATTAAGAAGGAGCAAGAAGAAAATCAAGTGCTCCGACAACATTTTAAGAAGTTAAATCTTTTGAATTAAGTACTCAGAGAACAGAATAACCATATGCATAACCTACTCTTCGGTACTCAATCCTATAACAAGCTACAAATCCCATGCCTAAACGTTGATAAAAGAAGAATCGTTAAAGAACATTCTCCCATTATTTGATGTTTTGCAGATGATGGAGCAAAGACACATTCAAAAGATGATGGATCTACATCAATAGTTATTAGATCTTCATCAACAGGCACCCCCCGATGGAAGATATAGGGTTGACCAAGAAGTAACTACTTAGGTCAACACAGATGGAAAATTATTGTACGCAAGACTTCTTAAATTATGTGTAGACTTAGAAAGACCAACTTATGTTCTTGAAGGTGAAGAATATCCAATTGACTACATGGATTTTCTAGCCTACAGAATAATTGCAGCATTCCTCATTTCAGAGGACATACAGGACCTTCCTTTCGATAACTCACTTAACAAAGAAATAAGAAAACAACATAGTTTTGGTACCACTTATGTCAAAGTCCATTCTCAAATTCCTTATTATAACAATGGCGAGTACCATCAAAGTTTTCACAGGTTTTTAGTCACACACATTGAACACACCGAAGAAGGATTCACAGAACCACAGTGTGACAAATATCTTAAAGATCCAGTTGTAGAAGGATATAGTCTTTTATCCTTCAAACAAGTTGCCAGTTGTGCTTGTTATTAGGTATGGATTCCAAACAATAGAGATGATCTCAGCAAGATTTAAATTACATACCTTAATTATGAAGATGAAGCTTGTAGAGGATAGTATGATTATGACACACGTCAGCTAAAAGAGTCTTTACTTTTGTAAAAAGTACTTTGAATTATTACACTTTAATTAAAAAGTGGATGCCAGCTTGCACGCTGGAGCTTTATTTCGTTTAACTTTTAGTGCCGACTATACGATCTTTGGATTTGTAACTCTTAAGTCCACTGATTCAAAACACCTTGAAATCTGCACAATTGCTTTAGCCTATATATAAGTTGTAGATTCACAGCCTATAGACACCACCACAACAACGAAATCTCAATAAATGAGACTTCACAGAAACTCTGATCTTCCCCCTTTTTCGAAATTTCAAGCTTCCGATCATTTATGTTTAAGCCCTACCTTTACACATATAAGTAGGCACCGAAGATGAAAGAGCAGGAGTTCTCCTCCCAACCTGGTATCAGAGCAAAAGATTACGAAGGTATAAATATCAATAGATTTTGTTCATCTATAATAGTCTCATTTCTGTTGTCAATACTTCTTTCTATTATGATCTTTTCATATTTCTTTCTTTAAGTTATCAAACTTTTTATCAAGACAGATCTTGGTGATGCCCAAAGACTAGCCCGAGGGATTGTGTCATCAGGAGGATAGAGTAAACAATCTGGCAAGCTAGGTGAAGAATTAGAAGTAACTGCATGACTAGTCTTGGTAAACACTTTGATTACTTAAACCTTGAAATAAGAAAGCCCATAACTAAATAAAGTATTAATGATAAGGAATTTAGTTGTTTTACTAATGGAAATCATAAACATAGGCACCACTCAGACCATACTCATTTGAATATTATATCTGATCTTTGCTCTTTGATTTTACATAATATCTTTGTTTACTCTGCCTCCTCTTCTTCATCTTTTTCAAAAATCTTGAATCTATTGCACTCCAATAACCTATCCTTTGATAAGGTAACATAAAAACTTGAATATCTTAAAACTCAACAAGATCTATCTTATTTACACAAAATTCCTACAAAAAAGGAATTACAGGTTTTAATTGAAAAATTTGACTCTAAACCCAAGCAAATAGAGAAAGAGACCCAGTTTGCTGTTAGGAATCTTCAACAGTAGGTTACTACGCTTGAACATAAATTATCACATCTTGCAAGTTTTTGTGTTTTGTTTAAAAAACAGATTCAATCTATAGAATGCCTTGAACAGAAAATTGACCGATTACTTAGCTAACACTTCCTCTTGTTACTTTTATGGAGAGATAATATAGCAAGAAGACTTGTCTCAAACACGCCTCAAACTTGCTAATATCATTCGCATATATTTAAGACAAGTATAGACTCGTTATCTTTTAACACCGAGAGAAAGGAGAAATCTTACATTTTGTTTGTTTGATGTCTTTCTTATACGTTTTTTTCCTCTCCATATGCAAATACCCATCATCTTATTATTATTTATACTTTTTTCATTTATCAATAATCATTCTTTAACAGACCTTTCATTATTTATTAATAATTTATCAATCATTTGTTTGCTAGCTTTGTTATGTTTTTTTTTTTGTTATACAGATTATTTTACATTTTACTATTCTCTCTTATACCAATTAATTAGTCATTTATTTATTTATTTTTTGATTGCATCCTCCTTTTATTGTTTGTTATTTATATTGATAAATAAATAACATGTTAGTTATTTTTTTATGAAATTATTTATAATGCTTGTAGTTTTTAGTGTTAGTAGTTTATCATTTTCCCTTGTGTTACTTAGTTGTTATTAATTTTCTTTTTAACTAACATCATTTATTTTGGTTTACTTATTTATGTATGTATTTTTTATTATAATCGAATAATGTGTTTTATTTCTTTCTTTTATTATCATTTAAATAAAATACAAATTTTCTTGTTATTTATGTTTATTTTTGTCTTTTCATTTTTCACCTTTTATTTGTGAATAAAATACATGTTATTTATGCGTTCAATTCAAATATTGTAATATTTATTAATATCTTGTCATTTACATGTTAATCCAAAAAAAGAAATTGTTTGTCTCTAAGTTTTGTTTGTTTGATGTCTTTCTTGTGTGTGTGTGTATTTTTGTTTTGATACATTGATTTGATTATCTCTCTCAATATACAAATACCCATTATCTTATCATTATTTATATCATTATTTATACTTTTTTATTTATCAATAATCATTCTTTAACCAGACCTTTCATTATTTATTAATAATTTATCAATCATTTGTTTGCTAGTTTTGTTATGTTTTTTTTTTGTTATATAGATTATTTTACATTTTACCATTCTCTCTTATACTAATTAGATTAGTCACTTGTTTATGTTTTTTTTTATCTCATCCTCCTTTTATTATTTGTTATTTATATTGATTAATAAAGAACATGTTAGTTATTTTTTTATGAAATTATTTAAGATATTTATTTATATTGCATGTAGTTTTTTTTTTTGTGTTAGTAGTTTATCATTTTCACTAGTTTTACTTAGTTGCTATTTATTTTCTTTTTAACTAACAATAAGGTTTACTTATTTATCTATGTATCTTGTATGTATAATCGCATTTTATTGTTTTATTTCTTTCTAAAATACAAATTTTTCTTTTTATTTATATTTATGTTTGTCTTTTCATTTGAATTTTTATTTGTGAATAAAAGCATTCAAATGTTGTAGGGTTTATTAATATCTTATCATTTACATGTTTGCCAAAAAAAAAATTGTTTGATTATGACTTGTGCTTGTTTGATGTTTTTTATACATAATTTTTTTGATATATTATTTTAGTTATCACTCTCAATATGTAATTATTTATATTGTTTATTTCTTTACCAATAATATTTCTTTAACTTGACCTTTAATTATTTATTTTTCTTGCCTCAATGTAGTTTTGTTACCTTTTTTTTGTCATACAGATTATTTTACATTTTACTTTTCTCGCTTGTACTAATTAGATTAGTCATTCATTTATTTTTGGCCTTGATAAGATATTTATGTTTTGTATTTAATGTATTGAATCATTTCTCCATTATGATTTGATTTCATCATCCCTTTATTATTTGTTATTTAATATTTTCACATGAATTTTTTTATTGATAATTTTATGAAATTATTTATAATAATTATTTGTAATGCATGTAGTCTTACCTATTACTAGTTTATCATTATTTTCTTTTTAACTATTTCCATAATGGACCCGGGCACACGACAGATGAATGTTGGGGCCTTAGAGATGCTGTAGAAAAATTTGTCCGATATGGAAAGTTACGCCAATATGTCATCAGAACGCAAGGGCAAAAGGGTAGCAAACGCAAGCAGACAGATCGGAGTAAGAGCCCGGTCCTTCAAAGAAGGAAGCCATATAAGGACCGGAGAAAGGATGATGATGATGATGAATTCCCAGAAGCCGAATTCGATTGCAACGTCATTAGTAGAGGTTACGGAGGAGGTGGCGATATAGCAAGTCAGCAGAAGAAATATCTTCGGGAAGTCCTAAACATCAGGGGGAGACCGACCTTCAAGCCAGAACCTCTGCAAGCGGAACCCCCAAGTTATTCTTCACCCAGGATGATTTAAGGGACGTGATCCCAGGTCATCAAGACGGCTTGGTTATAACCGGCCTCCTGGGTAAATACCGTGTGAAAAAGATATTTGTTGACCCTGGCAGTGTGGTTGACATCATCCTATGGGACGCCTTCAAGCGAATGGACCATGATCCAAAAAATCTGAAACCATGCAGAACAACCCTAATCGGGTTCAACGAAGAAGATACAAGCCCCAAAGGGTATATAGAGCTGAAAATGACGCTGGGATCTAAGGAAGCCTAAAAAACTGGACGGGTCAAATTCATTGTAGCAGATTTTCCCTCATCCTATAACATCATTTTAGGCAGACCAACTATTCATAGCTGGGATATGCTAATATCAACTAAGCATCAAAAGCTAAAAATGGTAAGCAGAAAGAATGAAGTCATCACTATTAAAGGGGATTAGAAGGAATCTCGGCAATGCTATTTTTTAACGGTGAAAAATAATGAACCCGGGACATCCTTATCACAACAAAAGGGAACTCAAAACCCGGCGCTATCCACTCCGAGCTCGGTGAATGTGGTAGAGTTGGATGTAAGAGAGGAGGCGAAGCTAATGAAAACAGAGCCCGATGGGGAGCTCATAGATTACCAACTGGGAGATGAGCCCAGGAAAATAACCAAAATTGGTAGTACACTCACCAAGCAAGAGAAAACCGAGCTGGAAAAACTGCTATTGAAGAATAAAGATGTGTTCGCCTGGAAGTCTTCCGAACTACTAGGCGTCGACCCCACCTTCTGCTACCACAAGCTGACGATAAACCCACATTGTACACCGGTCGCGCAGAAGAAAAGGAAGATAGCTCCGGACAGACAAATAGCCCTCGCCGAGCATGTAAGGCAGTTGCTAGGCGCAGGTTTCATCATCAGGGAGATCCAGTACACTACTTGGCTATCAAATGTGGTAATGGTCAAAAAACCTAATGGCAAGTGGAAGGTCTGCACGGATTACACCGATCTCAATAAGGTATGCCCCAAAGATGCTTACCCCATGCCAAACATAGACCAATTGGTGGACAACTCCTCCGGATTCCAACTGCTCTCATTTATGGATGCCTATTCTGGTTACAATCAAATAGCCATGCATCTCGAGGACCAGGAAAAAAACAGCTTTTATCACAAATAAAGCTAATTATTGTTATAAAATCATGTCTTTCGGGCTAAAAAATGCCGGAGCCACTTATCAAAGGATGATGAACCGAGTGTTTGAAACACAGCTCGGTAGAAACGTGGAAGTTTACATCGATAATATGATTGTTAAATCAATCAAGCGGCCCGATCATATCCGAGATTTGTAGGAACCGTTTGACAAACTTTGGGCTTATCGTATTCGACTCGACTTGGCAAAATGCACATTCGGGGTACCCGCGGGTAAGTTTCTTGGATTCCTTTTGACTAATAGAGGAATTGAGGCCAACCTGGATAAATGCCAGGCCATCCTCAATATGGTTGCCCCAAGAAACAAGAAAGAAGTACAGCAGTTGACAGGCAGACTGGCCAAAAAACGCACTTCCATTATTTAGGTTATTAAAGAAGGAAGCACAGCACAGAGAATGGAGCTCGGAGTGTGAAGCCACATTTGATAAGATAAAAAAAAATGTCTATCATCACCTCTAGTGCTATCAAAACCCGAACCCAGAGAAGACTTAGTATTATATTTATCGGTGGCTCTAGAAGCGGTAAGTGCCGCACTGGTAAGGGAAGAATCGACAGAACAAAAACCGGTCTATTTCAAGCCAGGCTTTGCAAAGTTCAGAGCTGAGATATAAAACATTGGAAAAGGTGGTATTCGTACTCCTCACTGTTGCAAGAAGGCTACGCCCTTACTTCCAAGGACATCGAATAGTTGTTCGAACAAGTAAGCCGATACGCCAAGTATTGCATAAGCCTTATTTGGTTGGACGAATAATTAGTTAGGATATCGAGCTGTCTGAGTTCGACATTGTATATGAAGCCTGGCATGCGATTAAATCTCAGGCCCTGGCCGACTTCATTGCAGAATTGGTACCGACTGAGATAATCCCGAAAGCCAATCTCAATATCTGGAAATTGTTCGTCGACGGATCTTCAAATGCCAAAGGAAGTGGAGCAGGGGTCATAATAGAAATCCCGGAAGGAGTTTCTATGGAACACTCCCTATAGCTACATTTCAAAACCTCCAATAACCAGGCTGAATACGAAGCAGTGTTGGCCGGACTATCTCAAGCAAAAGATAATGGAGCCAGGAGGATTCACTTGTCAACCAATTCTCAGTTAGTCGCAGCCCAAATCAACGAGTCATACACGGCTAAGGGACCTCTGCTGATTAAGTACCTCGGGAAAGTCAAAGAGGCTATGGCCGACTTCGACGAGGTCGTAGTCACCCAAATCCCTAGAGGAGAAAATGCAAGGGCAGACATCCTATTGAAACTAGCAAGCACCAAGAACTCGGGAAATCATTGAACGGTAATACAGCAAAGTTTGACCGAGCCCACTTGTATCATGGTCATTGCAGCGGCAGAAGATTTGCGAAAGCCTATCCTAAATTACCTGGAGAAAGGAATCATCCTGGAAGATCCAATGGAGGCAAAGCAAATGGCGAGAACCGTGTTAATGTACGCAGTGGTTGATGACCAGCTGTATCGGAAAGGCCTTCATTCCCCAATGATGAGGTGTTTGAGCCCGGCAGAGGCCGAGTATGTGTTATCAGAGGTACATGAAGGGATCAACGGGCAACATATGGGAGCTGAGGCGCTAGCCCGAAAAGCTCTCTGAGCTAGATTCTACTGGCCGACGATGGTTGCCGACTCTAGAGAGCACGTAAGGAAATGCGAAAGTTGCCAAAAACATGCTCGGATAATTTGGCCACCTCTGGCCGAATTGAAATCCATCACGACCTCATGGCCATTCTTCAAATGGGGCATGGACCTCTTAGGACCATTCAAGCTAGCTCCAGGACAAGTGAAGTGGCTGATTGTAGTGGTTGAATACTTCACAAAGTGGATCGAGGTCGAGCCCATGTCAACTATCTCGGCGGCTCGCATACAAAATTTTTTCGAAAGAAACATTGTTGCAAGATTCAGAATTTCTGCCAAAATCATCTCCGACAACGGAACTGAACTCATCGACCAGGGTTTCCAAAGGTTGATGTCCGAACTCAAAATCAAGCACCATTTCGCCTCGATAGAACACCCATAGTCCAATGGGCAAGCCAAGGCAGCAAACAAAATCATTGTCGACGGGCTTAAGAAACGGATGACAAATGCAGAAAACAATTGGGTCGAGCAGTTGTATCTCGTACTCTGGGCATACCACACTAGTTTCAAACCTCGACCCAGGAAACCCCTTTCAGATTGACTTACGGCTGTGAGGCCATGATCAAAAGGGGCTGGGGACAACTGTTACGGATATGTTTAAAATGGGCTTGGCCCGATGATCAAAAGGGGCCCAAATGCAAGGCTCTAGTTATCATTCTAATTGCCCCCTTGAATTAAGGAGCACTTCGTCAAGATAGCTATCAAAATCATAACTATCCACATGATAAGGAGATATTATTTAAAAGGATATCTTAATATCTTTTAAATAAAAAGATAACAAGTCCATCGAAATAGGGCCCTAAGTAAGTCTATAAATAGGGTACAAACCCTAGAAGGTACACGGATTCTAACCCTAGCTTTTCAATTCACACAGAGCACACACTCCACTCCCTCTGGCTATAATAAGCCTACAGTTTACCTTCGAGCTACGTAGACTTTGATCCCTAATTGTGGTACATAGGACCCTGGGATTTCACACTAGGCCAAGTCCAATCCCTCTTGTGTTCTACACCAGAACATTATTATAGCAGCCATTGTCTCGAGGATTTGTTGATTTCTTTGGAAAACCATAGATCTGACATGAATCAACATAGGTGAACTTTGAATCATCCAGAGCTTGGGCATGATTCAAAGAGTTTCTCAGATCTCCACTGAAATCTACAGTCCTGTAGCCACCAAAGATAGCTGCACGGATAACAATATTATTTCATTTGTAAACACATGGCTTCTACTACAATTGGGACTTGAATTTGTAAACATAGCATACAAAATAGGAAACTAACCATTGTCTCCAGCATATGCCATAAAACATAGATATGCATAATTTAGGATATGCACACACCCCAATTAATCAAATCCATTCAAAGTGAATATGCCATAAAACATAGATATGCATAATTTAAGGCACAAAGTGGTTAGGCAAGGGATGCTGCAAAATGATGGGAAATATTTACAAGTTCTTGTTTTTTTTTTCCTTTTTTGCTATTGTAATGAAAGAAAACATAATTTAAGGCTCAAAGTGGTTAGGCGACCGATGTGGCAATGCGTCAAGGTTGGCAATTTGGATCTAGCTATAAATAACATGATAGGAAATATCTACAAAACTTTTTTGGCCATGGGAAATGAAAGGAGGCATAACTTAAGGCTTAAAGTGGTTAGTGATGGATGAAGTTATGTATGAAGGTAGGCTACTTGGATGTAGCTATAAACAAAATGAATGCCTTTCTCCTTTCCATGTCTAGCAAATGCAAATATGTGGTCTCAGACAACACGCAAGCCAAGTTCTAGAGTAAGGAAAACATAGGTGGTCCTACAAGAAATGAATGTCAATAGGCCCAAAAACCTCACTAGGTCATGACTACCCACTTAGGATTCACCTAAAGCTAAAACAAGTGCCATGCAACTTTTCCACTCAACCCACGATCAATCACTCATCAATTCAAGAATGCATGCAAACCAAGGATTACCTCGAACTTGCAATTCTCACATCCAAAACAATTTTTTTTTCCAACTGTTTTTTTTTTAAAAAAATTAACTTCCCCCCATAGCATAAAACAACGAAAACACACAAAAACTGAAAAATACTATGCAATCAATCCAACCCAATCAAATGAAAAACAAAATGATCTAAAAGTGTGAAAGGAAAGCGTACAACTGGGCCGAGTAAGTTGCATCTTGAACAGCCAGCTCCTCATGTTATGCGTGGCGAATTCCATGTAGAAAGACTTCAAAAGGGTAGCTCAACGGTCTTCTTAGGCTTCACAAGACACCAACAAAATAAATATCTTCAAAATAAACTCAATTTCAAAAGCAAGTTGGATAAAGAGTATGATGCAATTTCCTAAAAGTTAAACAATCTATAGATTTCTTAAAAAAATTAAATTGATGACAGTCAGTTAGCAGCTCTTGATTAAATTGAATGGGCACACACAGATAATGTCACAAGCTAACGTTGTAAAGGTTGTTTAGTAACACTACCATATTTTTCAATTACTCCTGCTTCATGAACTCCCCAACAGGTCGATAAGAAGCAATTGTGCACAAATTTTGTTTATACAGAAGAAATTCAGTGTCAAGAGATGGTAACAATCCATCAGAAGGAGTAAACTAGAATGACAGGCTGTAAAACAAACCTTAAGGCTTAAGATCACTTCCACCGTATCCTTCTGTCATGACAACAAGCCCTTTTAAGTCGAAATTTGCAGTCTTTTCCTTAGCTAGTAGAGTCTTCAAGATAATTTCCCTATTCTCAACAGATGGAAGACCGACTATGATTCTGCTCATCATGAACAGACAGAGGCATCAGTTGCAAATCTCAACAATAGTATTTGTTTGAAAATCAAATTATTGAATAATAATGCCAAGTGATGCTTCAAGCTTGAGAGAGACTTCATAACAAATAGTAATGCAAGTTGAGACATAGATGTATTTTTCTGTCAGTAAACACAACTATCAGACAATCTATACACCTGAAGACTTCACTGATCAGAGTGTTGCATGGAGTTGGGAAAACAGAAAGTAAAAGAAGTACGTCATACTATATAACCATTTGCATTCTGAGTAAAAGCTTTCATTTTAAGACAAAAATTTATAGTTTGATTCAGCCTTTTGTATTCCTATGAGCACCTCACTGTCCATAATGGTCATGTATGCAATTTGTTAACAATGACCATATCAAAAATAATTAGGAAAAGACAACCAACCAATGAAACTATAATAAATGACTTGCCTTCGCTCAAACCTTCGTATGATTGCTTCATCAAGGTAAAATGGCCTGTTTGTTGCAGCAAGGACAAGAATTTGCTCCGTGGGTTTTGTCACTAGACCATCCCAGTGCATCATGAATTCATTTTTAATCTTCCTCATAGCCTCATGTTCTCCAACTCTAGTGCGCTGACCGGGCATGCTGTCAACCTCATGGACAAAAATAATAGTTAGGGCAACCTCTGCGAGGAGAGAATCATGAAATTACATTAAATGATAATAATAAAGACTAATAACTCACTAATTAGGATCCTATAATCAAGGCACTAATCAAGGGATCCTAATAAATAGAACAAGTAATCATATCAGATCTAATCAAGGCAAGGGTCATGGGATTCTATTAATGTCAAAGGATTTCCTAAGATTCTAACAGCTTTGAAACAGATAAATGATCTGCCCCATAGGTTGCACTAGAAAGACCATCATCCCTATATTCTTCATCCCATCCATTAGCCTGGGACCCATGACTGTAAGTTCCTCCATTAGAAAACACCGTAGTCCTTAAAGAACCATCAGGTGCTAGAGCAGCTAAAGAATCATGCACTGTAGCAGAGGAGATTTTGGAATTATCTACACCAGCAGCGCACTCTGAAAGTTATTCTGGTCAGAAGCAAGAGTTGTCTGGCACAGACCAGCTCAGCTGTCTAAGCCAAACCATGTGGCACCTCCCAGGAAGTTTCTCCAGTTTCACCATTCCAGTAATAATAGCGTTTGCTCTCCTCATGCATTACCATCTTCCACCCCAGATCAACATCAGCAATAACTTGTTCATTGGTAATTTCAGAAACTGAAGTGTGGTCTTTCGAGACAATTCCTTTTCGCAAACCAACTTCCATTTTATCACAATCACCAACATCCAAAGAAATAGGATTTTGAGATGTTCCCTGTGGACCATCGGTCTGAACAATATGATCTTCAGAAACATTCATGTCCAAATCTTGGGGTCATCCTTCAGGTGAAACCTTAGCCTGACACAAACAAAGCAGATCACTTTAAGTAGTACAACATTTAACATTAGACTAATCATTGAGACATACCACCAGTTTGAAATGCCTAGTCCATCAAACATACAATACATGTCAAAATTTGTGACAGGCTCAACATTGCCAGAGCCCCTCCTCTCCACTATATGAGAGTTGAACAGGACAATTACTAAGATAATGAACACCATTATAAGCACCATATTGATCTCCGGTAAGGAGAATCAAACTTTAAGATTGGAAGTTGAAACAAAAATGTGGGTAGTAGAATACCTCTTCACTCAACACGGAGCTCTGATCTTTAGCCTCATTATCCCCTTTACTTGATTCCTCATCCACTTCTTCATCACTATATTGCCCAAGCAACAAGAGGGGATTCTGTGATTGTTGACCTGAAGAAACAATACCACAATGTCAGAAACTATGAAATCAACAGTTCATTAGCCATATGATAACTAATACCCGAAAAGTATGCAAGATAGATTATAAATATTAAGTGCAACTAATGACAAGGAAGACAAAATATAAATTCAACATGTAAATAAATTCACAAGCATTTAGCTTGTACTATCAGAGTCACCTACTACAAATGGAAAAATGTCAATAGGGCGTAAAGCAAACAAAGCCAGAAACATACGAACCAATACAAACTTTTCTAGAGCCTGGACCTCAGATATCCTTTGGTGCTGCCAATGCGTTGGGGGGAATGATCATTCATAATTTTCACTATGGCAGGGCCGACCCCATCTGGAAAGAATGTTCCCAAGACCACAGCAGTCCTACAGGGTCTGAGAACAGATTCTTGGGGCAAATAACATAACATGTCTTTGCATATATAGTTCCAAACTTCCAGCAAAATAATGCTGATCACTCATGTCCTCTCTATATACTCCTTTTGAAGAAAACTGACAGAACCACCTGAAGAAGAGGGTGAATGGGGTAACCCATCACAATTTTTTGAATCGGTGTCTCCTACGTCATCATGTACACTGGAGCCACCCAAATCTCCTGGAAAGAATTAAAAAAATAATATATTATCTTGTCCAAAAAAAATCCATCAGCAAAGAGCTTCATTAGAACCACACAACCCAGATGAAATTCCGAGTATTGAAGGGAATGTCCCCGAAGACAACATGTAAAATACACACGCATACATATACATTGATATATATCATAAATTTGTAATCCTAAAAAGCAAGGACATGAAAATATACTTAAACTGTCACAAAACCTTTTTTTCCTATGGACAAAACAAAATCAACAATCAACAAATGATAGAAACTGTTAGAATATTATAATATTATGAATTATTTAAATTTAAGTTTTATCTTATTAAATTTGATATTTATTATATCTTAGGATTAGATAAAGATATATTATATCCTTAGGATATTATATCTTAATCATTTTGATTTATTCTGATTAAATAGATTAGATTAGACTCTAGGGTTAGCTCTAGGTTTGTCTATATAAAGGCCCATATGTACTCTCTTTGATTAATGAGATTAATAGAGTGTGATTTAATCCCTCTAAATTCAACATGGTATCAGAGCAAAGACTGAATCTAGACCTAAAGTAAGCTTTATTGATCATCCTCGTTTGACCTCGTTCCAAGAAACAGAGGCAACAACGACAGAAAGCTCTTCACGGAGGGGGGGGGGGAGAGAGAGAGAGAGCATACTGACGGAGAAGGTGAGCGTGACCTTCAACGTCGACGCTACCAGAGGAGAACACATCGACGACCGTCGGAGGAAGAACGAATCGCGACGGAGAACTTAAACGTAGAATCGAACTTTCAGATCTACAGTGAAGGGGCTCGAGTTGAGGAACACCGCCACCACAGACGGCATCAATGGGCGTCGATCGGCAAAACCCAGCGGAGCGCTAGCGATTTGCTCGGCGTGTGACTGCGCGTGACATCCACGCGCTGACGTGAATAGTGACCTCCGACCAAAAAAAGTGTCATGGATCCATCTCAACCTATGTTTGGATCAATTCTTGAAAATCCAACTAGGACAACTCCCACTGCTTTTATGTCCGATACAAGTTCCGAAACTCGAGAACCACAAACCCAAACAGAGCCACCAAACCAAACAGTACCCTACAGAGCCACAGAGATGGTACCAGATTTCTTAGAAAATCACAGTATGGTCATTAATCATAGGTTTCATGGTAAAAACTATCTCCAATGGTCACAAAGTGTGTTGAGGTATATTCATGGCAAGAGAAAAGAGAAATATATTAATAGGACAGCCCCTCAACCAGCTCTTAATGACCCGAATTTCGACACATGGTTTGTTGATAAATAACCAGGTTATGACTTGGTTATGTAACTCGATGACCGTTGAGATCAGTAAAGGCTATTTGCTTGCACACACAGCAAAGGAAATCTAGGATGCAGCCTGAAGGACCTACTCCTCACTTGATAACACTGCTACCTTGATTCACCTAAAGAGACAACTCCGTGATTTAAGACAAGGTAACATGTCGGTGACTGAGTATTATAACTTTGCTAAAGTTGTGGCAACAACAGGATCTGTTTGAAGTACATCCTTGGAGCAACATCGGTGATGCTCAATTGTACAAGAGGATCGTGGAAGAAGGAAGGATACATGATTTCCTCCTAGGCCTGAATGACTCTTTCGAAGAGATAAGGGGCAGAATCATGGGGTTGAAGCCACTACCGCAGCTCTTTGATGTTGTTAACCACGTACAGTTTGAGGAAAGTAGAAAACTCCTAAACCAAAGCGGCCCAAGCCAAATTAAAAGCTCAATACTTGCAGTTAAGGGACCACCTTGGAAACAAAAGACTACCAAATGGTGCAACTATTGCAAGAAGAATGGTCATAATAGAGAGGAGTGCTAGAAACTCCATGGAAAACCTTCCAATGGAAACTCAAACTTTCAAAGTCACATTATCCCAGCTAAACCAACGGTTGAGAATGATGATCGCCTGAGCAAGGAAGAATTACAAATGCTTCGCAGGATACTTGAGAAGGAGAACAAGTCAAACTCTATTACTCCTAGTGTGAATCTGGTACAATCTTGGATTTAAACATGAGGGGGATGATTGGGACTTCTAGAAATGGTACAAAATAAATGGGCCCTTGAGACTCGCAAGGAAGTACAAGCCCAAGCCTAAAAAAATAAATTAATTAATTAAAAAAAATGGGACCTCTGAAACTCAAAAATGAGTACAAACCCAAGCAAAATATGGGACCTCTGAGACTCAAAAAGGAGTACAAGTCTAAACAAGAATATGGGACCGCTGAGACTCAAGAAGTACAAGTCTCAAGATTTTGAAGCCTGAAGAATGTCGAGGCAAGTTGGAAGTCGTCGACATATACTCTTCAGCTTGAGGGGGAGTGTTAGAATATTATAATATTATGAATTATTTAAATTTAAGCTTTATCTTATTAAATTTCATATTTATTATATCTTAGGATTAGATAAAGATATATTATATCCTTAGGATATTATATCTTAATCATTTTGATTTATTCTGATTAAATAAATTAGATTAGACTCTAGGGCTAGCTCTAGGTTTGCCTATATAAAGACCCATATGTACTCTCTTTGATTAATGAGATTAATAGAGTGTGATTTAATCCCTCTAAATTCAACAGAAACAAAAAGTCAAGCGTCTTCCATCTCAAAATTATAAAATAAGGAGAAGCCCTTCGATAGAAAATATGACAAACTAGGATGACTCCCTAAAATCATAACCTGATAAGTTGAACGCATCACCGTCAGCAAAACAAGCATCACAAACTACAAAGCCAGTCCAAGACTTTGTTACACATGTAAAACATACATACAAGCATACAATAGCGTAAAAGATATACTATGAGATCAGCCATCTTTAGATTAGCTAACTCTGATGTGTTATCTAAATATTTCCCCGACATTACATGGAATTTTCAAATACAACAAGACGTCTCAATGGATCCAATATAAAGGAATTCCATTCAAAACAAACACTACACTTGGACAAAAGCAATTTTTGTAGTTGATGAATATAAATTGTACACACATGAGTGATGCCCAATCTTGCGTTAAACAATATAAAACAAATCCTCCAAGGCAATAATTCTCCACCATTTAGTTTCAATTTCTTGTTCAATATCCAAGAAAAAGCATCAAATGCATTACATTTAAAAACGTATTTGTTACAGATATCTCATAAATGGGCCCAGCCCAATAACTAAAGAGCCTAGTCAAAATGACTTCAGTTATGCTCATAACCGCTTCCTTGAAAATAGGAGTGGTTTTATCAAAATATCTATCGTTATGATAACTGCCTATGTATCAAGAATATCTATCAAAAACGCATATCTTGATATCCCTAAAATAAAGGATGAATCCAACTGATTAAGATAAGGCACAGGTACGCCTATAAATAGGGTGAACCCCTTACAAGGTACACACTTCTGAAATCTTAGCTTTTCTATTCACACAGAGCACACACACCACCCCCTCTGGCTATCATTAGCCTGTCGTATACCCTCGAACTACGTGGACTTTGATCCACACTGTGGTACGTAGGACCCCGGGATTTCACCCCGGGCCAAGTCCAACCCAACTTGTGATCTACACCGGATCATTGGCGCCGTCTGTGGGGACTGTAAAGTCCTATTCCCGTGACCCGTGATGGCTAATACCAGAAGCAAAAGCCACCCGCATGCACACGAGCAAGGTCAGGAACAAAATTTTAGCGAGACCCAACAGCAGGACGTTCAAGGCGTTAATCAGGAACAAATGGAGGAGTCCCCGGACTCAAACCTGGATGGACGAGCAGGCCAAACGCTGGAAAATACTAACCACGCTGGTCCCTCAAAGTTTCAGATTGGAAGCCCAGACATACGGCTCCTACATAACATTGCTGAGTCAATGATGAAACGGATCGAGAATGTGGAAGAACGCGACAATCTTCAGAACCAGAAGATTGACCATATGACCGAGGTGATGAATCAAATTCTTAAACACTTACAAGACCCTCTTCAGGAGGAACGCCGGGACGGTCAGCAGAATGAGGACGAAGAAACCAATCACCAAACTATTGATCCCCTACAGGAGGATCATCCCGGGCAAGGCCGAATAGCTTCAACAAAAAATTCTCAGCAAAATAATCACCGGGACGCGAGTCAGGAGGATCAAGCCCGGGCACATAGGAAGGACAGCCGTACCTCGGACAATCAGGGAATTCCGCAAGACTCCGACAGGTACAAGACGTGGTATGGGGAGGGAGGACAAAACAACAACCCATTCTCAGATGAAATTACAGAAGCTGAGTACCCAAGGAAATTTAATACATCCGACCTCCCTAAGTACGACGGAAGTCAGGATCCCCAGACACACTTGAACACTTTCGACACTGAGATGCTGGTCCGAGGATTCAAGGGGCCAATCATTTCCAGGCTGTTCACCTCAACGTTACGAGGAGCCGCCCAAATTTGGTTCCGGACTCTATCTCCCAAGTCCATCACCGACTTCAACAACCTGAGCGAGAAGTTCCTGCTGAATTTCGCGACAAGCAAAAAGCAACCCAGGTCGGTCTACACGCTGGACAGAATCAAGCAGCAACCCGGTGAAACCCTTCAGAAGTATTTGGATCGTTTCAAGGCTGCCGCATTACAAATCCAGGGATTAACGGAAAGCGTCCACGTACACTTGCTCATCTCGGGCTTAGATAGCGAATCCAGAATGGGGAGATCGGTCATATCTGGCGAGATCAAGACGCTGGAAGAATTCCATAAACGAGCCAAAAAGTATCTAGACATAGAACAGATGCAGATAGCCAACGCGCCGGGAAAAGAGAGACAGAAAAGCCCACCCCCGAAAGGGAAGGACCGGGCATCAAGAGACCGACCCCGTAACTCGGACCAGAAAACACGAGGACAAAGGCATGAGGGGAAGTATGAGAGATATACTCCAATAAATGTCCCTCGTTCACAGTTATGGAGAGAGGTAGCCTTGACCAAGATGAGGAAGGTGGAGCGACCCCGACCACTTTATAATAAGGGAAAGTTGGACCGCACACGGTTTTGTGAATTCCACAATGGACCCGGGCACACAACGGATGAGTGCTGGGACCTTAGAGATGCGGTGGAAAAGTTTATCCGAGATGGAAAATTACGTCAGTACGTTATCAAAACACAAGGGCAGAAAGCCAAGCGCAAGCAGACAGATCGGAGTACAAGCCCGGTCTCCCAGAGGAGAAAGCCGGACGAAGGCCGGAGAAAGCACGACAATGAGGACGAGTTCCCGGAAGCAGAGTTTGACTGCAATGTCATTAGTGGAGGTTACGGAGGTGGCGGCGATACTGCCAATCAGCGGAAGAAATACCTTCGGGAAGTCTTAACCATCAGGGGACGACCGACCTTCAAGCCGAAGCCATCACAAACAGAAGAGCCTCCTAAGCTGTTCTTTACTCAGGAAGATCTGAGGGACGTAATCCCGGGTCATCAAGACGGACTGGTCATAACCGGCCTCCTGGGAAAATGCCGTGTAAAGAAGATATTCATCGATCCTGGCAGCGCGGTGGATATCATCCTATGGGACGCCTTTAAGCGCATGGACCTCGACCCAGAGAATCTAAGGCCGTGCAGGACAACCTTAATCGGGTTCAACGGACAGGATACAAATCCCAAAGGGTGTATCGAACTTAAAATGACCTTGGGCTCTAAAGAAGCCTTCAAGACTGAGCAAGTCAAGTTTATTGTAGCGGATTTCCCTTCGTCCTACAATATAATCTTAGGCAGACCAACCATTCATAATTGGGACATGCTCATATCAACTAAGCATCAGAAGCTGAAAATGGTAAGTCGGAACAATAAAGTCGTCACCGTCAGAGGTGATCAGAAGGAATCCCGGCAATGCTATTTCTCGACAGTTAAAAACAACGAACCCGGAACATCGAGCTCGCAGCAGAAAGGAACTCGAAAGTCAGCGCCAATTGCGCCGAGCTCGGTCAACATGGTAGAGCTGGATGTAAGAGAAGAAGCAAAGATGATGAAAACAGAGCCTGATGGAGAGCTCACAGGCTACCAACTAGGAGAGGATCCCGGACAAATAACACAGATCGGGAGTGCACTTGCCGAGCAAGAAAAAAGCGAGCTCAAAAAGCTGTTATGGAGAAACAAGGACGTATTCGCTTGGAAACCTTCGGAGTTACCAGGAGTTGACCCGGCGTTCTGCTGTCACAAATTGACCATAAATCCACGATATACGCCGGTCTCGCAGAAGAAAAGAAAGATTGCACCGGACCGTCAGGAAGCCCTAACCGAGCATGTAAGAGAACTGCTGGATGCGGGATTCATCAGGGAAATCCAGTATACCACGTGGTTGTCAAATGTGGTAATGGTCAAGAAACCAAATGGCAAATGGAGGGTATGCACCGACTACACCGATCTCAACAAAGCATGCCCCAAGGATGCTTACCCCATGCCAAATATTGACCAACTGGTGGACAATTCCTCGGGTTTCCAGCTGCTCTCATTCATGGATGCGTATTCCGGCTATAACCAGATAGCTATGCATCCCGAAGACCAGGAAAAAACAGCTTTTATCACGGAAAAAGCAAACTACTGCTATAATGTCATGCCTTTCGGGCTGAAGAACGCAGGAGCTACTTACCAGAGGATGATGAATCAAGTGTTTGAGGCACAACTCGACAGGAACGTCGAAGTTTACATTGACGATATGATCGTAAAGTCAGTTAAGCGATCCCACCACATCCAAGATTTGCAAGAAACATTTGATAAGCTCCGGGCCCACAGAATCCGACTTAACCCAGCTAAATGTGCATTCGGGGTACCAGCGGGTAAATTTCTCGGATTCCTGTTGACAAACCGGGGGATTGAGGCCAATCCGGACAAATGTCAGGCCGTCCTCAATATGGCTGCCCCAAAAAACAAAAAAGAAGTACAGCAGTTGACCGGCAGACTTGCCGCGCTGACAAGGTTCTTACCGAAATCGGCAGAAAATGCTCTTCCTTTATTCAAGTTATTGAAGAAGGAAGCACGGCATGGAGAATGGAACTCAGAGTGTGAAGCCGCGTTTGACAAGATCAAAAAATGCCTGTCATCACCACCCGTGCTGACAAAACCCGAGTCCGGGGAAGATTTGATATTATATCTATCCGTGGCCCCAGAAGCGGTAAGTGCCGCCCTGGTGAGAGAAGATTCGAGGGAACAGAAACCGATTTACTTTACAAGCCGGGCTTTGCAGAGTTCGGAGCTAAGATATCAAAGGTTGGAAAAGGTGGCCTTTGCGCTCCTAACTGCCGCGAGGAGATTACGCCCTTACTTCCAGGGGCATAAAATAATTGTCCGAACCAGTCAGCCCATACGTCAAATACTCCACAAACCTGACTTAGCAGGTAGAATGATGAGTTGGGCAATCGAACTATCCGAATTCGACATAGTATATGAAGCTCGGCGTGCTATTAAGTCCCAGGCTTTAGCCGACTTCATTGCAGAACTGGTGCCAACAGAGGTAGTCCCGAAAGCAGACCTTGACGTTTGGAAAGTATTTGTAGACGGCTCTTCAAACGCCAAAGGAAGTGGAGCCGGGATCATAGTCGAAAGCCCGGAAGGAGTCGCCATGGAACACTCCCTGCAATTATACTTCAGAACGTCCAATAATCAGGCCAAGTATGAGGCTGTATTAGCCGGGCTATCACAGGCAAAAGACAATGGGGCCAGGAGGGTTCATCTCTCTACCGACTCTCAACTAGTCGCGGCCCAAATCAACGGTTCATACACGGCCAAGGGACCCTTGCTAATTAAGTATCTGGGGAAAGTCAGAGAGGCAGTGGCCGACTTCGATGAGGTCCTAGTCACCCACATACCCAGGGGAGAAAATGCGAGGGCAGATATCCTCTCCAAATTAGCAAGCACCAGGAACCCGGGAAATAATCGGACTGTAATACAACAAAGTCTCAAGGAACCCACGTGTATCATGGTCATCGCGGCAGCAGAAGACTGGCGAAAGCCAATCTTAAATTACCTGGAAAAGGGAGTTAGCCCGGAAGATCCCGGGGAAGCAAGGCAAATAGCACGGACCGCGTTAATGTACACGGTGGTCGATGACCAGCTCTACCGTTAATGTACGCGTTAATGTACACGTGCTGTCGGAGATACACGAAGGGATAAACGGACAACACATGGGGGCAAAGGCGTTAGCCCGGAAGGCCTTAAGGGCTGGATACTACTGGCCGACAATGGTTGCGGACTCCAGACAGCACGTACGGACTTGCGAAAGCTGCCAAAAACATGCTCGGATCCTCTGGCCACCTCCGACCGAGTTGAGAACCATCACGGCTCCTTGGCCATTCTTTAAGTGGGGTATGGACCTCCTTGGACCGTTCAAACCGGCCGCAGGGCAACTGAAATGGCTTGTGGTGGCTGTGGATTATTTCACTAAGTGGATCGAGGCCGAACCACTGTCGACCATCTCGGCTGCTCGAATACAAAAATTCTTCGAAAGAAATATTGTTGCAAGGTTCGGGATTCCTGCCGAGATCGTAACTGACAACGGTACGCAATTCGTCGACCAAGGTTTCCAGAGGTTGATGTCCGATCTCGAAATCAAGCACCATTTCGCCTCGGTAGAGCATCCGCAATCTAACGGGCAAGCCGAGGCAGCCAACAAAATCATTGTTGACGGGCTCAAGAAAAGGATGAGTAATGCAGAAAGTAACTAGGTCGAGGAACTATACCCGGTACTCTGGGGATACCGAACTAGTGTCCAAACCTCGACCCAGGAAACACCCTTCCGAATGACATATGGATGCGAGGCCATGATCCCGGTTGAAATTGGGCAAACATCATGGAGGAAAGCCAAAGTCATGGAAGAGGGAGAACACGCTAACAGCAAGCAGTTAGCAGCCGAGCTAGACCTCATCGATGAAGTGAGAACGACGGCACACTGCCGAGATCTGGCAACGAAGCAGCTGGTGGCGGCTAAGTATAACCGCAAAGTTAGACCGCGAGCGTTCGATAAAGGTGACTTGGTATTACGCAGAGCGGATATTGGAAATAAGAATGCCCGGGATGGAAAACTTGCAGCAAACTGGGAAGGTCCTTACCGTGTTTCGGACAAAATGGGGCCCGGGACTTATGCCCTTGAGACGTTAGATGGCACGCCCATTAAACGAACATGGAACGCGGACAAACTAAGGACTTACTACAGCTAAAGACCGGGATGCACTCGGAATAAACCCACAGCGGATGTTAGTGGTGACTATGAACCGCTTTTTAGCTTCAACGGATGTCGGTGGTGACCGAGAACCGTTTTTTATTACGCATTGTCTTGCTTTTAGCAGTATTTTCCATTGATTAAAAATTGTGTAATTCCAATTATTTCAATCAATAAAAAAAGGTGGTTCAATTCATGGGCCAACCTAGTTATTACTTGTGAAATCAATGCAAAGATAGGCTGCGACGAAAGCAAGATAATTAAACAAAGACTTGGGTTTCGCAATCCCGGTCATGATAAGATTTGTCAACAAGTCTTGTAAAGCTTACGATGCATCGGAACTGTCCCCTGGGGTGGTGTGAGATTGCCATAAAAGATCCTGATCAGGTCGAAATGTTTAGGCTCCTATTCAAAAAGGATATTAGGGCCCGAACATATGGCAGTTGGCTACCATCTCGGTACGGTACTTTATAAAGTACTTAGATGATTTTTGAAAATCGTCTGTTGTTTAGAATGTCCGACCATTAATAAACGTGGCCCGTTTGTTAAAACGTCGGTTGAATAACCAGCAGATTCTGCGCAATATATCTTGACTTTGGCCAAGTCATAAAATAAAGAACCGAGCTTCGTGCACGGATTACGTTCCCCTTTACTCATCAACTGGTGAATTAAAACACGAGTTTGGTTTAAAGGATGAAAATAAATACATGTAAGATGGACGAGCTGAGGATGCTAGAAAATCCGGGAATACCGGCTTGTCATATTATTAATTTTGAGGGCAAAAGACCCCAGATTACAGAAGAAACAAAAATGAAAATGAAAATACTACATAAAAAAAAAAAAAAAGATCCTAGAAAGACGGCATCAAGATTGGGCTTGGCCGGGCACAGGAGGGCCAGGGGCGTCGGTCGTCGGAGCATCTTCCTCAGCTAATTGAACACGGTCATCCTCCGCGAGATGCTCGGACTCTTCGACCGGAGAAAGCGGCGCTGGTACAAATAGCCCGTCCTCTACCGAAGCTCTGAAATCCACAGCATCTAAGTTCATCGTAATGTCCGGATTCAGAGCTCGGACTTGGGCCAGGCATACGTTGAAAGCTTCAGCAGCCGTCTCCACGACCAGGACTTCCAGCTTTTCCACCTCGGCAGCGGACACCACGAGCTCGGCCTTGGAAGCGTCGAGGTCGGATTGGGCAAGATGGAGGTCCTTCACCAGCCCCGCATACTGACCCTGCAGGGTGTGCAGCGAGGCATTGAGGGTGTCTTCCCGGGCATGACTGGCGTCAAGCTCGGTGGAGAAATGATCCCTCTCAGCAAGGGCCTTTGATAGCTCCTCCACCGCCCTTATCTGCGCCTCTTCCGCTTTCAGGCGCGCCTCCTCAGCCTCCCGCTGCCTGATCTCGGCCTCCTTCTTTTCAACCCGAGCTTTGGCAATCTCGGCTGCAGCCCTGGCGTACTTATGCTTAACAGAAGCATAAGCGTCCAACACGCCGGCCGTCTCCATTAGGTGGTCCTGCAGGACCTGCAGGTGGTCGAGGTCGGAGTCGGCAAAGGCCTCACCACTAAAATACTTGCTTGGGGGCTTCACCGCGTATTTGAGCTCCTCCGAGACCCCATCAGTCCATACCTCACCCCGCGAGTGAAGGCGAGACTTAGCAGGAAGTGGGGGAGGGGGGACGCTTGTGGCAGCACCGGCGTCCGGGACAGAGGCCGGATTCTCTTCTGCTACCGAGATCGACGACGCCACGGACTTCGATCGCTTGCGCGGAATAAGATCCGTAGAGGCCGGAGAGGACGCAGCCCTCTTTTCAGCAGTAGTCCCGGCAGGCGAAGGAGCCGCCACAGCTTTGCTCTGGGAAGAGGACTCCCCTTTCTTTTTGACCTTAGCCCGGAGCTTCTCGGCCAGTTCTTGGAAAGAAGCCTTCCCCATGTCAGGCACTACAAAAAACATAACAAACATCAGAAATGACAAGGGGCATACCAAAAAAAAAAAAAAAAAAAAAACCATACTCGGTGAATACAATTCCTCCACCGATTGTCGGATAAAAATCCAGGAATCAATAACATCCTTCTCGGCCACGTGGTCAACCAGAGCTATCACGGTTTCAACCTCGGCTGGCTCTAGGCTATCATCGGAGGATGCAAATATGCTTTGGTCTTGGTCATAATGATCTTTCGACCAATACAGAGGAAATAGCAGCTCCACCGAGCTGGAGTCGACGTCCTTAAGAAACCACGGTTTATGACCGGGTTCAGCGTTGATTTTAAAAAAAGAAGCCTTGAAGCCTTTCCAGGTGTCAGTTGCCACATGGAAAAGCTTCTTGTCCGGTTTCCCCCGGAAAGAAACCCAACCCCTCTTTTCTTCGGGCTCCCCGGGTTGACGAGCCCGTTGGATGTTAAAAAAATAAAAGAATGTCCCGGTGGTGGGAGTACGATTTAAAAATCGGCAAAGCCGCTCGAATGCAATAATAAAGCCCCAAGAGTTGGGATGAATCTGAGTGGGGGCCAGCTGAAGAATGTTTAAGAGATCTACTTGAAACCTAGAAAATGGAAAGCGAAGGCCGAGTTTTTTGACGAAGTCTAGATAGAAGAAGAAAAAGGAGCGCTCGTTCCCTTCCCGGGCAACGCACACCGGTTCAGAAGGGCCGGGGAGAGATAAAGAACAATGATCCCGGTCCCCTAATGGGAGCTCGGCGATCTGACTGGTCGTGGCTTTTGATAGCCTGGACAGCACCCCGGTCGCAACCCAGTCATACTTCTCAGCAATATGACGTGGAATACTGACGGCCGCTGACTCCACGGATCCGGAATCTTCGATAGGACGTGGAGAAGTTGACATACTACCTAGAAAAGGCAAAACAAAAATAAATTAGAAACGAAAATGATACTTGAAGATAGTACAGCGGGACGGGTAGAAACGGCTCCAACAACCCGCGGTTGGATATGCCGGCATCGTGAAGCTATTTCGTCAGCTTCCCATGACCGGCCAACCATCGTGGCCTCAGATATCAGCCAGGAACACTCCTCGCACGGGCCGATAGGCCGGGTAAGGGAGATGAGGGGCTCCGCGCGTGAAGGAAAGGAAGAGGCGGGTAGAGGAAGACTTTCCCCCCTACCCTTTCCTAAGGGCGGCTCTGAAGAAAAAACCCTAGTAGCAGTAATCCCCCGGCCTAGACTTTCGGGCTCTACAGACTCAGACCGACCTCGAGCCCTTCCCCTAACCCGACCAGAACGACCTGGTTGACTACCACCTTCTCCGCCATAACCACGGAGAACGTTTTCCCTCTTTTGTTCTTCGGTCAGAGGCTTCCCGTACAGCCACCAAGCTGTCCGGGGAGGCATACGCTGAATAAGCTCGGCCTCTTCCGGGGAAAAAGCATTTGGATTAAAAGACGGAGGAGAACCTTGATGGCTCATCCCGAGAGGATAGAATTTAAACAGGAAACCGAAAACCAAAGACGGAGAAAAAGGATTGAATAGACCAGAAGTTCAGAGAAGTTCAAGAACAAAGCAAAAGCCAGAACCCAAAGGGGAAGAAACTCGAAAGAACTCACAATAACCTACCCAGAAAAAAGAAAGACCAAGAAATAGAGAAAGAAAGAAGAAAACACAGCCAAATAACCAGAGAAGGAAACAAGGAAAGTACCTGGTTTGATATAAGTTAAGGGAAGAGGAAACGCGCGAGCCACGAAGAGCAGAAATGGGAATCTGAGGAAGATGAACGGGTGACTGGTTGCAAGTTTCTCTCAAGAAGGAAAATTCAAGGTTTGGCAGTTTTTCAAAATGCAAGAAGCAGAAAGTCGATGGCTTTTATAAACAAAACAAGCAGACGGGTGAGAGGCAAGAAACTCAACCGTCAAAAGCCCAAAGGGCCCATACACAAATAATGACGTGGACGTTAAAAGGCGTGCACATTTAATGCTGATGGTGGGCAAACACGAAAACCAAGATAATGGGGCAGTTGCTCTACTCAGAGGCCGGCCAGTAAACATCAAATCAGCAGAAGGCAATGATGACACTCGTGGCCTCGAGATTAGACGAGTGTTGGATCAACAGATGAGGCGGACAATGATCCCGGATCGAAATGCTCACGTGGCCGACCACATGAATACACCCCGGTTGCCCGACCTAACTCCCCGTGCAATCTCGAACTTGGGGGCAACAAATCCCGATCCACGAAAAACTGGACAAGGTACCTGTAAACGGGGAGTAAGACGATATAGAAATATTAACACTACCCAACACGAATAAAGAGGGGAAGTTCGAGAAAGCATGGGAGGAGTTCGGCCTAGAATCAAAATTATAGAACATTAAGACCAAACATTAATGTTCTCCCGAGATAGCAAACGAATGCAACCCGCGTTAACCGGGATGGGGGGGGCACCCGTGTCCCACTCAAATAAACCGGAATGCAAATTGGTGACAGAGGGGGTAACCCGGGGACCAAAAATGTCCGACCTCGGAAAAAGAACTAGAAATCAAAAACCTCAGAACAGCGAGATGAACTAGAGCAAAAGACGTAACCTGACAAGTACATCCCGGCTGCTCGGAGCCCTGAACAACCAGGCTGGGGGGCAACTGTTACGGATATCTCATAAATGAGCCCAGCCCAATTACTAAAGAGCCTAGTCAAAATGACTTCAGTTATGCTCATAACCGCTTCCTTGAAAATAGGAGTGGTTTTATCAAAATATCTATCGTTATGATAACTGCCTATGTATCAAGAATATCTATCAAAAACGCATATCTTGATATCCCTAAAATAAAGGATAAATCCAACTGATTAAGATAAGGCACAGGTACGCCTATAAATAGGGTGAACCCCTTACAAGGTACACACTTCTGAAATCTTAGCTTTCTCTTGCCCATTCAATTTAGGATTCGGTACCTTTCGTACGCGTGGCAAAGGAGCTAGAAGCTAAGGTTTTGAAGAGTTTCGACTTTCGAGCTACAGACACAAACCACCTTTCTTCAGCCTCGAAAATCTGAATAGCGAATACAAATGAATGAAGGTAGTTAGAATCGATATTTTAAGTAAAATAAAATGAAATAAAAAATCGTAAAATATAAAATCGTAATATGTAATATAGTAAAATCGTAAAAAAATCATAAAAACTTAAAAATCTTTGAAAAATTAGTAAAATCGTTTTAATGAAAAAAAATCGTAAAAACGCACTGATAAAACGAGTTTTTAACAACTATACAAATAAGAGCTCAAGAGGAGGGACAGGTTGGTCGCGTAGCGTAGTTGCCCGTTGATTCCTCTACGATTTCTTATTTGCTAGTGCTAGTGCTACTGTGTACAGTGTTCAAAGGGAAGGCGGAGGGTCTCCGTGGATTCCTCTATGGTTTCTTATATGCTAGTGCTAGTGCTAGTGTGTACAGTGTTCAAAGGGAAGGCGAATGGTCTCCGTGGATTCCTCTACGCGCGGTTTCTTATCTACTAGTGCGTCCAGTGTTTAAAGGGATGGCAGATGGTCTCCGGTTACTCATATCTAGAAAACTCTCCCGCTGCCACTTTCAAAATTAGGACGTTGGAGTGGAATCCTTGACCACTCAATTTTTCTTAAAAAAATTGTGAATTATAGTAATAATTAAACACTAATATTTTAATATTTTTACTGAAGAGGTATTAAATATTAATTATATTTTTTTACAATTTAATTATAATCAATTACTCTGATACCAAATGAAAGTGGAAGAAATCACCAAGAGGGGGGTGAATTGAGGATTTTAAAAATTCTTTTCAACTCTTAAAAATAAAGCTTAAGAAATGAATAATAAAAGAGTAGAGAAAGAAAAGCTTAGACACACAGAATTTATACTGGTTCGGTCTCAACCTTGACCTACGTCTAGTCCCCAGATACCTTCTGGGTGTTTCCACTAGTTCAACAGGTTTTTAACTACAACAATGAAGACAAGACACAATCCTAATCACCCAGGACTTGCTCCCCCTTACACTTTGTAATTAAACAACCTAACTCACAGGTTCCACAACCTTGAGTTTACACAACCAAATGCTTTAAAAGAATTTCAATCCCTCAAAAGAGTGAATATTGATAATCACTGAAGAACAAATAAAAGAATCACAATACAGACTCAAAAATGCAAATGTGTTCAAGTATAGCTTCGTTGTGTGTCTTGCTTTGAGTCTTCATAGTCTTTTATAGCCTAACTAGATGAACTAGCTGTTGCAATATCTTCTCCAACGTTCAGTTGCAGATCTGGAAAATGACAGTTGCAAAGTTTGCTCTGTTCTTTCAATTCTTTGCTGAGATCCTGGAATATGTTGTTGCAAAACGTCTTCCAGATTCTTTGTCATTCCATAATCTTAATTTAACTGTTTGAGGTGATCTTAATGTGTTCCAACGGTCTGAGCTGAACATCTGGGATAAGGGAGAAGAATCAGCCTTGTTCTTGGTTCTTCATTTAATGCACTTATTTTGGATCTTGATTTTGCCTTGATCTTATGATGAACCTGTCTTAAACTTATCAAAAACTGGATCAATAATGTTAGGAATAATAATGCAACAAGATATGACAATTTCATATTAACCCATAATGATTTCGCAGATTGATTTGATTTGGTTTTCAAAAGTTACTGATGCAAACTTGAGTTTGGTGTTCTAGACTCGAGTTTGAGGTTCATCCAGAGACTAAGGTATGTTTGAAAGTTTCCTAAACTCGAGTTGACAAGTAACTGACTTGAGTTTAGTTCTTACAGAGAGGAAAGTCGAGAGTTGGTCTTGAATGAGATTTTGAACACTTGGCTAAACTCGAGTCATTTAGTGACTGACTCGAGTTTGAAGCTTTTATGAAAAACTTAAGTTTAAGTTCACAGCTTCAAAACTAGAGTTTAGAAATGCAGACTGGAGTTTACAAGACCTGAATATTGCATAGCTCTCTGTATAATCTATTCAAAACTCGAGTTTCAGTGAAAACTGAAACCTTTGAAAAATCGTTTTATGTGTAAACTGGAGTTTTCAAATCAGTCATTTACTCGAGTTTTTTTTTTGAGCTAAACTCAAGTCACCAAAATCTTGACTCGAGTTTCAGTGTGAACTGAAACATTTGAAACATCTTTGAAGGCTCAAACTGGAGTTTTCGTTTTCAAAACTGGAGTTTAGAAATCATGTAATAACTTGAGTATTTTCAGTTTGTCCTAAACTCGAGTCTCCAGAATCCAGACTCAAGTTGCAGTGGTAGCTGAAACTTTGAAAACATCCTATTAATCTTAAATTGGAATCTCTGAAATCAAAACTGGAGTTTACAAAATAAACAAGAGCTCGAGTGTCTCTGTTATAACCCAGACTCGAGTCTTCTACGTCCAGACTCGAGTTTCAATTGAAAACTTTAAACTTGAAGACTCTTGTATTTGGTAAACTGGAGTTTGTGGATATGAAACTGGAGTTTTGAAATTTTGATAAAGCATTGAAGCTTCTGTTTGATCCTAAACTTGAGTTTCCAAAACATAGACTCGAGTTTACAGTTCTTAAGAATTTTGATTGCTCTCTGTGTAATGTAAACTTGAGTTTGTCTTACACAAACTGGAGTTTGGCCAGTTTTGTAAAAACAGAGCTTCTGTCTGCCAAATCCAAACTCGAGTTCTGTTCCCTAGACTCGAGTTTGCCTTGAACAGTAAGTTTTACAACTTACCAAAGACAAACTTCAAATTTAGTTTACAATTGTCAGTTATCATCAAAACACATAGAGAACTAACAATTTTATTTTATTTTTTTCTTATAACCCTTGCATCCATTATATCTTCTACAAAGGATTCAAATTCAATATGAGGCCATCAAAATTCAAAAATCTTTGAAATAGGTGCTTGGTGTAATTATTTATATTGATCCAAGCATAAATTTATCTATTAACTGGAGTAATTTTTTTTTCAGTTTCAATATTTATTTGGTCAAACACATTTTAAATGCTCCAAATTTAAAATGTTCAACTAATTTTTTATAAATGGAATATTTTTTTAACAAAATAATAATTAAGGGATTATATCTTATTTTAGATTGTTTACACATTAAAATAATGTTTCAAAAAATATAAAAAAGTAAAAAAAAAAATATATGAACCATCTAAGTTAACTTTGGAGTTTGGATGGTCTAAATTTTGGTTCTAATCATTGCCATGGGATCTGCATTGTTCAAGCTTAATTTTAGCAAAAGCTAGAATGAAGGACATGGAGGAAAATATATTTATTAAAAACGACTATATAAATTGTAATTACTTAGAAAGATCAAATGAAAAAAATATAAAATTAAGAATACTAAACTAATTTTAAGAAAATATTCTTTATTTCCTTCCACACTGTATTTTTACAAATAATACAAAATTTTAAATTTCACTAAATTAAACAAAAAATTTCTCAAGTTTCATTTTTCACAACTTCCATGGATATCTATCGAAAAAAATCACACATTTTTCAATTTTTTGAAAAGTATGATTTTTTAAAATCAATAAATTTTTAAATAAAAATATAGGTATATGATTTTAATAAAACACAAAGTCTTTTAATAAAACACAACAAAATTTACATGATTTATTTTTATTTTAGAAGAAATTTTATGGGGTTGAAAAATTCATTTAATGTTAATAAAACTAAAAAATCTGAAAAATCTATTATATCCTAAAAAAAATTGAAATGAATTTATTTTTTATTTTCATAAAATGCGTTTAATTGATGTCAATGTTGATACTTGATAATATAAATCTAGAAACTTGATAATATATTCATTAATTAGATTATCTATTGATTATATGAATATGGAACTTGTTGAAAAATAAAAATTTAAAAAATGAGTTTGAACCATTGTTAGTTAAATAGGACATTTTGTAAAATACAAGTTGAGAAAGGCTCACATTAGATTCAACAAGGAAAGGCATGTTCTACCTTTAACTTATGTTATGAATTTTGCCCTCTTTAACCTATTTTGCTACCTCATTCTCTATGCATTTCTTTTTGAGGTGTTCCTTTGCGAAAAATATCATAGGGGCTAGAGTTTATCACACTCGGCCCCATTTAAAATTAACTTAAATGATTTTTAAATAATCTTTTAATATTAATTTTTTGAAAAAAAAATTAATTTATTGTGTGCAAAATCTAAAAAGAAGATAACATTTTAATTGTCAATTTTCAAAAAGATATTTTTTATTTAAAAATATGTACTTGAAAATTTTCAATTTGGATGTATAAAATTAAGAGAAAACTAAAATGAAGAACTAAAGAAAAATATATTTATTGAGAAAAACCATAAAAATTGTAATTATTTAGAAGGACTAAACATTATAATATAATTTAAAATTACTAAATTATCCTTAATCAAATCTCTTACATTATCTCTTGTATTCATAATTTAAAAAATAACTAAAATTAAAAGTAAAACTGCCCTCCATTCACATATAGTATCATTGTATCTTTTTTAATTTTTATTTTTCACTAGGTACCTATGACACACAAATACGTTTTCTCCCCTTTCCAACGTTATTATATATAGAGAGAGGCATGACAATAAGCATATACAACATTGTTAATATATGGAGCAACGTTTACACTATATGCATCAAGTTAATACATATGACACCAAATTCTTTCCTCTCTTTCATATATATAGATATGTCGCGTTCATATCCATCTTCATATGTCTAGCAGAAGCTAATATATACTTATATACCGACCGCATGCTTCATATATCAATAAGCGTTTTTGGGTTCAAGATGTGTGTGTGTGTGTGTGTGTGTACCCTCTGCAAGCTTCATCTTCATAATTACAGTCTGTAATTTGAATCCTGCTAAGATAATATCTATTATTTGAAAGTTTAATATTCAAATGAGTATGGTTTGAGTGGTACCTATGTTTATTATTTCCTTCAGGAAAACAACTAAATTCCTTATCATCAATACTTCATTTAGCTATGGGCTTTCATGTTTCAAGGTTTAAGTAATCAAAGTGTTTACTAGGACTAGTCATGCGGTTACTTGTAATCCTTCACTTGGCTTGCTAGATTGTTTAGTCTATCCTCTTGATGACACAATCCCTCAGGCTAGTCTTTAGGTATCATCACGGATTTGTCTTAATAAAAAGTTTGATAACTTAAAGGAAGAAATATGAAAAATCATAACGGAAATAAGTATTGACGATGGAAATGAGACTGTTATAGCTGAACAAAATCCATAGGCCCGTACTCAAATCATCTTTAAGAAATTTATGCCTTTATAGTTAAATTGTTTTGCCATAATATTTAGATACAGAATCTATTGTTGTAAATTGCATTATAGACACAGGAGCTAGTCGAAGTTGCATTTCTCCTAATGCAATCCCCAAACATTTCTATGAAGAGATGTATAGACAAGTATGTGGTACTACATTAAAAATAGGACATTTTGTAAAATACAAGTTGAGAAAGGCTCGCATTAGATTCAATAAGGAAAGGTATGTTTTACCTTTAATGTTATGAATTTTGCCCAGAACTCAACTCATTATAGGTAAACACTTTTTGGATAGTGTAGGAGGTGGTTATTTATGTCTAGACAATGAATTCATTATTCTTAAACAAATAGACAGAGTAATCACTTCTCCATTTAGTAAAAATGTATATTTTCATATCTTAGAGGAAGAAGAAATAGAAGTAGAAGATAGTGAACTGAAAATGGAAGAAATCACCAAGAGGGGGGTGAATTGGGAATTTCAAAAAAAAACTTTTTCAAAGATGTCTGAATTCTTTTTCAAAACTTTGACAAAACAGATAACGAAAGAGTGAGAGAAGAAAAGCTGGACACAAAGGATTTGTACTGGTTCGATCTTAATCTTGACCTACGTCCAGTCCCAAGATATCTTCTGGGTATTTCCAGTAGTTCAACAGGCTTTAATTACAACAATGTAAATCACATGCAATCCTAATCACCTAAGACTTGCTCCCCCTTACACTTTGTAATTAAGCTACCCGACTCACAGGTTTCCACAACCTTGAGTTTATACCAACAACTATTTGAAAAGTAATTTTAAAGAATCAAGACTCTCAAAAGAGCAAATATTGATAAACACTGAAGATCAAATCAAAATCACAATACAAATTCAATTTGCAAAATATAATCAGTTGTAGCTTGGATGTGTATCTTGCTCTCAGTCTTCATAGCTTTTTATAGGCTAACTAGAGGAACTAGCCGTTGCATTTTCTTCTCTAACGTTCAGCTGCAAATCTGGACAATGACAATTGCATATTTTCCTCTGTTCTTTCAATTCTTAGCTGGAATCTTGGAATTTGTTGATACAGTTAGTCTTCCAAGTATTCAGTCATTCCATAACCCTTATTAGACCGTTGGAGAGTGATTTAATTGATCTATAACGGTTTGTGCTAAACCATTGGGATAGAGGAGAAATATCAGCCATGTTCTTGGTTCTTCATTTATTGCACTTATTCCAGATCTAATTCCATCTTGATCTTAGCTGAAATTATCTGAAACTTACTCAAAACTTCATTAGTGTCGTTAGAAATAATAGTAATACATAATATGACATTTTCAGATTGACTCACAAAGATTTCGCAGATTGACACAATCTGGATTTTCAAAATCACCGATACAAACTCGAGTTTGTAATCCCAGACTCGAGTTTTGGGTTCATCTAGAAAGCATGAATGTTCAACAAAGGCCTAAACTGGAATTTAGAAATGGCTGACTCGAGTTTGGCTCTTACAGAGAAGACTGTCGGGCTCTGGTCTTTGAATGAGATTTTGGACATATCCCTAGACTCGAGTCAATTAATGACTAACTCAAGTTTTGAGCTTTGTTACGAGGCTAATGCCTAAGTTCAAAAACTTTCAGACTGGAGCTTAGAAATATAAACTGGAGTTTTCAAATCAGACATATTGTTGAGCTCTTTGTGTGACTCAGACTCAAGTTTACAGATGTAAACTCGAGTTTCAGCAAGAACTGAAACTTTGAAATCTCTTCTGTTTTGAGACAAATTGGAGTTTGCAAGACTAGAGTTTACAAAACTTGTGAAAATACTAAAGTTTCTGAATTCTTTCTATTTAGTCTAAACTCGAGTCTTAGGGTCTAAACTCAAGTTTGTTTTGTTGTCAAAACCTTGAGTGCTCTCTGTATCTTCCAGACTCAAGTTTGTCTGTGTAAACTGGAGTTTGGCTTGTTGTGAAAAACTTTGATTGCTTTCTGTGTCTTTGCAAACTCGAGTTTGCCTAAGCAAACTGGAGTTTGGCTTTCTTTGTAGAATTGAGCAACTCTTTGTCAAGTCTCAAACTCGAGTTTACATATCTAAACTTAAGTTTGCCTTTGACAGTGAGTTTTACAACTTACCAAAGACAAATTTCATACTGAGTTTACAATTGTTAGTTATCATCAAAACTCATAGAGAACTAACTAACATGAACTTGTACAAGATTGGTTATGCTTTAACATAGGAAGATTAGCTGATTTTGAAAGTCAAATCACCCCTCTTTTAAATAATCTCCAACAGCTTCAGGTAATCGGAGACAATCGCACAACTTTATGGGAGAAAAATAAGATTACTTGCATACTATAAATTATTAACTTGGATCAAACCATTCAAGATAAGACTATCATTATCTCTCTTGTAGAATAAGAAGCCTATTAGAAACATGTAGATTCTCTACTACCAATAGTAGTGATCAGACCTAGCCAAAGTAGACATAAGACAACAACCTTCATTGTTCACTCTGGAACAACAGTTAACCCTAACAGCTCTATGGTTAGAGGTAAAAGTAGGTTAGTTTTTAATTACTAGTGCTTAAATGATAACACATACAAGGAACAATATACCCTTCCAGGAATTGATGCCTTGCTTCAAAGAATCAAATTCAAGAGGATTTACAGTAAGTTTGATTTAAAATCAAGATTCCACCAAGTAGTAATGCATCCTGACTCGATTACTTGGACAGCTTTTTGCATTCCACAAGGCCTTTTTGAATGGCTTGTAATGCCTTTCGGGTTAAAGAACACACCGGCCGTCTTTCAAAGGAAGATAGACAACAGTTTTATTATTTGTTATATTGATGATATTCTAATATTCTCTAATGATATATTACAACATGTGCAGCATCTCAAAGTATTTTTTTGAAGAATGTGTTTCTTATGGTCTTGTTCTTTCAAGGAACAAATATAAAATAGGAGTAACCAAAGTGGAATTCCTTGGCCTAGAAATAGGAGAGGAAAAATTTACACTTCAGCCCCCACATAGTCAAAAGTATAGTTGAATTCCCAGAAGAGTCATTGACAGATTTAAAAGGATTACAGAGATTTTTAGGGATACTTAACTATGCTAGGAATTATATTCCTAACCTCACAAAATACATAGGACCTTTGTATTCAAAATTAACCCATAGAGGAGAGAGAAAGTTTAATAAGCAAGATCTTAAGAAGATTACAAAGTTGAAAAACATAATTAAAAACCTTCCTGATTTAGAAATTCGTCTAGAAAATAGTTATATTATTATTGAAACCGATAGATCTCTTAAAGGATAGGGAGGAATCCTTAAGTGGAAACCTCACAAAGGAGATTTAACATCAACATAGAAGGTAGCTATGTATGCTTCAGGTAAATATAAGTCTGCAATATCACCTATTAATGCAGAAATCATGGCTTGCTATTGGATATATGTCTAATAAAGGTTGGATAAAGATTAATAAAGATTCGATAAGATCCAAAAACAAAAAAAAATTGGAAAAAGATTGGGCCTTTCTAGTTGGATTAGGCCTTTCTTTTAAGCAATAGAATTAGGGTTAAACCCTAATTTAAGTGGCTGATTTTTAAGCGTTGATTTTTTGGAAGTTTTTCAAGAATGAAAAACACGCACACGATTGTTCAAGAAAAGGGCCGTGTGTTCTTACTCAAGAATAGAGGTGCCATCTCCAATCTTTCAATCTTGAACCTCATTATGTAATCTCAAGACACTATCATCGTCTTGAGAAAAGAAGATCCAAAGAATTGAAGCCTTCGCCTTGTAATTGCCTAGCAAGCATCTAAGGAGAAGGAGGAGTCAAGGAGAAGGTGTTCTCATTGCAATCAAGAGGCAACTGTGTGGATCAACATTAGAGGACCTCGTATACTTTGAGGTCTTCAAGTGATCAAAAGGTAATCCTAAAACCCCAATAGTTGTTTTAATGAACACAACCTTTATATAGCTCATGAGGACTGTAAGGAGTTATGGGTTCCGTAGTGATTAACATAGATTCCTAATTTTTATATCCTAATATTCTTTAACATTTAGTTATGAGTTTTCATGAGCACCATAAAGAGTTACGGGTTCTCATGAGTACCCTAAAGAGTTACGGGTTTTAATTTATGAGTGCTGTAAAAAAGTTACGGGTTCATCAATGGTAAAGAAAGTCAATCTGGGATAACTTATGAGTACCATAAAGTGTTACGGGTTTTCATAAGTACCGTAAAAGGTTAGGGTTATAACTAATGAGTACATAACTCATGAGCGATAGAAAAATTTCAACATTTTTGTTTTTAATAAATTTCAACATTTTTGTTATTCAACCTTATAAGCAATTGTTTGAACGTTAGGTAACACTCCAAAATTTAACCAACAAGTGGTATTAGAGGTGTGCTCATTACCGAAAATACATGGGGTACTATGATTGAATTTGATTCAATAATAGTTTAGGATTTACAGAAAAATGCTTGTATGTGTTTTTCTAACATTTTTGTAGGTACAAGAAAAAAGGATGGTCATGTTGCCTTGAATGAATGTTTAAATTTTTTAATTTAAATTATATTCATATTGGTAAATGTAATTGTTTTGTCCCAATGTATTATTAAATAGAAAATTGTAAAAGGAAAAAAATGTATAACTTAATATCGTGGACCCTTACATAAAGCCTTTACCAAGAGATCATTCCACCATGATGAAAAGATGTAGAAGATTTGAAGTCCTCAAGAATCCGAGACATGAATGTTAGTTCTCAATGTGTTTTGATGATAACTAGCAATTGTAAACTTGATATGAAGTTTGTTTTTGACAATATGAAAATCTCAAACTCGAGTTTAGGTATATAAACTCGAGTTTGAAACTTGACAGAAAGATGTTCAATTCTGCATAAAAGCCAAACTCGAGTCTGCATAGACAAACTCGAGTCTGGGCAGACACAGAAAGGAATCCAAAATTTTCACATCAAGCTAAACTCCAGTTTGCAAGTCAAACCTGAAGTCTGGAAGATACAGAATCCCAAGCAAGCCAAACTCAAGTCTGGATTATCAAACTCGAGTTTAGACCAAATAGAAAGGAACCCAGAAAACTCAATATACTCCCAAACTCCAGTCTGGCCTTCCAAACTCCAGTTTGCACTTGACCCGGATAAACCTCAAATGTTTCGGTAGTCAATGAAACTCGAGTTTGCTCCCCAAACTCGAGTCTGGATCATACAGAAAGATCATCCATTTGGCTACACTACAAACTCGAGTTTATAACCCTAAAAACTCCAGTCTGGAAGATTACGAACTTAGGCCTGTTCTTCAAAAATAGACCCAAACTCGAGTTAGTCACTAATTGACTCGGGTTTAGCTTCATGCCCAAAGTTCCATCCCAAGTCCAGAGCCCGACAATTCTCTCTGTAAAAGCAAAACTCGAGTTAGCTTTTACAAACTGCAAGTTTAGACCACTGACCAACCGACATGCTTTCTGGATGAACTCCAAACTCGAGTCTGGAAGAACAAACTCGAGTTTGTATCGGGGATTTTGAAAAATCAAATGATGTTGATCTGCGTAATCTTAATGGGTCAATCTAAAATTATTCTATCATATGATATTATTGTTTCTAATGTCTTTGATGAAGTTTTGAGTATTTTTCAGATAAGTTTAGCTAAGATCAAGGTGAGATCAAGATACAGGATAAGTGCATTAAATGAAGAACCAAGAACAGGGCTGATCTTTCTCCCTTATCCTAGATGCTCAGTTCAGACCTTTGCAACACTTCAGGATCACTCTAAACGGTCAAATTACGATCATAGAATGACTGAAAATCTGGAAGACCTTCTGCAACAACTAAATTCCAAAATTCCAGCTAAGAATTCAAAGAACAGAGCAAAATATGCAACTGCCATTTTTCCAGAATTGCAGCTGAACGTTAGAGAAAAAATTGGAACGGCTAGCTCATCCATTTAGTCTATAAAAGGCTGTGAAGACTCAAAGCAAAAGACACACAACGAAGCTATCTTGATTGTACTTTGAAATTTGAGTCTGTATTTTTATTTTCAACTTGTTCTTCAGTGTTTATCTTTATCTACTCTTTTTGAAAGTTTTGATTATTTGAAATCATTTTTATTTGTGAAAGCTCAAGGTTGTGGAAACCTGTGAGTTGGGAAGCTTAATTACATAGTGTAAGGGGGAGCAAGTCCTTGGTGGATAGGATTGCTTGTAGTTTACATTGTTGTAGTTTAAGCTTGTTGAACTAGTGAAAATACCCAGTAGATATCTGGGGACTGGACGTAGGTCAAGGTTGAGACCGAACCAGTATAAATTCTCTATGTCCAGCTTTTCTACTTTTACTCTCTCATCATTTACTTCTCACGGTTTTTTTAAAAAAAAGGAGTCCAAAAGAAATTTTAAATCCCTAATTCACCCTCCTCTTGGTGATTTCTTCCATCGTCAATGAAGATATTTTGGAAAATTAAATGAAAGGCACCATGATCATCCAAAAAAATTAATTTTATTATTATTATGCATATTTTTGTGTGACTAGTATACATGATAGTGATAAATGCGATCACCAAATGACTAGCATGCATGTTAGATACAAGCCGATTAAAATTGAACTATATGATAGTTGTTTTATTTGTATGTCTAATTATGCATGCAAGATAAAACTTATTCTAACTTAGAAAATTAACTCAATGTTAGTTAGTTTATTAGTTAGTTAATAAGGATGAGATCGAAATGAACCCTCACAAAATTTTCTAGCACGTTTACCACCCATCATTGGTGGTGCTTAAAATCCTTCGACATGGTAGTGCTCTCTAGCTCAACTAAGAGCTATCGTTTTGTCGGTTAATGGTGCCATTTAAAGTGTATAACACTTAAGATGATGGTTAATGATAGACTAGATGTATAGTCTGCAGCCTCAGCCGGGTCCATACATTTAGGATAAATTCTCTAGCATGTTTGTCTACCTCCCATCATTAGTGACACTTAAATCCCTTCTAAATGGTAGTGCCTTCTAGCTCAGCTAAGACCTACTATTTCGACGGGTAATAGTGCCATTTGAAGTGTATGACACTTATGATGATGGTTTGTGCTAGACTATATATGTAGTCTGCAAGCTCAACTGGGTCTATGCATTTAGGGTAAAGATGCCAGGTTGTTACATAATGATGTGACATAAAGTGACAAAGTGTTGTCAACCTGATGATCTAAGAGAAGATATAGAGAGGTTGTTGATCAAATTAACCTACTGGATAAGTTAGTTTTGCAGGCTCAGCCGGAAACTAATGATTCCAATCGTTCTCTTAGCCCACATATGGATATCCTTGTGAATGATAACCCTAAATCAATTAACTAAGGGCCATATACGTTTCAAAAGTCTCTGTGTATGGTTGATTGAATTCATGAAATACTTATATGTCCATCTTTTGTTTTTCAACATTTGAGTCATAGTTGGAAACTTTAATTTCACTTTATTATGGATGCTAATAAGTTAGCTGGACACAACTTTAAGGACTAGTATCAGAATGCAAAAATTAGTTTTGTGTTATGAGAAGATAGCCTATATCTTAGATTCTTGTTGCCCCTACTCAAGGGCAAGATGGGTATAATCAATTTGACTGGGAAGCCCATACAAAGCACTTGGTAGACAATGAGCTGGTAGTTTGCATACTGCTTGCGTCTATGTCTACGAAACTCCAACGTCAGCATGAGCATATAGATGCTCCCTCCACTATCTTGCATCTGCAAGAGCTTTACACAAGCAAGGGAGGGCTGAGTGCTTTGAGACCTTCAAGAATCAAATTACGAGACTCAAAGGAAAGAAGCACGGTGATGCTTTTATCTGTGGTATTAAAGAATCCTAGGAATAATGAACTTCTTAGCGCTCAAATTAAGATACCAATATTAGGTAACTAATCCTCTCTTTGGAATTGTAGGTTGGGACACATAAATGATACAAGATTATCTAGACTCCATCATAATGGTTATCAAGATTCCATGGATTTCGAATCCTATAGACCTTGTGAATCTTATTTGGCTAGTAAAATGACAAAGAGCAAGCTTGAGAAGCGTCTGAGTCATAAATCCAATGAGTTGTTCGAACTCAACCATTCAAATGTTTGTGGCCCATGTCTATCAGGCTAAAAGAGGATACTTCTACTTCATTATCTTTACGATGACAAGTCAATATTTGGATATGTGTATCTTCTGAGACACAAATCCAAAGCCTTTGAAAGGTTCCAAGAGTTTTAGGAATGAAGTAGAGAAACAACTTGGAAAGATGATTAAGACACTTTGGTCTAATCAAGGTGACGATTATCTGAGTCATGGGTTTCAGGATTATCTAAGAGAGAATGAGATTCTTTCACAATTGACGATTCTATACACACCCGAAGTGGAATCCTTTCTATAAATGATTCTTCAAGTCGTGCCAGACCACTTCTTCCAATTGGTTTGGTGGTGTGTCTAAAAAGGAGGAATCGAACCTTGTTTGACATGGTACGGTCAATGATGAGCAGTGCAAATCTCCCAAAATCATTTTGGGGATTCGCCTTAGATACAATAGTAAACCTTCTTAATAAGGTTCCATTGAAATTTGTTCAGACAATTCCATATAAGATATGGAAGGGCTGGAAGCCCAACTTGAGTTACCTTAAGGTGTAGGGTTGCCCAGCTTATGTCAAGACCCTAGCACTGGATTAGTTAGGAGCTAGGAGCACTTTGTTTGACATGGTACGGTCAATGATGAGCAGTGCAAATCTCCCAAAATCATTTTGGGGATTCGCCTTAGATACAATAGTAAACCTTCTTAATAAGGTTCCATTGAAATTTGTTCAGACAATTCCATATAAGATATGGAAGGACCGGAAGCCCAACTTGAGTTACCTTAAGGTGTAGGGTTGCCCAGCTTATGTCAAGACCCTAGCACTGGATCAGTTAGGAGCTAGGAGCACTTTGTGCTATTTTGTAGGCTATCTTAAGGAAACTAAGGGATACTACTTCTACTACCCTTAGAACTACAAAGTGTTTGTGTCTAAGAATGTTACTTTTCTTGAGGAGGATCTACTCTCTCAAGCAAATAGTAGGAGTAAAGTAAAGCTTGAAGAAATTTAAGACCTACAAAAACATATAATAGAGCCCAAGTCTGTTGATCAGATGGTACCTCAAGTAAAGTCTGTAGACACCTAATCCGATAGGACTTCTAGGATTAGTCATCAACCTGAGAGTATGTTTATGACTGAGAATCAATAAATCGTTGAAGATGGCGAACCTACTTCCTACATTGAGGCGGTCAAGGATGTTGACTCCTCAAAATGGCTTAAAGCCATATTTCACTCTTTTGACCTAAAGTTAGACCAAATCACGTATCTGGCCGTAGAGGGCTAAACAAGATGAATCTCCAACAATTTGAGGCGTTTTGGACTCCTAATGAAAAATGAGGAGGGTATCTAGAAATTAAGGCAAATCCAAGGGGTTAACCAAACATTCAATCCTTTGACCGCAACTCAACCCAAATCCTGTATGTTGGTGTCAAGGGGTACACACGGATGAATCTGGCAACAATTTTAGGAATTCCCGAAGCCTTATGAGAATGAAGGAGGCTATGTGTGTTTTCATGCTAACCCAAGACGTTGACCGCACGTTCATTCATTTGTCCTTAAGTCAGCCCAAATCGAGTATGTGGTCTTCTAGGGCCTAAACGAATAAATCTCGCAACAATCTTAGGCATTCTAGAATCCTTATGAAATATGAGCGGGGGGGGGGGGGCTTTGTGGCTTTTCAGGAAAATCAAAGGCGTTAACCAAACTCTCATTCTTTCAACCTCAAGTTAGCCCAAATCGCGAATGTTGCGGTACACGGCACAAACGGATGAATCTCGCAATTTTAGATATTTATGAATCATCATGAAAATCATGGAGGCTTTGTGGGTTTTCGTAGAAATAATGGAAGTTAACCAAAATTTCACTCTTTCGACCTAAAGTTAGACCAAATCATGTGTCTGGCCGTAGAGGGCCAAAAAGGATGAATCTCGCAACATTTTGAGGTGTTTTGAACTCCTCATTTTTTATGAGGAGGGTATGTGGAATTTCAGGAAAATCCAAGGGGTTAAGCAAACTTTCAATCTTTTGACCCAAACTCAGCCCAAATCATGTCTGTTGGTTTACAGGGTACACACAGATGAATCTAGCAACAATTTTAGACATTCTCGAATCCTCATGAGAATGAAGGAGGCTATGTGGGTTTTCACGCTAATATGAGACGTTGACCACACATTTATTTGTTTGTCCTCAAGTAAGCCCAAATCGAGTATGTAGCTGTCTAAGTCCCAAATGGAAGAATCTCGCAACAATCTAAGGCATTCTAGAATCCTCATAAAAAAATGAGTGGGTGTGTAGCTTTTCAAGCAAAGCAAAGGCGTTAGCCAAACTCTCATTCTTTTGACCTCAAGTCAGCCCAAATCACGAAAGTTGCGGTACACGGAACAAACAGATGAATCTCGCAACAATTTTAGGCATTTATGAATCCTCATGAAAATCATGGAGGCTTTCTGGGTTTTCACGGAAATCACATAAGTTAACCAAAATTTCCCTCTTTCGACCTAAAGTTAGATCAAATCACTTATTTGGCCGTAGAGGGATCAAACGAATGAATCTCGAAACAATTTGAGGCGTTGTGGACTCCTCATGAAAAATGAGGAGTGTATGTGGAGTTTCAGGCAAAACCATGGGGTTAACCAAACTTTCAATCTTTTAACCCCACTTCAGCCCAAATCATGTATGTTGGTTTACCCCTACACACGGATGAATCTCGCAACAATTTTAGACATTCTCAAATGCTCATGAGAATGAAAGAGGCTATGTGGGTTTTCACGCTAATCTGAGACGTTGACCACACATTCATTCAATTGTCCTCAAGCAAGCCCAAATCGAGTATGTGGCCATCTAGGGCCCAAACAGAAGAATCTCGCAATAATCTTAACCATTCTAGAATCCTCATAAAAAATGAGGAGGGTGTGTGGCTTTTCAGGCAAAGCAAAGGCGTTAACCAAACTCTCATTCTTTCGACCTCAAGTCAACCCAAATCGTGAAAGTTGCGGTACACGGCACAAACAGATGAATCTCTCAACAATTTTAGGCATTTACGAATCCTCATGAAAATCATGGAGGTTTTGTGGGTTTTAACGGAAATCAAGGAAGTTAACCAAAATTTCACTCTTTCGACCTAAAGTTAGACAAAATCACGTATCTGGCCGTAGAGGGATCAAACAAATGAATCTCACGACAATTTGAGGCGTTTTGGACTCCTTATGAAAAATGAGGAGGGTATTTGGAGATTCAGGCAAATCCAAGGGGTTAACCAAACTTTCAATCTTTTGACCCCAACTCATCCCAAATCGCGTATGTTGGTTTACAGAGTACACATAGATGAATCTAGCGACAATTTTAGACATTCTCGAATCCTCATGAGAATGAAGGAGGCTATGTGGGTTTTCATGCTAATCTGAGACGTTGACCACACATTCATTCATTTGTCCTTAAGCAAGCCCAAATCGAGTATGTGGCCATCTTGGGCCCAAACGGAAGAATCTTGCAACAATCTTAAGCATTCTAGAATCCTCATAAAAAATGAGGAGGGTGTGTGGCTTTTCAGGCAAAGCAAAGGCGTTAGCCAAAGTCTCATTCTTTTGACCTCAAGTCAACCAAAATTGCGAAAGTTGCGGTACCGACACAAATAGATGAATCTCGCAACAATTTTAGGCATTTATGAATCCTCATGAAAATCATGGAGGCTTTGTGGGTTTTCACGGAAATCATGAAAGTTAACCAAAATTTCACTCTTTCGACCTGAAGTTAGACCAATAATGTATCTAGCCGTAGAGGGCCAAAAAGGATGAATCTTGCAACAATTTGAGGCAGTCTGGACTCTTAATGAAAAATGAGGAGGGTATTTGGAGATTTAGGCAAATCCAAGGAGTTAATGAAACATTCAATCCTTCGACCGTAACTCAGCCCAAATCTTGTATGTTGGTGTAAAAGGGTACACAAGGATGAATCTGACAACAATTTTAGGAATTCTTGAAGCCTCATGAGAATGAAGGAGGCTATGTGTGTTTTCACCCAATAGTTTAAAAAATTCAAAATATTTATTATTGATAGAAAATAATTTACTTTTAGAACTGACTATAAAGCCATAATTAACTTCTACAACAAACTTGCCACTTCTCACAAGTTGAGTAGAAACAGGTGGGTTAAGTTTTGCGATTATCTTATTGTACATGTGTTACCATTAATATGGAACATATAAAAGGAAAAGATAATACAATAGAAGATAAAATTTCCAGAATTATTACTAATAGCTCATCTCTTGCATGTGCAAAAATCAGGGATGGGTAAAGGCAAAAGAAAAGGTGGATTCACTTAAGCCTAACAGCTCTCTGATGACGTTTAGAGGATCAATCCTCACAAAGTACCCCCTGGGACACAGCAAAAGCTTCAAGCCACTACCTCATCTTCCCCCTCCGGATGAGTTACAACAATGTTTATTAGATGCTCTCTAGAACGCCTCACCAAGCAAACAGAAGCACACGACTTTAAACACTTTAAATTGTTATTTTTCAAAAATTCGGGAAAACCCCTGAGAAAAACTTTGTCTTTCTATGTTTTGTCTAGAGGAGACCGACTAGGAATTTATATAAATTATCTCAAACTGGTCAAAGCTATTGGAAGAACCCCTAAGCTAACTGGCTAGGATACTATGACTTCTAAGAGGCTTGGAAACAAGCCACAACAACACTACCACCACCTATTTTTGTGGAAGCAAGATCCCTAGCGGATCTACCCCCATATGCAGGTGTACACTCTCTTACAAAGAATAGAATAAGACAATCTAAATCAACTAATATTGCTTTATTTCAGCCTAACCTTAATTTGTAGCAGGAAATTAAGAAGGAGCAAGAAGAAATTGAAGTGCTCCGACAACATTTTAAGAAGTTAAATCTTTTGACTTAAGTACTCAGAGAACAGAATAACCATATGCATAACCTACTCTTCGGTACTCAATCCTATAACAAGCTACAAATCCCATGCCTAAACGTTCATAAAAGAAGAATCGTTAAAGAACATTCTCCCATTATTTGATGTTTAGTAGATGATGGAGCAAAGACTCATTCAAAAGATGATGGGTCTACATCAATAGTTAATAGATCTCAATCAACAGGCACCCCCTGATGGAAGATATAGGGTCGACTAAGAAGTAACTACTTAGGTCAACACAAATGGAAAATTATTGTACACAAGACTTCTTAAATTGTGTGTAGACTTAGAAAGACCAACTCATGTCCTTGAAGGTGAAGAATATCCAATTGACTACATGGATTTTCTAGCCTACAGAATGGTTGCAACATTCGTCATTTTAGAGGACATACAGGACCTTCCTTTCGGTAACACACTTAACGAAGAAATAAGAAAACAACAGAGTTTGGGTACCACTTATGTCAAAGTCCATTCTCAGAATCCTTATTATAAGAATGGCGAGTACCGTCAAAGTTTTCACAGGTTTTTAGTCACACCGGTGATTGAACACACCGAAGAAGGATTCACAGAACCATAGTGTGACAAATATCTTAAAGATCCATGCCTGTATGAACAAATAAGTAAAAAGAATGCAGAAGGATATTGTCTTTTATCCTTCAAACAAGTTGCCAGCTATGCTTGTTATCAAGTATGGATTCCAAACAATAGAGATTATCCCAACAAGATTCAAATTACATACCTTAATTATGAAGATAGCATAGTATGATTATGACACACGTCAGCTAAAAGAGTCTTTACTTTTGTAAAAAGTACTTTGAATTACTACACTTTAATTAAAAAGTCAATGCTAGCTTGCACGCTAGAACTTTATTTCGTTTAACTTTTAGTATTGACTGTACGATCTTCGAATTTGTAACTCTATTATGTCCATGGATTTCAAACACCTTGAAATCTGCACAGTTGCTTCTGCCTATATATAAGTTGTAGGTTCACAGCCAATGGACACCACCACAACAACTAAATCTCAATAAATGAGACTTCACAGAAACTCTGATCTTCCCCCCCTTTCAAAATTTCTAGCTTTTGATCATTTAAGTTTAAGCCCTACCTTTATACATATAAGTAGGCATGGAAGATGAAAGAGCAGGAGGTCTCCTCCCAACCTGGTATCAGAGCAAAAGATTACGAAGGTATAAATTTCTATAGATTTTGTTCAATTATAATGGTCTCATTTCTTTCGTCAATACTTCTTTCTGCTATGATCTTTTCATATTTCTTTCTTTAATTTATCAAAATTTTTATCAAGACAAATCTGCGGTTATGCCCAAAGACTAGCCCGATGGATTGTCATCAAGAGGATAGACTAAACAATCTGGCAAGCTAGGTGAAGGATTACAAGTAACTGCATGACTAGTCTTGGTAAACACTTTGATTACTTAAACCTTGAAATAGGAAAGCCCATAGCTAAATAAAGTATTAATGATAAGGAATTTAGTTGTTTTACTAAAGGAAATCATAAACATAGGTACCACTCAAATCATACTCATTTGAATATTATATCTGATCTTTGCTCTTTGATTTTACATAATATCTCTATTTACTTTGCCTCTTCTTCTTCATCTTTTTCAAAAATCTTTAATCTATTGCACTCCAATAACCTATCCTTTGATAAGGCAACATAAAAACTTGAGTATCTTAAAACTCAACAAGATCTATCTTATTTATGCAAAATTCCACAAAAAAGGAATTTCGGGTTTTAATTGAAAAATTTGACTTTGAACCTAAAGAGATAGAGAAAGAGACCCAGTTTGCTGTTAGTAATCTTCAACAGTAGGTTACTACTCTTGAACACAAGTTATCACATCTTGCAAGTTTTTGTGTTTTGTTTGAAAATCATATTCAATCTATAGAATGCCTTGTACAAAAAATTGACCGATTACTTAGCTAACACTTCCTCTTGTTACTTTTATGGAGAGATAATATAGCAAGAAAACTTGTCCCAAACACGCCTTGAACTTGCTAATATCATTCGCATATATTTAAGACAAGTATAGACTCGTTTTCTTTTGACACCGAGAGAAAGGAGAAATCCTACATCTTATATGTATCTCATTTGCTTACTAACAGTTTTTATTCAAGTATTAGAACAGGAACTCCTATGATTTCTCAGTTTTTGCTTTGGTTAACAAATCAAGAACTAGAATCAAGGGAATTCAAAGAAAATCTTGCTCAACATATTTTACTTGCCTTTGAGCAAGAAGACAAGATTTATAGGGATCTTCCTCCAGAATTTTAAAACAAGGGAAGATAATTACTCTTTGCTCATTTTTTATTATTATTTGCCTCTTTTATGAGAACTACTTAAATGTCTGATAATGATCTCAACTACATAAAAATAATTGAAAAGGTAGGATATAAATTTTTCAGTCCTAGTGTAGGTTTTGCTGAAGAAAAGACTGAGATCGGTGAAGCCGTCCAGATAGGAGATAAAATATTTATTAGGCAAAATAACATAATTATAGAACAGTTGATTGACATCAGACAGTTATTGGGCGTTCTAGTATCACAGGCATCGACACAACAAGCTGTACCTAGTCGGGTCATAGATTTAACTACTAAGATAAGTAACTTATCCTTAGGAAAGGAACAGAAGAAAGTAACTAAGGTTTATGGTGGTCCTCATCTGGTATGGAAGAAGCTGGAACATTAGGATCCAAAGCTATAATTAGCATAAATAATATTAGGAATTTTAACACCTTTTCTACCTTAGTAAATAAATGGCACGACCATAAAATCAGATACTTTGATAGACTAGTTGATCCTGACAAACAATTAGATATTCTCCATCATAAGAAGACAAATCTAGCCCCAACAGAAGTTTTATATACACATGGTTTGTTAGAAACTAAACAAAAAGTATATGAACACTTTGGTGAAGAAACAATAAGGTGTACATGTGATAATCGGGTAATTATTCCTTTTATTAATAAGGATAGTAAACATAAGTTTCTAGAACAAAATTTCATAATCATTCATATAGGACTTGTTCTCATTAAAGTCACATGATTAACCAAGTCTGAAGCTGGTAGACTGGTTTTGATAAATCTTATAGATACTAGATATGGAGGTAACATACTAAAGGCCATAATAGGCACCATAGAAGTTGACATGGCTAAAAACAATGGTGTGATCTATATGGAACCAAAGATACAGATGCCGGTTACAGATTTTGCTAAACACCTCCAACTGATAGTCAAACCCCGAGGATACAAGGATTTTAATGAAGGACAAAATCTTGCAATCACAAAGATCCTCAGAGGTAGATTAAGTAATATTACTAACAATAATTTTAAACTTCAAATAGACAGGGTAATGCAATACTTAAGCAGCTAGGGCATTCAAGCTATTAAAGGAAAAAGCTTTTCAGCCACAGATTTAGCTGGGAAAGAATGGAATATTAATCTCCCAAATACTCAACCCTTAGTCCTTGCCCGATCCTATTTTTGGGAAAATAGCAACAAGTCTGTACGTATTTGTTTCTCTGATTACAAAACAGAAGGGGTAACAGAATAAGAATCTGATAATGAACATGATAATCTCATTCTTGTTATTTCTTATTCCACCCCAAACTCCTTATAATTATTATATGAATATTACCCTAACTATGATTAGGAACAAGATTTTTTTCCCAGATACCTCATCCAGATGATTGCCATATGTTAATTACTTATAAGTATCATGGGAATTACCCCAAAGTTTTGCTCAAGCATGAACTTGGCAAATAAGCAGAAGGTAAATTACATAGAAAACCTTCTAGGTAAGACAACCAAGTATTATTATTTGAACTGGGTTCATATTTACCTTACGGAATATAATGGGTTGGTAGCCTCAGCTAATAATACGCAGGATGTCACAGGTTAGATAAGATAATTGATAATAGGATATGACCCCTTTAGAGGAGCAACAAAAATGCAAGATATAGCCTTACAGGATATAGAAAGGCTTATCATAGAAAATATGAATGACAAATAATTATTTGGATGCTTTTCTAAATTTAGCTTCTAAATATGGGCAAGCCTTTACCCAGAACATGAGCGATAAATATTTTAGTAAGTTACTGCCACCCTTTAACAGCATAATAAAAGATGAATGGTGTAAGGTGTACCCAGGCGTAACACAAGGTATAGCCCCTGGGATAGTTTTCACAAAGGAATAGCACCACCTTTTGGTGTCATGTGTGTTAACTTGATGCATATATTGTAAATGTTGCTCCATAAATTAACATTGTTGTATATGCTTACTGTCATGCCTCTATATATATATAATAACACTGGAAAGGGAAGAAAACGTATTTGTGTGTCATAGGTACCTAGTGAAAAAAAAATTAGAAAAGATACAATTATACTATATGTGAATGAAGGGCGATTTTACTTTTAATTTTAGTTATTTTTTAATTATGAATACAAGAGATAATGTAAGAGATTTGATTAAGGATAATTTAGTAATTTTAAATTATATTATGATGTTTAGTCCTTCTAAGTAATTACAATTTTTATGGTCATTTTCAATAAATATATTTTCCTTCAGTTCTTCATTCTAGTCTTCTCTTAATTTTATACATCCAAATTTAAAATTTTCAAGTACATATTTTTAAATAAAAAATATCTTTTGAAAATTGACAATTAAAAGTTTATCTTCTTTTTAGATTTCGCACACAATAAGTTAATTTTTTTTCAAAAAATTAATACTAAAAGATTATTTAAAAATCATTTAAGTTAATTTTAAACGGGGCTGAGTGTGATGAACTTGTTGGATCTGCCTATCACCCAAGAGAGGGGGTGAATTGAGTGTTTGATAAAACTTTAGAAACTTTAAAAACTTTTCGCAACTAATTTGAAATCAGTTCTATAATAGTAATCAGTTATCCAAATATGTATATTGGAAATAAAAGAGTTTAGGGAAGAGAGTATGCAAACTGTGATTTATCCTGGTTCGGTCCAATCCACGATGACCTACGTCCAGTCCCCAGGCTCCTCCTGAGATTTCAATCTACTATCTCCTTGTTTAACCAGGCACAAGAGAAAAGCCTTTACAACCTCACAAGTTTAGTCAGGCACTTGTGGAGTCTTCACAATCTCTCACTTTGATTACACGTTCTGTACTTAGAGTAATCCTCTCACTATGATTCACTCCCGCTTACAAACTGTAATCAATATACTTGCTGGATTACACACTCTGTACCCAAAGTAATCCTCTTCCTAGAATTCACTCCCCTTACAAGCTGTAATCACAACACAGTGTTTCCCACTCAAGATCACCTAATCTTGAGTAACTCTCAAATAAACTGATTAAAAATTTATCTTCTCTCTCAGAAGTGAATGAATAAACACTGAAGTACAATACAAATCATTTCACTCTCAATGATAAACTTATGTAGACATTAAGAACAGAGAGTAAATGATGTGAAAATCAGAGTATTAGCATATTGGAGATGTAAGCTTATGTCTCTGCGTTTTCCCGCTCTTCTTCCACACTCTCCTCTGTTGGAGTCTTCAAGTCTTCGGGTATTTATGCTAATTGAAGCTTGTGACCGTTGTAGATCCATTCAGACTTGGACTCATTCGAAAATATAGCTGTTGTGAGTGTTTCTTCATGGATCTAGCTGTTGTGACCACTTTTGTTTGAATATGACTGTTGGGAAAATTTACAGATTTGCATATTTGAGTTTTGTCCCTTCAAGAATGTCTCCCATGATGTTCAGCAGCCTTTGTTGGTGGGAGCCTTATTGTCTGCATTGAGAAAAGGTTGGGCTTCTTTCCAGGCTGTCATACATTTTCTTTGGTTGAGAAGATATATTAAAATAATACAAGTGGTTCATAGAGTTGCTTTATTGATTTTAAAGAAAGTCTATATCTTCTGAAATCTTAAACTCAAGCATATCAAGATTGTAGAACGTTTGAATCCATTACAGTTGAGCATTCAGCTTCATTTCTCTAAGTTTCTCGTTTGGTTCTGCTATCTTTGTCATTTCTGAAAATCTGCAGCAATCTTCATCTTCATGCTTGTGACAGATTTTGATTTCTGTCAAGTTTGATGTTATCTCAAACTTTTAATCATCTGAAACTTGCTAGAAAAATGATTAATCATGATTAGGAACAGTAGCAATAGATGATATAAAGTATTAAGATCAATCATGAAGTTTTCGGAAGTTGGCGCAATCTGATTTTCAAAACTTCAGCGACTGAAACTGGAATTTGCAAAACGAAACTGGAGTTTGCAACGGCTAGACTGGAGTTTAGAATCCAAACTTGACTTTTCAGCGGGCTAAACTGGAGTTTAGAAATCAAAACTCGAGTTTAGGTCTTCCAGAGAGGAATATTGCAATTTGAGTTTTGAACCACACTTGAACATAAGCCTAAACTTGAGTCATTAAGTGACTAACTCGAGTTTTGGACTTTTGGAGTGAAAATAAGCTTGAGTCCACAAAACTCAAAACTGGAGTCTTCGAACGCAAACTGGAGTTTCCAAAGTTCAAAATATTGAGGAGCTCTCTGTCTGCCACAAACTCGAGTTTACTAACCCAAACTCGAGTTTCCTTCATAGATGAAAACATCTTGCTCTCTGTCAAGTGCAAAACTGGAGTTTGTAAACCCAAACTCGAGTTTTCTTCTCCATGGCTCAGTCAAATATCCTTTTCACAAGTTCTTTGCTTTTTGACTTGATAAAGATCAATTCCTGGAATCCATTACCTATCTCCATAAAGCTCTTTAAGTCTTCTTTCAATTGCAAAAAGAATCAGCTCCAAACTCAATATAATCTGACAGTTATGATATGATGTATGAAGGCAATTCTTTGGCTAGCGTTTTTCAGCATCCTGAATTTACAGTCAACTTTCAAAGAACATATCTCACTCATTTGATCTTTGTTTTCCATGATCTTTATGTTTCTGGAAAGCTATGTGAGTCTACTTTCATATGCCACCAATTTCAGCTCATTCTGATATGTAGATTGTGAGATACACTCAAATCATTGAAACTTGGTCTGCTGTGTGGCATGAATTCCTGTTCCAACTTCTGAAATTCATAGCTCTCTCATTTTAGCTTCTTTGGGCATGAAACTTTGTCAAGATGACGTATAGGATGTCTAGTTTCATACAAAATTGATTTTACCTTAAACCGATCTCTGGTTTGGGAGATATCATCGAATTACCAGAGGTCGCCCGTGCTGAATGTGAACAGAGTTGAACAGAGTTGCTGAAAGCTTGCTAAACTCAAGTCATTAAGTGACTAACTCAAGTTTTGAGTTCCAAACTCGAGTTTACATTGCCAAACTCTAGTTTTGTTGATCCAGAGACGTCAGAGTTGCTGAAGACTTCACAAACTCGAGTTATTAAGTGACTAACTCGAGTTTTGAGTTCCAAACTCGAGTTTACATTGTCTAACTCGAGTTTTGATGATCCAGAGACGCCAGAAAGTTACTGAAGATACTACAAACTCGAGTTATTAAGTGACCAACTCGAGTTTTGAGTTACAGACTCGAGTTTTATGTTCTAAACTCGAGTTTTCTCATAATCCAGAGGCAAATCACTTCCTGTAATGCAGTAAACTTGACTTTTGAGTATCTGGCTCGATTTTGCACATCTAGAACCTGATATATGCTTGTTTTAACTCTAAATTGAGTCATCCCAACTTCCGTTTGATCTTGGAGACTTCAAGAATGAAACTAAGAACTTGTATAATAATTTTCTCAGTTTATTTAGGAAGTTCTTCTTTCTTTCTTCTCTCTTCTTGATTATTCTCCATGAATCAACTCTTTCTTTCTTCTCTTTTCTTGTTCTTTCTCCAGATGAACAAATCTACATTAAATGTAGCAATTAGACAATGTATATGATATAAACTTTTCGCTCTTGCTAATGGCAATCTATATAAGACATCATCAAAACTAATCATAACCAACAAAACTCAAGCACTGAAATTCATTCCCCATTTCCCTCCTAGGAAGGCTTTACAGGTGATGATGGCAAGATGGAGAATATAGTAAAAGTCTGTTTACTTGTTAGCCAAGTTTTTCCATTGAAGGTCGAACAAGCCTCTGTATTCTATTCGAACAAGCCTTTATTCCTAGGGTTGCTTGAAAGGCCTTTGACTTGTCCTATTTCCTTTTTCAACATCATTAACTCAATCAACATGGAGAAAAAGAGGGGATATGCCAAATATTATAGAAGTCTCTTTACTTGTTGGCCAAGCTATTCCTGTGTTGCCCAAAAATCCTTTGAGTTTTCCTATTTCCTTTCTCATCACTATTAACTCAGTCAACATGGAGAAAAAGAGGGGAGATTCCTAATATAGAAGAAGTCTCTTTACTTGTTGCCCAAATTTTTCCTTAGGATGCCCAACAAGCCTTCAACTTCTCTTATTTCCTTTCTCATCATCATTAAGTCGGTCAACATGGAGAAAAATAGGGGAGATGCTGAATATAGTAGAAGTCTCTTTACTTCTTGACCGAGTTATCTTTACTTGTTGGTGAAAATGGAAGAAATCACCAAGAGAGGGGTCAATTGGGGATTAAAAAAATTCTTTCTGAGAGATAGCCAAGTTTTCAAAAAGTGAAATGCACAAAAGTAAAGGAAGAGAAGCTTGGACATGAAAGACTTATACTGGTTCGGTCTTAACTTTGACCTACGTCCAGCCCCAGATATCTTCTGGGTTTTTCACTATTAATGCTTTCTTATTACAACAATGTAACACTCAAGCAATCCTAATTACCTAGGACCTACTCCCCCTTACACTATGTAATAAAACAAACCAACTCACAGGTTCCACAGCCTTGAGTTCTTTACAAAAGTAATAATCAAACATTTTTCGAAATCACACTCTCTTAAAGAGCAGATAAGCATAAATACTGAAGTTCAAGAAAATTTTTTGCACAATAAAGATTAAAATCAAGACTGCAATCTGTTGTAATTCAGTTGTGTATTTTGCTTTGCGTCTTCATGGGTATTTATAGGTTTAATCTGAGGAGCTAGCCGTTGCAAATTCATCTCAATGAATCTTCAACGTTCAGCTGTAAATCTGGAATATGATAGTTGCATATTTTTCTCTGTTTCTTCAATTCTCAGCTGGAATTCTATACTTAGTTGATACAGATAGTCTTCCAGATATTCTGTCATTCCATAAACCTTATTTGTCCATTGGAGAGAGATTTAATAGACCCATAACGGCCTGAGCTAAACCATTAGGATAGAGGAGGAAGATCAGCCCTGTTCTTGGTTCTTCATTTATTGCATTTGATCCAAATCTGATTTCATCTTGATCATTGCTGAACTTATCTGAAACTTACTCAAAAACTTTATCAATGATGTTTGAAATAATGGTAATGCATGATATAATATTTTCAGATTAACCTATAAAGATTTCACAGATTGACACAGACTGGTTGTTCAAAATCTGTTCGTCATAAACTCGAGTTTTCATAGGCAGACTCGAGTTTTGAGTTCATCCATAAAGCAAGATTGTAATATCCTGAAATTTGGGCATAAAGACTTGAGAAAAGGCCTAAATTAGGCAGACTACCAAGCCCGGTTCAGGGAGTATGAAATTTCCTAGACAAATAAAGATCCTCTATGTTTTGAGGAAATAGGAAGAGAAAGAGACACAAAAAAGTCATATGTCAAAAACCAAGAGTCAGAATAATGATTGCGGTGGGACACATGCCACTTCAGGGGTAAAAGAGGAAAAGTAAGGCTAAGAAAGTCAAATCCTTACCCCTTAAGTCATTAATTTCATCCAACTAGGAGAGAGAAGGAGAAATAAGATGATTTTATCCATAATCAAGCCTATACACGAAAGGCGGGTCCCACAGGATGTTAACTGGTAAAAAAGGGATCGATAAGGACCAGTTAGGGTTCTTTTTAGACTAAATGGGACAAGTGGGGGATCACTTTGGGAAGATGGAAGGGTGCCACAATTGAGTGTCCATTCAGGGGAGAATATCTGGAAAAATTCTAGAAAAGTACAAAAAGGGGCACTTTTGTACCCGATAGGGCTCGACGGGGACTAGTTGGTCGGGAACCGGACTGATAAAGTGAAGGAAATGAATTAATTAAATAGGATCAGATATTTGGGCTCCATTAGGCGCCACATAACCCTCTATAATTAATTAAAAACGTTGCTTTGAGTGCAAGAAAAGAAAAGTCAATGAAAAAGTCAACTGCGGGTCCCACGATTAGAGAAAAGGGGTAAAACTGGAATAAATGGGTAAAATTCAATGGGATCAGATTTGAGGGACCCACATGGCGTCCCATATGTGCCCCTAGGCAGGTAAAAGGTTTCGGGCCAAAGTCGGTAATTATCCAAAAGTTCTGAGGCAAAATTACAATTTTCGAAAGTTTTGGGCCAAAACGGGTCATTTTCCCGAAAATTGGAAAATATCCCAGATATTTTTGGGAGCTGTTCTGCACCACTTTGACTGCCCTAGAAGTCTCTGGACTTTCTTGGAGGTTAAGCCAAAAAATATCTGTCCAAAATTATCCGCTGTCAGTCAGAAATTACACTGGTTAATTCTAAAACTACTGGATCAATTTTAACTTTTATTTAAAAGTGTTTTACCTTAATTTTTCACCCTTGTGGGGCGAAAATTCCAGAAAACCAAGGGAGGGCAGTCAGCCACCATAGCTAGGGTTTGAAGCTCAAGCTCCTAAGTTCTTTCATCACCTCTCTGATTCTAAGGTAACCAAAAATCTTTGTCTTCTTGAGTTCTTACTAAGGTATTTTCGTGCAAAAGATAGAAGCATGGTGTTAGGGTTGGATTTCTGTAGTTTTGAGGTTTCCAATGGCTCTAGAACGTGATTTTGTGTAGGGTATGGGTTTGGTTTGAGTTTCCAAAATCAAAACACCGAAAAATCTTAAAAGGAAGGTTGCTGCCAGTTTTGGGAAATCTAGGCAGCGAACCTTTGGTAACGTTTTTGACTTGGTAAAATAACTTGGTTTGATCTGAAATTTTACATGAGAAAATTAGACATCTGGGGCATGAGTCTACATATATAATAATAAAGATTTGGATAAGATTTTCTTATTGAAATGTTTGGTTGAAAACAGAAAAGAAAATAGTGGCGCGAATCTGGACCAGAGGGCAAAAAAGTGGCATCACGCCCAGATACCTGAACTTTTGACCTCTGGGAAAATTTTTCCTTAAAATTATAAATGCTAATGGTTCAGATGGCGCTGGTTTCACTCAAAAATGATTTTTTTTGGAATTTATGAAAAATCGGTGAAGTCAGGACAGAAATACTAAATTTCTGGAAAATCTGTTTGTAGCTCGGTTTTAAGCAAATAATGTAAGGGTATTTTTAGAAAGTACTCAAATAAATTATTTTTATGATATTAGGGTCAAGCAACCTCTTGGGAGACTGGTGGAACCCTTAAAAGTATAACACAGTATCTTTACCACCAGGTAGTACTAACCTCTCTACTCCGGCACTTTTATGTGTTTGTTGTATGTTTTGCTTGCCATATGTGTTTTTGTTTGTGTTTGGCTAAATATGCATACAGAACGTACTTGTGATTGTGTTCCTAGCGCTGCGGATACCTGCTGAGGTCGCACACGTGAGTGTGGCAGCTGTACGGACTGGCTTGTGATTCCGGTAAATCTGGGGCCTGCCTTGGTAAGGCAGCTCGACAGTGCGAAGACATGTATGTTGTGTATGTTTTCTGTTTGCATATATGGTATATTTGGCATATTTCCGTATTTGTACTTATCATACAATTGCACACATACACACCACACATATAGTGCATGAGTATTGATGGTTACTCTGGGGGCCACACATGGACTCCAGAACTTGCTAGTGACGCAGAAGGGTGTGCTTAAGCAGAGAAGGCCTTTTTGCAGAGGTAGGATGACAGAGCAGTAGAAGGATAGAGGATGCCCTATCGTACTTTGTATTTTACTTTTTGGGATGACTATACTTATATTTTAGAGTTTACTTCCAGATAATTGTACCCTAACCCTTCGGGGACTTTTACTTATTGATTATTTACTTTTACCAGTACAGTAGATTGTCCAAACCAGTTAAAATGCTCTGTTGCGCACACTCTGATGTATGTTAAATGGACCTAATAAGGAAGGAAAGGTAACCGCTAGAAAGAATTCCTCTAACCCGCCACCCGAAAGGGCGAGGCCGGTAGGGGTGTAACAAAGATCGCGATAAAAGTTTTGAACACATTTTGAAAAACTTCCTAAACTCAAGTTGTTAAGAGACTGACTCGAGTTTTGGTTCTTACAGAGAGAAAAGTCGAGTTCTGGTCTTCAAATGGGATTTTGGACATATTACAAAACTTGAGTCATTTAGTGACTAACTTGAGTTTTGAATTTTGATAAGAAGGTACAGTTAAGTTCAAAGCTTCAAAACTGGAGTTTTCAAAATTAAGACTGGAGTTTCCAAAACCTGAAATATTGCAGCACTCTTCTGTATGACACAAATTCGGTTTTTCAATACGAAAACTCGAGTTTCAGTAATAACTAAAACTTTAGAATTTCTCTGTAAGTGTAAACTGGAGTTTCCATAGTCAAGACTGGAGTTTACAAAACAAGTAACAACTCGAGTGTTTTTGTTTAAGCCAAACTCGAGTCTTCAAAAACAAGACTCGAGTTTCAGTGAAAACTGAAACTTTGAAAACCCTTTGCACAGGTAAAACTGGAGTTTGCAAAATCAAAACTGGAGTTTTCTTGACTGAAATTTCTGAAGTCTTTCTGTTTGGTCTAAACTCGAGTTTTTCAAACTGAAACTCAAGTTTGTCTTGTTGTGGAAATTGAGTGCTCTCTGTAACTTGCAAACTCGAGTCTGCCTGAGCAAACTGGAGTTTGGCTTTCTTGAAAAAATTGAGCTACTCTTTGTCAAGTCAAAACTCAAGTTTTTGTACAAAAACTCGAGTTTGCCTTTAACAGTAAGTTTTACAACTTACCAAAGACAAACTTCATGTTGAGTTTACAATTGTCAGTTATCATCAAAACACATAGAGAACTAACATTCTCCCCCTTTTTGATGATGATGACACTTGTAAACTAAAATTTCAAAGGATTTGATTGATTTTATCATTTGAAATGTATTTTGCAAAAAAAATGTTTATGCATAACAATATATCAGAGATTGAGAAAGCAGAAGCAACATGAACTAAAAAGAACTTATCATATACACCATATAGACCATTAGTCATTTCATAAGGAGTCAATACATAATGAAAACAGAAGGACAATAAATACAAACTTTAAGACTCAAAAGCTTTTCAAAATCAATTCTTCTCCACTCAAGTTTTACAATGAGCCTTTCTCTCCCCCTTTGTCATCAGCAAAAGAGGGTGGAGCTGTGGGTGTAGGATCTGTAGGTGTAGGCTGAGAGGATGCAGCAGTGGTAGGGGCAAGAGTGGTTATAGGAATGGTAGAAGCAGGAGGTGCAGTTCCAGGGGAAGAGAGGGTTAGAGACTGTAGAATCTAATCTAGTTGCACCTTCATTGCATCTTGAGTCTCTGTCAAGGCTTGATTCGTCTTGTTTAACTCAGCCACTAATTTGGCAACCTCAATCTCAATGTTTGTAGCCAACTTGGTAATTGCAGCATCCACAATTTCTTGGACTTTGGCAGTGAAATAAGAAGGAAGAGAAGGCCGAGGAGGTGGAGCAGCTGATTGAGCCTCTTGAGCTTGAGCATAAGAGGCTCTTGTTCTTGAAGGAACCCTTGAATGTCTAGAGCCTTGATCATCAAAACTTATTTTCATTAAATGCAGCTGGGGTTTCCCAAATTCTAGTTGTCTCTGAATAGTGTCAATAGCGCCAACATGTCAGATTTTGAAATAGAACAGAATTACAGAGACTAAGGAAGGAAAGGGTATGTGGGACGGTTTCCTAGATCCAAATTTGAATTTGACCATTTCCTGAAACACCCATTGTCCCACATTGATGGGCATTTTATCTACAATAGTAGTGAAGGGAAGATAGTCTCTCTTGTTGGACCTGGCTATCACCCAAGAGGGGGTAAATTGGGTGTTTGATAAAACTTTGGATAAGTTAACTTTTTTTTTGAAATACCCAAGTTTTTAATCGAAAACAGAGTATAACAAAGCAAGGGAAGAAAAGTTTGACACAATAGGATTTATATTGGTTCGATCCTAACCTTGACTTACGTCTAGTCCCCAGATACCTTCTGGGTTTTTCAACTATTTCAATATTCTTTAATTACAACAATGTAACTCTCAAGTAATCCTAATCACCAAGGACTTGCTCCCCCTTACACTTTATAATTAAATAACCCAACTCACAGGTTCCATAACCCTGAGTTCTCTCAAACAAGAAATCAAATGATTTTCAAAACAAGACTCTCAAAAAGAGTAGATATGAATAAACAGTGAAGTTCGTTAGTTCTCTATGTGTTTTGATGATAACTAACAATTGTAAACTTGGCATGAAGTTTGTCTTTGGTAAGTTGAAAAACTTACTGTCAAAGGCAAACTCAAGTTTATGTAAACTCGAGTTTGAGACTTGACAGAGAGCTACTCAATTCTGCAAGAAAGCCAAACTCCAGTTTGCTTAGGCAAACTTGAGTTTGCAAAGTCACAGAAAGCAATCAAAGTTTTTATCAACAAGCCAAACTCCAGTTTGTAAAAACAAACCTGAGGTCTGGAAGATACAGAGAGCACTCAGAATCTTGAACAATACAAACTCGAGTCTAGACCCAAACTCGAGTTTAGACTAAACAGAAAGAATCCAGAAAACTCAGTATTTTCATAAGTCTTGCAAACTCCAGTTTGTGTTTCCAAACTCCAGTTTACACTTGACCAAAGAAAAATTTCAAAGTTTCAGCTCTTACTGAAACTCAAGTTTGCTTCCCCAAACTCGAGTCTGAGTCATACAGAAAGACCACTAATATGCTTGCTTTGCAAACTCTAGTTTACGCTGCTAAACTCCAGTCTGGAAATTCTTGAACTTAGGCTCATCCTCTTGACATAGCCCCAAACTCAAGTTAGTCATTAATTGACTCGAGTTTAGCAACTTGTCCAAAGTTCCATTCCAAGACCATAGCCCGACAGTCTTCTCTGTAAGAACCAAACTCAAGTTAATATTTGTGAACTGCCAGTTTAGACCATTGATCAACATTCATGCTCTCTGGTTGAACCCCAAACTCGAGTCTAGGATTACAAACTCGAGTTTACATTGGTGATTTTGAAAAACCAAATGATGTTAATCTGCGAAATCTTTATGGGTCAACCTGAAATCGTTTTATCATATGTTCCTATTGCTTCTAATGTCTTTGATGAAGTTTTGAGTGATTTTCAGATAAGTTCAGCTAAGATCAAGATGGAATTAGACCTGGAATAAAGTGCATTAAATGAAGAACCAAGAACAGGGCTGATCCTTCTCCTCTATCCCAATGGTTCAGTATAGACCGTTATGGATCAAGTAAATCTCTCTCCAACGGTCAAATGAAGGTTATGGAATGGCTAAATATCTGGAAGACCTTCTGTATCAACATATTCCAAGATTCCAACTGAGAATTGAAAGAACAGAAAAAAAAAAAAATATGCAACTGTCATTTTCCAGATTGCAGCTGAACGTTAGAGAAGAAATTGCAATGGCTAGCTCATTCAGTTAGCCTATAAAAGGCTATAAAGACTTAGAGCAACACACACACAACCAAGCTACTTTGATTATATCTTGCAATTTGAGTCTGTATTGTGTTTTTAAATTGATCTTCAGTATTTATCATTATATGCTCTTTTTGAGAGTCTTGATTCTTTGAAATCAAAAGTTGTTAGTGTAAACTCAAGGTTGTGGAAACCTGTGAGTGGGGTAGCTTAATTACAAAGTGTAAGGGGGAACAAGTCCTAGGTAAGTAGGATTGAAAGTGGAAGAAATCACCAAGAGGGGGGTGAATTGGGGATTTTAAGAAAAAAAAAATTTCAAAATCTTAAAACAAATAACAAGAGAGTAAGGGAAGAAAAGCTTGACACAAAGAATTTATACTGGTTCGGTCACAACTTGACCTACGTCCAGTCCCCAGATACCTCCTGGGTATTTCTACTATCTTAGAAAGCTTTAATTACAACAATGTAAATCACATGCAATCCCAATCACCTAGGACTTGCTCCCCTTTACACTTTGTAATTAAACTACCCCAACTCACAGGTTCCACAACCTTGAGTTTTCTCACAACAAATTATCAGAAATGATTTTCACAATCAAACTCTCCTAAAGAGTAGATAATCATAAACACTGAAGTTCAAAAAATATTTTGCATAAAACAGAGCTTAAAGATCAAAGAAGCAATTAGATGTAATTCTGTTGTGTGTATTGCTCTTCGTCTTTGTGAGTATTTATACATTAATCAGTGAGACTAGCCGTTGCGTTTTCTTCTCCAATGCTCAGCTGTAATTCTGAAAAATAGTCGTTGCATATTTTCAGCCATCTCTTCAATTCTTGGCTAGAATCTTGGATATAGACGTTGCAGATGTTTTCCAGTACTCTTGCCTTTTCGTAATTCGTTTTAGACCGTTGGAGAGTGCTTAGATTGATCCATAACGGTCAGAGCTGAACAAATGGGATCAGAGAGAAGTTTCAGCCTGGTTTTTAGTCCTGCAATAAATGCTCTTATCCTAGAGTTGATTTGATGCTCAAAACGTGTTAAAGTAATCTGAAACTCATGAACAAACACATTAAACATATATATAATGATTCGTAATTCTATTTGAGTGTAAGACAATGCTTAAGATTGAATCTGAGAGGTGAAAAACGCATCATTTAAATAACAAGGATCTGTTAGGCTCGAGTTTAAGACTGCTATGCTCGAGTCTGTTCATCAACACTCAAGCATAATCTGGGTAGGCTTGAGTCTGGAGCCATTAACAACATACTAAAGCTTAAGTTCAAATGTACAGGCTCGAGTCTAAATACTTAGGCTCGAGTCTGCTCGGGCTCTGTCACTTGAATTGCTCTCTGCCTGACTTAGGCTCGAGTCTATTAGTTACAGGCTCGAGTCTGTTTCACTAAACCGTTGTGCAAATGCTTTTCAAACTGAAACATGCTTGAGTTAATGAATATATGCTTGAGCCTATGATTGTGAAAAACTTTGGTTGCTCTCTGGAAGGGACAGGCTCGAGTTAAAATTCTTAGGCTCGAGTCTGTTCTTAAGAAAAAAAACGTTTTGAAGAGCTTTCTGTAAGATTTAGGCTTGAGTCAAAAACATTTATGCTCGAGTTTAACAGCTTAAGAAATTTGACATGCTCTCTGTAAGACTTAGGCTCGAGTTTAACATGATAGGCTCGAGTCTGTCTTAGTTATAAAATGTGACTTTTGTCTCTGTCACGAGCAGGCTCGAGTTTATTATGTTAGGCTCGAGTTTGCTCGAGGTGAAAATAGCAAAAAGGCTCTCTATCACGCACAGGCTTGAGTCTATTATGTTAGGCTCAAGTCTGCTCGAGTCCAAAACGTTTATTTTCCTTTCTGTTGAGCACAAACTTGAGTCTATTACATCCAAACTCGAGTTTAACATGTATTATCAGAATTAAATCAATTTTAAGGATCTCTAAACATGTTCAAAACTTAGCAACAAGTTTACAATATCTTGTTATCATCAAAACACATAGAGAACTAACAAGGATTGCTTATAGTTTACATTGTTGTAGTTAAAGCTTGTTAAGCTAGTGGAAATACCCAGAAGATATCTGGGGACTGGATGTAGGTCAAGGTTAAGACCGAACCAGTATAAATTCTGTGTGTCAAGCTTTTCTTTCCTTACTCTCTTGTTATTTACTTTGAAAAAGAATTTTTGAAATCCCCAATTCACCCCCCTCTTGGTGATTTCTTCCATTTTCAAAGTTCACATACTGAAGTAAGCACAATGATGTATCAAATGGAAAATGCAACCCGTTGAAAAATGTGTGTGTGTCTTGTTGCTATGAGTCTTCCTAGGATTTATAGTTAAATCAGAGGAACTAGCTGTTGCATTTTCTTCTCTTGATTCTTCAATGTTCAGCTTCATATCTGGAATATGACAGTTGCATATATTTCGCTATTTCTTCAATTATTGGATGGAATCTTGGATTTAGTTGTTGCAGATGGTCTTCCAGAATTCTTGTCATTCCATCAACTTAATTTGACCGTTGGAGAGTGATCTGAACGTTTCATAACGGTATGAGTTGGTCCATTGGAATAGAGGAGAAATTTCAAACTTGTTCTTGGTTCTTCATTAATTGCATTTTACCCAGATTGATTTCACCTTGATCATTGCTAAATTCATCTGAAACTTACTCGAAAACTCATTAAATAATGTTAGAATCAATAGTAATATATGATATGACGTTTTAAGATTAACCCATGAAGATTTTACAGATTGGCGCAATCTGGCTTTTAAACTTCAGTGACTGAAACTGGAGTTTGTAAAACAAAACTGGAGTTTTCAGTGGGCAAAACTAGAGTTTCAAAATCCAAACTCGAGTTTAGGTCTTCCAGAGAGGAATGTCGTGATTTGAGTTTTGGAGCACACTTGAACTTAAGGTAAAACTCAAGTCATTAAGTGACTAACTCAAGTTTTAGACTTTTGAAGAGAAAATAAGCTTAAATCCACAAAACTCAAAACTGGAGTTTTCAAATGCAAACTGGAGTTTTCTTAGCTCAAAATATTGAGGAGCTCTCTGTCTGCCACAAACTGGAGTTTACTAACTCAAACTCGAGTTTTCTTAAAAGATGAAAACATCTTGCTCTCTGTCAAGTGCAAAACTGGAGTTTGTTAATACAAACTCAAGTTTTCTTCTCCATGGCTCAGTCAAATATCCTTCTAAAAAGCTCTTCGCTCTTTGACTTGATAAAGATTAACTCATGCAATCAAGTGCCTATCTCCATTAGACTCTTTAAGTCTTCTTTCCAATGCAAGAAGAATCAGCTCTAAACTCATTGTAATCTGACAGTTATGATCCGATGAATTAAGGTTGTTCTTTGGCCAGTGTTTTTACAGCATCCTGAATTGACTGTCAACTTCAAAGATTCAAACCTCACTCATTTGATATATTTTTTTATGATCTTTATGTTTTTGGAAAGGTATGTGAGTCTACTTTCATATGCCACCAATTTTAGCTCATTCCGATTTGTAGATTGTGAGTTATGCTCAAATTACCGAACCTTGGTCTGCTGTAAGACGGTAACAGATGGAACAACTTCAAAAATTCATAGCTCTCTCATCTGATCTTATTTGGGCATGAAACTTTGTCAAGATGACGCATTGAGAGTCTAGTTTCATACAAAATTGATTTCACCTTAATCCGATCTCTGGTTTGGGAGATATCATCAAATAACCAGAGGTCGCCCGTGCTGAACGTGAGACAGAGTTGAACAGAGTTGTTGAAAGCTTGCTAAACTCGAGTCATTAAGTGACTAACTCGAGTTTTGAGTTCCAAACTCGAGTTTACATTGGCTAACTCAAGTTTTGCTGATCCAGAGACGCCAGAGTTGCTGAAGACACTACAAACTCGAGTCATTAAGTGACTAACTTGAGTATCGAGTTCTAAAATCGAGTTTGGTGTCCTAAACTCGAGTTTTCTCATAATCCAGAGGTAAATCACTTCCAGTAATGCAGTAAACTTGACTTTTAAGCATCTGGCTTCAGTTTGCTCATCCATAACCTGATATATGTTTGTTTTAACTCTGAATTGAGTTGTTCCAACTTTCATTTGATCGTAGAGACTTCAAGAATCAATTTAAAAACTTGTATGATAATTTTCTCATTCCATTTGGCAAGTTTTTCTTTATTTGTTCTCTTTTCTTGATCATTCTCCATGATTCAACTCTTTCTTTCTTCTCTTCTCTTGTTCTTTCTCCATAGTCATATTTGAACAGATCTATATTAAATGTAGCAATTAGTCAATGTATATGAAGACATCATCAAAACTAATCATAACCAACATTCTCCCCCTTTTTGATGATGACAAATACTTTAAGAAAAATATGTATGAATATGAAAATGTATGAGACACAACATATTTTTCTTGCCATTCTCTCCCCCTTATTTGCCATTAGCAAAAAGTTGAAGTAAAGAAGAAATACTTGTGAAGAGGCAAATATGAAATTAAATTCTCTCCACCTTATTTTCTCTCCACCTTATTTGAAAGTATTCAAGTTACAATATGATGCAAGTAGGAAAGAGTATGTCTGAAAACAAGTTGGAGAGGTTTTCAAAAAATCTTTCACAATTAAAGCATAGAGATACCAAACATGTGCAAAGTTTCTACTAAATATAAAAAGGTAGAGTTTAGAAATGCTCATGTTGGTTTTGCAGATTGATGAATGATCGAAGAAGTCCGTCTACTCGCTTTCTTGTTGTAAGAGATCATTTCCATCCTTTTCCTTTTCTTCATACAACTGTTCTGCAATAACATGTCTCAGTTGGCTTCAAGATGCTTCCCTCTTCCTTTTAGAGCATAGCTTAGCTTCAATGTGATTAAATATCAAAGCATCTTTCCTTAATTTAATGATATCTCCTTGTAGGACATTAAGAAAAGTTCTTGCACAACTAAATTCTCCTGTTACAATTGTAAAACTTTCTTGCAAGAGAGAATTATTAGTGCAATAAGATATCAAAATATTCCTTTCTATACAGATATTTTCAAATAAGGATAATGAAAGGAAACTATGATATTGACTCATCATTAAAACTAATAAAACATAGTGGACGCAGATGAGTATTCTTAAAGGAGTTTTTCTTCAAATAAAAGGAGATGAGCTTTTAAGATATAAAAATTCATGTGAATGTGAAGCTCCCCCTTAATGAATGCATGATTAAGAAGATATGAACTTCCTTTTCAAAACCCCTTAATGATACCAAATAATAATGTGATACCAAAGTTATGAGATTTGGAATTATCCTTACTCACAACATAGTATCTCAGAATTACGAATTTTCAAGTTCACTTAAGTGGACTTGAAATTGGTATGAAGAAATCACTTATGCTTTCTATAATAATCAAAGAAGGTTTAAAGCATAAGGATCATTTTAAAAATGTGTTTGCTTAGGCTATACTTTATGATACAAAATGTGAATGAATAAAATCAAATTAGCCTGAAAAGAGATGCGAGAGTAGAGAAACGAATGAACTGATATAGCAGCGCCTCAAACTCAAGTTTCTCATTTTCCAGAAGAATGACTAGAGTCACTTTGTGATGACTAGAGTAATCTATTAATGAGCTATCGCAAGACAGTTATAAAGACTTGATGAATGGAGTCATTATTAAATGACTGGAATCATTGCAGACTTACTGGAGTCATGAAATTTCAAAAATGTTTTGCTTTAAGAAACATGACTTCAATAATGCCTACTTGACTAGAGTTACTTCAACATTGATATATTTCATTCGAAAAGACCATGACTGGAGTAACTCGACCATAACTAGAGTCATATAGTCGTAAAAACCTTTTGCACTGAGGAATATGATTGGAGTTATTCATGTTGGATATAATTAGTTTTGATGATGACTTTTACATATGCCATTGCTCAAAGCAAAAAGATTGAGTAGTATGTTTATCTATTCTATTGATGAATTCTTGAATTTTAATGTAGAATCAATAATGTGAAGTTCAATAATGAAGAATGATCAAGAAGAAGATCAATGAGGATGAGGATAAACAAAAGGGAGAGAAGAAAAAGAAGAGGAGAAATTGAATCAGAAAGAATTTATGGAACATCTTCAAGAACAGTTCAAGTTTATTTATGAAGAATGTTCAATGGAAGAGGAAATATTGAAGAAGGAAGAATTGGCAAAGAATAATGAGCCCAAGCTAAATGATGAAGATGAATGATGGAAGATGGAAGGACTTGATGAAGATATGATTATACAAAGCCCCAAGATTGAATATAGAAGTCTTCACAATCATATGGATATTGGAGAGGCTCAATCCAGGGTTTAAGACAGTGAAAATCTGATTCTGGAAGAGAAAACTCGAGTTTCCAGATCAAAACTTGAGTTTACAAGCTTACAGTAAAAATCTGCTTCTGGACGAAACTTTGGTATTGAAAACTGAGGTTTTGGAAAACCACAGTTTGGGCGTCAAAGAGTCAAAACTTGACTATAGAAGTCAATACTCGAGTATGAACTTATATACTGTGGTATTGGGATGTTCTCAGCTTCTCTCGCGCATCTGGACTCGACAAAACTCGACTTTGTGAATGAAAACTCGAGTTTCTAGCTCCAACAGCAACTCTGTTCACCTCTGTTCCACGATCAGAATGAGCGAGCTCTGGTAATTCGATGATATCTCTTAAACCAGAAATCGGATTAAGGTGAAATCAAATTTGGCTGAAACTAGACATCCAATACGTAATCTTGACAAAGTTTCAAGTCCAAAGAAGATCAGATCAAAGAGCTTTGAATTTCCAAAGTTGGATCAAATGTTAACGCCATACTTCACACCAAGCTTCAATGATTTGAGTGTAACTCACAATATACATATCGAAATGAACTGAAATCAGTGGCATTGGAAAGAAGACTCAAAGGGCTTTCCATCAACACTTAATTCAACTGAAATGAAGATCAGACCAGAGAGATATGGTCTTCAAAAGTTTACGGACTGTTCAAGAACGATGCAAAATGTTGGTCAAGGAACAATCTTCTTTCATTGGATCATAACGGTCGAATTCCAACAAATTAAGATTTGATTCTTGTTGCTGTGAAAAGAAGGATCAAAGAGAAATATGAGGATATTTAGTTTGCCAAAATTGAAGCCATATCAAGTCAGAAGGCAACCAAAGTCAAGAACTACTTGAAAACTCAAGTTTATGGATGAATACTCGAGTATAGCTCAGACAGAGAGCTTTGAACGTTAATGAATCTTCAATACTCGAGTATGGGAAGCAAAAATTGAGTATCGGGCTTACAGAGACAAATCTGAAGTTATAAAATGAGCTCAATACCGCAGTATTGAAGTCAATACTCGAGTTTACAGCGAAGCATCAGAAAAATCAAAATGACGAAAATCCTGAACCTGATCCAGATCATCCAGATCCTTACCCAAATGATTTGTAACATTTATTAACATCATTTAAATCATTTGTGGGTGTATTTCAAATGATCAAACGAAGGATTACTTGGAGATCAATATGCTAACCTGTCAAGTGAAAAAGCAGAAAATAACGGCCAGTTTTTCCATCAACTGAACTCTCAACATCCATATTCACAACAGCTCTATTCTCAACGGTTAGAAGACCTTCTTCATCTACAAATAGAACTGGATTCAAAACGCAAGAAGGTGGAGGAGTGAACTTACATAGTCATAATGCCGAAATTCATAATCCTCCCTTCACTCTATTTTTTGTTGCTTATTTTGATTATCATTTAGAGAGTGAATTCATTTGTAATGAGCTTAAGTGTTTATCATAATCACTTCTTTGATAGAAGATGTATTGTAAATCATATTTTCCATGAGAGGTTCTCAAGGTTGGGTGACCTTAGGTTGGGAAATTGATTGTAACCTTACGGGAAGTAAGGGGGAGTCTCTGTGAGAGATTGAAAAGGTTGCACAAGTACCTAGAGAAACTTGTGAAGTGTAAAGGCTTGTCTCTTGTGCCTGGTTAAAAAAGGAGAATAGTGAAAAGCTCGGGGTGCCGAGGACTAGATGTAGGTCATGGTTGGACCGAACCAGTATAAACCAGAGTTTGCAATCCTCTTCCCTTAAACTCCTTTACTTCCAGCATATATGGTTTTATGATTGTTAACGTTTTTATAACTCTTTCCTGATTTATAAATTGATTTCACTGGATTGAGAAAGATTTTTCAAAAGACGAAAATTTCATCTTCACCCAATTCACCCCCCTTCTTGGGTTCAGCCGGATCCTAACAATCCAAACTTCACTGGAGTCATGCAACTTTCAAACATTTTGATTTAAGAGTCATATTTTTACCAAACATGAAAAGCTCTAGGTCCTGAATCAATAACAATCTTTTTTTAAAAAAAAAACAAGAAATTTATGTAGAAATGACGATCATTGCATGAAAGTTTGATCAAGAGCGTGGAAAATCTTATCCATAAAGATAAGCATTTGTCAACTATAGTTCATGAATGAAATCAGATTTTTTTTTTTTTAAGAATGATAATGAAATATGTAAATTGTTTCAAATCTTGAATGATATTTCAAACCATGATATTATGAAATTGTGATTTTGAAGACATGAAAACTTATTTTTGAAACATGTTCAAAAATCGATGTTTAGTCCAAACATGATGGAAGTCAACATGTTAAACAATATATCAGAATGCTTCTAGTTTTAAATGACATGTTGAAGATTTTCCAAAAGCAAAAGTCATGAAGTAAATGATTTAGCCAATAAGGCCAAATAGAACTGAAATATATATAGGCGCAATGACTTTGCTATTGCCAAGTGATAATCTTGCCCCTTAGAATTGAATTATTAAAAATATGAGCCTCTAAGGCAAGAAATTGAACACATGGCTATAGTTACTCAAAAGATGGATGAAGACAAGGTTGATATATTTGATTAACAAAGTAAGTACTAGGATTTCTGGTTCCGACTCCTGAAATTCCTTTTGCATCTCCTCCTCCCACTTCTGAAGATGACAAAGGGGGAGAAAAATAGAAACCAGAAATCTAGTTTAGGAGTTAGTCTTATGCAGAACTGATTGAAATCTTTTGTAAATCCTTTAGATCAATTTACTTTATCTCCTGACTAAGTTTTCTTGCTGTGTTTATTTCTTAGTTTATGTTTATAGCAAGTGTGAATTTTTGTACCTTGAGCTGTACTGACTTTATGATATAATTGAAATGCTAATGTTATAAACTATGTTGGATATTATCAAATTGAATTTATGCTTTGCATCTAATTGATAAACATATTTATTGAAGCATAAATACTAGAGTATCTGAAATCTCAATGGTTTTATTAACATCATGATAAAAAATGACCTTTACAAAACCTAGGCACAGAACTTTTTCATAAAGCTCAAAATTCTTCAAAAATTTCAAGTGCTTTCAAAAATTTGAGGAGTTTCTGGTTTACAATAGTTGTCATCATCAAAAAGGGGGAGAATGTTAGTTCTCAATGGATTTTGATGATAACAATTAATTGTAAAATCAAGGTTAAAGAATTGTCTCAAGAAAGCAAAAACTTGCTGAAAGAGACAATACTCGAGTTTTAGTAGCAAAACTCGAGTATTGGAATTTCAAAGAAAAGCTTAATGTAAATGACTAAGGGCAATACCGCAGTATTCAAATGAATACTCGAGTATCGGACCTTACAGAGAGCATCGCAAGTTTTCCTTCAAGGAAAACTCAAGCATTAATATGCATACTCGAGTTTAGACCTATGTGACTCTTCAACAATTTCAACAGAAATAGAAACTTTAGTTTCGAAAACTCCAGTTTCGAAAACTTAGGTTTGAAATTTGAAAAGACAGTTTTCCAACTTGGCTCTAAAATTCAAATGTTTTCATTTTCAAATGAAAACTCGAGTATCGCATTAGAATACTCGAGTATTAGGCCAAGCAAAGATGTTTTAAAATTTTATCACTCATTAACTCCAGTTTTGGAGACTCCAGTTTAGCACTTTCTAAAATGATCTTTGAATTTCAAAACTAAGGAGAAAATCGAGTATAGAAATTGAAACTCGAGTATTGAGTCATACAGAGAACTGCTGAGGTCTCTAAGCTTCTAATACTCCAGTATAACATGAATACTCCAGTTTTGATGTTTTAGACAAAAACACATCAAGAGTTCAAAACTCGAGTATTGGTTGAATACTCGAGTATTGACTTCAAGTCAACTAAAGCTCCAAAACTCAAATCACAAGTCTCGTCTCTGGAAGAAGAATACTTGAGTGTAGACACTGTTAGTTCTCAATGTGTTTTGATGATAACTAGCAATTGTAAACTTGATATGAAGTTTGTTTTTGGCAAAATGAGAATCTCACTGTCAAAGGCAAACTCGAGTTTAGGTATATAAACTCGAGTTTAGGTATATAAACTCGAGTTTAGGTATATAAACTCGAGTTTGAGACTTGACAGAAAGGTATTCAATTTTACATAAAGGCCAAAACTCGAGTCTGCATAGACAAACTCGAGTCTGGGCAGACACAGAAAGGAATTCAAAATTTTCACATCAAGCTAAACTCCAGTTTGCAAATCAAACCTGAAGTCTGGAAGATACAGAGAACACTCAGAATCCCAAGCAAGCCAAACTTGAGTCTAGATTCCCTAACTCGAGTTTAGACCAAACAGAAAGGAACCCAGAAAACTCAATAGACTCCCAATTATCTAGTCTGGCCTTCCAAACTCTAGTTTGCACTTGACCCAGATAAACCTCAAGTATTTCAGTAGTCACTGAAACTCGAGTTTGCTTCCTAAACTCGAGTCTGGATCATACAGAAAGATCATCCATTTTGGCTACATTACAAACTCCAGTTTATGACCCTAAACTCCAGTCTGGAAAATCACGAACTTAGGCTTGTTCTTCAAACATAGACCCAAACTCGAGTTGGTCACTAATTGACTCAAGTTTAGCTTCTTGACCAAAATTCCATCCCAAGTCCAGAGCCCGATACACTCGAGTTAGCTTTTACAGACTGCAAGTTTAGACCACTAATCAACAGACATGCTTTCTGGATGAACCCCAAACTCAAGTCTGGAAGAACAAACTCGAGTTTGCATCGGGAATTTTTGAAAAATCAAATGATGTTGATCTGCGAAATCTTAATGGGTCTTCCTGAAATTATTTCCTCATTTGATATTATTGTTTTTAATGTCCTAGATGAATTTTTGAGTGTTTTTAGATAAGGTTTAGCCAAGATCATGGTGAGATCAAGATCCAGGATAAATGTATTAAATGACGAACCTAGAACAGGGCTAATCCTTCTCCCTTATCCCAGATGTTCAGCTCAGACCGTTGTAACTCATAAGAATCATCTCAAACGGTCAAATTGAGTCAAATGAATGACTAAAAATCTGGAAGACCTTCTGCAACAACTAAATTCCAAAATTCCAGCTAAGAATTCAAGAACAGAGCAAAATATGCTACTACTGCCAGTTTTCCAGAATTGCAGCTGAACATTAGAGAAAGAATTGCAACGGCTAGCTCATCCATTCAGTCTATAAAAGGCTGTAAAAACTCAAAACAAAACACACACAACGAAGCTATCTTGATTATACTTTGAAATTTGAGTCTGTATTGTTATTTTCAACCTGTTCTTCAGTGTTTATCCTTATCCACTCTTTTGAGAGTTTGTAAATTTTTGAAAGCATTTGTTTGTGAGAACTCAAGGTTTTGGAACCTGTGAGTTGGGTTGTTCAATTACAAAGTGTAAGGGGGAGCAAGTCCTAGGTGATTAGGATTGTGTCTGGTCTACATTGTTGTAGTTGAAAATCTGTTGAAACTAGTGGAAACACCCAGAAGATATCTAGGGACTGGACGTAGGTTAAGGTTAAGACCGAACCAGTATAAATTCCGTGTGTCAAGCTTTTCTTCTCTTACCTTCTTAACATTTACTTTCAAAAGGCTTTGAAAAAGAATTCAAAAGTTTTTGTTAAAATCCCCAATTCACCCCCCTCTTAGTGATTTCTTCCATTTTCAGACACAGATACTCGAGTATAAGCTTAAGTGCATAGTGACAAACTCGAGTATTGTTGTGCAAACTCGAGTATTGGTCGCGCCTTCTGATAATTCAAAACTATGAAATCTATGTAATGTTTATGGAATGATCTAAATAATTTATATTATTAATTATCTTCATTACCATATATGTTTAATATGTTTGCTAGTGTATTTCAGCCAATTTACAGATGATTCAAGATAATTAAAAGAGCTGTTATCACACAAAGCTAAGTCTTGTCAAAAGCATTAAATGCAAGGCTACCTAACCTGCTATACTTTGATCTACCAAGGCTTACATGAAGCAAAAGGGATAAAGAGTCATTCACCTAATGCAGGACTGACAATTCCAATAGATACAAACGCCTAGAAGTTACTTTCTATCCTAAAGATCAAAGAACAAGCTATAGAGTAGAGAGAGAAGAGACCAAAGTGCTTCTAACTGATTAAACATCTTCACCAACGGTCAAAAGAATGCTTGCAACGGTCATTAATTATACTCTAAGTATAAATAGAGCAGCATTCAATTCTCTCAACAACAACTGAGCTGAAAATCGACTAAGCATTAATTTTGTTCATCAACTCTTAGAGTATTTTGTACAAAGTATCAGTTGATACTACTTGAGCTTCAGTGATTATCTTATCTACTCTTTAAGAGAGTATTTCATTTGTATATTCATTCATTGTAAGTATTCTTAAGTCAGGGGACTTAGAGATTTGGGGATTATTGATTACAACTTGTAAGGGGGAGCAAGTTCTAGAGAGAGAATTACTTCAGAGTTACAGAGTGTCAGAGTGATTTAGTGGAAAACTCAGGATGCCTGAGGACTGGACATAGGCCAAGGAGTTGAGTCGAACCAGTATAAACTGTCTTGTATTGCTATTCTTCCCTGCTCACTGATTTTCTCTGATCAATCACCATTAGAGTCTAACTTGTGAAAATTTTTTAGAATCCCCAATTCACCCCCTCTTGGTGATTCAACTTCTCTTTCATCAAGCATTCAAATGATAAGAGCAGAGAACCAGTTAAATACACAGCTTTGTGGGAATGGACCGGTAGGTCCTATGATTGTAGTCAATGTTACATATCATATTTATCTTTGGATGTGGAATGTGTTGTATGTCGTTTGATGGTTGACTACCATATTCAGTGTATGCATTCTATATGAGTGATTAACTGTTATTATTGAGATTTGTAAGAATCTCAACCCTTTCCATAAATTTAGGATGTGGTTAACATAGAGGACGCGGTTCTTAGGGCAAGGCGGTAGATACGAGCAACTGAAGATTATGATTCTATTCAAGTATTAACGTTGGTGATCTACAATTTTATAATAAAATTTTGGGGTTTGTAAATATTATGTACAAATCCTGTAGAGATTTATGTTAAGTAATCAAGTACTTTATATCAATATGTTTATACTATTTATGTTCTCCCGCTGAGCTATGGTTACTACTCTAATAAATGTTGAAATATTAAGGGGTGTGACACTTGCATTGTGAACAGTGAAGAAGGTGGGGAAGAGCTTTTTGAGATTCATGGCAAGAATAAAAGGGATTGACTAGATCCAGTAGCAAAGCGGTAGCTTCTTCTACCTCAATCGCCCCTCCCTTTGCAATATCCTTAACTGAAGGCTTGATGGTGGAGTATATGGTAAGGTTTATTGACACATCAACATTATTTCCATGTCATTTTGTCCAGTCATTGAACCATGTCAACAAAATGAATGGTATCCCTAACACATAAGTAAAATTATAAATATTGTTAATTTCATATCTAAGTCTTTTTAAAACTATAGGACTAACTGTTTTAAATGAAGAAAACTTAAGGGACTGAAACCACCCTTTAAAATTTTAGGGACCAAAACTCAAATCATAGTAAACTATAAGAACCAAAGTAGGTTTAACCCAATAAATTGAATTATTTATAGTTATTCAAGATTAATTGATCACATTTTTATGCTAGTTAAATAGTTCAGCAATATTATCTTAGCTATAATTTACTTATAATTCAGCAATAACTTATTTCTTATCTTATAATGATGCACTGGGTATGCTTTTAAATTGGTCATCTAGTCATTTTAGGGTCTTGTATTAAGAGATATTTAAGTTTATGTGTGAAAGTAATTAGGAAATTATATTTTAAGTTTTATATTAATTTTATCCTTGTTAAATATGTAAAATGTATATTAATTACTTTCTAATTTTATTCCTACTTAACATACAAGTGCACAATTACATATCATATGAAAATTTTAATCTAAGACTAAAAAAATCATTCTCACAACCTTATGAATAGGACCATTGGAGCTTATAACTAGTACTATTTATTTTAAGTTTTATTTTGTATAGAAGAGTTATTTCTGTCAAGTATATATTAAGGATTTACAATTATTTTACTTTGTAAATATATGATTTTTGAGTTAGGGATATTTTGTTACTTTCATCTCCATTTTAATGTTTGTAGATACTTTTCCACCTCTGAAAAACATATGATGTTTGGTACACTTTGGATAAAATTTTGTGGTTTTTTTCGCTCCTTTACTATTTTTAAATAATGGACAACATTACCCTATTCTAACGAATGCGTCACTTTTTTCTTCTTTTATAAAGTTTATAGTTACTTTTGTCACACCCCTTGTAATTATGACATTTATTAGAGTATTATTGATAATACAGTGAGCAACACATGTATAGCATAGTATACTGATAGATGAAACTATTCTTGGTTACAAACAGTATTATACTATAGAGTTCACAATAAATTGATCCAAAACATCAATGTATTATAGTTCCAGAGTAACTTTAACTAAATAACTTATAAAATCCAAACTGTAGTCACCAAATTTCTATGTTTGCTATCTTGCCTTTGGGACTTTGTTTGCCACCTTGATCATGTCTAACTCCTCTAGGAATGTTTGAGATTTCATAGGTATTAACAAGGACTAGAATCCCGGAGGATCCCAGAGTAACAAATTAATCTTACAAGTAAAGTATAAACAACATATGAAATTTAATCATAAACATAAATAGTCCATAATAGCATGTATAACATTCAAAAATCATATCATGTGCAGGCAAATTAGCATACACATATCACATAACCATAATGTTAGGCATAACCAATTGGCATGCACTGAGAGTCCTCCTATACGTCAGAGTTCTCAATCAGGTATAACAAATTGTTATGTACCAAGAGTCCTCCTGTACGTCACAGTTCTCAATTGGGACCCAACTAAGAATAATCGAATAGGAGTTACCAAGAGTCCTATATGGAATCCACAGCATTCTCAATCGAAAGTATCTCGAGTCACCTGAATGCAACTAGGTTAGCCACCTCAAGACTATCGTCCAATAGGTCCTACCCTAGTTCTAACCACTAGGATGTTCACATATATGATTCAAACAAACATATACAATCATACAAAGTATATGAGATTAAAGTTACTACTTGATTGCTTTATCCTAGTTGATTTCAAGAAAGCTGCTTGTTTTGGGCGATTATGAGTCCCTATACAAAGTCATTTTGGATAATCGTCAATACTCTTTCTAACTCTTGACATTTCAAATTTCATCTAGTACAATATACAAATATAGAGCTATTAGACTTAACTATGATCATCAAGTTCCTTGGCTTGCTTAATTTTCACACATTTGGACATTTTCTCCAAATTTTTAACGAAACTTTGAAAAAATCATATCTCTTTGTAAAAGTTTCCAAATGAGGTGATTCTAAAGCCTATGGACTTCTTATTAAGTATAGATTCAAGGAAAAATATTTCTAGTAGTCAATCACACGCATACCATTCCCAGTTTAATAAAACAATGACCTCTATCCAGATTTTATCCTAAAATTATAGGTCTTTTTCAAAAATTTATAACTTAGCGTACACAAGTCCAAATTTATAACTCATTATGTCTACTTTAATAATAGAAAATTTCATTGTATTTGGACATCATTTACTATCCAAACATTCGTTGCAAACATACTGCCAACACAGGATTTTCAAGACAATTTTTCAAGGTTTCGATATAATTCAATCCCAGAAATTCCAAAATTCCTACCAAACCTCTATCCTACATAATTTTTTTGTTTTGAACACAATGGAATGATCAAAATGGAAAAATTATAACTCCTTAAAAATGCCCTAGTCCGTCCAAAATTAAGGCTCAAATATAACAATTCATCAATTCACAATTTATCCACCAAACTAAGTTCATATGTTCCCAAATCATCATATAATCGCATGTTCATGAACAAATCCTCATGAGGCTCCAAGAACCTTAGTTGGCCAAAAATATAAGGTTTCATAATATATTCAAAAACTTATCCAAATCTCAAACCAATCGGTTCAAAATGAAGCTTACGTTTACCTTATTATGATGCTGCAGTCGATTTGGAATTTTGGCAACAACTCAACTAACCCGGTGACTCGAAACTCCTCCTATGAAAAAATTAAAACCATGGAATTAAAGCTCTGGAGGTGTAGAACAATGTTTATTGAAGGAGTTCATGAATTGAAGGTGATTTGGTAGGAGGTTTTGACTACACTAGCTTTCTCTTTCCTTCTTTCCTTCTTCTTTCCTTCGTCTCTCATGTTTTCTCTTTCTTTTTTCTTCCGGTGCTGAAGATGATCTGATCGAGTGAGAATGAAATGAACATGAGGTTTAATGGATATTGAATGATTAAAGTCAAGCTTGGTGAAAATTCATAAGACATCAACTTTTCATTATTTACCATCCTACCATTGAATTCTCATTCCAATGATCTTGTTTGACCGAAAATCTGATGGAAGAAAGGGCTGGTGTGGCGTTAATTGAAATCATATGCGTGTGGCCAATTTAATTAATTGGTAACTTGGAGAATAGCAAGGTGCTATCCGGGAATTTTGAGAAAGAGGGCATGGAATTGGAGGAGTACGTATGTGTGTGTCTTGATTTAGTATAGGAAGGATGTCACACTCCATTATGACCTCATTTGATCCTCTACAAAATTTTTATTTACAGCTTAATTCATTAGTTATTTAGTTGTAAATATTGGATAAGTGTTAGAAATTAATCTTAAATTCTATATAAAGATTCTCTTTCCCAATTAGCTTCTCTAAACCACATAATATTTGCCTCTAAAATTTCTATGCCAAAATTATCCCCTTAATTTTTCTCATGATTTCTAATAAAATTAATGTAACTTCTTGCTCATCCCCTTTGGTTGGGTTCAATGAGCTAAAATAGAACAAAGAAGTGTCAATTCCATTTATCTCATTTTGTATCAACATACATCTCAAGATTTTTCAATTTTGGGAAAATCTTGTATTTCGGGTGAATTTGATCATTTAGTCAAAATTCTCTATTTCATTCCACCCAATGCACATACATCATACAAGGAATTGTGAGCCAATTTAGGATATTACAATTTTTACACAAAAAAAGTTTATTGTTACTTTTGCACTTTTAGTATAAGTTAATGGTTATTTTAACATATATATATTAACCCTTGTTCAAGACATTTTAATTTAATATCTATTATCTATAAATTCCCTTTACTTAGAATTTTTCTTTTAATGTTTGTTTAACAAGCGGAATAACCAAACTTCATATATATATATATATATATATTCTTAATTTTTGCTATAGCTTTTTAATATAGTCTAATAAAAAATTTCAATATTGAATCTTAAATAAATCTCATGACTTCGGATATATGTGGCCATTATATCACTATTGGTAACCTCCTTATATGCCATTTCACGATATCTCATCACAATATTCTTTTATACTTTATTGAAAAACTAGTGGTTTAAGATTTTCAGTAGTGGGTTTGTGGGTGGGATTTGTGCCTTGGATCCTAATGTATTTTCTGGAAAGAAATGGTTTTTAATCGTCTTTAATTAATCAAGTTTTGTCATCTTATTTTAGATAATTATTGTTTATGAAAAATGGTCTTTTCAGTAACAATATGTCATATTTATACGTATTTTAGTAACTTTGTTTTATTTTATTATATGTGACTTATGGGTTTAGAGTTGTTTTGTAAGTGGTTCTTCACAAGTTGATTCAATTATTGTTTTGCTCTTTCAGGGGTGGTTGTTCAAACTTTTTATCTCTCTATGATGGATCACTCTCATATAACAACTATTGAAGACATTGATATGAATGAAAGTTTAGTATGTTTTGATGACGTTGTTGATTTAGAGAAAGACAATGATGAATTTGGAGAAGATTATACGTGTGAAATCATAAAAGAAGAAGACAGTGGTTGTAGGGAAGATAACGTACATGAAATTGTGGTAGATGATGACAGTGAAATCATGAAAAAAGAAGATGGTGATCACAGGGAAAATGATGTACATGAAATTGTTGTAGATGATGGTGAATTTAGTGAGACTCCTATTTTATGTAGAGTATTTGGAACAGCCAAAGAAGCTTATCATTTTTACAATGATTATGTAAAAGGAAAGGGGTTTGGAATACATAAGCGGTATTGTAACAAGAGTGTAAGAACACAAGAACCATATAAGTGGACATATGTGTGCTCTAAGCAAGGCTTGAAGTACCTACAAGATAAAAGAATTGATATTAACAATGTTAAAAGGCGAAGGGAAACAAGGACTAATTGTTTGGCAATACTACAAATAAGGTTGAAGAATGGATTGTAGAAAGTGGAGAAGTTCAATGATACGCATAATCATCCATTGATTAACACTCCATCGAAGGTGAAAAAATTTTACTCTCATAATGAACTCCGACGATCAAAATTTACTAAATCTGTTGTTTCTAAACTCTATGAGGAGGGTTTAACTTCTTCAAAAATTTTAAAGGTGGTCAATGCTATGGGTGACGAAATTAACATTACTCCAGTTCAAATAAGCACTATTATATCAAGCCAACGAAAGAACAATGTAGGGCGAGAATGTCAGGGCATCATCAAACACTTTCAAAAAAAGTCCACTCTTGATGGGTCTTTTTATTTTGATATACAGTTGGCGGAAGATGGTACTTTAAGAAGTGTCTTTTGGTCCGATGGAAGATCAAGAGCTGCATATGCTCAATTTGGTGAAGTTAGTCTTTGATGTGACTTATAGAACAAACAAGTTTAAGTTTCCTTGATATACAGTTGATGGGTCCACTCTTGATGGGTCTTTTTATTTTGATATACAGTTGGCGGAAGATGGTACTTTAAGAAGTGTCTTTTGGTCCGATGGTAGATCAAGAGCTACATATGCTCAATTTGGTGAAGTTTTAGTCTTTGATATGACTTATAGAACAAACAAGTTTAAGTTTCATTTTGCTCCTTTTGTGGGGCTTAATCACCATGGGCAGTCAATTTTATTTGGTGTGGCTTTATTAGAAGATGAAACAAAGGCAATATTTACATGGTTGTTTGAACAGTTTCTGACATATATGTTTGACAAATCCCCTATTGCCATTATCACTGATCAAGACAAAGCTATGGGAAAAGCAATTGCTAAGATATTTCCAGGAGCTCGACATCGTTTTTGTGCGTGGCACGTCAAAAAACATGTTATGGAGCATAGCCAAGCACTATGCACACAATTTAAAGATAGCTTTGATGTTGACTTTCGTACATGGTATAAAAGTCAAAACTTCGATGAGTTTGAAAACAAATGGGTAGCATTAATGACAAAATATGATATTCAAGCAGGTACTTGGTTGGCTAACATGTACGCTTCACGTCATTATTGGGCAAAAGCATATCTAAAAGATATTTATTGGACAAAGAGATGTGAAGCTTTCTGTCAAATGGTACTCAACAATTGCCCACCACTCTTTATCAACTTTGCGAGACCCAACCCGGTACTTGATAATATTTTCACTCATTGAAATCTTTTCATGAAAGTAATCATGCATGGCAGCCTTCCACTCCTTTTTGAAAATTTCAAATTATTTTCTTGTGTATCACTCTCCGGCTATTTCTTCAATTGAATGATCACTCTCTAAACTTGCTTTTGTGTTTCTAGTTTTGAAATCTTCATCTTCTTCCGCATCCCTTCTAGACTTTATCGCTTTATCATATTGGGTGACAAAGTCATTCAACATTGTGTTAGAGTTGACATATCCATCAAAAAATGCATTCATGCTCTCACTTTGACCACTTGTGGTCATTCCAGCAAAACAAATATCTTTTAGATATGCTTTTGCCTAATAATGACGTGAAGCGTACATGTTAGCCAACCAAGTACCTGCTTGAATATCATATTTTGTCATTAATGCTTCCCATTTGTTTTCCAACTCATCGATGTTTTGACTTTTATACCATGCACGAAAGTCAACATCAAAGCTATCTTTAAATTGTGTGCATAGTGCTTGGCTATGCTCCATAACATGTTTTTTGATGTGCCACGCACAAAAACGATGTCGAGCTCCTGGAAATATCTTGGCAATTGCTTTTCCCATAGCTTTGTCTTGATCAGTGATAATGGCAATAGGGGACTTGTCAAACATACATGTCAGAAACTGTTCAAACAACCACGTAAATGTTGCCTCTGTTTCATCTTCTAATAAAGCCGCACCAAATAAAATTGACTGCCCATGGTGATTAACCCCCACAAAAGGAGCAAAAGGAAACTTAAACTTGTTTGTTCTATAAGTCACATCAAAAACTAAAACTTCACCAAATTGAGCATATGCAGCTCTTGATCTACCATCGGACCAAAAGACACTTCTTAAAGTACCATCTTCCGCCAACTGTATATCAAAATAAAAAGACCCATCAAGAGTGGACTTCTTTTGAAAGTGTTTGATGATGCCCTGACATTCTCGCCCTACATTGTTCTTTCGTTGGCTTGATTTAATAGTGCTTATTTGAACTGGAGTAATGTTAATTTCGTCACCCATAGCATTGACCACCTTTGAAATTTTTGAAGAAGTTAAACCCTCCCATAGAGTTTAGAAACAAAAGATTTAGTAAATTCTGATCGTCGGAGTTCATTATGAGAGTAAAATTTTTTCACCTTCGATGGAGTGTTAATCAATGGATGATTATGTGTATCATTGAACTTCTCCACTTTCCACAATCCATCCTTCAACCTTATTTGTAGCATTGCCAAACAATTAGTCCTTGTTTCCCTTCGCCTTTTGACATTGTTAATATCAATTCTTTTATCGTGTAGGTACTTCAAGCCTTGCTTACAGCACACATATGTCCACTTATATGGTTCTTGTGTTCTTGCACTCTTGTTACAATACCGCTTACGTATTCCAAACCCCTTTCCTTTTGCATAATCATTGTAAAAATGATAAGCTTCTTCGGCTGTTCCAAATTCTTTACATAAAATAGGAGTCTCACTAAATTCACCATCATCTACAACAATTTAATGTACATCATTTTCCCTGTTATATGAGAGTGATCCATCATAGAGAGATAAAAAGTTTGAACAACCACCCCTGAAAGAGCAAAACAATAATTGAATCAACTTGTGAAGAACCACTTACAAAACAACTCCAAACCCATAAGCAAGCAAATGAACAATAACTGAGTTTGGAAATATTTCCACGCATAGAAAACAAACATTAATATTCTCGTTCTCATTTCCATTCCCATTTTATACCAAATGTAGACTTATAGTTTATTATTTGGAAAACTGAACCTCACACCATTGAGATAAACCAGCCCAAAACAGAAACGTATGAACAGAATTTCAATAGGATTGATCATTAGTGCATAATATTCAAGTCAATGGGTCAAACCGGCATATTTTGAAGCCTGGGCCATCTCTAACAGCTATCCAAAATACAACACAAGACAAAACCAATCTGGACAAAACATATATGCATCAAACCAAAAAACTAGGAGAAGCCTATACAGACTATTTCCATTTCATAACAAAACATATCGACTTTGGGTCAGTTCACAATTACAGAAGTGATTGCTGGCTATCAAACCCTTGTTACTTAGCACATGTATGCATCAAACCAAAAAACCAGCAGCAAGAGAACGAACTTGAGCGTGGCAAGCATCTCTTCGCTCTCTGGATGAAAAGTAAAATGAAATGCTGAAAGGTGGAGAAAGAGAGGGAAGGCGAGGGATATATTTGAAATGTAAAGAACTCGATGAGTGAAGAACTTAACATATAGAGCGGGAAATGAACTGATCAGTTTTGCCTACTCGTAGCATTGCCATTTAATTCAGTTTGACCAAAATGTAAATTGAATCATGATTTTATCACAATCACCCCTCACACTCTTCTTTCCATTATTTTCCTCTGAAACAGGGGAAGGGGAATAAAGTTTGACTCAAACTACTCACACCAATACAAGAAAGAAAAATGAAGACAGATTCTAGAGGATGAATAACCAAATAACCAGCAGCAATGAATCGATGCTAAATTTCTCAAAAAACCAGTAGCAATAGGATTCTCTGTTCTCACCGATCAAACAACCACCAAACCGAACCAGCAGCAAGGATGACGAATTCTATGGAACAACACGCGTAAATGGCGAACCAACAACAGAAATCGTAGAGGTTACATAAGCGGTGGCGAGGAAGGAAATGCTGCAAAGTTTATTGTAATTAGAGAGGAATCGTAGAAGTTACGTAACAATCTACCAAAGAAGGAAGGGAAAAAAACAAAAAAAAAAACAGAAGAGCCAAAGTGTGTCGTTTGGGTTGCTGCAAAAAAAGTTCTCTGTCTCAAAGGCAGATATACTTTTCCCTAAAACAAAAGGCCCAAATGATATAAATATTTAATGTGCAGTTAACTTTAGGTTTAGTCAGTCCAAAGAGTATAATTTAAAAATTGAAATTTAAGAAAATTAGAATATTAAAAGTGGAGGAAAACAAAGTGGCATACATATGTGTGCCATGAAAAGGAAGATAATTTGATATTTAAAAGATTAACGTTGGATTAAAATTATGAGGTGATAAGGGAGAAACACTATTATTATTTAAAATAGAAAAGGAAATTAAAGAAATATACTTAAATAACTACAATATGCTTAGTACAAAAATAATTAACTGATTATTTATAAAAGAATAATAAAATGATAAGTCATACCAAATACTTTAAATAAAATATGTTATAATATGTATTCTTAATTCGTATTAACTACTAATAGAATACAATTGTAGAGATTGTTAGTTCTCTATGTGTTTTGATGATAACAAACAATTGTACAATCAAATTGAAATTTGTCTTAAGTAAGTTGAAAAAATTATTGTCTAAGGCAAACTCGAGTTTTGAAATCAAAACTCAAGTTTTGACTTGATAGAGAAAAGTTCAATTTTAATGAATAAAGGCAAAACTGCAGTTTCTATATGATAACTCGAGTTTAGGTCATACAGAGACTCTTCAATATTTTCTAAAGAAACACAAAACTTCAGTTTTCATTTGGAAACTCGAGTTTTGATCATACAGAGAGTCATCTAAATTTCTGACTTGAGAAAACTCCAATTTTTTAAAAGGAAATTTCAGTTTCCAGATTTTCTAAGTTTTTCCAAGTTTTGGAAAAACTCAAGTTTCGGTTTGGAAACTCGAGTTTTGACCTGACAAACTGTTTTCATGCTTTAAACATCTGAAGACTTAAGTTTTGAATTGAAAACTCTAGTTTCTTAGTTGGCTCCAATTTTCAAATGTTTTCATACCTTAAGTGGAAATTCGAGTTTAGCTTTAGACACTCCAGTTTTGTAATAACACGGATCTCTCTAAGTTTCAAGTTTTAAAATGGAAATTCGAGTTTAGTTTTGAAAACTCGAGTTATGGTCAAACAAAGAACATCAATGTTTTTCAGTGTTTTCAAAACTTTAGTCTTGAATGAAAACTCCAGTTTTGAGGTTTTGGATTTAATCACTTTAAATGTACAAAACTCGAGTTTACATTTGGAAACTCGAGTTTTGCCTTTAGTCCAAAATATACTCCAATACTCAAATCGCCATATTCTTCTCTGGAAGAAGGAAACTCAAGTTTAGATATGGAAACTCGAGTTTATACTTAAGTACATAGTGACAAACTCGAGTTTTGATACACAAACTGGAGTTTGCATCGTAGCCTTTAAAAATCCAAATCTGGCGAATTTGTGAAACCTTTCTTGTTTGATATTAATGCTTCCTAATATCATTTATCAACTTCACTAGATATGTTTAACCTGTTTGCTAGTGAGTTTCAGTTGTTTTAGAGATGATTTAAGAAGATTAAAGGTGCTGTTTCAACACAAGCAAAAAGCATGTTAGAGCATTAAATGCAAAGTACAGCTAACTTGCTATATTTTGATCAAACAAGCTCTACACGATGCAAAATGTATAAATGCTTCTTACCTAAACTAATCTCTGACATTCCAACGAACAAAAACTCAAAGGAAGTCAACACTTATACTCTGAACACAAGGAATGAACAAAAGAGTAGAGAGAGAAGAGACCAAAGTGCTTCCAACCGCTAGATTAATGCACTAATGGTTAGAATAAAGTTTGCAACGGTCATTTATCACTCTCTATGTATAAAAAGAGTTGCATTCAATTATTCTCAACAACCATTGAAGCAGAAAACGAAAAAGCTTTCAAGTTTCAACTACTCTTTAAGTTTTCTGTGTAAAGTATCTTTAGACACATCTGTTCTTCAGTGTTTATTCTTATCCACTCTTTAAGAGAGTTCATTAATTGTAAATCATTTATTGTAAACAATCTCAAGTCAGGGCACTTGGAGATTGAGCACTATTGATTACAACTTGTAAGGGGGAGTGAGTTCTAGTGAGAGAATTACTCTTGAGTTACAGAGGATGTAATCAATTGATATAGTGGAATACTCAGGGAGCCTGAGGACTGGACGTATGTCAAGGAGTTAGAACAAACCAGTATAAACTCTTGAGTCTTGCTCTTCTTACTCATTCTCTGTTTTACCATGTTTTAATGTTTCAAAACATAACATTTGAAAAGAATTTTAAAAATCCCCAATTCACCCCACCTCTTGGTGATTTAGCTCTGCGTTCAGAGATAATAGAAAGTATTAATTCAATTGTTAGCCGATCGATGATATAGATTGGTAATATCAACAGAAGAATTTGCATTATCATATCAAATTCTTCCATTGGCCACTACTAAAAAGGTGGATATTATTTCTCCAAAGGGCGTCCGTTTTTTAAGAAGGTAAGTAAAATATGAAGGTGGTGGCATTTTTATAATTATTTGAAGAAAATTTGACATATTAGATGTCCATTTAATTTTTAGGATGCAAAAAATGTACTTAATGCGTCTTAATATAATTTTAGGACGCCAAAAGTAACTCAAAAGAAGGGGAATTTGGCAACATAGGCGATAAATAAAAATTTTGGGGCCATAATGCATTGGTTTTAGCGTCTTAAATTTATTTAAGACACCAAAAGTAGTACTTAAGGCATCCTAATATAATTTTAGGATGCCAAAAATGGTTCAAAAGAAGGAGAATTTGGTAATATGGGTGAGAAATGAAAATTTTGACGCCATAAAGCATTGCTTTTAGCGTCCTACATTTATTTAAGACTCCAAAAGTAGTACTTAAGGCAACCTAATATAATTTTAGGACATCAAAAGTGGTTTAAAAGAAGGGAAATTCGGCAATATGGGCAGCAAATGAAAATTCTGGCGCCATAAAATACTGCTTTTGGCATCCTAAATTTATTTAAGATGCCAAAAGTAGTAGTTTTGGCATCCTAAATATATTTTAGGACGCCAAAGTCATTTCAATCAGCCCATCCCGTGACTTTTGTGTGTGTGTGTGTGTGTGTGTCAAAATATGATAGTAAGGAACCATCACTTCGCTCATCATATTCACTCTTCATCCTCTCAGTCCCAACACCACTGAAAGTCATTTTCGCTCATCATCTTCACTCTTCATCCTCTCAGTCCTAACACCACCACCGACGGAGTTACACCCAACACCATCTTCACTCTTTTTCTCTCTTGCCCTGTTAGATCTCTTTCTCTTCTCTCTCGCCCCATAGTGGCATCCTCCAAGTGCCATCGTTCTCGTGTAGTGCCGAAGCTTGAAGTGCATCGTCCAAGATCAAAGGTCAAAGGTCAAAGTTCCCTATCACATCTTTGTCAGTCTCGTGCAGATCTGCCGCTGGCAGCTCGATGCTCCCTCCCTTCGTCATTCCAAGATCGAAGTTCGATGCTTCCTCCGTCTATTAGATGGTGTGATCATCTGCAATTTTGCATTTGTGTTGATCTGCATTTTTGCGTTTGTTAGATTTGTTTCTACGATTTTGAAGGATTTGCTTTTCCCGATATCATGTTTTGACTTAAGCTATTACGCTATCAGAATTTGCTGCACCATCGTTCTTGTCTATGATTTATGGGTTCGATTTTTTGGTGTTTCGATTTGCTTCTCTAGGTCCTTCAAATTTCAAGCTTAATATCAAATGGGTTCAATTCTTGTGTTCGATTTGCTTTTCCAGGTTTGATTTATGGGTTTGGTTTTTTGCTTCTCCAAGTCCTTCAAATTTCTGCTTCTGGTTCTTCTCTAGGTTATAAAAAAAAAAAGGATACAGCGTCCTAAATTATTTTGAGACGCCATAAATCTCTCTTTTGGTGTCCTAAATAATTTAGGATGCCATATCCTGAATTTACTACACCTCCCGGATAGATGTCCTTCTATTTTTGGACATTAAAAGGGGGAAAAACAGACATTAAAAGCATTATTTCTAGTAGTGGGCTTTCCCATCTAGTTATATCATTAAAATAAGAATTCATGTAATTCTTCTTTAAGTTGTTAGTAGCTAGTAATATCGAATTTTAAATTATGAAAAAACAAATTATCTCCTAAATTTACGTTTTGCCGCAAAATTATTATCATATAAATTTGTAATAATAATAAAACATTCTTAAACTCTGGGACTTCAGAATATAGCTTCAAATATTAGAATTTGAAAATTATATTTTTATTTTAATTAGTTGAAAGTTTAAGGGAGTGCTTTGTAATTTTCATGAATAAATTTAAATGGAGAACATAACTAAAACTTAAGTTTATTGATTTTTAAATAATAAAGATATATTGTCATCAAATAGCCATATCCTAACTATTAAACATATAACACTTTATACGGCTTAAAGTCAAATGATCCCAATACATATATTGATAAGTACTATATATTTATATAACTAATGACTTAGTATTTTTTTTAAAAAAAATTCAACAAAGTATATTTTTAGTGTTTTAAATTTATATAAGGTATACTTTTATAGTTTTTTAACTTTGTAAAGTATAGTTTTGGTTCCATAATTGTTAACACCGTTAATGTTGTTAATAAAAAACATTGATGTAGCAAATACAAGGGATTACTGAGTATAATTTTGAAAGGGTTAAGTAGAAAATCTAGCCCAGAAGTATATGTCTAAGAGCAATGTTGTCCTCAAAATTTTTTTTTTTTTGTCTCAATGTTACTCCGAAAATCTAAAAACATAGTAATGTTATCATTTTCCGTTAAAAAGTTAACAGTTAACACTAATTTTTTAATAGTTAAGGTTAGTTTTTTTAATGAAAAGGGGCAACATTGATTCATTTGTATACTTCCAGGGCAATCTTGAACCTGAAAAAACTTCTAGGGCAAACATTACTCATGAGCATATGCTTTTGGGTCAGATTTGCTACTTAACCCTTTTATAAAAATTGTTTTAGTATAACTTTTATTAAATAATAATAACTTGAATATGCTTTGTCAGTTTCTTAAACATCATTTAAGTTTGTTGCGTCAACGTTTTCCGTTAACAATATTAACGATGTTAAAATTATACAAGCAAAACATACTTTATAAAGTTAAGAGACTAGAAATATATTTCATGTAAAAACTTAAATGAGTTGAGTATACTTTAGCCTTGTAATAGATGTTTGGGAAATCATTGCGGAGTTCCAAATGTGGAATCATATGGAAGAAGTCCAGTAGAAGTGTTTTTTATGTTTTTCGGAACGCATTTTGCCCATCTTACTTTTACCTAAAAATTAGTTTTTTATCACAAGCCACTCACTGTTGCTTTTGACGTCGAGCTAAGCATAGTGGGAAGAAATTTTGCATAGGTCCCACAAACATTTCCTTTATGTCCGATATTGCCCAAAAAGTATTTGGTTTTTTTATATTCTAAAAAATATTTTTAATTTCAACTATATAAGAATATTATTTAGTTAAAAATTTAATATTTTATTCTTTAAAATATATATTTTTTATGCCTACATTTACAATATATTAATTATTTCATATTTCTCATAATTAAGTATTTTAGTAGTTTCAGGTTTTTTAAATAATAATTAGCTATTTTTATTTTTTATAATTATAGTTTTATATTTTTCTTAAAATTATTACAATATATACATATAATATATGTGTACTATTTAATAAGATTCAAGTTATTTTCAGTAATTTTTCATTTAAACTTGATTTTCAAATAATCATCTGAACAAGTTTCTGTTTTTTTTTTCCTTAAAAAAAAGTCACTTCTACCACATTTGTATGCATTCTAATTTATATAAATTTTTATCCATTAAATATATTTAATTAAGGACTTTATTGTTAATAATTATTTAACTTTTTTTCCAAATCCAAATTTAAATTCAAATAATAATACAGACACGTTTTTAGTTTCGAAAAAAGTAATTTTTCCCGTTATCAATCCAAATATAAATCACATTTATGTTATAATTTTTATCCTATCTTTATTTATGTAAGAGTCGAATAAAAAATAAATCACTCCTCTTACTATTGACGTAAACAGGCTTATAGTCTTTACTCAGTATTTAAACTAGGCCACGGTAGTGCCACTTGTAAACTCGCATTATTCCACAAAAGCCTAGCATTTAGATCAATGAAATGGGAAGTTTCTACACAAAATAGGATAAGAGAAATGACGTTAACAGTTGATGGTGTTAGTTACAGGAATCATTCAAGAGGGGGTGAATTGGGTGAATTATAAAAATTAAAACAAATTTAAGCAATAATATATTAAAACCAAAAGGAAAGGTTAGAGAGATATTATTAAAATGTCCACACAAATTTATACTGGTTTAGCTTTAATCACATGACCTATGTCCAGTTCCAAAACTCCTCTGAGATTTCCATTAACTTTCACAAAACAATTACAATAGTCTGTGAGTAATTTCACTAGATTCACTCTCTCTTATAACTGTAATCAAACAACCACACTTAATGCTCCACTACCTTGAGATTTTATAAAACTTGATTGAATAATAAAGACTCTCTCACAAAGTGGATATATATGATCACTGAAGAATGAATATCAATAGATACACAAAGTATTAATGAATAATAAATGATATCGTCGTTAGTTGTTAGCTCTAAATTGAACGCTCTTCGTATTTATAGTTAAACTTCATTAATTACCGTTGGTGAAGCTTCAAACTATCTGTTGAGAGACTTTACACTTTCTGTTTAGACTCGAAAGTTTTCCATTAGACACAAGCCGAAGACGTTGGAAGTTTTGAATATATGTCGCTTTCATTTCACTGTAAAACAATCTTCCCACAACATTTCTTTTGTTCCAACATTGACTATTAGAGTCACTTTCGATTTTTCCAGAATGGGTCTTTGAACATATGATCACTAGTCTGCTCTGAATCAGTTTCCGTGTTCATGCTCTATTTTTTGATTCGCAATAAATGCTTTTGACGCAGATCTTGCTTTTTGAAGAGTCTCACTTAAACCTTAGTTTGATCATTTGAAAATCACTAGAAAAAACATGATTAAAAGCATTGTTCAATAGTTGTGAGTGATAAACTGTAATAACATGATAATGATCAGTGAGTTTGAATTTTATGAAGACGATGATGTTTTAATAGAAGTAGCAGAACTTGAGTTTTGTTCACCTAAGTAGTAAGCTTTTTGAACCAGCTAAACTCAAGTATGTTAAACATGACTTGAGTTACCGGTCAAGTTTACTTTACAAAACTCGAGTTTTGTTCTCAATAAAAAACTGTTACAAAATAAATTCAGTTTATAAATAGGCTTTCAAAAAGAAGAACTTGAGTTTTGAATTTCCAATTCTAACGTGGATCTCGAGTTACTCAAATACAACTCAAGTTTTAGGTTTCTTGGAAAGTTGGCAGAAATCATAAATCTTTGAAAGACATTAAGAACTCAAGTTTCATAATGTGCAACTCAAGTTTTCCAAAACATTCATTGAGTATAGTTAAGATTAGAGAAGAGGTGAAGAAATACCTTAGAACTTGAGTTTTATGAAAGGAACTTGAGTTGATTTGCTTGTAACTCGAGTTTTGCATAAACAAACTCGAGTTTTACCTTATTTGATCTATAATGAGTATAAGTCTAGAACTTCAGTCATTAGAGCACTTTTGAAAGTTTAACTTTGAAACCATAAATCGAATTCTTAAATCAAGAACTCGAGTTGTCTAACTTTGTGATTCAAGTCAATTTTAATAACAATTGGATGACTCGCGTTTTATAAATATAAACTTGAGCTGTCTTAAATCATTAAGTTCTCATTTTTAGCAAGAAGTTGTTATCATTAAAACTTAAAACTGATAACTAACCGATGGCATGGCTTTGTCGCATTATGTGTCTAGACTAATTTTATCTCTCACACACATATATATGTAGATGTTAGGAGATAATTATACGCATAATGATTTTTTCATGTTAATAGTAAATAAATTTCATTCCATCATGTTATTTTAAAAAATATTTACTTTTGTATCTTTTTGGCATCTTTCATGTGGTTTAGTCCGCACATAAGCCTTAATAGATTATAAACAAAGAAACTCATTAATGATAATTAAGGAAACTATTTGGATTTAATAAAAATGGAGAACTTGATTAAAAAGTAGATGAAACTTTAAGGACTGATCAATTAATTTCTTTTTATGAAATAAAATAAAAGAAAGATGCCTAAATAACTAGAATATTCTTAGTACAAAAAATAATAAAATGATTATTACTATGAATAATAAAATATGTATTCTTGATTTTTTTTTTTTAATTAGTAAAACATAGTAACACACAATACCATAAGATAATATGGATCATGATTTCAATAGTAAGCGAATGATAGATTGGTAACAGTAGAAGAAGCATTCGGATTATCATATCAAAACCTTCCAAATCTTTATATTACTAAAATAAGAACTTCCGTAATTCTGTAAGGCTTTATTTGAGAGTTTGAAGAGGAATGAAAGGAAAGAAATGTAAAGAGTTTGAAGGGGAGGAAAAGGAAAAGAAATGAAAGATATTTCCCCCCTTATTTGGGAGCTTTAAAAAGTAGTAAAGGAGGAAGATGGAGGATTAATGAGTTATTTTTACTATTTTATCCTTTACTTTAAAAATTGATATAATTATTATACTTTACAAATAACTTTAAATATAAATTTTCTAAAAAATATTATTTTTGTAATTTTTATATTCAAAAAATATTTTCATTTAAAAAAATATTCTCTCTCTAAAAAATATTTTCTCTCTCTAATAATTATTTAGTACATAATGATTTAAGTATATAAAACTACAACCTAAAATATAAAATTATACATAATTCCATAACTAACTGAAATTGAATGTGATTTGTTATTTTAAAATCTATTGAGATTAAGTGATGTTATTCAATCTTTGTGCTAAAAAATAACACATCCATAAATCTTTTTTTCTTTAACTTGGAAAAATGTCTCTTTACTAATTTCCAACGACTCTTCACCTTTTCTTTCTCAAACGGGCGCCCAAATTTTTGTTGCAACTCCTCCCAAATTTTTGTTGCAACTCCTTTATGATAGTTTCATAAGCTTTGGAAGTAAAGGTACCACCAACTTTATTTCCATCATTCTATTGATGCAAAAAAGCATCAACAAGAGCATCATCCATCTCTTGTGTCCATGTCTCCCGTTTAGTCTTTGACTCAGACATAATTCCTAAACAAAATTTCAGCAGTATAAAAGAGATAATCTGCCTAGGATCATAAAAAACATCCCCAGAACAGAATAAGCATGAGAATGAAGTAATTTGAACGTTAATGATTAACTGTTAGTCTCATGAGAATCAATAAGCGTGAGAAGACAGTTATCTTATCAGACCATGCATGCCTAACAACTTGGAAATATTTCAATAGTATTCCTAAACAGAGAAGACAGTTATATATGATCAGATCCCTCGCACTGTATGAAGATAACATAATACATATAAAATTGATCGAACAGAAAGCATAAGACCGATAACATGATTTGGTAAAAAAAAAAAAAAAACTATAGATAGGGTGTCTACTCTCCCACTCACAAAAACAAAAATCAGAAATAATAATATCGTTTCAAGAAGGAAATAAATCCCAATTCAATGTCCAAGAGAGAGAAAAATGTCGATCCTGTCACCATCAGTTTTAATCGGGATTTTAGCTGTCATAGTTCCTCATAATTGTAAAGGTAAATCAAGCAGAAGATAGATAGGGTTAAATCATCTAACTGGTCTTAGACATCAATAAAGAATTCCAGCAATTGTAAATCCGAGACATAGAAATTACATGAAAGACAAAAAGGAGGGGAATACAAGTGCACAGGCTTCAGAGTTACAGAGCAAACATTTCTCAATTCTTGGGAAGATTACTTGTTAGGATGTAATAAAAACTGACAATTACCACCACCTTTCGCCTTGCAGGTACGCCCAACAAATCGAAGCTAGCTAAAGTATGTCACAAGAATCCTGCCAATAGAAATAAAGCTGGAGAAGATAAACAAAACAAGAGAAAGCATGCTCACTAAAAGTAGTAAATTTACCAAATACACAAATACAAAGATGAGAAATGCTGTAGGTGAAAATCTACAAGGTCAAGGAACTTATAACATTGTAACTTCTCAAGTTAAAACTATTGAGGGAGAAAAAGAATTTTTGAAAACACACACGTATCCAAGAATAACCTGCAGTTGATCCATGAATAACTAAAAATGGATTCGAATAACGAAGAGAGGTGAAGAGACAACAGAAAAGGGCAAGGTAACAGAACAATGATATTTGTATTAGCAACTAAATTTCTAAAACAGATATGATATTGAAACAGCTTGGTAAGTATAATAAAGCATAATTCTATATCAATGACACAGTTTCACAAAATTTCTAAAACAGATATGATATTGAAATCACAAACTTCTACTGGATTGTCCATCTTTGATGGAAATTCAGAAATAACATGGTCATTGCAGAAAGCATAATTCAACACATGAACTTCTAATGGATTTTTTCTACAATGGGCTCAATCCAGAGAATCAGTGCAAAGTCGATAATGCAGCTCATGGAGATCCTAGTAAAATGATTGTTGAAGAGAGGGAGGAGATTTATAAAATACTAGCAGCAAATTCAAGACAAAAAGCAATTCGAGGCGCAGCTTAATGAAGTCATCACTCCAAATGTCTCTCATGAACTACTGGATTTAACAAAGAGCTCCAATTTATCATTGAAAATTTTTAATTCTGTTAATTCCCTTTCAACTACTAATTCTCTTCATGCAAGATATGATGGTGACTGTGTGGAAGAAGCTAAGATATGGTGACTATGTGGAAGAAGCTAACTATATAGTTAATTCTAAGAATGACCCATACTCCAACACATATAATCTAAGGTGGAGAAATCATTCAAATTTCTCATGGAAAAATTATGCTTCTTGAGGACCCCCAACACCACACAACTTTCAACAAATAGAGAACTCAATTGAGGAACGCACAAGAAGGCTGGAGGAAGCTTTGGCTCAAATGGCCAAATTTCTGGACCTTACCAGAATCAATGATGACTATATATATATATATGTAAGCAAGGTCCAAACCTTCTGTACCTTTGCAGTCTCAATCATGGGTTGAGATTGAGATCAGAGGAGAACAGAGCTATAGATCTATGGGGTCAAAGAGTATTGTACTGACCCAACGCGAAGAGTATTATCTAACAATGATCAAACACAACAACCTAATTAAAATAACTCCAATTAAATAGACAATTTATATTCAGGTAAATTGTCGGACTAGAAGCATTCAGATTGTAGACGAAGAGTATAGTTCATCGGACCTGGCTGATCCACCTCAATCTCAATAACCCAACGCGAAGAGTATAGTTCAGATTGTAGACGAAGAAAGAACAATAACCCAACGCGAGAAATCTATAGATCTATGGGGTTAAAGAGTATTGTACTAACCGCCGATGATGTCGAAGAAGTTCTTTGGCCGCCGTGAAGTTCACCGCTTTGTACAGCTTCCTCTGGATGGAGGCGAAGGGTTTGAGAATGTGAGAATTGAGCGTTTGAGAATGTAGATAGCGGGGCGGTGAGAGTCGCTGACGAGGATATAAAATAAAAAATAATTTGTTGATTATCCCTCTTAAAACCCCCATATCCCCCATATTAGTAGGAATTTTAATTTAAGGAATTTGTAAAAATCCCTAATTCCCTTCCCTCTTATTTTTGAAACTCACAAATTAAGAAAATGATTAATAAAACATTTCCTTTCATTTCCCTCAAAAATATAACTCTCAAACACACCCTAAAGCTCGGAGATTTAAGCTAACAATATCGACATTTAAATTAGGAGAAATCAATTATATTTCTCTTAAATTAATAACATTTTAGTGAAAAATTATGAGCATATAAATCTTTAAAAATAACAAAACGTTCTTATTAAACTCTGGACTCACGAAATATTCTTATCTAATTTTCAAAATATAGCTTCAAATAATGATGTTTTTATTTTAGTTGAGAGTTTAATTAAGTGTTTTGTAATTTGCATTAATTAAATTTATTTGAAAAATATATTGACGTTTAAACAGTAAAGATTAGATATCAAATAGCCATTCCAACTATGAAGCATGATAATACGTACGCGCTTAAAGTCAACAAATCCCAATACGAACATAAGTTGAAAAGCACTACATATTATAAAATTAATTAAGGTTTCATACTTTCTAGTTGCTCCTTAGGATTTGAACTAGGCAACGGGGAGTGCCACTTGTAAACCAGCATTTAGCAAAAGCCTATCATTAAGGTCGATGAAATGGTGAAGTCTCTACACCTAAGAGACAATGGTGGGTTACGTTTTATTTAGTCATTTGTGGGAGCTCGTAATGGAGTTAGATCGATAGTGCTATAAAGAATTAATTAAAGACTTCGAAGAAGCAATAACGACAGCCAAAAATACATACTCGATCACGTCGTTTTTGGTAATGAAAATAACTTCATGCCGGCAGGAAGGAGCACTATATCTGGTTGAGAGTGTTAGTGCAGTTACAGGTAGCTAGCTAAAGTTGTCACCATTCATTGGCATGTTTCCAATGTCTATTCATCCAAAAAAAGAAAAAAAAAAAAATTCAAGGTCAAACTACATTTTCATTTATTGAGTTAAAGTTGTCATTATTTTGAATTTTTTTTTTTAAATGTATCTAATATCCTGAAGTATTTTGTTATTGTCTGTCACTCATAATTATTTTTTCTGATATGACAAGGATCTCAAAATTATTGTGTCACAATTTAAAATAGTGTTTAGGAGCAAGTTTGTCCTAAAAATGAATATTGGAAATGTGAGGAATTTTGTTTAAAGTGTTAAGAATAATTACTAAGAATATCAAACATGTCTAAAATTTAACATTGGACAATTGTTTGATATGAATATATTTTACTCTTAAAATGTTTAGTTAATTAATAAACACGTCGTGGTCGACTATTTCCATTTGCCTTTCCACCATGGCAGGGAAAATTTCTGGTACGGCGTATTTTATAGGAGTATTTATTAGGAAATTTATCAAAATAAATTTTTTTAAAAAAAATACTAGATTAGAGTTGGTGGGAAATTATTTTCTAAAATAAGATAGTTAGTGGTGTCAGAACAAAACGCCAGATGGGGTCAGTTAAACTGACACCTCAAGCGTTAGCGTCAATTAATTGACGCCTTTTAGGCATTAATTAAAGACGCCTGAAGGTGCACTTTTTTTATTTTTTAAATATAATTTTATAAATATTTTAAAATTATAAATAATAAAATTAATAAATAATAATTTTGATTAATTATTAAGAAAATTAAAATATTAAAAATTTATTTTAAACCTTAATATACAAGACCAATCAGTAAATTTATTATAAATCATATGATAGATGACTATTTATTTAATATTTTGTACATTAATAATTTGATATATAAATTTTAAATTATTATTAGCTAAATTTAATTAAATAAATTTGTGAGAATAATAATTAGTGAATTGAGTTTTTGAAATATGTTGTATATTATTTTTTTGTGTACACTAGGATAGATAAAATAAGCTTAAATAGAGAATAATAATTAGTCAAATAATATTTTTTATAAAGTACATCATTAATTAGTTGCTTAATAATTAATTAGTAAGAGAATAATTAATTAGTGGCTTAATAATTAGTAGGATAATAATTAATTATTGACTTAATAATGTACTCTATGGTCTTTGGAATTAATTTACCAAGTTAATTCATATAAATAATGTACTTACACACTTTACCAAGTTAAAAAAAAAAATATTATTTTATATTTAAATAATTTTGGGAACCATGAAAGTTGTGTGATATGACTATGAGTATTTGAGTAGTATGACACCTCTCAATTATCACATCTTCCCGTGCTTAGCTCACTAAAGTCGTCTTCCCTCACTAAACATAGGTGGCTGTGTCGTCCATTCCTTAGCTCCCACGCATCTAGCGTCCACTTGTTTATGGTCCTCTGCCTTTCTCTTCTTCCAAGCTACATTGTTTAGATGCAAAATAGGTAAAGTGATGCCTTTTTTATTAACATTTTAAGGTACTAACATGTATTAAAAATATATTTTAAGATATTAACTAGTACTTAAAAAATATTCTCTTATTAATTAATTATTCTCTAACTAATTATTAAGCTACTAATTAATTATTCTCTTACTAATTAATTATTAAGTCACTAATTAATAATGTACTCTATAAAAAATATTATTTGACTAATTATTATTTTCTATTTAAGCTTATCCTATCTATCCTAGTGTATTCTATAAAAAATAATATACAACATATTTTAAAAAATATTTTTATTAATTCAATAATTATTATTCTCACAAATTTCTTTAATTAAATTTAGCCAATAATAATTTAGAATTTATATATCATATTATTAATGTACAAAATATTAAATAATTAGTCATCTATCTTATGATTTATAATAAATTTACTAATTAAATATTTTACTAATTAGTCTTGTATCTTGAGGTTTAAAATAAATTTTTAATATTTTAATTTTCTTAATTATTAATCAAAATTATTATTTATTAATTGTATTATTTATAATTTTAAAATATTTATAAAATTATATTTTAAAAAATAAAAAAGTGACGCCTTCAGGCGTTAGTTTAATTGACACCGTCAGGTGTCTTGTTCTGACGCCATTGCACAGTGGCGTCAACAGTGTTGACGCCACCAACTGTCTTATTTTGGGAAATAGTTTCCCACCTGCTCTAATCTGATATTTTTAAAAAAAATTATTTTGATAAATTTTCTGTATTTATTTTACTAAAATAATTGAAAAATATTTTGAGCCTACGCGTTTTCCAAACTTTCTCTGGATCTAAACTAATTTGCTGGGGTTGGGAACATGGTTTTGACATCGCCTCTTTTGCTTCTCCATCTTCCTTTCAACAAGAAGCATGTTAAATGCTTGTGGACATTTCTAGCATACCATGCGACTGTTGGCTAGGCTTCTAGCTTATAGACTCCTATAAACAGGATGCTTTGCCAAACCTATTGCTACATACAACTATGGAAAGATTCTCACTCAATGTCAGATCGCTTATTTTGTCATTAGTCATCATACTAATATGGAAAGTAAACAGTGGTGTCGATGAGAGAAGTGGAGGAGGTGATGTGGCTAATAGAGAAGGATTTAAAGTGAAAAAAAAAAAAGAAAGAAAGAAATCTAGCAGGTCAATGAAGATTCGAGTCGTTATGTTATAGGCTGTAGATTATAAATTAGGGAAAATTTTTGCCAGGCCTCAATTATAAAAATATTGTCAAAAGAAGGTTAATGTCAAAAAAAGCTCTAGGGCTTTTTCTGATATTATTTTAAAATATATTAATAATTATATCAGTACATCATTAACAACTAAATTAATACAGTTAACAACTATATTTTAACAATTAAATTAGTCCCGTCAACAACTACATCTGCATTTGTTAACAATTATATAAGTACCCATTAACAATTACGTTTTCTGAAATAATATCAAAAAAGCCCCCAAGGCCTTTTTTGACATGTAACTTTTCTTTAGGCCTCTTTTGACAATATTTTTATTGTTTGGGCCTTGAGGGGGATTTTCCTTATAAATATTCGTGCTATGGTAGAGTTGGGAATCAGGGCAGAGCCGGCCCTCTAGGGCTGACCCTTGAAGGGCCAGGGCTTAATAGGGCCTAGAGTAAGGAAAAACATCTATTTTTTCAAGCCTGACCTGAGAGCACCTAGGCCAGGGTAGGCCCTATAGGATCTGGAAGTTGTTATTTCAAATTTTAATTATTTTTCCTCCATTTTAAACAAAAAAATCATTAGTAAATTACAACAATTAAAGTTCTAATTTATCAAATAAAAATTGTCAATATTAATATCTAAACAACATGAATCATCTAACAAATAATTACATTCACTAATTTGTAATTAAAAGCAAATTATTATTCATAAATAACTCACATAAAACATAAAAAACATACCACTAAACAACATTAATACAATAGCTATCATTGTCATCTTCTTCGCCACTTTCATCAATTTTAAAGACATTTAATAGTGTTTCAGTTTGAGTAGTAGGCTCTATTTCATGAGTAAAAATATCATAAATTTCTTTTTTTGAATCATCAACCCGACTATTAAAAGGGTATGTAGGGCTGGCCCTGTAGGACTTATTTTATTTAGCTCTTCTAATTTTCAAGCCCGGCTCTTGAAGTGTAGGGCCTACAAGAGCCGACCCGACAGGTTTGACCCAATTTCCTGGCTTTAGTGCTATGGGTGATATACACTAACATAATTATTCAATTATATTCTTTAGTATTTTTTAAGGATAATGTTTTAAAAAGAGGTTGTATCGTTACTTTTGTCATTGATGGGAGGAAGCTTAGTTAACGTTTAATGTGGGGGTTTTTTTAAAAACAAAAAAACAGAGAATTGTTGGGGAAATTAAAAGAATTGTGTCTTTAAAACATGGAAGGTAGTATGATTAAGGAAATGGATACATATACTCAAGTTCAATGACAAAGATGGAGCTAATGTTGTGTGTATATTTATACTGGTTAGAAAGTATGGTGTAAAGATTGCCATCTTGTATGTGTAGTTTTCCGCAATTGAATTAAGTTTGTTAGTGATCGATACTCTCTCTCTCTCTCTCTCACACACACACAATATTCTCTCTCTCTCTCTCTCTCACACCCCACTACATAAGGCAATTTTAATGTATGCTTTTAAGATCGTAATATGACTGATTTTAGGGGTAGGGGTAACGTATGTGAGTGCTGTTAAAAAGCTTTTTAAAACTGACTGCTTTATTCAAAAAAAGTCATGTATATATATATTTTAAAAATATATATTATAATTCCCACTTACAAAGATTGTTTTCTTAAAAATAATTGTGCGTAATTTTTGTAAAAAAAAAAAAAAAAAAAGAAACAAAAAAAGAAACATATATTCATAAGTTTCACTTACAACGACACCTTTAATAAAGCGGTATTTGAGAGTGAGAATTCAACGAATGTTCTTTTAAAAACAGTTGTCTTTATTTGTTATTTTCTTAAAACTATAATACATATAAACAATTAGAACAATGATAATATAAAAATTGAGTAATGATATAAACAACCAATTGGAAGACCAGACCAACTCCAGTTGGTTGCTAACTTATTTAGTTATTATTCATAGGAAGACCAACAAACACTGGGCTCTTTTTTTTTTTTTTTATAATAACAAAATTTTAGGAAAGGGGTTGGGTTCACCCAGAATCCAAGGGTAGGGTGAAATCTCTCTTCCTTCTAGGTAATACCAATATTGGGCAGGGTGAGCTGTCTATTACAATCAGGCGTTTACCTAGGCACTCAGGAGCTATGATGCCTCTCTCAGTACCTTGACCAACTCCAGAATCGAACCCCCTCCCTTTAGTAAAAGTGTCCAACCCTTTGCCAGTTGAGCCCAAGAATGAGAGGTAACACTGGCATCTTCTATTTTTGTAATCTCGATGTAGGACAAACTCGAGAAGCAGGCGGAAGAGGGTTTGTTTCATTGTATAAAAACAAAAGGCCCAAATGATATAAATATTTAGGAAAAATTAGGATAAAAGACCTAGAAAAATTAATATTTATTATAGAAGATCATAAAAATCATAATTATTTCTGAGGACAAAATGTCAAAATATATTTTTAAAAATAATAAAATATCCTCCAAACCTTTCGCTCCCAAGAATTAAAAACTCGAATCTTTTCCTCACGTACCTTCCTCCCTTCTTCGATGGACAGCAAAAGTCTCCTCCCTGCCCCTTATGTACTCTAAAAGTCTTCTCTTCCTACCACAACCTGTTAATATCTCGTGGATCACTCCTCTTTTACAGAACTATGCATTTCTAGAATAAATGTAACTCCCACAAAACCCTTTCTAGAACTGTATATTTGCCCCCCACTGTTTTTGTTTTCACCTATTTGGACGATTCCTCTTTCTAATTGCTGAGAATTTGGTGATTTCCGTATGAGGATGTTATGCTTCTCCATACGATCTCCTTCTCACACACACTCACACACACACAGAGGGATTAATTGAAGATGACATAAAAGGGTAGGGCCCTTGTTCCTTCTGAATTTCTTCATACAGAAATGTCATTTTTGTTCTGTAGCCTACCTCTTAGAAAACGATGGCTTTTGCTAACTCTGACCATCGGCATTTTGCCCTGCTCAAGAGAAAACCATTATAGACGGAAACAAAGGTTTTTTCAGGGCTAATTTGAAAAATTGCTTCCTTCCTTATTTTATGTGAAAATGGCATCGACTTAGAGGGAGGAAAGATGGTGGTGCCAGTTTAGGAAGGAAGTGTTGAGATTTTACGCAAATGTTAGATATTTTAGGGACAATTTAATATTTTAAAATTTATGTTTTAACATTTGGTCCTTCTTTATAATTATACTTGGTCTTTCTAAATAAATTTTATTTTTTAAGGTTCTTCGTTTTAATTTTCCCAAATATTTAAAATGCAGCTAACTTTAGGGTTTAGTGGGTCCACAGGATATAATATCAAAATTGAAATTTAGGAAGATTAGAAGATTGGGGGGGGGGGGGGGGGGGAGTGCCATACATATGTGTGCTAGAAAGGAAGATAATTTGATATTTAAGATTAACGTTGGATTAAAATTATGAGGTGATAAGGGAGAAACATTGTCATTATTTAAAATGAAAAATAAGACTGATGTTATGAATATATTAATTATGTGGAAATCTATTGACTGTTGGTTATCAACTCTTGTGACTGTTGATTGGTAAAACTTATGACCCTTGGTAGATTGACTCTTGGTTATCAACTCTTATGACTCTTGGTTGGTAAAACTTATGACCCTTGGTAGATGACTCTTGGTTTTTAACCCTTGTGACTCTTGGTTGGTAAAACTTATGACCCTTGGTGAACTTTGTTAGGTAACTCTTGGATGCCTATAAATAGAGAGCATTGTAATCATACATAAAAGAGTGAAAAATTGAATGAGAAGTGTTTCCATTTTCTCTTGTATTCTCTTCTCTTATCTTCTGATATCTTATGCCTCATATTTTGACAAGTTTTATAACAAGTTATCAGCACGATTACTTTAACGAAGGTATGATTTTCTCATCGTCAGAAATAAATATGCTCATAAGGTAAAATGATACTTACTTTTTGCTATCATTGTTATTTATTATGATCACATATCATAAATTTGTTGCCATGAGAATTTTCTATCGGAAAATTTTACTGAGATTCTAATTCATGAATATCTTCATATGTGGTGAACTATATATTTTGCATATACAAGTAAATTTTAGTATATTATAAGATTATTTGGTGATGTAATATTTATATGGTAGTTCTTGAAGAACCATTGATTTTCCTTTAGAACTTTAAAGGAATTGAAAGTGATTTTGAAATTCAGATATAAAGAAAATATGTTTATATATAACTCACACTTGAGGGGAAGATTTGTTAGAAAGCAAGTGTGAGTTAGAATACAAGTGTGAGCTAATTTTTGAAAAGTTATATACTTCTTACACAAAGACTAATAGATCTCCTGAAATGAATGTCTGATTATAATTTAAATCATAATGAAAATTGAAAAGTTTATGATTGGTTGAGACATATGTTACAGTAAACCAGAAGTTTACTGATTTAAACAAATTTATTGTTGCCATGACTTATTTAATCATCCGAGTCATATATATAATATAAATTATATTACGTATTGACATCCATTGAAGAACCAGAAGATTCTTCATGAATAACCAACATATTATTTAAGAATTATTATGTGCTTCTTGTTCTCACATAGAATTTTCTATGAGAATATCATTGGTCTTGATTAGTAATGGATCTCAGTATTTCTGGAAATATATCAAACAGTATTATATGGGCCCATTGAAATAACATGTGAACCATGCAATTGAAAGATGCATCTATAAAAAGGTTACATGTAAGATTATTAGCCTGCAACCTGAAGTTTGTAGTGATATTTGCAACCTGAAGTTTGCAATAATATTTGAATATATTATGCACGCAATTCCAGATTGAATGATCCAAAAAATCATGTGTTAAAGCCTCCATAAATTGCTATGAGAACAATGTTTATATGTTAGTATATTTGTAGCAATTAAGCCAACATAATTCTCCTTGTAAAATTAGCTTTTGGTCAAGAGTTAGATTAATTCCATCTTAAAAGGCTTGAATGTGCAATGCTTATAAATCCACCACAATGCACATAGATGGATATGGAAAGAAAGTTGGGATAAATGTTGTATAAGGATCTCCTTATTCTTGTTTGTCTCTAAATGAGAAAATATGATGTTTCTGAAGGAAACAAATAGATTTAGGAGACTTATATTGTATGATTTGTCAATTGTTAATTGACATTATTTTCCCAACATGGGGGGGGGGGGGGGAATTAAATAGCTGGAAAAGAGAATATATGGAATGCATTATTACTATTAAGTATATATCCTCGACTAAAGAAGTATGGACTAGAAGTTCATCAAGGTATGCATTCATGAAATATTTGCCAGATAGAATTACTGACCCAAATAAGATTTAGTAAATCTCATATTCCAACTAAAAATGCTCCAGCCAGTATAGATACAAATTTGACATGCCTGAAGCATGGAAAAACATACGGTTCCAAATATAAATATTATGGAGCATATTATTAAGATGATCATATTAAGGAGGCGAGTACTCCAGAAGAGTACTGAGACATAACTAATTGCAAAAACCTCATGGTAGATTGACTCTTGGTTATCAACACTTGTGACTCTTAGTTGGTAAAACTTATGACCCTTGGTAGATGACTCTTGGTTATTAACCCTTGTAACTTTTGGTTGGTAAAACTTATGACCCATGGTGAACTTTGTTAGATAACTCTTGGATACCTATAAATAGAGAGCATTGTAATCATACATGAAAGAGTGAAAAATTGAATGAGAAGTGTTTCCATTTTCTCTTGTATCCTCTCTTCTCTTATCTTCTGATATCTTATGCCCCATATTTTGACAAGTTTTATAACAACTAAAGAAATATATTGAATTGAATAACTACAACATGCTTAGTACAAAAATAATTAAATGATTATGTGTGAAATGATTATTTATAACTAATAATTTAAATTAAATATGTTCAAAGATGTATTCTTTATGCTTATTAACTCTTAATAGAATACCATTCTAGTGATAATAGAAATCATTAATTCAATTGTTAGCCCATCGAGGACAAAGATTGGTAACATCAACATAAGAATTCAGGGAAATTGACCAAAATAAGAAAATAAAAAAAATTACTTAAATAGGGCACTGTTCAAAATATTTTCCTGAATAAAGCAGTTGGTGACGTCACCTGACACAACGCCACAAGTGGCGTCACGTGGGGTGATGCCATTGACAAAGTGGTGTCAAAGCATAAAACACCACTTGAGTGGCGTCACAATATGTGACGCCACTCAAGTGACGTTAATAATTAATTTAAGCCACTTGAAGTATGTGACGCCACTTCAAGTGGTTTTATTATTAAATAATAATAATAATAATAATAATTAATAAAAAATATATAATATAATTTTAAAAAATGAATTTAATTTTTTTACATAATTTAATTTATAATAATATTATTAATAATAATAAGAAATAATAAAATATATATAATATAATTTAATAAAAATAATTTAATTTTTTTTACGTAATTTAATTTATTTTTACTCATTTGCCTATTTTATATTACAAAAAAAATAGGGTTTTATGGTTATAAAAAACAGTATTCTATGAAAGCAATAATAATCCTTCTAACTGTCCTCTTGTTCTATTCATACCTATTTATTGATGAGATGTCAAGAAATTTACCAATTTAAATAGAGAGCAGGGGCATGCTGTGTCAGAGAGCAGGGGCGCGACTTGCTCTCTTTTAAGGAGGGGGAGTCTTGAACTGTGATGACTGGAAGAGGCGGTGAGAAGAGAGAATTGGGGGAAAGAAATGGAAAAGAGTGACAAGTGAAGGATTGCTTTTAGGGAGTAAGTAATAATAAATGTGAGCCTATCTACTAGCCATACGTGATAGCCTCATAGGTTTCAGACTTCAGAGGCCCTTCACACATATTTCTATTAAACAAAATTATTAAAATCAACAGTCATTGAACCACTTGTTACTAAATTGGTTAGTGTATTAGATTGACGGTTAGTGAATCAGATTGAAATCAAACCGGAACAATATCGGAGTCAAGTTAATGAGAAAGTGAAGATTTCAAAGCTATTAGCATAAGATTTCCCAACGTCTCGTCAATAATTAGGTATGAATAGAACAAGAGGACTGTTGGAAGGATTGTTATTGCTGTCATAGAATACTGTTTTTTAAAAACCATAAAAACCTATTTTTTTTTATAATATAAAATGGGTAAATGAGTAAAAATAAATTAATTTACATAAAAAAATTAAATTATTTTTATTAAATTAAATTATATAAATTATTATTATTATTATTATATATTATTATTAATTATTATTATTATTATAAATTAAATTCCGTAAAAAAATTAAATTCTTTTTATTAAATTATATTATATATATTATATTAATTATTATTATTATATAATATTATTAATTATATATATATATATATATATATATATATATATATATATATTTATTTATTTATTTATAATAAAACCACCTGAAGTGGCCAAGTGGCTTTAATTATTGACGCCACTTTGTCAGTGACGTCACCCCACGCGACGACACTTGTGACGTCATGTTAGGTGACACCACTAGCTGCCTTATTCCGGAAAATGTTTTGAACAGTGCACTATTTAAGTTTTTTTAAAAAATTTTTCTTATTTTGATCAATTTGCCAAAGAATTTGCATTGTTATATCAAATTCTTCCATTGGCTTTCCCATCCACTTATATCATTAAAATAAGAATTTATGTAATTCTTCTTCAAAGCTAAGAGATTTAATTAAGTGGTTAGTAGCTAGTAATATCGAATTTTAAATTATGAAAAAATCAATTATCTCCTAAATTTACGTTTTGCCGCAAAATTATTATCATATAAATTTGTAATAATAACGAAACATTCTTAAACTCTGGGACTTCAAAATATAGCTTCAAATATTAGAATTTGAAAATTATATTTTTATTTTAATTAGTTGAAAGTTTAAGGGAGTGCTTTGTAATTTTCATGAATAAATTTAAATGTAGAACATAACTAAAACTTAACTTTATTGACTTTTAAATAATAAAGATATCTTGTCATCAAATCCTAACTATTAAACATATGACACTTTATACGGCTTAAAGTCAAATGATCCCAGTACATATATTGGGAAGTACTGTATATTTATATAAGTAATGGCTTAATATTCTTTAGTTAGGTTGGCCTATACTTTTAATCCTTTAAATTTATATAAGATATATTTTTATAGTCCCTTAGCATTATAAAATATAGTTTTGGTTTCATAATTTTTAACACTGTTAATTTTATTAATGAAAAATGTTGACACAGTAAATTCAAGGATCATCGAAAAACTAACAAAATATATTTAAGTTTTATTTTCTCAATATAATTGTTGTAAATTTTTTTAGTATAATTTTTCTTAAATAATAGAAACTCGAATATGCTTTGTCGCTTGCTTAGCCATTACTTGAGTTTGCTTTATTAGCGTTTTCCGTTAACAACCTTAATTATGTAAAATTATAGAAGTAAAATTATACTTTATAAAGTTAACAGTAAAAAAATATATCTCATATAAAAAATATAAACGGCTTAATTATATTTTAACGTTCTAGTCTTCACTCAGTATTTAAACTTGGCCTCGGGCAGTGCCACTTGTAAATTAGCATTATTCCGCAAAAGCATGCGGATCATGATTTCAGTTGTAAACCAATGATAGATTGGTAACAGTAGAAGAAGCATTCGGATTATCATATCAAAACCTACCACATCTTTATATCACTAAAATAAGAATTTCCGTAATTCTGTAAAGCTAAGAGATCTAAGAAGCTAACAATATTTAGATTTAAATTAGGAAAAATCAATTATCTCCTAAATTAATAACGTTTTAGTGCAAAATTATGAGCATATATATCTTTAAAAATAACAAAATGTTCTTAAACTGTGGACTTACATAATATTCTTATCTAATTTTCAAAATATGGCTTCAAATAATTATGTTTTTATTTTAGTTGAGAGTTTAAGGAAGTGTTTTGTAATTTGCATTAATTAAATTTATATGAAAAATATATTGACTTTTAAACAGTAAAGATGATATCAGATAGCCATCCCAACTACTAAGCATAATAATATGCTTAAAGTCAATAGATCCCAATACGTACATATGTTGAAAAGTACTACATATTATGTAATTAATTAAGGCTTCATACTTTCTAGTTTCTCCTCTGTATTCATACTAGGCCACGGGGAGTGCCACTTGTAAACCAGCATTTAGGAAAAGCCTAGCATTAATTAAGGTCGATGAAATGGTGAAGTCTCTACACCTTATAGCATCGACTGAGACAGTAGCGAGTTACGTTTTATTTAATCATTTGGGGGAGCTCATAATGGAGTTCAATAGTGCTATAAAGAATTGAAGACTTCAAATAAGCAATAACGACAGCTAAAAATAGATACTCGATTCATGGAATACTGACACGTCGTTTTTGGTAATGAAAAATAACTTCATGCCGGCAGAAGCACTATATCTGGTTGAGAGTATTAGTGCAATTACAGGTAGCACTCGAGGTCAACAAGAAGCATGTTAAAGGCTTGTAGACATTTCTAGCGACCACGGAACTGTTAACTGGCCTTCTACCTTACAGACTCCTATAAAAAGGGTGCTTTGCCAAACCTAATGCCACATACAACTTGCACTCTAAGCCTTCGTCAGAGTATATCGATCGTCACACTCTTTATATTATTACATTTAGTTTTATACAACTATGGAAAGATTCTCACTAAATGTTAGATCGCTTATTTTGTTATTAGTCATTATACTAATATGGAAAGTAAATAGTGGTGTCGGTGAGAGAAGTGGAGGAGGTGATGTGGCAAATAGAGAAGGATTTAAAGTTCGTGGGGCAATTCATAATAATGCAGGGGGTTTCGAAGAGAAACATCCAGGATTTAGATGTGGAGGAGGTGGAGGTGGTGTTGGTAGTAGTGTAGGAGGAGGTTTTGAAGGAGGTGGTGGTAGTGTAAGAGGGGGAGGAGGTGGAGGTGCGGGAAGAGGTGTTGGAGTAGGAGGAGGGGTCGGTGCAGGGGGAGGAGTTAGTGTTGGAGGTGGTGCAAGTGCAGGAGGAGGCGCTAGTGCAAGTGGATGCGGTGGCGAAGTAGGAAGAGGTGTCAGTGCAGGGGGAGGAGTTGGTGTTGGAGGTGGTGTAGGTGTAGGAGGAGGCGCTGGTGCAGGCGGAGGCGGAGGTGGAGGTGTAGGGGGAGGAGTTGGTGTTGGAGGTGGTGTAGGTGTAGGAGGAGGCATTGGTGCAGGTGGAGGCGGCTGTATAGGAGGAGGAGGCGGTGGCGATGTAGGTGGAGGTGGAGGTACGGGAGGAGGCGTTGGAGCAGGAGGAGGTATCGGTGAAGGGGGAGGAGTCGATGTTGGAGGTGGTGCAGGTGCAAGAGGAGGCGCTGGTGCGGGTGGAGATGGAGGCGGTGGCAGTGCAGGGGGAGGAGGTGGTGTTGGAGGTGGTGCAGGTGTAGGAGGAGGCGGAGGTGGAGGCAGCCGTGTAGGAGGAGGAGGCAGCGGCGGTATAGGAGGAGGTGTTGGAGCAGGAGGTAGTATTGGTGTAGGGGGAGGAGTTGGTGGAAGTGTAGGAGGAGGTGCTGGTACAGGTGGAGGTGGAGGTGCGGGAGGAGGTGTTGGAGGAGGAGGTGGTATTGGTGCAGGGGGAGGCATTAGTGCAGGTGGAGGTGGCGGTGTAGGAGGAGGAGGCGGTGGCGGTGTAGGAGGAGGTGGAGGTGTAGGTGGTATTGGTGCAGGGGGAGGAGTTGGTGCAGGAGGAGGCATTGGCGCAAGTGGAGGCGGAGGTGGAGGAGGCCGTGTAGGAGGAGGCGGTGGCGGTGGCAATGTAGGGGGAGGTGGAGGTGGTACTATAGGAGGAGGTGGAGGTGCCGGAGGAGGTGTTGGAGCAGGTGGTGGTATTGTTGCAGGGGGAGGAGTTGGTGTTGGAGGTGGTGCAGGTGCAAGAGGAGGCGCTGGTGCAGGTGGAGGTGGAGGCGGCCGTGTAGGAGGAGGAGGCGGAGGTGGTATAGGAGGAGGTATTGGAGTAGGAGGTAGTATTGGTGCAGCGCGAGGAGTTAGTGTTGGAGGTGGTGTAAGTGCAGGAAGAGGCGCTGGTGCAGGTGGAGGTGGAAGTGGTGGTGGTGGTGCTAGTATAAGTGGACGTGTGGGAGCAAGCGGTGGTGCAAGATCAAATTTTGGTGCAAGAGGGGGTGCAAGTATGAGAGGTGGCAATGGTGCAAGAAGAGGCGAAAAAGGGGCATAAGTGGTGGTGTTAATGGTGGAGGTTCAACTTGAGGAAATGTTAAGGCAAATATGGTGTTGTTGGCCCTTCAATATTTTAAATAGTTATATTTGGCTATCAATATTTTATGTGATAAAAGTAATATTATGCGTAGTCACAATTACTTGATTTGTAAAACAATATAATAAAGAGTATTGTGACTGATATAATTATTTTTAGATTGAATGTGACCTTTATAATTTGATTATCTTTCTATTTTTTTTTTAATTTCATTTGCTTTTTATTTTGTTATCTAAAATTTGAAACGATAGACATCTAACAATTTATTTAACTGTGAGTTTTTAATCTATAATTTGGGTAAGAGACGATCATTGCTTTGGACTTAGAGGAGATAAGTAAAAAAAAAAAAAAAAAAGAAGCATATTTTCTTAAAAAAGAATCCATGATTTGTGGAAATACAATTTTATGTAAATATCTAAAATATTTTTTTTAATTGCACAAGAATTGGAACTTTTTACCATAAGTGCATTTTGAGCTTCTACTAAAAATTCATTAGATTCATTTGTGCTGAACACTTTTTGGGAATCGTCTTCCTCTTATCCTTCTATGTTGACTAGATCATGGAGGTTTGTGTAATATTTCCTTCTTATTCTCAACTTTCAATTGTTTATCAATCATAGACATGTATATTATAGTTTCTGATGAATTGTCAACACTTTTAACTTTGGCATAATTGTTAGAAGTATAAACCGAATGTAAGAGTATTCCAGATATATTTAACACTACATCAAAAATATGATTTTCTCAAAATAATTTTCGATTAATATACTATATAGAATTTTCATTGCTTAATGTTCAAACAAAACATTTTCTTTTCTTTTCCACTCTAATCTCTTCTAGGTTTAAAACTAAAAACATTTGTAAAAACATCCCACATATCAAAATCATATGTTTTAATAAAATAAATCGTTCTAGCTTTCTAAAACAAAAAATCGATATTTTTAAAGGTGGATGAACTATATAGTCAAAACCTGCAAAAAATATGTAACATCCAAAATCAACCATTGTAAATACTAGAGATAGTTAAGTCTTTTAAACAGGAGCTTTGACAAAATGGTTATTAGGTGCTTGACTATTGCAGTCACTAATTACTTTTATCTTTTGTTATATATTTTAAAATAAAATTGGCGACATAACATCTTATAAATGAAAATTTTCCAAGTCTTAAACTCTCTCTTTTCATTGATAAATAATCCATCAATTAATCTAACATATCACAATAATTTTGCACAACTCATAACTAAAGAAATCATATTTTCCAACACATATCATAGGTAAATTCGAAATCATTATAAACCAACAAAAAAATACAAGTGTTAAAAATAAATAATTATTTTATATATGTAACTCAATAACAATTACTAAAAGAGCTAAAAATCATAACTACTACATATTTTCACATACAACTTATATATAATAATATTTAAATTTATCTCAATTATTTTTCATAATATAAAAAATGAGAATAATTTTTTCAAATTTCATAATAAATTAAATGTAAAATATATTAAATGGATTAAACTATTAACTACTAATAAAATTACATTTGTAATCTCAAAAATTTAAAAAACTTACAGTATATATGAAGCTTAATTAGAGTAAGCTGAAACTTCAACTACAACACTTGGAAAAAAAGTTAATGAAAGGGAAAAAAAGATTTAAAAAGTGGCTGCATCTTTAATTTGTATTTTTGAAAAAAAAAAATAAAAGGGGTGGGTTATGAAGACAATGTGTTGTTGCTTTAAAATATTAAGAAAAAAGGGAATGGGTGGTTGCGATGGGTACCTTGGGTTGGGATGGGTAGGTAGGACTAGAGGAGGAAGTGGGGATGGTTTGGAGGAGGGAATGGGAAAAAAGGGAGTGGGGACCAAAGGAAATGAGTAATGTTGGGGGTAAAGGGACAAACAGATGAGAAGGAGGAAATGTGGGGGGACCAAAGGTGGAAATGGAGAAGGAAAAGAGAGTATAGATCAAGAGGATAAGAGAAAGGAGGAGGCCAATAGGAGTGGCACGTGGAAGGAGGAGGAAAATGGAGTGGTGACCAAGAAGATAACGGAAAGGATGAGGAAATGAGAGTGGGATGAGCTTGCTGCTGGAAAAGGGGGGCATAGCGCTGCTGCTAAAGTAGGAAGCTGTTGGAAAGGGAAATAATAAAATATTCAGCAAGTGTGACAAGAGATTGCCGACCCCTTGCAAAATAACCAAGTTCAGTGAAAAGATTTGCAGTATAAGGAACTTGGATCGTTTCCCACAGAATTGTAGTAGGTTTAATGGTAACAGAAATAAAACAGTAAATGATTGGGGGGAGTTTTTCGAATTGCAGTAAAATGAAATTAAAACAGAAACAATAATGAAAATGAGATCAACCAGACTAAAACGAATAACCCAGAACTAGGGATTCCAGAACCTTCATCAGACGAAATTAATTACAACACCAAACTCATGATCGATTTCTGGACAAACTGAAATCTCTGCGTTTGCCCAGAATTTCCCTCAACTAACAATCGTCTAGAATGTTTTCGAAACAGTGTGTAACACCGAACAATCGCACAGTAATCACTTGAACCTAGTTCGAAATATGCCCTTGGAATTAATCGATCTAGATTTTTAATAAAAAACCCAATCTGAATTCAGAATTGAATCCTATAAAAGAAGACAAAAACGAGTTTAGATGTTTCGATTAAGCGCGAGTCCTCTGGAATATGGAATCCTTGATCCGTGGGTTAATCAGAAACGTTTAGTCGAGTATAGAAGGGAAGAACAACGAAGAACACGAAGAACAGATGAAGAACATTTTAGAGAATTTTAAAAGTCTATGTTTGATCTTCAAAAGTCTCAAAAACGAAAATACAATCTGTTTTTAGCCACCATCTAACCTAACTTAAAATAGCAAAACAAAATGGGGCTCCAAGTCATAAAATATCCAGCCCAAAAAGAAATAGACTAAAATAGCAAATGGACCTTTACAAAATTCAGGCCCAAATAGACTTTGGCTCAAAGTTTGACCATCCTCTTGACCGAATTTGCCTTCTGAGTCTTCATAACATTTGTAGCCCTTTGAATCATCTAAAATATGAAACAAAAATGAGGCAAATCCGATGTTTGGTTCAAAAGTTATGGTTAAAACACTGAAGCATATTAAATCTGGAATTTTTATCATGAAAATGAATTAAATCCAAATAAAAGCCCAAAGCCCAAATATGCAATAAAGCCCATTGTTTATTAGCTAACAATCCTAAATTTATTACCCAAAAGATACAAATAAGTGTGTAAAATATTCAATTATCAAATTCCCTCACACTTATCCTTTTGCACTCCTGGGCAAAATCAAAAAGAAAAGTAAATTGGAAGAAGGAAAATTCTCATTTTTAGTAATTGCCAACAATGTAAAAATTGAACAAGGATCACAAGGTTTCAAAGGACCAAGCAATCAAGACGGAAATCCTTTCATCTCAAATTACAAATCATGGCAATCTCAATCAATGATGCTAATCACACAATGTGATCTCTCAAGGGATGCCTTCAATCAATCTCTCAAGTGTATAAGGGTATGAGTGTATCACTAAAATTCTACTCAAGAAAATTGTTTTACCATAGGCTTGCTCAATTTCTACTTTCCACTACTCACAACACATGCATGCATAAATCAAGAGAGCTTATTATTAATGGTTGTAACGGGGTTAGGGTGAACGTAGGTAAACATGGAAAAGAGAGGCTAAGCACCAAGGAAATCTAAACAAGCACTAGTCAAAGAAAATGAAATGACTGAAATGATATGCATTCTTATTCTTTCTTCTTTGTTTTTGCTTTTCTCCTTTTTTTTCTCTTTTTCTTTGTTTTTGTTTTGTTTTTGTTTTTTTTTCCTTCTCTTTTTCTCCTTTTTCTTGCTCTCTCTCTCTCTTTCTCTCTCTTTTCAATGACCAATTCAAATATTTCTCCCCCACACTTAAACTGTTGCACTCTTGAGCAACCCCCGCACTTAAATATAAACAAAAGTGAAACCAATGCTCAATGTAATTCCAAGGTGCGGTAAAAATTGGTTTTACATTTAGGCTAGTAATGTGGTTTGTAAAATAATGAGTCACAAAGGCACAAAGGGACTAGCAAAGGGAATATGATGCAAGGGAAAGCTATTTGGCCAAAGTAGGGAAATGAAGGAAAACAAACAAGCCTCCATCATATTTACACATGTAAGTGAAAATGTAGTTTTAAAAAGAAAGGGAGCAAATTCTAGAAAACATGAATCATGAGTAGATGCACACATAAAAGAAAGAATAGTAAAAGATGAGTTCCATTCAAGCAGGCCTAAAATCTCACACAGGGAAATATCAAATCATGCAATCAGCACCACAAAATAAACTACCAAGACATATAATCCAAGAGTCCATAATTGCAGTCCAACAGAATAATCTATTAAAACCCAAGTATCCAAGTTTGTGATATGTGACAATCAAAGAAAGAGAAATTATGTTATTCACGCATTAATTTTATTTGGAAAAAGAAAAGTGTAAAATGGAAGAAATAAAAGAAAAGAGAGGTATAGAAAGAAAGAAAGAAGAATACTCCCCAAGGGGTTTATAGAGGATATGTGGCATCAATGAGGAGAATCTCTTCTTCCGCAGGTTGCTTCATGTCTCCCTCATGAAATTGTTTGAGGCAGTGTCCATTGACTTTGAAGGTCCGTCCAGTGGGTGGATCACACAACTCAATAGAACCAAAAAGGAAAACATTAGTTACCACAAAAGGGCCATCCCATCTAGATCGAAGCTTACCTGGCATAAACTTCATGCGAGAATTGAATAGAAGAACTTTTTGGCCCACAAAAAACTCTTTCCTCAAGATGTGCTTGTCATGGAATGCCTTTGTCTTCTCCTTGTACAACCACAAACTCTCATAGGCATCCAATCTAAGCTCATCCAATTCTTGCAGCTGTAGCTTCCGTTCCATCTCAGACTTAGCCAAATCCATGTTACATTGCTTAATGGCCCAATAGGCTTGATGCTCCAACTCAACCAGAAGATGACATGCCTTACCAAAGACAAGCCGATAGGGAGACATCCCAATCGGAGTCTTATAGGCGGTGCGATAATGCCCATAAAGCATCATCCAATCGCTTACTCCAATCTTTCCGGGTGGAGTTAACAGTCTTCTGAAGGATTTGCTTAATCTCTCTATTTGAAGCTTCAGCTTGACCATTGGTCTAGGGTGGTATGCTGTGGAGACCTTGTGAAGCACGCCATAGTTGCGTAGCAAGGCACCCATGTTTCGATTGCAAAAATGAGAGCCTTGGTCACTAATAATGGCTCTAGGAATGCCAAACTTGCAAAAAAATGTTAGACCTAACAAAATCCACCACCACAGAAGAATCATTAGTCTGGGTGGCTTTTGCCTCAACCCATTTTGAAACATAATCACAGCCAATAGTATGTAAGTATGACAATAAGAAACAGGAAATGGACCCATGAAATCAATGCCCCAAACATCAAAGACTTTACAAAACAATATAGGGTTTTGGGGCATCTCATGCCTACGGGAAATACTCCCTGCTCTCTGACAGATATCACATGACTTACAAAACATATGGGCATTATGAAATAGGGTAGGCCAAAATAAACCACAATCTACACTTTCCTAGTAGTTCTTTGTAGTCCAAAGTGACCACCACAAGCAGAAGCATGGCAAAAATGCAAGATAGAATCAAACTCATGATCAGGTACACATCTCCTAATTACTTGGTCACTACAAAATCTCCACAAATAAGGGTCATCCCAAACATAATATTTAGAATCACTTTGCAATTTCAGAGTTTGGGCCCTTGTGGAATCAACAGGTAAAACTCTAGCAACCAAATAATTAACCAGATCAGCATACCATAGAATCTTACCCAGCAGCTGAAGAAGCTGCTCATCAGGAAAATCATCTTGAATAGGAGAGGGGTGAGAGGGAGAATGAGAAATGCGACTCAAGTGATCAACCACCCAGTTTTGTGCTCCACTTCTATCTCTGATCTCAACATCAAACTCTTAGAACAACAACATCCACCAGATAAGTCGAGGTTTAGCATCTACCTTTTTCAAAAGAAACTTCAATGCAGCATGGTCAGAGTAAACAATAACTCTACTAGCTAACAGATATGATCTAAACTTATCAAAGGCAAACACTATAGCTAACAACTCATTCTCAGTGGTAGTGTAATTAGACTGAGCAGAATCCAAGGTCTTGGATGTATATGCAATGACATGAGAAACTTTGTCAACCCACTGAGCCAAGATAGCACCAACAACATAGTTGGAGGCATCACACATAATCTCGAATGGAAGCAGCCAATTCGGTGGTTGGATCACAGGGGTTGTAATTTAACACCGCTTTAAATGGTTAAAGGCCAACTTGCACTCATCATCAAATGCAAAGTCAATGTCCTCGTGCAAAAGGTTGGACAAAGGTCGGGTAATCTTATTGAAATCCTGGATAAATCTCCTGTAGAAACCTGCATGACCAAGAAAAGAACGAACTTCCTGCACAGATGTGGGGTAAGGTAAAGCAGTAATAACATCAATCTTAGCAGGATCTACCTCAATACCCTTATTAGACACAATATATCCCAAAACAATCCCTGACTCAACCATAAAGTGACACTTCTCAAAATTCAGCACAAGATTGGACTCTATGCACCTATGCAATACTCTAGACAAGTTAGCTAAGCATGCATCAAAACCAGACCCATATACAGTGAAATCATCCATAAACACCTCCATGCAATCCTCTAGAAACTTAGAGAAGATACTTACCATACAACGCTGGAAGGTGCCCGGTGTATTGCAAAGACCAAAGGGTATCCTTCGGTAGGCATATGTTCCAAAAGGGCATGTAAAGGTCGTCTTCTCTTGGTCCTCAGGAGCAATATGGATCTGGAAGTAGCCGGAGTATCCATCAAGGAAGCAATAGTGAGACTTACCAGCCAACCACTCTAACATCTGATCAATGAATGGTAAAAGATAATGATCCTTGTGGGTGGCTTGGTTAAGTCTCCTAATCAATGCAAACTCTCTAACTATTCTGGACTCGAGTAGGAATGAGCTCATTCTTCTAATTTGCCACCACAGTCACTCTGGACTTCTTGGGAACCGCCTGAACCGGGTTAACCTACTGGCTATCAGAGATGGGATATATAATACCATCTTGCAAAAGCTTGGTGACTTCCTTCTTCACCACATCAAGAATAAGGGGATTAAGGCATGTATGGGGTTGCCTCACTGGTTTAGCCTCATCAACTAACAAAATCCAATGCATACACATGGAGAGGCTAATACCAATAATGTTAGCTAATGTCCACCCAATCGCCTTCTTATTTGCCCTTAATAAGCTTAGCAACTTCTCTTCTTGCTCTGGCAGAAGGTTGTTTGCCACAATGACTGGTAGCTGCTCACCTACCTCCAAGTAAGCATACTTCAAATGATCTGGGAGGGATTTCAGCTCCAACTTGGGGGGTTGCTCAATGGAGGGATGAAGTTTGAGTGGTTGTTCCACAAGTTCTGTAGTGTCCACACCTGAAATCTTGGAAACCATACACAAAGAAGCGGAACTGTGTCTAGGCAACCCACTGTTAGGATCAGAATGCATCAAATCATGCAAAGAACTCTCACAATCAACATCAATAAGAGCATCACAGTCAATATCAGAATGCAAAGAGATACTTTCACAATCAATGTCATCACATAATGCAGCATCAATCTCAGTGCATATAGGACACCATGTGTCATTAGAGCAATCACAAGTAGCACAATCACTCATAGATGCAATATCAGGAAAATCAACATACCAATCAGCAGCAACATCATCCACAGCATCATTAATCACATCAATGCAGAAAATAGAGTGCTCCTCCCTAGGATGTTTCATGGCATCAAAAATAATGAAATTCAAAGAAATATCACCAAACTCCATGGAGAGAGTACCAGAATGCACATCTATTTTAGTCCTAGCGATTTTCATGAATGGTCTACCTAATATGATTGGTGACCTACTGTTAAGAGACTTATCCTCCATATCTAAGATGTAAAAATCAGCAGGAAATATCAACTCATTAACTTTGACCAATACATCTTTAAGCAAACCAGAGGGATGAGCATTACTCCTATTAGCTAACTGAACAATAACACCAGTAGGACGCAAGGGACCAAGACCAAGAGATGCATAGACAGAAGCAGACATAACATTAATTGAAGCACCTAAGTCTAGCATGCAATCATCAAATCTATAGTTACCAATGATACAAGGGATATAAAACATTCCTGGATCCTTGCACTTCCGAGGCATGATAGGCTGGATGAGTGCTGATACATTCTGGTTCATGCTCACTCGCTCATTTCCCTTCAATCGCCTCTTGTTGGTGCACAACTCCTTGAGAAACTTGGCATACTTAGGGATCTGCTTAATTGCATTCAAGAGAGGAATGTTGATCTCAACCTTTCTGAATGTCTCTAGGATGTCCTTCTCTTGTGCTAGTGCCTTTTCTGCCACTTTCTTGGATTGAATGGAACTTTGAGGGAAAGGAAGAGGGATAGGGATGTCCTCTTCAGTTTGCTTCACTGCCTCCTTATCCTTAGAGTCACTCTTCTCATTTCCTGACTCTCTATCTGATGTAATCACATCTGCAGCTGGCCTAGGCTCTTCCAATTGCTTGTCAGACGTAGGGAAATAGCACTCACATTCCCTTTAGGGTAGGGAATGGTCTGTGAAGGAAGAGTGTTGTTGGAACCTTGAGGTTGGAGTTGGTTTAATGATGTTGCCAATTGGCCAATCTGGGTTTGCAAACTCTGAATGGAAGTTTCAGTTTGCTGTTGGAATTGCAATGTATTCTTGGCAAATTACTTCATCATATCCTCAAGTGAGGAACGAGAAGAACCACTACCACTGCTACTAGGCTGATGAGTCACTAGAGGGGGTGCACATATGGCTGGTGGGGGAGGATTAGCTGGAAGAAGAGGTGGTGCAAAATGTGGGAAACCTGGTGGTCTAAACTGTCTCTGCTGGTAACTGCCAGAATTATGATTGTGTGTGAAACTGGTTGCCTTGATTCTGGTAGTTCTGTTTACCCTACTTTTGGTTCCAGTGGAAGTTAGGGTAGTTTCTCCAGCCAGGGTTATATGTATTAGAGAAGGCATTGTTTTGTTGTTGGTATTGTGGCTTTCCTGGAAATACACCAACTGCAGCTACTGAATGATCCTGATAATTGGGATCTTGGAAGGTAGGGCAGGACTCAGTAGGATGATAAGGATTAGCACAATATCCACATGAATATCCCATATGAGGATTGGAAGCATGTATTGTTTGGGTAACTGCCAACTGTCTAACCAGAGAAGTCAAGTCATCAAGTCTATTTTCAAGTCTTTGTTGATCTGCAATTTGAGGTGTTTGAATCTGGTACACAGGGGTACTGTTTGCTCTAGTACCAATTTGCTGTGAGTTGGCAGCCATGATAGATATCAAATCTCTAGCTTCCTCAGGTGTCTTATTCTGCAAAGCCCCACCACTAGATGCATCAACCATATTTCTATCATTAGGCAACAGACTCTCACAGAAGTATGTAATAAGAAGCTGCTCAGTAATCTGATGGTGTGGACAGCTTGCACATAGCCTCTTGAACCTCTCCCAATACTCATGTAGGTTTTGCCCATTCACTTGTTTAATGCCACTGATTTCTTTCCAGATGGATGTGGCTCTTGAGGATGGAAAGAATTTCTCCAAAAACAGCTTGGCCATATCATTCTAGCAAGCAATAGATTGAGGTTGAAGGAAGAATAACTAGTCCTTAGCTCCCCCTTCAAGTGAGAAAGGAAAAGCTCTCAGTTTGATATGCTCCTCTTCAATTGCTTGTGGCTTCATTGTGTTACAGACCACATGAAACTCCTTCAAATGCTTATGGGGACATTCACCTACAAGATCATGAAACTTGGGAAGCAAATAGATAAGACCATATTTAAGTTCAAAGTTAGCACCGAGTTCAGGATATTGAATGCACAAAGGTTGGTTGACTACTGCAGGGGCAGCCAATTCTTTCAAAGTTGGACGATTTTCTTGTTCTGCCATATTTTCAGAGTTAGCAAAAGTACTACTAGAATCAGTAAATTCAGAAGACTCAAGAGACACAGAATCAAATTCAAAATTTGAAACAGGATCCGTAGTTACTAGTTGACTTAACCTCACGGTCCGTCTAGCAGCTAGGATAGTTCTCTCTATTTCAGGATCTCTTTCTAATAGGTCATGTGGATTGGTAGTACTCCTGGTACTTATACAACAACATATGGCAGAATGGAAAACTCAGAAAACAGCAAAAACAGACTCACAAAACCACAAAAACAGTCACAAAACAGCAAAATACAAAAATCACACTGAAAGACTCAAAACACAAAAACAGAAAACCACACTAGAAAATAACCAAAATAAATGCAAAAACACTATCAAATGATTTTTAAAATTTATGCGATCTATACAGAAACACTCCTAGACCATTGGGGGACCTAAAAATGCAATAAAAAAACTTAAAAAGAAATTGAAAAAGTAGTCAAAATGATGGAATTTGGCTTAAAAATGAAGACCACATGCTGAAGCAATGTGTCTTGATATTTAGGGCGAAATCTATCAACCTGCCAAATTTCAGTCAATCTGAGATAATTGCAAAGTCAAAACAATTTCAAACATACCGTCTACGTCCCACAGAGACCAAAAAAACAGATAAAACAAGGCCTAAATGATGGAATTTAGCGATTTTGAGTAGGACCACACCCCTAAAAGGAGTGATTTTTGTTTAAAATGCCAATTTCCATGTTGGAAAGCCCTGGTTCAAGTGATTTTGGTAAGAAAATTTTCTGCCCAGTCACCCGAACTGATTGAACTAATCCTACGCTACTGTTACGAACCAAACCAATGCAATTCCCCGGCAACGGCGCCAAATTTTGACAAGAGATTGCCGGCCCCTTGCAAAATAACCAAGTTCAGAGAAAAGATTTGTAGTATAAGGATCCTGGATCGTTTCCCACAAAATTGCAGTAGGTTTAATGGTAACAGAAATAAAACAGTAAATGATTGGGGGGAGATTTCGAATTGCAGTAAAACGAAACTAAAACAAAAACAATAAAGAAAACGAGATCAACAAGACTAAAACGAATAACCCAGAACCGGGATTCCAGAACCTTCATCAGACGAAATTAATTAAAACACCAAACTCGTGATCGATTTCTGGACAAACTGAAATCTCTGCGTTTGCCCAGAATTTCCCTCAACTGAACAATCGTCTAGAATGTTTTCGAAACAATGTGTAACACCGAACAATCGCACAGTAATCACTTGAACCCAGTTCGAAATATGCCCTTGGAATTAATCGATCTAGATTTTTAATAAAAATCCCAATATGAATCCAGAATTGAATCCTATAAAAGAAGACAGAAACGAGTTTAGATGTTACCGATTAAGCGCGAGTCCTCTGGAATATGGAATTCCTAATCCGTGGGTTAATCAGAAACGTTTAGCCGAGCATAGAAGGGAAGTACAACGAAGAACACGAAGAACAGATGAAGAACATTTCAAAGAATTTTAAAAGTCTATGTTTGATCTTCAAAAGTCTCAAAAACAAAAATACAATCTATTTTTAGCCACCATCTCACCTAACTTAAAATAGCAAAACAAAATGGGGCTCATAGTCATAAAATATCCAGCCCAAAAAGAAATAGACTAAAATAGCAAATGGGACTTTAAAAAATTCGGGCCCAAATAAAAATCCAGAAAAACATCTCTGACTTCGGCTCCAAGTTTGACCATCCTCTTGACCGAATTTGCCTTTCGAGTCTTCATAACATTTGTAGTCCTTTGAATCATCTAAAAGATGAAATAAAAATGAGGCAAATCTGATGTCTGGTTCAAAAGTTATGGTTAAAACAGTGAAGCATATTAAATTTGGAATTTTTATTATGAAAATGAATGAAATCCAAATGAAAAGCCCAAAGCCCAAATATGCATTAAAGCCTATTATTTATTAGCTAACAATCCTAAATTTATTACCCAAAAGATCCAAATAAGTGTGTAAAAACTGAGCATCTGGGATAAGGGAGAAAGAGCAGCCTTGTTCTTAGTTTTTCATTTAATGCATTTATCCGGGATCTTGATCTCACCTTGATCTTAGCTAAACTTATCTGAAAAATACTCAAAACTTCATCAAAGACATTAGAAATAATAATATCATACGATAGAATAATTTTAAATTGACCCAATAAGATTTCGCAGATCAATATCATTTGATTTTTCAAAATCCCCGATGCAAACTCGAGTTTGTTCTTCCAGACTCGAGTTTGGAGTTCATCCAGAAAGCATGTCGGTTGGTCAGTGGTCTAAACTTGCAGTCTGTAAAAGCTAACTCGAGTTTGGCTTTTACAGAGAGAACTGTCGGGCTCTGGACTTGGGATGGAACTTTGGGCATGAAGCTAAACTCGAGTCAATTAGTGACTAACTCGAGTTTGAGTCTATGTTTGAAGAACAGGCCTAAGTTCGTAATCTTCCAGATTGGAGTTTAGGGTCATAGACTAGAGTTTGTAGTGTAGCCAAATGGATGATCTTTCTGTCTGATCCAGACTCGAGTTTGGGGAGCAAACTCGAGTTTCAGTGACTACCAAAACATTTGAGGTTTATCTGCGTCAAGTGCAAACTGGAGTTTGAAAGGCCAGACTGGAGTTTGGGAGTCTATTGAGTTTTCTGGGTTCCTTTTTGTTTGGTCTAAACTCGAGTTTGATAATCCAGACTCGAGTTTGGCTTGCTTGGGATTGTGAGTGCTCTCTGTATCTTCCACACTTCAGGTTTGATTTGCAAACTGGAGTTTAGCTTGATGTGAAAATTTTGGATTCCTTTCTGTGTTTGCCCAGACTCGAGTTTGTCTATGCAAACTCGAGTTTGGCTTTTATGCAGAATTGAACAGCTTTCTGTCAAGTCTCAAACTCGAGTTGATATACCTAAACTCGAGTTTGCCTTTGACAGTGAGATTTTCATATTGCCAAAAACAAACTTCATATCAAGTTTACAATTGTTAGTTATCATCAAAACACATTGAGATCTAACATTCTCCCCCTTTTGATGATGACAACACTTGTAAACTTGAAGTTTCAGAAATTTGATATTCAGTTCAAGATTTAGAAGTTGTTAAGCATAAATCAAGGTAAGTAAAATAATGTAACATTTGTCATTTGATTTAGCAAGAATACACAAATGATTACAGTCATAAGAGAGCAAGTTTACAAGCATAAGAGCAAGCTGAAAGGACAATAAGCAGTTAAAACTAAAAAATATATCACAACTCAAAAACACTCAAGATTGCTCTGAGGTGTTCTCTCCCCCTTTGTCATCATCAAGAGGAAGAAGGGTAGGGTCAACTGGAGGGGTAGGTGGATGAGAAGTCTGAGATGTAGAGGCTGAAATGTTGAGGTGCTGCATGATCTGGTCTAACTGAGCCTTCATGGCATCTTGAGATTCAATCAAAGCTTGATGGTCTTGGTGAGCTCAGACACAATCTTGCCTATCTTAGTTTCAACCTTTGCAGCAAAAGTATCCAGTGCTGCATCAGCAATTTCTTTGATCATGGCAGCAAAGTTAGAGGGGATGGAAGTCTGAGGAGGTGGAGGAGCTGATTGGGCCTCATGAACTCGAGAGTAGGTAGCTCTGGTTCTGGAGGGTGCTCTTGACTGGCCAGACCCTTCAGCATCAAAGCTGATCTTAATTAGGTGCAGTTGAGGCTTCCCAAAAGTTGGTGGTCGAATGATGGTGTCTATGGCTCCAACATGCCAGATCTTATAGTAGAAGAGAATGACAGATATCAAGGATGGGAAAGGAATATGGGATGTCACTCTAGATCCAAACCTGAATCGAACCATCTCCTCAAACACCCATTGTCCTATGTTTAGTGGCTTCTTGTCCACTACAGTCGCAAAGGGGGCATAATCTCTCTTGGTGAAGTTAGTAAAGTTGCCACCTTTCTGAACTAGGTTTCTGGAATAGATATACCAAAGTACCCGGTAGGTGGGGGACATAGAAGCTGGTTTGAATTGAATAGAGAGCAGCTAGTCTTCAGTGACAGGCTCATTAGGTAGTAGGATTTGAAGACACTCCCTATTTGAATATCCTATGGTGTGGTGAGGAGGAGGATTATCAATACCTAGAATAGAGTTCAAGATAGAAGCAGAAAGGGTAATGTCTACTCCCCTAACTATGGTGGTTTACACTCTCCTTATTCACAATTTGGTCATCTTCCTCTGAGGTTCCCCATTGCATGTTAAAGTAGAATAGTTTCACAATATTAGGAGTGAAATGGGCAGAGATGGATAGGAGGTTTTTGAACTGGTTTAGCCATGGGGAGAGATCAAGGTTGCATTCCTGTCTAAGGTTATCTAAGTTGACAGAAACTACAGGACAAAAGGGCTTTTTACCAAATTCCTCTTTGAATTTGGTAGCTTGTTCGCTTGACAGAATTGTGTTTTGGGTGTTGAAATCAGAAGGAGGTGAATTGTGGTTGTAAATCTCAAAGATGACTTTTGTTACCGTTGGAGTCTCAGACTGATCAGGGGAAGGAGGATTTGTAGAGGCTTGAGCCTTGGAAGAAGCTTGGCCTTGGGTGGTTCTCTTTCTCTTGGAGCCCTTTGAGGATTCAGTAGCTTTATCTTTCCCTTTTCTAGCTACTGCTTCTGGTTTCTACCTTGATTGAGTCTCAGTGGGCTCTTGAATTGAAATGCCCTTCGGTCTGGGGGAAGTGTGAGGGATCCCTGGGATTTTCTTATCGATTCCTGAAGCAAACTTCTTGGGAATCAATTTTTCCCTTCTAGGTCTGTGAGTAGGAATGGATTTCATCCTAGGTTTTCGTTGAAGGGAGGAGGGTGAGGTAGACTTTGAAGCTTCCTCTTCGTTGGAAGGTTGGAGTGGTTGATTTGAGGCCATTGAAGTTAGAGAGGATGAGTTCGAAGATGAAGAGCAGAGAGGGTACGGAGAAAACTCTAGGGCAAACTTGAGTTTGAGAGTTGTAAACTGAATAGTCACAGCAACCACATATATATAGAGTTCTGATAGACTCGAGTTTACAAGCCAGACTCGAGTTTGGAAGAGTGGGATACTTACCTGGATTTCAAGGATGTAGCTGTGAATCCTTGAAACCCCGACAAACTTGAGTTTATATCTGCTGACTCGAGTTTGAAGTCTCCTTTGTTTTTCATATTTCTCTTTGTGTAATGCAGACTCGAGTCACTTACTTAACGACTCGAGTTTGGAGGCTCTTCAAGAACTTTAGGATTCCTCTTGTTTGATACAGACTCGAGTCAGTCACTTAATGACTCGAGTTTGGCCTGGTTCCAGAAACTCAGTTGTTGTAGGTTCCCGATAAACTCGAGTTTAGCTTTACTGACTCGAGTTTGGCACCTGGTAGACCTTGAGGTTCATCCTGCAAAAACTCATCATTCCCAATTATCTTCTAATAAAGGTAAATTGCTCCTTTGCAAGTGGTTTTGTGAAGATATCCACAAGCTGTTGATGAGTTGGGATGAATAATACTTTGACATCCTTCTTTTGAACATGATCTCGAATGAAGTGATGTCTGACATCAATATACTTAGTTTTGGTATGATAGACAAGATTTTTGACTAAGCAGATGGTACTTGTGTTATCACAAAGGATTAGAATTTCCTTCAGATGAGTTCTGTGATCTTGGATCTATTGCTTGAGCCATAGGACTTGTGAGCAACAACTTGATGCAGCAACATATTCGGCTTCGGTTGAAGATATAGCTACTGTGTTTTTGCTTCTTGCTAAACCATGAGACAAGTGAATTTCCAAAGAATTCACATTGTCCACTTGTGCTTTTCCGATCAGTTTTGTATCCAGCATGATCTGAGTCAGAGTAAGCCAGTAAGTGTGCAGGTTGACCTTTGGGAAACCACAATCCCAATTCTTCTGTATCGCGTAGGTATCTGAAGATTCTTTTCACGTGTTCGGCATGAGATTCCTTAGGTGCGGATTGGAATCTAGCACACATTCCCACACTGAATTGTATGTCCGGTCTGCTTGCTGTCAAGTAGAGTAGTGATCCAATCATACCTCTGTACCTTGTGATATTGAAGTCTTTTCCCTTCTCATCGGCATCTAAGGCAACAGTTGAGCTCATTGGTTAGGTCTCTTAGGTACTTAGTCTGAGATATGAATATCCCGTTCTTACATTGCTTGATTTGAAGACCAACAAAATAGTTGAGCTCTCCCATCATTGACATTTCAAACTCACCCTGCATGGTCTTAGAAAATTCCTTGCACAAAGCATCGTTAGTAGCAAAGAAAATTATATCATCTACATAGATTTGTACAAGTAGGATTTCATTCATTTTGTTACTTTTAATGAACAGAGTGGTATCTGCTTTACCTCTTACAAATCCGTGATCTAGAAGGAATTTACTTAGCCTTTCATACCAAGCTCTAGGAGCTTGTTTTAAGCTATATAAAACCTTCTTTAGTTTGTAAACATGATCTGGATGAAATTCTTCCACAAAACCAGGAGGTTGTTCAACATAGACTTCTTCTTGAATGAACCCATTTAAAAATGTTGATTTTACATCCATTTGATATAGTTTAAAACCTTTAATGCAAGCAAAGGCTAGAAGGACCCTTATGGCTTCCAATCTTGCAATTGGAGCATAAGTTTCTTCATAGTCAATTCCTTCTTCTTGGTTATATCCTTTAGCTACTAATCTTGCCTTGTTACGGACAATGATTGCAGACTCATCACGTTTGTTCTTGAATACCCATTTGGTCCAATGACTGGATGGTCTTTGGGCCTGGGTACCAAGTCCCAAACTTGATTTCATTCGAATTGATGTAATTCCTCTTGCATTGCTATCACCCAATCATTGTCTGAAAGGGCTTCTTCAATCTTAGAGGGTTCTATGTCTGAAATAAAAGCTGAAAAGTTAACTTTATTCAAAATGCTTTGTCTGGTTCTAACTCCTTGATTTGCATCACCTATGACTTGGTCCAGTGGATGACTTTTACTGTATTTCCAAGCTTTAGGTTGGGTTAGACCAGGATTTTCACAAGTATGTTCAGATTTAGCTTCTGGTTCTCTTTGTAAATCATTTTCAGAATTTTCCAAAACAGAAGAAGTTTTTTAAGAAGGTGGATTCAGAATCTCATCATCTTCATCAATCATGGATTTGTTAGAGTTGGTTTCACAGAAAACAACATGGATCGATTCTTCTATAGTTCTAGTGGAGAGATTGTATATTCTATAAGCCTTACTCCTAGAAGAATAGCCAAGGAATGTACCTTCATCAACTCCGTTCTTGTGGATAAAACATTTGCATTCAAAGATATGCAAGTGAGCTATGTTGGGCTTTCTTCCCTTGAAAAGTTCGTATGGAGTCTTGTTCAGCTTTTTCCTAAGATAAGCTCGGTTAGCAATGTAGCAAGCTATGTTCATTGCATCTGCCCAAAACACTAGGGAGGTCTGATTCTCATTCAGCATTGCTCTTGCCATTTCTGTGAGGACCTTATTCTTTCTTTCAACTACTCCATTTTGTTGGGGAGTTCTTGGAGCAGAGAAGTTGTGATGTATCCCCAATTTATCACAAAGTTCCTTAAAGGAGTGATTCTCAAATTCTCCTCTATGGTCGGTTCGGATTCCTGCAATAGATAGACCTTTCTCGTTCTGGACCTTCTTGGCAAATACAACAAATTGATCAAATGCTTCACTTTTAACAGATAAGAATAATGTCCAAGTATATATTGAGAAATCATCAACTATTGCTAGAGTGTACAAGTTTCCACCAAAACTTTTTATTCTAGCTGGACCAACTAAGTCCATATGTAGTAATTGAAGTGGTCTATTAGTTGAGATCTCAGTTTTAGAATGAAAAGATGATTTAGTTTGTTTTCCCTTTTGGCATGTTTCACAAATCATATCCTTTTTGAAATCAAGTTTTGGTAATCTGATAACTAAATCCTTTTTCATTAGTTTATCAATTTGAAACATGTTGACGTGAGCTAACCGTTTATGCCACAGCCAACTGTCATCTAAATTACCGATGAAGCACTCTTCAGATGGAGAGCTATTGGAGAGGTTGAGAGTGTAGCAATTACCTTCTCTAGGAGCCTTGAATAAGGCTTTTGATTTAAGGTTATCTAAGGAGAGATCATCCTTGCTCACAATCAGACATTCTTCTGAGTTGAAGATGATTAGGTTACCTTTATCTGTACTTTGGCTTACACTTAAGAGATTATGGCATAGACCTTCCACAAGGTAGACATCTTGTATCTTTAATCCATCATTGTTACCAATTTCTCCAATACCGGCTATTCTTCCGGATTGATTTCCGCCAAATGTGACCTTGCCACCTTCCTTATGAGTGATTGTTCAGAACTTGGATTGATCCCCCGTCATGTGTCTAGAGCATCCACTGTCAATATACCACTTACCGGAATTTGATGCTCTTAAACATACTTGCAAATTTGTAGAGTTAAGTTTTAGGTACCCATTTCGTCTTGGGTCCTTTTGGGTTAGTACTTGCATTGGGTCCCTTATAGGATCCCTTAGGTACCCATTGATAGTTACCTACAGGTTTGTTTTTCTTTTCTTTCCTATGAAAGCAAGAAGAAGTAGAATGACCCTTTCTATTACAGTAGTTACAGTAAGCGAAGGGATTAAAGAGGTGAAAACTGATTTCTGAAAGTAGCTCAAGTAGTTCTTTTCACCATTTCTCTTTCTACCTTTTCTTTTATCTAGATTAGGCTTGTAGCCAAACCCAGATTTGTCGTTTGTGAACTTTTGTTGTTTCAAAATAATGTTGAGCATTTCATTACCTTGAGTAAATTTTTCAAGGGTTTTTTAAAGTTCCTTTTTCTTTTGCAAGGTACAGCAGTTTTCACAAATCTTTTCAGAAGTAGATGGTGGGGTTTTTTGAACTAGTTGTTCTAAATCTTTTATCTTTCTTTTTGAAGAAATTAGTTCTTTTGCTATCCTTCTAAATTCGGAGCGAAGGTTATTATATTCAGACAACAATTCATCAAAGGTGGGTTCATAATCATTTACCTCTTCATTGTCATATTCTTCTTAAGCAACTAGGCAGAGATTTGTTGTTTGCTCTTCATCTTCTTCTTCTTCATCGGATGAGCTTTCTCCCCAAATAGCAGAGACATAAGCCTTCTTCTTGAATGAGTTGAATCTGGGCTTTTCTTTTTCTTTGTTCTTCAGCTAAGTGCATTCAGATTTGATGTGATCAGGCTTGTCACACTCATAGCATACAATTGGCTTCTTTGCTTCCTTGTGGTTGTTTTTTTTGTGAGACTTCCGGAAGGCTTGATCCTTTTTGTAGAAATTCTTGAATCGTCGGACCATCATTCCTATCTCTTCATCATCTATCTCTTCATCATCCGAGTTCCTATCTTCCTTGTTAGTCTTGAGAGCAATTCCCTTATGTTTCCCTTCTATTTCATCAAGCCATTTTCTGAACTTGATTTTGCCTTCGTATTTTGACAGGCTTCCAAAGAGAGCTGCTACGGATTGCATGGATTCTCCTCTTGCTTCCTCTATGGCTGTCACTTTAGCTTCCCAATCTTTGGTTAGTATATTTAAAATTTTTCTTACCTAAGTTTTTTGATCGTACATCTTTCCCAAAGCTGACAACTGGTTGATCAGGTGGGTGAAGCGGAGTTGAAACTCTGCAATTGATTCTTCAGATTTCATGCGTAGGAGATCAAATTCGGTAGTGAGTGTGTTGATCCAGTTCTTCTTGATTCTTGAGGTACCTTTATATGCAACTTCTAGTGCATCCCACATTTCCTTAGCACTTGGAAAATTGCAAATGCGAAAGTACTCTTTTTGGCTCAAGGCACTCTGCAACATCAGGATGGCTTTGCTGTTAAGAATAATCTTCTTTTGATCACTTTCATCATACTCTTCTCTCCTTTTTGGTACTAGACTCTCACCAACTTTCTTTCTAGGAACATAATTCCCTTCCTCAATGACTTCCCACAGACCATACTCACTGGCCATCACAAATACTTTGAATTTGGATTTCTAGAATGAGTAGTGTTCACCATTGAATCCCGGTGGTCTGTTAATTGAAGCACCATATGGTAGAATTTCTTTCATTGGATTTTTTTTGTCTAGGAGGTGAATCCTTTAAATAGACAACCTACGCTCTGATACCAAATGAATATGGAAAGAAATCACCAAGAGGGGGTGAATTTGGGATTTAAAATTTCTTTTGGACTCCTTTTTTTTTTAAAACCGTGAGAAGTAAATGATGAGAGAGTAAAAGTAGAAAAGCTGGACACAGAGAATTTATACTGGTTCGGTCTCAACCTTGACCTACGTCCAGTCCCCAGATATCTACTGAGTATTTTCACTAGTTCAACAAGCTTAAACTACAACAATGTAAACTACAAGCAATCCTATCCACCAAGGACTTGCTCCCCCTTACACTATGTAATTAAGCTTCCCAACTCAGAGGTTTCCACAACCTTGAGCTTTCACAAATACAAATGATTTCAAAGAATCAAAACTCTCAAAAAGAGTAGATAAAGATAAACACTGAAGAACAAGTTGAAAATAACAATACAGACTCAAATTTCAAAGTATAATCAAGATAGCTTCGTTGTGTGTCTTTTGCTTTGAGTCTTCACAGCCTTTTATAGACTAAATGGATGAGCTAGTTGTTGCAATTCTTTCTCTAACGTTCAGCTGCAATTCTGGAAAATGGACAGTTGCATATTTTGCTCTGTTCTTTGAATTTTTAGCTGAAATTTTGAAATTTAGTTGTTGCAGAAGGTCTTCCAGATTTTCAGTCATTCTATGATTGTAATTTGACCGTTTAGAGTGATCCTGAAGTGTTGCAACGGTCTAAACTGAGCATCTGAGATAAGGGAGAAAGATCAGCCCTGTTCTTGGTTCTTCATTTAATGCACTTATCCTGGATCTTGATTTTAGCTAAACTTATATGAAAAATACTCAAAACTTCATCAAAGACATTAGAAACAATAATATCATATGATAGAATAATTTTAGATTGACCCATTAAGATTTCGCAGATCAACATCATTTGATTTTTCAAAATCCCTGATGCAAACTCGAGTTTGTTCTTCCAGACTCGAGTTTGGAGTTCATCCAGAGAGCATGTCGGTTGGTTAGTGGTCTAAACTTGCAGTCTGTAAAAGCTAACTCGAGTTTGGCTTTTACAGAGAGAACTGTCGGGCTCTGGACTTGGCATGGAACTTTGGGCATGAAGCTAAACTCGAGTGAATTGTGACTAACTTGAGTTTGGGTCTATGTTTGAAGAATAGGCCTAAGTTCGTAATCTTCCAGACTGGAGTTTAGGGTCATAGACTAGAGTTTGTTGTGTAGCCAAATGGATGATCTTTCCGTGTGATCCAGACTCGAGTTTGGGGAGCAAACTCGAGTTTCAGTGACTATCGAAACATTTGAGGTTTATCTGGGTCAAGTGCAAACTGGAGTTTGGAAGGCCAGACTGGAGTTTGGGAGTCTATTGAGTTTTCAGGGTTCCTTTCTGTTTGGTCTAAACTCAAGTTTGATAATCCAGACTCGAGTTTGGCTTGCTTGGGATTGTGAGTGCTCTCTGTATCTTCCATACTTCAGGTTTGATTTGCAAACTGGAGTTTAGCTTGATGTGAAAATTTTGGATTCCTTTCTGTGTCTGCCCAGACTCGAGTTTGTCTATGCAAACTCGAGTTTGGCTTTTATGCAGAATTGAACATCTTTCTGTTAAGTCTCAAACTTAAATTTATATACCTAAACTCAAGTTTACCTTTGACAGTGAGATTTTCATATTGTCAAAAACAAACTTCATATCAAGTTTACAATTGTTAGTTATCATCAAAACACATTGAGAACTAACACAAAGTGCCTCTAACAGCTAAATAAATGCACCAACGGTCAAATTGAAGCTTGCAACGGTTATTAATCACTCTTTATGAATAAAAGAGCTACATTCAAGTCTTCTCAACAACCATTGAGCCAGAAAACGAAAAAGCATTCAATTTGTTCATTTACTCTTAAGCTTTTCTTTACAAAGTATATTTTGATACTATTGACCTTCAGTGTTTAATTTTATCCACCCTTTAAGAGAGTTCATTGATTGTAATTAATCTTAAGTCAGGGGACTTGGAGATTGGGGTCATTGATTACAACTTGTTAGGGGGAGCAAGTTCTAGTGAGAGAATTGCTCTTGAGTTACAAAGGGTGTAATCAAGTGATATAGTGGAATACTCAGGGTGCCTGAAGACTGGACGTAGGTCATAGAGTTGGACCGAACCAGTATAAGCTTTTGTGTCTTTCTCGAATTCCCTACACTCTGTTTTACCCTGTTCCATCATCTCTAAAACAAAACTTGCGAAAAGAATTTTAAAAATCTCAATTCACCCCCTCTTGGTGATTTAGCTCTGGTTTTAAAGACAACACATCACGCATGACAAAAGTGAAGAGTACAATATGGACATGTAGCACACTTATACAAAACAAGTGAAAATAATGAGACAATAGGCTGTTGATACTGCTTATGAGGGACCCCTTGCAGATAGGCTCATGACTTAGACAGATTGTTGTTGTCGCTATCATCATCATAATTATCAAGAAAGCCTAATGGGTCAAAGCCATCATAATATGGGTTTGGGCCTACAACATCATTTGGATCTTGAACCTGTGGTTGTGTGCAGTATGCTGGATACTTAGAAGTGCTGGGCTAAGTAGAAGATCTTAGTTGGGATAAGGAGAGCTATGTAAAGTCATTTGGATCTTGGGAACAAAAACCTTAAGAATTAGGTAGAGGGGTAGCTATTTCTGAAAAGGTAGCAAAATGAATAGACACATGTTGAGGCATTGGCTGATACAATTCATCACAACTATAAGCCTTAATTTCACTTGGAATGGGACATAGGACTTCACAATCTTTTAGTCCTTCCTTATTATAGCTAGCAAGGATAGTACCAAGTTGCGTAAGGGTTATGGATCTGGTTTAAGCTAGTCGAGGTAAAGGCTATGGATACGCACTAGTCTGCTAAGAAAAAACACACAAGAAGATCTTTTCTGTTTTCTTTTGTCAAAATCCTAAAGACTATTTCTATCTATTATATTATATAATTCACCTCTCTAGTAATGAAGAGGGGCAAAGAGCTAGAGAAGTTTGACAAGAGAAGAGTCTTCATTTTTTCTGTCACAGATGTAATGAGAGACTAGTAGAGGAGCAAAGTCAAGAGCACTAAAGAACAATATGGTCAATGGCCATATGTACCAAATGAGTTTATTAGGTATATGATCTTAAATGAAAGGGATAGTGATATAAGGGAAAATAGCACTGAAATGATGAGGTTTGTGAAAGAGATTTGTTTTGAGAAACAAAAGATGAAGCCAAGAGTATAAATGTTCTTCTGCATATTTTTGAAAATTTGCAAAAGTATGAAAATTAGTATATGGAGGGAAAATAACATCTTTCTAGTAGTAAGACATAGTAGAAGGAAGACTCTTGTTTGAAAGAGTAAGGATATAAAGGATTTTTTGAAGAGAATGAGAAGGATTAGGAGGAGAAGATTTCTGAGGTCTAAAGAGGAAATTTGCAAGGATGTTGTGAGGACCTTTCAAATGTTTTACTGTGAATCTATAGTGGGAGAACCAACCCTTCCATCAAAGTAATTGAGCATCTTTGCATGTAGCATGATAATGGTAGGGCTCAAATGGAAATTGCATTTTTCAATTCCCTATTTGATAGCAAGGATCTCTTTGTATGTAACATGATAATGTTTTTTAGAGTCCTTGAATTGTCCACTTTCTTGTCCACAATAATGTTTAGTCCCATTAACGTCTTCAAGAAGTATTGCACCCCAAAATCACTAGCATCAGTTTGTAGGATCCTCTATCCTTGATCAGGAATTTTTATTGCTGGAGGATTTTGTGCAATTCTTTTAAGAGTTATAATAACGTCTGCATGTGCTTTAGACCATAGTGGTGGATTTTTTTGAGCATTTTGGACAAGTGGCTGGTATGATAGGACACAAGAGGGGTAAAATCTTTAAGAAAATTAACAATCCTAAGGAATTGTTGTATTCGCTTGCGAGAGATATTTTCATTAGGAAATTTCAAAAAACATTGCATAGTGTGTGGACCTTGACTATATCTTCCATCCTTAAAATGCATTCCAAGAAAATCATTTTTTGTTACTCTAATATCACTTTTCTTGGAAGATAGCATGATGCCATGTTGTTCTATGAGTTGATAGAACTGAGCCAAGAGTAACCAGTGAGCTGCTTCAAAGGTAGAAAAGAGAAGTATATCATCAATGTAGATAGCAGCATCAAGAATGGGCTCAAAGAATCTGATCATAGCTTTCTGAAATGGTGATGGGGCAACTTTAAGACCAAATGACATAACAATCCATTGGTATTGGGCATTAGGTAAGTAGAAGGTTGTTTTAGGCCTATCTTGTAGATGAATACCTAGTTGCTAAAATCTTGCTTTGAGGTCAAACTTTGAAAATATGTGGGCTGCACCTTTGAGATAGGCAAACAAAGTAGTAGGCTTAGGAAGAGGAAACTTGTCATCTTGAAGGAAATGGTTTAAAAGCTTATAGTTAGTTACAAACCTCTTTTTTCCTCTTTTTATTTCTGATCTTTTCTTAACATAAAAAGCTTGGCATGCCCAATCAAATTTTGTTCGTTTAATGAGACCTTGCTTTAGTAGTGCAGCATAGTCTTCTCTGGCTAATTTTAAATCATCAGGATTCATTCTTGGGTGAGAAGCTTTTGTAGGATTAATATCTTCATTCTTCATGTAAGGAAGATTGATGAAAATGCTTCATTTTTCATATAAGAGAAGGATGAGGAAATTGATCATGACTATCAGCACAGTATTGCGTCAAATGATCTCTAATATCAGAATACTGAGGAGTGCATTCTGTAGGTCATACAAACATGGCATTTCGACCCATGGGCTAAAACTTCCTTTCTATCTGACACCTATGGGAAATATCATCAGATTATTGATATGATAGAAGGCATTGAAACCAAGAGGGATATCTTTCCCTAAAAGATCACTTCTTAGCACTTTGATTTTTAAAGTATATCCTGGGAAGATTTTTATACCAATCTTTCTTCTGGTAATGAGATCAATCCTGAATAGTTTTCCATCAGCAATGAAGAAATATTGGTCATGAGGAATCCATTCTTCAAGTGGAAGAATATGAGGTTTCTTTAATATATGAGAAGAGCCTGTATTAAAAAGGCCATAGCAGAAATAGGCTTGGAATATTTCTCAAGAAGAATTTGAACTTTGATATTCGGTAATGGAGTAATAAGATGATCTTTATGATTGGATTTCAAAGATCCAAGACACCCAATAAAAGGTTTGATTTGAGTTGAAGAGAATGCTGGTTGTACCAGATTAATAGTTCTTGGAGAAGTGTATTCTTCATCTTCTGATTCATTTTCTTCTTCAGAATCTGAATGGAAGAACAAATTTCATAAAAAGGAATGACATATTGTGTCTCTTCAACTTGCAAAGATTGTTCTTCAAGATATTCTTTAATGTTTACCTTTGGATTAGTGATCATCAAGATCTTTTGAAGCTGTTGAAGCATCTTCATCTCTCTTTTAGTCTTCTTAGCATAGTTTCTTGCAAAATGTCCTTTCTGTTTACCGATAAAGCATATAGATCTCTTTGTGAAAGGTTTTATAGGCTTAAAAACCTAGATCTTCTGTTTCTTTTTCGCCTTGGATTCTTTTGGAATGTTTGAGAATAATGGCGATAATAAGATTTCTTCTTGGTAGGACATTGGCAATTCTTGTGATCTTTACACTTGATCTTTAGATAAGGCTTTTTACAAGCTAGTTTAAACTTTGAAGCGCCTTTGAATATTTCTCTGAAAAACTTTGTTGTTCACAAAGTTTCTTAAGAGACGTATGATCTAGTTGATAAAGTTTACCAGTGGAAACTTCATAAATATCTCTATGAAGTACAGTGAAACTCTTATTTATTTCAGGCTGAAGTTCATCAGGAAGAGATGAGATAAAAGTATGGCGAAGATTAACATCATTTCCACCATTTAACAAATAATACTTTTTCATTCTCTGATAATGGTCTTGTAAATCCTTCCTCTTAAGAGAGAGACACTTCATCTCAGAGAATTCTTGCTTTTCTCGTTTCTCAATAAGGTTAAAATCACCAATGAATTCTTTATGAATAGCTCCAAGGAGAGTAGCAGTATCTGGGACTTGAACTGCCTGATGTATTTGACATGGTTGAGATTTTGAAACCAATCTCTAAGAATACTAGTGAATTTGAAAATAAATTCTTGTAAGGCTTGTCTTAGAGGAATTCCTTGTCCAATGATATAAAGATTAATCCATGCACCAATTTCATGAAGAAGATGTCTCTATTCATCCTAAGGAATATCATCAAAAGTAAACCAAGGGCCACTAGTAAGCTTATAATTTTGCTCTTGTTAGGAAGGAAGATCATCTAGGTGTGCAATATAAGATTCTCCCATATCTTCTTTGTCTGGTTGGTTTATAGCTATTCTTGAAATATCAGCTACATTAGCTTCTAAATTAGAAGTAGTATAACTTTGGGATAAATTCTATGATTGAGTATCATCAGAACTAGATGATTCTTCTTAGAGAGGAGTAAATGGGTTGTGAAGTATACCCATGGAACCAGTAGTAGGTGGTGGTGTTGAAGTAGTAGTAGAAGAAGTTTGGGTTGTGAATATCACAATGAAATAAGAAGGTGGTTGGCTGATAGTTGGGGTCACAACTTATTTATTTCTTTCTGAAGATGGAGGAGGTATTTGTGTTGATGGAGAAGAGGCGGATGATGGTTCATTGATCTTAATGGCCCTTGTGCAGGAAGGTATTTTAGTTCCTTAATGAGTTCTTGGTTCAAAGGTAGATGGAGAAGTGAAATATGGAGGTCTTGGTCTAGGTGTATGGAGAAATGAAGGTTTAGGCTTGGATTGTGCTGGTAATTTGTGTGGAGATAGCTGAGCAAACAAAGGATAATTGAATTTAAACTGTCTGTTATAATCAGCTTCTTCAGGATAGGTTGTAGGTGATGGGGGAAACAACGGAGGATAAGACTCATATATGACTTGAGATTGTTTCTTGGCCATATCTAGTTCAATTCTCTTAAGATCCTTTTGAATGACTTCCAACTCCAACTCTTTTTGTCTAAATTTTGCACCAATATATCCTTGATCGATAAAAGACTTAAGTTCTGCATCCAGTTTCTAAGCTTACTTCTTTTGGAAAAAAATACATATTTTACTTCTTCAGATAATTGATCAATATGATAAGCCAATCCATCTATCTTAGATGTGAAAGAATCAAGGTTTGAATTGATCATTCTTAATGTTGTATTTTGACAAACACCATTTTGAGTTTGCCGATTCAATACTTCTTTTGCATCAGTACCTTGAAGATTTCCTTAAGAAGTGACTGTATTTGGGATGACATAAGGTCGTGAAGTCATCTTGGTATTCTCATCATACCTCTTTTCAAAAGGAGGAAAATCTTGTTCATAAGAGTGCATCATTGCAATTAACAGGGCATGTTGAGTTGCAACTGGGGGTTGAATTTGTGGATCAATTGGAAGTAGAATAGCATTATGAAATTATTTTTGGAGGAGGTCTAAATAACTTGTCTCAATCATCAACTCAGTAAGAGACATAACAGCATAAGACTTTTCTAGAGGAGGAGGTGGTCTCCAACGTCTTTTAGAGACTGAGGTTGTGAAGAACAAAAAAACATTCATCATCATCATCATCAAACCTTTTAGAGGTATGAGATTTACAAGGAGAACTTCTTGAAGCTTTTTTCTCCATTTCTTGCTCAAAAGCATATATACAGGGGTATAGCCCCTGTTCATTATCTGAATCTACCTACTATTTTGGAGTATCACACTCACAATTAGGATCACACATACCTCAACCTGGAAGATCCCATATGAAATGACCATTTATGTGAGACACATAACATGGTTGGGCATCTTTATTTACCCATTCAATTGGAGGACTTGTTCTTGATGGAGTATAGGTAGGTGTAAAAGTCAAGATTCTTCCAGAAGGTGCAACTAGGCTAGATGAGCTTGGCTGAGTAAAAGTGGTCTTTATCGTACTATCTGAAAGTCTTTGGACAATAGGTAGGGTAGTGGTATGGATACTAGTCTCGATTCCATGAAATTTTTTTTCATAGTTATTGATCCATTCTAGTGGCAAAAGTTGGGAAAGTTGTTTTTTGGGAATTTGGATGATAGAAGTATCATCAACTCTATTAGAAATTGCAACTAAGGCATCTTGAGTGGAATTTGGAAGCTGATGGTCAAGAGACTGATTTTGAAGCCGGTAAATGATCTCTTGGTAAAGGGTGGCCATGACAGCTTCAGAATTTTGTTCATCCCTGGTGATCTGAACTTGTACCTTAAGTCCATGAGGTAAAGTTGGATCAAATAAACTAACATTGAAATCTGGCTGAATAGGGAGAATAACACTGCCATTGCTAAGGGTAGTGAGAAGTGTTAGCTTCCATGTCTTGATGATGAGACAACATTATAAAAGAAGATGTATTGTCATGAAAATCAAGAACCAGAACCTTGCTATCAAAGAGAACCAAAAACACTGCTGTCAAACGAAAACTCGAGGTTGGACTTATCAACCTGGAGGTTTCTGTGAAACTCGAGGTTCAGAAATAAACCTCGAGGTTATAACTCTTAGATCACTTCTGAATGTTCCTTGTAAAAACTCGAGGTTCAGAAACCAAACTCGAGGTTAGGTTGAAACTCGAGGTTGGTTTCATAAACTCGAGGTTGCATCTGTTTCTTTGTTGAGCATGATTCTTCACTGCTTAGACAGAACCTCAAGGTTAGAAAAGTAACCTCGAGGTTTTGATAAAACTCGAGGTTGAAAATGTAACCTCGAGGTTTGCTTCATATTATATGGCTATCTGAATATCCCATCTGATCTCACATAAACTCGAGGTTGAAAATACAACCTTGAGGTTAGGCAAAAACTCGAGGTTGATTTGTGAACCTTGAGGTTGACAAGTTATGTACTGATTTCCCGTGACGTTTGCGTGCTCACTCCTGTTAATCAATGTGTATCTGGATCATCTCTTTTTCTATTATTACATTGTTATAGTTGTTGCTAACCACATTTCTTGGAGTTTATCTTATTATATCAGGAATTCTTATGCTCTATCAAAAAGGCAGATGATGATGTCATCATCATTTATTATATCTGATGAAAAGCAAAAACAGAGTGACAACATTCTCTTGCAGAATTGCAGAACTTTAACGGTCAAATACAAAAACATTCTCGTTCTCTTTCTCTTGAGGACAATAAGAAAAGAATGTTGGTGCTATGCTTTAGGAATTTCAAACTGCTAGCAGACAAGTGCCAAAATGCCAACGGTCAAGTGACCTCTACCTTCGCCTGCCAACAACAACAACAACGGTTGTATCAAGAAGACAACGACTGTATCAACACAACGGCTATTTTGCAACACAACTATAAAGTGAAGAAGCATTCAATTCAGCCACCTACCGAAACCAAACATTTACTCTGAGTCATTATTGTATCAGTTTCATTACTCTCAACTTGTACTTCAGTGATCATTTATTATTCAACTCGTGAGGAGTTACTTAAACATTCAATTTTCATTCGTTTGTAAAATCTTAAGGTTGTGAACCTTAAGTGAGGGGTACAATTACAAGCAATAAGAGGGAGTGAGTCTCAGGGATCATTTTGAGTTGTGTTGTGTAATTGTATTCTGAAGATAGTGAAAAATCCCAAGGTGTTCTTGGGGACTGGACGTAGGTCAGGATAGACCGAACCAGGATAAATTCTCTCGTGTTCATTCTCCTTTAAACTCTTGCTCAGTTAGTTTATTAATTTGCGAAAATTTTGATTAAACAGTTAGATTTTTAAATCACCTATCCACCTCCCCTCTAGGTGATATTCCATCTTCATTTGATATCAGAGGCTGGTTGCTCAGTTGAGATTAACATCTAGAGTTTGATCATGGATGAAATATTGCCTGATGGTGCATCAATTAACCGACCTCCTTGTTTCAACGGACAACATTATTCGTTTTGGAAAAACAAGTTCAAAGTGTTTGTGATGGCTACGGAGTTCGGATTGTGGCGAGTTTTCGAGAGAGGAAACTACGAGCCAACCATTCTTGACAATGGTTTCAGACTTCCAAAGCCGAAAGAAGATTACGATGATAATGACAGACGAAATGTCACTCTAAACAGCAAGGCCATACTCTTGCTCCAGAGTGCACTTAGTCAACAAGAATACTTTCGCGTTTGCAATCTGGAGACAGCTAGAGAAATGTGGGTGGCCTTGGAGGTTACTTATGAAGGAACTGTCGCTATAAAGGAGAATCGAGTTAACACTCTCACAACAGAGTATGATCTACTGAGAATGAAGAACGGAGAGTCAATTGTTGATTTTCAACTCCGATATACCCATCTGATAAACCAGCTAGCTGAATTGGGCAAAGCCTATGAGCAACGTGCCCAAGTCAGAAAGATCCTCAACGTACTAACTAGAGACTGGGAAGCCAAGGTCACAGCTATAGAAGAAGCTCGAGGTGAATCAATGGCTTCGATTGCAGCCTTATTCGGGAGCTTGTCTGAATATGAAAGCAAATTGAGGTTCAAGAAAGATTTGGATGAGATCAACGGGAACAACAAAAACAAAGGAGTTGCCCTCAATGCAGTTAAAGAAAAGGAAGAAAATGATGAAGAGGACGAGGACGATGAAATGGGTATGTTCGTGAGGAAATTCAAGAAATTTTACAGAAGGGATCAAGGTTTCAGAAATCGATTCCAAAAGGGAAGTTCCAGTAGCAGCAGACGCGAATCCAAAGAGAAAGATCAAATCATCTGCTATGAGTGTGAAAAGCCTGGTCACTACAAATCGGAGTGTCCTCGGTTAAAGGGCAATGAGAAGGACAAAAAGAAGAAGTTCAACAACCTCAAGAAGAAGGCATATATTTCAACTATCTGGGGAGATGACTCTTCAGAAGAGGAAAGTGAAGAAGAAGTTGAGACAACTAATGTGTGCTTAGTTGTAGAAGAAGAACAACCTGAGGTAAACGATTCATTACCTAGTTATGATGAGCTATTTGATAAATACAATGAAATACAATCTGAATTTGAAAAACTTCCTGATAAATACTTTGATTTGAAAAGGAAAAATATTTCTCTTGAAATGCAAGTTAAGAATTTTACTGACAAAAACATACTTTGTGAGGACTGTCTTGATTTGGAGAAAAAGAATTCATATCTTACAAAAACCTTGGAGAAATTCACCAGAGGAAGTGAAATGCCTAATGTGATTTTAAATGCCCAACGTTTTACAAACGATAGATCAGGTATAGGATATAATCCTGTTTTTGACAAGAAGGACAAAAAGAAAACTGGTGGAAAATCATATTTAAATTATTTTCAAAAGTCAGTGCATTCATCAAATCCATTTGCTCATTGTAATTATTGTAATCGGAAAGGTCATAGCACATCATCATGTTTTCATAAAAAGGAAAGAAGAGATAAACCTGTGAGAAATTATCAATGGGTACCTAAAGGAACCTATGTTCCTAAGCCTCATACTAACCCCAAAGGACCCAAGAAAAGATGGGTACCTAAAACTTAATATCTCTTGTCTTGTAGGTGTGTCTAAAAGCATCCAGAGTAAACAAGCGGTACATTCACAGTGGATGTTCAAGACACATGACGGGTGATGAAGAGAAGTTCATTGCCTTAAATTCAAGAGATGGTGGTAAAGTCACCTTCGGAGGAAATCAATCAGGAAAAATCACTGGTATAGGTGAAATTGGGACTAAAGAAGGACCTCTCATCAAGGATGTTTATCTAGTAGAAGGACTATGCCATAACCTTCTAAGTGTGAGTCAAAGTGCCGACAAGAACAATTGGATTATCTTTGACTCAGAAGAATGTCTCATTGTAAATAAAGATGACCTCTCAATTGACAAAGGTAAACTCAAGGTATTATTTAAAGCTCCATGAGAAGGTAATTGTTATACCTTAGAGCTTTCAAAAACCATTTCAAAAAAATGTTTTGTTAGTAACTTGGATGAAAGCTGGCTGCGGCAAAAGCAACTTGGACATGTGAATATACAACAGTTGGACAAGTTACAGAAAAAGGATTTAGTAATTGGTTTGCCCAAAATTCATTTTAAAAACAATATGATTTGTGATGCATGTCAAAAAGGTAAACAAACTAAATCTTCTTTCAAAAATAAAGCTGAGATTTCAACAAATAGACCTCTTCAGCTACTTCACATGGATTTGGTTGGACCTGCTAAAGTGAAAAGCTTAGGGGGAAATTTATACACCTTAGTTATAGTAGATGATTATTCCCGTTTTACATGGACAATATTTTTATCTTCAAAAGATGAAACATTTGATCTGTTTTGTGTGTTTGCTAAGAAAGTGCAAAACGAGAAAGGTATATGTATTGCAGCTATTCGAACTGATCATGGTGGTGAATTTGAGAATCAGCTCTTTGAAAGGTTCTGTGAGAATCATGGGATAAACCACAATTTCTCAGCACCAAGAACACCTCAACAAAATGGTGTGGTAGAAAGGAAAAACAGAGTGCTGATTGAGATGGCCCGTGCAATGCTGAATGAACATCAGACTTCACAAGTCTTCTGGGCAGATGCCATGAGCATAGCGAGCTACATCTCAAACAGAGCCTATGTACGGGAGAGATTAAACAAGACACCCTATAAACTCTACAAAGAGAGAAAACCGAATCTGGCTCATTAACACATTTTTGGCTGTAAGTGTTTTGCACACAACAATGGTAAGGACAATCTGGGTAAGTTTGATTCTAAATCAGATGAAGGTATTTTTTTTGGCTATTCTAATAGGAGTAAAGCATATAGAATTTTCAATAAACGTACTCGTATAGTAGAGGATTCAATTCATGTAGTGTTCTGTGAGTCAAAATCAATAAATTCTTTGGATGAAGATGATGAACTTATTCAGAAAAACAAATTCTTTTCAAAATCTACTCCTGCTTCCATTGAAAATCCTCAAGATGTTTTTGAAAATAATTCCCAAAATCATCCTGATCAATCTCAGCCTAGAGCTTGGAAATTCATCAGGAATCATCCTCTTGACCAAGTCATAGGAAACATTGATCAAGGAGTTAGAACTAGAAATAGTGTTTTAAATGAGGTTATGTTCTCAGCCTTTATATTTGAGATTGAGCCCTCAAAAATTGACGAAGCCCTATCAGATAATGATTGGGTGATCATAATGCAAGAGGAATTACATCAATTTGATAGAAATCAAGTTTGGGACTTGGTACCTAGGCCTAAGGATCATCCGGTCATTGGCACTAAGTGGGTATTCAAGAACAAACGAGATGAATCAGCAATTATAGTCCGAAACAAGGCTAGACTTGTTGCCAAAGGATATAATCAGGAAGAAGGAATTGATTATGAAGAAACGTATGCTCCTGTAGCTACATTGGAAACCATACGTGTTCTTCTGGCCTTTGCTCGCATTAAGGGGATCAAGCTCTATCAAATGGATGTTAAAAGTGCTTTCTTGAATGGATATATACAGGAGGAAGTTTATGTAGAACAACCTCCTGGTTTTGAAAATGACCAATACCCTGATCATGGCTATCGTCTAAAGAAAGCCTTATATGGTCTTAAGCAAGCTCCTAGAGCTTGGTATGAGCGATTAAGTAAATTTCTACTAGATCAATGTTTTATTCGAGGAAAAGCAGATACTACTCTCTTCATTAAGAATAATAAGCTTAATGAACTGTTAATTGTGCAAATATATGTTGATGATATTATTTTTGGCTCAACTAATGAATCTTTGTGTGAGAAGTTTTCAAAGAAAATGCAGAGTGAATTCGAGATGTCTATGATGGGTGAGCTAAATTACTTCCTTGGTCTGCAAATTAAGCAACGAAAGGATGGGATATTTATCTCTCAGACCAAGTACTTGCGAGACCTGTTCAAGAGATTTGGAATGGAAAATTGCAATGGTGCAGATACTCCAATGAGTTCTACTACCTCTCTTGATGCTGATACAGAAAAAGGAAAAGATTTTAACATCCCCAAATATAGAGGAATGATCGGATCTCTACTGTATCAGACAGCTAGCAGACCTGATATCCAGTTTAGTGTGGGCATGTGTCCTAGATTCCAAGCTACCACAAAGGAATCACATGCAGAGCATGTGAAGAGAATTTTTCGATACATATTTGATACAAAAAAACTTGGACTCTGGTTTCCAAAAGGAGGACAAGAATATCTGGTTGCTTATTCTGATTCAGATAACGCGGGCTACAAAACCGACAGAAAAAAGTACCAATGGGCAATGTGAATTTCTTGGTGGTTCTCTGGTGTCATGGTTCAGCAAGAAACAAACGACAGTGGTTGTTTCATCTACTGAAGTCGAATATGTAGCAGCTTCTAGTTGCTGTGCACAAGTCTTATGGTTAAAACAACAGCTATCAGATTTGGGTATTCATCTGAAAGATATTCCAATCCTATGTGATAATACCAGTACCATAAGTCTAGCCAAAAATCCAGTTCAACACACCAGAACAAAACACATTGATGTAAGGCATCACTTTATCCGAGATGTGTAGAGAAAAGATGTGAAAGTGATGTTCATACCCACACATCTACAACTTGCTGATATTTTCACTAAGCCACTTGGAAAAGAGCAATTCTTGTTCATCCGGAGAGAATTGGGAATGGTAAATCCCAATGAACTGTAAGTTTTTTTTTTCTGATTAAGACTATACTGACTTTACTTTGACTTAAGCTTCGGAGTAAGATTACCCATGTTTTGATGATTATTGACTTAAGCTTTGGAGTAATTTACAGATGTTTATGCAAGACTCTGTTATAGGTACAAGAAAATAGAGGTGAACAAACTTGAGTCAGCAAAAAGAAAAATTTTGGGAAATAGGCTGACAAACCTCAAGGTTGACTAACCAACCTCGAGTTTGTTGTAAACCTCGAGGTTAGAAACTCAACCTCGAGGTTACCCGTGTTTCTCCTGCCATTCATTTGCGATGATGAACCTTAAGGTTAATACGAACCTCGAGTTTCAGGCAAACCTCGAGGCTGAGATACCTACCTCGAGGTTAGTTTGTGACCAATATCCTTGACCATTCGAATACCAACCTCGAGTTTTCTCGTGGAACCTCGAGGTTGGACATCAGCTCACTTAACGGTTATATCTGTATCTTCTTCTTCATCCATTTTTCACTGTTCACTCGCGATTTCAAATTCCAAACCCTAGCAGAGCTTTCGTTTTGCAATGGCTCCCAAAACTTTGCCCAAATCTCCAGCCAAAACTCTGAAGCTAAGCTCCAACCAACAACCGAACCCTAGGTCGGTATCTCCAGCTTTGAGAGCTCCTCGGTCTAAACTTCCAACTAAGAGATTCCGGCCGAAAGTGAAGTTTGATGGACCAGCGGCAAAGAAACCGAGGAAGATGGTGATACAAGAACCGAATGAAGAATGCCCAAAGAAAACTGTTGACCCTGAAGCTTATACAAGCAAGCACAAGGAAATCATCACTGTTTCACCGAAGAAATCCAAAAGAAAGCCACCCGTATCTCCATCTTTTCAGAAATCTGGTAACTCTGCATCTGGGTCTAAAAACTTCAGGATCCAGAACTTTTGATGTACCCGCTATTTATGCCATTTACCATGCTCCTACCTCCAATCCACCTTTGGATTTTATATGTGGTCCACATCTTTTTGGTCCCGAAGAAAGTAGGAGATTCGGACAAGATTTTGCAAAGAGAAGCTTTTGCCCTATAGTTTCACTGGACCTTGATAAGCTTAAAAAGGACTGTAATTTGTATTTATATCCCTAGTTCAAAAACTATGCATTGTTCCTATCCATACATGCCTCATTCAGTCCCTCCCTAGTTAGGATTTTCTACTTCTCTATGTGCAACTATCATTTGGTTCACAAGAAAAAGGAACCTATAGGAGAGAAGTTGATTTCTTATGTTAGGGGGAAAAGAATTGAGATTACTGTAGATTATCTCAATTCTCTGCTTCAGATTTCTGATCCACCTACTGTTCCCTCTACCGAATACAGTAACGAGGAAGTTTACCAAATCCTGCAGACTAATGTAGCATTCTCAGAACACTTGAAGTTCACTCCTAGCTCAATGCCTCCAACCCTTAGAGCCTTATGGTACATTTATTCAAGAAACTTTGTGCAGAAGGGGAGGAATTATACTCACTTCACTCAAAAGGACTACTCAGTGTTTGCATCTTTTGTGGACAAGGTGCCTCACAATTTGGGCCAAATCATATTTGGGGAGATGAAGAAGTATGTGGAGCACTCTAAGAAGTCCTCTCCTATACCCTTTCCTAGCCTCATATCGATCATTCTATTTCATGAAAAGATCTGGCATTTGGAATCAGGAGAGCAGCCCAAGGTCCCTGATGTATTTGGGCAGATCCAATTGAATCTCATGAAGATATCATTTCCAGAAGGATCTGGAGAGTCAAAAGCTCCACAGCATCCAAAACTTCAAGATCTAGAGTCCCTGAATCAGATGGTCCAAGAATGTCATATCAGCACACTCCATTCTCATTTGGCCCTCAAATCAAGGCCATTGTGGAGAAAGCTGTCTCAGATAGCCTCAGTCCTGTACTTATGTCAGTAGCAACTCAAAATACTCTGTGTCAAGCTTGAAACTGCAATCTCAAAATTGGTTGAAGAAGTCACTGATCTTCAAGATGATCATGCAGATCTCACTGAGCAAGTAGAAGCAATCTCTGGACATCTAGATGATCATAGAAATAGTATGACAAACCTGTGGAATATGGTAGTATTCTTGATTGAGAAGGTGGACAAGCTGTTAGCTGCTCAACAACCTCAGCAAACTCCTCCTCCACCAGCATCTCTAGGTCCTTCACATCTACCTCCATCTTCTCCCATTCAATCTTTAATTCTTCCACTTCCTTCATCTTAGCCTACCTCTCTACCTCCATCAATTTCCATTCCCGCTTCCAGCCCAATTCCTGCTTCTCAGACACCTTTACTTCCTATTTTTTATTATACTCCCATTTTAGCTCCCTCTCCCTCTCCGCTTCCTCTTAACATTGCTTATTTTGGAAGCTCCACTATAGAACTATTTGAAGAAACAGATCATCTTCCTGAGATATCCTCATCCCTTCCATGATTCACTTCTTCCCCATTACCCTTTCCTTCCTCTTCCCATCCATTTTCATCTCAATACCAGCTCCCACATTTTTGAATGATGCCAAAGGGGGAGAAAGCAGCAAGTTTGAGCAAGTTCAGCAGCAAGTTTGAGCAAGTTCATTTTGAGCAAGTTCAGCAACAAGTTTGAGCAAGTTCATTTTGAGCAAGTTCAACAGCAAGTTTGAGCAAGTTCATTTTGTGCAGCAACCTTTTGAAGCAGTTCTTTTTAGGAACAAATGTAGAAATGCAGTTTTAGCTAGGTTTTTTTTTTGAGTTTTTGAGTTTTTGATGTACTAAACTTTACTGATGTTTTAATGTAGTAGTGATGTTCTAATGTTTCCTGACCTTTACTTATGAACTTCATGCACTATGCTGCTTAATTTCTCAATTTAGTGTATCTCTCGTGTCCAAACAATAATGCCTCAGTTTTAATCTTGTTTGAAAGCCTAAATTCTCATACTGACTGATTATTTGAAGTAAAAATGAGTAATTAAAGAAAAACTAAAATTTATGTTGTCATATCAAAAAGGGGGAGAATCTTAGCTTCCATGTTTTGATGATGAGACAACATTATAAAAGAAGATGTATTGTCATGAAAATCAAGAACCAGAACCTTGCTATCAAAGAGAACCAAAAACACTGCTGTCAAACGAAAACTCGAGGTTGGACTTATCAACCTGGAGGTTTCTGTGAAACTCGAGGTTCAGAAATAAACCTCGAGGTTATAACTCTTAGATCACTTCTGAATGTTCCTTGTAAAAACTCGAGGTTCAGAAACCAAACTCGACGTTAGGTTGAAACTCAAGGTTGCATCTGTTTCTTCGATGAGCATGATTCTTCACTACTTAGACAAAACCTCAAGGTTAGAAAAGTAACCTTGAGGTTTTGACAAAACTCGAGGTTGAGAATGTAACCTCGAGGTTTGCTTCATATTATATGGCTATCTGAATATTCCATCTGATCTCACATAAACTCGAGGTTGAAAATACAACCTCGAGGTTAGGCAAAAACTTGAGGTTGATTTGTGAACCTTGAGGTTGACAAGTTATGTACTGATTTCCCGTGACGTTTGCGTGCTCACTCCTGTTAATCAATGTGTATCTGGATCATCTCTTTTTCTATTATTACATTGTTATAGTTGTTGCTAACCACATTTCTTGGAGTTTATCTTATTATATCAGGAATTCTTATGCTCTATCAAAAAGGCAGATGATGATGTCATCAGCATTTATTATATCTGATGAAAAGCAAAAACAGAGTGACAACATTCTCTTGCAGAATTGCAAAACTTTAACGGTCAAATACAAAAACATTCTCGTTCTCTTTCTCTTGAGGACAATAAGAAAAGAATGTTGGTGCTATGCTTTAGGAATTTCAAACTGCTAGCAGACAAGTGCCAAAATGCCAACGGTCAAGTGACCTCTACCTTCGCCTGCCAACAACAACAACAACGGTTGTATCAAGAAGACAACGACTGTATCAACACAACGGCTATTTTGCAACACAACTATAAAGTGAAGAAGCATTCAATTCAGCCACCTACCGAAACCGAATATTTACTCTGAGTCATTATCTTATTAGTTTCATTACTCTCAACTTCTACTTCAGTGATCATTTATTATTCAACTCGTGAGGAGTTACTTAAACATTCAATTTTCATTCGTTTGTAAAATCTTAAGGTTGTGAACCTTAAGTGAGGGTGTACAATTACAAGCAATAAGGGGGGAGTGAGTCTGAGGGATCATTCTGAGTTGTGTTGTGTAATTGTATTCTGAAGCTAGTGAAAAATCCTAAGGTGTTCTTGGGGATTGGACGTAGGTCAGGATAGACCGAGCCAGGATAAATTCTGTCGTGTTCATTCTCCTTTAAACTCTTGCTCAGTTAGCTCATTAATTTGCGAAAATTTTGACTAAACAGTTAGATTTTTAAATCACTTATTCACCCCCTCTAACTGATATTCCATCTTTAAGAGGAGCGCCAATAAGAGCATTAGAGTAACTCTTAAAGGTTGAATCTAAAAGAGCAACTTTAGTAGTGAAAGAAAGACTTTTTCTTCCATGGAGAGTGAGAATCAAGTGTATAGCAACAAAATGAGGATGGGTATAACCCTGAGATTTCCACAGATCGATGAGATGTGGAGATATCTCAATGGTATAGTATAGCTCCTATAGAGAGGTAGGAAAGGTACACTATTCAAGTTTTGTAGTCTATTCAACCTCTTTGGCATGAGGTCTTTTGGTTCTATTCAATGTTGTAATGGAACTGGTAAAACTAGTTGGGGTATGATACATACCAATAGGATTGAGAAGAGGAAGACATGTCTAATTGATTTGTTGATCATCTGGCAGATGATAGACTTCTACTAGGTTTTCTATCTTACTAGCTAAGGTTTGTTTCATAGAAGATGAAAGATTTCTAGGGATAAAAGATGTAGTTAAGGCTTGATTATTAGTTTACTCATGATTTTAGAAAATAGCTTCTTACTCACGTTTATTCAAAATATATTAGTATTATTTGCAAAAATTCATTAAGCTTTGACACCAACACACACACACACTTGTGTGTGTGTGTGTGTGTGTGTGTGTGTGTGTGTGTGTGTGTGTGTGTGTGTGTGTGTGTGTGTAAGTCAGAGTTTAAAACTTGAAGCAACAATGCAAAAATCATACAAGCCTTACTCATGTGTGGTTTCCTCTATGCTTCTTCCTAACAGGTGAGGACTTGAGTTCCTCGAACCACTGTTTCCTTAATCGTTGGCAACCATATTCTTGCTAGAAATAAGGACTGATTAATGATGAATATGGGTTTAAATATGGGAACCAATATCCAGAAACTCTAAACGACTGGTAGCACGAAAAATAGAAGAAACCACATGAACAGTTACAATTTTCATAGTTCAAAAGGGAACCAAAAAAAAAAATTGAAAACCCACATGCAACCGGAAACTAAGAGCTAGACTGCAAATACTAACAAAAACCCACTTGTGCTTTAATTAGAAAATATATAATGTTCCGAAATGGCACAAGGCACATATAGCCTCTCATCCACCATATAGCCCTACTCATATTTCCCATCTTTACCTTTTCAGCAAAGGTTATGACCTCTATTTAAGCTCACTTATTGGCACAATAATTCTATTTTTCACTTATTATCTTGAAATGTCATCCCATTTTGTCTTATTATCACTATCATTAATAGAATAAGAATGCTACCTTTGTCTAGGAGATTACAAAATATTCAGTTATTCACTTTGAAGTTTGAGCTAACAGTTTGTTGTGTGATGTATTGTTAAAATAAAAATAAATATATACAAAGTGATGCCCTATTCTAACCAAGGTCTAGGGTAAAGCTAAACAAAAAAGAATTTGATTTGAGGTTGAACTTTTCAAATAAGAGTATGTAATGTTATCGTACACATGCAACCAGAAACTAAGAGCAATAACAAAACTAAGAGCCACAATAAAGAGTCAAATTTTAAAACTTAAAGCAACAATGCAAAAATCATGCAAGCTTTACTCGTGTGTGTTAAGTTCTTACCTTTTAAAGAGAATATGTCTACGACAGGTTGGAGGCACGAGAGATGATGAGAGAATATGAGAGCAGAGAAGCAACAAATGTCAAAGTTTGAATTGGGGTTGGAGAGGGGGACATAAGAAATCCTCTTCGCACTGAGTTGGGCTCGGTGGTTCATAGATTAGAGAGGAGATAGAGGCACAACAGAGAAAGAAGAGGTTGAAAAATCACTACGATGAACAAAAGAGGTTGATGTAAGAGGAGCTGAATCACCAAGAGGGGGTGAATTGGGGGTTCTCAAAAACTTTTGCAAATTCGGCCCTTATGGTGACTGATTAGATACAACCAGTGAAAAAGGAAGAATAGCAATGCACGAAAGTTTATACTGGTTCGGCCCAACTCCTTGGCCTACATCTAGTCCTCAGGCACCCTGAGTTTTCCACTAAATCACTTGATTACTGTAACTCTGAAGCAATTGTCTCTGTAGAACTTGCTCCCCCTTACAAGTTGTAATCAATGATCCCAAATCTCCAAATCCCCCGACTTGAGATTTCTCACAATCAATTGATAATACAAATGAAATACTCTCTTAAAGAGCAGATAAGCTAATCACTAAAGCTCAAGTAGTATCAACCAATACTTTGTACAGAAACTCTAAGAGTAGATGAACAAAATTTGCTTAATCAATTTTCTGCTCAGTTGTTCTATTAAGAGAAATGAACGCAACTCTATTTATATTTAAGAGTATAATTAATAACCGTTGCAGGCATCCATTTGACCGTTAGTGAAGTTCCTTATCAGCTGGAAGCACTTTGGTCTCTTCTTTCTCTACTCTATAGCTTGTTCTTTGATCATTTGGATAGAGGGTGACTTCTAGCCGTTTATATCCGTTGGGATTGTCAGTCCTGAGTTAGGTGTATGACTCTTTAACCCTTTTGCTTTGTGTGAGCCTTAGTAGATCAAAGTATAGCTGGTTAGGTGGCCTTGCATTTAATGCTTTTGACAAGACTTTGCTTTGTGACATAACAGCTTCTTTAATCTCTTTGAATCATCTGTAATTTGGGTGAAATACACTAGCAAATACATTAAATATATCTGGTAATGATGATAATTAATAATATGAATCATTCCATAAACATTACACAGATTCACAGGTTTGAATTATCAGAAGGCACGACCAATACTCGAGTTTGTCACTATGCACTTAAGCTTATACTCTAGTATCTGTGTCTATACTCGAGTATTCTCCTTCCAGAGATGAGACTCACGATTTGAGTTTTGGAGTTCCTGATGAACTTAAACCAATACTCGAGTTTTGGACTTTTGATGAATATTTGTTCAACACATCAAAACCGAAGTTTTCATGCTATACCGGAGTAGTGAAGGCTTAAAAACCTTGATAACTCTCTATATGGCTCAAAACTCAAGTTTCAAACTCTATACTCGAATTTTCTCCTTAGTTTTGAAACTCAGAGATTATTTCAGAAAGTGCTAAACTGGAGTTTCCAAAACTGGAGTTTTCAGAACTGAAGTTTATAAGTAATACAATTTTAAGAACATCTTTGTTTGGCCCAATACTTGAGTATTCTAATGTGATACTCAAGTTTTCATTTGAAAATGAAAATATTTGAATTCTGGAGCCAAGTTGGAAAATTGTCTTTTCAAATTCCAAACCTTAGTTTTCGAAACTAAAGTTTTCCAAACTCAAGTTTCTATCTCTTTTGAAAATTGTTGAAGAGTCATATAGGACCGAAACTCGAGTATGCATATCAATACTAGAGTTTTCCTTGATGCAAAACTTGCGATGCTCTCTGTTAGTTCCAATACTCGAGTATTCATCTGAATACTGCGGTATTGCCCTTAGTCATGTGCATTGAGCTTTTCTTTAAAACTTCAATACTTGAGTTTTGCTACTGAAACTCGAGTATTGCCTCTTTCAGCAAGTTTTTACTTTCTTAAGACAACTCTTCAACCTTAATTTCACAATTGATTGTTATCATCAAAACCCATAGAGAACTAACAGTTGAAAAATCATGTTGAAAAATCACCGCAATAAACAAGAGGGAGTAAAGTTACTCCAATACTTTCCACCACTATTATTTAATAATTGTCATTGCAATTTATCATTAAACGCAGTTTATTCAATAAACAGTAGTTGAACTTATTGGTCAAGGATATTCTTATTTTCTCAAGTCTTGATTGATTTCTCTCTAGAAAAATCATCAGATAATTGTTAATTGATTTTGTTTTCTAGAGCATTGCCATTGTGGATTTGACAAGACACAAATATTCATGATAGGACTTGAGGTTGGTGCAAATATTTAAACATTCTGTCAATAAAATGATAGAGGTAAGAGGTCAGGTAGTTTGGACATTTCGAATTTCACAACAATTGTTTATGACTAATGGTCGTCAATTGACAATCAAAAATGCATTATAGGGAAGGTAGTTAGACAATATTTTGTAAATTAATAAGGGGATGTAGTTTAAGATATTTTTTTTCTTAAAAAAAAGCGAGGTGGTTATGAAAGATATATAATGAGGAAGGTAGTTACACAATATTTTATAAATTTATAATGTTCTTCATTCAACGGATTTCATTCATTCATTCACTAGCTTTACTCTCGTCGAAGTCAGGCCGATCTAAAGCCATTGCTTGAAGCAATTTCCTTAACCGAAGTTTACTACCGAAGCGGGAGGAGTTGCAAGATTTTACCAAGTAACTCACCTTAATCCTTGGCTTTTCCTTTCTCTCTTATCTTTTGTGTTCAACTCTCTCTCTCTCTTTCGTTCCTTTGTAAATTTCGGCCTCTCCTTCTCTTCTCAAACAAGATGATGTTAGTTTTCTATGGGTTTTGATGATAACAATCAATTGTGAAATCAAGAATGAAGAATTGTCTTAAGAAGTTGAAAACTTGCAAATTGAGGCAATACTCAAGTATTAGTAACAAAACTCGAGTATTGAGGTTCAAAGAATAGCTCAATGCAATTAACTTAGGACAATACCGCAGTATTCAAATGATACTCGAGTATTGAGAGTTACAAAGAGCATGGCAAGTTTTCTATCAGGGAAAACTCGAGTATTGACATGAAAACTCGAGTTTAGGCCTATGTGACTCTTCAAATATTTTTAACTGAAAATAGAAAACCTCAGTTTGGAAAACCACAATTTCGAGAACTACAGTTTGGAATTTGAAAAGACAGTTTTCCAACTTGGCTCCAGAATTCAAATATTTTGTTTTTCAAATGAAAACTCGAGTATAGCTGGAATACTCAAGTGTTGGGCCAAACAAAGAGGTTCTTAAAAATGAATTAGTTATAAACCTCAATAATGAGAACCTCAGTTTTGGAAACCATAGTTTAACATTTACTCAAATACTTTTGGAGTTTCAAAACTAAAGAGGAAACTCGAGTATGGAAACTGAAACTTGAGTTTCGAACCATACAAAGAGCTATTCAGATTTCTAAGCCTTCAATACTCTGGTATAGAGAGGAAACTCTGGTTTTGATGTTTTGGACAATTATTCATCAAGAGCCCAAAACTCGAGTATTGGAAGAATACTCAAGTATTGGCTTCAGTTCATCAGGAACACCGAAGCTCAAATCGCGAGTTGCGTCTCTGGAAGGAGAATACTCGAGTATAGACACAGAAACTCGAGTATAGGCTTAAGTGCATAGTGACAAACTCGAGTATTGGTCGCACCTTCTGATAATTCAAATTTGTGAAATCTGTATAATGTTTATGGAATGATTTGAATGATTTATATTCTTAATCATCATCATTACCAGATATGTTTAATGTGTTTGCTAGTGTATTTCAGCCTAATTACAGATGATTCAAAGAGATTAAAGGTTCTGTTATTACACAAAGCAATGTCTTGTCAGAAGCATTAAATGCAAACCACCAAACTTGCTGAAATTTCAACTATTAAGCATTACACGGTGGAAAAAGGATAAAGAGACTTTCATTTAATTGAGGACTGACAATCCCAACGGATATAAACGGCTAGAAGTCACTCACTATCATACAAGTCAAGAAACAAGCACAAGTGTAGAGAGAGAAAGGACCAAGCTGCTTTCAACTGAAAGGAAACTTCTCCAATGGTCAAATGAATGCTAGCAACGACTATTAATGTCTCTCTAAGTATAAATAGAGCAGCATTCAAGTCTCTACCAAGAACACTGAGCAGAAAAACGAATTGTATTAACTTTGTTCATTTATTAGAGTGCTTCTTGTACAGAGTGTCGGTTGACACCATAGAGTTTCAATGATTATCATATCTGCTCTGTAAGAGAGTTTCATTGATTGTAATTGTTTGATTGTGAGGTATCTCAAGTCGGGGGACTTGGAGATTTGGGAAGTCATTGATTACAACTTGTAAGGGGGAGCAAGTTCTAGAGAGAGAATTGTTTCAAAGTTACAGAGTGTGTAATCAAGTGATTTAGTAAAAAGTTCAGGGCGCCTTAGGACTGGACATAGGCCAAGGAGTTGGGCCAAACCAGTATAAACTGTTGTGCATCGCTATTCTTCCCTGCTTACTGGTCTTATTCGATAAATCACCTCAAGAGCCGAATTTGCGAAAAAATTTTAGAATCCCCAATTCACCCCCTCTTGGTGATTCAGCTCCTCTTACATATGAGTGTTTGATATAATGTGATATGAATGATGAATGTTTAAGTGTATAAAAGAGGATGAGCAAGTCACCAAATGTGTCCTTCTTGCACAAAATCCTCAACCACTCTCACCAACTCCTTTTACTTTGGTTTCTTAAACAAGTCATCATCTTTTTCTTTCTCCCTCCTCTCTTGGCCAAATTTAAGGCTTTATTGGGGAAGGAAATGTTGTCATCCAATTGCCATAAGCCTCATTATATGATCAAATGCCTAGTGTCCTCTTCTAGAACATTTTTCCCCTTATGCCAAGTGACATCATAAGATTGCTTTGAGTCATCTTGACCATCTTGTCTCTTAGCTTGACATGTGATACTTGGACTTGTTGACTTTTGATCCAATATGTGATACATGTTCAAGTCTTACCTTTTCCTCTCTTACTCTTTATTGACCGAAATAAGTAACTTTTTATATGTCTCAAAATTTAAACTACTTTTCCTTTTTAATCTCTATTAATATATATTTTTTATATCAATGAACAACTAATTCTCTTTCATTTAATTATATATTACCAATTAACTCTCATGTTTTTTTGCTCATTCATTCTCATATTTTTTTATTTATTTTGCTCCTATACTATTTTCATAAATAGGAGTATATTTGAAAATGACATTACATTTTTTTACACATTTATTATTTTAACTAATTTTAACCATTCATCCATTTTGTGCAATCAGAGTAGGTATAGACTTATAGTTTATAAAAAGGACCAAAGGGAGTATAATAATTGTTTATAAAAAAGGACATGAGGGAGTAGTTGTTTATCAATTGAATTGAATATGGGAGGGTTAATGCTTTAATTGAATAGAATAAACATTGGATGTGACACCATTGGGTGTGTTTGGATTAAAAGTGATAGAAGTATCCTTTTTTTTTTCCAATTGAGCTTTTGTAAACGTAAGATAAGGTAAAAGTTAGATTGTGTAATATGATTTATGTTTAAATTGATTTTTGAAAAAGTTAGTTTGATAAAATGAAATTTTGTTGGATGATTAATGTAAACAACAGGTTTAGATGTGAAATGACTTAAAAGGATATCAATTTAATAAAAATAAAAATAGGTAATGCATTATTGGAAAATATTTGAAAATATTAAGTTACTTAAATTTCAGGGAAAATTGGAGAAAAGACCCCCTTTTAAAAATTTAATGGGTGAGAATGACCTTAATAAGAGTAATATCATTCTTCATATATATAAACTTATCAGGTTATTCACACCAATTAATTCTATAATGAGAGAGTTTTTCCTTATTTCCCTTAAATTTTATTATTATTTTTTCTTTGCATACTTGCATGGATAAAGATAAAATTGGAAAACAATCATTATTAACTTTTTCGTATACTTATATACTTAAGACCAACATTTTCATCTAGAATTAAACTTATAATAAGAACCATAACATTATTTTAATAAAAGAATGTGGGACTCAATATCTTTTCTTCATGAGATATTTAATTTCTTCTCTTCATCATAGAAACTTCTTCTCCCTCCACAGTGGAAAAGCCAAAAGCATGAAATTTTAGCCTATGACTTAAAGAAATTTTGTCTTCATAAGCCCAATTAAGAAACCGTAAATCTAAACATCAAAAAAAGCCAAGTGGCTTTTAGTGGTTGAGATGCATACTTAGGCCTCCAAACATGATCCCAAATACACCCTTAATGCTGCACTGCGTGCCTATATAATACATACTCAGGGATTGGAATTCAACCTCTAATTAGTTGTTTAAGTGACTAAACAATTATAAGTCAAGTTGTTAAACTCGTGAGTTTAAATAAACTTATGATAGAAATATAAACTCGTATCATAAATTTGAATTATAAACTATTAAAATTTTACTTTTATCAATAAATAAAAATTAAGAGTACATAATTAAATAATTAAAATATAAAAAATATCAACGGTTTAATTTAAATATATTTTAAATCTAAATACTTGAAATAAAATACATCAATGTTCATAACTAATCATAGTAGACAAAATTTTTTTATGAAGTTAATATATGAAACAACTACACATAATCAAATACAAAAAGTTAGCATGAGTTTAAAAGCAAGTTGACATGATTTTATAAAATGGAAAAGTAGAGACAGTAAACTAAATGGTGCATAAGATCATGAGTTCAATTAAGTTTGCAACTAATATAAGTAAGAGCTAGTTGACATAGTTTTATAAATCAAAAATATAAAAATAGTAAATTTGAATGGTCAAATTTTGAGTTTAACAACAATGTGATTATACATCATCATCTCTAATCTTAGTCAATATACATATTTTTCTCTTTAGTTATTTATTATTACTTTGATTTTCTAATTTGCAAGATATGAGATAAAGGAAAATTGTCTTTTTTATTTGCCAAAAAATTGTCTAATTTAAGAAAACTAAAACATACATTTCAAAATACTATGATAATCATTATATCTAAAAACTATTTCAATAAAAAGTATAACAAACTAAAAGACAATGTTAGGATAAAGTAAACTTAATAATAATATAATTACTTTTTTTTGGTGATAAGAGAATCATTTTTTTAGATCTTCTTTTTTTTTAAAAAAACATTCTCTATCTAAATATTTGTAATATTTGTAATATATATATATATATATATATATATATATATATATATTCCTTTTATTTCTTATTATTTCCCCTTTTATTCTTAATATAAGACATATTTACCTAATGTAATTAAATTAAGGAATTTAGTTAAATTAGTTAAAATGACATATGTGTATTTTCTAAAACACCTTAGCCATCCTCTAATTTCATCATTCCCTTTCCACTTTGATTGTTGTTGAGAAAAATTAGAAAAAGAATGATAAATACAAAAATTATGTCTTATTTTTAGAATTAAGTGTTGGAAATTATGCTTTAGGGGCTAATCATTAAATAACTAAAACTAATTGAGATATCATATCTCAAATTTGATTTATGAAGATAAATCAAATCAGCTAGCTTTTAATTTGCATTAAATAAATAAATTGGATTGAATCGGTTAGAAAGATTTAATTTCCAATTCAATTTCAAAATTAATAAGATTGATTTTGAATATTTAATGCCGCTCATTAGGGTTATAGATACCCTTAGGCTGTGAGTAATTTGATTACACATAAGAGAGCTGAAGAGCCGCAAAGAAACCCTAGAAGAGAGACGTGAGATGAAAAGCTTGAAGGCACTAGCACACTGCCGTTCATGTTAGAGTGCTGTTAGGTGTGTATACCGGTAGAGGAAGTTGATTCATAGAGTCGGCTCCTAGAGATTGATCGAGCAAGAAGGTGTTACCCCACAAGTTTGCAAAGCACGCACATGAGTTCGTATAGGTACGGTTCTTAATTACTAACCCGATTTAAATGCTGCTGATAGATCCTAGGGATTCATAATTTATTGGATAAATTTCATTCTGCTGTGTGTACGAATCCCAACATTAAGATCAAATTCTTAAATATGTTTTATTTACCTAATTTAATTAGATTAAGAAAGTTAGTTAAATTAGTTAATATGACATGTATGTATTTTTTAAAACACCCTGGTCACTTTCCTTAATTTCTTTATTCCCTTTCCTCTTTGATTATTATTGAAAGAAATTAGAAAAAGAATGAAAATTATGAAAATTAATACTTATTTGTATAATTAAGATCAACTTAAATATGTTGTAAGAACTGGTTGAACCCAAGAGGGGGATGAATTGGGTGAATGATAAAAAAATTTAGGACCTTTGAAAATCTTTTTGCAATTCGGTAAAATCAGTTTGTATGACAGTAAAGAGTTATAAAGCCATAGATAGTCATTCAAACATATATGTTAGAAATATGGGAGATTAAGGAAGAGAATGTGCAAATTGAGATTTATACTGGTTCGGCCCAATCCTTGACCTATGTCCAGTCCCCAAGCTCCACTTGAGATTTTCAATCTACTATCCTCTTGTTTATCAAGGCATGAGAGAAGCCTTTTACAAACCCACAAGTTCACTTAGGCACTTGTGAAGCCAAATCTCCCACCAAGATACTCGCCCTTACTCAATGTAAGGTTACAATTTGTTTCCCTCTCAAGATCACCCAATCTTGATTAACTCTCAGATAAACGGATAGAGTGTTTATAATGAATCTTCTCTCTCAGAAGTGAATAAGATAAACACTTAAGTACATTAGAAATAATTTCACTCTCTCTATGATAAACTATGTAAGCATTGAAAAATAGAATATGTATGAGATAAACTTTGGATTCAAAATTTGTACATTTTGACAGTGCAAGCTCTTGCCATCTCGTTTTCTCCATCTTAGATGTTCTCTACTTATAGATGAAGATTATTTAAACTTTAAGAATATGACCATTGTGAATAGTAGCCGTTAGAACTTCATTTTCTGAACCAGTTGTGACATCAGCATTTACTTTACCCTTGATCTTCAGTTTAACACTCTTTGATCATCTAAAAGATGTACAAAAATGGTATAAATAATGTTAAGAAGTATTATAAATCATTTGGGTAATCATCTGGATGTTCTTTATGAGAAACAAGATTTTCAACACGGTGATTTTTTGAAGCAGAGATGTAAACTCGAGTTTGCATTTGAAAACTCGAGTTTTGAGGTTGTTGCATTACTCCAGGTTCCTCTCTGTCTGATCGAAACTCAAGTTTTTGTCTCACAAACTCGAGTTTGGAAGATGCTCTGATGTTTGATGCTCTTTGTCTGAGCTAAACTCGAGTTTGATATTTGTAAACTCGAGTTTTCAAGTTGTTCTGCTCTCTGACTTGATATAGCTCCAAATTTGGAAAACTACTTATCCCCATATAGCTCTTTGAGTCTTCTTTCAAATACAAAAAGAATTAGCTCCAAACTCGTTGTATTTTGTCCGTTATGATCCGATGAATAAAAGCTGTTCTTGACCAGCGTTTTTGCAGCGTCCTGAACTGACTGTCAAATTTCAAAGGTCATATCTCCCTGGTCTATACTTCATTTTAGTTGGTTTAAGTCTTGATGGAACTCATTTTGAGTCTACTCTCATATGCCACCGATTTCAGCTCAATTGGATTTGTAGTTTATGGGATACACTCAAAACATTGAAGCTTGGTCTACTGTGTGGCGTGAATTTCAATTCCAACTTTTACAATTTATAGCTCTCCCATCTGAACTTGTTTAGGGTTGAAACTTTGTCATAATGACACATTGGAAATCTAGTTTCATTCAAAATTAGTTTCATCCCAATCCGATCTTTGGTTTAGGAGATATCATCAAATTACCAGATATCGTCCAAGCTAAACATGAAACAAAGGTGAACAGAGGAGTTGAAAGCACGATAAACGTGAGTCAATTAGTGACTAACTCGAGTTTAGCAGATCCAGAGACGCCTGAGGTGCTGAGAACACTGCTAACTCAAGTCATTAATTGAGTAACTCGAGTTTTAATCCCCAAACTCGAGTTTTGTGTCATTAACTCGAGTTTTCTTGTATTCTAGAGGCAAATCACTACAGTAAGGTAGTAAACTTGAGTTGAAACCTCGAGACTCGAGTTTGCTCATCTAGAATCTTGTATTTGCTTGTTTTAACTCTGTATTGAGTCATTCCAACTTGCATTTGATTGTGAAGACTTCTAGTATCAATCTAAAACCTTGAATATTGATATTCTCATTCTATTTGGCAAGATCTTTTCTTTCTTTCTTCTCTTCACTTGGTCATTCTCCACAACTCTATTCTTTCTTTCTGTTCTTCTCTTGAACATTCTCCACAGATATATTTGAACTAATCTTGAATAAAGATATTTCATTCAACAAGTTCTTTCTTTTTCTATCTCTCCTCTTCTTCTTTATTATCCCCAAAATCATTTGATAACTTTTTGCTTCTTTGCAGATTCTCCTTTTTGTCATTCAATACTTCTTTATTGATTTTCTTCTTAATCATTCTTCATAAATGAACTTCACATCTTTGTCATTCAATATAGTATACAAGTTTTTTGTTTTTACTAATGACATCTATATAAGACATCATCAAAATTAATTATATCCAACATATGTCTTATAGTGAGAATTGAAAGGAGTCACCACTACATATGTCTTATGATTTTTACTATTTTTCTTTATTAGCTTACTCCTTCTCTCCTTTATCATGTTAAGTTCCCATGGAGCTCCTCCGCCATTGCCACCCTCTCCTCCTCTACCACCACCTCCTCCTTCGCCTCCTCCTAAAATGGAAGCTTTGATGCAAACATTGGCAAGCCTTGATCGCCTCACAAGGTGTCTTGCAGCATACACCAATTGGATTTTTAATTCATATATTCCTATTTGGATTAATATAGTTTTAGCTTCTAATTCTATCAAATATATTTCTCTTTCTAATGATTTCATTCTTATTATTTCATTATGTTTTATTTTCCACATTTCATGTGGTAAAATGTTATATTTTGCTACAATTAAATTTGATCATGTGTCTACAAGTGCATGATATTTTTTAGCTCTATATTTTTTATAATTAAATTTTATTAATATAAAATATAATGGTCTTGTCATATTCTTGATAACAATTATAATTTCTTCTTGATTTTTTTTTTCAATATTCTTCCATTATTTATATGATCATGTATTTGATTCCATCTTATAGGAAATCTTATTAAATTTTGTCTTCTTATTCTTCGAAACTCTTGCCTAACTTCATTATCTTCGGTTTTTATCATATTTCTCATAAATGCCTTATCTACATTTGGTATTTCTAATTTTTTATTATATTTTGAATTGTACGTTGTTCTTACGTTTTTTTTAGCGTGTTATTTTTATAATACTCATGATAATTTGTAATTCTTACTCTATTCATTTTAACCTTTGAATTATAATTGTTTGATGATTTATATTAAACATAATTCTTTCATTTTGAATCCTAGATGGTTATACTTTATAAATAAAATATTTTCCTAATATTATTTTATATATGTTATATGTATCATCATTTACCCATAATTTTATACTTAATATATTTCTTTTGTTAAATCTTATTATTGGTATAAATTCCATTCCATCTTCTTCTATTTCAATATTATTTTCTGTATAATTTATTTCCATAAAACTTATTTCTTCACATCCATTTATTATGGCTATTATTTCTTCCCATAATGTATGTTTCTTAATTTATATTTTTATATAATATTTATCTGTTAAATTCATTTTCCTACTTATTGGTCATATTTCTGTCAAAATTGTTGTTATTGGTAATTTTGTTAATAAATTTATTTGATAATTTTTAGCATCTACGCTATTTGTTGAACTTATCGATCTTGTTAATCCCTACTTGTTGATGGTCTATTAAATTCTAAACTTCTTCTTGGGTTAATATTAATATTTAAGGTTGTTGGATCTGATGTATTTATTCTTAAAGATCTTTATTTTATTATATCATTTGTTATTATTCTTCTTGGAATATTTTCATAATAATTTCTTGTATTATCTAATTCTAACTGTAATATTTATGATATTGTTATTTCTGTTGAACTATTTTTATTTGTTTTAATATTATCATAAATATTTATTTATGGTTATTCTTCCTTTATTTTTATTATATATTTTATGTTTATTTGTAAAAAATAAAACTACCATGGATGTTATACTTATACTTCTGGCATCTGATAATAATTTTATATCAATCAATTTATGGTATATTAAAATTGATTTATCCATATGTTTATATGCTCTACTTATACCAAAATTAGTATATAGTGTAAATTTTAATTTTTTGATATATTAAATTTCCTACTAACATTCCTAATATAATGTATTTTACATTGCTTATTATTCTTCTATCTGTTATTAATAATTCCATAGCTGATTTCCAATTTGAAAATATACTTTTACAAGTAATTGTATTCATGCAATATAAATTTCTAAAACTTCATCTTTAAAACATAAGTTTGATATTTCATATTTTCTTAAACTTTTACTTATTAATGGAATTTTTATTACTCCTTTAGTTAAAGTTGATTCAATATGATGTTTTTTCTTTAATATTTCATTTTTCATTTTTCTTTGATTTTATCATCTTTCCTACTTTTTAAATACAATTCTCATTTTTTATATGTCATGTAGTCATGTCTAATGTTTTATTTTTTATTTTATCATATTGATTTTTATTGAAAGTCATTCTCTTTTATGTTATTCCTTCATCTATATTTCTATATTCTTCATATTCCTGATTACTTGATTCTCCTATTTCAATTTCAATTTCATTCATTATATATAATTTACAATCTTCTTCTACTATAGATGAATATTCAAATTCTTAATCTGATTCATATGATTCTTCATTTATGTTTCATCTTCTGAATTATTAAATATTTTTGTATATTTCTATTTCAAGATTTTCTATATGACTATATACTGATTCATCAAATTCTAAAGGTTCTAATTCATATTCATAAGCTTGTTGATATATGTCCTAATTTTCCACAATTATAACATCTCCATTTATGTGGTTTTCTATTATATTTTATGAATTCTTTCTATAGGGTATTTTTAAATTTATAATATATTATCTTCTTCTTTTTTCTCATTAATCTTTTTTCTTTACACCCTTATTTATGTGGTTTCTCTATCTCATTACATTTTAACAGTATTCTATTCATTTTGTAATATTTCATATTCCTCCATGCTTCTGTACAATTATTCTTTTTTTCTTTCCATTCTATTATTTTTTTTTATATTCAATTATCTGTGTGTGTGTGTGTGTGTGTGTGTGTGTGTATATCATTTTTTCATTCAATAATATTCATATCATTTTTAATCATTTCCCATCTCAAATAATCATCCAAACAAGAGCCCATACGGAAAAAAGTCATTGTTATCATTGTTTTCCCAAACACAAATTACATCTACAATTTGTCTTTTATCCTATCTTCTGTTTGCAAAAGCCATGTAAACAAAAGTCACTTATGGATGAAATGCAATGATGCATTGGGGATGGAAGACTAATGGTAAAGTTTCTTTCATCCTGAGTATAGAGTTCAAACTCAATTTTCTCTCTTTCACGGCCAGACTAATGTAAAGCCACCGCCAGACTAATGTAAAGCCACCGCCAGATAATAATATTGTGGAAGCATGAGTTGGCAAACAGATGAAGAAGTAGAAGCATGAGTTGTCAAATGGAGAAAATAGTGGAAACATGATTTGTCAAATGGATAAAAAGGCAAAGCAATTTGTTGAAGCCAAAGTCAATAATGACAGATATGGAGAAAAGAAGCCAAACAAGAGTCTACTGGCTATGAGATGTGAAGCAAATGGATAAAAGAAAAGTCAATAATGGTGGCTGCACAAAATATGCTAAGATCAAGTTATGAAGAAAAGTCGGCATGGTTAATAATAAAATAATATACATGTAACAAAAGTTAGTCGGTTTATTACTCTATGTATATGAAACAATGTAATGATAGAATGTATCATATTAGAAACAAAGGGAAAAAGAGAGATCTGAGAGAAAAGTTCCGTAGCACTTTGAGACAAAACAAAGTAAGAGAGTTGCTATGTGAGTGAAACAAAATAGAGGTGTATTTTTATTTGAAATTATAATAGAAGTATTGTTTTCATCTTTCTATATCTTAAATTTCCATCAAGTAGTATCAGAGCCATGGTCGATAAATATGGTGGAAATGGTGCAACCACAAATTCCAAAATTGTCAAAAGGCAATTATGAAAATTGAAGCATTCATATGAAGACGTTACTAGGTTCCAAAGATATATGGGACCTTGTTGAGAATGTATATACAAAGCCCACCAATGCAGTTAATGAAGCAGTTTTATCATATGGACAGAGAAAGATGCTTAAGGAGTCTTGAAAGAAGGACATGAAGGCTCTATTCTTGATTTTTCAAGACGTTGATGAATAAACCTTTGAGAAAATATCAAATGCAAAATCTTCCAAAAACACATGAGAGATTTTGCAAAAATCTTGTGAAGAAGTAGACAAATCCAAAAGGGTACCATTGCAATCACTTAAAGCTAAATTTGAGAATTTAAAAATGCAGAATGCGAAGCTAGTTACGGATTATGTCTCACGAGTGCAAAAGGTGGCTAAAGAAATGAAGTGACTTTAGATGATGTCAGAGTAATGGAGAAGATTCTATGGTCATTGACAAAAAAGTTTGATCACATTGTCACTACCATTAAAGAAGCCAAGACCTATCAGTTATGTCCGTTGATAAGCTTGTGGGTTCTCTTCGAGCTCACAAGTAAAGAATGAATCTAAATGAAGGCTCTAGCAATTTAGAGCATATTTTGCAAAGCATATTATCTTTAAATGAAAATCAAGCCAGCAACAGTTGTAGACGTGGCATAGGCAATCGTGGTGGGTATAGAGGTAGATATAACACCCAATGTGGCTTTAATGCTCAAGGTAGTCTTAGTAGATGCAATGGATAAGTCCAATCAAATGGAAGATTTGAAAGTTATACAGTAGAATATGAACGTGGTCAAGGATCATATAATCGAGGTTGTAGTCAAAGCCGAGGTCGAGGATTCTTAACCAGAGGAGGAGGAAGATATCAACAAAGAGGTGATAAATCCTGATTGCAATGTTACAATTGTAATAGGTTTGGTCATCTCAGCTATGAGTACAAAAATCATGCTAATGTTAAGGGGGAAGTCATTATAAGACAAATAAAGAAAAAATTGATGAACCGGCCATCTTGTTCACTTACAAAGGTGAAAAAGATAATGAAAAAGATGTATGATACCTTGATACTAGAGCAAACAATCACATGTGTGGCAAAAATAAGTTATTTACATAGTTGAATGAAGAAGTCCAAGGAGAAGTCACATTCGACAATCTATAAAAAAATCTTAGTTAAAGGCACAAGTAATATTATGATTGTTGGTTCTCAAAGTTTTGATGATAACAAGACTTAATGGATTAAAGTGTTTTATGGAAAAGAAAATGCGTTTTTGAAAAGCAAACACATAATTACTCAAGTAAGCTATCTTGGTTACTCGAGTAATCCTTCAAAATTTGTTATTCAGTATGCACAAAATGCAAAAAGTCATTTGGGCCAACTAAAGGAAATTACTTGAGTAATTTCTAGTGTTACTCGAGTAATGTCACGTCTAAGGCAAAGATCAAGAGACATTGCTCACATTACTCAAGTAAGTATATTTTATTACTCAAGTAATATCACTGCTGGAACAACTTATTTCATCTAACACTAAATTACTCAAGTAACAAAATATTACTCAAGTAATATTTGTACATTACTCAAGTAACAAAGTTGTTACTCAAGTAATTTTGATTCTAGCACTATTACTTTAAAGAGCTATTCAATATTACTCAAGTAACAAGTTGTTACTCAAGTAATATTTAATTATTACTCAAGTAACATCTTGTATTACTCGAGTAATATGATTCCATAGGATATTACTTTCAAACCTTACTCAAGTAATATGTATACCCTACACAAGTAATGTCATCCTAGATGCAAGGTAAGTCAAGCTCACATGTTTACTCAAGTAAGACAGTTATATTACTCAAGTAATATTGGTCCAAGGATCAGAACGCTTCATGGGATCTTTAATCTCTTGATTAATCATACTGAGTTATTTCCTATTTATTATTGATCTCACTCAAACTTATTTTTATTATATTTAATCATCTCTTTGAGTGGATTATAAATTAACCATGTTTAAATTGAGATTAGCAAAAATGTCGTTTGTTGTGTCAGAAGCATTTAATGCAATATACGATACAAATGGAATAAACACTATGAGCAGACGAATACATTCCTTCAAGGTATACTTATTTCAGCTATTATTCTAGATAATTTCTGCACCAAGTACATAAACAGAGAACACATTTAATGAAGCAATGTTTGATTGTACTTAATGAAAGTCATATGCGCCTAAGCGGAAGTTCAAAGAGACTCAACGGCTATATTCAATGGCTCACAACGACATTAATGGCGGAATGGTATAAAAGCTTGACATATTCAATTTTACCAATAATTGAAAACTCTGCACATTCAATTCTATATTACTGCAATCAACTGTTTCATTAGTTTCATTTATTATCTTCGGATATAACTTGTACTTCAATGATTATTATTTATTTACTCAGTGAGTAGTTAAACACTATTTGATTATCTGTAAAATCTTAAAGTTGTGGAACCTTACCCATGGGTGTACAATTACTGCTTATAAGGGGGAGTGAGTCCTAGTATGGGAGGATCATCCTAAGTACTAAGTGGGTAACTGTATTGGTGATTAAGAGATAGTGAAAATCCCAAGGTGATTGGGGACTGGACATAGGTCAAAGAGTTAGACCAAACTAGTATAATCTCTATGTGTTCATCTTCTTTGTCTTTGTCTTTGTCTCTATTTTATTATTTCTGAGCTTTTACTGAATTTTTTTTATAATCACCTATTCATCCCCTCTTGGTGATATTCCTGTTCTTCAATGATATTTACAAAGAATAGAGATAAAAAAAACATTATTGATGTCTATTATATACCATCTTTGAAGAGAAATCTCCTAAGTCTCAGTCGACTATTGGAAAAGGGATATGACATATATTTAAAAGATAGCTCTCTCATCATGACAAATCAAAAAGGAGAATTAATAGTAAAAGTTGATATGGCAAGCCATCGTCTTTTCAAGGTGAATATATAGACATATGGAATCAAATGCATAAAGTCTATCATTGAAGATAGTTCAAGGTTGTGGCATCTCATATTTGGTCATCTTGGATTCAGAAGCTGTTATCAAAAGTGAGGATAGTGAATGGATTGCCAACAATCATTCAAATATACTATATGAAGGATGTATGCAAGGAAAGCAACACAGGCAAAGATTTGAAGTTGGCAAGTCATGGAGAGAAAAAAGACCACTGCAACTAGTTCCTTCATATATAGCTGGTCCATTTGACATTCCATCATTTGGAGGAAACATGTAATATATCACATTTATTGATGATTTCAATAGAAAAGCTTTGGTGTATATCTTCAAAGAAAAGTCATAAGCCCTTGATAAATTAAAGGAATTTACAATAATGGCAGAAAAGCAAAATGGTCAGTATTTAAAGGTGCTCAAAATAGATCGGAGAGGAGAATATGCTTCCAAATTATTTGAAGCACTTTTCCAGGAACATGGAATAATTTATTAGCTAATAGTTGCTTACACTCCACAGCAAAATAGAATTATAGAAAGGAAGAATTACACAATTCTCGATATGGCAAGAAGCATTATTCAAGGAAAGCATATGCCGAGAACATTTTTGGTCAAAGTTGTTCAATGTGCTGCATATCTATTAAATAAAGCATGGAGTGGTACGAAGGCAGAGGTGAGCTATCTAAATTTTCTTGGTTGTATAACATATGCTCATATTCCATATTAGAAAAGGAAGAGTTAGATGACAAAGAAGAAAAATGCATTTTCATTGGTTATGAGTATCGTAGTAAAGCTTACTGATTGTATGATCCTCAAACAAAAAAAAAAAAGGGTTAAGGTGCACAAATGCACATGTGCTTTACTCTGAGGAGTGACCAACATTAAGTTCTTTTCTTAAGTGCAAAAGTGACTACGTGTTTATAAAAAAAGGGGGGGGGGAATCACATTTCCATCATGTTGACTATTAGTTTGACTAAAAATGCTAGCATGGATGATGAGTCAATGAATTTTCATCCTAGTTGGTGGTGAAGGAAAAAAGAAGATTTTTTTTTTAGAAAATATTCACATGTTATTTTAAACTCACTGTTACCATCCGTCCTTCCTTCGAAAATTTTTCACCTTCTCCATTCAACACCATCGTCCTTCCTTCCACTACCTTTATTCTTTCACCATACCTGCTACCATCTCTCTCCAAACTCCCTAGAACCGTCGAAAAACTAAATTGGGCTTGTAAAGAGCAAAATACTCAACAAATCAAGTTGAAGAAGAGAGCATAATATCATTGCTCCTTCCCTCAGAAGAAATTCGCCTCTGTCATTGTGTCTAGGGAAATCTTTGTCGCCAGTGGTGGTTTGAGGTCTATAGCGGTGGAGTAATATGGTCTAGATTTAGAAACTATCATCCCGGCAACAGAACTAGCAAGTAAACAAAGTCAAAGAACAGGTGGAGATTGACGGTGATGATGACCGTCCCAATCGAACAAAAGGAAGAAGAAGGTCAAAATTTGACCTAAAGTAGTTTTGACTAAGGACTAAAATTAAAATTTTAAAAGTTCATGCAGGGACTAACTTAAAATTTTTGAAATATGTTTGGGGTTAAACTATAATTAATAACAATTTAGAACCCATTAACAACCATGTCATCGTCCATATCATCATTTTCAGTACAAAAAAAGTCAACTAACAATCAATGGTACTTTTACTCCAATTTTGGAACCACAGTCACTTTGCACCTAAAAAAAGCAGTTGGTGTTGGGCACACTTTTGCTAAAAGCACATGTGTATTTTTGCACCTTAATCCAAAAAGTAATTGTCTCAAAAGATTTAGAGTTTGATAAAGCAGACAACTAGAAATGAAATGATGGAGAAAAAATAGTGGAAGGCTTATTCTTTAAGGATGACATTGACTAAAAAAACCAAACATTTGAAGCAAACAAGGATCAAACTCCTCCACCAAGTCCCAATCCAACAACTCCTACATTTACACCATCAACAATAAGAAGCATAAAAGTAGCATCAATTGAGTAGGAACAATAGAAAAAATTAGAAGCTTAAGTGATATCTATTATGCTAGAGATCTGGTACAAATTATACTTAATTATTCGTTATTTTGTTTGATAACTGAATGTGATCCACTGACATATGAAGAAGCAGCAAAAGATGAAATGTGGAAGAAAGCTATGAACAATGAAATTGTTACAATTAAAAGAAATGACATGTGGGAGCACACAATTATTCTTAAGGAGCATAAACCCATTAGAGTAAAGTGGTTGCACAAGAAAAAGACCAATAAAGAAGGAAAGGGGGGGAAGCACAAGGTGAGATTAGTGGCCAAAAGCTATAGGCAGAAATATGGAATTGATTATGAAGAAGTTTTTGCACTAGTTGAAAGGAGTGACACTATCGAACTTCTTACAACAATTTCAGTACAAAATAAATGGAAGATATATTAGATGCATGTAAAGTCTGCTTTCCTTAATATTATAACACCCCTACCGGCCTCACCCTATTGGGTGGTGGGTTAGAGGGATCCCTTTTATACTTATTACCTTTCCGTAATTATTCCATATTCGCATATATTAGAGTGTTACACGACAGAGCATTAATTCGGTTTGGACAAGTATAACACACTGGTAAAAGTGCGACCAAAAACAGAAAGTAGTCCCCGCAGGGTTAAGGGTACAGTTATTTGAAAGTAAATACGGAAGAAGATAAATAATACAGTTACCCAAAAGCTATAAAGTACAAAATAATAAGGTGCTCCCTATTTCTTCAATCATCACTTCTTGCCCTACCTCAAGTCTCCTGGTCTCTTTAGCTCGAGACACCTGCACTTTTAGAATGGTCTGGGATCCAGAGTTGAATCCCAGGGTAACTGTCAAACTCAAATACTATATGTATGCAATGCATGTATGCAATCCACAATTAGAAAAATCATAACAACAATCATGGTAACACATACCACATGCATTCAGTACACATCTCATGCAGTAACATAAAAAACAGCATACCACATATGCACATGTCCATTGCAAAAGGACCCAGTCCTCAACAACCGCAAGACCGCCTAACAAGACAAGCCCCTGGATCCTCAGTGCTAGGAAAACACAGTAGCCAGGGCCTCAAACCCTAACCACCCTAAATCATCTCGGTGGGGTAGCGACCTAAGGACACCGGTCTAATAGGCCCCATAGCCCCGCATCGTCAATCATGGCAAAACAAACATACAGTGTAACATAAAGTATGCGAGTAAGCAGTTACCATGCACACATACTGGCACTTTCAGTAACAATAGCTCCCCGGTGCTTGAAAATTATTCCGAACACAAGTTGACCCTAAATAAAGCAAATATATATTGTTTTAATCACTCATATAATTTTCCGTCTCTAATTCATGAAATTTGTCCCTTCTCTAAAAATTTCAGAATCGGTGTTCTAACTTCGAGAATTCATAATTAATTCTACAAAAATCTTATTGACATGAAACCAGAGCAAATGAACTCTTGAAATGTCTAGTTTCTAAAAAAATACTTTCAGAGGTCATGAAACTCAGGTCCTTTTTTCTCTGTCAGTTTTTTGCTCGCTGGACAGAGAAGAAAATCCAGTTTATGGGCTATTTTCATGAATTTATTTCTCCCAGTAGGAAACTCAAAAAGTTGTAAAATCTTATATCAAATTGAATCCCAATATGTGTACTTCAAGTATACAAAATTTCATAGCCATCAAACAACGTTTACTATTTTAAAACCCTTCAACAAGCAACACTGCCCAGAATTTGATATAACTAACAAATTCGATGTCTTTCTAGCTTTTAGGGTTTTGGAGTCAGAAATCAAGTCGGTAACATAAACCCACGCAAAATTTCTTTCTGAACCCATTGAAACCCTTGAAAACATCAAAAACACATCATAACTCCAAGTTCCACGTGCTGGCCAGAAATCAACAAAAGAACTCCGAATTTCAAAGTTTCAGACAACTCACCTTGCTTGATGCCTTAATTCTTCTTATGCACTTCTTCCTCTTTGTTCTTCTTTGATGGAGAAGCCTTGGTCATAAGAATACCATAAGGTTTTATTCAAAAGGAATCTTAAGGGTTTACATGAATGAAAATCCAAATCTTGCACCAACTTACCTCAACCTTCACCTATGCTTCTTCTTTCTCCTTCTTGTGTTTGGATCAGCTTTCTTTGCTCTCCTCTCACTTGAAAACAAAAATGGCTGAAGCAAATGAAGGCTTGGATGTCTTTAATAAGCCTTAAGGGTTGTATGAGGTGTCCATTCATGGCTTTATCCAAGGGTCCAAGAGGTGTTCTAGGATTGGACTCATTTTTTTGCTTTTTCTTCAAGTACTTCGGGCTTATCTTGGTAGATGTACATGTGGCACAAGTCTGATCCATAAGAGAAAGATTCCACCTGATCATGTGCCCTTAGTGTTTATCTCAAGTACAACCTTGTTAATTTCTTTTTGACTTTATACTTTTTTCCCATAAATGCACATCTGATCCTACAAGTACCTACCTTATCCCTTCCTTTTTGGTGCCATATCCAACTGAAAGAAGGTTCAGATTTTTATTCAAATACTTCATAAATAAGTCTCTAATTGGTACTTGTTGGTTCCCCTCTCATTGGTCAATGTTTTCCAAAGTCTTTGATAATGTATTTGGGCCTTAATATGTGACTTATTCAGTTTTTTTTCCTACCCTCACATGGTTGCACTTTTTGTGACTTATTGAGCAAGCTTATTTGACTTTTAATTACCCCTCTTAATTACCCCTATTAATTACTCTTGTACTCTCTTGCAAAAAGTCAAGCTTTCATCCTTTATGTGCCATGTGTCACCTTATGGTTCAATCATGTGTTTCATCTCTCCTTTTGCCTTGTTGGCACTTCCATGTTCCACACATTCTATCTACCTTATGATGTGGCTCACTTTGGCTTACATTCTATCTGTTGAAAGGGATTCTTGACAAAGTTGAGAAGATCGGCACGAATTTCTTATGGAGTCAAGATGATGAGGTCAAGCAAATGCATCTTATTGCATGGGACAAAATCACCAGGTGAAAAGAACAAGGTGGTTTGAGCATAAAAAATCTAGGAAAAGAGAATGAGATTTTTATTATGAAGTTATGATGGGGACTTCTTATCAATCATGATGCATTATCGGTTAAATGTCTTAAGTCCAAATATAAATGTGGTAATGAAGAACTTCCCAATGTCATCAGGAGACGCAATGCTTCTTTAACTTGGAGATCTATCACTGAAGTATGGGATGTCTTTCTTGAAGGAATTGGGAAGAAGGTGCAAAGTAGTTGCAACACTAGTTTCTGGTGGGATAGATGGTCTCCATTGGAAGAGCCTCTTATATCTTATGTTTCTAACAATGCAATTACTAATGTATGAGATAAAGTTAGAGACCACGTGTTGGCTGATGGTAGGTGGGATGTCAATGGATGGTGGGGGAAACTATTGACTAGAGTTACCACCATGCTTAGGAAGTTGAAACCCCTAACTTTCTTCCCCTGATACATTTAGTTGGATTCCTACAACAGACGGTTGTGTTTACTGTTAGGTTGGCTTGAGACTTTATTAGTAGAAGAACTGATGTGTCTAGGGGTATCTTATGCAAGATCTGGAAATGGCATATACTTGAGAAAGTGAAGATGTTCATGGGGCAAATGGCCTATGAGAGGCTAGCTACTAATTCACTAAGAGCTAAGAGAGGTTTATCCCAGATAATCCTTTGTTCCTTTGAGTGTCAATGTGAGGAAACCATAATTCATATTGTGAGAGATTGTCCGAAAGCGAGAGAAGTGTGGTCAAAAATACATATTTCAAAAAAACTACATATTTTGAAAGATATGATCACAATATATAGAGAAAAGTTCAAAAACCTTTTTTCTACAGTAGTGTATCAAATTGAATCACTATATTTAGAAAATCATTATCTATTTCATATGAGAAACACTTTTTTTTATTGAATAGATTTCATTAAAAAGCTTAGCAACTCTATTTTCATATGAAATAAGTTTCACTTCAAAAAGATTTTTATACAAAATGGATACTCCCTTCCGGCTAATTATAAGACCACTTTTGTAGTGCAATTTACACTACAAAAGTGATCATATAATTAGGACCAGATGTAGTATGATTTTAGGAACTTGGTGCTTCAATTTGAAATATTGTACGAAAAAGTTTCTAACTTTTTCTCACCACTTCAATAATATCTTTTAAACTATTATAGCGTTTTTAAACAAGTTTTATTACATTAGAAACTAGACTTACAATAAATTATTTGTTAAATTTCAACTTTAATTGAGAAAATTATGTTTATTAGAAGTTGACATTCAAATTGTCATGATTTCGAGCTTTCTTCTTATAAATCAAAATGGATTTCAGTTTCACTCTACAAAATTGAATTTGTTGTTGGAAATTATACCCTAGTGGCTAATCATTAAATAACTTCCTAATTTGATTTATAAAGATAAATCAATGATTTAATAGATATCATATCTCATATTTGATTTATGAAGATAAATCAAATCAGTTGGCTTCTAATTTGCATTAAATAAATTGATTGGATTGAATCAATTAGACATGTTTAATTTCCAATTCAATTTCAAAATTAATAAGATTGATTTTGAATATTTAATGCGGCCCATAAGGGTCATAAAATACCCTTAGGTTGTAAGTAATTCGATTACATACACACACAAGAGAATTCAAGAGCCACAAAGAATCCCTAGAAGAGAGATGTGAGACAAAAGCTTGAAGGCGCTAGCACGCTGCCGTTCGTGTTGGAGTGCTGTTCGGTGTGGATACCGGTAGAGGGAGTGGATTCGTAGAGTCGGCTCCTAGAGATTGATTGATCAAGAAGGTGTTAGCCCACAAGTTTGCAAAGCACGCACACGAATTCGCATAGATATGATTCCTAATTACTAACCTGATTTAAACGCTGTTGATAGATCCTCTTCTTGGGATTCGTAATTTATTGGATAAATTTAATTCCGCTGCGTGTACGAATCCCAACAGTGGCATCAGATCCAGATCAATTGTGCGTTTAAATTTGGTTTATGTTCTTAATGCGATTATATATGGGATATATTGTGTATTTATGCTTAATTATATTTTGTATGCGTTTAAATCGAAAGATATATATTTTATTAATGCAATTAACAATATATATATAAATATATTAAATGAAATATAAATAGAAATAATTATTAACACGTGATTATAATAACTTTTATTATAATAACGTGTTGTGCAATTTATTGTTGTGATAATTGCCTAATAACGTACGTGTTGTGCAATGTATTATTATTTCAAATTGCCTAATAACCTGTTGTGCATAATAACGTGTTTTAATAGCCAGTCAATCATTGAATCATTTTTCATTTGATAACGTGTTGTGCAAAATGTTCAAATCTAATAATGTTATTATTATTGTAATAATTGCCTAATATTCAAACACGTTATTAGGCAATTGATAGTAATTTTGGAATTTGCATCACGTTATAATTATTATAATTATAATTGATGGAGAAATCATGACATTTTCTTTCATATTGTATGAATTATTACTTGTTATGATTTACTTTCAAATTGTTTGGGTATGGTGAACAACATGGCTTTAGTCTTTACAATGGTTGTAATATTTTTAAATATGGCCCACGAGCCATGCCTTTCTCTAAATATTCTCTATGTACATTCTCTTCTCATCTCACTCCCCTCGTATGTTTAAACGAGGTTTCTCCGGATGTAATTTTCTTTTCTTATTTAGAGAAGTCCCCTCATTGGCTTGAGAGGATTTTAGGTTAGGTGAGCCATGTTGTGTCACGTTTTAATTATGCTTTTGATTAGATCATGGCATATTTATTTTGCTTATTATGTGTTGTTTGTATGAGATACAACTATCATTGCATTCACATAAATATAATTAATTAGATTAAACCCTTCAAATGAAATCTTAAGTCTTAATTGTTGACTACGAATGTTGTTTTGATGATAACAAACATGAGAGTTTTGATTTAACAAAAATTGATAATTGAACCACATTAATTAACTCTCAGAGAATACTAAAGCAAAGCATATGACAAATGCTCTTCTTCTTTGATTCTCAAGAATCAGAATTTGATTCTCAAGAATGTGCTTGAAATGTATACTTCCTCTCATTATGTGATCATCGACAATTCTCAAGAATCAAAGGTGATTCTTGAGAATCCAAGTGCAAAGCAACAATCCTCTCTTTGTCCAATCCCATTTCTTGTTCGTTGGTTCTTGAGAATGGGTAGGTAATTCTCGAGAACCTTTATTAGTTCATGTACAAGAGAGTTATAACTCATACATATTCCATTTCCCATTTGCATTCGTTGATTCTCAAGAATGTAAGATACATTCTTGAGAATGAGATATAATAGATATATGAAATGCACATTTCTTTCAACTTGTAATTCTCCAATTCTCAAGAATGATATAGCCGATTCTTGAGAATGACATACTAAGAAGCAAAGCATGAATTTCTTCCCATCATGAAACTCACGCCAATTCTCAAGAATGAATCCTTTGATTCTTGAGAATTCCATGATAAAAGGAAATGAATATTAATGCTTTCTGCTCACAAGATACTAGCCAATTCTCGAGAATGAAAGTTCGATTCTTGAGAATGACTTCACTTAAAGCTATATAGTGAATCAGACATAACTAAATGCAAGGTCGATGATTCTCGAGAATTGTGATAATTCTCGAGAATGGATAACATGAATAGCAAACATGTGAACATCATACCTTATATGTTAAGCTCGTCGATTCTCAAGAACTGGATGTTAATTCTCGAGAATGCAGTATGCAAGGCAATGAAATGAAAGACTATCCCACGACTATGTGGTTTTAGACTATGTAGAGATAATTTCAGAGAACATAAAGCCCAAAGCCCAGTGATTGTATCAGTATTAACCTTGCTAAACTAAATGATCTTTATTTTATTATCCTAACTATGCTTAATCTTTGTTTTGTCTAAGTGATTTATAGATTCAAGTTTCAAGAAAAAGCATTTCAACATGGAATAAGCATTTAATGATGACAGAGAAACCGAGCAACATTTGGAATTAAAACCTGAGACAGTAGTTGTTATTCTTTTAAGTAATACTTATTCTGGATATTCGTCTAACACAAGTACAAACAACGGTAAACACATTTAATACCAGGCGCCACTGCATTTAATGAAGACAACGGTCGATTTACTTCTACAAAGAAAGAATAAATATGTCTAACGGGAATTCAAACAGAGACAACGGCTATATTAAATAGAAGACGAGGAGGCTTGTGAAGGCAATCATATAAAAGCCCAGAACATTCAATGTGCCAACTACCAGAACACGAAGCATTCAATTAGAAATTAATTAAGTTCATTGTTCCATTAGCTTGCATTCAATATTTCTCTGTACTTCAGTGCTTAGCTTTTATCTACTCAGTACAGGAGTTAAAATCAATTACATTGTTTGTTTATTAGTGTTGCTTAAGGTTGTGGAATCTTAAGTAAAAGGGTGTACAATTACAATCAGTAAGGGGGAGCGAGTCTTGAGTGATTGGACTGTCGTAGGAATTACTGAGTGTGTAATTGTAATCTTGAGAATTAGTGAAATACCCATACTGTTGTGGGGACTGGAAGTAGGTCGTTTGATTTGACTGAACCAGTATAATTTCTGTTGTGTCTTTTATTCCTTTTAGTTTTACTTCTTCAAATTATTCAATAACGAAAGAAAATTTGAAATCACCTATTCACCCCCCTCTAGGCGATATTCTCCTTTCAGTAATGCCGTCAATTAATGAATACTTGTCAAAGCCTAGATCGCTTATTTGTATGTTCCACCAAAGTGGATGCACTTGAGTTATTTTAGTGAGATAGGAGTGGGTAATGGTGATACTCAATATTCATTATTGTCTTGACTTAATTGAGATTATCAAAACGGTTTTGGATCTCAAGGCATTAGATGGGATTAAACATGCTAAGTCATATGATGATCGAATCTCATAAAGATCTAAGTGTTACATGTGATGTAATTGGTAAAGAGGTTACCTACCTAAATAACTTGATTTTAAGCGTCCTGCCAAAGCGAACTTAAATTTGAGCCAAATATGGATCTTAGCCCACTAATTATATTGAGGGTTGTTAATTTAGTGGGAGATTATTAACTTTGCATATTTTTGTTAATTGTAGAATCATGTCGACTAGTAATACTGTTACATTATCACTATGATCGGTCCTTGAGAATGACAAACTAAATGAGACCAACTTTCTTGTCTGGTTTAGAAACTTAAGAATTGTTCTCAAGCATGAAAGAAAGGGTATGAAAAAGAAAGGCAAGGGCAAAGGAAAGGGTAATGACTCAATTGGTAAGACCAAAGAGTCAAATAGACCCGAAACTAAGCCTGCAGCCAAGAAGGCAAAGCCTTTGAAGGTCGGGTTTTGCTTCTTCTGCAATGAACTTGGTCATTGGAAGAGGAACTGCAAACTCTACCTTGAAGATCTAAAAAAGAACAAGAAGGATGACGAGGCTATCTCTTCAAGTATTTATGTTATAGATATTCATTTTTCTACTTCTTCTACATGGGTATTAGATACTGCATGTGGTTCTCACATTTGCACAAATGTACAAGGTCTTAAGGACAGTAGAAAATTGAAGGGCGAAGTGGACCTACGAGTTGGAAATCAAGCAAGAGTTGCTGCTTTAGCCGTAGGCACTTATGAATTAGTTCTGCCCAGTGGCCTTTTGTTAATTTTGAACAATTGCTTTTATGCTCCTACTTTGAGTAGCAACATTGTTTCTCTTTCTTATTTGGATAAGGAAGGTTTTACTTCCATTACTAGGAATGGTAAATGTTCTATTTATCATAATGACATTTTCTATACTGATGGTGATTTGCATTTTGGTCATTATTTACTAAATTTAGAACATCCTAGTAATGGACATATCTATAACGTGTCTACCAAAAGGATCAAGTCAAATGATTTGAATCCGACCTACCTATGACATTGTCGTCTAGGCCATATAAATGAGAAACGCATTTCAAAACTCCATCAAAATGGATTTCTTAACTCATTTGATTTTGAATCATTTGATACATGTGAGTCTTATTTATTAGGAAAGATGACAAAGGCACCTTTTACTGGGCATAGTGAGAGGGCACTAATTTATTGGGCCTTATACATATTGATGTGTGTGGACCAATGAATACATCTGCCAGAGGAGGTTATATGTACTTCATTACATTCATAGATGATTTTAGTAGGTATGGGTATATCTATCTAATGAAACATAAGTATGAATCTTTTGAAAAGTTCAAGATATTCCAAAATGAAGTGTAAAACCAACTTGGCAAAACAATTAAAGAACTTTGATCTGATCGGGGTGGTGAATATTTAAGCCAAGAGTTTACTGACCATCTTAGGAGTTGCGGGATCATCTCACAACTAACTCCTCCAGGAACGCCACAATGGAATGGTGTTTCTGAGCAGAGGAATCGAACTCTATTAGATATGGTTCGATCTATGATGAGTCAAACAAATCTTCCGCCGTCCTTTTGGGGCCATGCCCTAGAAACAGCTGTGTTCACACTAAATCGTATTCCATCAAAGGCAGTTAAAAAGACACCATATGAGATATGGATTAGGAAGAAACCTAGTTTATCATTTCTTAAAGTTTGGGGTTGTGAGGTTTACGTTAAACAACAAGCCTCTGATAAATTATCATCTAGATCCTCAAAATGCCTTTTTGTGGGGTATCCTAAGGAGACTAAAGGATACTATGTCTACAATCCCACCGATCACAAAGTATTTGTTATTTGGAATGGTGTCTTTCTAGAGAAAGAGTTTCTCTAAAAGAACCAGTGGGAGTAAGGTAACCCTTGAAGAAGTTTGAGAGTCACAAAACAACGTAGAACCACAAATGGAAAACAGAGAAGACTCACAACAAGTTGATGAGCCTACTCTAGTAACACAAGGTCCACGAAGGTCCGATAGGACACGGCAAAAGCCTCGGAGATATGTACTTCTAACTACTGGAAGTCGTGATATCTTGCTCATTGAGCAGAATGTTCCAACTACCTATCGAGAAGCCATAGTGGGAACAAATTCCGAAAGATGGCTAGATGCCATGAAGTCTGAAATGGAATCCATGTACAACAATAAGGTATGATGGACCTTAGTTGATCCACCTGAAGGTGTAAAAACCATTGGGTGTAAATGGGTTTTTAAGGAGAAAACTGATATGGATGGCAAAGTAAGTGTCTTCAAGGCACGACTGGTTGCAAAGGGATTCACTCAAACTCATGGTGTGGACTATGATGAAACCTTTTCCCCAGTTGCAATGGCCAAATTAATTAGAATCTTTCTTTCCATAGCAGCATATTATGACTATGAAATATAGTAGATGGACGTTAAAACAGCCTTCCTTAATGGAAAGCTCTTGAGGATTTATACATGACACAACCTGAAGGCTTTGTACATCTAGAGGAATCTGGTAAAGTTTGCAAGCTTCAAAGATCCATTTATGGATTAAAGCAAGCATCTCGGAGCTGGAATCATCGTTTTGATGAAGTAGTCAAAGAGTTTGGACTCATTCAAAACATTGATGAACCTTGTGTTTACAAGAAGGTTAGTGGGAGCATAGTTGTATTTCTGATGCTTTATGTAGATGACATCTTACTCATTGGGAATGACATCCCTACCTTGCAGAGTGTCAAGTCTTGGTTAGGAAAGTCTTTTTCAATGAAAGATTTAGGCGAAGCCACTTATATCCTAGGGATCATGATCTATAGAGATAGATCCAAGAGGCTGATAGGCCAAAGTCAGAGCACATACATAGACAAGATATTGCTGATGACATCTATCATGTATGCCATGTTATGTACTCGACCGGATGTCTCATTTGCCTTAAGTAAGACAAGCAGATATCAACAAGATCTCGGTGAAGGTCATTGGACTGCTGTCAAGAATATCCTAAAGTACTTAAGAAGGACAAATGACTTATTCTTGGTATATAGTGGATTAGGTGATGAGCTCTGTGTGACTGGTTACACAGATGCGAGTTTCCAAACTGACCAAGATGATCTAAGATTACAATCTGGATATGTATTCCTTTTGAATGGTGGTGCGGTAAGCTGGAAGAGTTATAAGCAAAGCACTGTAGCAGATTCTACAATAGAAGCTGAGTATATAGTAGCATCGGATGCAGCTAAAGAAGCCGTTTGGATCAGAAAGTTCATTACTGAACTAGGGGTAGTTCCTACCATCTCAAATCCAATAAACCTATTTTGTGACAACAGTGGGGCTATTACACAGGCCAAAGAGCCTAGGTCACATCAAAGGACCAAACATATACTCAGGCACTTTCATCTTATCAGAGAAATCAATGATAGAGGTGACATAAAAATATGCAAAGAACCAGGAGAAGACAATGTTGCTGATCCTCTTACTAAGTCACTTGCACAGATAATACATGAACGTCATGTTAAGACAATGGAAATTAGAGTAATTAATGATTATACTTAGTGCAAGTAGGACTTTTCTGTTGGAAAGGCTAATCATTGATTGTACTTTAAAAATTATTGTTATTTAAAGTATTTCCCCATTTTGTTATCATATCATTTGCATGTTTATTATGATGATTGTATCCTTGGATGTATCTTAAAGATTGTCCTAAATGTCCCTGGTCGGTCATATATGCGGGAGTAAAGATGAAATAAGACTAGTATGACTTTGATAAGGTATAGAGATACAAATCAAAGTCATAGGCACTTGTAAAAGTACAAGGTGCTGGACCGACCCACTATAAGAAAGCTGCATGGATTAAGTCATAAGCTTTTCTCATATATAACCACGTCACAATGCCCTTTGACCTAAGATCACCATGGATTCCTACATGAAAGTCGCTGATCTTTGACCTAGTCAAAAGTCACCTTTAACGGGGTGATGATAAAGGCTTTGATCGGGATTGGTGGTTTTCATGCAGAGGAATGTAAATGGTCAAGATGGAATTTGTCCCTCATATTTGTAGAGAGATAATAATGGGCCCCTCGATGAGGGAGTCTAAGAAATGTATGGCCATACTATGATGGAAAAGAGTTTCCATTTCAATTATTAGAATACTCAAGAATTGAGAAAGTAATGGTCAAGAATAGGAGGATGACACTATCTATGCTTCATCATTGACCAAATTATCGCGTGACAAAAGGGACCTGACATGGTTGTATGATAGGTTGTATCAAAAATTGATCCTCATGTGAATTGGGTAGTTGCAATGTCTTGCTAGAGACCGCTTGCAACTTATGGGTTAGTACAATATTGGCCCGCTGCCAATCTCATATGAGCCTACAGGGTCACACACAAGAATAGCCTCACACGAGTTATAATGTCCAGATTCATTGAATCTAAGATATATCTAAGATTTAATGAATACAACGTTTTATCTAGGGAGGATATATGTCTAATGATTGCACTTAGTGTAAGTGGGAGTCTGTTGGAAATTATGCCCTAATGGCTAATCATTAAATAACTTCCTAATTTGATTTATAAAAATAAATCAATGATTTAATAGATATCATATCTCAGATTTGATTTATGAAGATAAATCAAATCAGTTGGCTTCTAATTTGCATTAAATAAATTGATTGGATTGAATCAATTAGACAGATTTAATTTCCAATTCAATTTCAAAATTAATAAGATTGATTTTGAATATTTAATGCAGCCTATAAGGGTCATAAAATACCCTTAGGTTGTAAGTACTTCGATTACATACACACACAAGAGAATTCAAGAGCCACAAAGAATCCCTAGAAGAGAGACGTGAGACAAAAGTTTGAAGGCACTAGCACGCTGCCGTTCATGTTGGAGTGCTGTTCAGTGTAGATACCGGTAAAGGGAGTGGATTCGTAGAGTCGGCTCCTAGAGATTGATTGATCAAGAAGGTATTAGCCTACGAGTTTGCAAAGCATGCACATGAATTCGCATATGTACAATTCCTAATTACTAACCCGATTTAAACGCTATTGATAGATCCTCTTCTTGGGATTCGTAATTTATTGGATAAATTTAATTCCGCTGCGTGTACGAATCCCAACATTTGTATCCTCTTATTGCGAAATCCAGCTATTCAAAATCCATTTCCTTGATTAAAATCGATTTCCATAATTTCTATTATGCTTGCTTTGTTTTTCTATCAGCATCAAACTTTGATTTCTTTGTCTTAACTCTAACTCTTATTGTTTGAGTTTGTGTTCAAGAAGCACGTTCACGTAAGTTGAAATAAAACTTTTTTTCACACTCTTATCACATATTTACCTTGTGTATTGTAAATCACATTAGAAAAACAACTTCTGCTGCTATCTCAAACAGGTCCTTTGCTTTCTTTTCTATTCACATGGCTTCTCCCCATCGGCTCACCTCTTTTCTTCTCTTAACAAATTATTTAAAAACTGGATTGGATGGTCAAACATGTCCGGCTATTGACCAAAGGCCTCTTTGGCTTGTTTCACCTGGCTTTTTGACCAAAATGCCCCTAATTAAAAACCTATTTACCAAAATGCCCCTGTTTTCAAACAATTTCCCAATGTGCCCCCTATTTAGTCGACTAAACCAAAGTTTAGTCGACTAAAACGCAGGGCGTTGAATTTTTCGACTGTCCCTGAGATTTAGTCGACTAAGCACTATGACTTAGTTAATTAAATCGCGACAGAGGGTTTTTTTTTAACATTTCAATTTGCTATATTCGAATTGAGAGAAAATTGAGGGGGGAAAAATAGAAGTGACCAAATATATCTTAACTAATCATCAAATCTATATAAACAAATCTGATCTAATCAAATATTAAATCCAATAATATCAAATGTCCAATGTCAACATATGATATTTAATATTTTAACATGAGAATATATCAAATATTAACAGAAGTTATAATAATATCTTTACACCTCATTCTAAAACGAGTCAAATCTTTTTTATTAACTGATTAGGAATATTTTATACAAAAAAATTGTTAATTATTATCAAGAATTCATAAATCGTCTTACAATTCACATTTATTAAATTTTAAAGAAAAATAAACCTCTTTAACCTAATTGGCTAACTTTTGTTTTTTACTAAAAAAAATTATAAGTTGTTGTAATTTTCTTGCACAAAGTTCAATGATATTCTTAGAGTATATGAGTATTTATCAAATTTTATATTTCTATTTCCTATGTAACAATAGAATACACACACATATAAGGGAATATATAATTATACACACCACAAATTTAATTTGTAAGATATTGATCCCAAATATTTTATACACACTTTTTTTCGTTTCATATTTTCAAGAATATATTCTTCAATTAATACAATCTCAACCCAAAATCACACTTAATTATATTATATCGTCGATGTGACCAATTTTGGAATGAATAAGCTTTTTAATAGAACATTATTTTTCTCAAAATATCTTACATTTTAAAATGTTTATAACACTTCAAAAAACTGTCTTATAATTTAAAAGAGAGGCAAGATATATATAGTATGAGTAAATATGACAAAAACGCGTTTTGGTAAGAAGCATAAAGCCGTCTTCTAGTTTCAACTCTTTAAACAAGCAAAACCTCCTTTAGCAATTTATCATGTCATGGGGCTGAATATATCAATATTTTTTTTCTAATATATATATAAAGGGAGTAGAGCATAGAAAATATCATTTTAGCATGCTAATCTGTTGAGCAATATAATATATTTTATAATGTGACAATAAGAGTTTGAAAGCATAATAATAATGGTCACTTTATAATTATAAATGCTTTATAGGGAGTATCTAAATAAATTCTTTTATTTTTTTCCGATGTTCTTAATATATAATAGATTTATCTAATTTGATTAGAAAGTTAGTTAATATAACATATATTTTATAAAATTTCATAGTCATTTTCTTTGATTCCTTTGTTCCCCTAAGTTAGTTAAGCATATATTTCATGTTTCAGTTGATAAGACGATTTATGAATTCTTAAGAATAATTAACAATTTTTTTTATAAAATATTCCTAATCAGTTAATAAAAAGATTTGACCCATTTTAGAATGAGGTGTAAAGATATTATTATATCTTATGTTAATATTTGATATATTCTCATGTTAAGATATTATATATCATATGTTGACATTGGACATTTGATATTGTTGGATTTAACATTTGATTAGATTTATTTAGATAGATTTTAGGATTAGTTAAGATATATTTGGTCACTTCTATTTTTTTTCCCCTCAATTTTCTCTCAATTCGAATATAACAAATTGAAATGTTAAAAAAACTCCTCTGTCACAATTTAGTCGATTAAGTCACAGTGCTTAGTCAACTAAATTTCAAAGACAGTCAAAAAATTCAACGCCCCTTGGTTTAGTCGACTAAATAGGAGCACATTGGGAAATTGTTTGGAAACAGAGGCATTTTGGTGAATAGTTTTTTAATTAGGAACATTTTGGTAAAAAAAAAAAACAATTTCACCTAGTTCACCTGTCGTACTTGTTGAGCTGCTTCAAACAGTTGTGAGCCGGAAGACTCCAGAATTTCTCACTCTCCTTACGGAAATCCCATTCCCCAATTTTAGAGAGATTCTCCAACAATTTGATTCCCACCTCTTCCTGTGTTTACTCATGTCGACACGTAGTCAAGCTTCCATTTGGTTTGTCCTTCTCAACTATTGTGGCTCCGTCTCCCACCCTCACTAGGGCTGTGTGCCTTTGCTTTCTTTTGCTTCTTCTCAGTCACCTTAATATAATATCCAATTTATCTTCTTTGTGAGATTAAGGCACTTAAATAAATTATTTAATTATAATATATGTTATGCATAATTGATTATAATCAGTTTATTAGTCAGAAAATTAATTTGGAGAAAAATAATGACTACAAATAATTTAAAGTAAATTAGCTAACCTTTTAATTTCTCCAAAAAGTTAATTGAATCTTATATTAAGGGCTAGAAGGAGCACTTCTTTATTCTTAGTTTATTTTATTTTCTTAAATGCTCACTTTGGTCCTTAATATATGATTTAATTATGGAGTTGATATTGGTCCTAAATGTAGGAGGTATTTTTTATATTTGTCAATTTTTTCTTAATTTATCCTTATTTATGTTCTTTTAACTATAATAAAGTAAAATGGATATATAAAGAATTAATGAAGATGATTATGATAGATTAAAAAATATATTATATTAATTACCATAATTAATTTTTTAATCTAATTAAATTGGATAAATAAATTTTATTGGGAGAGAAAAAAAATTGAAGTAAGCGCCCACGAGGTCCGCGAGGACCCATCTGTGAGTTTGTTTGTTTGTTTATTTTTTGTGTGCTACTTGTGGCCTATGGGATGTGAAGTGGGGACACAAACCGACAAATGAGGATAGTCTGCTTTTCTTCCCCCCCGCGCTAGCTGGAGTATGTGAAATGAGAACACAAACTGAGAAAATACAAGATTTGTTTTTGAATTTACTTCAGTGTATCCCTCCTTAAATTTGATAAACTTGTACAAATAAGTGATCTCCCACGCACAAATAAATAAATAAATAAATAAATTATATATATGTGTGTGTGTGTTCCTGTATATTGATGTCCCATCTTTCATAATATTTATGTTTATTTTCAGGTTATATAATAATTTCATTTTTAACTATTATATCATTGTATATGTATATAATGTTATTTTTAATTTAATTATTGCTTCACCCACCCTGATTTTTTAGATGTGATGTGGTAATTGTAACATTCTAATTTTTAGTTAGGATTTCATTACAATACAGAAATAATTATTTATGATAAATAGAATTTATCATGCAATTATTTAAATAAAAAATTTTTATCTAAAGTATAATTTATTAGAATAAATGAAATCACAGAATAATATGTAACAAAGAAAAATGATGAAATAATATTAAATTATAGTAATTACATAATTAAAAATATTAAAAAAAAAAAGTATAGAGGGGCCAAGGGTTATATAAAACCCCACCCATCAATTGAGAACAGGAACGGTGAATGAGCGCCGCCGAAGTCTTGCTTGTTGGTTAGTGTTCTACTTTAAAGATTAAAAGGTGCTCAAGATCATTTCTAATAAAAAAAATTTCCTTCATAAAAAATGTTCTAAATAATTTTTCTTCCTTCGTTTGAGAATATTTTGGGTTAAGGTTTTAGGCAAGTTTTGAGTTTTCTTAATATATGACTATAGGAATGTAAATGATGATTAATAGTTAATTTTAATGGATTTGGATTTGTTAATTGGTTATTATAGGAATTTAAAATTAATTTTATATTTAAAAATTTTAGGATTGATATCATTTATAAATTTTGAAGGACTAAATTGTCATCTTCAATTTTCATTATAATAATATATTATTATTAGAATTTTTATATTTTGAATTATATGAAATTATAAATTACAATTTTCGTTAGAATTTTGAAGAGTTAGTAATGGATAGTAAATTGATTTTGGAGTGTGTTTGAGCTCTTGAATTAAGAGTAGTATGATAATAATTGGCTTTGGTGGGAGGTAACTACTTTCCTATTGTTGTACATGCTTATATGATGTTTGTAAGTGTTTTTAATTACATAAAACTATGACACTATGTTGATAATACAAATTGCCTTGTGGGATTTATTTTCATGAAGAAATGACAAGTTATATTATATGAATTTGTGTGAAATTATGAGATTGTAAATATTCTATTAGTAACTTGTGAATTATATAAGAGGAGATGGTGGATGTGGGTTTGATGGGTGATTATTCAAAAAGAAAATAAATGGCCGTAAAATCTTGTACAAAAAGAGGAAATAAGGTGGTAGGCTTTTAAGTGTACATTGATTAGTCATTTGGCATACTTGTGTTTAATAGGGCCTTAACACCCCACTAGTACATTAGAGGAGGACCCATGGTCTAGTTTTGTGCTGTGGGGATTTTAGCCAATCCATATCACTTGATCGCTGAACTACCACTCATTTAGGTGAGTATTAGCACATGGGTTCAATTAGAAAAAATAAGGCAAGTATGAAATAAGGGATGATTAAGAATAAATTCTTGTATATTGATTTTTTTATGTACTTATGTACTAAATATGAAAAATGAGATATTGATATTGTGAAGTGATATTTACATATGCTTCGCCAAATGATGTTTTTAATGTAATTTTATAATATCTCACTTGGCACCTCATGAACCATTACTCATATGCCCGATGAGATGGATTGATGGTTACTTTTTTTCAAGTAATAGTTCTCATATGGGTCCATCAAGGAATACTTCGAAGCTTAAGCTACTTCCACTAAAAGAGGTGCTTCTATCTTTTTAGTATATGTTAAATTATTTTATATTGACACGTTAGAGCTCATTTTGCATGCTCTAGTTTATTTTGAATATTTTGATAAATGATGATTGGTTTGATCGAACCCTTGGTTAATTGTTATTATTACTTACGTCGGTAGCACATTTTTATGTGACTCTTTCAAAAAAAAAAGATTAGGTTAATTTAGTAAATACATCCAACCAACCCCAATCCTTTTTTTATGAGAAAATGGAGGACGTGGCAGTAACTTTTCCGACTTGACATCCTGTCTAACTTCTAAAACATTGCACTTAACAATTGTCCATTTTTTGTTTTGAAAAAAATGCTTGACTATGTTTTTTTTGTCTAGTATTCTCTTCAGTCCTTAGTATAAGACATATTTACCTAATTGGATTAAATTAATGTGTTAGATTGCATGTTTTAATGATAACAAAGCTTAGGAATAATGTTTTGCAAGAGAATCACTATTTTACAGCATAAAAAATAGTTTTTCAAAGTTATAGCAGATAATCACACGAGTGAGTACTTGAATGATGTGAAAAAGATTGAAACACTTTATCACTCGAGTTATGTGTTCAGATTTTGTCACTCTTAGTTCACTATCAGTGAATGAGCTAGTTGTCAAAAATCTTATTGATCACTCAAGTGATGTCCTTTTGAAATACTCTTTACTACACAAGCTATTGGAAGTTATTCACTACTTTTTCTTTAAAGAACACTCAAGTAATGCATTAATTTGTCATCACTGCCACCTTATTATAATGACCCTGAAAGTGATATGAATTTTGTAAAAATATGCCTAAGTTGATTATTAGAGTGAGCACTTAAGTGACCCATCAAAGTTACAACACTTTCACATCACTTAAGTGATTATGCCAGTTCTATTCCTCTTCCTCCAAATGGTTTTCAAAAAATAACTCAAGTGAGCATTTGAGTGATCCCCTATTTTGAAATCACCTTCACTCCACTCAAGTGAATTAGTTAGTGATATATTTTCCATAAAGCTACTAGTACAAAATGGTTTTTTGAAACAGAAAAAAACCCTTTTAGACTGGATCTAGAACCAGTCTTGATACAAGCGGTTTAAAACGTCTTTACTTTTATGACCAAATGCGTGAACGGTCTTAAACAATTGTTTTTTAGACCAATTAAAATATATTAGGTCTTAAAATTCAGACTATATAGACCTTCTAGTCTAAAAATTCTGACTTTTAAGACCAGATGTATCAAAAAGCCAATCTAGAAAGTCTGACTTTTAAGACCGGATATTTAACTAAACACACACAACCGGTCTTAAGGGTCTAAATTTTTAGACCTACTTTGTGATACATCTGATCTTAAAAGTTTGACTTTTTTAGATTGGTAATGTGATACAACTGGTCTCAAGAGTCGTACTTTTTAGACCGGCTTCATGATACATCCGGTCTTAATAGTCAGACTTTTTAGACCTTCTGTGTAATACATCATGTCTAAATTTTCTCTTATTTTTTTCTTTGATCTATTCCGGCACCTAAAAGATAGTACTTTAAGCTTCAAACTATGAACAATTCATTATGAATTAAAAAATTGAATTATTCGAAATGAATACAAATATTATTCACCATGAGTTATGTCCTCTTAATGAATATACTAAGACAACACTTGAATGAATATATAATATGAGTTATAAACATAGAACCTAAATGAACATACATGCTTAATTCACATGTCTTGATTAGATTCTCACCCAACAACATTAATATTTTATCATGCCCCTTTGGTATCTCCTGAGGGTCCCGCCACAAGAATAAAAGCTTCACAGTCAATGACATTATTTAAGAATAAAGGAAAAATATAATTAAAACTTTAAAGTTTTTAAACAATTCTACATATGAATATTACCTAATGAATTGTCTCTTTTATAAAGGGATGTCCTCCAATATCCCTTCATAATGATCATTTCTTATGACGGGTTCATTATCTGCTTCATCTTCTTCGTTTAATTCCAAGAGACCCCTTGAAAAAGAAGGAGTAGTATTAGGAATGTCATAATTTAAATGAATTTACTTATCAATATCAATGAACCTTTTTCCTTGGATAGCTATAAATCACATTTTATTGTCCTGATCGGTGATATAGAACACTTGTTTTGCATGGTCTACCATAATAAAATGCTCATCTAAAAAACTTCTACTATTGATATCGACTAACATAAATCTTAGTTGATCAATGTGAACACCATTATTGACATTAATCCATTTGCATTTAAAAAGGAAAAATTTAATTTTAACATAATCCACCTCCTAAATTTCTTCAATAACTCCATAATAAAGTATGACTGCCAATTTAGGCTTCTTATCTTTTGAACTGGAGAAGTGCATAGATTTAGCCTTTAATACAACGCCACTGTTCTGGATGGTGCTCCTATCATCTAAGGACTTTGTGTAAAAGGTATAACAATTGATCACATATGAATTCCAAGTTATGACATCAATCTCAGGATCACATGCTAATCATTTTATTGTATCAAAAACACATTCCTTTCCCTCGACCTTTTGAATCAACCAATTTGCAAAAGTTCTATCATGCTCTCTAATTAACCTTTCTTAAGTCATTTGACTATTTTCTTTCCTTACAGCTTCTTTATGTGCATTTATGTTGTCCTGAACTTCATCAACATTATTCAAGATTCATAAGTGGACTTATAGCAATTTATCAGGATCCACACTCTTCACTGAAGACCCACATCTACCCCTCGTCATCATGATGACATTTAGGAAGGCCAATAAGTCTTACTTTAGCCAAATAATTTTGACAAAATTCCATGACTTCTTCAGAAACATATTTATCAACAATTGATGCTTCTGGCTAGTTTGCAATCTTCATATACGTTTTTAGGAATTCCATAGATATTTCAATTGGATACATCCATCGTAAATGGATAGGGCTACAAAACTTTATCTCCCTCACTATATGAACAATTAGATAAACCATTATGTAAAAAAATGTAAGAAGAAAAAGCTTCTTAAGCTGACACAAGATACGATATCCTTAATTTTCCAATTTATATAATTTTTCAATCTCAAAAAATTTACTACAAACCGCATTCAAGAAGAAACAAAGTGAAGTCTGTTAGTTATGCTTAGTTTTGATGATGTAAAATATACTTATGGATATCAAGAGCAAAAAGTTTGCATACTATATTTATCTCCTACATTGACTAATTCTTAAATTTAATGTAGAATCAAAGATGTGAAGTTCATTTATGAAGAACGATCAAGAAGAAGAAAAATAAAGAAATATTGAATAAAAGAAAGAAATGGGATCAAAGAAGATATGGAGCCAAATGATGAAGAACAAGAGAAGAGAAGAAAGAAGGAGGAGGAAGAGAAGATGAAATCTAAGGATCAAGGTTTGTTTCCTCAAACAGATCAGCAATGGAGCTACCTAAGTAATGAATATGAAGAGGAGATTTGTGATAGGTGGAAGAGGCATGGTAACTGAGGTAGCAGAAGTGTGAGGGGAAAAAGTAATGGTTGCAAAGGTAGTAGATGTGGTAGCTAAGGTAGTAGGAGGAAGAGTAGGAAGAGGAGGTATGGATGAATGGATAGGAGAGGAGAAGAAAAATATTATTGAATGGAATGAGAAAGTCACTATACAAGCCCACAGATTGATTCTAGAAGTCTCCACGATCAAATGAGAGTTGGAATAGCTCAAATTGGAGTTAAAATAAGTTTTGGGATGAGTTAAAATCAGCAAAAACGTGTTTCTGATGGATTACCTTAAGGCAGAGTCACATAACCTCGAGGTTAGGCCAAAACTCGAGGTAGACAACCAACCTCAAGGTAAATATGCCTTTCAACAACTTTGTTCTACTTTGTTTCAAGCGACGTTCAATAAATCGATGATATCTCCCAAACCACAGATTGGATTGAGGTGAAATCAATTTTGAATGAAACTAGACATCCAATGCGTCATCTTAACAAAAATTCAAGTTTAAAGAAGATCAGATGAGAGGGCTAAAATTTTTTGAAGTTGAGCCATCTGTCACCGTCATGCAGCAGACCAAGGTTTGCTAAATTGAGGATATCTCACAAACTACAAATCAGAATGAGCTGAAATCAGTGGCATATGAAATTAGACTCACACAACTTTCCAAAAACATCAAGATCACAGAAAACAAAGATCAAATGAGAAAGATATGATTTTTGGAAGTTGAGAGTCTGTTCAGGATGATGAAAAAACGTTGGTTCAAGAACAGCTTTTACTAACTGATGATAGTGCTCAACATGCAATGAGTTTAGAGCTGATTCTTCTTGCATTGGAAAGAATATTTAAAGAGTATTCTAGTGATATATGTGATTTGCCAAGATGCTTAACGAACGGAGATGTTATGGTTACTGGAACTTAGCCAACAAAGTGAAAAATCTTGAGTGCTGAGGATTGCTGTCAAATTAACTCGAGGTTGTAAGAAAACTCGAGGTTAAAAATATAACTCGAGGTTGAGTCCATGTCTTACATTGTCCGTGTTTTTTAAATTGAACATACAAAACCTCGAGGTAGGAAACTGAACCTCGAGGTTAAGGCGAAACTCGAGGTGGTCAACAAAACTCGAGGTTATATGCTTCTTTCGCTAAGTTTGCATCTGCTTCATAACATCGAGGTAGTTAATTTAACTCGAGGTTGCATCAGTGACTCAAGGTAAAATAACTGGCTAAACAGATGCTCAAATCATTGAACTGATCGCTGATAACTTAAACATCTGTCAATCTACTTCTGATGTTTCTGTTTCATGTTGTGTTTATTGTTGCTACTAATGATACTTCAAGAGTTATGATTATGAAGAATTTCAGGAAGGGATTAATGCTCTGAAATAAAAAGCAGATGATGACGTGAGCTTCAATGGCTATTTCTCTAACGGCTACTTCCAACTGATGACCAACGTTCGAACGCTCGCAACGGTCGAAACACAATAACCTATAAATTGCAAAGTCTTCAAACTGGAAGAGGTGACGACAATAGATGAATGATTTCGATGAAGCCAATGAAATAATGTTAATGCTTCATCGTTAATACTCATATACTCTGTTTCTCAATGTTCATAATTTACAGTAGAAAGTAGAGGGTAAGATGAATGATTTGTACTTTAGTGTTTACATATTCACTTCTGATAGAGAAGATCTATTGTAATCATTCTATTTGAGATTTAAGAGTTACTCAAGATTGGGTGATCTTGAGTGGGAACCGATTATATCCTTACAATGTGTGAGGGGGAGTCAGTGAGAGATTTGGCTTCACAAGTGCCTAGGTAAACTTGTGAGTTATAAAGGCTTCTCTTGTGCCTGGTTAAACAAAGAGATAGTGGAATCTCAAGTGCAGCTTGGGGACTGGATTAGGTCAAGGATTGGATTGAACCAGTATAAATCTATGTTTGCATATTCTCTTCCCTAAACTCTTATATTTCAGCATATATGTTTTGAATGAATGTCTATTGGTTTATCAATTATTATTGTCATTCAAAACTCCTATAGTAAGTTGCGAAAAGATTTTCTAAGTTTTCAAGAGTTTTATCCGACACCCAAAACTCCTATATGTTTTGTAAAACTTCTTGAACTTTTGGATTATCAAGCCAAATTCTTCTTCTTCATCCTCATCATCTGATTCTTTAGAATCATTGATAGTTTTGAGAGCAATTCCCTTCTTCTTGCTGTCACTTTCGTCGAGTCCTTTTCTGAACTTAATTTTTCCCTCATATTCATACAAACTCCCAAAGAGAGCTGCAACTGATGTCATAGATTCACCACGTGCTTCTTCGATGGCTGTGACTTTAGCTTCCCATTCCTTGGTAAGAACATTCAGAATTTTTCTTACCTGAACTCGTTGATCATATTCTTTGCCCAGAGCAGCGAGTTGATTAATTAGATGAGTGAACCTGAGCTGAAATTCGCCAATGGATTCTCCTGACTTCATACGAAGTAAATCATATTCAGTCATAAGAGTATTGATTTGATTCTCTTTGATTCCAGCAGTTCCTTCGTGAGCAATTTCTAAAGCATTCCACATGTCTTTTGCGGAGGGTAGAGTACAGATTCGAAAATACTCTCTTTGACTTAAGGCACTTTGAAGAACGTGAATGGCTTTACTGTTGAGAGTGACAAGTCTTCTATCATTCTCGGTGTATTCCTCTTCTAGCTTGGGAGTTCTAACCCCGTCCTCCATTATAGATGGAGTATAGTCCCCTCTCTCAAATACATTCCATAAACCAAATTCAGTGGCCATTACGTAGACTCTAAACTTTGATTTCCAGAATGAGTAATGTTCCCCATCAAAGCCTGGAGGTCTGTTTATGGAAGCTCCTTTAGGTTAAATTCCTTCCATTTGGATCTTTCTCAGGATGTTAATCCTTTAAGAGAAAACCACGCTTTGATACCAAATGAAGATGGAAGAAATCACCAAGAGGGGGTGAATTGGGGATTTAAAAAAAATCTTTTCAAAGATATGTAAGTTAACAAAAAAAAACTTAAACTAAAAAGAGAGAAGGAAGAGAAGCTGGACACAAGGATTTATACTGGTTCGATCTTCAACTTTGACCTATGTCCAGTCCCCAGATATCTTCTGGGTATTTCTAATATCTTAGTGAGCTTTAATTACAGCAATGTTAATCACATGCAATCCTAATCACCTAGGACTTGCTCCCCCTTACACTTTGTAATTAAACTACCCAACTCACAGGTTCCACAACCTTGAGTTCTTACACAACAAGTAATCAGAAATGATTTTCGAAATCAAACTCTCTTAAAGAGCAAATAATCATAAACACTGAAGTTCAAAAATATTTTGCATAAATAGAGCTTAAAGATCAAAGAAGCAATAAGATGTAATTCTATTGTGTGTCTTGCTCTTTGTCTTCATGGGTATTTATAGATTAACCAGTGAAACTAGCCGTTGCATTTTCTTCTTTAATGTTCAGCTGTAATTTTGGAAAATGGTTGTTGCATATTTTTCGTCATTTCTTCAATTCTTGACTAGAATGTCAGATATAGCCATTGCAGATGATCTTCCAGTATTCTTGCCATTCCATAATCCGTTTTTGACCGTTGGAGAGTGATTTGGTTGATCCATAACGGTCTGCGCTGAACCATTGGGATAAAGGAGAATTTTCAGCCTGGTTTTTGGTCCTGCATTAAATGCTCTTAACCCAGATCTGATCTGAAGCTTAAAGCGTGTAAATGCAATCTGTAATTCATGAACAAACTTATCAAATATATATATGATGATTCGTAATCTTATATAGACCTAAAATACATCATGAGAGTGAATCAGATAAATGAAAACCTGAAGAATAAAACAGAGGTCTCGTTAGGCTCGAGTTCGATTTCAGCAGGCTCGAGTTTGTTCATGTGCACTCAAGCATTAACTCAGTAGGCTTGAGTTTGTCCTTTGGAATTTGTTGTTTATCGTGAAGAGTGTTTCAAAGTATTTTGGAACATTCCATAGGCTCGAGTCTTTTAGTGACAGGCTCGAGTCTAGAGCTGTTTGCAACGAGAAGAATTTTAAGCATAAAGACGTAGGCTTGAGTCTGATCGGGCCATGAAACTTTGATAGCTCTCTATCTGAGCCAAACTTGAGTCTGTAAGTGTTAGGCTCGAGTTTGTTTCAACCATACACTCTTGAGACTTCTTTCAATCAGAAATAGGTTTGAGTTAATGATGTTATGCTTGAGCCTATTTTTGAGTAAATATCTAATTGCTCTCTGGAAGGATTAGGCTCAAGTCTACTCACATGAAATTCTGGTTGAGGAGCTCTCTGTAAGACTTAGGCTTGAGTCAAGAAATACATGCTCAAGTGAAAAACGTGACATGCTCTCTGTAAGCCACAAGTTCGAGTTTATTTAGGTAGACTCAAGTCTAACTAAGAGCCAATAACTTAATTTGCTCTTTGTAAGACTTAGGCTCAAGTTTACCATAATAGGCTCGAGTTTGCCTTAGTTATAAAGCATAAACTTTGCTCTCTATCACGAGCAAGCTCGAGTCTATGAAGTTAAAAGACTTTTAGTTTTACAATGGTTTGGTATCATCAAAACACATAGAGAACTAATAGCATGTGGTTTGTTAGGCTGTTTACAAAATTTTCAAAATTATAGGCCTCCTTAATAGGCCACATGTCAGGCTAAAGCTGATAAAAAAGGCCTATAACCAGCGGCGGATTTTGAGTAGTAGGGATGGCCCCGCAAAAATTACAAATAGAACCCAAAGTATTAGAAAAATATCTTGCAACCCCAAATTTTTTTATAATTTTCACTTTAGTCCCTCCATATAAAGTACGTGGAGGGACTAAAATAAAAATTTTGAAATGTTTTTGTGGCTTAAGTATAGTTTCATAAACATATGGGTCCTATTTTGTAATTTTTGTCGGACATTAAACAGACGTTACCTTCCCCTAACGGCATTGTGCTAGCCTTAACTTAATAAAATTTTGTTGGTAGTTTTGATCTACTTAAAAGATTATTGTGTTAGGCGCTCTTGAGGTAATAGTTTATTGGTCAAATTGCTCCTTAGTCCTATATATATATATATATAATTTTGTTTGGACATTCTCATTCACATCATAGCTTAATGGAAAATAAATATGAATGAAATTGAAAAATAAAAAAATGAAAATGAACAAAACGAAAATAAATAGCTTAGTTCTTTATGCTTCTTTCATTACTAGAGAATATGAACGAAAGAAAAATTTAAAAAAAAACAAAATTGAAAATAAACGACAAGAAAAAGGAAACTAAAAATGCTTAAGCTTATTGGACAATGCCTTGGTTGGGCAAGAGCAACATCAACGTCCCATCAAAGATCAACAACTTGTTGTCTAAGAGAGGCAAGACGAGCCTCATAGGAGAAAACAGGGGAAGGGATAATGGTAGTCGAACTGGGGCTAGGAGGTTGGCGAATATGGGCTAAAGGCTGGAGGGTGGGAGTAGGCATCTCATCATCATCTGAAATAACAATGGGTCTAACAACACAGGACTCTACCGACACAATAGAAAGCACAATTGTTTTAAGCACCATGGATATCAATCTACGGTAGGCTCGAGCATTATTAGTACCAATGTGCACAACTATCTTGTACCTCGGCATTGTTCAAGCAGAGACAACAATTAGGGGTTTGGGGCGGCTTTTTTTCTTTTTTTTCTTTTTAAGTTCGCCTTGTAAGATATAGAAAATGAGAAGCTTAATAATGAAACTTGTTTAATAACTAAAAAATAATAATAACAATACTTACAATTTTGTCAGCAACTATATGAGTTTTTTCACTCATATAAGACCCGCTACTCTTTCTGTGAGCATACACCACAAGTCTTCATGACGTATCAAAGATGGTGGATCAGATATTACAAACGAATTGTATTGAGCTTCTTCTTCCAATCTCTTTCGCTTGGCCGCCATCAACCCATTTTCATCCTTTTCATAACTACCACGAGACATTGTATGAGGGCAATTATTCTTTCTACTAATCTCTTGTGCTTTTTCCCTTTTTTATGTGAATAAGAATTCAAAAAAACTATTAATTATGAATTTCTGACCATTCTCTAACAAAAAATTAGAGAACTTCTACTTTATATGAACCTCATGCACTAGTCAAATTCACTTTAAAAAGTTTCAAGACTTACATAAAACAATGATGAACTTTTACTGTATTACTCAATCTAGAGTCATATTCACATAAGAAATAAGACATGCTCTGATGCATGTCAAAGGATGGAAATAAAATTCTATAATTTCATGAAGCTGGAATCAACAAGTAAAAAGGTTTTGTTTTTCTTTTATTCACATACCAAACCAGTTCACTAATAGGATTAGATTAACACAAGAACATATCACATATCTGTAAAGGTTCTTAAGCAAACAAAAAGGGGGGAAAAACAAAATATTAACTCACTAAAGCTTCTGGAGTAGTTCACATATGAAAAAAATTGTTGCAAAGTGTTTTCATCAATATATGTATACTTCATGCAAGAATTAGGGTAAGGCTGACCATCTTTAACCTCGATATACAAATAATTGTTAGATAAGTTTGTCTTAAACTTCCTCCAATAATAAGCACAATATTACAATTTCTTATTTTTCAACATCTCACTATCAGAAACATCGTATGTCAGCCGAATATATTCCCAAATATGATCCTTTAATTTCTTCTCGTCAACAATTTTCCTCTTATATATCAAGATGCTAGCCTTGCTGCATTCTAGGAGACCAAAATAACTCATATATTTGCTTTTATTAGGGCCGTTAGGATTCTACTGTCCATAAAATTGAATCGGGATCTTTTCCCTGACAATCCAACTTAGGGAAATTTATTTCAATCGTGTGTCTCTTTTACCATGCCGTAAATGCCTGTTATAAGGCTGAGATGTGTCAAGTTCGCTTTAATTTACACCAATAGCTTGCATGCCTTGAACATGATTAGATTTGCTTTCTCCGTTCATTTTCACAATAAGAAGAGAGGTTAAGAGAGGTGGTGGAAGAGGTGAATGCATGAGCGAATGAGAGAGTAACAAAGGCTAGTGGTAGTGGCTGAGGAAGAGAGGTAATATGATATGAATAGAGGTTTCGAAAATGGAAAAGAGGTTCAGAGAGAGCAATTTTAGGTTTTGGTGCAAAGAAGAAAGGACATAGTGAGCTTTTTTTTTTGCGCTAATACTATAGACCAAATATTCTTAAACTCTGGTCTTAAAAGTAAACCTTTTAAACCAGTACATATTAACATCCGATCTTAAAAGTAATAAATTTTTATTTAATTTTTTTCTTATCTTTTAGACTGGCTACTATTTACGTTTAGTCTAAAAAAGTTTACTCAAAAAAGTAATCAAGATTTCAATTTTTTAAAACTTTTCAAACCGATTTTTTTTTAATGGAAATATGTCTAAATAATATATTTTAGACTTATGATTAAAGGATTTGGTTCAAAAAGTTCTTTATATTTATATAATTGCCATCGGTCGTACCTTTTAGACATGATCTTTTATACTCTTGTCTAAAAGCCCTTTCTTGTTGTAGTTAAGTTCCATTTGAGCACTCGAGTGATGCGCCAATTTAACAATCACTTTCACTGCACCCAAGTGATTTTGTAAGTTATCAGTTTTTGTTCAATTCTTTTTTAAAATAGATCACCAGAGTAACCAAGTCAAACAGAGATCATTTCTACTACTTATGAGTGATTTAAGAAGTGATCAGTGTTTTTCATAGTAAGATCACTCAAGTGACCTCACATTTCTACATCACTCTAGTGATTCTAAGAGTGATACGCTATGTTTTCAAAATGACTTTTTTGAACGAAGTGATGATCACTCGAGTGATGTAGTCACAGTGATAGAACAATGCCTAAAATTTTTTTATACTCATTCAAAACACTCTTAAGCATGTTTTGTTTACTTCTAACTAATTATCCACATTATTAATCCATTGTATGAATATGTTTCAGATGCTTAATCATGGAAGGATTAGCAAAAAAAAGCACTTTTTGTTGGAATCATTTTAATGCTTCCTTACTCAACTAATTGAAATTCTCTCCATCCTCTAATAGCTACATTAAAAGACTAGAAAAGTGACCTCTTGTATCCAACAGCTATATTCAAACAAGCAACAATCATTAATTCACTCCAAGCTATAAATAGCCAAGCATTGAAGACGAAGACACCAACTCTTTGGAAGCTTTCATTGTTTCATTTATTTGCTAAGTCTTGTGCTATGCTCTTATGAGAAATCATGTACTTCTATGTTCGTTTATTTACTTTTTCAGAGAGAGATTATATAAAATTATTTGTTACAATTTTGTAATTCAAGGTAATAGGACCTTGAGTATGGACATTGATTACAAAGTGTAAATGGGAGCAAGTGTTCTTTGAGAAGGAACTAACTTATACTAATGCATTAAGAACTCGACGAATCTTGGAAGCATAGTGAAACAATTAGAAGAACTTTCAAGGACTAGATGCAGATCAATGGGTTAGATCAAACCAATATAAATCTTGTGTGTCTATCTTGAAGAACCGGCTGAACCCAAGAGGGGGATGAATTGGGTTAAGATTAAAACACCTGAAATTTTGAACATCCTTTCGCTTCTTCTAAATCTTCAGTTAGATATTCAAATAAACATATATTAGAAATATAAGAGATAAGGGAAGAGAATATGCAAACTGTGATTTATACTGGTTCAGCCCAATCTTTGACCTACGTCCAATCTCTTAACTTCACTTGACATTTTCAATCCAATACCTGCTTTCAACTTGATTACACGTTTTGTACTCGAAGTTGAAAGTGGAGCAAATCACCATAAGGGGTGAATTGAGGATTTTAAAATTCTTTTGTAATTTCTTTTTTTTTTTTAACACTAAAAACAGAGTTACACAGGGAAGAGAAGCAAGACACAAGGAATTTATACTGCTTCAGTCCAACCTATTGACTTACGTCCAATTCCCAGACTCTTTGGGATTTTCACTATCTCAATTGATTACACACTCTGTAACTTAAGAGTAGTTCTCTCATTAGAACTTACTTCCCCTACAAGTTGCAATCAATATCTCAATTTCCAAGTCCCATGACTTAAGATACTTTACAATAAATGATTTACAATCAATAAACTCTCTCTAAGAGTGGATAGACATAAACACTGAAGATCAATGTATCAAAAGATATTATACAACTGAAAACCGGAAGAGTGGTTGGTAAATTTGAATGCAGTTCATTTTCAGTTCCTTAGTTGTTGAGAAGACTTGAATGTAGCTCTATATATATCAAGAGAGCATTAAATGACCGTTGTAATCTTAAACATAACCGTTGTAGACATTAAGGAAGGATTAGCACAAGCTTTAGTCTTCTTCTCTCTCTACTCTTCAGTTAATCTAGGTGCACAGAGATTTATGGTTGACTTTCCTTGAGATTAATCTGTTGGAATAACATAAGCTAGTTAAGGAAAGGTGGCATTAATCCTTGTGCATCATGCAGAGAATGATTGTCCAAAACATTACACGCTATTTGTACTTTACAATAAATGTTCTGACATGCTTTTTGCTTTTGACTAAATCTCCATTTTAATACTCTTTAAATCATCTGAAACTCACTAACAAACTGGTGAAACATAGTGATGAATAGTAATGAGTGAGATAAGAAGTATATAAATCAAATACAAAGTTTTCACAGGTTGGTGCAATTTGAATTTTAAATTCTACTATACAAACTCGAGTTAGTTCATCTAGACTGGAGTTTGTACTTCACTTATGAAACATAAACTCGAGTTTTATAAATCTGACTTGAGTTTTCTTCAAATAGAGAAAAATGTCGTGATTTGATCTTTGAGACCTGTTTTGAGCAAGAGCTAAACTCGAGTCATTAAGTGACTAACTCGAGTTTTAGACATTTATAGTCAAAAACATATTTTAAGTCTAAAAGCTTAAAATTGAAGTTTTCATTTCAAACTGGAGTTTTCAAACAGTTTAAATAGAGCGAAGCTCTTTGTATAGCATAAACTCGAGTTTACTAAGTCTAACTCAAGTTTCCACAAAACTTAGGAAAACTGGAAAAATCTCTATATGGATCAAACTGGAGTTTGCAATAGAAAACTGGAGTTTTCAAATCTTTAGAAATATAGAGTTGTTCTTTGAGTCCTAAACTCGAGTTAGTAAACTAAACTTGAGTTTCCTCATAAGAGAAAACTTTGTTAGATACTTTGGCAAATGCAAACTGGAGTTTTCAAAAACTTAACTCGAGTTTTCAAGCTTAGAGTGGAGCATAGTTCTTTGTATGTTACAAACTCGAGTTTACAAAACACAAACTTGAGTTTCCAACAAATATTGGAAAACTCAGATTTCTTTTATCTTGTCAACTTGAGTTCATTAAACTAAACTTTGGTTTGCTTTGACTTGAAAAAACTTAGGAGCTCTCTGTATGATCTAAACTCGAGTTTCCAAATTTTAACTTGAGTTTGTCTAAGTTCTCAAAAACTCGAGCTGCTCTCTGTCAAATCCAAACTCAAGGTTTTTAACCAAAACTCGAGTTTGCTTTTAATACTAAGTTTTTCAACTTTGCAAAAACAAACTTAAACTTGGTTTTACAATTATCAGTTATCATCAAAACACATAGAGAACTAATAGAAGTAATCCTCTCACTAGGATTTACTCCCCCTTACAAACTATAATCAATACACCCACTTGATTACACACTCTATACTCAAAGTAATCCTCTCATTAGGATTCACTCCCCTTACAAGCTGTAATCAATACAAAGTGTTTCCTACTCAAGATCACTCAATCTTGAGTAACTCTTAGATAGAATGTTTACAGATAAATCTTCTCTCTCTCAGAAGTGAATAAACAGACATTGAAGTGCATAATCATTCATCTCACTCCCTACTATAAACTATGTAAACATTGAGAAACAAAGTGTATGAGTTATTGAATTGTCGATGGTGAAGAAGTAAAATCATTTTGTTGGCTTTGTCGAATCTCTCATCAATCGTCGTCACTCTTTCCGGTTTGAAGACTTCACAATTTATAGGTATTTGTATTTCGACCGTTGTGAGCATTTAACCGTTGAACTGTTTTTCCACTTTAGAATATGACCGTTCGTTGTTTTTTTGGAAGTAGCCATTGGAGCTTCTTAATTTCATGACTCAAACTAATAACTGGAATAGGTATGCCTCATAGGAATGTATTCGTCTACTACAAAAGTTAATTCCAATTGTTGCTCTGTTTTTCTGAGTAGCATTAAATGCCACTGACACGTAGGAGTGCTTTTCAACCAATCTTCATTAGTTCTCAAGAGAGTTTTGATGATAAATAAGCACTTGTTAATTATTGATTTATCAAGAATTAGAGTTCTGGTCTTTAAAACTCAAGTTTCAGAAAAGTCTAACATTGAGAACTCGAGTTCCTGGTCATAGAACTAGAGTTGTCGCCTTCTGACAAAAGAGTTCTCAATCAGTCAAATTGAGAACTCGAGTTCTTGGTAGTCGAACTCGAGTTCGCGGCCTTTGCAACAATCAAATCCTTCTAAAATCAAAAAAGGTTATAAGAACTAGAGTTCTCAGGTAATAAACTAGAGTTCTTGTCTAAAAACTCGAGTTCTTCCTTTTATCATATCAGTGTATCGAACAAAGTCCTTAAGAATTAGAGTTCTTGGTATAAGAACTCGAGTTCGCAAAATGTGTCTCACCCAAATTCTTCAAACAGAAAAAGGGACTGAGAGCTAGAGTTCTTCCTTATGGGAGACTCAAGAACTAGAGTTATTAGTATAAGAACTCGAGTTTGCGAATGTCTCACCTAAGCTCTTTGAACTGAAAAAGAAAAAATCATAAGAACTAGAGTTCTTAATCAAGAACTAAAGTTCATAACTAGAGTTCTTGATAATGAACTAGAGTTCTTTTTGAAAAACAACTGAGTTTCTTTCGAAAGCACAAGAACTAGAGTTCTTAATCAAGAACTAGAGTTCTTAATCAAGAACTAGAGTTCTTATTCAAGAACTAGAGTTCTTGTCTTTGGAAAACAATCGGATCTCTTTCGAAAGAATAAGAACTAGAGTTCTTATTAAAGAACTAGAGTTCATGACTAGAGTTCCTTATTTAAAAACTCGAGTTCTTTCATAACTCAGTCTATGCGCAAAACATAGAACTAGAGTTCTTTACCTAAGAATTAGAGTTCTTGCAAGCAGAATTCGCGAATCACTTCCAGTAATTTTTGAAATGATCTGAACTTAAGCCAATACTTCCCACAACGATTAATAATCATTTATAAAACATTTTAAACTTGTTTGCTAGTGGTTTCAGGGTTCAAAATGAAGCATTGATTGAAAAGTGGATTAAAGCAAATGCTCACGTCACAAGCATTTATTGCGCAGCAGATAAACAGAGCAACATTCGAAATAAATGCTGCAGCAGAACAAAAAACATTCTTTGAGACATTTTTATTCCAGCTTTCTAGTACAACCAACGGCCCATCATATTTAATGAAAGAAGCGGGTTCATTTAATAAAGATTCAATGGTCAATTTTGGTTGACGAGGAACTTGAGCCTAACCGAAATTTAAACAAATGACAACGGTAATCTTCCAATTCCTCCCAACAGAATTAATGACGAAGGATATAAAAGCCCAAGCATTCAATATCGCCACCTACCGAAACTCTGCGCATTTACTCTGATTTATTACTCTTGTTAGTTTCATTCATTTTCAAATATCTTCGGATATATTCTGTACTTCAGTGATCATTAATTACTCGCTCTTGAGGAGTTGTAAACACTTTCATTATCTTTGTTTAAGACTTAAGGTTGTGGAACCTTAACTTGTGGGTGTACGATTACAAGTAGTAAGGGGGAGTGAGTCCGTGAGTGTGAGGATCATCCCTAAGATGTATTTGTAATCTCTGGAAAGTCAGTGGAAATCCCAAGGAGTTCTTGGGGACTGGATGTAGGTCAGGATCAAACTGAACCATGATAAATTGCTTTGTGTCTTTTTCTCTTAAATCTTTCCTATTTAGTTATAACTCGCAAAAATCTTAATTAAGCAAATAAATTTTTAAATCACCTATTCACTCCCCTCTAGGTAATATTTCATCTTCAATCTTGAATTAAATAGGATTAGTCAATTGCAAACCACTTAGATGATTAAATATAATATGAACAGGTTTGAGTATGATTAAATAAGAATAGATAATGACCCATAGAGTTTCAGGCAATTAATGATGCGTGAAGTATAATATAGATTCAACAAATGTATTCTAAAAAATGTTAGATATAATTAGTTTTGATGATGTCTTATATAGATGCCATTATCCAAAGCAAAAAGCTTGCACACTACATTTATGTTCTACTTTGATTAATTCTTATATATTAATGTAAACATGAAGTATAAACAACAAAGAATGATCAAGATGGGAGATGGGAGATGGAAGAACTTGATGAATGAAATGAGGATATCATTATACAAGCTCCAAGATTGATTCTAGAAGTCTTCATGATCAAGTGCAAGTTGAAATGGCTCAATTCGAAGTTAAAATAAGCTACAATTGGATTCCTGAAGTCATTCTCGAGTACTATAGTGTAATTCTTGAGTATGGTATTGTTCATGTGAAAATTTCAGTTATTCTTGAGCCATTCTCGATAATCATATAGCAATTCTCGAAAATCAACGTGTTTCAGCTACTCTGCTCAACTCTATTCACGTTTCACCTGAGCGACGTTCGGTAAATCGATAATATCTCCCAAACCAGAGATCGGATTGAGATGAAACCAATTTTGTTGGAAACTAGACTTTGATGCATTATTGTGACAAAAATTTAAGTCCAAAGAATATCAGATGAGAGAGCTATGAATTTCACAATTTGAGACATCAATCAACGTCACACAGCAGACCAACCTTTGGTATTTTGAGTGTATCTCACAAACGAAAATTCCAAATGAGCTAAAATCAGTGACATTTGAAACTAGACTCACATAACTTTCCAAAAACATCAAGATCATGAAAAACAAAGTTCAAGTGAAGAAGATATGATGTTTTGAAGTTGATAGTCTGTTCAAGATGTTGCGAAAAACGTTGGTTCATAACAGCTTCTATTAGTCTGATCATAATGTTGAACGTACAATGAGTTTGGAGTTGATTCTTGTTGCATTGGCATAAATAGAGTCCATTGTAGAATCAATGACTAATGGCCCATTCTCGGGAATCCTTATTATTACTCTCAAGAATGATCGAAGGGCACTCACAGTAAGTCACTCAAATTTATTCATCCTTGTTTTGAAATTATTAAGAATCTCAATTCAATTCTTGAGAATGATCGTGCTCCTCTTCAAATCTTATCTGTATGTATTTAAAGGGAATTCTCAAGAATTCCAAATCAATTTTCGAGAATTGACGAGTCTGGTGGTTTATGTGAGGCATGTCGTTTCAGTTCAGATTAAGCAATTCTCGAGTATGATCAATATCAAGTCTCTAGCATGAATGAGCTGCAACGATATTTGGAGTATTCGATATAGCCTACTGTACTAGAAATTGACTACTCAATTAATGTCAAGTAAAGAGCATATGTGAAGAGTTTCTGCATGATTACTAAAGCACACTGGATGGGCTGAGTATGAGCTATCAGTTGACACAAATGATCTCTGCAACATTGTTCGAATGTTTTGATTATTCAATTAATTCTTCATCTATATCACTCAATCTTATCCATGATCTTACTAATTATCTTCTTGAGTGAGTAGCAGATGATTAATCATTGTTTGAATTTTGATTAGCTTGTGAAGCACTGAAACTAACGAGGAACAGAGCTAACACGGTCAACCCAATTAAGGTTGGCCCATATTAGCAAAATGCCAAGATATCACGCTGACAAAGCAAATGCTGAGATAGCTCAAAAGCAAAGAGAAATGCCGAGATATCACTTCGATAAAAGCAAATGTCGGGATAACTTGACGGCAAAGCAAAATGCCGAGATATCATAATGGCAAGAAAAATACCGAGATGTCTTGTCGGCACAACAAACTACACTAGCCATCCAAGATGGCACTTCTGCAAGAACTTGAATTGTGCTTCAAATACGACGATCGGTATGTCTGACACATGCTTGCCGAGATAAGCGTTTACAAATATTTACTCGATGTTGATATTGTCAAGAAAGGATCCTAGTGAATCAAATTCAGCACTTTGACAAGAACTCGGCTAAGGATCCTAGTGTCGTCAATCCGACTAAGGATCTCAGTGAAGATAACAGCTAAGGATCTGTCTTGTCAACCCGGCTAAGGATTTCTACGTAGCTATCCCGGCTAATGATCCTGGCAAAGTCTGGTTGAGAGCAGAGGAGAGTTACAAGGCCGATATGCACCTCAAAAGCATTTAATGCTTGCGGTAAACAGAGCCTACAACTTGAATATATCCTCGAAGCAACTTACCAAAAGCAGATGATGACGTCAGAAGCTTCAACGGCTATTTCTCCAACGAGTTAAAAATTTGCAACGGTAATAATCTACAATGGACCAATGCTTCAACGGACTAATATCAGCTGTCTATAAGTAGAGACTCATTCAAGATGGAGACAACGAGGATGAGAGCTTGCACTGTCGAAATGCTGATATTATAAATCCAATATTTATCTCATACGCTCTTTGTTCTCAACATTTATCGAAATTGGTTTCACCTCAATCCGATTTTTGGTTTGGGAGATATCATCGATTTACCAACCGTTGCTCAGGTGAAACATGCTCAGGTGAAATGTGAACAGAGTTGACAGAGTAGCTGAAACACGTTGATTCTTGAGAATTGCTAAATGATTCTCGAGAATGGCTCAAGAATTACTGAAATTTTCACATGAACGGTACCATACTCGAGAATTACACTGTAGTACTCAAGAATGACTTCAGGAATTCAATTGTAGCTTATTTTAACTCCGAATTGAGCCATTTCAACTTGCACTTCATCATGGAGACTTCTAGAATCAATCTTGGAACTTGTATATTGATATTCTCATTTCATTCATCAAGTTCTTCCATCTCTCATCTCTCATCTTGATCATTCTTTATTGTTTATACTTCATGTCTACATTAATATATAAGAATTAATCAAAGCAGAAGATAAATGTAGTGTGCAAGCTTTTTGCTTTTGATAATGGCATCTATATAAGACATCATCAAAACTAATCATATCTAAGATCCTCTCCCTTTTTTATGATGGCAAATACTTTAAGAAAAATATGTATGAATATGAAAATATATTAGACCCAACATATTTTTCTTGTCATTTCTCTCCCCCTTATTTGTCATTAGCAAAAAGTTGAAGTAAAGAAGATAAACTTGTGAAGAGGCAAATATGAAAATAATTTTTCTTGCCATTTCTCTCCCCCTTAATCATATCTCTAAGAAACAATTTTCTTTCCCCCTTTTTTTAAGTATTTGATTTTTAATATGATGCAAGTAGAAAAGAGTTTTCATGAAAATATGCCTAAAAAAAATTTGGAGAGGTTTTTCAAGAAAATTAAACTTTCATGATTAAAGCAGATTGACATCAAACATGTGCAAAACTTCTCCGAATATAAAGAGATAGAGATTAGAAATGTTCATTTATATTCGGCAAATTCATGAATAACCTGTGAAGTCCATTTGATTGTTGAGTCGTTATGGCCTGAGATGAAGCAGTGGTAAGTTCTTCTTCCTTTATGCAGCAAAGCTCAGCTTCAACGTAATTGAACATCAAGGCATCTTTCCTTAATTTAATAATTTCTCCTTGTAGGACATTAAGGAAAGTTCTTGAACAAATCGAATTCTCCTGTCACAATTGTAAAAACTTTCTTGCAAGAGAGAATTATTAGTGCAATCAAATATCAAAATATTTTCCTTTGTATATGATAGTTTCAAATCAAGGTAATGAAAGGAAAATGTAAGATTGACTCATCAACAAAATTAATATGAGACAGTGAATGTAGATGAGTTTGTGTAAAATGATTTTCTTTAAATAAAAGAGATGAACTTTTAAGATATAAAACACATATGAATGTGAAGCTCCCCCTTAATGAATGCATGAACTAGGAAACTGTGAAGCTCCTCCTTAATCATGCCAAAAGATAATTAATGTGATACTAAATGTTATGAGATTTGGATACCCTCTAGTGGATATATATCATGGTACCTCATATTTAATGAGATTGCTCGGGCTAAACTTCATAAAGTTACATTGAATAAATAAAATCAAGTTAGCCAACTATGATTATGATATATGCATATTATTTTGAGATACAATACCTCACTCAAGTAATATTGTAATTACTTGAGTCACAATCCTTTGTTACTCGTTGATGCATTTTCCTGTCTCAGCTGGCAGGAGTGTTACTTGAGTAACATCCCTTATATACTCTAGAATGCTTTGTACATACTCAGAAACTGATGAAGAGCTTCACTGCTTAAACTTCTTTTGTTCTACAGTTCTTGAGAATGACTTAGTGATTCTTGAGAATGATAATCTTATTTTGCACAATCAATTCTTGAGACACTTAGCAAACTCATCAAATCCCGATATTTCTCGAGAATTCATTGTCAATTCTTGAGAACATTTGTAGACATTGTAATGAATTAAGGAAAGATAATAGACCAATTCTCGAGTATGGACAAATCATACTTGAGAATTATCAAACTCTATAAAACTGTAAATCTAACTACATAATAGAGCATCCTGCACAAATTAAATATATATGTATATGCTCTTTGGTACCCGATGTTTCTTGAGTCCACACAAGATTAGACAAGGCAACTCTTATGCTCTTACAGAATTAAATCATATGATATTTGAGCAAAGAGTATAATAATCCAATCATAGACCAAACTATAGTTTTACCTAATTAAATAAATTCAAGCCAATGAATCATAAGGGTTAACAACTATATGATACCAAAAATGTTATTTCTCAATGACAATTTTATAGATACACTTGATGTAGAAAAGATTTCATTGATGAGAATGCATGTAATTTTCCAATGAGATTAGATTTGTCAAAAATGATAATGAAATATGCAAATTATTTCAAATCTCGCATGTTCTTTCAAAACATGATAATGAATTTCGAAAATTAAGATTTTAATGTATGAAAAATTCATTTTTCTTTTTAAAATATGTTTATAATTGATACTCACTCTAAACATAGTGGAAGTCAATATACCAGAATATATCAGAATGCTTCAGTTTTGGAGATCATGTCAAATATTAAAGTTAACATATTGAAGAATTTTTCAAAAGCTAAAGTCATAAGGTTAAAACATTAGCAAAACATGCTTAAAACAATAGAAATATATGAGAGCACGATGACTTTGCTATTAACAAAGAAATAATCTTGCCTCTTAGAGTTGAGTCTTGAAATATATGAACATTCAAAGCAAAAATTTGAATATACAATTATAATTACTCAAAAATGAATGAAGACAAAGTTAATGAATTTGAGTAACAAAGTGAGTACTAGGATCCATGGATGATGAAACACATACTCATTAGTCCAAATGACTAGAGTTCCAAAATATCATCCTAGTAAGTTATTCCATATAATGGTTAATGCATCAGCATTCAATGCACTAATGAACATTTATAAATCTTGGAATACCTCAGCCAACTAAGAATTTATGCTTAAGGCACAACAAATTCACAAATTGAATTCTTTTCTTGAAGATAGACTTGAAACTCATATATGATCAACTTGTTAGACATGAGGTCCAACTAGTCAGAGAATAAAGAATGAGGAGTTCAAGTATCGCATTAAATACTAAAGATGAATATGTGAATGGCAGGGAAAGCTCAACTGGACAAATTTGAAGCATATCTGACATTCAACATATAAAAATATTAACTTCCAATTTTGAAACACTATTTGAATGCAATCAAAGTATTGAATATTTTTCAAGAATATTTGTATGAATTTTCACAAAACAGAGTGAGTTGAAATCCAAATAAATTTTAGAATTGTGCATTTCAAAAACATAAACTTAGAAAGTTTTACACAAATTCGCTTATGGTTATTTAGCAATCTGAAAACATTTTTGAAAACCATAAATGATTGATTGATAATGGAATGCAATAATGGACAAGTATTCATGACCAAAAAATGAATATATAATCACAGTATGGGGTAAGAATTAGATATCACCGTAACTCCTCTTGTCCTTATAGTAGGTTGCTTGGTTAAGATAGATTAATGTAGATAAATCCTTTTCCGATGTTCACCATCAACATCAACCATAACTTGTTTAGCTTCCTCAAGACTTGAATTATTTCTCTTTTGTTGCATTCTTGAGAAGCTATTTCTCATCCTACAAAACCATATAAATCTTTTTCTTTCTTTGTATCTAACCTTACTTGGATCCAATCATTGTTGGCTTATAGGAATCAAAATAAAATTCACATGCTCTTATGAATATAATCAATACAGAATAGCAAAGCATAGTGAATTAATCATGAGTTTATGCATAAATAAATACTTTCCTTTCAAATCATCATGTATACATAAATAATTAGATTATTGAACATTGCAATCCCTTTGAAAAATAAATTAGGATGTGAAAACCCAATTTTAAAATAGTTTGCAATGTTCATTCCTACGGTTACAAAATATAAAACCTCAATGAATATTTCAAATGATAGCATATGAGGTTTTACCGTTGTATACCTTTACCTTAGGCACTTGGAGGATTGGCTTTTCTTACTCACTAATTCTTCATATATTTTCTTGCGGTTGTCGGCAAATATCTATCAAAAGATATAGACTTCATCAGTCTTTTATTTGATATTTGAGAAATTCTCATTTTCTTATTCTCCTCAAGATAGTTGAATAGTACTTCATGGTAGTCCATTCTTGAGACAGAATGTGTTCCCCTTATGGGTGTCCATTGCTTCTTATGATTTGAATTTGTAAGTCCAACAATGGGTGCTTCGAGAGTTCTCTTATTTGATATAGACATTATGCTCCTTTTTTATTGGTGCACGAGAAACTCTTGGCTTCTTCTTCCTCCTCTTCCCTGTACCTTGATGTCCATTCAAATTCAAATCATCTTGCACGCATGGAGTACTAGATGGACATTTTGGTACCCACTTATACTTGGGTCCTTGTATGTTAGTATTGGACCTTACTTGTCCTTTCGGAACCCAAACATATTTATTTCTCACATTATAATTTTTCCTAAGATAGCATAGTATGTATGAGAAATATGGCCAGATTTTCCACAATAATTGCAAATAATAGAATGATGCTTATTATGAACATTTTTACAAGTATTGTGTTGGTTCAGCAGATGCAATATCAAATGACTCATATGAGTATTTTCTTTCTTCCCACAATATTTTCCAGCATGATTGAAAACATTTTTGCTTTTCAAAATAGAAACAATAATTGGTTGAAAAACAATTTTATGCAAATGTTCAGAATCATTTTTTTAGCTACACAAGAAGAATTGGGATTGTTTATCACATGTGTATCTTGAGTTTTAGATAATGATTGATCAAAATCTTCCATGAGCTCTTCCTGGGAATCCCCTTTCTCTTGTTCTTTTGTGTTGACTGGATCATGAAAGTATTCAATGATTTCTCCTTCTTCAACCTCCAGTTGTTCATCAGTCGAAGATGTGCAGTTTATAATTTCTGATGAACTATCGACACTATCAACTTCAACATGATTGTTAGAAGCATATATGAAATCAAGAGTATCCCAGATTTCTTTAGCACTAGAACAATATTTGATTTTCTCAAAATCATTTTTAGTTAAAGCACTGTATAGAATTTTCATTGCTTTAACGTTCAATGAAAACATTTTCTTTTCCTTTTCTGTTCAATCCTTTCTTGGTTTGAAATCAAAAGCATTAGTAAAAACATTCCACGTGTAAAAATCAGATATTTTAATAAAGCTTGTCATTCTAGCTTTCTAAAACTAAAAATCAATTTTTTTTTTTAAAATGGTGGAATGGTATAATCAAAACCTTTTGAAAGCAAGCAACGCCCAGATTCAGCCATTGTAACTCTTGAGACGGTTAAGTCCTTTAAACAAGAGCCTACCTCTGATACCAAATGTTAGACCTGGCTATCACTGAAACAACCACCCTTTTAATTACTTGATTAACTACATATTTAACAGAGTTTACAAATAATAGGTTTTACGCGGAATTTAAAATTTTTAGAATATGACAGAATATGCATGTTATGCCCTAGTGTGTGGCAATATATAGTTATCCATATATCAAACAACAAACAGAAGCCCTACTTGATTAAAGTATATTATGCTTCTGTCGGCTTCCCTGCAGGACCTGAACCGGACTGGTCACCTGGGGGAAAATGTTGTAACCATCAGTCCAGCTCATTACGAATATCAATGAGTGCTAGTGAGGTGCCAAGTGGAATAAACAATTCAATCCAAAACAAAACAGATCCATTTCAAAATAACAATTCATCTACATCCTCTCTATCCATTATTACTTTATAATTAAGTATCATGATGGGTGTCATAAAACTATTCAATTTCAATACCCAAATACCTCCCATTAATCCATCTGAATCGCCATACTTCCATGACTAGACCCATGGGCTAAGTTACACCCATATTACTAGTTACTCCAAAAGCTCACTGCAGCAAGTAATGAGGACCGGCCAAAATCCTCAGAGCATCTGTCCCAGACCATGGGTCTTTTCCCCTCTTGAACTGTTGGGGTGTCGTAAGCCCTCTTGAACTGCTGGGCTAGTCCCTCTTGAACTGTTGGGACAATAAAAAAAAAAACCCAACCATCGTGCACCAATGGAGGCATTCACCGCGTGGTGTAAATAACTTTCCATCTTCTCCCATTTCTTACCATTCCATAATTTTCATGATAAATAAATGCATAATCTTAACTCATAAAATTCCACAAGGCAATTTTATTTAAAATAATCATAATCAATTTAATACATACTCAATAGCAGCATATTAATAATCATAACAAGTGGAAAGTGGTTACCTCTCGCCAGAGCTAACTACTTTCACACTGTTCTTAGATCAAGACTCAAATACACTCTACAATTTAATCTATACAAATCAATTTTCTAACAATTAATAACATCCTTAAAATTCCACATATCCAGAATTATAATTGATAATTAAAAATATACTAATTCTAAATAATAACTCCTTTATTATCTATTTTTGTTGTTTATTTATTTCCTTATTACCACTGATAAAGACATGCTATTATCAGTATCATCATTCTTTTATTTAATTAATTTGAATTTCCCAAAACATGGTATCGACACCTTAAATAGACGCTAAATACCATATAATTTTTAATATTTCTCATGGTTTCCTATTATATATTATTGATTCCCTTTTATAACCGGTAACATTATTATTTATTTTCCCCTTAATAAATAATAATCTTGTCCATTTAATTATTAATTATTTCTTTTCATAATACTATCATTATTATTCTTTGATAAATAATAATATAATAATATATTATTATTTATCCCATTATTATTCATTAATAACTTCCTTAAAATTTTATACTCCATTAATATTTATTACCTATAATAATTAATAACATCAATCATTTTTACTTAACTACCTCATTCATTATTTAATAATTTTCTTTATTCCTTAATCCCTTTTCTATATATCATCTTTTTATTTATCTTATTTATTTTGTAAAAGATATTATAGGTGAGATGATATAGGTATTAGTTAGTCTAGATCCTATTATTTAGGATCAATTTAAATCAAATCCTATCTTTTTGTAAATAATCTCTAATATATTTATATAACAAACTTTCTCTTTCCATTTATAATTTAAGAATATATAGATATGTATATATTTTTATGTGTTTGTATTTATTTAACCAGAATATCAAACCTTTGTTGAACCCGTAAATCTATTTTATATATATATATATATATATATATATATATATATATATATCTATTATAAATAGATTTATGAATATATATATTTTACCCATGCTCAAACAGTTAATTCATAAATCTATTCATAAATCTTATTATTTAGATCAACCCCTAGGTTTATCAACCGCTATAGATTTATGAATATATATAGTCAATCCCGTAAATCTATTATAAGTAGATTTATATAACTCTGTTCATATATATATATATATATATATATATATATATATATATATAATTCACAAAAAGACAAAAAGCACAAAAAGATGGAAATACTAAAAGCTCTTTTATTCTGCACATTCATCTTACGCATCATATAGTTTGTAATAGGCATCTTTACTTTATGTCTTAGGACTTACTTTATGTCATAGCTTGTTATCAATGTGTTTTGTAAACTTGCATTACGTGTAAAAGCATTTTGTCAGAATTGTAAACAGTTGGTATGCCGACTATCTATATAAAGCCTTGTAACTCTGCACTTGAACACATACCAACACACCGAGTTGAACTTTCACTCAAACACCCTCATACTCTCTTGTATTCAGTGCGTTTCAGAAATAAAATTTCAGGAGTTTAATCATTTCTTTTTTTGAAGAATATTTTATTTTGCTGTGGAAGAAATATAAGGTATGAGTTTTTAACTTTCTAAGGGGATCAAATTACGGATTAATATTATCATAAATTTATTAGTTATGATCCAATGAGTCATACATGGTTATATGTTTAAGCAAGGTGAAAGTCTGGTTATGATCACATAAAATCATAGAAAAATCCGGCTACGCCTCTAGTAGGAAACGAAGGAAGGCTGTGCTGATCTTGATATGAAGGAAGAAGGTCTGAGAAATTATGTTCTCTGTAAAAATATTCTTGTATGAAAAAGGACAGGTATCCTTCTATAACCCATGGTTGGTCAAAAACTAGATTAATTTATAATATGGATGTCACCATACCCATATTTTTTCTTATTGCTTAAGCATATAACCTCTCCCGCATAGGGGTATGTGCGCGTGCGCGCAACCGGGAGCAGAAATTCCTTCGCACGTAGTAGCATATCTATGACCACGTGATCCTTCTTTTTCCTCCTTATTTTTTTTTCAACGCTAATGACAGTAAGCAACTGGAAATATAAGAATCCATATATACATCGTTTTGCTTGTTTCCCTATGGCGCTAATATATATCTATATAGAGGCACACGTTCACAACAAACAGATGCAAAAACTCATCTCTCGGTATCATATATTCAGTGACTCTTTTCTTTCTCTCATGACAGCAAAAGGAATAGGAAAAATAACAGTTAACTCACACAGCACTATTCTTTTCTCTGATCTTCATTCTTTCTTTTCCTCTCATATTCCATGCGCACACACACACAGCAAGGGACCGAAGAAAACTCATGACAGCAAAAATATAAAGAACCCAACTGCATGCATGATCTCACACCAACCCAAGTTTACTGTTCCCATTTTATTTCGATTTCAGCCAACTTCACGGCATGCATAAAAACACATCGATGCCAAGGAAAAGAAGGAAACAACCGATGACAGCAAACTAGGTAGGAATCAATGACAGTAAAACCCAAAAAGAAGCCTTGACCGCAAAAGAAAAACAGAACAACCCGATGATGGAGGACTTACAAGGTGCTGGATTCTTATGCTCTGTTTCCGGCGTCGAAGAACAGGGGCAAGGATGGTCTTCTCTCTCTCTCTCTCTCTCGGTCTCTCTCTCCTTCTCTCTATCTCTCTTCTCAACTCTCTCGCTCCTGCCCTTCTGTTTTGGTTTTCGGTTTAAGCAAAAAGAATGAAAAGAAAACGAAGGTAGAAATATATATATAAAGAGAAGCTTGACTGGAAGGAAAGAAACCGATGGATGAAGATCAGGGGAACCTTCGGCTCTAGGCTCGAGAGGTCAGATAATGATGTTTCTGGCCAGCCCACGTGATGATGCAGTTGACTTTGCCTTTGGTTAATGGTTTTTCTGCTTCTTCGTGTTTTCACGTGGGAATGGAGATTTGGATAGAGCATATGTGTGTGTTGGGTTTTGGGTGTGGGCCGTGGGCCGTGGGTTTAGGGTTGTTGGGCTAAAATAATATGATGGGAAAGAATTGGGCTTTGCATGTGTGTCTTTTTAATTATTTATTTAATTTTTTTTAATAATTAATTTAATAATTATTCGAGAAAAATTTTGCAACTTTATCTTCCATAATTTAGGTCCAATTATTCCTTATTTTAATTATTCTTTTCCCCAAAATAAATTAGGAAAAAAATGAAATTCTAAATTTACCATAATTTGTCTCATAATTCTTTTAATCACATCATTAATTTGCCTAAATATCTAAATTTAAAATCCCAAAATTTGAGATGTTACAGTCACCCAAGAGGGAGGTGAATTGGGTGTCTAATAAAACTAAAAATTATCCATACATTCTTGAGAATTACTGAACATATGCATTGTAGAGTATATGTCTCGATGATTCTCAAGAATCATCATGTGCATACTTGAGAATGATAGTGCATTAAAGCTTGTAACCATGTAAGGATTCTCGAGAGTTCAAATACACATACTCAAGAATTAGACATGTGACCAAAAAGAAATGCGAAGAGATTAGACCAAGTGCTCTCGAGAATAACTTACCAATTATCGAGAATCACTTACCCATTTTCAAGAATCATATACCAGTGTACTCGAGAATTGCTTCTAATGAGAGTTGGATATTTAAGCTGAACGATCCCGCTAATACTCGAGAATCAATTTCCCAATACTTGAGAATTGCTCTACGATAGCAAATTTGTCAAACCACCCATGGTCATAAATCTCTTCAAATCTTCTTTCCAATTCAAAAAGAATCTGCTCCAAACTTGTTGTATTTCAACCATTATCATCACATGAATGGAGGTTATTTTTTACCAGCATTTTTTGCAACCTCCTGAATAGACTATCAACTTCAAAACATCATATCTCTTTCAATTGATCTTTGTTTTTCAAGATCTTGATGTTTTTGGAAAGACATATGAGTCTAGTTTCAAATGGCATTGATTTTAGCTCATGTGGATCTGTCGTTTGTGAGACACACTCAAAATACCAAAGCTTGGTCTGCTATGTGACGTTGATTGATTTGTCAACTTGTGAAATTCATAGCTCTCTCATCTAAACTTCTTTGGGCTTGAAACTTTGTTACAATGATGCATTAGGAGTCTAGTTTTCAATGAAATCGGTTTCACCTCAATCCTATCTCTGGTTTGAGATATATAATCGAATTACTGAATGTTGCCTCAGTGAAACATGAACAGAGTTGAGCAGAGTAGCTGAATCATGATGATTCTCGAGAATTGATGTTTCATACTCAAGGAGAATGAGTACCATACTTGAGTATTACTGGGATTTTTGCTTGAATAGAAGTTGTTTATGTACGATACTCGAGAATTACATTGTTGTGCTCAAGAATGACTTCAAGAATCCAACTGTAGCTTATTTTAATTCCATCATTTTAACTTCTATTTGATCATAAAGACTTTCATATTGTTTAAACTTTATATCTACATTAATATATAAGGATTAATCAAAGTAGAAGATAAATGTAGTATGAAGCTTTTTTTTTTGGATAATGACATCTATATAAAACGTCATCAAAACTAATCATAACCAGCATATCTCTTTGAGAATATCTCTCTAACTCTAATCTCTTCATTAAGTTTTGTTTTTAGTTTAAAATTTTTAATATCACCCAATCAATCCCTTCTTAGGTGAAAGGCTTGAACTAATATAAAGAACTTAGTTAATTAATTTGATACGCATTTTCTAAACAACCTTCGCCATATTTCTTAATTCTCTCCTTTCATCTTTTCTCCTTGGTTATTGTTGAGGGGTACAATAGGGGTAAATTATGAAAAAATTGATAAATATAAAAAATAATTCATATATTTTAGACTAAATTCAACTCCATAAATAAGTTCTATATTAAGAATTGGAAGGGAGTAAGCAGCAAGTATTGTTTTTTTAAAAAAAAGTGCAGAAGAATCTGTGTGTGTGTATAACAAGACTCTATATATAAAAATAAAAAAAAAATTATAACAATGTCATATTATTTACAAACAATAAATAACTCGAATTTTTTTTTAATCCAATTTAGTTGGATTAAAATTTACGCGAACTTTCTTAAGGGTATTTTTATTGTGTTTTATAATAATTAAAATTCCTGAAATTCCAATAACGTGTCCGTTACGCAGAAGTGGATTCGCGATTGTTTGACTCACAGTGCGAAAACCATTTGATGAGCCTTTGACCTCTCCTCAACCGTTCTTCCCTTGTCTTCATTTCACTTTCCTCATCAATATAATATTTATAAAATATATTTAAAAAAAAGTGGAGGTACAAAAATATACGTAAGATTCTATTAAAATTGTATCTAGCACTATATACATACTTTGATGGTACAAAAATGCCATGAATATTTTTTTTTGCTCAAGAAAAGGTTTTTGAGGGGTTCGACATCAGTCCCCCACCAAGGCCAGAGCACAGCCCCGGTTCTTTGAGCTGTGCCTCGGGCTTTTTGAGCACTTAATGGGGACTTATGAGATCGCCTACCGAAGGAGTCCCAGTGACAGTAGCGGGGATCGAACACATATCTCTTTGGAACTTGAGTAAATCCCTTACCATCTATGTCAACTTCCTTCGACATGCCATGAATATTTTAAATGAGAGAAAAAAATTTCTCATTGTCAAATTTGGTGTAACATCGTTACATTTTTTTTTGCCATCATTACATCATTACTTTTTGTAATGGGCTTATACTCTTTTTCCATATCCATATGTAATATTGTTAGATATATTTATGAAATATCCAAATTTAACGTTGATACTTTTACTCTCATTTTAAATTTTTATAGATATTTTTTATACTTTCAATATGTATGGTGCTAAAGGCACTTTTAATAAAAATTCAATGGTATTTTTTGTTCCAGTACTGTTCAATATTAAATAAATTAAATGAAAACAAAAATAACGAGCTAAACTGAAATCTACGGAAGAAAATGTTAGTTTCTACTGAAAGGACGAATATCCCGAACGCTCTAGATGGACAAATGTAGAAAGCAATGGTATTATGGTCATTCAACGAATCATTCAGGTACCTTCAGCACACGTCTTACCTCTCCTTCTCCCTCTCTCCGTTCACACACTATCGTTTTGAGCACTCTGAAATCACAGGTAAGTGAGACTCTCCTTGCCCAAATTCTACCAGGTACGAATTCTCTCTTTATAATTCTCATATCCTTTGGTCTGAGCTGCTTCTGCCTTCTTCTTGCTGTACCGTAATTCGGAAAGTTAGATTAATCTGTTTTTTCAGTGTGTTTTGCCGTTTTACTTCGGCCTAGTGAAACTTATGCTCATTTGATTGAGAGATGAGAAATTCAAAACACTTCCTGCTACTATTTTTCTTAATTGAGTAAGATGTTTCTTATTTCAAGGGTTGGTCCAAGTCTCTAAGATCCCCCCAGTTTGGGTGATAAATTGTGTGTCGGGGAGAAATGTGTGTGGCTTCAATTGACCACTTAATATTTAAATCGAGAATGAACTTTGGTTATGGTTTTATAATTATCTTTGGGGACTTTGGTAACCCTGTTTATTTCAGAAGTTTTTCATGTTCATTGTTTGGCAAAATTCGCAGGACGCCGTTATGTTTATTTGTGAAGTTTATGCTTATGTTACAGTTGTATTTGGGAAATCATCACGTTTTTATAGTAGTATTTGGGTCACCCATGTATGTTTTGTTCATGTTTCTGGTCTTCCTGTAAATTGGATACAGAATGAGATGAAACTTCTATGATGTTTAATTTCTGTTCCTATTATGTTTCTTGCAGTGGGTATCTCGGTCATAATTTCGTTGGCCCATTTATATCCTTGAAGATATGATTGTCTCTGCTCTTCTAACTTCTGTTGGGATAAACACAGCTCTATGTGTGTTATTCTTTACATTGTACTCTGTTTTGAGAAAACAACCCGGTAATTATGAAGTTTATATGCCACGCTTGCTAGCTGAAGGAACCTCTAAGCGGAGAAGTCATTTCAACTTTGAAAGATTGGTACCTTCAGCTGGGTGGGTTGCTAAAGCCTGGAGGCTTTCTGAAGATGAAATATTGTCATTATTAGGATTAGACGGGGTGGTATATATTCGTCTTATAACCTTCAGGTATTTCATTCACTTCATTTGGTGTTTTTTCTGAATAAATTAAGATTGCTGACTTGCTAAATCAAAGGTGGAGCTCGTATGTGCAAACATTTTGGGTAGTCCTTACTTCTTCCCTTTTTCCTGTTAGATCCTCATTGTTTGCAGTTAGAGTAGTTATTTCCATATACATTTAAAACTTGAGTAGTTACTGTACAACAGAGATAAGTGAACAAGGACATCTTCTATTAAGCAATTGTGTTGGACTCCATAACTTGCAGCTTTTTTCTTCACATACCATTAAAAAATGTTCTTATTTAGACTGAGTTACTTGATTTCTTGAATGCAGTTTGAAAATATTTTCTTTTGCCGGGGTTATCGGCATCCTTGTGCTTCTTCCAGTAAATTGCTCAGGAGATGCTCGAGAAGAAATTGATTTTACCAATGTGACTGGTAACTCTTTGGATATTTTCACCATATCAAATGTGAAAAATGGCTCTAACTGGTGAATACTTCCTCAAGATTTATTTTTCTTTTTTGGTTTTACTGAAGCAGTGCTTGGGTTACCTGTTTTATTCCTGAGACATTTTCGTTTTATCATCTTGCTTCTTGTGGAAATAGAATATGTATGAGATATTTATCTTATATTATCCTTATGTCAGGTTGTGGTTCCACTTCTCTGCTGTGTATCTTGTCACTGGATTCATATGCTTCATGCTTTATAAAGTAAGTTCATGCACTCATAACTTGTGCAACTATACCATCAACCATGATAGCTAGAAACCTTTACATCAGGCAGAAATTATGGTTCTGCCTGATAAGTATTTAACATCGAAACATCTTTTGGATGTATAGTCTATTAATTATCAGGGAAACAATTGTGTCTTGATTTTACAGAGTTTGACAGTATGAGTACTCTCTCTCTTTGTCCCCGCGCGTGTGTGTCCCTTGGTTAATTGATGTATGGATATAGGCATAATAGTAATCATATTATGAATAACAAAGCCTACACTTGAACCAGATACTTATCAGTCATCACTCCATGTTATTTTATTCTACAGGAATATAAATACATTTCTGCAAGAAGGATTTCTTATTTTTATTCATCCCCACCTCAGCTACATCAATTCACCATCGTAGTTCTCAGTATTCCTATTTCATCCAGTTGTAGTATCAGTGAGAGTGTTGATAGCTTCTTCAAAGATCTTTACCCTACTACGTATTTATCGCATGTGGTTGTTCGTCGCACAAGCAAAATTCAAAATCTCCTGGTGAGCACTGCCTCTGATTTAACTTCTTTTCCTGTCCATTACTTTTGTCTATACACCTTCCCAGAAGCCACGATAATATTCTTCTTCATTTGGGGAACAATGTGATAGTTATGAAAGAAAAAAACTTGAAAATAGGAGTTGTGCCTTGACGTCCATGTGCGTCATGTGAGAGATATTCATATCAAGCAAGATAAAACACATAAAAAAATGTTGAATACTTCAGGTTCTCTCATGATACAATTTCCACGTCCATACTTATTAACACAAGCCATGTCTAAACTCAAGTCTCAAAACCTTGTGCATTATTCTCAATTTTGTACCCTTACTTTTCACTTTTAATGTTTTTTAGGAGCTTACTTAGGTTTTATGTGGATCATTAATCATTTTTGTAATATATTATTATCTAATGACTGGAGACCATTTTGGGTGTGGTCATTCTGATTAAACCATTTCATAACGACTGTTTACTAATTTCTTCTTGTTTTTTTTTTCCCTGTCTGTCACATTATCATATCTGAGCATCATATTATTGTGATTAAGTTTTTTATGAGATCCTCCATGAGAAAATGTTTGTTCCGGAAAAGACATTTCCTCTGAGATATCTTGCTACTCTTGTTTACCATTATTCTATTGTTGATTTAATGGATTGGCTAGTGACCAAACTATTTATGCCATTATGCATAAGAGGTGAGTGTTATATTGTCGATGATAACAGGTTCTTTGATGTACTGAATTTTCTATATTAAATTTTCTTATTATAAACTGCTTCTTTTTATTTAGAATGAAGCAAAAAAATTGGGTAAAAAAATTAGTCAACTACAATCAAATCCCTCTCAGCAAAATCACAGGCATGGTTGTTTGTCTGGACTTTTTGGACGCAAAACTAGTCTTAAAGATCATTATGAGAAGAAGTTGGAGGACATTGAAGAGAATGTAAGATTGAAGCAATCAGAGGCTTCATTGGCAGCAGAAGTACGTGGTAATCTTTACAATCTTAAAAAAAAAAAAACAGTAAAAAAAAAAGTTATGTCATCGTTAGTCTTCTTTTAACTTAGTTGTTTCTCTCTTATATGAGTTGGCTAAACCACAAAGTGCATACTATTTATCTACGTTTTTCTTTAATATTAAAGGAGACTCAAGCTGCCTTTGTGTCCTTCAAGTCTCGTTATGCCGCTGCAACTGCTTTCCATCTGCATCCTGCGGTCAACCCCATTGAATGGATTACAGAGCAAGCGCCAGAACCTGATGATGTTTACTGGCCCTTTTTCTCTGAATCATTTATGCGAAGATGGATTTCTAAGTTGGTGGTTATAGTTGTCTGGATTGTTTTCTCTGTATTGTTCCTTATACCTGTCGTAATTGTGCAAGGCCTTACCAACCTGAGCCAGTTGGAAATTTTGTTTCCCTTCTTGAAAAGTATTCTTACCATGTAAGTCTTGTGACCGATTTTTCTATTGTTACTGTGTATCCACTCTCTTGTGTTTCCCCTTTAAGCATGATCTCACAACAGATTGATTTCTTAAAGGAATTATCCTCAGTGTTATATAAAGGATGACCGAAGAGAGAGTTGATTGTTTCTTCGGTATACACTTTTAGCCATCAACTAAAAGTTGGAGATCATGGATTTTATGCTGTCTTGTTGGCCTGGGCAATTCATTACAGATTAGATCTAGAAAGGGCTTAACCAAGAGTTCAAAATGGACCTTAATGCAAAAGGAAAATTAATGTATCAAATTGCCATCCCTAAGTTGAAAGAAACAAATGTTTCAAGAATGTCCATGGTTATGAGGTTTTTGATCCTGTTGCTTGTAATCTTCCTCCTGTGATACTTTGAGTACACGTAAAAATGGCTTTTCATAATGGATAAGGGATTATAGTTTCTTGAATATTCATCTACAAATTGTTGGAGACCTCTTTCCCAGAAGTAGTGGTGTTGTATTTTTATGCCATTTGGATCCCCTCCTATTATATCATTTTCATCTTGTCTAAAAACTATGCTTGTGCACATTCTGTCTTGTCAATTCTTTCTGACCATGCTTGCGTTGACTTGTGGTTTATCAAATATGTGACCTACAATCTGCTAATATTACCTTTACGATGCTGTTCACTCTGTTGACTCAAAAAGCCTATGGATCTGCTTGCAGAACGGTTGTCAGTCAAGTAATTACAGGATACCTTCCCAGTCTTATTCTTCAATTGTTTCTGCAAATGGTGCCTCCTGTCATGGAGTTTCTTTCCTCCATTCAAGGGTACATCTCACACAGTAATATAGAAAAGAGTGCATGTAATAAAGTACTGTGGTTCACAGTATGGAATGTGTTTTTTGCGACTGTGTTTTCTGGATCAGCTCTAAATCAAGTGTCCATTTTCCTTGATCCCAAGGCCATTCCTCAAAAACTGGCCATTGCAGTTCCAGCACAGGTTAGCCAATGCTTCTCTCATGGTAAATTTTCCTTAAACCTCTGTTTGAATTATTTTCAAGTGCTTTGGAAGTAAATAAATGTTTTGTGCAACTGTATCATATGATTTCAGCACATGTTTAGGTGCCTGACCATTTGAAGAGATTGTTATTATTTGTTAAGGGCCCATTACAATTTGAAGAGATTGTTATTATTTGTTAAGGGCCCATCACAACGTCAGTGGTAAAAAACTTTCAAACATTATTTGCTTTAATTGACAATTCTACTATCTTCGCCTTTTGTTAAAACCTGATCTACTGTAACCCATCCTTTTGCCTTAGTGTAAATTATAATTTTCTAGTCTTCCTAATGAATTAACCAAATCTTTCATGTAAAAAAGTTTTGTGCTTCTGTGTTTTTCTAAAGAGGGTATACTTGAGAACTTGGAAAAGAATGTTTAAAATATTCAGTGATTTTATAAGCAACTAAAGATGAAAATGACAGCTCTGCACTTTCATTTAAATCCTGAATTCTCAAATTGTCAGTTAAACCTTAGTACAACTAGAATCCTTTTGAAGTTAATTTCAGTAGTCCCTAGCATCAGTTTCTATGATAGTTATAAATAGTTTTGACTCTGTTCTCATTGCTTACGCACTATTTATCAGTTTGAGAATTCATATAACCATTATATGTGTAAAACTATAATGCAGTATACAATACGTTTGATATTTCCATATCATCCTTCTAATGCCATCAATTTGGACCGCAGGCATCATTTTTCATTGCTTACGTGGTGACATCAGGATGGACAAGCACATCATCAGAACTTTTCCGGATTATTCCTTTGATTTGTAGTTTGATTAGAAAGCCTTTCAAATATGAGGATGATGAGTTTGAAGTTCCATCGTTTGCTTACCACAAAGATATTCCAAGAGTACTTCTGTTTGGACTTCTTGGAATTACATATTTCTTCTTAGCCCCAGTAATTCTACCATTCCTCTTGATCTACCTTTGCCTTGCATACATAATCTATCGAAATCAGGTCAGCATTTCTTGATTTTGAAGTCTATCTATTTCTAAAAGACAGGATCTTTATTTGTCTGAGCTGATTTAATTAGTCATACTTGAGATCCCTGATTCATTCCCAAAAGAAATGGAAGATACCACCTTGTCTGAATCTTCCACTGAGATAATAGTTGCTGCTAGGAAATCAGACTAGGTCCTTTTTGCTTATTATGATTGGCCTAATTAACTATATTAAACTAGAAATACTTTGTTTGGGAGATGTTTTAGATGGTTTGAATGTATTGACAGTGTTGTTTTTTCCAGGAAAGTATTTGTGGTGGTGATTAGCACTCCTTTTGGTCCCTAATATAAGAGCTACTTCAATAATTTGAGCAGATTGAGGAAATAAAATAAATTGGTTAATTTGAACAAATGTGACATGATCTCCCTAAAATATCCTTATGTAACACTACATTATGTATCAATTTATAAGTTAGGTAAATTAGTTTGGAAAAAACAATAAATATAGGAAATAAAATGGATTGAGATTTTATATTTTGGACTAAATCGAACCCCCCCCCAAAAAAAAAAAACTATCTCTTATATTAGGGACATGAGGTAATATTAATTTAACATGTAAAAACCCTAAGCCTCATCTATCAAGTGTAATGAAGTACCATATTCCTGGTATAGGAATAAGAATTGATCAATTTTTAATTGATTATGGAGTCTCTGTTAGTGTTAGTCATTTTAGTCATGAGATTGAGACTCAGAAATTGATTTTGATATGGGTTATACTGATTTTCTCTGCCTATGTATATTGCAGTACATAAATGTATATGCACCCAAGTATGAAACAGCAGGGAAGTTCTGGCCTATTGTGCACAATTCCATGATCTTTTCTCTTGTACTCATGCACATCATTGCAGTGGGAATTTTTGCGCTGAAAAAACTCTCTATAGCATCCACCTTGATGGTTCCTTTGCCTGTCATTACTCTTCTCTTCAACGAGTACTGCCGAAAACGGTTTCTCCCAATGTTTGTTGCATACTCTGCAGAGGTATGTTTTTCAATCCACGACGAGAAATCTCTGAAAGAACATGAGAGTATAGGTGCATGTTGCATGTTGCATGCAAATATTCAACTGTGATCTTGACTTGGGTTTGTGTTTACAGAGTCTGATCAAGAAGGACAGAGAAGACCCAAATGATGCTACAATGGATGAGTTTTATGACAAATTAGTCATTGCTTATAAAGACCCTGCTTTGCAGCCAATTCAATCACCATCAAACACCACCACTCTTCGGACCCCCCTTATATCATCTTCTTGAGATGAGGCGCTATTTTGAGCATGCCTAAGAAGTTTTGCTTATTGGTTTTTTAATTGTATTTTTTTTTATATTTCTTTCTTGCTGTTTTCCTGTATCTGGTTGTAAAATAGGTTTTTTGGTAGTGAAAGAAAAGGAGTGTGGATTGTTTATTCAAAAACCACTGGTCTGAAGCCCAGCCAAAAGAATAATGTACCAAAGAGGTAACCAATTAGCTTCTTTAGTGCTAGATTCTAACAGTGGAGAAAATTGTTGATTCTGGACGTATAGTTTTTGTAGCTTAATAAGCTTCATGCTTGCTGATTCTTCCAAATCCATATGCTGTCCCTTTTTCTTTTTTTTTTTTCCTTTTTTTTTTTAATTTCTATTTCTTAATTTAACTGTGTTCCAAATGTGTATATTCAGAGTAACCTAGAGGATGCTTAACTACCTCATCTAGGCCGAACTGTGGGTTGTGAATCCTACATGGCCTGAGCAAACTTATATGGACCTCAAATTTGAGAATCCCACAGAATTCAGGGTTTTGGCTAGATCAAGCCGGGACCATTCTTTTTCTTTAAGAAAGCCCTGTGTAAGTTTTAGTGACAATGTTTTTGGAAACAACCTTGCTAGGTTTTCTGGATTTTATCTTCAACAAGGGGGGGTTTGTGCACTACACGAAATTTGGAGAATAAGTTGTGTTCATGATTTGTGACTAATGTAGCTAACTATGGATTTTACGTTTTACTCCCTCACATTCTATGAATAAATACGTAAAAAGTTGGTTAAAATTGATTAAAGACAATAAATGCATAAGAAAAATGTATTCTTTTTTTTACAAGTATACCCTTATTTATGGAAACAATGAGTGAAAAAAAAAGGAAATGAGGGAGAATCTATCAAAATAGGAAGAACAAATGGTTAGAAAGCGTGATTAATTTAAAGGATTAGTCATTTCCAAAAAGTATAACTTATATATAAGACCAGGAGTATATTAAATATTGATATTTACAAGTTTCAATTTTATATAAATAGAGGTCCACAGCCAACAATTTATGGAGAAGCTTGGTAGATATTACCTCTAGTCATAAATATAAGACATAATTTATAATACAAATTACATTTCAAGTTATATCCTATATTTAGGAATGGAGGAGTATTTTCAGAAGTTAACAATGAATGAAATTTATAACCAATGCAGAAATCAAACACATGATTAAGAGCTATATGCTCTTTGAACTTGGCAAGTTTCATTTATTATACTACCCTTTCTCGTAGCTTCTGTATTTCGTAAACTATATAACTCTGTGGTAAGCGTATACTCAAAATTTCAAAGGCTAAACAAAACCAGTGATAATTCCAATACTTGGAATAATGCAGATTCTTAGGTGGTCTTTGTCTCTTATGGTGTCTTCTCTGGATATCACATAAGAGATTACCAGATACCCTTTTCTGAAACTTCTAGGATACAGTAAACCAGCATCATTATGAGTTCAACAATTTTTTTCTCCAATCTCAAAAGATTGTTCTGAAAACTAGTCAAAGAAAAAAAGAAGGTATATTAGCATCATTTTGATCATCTTCAACAATAAAACTAGAAAAAAATTATACTTTTAAGAACCAAAGTACCCAAAAAAAAAAAAAACGTAAATTGTAATATATGCTTTTTGCATGGAATGTAAAGTGAGTGTCTTATTTATCATGTATAAATACGAAAGTTTTTCTTAATATATTTTATATAAAATATAGATATATTGATTATAAAATATCATCTAAAACAGAAATTATGAGCTAGATGGAGTAGATGTGAATGCTACAAACAAAGAAATAGTGAAAAATAATTATCTTCAAATAAATAGATATTATACCTATATTTTTATAACAATAAAAAATCATTATATATCATAAAAAACATACAATATCGTCTGAAAATAATAAAATTCTTCAATTACCGTAATAGCAAGCAGAAAATAAGGTAAGGAGCCAGTGAAGCGAGCATATACCAACATTTATATTTTTTTCTATGATATATAAGTGTGTGTAGACACACACACACACATATAGGTACGTACATACATACATACATACATACATACATACATACATACATACATACATATATATATTCACACACACACATATATATGTAAACTATAAAGAATTATGCCATCCATAAATTATAAACTTTGTGAATTATCAATTGTTATTGACTTATTCTTGAGAGTTGATATTAACGAAAATAGACAAGAAGCAGAATGGCATACAATGATTCATTACTTATACAACTGATAAAGAAAGTGATTTCTACAAGGAAGTTGATAACTGATATTGACACAAAATTTTCACCTGCCGAAAGTTAAAAAGAAAAATACAATTATGAATGTATTTTAATTTTATTTTTAAATTATTACATAAACATTGGCCATTACATTACAACATAAGTCCCAATCATTAGCAGAATATTCGGGGAACAAGAGCTCAATCACCTGCACACAAATTTGAATGAAATAAAATTTTTTAAAAAATGTAAAATAAAAAAAAATTATAAATATAAATATTTTTAAAATTTTTAATTAAAATAATAAAAAAATTATTTGTACTTAAAAATGATCATAAAAATCACTTATCTTAATTTTCTTATCATGGAGGAAAATGCTAACGACTCTATTTATAGTTCTAATTTACTTTAAAAATGTACAGTGTTATTTGTTATAGGCATTTATTAAAGGTGAACTACATACACACGCCACAACTTAAGAGTTAAGGTACAAAAATATTCATAAAATTTTATTAAAAGTATGTCACGTACTGTATACTTTTTGGAAGTGCACAAATACTTATAAATATTCAAAATGAGAGAAAAAATGCCAGTATTGTTAAATTTAACATAGCATCGTTACTTTTTATAGTATAACTCCCACTCTTTTACATATGTGTATGTAACATTATTGTGTTATATTTAATGATATTGGCATTTCTGTTTTAATTTTGAATGTTCATGATTATTTTTGCACATTCAAAAAAGTATATGATGTTAAACGCACTTTTAGTAAAAGTTCATGTATATGTTTTTTGCACCTTAATCCAATATTTAATTATCATAGTCTATATTGTCAAGTGATAATGATAATTATTCTCATTTCATGTGCATCAAATGCAACAGATTTTCAACCCTAGAGCATTCATCTTTGTCACAAAAGGTTATAATTGATTGATTTAACATTATATCTCAATTTTAAATCCGTCAGCATCTAAAAACTCTATATATCCTTATTTGGGTTCCGACATGACTCAAATCCAAATTAATTATTCAATTTAAGTCTTATGTGATTTTTCTTTAAAAAACAATCATTTATACCCCCACACATTGCTTTTGAAAGAAAGCTTTATAAACCCTACCTAAATTTCTCCATATGTATGTGGATGAAATATGTATCTAGTTAATATTACATTAAGATATTGAAGTTATGAAACAAAGGTTTATTCATTTAATTGAGTGCCCCTAGTTTTGTAATTAACCAACAAATTTGGATCTAGACACTAATCAAGTACTAAATGTGAATACCACTCCTAGTGGGGATTCAAACATTGGTTTACCAAATTATAAAGGACAAGTCCCTTCAGCTAGGCACAACCATTGTTGGTGAATTTATTTCATTTCAAGTATCAACATAAAGTTCTCCTAATTTTGTTATGAACTAATGGACTGCTTGAAGATCCAACTTCAGTTTGGACTAAACCTAAACTTCAACAATTTGTTATATATGATTAGTTATGAAGATGCTAAATATAGATGCCAAATATTAAGAGCAAAAAGTTTGCATAATGTGGTTATCTCCCACATTGGTCAACTACAATATTTAATGTGAAATATCTTGTAGATTAGTCAAGCAAAGAAAGAAAATATCAAATTGGAATATGGAGATTGATTAAGAAGAAAAGAAAGAAGATATTGGAGAATGAAGTTATCATTTATGAGGAGAAGAAATCAAGAAAAGAAAGAAGTTATTAAGATAGATTGTGAAGAAGGACTATCAAAAAGAAAAAGAAGAAGGAATAGTGAAGAAAGAAGAGCCTTCATCGTATTAGTCAAGAAAATAAAGAAGCTATATATCTAGTTGGGTTTTGGAGAATGATCATCAAGAGCAAAAGCAAGAAGAAAGAATGAAGAAAGAATAACCTTTATCATATTAAGTCAAAGAAAGAAAGAAGTTATCAAATTTGAATGATCGAAAAGACAAAAAGATTTTAAATAAAGGAGAACTTGCAAGATCTAATGGAAAATCAAGATTAAAGCTCTTAGATGTGATATTGGAGGTTTCTATAGTTAAATGGAGGTTAGAATGAGTCGATTCAAAGCTAAAATACTTATATGAAAGTTATACTAGCTTCACTTTAGTGGCACCTCCAAAGTAGATCATTCAAGTGATGTTCTTCATTATTGGCAACATCACTTAAGTGATGTTGTAGTGATGATCACTCTGTTGTACTCTAGTTTCATCTAGCATGATAGAGGTTTGGTGTTTTAGACATATATCTCAAACCACATATCCAGTTGAGATAAAACTTATTTTATATGAAACTATACTCCAAATGTGACATACAAAAACCAAGATCTAGCTCAACAGATTTTAGATAAAAGAGATAGATTCGGAAGTTGACATTGGAATTTCTCTCGTTATTCCAAAACATATTCAGTAATATGGATATATCGCACAAAAATACATATTTGATAGAGGTAAAACTTATTGCATATGAAATGAAACTCAAAATTAGTCTCACAAAAGCCAAGACCAAACTCAAATAATCTCATAAGAAAGAGATATGGATCTCAGAAATTGACACTCGATGTTCTCGTGATATTCTAGACTACCAGTCATTCTTTGAATTATAACTTTTAGAATATAATGTATTTGGAGCTAATTCATTTTGTATTTGAATGTAGATTTCAAAAGATTTCTGATGATAGGTTAGTTGTCATATTTGGATTTAAAATGAGTTTTTCACTAGTAGAACACTCCAATGATGTATCAAGTGATATGTTTTTCAAAATAACAATATCACTAGAATGATCCCATTTTATGTATCACTAGTATATATTACTCTTGTGATTCAGAGAATGATGCACTATTCATTTTGAAGATCACTAGAGTGACCATTCGAGATGATCACTACCATATCACCATGACGATAATAGAGAATGATATTTTGCACAATTTTTTATCACTGTCTTGGATTTCATGATTTTTTTTTTCCAAACTCATATAAACCTTAATTATATCATTTCTAATCAATACTAATCAAGTTTATATGAATATTATAGGTGATTAGCCTTGGATTAGAGCTTCAACAAGCAAAAAACACTTTGTGATAAAGTCTCCAATGGTCATATTTCTATAAAGCTAAAAGACCAAAAAAAATCACAATGGGAATATGAACGTGTCTAACAGGTACTTCAACATCTCCAACAGTCATCAGAGCTACATGAACTATAACATAAAAAGCATTAAAAGCCAAAGAGGGGAGTTTGCACCTTCATCATTGAAATGCTAATATTCTGACTTAAATGTTTATCTCATGTTATCCGTTTTCTCAGTGTTCATATAATTTACTATAGATAGAGATATTATTTGTATTATGCTTCATTGTTCATCTTATTCACTTCTAAGGGAGAAGATTGATAGTAATCATTCATCATCAAGAGAGATTATAACTTTACGGTGTGTAAGAGGGAGTTGTTATCTCGGTGAGAAGACTGTAAGCGGCTTCATAAGTACCCAGATTAAATTTGTGAGATTGTAATGGTTCTCAAGTACCCAATTTAAACTTGAGTTGAGATACAATTGATTGAAATCTCAAGAAGAGCCTAGGGACTAGACGTAGGCCATCGAAGATTGGACCGAATCATAATAAATTATAGTTTGCATACTCTATTCCCTTATCTCTTAACTTTCTAGTATACATGATTTGAATAAATAATTGTTGACTTATGACTTAATATCTTTATACTTCTTGTTTTCAATAAAATGCAAAATGATTTTTAAAGTTTTTATTTTACACCTAATTCACCATCTTCTTGTATGTCACTCAATTCTAACTTCTAACACAATTTTTTCATACAAATGAATTTGGATAACACATATATTATTACTCATTTTTTGAAATTTCATTTAAATATAAGAGAAAAATATTTATTAAATTTTAAAAATATAATCTTCGATAATGTAACACCCGCCCGAGGTGCTGGCATTCTTACCTATAAGCTTACGCAGTAGTGTGGCAAAATCAGAAATAGCTCGATATACTAATACAACGGAACTTAAACTTCATTACATAAGGGGAGTATTCCCAGGGCTTATACCTCTTTACAAACGTTTACATTCATTATAGATAGTGAAAATTAATCACATTGAATCATTGTCGTCTCTCGGTTCTTCCACTATCCTTCTGTTGGGCCATCTTCACACAGCACTCCCTCCTTGAACCTAGTGCAACACTTCTCTCTTGTGCTCACCTGCCTACTGTTTCGTAGTGGAGGGTGAGATTCTGAGAAATCCCAGTAGCAGACAATACCAAACAATGCATGCAAGATAAATGCTAATGTATGATATACTTGCCTTGCACAAGCTCATGTTAACATAATGACAATTCTGCATGCTTAATGCTTTATGCATCATACTCATGGCCATAGCATAATTATAAACAGAGCTTCAATCATTCAAGTATGTTACACATAACAAGCAAGCATAACAATCATACATATACACATAAGCAATAATATCAAATACATGCAAGTAAGGTAAGCTCACTACATTTTAAGGAATACTATCCTTAATCAGGTTCCTCTTTCGCCAACCTTCGGAGTTGCTTGAAGTTTCTTCATTCTCCTTGTGGCCCTAAGGACATAACCATATCTTCAGAACCAGAGAAAATGAATGTTTACTTTCCTTTTTAACCCTTATTTCATTAGGGTTTAATTAAATAACCTAAACTTGTTACTTGTAACCTTTATCTATCACCATCCTTAATAGTCCAGCAACTTCAATTATTTTTAATTAATTGCAAAAAATTCATTTTAATGTGCTGTCAACTCTCACGTATTCCTAGCCAAGTCCCCTTTCATAGAAAAATAATTCCAAAGGTCAGAACTTGTCAAATTATTCCCAGCTTTTACGTTCCCATTGAATGTTCTGTTAAACTTGCAGAATTCATGGCTTATCTTTAAAAATTAATATCTCACTGCATACAGCTTTAAAAATTACGAAACATATATCAAATTAAAGCTATGTGAGTCCTCTTTCATTAGGGAAAGTTTTAGAATGTTATGGGTTCGTTTACCCATTAAAATTCCACATACAAGCTCACTGCCCAGTTTTTGCTTCCAAAACGTAGGGTCATTTTGCACAACTTATTTCTCTCTGACCAGAGCTTAGAAAAATACAAACTACCCACTGTTTTAAAGCTATGCATGTCCTATATCTCCTAGAATATTTTCATAATTTTATAATTCCATTTGATCAATGAAAACATGCATGCAATAGTATTGACTCCAGACTTCCAAAACTGATAGTTCAACGTTTTTATGGAGCTTGTGATTTTATGTTTCAAAATACCTTTAAAAATTCATTCACCACTTTAGTCCCACACAATTTTTCATATGGAAAATGATGGTGGTCTCAGAATTTTGAAATTCCACTTATTTCTTTGTTTTCACCACAGATTACCAAATCTGGGTTTAATTCTAAAATCTTCAAAATTTCAGAAAAGTGTTTAGAACCTTACCATAAGCATTGCTCTAGCTCTTGTGGGTTCTCTTACTTCACTTTTCCTCTTCTTCCTTCAGCCTAGAATCCAGAAACAACCCTTGCATGTGAGTTTAACTCACCAAATTTAACATGCAAGAATGTTTTAGCAACTTACCTTCTTCTTGCTTCAAACCATGAAGCTTCTTCTTCTTCCAAATTGTGGCTAACCTTGGAGATGAGAGAATGGTTGATGTTGTTTGTGAGGAGGAGGAGTCGATTTGAAGAGGGAATGATTGAATGGAAATGGATCAAATATGTGTGTGTGTGTGTGTGTGTGTGTGTGTGTGTGTGTATGTGTGTGTGTTGCCATGGGATTTGGTGGAGTGAATTAAGAGAATTTTGTGTGTTGGTGTGTGGTGTGCCGTGGAGATTTGGAGGGGAAGTGAATGGATTAATTGGATGTGCGTGTGTATTGCCGTGGGGTTTGGTGGAGTGAGATTGGGAGTGTGATCAATTAATATTGTGTGTGTGTGTACATGTAGATGAGAGGGAGGAGGGAGGAGGAATCATTTTGTGTGTGTGTGACATGTGTCCCATGAGGTGTCAATGTATGTGTGTGTTGTGCGTGTGTGTTGTCATGCTCTTATGGAGCCATGTGTCACAAGGAGAGGAGGAAACATGTGTGTGTTGTCTCGGTTTGCATGTTTGCCTCAGTTTATGCGGCGTACTCGGAACTCTTGCTCGAGTTTTACTTGGGATTGTGACACGAATATCGAGACTCGACAAACGATGCCATATACCTGTGTTTTCTAAAAAACACAGGGTATGCCCGATTGCTCCGAAAATACCATATACTTACTTATATCGGCATATTTTCACTCAACTATGTTAGTTCTCTAAGGATTTTGATGATAACAATCAAGTGTAAAACCAAGATTGAAGAATTGTCTTAAGAAAGCAAAAACTTGCTGGTTGAGACAATACTCGAGTATCAGTAGCAATACTCGAGTATTGGTCTTTCAAAGAAAAGCTCAATGTTAATGACTAAAGGCAATACCGCCGTATCCTAGTGGATACTCGAGTATTGGACCTTACAGAGAGCATCACAAGTTTTCCATCAGAGCATGCTCAAGTATCGGTCTGTATACTCGAGTATAAGCCAAAAAGACTCTTCAATATTTTTCAAAAGAAATAAGAACTCTAGTTTAGAAAACTCCAGTTTCGAAAACTTAAGTTTTGGAATATGAAAAGTCCAGTTTTTATCTTGACTCCAAAATTCAAATATTTTCATTTTCAAATGAAAACTTGAGTATGACATTAACATATTCGAGTATTGGGCCAAGCAAAAATATTTAAACATTTATTGTACATACAAACTTCAGTTTAAAAAACTCCGGTTTGGGAAACTCCAGTTTCACACTGGTTAATGTTCTCTTTGAGTTTCAAAATAGAAACCCATACTCGAGTATGGTGTTAAATACTCGAGTATTGAGTCACACAGAGAGCATCTGTGTTTTCCAACGTTTTCAATACTGCGGTTTTAATTGAATACTCTGGTTTTGATGTTTTGGATATATTTTCATTAAGAGTCCAAAACTCGAGTATTGATTGCATACTCGAGTATTGGCTTAAGTTAAACTGAAGCTCCAAAGTTCAGATTGCAAGTTTCGTCTCTGGAAGGAGTATACTTGAGTATAGACACAGAAACTCAAGTATAGCCTTAAGTGTATATTGACATATTTGAGTATTGATGCACAAACTCAAGTATTGGTCGCGCCTACTAATAATTCAAATCTGCAAAATCTGTGTAATGTTTGTTATTTGATCTAAATGCTTTCCAATATTCATCATCAACATTACCAGATATGTTTAATGTGTTTGCTAGTGTATTTCAGCCAATTTACAGATGAATCAAGGAGATTAAAAGAGCTGACTTCACAAAAAGCAAAGTCATGTCAGAGCATTCTATGCAGAGCTACCAAACTTGTCATAATCTGAACTACACAATGCAAAAAGGATAAAGAGACACTTATCTACTCAAAACCTTGACATTCCAACGGCTAGAAACACAAGAAAGTCAGCATTTATCCTTCCAACACAAAGAATGAAAAAGTGTAGAGAGAGAAGAGGCCAAGGTGCTTCTAACAGTCAGAAAACTTCTCCGACGGTCATATGAATGCTTGCAACGGTTATTAATCACACTCTAAGTATAAATAAAGCAACATTCAATTATCTCAACAACCATTAAGCCAGAAATCGAAAAGCATTTAAGTTGTTCATCTATTCTCAAGCTTTTCTGTACAGAGTATCTGTTGATACTAACTAAGCTTCAGTGTTCATCTTATTTGCTCTTTTAAGAGAGTTTATTACTTGTATTTATTTATTATAAAGAATCTCAAGTTGGGGGACTTGGAGATTTGGGAGTCTTTGATTATAACTTGTAAAGGGGAGCAAGTTCTAGTGAGAGAATTACTTCAAAGTTACAGATGGTGTAATCAAGAGACATAGTGAAATACTCAAGGTGCCTGAGGACTAGACATAGGCCATAGAGTTGGGCCGAACCAGTATAATCCTTTGTGTCCATTCTCTCTTCCCTGCACTCTATTTTGCTCTGTGTTGTCATCTTAAAACAGAACCAGCGAAAGAATTTCGAAAATCCCCAATTCACTTCCCTCTTGGTGATTTAGCTTCACTTTCAAACTAATTGTCCTATAACTTAGGACATAGTTGGGTGGCATCTTTTCCAATCGAATTAACACCGTATAGGTCTTCGGTGCCCCTTTTTCATTAGCACTTTAATTTCACAGCCTATAGATACTAGGTCCACTGACCCGTATAGCCAAATTACTTAGTCCCTAAGAGGCTTTATATTTCTCATTATTCTTGGGACTCTTCCCGAATTGGGCTTAATCGTTTGCCTAATTTAGGCTTATTTTTAATTCTTAGGACCCAAAATTCAGGATGTTACAGATAATTATATAAAAATAATGAATAATCAGACTTATTTGCGTGCATGGAAAATAAATTTAATTGATTTTAAAAAGTTCTTTTTCGTTTTAACCCTAATCAAGTAATTAACTAACTCCATTAAGGTTAGCATCACGCGTTTTGTTTCAGAGGTGAGTTTTACTGAGTCATATACTTAAACATCTACGAACTCTCCAATCTGGAATGAAAATGAAACTTGTGTCATCTTCTGAATGCCAAAAAAAAACAACAATCTTAGAAAAGGCCGAACCATATTATTTATTAAAGACAATAATATAGCACCAAAATCATCACACTCCCTCAAAAATCTCACTCATACCAAATAGTTCCAACTTACAACTCCATAAATACACACACATGAATCTCCCACGACCCAAACCTCAAATCACCAAAAAACAAATTGGCGAAACTGAGGAAACTACACAGTGAAGAATAAATGAAGAAACACTGTCAAGGAGAGAATAATATTGAGTGGCAAGAAGCAGCAGCCATGGCAGCAAGTCTTCTAAAAGCTCGAAGAACAGGAAGAAAGAGGTTCATTGGGGTTCGTCAGAGACCTTCAGGGAGATGGGTCGCTGAAATAAAAGACACAATTCAGAACATAAGAGTTTGGTTAGGGACTTATGATACTGCAGAAGAAGCTGCAAGAGCTTATGATGAAGCTGCTTGCTTGCTTCGTGGAGCTAATACTCGGAGAAACTTCTGGCCTTCTCACTATAATTCTAACTACCCAGTAAATAATCCAGTTCTTCCCAGAAAGATTGCTAATCTCATCCTTCTTCGGCTCAAAGCTCGAAACATTGCTTCTTCTTCTCATCATTTTCCCAGTAACCAAACAAAAGAAGAAGAAGAAGAAAAGCCAAAGACCGAGCTTGATCATTTTCTTGATGGGTTTGATGGTGGTGAATTTTGTAGTAGTGAGTTTTCTTGTGATTTTCCCAGTGACAGCCAAACAGGTTTAGAAGAACCCTACCAGTTGAACAGCTTTCTAGAAGAGTCAGACAATAGTTTTCTCACAGATTTAGTCAGTTTTAGATCAGGAAACAAAACTAACTTGTTGGATGAAGAAGTAGGATTTAATGAAGAAAATCATGGGAAGGAGAAGAAGATGGATGGGGAAAAGATTGAAAGTGAGAGGGAAAAAGAAATTTTTGAGGAATATTCTGATATGGGGTTCATGGATTTTCAGTTTTTGAATAACTTGGGATCTATTTGTGATTCTTCTCCATTTGAGGTAGCAGAAGAGATGATGGGGCCAATTATAATGGATCAGAAACATAAAGAAGTATATGAAAATGATGATGAAGCATCATTTTTAATAGAAAGTTTTAGGATGAAATATGAACGGAAATTCTCAGCTTGTCTTTATACCTACTGTGGAGTTTCCGAGTGCCTGAGGCTACAATTTGGATCAGAAAATTTCTGAGTCATCGCCGTCATCATCATCTTCTTTCTTCAATCCAATGATAGGGTTCTTGATCTCTTGGAATAATTATTGGTATTCTCTTCAAATTTGGCAGCAAAATAATAAGGACTTTTACATTAGGGTATTATTGTTGGTACTTAATTCATATTAGCTCAATCTTTACATGTCTACACAATAAAGATTGTATTTTTAATTCTTTGATTCATTAATGTTGAGGGTTTTGGCTACATAATAAAGTTTTAGATCTCTCTCTCTCTCTATGACATTTTTCAAATTTCCAATATATGATTCTTATATAGATCTTTTTCGGGCAAAAATATTATGATTCTTATTATATGCAATCACCCTAAGCTTTTACTAGTTTCAATACTCATCGCTTAAAATGGAGCTCACTATTGTGATATGAAATAACCATATATGGAATACTGTCCTAAATATTCCAACTGCTGGGAAAAAAATGAGATTAAAATATCAGGAGTTCACAGTAACCAAAGATTTAGGTCGCTTTTCTAAATAAACGACTTTTATACTTTTATATTTAGGTCGCTCTTCATTATAAACTACTTACATACGCACCGCCACTAACCATATTTATTCTCGGTGACAGTATCTAAACATTTAAATAAGAATTGAAAATGAATCACTTGATTTAGGTTAAAAAAATAGCTATTACCATGACAACTGATGCCGGGTAAACTGGCAATAAAAACTGCAATGCTTTGAGATATAAATCTTTTATCTTTTGAAGTTTTTTATTTTATAAAAAAAATAAGACAAAGGATTAATCGTTTATTATTTAAATTATTTACTAATTACTAATGACGTCATCACCAGAGTTCAAATCTACATATATTAAATGGAAGAAAAAAATGTTGGGGTCCAAAATAAGAACTTCGCAAAAATTATAAGGATAAAAGAATAGAAAAGAAATTTTAATAAAATGACAAGGGTATATTTGTCCACTTGTAATTATTGGTTCGCCGGCTCTCCTGAACCAAAGGTATAAGGAGTTATAAATTAAAAAATAATAATAATAATAATAATAATAGATGTTAAATAGGACCTGTTATCTGAGAAAATAGGCATAAGAGTACCAATAGCCATTAATCAAGATAGCTGCAGAAACACACAATCATGTGCCAAATAATAGTAAAAACCGAGAAATACAATTCCCTCACAAATTCTATTTAAGCAACTTTTATGCATACTCATTATATTTAGGTCGCTTTTCCATATAAGCAACTTCGAGGCGCAATTATTTAGGTCACTTTTCTTTATAAATGACTTATAAACGATACCCATATTTCGGAAAGAAATCCTCTCATTATCTATTTTCTAATGAATCCTTTGGGTTGTTGATTAAAAAGGTGAGAGAAAAATCAAATGAATGTCACTTGATGATGTACTTTTCAAATTGATTAAGATTTAGGAATTACAAAAAATGATGAGAAAATGAATGAAGAGAAAAACTTAACCCCCATATTTTATCCTGGCAGTGTCTGAAAATTTTAACAAGACTTGAGAATGAATCACTTGAACTATGTCCTATATTTAAAACCAAAAGAGAAGTAGCAATTACTTTAGACTTATAGAAGCTTTGTTCTTCTGGAAAATGGTTGTTCAACATGCCATCTCTCTTTTTCCCGTTTACTCTCATAAAATCATTGAAGAAATTAGTTTCACATTAAACTGCTAAAAATTTATGGAATGTGATATCAAAAGATGAGTTGGGACAAATCTATGACCCAAAATTTCTTCCTGAAGTTTAAGACTCCTTTTACGTGACATTAGAGTCTCTTATCATACAAGATTATTTCTTTGATCTCAATAAATTATTATAATTAAAAAATATATTATTTTTATCAATTTTAAATAAAAATATTTTTTATAAATAAAAAATATTATTATGAAATTAATTTCAAATAAAAAATTTTAGGATTAAGGTGCAAAAACGCACATGTGATTCACCCCAAGGGACGCTAGCACCAAGTGCTTATTTTAGGTCCAACAGTGACTATGAGGTTACCAAATGAGAGCAAAAGTTACACTGGACACTAGTTGATAGACGGTCAACATTAATGTGGATGGAGTGAAAAAATTTGCCTATGTGAACACTGAAGTGAATTGGGAAAGAAGCCACGTGGAATAGCAATAGATCATTAGGATAGGACATATTTTGGAGGAGGAGAAATTGTGGAAAAAGTGGGCTGGTGAACGAAGGAAAAAATAAAATAGAAAGTGGGGATAAAAGAGACAAAACAAATTGGAGGACGACAAATTGATGAGCCACCTGATATGCGAGCATTAGGAATCTATCGATGGTGAAGGACGAGCGATTGAGGAGAAATATGTGACCTTGGTTTGAAGTGAATGAGCCGATTTAAACTCGGAAGCCCCTGATTCCTAATCCGTCTTCAATGTCAAGAGAAACAACGAGGGGAACGAGGCTTGATCTGCTCTGATGCAAGCACTAGGGTTTGAGTAGGAAAGATTTGGTGACCTTGGGATCAGTCGATGGTGAAGGACAAGCGATTGGGCATAAATTTGTGAGCTACGATTGAAGTGTAGGAGTTGTCATTTGCGATAGGGTTTCACTAAACTAACGCTTTAAGCGAGCACAATGAAAAAGAGAAATGAACTGAGTGAGGGATAGAGGAATTGGTCGTGGAAGTGGGAACTCTTGGTAGAGGAAAAGATGAAAAGCACGTTAAAGGGGAATATTCGTTCAAAAGGTGTAGGGTATAGGCCAACCACGGTCAAAAAAGTGTTCTAGGTAAGCAAAGATTGGGACCAATAAACATTTGCTTTGTTTGTTTTCTTTTGGATATAGTGAAATGGCATGGAGGCCCTTGAATTCAATTTATTTTTTCTTCTGTGTAGTTGTAATGGCAGCAAAGGGAAAGGAGAAAGCAATAATCGATGATGGAGACAATGGGGAATAGATTCATGAAAGGTCAGTAGAACATGTTGAAAAGTATGAAATGACAATGAAAGGGTGAAAAGAAATTAAGGCTCGATTGTAGGGAGGTTATAAATCAGTTGTAGATAGTATATTACATGCTAATGGGGGTAGGAAAAGTGAAAAGAGAGTGGAAGGAAATGATAAAAAGATAGTCCAAGAAATGGAAAAAGCTGAAGATGGAATATCACCTAGAGGGGGTGAATAGGTGATTTAAAAATCTAACTGCTTAATCAAAATTTTCGCAAATTAATGAACTAAAGTTTAAAGGAGAATGAACACGATAGAATTTATCCTGGTTCGGTCTATCCTGACCTACGTCCAGTCCCCAAAAACACCTTAGGATTTTTCACTATCTTCATAATACAATTACACAACTCAGAATGATCCTCAGACTCACTCCCCCTTACTACTTGTAATTGTACACCCTCACTTAAGGTTCCACAACCTTAAGATTTTACAAACGAATGAAAATTGAATGTTTAAGTAACTCCTCACAAGTTGAATAATAAATGATCACTGAAGTACAAGTTGAGAGTAATGAAACTGATAAGATAATAACTCAGAGTAAATGCGCAGAGTTTCGGTAGGTGGCTGAATTGAATGCTTCTTCAATTTATAGTTGTGTTGCAAAATAGCTGTTGTGTTGATTGTGTTGATACAGCCGTTGTCTTCTTGATACAACCGTTGTTGTTGTTGTTGGCAGGCGAAGGTAGAGGTCACTTGACCGTTGGCATTTTGGCACTTGTCTGCTAGCAGTTTGAAATTCCTAAAGGCGCCAACATTCTTTTCTTATTGTCCTCAAGAGAAAGAGAACGAGAATGTTTTTGTATTTGACCGTTAAAGTTCTGCAATTCTGCAAGAGAATGTTGTCACTTTGTTTTTGCTTTTCATCAGATATAATAAATGCTGATGACATCATCATCGCCTTTTTGATAGAGCATAAGAATTCCTGATATGATAAGATAAACTCCAAGAAATGTGGTTAGCAATAGCTATAACAATGTAATAATAAGAAAAGAGATGAACCAGATACACATCAGAGGTGATCGCGCAAATATTCGAAAAGCATATCAGTTTAAGTGCGGTCAACCTCGAGGTTCACTAATAAACCTCGAGTTTTTGCCTAACCTCGAGGTTGCATTTTCAACCTCGAGTTTATGTGAGACGAAGTGGGAATTTCGGATAGCAATGAAATATGAAGGAAACCTCGAGGTTTCATTATGAACCTCGAGTTTTGTCAAAACCTCGAGGTTACTTTTCAAACCTTGAGGTTCTGTCTAAGCAGTGAAGAGTCTCAGTCAGCAAAGAAGTAGATGTAACCTCGAGTTTATGAAACCAACCTCGAGTTTCAACTTAACCTCGAGTTTGGTTTATGGACCTCGAGTTTTTACAGGGAACTTTCTGAAGAGATCTAGGAGCTAAAACCTCGAGGTTTATTTCTGAACCTCGAGTTTATGATTTATGGATTTAATTAGTTTAATTAGTTTCTCCATATACTTTGTATATGTTTACTAGATATGTTACTACTTTGACTGCATATCTTGGGGAAATATATTTTGATTTAGGTCCATTAGTCTCATCAATGATGATGTAGAATGACATCTTTTGTTAAAGTCATCAATAATGTGTGATTGTTCAAATTTCCATCCTTATCTTCTTTTACCAGTATTAAGTTTAATAATTGGCCTACTAATCACTAAGATTGCCACCTTTGTTGTCTACTTTATGCTTGACTTTATTAAAAACATGGGCAATGAGTTTTATCATTGAGTTTTATCACATAAAGAGAGCCCTGAGAGTAGAGACACCAACTATTGTGGAGATAAAGAGGTAACACTTATTAGAGAAGTGAGTTAAAGGAATAATTACTTTTTGAATGCCGCTTCCTATTCCATTAAGATACAAAAATTATAGCTACTAAGTATCTATTTGGCATTCTTTTCCATTGGTTTTGCAATGTATATGTGTTATTGCAATCATCACCCAATGGTTTTTATTTCATATCTTTTTGTTTGTGCAATGGAAATGAATGTTTGTTCAATAGCCTGGTATGTTTACCGTTATGAATAGCTTTATTACTTTGTTGAATGGCCTGTTCATTTATTTGGTTTGACTAGCTTTTTTAGTTGACTTACGAGTTGGTTGTTGTACATGTTCAATTAGTATCCTTTAATTTCTTTTTTTTATATGCTTTCTAGATTCAATTGGTTTAATTAGTTCCTCTAAATACTTTTTATGTGTTTACTGTTATGTGTACTTCTTATATTGATAACTAAAATTTCAATAGCTTTATTTTTGGGTTCATTTAAATATTTCTGACATGTTAGTACTGTTATGTTTACTAAATTAGTTTATTGTTATTGATGGCCTATTATTGTTGTAATTCTGAATTAGTACTATTATGTTTATTGAATTAGTACTGTTATGGTGTAGGCCATTAATTGATGTTGATGGCACATTCTTAAAAGGTAAATCAAGAGAAATATTGTTGACAACTATGGGAGTTGATGGTAATGACTCCTTGTTTCCCTTGGCACTTGCATTGGTTGAAAAGGAAACTGCACTTAACTGATCGTGGTCCCTCTAATGGCTCCGTAACTCTCTATACTTAGGCAATAGCGAGAGCTTAACAATCATTTCTAATATACAAAAGGTAAAGTTCTATGTTTCACATGTGTATAATGAATGTAGTTGCATTTTAGGTTGATTAGTTATATGTCTAATGTGATACTATCATGGTTCTTAACATGACTATCATAATGGATGCTTGATAGTTATATGTTTTCTTTACTTTATTTTCTATATATTATGGATGCTTGCTACTACATGTTTACTGGTTATTCTTCCATAACTCAAAAAATTTACTGGTTTAACATAACATTATTCATTTTCAAAGGACTAGCTAATGTTGTTGGTGAAGTACTTCCTCAGGCGAAGCACAACCTTTGTGCCTGCCACATTTATGCTAACTGGAGCAAGAAGTGGAGAGGGAATGATTTCAAAAAGAAATTCTTCACTTGTGCATGGAGTACATTTGTAGAAGAATTCAAAGACAATCTCACATCTATGGGTTCGTTCAACCAAGAGGCAGCTGAGGATGTCGTGTCTTACAATGTCAATTCGTGGGTATGAGCTTACTTCTCTGCAAGATGTAAGTCTTGGGTGGTAGATAATAACATAAGTAAGTCATTTAATGCGTGGATATACGAGTATAGGTTCTTGGCCGTTATTAGAATGATCGATGGCATTGGGCTTAAGATGATGGCTAAATGGGCTGATAGTGAATCAATTGTGTGTGGTCGGAATAGTGATTTCAACCCTAAATGTATGGATCTGTTTGAGTCTAATAGGTATTTGGCTATTGATTGTAGAGTTTTTTTTTTTAATGAGGATGACAACTATGAGGTTGTAGAGGGACAAGATAAGCACTTAGGTTATCTATGTAGACAAATGTGTACCTGTAGAGCTTGGGATTTGACAGGAATACCTTACCAACATTCCATTTGCGCTATGTATCATGCTAAGGTAGATCCCAAATCCCAAATATCACACTACTATCACAAGGACACATATCTTAGAGCCTATAGAACAAAACTACAACCAGTAAGGGATAAGAAATTTTGGAACACTACAAAATTCCTCCTAACGCGCCATCCCTCTATTTGTAAACTGCTTAGTAGACCGCAAAAGAAAAGAACCAGAATTGATGAAGCAGGGAAAAGGAGGAAAAGATCTGCCTCTGCACGTGAACCTACTAGTTTAGTGGCTTCTCAAAGTAAAGAACAAGTTACCATCAAAAGATTAACCAGGCGTGGAAATTAGGGCACAACAGAAAGTCATGTAAGGAGGTAAGTACAAGTTACCATCACAATTTCCCAACATTAACTATTGAGAGTATTGAATAATAATGGTATGAATTGATATTTGAATAGAGATGGTTGCATTAATTATTGGTGGCTGTAACAGTTACTGTTTAATGGTACTAAATAATTATTGAGGGATGATGAAATTTAACTTATTGTACTAATATGATTGTACAAATTCTTGCACTAATTATTGAATCGTTGATATAACTCTGGGTGCATGAGTCATTGTTTGAAAATTTTACCTCTATATATGTCTTTACATGTTTACTAGCCATATGATATTGAATATTAATGAATAGGAATTATTTGTGGACCAATGAGAGAAACAATAAGATCCTCTACAAGGCAGGCAAGAGGGGCATGTGGTTTTGGGATAAGATATGATGAGACCATAGAATCTAGTGTTTTCAATGTGAGTATGTTTTGGGAAAATATGACTACTTCATTTATGTCTATGTGTATGGTTAACCACAAATTTATCTCACTTTTTCCATTTCTGATTATGTTGCAGCCTGGACTGACTTCTGAGAGGGTTATTAATGAGGGCACAAGACATGTGTCTATGGACAACGATGTTAATCAACAAACCGAGTTCCCTATCCCAAATGAAAGGGAGTTGAGATTGTCCTGGGGTTGTATATCAAGAGATCTAATAGGTGCACAATGCATTCAATTTCATCTTGACCCAATCAATGTTGCTCCACCTTTCAACCTTCTGTTTCCGCCTCGAGGTCTGCAATGGAAAGGACAAGCATGTATTACAACATCACAACTCTTAGTATAGAGTCGGAGTGAAATGCAAAGGAACAAAGGCAAATCAAAGAAGCATACTTATTAGTTTAATAGTGTTATTATATTTATTTGGCCTCAGGTTTGTTAGACTTGGTTATCACCTAAGAGGGGGTGAATTGGGTGTCTGATAAAACTTCAGGTAACTTTGAAAATCTTTTCTCAACTTACTAAAGGTAGTTCATATGATAGTAATAATCTATAAAGCAATTGTCAGTCATTTGAATATATATGTTGAGAATATAAGAGTTTAGGGAAAAGAATATGCAAACTATGATTTATCTTGGTTCGACCGAATCCTTGACCTATGTCCAGTCCCCAAGCTTCACTTGGGATTTTCAATCCACTATCCTCTTGTTTAATGGGCACAAGAAAAGCCTTTACAATCCAACAAGTTCGCCTAGGCACTTGTGAAGCTGAATCTCTCACGATGTACTCCCCCCTTACTTACCGTAAGTTTACAATCTATTTCTCATTCAAGATCACCCAATCTTGAATAATTCTCAAGTAAACAGATAAAATGATTATAATGAATCTTCTCTCTTAGAAGTGAATATGATGAGCATTGAAGTACAAATAATTTCACTTTCTATGGTAAGCTATATAAATATTGAGAACAAAGAGCATATGATATAAACGTTGGATTTAGAGTGCTGGCATTTCGACAGTGTAAGCCTATGTCTTTATGTCTATTTTGAATGCTTATCCTTTTATAGTTAATGAAAAGCACTCGTCCGTTGAGCGATTGTTTCCTTTCAGAATATGATCATTAGATGTCCATTAGAAGTAGCCGTTAGACATGTTTAAGCTTTCCGTTAGACACAGATGAGTTCCATTGACTACAATCGATCGTCGCTTCATTAAATGTGTTTGTCGTCGATGTACTCATGCATAAGTTGACTCAGAATAATAGCTGGAATAGGTATGCCTCGTAGGAATGTATTTATCTGCTCAGAGCCTTTATTCCATTTCTATCCTCTGTTGCATTAAATGCTTCTGACACAACAAACGATTTTTTTGCTAATTTCAAATTAAACATGGTTAATCATCTGTAAATCACTCAAAAATATTATTAGATTAATAATAATAATAATTTTGAGTGAGATTAAGAATAATATAAAATAACCCAGTGAGATTAATCAGGAAATTAAAGGTCTAATGAAGCGATTTGATCATAGGAACAACATTACTCGAGTAACACATTCTTATTACTCGAGTAAACACGTGACTCTTAAGTATCCTGCATTCTGGTTGACATTACTTGCATGAGATGTGGCCATTACTTGAGTAAGTTTCTAAGGTAATAATATCTGGAATCATATTGCTCGAGTAATATAAAATGTTACTTGAGTAATAATGAAATAGTCTCTGACCATGATTACTCAAGTAATATATTTTGTTACTCGAGTAATATCAAAATATTACTTGAATAAGAGATTATTACTTGAGTAATATCGAAGGATATTTGGAGATGTAGCGTCTGGAACAGGAAGTTACTTAAGTAATATTTTGTTACTCGAGTAAACTCATATAGGTTAAAATTAATTGTTCCAACAATGATATTACTTGAGTAACATATTTTACTTACTCGAGTAACATGAGCAACGTATTCTATATAGCTTCAAAATTGACAAACCACCCATACCCAAAAAGCTCTTTAAGTCTTCTTTCCAATGCAACAAGAATCAGCTCCAAACTCATTATATGTTGAGCATTATGATCAGATTAATAAAAGCTATTCAGAACCAACGTTTTTGCACAATTTTGAACAGACTATGAACTTCCAAAAATCATATCTCTCTCATTTGATCTTTGTTTTCTGTGATCTTGATGTTTTTGGAAAGGTATATGAGTCTAGTTTTATATGCCATCGATTTCAGCTTATTCCGATGTGTAGTTTGTGAGTTACATTTGTTGGAAATTATGCCCTAGAGGCAATTCATCGTACTTTGAACATTAATGTTATTTAAAGTATTCTCCATTTCGTTATCATTTCATTTGCATGTTTATATTGATAACTGTATCCTTAGATGTATCACATAGATTACCCTAAATGTCCCTGGTCGGTCATCTACGTGGGAGCAAAATGAAATAAGACCAGTATGACTTTGATGAGGTATGGAGATACAAATCAAAGTCATAGGCACTTGTAAGAGTATAAGGTGCTGGGCCAACCCAATGTGAGAAAGCTATATGGATTTAGTCATATGCTTATCTCATGTATAATCGTGTCATAACGTCTTTTGACCTGAGATCATCATGGATTCCTACATGATGAGTTGCTAATCTTTGACCTAGTCAAAAGTCACCTTTGACTGGGTGATGATAAAGGCTATGATCGGGGCAGAGGAATATGAATGGTCAAGATGGAATTTGTCCCTCATATTTGTAGAAGATAATACTGGGCCCCTCGATGAGTGAGTCTAAGAAATGTATGGCCATACTATGAAGGAAAGGAGTTTCCATTTCAATTATTAGACTACTCAAAAATCGAAAAAGTAATGGTCAAGAACAGGAAGTTGACATTATCCATGCCTCATACTTGACCAAATTATCACATGACAAAAGGGACGCGACATGATTGTATGATAAGTTGTATCGTATCATCGATCCCCATATGAATTGGGTAGTCGCAATGTCTTATTAGAGGCCGCTTGCAACTTGTAGGTTAGTACAGTATTGGTCCGCTACCAATCTCATCCCCTAAAAGGTCGCACACAAGAATAACCCAACACAAGCAAAAGTGTATAGATTCATTGAATCTTAGATATATCTAAAATCTAATAAATATTGTATTTAATTTAGGATGTATATTATGTGTGTGTGTGTGTGTGTGTTAAATTCAAAAATAATATAACAATATTATTTAGTAGAAATTATAATATCATTAAATAATATTTGTTTTTTTATTTGATTTATTTGATAAATTAAATATCTAAAACAAATAGAGATATTGTATCTTAAATTTAATTAAATAGATAGATATCATTTCTCAAATTTAATTTATAGAGATAAATTGAATCAGAGGACTTTTAATTCAGATTAAATAGATAGTTTAAATTAGATCTATTAGATAGATTTAATTAATATATTATTTTAATCCAAATTCAAATTTCAAAATTAATAAGGATTAATTTTGAATATAATATGCCTATCGGGTTTTAAAAAACCTATGGGGCCTTTTGTCATACGTATTAGAAAAGCCGCAAGAAACCCTAAAGAGAAAATAGAGAGATGTGAGAATACTAAAGGCGCTAGCATGCTGCCGTCGGTGTTGGAGGCCGTTCGTGTGGATACCGATAAAGGGAGTAGATTCGCAAAGTCGGCTCCTGTTGATTGAGTAGGTAGCCCACGAGATAAAATTGGCTTCACCTTAATCCGATCTCTGGTTTGGGAGATATCATCAAATTACTAGGCCTCGCCTCAGCTGAACGTGAAACAGAGTAGAGCAAAGTTGCTGAAACACATATATTACTCAAGTAATATATGGCTAAGTAATATATGGCTTACTTGAGTAATTGCGAGAAATGAAGCATAATTACTGTAGCCACTCGTTGTAGCACTATAGCAACTCATCTTGACATTGTAGCAACTTGGGTATTCATTGTGAAGCTTGAGGTTGCTTATTTTAACTTCGAATTGTGCCATTCCAACTTCCATTGATCATAAAAACTCCAATATTCATATTCTCATAATATTTGACAAGTTCTTCTTTCTTCAATCTCCTCTCTTGATCATTCTCTATAATTCAACTTTAGACTAACCTATATTAAACAAAGTAGTTAGTCAATGTAGGAGATAAATAGATTATGTAAAACTTTTTGCTCTTTATAATGCCATCTATATAAGATATCATTAAAACTAATCATATCCAACAGGGTTGTCTACTTATTTTGGTTATAAATCTGTATAGGCCAAACTCATGTCAATCAACCATGCTTTTTGTTAGTTATTTTGGTGTAAAAAATGCTTGGCAACCTGGTTTTGTTTAGTTATTTCCCTGTAAAAAGCCTTGGCAGCCTACTTGTATTTTGAAGGAAATTGACACATAGTTATAAATGTGTCTCCCTTGAATGAATTTTTTGCTAATATAATGCAAGCCTTTTGGTTTATAGTCGTTCTTTATCATCTTAACTCTTCAATTGCAGAGGTTTCATGCATGCTTCCTTAGTATATATAATCCTGTTCTTGTAGGTGTTTTATTCATGTTAAAATTCTTGTTTTGTTTATACCTTTATTTGGTTAAACTCTATTTTGTTTTTTTGTTTAGTTTTCTTCTTAGTTAAAGGTCAATTGAAAATTTGCATTTTCCATTATTTAATTAACCATTTCATAAGGACACCATCATTCTATTCTATGGTGTGAAGGCCACAAAACTGGCTATAATTCACTCAAGCATGTAACATAAACACTAATTCAACATTTTCACAAAACACAAATATTACACATCATTAATCATTGTCTAATCTCTCAAAATAACAACAAAAGTACACTAACCCATTAACAATACATTACCACCAACAAATACGTTAAAGCTCATAATACCAACAAAAATACACATAATCCCTTCTTCACTTCACTTTGTCTAATCTCTTACAAATACCTTGTCAATAACAACACACAAGTCAGTAACAATGTTGCTAATGCAAGTTTAAGCTTTAACTCCCCCTTCTTCACTTCACCTTCAACTACAACAAGCTCTTCATACAACTTCTCGCATGCATTCCCTTTTCGAAGCTGCTTGTTCTCCTCGTATAACTTGTCTATATCATTTAGTAAATCTTTGATAATTGCATTTTCCCTTTCTCCAAACCCACCATCATGCCATTCAAAATATCCATAGCCACCATCCTAACAAGTTTCATCAACAACCATTAAAAATCAAGAACCCAACCCCTTGCAAATCTCATTCCACGTCTTACAAATCTTACTTGGTAGTAATTATGAAAGTCGTAAAACCTCCTACCTAGGTTTCCATTTGACCACAACGTCCACTAGGGATCTAACAAATTGTGATATAAATACCACATCAGACCTTCGTAATGTTCATCATAACTGGGTTGTCTCACGAACACCACCTCCTTCTCCGTTTTTGGTTTTCCCCTGCGGTTGCCATTGACAACGATTTTATGGACCTCCTTCTACATTGCTCATTCCTCAACGCTTGCATCAGTGCAGATCAAGCCTCGGTCCCCTTATCGATTTCTCTCAACGCTGAAGATGGATCAAGAATCAGGGGCTTCCGCGTTTCAATCAGCTCGTTCACTTAAAACCAAGCTCACAAATTTCTCCCCAATCACTCAGCCTTTACCATTAATAGAACCCTAATGCTCGCATATGAGGTGGCTCATCGATTTGTTGTCCTCCAGTTTGTTTTGTCCCGTTCGTCCCTACTTTCTATTTGATTTTTAGCTTCATTCATCGACCCATTTTTCCACAATTTCTCCTCCTCCAAAATACATCCTATCTTAATCATCTATTGTTATTCCATATGGCTTCTTTCCTGATTCACTTCAGCGTCCACGTAGGCAAATTTTTTCACTCCGTCTACGTTAACGTTGACCGTATGGTCAACTAACATCCAATGTGACTTTTGCTCCCATTTGGTAACTTCATAGTCACTGTTGGACCTAAAAAAAGCACTTGGTCTAGGCGCCCCTCAGGTTGAATCACATATACATTTTTGCACCTTAACCCAAAATTCTATTATACTTGAAAATTGTATTATTATCAAATTATTTTTAAAACATATTATTTCATGTTTAAATATATCATTATCTTAATTATAAATAAAAAATTATTATATTAATTAGATAAGGTTGAATTAATTTATACAACATATAAATATAAGTAAAATAATATGTTAGGGTAGAATGATAATTTGCTACCATTTCTCCCTTCCCCTTCCCTCCCCTCCTAAACCAAACAAAGCATCACTAAAAAATCCCTCACCTCTTCCCCCACCAACTAAATCAAACAAGGTAATCCCTTACCCTTAATTTCCTTCCATCCCCTCTTTTCAAACCAAACACATCCTTAACAAATATATAATAAAAGATAAAACTTGTTTATTTTTTAATCCTTATACATATATATTATAGGTAAAATAAACAAAAGTTCCCTTTCAGTATACATCTAAATTGTGTTGGCCAAAAAGAGTAAATTTTATTAATCACCAAAGAAATCAAAGTACACACTAATTGCCAAAGCCAAATAAAATCACTCCAAAAAACCTACACATACAAGCTAACACACATCTCACTAAGAAAGGCAAAACAAGTACACAAACAATTAAACCTACCAAAACAACTAACTCAAAACATCAAACACTATCATTATAATTGATTAGCTAATACCCTTCTTAAAGCAATTGCTCTCCTTTACCAAAGAATCCTCATGAATCATAATGCTGGCACCATCATTCATTTACCATGGTACACCCCCATACAAGCCTCTATTGCAATATAATCTACAACTTTATTTCTCCCTCTATAAAACAAGGAAAAAGAAACATTCAGCAAGCTCCCCAAAACACAGTATTTTCATCTCTACAAACAATCCCCAAACCAACATGCCCTCTCTTCCCTTTGTAAGCTCCATCTAAATTAATTTTGATAGAGCCACAATCAAGTATCTTCCAATAATCCAACCTAACACCTGCACTGGGTAATTTCACTGTAACAGAACTAGCTCTATTGTTCCAAAATTCCTCCACAAGAGTATGAGTTCTGTCAATCACCAAGCCAGGATCCACCCTACTTCCCTTAAAAACCCAGTTACATCTTGATTTTCAAATCCACCAACACAAGATTGCAATAGTAGATTTCTACACATTATCTAGCTCTTTATTTTCCAGAAGCACATTAGTAAACCACTTATCTACCCTTAAGATTTGCATTTTCTTAGTGAATAAACCCAAGTTGCAACCAAACCAGCACTTCTTAGGACAAATAGGTCGTAGCTACTGCCCCATTGAGAATTCTCCAAATAAAATGTTGCATCTTGGGTAGGACTACCAATTTCCAAACATACTTTCATAGCTCATTTGATGTTTGATAAGAAATATTATGATCCTTCTTTGTAATTTTGGAACTTTTTCTTTTCTCATTATATAATTACCAGATTAAACATAATACACACTATTATTTGTGCCTATCTAGATCATTAGCTTCACTCACAGGAAGCTTAATCTTATGAATCTTATGACTTCCTCCATTGATAAGAAATCCTCAATACTACTTAAGTTCCATCTACCATTACAAATCAAATTGGCGACCCTTAGGTTTTTCCTATCTTCATCCACATTATATCCAACTAGCTTTTTGGTGTATAAATTAGGAATCTACTAATCATCCCACACATTTCTAGAACAACCATTACCCACTTAACAATACAATATAGTTCTTTAGACAACAATTTACGGCCTTCTAAAATGCTATTCAATACCAAGATGGCCTTCCACCCTTCTTTGCATGAAGAAAATCAAACTTGGGAACATAGATTTCTTTTTACACTCTCATCATAATCTTGTGGTTGTTACGCTAATCTCCAAGTTGTCTTAGCGAAAAGAGCTCTATTAAGGCAGAGCAAATCCCTAAAGCCCATACTACCATCTTTTTTAGCACCAAAAAGCACATCCCATTTCTTCCAATGAATACCTCCCTTATCCTCAAAATCTCCCCACCAAAACTTTGCCACCAAGATATCAATTTCGCTGCATGTTTTCATAGGAAATGAAAAATATGTCATGGGATAAACTAGTATAGAATTTTCTAACTGCTCTAGGTGTATTATTAGAGAGAAACATACAGGATTTTTCAAAATTTAACTCATGTCCTGAAGTTGTACAGTACACCTAAAATATCTTCTTCAAAATTAAGCAATTACTTCAACCGAGATAAAGAACAAGGCATAATTTGTGAAGAATCAATGAGAAATAAAAGGGCAGCTACTTGACAATTTAATACCATGTTAATCTTTCCTATCAACATGATATTGAACCATTAATGACAATGCCTCTATAACAAATATAAAGAGGTAAGGTGACATCAGATCACCTTGTCTTACCCATCTCTGTGCTTTAAACTTTGCAACACTCCTACCAGATACTCGTAGTTCAAAATCACAGGTAACACACCTCATACCCCAATTTACCCATTTATCACAAAAGCCCATACAACTCATTACTTCTTCCAAAAAAATCCTTCTCTACTCCATCATATGCCTTGTTCATGTCAATTTTCAGAGCTACTTCCCACTTCTTCCCTTTCTTTTTATTCTTTGGATGATAAAAGGATTCATGAGTGATGATGGCATTATCTTGGGTTAATCTTCCAATGATAAAAGCCCTTTGAGTAGGGGAAATTATCTTATTCATCAAACCCCTTAATCTCAAAGTCAATATCTTAGCAATGATCTTATATACCACATTACATAGACCAATCGATCTAAAATGGCTTACTATTTCAGGCTTATCGATTTTTGGAATTAAAACTATATTAGTTTGATTAATCCCCTCAATGTCTACATTGTGTTGGATATGATTTGTTTTGATGATGTCTTAATATAGATGTCATTAGTAAAAGCAAAAAGTTTATATACTAGATTTATCTCTATATTAACTAGTTACTATATTTAATGTAGATTAGTTCAAATTGAACTGTGGGGAATAATCAAAAAGGAAATAAGAGATTACAGAAAGAAGAATCTGCAAAGAAGCAAGAAGTTTTCAAGGGATTTTGGGGGTAATCAAGAAGAAGAGGAGAGATTGAAGAAGGAAGAACTTGCTGAATGGAATATCGTTATTCAAGTTCTTAAAATGATACTATAAGTCTCCATGATCAAATGGAAGTTAGAATGGCTCAATTTGGAGTTAAAACAAGCAAATATAAAGTTCTAGATGAGCAAATTCAAGTCTCAAGGTTTCAACTTGAGTTTATTACCTCCCTGTAGTAATTTGCTTCTAGAATATGAGTAAAGTTGAGTTAAGGACACAAAACTCGAGTTTGGGACTCAACTTGAGTTTGCCACTAACAAACTCGAGTTAGTATTGTTTTCAGCACCTCTGGCATCTTTGGATTAGTTAAACTCGAGTTAGCCACTCGAAACTCGAGTTTGTCGTGTTTTAAGCTCCTTTGCTCACCTCTGTTTCACGTTCAGCATGTACGAGCTCTGGTAATTTAATGATATCTCCTAAACCAAAGACCGGATTGAGGTGAAATCAATTTTTATGAAATTAAACTTCCAATGCGTCATTATGATAAAGTTTCAAGCCTAAAGTACTTTAGATGAGAGAGCTATGAATCTTGAAAGCTGGAACTTAAATTTATGCCTCACAGCAGACTCAGCTTCGGTATTTTGGGTGTATCTCACAAACTACACATCCAATTGAGCTGAAATCAGTAGCGTATGGAATTAGACACACATACCTATCCAATGAGAGAGATATGATCTCTTGAAGTTGATAATCAATTCAAGATGTTGCAAAAATGCTAGTCAAAGAACAACCTTCATTCATCGAATCATAACTGTTAGAACACAATGAGTTTGGAACTGATTCTTCTTGCATTAGATTTTTACCTCGATCTTAGGCATGTAAAGTTGAGTTTGAGATTGACCAAAAGTTTTCTAAGTTTTTATACTTTTGAGAAAACTTGAGTTTATCTTTGTAAACTCGAATTTGGGCTTGACATAAAGTTCAATGTTTTGTCTCACTTTGAGGAAACTCAAGTTTGATTTAACAAACTTCAATTTTCCCTTGGTAGAGAGTTTTCAAAGATTTTAAATTAAAAAAAAAAACCCGAGTTGAGTTTTGTTAACTCGAGTTTATGTCATATAGAGAGCTATGCTCGATTTCTATGTTTTGAAAACTCCAGATTGAGCTTTTATGAACTTAAACTGTTTTTCAGTATGAATAGTGTCAAACTCGAGTTTGTCACTTAATGACTTGAGTTTGCTACTGTGTCAAAATGAGTTTCAAGTTCAAATCGTGATGATCATTCCTATTTTAGATATGATTAGTTTTGATGATGTCTTATATAGATGCCATTAGAGCAAAAAGTTTACATGTCACATTGACCAATTCCTAAATTTAATGTAGATTCAAAATGTGAAATTCATTTATAATCAAGAAGAAAAGAGATTAAGAAAGAAGAACTTGCATATTATAATGGGACTATCAACATTCAAGTTCTTATATGTGATACTAGAAGTTTCTACGATCAAATGGAAGCTGGAATGACTCAATTCGAAGTTAAAATGAGCAAAATCAAGCTTTACAGGAAAATATGCATGAAAACTCGAGTTCTTACTTAAGAACTCAAGTTCTTAGGGCAAAACTCGAGTTCATTTTTTAAAACTTGAGTTCTCACTTAAGAACTCAAGTTCGTGTTATTCCAATCACTCTGTTTCACGTTCAGTCTGGGCGACCTCTGGTAATTTGATGATATCTCTCAAACCAAAGATCAGATTGAGATGAAACCAATTTTGAATGAAACTAGACATCCAATGCGTCATCTTAACAAACATTCAGCTCCAAAGAAGATTAGATGAGAGAGATATGAATTTTGAAAGTTTCACCACCTGTTACCGTCACACAACAGAGCAGGGTTCGTTGATTTGAGCATATCTCACAAAATAAACATCGGAATAAGCTGAAATTGGTGGCATATGAAACTAGACTCATGTAAATTTCCAAAAACATCAAGATCACAAAAAACAAAGATCAAATGAATGAGATATGAATTTTTGAAGTTGACAGTCAATTCAGGATGTTGCAAAAATGTTGGTTCAAGAACAGTTTTTATTAATCTGATCATAGTGCTCAACATACAAAGAGTTTAGAGCTGATTCTTATTACATTAGAAAGAATACTTGAAAAGCTTTATGAGCATGGGTGGTTTGCCAAAATTGAAGTTTTATCGAAAACATTATGGAATCTCCAATGTTCTTAAGTTCTTATGTTTTTCTCAAAGAACTTATGTTTTCAACCTCGTTAAAAATGACACACTTGATTTTATATGTTAAAACTCAAGTTTTGGAAAGACTTAACAGATAGTCCTCGACCAGCAAGGTTGAGAACTCGAGTTCTTGGGAAGAGAACTCGAGTAGTTTTTGGGAAGAGAACTCGAGTTTGTGACTTCTGTATTGTTCAAATCTTCCAAAGATAAAAAAGAACTTTAAGAACTAGAGTTCTTTAGTACCAAACTCAAGTTTTAAAACTAGAGTTCTATTTATAAAACTCTAGTTCTAAAACTAGAGTTCTTCATATTAATTCCCTAATATACTTGATCAATTTGTTCATGAGTTACAGATGAATTTAGCAAGGATCAAGGTGAAATCAAATATGGGTTCAATGCAATTAATGAAGAACCAAGAACAAGCTTGAACTTTCTCTTCTATTCCAATGGTTCAGCTCAGACCATTACAGATCGTCTAGATTACTCTCCAACAGTCAAATAAAGTTTATGGAATGGCAAAAATGTTGGAGAATCAACTGCAACAACTCTATTCCAGATTTCCAACAAAGAATTGAAGAAATATAAAAGAATATGCAACTGTCATATTCTAGATGTCAAGCTGAACATTGAAGATTCAAAGAGAAGAAAATGCAACGGCTAGTTTCTTTGATTGACTACAAATGCCTAAGAAGACTCAAAGATCAATGAGACACAGAAACACAACAAACAATTACAACTAATTATATTCTTATTTGCCTATTGTGCACACTACTATTTGAACTTCAGTGTTTATTCATATCTGCTCTTTAAAAGAGTTTGTTTTTAAAAATCATTTGATTATTCATTTGAGAAAACTCAAGGTTGTGGAACCTATGAGTTGGGATATTTGATTGCAAAGTGTAAAGAGAAGTAAGTCTTAAGTGTGAGGATTTCTTGAGAGTCACATTGTTGTAATCAAAGCTTATTGAGATAGTTGAAAATCTCAGAAGGTATCTGGGGATTGGATGTAGGTCAAGGATAGGACTGAACTAATATAAATCTTACTGTATCAAGCTCTTCTTCCCTTATCTCTTATACTCTGCTTTTCAGTCTATACTTGATTGGCTCCAAAAAGAATTTTATAAAATCTCCAATTCACTCACATCTTAATGATTTCTTCTATTTACACATTGCTCCGAAAAAAATTCAACACCATTTGACATACCTCCTCTTTAATCTCCTCCCAAGAATCTTGATAAAATATGGCAGAAAAACCATATGTTTTAAGGGCTTTATCAGCACCAATATGAAATATAGCATTCTTAATTTCCTCCCTATAAACAGGCTTGGTCAACATAGAACTATCTTCCTCCACAACCACTCTATATACATATGTAATAGCCCCTTGAAATTCAAAAGTTGCCACTTGAAATTCACAAGTTTTATTTCACAACAAAATTTGTGTGAACCTCGATCTTATTGTTGGACCTAGCTATCACCCAAGAGGGGGGTAAATTAGGTGTTTGATAAAACTTTATGAACTTTAAAAACCTTTTCTAAACAAATTGAAATCAGTTTGAATGGCAATTAGATATTCAAAGATAAGTATATATTGGAAATGTAAAAAATAAGGGAAGAGAGTATGCAAACTATGATTTATCCTTCCAATCCTTGACCTACGTCCAGTCCCCAAGCTCCACTTGAGATTTTCAATCAACTATCCTCTTGTTCAATCCGAGCACAAGAGAGGCCTTTACAATCCCACAAGTTCACCTAAGCACTTGTGAAGCCAAATCTCTAACTGAGATACTCCTCCCCCTTACATTTTGTAAAACCCAACTCACAGGTTCCACAACCTTGAGTTTTCTTAATTAGACTCTGAGATTAAATAATATGGGATTAGATTGCGATTTAATTTGCGATTAGGATAGACATATACCTAATGGCCCCATATAATTGTTGAAAAATGTGTTTAAATTTTGTTGCCTCTTGAGTAACTATGTTAGACATAACAAGTTATACTTAAGAGAGGGGTATAAGTAGACCGATAGACACTTATAGCTACTTATACTCGAGATTAACAAAATTGATGTTAAGGCTAATTAAATTAGTGAAATCAAGATTTATGAAGCTAATAAGGGATTAGTGACTTTGGATTGCTTATTTGATATTTGTGATAGTTAGTTGATTTTAATTTCTTTTTATTTAATTAATTTCAATTTGAGTTGCTCAACTTAAACAAAAGTGTAAAATCAATACTTAACCGAAGTTGTGGATACTAAGTCCTCGTGGGAACGATATCTTACTTACTCTTTACTACTTGATATGGCCCGTATACTTGCAGAGTCTTAGGCTATAAATTTTGCCCTATTAATGGTCACCTGGAAAAATTTGAAAACGGAGCAAATCACCAAGAGAGGGGTGAATTGGGGATTTGAAAATTCTTTTTCTCAATTCTGGAAATTAATCGCAGGATTAGAATAGTGCAGAGGATGAGAGAAGGACAAGACACAGCAAGATTTATACTGGTTCGGTCTAACTCCTTGACCTACGTCCAGTCCCCAGACTCTCTGGGATTTTCACTATCAGTTACACACTCTGTACTTGAAAGCTATCCTCTCACCAGAATACACTCCCCCTTACAAGTTGTACATTGATATCCCAATCTCCAAGTCCCCCGACTTGAGATTCTTACAGCAAGTAATCAGAAATGAAAGCAAACTCTCTCGAAGAGCATATAATGATAAACACTGAAGCTCAAATGAATCTCTCAAGATATTACAGAAGATAAGAAGTGAAAATGTAAGCTAGTAAATAACAGCTTCTATTATCTTGTTCTTGGATTCTGAATGGTATTTATAGCAGTTGATGTTCATTTTGAATGAAGAACATAGCTATTGGAGGTCCACTTCGAATTTGACTGTTGGAGCTCCACTTCCACAACTAGCTGTTGAGAATCCACTGAATATAATCTTCATGGGAGGATTCAGCCTTTGTCTAAACTGTTCAAGACATTCTTGCATTGTGGGATATTAATTAATATGAAGATAATGTTAATACCCCTGTGTAGAATGGGCTGTGCTTAAAGATGTATTAATTTAATCCAAGTTGGAGCACTTTAAAAGATAACATATTCTCTCTCTCTTGCTTTTCAGCTCATTGTCTGAATCTTCATTGTTTACTTCAATAAATCATCTGAAACTTGCTAACAAACTGGTTAAAAGACGTTAGGAATAATAGCAATTAAAGATATGAAGTATTAAGATCATTCAAATGGTTTTCACAAATTCGTGCCTTCTAGTTTTACAAATCTGTGCGTTACAAACTCGAGTTTACAAACTCAGACTCGAGTTTGGAGTTCATCCAGAGAGCATCTTGTTTTGAAAGACTTCCTAAACTCGAGTTGATTAGTGACTGACTCGAGTTTGGTTCTTACAGAAAGAAAAATCGCGAATGGCTCTTAGAAGAAGTTTTGAGGCCATGCCTAAACTTGAGTCATTTAATGACTGACTCGAGTTTGAAGCTTTTATGAAAATCTTGAGTTTAAGTTCAGAGCTTCAAAACTGGAGTTTAGAAAACACAGACTGGGGTTTACAAAATCTGAAATATTGTTTAGTTCTCTGTATAGCCCAAACTCAAGTTTTGATATCCAAAACTCGAGTTTCAGTGTAAACTGAAACTTTTGAAAAATCTCTTCATATGTAAACTGGAGTTTCCATTTTTAAAACTAGAGTTTTCAAAACAGTCATTTACTTGAGGCTTTCTGTTTGAGCTAAACTTGAGTCACCAGAACCTTGACTCGAGTTTCAGTGAAAAACTAAAACATTGAAATACCTTTTGAAAGCCCAAACTGGAGTTTCCATTTTCAAGACTGGAGTTTAGAAATCATGTAATAGTTCAAGTGTTTTCAAAACAGTCTTAAACTCGAGTCTCCAGAAATCTGACTCAAGTTTCAATGAGTATTCAAACTTTGAAAAACTTTTCATTAAAGTGCAAACTGGAGTCACTGAAACCAAAACTGGAGTTTACAAAGCAAGTAACAACACAAATGTCTCTGTTTATCCTAAACTCAAGTTTGCTTAACCCAAACTCGAGTTTACGAGTCTTTAGCTCTTAAACTTTTCTTGTAAACTAGAGTTTGGAAGGTTCAAAGATAGAGTTTGAAAACCTGATAAAACGTTGAATCTTCTGTTTGATCCCAAACTCGAGTTTCTAAGACATAGACTCGAGTTTACAAGTCTTTGAAACTTTTTGGCCTTTAAACTTTCTTATAAACTGGAGTTTTAGAAAGACTGAAGGTAGAGTTTGAAAACAAGTTGAAATGCAAGTGTTACTGTCTTTGTTCTAAATTCGAGTTTCAAGACTTAGACTCGAGTTTACAACTCTTGTAAACTTTGATAACTCTCTATAACTCTACAAACTCGAGTTTGCTTATGCAAACTGGAATTTGGCGTATTCTATTAAAATTTGAGCTTCTGTCTATCAAGTCCAAACTCAAGTTTAGCTACCTAAACTCGAGTTTGCCTTAAACAGAAAGTTTTACAACTTTCAAAGACAAACTTCAAATTAAGTTTACAATTGTCAGTTATCATCAAAACACCTAGAGAACTAACAAAATTTTGTAACCATCAGTCCAACTCATTATAAATATTAACATGTGCTAGTGAGGTGCCAAGTGGAACAATTTATATAACCAAATATGAAAATATATCTCGAAAATATCGATATCACAAAATCTCATATCATAATTGAAATATCATAAAATATCACATTATTATACTGTATTATAATTGGGTGTCACAAATCTTTTTCAATTCCATTCCCCATAATACCTTTTATCAATTCAACCGAACCGCCTTATTTCCTCCGACTAGACCCATGGGTTAAGTCACACCCATGTTACTGGTTACTCAAAAGCTCACTGGTCAAGTGATGAGGACCGGCCAAAATCCTCAAAGCATCTGCCCCAGACCATGGGTCTTTTCCCCACTTTACCTTAGTGAGGTGTCGTAAGCCCATCACTCTAGTAGGCAAATTCTCATCACCCTGATGGGACAATAATAAGCCAACCATCGTGCACCAATGGAGGCATTACCACGTGGTGGATATAACTGTATCATCTTCTCCCAATTCTTCCCATCCCAAAATTATCATCATAAATAACTCAATAAGAGTTTTTCCAATAATTCTCATAACCTTGTAAAAATATCTCAGTTTATAACACATTTCAATATTTCAAATCATAAGGTTCCACGAGGCAATAAAAACATTCATAATAATTATTTAACAAAATATTCACCAGCAGCATATCAACATGCATAATAAGTGGAAAGTGATTACTTCTCACCCGAGCTAATTACTTTTACACTGCTTCTAATTCCAAAGCTCAAATACACTCCACAATTCAGTCTATACAAATCAATTTTCTAACGATTAATAACACCTTAAAAATCTCACATATTAAAAATTATAATTTATAATTTCATATCATTAAAAATATACCCATGATAATACCTTCATTATTTATTCTACTATTTATTCCCCATTAAATGGAATTTAAAACCCTAAGTTACATAAAAGCAAGCACCCAAAGTATTCTTTGCAAGAAATAATCGACACCAATATTAAATAATTCATCTAATATATTATTTATTTTCCCTTAAATAAATAATAATCTTATTCATTTAATTTATTAAGTATTTCTTCTCATAATATTATTATTATTATTTCCCCTTTGATAAATAATAATATATTCATTATAATTATTTATCCCATTTATTATTTATTAATATTATTTAATGATTTCCTTTACTCTTTAATCCTTTTATTTAATATTATCTTTTTTATTTATCTTCTTTATTTTGTAAATAATATAATAAGTGAGATAATATTAGAGAGTTAGTTTAGATCCTACTATTTAGAAACAAATTAAATCAAATCCTATCTTTTGAAAATAACTACTAATTTATTTATTTCATTATTGTTACCTTTCTATTATTTAGAAACAAGTTAGATGATATTCTATCTTCTTGATTTCTTGATTACTATTATTTTCACTACTATTATTATCATTAGTATTATTTTAATGTTTCCTCATAATTTTCCAAGCTAATATATATAGGATTAGCTAGCTTCACGTGATAAAATAACAATATTTTGATTCACCTAACAATCCTCTTTTGGTTCCCATATATTAACGTTAACAACCTATATCCATTAGCCATTTGGATTTTATAAATTTATTAAAAAAATAAAAACTTCATAATGGGCTTCTTCATACACACACACGTTATACGAGAGCAAAGCAAAGCATATATTATATGTACAGTCATGTCATCGTTTACTCACTGGATGTGTTCCTCCATATTTATTTAATTAAATATTCTACCCCCTTCTTCCCTCTAGGAAACGTTGAGAACAAAGTAATACACACACACACACTTATACTATAAACACATGCAGTATCACACCCGTAAGACATCTGATAGAAAGAACAATAACAGCAAAACCCAAAGAACAAAAAGACGTTAACAACATTGTTGCCAATCCCTCTTTGCTTAATGAATGAAATATACATATACACCTCCAGGAAAATACTCACTCAAGCCGATAATCATGCATGCATTTGTTTTCTTTTAACATTCATATCATCCAAAATCACCACACTCATATTCTCCTCTGACAGCATGTATTTTATATACTCGGCCGATGGAAAAGGAAAAGAAGCGAACAAAGGCAACGACACACACACAGCAAGCTTCAACGAAAACCAAATAACACCAACTGCACCATCGTTTTCAGTACATACAAAAGCTTAGTTTTCATGGCTTGGTTCCGAGAAGAGAGAGAAGACAACTTAGTGGAAGAGAGAAAGAGTTTCAGGACTACCTTCACTGGATGACAAGGATTTAGTCTTGCTGGTCTCTTGCTCTGTTGCCAACGCCAAAAACAGAGCAGCTGATCTATGTTTTAACTATCTCCCTCACTCTCACTCTCTCTCTCTACAATTCTTTCTCAGTCTCGCCTTCTGTCCTTCTTTTCTATCTCTGTTTCTGGTTTTAGTGAGGTTTGCTATCTTTCTTTTTTTTTTTTCTTTTGTTTCTGTTTTTCGCTCTCTGCTTCTGCCTTTCCGAAAGGAGTATGAAGAAAAAATGGAACCAAGACATATATATTGGAGGAAGGAAAGGTTGATCGGTGGGCAAGGACCAAAGGACACAACGCTTTAGGGGCTCGAGAAATATGGCTGACGGCGTGTTTCTGATTGTTGCAAAAGGGATACTGATTTGGTAGAGATTGCGTGATCTGGTTTTCAATATTTGCTCAGTTGAATATCTTTCACATTAATGCTTACTGTTTCCTTGATTACGTGGTTGTGGTTGGGGTTGATAGGGGTGTTGGGCCGTGATGTTTGCTTAAGTATTTGGGTTTGATGGCCTGAGATGATGCGCTGGGTGTTATTGCTTCTACTCTCACGTGTTTTGTCGCTGGATGGAGAGAAATATTTGGCTGATTGAATAATGGGTTGGGTGGAGTGTAATATTGGGCTTAAGTGAATAGGGGATTTGGGCCGTGGGGTTTGGGTTGGTTCAAGTATATGAGCATAGGCTTGAAAACACCCTCTTTGCTTATATGTGTGTCTATATATATATATTCTTATTTCTCCAATAATGATTATTAAAATTTTAGGCCAAATATTGTACCTAGGCAATATTTATTCCTTATTTGAATCATTCTTCACAATTTAATTTAAGAGAAATAAATCTTTATTTTCAAATCATTTAAATTTTGAAATTTTGGAAACCAATTTAAATAATTATTATTTAAATTTTTTATAATATTCAAACTTAAGTTCCCAAATTTTTGGGATGTTACAAAGAAGTAGAAATTGGGCAAGCCTGTGGTAAAACAATTTTCTTAAGTAGAATTTGGGTGATATACTTATTTCCTTATACACTTGAGAATTTGATTGAGGGCATCCCTTGAGAAATCACATTGTGTGGTTAGCATCATTGATTGAAATTGCCATGATTTGTAATTTGAGATGAAAGGATTTCAGTCTTGATTGCTTGATCTTTTAAAACCTTGTGTTTCCATGTTCAAATTTTTACATTATTGACAATTACTAGAAGTGAGAATTTTCTTTCTTTCAATTTTCTTTTCTTTTTGATTTTGCTCAGGATGCAAAAGGATAAGTGTGGGGGAATTTGATAATTGAATATCGTACACACTTATTTGTATCTTTCGGGTAATAAATTGAGGATTGTTAGCTAATAAATAATGGGCTTTAATACTTATTTGGCCTTTCGGCTTTTATTTGGATTTAATTCATTTTCATAATAAAATTCCAGATTTACAATATTTCACTGTTTTAACCATAACTTTTGAACCAGACATCGGATTAGCCTCATTCTTGTCTCATATTTCAGATGATTCAAAGAGCTACAAATGTTATGAAGACTCAGAAGGCAAATTCAGACAAGAGGATGGTCAAACTTGGAACCGAAGTTAGAGACGTTTTTTTGGATTTTTATTTGGGCCCGAATTTTGTATTTAAAAAAGCCATTTTCTATTTATTTCGTTTTGGACCATTGTGTAGCCCTAACCCATTTCCATTTTAGGTTAAGTTTAAGTTAGGCACAGCCACAAACACCTTATGTCATTACGTTTTTGGATTATTTCGGATTAAAGACAGAAGTTTCATTTTCTCTACAATATTCTTCGTGTTCTTCGCGCTATTCGTCTATTCTTCATTTTTTCCAGTCATGCTCAGCTAAATTTCTCTGATTAACCCAACATCGAGGATTCCATGATTCATCCAGAGAACTTGTGCTTCATCGGTAACTTTACTCGTTTCTGTTTTCATCTTATCATATTCAATTTCTAGAAATAGTTTGAATGTTAGATTTAATATTCGGTTTGGTTCATCCCAAGGACTGAATTCGAACTAGGTTTAAGTGTTGCTGTGTGATCACACAGTGAGACGCCACTGTTCGGACAGATGCTAGGTGATCGTCTAGTTTAGGGATTCTCTGGACGGATGCAGAGATTTCAGTTTGTCTAGAACCAAGTGCAAGTTCGTTCATATTTCGTTCAATGATGGAAGTCTCTAGAATCTGAATGTTGGGTTGATCAATTTTAATCTCTGTCTATCTATTTCTGCCTATTTTCATTTTTAATCTGTTTGAACCAAATCCCCCCCCCCAAATTTTTACTGTTTCTATTTCACTATTACTATACAATCAGACCCATTATGAATTCGTTGGGAAAACGATACAGGTTCCCATTATATTGCAAAAGTATATTGATCCTGGTTATTTTGGGAGTTCACGACAAATCTCTGTCACTATGTTATGAAAGAATCTTGGGTAAATGATCCACCCAACTTTGATTAAAAATATTGACCCGTAATTGATTACAAATTGTCCTATCCAACCTCACATACAATGTTCCTCGTCTCCATATGAATTAAGGCCTGTTGGAGCCTAAGTCCAAAAGGCCTTGATGGTGAACAAATGCTATAAATAATCCACAACCATTGTTAATTCTGTCTGTGCCTCCTTTCCTTTCCTCCTTATCAATTTAGCATTAAAATCGCATGCTAAGAGCCAAGGGTTGTCAGGATTGTTTGCTAGGCTAGTAAGATCCTCCCAAAGAAATTTGCATACCTTTGCTTGGGGACTTCCATAAATTGCAGTGAAAGTGAATTGGAGATTTGCTGCAATATACTTAACATCCATATGAATAAATTGGAGATGATTAACAAGAATCTTCACCTCCACTTTATTTGACCAAAGGATCCATATTCCATCAAAAAAACTAGTAACTTCAACAAGATAGGAGAGAAAGCCAAGCTTCTTGATCACTTTATCGGCCTTAGGTCCAAAGATACGAAGCTCTACTAAAACAAAAATGTCAGGCTTATAATTAGCAACATATGATTTAAAGATAGAAGGAAACCTTTTATCATAGGCCCCTTGACAATTCCAATATGTTATATTTGACATAACTATAATTAATTCATAGAGGAAGAATCGAAATCAACTCCCTCCACTAGTGCAATTTTAATCGGTTTAGATTTATTATTTGATTGTTGTAGAAATTTAAAAATAATATTTCTATTTAAGAATTTAATGATTTATGTCCTATAAGATGTTTTTACCAATTAAATGTTATGTAAATAATTTATTTGGGTTAATCGGCTTAGTTTTGAAATATGAAGGACTAAACCTTCATTTTTGAAATCGTAGGTCTAAGATGTCATTTCTAAAATTTTTGGGTTTAAACTGCCATTTCTGAAATCGGTGGGTCTAAACTGTCATTTATGAAATTCTTGGGACAAAATTGTCATTTTTGAAATTCATGGGACTAAACTATCATTTTTGAAATTCGTATGACTAAACTGACATTTTTTAAATTTGTGGGACTAAACTATCATCTCTAAAATTTGTAGGACTAAAATGTCATTTATGAAATTGGAAGGACTAAACTGCCATTAATGAAATTTGAATGTCTAAATGATCATTTTCAAAATTTAAACCCCAAATTGTCATTTTTAGTTTTGCTATAATAGTATATTATTATTAGAAATTGTATATTTTGAGTTATGGGAAATTATAAGTTATAATTGTGATAATGTAGAGTTTTATTGTGACCAGTGATTGTTCGTGTTGTACTCTTCAAGCTAAGGTTAAGCTTGAAATTGAGGTAACAGGGGTTAATTCATTCCATGTGCTTGTTTTGGGCTAGGTGTTTTCTAAATCTTACTTTCATATGTAATACTTGTATGTGTTTTGGAAAATTATGTGTATATTTGAATATGAAATTATTTTCAATGAAGCAGTGTATTTTCCAACTCATGCATATAAGTGAATATTATTATTGAGATTGTTACTATTGGATAGTTATTATGTTTGTTGTGGGATGTTGTACATGAAATAATAATTTTGTAAGATCTTTTTGTTATGATGTCTATTATGGGATTTATATGTGGAATAATAATCTTTTAAGATGTTTTTGAAAATTTATAGCGATATATTATTTTTCTGTTGAGTTGTGTGAAAAAAGTTGAGGGTGAAATTGTATCCATCGGCTCTTTCATTCCTCACCCAAAATATAAGTTGAGTGTTTTGGCGAACACCTCTCTATTATAGTATATTGGTTGTGGCATGGGAGGGCATGGTATTCTTGAATTCACTAGCTAACCTTGGCCAAGTATATTAACACTGATAGTTTGTACCACATTTAGAGGAAATAAGGGGAGTAGGATGGATGGGTGGGGATGGTTCTAATTGTTTTTTTTATTATTGTGTATTATTTGTTCTAATCATTGTTTATTATTATATATTATTTAGTTATTAAATAATAATATTATTATGTTAATAGACCTACTTCTCTAACTTGTAATCATTTTCTGCATATTTGATAAATTAATTTTGGTTATAGGACTTTACGTCTCACCCCATCATTATTAATATTTTTCAGGCAAAACCTCTAATTTTACTAGAGGCCAAGGGAAGCAACCAAAGGCTTAGGAGTTGTGAATTGCGTAGGCCTATTTTGGTATTGGTGTTGTATGGATTTCTATATTGACATTCTAGAACACACGTGTTTTTGAAATACCATATTAACTATATTGGATGACTGTTTATCTACTGTTAGACCGAAGGACTTATGTTATACACTATAATATTTTGCTGGATCCACAAAGAAATCTTCTGCGGAAATTGTTTTATGTAAACCCTACATTGTGGGCTTAGTGTTGTGAGACTCGTGGGCTATGTATTTTTCTGTTCAATAATTATGCCCAAAGTTATGAATTTTTTTGTAGTAGGGTTATAGGCATAATTTGTGCCCTGAACTCCGATGTGTGTGTTTCTGTGGAGAGAAAGTTTTTTTTTTCGGTAATCACTTGTTAATATGGTTTTGTAAAAACATTATGGTTCATTGTTGTTTAGTGGGAAAAGGTCTTTTAACGATTGATTCTTAGGATCACTCGAGTGATCTTCAATTAAGATCATATCACTCTTGATCCATCTGTGAGTGACTTGTAAAAACTTGCAAGTTATCACTATCACTGAAGTGATTACTTATCCACTTGATTGATTTTTGAGCTCATCACTCAAGTGATGAAAAATATTACTCGAGTGATCTATCTTAACTTGCAAATAATAGTACAAGTGACTTGATAAGTCCAACAAGTGATTATTATCACTTGAGTGATCACTTATCCACTTGAGTGATCTTTGAGCATATCACAAGAGTGATGAATACCATTACTCAAGTTATTCATCACTCGATTGATCTGATTCAACTTTCAAAATTTTTACGAGTCACTTGCTTGCTTCTACTAGTGATAGGGAAGCACTCAAGTGATCTTGTGTCACTCTTAGAATTTCAGGAAGCACCTTGCAAAAACACTGAAAGTTAGAATCATCATTCGAGTTCTTTAGTTGTCACTGGAGTGATCACATTAGATCACTTGAAATGTATCACATTCACTCGAGTATCTTATTGATTCAAGTCATGTAAAAATATTGTTCTATCACTTAAGTGTTTAGAAATTCACTCCATTAGCTTAAATCTTTAAGTCTACTTCGTTCATTAAGGTTTGATATTATCCAAACATAAGAATTTGAGAGCTAACACTTTTGGGGGAGTAAAGGCATCTATGAACATTCAAAATGGAGATGGAATTATGGAAATACCACCAACTTAAATAAAAAAAAATAAACATATTATTTAAAAATCTTGGAGGCTAAAGCATGGAAAATGAAATTGCAATCATCGAAACTTTCTTGGGCTCGCAGATCGCTGGTGAGTGGTGACTGAATACTTCCACTTTTACTTGTACTACGAGGATCATCGTGCTACGTCTCCACTTCATTAGCTCTGAGTAATTTTCTTTTCCCCTTGGTCTTGTGTAATGATTCATGACGCAATCATGTCACAGTGTGTCAAGTTCTGCATAGAGGAAATATTCTTAGTTTGACTTGGTTCAGGAAGATACGTCAAAGATAGAACTTACTTATATATACCTATTAGTGATGAGCTTTTATCGATCTACTCACCTTTTTTATTCCAGGATGCAACTTGTTTAGGTCTGACTCAACTTTTGGCTTTATGCTTGATAAATCATAAGCAAAAGAAAATGTGGGGCAATCGGTGGATTGAAGTGGTCTAGATTCAAATTAATACATTATCAAAGAAGGCTCCACACAAATCATGTTGCCTATACTTCCCCTGTTTATCCTGATAGACCCACCTTCATAAGTGCATGAGTGGCCCTTCTTAGTCCCACACCAGTATAATCCTGTAAACCAAAGGTGGGGCAGAGATTGGATACTAGAAAGAGACAAGCACAATATAGTTCATGTGTTGTTTTTTTCAGGAATATATGTTATTGGGTAGGAACATAATTCTTGTACGGTTTAAACCATCTATCTACTTAAGCCCAGCTTTAGGGTAGGGGTTAGGCCGGTTATAGGCTTTTAGACTTAAAAGAGTACCATATGCATAATGACGTTCTAAGAGTTTAGAGGAAGAGAACATAATTTTCCTGGTTAAAAGAATACATGTACTCTGTGAGTTTATTATGAAATATCAACTTAATAATTTATATAAATCAATAAAAATAGATAAAGTAAATAACTTTATTCTAAAATTTAAATAATTTATAATATTACCTCTACTAATTATACTAAACTCTAATATTATATTATTATTATTCTCACCCACTACCTTTATTAATATAGACATACATGAAAAAAAAACAATTAATGCTAATTAGAAACAAGCAAGTGCCTTATAAAAAGGATCAAATTATTTACTAGTCAGTGCCTTATAATAAGAACCAAATGGAGTATATATCTAAGATAATATTCAAACTCTTATCTTTGGCTTTTTTTCATTTCATTTTGGAAAAAACCCATTTGATTTTTGGCTAAAACATGTGTTTAGAGTCCTATGCTACAAGCCATCTTCAATACTTTGTTTTAAAGAGAATCAACTATCTCACTAGCTCTTTAAAAACAGTCAAGGAATCTCCAATATCAAATTTCTCTCTGAATATTCAATACGTTATTCAGTAGGCAAAAAGCCAATAAATAAAAATAGTTTAGAGAGAGACTCTTCTGAACAAAAAAATATAGAGAGAGACTCTAATTCAAATAGGAAACTATCATTGATTCTAGCAACTTAACTCTTAATATTGTGGATATTACACTTATTTCTCAACTACCTAAAACCAATACTCAAAACAGATAATAAATATTTCCTAATCCTTTATTTCTATCAAGTCGTAACAATTTGGGTTACTATCATCTTTTCACTTGGGATTGGAAAGAAGTGAAGAGTTAAGATAAAGGCAAAGAAAGGTGAAATTGATTTATCTCCATCTCTTTCTTCATGTGAGCATTCTTTCTGGCGTGCAAAATGGCTTTAAGTGGTCCAGAATAAAAGAATATGTCTACTTATCTCTGTTGTGAAGTGTATTGCTTTGATAAAACAGAGTGCTGCCGACAAAGGCTACTAACAAATACATGACAAGCAGAAAGTTCAGTGTATGGTATTGATTAAAGCCTGCTCAAAATAGACGACAATATTGATTAGCAGATTAGACAGCAGAGGAAAAATAGAAATACTTCAAAAGAAAGACAAAATGTAAAATCAAATTGACCCCGACCACGGGATGATGAATGACCAACCTCTATCAGCATAAATGTAAGTTTCATTATCAAAACAACAAAAAAATTTACAAAAAGAGGGTCTTTTACTATTTCTTATCATTTGACTTCCTATTACTTCCAAAGGGAAAGGGCAGGCTAGTCTTTTGCGTGTTTTTGACAGGTATGCGAGGACTATGCAAGAAGGTATTATTAATGCCTTGACATATATACTTTTCCACAGACAGATTGCAAGCTCCATAATGACAGATTGCCAGTTTCCCATATGATATACCATGCCAATCTCAAACCCTTATTTCATAAAAAAGGACAAAGAAACCGCCAAGAACCAAAACCCAATGCTGCTCACTCTTCCCTTCTTGTTAGGATTCCCCCACATTTTTATAGGTTTTGATGGTGCTATTTCGGAAATAAAAGGGGAAAATATGCTATGCATGTGGGATCCACTTCAATGTACCAATTATAATCTTTTTTATAAATTCAATTTATCTAATTCTCACATACTAAGAAAAGTTAGTTAACTCATTAAATATGTCTTAAATTGATATATTTTTCTAATTTTATTCTCATTTATAAATAATATTCTCAATCATCTTTCTCTTTCTGCAATATGAATTAATTAACTTTTTTGTTATATTTAATAGGGTTAAACTTGTAATACTATTATTAATTACTCTCTAAGTGGACTTTACATATTTGTTTTAGCTTTTCAAAAAGTGTTTCTATGATTTACGAAATAAATATATTAAAAGAGTTTTGTCTCGACTTACTTAAAAAAGAACTTTGATACTATGGTTTGGAGGATTTAAAAATAAATAATAAGGAACAAAATTATTTTCCAAAAGGAGTTATAAAAGCACCAGAATGGTAGATATTTCTTTTGTGTGACCATTTTGATTATTCCTGATTGAAATTTGAAGGAGAAAAAATACAAGTATATAATTTACCGGGTTCAAGTGTATCTCTTGTCATCTTAAATTTGACAACGATTTATCAAAAAAAAAATGACAACGAGAATTTCTTGACAAATTTCAGAGGAACAAATCCCTTCTTCCTTGGCCTACTTTTCTCTTGTTCTCTACTTCTCACTTCTCAGTGCGTGTGCAATAACTTCAGTTCTGTTGTGACGTCTCCGATCTTTATAACTTAGAGCAGAACACACCCCACCTTCTCTCTGTATTTTCTCGAACTTCTCTCTCACTATCATTTTGCTCTCAATCAAATCAAAATCATGGAAGAGACAGACAACAAGTCCAATGCTAACAAGAAGTTTATGACAAAAAGAAGAAGCTTCAGAGGCGGAGCCAACAACGCTCATGAACATCATTATCATCATCACTATCATCATCTTCATCATCAGCATCAGCATCAGCTTCTGCTAAAACAATACTCGACTCAGTTTGGGTTATGTTACCAGAACGAGTATCAGAGGTACTACCCAGCTCTTCTTCCTCCACCTTCTGTTCTACCTCTGCAGCTAGCTTTGACGACGCCGTCGTTCGCTCAAAACCAGACCTTCAAATCGAAAACCCATTCACAGAAGTCTCCATGCAAGCTCAATAATTCTCCCTTTGCTGCATCGTCATATAACAAAGTCTCAGTAGACACAGTTTCTTATGGTAACACTAACTACTAATCTTCGTTCAATTGCTCCTTTATTTTTTGGTTCCCCTTTCCTTCCTTCTCCTGCATGATTGTTTTCCTTCAGAAAAGCTATGAATTTTTCCCTGTTTTTTTTTTTTTTTTTTTTGGTAGATGATACAAATGCACAAGATTTTCCTTTTGGTAGATAAATTCTCTCTTTGTATTCTAAGGAAGAAATATACCTCATTACTTAAGCTTACTCGTTTTATGCAGAATATTTTGTTTTCCCTACAGATCAGTTTCAATACTCATCAGATAGAATATAACAGTAAATAAAATAGTGAATCTAGCTCTTTCTTGTATCTCATTGGTTATCTTCTTAAATTGTGAATCATTCTCTGCCGGTATTTTCTTTATTGATAACTTTACATTTAGGAGTTTTTCATTTATTGGCTTGCTCTTGTGTTCTCCCTTTGAGAGTGGAGAGTTATTTCAATCATTCTTATATAGACCATCTTTTTCTCCACATGCTAATTTAGCTCCCAAGGAGTCTCATCAGCAAGTCAAGGCGTCCCTTGAAGGAGATGATGAAAAGAAACTCATTCCTGCAAGAATACCACAGCCACTAGTTGCCGCAAGGAGGCCAGATTCCGGTGGCAAAGAAGGCTCTATGATCTCTCTCCTTGCCAACCACTTTCTAGTCAAGTTTGATTCATCACAAAAAATATACCATTACAATGTTGAAATCACTCCCAATCCATCCAAGCAAGTTGCCCGAGTAATCAAAGAGAAGTTCGTTAATAATAATTCTGCTGTGCTTTCTGGTGCTCATCCAGCATATGATGGGCATAAGAATATTTATAGCTCTGTTGAATTCCAAAATGACAAGCTTGAGTTCTACGTAAGCCTGCCAATCCCTGTGAGCAAGAGCTCATTACCTGATAGAGAAATGTGTGACTTGAAAGAGAGGTATGACCAGCTTAAACTGTTCAGAATAAATATAAAACTAGTCTCTAAGATCAATGGGAAGGAGTTGGCAAAATACTTGAGCAAAGAGGAAGATGATTGGATTCCACTTCCACAGGATTATCTCCATGCTTTGGATGTAGTTCTGAGGGAGAGTCCAACTGAGAATTGTATACCTGCTGGTAGGTCTTTCTATTCGACTTCAATGGGAAGAACCAAAGAGATTGGAGGAGGAGCTTCTGGGTTGAGAGGGTTCTTTCAGAGTCTTAGACCAACTCAACAAGGACTTGCCCTTAATGTTGATTTTTCTGTAACTGCTTTCCATGAAAGCATAGGAGTGATTCCATACTTGCAGAAGCGTCTCGAGTTCCTTCGAGATCTTTCTCAAAGGAAGACGACAAGTTTAACAGGTGAAGAGAGGAAAGGAGTGGAGAAGGCATTGAAGAACATCAGAGTCTTTGTTTGTCATAGAGAAACTGTTCAGAGATATCGCGTCTATGGCTTAACTGAGGAGACTACTGAAAATCTTTGGTTTACTGACAGGGATGGAAAGAATCTGAGGCTTGTGAATTATTTTAAAGATCACTATAACTATGACATACAATTTAGTAAATTGCCATGCTTGCAAATTAGTAGGAGTAAACCATGTTATCTTCCTATGGAGCTTTGTGTCATCTGTGAAGGCCAGAAGTTCCTTGGAAAGCTTTCAGATGATCAAACTGCAAAAATACTCAAGATGGGATGCCAAAGACCAAGAGAACGAAAAGCCATCATTGAAGGAGTCATGAGGGGGCCTGTGGGGCCAACTAGGTAAAATTATACGATACTTGTAGTTCCATGTTTCTTGTATTTTAATTAACTCCGTATGATTTTAATGTACTTGTGTAAATCCTTTATCTTGTTTTAGTTTCTAATCTCTTGAAGGAATCGTTTTGGCAGTGGCAACCAGGAAAGGGAATTCAACCTCCACGTATCAAGAGAAATGACTCGTTTATCTGGGAGAATTCTCCATCCTCCCAAGCTAAAACTTGGGAATGGAGGTCATGTGACGAAGCTAGTTCCTTCACGGCATGACCGCCAGTGGAACCTTCTGGATGGTCATGTCTTTGAGGGAACTAGAATTGATAGGTGGGCATTAATAGGCTTTGGTGGTACACCTGAACAGAAATCCAATGTCCCGGGATTTATAAGCCAGCTATCTCAAAGGTGTGAAGAAATGGGTATTTTTCTTAACAAGAACACAATTGTTAGCCCCCATTTTGAACCAGCCCAGGTTCTTAATAATGTCTCTCTTCTGGAATCCAAGCTCGAAAAAATCCAGAGAACCGCCTCAAACAATCTACAGCTGCTTATTTGTGTTATGGAGAGGAAACACAAAGGGTATGCAGACTTGAAAAGAATTGCAGAGACAAGTATTGGGGTTGTGAGCCAATGCTGCTTGTATCCAAATCTCAGCAAATTAAGTTCACAATTTTTGGCAAATTTGGCTCTCAAAATCAATGCCAAAGTTGGTGGATGCACTGTTGCCCTGTACAATTCACTTCCTTCTCAAATTCCACGGCTCTTCAAGTATGATGAACCAGCTATATTTATGGGTGCTGATGTAACTCATCCTCATCCACTTGATGATCATAGTCCATCAGTTGCTGCGGTTGTCGGCAGCATGAATTGGCCTACTGCGAACAAATATATTTCAAGAATAAGGTCGCAAACACACCGTCAAGAAATCATCCAGGATCTTGGTGCAATGGTGAAGGAGTTACTAGATGATTTCCATCAGGAGGTAAAGAAACTCCCTGGGAGAATAATTTTCTTTAGAGATGGGGTTAGTGAAACCCAATTCTATAAAGTTCTTCAAGATGAGTTACAATCCATCAAAGGGGCATGTTCTAGATTTCCTGGTTATAAACCATTCATTACTTTTGTAGTAGTACAAAAGAGGCATCACACAAGGCTGTTCCCCTTCGAAACTGATGATCAGTCATCCACAAAAAATCATAATCATTGTTGTGAGAATATTCCACCGGGGACTGTGGTTGATTCCGTGATAACTCACCCGAAGGAGTTTGATTTCTATCTTTGCAGCCACTGGGGCATGAAAGGAACCAGCAGGCCAACTCATTACCATGTTTTGTGGGATGAAAACCAGTTTACTTCTGATGAACTCCAGAAACTGGTCTACAACCTATGCTATACTTTTGTTAGATGCACAAAGCCAATTTCTTTGGTTCCTCCTGCTTATTATGCCCATTTAGCTGCATACAGAGGCAGACTCTACCTTGATAGGTCAGAATTTTCCTCTGGTTTGTCTAAAGGCATCTCTTTATTGTCTAGACCTGCACCTCCAAAGACAACACCTCTTCCAAAACTTAGTGAGAACATCAAGAAGCTCATGTTCTACTGCTAATGATGATTGTTTTTGTTGCTGCCATGCCATTTGATATGTAACTTGCCTCGTGACATGTGAGATTAAGAGGCACTTGAAAAGTAGAATAGTAAATGAAGGATAGGCTTAGTGGGGCATAAGAGGACAATAGGCGTGTAATCTTTTGCATTGTTTAATCAAACAAGCTGACCAATTTGCATAATATTTTCATATATTTTAATTGTTAACTTTAATCTTCTTCTTTTTTTTTGGTCAGAAATTTCTTACTTTCATATACTCACCTAGGCTCAAGACAGACATGATAATGGAATATTGAAAGAATGGTTAATCATCAAAATTTACGGGAAAAAAAAAATAGAAAAAGTATTATTTAATTTTTAAAAATATTATAAAGATACTTAAAATTTGAATTTAAAAATTAAATCTTTAATAATGAATTTCATAAAATTTAATGAAGCCAAGCCATCCAATTACATGGAGATCAAGCTCAGACAACTTCTATAGCTTGTGGAATATTATTCATTATGTTTTTATACTCCTTCCAATTTTAAATATTAGAGTAAATTAACTAATTCACGTATATTCAGAAAATTTTTAGTTATGGGAAAAAAGTGTCCTCTAATTTTCCTTTAACCACCATCACTTTAATCATATGGTAAGTCTAATTACAAGGATAGGTAGAGGAATATATATATATATATATATATATATATATATATATATATATAATATACTTAGAGCCTATTTGGCAAATTTTAAAACCTAGATTTTTGCAAAAGTTTGTCAAACATTTTAAAAATTGTCTAAAAGCTATTCTACATCATGGTTTTGGCTAGGGGTAGAAAAAGGCCAGGGGCCTGTGGCTTGGCTTGCTAAAAGCTTGGTTAAACCTAGCCTGTCAGGCTAAAAGGCCAGGCCAAGGCCTCTGATGAGGCCTGTTTTCTCTTAAAAGGCCAAGCTCAGGCCTAATAAGATTCCTTTTAGGCCTGTTAGACCAGCCTGTTTATATTATTAGTCTTAATTTATGTAATTTTTGCCTGTTTTTAGCCTGTTTAAATTATGTCTGTTTTCGGCCTGTGACCTGTTATTTATATTATTACTATTAATTTATATAATGTTGGCCTGTTTAAAGTAGGTCTGTTTTCGGCCTGTGGCCTATTAGCTTAATTAAATAAAAATATTTAAAATATTTAAAAAAATTAAAAATTAAAAAAAAGGCCTTAACAGCCCACAGGCCAGGCCCAGGCCAAAAAAATAGGCCTGTAACAGGCCACAGGCCAAGCACAAGCCAGTATATTACAGAACAGACCTGACTTGTTAAGGGTGAAGTCTGGCCTAGCCTGACCTGTTTCTACCCCTAGTTTTGGCTTCAAAACTTAGGTTTTGAAAATATATATATTTTTTTTTTCTCTCTTTTGCCATCATTATTTTTTTTTTAGTATCTCTAAATATCTTTTCTTTTCAGTACACGTCAATTTGAAATATTTTTTCAATATTAGTCATTACTTTAAAATATTTTTTCAATATTCTAAAATAAATTTTCATGAACATAAAGTATTTTTTCAGTAATCTGAAATTTTTTTTCAAGATTAGTCAGTACCTTAAAATATATTTTCAAAATCATAAAATAAATTTTAAAGACTTTGAAAAGTATTTTTTTCAGTACCAGTCAGTATTCTTAAATATCTTTTTAATATCTGTCAGTACTCTAAAAAAATATTTTCCAAGATCAATCATTATCCTGAAATATTTTTTTAATATCCTAAAATATATTTTTAAGATCATGAAGTATTTTTTTTTAGTATTAGTCAATATGCTTAAATATTTTAGTTTTGTACACAAATTTATGAAATTTTTTGTATTTATTATGAAATCTAATGTTAAAAATATTTTTTTAAAAAAAAAATCTTATCATGCAATGATACCAAAAGCTAATAGTATCTTTTTTGGTAAATTTGAGCATGAAAAATTTATTCTCTAAAAATTAAATCTAAAGGAGTTCTTAAAATAAAACCACACTTTTTAGCTAGCTTCTATACCCGTTTGAATTTAAATGGTTTTACACTTTATGAATTATATATGTAAAAGGAGTTTTGTTTTTTGTTTTTTAAAGTTGATTCAAACAGTTCCTTATCCGAGTGAGTGTTTCATATTGACTTAGTCTGAAAGCTTATAAACTTTTGGCATTTGAATGTAACCTTTCTTCTGTGAAGAGATAATAAAAGAAGGGAAAATTCCATTCTGAGCCCAAGGTAAGAAAATGTTGTTAAAAAAGACTCTAAGAAAAGTAAAATATCAAAAAAGGCCACAGGGCCTTTTCTGGTATTATTTCAGAAAAAATTGCATGGATATAGTTGTTAATGAGACTAATTTAGTTGTTAATTATACTGATTTAGTTGTTAACGGGGACTGATATAGTTGTTAACCGCTACTGATATGGTTGTTAACACTTTCTGAAATAATATCAAAAAAGGCCCTAAAGCCATTTGACTTTTCTTAGGGCCTTTTTTAACAATATTTTCTTACCTTGAGCCCTGAATAGAATTTTCCCATAAAAGAATGTTGGTGGGCCCACTGAGAATGGAACCTAGCAAGAAAAGGCGTGCCTTTCATGTAAGTATAATGGTAGTAAGGCGGAAGGCCACTCACTGAACCCAACTCTCAGTTTTGCAATTCCTCACTCCCTCTTGTTTTTGAAAAAGTTAAATAAATACACATAAAAAGAAAGGGGACGCATGCATGCCCTACTCAAAGGGTTTATGAGGGCATGCATGCTCATTGAATTTGAAGTACTCCATATTGTTCATACCCATAATTTTAAATTAATAAACTTTTAGTATATCCAGTGTCCATCCACAAATATTTCCAATGTCAATTGCTTCAATCTTCTTTCAATCCATAAATATTTTAAATTAATTTTCAATCTTTCTTCCAGTTTTGCAATTTTGATGCTTTTATTATGTTGATTTGGCGGTGGAGTTTGCAAAAGAAAAAAGATTTGGTAGTAGAAGGGAGTGACAGATGCATAACATCAGTGAAGAGAAAGAGAAGGAGGAGGAGAGGGGAGAGAAGAACAAGAGAATGAAGGTGAAAATTTCACAGGGTTGTTATCTTTTAAAACAAAAAACAAAATTGGGAGAATTTTGGTACAAATTCTCAAACTTCAAAAAGTCAGGTTACTCCCTATTCACGTCTTTACCATTTCTTATAACCTTTTGGGATTTTATTAGTTTTAAAAAAAAAAAAAAACTCATTTTGGGATGAGCATTCCCTGATCATCTTTGGGACGAGCAGGCAATTTGCATTAAAACAAAAAACAAAGAGAGAGATATTTATGGACAACGCTATGTATCAATAATTCTTGAGGAGGTGAGTCTCTAATCTCTACCTCTCTAAAATATGCGCCTTTTTTCTGAATATAATGAAACCACCTTATCTTCCTTCCCCACCATCCTCTGTCTCTCCCACTTGCCACGTCCCTCCCTTTTTTCTGACTTATCTGCAATCGAGCTTATGGGCCTACATACATTCGTAATTACTTATTATATATTTTAGTATTACCAAATTTTGTAATTTAGCAATTTTTCATATTTTTGGTAATTTTTATTTTTAGTTTTCTTTTATCATTATCTCAAAAGTCACTTATCCATAAGTTATTCTAAACAAGTTTCACAATCTAACGTATATCCATAAGCTACTTATACAACAATCAATCCAAACATAAATCACGTTTCACAATCTGACTTTTACTCAAACGGACTTTTCCATAAGTCATTTTGTCCACCGATATCCCAAACAAACCCAATGTCTCCTCAACCAATAATAATACAGTGGAGGCTTTCTATCATTTTCCCCTTTTTCCTTTTAAAACATATATCTTCAATCTTTAATGAAAGACTTAATTAACCAATTTGAACAGATTAATAATGTTAGTTGATATGATGTGTTTGGTCTAAAATATCATAATTTTCTTCCTTAATTCTCTCACCCCTACTTTTTTGTTATTAAGGGAATGTCATTATAAAGAAAAACTGATAAACATACAAAACATGTTTTAAGTTTATGACTAATTTCAACCCTCCAATTAGGTTTCACAATTATAGGTGAAATGAGGGCACAGGCACTAAAATTGAGATAGGCCTACTAAAAAACAAAACATGGTATAGAGGTGCTGATATAGCATTCATCAAGGTCATCATTTCAATACTGAAATTTGCATTTACATCTTTCTGAGGTATGAATTGTATCCTAAACATTTAATCATGAAAAGGCACACTGGCACAGTATTCTCCGAACAATTGCTCATTTTAGGGTTTTTTTTCCCTTACTTAAAATAATGTTCAAATGAGTTGAGTGTTAAATTTATCAAAAAAACTAAACAATAGCTTTCCTATCATTATTGAGGCTGCAATTTATCTTTAATGAATATTTTAAGAGTAAAAATGTTCTTTGATCTAAAATATTTATGGTTAAAATATTTTGATTACTCTTTTATCTTTCATTTTATATTCACTAAAATCTTACAACTCCATTTCTTCAATTTGTTTTTAAATATAACGCACAAAAATTTTCTCTCCCCTCCCCTTTAAATCCCTGACATTGCTCCAATAAATAGTTTATAATACCCAATATTCCTAGTGATATTTCAAGGCCCTTTTTACTCAAACTATTTGCATAAATATTTACAGCATAGGAGATAAGTATATATAGGAATTACAGAGTTTAATTTTAATTCGAACAAATAATGTCTAAGAGTATAACAGAAATTCCAACACTTAATTAGTTAAAGGAGCAGGAAAACAAGCATAGCGTTGCCTTAACTAAGAAAAATGGCCATCAATTTACAGTAATAATTTTTGAAGAACTGGAGGGTAATATTAAGATTTAATAAATAATTTTTCTCATTACTTTCACTCGTAAAACAGAATTTAATTCCCCAAGGTGCTTCAAGTCTTGAACACGCGTGCGAATACTGTCCAGCTTTTCTTAGGAAGCAACAGAAAATCCAAGGAAGATTATGAAAGCTTTTCGTGGGAGCAACCCCAGCAGACTAACTCAACAGAAAAGACGAAAGGATAAAAAAAGAATATTCGAGCAAAATACATAAATAATAAAAACTGGATCACTAATTTAAAGATATTAAGATATCAGTTAAGTTAGTTATTTTTAATAAATATAAATATAAATTAATTTTAATTTATATTATCGGAACTACATTGATGAACCCCCTTCATATGGGCAATTTATAGTATTAAGATCTTATATTTAATATTATAATTAACTTTTTGTCTAGTTTTTACATTTAAGACTAGAGAAAGTAATAAAATAAGAATGATTACTATCATTTTTGTTTCTTACATTTTGATTTTAATTCTAATAAATTTAAATAATTGACTTTGGTTTTAATAATTTTATAAAGACTTGGTTTAAGTTTAAATATAAGGAAAAAAATCAAAACTTATTAAAATATGAGAAGCAAGCTTTAAAAAAAGACTAAATCTTTATAAAATTATAAAAACTAACTATATAAATCTATTCTGTCAAACCCTAAGGGCTAAGAAATGGCAAAAGCCCAAATATAAAAAATACAGGAAATTGAGAAATAAGTGAAGATAAAATGGAGATTGATGAGGACATTTGATGCTTCTGTTACATCAAAAAAACCTGAGAGGTCACAGCGCGAAGCAGCATGACATTGAAATAGGATGAGAACCATAAAAACGCATCAAAGCAGAAATTGCAGAGAAGTGACACAGGGGGCTTTTGGGGTTTTGCATAATTGGTGCCATCATTTCAATCCATCTTGTCTTTTGAAGCAGATTGATGGTACGTGGTGGTGCTGTGTTTTCGTACTCTGCACTCTCTTGTCTCAAATTTTTGTTTTTTTATTTTAATTTTTTCTGTGTTGTCAAATCCTTCTTAGTATGCTTGCTCACATAACTTTGGTATCTTTGTTGGATTCCACTTTCTGTGGTCTTCTCATCCTTTCCTTCTACCTTCTTTTTTTTATTATTAATAATTAATTAACCCAATCAACCCATAAAGCTAAAGCAAGTTGTGGGTTTTCTTTAAGACTAATTTTCAAGTGATAAAAGATGTAGTAGAATGTAAATGGACCTAAACTAGAATGCAAAATACTAATACCTATATGCAATTAACTAACTAAATGTAATAATGCAATTGACTCTTAAACCTATATGAGAATGAAACTAAACTATATGAATTTGAATGGAATTTTACGGGGTTTTCTTATGAGAGAATAATTAAAATCCTAATAAAAAGATTGATTAAAAGCAAATAAAATAATAAGATTTAATTCAGTGATGATGATGAAGGGGACAACTTAGGAATTGCATGGAGTCGACTTTCTTAGCCCAAATTAATTAATCAGGCCCAAGGGAGGCTAACGAGATATTGAAATTAATGAATTCAATTACCTAATTTAAACTTGGGAAACCCTCAAGCTCAATAACGCATATTTCATTAGAAAACTCATAATGAAATAAGCGGTGACTAGTTAAACTCATTAAAATCTACATCTTTGATTCCAAAATAATTTAGAAATCTTGTTTACAATTATTCAATTGAACAACTAGATAATATATCAACCCAATTAAACAATTAAGATGATAAACCCAATTAACAATTAAATTAATAACGAAAACTCAATTACTAATTTAATTGACAATCTCAAGGTTGCAAACAAGAGTTCAACAATAAGCATAAAACCTTAAATTATCAGTCTAATCCAAGAGAAATAAGTTTACAATCTAAAACTAGATTGTTTTCAGTTAATACAACTCGAAATCCTTTAAAACTAAATAATCTTAAATTTGAATCAAAAAGATAAAAAGAACAACACTCCTTTGTGATCTTCAAGTGTAAGCCCTAGGCTTTAGCTTCCTCCATACTTCTTCCAAGTCGTCTCCCATAATGATTTAAGCTGCCATGAATTTATCTTCCCAAAGACTCAAACAAGATGACGTGACCATAGTCCTAAGGAGTTGGTGAATGAATTACTTGATAATGGCTACGTGGCTCTATGAATTCCGTGCGTGAGAATGGAATGGGAGAGTTGAATTAATATAGATTGATTCAGCCTCTGCGTGAATTGGAATGTAAGGGATTTGATTAATTGATGGCGGGGTCCGTGCTTAATTGATGAATGGAAGGGAATAATGCGATTGATTAATTCAATTGCCAAGTCTCGCTCTGCGCTGCGTCTTCGGCTTCAATTCTTGCGGGGTGCGTCTCGTCTTTTTTCAGCGTGTGGCCGCCTCTCCCCCATAAAACCTAGTAGCTAGGTTAATTAAAGGGGAGGAAAAAAGGGTTTTTTGGGTATTAACTTGAGCCTAATAAAATTCAAGCAGTTCCCTAAAATTTCATCATTGAATTTCTTTTTAGCTATCTTGAAAATTCTTGCACCATAGGATCTTATAAAATCACAATCTATCATATATCAAGAGATATTATTTAATCAGAATATTAATAATTTAATCATTTAAGCCCAATATCTTATAATTAATTCATATTTACATTATTTCCTAAAATAGGCTAACAATCCAAATATTATCTAATATATCCAAATTAACCTAAAATAACCCCCAAAATAAATAAAATAAGGTGGGATAAAATATATGAAAATTAAGATTTATCAATCCTCTGTTTTATTTATTTATTTATTTTTTTTACTTTTCCTCGTTTATAGAAGAGGGTAACTTCAACTGTAATTGTAAATATACAAAAGAAGTGGAGGAGGTATTTTACCTTAGTCCCAGTTTTGATAATAATGTGAATATTTCTGTTTCTCTGAGCTTCAAAGTGGGTTCAATCTCTCATTTATTTCATTATTTGGCAAACAAGCGTAATCTTATAAAAGATACTAGGAAAATTAATCTTCTCTTGGTGACAAGGAAAAATAATCGATTAGTCATATGTTTGATGCATCTTGATTGCTCTAATTTCACCATTTAAAACATTAGTTCATATATTAGAAAATAAAATCATATATTTCAAGAAGCTAATAGACTAAAATTTTAAATAATTAAAGCTATAAGGAAAGAGTTGCAGTGAGTTAGATCTCAGTTATTGAATTTCGACTAAATCAAATATATAGGATTGAGTTACACTGATTAAAAGTTTAAAAGTTGAGTTACATCTAAGTCAAAATTATAGAAATAAAAATATTAATTGTCCAAGAAATTATTGAAAAAGCAATTGTAAACTTAGGAATGGATACGCATGTATGCATTATAATCTTTTCTTTTTGGTATATGTTCATTTGTAATTAAAAATCTTTTTAATAAACTGGGTCAGTCTAGAAATTTGCATGGTATAACAGGTGACATGATAATGGGGTCATTTTAGTTTTTGCGGCCCAGCCCATGTCTAGCATGTATATACACACAATCATCTATTCATTAGGAGTCAAAAATTCTACCAACAAGCTAGAGGTGATAAAGGGTCTTACCCAAAGCAAAAAGCTAGTTATGTTAGGAAGATCCGCCGGCGATGTGGCTTTCAAGAGGAGTGGGTAGTGAATCCTTCGGGGCGTAGTGGGAGGCTTGCATTGTGGTGGATTGATTTTGTTTCTGTTGATGTATTATTTTCTTCGTCAAATATTGTCCATACTCGCATTAATTCAGATAAAATTGCTTCTCCTGAGTATGTTACCTTTATGTACGGGCCCCTGTAGAAGAGGATAGATGTTTGTGCTGGGATGATCTGGGTCGTATTAGCAGAACTATTCACCAATCTTGGCTGTGTTTGGGGGATTTCAATGACATCTTAGCTCATTCAGAGAAGTGGGGTGGTAGTCCAAGAGCTTGGAGGAAGATTTTGAATTTTAAATGTATGTTAGCTGATTGCAACTTGGATGATCTTGGTTTCTATGGTTCCCGTTTTACTTGGTGCAATAATAGGGAGGAACCCGATACTATATGGGAACGTCTGGACAGGGCCTTGGGGAATTGGCCTCTTAGGGACTTATTTCCAAATCTGAAAGTTTTTAATGTTGAACCTGTAGGGTCTGATAATCATTTATTGTTCATTCAATGTCACCCATTGCCCCTGAAAAGAAAAAGATCTTTCCAAATTGAAGCTTCTTAGGTCCATCATCCTCAGTTTCGTCAGGTAATCCAGGATTGTTGGGGGGTTACGTCTGGAGATTGTAATTCTGCAATTGAAGCCTTCCTGCAGAAGCTTTTGAAGTGTCAGGATGGGCTTATGAAGTGGAGTAAGGTAGAGTTTCCTAATAACAAGTTCTTGATTGAGAAGTTGAAATCTCAACTCGCAAACTTACCCTTAGGTGGTTTGAGTTCTGATTTAGTGCAGGCTAGGAATAGCATAAAATTTGCTATTGATCGTTTGTTTGTTCTGGAAGAGAAATTTTGGCTTCAACGGTCCAGGGTGAGTTGATTGTCGGCAAGGGATAAAAACACACGTTTTTTTCACTTATCTACCATCAAAAGGAGGCAGAGAAATAGTATTTTTCGGTTAAGAGATGATGCAGGTAATTGGCTACTGGAAGGCCACGATATCTCAAGTAACATTGCCCAATTTTATCAGCATCTGTTTTCTTCATCAGGTTATAATATTTCCGATCCTGTGTTGGCCTTCGTTGAGCCAAAAATTTCAGCTGAAATGAATAATAGCCTTTTGTTGCCTGTGACCAAGGAAGAAATTAAGAAAGTTGCTTTTAGCCTTGGGAGCTCTAAAGCTCCAGGGCCGGATGGTTTCTCTGGAATGTTTTACCATAGAGCTTGGCCGGACATTGAGGAAGCCATCTATGCAATGGTGGGGGAGTTCTTTGCTGGTAATTCTCAGTTAGAGGTGATTAATGAAACTAATATCACCTTGATTCCCAAGGTGGACAATCCGGAGCATGTATCGCATTTTCGGCCCATTGGATTATGCAATTTCTCCTATAAAATCATACCTAAACTCCTAACCAATAGAATGAGGGCTATGCTTGATGGTTGTGTCTCGCAAAATCAAAGTGCTTTTATCCCGGGCAGATGTATTCATGATAATATTATTATTGCTCATGAGATTTTTCATTACCTAAGGAGGAAGAAGGGTGGGGGTAAATATGAGTTTGCACTAAAGATAGACATGAGTAAGGCTTATGACAGAATTGAATGGAATTTTCTAGAGAAGGTTTTGCTTCAATTCAGTTTTTGTGATAGATGGGTGTCATTGATCATGAAATGTGTGCGGTCGGTGAAGTTCAATATTTGCTTATCGGGAGAAAAGGTCCACTCTTTTCAGCCAAGTAGGGGTTTGCGTCAAGGTGATCCTCTTTCGCCCTACCTGTTTATTCTTGTGGCCGAGGTGCTTTCTTGTATGATAAGTAAATCCCAAGAAGGGGGCCTGATTAAAGGAATTAAACTTAGCCAAAGTTGCTCGGTTCTCACTCATAGTTTTTTTGCGGATGATGCTCTCTTATTTATGAATGCTAACAAGACCAATTGCAAGCAGCTAGAAAATATTCTAAATCGTTATTGTTCTGCTTCAGGGCAAGCGATTAATCTAGACAAATCCTGCATTTTCTTTTTATCCAATACCCCGCAAGAGTTTAAGGCAGCAGTGGGTAATATTTTGGGGATTCCTTCAGCCCTCGATCCAGGAAAATACCTAGGTGTTCCAAGTGTTTGGGGTAAGACTAAACGTCAAGCCTTAGCCTATATTAGGGAACGGGTGATAAATAAACTTCAAGGTTGGGGCCAATCCTTATTGTCTTTTGCGGGGCGCGAAGTTATGATTAAAGCGATCGTTCAGGCAATCCCTATTTATCCTATGAGTTGCTTTAAATTTCCCCTCACTTCCTATAGAGAAATTCATAGTCTAGTTGCGAACTTTTGGTGGGAAGGGAATGCTTTTGGAGGTAAGGTCCATTGGAAGGCATGGGAATCTCTCACTAAAGGAAAGGACCAAGGGGGAATGGGCTTTCGAGATTTAATTATAATGAATGAGGCACTCTTGGCAAAGACGGCTTGGAGGCTTTTAACAAGACCTAATGATCTCTGGGCTGTGTTTTGAAGAGCATTTACTTTCCTAGGGATAATTTTATGGATGTAGGGAAGGGTCATAAAGCCTCCTGGTGCTGGTCCAGTATTGTGGAGGGGAGGGAAGTTTTAAGGGCTGATCTGCGTTGGGATTTGGGAAATGGAGAGCAGATCCGTATTTGGGATGATCCTTGTATTCCGGGTGTCTCTTTACCGGGAAAACCCTATGAGGGGGTGAGTGATGGCCCTCACGGTTTGGTTAGTTCCCTCATTATAGACGGTGCTTGGAATCTAAACTCAATAAAGCAATACCTTCCGGCTGAAGTTAGGGATGCCATCTATGCGATCCCTATTCCAAACAATGGCTTGTGTGATAAGTTGGTGTGGACAATCTCCAAGAATGGGGGATACCTAGTTAAATTGGGGTATCATAGTAGGAAAGGGGCAGAAGTGGCAGAGGCTAACAGAGCTAGTTCATCGGTGGTTTTGTCTAATGCAAATAGGAAATCAGTTTGGAAGGTTAGAACCATACCTAGAGTGCAACACTTTCTTTGGCGCATTCTTAACAATGCACTGGCAACGAATCTTGCACTTGTCAAAAGGAAACGGTCCAGCAATAGCCTCTGTCCTATATGCAGTGCAGAAGAGGAATCTATTGAGCATCTTTTCTTTCTATGCCCATGGACTCGGTGTGTCTGGTTTGGCTGTAGCTTGGGTGCCAGGATTGATCTTGCAAACGCTTCTAATTTTAATAGCTGGTGGTTGGGGTTGCAAGGTATGAAAGTTCTTAATCTTCATGATATATCCCTTGTTTGCTGGATTTTGTGGTTTATATGGAAACAAAGGAATGACTTTATTTTTAATCATATGGACCCGAACCCCATATCTGTATTGATTTTTGCTCAAAAGAGTAATTGGGATTTTTGGGGTCAAATGAGTGATAAGCCCATTGATCTGGATAGTGTACCTAGAACTCATGTATCTAATGCTCGGTGGATTCCCCCTGTGGTTGGTTGTCTGAAAATAAACATAGATGGTGCCTTTTTGGCTGGAAAGAATTTGGGTGCTGTCGGTATTGTGTGTAGGGACTGGTTGGGCTCCTTTGTTTGGGGATATATAGATAAGATCAAATCTATTTCGGCTTTTATGGCGGAGGCCCTGGCCCTGAAGAAAGCTTTACTGATCGCAGTGGATTTGGGAGTGGATAAAGCGATTTTTGAATCAGATTACCTACTATTGTTGAACTGTATTGAGTCTAAATCTCCTGATCTATTTGATTGGAGGAGTAGGAGTATAATTCATGATATTATTGGCTTGCTTGCAGACAAGGTTGGGTTTTCTCTTTTTTTTATCCCAAGAAGGGGTAATAGAGTTGGCGACGCTCTGGCGGCATATGCTTATAAGGAGGTGTACCCAATAGGGTGGGTTATGCAACCATCACCTTCTTTGTCTTCTTTACTAGCCTTGGATGTGCAGGAAGCTGATTTCGTGATGAATTCTGGTCCTTTCTCTCCTCAGGTTACGTAGGGGATTTTGCTGTTTATGTTAGTAGGCTGCTATGTTACCTCCTTTAAGTGTGTTGTTTGTTTCTGTTTCTCAGTTTATGTAATGTTTCTGGTTGTTTTAGCTTCTTGTTTCCCAGTTGTGTTTCGGTTGGCTTTGGAGTTGTATTGCTGCTGTTTCCAGTTTGTTCTTGTGATTTGGTGTCACTCTGTATTGTGGTGTTAATGGTAATAGAAGTTCCCTTTCTGAGCAAAAAAAAAAAAAAGATAAAGGGTCTTACCTTAAGAGGAGAAAACAAATTCAAATTCTGGGAAATGTTGAGAGAGGTGAAAATCAATTATCTTCTAAACCTAGAAAGAGGAAACTCTTGACCAAATTTCATTTTTAAGAAAGTCAAAAGTTCCAAATTTATTTCTGGGTTTGAATACAAAATAAATATCATTACCCTCCGATCATACAAACATTAGCAAGTCTAGGAAGGCCGTTCCTCGTCATCAACCTAACTGATATGCGATTCTAATACTCTATCTATCCATGTGTGTCACTAGCACCTGCCAGTCCTTGTTGATAACTAGTCTAACTTCATCCACATCTTTAAACGGATATTAATAAAACTAATTGCCTCAATACAACCAGATAACAAAATAATTTTCTTGAAACCTTTGGGCCAAAAAAAGTGTAGTCCATGTAAAAACCAATGAGTTATGCAATGGCAAGTGGGATGAGAGAGTTTACAGCTGAACTGGTCCTGAACATCACCATCACATCCACTTCTAACTCAGGAACCAGGATCGCGCCATCAACCTAGTCTAGTTTGTTTTTTTTTTTAGATAGATTTTTATAATTTTTTTTAACTTCATATTAATTATCTTAAAATTTTCAATTTCTCACCAGTTTAACCTCAAGTTAACTCTAATTTGACTCTGATCTGACTTGACTTACTGACCCTTAACCCAATTCCCAACTAGTTTAATGAGAACCTTGTCTAGATCGGAGCCTTCCCCTGCTAGTCTAGGAAAAATTTCCCTGAAGCTTGACATCTCAATTTTATATTCAGTCAAGACTAATTTGTCCTATAAAAGCACATATATTCTCTCATTAAAAACATTTCTTTTTAACCTTTTCGTACTCACATTTAGATTGTTTTTACTGTTGATACAACAATGTGGATGACCAGTCATTAATCAATTGAAGGGAAAAATAAAAATCCAAATGCTCAAAACTTCAGCATTTTGATCCCGAACAAGAAGATGGATTTGAAAATTCACAAAATGCTCAGAAAATAGGTAAAACTAGGGTGCCAAAGTATTCAGGCCCAATGGCACCAAGCATTCAAATCTTTCTTAAATATAAGGTTGCGAGTTCAACCCTCTCTAAATATAATGGGTGCGTGCTTTCCTTCCGTCAGGTGAAAGATGAACAAAAAACAGGCCTGGTCCGTCAAAGAAAGAAAGTAGAAACAATCTTTCTCAAGACCAACCCGCTTGCAATTTGTTTAGAAGCAATTTGTATATACGGTCAACATCAAAATGTGCGCTCTGGTAAAGGCTTCTCTGCTGGAAGTTGAAGCAGCTCTCGAATACCCTCGTAAACCTGCATGCAACCAATGAAATAGAGCTCTCATTGTTTTCAAAATGAGAAGGGATAATATTATAAATACTATTTTAATTGAGTCCTCTAAAAGACATCCCACAAAACATTCAATTCTTGGTCAGCAGTAGAATCTCATGTCAAATATTACTTTTGGTTCTCAATATAAGATGTAATTTATAATGTAATCGTAAAATATATTGATGTCTTTTCAATATTTTCTGTGAAGAATGACAGCTGCTTTCTCAGGCAAGTGTTTTATCGTACAAGAATATACATAGAACAAAAATTTTGTCATGACGCTGCTATTATGCCTTTATAAGCATTAATCTTAGAATGAAATTAGTTTGCTAGTATGGTTAAATCTGCATTACAAACTAGTTCTTACATTAATGGCAGAATGTAGTATTACCAATTTTTTTGATTTAAAAGTAGGATTCAAAGGTTTGTGAGAGAAGATTAACCGGATAATGGTAAGTGAAATGAAACAATCAACTACACCTACCAGCTTGATCTGAGCTTTGATTGAAGCAATTAATTGTGTGTACTCCTCTAATTGCCTGCAGAATGCAAGTAAAGCCTTATGTTTCAACTTGCAATATTATGTCCAGCCTTACAAAGTTCGAAAGAAATTTTTTTTTTTTTTTTGGGGGGCCGGGGGGGGGGGGGGGTTGTGGCGCCAGACACAGAGAGAGAGAGATGATGGAGCAAAGCACAACAATAAGGAGATAGCTACACCAAAGAAAAGAGGTCAGAAGAAAAGAAAGAGGAATAACAGTTCCGGTAATGGCACCAGATATTTACACAAAAATAACACAAGATACTAAAAGGCATTCTCACAATTTTAAAACAAATAATAAATATTTGAAATGTGAGACCTAAGCAAGCATATTTAGCTGCTTCTAGTAATGGACAACCACTTAATTCTCTAACTCATTGAATGTCCTGGCAAGTGATATTTATCAAACTAAGATCAACAAGCCCTAAATAGATGCAACTGTTTAGAATCTATTATACCAGGTTGCATTAGGTTTTATGTTTGTCCAACTTAGCTACATTAATTGCCTCCTCCCAAAATTTGATTATGTTTAACTAAATCAGGCAATTCAAGCCTGTCTCCTCCTAGTACTTGAGGTGAATGGTACATGTTAGTACAATGTTCTTATAGATATAGTCAGTTTCATTTTTCCATTTATACTTTTCCACACAAGAATAAATCATACTTTTGCATAGTCCCTACACATTCAACCTGGTAAAAGCATGGAAAACTTTCATAGGACCTACAAGTATGCTTTCAATTGAGAAAACTTCAATTATTACCTTTTTATTCTTTCTTCCCTTTGGGTTATATAATTGAGAGCTTCAGACCAGGTAAACTCCACATGGAATCCCAGTCCTATATCCACGAATATGTGTTGTGTGTCAGGCCTGCAAAATAAAACAACACAAGTAGGCAAGAATTTAGAGAAGAAAAAGGTATTCCAAAATAAAATTGCATTATTGGAAGTTGAGCCATGTGGTGCATGTCATTAAAATCTCAAGAGTAAAATCATATAATATATAAATTGCAGGTGGCACATTACATTATTTATTATGGGAACGAAAGATACAGAAAAATGATGAAAAATAACACTCTTTAGCTCAATGCTTTTATTATTATTATTCAACATATACAGTGCCAGAACTTATATATGTTAACAGTTGGGAACGCTCACCACAGAGATCAACCAATCAGGCCCAATCCCACAAATCAAGAATTAAATCCTTTTACAAGATAAAATACCTAAAATCAACCAGAATATATAAAACGTGACAGAGCAGACAATGAAAATATAAGGCCACTGACAGAAAAGGAAATGGAACAAATAAATGGCTAAAAAAATGATAATCACACAGAACACTCAAGCATGACTATCAGAGAAAAGATGAAACAAAAGATAGTTAGTGCCCAAAGTGACCAACAAGAGTAAAAGAAAGGCAGTGAAGCAAGTAAAATTTTAAACCAATGCCTTACACTTCTGCTTGTAGGTACACCTCAGAACCAATATTGACCAACGTTTTAAGACTAGTCACACTATTTTTCTCCAGATTCTCAATGTTCCTTCGCAGATCAGAGCTAAGTATACAAGTCAAGTGAATGTAAACATAATGGTTTTAATAATTGCATCGCTTGATTAAGAGTGAAATACAGAATTTCACATGTATTATACAGCATCATCAACTTTATTCTGCCTGAAAATGCCCAAATACAAAAGGAAAAGGATACAAGATTTTTTGTTGTTCAAAGACCTTGTCCCTGCAAAAACGAAAACAAAGATGCAATGCAATAGATAAGTAAATGTCCAGGGTTAGACATACAAATATACAACTGCTTTTTTAATTCATTGTGCAGACCATGCTCCTCAAGTGCACCAGTCAGGAAACCATATAATATTCAATCCCGAAAAAAGGGAATCATATAAGATAATGCTCTCCATAAACCAAAACTCACCAAAGCCATAAACAGTGGAAGTCTCATCACTAGTCCAGTAGTTCAAAATATCATTGCCCTCTAAACAAACCTTGAGGGTTAAAGTTTGAAGTTTTAAGCAAAGAATGGACAATGCAACTTTATTGGTTGAAAGTTTGCATACAGAAAACCACTGGCTTGCAGGTGCTAATACAACTTGTGGGTACCATACCTTCCACACTAGAAGCACTTAAGCTAATAGCAGTTCAGATAATGTAATGCAATGTTTATGAACATTATTTAAACCAACTATCAAGTAAAACTATCTTAAAACGACATGATACATGTGTAGGAAGGTAACTTTGACATGATCAATATAATCAACCAATAAACACAAAGTAAGATGCAAAGGGGGAAGACTAATACAGGCATCTAATATTTGGGGAAAAATTACTGAACCTGCAGCTCCCAAAGATTCAATCACAAAGGCCAAACTTTATTAAGCAATGACAAGATTTATCATTAGTAAGATCTAATAGATCTTTTATACTAGATTGATGGATCACATTTTCAATATTATCCCCAAGGGAACCCTAGAAGAAGAGAGTATAATGGTAACTCAATCAAATACTTGCCCACATATATCAAAGATAAAGCTGCAGGGCAATCCAATACCGTTCAGCAATAGCACGAACAAGATCTGGTTTTAGGCGTTGATCAACAAATTCTTCAAATTTCAGCATTTTTTCCTGGCGTAAACTATCCATTGGACTCCTATTCAAGGACTTATCAACAAGGATCATTATAAGAGTCAGAGAGAGATAAAAAGTATAGATTATCTTGTGAATATTTCTCCAAATTGATATTGCATAATTCCAAAATCAATCCTCACACTCCCTTTAAAAAGTTAAATTCTAAATCTACAAAACACGTAAGGCAAAAAATGCTGCAGCATTTGGAAACTAAATGATCATATCAAATGCAACAAGCAAAAATCAATCAGCGGTTAGAGGCAGCATTGACTGTAATTGGGTGGTATAGATTGACATAATCTTACTTATACTTCATATTGACATTTTGTCATCCATGAAAAGGTCACTCACTCATTATTCAATACCACTTTGACATTTTGTCATCCATGAAAAGGTCACTCACTCATTATCCATTAAAAGATTCAGGACCCATTCTAACAATATCTCATCCACTAGGAGTATAGGAGTATAAGCTATCCTATACATCACTTCTTCACGCACCCTCTCTCTCGTAGAGTTCATACCGTAAGTTATTCTCTTCTTATTATTAGACTTCTTAACCATAAAATACTGGACAACAAGACAAACAACATGGGCTACAAGTCTCTGACACATTAGGAACCATTGTGTCACAAATTCCTCTTCAAAATCCATCTAACAAATAAACAACATGATCCCAAATTAATTACCACATACATAGCAACTTATCCCATAAACATTGTGCATATTGATGTATAGAAAATATAGTAAATATATCACATAAAAAAACATTGTGAAATTGCTTATTTTCAGAGAATTTTGTTTTGAAAAAATGCATATAGCTCGCGACCCCTGCTGGGAAAATGATATTATCTTCATAGTGATGTCCTGAGACAACCAGAGGTATAATGGATGAGACTGTGCATACCCAGTTTCAGTTATCACAGAAAGAAAATGAATATAAATACACCAATGAAAATTACTTAGACAAATTTAGCAATCTCTCTTTCTCTTTCTTATCGATGGCATTTTAGTAGATCATCTCTCTTTTAACAATACATGAAAAGCAAAGCATGTAACGTTGGATGTGTAGTAATCTAAGAAGTGATCAAGTTCTAACAGGGTCTAATAAGGAAGGATTTAAAGGGCCAGTGGAGAGAATAGAATGAATATTAAAAGAGGAATACAAAAACTTAGAATTGCAGAACAGAAACTCAATACAGTGGGCTAGCATGTCTGATGCTCACCTCCCCAGAATTAATGGTAATGATGTGAGGTGTAAAATTAGTACCAATGGAGCCTGCAGCCCATTCACCTAAAAGAAGTGTGTTTTAAATAATTAATCATATTTCATCCACCAGAATCTGCAAGATTACTTAGGTTGATTCTTGAATTGAAAAACAAGCAAAGATGAGATCAGCGATAAAGTGAACCATGATAAAGTCAATAAAGCAGTTGATGTTAAAACCCAAAACAAAAAATCAAACTTCAGCGTCGAAAACCAGGTTGCAACTAATAGATGAGAAACAGAGCAATAACAGAAACGAAGCACAGATGGGAAGCAGACCATCGACGACAGACACAGAGGACGGAAGAGAAACAGACCAGCGACGACAGACCCAATGCACGGACAAACAAACAGACCAGGGACGAGCAGGAAACAGACCAGCTACCAGAGACACTCACCGGAAAGTGTCTCCGCCTTCGATCGTAGTCACTCTTCTCCCTCTCGCCTCACCAAACCAGCGGCTGCCGAATAGGAATAGGTTCCCAGGCCCCAGCTCTGGCAGCATCGAGTTATCGTGGAATAATAGAAAAATTATAGGGCATCTTGCTTAGACACCAATTTTTATACTCAAACTGTTTGGTTTGTTTGTTCCAGAGGAATTGACTAAATTGTCATTAATGAAAGGAATATTTTTTTTTTTATTGAGAGTATATTTTAAGAATATTAAAAAGTTTCTATGGACCTTTTTTTATAAAGAAGGGGGTATGATTTTTCTCCCTCCCCTCCCTCTCCCTCAAACCAAACTGCCTCTAAGTGGTTTGAGGGAAGGGGAGGGAGTGGAAGGGAAAAAATCTTTTGGGAGGATATTTATTAAATTGTCATTAATAAAAAGAATATTTCTTTTTATTAAGAGTATATTTTAGGAATATTAAAAAATTTCTATGGGCAATTTTATAAAGATGGGAAAAAAAATTTCTCTCTCCATTTTCCCTCTCACTCCCTCCTCTCCCCTCCCCTCAAACCAAACATACCGTTAAAGTTAAAGTGATTGGGTTTCCAATAATATTTTGTCTTATCTTCTTTGGACTTCAAATTAGTAAAATAAAAAATTTAGATTTTATGTTTTATATAAATATTATTTTAAACATAAATAAATAAATTTAAAATATTAAAATTGGATCTCCACAATTCATAACTTTGTACAAACAAAATTTTTAAAAATTAGGTTATAAAACAATAGTAAAAGTTTTAGAATATTTTAAATGTGAAGCATTCATTTTCTTAACTAAGAATAGAGATAAGATTTTAAGAAAAAAGAAGAAAAAAGATTGTGAAAGTATTCCCTGTTGGAGATGGGTTGGAAAGGTTTGGTTTCTTGTTGGACTAAATGAAGGAAAGGAAGGATGAAGGTTTGGTTTTTTGTTTTGTTTAGGAAGATAGTAAAGGAGAATTGATTATAAGTTGAAAAATATAACCTTATTCACTTTATTTAATTTTCTTCACTTTTTTATAATATTGAGATCATAACTATTATTTCTAAATTTATGAATCTCAAGAAACTTTTTGCCTCACTTATATATAATAGTACTTTATTATAAGACCTTTGAAAGGTTGATTTTATTGGTTTGAACATATTATCTCATTAATTTTAATATGATAAGATACTTTGATATGCTTTTATAAGACATATATATATAATGTACATATCCTTAAAAAGTATGTACATGTCATGCTTTTTTTTTTTTTTTTTTGTTATTGCATATAACACGTTTATATGTTGTTTTTTTTTGGGTGTGGTGGGGGTATAAGTTGGCCAAAAAAAACTCATTGTTATATGTTTGAGGAATATTCCTCATATCCTTAATATAATACTCCCTCCAGTCCTAATTATAAAACATAATTAACCTTTTTGAAGAAATTAAAAAAGCTAATTAAATTACTTTAGAGCATTTTTATTTTTATTTTTTTCTTCAAATTAATTAGTTTGACTAATAAACTAATATATAATTTAAGAATACACAACATATGAAATGATTAAGTAACTTATTTAGCTTCCTTAATCCCTTCCAAAAAAGTCAACTTTGTCTTATAATTAAGACCGGAGGTAGTACATATTTATCTAATTAATTAAATAAATATGTCTTATATGTTGAAAAATATTTCTTCAAAAATTAAATAAATATGTCTTTTATGTTGAAAAATATTCCTCCAATCCTCAATATAAAATATATTTATCTAATTAATTAGATTAATAAAGTTAGTTAAATAAGTTAACATGACATACATTTTCTATAACATCCTAGTTATTTTCCTTTATTTGCTCCCCTTCTTAATTATTGTTAAAAGAATATTAATAAAGGTAAATTAGAAAAATATTACAAATAGAAAAACTATGTCTTATATTTAAAAACAAGATGAACTCAATAAATATATCTAATAGTAAAGATAAGAAAAGAACATCATATTTGAGTGACAACGGGAGGGAGGGCAATATAGGAAGAGCTCGCTGAGGAGAAGGAAAAAGTCAAAAAGGTGTTTTAAGATTGAGGGGTAAGCTTAGAATATTTAAAATTAGGTATGGGTATTTCAATCAAGACGTGAAATAAAAGTGTTTATGTGCATAAATTGAAATAAAACTATTCTTAGATACTTATCCTATATACTGTGAATTACGATTAATAAGTTATTTTAAAGGTTTCAATCATTATTTCAAATAAATACAATATTTCTCACTCCTCTTAAAACCCCTACTTTTGAAAGGGGGGAGGAAGGGAGAAAAAAAAAGATATAATTTTGCACCTCTCTACAATTTCTTTCAACCAAACAGAGCAAAAGTTATAGAAACAAAAATTACCCATAACTTTTTTCATTATATGTCAAACACTTCGGTAAAGGAAATGTTTCAAATACAAAACTACTCAAAAACTTCAAAAAAAGAGAATAAAAATATCACCACTTAAAATAAGTTAACTTTTTATTTATAATAATAATGTGGGCCTTACTATAAAAAGTAATTGATGTAATGTTACATTATTTCAGTCGTTGTGACATTTTTGTTTTTTTGTTTTTTGGTTTTTAAAGTTTGTGAGTAGCTTTGCATTTCCAAGAAAATGTATATTTCTTTTTTTTAAAAAAAAACCATGTTTTTTGTACACTTTTTGTAAAATTGCTCTTTTTGAAATATGGGAAGGTATTATTAAAAATTTTATTAATGAAAATACGTAAATTCGAGAATCATTACTTTATACGTTCAAACTTTTTCCCCCACAGGGAATCATTATTTCAGAGGTAAAGAAGCAAAAATATACATGTGTTTTACTTTTGGGAGCGACTAGCACTATATGTTTTTTTTGAGTAAAAATACACACGTTGTTACCATTTTGGAACAAAAGTCACATCTCATTGTTATGTTTCTATTCACTGCTGTTATATTACTGTTCACTTCATCTTTTTTTCTCTCATCATAGTGAACAATAACATAATGGTGAGATGTGACTTTTGCTTCAAAATAATAACTACGTGTTTATTTTTGTTCCAAAAAAAAAAAGCATATAGTGCTAAGTACTCCCAGGGTAAAATACATATGCATTTTTGCTCCTTTACCTTATTTCAATGTATACAAATTTATTAGAGTATCCTCGTCAATAAAATTTTATAATATTTTACGAAGTAACTCATATTCTAACAAATGATTATACATAAAAATTATCGATAGTCTAGAAATTTTGTATACATTAATTGCCAAAACTCTTATTCAAGTGTTTCTTACCAACATAGTAATTTTTAATAACAAACTTTTCCTCAATCATCCGACCTAACCCCATCTAGGATAGTCGGTATCTAACATTTCAGAATTGGTTGGTAAATACATAAAATATGAAGGCCTGCATTGAAAATATGGAAAACCCACAAAGGTGTCTGTAGTTTGAAAATAGGGAAAACCATTTGAGGTACCAATATACTTCAATTTTTAACCTGGTGGTGTGCTTTTTCTTCTTATTAAATAATTTAATTTTATTCTATCAATACAATTAACTTCTATATATGGGCTAACAATGCTAATAGATCAAAGTTATAAGGGCTAACGGTATTAAAATAGTAAAATTAAAAGATTTAATAAAAATAAAAAACACCGGTATCAAATTAAAAAATTGAAGGAAATTACAGGTAACAGATAATGGTTTTCTGGGATAATAATAAATCATTATTCTCACACTGATCCAACCAAGAGGGAAAATCACTAATTTCTGAATACTATAACCCATCAGACCAAAAAAAAAAAAAATCATTTCTTAAATATCTGTTGATAAAAGTTTTTTATAATAATATAACAAACTTTTTTTTTTCACTTAGCAATACATTATTTACTCTACAACAAAATTTTTCAGGGGCAATTTCATTGAAGAACCTGACAGCAAACTGTATGAATGATCATTCTATGCATGCAAGGCATAATTTAAGAATTGACAATAATCTGCATATATAGATCTTTTGATGCAAGTGAGCTTGATACTATATTCAAGAAGAGAATTCATAGATAAATTCATAGAGAAAATATATAGCAGAATTCATAGATATTTATCTTCCTAGATAAATATCACTGGATGCACGAAGAGAATTCATAGATAAATTCATCTTCCTTTCAAGTATTTAAAATTTAACTATGAGAAAATATTTAGCAACAGAAGATAGAGAAGAAACACTTGGACGATTTAAGAGATACCCGCAATAATGGAGTCCGATGAAAGAACAAGAATTAGGATGCTTGAGACATGTCTTCCAACCAAAATCAAGACCTACCCAAACTATCACTGTACTTAGCATTTCCTAATAAAATGATTGTGGTTCATCAATGATATTGACATGCAAGATCAATCCAACACACATTTTCAATGAAAAAGATTAAGAAATACTACTTTTAGTCTTAAATATAAGATCTAGACAAGGATTTATTTTGGTCCTAAATATAAGATCTCAATCCATTTTATCTTTAAAATTTATAATTTTCTCACCAAAATATCCCTATTGATTCCGCATAGGAAGGGGATTCCAGATAGGAAGGGGGTTTCCATTCAGGGTAGTTACATTACATATGTTTAGAAGCACACACACAGAGACAAGGTATTCTAGGGAAAGAAACAAATTTGCTTTGAATAACTCACTTAACATATCTGCAAATTAGTTATATAGCTCTTATATTATGGGTCAAGACCACAGGTAATAACAGATCATGTGTAAAGAAGATGCATGTGCTTCATTCATATTCACATCACGTTCTTGTGTAATTCTCTTATAAAATGCGCGGCTGCATGTACATAGAAGATTCAAACTAGGATTTCTACCATTTTGTCCACACAAATAGCAGAATTCCCTCTAACACTGCAACAAATGAAACAATCAATTACCCTGCTTTTATATTTCTCTACATCTGAAAAACACACTTTCACTTGCTCAAATCAGTAATCCCAAAGGGTTGTTGTTGAGACTTGAAAGCCATTCAAATTCATCAACTCTTATATAGCTCCCATATTCAATGCGTTGAAGAAGCCTTTGAGAAAATCTACCCTATGACGATATAATTTTCCATGAACAATCTCACGTAGCTAGCTCACTTCTTCATATTACTAATTCACTGAATGAAACCAAAATCAAATTGGCTATCTCGTGGAATACCCATTGATTCAGTAGATAAGACATTTCTGGTGTCCAAGACTGAGTCACCTTCAACATCTGAGATCTCCTTATAAGAAAACTTACAATTGAAGTAGAAAACCGCGTTCATCATGGATTCTACAAGAAAAACAAAGGAATATATTATCACCAAGAGTGGTCCTTCCCATATCCTTGAAGATCCATCACCATAGCTTATTGTCTTTACCCTGTGATCAAACAATCCCTCCACAAAGGCCATTCCTATAGCAGATACAAGAAATATCACAAGACCTACCTGAGTTTGACCCTTGATTAAAACACTAGATCTCAACATCGCTTGAGTTCCAGAAACATCCTCCAGCATGGGTATTACAAGAGCAACTTTGCAAATGATAATCACATGGGCAAATATGACTGAGAAAGCTAGCCCAACCACCATTGCAGCACCCACAAACACCTCTGATGAAAACCCAAGAACAGAGAAAGCACTGCAGAAAGCTACTATAAAAACAGCAAACAATATGATGCAACCTACTATTGCCATGCAGGTCCATATGTATGTTGAAACCATTCGCCTCCAAACCTTAGCAATAACCACCCAAAACTTTGACACGTCAAACAACTTCCTCGAGTAAGTACATTCTACAGCATAAAATACTGCAGCTTTGGATGATAAAAGCAATGTAATGTACAATGGGAAGCACATGACTGAAGAAACCATCGTCTCAGCAAAACGATGGCAAGATTCTTTGATGAAAGGTGTCAGAGAGAAACCACTTGTTTGAGAAACCAACATAAGTCTCATAGTCATTCTCTTCACAATTGACTCATGTACTAGAATCTTAGACAAAATTACAGCAGAAACAGGACAAATGAGGAAAGTCATTATCCCCATGAAACCCCAAGAGTTGAACCTAAGAATCCTCACAGTCTCTCTCATGATATCCAACGCACTCATTGGTTGAATTTGATGATCATGACCGACATCAGAAGACAATTCCATCTCTAAACCTTGCAAAGGGGTTTCCTCGGATCCCTCTTTCTTCAAATTATCAGACCTAATTCTAGGAGAACAAACTCCACTAGAAATGTCCATTGCGGAAAACAAAAAATGAACAATTGAGTAGATATTCAAGATTCAAATAGTGCACAATGCGAAACCCCGAGATCTAAAACAATCAGATCAAGCTCCAGAACAGCAAATCAATAACTGGGTACGTCGGCAATGGACGCTATGAACAAAAGAAATTGATTACACAGTCGTGAAATTCATACCATATAGTGCCAACAAAACAGGAATGGAGAACATAAGCGGTGGCAACGCGAGCAGATTCCAGCATTTGAGAACGTCAAGGGCAAGAATGAGAGCAGAGGTGGAGGTTGGCGCTAGGTAGCTCCCATGGCGGAAACAAAGAGTGAGAGAGTTGAAGAAGGTTCGAAGAAGGTTCAAAGAAGAAAGGGATTCGTGGATCTTAGTTCAGAGCAACGTTCAAATTCAGATACGCGCATTAATTTTGCTTCTTGTCTGATGAGAACTTGAAGCATTCCCTTCAAGGATCTTACAGGGAAAGACATGGGGACGTGAGACTGTCTGAAGTCTGGATTGTATTTTTAGTTTTTCTATTCATATTTTAATCTTGTAAATACCCATGGCTAGTTTTAATGAGTTTTAATATACTGTAAGTGATTAAAATTGAAATTAAAAATTACTCTTCCAGTCATAAATGCGAGACATTGTTTGGAGTTGAATTTGAGGCTTTCTTACTCTCTCCAAATTTAATAAATAAATCATATATTAAAAACTATATGAATATTAAAAAAATTGTTAAAATTTCAAAATTTATTGTTCAAAAAAACCTGAAATTTGATTAAGATCTAAGTGCAATTTATTTTTAACAGATTCTGAGCAAAAAAAAAAAATATATATTTTTAACAGATGCAACTTTTTTTTAATTGCATGTAATATATCTTCAATTTTGTGTCAGACAGAAAATATTCCCACATAACTAGATATATGTTATGTCCATGAATAAAGAGATATTGAACCAGCTCAAGAACTTGGGTTTTAAAGTATCTTTAGACAATAAATTTTGTAATGAATTATTTTTCAAAAATTTTCTCATATTATTTATAATACCCGATCAGTAATATAAGATGTTACTTGTAAAGTAAATTAGCCAACAACCAAAATCTTACATTAAAGAATTGAGCTAATGTGTTTTTTTTGTGACCTCATACCTCACAAATGACAGTAGAAAGATATTAACACAATAGGTTAATAACTGAGCTCTGGATTGTATTATTAGTTTCTTCACTGGTGGGCGAACCAAAAAATATTTTTAACCTGGGTCCAAAAATAAATATATTGAACTATTTACTGAATAATATTACATAACATTAACAATAAAAATAAATGATAACCAAGAATTATAAATCAAAATAAGATATAAAATGATAACATTTTCAGTAGGTATTTCAAACAAGAAATTTACTTTCTTTTTACAACTCAATGACTAATGAATCAAATATTATCATAAAGATATCACAAATATAATCATAATAATAATATATATAATGATATTTAATAAAATTAACTCTTAAATACATATTCCACCTACCTCAAAACAAAATAATTGGAGAAAATAAAATAAATATAATATGAACCCCAAAAAATATTTTAAAAAATATAAAGATCTAATTAAATTTCAGCTAAGCAAATATATAAACGTATAAACTATATATTTCTTAAAAGAGAAATTCATTGTAAAATCATAAGACAACCAAATAATAAATCCAAACTGATTAAAATTAGCCATTAGTCATCTTCTGTCTTCTAGATATATATAATCATCTATTGTAAAAACTCAAAACTATGCTAAAATCATTATCCCAAAATTTTCACTAATCAACACAATATTACCCTTATTACAAAAAGTAAAATATGTAGAATAAAATACTTAACTGTGGCTAAATTATTAGCCAAAATAAAATATTATATGATACATATATATAAATACATAAGGTGGCTCCGCAACTAAGTTTCTTATTCATTTTTTTTTTAATATTGTAAATAACCCCCGGATAGTTTTGGTGTGTTTGAATATAAGTGATTAAAATTGAAATTAAAAATTATTCCTCTCATCATACCGTAAGACATAGTTTGGAGTTGAATTTTGTGCTTCTCCACCTCGTTATATTCGATTTGATAAATAAATTTTAGGAAGAATTACACAAAGGTCTCAAGGACTAAAAATATTTACAAAGAAGTCTCGCCCCAAATTCCCATTATAGAAAGGTCCTAAAAAAGTCTCTGGGAGTGGGACTTTGTTGTAATTAAATGAAGGTGTGAAATGACTATCATGCCCACAGTTTGCAACGCCTTAGCACATCTCTATCCGTTCTCTTTCTTCGTTCTCGTCTCTCTCTCTCCTCTCTCCCTTTTTCTTCGCAACATAAATGCCCTTACAAGAACCATACTTTGAAGAATCACTTCTCAACCCACGAAGCAACAACGTCTTCGAATTCCTGATTGTTTTTCAACCCCCTGTCATCCTCCTCCAGCTTTTGCTGATGTTAGATAGTTGGTATGATGGGTAAACAAGGCTCTGCGAGATGTTGGACAAGCTTCCTACAGTGGACCTAAGAGACCTTTAATGGGTGGCGAAAAAACGATCGGGAAATATCTTACTTTGTAAGTATTGGAAACTTGAAGCATTCCCACAACATTATTCCACAACTCAAGGCAATTTCTTTGTTATCATAGTTGTTTGGAAATCAAGAAAGAAAACAAACAATTTGTGAATCCCCAATAATATGAAAGAACATATAAAACCGTTTTGGTCCTGTTTTGAGAAATGAAAAAATTTCATATTTTGAAAGTTTGTTGTAAATATATGTTTTTTCTGTTGTAAATAAAGCATTTATTGTTGTAAATAGGCTCTGGACTTGAGAAATGAAAAAAATCCTGGTTTTGAAAGTTTGCTGTAGATATATGCTTTTTCAGTTGTAAATATAGCATTTGTTGTTGTAAATATAACATTTATTGTTGAAAATAGCCTCTGGACTTGAGAAATGAAAAAAAATCCTGGTTTTAAAGGTTTACTCGAGTATAAATGACCCATACTCGAGTACAGCTATATTAAAAACCATGTCACACGAATTGTTACGCCTTTACTCGAGTATGATAAATCAATACTCGTACAGATATATTTACAACAAGATAAGTCATATTAACAAGTGAAAATGCCATTTTAACAACAAAATTTATCATGATAGGAAAAACCTTATTAACAACAGGAAAAACTATAATAACAACTCGAAATACTATTTTTAACAACAAAAGTTTGTAACACAGACACATTTTGAAACTTGTGTTTTTTTATGGCCCTCAAGATGACATAGGGGTTGAAGAACATGAAAAGCCAGATTAACAAGTGAGAATGTCATTTTAACAACAACAATTTTTACAATAGGAAAAGTCGTATTAATAACAGGAAAAGCCGTATTAACAACAGGAAAAGCCGTATTAGCAACTTCAAATGCTATTTTTAACAACAACATTTATCATGACAGAAAAAGTCATATTAACAACTCCAAATGCTATTTTTAATATTTGGAGTTGTAAATGATGACATGTTTAGTTGTAACCGTGGCAATTGGAATTGTAAATATGGCATTTTTTGTTGTAGTTTACAACTCTAAATGCCGTAGTTGAAATATGTCATAATTCACAACTCCAAATGTTATATTTACAACTCAAAATGGCACAATTTACAACTTGAAATGCCGTAGTTACAAATTCATCATTTACAACTTGAAATGCTACGTTAACAACTCAAAATGGCTCAATTAGAACAAAAAATGCAATATTTACAATTGAAACTTCTAGAAGTTTGAAAAATGTAGGATGAACTCTAGATGCATCATTTACAATTTCAAATGCTATATTTACAACTCAAAATGGTACAATTACAAGAAAAAATGTCATGACTAATTCCAGATGCATCATTTACAACTCCAAATGATATATTTACAAATACAATAGCGAAATTACATCTCAAGATGTCATATTTACAACAGAAACTTCAACAACTTGGGAAGACGGAGTACCAACTCCAAATTCCACATTTACAATAACAAATGTAATAATTACAACTTAAAATGCCGTAATTACAACAAAAAATTCCATATTTACAACGATAATGTTCACAGCATCACAGTTGATTGTTACTTGAGTATACCATGTTTCTTACTCGAGTACATTGGAAGACGGAGTACCAACTCCAAACCCCACATTTACAACAACAAATATAATAATTACAACTTAAAATGCCATAATTACAACAAAAAATGTCATATTTACAACGATAACGTTCACAACATCACAGTTGGTTATTACTTGAGTATACCATGTTTTAACCCCTATGTCATCTTGAAGGCCATCAAAAAACACAAGTTTCAAAATGTGTCCGTGTTACAAACTTTTGTTGTTAAAAATAGCATTTCGAGTTGTTATTATAGTTTTTCCTGTTGTTAATAAGGTTTTTCCTGTCGTGATAAATTTTGTTGTTAAAATGACATTTTCACTTGTTAATATGACTTTTCTTGTTGTAAATATATTTGTACTCGAGTATTGATTTATCATACTCGAGTAAAGGCGTGACAATTCGTGCGACATGGTTTTTAATATAGTTGTATTTGAGTATGGGTCATTTGTACTCGAGTAAACCTTTAAAACCAGGATTTTTTTTTCATTTCTCAAGTCCAGAGGCTATTTTCAACAACAAATGCTATATTTACAACTGAAAAAGCATATATCTACAGCAAACTTTTAAAACCAGGATTTTTTTCATTTCTCAAGTCCAGAGGCTATTTACAACAATAAATGCTTTATTTGCAACAAAAAAACATATATTTACAACAAACTTTCAAAACATGAAATTTTTTCATTTCTCAAAACAGGACCAAAACGGTTTTATATGTTCTTCCATATTATTAGGGATTCACATACTGTCTGTTTTCTTTCTTGTTTTCCAAACAGCTATGATAACAAAGAAATTGCCTTGAGTTGTGGAATAATGTTGTGGGAATGCTTCAAATTTCCAATACTTGCAAAGTAAGATATTTCCCAATCGTTTTTTCGCCACCCATTAAATGTCTCTTAGGTCCACTGTAGGAAGCTTGTCCAACATCTCACAAAGCCTTGTTTACCCATCATACCAACTATCTAACATCAGCAAAAACTGGAAGAGGATGACAAGGGGTGAAAAACGATCGGGAATTCGAAGACGTTGTTGCTTCGTGGGTTGAGAAGTGATTCTTCAAAGTATGGTTCTTGTAGGGACATTTATGTTGCGAAGAAAAAGGGAAAGAGGAGAGAACGAAGAAGGAGAATGCACAGAGATGTGCTAGGGCGTTGCAAACTCTGGGCATGATAGTCATTTCACACTTTCATTTAATTACAACAAAGTCTCACTCTCAGGGACCTTTTTGGGACCTTTCTGTAATGGGAATCTGGGGTGGGACTTCTTTATAAATATTTTTGGTCTATGGGACTTTAGTGTAGTTCTCCCTAAATTTTATATTAACTACCAGATGTGCATTAGAAAAATTGTTGAAAATCTCCTAATGCAAAATATATTGTTCAAATATACCTAAAATATGTTTAAAAACTAAGTGCAATCTATTTTCATCGGGTGTAACTTTCTTTTAACCATGTGTAATATATTTTAAGATGTGTGTAAAATGGAAGATATTTGCATATAATTAAAGATATATTAAGACTTTGATTTTAGATACTTTTAAGAAATCAATTTTGCAATGAGTTAATTTTCAACAATTTTCTCAATATCATCATCTATTACTAGTATTTTTTATCCTTAATATAAAATTTTATTATAGTGCAAATCAAGGTACAAATAACATTTTATATTAAAAAAATGATGTAGTAATTTATATCTTTTGAGAACTCATACTCATAAATGGCAGTAGAAACATATAAAAATATAGGTTAATAACTAATACTCTATTTCTAAACAATTGTGTGAACACAAATTATGTAAAGATGAAAAACATATAAATAATAGGTAAGTTTGTGGCTTATTAGGATTGTGTTAATTTGTTTATTTTTTATTTTTTTGAACAGGCACCATGTCCACATCATGGACACGTTGCGTTTCCGCACCGACACCACACACACACGTGTATATAAATAACCGACACAAGAATTTTACATAGATAGACCCGTTATCAAATTTCACATTATACTATAGATTTATGTATGAATAGATGACCATTATTGCTACTAAATGTCACACTTTAGGCCTTATGAAACATTTAAGGGCTATTCGGTACAAGGGATATGGAAGTGAGGGGAGGGATAGAAAATTTTTATGGGTTAGATTTAAAAAAATTAGAGAAATTGGATTAAAAGTTTTTAATTAATTTGTTTTACTCTTTTCTTTTACATCTTATTTTTATTAAAATTGTATAATCTAACTTCTCCAATTTTTTTAAATCCAACTCATAATTTTTTTTTCCTTCGTTTCCTTCCCCTCCTATCAAACATACCCTTAATGTTTTATTTAGAGATGATATTACTAATTCACTAAATAAAAGCCAAAAAATGTTAGTTGATAAGGAGTTAACTTATAATTAATAAGGTTTTGAATTCAGATCTTACCCACGGAATGAGGGCCTTATTATCGTTACAACTTTTTTCTACTAAAAAACTCACTAAGTGAAACCAAACTCAAATTGTCTATCGCACAAAATACCATTGATTCAACATATAAGACATTTCTGGGTATTAAAAAAAAAAAAAAAAAGAAAATCACACCAAAATCTCAACTAAAAAATAATATAAAAAACTTGTTAATGATGACTCTTTCATTTGTTATTGACAAGTTATATGACTTTTTCTGATATTTTTTTTTTAAAAAAATTGAGACTTTGCTGTGATTTTCCTAAAAATATATAAAACAGGAATAAAACAAAACATTAAAATAACAACATAAATAAAACAAGACAGTAATATGGAGAACATAAGTAGTGGCAGTACAAGCAGATTCCAGCATTTGAGAACTTTGCATGCAAGAATGAGAGCGGAGGTGAATCAGAGCCAAGTTCCAGTGATGTGCTAAATAAATAGATTTGATGAAATATCTTCTTTTCTCTTGCTGGGATAGCGTTTAAAAAGCTGAGATCTTGTAAAAAAGAATGTGAAGCTAAACTAAAAATCTAGCCAACGAGTCAATTGATGAAAGTTTTTTTTTTTTTTTTGATAAGCAAATTTTAGGAAATGAGTTGGGCTCACCCACAGTCTAAGGGCAGGGCGCTTGGAGCCCAGTCCATAGGGGATACTAACTAGAGAGTACACATGCTTCCACCTCTACCAGCGTTACCACTGCTTCCTAGACCCCTAGGATGTCTCCTTTAGCGCCTTGGCCAACGCATGGATCGAACCCCCTCTCTAAAGGTGAGGAAGACCGACTCTGACGCTAGTTGAACCCAAGGACAATGGGTAATTGATGAAAGTATACTTTAACATAGAGTTTTTCACAACCCAACCCATAAGTTTTACAGGTTAGGCAGGTTCAACTCATATTACCAGTTCTGTGTTAAAATTGATGAAAGTATACTTTAACACAGAATTGGTAATATGAGTTAAACCTGCCCAACCTGTAAAACTTAGTGGGTTGGGTTGTGAAAAACTAGGCCCACTTAACTTGAACCCACAACAATTTCTGTAATTTTTTAAATTTATGGTATTACACTATTACATTACGTTTTACTTTCATGCTTGGAAGAAAGCTCTAGTATTCTTCATCCTGAAGATATGTCTAGCGTGTTTTTTCATCAATTCCTTTTATTAATTTTAACCATTGCATCAACAACAATTTTTTTTGTTTTGTTTTGTTGATTGCCCTTGACTGGAGCCAGGTAGTGATGCTTAAGAAGATAATTGAAGATAGGATCACAAAAGGTTTCCACAACAATTACATGTCTTCTTAAACATTTCACACATTTCACATTATTTTGGCGATGGTATCATATGATATAGGGCGTCCTAAAGTCTTGTGGGAGACAATCTCCTTCCTAGACAATATTTATCACATATTAATTAACTTATTCTCTTACGCTTTGCTTTCCATAATTGTTCTATGTTCGCACACATGGTGTTTATAACTTTGTACTTCTTTTAATTGTCTGTAACATTGTAACATTGCATTGCGGTCTGGGTTTGCGAAAAAAATTATTTCATTATATTGTTGAAAAAAATTTGAAAAAAGCAATAAAAAAATTTTCTTTAAAAAACAAAAGAAAAATGGGTAGGGCAAGCTAACCTGCCAACCCATAGATTACAAGTTAGGTTGGTTAAATGTTAATGCATTTTGATGCAGGTCTTTTAAACTAAATGTAAGCTAACCTGCCAACCCAGTGGGCTTGCCTGTATTACCAACTCCACTTTGATGCCATGGAGATTGTAATTTTATCTTGGTTTAAACTAAATATATAGCTTTGAAATAAGGGCGGACCTAAGGGGGCTAGGAGTGGCCCTTACCCCCTAAATTTTTTTTAAAGAAATTATTTATATAATATAAAATGGAGGAGGGAGCTAGTAGCATAAACAGAGCTTCAGTGGGCCATAACTGAGCTTTAGTGAGCTTAGAAGGAGGGAGCCAGCAGCATAAACAGAGGAGGGGGTGAGACTCTTTTTCCTTAACTTCACGACCACGACACGATTTCATCATTGTCACCACCATCAAAATCGTGTTTCCACCTCCAATTTTCTCTCAACTTCTGTTCATCTTCCTCTTATTTCATTACATTCACTCTTTTACCTAGTCACCATGGCTTTCCTTCTCTTCACTTCACTGACACCATCACCTTCCATGTGTCATGATTCTTCGTCTTCTTCAATGACATTACTCATTCATTAATCTCTTCATTACTTCCATTAGTTGTCCATGGCTGAAACTTTGAACGGATGATTATGCCTCCTTGCTCAGAGTTTTTAACTTGAGGTTGTTTCTATGACTCAAGGTTATCAAGAAACTCGAGGTTACTATTGTAACTTGAGGTAAAATACTGGCTTAAGTGAATGAATTGATCGCTGATAAATTGAACCTTTGTTTGTCAATGTAGTTTTGATGTTTCTGATTCATGTTGTATTGTTACTACTAACTATACCTCAAGAGTTATGATTATGAAGAATTTCAGGAAGAGATTAATGCTCTGATATAAAAAGCAAATTATGATATCAGCAGCATTTAATGCCATACTATATATCAGTCGAAAAGCATCCGTTGATGATAAAGAATTTATACATTCTTTCTGCTTTTGCTGCAACAGTCAAATATGGAAGAGCAGAGACCCACAAAACATTCCTCAACTCAACCCTGATTATCTTCCCAAGGCCAACCACCAGCATTTAAGGCTAACTGTCATATTATCAAACGCAGGATTACACAACAAAGATAAAGGCTAAATCACAACGGCATTTAATAGCGAAGCTATAAATTGAAGAAGCATTTAATAGCACCAACTACCAGAAGTTACCGAAATGCTGCGAAAATTTAATAGCATTTACTGTACTCTATTTCTATAACAATTTGATTTGATACGCTTCAGTGATTATTTTATCTACTCTTTAGGAGTTTTGTATTTCTTACTCAAATGTCTTGAAGAATCTTGAGGTTGGGACCTCAAGTGACTAGGTAACAATTACAGCTTGTAAGGGGGAGTGATCAGTGAGATCTTCCAAGATTCAGTGTAATTGTGTCAAGAGATTTAGTGGACATCCCAGGAGTTCTGGGAATTGGATGTAAGTCAAGTTTGAGACCGAATCAAGATAAATTGATTGTGTACTAGCTCTCTTCCTTTCTTGCATTATTGTTTTACTTTATCGGAAATATTTCTAAGTTTAACAACATCACCTATTCACCCTCCTCTAGGTGATTTTCACTTGTGGCCAAAGAACCTTGCAAGTTGAGGAAACCCTATTCACAACCCAATTGTAGCTTCATCCACCGAACAAGTTTCACAGTCTAAGTTGAATGCTATGCAACAAGTGATTCTTGTGGCATATGATATATCATTTACAACAATATATTGGCCTATGGATTCAGTTGTAGGCAAGTCAGCTATACCAGTTCATCTTGAGAGATATGATTTGATGTCATTGATAACTCCTAAATAAGAGCTTGTTGTAGTAATTATCCAAGTATTTTTAATGTAAGTATCTTCTTGTAAGTGTAAATATTTTAACAATATAATTAAGCCGTTATAATTTGTGTTATTGCATTATTGTAGGTACATGAATCATAAGTTGGTTTCCTCATGCAAAAACAATGATTTTTGATTCATTTTCCTAGTTTAAATAACCAAAAAAAAAGAACCATTGCTTCTATCAGACACACATACTTATCAAAAAGGCTTAGTGAAACCAAAACTGAGTGTTTATTAGCACTATATGTGCATGGGTAAGAAGCAAATTTTTATTTCATAATATATATACTACTTGAATCAATTTTATGGATTACTAGTCAATTCTTTCATTTTCATTGATCATTGGCAGCTGGTGCTTTCATGTAAGAAGAGTTATTAATATTGGATTACAAACTGTGAAATGTTGTGATTTGTAATGAATAATAGTTGTTAGACCGATTTTGTTCCCACTTGAATTGGATTATTGTTGGCATTATATTCATTTTCAATAAATGATCAATTTGTATATTCATTTTTAATAATTCAATTTGTAATTCATATTAAGTTATTCAGAGCTTGTAGCATAAACTGTCTTTTAGTTGCTAAATATATTATATGGTGCATAAGAGAAAGAAATAGAGTGGATATGTGAAAAAACACAACAACAACAAAAATAGACAGAATGTTATAAATATCAAAGCTAAAAGGAATTAATACATGAAGTATAAAATATGTGGTCTAAGTTTTAAGGCTGGTTTTAAAAATATAAGGTGTAAAAATTATTTTTAAGACGTGTTTTTTTTGAAACAATCAGCTTTAAAAAATACTTTTAAGACCTAACATGTTATACAACCAGTCTAAAACATCTTACTTTTTAGACCTTATATCTTAAGAAACCAGTCTAAAAAGTCCGACCTTATATTTTAAGCAACTGGTCTAAAAAGTCCAAAGTTTTAGACTTTATATTTTACAAAACTGATCTAAGAAATCTGACTTGTTAGACTTAATATTTTGAGAAATCAGTCTAAAAAATGATTGTTAAGATCGGTTTCTCAACCGGTCTAAAAAGTCACAGACTTTTTCAACTGGTTGTATATCAAGTCTGATCCAAAACTCCTTTAAAAAGCAATTTTCACCTTACTTAAAAAGTGATTTTTACATTAATGATGATCAGGTAGTGTTTAGTGATATTGTTTTAGTATCCATTTTTTCGTTGTTGTACTGTTGTGGAAGCCATGTGTATTATTAAAAGGCTCCGCATGTCTCTGAATGATAATAATCCTTTTTATAAAAAGAAAATTACAAAGAAATAGAAATAACTGATTAAGATGTCAAATTAAGCCAAACCCATTTGCTTAAGTGGTGAAAGTTAAAGTAAGAGTCAGGCAGCTATCTGGACAAAAAAGTAATTAAAATGTAGGAGACATGAGCAATACCACTTTCCTTTATCGTTTACTATAATATATTAACAATCATATTAATAATATTAATATGACCAAAGGCCAAGTTGAATTCCTCAGTATTGGGGTACGGTGGAACATTTTCCATGAAAGTCACGTAAAAGTTCCCCCCCCCCTAAAAAAACGTAAAAGGTATTTTCAATGTTTGTCTCGTGTAAAAAAAAAATAATAATAAAAAAAAAATCAATGTCTAATTGATAAGATATGCCCAAGACTATGATGTCATTGAAATAAAAAATAATTATGTTTGAGTCCTAGGTATCTCTAAAGATAATTCATATTTTTGGGGCCATATTTGTGATAACCATAACGTCCTTCATAAGTTTGAGGATGTGTTTTTTTCTTTTCTTTTTTCTTTTTAAATAAAATATTCTAACCGCTTTCTTATTTTAATTTAATTATACAAATCTTCCTTCTACTTTGAAAATTTATATAAATCACCCTTAAAATAAAAATATATGTTACACAAACTTCCCTTATATTTTAAGATTCAATTTCCATCCATATAAACCGTTAGTTGGCCGTTAAGATTGACTTTTGAATGTTTTTTTAAACCAAAATGTCTCTCTTTAGTAATATATATATATATGGGGTAATAAAAATTTAGAAAACCAAATTTATACAACCAAAAATTTGTTCTAATATATTTTCTAACTTTCTTATTTTTTAAAAAATTTATTAGTTTTGATATTGAAATTAATTTTGACTTAGAACATATATTAAACACATGTATTTTTATCAAATATAATAAACTATATAAGTTTAAGATTGTATGTGTCATTTAAATATATAATTTAATATTTTTTCACAAATATTCTTAAACACATTTGATCAAGCACATGTTTATTTAAAAACTTACTTGAATATTCAAAGTTTGTGATATTTATATTAACCAGAGCTAAAATCATCAAACAAATAACTATTTGTAAAGATAAAAATAGAAATTAAGGAACAAATAAAAAAATATTAAATTATTTAGTTTTAGTAAAAATGTAAAAGACAAAATAAATACATGCAAGATAAAAGTTAAACTAGGGATTTTGTATTAGGGGTAAAATAGTAAATAATTTTTTATATAAACTTTAATTAAAAAATATATTTTTGGAATCTTTTAAGAATATTCTTAACCGAGTTAATTGTTTGGATTTAAGTATATATTTTTAAAGTAAAGGGGGCGCCTATGTAATTAAGGCAAAACATGAGAGGAGTCAGAATATTTTACTTGTATTTTTCCCCCCGAAATGTCCCAAAAACGTGTCTCAAAAACACATAGAAAGAGCTCAATTATTTTGTTTCTTTAGGTAAAAAAATTATTATTTTTCTTTATGTATAGCAGTATCATTTTTAAAATACCTTTTTATATTTAAAAATTATATTATTCATTTTATTTATTAAATACATATAAACATGGATATTTTTAATCTTATACACAGGCATCTTAAGTTAATGAAAGCGTACCGTACCAGCATCTGCATCATAAGTTATATATCAGTGTAGCAAATTACCAATATAAAAATGGTCCATATGGTAAGAATCGGCTGACACCCAATAGGGGAGTTGTATTGGGTATAAGAAAAACTTAGTAACTTTGATTTTTGTTTTTTTTGTATCTTATACATATGAAAGTAATGAATTATAAATTCATGGTCAGTTATTCAAAAAATGCTCATGCTGGAAACATAATAGATAAGGAAAGAGAATATACAAACTGTGATTTATACTGGTTCGGTCAAATTCTTGATGACCTATGTCCAGTCTCCAAGCTCCACTTGATATTTTTAATCCACTATTTTCTTATTTAATTCGGGCACAAGAGAAGCGTTTACAATCCCACAAGTTTAGCCGAGCACTTGTGAAGCCGTTTACAAATTTCTCATCGAGATACTTCCCCTTACATATCATAAGGATACAATATTTGTGATAAATGATTACAATCAATCTTTTCTTTCAAAATTCAATAAGATAAATACTGAAATACATTACAAATCATCTCACTTTCTTTAGTAAACTATATTAACATTGAGAAAACAAAGAGAGAGTGTGAAATAAATGTTGGAGTTGGAGTTAGAGTATTAGCATTTTTACAGTGAAGTTGTAAGCTATTGTCATCATGTTCCCTTAGTTGATTTTTTTTTGTCTTGAATGAGTATCTATTTATAGTTGATGAAAATCATATGACCGTTGAGCACATTCTTCCCATTGTGTATTTGGAAAATGATTGTTTGAAGTAGCTATTGGAGCCCCTATGCTTTTTTTTTTGGGTCTATCATTTAACTTCATTAAATGACCGTTGTGAAGTTACAAACTTCCCATTATAAGTGTTCAAAATTTCCTTTAGACTAATAAGCTTTCCGTTAGATACATATCGAAGTTGCTGGCAGAAATTGAGATTCGATCATTTTCTCTTTGCTACAACACGACATCCTTTTGGTTTGCTCTGGGATTGTATAAGGTTGGGTCCCTTTCACTTTCACCAGAATGGGTGTCTTAGAAGATGATCATTTGATCTGCTCTGAATTAGCTTTTATGTGTGCTTTGTTTTCTGCTGCTGTAATTAATGTTTTGACACAAATATTATTTTTTGAGGATTTGCACGTAATCCTTCAATTAATCATCTGAAACACATTAATAAACATGTTTATAAACATTGTGAATAATAATGAGATGTAATCAAAAGTAACAAGATGATAATGTGTAAATTGAATTCTCAAAGATGAAGATTCAGTGCAGAATGAATTCACACTTGAGTGCATCACTCAAGTGTCCATTTTCAATACTCGATTTTTGATCATTTTACTCTTTGGAAGAAGACTTGCTTAAAAATGAGTTTAGTTTAAAAGTGTAAAATCTTCAAGACACTCAAGTGTCAGATAGTCACACTCGAGTGTTGATGAATATGTGTGTAGTAGACAACTGTTCATAAATGGAGTTCAGTGAAAAGATGTTATCTTTACCAAACACTTGAGTGTCATGAAACCACACTTGAGTGTCTCGAATGACAATGCGAGTGTGCCTCTCAAAGAGGCAGTACTCTTGATTCAATAACGAGTGTCATGCACTGAATTTGCAAGTGTCTTATATTGCACTCGAGTGTCGAAGATCACACTTGAGTGTTTACCTTGATACTTCCAGAAAGCTTCACGAATGTCATGCTAAGAATATGCTTTTTACTAGTCTACACTTGAGTGTCAACTTGCACGATGTTTTCTCGTTCTTTCTTTCATAAAACATCGCGAATGTTATGAAACTTCAGTTGACATTCACCATCACTCATAAAATAAGCTAGCATTCTCCACAAGTGATCTTCATAATGTAGTGACTTTTAGAATTTAAGAACATTGACAGCACAAGGGTTAGATTCTATTAAGCGTAATGTCTTCAATATAACTCCAAATTTGGCAAGTGACATATGCTTAGAAAGATCGTTAAGTCTTATTTCCAATGAAAAAGGAATCAACTCCAAATTCATTGTATACTGAGCGTTTTGATCAGATTAATGACAACTGTTATGGAGTAGCATTTTTGCAATGTCTTGATCGAACTTCAAAAAATCATAGTTCTTCCAGTTGAAATAGTATTTGCAATATTATTTGAGTTTATTTTCATATACCATAAGTTTCAGCTCAATTGGATGTATATTTTGTGAGATACACTCAAATTATCGAACCTATGTCTAAAATATGGAGTGAATTCTAGTTGCAACTTCCAAAAATCATCATATCATTCGACCTCCTTTGACCTTGATTTTGGTGTGTATGTGACACATTGGGAATCTAGTTTTATATTAAACAAGTTTTACCTCAATTAGATATGTGGTGTAAGAGATATGGTCGATTATTGAACCTTACTCATGTTGAATATAAAACAGAGTAGTTGGAATAGTGCATCACTTGCAAGAGCACTATAGCAACACTTGAGTGGTACCTGAGAGTGCGTGGAAAGTCTTCGTGTGAATATTGCAACACTTGCAAGAGTACTGTGGCAATACTTGAGTGCTACCTGAGAATGCGTGGAAGGTCTTCATGTGAATAGTGCAACACTTGTAAGAGCATTGTGGTAGTACTTGAGTCATACTTGAGAGTCCGTGGACAATTTTTGTGTGAATAGTGCAACACTTGCAAGAGCACTGTGGCAACACTTGAGTGCTACCTGAGAGTGCGTGGAAAGTCTTCTTGTGAATATTGCAACACTTGCAAGAGCACTATAGTAACACTTGAGTGCTACCTGAAAGTGTGAATAGTGCAACACTTGTAAGAGCACTGTAACAACACTTGAATGCTACCTGAGAGTGCGTTATAGCAACGATTACTATTTACCCTGAAGCTTTATATTACTTATTTTAACTCCAAATTGAACCATCCCAACTTCTATTTGATCATAGAGACTTCTAATATCAATATAACAACTTAAATATTGATATTTCCACTCTATTGTACAAATTTCTCATTCATTTTTCTCTTCTCTTAATCATTCTCCACAATTCAACTTAAACTAAACCATATTAATTATAACAGTTAGTCAATGTAGGAGATAAAAATAATATGTAAATTTTTTGCTCTTAATATTAATATCTATATTTGCGATCATAAAAAATAATCATATCTAACACATATCATGTATCAAACTAGTATTCTATCCTATCATTATTATATAAGAACATCAAACATGTTTTTTCCAAAGTACTAATTTTTTCACCTAATATCTTTAACTAACTATAAAACATCTTAATAAATTAATTAGTTAATTAGTTAGTGAATTTTCTCTAACTAATAACTTTATTGAGGATAATTTTGACATTTTATAAAATTTAACTGATTTAGCAACAAGCATTTGGACCTAGTACTGAAGCTTTTACTAATTAAGCACAAGGTTTTAATTTCAAATTTGTGTGAATGGAACAAACACTTTTGGAAGAAATATCTCAATTACGCCCAAAAGTGCTAGAATTTACCACAATCAAATAGTCATACAAAAAGAAGGGCCGAATCTGCCTAGGAATTTTCCTTAAATAAAAACAGTTTCTGTTAAATGTTTATGTGTTTTATTAGGAGTTAATCCTAACTTGTTAATACCCCAAGTTTTGGAATTTACTTTATATCTTAAAAAATTTATTATATTATAACTAATTTCATTATCATATAAAACTGGTATGATGTGCTAAGCTAGCTACTCCGCAGTCAAGTGGTTTATTCTTTTCGGTTTGAAACTCATGGATCCAAAATAAAAACTAACATATAATAAAGAGTAAAGAAAATGACATCGAGGTCAAAATTTTAAAAAATAATATTTAAAAAGTCTTATAACTTATTAATGATACTCTTTTATTTTTTATTGATAAGCTATAGGACTTTGTTGATATTATTTTTGTCATTTAGAACGTTAGTATAATTTTTCTTAAAAATGTCATTAAATATCATTGTCAAAAAATGAAGGGAACATCATTTAAGGTCCCAAAGGACAAAAAAATGTTAAAGAAATCTGACAGAAGTTTAATATAAAAAAAGTCTTATTGATAATTCTCAATAGGTAATTAACAATTTTATCTATTAGTTTTAACAACTCTTTACAACTTTTATGATATTAGAATTTTTTATGAGATTTTTTCCACTTTTTTCCCCTATCCAAAGGAATTTTCCCAAAAATCAAATCATCATCTTAAAATAGCAGATAAAAAAAAATAAAAAAATTGTAAATCGATGGACCGGTGATTTGACCATTTCTCCATCAAATATCAATATTACCCATATATATTTATGTAATAAATATAAAACTTTAAAGAAAGAGAACATCATGTTTTTTTACCCCTTAGTGTCACATTTTGGATTGAAAAATGCTTATTCAAATAAATTAAAATATAAGTTTTCTCACGGGTTTATTTCGCATTCCATAAAAATTACATTCAAAGGCTGCCTTTTAAGAATTTCAATCCCTATTCGATCAAGCACGTTGTCATCTAAAACACGCTTTGACCATAGATAAAGAACGGATAACACGGATTTTAAAACAAATGAAAATTTGAAAATTAATCTGTCCCATTATCGCCATTTCCACTTAAACAAGCTCCCAGATATAGAAACGGTTATATGTATATGTATGTATATCGAACCCGCCTTCTTCCTCCGCAACTAACAGAATTTAGCTTCATCTTATACATTCTCTCTGGTTCTCCGATATGGGATTTACGGTGGGCTGCACCGAGCTCGTCTTCCCAAAGCTCATCCTCCAGATCCTCGCCGTACTTGGAATCCTCAGGGGAATAACATCTTTCCTCCTTCGCCCCTTCGGCTTCAGCAATTTTCTCGAACAGGAAATTCAGTATTTTGGGAATTCCGACAATCCGTACTATCGTTATTATCCGACCCGGATGCCCGAATTCGAGTCTGCGAGCGCGGTGCTGATCCGAGAGATGCTGCCGGTGGCGAAGTTCTCTGAGCTGGTGGCGGAAGAGGTGGTGGCACCGGAGAGCTCTTGCGCCGTGTGCCTGAACGAATTTGATGGCGACGATGAGATCCGATGGCTTACAAACTGCCGCCACGTCTTCCACAAAGAGTGTCTTGACCGTTGGTTGGGATACGATCAGAAAACTTGTCCGTTGTGTCGATCACCGTTCATACCTGACCATTTGCAAGAAGATTTTAACGAGTCTCTGTGGGCTGCTTCTGGTATACCTGAATTTTACCCAGAATCTGATTCAGAATTATTATGATAATATAATCTTTTCTTCTTTGGTCATTTTATTTTTATGATTCACTGGAAGCTGAGATATGGGGAATTGGTTTTTGATTCATAGATAGATGTTGAATGTGTGTGTGTGTAGAGAGAGAAGGAGAGTAATGCAGTGGACTAGTCAGAGTAAAGTTGGGGCTCTAATTTGAATTTCAGAATTCGGCTTCGGGTCTCGTTGATTTTTATAACCATGGTTTTTTTTTCGTTCCGGAAAAAAAAAAGAAAAAGAAAAAAAGACTAACTCAAATTAGGCCCCATCATAGAAGAGCTGATATTCTTATGGGCCCATTTAGGTCAGCGGCAACACAAGTAGCTATTTTTTCTGTCGTTTTTTCAAGATGAGTTTTTTTTTTTTTAAAAAAAGTTAGATTGTTGATATGATTTATATTTGAGATAGTGATAATTGAAGTGACTTTTTTTCAAATCTCTTATTTGATATAGCGTTTGAAATGTTAACTGAGATGAAAAATGACTGAAAAGGGTATGAACCTTATTGAATAATATATATATGTGTGTGTTGTATATTATGTGATAATTTAAGATAAAAAATTAACGAATTTCATATTTTAAAAGTATTTACCTTGGATTTTTCCTGAATAAAAAAAAAAGGATATCATGGGCCAGCGAAATTTCCAAATATTTGAGATATCGTAAAAAAAAAAAAAACAAACAAAAAAAAAAACAAAGTACTTTGCCTTTAGTTAGAAATGCACTAATTTCATCTTGTCGGGTTGCAACGGGGAGCTTTTTTCTAAAATGTCACTGTGATGGCATTAGAAGCTTCAATAATAAGCTTCACTAAAAAAGTAACTTTTTTCTCAATATTCATCAATATCTAGAAATTTCCAATATTTGAGATATCGTAAAAAAAAAATTAAAAATGTATTTTGCCTTCCTGGTCACATTGAATTTTGAAAGTTTCAAGCTTTAAACTATTTTCTAAAAGCTACAAACGCAGTAATTTCATGTCAGGTTGCAACGAGGAGCTTCTTCACCCCCCTAAAAAGTCACTTTAATGGCATTAGAAGCTCCAATAATAAGCTTTAGTCAAAAAGTAACTTTTTTCTCAATATTCATCATATCTAAAAATTTCCAAATATTTGAGATATTGTAAAAAAAAATTAAAAATGTACTTTGCCTTCTTGGTCGCATTGAATTTTGAAAGTCTGAAGCTTTAAACCCTTTTCTAAAAGCTAGAAACACACTAATTTCATCTTGTCGGGTTGCAACAGGGAGCTTTTTCTAAAAAATCACTTTGATGGCATTAGAAACTTTAATAATAAGCTTCAGTCAAAAAGTAACTTTTTTCTCAATATTCATCATATCTAGAAATTTCCAAATCTTTGAGATATCATAAAAAAAATTAAAAATGTATTTTGCCTTCCTGGTCGCATTGAATTTTGAAAGTTTGAAGCTTAAAACTATTTTCTCAAAGCTACAAACGCACTAATTTCATGTTAAGTTGCAACGAGGAGCTTCTTCCCCCCCTCCCCCCCTAAAAGTCACTTTGATGGCATTAGAAACTCCAATAATAAGCTTCAGTTAAAAAGTAACTTTTTTCTCAATATTCATCATCTCTAAAAATTTCCAAATATTTGAGACATCGTAAAAAAAATTAAAAATGTACTTTGCCTTCTTGGTCACATTGAATTTTGAAAGTCTGAAGCTTTAAACCCTTTTCTAAAAGCTAGAAACGCACTAATTTCATCCTGTCGGGTTGCAACGGGGAGCTTTTTTCTAATAAATCACTTTGATGGCATTAGCAGCTCCAATAATAAGCTTCAGTCAAAAAGTAACTTTTTTCTCAATATTCATCATATCTAGAAATTTCCAAATCTTTGAGATATCATAAAAAAAATTAAAAATGTATTTTGCCTTCCTGGTCGCATTGAATTTTGAAAGTTTGAATCTTTAAATTATTTTCTGAAGGCTAGAAACGCACTAATTTCATGTCAGGTTGCAACGGGGAGCTTTTTTTTTTTTTTTTTCTAAAAAGTCACATTGATGACATTAGAAGCTCCAATAATAAGCTTCAGTCATAACTTTTTTCTCAATATTCATCATATCTAGAAATTTCCAAATATTTGAGATATCGTAAAAAAAATAAAAAATGTACTTTGCCTTCCTGGTTGCATTGAATTTTGAAAGTCTGAAGCTTTAAACCCTTTTCTAAAAGCTAGAAACGCACTAATTTCATCCTGTTGGGTTGCAATGGGGAACTTTTTTTCTGAAAAGTTACTTTGATGGAATTAGAAGCTCCAATAATAAGCTTCAGTCAAAAAGTAACTTTTTTCTCAATATTCATCATATCTTGAAATCATGTCAAACACATAATTTCATAATTTCTGTTTCACTGGGCTTTTTTTCACTACTACTGTACTTTTTTTTTTTTTTGGTTCTTGCTATGCCAAACAAGCTCTATGATTTTGACATGGCTGCCTACCTTGGCTTCAACTCAAAGCTCTAGGTTATTTCTGGATTTTACATATAAGGTTTATTTGAGAATATTGTTTTTAGTTGAAGTATAATAAAAAATTTCTGATTTTTTTTATTATAAAATTGATTATCTATAGGTTAAAGGTTGACAAAAAAACTATAGGTTAAAAACCTAAATCATCGATTAGTACAACTTTTCTTTAGTGGGATGTAACATTTTCAACTACAAAAGATGTCTTTTATTTTATATAGGATTGACAATATGTTACATACAACTGAAGAGGAGTCGTGCCAATTGGAGATAGGTAGCATTTAAGTTTTTTTAACCAACTTCATATAATTTTGGCCGTCAAAGTTGTAGTGGGGGACTTTTTTAGCAATTTTTTTAGGGTTAAATACTATTTTTGCTATAGAAGTTTACCTTAAGGAGCAATGGTTATCTAGAAGTTTTTTTGGTCTCATTTTTTTCCTGAAAGTTTTAAAACGAAGCAAATATGCTTTGAAAGCTTTTTTTAAGAGCAAATTTGCTTCGAAAGTTTTTTTTATGAGCAAATTTGCCCCTGGAAGTTTACAAAGAAGATCAACAGTTAAATTGTCAAGATCAACGCATGGGCAAAATTGCTACGTTTTTAAACTTTTGGGACAAAAATGAGACAAAAAAAACTTTCAAGTGACCAGTGCTCCTCAAGGTAAACTTCTATGGCAAAAATGATATTTAACCCATTTTTTAATATAAAATCGAATTTCCTCTTGTCTCCTATATTAATTATTTCTTCCCCATAAAGTCCATATTTAATTGTATTTTTTTAAAATATCAGAAAATTACAACTAAAATATCAAAATGCCAAATCAGGGATTTAGATTGCAATAATCCCAAATCAATCTTTGAAATTTTCAAATGATGAGGAAAAGACATCGTTTCTGGTGGTCAGCTAGTCACTAGAATTTCAATGGCCTATTTCACTTTTTGAATAGCGAAACAAGTGTGATTAATAGCAAAATCAGAATGGTAAAAAAGGTCCATGATGTTATGAATATACTTATTATGTGGATGTCCATTGACTCAGGATCTCCAAATATTACAAGATGACATGGGACCCACGCATAGTACCATGCATAGTACCACACATAGTAATTTACTATTTGGTGGGACCCACATGCAATTATACAATCACGGATTGCTTCACGGGAGGATTTACGAGCGCATAGTAATTTGGGTTTTGGAGGAAATTACATCAAATGACCCATATGTGGAAATTACACTAAAGACTCATTTTCCTTCTATAAATAGAGGCTTTCTGTAAACATTCTGAATACACTGGAATAGAACTTCTCTCCCTACTCTCTCTCTCTAAAATTCTCTCTTGTTATTATTCTCTATTTTCATTAGTCTCACAATACGTTATCAGCACGAAGACTCTACCAAGGTAAGATTTTATCACCATCTTCTTTACTATATGTTTATTTTATCTATCTGGGATAATCTTAATCATAATATGGAATTAATGATATACTTTTACCGATTATTTTAAATATCGGGTTCCATGGTTAAGATTTGAGATTATTTACTATTTTACTACGGTAAATAGTAATTTACTATTCACAGTAAATTTACCCTTTTCCAGTAATTTTACTTTTTATTCATTTGACTCCTACTTGGAAATCTAGATTTAATCTTTCAGTAATTTTACCTTATTTACTATTTACAGTGAATAGTAATTTCTACTATTCACGGTAATTTTACATTTTGTTCATTTTACTTCTACATGGAAGAGATTTACCTCCTACATAGATATCTAGATTTGATATTCACTTTTTGCAGATATTGTCATTTTATTTTTACTGTTGCTAACATAACATTTACTTTTATTGTTATTAACATTTAATGTTATGTTATTATGGCCAAAAGCCATATACTTATATTTTATTATTTTGAAATTATATGACCAGAAGTCATGTTGTTTTTATGGCCAGAAGACATATAAATTTAATTTTCTCATTATGAGATATAAATGGCCTGAAGCCGTAATGCTTTAATTATAATTATTGTCTTTAATATTTTATTGTTATTATTATTCGCATTTTTAATTCATGTTTATTTTCTTTAATTAGTTTGAATCATGTCAAACCTTTCAAAAATTGAGTTTGCGGTTCTTGACATCACCGAAAAGAACTATTTATCCTGGATGCTGGATGCGGAAATCCATATGAATGCCCATGAGCTAGAAAACACAATTAAAGAAGGAAATGAGGAATCCAATCAAAAAAAGGCTAAAGCCATGATTTTGTTACGCCACCATTTGCATGATGATCTAAAAGTTGAATATTTAACTGTAAAGACCCACTTGTTCTTTGGAACAATTTGAAGGAAAGATATGACCACCAGAAGATGGTCATTCTACCAAAAGCTCGATATAATTGGATTCATTTGCGTTTACAAGATTTTAAATCTGTAAGTGAATACAACTCAGCTATGTTCAGGATTACTTCTCAACTAAAATTATGTGGAGAGAATATTACTAATGAAGATATGCTAGAAAAAACTTTCTCCACATTCCATGCATCTAACTTGCTCCTGCAGCAGCAATATCGTGAGAAGGGTTTTAAGAGATATGCATATTTAATATCTTGTCTTTTAGTAGCTGAATATAATAATGAGCTTTTATTAAAAAATCATGAATTACGTCCAACAGGTTCAACTCCATTCCCAGAAGTGAATGTAGTAACTAATGAATTTTCAAGTGGCCGAGGACGTGGACGTAAAGGTGGCTACAATCGTGGGCGTGGGCGTGGTCGTGGCCGTGGCCGTGGTCCAAATTATGGTGGATCAAATTCCAGCCCTAAATCGGGAAAGTTTGATAAGAACCCTAGAAGGGAAACAAGTAGAAATAACAAACATGTTGAAAATGCATGTTATTGTTGTGGTGTCAAAGGTCATTGGTCACGTACTTGCCGTACGCCAAAACATTTGGTTGACCTTTACCAAGAATCATTGAAAAATAATGGTAAAGGGCCAAAGATTGAAGCAAATCATGTGGATAAGGCTGAAAATTCTGGGCATGAAGACGTTGAGATGGCTCATTTTGATATTGCTGATTACTTAGTATAAATCATTTTTCATGATTAATGATTATGTTTTAATATGTTGAAACTTTCTTCTGTTATATGTATTTCTTTTAATTATGTTTTATTTTTATTTTCATGTATCTTTAATGAAGAATGAATATTGTTGGCAACAATCCTAAAGATTTGTGTCTCGTTGATAGCGCAACAACGCACACCATACTAAAAAATGACAAATATTTTTCTTCATTGGTAATGCGAGAAGCCAATGTTCAGACTATATCTGGTAGTATAAATTTGATTGAAGGCTCCGGAAGAGCTAATATTTTGTTACCTGAAAGAACAAAATTATGCATTGAAAATGCATTTTATTCTACCAAGTCAAAAAGGAACTTGTTGAGTTTCAAAGATATCCGCAGAAATGGATATCATATAGAAACAACAACTAAAAATAATCAGGAATGTCTTGCTATCACGAGCATAATTTCTGGTAGGAAATGCATATTAGAAAATTTTCCTGCTTTATCTTCTGGTTTGTATTATACATTTATAAGTACAATTGAAATACATGCTATTGTAAACCAGAAGTTTAATACAAACCATAAGTTTGTCGATGCAAACCAGCAGTTTGCCAATGAAAACCAGAAGTTTAGTCATGAATTTAATGTTTGGCATGATCGATTAGGCTATCCTGGGTCAACTATGATGCGACAAATTATTGAAAATTCATGTGGACATACCCTGAAATGTAAACAAATACCACAATCCCATGATTTCTTATGTAATGCATGTTCCAAGGGAAAATTGATTATTCGACCCTCACCAAGCAAAGTAGGAGGTGAATCTCTTATATTTCTAGAACGGATACAGGGAGACATTTGTGGACCAATACATCCACCATGTGGACCATTTAGATATTTTATGGTCTTAATTGACGCATCAACCAAATGGTCACATGTCTGCTTACTATCTTCTCGTAACCTGGCGTTTGCGAGATTACTTGCTCAATTGATTCGATTAAGAGCACATTACCCTGATTATCCTATCAAAAAAATACGTCTTGATAATGCTGGTGAATTTACTTCACAAGCTTTTAATGAATATTGTATGTCCCTTGGAATTGATGTTGAACATCCTGTAGCTCATGTTCATACGCAAAATGGACTTGTAGAATCTTTGATTAAACGATTGCAACTTATTGCAAGACCTTTACTTATGAGATCTAATCTACCGATTTCTACTTGGGGCCATGCCATTTTGCATGCTGCAATGTTAATTCGCATCAGGCTTACTAGTTACCTAAAGTTTTCCCCCTTACAAATGGTTTTTGGTCAAGAACCTAATATTTCCCATATAAGAATTTTTGGATGTGCAGTATATGTGCCAGTAGCACTACCACAACGCACTAAAATGGATCCTCAAAGGAGGATGAGAATATATGTTGGGTATGAATCTCCTTCAATCATAAAATATTTAGAACCATCTACAGGAGATTTATTTACTGCACGATTTGCTGATTGTTACTTTGATGAATTAGTCTTCCCAACATTAGGGGGAGAGAATAAGCAGCTGGGTAAAGAGATTAGCTGGAATGAATTATCATTGGCTCATTTTGATCCTCGTACAAAACAATGTGAACTAGAAGTTCAAAAGATAATTCATTTACAGGATTTAGCTAATCGAATGCTAGAAGCATTCACTGACCCAAAAAGAGTGACAAAGTCACATGTTCCAGTTGCGAATGCTCCTATTCGAATTGATGTTCCTGAAGGACAACCTATAATGAATGAATCTAAAGCACACATGAAGCGTGGCAGACCCATCGGTTCAAAAGATAAAAATCCTCGAAAGAGAAAAGGAGCTAAAAATATTGATGGTCAAGTCAAGGTTAATCAAGAAAAGTCAGTAGCTCCAGAAGAGTCATCTCTTGAAGAGTTATCTCTAGAAGAGAATGTTGCAGTCCCAGAAGAGACTCAGGTACTTGGGATGTATGAAAATAATGAGATCTCAATTAATTATGTTATGAATGGTATCCGATGGGATCGAAATGAAGTCAACGTTGATGACATCTTTGCTAATCATATAGCATATGATGTAATAAATAATGAAGAGGATCATGAGCCTAAATCTATTAGAGAATGTCAACAGCGAAAAGATTGGCGCTTATGGAAAGATGCTGTTAATGCAGAATTGAAATCACTGGAAAAATGAAAAGTATTTGGACCTGTAGTCCAAACACCTGAAGGTGTAAAGCCAGTCGGATACAAATAAGTTTTTGTAAGAAAAAGAAATGAAAAGGGTGAAATTGCAAGATATAAGGCACGTCTTGTAGCCCAAGGATTTACACAAAGACCTGGTATTGATTATGAAGAAACCTATTCACCAGTAGTGGATTCGACTACTTTTCGTTATTTGATTAGCCTAGTAGTAAATGAAGGGCTTAATTTACATCTAATGGATGTAGTGACTGCATATTTATATGGATCACTTGATAGTGATATTTATATGAAAGTTCCTGAAGGACTAAAGGTGCCAGAAGCATCTAATTCAAATTCTCGAGAACAATACTCGATCAAATTAAATAAGTCCCTATATGGTTTAAAACAATCAGGGCGCATGTGGTATAATTGTCTTAAGGAATATTTGTTGAAAGAAGGGTATAAAAATGACCCAATATGCCCATGCATTTTTATGAAAGGATCAAGAAACGAATTTGTTATAATTGCTGTTTATGTTGATGATATCAACATTATTAGAACTCCTGAAGAGCTTTCAAAAGCAATTAATTGTTTGAAGAAAGAATTTGAAATGAAAGATTTGGGCAGAACAAAATTTTGCCTTGGACTACAAATCGAGTACCTGAAGGATGGGATCTTTGTATATCAAGAAACTTATACAAAGAAGATCCTAGAACGATTTTATATGGATAAGTCACATCCATTATGTATTCTAATGGTAGGAAGGCTTTTACATAAGGATCGAGATCCATTTCGACCTCAAATAATTGATGACAAAGGTGTAGAAGCACTACTTGGTCCAGAAGTACCATACCTAAGTGCTATTGGGGCACTAATGTATCATGCTAATCATACACGACCTGATATATCGTTTGCTGTAAATTTATTAGCAAGATATAGTTCTGCACCAACACAAAGGCATTGGAATGATGTAAAGCAAATTCTTCGTTATCTCAGAGGTACTATGGATATGGGATTATACTACTCAAATGTATCGAAGCATGAACTGATTGGTTATGCAGATGCTGAATTTATGTCTGATCCACATGATGGAAAATCACAAACAGGCTATCTATTTACATGTGAAGGTGCAGCTATTTCATGGAGATCTATGAAACAGACTATAACAGCCACTTCAGCTAATCATGCAGAAATTCTAGCAATGCATGAAGCAAGTCGGGAATGTGTGTGGTTGAGGTCAGTAATTCATCATATACGAACTACTTGTCATTTATCTTCTGATAAAATGGTTCCAACAGTTCTATATGAGGATAATGCTGCATGTATTGCCCAACTCAAGGAGGGTTATATCAAAGGTGATAGAACAAAGTATATTTCACCAAAATTCTTCTATACTCGTGATCTTCAACAAAATGGTGAAATTGATATCCAGAAAATCAGTTCAAGTGAAAATCTAGCAGATTTATTTACTAAATCTCTTCCATGTACAACCTCTGAAAAACTTGTTCATGGTATTGGTCTACGAAGATTCAGAGATCTCAACTGATATTGTCAACAGGGGGAGACGATACACGCTGTACTCTTTTTCCCTTATCTAGGTTTTGTCCCACTGGGTTTTCCTAGAAAGGTTTTTAATGAGGCAGCATTCAACAGTGTATCAATGAATGATGTACTCTTTTCTTTGGCTAGGTTTTTATCGCACTGGGTTTTTTCTAGTTAAAGTTTTTAACGAGGCACATTCATAAATGGACATCCAAGGGGGAGTGTTATAAATATACTTATTATGTGGATGTCCATTGACTCAGGATCTCCAAATATTACAAGATGACATGAGACCCACGCATAGTACCACGCATAGTAATTTACTATTTGGTGGGACCCACATGCAATTATACAATCACGGATTGCTTCACGGGAGGATTCACGGGCGCATAGTAATTTGGGTTTTGGAGGAAATTACACCAAATGACCCATATGTGGAAATTACACTAAATGCCCATTTTCCTTCTATAAATAGAGGCTTTCTGTAAACATTCTGAATACACTGGAATAGAACTTCTCTCCTTACTCTCTCTCTCTCTAAAATTCTCTCTTGTTATTATTCTCTATTTTCATTAGTTTCATAATACCTGACTATTTCTTGATAATTACTATTATTTCGCTATTTATTTTGGTTTCACTATTTACTATTTTGGTTGGCCACCTACAAAGTTTCTTATACATTTTGGTGAGGTGTCCGACCCCTTTATTAGTTGAACCCAAAGATTAGGAGTAATCAGCATAAATTTAACTACGAAGAGGTGATCACATCAAGAAAATTTGTTGTAGTGTGTAGGCTCACTTAAAGTAATTTAGAACAAAGCCCTCAGAGCCCTACTTTCATTGATCCACTAACCCCTTATAGAGTTTCTCAAGGCTGAAATTCCATTCTTCCTCCTTCTTATATGTGTCTTTAAATGGTAGTAACAGGTATTTCTATAACCCTATGTAACCCAAGTCATTCTAGCTTTATGGAACCATTTAATTTCTTCAAGTTTTTGTATCTCATCTAATTCAACTTGAAGTTCCTTCTCCAAATTGCACAAAAATTGGAAATGAGGATATGCTGTAGCCTTCTGAATTCCTTGAAGTTTGGCCAAATCTTCTTCTCAATAAAGCCAAATATATTTTTGTTTCAATCAACAAGAGAGATACTAAGCTTTCCTCCGCAAATTTACCAATATCATCACATACAACCAAAGGGTTCTTCAGGAAGTCCTTAAGGGACTATTTGGAAGTTCCATTTTGGAGGGAAGGGAAAGGAAATGGAGCGGTTTAGTAGTCCCTTCCCTTGTTTGTAAGTTTTAAAAATAAAAGGGTAGGAAATTAATGATTTTTACAAATCCCCTAAAACCTTCATTATTCTAAAAAATAAAGTTTCCCCAATATGGAGGGTTTTAAGAGGGAAAATAGATTAATTACTTTTTTACCCTCATTCAAATAAAACACTCTCGTTATTTCTGATTTCTTTTTTATTTTCTTTTGTTGGAATGCACACAAAAATATTTTTTAGAGAGAGAAAATACCTTTTTAAAGGGAAAATATTTTTTAGAGAGAGAAAATACTTTTTTAGGGGAAAATACTATTTTAGAGAGAGAAAATACTTTTTTACAGGAAAATAGTTTTTGAATATAAAAATTACATAAATAATTTTTTTAGAAAATTAAAATTAAAATTTATTTGTAAAGTATAATAATTATATTAATTTTTAAAGAAAATGACAAAATGGTAAAAACAACTCATTAATTCTCCATCTTCCTCCCTTGCTATTTGTTTAACTCCTAAATAAGGGGAGGAAATATCTTCCATTTCCCTTCCTTCTCCTCCCCTCCAAACTCTCTGCATCCATTTCCTTTCCTTCCCCTCCAAACTCTCAAATAAAGCCTTAGAATGATCAGAGAATTGGTTATCGTGAATATGACTCGATTTAGCAATTGCATTAAATGCTCTTTGACACAAATTGCTTTATTGCAATTTGTTGTTTAATCCAAGATATAATTATCTAAAACTCATTAGCAAACATGTTAAAAGCATTTAGGAATAGTAATGAATTAACATATGAGGTTATGAAATCACAAGTATTGATTTTTAGTTTACGAAGGTGGTGATTTGAAAATTTAGAAAGATATGACTTGAGAAGCATGACTGGAGGTATATTAATTGACTAGAGGTAAGAATAAAGCATTTGAAGATTTTGCCTTGAGTCAAAAATATGGTGCCTAGAGGCAAAAACAATTTTCATGTAAAAGACATTTGAAAAATTTGCTTTGAGTTAAAATAATAAGCCTAGAGTCATATTTTGAAACAAGAGTTATATGCCTAAAGGCAAAAGACATGCTTAGAGGCAAAATGCCTTGAGGCAACTCACTTATTGCCTAGAGGCTAAATGAATTTTAGCATAGTAACAATGAGTTCACCTTAGATGCCTTGAGTCAAATAAATTGGTGCCTTGAGTTATATTGCCTAGAGGCAATTTTGGGATGACTAGAGGCATACACGTTCAAGTTCAAAAAGATGTTAGAAAACTTTAACTTGAGGCATGCAATAAATGTCTAGAGTCATGGTGTCTTGAGACATATTGACTAGAGGAATGACTTGAGGCAAAAAGGTAAAGTTCAACATAGTTACGACTTTGCCATTAAAGGCTATTTTAAAAGTCATATCAGGAGCAAAAAGCAATGCCTAGAGGAAAGTCATGATTGACTAGAGGCAAAATGTAGATTTCAACATAATTACTATTTTGTCATTTGATTGTCAAATAAACGCATATCATGAAAATGTAAACGTATATCTAATTAGTTTGACTAATAAACTTATATATAATCTAAAGATATATAATATATAATATGATTAAGTAATTTATTTAACTTCTTTAACCTTTCCAAAAAAAAGTCAACTCTGTCTTGTATTTATGAATGAAGAGAGTATTAACTAGTAATAATAAACATCAATCATACTAAAAATAACAACATATATAAAATAGTCTAGGCTTCATCATGTTCCATGGAAGGTTGTTTTAAGCACCTAGCTCTTCCATGACATAAATAAATAAAAACAAGCTATGCAGCAACAACTTCTTAAAATAAAAATATAGAATTATATATATATATACACACACACACACACATATATGTATATGTATGTATGTATGTATGTATGTATATGTGTGTGTGTGTGGGCTAAACAGATTGGCGCTTTGCCTTACAGGGCTAGCTCTTGAAGCTCTCGGCCCTACAGGGTTGGCCTTTTTAGGCTCGATTTCATTTAGAAGCTCTGTTTTATAAACCTGTCTCTTGAAGGACTAGGCTTAAACAGGTCGGCTCGATAGGTTTGGCCTAATTTCTTGACTCTAGCCACGCCTATGCCACAATCAAGTGCTATAGAGTAACACTCGAGTGTTACAAAATAATACTCGAGTGCTAGTCATCAAAGGAAAGCATGCAAGTAAATTTGAAAGGCTTTTTGACCAAAATGCCCCTAATTAAATAATTATTTACCAAAATGCCCCTGTCTGAAAACTATTAACCAATCTGCCCATGTTTAGTTGATTGCATAGGATATGTAATTGATTAAATAGTGGCAGATGTTTTTTATTTCCTAGGTTTCACGTTATGTAATCGACTAAGCATTGTAGCTTAGTCAATCACATAACGTGAAACCTATTTTTTTTTTCAGTTTCCACGATATGTAAGACAGATGTGTTTTTTAAAAGGTCATTTGAGCTCATTCGGAACCCTATTCTCATTGCCGCCCCAAGGCTCTCTGTTTGCTCTCTGTTTGGTCATTTTTTTGTGCGACCCATCAAGGTGTAAGACCATCTCACCTTGTTGAAAGTAGTATTGTAATGTAATCATTGTAGTTTCACTTTGTTAAGCTTTGTTTTTGTGTAGAATCTGTAACCCACCCCCTTGCAGCTCCCAATTTCTGTTGTGAATGATGAGTTTAAGCTCAAACACTTATGTTGCTGTAATCGACCATAGTGGGAGGCATTTTAAAGGTCCCGATAGTGTTAAATTTGAAGGAAAACGAGAATGATGAAAATCAAACAAAGCACTATGTACAACGAGCTCAAAGAAAGAATTTACAGAAAATTGGGGTTACATGGCAGCCATTGCATTCATCGGTTGATTGCCAAAGTGGAGACTGTTGTCGGTAAAGATAGTGTATACTATATTAGTAACGATGTATGTGATGATGAAGATGTAGAGTGCGTTATAGATGCATTTGGTAATTGGATAGTACAAAATTTTATTGAGATATATGTTGAGCCAAAGTGGAGACTGCTGTCAGTAAAGATAGTGTATACTATATTAGCAACGATGTATGTGATAATGAAGATAAAGAGTGCGTTATAGATGCATTTGGTAATCGGATAGTACAAAATTTTATTAAGATATATGTTGAGCTTGAAACTGGTGAATCATCATTTGTTCCCATGTATACAAGTTTTCCACAATATTATGTTGAGTGCTTAAGAACGTCACCGCTTCGTGATGATCCAGTTAGTAGTGGTAAATTAGTAAATTTTTAATTCTATTTGTAATTTTTATTTAGTGATTCTGACAAAAAAACATTTTGACAGGTGTAAGGCCTGATATTGAGCCATTTTGGAACGAAAGCCCACACTATTTCTACATTAATTGGGCGCACTGTGATGATGAGACGGAGATGTTGTTGTTAGTTCTCTATGGGTTTTGATGATAACAATCAATTGTGAAACCAAGTTTGAAGAGTTGTCTCAAGAAAGTAAAAACTTGCTGATTGAGACAATACTCGAGTATCAGTAGCAATACTCAGTATTGGACTTTCAAAGAAAAGCTCAATGCAAATGACAAAGGGTAATACCGCAGTATCCTAGTGGATACTCGAGTATTGAACCATACAGAGAGCATCGCAAGTTTTTCATCAGAGTATACTCGAGTATAGGCCTAAAAGACTCTTCAGTATTTTTACAAAAGAAATGCAAACTTTAGTTTGGAAAACTCCAGTTTCGAAAACTCAAGTTTTGGAATATGAAAAGTCCAGTTTTCAACTTGGCTACAAAGTCAAATGTTTTCACTTGTAAATGAAAACTCGAGTATGACATTAACATACTCAAGTATTGGGCCAAACAAAAATGATTTAAACATTTATTACACATACAAACTTCAGTTTGGAAAACTCCAGTTTCATATTGGCTAATGTTCTCTTTGAGTTTCAAAATAGAAACCCATACTCGAGTATGGTGTTGAATACTTGAGTATCAAGTCATACAGAGAGCAACTGAAGTTTTTAAGCTTTCAATACTGCGGTATTACATGAATACTTCGGTTTTGATGTTTTGGGCAAAAACTCATCAAGAGTCCAAAACTCGAGTATTGGTCGAATACTCGAGTATTGGCTTAAGTTCACATGAAGCTCCAAGGCACAGATCGCAAGTTTCATTTCTGGAAGGAGTATACTCGAGTATTGGTTTGGATACTCAAGTATGGCTTTAAGTGCATAGTGACATACTCGAATATTAATGCACAAACTCGAGTATGACCGTGACAGTTGAGAATTTGAATTTCCGAAATCTGTGTAATATTTGTTATTTGATCTAAATGCTTTCAAATATTAACCATCAACATTACCAGATATGTTTAATGTGTTTGCTAGTGTATTTCAGCCAATTTACATATGGATAGCAGATTTTCAGTGCTGACTTCACTAAAGCAAAAGAACTGTCAGAGCATTAAATGAGGAGCCACCTAACCTGCTATGTTTTCGTCTAATAAGCTCTACACAATGGAAAAAGGATAAAGAGACAGTCACCTACTTAAAACCCTGAATTTCCAACGACTAGAAACATAAGGAAGTCAACATTTATCCTTCCAACTCAAGAATGAACAAAATGAAGAGAGAGAAGAGACCAAAGTGCTTCCAACAGTCAGAAATCTTCTCCAATGGTCATATGAATGCTTGCAACGGCTATTAAACATACTCTAAGTATAAATAGAGCAGCATTCAATTCTCTTCAACAACTATTGAGTTGTAAATCGAAAGAGCATTAAAATTGTTCATTTATTCTTGTGGTTTCTATACAGAGTTTCGGTTGATACTATCTGAGCTTCAGTGTTCATCTTATCTGCTCTTTTAAGAGAGTTCATTACTTGTATTCATTTATTGTAAAGAATCTCAAGTTGGGGGACTTGGAGATTTGGGAGTCTTTGATTACAACTTGTAAGAGGGAGCAAGTTCTAGTGAAAGAATTGCTTCAGAGTTACAGAGTGTGTAATTAAGAGACATAGTGAAACACTCAGGGTGCCTGAGGAATGGACGTAGGCCATAGAGTTGGGCTGAACTAGTATAATCCCTTGTATCCATTCTCTCTTCCCTGTTCTCTGTTTTGCTATGCATTATCATCTTAAGACAGAACCAGCGAAAGAATTTCAAAAATCCCTAATTCATCCCCCCTCTTGGTGATTTAGCTCTACTTTCAGTTGTATGGTGATGATGACTTGCTATCCATTATATTTGTATCAACATTTTCTTTCTAAGTCTGAAATGCAACATGTCATGAAGTTATATTGGATGAAGTCTTATCATACAATCATAGTTGAAAAAAGCAATGGGCATAAGTTTGTGATGAGGTGTCGAAACCATGTCGACAGTTGTCCCTAGTGTATGAGGGCAAAGGTCCCCAAGAATGGAAATGGTTGGGTGGTCTGTAAGTGGGGTAAAGATCACACCTGTCTGAACTAGAGTCTCGTCTGGGGATCACAAACAACTAGATTTAGATGTTATATGTGCAACTATTATCAGTATGTTTTCTATTTTGTTGTAGTTACATTCGGTTTGTTATTGACAGTACGTTTAGAGTTTGCTTTGTTTTCACTAGGTATGTTAAGAGAAGATCCAATTGTAAAACTAGCGCTGATACAAGAGAGGATACAACGTTTGTATGGATATAACGTAACACACAAGAAGGCCTGGTAAGCAAAAATGAAGGCCATTGTGAAGTTATTTGGTGATTGGGAGGAATCGTATGCATTTTTGTCTAAATGGTTGACATACATGACGTAGTGTAATGTGGGTTCTGTTTACAAGCTTGATACTAATGAATGTTTTGATGGATGTCATGTTTACGACAAACGCATCTTCCATAGGTTTTTTGGACATTTAACCAGACAATTGAAGCCTTCAAATACTGTAAGCTTATACTGCAAATTGATGGCACCCACTTGTACAGAAAATACAAAAGGTACTCTGTTGATTGCAACTTCACAGGACGGGGATGGGAAGGTGCTGCCCATTGCCCGGCCATGATGGATAGCCCACACGATAGGTATGTCACCCTCAAACACCCTCGAATGATTGTAAGGCCGAGGGAACAAAATGTGTGTGATGACGTAGAAGAGGATACAAGCATCAACAGTCAGCTGCCTTAAAGTGAAAATAGCTCTCTAACCTAATGGCCTCCAGAACTCATGCATAGTCACAGCTCGGTCAAATCTAGGCATGAGCACATTGCTATCCCCATCATACTCAAATGTGCCCACCCCATCAAAATCAAATCCCAGTATGCCTCTCCAGATGGGAGCCATCATAACAATGACAATGCTATAGACGCGAGGCTGAAGATCGCCATGTATGTAGCTGAGGTTATGGTAGAAAGCTCTCACCATAATCTTTTAGTATGGACACACGAACTTCGCTAAACCTCTTAGATTGGAAGCCTTTAACAATGGCACTATGTCAAATCTCGCATCTACAAAGAAGGTCATATCTAGAGACGTCGGCTTGATAACACTTCTGCTAGCAAACTGCGCCACGAATTCTCTGTGGTGTACTATAGAATGCTCCACCAAATAACCATAACGGAGATCATCCTGCCGTGCACGAGAGGAGAATGCCCCACCGTCCCTCCACTGCTTCGTCCATCTCTCATTCTCACTGTCAACGTTAGAGGGAAGTTGTCTACAAGGCATGATGACAACAAAGACCTATAAAGGGACATTACAAACCATCAACAAACAAGAAACAAATACAATCAAATTCATAATCACACAATTTGAACGTAAAACGCATAATGGCACCATTAATATCTAACAACGATAACAATGAAATTGAAAGTAAAATGCAAAATCAACTATCAAGCAAATGTAATCAATAACCGTCAATATCCAAACACATAAAAACACGTAATTGATGCTTTACACCCATTGTTTGGTTCAGATTTTGTTGTAAAGAGCCTCTCATATGGTCAAAAACACACAATAACATGTAATTGCTCTCTCATATGTTCAAAAACAAGAATCAAGAATTCAAATCAATAAACAAACACTACATACCCAAAGAAAATAGTGCCTAATTGATTACAAGGAGCATATGTTCACAAAAACGAAGAAAAGAGAGCCAAATTCGAAATGGGAAACGAAAACATACCAAAATCAACGCAATTGGCTAGAGATTTGGATCCCAACTCAACCAACCACTGGATTTGTGCCGATTTAGGAGGAAAATGATGATGGCGACCGTCTGCCAAGCCCTAATTGATTATATCTTGCATTATGATGCGTTTAGGCCTTTTAAAAATCATGATCTGCGATATGTAATCGACTAAGCTACAACACTTAGTTGATTACAAACGTAATAATTAAAGGAAAAAAAACACATTTGTCGATATGTGGCACTGTAGTTTAGTCGATTACATATTGTGGAAACTGAGGAAAAAACAAGTTTCACGTTATGTAATCAACTAAGCTACAGTGCTTAGTCGATTACATAACGTGAAACTTGAAAAAAAAAACACATCTGCCACTGTTTAGTTGATTACATATCTTATGTAATTGAACAAACAAGAGCAGATTGGTTAATAGTTTTCAGACAGGGGCATTTTGGTCAAAAAGCCAAATTTGAAAAATGTCAAGTTTATGAAAACTATGGGATAAATACCATTTTTGCTATGAAAGTTTATATTATTATTTAGGTATCCTAGAGACAATCTATAAGGACATATTAGCACCATTTTTACATTGTAGTATTTTATTATTAATAAATGAGTGCATTTTATCTTTATCATATTTATGTCTCGCTTTTATTTTTAGGTAAATATATGTTTGAAGATAAAATCTCAAGGGATAGAACATGTGTTAATCTTGATGATCAATTATAGAAATCATGATCATGAGGACTCGAGAACACTAGATATCTATTGCCTAAAACTTGTTCCTAGTCTTAAATCACTAAGAAAGGGCATTGATGATCTCAATAAGACTAGTACGACATCATCTACATGTATAAGATACAAGGTATGTACCTCATGTAATACAGACATGGTGATGTCTTAGCAAAAGTCGTGGGTAATCTGTTGGAGAACAGATAACACTAAACAGACTCACCAAGAGACTCCAGAAAGATTCATTGTAGAGAGTATCATTGGATATGTAAAGTCTCTCATCGTTTGGTATTGTGGATTGTTTTAGACTTAAGGATGTCATCGAACAGTATGTCTTAGAGTTATACTTTGACTATACAACTCTATCCACCTAAAAAAAGGGAGAACAATGCGCTCACCAATTTTTAAGCATTGCTAGTGTCTTATGAGGCCATTAAATAAATTGGGCTTGTAAAACGAGTTTTAATTGGTTCAAGTTTCTTTATGTCAGTGACTAATTGGGTCTAATAGGTCACACATAAAGATTATTCCCGATTGCTTAAAAATTAGCAAGCTTGAACCAATAATTGTTATTGGGCTTTATCAAGAGTAAAGGTGTACTTGGGTTGGAGTGAGACTCCAAGCCCAATAGTGAAAAATGGTGTCACATTTGGAGTTCCTAGAGGAAAATCAATTTCTCCACTAAAAAAATCCCAAATGTGTCAGAAGACCCAATGGGGTTTTAGGCCAAGTTGAATTTGGAATTCAAATTTTGAATTTAAGTTTGGAATTTAAATTTGAATTTTAATTCAAGAGGTTAGGTTATACAAAAATAATTCTGAATTATCTAATATAAAGATCCAATAAATATTGGTTGAAGATAGGAAAAATAATAAATAAAGATTTAATTAAAAATGATTTTGAATTTTAGTTTAAAAGATGAATGTGATCCATCATTTTAAATTATTATTCAATCAACCAATCAAGATATAGATATAATCCATTATCTTAAATGATTGACTTAATCAATCAATCAAGAAATAAATGTGATACATCATCTTAAATGGTTGACTCAATCAATCAATCAAGAAATAAATGTGATCCATCATCTTAAATGATTAATTCATAAATCAATCAAGATATATGAATGTGATTTATTATCTTAGATTTAATCAATTAATCAAGATATTAATTTAATTCATTATGATTTGGATTTTTAAATTCAAGCTTGGATTGGGTCTTTCTTGTAAGCACTTAAATTAGGATTAAACTCTTATAAAGTGCTGATATTTGGGTGCCCTTTTCTTATACGTTTTTTAAGGAAAAAAATGCCAATTTGATTGATGTGTGCGACCAATTCAAGAAAAAGATAAGTTTCAATCTTGCCCCTTCTATCTTTAACCTAATTCCAAGAAACCATCATCTTTTTGAAAAGAGAAAAAACTCAAGGAAGCCAAACCTCAATTTTGTCTTCACCTAGCAAGCATCCAAGGAGTGAGAGGTTTCAAGAGAAAGAGTTCTCATTGCAATCGGGGGTAGCCGTATGGATCAACATTAGAAGACATTAACCACATTGAAGTCTTTAAGTGATTTAAGATAATCCTAATCTCCAATAGTTGTTTTATCAAGTAATCCTAATCCACAAAAGTTGTTTTAATGAGTGACCTAAAACTCATGATCATCATAAATTGTTACAAGTTCTTATGATTAATATAAAGAGTTACGGATTAATAATAACTCATTAGAGTAATGACTTAAGGTTAATAATTCATGAGGACCGTAAGAAGTTATGGGTTTCCACAATGATTAAATAAAAATTTTTGTTTTCAACCTCATGATACCTTGCATAGTTGCATGAAAGTCATGCAATAGGCAAATTAAACCAACAGTTTAGCTTAAGGAGTATTGGTCACCTGAAAATCTTTTTCGTCTCATTTTTGCTCTAGAAGTTAACAAAACGAAGCAATTTTGTCCAAAAGTTTTTTTAGGAGTAATTTTACCTCGGATTTTTTTAGGAGCAATTGTGCTTGTGGAAATTTACAAATTTGAGCAACAGTTTAATGATCAAGGTTAATGGAAGGAAAAGATTGTTACATTTTTAAACTTTCGGGTTAAAGATGAGAACAAAAAAACTTTTGGCTGACCAATGCTCTTTTGGCGAAACTTCCATGGCAAAAATGATATTTATCCCTGAAAACTATGAACAAAAAATTTCCCATCTTAATTATCAATGTTTTTCCTTAAGTTAAAGAAACCCCATTATTCTTACACAAGTTTCTAGGCTTTAGGAGAACTTCATTCAAACTATTTACAAAGCTAAGTAGAATAGAAAAAGGAACAAGAGAACTTAGTCTTATTCATAATCATAAACTTAATACAAAGCACTAGATAAAAAAAACATATAACATTAAATACATAATAATATCACATGCTCAGTCACTTTCCCTTTTGTCATGAGGAAATAAGGTAAGGAAGGTGACATCAATGCAAGAAGAGGTAGGTTTCAAAGTGGGATCTTGATCACTTGAGGTAGCGGTAGAAAGAGGAAGAAGAGTAGTGGCGGATGGTGGAATAGAGGAAGGGAGAGGGTCTTAAAGGATAGGAGTGGTGCTGGTCTCGGGGATGGTGGAGGGTTTAGGTATAGTCTCAGGTACGGTGGTGGTACCAATTGTAAAAGGAGCTGTCACCAAGCGGGGGTGAATTGGGGATTCTAATTTTTTTTCAGTTTCGCCTCTTATGGTGATTGATCGAATGAAATCAGTGAGCAGGGAAGAATAGCGATGCACTACAGTTTATACTGGTTCGGCCCAACTCCTTGCCCTACGTCCAGTCCTCAGGCACCCTGAGCTTTTCACTAAATCACTTGATTACACACTCTGTAACTCTGAAGCAATTCTCTCTCTAGAACTTGCTCCCCCTTACAAGTTGTAATCAATGATTCCCCAAATCTCCAAGTCCCCCGACTTGAGATAACTCACAATCAATCAAATACAATCAATATAACTCTCTTACAGAGCAGATAAGATGATCATTAAAGCTCTATAGTGTCAACCGACACTCTGTACACAAAGCACTCTAATAAATGAACAAATTTTAATACACTTTCTTTTTCAGCTCTTTGTTCTCTGGTAAAGACTTGAATGCAACTCTATTTATACTTAGAGAGACATTAATAGCCATTGTTGACATTCATTTGACCGTTGGAGAAGTTTCCTTTCTGTTGGAAGCAGTTTGGTCCTTTCTCTCTCTACACTTATGCTTGTATCTTGAGTTGTAGGATAGAGAGTGACTTCTAGTCGTTTATATCCGTTGGGATTGTCAGTCCTTAATTAAATGAAAGTCTCTTTATCCTTTTTCCACCGTGTAATGCTTGGTAGTTGAGTTTGCAGCAAGTTTGGTGGTTTGCATTTAATGCTTCTGACAAGACTTTGCCTTATGTGTTAACATCTCTTTTAATCCGCTTGTATCATCTGTAATTGGGCTGAAATACACTAGCAAACACATTAAACATATCTGGTAATGACGATAATTAAGAATATAAATCACTTAAATCATTCCACAAACATTACGCAGATTTCATAAATTTGAATTATCAGAAGGCGCGACCAATACTCGAGTTTGTCACTATGCACTTAAACCTATACTTAAGTTTCTGAGTCTATACTCGAGTATTCTCCTTCCAAAGACGAGACTCGCGATTTGAGTTTTGGCGTTCCTGATGAACTGAAGCCAATACTCGAGTATTCTTCCAATACTCGAGTTTTGGACTCTTAATGAATAATTATCCAAAACATCAAAATCAGAGTTTCCATCCTATACTGAAGTATTGATGGCTTAGAAACCTTGATAGTTCTCTATATGACTCAATACTCGAGTTTCAATCCTCAAACTCGAGTTTTCTCCTTAGCTTTGAAATTCTGAAATTAGTTGTGTAAATGCTAAACTGTGGTTTCCAAAACTGTGGTTTTCAATACTGAGGTTTATAAGTGATTCAATTTTAAGAACATCTTTGTTTGGCCCAATACTTGAGTATTTTAATGTGATACTCGAGTTTTCGTTTGAAAATGAAAACATTTGAATTTTGGAGCCAAGTTGGAAAACTGTCTTTTCAAATTTCAAACTTTAGTTTTTGAAACTGTAGTTTTCTAAACCGAAGTTTCTCACTTCTGTTAAAAATATTTGAAGAGTCTTATAGGCCCAAACTCAAGTATTCATGTCAATACTCGAGTTTCCTTAATGAAAAACTTGCGATGCTCTCTGAATGCTCCAATACTCGAGTATCCATTTGAATACTACGGTATTATTCTTAGTCAAGTGCATTGAGCTTTTCTTTGAAATCCTAATACTCGAGTTTTCCTACTGAAACTCGAGTATTGCCTCTTTCAACAAGTTTTTGCTTTCTTGAGACAACTCTTCATCCTTGGTTTCACAATTGATTGTTATCATCAAAACCCATAGAGAACTAACACCAACTGGTGCAGCAACTGGAGAGGCTCACTGATATGTGTGGATCCAAAAGGGATTGAAGTCTATGGGTTAGAAGAAGGTGGGAATCCCAAAATATCCATATTTTTCTCAAGTTGGCTTATTCTCTTTTCATGCTTATTCTACTGCTCAAAGATGACTTGGAAGTTGTGATCAATGTGACTAACTAAGGTATTTACTGTGTCCTCCAATATAGTCACCAATTTTTCATTAACCGCCTCTATTCTAGTAAGAAAAAACCTCATTTTCCTAAAGAAGGAGTTGTTGGATTGTGGGTAGACACATTAGATCTTAGCACTGTATCAACAACCTTCTTTAAGGAATTTTAGATGTAAGATGAAACGACCACCGTTTAATTAACTAATTAATCTCATAATTTATCAGAGTTGTCACTTGATAAGAGTTAAACAATAAATAAATTTTTTGCGGAATTTAAAATTTTTTTTCCTAATATGCCAAAGTATGCATGATAAGCCATAATGTGTGACAATATACAGTAATCTAAAACATACAATAAAAGAACAAAAGTCCAACACTTAGCACAGTAGACTAAACTTTTGTTTGCTTCCCTGAAGGACCTGGACTTGACTGGTCGTCTGGGAAAAATTTTGTAACCATCAGTCCAGCTTATTATAAGTACTAACATGTGCTAGTGAGGTGCGAAGTGAAATAAAACAATCAATCCAAAATTAAACAATTCATCAACATCATTTCAATTCATTATCACGGTAATAATAAGTATCATAATGGGTGCCACAAATTCTGTTTATATTTAATACCCAAAAAACTCCCATCAATCCAACTGAATCGCCTTATTTCTTCTGATTAGACCCATGGGCTAAGTTACACCTATGTTACTGGTTACTCAAAAAGCTCACTGGTCAAGTGATGAGGATCGGCTAAAATCCTTAGAGCACATGTCTCAGACCATGGGTCTTTTCCTCTCATTGAATTGGTGGGGTGTCGTAAGCCCCCTTGAACTGGTGGGCTAGTCCCTCATTGAATTGGTGGGACAATAAAAAGGCAACCATTGTGCACAATGAAGGCATCACCACGTGGTGGATATAACTTTATCATCTTTTCCCAATTCTTCCCATCCCAAAATTATCACAATAATTTAATAGGAGAATTTTCAGAATAATCATAATAACCATATTATCATTTATCATCTCTCAATTCATTTGACTGCATGTATTTCAACTTATAAAAATTCCACATGACAATTTTATTTAAAGCAATCATAATTAGTTCAACAAATACGCATAAACAACATATCAATAACATAATAAGTGGAAAGTGGTTACCTCTGGCCAAAACTAATTACTATTACTCTGCTCCTAACTCGAGAGCTCAACACTCTTCATAATTCAATCTACTATAACCAATTTACTAACAATTAATAATTCTCTGCACATTCACTTGTCCAGCCGAGAGAATAATGAAATGATGTAAGAGGGATGTTTGTTCATGTGGGCCAAGAATATGAATAAAGGAAGGCTGAATTGATCTCTTTTCTTATGGGCCGAGCAGAGAGGAATGATGGTGTGATGATAATTATACGGCGTGATGAAATGCTTCTACGTTTTCAGTCTGATATTGGATCAATTTTTTTTTTTATCTACTGGGCCCTGAAATGCTAGTGGGCCGAGATGATTAAATGATTGGGTAAATGAATAAAAGTAATGGGTTGGGTAACTTGTATGGGTCATGGATGATGGGCTTCTCATGTGGCTCAAATGAGTCTTCTATTATTTTTTTTAATTTAATTAAATAGCTTACTAATAATTCTTTTTATTTTACAACCCTAATTTATTTTGCAATTAAACTTAATTGCAATTCTTGAATAATCATGAAAATAAACCCTAGGGATTTTTCCTAGGGCGTAAAATATTGATTCCATACTACTTAGGCCTAAAACTTATCATTTGAAATTTTCTTGGAATTTATTCTTTTATCAAAATAAATTAAGGAAAATTAAACCTTAATTTCCAATAATTAATACTTTAATTATTCCCAACTAAATTCCCTTAATTTATGGAAAATACGTCTTAATTTCTAAATTCTAAGTCTTTAAAATTTTTTAAGGCCAAATTTTCCATAATTAGTTTTTGATTCCCAAAGTCCAAAATTTTGGGATGTTACATAAGACTATAAGACTATAAGATGCCTTACTGCATTTAGTCTTTGCTAAATTTGTCATTGATGGGTTTGGACCCATACACACTATCTTAATATTACAGAGGAGCCCATTAGAGCAAGCTCCCCAATGTTCCAATAAAGAATACAATCCTTTAGAAAACTTTCAAGCAACAAGAGGAAAGGCAAGCCCAACGAGGACTTTTCATCAAATTAGGTCTCCAGGACAAAAGAGTTCACGCTTCTCATAGTCTCTTTTATCGTAATGGGGAAATTATCACTACATTCAAGCCTAATAGTTTCAAGATCAAATAGATCTACCTCCTCCCCTCCAATATCGTTTGGGTTATTAGGATGACTTGGAAATTCGAGCCCAACTGTACAATCCCTCCTTGTGCAGTCATGTTAGCGATGATACCATAGCGAGTCCCCTTGTTGTCCATTTGAGTCGACTCATCTCTATTTTTCTTCATTTTACACTACCGGAGATTTCTTTGAAACACTTGCCATTGTTATTGTTGATTGCAGTTGCCTGAAACATTCATCTCCTTATGCTTATGTGTGCTCAGGGGATGATGCTCTGTTTAGGTATCTTTCTACTCGATGATCATGAATCCCACTATTTGAACATAATAAATGAAGACTTTCATGGTCTAAATAATCATCCTTACCATTTAACGAGAACCATGGCATGAGTTGCTTACTTAAATCAACTAGGGGATGATGCTCTGTTTAGGTATCTTTCTTCCTCTATCATTGGAGAGCTGAGAGGCGTCGAACATATTATCACATGTTAAGTCATCCTCATGTTCTTTAATTTCGTCCTCAAAGCTATTATTCTATCTGTCGATACCTTTGAGTTTATCAACAAAAGAAGGACCCCCATGAGTAAAACCAAGTCCTTTAGAGCCAAGTTTTGGCTTGCTGCAAATTAGAACATTAACCCTTGTTGCATTGAGTTTGTCATTCTTGATCTTCTTGGAGCTACGCCAAAGCTGGTTGTCCTCCTCCTGATTAGGAGGAAGAAAAGAAGACGTAAAGTCAGAAAGAATAATCGTCATTGTTGTATAGAGAGAACACCTCCTAGAAATACAAATAGGCACCTCTATACACTTTTTTTTTTTTTTTTTTTGGGTACAACCTCTCTACGCTTTCTTGTTTCTCCTACTATAGCCAAAAGCTTGTTGGGCCTCGGCTCAACCCAGATATTTTCCCTCCGTGCTAGTTGAAAGGAATGCTTACTTGTGCTGGCGATCCTTCTTTGGTCAACTCCGAGCACATGGAACGTATCACACGGGAAATTGGTTGCAATTGCTGGTGCATGAAGATTTTTTTTTTTTGATAGAAAGGTCAACTTTTCAAAGATAGCCGGGGACATTGGTTAACTGGTTTTTCAAAGAAGCTGGGAATTTGTAATGCTTTTAAGGCTGAGGAGTGAGCTGTTTATGATGGGATTCGGTTAGCTGGAGTTGAAATTAGAGGGGCGAAAATTATAAAATAAAACCTACGTGTTTATGAAACTAAATTTAAGGGGGAGAAAATTACAGAATATAACCCATATTTTCATGAAACTATATTTCAACCCTATAAATATTTAAATATTTCCATTTTTGTCCCTCCATACAACTATATAAAAGGACTAAAGTAAAAATCATGAATTTTTTATAGGCTAAAATATAATTACCAAAAAATTTGGGTAACTTTCTGTAATTTATGGGGGCGGGGGCCACCCCTAGCCCCCCCTAATTCCGCCTTTGTTGGGACCTAGGTTACAAAAAGGTGGTGCTTGAATCTGATGCTTTGAATTTGGTTAATTTCCTTCTCCGTGGCAACAGCCATAATGCAAGCTTGCTGTTACGGACAAGCGGGTTAGGCTTCATCAGGCCCAAAGCTAACAGAACCCGCCAACAAAAAATAGAGAACTGTCTGGTAAGATATTATCCCTATTATTTCGCTAACCGCCATATGCCATACAGATAATGGAGCAGTTGCTAGTGGGACCACGTACGAAGTAAATAGCGGATCAAGGCCGCAGGTATACTCTATCTATATACGCTAGTGTGCACTAATCAGGTACGTGGAGACTACTGACTCAACTTTTACCATTCGGCATACACAGAGCACACACCCCACTCCCTCTGGCTAAACGCCTAGTATTATATCGAACTACGTGGACTTTGATCCCTAATAAGGGTACGTAGGCCTTGGGACTCATTCCTGGGACAAGTTTGACCTTATTGTTCTTTTACAGAACATTGGCGCTGTCTGTGGGGACGCTAAATTGCGATTCCCGGAATAACGAAGCAGTTAAGAATGGCAAATACGAGAAGCCGGAATCAAGCACCTTGTCCGGAACAGTCAGAGACATTGCCGCTCACAAATCTTGAAGCTGTGACACAAGACAACTCATTGCCACAGGATGTGAATCAAGTCCTGGGGGAAACAGAACACGAACCTGTTGACAACGAAACACCTCGGGCTCAAGATAACTGAGTTTCGCAACCGGCACTACTGTTACCCGTATTTCAAAACCCCACACAGGAGTTCCAGATTGAGGATCCCGACGTTCGTCGTCTACAGACTGTAATGGAGACAATTTTTAAAAGAATGGAGGACATAGAAAAGTGCAACGCATTACAAAGGGAAGCCGATGTTAAGCGTCTACAAGAGGATATGGAATGCAGAGATGCTTTATGGCGACACGAGGAAGGGCGAAGACTCTAGCAGATTCTAGATGAAAGGTTCAGCAAAGAAGAAAATAATAATCAGAATGTTGGCCAAGATAGGGGAAACCCAAGTTCAACAGAAACGCAAACTCGGCAAGAAGAGACACAGGGAAAGCCCCGCATTAGGAGAACTCGAGAAGAGGAAGTCCAAAGGATGGCATGGCTGGAAGAACGAGTAAAGCAGTTGGAAAAACAGGAGCAAAGCAACCGCAGAGATACTAATAACCTCAATGCCACCACAGTAACACAGCAGGTGGATGCAGGAACGCCTCAAGATGCTACAGAATTAAATATGGCTCACGCCTTGGGAAGGCAAGTGTTAGAAACTCGAGGCGCTGAGAAGACGCGAGGTACGGAATCACAGGAAATAACCTCGGCTAGCACGGAAACCTCGGATAAATCTCACGCCGGCAGAGTGCAGGGACCTTTTATTGATGAGATACGAATGGCGAAATATCCTAAGGGCTTCGACTCAAGGGATCTACCGAAATACGACGGAACTTAGGACCCGCAAGTCCACCTTAACAACTTTAACATGGAAATAATGGTGAAAGGATTTGAAGGACCAATAATACCCCGGCTATTCGCAGGAACGTTGCGAGGGGCAGCCCAGTTATGGTTCCACTCTTTGCCGCGAAAATCTATCCGAGATATGGAGAGTTTCGGCCAAAAGTTTTTGTTAAACTTCGCGACGAGCAGGAAACAACCAAAAACCCAGTTCCAGCTAGGAAATATAAGGCAAGGTCCTAATAAGACATTACAGCAATACCTCGAGCGTTTTAAAGATGCCGCCCTTTAGGTTCCGAACTTAAAAGAAGATGTGCACTTGCATTTGGCAATCTCCGGGTTGCATGATGATTCTCGTCTCAAAAGATCGACAGTGAAAGATCACGTAACAACGTTAGCCGAGTTTAGAGACCGTTCAAAAAAATATTTGGAACTCGAACAGCTAGAAATAGCCAGCCGAGGTAACAGTGGACGAACTAGGAGTCCACCTCCGTGGAGTAAGGACCATCAAAATTGTTCAAAGTCGGATAGCCGAGGACGGACATCGGATAACAAGCATCGAGGAAACAAAGCAGAAGGGAAATATGACCAATATACGCCCTTAAAAGTGTCCAGAGAACGGATATGGAGAGAAGTGGCCTTAACCGAAATGAGAAGGGTAGAACGACCCCGACCCATGAGACACAAGGCCGTCTTGGACAAGTCCCGGTACTGTGAGTTTCACGATCAACCTAGCCACACAACGGACCAATGTTGGGATCTGAGGGATGCGATAGAAAGGTTCGTCCGGGAAGGCAAGTTGCAAAAATATGTAATTCAGACTCAGGGACGCCCAAGTAATAAATGCCCTGGGGAGGGGCGAAATAAAAGCCCAGAGAAGAAGAAAAAGAAGAGAGACGAAAGCGACGTTGAGTTTCCTGAAGCAAAGTTTGATTGTTTTGTCATCAGTGGAGGACCCGGAGGCGGAGGTGATTCACAAAACCAGCGTTGTAAATATCTGAAGGAGGTATTGACAATTCGAGACCGCCCATATTTCAAAAGGGAAACGAAGGAGCAGGATAGGCCGATACTCAGTTTCACCAAAGCCGACCAAGAAGACGTTGTCCCTGGTCACTACGACGACCTAGTAATAACAGGCACAATTCTGGATTGCAGGGTCCAAAAAATCATGATCGACAACAGAAGCTCGGTGGACATCCTTTTATGGGAGGCATTTCGAAAGATGAGGCTAAACCCAAACGAGTTAAAACCATGCAAAACAACCTTAACCGGCTTCAATGGCCAGGATATTAGACCTAAAGGTTGCACAGACTTAAAACTGACCTTGGGCACTAAAGAGGCTTTTAAATCTGAAGTGGTCAGATTCGTAGTTGCTGACTTCCCATCCCCATACAACGTCATTCTCGGAAGACTGACGATTCATAATTGGGATATGTTGGTGTCCACGAAACATCAAAAGGCAAAAATGATCGGGAAAAAGAATAAAGTAGTTATCGTCCAAGGAGACCAAAAAGAGTTGCGACAATGCTACTATGATTCGGTAAAGGGGAATAAGGAGGACGCAATTTCTTCCCAAACTAGGGAAAGTACGGATGTTATCCATTTGGTCGAGTTGGACATGAGGGTAGAAGAGAAGATTCAAAGGCCAGAACCTAATGGAGAATTGGAGGACTTCATCCTAGGTAATAGGCCAAAACAGGCCACAAAGATTGGAAGAGAATTAAACACTGAGGTTCATCACGCACTAACAGAGTGCTTATTGAAGAATGCCGATATATTTGCTTGGGGACCAGCCGACTTACCAGGGATAGATCCAAAATTCTGTTGCCATAAACTGGCAATCCGACCGGGCTCTACCCCAGTCGCATAGAAGAAAAGGAAGATGGGCCCAGACAGAATAGCCACTCTTGAAGAGCACGTCAAAGAGCTCCTAAAGGCCGGCTTTATAAAGGAGGTCTAGTACACCACTTGGCTGTCAAATGTCGTGCTGGTGAAGAAACCCAATGGCAAATGGAGAGTCTGTATGGATTACAAAGACTTAACAAGGTATGCCCTAAAAACACTTTTCCTATGCCTAATGTTGATCAGTTAGTGGACAATGCATCAAGTTTTAAGCTCTTATCCTTCATGGATGCATATTCGGGGTACAATCAAATCGCCATGCACCCTGAGGACCAAGAAAAGACGGCGTTCATCATGAAAAGGGCTAATTACTGCTACAAAGTAATGCCTTTTAGATTGAAGAATGCCAGAGCAACGTATCAACGGATGATGACAAAGGTTTTTGAAGACCAGTTGGGAAAAAATATTGAGGTTTACATCGATGATATGATCGTTAAGTCGGAAGATCAAGAGCAGCATATTGCAACAAACTTTCGACAAGCTACGGGCACACCGAATCCGGCTTAACCTAGCCAAATGTGCTTTTGGAGTTCCGTCAGGAAAATTCTTAGGTTTCATGTTAACCCACAGAGGCATCGAGGCCAACCCTGATAAATGCCGAGCCATTTTAGAAATGAAGGCTCCTACATGTCGAAAGGAAGTCCAACAGCTCACAAGAAGGCTCGCCGTATTAACTCGGTTCCTCCGTAAATCGGCGGAAAATTCGCTCCCCTTCTTTAGGCTGCTCAAGAAGGAAGTTGTTCACGAGTGGAGCGCTAAATGCGAAACAGCTTTTGAGAAGATAAAACAATGCCTTGCAGCCCCACCAGTATTAACCCGGCCCTTGACGGGTGAAATCTGGTTCCTTTATTTAGCGATGGCTGATGAGGCTGTAAGCACGGTTTTGGTGCGAGAACCAAAGGAAGGGCAGATGCCGATATATTTCGTAAGTCGAGTTCTCCAGGGAGCTGAAACACGGTATCAAAGGCTCGAGAAAATGGCTTCCGCATTATTAATTACGGCCCGGCGACTGCGCCAGTATTTTCAGAGCCATCCCATTGTGGTTCGAACTATCCAACCAATCCGACAGATACTGCACAAACCCGACTTAGCAGGAAGGATGACTAGCTGGGCAATAGAATTATCCGAATTTGACATTAGTTATGAAGCAAGACATGCAATAAAATATCAGGCTTTAGCCGACTTTGTTGTAGAGCTTACTCCGGCAAGAGAAAGCATCGAAACAAACACCCAGTGGAAGTTGTTTGTAGATGGCTCTTCTAACTTAGCTGGAAGTAGGGCTGGGGTAATCCTGGAAAATCCAGAGGGCGTGTCCATCGAGTATTCCTTAAACCTTGGGTTTAAGACATCCAACAATCAGGCCGAATATGAGGCCCTTATAGCCGGGTTGCTCCAAGCAAGGGAAAATGGAGCTCGGAGAGTGCAGGTGTCCACGGATTCCCAGTTAGTGGCGTCACACATAAACGGGTCTTATCAAGCTAAAGGACCTCTACTAGTCAAATAGCTCGGAAAGGTTAAGTCTTTCATGGATGAATTTGATGAAGTCGAAGTAAGGCACATATCGCATGGGGACAACACAAGAGCAGACGTCCTATCCAAGCTAGCCATCACTCAAGGAAACAAAAACAACCGGACGATAATACAATAAAGATTAGAAGTCCCGACATGCGTAATGATCATAACAGATAAGGACAATTGGAGAAAACCTATCACGGACTACTTGGAGCGAGGAATTCTACCAGAAGAATCCATAGAAGCCAAGAAGCTGATAAGAACGGCGACGTCCTATGTGATGGTAGATGACCAATTGTATAGGAAAGGGTTACATGCGCCAATGGCAAAATGCCTTGGCTCTGATGAGGCGGAATACGTGTTAATTGAAATACACGAAGGCATCAATGGACAGCACATGGGAGCCAAGGCGCTAGCCCGAAAGGCTATAAGGGCCGGATATTACTGGCCGACGTTATCAATAGACGATAGGAGTCATGTTCAAAGGTGTGATAGTTGTCAGAAACGCGCTAAAATCATTCAAGTTCCTCCATCCGAGTTGAAATATATTTCAGCACCATGGTCGTTCTATAAATTGGGACTAGATCTGTTGGGACCATTTCAAAGGGCGCCAGGGCAATTTCGGTGGCTGATAGTCGCAGTGGACTATTTTACTAAATGGATTGAAGCTGGACCGCTGTCTTTTATAACGTCGGCTCAGGTACAAAAGTTTATGGCAAGAAATATCATTGCTCGCTTTGGAATTCCGGCAGAAGTCGTTACCGACAATAGGACACAATTTGCAGACAAAGGATTTCAAAAAATGATGATAGACTTCCAGATTCGTCAGCATTTCGCATCAGTTGAACACCTGCAATCTAATGGACAAGCTGAAGCAGCAAACAAGATAATTGTTGATGACCTTAAAAAGAGAATGCAGGAAGCCAAAACCGACCTGGTTGAACAACTATATGCTGTATTATGGGGATATCAGACTAGTGTTCAAACTGCCACAGGAGAAACGCCTTATAGGCTCACATACGGATGTGAAGCTATGATACCTGTAGAGGTCGGGGAGCCATCATGGAGAAAGGAAAAGGCCTTATCCGAAGAAGAGAATAATGATGCCATCATGGCTGAATTAGATCTCATAAACGAAGTAAGAGTCGTTGCACACTGCAAAAACTTAACGGCGAAATAGCTCGTCGCGGCGAAGTTCAATAAAAATGTCAAACCCCGCTCTTTCAGCAAAGGCGACCTAGTGCTAAGGAGAGCCAACATAGGCAACAGAAATGCATGAGAAGGGAAGCTAGCTCCCAATTGGGAAGGACCTTACCGAATCAAGGAGGTACTGGAGCACGGAGCGTACAGGCTTGAAACTTTGACTCAAAAACCGGTAAAGAGAACCTGGAATGCAGACAAGCTGAGAATATATTATAGCTAAGAATGTAAAACCTATGATGTCAACGCGGTTCAAAGAGTAAACTTCTTAAGCATTCTGTTTGCTGTTTTATCGTAGTTTACGCAAAATGTCTATTTTGTAAGCGACATAGTCGCCACTTTAATAAAAGACTGACAGAAGTTAGTTATCTCGTCAAAATCTTCTGGCCATATGATGATAACTTCATAAATGCCAAGTAAGACGGTCGCGCCATCAAAACCATACAAATTCAAGAAAAAGAGTTCTGAAACCTATTTTCAAACGAATTCAAATAAGGCCATACTAAAACGGTAGGCTCGTTAACCCAAAAAAGAAGATGTCGACATTCAGAACGCGGATTTAAGGAAAGGAGTCCATGACCCATTTTTGGCAATCCTGTGAAATGATCTCTATAGTCTCGAAGCCCGTATTAAACCCTACGAGAGAAGTAGAGGCAAGGCCGGTGAAAGCACTCCCGAGTTAAGACCCTTTGCACCGAACTTGATCAATCCAGATTGGTTAAGATTTGGGTTGACCAATTTTAAGCTATAAGGTTGTTAATAACTCAGAATAGAACATAACGGGTGATAAAGCGAATAGAATTTGTTGGCAAAGTCACAATGCAAACGTGAACTCAAAAGGAAAAAATTATGTTCATTGATAAAAGTCAATTACAATAGGAGAAATCCCAATAGAAGTCAAAAAACAAGTACGGTCTATCACACCACACCAGCAAATTCAAGCACTCGCACCAGCATCTAGAAGAGTAGGAGGCCGAGATTTAGCATTATCAATAATATCTCCTACTCCAGATGGGCCCTCCCCAGCCGACTCCTCCAGAGCACTCGTAGGCACAATCTTCCCATCCTTTACCACCCCGTCAAAACGGGCGTCATCAATGTTTAGCGTGGTGTTAGGATTGAGGAAGATAACCTGCGCCAAGGCGTTGTTAAAAGACTCTTCCACGCCTTTTTCCAAGTCAACAATGTAGGCCGCATCAGAGATCGTCCTGCAAGCTCTTTAGACCAGAATTAAGACGAGATATCTCAGTGGTGTCCTAAGCATGCTTTCTCCTCACGTATTCCAATTCCAGCTATGCCACCCTAACCTTATCATCAGCAGCTTTCTTTGCCTCTTCCACCTTAGCAACAGCTTTATTCTTGGCATCCTCTGCCGACTTAATTGCCATCTTTACCGCCGCTTTAATAGCCTCGGATTGTTCGGATACAGCGGCCTTGAGTTTAGCATCTGACTCGGCCCATTGAGCCTTGAAATAGGCTATAGCTTGGGAAAGCCCGGCAGCACGAAGAGCAAAATACTCGATATCCCTCAGCATGTCTTTCTCTCCAGTAGACGGCAGCAAAGGCGTGAACCAGCTTAAAGGAGGGCAGATACCATTACGAACCTCAGAGTCGACCGAATTCTCAAACATAAATGATGGTGAAGTATACCGGCTTGGAGAAAGGAGGACTGCGGTAGGAGAAGAGGTAGCTTCACCAATAGTAGGAGAGGAAGCTGAAGCGGAGCAACTACCTTGGTAATTGGCTCGGCGGGTGTGATGGAAGACTTCTTGGGGGGTGGAACTAGGCTCGTTTTCTCAACCTCAGCTGCTTTCCGCTTTCCACCAAATTTCTTCATGAAAGCCACCACTACTGGAGCCGAAGGTTTTGGCGGCATAGTTGGTTCTGCACAATAAGAAACAATCAATAATCTGATAAAATAGACAATAGGAAATATTACTACAAACGACAAGCATACTTGTTTTTCTTTTCTGTTTCTTTAAAGGAACAGATAAGTACATCCCAGCATCAAAAGGCCCCATCGCTTTGCCAAGATCCTTTAGTAGCTCCTTATCTTTCTCCTCTTCCGGGGTAAGTTTAGTTACTTTCGAGCTAAAGGCCCTAGTTCCTGAGTTATGGTGGTGATGAGTCCAATAAAGAGGAAATCTTTCCTCTAACTCCCCGCAGTCGTTTAAGCAGAGGAACCATGGAACCTGGGAAGGAATGGCTTCAACCTTAAAGTAGGCCGACTTAAAACCCTTAAATGACTCTATATAAGGATTGAACAGTTTCTTATGGCGGATGCCCCGAAGATGGGTCCATTTGAACTCCAAGGGCTCTTCTTTAGTCTTGTAGGTGTTTACGGGGGAAAAGAAATGGAAAAATAAAGGAACGGTACAGGATATTTTCTATTCCTTGCAGAAATTCTCAAAGCCAAGAACGTAAGCCCAGCTATTCAGATGCAATTGTGTAGGGGCTAGGTGTAAATGGTTCAAAATCTCCGTAGTAAAGTCAGAAAAAGGGAATGAAGCACCCAGAAGGGTAACCATGTCTCGGTACATAAAGAAGAAGTGAGGAGAATTCCCGACACACCATGACGCTACCGACTCTCCTTCTAAAGGTAACCGAACGGTATACCCCTCACCATCTCTAAGAGTAGGCCCCCTAAATTCTTCCCAAGTTATTTTATTCAAGATCCCAGTAACCTCTGGGCATATAACAAAGTGACACGGACTATGAGCTGCATCGGTAGAACATGATTCTTCGGCCACCGACCTTTCACTATTCTGAGAGGAAGAGGCCATCTATACCTATATAAATACACAAGGAGCAAAGACGAGTTAGATAGAAATCTACCTCGGTGTGCAAGCATGTGATGCAACACACTCTTCGATGTTAGGATGGGAGCAGATCCGTGAGTGCAACTCCTAGGCACTGTCTCGGCCACCACCTCCCGACCAAGGTTGACAAAGTCAATGGCCTCGTGTTGACAAGTCTCGCAAGGAACGACCGGGGTTGGGCGGGTTCCGCTAACATTCAAAGGCCATGAAGCCAAAATCGGAACTGCCTTAACAGGAGACGAAGGCCTAGCGACTAAATTAGGAAGATCTCTAGTGGGCATGGGAGGACGAGACGCTCTCGAAGGAGGAAGAGGAATTTTATGGCTACTCCTACAGTTACCACTCCCAGAAGGTTTAAGAACATCAACAGCTATGATTGCCTCAGACTGACGAGCGCCATACAACCAGAATGCAGTTTTTTCAAGCATGTTCCTAATAACTTCCCAATCCTCTTCCGGAATAGGCCTACCATAAATATCTACAGGTATATCTGGGTTTTTATCCATGAAAACTAAAGAATCCCTCAAGAAGCCTAGAAAAACAGTGTTTAGCACACAAAATCCCAAGGTGGTAGCCAGAGATGCCCAGAAACGCAACTAACTATGGGAAGAACACAATTTTCACAAAAGAGGAGAAAGGGAGAAACAGCAAACACACTTAAAGCAAAAACAAAAACCGACAATGAAGATGTACCTGAAATGGAAGAACTCGCTAAAGAAGAAGAACGAGACTTGGACTTGGAACGCCTGGACTTGGAATGTTTTCTTTCGGTAATAACAGGAACTTCAGAGCGTAAAAAAGGGAAGCACCGCAACATTCACGTTATAAAGAGACGATTTGAAGAAGCAGTTTCAAAAGACTTAAACGGGCGCGAATGTGAAACGACAAGACCCGTGACGTCAGACGAATACCAAGGGGTGGATATAGCTGGTGAAACCCTAAGACGAAGTGCAATCATGAGTCTTGAAAAGTCGCGAGTATTTAATAAGCGCGAAAACCAAAGACGGCTGGCAGAGAAGTGGAGGGCATCAGTTTCGATACGCAGCTACGCATCCCAATACCTCAGAAACACGAGCGCCTCTTCAGGACAGTTCCAATTTGCACCCTGGACTTGGGGGCAACCAAGGGAACATGTGCCGGAGAAGAGTAACTCGGCACAACATGATGATCAAAGTCGGGGGATAGTGAAAACCTCGGCGAACAAATCAAGTTGAAGAACCAAAGCTAAGGGCGGGTCAAAACCGCTTAAGCTCGGCATGTCAGAAGCCTGAAACAAAACCACTTAAGCTCGGCATGTCAGAAGCTTGAAACAAAACCGCTTAAGCTCGGCATGTCAGAAGCCTGAAACGCCGATCTTGGGGGCATCTGTTATGGACAAGCGGGTTGGGCTTCATCAGGCCCAAAGCTAACAGGACCCGCCAACAAAAAATAGAGAACTATCTGGTAAGATATTATCCCTATTATTTCGCTAACCGCCATATGCCATACAGATAGTGGAGCAATTGCTAGTGGGACCACGTACGGAGTAAATAGCGGATCAAGGCCGCAGGTATACTCTATATATATACGCTAGTGTGCACTAATCAGGTACGCAGAGACTACTGACTCAACTTTTACCATTCGGCATACATAGAGCACACACCCCACTCCCTCTGACTAAACGCTTAGTATTATATCGAACTACGTGGACTTTAATCCCTGATAAGGGTACGTAGGTCTTGGGACTCATTCCTGGGACAAGTCCGACCTTATTGTTCTTTTACAGAACACTTGCTATCCTCCTATATAGGCAAGTATTTGAAGAGAAATTGGGCTATTTCTATATAATTCGTACCTCATGAGTATAACAGAGTTGTTGATGCTATGGCGAAGATGGGTTTAAGTAGATCATCTATTTTAGGAGAAAGCCTGATCTTTTTAAGGGCGTGGTTAATTCAGGATAGTTTGGGAAGTGTTTTCCTGTTGTCTAAGTCTGTCTTGCTTGTAATTTATTTTCCCATAGCTTTTTAGCCTTGTCTTATATTTTAAAAAAAAAAAAACTTTTCATTAAACAACAAAATGAGTTACAAGGAAAAATGGGCCGCATTACATATTGGAAGAGAACATAACAGGCAATGCATTTAAAAACGACAATCTGGGAAAATGAGAATGCATGGCTAATTCTTATGATTGATATGGGTTTATTATATTTACATTTGAAAATAACAACTTCTGATTTGGAAATATTAATTGTCCAATTTTAAATGACTACTTTTGAAAATATTATACCTTCTTCTTTATAAAACTCACCTATTGACATTTTCGTCATTTTCTTTAAACTTCAAAAAGAATAGGTGAGGTACTCACACGTCTATGATATTATTAATATTGGAATCACATTTCTATCTTTTATCATTTTTAATGGTTTTTACATATGATGTCCCTCTTTTTAAAATTAATGAATAGAGCAAAACGTATGATTTAATTTCTAAAAAATATTAAATTAAGCATTTTCTTTCCAAAATAAATTCTATATTTTAACTATAATTGTATTATTAAAATAAGAAAAATACTTATATCAGGTTTCTCATATCCATTTCGTCCTATTTTTAAATTATTATCAATTAATCGTAAAACCAAATGCGAAAAAAGATATATGATCATGTATTTTATTGGAGATTTCTTTTGTCGGGAAAAAAAACGAGATGTGAGAATACTATTTAAAATAATTATTTTCATTAAATTAATACATTACAGTTAAACAAATACTAGTGGAGGATCCGTAAAATTATTTCCCTGACCGTCGGCCGCCTCCCTCACTCACGGAACGGCGGATTCTCTCCTCCTCGCCGGTGACGAGTCTTTATTCCTCTCTCATAGCTGTAAGATTCGTGTAGATCTCTTCCGCAACGTCAGTTTCTCTTCCAGATCTTGAAAGACGACGACGGTAACGATGTATTTGATTGTCCGGCCTCAACACATGCAGGTTCATGGATTTAAAGAATTTTTTCAAAACCATACAAGAGTTGCAAAGCAAATGAATTGCTTGGGGTTTAGGGCTTTTAGGGATTGAGGGTTTGGGGAGGGTTTAGGGGTTAGATAGAAATTGATTTATAATTGGTATATGTGAAGATTTGGTGGCTGTAATAGGCAAATGAATACTATTCGAGCATGCTAGATTGAGTGCACATAAAGTGTTTGATAAAATGCTTGAAAGACAGAAGAGTTATAAGTGAGTTGTAAGATAGTTAGTATGAATATGGTATTTGATGTACTTGGAAGCATGCGATGTTTTATTTAATAAAGAGGTTGGGATGAGTTCTATTCCTTCGTTAAGTTCATAAATGAATAATTGAGCTTTACTTTTATGTGTAAGAATTATGAGTGAGGCTTGAAGCTTGTTGGACATTATTGGTATGGGTTGTAGGATGAGGCACAGTCTAAGAGGGAGAATCAGGTCCAAGGGCACACTAATGGAGTAAGGGGAATAGAGTATATATGAGAAGAAAGAATTGAAAGGCCTAAAGAAGTGGTAATCTGTCGAAACCTTGACTACTGTTTTTCACTTGAAATTTGAATAATCCTTGCTGTCCTATTCATGTCTTGCTAATGCTTGATATCCTATGATCCATAGTGTGCTTTAATATTTGTGTTTTTGCTTACTGCTTTTGAAACATTATGCCCTTTTCTGCTGGTTAAGTTTTTTTGGAATGCAAGTGTAGTTTCTAATTTTAAATTAGAAAGTGTTGATAACCTTTCCATTTGACTTGATGTTTATTTTTTCCACAATCTGTTTGATTTCGTTTGTAGCTGTTTTAGTTTATCAATTCCAACACATCTTCTTTCTTCTTAATGTCTACTTGATTTTGTTGCTATTGTATCATGATGCTTTCGTATTGGTTTTTCTTTTCTGATCCATTAAGTTTGTAATAAATTGTAAGGCCTACAAAGTTGAAGTCAGTGTCTAGAATTGACATGGCCATCTTCCTCCATTGTCCAGTAAGATTCAGGATTGTACTAGATATTAATAATGAATCATCATTAATCAACACTAGTAATATTAATGTTAACAATTAATAATTTTTAAAAGGATCAAGATGTACTCATAAAAATTTTATTTTTTTGGGCCAAATCTTTGCAAATAAATTTTAAATTTCTGGGCAGATATTTCAGACTCTGATAACTGAAGTCCGAAGCAATTCGTGGGGCAAAGTAGGTGTCATCGTGTCAGATTGTTCAGGGGAATTGCTTGCCAGAGTATGGACTATCTCGGGATTGATGTGAGTTGTGCTGTGGGATCTCTCCGTCATGGACACTTTCCAGCCAAGGACTGCTTGCTACCTCTTATTTCCAAGCTCCTTGGATATGCCATTGTCGCTGCCTCCACCACTGTCAAACTTCCCCAGGTACACCCGTCTTTTTATATTCTTCTCAGTTGTCTGTTTTCATAGTGATTAGAAACCCTAGGACCCATACTGATTCTCTTATTGGATCTCTTATCAAGTTTCACAGACGATATTTGCCCATAACTTTCAATTGTGATTACTCGGCAGTACAAACAACGTTGCAGACTCTATTTTACTAGTCAGTACTGCAATCTGTTTCCTAAATGATAAATCATTAATGGCATAGTGTATATGTTTGTTTGAAATTGCTGTATCGATCAACTAACAAATTCTTTGCGTTAGTATCTTTGTTGTTATTTGTTGAAAATATTGATCTTGGCGCTTCGGGGGTGATCATTAGATTTTGCCACTAGGAATTGTATAAACAAGTCTAGTTTTTATTTTTAGGCAAGATTTCAAGCCATATTCAATATTGTAATGTTAATCTTATGAAATGCAGATCTTAAAAATTCTGAATCATAAAAGTGTCAGAGGCCTTAGCATGATATCTTTTGAGCTGGAAGTTGTTGGCTATACCATTGCACTAGCTTACTGTCTTCACAAAGGGCTTCCATTTTCAGCTTATGGGGAACTATTGTTTCTTTTGATCCAAGGTGCACTAGCATTTTCTGCAATTTTACTTGCTCAATTTTTTGTTTTTCCATGCTTCCATTGATCCTGCGCATTACTACATAATATTATACACAGTTACACACACAACTTTGTCATGTAGTAATGATGACTAGAGATAGATCTGATGTTCTGAGATTAGTATAGAATACGAAACTTGAATTCTTGTCATGAATTAGAGTTTACACAGCATGTATATTTGGAAAGCTTTTCTTTGTCATGAATTGCTTTATTGTGCTGTGTAATTGTCACTGGAATCTGACATGCTTCCTCCTATTCTTGTCCAAAACAGCTCTAGTTTTGGTTGCCATAATCTACTACTTTTCTCAACCTGTGGGTGCCAAAACATGGATCCGGGCGTTACTGTATCCTACTTGCCTGCAGAGGCACCAAGTTTTTTATCTGCTCATTGTGCAAGATAAATGAATACGCTCAACCTTATCCTTGATACATGGTTTCAGATATTGTTCTGTAGCACCCACTATCTTGGCTGGTCAAATCAATCCTCTTCTCTTTGAAGCTCTGTATGTGAGTAGTGAACACTCATGCACTGGAATTTTTATTACTTTAAGTCACGTGCTTTTTTATGCCCATATTTCCTAATGCAGATATGATTTTATCTGTTGCAGGCATCTCAGCATGCAATTTTTCTCTTTGCCAGGATCCCGCAAATATGGAAAAACTTTACTGTAAGTGGAGGCATAAATTGGAGAAAAATTCCTAGTTTCCATAAAATTAATTAAATCAGTTGTAGTAATTATTTGTTCTGACAAAACTGGGTTCTCTGCATATTCAATGACTTTTTTTTTTCTTGTTTTGTGAAGATTAACAAATGAATGCCGTCGTACTAGAGTTATCTGTACGATAAGTAACTTCAAGACGAATTTAACTAATTGAAGGTTATATACTTTCTGGAAGCCACTATCTTCAATGTATATTACCACTTTACAGGGTTTACGGTGTTTTTAGGGCCAATTACATACTGCTCAAGTGTTATGATTTTTGAATGGTTAGGATTCTTTGAACACTACTGAAGTGTTTATGCTAAGTTTTATATGGTAGTACTTTTTTTGGGGAAAAAATAATGTTCTGATTTCTTTTTCTTTAACATGAAATATTTATTTGCAGAGCAAAAGTACTGGAGAACTCAGTTTCTTAACATCATTCATGAATTTTGGAGGTTCAATGGGTAAGGCTGTATGATTATTATGGGATTCGATTTTCTTCTTGGGTGTTTCCAAATTAATGTTGTTATCCTTGTTTGTTGCAGTTAGAGTCTTTACCAGCATACAGGAAAATGCACCAACTAGCGGTATGCTTGCTTCTTAGTTGTCATAATTTTCATGTTCTTGTTGTCATTCATCAATGCAAGATAATTTTTTGGGTTAAGTACCAATTTTACCTCGGAAGTACGTGCCCAGAAGCAATTTTTCCCCGGAAGTTTTCGACGTAGCAATGTTGCTCCCGAAGTATCAAAATGTAGCGATGTTGCCCCTTCGTTAAAAACCCTAACGTTGACCGTTAGGGTTTTTAACAGAGAGGCAAAATTGCTCCTGAACACGTACTTCAGGGGCAACATTGCTACGCCAAAACTTAGCACTGTTGTCCCTGAAATATAAAAACATAGCAATGTTGCCATTCCGTTAAAAACCCTAACGTTGACCGTTAGGGTTTTTAACGGAGGGGCAACATTGCTACATTTTGATACTTCAGGGGCAACACTGTTATGCCGAAAACTTCTAGGGCAAAATTGCTCCTGGGCTCGTACTTCCAGATAAAAATTGGTACTTAACCCTAATTTCTTTTGGTGTTGATGATACTGAGGTGAGGATGGGTTTCATCGTATATAATTTCTGTATTTGTTCGTCTGATTGTTGTTCCTTATTTTACTGCCCTGTCTGATGTTTCCAGCTAAGCCTGTGGCAAAAGCTTTCTTTCTAATTCACTGCATGTCAATTTCCTAGCTTCCTTTCTGGTCAACCATTTATATTTTTTATTCCATATTTTGCTAATTAAGTTGAACATTCTTTTTTTTTTCTTTTTGGGAACCAGGCTTTATGGTGGTTTCTACCAAGTCTTTGATTTGCTCTAATGAAACAACTTTATTAGATTGTGTCTATTATAGCCTCATTCTTTTGTTCGCTGAATTTTAATAATTGTGTCCTCCCTCCCAACTTGCCTCCTTTTATTCAACTCTTAGCCGTAATTCATGCTGAAGTGACTATGTCTTTTTTTTTTTTTTGGTGATGTACACAAGTGTTGCTTATTATAAATTTAGTTTTTAATTATCAAAGATAATTATAACCGATTCCTTAATTCTTCTGAAGTCATACTGGGCTCTGCACTTGGGATTGCAACAAATTTTGCTATCTTAAGTCAGATAGTGTTATACCAGAAACCTCGGGCTGGGGAAGACAAGAAGACAAAGTAAAAGAAATATGCCTGGTTCTATATCATTTTATGCTGAGTTCTTAGCCCTCCAACAGCTAATAGGCAGGCTGTGACACTATTTTATTTTTGCTTTCGAAGAGGTTATTTTTTATTCTATTGTATTGATTGTACAATATTGTTTATCAGGCAGTGATTTAAATGAATGAATTAGGTTGTGAAGAGTTTCCTTCCTCATCATAATTGGTAATCTTAGCTCCAGTTATCGTATTTATATTTCATAATAAAATGACTGACCCAAATGATCTTGATGGCTGTCCCTTTGGGTCCTATTACTGCAGTAAGCATTGTGGTTTGCTTTGATATTTACCATCCCAAAAATTAAAAACACCAAAATCACGTGTCCAATTTCCTGGTTTATGCACGGTAGGCAGATCAAATGCTCAACTCTTGCTGGCTGTCATATTGTTTTTTTATTTTAGATGACTAATGAGTCTCACATCAGGTGAATTTCCTTGAAGAGGGCCTTATAAGGCCTTGGGTCATACAACTCCAATTAACAACTTCTGAGGCATAGTTCTCTCTAGGACTTATATCCATTACAATGGTTCCTTTTATTGAAAGGCATATGTTCATGGAAAGAGAGACACTCATGGAGGGTTATAACTGGCTGAAGTGCTGAGCTGTGGAGCTTCTAGGGACATTGGCTCTTGAAAGGGTAGCAATGTTATGAGTTCCATATTGGAAATGCTCATAAGTAAAGTAAGATTTATAAGTTCAAAGGGTTCTCCTTTCTAATAGACTAGTCTTCTGAGATGTGTTGTCCTTTTTTCCTGATGTGGGAGTCATAAGAATGACCATGTACTCATTGCAATGACATTTTACTTAGACCCCACTAAAGGCGAGAATTGTAATATGGAAGGTTGATGAGAACCTTTTTTTATTGTGTTCGGTGAATGGCAAAATAACTTTATTAGAAAAGTAGTTATGAGAGTTTGCCCATTTCTATTCTTGTCCCCATTCCCTCTACCATACACATTCTCATTGTGCACCAAGCACTCCTTTCCAGTGTGTTTGATTGAGCCACCTAAAACTATGATTTTGATGACTAAATTTATACTATTAGCTTTTCTTTTTAAAATAAACATAACTCTTTTAATGACATGCTAAATGTATAGGCTAATTAAAGAAAATTACTTATTTGTACTCCTGAAATGATTTAATAAGAACAGAAGGAAAGATATGGAGAGGCGGCTCAGTCGCACGTCAGTATATAACAGTAGTGGAGTATGGGCTCTTGTTAGCTTTGACAGAGCGAAATGGTCATTATTAGCCAATATGGGCTCTTGTTAGTTTTAACAGAAAGAAATGGTCATTATTAAGCCAATTTGTTTTGGCATTCATTTCCTGCGCCCATCAAATCTGAATATTTCAACTTTCAATTCTTTTCTCTGTTTCCTTTCTATTTATTTATTTTATTAGATCAATAGTTGAAATTTAATACATTTTAATATCTATTACTTATATTACAAGAGGGATGTTGGTAGGTTGGTTGTGTAACACATTTTAAGTCTACCTGCATGCCCAATGACAATATCATATACGAGATAAATTAAACTATTCAATATATCGTTATCAGTATTAGTATAATACGTTGATACATTGATAACTTATGGAGATATGTGGTCACCCACACGCAATTATATCATCGTAACTTCTTTATTCATTTTAAAATCAAAACCTTAAAAAATATGAATCCCAATAAGTTAAAATCTTTTATCTATTAAAAAAATATGCTAACAGATTTAATGTATATGCCGTCGGTTTGAAAGTATGATGTACTTAAAAATAATTGAAAAAATTTACATGTATTATAATTTCAACGGCAAGTCATAATTTTTTCAACAACCGGAATAAACAAATTTTATATAGATAATTATATAATCTCTAATTTTTCTTTTCTTTTCTTTTTTTTTGTGTGATAATTTCTAAATTTTTTTCTCTTTACGTTAATATTAGATAATTATCTATATAAAATTAATTATTTTGATTGTTAAAAAATCTGAGAAAATTTATTAGGCTATCACTAGCGTATAAGAGGATTTAATATTTAAATTTTTTTTATAGCTTTAGATTTTAAAAATGAATAAGAAATTTATAATAATGTAATAGAGTGGCAACAAATAATAATAATAGTAATAAATAGTTTAATTTATTGGGACTCTATTAAGTGGCATTCAAGTGAACATTTAACTTGTCACATAGCTGGCTGCCTGCTACCAATACCACTTTTTTAACCGAACAAGAGGCCCCTTCACTTGTTACGCGGCTGGCTCTACTAATGTCGCTAATATTATACAAGTAATAGATATTCTACTATTTACTTATTGAATCACATATGTAAGTTTCAAGTAAACCTGTGAGGTTCTGAACTTGTTATTATAGTATTAAATAACAAAAAAAAAAAAAAAACTCTTAAGCTGTTAAAATTTATACTCCCTCCTATAACTTGGATGGAGAGAAAATTTAAGAGGGAGAAAAGTGAGGGGAAAATGGATTTTTGGATAAGGAAAGAAAAAAGTGGGAAGAAATAAAATGGTGTGGGTCCCATATGTTTTCTCATCCCCAAATTTTTTTGTAAGAATTCTTAAGTTACATAAAATCCGATTGACTTGCTGAAATACCATATGAAATTGAAGTACGGATACATATTCACCAGAGAAATAGAATAGAACATCTATATGAGAGAAGCCTTTTAGGGAGAGAAGAGTATTATTTTGTACATTATTAATTATATGATTTATCCTTAATCTCACACCCTATATATACTATAGTGTACATATGATCAGGTAGGAATAGATATAACTATTAAACTATAAATAGATAGTTCTTTTTATTAACTCATGTTTCTCCATGCTAGCCTTATTAAATCAGGCTTGTGCCCTAATCCATCCAAAATGGACTAGTATATGTAAGAAATGTCCTATGTGGCTGTGATAAATTTATATAATTTAATAATTAATGAAAGGGCTAAATGACTATTGATAAATGACTTTTGAAAAAAGGTTTCTTGACTACTTGATGGGAGCAGTCATATATATAGGATGTATATGTCTTTTGGATACAAAATTTATTTAAATGATAAAAACTTGTCCATTCACTCTCTGACCATTATAGACGCCTCTAGTTTTCTATCAAAAGAGAGAGCGTGAAATGAAAGGTAAAGAGAATGATAAAAGTTTCAATTATCGTGTTGCAAGTTACATATTATGAAGTATCGATTCCGCAATTATGGATAAAAGTTAGTATATCTTGACTTAAACCTATAGTATTGTGAAAATCATGAGTTCTTAAGATCCTTGTTCATATTCCTATTACTTGTTGTTTGAGCATGCAATTATAGAAAAATCTTACATGTGGTATCAAAGGATTTGGTTTTAAAATTTATGGTTTTCCAATTATGAATTTTGTATTGATACACGAATGATAATTTGTTCTTGAATGAATTTATTAATCTTCAAAAGTATATGAAATGAGTGAAATAAATTTCAAACAAGTAATGTTGATTTGTTGAATCAAAAGTATACATATTATTATTTTGTGTGGGATTCTTGTTTGAAATAAAAATACATATGATTGCATTTATTTTTGCTTTATGAATTATTTAGAGTTTACTGTGTGTCGAATGAAAGTATTTTGATTTTGAAATTGGGGCATGAGAAAGTGGTTGTAGGCCACAAAATAGGTTTTATTAAATAGATGTCGAAAAAAACGAAGAAATAGACACCAAAAACTTGAAAAATCGACGTCGAAAACATCAATTATAAAGGAAAGAAGAATTGGGTATGAAGGAACTGACCCACGGATCCATATGGGTCTATGTGACCCGGCTGAAGGTAGGGGATGACACCCCAATTTGAAACAATGTCGGTTTGTTTTGGATGTGCCTCCTCCTTTAAGTAAAAGGATTAGTTTTATTTTAATAAAATAAATATAACACAAAGTGAGCACGTAGCTCAACTGGCTGAAATATTAGCCTTCAGGGGTGCAACATTCCGGGTTTGAATCCCCTTGGTGCTATTTTTATGCAATGTGTTTTGAAATGATACATTTCACTGTTTTTAAAAAAGAATATGAAGAAACGCGCACTTGAGGAATCGAACAAGGGTCATTTACTTGAAGAGCAGACGCCTTAATCGCTAAGCTACTAGTGCCTCTTTGGTTGAGTATAGGCCAAATATAATTTAAATATATTTAGCATAGGGCTCTTTTGTTGGGCCGCACTTGAATTGTTTGGGTTGCACATTTTTTTTGGCCTATACATTTTTTTGGAACATTTTTCTGTTGGGCTGCACATTTCTTTTTTTAAATTATGGAAAAAAAAATTGTTGGGCTCTAATTTTGGGTTGTTGAGAAAAGAACACACACACACACACATGTTTTTCCCTTTTTCCTTTTAATTTTGGGCCGAATCTGTTTGAGTTGTATAGCATATTTATGGTGTAATTTTAATTTTTTTTAAAAAGGGTGTTCAAGGCTTTAATTTTGGATCATCTAGTTTTATATATAGCTATATATTATTTATGGCTTAGACAATAAACAAATTATTTTTGTTAATAACCTATTATATTGTTATTATTATTTTTTGTTATAACCTCTATATGTTGATCCAAAATATAAATTACTTAGGTGTTGTGAATAGCAATTGTATGAATGCTAAACATTTGTGTTTTGGAATTAAGTATGGTTGATTTGTTAGTCACCAAAGTGGCCAAATTCTTATGAATTATTTTAATTCCAATTATTATAGTGATATTTCCATTACCCATAACCTTGATGATATAAAATTATGTTTTATGTTGTGGGTGAATTAAAGTTTATTATTATAGGGCGGTTATGAACCAATCCAAAGGTTGATCATTTGTCTTTATAATAATTAAACATAAATATTGATATTGTCTATATACTTATGGTTTTATTTAGACATCCAAAGATGATAAATATTTCTAGTAGGGATATGCATTACTACCAAATTATGTGAAATCCTTATAGCATCATTATGGTTGAATGTTGTATATTAGTGGGTCCCCAAAGGTGAACATTAATATGCATTAAATGAATTATGTCTGAATTTATGAAGCATGTTAGTATGTAATATATATGACGCAAAGCATTAATGTTAAGATGTTGTCCCTCGTGTTATTGAACTGATTAATAATAATGGAGAACAACAAATGAATGATCACACTACTCATGATGAGATTATTGTTAATGAACCAAATGAATCCATTGTAGAAGAACCACAACAAATAACATTAAGAAGATCTCAGAGGGAAAAAGAGATCCGCTATTTCTAATGATTATGTGATATATCTACAAGAGTCTGAATTTGACTTGGGTATTTAGGATGATCCAGTTATTTATTTATTTAGTTTACAAGTGGTTAAATGTCATGAAAGATGAGTTGAAATCTATGAAACAGAATGATGTTTGAGACCTTGTAGAGTTACCAGAAGGATGTAAGAGAATTGTTTGTAAGTGGGTCTCTAAGACCAAATGTGACTCTCATGGTGACTTGGAACTTTATAAGCCTAGACTAGTTGCAAAGGGATTTACTCAGAAAGATGAAATTGACTATAAAAAAACCTTTTCACCAATTTCTAAGAAGGATTCTCTAAGAATCATTATGACATTAGTGGCTTATTATGATTTAGAGTTACAGCAGATGGATGTGAAAAATGTCTTTCTAAATGGGAATTTAGAGGAAGATGTGTACATGGACCAACCAATGAGGTTCATAGAAAAAGGAAAGGAGCACATGGTTTGCAAATTAAGGAAATCAATATACAGACTTAAACAAGCTTCAAGACAGTGGTACCTTAAGTTCAATGATACTATTGTTTCTTTTGGATTATAAAAAAAAGAACACTGTTAATTGGTGTGTGTATCTTAAGGTCAGTGGGATCAAGTTTATATTGTTGGTTCTGTATGTCAATGATATCTTGCTTGCAACTAATGATCTTAGTATTTTAAATGAGACTTAGAAGTTTCTCTCTAGTGGCATTGGAATGAAAAGAAATGAAAGTAATTTCGTATGCATCACTAGTTGGGAGCTTAATGTATGCTCAAACTTGTACAAGACTAGATATTGACTTTACAGTGTTTGAAAGCTGCAAAGAAAGTTTTGAGATACTTGCAAGGAACTAAAGGTTACATGCTTACTTATAGAAAGTCTAGCAACCTTGAAGTGATTGGATAAACATTTGGTAATTGTTGCATCCATTATGAAAGCTGAATTTGTGGCATGCTTTGAGGTTATGGTTTAGGCTAATTAAATGGCTACAGAATGTTATTTCAGGGCTTGGGTTAGTCGACAGTATAGCCAAGTCGTTGAAAATTTATTGTGATAATTTCATAGCAATCTTCTTTTACAAAACGATAAGTATTCTAAAGGTGACAAGAAGATGGAATGAAAATACTTTGTCATAAAAGAAGAGGTTCAGAAACATAGAGTGTCAATATAATATGTTAGCACCAATATTATGATAGTTGATCCCTTGACAAAGAGATTACCACCCAAGACATTCATTGGTCATGTGTATAGAATGGGTATTATGGTTATAGAGAATGTTAAAATTATTGTTATGTATTGGTCATTGACACTTTAAGCTCATTAGTATATATGTGTTTATGAGATTCTCTTGTTTTCAACTTTATATATGCATGCATAAATGATGTTGTTAGAAAAAAAGATTTGTCTACTTTGAAGACTTTATAATGGACATTAAAATTATTTCCATTAAAATATCATGTCAAGGAGAAAGACTAATAAAGTAGTACATGGAAGAGACTACGTCGATATACTGATATACAACCATCATGACTCGTATTAGTTTTATCCTTAACCATGACTTATGATGTAACCAATTTATATGAAATCTTTTAGCCAAGATTATGCACAAATTATTGATATTTTGTTAACTCATGAAATGACATATATCACATGAGCCAAGTGAGAGAATGTAAGAAATGTCTCATGTGGCTGTGATAAATTTATATGATTTAATAATTAATGAAGGGGCTAAATGACTATTGGTAAATAACTTTTAAGAATAGGTTTCTTGACTGCTTGATCGGAGCAGTCATATCCATAGGATGTACATGTCTTTTGGATACAAAAGTTATTTAAAGGATAAAAACTTGTCCATTAACTCTCTGACCATTATAGAAGCCTCTAATTTTCTATCAAAAGAGAGAGCGTAAAATGAAGGGTAAAGAGAATGATAAAGGTTTCAATTATCATGTTGCAAGTTACATATTATGAAGTATCAATTCCGCAATCATGGATAAATGTTAGTATATCTTGACTTAAACCTATAGTATTGTGAAAATCATGAGTTCTTAGGATCCTTGTTCATGTTCTTATTTCTTGTTGTTTGAGCATGCAATTATAGAAAAATCTTACGGTATATTCTTACATTTTTTCTTTATTCAAACATAGTGTAAGAGCCCGATGACTTTGTTTTGAAGAGATTAAGGATGGTTAATCAACTATTTCATTGTGCACCATTGATTACATATTAATTTATAAGTCAAATAAAATAGTTTGAATAAGAACAATAAATTTAAATGTGTTTTTTAAAACTAATTATATTCTTTAATCTCTTTAAAAAAAAAAAGTCAAACGCCTCTTATATTAAGAACCGGAGGCAGTAAATTTTTTTTAATTTTTTTTTTATCCTATGCGGTTAGCATTTTGGGCTGTGTCTCCATAGGTTAAGTTTATTTATATTTATTTTTTGTTATTTAAGAATATAATGAAATTGTTATATGTACTAATTATTAACCATTATAAGTTGACCCAACAGTAGAGATATAGGAAATTAAAAGGAATTAGAGAGGAAAAGTAAACGGGGACATTTTTTTTCCCCTTGAACATGTACACGTCAAAATGGATGCCTAAGATAATCATGAATTGGGAGAATGAAAGTATCTATACCTTACTACTCATATTACATGAATCATGATAGTGAAATCGGTTCCTCCAAATATTTTGCAGTCCCAAATAAAGTGACTCTATTTTTGCCCCAAATAAGCCATAGAATTAAATGGGGCAACTAAGGAGGAAGGTAGGTGTAACGCCTACAAAATATATAAAAAAGAAAAGAAAGGTATGTTATCTCCAAAAATAATAGCAGTCCTGTTATGGCCTTTATCTTTCCAACTTTAGCTGGGGAAGAAACCGAAACAAACTATTCCAATTTCATCCTTTTGAGCTTGGATTTTTATTATTTAACTTATACTTTAGAATATCTAAATTTGACCATTCTGAGGAATGTGTTTACATTTAGTGTCTCCTCATATCTCCAATATGATTATTTCCAATAAAATAATACTTGTGAACTATTAAGAAAAAGAACATTTAAATTCGGTCTTTTATCTAAGTTAGACTTAATTGGGGTTCTTAAAAGGGAAAATCCTAGGAAAAAATATCAAAATTTATAAATCTCAAATTTACCATTGATAAAGGATTTACTACACTTAATAAGAAACTCACAATTTGTTTTAGTAAGAAATCATTAATTTGTGGTTTTGAAATTTTAAAGGACTTTTTCTAGGATTTTCCCTTCTTAAAATGGTGAAAACTAGGAAAAAAAGAATTTTCAGGCTCGAGCCCTAATGGCCAGGCCATAAGCCCGTATTCTCAACTCTAAATTTGGTATCCGATCATGGGGATCTTATAGCTTTTAAGCTTTATGTCAATTTTATGTTTATAATCATCATCACCTTATCTTGTTTATGAGTAGCTGGTTTTGGAGTATGCTAGTTGTGGTTTATGTATTTTTATATTTATGAGGTGGTTGTGTTTAGTTTAGTCACTATAAATGAAATTTTATTTTGGCAGAAAAGAAAAGGTAAAAGCCTAAATTTTATCATCTAAATTTAAACACATGTTTAGTTTTTTTTTTTTGGTTTAGATCACATGTTTTCCTGTTGAGAATTAGAAAGCAAAATGTTCTCACCTTTTTTAATAAATATACTTTTTGAAATTCAAACTTGTGTTATTCTCCTTATGAGGATGAGACCCCTTGCCATTCCGACTAACTACATGTTGGTAAACACATGTTTAGTTTTACTCCCTTAATTTTATAAAATACTTTTGGAGTCCTTTAATCCTAAAATTATTAATCTCATATAATTTTTTAAGTTAATTATTTTTTTTAAAAAAATGAAAGTAAAATTAAAATATAATTAATTAATAATATTTTATCATTTAAAATTTTTAGGTAAAAGAAAGAAACAATAAAAATGTTAATATCAGCATTTTTTACTAACTATTTTAAATTATAGAATCGAAAAATGCATTTTATAAAATTCAAGAATCAAAATAGAATGGGATGTAAAATTAAAAGAATGAATACTTATCCTATTTATAAGTCATTTCCAACATATTCCACACAAGTTAAGAAAAATCTTAAACTATATTAACTCTGTCTTAAAATTTAACAACCTTTCAATTATAATCATGTATAATGTTACGTCAGTTCTTTATATAAGAGCTAGTTTGAGATTAAATTTAATAATAAATATAAATCCCCAATCTACTTTATCTCCCCTATTTATAAATATTTTCCTGAAGTATTAATTGCATACATTAAAGAGTTTCTCTTTAAGAGTAGTCATGATGAAAAATGGTATTTTAGGAAACTTATATTATATTTCTTATAAATAACCAAGTTAATTGATTTTCTTACTCTACCCAAATTAATCAACCAACTCTTATTTTAAGAATTTGAGCCAAGTATATATTATAGACATAGAACAAACTACAAAATCAACATAATAATAATTAAAAGTAAAAAATTATACATTCAGGCAAAAAAAAAGGAAAAAACCTAAAAAAAATATGTTTAAAATAAGGGTTGAGGTGCAAAAATACACATGAACTTTTTCCCCGGGAGCAAAAATACACATATGCTTTTTTGAGGAGAAAAAATACACATGTGGTTATCATTTTGGGGAAAAAGTCACATCTCACCGTTAAGTCTCTGTTCATTGCCGTTATGTTATTGTTCATCTCATCTCTTTCTCTCTCATCACGATGAACAGTGACTTAACGATAGGATGTGACTTTTGCACCAAAATGGTAACCATATGTGTATTTTTGCTCCTAAAAAAACATATGTGTATTTTTGCTCCTGAGAAAAAACTCATATGTATTTTTACACCTTAACCCTTAAAATAAAGAAAAGATAAACCAAGGAGTTTAATATTACAAAGTTAGACTTGGGGAGGAACTTCGGATTGCAAATGTTTTCAAAAGACCAAGGAAGCTCAATTTGTTAATATGCATACTTCTCTTTCCTTATATGAACTTTGATTTACAAGATAGTTATATTAGTTGAATAACTACCTCCGCCATATTGTTCAGAGACTCTCTCTTTCACGTCACATTCTCTATTTCTTCCTTCTTCCTCCGCTCTGCTATTTACCATTTCGCTCCTTCTCTCATTGCCAGCAGAGAAAGCCACCGTGGGCCATGTCGGTGCCACTTCAAGGACTAGCCCATGGATTTTGGGGTGTCCTCATCGAAGCCAAACGCATCATCACTACCCACCCTCGTCGTCGCTTCCTCTCTCTCCCTATCTTCCTCCTCCTCTCGCTCTCTTTCTGTCCCATCGTCTACCCCACCCTCCACCGCCACCTCCTCCACCGCTCTCTCGTCACCACCACCGACATTCTTCTCCGGCGACACTTCCAACCCAACAATATCAACACTAATTTGCTCTTATTTTCTCTTATTTACTCATTCTTCGTTTTCGTCTTCTCAGTCAGCGCCATAGCAATCATCACCTACAGCGTCTTCCACGGCTTCTCCAGTCAGCCCGTCAAGTTACTATCCACAATTAGGTCAATACTTACTTCGTTCCTACCCTTATTGGGAAACGTCGTCGTTTCACAAGCTATAGTCTGCTTAATCTCACTTGTATTTGGGGGTTTCTTGTTCTTGGTTTTCCGGGAAATTGAGCTCATGGATGTTCAAATTGAGTACTCTTCCCCTTACTTCATTGGATTCTCTTCTATCTTTCTGCTAGCTTTCTTGTTTCTGTTGGTGAGTTTTCAAGTTAATTGGACCTTACTGTCTGTGATTTTGGTAGTGGAATTCAATTGGGGATTTACATCGTTGAGACGGAGTAGTGTGGATTTGATGAAGGGAATGAAACAAATAGCTCTTTCTTCTTTGTTGTATCTTGTGATTTTTTCTGGGATTTTGGTCTGGAGGAGCAGTTCTGTTTCATCAATGGATTCCAATAATGAAGGGAAGAATTGGGGTTTGGTGGTTCAAATTGTTGTAGTCGTCACTCTCCTCCTCATGCTGATTCTGCTTCACAAAACTGCGTCCAAAGTTGTGTTATATGTGTACTGTAAGGTTGTTCATGGTGGTGAGCTTGCTCAGGAGACTGCTGAGGAATTCACTTATGTGATCAGCTCGCCATTTGATTCAGATGGGAAAGTTCCTCATGTTCTGTCAATAATTCATGAGTGATGATGAGAATATGAGGTTAGTGGTCTTTTTTATGACGCCTCTAACTTCATAATTACTCTAGTTAAATATGATTCTGCGTACAGAAGAATGGAAGACGACCACACCAAAGAATGAGAGGCTTTTTCTGTTCGGTTATTTGAAGCTGAAAAAGAAGATGTGAGACTAAACTTGTGACTTAGTGTATACTTAATATAAGATTTTGTTCCCAGTTCAATTTACACTTTGAATGAGATCTTTATATTAAAGATCGGAGGTAATATCATGAGTTGAAGTGAGTGAGTATATCAGGGGCTTTCAATTAAATTTGAAGAGAGTGGAGGATTTCCAAAAATTCATTCATATTCTTGCTGGAATAGAAGCCTCTATCTTCAATTTCAGACCTCAATAATTATTGTAAATGAAGGGATCCTTGTTATGTCCTTGTCACAATAATATTCATATTCTGAAAGTGTTAGTACCTAGATGTTGTCTTTTATGTATTTATTTATTTATTTTTGGTTGTCTATCCGGTATCGAAAACTTCGCCCTGAGCCCCTGACTAATCCGGATCTGACTTGCGTCGCATACCTAGCTATGGTAGGAAAGCTTTTTTGCACTCACAAAGACTCGAACTCGAGACATTGATTAAACGACACAAGCCGCTTATCACTTGTGTCAACCCCGTTGGTGTTTTTATGTATTTAAAGCCTTACCATGTGAAACTTGTTGCAGTGGATGGCTTCTTGTAAATTAAGCCATTTCTTCATTGTATTGTTAGCTCTACTCTCCTTGGCCCAAGCTTCAAAACATCGAAAAGAGTAAGAATATTCAGTATATGGCCTCCTTAGAGCCATTGATGATATCCACAGCTAAATAGAGTGCTCTTCTAGTTATATTTTTAAGTCATCATACGTTAAAAACAAAAAAAAAAACTTTAAACTTCATTAATTTTGCTTTAAAATTTAACTCTTTAAATTTATCTGTTTAATACTACATTTAATCTTAGAGAAAACATTTTCTCATGTTGTAGGAAAACCATTTTCTTATGTCACACACACATGAAATGGTGAAATCTACATATACATATATTAATTCATATATGCATATGTAGGTCCCACCATTTCATGTGTGTGTAGGAAACTTTTTTTTTCTCATGTAACATGAGAAAACCAAAGCCCTTAATCTTAATATAAAAGCTAGTTGACTAATTTAAAGGGAGTAAAGAAATTAAATTAATTAATTAATTAATTATAACATATGTTACCTGATCTCTTTAAAATAATTACGTGTATTATTAATTATATATTAATGTATAAGACATGCAAATTAGTTAGGAAAAAATGATAAATATGAGATATAAAATAAAAAAAAAAATGTCTTATATTAAGAATCAAGATCAACTTCTCATATATGTCTTATATTAATGACCTGAGGGAGTACTCCATGAGAGCATAATCAAAGAAAAAATAAATTAAAGATAAATTGTACATTCATAAATGATATGACTCATGAATTGTTCCGAAAAAATGTCTTCTCTCTCTACGGTGTAAATAAATAGACCAGACGAGTAAATCTCAGTTGGACCAACATTCTATATACCACTTACAAAGCCAAGTGCTAATTTCATGTGCTTTTGTTTTGGTGTAATCTAAATTCTCTGGACGTTGGTCATTTTGCCAGAACAAGCCTAATTGGTAATTGCATACTGCAGAGCTACTTAAATACCAAGGAAGCATTCTGATATAAATCCTCTTTCTTGGAAAGTTATACTACAATCTTAATATAAGAGCGAATTCACTAATATGGGGGAAATTAAGGAGATAAATAAAGTATTTAATTATAACATATGTTACGTGATCTCTTTGAAATGTTTAGGTGTGTAATTAGATTATATATAAGTTTATAAGTTAAATAAATTTATTGTGGGGAAAAATTGATAAGGGAAAATGACAAAAAAGAACTTTAAAATTGCAAAATTTTAACTAAGGCTTGTTTCCAAGAATTGATAAGACAATTATAAGACTTGATGAATAATTCACAACTCATTTTATGGAAAATACATAATTTGGAATTTTGCAATTTCAAAATTCTTTTTCTGTAATTTTTCCTGAATAGAAATTCTCTAAAGTAAACTATTTAGTTTCTTTAATTTTCTCAAAATACAACTGGGTCTTATATTAAAGACTGATAATACTAAAGAGTCAAGAGTAATAGAATTGTGTTTTACGCAATCTATCATGGGAATATTCCCAAATCAAATAAAAACAAGAATATACTAAAGGCTTTATAACCTAGTGGTAGGATACTCCTCTACTAAGGGAAGGTCCTGGGTTCAATTCTGTTTGTTATAATTCAGGGATTAGTTTTTGCCCTTATAATTCCAAAATAAATAAATAAATAAATAAAATAATAATAAAAACAAGAAGATGAAAAAGATGTTGCTTGCGTGCAAGGTAACCTGCTTGCAGAATACAATCTGTACTATTAAAACAACTCAAAAGGGACGAAATGTAATTACAAAATTTCAACTTTTTTTGGCCCTTGTGACTTGTATGGATTAGCTTGGGATGGTTCTTTTTCTATCTTCATCTATTCTCACCTTTAATCAAAGCAAACTCTCCTTCATTTTAGCTTTATTATTCTTCACACTGATGTCAAAGAGGTATGAAGAATTAATAAATAATAGAGTATAATGACATTTTGCTATTTATGTAGCCAACTGTACTTAGTGAGATAAAGTTTAGAACTCCATTTGGTCATAAATATAAGAGTTAGATAAGCTATTTACTTTGATCTTAAAAATAAGATTTCAATCAATTTTATTTCCCAAATTTATGCTAATTTTCCTCTTAAAATATTTTCAATAGATTGCATATATGAAGAGAGTTTCCATCAAACGTAATTTCAGTGCAATAATTAAAAGGATATTTTAGTTAAATCAATATACAATTGTTACAAATACCTAATTTAACTATTTTTTGTAATATCCACAAATTAATTATTTAACTCTTATATTAACCCATAGGACATAGTGTGCTAATTATTGTAATGTTAATGTAAAAGAAGTGAGTTATTGAGACAAGCTTCGAGAGAGTGGGATAAAGGGTGAGTGGCCCTTAGTTATGTCTTTTATATTTGCACTTGTGTTGGATGTGTAAAAAGGTTTCTTGTTTCATTTTTGGAAATGTGTTTGTCGCATGCTTCTGTTTTTACCTCTTTTTTTTAATTCTTTGAGAGGAATTGGCTTGTGCTTAAGTTAGACTGACCTAATGCCTCACAAAAGATTCTCTAATGCAATCTTGCTTCTCAAAAAACATTAAGCACACAAGATTCACGTATCCTTTATATTGTTAACTTCAATCTTTTCAATCAAGATTACTTTTGAAACATAAATCATGAACAATAACGCAGAATTCTTAATTAAAAAAAGGGGGGAAATAGTGGAAAAGAAAAATATTCAGACCAAGTTAAAACTTAAAAGTAAATTTTAGTAAAACAGATTATAGTCTTTAATGATGCATGAAGACGGGGACACTCAACTGCATGGAAAACAGTCATTTTACTTTAAATTGTTCACGTCTAACATACTACTTCCGATTCTTAATATAAAATCTCATGTATAGGATAAATTGTACTAGAAACAAATCGTATATTAAAGACTGTATTAGATATATGCACACACCATTCATTTGCTAACATCTAGCAAAGAGACAGATGATAGTATTTACTTTTTATATGATAATACTTTGAGTAGATTTGAGATGCATAAACGTGTAGTTTAATGTAGTAGTGTGAGATAATTTCGGTACTTCTTTTATGAGAAATTTGCAAAAATACACAACAACAAAAAAAATTGTCAAAATAGACCAGCAAGGAAACAATTTGTCAAACTAACCTAGTTGGTGGCGCCATGTCAGCGGGCGCTACATGTGGCGTGGCGCCACTGCCAAAGTAGCACTGCCACGTGTGGCGCCACACGTGGCAGCGCCACTTTGGCAGTGGCGTCACGTGTGACGCCCGCTGACGTGGCGCCACCAACTAAGTTAGTTTGGTAAATTGTTTCCCTACTGATCTATTTTGACAATTTTTTTTTTGGTGTATTTTTGCAAATTTCCCCTTCTTTTATAGATATGCGAAGAGGGGGGAAAACTATTTGGGTTGATTGATCCAGATGAGCCACGTTTTTCATGGGAGGAGATGCTTTAAATTTTCATGGTAATTCTTATTCTTATGAAGTTAGTGAAAGAAAAAGAGAGGGGCAAGAGAATCTTAGCCCTTGCTCTTCTTTCATTTCCTTTTTCTTGTGAAAGAATCGTTATAAGGTCTTCAAAAATAAATATAACAAATAAAACTTACAAAATAAGTTAGCACTAAACTTGTTATTGCATGCTATTAACTTGTTATATGATTTTAGTAATTACTATCTCCGATCTTAAATATAAGACAAAGTTTATAGTGTAATTTTTAATAATTACACTACAAACTTTATTTTATATTTAGAACCAGAGGGAGTACATTCCTTTCATATAATCTCATAGTGATCAAGAAATTTACAAGGAAACTAAAAAATATCCCATCTCCTTTCCCAAGATAAGATCATCGGAGCCACCACAAACTTCTTGCTTGACCTAACCACATTTAATTCCACCAAGACATTGACATCAATGTACCTTAGGAGATGTGCTCTGAAAATGCCAGTTTCCACTTATATGGCCCTCATCATGGTTAAGGGTACTATGGTCTTTTGCTATTATAATTACATACATCAATTAAAAACTATACTAATATTCCATCGATATACCAAACACTATTCATTTTCCCATAACCATTCCTTTAAAATTCATTCTGCCTACCAAACACAACAGCAATAATAACTCCGCTTATGTTTTATAGCGGATCATAGGCATGAATAAAGGTAAAAGGTTGTGTTGGGCCCTCAACAACAAAAGTAAAACACAGTCAAGTCTCCTTTGTTTGGGAGTTCTATTTTGAAAGGAAATAAAAGGAAAGGAAGGATTTTGGTACTCATTTCCTTTGCTTGAGAGTTTTAAAAATGAGAGAGGAGGGAATTAGGGATTTTTACAAATCCCCCAAAATCCTCCTTCTTCAAAAAAATGAAGTTCCCCCAATATGAAAGGTTTTAATAAGAAAAATAGATTAATTATTTTTTTACCCTTGTTCAAATAAAACACTCTAGTTATTTTTTATATCTTTTTTCTTTTCTATTGTCGGAATGCACATGAAAATATTTTTTAGAGACATAAAATACTTTTTAGAGAGAGAACATATTTTTTAGTGAAAATTCTTTTAGAGAGAGAAAATATTTTTTATGGGAAAATATTTTTTGAATATAAAAATTACATAAATAATTTTTTCAAAAATTTCAATTTCAATTTATTTGTAAAGTATAATAATTATATTAATTTTTAAAGAAAATGACAAAATGATAAAAATAACTCATTAATCTTACATCTTCCTTCCTTACTATTTTTTTAATTCCCAAACAAGGGGAGGAAATATCTTCTATTTCCCTTCCTTCTCCTCCCCTCTAAACTCCTTGCATCTCTTTCATTTCCTTCTTCTCCAAACTCCCAAACAAAGCCTCAATGAACTGCCTACCAAAGATAAACTAAAGGAAACAGAACAGACCTACCCCATTTGTACTTGCTACCTCCAATCCTTAACATAAGATATCACTTGCAGTGTGGTTTTTATTAAGAACTGGAGGTAGTATTAAGTTTGAGATAATTTGAACAGTAATAGAGATTTGGGGGAACAAAGAAGGACATCATTAATAGTCACCTGTCTTGCTAATAAATTGGTGGGGGGAGTGGGCATCAGAATAGCCGGCAGAATAATCCATGAGCAAATGCTTCATACATTTTAACTACAAGTCTGACCTAAAACTTTGTACATTGGTTACTCCAAAATTTCTTAAGGCTGAGCTTTTGATTTCCAAAAGCAGTTGGTTAAGGAAGTTGAACTAAAAACCCTTGCCTCACGAATAGAAAAGAATCGCATTTCCCATCAATGTAATCGAAGGTTGTTTGCTTTGTTTTAATTAACATCAGTCACAACTTTCTGTTATGAACCAGGCTAGAAGACAACTTCGGATTATAATCCCTCTCATCCTGATCAGTACCAAACAGAACGTTAGTCCAATTGGTAGTAGATCTCTGAACAATTCTAGTTTGTACCTGGTCACTATCTTCCCCACCAGAAGCTTCATACCCATCACTAGTTGAATGTGACAGTGGGATTCCCTTGAAAGCTGCGGCACTAGCAGCCGGCAGACCTGCTAGCCGTCTTGTTTCCTCAGCCCCTGACGAAGATGCTTGGAAAAGGTGTATATCTGGCGAGTCTAAACTGCTTTCAGGTGAAGAAACAACACCGCCTGCAGACCTGGATATCGTTTGACTTGTTTGAAATGCACTGCGTGCTTCGAGCTGGAGAGGAGCTAAACTAGACATTCCACTGAAGCCTTTACCAAAATTACTAGCAGAAGCTTTTGCCAGGGACTCCATAGGCAGTTCAGCTGGTAGGCAAACCCGCTTGCTTGTCCGCTTTTGATTATTCTCAATTCTGGGGAGCATTCTTCGACCACTGCCGCCAAAGGGGTGGTCTGGTTCAAGCCTGAAGGCATCATTCTGTCTCATCACAGGCTGCAGGATTTTGGATTTTTTTCTTGCTTCTGCAGCAGCCTTGGAAACCTCTTCTGCGTTTAACCGTGCCAATGTCCATGGACTAATTTTGACCGCTCCGGGATGCTTTTTCTTAACCGGCTCCTCTCGCATAGCCTTCTTTCCAAATGAGCTTACTGAACTTGTTTCTGGGGGTACTACATCAAACTATTACCCCCAGCCCAAGAAAATAAACATGTTAGAGGAGGGGGGAGGCACCATTCTAATAGCAAGGGGAAGAAAAGATAAGCAGAATCATGGGTCATTTTTATTAATAAATTTATACCAAATGCCAAACCATGTAATTGCTCTATGAGAATGCGCTGGGCACATGAGTGTGTTAAACAACGCAGGAAGTAATAAATCATCACATAGCACTCAATTACAAGGAAGTAAGCTAGTTATATGGCCTAATACTCTGCCAAGAAAAGAATTACACGATCATAATACACCCCATCAAGAGCCAAGCGCAATTCAAGAAAGCTGAGTACGTATGAAGCAGGTACAGAAGCCTATTCTCATACTTTTGCACGTAATGCAATATCTAAGGAAACTAAAAGTAGAACCTGTGCTGGCAGCACGAGGACCCATACCTGCTGCATTTTCAAAATTTCAAAACTAGAGTCAAGAATATTTAAATTAAAGAAAAAATATAAGAACAGTAGCCTAACAAAATGCTCAGCAAGCAGCCAAAGAACTAAGCCACACAGTTCATGCCTACAGAACAAGACCTCTAGACTTAATATAGATTATAGATAATACTTTTTACTTTCCTCTCTAAGCAGTTCAAGTACGATCCCAACTAGTTTAGGAAGGAATAGTCCTTCTGAAGTATTGAGAGGAAACATTTCAAGACAAGCAAATTAAAGGAAGCAAGGCATTGATCATAAAAATACCTGATCTTCAACAAAGAGACGAGGGGGTGTGCACCATGCAGCACGGTTAAAGGTAGTAAAGGAGCTTGCACTGCTTAATCCAGTAAGTGAACTGACAGGTGACATTTGAGGGCTCTGCTGACCTCCAACTCCTTGCTGTTCCTGTTCCTGCTCCCTCAGGGCAATAATGTAATCATATGTGCTGATTCCCTGGGTTGCTCAACAAATTCAATAATTAGCTCACTAAAATATCATTATGCATAAATACAATAGCAAACTTTGCAACAAAAGAGATTGGAATAATGATATACTAATATGTTGACTCTAGAAAAACATATCAAAAGCTTAACTGCTTGAATTATATAGCCACATTACATAATTCCATCCACCAATATATTGTGTTTTCCATTCCACTAAGACAGTATAAACTCAGAAACGAGCAGCTCAAAACATAAATAATAACAACATAAATAATAACAACGCTTCAAAAGTGGATTGAAATGTTAAAATCGGATATATGTAACAAGAAACTACCAAGCTCACCTTTTTAATGAGAAGGATATGAAAGAAGAAAAGCTGAGCAAGAGGCAATGTAGCAATCATGGCCAGAATGACACAGACAACCTGTGAAAAAATTATGCTGTTGTTGAAAATGGCAGCCAAAGGTATTTCAAAAAGAAACAAGCAAAAAGATTACACAAAGGACTACCAAAATAACAGCATGCAGAAGTAGATAACCCATTTTTATAGCAGTAGGTACATAATGTATATCCAAAAAAGAAAATGTACAGAACACTAACCACCACAATAGTATATGGAACCAGAGAGAAACTACTTCCCAACTTGAAGCTGATATCCACAGAAAATTGCTTCCTCTCAATAAAACATCGTATAAGCACAAGCATACCAGTTGACCATTGAAGAATAAGCTGCAATCTCAAGCCCAATGTGCACAAACCATGTATATACCTGTCAATAATTAATCAAAATGAAAATGACCAGGAAAACTAAAAGCTTACTCTGAGCCTCTAAGATGGCCTTCAGGTTAGGGAATGTTGTTTTTAAGAACAATTGAGACAGATATAGGATGGTACAACTATCTTATGGGAAAGACAAGAATCTGGCACTTGACAGGTACACCCAAACTCAATAGATGAATAGGCACATTCTGTATGTCCCAAGGCACATTACACACTCTGTAATCGAAGGGAAAAACTAACATCATAGATCAAAAGGTACATTCTTTATCATCCAGGGAACATATGAGCTAATACACTCATAAACCATGTCATGAACTTTACTCTAATGGGTTGCTAAAGAAGTTTCTGAGAAGATTGAAGATTTTATTGAGTATAAGATTTCTACACTGAGGATCTGAGGCAGGTCATATGGGAAAGGCTGGGTATGACAGTAAGAATGATAAGCAAGACATTGGGGGAATAATCCTGCTTACCAAGAGGAGAGCAGCAACCATAAGGGTAAAAAATTTTCTGTAGTTTTTCTTCCCTACGCAATTGTTAAGCCACTGCAAAAACCCAAAAACAACAGGCCTTAAAATCACATAGCAAATGATCAAGAAAGAAATGAGAAATCAGATCCTCATACTCTGCAATGATGATCAAAGCAATCAACACATTTGTCACAAACTCTGCAGTGCTTGCTGAATTTGAAGACCTGAAACAATAATATTCTTCAGTGAAGTAAACTCACAATCAAAATTGAAAATTGTCAGGATGAATGTAAAGTCCTATAAACGCATTTTAGGCTAATCATGACAGAAGTAATATAGTGAAGAATGATATCAGAGGGCATGAATGACAGATATAGCAGTTGAAGTAAGCAACATTGTATTTTATAAAGTGAATTCCAAAAAATTTCTTGGATGAACAAAATCTTAAGTTAAATTGCTTTCACAGACCTCAACTTCACATAGACTGCAATAAAACATGTCATCTTCACTTTTTTGCAGGTCAGAGGACTCCTCACTTGAACTGGAGCATCCACAAATAAAGGCACAGGGAGAGCACAGCAACATTAAACAGGATGAATGCGGTGACGATGCGTTCTGCTCTATTGATATAGCTGTCTCTTTCATACTTGCTTCTGTGCCCAATGCTTGCTTGTCAACAGATTTTGCTTCAACAGTTGAAGCATTTGCATCATTGATTGATGAAATTGATTGCCCACCAAGTTTAGAATCTTTCAGTACAGCAAGCTTTTTACTGTCTGAAATTTTCAGATACTTTTTGGACTTAAAGACCCCTGGATCGGCAGGATCAGCTGCCGCACACCATATGTATAGCCCAAACACACAAGTAATCTGGAAAAAAAGACGAAACATTACTGAAAATTGATAAATGGATCATGTCATCCATGCAAATTCAAAATAAGGGAAAAGTAACTTCCATTCTGTTACAGTTCCCTTTAAACAATAATAGCATACTTATTACATTACAGAATAAAAATGTTTATCATAATATTAATTGTTTCAAGCACTTTAAGTACCAGATCATGGTCAGTTCCAAGACTTCTAACTAAATGATGAGGAGCAATATCAATTCTAGAAATTTATGTCGTGGGAGCAGAAAGAGTGCAAACAACAAGAAATACACCACATGCCACATTAGATACATGCCAAGTGTTATTTTTAAGTTTTTATCTGTCCTAGCAATGAAAGTGAACTTCTAGTGTCCAAGCTAAGGTATTGTTAACAGCTTACAGATCAAAACAGCACTTATTTATTTGTACCAAATAAAAGAATCTGTATTCTTCCACCACAGAGTATGCAGCTTTGTTCAGCTGAAAAAATGCAGCCTTTGGGTAGAAATGGTCTGAAAGGCTTGAAAAGAAAACAAAGGGTAGCCAATATAAGCCAAATCCTACCCAAAGACATTTATAATCCCGTCTTTGATTGCTGATTAGTTTCCTGTTTCTGCATCTCAGTTCACAGAAAGCCCGAAATCCACCAACCAATTGGATGAATCATTCCCACTAGGAGTTACTGATTATTCAGTCAAAGTCAACCATTTTATTGCATCTCCTGATCAGGGATCGATGCCAACAATTCATATTAGTAAGCGACTTAACAACAATTATAGCGTAGGCTTCCACAAAATCTTACTGAACTGCAAAAGTTTTGCTTGTTTGATGCCACAATCCACACGGCTAAGCTAATAAATTGAAAGCAAAATATCTGTGCTACCTCTTCTAAGCAACAAATTAGCAAGTTTCAACCTCCAATTGAATATTTTATATTCAATTTGGGCCAGTGGGCTGACAAGATAGAAAATGGAATGTTATATTGCTCAAATCTCCAAATTCAGTAAGAATACACTCTGAACTGTTAGTACTTTCCATCTGGTTCCATAACTCTTCAGGATGATACAACTGATTTTGTCATAGTTTTAAACAGCCACCTACAATTACAAATAAAGTTTTCTCTGCAATCCATGGATGTCTCATTCCACAACTTTAGTAAGCGTGGATGTCAGTAAGTCAATCCAGCTGCATATGTTGCTGCAGATCGGAAACCAATTGGTTGTTCATATCCACCAAGAAAAAACAGAACTTTACGTCATCTACAATTATATTACCACAACATCAACAGGAACTTCCACTCGGGCTAATCCTTTTACAAAGGGTTTCTTCTACATACATAAAGATTCGATTGCCAGGATTGTTAAGACACTCTAAAGAGAATTTAATATTGATAATTCAGTCCACATTGGAATCGTAAAAGTCAGTTTGAAATTTCTGACTTCTGAGAATTTATTACGTGTCTATGCCAGAAAAGCCCATGAACATAAAGTCTAACGTTATACTGAGAATAAGAAGAAGGGTACAGGAATTAGAGATCACGATAATGACATAACAACTAATTCAATTCTAGTATGCTTACCTTGAAATGGCTATTTCTCTTGGGGGGAAATTGAGTTAAAACAGGGAGAGTGATAGAAAGACACTTTAGGAGTGAAGTGATAACAAGTAACAAGCAAATATAGGCCCTCATCAATTACCCGCATTCCACAACAAACTTGAGTTATCTAGCGATATGAAAGAACCCGAACAGCGAATAAGATCACACATACATAGAACCAAACAAGAATAGCAGATCTCATCTCTTCCACCCACCAACATAACGATGAAATAAGATGAGTATAGGAAAGCACAGGAATAAAAAAACGAAGGTCGGTTTACCAGAGGCGTGTACAGACCCATTGCAACGTACTGAAACATCTTCTTTCCAACAAAAGGAGCGAAGAACACATAGAAGGCAAAACCCAGAGCCAAGAACACAGCAACGGCCACCACCTGAACAGAGACAGTGATCATGTCGAACGATAACTCTAACGCCATTGAAACAAAGGAAACAAATCGTGTAAAAATTCGCACACCCACCTGGAGAGGATGGTACGGAAGCTGCCATCCATGCTTCCTCATTTTTCTTCTTCACAGGTTTTGATTCTCCACAGGGTAAAGGAGTAAACAAAGCAGAGAACGCAAAAAACGCAGAGAGGACTAAACCGAATTATACGACCCGGTGACAATTTTCCAACATTTTCGCCCCATACTCAAGAGAAGAAACGAAAATTCACCGATTTACAGTCGGAGAGGAACAGCCAAAAGAAGCTTGCAGCGACACATTGCGAGGAATCAAAGTAAGAGAGCTGGCGGAAAGAGATAGAACAGCCGGTGGGCGACGAGGAGTGTACAGTGAGGAAGCTTTTGTCTGATTCAGTCAAGGACAACTCAAGCACAGTAGGACATGGAAGAAGGTAAAAAGAAAGAAAGAGAAACGAACCCTATGGAATTTGGGTTTTGGCTTGTTGCTCCTTATGTAAGCTTTTCTCTACTGTCATTTTGGCAGAGATCGGTGACTGTGAGTGTGAGGACGAGAGGGAAAGTGTGGGTGAGGAAGAGACGAACTGTTGTTTTCCCCCTCTTTTGATGCCAAAATTTACCCTTCACTTTTGGAAAACCTCGTAAAATTAAAATTTGAAAAAAAAAAAATTGCTATAAGAATTTGAGCAAATATATGTGTGTGTGAAATTTATTATTTTTCACCAACAACTATATATATATATATATATATATATATATATCGACAAAAATTGAGCCTTAGATACATTGAACTTCAACTTATTTAAAGGAAAAGGAAAATCGTAACTAGGGATGATTTTTCCAAAAGAATAGGTTACATTTAAGTACACTCAAAGGCAATTTATTTTATTTAAACAAAATATAAATTTTGGTGCTTAAATTAAACTTTTCTTAATTTTAGCTCCCAGCAATTCAATCCCTAAAATTTATTAACTATTATAATTTTGTTTGACTCAATAAACTATAAGTATAGAGTTGTATTGAATCAAAATTTAGGAATGTAAACAATGCCTTTTAGTTAAATAATGATTTCTTGAGTGCATGTATATGAATGGGTACTTAAATTTTCATAATTGTGATTTAAAAATGATTTAATGTTTAACAATTAAAATGTATAATTTACAATTTTGGTTGATGAGAGTGAAACTATGGGGAGCTACTCGAAAGCGTCGTCTTTTTCTAAAAGCAGCATATAATTAATAAGATCCCCAGCCACGACAGACATCTCTCCCTCTCTTCTATCATGGCCAACAACTTTTTTTTTTTGGCTCATCCGCTATCCAGAATTTCACCATGACTAATTCGGATCTGGCTCGCGTCACATATTTAGTTATGGTGCATGAATCTCTGAACGAGACTTTTCTGTATTCATAAGATTCAAACTCAAAATCTTATTTAAACGATACAAACCGCTTACCACTTATACTAACCCACGTTGATATAGCGAACAACTTCTCTTGAGAAAGTTAAATGCTTGTGGTGTTGGCCTTCTCTCTCCCTCTTTCTCAAAAAACATGGATAACGATGGAGGGACCCTTATTATTATTATTTTTTTACTGTGTTATTTAATATACCCAACTACTGAACTAAACAAACGGATAGCATACCAATATTAATTTTACTTTTAAGAAATAAGGAAAAATATTTAGGTCGAGTTTCTTATATTTATTTTGTCAAATTCTCCAATCAAATATGATCATGTATCTTATTATTTTTAATTATTATCATTTAATTAAAAACTTGTATAAAAAAATGGGGTGTGGTCATGTTTAATGAAAGGACTTGATGTAAATGATATAAAAACTTTAATGTAAATATGATTAAAAAAATATATACATTTCAAGGTTGATTTTTGACTTGGTAGAGAAATTCAGGCTGCTCAGCCTAGTGACATGAAAATTTGGCCGATCCCAATAATAAATTGACCTGAGGAAGGAGAGGCCTATGATCAATTTGGGATTAACCAGATGCAACCTCAGTAAATCCACTGGGTTGTGCGAGTCAGCTGGTTGAATTTTATATATTTTTTCTTGTTAAATTTGAAACAACATCTTTCTTTTTTTTTTTTTAATTATAGACTGAAATTCATTACTTAAATAGAGTTTTAAAACATAGTGTATAATATTATGACTATCCATCTATTTTACCTTAATTACATAGAATTCTCTTCTGTTTTAAAAATATATATAAACCTTCTTTATATTTTTTTTTAATATTCTATTTTCATCCATCTTAACTGATTGTTAAGTTTGACTTTTAAATATTTTTATTAAAATACCCCTCATTAACATGAGAATCATTTTAATACACATACATATAAGCCAAAAAAATTATACAACTAAGAATTAATTCTAGTAGATTTTCTAACTTTTTATTATGTTGAAAAATTTATTAATTTTGAGATTATAAAATTTAATATTTTAATTTTTCATCATATTGATTAAAATTTATTTTTTTAATTTACTAAATAAATAAAAATATATATCAAACACATATTTTTTATCCAATATAATAAACTATAATCTAAAGTATACATTTGGTCCTTTATGTTTGCCTTTGGTATCATTTTAGTCCCTTAAGTCTGTAAAATGCACATTTTGTCTCTTAATGTTAACATAGTTAGTCTGACTTAACGGAAAACACTAACTCAACTTTAAGAATTGAATGTGTAATTAAACGTTGACTAATCATGCTTATATGTTAATATTTTAATATTTTAAATCCTATTAATTGAAAAATATTTAATCTTCACATACCGTTTTACGGTTTTCACAGTTTGTGAATATTAAATATATTTTGTTTGTCAAAGAAGATTAAATATTTTTAATTAATAGGATTTAAAATATTAATTTATTAAAATACAAACATATAAGCATACTTAGTCAACATTTAATTGTACAGTTATCGTTTAAATTTGTTGAATCAGTATTTTCCGTTAAGTCTAACTAACGGTGTTAAATTTAAGGGGCTAGATGCATACTTTATAAACTTAAAGGACTAAAAAACATACCAAAAACAAATATAAAAAATCAAACATATACTTTAGCCTAAACTATATATTTAAACTTTAACTCAACATACAGAGAACCACTGTAGCGGAAGTTTCACAAAGAATGAAAAATTTATAAATGAACGTTTAGATCTAAATATAATAAATTATAATAAGGATGTTCTTTTCATTATTATATAGGTTTGAATTAAAATAAATTTGTTGATTATTTTTAAAATATTCTTAACAAAATTAACGATTTAGACTTAAACATGTATTTTTAAGAAAGATGAAAGATCTATATAATTAAAACGAAATAAAAAGGTGGCTGAGTAGTTAACTCAAACAAATGGTAGAGGTGGCCAGCTTCCTTTGTCATTTTTCCAAAGTGACCAATAATAATCAATTATATGTGTGTTTGAGTAGCTCTATTTTATTATTATTTGCGTTTTAAATATAAAATAGAGTTGAATTTTTTAAAAAAGAGATTAAAGAAGTTAAATAAGTTATTTAATCATATCATATATTATGTATCATTATAATACATATTAATTTATATGTTAGACAAAATAATTTAGAGAAAAAAATGTAACTATAAATATGTTAAACTAATTTAATTAGTTTTCTTAATATCTAAAAAAAAAAATCAGATTTATCTTTTATTTATGATAAAGAGAGTATATTGTTTGTAGTCTATGCACGTGTTACGTTACTCATAGATTAATGTATTTTTTATTTAAATATTACTTTTCACTAGGTTATATACTTATATATAAATATTTTAGCACTCTATATTTTAATAAATTATATTTTCATTCATACATAATGTATTTTTTATTTAAATATTACTAAAAAGTTTGGCTGTAGTTTGATTCTAGCCGGACACCTCACTTTTGAACCGCTACTTTAAGCCTTCACTACTATAAAATCACATGTAAATTAAAAGTTTGTTCCTTTTATTTTCAAATTGTTTCTAATACAAGCCATTAGTAGGAAAAAATTTGAAGGGAAAATTCTGTTTAATGATCAAAATTCAGAAATTTATTTACTAAAAATAATTTTGAAATTATTTTGAAGGAGCTTACTCATTTTCACTAAAACAATAAAAATGTTTGACGAAAATGCTCTTTAAGAATATGTTTGATTTTATTATCTATCTTATGTTTTTAAAATAATTATGTAGAATAACTTTTATGAAATTTTTTTAAAATAATAAATAAAAATTATTTAATTTATTACTTCGTAAAAGATTTTTAAATAGAGCTGAAGTAAGGGGAAATGGTTTGAATTATTAACTTTATCAGTAATAAAAATGATTTTGTCTCTTTCTTTTCTAATTTCGTAGAATAAAAAGCAGTAAAATACCAAAATCAAAATTTCTGAATATTTTATTTTTCAGAAAAAAATTTTATTGGTCAAAGTACATATTTAGTTCTATAATTTTATATAGGGTTTTATTTCAATCATTTAAGTTTATCAAGTATCTTTTTAGTCTTTTAACTCTAAAATATTTAAGCAAAATAATGATATTGAAAATTTAAATGTTGAAAAACAAATTCATATGCTGACATTTTAAGTTTAATTTTCAAAATAACAATATAATCATCATTTGAGAATAACGTTATTAGGGTTACAACTTAAAAGGACCGTAAATAAGTTTTTTAAAATTATATTATTTAAATGAAACTTTGTAGTTAAAAGGATCAAGTATATATTTTTACCAATTTTTTATTTTCTTTATTTTTTAAACAAATAGTTTATTTAAAAAAAATTCTAAAAAATGTAACCATTTAACTAATTATTGTAAAACTGAACTTGCCCCTGTTTCAATCCCTCATACATTTTTTTTTCTTAACAAAAAATTGAACGGAAGCCTTTTTTTTTTTTTTTTTTTTGCTTGTTAAGTCAAAACGGACTAATATCAATATCCAACATCAAAAAAATGAATTAAGTTAAATCAACAAGCACTTGCCTCACGAACATGAGATTTTTTGTTTGTTTGAACCTGAAAAGAATCTTTGTGACCGTTGAAGTCCTCAATTCTCAGTTAGGAGGCAGACTCAAGATAACGAGTGGCTCAATTTATAAAAAAAAAAATAAAAAAAAAGAAGCATTTTTTAAGTCGAAACGCAGATGGCGTTTGTGTACCAGAGTGGAAGTCCAATGGTAATATTTAAATTCGTTTGGATCTGTCTCTGTCGTTTATCTGAAAACTTGAAGCGCGGTGTCCCATGTTCGGAATATATGCCGTTTTTCTTATCCTTCTTTGTTTTCCTTTGGGAACCTTGACTTGTGGTAGCGTTGCGGTGATGCCTGCCAGCTGTCAAGGCGAATTGGGGAAGACGTCTCCATGACCCAAACAAATAACTTTTTACTATTGAAAATAAATTCAAAGCTGTTATAAAACTGATAAAAATAATAAGAAGAAAAGCAGAGGTTCTAGAGAGATAAAGTAGAGAGAGAGATTCTCATTTCATTCAATCCATGAACAGTTACAGAAAACCTCTATTTATAGAAGAAAAATGGGACTTTAGTGTAATTTCCACCTCTGGGTCATTTGGTGTAGTTTTCCCCAAAAACCTAAACTGTTCACTCACGGATTTCCTTCCCGTGAGTGATTGTATAATTGTGTGTGGGTCCCACCAAATAGTAAACTACTATGCGTGGTACTATGCAAATAGTAAATCACTATGCGTGGGTCCCATATCATCTTTTAATATTTGGAAACTGCGAGTCAATGGACATCCACATAATAAGTATATTCATAACACTCCCCCTTGGATGTCCATTTATGAATGTGCCTCGTTAAAAACTTTAACTAGGAAAAACCCAGTGGGATAAAAACCTAGCCAAAGAAAAGAGTACATCATCCATTGATACACTTTCTAGTGCTGCCTCATTAAAAACCTTTCTAGGAAAAACCCAGTGGGATAAAACCCAGATAAGGGAAAAAGAGTACAGCGTGTATCGTCTCCCCCTCTTGATTACATCAGTGTTGCTCCCCCTGATGACTATATTGCTTCAATGTCTTTCTGAGCATATTATACTTTCTGTCATCAAATATTCTGTTAGAAACACCCAATCTGATTGTTCATTATATACCTGCAAGATCTAAATCTGTCAAGTAAAGTCATAATAATCTTTTCATAAATATATATGTGTATATAGAAATTCAATAAATGTTTATTCAGATAATGATGTTATATGCACTATCATCTTGAGTCCTTTTGGGACATATGTGTTTTTGGCGCCTTATGTGCTTCTAGCACATACAAATATATTGTGGCTCATGATCCTCATTATCATTCATTGTAGCATATGCTATCATAGATATTATTAACGTCGACTTCATTTTCAATCCCATTGGATTTCATTCATAATTTATTGAGATCTCATAATGTAAATACCTGGGTCTCTTCTTGGACCACAATACACTTTACTTGTAATATCTCTTCTAGAGATAACATCTCTTCAGGAGATGGCTCTTCTAGAGCTTTTCTTAATTATCCTCAACATGATCATCTATATTCTTATAGCTCCTTTTCTCTTTTGAGGATTTTTATCTTTAAAATCAATGGACTTGCAACACTTCTGGTGTGCTTTATAACAATTCATATAGGAGCATTTGCAGTTGGCACATGTGACTTTGTCACTTTCTTTAGGTCAGTAAATGCTTCTGGCATTCGATTAACTAAACTCAGCAACTGAATTATCATTTTGAATTTTTAGTGCACATTTCTTTGTACGAGGATCAATAAGAGCCAATGATAATTCATTTCACTTTATCTTTACCCAATCTGCTTATTTTTCTCCCCCTCATCAAATCATCAATTTTCTTTGTATATCCATCTTTGTATATCCATCTATGTGCATTGAAGTAGATTAATAATCATTGCACATTTAAAACATTTTAAGATGGAATTAATCTGGCTCCTGACCAAAAACCAATTATACGGGGAGAATTCTGTTGGCTTATATAATTGCTGCAAATATACACAACATATAAATTTTGTTCTCATAATCATTGATCTATCCATTCATGGATACTTTAATACATTATTTCTGGATCATTCAATCTGGAAATTGCGCGCATAATATATTGCAAACTTCTACTTGCAAACATCACTGCAAACTTTGCAGATTTATAATCTCATATGTAAACTTTCAATTTGATATATTTCCAGAGATCCATTTCCAATAATTATGTCTATCTGAGAACAAGCAGCACATAATATATGACTCGGATGATCAAACAAGTCATGCCAACTTTCCATATGATTTATCATCAAATCTAATATTCATTTTGGGGGAATCAATATAGAAACATTCACAAAGAATTATCACATAAATATTCACACTTGATATATATTATTCTCCCCCTCAAGTGTGAGACCTTAAAAATTAATTCATGAAATTTCCATACAATATTCCATGATAAAATTTCCATTTTCCAGAATCAACAAACAAATATATATTAAATACAAAATCATCAGGTGTATAATTGCAGATTCACGAGCGCAATAATGTGTAATCACAGGCGCATCACTGTGGAATCACAGGTGCGACAACTCAGATTGTCGTATACATATAAAGTCAAAAAGATTCCAGGCTCGTGCTTTATAGGGAGCAAATCTGTAGAGATTTAACAGGACTACGCAAATCTGCAGAGATTCAATAGGATTTAATTCAACTATAAATAGAGGAAGGCAAACGAACATGCCTCACAAACACTCAAGCATCTGATAATATCAACTACCAGATACTCACACATATTTCTCTAAATTCTATTGCCATGGCAGGACCAAGCAGTTTTATCCCAGTTTCTGATACATCCGAAACAGCATTACTTGATGCTTTGTTGTATGATGATCAGCCCAACATGTCATTTACTTCTTTGTTATCTCCTAATCCCTTTGAAATGTTTATTCCTCCTTCTACTATTCCTCCTTCTGCTTCAAATGTACCTACATCTCCCCCAAGAACAAGTGTTCTTCCACAATCTACAAGGATTGAAGGTACAACTGAAACAGGTTCATCAAGGAGGCCTGTTAAGAGGTGTAGAACTATGGCAGAACTAATGGAGTCTACCAATCCAGTTCAGCCAATAGTATCGGCAGTTAATCAACCAGCATTCACTAGCCAGCAAACAACCACCAGCCAGCCATCAACCACGATCCAGCTAGCAACAATCAGCCAACCGACAACCATTAGCCAGCCAATAACAATTAGCCAACCAACAACCACTAGCCAGCCATCAACTACAAGTCAATTAGCAACAACTAGCTTATTGGAATGTAGTTGTTGTCATGTTTTACGAGAGATCATACATACCAACGAACTCCAGTACCATAAACTTGAAGTTCACGGAAGAAGAACAGGTATGATTACCCATGCTGTTTTATTTGAAAAAGTACAGGATAAATCTTATAATACTGACAGGCTTCCAATGTTTGATTTCACAAAGAAAAATTTTGAAGAAATCAAACAATTTCTGACACAGTATTGTATAGATTTACAAGCATCAGGATATATCTTGATGCGTGATCCTGTATTAGCCTATCATGAGGTTCTCTGTGTTGGTTCGGAATGGGCTATAAATCCAAATGACCTCCATGGAAGTTCATTTCAAACCAATATTGAACACTCATTAGGCAAAGGAAAACAACCTGCAGTAAGTATACCCTATGATACTTCATCCCTTAACCAGGGTGAATTATATAGGTTATCTATGGAGCAACGAGAAAGAATAAAGAAAACAACGCTCCATGATTTAAGAAATTATTTTCACTTAACCCTTGATGAAGCGAGTAAACAATTAAATATGTCTACTCACACCATACAAAAAATCTATCAAAAAGGAGGGTTAACGGAGTGGCCACACAAGAAGCTCAAGAAACTTATGACGCAAATCTCGATATTACGAAGAGCTTTGCATCATCTGGATCCCATCTCAAGAGAAGCAAAAGAAGAAGACATTAAATATCTTCAGAATGAGATGATTAAAGTTTGTAATGATGTTGAGCCACTCGCAATTAAACTTTGTTGAAATAATATTTCCTTTTGCTTAATTATTTTGTTTATGAATATTCTTTTCTCGTATTTATAAAAATTGTTATAATCATAGAAATCACATAACAACTATAATAATATATTTGCTTCATTCACTTCTGGGAATGAAGTTGGATAAAAATTCATGATCCATAACTCACTGATTTGTTTGATCATGGCAAGAAATTAATCCACAATATTGCTACTACAATAGCAAATTGAATATATTTATTTATAATATCAATCATGATCATATAATCCCTTGTCTCATAATTTAAGGGAATATTTAATGCCAAATATATAATTTTGAGACCTTTATACAACTGATGGCATACAAAATTTATGGATCAAATATTGTTTCATAATTTGTCACTTGTTATCAGGCTAACTTGCCTCTTGGCTTCAGGCTATCTTGCCTCTGAAATTAAGGCTATCTTGCCTCTTGGTCTCAAGCCAATTTATGCCTCATCTCTCTATGGCGTTTTGATCTCATAATATATATGGCCTTTTAACAGTTTATCTTCAGAATAAATAAAATATAAACATAATAAAATAAATAGATGGAACCCACTAATATATATATATTAGTGTCGTTGCCATAAATAATAAGAAGGGAGAGGGATATATATATATAGCATATATATAGCAATAAATAAATAAAATAAAATAAATGACTGGAAATAAACATGCTAGATAAATAAAAAGAAGATGAGATAGGAATGGTAGTAAACTCACAGCGAGACCTATCTCATCCAAAGATAAGAAAGAAGATGCATATGCAAATGTAAATATATATATATAATATATAGAAAACGGTAAAATAAAAAGGGAAGGGGATTTAAAACAGTAAATAAATAATAAATAAATGGAGTCCACTATACAAGTGTTACCACCATGAAAAATAAAGCAGTAAATAATAAATGGTGCCCACTATACTAGTGTTGCTACCATGAAAGATAAATAAAGCAGTAAAGAATTAAAATAAATGGGGCCCACAAAATGTCACCACCATAAAAGATAAATAAACTTTAAATAAAATAAATAAATAGAGCCCACTGATAGATACTAGTGTGCCTCCATGAAGAATAAATAAATGTAAAATAAAATAAATAAATGGAGCCCACTAATAAATAATGTTGCCGCCATAAAAAATAAATAAATGTTAAAATAAATAAATAGAACCCACTAGTAAATATACTAATGTGTTATCATAAAAGATAAATAAATGTTAGTAACAATAAAATAAATGTTAGTGACATAAAACTAAATATTAGTAAAGTCAGTATGGAGCTTAGTATAGCCACCATGAGATAAATAAATAAAGCAGTAAGTAAAGAATTACAAATGGAGCTTAATGACGCCACCATGAAATAAATGAAGAGGAAGTGGGAAGAATATATAAACATAAATAAATTACTGTAAATAATAAAATATAAATTTACCGTGAATAGTAAAATTACTATTCACTATAAATAGTGAATAAAGTAAAATTACAGAAAGATTAATCTAGACTTCCATGTAGGAGTCAAATGAATAAAATGTAAAAATTACTGAAAAAGGAGTAAATTTACTGTGAATAGTAAATTACTATTTACCGTAGTAAAATAGTAAATAATCTCAAATCTTAACCATGGAACCCGATGTTAAAATAATCGGTAAGAATAGATATTTAATTCCATATAATGGTTAAGATCATCCCAGATAAATAAAATGGAAATATGAAATAGATGGTGAGAAAATCTTACCTTGGTAGAGTCTTCGTGCTGATAACGTGTTATAAAACTGATAAAAATAATAAGAAGAAAAGCAGAGGTTCTAGAGAGATAAAGTAGAGAGAGAGATTCTCATTTCATTCAATCCATGAACAGTTACAGAAAACCTCTATTTATAGAAGAAAAATGGGACTTTAGTGTAATTTCCACCTCTGGGTCATTTGGTGTAGTTTTCCCCAAAAACCTAAACTGTTCACTCACGGATTTCCTTCCCGTGAGTGATTGTATAATTGTGTGTGGGTCCCACCAAATAGTAAACTACTATGCGTGGTACTATGCAAATAGTAAATCACTATGCGTGGGTCCCATATCATCTTTTAATATTTGGAAACTGCGAGTCAATGGACATCCACATAATAAGTATATTCATAACAAAAGCACATTTGATGATAATTATTATGTTTTTTTTACAATAATTAAATCTAAAATAGGTTAAAGTATTTCAACCCCAATACTAATGTAAAGATATTGTTGGTAAAAATATTTCTAAATGTTTTTTTTTTTAAATGGAAGGCATATTTTAACCCTGATAAATTATGAAACCTAATTTATTTAAACTTTTTTGTTATAAAAAAATTTAAAAACTAAAGTATACACTTAATCTTCTACATTTACATCAAGTTTTAGTCACTTTGGCAAGTTCATAGGGCACATTTTTAGTTTTTTAATCTTAACATCAATTAAATGAGATTGGCCTTAAGAAACTAAAATTGCACTTTATAAATTCACAAGACTTAAATTAAAAATTGATGTAATTTTATAACATGAAACTTATACTTTCCTATTTTAAATTTAAATACTACTCAACTAGTTTTTTTAAACAAAATTAATTTTCTTGTTTTTTATAAGTAAAAAACTATCCTACCTTCAACTTTTTGACTCGCGGAGATGTCTTCTTCCTCTTCCCATTTCGCCTTGACAACTGGCATCATCTCAACACTACTTCTGTCTTTCACAGTCGAGGTTCACAAGTCCATTTTCCACAAGAAACGGGGCGTTTAATGGCCGCAGGAGAAAGTAGCAAAGGATAGTAGCCTGTTCCCCACTCTTGTGGTCCTATAGCCTCCCTCACCCTTCGTGGTACAAAAGTCACTAATTTGTTTGATTGGAATAATCATTAGAGCTCTTAGGAGTATCTTTTTAATCATGATTTACACTGGTATTCATTTGGGTTAGTAATAGAAGCAATTTTTATAACGTAATTTATAATGTATGAGGTAAGTATATGAGAAGAGTTTTGTCTCGACTTGCATGATCGTGTTCTTCGAACGCTAAGCCAAAAAAAATAAATATGTGAGATAAGTTTTGTCTCAATTGATATAAATAAGCACTTTTGAAGTCAAAAGTGATCCTAGTTAAGTTTGTTTGGTATCACATTTGAGACTCTGATACCTCTAAAAGTACCTATTCACATAAATTGAGACAAAAGATTTTTCACATATTTATTTATATCTTTAAATCACAACTGAAAAGTTATTTTTGAAAGTTTTAATCACTATTTTAAACAAGCACAATAGTATACTTTTTCTTTTAAAAAATTAAATTAAAATTCTTCAACTGCATATAAAAAAATTCGTAAGACATAAATGTAATCGTATGTTGAAAAAAAAAATCAATTAATTTACAAATATTATACAAGTGGATTAATAATTATCCTATTTTATATAATTTCTTATTTACATTTTAGATCCTAATAATACTATTTTTTTCATCAATAAACAGTTTCTGCAGTTATTGTTTACCATTTAAATTGTAATATATAGTTAACATAATGTTAACTATATTGATCCCGGTAAAATCTCAAAACGCAAATAAAATTATTCATGATTTTTGAATAATTTTATTTTATTTATTCAAATGTTTAATATATATAAGTGTATATATTTACCAACTCAGCAATTCAAAAAATAAAACACATATTATAAAGACAATTTTCAATCTTCTTACGGGGTGGATTACAATGGGAAAAATTAATAATTAGTGAAAAATATAAGTTTTTATAAATTTTATTTTAAGATCGACACAATGATTTTGCCATATTTTGATGTTTGAACTACCATTGGCAATTTGGCATTATGAAAGGCTAGTTTAAAGTGTCACTTTCATACACACACACATATATATTTTAAAGTTTTGGAGGGGGTTGACACTATTCCCCCACCAAGGTCAGGGCACGGCCCCGGGCTCTATAAGCACTTACTGGGGACTTACGAGATCACCTACCAAAGAGTTTCAGCGACGGTAAAGGGGATCAAACCCACAACCCAAGGGACTAGTCCTAGATCCCTTACCATCTGTGCCAACTCTCATTAGTCATTTTCATACATATTTTATTGGGAAAATTACACTTAGGTCCCAAGGACAAAAAATAATTACAATAAGGTCCCGTGCTATAATTTAATTACAAAAAAGTCCCAAAGAATTCCTTGGGACTTTTTTGTAATTAATTGAATCTGTATTTACAACTGAAAATGTCATATTTACAACAAAAATTCTCAATCGGTATTTACAACTGAAAATGTCATATTTGCAACTCAAAATGCCATATTTATAACAGAAGTTCTCAATTCGCATTTACAACTGAAAATGCTATATTTATAACTGAAAATAGATTTTGAGTTGTTAATATGACTTTTTCAGTTGTAAATACCAATTGAGAATTTTTGTTGTAAATATGGCATTATTAGTTCTAAGGTATTTTCAGTTGTAAATACAGATTCAATTAATTATAAAAAAGTCCAAGAAACTCTTTGAGATTTTTTGTAATTAAATTCTAGCACAGGACTTTATTGTAATTATTTTTGGTCCTTGAGACCTAAGTGTAATTCTCCCTATTTTATTTTATAAACAAATGAGAATCTAGATTCTAGAGTGATGAATATATAATTATAAAACTCCAAGAAAAAAAAAAAAGAAAGAAAGAATATGTTAGCGAGGAATCAAAACAAGAGGATAGTTCCAACAGGAAATTAATGAGGCGTCAGATTTCGAAGAATGAAAAAGTTAACAGTCCGATATTGCCAGCCCAGCAGTAATCTTCTGCTCATTGTCGTCTAAGATACAAGACACATTTTACACAAAATTAATAAATTATTGATGCATAACATAAGAAGCATATAAGGTCAAACGACGGGTCATAATGAGATTTTCTATTAATTTTTTATTTCTTAACTTTATCTTTATTTATTGGTGATACAAATGAGACATTGAAAAATGTCAATGAGAAGAAAAGTGAGACATATTTTAGTTGAATTTCAATAGAGACAAAGTGAAAAAGTTCTTTCGATGTAAGATATATTTAAAGTTGACTATTTTTCTTAATTCAAATAAGGTTGTTGAAAGTGGCGATTTATATTTTGGATGGGTGGAGTAAATCCTTACGTAAAATTAATGTTTTTTTACCATCATATCTGAGTATGCTTTTATATTTCGACCAAAAAAAGTATGCTTTTATAGATACACACACATAAAGTACAAAAATATACATAAATTTTTTCCGCAGGAGCAAAAATACACATATATTTTTTTGATGAGCAAAAATACACATGTGGTTACCATTTTGGAGCAAAAGTCACGTCTCACCATTAAGTCAGTGTTTACTGTGATGAGAGAGAAAGAAATGAGTTGAACAATAACATAACAACAGTGAACAATGACTTAACGGTGAGATGCGACTTTTACTAAAAAATGATAACCACATGTGTATTTTTGCTCATAAAAAAAACATATGTGTATTTTTGCTCCTTGGGAAAAAGCTCATATGTATTTTTGCACCTTAACCCTAAAATTTAAGTATGTCCATGAATGATTTGTCAATTAATTTTTTATACTATATATGTTATAAAAAATATTAATAATATAAAATGAAACAAAATACAAGTAAGGTTGGTATTGCGAAATTAGGGAAATGGGGAATAAATAAAATATGTATTTATATTATATATTTATATATATGGTGTTTATCACATAAATTATTGGGAAAATGACACTTAAATACGATATAAATTTCCTGAACCTAGAGCAACCATGAAATGACAGTGATATAGAAATTGTAGAGAAAAATCCAGACTTCCCTTCACACTTATGTAATCAACAACTTGAAGGAAATCGAACAATCTGTAGAAAAAATTGTCGTTCTTCCTAAAGCTCTCAACAACGTGTGTTCTAAGGCTCTCAATAGCAACTTCATACCAAAATCAACTAGGGTAGTTGCAGAGAGTGTGTATTTGGCGTCGTCAGTGTTTTCGGCGAAGGTTGTCAAAATGGGCTCCAACTTCTTCGTCCTCTAAAGTTGACAGTCGGTGTCGTTAGTGCGTTCGGCGAAGGTTGTTAGCGTGTTCGAAACGAGTATTAAGGTATTTGGGCTATGGTTGTGGCATTGTTGCCGTACGTTAGAGTGAGTGTCGGTTTTCCCTAGTTTCGAAGGTCGTCAATGCGTTTGGGCGATTGAGTGTGGTAAACCAGTTTTGTATATAATAATAAGAATTTCATATCTTCATAGTTCAGTGTTCTCGTTTATATTTTGAGGATATTTTTTTGTTATCTTGGTTGCAATATGGAAAATGAGTAAAGAGATTGGCAATACTTCCATTCTCTTTATGATAATGATATAGGGGTGTATCTGATTTTGGTGAACCAAGAAAGATGAAAATTGAATTTATAGATTGATTTTAAAGATAGCATTGCCATAAATTGTTAACGTGAATATTTTGCAACTGGTTTCTAAAGTTAATGTTGTTTTTGATTTAGCTGTATTGTTTTATCTCATGAGGGATCTGAAATTGGGCATATTCAATTTGATTATAGTTTCTATTTTCATCATGTAATGTTCCTTGTGATAATTCTTTTTAAAATTAGTTGTATTGCATTTTTAGTGTCTTATTCTAATAAATAAAGTTCACATATTCTAGTAATTGAAACTTTCGCCTTCCCCATGCCTTAACATTAAATTTAAATTGTTTTGTGGATCTTGGTCTAGCATTTAGAGCTTTATGCCTATTTTGGACTCTCAACATTTTTGTGACAAGTTCTTAATTTTTTTTACAAAAGTTATACTTGTTAGTCAATTTGTTTCTTCTCTCTTGACAACTTTCAATTTAAAGGATATCAACTTTTTTAGTTGAGCCTTTTGTGTGATGCGTTTTCTTAATCTTGTTTAATGTATTTTTTGATTTGCTATGCAGCTAAGAATTGTCCATGTATGTGAAGCAACATTGACCAAGCGTTTGGTTGAGTTTGAGAATACAACCTCTGCAAGCATGATCGCATGTTCCTTACTATTTGGCATGACATTGAATTGTAATTTACCGTGTTTACATTTAGTGCAGTTTACCATTAATATCATGACATTTGTTGCACGCTTTATGATGTTTCATAGAATTGTTTTATTTGTATGTTATGGACCATTGAAAATTTAATGTGATGCGCTTGTCTGGGGGTCTTGAAGCTTTACTTGGTGACATTTTAAGTAAGAATTTTTATTTGTTTGGATGTTGTTTAAGACATGTTTATACAATCTCTACTTGTCGTGATACCTATAGTGATATTTGTAGTTGTTATGTCTATTTAGAACTTCAAATAAAATTTTGAAGTTAAAAATATTTTAACATCATTTTATAGCTAAAACATTAAACGGACCAAAATTTAAAGAAAGAAAGGTCCTAGAGTCTGTGTATGAAGCAATCAAAGAGAGCTGAACTTGTAATCCAATTGAGACATGCTCTAAAACAATAGAGGCCAAATTGAGAGTTGGAGATACTTTACCATTGACATCATAAATAAGCCAATTGGTATTCCTTAGTTATATTGTAACATGTTCATTGAGAGAGCATCAGAGAACTAGAGAGACAAAGTCTTGACTTTGATTAGAAACTTGAATAATACAGTAACACATGTCCTATGCTATTGAGAGTTGGAGATACTTTTACCATTGACATCATAAGGCCAAATGCTCATTCTCACATTTCACCAGTAAACCAATCCTTTTGGGTTTATTTCCAACTTATTTAACAAATCATAAACACTAACAAAGCATGCTGGGAAAATAGTATAAATATATAATCGCCTACACACACATGAAGAAATAGATACTGAAATAAAATCCTGAAGACAGATTGAAGATGTCCTTGGCTATTTACAAAGACACTAAACAAGAGCAACATCTAATTAAAGACAATTTCCTCCCAAATAATTATTACAAAATTAGAGCAGCTAATTAAGATGATAATTAATTTACAAAGACACTAAACAAGAGTAGCAACAGTTAAATTATTATGTTTGCAAGCTGATTTTAATGTATGTAGAAATAGTTATTTGTTAGGTAACATACATAGCTCACATAACTATAACTTATGCAGTTAAGTTTCCCTTTTCACCTATTTCAGTGTAGATCCTTAACTAGACTTTCAACTTTCATGTTAACTTGATATGATATATACGTTAAAAGTGTAATTTTTTTAAAAAAATTTGACATTTCTTTATATATTTCCCTCTTTTGGGCTTTTCCTTCTCAAAAGGTGTCGTTATTTGGATCATTTTCCTTACCTATGATTCTCATGTGAGTAATAGTTGATTGGGAAGTAATATTATTGGTTTTGCAGGATTGATTAATAGTGAGTCCAACGAAATGGCAGATAAAAGAGGACTAGAAAAGTTGCAGGTGAACAAAATGTACATAATGAATGGGTACATTTTGTTTCGTAGTGAGTTTGAGAAGGGGAAGCAATTTGCCAATTTTAATGACAAGTTGAGGGAGTCCACACAGGCGTAGAGGAATTTGAGTATGGAAGAGAAGAAAAATTATAATGATAGGGCGAAACAAGGAAGGAAAGAGAAGAAGAAAGGCACCTCCATAGTTGCTTTTCCCTCACGACGCTCTTTGAAGCAATTCAGCAAGTTGACAGCATATGTAAACTCCAATGCACCCTTACAAGATAAGGTCGAGATGTTAGGCTTTTGAGATTTGCTTGATATCTAATGTATGAGATTAGCTCAGAAAATTTTAGTTGCTATAATGAGAGCATATGATTCCCCTACCAATCAATTCTGAATGAGGGGGAAGACGCTTGAAATCCAAGCACAAGATGTGGCTGAATTGCTTGGGGTTCCACATAGTGGGGAAGGAGGTCAAAGTGGAGGTTAATAACATAGATGAGATATATTAGTGACTGAAGAAAAAGTATGGTAAAATGAAGTATAATAACATACTCAATGTCATAACTTCAGGGGAGGCATGTGAGAACTTTGAGTTTTTATTTATGTTGCACATGCTCAGTACTTTTCTAGCTCCTACAACAAGCGCCAGAATAAGTGACAAGTTGCTGAAGCTTCTATGTTGGACCGTGAGAGGATTTTCATACTTTGACTGGGCGACATACATTGTGGATGACCTCTAAAAAGAGTTGGCCTATTATGTCGACGCGATTAGATCGAACAAAGAGGGCAGCTGCTTTGTCATGGGTGTCTTTACATGTTGTTGGTATACATTCCGAATTGTTTTGTGTTCATTTTATGTACTCATAAATTTATAATGTTTACCTTTGTCGTTGCAATTATATTTTGGCGAGTGGTTCCTATTGTCAAAGCCTGTTCAGCATGAATCAAAGACTCTAATTCAGTTTTAGACAAAAGATAAGTTGAAGGAGATGATTGATAAAGAGAGGAAGAGTGACATTGGGATTTTGTATACCACGAATGGCGATGAAGGCAAGCTGACAACAACAATTTGAAGAGGAATATTCTAGCTTATCAATCATCTAGTAAGTAAGTTGTAACACCCCGAATTTTGGGTCTAAAGGCTTGAGAATTAATCTATTTTTGAGAGACTACTAGGCCCTGTTTTAGAATAGTTCAAAGTCTTAAGTTATATTATGAGGGAAAATTTAAGATAATTAGAAAAATTGTTTAGGATTTGGAGAAAATTATGAAATATTATATTTTATTATATATATCATTAGTGTTTGTGTGCAACGTGCAATTTATGTGTGTACACGTGTTTTGCATACTACTAAATAAGGTGTAATCTATATGTGTGTACGTGTTGAATATATGATTAGTGTGGTGTGTTGGATTGTGTTAAAAAGTGACGTGTTGCTTGTGTGTAATATATGATTAGTGTTTTTGTGGTGAAAAAGTGACATATGTGTACATTGCTACGTGTGTGTATTAGGTATTGCCAACATGATCTTGTCCTTTCTTGCTCCAATAAATGTGTGCGCATCATATCTCTTCTATATATATATATCTTGTTCTCTCCTTGAATCCGAAAACACACTCTCCAATTTGATTGTTTAAATCATCTCGGCTAAACACACACACACACACACAAGACGGAGGGAGTGACAATATGAGAAAGAGAAAGAGAAGGAAGGAAGGAAAGATCTAGTAACCCTTCTCTCACATATTATATATATTTTTATATGTTTGTATTTATCATTGTATGTATTTATATAAATACATGAATGCTGAATGTGTTGTATGATTGGTATGTATAAGTGATGATTATATTTGCATGTATCGTATATACATTGTATGTGAGTGATTGCTAACGTTACTACTGGGATTCATTTGAATCCCAGGAATTATTTTGGATAAGCTTTATTTTTGTAGATAGGGTAAGAAGCCCGTGAATGAGGAAGGATGTGCGGGAGGATTATACTATGATGGGAGAAGGATTTTAGTTTTTGAGTTTTATTGTACTGAGTTGTCAATGTATTGTACAGAGATAGTAGCTCCGGTTGTGGTTTTTATTTTATAAGATGTTTCTGTATACAAACTCATCAATAAAAAGGGTGTATTTTGGACGGGCGTTACATAAGTGCTAACAATAATGACATTAAATGCATGGGTAAACGATGTGACTAACAATTGTTTAATTGTGTAATGCAGGTATTGAAGGACTTATATGCAAGATTGATGGGTATCATTGATGTCAGCCACAAAAAGCTTGTTTGTGCAGTTGAAGAGGAGTTGTGAAAGGCACAACTCAACATCAGATGACAACAAAAGTAGCAAGTCATGAATAGAGATGAGGATAAGTGTAACATCCTAAATTTTGGATTTTGGGAATTAAAGATTAATTATGGAAAATTTGGCCTTGAGGAATTAAAAAAAATTAAGAATTTGAAATTTAAGGCATATTTTCCATAAATTAAGGACAAATAATTAGGGAATAAGTCTTGGCCTAAATATTTTGGAAATAACATTTTATGGCCAAAATAATTATTGGAGATTTAGGTTTAATTTTCCTTAATTTATTTTTGGTAAATAATTATTATTAGGAAATAAATTTTGGCCCAATATATATATCATTGCAATCTAGCCCACTGAAGCACACTAGAAGCATAGTATATTAGTAAAGCCCAAACCATTTCAGTAGGCCCAACACGTGAAAATGCAGCAGCAAAATGGGATAGATATATTTGTATAAAGGGTGAAGGGTCAAAAATACACATGACCTTTGCCCCAAGGATCGCCCACCACGCCCTTTTTCCTGGATCAAAAATATACACGACGTTACGTTTTAGGGTCAAAAATACCACAGGCCGTTAGTTGACCAACGTTGACCGTTAACTTAGATGGAAATGAACAGTAATTCGGGTGAAATTACCATTTTGTCCTTAGTTTTAAGCTGAAATTACCATTTTTCCCCTAGTTTTAAATTTTTTCTTTTTAAAAAAAACACTAAAATAACCCTTCCCCCGCTGGTGGGCCCCACCACCACCGGCTGCCGCCCTCCCCACCTTTGGTCGTCGTCGGCAATTGGCGACCTTATCTGGCGGCCTTTTTTTTTAAATAATTTTTTTAAAAAAACGAAAAACTAAAATAACCCCTCCCCCGCCGGTGAGCCCTCTATCGGCCACATCACCGCCGGCTGCTGACCTCCCCACCTCCGGCGACCTCCTCCAACGGCCTTTTTTTTAAAAATAATTTTTTTAAAAAAACAAAAAACTAAAATAACCCTTCCCACGCCGGTGGGCCCTACCACCGCCGGCCGCCGACCTCCCCACCTCCGGCCACCGGCAGCCTCCTCCGGTGGCCTCCTTTGGTGGCCTTTTTGTTTTTAAATAATTTTTTTTAAAAAAACTAAAATAGCCCCTCCCCCACTGATGGACTCCACCACCGGCCACACCACTAAAAAAAAAGCAGTCTGAAATGTTGTTGGGATCAGTATTTGAAATAGTGATAATTTGCAAGGGAGCTTCGAAAGGCAGATCCCTCACCTGAGTTGGCATTTTGGACGGTGTTCCTCTATTCTTGCTCCTCTCCTCCTCTTTCCCTCCAATTAAATACACATTGACACGGCCCCAATTGCTTTTACTATAACATCCATCAGACTGCTCTCTACATGTCACTGCCATCGCATATGGTAAACCTTAACCCCATTGCTTCTGAAATTGGGATTTCGGTTTCCCCACTTTACTTATTTGATTCATATAGAAATAAAGCCCTACTTCAACACACTACTACAAAAAAAACGTTAAAAACGTCCTAAATTAGAGGCAAAAAACATCCTTATTTTATAGGGCGTCTATGGAGGGAAGTAGTAAAAAGACGTCTTATAACTATATAGGACGCCTTAAAAAGGCGTCCTTTAGGATAAATAGGACGCCCTTTTTAGGCGCCCTTTATTCACTAAAGGACGCCGTTTTTTAAATGCGTCCTTTAGTGAATAAAGGGCGCCTAAAAAGGGCGTCCTATTTAGATAAATAGGACGCCCTTTTTAGGCGCCCTTTCTTTCAAACAGGACGCCTTTAATGAGTCTTGTTTCCATATAAGGCGCCCTATACTTAAGTATAGGATGCCTTATATTAGAATTTTTTTTAAAGAAATATGCTACTTTGTGGGCAATGATAAATTGAAACCTGTAATGGTATTTTAAGCATGCAATCCGATATCAAATAAAAACAAGAGCAGCAAACCACTGTGATTTGTGATAGCAAAACTCTTTCATATATTCAGAAATTCATGTACAGATCAATTTAGACCAAAATGCACTTGGCAACCATAAACATGAAATCCAGAGGTAAAGTTTCATGCATAATGCAGCAGCAAAAGTTTCAGGGTAAGAATTCGACTTAATGTTTTCATCTAATGCAATTGAGGAACATAATTCAGCAGCAAGTGACCAACAACTTGAATTCGATATAGCTTGAAGCCATCTGTACAAAGCCCTAGATGAAGGTTTCTTGGCTCACTGCCAAATTGAGGAACATTTCGTCTATTTTCTTCCATTGTGGAGAGTCAGCCGGGTGCCGAAGAAATTTTCCATCGGATATTCTCTCATCAGAATGTCATCTCAACTTCTTCGCCGTTGCTTCACTAGTCAAGAGATGCTTAAACCGTGGTATTATTGGAAGGTACCACAATACCTTCAAAGGTTGAGCTTTTGTTGTCTGATCTCTAGAACCACCACCTTTCTTCACTTTGTATCGTGAAGTTTTACACTCCGGACAATTACTCAGGCCCTCATACTCATTTCTGTACAATATGCAGTCATTAGAGCAACTGTGTATCTTTTTATACTCCATGCCTATCGTAGACAAGATTTTCTTGGCCTCATACATACGATTTGGAAGTGCATTATCGTATGGAAACATGTCACACAACAATTGAAGCAGTGACGTGAAACTACTATCAGTCCACCCACAAGTTGCCTTTAAGTTGACCAAATGTAAGGTCGCAGTCAGCCGTGTATACTTAGTACACCCAGGGAACAAAGGTGTCTCTGCATCACTCCGCACGCTATCATATTCATGCGGTTGTGCAAAAGATTCGACCTCAACATCATGAATCATTCTCTCCATTCCATCGTCATCTACCTCAACTTCATTTTCGTGGGATGCACTAGTACTTACCTCCTCACCATGCCATATCCACGTTGTGTATCGAAGGTTTATTCCATCACAAATTAGGTGATCCCTTATAGTAGCAATATCTCGTCGAACCCCATTTAAACAATTAACACATGGACAATAATACATTCCATTTTTTGTAGCCACATTCCTTCTTGCAAATTCAATAAACTCTTCCACCCCATTCTCATATTCTTCACTGGTTCTCAAAGCATTCATCCAATTATGACCCATTTTATTATCACCTAAGACATTTCCAACAACAGTGCAGTTCATAACAATTTCAAGAACATGATGTTTTTTTTCTCAATCTTGTCCAAAAAAATACAGCAGCATTTCCGCTCAATAGTAAGACATCCAAAATTTCATAAACATACCATTTCAGTTTAATTCTACTAAAGTTACTCAGTTTACTTCAAAAAAACTTACTAACTAAGGCATTTTAGAAAACTATAAACTTCAAAGCATCACTATTCATACAACAAAGTTTACCTATTTCAATGCACATAAACAAATAAACAATATTTAACTATAATTACCTCAACTTTAAATTCCGATGCTTGAAATTTATTAGCTCTATTCAACCTAAAGACAACAACAATAAAGACAACATTAAAATTTTTCAAACTAACATATGAGAGGGAATAATTGTCTGACAAAAGAAACATGATTAACAATACCTACCCTATGACACCCCAAGATCTTCTGGGTTGATGTCGTGACCAAATCACAATACTTTGCAAACTGAAAATATCTTATTCAGGGCATGTATTAGGATATTTTTAATAATAAGAAATTCCAATACAAATATTAAAAGGATACATGCAACATCTCACTTTAAATACTATTGAATACTCTAACTTCCTAGTTAGATTCAATGTTTGTTCCAGAGAGTTCTCAAAAGATACATGCAATGCGCTTAGCTCAGTTGAATGATATAAGGAAATGCAGAATTACCAACTTCACCTAACCATGAACTTCACATATTCTAAGAAGATCAGAATTCTGAACCTAATTAATAATGTAATTGAAGGGAATGTTTGTATGCTAAGAAATTCATGAATAGTCAAAAAGATTTGGTCGGTATATTTCAGCTTGAACGTAGAATTTGAGATACCAACCTCCTCAAGAAACAAAAGTGTGTTCAAACCGCCATGTTGGGTTGATGTCGTGACCACAAAAGGTAAAAGTCAGAGCAGAGGGAAACAAAAAGTTTGACATAGATGAGAGCATAATCTAGCTCTTATCTCAATACAAAATTTACCCTAATTTTTTCTCAGTCAATGTTACTTCAAACATGGCGCAGGGTAAAAGATGATAATAAAGTTTATGCCTTTCTTGCCCCTTACTTTGTTCTCAGGTCAACATACAAAAGTTTCAGGTGATGCTCAAAGACTCATTGTAAATTCTAATGCCGTCATCAATAAGAAAATGCATTAAACACAAAGGCACCGAAAAGTAAACAATTCATATTGGTTTTAGAAAATGCTCAGAGCTTGGTTCTAGAAATCCATCATCTATCAGCAATTAGAAAATGCATTAAACAATTCAGGGCATCAATAAGATAATGTTTATCAGCTCGCACAATCAAACACAAAAAACTGACACAAAACAGAAAATCAATGAATAAATCCATACTCGAAGATGGAGAGAAAGGCACTGAAAAAATGAGGGTCGACGAAGATATTGGAGGGCTTGGACTTGATATTGGAGGGCGAAGAGATTGAAAGGCACCGAAAAAATGTGACAGCTTCAAATCAATCTTTTGCAACAAGGTTGTCAAAACTATCAAAGATTTCGGTTTATCCATCAAAAATCAAAATAACGAAGAATCAAGGTAAACAGAGATGAATTTGAAACTATGGGTGTGAGTAAAAATCAAGCAAAAAGCTGTCGCATTACCGTCTAAGCGTAGATTTGAACCCCCAACGAAACCTTTGCTGCATCAAGTTCTTCGTCTGACTCATTTAGGCTGCTCAACTTCGCATAACCTTCCTCCGCCGTCGCCGTCGTCACAATCCTCATCGACACCACATACTCATGAATCGCACTTCCCTTTCCCCACAACGAGCTGCCGTGAGCCCCCGTCGCCAAAAGACCGCCCACAGTGATTCCCCACCAGTACGGCGTATGCGGCAGTGATAACCAGAGTGAAACTAAGCTCTTAGTGTCTCGCTAGGTGTAAGAGCAAGGAGCAGAGAGTAAGAGTGTTCGAGATATTATGATTATTAATTTTGTGGGAGGAAGGCTATGAGAGAGAGCTGAGGGCGGGATATAATTTTAGCTGAGGGATTAGGCGCCCTTTTCCTATATAAGGGCGCCTAAAACAAACATAAAGGCGCCCTTTTTCTATATAAGGGCGCCTAAAATAACATAAAGGCGCCCTTATATAGAAAAAGGGCGCCTAAAATGCCCCCAAATTAAGCCCAAAAAAAAAATAAGCTAGATTAAAAAAAAAATTACACTAAAGACGCCCTATTACATTTTAAGGGTGCCTAAACTATGCTAAATACGCCCTATAATATAAAAAGGGCGCCTAAACCCAAAAAAAACAAAAGTAGCACACTTAACTCGCGCCAAAATAATTTCCAAGGTCGCGCCATGAATCTAAAATATATTTTATGCGCCCCTAAAATTAATAATTTGCGTCCTGAATGTAAATTTAGGGTGCCATAAGTCTTCCCCTATACTTTGTACTTCCTTTTTAAAAATAAGGACATCTTTTGAGGAAGTAGTATCCAAATTTTGTAATAGTGACATCTCATCATCTTGCACCATAATTGTTTTCCATTTGGCCCCATCATGATTTCACCCCCTTGATCACTAATGACATGCTGAAATTTTGTTCGGTAATGAGGCTGACTATTCGCCAATACAAAAATTAACTTTTATATATATATATATATATATATATATATATATATATATATATTAATTATTGGGGTTTATATATGCAAAATAAATCGATGGAATCAGCATGTATGATAACGTAAAATAGATATTTGTGATCATATTTTGAAGCGGTACAAAAATTGTGAGAATAAAGTTACTTGAAGACATGTGATCGATAAGGATGTGCTCATGGATCGGACATGGGAGAGGATAGATGTGTGAGACCCACCGGTGAGGAAGGGGTTATTTTAGTTTTTTGTTTTTTTAAAAAAAATTATTAAAAAAAAGGCCGTCGGAGGTGGCCGCCAGAGGAGGTCGCTGGTAGTGGGGAGGGTGGCAGCCTGCGATGGGGCCCACCGGCGGGAAGGGGTTATTTTAGTTTTTGGCTTTTATAAAAAAATTATTTTTTTTTTAAAAAAAAGGCCGCCAGAGGTGGTCGCTGATTATCAGCGGCAGGGAGGGCGGCGGCCGGAGGTGGTGTGGCCGGTGGTAGGGCCCACCGGCAGGGGACCGGTTATTTTAGTTTTTTTTTTTAAAAAAATTATTTAAAAAAAAAATGCTACCAGAGGAGGTCGACGGAGGTGGCCGCCGGTGGCAGTCGGAGGTGGGGCCCACCGGCGGGGAGGGGGGTTATTTTAGTGTTTTTTTTAAAAAAATTTAAAACTAGAGGTAAAATGGTAATTTCAGCTTAAAACTAAGAGCAAAATGATAATTTCACCCGAGTTACTGTTAATTTCCGTCCAAGTTAAAGGTTAACGTTGGTCAACTAACAGCCCGTGGTATTTTTGACCCTAAAACATAATATCGTGTGTATTTTTGATTTAGGAAAATAGTGGTAATATTGGACGATCCTTGGGGGCGTGTATTTTATAAATCAGCAAAACACATCCAGCACTTAATATTCATTCAAACTTCCAGCCTACACGTGAAAACAAACAGACCCCTAGGTGTGACCATTTTGTAAGCCATTTCGCCAAAGCCCAAAAACACAAATTATCCGCAAGGAATCAGCCGAAACGTGAAGCAATGCAGAAACAATTCAGCCCATTTGATTTCTCCAGCTGCTCGGCTCACGCAAATGCCTCCAACCCACATACTCACTAATTATCCATTATTTTCTCTCCCTCTCGTTGACCCAGCGCCTCTTACGTAAACAGAGCAGATCACGCCATCAGTAATGAAGCGACAGCAGCAACACAACCATACTTCCTCTGATTTTCCTCAAGCTTTCTCGAGCCCACCGCTAATACCCTCTGGTTTCTTGCCTTCAGACTGGATTTTCAGCTTCTTATATATTCCATGCTCCATTACGTTCTTATCCTTCAGCAGCCAAGTTATACTCCTCTGTTTGTGCCGTCAAGGAACAGGGGAAACAAATCTGTGTTGCGTCTCATCGTTCAGCTTGTTCTGAAGGTAAGAGATCAAAATTTTGTTCTTTCCTTTTATTCACCGTCACTGTGTCACGTAGTAAGAAACACACTGAAGTTAAAGGAATCTGAAATATTGTTTGCTGAAACCGAAACCAAAACGGGGGCTGTTAGTTTCTATTTGCTGGTGTGTGTGTCTTAAAGCTTGCCGTGGGTATTAGAATCATAAGCCACTGAAATAAAAATAAGGGCTGTGAGCCTTGCATCTGTTTTCTTTCTTTTTCTTGCTACCGTAAAAATGCGTTAAAGTTACGGAGGAAAAACGCTACTTGCTGTCATGTTTTTCTTGCATGAGTCACTGAACATAGAAACATATATATGTGTATTATCGTGTGTGCATGCCGTGGGAAAGGAAAGAGAATATGAGGAAAACCTATAAAACATACACATGTGCATGGTATCTGTTTTCTTTTTCTCCTTTGCTGCTACTGTGCACGAATACGTATGATTTTGCTGTCAAATGTAGAAGAAAAGGGGAGCTGGACGTGTATGTATATATGAGCTTGCAGTTATCGGGTCCTTTGGCTTTTGGGGAATGAGTATTGTATTCTTCAACTTTAGATATATTACTGTGTGTGTATTTTGCTGCATATGTATTAAAAAGAAAGAAGAAAAGTGTGTGTGATGGTCGTGTGTGTCTGGTATACAGAAAAGGAAGGAAAGAAAACGCATGGGTTAAGTGATATATATATATGTGTGTGTGTGTGTACGTGGTTGTTGCATGTGTGGAAAACCGTGGCTGTTTTGGATTAAAAGAGAGAAACTATTTTGTTTTTATATATATATATATATATATATATATATATATATATATATATATATATTGGAGTTAGATTATTTATTAAATTCTAATTTGCTATTTATAAAGTGTATTTTATGGTGATAATATTTACTAGACACAATATTTTAATTTCTACAATTATATATGATGTATTGAGGCATAAATTGTATATTTAGTAATATTTAGTAAAGTCCAAATTTAAAGTGTTAGGATAATGTCTGGGAATTCAAAATTAGTTGTGGGGAAATAATAGCAAATAGTAAAATAACTGTAACAATAATAAATTCTAGAATAACATCAATAACAACAATTATAATAAATAAATAAATAAATAGTGATAAATAATAATATTATTATTAGAATTTGCATTCTCAGTTATAGGGAATTATAAGCTTTAATTGTGATAATGTAGAGCCTTCTTGTAAGCGGTGATTGTACACGTTATGCTACTTAAGCTAAGGTTAAGCTTGGAATTGAGGTAACCGAGGTTAATTTATTTTCTATGCTTGTTTTGGATTGTGAGGTATTTTTCTAAGCTTAATTTTCATATATACTACTTGTATGTGTTTTAAAAAATTATGTGTTGGTTTGAATATGAAATTAATTCAGTGAAGCAGTGTGTTTTCCAATCTATGTATTTAAGTAATTATTATTATTGGGATTATTATTGTTGTGATAATTATAATGTTTGTTGTGAGATGATGTGTATGGAATAATAATTTAATAGAATGTTGTTGAAAATTTTAGTAATATATTATTTCTTCTATTGGGATATGTTGGGTTGTGTGGAAGAAATCGAGGGTGGAATTGTGCCCATCGGCTCTCTCATTCCTGGCGCGGAATTTGAATTGAGTGTTTTGGGCGGACACTTCCCTGTTATGGATATGGTTGGTGACACGGGAGGGGACAATATGCTTGAAGTGACTAGCTAACCTTGGCCGGGTATACTAGCACTGATAAGCTATACCACGTTTAGAAGATACAAGGAGGAGCAGGATGGATGAGTGGGGATGATTTTAAATATTGTTAATTATTATATATTATTGATATCCTGCTTCTCTATCTTGCAATCCTTTCCTGCATATTTGATAAATTAATTTCGGTTACGGGGATTTTATGTCTCATCCCGTCATTATTAATTTTTTTTAGGCAAGACCTCTAACCTTAGTAGAGGTCAAGGGAATTAACCAGAGGCATAGACGCCGTGGAACTCGTAGGCCTCTTTTTGGTATTGGTGTTGTATTAATTTATATATTGCCATTCTAGGCTCTTCATATTTTTGAAATACCACATCAACAATTTTTGGATGACTGTTTATCTTCCGAAGGCCTTATCTATACACTAATATATTATAGTGGATCCACAATCTTATTTTGTGCAAGAATGGTTTTGTGTAGACCCTTTGTAGTGGGGACTAGTGCTGTGAGACTCGTGGGCTATGCAAACTCCTGTTCGTTAATTGTGCCTCGAGTTATGGATTTCCTGCAGTGGGTTTGTGGGCGGAAATTGTGCCCTGAACCCGAGGTGTGTGTAATTAAAAGAAAAATGGTTTTCCATAATCACCTATTAATCCGGTTTGAAGAAAAATTAGGGTTAATTATTGTTTAGTAAGAAAGGGTCTTTTCAACTTGGTATCCAGAACCCTGTGTCTATGATTTCAGGCCCTATTGTGCATTGCATTTAGACCATGGCTATATATAATCTTTACACACTTGCTTCCCTATTGTGTTTTGTTTTGTTCTTTGTTTTTATTATTCTCCATCTCTGGTGCGTTTTGCCTTTAGGTGCGGAGAGATGGGGAATACCAGACGTACAAAAATTGGTGACAACCCGCGTACACAGAGACGGAGTATAGAAGGGACGGCCCCCCCTAAAAAAAATATAATGACTTTTGTTTTAATAACTTTTTTTCCTTGTTTTTATTTTTCATTCCCTCCCTTCGTTGAAACGTTCGCCGCAAGCTTCCTCTTCGGCTCCTCCTCACTTTGCTTTGCTCATCAGTCATCTGTGCTTTCTGCCTTTCTCTATCCTCTCAGTCTCTCAGTCTCTCGCATAGTTACAGGGACGCCACGGCACACGCAACCTCAGTACGTCTTCCTCCATTTGTGCTTTCGATGGATTCTGTCTATTCTGATTCGCTTCCGTGGTCGCCTCTGGATTCTGTCTATTCTGATTCGCTTCCGTGGTTGCCTCTGGTATTTTTTCTTGCGCTTGTGAAACAGTTCTGATTTCTGAATAGTTTCATATTTTTACTTGCTCTTCACCTCTGCTGTTTGAGAACTACTGAACTAGGTTAATGAATAATGATGGGATTCAATTGATCAATAATTTTTCATTGATTGCAATGTTTCTCGAGGGTACACTACTTGAACAACAAACATAGAAATCCAAAACCCACTCTGGAGTTTCAGTCTTCCACCTCTGAAATTTGGAAGTCGCTTTCTCCTTTGCTCCTTAAGTATATTGTCCTTCTTTGTTATAAAAGGGGTCTTTTCTCTTTTGGTTCCATTGTTAGGTGTGGGGTCAACTAGTTAAGGGTTTTTTTTTTATAATTACTTTACCAACATTTTAACTATTAAAGATTTTCTATCATCTCACTCTCACCTACTCACCCAATTGCATTTATTTAAAGGTTCTTGTTGTGGGTCCGGTGAAGCTTGTACAGATATGGACAAATTTTTGAAGGATTTTGACTACCAATCACTCAATTTAGAAAGTTGCTTATGTGTGATGATATTGTTTGTGGTGGTAAACTCTGTGTGTTCAGTGAGTACTTTTTACAAGTGGAAGCTCTATCTTTTGATTGAAAATTTCTAGGCTTGCATGAACAATTACTGCATAATTTGACTTTTGATGTATGTTTCTAATTAACTAATTTCATAAGGAGCCCCTATGTGATTATATATGTAAATAGATATTGAGAATTCTGTGACTTTATTATATCTATTAACCATAGGCAGTTCAAAATAGAGTTGCAATTCTGTTTGACAAATAATGGACACTTGTAGTAGATACTTCGTGATAATAGTTAATTGTTTAAATTGTTTATAGGTTATTTGGAAAGTGATAAAATCTAAGAATAGCTCAATAATAAAGAATAAAACAATTGATTCATTTTTCAAGAGGAAAGCTAGTGATCACATAGAGGAAGGTAACGTAGTTTCTACATCTTTACCGGTTGAAAAGACTTGCCATAATGCTCTAAGGTTTGAATGTGAGGAACAACCTTCTAAAATTCCTAAGGTTACTTCCAATGAATTTGATATTAGTTCCTTAGAGCATGATCCATGTAAACGCCCTCAAATATGGCAATATCATGTGAATCAAAGAGATGAAGTTCGGAGGACTTATTTAAATTGGGGTCCATATGTAAACTTCAATGTTATTCTCTTACAGGAAAGAATCATCCAAGAAGATTTCAGTATACTTGGTTTGGTATATTTTCTTCTTGGTTAGAGTATTCTCCTACTACAGATGTTGCTTATTGTTTGCCATGTTTTCTTTTTACTAAACCAAGTGGACGTCCTGGAGCGGATGTTTTTATTGTCAAAGGATTTCAAAAGTGGAAAATAGTCCTTAATGGAAAAAAATGTGCTTTTCTCACTCATATAAGAGAAGATCCTTGCTCATCACATAACAAAGTAATAAAGTCTTGTGAATCAACATGGGCATATCCAGGATGTCTTTAATGTACAAAGTTCAAATCAAATTTTAAAGAACCAACTACGTCTTAAGATGTCTATTGATACAGTACGTTGGTTGACATTTCAAGCATGTGCTTTTGGAGGTCGTGATGAAACTTCAGAATAAAAAAATAGGGGTAACTTTGTTGAGATGATAAAGTTGTTAGCATCATACAATGATGAAGTTGCAAAAGTTGTGTTGGAAAATGCGCCATACAATTCCAAGTATACTTCACCTATGATCCAAAAGGAAATTTTGCATATCCTCTCAAGTAAAGTTCGTAACCATATTTGTCAACAAATTAGAGATTCCAAGTTTTGCATAATTGTTGATGAAGCACGTGATGAATCAAAAAGGGATCAAATGGCACTTGTTTGGAGGTTTGTTGATGAAAGTCGTTGCATACAAGAAAGATTTTTTGATCTTATACATGTTAAAGACACTATGACATTAACTCTTAAAACAGAATTGTGTGTTGTACTTTTTAAGCATAATCTTGATATCTCTAACATTCGTGGTCAAGGTTATGATGGGGCTAGTAATATGAGAGAGGAATGAAATGGTTTGCAAGCATTATTTCTCAATGATTGCCCTTTTGCATACTATGTGCATTGTTTTGCTCATCAATTACAACTTGTATTGGTTGCTGTTTCTAGAGAAGTTATTCCTATCCATCAAGTTTTTTCAAATTTAACTTTGATTGTTAATATTATATGTTCATCTAGTAAACGACATGATGAGTTACAAGTTGTCAAGTTAGATGAAATTGCACATTTGCTTGAGATTGGTGAACTTGAAACTGATAAAGGGGCAAACCAAATTGGTACCTTGAAACGGGCTGGAGATACTCGTTGGAGTTCTCATTTTTACTTAATTTGTAGTATGATAAATATGTTTGCAGCAACTTGTTTTGTTCTTGAAAAGATTATTGCTGATGGATCAACTTATTCTCAAAGAGGGGATGCTGATGCTGTTTATAATATTCTGACTTCATTTGAGTTTATATTGATCCTACACTTGATGAAATAAATCATGGGAATAACAAATGTTCTTTGCCAAACATTGCAAGAACAATCCCAAGATATAATTAATGCTTTGAATTTAGTTGGTACTACAAAACTTCTCATTCAAAAATTGAGAGAAGATGGTTGGTCGGATTTATTGAAAAATGTGACATTATTCTGTGAGCAACATGAGATTGATGTTCCTAACTTTAATGCTCCATATATAGCACGACAAGGACGCTCCTGTCATCAAAAACATTATATTACAATGGAGCATCATTATAAAGTGGAAATATTTTTAGTTACAATAGATAAACAGTTGCAAGAGTTGAATATGAGGTTTAAGGACAAAATTTTGGAGCTTTTGACACGTAGCTCTCATTTGATTCCTAAGGATGCGTATAAAGCTTTCAACATTGATACTATTTGCACTCTTGTTTCAAAATACTATCCTGCTGATTTTATTGAGCAAGAGAAGATAATTTTGAAGCCTCAACTTAAACATTTTGTTATTGATGCTTCTCGTAATCCAGATTTGAAGAATCTATTAACTCTATCTGAATTATGTTGTGCTTTGGTGAAAACAGGGAAATCTAAAGTGTGTTACTTGATTGATCGATTGATTTGCCTCTTATTAACTCTTCCAGTTTCAACAGCTATCATAGAACGCTCATTTTCAGCAATGAAAATAAATAAGACAAGGTTGTGTAACAAGATGGAAGATGATTTTACTGCAGATAATATGGTAATTCATATTGAAAGAGAAATAGCTAACACTTTCACTACTAATTCAATTATTGATGATTTCAAGTCATTAAAAGAGCGAAGAGCATTACTTTAATTAAAGGTAATTTTAAATTGTTTCATTTAGTATAGTGTTTTATTAATTTTGTATTATAAATTACATTGTTAACTTTTAATATTTTGATATATTATATAACAGGCGATCTTCTGGAATTTCATGATATCTTCTCATTTTGTAATTGATATGACATCCATACTAGAGACAGGTATGCTATCTTATATATTAGAGTTGTTAAAATACTTTTATTATAAATCTGAATATTTTTCTTTTCTTATATATTTGATATTCTTTTTTTTTCTTATTTATATTCTTTTTGTAACATCCCAAAATTTTAGGCTTTGGGAATCAAGAAATTAATTATGGAAAATTTGGCCTTAAAGAATTTTAAAGATTGAGAATTTGAAATTTAAGACATATTTTCCATAAATTAAAGACAATTTAGTTTGGGATAATTTATGGCCTAAAATAATTATTGGAAATTAAGGCCTATAGTTTCCCTTAATTTATTTTGGGAAAAGAAAAAAATTCAAAAAAAAATTGAAAATGATAATCGGGCCTAAATAACTATAGGATTAATATTTTATGGTTTAGGAAATTAAGAATTTAATTTCCTTGGAATTATGAAATTATTGCAATTAAAGTTAATTGCAAATATAATATTGTTTAAAAAAAAACAGAGACCAAATGGGCCACGTTAAGGCCCATGATGCCACAACCAAAACCCATTAAACCATATCCAATACATGTAGCCAATCATCTTCAGCTCACGTGAGACAGGAAATATCAGTAAAATGATATTCATTTGTTTGCTCAACTTGACGTGAATAAGAGCAGATGAGAGACCTTATGGGCTATGAAATTGAAGAAAACATGGAACTCAATTAAGCCCACCGAAAACATTGAATCAGAAACCAAAGATGCAGAACTCAAGCCCAAAACCGATCCAATGTTTATCAATTGAGTATCATCCATTAACCATCAAAAACAAAATCAGCTGCCAATTTAACAAGTAATGCTCCAGCTGTCCGCTCCTCATCATGCATGCAGAGATCATTAGGATTATACATGCCTCTGCTCCTTCATTCTGCATAAAAAAAAAACGCTGAGATCAGAGAAGGAAAGAGAGAGTATACCAAAGCTTCTTATTTCCCCTGTTCTGGCCGACACAATCAGAGGAGTATACCAGCGGCTATTTATCATCCTTGGAGCTTGGAATATGAAGGTGCTTACCATCTTCCTTTCTCCTTCATTTTCTGTTATATCCTAGCGTTGATTAAAACCAAAAAGAATCTGAAATAAAACCAACTGAAACCAAACCGAAATGAAATCATAAAACAGAGTCTTATATATATGCATGGTTACCATGCTATGCCGTGATCATGTGCTGTCAAAAATGTTCTTCTGCTGTCGGGTTTTGCCTTCGTTTTTCTGTCATAGTCTAGCTTGGAATAAAGTCAGAAGAATCCTAAACTAAGCTGGCCGAGAATGGGAATAAAAACAGGGGCTGTTTAACCAAAGGTATATTATGAAGGTGAATGTCTTTACTGGCTCGGGTTCTTCCTGATGATATTGTATGCGTTTATGTATATGAGTTGCATGATGTAAGTATCTTTCTTTGCAACTTGATAATTATGAAAAGAGGGCTGTATGTTACGCAAATAAAAAAAAAACGCTGAAAACCCAATGAAAAATAAAGGAAGAAATATGCATGTCATGGCTGTTCATGCATGGTGTTTGTTTCTTTCTTCTTTGCTGTCATCTAAGAGAAAAAGAAGGTATATATGTATATATGTGTCAACGTTTTGCTGTCTTAAATTAAGGGGAGAAGGGAACTTTTTAGAAAAAATGCCTTAGGTTGCTGCATGTGTTCATTTGCTGTTAAGAATAAAGAAAGAGAAACATTGAAGGCATTTATGCATGACTATATGTACAAACTAAGACATGTCGTGGGTCTGTGTGTTTTGCATATGGATATATATTAACGCATTGACAAATATAAAAGAGAAGAAAAGCTTGCTGCCATATACGAAAGAAAGAGGAGTAAGATAAAAAAATATATATGTAAGTGTATATGTGTCTACTGTGTTTCGGTTGGGTGGAAGTTATAATGGATAATAATGATATTAAATATTAAAGGGGGGAGGCTGTGGAACTATGAATATATAACGTTGTGTATGCATGTGTTTCTCTGCTTTCGTTAGTCAAAACAGAGCTCAGCTACAGTGATTTTAACGCCTTGCTACAGTAAATCCGAGATGGAACAGTACACGGTTACTGTAGCAGCGTCACTATTCATGCTAAATTTTCAAGATGCGCAACGATTTTAAAATAGGTCAAACATGAGAATTTAATAGTCATGCTAAAATTTAAAATGAGCTTTGGTTCACTTCAATCCGAGGTCTAAAGCTCAAGATATAATTTTTGAAAGATGGGTCAAAATCTGGGAACTTTTCGGTAATGTTTTCTGGACAGACCTGATGGTTTTGTGAACTGGGAATTATTGGTATAAGATAAAATTGTGAAAATATTTCAGGTGATATAGGACACACGTAGCTTTCTTTTGGTGGGTAGTTTGTAATTTTATGAGCTCTGAGTAAAGAATTATGATTTTTACAAAATGACCCTAAGTTTTAGAAGCTATAACTGAATAGTCTCTATGTTTTCGAAATCTGGGAAATAATTACGTGTGATTAAATGTTGGAACCAATTTTCCCAAAAACTATACTTAATGAGGAGTTCATAGGTTTTAGAAACACTTGAATTGAATATCTAAAACTCCAGATATGAATTTTTAAAGTTAAGCTATGAAATCTGAAAGCTTAACAGGACAGTCCAAGAAAATATAAAATATGGGAATTATTTGACAAGTTATAACCTTTGGTAATATTTTTATATGAAAGGTGACTTGTCTAAGAATGTGTGAGAGTTAACGGCACATTAATATGATTTTTGTGCAATTAATTAAAAATACTGGAAGTCGCTGGATTTTTAAAGACAGTGAAAGATAAAGGCTAAAAGTAACAAGTTGAAATTATTTAATTGAACCCTACTAAAATAAGGGTTAAAAAGGAAAATAAACATTCATTTTCCTTGGTTCTAAAAATATGATTATGACCTTAGGGCAAAAAGAAAAAGGAATGAACTTCAAGCAATCCTATCGGTTGGCGAAGGAGGGACCTGAGTAAGGACGATAGTTCTTAAAAGGTAGTGGGCTTACCTTACTTACATGTATTTGATATTATTGTTTATGTGTATATGTATGATTGCTATGCTTGTTTGTTATGTGTAACATATTTGAATGATTGAAGCTTTGTTTATGATTATGCTATGGTCATGAGTATGATGCATAAAGCATTGAGCATGCAGAATTTCATTATGTTAACACGAGCTTGTGCAAGGTAAGCATATCATACATTAGCATTTATCTTGCATACACTGTTTGGTACTGTCTACTACTGGGATTCCTCAGAATCTCACCCTCCCCTACCAACCAATAGACAGGTGAGCACTTGAGAGGAGTGCTGCACAAGATTCAAGGAGGGAGCGTTGCTTGAGTCAACCTAGCAGAAGGACAACAGAAGAACCGAGGGATGACAGTGATGTAAAGTGTATTTAATTCTCACTGTCTATAATGAATGTAAGCGTTAGTAAAAGGGGTATTAACCCTGGGATTACCCCTGTCCTATTTTTCATTTAATTTCCGTTGTATCAGTATAATTATTTCTGGTTCTTGCCACACTACTGCGTAAGATTAAGCTAAGAAAGCCGGCACTCACGGGCGGGCGTCACACTTTTTTTTTAATGCATTCAAAACTTTCCTTAAAAAAAAAATTCTGGGGCGTTGCCCCCGAACCCCCAAATCCCTCAACTACTATTTGGCCCCCTCAAATATTTTTTCCAAGTTCCGTCCCTGCGCGTACAGGATATCGGTGACAACAGCCATGAGGAGTCTAATGGACCTCAGGATCAATTAATTGAGGTTGAAATGTTGTGGCATATGTATAAATGGATTTGTACGACAGAGGGACAATTAAAAAGACTCGAGGAGTGTAGAGCCAATGAAGGGCGTAGTGGTGAAAGCAAGATTCATACCCAAGAGGTTTACGAAGAATCAGAGGAAGAAAACACTGTTCATTCTAAGGAGACAATTCCAAATCCTCCAAGCTATGAATCGGAAGAGTCAGCAAAACGAAGGGTTGTTCCGAACATGCTTACAGTCTGGAAACATTTAGATCGCTTCCATCCTGAGATCTTCTCAGGAAGATTACCAACAGAGGTTGAGAGTTGGATTGATAGGTTGGAGATGCTATTTGAGTCTATTCGCTGTGATAAATATCAAAAGGTCATAGCTGCAAAGACACTGTTAAAAGGGGGTGCATTGGATTGGTGGAATAAGTTGAAGCCTGTTGATGGGCATCAACTGGATTGGAATGAATTTAAGAGAATGTTCTATGATTACTACTTCCCTATTGATATGAGATATTAAAAAGAAGTTGAGTTCTTCATACTTCGACAAGGGGAGATGGATGAAAATACTTATATAGCCCAATTTATGGGGCTAGCTAAATATGTATTGTAGTTAAATAGAACAAAAGAGCAGCACAATAATTGGCTGGCTAGACAAATGTTTGAAAGATGCAATGATGAGGTTAAGGCAAGAATGGGTACCTATGATGTCACTACTCTCGAGAGGTTGGTAGCAAAAATTCGAGATGTTTGTAGAAGGTATATAGTTGCTGAGAGATCTGCGAGAAGGGATTCTCAGGGCTGATTTAGTGGTAATATGAGAACATCGGGAGGTATCAGTAAGAAGAATTACCCTTCAAGTTTTACTAGATTCGGAAACAAGAGGACTTTTAGTCAAGGGAGCTCCCAGCAAAGGAGTCATCCTCCAATAAGTTAGAGCCGTAGGAGCAATACCAGAGAAAGTTAGAGCTCTTAATGTGGGTCGGTAGCATCAGCCCCTAGTGTAACTCAACATCGTCCTTGTGCTCGTTACGGGAGAGCACACCCAGGCGAGGGTTGGACCTATTTTAATTGTGGGGAGAAGGGTCATCTTGCAAAATATTGTCATAAGGGAAGAAAGGAAGACCAGGCACCTAGACCATCCGCGCTTGGGCGCGTATTTCCTTTGACTTTAGAGGAAGCGAGATCTACTCCTAATTTAATTCGAGGTAACACTCTTCTTCAAGGTCATTCTTTATGTGTTATTTATGATTTTGGTTCTACACATTCTTTCATCTCCTATGAATGTGTAAAGAGATTAAATCTTGCTGTGAGTGATTTGTCATATGATTTGTTTGTATCCACTCCTACCGGTATACGTGTGAAAACTATTTTGGTGTGCAAGAAATTGATATTTGTATGTGAAGGTCGTGAAATGACCATTGATTTCATTTGTCTACCCATGCGGGGTATAGATGTGATTGTGGGTATGGATTGGTTAACATCCAATGATGTATCCTTGCAATGCAAGGAGAGAGTTGTGCAATTTAACGCTTGCTTAGTAATTAAAGAAATCCCCCAAGGTCCGATAATGTTGTCAGCGGCTCAGGTTGAGAGAAATATAAGGAAGGGTTGTGAAGCCTTTGTGGTGTTTTTCTCAGTCAGGTGGAATTAGAAGAAGATATTGAGTAGATCAAAGTGGTTAGAGAGTTTCATGATGTGTTCCCTGAAGAGTTGATCGGATTACCTCCAGAGCGAGAAGTCAAGTTCGCCATTGAATTAGCACCAAGGACAGAGCCGATCTTAAAGGCTCCTTACCGGATGTCACCTTTAGAGTTGGCTGAATTGAAGAAGCAGATTGAAGATTTATCGGAGAAGGGCTTTATTCGGCCAAGTGTATCTCCATGGGGTTCACCAGTCCTGTTCGTGAAGAAGAAAGATGGTAGCTTAAGGCTTTGTATTGATTATCGATAGCTGAATAAAGTCACTATCAAGAATAAGTATCCATTACCTAGGATAGATGATTTGTTTGATCAACTTGTAGGTTCATCGGTGTTTTCAAAAATTTATGAGATCAGGTTATCATCAATTGAGGGTAAAGGCAGAAGGTATTCCGAAGACTGCTTTTTGTACTAGATATGGCCACTATGAGTTTCTTGTCATGCCTTTTGGTTATTGGCGGTGTTTATGGATTGTATGAATCGGATTTTCAGACCTTATCTGGATCAATTTGTGTTGGTGTTCATTGATGATATCCTCTTCTATTCGAAGAGTGTAGAGCAACATCGAGAGCACCTTCAAATAGTGCTACAGATCCTAAGAGAGCATCGGTTGTACGCGAAGCTAAGTAAATGTGAATTTTGGTTGAAAGAGGTGAAGTTTTTGGGTCATGTGGTCTTAGCTGATAGAGTAGTAGTAGATTCTAGCAAGGTGGACGCCGTGTTGAAATGGGAACCACCTAAGTCTGTGACAGAGGTGCGTAGTTTTGTTGGATTGGCTGGTTACACTGTCATTTTATAGAGGGATTTTCTCGAATTGCCGCACCACTCACTAGATTGACTAAGAAGGAGCAACCGTTTGATTGGGATGAGAAGTGTGAGGCAACCTTTCAAGAGTTGAAGAACCGGTTAACTACTGCACTTGTTCTTATCATACCCGATCCACACAGACCATACATGGTGTACACAGATGCATCATTGAAGGGCTTGGAATGTGTGCTCATGCAAGATGGTAAAACAACTAAATATTTAAACAATGTTTTAATCCCCTCTCATCGACTTGCTTACACATGCAGGTGATGTCTGTTGTCTGTAAGACGCTAATGTAGATATGAAGAACGAGGGCTAAGTGAGGAGACACATTTTTTACACTGATTTAATGGTTTGTCTGCTGTATGGACCTTGACAATTGTTTTTCCATTGACATTCATATATGTTGCCTCACAACTTTGTTGATGATGCAAACATTATTGGCTCGTAAACTATTAGGCTAGAAAGTTGATGAATGGAAAAACCAACTTCTACATTAAAAAGTAGGTCACAACCTTATCGATTGTGATTTAATATAGCACCAATATCAGTTGAAGAACACTAGTTTTGTCAGGCCCTTAAACCAAAGATGATGAATGTTCGCCTCGTAAGTGTACAAGTCATGTAAGTAATAAAGTAATAAGTAAAGTATTGTTCTCACGAGAATTTATATAACAAATTGGTCAAGTAAGAGGCTTAGTGAACTTTAATCAAGTTGAGCTAGAACAAAGTTTCAATGTGGAATGAGAATTTTTAAAGACTATTTCTAAAACTAAAAATTGATAAAGGCAATTGATATTTGGATTTCAAGGATTAAATAAAGCCTAGGATTTTTCTTCTCCTTTTGCATTTCATAATACTTGATTGATTTCCTCTCTATTAGTGTTTCAATACACATATGTGCTAGTCTAAGGTTCAAAATCACTTGACAGGCTCTCTCAAGTCAAAATCAAGTTTCTCTTCTCATTAAAATGCACAATCTCTTGCTACAATTAATGAGAATCAATATTTAATGAACAATCTTAATATGACAAGTGCACGACTAGTCTTGGGAGGTGTCAGAAACATTTTCCTTCCTATATTATATAGTCAGAAGTCATTTGGATTTGGCATGCTTATTGTGACAATAGAAATCATGGTTCTGCTCTAAATCTTTTTCTTTTTTGGGGTTGCTATCGTCAGTTATTCATCAACATAATATTACACATTGTCATAAAGGCCCTTGATAGTTGCACACGAATGAAGACAAGGAATACCTGACATTTTCCAAGCTCTACACATGCACTCGCATAAGGACACCTCAACCTTTAGTGATCCACTCATTGTATGGACCTATACCTTACCTTCTCCATATATCTCAACATCTACGTATTTAGCCCTTGCCGCATTTTCTAGTACTAGTTGTTTGATGTTTAGGCCTACACCTTTTTTCACTTACTCATTATCATGCCTGATGCATACATATTCTTTGCAACTTTGTCATGGTGCTTATGTAAAATTTGTGCAACATTATGACATCTCTCCTTGACCATCCAAGCATTGAATGACTCATCAAGGTTTATGGTTAGTTTATCCCAAACTTTAAAAGGGAACTTGCTTATGGCCCATCTGTCAATATCACCATGATTGGTCAGCCACTCATATGGTTACTGATTGAAAAGTCTTACGTGTTCCATTGCAATATCGAAGTTATAAGCAAGTCTTACATATGCAACTGCATCAAGTAAGTGTAGTCCAATTTTCCTTACTTGGCCATAGATCATCCTCTTTCCTCTATTCAATTTAATTAGTTAGGTAATAAAGTTCTTCTTAATGTGTCTATAACAGTACGTATGCCTCTCACATTCGAAAACTCCTCGGACAATAGCAATTATTGCATTTTGTCGGTTAGAGACAATTGCTATCTGTAATCCACCTAGTATCTTCTTAACTATGACAAGGAACTATGTCTAGTCCTCAATGGTCTCTCCATGGACAATAGTAATGGCAAACGACAACAATTCATTGTTTGCATCGAAGGCAGAAGCTAATAGCAGAGTCCCCTTGTATAGTTCACGTAAATGGCTTCCATCATTGTACAGTACAAGTTTGGCACCAGCAATGAAGCCTTATATACAACAACCATATGCTATAAATATATGCTCAAAGGTGTTCCTCCAACTAGCTACCCTTTCAGCCACAATTTTGTCATTAGTTTCCTTCAACGTATTACATATCCATGGTATTAACATATATGTCTGTTCGAGTCTACTATGAATTTCCACCATGGCTTTTTTCCTTTGCCTGACTTGCTTATTGTTAAGTGCAAATCATAGTCTCTTGCCAAACTCTTCATTATTTCATTTAGACACTTGTCTATGTGATTTCTAACCTCTTCAATAATAATTGATGATGTCAAGCTAGCACTTTAAGTATGTGTCACCTTGAGATTGTCTTGGACTGTATGATCATGTTCTTTAGTGTATCTCATCACATGTACAAAATTATTACTCTTCCCAATTTCCCTTGCAGTTATCCTTCATGGATAATCTTTGACCTTATATTTAACATACACATACTCCCTTGAATTCTTGACTTATGTGTACTAAAATTTGTGGGCAATGCTGTAACTTGTGCAACACTACCTTGAATTCATCTGCATGAGAAAATGTTTGATTCACTTCTACCAACAAGTCCTTCCACTTCTTAGAGTTCATCTTGGGTAACGAGTTGGGTCACCCTGAACTGCACACGGAAGGGTCAAAAGAGATCTTGCACTGCATTAATTTGTTACATAATTATCACTCATTCAATAACACATTGGTTTGTTAATGTAAGATATTTGCTCTACAAGTCCCACGAATTGATCAACCCTGCATATATAACGACAAGTTTTATCATCATATTACCAACAACACTACATGAAATAACTACTTCTCTAACCAAACTAACTGTGAAATACCTTTCTTGATCATCTATTTCCCTTCTTGTAATATCACAACATTTACATCCTACATACACTTGTGCACTTATTTCATTATAATTAAACAGATTTTCCAATTCAGAATCATCAATTATATCTACTAAAATCTTTTCATCAAAGCTCAAAGTGTATTTAATGTCAAACCATGACCATATATATCAAACCATCGTCCTATCATTACCCTCAATTCTTCAACTGTCATCCCTCCTTTATCGATTTAACCCTCACACTCTTACCATTATATTTAACTTCACCTTTACCATAAGTTACGAACTCCCCCCCCCCCCAAAATGGAAAAACAAATAAATGACTTTAAAGAAGGTGTTGCCCCCATATTCGATGTCATCTTGCATTCTAACCTGCAACAAAAAATAAATATTTCAACATAATGTTAGACCTATAGCAATCATATTTAATAAGTGAAAAAAAATCCTACATCACCCACACTTCAACCATTGACTACTTCCCCAAATATTAATGGTTTTGACAAATTCTGTAATGATTTTCACAAGTTCTATAATGGTTTTAATAGAAGCGATAACTTCTTACAACATGTTTCAAATTCACACATATATTAGTGTTTACCAATTCTACAATGCGAATGACGAAACCAATAATGGCGTTGATAAATGACACAATGGTTTTCACACAATCGTAAGTTATTGACAAGTTCCATAAATGCCTTGACTCTTATTGTTAATGGTAATGCGAACCATAGTAATGGTAATTACAAGTATAGTAATGGTGTTTATCAAAAACCATAATTGTTAATGACGTCAACTATCATACAAATGGTGAAATGCCTTATGAAGTTCGTCATTCAAAAATAATTATGACCTAATGTATAAATCTTATTTTCAATTAAAAGGGGCAGTTTGGGTTTTCTTCAAAAGTTCCATATCCCTGATTGTCTCCTATCCCTTCTCTGTTCTTTCACAAGTTCAATGGGCTTCTCTAGGTTTAGAAAATTTAGATGGTATTTAAGTGTCATTTTCCCTAAATTATTTCTCCAGTTCTTTTTCTTAATTATTTTTTCCTCTAACTTTTCTCTTCATCTAAATTAAGCTTAAGTTTTCCTTATTTTTTTAGAGGATTTCATAATAGAACAAAAGTATATTAAATTAATTGAAAGGTTTATGGTAAAAGAGAAAATGATAGGAAAAATGGCAGGCCAAATATGAAAAAGATGAAAGCATATGCTCTCATGATCTCTTTTTTCAATTATCCCTCCTGAACTCTCATGTCTCTCTCTCCCTTTTTGCTAGAACAATCTTCCACTTCCATTCGTTTTCCTTACCTAATCCTAAAACCCTCAACCCTCCTTATAAAGGTCCTCTATCTCTTTCTCAATTTGCTTTTGTCATTCCTTTCCTCTGTGACATTTCTATTCAATTTCCATCTCTATGGCGTGGCCACAACAACCTTATTCCGCTTCCTTCAATGTCGTGACGTTGTCTCTACTACTTTCTCCACCTATTGATTGGTATGAACATGCTCTTACTTTTGTTGTCGACACTTGATTATCTTGTTCAATTCTCATCACTTTGTGTGTTGGATCTATGAATTTCTTATTTGCTGGATGTTTTTCTTTTCTCTAGGAATGAATTGTTTTCTACTAAATGGTTTAAATACTTATGATATGATCCTTATAGTATTTTGACCATTTCTGGTTGTTTTATTTAGCTTATTTGTGAATCTATTGGGACTCTTGTTGAAGTTTGGCGGCTATGTTTGAGTATCTGTTGTCCCCTTTGTCCTTTGGCTCAGTATATAGTCTGGTCACCTGTAATTATCTCTATGATTATGTCGTACGAATTAGTATAAGCACATTGGACTATATAAAAGTTAACATTTTCACATACATAGGGATTGGATTGCACAATTCTATTATGGAGAATTGGCATTTATTGGTATTATAAGGTTCTATTCTATGAAGCATGGACACGGAATTTTTTTTGATATCAACGTCTCCGATACACATTTAGGACAGACACATTGCTAACACGAAAAATGGTGAATCAAAATGGTCACCTACGTCTCTCCTAAATCGACAATGCCATCTCTCCCAAATCGACTTGACGCCTTCACTGTTCCTCGGTTCTACTTCTTCCTCCAAAATTGACATCGTCATTGCTCTTTGGTTCTACTTCTTGCTCCTAAATCGACGACACCTTCTCTCCCAAATCGATTGTGAGTATGTTCTTTGCTTTTCGATTCTTCCTCCCATATATAAATAGCTATGGTGGGTTGGTTCTGTTCCAACTTGATTGGTTAGTTCCAATAAATTGGCATTGAGATATGAAATAGTGAAGCTAAAGCTGAGAGTTGAGAGAGATCATGAAAGGTAACTGTGATTGCGTCCGTGTTTGTAGCCTTATGATTGAGAGTTGAGAGAGATGATTAAAGCTAAAGGGTGTTTTACTTAATTGTTTTCATTATATTCTTTCGTGGGAAAAGTTGATGAGATGCTAAAAGGTTACTAGCTTTTCATCTGGACATCTGGTAGAGTAAATTTGACATAGCTTATCATCTGAACATTAGGTTATTAGCTTATCACAATACACTACCTACCATATCCCTTGTTTCATCCTCCCCTATTTCCCTTGTGTGTCCTTTGCCCATTATTATATTTTGTTAATGTGAAATATACTCTTTATATTAAAAACAACAATTAATACTAAGACATATCAAAACGTATCAAAATATTAGTATTTTTGAAGTTACATATCGACGTCCCATATCAATAACATATTAGAAACGCCATGTCGGTATCGGTGCTTCATAACTTCCATTACTATGCTCCATAATTGACAGTCTCGCTCACTAAACCTTAGAGGATCCGCTTGAATGAGAACAATAATTACTGGCAAATATGAGTTACTAACAATTATATCACTAATATAATAGTAATAATAACTCATAAAAAAATGATAATTCTTAAGCTGTCAAATTCTAGATGTCCCCTTCCTCAATTAAATCTTCTTCAATCCTTCCAAGTGCTCCTTTAAATCTTTTTGCCTTTGCCGATTTATCTATGTTGAGTCCATTTACAAGGACTTGATCTTCCCTCTAATTAGCAAAGATGGAATGCTTTGTCTTCAAATGTGAACTCTCACGATGCCTATTACTAGTCTATATTGGTATTATTATCTAAATTTGTAGACATCTAAAAGTTGTTGGTTATGATTAGTTTTGATGATGTCTTATATAGATGCCATTAGCAAGAGCAAAAAGTTTATATCATATACATTGACTAATTGCTACATTTAATGTAGATTTGTTCATATGGAGAAAGAACAAGAGAAGAGAAGAAAGAATGAGTTGATTCATGGAGAATAATCAAGAAGAGAGAATAAAGAAAGAAAAACTTGTTGAATGGAATGAGAAAATCATTATACAAGTTTTTAGATTGATTCTTTAAGTCTCCACGATCAAATAGAAGTTGAAATGAGTCAATTCAGAGTTAAAATGAGCAAGTTGAAGCTTCACGATGAATGGTGCCCGAGTTACTCCAGTCATACACATATTACTCTAGTCATATATGTGTTATTGTGTTTATTACTCCAGTAACGGTTGGCTTACTCTAGTAAGAGTTACTCCAGTAATCATTTAAGTACTCCAGTATCTCATTATTCTCAGCTACTTCCAGATCAAACTTGATAATATGTCAACTGTGTCTTCATTACTCCAGTAATGAAATAGCTACTCTAGTAATGTAGGTGTATTCACAATAGAATTACTCCAGTAGCCACTTACTTACTCCAGTAATATGAGTGTTTCAACAGCTCTATTTGCGTTTGTCTGATGATTACTCCAGTCATTCATTAACTTACTACAGTAATGTTAAGACAGAAAGCATCTGATATGAAATTACTGCAGTCATCCTCACGTTACTGCAGTAATACATGTATTTCAGCAATTCTGTTACACTCTCTTCAGCGTTTCACCTGGGCGACGTTTAGTAAATCGATGATATCTCCCAAACCAGAGATCGGATTGGGGTGAAACCAATTTTGAATGAAACTAGACATCCAATGCGTCATCTTGACAAGACTTCAGGTTCAAAGAAGATCAGATGAGAGAGCTATGAATTTTTTAAGTTGCCCCATCTGTTAACGTCACCCAGCAGACCAAGGTTCAGTAATTTGAGTAAATCTCACAAACTACACATCGGAATAAGCTGAAATCAGCGGCATATGAAACTACACTCACACACCTTTCCAAAAAAATCAAGATCACAGAAAACAAAGATCAAATGAGAGAGATATGATTTTTGGAAGTTCAGGGTCTGTTCAGGATGTTGAACAAATGTTTTCTTCAATTGAAGTCTTGCTAAATGTTACTTTTCAGTAATACATAAGTTCCTGCAGTCATATGAAGGCAGAGAGGAGTTGATATTTATGTCACTCCGGTCATTCAAATATTACTACAGTAATGGTGAGACATAGAGCAAATAGCCTCATCAACTCCAGTCATGCAAAATGATACTGCAGTCAAGAGAAAATTGAAAGTAGCTGATTCCATTTCACTTCGAGTCATCAAGAAAGCTACTGCAGTCATACATGAGTTACTGCAACCATATTGAGACAGAAAGTAATTATCATTTATGTTATTCCAGTCATCTATAAGCTACTCTAGTCATCGTATCACAGAGAGACTCTCAAATGTTTGAAACCAAATTGACTCCAGTCACCTTGTATTGATTCCAATCACTTAGACACAGAAGCGAGACTCTGTTTCCTGAGGCTTACAATTTGATCTCATTTGTTTTATGTGTTTCATAATTTCAATCTACAATTATCCTCTGTTATATTTGATCAATTTTCTCATGAGTTTCAGATAAATACAGCAAAGATCAAGGAGAAATCTGATTGGGTAAAATGTAATTAATAAAGAACCAAGAACAAGCCTGAAATTTCTCCTCTATTCTAAGAGTTCAGCTCAGGCCATTCAAGGACGATTAAATCATTCTCCAACGGTCTAATAAAGTTATGGAAATGACAAGAATATTGGAAGACCATTTACAATAGCTAAATCCAAGATTCCAGCCAAGAATTGAAGAAATAGAGAAAAATATGCAACGGTCATATTCCAGATTTACAGCTGAACGTTGAAGAATCATTGAGAGGAAAATGCAACGGCTAGTTCATCTAATTAGCTTATAAATACCCATGAAGTCTCAGAGCAAAAAACCACCGAACTACAAATGATCATATATTTATCTTAGAGAGTGAGATTATATGTATTGTGCTTCAGTGTTTATTCACTTACTTCTGAGAGAGAAGATTCATTGTAATCATCCTATTATTCTGAGAGTTACTCAAGATTGGGTGATCTTGAGTGGGAAACACTTTGTTGTGATTACAACTTGTAAGGAGAGTGAATCCGAGTGAGGGGATTACTTTAAGTACAGAGTGTGTAATCAAACAAGTGAATTGATTACGGTTTGTAAGGGGGAGTGAATCCTAGTGAGAGGATTACTTCAAGTATAGAACGTGTAATCAAGTTCAAAGCAAATAGTGGATTGCAAATCTCAAGTGAAGCTTGGGGACTGGATGTAGGTCAAGGATTAGACCGGACCAGGATAAATCACAATTTGCATACTCACTTCCCTAAACTCTTATATTTCCAGTATACATATTTGGATAACTGATTACTGTCGTAGAATTGATTTCAAATTAGTTGTGACAAGTTTTTAAAGTTATCCAGAGTTCTATCAAACACCCAATTCACCCCCTCTTGGGGGATAGCCAGGTCCAACAAAAGTCTGATTGTATGTTAGTACCATGGAATCATATCAATTGTATACACCATATTATGTAATTGAGTTATACAAAGAAATAAAAATATTTTCTTACACAAATGCTTGTACTTTGTACAGTTGACAAGTACCTATAAACTAGCACATATCAGTCAATTCTGGACGAGTTTGTCTCGTCTGTTCAAGTTTAGCTTTGCAATTAACTAAAAATTAACATATCAATAGTAGCAACACTAGATTAACCATTAACCAGTTCAGTTAGCAATTAACTAAACATCAGTATGGTTGTAATAGTAACAACCTTGCCTAAATTTAATGTTACCTCCGGTCCTAATTATAAGACATAGTTGACTTTCTTTGAAGAGATTAAGGAAGTTAAATAAGTTACTTAATCATTTCATATGTTGTGTATATTTAGATTATATATTAGTTTATTAGTCAAACTAATTAGTTTGAAGGAAAAAAATAAAAATAAAAACACTCTAAAATAATTTAATTAGCTTCCTTAATCTTTTTTAAAAAGTTAATTATGTCTTATAATTAGGATCAGAGGGAGGGAGTAACAATTTGTCTTGCTTCTATCTCCTAACAAAGGTTTTTTCTTGTTCAAGTTTGGTCTTTTACAGTTTTATCTTGGTACAATTTGCTCCTATGTTTTATAGCATTGACCACTTGCTCAACTCTAATCTTTAAGCTTTCTTCAACCTCCAACATATTGCATTTACCTCACCAACAAGATGAATCTCGATCCTCTTTTCCTCCATCATGTAAATGCATCCTCTTCCTTTTGTTTTTAATTGTACAAGTGAAAAATTTTTATCAAGAAGAAATCTACAAAAAGAACTAAAAGTATGACCCACAAAATCAGCTTATGCCGTTTTATATTTTGAACCAAATAATATGAATTGTGGGAATCCTCCACTCTCTTCAAATTTAATTTAAAGTTTCTAATATACTTCAACCGGATAAAAAGAGGGGTATGACTAAAGAAAGGCAGAGTATAACATTATCGGATTGTAAGGTTCAATTAACTTGCAAGTTCGCCAAGACACACAAGAAAAAGAATTAGAGCAGAGGAATTGAGAAAGTTGAGGACTTAAGAAATTCTTAATGAATCATATCTCTTATTGTACATTAATCAATCCTAGGAAGAGAACCAAATCAAGGAATAACCTAAGGCAGTCAATGATGAGTTCCCTAGCATAGGACTCGAGTTATGTTATCTATATCATTGTATCTATAAGTATATACACATCTCGTTGTGTCAGTCTCCGTGTTTCTCGTCTTTTGCTTAGCTCATGGAGCAGCAATAACAACACTGAAATGAGAGGACAGAGGTTTAGAGAAATGTGATATAGAATTTTGGGAAAATTGATAAAAAGTTCTCCATTTAATTTGTCCTTATGAGAAGGATCTAATAAATTTTTATATACAGGAAGAATTGATATTATTCACATTTTATATGTACATTGTGCATGTATTCTAATTTAGGTTATTCTCATAGAACACCTTTTCAATGGGAGACTTTTTCCCCAACTTTTCCTATAATTTATATTTGGATTGTAATAGCCGTAAAAATAGTGAGAGAAATAAATTGCTTTCTGAAAATATATTTCAATTAGTAATTGCATTTTTTAACAGGGTAAGCTTTTGTAGAGGCAATAAAGGTTGCTGCATACTTTGGGCCATTTTGTGCGAATCCAAACCATGACATATGAGACTTTTCTTTTTCTGTTTTAATACCATGATATTACTAAAATTTCCATTTGTCCTAAAAAAATCTTCATAAGAAACTGATGATGGAGATTTTTAAAGAAATTATTTGATCCTTGAATATGTTTGCGGATAATTTACAAAGTTAGAAGCTATCATATTTTAAATTGTAAGTTAAGTTAGGTGCAATAAAATAGTGGGACTTTGGTGAAACTACAAAAAGCTATATGGTTGTTTGTTGAATGGTTGAGTTTGATGTTTGTGATATGACTGAGTGTTTATGGTGCATATAAGATGTTTGTTAAAGTGTATAAGAGAAAATTTGATTGGATTGTATTGCTTCAAATGTTTAAATTTCTGTTTAAAGTTTGAAGAGACATATATAGTTGCTGATATTGGGATTAATAATTAAGAGTGATAAAACTCAATTATTATTTGAACTTGTGACTATATTATCTATAAAAAGGTTTAAAGCTCAAGGCCCTCCTTTAATTTTAAATTGTTACAAAGTTAGGATTGAGATGGTGTGTTAAGTTGTCAATGAGATTATTTGTTGGTTGGCATACGGAACAAATGGTATTAGTAGTGAAAACTAATAATGAATGAACTGAAAATATTTGGCTGATAATTGGAGAACTAGGTTTGATTTTGTTTTTTGTTTTTATTTTTGTTTTTGTTAGTATTTGAGATGCCTATAACATGTTTGTTGAAATGTTTGGGAGCTATGCTTGGATGTTAACTATGATAGTTGTGGGACAGTTACAAGTTAAGCAGTGAATTGATTTTGTAAGTTCCTAGCTAGAGTTTAAGTAAAAGAGAATGACAATGGCATTACCTTAGGTACTCAGGGATTAAAGAGTGAATGTCTAAGTGAAACCAACAAGGTAGAAATACATCATGTGTATTTGGGAGGCAATAGGTGAGTAAATGGCGTCCTATTATAATTTTATAAATGATATTTTACTTGCTATAATTTTATTAAATTATCAACTTTCTTGAATACTAATTTTCCTAGGATACTTTTGTTGAAATTATATCAATTGCTTATTGTTATTTATATGTTTAAATGAAATGATTATTTTATTAAAGGTTAAGAGGTCATAACATTTTATTGTTTATGAATTTTTTTTATGCAAAGAATTGATAAGAAAATTTCTAAGATCTTCTTTGTAAAATTTTATAATGAGATGGTCTTATATTTAAAATGCCCTTATGCGAGTTTCTATTATATGGAAAGACTTTCGACTGATGGAATTGGAAAGAAATGTTTTTGAGACTTTGTAAACTCTCATGTTGAGGTCTGTTATTACGAAATATTATTTTCAAGTTCCCATAATTAAAGGAAAACATCTTTGCTTGCTATTGGTAAATTGACCTCATGCATGCTTGAAATTGTTTTGAGAGGACCGAATACAAAACATTGGTTATTAACATTAGAACTGTTAGTCCTTGGCACGTCATGGCTAATTTCGAGCTCGCTTAACATCATGGGCATCATACTCACGCTTGCATTCGTGGGATCCATTCTCACGCTTGTTATTCGTGGGTCTTGTACCTATACTTGATTAATTACGCTCGTGGACTATGTGTCGATACTTGTTTTCGTGGCCTATATGTCACGCTTGGTTATTTTCCCTCATAGACTGTGTGTCCACGCTTGTTATCACATTCTAGTGAGGTCCTTTGAAAAGATGAGGTTTAAGAATTAAGGTTTAAACTAATTATGTCAAATCAAATGTTTATAATTGTATACTATAGAAATTGAAGTTGATTGTCATATTGCTATGATTCAAAATTAACTTTGTTTAAATTATTTTCATTAGTATTTAATTAAATTTCATAAATGAGGCATTATTCATCAGAAAATTATTTTGGCAATAAATAGCTATGGTGACCTACATCTTCACTTGAACAATGAAGACTCTCATTATTGATCATAGCTTGTAGATCTATGTTGGAACAATTGCTAGTTGATGCAAAGTTAAGTTTGTATTTACATATTTATGTCCAAAATTTAGGTGTTTCATGTAGCTTATAGGCAGAATCCTTGTCTTTTTGGAATATATATGTGTGTGTGTATGTTGTAATGGAGCATAAAATGTGTTATGAAAATTCGGCTTATTGTAGAATTTTTGAAAAGTTTAATTTATAAGTTTAAGGTTTAAAGAATGTGAGTCTACTCATATATTCATATATTCTGTATCGGTCACCTCTTAGTTTTTAGAGTGTTTGATGTGGATACTTTTTTAAAAAAATGATCAATGTGGAAAAATGAGAAATTATTTGAATATCTTGAGTTAAAAGTACATTTTCAATGCCTGGAGAAATATGCTTAAAGACCAAATTCATATGTTTTATACACTAATGATAAATACTTATTGTTTCACTTGAAAATTTGTGCTGTTTGAGCCTTAAATAATGTTAAATATCTTTTTTTGTTATAAATTTGCATGATGTGAAAGGTAAATAATAATTTGCATGAATGGTATATTTGAGAGTCTTTTTAATGAGTAATTTGTAAATTTGATCCTTCTGTATAACTCTCCTTAATGAAAAAGAATGAGTTTGATTATTCTATTTATAAGAGCATATTAACTTAGTTTAAAAAAATTGGTTAAAATTAGTATAAAATAATAAGTACGTCTCAAAAAAAAAAATACATATATATATATTTTAAGTATGCCCTTATTTATAAGGGGTAAGAAAAAGAGAAATAGAATATATATATATATATATATATATATATATATATATATATATATATATATATATAAAAGTATTACCAATTTTTTAATTAATTCAATATATATAAATAATAAGGTAAAAATGGAAAAAAAATTAAATATTCAAACAATTTTTGTCACGCTCTTATTAATAAGATCCAGGAGATTCGATTTTTTGACTCTTATGACGAGGATTGTAAGTAGTAATTTTTTTTATATAACACTTTGAGCCACCCAGTGTCCACAACATTTTATGGATCATACTATCATGTATACAAGCATTTTACTAATTTAGATCGAGGCTTTGTCCAAGGTCTTTTTGAACAATGTGAGATGCGAACTTAGTTCGCCCACTGTCTAACTAGTCCACAACTAGACTAAGTACCTCTGAGTAGAATACATTTTTTAATCGTATGCATTACTATCCGCCCTTTGGGGGAAAAAAAGAAAAAGAAAAAGAAAAACATTATCCTATGTGCAATTAATAAAGATGGCTTAATGCAAAATCACAAAATTTCAGTGTCGTTATTCAAGGGGCATAATTCAATGCCTTTCAGAGAGCTACACCAATGAACAGACTCATCCTAAAAATCACCCTTACAAATAAAATACAAAACGTTGCTTTTACCTCTCTTACTCTATTGGAAAATATTCATCATCCTGTAATCATTGATTCTAGGTCATCAGTAAACAGCTATCAATGACTAAACCACATTTTTTCACTTCTTAACCTCCTCATATTCTGCCTCTGGGGCCTGGTCACTACCCTGAGATCCTCCAGAAGAGGATGAGCCGCCACTACCACCACCTGATATATGTTGCCCAATCTTAGATACAGCCTTGTTAGCAGCATCAACACTGGCCTTAATTTCCTCCGCATTGTCCCCTGACATTGCTGTCCTCAAATCTGCAACTGCATCCTCGATCTCCTTGGCAACCTCGCTTGGGATCTTTTCTCTGTACTCATTCAAGCTCTTCTCAATGCTGTAGATGGTAGTATCTGCACTGTTTCTGATATCGATCAATGCTTTTCTTTCTTGGTCTCTCTGTGCGTGCAACTCGGCTTCTTTCACCATCTTCTCGATCTCATCTTCTGAGAGCCCTCCTGATGAGCGGATTGTGATTTGCTGTTCTTTACCAGTGGCTTTGTCTTTGGCAGAGACGGTGACAATACCATTGGCATCAATGTCAAATGTGACCTCAATCTGAGGCATACCTCTAGGGGCAGGTGGGATGCCAACAAGCTCAAATTCTCCAAGCATTTTGTTGTCAGCAGCCATTTCACGCTCACCTTGCAGCACCTTGATACCTACTTGGGTTTGATTGTCAGCTGCAGTTGAGAACACCTGTAACAATAACATAGTAGTCATGAATAGCTTCCATCATACAGCTGAAAAGGCATTTAAACCATAATAAGTGTACAAGCCGGGCAGGAGAAATACAACATAGTAAGGAAAGGTTAGGAGCATATTAACAACAATCATTTTCTCCACTTCATGCTTGTATGCGCTGTGCTACCATGCCATAAGATGAGATACCTCGTGGGAATTACATTTAGGCACACAATTGAAAGAATAAGTTACTTATAGAAGACTACATAATACCTAATAGTAAGCTTGTCAACATAAAATCAATCATAATAAGCCATTACTATCAGTTTTAAGGGTTACCTGACTCTTCTTGGTAGGAATTGTAGTGTTCCTTGAGATCAATCTAGTGAAGATGCCACCCAAAGTTTCAATACCTAATGACAGTGGGGTCACATCTAGGAGAAGCAACTCTTTAACATCTCCACGAAGGATACCGCCCTGGATAGCTGCACCCATTGCAACTGCCTCATCAGGATTTACTCCCTTGCTAGGACTCTTTCCAAAGATCTCAGAAACAACCTCTTGCACTTTAGGCACACGAGTCATGCCACCAACAAGAAGAACCTCATCAACATCTTTAATGGAGATGTTGGCGTCCTTCAAGCAGTTCTTACATGGTGACCTAGTCCTCTCAATCAAGTGGTCCACCAAACTCTCAAACTTGGATCTAGTCAATGTGATATTCATATGTTTAGCACCAGATGCATCAGCAGTGATGAAAGGCAAGTTGATTTCAGTTTGAGATGTTGAAGACAGTTCTATCTTAGCCTTCTCAGCAGCTTCCCTGAGTCTCTGCAAGGCAAGTCTATCCTTTGAAAGATCAATACTCTCAGTTCTCTTGAATTCACTCACTAAATAGTCCAACAGGGCATTGTCAAAATCTTCTCCTCCCAAGAAAGTGTCACCATTTGTTGCTTTCACCTATACGTCATCAAATATTATCACCAAATTAATCCTACAAGTTAAAAAAAAAATACAAAGAGGACATTGAAATAAACAAGTCTCCATGCCTCAAAGACACCATTGGATATTTCCAATATGGAAACATCAAATGTTCCACCTCCAAGATCAAAAACTGCAATCAGACCCTCTTTGTTGTTCATCCCATATGAAAGTGCAGCTGCAGTCGGCTCATTTATTATTCTCTGCACATCAAGCCCTGCGATTCTACCAGCATCCTTTGTTGCTTGCCTTTGAGCATCGTTGAAGTATGCCGGCACAGTGATTACAGCTTTTGTGATGGACTTCCCAAGGTATGATTCTGCAGTTTCCTTCATCTTGGTAAGAACAAAGGCCCCAATTTGGCTAGGAGAGTACTGCTGCCCGTTAGCTTCAACCCATGCATCTCCATTTGGAGCCTTAACAATCTTGTATGGGACCATCTTCATCTCCTTTTGAGTTTGAGGGTCTTCAAATCGCCTACCAATGAGACGTTTGGTTCCAAAAAGGGTGTTTGTTGGGTTGGTCACGGCCTGTCGTTTGGCTGGTGTACCAACAAGCAGCTCTCCTTTCTGGTTGAAGGCAACCACAGATGGTGTTGTACGAGCTCCTTCAGAGTTTTCAATCACTTTAGGATTCTACAAAGTATGTGATATTAGTCAAGAACACCACATAAAACAAAAAGAAAAACAAACAAAAAAACAAAACAAAAAGAGAAAATATCATTTAGGTCCCAATCAAGGAAAATAATATATTGACAAGTCCTATAACATGTCAATGGTAGCTCTTCATTCATCAATGGGGGACTTCACTGATATTATTTCTCATTGTTGGAACCTTAATGATATCTCCTAAAATAAATATGTACACTATTTAAAAAATTAAGAAATGAATGAAGAATGTCTTACCTTTCCCTCCATAACAGCAACACATGAATTGGTCGTACCCAAATCAATACCAATGACATCATTACCAGCAGGCCTTGAACTGAAATGCACATGTAATCCATATGATAAAAGTTCATCAGAAACAGAAATGATGATCATAGAGGATAGAAAAAATTATTAGCAACGACTCAAATAAGAACCACAAAAGAAATAAAACCTGAACGGACGAGACAAACTCGTCCAGAATTGACTGACATGTGCTGGTTTAGAGCTACCTGTCAACTGTACAAAGTACAAGCATTTGTGTAAGAAAATATTTTTATTTGTATATAGTGCTGTGTGCTTATACTAATTCATAAAATATAACCAAAGAGATAATTACAGGTGACCAGACTACAACTACAGAGCCATAGGACGCAAGGGGGCAGCAGAGACTAACACAATCAACAAGAGTTCCAAGAGATTCATAAATAATCCCACATCAGGGAAATAACTAATAAGTTACATAAAATAACCAGAAATGGTCAAAATGCAATAAGGATCGGATCATAATTGATTAAACCAGTTAGTAGAGAACAATTCATTCCCGGCGAAAAGAAAAATATCCGGTAAACAAGAAAGCAAGAGATCCAACCAACTTAAACGACGAGATTTGAACAAGATAATCAAGTGTCGGCAACAAAAAGTCAGAATGTTCATACCGATCGATAGGTGGAGAAAGAAGCAGACACAACGTCACGGCGTCGAAGGGAGCGAAACAAGGCTACCGTGGCCATGGCGCAGAGATGGAAATTGAAGAGAAATGTCACAAAGGAAAGGAATGACAGAAGCAAGCTGGGAAAGAGAGAGGACCTTTCTAAGGAGGGTTTAGGGTTTTAGGATTCGGTAAGGAAAACGAATGGAAGTGGAAGATTGTTCTAGGACCAAAAAAAGGGGGAGAGACAGCCTGGGAAGGTAAGGGAAGGTTCTAGAGGAAGCTCAAAACGGTCTTATAATGCGTATATATCGTCTGGATAAGTTGATGCCAAGTGGTTTGAGGTCTGACATGTGACTTATACTTAGAAAGGAAAATCCCCAAAATTCTCAAGGTATTAAAATACTTTTAAAAAAGTCACATATCAGCCAAAGTTTTTTTTTTACCTTTTTTTTATTATGTCAGAAAACAAAATTATAATATTGTACTGATATAGTTTGATATAGTTGTTGACGTATACGGATATAATCGTTAACGTGTATTGATTTAATTATTAAGATATACTCCCTCTGGTCCTTATTATAAGGCACTAGCTACCAAAATATTTTGGTCCTTATTATAAGGCATAAACTATCTTTAACCAACTCATTTATTGCTATTTTTCAATTATACCTTCATTTTTAACTAACTTTTTAAATTCACATCCTTAAAGTAGGGGTAAAGTTGAAAATATTTATTATTTCTGAACCAATTTAATGACTTAGCTTCCATTTCTTAGTTTGTGAGAAATGATAGTTGGTGCCTTATAATAAGGACCAGAGGGAGTAGTTGTTAATATGTATTGATTTAGTTGTTAATATTGTACTGATATAATTGTTGACATTTTCTGATATAATACAAAAAAAGATCCTAAAATCTTTTCTGACAAGTAATCTTTCTTTAAGCTTTTTTGAAGAATTTTTTTAGTACCTTTGATCTTAAGAGGGATTTTTCTTACTTATAATGGCAGCGCATATGTTATTGAAAATCATGTTATATCTCAGTTCTTTTATTTTTATTCAAGACAAAATGAAATAAAAAAACATGAGGTTTATAGATTACATATAGTTAAATCTCACATTTAACCTAGTACAATCTTTAGTTATTAAATTGAGGGTTAAGTAGCAAATCCGTCCTAGAAGTATACATTGTGAAGTAATGTTACTCTGAAAATTTTTTCATGCTCAATTTCACCCCGAACGTCTAAAAACGTAGAAATGTTGTCATTTTTCGTTAAAAAAACTAATGTTGAAGGCTAAAAAATTGACGTTGACTGTTAACTTTTTAATAGAAAATAACATTACTATGTCTTTAAACTTTCGGAGTAACATTGAGCCCAAAAAAACTTCCAGGGCAACATTACTTTTGAGCATGTACTTCCAAGACGGATTTGCTACTTAATCCTTAAATTAAAATACCATATATAAGCCAAAGCCCTATTTGGCTTAGTGACAAAAGTATCTCCCATACGTTAACCGGTAATAGGTACGATTCTTTTTTTTTTTTTGCTTTAAAAATTTTAGGAAAGGGGTTAGGTTCACCCACAATCCAAAGGCAAGGCAAAATCTCCCTTTCTCCTATGTGATATAAATGTTGGGTAGGGCGAGCCGTCTATTTCTCTCAAGCGTTTTACTTAAGCACTCAAAAGCTAAGATGTCTCTTCCAGCGCCTTGACCAACTCCAGGATCGAACCCCCTCCCTTTGGTAAGATTGTCCGACCCCTTTGTCAGTTGAACCCAAGGAGCAGAGGTCACGTATGGTTCTATTGTGAGTGTGCTCCTACAAGCATTAGCCTGTCATTCCAAATTGAAAAAAGGAAAATAAAAATCGGCCAAAAAACAAAAACCCAATCGAGGACCGAAGGACAAAGGAGCCATAAAGTTGGGCTGGGAATAAGGGTGCTTTGGAAATGATGAGGCCTACAATATGAAAATTGCCAACTGCAGTCTGCAGGCTTGAAGGTGTATACCAACTTCCTCCACTTGATCCTGATGTCAGAGAATATATGAAGCGTGAGAAATTTCCCAGAGGCCTCATCGTCCAACGCAGTAATATTGGGAATCCGAAGCCTCCAGACCCTATTGAATCATATTTTGAGGACAATGATCATCATATGTACGAGCACGAGATTGCACTTTCCAAAACCCAGGAGGAGTATGTAAAAGAGGGAGACGTTAATATACGAGACATTATTCTTAATTCTTGAAAAAACAACATATAATTGTCCATGTATGAACACTAGTTTCAATAAACATAATCCAACATTTTGTAATTGTTGACTTTGACTGTTGTTAATTGTCATTTTAAAAGACAAAGCTTCTCTTCATCCAAAAGGGAAAACTATTGTCTTAAGAATTCATATCCATTCTATGAATTAAAACCTTTTGATTTGGGTTTGACTCATTTTTACCAATCGCTGACCATCATAATAAAGAATGATTTTAAAATCTTAAATTGAAGACATTGAAAATTAGGAACAAATCACCAAGAAGGGGGGTGAATTGAGAATTTGAAAAATTCTTTTACAAGATTCTAGAAATTAATCGCAGGAGTGCATAAGTGCAGAGAATGTGAGAGAAGAACAAGACACAGCAAGATTTATACTGGTTCAGTCTAACTCTTTGACCTACGTCCAGTCCCCAGACTCTCTGGGATTTTCACTATCACTTTCAATCAGTTACACACTCTGTACTCGAAAATTATCCTCTCACTAGGATACACTCCCCCTTACAAGTTGTACACTAATATCACAACTACACACTCTGCACTCAGGATGATCCTTTCTCTAGGATTCACTCCCCCTTACAAGTTGTAGTTGTACAACCAATCTCCAAGTCCTGCGACTTGAGATTCTTTACAATCAAATGATTAATAGAAACAAACTCTCTCTAAGAGCAGATATTGATAAACACTGAAGCTCAAATCTCTCAGGATAATTTACAGAAGAATGAATACAAAAATCTCAATGTTACTCACTGTAAATGTCTTGTATATTGTCTATATATGTTCTTCTTCGAATCTGAGTCATATTTATAGCTGTTGAAGTTCATTTTGAATGAAGAACATAGCTGTTGGAAGAGCACTACGAATTTTGATCGTTTAAGCTCCACTCTCAAAAACTAGTTGTTGAGAATCCACTAAAATCTTCTTAATGGATGGGTTCTGCTTTTGTCTAATCTGTTGTAGACATTCTTGCAATGTGGGACTTAATTAATATGAAGATAATGTTGATGTCCCTGTGTTGTAATGGGCCGTGCTTAAAGTTGTAATTATTTAATCCAAGTTGGAGCACTTTATAAGACAACATATTCTCTCTCTCTCTTGCTTTACAGCTCATTGTCTGAATCTTCATTGTTTCCTTCAATAAACCATCTGAAACTTGCTAACAAACTGGTTAAAAGACGTTAGGAATAATAGCAATTAAAGATATGAAGTATTAAGATTATTCAAATGGTTTTCGCAAATTCGCCCCATCTGATTTTTCAAATCTGTGTGTTACAAACTCGAGTTTACAAGCCCAGACTCGAGTTTGGAGTTCATCCAGAGAGCATCTTGTTTTGAAAAGGTTCCTAAACTCGAGTTGATTAGTGACTGACTCGAGTTTGGTTCTTACAGAGAGGAAAGTCGCGAGTTGCTCTTGAATGAAGTTTTGAACACAGTGCTAAACTCGAGTCATTTAGTGACTGACTCGAGTTTGAAGCTTTTATGAAAATCTTGAGTTTAAGTTCAGAGCTTCAAAACTGGAGTTTAGAAAACGCAAACTGGAGTTTACAAAACCTGAAATGTTACTTAGCTCTCTGTATAGTCCAGACTCGAATTTTGATATACAAAACTCGAGTTTCAGTGTAAACTGAAACTTTTGAAAAATCTTTATAAGTGTAAACTGGAGTTTTCAAAATAGTCATTTACTCGAGTGCTTTCTGTTTGAGCTAAACTCGAGTCTCCAAAACCTAGACTCGAGTTTCAATGAAAACTAAAACATTGAAATAACCTTGAAGGCTCAAACTGGAGTTTTCATTTTTAAGACTGGAGTTTAGAAATCATGTAATAGGTCGAGTATTTTCAAATAATCCTAAACTCGAGTTTCCAAAAATCTGACTCGAGTTTCAGTGTACATTGAAACTTTGAAAACTTTTCATTTAAGTACAAACTGGAGTCACTGAAACTTAAACTAGAGTTTAGAAAACAAGTATCAACTCGAGTATCTCTGTTTATGCCAAACTCGAGTCTACATAATCCAGACTCGAGTTTCCAGTGAAAACTGAAAACAGAAAGGCTATTCAATTTGGTAAACTGGAGTTTGAAACTGGAGTTTAGAAAACTTGATAAAACGTTGAAGCTTTTGTTTGGTCTCAAAACTTGAGTTTCCAAAGCATAGACTCGAGTTTACAAGTCTTTTGAACTTTTTAGCATTTAAACTTTCTTGTAAACTGGAGTTTCTCAGAATCAAAGGTAGAGTTTGGAAACAAGTTGAAATTCGAATGTTGGCCTTTGATCTAAACTCGAGTTTATAAATACAGACTTGAGTTTACAACTCTTAGAAACTTTGATTTTTCTCTGTAACTCTGCAAACTCGAGTTTGCCTATGCAAACTCGAGTTTGGCTTTCTTTGTTAAAAACTGAGCTTCTGTCTATCAAGTCCAAACTCGAGTTTAGCTGCCTTAAACAGAAAGTTTTACAACTTTCAAAGACAAACTTCAAATTAAATTTACAATTGTCAGTTATCATCAAAACACCTAGAGAACTAACAGACATAATTTAAAATATTTCAGATTTCAAAACTTCATATTGTAAAATAAATACTTATTTAATTAGTGGAATTTATTGGTGAGAAGTAAAAAACAAACCAAAACAACCAATGAGAATGACATGTGAACAGTACAAATGGACCAATTAGGTAACACTATTGAATATGTATATTAATGACAGGAGCAAATGAATCTTTTAACCCACAAAAATAAATAATCTAAAAAAATGATAATAACCAAAAGCGAAAAAAAAAGTACACAAAAAAATATACATTTGTAAATATTTAATGGTTGATTTAACTTAATCAACCCATCTCCCAATCAGGGCGGACCTACATGGGGGGCTAGGGGTAGCCCTCACCCCCCCTAATTTTCTTAAAAAGAAGTTATATATCTAATAAAATGATATTTTAGTAATTAGGCTCTCCATTTCAATTAGGTCATTCATAGTCCAGATCCATCATTATGTCTATGGGAGCTTAATTCTTTTATGCTATAATTGATTATCAATTGCAAGAATTAAATAGCAGGTTCAATTATAATACCGTTGAATTACTTGCTTTGTACATGACTTTAGATCCAAAAAATAGGTACAAGTCATTTAATAGTGATGATAATTACAAACTTATTGATAAATTTTATTTTAGAGATTTCACATAACAAGAAAAATTGCATTTAAAGATGGAGTTACAATATTTTGAGTATGACATTCCTAAACAACCAAATTTAATTAATTTATCAACTACATTTGAATTATGTCAAGGGCTAGCAAAAACTAGAAAGTCCATCATTTACCTTCTTATTAATAGAGTGATTAAACTTGTATTAATTCTTATAGTTTCTACAGCCATTACTGAAATATATTTCTCCGCTATGAAGATAATAAAAAACAAGATTTGAAATAGAATAGAAAACCAATTTCTTAATGATTTTTTTGATTACATGCATTGAAAAAGAAATTGTTTTGAGTTTTAGCACGAATTCAATTATAGATGAGTTTAACTATATGAAACATGTAGAGTAATAGTCAAGTAAAGTGATCTTAACTTCTATAATAGATTTCTTTTAATTTTTTGTATATTAGGTCTACATTGTATTTTAAATATTTTTATTTATAATATAATATTTTTAATTTTCTCCCCCTGTCTTTAAAATTCTTAGGTCCGCCACTACTCCCAATATTATTGAAACCTTTGAAACTCTACAACCACCCAATTTAATCTCTTGGTATAGAGATATTATAAGAAGTTCCTGAACAATGGTGAACTATAAGCACCAACAATATTAATCACATTATATATTAGAACATTTTTATGGTAATAAATGCTATAGATGACATGTAGAAGACAACAATAACCTTATTGTATGATAAGTTGTAAAGAAAGATATCATATCAGACAACCAAATTTTTTTTTTGAAAAAGAATGCAAGACTATTTTTCATGCACCAAATCGAACAACTTTGTACTCCATGCATTTTTTTATTTGAATTATATATACCCAAAGAAAAATAACATAACATGAAACCATGTTTCCCAAATAATGCAAAGACTTGTGAACATACCACAAATTATTTGCAAGAATTTGCTTAGAAGACTACAATTTTGTGACAAAATTAAATACACTAGAGATTGAAGGTCTGTGATTTTTGATATCATCATCAGTTAACCGTTATCCCCCACTCAAGCTTCAAATGATACTAAAATTAACAATAATCATTTAATCATCGTTCCCCTTCATTCTACCCGTTCCTATTTTCCATATTGTTACGGACTCAAATAAAGGCCCACTAAAAAGTATGGCCCAAACAGCAAACAACCCATATCTGGACCGATATCGGATCTCAACAACCCCTAAATCAAGGAGATCTTAACTGATTAGCTATAATCAGGATCTCATCTATAATCACGGCATATCTCCTGGATAAAGCTCATTAATTCAGGACCCTAGGTAAACATATAAATAGGACTTAAATCCTAAAAGGTATACACGCTCTCTCTCTACTTTTAGAATTTTGACATCACTGTGCACACACCCTACTCCTTAGGCGAAAGACATTTGTCTGCACAGTGATCCTTAGCACTAATTGGTATCTAATCCATAGATACATGGGAGAGTCTTTTGATCCTATATTGAATCACTAGCCCATTGGTTAGACACTTGTGTTCTACAACAGAATATTGGCACCAACCGTGGGGATCCATAAAATTCAATCCTCATGACCAACGATGACAAATATTAGAAGCAAAAGCTAAATGCTCATGCAAGAGCAAAATCAAGAACGACATGATTGTAATATCCTAAAATTTGGGCATAGAGACTTGAGAATAAGCCTACGTTAAGCAGACTTTTAAGCCCGGTTCAAGAAGTGTGACATTTCCTTGAAACATAAAGATCCTCTACGTTTTTGAGGAAATAGGAAGAGAAAGAGACAATAAAAAGTCATATGTCAAAAAGTAAGAGTCAGATCCTTACCCCTTAAGTGGGACATGTGCCATTTCAGGGGTAAAGGAGGAAAAGTAAGGGAGAAAGTCAAATCCTTACCTCTTAAGTCATTAATTTCGTCCAACCAGGAGAGAGAAGGAGAAATCAGATGGTTTTATCCATAATTAGGCCCAAACAAGAAAGGCGGGTCCCACAAGCGATTAACCGGTAGAAAAAGGACCGATAAGGACCAGTAGGGGCTTCTTTTGGACCGAATGAGATAAGTATAGGCCATATTGGGTATACAAGGAGGCACCACATATGTATGTCCAATTAGGGGGAAAATATCTGAAAAGCAAAAGAAAAGTACACAAGGATGTACCCTGTTAACTAGCAGGGCCCAACGTGGATCGGTAGGAGACGATGGGACCAAATAAAGTGAAAAGGACAAAGAAAAGTATGAGGGCAGATTTGGTGGGGCCCAAATGGCGCCACTTAGCCTCAATCATTAAAAGTTTACTTGGAGAAAAAGAAAAGCAGAATCAATCCAAAAGTCAAAATGCGGGTCCTATTCTCTAGATAAAAAGGGATAAATTAGATAAATTGGGAAAAAACATAAAATAAAAAAAAATCAAGGATCTGATTTGTGGGCCCAAGATGGCGCCACCTAGCCCTAGGAACCATCTAGAGTGCTTGGGGAACAAGAAAAGATAAATAAAGGAGTTCCGGGTCAAAATTGGTAATTTACGTAAATTCCGGGCCAAAATAGGTAATTTTTCCCACTTGAGGAATAAAAATCTAACTTGTGTGGAGGGAGATGTGCCACACAGAAGAACCTTAGCCATATTTGAAATACTTGGAGGAAAAGTCAAAAAAGTCAAATGAATTCCATTAATTACTGGACAGAGTTTTACTTTAGTTATTCTAGACTGATCAGATACTTGTATTATTATTAAATTCACATGCTCTCTCTCTCCTAGACCAAGGGAGCATGAAATTTTTCAGAATAAAGAGAGAAGATCTTAGCAAGTTTCCACGGCCAAATCAACTCCAAGCTGAAAGTGGAGCTAAATCACCAAAGGGGGGTGAATTGGAGATTTTTCAAAATTTTTGCAAACTCTGCTCAAATGGTAATTGAATAGGGAAGAACAAAGAGTAAGGAAAGAAGAGTAGACACACAAGTTTATACTGGTTCGGCCCAACTCTTTAGCCTACGTCTAGTCCTCAGGCACCCTGAGTATTTCACTAAGTCACTTGATTACACACTCTCTGACTCTGAAGCAATTCTCTCACTAGAACTTGCTACCCCTTACAAGTTGTAATCAAAGACTCCCAAATCTCCAAGTCCCCCAACTTGCGATTCTTTACAATAAAATTAATAGAAATAATAAACTCTCTTAAAAGAGCAAATAAGATGAACACTGAAGCTTAGACAGTATCAACTGATAATCTGTACAAAAAGCACAAGAATAAATGAACAAATTTAATGCTTTTTCGCTTTACAGCTTAATAAGTTATTGGAGAGAATTGAATGTTATTCTATATATACTTAGAGTATGTTTAATGACCATTGCAGGTATTCATTTGACTTTTGGTGAAGATTTTTGTCTATTACAAGCACCTTGGTCTCTTCTCTCGATTCACTTTGTTCATTCTTTGTATTGGAAGGATAAATGCTAAGCCCCTTGAGTTTATAGCCGTTGGAATGACAGAGTTCTGAGTAGGTGGATGTCTCTTTATCATTCTTTCATCGTGTAAAGCTTATTAGATGATAATATAGTAGGTTCGGTGGTTCCTCATTTAATGCTTTGACAGTTTCTTTACTTTAGTGAAGTCAGCACTAAAAAATCTCCTTAATCCATCTGTAACTTGGCTAAAAAACACTAGTAAACACATTAAACATATCTGGTAATGTTGATGATTAATAACTGGAAGCATTTAGATCAAATAACAAACATTACACAGATTTCGTAAATTCAAATTTTCAACTGTCACGGCCCATACTCAAGTTTGTGCATCAATACTCAAGTATGTCACTGTGCACTTAAGGCTGTACTTGAGTATTCAAACTAATACTTGAGTATTCTCCTTCCAGAGATGAAACTCATGATTTGAGCTTTAGAGCTTTGAAAGCTCAGAAATTTCAGTTGCTCCCTGTATGACTCGATACTCGAGTATTCAACACCATACTTGAGTACGGGTGTCCACTTTGAAACTCAGAGAGAGCACTAGCCAGTATGAAACTGGAGTTTCCGAAATTAGACTTTTCCAAACTGAAGTTTCTATGTGTAATAAATTCTTAAGTCATCTTTTCTTGGCTCAATACTCGAGTATGCTATCATCATAATCGAGTTTTCACTTAATTATGAAAACATTTGAATTCTGGAGCCAAGTTGAAAACTAGACTTTTCATATTCCAAAACTTGAATTTTTGAAATTGGAGTTTTCCAAACTGAGGTTTGCATTTCTTTTGTCAAATCACTGAAGAGTTCTTAGGCCTATACTCGAGTATGCATACCAATACTCGAGTATACCAATACTCGAGTATGCTCTGATGGAAAACTTGTGTTGCTCTCGGTAAGGTCCAATACTCGAGTATCCTCTTGGATACTGCGGTATTGTCCTTAATCATTTGCATTAGGATTTTCTTTGAAATCTCAATACTCAAGTATTGCTACTGATACTCGAGTATTGTCTTAATCAACAAGTTTTTAGTTTCTTGAGACAACTCTCCAATCTTGGTTTTACAATTGATTGTTATCATCAAAACCCCATAGAGAACTAACACAAGATACTAGGATAAATAACCAAATTTTTGATTCAAGTAAACACCAAAAACTCGAATCGAGGAACCCGAACTTGTGATTTTCGTTCAAGGGGCTGGTACATGGTGTTGCAATTTGATTTTTATGTTCTTGATAATCTCAATGGGTTTAAAATGTGATTTTGTATGGGGATAGCTTATGGGTTGATTTTCTGAACTCAAAAACACCGAAAAACCCCTAAGAACAGCTTATTGTCAATTCTGGAAATCCTGGCAGCGAACCTTCAACTGTGTTTTAAAAATAGTAAATGAACTCATTTTTTTCTAAAAATTTACAGGAAGAAAGAATACTTCCTAAGGTTCACCATGATGTATAATTTTATGTCTTTTTGAATTTTCTACTAAGAGAAGTAAATTGTTGAAAATCACCTAGAAAGTTAAGTATGTTTTGGACCAACAAGTAAAGATTGGGCTATGTAATTAAATAAGGATTATTTGGAGGTATGGAAGTATATTTTTCCCATAAACTAGACATCCTGAAGGTTCATATATGGCACCAATTTTAGGTCAATGTGATTTTTGTGGAATTTATTAAAAATCATTGAATTTGGGCTTGATGCTCTGGGTTTTTCTAGAAAATTGTCTAAGGCTCAGTTTTGATGAAAAATGCAAGGGTATTTTCATAAATACTCAAAATAAGCATTTTGGTGTTATACAGGGCTAAGGCATACTTGGGAAAGCTATCAGACACATTAATAAATTAAGTTAATGCATACTCTACCAGGTATTAACTGTTTACTTAAGTACTTGATATGTGTTTGCTGTATGTTTGTTTTGCCATACTTGTTTTGTGTATATTTTGCCAGATATGCATATAGATCATGTTGGGGTTTGAGTCCCTAATTGTTGTGTTCCTAACGCTGAGGATTTTCCAGGGCTTGCCATATGTGTCGGCTCGATGGTTGTAATTTTGGTAATTCCGAGGCTGGTCTAGTTCAGGTGGCTCAACGGTGCAAGAATTGTGATTTTTGTAATTTTGGGGCTGGCCTGGTACAGATAGTTTGACAGTGCGAGGATTGTGATTCCAGTAATTCCGGGGCTTGCCTTGGTAAGGCAGCTCGAAGGTGCGAAGACATATTGTTGTGTATGTTTCTGTTTGCATATATGGTGTATTTGACATACTATATATGATTTGATACATGTCATGGTTGCGTGCATACACTGTACATGTATAGTACGTGAGTTTAACAATTACTCTGGGTTCATTTTTGAACTCCAAGAAGACCTGTAGATACAGGGGAGCGTGTGTGAGGAGAAGGACCTTTTTGGAAAGGTAGGGCTTTGTGATGCAGATGAAGATTAGGGAATGCCCTATTATGTTTTGTACTCATATTTTTGGGATGACTGTATGTACTCTCTTTTGGTATTTATTTTGGATAACTGTACCCTTAACCTTTCAGGGACTTTTACTTATTGTTTATTTACTTTTACCAATATAGTAGATTGTCCAAACCGGTTAAAATGCTTTGTTACGCACGTCCATATCTTAAGAACTTTGAAAATCTTTCATATCTTAGTAAAAACAGTTTGTATGATAGTAATGAGTTATAAAGCGTTAGTCAATCATTCAAATAAATATACTGGAAATATAAGAGTTTAGGGAAGAGAATATGCAAACTATGATTTATCCTGGTCACCTTAATCCTGACCTACATCCAACCCCTAAGTTCCACTTGAGATTTTCAATCCACTATGTTCTTGTTTAATCCAGGCACAAGAGAAAAGCTTCTACAATCCCATAAGTTTACCCAAGCACTTGTGAAGCCAAATCTCTCACGGAGATGCTCCCCTTTACACACCGTAAGATTACAATTTATTTCCCACTCAAGATCACTCAATCTTGAGTAACTCTCAGAAAAAATAATTATAATGAATCTTTTCTCTCATAAGTGAATATGATGAATAATAAAGTATAATACAAATAATCTCACTCTCTATGGTAAATTATATGATCATTGAGATAATCAGAGAGTAAGTGATATAGATGTTAGAGTATTGGCATTTTGACAATGAAGCTATAATCCATGTCTAATCATCTATCCTGAATGCTTCTCCTTTTATAGTTGATGAAGAGTATTCGACCATTGAGCAATTCTTCCTGTTTAGAATATGATTCTTGGATGTCTGTTGGAAGTAGCCATTAGACTTGTTTAAGTTTTCTATTAAGCAAATGAAGTGATTCAGTCATTTTTTTTTATTTTCTTCATACCACACACTTTTGGCATTAGTCACTTTCACTCTTTCCCGAAATGGGTCTCTCAAAAGTAGATCATTTGTTTGCTCTGAATAAGTTTTTGTGTAGGCTATATTTTTTGTCTCAGCATTTAATGTTCTGACACAAATATGACATTTTGAGGTTTTGCAAGTAATCCTTCATTTGATCATTTGAAACTCACTAACAAAGATGATTAAAAGCATTAAGAGTAGTTGTGAGTGATAATTTGAAGTAATGAGATAATTGTCATTGAGTTTAAATTTACGAAGACGATGATGTTTAACTGAAGCAGCAAGAACTTGAGTTTGTTATAAATGACTCAAGTTACCGACTCGAGTTTGCTTCATCAAAACTCAAGTTTTGTTCTTAAACCAAAATAATAATACAAAGAGTTCAGTTTGCAAATAGGATTTCAAAGAGAGAACTCAAGTTTTAGTATTTCTAAAAGATTGGTAGTTCAATGAAAATATTGAGAACTCAAGTTATACGGTTCAAACTCTAATGGGGAACTCAAGTTTTAGTATTTCTAAGCGTTTGTTAGAAATCATCAGTTCTTAAAAAAAACATAAGAACTCGAGCCATACTCTTCAAGCTCGAATTACAAACTCGAGTTTCATAAAGTGGAACTCGGGTTTTCTAAAACATTCATCGAGTATACTTATGATCAAAGAGGAGTTGAAGTCATACCTTAGCAACTTGAGTTTTTCTTTCAAGAACTCGAGTTGTTACCTTTGTTTGATCTAGAATGAATAAAAGTGTCTTCCTTAATATAGCGTCTTCAATATAACTCCAAATGTGACAAATGACCTATCCACAAAAGGCCCTTTAAGTCTTCTTTCAATTATAAAAAGAATCAGCTCAAAATTCATTGAATGTTAAGCGTTGTGATCATATTAATAGAAGATGTCATAGACCAGTGTTTTTGCAACATCATGAACTAACTCTAAACTTTAAAAACTCATATATCTCTCATTTGAACTTTGTTTTCCATGATCTTAATGGTTTTGAAAAGATATTTGAGTCTAGTTTTATATGTTTCTGGTTTCAACTCATTTGGATATGTAGTTTGTGAGATACACTAAAAATACTAAAGATGGGTTTGCTATGTGACATGAATTGTAGTTGCAACTTCTAAAATTCATAACTCTTTTATCTAAACTTTTTTTTGGCTTGAATTTAGTGTCAAAATGACACATTGGGAGTCTAGTTTGATACATAATTGGTTTCACCTTAATTAGATCTGTGGTTTGGGAGATATCATCCAATAACCAGACATTGCTCATTTTGAACGCTAAATAGAGATGAACAGAGGTGCTAAAACACGACAAAACTTGAGTGTTACTGTAGCAACTGGGGTTTGCTCGTAGCTAATGAGCAAATTACTATAGCAAATAAGTGAACTCAAGTTTTGAATTATGTACTTGAGTTTGCTCATTATGAAGTTTGGTTTTGCTTATTTTAACTTTGAATTGAGCCATTTCAATTTCCATTTGATCATAGAAAGTTGAATATTAATATTCTCATTATATGTGGCATGTTCTTCTTTCTTCAATATCCTTTCTTGATCATTCTCTATAACTCAACTTGGACTAATCTACATTAAATATAGGAATTAATCAACATAAGAGATAAATATAGTATATAGACTTTTTGTTCTTAATAATGACATCTATATAGGACATCATCAAAAATAATCACATCCAACAATGCTTACCTCATAAATTTCAAAAGCTTTCCCCAAACCCATTTTTTCCCTTTCATACCCTTTCATTTCATTTTACTTCACATTTTCACTGCATGCAAACTCCTATTTTCCATGTCTTGGTGTCCCTCATTATAATAATAATAATAATAATTATTATTATTATTATTATGAGAGAGAGCGCTTTATTTAAAAAAAATATAATGGACCTTGACGCTCTTTCTTGGCTTGGCCCTCACTCCTATAGTTTTTATCCTAGTGATAAGCTTCATATCTGCCTGTCCATCGGTGTTTGAATTTGCAGAGAAAGAGAAAAATAAATAAATTTTTGTGGGCATATATGTGAATGCACTATTAGCAATCTCCCATTTATTATTTTCGCTTGCTTTTAAATTAAAGTGTATTGTAATATCGTAATCTAAGTGATGAGATTATTGTTGGTAAGAAAAGAAAAGAAAAGAAAAGTGATGAGATTAGAAGTTAGAAAGAACCAAACTTGCCAACATGACAAAAGGCCTTTTTTTTAGTGGTAGAAGAAAAAGATCTCTCTTACAAGTAAAAAAAGAAAGAAAGAAAGAAAGAAAGAAAATGGGTAAAGGTGCAAAAATACACATGAGCTTTTTCCCCAGGAGCGCTCAATACTATGTGTTTTTTTTGGGAGTAAAAATACACATGAACTTCCCAAATTGGGGCAAAAATCACATCACCATCAAATTGATTTAATAGAGTTAATTTTGCAGTAGGCCCCACATTTTAAAAAAAACATGATTTTTTAAATTTCCTTTACTGCCCTCCTTCCCTATCAGTCGCTCAACGCCCTGCTCCGGCACCATCGTTGCCGCCAGCTTCAGCGACCAACAATACTGCTCCTCCGCCGGCGACGCCTTCATCTCCTCCTCCAGCAGCTCCAACTCCACCTTCACCAAGCCCTCCTTCTCTTTCCCCTCCAGTGTGGATCCATCGCTGGTGTGGTTTTGGACCTTTAGAGTTACAAGCCCTTCAAAACCAGCTACTAAGACCAACAGGATACAGAGAGTTCAAAATAATTACATAAGCTTCGCTAAAGCATTATACCAAAAGTATGCCACAAATAGAAAAGAAATTATCTTTGTTTTCTCAGACCATTGATGGATCACAAGCAACAATGTGTGAAGACCAGTCATATGTTATATGCAACTTTTAGAAAAGTGGTGTTTACACTAAATGAGGAGCTGTAACACTATTGCAGGGAAATAGCATAAATGGAAATTTCTCATAGATTTTCAAGATAGATTCTTCCCCCAAAAAGTAAACAAATCCCCGCCCTTTCTTTGGGTTAAACGGACCCCCAAAAACCCTTGATTTCTCAAAACAAGACGAATTCAAAGCATGAACAGGGCAAACGACAGGGATTTATGGTGGCGGACTCAAAATGGAACCCCTGATGTCACTGGTGCTCCTTTGACCTCACTCTTTCGTTCGATGGAGTTCAACTTTTTTTATTTTTTTTTTCCTGATGCTTCTTCAATATGGAAATGAGGGTGCAGGGAAGAAGGTAGACAGATCGAGGAGAAGGGTAGTGAGGGCAAGGAGGGAAAATGAAAAACCTAGGATTTTTTGTTTTTATTAATAGGGTGGGACCCACACAAAAAATAATGGCAGTTACACTTTTTTAACGGTGATGTGATTTTTGCCCTAATTTGGAAAGTTGATGTGTATTTTTTCTCCCAAAAAAGTATATGATGCTGGACGCTCTTGGGGGAAAAGCCCATGTATATTTTTGCACCTTTACCCAAAGAAAATAATGCCCAAGAAATTAAAAAAAGGGATAGAAATTGAAGTTCTTTGTAATATACCTGGTGACTCCTTTGTAAGAAAAATACAACAATCTTAAAATGGAATAGTAGTTTACCAAAAAAATTCCGCAATCTTGAAATGGAATAGTAGTATACCTGGTGACTCCTCTGTAAATCGAAGTTCTTTGGCCGAAAGTATCGTCTATCTTCTTGGAGCTATGGGAATCCATAGCAATAACAGCAGCTTTCTGATCGCCACCGGCACATTGTGGGGTGGTGGTGGTGACGCCGGAGGACAGAACTCCTGTGGTGATGTCGATTGAGAAGGCCAGCTCATTCCCGAACGAGTCAATTGAGTGAGTCACAAACTCACCACCGGTATAGCCTTAAGTCTTGCCGATGGAGGCCGAGTCATCCACTTCAGACCCCGAGTTGGTCGAGAAAGCTTGGAACCCAGCAATGGCTTTTAGATCTTGATGGTCACTGAAGTAAGCAAAGCCCTGGTCATAAATATGGGTCGAGGTCCACGAATCCTGAGTGTTTGTTTGGTTGTTAGAGTAACATATAATAGATGACGAAGAATCACCTAGAAAATCCTTGAGTTTTGGAACCTAATGTTGATTCTATTGAGCTTCCAAGAAACCTAGGTGGCCCAGAAGCTAGCTCTTAGGCTGTCTCTCTCCCTTTTTGCTACCACAATCATCCACTTCTGGATGATTTTGGTGAGCTTCCATTAATCAATTATGATTCGATCTTTATTGCATTTTGACCATTTCTAGTTGTTTTATTTAGCTTATTAATTATTTTCGTGATATGAGATTATTTATGAATCTTTTGAAACTTTTTTTGAAACTCAGTTGTGTTTGAGTTTGGATGGTTCGAGGGGAGGCTAGGGGAGGGAAGAAAAGGGCATGGGAATTTTTTTTTCTCATATGGATTAAATTATCTATAGAAAATTTTTAATATTCTAAAAGTACACTTTAAATAAAAAAAATATTCTTTTTATTAATCACAATTTAGTAAAAGACTTCTCTCCTTTCTCATCCCCTCCCCTTAAAACAAACACTATTAAGAAATGTTAATAATGGAACCTTATAATACCTATAAATGCCAATTCACCACAATTGGTGTGGTCCAATCCCTATATATATGTGTTTGTGTTAACTTTTATATAGTCCTCGATATTTGACCAAAAAAGAAAATATAGTCCTATGTGTATATACTAATTCATATTATATACCCATAGAGATACTTCCAGGTGACTAGACTATTACTGCAGGCAGACTATAACTACAACTAATTCCTTATTGGTCAAGTATTCTAAAAAAGTATAGTTTGGGAGTAACGTACTCACTTTTGTGCCACTTATAAGTTGTATAACATGTGAATCTAGCTGAAATATATATACATTCCCACACTACTTGGAGATAAAGGATACATAATACTACTCCCTAACAAAAAAAAAAAAACACTGGCAAGACTAATTGAGCAGTGGGATAATCACATTAACGCTTCAGGAGTGGGGGGACCAAAGGGAAGCATATGCATGGATGGAATGGGGTTCACATTATGTGCACATCCCTCATGTGTAACTTATGTGCTCATTGTTCTAAATTTGGGGTGAGCAATTTTTCTTTTTAATTTTATATATTTATTTATTTAGATTAAAGGGAAAACATTTTCTCATGTTGTAGGAAAACCATTTTCTCATGCTACACACACATGAAATAGTGGGACCCATATATACATATATTAATTCATATATGTATATGTTGGTCCCACCATATCATGTATGTATAGGAAACTTTTTTTTCTCATGTAACATGAGAAAACCAAAACCCTTAGATTAAATTATATGCTGCATTTTGAAATATATTTTTCACCTTGTATCTCAAATTAATTAATTTTCAGGATACATGAAAACTATTTCTTAATGCGGTATTAGAATATAATTAATTTGAGACACTAATGTAAAAAATATTTTAGGATGCAGTATGTATGTATGTGTGTGTGTGTGCGCGCGCGCGCGCGCGATCGCCCCAAAATTAGAGGGATGAGCACATAAGATGCATATAAGAGATGTGTACCTAATGTGAACCTAAGGAGAAGTGAGGGTGAGTGACTGATTATATAGGTTAGTACATGTAGTCGTATTTAATAAATATTTTTGAATAAAAATTCAGGATAAGAAACTTTTATTAAAATTAAAAATAATTCTTATAAATATGTCTTGAAAGGTTTAAGTAGTCTACAAAATTAAACAACACAAGATATGAACAAAACAATCACTAGAAAATATGTCAAAAAATACAAAATTAGTAAGAATACTTATGAAATAAAAAATATCTTTTATAAGTTTTAAATTTTTAGGATTCTTTATACAAGAGGTTCTTATAAAACTTAATTCTAAAAAAATGATACTAGCAACTAAATATTTGCAACATCATTATCAAAAAAGTAAAAAAAAAAAATAATAATCTTATTATCATCTAAATATTTTTTTTAAAAAAAAACATATGTGTCTAAAAGGGTCTGCCCTTGGCCCTACAAGGCTTCATGAGCAATTTCTAGAGCTTCCCACATTTCCTTAGTAGTTAAGAGATCACATATACGAAAGTGATCCTTTTCACTAAAGGCACTTTAAATCATCAAAATAACTTTGCTATTTAGAGCCACTGGCCTTTTGTCAATGTCATTGGATTTTGAAAGAGGTTTTCTGACTACTCGCTTATTTTTAGATTTCATGGGCGCGTAGTCTCCATCTTCAATGACTTGTCATGGCCCATATTCCGAAGCCAACACGAACTCTCTTGTTCTCCATAACGAATAGTGCTCTTTGTTGAAGCCAATAAGTCAAGAGATAGTACATCGTTGATTAAAATTCCTTCCATAAATCTTTCTCAAGATGTTAATCCTGCAAAGAAAAGACTTGGCTTTGATACCAAATGTTAATGTCAACATTTCACCTAAAAGGGGGATGAATTGGGTGATTAAAAAAATTTGATCCGGATAAGATAATCAGTTAAACTAAAAAGGAAGAGAGAGAAATATATCAGCAAAGTGTGCACAGTGGTTTATACTAGGTCGGCCTTAATTTCATGACCAAAGCCTAGTCCCCATAATGTCTTTGAGATTTTCACTATCGTTCCAAGATTATAGGGGTTCTTGGCACCACTTTATAGAGTAATCCTCACTAGGACTTACTCTTCCTTACAAGTTGTAATCCAATAACCATACTCAAGGTCCTACTACCTTGAGTTCTTACAGAAATCAAATTGCTTGTATAACTCTCTCGTAGAGTAGATATAGAAAAACTGATGAATAATGAATATTAAAAGATATTTCACAAAGAGTTAGTGAGCAATGAATGAGTAGTAATTGATTGTGTGCTTAATTGGTTGCTTCAAATTGAATACCCAGATGTTTATAGTTGAACTTTATTAATGACTGTTTTGAAGCTTCAAGCTTTCCGTTAGAGACCAATTGGAGTCATTGGAAGAATTTGAGGTTCAGTCTTTTTAACTTTGTTGCAACGTATCTTCACATGACATGCCTTTGGTCTACTCTGGGATTGCTTAAGGTTTAGATCGCTTTCGCTTTCACCAAAATGGGTACTTTAAACAACATCTATTTGACCTACTTTGAAATAGCTTCTGTGTGCTCTATTTTTTGTCAACGTAATTAATGTTCTAACACAAAATTTGCTTTTGAGATTTTGGATGCAATCTTTCAATTAATCATCTAAAACTCATTAATAAACATGTTTAGTAGTATTAGAAGTAATATGATTAGTAATCAAAAGTAATTAATGATAAATAGTAAATTTGAATTCTCGAGTGTTGTTCTAGTTATACTCAAGTGTGCAATTTGTCACACTCGAGTGCTGATGAATTATGGTGTCTGGTACGTACTGTTGAAGATAAAGTTCAATTTAAAAATGTCAATTTTTACCAGACATTCGAGTATCTCAGAGACACACTTGAGTATCACAGAGTGATACTTCAAGTGTGCCTTTCAAAGAGGCAACACTCTTGATTTATCAAGTGTTATGCACTCAACTTACTAGTGTCTTACCTTGCACTCGAGTGTCAAAGGTCACACTTGAGTGTCCATCATAATACTTTTATAATAGAGGCGAGTGTCAGGTAGAACATTGTAAGTGTTAGACAAGCATTCAAGTGTTCATTAATACACTCGAGTATCTAACTCAACACTTCTTGAAATGAAGCGAGTGTCAAGCACAACTTTTGCAAGTGTTGAACCTGTTAGTTCGCTATGTGTTTTGATGATAATTGATAAATATAAACTCAAGTGAAGTTTGTTTTGGCTAAGTTCAAATTGTTTTAAATTTGTTCAAACTTAATTAGAATTTTGTTGTTAAAGACAAACTCGAGTTTGCACTTTACAGAGAACAAGTCAAGTTATTTGAACTTAATTAAACTCAAGCTTAGACATGGAAACTTGAATTTGTCTTTGGCCGAGAGCTTTTCAAAGATTTTTATTCTTAAGTAAACTTGAGCCTGGTTAGTTAAACTCAAGTTTGTCTCTAGCCGAGAGTTCTTAAAGGGTTTCATCTTTGAGTAAACTCGAGTTTGGTTTAGCAAACTCCAGTTTAAGTCAAACTGAGAGCTTTCAAGGGATTTACAACTTAAGTACACTCGAGCCTATGTTTTTAAACTGCAGTTTGCATTTGTGGGCTTAAACTTATCCTCATTTCAAAAAGTCCCAAACTCGGGTTTATCTCTTAATGAATCGAGTTTCTTCAATCTTAAAATGTTTTTTCAAAAACTATCGCGATGTTTATTTCAATTAAAGAACAAAACTCGATTGGAGGAAATCAAACTCAAGTTAGACACTTAAATAAAATATTCTAAATTCCACTTTGAGTCTTATAGAGATGTGTTTTCTTTTCAAACTTCAAATCCTTCCTAAAGAAGATGCCTATGAGACTCAAGTTTGGAAAAGTAAACTCGAGTTTCAAACTCCAGTTTAAAGTGCTTTGTTTTAAACTCATCTTACTCAAATCTACGAAATCTTCTTGTTTGATTTACATGTTTTATATCATCCTTCACTACTACTCTTAACTATGTTTAATTAATTTGTTAGGGAGTTTTAAATGATCAAACTTGTCTTAAATTGAAGTTTAAGCATAAAGCAAAAGGTGGTGTTAGGACAATCATTGCTAGCCCAGAAAACTTAGCATCCTTTTGGCAAATCATTCGCTAGACTTTGCAAAGGTTTAAGTGTTGTCTTTCCTCATATGGAAACCACATCATCCAATGGATTTATTTCAAGGAAAGTCAACAAGAATGTCTAAGCCTATGGATTAACTCAAATCTTGAGAAAGAATGGATCTAGTTACAACCTAACAACTTCATTAATGTTTCCAACGGTTATTTAATGCTTGCATCATATATAAGTTGAAGCATTTAATTCTCAATAACAACAAGAATATAGAAAATGAAAAACACTCAAGTCTTACTTGCATTTACTACTCTTTTGTAAAATATTTTCTAATACATTGAACTTTAGTATTTATTCATATGCTCTTTAAGAGAGTCTCTTACTGATTATCATTTATAGTAAAATCTCAAAGTTTTGGGACTTTGAGGTTAGGTTATTAGTTTACAATTTGTAAGGAGAAGTGTATTCTTGTGAGAGAATAACTTTTGAGTACAAAGTGTTTATTTGATTTTTGTGATAGCGAAAATCCCAAAGAGTCTGAGGACGAGACATAGGTCAAGAGTTTGGACCAAATCATTATAAATCGTCTGTGTCAAGCTTCTTCTCTCCCTCTCTATTATACTCTATTTTTTAATTCATTTTTCATAAAACAATCAAAAAGTTTTTGAAATCCCCAATTCACCCCCGCTTGGTGATTTCCTTCATTTACAGAACCATGACTCGAGTGTTCACTCATACACTTGAATGTCCAATACAAACTTCTAGAAATGAAGCAAGTGTCATGCAAAATCATTGTAAGTGTTTAAGCAAGCACTTGAGCATTCATCTCAAAACACTTTATTACAACTTTTTGATTCAAGATTTAGTTCAAATAATGGTTGTTCACTCAATTGTCTTGAAGCATACACTTGAGTGACTAGATTCATCAAATCATCTTTCTTTTCAAAGTTTGTTATCATTAAAACATAAATCAAGAACTAACAAGTTGCACCCATTGCAACTGCCTCATTAGGATTTACACCTTTGTTAGGGCTCTTTCCGAAGATCTCAACAACAACCACTTGTACTTTAGACACATTAGTCATCCCTTTAAGTAGTAGAACCTCATCAACATGTTTAATTCAAATGTTGGCATCCTTTAAGCACTTCTTACATGGTGTCTTTGTCCTTTGAATCAAGTGATTTATCAAACTCTCAAACTTTGATCTAGTTAATATGATATTCAGATGCTTTGCACTAGATGCATTTGCAGTGATGAAAGGCAAGTTGATTTTAATTTGAAATGTTGAAAACAATTCTATCTTAGCCTTCTCTTCTCAATAGCTTCCCTGAGTCTCTGCAAGGAAAGTCTATCCTTTGAAAGATCAATACTTTCAATTTTCTTAAATCCACTCACTAAAAAGTCTAATAGGGCATTGTCAAAATCTTCTCCTCCCAAGAAAGTGTCACCATTTGTCACATTCACCTATATGCCAAGAAATATTACCACCAATTAATCATCAAATAAAGTTGTGTGTGAGAGAAGGGGGACATAGAAATGAATGTTTCCATACCTAAAAAAAACCATTGGATATTTCAAATATTTCTAATTGAGAGTATTGATCTTTCAAAGGATAGACTTGCCTTGCAAAGAGTCAGGGAAGCTGCTGAGAAGGTTAAGATAGAACTATCTTTAACATCTCAAACTAAAATCAATCTGCCTTTAATCACTGCGGATGTATTTGGTGTAAAGCATCTGAATATCATATTATCTAAATCAAACTTTAAGAGCTTGTTAACTCACTTGATTGAAAAGACAAAGGCTCTATGTAAGAAGTGCTTGAAGGATGACAACATCTCAATTAAGGAAGTTGATAAGGTTTTGCTAATGGGGAAATGACTTGTGTGCCTAAACTACAAGAGGTCGTTGGTGAGATCTTTGGAAAGAGCCCTAACAAAGGTGTAAATCTAGATAAGGCAATTGCGATGGGTGCAGCTATCTAGGGTAGTATACTTCATGGAGATGTTAAAGAGCTGCTTTTCCTAGACATGTCCCCATTGTCTTTGGGTATTGAAACTTTGGGTGGCATCTTTACTAGATTGATCTCAAGGAACACTACAATTCCTACAAAGAAGAGTCAAGTAATTATTAAAGCTAATAATTGTCTTCTAATGCAGAAGTCTTATAGCTGTCACATGCAAGAAAGATGGGCTAGTAATAATTATTCAAGAAAATTGTTCAAGTTGCAAAGACTTCAAGTACTATATTCAAAAATGACTAAGCCTTTCATAAGACAATGAAATTTTAACAAGATATTTCAACCATTGCATTGCACATACATGTATAATGTGTTAAGTTTGGGAGAAAGAAGATTGCTATATATAAATATGCATGATACTTGCTATTTTTGTATTTATGGCAGCTAACTGTTGTAATTTCTAAACATCAATTGAAATTTTGTAGGTGTGATGGAATATTTTCCTAATATTATTGTCATATCTATAATATCCAACTTATCTGTAACAAAAACTACCACTTACTAATTTAGTCTAATGGATCACCTCTTTTCAAATGTTTACATTACAATCCTATCTTTTAGTGTGTTCAATTTTTCTTTGATTTTGAGTGTGTTGATTTATTTTCCTTTTGTTTCCAGTTGCTTAGTTCTATTGCATGTGTATGGTTTCTATTGTAAGTTCTCTTTCTTATAACTAAAGAGGAGACTATTTTGAATCATAAGATAAATCAGTATTTGCTTTATTTTTCCCTTGATTTATTTATGGTCAATTTCATATTTAGTTGCATGGGTTCCATCAACTTATTTGTTTGAGAAGTAACTAAGCCTTTCATATGCCCAAATGAAATTTTCTCAAGATATATCTTTTGCTGCACCACACTGCTGCCAATATGCTTCTGAACTTACTATTTTGTGTTTCCGGTGGTTGACTAGTAGAGTAATTTCTAAACATTAGTTTAAATCTTTTCAAGATATGGTGGAACCTATTCCTAATTAGAGGCTTTTTCATTTGTTTAAAACTTGTTGAGTATTGAACTAAGTTCTCCTCAATGATAGGGAAATTTTGTCCTTGAGTAGTTCATCCATTGCATATTATCCTCTTGCCTATATTACTTATAGTGAAAGATGTGTATCTTGCCAGTTCTCATATTTATGTTTTGATGATAATAGACTTGAAAAAGGAAAAAAATGATTAATTAAGTGAGATCTGAGGTGAGCATACTCAAGTATTGGAAGCAATACTTGAGTATGAGAACTTAGATACCTGAGCATTCAAGTGAATACTGAAGTATGTCTAAAGCCTCAACCTAAGACTCACTTTTGTTGCTAATATTAACATATTCTAATATGAACTCGAGTACCAAAGTGATTACTTGAGTATTGTGATTGTTCTTAGTACTTAAGTATGCTTAGCAGTACTTGAGTATGGCACTCGAGTAAGTAAGTCATTACTTGAGTACGCTTGCTTGATCACTATGACCTGTTGGCTTGCTGAAGTGATACTCGAGTATAGTACTTGAATTGGAAATCCTATTACTCGAGTATGTTTTTTTATTCTTGAAACTGTTTTGTTGTCTAAAGATAGTACTCAAGTATTTATTGGTAATACCTGAGTATGCTACTCGAGTAAGGGATATAGTACTTGAATAAGTTCGATCAATCACATGGCATTGAGTTTTCTTTTAAGATTTTACCTGAGTACATAAAAGCTATTCTTGAGTAAGCTCGTTTGCTGCAAAAGTTCAAAAGCAACTCTCATAAAGCCTTTTTGGAATTTTTGAAGAGTATTCTAGTATTATTAAGTTACTCGAGTATACTAACTCTATACTAAAGTAATGGTTTATTAGTTCTTGCAATGCTTCATCTTCTTCATTTTTGTAAATTCAAATTAACTGGTTATGATTCCATAACTTTTGATTATTTCCTCATTATTATTCTCAATACTTTTAAACATGTTTGTTAATGAGTTTCAGATGATTAGTGAAAGGTTTTTGTGCAAATCCTCAAAAAGCAAAAATCATGTTAGAACATTAAATGTTGTTGCAAAAAAATAGAGCAGATACGGAATACAATTCAAAGAAGGTCAAATGATCATACTCACAGACACCCATTCTGACGAAAGCGGAACCGACTCATCCTTAGTCAATTATAGAGACCAAAGACATGTCGTATGAAGATTTTTGATAGCGATACAAAAGCAACATATCCTCACATCTTCCAATGACTCTAGCTTGTGTCTAACGGAAAGCTTATGAGTCTAACATAAATTTTGAATTCTATTTCACTTATTCATAAGGAGCTTGGCAATTACAAATGAACAACACAAATTCAACAAGTCTTGTTTGCAAGTATGCAAGTCTTCATGAACAAGTTGACCTACATCCACTGCCCAAATTCTTTGGGTATTTCACTATCTCTTTCATTTGATTGCACACTCTGTAACTCTGAGTAATCCTCTCTCTAGGATTCACTCCCCCTTATAAGTTTTAATCAATATACCCTCTCTAGAGGTCCCATTACCTTAAGTTTCTTTATAGAAATGATGAATATAATTTAACTCTCTTATAGAGTAGATTGATGAACATTGAAGACCAAATATTCGAAGATATTGAACAATAATGAATGTAACAGTAAATGCGATTAGTTCATTTGAGTGTTTGTGTTTCTAGTGCTTGAATTGTATTGAATGCTTCTACTTATATTTGGTGAAGGTAATTAATGACTATTGAGAAGCTTTGATGAACCTTTGTGAATAATAAATATAGCCATTAGACGTTAAGGCTTGTACGTTACTCATATTCTTCGATTCCCTAAATGATCATCAACATTATGCCGCTTGACATTCTTTTTGTTCTTCTCGTTGAATGTTGTAGCATTTAATTAAGGTGAGAGAACATTTATGCCTTTTGATTGCTTAGAGAATGGTTTCCAGATTGTGCTTGGTTTCTTGCAACTACATTAAATGCTTCTGATGTAATCAATGCTTTTTGAGTAATCTATAATTAATCCTTTATCTAATCATCTGAAACTCATTAATAAAATTGATTAAACATTGTTAGGAACAATAAATGAGTAATGATAAGAAGTTATTAAATCATAAGCAAAGATTCAAGTTTTATGGAGATGGTGATTTGCATAACCAGAAAAGTTAACTCAAGTTGATTTTAATTACACTCGAGTTGCTGACTCTAAATGATCATTTATCACTCGAGTCATAGTTTCATGAAATTGAGAAGATGTCTCTGTATGAACTTAACTCGAGTTTAATATGTTCTCTTCAAGTTGTGCACTCGTGTCATATTTATTTAACTCGAGTCAATTTTATTTTCACAAATGTCTTCGAGTTAAGTTTGGAAAAGATTTCAACATAGAACATGCTCGAGTTATTAAGTGATGACTCTAACGAATAACTCAAGTCATCAGTCCTTAACTCCAATTTGCCAAAATGTTTTGAAAATAAGTTTCAAAGAAATATTTGAGTCACTCATGTTTATCTCGAGGCAATCTTTTGATTGTTAGAAAATATTTGAATGTGGGACTTAGATTTTGAAAAGGCATGTTTAACTCGAGTCACCAGAGTGTAACTCGAGTCAGTCAAAGTTAAAACATATTTTGATTGGGTTTCAAAACACTTGACTCGAGTTTATGAACCTTAACTAGAGTCATATTTTGACAGATACTTTAAACAAGTTATTGATTCAAGATTTGATCAAGATAAACTATTTTTACTTGAATCATTAACTTCCTTTTGTTTACAATTGTCTGTTATCATCAAAACAAAGATATAGAACTAACATTCTCTTCCTTTTTTATGATGACAATACTTGTAAACCAAATGAAAAATTTCTTTGAGAAAATAAATATAGCAGATGGAAAACTCAAAGAGATTAAACCATATGTAATTCATTCCATTTCATTTAAGAGTATTCAAAATACATATAATTCATAAGAAGATGAAATACGGTTAAATTGCAACAGAATTACATGATGCATAACAAAATGAAATAAATTTACTACACGGATACATTACGCAATCTACTCCACTTCTTTTTACTTTTCTCCCCCTTTGTCATCAGGCAAAAAGGAAGGGTCAGAGAAAGATATGAAAGAGACTGGAATGGCAAGTAGTATAGTATGAAGAAGGGGAATAGATGAGGTGGCAAGGGATGTGAAAGAAGGAGTTAAAGGTTTAACGGAAGATGGAGACTCTGAGTCAGAGGAGATTTGGATGGTGGGAGTGGTAGAAGGTGGAACAGGACTAGTATATCGAGTAATGGCTAAACAAGGAGTGGAGATCTCAACAAGAGGAGTGGAAGTGGGAGGTGAGGGAGAACAGTGAGAGGGAAGACTCTTAGTGGATGAGGATAGGGAGAGTTTGGCAGTAGTAGGTTGAGAAGTAGGGATAGGTATGGTTGGAGGGGGAGAAGAAACAATGGAAGTTACTTGCACTCAAGTTAGTAGAGCCTGTACTTAAGTTAATATATCTTCATACAAATAAATGTTAGAGCATAGAGTATTGAAAAACAAGCACACTTCTAGTGCATAATCCTTGACTTGAGTTACTTGCTTGAGTAAAGATATCTACACTTGAGTTAATATGCAACATTTAGAAATTTTACACAAGTATAACATAGCCTAAATCCATCATGCTCGAGTTAAAGAACTCTAACTCAAGTTATAAGCTCGAGTTGTCACTTAACCACTTGAAGTGAAGACCGATTCCTCTTGAATTTTGATAACTAGCCCAGTATGACTTGAGTTACCCAATGGTTGACTCGAGTTAACACTTTAACTCTGTTAGCCTCTGTAATTTTTCTTCTTTTCAAAGGTCATACAAAAGCAAAGTCTAGACACTCTAAAGCTTAAGTTAGTGGCTATTTATCATAAAAAACATAACTAACATTGAAATAGAGATAACTTACAACTTATTGGGATTTACCATCCCAATTCTCTTCTAATAAACATGAATTGCTCTTTGGCCAATGGCTTTTTGAAGATATCAGTGAGTTAAAGATGTGTGGGGATGAACAACACTTTGACATCCTTCTTTTGAACATGATCTCTGATGAAACGATGTCTTACATCAATGTGCTTGGTTCTTGTATGTTGAATATGATCTTTGCCAAGCTAATTGTGCTAGTGTTATCACAAAGAATCAGAATTTCTTTGAGGTGGATTTTCAAATCTTGAAGTTGTTGCTTGAGCCATAACACTAGAGCACAATAACTAGATGCAACAATGTATCCCAGCTTCGGTTGATGATAATGAGATAGTGGTTTACTTCTTGCTAAACCACGAGATAAGTGAACCTCCAAGAAATTCACATTGACTACTTGTACTCTTTATGTCAGTTTTGTATCCAGCATGATCCAAATCTCAATATGCCATCAGATACTCAACTTAACCTTAGAGAAACCACAGTCTAAGATCCTCAGTGTCAGCAAGGTATCTGAAGATCCTCTTCACATGTTTAACATAAGACTCTTTTGGAGCAGATTGATATCTTGCACACATTCCTACACTGAATTGGATGTTAGGCTCACTAGTAGTCAAGTATAGCAGAGATCCAATCATCCCTTTATACTTGGTAATATTGAAATCCTTGCCCTTTTTATCAGCATCCAAAGAAGAGTTCAGCTCATTGAAGAATCATCTCTATTGCATTGGTCCATGCCATACTTCTCTAGGAGATCTCTGAGATACTTGGTATGAGATATGAAGATTACATTCTTCCAATGTTTGATTTATAGACAATGGAAATAGTTTAGCTCCCTTATCATTGAAATTTCAACTTCTCCTTACATTGTCTTCGTCTGACTTAGGATCTAATTTTCTTCAGTTGTCCTTCCCATGATTGTAGACAAAGCATTTGCAACCAAAGATATGCAAGTAAGCTAGGTTAGTCTTCCTTCTTTTGTACATCTCATAAGGTGTCTTTTCAAGTTCCTTTAAGAGATACGCCCAATTTGAGATGTAGCAAGTAGTACTTATGGCGTCTGCCCAAAAAACTTGGGAAAATTGATTCTCGATCAGTATAGCTCTAGCCATCTTAGTGAGGACTCGATTCTTCCTTTCTACAACTCCATTTTGTTGAAGAGTCCTCAGGGTTGAGAAATTATGATTAATCCCTTGATCATCATAAAATTCTCCAAAAGCATGGTTTTCAAACTCACCTCCAAGATCAGTTCGTATTCCTGAAATAAAGAAACCTTTCTTGTTCTACACCTTCTTGGCAAAAGCAACAAACTAATCAAATGTTTCATCTTTAAAAGATAAAAATACTGTCCAAGTGAACCTTGAGAAATCATCAACAATGACCAACGTATATAAATTGCCACCAAGACTTTTACTCTAATTGATCCAACTAAATCCATATGAAGTAGTTGGAGAGGTTGATTTGTTGAAATTTATTTTTTGATTTGAAAGATGATTTGGTTTGTTTACCTTTTTGACAAGCATCACAAATCATGTCATTTTTAAAACTAAGTTTTAGTAAACCAAGAACCAAATCTTTTCTTAAATTGTCCAGTTGTAACATTGATATGAGCTAATCGCTTGTGCCGTAGCCAACTCTCATCCAAGTTACCAATACAACAATTTTCAAAACTAATGTTATCTCAAGAAGGTTTAGAGTATAACAATTACCTTATCTAGGAGCCCTAAATAAGGCTTTCAAGTTACCTTTGTCTAAAGGTAGATCATTCTTGCTAACAATCAGACACTCCTCTGAATCAAAGATAACCTAGTTATCTTTGTCTGTGCTTTGACTAATAGTGAGGAGGTTGTGGCAAAGGCCTTCTACAAGATAAACATCTTTGATTTGTGGTCCATCATCGTTTCCAACATGACCAATCCCAACAATCTTTCTAGATTGATTTCTACTAAAGGTCACCTTGCCATCATCCTTTAGTTTGATTGTAGTAAATTTGGATTGATTTCCCATCATATGTCTAGAGCATCCATTATCAATATATTACTTATTGGACTTTTATGCTCTTAGACAAACCTGTAAGTCATAAAGGATCAAACTTTAGGTACCCATATTTTCTTGGGTCCTTTTGGGCTAGTCTATGTCTTAGGAATCTCATAAGATCCCTTATGCACCCAAATATAGTTTCCTACAAGCTTAACTTTTCTTTCCTTTTGATTAAACCAAGAAGAAGTGTTATGCCTCTTCTAGTTACAATAATTATAGTGAGCAAATGGGTTTAAAAGAATGAATTGATTTTTGAAAATAATTCAAATATGTTCTTTCTCTAGTTTTCTTCTTTCCTTTCTTTTTATCAAAATGAAGTTTGTAACTAATTCCTGATTTGTCATTTATAAATCTTTGTTGTTTCATGATCACGTTGAGCATTTTGTATCCTAGTAAGAGGATAACTTTTGAGTACAGAGTGTGTAACTGATTGTGAGTGATAGTGGAAATCCCAGAGAGTCTGGGGACTGGACGTAGGTCAAGAGTTGAGACCGAACCAGTATAAATCTTGTCGTGTCTTGATTCTCATTTCTTTTTTCTGCTCAGCTTATTTCAGCATCGACATTGCAGAGCATTGTCAGATTAATTTTTTTAAAAAATCCCCAATTCACCCCCCCTCTTGGTGATTTCCTCCACTTTCATTTGGTATCAAAGCAAGGCCTTCTCATAAAGGATTAACATCCCAAGAAGGAGATCCATGGAGGGAATACTACCTGAAGGAGCTTCTATTAACAGACCTCCTGGTTTTGATGGTGAACACTATTCATTCTGGAAATCAAAATTCAAAGTCTATGTCATGGCTACTGAATATGGTTTGTGGAATGTGTTTGAGAAAGGAGATTATATTCCATCATCAATGGAGGACGGAGTCAGAACTCCTGAGCTAGAAGAAGAATACAATGAGAATGACAGAAGGCTTGTGACTCTCAATAGTAAGGCTATTCACATTCTTCAAAGTGCTCTAAGTCAGAAAGAGCATTTTCGAATCTGCACTCTCCCTTCTGCAAAAGATATGTGGAAAGCTCTAGAGATAGCTCATAAAGGAAAAACTGGAATAAAAGAAAATCAAATCAACACCCTTATGACTGAATATGATTTACTTCGCATGAAGTCTGGGGAATCCATTGGTGAATTTTAGCTCAAGTTCACTCATTTGATTAATCAACTTGCTGCCTTAGGTAAAGAATACGATCAACGAGTCCAAGTAAGAAAAATTCTGAATGTTCTTACCAAGGAATGGGAAGCTAAGGTCACAGCCATTGAAGAAGCCCATGGAGAGTCAATGGCATCAGTGGCAGCTCTCTTTGGCAGCTTGTCTGAATATGAGGGAAAAATCAAGTTCAGAAAAGGACTTGATGAGATTGATGGTAAGAATAAGGGAATTGCTCTTAAGACTATCAATAAATCTAAAGAATCAGATGATGATGAGGACATGAACGAAGATGATGAACTTGGCATGATAGTCCGAAGGTTCAAGAAATTCTACAAGAAGAACCATGGATTCGGAAAGTCTCACAAAGGTAGCTCCAACACTGAATCAAAGAAATCCATAATATTCTACGAATGTGACAAGCCTGGCTATATCAAATCTGAATGCCCTCAGCTAAAGAACAAAGAAAATAAAAGATTCAGCTCATTCAGAAAGAAGGCTTATGTGTCAACCATTTGGGGAGATAGTTCATCTGATGAAGATGAAGATGATGAAGAGCAAAAAGCCAACTTATGTTTGGTTGCTCAAGAAGAATATGAGAATGAAGAGGTAAGTGATTCTGAACCTACATTTGATGAATTACTTTCTGAATACAATAGTCTTCATTCTGAATTTCGTAAAATAGCTAAAGAACTTCTTGCTTCAAAAAGAAAGGTTAAAATTCTTGAAGAACAAGTTCTAAATATTTCTCCTCCAGTTTCTGTATGTGAAAAACCTTCTATGATTATTTGTGAAAAATGCTTAGTTTTAGAAAACAAAAATGCTTATCTTACTAAAACTCTTGAGAAGTTCACTCAAGGAAGTGAAATGCTCAAGGTAATTTTGAAACAACAAAGGTTTACAAATGACAAATCAGGTATTAGCTATAGACCTGACTTTGATAAGAAGAAAAGAAAGAAGAAAACTGGAGAAAAGACATATTTAAACTATTTTCGAAAAACAGTTCATTCTTCCAACCCTTTTGTACATTGCAACTACTGTAATCGAAAAGGACATACAACATCATCTTGTTTCCACAAAAAGGAGAGAAAGAACAAACCTATAGGAAACTATAGATGGGTGCCTAAAGGATCTTATGAGGTTCTTAAGACACATACTAACCCAAAAGGACCCAAGAAAAGATGGGTACCTAAGGCTTGATCTATTAAATCTTGCAGGTTTGTCTAAGAGCATCAAAATCCAACAAATGGTACATTGACAGTGGATGCTCTAGACATATGACAGGAGATCATTCTAAGTTTGTAACAATCAAGCATAAAGATGGTGGCAAGGTAACATTTGGTGGAAATCAATCTGGTAGGATTGCTGGTATTGGTGAAATTGGAAATAATGATGGACCACAGATTAAGGATGTCTACCTTGTTGAAGGACTATGTCATAATCTCCTCGGTGTAAGCCAAAGTGCTGACAAATGTAATTTAATTATCTTTGATTCTGAGGAATGCTTGATTATCAGCAAGAATGATCTACAATTAGACCATCTTAAATCCAAAGCTCTATTCAGAGCTCCTAGAGAAGGTAACTGCTATACCTTGAATCTTTCTAGTAATAGTGTATCTTCTGAAAATTGTTTTATCGGGAACTTAGATGAGAGTTGGTTGTGGCACAAGTGTTTAGCTCATGTCAACATGTTTCAACTTGATAAGTTATTGAAAAAGGATTTGGTTATTGGTTTACCAAAACTTAACTTTAAAAAGGATATGATTTGTGATGCTTGTCAAAAGGGTAAACAAACCAAATCATCATTTAAATCAAAGACTGAGATTTCAACTAATAGACCACTTCAATTATTGCATATGGATTTAGTTGGTCCAGCTAGAGTGAAAAGTTTTGGTGGAAATCTGTACACTCTAGTTATAGTTGATGATTTCTCAAGATTCACATGGACTCTATTTTTATCTGCGAAAAATGAAGCATTTGATCAATTTGCTGTTTTTGCCAAGAAGGTCCAGAACGAGAAAGGTTTCTCTATTACAGAAATTCGGACTGATCATGGAGGTGAATTTGAAAATCAATTCTTTCAAAGGTTCTGTGATGATATGGGAATATATCATAATTTCTCTGCTCCAAGGACTCCTCAACAAAATGGAGTAGTAGAAAGAAAGAACCGAGTCCTTACAAAAATGACAAGAGCAATGCTAAATGAAAATCAGACCTCCCAAGTGTTTTGGGCAGATGCAATGAGCACAGCTTGCTACATTTCTAATCGAGCTTACTTTCAAAAGAAGCTGAACAAAACTCCCTATGAGTTGTACAAGGGAAGAAAGCCAAACTTGTCTCATCTACATATATTCGGCTGTAAGTGTTTTATACACAAGAATGGTAAGGAAAATTTAGGAAAATTTGATTATAAGGTTGATGAAGGTACATTCCTTGGCTATTCATCTAGAAGTAAAGCATATAGAGTATTTAATCATTCTACTAGAACTATAGAAGAATCCATTCATGTTGTTTTCTGTGAAACCAATGCTAACAAATCCTTGGATGATGATGATGAAGTTATTCCTCAAGATCTGTCCATTTCAAAAATTTCTTTTGTTTTGACAAACTCTGAAAATCATTTGCAAAATGAACCAGACGTTGAACCTGAAAATGATTGTGAAAATTCTGGTCAAACTCAACCTCGAGCTTGGAAATACAGTAAGAGTCATCCATTGGACCAAGTTATAGGTGATACAAATCAAGGAGTAAAAACCAGACGAAGTGTTTTGAATGAAGTTACTTTTTCTGCTTTCATTTCAGAAATTGAACCCTCTAAAATTGAAGAAGCCCTTTCAGACAATGATTGGGTGATAGCAATGCAAGAGGAGTTACATCAATTTGAGAGAAATCAAGTTTGGGACTTGGTACCTAGGCCTAAAGACCATCCAGTCATTGGCACTAAGTGGGTATTCAAGAACAAACGTGATGAATCTGCAATCATTGTCCGTAACAAGGCAAGATTGGTTGCAAAAGGCTATAATCAAGAAGAAGGAATTGATTATGAAGAAACTTATGATCCAGTGGCAAGATTGGAAGCCATAAGAGTTCTTCTAGCCTTTGCTTGTGTAAAAGGAATCAAGCTCTATCAAATGGATGTGAAATCTGCATTTTTAAATGGTTTTATTCAAGAGGAAGTTTATGTTGAACAACCTCTTGGATTTGAGGACAGTCATCATCCTGATCATGTTTATCGCCTTAAGAAAGCCTTATATGGTCTTAAGCAAGCTCCGAGAGCTTGGTATGAGTGATTAAGCAAATTCCTTCTCGATCAGGGATTTGTTAGAGGAAAAATAAATACAACTCTTTTCATTAAGACTAATGAATTAAAAGATATTTTGCTAGTTCAAATATATGTGGATGATATTATATTTGGTTCCACTAATGAAGCTTTATGTGAAGAGTTTTCTAAGATAATGCAGGGAGAATTTGAGATGTCTATGATGGGAGAATTGAATTACTTCCTTAGCTTACAAATCAAGCAAAGGAAAGATGGAATATTCATATCTCAAACGAAATATCTTAAGGATCTCTTGAAGAAATATGGTCTGGAGCATTGTAATGGAGCTGATACTCCTATGAGCTCAACCACTGCCTTAGATGTTGATGAGAAGGGCAAAGCTTTTGATATAACCAAGTATAGAGGGATGATTGGATCTCTATTATACTTGACTCCTAGCCGTCCAGACATTTAATTTAGTGTAGGAATGTGTGCAAGATTTCAGTCAGCACCAAAAGAATCTCATGCTGAAAATGTTAAGAGAATTTTCAGATATCTTGCTGATACAATGTCATTGGGTTTATGGTATCCCAAAGGTCAAGCTGAATATCTAGTGGCATACACAGATTCAGATCATGCTGGATACAAGACAGATAGAAAGAGCACAAGTGGTCAATGTCAATTCTTTGGTGGTTCACTTGTTTCTTGGTTCAGCAAGAAACAAACTTCTGTAGCTGTATCCTCAACTGAAGCTGAGTATGTTGCTGCATCTAGTTGTTGCGCTCAAGTCTTGTGGTTAAAACAACAACTATCTGACTTGGGAGTTCATTTGAAAGAAGTACCAATTCTGTGTGATAATACTAGCACAATTAGCTTGGCTAAGAATCCTGTCCAACATACAAGGACCAAGCACATTGATGTTAGGCATCACTTCATAAGAGATCATGTTCAGAAGAAGGATGTCAAGATGATGTTCATTCCCACAAATCTCCAACTTGCAGATATCTTCACAAAGCCATTAGCAAAGGAGCAATTTGTTTTCATTAGAAGAGAATTGGGAATGGTAAATCCCAATGAGTTGTAAGTTATTCTTACTTAATGTTAGTTCTTATATTTTTTTTTATAACAATTCACTAACTTAAGCATCGGAGCTTGTAGACTATATTTTTGCAGGAACTAAGTCACAATATTTTTCCTTGAGTCATAGAAGAGATAGCCTTCATGGAGCCTACTAAGACATGTTTTGCAGAAAAGCTACGTGAAGAAAAGGAAAAGGATGAAGCTGATCTCACACAACAAGAAAGCAAGACAATGGACTTCATTGATCATTCATCAATTTGCAGAATCTACATGAGCATTTCTAAACTCTATTTTTTTATATTTAGTAGAAATTCTGCACATGTTTGATATCAATATGCTTTACTTATGGAAGTTTAAGTTTCTTGGACAACCTCTTCAAATTGTTTTTCAGAAAAACCTTTTATGAAAAAATCTCTTCTACTTGTATCATATTGAAAATTGAATATTTTCCAATAAGGTGGAGAGAGAGAATAAGGAGTAGACAATTTGGTTTCATACTTACCTATTTGATTATCTCTCCAAGCATATCTTTCTTATATTTCAACTTTTTGCTAATGACAAATAAGGGGGAGAGAATGGGAAGAAAAATATGTTGAGTCTAATTGGTTTTCATATTCATACATATTTTCTTAAGGTATTTGCCATCATCAAAAAGGGGAAGAATGTTGGTTATGATTAGTTTTGATGATGTCTTATATAGATTGCCATTAGCAAGAGCAAAAAGTTTATATCACATACATTGTCTAATTGCTACATTTAATGTAAATTTGTTCATATGGAGAAAGAATAAGAGAAGAGAAGAAAGAAAGAGTTGATTCATGGAGAATAATCAAGAAGAGAGAAGAAAGAAATAAGAACTTGCTGAATAAACTGAGAAAATCATTATACAAGTTCTTAGTTTGATTCTTGAAGTCTCCAAGATCAAATGAAAGTTGGGATGGCTCAATTCAGAGTTAAAACAAGCATATATCAGGTTCTGGATGAGCAAAATCGAGCCAGATACTCAAAAGTCAAGTTTACTGCATTACAGGAAGTGATCTGCCTCTGGATTATGAGAAAACTCGAGTTTAGAACATAAAACTCGAGTCTGGAACTCAAAACTCGAGTTGGTCACTTAATGACTCGAGTTTGTGAAGTCTTCAGCAACTCTGGCGTCTCTAGATCAACAAAACTCGAGTTTGGCAATGTAAACTCGAGTTTGGAACTCAAAACTCAAGTTAGTCACTTAATGACTCGAGTTTAGCAAGCTTTCAGCAACTCTGTTCACGTTCAGCACGGGCGACCTCTGGTAATTCGATGATATCTCCCAAACCAGAGATCGGTTTAAGGTGAAATCAATTTTGTATGAAACTATACATCCAATGCGTCATCTTGACAAAGTTTCATGCCCAAAGAAGCTAAGATGAGAGAGCTATGAATTTCAGAAGTTGGAACAAGAATTCACTCTGCACAGCAGACCAAGCTTCAATGATTTGAGTGTATCTCACAATCTACATATCAGAATGAGTTGAAATTGGTGGCATATGAAAGTAGACTCACATACCTTTCCAGAAACATAAAGATCATGGAAAACAAAGATCAAATGAGTGAGATATGGTCTTCGAAAGTTGACTGTAAATTCAGGATGTTGCAAAAACGCTGGCAAAGAACAACCTTCATTCATCAGATCATAACTATCAGAATATAGTGAGTTTGGAGCTGATTCTTTGTGCAATGGAAAGAAGACTTAAAGAGTCTTATGGAGATAGGTACTGGATTCCAGGAATTGATCTTCATCAAGTCAGAGAGCAAAGAACTTGTGAGAAGAATATTTGATTGGGCCATGGAAAAGAAAACTCGAGTTTGTGTTAGCAAACTCCAGTTTTGCACTTAATAGAGAGCAAGATATTTTCATCTCTGTAGGAAACTTGAGTTTGAGTCAATAAACTCCAGTTTGTGGCAGACAGAGAGCTCCTCAATATTTTAAACTTTGGAAACTCCAGTTTGTGTTTGAAGACTCCAGTTTTGAGTTTTGTAGACTTAAGCTTATTTTCACTCCAAAAGTCCAAAACTCGAGTTAGTCATTTAATGACTCGAGTTTAGGCTTATGTTCAAGTGTGCTTCAAAACTCAAATCGCGACATTCCTCTTTGGAAGACCTAAACTCGAGTTTGGATTTCTAAACTCTAGTTTAGCCCGCTAAAAACTCCAGTTTGGATTCTAAACTCCAGTCTAGCCGTTGCAAACTCCAGTTTCGTTTTGTAAACTCCAGTTTCAGTCGCTGAAGTTTTAAAAATCAGATTGCGCCAACTTGTGAAAGCTTCATGATTGATCTTAATACTTCATATCATCTATTGCTATTGTTTCTAATCATGATTAATCAGCTTTCTAGTAAGTTTCATATGATCAAATGAAGAATTTCATGAAGAGTCAAATGCTGAGCTGTAAAGTGAAAAATGCACTACTCCATGTTTGTTGGAAGATGTTTGTGATTAAACAAATGGGATTATACAGAAAAGATCAACATTATCCTCAAAATCCTCTTGAATAGAAGATTGCCATCCATTATTGAAACAAAGAGCAGAAATCAAGAATATTTTCAATGGATCCTCAACAACAAAATTCTGAAGTGGATTTCCAACAGCTACATCCAAAGTGCTCTTCCAACAGTCAAAATTCGAAATGCCCTTCTAACAGCTAGTTTTTGCATTCAGTTTGTTCTTCCTTGCCTATATAAAGTCCAGAACGAAAATCAGAAGGGTACAGAACACAATTCAAAAGAAATATACTCAAGTTACTGCATTCTTCTGTTTTATATCTGTAAAGTATCTTGTGATACATTTGAGCTTCAGTGTTTATCATTATCTACTCTTAGAGAGAGTTTGTTTCTGTAAAATCACTTGTTTGTAAGAATCTCAAGTCAAGAGACTTGGAGATTGGGAATATCAGTGTACAACTTGTAAGGGGGAGTGTATCCTAGTAAGAGGATAACTTTCGAGTACAGAGTGTGTAACTGATTGTGAGTGATAGTGAAAATCCCAGAGAGTCTGGGGACTGGACGTAGGTTAAGAGTTGAGACCGAACTAGTATAAATCTTGCCGTGTCTTGATTCTCATTTTTTTTCTCTGTTCAGCTCTGTTTTAGCATCGACATTGTAAAGCATTGTCAGATTAATTTTTTAAAAATCCCCAATTCACCCCCTCTCTTGGTGATTTCCTCCACTTTCACATTTCACTACCTTGAGTGAACTTATCAAGAGTTTTGGTGAGATAAATATTTCTTTTCTCTAAAACCGAACATTTTTCACAAACAGTTTCACAAACTGGATAAGGGACATTTTGAAGTTGTTCCTCAAGAGTTTTAACTTTTCTTTTTGAAGAAAGAAGCTCTTTAGCAAGTTTTCAAAATTCATATTGAAGAGTTATATTCAAAAAGAATTTTATTGAAAGATGGTTCAGAATCATTTACCTCTTCATCATCAAGTTCTTCTAGAGCTATGAGACATATGTCCACCATTTCTTATTCATCACTTTCTTTTTCATCAGAAGAACTATCTCCCTATATAGCCAAGGCATAATCCTTCTTATTCAACTTGTTGAATTTATTTTTATCTTTTTATTTGTTCTTCAACTGAGGATATTCAGATTTGATCTGTCTTGGCTTTTTATATTCGTTGCATATGATAGGTTTTTTGGGTTCGTTGCTGGAGCTACCTTTATGAAAGTTTTGGAATCCTTGATCTTTCTTGTAGAATCTCTTAAATCTCAAGACCACTATGCCAAGCTCTTCATCTTCTTCTTCTTTATCATCTTCGTCATTTTTATCTTTGACAGTCTTAAAGGAAATTCCCTTATGTTTGCTTCTGATCTCATCCAGACCTTTCTTGAATTTAATTTTTCCTTTATACTCGAATAGACTTCCAAATAAGGCAGCCATAGATTGCATTGACTCCTCATGAGTCTCTTCAATTGCCATGACTTTTGCTACCCAATCCTTCGTTAGGACATTTAGAATTTTCCTGACTTGAGGATTTTGTTTATAGGCCTTTTCTAAATCAGACAATTGATTGATCATATGAGTATACCTCAGTTGGAACTCTCTACTGGATTCTCCAGGATTCATACAAAGGAGATCGTATTCAATTGTGAAAGTGTTGATCCAATTCTCCTTAACACCAGAAGTTACTTCATAAACAATCTCTAAGGATTTTCACAATTCCTTTACGATTGATAGATTGCATATATGAAAGTATTCCTTTTGATTGAGCACCCTTTGAAGCATCATCATAGCCTTACTATTTAGAGTTATTTGTCTTCTATCATTTTCGTCAAACTCAGAATCAGTCTTAAGATAGATTTCACCTTCTCTCCTTGTTGGAACATAGTCTCCATCTTCGAACACTCACCAGAGACCATATTTAATGGCCAACACAAACACTCTAAATTTTCTTTCCATAATGAATAATGTACACAACTGAAACCCAGTAGTCAGTTGATAAAAGCTCCATCAAAAAATATTCCTTCTATTAGAATCTTTTTCTCAGATGTTAATCATTTAGAGAATACTATGCTCTTATACTAAATGAAAGGAAGAATATCAACTCAGAGGGGTGAATTAGATTATTTAAAATTTTTCTCGAAAGACCCCTGTAAACTCAAGTTAAAATAGAGCAGAGAAGGAGAATGATTGATATAAGAGATTTATACTAGTTCAGTCTAAAATCTTGACCTACATTCAGTCCTTAGACTCTAGGTATTTCACTTTCTTTCAATTGATTGCAGATTGTGTAACTTTTAGTAATCATCTCTCCAGGATTCACTCCCCTTACAAGTTATAATCAATACACCACTCTTAAGATCCCACTGCCTTGAGTTTCATTACAGAAATGATGGATACAATTTCACTCACTTACAGAGTAATTTGATAAACATTGAAGATCAAACAGCTGAAGATATTTCACATTAATGAATTAAATAATAAATGTGATTAGTTCATTTGAGTGTTTGTGTTTCCGGTGGTTGAATTGTATTCAATGCTTCTACTTATATTCAGTGAAGGTAATTGATGACCGTTGAGAAGCTTTAATAAACTCTTGTGAGTAATAAATATAGCCGTTAGAGGTTGAGGCTCGTCCGTTACTCATATGCTTCAATTCCCCAAATGATCACCGATATTCTGCCGCTTGACATTCTTTACTTTCTTCTCGTTGAATGTTGTAACATTTAATTAAGGAAAGAGGACAGTAATGCATTTTGATTGCTGAGAGAATGGTTGCCCAAATTGTACTTGATTTTCTACTGCATTAAATGCTTCTAACGTAATCAATGCTTTTTGAGTAATCTGTACTTAATCTTTCATCTAATCATCTGAAATTCATTAATAAATTGATTAAACATAGTTACAAACAATTATGAGTGATGATAAGAAGTTAGTAAATCATAAGCAAAGATTCAAGTTTTATAGAGAAAAATGATTTGGATAACCAAAAAAGCTAACTCGAGTTGATTTTAATCATACTCGAGTTTTTGACTTGAGTTGTGTAACATCCTAATTTTTTGAGATTGGAATATTGGAATATTATGGGAAGATAAATGGTGAAATTGGGCTAAAATAATTATTGGGAGTTAAAGCCTATATTTTCCCTTAATTTATTTCGGGAAAAGAATAAAATTCAAAGAATAATCGAAAGTGATAATTGGGCGTAAATATTATAAGATTAATATTTTATGGCCTAAGAAAAAAAATAAATTGGGGAAGGAAAAATCCCTATATTGATTAGGGATTTTGTCCATAATTATTCAATAATTGTAATTAAATTTAATTGCAATTAAGAGGTTGTTTTAAAATAAAATTTAAAGAAACAAATGGAATAGGTGCATGGGCTTATGAAAACAGATGTGGCCCAATACATAACCAGGCCCAACATGTGAGGAGCATGTATTATTAAGTATGGGCCACATGAGAATCATGGATCAAGTGTGCATGGGCTGATTTTTTTTATCCCAAGTAATGAAGCCCTCACGTGGATGAAGAAGAAGCAGATCAAGAATAACAGCATGAAATATGCAGGAAAAAAAAAAAAAAGCAAGCCCATATGGCTAACCCAAAACCCATTTCTCAACTTGACAAAACCGAGAAGCAGTTCATTTGATCCGTTACCTCTGACCCAACACAAGGCCCATGAGATCTGTATACCTTATAACCATCATCTGATATCTTTTCGGCCAGAGATTATCAGCAACACGAAGAGCAGCAACAGAAAATCAAAACGTAATCATAAAGCAGCGTTTTTCACGGTTGAATAATCCCATGACAGACGCAAAATAAATCAGAGCACCTTACCTTCAGTTTCCTCGAGCCTTGAGCTCTTTATCTGAAAGTTTCATCCCTGGACCGATGGATTAAGACTGGATGATGAGCTCTATATAAGTGTTTCTTCAGCTCCTTCTTCATTCGTTCAGCAAACAGAGAGTGGAAGGAAGAAGAGAGAAAAAGAGAAAACGAGAGTGTTGGAGAGAGGGAAAGAGGAAGTGCCGAGAGTGAGAGACGAGGAAAGGAGAGAAAGAGAGCATACATACGAGATATTTTCCTCTGTTTGTTGTTGCTGAAACAGAGGAGTTTAGCTGCAAGTCTTTGCTGTCATCTAAGCTTGATATGCAAAGGTGAACTCTCAAGCTTCTTTCCTCTTGTTTTTATTTCTGTTTTGTCTGGCCGCCCCTGAATATATACATATAAGAATGAAGAAAAATGCTGAAGCTTTTCCCTGGCTGTCATCGGGTTATTTGAGTTTAGGAGAGAACCATATAGAATAAAAGGTTACTGAATATAATATATATAGATAAGAGAAGAAGAAAGAGGAAGAGGAGTAAGATAATATATATATATATATATATATATATATATATATATATATATGGTGCTGTCATCACGCATGGAAGAAGATTATTTTGCTGTCATAAAATTACTATCCTACATCTTTATATATATATAGATAGTTGCTGTCAAGCTTACCATGCGTGTGTGATTTATAAAGAATAGAAGGAAAAAAACGTGGAAAGCTTCTGCATCATACTCTATTTTCGTGGCTGAAAACAAGGTGTTCTTATCTGGTCATTTATGAAGAAAATGATTGTGTTTTTCCTTGAAATTTTTACAGTAGATAGAGGACATTTTAATCTTCAAAACTAGCCAAAGAACAGCCAGAGCCGACGTCTAGATTGAGAGAAATGATTATTTTCAAAATTTAGCCACAAAGACTAAAACTTTTTGTGTTCAGAAATGCACAGTTATTTTCGGGCTCCATTTTGGAATAGCAAACTTTTGAGTTTTCCTCTGAAAATTTTACAGGAGATATTAATCTTCTTAAAATTTAAAATGAGCTTTGGTTCACCTCAATACAATGTCTGTAGCTCAAGTTATGATTTTTGAAAGATAGGTCAAAATTTGAAAACGTTTTAGTGCTATTTCTGGAGTCAGCAAATGACGTTGACTTTTTGACCAAGTCAATGAAGTTATAAAATTATGAAATTTTCCAGATTTGTAGTAGACACATAGAGCTTTAATTTGATGGGTAATTTGTTGCATTTCAATAAGTAAGCAACGGGTTATGAATTTTTGAAAATGGGTTACAAATCTGAAACTGTTTCTGATCAGTCTGGATGCTTTCGAAATCTGGGAAATAATTACGTGTGATAAAATTTTGTAACCAATTTTCAAAGAAACTAGACTTAATAAGGAGTTCATAGGTTTTTGAACCACCCAAATCCGATGTCTAGAACTCCAGATATGGATTTTTGAAGTTAAACTATGAAAACTGGTAAGTTTTGTTCCTATATTAGATAGTGCTTAAGTTTTCGAAATTTTGGGAATTTTTCTCAGTGATAAATCAACTTGGTGACTTTAGATTATGAAATTAGACTTATCAAGAAATAAATAAAATTTTGGAATCACTCCATTCAGAGTCATATAGACCAAGTTACGAATTTTCCAAATACTCGTGGAAATTAAAGGTCAGTTTCTAATAAGTCTTAAAATAGTCACATAAGTTATAAATTGAGAAAGAATATAGAGTACCAGATAAACGACTGAAGTAAACGAAAAGGGTATAAATACCAAAGGAAATAATGTGGTGATATTATTATAGAATATCCGGGAAAGTCAAGGATCAGTACCGAAACGAGAACGTACCGCTAGCGATGGAGACTAAGGTACGGACGCGTATTGTAACTCTAACTCTTATACTGCTTGTATGCTCTCTATGTGATGTGATGATTCATATAGTCATGGACAAGACTGGGTCTTGGGTCATGGATTGATTCATATAGTCATGGACAAAACTGGGTTTTGGGTCATGGACTATGGCTAAAACTGGGTCTTAGGTCGCCATTTGAATTACATTCAGCTTTGATTTGAAAACGGGTTACAGTCTTGGTAATGTCATGGCACTGGTTTATGTGCAAACTATGTGAACCTTACATGGGCTGTGTGCTATGTAGAGGTGAACCTTACATGTGCTATGTGCTATGTAGAGATATTGTTGTGATATGAACTATGACATGTTCTGTGTGTTATGTATAGTTATATGCTGAATTGTAAATGAATATATGTCATACATATACTGTTTATACTTAAACCTAAGGTTAACTGTTACCGAGATTCAATGGGCATTGAATCTCAGAATTTACCCTAGCTTCAGGATCAGAAGGATCGGGAGCGGGAGAAAAGGGGTAAGCAACGCGCGTAAAGATACCGGAAGGAGTTTTATTTTGGAAGAAGGACATGTATAAGTTCTTGTGAGCCTTTCGGATTATTGTAACCTAAAACGTCAACCGAGATCACCGCAATAAATGTAAGTTGTATCACGTTTTTATTCCTTCGGGAATTTTATTTAATCAGCATATGTCTGCGCATATGAAATTAGTTACTCAGTCGTCCAAATGCCTAAGTACTCTCTCTGTTGTTTTCTACTCTGATCTGTTAACGCCTACACTTAAATAAATACACACAAATTAGTTTAATAAGAGATCTAGGAGAATAATTGGACTCCATAAGTAGCTTAGGAAATAGGGGTGTTACAAATTGATCATTTATCACTCAAGTCATAGTTTCATCTCATTTGAAAATTTGTTTTGAAAGCAATTGGGAAGATATCTCTGTATGAACTTAACTTGAGTCTAATATGTTCACTTTAGGTTGCGCAATCAAGTCATGTATATTTAACTCGAGTCAATTTCATTTTCACAAATCTCTTTGAGTTAAGTTTGAAAAATATTTGAACATAGAGCAAGCTCAAGTCATTAAGTGATGACTCTAACAGATAACTTGAGTCATCAGTCCTTAACTCAAGTTGCCAAAATGTTTTGAAATTAAGTTTCAAAGAAATACTTGAGTAACTCATGTTTACCAAGAGGCAATATTTTGACTGTTAGAAAATATTTGAACATGGGACTTAGGATTTTGAAAAGGCATGTTTAAGTCCACACAAGGTCTGCTCAAGTCACTCTTTCTTAACTCAAGTTGATTCTATTCATAAAAGCATTTCACATAGTCTTTAACTCGAGTCACCAGAGTGTACCTCGAGTCAGTCAAAGTTAAAACATATTTTGATTGGGTTTCAAAACACTTGACTCGAGTCTATGAACCTTAACTCAAGTTATATTTTGACAGATACTATAAACAAGTTACTAATTCAAGATTTGATCAAGATAAAATATTTTTACTTGAATCATTAACTTCCTTTTGTTTACCATTGTATGTTATCATCAAAACAAATATAGAGAACTAACAAATATCAATAGGATGTGTGATGAATAAACTAGTTGAGTTATACCAAGACATGATCAAGCATTTAAGCTGACGTTAAATTACTTTTGTGAAGTTATGGTTTTATGAGAAACTTAATATTACTCTTGCCAAAGGTTCTTTTCGTGTTATAAGAAGTAGTCAACCCATTGCTTTGACTAGAGGTTCTTACTCTATTGATCTTTATTGATGTCATTTCTAGAGATATGGATCCCTAAGCAAATACATCTCCTTTTTTGGAAGTATCCATATCTTTGGAAGTTACTTCCAAAATATCAATAGGGATGTGATGAATAAAATAGTTTAGTTATACCAAGACGTGATAAAGTATTCAAGGTGACATTAAATTGTTTTTGTGAAGTTATGTTTTTTTTAAAAAAAAAACTTATTATTGCTCTAATCGAAGGTTCTTCTCCTTGTTTGTATTGAGGACATGATACCAAGATAAAAGCTATGAAATTCAACATTGTGATATGTCTTAGCTCTAAAATTCACTAAGCTACTTGGTCTTGACTCTATCTAAGATGGTAGTACTTCCTACATTGAGCAGCCATGCAATATGGGATGGATTAAGATTTTTTAGGCTTTGAGGCTTGAATCAATCACTCTCTTAACCCATATATCTCGTAATGTAAGTGTTCATCACCTATACCTTGTGTTTCATCAACAATTAAGCTAGTAAAGCAACAACTGAGTGAAAAAAAACAACATAAATATGCATATAGGAAAGGCCACAAGAGGTAAGCAAACTCTTGAACAATTTTCTCGAGGATTTCATACATTTTCCCCCTATCCAATACTTTCCATGGTTAATTCTTGTGAAGCAACATAATTTAATGATAAATAGTTACATTATTACTCATATAAGTCAACAGCTGCCATTGGTTTTCCCCATTAAGCCTGGAATGTCTTGATCTATCCCATATTGTATAGAAACTCGATGTGGGAGGTGTTGTTCTATTATATGTAGTCTAGTCCAACTAGCTCAAAAACTTTCACTTGAAGAGTCTCACAATCATAATTATGATTATTGTATAACAACCATAATATATTATAAAATTTCACAGTTCTTATTTAGTAACTGTTATTTATGTACTAAATACAAAAACAATTGTTTATGTGAGACTGTTATTTAATGTTATTAAAAGTCGCGGTTGTTGCGAAAGAACCATTATTTATGTTACTGAATAAATTAAAGTTATCAAAATGAGACCATTATGTATCATGTAAGCATTACCATATATTATTACGGTTGTTCACATGTGCCCATCAATTATTATCATAACAATGCGCATATCATGGCCTTACCAAGCCTTAATACATAACAAATGTTATCTTATAACCATTATAATAGGTTTAGAATAAATAACAATTCAAAACTGTAAATTATCTTATGTGGAGCAAATATAGCGCCTGCATATATGACAATTTAGAACCATAAAGTATGGAAGTTAGTAACCGTCATGTATCATGATTTTTGTAGTAGTAAAATTAGACAACTATTGTATGTTTTTTTATCTCATAGATTGATGAAATTGTAGTCTTAAATTGCTTCAGTTAATTTTGTTTGAATTAGGTTGAATGGGGTTGTTGAAATTTTTTGATGTTTTACTTTTAACGAGAAATGCCGCTGAAATTTTAAAAAATGAGTAAGGCCACCCCTTTGTTAACTGATATTCATATTTCCTTAGGACAATTGTTATAAACATGAGTGTTGTTGAAAATGGCTTAGGTGGTAATAAAATGGATCATAGTTGGATGAATACATTGAGATCTAGTAAAGAATATGGAGAAAGAGATGGAAGAGTATATTGAATCTACTAAAAGGAATCACCAAGTAAAAATGGGATATATTTTTGTCCTTATGTCAAGTGTTTAAATGAAAGTTTACAGGATATTGATGCTATAAGAAATCACCAACTTTGTGATGAAATAAATATTTGATACACAAAGTAGATATGTCATGATGAGGAAGTAACTTGTGGTGGTGTGGATGATGATAGAATTGGGGTTATGACTCTTCATGTTGACGTGGTATCCTTTACGTGATCATGTGTATTGGAAAGCTTGTAGAGTAATGCAAAGACACCTTTATTCCCTAGGTATACTAAGTACACGCTTGACGGGTATTTTGCATTTGTTGAACTTAAAGCCAACTTGTGGGTGAACCATAATAGTTTCACATTGTTAGTTAAATTGTTGTGTGATATGATTCCATACAATAATGTACTTCCAAATTGTATGTATCCTAGGTCAAGAAAATCTTGTCTATGATGCGTATGGAGTATAAAAAGATAGCTTGCTTTAATGACTATGTATTGCACATAAAGGAGCATGAAGGACTAAGTGAGTGTTGGAAATGTAATACTTCACATACAACGTGAAGAAAGTCGTTGGTTGTGGAGGTAAGACTACTAAAAGGCTACCTTTAAAGGTGTTGTAGTATCTTCTAATAATACCACGATTTAAGTGTTTGTTTACTAAATGTAATACTTCACATACAACGTGAAGAAAGTTGTTGGTTGTAGAGGTAAGACTACTAAAAGGCTACCTTTAAAGGTGTTGTAGTATCTTCTAATAATATCATGATTTAAGTGTTTGTTTACTAATGAAATAGAAGAAAAGAAGTTAAGATAACATTCTTATGAGAAAATATCTAATGGAAATTTTATTACCATTTGTTTATTATTAAAAGTATCCTCAGCAACAGGGAAAATTGAGTATGGATAATATGTTATATTTTATATGTATAATATCATTCACAGTGAAGGTACATCATATTTTGAAAAGGTAATTGATTCTTGATTCTCAAATGATGATATTTTTCTAGTTGTAATTGAATTATTACTTATTTCTTATACTTAATTGATTTATATTAGCTTATTTTCCAGTTTGCAAACTTTTAATGATGAGGACTCCTATAAAGCAAGGACATTAATATAATCTGAGACCTTTTGGCAAGGTATCTTCTTCAATACATAGATGATGAGTAGAGTTTATTTTATAAAAAGGTTTCTTTTTGATAGTAGTGGTTTAGAGAAGTTATGGAAACTTGATTATTTGTTTATATATAAGGTGTTCCATGTTTTTGAAGTAATGGATGTATATATACTTTTTTGGTTGTTTTTGTTTATGTACATGCTTAGTTTATGGGTAAAAAAAAATAATTATGCTATATATATTAAAAAAATAGGTTCACTTTCCACATATATTTTCATATAAACAAACATGGAAGGTTTATTTACCACAACTTTCCATGTCCATCCCCCCCCCCCCAGCACAAAAAAAGTATACACTACTACATAAAGCACTTTTAACGTCTGCTTTTAGGTCCTTTCCATATCCCTTTCCAGGGGATGTCTATGTGAGCAATGTAGTAAAATTTGAGAACACCGTCCATTACAAAAGGGATGTCATAAGGTTATTTTTTTAAAAAAAAAAAATCTATAGTAGGTTGCTTGTCTCGTTGAAGCTTAAGGTTAGGTTGTCTAGTCTTTCTAGTAGAACTGGGAAGCTTGGCCCTCTTGCCTACCATTATTGTTTCATAAATAAAAAACTATGAGCTCAAGAGATGAAGAAGCTAAGAGAAATACAAAAACAAAAGGGGACAAAAATATTAGAGTAAAATAATAATAATTGTATTCCAATAATATAAATCTGAAATGCAAAATCATAGAGGTGAATGGGAAAAAACAGAAAGAACAAATTCAATCACAGAAAGTACCCAAGAAATACGAATAAAAATCACCCAAGAAAAGAAAAATTAAAAAAAAACTAAGAGAAATTGCCTTAGTAGATTTGTAAGCAATGAGAGTGGTATTGGCAAGCCTCCTTGTGCTCAATTCCAGTCTTAAACTCGGCAAGGTACCTGTGGGAATCGCCCTTCATCTTGAGATAAAAGACTTTGGAATCGCTTCCAGAAGCGGCAAGGATAAGGCGGGTATCAAGGAGCTTGAGGATCCCATCATAGATCTTGGAGAACTCACTCTTGATCTTGTATTGGTAGTCACGGATCATGGAGACATGACCCTCGTTTCCTCGACTCTCTTTCTTCTACTCCATTGAGGAAATGATGCACTAAGAGGCATGACGAGCACCGATGACGTTCTTGTAGGCCATAGAGAGGAGATTCCTCTCTTCAAGGGTGATCTCATCTTTGTCTATAGTGGCGGAAACCATCTCCAAGAACTCGACCATCTCTTCATAACGCTTGGCTTATTCAGCAAGCTTGGCCATATACACAAATTCTTTGTGGGGCGAAGGAGAGGAAGCGGTTCCATTGTCAAATCAAGGATAGGAAGAATAGGGCGAGATTTGATTTGGTTAGGGATTAAGGGAGACAAGAAAGAGAGAGAGGCAGAAGAGGAGAGAGAGATGGGTTAAAAGCATGAGAGCATGCTCTAGAGCCAAATGCTCTACTTGTGCTAAGAGTAGGGCTTTTGGCGTCCCAATCTTAAAAAAATGTCAAAAATAAACTTTTGGCATCATTTTTTATTTAAGGAACACCCAAAATATCAAAATTCCTGCATATAATTACAAAAATGCCACCGCCTTTATTTTTTACTTTCCTTTTTGAAAAACAGACATTTTTTAAGGAAATAAAATCCATATCTTGTAATACACTAGTGTAAAAAAGTGTTTTAAGACCACCTCATTTACAGCGGATTATCAACGCCCCGGTCTTAAAGAAATGACCGGTGGCAATTTTGTAAATATAAAGAACTTTTACCACTGCATCAATTTTTAAGATCTCCTCATTTACAACGGAGTTTCGACGCACCGGTCTTAAAGATATGATCGGTGGCAATTTTGTAAATATAAAAAACTTCTTTTAACATATCAATTCTTAAATATAATATTCAGGCTACTTAAAAAAACCAACCGTTCTTAAAAATGTTAAAAAAAATTAAAATATAGATTTCATTATAGAGAAAACTCATACATCCCCGACTTATATTTTTTGCAGTAAAGAATAATAAGGAAATATTTAAATATAATCGTATAAAACTCTTAAGACCGGACATATATAAATGATGATCTTAAAGGTAATACTTTTAAGAGCGAGCGTAACTTATACTTGGTACTAAATAATGAAAATTTAAAATAATTGTTTATTACTTTTAAGAGCTGACATAAATAACGGATGGTCTTAAATTTTAACCTTTAAGACCGTCGTTTTAGTTACTCCAGTCTTAAAAATGGAAACATCTACTTCTTCTCGTGAAACCTTACTTACGAATTATGTCTATCTGTCTGAGCCCTGAAACCCATGCTCTCTTTGCGAAACCCCACTTCTTGTTGTATTACGTCTATTCCTCACCAACCACCACCATCCTCTGTTACTCTCTCACTTTCCCAGGTGTTACTCCTTCGCACCACTACTCTCAACCTCTCTTCCTTTATCGAAAATGAACGGAGAAAACCATTCTCTCCCTGTTCAGTCAACGCCAGTTACTGATGTTACTAGTGTGAGCCAGAACCAACCCTCTTCTTCTCAAAATAAGCCTCGTGACCACCCTACACGCTGTGGTGGAAGTGACACATGAATGAGCAATGTATCCGTAAAACGGAACGCTGGGTCAAAGATCGAGATTCAGTTTAATGATAGGTTGGAACCTTTTAGTTTGAATAAACACGAATATAATAGTTTTGTCGGCTATATGGCACGCAGCAAGGTCAGCATCTTGATATATGAGTGGAAAAATGTTGACCAACGCACAATGAAAGATCCTCTTTAGGACACTATTCGGCTTTCATACATTGTCCCTAACTCTGAGAAGTTGAAAGCAAAGACATTGTCTTATTGTGCTTATCGGTGGAGGAAATTTAAGACCTTTCTAGCCAACACCTATATTTTTGTTAGGGTTCAACCTGATCATAATCCTTGGGACAAGTACACATTTATTGATCAACAAATTTGGGATCAATTTGTTCAGCTTCAGACCACTCCAGATGTTGTGGTGAGTTCATATTTAGTTTTATTTGCCCTTTTTTGTTTGCTTATTAACCTATGCAGATATGTGAATGTTATTATGTTCGTCTAAGCCTGTTAGTTAGATGGTTTAATGTGTGAGTAGAAGTATATATTTCCATCCTTTGTCCTGCATTAGAGGAATATATCTTAGTTATATGCATGTTTGATATGTTAACCATTATTATATTCTTAGCTAGTTCTGTTATAATAGGTAATGGTTAGATATTGCTATTAGTAAGTTAGTATGTTAGTTCTATACAATTCTACATCTTCCTTAAATAAAATGTTGAAACTTAATGAAGTGAATTTGACTAGTGTTTGAGGTTCATATGAAGCAGAAGTTATATAATTTCTGTTAGTGAGATGGCTTGAATTCATAATTAATAGTTGTTTTCAATTCTGATTCATAGAGAAGAAGGGAACAAGCACAAGAGATAGGGTGTAAGAATGATTGCCCGCATAGAGCTTCTCGCAGTGGATATGCAAAGGCCGAAAAAGAAATGATGGAGGCAAAGCAGAAGAAATTGGAAGAAGAAGCTGAATCCAATCCTTTTGTTATTGTTGATCAGCAGGCATCCCCAATCCGTCGCAAGGATTTGTGGTTGTATATTCGGCAACAAAAAAAAGGCGCCTACATAAGTGAACAAACTGATATAGTTGCTGAAAGAATTGTGAGTATTGTTATTGTTATTTTTATTTACCAAACATGTTTTATTACTAAGCTTCTCATTATCTGTATCTTACAGGAAGATCTTAAAAAGAAAGAAGCAGAGGGATCTTTTGTGTCAGGCGGGAGGAATAATGTTCTGACCATTGCAACCAGAAAACCGGATCACTCGGGGCAGGTAAGGGGGATCGGAGGATGGGTAGGCCTAAAAGAATACTTTGGTAAATCCAAAAGCCTGAAGCAAAGTATGGTTACCCGGGAGGAGATGGACCAAACGATAGCCAAATTAAATCAAGAGGCAGTGGCCAAAGAGGAGGCATTGAAAGAATTGTTTGAATCCTAGATGAGGCAAATGAAGGAGGAAATGAATCAAATGAAGATGCTTATTAGCTCTCGGCTAAAGACCAGTGTTCTCTTCACACATACACCTGCACCTATTCAGTAGATCACCAGAGGGAGCTGTATTGTTGGACAGTCAGAGCAACTTTGTGACTTGTATGTGGCAAAACCAACTAGACAATTAGTTGCTAAAGGGACTGTCCAAAACTTGGGATCAACTATACACAACAAACAAATGGCTGATGATGAAGTCAAAGTGTCAGTTGAAAAGGTGATCATTGATACACCTCTCCCTCTCCCAACCAATTAGCTGAAGCGTGTGAGTGATGTCAAGGGAACCTTCATCTCTTAGCTAGTGAAGCTTGTAAATGTCTATACTCTTCCTGATGCTTCATCCCCTCCTCAATCTCCATCCCCTCGTAAAGTTGCATCCCTTCCTAAAGCTGCATCCCCTACTGCTGAGTTGGGGGCCAAGGATAAAATATCTCAAATGATATCCAAAGGATATTTTGGATTACAATCATGGGAGATCAATGAAGTAGTAGGGGTTCCTTATCCTCAACCTGTTTTCTTTGACGTTGTTGATATAAAGTCCCTGCTGCTTCCTGGACAGGAGGTTACATCAGCAGTTGTTCAAATGTTTTTGAAGTAAGTATCTTCTTTTATGAGTACATAATTTAAATACATCATTTACACACACACACATACATATATACTAATTCCTTAATCGATGTCATTATTGTAGGTTCACGCATTAAGATTTGGATCAACAAGGTAGAACCAATGATTTTGGATTCTTGTGCCCAGTATATGCAAGCACAACCACCAAGGAAGAAAGATAGCAGTACATATCAAAGAGGTTGTGTGAAGTGAGAATGAAGGTGTACTTGTTTCAATATCACCATAGGTACATATCACAATCGATCTCTTATTGCAATTCACTTAATTCTGCATAATATATCACTGAGTACTTTACTGCTGTGAATTTTCAACAACCATTGACAGTTGGTCATCATGTGCACGGACGCGCATACGATGTTATTCTTATGCTCCACTCACGGCCAACCAGGGGTTTTGTTGCAGTAATCATCAACAAGTAAGCATGTCATTTTGATTCTCTTGTCTGAAATCTCTTATGTGAATTTTCAACGAACATTATTGATCAATTTGTGATTTTGATGATAGTGTCATGAGGACCTTCCAAATCCAGGTCAAAAAAAAGAGAAGGAATGATCTCAAAGATCCTAAATGGCTCACACCAAAAGTTAGTACATATTTGGACACTGGCACACTGCCTTATGAAGTTGGTCAGTAAGCTATATATACTCGATCTTATATATATTTCTTGTTCTTTTCAGACCCGTTGGCAACCAATCAGATCCAACTTATGTGGTCTATACATAATGAAACACATGTATGATATTATCACTCAACCAAGTAATAAAATCACTACAAAGGTAAATGTATTTGATGTTACATATTATGGCTGAATTCAGTTTCTAGCTTAATGTTACATATGAAATATGCATGCGAATTAATTCAATTTCTTTGATGTTACAGAGGTTTGCCTCTGAGACTTCTTTTTTTGATGATGAGGTGGACCACATTCACAGTGTGTTTTGTTAACATGTTACTGACCTCTTACAGTAAATACAACAATCATAGTACTAATTCATATGTAAATATATGCTTGTAGAGCAACAATTGTAATTACAGTACTACATTAATTTGTAAATTCATTCTGTAAATGAACAATTTTACAATTTGTATAATTCAATATATAATAAATTTGTTTATTTTTTCGAATAATTTTCTTAGCCTGTGTAATTTTGGTTTTTTGAACGTATTGGATGGTGGATATTGCTTGTGATTTGAGTTTTGGAGAGTTGTAAATAGTAATAAGAGATTCTGAAAAGTATTCGCGACTTTAAGGACTGCATATTTATTAAAGAACGCTCCTAAAGGTCTTTGTTTTTTTTAAAAAAATAATAAGCCTTGATTTTAGGACTGTATGTTTGATACATCTCCGATCTTAAAAGTCTTAAAAAAAGTGACAACACTTTAAGGAACACATATTTATTAAAGAGACGGTCCTAAAGGTCTTTGTTTTTTTTAAAAAATAAGCCTAGATTTTAGGGCCGTATGTTTGATACTTCTCCGGTCTTAAAAGTCTTATAAATATGGTGACACTTTTAGGAATGCATATTTAATAAAGAGACGCTCTTAAAGGTCTTTGTTTTGTTTTTAAAAAAATAAGCCTTTATTTTAGGACCATATGTTTTTTATATCACCAGTCTTAAAAGTCTCATAAAAAATGGAAACACTTTTAGTATCTCTTATTTATATAACGTTTGGTCCTAAAAGTCTTTGATAATTCTAAATTAAATACGACTTGATATTTAGGACTGTCTATTTGTTAAATTTACGGTTTTAATAGTCTTCCTTTAAATAGAAATGATTACTCATCTTTAAGACAAATCATTAGGGTTCAAGAACACTTGAGTTTCTGGCATTCTGCTCAAGCTAAGGACACTCGTTGTCGTCAGTTTTACCTCTCCAGAAGTTGAAGAGCATTGTCGAAACAGATGTAAGATAATGGAAATTTTCAACTTAGGTATGGTAAAATTGACGGCAATGGTGGTCTAACCTTAAGAAAAGTTGTCATTGTGTTTGTTTTTATTCTTAAAAGGTAAAAGTAGTCTTTTTTTTTTGTTTTGTTTTGTATGTTGTTAACTGTATTCTGTGAACTTTTATTGTTAATCATATTTCAGTTATGGTTTTGTTTGTTTCCTTTTTGTCTGAAACAAAATCGAGATAACGAAAGCATACGAACAAACAATCGAATATGGAAAAAAAATTATTTATCATATTTCTTTTCCTGTACAAACAAAAAAAACATTAAAATATTTAATCCCCCCCGTCGTTGTCAGAGGGGAGGGAGGGATCGGAGGAGAGGTTGGAGACGTCATCGTCAGAAAGATTGTACTCGACGTCATTGACGTCGATTAACATGTTCAGCTTGTTGTTGACGACGTGGTAGACCTGAAACATTTGGCCTATGCGTCGGTCTATATGAGCAACACTGGCCAGGAGGTGCTGCATCATCTGTTGGGTGGAGGGGTTTGGAGGCAGCAGAGGAGTGTACAGAAGTGGATGTGAAAGGGGAGGACCATGGTTGGGTACACCTGGTGGTGGTAGAGGGGGAGGACAATGATTAGGCACACCTGGTGGTGGTGGAGCGGCTATTACAGTGGAGGTTGTAGAAGTGATTGAGAAGAATGTGAAGAAAGTAAAGTAACAACGGGTTTAAATAGAAAAGTCATTCTGAAGAATGTGAAACACGGGAAACGTTTACGAGGAGACGCATAGTTCATCAGAATACATGGAGACGCCTAGTTGGGAAGTTTATCTAGAAGCCAAAGAGACTCTGAATCATTCATTTGAACAGAGTGTAAGGATACTGGTGTCTCTCCATTTGAAAAGAATGAAATTTTAATATCGGGTATTGTAAGAGATCCATTCTTAAATATATTATTTTTTTAAAAAAAAATTAATAGACTTTTAGAATCAGTTATAAGATAAAAGATCGGTCTTAAAGGTAATTGAATGGAAAAATAAATTAATATACTTTTAGGACTGGGGATATGTTACTGGTCGGTCTTAAAGGTGATTTAATGAAATAATAAATAATAGACTTTTAGGACCGTGGATATGTTATATGACGGTCTCAGTACACTTTTGCATATTAACTCCTGATGTCCTGCCTTTACTATCCTCACGCTTCCTCTCTGTCCTTCTTAAGTCCTCATTACCTCGTATCTCCACACTATTAGCTCTCTGCCCTAACTGCTCAAACAATGGTTAGATACAAGATAGCCCCTCACAGGGGTACTCCTGAATCTCGTGCCTTTTTTAGATCTCTCGTTGGTTTAGGTCCAATGCATTCTATTCTGACGGAAGAGTCACAGGTCATTGGACCTATTGTTATTTCAGATGATAAAGAGGTTGACGGCCCCCTTCAGCCTTCAGACCACGAAGGGGTTCCCGCTCCCTCTCTAACCTCTTGGTCCCAATGCTCCCATGGATGATGATGATGAAGTGAAACTGATGCGCATAATACAGGAAATTGTTGATATCCAGCGCGAAATTGCTGCTGCTGAAGCCGATATCTCCAAGACATTAGCTGACGATAAGCATTAGGATTTTTAGTCATATTATAAGCTTGTTTTTGTTAATTTTCAGTTAGTTGTTCTTATTTTCCTTTTGTACTTGCATATTGTCATAGTAATCTAAAAATTAATAAGAACTAAGCTTATATTTTATTTTATTTTTCATATTATCTATTAAAGAAAAAACTTATTCTTCAATCTCTAGTGATCTTTATTTTCATTCAGTTGCTGCTGCAAATCTGCAATCTTTCATTTTAACATTAAAAACTATTTGACTTTTAAGACCGCAGTTTTATAAAACATGCGATCTAAAATTAAATGAATTTTATGACCGCAGTATTATTAACCTCCGGTCTTAAAATTTTCACTATAAATTTAAATTAAATTTATTTTTGGACCACAATTTTATAAAACTTCGGTCTTAAAAAGTTCAATATAGTTTAAATATATCTTTAGGACCGTATTCCTTTAAAATGACCGATCTTAATAATATCCCAAATAATAAATGTCTCTCTCGCGCCACTCGCGCGAAAAAATTAAATTTCCCTGTATGAACTTTTCTCGTCTAACCGAAAGTAATTACTCAGGTTCTGTCTCCAATGTTTGTGTGTTGCTTCGTCGCTGCTTCACGTTGCTCTCTCAACAACAACTTTCTGGTTCCTTAGCTCAACGTCTAAAGACCAAGCTGTATGAGTTGTTTCGGCTATATAACTGTATGATTTTCCTACTTATCGTTCTGGGTTTTTCATGGGTTGAACAAAATCAATGAAATGTTCTTTTGGGACCTACCCAACTGACCAACAAGTGTTTTTAGGTTACTCTTACTGTCTGTAATGGTAACATTCGTAGCAGGAGAAGAAAGACTCAACAAACGCATTTGACCTTATATGCTACAGGTGAGTGCACAAGACCTACTTGCGATGCATTTAATTTCCTCGTCATGCATTTATTTTGCTTCTTTATTCACTGTGATACATTTATGACCATAAGACAGAACCGACATTTAGCTTATATACGCATTTGTAGTTAGCTTATTTTATATGCAAGTTTCAGTTTTTACGGATTATGTATGTTAAATCTTTCCATCTATAGGAATTCTACTATGGATCGCAGTTGGATAAATGCTTTATGGACGAGTGTTGAATATCAAAATGAGGTTAGAGAATTTATAGAATTTGCTAAACAAAATGCCCATGATGATAGTGGGAAGTTTTATTGCCCTTGTGTACGATGTTTTAATAAGAGGCGACCAAGTCCTGAAGTTATAGACACACATTTAATTTGTCAAGGATTTTGTAAGACCTATACAGTATGCGTATGGCATGGTGAAAAAATGCCAAGTGGGTCTTAACATGGAGAAGTGGCCTCTGATGATAATGACGCGAATATGGATGATCACATAGAGGACATTATTCGTGATGTAGGAGAAGAGGCTTTTCATCAATCACATGCATATGGTAATATGTGCAATGATGCAGAGACCCCACTATACCCTGGGTGTAAGAAATACCAAACGTTGAACGCTGTATTGAAATTGTTCAGCTTGAAGGCACGTCATGGGTGGAGCGACAAGAGTTTTTATGAAATGCTTGAGGTTTTTAAGGACATGCTTCTGGATGATAATGTGTTGCCTCACCGATACTATGATGCTAAGAAAATACTTTGTCTACTGTAGATGGAGTACAAAAAGACCCACGCATGCCTGAATGATTGCGTGTTGTATAGAAATGAGTTATAAGAGAAGCTTAATTGTTCGATATGTGAAACCCCAAGGTGCAATTCAAATAAGGGGTCTGCAAAAGTGTTGTGGTATCTTCCAATCATACCAAGGTTCAAGTGGTTGTTTGCTAATGAAAATGATGCAAAAAATTTGAGGTGGCATGCAAATGAGAGGATTTCTGATGGAAAGATTCGACATCTTGCCAATTCTTCTCAATGGAGGAAAATCGATCAATTATTTCCGACCTTCGGCGAAGAACCTAGGAACCTTTGGCTTGCCCTTAGCACAGATGACATGAATCTACATGGAAGCCTTAGCAACATACATAGTTCCTTGCCTGTACTCTTGATTATTTACAACTTATCTCCTATGTTATGCATGAAACGAAAGTACATCATCCTGTCTATGTTGATTTACCTTCAGCCCTTGATCGATGACTTAAAGGAGTTGTGGGAAGAAGGTGTTGATGTTTTTGACTCTTTCAAGAAGGAGGTCTTTAAAATGAGAGCCATGATATTTTGTATTATAAACGACTTCCCAGCATATGGGAACTTGTTAGGGTATAATATAAAAGGCCATAAGGCATGTCCAGTTTGTGTCGAAGGCACACGCTACCATCAACTTCAACATGGAAGAAAGACGGTTTATCTTGGACATAGAAGATTTCTTCAACGGGGCCACCCATATCGTCGATTAAAGAAAGCCTTTTTTGGTGGGCAAGAGCATGAAGATGCTCCGGTGGCATTGACTGGAGAGCAAGTGCATAAAAAGGTGAAAAATATAAGTGTCATCTTCGATAAGACTGCAAATGGTAGAAAAGAAACAAATATATGAAAAAAAAGGATCGGTATTCTTCGATTTTCCATATTGGCGCAACCTTGATGTGAAACACTATATTGATGTCATGCATGTAGAGAAGAACGTATGTGATAGTATTGTTGGCACGCTTCTCAACATACAAGGTAGCACAAAGGATGATGTGAAGGCAAGATTGGATTTGCAAGAAATGGGAATACGCGAAGACTTACATCCAAAGCCATATGGTAACAGAACTTATTGTCCTCCGGCTTCTCATACTTTGTCTAAGGAAGAGAAACGTTGTTTTGTTGAGTGTTTGCATGGCACAAAAGTTCCGTCAGAGTATTCTTCAAATTTTAAGAGGCTTGTGTCGATGAAGGACTTGAAATTGGTAGGCCAAAAGTCTCATGATTGTCATGTCTTGATGTAACAACTAGTCCCAGTAGCTATTCGAGTCATAGCCGAGTATGATCTTCGACACATTTTGACTAGGCTTTGTTTCTTCTTCAATGTTGTTTGCAATAAAGTTTTTGAGATTGAACAATTGGATGAAGTGGAGAATGAAGGATATCTTATCTTGTGCCACCTTGAGAAGCTTTTTGTTCCTTCATTTCTTGACATCATGGTTCATCTAGTGAGAAAGATAAAGTTGTGCAGCCCTGTCCATTTACGGTGGATGTACCCAATTGAAAGATCTATGAAATTCCTAAAAGGTTACGTGAAGAACGCATACCGGCCAGAAGCATCAATTGTTCAGAAGTATGTATCTGAAGAGGCCATGGAATATTGTCAAAATTATTTTGCCAAAGTAAGACATATCAGACTTCCAAAAAATCAGCATGCTAAAGGTGGTAGACGAGGGGCTTCAGTAAAGAGTGTAGATCCTGATGAATTGTCACAAATCCACTTATACATCTTGAATAATGTTGATGAAGTTCAAGCCAGCATAGTTGCACATAAAGGAGCTGTGAGGAAAGAAAATCCTCGAATGACTGAACAGAGGTTGATTAGGGAGCATAACAGAGCATTTGTAAACTGGTTCAAATAAAAGGTCGAGGGAGAGAAATCTGTTTCTGAGACAATCAAATGGTTAACACGTGGTCCTGAGGTTGATGTCATAAGTTGGATTTCGTATGTGATCAACGGTTATACATTTTACACGAAGTCCCTAGATGATAGGAGCACCGTCCATAACAGTGGTGTAATGTTAGAGGCTGAATCTATGCACTTCTCCAGTTAGAAAGATAAGTGGCCTAAATTGGCAGTCATGTCATATTACAGGGTTATTGAAGAGATTTGGGAGGTGGACTATGTCGTGATTAGATTTCTCATTTTCAAATGCAAGTGGGTTAACGTCAACAATGATGTTCAGATCGATTGACTGGGATTTACATTAGTCGATGTCAATAGTAGAAGTTTTGGAGATGAACTTTTTATTATGGTAGACCAGACGAAACAAGTTTTTTATATCACCGATCAAGCAAATAAAATGTGGTCTGTAGCTCTCCAACGAAAAAGGGTCTTCGATATTTGATAGGGCAAAACTTTATAACCTAAGACTCCGCAAGTATACGAGCCGTATCAAGTAATAAAGAGTGTGTAAGATATCGTTCCCACGAGAACTTGGTATCCACAACTTTCATCAGACATTGATTTTACACTTTTATTTAAGTTGAGAAAACCAAAGTGAATTTAATTAAATGAAAAGGAATTAAAATCAAAAAACTACCATAAATATCAAATAAGCAACCCAGAGTCACTAATCCCTTATTAACTTCATAAACCTTGATTTCACCAATTTAATTACTCTTAATATCAATTTTGTTAATCTCGAGTATCAAAAGCTATAAATGTCTATCGGTCCACTTACAACCCTCTCTTAAGTAGAAATTGTTATCTCTAACAAATTTACTCAAGAGGCAATTTAATTCGGACACACTCTTCTACAATTATATGGGGCATTAGGTATATGTCTATCATAATCGCAAATTAGATTAAAATCTAATCCCATATTGCTTAATCTAAGAGCTTAATTAAAATTCCCTTCGTCAAGGTAAATCCTAATCCTCAAATTCATATTCAATGATGGTCAGTCACTAAATACATAAAATTAAACAAGATTAAGCAACCAAAATCAATACTAATTATAACTAAATGATGAAACAAAGTTTAATTCATTAACAAGTTCATAGATCTTCTAGGTTGCAAAATAAAACTAGCCACAAATAGCTATAATGAAATCCAAGACAGCACAGAAAAAATTAATATCCTGGTTCAGAGAGACATGAGGAAAATCACAAGATAGATGACTATTCAACTGAAGCTCTCACCAAATCGCTCTCCTCTGCGTAACCCACGTCTCCCTGTTTCTTCACGTGTTGTTCTCCGCTCTCAGTTGTGCGTCTCTGCTCTCTTGAAATTGCCCAGCCGCGTGTCTCCTTTTTCTTTTATTGCCGTCAGCATCTGTTCCCCTCTGCCTGTTGCCTCTAGGTGTGCTTTAGTCATTAATTGAATGAATTGTGGGCCCACGAGTATTTGACTTCTCCAGCCCAATCCGATATGACATACTTCCTCTTGATCCTTCAATTCGTCCCCCGTCTATTAATCAATTCATTTGTCTTCATTCATTCAACAATTCTTCTTCTTGGGCCCACGCACAACAAATCAGCCCAATATCATTCAAAAGTCTAATGTCTCCTTGTGCCCAAGATCAAAACGTGCTCCCTATTGCATTGTGAAACAAAAGAAATTAAATAATAATAATAATAAATATTTAGTTCTTTAATAGTTTCTTTTTTTTTTTCTTTTTAGAACTTCTAATTACTATTATTTATTTCCTAAACTCAAAAACTTTTTATTTTAAATTGAAACCCACAAATAATGCACCACTTAAATTTGATCTAATAATAGCATAAGCTCATAGAAATTTCCTAAAATTGTTTAGATAACTCTCCAAATATCTCCAAAATGCACTTTAAATATATAAAATATGGAGAGTTATCACACCCCTACACTTGAACCAAATCTTGTCCTCAAGATTTTAAATTCTCAAACAATCTAATTCAAGAAAATCATGGAAGTAAGATTTTTAAGGCAAGCACTAAGAATTGGAGTCAATTCAAACTTTCAAGAAACAAACACCTATACATACTTTTATAGTGTTGAGTTTCTAACTCCTTCACTCTTTTTAAATTGTTTCACTTACTGAAGTAAAGAGGGGAAAATGGAGAGAAAGTCATGGAAATTGCATATCTCAAACAAAAGGCTATTTACTCAATGCAACTTTCTTTAAAAGGAAAAATAAAAATAAAAGGCTCAAATGGGGTAACAAAGGATTTTCATGAGAGGGGTGGTCATTTGGCTGAACTAGCTATGAAACGAATGCCTAAATCATCTTTGTGCATGCAAGGGGATTTCAAGTTTTAAAAGAGATTCAAGACAAGTTCTAGAGACGAAATCACAATAGGTGTACTCCCTCTTAGAAAGGAGAACATTTAGGCTCAATTCCTCATAAGTTCTTTGACATCCTAAGGTAAAGTACCCAAACCAAATCTTTGCCTCTTTACTAATATTCAAAGAACATAGAATAAATCTCTAATCAAATTCACTCATTTTCATGTTCAAACCAAACCAATCATGACAATGCTCATGAACAACATTCAAACTTCCAAAATATTTTTTTTTTAAAGAAAAAATTGAGGGCAAGACAAGTCATGTAAAATCAAGGATATCCTCACCCCCACACTTAAATGTCATATTGTTCTCAATGTGAACAAGTAACAACAAGTAATGGAAGTGAATAGCAACCATATTTAAGGTATAATGGTGACACCAATTTCAGAGATTTCAAATTTCCACCAATTTAACAACTCAAGTGCTAACAACCACTCAATAATCATCACATGCATATCCAACCAAGACCAGCACTCATTTCAAGCAATATATCACAGCAATCAAATAGACCAAATCAAAGAAAGGTAGAAGGAAACTCCCCTATTTGTCATTGACTTGTGCTTTCAATCCTTGCTACCAAAGTGGAACATCTCATCATGGGCTTTCAACAACCCTACAAAAGAAAACAAAGAATCAAATCATACCTTGGGTTGCCTCCCAAGAAGTGCTAAGTGTAAAGTCTTTAGCCAGACTTCTCAAAACAACTTCTAATCATAAGTATCAAACACCAGAATCACCTTGCCTTCATTTCTTTTCAAGCAACAAGGTGTCACACACAAAACTTGATCACTCTAGTTAATTACTTGTACCTCCTCTATCATAGACAATCTTAGAGTACAAGTATTCACTGAATTCAAATGAAGCACAACATATATATATTTGAAAATAGATATAGGCACTTCCAAAAACTTAGAGCATCCAACAAAATCCACTTGACTCTCATCAGTAAGAATCAACAGTTCAATAGGAGAGTTATGAACAACAACACTTGGGACATCTACATCAATTTGATCACAAAAGTCACAATCCTTAGGTTCCACAACCGGAATCTCTTCCAGACACCCATTATTCTCATCTAAATCAATTTCAAGCTCAAAATCACTTTCTACATTATCCACAATGTCATGTAATTCCACGCCTTCAACTGTCTCACAACAATCATTATCAACAGAGTAAGTAGTCGTCAAGCTTAAGGAATTATCTTGCCCTACAGTCTCAAGGGTCGAAACAATTTGACTCATATATACCCCAATATTTTGGACACTTGACTCGACTCTAATGGCAAGTTCCTTTTGCTCTCTACTAAATCTCTCTGATGCTTCCATACACTCCTCAAGTAATCTTTCGAAATTAGATTTTTCTTTATACTCAATGGTGTGTTCTTCTACTTGAGGATAAGAGTAAAAAGGATGGGTATTTTCATGCGAACAATAGACATATGTATCCCCAAACTTTTGTTGCTCAATACTTTCACTAGGACAAAATAAATGATTCAAATGAGTTTGGTTCCTAGCAAAATCATCTCTCATATAATGACTAGTTGGACTATATGGACAATTCAAAAATAAATGACTCCCTCCACAATAAACACAAGTCATGCAAGCATATTGAGAAGAATCATCATATGGAATATAACCATCATTCATGCTCCTTTTATGTTGCCTATATTCATTCAAAGAATTTAACATAGCAATCAGTCCTTCTTGTGTAGAAGACAAAGAATTCATCTCTTTCTCAGTATTAACATCAGCTGGTTTCCATATGAAATCCATTTTTTTAAAAAAAAAATTCTTTTCTAAACGTAAAAATAAAACAAAATATTTACGAACTCAAACTTAAACTACAAATACTCAAACAATTCCAACCAAGATAGCTATGTCACATAAGTCCCCCGGCAACAGCGCCAAAAATTTGATAGGGCAAAACTTCATAACTTAAGACTCCGCAAGTATATGGGCTATATCAAGTAATAAAGAGTAAATAAGATATCATTCCCACAAGGACTTGGTATCCACAACTTTCATTTAAGTTGAACAAACCAAAGTGAATTTAATTAAATGAAAAGAAATTAAAATCAACTAACTACCATAAATATCAAATAAGCAACCCAGAGTCACTAATCCCTTATTAACTTCATAAACCTTGATTTCACCAATTTAATTACTCTTAATATCAATTTTGTTAATCTCGAGTATTAAAAGCTATAAGTGTCTGTCGGTCCACTTACAACCCTCTCTTAAGTAGAAATTGTTATCTCTAACAAATTTACTCAAGAGGCAATTTAATTCAGACACACTCTTCTACAATTATATGGGGCATTAGGTATATGTCTATCATAATCGCAAATTAGATTAAAATCTAATCCCATATTGCTTAATCTAAGAGCTTAATTAAAATTCCCTTCGTCAAGGTAAATCCTAATCCTCAAATTCATATTCAATGATGGTCAGTCACTAAATACATAAAATTAAACAAGATTAAGCAACCAAAATTAATACTAATTATAACTAAATGATGAAACAAAGTTTAATTCATTAACAAGTTCATAGATCTTCTAGGTTGCAAAATAAAACTAGCCACAAATAGCTATAAGGAAATCCAAGACAGCACAAAAAAAATTAATATCCTGGTTTAGAGAGACATGAGGAAAATCACAAGATAGATGACTATTCAACTGAAGCTCTCACCAAATCGCTCTCCTCTGCGTAACCCACGTCTCCCTGTTTCTTCACGTGTTGTTCTCCGCTCTCAGTTGTGCGTCTCTGCTCTCTTGAAATTGCCCAGCCGCGTGTCTCCTTTTTCTTTTATTGCCGTCAGCGTTTGTTCCCCTCTGCCTGTTGCCTCTAGGTTTGCTTCAGTCATTAATTGAATGAATTGTGGGCCCACGAGTATTTGACTTCTCCAGCCCAATCTGTTATGACATACTCCCTCCTGATCCTTCAATTCGTCCCCCTTCTATTAATCAATTTTTTTTTTTTGGATATTAAAAAGTTTTGGAGGGGTTCGACACCAGTCTCCTACCAAGGTCAAGGCACGGCCCCGGGCTCTATGAGCAATTACCAGGGACTTACGAGATCGCCTACCAAAGGAGTCCCAGCGACGGCAGAGGGGATCGAACCCACGACCCAAGGGCGTAGTCCTAGATCCCTTACCTTCTGTGCCAACTCTCATTGTCTATTAATCAATTTTTTTTTATAATAGAAAGTTTTGGAGCGGTTCGACACCAGTCCCCCACCAAGGCCAGGGCACGGCCTCGGGATCTATGAGCACTTACTGGGGACTTACGAGATCGCCTACCAAAGGAGTCCCAACGACGGCAGAGGGGATTGAACCCATAACCTAAGGGCCTAATCCTGGATCCCTTACCATCTGTGTCAACTCTCATTAGCGGTTATTAATCAATTCATTTGTCTTCATTCATTCAACAATTCTCCTTCTTGGGCCCATGCACAACAAATCAACCCAATATCATTCAAAAGTCCAAATGTCTCCTTGTGCCCAAGATCAAAACGTGCTCCCTATTGCATTGTGAAACAAAAGAAATTAAATAATAATAATAATAAATATTTAGTTCTTCTTTAATAGTTTTCTTTTTTCCCCCTTTTTAAAATTTCTAATTACTATTATTTATTTCCTAAACTCAAAAACTTTTTATTTTAAATTGAAACCCACAAATAATGCACCACTTTGATTTGATCTAATAATAGAATAAGCTCATAGAAATTTCCTAAAATTGTTTAGATAACTCTCCAAATATCTCCAAAATGCACTTTAAATATATAAAATATGGAGAGTTATCAATATTGATGAGGAAAGTCATGCAAATTATGGTCTTCCTGACAGTACTCCTTTTTCAAGGGGTCTATCGGATATGAACGAAGAAGATGAAGCGGATAATGAACCCATCATAAGGAATGATCATCAAGAAGGGATATGGGAGGATATCCCTTTATAAAAGAGTCAATTCATAAGGTAACTGCACAAATCTTTGAAAACTTTAAGGTTTTAACACTATTATATTTCATCCGTGTTTTTAAACAATGTCACTAACTCTATGAAGTTTGTTCTTGTTTTATTTTGGTGTCAGGATCCGATCCAAAGGGGTATGCATGTTATAAAAGAGGATGTTATGTTGTTGGATGAGAATCAGATGAATGCATGGTAAATATTGGGCATGTACGAAGATTTAAGTGTGGTATATCTTATTGTAATAACTTATTGTATTTGTATTTGTAACTCATGGTCAATAATATTTGTATTCTGTTTTTTCCCAATTCAATTTATTCATAATTGTTCATAGCTTGTAGCTTAAAGTGTAGCCTTTTCTGTGCTAGATTAGCTGATGGTATGGATTTGTGTATAGATCATTCAATTTATCCATAATTGTTCATAGTTTGTAGCTTAAAATATACTCTTTTATGTGTTGGATTGGCTGGTATAGATTTATGTATATATATGATCAGTAAGAATAGAATAGGGAAAAAATTCAGGAAAATTTAGACCGATAAATAAAAAACGTCAGTCTTAAAAGTTCAACTTTGAAGACAAGATGTACTCGGATGTAATTAAATGCGTGGTTTTAAAGGTCAGTCGACATATTTGATATTGGTTTAATAAGTTTGGTCTAAAAAGTTAATCTTTAAGACCGGCGTATAAATCATCCCATCTTGAAAGTGGGTCTTTTAAGACCGCATATAATTAATCGTCGGTCTAATAAGCCGCTATTTTTTAGAGCGCATTTATTTAAGTTTGGTCTTAAAATTAGACCTTTTAAGAGCAGCTAAAGTTTTGTCCGGTCTTAAATATTGAGCTTTAGGACAGCCAAAAAAAAATTTCTGTTATATTCAATATCACTTTTAAGACCTGATGTTTTTAAATGTCCTGTCTTAAAAGAGTTCATTTAAGACCAGTTTAAGTCCGATCTTAAAGATATACTTTTTATACTGGCGGGAACAAAACCGGTCGCGAGTCCGATCTTCCAATGCCTCTTTTGTCATGTTTTAAAAGCTTTTTTTATACCCAGGATAGTGATGATGGAAAGTTCGGTTTCCAAGTTTGTTTTTGAAAAAGAAAACGTAGAAATGACTTTCTACATTTGTTACAAAACGGACATTGATTTAAAACTTACAACATCACTCATATTGTCGTCCCCTAAAACCGGACGTGGAAATGTCAAAATAACAAACGTTAAAAATGTTTTTGTAGCAATGGAACAAGCAAAATACGAAGTGATGTCCACTAGAAGGAGCGAAGTTAATTGGTGGCTGATGGGGCTGCAAGAACTTCAATGAAAGGCTCGTGTCCAACTAATTGGATTTGGAGACCTCCGCTTTGGTTGCAATACTTACTAGATAGAAATAGAGTTAGACTTAATTTACATACTTCAATTCCCCTTAATTATTTATATTGGGAGGGAAATTTATGTAATAACTAATAAAGAGTTGGCCCGTATGAAACAAAAGGGCACAGAATGAGGGTAATCTGGGTTAACCATACTGGCCATATCTATTTTGAAGTGAGTTTAATGATTGCACTTAATTGTCGATATTAAACTTATTAAGGGCTTTTTTTGTTTTTTTGCTCGGGACTTATTAAGGGCTTTCAGGCGCGAGATATAACACATTAATATTTAACCATATGTGAGCCTTCCCTTGACTGTACAAACAAAAAAGAACCAAATAATAATCATTATAGCATTGTGGTTGTCATTATTATGCTTTTGATCTAAACCGCTTAAATTAAATTTAGACGGTGCAAATTCAAAGTTTTTAAATTATTAATAAACTTATATTAAACATATTAAAAAAAGTAATAATTTTCTTATATTGAATTCCCTTGTTGGCAAGAAAATAAAATAAATTAATGAACAATAAATTTAGACCACTAAGTTTGGTATTCACCAAACTAAATCAATTAATTTGCATACAAATAAATTTATATTTTACCCCAAGTTTTGCTTTCTGATCGAGCAGATAGTATTGGAAATATGTTTCAATATGTGTTCTATCGTAATTACAAGCACTTTTTTTTTATGTGTGATATTTTTTTGTTATTCTTTTCCCTTTTTCGTCAAATATATTTCTCCATTTCTTGCTGTGTATCCCACCTCTTTCTCTTTCTCCTCCTTCTCCCTCTCTGTTTCACATATCAAAACATCATTTTTTTTTTCGGAGTATAACAAGACCACGACCAGAACCGTGTGAAAAGAGAACAACTAAGTCGTCTGCAGGTCAGAATTCAATAATCTTTATGCACCCAATTGGTGGATTGTTGATAATTTTGACCTCAAAATCACTATGACGATCATATGATGAGCAAGTAGTCAATCCGCGCATTTCTTAGTTTTCCTTTACTATGGCCGACACAAGAATAGTAAATCCGATCAATGAGGCCATATTGTTCGTGTGCATGTTAGTCTTATTACAATGAAATAGTCGAAAGTTTAGGAAAAGAAGGATGTATCATTGTTAAATACTTACATCAAACACAAAATAATGCATATATTTTATAGTGATACCTGGTTAAGGGACGTCTCCTTTGACAGAGTTAGGCATGCAGGATATCTATATATATTAGAACGCAAGAGGTGTAGCGCGAATTATAATAGGCGGCGAAAAGTATAGAATAGAATCCATGTGTTCATGAGATTACATTTCAGCCCCATAAACGTTAAAATATTTTCATTTTAGTCTCTCTAAGAAACTATTAGTAGGGACTAAAATTAGAATATTGAAATTTTTATAAGGTTGAAATATAATTTTCTGAACATCTTAGTTTCATTCTGTAATTTTATTAGGCCACCTCTAGCCCCCTCATTCTGCCTTGACTATACTCCATCCGATCTGGTCTTTTGGGTAAAGAACAACTACCAAAATTACTTGATTTATAGTGCTATTTAAAAGCAATAAATCTTTAAGATATATATTTTTCTTTTTAATTATACCCTTATTTTAATAAGAGTGCATAAAAGTTGAGATATATTGTTCCTCATAAAAAAATAAAAATAATAATAAAAAAGCAAAGGAATAGTCGATACAAGGGCATCAAATTAATGAATCTGTGATCTGAGTGTGCTCCCATTTATGAGAATCTAGAATATACAACCTTTGAGGGGTTGATTTGAAAAGGAAAAGAACCCCCACTTTTGTTAGAACTATCAAGAAAATAGGTGGATATATGACATGGAAACGACATAAATAACGTGACAAGGCACTAACACAATCACACACACACACACTTTATATTGTAGCTCTCAATGACTTCACTCGTAATACGCATTAAATATAATAGATGGATATCTATGCGGAAAGCAACTAATTTTCGTTAGTCAAAAGTATCATACTAGGCCAACCACTCCCGGGCCGCGGGGCGGGGTAATAAAACATATCTTGTGTTTGTGTCCATAATAAATTACAAGCTATCATGAAATTTGAATAACTAAAAATGCGAATGCGGCCGCATTGTGAAGGATATATTATTATGAAAAAAGGAGTACTAATATGGTAAAAATATCATTAATTTCATTAAGCTGTTACATGAGATTATTTCGGGCAACAAAGATACATTTATATTACCATTCATCAATTAAATTATAGACCTCTACTTTATATACTTTTAGGTTTAAAAAACATTTTTGCCTCATAAGTTTCCGCCGAAGAGCTATGGGCGCAAGGAAGTTTTTGAAAATCTCACAAAATCTGTGCTTTCAAATGCCACAAGAAACATGATGGATATTGGTTTTCAATTAATTTTATGAAAGTAATATATCTCTATCATTGTTAAGTAGAAAGCTACCTAATAAAGCCCAAGATTCCACCATGGGAACTGTAAACTAATTAGCGATCACATTTTTGTTAGTGAGTTAGGGGTGAGAACAATATCAAAATCTTAAATATTTATTTACACACACACACTTTAATTTCTGAAACTTTTGATATACAAACGTTGATGTGATGATCCCAGTGCCTTCTCTTTATTGCTTGCTGCTACAAACCTCCATTCAACTTCATACAAGGGACGTTTTAAATAAAAGCAACATGCATGATTAGTCCAATGTCATCCAATTCATCAGATAAGTTTTTGTCCATCAACTTGATTTATAAATATTTGTTGGCAAGAATTCAAGTAAGAATTTTAAGAATCGAGAAAAACGCAAGACCACAGTAAGTGGGTGTGTTCAGGTTTATTATTTGTGGGGTTATGCAATGGGTTGGAAAGGGAGCTTTCAACTTCTAGAGTGGCAAACATGAATTCACCTTTTTATTTATTAAAGTTACATGTTTGAAAATGGATCATATATGCAATCTTATACTTTCAACTAATTTTTAATAGGTCTCTATAGTTTTATAAATTATAGAATTAGTCACTATGTTTTACCTATTAAAAATAAACGCATGTAAGTTGCCATAACATGAAAAAAAATTTTAAAAAAATAATGAAATAAAATGTAGAGTAAAATACTCTATCAACCCCTATGTTTTACCTTAATTACAAATACCTTCCATTTATTTTGAGAACTCATATAAACCTCCATTGAAATCAAAATATATGTTACACAAACGTCTCATGTATTTTTAAGATTCCTTTTTTGTCTATCCATCCGTTAGTGGACCGTCAAATTTGACTCTCAATTTTTATTTTTTTTACCAAATTGCTCCTCTTAAACATAAAAATTATTTAAACATTTATATTTCTCAAAAAATAATTCTAATATATATTTTCAAAATTTCTAATTTGTTGTAAAATTTGTTAATTTTGATTATATTATAAAATTTAAAAATTTAATTTCTCATCATATTTATTTATATGGCTTTATTTTGAGTTTTTTTTAAATGGATAAAAACATATTTCAAACCCATATTTTTGTTATCATATAGTATAAATAATATAAGTTCAAGATTTTATATAAATAATTCATTGCTAAAATGTATTAATAGTTTCTTGTATTGTAACTTTTGATCCCCTATACTCATTTGATAATGAAGGATTTTGGGCATACCTAGAATATATATAACTGACTCAGTGACATATCCACATGAAATTGGAGCATGATGAAGACTCCAATTACGTTATACAGAAAATTCACCATAGATAAAAAGGAGAGAAGAGACAAGTTTCAAAGAAAAAAAAAATATGATTAGTTTATGTGTATCATGAACCCTTGTACAATCACATATATATAGAGTTGTTGTTGAAAACACTTTGAAGGTAGAAATTTCACTAAGATGAACAATTTTGTGTACTATAGAAAAACATAAACAACTCACAAGACTACCGAAAATGATAATTACAATAATGAAAATCTGAGCCCAACATACGTTGTCTCCTTAGGACAATTCGTTCCCTCTATAGATGTCCAAGGATCACAAGCAATTGTCTCCCAAGATATAATAGATTAGATCTCCAAAATGATGGCACCACTAATCAAGAGCTGAACAAACACAACCACATGCTTTAAGAATCACACAGAATATGAGATAATTGCAGAATGTGGTATGCAATATATGAGAGAGAAGTACAAGACATTGACATATATTTTTTGTTACTTGCATATCCTATTTATAGACAATAGAAATTGATCAGATAGACTCGACTATTGCTGGTGAACTGGTGAGTCATACAAATAGACAAACTAGAATGGAGCGAATGGTGGCTCTTGCTAGCAAACTAGTGCATCGTATGAACAAACACACCAGTATGGAGCGAACGAGTGCACCAGAATAGATCGGATGCATTGGTTCAATCACAACATTTTGATTGCGGTCCGCTTATAGCTAGTGGTGGGGAGGATCACAGAGGGGCAAAAAATGAACTAATAAGAGTCCAAGGATTGTTTGGACAAAACTAAAATAATTTAAGAAAAAATTATTTTTAGTTTCACACATATGTGAACCAAATCAGGTGGGTAATGGTGCGTGTGGTGGACCAAAGCCCATCTACATCATCTCTCCTCCACAAAAGCGATGTGGCCAAGGGCTCAACTTAGAGGTTTGAAGTTGAGGCTTATATAGCCTTTCACTTCCCAATGTGAGACTTCTGTCCATACTCCCATTTCATCTTCGTTTTTCCTCTTCTTCTCCAACCTACTTCTTATTCAAAACTTATGGGATTTAGTCCAAAATTCCAACAAGAGTTCCACATGCGTCTTCATCAATCAATGTACACTTTCCTCAACAACACAAATTATAATAGTTGGGAAATGTCACAGTTGTCTACAAAACATTTCTATTCTTTGTATCTTGACCCCAATGCTATTGTTGGTCCCAATCAAGCAATGTGAATCGAGCAATTTTCTAATAGATAACTTTCAGGTGAAACAATGTTAAATGTTGATTATGTAGCTCTCACTTAATTAGCAAAACTTGTTGATGGCTGATTAATACATATGATATGGAAGTCGTCATTTATCTAATAGAAGGACCGTTCAAGTTTGTAATTTTTTATTTATTCCATCGTTTATTAAACCTATTCATAAGTCAAAATATAATTCATTATATATTCCTTCCTAAATTTCCATGAATAACGAGATTTACAAGATACACAAAAGTTTCAGACATGGGTGGTTAAATTATTTGCCATATATAATAAAACACTTTTTAAGAGCATCAATAGTGTCACATGAATCATGAATTTAATGTATAAATATTATGGATAAAAAAAAACTATATCTCAAAAGAAATAGGTAACACACAGCAACTTTTCCATCAATGATTGACAAAAGTTAACAAAGCTGTCTGAATGTTTTTTAAGTAAAGGCTAATGTTTAGTTGCATTATGGAGCGCAGGCAAAGGACGAAGTGGATCAAAACACTGTTTTGATGGAAACAGGACATTCCCTTATTAATTATTCACACATGATTTAACTATTTGCAAATGACCAAATTTAAGTATTACAAGTTGAAGCAAAGGTAATTTCTAGTTATAGTTTTGACTATATAATATTTAAGAATCTTTGAACTTGCTTAAAGAATATCGAGTTTATTTTATTCAGTCCACTGTAACCAATAGTATTGGTTAGATTCATACATTTGTCTCTCTCTCTCTCTCTGTGAAATTGGGGAATGGACATTTTAATTTCAACCAAAGTCAGTGCTTATTTTGGAAGCACTAATTCTTTAGAATTCTAATTATTGTGTACCAAATATTATATTTCACATAAATATTTCTCACTTCTCTTTTTTTATTTTAAAACAATCTTTCTTCGCGCATACCACGCAAGACAAATATTCTCTTTAACAGTGCATCACTTAAGCGATGCTACTAAAGGATTACGTGTGCGTGTTTTATTCGTTTTTTTTTTCCCCAAGTTTTCGATATAAAATAATTCCATTATTGTTTTTCCCAAAATGTTATTTCGGTGAAACTCAACTCTCAATAGTGCTTCTATGTTGAAGAGTTACGTGGCTTAACTGCAGTTTTAGTTTGTTTTACTGTTTTGGGTTTGTAGTAATATGACTCCACCATATTCTTGGATAATTGTATTATGAATCCTGAGATGTAACTCCTGTCGTATGACCAAGACATGTAAATTTGTTATCAATATACTATACCCAAAAGGTTTTGTCTGCTATATTGCGTTGTATGCTCTGATATATGACATATTATTGAAGGGGTGTGATATCACACATGCATATCAAGGGTTACATAGTATGTGAGAGAAAAGTTTCTATCTGGTGGTCTTTCCACTTCTTGAATTGGTTTTAGTCCTTTGGTCGTTTTGGGCATATATTGAATCCTATAATTAAATGTTCACGAACAAGCGAGTTATTACTTATCCAAATTCTTTATTATCTCAATACACTAGGTTGTTGGTTATGATTAGTTTTGATAATGTCTTATATAGATGTCATTAGTAAGAGCAAAAAATTTATATCACATATATTGACTAATTGCTACATTGCTACATTTAATGTAGATTTATTTGTATGGAGAAAAAACAAGAGAAGAAAAGAAAGAAATAGTTCAATCATGGAAAAGGATGAAAATGATCTCTTACAACAAGAAAGCAAGTAAATGAACCTCGTGGATTATACATCAACTTGCTGCCAAATCTAAATGAGCATTTCTAAACTCTACCTTTTTATATTCAGTAGAAACTTTGCACATGTTTGGTATCTCTATGCTTTAATTGTGAAAGATGTTTTGGAAACCTCTCCATATTCTCTCATAAAAACATTCCTACTTGCATCATATTGAAACTTGAATACTTTCAAATAAGGGGAGAGAAAATAAGGGGGAGAGAACTTGACCTCATATTTGCCCCTTTACAAGTATTTCTTCTCTAATTCAACTTTTTGCTAATGACAAATAAGGGGGAGAGAATGACAAGAAAAATATGTTGAGTCTAATTAGTTTTCATATTCATACATATTTTTCTTAAGGTATTTGCCATCATCAAAAAGGGGGAGAATGTTGGTTATGATTAGTTTTGATGATGTCTTATATAGATGCCATTAGTAAGAGCAAAAAGTTTATATCACATATATTGACTAATTGCTACATTTAATGTAGATTTGTTTATATGGAGAAAGAACAAGAGAAGAAAAGAAAGAAATAGTTCAATCATGAAGAATGATCAAGAAAAGAGAAGAAAGAAAGAAAAACTTGCTAAATGGAATAAGAAAATTATCATACAAGTTTTTAGATTGATTCTTGAAGTCTCCACGATTAAATGAAAGTTGGAGCAACTCAATTCAGAGTTAAAACAAGCATATATCAGGTTCTGGATGAGCAAAATCGAGCAAGATACTCAAAAGTTAAGTTTACTGCATTACTGAAAGTAATTTGCCTCTGGATTATGAGAAAACTTGAGTTTAGGACACAAAACTCGAGTTTGGAACTCAAAACTTGAGTTGGTCACTTAATGACTCGAGTTTGTAGTGTCTTCAGCAACTCTGTCGTCTCTGGATCAGCAAAACTCGAGTTAGCCAATGTAAACTCGAGTTTGGAACTCAAAACTCAAGTTAGTCACTTAATGACTCGAGTTTAGCAAGCTTTCAGCAACTCTGTCCAACTCTGTTTCACGTTCAACACAGGCGACCTCTGGTAATTCAATGATATCTTCCAAACCAGAGATCGGATTAAGGTGAAATTAATTTTGTATGAAACTAGACATTCAATGCGTCATCTTGACAAAATTTCATGCCTAAAGAAGCTCAGATGAGAGAGTTATGAATTTCAGAAGTTGGAACAGGAATTCACGCCACACGGCAGACCAAGCTTCAATGATTTGAGTGTATCTCACAATCTACACATCAGAATGAGCTGAAATTGGTGGCATATGAAAGTAAACTCACATACCTTTCCAGAAACATAAAGAGCACAGAAAACAAAGATCAAATGAGTAAGGTATGAATCTTTGAAGTTGATAGTCAATTCAGGATGCTGAAAAAACGCTAGCCAAAGAACAACCTTCGTTCATCGGATCATAACTGTTAGATTACAATGAGTTTGGAACTAATTCTTCTTGCATTGGAATGAAGACTTAAAGATTCTTATGGAGATAGGTACTGGATTCCAGGAATCGATCTTTATCAAGTCAGAAAGCAAAGAACTTATGAGAAGGATATTTGACTGAGCCATGGAGAAGAAAACTCGAGTTTGTGTTAGCAAACTCCAGTTTTGCACTTGACAGAGAGCAAGATGTCTTCATCTCTGAAGAAAACTCAAGTTTGAGTTAGTAAACTCCAGTTTGTGGCAGACAGAGAGCTCCTCAATATTTTAAACTTTGAAAACTCCAGTTTGCATTTGAAAACTCTAGTTTTGAGTTTTGTGGACTTAAGCTTATTTTTACTTCAAAAGTCCAAAACTTGAGTTAGTCACTTAATGACTCGAGTTTAGCCTTAAGTTCAAGTGTGCTCCAAAACTCAAATCATGGCATTCCTCTCTGGAAGACCTAAACTCGAGTTTGGATTTCTAAACTCCAGTTTAGCCCATTGAAAACTCCAGTTTAGTTTTACAAACTCCAGTTTCAATCGCTGAAGTATAAAAACTAGATTGCGTCAATCTGCGAAACCTTTATGGGTTAATCTGAAAATGTCATAGCATGTATTACTGTTATTTCTAACATTATTGATGAAGTTTTGAGTAAGTGTCAGATAAGTTCAGCAATGATCAAGATGAAATCAGATCTGGATCAAAAGCAATAAATGAAGAACCAAGAACAAGAACAGGCCTGATCTTTCTCCTCTATCCCAATGGTTTAGCTCAGGCCGTTATAGGTCAATTAAATCTCTCTCCAATGGTCTAATAAAGTTATGGAAATGACAAGAACATTGGAAGACCATCTACAACAACTATATCCAAGATTCCAGCCAAGAATTAAAGAAATAGAGAAAAATATGCAACGGTCATATTCCAGATTTACAGCTAAACGTTGAAGAATCATAGAGAAGAATATGCAACGGCCAGTTCCTCTAATTATCCTATAAATACCCATGAAGACTCAAAATACAGATACAAGAGGGAGAGCAAGAACAAGGACGTAAGCTTACACAGTGAAAATGCCAATATTCTAACGTCTGCTTCATCTACTCTCTGAATATCTCAATGATCATATATTTAGCATAGAGAGTGAGATTATATGTATTGTGCTTCAGTGTTTATTCACTTACTTCTGAGAGAGAAGATTCATTGTAATCATCTTATTATTCTGAGAGTTACTCAAGATTGGGTGATCTTGAGTGGGAAACACTTTGTTGTGATTACAGCTTGTAAGGGGAGTGAATCCAAGTGAGGGATTTCTTCGAGTACAAAGTGTATAATCAAGCAAGTGAATTGATTACGGTTTGTAAGGGGGAGTGAATCCTAGTGAGAGGATTACTTCAAGTACATAACGTATAATCAAGTTCAAAGCAAATAGTGGATTAAAAATCTCAAGTGAAGCTTGGGGACTGGACGTAGGTCAAAGATTGGACCGAACCAGGATAAATCATAGTTTGCATACTCTCTTCCCTTATCTTTTACATTTCCAGTACATGCTCATCTTTGAATATCTAATTGTCAATTAATAAGTTGCGAAAAGTTGTTTTTTTTTTAGTTCCTAAAGTTTTATCAAACACCCAATTCACCCCCCCCCCCTCTTGGGTGATAGCCAGGTCCAACATAGGTTTGGTTATCTTAACTTTTGGAAGTTGACTTTACTACCAATTGCCCTTACTTTCTTATTTTTGTGCAGAAGCTAAAAGCTGGTAGAATTTTCTATTAACTTTGAAAATTCATATCTTTATGTACATATATCTAACTGTAGTGATTCTAAAAGCTATGTGGCCTCTGTTAAGTCTACTTTTAAGAAACAATTCCTCCTATTGCCACTTATATTCACACAAGTCTAGGATTCCCATTAAATCCTTATTGCCACAAATTCATTATAGTTTTAATTGTTTAACTTCAAAAATTCATAACTCAAAGTATACATATCCAATTTACCTATATGGCCTATCAAATTAAAGCTTGACAATTCTGATTTGATTTTGGAAAATATCATGGCTATTGGACAACATTATTTTGCCCAAAACCACAATGCATTCAGACTACCACACAGGGAACCTTAGTTGGCAACATTATTTTAACTTTTGGATTCCAAATCCATTCGTTCTAAAATAATACCAACCACCTATTCCTACACAATTTTGCCCAAGGAATTTATTGGAGACCTTAAAAATAGAAAAATAATTCTCCTTCTTCATGTCCTGTTTTGACCAAATTTTAGGGTTTCAAACATCATATGATGAATTCACCAATTCACAATTTACTTACTAGACTAGGTTCATTTGCTTCCAAAACATCATATAAACACATTTATATGAACAAAACATCATGAAACCTTGAAAAATCCCATTTGGGAAAATATTAGGGTGTCCCAAGATATTCATACAACTCATCGAAACTTCAAGACAATCGGTTCAAAATGAAGCTTAGGCTTACCTTAGCGTGATTTTACAATCAGTTCAGAAATCCAATGGCACTCTGTCTAACTAGATGGCACAAAACTCCTCTAGTAATAAAATTGAGACCATATGGATGAAGCTACTAATGATTAGAACAAGTTTTATGAAGGCCTCAAGAGCTAGAAAAGTAATTTAAAAGGTGAAAATTGAGCAAGAGCACTTACATTGCTTCTTGTTCTTCCTTCTTGCTCCTTTTTCTTTCCTTTTCCTTTTTCCCTTGATTTTTATGATATTCTCTCTCCTTTTTTAAACTAGCTGGAATTTGAGGGACTTGGGAGAATTAAATGATCTTTAAACTAATGTAATTAACTCTTGTGTTGACATGTGTCCAAGTGATTAAATCTCAAGATGCCAAGCATCCTTGAAGCATTTTCTTTCCCTTCTCCCTCTCTTATTAGGCGCAACTTTGTGTCAGGAAAAGGGAGGCTTGATTGAATCCCCTTAATTCTTAAGCCCGGTGTTTGAAAAAGCCAAATACCCGACCAAATTGGAGACCGATGGATTCCCCAAGCATAAATGCTAGGTGGCATGTTTTAAGGACGCCAACACAACAATGATCTTGTGCTTTGTATGATGAGAAGACACTTGTAATATCCCTATGGAGCCAACACAAAAGTTGTGTCATCATTAGCTATCATGACCTACTTTGTTAAAGCTACTTTATCAGTGCTTACTCGATATTCTACTTGGATTCTACTCGGGATGGTGACACGCATACTGAGGCCCACCGAATAAAGTCAGGTTAGAGTGTGTGTGTGTGTGTGTGTGTGTGGACCTCCACATGGTGCCACATATTGGTGTCTTTTCAAAAAAGTAGGGTACACATGTCTACCCTATAAATGCCATATACACACTTATATTGGCACATTTTGCTCGATCATTCAATCTCCTTTTCATGCCATTTTACTCTCTTTTTATGTCCAAATTAGTCCCTATGTCATATGTCTTTAAGCAAAGGAATTAGGTAGTTATCTCAAACTAATCGAGACTAAGTTCATTACAAAACTTCTACTATCTATTCAATACATTTAGCCTTCTATACATTTTAAGGCACACAATTTGTTTTTCAGATGATGCAGGAAAAGGTGGAATCTCATCAGTGACGATTGTTGTAATTGTGGTTTCAATTTTTAGGGTTGTCCTGATATTAACAATTGGCATTTGTTGCATGTGTAAAAGAATATTTGCTTTATTTGGCTCATATTTGAGCTTACTATTCTGTTTGCACCTCATGTCTTTATACATATGCACCATTTGGTTATGCAACTGCAATTGACATAAGCAATGCGGATTCACTACAATATGATTTCTGTACTATTAAAGTAGCCACAAACAACTCCTCATAGATAACAAGCTTGGTGATAACGGATTTGGAGATCTCTACAAGGTATCAAGTTTGTGTTTTCTTGGTTATTAACATGAAGCCAATTAGACCACTACATACATACATACATACATACATACATACATATAAAGTTCCATGAAGCAGCTTTATTGTTTGTTCCTCCTTCATATTCATATTAAATAGAGTAATTTCATGCATATTCTTCAATTAACAAATTGCCATTATATTTCTCTTGTTTAGCTTCACAATAATCACATCAACTAATGTAGAACTTCATGATTATCAATGCAATTTTGTGGGAGTAATAGTAAGGAACGGTGTTCTGATAGGGTATACCATATTTTTCACCGTTCTTTTTCACTTTTCTTTGATTTGGGAATTGTTCTTCATCTGGGATTCAGGTCTGAGTAGGTTTTTGATAAGCATTTTAGATTTATGGGTACATTCTTGAAATTTTAACCCATTAGTTTGCATCTTGACATTTTCTTTGAGTTTTCCTTTTTTGTTCTTCAGAGCACCCTACACGTTTCTGGTAATTCTTCCTTTGCTCAATGAAGGATATTCCTCCATCTCTCTCTAGCCATAGTAAGATCTTTCTAAAGGAGGAGGAAGAATTACGTCAAATCATCCCTCCTAAATCTTTGTACTGGTTTTGGGGTGTTCCCCTGACCGAGGAGCAAAAACAGGAGTCTGAGCTCCAGGGTTACAATAGCGGGGGTAGTAAAAACTATACTGATCCTCAAAGTCTAGCCATGAGAAGGCTAAGAGGCAGTCACGATCCTTAGAACCCATTGCCCGGGATGAAGGGACAGCCATGTCTGAAACTTCTTCCTTAGAGCCGGGGCCTATGAGTAAGGGACAATACCCACCCATTTCAGCATTACCTTCCCTTTCGTCTAAGAATGTCCAGTCATCCAGGCTTTGAAAGTGGAAGAAATCACCAAGAGGGGGTGAATTAGGGATTTTAAAAAAAAATCTTTTCAACTCTTAAAAATGAAGCTTAAGAAATGGATAATAAAAGAGTAGAAAAAGAAAAGCTTAGACACACAGAATTTATACTAGTTCGGTCTCAACCTTGACCTACGTCCAGTCCCCAGATACCTTCTGGGTGTTACCACTAATTCAACAGTTTGTCAATTACAACAATGAAGACCAGACACAATCCTAATCACCTAGGACTTGCTCCCCCTTACACTTTGTGATTGAACAAACCAACTCACAGGTTCCACAACCTTGAGTTCTCACAAACAAATGCTTTCAAAAATTTACAAACTCTCAAAAGAGTAGATAAGGATAAACACTGAAGAACAGGTTGAAAATAACAATACAAACTCAAATTTCAAAGTATAATCAAGATAGCTTCGTTGTGTCTCTATTGCTTTGAGTTTTCACAGCCTCTTATAGACTGAATGGATAAGCTAGCCGTTGCAATTCTTTCTCTAATGTTCAGCTGCAATTCTGGAGAAATGGCAATAGCATATTTTGCTCTGTTCTTTGAATTCTTAGCTGGAATCTTGGAATTTAGTTATTGCAGAACGTCTTCCAGATTTTTAGTCATTCCATGATCTTAATTCGACCGTTTGAAGTGATCTTAATGTGTTTCAACAGTCTGAACTGAACATTTGGGATAAGGGAGAAGAATCAACCCTGTTCTTGGTTCTTCATTTAATGCACTTATTCTGGATCTTGATCTCACCTTGATCTTGGCTAAACCTTATCTGAAAAACACTCAAAACTTCATCAAGGACATTAGAAACAATAATATCATATCATGAAATAATTTCAGGAAGACCCATTAAGATTTCGCAGATCAACATCATTTGATTTTTCAAAATCCCCGATGCAAACTCGAGTTTGTTCTTCCAGACTCGAGTTTGGGGTTCATCCAGAAAGCATGTCCGTTGATTAGAGGTCTAAACTTGCAGTCTGTAAAAGCTAACTCGAGTTTGGCTTTTACAGAGAGAACCATCGGGCTTTGGACTTGGCATGGAATTTTGGTCCTGCTCCTAGACTCGAGTCAATTAGTGACTGACTCGAGTTTGGGTCTATGTTTGAAGAACAAGCCTAAGTTCGTGATTTTCCAGACTGGAGTTTAGAAGACAGACTGGAGTTTTGGAAAGATGGTAGAAATTCGAGTGTTTCTCTATTTGTCCTAAACTTGAGTTTACAATGACAGACTCGAGTTTATGTTTGAGCTGAAGCTATTCAAATCTTTTTGTTTGGTCTAGACTGGAGTTTGTGACTCTAGACTGGAGTTTATAACTTGGCCTAGAACTCAAGTGTCTTTCTGTTTGGTCTAGACTGGAGTTTAGGAATCCAGACTCGAGTTTGGCTTGTTTGGAATTCTGAGTGCTCTCTGTATCTTCCAGACTTCAGGTTTGGTTTTGCAAACTGGAGTTTGGCTTGTTGTGAAAATTTTTGATTGCTTTCTATAACTCCTTAGACTCGAGTTAGTCCAAGCAGACTCAAGTTTGGCTTTCTTCGCAGAAGTAAACAGCTTTCTGTCAACCCTCAAACTCGAGTTTACATACCCAAACTCGAGTTTGCCTTTGACAGTGAGATTTTCATATTGCCAAAAACAAACTTCATATCAAGTTTACAATAGTTATCATCAAAACATATTGAGAACTAACAAGCTTGTTGGCCCTTATGAAGCTTATTTGCGAGCTCGTCTCGATGGGCCAAGAGTTAGAGTCTAATCGGGTTGCGCCTTCATGTCGGCATAACCTGTTGAAAAGCGCCCCGAGCTCTAGTACGCCCCTGTTTATTCAAGTCCTAGCTTTTCAACTTTAGGTATTTTTGCGTATATGTTTTCTGATTTATTTTCATTTTTATAGGTAGTATGTTGTCTCCTACCCATCTTGTTGAGGAGTCCTGTTTTGGGGAGTCAGGTTTAGTATGTCCCCCACAACATCTATTGGAGAAATACTCTTGGGTTGCTACCAGGGTGTTAACCAAGTTGTCAGGTATTACTGCAAGGGAGATTGCCAAGCTCCCCATGGGCATATGAGATAACTGTGTTATTTCCTCTCCCATCCTGATGAATCGGTTTGCTCAACCCGAGAAAGGAGTCAACCCTCTTTTTTCTTTTTGTACTGGGATTTTGTGACTTGACTTAGTATTCTCTTCCCATTTACCAAGTTCCAAAAAGAGGTGTTGAGCCTTCTTCATGTGGCTCCCACCCAACTTCATCCCAATTCTTGGGGTTTCATGTCGCTTTTGAGCTTTGTTGTTGTTTTATTCTATTTTTTATTGTTCAAAAGGTTCGCGTTCCCGGCGAGCCTTTAGAGAAGAAGGGTTGGATCTCACTTCGAGGGATACCCGATAATAAGTTTTTCCATGTGTTTACTTACTCATGGAAGAATTTTAAAACTTCCTTCTTTAAAATAACTACTGAACTCATAAAGAAACCGTGGTTCCTAAAGGATGTTGACTCTAAAGCTGTGGAATAGGAGTTTTCATTATATTGGACTTATGGTCATTATTATCAAAGTCCTTCCACCTTTCAAACCTAAGAGGGTGATCTGTCAAACATCAAGATTACTGCATTAATTTCCTTGGTCGAGCATGTTGGCGCTAATGGCCCTGTTGACGCCAAGGATTTTATCAAGCAGTCTATTGCCAAGTTGTTCCCATCATCGAGTAGGTTTTTTTCTTGTATTTATTTTCCTTTAATGTCGATAAAGATACTCTATTATGTGATTACTAATATTTTCTTTGCTTCTTTCTGCATAACCAAAAATGGGAAAACAGGCGAGGTATCATGACTTGGAGAATAATGTCCAGGCCTTTAAGAAAGCCAAGGTGAGTCAGAAAAGGGCTTCTCCTGCCCCTAGCGTATCTTCGGCCAAGCTGATTACTGATAGCTTGGTCCCTAGGAAGCAATCGGAAACCGAGAAGGGGTCCTCTGCCCCCGAATTAGAAGTCAACCCAACTACTTCTATTCCAGCAACATCTACAGTGGTTACTGTGTCTTCCCAAGCTCTTCCACCACCTCCTCCACTTAGCCATTTCCATTCTGGGGGGAGGTTTGGACAAGCAGTGTCTCAGCTGAACTGGCTTATGTTGTTAAGCCCCTCCCTCTCCCCCTTCCCCCAGGCGCTATTATGAGGCGGTTGAGTTTTCGAATGTGGAGCTTTAAGAGCCAGTAGACCTTCAGCATCATGCCATGAGGTCAACCGGAGTAACAAACACCTTAGTAGAGGTCAAGCGTAAATATTGCTTAGCTTTTTTAGAAATTGGTCAGGCTCGGTCCGAGAGGGATGCCACTACCTAGCAAAGGGAGAAGGCGATGGAGGAATGGGATAAAGCAGTTGAGGAGCTGTCAAAGGCCACTGCTAAGAGGGATTTGACTTATGCAGAGTTGGCACAAGTGCGAGAAGACCTCCTCCAGTCTCAGGAGGCCCAAGCCTCAATGGTGTGAATATTAAAAAATCTCCAAGTCAAGCATAGGGATACTAAGGCGGAGTTGGCATCTACCAAGGCAAAGCTTATTGCTGCCAACGTCGAGATAATTTATCTTGAAGGCCTTGTTTTGGAGATGGCCGCGGACGCCTTTGAGAATGTGCAAGAGCAAGTCTGGTTTCTTAATCTGGGTATGGACCTTGCTCTTGATAGGGCGCACTTTAGAGTCGTGGTCAAGGATAGCCAGTTTATTCTGGCGCCTCCTTCTCCAAGCTATGAGTTGGTCTATCAGCCTGATGGCGGCCAAAGTAGAGACAATAAAGAAGAAGTGTCCCCAACAATTCCTGTGGTAGAAGGATTGCCTATTCAGTCGGGGTCTCAACCCTCATCAGACTAGGCATTCGCAGTTGTGGATCAATTAGCTGAAGCCTTTCCTACCAAGCCCAACAGCCTTTACCTGCTGTCTTTAACAATCTCCTTTTGTAAATTTTTCCCAAGTTGTTTTTTATTCGATTTCTTTTTGTGTAATTGTCCTGTAGGTCAAATATACTTAGAAATTTCAATGAATGATTATTTCATTTGACCATTCTGATTTTGTGTTTTATTATTGCGTTTTTAACAAACACGTTTTGCTTTTGTATTTGATCACTAGTAGTAATATGAACCCAGACATTTTGTAAGGACCTTATTCAATGACTTAGCCAAAGTCAAAAATATATTGTGCAGAGTCTACTAGGATATTCTTCTGATATTGATAACCAAGCATGATAATAAAATTAACGATAAAAAATTGTAATAGAATTCCAGCTTATTAACCAGCATATAATCCGAAGTAAAAGCAAGATGTTACATGCTCGATACTTGATTTTTAAACAAGAATTCAAACATTTCGACCTAGTCAGGATTTATATGACAATTCACTATATTTCCTTGGAATTTCTTGGTGATGCATCATCACTTTGAGAGTTTGTTCTTAAGTCCTCATCTCATTTGAGGCCGGGTTAAGTTCCCCTGGCGCCTTGTGCACGTTAATGTTTAATTGTTTGAGTCTTACTTCGTCTCGACGTTTGAAATTGGCAAACAATTTGTAAGTCAGCTCATAAATGAGAACCACTTCATTTATTCATCAATAGCTTGCTGTTATGGCAATTCTCAAAACTTAAACAATGAAAAAGGGAAAATAATGCTTAAAACAAAATAATCACAACACAAAATACGGTATCTAACTAACATATGCTTAGTCATAGCTGGGTTCTGTTTAATATGAAACTTGGCATTCAACTGTAATATGTCGTCAATTTATCCACATCCCATGTCCTTTTTATTCTTTTGTTGTCCAGCGTTTCCAAAATGTAGGCTCTGTGGCCTAACTTATCTTTAATCCGGTAAGGGCCTTCCCAATTTGCTGCCAGCTTTCCATCTCGCGCATTTCTATTCCTGACATCTGCTCTTTAAAGTAGCAAATCACCTTTTTCAAATGATCGAGCCTTCACTTTTCGGTTGTATTTTGCCGCGATGAGCTATTTAGTGGCTAGATCTCAGTAATGCGCCATGATTCTAACCTCATCTATAAGGTCTAATTCCATTTCTAGTTGTTCATTATTGTTCGCTTCTCCTTCCTGAAAACCCTCCGTTCTTCTCCAAGACAATTGTCCTATTTCCACCGAGATTATTGACTCACATCCGTAAGCCAATCTGAATGGCATTTACTGGGTTGATGTCTGTAGGCTAGTCCTTTATCCCCATAAGATGGGATATAGTTGGTCCACCTAATTAGACTTTGTTTCTATCATTCGCTTTTTAAGCCCATCAACAATAATATTATTTGCCGCCTCAGCTTGACCATTAGATTGCGGATGTAGAAGCAAAATAATGTTTGATATTGAGTTCAGACATCAACTTTCGGTAGCCTTTATCGATGAATTGAGTCCCATTGCCTATTACTACCTCAACGGGGATACCAAATCTTGATACAATGCTTCTTTCACAAAATCTTTATACCCAGGATGCCGTAATGGTTGTTAGTGGCTTGGCCTTGATCCATTTTAATAAAATAGTCGACTGTGACTATAAGCCATTTTAATTGTCCTGGGGTTGGTTTAAGTGGTCCTAACATGTCCATGCCCCATTTATAGAATAACCAGGAGCCGTGATGGATTTTAGCTCGGCCGAAGGGGACCAAATAATTCTGGCATGTTTCTAATAGCTCTCACAATTCTTTACATGGCCTTTGGTGTTGGCCTCCATCATTAGCCAATAATATCCAGTCCGAAGGCCTTTCCTGGATAAAGCCTTAGCCCCCATGTGTTGGTCATTTATTCCTTCGTGTATCTTTGTTAGAACATATTTGTCTTCTTCCGACTTTAAGCATTTCAACATTAGAGAATGGAGGCCCTTGCGGTACAACTGGTCTTCCACAACAGCATATATGGCCGCGATTATGACCAACTGCTTGGCTTCGATTGAATCATCTGGGATGATCCCCTTCTCTAGGTAATCCACAATGGGTCTCCTCCAATCTTTTGCTGACAAGATAACCATGACGCAACTCGGTTCACACAATTTTTGTTGGATCATAGTTCTGTGATTCTCGGGGCTGTTTGTACTCGCCAGGTGGACAAAATATATGCCTTGGTGTTTTCTCCTTTCTGGATGTAAGTGATAGTTACATTATCGAATTCGGCAATAGCTTCATTTACCTCGCTCAAGTATTTCACCATCAGGAGTTCCTTAGCAACATAAGTTCCTCTGATTTGTGTGGCCACGAGCTGGGAGTCGATTGATATATGGACTTTTTTAGCCCCATTTTCCTTCGCTTGAGTTAATCAACCAGAACGACTTCATATTCTACTTAATTGTTTAACATCGGGAAGTTTAGTCAAAGGGAGTACTCCATGGAGACTCAGTCTAGACTTTCAACTATCACCCTTGTATTGTTTCCTTTGGTGTTTGAAGAGCCGTGAACAACACCTTCCAAGTTTCAGTATCTTTATCTTCTACCTTCCTTGCCATGGTTAATTCCATTATGAATATCCAAGTGAGGGATTATCCATTTTCAATTTACTATTTTCCTCTTGATAATCCTACTTTCTACTACTCTAGAAATTAGTGAAGTGTTGGTACAAGCATAATATATTACTCATTTTTTAACTGTGCTTTCATTGTTTGATACATACATTTGCATTGCTAAGTTGAAAGATTTTGGTTCAGAGAGTTATCTTATTTTCCTCACTCACATTGATCTACTCATCCCCTTGTTTTGTCTTGAATTAATTTGCTTGAGGACAAGCAAAGATTTAAGTTTGGGGGAGTTTAATAACCTTTGAGTTTATCTTATTTTACATGTAAAAATGAGTTAAAAAGTTTGTCCTTGTCATGGTTTAATGGATCAAATTAGTTAAATATGTGGTTTTATCTTCATAATTAGTTTTTAGACTTCATTTGTCTTGATCTTAGTTATATTTGAAGTTTGGCTTACAATTGGGCTTAAATAACAGGTTTTACCAGAAATGGCAGTGAACACTGTTCGGTATTTTACTCATAACTTGGGTTCTATACCTTCAATGGATCTAAAATTTATATTTTTGGGAAGCTAAGAGAAATCCCTACAACTTCTATGAAGAGCCCAGAAGCTAAATCAGACGTTTAGAGGATCGAATTGGGCCTGGAACACAGAACAAGACGCTGGAACTGGACTCTGGACCAATGTGCAGTGTTTGATCCATAACCTGAGCTACAGACCTTGGAATGGGCTGAAATTTACGCGACTGGAAAGATAAGATCCGGGGCTTCATTTCATATGAAGACCACAAAGCCCAATTCCACCGAAATCCAGGTCAAAAACAGCTGGCCAAAAGGACACGATTTTGGAGGTGCAAAAGTGAGTCAAAGATTCCTCCAAGTTGGCCACTAAGAAAAGTGACGAATTTGAGTTGGAAAATGCATGAATGGGATGCTTCAAGCTACCTATAAATAGAAGGGAATTGTGAAGAGCAACACACACTTGGAAATGATCAAGATCTCCCCTCTTCTAATTTCTCTCTTGTAGTTCTTGCCTCTTATATGGTATGGCCTAGATTTTCTTTATGATTTATGCATTGTTTTCCTTTCTAGCCTCCTATATGGAAGTGCTTATATCTTCTTTATGATTATTATGTATTGTTTTTTTTTCTTTATTGTTCATTTGACTCCTACATGGAAGGTTCTACCTCCTACATGGTAGTCTAATTGTAATCTTTCTTATTGATTGTTTTAATTTAATTTTATGTTCATCTTCATCTTTTATTCTCTTTGTTCTTTATTTTCCTTTTTGCTCATTTGACTCCTATATGGAAGGTTCTACCTCCTACATGGTAGTCTAGTTTTAATATTTCCTTTTGTTTATTTTAATTTACTTTTATGTTCATCTTTTACCCTTGTTATGCTTTGTTCATGAATAGCATGAACTAAGTATTTTTCTAGGGTCATGTATGGATTCTTTATGAAGTTTAATTGAAATTCTGTTTTTAATTACATAATGTTTGTCTTGGATATGTTTCTTTAATCCAAGCTTAATGTCTTAATTAGTTTGATCACCTAATTAAGTATTTGAAAGATTAATTAGACCTTGGAAAAGGCTAGTTAATTCTAGGTTCAATTGATTAAAGAACATAAGGTACTAGCAAGGGAACTTGACATAGGCTTTATACAACCATAAAGAATTTTGGATTTAATACATTAATTAATTCTAATGAGCATGGGAACATGATATTAGGATTAAGGATTATGCTAATTGACTTAGGAATAAGCAATTAGATTAAAATCAGAAATTCGGTTGACATATTCCAATTCAAAGGTTAAGTAATTAAATTCTACCTTAAAAGAAGATTAGGTTTTAATCTAGCTTTTGGTAAAGGAAGAACAATTAAATGGATTATTGATGATATACATGACCCTAGGCTTTTATTAATTGCATTCTACAAAATTTGATTCATTTTCTTTGTAATTCTATTTACATTTAATATTTCAATCATAAACTCATACGATTGCATCAACTATAAAGTAAAGTAAAGTGAGTTGGTAGTTGGAACTTTGATCCCTGTGGGAACGATATTTATTACTCTGGGATACTTGCTAGTATTACATTGATAGTGTATACTTGCACTAGTCACCCAACCATCACGTTCTCCGCTGATTTTGGCAAAAATCTAGTCAAAGCGGCCAATCTTCTTGTTAGTTGTTGCACCATTTTTTTGTTTCGTGGTGCCTCCATATCTAGCACAGCTTTACATTTATCCAGATTGGCCTTAATGCCTTTATTAGTCAGTAGGAATCCCAAGAATTTCCCAGCTGGGACCACAAATATGCATTTAGCCAAATTTAGGCGAATACGGTAGGCTCTAAGTTTTTCGAATGTCTGCTATAAATCCCGAACATGGTTTGCTGGCTCCGTTGACCTCACGATCATATCGTCGATGTAGACCTCCACATTTTTGCTGAGTTGTTATTCAAATACTTAATTCATCATTCTCTGGTATGTGGCCCCAACATTTTTCAGTCCAAAAGGCATCATGTTGTATCAATAGTTAGCCTCGTCAATAATAAAGGTTGTCTTCTCTTGATCGTTAGGATGCATAGCTATCTGGTTGTATCCAAAATAAGCGTCCATGAAAGACAACAGCTGGAATCCGGATGAGCTATCGATCAATTGATCTATATTAGGCAATAGGGTATACCTTATTGAGGTCAGTATAATCAGCACAAACTCTCCACTTTCCATTTAGTTTTTTAACCATAACAACGTTGGACAACCAAGTGGTGTACTGTACCTTACTTATGAATCCTACGTTCATTAATTCTTGTACATGTTCGACGAAAGCCGTTCTCCTCTCGGGGCCGAGTTTTCTTTTCTTCTATGCTACGGAGACTGATCCCGGGTTGATAGCCAACCGATGGTGAAGACATCCTAGTTTTGCTTTAAGAATCTTTCCAACTTAGCTTGTTCCGTTTCTTTCAACGCTTTCCCAATCTTGGTTACTTGTCCTGGTTCATTGCCGAGGACGAGATCATTAAGTTCACCTTTCAGCTCTACTCTTATTTGCCTTGTGTCTTCTCGTAGGTCTAATTCAACCACGTTCACCAGTTTCCCTTTCTACTAGGGTACCCCTACTTGTACTTCATTCTCCTTTATGGATTTGAGGTGGGGAAGATGGCCCTGGCTCACCATTTTTTACAGTGGTGAAGTAACATTGCCGAGATTCCTTTTAGTCTCCCTTGATGGTGACCACTTCATTTTTACTACTCACCATCTTTAGTTTTTGATGTTTGGTAGATACCAACATATCCCAGTTGTGGATAGTTGGTCTACCCAATATGATGTTGTAAGAGGAAGGAAAGTCAGCTACAATGAATTTTATGCGCCCCGTCTTAAATGCCTCCCTAGACCCTAACATTAATTTAAGTTTAATATTTCCCTTAGGACATATGTCTTCCCCGTTGAACCCTATAAGAGTTGTTCTGCATGGCTTTAAATTATCTAGATGAAGGCTCATCCGCTTGAAAGTATCCCAAAGGATGATGTCTACGGCACTGCCAACGTCCACAAAGATCTTTTTTACCCGGCACTTTCCCAGGAGCCCTGCTATTACCAGCCCGTCTTAGTATCCCAAGATTACATCTCTCAAGTCTTCTTGGGTGAAGCATGATTGAGGAGGTTTCGGCTTGAGAGGATCCTCTTTGAACGTCAGATGGCCCTTGATTGAAAGAACGTCCCTAAGGTATTTCTTCCTTTGGCTCACCGTTTCTCCTCCCCCGCCATATCCCCCATTGATGACATTACAATCGAACTCAGCTTCCAAGAATTCTTCGTCATTGTCAGGCTTTCTTCTCTTGTCTTCTTGTTTCCTTTTCTCAGGACCCGGGCTCTTATTACAACCTATCTACTTACGCTTATTATTCTTTTGCCCTTAGGTTTTGATAACGTACTGTCATAGTCTACCTTCCCGGACAAACTTCTCTACTCCATCTCTGAAGTCCCAACATTCCTCAGTCATATGCCTGAGTCCGTCATGGAACTCACAGTAACGTGATTGATCTAGACCAACCTTGTTATATAATGGACGAGGCCAGACCACCTTCTTCATTTTAGTTAATGTCACTTCTCTCCATAATTGAGCACGTGAGACGTTCAAGAGGGTCTATTTCTCATATTTCCTTTCATATTTACCACCTCGAGGCTTATGATTCGGGTTCCTTACTCAGGAATCAGGTCGGTCTTTAGCTACCTGATCCCTCCCTTTCGAAGGTGGACTCATTTGCCTCTCTTTCCCTGGGGTGTTGGCTATTTCCATCTGTTCTATCTCTAGGTACGTTTTAGCCCGTTTGTTGAAATCCTTCAAAATTTTGATGTTGGTTGCCCAGATAGATCTTCCCATCTGCGATTCACCGTCAAGGCCAAATATAAGCAGGTATACGTGTACACTTTCTTGCAATCCCTGAACCTACAAGGCGACCGCTTTAAAGCGATCGAGATACTTCTAAAGCATTTCACCAGGATGTTTTTTTATTTTCCCAAGAGTGAATACAGACTTCGGCTGCTTTTTGCTCATTGCGAAATTGAGTAGGAATTTGTCTCCTAACTCATTGAAATCCAAGGTTAAATTTGGTGGTAGGGTATGGAACCATACTTGTGCAACTCCCCGTAAGGTTGAGGTGAACAATCGAGAGATGATAGGTCCCTTGTACCTTCAAACGAGAATTTATGTATCAAAGGTATTTAGATGGGCTTGGGGATCCTAACTTCTGTCGTACTTGGGCATGCCGGAAGCATCAAAGTTTTTTGGATATACTGCCTCTACTATTTCATCCGAAAACAGGCTTTTGTTTTCCCGCTCCTTGCCATACCACATTTTGTGTTTTCCGATAGTGTTTGCTCTGATGTCCCGATCCTTAGAGGACTATTTGGTTTTCTCTGATGTCTGAGTTTCATTAGTTGAAGCATCTTTTCCGGATCCGGGTTCTTCAACAGGGGGAGGAGGATCAACGATCTGTTGATTGGTGTCTCCATGCCTCATGGGCTAATCATCTCGATTCTCTTCTTGATCCGGGGTCTTTGTCTACTTCAGAAGCTCCTCTATCATCGATGTCATTCAGGCATTCTCTTGGCTCTGGAGATGATTACACTTTTCCATTGTCTCTATCTGCCTTAATAATGATCCTATCGTATTATGCAAGAGGAGGATGTCCGGGTTCTCGACCTGAAATTTCTAAGGAGGATCTGGTTGATCAGCCTATTGGATGCCCTATTTGGAGGGTCCGCCCTAGGTGGGGAGGAGTCCATGTCCAATGCGTCTTCCTCTGGCACAACATCACGGCCTAGGTTGCCTTCCTGTTGCTGGAGATGTTGATCACGCTGCTCTTGGTTTTGCTCTTGCATGAGCATATGGCTTTTGCTTCTAGTATTTGTCATTGTTGGTCACAAGGATTGAAATTTATCTTTCCCCACAGTTGGCGCCAATGTTCTAGTGTAGAACACAAATGTCTAGCCGATTGGCTAGTAGATTGATGTTGGATTGAATGGCTCTCCTAGGTATGTATGGATTAGATACCAATAAGTGTCGTAAATCACTGTGCAAACTAATGGCTTTCGGCTGAGGGGTGGGGTGTGTGCCCAGTGACAACAGAATGTAATTCAAAGAGAGAGTGTGCGTACCTCTTAGAGTTTAAACCTTATTTATATAATTACTTGGGTCTTGGACTAATGGGCTTAGTGTACCTAATGATCCAAGATATGTGCCAACATTTGTGATAAGATCCCTAATTATAGCTAATCACTTAGGATATTCATAATATGGGGGGTGGTTGATGTCTGATATGGATCCTAGTATAGATTATTTATTATTGGGCCGTTACTTTAGTGGGCCTCTTTGTTAGGTCCGTAATAGTACTAAAAAGAAGTAAAAGTGGAATATTATAGATTAAAGTCTTAAAATGATGTCCAGTTTCATTGACTGACTTGTATCCTCAAAGAATTAAAGGATTAAAAGAGATTCCACTTTGCGATAATGATCCTGCTACATGCGGAAGAAAAAAATGATTCAAGGATTGAAGAAAAAGAGAGGATAAGGAAAATGATATCATATTTTTTCCTTTTCCTTTGAAAAATGTCCATGATTCGAAGATGATAAGATATTAAAATCTGAGAAATAAATGTGACACCAAAAGGAAATTAAATGCATGATCAACAAAAGCGGAGCAAGAACTGAACAATCATTCACGCTACTCTATCTCTGCATTTTCTTTTTGGGAAAATGCATATGAAGGCCCAAAGTAGCAACATATTTACAAAAAAGGCCTAGGAAACTTTCACATGCCAGAAAAGGCCCTAGGGCCTTTATGGGTATTATGTTTCAATACAAAATGACCAAAAAACCATCCAGAGATACCCACTGAACCATCATCGAGACCCCCAACCCTATACCATTCTCTATACTCTGAACCATTCTTGAAACTGGGTATTCCTTTGGTTTGCTTGCCATTGTCACCGCTCTCATCCTCGCTCGCGTGAAGCCTTCCGTCGTTCATGCTTGATATGCCTCTCCCATCATTGCCACTACCAGAAGACCGCCTTCTTCTTCCTTGTCCTCCGGCAAACAACCCCAGTGACCCTAATTCGAGCATCAGCCAGCCCCTCCATCATCCGTCATTTTCTTCTTCCATTTGATGAATACTTCAATCTATCACTGCGCCATCGTCACTCTTCCTTCCTTTCTCGCAAGCTTCACCTTTGCATTGTAGATTTGCAGTACCAAGCCACCTCCGTCGTCTGAGGTTGTCTCCCCTAGTTTTTGCCTTCGTTTTCCTGGTAAAAGTCTTACTTTCTTATGGTCTTTGGTCTTTACTGATGTTTGAATTCTTACAACTGCAATTAGAGGATTAATTTTTTACTTTAAGTTAAGCAGAGAATGGTAAGAACTCCATTAATTGTTGCAATTAGAGGATGAATTTTTACTTTCCTATTCTCTTTGGTCTTTGTTGAAGTGTGAATTCTTGCAATTGCAATTAGAGGATTGATTATTACTAAGTTACATGAATTCTTATGCTCTTGGGTCTTTCTAGGTTTCTGTTTAAAAAGACGTCCTAATAAAGTATGGCATTATAAAATGAAGTTCCAGCTTACTATTTATGTTCCATCAAGTCAATTATTAAATGTCCTGATACAGAGATCCTCTAATTTTATCCCAGCTAGCAATTAGAGGATACATTATGGCTGTGTATGTTCTAGTTATGATCACTCTATTTGGATACAAAAGTATTGTAAGGAGTGAACTTGATTACTCACTGCCTTAATTGTTTTCTGTGTTTTACTTATATTTTCCCCGACGGCTTTCTAGATTGATGTTGACAAAATTTTGGCATTAATGACTTAGTATCATATCATAGCCACTTTGGTTTGACTCCTTGATGCCTAAATAAGGGATTAGATAATGTAATTACTTTTGGAATCTAAACACATTAGTTATTTATTAGTCCATAACATCCCTTATAGCAGTTTTGTCTCCAAGAGTAGCCTCCCATATCTATCTATTGATGTACTTTGCCTCAGTCACTAAAAGAATTAGAATTTCAAACTTTTTTCTCAGTACTTAGCACTATTGTATGTCTAGTTTGCATTCATCTATAACTCAATAAATACATCCTTTGATCTAATCATTTCTTCAACCAAAGAAGGGGGGGAAATACTCATCTATTTGTTTTTCACAGTTCCATTCCTTGAATTTTCAATGCCACTTTAACAAACCCATATAAAATACCTGACTTAAGTTTTAGGGTAATAAACTTCATAACCTAATATGAATATATCATATTGTGAACAGCATTGTTATGGCAATCTTAATGGACTTGCTGTTGAATAGTAAGGGAACTCGGTGATCCTGGAACATATTTATACTAATCAAATTATATCTACTCTAGAATATGTAGCAATGAAGCATTCATATCCTCTGTTTTAGTATGCGTAAAACAATAAATTCTTGCTGCAATATTGATAGCCAAAGAAGTCTTTAGTAAATTTTTCCATACCATCTGTAGAGATATCAAACATTATAATCATACCATAATGTTAGCACAAATTATGTATCCATCTCTACTTTAACTTCCTAATAGACTAAGGGATTTCACCATGTCAAAAAGGGAAAACATTAGAATTGAAGTCCTGACAAAATATGCTCAAATTTCTGGCTAAGTGGTTTAAAACTAGTATTACATATTTTTGGTTAGTGTGTCTAATTGTGCATCTTCTGTCCCATTGTTGATTTCAATCATATCTATTTCCAGGCTGCGTCTGGAACCAAGGGAGGATCAAGTGGCTCACCAGTTATAGATTGGCAAGGCAGAGCAGCCTTGAATGCTGGGGGTAAAACATCAAGTGCATCTGCATTTTTTTCCCTCTAGAACGAGTGAGCTTTTCATCTATATTTGCTTAACTTAATATTTGTCCGCTACTTCCTATTTTGCGCAAATATTCTTGTGAGGAGCAACTGATTCTGTTTAGCAAAGGTGAAGTAGATACGATGATTTAATTTTCAGGTTGTGAGAGCATTAAGGTTTCTTCAAAAGGGTAGTAATGCTAATTTAGGCAAATGGAAGGCAGTTTCTATACCTTGTGGTACTCTCCAAGTTTGTCCTTTGCAAACCCTTCCTTCCTTCTTTGAGCATTAATTTTCTTTTATCCTTATTAATTGTTGTCAACCTGTCTAATTCTGTTAGGTACTTGTTGAAGTGTAAATTCTTGTAATTACAATTTAGAGGACTGATTGTTGCTTGAAGACTTATTTATCTTGCGCAGCTGAACTTGTCCCCTTTGTTGGAAATAAATGCCTATTATGTATTTCCCTCAACACGAGAAACATTAGAATTGTTGACTGCTGAATACATTCACTTTCCTTGAGTTTCTGCATTCATGTATCTGTGCAGTAGAACTTTTGAATATAGCTGATTTTGTTGATTGGCCCCATTGTTGTAATTAAATGCATGTTATCTATTTCCCTCAACATCAGAATCATTAGTTTTGTTGACTTCTGAATACACTACTGAATGTTTTGGCTGCAAGTTGTTAGCTTAACTGAATTACTTGGTGAAGAAACAACCTACTTTAGTACTTACAATGTCATTTGCTAAAACACTGATTATTGTTTTCATATTGCACTGTTGATAAGAATGAGTAGTTCAAAGAGGGCTGCAAGGTTTTCTGGGTACAACTTGTTCACTGAAGAGTTCTTCAAGCGACCCGACCAAAAACAAAAGTTGAAGGGCAAGGGAAAGAAAGGTGAAGGAGGTCAAAAAACCTATCAAGGCTTAGGTGTAGAACTAAGAACAGTGTGGAAGGGTTTAAGTGCCGATCAAAAAGCTGAATACAAGAGGAGGGCCCAACTATTAAGAGGCCCCGCCAAGGCCCAAGTGGACAAATACACCGCGCCATTCCTAATAAGATGCGCACCCAACACTTTCATGCAAGTGGCTGAGCAGTTAAAGGACAAACCTGAAGCCATGGCAAGGCTTCAAAGGATAGGGTTTGATAGGTTACTTGAAATAAGCTGCAGAAAGATCAACCGGTCCCTATGCGCTCAGTATATGAAATGTTTTGACCCCCCTACAAAGGAAGTCTGCATTCGAGGGGAGACCCGACCTTTAAGGGCCGAAGATGTCCATCAACTTTTGGGTCTACCTTTGGGAGGGCGGGAGATCAAAGTTACCGTGAGTGACCAAAATCCTATTTTAAAGGACTTTAGGACTGTATACAAGAAAGTGAATTATAAAATAATCGGTGACATGTTGTTAGGAACCATTGATGACAACTTTGAGTTCCTGTTTGTCCTATTCACCCTTGGTACCCTCTTGGCACCAAGTGCATCCGTCTATGTTAGTGGCCGTATGCTGAAGTTGATGACGGTTACTAAGGATGCACTTGGCCAATTCGATTGGTGCTCCTTCGTCCTTCATGAACTTGTCGATGAGATCGCTGATTTCAAGGACAACTCCCACAAATCCAAAGGCAAAAAGAGCAAAACTGTTGGAGGATGTGTATACTTCCTCATGGTAAGTTGTGTCTACTTGAATTTGTTATTAAACATTATACATCAGCTGTTGGGTGTTGTTATTAATGGTTTGAATTTGTTTTTTCTTTTTCAGCTGTTTTGTTTGCAGAATTTTCCTTTGGCTGACGCCATAGCCCCTACACCCAATTCAGCCATGGCTTATTGGACGGATGACATCGTTAAGAGCAGACTGGTGCTCGAGAAATGAAGCCAAAAAGGCCTTCTGGTTGGTCACTCTCGTTCTCAGCGACCAGGCAGCGACTCACAGCCATCAGTCTCCACGTCACCATCGTTTGATCCTAAAACGATGCTCACTCACCCGGTAATGTGTGATTACAAATATTCATGACAATTACATATTGTTAATATAACGTTATTTGTGTAAGTATACCTTTTGTTCATGTGTTTGATGCTACAATACTATAGTGAACTGTGATGGTATCCTGTTCTGATCGTTTTTAAATTTTTTCCTAAATCGTATTGGGTGAAACACTTGTAATGTGTGCTCTTTTTTCTTTATGTTGACTGAATTAGGTATTTATCTAGTTATTCACTATCCATCTATATCGTGATTCGACCATTCATGACAATTATTATTGCTGAATTACTCCTTTAAATTTCAAAAATTTGACCATTATGCCATTTTAATATGAATGTTGATGTTGTGATTGAGGACTATTTGAGGACTGCTTTTTGAGGGCTGCTGATGTTGTCGTCATTCATCATTTAACAACGCATTTTTTGCTTTCCAGGAAGTTCGCAGTACCTATTATAGGCTTGTCTCTATGGTGGGGAAAGAGATGTTAGCCCTTCAAGAAAGACTAACATCGGGCAGTAATAAAAATGAAGGGCCACAACAAAGAGCTGACAAAGACGATGACGAAGATGATGAATCCCCCCACAACAATCCTACAACTTCCGGGGACTCTGAGCAACACGATAATAAAGATAAAGATGGGTCTGAAAAAGACGATGACCAAGAGAAATCTGATGACTCGGCGGCTGAAGATATTCAAGACACTGATGATGACGACCACCACCAACAATCAAGTGCTATTGTCGAAGCACCTCTTAACATCGACCCAATTTTCATTGAAATCGTGGAATCACAAGTGCCTGAAACTGAACCCCAAGAGGGGGATGGTAGTGACGTACAAATAAGAAGATCCAAGCGAGCGATTTCACGTAGCAGCGTGTTAAAATCCCCTTGGATTGATCCTAACCGAAAGTCCAAGGGCAAGAGGCACTATGATGAGAAGGACCAGCTCTATGAGTTGTGTACCAGAACCAGTTCAGCAACGACAGAGGAGCTTAATGAGTAAGTGTATCTAATACTGTGCACATGGATTTAAAATTACACTTGGAAAAATGCATGCCATTATTAACAACGTCATTTGTTGGCATTTAGGGATTTTATTGACATGCACGGTTTCTACATGAAAAGGAAAGAGCTGGCTTGTCTCAAACCACGTGACTGGATTAATGATACGGTATGGGCAGTGCAATTCTTTTTTGCGATTCATGTGTAGTTATTAGTAGGGGTTCTGTTTGTTTCTACTGTTGCTGGATTGTTAAATATTTTATAAAAGAATTCCGGGAAACCAATGTTAAGAAGTAAACTTCTCCCGTCACTCATTCCTTGTTACCCTTATATCTAGGATCACGTTGGCGGGATCATATGCTAAGTTTTTGTATTTATCTTTTCGTTTTTGTAATCCAGGTACTTATGCTGAGATATATCATTCAATTGAGCTTGTAGTTTTTATGAACGTGTAAAGTCTAGTTTGTTAGGATTTGTTTTCTATCAGTAATTAATTGTCCATTCAACTAGATGGGCGTATTCTCAAGATGTTGATTCAAGTTTTTGTGTCTTGGTTATCTTTGTGCATGATCATTGTAGTTAATTGTGTTATTTACTCTCTCTGTTATATATTGATTTCATTAAACTAAGTGATAGCATACAAGATATAAGAGCAAAATAACTATACTCAGATGCTTACTGATTTCGGAAAGTATCTTGCAATTCTTATTATAATACTATAATCAAAGCAACATAGATTCGGGGTTCTTTTTGGAAATCAATTATGATTAATGCTCAAAGTGAATCCTTGGTTTTAAATTTCTTTTTAGGTATGAAGATGAGATTGTAATCTATTCTCCTTTTCTTCTTTCTTTCTTCTTTAATAATTTTCCAGTGTCAGATCAAATGGATAAGTCTTGATCCTTGATCAGATGAGAAAGATTCACGATACATGTGTGGTTGAGGTACCATTGCATGATGTGGTCGACAAAGACTATGGCTGCCCTTTTCTTTTTACCATTATTTCCAGTGTTACATCTTTGGTATGCTTGCTCTTTTCGAATAATTGTGTCTGGCCTCAATGTTCAGTCTATTGTAATATGGTTAGAAAACAGTTATCCACAATGTTTAAGGGGACTTATTCTCACCTTGCAGAAGGAAAAAGTCTGTGCGGCAACAATTCAGTGATATGAAACATAAATCTCCAATGTTGCTCTTTTTAACATTTATGATGATGAATAATTTAAATTTTTATTACTTTTACTTGTTTTTGTAATAAATCCATTTGTGCATTTCAGTTGATGAGTATGGTTGCACGGACATTGGTTGCTGATCAGCGAAATGACGGAGGGGTTGTCACTCGACACATATTCAGCCCGTATTTCATGCAGAAGATCATCCGCTCTCCAAGGAAATGGTCAGTGGAAGACAATGCAGCGGAGATCTTGCCGGAGCTTATTGGGTATAACATCGGCGATTGTCGCTTCATATTTGGGCCGACGCTCTGGCTGAACCACTGGTTCTGTTATGCCCTAGATACAACAACGATGACCTTCTTCGCGCTAGATTCGTTGGTAGAAACCCACACATATATGCGCATTCAGAGGGAACTTAAAGAAGGAAAGAAAGTGGAAACCAAGTCCAAAAAAAAGGCAAACAAACCATCCTCATTTGATGCCAAGGGAAAGATGGCAAATGAAGTGGTAATCTGAAGCAAATTTAAATATGTGGTTACGTTAAAAATGCTTGCCATAATTAATATCTAATTGCCTGAACTTTGATTTCAGCGAAAGTGCTTCATGGACATTTTACGAAGGGTGAAGCCTCAATTGTTCGAAAACGAGGGCAGAATTCCAGAGGGGGTAACATGGGCTAAAGTCCATGTCCAAAGTGACGTGTAAGTGTCTATTAAGTTGTTTATAATTCATAAGTATCGTGTTAAAGTTACATGAAGCGTGTTTTTAACATCTTTATATATTTATTGTTTGCAGGGACTCGTGTGGTGTTCATGTCCTTTCTTGGCTCCAGTCATGGGACGGCACAGAGAAAGAGGATGGCTACACAATGCCTTCATATCAAATGGATGATCTGAGAGAAATTAAGATTGGCATGTTGTGGTGGTTGGTAAACCACCCAAACAACCTACATCGAGACAAGGTGCTGTCATTGATCCAGGAAGCCCGAGCGCGGAAAATTAGTCGATAGTCTATGTCTGACTTGTTTAAATTTTGTATCTGAATTTCTGAATTTTGTTGGCTTGCTGTTAGATTAGATTACAGAACTTGTACAAAACACTTGAGTTCATTATTAGGAGCTAGTTTTGTAAATGTACTGATGTAGTCAATTATGTTGACTTGACATTTTAATATGAATGACAACCACGGTTGGTTCCAGCAGATATTTCTCTATTTCTTGTGTATGTATGAGCAGAAACAAAGGAATATGATCAGGTACTCGTTTGTGAAAACCATCACCCTCTTTTAGCAACACCATCAGTGACCTTTAGCAACACCATCAGTGACCTTTAACAACACCATCAGTAAAATTTAGCAACACCATCAGCCCTCTTTAGCAACACCATCAGTAAAATTTAGCAACGCCATCAGTCCAATTTAGCAACACCATCAGTCCAATTTAGCAACACCATCAGTAACCCTTTGCAACACGATCAGTAACCCTTAGCAACACCATCAGTAACCCTTAGCAACACCGTCAGGCCAAATTAGCAACACCATCAACACAATTTAGCAACACCATCAGTAACCCTTTGCAACACGATCAGTAACCCTTAGCAACACCATCAGTAACCCTTAGCAACACCATCAGTCACCCTTAGCAACACCGTCAGTCCAAATTAGCAACACCATCAGTACAATTTAGCAACACCATCAGTAACCCTTTGCAACACGATCAGTAACCCTTAGCAACACCATCAGTAACCCTTAGCAACACCATCAGTCACCCTTAGCAACACCGTCAGTCCAAATTAGCAACACCATCAGTACAACTTAGCAACACCATCAGCCCTCTTTAGCAACACCATCAGTCACCCTTAGCAACACCGTCAGTCAAATTTAGCAACACCAACAGTCCAATTTAGCAACATCATCAGTCCAATTTAGCAACACCATCAGTCACTCTTAGCAACACCATCAGTCACCCTTAGCAACACTATCAGTAACCCTCAGCAACACCATCAGTCACCCTTAGCAACACCGTCAGTCCAAATTAGCAACACCATCAGGACGATTTAGCAACACCATCAGCCCTCTTTAGCAACACCACAGTACAACTTAGCAACACCATCAGTACAATTTAGCAACACCATCAGTCCAATTTAGCAACACCATCAGTCACTCTTAGCAACACCATCAGTAACCCTTAGCAACACCATCAGTCACCCTTAGCAACACCATCAGTCACCCTTAGCAACACCATCAGTAACCCTTAGCAACACCATCAGTCACTCTTAACAACACCATCAGTCACCCTTAGCAACACTATCAGTAACCCTCAGCAACACCATCAGTCACCCTTAGCAACACCGTCAGTCCAAATTAGCAACACCATCAGCACAATTTAGCAACACCATCAGCCCTCTTTAGCAACACCATCAGTACAACTTAGCAACACCATCAGCCCTCTTTGGCAACACCATCAGTCACCCTTAGCAACACCATCAGTCCAATTTAGCTACACCAGCAGTCCAACTTAGCAACACCATCAGACCAATTAATAATTACATAAGCCACTTTGACAAAAAATATCAGCATCAAATGACAAGTTCAGAAAAATATGACAGCAGCACCATCACTTTTAACAACAACATCAGCACTCTTTAACAACACAATCAGTCGATTTAGCAACACCATCAAGCCCCCGTTAACAACAGTATCACCACAACTAACAACAAAATCATCCACCCATTAACAAGTACATGGGACCTTTTAACATCAGTAACACTAAAAAATAACACCTACATCAGCCGACTTTAACAGCAACTAAGGCAAACAATAACAATCAGTTGTCACCATGTGTAACAATATTAATAAGTGTACATAAATGAAACCTGGATACAATTGTGGCAATTGTATGTTATATCCAACTTTCATTTACATCAAAAAATATGCGAATAAAATAGGGATTACAACTTGACCCACCACCTCCAAAAAATAACATGGTGGGGATTTCTATCTATGGCCATTTACAACAAAAGAGTGTGACACGCAATGCCCAAAAAATAAACAACATTAGGAAACGACAACCATCAACTTGGGTTTGGATTCTTGCAAGTCCTGATGGTGTGTCCTGCCTCATGGCATATACGACAATGATAAACCTTCTTGTTTTGGAATTGAGACTCACGCCTTTTTCTTTTAGGTCTACCTGGAGGCCTTGTCGTGATTGGAGGATCCAAGAAGGTCTCTGTGAGCATTTCTGTGACTGTTGGAGCATCAGCCCGTGGACAATTATGTGTTGCCACGGGCCTCATGCTATGTGCATAAATTTTCTCTTGTGCTGAAACTCTAAAGCAATCATCTACAAGTGAGTATACACTACCATTGAGAACCTTGATTGCCGCACATGCATGTGGACAAGGCAGTCCACTCATTTGCCACTCCAAACACGAGCACTTTTTTCCAGCAAGATCTACATTAACATGAATGATGGCATCGCCGCATCTAGTTTCAACCGAAAACTGGTAGTCCCCGTAATATGCAGCATGCATATTTTCAGTAAGGGAAACTTGTTGCATTAGTTTTTTCTCAACATTAGGTCCAATGCCATTTTTCCAATCAACTAAAGCCATCTTGCTTGCTAGCAACTTCGAAGCCAACTTCTCCCTATGCTCATGTATCAAAACTGTCACGGTGTGCCTTCTCTCTTTCAACATCCATGCGTTAAAGGACTCGGCAAGGTTGGTGGTTATGTTATCCCACCTTTGGAAAGGAAACTTGCTAAAAGCCCATCGATCAATGTCCCCATGAGTTTGAAGCCATTGTGCCAAATGTGGGTTGAACATTTGTAATTTTCCCATTGCAACAATGAAGTCTTCATGCAGCCTCGCATATGCAATTCCATCAAGGAGATGCAATGCGGTATCCTTAGAATTCCGAGACATTCGTGTAACCCCTCTATTTATTTTAAGGAACGCCGCACTATAATTTTCCTTCAAATGCCTATAACAAAATGCATGTCGCTCGGTGCCAAATACATCATTTACAGCACCAATGATAGAATTATTCCGGTCAGAAACAATTGTTATCACCAGTGGTCTTGTAATGTCTTTTACTTTGTTTAGGAACCAAGCCCAATCATCATATGTCTCACCGCTCACAATGGCATACGCTAAGGGAAACATGTCATTGTCTGCATCATAAGCACAAGCTGACAATAATGTTCCTTTATAAGGGCCACTAAGATGGCATCCGTCTATGTAAAGTATTGGACGACAACCGTGTACGAAACCTTTAATTGAGCACCCATATGCAATGAATAGCCGCTGGAATCTATTATCAGGTGACCCTTCCCATGTTGCGACAGTGTCTGGATCACTCTCTACCAGTCTGCGGCACATCCAAGGAATAACCCGGTAAGAGTCTTGTACTCGACCATGCAATTGCATCACCGCTCTTTCTTTCGCCCTATAAGCTTGATGATAGTTGAGCTGAACCCCATACTCTCTATATAAGTCAGTTCGGATTTCATGGGGTATCTTCTCAATATTGCATCTCAAACCATCCAACACAATCGATGATGTTAGGGTACACTTAGGTGGATGAGATACAATAAGGCTATCTTGTGCATGGTGTATGTGTTCACCTCTAAATGTCCTGATGATTAGAAACTCGGTCTCTTGATGTTCTCCTCCAGCTGAATATGCACCAAGGTACCAAGGACAACCATCAACCTTGCACTTCACTATTATCTTTTGTGGCTTGTTCTTCACAAATTTGTAGGCAAAGTTGTGTGCAATGCTATATTTGTACAGCATCTCACGGAGGGTCACAGCATTTGCAATAATCTGTCCTACTCCCATGATCAAATCTTTCCATTTACCATGATTCATTTCAGGCCTCGTTAATGGCACGGTTTGAGAAGAACACGGTAATGAGGGCAACTCTTGTGTTTCATTGAATATTTCAGGGGGCGATATGGCCAACCCGGCTGAACCTCCATAAACGTCATAACTCCTGTGACAAACAACAAGTATTAGTGCTTGTAATGACAATGTGTTTAGACTTTATTTGCAACTTACATATGAAAAAATTGCATTTCTTAACACATCAAGACTTACACTTCTTCTTCTTCCGCCCGTGCAAGTCTATTGTCATTATTCCCAATTTCTTCAACATAGACATGACCGTATTCGTCATTATACTGTATCAAGTGATCCACCCCTTCATCATCCACAAGATCAATAAATGTCGATGTATCCATGCTAACTTTGAATCTCACGCAAATTTCATTACTTTCTTTCCCAATTAAAGATGATATTGTTCTTTGCAACTCTTCATATGTGGTCCCTTCCTTTATGCATCTTGTTCTTACCGTTCCTCCAACATAATCACTTGCATCTTGTACAAACTTCCCCCCCCCATGTGAAAGAAACATAATATATTCTTCCCTGAACTACTAGCCATCTGTAATTACAATATGCAACAGAGTTAGTATTAGCAACTTCAACAGTCGAATTAACAACTAAAACCGAAGGAATTAACAACTTCAACTGTAGGTTTTAGCAACTATCCCGTATAAGTATTTTTACATTCAAACATTCCCACTAACAGACCTCACTCTGTTTCAATGCCCAAAAAACAGAGCAACCTTGATCCCCTACCACGTTTTCAAATTCACCTCATATTAACAAGTTAAACAGCCATATTAACAACAAAAACAGATGGTATTAACAACTTCCACTGTAGGTATTAACAACTATCAAAATTCAGCATTTTTCAATCTTCATTCCTTGATCACTTTCACCCATTCCCACTAAAATACATAAATTTTCCTCTATTTCTGTGACAAAAAACAGAGCAACATTTTGGTGACCCCACCCTAGAGAGATTAAAAAAGAGGAAGGATGGTGATTAAGCTATCTTGATGAAAAACTTAGCATTTCTTGTCTATATTCTACCAAATAATTACATAAATGAGCTCAAACTCCTACCTTTCATTAACCCAAACTTTCGACTGAAAAAATGCTGATGAACAGCAATAACCACCAAGAAGAGGCAACAATATACAACCAGGATAAGCTACTTTCAGTCCAGGAGATGAAAATACCGAACGACAATGATCAAACGAAGCAAGACGAAGGAGATAGACGAACGATCATGGCAGCAGATAAACATCCAGAAAGCTGTCGTTTTTTTCCCTCATTTCAGCGCCAAAACAATCTTCATTTCCTTTTTTAACACAAGGGGGCGTTTTGGTAATTTTCCTTGGAAGTTAATACCAGAAAAGGCCCCAGGGCCTTTTCTGGTATGGGAAAGTGTGGAGGGCCTTTTCTGAAAATATCTTGGTAAATTGGGCCTCCATGTCAATTTTCCCTTTCTTTTTTCCTCTTTCAGACTCCATATTTTCCAAATTTCAGGCGCTACAATAGATATGATTTATCTATAGTTTAAATATATTAATTATCATGGTAAGGGGAAAATGTAGAATATTTTTAAACCAAGGAGTTCATTTTATTAACATGAACAATTTTTTGTAAAAAAAATGTGTAGTATATGTGACTATGGAAAATTATTTTTTTAAATAAATATATTAAGTATAATTTTTGCTATATTTGTTCTTTTCATGCTCGAACTATATTTGTTTCATGGCTACTGTCCCCCCCCCCCTTCTTTTTTTGAAAGTTGTATATTTTAATAAGTAAAGCGTTTTATGAAATTCTACGCACATTTGATATGTTTTTATCTGTCCAACAAAAAAATATCTTTTTATCTAAAATATCCTTAGAGTTAGAAGTATATCAAGTTTACACACCTCTCATTAGAAACAAATAATTTATATTAAATAATGTAAATGTTAAAAATTGAAATCTTAACTAATTTATTTTTTAAACATACTCACAATTTTGTGTTAGGGAAAATTTATTCAGTGATTGTTTGTTTAGATTAAAATTGGTAAAAGTGACTTATTTTAATTGTTTTTTGCAAATTGAAGTTGGTAAGTGTTATGCTTTTCTTTCTTTTCTTTTTTCTCACTTGGTAAAAATAAGTACATTATTTTGTTAAAAAAATATCATTTATTTTAAATTTTTTATCATTAATATCAATTAATTTATTTTTCAACTATAAATCATTTTTTCCAGAAAAACTAAAAATAATTTAGCTGGCTTCAATGATATTGTCACAGCATGTGTTACACTTTTCTTTTCTTTTGTTTTTTTGTTATTGACTGGAATTATTCTTGAAGATCGTGGTAGAGCACAAAAATTTCCTTTGATTTAGAAAATCATATCTTATTATATATTAATTTTGATATATCAAGCAATAAAGTTAGAGAAGAAAAAAAAATTTAATTAAGAGGGGAGAGAAGAGAGAAGATGGCATTAAAATTATTTTAACCACATTTTGAAATCCCAAGTGTATATATATATATATATATATATATATATATATATATATATATATATATATATGAAGAAATCCCAAGTTAAGTAAATGACTTAATTAAGGATTTGTTGGATTTACCAACCTTTTTTAAAATTCCCTATTTCAAGAAGCTTTATATGGAATTTTCCCTGTGAACATTGCCTAGCTCAAGAGAGAGAATTTTACAATGTTCCAACTCTTAAAATGAATCTTATATTTGATAGAAGCAGGCATGTCTTGATTTTCATGATTCAACTGGTTATACTGGCAATCAAACCATTGACATAATAATTAAATAAAATTTAATAAAAATTATATTCAGATATTATAATATACATACATATACACACACATACATAAAATATCTATAATAAGTCTAATTCTTAATATAATAATATCACAATATAAGATTACTTCAATCAAATAATACCATATGACCATAAAATAGTGTAAAAAATATACTTGGCAATCTTGTAGAGTCAATGTTTTCTAAAGACTTTTCTAGTCTAGTTCCAGGTCCCATATAGCTCAGCTCATGTCCATTCCAACTCAATTATGAAAGCAGTTTTTAAGTTCAAACCGATCCACTAGCAAGTCCAGTCAACGGTCCGTCGAGTTCTGCTTTTCATCATAAAGAAATTTATCTTTTTATTAACTTATTTTTATTGTAAACTGACTTAACATTTAGTGCATCATCATACTTATTGTAAAACACTAAAATATATTAAAATATATACTATTTAAATTTAAAATATTAATAATATCAAGTGAATATTTTCTAAATTTGTTTACTTTGTATTACTTTAATCATAAATTTGTCTATAGACCAAGGCCAAAAAAAATAAAATAATAATAATAATAATAATAATAATAACCAATTAACATGGGTTGTGTTTAATGGGAGAGGTCATTCCTTGACGATATGGCAAACTAAAATTTGAATTCTCACCTAGAGAAGTGCCTGCTCATCAATGTCTCAAACAATGTTTCTTCCAATAGAATAATATCTATGCTTAGGAAAATCAGTAAAATTTATCAAAATAACATGTAATGTATTTCAGACTCTTAGTGAGGATAGTTTTTCTCTTAGCCTATGAAATTGTTTGAATTTTAACGATTTGACTAACTGAGTATCTACACGAGATCGGAGTACTAATATGGACTTTGATGACGTTTATATATCAAATACACATAGGTAGAGAAGAGAACCAGTGAGAGAAGTTTTTGCGGAAGTTTTTCTGTCAAATATTCAACTAACTCCCGTAAAATATATCACTCCCATATATCAAAGTACTAGAGTTATCATGATTTGAATTTCAAATCACAAGGATAAAACTCCTTATCTAGACCTCATACTTTTCCACAATTATATAATAGCCCCGAGTGAATTGGTGGACCAGGCATTTTCCAACATAATTATTGGTACACCAGGCTGTATATAATGACAGAAGTAGGGAATTTATTTGCCTAAAACACGCACAACATGGAAATGGAAAACCAACATGAAGATCAACATTCGGAGCTCTCTAGAAGAGGAACAACCCTTTTCAAGACTTGTTTCAATGGACTCAATGCCTTGTCAGGTCTCTCTCCCTCTCTCTGCGCTAATGTTTTTCCCTCTTCTTTCTTAGAACAAAATCATTAAAAAGATTGTTTCTTTTTCTTTTCTTTTTTTAGCACAAGATGCATGATGATTCTTCCATCAAATATTTCCACTATATGTTGGAAGGGATAACCTTTCCAAAGTTCAGATTCAGATTCAAATCCAGTCACCTTTTAGCCCACAATATTTCTTCATCCAATATGTTTTTATGCATTTTAAACGTTATTTTCTTCTTTAGTGAGGAAGTATGCAGACATCAAAGTTCAGAACACGCACGCTTGTGCAGAGCAATTTATCACTAAGCAACAACATACTGAGTGAATTCAAATGCAGAGATCAAAAGTTTAGAACTGCCATTGTTGATTTGACCCACTTATTAGCTTGTAAAAAAAGTTTAGATGTTTAATGATAAGATGTCCAAAAAGTTTAGTTCTTGGCATCCTAACAATGGTGAATTGGCATTTTTAGGAATTGGGCTACTTTCAATGCCTTATGCAGTATCTGAAGGAGGGTGGTTGAGTTTAACTTCGCTGCTTCTGGTTGCGATCCTCTGTTGGTACACCGGGATGCTTCTCCACAAGTGTATGGATGAACGTCCCCTCATCAAATCCTACCCCGACATAGGAGAGGAGGCTTTTGGGTATAAAGGCAGAGCCATAGTATCCATTTTCATGTACCTTGAGCTGTATTTAGTGGCCACGGGGTTTCTAATATTAGAAGGTGATAACTTGGAGAAATTATTTCCAAACATGAGCTTTAAAGTCTGGGGCCTTAAAATTGCAGGGAAACAAGGATTTGTGCTTCTCACAGCGCTCGTAATATTACCAACAACATGGCTAAGAAACTTAGGTGTTTTGGCCTATGTTTCTGTTGGTGGTGTTCTGGCTTCAATTATTTTGGTTGGTTGTGTTATGTGGGTTGGAGCTTTTGATGGTATTGGGTTCCATGAAAGAGGAAAAATGGTGAACTGGGGAGGATTGACTACCTCTGTTAGCCTCTTTACATTCTGCTATTGTGGCCACGCCGTGTTTCCAACCATACGCAGTTCCATGAAAGATACAAGACAGTTTCCCAAGGTAACAAACATCCTTATGCTCCCCTCGGTCTTTTTTACAACAGCCAATAATATGAATTACTTGATCCTTTTATCAGATTTTAATTAAGGTTGTCTGAGCATTAATGTGCTTTTACTATTTTTTCCCTCAACTAATTCTACTAACTCTCATACTTAATAGAAGAGCGTGTTGTCATTTTTTCATAGATCAAAGAAATCAAATATGTTACATTAAATTATTTATATTGATTATTTTTTCCAAACTAATTTGCTTGATTTATAAACTTATATATAATATAATAATACACAATATATTCTATCATTAAATAACTTATTTAGATTTATTAATCTCTCTAATAAAAGTCAATCTTCTCTCATGTTAAACACCAAAGGGATTACTATCTCTCCTCATCTTTTTATGGATACTACACTATCTTTCATACTTTCTCTCATTACCATTCTATTTCTCTATCCTACTTGCCTCCTTGTAAATAGGGGCATGCTTGGAAAAAAGTTCATTTATGATATATTTATTACTTTTAATTAATTTTAACTACTCGCTTAAATCATGTGATCGGTTCTCAGGCTATTATAAAAAGGACTAGAGGGAGTACCAAATTACTATATCCTTGCCTAAATATAGTAGCTAGATTATTAATTTATAAGAAGATGAAGAAAATTAGTTATGTTAGTTATTTATAATAAATGTGTGTTGATTTTTCTAAAATATTGTACTTAATAATTTGTGTTTGAAACAACTCGTGCAAATGAAAATCCCCTTTTAGTATATGCAATAAATGTGATTGTTTTGGGAAAGAATTATAAATTTTGTGAAACAAAATGAATTGAGGCCTGACATAGATCAAAACAAACCTACTAACTGGCTCCTTAATATTTAGAATCGTAGGGGGTGTTAACTAGTCATCATCTTCAATAATTAATGAACTAGCCCAATTTAAAGGAAGAATTTGTACAATAACTTATAAGATTAGAAAAAATAAAATTTTTAAGTAGATTGCCTCATCATCTTCAATAATGACATTCTCTCTCATTTTTATTTTTACTTTTGTAGTTAGAAATAATGATTCATCACATATTTTGTTGAATTGCAGGTTCTGCTTGTCTGCTTTATCTTAAGTACCATAACCTATGGACTAATGGCCATCTCAGGCTACATGATATTTGGAGAATTTTCAAAGTCTCAAATAACCTTAAATCTTCCCACAACAGAAATAAGCACCAAAATAGCCATATATACTACATTAATTAACCCCTTCACTAAGTATGCAATTATAATCACTCCAATTGCCAATGCCATTGAGAGCAAAATGCCATTTCATAAGAAGAGCTGGCCTGTTAGAATAATGATTAGAACAAGCATTTTGACAAGCACTGTACTTGTTGCATTATTCATTCCCTTCTTTGGATACCTCATGGCTTTTACTGGTGCTTTCTTGGGTGTCATTGGCTCATTATTGCTACCTTCCCTATGTTATCTAAAGATCAATAAAGCTGCTCAAAGATTTGGGTTTGAGTTTATTGTCATTATTGGGATTCTACTTATAGGACCGTTTATTGCTTTGGTGGGTACCTACAACTCTGTGAGACAAATTGTGAATCATCTACAGAAGCCCTGAAGGTCCTGCTTAAAGCTTCTAAAGGACTATTATTTTACAAGGATCAAGACATATGTGCACTATAATAACTAGCAAGCAAGATTGTTGTGCTCTATGCAAAAGAAATTTTACGAAGATTAAGAAATATGTGTAACAATTCTTGCACAGGGAAAATGATTGAATCATCCTTACAAAACATAACATACTTACATACATACATACATATATATGTATATGTGTATGTGCGCGCGCTAATTTCTCAGATAAAAGTGAGGGGGAAATAAGCTGGAGAAAATATTAAGAAAAAAAAATTCCAAAAACATTAAGAAAATATTTACTATTTGCAGGAATTTTTTCTTCCTTATAATATTCTTTCCCGCTAATTTTCTTTCCATACAAACATCGAGTAAAAGTCTTCTCCGTACCACCTTCCCACAGCGATTTTTTAAAGTTTGTGTAATTGCAAGTAGTTAAAAATCATTGTCATAAGATAGCTATTGATAGGAGAGAATATAATTCAATGGATATGTTATTGGCAAGTTAACCACAACATAAAAAAAAATTTCATTGCCATATTCGTTCAATATATATTTTTTTTTCAATTCAAAATATGTGTAAAGAATATGCCAAGAGACTAACAGAAAAGAAGCTACAGAAAATTAATTAGTTTCTCTTATTTTTTTAATTGTTCATTTTATCTTGAACATTTAAATTAGTTTCTCTTGGTTTATCTATGGAACAAGGTGACGTAGGGAAGAGAGAGAAAGAGTGTAACATCCTAAATTTTGGGAATTTAAAATTGTCATATTATATGGAAAGTTAAATGGTGAAATTTGTCTTAAAATAATTATAACATCGATTATGGGAAGTTAAGGCTTATTTTCCTTAAATTAATTCGGGACAAGAATAAATTCAAGTAATATTTTTAGGAATAATTTGTGGCCTAAGAATTTTGGAATTTATATTTGGTGGGATAAAAAAGGTTTATACATTTTCTAAAAGACTCATTGTAATTAGGCCCATATATCCCTTACATATGCCGAACACCTAAAATCTCCCAATTTAATATCCCATTCTCGGCCCAACATGTCACAGCAAGCAATACTCCTTTATTGGTCTTTATATCACTAGGCCCACATGCTCAACTAAACTCATGCAATCCATTATTTATTCTCCCAGCCTCGTCAAAAACACGGCAAGGGGTCAATGAGAGTTGGCACAGAATGGTAAGGGATCCAGAATTAGGCCCTTGGGTCGTGGGTTCGATCCCCTCTGCCGTCGCTGGGATTCCTTTGATAGGCGATCTCGTAAGTCCCCAGTAAGTGCTCATAGAGCCCCGGGCCGTGCCCTTGCCTTAGTGAGGGATTGGTGTCGAACCCCTCCAAAACTTTTCAGTATAAAAAAAAAAAAAAAACACGGCAAGGGAGAGTGTATATGTATATGCACCCATAACCTCCCTCAAAACCATTATGTTCTAGCCCACATTTCTAACCCATTATTCTTTTGGCCCAAACCAGATAATTATCAACCTATGCAGCGCCTATTCAAACTCGCTAAAACACAACAGGGGATATATATCAACAAGTAACCCCAATGTCAATTACGACAGATCTATTGGCCATACTCCCACAGTGTGTTTATCTCACTTTCGGCCAGTGATTGTACACGCCAAACCTGCCTCTCCCATGCTTCTTGAGTGAGCCTCACAATGTTGCATATATGTTGGTCTTTCCTCTTCGGTCTTTTCTTCTTTCTCCTCGGACCGGACCCTTCATATATTATATATTCAATGCTCTTCGTGTCTTCTATCATTTACGTTGCCTCGAACAAGAGAGTAAGACCGAGAGAGAGAGAGAGAGATGAGGAAGGAGAGGGAGTGAGTCAAACCATGATTATTCTTGCTCTGCATAAGTGTCGCAAAACAGAGGTGTTGAGTAACGGTGTGAACAGAGAGTTCAACGTGCAAAATTTGAAACTAACCTAGGCAATTCATTGAGTCTCTTATCCATCTGATTTTCGTCAATTTCCCAATGCAAATGATGAGTATTAAACCATAGGAATCAAGTCACAAGTTGCTGCAAGATTGAAGCCGAAAACAGGGATGTGTTGCATCTGTTTACGCCTCTGAATTTTTGTTTGCGTTTTGCATCGGTTTGGTTTCCCATCTATGTGCCAGTAGTAAATGTTTTCTGAGAATAATCTAACAGTGAATTGGTTTTACGAAAATTTGAGCTGGCGACGATTTCGTTTTGTTAAAAATGCGAAAATTCTATTTTGAGAGATTATGACAAATACTGCAACCACATAAATTTTTAATGTGTGAAAATTTGAAAATGAGACATCATAGTTGAAATAAAAAGCGGTGCAATTGGTAATTTTGTGGATACAGGGACAGAAAACTGCTAGAAGGGTCTAGAGATTTGGACCGGATAGGTCAAATAGAAATTGCTAGTCACAGTGCTAAGCAAGAGAAACATGACCCAAGAGCTTAAGTTGAAGAAGCTCAGACACAGGATAAATGAGCAGAGGCTCATGGTGGTGAGACCCGATGTGCAAGGTTGCATGGGGGTGGTGTCCCTGAGTCGTAAGACCTATGTGTTTAGCACTGTGTAGGTTGCTTAATAAGGTGACTTTAGACCAGTAAGTTTAAAGGATGTTTTGAGGCTAGCAGAATATTCGGTTTGTACTAAGTGGTAGTTGAAATGCTTATGACATGAGGTGATTTCCTGAACTGTAAGGTCAGGATATCTAGCACTGTGGTAGTAGAATAAGCCGAAAGGCAGATTATTTCGAGCATTGAGGCCTGTGTAACCAAGCGCTTAGAAAATGCGCTAGTGAGTTCAGTATGATTGAGGAGACACCAGGGTACATGGTGGATAAGAATGTGGTATAATGAAGTCGTATGCTTAGTAAGCATGCAAAGAAAAGAGATAGGCGGTGTGCCTAGGATGATTCCCCAAGGTATAAACGTTCAAATTTCGAGGACGAAATTTATTGAACGTGGGGAAAATTGTAACATCCCAAATTTTGGGAATTGAAATTTAATATTTTATGAGAATCTAATTATGAGATTTAGTTGAAAAATATTATGGGAAATAAAAGTATATTATCCATAAATTATTTTGAGGAAAGAATTAATGAGCTAATTGGTAAATTAAATAATAATAATAATAATAAGAATTATGAGCCTCCTAATCAACCCAATTATTCAGCCCACGTGAGAAACCCATAGAGTTATCAATGACTCATTTTCCCTCCACCAGCCCGACGTGAAAATGCAGAATCAGAAAGCAAAGAACAACTTCCACCGAAAACACAGAATCAACAACAAGACTCAATTCATCTGGAGTCCCATCGAAGAAGCCCAGAACTATCTCTTTGGCCCAGCAACATATGAACCCAGAACCATTTCTCCAGCTCATGTAACTATCATCCCATATTATCTCGATCAAACTAATTATCATCTGTCATCAAACAGCTCGTCCAAACCAGTAAAGAGCAGATCACGTCGTTTTCTGGTTTAATCCTCACCGTCACGTAAAATGAAAGCCAGACGCAAGAAACGTCGAAAGCTGATCCTGGTGCAGCAGAAGATCGAAAAGATAATCTGGTTTAAGCGTTGACTACGGAAAGTTGAGAGCAGATCGCGTGAACGCAAAGAAAGACAGAAGGATCAGAACCTTCCCATACTTCTCGAGCCTGGTGCTTGATAACCGTTGGGCAAGCTCTTAGACCGTTAAGCCTCGCCTGAACTTGAGTCTTTATATATGGCCTGCTGTTACACTTCCACTCCCATTGCATTTAGCGCTTAGTTAGAAAGAAAAACTCTAAGTTGAAGAAAGGGAGAGACCGAGAGTGAGAAGAGGAAGGGAGTGAGAGTTGAGAGAGAAGCTGAAGCTCATCTTTAACCTTGTTTTAACGTTGGAAAACAGAGGTGAATCAGCATACAGCATCTGCCTTTCAAGCTTAAGAACTAAGGCAAGTTTTAGATCTTATCTTTCTCAAAGTTGCAGCGTCTTTGTCGAAAGTTTGTGAAGATTAAACAAAAAGGAAAACCAAACTTAGGCATTTAAAACCAAAAACTAAAAGTAGAAACCAAGACAGGGGCTGTTTAACTAAAAGGGATCATGCTGAAACTGAATAAAAACTAGGGAGACTGGCGTTGAAAATGAATCTAGAACTGAATGTTAAAACTGAACTATATATGTATAAAACTTGTTGTCATCGGATTCCAAAAAGAAAGAGTTTTGACAGTAGGTGGTTGCTGAATATATGGTGCAAGAAGAGGACGTGAGTTTTGTTGAATGTGTGTTTATATGATAGTATATATATATGTTCGTGGAATCATTTTACTGACGGGCTAAAAGAAAGAAAAAGAAAACAAAACGCTGGAGCTATGGTATTTAGTGTCATCGGGTCCTTTGGGTATTGTGGAGTGAGTGTATATTCTTTAAACTACATATATATATATATATAGGAGTTGCTGCACTTAGGTATATATATGTGTGCATGTCGTGGAAAGAAAAGAGTTGATTTTTTTTTCTGCATAATATATGGAAGCCGTGAGAGTCCAGGTAGAAGGGAAAAAAAACGATGGGTGTTGGTTTCTGCATGAGGATGAAAGACGCTAAACATATAAAGGACATGTCTGTGTGTATAAATATATACTTGGATAGCTTAAAAAGAAGAAAATGTTGTACGTATGAAACTTTAAGAAAATAAAAAGGAAGCACTGTGTGCTAATATATATACAATTACCTGGTCAATGCTTGAGTTTCTGTGTGTGTGTGTAAAGCTAGAGAAAGAAAGAAAACGTGTGTTAAGAATATATGTGTGTGCGTGATTTGCTGCTGCATATATATATGTGTTTAAAGGCGTGCAGCATGCTTACTGGAGGTGAGTACTCAAATGAATATATGTGTAGGCATTCCTTTATTGTGATGGAGTATATATTTCTGCATAAAAGGGAACTCAAAGGCTAGTCACGTGAATATTGCTGTGTATGACAAGTATATGAAGTGAAACTCAAATTTTTCTTATGTCTTGTGTATGTGCCACCACCTGGAAAATTTTTATTGGGTGTGGTACATATACATAAAAGTGACAGATAATGATAAAGTTTTTCGGCACCTTGTGAATTTGTTGTTAGGAATTAATTTCAAAATATTTTTACAAGTAGTCTTAACTCAAAATTATAGGGGAACATAAATTAAGTTGTATTAGTGATTATTAAGGTTTTGAGAGAAACCATGAGAAACATTAAATAAAAAATATTAAATCATATTCTTGTATGATGATGGAGATTTATTGATTTTTATTGGTGAATAAGAGGGAAATAAATGAATAAATAAATTATTGATCAGTAATTGATAGAAGTTAATAATGATTGATAAAATAATAATGAATAATTTAGTTATTTGGAAAAGGGAGTAACTAATAAAGGAATTATTATTAAAATTAGTATGATTATGTTTTGTAGAGTTTTTTTTTTTAAAGAGTTATTAACGAATAGAAAATTGATTGTGATAGATTGAGTTATGACGTTTGTTGAGCTCTCGGATTAGAGGTCATGTATAATAGTTAGCTTTGGCGAGAGGTAACCACTTTCCACTTATTATGATATCGATATGCTGCTTTTGAGTATTTTTCTGAACTGATTATGCATGTTTTAAATAAATCTTGCCATGTGGATTTTATGAACTGAAATTATATGCATTGAAATATCATGACAATCATGGGAAAGGGAAGGATTGGGAGGAAATGTGATATTTATTTGCCACCACGTGGTGAGGCCTCCATTGGTGCACATTGGTTGGCTTTTTATTGTCCCACCAGTTGATTGGGATCAGCCCACAGTTTATAGGGCTTACGACACCTCACTGGATTAAAGTGGGGAAAGACCCATGGTCTGGGGCAGGTGCTCTGGGGATTTTGGCCGGTCCTCATCACTTGACCAGTAAGCTTTTGGAGCAACCAGTAATATGGATGTAACTTAGCCCATGGGTCTAGTCGGAGGGAAATAAGGCGGTTCGGCTGGCGTAAAGGGAGGTATTTGGGTATTGCATATATTACATCCGATCATGATACTAAAGCATTATGTGATATTATATAATGAGGATGTTGATGAATCGTTTATTTGAGTTGAACTGTTTTAATCCACTTGGCACCTCACTAGCACTTATCGATATTCGTAATGAGCTGGACTGATGGTTACAAAATTTTTCCAGGTTACCATATCTGCCCAAGTCCTTTCGGAAACACTACGGAAGCCTAGTCTACTTTGACCAAGTAGGGCTTCTGTTTGTCTGTGAGTATGAATGGAGTATTGTATATTGCCACACTTTAGGGCTCATAATGCATGCTCTGTCATATTTTGAAAATTTTAAATTTCGCTTTAAATCATATTATATGATTACTCTGGTTAACTCTGAGTAATATAAGGTTATTTAGTTAATTAAATGGTAGATGTTTCATTACGTACCCTTGAGAGGGATCAAAGTCCACGTAGTTCGATATACAGATAGACGTTTAGCCAGAGGGAGTAGGGGTGTGTGCTATGTGTGAATTGAAGAGATAGGGTTAGAGTGTGTGTACCTTATTAGGGTTTTTCCCTATTTATAGGCATACTTGGGCCCTATCTTAATGGGCTGGCATTATCTTATTATTAAAAGATATAAGATATATTTTAATGATAGATCCTTGATTTGGGGGATCCTGATAGGGATATTGATAGATTAATTCTGATCTTCTTGATTTGGATAGATTATTGTGATTATTCATAGATGTTGCTTGTTGGGCCATCCTCATAATGGGCCCATAATTTAGATCTGTAACAGTTGCTCCCCAGCCCGGTAGTTCAGGTCTCTGGGTTGCCGGGATGTACTGATTTTCTTGTTTGCTTTTGTAGCAATTTTTCCCGGATAATTACCCCGGTTTATGTTCCTACATTTAACAATATGTAAGTAAATCATAATCAATAGAAAATACTTACTATTTTACACAAATCATTCAGTTTGCTTCTTTCTTGTCAAACTCGAATGCTTGTTCGAGCTTGATTTCTTTTTGAATATTTGTCCGGGTTTGACTTCCGTTCTGGTTTGCATCAATTCTGGTTATTGATAATCATGCTTTTCCACTAACAATTCGTTGCCCACTCTGTTGCTCCCCAACCTGGTAGGTGAGGTCTCTAAGCTGCCGAGATGTGTTGATTTTCCAACTCAGACCAGGTGTTCGTGATTGTTTGGATTCCTTGTGTGCTGACCCGAGATTTCGGGTTTATATTCTTCAAGCCTGAGATTCCGGGCTAATATTCTTCAATCCCGAGATTCCAGGTTTATATTCGTTAAGCCCGAGATTTCGGGTTTATATACTTCAAGCCCAAGATTCCGGGCTAATATTCTTCAAGCCCAGGATTTCGGGTTGATATTCTTTAATCCCGAGATTTCGGGTTAACATTCTTTAATCCCGAGATTCCGAGTTGATATTCTTTAAGCCCGAGATTTCGGGTTCATATTCTTTACTCTAGAGATTCCAGGTTAATATTCTTTAAGCCCAAGATTCCAGGTTAATATACTCTAAGCCCAAGATTCCAGGTCGCGCTGACTATTTAATCCGAATCTCATGCTTGAGTTGTTCAGCTTCTGTCTGAGTTTTGATGGACTTCGGATTTGAGTTTTAATTGAATTGCCCCCAGATGTCAAGTCCAGGTTCATTCGCCTTGAAGCCTTCTGCATCAAATATCTGGGTTTCCGGTTTTGCTTGTCTTTTATTTTGTTCTCGTTCTTATTTGCCTTGATCTCGGTTATTGATAACGTGTTTTTTCAATAATAGCATCCAAAAAACCAAGATAGTATTATTTGTCTTGATCTCAGTTATTAATAACATGCTTTTTGATTTAACACTATTCAAAAAACCAAGATAGCATTTAAGAATTTATGTACACCACAAGGGCTTTCATTTTCTCTTCTCATATCATCATGGCAGCTTTATAGTTGTCCACTTTTTGTTGCCCCCAGCCCAGTAGTTCAGGTCTCTGGGCTGCTGGGGTATACTGATTTTTTAACCTAGATCTCATGTCCAAGTTGTATATTTATTTCAACAATAAATTTATTATATGAACTCAAACATTTGTTCAGAGTTCTATTCAATGACTGGGCCAAAGTCAAGATATATTGCACAGAATCTGCTAGATATTCCACCAACCTTAATAAATTGGCATGCTTATTACTAGTCCAGCATTTTCAATAGACGGATGACTTCAAATAGTCATCTAAATACTTTAACTTGTAAAGTAATAATCCGAGATGGTAGCCAATCATCACATGTTCGGGTCTTATTATTTAAAATAAGAGCCTAAACATTTCAACTTGATCAAGATCATCATGACAATGACAACACCATCCCGGAATGTCATTTCGATGCATCGTAACATTCATAAGACTTGTTAACAAACCTTATGAGAGCCGGGTTCGCGTCGCCCTAGCTTTTTAAGTTTTACTAGTTTATCTAAGGTCCATTTATAGAGCGCGGATTCAACTATATAATTTTTAGTTTATCCAGGGTCCATTTAAGGAACACGGAGTTAACTATATAATTTTCAGTTAATCCAGGGTCCAATTAAGGAGCACAGATTTAACTGTATAACTTTCAGTTTATCCAGGATCCAATTAAGAAGCACAGATTTAACTGTATAATTTTAAGTTTATCCGGGATCCAATTAAGGAGCATGGATTTAACAATATAACTTTCAGTTTATCCGGGATCCAATTAAGGAGCATGGATTTAACTGTCTAATCTTCAGTTTATCCGGGGTCCAATTAAGGAGCACAGATTTAACTATATAATCTTCAGTTTATCCAGGGTCCAATTAAGGAGCACGGATTTAACTATATAATCTTCAGTTTATCCAGGGTCCAATTAAGGAGCACGAATTTAACTATTCTTCAAACTCAGTTTTACCGGGTTTCAAATTGATCATGGAAGCGCGGATTTAACTGTATAACATCGAGATTTCGGGTTTATGATTTATTAAAACGGGTTTATCTACCCCTAATTCAATCATATAAGTAGGCTTGGCGGTATTGTTGTTGCAATATGATTTCTGAAAACGGGTTTGCTTACCCCGAATTCAATCATGCATATAAACTTTAACATGATTCATGAAAACGGGTTTGTATACCTCAGATTCATGCATGAAAATAGACTTGGCGGTATTACCGTCGCAATATGATTTTTGAAAATGGGTTTGTTTACTTGAATTCAATTATTTAAATAGACTTGGCGGCATTGCCGTCGCAACATGGTGCCCGGATTTTAACTAGATTTAGTTTAACCTGGGTCCATTTTCAAAAATTTACACGGAGTCCAGATTTTAACTAGATTCGGTTTAACCGAAGTCCGTCTTCAAAAATTTACATGGTGGGGATTTTAACCAAATTCGGTTTAACCGGGGTCCGCCTTCAAAAATTTACAATTAAGGAAACATGGTGATTTAAAAATGGATCCATCTCCCTATTTTCTCTTTTATACCACAAAAGGGTAGACAATTATGGGGTGTCACGATTCACGAGTCAATCAGATAAGTTTTTCCACAAATTTGGCCTCCTTATACATGTTAAGGAATTCATTTTGTAACCTGGTAGTTGAAATGAAAGACTTAAATTTGATCTGCTGATGTAAGTTTAACCCACAGATTCTTGGAAAACACAATGAAAATCCCGACATGATCATTATTTGGATACTTTTCCCAGGTCATGAGCTTAGACGATCGGTCATCATGGAAGATTAAATAACACATTTCTACAATTCAAAAAGTTACCTTTCATAATTCTTTGTTGCCCTCACAGCAGCACGTCAATATGAAGGCAAAGCCCCTTGAGCTTTTGTTGGTATTCACACCATCTGGTCATATTGTTTAACATGAACTTCTGCCTTCTGTTGGCCCGAAACTTTTAATAAACAAGATGGTACTGAGATGGTTCAAGAGAACATATGCTCTCCTAGGGTACAGCCAAACTTAGGAAGGCTTCCCGTAAGCCAGCTTCACTCAACTCTACTGGAAGCTATGATGGAGGTTCATCAAGAAGAACTGAAAAATTTCCTTGAACTTGATCAAGTTGCAAGCTTTAAACCACACATCAGGATTGATTGTCTTTTAGAACAAGGACTAGCAGGAAGTTCTTCAAGTATTGGCTCTGAGAATCTTGTGCCTATTTTACAGATGCTTTGAAATTCTTCATTACTGCTGTAATAGCAAGCAAGGAGAAAAGCTCCATATTCCAGCAAGGCCCCAATAAACCCCGACACTTTAGGCCCTCTCTCCAGATTTTTAGGATTTCTTGAAGTAGGGGCTTGCCATTAAGATATAAGATATCAAAGGCAAATATGCATACATCAAATTTTATATTATAGAAACATTTTTCCGAGCTCGAGTGCTCAGAACCTTGAAATAGCAGCAACAACATCTGGAAACTTTCCATTGTAGAAACCGATAATGCTGTCAGCCAGGAACAAGTATCATGTTCTGGAGATGAGTCCTTACTGGCTCTGGCTTTTCACCAGGTAGGACCTCATGTTTCGCCTTATGAAGCTTCTTTATCAATGCCATAGGTTTCTATCGCAGAAACTGAATCTAAACCTCTGATGAATGTGAAACAGCATTGACAGGAGTGGCCATCAAGAAACGCTGAATACGCACACTGGCATCAAAATTCAATCAAGCAGAGTGAATCGCATCAGGAGTATATGGAGAAGTGATTGGTTTTGTGGATAGCTTTCTAATGGAGAAGCCAGATTCATGCAATCCTGTTTCGTTGAACTACCTGTATGGACATGGTCAATCCGATGCAATCCAAGATTTATCAATGAAAGAACTGAATCTATAGTGGAATGCAAAAGAAAGGTTATGGATGCTCCCACTATCCTCCTTGTTAGTAGCAGGAAAGGTTCTTGTTGAAACTTCTAATGTTCAAGTGGATAACCTAGATTCTTTAGTGCATCAGGCCATTGCCATTGCATCTGCTGTTCCTGATCTTCGAGATCGGTATGATAAGATTCCTAGCAGATACCAAAAGGATTTCATGGCCGAGCTGATTCTTTGGGCCAAAATATAGGAGGGCTTTCTCGGAAGGAACATTATTAGTGGCAGATTGAAAGCTGCCAAGTATATCTCTCATACACTTAGAAACCACACTGAAGGTACCCGTCACTGTGCCGTTGGCAGACCTAACGACAAATTTGATGTCAAAACCAAAAGCGAAATCAGAATTCTCCTCCGTAGGTTGCGATGCTGCGTACGAATTCCAATCGGCTAGAAGAGATGACGAGGGTTTCTGGCTGTTATCACCATCAGTTGCTTGTGAGAACCATCCCTGCGCCGTTTTCTGCATCTTCGTTTCGATTCTTGCTTTCACGGCACCCAAACCTCGATTCAGAATTAGTAGATCAAGAACACCATATAATAGTAAATCAAGAATTCAACTTCATTTTGTTTGATTCAAAGAAAGAATGATTGACATAAGTTTTGCGAGTCTGTAACTACGCTATCATGTCTACTGATAGTAAAGGCTATAGATTAAATATAGTGAATATGTTTAAAGCTTAGCCTGTTGATGGAACTTTTCCATATTTTAGCTTTTTTCCATTTTGAGAACGCCAAGCCTCTATTTCACCGGAATAAAAGGGCCTCAATGGATGTAATTGGATAAGACAAGCATCTGGGAGCAATATTTCTTTTCCCACCAAATTACTACTTCCGTTCGTGGATTCAACTTCTGGCTGACTTCCTAAATCAGATGGCATCAGTAAACTTCCAAGAAGCTTTTTCACATATGGGGATGAGTACACCAATTTCTGAAAGATGGAGTATCTCTGTACGTTTTGCTAATACCTCCTTCGTTTTCATGGGATTTTTTCATAGTTCGTCACGGGAATCGAAATTTTTGTAGAACAAAATATTTCAGACTTGACCTAAGATTAAATCCCAGGGCCTATGTACCCTTGAAAGGGATCAAAATCCACGTAGTTCGATATACAGATAGGCGTTTAGCCAGAGGAAGTGGGGGTGTGTGCTCTGTGTGAATTGAAGAGATAGGGTTAGAGCGTGTGTACCTTATTAGGGTTTTTCCCTATTAATAGACATACCTGGGCCCTATCTTGATGGGCTGGCGTTATCTTATTATTAAAAGATATAAGATATCTTTTAATGATAGATCCTTGATTTGAGAGATCTTGATAGAGATATTGATAGATTAATTCTGATCTTCTTGATTTGGATAGATTATTATGATTATCCATATATATTGCTTGTTGGGCCATTCTCAAAGTGGGCCCATAATTTAGATCCGTAACAATATATATATATATATATATATATATATATATATAAAGCATGTTGTAGGTGGGTGTGTGTGTTTGTATAGATATATATAAAGGAAAGAGGAAAAACGAAACATTGCTGTCATGTGTATATATTATTAACGTTGAGAATGGAAGGTCTAACCGAAACTGATCCATAGCTGAAGCATGTTGTAGGTGTGTGTGTGTATGGATAGATATATATAAAGGAAAGAGGAAAAACTAAACCTTGATGTCATGTGTATATATTATTAGGCTTTGTTTGGTTCGATGGAGGGGAGGGGAGGGGAGGGGGGATTTTAATGGAGGAGAGAGGGGGGAGGGGATAGAAGAGATTTTAATATTACCTTGTTTAGATTGATCAGAAGGAAGGGGAGGGAAGATATTTTAATGTTATCCTGTTTGGTTTAGGAGGGGGGAGGGTAATTTTTTTGACATTGACAATTTTACCCTTATGTTATATGAGGGATTTTAATGTTAGTTTGTTTGGTTCAAGAGGGGAGGGAAAGAAAATTATTTTCACATGGACAATTTTACTTATGTTATAGTGGTTTTTCCAAAACTTTACTGAATGTATAATAACATTTAATTATAAATAATATTTTTATGCCTGAATTGAAAATTAAAATATTTATATATGATCAAAGTTAATCACCCGCTATATATATATTTGTAACATTTGTATATATTAGTTGTTGATTTAGAAATATAACCACAAAAATAATGTTAAAATCTGAAGGTCAATGGAGACTGAGAAAAAAAAATGAAAACTTGAAAAACCTCGGGACATGTATCTGGTGATAAAAAAAATATCTAATAATCAGAATACACATTGAAAATTCAGGGTATGACAATATAAAGTTAATTTTTGGATGCAAGAGTTATTTGATTTCTTATTTTTATTTGTCTTTATTGGGTTTCCTCCTAATGGTAAGAGGAAATTCCTGTAAAAAAAAAAAAAAAATCCTATAATTTTCTTGCTAACGATAGACATGCAGAATATAAAGATAGAGTGCCTTCATAACAGAGCGGCAAAAGTGTAGAATAATATGATTGCTCTGACATAGAATATTTCAAACTTAATTGTTCCCTCAACAATTACCAAAAACCATTTGCATAATAAAAGATCAAAAAGCAAATTAAAGTATGTAAGATGGAATCAAAAGCCATCAAAAGTCATCCATTATAGCCAAAATAAAATATCTTCAAATTTATAAGCTATCATGTACATTACTTCTTCATGTACCCTCTCTCTCGTAGAATTCATATTGTAAGCTATTCTCTTTTTATTACTAGACTTCTTAACCATAAAATATTGGACAACAAGACAAATAACATGGGCTACAAATCTCTGACGCATTAGGAACCATTGTGTCACAAATTCCTCTTTAGAATCCATCTAACAAATAAACAATATTATCCCAAATTAATTACCACACAAAAAACAAAGCAATAAGATTAGAACCAAGCAAGTCAAGGGGGTCTGAAAAATAAGTCATGTTGCAATTGAATTATTGAGTTCCTGTCATATAATAGGTATGAAGCACCCTCCTCAAATACACCTTCTATTGTCAGGCAATCCGCTTCCTCAATTCCCAATATTAATAACTAATCATGCTACGTATTTTACGCGGAACAACCTCTAATCTAATTAGCAAGGACACTGAAAAATGACATTACGACCACAACACAATAAGATCAGAACCATCCCTGCATGATTTGAAGTTTTACATCAAGTTAGATTTAAGTCTCTTGCTACAGTTGAACATGCACATGACACCTATGTTGACGTATCTACTCTTCAAAACATCAAATCAAAATTTGAATTTATTTTATACTTTAATATGTAAGAGATGGAAGACTTAAGACTCTGCGTCATTTGAGGCCTAGCTTCTCACTTGTCCTATCAATCTTGGAAGCTGAAGAATTAACTAAGGACACATGATATTGTCAGCCAGCGGGAACATGTTATATGAACTAATTCTAATAAACATAAGCCAGAAAGAACCCAGCAAAATTACAAGTCACCAATACTATTTCCAGCATTTACGAAAAGAGCTGTATACCTATTTAACAGCAACATTAATACTTGGACTCTATAGTTGTCAAATCATGATACCTATCGTGAAGTGGAAAGCACATTTTGTAATTGTGAATCACGAATAGTATAAAATGGCAAGATTCTGAAACACCTTCATAAATAGCTTGAAATATATCATATAAATGATGCTTATATCTATACTCTATCTGTGTCTACAATCACAATGCTCATTACACCTCACAGGCTCATATTAGAGGCTGGATTCTGAAAATTAGGAAGAAGTGACTCAAGTTTCTCCACCAGAGACAGAATTAGAGGAAGAGTTGGGAATGGAGATTGAGAAGTTTCTTGGTTTAAAAAATTTTGAGAATGGAACGACAGTGTAAAGCATCATTTATTGTTAGCACAAATTGGATTATTTAATGGAATTTAATTTTTAGTAATTAATGGAATATAATGCGCACACTGCATACATGTCCTAGGCTGACCAGTGTATATATAATTACATATCCATATGTTGCATCTTGTTGTCGCTCTACGCAAACGCAACTTGCTTTGATGCTTATGGCGTCTTTGTTTTTTAAAGTAAAAACTCAACGGAATAGTTGATGGAGTAATACATATAACGCCAAAGGCGAAGCCAGGGACGACTAAAGGAATAATCGAAAAGGAATCAATAGTGCCTGAGCACAAAATGCTAGAGTACAGTAGGGTTTCATTGATAAATATTAAAGTAGTATATATATCATGGAAATTTGTCGTGACTCGTGAGATTTTAATACAGAGCACTGTTTTTTGGCAGAAATCTATACATTGCATTTACGCGGAAATATTTTAATCTCACGTGGCTGTTCTTCACAGTACCAAACGGATTAGGGATGGGGAGAATGAATTGGCAAAACAAAAGATACCGATAGTTACAGGGAATGAAACGACAGAAACGAACACAGGGCAACGACAAAAATAAACACAGACGACAAGCAGACCATCGACGACAAGATACTCACTGGAAAGTGTCTTCGTCGGCTGTCACTCTCCTCCTTCTCGCCTCACTAAACCAAAGCTGCCGACTGAACCAAAGCTGCGAATAGAATAGGGTTAATGTCAGGCTGCATCTTGAAAAAGGGACATAGGGTATTTTAGGAATAAAAAAAAAATTTTAGGAGTATTTTAGTCTACTGACACACATATTCTAATAATCTCTCTGTATCCGTCCGATTTGAGGGTGACGTTTTTGAGGGGGGAGAGGGGAAAATTTTAAAAAATCTCCCCTCCTTTCCTTAAAAATATCATCAGCCAAATGAGAGGAGGGGGCTAAAATCCCTCCATCCTCCCCCTCCCCTCCCCTCTGATTCCCTCAAACCAAACAAAGCCTTAACGTTGAGAAGGGAAGGTCTAAATCAAAACTGATCCATAGCTGTACAAGTTTGTATGTCCGTGTGTAGATATAATGAAGCATATGTGTTCTTATATGCTTTTGCTGTTTTGTGTGTGTATATATACATATATATCGTTTGCACACGCCTTAGAGAACAAAAGAGAAACACACACACACACATATATATCAGCTGCACGTGAACCCTTACGAAGAAAAGAAAAGCTTGCTATTTTTATTTATATGTATACATATCTTTAACCCAAAGGAAAAGCTTACTGCACCGGCCACATATACATATATCACGTGGAGCATATTTTCAGAAACTAAAAAGTTTACTGTTCTATCTCAACATATATATATACACACATACATGTATATTACGCGGAGTCATGTGTTTGGGAAAAACAAAACTTGCTGTACAATCTATATATATATATATATATATATATATATATATATATATATATATATATATATATATATATATATAGCTTGCTGTGTGTGTTAATGTTGCCTATAAAAAGGAAAGGAAAAAGCTTTGCTTGCTATGCATATATGTATATATATCACAATATAACACATCTTATATGGTGGTAGTATTTATTAAACTAATTGTACAGAAATAATAAAACAATAACACTACTATAAAATATAGCTTTTACTTCCCTAATTGACGTCCTATCATAAAAAAAAGGAAGTAAAAAATAAAGGCGATAACATTTTTGTAATTATATTTAAGAAAAGTTGACTTTTGGCGTCTAAATTTAAAACATAGACGCCAAAAGTTATGTTTTCAGCGTCTAATTTTAAAAGTTAGATGGTAAAAGTGGATCAAATAAGTGAAAAATCGGCGGCAAATAAAAAATTTAGCGGGAAATTAATATTTTTAGCGTCTCAGAAAATGCTTAGACGACAAAGTTCCCCCAACAGCGTCTAATAAAATTGTTAGACTTAAAAAATTGAATATTTGGTGTCTAATATTTTTCTTAGAAAGTTACCCATATTATGAATATACTTATTATGTGGATGTCCATTGATCCATAATCTCAAAATACAGGATGATATGGTATATATGCATAGTAATTTACTATTTACATCCTTCTATAAATAGAGGTCTCCTGTAACTATTCATTGACTGGAAAAGAGAATGTGAAGAATGATTACCCCTACTCTCTGCTCTCCTTCTTCTTTCCGTTTTTCCCTTTAAATTCGTAATACGTTATCAGCACGATAGCTTTTCCTTCGCCTGATAGCTTCTTCGCAGCATCTCATTCTTTCTTTTCTCGTTTTGCTTCTATATGTCTGCTGATAGTTTCTATCTTCTTATCTTTACAATTTTTATCATCGGAAACCTCCCTTAGCCTCCCTCTTCTACTGATGTTGCTTCCAGATCTGATTTCCCTTAATTGTCGAAGCTAAGGAGATCTTTTTCTCCTTATCTTCTTGTTCATTATCATCATTCTTCATTTTCATAAAAGAAGAAAGAGATCTGTATTTCATCATGTTGCTCTCTACCTCCCACCATCGTATATCACCTCCGACTGCCACCCTTCCCTCTTTATCCTCCTCTCCGTCAAGCTTCCTTCCACGGCCAGATTCATCTTTTTCCATCCCCGACATCCCCATTGATTTCCAAGCTCCTCTGCCTTCTTCCATCGCCTCTGGCTGCAGCTCCACCAATTTCATCTGATCTAACAACCCCTAAAACAGCACCCTCCACCAGATCTGCCATGCCTGACACAATAATAATTGATCTCCACACCATGGTCATGATTTTCGGCGTGTTCCAGGTTATTATTTTATTTTAATTTATTTTATTTTCTTGGCGGCTGCATGATTGAATGGTATGAGAATTTGTCATGGAAAAGGACGAAAAAAAAAATTGTAAAAAAAAAGTGTGTAGAAGTCTTTTATTCCATTATTTGCTTCTAACGTAGCATGTGATTATTTGGGGTTGCTAATAATTGTAATTAGCAAAAGAGAAGGGGATAAAGACGAAGGTAGCAGGTAATTGTCTTTACTTTTTAATATAATATAATAAAATGAAATAAAAAAAAGAATAGAACATTGATTCACGAAGAGGTTTGAAAAATTTTTGTATGGGTCCATAACTTTTATATTATTATAATAATACACACATTTACTCACTAAAATTTTTCAACTCTGTACCTTCACATGGTATTCTTTTTCAAAGGTATTTTTTTTTCAAAAGCATTTGCTACTATTTCTTTTTCTTTAATAATTAAGGTGAGCCACGTAAAAAAAAAAAAAAAAAATCTTGTCGACAAAACAGTGCCCTTAAACAGTGGCAATCCATGTCCAGAACGATAATCGAAGGTGAGTGATTTTTCAATTCTTCCTTTATTATTATTATTATTAATTTGACTCCATATTGGAAGTCTAGGATTAATCTTTTATTTTAATTGTTTAAGATTTTATTATTATTACTAACATTTATTTTTATGTTACTAACTTTACTAACATTTATTTTTATGAAACTAACATTTACTTTTACACATTTACTTTTATGTATTTATTTTTATGCCACTAACATTTAATTTTATTGCTACTAATATTTATTTATCTTTTATGGTGGTAACATTATATATTAGTGGGCTCCATTTGTTTAATTTAATTCTTTACTACTTTATTTATTTTTCATGGAGACACACTAGTATTTATTAGTGGGCTCCATTTATTTTATTTTACATTTATTTATCTTTCATGGTGGCACACTAGTATCTATTAGTGGGCTCCATTTATTTTATTTAACGTTTATTTTTCTTTCATGGTGGTACACTAGTATATATTAGTGGACTCTATTTATTTAATTTACTTTTAATTCTTTACTGCTTTATTTATTTTTCATGGTGGTGACACTAGTATAGTGGACTCCATTTATTTATAATTTATTTACTGCTTTATATATCCCCCATCCCTTTTATTATTTGTGGCAACGACACTAATATATACATGTATATTAGTGGGTTCCATCTATTTATTTTATTATGCTTATATTTTATATTTATCCTGAAGATAAAATGTTAAAAGCCATATGTATTATGGAGATCAAAATTGACTTGAGAGATATGAGGCATAAATTGGTTTGAGACCATGAGAAGACATAAATTGGCTAGAAGCCAAGTGATAAATTAGCTTGAAGCTAAGAAGCAAGTTAGCTTGAAGCTAAGAGGCAAGTTGGCTTGAAACTAAGAGGCAAGTTATGAAACAAGGCTTGATCCATAAATTTTGTATGCCATCAGTTGTATAAAAGCCTCAAAATTGTATATTTGACGTTAAATACTCCCTCAAATTATAAGACAAGGGATTGTATGATCATTGTTTATTGTAAATAAATATATCCAATTTGCTCTTATAGTAGCAATATTGTGATTAAGTTAAGAAATATTGTGGATTAATTTCTTGCCATGATCAAATAGATCAATGAGTTATGGATCATGAATTTTATCCAACTTCATTCCCATAAGTGAATGAAGCAATAAATAAATTGTGATTATGGTTATTTTACTATTATTTTGTGTTTAGATAATTATAACAATTTTTGTGAATACGAGAGAGGAATATTCATAAACAAAATGATTAAACAAAAAACAATATTATTTCAACAAAGTTTAATAGCGAGTGGCTCAACTCCATTACAAACCTTAGTCATCTCATTTTGAAGATATTTAATGTCTTCTTCTTTTGCTTCTCTTGAGATGGGATTCAGATGAGGCAAAGCTCTTCGTAATATCGAGATTTGCACATAAGTTTCTTAAGCTTTTTGTGTGGCCACTCAGTTAACCCTCTTTTTTTATAGATCTTTTGTATGGTGTGAGTAGACATATTTAATTGTTTACTCGCATCATCTAGGGTTAAGTGAAAATAATCACTTAAATCATGGTGTGTTGTTTTCTTTATTCTTTCCCGTTGCTCCATTGTTAATCTATATAATTCACCCTGATTAAGGGATGATATATCATATGGAATATTAACCGCGGGCTGTTTTCCTTTATCTAATGGATTTTCAATGTTGGTTTGAAATGAACTCCGCGGTAGTTCATTTGGGTTTTTAGCCCATTCCGAACCAACACAAAGGACCTCATGATAGTCCAATACAGGATCACACATCAAGTTATATCCTGATGCTTGTAAATCTATACAATACTGTGTCAGAAAATGTTTGATTTCTCCAAAATTTTTATTACTAAAATCAAACATTGGAAGCTTGTCAGTATTGTAAGATTTATCCTATACATTTTCAAATAAAACAGCATGGGAAATCATACCTATCTTCCTTCCGTTAACTTCAAGTTTATGAAATTGAAGTCTGTTGATATGTATAATTTCCCGTAAAACATGACAGCAACTACATTCCAATAAGCTAGTAGTTCCTAATTGGCTTGTAGTTGTTGGCTGGATGATTGTTGCTGGTTGGCTGGTTGTTGATGGTTAGCTGGTGGTTGTTTGCTAGCTTGTGAGTGCTGGCTCATTGATTGTTGTGACTATTGGTTGAACTTAACTGGTAGACTCTATCAGTTTGCCCATAGTTCTACACCTTTTAACAGGCCTTCTTGATGAACCTGCTTCAGTTGTACCTTCAATCCTTATAGATTGAGGAAGAACGCTTGTTCTTGGGGGAGAAGTAGATACATTTGAAGCAGGAAGAGGAATAGTAGAAGGAGGAATAAACATCTCAAAAGGATTAGGAGATAACAAAGAAGTAAATGACATGTTGGGCTGATCATCATACAATAAAGCATTAAGTAATGTTGTTTCAGATGTATCAGAAACTGGGATAAAATTGCTAGGTCCTGCCATGGCAATAGAATTTAGAGAAATATGTGAGTATCTGGTAATTGATATTATCAAATGCTTGTGTGTTTGTGAGGCATGTTCGTTTGCCTTCTTCTATTTATAGCTGAATTAAATCCTATTGAATCTCTGCAGATTTGCGTAGTCCTGTTAAATCTTTGCAGATCTGCTCCCTATAAAGCACGAGCTTAGAACCTTTTTGACTTTAAATGCATACGACAATTCGAGTTGTTGCACTTGTGATTCTACAGTGATGCATCTATGATTACACAGTATTGCGATCGTGAATCTGCAGTGATCCATTTGATGATTTTGTATCGATTCTGGAAAATGAAAATTTTGTTACCAGAAGTAACAAAATTATGCATTGATAATCATTAAAAAATCTGTGGAATTTTAATGATATCTGTAGAAATAAATATCATATATTCTATTATTATGGAATATTGTATGGAAATTCCATTAATTAATTTTTAATGACTCACACTTGAGGGGGTGAATGATATTGATCAAGTGTGAGTGTTTGTGTATTAATTCTCCGTGAATATTTGTGTTAATTTCCCCAGAATTTGATATTAGATTTGATGATAAATCATATGGAAAGTTGGCATGACTTGTTTGATCATCCGAGTCATATATTATAAGCTGCTTATTCTCAAATAAAAATGAGTATGAGAATATTATTGATTATGAATGGAAATGGATCTCTGGAAATGTATCAAATTGAATGATATAGGATACATGTGATATTATAAATTTGCAAAGTTTTGCAATGAAGTTTGCAACCAGAAGTTTGCAATAGATTATGTGCGCAATTTCCAGATTGAATATTCCAAAAAGTATATGAGATTATGAAAACAATGTTTATTATATAAGCCAACAAAATTCTCTTTGTATAATTGGCTTTTGATCAGAAGTTAGATAAATTCTATCTTAAAAGTCTTGAATGTGCAATGATTATTTATAATGCACACAGATGGATATAAACTGCATGATTAGATGAGGGGGAAAAATAAGCAAATTGGGTAAAATAGATAAAGTGGAATGAATTATTATTGACTCATATTATTCCTCGTACAAAGAAATGTGCACTAAGAGTTCAAAATGATAATTCAGTTGCAGAGTTTAGTTAATTGAATGCCAGAAGCATTTACTGACCTTAAGAAAGTGACAAAGTCATATGTCCCAACTGCAAATGCTCCTATATAAATTGTTATAAAGCACGCCTGAAACGTTACAGGTCCATCGGTTTTAAAGATAAAAATCCTCAAATGAGAAAAGGAGCTATAAGAATATAGATGATCAAGTCGAGGATAATTAAGAAAAGCTCCAGAAGAGCCATTTGCTGAAGAGATGTTATCTCCAGAAGAGATGTTATTTTTAGAATTGAATATTATGGTCCTAGAAGAGACCCCAGGAACCTAATATATGTGAATATAAAGAGATCTCAATAAATGAAATCCGATGGGACCGAAAATGATATCGATGTTGATGATATTTATGTTTAAATGATAGCATATGTTATAATAAATGATAATGAGGATCATAAGCCGCAATATATTAGTGTGTGATAGAAGCACATGTCCTTGAAGGACGTAAGGCGCCAGAAACATATGTTTCTAAAGGACTAAATATGTTAGAAGCATAAGTCTACTAAATATGCCAGAAGCATAAGTCTCCGAAGGACTAAATATGCCAGAAGCATAAGTCTTTGAAGGACTCAAGATACTAGAAGCATCAAATTTTCGAGAATAATGATAAGTTCATATATTGTCAGAAGCATTTAGAGTGTGCATTTTCATGAACATTTATTAAAATTTTATATGCACATGTATATTTATGAAATGATTATTGTGATTTTACTTGAAAGAGTTAGATTTTGCAGGTATTCAATGATTTATCAAATTGAACGTTTCTATAATTGTTCTATAAGTGAACATCAGAATACTTGATGACAGAAAGAGAATTATGCTCAGAAGACATTAAAAATTATGTAATCATCAGGGGGAGCAAAACTGATGTAATCAAGAGGGGGAGACGATACACGCTGCACTCTTTTTTCCTTATCTAGGTTTTATCCCGTTGGGTTTTCCTAGAAAGGTTTTTAATGAGGCAACACTGGATAGTGTATCAATGGATGATGTACTCTTTTCTTTGGTTAGGTTTTTATCCCACTGGGTTTTTCCTAGTTAAAGTTTTTAACGAGACACATTTATAAATGAACATCTAAGGGGGAATGTTATGAATATAGTTATTATGTGGATGTCCATTGACCCATAATCTCTAAATACAGGATGATATAGTATATAAACATAATAATTTATTATTTACATTTTTCTATAAATAGAGATCTCCTGTAACTATTCATATTCATTGACTGAAAAAGAGGATGTGAAGAATGATTCCCAGAGTAGCTCTCCTTCTTCTTTCCGTTTTTACCTTTAGATTCGTAATAACCCCATATTTTTCTTCACCCGCGAAAACATCTTTATTTCCATCGGTGACATAGTGAGAGAACTTCTCGAAGCTTCCTCTTCCCCTCGTACCCTAGCTTCTTCTTCCCCTTGTGCTTCGCCTCTCGCCGAATCTCTGCCCGGTGTTCTGCTTCAGCTTCTTTCGGCTTCCTCCTCCTTATTGCCGTGAGCCTGCTCATCCATGTAGTTGTTGCTTCTCGACATTGCCGTCACCGTCGACTGATTTTTCTTCAGGTACATTAATTGCCCTTGCCCTCCATTATATATATTCCTCGGCTTTACTCTTGCATTCAAAGCCAAAACCACTAGCAAAAACAGGCTTTACTCTTGTATTAGATCTTTCCGCTCAGCTATTTTCCTAACTGAATGAGTTAGCATGGAGTATGATACAGATGGGTTGGCAATATAATAATTGCAATTCGAAGTTCAAATTTTAGAAAGGTCAAAGTTTCGGTGGTTCAGTTTCTTGTTTTTGTTCACTTGGTTAATTGATTTTACTTATTCTGCTTCTCAGATTTGTTGGGCCTCTTTTTTTCTTTCTCTTTTTTTGATTTTCTTTTTGGTATGGATCTGCCTTTGTATCAATCTATGCTAGAAGTTTTTGCTTTATCTTTCTGTAGTGCTTGTTTTGTGTTTGTGATGTATGGGTGATTGGATTTTTGAAGGAACAAAGTAAGTTTGCAACCTCTGAATTGCTTATATTTCTATCTTTATGGTGGGCAAGATTATGTGCTTCTTTATTCCTTCCGATTGTGTTGGTGTTTAATTTGTTTTTCCTCTACTTTTTTTTTATTTAATTAATTTATTCAATGTACAAGGCATATTTTTATCCCAGTAGAACATAAATATTATCCAACAACGCATCTCACTGTGTCCAACATCTCAATCAAGATACCCAAAAGCCCACAATCGGTTTGAGTTTATTCGAGGAATAGGTTTGGCTTTCAAGAGCTCTTGACAGCCAGATGCTAATCCCAATTCTCTAACTTAGAGGTATGTATGCACTTGCTTAAATCTGAGGAATTTTTGGCAAACTAAATGGTGTGGAAACAAGCATTAGTGTGAGAGTGAGATCATGGACAAAAGGAGGGAATAATATTATCAGAACTAAGAAAACTCCTCACATGGTGACAACGGGAGAAGGAATAGTTAAATGCTTATTAATTTGTTCTTGCTTCTGATGCCTTTGCATATGAATTCTACTAGAGGTGTCCTTAGACTGAATGCATTTTCTGTTACTATGAACTGATTCAGCCTCTACACCCTGCTTGGCAGGAATATATGCAGGAGGAGTTGAAAGTAGTAAGACAACAAAAGGGCTGAAGAATCTAGATTAATCTATTTAGCTCTTTAAAATCTGTGAGAAACCGAGCCTTCCACATCGTCTATGCTTCTCTTCTGCCTTCTTTCATATGTCTAATTAATCTCCTAATTTCTGTTCATGAATTAGGTATTGCATGATACTTGTTGGCTTGTTTCCTTCACATGCAATTGGGGGACTGAATTGCCATGATCTCTAATTTTTGTTTTTGTCGGTGAATTCTACGTCTTCACATTTTTATTCTACCTTTTTTTCTCATTCAAACTTCACTGTGTTGGATAGGAATTTACTGATAAAAAAAGTGACATTATTTATTGATCCTTATTGGATTAATCATTTCATATAATTTTATAAACAAATGGTCCATTGAATGGATAGGCCTAAATTACAATATGTTTCTTTCATTCATTTAGGGACTTTTTACTGTCTTATTTAACTTCAAGACTTGGAGAATTGGGAAAAATTTTAATTTCCAGCAATGACAGATTCTTGCTTGATGCAGATCACCAAAGAATTTTTTCTGGAATAAAGCTTTGAAGAATATTTTTGTGTCTATCAATACATGCAGGGATGTATCAATATATTTAAGATACATACGGAATTTTTTGTATAGTTTTTATGTGAATGGATGTATATAAAATATTTTGGACCTTTTGTTTTGTAAACTTCTATGTGTAGAGCAGGGGTGTGACTTTTGAAATTTTCAAGAGCTCGGTTGTCTTACATTTTAGCTTTGACGGTTTTTCCCTGTTAAAAAACAATTATTGACTCATTCTTCCTTATCTTATTATAGGGGCCTGGACCAAATGCTCGTATTGTTTAACATTGATGGGGCATGTGATCTCTTCCATGCAAAGCATATTGAGGTAAAGAGATTTATACATGAGGTTAATTTAGTATTATTGTAGTCAAAAACTAAATTTATCTGAATGTAAATTACATTGAAGCTAAAATTTGATCTTGTTAACTATTACTAGTATATGGTTCTCTAATCATTATTTTATTTACTTTTAGATTCTTAAGAGGGCTCGGCAACTTGGAGATTTTCTTCTAGTTGGTGTCCACACTGATGAGACAGTGAGGTATTCAGTTATTATCATGCAAAACTTGAGCTTAGGGGCTTATTTAGGTATTATCATGAAGATAGATAGACATTAACTTCTTTCCTGTAGTGAACATCGGGGGAGCCACTATCCAATTATGCAATTACATGAATGTAGCCACTATCCAAGCTTATAAGGTAATTTTAATTTTATTTGCTACATTCATATATTCGTATCTATGATATTCTTGATGCATGAAATGCTGCTGAAATTTGGAGCATAAACTTACCCAAGTTTGCTTGATCTTTCTATCCCCCCTTCTTCCTCTCTTTCTCCTTCTCAAGTTTCGGTAGCTCTTGTCGTTTTCTTAGTTTGGCTGAAACTAATGGAGTATTTAAAGCCTAGGCATGCTACCCACATTATGGAGGGTACTTCATTGGGCAGTTGTAGTGCTATATGAGTTTAAATAAACTGATTTTTTTACCAAATGCAATAAACTGATTGAGCTCTTCCACTTGTCAGCCTGAGATTGTCAATCAATGCTTTTACAAAATGCATCATTTTCACACATGAATGAATTATTGTGGTGCAACAAGTAGTAACTCCTAGGTTATATCTTGGCTGTTTCTATCGATGAGGATCTATCATTTTCAAAATGTGTGCTGATATTACTTATTATATTTATAATTGAATTTTTACATGACATGATGTAATAATGTTACAGGATTTTTTTTTATCAAAATTTGACTGAAGAGGAACTTACAAGAGTCCAAGATTGCAACTTTGACCATCCTGGTCAGTAATCTTCTATTCCTTAGTCTATCATTATCTGATACTTTCTTAATTTAATAAATAATTGCATGTTGCTGATGCAAATTTTATTTGAGTTAATAATGTTACAAGAGCAGCATTGATCTTTCTCTAATAGGAGAGGATGTAGGAACAAAAGTTCTTTCACACATGTTCAAGCCCATATATGTTCCTATACTTTGACTAGCATTTTGCTTTTATTGAACCCTCATTTTCTTTGTCCTCTTAAGTAAGATTGCATCTAGAAAAATTAGTAACAGTACCTAAGTTAATAGTGTAATACACTTGATATTTGATAAACTCAGTACCAATCAGCATTTGATTTTGCAATTATATGATTCTTTATTTGTTTGTTAATTGATTTGTGGTATGAGAATTAACACAGTCACTATTACATGGGTAATGATGTATATTGGGCTGTTACGTGGCTTCTTTTTTTCAGACAATTCGTATACCATGCCAATACACCATAGAGTTAGATTAATTTTTGACTCTTTTTATGTAATCTTTGACACTCTTGAGCCTTGGTGCTTTCTGTCTAGTTTATTGGAAATTTCTTAATTGCCAATAATGATGTATTCCTGGATTCTTTCCTTTCTGATTGAAGCTCCATTATTGTGATTTGCTTTATATTCCTTGCTTTTGTTCAATTTGGGGTTTCATGGTTAGATTTTGAGAATACAATGTGTAAGGGCTTGTGGGCAGTGGGTATATACGAAGCAAGCAAATTTTTTTTAAAAAAATAATGGATAAGACGTCTAAGAAATAAGCTTAGACGCCTTATCTCTTAGTTAAGGCATCTAAGTAATATTCTTAGACACCTTATCTCTGAGTTAAGGCGTTTAAGTTCTATTCTTAGACGCCTTAACTCATGACCTATGCACCATTGGCCTAAACCAAATACTTATGATGTCTAATATTATAGTTAGACGTTGTAAGTCATAACATACGGCGTCTAATTAGAATTAAACGCCATAAGTGAAAGATACTACGCCCCCCCCCCCAAAAAATAGGCGTCTCACCGAAAAAGGACTCTAAAAGTGTAAAAAATAGGACGCCATAGACCTGTTTTGTAGTAGTGTGATATTATTATTATTAGGAAAGGAAATAAGTAATAAATAGAAAAGGGTATTATTGATAAGTGAATTTTAGGGTTCATCCACTTTTAATCGCCTAAAAATAATTCATGTAGTAAGGTACTTTGTGATGCTAAAATTGATTAAAGACAATGATAAACGTTCATAGGCATACTTTAACACCTCTACTTATCCTAACACCTTCGAATGGAATTAAGGATTCAAGCTTGAGGTGAGTAAATATTATCTTATTAGCTTCTATGTATGTATTCATGGATGACTAACCATGTTTGCTAAAATATTTGTATATGTGTATCCTAACTGTGGATTGGGGCTACGTGTCCTAAAAGGCTGTGGTCATTGGCTGATAACTGCCGTTACAATGCGACTTGTTTACTTTGAATGATTCTTTGCTTAACATGTGTATGTTGTCATTTATATTTCATACTTGCATATAAAATTAACTGTTACCATGAGGTCATTCATTTGAACTCCAGATTGCATGAAAAAGACAGGTAGTGAATCAGGATCAAGAGGAAAGATGCAGCTGTGAAGGTTAAATCAAAAGTAACTTTTTGGAAAAATATGAGTAAATTGACTCTATTATATCGTTTATCATTTGTCTACTTTGGAGCAATGTATTAACTTCCTACTATGGGATAGATTTGAATCACGAAAAATTTATTCTCATGTTCTCATCTAAGTTATTTTCAGAAAGTTTTATTTTGCAATTAAGTCATCCAAACTATTTTGATGCATGTGTGCTATAATTCTAATAAATAAAGGCACCACAACTCAAGGCCTTACAAAGAAACAGAAAATGAGTAACTTATTATTCAACGACATGAAATGAGTACAACTATTGGCCTATTTGTTTTTGTTGTATGTTTTTTTTTCCAAAGTAGTTTTTTAAAAACAAGTTTTGAAAACAAAAAATAAAAAATCTATCTGGATCGTAGTTTTTTTTTTTTAAAAAAATTGTTTTTCAAGTGACGTCGCAGTGGGAATGGTGTCGATAGTGGTTATGTCGCAATCTCAACAAAAATAAAATAATAATAAATAGAAAAACAAAAACAACTATTTTTATAATATAAAAAAAACTTGCTGAAAGTAGTTTTCCAAACAAATTTTATAATTTTTTTAAAACAAAAAAAATGTTTTTAAAAACAAAATCAAACAAGCCCTATATTTCCATGTATCATCCCAATTTTTTAAAATATTTAAATAATTAATATATTAGCTTAATAGGAGAATTGAGTATCTAGAGAGTTCAGTTTTAAGTATTTGATGTTTAACAGTAATGCTGTAATTTTTTAAAAGAAAGAAAATATGTCATAGGTGAGTTATATTTTTAAAGAGTCTAATCCCAATTTAATATTTTCTAGAAAAGGGAAAATAATATTGTTGAGAGAGGATAAATAAACATAAGTAAAGTTAATTGATTTAAATATTTTATTATGGGGATTACTTAAAGATTTATAAGATCTACATACTAAATTTAAGATTTAGAAATGCTAAAAATACTTTTATTATAAGAAAAATAAATAATTACACACACATGATAGGATAAGAGATAAGGAATATTTTAAAAAAAGAAGGGAAATTAAATGTAATAAATATTTATTAACAATAATTTTAAGAAAAAGATAGAATAAAGTTATTCGAGACTAAAATAAAAGTATCTAAGATATGTGTGATTAAATATAAATAAATAAATAAAAATATAAGGAATCTCACATCAACTAAACGAGGAGAAGAGAAAGATATAGGAGCCTATATGTATGAGGTGATAAAGTATAATTAATGAGTGATTAATTAATTTTTGCACAAAGTCGAGGCAGTCTCGGTAAAATGACGGTTGGTTATATGGTAATCGTTATATGCGAGTGAAACATGATCAGCTTATTTGCAACATCGAACTTCTTTCATTGGTTGGATCGTCCATTTGTTTTTTGATGTGTGCCAAACACAATTGTCTGGAATGTTGAGGCCAAACCCCTAAATAGAAGATCGATGTTTACATATGTTCTAATGTAGAACAAAAGAGATTGGACTTAACCTAGGATTAACTCTCAAGGGCCTATGTACCATTGAAAGGGATCAAAGTTCACGTAGTTCGTTGATAAAGAATAGGCTTATAGCCAGAGGAGAATGGGGTATATGCTCTGTGTATGCAGAATCATAAACAGACAGAGTGTGGAAAGTATGTACCTTTTTAGGGTTTGAACCCTATTTATAAGTTTACTTGGGCCCTAGATTGATGGGCCTTCTGTTATCTTATCACTTAAAGATATATGATATCTTTAATGATAAGACCCTTTATTTGAGGGTGGTTAGGATATTGATGATGATAGATTAGTTGAAATCTCCTTGATTTTGGGAGGTTGTCGGGATCACACATAGGCCCTTGTTATGGGTTGTTGCTTGTTAGGCCACCCTCATAATGAGCCTATAATTCTTTTATTCAACTCCGTAACAGTTGCCCCCAGCCCGGTAGTTCAAGTCTTTAATCTGTCGGGATGAATGTTTCTTTATGAACTCTAAACTCTAGATTACTCTTAGCCCGGGATGTATTATCTCGGACATCCTCGATTTAGACCGTATCCTGCCCATGGTTGTTTTAAATTAAACTACCATATAGTTTGACTTTGCTTGCCAACGCCTAATCTGCCGGGTTCTTGTGGATTGGTACCATTGCCCCTATTCAAAACGTCATGGGTAGGTTGGTCATAGCTTTAATGTTGTATTCCAACCTAGTGGGGACCGACTTGCCATCCTATCTTGGTTAGGCAATGAGGATCACAACTTAGTCAGACTTACTCTGGTATAAGCGTCTAAACCGAGTGTCGATTTGGTGTTTTGATGGTACTGAGAGAGTGGAGACCATCATTGCCCCTTACCAGTTGGCGTCTTCTAACTTCCATGGTAGTGGAAGCGTCTGTACCGCCTTTATTGGTATTCATGCGCATTAAATGTAAGCATTTAATGTGCACGCTTTTTCTGCCACGTTAGTCACTTCACTGAGGCTCGTTAGGCCTTTGCCGTTTCGTATTACTCTCTTTCCCAACCTTCTTCCCCCTTAGTGTTATATATAATAGTTTGTTTCTCCTTTTACTACTTCCATTTGCACTCAAACTGTTTTCGCGCTTTGGAAGAAATCCAACATTTCCATCTTCTTGATCATCTGATTCTCTAGCTCGTGCATTCCCTCTTCCTGTAACTTATCTAAAAGCAAGTACGTTCCTCATTTTTTTCTTGCTTTTCTTTGGCTATTCATCTTCCCTTCATCTAGGTTTCTTGTCTGGGTGTTTTTGGTTTGGTATCTGTTACTTAGGTAGGCACAGAAATCCGTCCCATTTTGTGTTCTTTAATGTGTTTGTTCTTGCCATTGTTTAAGCTTTTAGTCAATTTGATCCTTCTTTTTTATCATTAAGGCTTCATTTCTTGTTTTTTCGCTAAGTTTTTTGTTGCCTTTGGTTTTTATGGATCCTGATAGCCCTTCCTTACCTCCCAAGCCTAGTAATCTCACTCTTGAAGAAGAGGAACTTCTGCAACACATTCCTCCGAGGTCGGCCTATTGGATTTTTGGAGTGCCCTTGACCAAAGAGCAAAAACTTGAAAATGTGCTCTGAGGTTATAGTGGCGGGGGTAGCGAAAAGCCAAGTCGGCCTTCTCAGTTTAGTGAAAGTTCTAGAAAAAGTTCCCAGTCTCTAGAGCCTGTGGTCCAGGATTAGGGAGTGACAATTGCTAGGGCTACCTCCCTAGACCCGGGTTTTGTGAGTCCTGGGGGAGGAATTATACTTTGTCCACAGTCTCCTTAACATCAAATGTCGAGTCTTCAAGTATACCTTCCCATCCTACTGGTCTTATTGGCCTTTATGAGAAATGCTCATGGTGTATTGCCGAGCTTGTGTCGGTGGGTCAAGATCGGGAAGCGAATCAAGTGGCATTGTTGTGTCGACACAAGTTGCCGCAGAGCATCCTGGTCACCAATCACACTACTGCTTCTTCTAGTTCTATTTTTTCAGTCCCAAGTACTTGAATTTTTTGTTTTGATTTATTTTTTTCTCTTTTTAGGTAGTATGTCATCTCGAACGCGTCCAACTAAGGAGTCGGGTTCAACATGCCCTCTTCGGCATTTATTTGATAAATATGACTAGGTTGCTGCCACGGTGTTGTCTAAATTTTCGACTATCACAACAAGGCAGATTGTCGAGCTTCCTCTTAAGGAGCAGAGCAACTATATTTTGTCCTCTCCTAGTCCTGATAAACCGGTTTGCACAATCTGGGAAGGGAATCAACCTTCGTTTTTCTTTTTCTACCGGGATTTTGTAACCTGGCTTGGTCTAAATTTTCCTTTTACCGATTTTCAAAAAGAGGTGTTGAACCTACTTCATTTATCTCCTACCCAAATTCATCCAAATGCTTGGGGTTTCATTGTCACTTTAGAGCGACTTTGCAAATTTCTGCAAGTTCCAAGTTTTGTTAGTGTTTTATTCTTTTTTTTTTTTTTGCTATTAAGAGGGTTTGCCTTGTTGGAGAGCCTTTGGAGAGAAAAGGTTGGATTTCTCTCCAGGGGTGTCAGAAAGAAAACTCTTTCATGTGGCTACCAACTCTTGGAAAAACTTCAAAACTTCCTTTTTTTTTAAAGTAACTGTTGAACCCGATCATAAACCGTGGTTCCTGAAAGATATCGACTTTAAGTTGGTGGAGCTAGAGTTTCTACTCTATTGGACTAATTCTCATTATGAGCAGGATCCAAAAATCTTTCAACCCGAGGAGGGTGACATAGAGGCGGCCGAGCTTGCCGCGATCATTACCTTGGTCGACCATGTCAAGGACAAAGGTGTTGCGGACGCCCGGTTTTTTATCAAGCAATCGGTGGACGAGTTATTTCCATCCAGTAGGATTTTGTCTACCTAAGTTTGTTTTTTCTATATGATATATGAGCTGTTGCTGATGTTTTGTTTGTTCTTTGACTTTTTTTTTTGCAGAGGCTTAGATGGGTAAAAAGTTAGGATATCGCGAGTTGGCCGACCAACTTCGGGCCTCCAAGAAGGTTCACTTGGCTTCCAAGAAAAAGGCCGAGGTGGCTTAAAAGAGGGCTTCTCTACCTCCAATCCCATGACTTGGTGCCTCGAAAGCGGGCCAAGACCGTGGCAGAGCCTTTGGCCACAGATTATGGAACCATCCCGGCTTCCTCTGCCAAAGTCATGGCATCTTCCCGAGCTTCTCTCCCACTGCCTCCATCACCTCCTTCCCAACATCATTACCATATGAGGGCGGAGGTATGGACTGATGGTGTATCAAAGGAGCTGGTGTATGCTATGAAAGCCCCCACTAACTACTACAAAGCTACCAAGTTCACTGAAGATGAGAAGCAAGAGTTAGCGAATATGCAGCATCATGTCATGGAGGCGGCCAACATGATTGACTATTATGTGGAGGTCAAATACAAATACAGCTAGGCCTTTGCTAAGCGTCAGCAGGCTTAGTCTGAGAGGGATGCCGCTGCAAATCAATGGGAGAAGGCCAAAGAAGAAAGGATGAAGGCCGTGGAGGAGCTATCCAAGGCCACCACGGATAAGGATTCGACCCAAGCTGAGCTTGCAAAGATACAGGCGGACTTGGCCAAAGCTCGGGAAGGAGAGCTTGTTCTTGGGCGGTCCTTGAGCAATCTCCAAGTTAAGTATGGGGATGCAATGAAGGACTTGACCACTGCCATGTCCGAGCTGGATACTGTTGCGGCTGAGATTTCCCGTCTTAAGAATATGGTGTTGGAGACGGTGTCATACGCTTTCACGAATGCATTGGAACAAGTCCGGGTTCTGAACGCAGATAAATATCTAGCCCTGGACCAAGTGGACTAAAGAGCTTAGATTGAGGATGGGAAGTTTGTTTTGATGCCTTCTTCTCCAGTCGAGGAATCGACATCTCAGATGGACGGTGGTCAAGGTCAAAATGTTAAAGATGAAGAGACCCCAGCGACTAAGATGCCAAAGTCGGCTGACAAACCAATGACTCAGTCTTGAGCCCGCCTGCCTGGAAGCCTTTTTCTATTTTAAATTTTTGAATCTGTAGATGTATTTTGGGTTTTGACTCCCATTTTTGCAACAACTCTATTAATTGGCTTTTAGCCGAGTTCTTTTAATGAACAATGTATGTTCTTTTGATATTGATTTCATTTGTTTTTATCGTGTTTCTGCCGAACTTATTTAGACACGTTCGCTCGCAAATAAAAACGTGGGCCCAAAAGTGTAACCCGGGATCTATTCAATGACTTGGCCAAAGTCAAAATATATTGCGCAAAATCTGCTAAGATATTCCACTGATATTATTAATCAAGCATTCTCAATACAAATGATTTAAGCAATCATCCTAATACTTTGATTTTTAACCAAAGCAATAATCCGAGGTGTTAGCCAATCATCACATGTTCAGGACTTAGTTTTTAAAATAAGAACCTAAACATTTCGACCTGATCATGATTCGCATGACAAATGATTGAACCACCCTAGAATGTGGTTTTGATGCATCGTTAACGTAAAAAGACTTGTTTACAAATCTTATACGAGCCAGGTTCACATTGCCCTAGCATTTTGAGCTTAATAGCATGCCCTTGTTTAAAAGGCTATATTTTAGTATTGAAATTTGTAAATAATAACAAGTCGATTCGTAAAAAGAACCGCTCTCTTTATTCATTGAAAAGTTGCAATAACAATAGAAGTTGACATTAAATAAAAGGAATGGAAAATAATGCATTTAAACAAAATAATCCTAACACGAAACATGACATTCAACTGATACTTGTTTAGTTGTAGCCGAGTTCCTTTTGGAACTCGGTATTCAACTATGTGAGAGAGTCTTAACCATTAAATTGACTGTTGTAAAATCTCAAAGTAGTAGGACCTTAAGTGTGGTTGTCTAATTACATTTATAAGGGGAAGTGAGTCCTAATAAGGATTACTATTAGTTCTCTATAGGTTTTGATGATAACAAACAATTGTAAAATCAAAATTGAAGTTTACTCTCAAGAAAGTGAAAACTTGCAGTCTGAGGCAAAACTCGAGTTTCAGGATCAAAACTCGAGTTTTGGCATTACAGAGAAAAGCTCAGTTTGAATGGACAAAGGCAAAACCACGGTTTTCATTTGGAAACTCGAGTATTTGACCTTACAGAGAGCATTGCAAGTTTTCCATTAGGACAAACTCGAGTATCAGCTTGAAAACTCGAGTTTAGGCCAAAGAGACCCTTCAACATCCCAGTCTCTAAATTCTCTAAGTTTTCCAAATTTATCGAAAACTCGAGTTTCAGTTTGCAAAATCGAGTATTGGGAATCAAAATATTTTCATGTGTTAACATCTGAAAAAAAAAAACTCAAGTTTATAAATTGAAAACTCAAGTTTCCCACTTGGCTCCAAAATTCAAACGTTTTTTTTTTCAAATGAAAACTCGAGTATTCAAGCCAAGCACAGATGATCAATATTTCAATGCATATATAAACTCCGGTTTGGAAAACTCTAGTTTCGAAAACTCTAGTTTTGATATAACTAAAGATCTCTCTGAGTTTCAAATTAAAAATGGAAACTCGAGTTTAGGTTTGGAAACTCGAGTTTAGAGTCATACAGAGAGCATCGATAGTTTTCACTGATTTCAATACTCCAGTTTTGATGTTTTGGACATATTTTCATTAAGAGTCCAAAACTCGAGTTTTGTTTGAAAACTCGAGTATTGGTCCCAAGCTAAACTGAAGCTCCAAAGCTCAAATCGTGACTTTCCTTTTTGGAAGGAGGAAACTTGAGTGTCGACTTAGAGACTCGAGTATAGACTTAAGTGCATAGTGACAAACTCGAGTATTGATGCACAAACTCGAGTTTGAATTGCAGCTACTAATAATTCAAATTTGCGAAATTTGTGAAAAGCTTGTTAATTGATATGAATGCTTTCTAATATTTATTATCAACATTACTAGATATGTTTAACGTGTTTGCTAGTGGATTTCAGCTATTTCAGAGATGATTTAAGAAGATTTTAAGGGCTGTTCCAAAGCAAACTGAAAGGCATGTCAGAGCATTAAATGCAAGGCCACCTAACTTGCCTTATTCTGATCTACCAAGCTCTGCACGATGCAAAAAGGATAAAGAGACCTTACCTAATCAAGACACTGACACTCCAATGGATAGAAACCTAAGGAAGTCAACTTTTATCCCACAACACAAAGAATGAACAAAAGAGTAGAGAGAGAAGAGACCAAAGTGCCTCCAACAGATGGACATCTTCACCAACGGTCATATTGATGCTGGCAACGGTTATTAAACACTCTCTAAGTATAAATAGAGCAACATTCAATTCTTCTCAAGAACTATTGAGCCAAAAACGAAAAAGCATATTCAATTTGTTCATCTACTCTTAAGCTTTTCTGTACAGAGTATCTTTTGATCCTATTGAGCTTCAGTGATTAATTTTATCCACTCTTAAAGAGAATTTTTCTGTTTGTATATCATTTATTGTAAACAATCTCAAGTCAGAGGACTTGGAGATTGAGGTCATTGATTACAACTTGTAAGGGGGAGTAAGTTCTAGTGAGAGAATTGCTCTTGGAGATTGGGGTCATTGATTACAACTTGTAAGGGGGAGCAAGTTCTAGTGAGCAAGTTCTAATCAAGTGATATAGTGAAATACTCAGGGTGCCTGAGGACCGGATGTAGGCTATAAAGTTGGGCCGAACCAATATAAACCTCTGTGTTCTTCTCCTCTTCCCTATACTCTGTTTGGCCCTGTTTCAACGTGTTAAAAACAAAACTTGCTGAAAAATTTCAAAATCCCTAATTCACCCCCCTCTTGGTGATTTAGCTCCGCTTTCATTGAGCAAGGTCTTCTCTAAAGAGCTTAACATCTCGAGAAGGATCCTCATGGAAGGTATTTTACCTGATGGAGCTTCGATCAACAGGCCACCTGGCTTTAATGGAGAGCATTATTCTTTTTGGAAGGCCAAGTTTAAAGTGTTTGTCATGACTTCTGAATATGGACTTTGAAGAGTATTGTAAGGCCTTTTGGAAGGCCAAGTTTAAAGTGTTCGTCATGGTGATTTAGCTCTGCTTTCAATTACTTTGTAAGCTTATGTAATCATTGAAAGATAGTGGAAATCTCATAGATGCTATGAGGATTGTATGTAGGTTACGATATTAAAGCTAAACCAATATAAATCTTTGTGTACACTTTGATGATATCTTTTTAATCCTTCCTTCACGATTTAATTATTTATTAAGATTGTTTTAATTTTTGTAAATCACCAAATTCACCCTCTCTTATGTGATATACTAAGACTACTGTCTCTCACTCTTTCACACACACCCCGATTCCACATCAATGACATAGTAAATAATTTAGATATTATTGATATGGTATCAATCAATCAACAAACTAAAAATAGAAATATCAAGTTTGACGTAGATATTGTTGGGATTCGTACAACAGCGGAATTAAATTTATCCAAGAAATTACGAATCCCAAGAAGAGGATCTATCAACAACGTTTAAATCGGGTTAGTAATTAGAAACCGTACCTATACAAACTCATGTGCGTGCTTTGTAAACTCGTGGGCTAACACCTTCTTGATCTATTAATCTCTAGGAGCCGACTCTACGAATCCACTCCCTCTACCGGTATCCACACCGAACAACACTCCAACACAAACGGCAGCGTGCTAGCGCCTTCAAGCTTTTTGTCTCACGTCTCTCTTTTAGGGTTCCTTTTATGGCTCCACAACTCTCTTGTGTGTGTTAATCAAATTACTTACAACCTAAGGGTATTTATAACCCTAATGGGCCGCATTAAATATTCAAAATCAATCTCATTGATTTTGAAATTGAATTGGAAATTAAATCTGTCTAATTGATTCAATCCAATCAATTTATTTAATGCAAATTAGAAGCCATCTAATTTGATTTATCTTCATAAATCAAATATGAGATATGATATCTATTAAATCATTGATTTATCTTCATAAATCAAATTAAGAAGTTATTTAATGATTAGCCCCTAGGGCATAATTTCCAACAGACTCCCACTTGCACTAGGTGCAATCATTAGATATATACCCTCCCTAGATAAAACATTGTATTCATTGAATCTTAGACATATCTTAGATTCAATGAAACTGGACATTATAGCTCGTGTTAGGCTATTCTTGTGTGTGACCCTGCAGGCTCACATGAGATTGGTAGTAGGCCAATACTGTACTAGCCCACAAGTTACAAGCGGCCTCTAGCAAGACATTACAACTACCCAATTCACATGAGGATCGATTTTTGATACAACCTATCATACAACCATGTCACGTCCTTTTTGTCACGCGATAATTTGGTCAAGGATGAACCATGAATAAGGTCATCCTCCTGTTCTTGACCATTACTTTCTCGATTCTTGAGTAGTCTAATAATTGAAATGGAAACTCCTTTCCATCATAGTATGGCCATACATTTCTTAGACTCACTCATTCAGGGGCCCAATATTATCTTTCTACAAATGTGAGGGATAAATTCCATCTTGACCACTCACATTCCTCTGCATGAAAACCACTGATCCCAATCCAAGCCTTTATCATCACCCGGTTAAAGGTGACTTTTGACTAGGTCAAAGATCAGTGACTCATCATGTAGGAATCCATGATGATCTCAAGTCAAAGGGCATTGTGACGTAGTTATACATGAGAAAAGCTTATGACTTAATCCATGCAGCTTTCTCATAGTGGGTCAGTCCAACACCTTATACTCTTACAAGTGCCCATGACTTTGATTCGTATCTCCATATCTCATCAAAGTCATACTGGTCTTATCTCCATATCTCATCAAAGTCATACCTTGTACTCTTACAAGTGCCCAGGGACATTTGGGATAATCTATAAGATATATCCAAAGATTCAGTTATCAATATAAACATGCAAATGAAATGATAACTAAAAGATAATACTTTAAATAATAATAATGTTTAAAGTACAATGATTAGCCTTTCCAACAAAATACTCCCACTTGCACTAGGTACAATCATTAATTTCTCTAATTCCCATTGTCCTCACATGACGCTCATGTTTTGCTTGTGCAAGCGGCTTAGTAAGAGGATCAGCAACATTGTCTTCTCCTAGTACTTTGCATATCTTTGTGTCGCCTTTATTATTGATTTCTCTAATAAGATGAAAGCGCTTGAGTATATGCTTGGTCCTTTGATGTGACTTAGGCTCCTTGGCCTACACAATAGCCCCGCTGTTGTCACAAAACTTTCTAATCCAAACGGCTTCCTTAAATGCATCCGATGCTACTATATACTCAGCTTTTGCTGCAGAATCAGCTACAGTGCTCTGCTTTGAGCTCTTTTAGCTTACCACAACACCATTTAATAGGAATACATATCCTGACTGTGATCTTAGATCATCTTGGTCAGTTTGGAAACTCGCATCTGTGTAACCAGTCACATAGAGCTCATCCTCCAAGCCACCATATACCAAGAATAAGTCCTTAATCCTTCTCAAGTACTTCAAGATATTCTTGACAGCAGTCCAGTGACCTTCACCGGGATCTTGTTGATATCAGCTGGTCATACTTAAGGCAAATAAGACATCCAGTCGAGTAAATAATATGGCATACATAATAGATCCAATGGCGGAGGCATATGGAATCTTACTCATGCGGTTTCTTTGATCTTGTGTGTTAGGACACAGATCCTTGCTGAGATGGATGCCATGAGACATGGGCATGTAACCCCTTTTTGAATCCTGCATACTGAATCTATGCAGTATCTTGTCTATGTATGTGCTCTTAACTTAAGCCTATGAGCCTCTTGAATCTATCTCTATAGATCCTGATCCCTAGGATATAAGTGGCTTCGCCTAAATCTTTCATTGAAAAAGACTTTCCTCACCAAGACTTGACACTCTGCAAGGTAGGGATATCATTCCCAATGAGTAGGATGTCATCAACATAAAGCACCAGAAATACAACTGTGCTCCCACTAACCTTCTTGTAAACACAAGGTTCATCAATGTTTTTAATGAATCCAAACTCTTTGACTACTTCATCAAAACGATGATTCCAGCTCCGAGATGCTTGCTTTAATCCATAAATGGATCTTTGAAGCTTGCAAACTTTACCAGATTCCTCTAAACGCACAAAGCCTTTATGTTGTGTCATGTACACATCCTCAAGTAGCTTTCCATTAAAGAAGGCTGTTTTGACGTCTATCTGCCATATTTCATAGTCATAATATGCTGCTATAGAAAGAAGGATTCTGATTGACTTGGCCATTGCAACTGGGGAAAAGGTTTCATCATAGTCCACACCATGAGTTTGAGTGAATCCTTTTGCAACCAGTCGTGCCTTAAAGACACTTACTTTGCCATCCATGTCAGTTTTTTCCTTAAAAACCCATTTACACCCAATTGTTTTTACACCTTCAGGTGGATCAACTAAGGTCCATACCTTATTGTCGTACATAGATTGCATTTCAGACTTCATGGCATCTAGCCATCTTTCGGAGTTTGGTCCCATTATGGCTTTACGATAGGTAGTTGGCTCATTCTGTTCAATGAGCAAGATATCACGAGCTCCAGTAGTCAAAAGTACATATCTCTTAGGCTTTTGCCATATCCTATCGGATCTTCGTGGGCCTTGTGTTACTAGAGTAGGTTCGTCAACTTGTTGTGAGTCTTCTCTATTTTCCATTTGTGGTTCTACATTGTTTTGTGACTTTTGAACTTCTTCAAGGATTACCTTACTCCCATTGGTTCTTTTAGAGATAAACTCTTTCTCTAGAAAGACACCATTCCGAATAACAAACACTTTGTGATCGGTGGGATTGTAGACATAATATCCTTTAGTTTCCTTAGAATACCCCACAAAAAGGCATTTTGAGGATCTCGATGAAAATTTATCAGAGGCTTGTTGTTTAACATAAATCTCACATCCCCAAATTTTAAGAAATGATAAATTGAGTTTCTTCCCAGCCCATATCTCATAGGTGTCTTTTCAACTGCCTTTGATGGAACTCGATTTAGTGTGAACACAGCTGTTTCTAGGGCATGGCCCCAAAAGGACGACGAAAGATCTGTTTGACTCATCATGGATCGAACCATATCTAATAAAGTTTTCCTTCGCTCAGAAACACCATTCCATTATGGCGTTCCTGGAGGAGTTAATTGTGAGATGATCCCGCAACTCCTTAGATGGTCAATGAACTCTTGGCTCAAATATTCACCACCTCGATCAGATCGAATTGCTTTAATTGTTTTGCCAAGTTGGTTTTGCACTTCATTTTGGAATATTTTGAACATTTCAAAAGATTCATACTTATGTTTCATTAGATAGATATACCCATACCTACTAAAATCATCTATGAATGTAATGAAGTACATATAACCTCTTCTGGCAGATGTATTCATTGGTCCACACACATCAACATGTATAAGGCCCAATAAATCAGTGCCCTCTCACTATGCCCAGTAAAAGGTGCCTTTGTCATCTTTCCCAATAAATAAGACTCACATGTATCAAAAGATTCAAAATCAAATAAGTTAAGAAATCCATCTTGATGGAGTTTTGAAATGCGTTTCTCATTTATATGGCCCAAACGACAATGCCATAGGTAGGTCGGATTCAAATCATTTGACTTGATCCTTTTGGTAGACACATTATAGATATGTCCATTACTAGGATGTTCAAAATTTAGTAAATAATGACCAAAATGCAAATCACCATCAGCATAGAAAAGTCATTATGATAAATAGAACATTTACCGTTCCTAGTAATGGAAGTAAAACCTTCCTTATCCAAATAAGAAAGAGAAACAATGTTGCTACTCAAAGCAGGAACATAAAAGCAATTGTTCAAAATTAACTGAAGCCCACTGGGCAGAACTAATTCATAAGTGCCTACGGCTAAAGCAGCAACTCTTGCTCGATTTCCAACTCGTAGGTCCACTTCGCCCTTCTTCAATTTTCTACTGTCCATGAGATCTTGCACATTCTTGCAAATGTGAGAACCACATGTAGTATCTAATACTCATGTAGAGGAAGTAGAAAAATGAATATCTATAACATAAATACTTGAAGAGATAGCCCCGCCATCCTTCTTGTTCTTTTTCAGATCTTCAAGGTAGAGTTTGCAGTTCCTCTTCCAATGACCAGGTTCATTGGAGAAAAAGCAAACCCCGTCCTTCAAAGGCTTTGCCTTCTTGGCTGCAGGCTTAGTTTCGGGCCTGTTTGACTCTTTAGTCTTACCAATTGAGCCATTACCCTTTCCTTTGCCCTTGCCTTTCCTTTTTATACCCTTTCTTTCATGCTTGAGAACAATTCTCAAGTTTCTAAACCAATCAAGAAAGTTGGTCCCATTTAGTTTGTCCTTCTCAAAGATTGATCGCAGTGATAATGTCGCAGTATTACTAGTCGACATGATTCTATAATTAAAAAATATGCAAAGTTAATAATCTCCCACTGAATTAACAACCTTCAATATAATTAGTGGGTTAAGATCCATTTTTGGCTCAAATTTAAGTCCGCTTTGGCAGGACGCTTAAAATCAAGTTATTTAGGTAGGTAACTTCTTTATCAATTACATCACATGTAACTCTTAGATCTTTATGGGATTCGATCATCATATGACTTGGCATGTTTAATCCCATCTAATGCCTTGAGATCCAAAACCGTTTTGATAATCTCAATTAAGTCAAGACAATAATGAATGTTGAGTATCACCATTACCCACTCTTGTCTCACCAAGATAACTCAAGTGCATCCACTTTGGTGGAACATACAAATAAGCGATTTAGGCTTTGACAAGTATCCATTAATTGACGGCATTACGACTTAAGATTTCATTTGGAGGGTTTAATCTAATTAATTATATTTATGTGAATGCAATAATAGTTGTATCTTATACAAGCAACACATAATACGCAAAATAAACATGCTATAATCTAATCAAAAGCACAATTAAAACGTGACACAACATGGCTCACCTAACCTAAAATCCTCTCAAGCCAATGAGGGGACTTCTCTAAATAAGAAAAGAAAATTACATCAAGAGAAACCTCGTTTAAACATATGAGGGGAGTGAGATGAGAAGAGAATGTACATAAAAAATATTTAGAGAAAGACATGGCTCGCAGACCATATTTAAAAATTACAAAAATTGTAAAGACTAAAACCATGTTGTTCACCATACCCAAACAATTTGAAAGTAAATCACAACAGGTATTAATTTATACAATATGAAAGAAAATATCATGATTTCTCCAACAAGGAACAAAATTAATTCAGAGAGTCAATTCTTATCAATTAATAATTATAATAATTATAATGTGATGACAATTCTCAATTCCCATCAATTATAATAATTATAATGAATTATTAATTTTAAACGCATATAAAAACCAAACGCATATATAATTGAATCAATTCAATTATATAACAGATGGCATCAATTCAACGTGGCACGCATAAAAACCAAACACATATAATTGTAATGGCAAAGTTAAATTCAACGATTATGTATTCAAGACGGTGGTGTAACAATTATATACACTCTCTGGTCTCTCATTTATAATTTGACAGTGCCACGCATAATTGTTTGGAATGACGGTGGTCTCTCATTCCAAATAATTCACCGTCAATTATATCCACTCTCTCAATTCAACGTTTGGAATGATGAAACAATCAGGTGCAACAATTATGTATTCTTCAAATCATAACCCACAAAAGTCACGCACATATCAATTGATGCCGGTGGTGTAACTTTTGCACCGTTAAATTTTTTATTATTATTATTAAATTATATGTATTGTTAATCGCATTAACAATAATATATATATATATATATATATATATATATATATATATATATATATATATATCTTTCCGATCCGATCGTAATTCTAACGTGAACTTTTGATTTAAACACATATAAAATACGGTTAAGCATATATATATATATATATATATATATATATATATATATATATATATATATATAATCACATTAAGAATAAAAACTTAATTTAAACGCACAATTGACTTGGCTCTGATGCCACTATTGAGATTCGTACATGCAGCGGAATTAAATTTATCCAATTAATTTACGAGTCCCAAGAAGAGGATCTATCAACAGCATTTAAATCGGGTTAGTAATTAGAAATCGTACCTATACGAACTCGTGTGCATGCTTTGCAAACTCGTGGGCTAACACCTTCTTGATCTATCGATCTCTAGGAGCCGACTTTATGAATCCACTCCCTCTACCGGTATCCACACCGAATAGCACTCCAACACGAACAGCAGCGTGCTAGCGCCTTCAAGTTTTTTGTCTCACGTCTCTCTTCTAGGGTTCTTTTTGTGGCTCCACAACTCTCTTGCGTGTGTTAATCAAATTACTTACAACCTAAGGGTATTTATAACCATAATGGGCCGCATTAAATATTCAAAATCAATCTCATTAATTTTGAAATTGAATTGGAAATTAAATCTGTCTAATTAATTCAATTCAATCAATTTATTTAATGCAAATTAGAAGTTATATGATTTGATTTATCTTCATAAATCAAATCTTAGATATGATATCTATTAAATTATTGATTTATCTTCATAAATCAAATTAGGAAATTATTTAATGATTAGCCCCTAGGGCATAATTCCCAACAGATATGACCTAGATGCACTTAAATAATGGTATAAAGTTTTGAAAGCAACTAATTTATTGAAATGAAGTGGTAAGTGGTAATCCTTATTATAGCAAATGTGTTATATATTAATTTGGGGTGTGTGTGCCTCGACTGTAGGTATGTAATGTTGATAGTATTATTTTGTTGGATTTAAATTATTTTTTAAAAAAATTATTCGAATGACTCAGGGGTTACTATAAGACTTTTTAATGATATATTTTGTTTAGAAAAGGATGAGTAGAAATACATAATAACTTTCAGCTTACTTTAGAATAGTATATTAGTAAAATAGTTTTTTTTTCCAACAAATATAGTATATTTATTGGTTATTATATACTTTATAGCAAATGCACTCCTTGGCAAAAACCAAAAACAAAAAAACAATGGTGCACTCCTATTGTACCTAATTTAAACATAAGCATCAACAAACTGTTCTTTTTCCTCTTTTTGTTTATAGATTCATATTCTTATTATGAATATCAACTCTTTAATATTCAAATCATTTCATATCTCATTAGTTTTCTTTCATTTTAGTTTTCTTAATAAAAAACATTCATTCAGCAACCATAAATTACATATTATTGCCTCCACCATAACAACCAAATTTTTTAAAATAACAATTAAGTGTTATTAGGATATGATTTATTAAGTAATTTAGGATTAGAGAATATCTAGAAGAATAAAATTAAGAGTTTTATTTATATTTTTTAAAAAATAAATTTAAAAATTATATGTGGTGGGGAAGGGCCAACTCACTTTTATATAACTCCTCGTGTGACTTCCTTCTTCTTCATCTTTTTTGTTTAAAAAATATTATTATATTATAATATATAATATTATAATAGTATAATATTAAATTGTAGTACTCTCTTTGGTCCTAATTATAAGACCAAGTTAATTTTTTTTGGAGAAATTAAGAAAACTAATTAAATTATGGGTTTAATATTTTTGCTTTTGCTGCAAAAAAAAAAAAAAAAAAAAAATCTGCCACACTGAAATAATAGTAAGTGGGTCCCGTTGTCAAAAGAAGAGAGAGAAAATATTATTATGATCCACTCACTTTTATGTGAGTGTGGCAGAAAAAATATTTCTATAGTTAAAAGTAAAAACATTAAACCCTTAAATTATTTGAGTATTTTTTATTTTTATTTTTTCTCTAAACTAATTAGTTTGACTAATAAACTAATATTATCTAAGGATATATAATATATGATATGATTAATTTATTTATTTTGTTTCCTTAATCTCTAAAAAATCAACCCGATCTTATATTTAGGACCGTGTACTATTATTAACCCTAAACCCTCCCAACCTGGTATTAGAGCATAAGATCATGAAGGTATAAATATCTTCATTTGAGTAAGAGCTTATGGATTTCTTTCGATCATAAACTTCCTCGTTCTAGGTCATCCAATACTTCAGGTTATGTATGGTTTTTCTATATTTCTTTCTTTAAGTCATCAAACTTTTTACTAAGACATTTTTGCGGTCATGACTAAAGACTAGCCCGAGGGATTGTGTCATCAAAAGGATAGACTAAACAATCTAGCAAGCTAGGTGAAGGATCACAAGTAGCCACATGAACAATCCCGGTAAACACTTTGATTACTTAAACCTTGAAATAGGAAAGCCCATAGTAAAGGTAAGTATTGATGATAAAGAACTTACATGTTTTACTGAAGGAAGTCATAAACATAAGTACCACTCAAACCATACTCACTTGAATTTTATATCGGATCTTTGCTCTCTGATATTGCATAATATCTCTAGTAATTATTATTCCCCTTCGTCATCTCTCTTAAAAAATTTTGATTTGTTGTGTACTGCAAATCTATCCTTTGATAAGATAATAGAGAAGCATGAGTATCTTAAAACTCAACAGGATTTGTCTTATTTGCGCAAAATTCCAACAAAAAAGGAATTACAAGTTTTAATTAAGAAGCTCAACTCTGAACCTAAACAGGTAGAGATAGAAACTCAGTCTGTGGTTAAGAGTCTTCAACAGCAGGTAACTGTACTTGAACAGAAATTATCACATCTTGCAAACTTTTGTATCTTGTTTGAAGATCTGGTTAAATCCATAGAATGACTTGAACAGAAACTTGATCAATTATTGAGCGAATGCTTCCTCTTGTTACTTTCCTAGAAAGGTAAGAACAAGAAAATCTGTCTCAAACACGACATGAACTTGCCAATATTATCTGTATATATTTGAGGCAAGTACAAACCTGTTATCTTTTAACTACCAAAGAAATGAGGAACCCTACATCCTATAGGTATCTCCTTTGTATACTAATAGTTTTTATTAAAGTATTAAAATAGGAACTCCCATGATTGTTCCATTCCTACTCTGATTGGCAGATCAGGAACTAGAATCAAGTGAGTTCATGGAAAATCTTGCGCAACAAATTTTATTGACCTTTGAGCAGGAAGATAGGATCTAAAGGTATCTTCCCTCGGAATACCGGAATGAAGATAGACACTTACTCTTTACATAATTTGTTTTGTTATTTGTCTCTTTTCTAAGGACAGCTTAAATGTCTGAACATGACACCAACTATAGGAAAATAGTTGATAAGCTAGGATCCAAGTTTGCTAGTCCTAGTATAGGTTTTGCTAAAGAAAAAGCTGAGATCGGTGAAGCCGCCCAAACAAGGGATAAGATAATTATTAGGCAGAATAACATGATCATTGAACAACTTATTGATATCAAACAGTTATTATGTGTCTTAGTGTCACAAGCATCAACACAGTAAACAACACCTAGTTGGGCCACAGATTTAACCACTAAGATAGGAAGTTTATCCTTAGGAAAACAACAGAAATCGTTACCAAAATTTACGATGGTCCTCATTTAGTATGGGAGAAGCCGGGCCATCAGGATCCAAAGCTATAGCTAGTACTAATAAGATTAGGAATTTTAATACTTTTTCTACCTTAGTAAATAAATGGCATGGTCATAAGATTAGGGAATTTGATAGGTTAGTCAACAATGACAAACAGTTAGATGTCTTACACAACAAAAAGATATATCTTGCCCACACTAAAGTTCTATATACACATTGTTTATGGGAAACTAAGTAGACGGGAAGCACACAACTTTAATTGCTTTAAATTATCATTTTTCAAAAATTTGGGGAAAACCCTTGAGCAAAAACTTTTCCTTTTATGTTTTGTTCAGGGGAGAAATATCAGGTATTTATATAAACTACCCCAAACTGGTCAAAGCAATTAGAAATAGCCCAAGGCCCTACTGGCTAGAATATTATGATTTTCAGGAGGCTTGGAAACAAGCCACAACAACACTACCATGACCTATTTTTGTGGAAGGAAGATCCCTAATGGATCTACCCCTATATGTAGGTATACATTCTCTCACGGAAAACAAGAGATGATCAGGTATTCATCCCCTTTATTAATAAAGATAGCAAGCGTAAGTTACTCGATCAGGATTTTATAATTATTCACATAGGACTTCTTCTCATAAAAGTCACAGGCTTGACTAGATCTGAAGTTAGTGGACAGGTTTTGATAAATCTTGTAGATACCAGATATGGAGGCAACATTCAAAAGGCCATCATAGGCACTATGAAGGTTGACATGGCTAAAAACAGTGGTGTAATTTACATGGCACCAAAAATACAGATGTCAGTCATAGATTTTTCTAAGCATCTTTAATTAATCATCAAAACCAGAGGATATGAAGATTTCACAGAAGGACAAAATCTTGCCATCACAAAGATCCTCAAGGTAGATTAAGCAATAATAATGATAATAACTTTAAATTACAGATAGATAGAGTCATGCAGCATCTTAGTAGTCAAGGTATTCGGGCTACTGAAGGAAAAAGCTTTTCGTCCAAAAATTTGGCAGGAAAAGAATGGAATATCAACCTTCCAAATGCGCAACCTTTAGTCCCTACGCGGTCTAGTTTTTGGGAAAATAACAATAAATTTGTAAGTATCTGTTTCTCTGACTATAAAACAGAAAGGGTAACAAAGCAAGAATCAAATGATGAACATGATAACTTTATTCTTGTTATCTTTTATTCAACCCCAGATGCTCTACAATTACTATATGAATACTACCCTGATTATGATTGGGAATAGGATTTTTCCCAAATACCTCACCCAGATGATTGTCACATGTTAATAACCTATAAATATAATGGGGATTATCCCAAAATTTTCACTAACTCATTTGCATCAAAGTTGCAACAAAGCATGGTGGGTAATAATGATACTTATTTTTCTTCCACTTTGGCAATGCTTCATGTTAATACTTTATTGGAAAATGATGAGTATGACTTACCTTATCCACAACAGTTTACAAATCCTGCTCCCAAGTGGGATGATGATAGGGATAATATAGATATCCCAACCCTTGTCAATGAAAGTGTGGGATCCTCGAGAACCACAAATTTCACAAGAATTCCTGAACATCATGCTAGTAACATACCCAAACCATACTTCAGGAATGTACAACAAACTGTCCCTCCAACAGTAGGACAACAACAAGGAAGACAGAGAAGACAAAATTACCCATACGAATATATTAATAACCTTCCTCCAGCTAACATAAATGATGGTTCTATGTTTGTTCTTGTAGGAACACCTCTACAGCTTTAGGAAGAGGTGATAGGACGATGGGAATCCTCAACCATCTTGCATTATTTGAACATCAACTTTGCAAACAATCAGGAAAAGGTAAATTATATAGAAAACCTTCTAGGTGAGAAAGCCAACTATTATTAACTGAACTGGGTTCATACTTACCATACAGAATATAACAGGTTAGTTGCCTCTCCTGATATAACACAAAATATTATAAGACAAATAAGGCAGCTAATAATAGGATACAACCCCTTCAGAGGAGCAACTAAAATGCAAGATAAAGCCTTACAAGATATAGAAAGGCTCATCATAGAAAACATGAAGGATATAGATAATTATTCATATGCTTTTCTTAACTTAGCTTCTAAGTCTGGACAGGCCTTCACCCAGAACATGAGTGATAAGTATTTTATTAAGTTACCACCACCCTTTAACAGTATTATAAAGGATGAATGGTATAAGGTTTACCTAGGGGTAACACACGGTAAGCACCTAGGATAGTTTTTACAAAGGAATACCTCAAAAAGAAATGTATAGAAAATGAAGTAGACAAACAAGTTAAGGATTATAATGTTTGTAAGCAGGTGTATATACCAGGATATTTTCCCAAAGAAAAGGAAAGAATCAGGAGAGCCACCAATTATCGAAATGGCATACCTCATAAGAATCATATTAGAAAATTCAAAACGCATAAACCTCCCACCAAAAAGTGCAGGGGTTATGTTTGTGGAGAAGAAGGACACTTTGCTAGGGAATGCCGAAACAAGAGATGAAACACGGAAAGGTTTGCCCTCTATCATTCACTTGATTTACCCAAATGATTTTGATGTTGTTAGCAATGATCAAGATGATCCTGACAATGACAGTGATATTTGTTCAATTATAGATGATGATCTTGAAACTAATATCACTATAGACAATATAATGGGACTTTCTCAACCTTTTCTTGTAATTTTGGAAGATTGGAATATATCTAGGGTGGTAAAGACCCTATATCCAACACAGAATATTTGTAATCATGATTTCAAAAATTATTTCAAAACAACAGTACAGTCACCCAAATGCTACTTTTGTGATATATTTTTAAATGAAATAATAAGAACAAGGTGTAGATATTGCAAACTAATCCTTTGCTACCTGTGTGCTGAAAAGAAGATGAACTTCAGTTTTCTAGCATTCCTCGAACCAATCAGGTCTACTACCAACTACTCCACTTTGGTAAGAGAACTTATCAACAAAAATAGGGATTTGGAAACACAAGTGGAACAGCTACCATAGCAGCTTCAACAATTGAAAGGTACAAATAAGAATCCTGAAGGAAAGCAAGAAATAGAAGGGATTCTTAGATAGGTTAGTCACAGAAATTTAGTTATTAGGGAAATATGATACACCTTTGAACCAGTAATAGAGGATTGTGATTGTGATGAAAACACACTTATTCATTATCAGGGCATAGAAGGTCGCATAGTGAAAAATAACTTATTAAATTGTTTTTCCATGATTTATGTGGAAAATAAGTCTGTTGCTGTCAATTGCTTCATAGACACAGGAGCAAGTAGGAGTTGTGTCTCTCCCAGCGCAATTCGCAAGCATTTCTATGAAGAAATGTATGGATAGGTACACGTCACTACTCTCAAGACGAGACATTTCATAAAATATAAGCTAAAGAAAGCTCATATTAGAGTAATAAAGAAAGGTACTTTCTTCCTTTAACCTATGTCATGAATTTTGCTCTTAAAGACAAAACCCAACTTATTGTAGGCAAAAACTTCTTAGATAGTGTAGGAGGTGGTCATTTATGCCTAGACAATGAGTTCATTATTGTCAAACAAATTGACAAAGTAATCACCTCCCCAATTAGTAAAAGCGTAGACTTTTAGGTTTTGGAAGAAGAAGAAATAGAAGAAATGCAGGACAGTGAACACGTTCAAGATTGGTTATGTTTCAACATAGGGAAATTAACAGATTTTGAAAGTCAAATTGAAAGTGGAGCTAAATCATCAAGAGGGGGTGAATTGGGGATTTTCGAAATTCTTTCGCTGGTTCTGTTTTAAGATGATAATGCAGAGCAAAACAGAGAACAGGGAAGAGAGAATGGACATAAGGGATTATACTGGTTCGACCCAACTCTATGGCCTACGTCCAGTCCTCAGGCATCCTGAGTATTTCACCATGTCTCTTAATTACACACTCTGTAACTCTGAAGCAATTCTCTCACTAGAACTTGCTCCTCCTTACAAGTTGTAATCAAAGACTTCCAAATCTCCAAGTCCCCGACTTGAGATTATATACAACAAATGAATACAAGTAATAAACTCTCTTAAAAGAGCAGATAAGATGAACACTAAAGCTCAATTAGTATCAGCAGATACTCTGTATAGAAAAGCTTGTGAATAAATGAACAAATTAAATGCTTTTCGATTTCTGGCTCAATAGTAGTTGAGAGAATTGAATGCTACTGTATTTATATTTAAAGTATGTTTAATAACTGTTGCAAGCATTCATATGACCGTTGAGGAACTTTTCTGACTGTTGGAAGCAACTTGGTCTCTTCTCTCTCTATACTTTGTTCATTCTTTGTGTTGGAAGGATAGATGTTGACTTCCTTGTGTTTCTAGTCGTTGGAATGTCAGTGTTTGCAGTAGGTGTATGTCTCTTTATCCTTTTTGCATTGTACATAGCTTGGGAGATCGGATTATGACAAGTTTGGTAGCCTTGCATTTAATGCTCTGACATGACTTTTGCTCTAGTGAGGTCATCTCTTAAAATCTACTTGAATCATATCTAAATAGGTTGAAATACACTAGCAAACACATTAAACATATCTAATAATGTTGATGGTTAATATTGGAAAGTATTCAGATCAAATAACAAACATTACATAGATTTCATAAATTAAAATTTTCAACTGACACGGCCTATACTCGAGTTTGTGTATCAATACTCGAGTATGTCACTATACACTTAAATCCATACTTGAGTATCCATATCGATACTCGAGTATACTCCTTCCAGAAACGAAACTCGCGATTTGAGCTTTGGAGCTTCAGTCGAACTTAAGCCAATACTCGAGTATTCAATCAATACTAGAGTTTTGGACTCTTGATGAGTTTTTGCCCAAAACATCAAAATTGGAGTATTCATGCAATACCAAAGTATTGAAACTTTAAAATCCTCAGTTGCTCTCTGTATGACTTGATACTCGAGTATTCAACACCATACTCGAGTATGCACTTGTATTTTGAAATCTAGAGAGAACATTAGCCAGTGTGAAACTGGAGTTTCCAAAACCAGAATTTTCCAAACTGAAGTTTGTATGTGTGATAAATTTTTAATCATCTTTGCTCTGCCCAATACTTGAGTATGTTAATGTCATACTCGAGTTTTCATTTAAGGGTGAAAAAATTTGAATTTTTGGAGCCAAGTGGAAAACTGCACTTTTCATATTCCAAAACTTGAGTTTTCGAAACTGGAGTTTTTATTTCTTCAGAAAAATACTGAAGAGTCTCATTGACCTATACTCGAGTATTAAGACCAATACTTGAGTATGCTATAATGGAAAACTTGCGTTGCTCTCTGTAAGGTCCAATACTCGAGTATCCACTAGGATACTGCGGTATTACCCTTAGTCATTCGCATTGAGCTTTTCTTTCAAAGTCTAATACTCGAGTATTGCTACTGATACTTGAGTATTGTCTCAATCAGCAAGTTTTTGCTTTCTTGAGACAACTCTTCAATCTTGGTTTCACAGTTGATTGTTATCATCAAAACCCATAGAGAACTAACACAAATTACTCTTCTTTTAAACAATCTCCAACAGCTTCATGTAATTGGAGAAAATCCCACAGCCCTATAGGAGAAAAATAAAATTACCTGTAAATTAGAAATTATTATCCTTGATCTAACCATTCAAGATAAGCCTATTATTCCCTCTCTTGCAGAACAGGAGGCTTATCAAAAGCATATAGATTCCTTATTACAAATAGGAGCAATCAGGCCTAGTCAAAGTAGGAACATAACTACAACCTTCATTGTTCATTCTGAAACAATAGTTAACCTTGATGGTTCTATAGTTAGAGGTAAAAGTCTGAATGATAACACATACAAGGATCAATATAGCCTTCCCGGAATTGACGCCTTACTACAAAAGATCAAATCCAAAAAGATCTATAGTAAGTTTGATTTGAAATCAGGTTTTCACCAAGTAGCAATGCACCCTGAATCACTTACTTGGACAGCTTTTTGTGTTCCACAAGGCTTGTTTGAATGGCTTGTGATGCCATTTGGTCTGAAGAACGCTACAGCCGTCTTTCAAAGGAAGATGGACAATTTTTTTAAAAAGTACAGTTTTATTATTTGTTATATTAATGACATTCTAGTATTTTCTAATAATATATCACAACATGTACAGCATCTCAAAATATTTTTTGATGAATGTGTTACTCATGGTCTGTCCTTTCCAAGGATAAGTACAAGATAGGAGTAACCAAGGTGGAGTTCCTTGGCTTAGAAATAGGAGAGGGAAAAATTAGACTTCAACCCCGTATAGTTAAAAGTATAATTGAATTCCCAGAAGAGTCCTTAACAGACCTAAAAGGACTACAACGATTTTTAGGAATACTAAATTATGCTAGGAATTATATCCCTAACCTTACTAAATACACAGGACCTCAGTATTCTAAATTAACCCCTAGAGGAGAAAGGAAGTTTAATAAATAAGATTTGAAGAAGATCACAGAATTAAAGAATATAAAGAATCTTCCAAACTTAGAACTACCACCAGAAAACAGTTATATTATCATTGAAATTGATGGATCTCTTGAAGGATGGGGGGAATTCTTAAATGGAAACCCCACAAAGGAGATGTAGCATCTACAGAAAAGGTAGCTAGATATGCTTCGAGTAAATATAAATCTGTAATATCACCCATTGATGCAGAAATCATGGCTTGCATCAACTGTCTGGAAAAATTCAAAATTTTTATTATTAATAGAAAAGAGTTTACTCTCAGAACTAATTTTTATTGAAGCCATAATTAATTTCTACAATAAGCTTGCCACATCTCGCAAGTTGAGTAAAAACAGGTGGGTGAAATTTTGTGATTATCTTACTTGCACAGGAGTTACCATCAATATGGAACATATAAAAGGAAAAGATAATACAGAAGTTGATAAATTATCTAGAATTATTTCTAATAGTTCTTCTCTTGCATGTGCAGAAATTAGGGATGGACAAAGGCAAGAAAAAGATGGAGTCCACAGATAAAATAGACTCGCCCAGGCCCAACAATTCTTTAATGACATTTGGAGGATTAGTCCTCACAAAATATCCCCTAAGACACAACAAAAGTTTTAAACCACTACCAAATCTTCCCCCTCCGAATGATCACAATAATGTTTATTAAATGCTCTCTGGAATGCCACTTCGAGCAAACAAAAGGATATAGCTTTAAATGCTTTAAATTATTATTTTTCAAAAATTTGGGAAAAACCCTTGAGCAAAAACTTTTCCTTTTATGTTTTGTTCAAGGGAGAAAGACCAGGTATTTATATAAACTACCCCGAACTAGTTAAAGCAATCAGAAATAGCCCAAGGCCCTACTGGCTAGGATGTTATGATTTTTAGGAGGCTTGGAAACAAGCCATAGTAACGCTACCACCGCCTATTTTTGTGGAAGGAAGATCCCCAACGGATCTACCCCCATATGTAGGTATAACTCTCTCATGGAGAACAAGATAAGACATTGTGAATCAACTAATATCGCTTTATTTCAGTCTAACCTTAATTTACATCAGGAACTTAAGAAGGAGCAAGAAGAAAACCAAGTGCTCCAACAACATTTTAAGAAACTAAACCTCATGAGTCAAGAACTCAGGGAACAGAATAATCATGTGCACAACCTACTGCTCAATACTCAATCCTTTAACATGCTACAGATGTCATGCTTGAACCCCAATAAGAAGAGAGTCGTTATTAAGCACTTGCAGAACATTCTTCCATTTTTTGATGTTCAACAAATGGTGGAGCAAAGACACTTATAGAAGATGATAGACCTCTAACAACAATTATTAGAGCTTCACCATCAAGCACCTCTTAATGGAAGATACAGAGTTGACCAAGAAGTAACTACTTGGATCAACACAGGAGGAGAATTTTTGTATACAAGTCTTCTTAAATTATGTATACATTTGGAACGACCAACTCATGTTATTAAAGGTAAAGAATATCAAATTGACTAAATGGATTTCTTAGCATATGGAATGGTTGCAGCATTTGTAATTTCAGAAGACATATAGGACCTTCCGTTTGGAAATGCACTTAACGAAGAAATAAGGAAACAGCAAAGCTTTAGCATAGCTTATGTCAAAGTTCATTCCCGAATTCCTTATTACAAAAATGGTGAATACCATCAAAGTTTTCACAAGTTTTTAGTTACTCCAGTAATTGAACAAACTGAAGATGGATTCACAGAGCCACAGTGTGATAGGTATCTTAAAGATCTATGCTTGCATGAGCATATAAGCAAGAAATAGGCAGAAGGGTATAGTTTTTTATCCTTTGAAGAAGTCACTAGTTGTACTTGTTACTAAGTGTGGATTCCTAAGAACAGAGATCATCTTACCAGAATCCTTATTACATATCCTAATTACAAAGGTAACGATGGCAGACCATGATATGGATATGACAGCGATGAGATGGCTCACACAAATTAAACACCTGTCAACCAAAAGAATCTTAATTTTATAAAGCATCTCTTACTTTCATTAGCTATCATTTTTACTTTATTAAAGTTGATGCTAGCTTGCATGCTGGAGCATTATTATTGTACGATGTCTACTTTTCGGATTTGTAACGCCCTCAAGTCCGCAGATTCGAAATAGTCTGAAATCCGCACAGTTATCTCAGCCTTGTATATAAGCATGGTTTAACAGAATGTATACACCACGAACAACCACCCTCAGAAATCAATAGTAAGAGATTTCACAGAAACTTTGATCTTCCCTCTCTTTCAAATTTATCTCTAGCGTCTGAATTAGTTGTGCTTAAGTCCTACCTCTATACATATAAGTAGGCATGGGAGACGAAAGAGTAGGAGGCACCCTCCCAACCTGGTATCAATTTCTTCATTATGGTTTGAGTAAGGACTTATGGATTTCTTTCAGTCATAAACCCTAAATCCTAATAGATAGTCATGGTAATAAGGATAGTCTATGCATCAATATTTGTTTGACATGTTATAGATATGATATCTCTTGTGAAACCTTTGGAAAATAAATTATGACTGTTCTAAAGCCCTTTTTGGGAAACGATTTTGGTAACCGAATCGAGAACTAGTTTATGAAAGGTTATATATAAAGGAATATAATTAAATTATTGTGAGTTTGAACCATATGTTCTCGATTTTGGTTTGCATGTATATTTTTGAATAACCAATATTTACAAGGATCCGTTGATCTTATGATTATTATATTTATTTTTTTCAAGAGAATATTTTAATAGGGAGCAAGGGAATGCACATATGAAGTGAGTTATGAAGGCTCTTTTGTACTCCTATAACTTATGTTATATCATTTGTATTTGCCATGACCCTAATACTCCCGCTTTTTATTTTGTTTATTGAAACTTTTAGATGTTTAACTTGACACTATGATGTAGGATTTAGATGAATAAATTTTTGTTTTAATATTTTGAATGTTGAACATCCTTATTGGTAATATTTTCAATTACTTTGATTAAGTATATTGTTGTTGGATTTGAGGTGTTACATCAACTCCTTAATATAATATTTAGTTTATAGTGCAAAATACACATTAAAACATGCTAATAAATATTACCCATTCATTTAAATTAAATAATCAAATTTCAAACGTTTAGATTATAATCTTAGTCTTAATACTATGTTTAGGAAAGCTTTCTAGGGACACCGCCTAAAATTTTAGAATATGTTAGGAAGATGTAGTCTAAACATTGCTTATCCTCTACATACATGACTAGGCATCCATTTAATACATCCGCGATCATAATTGTCAAGTATTAACTGATCCACCCTCTATGACCAGCCCATTCAGGGATTATATATGCTCTATTTAGTCTTCAATATAAGACATATTTAAAGAGTTGATCTTAATTCTAAATTTAAAACATATTTATTATCTTTGTCAATCTTTTTTCTAATTTACCTTTATTGATACTTTCTCAATAATAATGAAGAATAAGAAGAAATAAGGGAATTAAGGAAGAAAACTAGGGTATTTTAAAAAATGCATGTCATACTATCTAATTTAACTAATTTTTTTAATATAATATATCAATAAATATGTCTTATATTAAATAGTAAAGAGTAGGTTTTTTTAATTTGGAATGGCAAGCTACCTATGTGACTATGTCGCTCAGCCAATAAGTTAGCTTTGACTTATATATAGTTTTAAAGTTAAAATATATTTTTAGTCATTTAAGTGTCATATAAGGTATACTTTTGGTTCTATATTTCTAATACCGTTAATGTTGCTAACAGAAGATGCTAACGTAGCAAATTCAACTTATGACTCTGTTCAACTAATAGAGCATATTTAAGTTTAAATTTTTTTAATATAATATATTTAAATTATCAAACTAAAATAAACTGAAAAATCATTACAAATGAAATCATTGATAGTTATATTATTAAATTATTAAACTAAAATTTTTATATTTAGATCATTAAACTAATTTTTTTTTAATATGATCGGGGTTTTGATAATGACGGCTTCATTAAAGATTTAGACATTTTTTTAATTTAATTCATAGTTTAAATTTAAAATTAATATATTTTAATTGTACAGTCAACACTTAAACTTACACAGTCGTTAGTTGAATTTGTTGCGGCAGCATTTTACGTTAATAATATTAACGGTGTTAGAATTATAAAATCAAAAATATACTTTATAAAGTTAAGGGACCAAAAGTATATTTCATATAACTTAAAAGACTAAAAGTGTACTTTAATCTAGTTCTAAAATGGGTAACAATCGTATATACGTTAAATGCGATATTGAATTTTGTTTTGTCTTGGACAAAAAAAAAGGTGAGATTTAGCACAATGTTTAATGACAAATGACATTGTTTTGGGCATATGTCGGACCTCAAACCACTTGACATCGACTAATATAGACGATATGTATAAAATATGCGGCACCATTTTGTGCTTCATCTAGCCTATAGAACCTTCCCTTTACTTATCGTTTTTTTTTTTTTTGGGGGGGGTTAGAATTTGTAAGAGTTGGGCATAAAATTTTTATGTCAAAAGTGAAAGCAAGGCTAAAGGGGCTAACCTTGTAAGTCCAAGAGCATAAAAGGACCAACTGTGTAGGGCTAAAGGCCAACCCTTTAAGGTCTAAATGTTTTTTATATATATAGTTTTTTAAAAATTATTTATATGATAATAAAATTATTGATTTTTTTACCTTGTTAATAATAATATTGTAAATATGTAGTTGTTATTATCTTTTTTAAAATTAAATTTCATAAGAACATCTTGTATTAAGAATCCTAAAATTTAAAAACTTATAAAAGATATTTCTTATTTCATAATTATTCTTACTAATTTTGTATTTTGTGACTTATTTTCTAGTGATTTTTTGTTCACATATTGTGTTGTTTATTCTTTTGACTACTTACACTTTTCAAAACATATTTATAAAGAAGTATTCTTAATTTTTTTAAGTCTTCTCATTAATTATTTATAATTATGATATGTAGATAATATTTTATCTTTGATTTTGACTTAATAACTATATTTCTTTGTTGTATGCATACCATTTCTACTTAATTTTGACAGCATTTTATATGGTAAGTTAATATTTTCATTGCTCTAATTTTATTTCTTTAAAAAAACTAAAGAAGCAATAAAATGTTTTTTTTTTCCGGCTTCTACTTTAATCCAGATGAGGACAAGCTAGGCTTTAAAAACATATTTTTCTTACCGGCTCCAAAAAGACCCTGGCCCTTTTTATTCCCAGCCCAACTTTTAGAGTGCCATTTGTGTTAGCGGATCGATTTGATGCAGTAACCGCTGAGATTTGGTCCAACTCAAGTATTGAACCCAAGTCTTCGTGTCCATTTCGGGCATTCTTCTTATGGAGGCCCTAGATCGACTTCATTTGCCAAATCCCTGTTCAAGGTTCCTACGTCTCAGGCTGTCTCTCTCTCCCGAACAATCTTCCACTTCCAGTCATTCCCATACCGAATCCTAAAACCCTAAACCCTCTCAGCTTGCTTCTGTCATTCCTTTCCTCTGTGACATTTCTCTTCAATTTCCATCTCTACGCCATGGCCACAGCAGCCTTGTTTCGCTCCCTTCGACGCCGTGACGTTTTGTCTGCTTCTTTCTCCACCTATCGATCGGTATGAACATTCTGACTTTTTGTTGCCGACTCTTGATTATTTTGTTCAAATCTCGTCGTTTTGTGTGTTGGATCTCTTGCTTTCTTGTTTACCGGATGTTTTTCTTTTCCCCGGGAATGAATTGTTTTCTACGAAATGGTTTACTATGATCCGATCCTTATTGCATTTTCATCATTTATGGTTGTTTTATGTAGCTTATTCATTATTTTCCTGATATGGGATTATTTTTTAATCTCTTGGAACTCTTGTTGATTGTGTTTGAGTCTCTGCTGCCCCCTTGCGTCCTATAGCTCTGTAGTTATAGTTTGGTCACCTGCAATTATCTCTTTGGTTATATTATATGAATTAGTATAAGTACACAGCACTATATAAAAATAAAAATATTTTCTTACACAAATGCTTGTACTTTGTACAGTTCACAGGTAGCTCTAAACCAGCACATGTCAGTCAATTCTGGACGAGTTTGTCTCGCCCGTTCAGGTTTTATTTCTATTTTGGTTTTTATTTGAGTTATTGCTACTAATTTTTTCTATCCTCTATGGTCATCATTTCTGGTTCTGATGAACTTTTATCATATGATTACATGTGCATTTCAGTTCAAGGCCTGCTGGTAATGATGTCATTGGTATTGATTTGGGTACGACCAATTCATGTGTTGCTGTTATGGAGGGAAAGGTAAGACATTCTTCATTCATTTCTTAATTTTTTTAATAGTGTACATATTTATTTTGGGAGATATCATTAGGGTCCCAACCATGAGAAATATTATCAGAGAAGTCCCCATTGATAAGTGAAGAGCTACCATTGACATGTTATGAGACTTGTCAATATATTATTTCCCTTGATTGGGACCTAAATGATATTTTCTCATTTATTTTTGATGTGGTGTTTTTGACTAATATCACATACTTTGTAGAATCCTAAAGTCATTGAAAACTCTGAAGGAGCTCGTACAACACCATCTGTGGTTGCCTTCAACCAGAAAGGAGAGCTGCTTGTTGGTACACCAGCCAAACGACAGGCTGTGACCAACCCAACAAACACCCTTTTTGGAACCAAACGTCTCATTGGTAGGCGGTTTGAAGATCCTCAAACTCAAAAGGAGATGAAGATGGTCCCATACAAGATTGTTAAGGCTCCAAATGGAGATGCATGGGTTGAAGCTAATGGGCAGCAGTACTCTCCTAGCCAAATTGGGGCCTTTGTTCTTACCAAGATGAAGGAAACTGCAGAATCATACCTTGGGAAGTCCATCACAAAAGCTGTAATCACTGTGCCGGCATACTTCAACGATGCTCAGAGGCAGGCAACAAAGGATGCTGGTAGGATCGCAGGGCTTGATGTGCAGAGAATAATAAATGAGCCAACTGCGGCTGCACTTTCATATGGGATGAACAACAAAGAGGGTCTGATTGCAGTTTTTGATCTTGGAGGTGGAACATTTGATGTTTCCATATTAGAATTATCCAATGGTGTTTTTGAGGTACCGAGACTTATTTATTTCAATGACCTCTCTGTATTTTTTTTTAACTTGTAGGATTAATTTGGTGATAGTATTTGATGACGTATAGGTGAAAGCAACAAATGGTGACACTTTCTTGGGAGGAGAAGATTTTGACAATGCCCTGTTGGACTATTTAGTGAGTGAATTCAAGAGAACTGAGAGTATTGATCTTTCAAAGGATAGACTTGCCTTGCAGAGACTCAGGGAAGCTGCTGAGAAGGCTAAGATAGAACTGTCTTCAACATCTCAAACTGAAATCAACTTGCCTTTCATCACTGCTGATGCATCTGGTGCTAAACATATGAATATCACATTGACTAGATCCAAGTTTGAGAGTTTGGTGAACCACTTGATTGAGAGGACTAGGTCACCATGTAAGAACTGCTTGAAGGACGCCAACATCTCCATTAAAGATGTTGATGAGGTTCTTCTTGTTGGTGGCATGACTCGTGTGCCTAAAGTGCAAGAGGTTGTTTCTGAGATCTTTGGAAAGAGTCCTAGCAAGGGAGTAAATCCTGATGAGGCAGTTGCAATGGGTGCAGCTATCCAGGGCGGTATCCTTCGTGGAGATGTTAAAGAGTTGCTTCTCCTAGATGTGACCCCACTGTCATTAGGTATTGAAACTTTGGGTGGCATCTTCACTAGATTGATCTCAAGGAACACTACAATTCCTACCAAGAAGAGTCAGGTAACCCTTAAAACTGATAATAATGGCTTGTTATAATTGATTTTATGCTGACAAGCTTACTATTAGGTATTAATGTAGTCTTCCAAAAGTAACTTGTTCTTACAATTGTGGGCCTAAATGTAATTCCCACAAGGTATCTCATCTTATAGCATGGTAGCATAGCGCATACGAGCATGAAGTGAAGAAAATAATTGTTGTGAAGATGCTCCTAACCTTTCCTTACTATGTTGTATTTCTCCTGCCTAGCTTTAGTAATTGACAAGTGTGAGTTTATTATGGTTTAAGTGCCTTTTTAGCTGTATGATGGAAGCTGTTCATAACTGCTATGCTATTGTTACAGGTGTTCTCAACTGCAGCTGACAATCAAACCCAAGTAGGTATCAAGGTGCTACAAGGTGAGCGTGAAATGGCTGCTGACAACAAAATGCTCGGAGAATTTGAGCTTGTTGGCATCCCACCTGCCCCCAGAGGTATGCCTCAAATTGAGGTCACATTTGACATTGATGCCAATGGTATTGTCACCGTCTCTGCCAAAGACAAAGCCACTGGTAAAGAACAACAAATCACAATCCGCTCATCGGGAGGGCTCGCAGAAGATGAGATCGAGAAGATGGTGAAAGAAGCCGAGCTGCACGCGCAGAGAGACCAAGAAAGAAAAGCATTGATCGATATCAGAAACAGTGCAGATACTACCATCTACAGCATTGAGAAGAGCTTGAGTGAGTACAGAGAAAAGATCCCAAGCAAAGTTGCCAAGGAGATCGAGGATGCAGTTGCAGATTTGAGGACAGCAATGTCAGGGGACAATGCGGAGGAAATTAAGGCCAAGGTTGATGCTGCGAACAAGGCTGTCTCTAAGATTGGGCAACATATGTCAGGTGGTGGTAGTGGCGGCTCATCCTCTTCTGGAGGATCTCAGGGTGGTGAACAGGCCCCAGAGGCAGAATATGAGGAGGTTAAGAAGTGAAAAAATGTGGTATAGTTATTGATAGCTGTTTACTTTTATGACCTAGAATCAATGATTAATGTTTTCCAATAGAGTAAGGGAGGGTAAATGCAACGTTTTGTATTTTATGTGTAAGGGTCATTTTTAGGATGAGGCTGTTCATTGGTGTAGCTCTCTGAAAGGCATTGAACTATGCCCCTGGAATAACGACACTGTAGTTTTTTTTTTTTTTTTTTGCATTAAGCGATCTTTTCGCACCAAGTTTTACTTGCTATTTTTTTTCCCTGTATATAGAATCCTTGAAGAAGTCATTAATATGTACTCATGATGACGTCGAATATCTAGAAATTAGCAGCTCATACTGTAGGTAGTCTATCTTGTACTACCTTCATGAAGAGTGAGTTTCCTAATTTGGGGAGTTCGAAAAAAAGTTAAATACAATAAATTACTTAATGGGTTATGATATAAAAATATGTATGAATTTATTTCCAGTGAGCCCAACACCACAAACTCTTATTGCATAACTTAAAAAACCGTCTATAACCCCTCGCTATTGAGTTTAACTGGCAAAGGGGGTCGGACACCCTCACTAAATGGAGAGGGTTCGATCTTGAAGTTGGTCGAGCTGTTTGGGGAGGCATCTTAACTCCTGAGTGCTTAGATAAATATTTGAGGTTAATAGACGGCTCGTCCTGCTCAATATTGGTATCACCTAGGAGGAAGAGAGATTTCGCCCTGCCCTTAAATTATGAGTGGACTCAACCCTTTTCCTAAAGTTTTTTACCAAAAAAAAAAAAAAAGAAAAAAACAAACCGTCTATGACATTAATAAAGTACCAAAATACCCCTATCCTTCAAAACACCCATAGTCTCCCTCGCCGCCTCTTGATCTCATCCTCGGTTGAAGCTTCAACTACACTAAAATCATCAGCAATCCATCGACAATCAATCTTTATAGGGTTCTTCAGTGATCTGATGAACACAATCTCTCTTAGTCATTGATGACACTGGAAAAAAAGAAGACAATGAAGAAAAGTCGACCCTTTGTTGGGCTTGATTGTCATTGGGGGAGGATTCATGGCCATCGTTGGGTTATCTGAAAAGAAAATTAGTGATTAAGGGAGGAAGTGAGAGAGTAGACAAACGAGAAGGGCAAGGGCACTAAAGGGAATTTCAAAACTTGGGCATTTTTTATTTTTAAATATGGGGCCCGCCGCAAAAATTGACGGATATGTAGTATTTTCAATAGTGTGATTTTTTGGCCCCATTTTGAATGTTTATGATAGGGTTGATCCATAGGGTTAATCATTGATCAAACCGAACTGGTTTGACCTCAACCCAAGGTATGGTCTTGATAGAATTTCGGACTCACACTGGAGGAACGAGAGAACTACTGGTTAAGAAAACTAAAGACGAGACACAACTCTCCCTTGAAGCTAGATGGATTTTAGAAGATGTAGAGATGTCATGTGACAATACACTACCTACGTCGTCGTCGATTATTACAATGATTTTGTTTTTCTTTATTTTATTTTCGTAAATCTTTCCATAAGTTGTTTTGCTATACTCTGTTTTTGTGTTTCCCTCATCAGTCATGAACTAAATTTTCTATGGTTGAGTAAAGATGAGTTTCTAAGTTGTAAAATGAAACCAGTTTGCTAAGCTTTAAATTTAATACAGGGTTAAGTAGCAAATCTGCCTCGGAAATACACGCCTGAAAGCAATGTTGCCCTGGAATTTTTTTTGGACTCAATATTGCCCCGAAAGTTTACAGAAGTAGCAATATTATCCTTTTTCATTAAAAAACTAATGGTCAATGTCAATTTTTTAACGATTAACATTAGTTTTTTAACGAAAAAGGGCAACATTGCTACGTTTTTAGATTGCTAGGGCAAAATTGAACCTGAAAAAACTTCCAAGGCAATATTGCTCCTTGACGTATACTTCCGGGGCAGATTTGCTACTTAACCCTTTAATATATTCAGTTTATTTAACAATAATTTAATATTTTATCCGATTAGCTGCCACTAAGGGGCTAGATCAATGGCCTCGGTTTATGGGAAGCGAGTTGGGGTTAGACCTCTGTTAGACAAGGTTTGCTGGGCGAGCTTGTGCAGGGCTTGACTTAAATTATTGGCTACAAGAATGGGACTACCGCTCATAACCAAAACACCTAGGTTAAACTAACACTCGGAACTAGAAAATTGCCATAGGAATATAGGAGATGTAGAACGAAGAGTGTACTTATAGGATTGCAGACGCCTTTGTATAGGATAGTGGTGGGTTAGCTGAATAGCGTTGTGAAAGGCGGTTATGTTGTAGCATTGTGGAAGCAGTGCAGCATTATTGCTATAGCAATGCGTTGTGTGAAAACTAGGGGAATAATACAACTTAAGATAAAATCTGAACTCAGCCTATGTTCAAACTGATATCTTCCTTCCAACTTTCGATCATTCATTTACTTATTTGTCATTAGTAATAACTAAAACAAAAACAACCAAATATACTTTCAATACACACACAACTATCACGTGAAACCGACATTATCTTTGGTATCAACAATCTCTATGAGATCATAACTCTACTTACTCTTTATTACTTGTTCGACTAATTCCACTAGCCACAAGTAAATCGACCAACAATTATCCATGTAGTCAATGGCATTATCTATTGTATTGTTGAAATAAAAGAGTGTGTGACAACAGTAGGACAATATACAGTCCTATACTTAACAACGATCCATATTGCTTCAGCCATAGTGATAAGTCTATATTGCACTTAGAACTAAGTTTAATCATATCAACATAGGATAGTTGGGCAAAAAGACCTTCTCCATAATAAAAATTAAAAGACTCTTAATCAAATATAACAATAGGTGCAATGATACTACCTAGAGAAGGAGTCAATGGTTGCAACTCTTCTAGTAACTAAGAAGGTGTAGGGCTCACAGACCAAGAGGCAGCCGAAGTGTCTTGACTACCTGTAGCCTCAACAAATGGAGTACTAAATCTGGATTTTCTTGTAAACTCAAATTGGGTTTGAAAATTTCTTAGAGTAGGTTCTACCCCAATCTCCCATTGTTGGGCTTGCTTATTGGCCTCTGTTTGTTTTCCTTTTCCTTTCTCGATAGGTACAAACAATGTTGTTGGGCTTACTACTAAATTGATTGATAATATGAACCTTTTGGCAGTTGTGTTGGAGTGTAACTCGATTGGAAATACCAATGAGTGGTGGTTGGACACTAGTGCCACAAGGCATGTGTGCGTCAACAGGTGGATGTTCTCTTCCTATACCCTTGTGAAGCCAGATGAAAAAATCTATATAGGCAATTCTTCTACTTCAAAGGTGGAAGGTGTCAGGAAGGTGGCCTTAAATATGACTTTTGGAAAAGTTGTGACACTTAATGACACACTTTATGTGCTTGACATTCGCAAGAATTTAGTATCTGAATCCCTCTTGAGAAAGAATGGTTTCCAAGTCGTGTTTGTTTATGATAAGTTTGTACTCTCTAAAAATGATATATATATATATATATATATATATATATATATATATATATATATATATATAAGAAATAGTTACCTTAGTGAAGGCCTTTTTAAATTCAATGTAATGAATGTAACCAATGATGGTGTTATTAATAATAATAATGTTGCCTCTGTTTATTTGCTTGAGTTTTCTTATTTATGGCATCAAAGATTAAGACATGTTAGTTTTAGATCTATTAAAAGTTTAATTTATTTAGATTTATTGCCTAAAATTGATTGTTCAAATAATGATAAATGTCAAGTATATATTGAATCAAAATTTTCTAAATTACTAGTTTATTCTATTGAAAGATCAACTGAATTATTAAATTTAGTACATACTGATATATGTGATATGAAATATGTACTATCTAGATATAATATGAAATACTTTATTAAGCTTATTGATGATTGAAGTAAATATTGTTATGTGTTTTTACTTAATAGTAAAGATGAAGCTCTTGTTGCTTTTAAACAATATAAAAATGAAGGTGAAAATCAACTTAATAAGAAAATTAAAGTAGTGAAAAGTGATCATGGGAAAAAATATGATGGTCCTTTTCGAGGAATTTTGTATTCAATCTGGTATTATATACCAGACGATAGCTCCTTACGCTCCGCAATTAAATGGGATTGAAGGGAGGAAAGGTCAAACATTGAAAGAAATTGCAATGTTGATTACGTCTAGTTTACCACAGAATTTTTGGGGAAAGCCATTTTAGCGGCTTATTTTATAATTAATAGAGTGCCCCACAAAAAGTTATATAGCCTACCATACGAAATATGGAAAGGAAAGAAGTCTTCTTTGAAATGTTTGAAAGAATAAGACACAAGGAAGTGGATTATGTGTTCATTGGCTATGCACTTAACAATAGTACTTATCGTTTTTGGTTTAGAAGTCTGATGTATCAAATATCCATGTTAATATGATTATTTAGTCAAGGGACGCTACATTTTTTGATAAAGTATTTTCGTATGACAAGGGAAATGATTATAACAATACTATGATACCTCAGGATACTACAACTGGTGATGATCCTGTAGAGGAGGAACCTTGAAGTAGTACAAGGCAAAGGACTGCAACATCCTTTTGGCCTGATTTTCTAACATTTTTGTTGGAAAATGAGCCTCAAACGTATAGAGTGGCTATGAGCTCACTTGAAGCGCCATTTTGGTAAGAAGCTATCAATAGTGAAGTTGAATCATTTTGTTAAACCACACCTGGGAATTGGATGACCTTTCTCCTCGCAATAAGCCTCTAAGAACTAAGTGGTTTTTCAAAAACAAGATGAAGGAAGATGGTCCTATTGATAAGTACAAAGCTAGGCTGGTAGTAAAAGGCTACAAACAACGTGAAAGCCTAAACTACTTTGATACTTATTCACCTGTTACAAGGATTACATCCATTAGAATGTTAATTGCAATAGCAGCTAAGCTGGAGTTACATGGAATGGATGTAATGACAAATTTCTTGAATGGTAACTTAGAGGAAAAGATTTATCTAAAACAACATGAGAAATTTGTCTCAGGACAAGAATGAAAAGTTTGTCGCTTGATAAAAAAATCTTTATATAAAGCAAGCCCCAAAACAATGGCATGCAAAATTCAATAAAGTTATGTTGTCAAATGATTTTAGTATTAATGGATGTAATAAGTGTGTCTATATTTAGAATACTAAAAATGAGTTTGTCATAGTCTTCCTTTATGTAGAGACATGTTGATAATGGGTAGCAATAATCAAATTATTAAAGCTATTAATCAATTGCTTACAAGTAAGTTTGACGTGAAAGATATGGGTCTAATAGATGTTATTTTGGGTCTAGTAGATGTTATTCTGGGTATTAAAATCCCTAGAACATCTAAAGGGTTGACTTTATCACAAGCACACTATATTGCTAAAATTCTTGAGAATTTCAAGAGTTGGAATATAACTCCTGTGAAGAACCTTATAGATTCTAGTCTTCAACTATTTAAAAATACTAGCAAAGCTAAAGCACAAAAGGAGTATGCTCAAGTGTTAGGTAGTCTTATGTTTATTATGAACTGCACTAGACATGATATTGCTTACACAGTGAGGTTATTGAGTCGCTTTACAAGTAATCCAAACGAGCACATGGAAAAATATGGTAAGAGTTTTGGGTTACTTGAAGACGCTCAAAACTTTACTTTGCATTACGGGAAGTACCCTATAGTGCTAGAGGGGTATTGTGATGCAAAATTGACCACTGGTTTAACAACACAAGATCTACAAGAGGATATGTTTTCAGCCTTGGTGAGGGTACTATCTTGAAAGTCATCTAAGCAAACTTGCATTGCAAGATCAGCTATGGAAACAGAATTTATTTCTTTAGATAATAAGAATTGGGTAAGGTATAAATCTATAAAAAAAAAAAATCAAAATCATACTTTCGTGATGTAATGAAAAAAATCTTTGGCAATGTAAAATACTCCCTCTGGTGTATGTTATATAGAGCTGGGAATCAGGGTTGGCCCTTAAAGGGCTAGGGCCTAACAGGGTCGGCCCTCCAAGGCCTGAAAGAAGAAAAGCACATGTTTTTCGAAGCCTGGCCCAAGAGCACCAGAGCCAGGGCTGGCCCTCCAGGGCTCAAAAATTACTATTTCAAATTTTAACTATTTTTCGTCTGTTTTTTTATAAAGAAATATGATTAGTAAAATACAACAATTAAAGTTCTAATTTATCAAATAAACATTATCAACATTAATATTCAAGCAACATAAATTATCCAACAAATAAACACGTTCATTAGTTCGTAATCAAAAGCAAACTACTGTCCACAAATAATACACATAAAATATAAGAAGTATACCACTAACAGTAGATGACTACACATCTTCTTCATCACTATCATCAATGTCAAAGATATTTGATTGTACTTCACTAACCGCAGTAGACTCTGCTTCATGAGTAAAAATATCATGTATTTGAAGCGCTCAAACCCAACTTCAACTTCAATTTTTTTAAAAAAATTATGCAAGGCTTAATGGGCTGGCCTATGGCCCTCTAGGCCCAAGGCCTTGCAGGGCAGCCCATGGCCCTGTAGGGCCGGTCCTCTAGAGCTAATTTCATTTATCTCTTTAAGTTTTTAGGCCCGGCCTGATTTCCCAGCTCTACTGTTATAAAATCATATTAACAACTTTTCACAATTACCCTTTGATTGGCTTAAGTTTAACTGGGGACAGATATGTGGAGATGACAAAACTATAAGAGTATAAGAAACAATACAATGATACTTTTGAAAATGTGTTTTAGATTCTCGTTAAATTTTATAGGGTCTTGCATTAAGAGTAAGTTACTAGAGTTTTATAAATAAGACTTGGTGAAGTTTTGAAGAATAACTTTTACGATTTACGAAATAAGTATGTGAGAAGAATTTTATATCGGTTTATGAAAAAATGGCTTCTAAAATCATAGTTTCAGAATTACCTAGATAACTATATTACTCCTCGCTTTAGAATTGGGATGGCACTTCAAGAGGCCATGCTTTTCATTCTATGGCAGGAACGGGTGGCCCAACCAAGGAATTTTCCTCTCCAACGTAAACTTGTTATCTACTGCATGATGCATGTATTTTGCCACCATACTTTGTAACTTTTGGGTTTTCTACGTAAATACATAATTATGTTTCATTTAAAAAACGAAATCTTTTAACAGAAAATCTATTATAAATCATACTGTATTATTCATCAAACGTATAGCATATGATTTTGGTCTAATTTTACATAATTTGCATGAGAAAATACGCCAACACTTTCACATATATAAATTTTCTTGGAAAAGATAAAAGCTATTTATTTAAAACTGATCGATTAAAATAATTTTTTAAAGAAAGTTATTGACTTATGAACTGTAGTAAAATTCGATGGGTATACTTCATTTACAATGGATTTTTTTGACTGAATATTTCTATATTAGATTATGCCTTGTTTGTAATAGTTGTTTGAAATTTTTATTTTAAACAATTGCAATATGTCATGTTAATCAAATTTATTCTTATAAAATCACACAAAGTAACCCTCTAAAATAAATGAGAGTGTCGTTTAAAATAAAAATGGTACACCTTTTATCTAGCAATTTTTTAATGTCTGTATTTTGTGGTTCATTCATCACTCTAAAATATTTTGTACATGCATCCAATACCATAAAATATTTTATAGTGTAAATTTGCCATTAAAGTATTAATTTTTCCATAGCGATTTTTCTCTTAAAATAATTTTTAGAAGTAATTTCAACATCACTATTAACTCTTTTAAATGACCGTTAAACAAATGTGCATCCAACACCTTAAACTAGTTTTTAGTATTTTAGTATGTTGGACGTACTTAAAAAAATAATTCAAAACATTGGATCAACCATAAAATATTTTAAGTTGTTAAGCATTTCCTGAAAAAATTTCAAGATACTTTATTAACCTTAACCTAAATTTGAAAAAAGGGATTTGGATTGATGATAGGAAGGGAAAAAGAAAACAAATACTCCATGAGAAAGAAGGGGAAAGGATGGTAGGGGTAAGGTGTGTCTCATTTTAGAGGATTGAAGAAACATGTGGTGCAATTAATTGTGACCCAAATCCGGCAAGTCCTCGGCGTCCCACCTCCTCTGCCACCCAACCCCCTAAAAAAAATGCATTTAATGTGAGGAAATTATTTGTTTTGTGTGTGTGGAAAATGTGAGAAAATTATTATTATTCATATGGGGAAAAGACCAAAAAAAAACCCATCATAAAAGATAAATAAGTACATTGAATTTTAATAATTTTATAGATATTGATTTGAAATTTTGAAATGTTCCAAACTTGAGAAATTACTTAGCTATTTGTAGTTTTTTCTTAATAAAAAAAGAGTTAAAGAGTAATTTGGCCAACAAACTTTTATCTCAAGAGTGCCCATCACAAATAACTTTTAAGTAAACCAAAAATACAAAAAAAAAAAAACTTTTAAAAATGTGTTGTTAGCACAACACCAATAGAAAAAGATAACATCCGTTATCTAAAGTGTAGATTAACTAATGAACTTTTACTCATAGAGCACTCAGCACAAAAAAGTTTTACTCCGAGAGTGCTTAAGACAAAAAAGTCCACATGCAATCCACCCCAAAATCTGATTTATGTAAATCCTTGCCCATATCCCCAACCATGTTCATTGGGGGTTAGAAAGAGTAAATGCAACAACAACAAAAAAGATAGATTATATTAATTATTATTATCAGTTATTTTGTATAATTATTGACTATAATATTATATTATTTACTCTTTAAATTTAATTTTCGTTGTTGTAATTTTATTCAAACTTTAAAAAATATCACATATTTTCGTGTGTATAAATATGCGTAAAAATTGATATACAGTTGATGAGATTTTTTAGTTCTTGATATAAGTGCATATAATATGAGTAAATTTTTAGTTTTATTTATTATCAATAATACAACAACAAAATTATGTGATATTTTTACGCACGTAAATATGTAATATTTTTAAAAGACAGAAAATAATTACAACAACAAAATTTTAATTTAAAGAGTAAATAATACAATATTATAGTCAACAATTGCATAAGATAACTGATAATAATAATTAATATAATATATAATTTTTTTGTTGTATTCACTCGTTCTAACCCTACTACATATGTTGGGGGTCCGAGCAAAGATTTACAACAATCGGATTTTTAGTGGATTGCACATAGATTTTTTTTTTGTGCTATGCGCTACTAGAATAAATTTTTTTTTGTGTTGGGCGCTTCTAGAGTAAAAGTTCATTGGCCAATCTGCACCTTAGATAATGGACGTTATCTTTTTCTAATGACATTGTACTAAATGCACATTTTTAAAAGTTTTTTGGTATTTTTTGTCTAGTTAAAAGTTATTTGTGCTAGGCACGCTTGAGGTAAAAGTTTATTCATCAAATTGCTCCTTAACCAAATAAAAAACCCTCAACCCCCTTACCGAACACTAGACGCCTGAAAGCTTTGGTGATTGGCAGCAGTGGTTTGAAAAATATGAACAAATCACCAAGAGGGGGGTGAATTAGGGATTTTAAAAAAAAAATTCTTTTACAAGATTGTGGAAATTAATCGCAAGAGTGCGTAAGTGCAGAAAATGTGAGAGAAGAACAAGACACAGCAAGATTTATACTGTTTTGACCTGAACCTCTAGATCTACGTCTAATCTTCAAAGCATCTATGAGATTTTCACTATATTTCCAAGATTTGATGGGTTCTTTGTTAGTTCTCTAGGTGTTTTGATGATAACTGACAATTGTAAACTTAATTTGAAGTTTGTCTTTGAAAGTTGTAAAACTTTCTGTATAAGGAAAACTCGAGTTTAGGTAGCTAAACTTGAGTTGGACTTGATAGACAGAAGCTCAGTTTTTAACAAAGAACGCCAAACTCTAGTTTGCATAGGCAAACTCGAGTTTGCAGAGTTACAGAGAGCAATCAAAGTTTCTAAGAGTTGTAAACTCGAGTCTGTATTTATAAACTCGAGTTTATATCAAAGGCCACACATTCGAATTTCAACTTGTTTCCAAACTCTACCTTTGATTTTGAGAAACTCCAGTTTACAAGAAAGTTTAAATGCTAAAAAGTTCAAAAGACTTGTAAACTTGAGTCTATGCTTTGGAAACTCGAGTTTTGAGACCAAACAAAAGCTTCAACGTTTTATCAAGTTTTCTAAACTCCAGTTTCAAACTCCAGTTTACCAAATTGAATAGCCTTTCTGTTTTCAGTTTTCACTGGAAACTCGAGTCTGGATTATGTAGACTCGAGTTTGGCATAAACAGAGATACTCGAGTTGATACTTGTTTTCTAAACTCCAGTTTAAGTTTCAGTGACTCCAGTTTGTACTTAAATGAAAAGTTTTCAAAGTTTCAATGTACACTGAAACTCGAGTCAGATTTCTGGAAACTCGAGTTTAGGATTATTTGAAAATACTCAACCTATTACATGATTTCTAAACTCCAGTCTTGAAAATGAAAACTCCAGTTTGAGCCTTCAAGGTTAATTCAATGTTTTAGTTTTCACTGAAACTCGAGTCTAGGTTTTGGAGACTCGAGTTTAGCTCAAACAGAAAGCACTGGAGTAAATGAATATTTTGAAAACTCCAGTTTACACTTATAAAGATTTTTCAAAAGTTTCAATTTACACTGAAACTCGAGTTTTGTATATCAAAACTCGAGTCTGGACTATACAGAGAGCTAAGTAACATTTCAGGTTTTGTAAACTCCAGTTTGCGTTTTCTAAACTCCAGTTTTGAAGCTCTGAACTTAAACTCAAGATTTTCATAAAAGCTTCAAACTCGAGTCAGTCACTAAATGACTCGAGTTTAGCACTGTGTTCAAAACTTCATTCAAGAGCAACTCGTGACTTTCCTCTCTGTAAGAACCAAACTCGAGTCAGTCACTAATCAACTCGAGTTTAGGAACCTTTTCAAAACAAGATGCTCTCTGGATGAACTCCAAACTCGAGTCTGGGCTTGTAAACTCGAGTTTGTAACACACAGATTTGAAAAATCAGATGGCGCGAATTTGCGAAAACCATTTGAATGATCTTAATACTTCATATCTTTAATTGCTATTATTCCTAACGTCTTTTAACCAGTTTGTTAGCAAGTTTCAGATGGTTTATTGAAGGAAACAATGAAGATTCAGACAATGAGCTGTAAAGCAAGAGAGAGAGAGAATATGTTGTCTTATAAAGTGCTCCAACTTGGATTAAATAATTACAACTTTAAGCACAGCCCATTACAACACAGGGACATCAACATTATCTTCATATTAATTAAGTCCCACATTGCAAGAATGTCTACAACAGATTAGACAAAAGCAGAATCCATCCATCAAGAAGATTTTAGTGGATTCTCAACAACTAGTTTCTGAGAATGGAGCTTAAACGGTCAAAATTCGTAGTGCTCTTCCAACAGCTATGTTCTTCATTCAAAATGAACTTCAACAGCTATAAATATGACTCAGATTCGAAGAAGAACACATATAGACAATATACAAGACATTTACAGTAAGCAACATTGAGATTTTTGTATTCATTCTTCTGTAAATTATCCTGAGAGATTTGAGCTTCAGTGTTTATCAATATCTGCTCTTAGAGAGAGTTTGTTTCTATTAATCATTTGATTGTAAAGAATCTCAAGTCGGGGGACTTGGAGATTGGTTGTACAACTACAACTTGTAAGGGGGAGTGAGTCCTAGAGAAAGGATCATCCTGAGTACAGAGTGTGTAGTTGTGATATCAGTGTACAACTTGTAAGGGGGAGTGTATCCTAGTGAGAGGATAACTTTCGAGTACAGAGTGTGTAACTGATTGAAAGTGATAGTGAAAATCCCAGAGAGTCTAGAGACTGGACGTAGGTCAAGGAGTTAGACCGAACCAGTATAAATCTTGCTGTGTCTCGTTCTTCTCTCACATTCTCTGCACTTATGCACTCCTGCGATTAATTTCCAAAATCTTGTAAAAGAATTTTTCAAATCCTCAATTCACCCCCCTCTTGGTGATTTGTTCCTATTTTTCATTCTTGATGTCACAGTATAAAAAGAGTTCCTCAATAAGACACTCACTCCCCCTTACATTTTGTAATTTGACAACCTCACTCAAGGTCCAACTACATTGAAATTTTACAGAATTGAATAAGGTTAATAGACTCTCTCAAAGAGTAAATAGATAAATAATGAACTGACCAATAAATATATAGATGGTTTGTCACTGGCTTCGTTAAGTTTTTTTTTTGGACTTTAATGCTTCACTATTTATAGGCAATTATCATTAATGATCGTTATGAGCATTCAAATTTGTCTATTACAGAAAAATTGTAGCAATTGATGAAATTCAATGTTATGTTCCTTTTATCTTCGCTTCAACAAATGCTTCAAATGCAACCCTTTGTTTTGCTCTACTTTGCATTTCATGTTCTGATAGATTTTTGCTTTTGTAGCTTTTGGAGTTAATTCAAACTTTAATAATCTAAAACTTATACACAAACAAGATCAGTAACATTGAGAAGTAGTATAACTAATTATAGAGCATAAACAAATAATAATCAAAGATATCGAAATTATCAAGACATTAATTTTCAAAAGCGATGAACATGCACTCGAGTGTGATTCAGAATCACTCAAGTACTTTGCAATCAAACTTGAGTTCCGAAATGAATTTTGAGTCTGGTAGTGAAATGTTGTAGAAACCTTTATCACTCGCTCACTCGAGTACTTTAATGAGTAAATCATGTGATCTTATGTTTGTTTGAAAAGTACTACTTGTGTTAGTTATGCTTGGTTTTAATGATATCAAATACACTTATGGATATCAAGAGCAAAAAGTTTGCACACTATATTTATATCCTATGTTGACTAATTCTTAAATTTAATGTAGAATCAAAGGTGTGGAGTTCATTTATGAAAAATGATCAAGAAGAAGATCAATAAAGAAATATTGAATTAGAGAAAGAAATTGAATCAAAGAAGATATGAAGTCAAATGATCAAGAATGATCAAGAGAAGAGAAGAAAGAAAGAAGAACTTGCTGACTGGAATGAAAAAAATCATTATACAAGTTCTTAGATTGATTCTAGAAGTCTCTACAACTAAATGGAACTTGGAATGGCTTAAATCGGAGTTAAAACAAGAAAAATTAAGCTCTAGGAAGTCAAAACTCTAGTTCCAGAAAGCCAAAACTTAAGTCAGGAAATAATAGACTCGAGTTAGGTTCTAAACTTGAGCTAGCCACTATTGGCTCTAGTCAATAGTGATTTTCAGCAACTCTGCTCACCTTTGTTTCACGTTCAACTTAGGTGAGGTCTAGTAATTTGATGATATCTCTCAAACCAAAGATTAGGGTGAAACCAATTTTGTATAAAACTATACTTCCAATGCGTCATTTTGACAAAGCTTCAAGCCCAAAGGAGTTTAGATAAGAGAGTTATGAATTTCACAAGTTGTCACAACAATTAATGTCACATAACAAACCAAGCTTTAGTATTTTGAGTGTAACTCACAAACTACAAATTCCATTGAGCTGAAATCGATAACATATGAAAGTAGACTCAAAATGTGTTCCATTAAAAGTTGAACCAACCAAAACATGTTAGACCTGACTGTGACCCAAGAGGGGGGTGAATTGGGTGTCTAATAAAACTTTATGATCTTTAAAAATCTTTTTAAAACTTACAGAAAGCAATTCGTATGAAAGTGATGAGTTGCAAACCAACAGTCATTCATTTAAACATATATGCTAGAAATATAAGAGTTTAAGGAAGAGAATATGCAAACAGAGATTTATACTGGTTCGGCCCAATCCTTGACCTACGTCCAGTCCCCAAGCTGCACTTGAGATTTCCAACATCTCCTTGTTTAACCAGGAACAAGAGAAAAGCCTTTATAACCTCACAAGTTTATCCGGGCACTTGTACAACCTTTACAATCTCCACGGATATAATTACACACTCTGTACTCAGGATAATCCTTTCACACTCGGATTCACTCCCCCTTACAAGCTGTAATTGTTTCCCAACACTTCAGGTCCCAATCTCAAGATTTTACAGATAATCAAATAAGAATTCTAAACTCCTCACAAGTAGATAGAGTATTAATCACTGAAGTGCATAATCGATCATCTCACTCTTTACTATAAAAACAGAGTATATGAACTATCGATGATGAAGTGGTAAAATCATTTCCTTGGCTTTGTTGATTCTTTCATCAATTGTCGTCACTTCTTTTGGTTTGAAGACTTTTCTATTTATATGCAATGAAGATCGATTCATTTGTTGAGTAATTCTTCCCGTTGGAATATGACCATTGTGACTTTACCATTGTGAGCTCTGACGTAATCATTCATCTTTTTTGATAATTTGATGTTAATCCAGTTGAAACTCATCAACAAGCTCATCAAACAAGTTAGGAATGATAATAAGAAAGGATATAAGCCAAATAAATCATATTCAAAGTCTGTCACGGTTAAAACACAGACCTATCAAAACTGATACATTTTGGCTCGAGTTATTCTGATCTGTATCATAATTTGCCTCGAGTTACATTTTCCTGACTCGAGGTTTAAGATAAACTTGAGGTGACATATCTTACCTCGAGTTATCATACACAGATTTCAAAAATAAAGGTCAAATGAAATGTTTTCAGAGAAACTGATTCAACCTCGAGTTATAACATATGCCTTGAGTTTTGTTCCAGACTTGAGGTAATGTATTCAACCTCGAGTCAATATAAATGATTTGACCAGATTACAAAGGTGTTTTACCTCGAGGTATATTATCAACCTCGAGTTTTGCTACAACCTCGAGTTACACATGCTTGCCTCGAGGTAATTTGACAGTAAGCTCTATATATGACTTTTATACTATGTTGACTAAGTTCAGGTAACCATAACATCTCCGTTAACTCCAAATCTTGGAAAATCACTTATATTCCTAGAATACTCTTTAAGTATTCTCTCTAATATAAGAAGAATTAGCTCTAAACTCATTGTATGTTGAGCAGTATAATTAGATTAGTAAAATCTGTTCTTGAACCAACGTTTTCCACCATCCTAAACAGACTCTAAACTTCTAAAAATCATATCTCTCTCATTTGATCTTTGTTTTCTGTGATATTGATGTTTTTGGAAAGTTGTGTGAGTCTAGTTTCATATGCCACCCATTTCAGCTCATTCCGATTCGTAGTTTGTGAGATATTCTCAATTTAGTGAAACTTGGTTTACTGTATGATGGTGACAGATGGGGTAACTTCAAAAATTCATATCTTTCTCATCTGATCTTATTTGGACTTTAATTTTTGTCAAGATGATGCATTGGACTAGTTTCATTCAAAATTGGTTTCACCTCAATCCGATCTCTTGTTTAGAAGATATCATTGATTTATTGGACCTCACCCGAAACAGAGTAAAACAGAGTTGCTGAAAGGCACATTTGACTCGAGTCAACTAAATTTACCTTGAGTTTTAGCCCTAACTCAAGGTAAATGACTCTGACTTGAGGCAACTCATCCCAAAACATGATTTTGCTCATTTTAACTCCGATTTGAGTCATTCCAACTTCCATTTGATTGTGGAGACTTCTAGAATCAATCTATAAACTTGTATAATGACTTTCTCATTCCATTCAAAAAAAATTTCTTTCTTTCTTCTCTTCTCTTGATGATTCTCCATAATTTAACTCTTTCTTTCTTCTCTTCTCTTGTGACTCCACACCTTCTTTGATTTCATTTCTTTCTTTAATTCAATTCTTTTTTATTAATCTTCTTCTTGATCATTCTTCATAAATGAATTTCACATTTTGAATCTACAATAAATTTAGGAATTAGTCAGTGGAAGATAAATATAGCATGTAAACTTTTTGCTCTAATGACATCTATATAAGACATCATTAAAACTAATCATATCTAACAAAACGAAGTTCAGACTAGGGAGATATGGCTTTGAAAGTTGACACTAGAAATTCTAGAACCATTTCAGCATAGGCACGGTTTTCTAGATATAGCTCACATTATACACAACCAAATGAAGCGAAAGCAATTCTGTTAGTTATGATTAGTTTTGATGATGTCTTATATAGATGTCATTCTTAAAAGCAAAAAGATTGAGTATTATAGTTTCTACTACATTTACTAACTGCTGTATTTAATGTAGATTCATCCAAGTTGAATTGTAAATATTAATCAAGAAGGAGATAAGAGATTTTAGAGAGAAAGAAATTGAATCATGAAGAATAATCAAGAAGAAGAGAGTTGAAAGATGGAAGAAGTTGATATTCAAGATCAACTCAAGTTTATTTATGAAGGATAATCAAGAAGAAAATGAAGAAGAGGAAATATTGTTCAAGATGGAAGATGGAGAAAGGAAGAACTTGCTGAAGATATCAGTATTCAAGCTTTAAGATTGATCCTAGAAGTCTCCATAATCAAATGGAAGTTGGAGTGGATCAATTTAGAGTTAAAGTTGAAAGTGGAAGAAATCACCAAGAGGGAGGTGAATTGGGGATTTTAAAAATTCTTTTCAACTCTTAAAAATGAAGCTTAAGAAATGGATAATAAAAGAGTAGAAAAAGAAAAGCTTAGACACACAGAATTTATACTGGTTCGGTCTCAACCTTGACCTACGTCCAGTCCCCAGATACCTTCTGGGTGTTTCCACTAATTCAACAGATTTTCAATTACAACAATGAAGACCAGACATAATCCTAATCACCTAGGACTTGCTCCCCCTTACACTTTGTGATTGAACAACCCAACTCACAGGTTCCACAACCTTGAGTTCTCACAAACAAATGCTTTCAAAAAATTTACAAACTCTCAAAAGAGTAGATAAGGATAAACACTGAAGAACATGTTGAAAATAACAATACAGACTCAAATTTCAAAGTATAATCAAGATAGCTTCGTTGTGTGTATGTTGCTTTGAGTTTTCACAGCCTCTTATAGACTGAATGGATAAGCTAGCCATTGCAATTCTTTCTCTAATGTTCAGCTGCAATTCTGGAAAAATGGCAGTAGCATATTTTGCTCTGTTCTTTGAATTCTTAGCTGGAATCTTGGAATTTAGTTGTTGCAAAAGGTCTTCCAGATTTTTAGTCATTAACTTAATTTGACCGTATGAGATGATTCTTATGAGTTACAACGGTCTGAGTTGAACATCTGGGATAAGGGAGAAGGATTAGCCCTGTTCTAGGTTCGTCATTTAATGCATTTATCCTGGATCTTGATCTCACCTTGATCTTGGCTAAACCTTATCTAAAAAACACTCAAAACTTCATCAAGGACATTAGAAACAATAATATCATATCATGAAATAATTTCAGGAAGACCCATTAAGATTTCACAGATCAACATCATTTGATTTTTCAAAATCCCCGATGCAAACTCGAGTTTGTTCTTCCAGACTCGAGTTTGGGGTTCATCCAGAAAGCATGTCTGTTGATTAGAGGTCTAAACTTGCAGTCTGTAAAAGCTAACTCGAGTTTGGCTTTTACAGAGAGAACTATCGGGCTTTGGACTTGGCATGGAATTTTGGTCCTACTCCTAGACTCGAGTCAGTCACTAACTGACTCGAGTTTGGGTTTATGTTTGAAGAACAAGCCTAAGTTCGTGATTTTCCAGACTGGAGTTTAGGAGACAGACTGGAGTTTTGGAAAGATGATAGAAATTCGAGTGTTTTTCTATTTGTCCTAAACTCGAGTTTACAATGACAGACTCGAGTTTATGTTTAAGCTGAAACTATTCAAATCTTTCTGTTTGGTCTAGACTGGAGTTTGTAACTCTAGACTAGAGTTTATAACTTGGCCTGGAATTCGAGTGTCTTTCTGTTTGGTCTAGACTGGAGTTTAGGAATCTAGACTCGAGTTTGGCTTGCTTGGGATTATGAGTGCTCTTTGTATCTTCCAGACTTCAGGTTTGGTTTTGCAAACTGGAGTTTGGCTCGTTGTGAAAATTTCTGATTGCTTTCTGTAACTCCTCAGACTCGAGTTAGTCAAAGTAGACTCGAGTTAGGCTTTCTTCGCAGAAGTAAGCAGCTTTCTGTCAACCCTCAAACTCGAGTTTACATACCCAAACTCGAGTTTGCCTTTGACAGTGAGATTTTCATATTGCCAAAAACGAACTTCATATCAAATTTACAATTGCTAGTTATCATCAAAACACATTGAGAACTAACAAAAGTCAGCAAGAATCAAGTTCTAGATAAGAAAACTCGAGTTTGATGGTCAATACTCAAGTTTATAAGCCTACTGGAAGTAATTTGTCTTTGGAATACAAGAAAACTCGAGTATGGAGGTCAATACTCGAGTATGTAACTTAATGACTCGAGTATGAGTTGTTTTCAGCTTCTCTTGCGTCTCTGGACTCGACAATACTCGAGTATCCAGCATGGTCAACAACTCTGTTCACCTCTGTTTCACGCTCGGCTTTAGGTGAGGTCTGGTAATTCGATGATATTTCTTAAACCAGATATTGGAATAAGGTGAAACCAAATTTGTATGAAACTAGACATGTAATACGTCATATTGACAAAGTTTCATGCTCAAAGAAGATCAGATGAGAGAGCTATGAATTTCGAAAGTTGGTTCAAATATTCACGGCACACATCAGACCAAGCGTCAATGTTTTTAGTGTAACTTACAATCTACATATCGGCATGAACTGAAATTGGTGGCATATGAAATAAGACTCATAAGGATTTCCATCAAGACTTGATTCATCAAAAATGAAGTTCAGATCAGAGAGATATGGTCCTCAAAAGTTGACTGACAATTTAGAACGTTGCAAAAACGTTGGTCAAGAACAAGGCTTCATTTATTGGATCATAACAGACAAAATACAACGACCTTTGAGCTAATTCTTATTGCATTGGAAAGAAGACACAATGAGGATAATTGGTTTGCCAATATTGAAGCTATATCAAGTCAAAGAGCAACCAAAGTCAAGAATAAGTTGAAAAGTCGAGTTTACAAGAGAAAACTCGAGTATAGCTCAAATAGAGAGCAATGAACATTAGAAGATCTTCAATACTCGAGTATGTAAGTCAATACTCAAGTATCGGACTGACAGAGACAAATCTGAAGTAATGAAACAAGTTCAATACTCGAGTTTCCAAGACAATACTCGAGTATACACCGTCACTTCAGAAAAATCAAAGTTTTGAAAATCACAATTTTGATCAAGAACGTCCTGATACTTACACAAATGATCTATAATACTTCTTAACATCATTTATATCATTTGTGTACATGTTTCAGATGATCAAATGAAGCATTACATGAAGATCAATATGCTAAGTTGTCAAGTCAAAAAGCATCTAATGGCTATTTTTTCTTCAACAGTTATATTCTCAATGTCTCTATTCATAACAGCTATTTTCTCCAACGTTCAGATCGTCCTCATCTATAAATGAAGCCACATTCAAAACCCAAGAGGAGGATAGAGAGAGTTTGCACTGTCATAATGCTAATTTTTTGAATCTCTTGTTCACTCTGTTTTCTCAAATGTTTCATAGCTTATCTTAGAAAGAGTGAAATGATTTCTTACGTACTTCAGTGATTATCTATTCACTTCTTAGAGAGAAGTTTCATTGTAAATCATATTTTTTTTAGAGATACTCAAGGTTGGGTGACCTTGAGTGGGAAAATTGATTGTATCCCTACGCGTTGTAAGGGAGAGTCTCAGTGAGAGATTGTGAAGGCTGCACAAGTGCCTGGCTAAACTTGTGAGGTTGTAAAGGCTTTACTCTTGTGCCTGGTTAAACAATGAAATAGTAGAAATCTCAAGTGCAGCTTGAGGACTGGACGTAGGTCAAGGATTGGACCAAACCAGTATAAATCTATGTTTGCAATTCTCTCCCTTAATTTCTTTTATTTCCAGCATATGTGTTTGAATATTGTTTATAGCTGTATAACTGTTTATTATCATTCAAACTGATTTTATCAAATTGCGAAAAGATTTTAAAAGGGAGTAAGTTTTTATCTTCACCCAATTCACCCCCTTCTTGGGTTCAGTCGGGTCTTTCAAATTCCATATGAATCTAGACTCAACAAGTGTTTCATAGAATTTGAAAGCAACCAATTTTGATGAGCTCTTACCTCGAGTCAAAGAGTGGAGAACTTGAGTCTACAATAGGTACAAAGGAATGAAGATAGAGAAGATTTTTTTTTCTTTCTCTTAACTCAAGTCAAGGGATGGTAACTCGAGTCTGACCTGTAACTCGAGCAGAGAATAAACGACTCGAGTCAACGAAGCATATAGCGCACAATTCCTCAATGTCTCTGAGAATTTTGAAACTATAGTTATCATTTCATTACTACTTGTTATACTTCTCAATGTTTTTAATAATCTTTATGAACAAGTTTCAGACGATTAAAGCTTAGATGAAGATCAATGCCAATGCTAGCAAACGCACATGAGCCACTGTCAGAATTGGATAACTCAAGCCAAGGCAAGTCCAAACTCAAGCTTAATCAAGTCAGAGAGCAAAGAACTTTCGAGGAAGGCATTTGACTTGAGCCAACGAGTAACAACCTCGAGTCAAGGCAAGGCCGAGAGTTAGACATTTTGAGAAAAGTTTTTTACTTAAGCCTCAAGTCTCAAACTCGAGCCAAGTTATGCCAGAGCAACCTAATTAAGAGCAAATCTGATGTGCAAACTCTAGTCTTCAAATGCTAACTCAAGTCTAAGGCCAAACTCGAGCCCAGGAGATGTAACTCGAGTTAAGACAAGATAGAGAGCAAACTAGAGTAAAGCCTAGCTCAAGTCAACAAGTTGTAACTCGAGTCAAAGGTGTCTCTTAAGTGTATAGTTCAAACTCACCGTGTTTGAAATGTTAGATTCTCATCAAGAACATTCAGATGAATTCCAAAAGGACATATACTACTTCTGACCATTATTTATATCGTTTGTGTATAAGTTGTAGATGATTATATGAAGGATTAACAACAGCTTACCAAAAGTAGATGATGACGTCAAAAGCTTCAATAGCTATTTCTCCAACGAATTGAAACTTACAACAGTAATATTCTTAAATGGACTAATGCCTCATCGGACTAATATCATTGATTGAGCTACTTTTGTCGTTAAAGTGATCAATTAAACTAGGTCCTCAATTAATTATGCAGTTTAGGGTCAACCTAGGTCATTCTCCCAAGGAGCAAGCTGTGGGTTTTCTTTAGAACTAACTTTCAGGTGATAAAAGATGCAATGAAATACAAATAGACCTAAACTAGGATGTAAAACACTACTATCTATATGCAATTAACTAACTAAATGTACTAATGCAATTGATTCTAAAACCTATATGAAAATGAAACTAAGCTATATGAATTTGAATGCAATTTTTGGGAGGTTTTTCTTATGAGAAAATAATTAAAATCCTAATAAAAAGATCGATTAAATGCAAATAAAATAATAAAGGTTTAGTTCAGTTATGATGACGAGAGGAACAACTTAGGAACCTAAATCAATAAATTAGACCCAAGGGAGGTTAATGAGATATTGAAATTAATGAGTTTAATCACCAAATTTAAACTTGGGAAACCCTCAAGCTCAATAACACATATTCCACTAGAAAACTCATAATGTAATAAGTGGTAGCTAGTTAAACTCATTAAAATCCAACACCTTTAATTCCAAAATAATTTAGAAATCTTGTTTATAATTATCCAATTGAACAAGTAGATAATTTATCAGCTCAATCAAACAATTAAGATGATAAACCCAATTAACAATTAAATTAATAACGAAAACTCAATTATTAATTTAATTGACAATCCAATGTTGCAAACAAGAGTCCAGCAATAAGCATAAAACTTCAAATTATCAGTCTAATCCAAAAAAAAAATAAGTTTATAATCTAAAACTAGATTGTTCTCAATTAATACAACTCGAAATCCTTTAAAACTAAATAATCTCAAGTTTGAATTAAAAAGATGAAAAGAACAATACTCCCTTGTGATCTTTATGTGTAAGCCCTAGACTTTAGCCTCCTCCATGTTCCTCCCAAGTTGCCTCCCAAAAAAACTTAAGCTGTCATGGAAATATTCTCCTCACCAAGCTTTAACACACATCACAACCATTGGGACAGCTTGTATGCGTGAATAAATGACAAATGGATGCTGCGTGTGTATGTGTGAATGGAAGTGAAGAGATGAATTGATTAATGGATGTATGTGGGGTCCGCGCGTGAGAGAGATGAGTTGAAAGCAATATGTGCGTGAGATGGAGAATGAATTAATGAAATGGATATTGGTGAATCAATTGTCTCATAACCTCTGCGTCTATTCCCCAACGTTCGGTCTTGCTGCTGTTTCTTTTTTTTTTCGCGGCGTGATTGTCTCTTCGCGTCTTCGGTCCCTCCAGCTTGCGGCGTTCAGCTCCAATTCTTACGATCCTCCTCAAACCTAGAGCTGGTAGGTTAATTAAAAGGGAAGGAAAGAAGAGTTTTTGGGTACCAACTTGAGCCCAATAAAATTTCATCGTTGGATTTCTTTTTAGCTTCTTGAAAAATTCTGCACTATAGGATATTTCAATATATTTTTTATTGGCAGAAATTAAATAAAATCATGATATATCATATATTCAGAAATATTATTAAATCACAAGATATTAATCAAAATATTAATTTAAGCCCAATAATCTCATGATTAATCTAGATTTATATTATTTCCTAAAATAGGCTAACAATCTAAATATCATCTAATAAATCCAAATTAGCCTAAAATAGTCCACAAAATAAATGAATAAGGCGAGATAAAATATATAAAAACTGGGACTTATCAATCATTTGTTTATAAGTAGAGCCACATTCAAGACATAGATAATAATGATAAGAGCTTGCACTATCGAAATGTTGATATTTTGAATCCAACATTTATCTCATACGCTCTCTGTTCTCAATGCTTATATAACTCATCATAGAGAGTGAAATGATTTGTATTGTACTTCAGTGTTTATTCATTCACTTCTGAGAGAGAGAGAAGATTCAATGTGATGATCTTATCATTTGAGAGTTACTCAAGATTGGGTAATCTTGAGTAGAAAACAGACTGTAACCTTACGGTGTGTAAGTGGAAGTCTCTCAGTGAGAGATTCAGCATCACAAGTGCCTGTGTAAACTTGTGAGATTGTAAAAGCTTCTCTGTTCCCGAATTAAACAAGAAGATAGTGGACTGAAAATCTCAAGTGGAGCTTGAGAACTGGACATAGGTCAAGGATTAGGCCGAATAAATATAAATCTCAGTTTGCATATTCTCTTCCTTAATCTCCTATATTTCCAGCATATATGTTTGAACGACTGTCTCTTACTTTATAATTCATTACTGTCATACAGAAGAGAGGTATTGTTCAAAGAAGAAGAAGAAGAAGAGAGGTATGTGTAATTAAGATAAAATGCAAGGGAGGTTAGAGTGTTTTATTCATAAATTATTTTAAAAATTATTTTTAAGCTTAAACAAATAAGTTCAAAATCTCGTGACAATTCAGAAACAACAAGAGATATGTTGCATGTTTTGGAGCGCTATTATTATACAAGTACTTTAATATTTTGATTACTTAAAAAATATAATTATAAAAATTTTAATTGAAAAATATGCCTATAAAGGGTGTATCAAGTCAAACAACAAATCAGAGAATGTCTTGGCAACAAAGTAAGAGAATGCATAAACCTAATGAAAAAATTATTGGAAAATCAATGTTTTATTCATTTCGCTTGTAACTCATTTGTGATTCTATCCTTAAACTTTGATTCGATGCAACTCAGTCTTTGAATTTTAATTTTGATTTGTTTATGACTCAATCCCTCATATTTTTAATTTTTATATTATTGGACCTATTAGTTTTAAGTTATCCTATCCAGCAAAATGGATGATAGCCCTTACTTCCATCTAAGCTCCACCTAAATTCTCTTTATAAGATTTTCTTTCTCTTAGCTTCGATTCGCCTCTGGTCCTTCGTTCTTTTATTTAATTCTTATAAAAAAGAATCAAGGTGGAGCTTAGGTGGAAGCAAGTCTACTAATCCATTTTCCCACATAAGATGACTAAAAATTGACAAGGATAACAATAAGGTGAATGCGTAAATTTAACAATGAACTATTTTTCTATGAGCACCCACCATGATTATCTTTTATTGGATTCAAAAATAGATACAATCATTTTTTATGCAACAGTTTTGACAACTCTATTAATGTCCGTTAATTCTTTTGCATTGCGGGTCCCACGTTTCTCGAGCTAGCATGTGTATGCACTTGATGCCACATTTTTCAAGTGCATGCATCTGCCAGCTAGAGAAACATGTGAGATCCGCAATGCAAAAAATAACGCATGTTAGGGTTGGTCGACAAAGTTGTCAAAATTGCTACCTTAAAAAATGATTATGTCTACTTTTAGACACAATCAAAGATAATTGTATTGGGCACTTGTAGCGAAATAATTCATTACTAAATTTGTTCCTTTACTTATAATAATATAAAAATTGAAAAGATAAGGAATTGTGTCATAAGCAAGTCAAAAGTTCAAAATTTGAGTTACGTCAAGTCAAAGTTCAATGAATGAATTATAAGTGAGTTCGTGCTCATTTGGAGACATAAAAAAAATAAAAAAATAAAAAGTATTTTTTAAGTATTTTTCCACAAGCGAAACAAAACTCCTCTCATTGAAAGTTGTAAAAGCATTTCTAAAAAGCTAGAATAAACATGCACTTAATAGTTGAATGACTAATATATTAGTTTTTCCTAAAATTGTTAAATGTTTAACATTTACTTTTGAGAATACATGTGTCTCATTTAATGTTTTTTTATGAGTTAATGTGCAAAAATGCACATATTCTTTACCCTGAGGAGTGCCCAACACCAAGTTCTTTTTTTAGATGCAAAAGTACACACGTGGTTACAAATTAGGTGCAAAAATACTGCTTGACCATTTAGTTTGACTTGTTTTTTTTTTAACTTTCAAAAAAGCAAAAATACACATGCGGTCCACCATTAACCTGGCAGATGAGGCTCCGGGGGTGGGAATAGCCCTTTTCTAGCTAGCCTCGACCTTTTTCTTATGGGCCGCCTCTGCTTTCTTGGAGGCCCAAAGTTGATTGGCCAGTTCATGGTATTCCGCCCTTTTTCCCATCTCCAAGTCTACAAAAAGAAACAAAAATTATTAGTCACATAACATTCATATAATGAAGAAGGAATAATTCGTCAACCGATTGCTTGATAAAAAACCTAGCGTCAACAACACCATTGGCTTTGACATGATCGACCAAGGTAATTATGGTGGCAAGCTCGGTTGCCTCCATATCACCCTCCTCGAGTTGAAATTTTTTTGGATCTTGCTCATAGTGAGCATAAGTCCAATAAAGGGGAAATTCAAACTCTATAGCCTTAGAATCGACATCTTTCAGGAACCATGATTTATGACCGGGTTTAGCCATTACTTTAAAAAAAAAATAGGTTTTAAAATTCTTCCAAGAGTCAATAGCCATGTGAAAGAGTTTTCTATCCGGCACCCCCCAAAGTGAAATCCAACCTTTTTTCTCCAAAGGCTCGCCAGCAATGCGAACCTTTTGAATAGAAAAGAAATAAAAGAAAACACTAACAAAACTCAAAATGTGAAGAAATTTACAAAGTCGCTCGAAAGCGACAATGAAATCCCAAGAATTGGAGAAAAGTTGAGTTAAGGCTAGATGAAGGAGGTTTAACACCTCTTTTTGGAAACCGGTAAAAGGAAGCGAAGACCAAGTCGGGTTACTAAGTCTCAGTAGAAAAAGAAAAATGAGTGATGATTCCCTTCCCGAACTGCGCAAATCGGTTCATTGGGATTAGGGGGAAAGAATGCAATTTTCCCGAACCCTAATAGGGAGCTCGAAAATTTGCCTTGCTGTAATAGCAAAGAGTTGGGTAAGCACCTCAGCCACAACCCACAAATACTTCACAAACAAACACCGAGGAGGGCAAGCCAAACCTAATTCCCCGGAGCAAGACTCCTCAGCAGGTTGGATAGAAGACGACATACTACCTAGAAAAATAAAAACAAATCAGCACAAAAGCACAAAATACCTTAGGCTGAAAAATCAAGATTGGAAGAAACAATGGTGTGATTGGTGACCGGGACACTTTGCGACAAATTGTGCTGAGATAACGATGCCACTTGGTTAGCTTCCCACCCTCGACCCACCAACTTGAGCTCGACAATGTGCCATGAGCACTCCTCACAGGGTCCGACAAGACCGATAGGACGGGAAGATGTGCCCGAAGGCTGAACATTTTGTAATGAGGAGGCTAAGGACAGAGATGAGTCATACTCCCTGACTCATTAAACCCGGATCCAGGGAAGTAGCCCTAGTGCTAGTCACTCCCTGATCCTAGACTATAGGTTCCATAGATCGAGATCGTTTCCTAGAACTCTCAATAGACTAAGAAGGCCAAGTTGGCTTTCTACTACTCCCACTACCATAAACCCAAAACAAGGATTTTGGAGGAAGGATTCTACACAACTCTTCCTCTTCCTTAGGAGAAATTTTGTGAGGATAAGAGGAGGAAGAAGGACGTTTATCTTTACTCGTGGAATAAAGATGGAACATCAAAGAAGTTTTGGCGAAAGAAAAAACAAGAAATAGGACTCCAACGCCCAAAGAGAAGAATCAAGTTAACCAAAAACTCTAAAGTAACAATAACATACAATAAAATATGGGAGGAATTAGACAAATGTCTGAAAAATTGCCCAAAACAGAGACTCTAAATACTTATCCAAACCACCCATACGAGAATCCCAGATGAAGAACAAATCATAAACCAAAGAAAAGCAAAAAAGATTGTTGCAAATACCTGCTTTCAGATAACTTAGGGGAAACGGGAATGCGCGAGCCAGAGAATTTGAGCAATATGTGGAATAGTTGAAAGCAGAGGATTTCTCCTAAAGCAAGAATATAGTAAATGTTTCAACGAAGACAATAAAGGGAAATGAACAGTTATATATAGAGCATTTGAAAGAAATTGATAAAGAAGGAGGAGAGTCGGAACGACAGGGTCTAAAGCAGTCCAAAACAAATAAGCTGATGTGGCAGGAAGAGAGGTACACATTAAAAGATGTGTGCATTAAATGCATGCAAACCAGGCACTTAATGCGCACAAAAGCCAATAACAGTGAAATAAGGTGTTTCATTACCCTAGAAGTTATATAGTGACAGCTGGCAAGGGACAATGATGGTGTGAACACTCCTGACATTTGAAGAAACTGAAATGACATCCAAGTCTAGTTTCACACCAGAGTAGTTCAACCACGACCCCCTTTGCCAAAGACAAAATAATTAAAGCAAGTCAGCCTTGATCTTCCTATAGTTTCAACAACTCGGCTCTCATTAGAACCGGGACTGACTTTTACCCATGAATTTCCAAATTGGGGGCAATGCGACACCAACTCATGAGAACCCGGCATACCAAACGCCACCAACCTGGAAATATATTGGCAAGTAAGGACACAGACAACGAGGAACAAAATAATTCAAAAATCATGGGCAAGTCGTAATCATGTATGTCCAAGATAAAGAGGCCTCGAGTTGAGAAAACGATCCGGAGTTCATAATGGCAAATTCATCCTGGCAGATTAGAGACTTGAGCTACCAAGCTGAGGGGCAATTGTTACAGATGTGAATAACGGGCCCATTATGAGGGCAGCCCAACAAACGACAACCCAAGACGAAGATCTATATCTAATCTCAACAACCCCTGAATCAAGAGGATCTTAACTGATCAACCATAATCAATATCTTATCTATAATCATGGTAGATATCCTGGATAAAGCCCATTAATCCAAGACTCCATGTAAACATATAAATAGGACCTAAACCCTAAAAGGTACACACGTTCTCTCTCTACTCTAAAATTTTGTTGTCACTGTGCACACACTTCACTCCTTAGGCGAAAGCCATTTAGTTTGCACAGTGATATGAGCTTCTCACTGATATCTAATTCATAGATACTTGGGAGAAAAATATAACGATCCAATATCAATTAACTAGTCTATATGAGCTAGACATCTCTGTGTTCTACAACAAAACAATATTGTTTAAACTTTAAACTCTCTTGACACAAAACATAGACCAAAAAAAAAAAACCATAAAGCTCAGAAGCGAACGTTTCTCAGAGTCAAATTTACGTTTTGGACATTTTTGTCAAATAGAAGGCAATGCCACGATTCTTTGCATTAACATGTGGAATAAGGATGACTCATGGCCATTTGGGTCGACTTGTTTTGGGGCCTGGGACGCCCAAAAATGAAAATGGGTTGTAAACCTAGTTCTTAAATTAAGATTAACCCAATCATGAGGCCCATATATATGTGAGCTTGTATGGACCCACCAATGGGCCCATTTCATCATTTTTTAAAGACACAAGCCCAAATCTTGACATTCCCTCCCTTTAAATTAGGGAGCATGAGTGCATGACGTATAAGATCAAAACAGTCTCTTGAAATAACTCAACTTACATGAAGTCCTTAGGAACAATTCTGGAATTTAGCCTTTTTAGTCAAAATGACCTTATTACCCTCAATGAAATTATTTGTCATAGTTGTTGTCGTCATTTACTTAGTTAAATTTGTTAAACTATTGTTTCCATTGATATTCAACAGTTTTTTTTTTGGTAAAATAAGTTGACATTGGCTTAAACTATTGTTATTTGATAACTTAAAGTTGTCACTTATTAAACTTCTATTGTCATTTTATTTTTCATATTACAAATTAACGGCATTGGGGTAATTTTGCTACAAATTTTAATATCAAGCTAATATTTAGAAACTTCACAGTTTTTAAGACATTTCAAGGTGATTTTTTAGGATTTACCGGGTATTTTTATCCATTTCTCACTGTGAATTAATCTTGATATTTCAATTTTTCTTTTTCTGTTTTCCCCTTTTGGCTAGGAATCATGAAGTAAAAGACATAAGTTGTATTCTATTTTGCAGTGCACTAGATTGGTATTCAGCTGGCCTACTCAAAGAGGTTAAATTGTTATTTATTTATTTTTCTTTAAAGATGTATGCATCTTTGAATTGCTCATATCTTCGTTCAATTGAGATTATACATGAATAATCAAATAATATCATATTTATTTTAATATTTAAATGCAGTTTGTCCAAAAAGAATAAAAAAGGGAAAATCAGATTCCCTGACATCCACACGGGGAAGAATAAACAAGTGAAGACAGAAGATAATGAAATTACACTGAAGATTCCAAATAGTCAGAAGTAAGTGGCCTACCACGAAGGGAACTATTTCCTACCTTACAAATTTGACCAGGTTTTTTGTGTGTTTTTCAAAATAAAACAGAATAATATTAAAAGAGAAAGAGAATTACATTAAAGAAAATTATAGGACACATATACAAGCTATTTAAGTAAAAATACAAGTAAAGTAATTGATTTTTATTTTTATAGTTTTGACTTCATCATAATTCAACCCTTATATTTTGACCCATTAGATCTAAATTCCTATAGTTTTGATTCAGCTGTGATTTAGTTCCTGAAGTTTAACTCAATATTATAACTCAGCCTCTATAATTTTAATATAAAATAGAGGATGAAACTATTTCTACTGTAACACTTGAGAACTCGGACATTATTTTTGAGTAAATGTCCTTCCAAGTGATGTGTTTCGAAGCAGTGCCAAAACAATGATGGATGATAAATTGCTTTTTATGTGCATTCATGAGCAATTAATAGGAGCATAAATAATGGGAAAATTTCAGCTAGTCCAAACATATGCAATTTTATTTCAATCACAGTCCCAAAGAATTTTAAACTTCACTACGCCCCATGAATGAATCAGAATGAAATTAAATTATTTGGATGAAAAGGACAACAAAGTGGATGACACATATATTTGTTAAATCAACATATTTAGTCAATTAACAGTGAAATTTAACTTAAATAACCACTATAATGAAATTGCTATAATTTAGAAATTTTCAGGGTGACATTACTTCTGAAAAAACTTTTAATACAATATTATTCTTTTTCAATAATTTTCAGAATAAAATTGAATCTTAACCCTTAAGTTTATGGATTAAGTCTAAATGAGTGATGCTGCATTGGATTTGATCCTTGACCCTTGAGTGTAAGGATACCGTAAAACTATTTCTACTAATTATTTTATATTCGTAAAAGTGAACATGTATAATATATACGTTTTGAAAGGGATACAAATAAGATGTAAATCTTACAAAGATTACATAATTATTTTTCGGATAGATATAAATGTTATGACTTTGGATTGCAAAGGTAATTAAGATTTATGTTGGCCTTGCTACTTCACAATTTTATAAATTTAGTATGTAAACTCATGAATTTAACTAAATTTATAACTAGTACAAGTTTACCAATAATTTAATATAATTTTATAAGTTAAAAATATAAAAAGGATAAAATTATATGTAGGTTTAATTCACAAGTTTGATGACAATACTCTTGAGGCGTCAACACTATGGTCCACAAGTATCGCTGGGATTGTTTTTTGTATGCGAGAGCTATTAAGTCTTTCACAATTTTTTTTTTTTATTCCCAAAAATTACTTCATATTTTAAGACATTTTGGCTGTTGAGGTACCATTTTGGGTTTACCATATTTCAAAGGTCCTTGTATATCTTTCTCCCGGCAAATAATTTCTACAAAATACTTTATTTTATAGTTGTACATGTTGTTAATTACTTTGCATATGATAAACATTAAAATTTAATTATAATTAATTAAATTCTCTAATATTTGTTTTCATGATAAAAAAATTTATTAAAAATAATTTTTTTATTAAATAGTTAAACATAATATTATACATAACTATGTCCAACAAATTACATCATTCTTTATTTTTTATCAGAATTATATCAAATTTTATTTAAATATATTAATGCATAAATATATATTAGTCCTAGTGAAAAATAACCAATTATAGTGGAAAAGTCTCGTAACTATTTAGTGATAAACTCATAATCTTCTTTTATTAAAATATCTGCAAATGAATTCAGACAACACTGTACACGTGCAAGATTTACAGAACAAACCAAATACAAAATCTGTTTTAAACCTAAAGTGGTCAAGTTTTTGGTGCCATGATTATTTTATAGAGCGTTTGTTAACAACTTCGTATTTTTTAATTTTTTCCAGAGCTAACAACTTCTTATGTAATCATTCTATTTTTCTTATAGTTTCCTTGGGTGAGATTCACGACGAGTTCAAAATAATATATTGTTAACAATTAAAAATGGCAGTGCACTAAAAAATGATTGCTTAAATATGAAATTAAAAATTATATTTAGATTATCATAGTCGGAAAGTGAGTCCTAAATTAGTTGATTTAGTAGTCACATTTAAATAATATTTTCTTTAATCAATGAAGTGGATTTGGTATATAAATTAGCAAATCAATCAAAGAGAAAGAGCCTTATGGGAGACAATATTGTTATGAGAGCAGCTTAGTGCCTAAACACAATGATTAAGTTGTCCAATTCGAAATTAAAATATCTTGAACTTCAACCTTTTGTTTTGGCTTCTTTTTAATTTTCTTCCAAGCATTAATTAATTAGTTCACATAATTTTTTTTTAAAAAAAAACAACTAGGCAATGCCAGCTACATATAAAAGAGGTTTATATTTAAATAAAATTAGACTCATGGTTTGACTCGGATCATTTAGGTCCAGTATACCTTTTCAAAATAGGTTGGTGTATAAAACAGTTAGATATACCAACTGGTTTTAATCAAGTTTTTGGTAAAAGAAGCATACTATTTTTCTTTCTAGAAGAATTCTTTATGATAACTGACCCAACTAAGAGAATATATAAATATGTGAAATAAAAATTAAAAGGGAATGTCTTTGCATAATATTCCAACAAATCATTTTTCAGTTTAAAAGTATCTTTCAGACGATTCCCCTCTCACCTTACATTAGAATAAAAATTAATTCAAGCTTTATAATTTTTGCTAAATGCATAGAACAAGTATTGGGGAAATTTTCTAAAATAAGAAGATTTTTGAAAAAAAAAAAACTAAATTAGGACACTGTAGAAAGTATTTGCTAAAATAATGCAATCAGACACGTCATCTAACACGACGTCATAAGTGACATCATCTCACCTCATATCTCTGCATAGTGGCGTTAGGCATTAATTGACATCTAGTGAAGTCAATAGTGTTGACGCCACTGGACGTCAATTTATTTAAAAAATAATTTTATAATTATATTTAATAATTATATTTAATTATTAATAATAAAATTATTAAATAATAATTTTAATTAATAATTAAGAAAATAAAAATATTTAAAATTTGTTTTAAACGTTAAGATATAAGAGTAATTAGTAAATTATTTAATTAGTAAATTTATTATAAATAATAAGATAGATGACTAATTATTTAATATTTTATACATTAACAATTTATAATAAATTATTAGCTAAATTAATAATTTACAATTGTTATTTTTTTAAATTGTAAAAAATATTATTAGCTAAATTATTACAAAAACACAATACATTGTTAAGTCACTAATTATTTATTTAACTAATTATTATTCTCTATTTAATTAGTAAATTATTTGACTAATTATTATTATCTAGTGTAAAGTATACTAGGATAGATAGGATAAGCTTAAATAGAGAATAATAATTAGTCAAATAATTAATTAGTTAAAAAATAATTAATTAGTGACTTAATAATGTATTGTGTTTTTGTAATAATTTAGCAAATAATAATTTACAATTTACAAAAACACAATTGTAAATTATTAATTTAGCTAATAATTTATTATAAATTATTAATGTACAAAATATTAAATAATTAGTCATCTATCTTATTATTTATAATAAATTCACTAACTAAATAATTTAATAATTACTCTTATATCTTAAAGTTTAAAATAAATTTTAAATATTTTAATTTTCTTAATTATTCATTAAAATTATTATTTAACAATTTTATTATTTATAATTAAATAAAATTATTAAATACAATTATAAAATTATTGCTTAAAAAAGTTGACGACTGGCGTCAATTGACACCAGGTATCAATTAAATTGACGCCTTGGCGTCAACAATTTAATTGATGCCTAGTGGCGTCAACACTATTGACGCCACTGGGCGTCAATTAATGCATGAAGTTTAGTGGCATCAGGTGACACAACGCCACTTGTGGCATCATGTCAAATGATATGTCTGGTTGTATTACTTTAGTAAATACTTTCTACAGGGTTCTAATTTGGTTTTTTTTTTTTTTCAAAAGCCTTCTTATTTTGATAAATTTCCCCAAGTATTGCTACCTATGTGTTGTATAAGGAAATTGTCTCAGAAAAGTTCCAAGCTCTCGTCTACGGATTCATCTACAGGAAAAAAAAAATTATCAAAATGTGATGTCTTTTTAGTTATCGTGACTTCCTAATAACTTGAGTAACAATAGCCCCTATATCCTTGCGATCGTCAATATTCTCAATGAGTTTATAAGGACGATATGTCATGATACTGGGGATATAGAATTGAGGTTACTACATATGACATCTGCATGATTGTTTTGCTTATGTAAGATGTCTTGGCAAAAATATTTATCTAAACATAAACTAATTTTAATCAGGCGCATGTAATTATAACGAACCAATTAACCTTTTGTTTGATGGTGTGCAGGCGGCAATGTCTTTGATAGGTACAAAGCTGAATGAATTCAGAGATATTAGCACGTCAGACTCAATGAAGTACGTCATACCATGCAAAGTAAGCTTCAAAAGTTGATCGCATAATTTGAAGTCATCATCATCAGGAATAATATCAAAGTTCTCTAACTGGTAGACACCTTACCATGTATTGATCGAACCTCCATAGGTGCCCCCTCTGCGCAAGAGTACACTCAATCCTACTTATAGAATACGATTGCCATAACACAGAGCATATAAAAATGTAAAACTCAATAATCAAATAAGCGTGAACCACAAACCTCCTCCTCGGCCAAAATCATGCTGATTTTCCATACATCAAAATGTGTCATATTTTCAGTCATTGTCCACTTCTTGATAACTTGAGCAATGATAGCCCAAACGACAATATCCTAACGAGTTCATAAGGGCAACTTGTCATGATATTGAGGATGAAAAATTGAGTTTACTAACAATGAAGAAAAGAGAAAACAAAACGGGATACATTGATGATGGTAATATATAAGCATTTCTTAAATAGAGTTAACTATATTTCTTGAAAATTAAGTTTCTTGTTGATTTTATTTTGAATTATGAATTATGATTATATTGATATTGATAAGAAAATATTTTGGATGTAAGAAGAGGAAGATAGTCTTAACTTTTATATTAGTATTTTCATTAAATTATATCCAATAGTAGCAAACGGAAATTGATTGAAAATATAAAAATCAACGCAATCCCAAAATATACTTGAGGCAAACTACCATGTATGATTTACCTTTGTTTTGAAGGAGAGAACTTTTTGAAATTGATAAAATATTGCAGATGTATGCTTCGTTGATTTGGATGTGGAAAAAAGTTGAGGAAAGAAAATGGGAGGAGAGAAAATGGAGAGGAGAGAAAATTATGGAGAAAATATTATCATCCCTACTGATTGGGTGGACGAGAGAAACAGAGAGGAAAGAAAATGAGTAAGCACGTGAATGATTAAAATACGTCTCTTCTTTGTGAAAATATATCGTATTTAAACTAAATATCACAATGAATCATATTAACATTAGCATGATCATATAATTTGAAACCAAATTATTCGTTAAGAAGTATTTTTATGTTATTGCATTTTAAAGCCAAATATATGGTTTTAAAAAATTATTTCTCAAGGTACGAAAATGGATAATTTTCTAAAATTAAATATAATAATAGGAAATAAATAAATAAATTGTAAATTATCAAACATTATTAATAAAGAGTGAAAGTGTTAAAATGGAATATAATATCTTGAGAAATTTATTTCTTGAGGTAAAAAAAATAATAAGTAGATAAATTATTTTTTGTAATTTTTTAAAATTAAATATAATAAAAAAATAAAAAAAATAAGTAAATAAATAAAGGACGAATTTAGAAAAAAGAAAAAAGTATTCTTAAATGTGTGTGTTTGTGTCATTTATTAACAACTTTTATTAATGCGTGTGAGGGAAAATAATAAAAAATGAGTGTTGTTTCATTTTCTCTCAATATATGGAGAGACATGTTGGAGAGAAAATGATGTAGGTTCCACGCCCCATGCTCCCCAACTTTTCTTTCTTCCCACTTTTTTTTCCCTTCATCCAAACAAGAAATAAAACACCCTTCTTTTCTTATTTTCCTCCCAAGTTCCCCCCTCATTCTCTCCATTCAAATAGGAGGTTAGTTTGAATCATGATTACAATAACTCCTTAATTTATGGTCTAAATTATTATAATGATAACTTCTTGAATCATGAGGGCCAACTAATAATTTATAGATATAAAATATAAAATGTTGATAATTATTAAAGAGAGCAATAGATAATTATGATAGCCAAAAGAGAGTGGTCAATATCAAGGACATATTAAAATATTATGATTCAATTGACAATAACAAAATAGCAATATTAACCATAATTTATAAGTCATCACTAACAGCAAAATAGTCCATATATCTAGTTAATTCTTCAAAATTCAAACACAACCCATAACTAACATCGAAATAGTCAAAACATAACAATTTTAATCATTATTCATCAAATATAACCCAGAAATAACATCAAAATAGTCAAAACATAACAAATTTAATCATCATTCATTAGTTAGCCCTAGCTAGTTTTTCTCGCTAATAATCATTGACACCAAACTCTACAACTCATTAAAGAGATCTATTGGAGATGAGACATTAGAAGTTGGAGGGGAATGTGTAAGTGGTAGCTAGTAACATCATCATTCAAAGTGGGGGTTCAGCAATGTTGATATCTTCGTCATCTATGTATATGCATGACAATAATTAATATCAATGGCTATGTTAAAAAATAATTATATGGATGGATAATAAATTAGTAACACAATATTAATAGGATATACAAACCTTCAGTAATCCTATCCAGAGTTAATGAAATTGCCATGCCTACATTACTAAGAACACCTTCAAGATTTTTTACATCTTCATTATTACATTTTGGAATGGAAGCTTATTCAGTCACCCAAAAATCCACCTCATTAATAGATCATAGTCAATGGGATCATAACTTGTCTTCCCTTTATTCAATTCACTCCTTCAAATGAAAAATAATGTCAGTAAAAAATAAACCCATATTAAATAAAAGTATTTTTCATAATATCTAAGGTTACCTATGCTTTAATCACAAGGTATAGTTAGTGTAAACCAAATCATTCAGCTTTTCATGCTCCAATCTGTTTCTACTTTTTGTATGGATACTCAAATAAGCTCCAGTTTCTCTTGCAACCAGAAGAAGCAAACGTTTGGCTAAGAATACTTGTTGCAACACGTTGCAATTCTGGGAGTGAATAGCCATAATATATCCACTATTCATCTACAAAATAAAACATGTACATAATATTAGCTGCAATCAATGAATATGCTATTAAACATTAAACAATAAAGATGAATCCTTATTTACTTACAAGGATATAGTTTTCCAGCTCCTTTTTTACATGTCACTCTATTAAAAGATTCCTTGCTTTCAAAATATAAGGTCACTTGCTTCATTATCTTAAAGCAATCAACATCTTCATATGATTTAGCCTCGACCACATCAATTAAAACTTGCACTAATCTTCCCTTTTTAACAAAGTTTGGACCATATACAAATGTCAGGTTCAATAAATATGAAACTACATGGCTATTGATCTTCAAATGTTTATCCCAGTGCGCTTTAATGATGCTTGTGTAAGGCTTGTGGTGATCTTTATTCCTCTTGAACATCTCCTTAATTCCATTTGTTTGCCCTTTGCATGTCTTCATGAACATATGGCAATGAATGCTTCTCATCACAATTCTCAACAATTTTATAATACCAATTACAATCTTCACAATTTGGTTGCACTCATTCCAAAACCGGCTGTATAATATGATTGAGCTAAAAAAACTTCCTGGAGCAATCCTAGTTAGCTTATGGTTCACAAAGTGTTTATCAACAATAAGGGCTCGCAAGTCATGCTTGTACATGTATATGTTGTGCAATGTAATAAAAGTAGTGGCAAACTTAATAGCACCAGGACGCACAATTTCTTTCCAACCTGACATTTTCCTCAACCAAGACAAGAATATCATGTGATTGTAAGCAAACATTGTTATATTCAATTCCTTTACTGTAATGTTCGACACATGAGGCATGCTTGAAATATCTTTCAATACAATATTTATACAATGAGTAGCTTAAGGGGGCCAATAGATATTTCTATATATCTCATTGGTCAATCTTCTGCATGCCACATAGTTGACAACATTGTCAGCCACCACATGAACAATATTTTTAGGACATTACCACTCAATCACTTAAGAAAACAATGTGAATAAAGTTGAAGTATCTTTGATTAAAGATGAGGCCTTAAAGACTTAACAAACACCATACCGTGTGGAGAATAAACTAAGAAGTTTATCAAAGTCTATTGTCTCACATCAGTCCATCCATCCGCCAAAAGTGTATAGACATTATCTTACCATTTAGCTCTATGACCATCAATGAGTAACTGACATTCGAGTTTTATATTCTCTCAACAAGTTGGTTTTAAAATCATAAGCACTAGGGGCTTTAAACCAAGTCGAATAGCACACATTCCATCCACATCTCTTTGAAATAAAGGGCATTTCAATACTTTAAATGGAATTTAGTTGACTATAGCCCATTCGGAAATAAGCATCTCCATATAGTGTAGTGCTTCTTTTGATGCTAAGGCACTCTTGATGGTTGGTTCAACTCTGGGAGTTCTCCTAGGAGCAAAATAATTATCCATAGGCCCAAGAGCTCTCCTATTCTTAGCTGCACTTTTAAAAATTGGTGTACTAACATGTGCTTCTTTATATTCCTCTTCTCCTATATCTTTAATAGACTTTTTCTTTGAACTTTGTTTCAAAGACTCTGCAATCTTATGACAAATATTAGCTAAAACCTTTTTACAAGAAGCAATTTAACCAACAACACCAGCAAGATGTTGCTCCATCCTGTTTATGCCACCTTCGCCATTCGTCGTCAACATCGATTTTAGTAAATCACCATTGCAGAGACGAGAGGAAGAGAGTGAGTGTTGAACTAGGTTTTCTGATAGGGAAGGGCACACGAGGGTTTTCTCTTCTGATTCTCTTAATGTCAGGTAATCAAGCTAAGATTCGAATTTTATATATTTTTCGGTTTGAAAAGCCCCAAAATGACGCCATTTTGGAAGAATTTTTTTAAAAAATATAACCTAGCCAACCTACCCCACTCGACAGGTTGCCCGAGTTGATGGTGACTCTGGCAAGTCGACTCAGAATTGGTTGAGTTGACCTCCCCCCGAACCAAACGATGAACCAAACTGGACTTGGGTCCCGTTGATCAGTTTTCCGATCAGAAGATGGAATATCACCTAGAGGGGGTGAATAGGTGATTTTGAAATTCTTTTGCAAATCGCTCAAGAACACAGAATAAAGCTAGACCGAGAGGATAATCAGAGACACAAGATCCTGGTTCCGTCTAATTCTTCAACCTACGTCTTGTAATCCCCGGAAAAAAAAATAATAAAAATAAAAATAAAAATATTTATCTTAAATATTATATTTCCATAGATAATACCTATTTCAAATAGGTGAATATGGGGTCTCAAATTTTTGTATTGTATTTATTTTTGTTTATAAGAAATTTTCCTTAGAATTTAGGAGTATAAAAATTGATTTAGCTTGTTGAAATATAAAACAATATTTTAGGGATTAAATTAGAATTTAACTCATTATTCCTAATTTAATAAAATAGAAATTTCTCCAATTTAAGAGTAAATGAATTATACAATTATATTAATCTTAAATCCTAAAATTATGGGAACCAATGAGAGAATTTCCTTCATAAAAATATGAGAACATTGAAGACAAAATTATATAAATAAAATTAGGGGAGGGAGGCGAAATTCCATGAAGAAAAAAAAAAGAAAAAGAAGGAAAATTAAAAGGTCAGGAGGTGTATGAAGGAAGATTGATTGTCTTGGTGACCAAGGAAATATTTAATTAAGTAGAGTTAGGAGAAAACCTATAGAAATTAAATCATAACTTGTGATATTGAAGTTAAATGTCCAAGATAAATATATATTTAGAATCAGGGAATTATGAGCTTCAACTTAGCTATTCCCAAAGATATTTTTGGTTACTTTTAAGATTCATACTTAACATTTTGGGAATTAAAAATCACCATAAATCTAATCATAAAATTAGGATTCCAAAAGTGAAATTGGATTTTGAATTTAAACACCAACTTACACCTAATTAAATTAGGATTTGGGATTAATTGGATTAACTTAATGAAGAAGGAGTCTTTCTTGGGGACAAAGCAAATTATTTCTAGAAGGAAGGGGGGGGACGGCCAAGGAGGAGGAGGTGGAAGGCTTGGATCATTTCTTCCTCTCCAAGCAAAGATCAATGTCTAATTGCAAGAGAAGAAATTACAAGAAATGCCATGACCTTTGGCTATAAATAGGAGGCTTAGCAACTCATTCTCTTCACAAAATCCTCTAGCCTTGACTGAAATATAGAGAGGAAGGAAGAGAGTGAGGAGCTGCAGAAATAGGAGGCAAGTAGTCTTCAAGAGGTAAGGGAGTTTTTAGCTTTTGAGTTTAAGTTCTTAGTTTATGAAGTAGAAATACTAGAAATGTTATTTTGATCATCAAACTTTCAATTCCAGTTTTATTTTCATGTTTTTATGGTTTCCAATAGCTTTATTTCGAAAATTTGATGAAGAAGAAGTTATAGCAAAATTTTTGGAAGATTATGATCAAAATAGCGAAGCTCTGGCGAAATTTCAGTAAATAGGAACTTCTGGAGTCAGTAGTAAAAATGCTAGTATTTTATGATGAAGATGATGTTCTAAAATTCTGAGAAAATTCATGATGAAAGTAGACATTTATGGCTTTCCAAATATATAAAAAATGTGTCAATTGAAGTTCTGTGAAAAAAGATAAAAATCCCAGAAGTTAAGCTACATTTTCTGAGCGAAATTCTGGGCAGCGGTTTGAATTCTGGAAACTGGGAATTATCCATGAGTTCTGGGTAAGTTCCAGTATTTTTCCTTGAAAGTAGACATCTCAAGGATTCCGGGAAATTTTACGGATCCTCTTTTCGATTTTTCTGGAATTAGTTATAATTTTTCAAAGTTAGGCGAAATTCTGCCCAGAAATTTTGCATCAGCGTTTTTTCCGAAAATTATGTGGAAATAAATGAAAATAAATCCTTCAAGGGTAAAAATGTCAAGTATGACCAAGGTGTCTCTTGAAATTTTGTTTGAGAAGTAATTGAGACAATATCACCCTTTTAGGATAGACTGTGCACGCGTACCGTCAACAAACGTACCAACGACCCGTTAAACTCAGGTACGGACGCGTATTGTAACATTAACGCTTATGCTTATGGTTTGGTTATATATGATAGTTGTTTTCACATGATGATACTCTGTTTTGAAAAGTTGCTCATGAATGTTGAATTGTATACGGGTTATAGTCTTGATAACACCGTTGAGTTTTCCTAGCGCTGAGGACACGATGGGCCGTCGTGGCACTGGTTATGTGCAGACTGAGATAACATACATATTGCAGTGGCTGTGTTATGTTATTGCCTTACATGTGGATATTTGTTTTGAAACTGTGATTATGTTGTATATCTATGATAACTGTCATATATTGTTTACATAAGCATGAGGTTAACCGTTACCTGAGGTTCAATAGGGATTGAACCTCAGCCCCTGCCATAGCTTCAGGATCCCAGGGAGTCAGGATCGAGGACAAGGGTAAGAAGCCGGTGTAAGGACCCTGTGGAGGCATTATCCTTTTGGGATACTTATGTTAGAAGTATTAGACATGGATGATTGTATTAGTAAAAGCTCAGTTAGATATATTACATACAATGTTATTCAGTTACTCTTTGTTTATGAAAAATATTTTCGACTCTCTCAGCTCTGTACGGAAACGTTTATGAAAACGAGATGTTACACGTCTAGTCCCAGAACACCTGGGATTTCCACTATTTTTCTGTCAATTACAATTACACTCTGTACTTGGACGATCCTTATTAAGATCACTCCTCCTTACAAGCTGTAATTGTTTACCCAATACTTGAGGTCTCAACCTCAAGATTTTACAAACAAGTAATCAAATAAAAGTTTTGAAACTCCTCATGAGCAGATAGTGTTAAATACTGAGGTACAAAGAAATATCCAAAGATATTAATGAAATTACTGAAATAGTAGAATACAATGAATACGAATTGAATGCACAGTGTTTTTGGTAGGTGGCAATATTCAATGCTTGATCCTTTTATACCATTCGCCATTAATGCTTGAATGTAGCCATTCTCTCTGTTTGAATTTCCGTTAGTCATGGCGTTAAAATAAATCGATCATTGCTTCATTAAATGCGTCATTTTCATTAAATGTGTTGGCTCGTTGGTTGGTTGTATGTGTACGTGTCTCGAAAGGATATATTCTTCTGTCACAAAGTTTAACTCCAGTTGTTGCTATTAGTTCTCTATGTGTTTTGATGATAACAGACAATTGTAAACTCAAATTGAAGTTTGTCTTAAGTAAGTGGATAAACTTACTGTCAAAGGCAAAACTCGAGTTTTGTAAACAAAACTCGAGTTTTGACTTGACAAAGAATAGCTCAATTTTACTGCAGTTTCCATGAGGAAACTTGAGTTTTAGTCTTTCAGAGAGCATTCCAAGTTTTTCATCAAGACAAACTCAAGTTTTGGTTTGGAAACTTGAGTTTAGACCATACAAAGACTCTTCAATATTTTCTCAAGAAAAGCAAAACTCCAGTTTCCATTTGAAAACTCGAGTTTTGATCATATAGAGAGTCATCCAAATTTCTGACTTGTGGAAACTCTAGTTCTTAAGGAAAACTCTAATTTTGAGTATTTGTAAGTTTTTTCAAAGTGTGGGAAAACTCGAGTTTCAATTTGGAAACTCGAATTTTGACTTGACAAACAGTTTTCATATTTTTAACCTCTTAAGACTCAAGTTTTGAGTTGAAAACTCAAGTTTCTCACTTGGCTCGGATTTTCAAATGTTTTCATGTTTTAAATGGAAACTCGAGATTAGTTTTGGAAACTTGAGTTTTGGCCAAGCAAAGAGGTTCACTATTTTTCAATGTTTTGATTTGGAAACTCCAGTTTTGAAATGACTCAGATCCCTCAATGTTAGATTTTTAAATGGAAACTCGAGTTTGGTTTTGGAAATTTGAGTTTTGGTCAAACATAGAGCATCGTTGTTTTCCAGTGTTTTCAAAACTCCAATTTTGAGGTTTTGGACTTGATCACATTAAATGTCCAAAACTCGAGTTTACATTTGGAAACTCAAGTTTTGTCTTCAGTCAAAAATATGCTCCAAGATTCAAATTGTGATACTCCTCTCTGTAAGAAGGAAACTCAAGTCTTGATATGGAAACTCGAGTTTGTACTTAAGTGCACAGTGACAAACTACAGTTTTGATAAAACAAACTCGAGTTTGCGTCGTAGATTTTGAAAATTCAAATCTGACAAATTTGTGAAACCTTTCTTGTTTGATCTTAATGCTTCCTAACATCATTCATCTAAATCACTGGATATGTTTAACCTATTTACTAGTGAATTTCAATTGATTTAGAGATGATTCAAGAAAATTAAAAGTGTTGCTTCAACACAAGCAAAAAGCATGCCAGAGCATTAAATGCAAAGTACAACTAACTTGTTATATTCTGATCAGACAACATCTGCACGATGCAAAATGGATAAATGCTTCTTACCTAAACAAGTCTCTGACATTCCAACGGACAAAACTCAAAGGAAGTCAACATTTATCCTTTGAACGCAAAGAATGAACTGAAGAGTATAGAGAGAAGAGACCAAAGTACCTCCAACAGCTAGATTAATGCACCAACGGTCAGAATGAAGATTGCAACAGTCATTTAACACTCTCTGAGTATAAATAGAGCAACATTCAATTCTTCTCAACAACTAATCAAGAAGAAAACGAAAAGCATTAAAAGTTTCCAACTACTCTTTGAGCTTTCTTGTGTAAAGTATCTTTTGATACTATTGTTCTTCAGTGATTATTTCTATCCACTTTTTAAGAGAGTTCATTTATTATGAATCATTTATTGTAAACAATCTCAAGTCAGGGGACTTGGAGATTGGGGATTATTGATTACAACTTGTAAGGGGGAGTAAGTTCTGGTGAGAGAATGACTCTTGAGTTACAGAGGGTGTAATCAATTGTGATAGTGAAAAACTCAGGGAGCCTAAGGACTGAATGTAGGTCAAGGAGTTGGACCGAACCAGTATAAATCATTGTGTCTTATTCTTCTTCTTGATTCTTTGTTATACCCTATTTTACTGTCTTAAAACAGAGCCTTATAAAAGAATTTTTTAAAATCCCCAATTCACCCCCCTCTTGGTGATTAAGCTCCACTTTCAACTGCTCTAATTTTACTCTCTTCTGGCATGTACAGATGATGGCTTTTATGACCTTAAAGATTACCTATTGAAACTCTTTGAATTAACCGATGAGTGAAATGAATAGTTCTGTTGAAGAATGTTTTCTTGGACTCGTATTTTCTCCTGAACAAATCATTGTTGACATTCCTTATTCAAATTGTCCACTGAGTCTCAGCAGAAAATGTGTGAGGGAAGTAGAGTGAGACTTTATCGTTGCCCAGGAAGTTGCTTACTGAATTGGTGAATGTATGCTTTTGCATTAAATGCTTCTGACATCATCGTTGCTTTATTGCAGTTTAGTGATAATTAATAATCTTCTAAAACTCATTAACAAACTCATCAAACATAATTAGGAATAATAATGGGAGAAGATATAAACCAAATAAATCATACTTAAAGGTTTGTCAGGATTTAAAAGAAGATTTTTCAAAGTTGATACATTTTGGCTCGAGTCAAGATTTCTAGGTAGAGCCAAATTGTTTTGTCTGAATATTGTAGGCTCGAGTTTGGGCATGAACTCGCGCCGCACTTTGTATGCTAGAGGTAGAAAGAATGTTTTGAAGGTAACAATCAAAATCTTGGCTAGAGCGAATCCTTTTAGGCTAGAGCCAATTAAACAAAATACTTTAAGTGCATGGGACTTGGCTAGAGTCAAAGAACGTTGGCTAGAGTCAATATTTCTCATTTGAAAAATTTACCTGGAACCTTGGCTCGAGTCAGATTAATTGGCTAGAGCCAATTTGGCAGATAAAATGCAGAGCTGATTTTTCACAGGATTAAAACACTTTGATGATCAAGTTTCTTTTATAAAGGTTAGTTATCATCAAAACAAACATTGGGAGCTAACAAGACCAGCTGGTTCAGTCTAGATTTTTATTCATTGATCAATATAGATATCGATGTTTTTATTGTGGTAAAAATAAATGGAAGGCACTAACATCATTAATTTAAACACGATTATTTTATTTAAAAATAGTCACTCACAAAATGATTTTTAATTCTTCCTTGTTAGTCGTCTGTTGTTGTTAATGTCGTCGTCTGATCAATTGGCAAAAATTATTTTAATCACTATTATATTCTTCTGATTTTTGAATCTTGTATATTAAAAGAATGTTTATATTGGCACGAAGAGAAAGTCTAACAACATAACTATACACTACTTCTCTTAACTTTATACTATATATAGATACTCTAATCAAATTTTGAAATATTAGAATAAATTTAACTAAACTTTTGATGGTACATAAACTCGTATCGTTTTTATCATTGAAACTATATTAATAAAACATAATTAAATAATTAAAATATAAAAAATGATTAAAAAATATTTTAAATCTATAATTAAAGTTAAATACATCAACATTTATAATATATCATACTTAACAAAGAAGTTTATATAAAAAAAAAAAAATCATATATAAAGCCACTAAGCATGATCAAATTAAAAAAGTTAACACAAATTTAAAAGTAAATCAATACGATTTTATAAGTTAGAAATATAAAAATGATAAACTCGCATAAACTCACAAGTTCAATCAAGTTTACAACTAACATGAGTTTACATGCGATTCCATTCTATTTTGTAAGTTAAAAATGTAAAAATAATAAACTCAAAATGTCAATTCATGAGTTGAATAATAATGCTAATGATAGATGCCTGTTTTTTTTTGCTTCTTCGTTCATTTCAAGTGTGACTTGCTTTCTCTCCCTATCTATCTTTGACTTGCTGTTAAGCACCGGTCACCCCCTTTTTTTCTCAAGCGGCCTCTACCCTATTTATTACACTATTTCCTTTTCCCCTATTCCCCTTCTCCAACGGCGGTTGTTGAACAGAGAAAAACGGAGCATTCCTATAAGTTTTCAGACCTCCGTTACCTGTGATCCTCTACTTTAAATTAATGGAGCATATCAAATAATTTATTATTTGATTTATTATTGTTTAATCATCTTGCCTTGAACTTCTATTGTTTTATAAATCCATATAGAGATTTTTTGCATTACTGTTTGGAAGCTTTAGCATATTATTTCGAAAGAATTTTTTTTTAAAAAAAAAAATTAATCTGACGGAAATATGGCCTGCAAATATAACTGCTTTTTGTTTAGGTATATACTCTACTTTTCTAATCATTAAATTGTATTCGTCTCGCACAATGCACAAAGAGTAAAGACTTATTTAGCTCAAAAATTGTTTTAGTTCAATTATTATTATTATTATTATTTTGTATATTTTAGTAATGTGAATTAAGTTTTTTTTTTAATCAGGCCAATGTAATGTGAACTGATTAGTTGTCTTGACTTTTGAGTATTTGAGGATTTTAGATAAATAAAAAGAATTTTTTAACAAATCTTATAAATTATTAATTTCTAATGATATTTAAAACAATCATACATGAAACTTTTGAGTTTTAAATTTAATGTTCATTGATTAGACAAGCTTTCTTTGGTGTTACCTGGACTTGATACAAAATATAATATTTATGATTTATTGTTACTTCCTATTACTTCTTTGTTTCCATTCATAACTCCCTTAGCTTCCAGCAACATGATTTACTTTTTTGTATTTTAAAATTTAATTGTCGAGGTAACATTTTAAAGTTGCTGAGTCATCATTTTTTACTAGTGAAATTTACATTGTTAAGTTCTAAGGCACTAAAAATACTTTTTTTTTTTAACTTAAGAGATTTAACTAAAAATTGATATAAACTTAAATGAACGAACCTATGCTTTAGCTTTTTATTGATAAGGAGACATGTTTTTTTTTTATAAAAACATATCATTATAAATTAAGGAAATTATCCTAAGGGTTGTAAAGGAGTCATAAAAAAATTCTACACTATCTGTTCTGGAAAAAGAACATAGATATTGGACTTGACCTAGGATTAACGCCTAGGGCCTACGTATCCATGAGAGGGATCAAAGTCCACGTAGTTCGATTACACAGATAGGGAGTGGGGGGGTGTGCTCTGTGTATGCAGAATCGTAAAGAGGTAGAGTTGGAAGCCGTGTACCTTGTTAGGTTCATCCTTTATTTATGGGAGTTACCTTAGGGTTTTATTCATCGTGCGTCATAACTCACTGCTCCATTATCTGCACACTCCTATATTGTAGGCATAATTAGTGAGTAGTTATTATTTTACCTGATTGGTCCTTGAATAATTCTTGTTGGGCCGAATCTGCGCTAATCCCATCATTTTTATCCGTAACAGATGCCCCCCAGCTCGGTAGTTCAGGCCTCTGAGCTGCCGGGATGTATTGCTTGTTTTGATGTGAAACGCGGATTTGGCCGAGATATATCCGACTTATCCAATTTATGTTCCTGCATTTAATAATATGTAAGCAAATCATACTCAATGGAAAATACTTACTATGTTGCGCAAATCATTCAGTTTGCTTCTTTCTTGTCGAACTCAAATGCTTGTCCGAGCTTGATCTCTTTTCGAGTATTCGTCCGAGTTTGACTTCCTTTTTGGTTTGTCTTGATCTCGGTAGTCCTGCAATGATTAAAAATGCTCTTCCATTAACAATTGGTTTGCATTGTTTGTCCACTTTGTTGACCCCCAGCCCGGTAGTTCAAGTCCCTGAGCTGCCGAGACGCATTGACTTTCTAACTCAAACAAGGATATCATGATTGTTAAGATTCCTTGCACGCTTATCTGAGATTCCGGATTTAGATACTTTAACCCCTAGATTCCGGGTCAATATTTTTCAATCCCGAGATTCCGGGTTTATATACTTTAATCCCGAGATTCCGGGTTAGTATTCTTCAACGCCGAGATTCCGAGTTTATATACTTCAACCCTGAGATTCCGGGTTTATATATTTTAATCCCGAGATTCCGAGAAACTTTACACAAGCGCGAATTGTGACCGTGATCCGCCTTTAAAATTGACATAGAGGCCGGCTTTTAACCAAATTTGGTTTTACCAAGGTCGGCCTTTTATTCTTATTTCTTGCAAAATTTTATACGGAGCCCAGATTTAAACCAGATTCAGTTTAAACCGAGTTTAGCCTCAAGACATGATTCATGAAAGTGGGTTGTACACCTCAGATTCATGCATGTATATGAACTTAACATGATTTATGAAAACAGGTTTATGTACCTCGGATTCATGCATGTGAATAAACTTGACGGCATTGCCGTCGCAATATGATTTATGAAGACGGGCTTGTTTTACCCGAGTTCAATCATTTAAATAGACTTGGTGGCATTGCCGTCACATAGGATTTTTGGGAATGGGTTCTAGGACTCCTTCCATTAAATCCTTTTTAACTTGTCGACATATTTAATTCACTTAAGAATTTATTTAACAGTTGACTGTTAATTCCATTGCATTGAATTGTCGAGAATGGGTTCCAGGACTCCTCTAAAATTCATCGATTTTGACGCCGCGACCGTCTTAATTGGATCTACTAGAGCTTATAGTCTAAGTGCAACTATGTCGCTTACCAGATAATTGGCTCTACATGAGCTTACATTCAACTGGAGACTATGTCGCTTACGAAATAATTGGCTCTATCCAAGCTTGCATTGAAGAGGTGACTACGTTGCTTGCAAAATAATTGGCTCTATCTGAGCTTATATTGGAATGGCAACTATGTCGCTTCATGTATTACTATAGCAATTGGCTCAACCGGAGCTTATATAGGCTTGCGACCATGTCACTTCATATATTGAAGTAGCAATTGGCTCCACTGGAGCTTACTTAAACTGGCGACCACGTCGCTTTAAATGGAGTCCGGACTTTAACCAGATTCAGTTTGATCGGGTCCACCTTCATACCTTTCGTAGGAACGGACTCCAAATGGAACTCGGATTTTAACTAGATTCAGTTAATCCAAGGTCCTCCTTCACAGATTTACATGAAGCCCGGATTTTAACGAGATTCCGTTTAACTGAGGTCCACCTCAATAATTTATGGAGCCCGGATTTATAACCAGATTCGGTTGATCCGAGGTCCACCTTTATCCCTTGTTCCTCGCCTTGCGAATCAAGAAAAACAAGATCGAATGCATATCTCGGCATCAACGATTTCGGCATATCTCAACACCGACATTGAATGCGTGTCTCTGCACCAATAGTCTAGCATCTCAGCCGCCGACTTTTGCATGATATTCCTCAACAAGCATTCCTGAATGGATAGATGAGTGTTGACCGAGATAGATTCTGCAGCCGACGTTGCATGCATATCTCGGCTTGGTATATCTCGGCACTTAATCTCGGAAGTACATGTAACAGTCTCAACGTGGTCTTGGTCGATAGTCGGGATTCAGCCTCTCAGAGTCTCGGCACCTAACGTTGGAATCTCAACCTTTTGGTCTGCTATGTCGGCACCTCGGCGTTCTGAAACTTCTGCGTCTCGGAACTCGGACTAAAATGAGTCATGACCCTCGGCATGGATCATGAATCTCAGCATGTGGCCAAAGTTGCATGTACCTCACTTGCTATGATGATATGCTTTCAGAATGATGAATCTCGGAATAACACTTCGGCACCGACATTATGAAACAGTTCCAAGGTTATGCCTTGGTTGGCATAGTACCTCAACAGCTGATGGAATATCCCAACGCTGAAAGAATACCCTGGTGCTGAAAAAATATCTCGGCCTTCTTGCAGTATCTCGACTTCAAAACTACGCATACTGACTTTAATTACCTCGGCTCAGTGTGGAGGATTTACCTCAGCTCTAAAGCTCTATTTGATACGGCATATCACTTTGGGAAATATGAAACGCAAAATTCCATTTGCTGCTGCTGCGAGTATTTTCCTGAGCAAGAAAACCTCGGTCTTTGCTTTGGAACCCACTTTATCTCCTTCTTTGTCTCAGCTTTATTCCTCCATGCTCTGCCTATCTCGGCACCAACAAGTTCTTAAACTCAATATACAGCTAACGTTAAATGCACGCCTTCTGATGCAACTCATCATCAGCATCTGCTTTGGCTTTGCAGGGATGGCGGCTTGTTGGGTTGCAGTAATGAAATCTTCCTCACGATCTCAGCTTATTGGTTATCTCGGCTTGGGGACATTTGAAATAGCCGTACTAATAAACAATGCTAGACACACTCACCGAGTTTGGAACCTCGTCCTTATGTCACCAACATGTGTTCTTTGCCTCTACATTCTGAATTTTGCATACGAAAAAATTCTCAACAGCACCTCCTAGTGCTGGCATTGAATGTATATTTTGGTTGACTTCAAATCTGCACGCGACTTGAATTATCTCTGAGCAGCAAATACTCCTTGTCGCTTTGTATCGAACCAATTCAGCACCTGAGGAAGACGCTTCATCCTAAACCCCAGATATGGAAAGTTTTGTTTGGGAATGTAATTTTGAATCTCAGGATTTTTTAGATGTGGAAATCGAATGAAAGAGTTCAAGATCATCCTTTCCCCGTGAAACCCCTTGTCTTCTGGATTCTCAATTCTTTTTTGGCCCTTCTTGAACTGCTACCAGTAGATTTAGGGCTTTTCTTGAATTTCGTTGGTGTAGGAATCGAAATTTTCCGAATCCTCACGGTCGGCGCCAATGTTTTGGAAAAAGAACACAGATATTGGACTTGACCTAGGATTAACGCCTAGGGCCTACGTACTCGTGAGAGGGATCAAAGTCCACGTAGTTCGATTACACAGATAAGGAGTGGGGGTGTGTGCTCTGTGTATGCAGAATTGTAAAGAGGCAGAGTTGGAAGCCATGTACCTTGTTAGGTTCATCCTTTATTTATGGGAGTTACCTTAGGGTTTTATTCATCGTGCGTCATAACTAACTGCTTCATTCACTGCTCCATTATCTGCACACTCCTATATTATAGGCATAATTAGTGGGTAGTTATTATTTTACCTGATTGGTCCTTGAATAATTCTTGTTGGGCCGAATCTGCGCCAAGCCCATTATTTTTATCCGTAACACTATCATATTTTTTTGGTTCCTAAAAACAAAGCCAAACCTAGTGAACGACAGATTGATTGGAAATGTTATAATCTAAGTGTAACCACTACCTAGTGAAGATGTTGTGTTGGGGCACGACAGATTGATTGGACCAGACCAAAGCCAAACCTGAACTCTGGTTTGGTTTGGTATAGCAGGAACCTGATGTCTAGTTGGACTAAACTTGATCCATCGGGTTATCTAGACTTGTCTAGAGAGTCTACTACCTCAATTTATTTATTTATTTTTTCTTTATGGAAAGAAAGATTTTCAACTTGATAAATATTATTAAGACGACATACAAATACATATATTTTTATAAAACTCTTCCCAAAACATTAAAACTTAATCATACATTCTTAAGAATTTCCAACAACATTAAATAACAACAAGACCAACATCAAAATTGCAAAAAAAATAAATAAATAAATAAATAAAATCACCTGGCCCATAACATACCTAACCAAGTGGTTTGATTACTTGGTTTAGAACTTAGTCTAGCTCAACTAGCTAGTTTGGTCCAATTTCATTATATGACTTATTTGGACTGAAGCCCGCTATATCGAATCATCTTGGGGTAGACTGACTAAATCAAACCACTGGGTTTTTACACACCCCTCATAAAAATGCTATTCTTCTTCATTGAAAAAGTTATATAACAATTAGTTATCTAAGTTATGATTGTTCATGAAATTAACAACATAGGATTATAACTTTTTAATTAAAGATGTTACATTATTTTAAAAGGCACCACTTCATGGTCTTTTAAAAACCCATCGCCATCACTCTAGGATCGACAAAATAACATTGAAACTCATTATCTTTATCTCGAAGTATATTAGAGATGAAATCAAACAATCGCTTTATAAAAACCATTATTGTATTTGCTAGATAACCCAGTTAGCATCCTATGAGATTGTAATCGGTAAAGGCGGATTAAGAAAAAAGAAAATGTTACCCGTGCGTTGAAAGCATGCACAACTTTTTTCTTAGTCCCTTTCCCTTCCTCTTCAAACATCCATTCCCGCCAGCAGAATTTGGTCATCTCTATTTACTTTATATTTATACAAAACATAACTCATATGTAATACTCCCTCCGATCATAATTATAAGACAATATTTAGGAGTTAGCTTTGGTCTTAATTATAGGACAAGTTTTTAATTTTTGTCAACTTCTTCCTAAAATACCCTTATTTTATTCTCCCAAATGTGTTTGGTTTTTTGTAAGTAAATGTATATAGGTGTAAAGACTCTTTTTGTCAGTAAAACTTTTAAATTATTGGATTTTAATTTATTTGTCGACCAGCTGACATTAATTTTGCATGTGTGTGTGTGTGTGAAATAGATATGTGAGTATCTGTGTGTCTATATACGCACAAATATATAAATGTATATATGTATACACACATACATATATATACATATGTGTGTGTGTTATATCAGTGTGTCTATATATGTATGTATGTATGTATATAAACACACACACATATGTATAAATATGTGAGTGTCTGTGTGTCTATATACACACAGATATATAAATGTATATATGTACAACACATATACATATATATATACATGTGTGTGTGTGTGTCTATATATATGTATGTACACACACACGTGTGTGTGTAGTGTGTTTATGTATGTGCATGTGTCTTTGGGGGTGTATGTTGTGTAGATATATGTATATATAAATACATACATATGTGTGTGTACATACACATATATGTATATATAGCAAGACCATCATTTCAATTTTAAAAAACATGAAAAGGAAAATTTTAGGTCGGAGAGGTATGTTGCAGGTGTTGTTGATTCACTTTTATTAGTATCATTTAAAATTGATATAAGGACATTTTAAGAAAATGAGTAAAATCAACTAATTTAACTTCTCTCCTTAATTTCCCCCAAAATCAGTTAAATATGTCCTATAATTAGGACCGGAAGGAGTAGAAAGTATATAGACGAAAAAAAAGAAAAAAGGAAAGTATTATATAGAAGCTCAAAATGCACAAGTTATCTGAGGATGTCTAATTTATAATATATCAAGGGACCCGGGTTTGGTCCTTTTTTGGTCCCATCCGTTGCTCTCCTAGATGCCAAAACAGCACTGTTTTGGTGCAATAAAGGGTAGCTGCGCCCTTTTTAACTGATACCAAAAGGTTACTTTATAATATTGAAAAAATACTTCATGATTTTGAAAAATTATTTTAGGATCATAAAAAAATATTTCAGGGTACTGACAGGTGCTAACGGGTGCTAAGAGGATATTTTAGAATACTGAATGGTATTAAAAACATACTTCATTATCTTAAAAAAATTATTTTAGAATCTTGAAAAAATATTTTAAGATGTTGATTGGTACTAAAAATTATTTTATAATATTTTTGTTGGATACTCAAATAATTTTTTAAGATTACGAAGTATTTTTTCAATACTATTCAATAATTTAAAGTATCTTTCTAGCATAATCAGTACTTAAATTTTTTTTTTTCCAAAAAAAGAAGTATAATTACCCTCCTATGCGTTAAAACAGCGGTGTTTTGATATAAAATGACATAAATTAAAAGAGGACAGCAGACAGGACCAAGGTCCAAAGGCGGGTCCAATATGAGGCTTCATTCTCCTTCCGAACTCAACGCATGAGAAATGTTTGTAATTTGCTTGAAGACAAAATAGAGTTAAGTCTCAAAAAAAGAAAAAACCAAGTTGGCAAAAGTAATTAAATTAAAACTAAATGAGAGTTGGCATAGATGGTTAGGAACAGGCTTAAATATCAAGAGAACGAGAGTTCAATTCCCTCTGCCGTTGTGAGGGTTCATTTGGTAGACGATCTCGTAAGTCAATTGTAAGTGCTTAAAGAGCTCTAGGGCCGTGCTCTGACCTTAATAGGGGACCAGTACCAAACCCACCTAAACTTTCTATGTTTAAAAAAAAACACCCTGAAATTTGGGAAAAGTGGTAATCAGTAGTGAATAGTGATGAGGTGCTCGCCCACGGCCACGGGACGCGCATTAGGAAGCATAAGCAAACGTCAATCTGCCATCATCGCCACCTACCCGTATTCTTTATTGCTTCAATCATCAAATAATATGCCTTCTCCTAAAATTAAATTAAATCAATTGAAAATGACTTCATTCTTCTTAACAAACACTCAAACTTCGTTGAAGATCCTCCACATTTATATTTTTAAGATAGTATATCTGGTCCTAAAATTAACCAAGTTAGGTATTTGTAAAAAATTTGTGTTGGTTTTTTTCTAAATATAATTTTTAATGATTTACATTAGTTATTACTTTTCTTTTATAGGAAATCTATTTATATGTATAATTAATAGGGATAAATAAGGATAAAAATTATAAATTTGAGAGGAAAAGCATATTATGTAATTTTTATCCTAAAAATTTTTAAGGAAGAGCTATGAGCACTGGGAAATTTTTTATGGGGCAATAACTCTCCTGAGGGAAATTCACAGTTTTAAACAAAAAAAAAAATCAAAATAGCTGACCGTACAAACAATTTGCACATATAACCTAGTTGGTTGCGCCACGTCAGCGGGCGCCACCTTGTGTGTGGCGTGCCACGTGGGCACGCCACAAAGTGGCGTTGCCAAGTGGGGCGCCACTTGTGGCGCCACCACGTGGGGCGCCACTTGTGGCGCCACCACGTGGGGCGCCACTTGTAGCGTGCCCACGTGGCACGCCACACCTCTTTAACAATTTTTTTTTACTTTTTAATTATTATAATTTTTTTTAATTTTTAATTATTATAATTTTTTTTACTTTTTAATTATTATAATTTTTTTTACTTTTTAATTATTATAATTTTTTTTAGTTTTTAATTATCATAATTTTTTTAATTTTTAATTATCATAATTTTTTTAAAATTTTTAATTATGATAATTTTTTTTAATTTTTAATTATTATGATTTTTTTAATTTTTAATTTTTAATTATTATAATTATATATTATTATATTTAATATATATTAAATTTAAATTTAGTGAAAATAAATGAAAACAAATTTAATATAAATTTTTAAATAATTCCAAACTTTTTGCACGTTAATTCTGCACGTTACCACTTTCCTACGATCCTAAAATTGTGGGAGCAGTTTAAACATATAACTTGCAAAAATTGTGGGACCAAAAATTTGGAATTATTTTTTGAATTTAGTGAAAATAAATAACGTGCACAATTATTTAAATTTAGTGAAAATAAATGAAAACAAATATTTTTTGCACATTATATGTTTTTGCTTCCGATCCTGCAAAAATAATTCTGAACTTTTTGCACGTTAATTCTACACGTTACCACATTCCCATAATCCTAAAATTGTGGGAGCAATTTAAACATATAACGTGCAAAAATGGTGGGACCAAAAATTCGGAATTATTTTTTGAATTTAGTGAAAATAAATAACGTGTAGAATTATTTAAATTTTCACTAAATACCGATTTTAGTGAAAATTGTGGGAGCAATTTAAACTGCTCCCACAATTTTAGGATCGTGGGAATGTGGTAACGTGCAGAATTAACGTGCAAAAAGTTTGAAATTATTTAAAAATTTATATTAAATTTGTTTTCATTTATTTTCACTAAATTTAAATTTAATATATATTAAATATAATAATATATAATTATAATAATTAAAAATTTTAAAAAATCATAATAATTAAAAATTTTAAAAAATTATCATAATTAAAAATTTTAAAAAATTATCATAATTAAAAATTTAAAAAAATTATAATAATTAAAAATTAAAACAAAATTATAATAATTAAAAATTAAAACAAAATTATAATAATTAAAAAGTAAAAAAAATTATAATAATTAAAAATTTTAAAAAAATTATAATAATTAAAAAGTAAAAAAAAAAATTGTTAAAAAGGCGCCACGCCTCTTATATGGCGTGCCACGTGGGCACGCCACAAGTGGCGCCCCACGTGGCGGTGTCACTTTGTGGCCTGCCCACGTGGCACGCCACACAAGAGGCGTCACGCCACGTGTGGCATCTGCTAACGTGGAGTCACTAACTAAGTTATATGTGCAAATTGTTTATACGGTCAACTATTTTGATAATTTCTTTTTTTGGTTTAAAACTGTGAATTTCCTCTCTCCTGAAGATGAAAAAATCGAAGCAATGTTGCCATGCCATAATAGATCTAGATGGTCAACTTTTACTATGCTAATGTGGCAGCATCCGCATTACTTTTTTGTTTTTTGAGGTTTGAATGGCTTTTTTGCGGAAGAGTAATGGGCATTAAGAAATTTCATAGATTTTTGTGTTGGCTTATTTTTATCTTAGACACCACCATCAAGCACCAAATGATCATAGAAATTGAAGTTGGCGGAAATTTTTTTTCACAAGTTCAAACCTGATAAAAGCATATTTTTAAAAAATATATTTTATCAAAAAAAATATGTTTCTTTTTTATTTTGAATTAGTTACTTTTAAGCATAAAATAGACATTTCCTAATTCTTTACCAACTACTACCCCTTCATTTTCTTCCTACCAAACAACTCATCTTCCCTCAAACTATCTTCTCTCATCTTTCAAAATCTTTTTCTCTTCCTCTCTCTCCTCAAATTTTCCTTGGACCAAACAGGCCCTAAGTATATAGGAGGAACTTTATCTCAAGTACGTTAATAAAGTCCTAAATAAAAAAAGTATGTTAATAAAGATTTTTAAGTTAAGAATATTATGAATATACTGATTATGTGGATTATGTGGATGTTCATTAACTCCCGGTCTCCAAATATTACAAAATAATATGGGACCCACGCATAGTACCATGCATAGTAATTTACTATTTACATCCTTCTATAAATATAAATAGAGGTCTCCTGTAACTATTTAAGTGACTTGAATGAAAATCCATTTCATCTCTCTACAATTTTCCCTGTCGGCTGGCTGGCTGACAATTTCTTCGCTCTTACCGATCAGCGAGCTTCAGCTTCATCCTCCTTCTTTTTCTTTTCTTGTTCTCCCAGATTTTATAATTGTCGCTCTCTCCAACTCTTCATCTGTCGAGTTTTCGTCCACCCAGATCTCAAGTTCACCGTCGCCCTCCAGATCTCTTCCCCATTGGTTCAGAGGCAATCGCACACCATACCTCTACCTCCCTTTACCTTTAATCTACAGTCGTACACACTCCTTGCGTCTATTTCTTCACCTTCTATTATCATCTTTCCCAGAACAAAATTGCTTGGATTTTGTAACTTGGCCACAATCTCATTTCTACAATTGTCATCAGTCAACTCTTATTTCTCTTTCTCTAAATCTCATTCTTATTCGATTTCAAAATCCAATTTGTCCTTGTGTTTGACTCTTCCATGTCCAGCATCAGATCTTTTTCCTCCACCGCCTAACACCAAACTCTGTTGCACCATATTATTATATCTCTTCCTCTCATGATCATTAGCCTCCATCTTCACCAATTCATGATACAATCCACAGCAAGAAAACGTTGTTCTCTCTTCATCCATGATTGAGATAGAGATCGTAGGTACAGAAAAGGAGAGGGAGGGAAAGAAAATGTGAAAGAGGGAGCGAGAATTAAAAAAAAAGGGTGTTGCCGACAAAGAGAGAGAGGGAGAGAGAGAAAAAAAACTGAAAAAGTGTCGGCAGTGAATAGTACTTCAAAAAAAAAAAAGATCACCCCCCTCCTTTCCATTTCGTTTCTTTCTTTAATAATTTCACATTCAGGCGCCGCCCCCCCCCCCCCCAAAAATTCATTTCTTTCATTTAATAATTCCCCCCATTTTGTCTCTTTCTTCGTTTCATTTTCTCTTTTTCTTTCGTTTCTTCATTTCAATTGTTAATTGCTCCTTGTCAAAATCGTAATTTTTGACCGGGACCAAAGTAAAAAGAAAGAAAAAAAAACCAAAGTTTTATTTTATTTTATTTTATTTAAAAAAAAGGAAAGAAGTAAATCTATTTACAACCCAAGGTAAGTAGATTTCTCAACTCTATTTTTATTATTATTGTTATTAATTTGACTCCACATTGGAAGTCTAGATTTAATTTTCCCTTTTCATTGTTTTAATTTGATATTTTATTATTGTCACTAATATTTACTTTTGTGTATTTATTTTTATTGTTACTAACATTTATTTTTATGTAACTAATATTTACTTTTACGCATTTACTTTTATGTTATTTATTTTTATTTATCTTTTATGGCGGCAACACTATTTATTAGTAGGCTCCATTTATTTATTTTTCATAAAAGCACACTAGTATCTATTAGTGTGTTCTATTTATTTATTTTATTTAGCATTTATTTATCTTTTATGATAGTGACACTTTGTGTGCCCCATTTATTTTATTTTAATTCTTTACTGCTTTATTTATCTTTCATGGTAGCAACACTAGTATAGTGGGCACCATTTATTTTATTATTTACTACTTTATTTTTCATGGTGGTAACACTAGTATAGTGGATTCCATTTATTTATAATTCATTTACTGCTTCATATCACCCTTCCCTTTTATCTTTTATCTTTTATTTTATTTATTGCTTTAAATATATCCCCCTCCCTTTTTTATTTGTGGCAACGACACTAATATATACATATTAGTGGGTTCCATCTATTTATTTTATTATGCTTATATTTTATTTATCCTGAAGATAAATTGTTAAAGGCCATATGTATCATGAGATCAAAATGCCATGGAGATATATGAGGCATAAATTGGCCTGAGAGATATGAGACATAAATTAGCCTGAAATCATGAGGAGGTATAAATTGGTCTGAAGCCAAGAAGTGGCATAATTGACTTGAAGTCAAGTGATAAATTAGCTTGAAGCTAAGAGGCAAGTTGGTTTGAAGCCAAGAGACAAATTATGAAATATGGTTTGATCCTTAATTTTTGTATGTCATTAGTTGTATAAAGGCCTCAAAATTATAAATTTGACATTAAATACCCCCTTGTTCATTAGAACAAATTAAAGGGATTGTGTGACCACCAGAAGATGGTTGTTCTTCTGAATTTTTATTATAAAGTGGATGTATTCAATTTGCTTTTATAGTATCAAAATTGTGAATTCTAAATTAATTTCTCGCATCCATGTGGTCAAACAAAACAGAGTTTTTGTTGTAAGAATTATAAATCTCAAAGCTTGATTACATTCACAGAAGTGAATGAAATATTGAATGGATGTAATTGTGGTGGTTCAAATTCCCACTTGAAGTGGAGAAAGATTACTGATAAGAACCACAAAAGGGAAATTGGCATAATAAATATGCTAAAATTAATGATGTTACTATCATATCTTGCTCCCCATGATTTTATGAGGAATGGACATGAGAGTCCTATAATGAATAACATCATGTTTACACCAGAAAATGATAGGTAAATAAGAGAGTGGCATTGAATTATTATTGAGGCCTTGAAGGTCTATGTATCAAATATTGAATGATACAAAGACAAATATCTGCATAGAATTATGTAACTCAAGAGTAATAATTTTAAAGGTTAAAAGTCTTGAAGAGTAATTAGCATAGTATGCTCAACAAAAAGCTAATGTTGAGACGATATTTGGTAGTATAAATTTGAGACTCGGGAAGAGCTATGAGAATATAAATTTGATTTAAGGCTCCAGAAGTTTTGTTATTAGAAGAAACAAAACTATGCATTGATTATGCATTTTATTCTATCAAATATAAGTACAAAATAAAAATTGTTGAGTTTTAAAGATATCTACAGAAATGGATATCAATATATGCTATTATAAACATGAAGTTTACAAATAATAATGCAAGGGTTTGTAAATACAAACTAGAAGTTTGCCAGTACAAACCAAATATTTGTCAATGTGAACTGGAAGTTTACTGCCAATGAGATGTTAAAAAGGTAATGAGCTGCAATGAAAGCATGTTTATATGTAACTCACACTTGAGGTGGAGATTTGTTAGAAGTGTGAGTTAGAATAGTGTGAGTTAATTTTTGAAAAGTTATATACTTCTCACACAAAGTTGAAAAGATCTCCCAAAATGGATGTCAGATTATGAGATAGTAAACCAGAAGTTTACTAATTGTTGGCATGACTTGTTTGATCATCCGAGTCATATATATAATAAGATTATGTATTGACATCCATCGAAGAACCAGAAGATTCTTCATGATGTGCTGCTTGTTCTCAAATAGAAATAATTATGAGAATATCATTGGTCATGATTAGTAATGGATCTCTAGAAATATATCAAACAGTTTTATATGGGCCAATTGAAATAACATGTGAATCTTACAATTGAAAGATACATCTATTAAAAGGTTACATGTGAGATTATTAGCCTGCAACCTGAAGTTTGCAGTGATGTTTGCAACCTGAAGTTTGAAACAATATTTGAATATATTATGCGCGCAATTTTCCAGATTGAATGATCCAGAAATCATGTATTAAAGTATCCATGAATGGATAGATCAATGATTATGAAAACAAAATTTATATGTTGGTATATTTGCAGCAGTTATATAAGCCAATAAAATTCTCCCTATAAAATTGGCTTTTGGTCAGGAGCCAAATTAATTCCATTTTAAAGGTTTGAATGTGCAATGTTTATTAATCTACCACGATGCACATAGATGGACATAGAAAGAAAGTTGAGTTATTGTTTTATCAACATGAGGGGAAGAAATTGAATAGCTGGAAAAGAGAATCCATGAAATGCATTATAACCATGAATATATCCTCAAATAAAGAAGTATGAACCAGAAGTTCATCAGATTATGCATTCATGAAATATCTGCCATATAGAAGTATTGACCCAAATGAGATTCATTCTCATATTCCAACTGAAAATACTCCAAATACAAATGTGTTATGCCTAAAGCATGAAAAATTATTCGGTTCCAAACATTTATATTATGGAGCATATTATAAAGATGATTATATTAAGGAGGTGACATAACTAATTGAAAAAACCTCAAAAGAGGTTCAGGTACCTGAATAATATTGATAAGTTATGTCAAATTGGAAAAATAGAATCGAATAGATGAAGATGTCAACAATAATTTTGAGAATGATATCACGTGATTAAATGAGGATATTATATATGTCATAAGAAGTTGACATAAAGATGATTGACCAAGAGGATAAAGTGAAATTGAAAATGATGCAAATATAATCATATTATGATAGTTATGGACCAGAAGTCCAAAATTTGTAATATATGAATGATTATGTGAAAATAAAGATTTTCACAAAGTTTAATATGATGATGATGAGATATATGATTTTGTGGTGGAGACAATGATTTTGTATATCTGGCAGTTCATGAAAGAAAACTTATGCGTCTATAAGATATTGTTATAGCCTATGTTATGGCTTACTGAATTATGAAGATTGAATTAGAATCTTCAAATGGATCCAACAATGTGAAAAGCACATGTTTCTGAAGAACAAACTATCATAAAGCATGCCTAAATCGTTGCAGGTCCATCGGTTTTAAAGATAAAAATCCTCGAAAGAGAAAATGAGCTATAAGAAAATAGATGATCAAATCGAGGATAATTAAAAAAAGCTACAGAAGAGCTATCTCCTGTAGAGTTATTATCTCCAGTAGAGATATCTCCAGAAGAGAATATTATGGTCCTATAAGAGACCTAGGTACCTGAAATATGTGAATATAATGAGATCTCAATAAATTATGAATAAAATCCAATGGGACTGAAAATGAAGTCAACGTTGACAATATCTATGTTTATATGATAGCATATACTGTAATCAATGATAATAAGGATTATGAGTCACAATTTATCAGCAGGTGGTAGAAGCACAAGTCCTTGAAGGACTCAAGATGCTAGAAGCATCAAATACAAATTCTCGAAAATAATAAATCCATTAAATAAATTCATATATTGCATGAAGCAATCATAGTGCATATAGTATCATTATCTGAATGAATATTTATTAAAAGTTTTATATGCATATGTTTATGAATTTTGTTATGATTTTACTTGAAAGATGTAGATCTTGCAGGTATATAATGAATAGTTAAACTAGGTGTTTCTATTGTTCCATAGCGAACAAATTTTTGATGACAGAATGAAAGATATGCTCATAAGATATTGAAGCAGTGTAATCATCAGGGGGAGCAAATCTGATGTAATCAAGAGGGGGAGATGATATACGCTGTACTCTTTTTCCCTTATCTAGGTTTTGTCCTATTGGGTTTTCCTAGAAAGGTTTTTAATGAGGCAGCATTAAAAAGTGTATCAATGAATGATGTATAGGTTTTTATCCCACCGGGTTTTTCGTAGTTAAAGTTTTTAACAAGGCACATTCATAAATGGACATACAAGGGAGAGTGTTGTGAATATACTGATTATGTGGATGTCCATTGACTCCCGGTTTCCAAATATTATAAGATGATATGAGACCCACTTATAGTACCATGCATAGTAATTTACTATTTATATTCTTCTATAAATAGAGGTCTCCTGTAACCATAGTTATCAGACCTGGCTCGGACCGGCCGGGTCAACTCGGAATCCGGTGAACCGGGACCCCAACCGGTCCGAGCTGGGCAAAAGATCGGAGAAGCAGCGAAAACGGGTCCAGCCAGTTCAACCGGCGGTTTTGAAGAAACCCGGAGAACCGGCCGGGTCTTGTAAACCGGACCTGTTCTTGCATGTTTTTTTGTTTTTGAAAACCAGACCAAACCTCAGCTCCCTCCAGCAGTCCAGCGCCATTCTTGAGCCATCGAGGGTTCTTTTTTTTTTCTCATTTCTCACCCAGATTCCAATAATCATCCGGGTTCAAAGACATGGAAAATGATAAGAAATTAGACTGGACAACACAGATCAAGAACAATCACAACCTAATGCGTGTTGCTTCTAGATTTCTCGTCCTGTTCCTTGCGGCCGTCGCGTCACTCGTCTTGTTCAATTCGTCCAGTCCGTTCTTTCTGTTCTTGGCCGTCAGCGTGTTTCTGCTGTTCTCGTCCAGATTCTTCTTTTTTATTTGTTGTCGTCAGCGTCTCTGGGTCTTTCTTTCAATTAAATGCCGCAGCCCTTCCTTGCGTCTTCGTGTGCTCTGCTTCTTTTTTCTTTCTGCCGTCTCACCTTTTTCTTTCCAAATCATTCCTCCTTTAATGGATATTAACTTACGGTTTTCTTGTTTTGTACGGTCCACTCACTGATTCTTCCAAAGTGATTTAAAGATATGATAGATCATATCTTTTGGCAACATCTCACTTTCGCACCTTTCTCTCTCTATTTTTTTTTTTTTTTATTGTTTGACTATTTGACCAAGTGATATATTGCCATTAAATCTTATGATATTTCCTGCAAAAATAAAAATAGGATGTTGATAGATTTTATATTAAAATTTCTTTTATCTTCTAATTAATTAAAAGATAGAAAAAATATATAAAATATAATTAAATAAGTATAACGTATAAAGAAATTTAATCCCATATGTCTCAGAATCACTTCCAGTATCTTCATTTTTCGGATGTGTAGGATAAACTAGTAAAAATGTTTTAGGTACTTTTATCTTTTGTAAACTCAATTTTTTATATATATTTATAAGTATGGTTGTATAATTTATAAATATAGTATGATTTTCGAGACCGAGTCATAGTCATGCGGTTTAACCAGTGACTTATTGACCCAATACCCCGATCGGTTTGATGACCGGTCCGGTTCTGATAACATTACCTGTAACTATTCAAGTTATTTGAATGAAAATTCATTTCATCTCTCTAGAATTTCCTCTGACTTCTTTCTAGAATTTCTTCAGTTTCATAATAAAGAACTAAAAAATCATCCTAAACGTGCTAAAAGCTTCAAATTTTGTCGTCGTCCAGCTCCAGGAACGTAAAATCCCATTCCCACGTGTTTCATTCTACAAGGTTTGAGGCTCTAAAACGGCGCCACGTGGCAAGCAGCTCATGTTAAAATCATTTTGCCGGCGAATATTAAGGGAATAAGTGAACAGTGTACACATTAAACTATATATATATATATATATATATTCCTGTACATAAAGAAGAGAAAGGCAAAAACAGAGTGGAATTTCTGGTAAGAATCCAAAAACAGAGGAAAAGTGAGAATTGAGCCATGAAGGCATTGAATATGAGAAAATGAACAAGAGTGACAATCATGTCGGATCCGAAAACAACGGAGTTTGGTGAACTTTTATAATCTTTTCCTGTCTCCATCTCTATCAGATTTTGACCAAAAACTTTTTCCTCCTCCTCCTCCTTCTATATTTTTCTCAATTTCCCCTTCCAAACCAAACCAGATTGTCTGAAACAGAGCAACTCACACGAGGAATCGTTCCTTTCTGGGAACGAGGTTCCTCATTCGTGCTGAAACTTCCCCTCAGGTCATTCTCTTTCTCTGTTCATCATGAATCTGAAAGACGCTTTTGCTATCTCTCTGTTGTTTTTCTTGTGGTCCAATTTTTTCTTCATGCATGTGTTGTGTTTCATGATATGCCTATGAAGGAGTCTTATTATTTTATAGTCGAAGTTGATTTTAATTTCACATGAGATGCTCATAATGCTTGTATTGTGTTCCCATTGATCAAACATTAAAGCCCAGAATGGCCCACTTCTTCTTTTAAGTAATTGTACGTGTCTGTGTTAAGGAATCTTGAACAGAATCATTCATCTTCTCCAGTTTTGACCCCATATGTTTGATCTTTTTTTTTTTTTACTGTTCAGAACAAGGATTCTCTGCCAGCCAAATATATGTATGAAATGGATATCCATTTATTATTAATATTTCGCCATTGCTGATAGGATTCATCATTGAAGTTGGGCCTACATGTTGACGCCGTTCAACCCAGAAATTTGGCAGACTGGCTTTTATAAAAATGTGTCAATATTTTATCCCTTTTAAAGAACTGATGCTTTTTAAAAAGAATTCATTATTGCCTTCAGGGTTTCTTCATAGTTGGCGGTGTACATAAATGGCCTTTATGTAAATGAACAGGAAGGGTACTGTACACCATCGGCTATTGATCTAGAATCAAGAGACCATGCTTCTCTCTGGAATGTGCTTCTAGTTACAGGTACGTGCTCAATTTGAGAAATAGGAAAACACACACCCACATGAAGAGAGAGAGAGAAAGAGAGTCCGTGGGTAATGTTTTATATGAAATTTGGGGAAAGAAAGCTCACGAAAGTTGATTTTCTAGCAGCCTGGGATAAACCAGAATATCTTTTAACTGTTAGTTTTTTCCACTGGAATGTTCATTTAGAAGCAGATAGTTTAAGGGAAATTGATATTGGATCATGCATTTTAATCTTCTTTTTGAATCATTATCTAATTGTATGGGGAAATAGTCATGAAAAAAAAAGATTTGGAATTCAGCCATTTAAACTTTGTTTTGGTCAATTCTTCTGCATTTCCTTTTCTTGATGAAAATTCCATTGTTGGCAACTTGACATGGTTGGTAGGTCCTTGCTTCTCTGGGAGATTACAGACACAGTGCCTGATATTTCAATTGAATTGACACTATACATGAACAAAAATTTGATGTTAGCTGCTGTGAAGAAGGTAGTTTCAATGGGGGGCTGTGCCTCAAAATCAAAAGGGAAGGGCAAAACTCATAGGAGAAACAAGCACAAACATGGCAATGTCCTTGGAAACATACCCACTGGAGTTTCTGATAGGCCCTTGAAAAGACTCAGCAGTGCTGGAAATCATGTCGGCGATTTTTCTTTCAGTGACTTTGTTCACTTGGACTTTGACAAGGGCCAGAGGTCGGAGGTTTCCAACATGACGTTTCATCTCACCCAACTACAATACCACAGCCAAAGTCAAATGGATGTAAACGGTATCCTCTCTCTCTCTCTCTCTCATTGTTTGGATTCCAATGATTTGGGGATATATCTTATAGGATAGAAAGAGAGTTTGTAGTGAGCAATCTGTCATGTCCTTCGGTTACATATTATTTTTAGTCTTTTAGTCCCTTTTTTATGGCATAGGAATTTGTTAATTTCCTTGGGCTGGGATAGTTACCTTGTATGATCATGCTGAGCACTGTATGTTTTTCAGGAATGTGCCAAGAGGAATTATGGTTTGACTCAGTCAGCATGATTGAATCTGATTCAGATGATGACTTCAGCAGTGTACATGAAGGTAATGCATCCACATGTCTTATTTTATCTGTCTACTACTCCCTTGGTCCTATTTACTGGGCAGAGAGAGAAGATTTATTTTGATCTTATTTATAAGTCAGATTATTAAATTTTCCATATGAATGTATAATTATACCCTTAAATTATGTTGATTTTGTTTTCATGGGTATATTGTATATTAAATAGGGGTAAAGTTGAAAAATTGTTAAATTTTAAAGCAAAATTAATGAGGTTTAAGTTTGTTTCTTGGTCTATGTGACACATGTTAGAAGTGACTTATAAATAGGACAAGGAAAGTATTTTAGATTGGTGACAATAATCTTTTTGATTCAACTTCTGTGGCCGACAGATTGTTTTCCTTGTGTGGGTAATACTTTGGGGAGTGTCCCAAATACTCAACTACACCAATATGAAAGTGCATCATGTTTTGGAAACTCAGGTTGTGATACATATGAAGGGTTCTATGAAAGTTATCTCAAAATAGATGGGGGTAACTATAAGAATGGAGAGAAATTTCAAGAAAAGAACTCAAAGCCTTGCTTGCCTCTTCTGATTCCTTCAGTCAATTTTAATGACATGAACCATTCCCCAGCGAGTCCTCAAACATCACAAATAACACAATCAACAGTTATCATGGTCTCTGTCACCAGAAAATCTATTGATGGAAATGAAAAGACCGGATTACGTAAGTATAGAAAAATTTTCAATTATTGGTTTTAGATAACTGTTTCAAGTAGATACCTACATTACTCAGTGTAATAATACTGAATGAGTGGATGAGCAGGTGCATCTGAGAGATTACTTTACCATCCCAGAGCGGGGCTTCAAATTCAGTGTTCAGCTCTAGAGAAACCACTGCCTGGATCCTGGTCTATAATCTCACCCTCGGTGTTTAGTCTCCGGGGAGAGAATTTTTTCAGGCATGTTAGATAACTTCATCTGTCAAATTTTACTTAAATGTTTATAACGACCATATCTAGTAGTAAGTGTGTGTGTGTGTGTTTTCTATTTTTGTTTCCTCGGAAGCTTGGATTTATGTATGCAATTAATTATGCAGTGATAAGCAAAAGTGTCCGGCTCCAAGCCATAGCGCTTATGTACCCATAGGTGTGGATTTGTTTGTTTGCCCAAGGAAGATCAATCACATTGCTCAGCATCTTGAATTTCCATCTATAAAAGGGCATGAGAGAGTACCCTCATTTCTTATTGTTAATATACAGGTTTGGTTTTCAAACTCAAAACTATACATTTTTTCCTCACTAATAAACTGTACCTTGTCCTTTGATGAAGCGTATCTGCCTAAGATGTTGTTTTTCTGTTAAAAAACCCCTAAAAAGTTTGTCATATAATTATTGTGTCTTTGTATCAGTTGCCAACATACCCGGCTTCTATGTTTAGTGAAGGAGACGGCAAAGGCATGAGCCTTGTATTATATTTCAAAGTGTCTGATAATTTTGACAGAGATATCTCTTCTCACTTTCAGGATAGTATCAAGGTATGTCCCTTTTCATCCATGGCTACCCCTTTTTTTTTTGGGGTGGGGGTATTAGAGGGGTAGACACTAACGACTTGAGGTTACAAACGGGATTGAACCTATAACCTCCTATTTATTGGGAGGGTTTATGTCATTAGGCTACAAGGCTTTTGGCATTACGTAAAACTATTAAATCTTTATGTTGACACTTCCTAAATGTCATGTGCACAGCTTTTGGAAACTGAACTATAAATTTTGCTTCTTCTTGAGGGTATGTGTTTAGTTAACTAACAGTATGGGTTTGTATCAGAGGCTAGTGGATGGTGAAATGGAGAAGGTGAAAAGGTATACAAAGGAAATTGAGGTTCCCTATAGGGAAAGACTGAAAATTTTGGCTGAGGTGGTTAACCCAGAGGACCTTCAGTTGAGTTCAACAGAGACGAAGCTTATAAATGCCTACAATGGCAAGCCCGTGCTTTCTCGCCCTCAACACATTTTCTTTAAGGTATATACAATGGCTTCTTGTAAAATTCTTGTCTAATTCTCAGATTAATGACTGTTGGAATTGGGAAATATTTATACTTGGCATATTTATCTCACTTGATTTTAACTTTTTTACTCATCATGATATCGATGATTTTGTATACAGCTTGGTTATTATTGCAAATGTTTTGATATAATAGAGTGACCTTTGAATCTATCCATCCCCCTCATAAGTATAGTTATTGAACAACTAGAGTATATTTCAAATTAGATCCTCTACATTCATAATTTTATATGGGATCTACATCCCTCCTTTTTTTTTTCCTTTTTAATTTGGTCAAGGGTATAATACAATCCTTTCAAGGCTTAGAGTGCAAATGGTTTTCGCCTCTCATAACAAGTACACTTCTTAGGATTCGAACTTGTATTCTCCTCCTTATGGAGGTGATATCGCTTACCACCTCAACCAACAGTTTGTTGGTGGGTGTCTACATCCCATTTTTACATTCACATTCTCTTTTCTTTTTATCTCTGTATAAATTTCGTTTTTGTGAATATATTTGTGCGAATGCAAGCCAAAATAATTCTGCTGAGAGCCTTGTTTAGAGAGCAAAGTGTTGTTTATTTATCCCAGCTTTTCTCTGATTATAGTATCAAGCTCATATTAATAAAGCAGAAGTCTTTCACATTCCACCACAACTATTGTTTTAATACAGTAAGATTCTATCCATATTAATTGCAGGGGACTAACTATTTTGAGATTGATCTGGATATTCATCGGTTTAGCTATATATCTAGGAAAGGGCTTGATACGCTGCGAGATCGTGTACATAATGGGATACTAAATGTAGGCTTAACCATCCAGGTAAGCATACTCTGACCACTTAATGATACTGTTAATGATATTTAGTACAAAAGTTAGCATATATATTTTAATTATCAAGCCAGGATTATTCATAATCCTCCTTTTTCCTCTAGCGTGTTATCTACTATCTCATGTTTTTGAATAAAACTGAATGAATCAATGAAAGATTCCCTGGCTGGAAGTCATTTTCAATCTTCTTCTTTGATTACCAAATTGAATCAACAGGGAAACTAACTGAAAATGTAAATTCTTAGGGAAAACCGATCATGAAAAGTTGACTGGTCAAGCTGATTCTATATATATAATGTCAGAGGAGAATGATTGTTAGGTCTCAAAACATTTTCAAATAAGATGAGTTGAAAATATTTATTCAGATAGTTGCAAATATGAGCATTGTGTTTGCAAATCACTGTGAGTTATTGTCATTCTACCTAGATAAAAGGGTAATAAAAACTAAAAAGTACTACTATAACAACTCAGTTTGATGTGAGTGGTAGAGATTCGATTCATGTTCCTTCAATTAGTGGTTGTGAATTTGATTCACATCCTTTATGCGTAGAGCATATCTAGTTATAAAAAGGGATAATTAATCTATAAGTTCTTATAATTTTAACTAATTTTTAATGAGGTCAATATATTTTTTTTTTATCTGTCCTTATATTTTTACATAATTATAATCACATCCCTAAGTTTAAGGTGACTGATAAAAAGAAAAAGGTTAAAGTATACTTTTAGTCCTTTAAGTTTACATGAGATATACTTTTGATCCTTTAATTTTATAAAGTATACTTTTAGTTCTATAATTTTAACACCGTTAATTTTATTAACGGAAAATGCAAACTCAAGTGATGACGGTGTAAACTTAAGTGATGATTGTGTAATTAAATGCTATTAAATTTAAATTTAAAATATGGGTAAATTGAAAAATATTTAAAATTTGTTTAATTAAATGATATTATTCATCACTTGAGTTCGCCACGTCAGCATTTTCCGTTAACAATATTAACGGTGTTAGAGTTTTAGGACCAAATATATACTTTATAAAGTCAAGGGATTAAAAGTATGTCTTATATAAAATTTAGAGGACTAAAAGTATATTTTAACAATTTAGCCAAAAAAAAAAAAAAACCCCACCATGACCTATTAAAAATAGGTAAAATTATAAGGACGTGATAAAATGGGTAAAAAAAACAATAGGACCTGATTAAAAAAGTGAAAGTATAAGAATTTGATAAAAGGAAAAAGAAAGTCACACAGGCCTTATTAAAAATCAAGTGAAAAGGACTTACAGACTAATTATCCCTTGTAAAAATGCTATCATTTATCTGCAATACCCCCAAGGAATATTCATATTTGCTGTTGGTCCATGATGAGCTAAAGAAAACAAACTGCTATGTGATGATGATAAATAATGGTATAAGAGATTTTTGATTTTTGATTTTTTATGTCCTTTATATTTATATGGTTTGACAGGCACAAAAGCCAGAGGAACTACCAGAGCAAGTCTTATGCTGCTTGCGGTTGAATAAGATTGATTTTGTTAACAGAGGTCAAATTCCCACCATTGTAACTTAATTTGAAATGCAATTGTGAGGAATTATCTCTGTGAAGAATCGGTGCTCATATCTGTCTGATGACTATGGGAAAGATATAGAAGAAGAGATACAAATTTGTGAGGGCAAAAAAGGAAAAAAGAAAAAACATAATAAGCACTATTTGAAATGCAAAGTTGAATTTCTCTTCATTATGTTTTTAAGGAGCACAGATTGAAAAAGGATGATTTTTTTTTATTTGCCTTTTTAATTACAAAGGGTGAATATAATTGTATTATACAGAGTTTGAGAAATGAGTCTCACTATTTAAGGTTTTTGAATAGTGTATTGTGAATTATTATTATTTTTTTCAATTGAGTGATAAATTCATTTACGGTTATGATTTTTTTTCTCCTTTTTAAGTGAAGTACTGAAGTTGTACTGTTTCTTAAAATGGTGTATTTGATTTGAGGAGGTGGGAGGGAAACAATCTCTAAGAAAGATATTGACTAGATTACCATTATTGAGAAGAATTTTTTTTTTTTTTGTTGAGAGTATATTTTGAAAATATAGAAAATTTTCGATGAGCTATTTTTTGTAAAAATGAGAGAAAATTTTTTTATCTCATCTTTCCCTCCCACTCTCTCCCTTCAAACCAAAGATAGTGCAAGGGGAAAATGATATATTATTTATTACATTACAACTTATTTGTTTCTTCTTGTATCTGTAATATTTTGAAGTTAGAACTAGTCATGCAAAATATGGATTATGATTATGTTTTAAGACTTTTGAAATTGTTTTCCCATATGCATTATATCCCCTTAATTCAAAATATAAGCCACTTTCAAATCACCTTACGAGAATGAATCATTAACAATTACCTCATTAAATTTGTTTTTAATTATTTTTGTAAAACTTTGCTTCTATTCAAATCTTCTCACCTCTCCCTTATTTTTCATTATTTTACTCATAAACAACGAATAATGGGATTGAATTTAGTTTTGTGCAAGACACATAGAAGTGTGTTTGTTTTAATATAATAAAAAAATTATATGCTATTTCTTACGTATTTAATTTAATTTAAGAGGTTTTTTCTATATAAAAAAGTTTAGGTGGCGGTAGACACCAGTACTCTATTAAGGTCAGAGTATGCCTTAAAAAATTTAAAAGAATGCCCACAAAGGTACTTATCACCCACCAATAAAATTCTCATATTGATTGGCGGGTATCGAACCTTCTTCATTTTGGGATGAAGGTGATGCCTTAACTTACTGTAACATTCCTTATACCCCTATTGTAGAGAATTTATTCCCAACGAACATTTCCTCTCCGTGATGCGCAGGTAGCATTTCCACATGAATATCAAGTGAAAAATAAAGAAAAAGAGAAGAACAAAATTAAAGCACAAAAGTTTAGTGTTTGTTTAAAATAGCGATCAAAGCTTTCAAAAGTATATTTCTAATCGTAATTTATGGTATACATTGTATGTATGTGAGAATAGCTTGGTTTTGATTTACGTGTAAGTATTTTTTAGGGTCCCAAATATGATTCTAAACAAATACCAAGAGGCATTCACAATCGCATGAAAGATCATCAGGACATCACCTATGGATCAAACATAAACAGTGTTAATTCGGTCCCAGATCAGAAAAATGGACAAAATTTTATGCTACCTTCCCATGGATGAATCTGACTTATCGCCACTATGATCATCGTTAGAACTTGAGTTGCAATTGAAGGAAAAAATGATACTCTTGTAAGCAAGAACTAACATGATAAACAATGCTATAAGAGGCTGGAAGCAATAAATGATAGTCCATTGGGTCCTTAATATAAGACTTAAAATTGATGTCTATAGTTGCTATTGCATTGTATATTTTGGGGAGCTATAGTATTTTCCCTTCTTCTGGATGTGATTGCCCTTCTTCCAATAGGAGCCATTTAGTTATTTGATAAAGTGGCGGATACTCGCAAGTTTCATGCTTCTAAATTGCAATCTTTGATTATGATTCATTGGAAATTACAAGGTTGATATCGGTAGTTAAGCTGCTCAAAAATTTATTCTTACCTCATTTTCAGTATGAGGAGGATTTAATTTATATGCTTTCCCATGGTTCATGGCTCTTACAAGGTTATTTCATTACTTTAATTCCATGGGAACCAAATATCACTCTGGAAAATCTGTCTATTCATTACTTTCCTATATGTATTCAAGTTCATGGATTACCTTTAAAATTCTTCAATGAGGGGACAACAAGGTTTATTGGCGAGCAATTGAGAAAGTTCACTTGTTATGGTGAAAGAAGTCATGTCAAGGACTATGGCTTGCGTCTTCAAATTTATCTTTCTGAATTGGGTTTTAATTCTATCAATCTGTGTGACTTGCATAAACTTGATGGTCAAAGCTTGGAAATATCGCTTTTTTTGGAACAAGTAGGGAGATTGTGTCCCTATTGACTGAGTATTGGCCATGCGTCCCGTTATTGTAAATCTCTGTCTAATAATCAGCCTCAAGTTATGGTTTCTGTGGTGGGCACTAAGTCAGTTAGTACTAAATATGATGGCTTCTTAGGCTGTTATAACTACATTGTGCAAGGGTCTCGACTTAAAATTGATGCCTATAGTTCCTCTGAAAAGTTTTTAGTAGAGGGATCTGTCTTTTGCCAAGTTAGGGCTCACTATGAGAGTGTATATGGTAAGAGAATTTGTAAAGGACGACGAAAAACTTTGATTTGGCTACTACTATCAGTAAACAATCTCATTCACAAAATTTTAATAATATGAAGCACAAATTTAAGCAAGAGCCCTCTTCTGCTATCTTGTTATATGAAAAATTCGCATTTTTTTGAAGGAAGATGTGATGTTTTCTTCCTCTATACCTAGTCATCAAGTATTGGACTTGGCATTCCAGATTTGCTAAGTTTCAAGTGAGGACATGGAAAAGTGTTCTAATAAGCAGAAGCTTATGCATAGTTTAAATGAAGGAATGTTGCAAGATTCGGCTATATTGGGTATTTGGTTTCAAAGCGTTTAAGAAGCACTAGGAAGAGAGAGTGGAAGGTGGGTGTAAATGAAGGTGATTCAGGTGGTCATCAACTTAAAAAGGTGCCAAGATCATTTGGGAGTGATTTGGACTTTCAAAATTAAGAATGTTTTGGTTACAAATTTTTCTGAGATGATTACTGATAAGCTAAAAAAAAATGCAAACGTGAAATTGAGCACTTCACATGTGTTGTTTTTCCAACAAGATTTATGATCGATGAAGGCCATAATTCTCATCAACATTTGAAGCAGGATTCTCAAGATAAAGGAAACTTATATCTGCATATTCGAACGTTTTTAAAAAAATGATCTTGTGGCACTTCTGATCCTTATTTTGACAATCTCTATTTATTAATTTTTTTTTTTGGAAAGACTAATCCCACATCTGAAGAAATAGGTAGATCTAATTTTCAAGTGGTATCTCTTCCTCTCTTTTAGGCAAAGAAGATCAAACAATCAAGGGTTAAGATAAAGAAGGTTTATTCGCCTGATGATTACTCTAATAAAGAGAGAGCTTCAAATTCCTACTTTGTTTCATCCAAAACATTGGTTGTTTTTCAACAAGATTTCGATCACAATAAAAACCCTAGCAATGTTAATGCAAATGCAAATGCAGATCATACACCCTCACCTTTAAAAAAAAAAAAAGCCTTATGTTATTCTGTCTTGGCATCCTGCTATAATGAAGTTGAGATTTTGTGTTGATCCACCTTCACTTGATAGGGTTAAAGAAGCTGCCCGAAAGCTTTCAAGGAAACCATGAAGTTCTTTTAATGATTGTTTTGGAAAAGTGGTTTTCATTCACTATAAACAAGAGATTGAGATTTTTAATGAAGATTAAAAATCAATTTTGACTCTAAAGAGCTTGATTGATGATTTTAGAACCTTTGACTAGCATACAGACTCATTCAACTAGCTAAGTGGATAATTACATAATTCCATGAAATACATTGGGGAAGAAGTAATCCTAAGCCTTTAGTCTCTTGAAGTTAAAATTAATTTTCCAATTGCCATTGTTTACTTCATTGTTTTCATCAAAATTCTTTATTTGTCTTAATCAATTTCAAATGATTTCAATCAACCTAGTTAAGAACATGGTTATAATAATTACTCACTTTTGTCATAGTCCTTATAGAACAACACTCTTTTTATCATTATATTGTTACTTGCGACCTGTGCGTTTTTGGTAAGCCAAATGGCAAATACATAGCCCTATTATTATAGGGAAAATATCATTCAAGTCCCAAGAAAGAGAAAAAATATCAAAAAAGTCTCGGAATTCCAATATTAAAAAAGTCTTGTTGTTAAAATGGTATTTTCTGTTGTTAAGAAGTCCCTAGGGACTTCTGTGATATTTTTTCACTTCCTTGAGACCTAAGTGATATTTTCCCATTATTATATTCACTAAACTCCCAGTTAACAAAGCAATTTCGAGACAGTTTAAAGATTTTTGGTATAAGTTTGTATATTGCAATAATATTGTTACTACCTAGATCATGGATTGCCTTCTTTTAAAGTTCATTGTAAGTTGTCTAGAGTTCTGTCTTGTCCGTTAAAATGGAGTAAAGCTAGCATTGGAAATATTTCAATGATAATTAAACAACCAGAGGAAGAATTGCAAAAGATCTCCAGTAATATTTCTGTGTCATATATAATCTTAGTGAAGAAATTAACAACGCCTTTTGGGAAGCAAAAGAAAGGCTTGAATTTAAGTATAAATGTGAATACCTACTGATGGACTTGTTAACACCCACTAATGCAGTTGTTAAAAGTCACTGATAGACTTATTAACACCCACTGATGTAGTTATTGAAAGTTAGTGGGGCTTATTAATACCCACTGATAGACTTGTTAACACCGATTGATATAGTTGTTAAAAGTCACTGATAGACTTGTTAACACCCACTAATGAATTTATTAGCGCATACTGATAGTATTGTAAAAACCCATTAATGGACTTGTTAACACCCATTGATGCTGTTGTAAGGAAGTCATACAAATTTTGGATATACTTCTTAGTTGGTTTGTATTGCAGTTTTGAAAATCAAATATTACATGTCTATTGCAGGTGCATTTTTGTTTTAACTTAATTTTTTATGGGTTTGTTCTTTCTATATGTTTCCCTAATGGCTTTTATTTTATGACTGCATTGTAATTGAAATGGATATATAGGTGGTTGACTTTCTTCCGTAACTACCTAACACATTGAAGGATGACGGATAATCATTTACTAAGGCTGAAGTTGCTGTGTTTCTTTCATGCCTTGTAGAGAATCTATTATTATCATTCGAGTGTGCATGCTTGTGTGTGTGAAATGCCCAAGTTTTCTATGTTCAGATCAATGTATTGTTGGGTTTTCCTTGACTTTGATTTGTTGTTTATGCTGATTCAATATCAAATGCAAAATAAATTTGATTATCTGATGGCAAGAAGTTTATTTCTCTTTTTGAATAATTAAATATTGCAGCTAGGACAAAACATTGAAAAAGTGAGAAGAAAAAATACAGGAGCTTACCAAACAGATTATTTTCTATTACTCTGCTTCTTGACATACCATTAATAAATAGCATAGAGGCAGAAGATAATTCTTCTTGTCATTAAAATTAAAATATCGAATAACCATCATAAGAACATTTACACAATACCAAAGTGTGAAGGTCATTTTCATCAATACAAATGAACCTTTCTACTGTAAATAAATTCTTCACAACTTTGTCATAAATACATAATGTTGTTGTTGAAATTATACTAAACAGGTAGAATTTGATTAATCTGTATTAATAAGATTGAATATATTGTAAAACAAATATTTGTATAACTTATATTACTAACACAACAAGCATACAATGAATCTGTATAACCAGTAAAAATATTGAATGAACTCACAAGACTACTGAATATGATAATGAACAAATGAATAATCCAGGCCCAATGTATGTTGTCTCCTTAAGACAATTTTGCTCCCTCAATACAGATGCCTAAGGTTGCTGAGCAATTGCCTCCCAGGATAGAGTGGATTTTTCATCTTCAAAATGATGGCTCTCTCAATCTGAAGCCCAAGCAAACGCAATGAGTCTGCTTTCGGAATGCACATAATACGTGTAAGAATGCAATATGTAGAGAAAAGGAAGAAATCGTGTTCGTTCTGTTACTAGGGCATCCTATTTATAGACAAAAGAAATCTGATCATGGACTTGTCTGTTGCGGTGAACTAGTGCGTCATGCAAACAGACACACCAGAATGGAGCGAACGACGACTCTTTGGCGAACTGGTGTGTCGTACGAACAGACGCACCATACCTAAGCAAACGACGGATCGCAATTTGCAACCGCTGGTTGGGAAAAACTCAAAGGGGCCAAAAAGGAATTATTAAAAGTTTGGGGGTCAAATTGGAAATTCAAAAAAAAATTATTTCACACACGCACGGATTGGACTGGATGGGCGGCGACACACGCGCGTATGTGGTGGACTAAGGGTTACCTAAGTCCACCCCTCTATAAAAGTGGGTTGGCCCAAGGGTCCATTTAAGAGAAGCAAAGTTGAGGGTTATATACCCTCCAACTCCTCTTCAACTTTTCAATGTGGGACTTCTATCCACACACACATTCCTTCTTCCTTTTTCCTCTTCTTCTCCAATCTTGTTTTTATTCCTAACCCATGGAATTATATCATAAATTCTAACAATCCCCCACATGGATAAAAAGTTAGTCCATCATGACCAAATGCAAATGGTCATATATGCAAAGTGCGATTCTTCTCCGAGAAACAACTGCATCGAAAAAGGTAAGGGTTGCCTTTGAACCTTCTTTAGTAAAAACCTATTGGATATACTAGTTAATCAGTAGACATACTGTCTTGAACCGTCGACTTTTTAGTAGACAATAGGAGTCACACAGTTGCTCCTCTAGCATCATTGGTTCTCACGCTATGTCCATTGTGGCCCTGGACACCTACCGGGTTCTGCGAGTGTTCTAGAGAATTGGCTGTTTTAAATTCTCATAGAAGAAGCCAAGACTTCACACTCACATAGGTGATTCCTTGTGATGTAAGTCAATATACACCATCTGAACACATCAGATTAAGAAACCATTAAAAGCCTAAAAGCTTACCCTCATATATATACATTGTCTTGTCTAGGAATGAGTATGAGTTTAAAAACTCCATAGTTTTTAACAATTGATTGTGACTTAGTTGTCTCTTTGAACCTAGTTTGTGGGATCTCCACTCTTTTAGGTAGAGTTACCGCAACAATCAATAATGGATCGGCCTCAACCCATTCCTTTGAACAAATTTCTAACTAACTTTCGAGGAATCCCTTTAGTCAATGGATCTGCTATATTCTCTTTCGATATCACATAATCAATTGAGATTATTCCATTCAAGAATAGTTGTCTAACGGTATCATGTCTACGACATATATGTCTAGACTTGTCGTTGTACATGACATTCTTGGCCCTATCAATAGCTGCTTGACTATCGCAGTGTATACACATTGCTAGTATCGGCTTTGGACAACTGGGAATGTCCTTAATAAAATTACGAAGCTACTTGGCTTCTTCACCAACTTTATCTAAAGCAATAAATTCTACTTTCATAGTTGATCTTGCAATGCAAGCCTATTTGGATGACTTCTAAGACACAACAACACCACCAAGGGTGAATACATATCCATTTGTGGATCTTGTATTATTAGAACTAGTGATTCAATTTGCATCACAATACCCTTCTAGTACTATAGGGTACTTCTCATAATGCAAAGCAAAATTTTGAGTTTTCTTTAAGTAACCCAAAACTCTTATCATAGCTTTCCAATGAAGCTCATTTAGATTATTTTGTAAAGCGACTCAACATGCTTACTGCGTAGGCAATATTAAGTCTAGTGCAGTTCATAACATACATAAGACTGCCTAGCACTAGAGCATACTCCTTTTGTTTTTCAACTTCACCAGTATTTCTCAATAGTCGAAGACTAGAATCTATAGGGTTCGACACAGGAGCTATGTTTAAACTTTTATATTTCTCAAGAATTTTAATAATATGGTGTGCTTGTGATAACAACAACCCATCAGAGGTTTTATGGATTTTGACTCTCAAAATAACATATGTTTGTCCCCTATCTTTCATGTCGAACTTATTGGTAAGCAATCGCTTAGTAACTTTAATCATTTGATTATTACTACCTGTTATCAACATGTCATCTACATAAAGACAAAAAATGTCAAACACGTTTTCATTAATACTAAAGCCATTTGATAGCATAACTTTATTGAATTTCTCATGCTATTGTTTCGAGCCTTGCTTAAGTCCATAAATGGACTTTATTAAACGACAAACTTTTCGTTCTTGTCCTGAGACAACAAATCCCTCAGATTGTTCTAGATAAATCTCTTCCTCTAATTCACCATTCAAGAAGGCTGTCTTTATATCCATTTGATATAACTCCAACCCATTCAATGTTGCTAATGCGATTAACATTTGAATTGATGTAATTCTTGTAACAGGTGAATAGGTATCAAAATAGTCTAGGCCTTCACGTTGTCTGTAGCCTTTTACTATCAGCCTCGCTTTGTACTTATCAATAGTGTCATCTGCTTTCATCTTCTTTTTTGAAGATCTACTTAGTTCCTAGTGGCTTATTACTAGGAGGAAGATCAACCAATTCCCAGGTGTGGTTTGACATAATAGAGTCAACTTCACTATTGATAGCCTTTTCCAAGAATGATACTTCAGGAGAACCTATGGCCTCTCCATATGTTCAAGGCTCATTTTCCAAGAGATAAGTCAGAAAATCAGGCCCAAAGGATGTTGAGGTCCTTTGCTTGGTACTAAATCTAGGTTCCTGCTCTCCAAGATTATCATTAATCATAGTATCATGAGATATTACAATGTTGTTATTATCATTACTTTTATTGTACGAAAATACATTCTTAAAGAACTTAGCTTTCCTTGACTCAATAACCGTATTCACATGGATATCTAATACATTTGACTTATGAACCAAAAAAACGATATGCACTACTATTATGTGCATAGCCAATAAACACATAGTCTACTGTCTTAGGTTTGATTCTTAACCTTTTAGGTTTAGGAATCTCAACCTTTGCCAAGCACCCCCATACTTTCAAATATTTTAAGAAATGATTCTTTCCTTTCCATATTTCATATGGTATGCTTTGTATCGTCTCATGAGGCACTCTATTACTTGAAAAATTAGCCATTAGAATAGCTTCCCCCCACAAATTTTGTGGTAAACCGAATTCAATTAACAATGCGTTCATCATTTCTTTTAATGTTCAATTTTTCCTTTCTACAATTCCATTTGATTGTAGAGCGTAAGGACCAATCGTCTGGTGTATAATACCATATTCTATACAGAATTCCTCGAAGGGGCCATCATATTCTCCCTTACAATCGCTCCTCACTACTTTAATTTTCTTGTTAAGTTGATTTTCAACTTCATTTTTATATTGTTTAAAAGCAATAATAGCCTCATCTTTACTATTAAGCAAATACATATAATAATATCTACTGCAATCATCAATAAATGTAATAAAATATTTCTTATTACTCCTAGATGGTACAGATTTCATATCATATATATCAGTATGTATTAAATCTAACAACTGAGTTGATCTTTCAACAGGAGGAAATGATAAATTAGAACAATTTGATTCAATGCATACTTGACATTTATCTTTATTTGAAAAATCAACTTTAGGCACTAAATTTAAATGAATTAAATTTTTAATCAATTTATAATTAACATGTCCTAATTTTTTATGCCATAAATTACAGAACTCAAGCATATAGATAGAAGCAATATTGTTATTAATAGCACCATCATTTATGACAATCATTACATCAAGTTTGAAAAGGCCCTCACTACGATAACATTTTCCTACATATATGTCATGCTTAGAAAGTACAAACTTATCAGTATAAATGATGGTGGACTTGGGGTTCATCCAGAAAGCATGTCTATTGATTAGTGGTCTAAACTTGCAGTCTGTAAAAGCTAACTCGAGTTTATCGGGCTCTGGACTTGGGATGGAATTTTGGTCAGGAAGCTAAACTCGAGTCAATTAGTGACCAACTCGAGTTTGGGTCTATGTTTGAAGAACAAGCCTAAGTTCGTGATTTTCCAGACTGGAGTTTAGGGTCATAGACTAGAGTTTGTAGTGTAGCCAAAATGGATGATCTTTCTGTATGATCCAGACTCGAGTTTAGGAAGCAAACTCGAGTTTCAGTGACTACTGAAATATTTGAGGTTTATCTGGGTCAAGTGCAAACTGGAGTTTGGAAGGCCAGACTAGAGTTTGGGAGTCTATTGAGTTTTCTGGGTTCCTTTCTGTTTGGTCTAAACTCGAGTTAAGGAATCTAGACTCGAGTTTGGCTTGCTTGGGATTCTGAGTGCTCTCTGTATCTTCCAGACTTCAGGTTTGATTTGCAAACTGGAGTTTAGCTTAATGTGAAAATTTTGGATTCATTTCTGTGTCTGTACAAACTCGAGTTTGTCTATGTAGACTCGAGTTTGGCTTTTATGTAAAATTGAATATCTTTCTGTCAAGTCTCAAAACTGGAGTTTGCTAACACAAACTCGAGTTTTCTTCTCCATGACTCAGTCAAACATCCTTCTCACAAGTTCTTTGCTTTCTGACCTGATAAAAATCAATCCCTGGAATACAATACCTATCTCCATAAAGCTCTTTAAGTCTTCTTTCCATTGCAAGAAGAATCAGCTCCAAACTCACTATATTCTGATAGTTATGATCTGATGAATGAAGGTTGTTCTTTGCCAGCGTTTTTGCAGCATCTTGAATTTATAGTCAACTTTCGAAGATCATATCTTACTCATTTGATCTTTGTTTTCCATGATCTTTATGTTTCTGGAAAGGTATGTGAGTCTACTTTCATATGCCACCGATTTCAGCTCATTCTGATGTGTAGATTGTGAGATACACTCAAATCATTGAAGCTTGGTCTGCTGGGTGACGTTAACAGATGGGTCAACTTCAAAAATTCATAGCTCTCTCATCTCAGCTTCTTTGAGCATGAAAATTTGTTCAGATGACGCATTGGATGTATAGTTTCATACAAAATTGATTTCACCTTAAACCGATCTCTGGTTTGGGAGATATCATCGAATTACCAAAGGTCGCCAGTTCTGATCGTGAAACAGAGTTGGACAGAGTTGCTGAAAGCTTGCTAAACTCAAGTCATTAAGTGACTAACTCGAGTTTTGAGTTCCAAACTCAAGTTTACATTGGCTAACTCAAGTTTTTCTGATCCAGAGACACCAGAGTTGCTGAAGACACTACAAACTCGAGTCATTAAGTGACTAACTCGAGTTTTGACAGTTCTAGACTCGAGTTTTATGTCCTAAACTCGAGTTTGCTCATAATTCAGAGGCAGATCACTTCCTGTAATGCAGTAAACTTGGCTTTTGAGTATGTGGCTCGATTTTGCTCATCCAGAACCTGATATATGCTTGTTTTAACTCTGAATTGAGTCATCCCAACTTCCATTTGATCTTGGAGACTTCAAGAATCAAACTAATAGCTTGTATAATTATTTTCTCAGTTTATTCAGCAAGTTCTTCTTTCTTTCTTCTCTCTTCTTGATTATTCTCCATGAATCAACTTTTTCTTTCTTCTATTCTCTTGTTCTTTTTCCACATGAACAAATCTACATTAAATGTAGCAATTAGACAATGTATATGATATAAACTTTTTGATATAAACTTTTTGCTCTTGCTAATGGCATCTATATAAGACATCATCAAAACTAATCATAACCAACACAACCAAGCTACATCCCATTACAACTGCCACAAGACTCATGTTGTCAATCATATCATTAGTAGTTTCAACCATATTGGCTTGAGTGTTCTTCTTCTTTTTAAGATATTTTCCTTCTTACAATCCCCAGCACGGTGGTCAGGCTTCCCACAATTATAACAATCACCTTTGAATTTATGGTCTTTGTTGTAGCCTTGCTTAGATGATCCCTCAGCAAAGCGTTTTTGTTTCTTAAGCTTCAGACCATCTTCAACAATATTAGCCTTAGAGACTATAGGATTGCTGCCCAACTTCTTTTCAGAAATCTTGTTGTCTTCTTCTATTCTCAATCTTACTGTCAAATCTTCAAGTGACATCTCCTTATGCTTGTGCTTGAGATAATTCTTGAAATCCTTCCAAGATGGTGGCAATTTTTCAATAAATGTAGCAACTTGAAAAGACTTGCTAAGAGACATCCCTTCTGTTAGTTCTCTATGGGTTTTGATGATAACAAACAATTGTAAAATCAAGGATGAAGTTTTTCCTCAAGAAAATGAAAACTTGTTGATTAAGGCAAAACTCAAGTATCAGATCCAAAACTCGAGTATTAACCTTATAGAGAAAAGCTCAGTTTGAATAGCCAAAGGCAATATCGCAATTTCCTCTTGGAAACTCGAGTATCGGGCCATACAGAGAGCATCGCAAGTTTTATGCATGGACATACTTGAGTATTAGTTTCAAAACTCGAGTATAGGCCAAAGAGACTCTTCAGTACTTTTCAAAAGAAACAAAAACTCCAGTTTTGAAAACTCTAGTTTTGGAATGTGAAAAGTCCAGTTTTCCCACTTAGCTCTAAAATACAAACGTCTTTATTTTTCAAAATGAAAACTTGAGTATAACATTAAAAAACTCGAGTATCGAGCCAAGCACAGATGAACAAGTTTTTCAATAAATTTATGAACTCTGGTTTGGAAAACTCCATTTTCAGAAACTCCAATTTTAAACTGGCTAATGTTCTCTCTGAGTTTCAAGTTAAAAATGCAAACTCGAGTATGAGTTTGGACAATATTTTGATCCATTTACTCATGCTGAACTATCATACATGCAAGAGGAGACTGGTATGCATAATCAACCATGTTACATGGGAGAGGATCCTAATCCAGAAGCCTATAAGTTCTATAAAATACTTCAAGATGCGCAACAACCGTTATGGGAAGGTTGCGAACACATTGAAAGTAGTGAACACTCATCGTTGTCGGCTACCATAGCAACACTAAGCTTGAAGACTGATCACCATATAAGTGAGAGGAATTATAAAGAAATGATGTAGATCATGAGTAAAGTTGCTCTGAAAGACAATAATTTGCCGAAAGATTTTTACCAAGCAAATAAACAGGTTAAAGAGCTTGGGCTTGGGTGTGAAAAAATCCATTGTTGTCGCAACAAATGTATGCTCTATTACAATGATGATGTTGAATAGACAACTTGTAAATTCTGTAAACATGATAGGTATAGGAAGATTAAAGGGAAAACAACCTCTCAAGCCTTAAGCAAGATGTGGTACTTTCCCCTCGTGCCCAGACTTCAAAGATTGTATTCGTCACAATAAACAGATGCTCACTTGAGATGGCACCGGGAGCATCGCAGGGATGAAAAATTTGTGACGCATACATCTGATGCCAAAGCTTGGCTTAAATTTGACGAGGCGGATCCCTTGTTTGCTTCAATGTTCATCTTGGTTTATATTCAGATGAGTTTGCTCCTTTCAACCAGACGGGCAAGAAGTATTCCTATTGGCCAATGATTGTGATTCCGTACAACCTCCCACCTTCCATGTGCATTAGAAGAGAGTTTTTGTTCCTCAACGTGTTAATCCTTGGGCCTTCGAACCCAAAAAAGAATATAGATGTGTACCTCAGGCCTTTGATAGTTGAGTTGAAGATGTTGTGGAGTGCAGGGGTTCTTACCTACGATGTATCATTGAGCCAGAATTCCATCATGCGAGATGTCTCAATGTAGACAATAAATGATTTCCCTGCATATGAGATGTTGAGTGGCTGGCAAACGTCGGGGAAGCTTGCATGTCCAGTTTGTCTTGAGCAGAACATGGGCTTTAGCTTGCAAAACAATCGCAAAGTTTGTTGGTTTGACAGGCACTAACGATTCCTGCCCCCTGATCATTCGCTTAGAAGGAATAGAAAAGACTTCATACGTAATGCGGTTGAATGGGCAAATCATCCTCGTCGATTAAGTGGTCAAGAAATATGGGACAGGGTCAGGCACATTGCAAGTGTTGAAGAAGGGGTTGCATTCAACAAACCTAAGGGATATAGGGTTGACCATCATTGGATGAAACAAAGCATCTTTTGGGAACTGTCATATTGGAAAGATCAACTGTTGAGACACAATCTTGATGTCATGCATATTGAGAGGAATGTGTTCTGCAACATTATGTACATCGTAATGGACACCAAAGGCAAGACGAAGGACACAGTCTACGCAAGATAGGACATAAAAGCAATTTGCAGAAGGCCTTATTTGCATTTGATGGTGGATGCCACGGGATGGACTTCTAAACCTCGAGCGCCATTCACATTCAACAAAGAGCAAAATTTGAAATTGTTGCAATGGGTTTTAGATCTAAAACTCCCAGATGGTTATGCATCAAATATGGCAAGATGTGTCAAAATACCTGAGGTGGAGATATCCGATATGAAGAGTCATGATTGTCATGTTTTTTCCATAGATTGTTGTCGTGGGCCTTCAAAGTACTACCAAAGCATATATGAAGCGTTCTGACAGAATTTTCCATATTCTTTAGAGAAATTTGTGCTTCTGAGCTTAACATTGACAAGTCACAACAGCTAGAAGAGAGCATGCCAATGATGATATGCAAGTTAAAGATGGTGTTTCTTCCTACCTTATTCGACTCAATGGAGCATTTACCTATTCACTTGGCCTATGAGGCAAGGGTCAGAGGTCTGCAACAATATAGGTGGATGTATCCATTCCATGTGGGTCAAATAATAACAGTAGGAAATATATATATATATATATATATATATTTCTCACTGTTATTATTTGACCCACATGGCACTAAAGTTATAAATACCATGTGATTGTCCATTATAAGTTTTTACGCACTCTCAAGTACAAGATCAAAAATCAAAGGTACACTGAAGGATCTATCGCTGAAGCGTATCTAGTTGAAGAGGCCACAAAATTTGCGTCATACTATTATCCCTTTGAAAATATATCAAGATGGAGAGGGGTAGCTCGTAAGATGATGGCAGTAATACGAGCGATCAGATATCTATATTTAATTTTCCAGGTTAGGTCGTGCGAAAATGTGAGAGGTCAACTCTGGAAGGAAGAGACAAGCGAGTGGTGGAGTGGTACATTATAAACAACTGTGAAGAGGCCACCCCGTACTTATCGTAAGATTTCCTGTATTTTTACTATTACGGTTAGTATTAAAGTATATTAATGACATTTTTTTTGTTATAGTTTTTTCTTCTATTGGGTTCGATCCAGAAATTCATTGATATCGGATTCCAAACTTGAACAATTCAAGATTGTTGAGTTTCCTTAATGGTTCAAATACTTTTTCGTTCAAAATCCATCAGCTCCCCATGATGTTGCGTGGAGTTTATCTTACGGAGCTGCAATAGTTGTTACCCGGTGTCAGAAATATATAATCAATGGGTATCGTTTTGCAACTGTAGAAGTGAATAAAAATACACTAAGTTGCAATTACGGCGTATGTTGCCGAGGTGGCCTGGTTGATGGAGTTTAGGCCGAATACTACGGAAAGTTAATTGACATACTTTAGTTGGATTATCAGTGGGACAAGTCCATGAATCTATTTAAATGTGGTGGTTTGATAACTCTCCTTGTGGGACAAAAGTTGACAAATATGGAAATGTTGAGGTCCAGTAGTCGAGGAGATACACGGTTGGTTATGACCCATTCATCCTTGCTCAACATGCAGAACAAGTTTATTATACATCGTACCCGACTTCCCGTCAAGGGTGGATGAGAGTTATCAGAACTAAAGCACGCAATATTATACCCAACTTAAAAGAGTCAGAATCAAATGACTGTATAAATGAACCATTTCAAGTTGATGTGGAACACATACAACTCGTAATTGTTGTCGACGATGATGTACCAAGCAATATTTTTGACGAGGCAAATGGGGAGTCAAAATTGATTCCTATCCATATTGTCGATGAGGAATCAAATGATGAGGAGGAAGATAATTACTTTGATAGTAAGTCTGAATTTGATGACTATGAGACTCTAGAGGAAGGGGAGCAAGGAGAGGTGGAGGAAACGGAATCTTCCGGTTGACTTGTGTTAGTTCTTTGTTTATAACCGTCTGTTCTACTAGATAATCTGTTGCTTTGATAGTGACATTAAGTATATCTTTTTTATATTTTGACATAATGTTTGCCGGTGTTCATAGATGGATCGTTCAAGAGGGCGTTCGGACAGTGGTGTAAGTGGGTGGTAGAGGCCGGGCCCGTCCTATCAGAGGTGGTAGGGTGACGACATCTGACTCGTCTTTAGGCAAAGGGCTCAGCTCTTCTCCAGAGCTGCCACTATTTCATATGTCATCTTCATTGACCACTATCGACTCTATTATGGGAGGTACAAGTATGCCTTTCAATCACCCTGATCCATAGCAAGGGGTAGAGCAGGTATAGTTTACGATTTCTGATTGATTTACATCTTTAGTTTTATTTAAGTAACTGTGTACTAAAATGTTTCAATACGTCACATTTCGTCCTTCGACACACCGCGTCTCCTCGAAGTCAAGTCGGGGAAGCTAGTTCCTTAGCCGCACCCGTGTGAAGAAATGTTGATCCTGAGACATGACTGCTGTGGATTTGTCCTCGTGGCGATCTAGAGTAAGTCATGTAAAGTTACTGATAATGTTACGAGGTTTTTACTTTTAGTTTGTATATTAACATTTACGTTATTTTCTCTGTATCAAGATTTGAGCCTTATAATCAGGTCATGGATTTCGTGTCGAGGTAAATATTCCGTAATTTCAATAATCCATGGGCCAATTGGAAAGAGATTCCTAAGGATTATCAGAAAGCTTGGTTTGAGGAGTTCTTGATAAGTTTTTTAAATTATGGTTATTAATTTGTTATGCAAATGCAAACTGATCAGGTACTTTTATACTTTGGAGCACTAATTGTCCGTGATTGATTTTTAGCGTCACTTTAGGTGGTTACCTGAGCATCGAGAAACATTGAAAAAAGCTTACAATCACAAGGGAAGTAGGTGGTTATCTGATAGGTTTTATAAATTGTGACACGGTCTAGGCAAGACTGATTGGATTCAACTTGAGACTTTACAGTAATTACTTAAAAGATGGAACACTGATCCCAAATTTCAAGAGAAAAGTGAGAAAAATAAATCAAATAGGGCCCATATGGATGGACCATCATATACTGGGGGATCCATCCCATACAACGAGCATCGACGAAAAATTGAGTACAGTCATTTTCTATTTCAGTATTTAATATTTTGTACTTTAAAATAATTAACTAGCGACCATCATTTGTATTTGCAGGCAATGTTTAGGGAAGTTCCTGAAGAATCAGTTGAGTGAGCTACCTTTGAGTGGACCCATTCCCAGGAGTTTTCCGATTGTATTGGGCGCCGCTGGATCAACACCAGGTTGCAGCAATTTGCGGTGAGATATTTATTACTTTTGATATTTGTTTCACGCACTGACATATTTATTTCATTTCACATGTGTTGTCTGTGATCTATTTTTTTGCTTGCAGGAAACCTATTAGAAGCTGACGTAGAAGAGAGACTCCCAGAGTGAGGCCACATCCTCTCAAGCTGATAACGAGAGTCTATTCATTGAGGCTACAGGAGGATTTGACAAGAAAGGCAGACTCTTCGGGATGGGTGCCTCTGCGAGCCGTTTGAAGCCTACAAAGCACTCCTCACTGCACAATGAAGGTGTTGATGTAGGTAAACGTAATAAATTTGTTCTACATTGTTACGTTTCCATTCCCTCGTCCTTTTAAATGAAGTAGAAAAAAATAACTCACTCTGTAATGTTGTTTTTTTTTTCAGATGAGCTTAAGAGGATGAAAGCGTTGTTGCAAGCGTAAGATGAGAGGATACTGCAGCAAGAACAAAAGCAACAGCGGACACAGGACATGATGGGGCAGATGCAGCTTGTACTCCAGTCGTTAACTCAGGCAAGGATACTTGGACGGCTCCTGGTGGTGATAACCCTCCTGTTGGTGATGACCGTCCTGGTGTTGATAACCATCCTGGTGACGATGATGATGATCATGCTGCTGCTTTTTAGATTATTTGTTAGTATATTGTTTGCAACTTTATTACATATATATATATTTGACTTTCTCAATGTAAAACACTTTATGATTGTTATTTTATATTTTTATCATATGCAAATTTCTATTGAAATTTATTTACTTTTTTTTATCATTTTTATATTTTTTTTATGCAATTTTATTTTAATAAAATTCTGTCGCAAAACTCTTTTGCGATGGAAATTTGAAATTTTTTTTTTTGTGACAGAATTTTCTGTTGCAAAAAACCAATTTTTTTGTAGTGAATACATATGCCCAGGCCATAGGACACAATGTAGAACCCCTGAACATAGTAAACCATTAAGGCATAAATAGCAGCCACATCAAGAGTTCCCAACCACCTCTCAAGTGTGTGAGGAGTAGAACGATCCAAGTAGTACTGAAACGCCCTAAAGAAACCATTCCTCCACTGAGCAAGAGGTGTCACTGCGGAAGGTAAATCGCTTCCAGCTTCTTCCATGAAAAGCTAATCTTGTAAACTCCTACAGCTGTATCAGCATAGAAAATTTCAATGCGCTCAGAAAATCAGGGTGACGGTAGAGGAGTAAATGCAAGAAAATAGTGCGCCATGCGTGTGAATCATAATCACATAACTAATATTACAATCACGGGAAGGAAAATTTGCCCACTAATTAGAAAGATTAAAAGAGGGAGGAGTGTAAACAAAATAATCATACATTTTTTTGGAACGTTTCACAGGAATAGTTGATTATGCTTGAACATCGCTGGTAAGTTCAATTTTGAGCAAGCCCTACAATAAATGAAATTCATCAAATCCACTGGAAAGAGACGAATCTTGAAGGTTACATCTTTCAAAAGCGGAGTAAATATATAAACAATAAGAACTTTAGATTTTTAAAGATTAACAAATGGCAAGAGTAAAGAGTGAAAATTTCACCCTCAAGAAATCTTTAGATTGGAAGCAAATCAAGGTTGCTTGTTGTTGGGTAAATAAACCAAATATCGTTTTCAACTAAATTAAAGGCAGAGAAGTGAGAACCGTGGAGGAGGACGCGAAGCTAAAACGGGGAACACCTCCTGTTCCTTTCCTTTTTTATTCCTTGGGGCAGTAACGTAATTTCACCTTCTTACTTAATCACCATCACCATCACCATCACCATCACCATCAGGTGGGACTTTTTTCACGGCTGACTTTCCCTTTGTCTAATCAACTTCGGAGTAGATTGCGTTGCAGGAGTCAAAGTCTTCCCATAATAATGGCGGAATATGAGAGTGCGAAGCAGACTGATCAGCACGATGACGCGACCAAAACCAATCTTCACTTCACACAACCAATCCGTTGTATAGTAAAACTTGGTGGGTCTGATTTTTTTTTCTTCCTCTCTCTCATTGTAAAGTTCAATTCGTTCTTACTTCGATCTATTTTCCGAGTATTGATAGTGGCAAACTTTCCAGTTTGTGATAGTTGATGTATGAGATGGGCCTTTTATGGGATGAAAGTCAATTAATGTAAAATATTGAACTCCGAGCTTAACATAGAGATCTTGGGAAGTTTTCTTTTAGTAATGTGATTTCTTTTCTTTTTTCTTTTTTTTTTTTTTTTAAATGCCATTAAGGAGGAGCTGCTATTACTCGCAAATCTGAATTAGAGATGATAAATGAGGAAACTCTTCAGAAGGTATCAGAACAGCTTCGGCAAGCGATGATTGCGTCTTCGGCGAAGCCTCCTGGGATGGATTGGAGCAAGAGACCTGGAAAACCAGACATTTCTTGTAGCTCTGAAGAGTTTGGCGACCATTCAGTTCTTGACTGTAGTCGTTTCATCGTTGTTCATGGAGCAGGTTCCTTTGCCTTGGTTCTTGTCTCGAAGTAAAAAAAATTATTCAGATTACTGACAAAAGTGAAATTATATTTTTATGCAATTTGGTATTGCATATCTAAGAGATTAAGTGTTGGAGATCAGAATAGGTGCCTAATTAGAACCAAAGCTCATTTTTTCCCATGTTAGATGCTATAAGAAGACTATTCCATGGCCTTCGGTTGACTGCGTGAACTTCTGATTTGAAGTATTTCTTGACATTTTTGAACTCCAGTTCATTGAGAATATTAGAAAGCATGGAAATTTATTATGTAATGAGTGAGAATGCTATAATTCAGTGAGTTCAATTCAGCTATCTGAGGGGCACAGTGAGTGGCAAAGGGAGTGGATTTAAATGGTAACCAAATATGGTATATTTGCAACTAGGGTGGTATTTGGTACTCAGACTTCATGCAACACGTTAAGCTTCTAACAACTATAGAAGTGGAAGTTTCCATTGCTTCATAGAGCGGGGCTAATATTATGAGTAATAATATGAAGAGCTGCAATAAATGTCATAGCAGTTTTATCTTCTTGAGCTGTTATAGATAGGTGAACTAATAACAAGAAATATGCAATAAATTGTATATGATGTTTTAAGGTACCTTTTTTAATAGATGTTATGAGACTTAATTGTATTCTTTGGTGCTTCCAGGTTCTTTTGGACATTTTCAAGCTAGTAAATCTGGCGTCCACAAAGGACAATTGCATAAACCACTTGTCAAGGGTGGTTTTGTTGCTACACGGATTTCTGTAAGATATCACTTTATTTTTTTCAAACTTCATTTTGCAAAGTTATAGGTCATGTCTAGAGTTTTATGGTGGGAATTTGTGACAGCAAATTTGACAGTTTGAATGTTATACTGGCATTCAGATACAGCTACCACCTGATAGCTAATGGTTTTCACACACAAATTCTGATGAAGCATAGACAGAAATTCCTGTTTGAAGCTCTAAAATTAATTCAAATAAATTGACTTTTAACACCAAATGATCTGTGCTATAAAAATCTAAATGTGTAAACTAATTTGTAGGACTTCTTTGTTTTGGATAAACAGATTATCTTAATACAAATTATGCATTGACGCATGAATTAAATCTTTTTTTCTCTGTGCTTATATCTTTATTTGTTTACATTTTCAGGTAACCACCCTAAATCTTGAAATTGTTAGAGCACTGGCCAGAGGTAATATGTTGACTGCAGTAGTAAAAGCTGCTCTAATTGCTCCTGCTATATTGATATAATGCTGGCGTACTTGTTCTTTTATTCAAGCTTTTCTGCAGAGGGTTGTCATTTTTGCCAACATAATTCTTTTTTTCTAAGTAGGAAAATGGTTATTAAATACTACCTCCAGTCCTAATTATAGAACCAGGTTTGTAGTGCAATTTGCACTACAAACTTGGTCCTATAATTAAGACCGGAGGGAGGACCATTTTTGGCTTTTAAACTCTTTGATGATAATACCATCAATAAATTGAACAACAATAAATTATTGACACAGAAGATATTGTGATAGAGCTGATATGGTCAAACATATTTACAAAAGGAGGATCAGGCAGAAACATACATAAGGCAAGGATGTTTTTGGTGACCAGAAAGTTGACTTTCAACTTATTGCTATTTTGGTGATATTAGCAGACCTAGTTTACTTTAGTCATGGTAGGCTTGTATTTTGTAGCATGTTAATGTTGGGTCTTGTGCTGACCTTTTTGTTCCTTCTGCCTTGGCTATTTAGCCATTTGATACTTTGAGGGTAGGATACCATGTTTTGCGTAGAGTGTGATTGGTGAGGAGAGTGCTAGCCTCTCAACTTGCTTAGGTCTGTATTTTGAGTTATTGCTCAGGTTGTGACTTCCTTCTTCCACTGAGGCAGAAGGTTTCGATATTATAAATCAGAACCTGCATTATTCAGTGATATTATTGTTGTTTATTTTCTGGTCTCTATCATATTGTAACATTTCATGAGCCCTACCTTATCCTTGTGTTTTATAGGTATTTATACATGAGAGCATACTATAGATTGTTCATTATAATCTCGCCATTCAATCTTTGCTCTTATCTTTTTTATTTCCCATTTTATTTTTGCAGTATATGCTTTTGGAAAGAATTGTAATCCATTTTATAATTTTAATCATTTGGTGCAGAGGGTATTCCTTCAGTTGGAATGTCTCCATTTTCATGTGGGTGGCTCACCAGTGAGAGACATGTTAGAAAATCCGAATAAACAGTATACTTTGTCTTGTTAGATCAATTTTATATATATATACACATTAGAAATTGTCACCTTTTTTACTATCTTTTCAGTTAGTGTCTCGCTCCTGTTTATGTTTCAATACTTGCAGGTGACATCAACAGATCTTTCCATTGTGGCTAAAACAGTAGACTCTGGTTTTGTCCCAGTAAGATTGGATTCTTTAATCTGTACCATAACTGAAAGCTTTTTAATGCATTTTCTTCCCTATATCCCTGTAACCTTCCCTCTTTCTACTTATCATTTTTTTATCATCTAAGAAAGCCATTTCAGATATTGGCAGCAATAATAAAATGCTTCTTCAGTGTTTGAAGAGCATGAAATATCAGATTTAACTGTCAAAGGATAAGAAGAGAACTTGTCATTCTTTCAATGTAGAGTTTCATGAAGTTAATGACATAAAATAGATCATATATCTGGTTGCTTCATTTCACCTATTTCAAGGTTCTATTGTCCCAGTATGTTTTAGTAATGATTTGCAGCACATTCTAATTTGTTTAGGTTTTGCATGGAGATGCAGTGCTTGATGAGATTCAGGTACAGACTCAATTTTTAGAGTAACCATAAACCAATAATGCAATTTGAAGATTTTAGAGTATAGTATTTTTCAGGGGTGCACTATTTTGAGTGGAGATGTCATCATAAGTCATCTGGCAGCACATGCAAAGCCAGACTTTGTTGTTTTTCTTGTATCCTTCTTAAGATGATACTCCAAATGGTCTTGGAGATATCCTCAATATTTTTTTCTCCTTCCTTTTACTCTCTTGTCACATTTCAAAATTCCCATTTGCCAAGCCATTTGGCTAAATTATCAGCTGTTAAAGTTATTGACAAGGAAAGATTGGTTTCCCAAAATATTTAATTATATTGATCCACTGATACTTAAAAGCCTATCTCAATATTTCACATCTGTAATTTGAGTGGACATTCCACAAATGTTTTCCGTTAAGCAATGATGAAAGACCGATGTCTATGGGGTGTATGACCGTCCTCCCATGGAACCTGATGCAGTACTCCTAAAGGAGATAGGTGAGAACCAGATCTTCTGAATGGCCTGTTTCCTTCATGGTTGGTCTAAAGTGAAAAGTGCCTTATTCGTAAAAGCCTTTCCAACTATGTCAGCTGTTGGTGAAGATGGAAGCTGGTCTGTTGTGAAACCAAAGTTAAAGAATTCAAGTAAGTGGAGCTAATACTCTTTTCGATCCTGAATATTGAATATAAGACAAAGTTGATTTTTGTTTTTTTTTTTTTTTAGAGAGATTAAGGAAGCTAAATAAGTTATTTAGTCATATCATATGTTGTGTATTATTAGATTATATATCAATCCATAACTCAAGCAAAATAGTTTGAAGAAGAAATTATCAATATAAATATTTTAAAGTAATTTAATTTACTTTCTTATTATCTCCAAAAAGGTCAACTTCGCTTTATATTAGGATCAAAAGGAGTAGTAGTTTATGATTCAATTGTCTTTTATTTTTCTCTGTGCTTTGCAGCTTCTTGACTAATGAAAGGTCAGATATGCTTTCTAGTTACCAAATCTCATATTTTTGGGTTGGGTATAGCATAAACTAAAATTTGTTATTACTCCAAATCTTGTTTTTAAGTATGAGCACTTTCAAGATATTTCTTAAACTTTAGATGTTCTACTCTGATACTCCCTATTTTCATCATCACATTCAAAGGGGGAGGGGCCTCGGAAAATCTGCATTATGTTTTAGGTCTTAGGACTGGATTTAGATGCAGTTACTTTGGCATTTGATACAAGATTCTTCCTAGGGAAAAACATACTACTCCCTCCGGTTCCTATGAAAATTAGTTAAGTTAGTTAATATAACATGTTTTTTCTAAAAAATCCTAATCATTTTCCTTGATTCCCTCCATCTCTTTCTTACTTGATTTGATTATTGTTGAGGGAGTATCAATAGGGGTGAATTAGGAAAAAAATTGACAAATATGAGAAATATTTAAGACCAAGATCATTTCTCCAATTCAATATTAGGAGTGTATTATTGACTTCTTCAAATAAGTTCTCCACATAATATCATTTTACCATAGAACCTAATAGCAAATACTTTGAGAACTTAAATATAAGTCTTTGCCTTATGTTTTACATCATGTGCTGAATAAACAGAGCGCTATATAGCATGAACTTCTAGCTGAAGTTCCACAATAATATGAAAAATAATTTTATTTGGCTTGCAACATATACAAGAAAGAACACTAAAAAATGTTACTTTTACACAGCATCATATCCTCCTTAGTTTCTATTTTTGCTTCTAAGATTTGGGTAGCAAGACATTTTGGTCAATGCAAGCTCTTGTTGTGTTGCCTGCAGTTGAGCTAACAGTTGCAGCTCATGACACAACCGGAGGGATGGCGACGAAGATATCAGAAGCTGCAACGATAGCAAAACTTGGAATTGATGTCTACATTGTCAAAGTAACAAAATTCACATTACTCCTCTAGTCCTGTTTATAAGGAACTTCCCACATGTTTCAGCAAAACCAAGAAAAGCCTTAAATCTCATTATTAATCCTGCCTTAATTTTATTTTTCCAACTTTACCTCTATTTAATATTAAGGAGTGAATGAGAACTGAGAAGTCCAAGAACAATAAACTAGGGATAAAACTGTACAACATATAATAAATTCAATTAAGTGACTTAATTAAGAACCAAAAAAAAAAAAAAAATCTCTTGCTCTGCCCTATAAATAAATAGGACCTAGGGAGTATATTTCTTTGAGTTCATCTTATTTCTCTGGGGCTTCTAATATTTAAAATATCTATCTTCCTTTCAGGCAGCTACAAGCCATTCATTGAAGGCTTTAAATGGAGATCTTAGAAGCAGCATTCCCGGCGACTGGCTCGGCACGGTTGTCCGTTCCCACAAATAGCACTGCAAGTTCCCTCATCTTAAGCATATATTTGAGGCACACTTGTTGTTTCCAGTTACTTATGGTAAGTATATTGGTGAACAGAAAAAGATTTAGTGTCATCTCAAGCATATATCACTGTCATTTTCTTCCTGTTAGATTTGTTAGTGCTTATTTAGAAATATGTCAGATGAAAAAATATTTCTAGGAAGTGCATGTGATGTTTTATTATGAGAAATGGCTATCATGTTATATTATTGGAAAATATTTTATAATTAATGGTTAGACACATGTTCTTTGCAGAGATATGCATGAGGTTCCGGGGAAGGTCATAGTGCAGTGATATTAATAACAAAAAATTCAGGTGAGTTATAGCCCAAGGCTAACCAAGGATAGGCATGCCTCCAGGCTCAAAACATATTTGACCTGTTTATTGGTGTTGATGAGTTCAATTAGTGCTTTGTTTTTCATATTTTCTTTCGAGATATTTTCCTCTTTTTAGTCTTTAATATAAAACATATTTACTTAATTTAAGTAGGTTAATTATATTAATTAAGTTCGTTAATATGATGTGTTTTCTAAAACAACGTAGTCATCTTCCTTAATTTCCTCATTTCTTCTCCTCATTAGTTATTGTTAAGGAAATATCAATAGGGTAAATTAGATAAAGATTACCAAATATGAAAATTATGTTTTATATTTAAGACTAAGATCAACTCTTCAAATATATCTTATATTAAATATTGAAGGGAGTGTGAATTATTTTTTTGTGATTAACACTTTGAATTATATATGATTAAAATAAATATAAAAACCATGAAATCCTGAATAACGATGAACACTAATTGTTATTTAATTATTTTTTTGGACAAAGAGCGCTTTAAGTCTCGGTTTGTTTGTTTGTTTTTTTGATATATGGGTTTGTTTTTTAATAACCGTGAAAAATTTACAAAGCGCCAATGATAGTAAGTTTGCATAAGATAAGAGCCATGTTATGGCCCAAACATAAAATAAAAACAGAAGCTCAGTACCGTGGTTTGGTATGCAGGCATCCGATTCCTTGTCCCATAACTGAAGTAATAAATGACCTGAAAGTGACGAAACTGCCCTTGTCCATGATAGAGGGGCAAATGGGGAATGTGGCTACTTCACCATATTGTACAGACACTATGGCAAACTGTAATAGCGTGTGAGAAAATTTGTGATTTTCATTGGAACAAGGTTGCACAATTGCATTGTGTTTATGGTCACGCGCTCATAACTTTTATTCTAACTGCATTTTGAAAACTGAAGTTGGATAAAAACGAGTTTACACAACCTCTCTCAATCTAATTATTTTCGAACAAAAGTCCATCTGCCTACTAGTTCAATGAAATAAAAAAGTTGTGTGACTTCATCCAAACACAAAGAAAAATTGATTAATGAAATATAAATCATGGTTTGGAGAGAAGCTAAATTGATCGGCTTTTTTTTAATAATAAAAAAAACCTCTATTCTTCAAAATTACTACCTCTGGTCCTAATTATAAAACAAAGTTGACTTTTTTAAGAGATTAAGGAAACTAAATAAGTTATTTAATCATTTCATATGTTGTATATTTTTATATTATATATTAGTTTATTAGTCAAATTAATTAGTTTGAAAGAAAAAAAAAATGAAAATAAAAGTACTTTAAAATGATTTAATTAGCTTTCTTAATCTCTCCAAAAAAAAATCAATTATGTCTTATAATTAAGATCGGAAGAGGAAGGGAGTGACAAGTGATATTGTGCCATTCTAGCCACAAATCTCAAAGCATTTACTCATTCTCTATGTTTTTCCTCTTCTCGAGAAGGAAAGGTAAATGGTGTGTGTATTTGAGATAGTCAAATAAATTAATCAGTTTCTTTATATATTTTATTTATTATATTAATCAATATTTTTATAATTTATATCTATTGATATCGCTTCAACAATAATCAATAAAAAAATATAGAAATTAAATAATATATAACTATGAGAAAATATCACATTAACTAACTTAATAAATTTTTTAAATCTAATTAAATTAAATAAATATATCTTATATTAACATTATAATAATGTACTTGTTACGGATATCTCATAAATGGGTCTAGCCCAATAACTAAAGAGCCTAGTCAAAATGACTTCAGTTATGCTCATAACCGCTTCCTTGAAAATAGGAGTGGTTTTATCAAGAATATCTATCGTTATGGTAACTGCCTATGAAAGAAGGAGATTATTCAAAAACGCATATCTTGATATCCCTAAAATAAAGGATAAATCCAACAGATTAAGATAAGGGCCCAGGTACGCCTATAAATAGGGTAAACCCCTTACAAGGTACACACTTCTGAAACCCTAGCTTTTCTATTCACACAGAGCACACACACCACCCCCTCTGGCTATCATTAGCCTGTCGTTTACTCTCGAACTACGTGGACTTTGATCCACACTGTGGTACGTAGGACCCCGGGATTTCACCCCGGGCCAAGTCCAACCCAACTTGTGATCCACACCGGATCGGAGTACAAGCCCGGTCTCCCAGAGGAGAAAACCGGAGGAAGCCCGGAGAAAGCACGACAATGAGGACGAGTTCCCGGAAGCAGAGTTTGACTGCAATGTCATTAGTGGAGGTTACGGAGGTGGCGGCGATACCGCCAATCAGCGGAAGAAATACCTTCGGGAAGTCTTAACCATCAGGGGACGACCGACCTTCAAGCCGGAGCCATCGCAAACAGAAGAGCCTCCTAAGCTGTTCTTTACTCAGGAAGATTTGAGGGACGTAATCCCGGGTCATCAAGACGGACTGGTTATAACCGGCCTCCTGGGAAAATGCCGTGTAAAGAAGATATTCATCGATCCTGGCAGCGCGGTGGATATCATCCTGTGGGACGCCTTTAAGCGCATGGACCTCGACCCAGAGAATCTAAAGCCGTGCAGGACAACCTTAATCGGGTTCAACGGACAGGATACAAATCCCAAAGGGTGTATAGAACTAAAAATGACCTTGGGCTCTAAAGAAGCCTTTAAGACTGAGCGAGTCAAGTTTATTGTAGCAGATTTCCCTTCGTCCTACAATATAATCTTAGGCAGACCAACTATTCATAGTTGGGACATGCTCATATCAACTAAGCATCAGAAGCTGAAAATGGTAAGTCGGAAGAATGAAGTCGTCACCGTCAAAGGTGATCAGAAGGAATCCCGGCAATGCTATTTCTCGACAGTTAAAAACAATGAACCCGGAACATCCAGCTCGCAGCAGAAAGGAACTCGAAATTCAGCGCCAATCGCGCCGAGCTCGGTCAACGTGGTAGAGCTGGATGTAAGAGAAGAAGCAAAGTTGATGAAAACAGAGCCTGATGGAGAGCTCACAGGCTACCAACTAGGAGAGGAGCCCGGACAAATAACCTAGATCGGGAGTTCTCTTGCCGAGCAAGAAAAAATCGAGCTCAAAAAGCTGTTATGGAGAAACAAGGACGTATTCGCATGGAAACCTTCGGAGTTACCAGGAGTCGACCCGGCATTCTGCTGTCACAAATTGACCATAAATCCACGATATACGCCGGTCTCGCAGAAGAAAAGAAAGATTGCACCGGACCGACAGAAAGCCCTAGCCGAGCATGTAAGAGAACTGCTGGATGCGGGATTCATCAGGGAAATCCAGTATACCACATGGTTATCAAATGTGGTAATGGTCAAGAAACCCAATGGCAAATGGAGGGTGTGCACCGACTACACCGATCTCAACAAAGCATGCCCCAAGGATGCTTACCCCATGCCGGACAAATGTCAGGCCGTCCTCAATATGGTTGCCCCAAAAAACAAAAAAGAGGTACAGCAGTTGACTGGCAGACTGGCCGCGCTGACAAGGTTCTTACCGAAATCGGCAGAAAATACTCTTCCTTTGTTCAAGTTATTGAAGAAGGAAGCACAGCATGGAGAATGGAACTCAGAGTGTGAAGCCGCGTTTGACAAGATCAAAAAATGCCTGTCATCACCACCCGTGCTGACCAAACCCGAGCCCGGGGAAGATTTGATATTATATCTATCCGTGGCCCCAGAAGCAGTAAGTGCCGCCCTGGTGAGAGAAGATTCGACTGAACAGAAACCGATTTACTTTACAAGCCGGGCTTTGCAGAGTTCGGAGCTAAGATATCAAAGGTTGGAAAAGGTGGCCTTTGCACTCCTAACTGCCGCGAGGAGATTACGCCCGTACTTCCAGGGGCATAAAATAATTGTGCGAACCAGTCAGCTAATACGCCAAATACTCCACAAACCTGACTTGGCAGGAAGAATGACTAGTTGGGCTATCGAACTGTCCGAATTCGACATAGTATATGAAGCTCGGCATGCTATTAAGTCCCAGGCTTTAGCCGACTTCATTGCAGAACTGGTGCCAACAGAGGTAGTCCCGAAAGCAACCCTTGATGTTTGGAAAGTATTTGTAGACGGCTCGTCAAACGCCAAAGGAAGTGGAGCCGGGATCATAGTCGAAAGCCCGGAAGGAGTCGCCATGGAACACTCCCTGCAATTACACTTCAGAACGTCCAATAATCAGGCCGAGTATGAGGCTGTATTGGCCGGGCTATCGCAGGCAAAAGATAATGGGGCCAGGAGGGTTCATCTCTCTACCGACTCTCAACTAGTCGCAGCCCAAATCAACGGTTCATACACGGCTAAGGGACCCTTGCTAATCAAGTATCTGGGGAAAGTCAGAGAGGCAATGGCCGACTTCGATGAGGTCGTAGTCACCCACATCCCCAGGGGAGAAAATGCGAGGGCAGATATCCTCTCCAAATTAGCAAGCACCAGGAACCCGGGAAATAATCGGACTGTAATACAACAAAGTCTGAAGGAGCCCACGTGTATCATGGTCATCGCGACAGCAGAAGACTGGCGAAAGCCAATCTTAAATTACCTAGAAAAGGGAGTTAGCCCAGACGATCCTGGGGAAGCAAGGCAGATAGCACGGACCGCGTTAATGTACACGGTGGTCGATGACCAACTCTACCGAAAAGGCCTCCAATCCCCAATGATGAGATGTTTAAACCAGGCAGAGGCCGAGTACGTGCTATCAGAGATACACGAAGGGATAAACGGACAACACATGGGAGCAAAGGCGTTAGCCCGGAAGGCCCTAAGGGCTGGATATTACTGGCCGACAATGGTCGCGGACTCCAGAGAGCACGTACGGACGTGCGAAAGCTGCCAAAAACATGCTCGGATCCTCTGGCCACCTCCGACCGAGTTGAAGACCATCACGGCTCCTTGGCCATTCTTTAAATGGGGTATGGACCTCCTTGGACCGTTCAAACCGGCCGCAGGGCAATTGAAATGGCTTGTGGTGGCGGTGGATTATTTCACTAAGTGGATCGAGACCGAACCACTGTCGACCATCTCGGCTGCTCGAATACAAAAATTCTTCGAAAGAAATATTGTTGCAAGGTTCGGGATTCCTGCCGAGATCGTAACTGACAACGGTACTCAATTCGTTGACCAAGGCTTCCAGAGGTTGATGTCCGAGCTCGAAATCAAGCACCATTTCGCCTCGGTAGAGCATCCGCAATCTAATGGGCAAGCCGAGGCAGCCAACAAAATCATTGTTGACGGGCTCAAGAAAAGGATGAGCAATGCAGAAAGTAACTGGGTCGAGGAACTATACCCGGTACTCTGGGGATACCGAACTAGTGTCCAAACCTCGACCCAGGAAACACCCTTCCGAATGACATATGGATGCGAGGCCATGATCCCGGTTGAAATTGGGCAAACATCATGGAGGAAAGCCAAAGTCATGGAGGAGGGAGAACACGCTAACAGCAAGCAGTTAGCAGCCGAGCTAGACCTCATCGATGAAGTGAGAACGACGGCACACTGCCGAGATCTGGCAACGAAGCAGCTGGTGGCGGCTAAGTATAACCGCAAAGTTAGACCACGAGCATTCGATAAAGGTGACTTGGTATTACGCAGAGCGGATATCGGAAATAAGAATGCCCGGGACGGAAAACTTGCAGCAAACTGGGAGGGTCCTTACCGTGTTTCAGACAAAATGGGGCCCGGGACCTATGTCCTTGAGACGTTAGATGGCACGCCCATTAAACGAACATGGAACGCGGACAAACTAAGGACTTACTACAGCTAAAGACCGGGATGCACTCGGAATAAACGCACAGCAGATGTCAGTGGTGACTGAGAACCGCTTTTTAGTTTCAACGGATGTCGGTGGTGACCGAGAACCGTTTTTTATTACGCATTGTTTTGCTTTTGGCAGTATTTTCCATTGATTTTAAATTGTGTAATCCCAATTATTTCAATCAATAAAAAAGGTGGTTCAATTCATGGGCCAACCAAGTTATTACTTGTGAAATCAATGCAAAGATAGGCCGTGACAAAGGCAAGATAATTAAACAAAGACTTGGGTTTCGCGATCCCGGTCATGATAAGATTTGTCAACAAGTCTTGTAAACGTTACGATGCATCGGAACTGTCCCCTGGGGTGGTGTGAGATTGCCATAAAAGATCTTGATCAGGTCGAAATGTTTAGGCTCCTATTCAAAAAGGATATTAGGGCCCGAACATGTGGCAGTTGGCTACCATCTCGGTACGGTACTTTACAAGATAAAGTGCTTAGATGATTTTTGAAAATCGTCTGTTGCTTAGAATGCCCGACCATTAATAAACGTGGCCCGTTTGTTAAAACGTCGGTTGAATATCCAGCAGATTCTGCGCAATATATCTTGACTTTGGCCAAGTCATAAAATAAAGAACCGAGCTTCGTGCACGGATTACGTTCCCCCTTACTCATCAACTGGTGAATTAAAACACGAGTTTGGTTTAAAGGATGAAAATAAAAACATGTAAGATGGACGAGCTGAGGATGCTAGAAAAATCCGGGAACACCGGCTTGTCATAGTATTAATTTTGAGGGCAAAGGCCCCAGATTACAGAAAAACAAAAATGAAAATGAAAATACTACATAAGGGAAAAAATAAAAAGATCCTAGAAGGACGGCATCAAAATTGGGCTTGGCCGGGCACAGGAGAGCCAGGGGCGTCGGTCGTCGGAGCATCTTCCTCAGCTAATTGACCACGGTCATTCTCCGCGAGATGCTCGGACTCTTCGACCGGAGAAAGCAGCGCTGGTACAAATTGCCCGTCCTCTACCGAAGCTCTGAAATCCACAGCGTCTAAATTCATCGTAATGTCAGGATTCAGAGCTCGGACTTGGGCCAGGCATACGTTGAAAGCTTCAGCAGCCGTCTCCACGACCAGGACTTCCAGCTTATCCACCTCGGCAGCAGACGCCACGAGCTCGGCCTTGGAAGCGTGGAGGTCGGATTGGGCGAGATGGAGGTCCTTCACCAGCCCCGCATACTGACCCTGCAGGGCGTGCAGTGAGGCATTGAGGGTGTCTTCCCGGGCATGACTGGCGTCAAGCTCGGTGGAGAAATGATCCCTCTCAGCAAGGGCCTTTGATAGCTCCTCCACCGCCTTTATCTGCGCCTCTTCCGCTTTCAGGCGCGCCTCCTCAGCCTCCCTCTGCCTGATCTCGGCCTCTTTCTTTTCAACCCGACCTTTGGCAATCTCGGCTGCAGCCTTGGCGTACTTATGCTTAACAGAAGCATAAGCGTCCAACACGCCGGCCGTCTCCATTAGGTGGTCCTGCAGGACCTGCAGGTGATCGAGGTCGGAGTCGGCAAAGGCCTCACCACTAAAATATTTGCTGGGGGGCTTCACCGCGTATTTGAGCTCCTCCGAGACCCCATCAGTCCATACCTCACCCCGTGAGTGAAGGCGAGACTTGCCAGGAAGTGGGGGAGGAGGGACGCTTGTGGCAGCACCGGCGTCCGGGACAGAGGCCAGATTCTCTTCTGCGACCGAGATCGATGACGCTGCCACGGACTTCGATCGCTTGCGCGGAATGAGGTCCGTAGAGGCCGGAGAGGGCGCAGCCCTCTTCTCAGCAGTAGTCCTGGCAGGCGAAGGAGCAACCACAGCCTTCTTCTGGGAAGAGGACTCCCCTTTCTTTTTGGCCTTAGCCCGGAGCTTCTCGGCCAGTTCTTGGAAAGAAGCCTTCCCCATGTCGGGCACTACAAAAAACATAACAAACATCAGAAAGGACAAGAGGCATACGTAAAATATATATATATATATATATATATATATATATATATATATCCAAAGAACATCCAACAGAAACTATACTCAGTGAGTACAATTCCTCCACCGACTGTCGGATAAAAATCCGGGAATCAATAACATCCTTCCCGGCCACATGGTCAACCAGAGCTATCACGGTTTCAACCTCGGCTGGCTCTAGGCTATCATCGGAGGATGCAAATATGCTTTGGTCTTGGTCATAGTGAGTTTTCGACCAATACAGAGGAAACAGCAGCTCCACCGAGCTGGAATCGACGCCCTTAAGAAACCACGGTTTATGACCGGGTTCAGCGTTGATTTTGAAAAAAGAAGCCTTGAAGCCTTTCCAGGTGTCAATTGCCACATGGAAAAGCTTCTTGTCCGGTTTCCCCCGGAAAGAAACCCAACCCCTCTTTTCTTCAGGCTCCCCGGGTTGACGAGCCCGTTGGATGTGAAAAAAATAAAAGAATGTTCCGGTGGTGGGAGTACGATTTAAAAATCGGCAAAGCCGCTCGAATGCAATAATAAAGCCCCAGGAGTTAGGATGAAGCTGAGTAGGGGCCAGCTGAAGAATGTTTAAGAGATCTACTTGAAACCTAGAAAATGGAAAACGAAGGCCGAGTTTTTTGACGAAGTCTAGGTAGAAGAAGAAAAAGGAACGCTCATTCCCTTCCCGGGCAACGCACACCGGTTCATAAGGGCCGGGAAGAGATAAAGAACAATGATCCCGGTCCCCTAATGGGAGCTCGGCGATCTGATTGGTCGTGGCTTTTGATAGCCTGGACAGCACCCCGGTCGCAACCCAGTCATACTTTTCAGCAAGATGACGTGGAATACTGACGGCCGCTGACTCCACGAATCCGGAATCCTCGACAGGACGCGGAGAAGTTGACATACTACCTAGAAAAGGCAAAACAAAAATAAATTAGAAACGAAGATGATACCTGAAGATAGTAAAGCGGGACGGGTAGAAACGGCTACAACAACCCGCGGTTGGATATGCCGGCATCGCGAAGCTATTTCGTCAGCTTCCCATGACCGGCCAACCATCGTGGCCTCAGTTATCAGCCAGGAACACTCCTCGCACGGGCCGATAGGCCGCGTAAGGGAGATGAGGGGCTCCGCGCGTGAAGGAAAGGAAGAGGCGGGTAGAGGAGGACTTTCCCCCTTACCCTTTCCTAAGGGCGGCTCTGAAGAAAAAACCCTAGTGGCAGCAATCCCCCGGCCTAGACTTTCGGGCTCTACAGACTCAGACCGACCTCGAGCCCTTCCCCTAACCCGACCAGACCGTCCTGGTTGACTACCACCTTCTCCGCCATAACCACGGAGAACGTTTTCCCTCTTTTGTTCTTCGGTCAGAGGTTTCCCGTACAGCCACCAAGCTGTCCGGGGAGGCATACGCTGAATAAGCTCGGCCTCTTCCGGGGAAAAAGCATTTGGATTAAAAGGCGGAGGAGAACCTTGATGGCTCATCCCGAGAAGATAGAATTTAAACAGGAAACCGTAAACCAAAGACGGAGAAAAAGGATTGAATAGACCAGAAGTTCAGAGAAGTTCAAGAACAAAGCATAAGCCAGAACCCAAAGGGGAAGAAACTGGAAAGAACTCACAATAACCTACCCAAAAAAAAGGGGGGGGGAAAGACCAAGAGACAGAGAAAGAAAGGAGAAAACACAGCCAAATAACCAGAGAAGGAAACAAGGAAAGTACCTGGTTTGAAATAAGTTAAGGGAAGAGGAAATGCGCGAGCCACGAAGACCAGAAATGGGAATCTGAGGAAGATGAACGGGTGACTGGTTGCAAGTTTCTCTCAAGAAGGAAAATTCAAGGTTTGGCAATTTTCAAAATGCAAGAAGCAAAAAGTCGAAGGCTTTTATAAGCAAAACAAGCAGGCGGATGAGAGTCAAGAAACTCAACCGCCAAAGGCCCAAAGGGCCCATACACGAATGGTGACGTGGACGTTAAAAGGCGTGCACATTTAATGCTGATGGTAAGCAAACACGAAAACCAAGATAATGGGGCAGTTGCTCTACTCAAAGGCCGGCTAGTAAACATCAAATCAGCAGGAGGCAATGATGACACTCGTGGCCTCGAGATAAGACGAGCGTTGGATCAACAGATGAGGCGGACAATGATCCCGGATCGAAATGCTCACATGGCCGACCACATGAATACACCCCGGTTGCCCGACCTAACTCCCCGTGCAATCTCAAACTTGGGGGCAACAAGTCCCGATCCACGAAAAACTGGACAAGGTACCTGTAAACGAGGAGTAAGACCAGATAGAAATATCAATACTACCCGATACGAATAAAGAAGGAAAGTTCGAGAAGGCATGGGAGGAGTTCGGCCTAGAATCAAAATTATAGAACATTAAGACTGAACATTAATGTTCTCTCGGGATAGCAAACGAATGCAACCCGCGTTAACCGGGATGGGGGGGCACCCGTGTCCCACTCAAATAAACCGGAATGCAAATTGATGACAGATGGGGTAACCCGGGGACCAAAAATGTCCGACCTCAGAAAAAGAACTAGAAATCAAAAACCTCAGGACAGCGAAATGAACTAGAACACAGGACGTAACCTGACAAGTACATCCCGGCTGCTCGGAGCCCTGAACAACAGGGCTGGGGGCAACTGTTACGGATATCTCATAAATGGGCCCAGCCCAATAACTAAAGAGCCTAGTCAAAATGACTTCAGTTATGCTCATAACCGCTTCCTTGAAAATAGGAGTGGTTTTATCAAGAATATCTATCGTTATGGTAACCGCCTATGAAAGAAGGAGATTATTCAAAAACGTATATCTTGATATCCCTAAAATAAAGGATAAATCCAACTGATTAAGATAAGGCACAGGTACGCCTATAAATAGGGTAAACCCCTTACAAGGTACACACTTCTGAAACCCTAGCTTTTCTATTCACACAGAGCACACACACCACCTTCTCTGGCTATCATTAGCTTGTCGTATACTCTCGAACTACGTGGACTTTGATCCACACTGTGGTGCGTAGGACCCCGGGATTTTACCCCGGGCCAAGTCCAATCCAACTTGTGATCCACACCGGATCATTCCCCCTCCCCTTTTTTTTTTGGGTAGGTTATTGTGAGTTCTTTCCAGTTTCTTCCCCTTTGGGTTCTGGCTTATGCTTTGTTCTTGAACTTCTCTGAACTTCTGGTCTATTCAATCCTTTTTCTCCGTCTTTGGTTTACGGTTTCCTGTTTAAATTCTATCTTCTCGGGATGAGCCATCAAGGTTCTCCTCCGCCTTTTAATCCAAATGCTTTTTCCCCGGAAGAGGCCGAGCTTATTCAGCGTATGCCTCCCCGGACAGCTTGGTGGCTGTACGGGAAACCTCTGACCGAAGAACAAAAGAGGGAAAACGTTCTCCGTGGTTATGGCGGAGAAGGTGGTAGTCAACCAGGACGGTCTGGTCGGGTTAGGGGAAGGGCTCGAGGTCGGTCTGAGTCTGTAGAGCCCGAAAGTCTAGGCCGGGGGATTGCTGCCACTAGGGTTTTTTCTTCAGAGCCGCCCTTAGGAAAGGGTAAGGGGGAAAGTCCTCCTCTACCCGCCTCTTCCTTTCCTTCACGCGCGGAGCCCCTCATCTCCCTTACGCGGCCTATCGGCCCGTGCGAGGAGTGTTCCTGGCTGATAACTGAGGCCACGATGGTTGGCCGGTCATGGGAAGCTGACGAAATAGCTTCGCGATGCCGGCATATCCAACCGCGGGTTGTTGTAGCCGTTTCTACCCGTCCCGCTTTACTATCTTCAGGTATCATCTTCGTTTCTAATTTATTTTTGTTTTGCCTTTTCTAGGTAGTATGTCAACTTCTCCGCGTCCTGTCGAGGATTCCGGATTCGTGGAGTCAGCGGCCGTCAGTATTCCACGTCATCTTGCTGAAAAGTATGACTGGGTTGCGACCGGGGTGCTGTCCAGGCTATCAAAAGCCACGACCAATCAGATCGCCGAGCTCCCATTAGGGGACCGGGATCATTGTTCTTTATCTCTTCCCGGCCCTTATGAACCGGTGTGCGTTGCCCGGGAAGGGAATGAGCGTTCCTTTTTCTTCTTCTACCTAGACTTCGTCAAAAAACTCGGCCTTCGTTTTCCATTTTCTAGGTTTCAAGTAGATCTCTTAAACATTCTTCAGCTGGCCCCTACTCAGCTTCATCCTAACTCCTGGGGCTTTATTATTGCATTCGAGCGGCTTTGCCGATTTTTAAATCGTACTCCCACCACCGGAACATTCTTTTATTTTTTTCACATCCAACGGGCTCGTCAACCCGGGGAGCCTGAAGAAAAGAGGGGTTGGGTTTCTTTCCGGGGGAAACCGGACAAGAAGCTTTTCCATGTGGCAATTGACACCTGGAAAGGCTTCAAGGCTTCTTTTTTCAAAATCAACGCTGAACCCGGTCATAAACCGTGGTTTCTTAAGGGCGTCGATTCCAGCTCGGTGGAGCTGCTGTTTCCTCTGTATTGGTCGAAAACTCACTATGACCAAGACCAAAGCATATTTGCATCCTCCGATGATAGCCTAGAGCCAGCCGAGGTTGAAACCGTGATAGCTCTGGTTGACCATGTGGCCGGGAAGGATGTTATTGATTCCCGGATTTTTATCCGACAGTCGGTGGAGGAATTGTACTCACTGAGTATAGTTTCTGTTGGATGTTCTTTGGATATATATATATATATATATATATATATATATATATATATTTTACGTATGCCTCTTGTCCTTTCTGATGTTTGTTATGTTTTTTGTAGTGCCCGACATGGGGAAGGCTTCTTTCCAAGAACTGGCCGAGAAGCTCCGGGCTAAGGCCAAAAAGAAAGGGGAGTCCTCTTCCCAGAAGAAGGCTGTGGTTGCTCCTTCGCCTGCCAGGACTACTGCTGAGAAGAGGGCTGCGCCCTCTCCGGCCTCTACGGACCTCATTCCGCGCAAGCGATCGAAGTCCGTGGCAGCGTCATCGATCTCGGTCGCAGAAGAGAATCTGGCCTCTGTCCCGGACGCCGGTGCTGCCACAAGCGTCCCTCCTCCCCCACTTCCTGGCAAGTCTCGCCTTCACTCACGGGGTGAGGTATGGACTGATGGGGTCTCGGAGGAGCTCAAATACGCGGTGAAGCCCCCCAGCAAATATTTTAGTGGTGAGGCCTTTGCCGACTCCGACCTCGATCACCTGCAGGTCCTGCAGGACCACCTAATGGAGACGGCCGGCGTGTTGGACGCTTATGCTTCTGTTAAGCATAAGTACGCCAAGGCTGCAGCCGAGATTGCCAAAGGTCGGGTTGAAAAGAAAGAGGCCGAGATCAGGCAGAGGGAGGCTGAGGAGGCGCGCCTGAAAGCGGAAGAGGCGCAGATAAAGGCGGTGGAGGAGCTATCAAAGGCCCTTGCTGAGAGGGATCATTTCTCCACCGAGCTTGACGCCAGTCATGCCCGGGAAGACACCCTCAATGCCTCACTGCACGCCCTGCAGGGTCAGTATGCGGGGCTGGTGAAGGACCTCCATCTCGCCCAATCCGACCTCCACGCTTCCAAGGCCGAGCTCGTGGCGTCTGCTGCCGAGGTGGATAAGCTGGAAGTCCTGGTCGTGGAGACGGCTGCTGAAGCTTTCAACGTATGCCTGGCCCAAGTCCGAGCTCTGAATCCTGACATTACGATGAATTTAGACGCTGTGGATTTCAGAGCTTCGGTAGAGGACGGGCAATTTGTACCAGCGCTGCTTTCTCCGGTCGAAGAGTCCGAGCATCTCGCGGAGAATGACCGTGGTCAATTAGCTGAGGAAGATGCTCCGACGACCGACGCCCCTGGCTCTCCTGTGCCCGGCCAAGCCCAATTTTGATGCCGTCCTTCTAGGATCTTTTTATTTTTTCCCTTATGTAGTATTTTCATTTTCATTTTTGTTTTTCTGTAATCTGGGGCCTTTGCCCTCAAAATTAATACTATGACAAGCCGGTGTTCCCGGATTTTTCTAGCATCCTCAGCTCGTCCATCTTACATGTTTTTATTTTCATCCTTTAAACCAAACTCGTGTTTTAATTCACCAGTTGATGAGTAAGGGGGAACGTAATCCGTGCACGAAGCTCGGTTCTTTATTTTATGACTTGGCCAAAGTCAAGATATATTGCGCAGAATCTGCTGGATATTCAACCGACGTTTTAACAAACGGGCCACGTTTATTAATGGTCGGGCATTCTAAGCAACAGACGATTTTCAAAAATCATCTAAGCACTTTATCTTGTAAAGTACCGTACCGAGATGGTAGCCAACTGCCACATGTTCGGGCCCTAATATCCTTTTTGAATAGGAGCCTAAACATTTCGACCTGATCAAGATCTTTTATGGCAATCTCACACCACCCCAGGGGACAGTTCCGATGCATCGTAACGTTTACAAGACTTGTTGACAAATCTTATCATGACCGGGATCGCGAAACCCAAGTCTTTGTTTAATTATCTTGCCTTTGTCACGGCCTATCTTTGCATTGATTTCACAAGTAATAACTTGGTTGGCCCATGAATTGAACCACCTTTTTTATTGATTGAAATAATTGGGATTACACAATTTAAAATCAATGGAAAATACTGCCAAAAGCAAAACAATGCGTAATAAAAAACGGTTCTCGGTCACCACCGACATCCGTTGAAACTAAAAAGCGGTTCTCAGTCACCACTGACATCTGCTGTGCGTTTATTCCGAGTGCATCCCGGTCTTTAGCTGTAGTAAGTCCTTAGTTTGTCCGCGTTCCATGTTCGTTTAATGGGCGTGCCATCTAACGTCTCAAGGACATAGGTCCCGGGCCCCATTTTGTCTGAAACACGGTAAGGACCCTCCCAGTTTGCTGCAAGTTTTCCGTCCCGGGCATTCTTATTTCCGATATCCGCTCTGCGTAATACCAAGTCACCTTTATCGAATGCTCGTGGTCTAACTTTGCGGTTATACTTAGCCGCCACCAGCTGCTTCGTTGCCAGATCTCGGCAGTGTGCCGTCGTTCTCACTTCATCGATGAGGTCTAGCTCGGCTGCTAACTGCTTGCTGTTAGCGTGTTCTCCCTCCTCCATGACTTTGGCTTTCCTCCATGATGTTTGCCCAATTTCAACCGGGATCATGGCCTCGCATCCATATGTCATTCGGAAGGGTGTTTCCTGGGTCGAGGTTTGGACACTAGTTCGGTATCCCCAGAGTACCGGGTATAGTTCCTCGACCCAGTTACTTTCTGCATTGCTCATCCTTTTCTTGAGCCCGTCAACAATGATTTTGTTGGCTGCCTCGGCTTGCCCATTAGATTGCGGATGCTCTACCGAGGCGAAATGGTGCTTGATTTCGAGCTCGGACATCAACCTCTGGAAGCCTTGGTCAACGAATTGAGTACCGTTGTCAGTTACGATCTCGGCAGGAATCCCGAACCTTGCAACAATATTTCTTTCGAAGAATTTTTGTATTCGAGCAGCCGAGATGGTCGACAGTGGTTCGGTCTCGATCCACTTAGTGAAATAATCCACCGCCACCACAAGCCATTTCAATTGCCCTGCGGCCGGTTTGAACGGTCCAAGGAGGTCCATACCCCATTTAAAGAATGGCCAAGGAGCCGTGATGGTCTTCAACTCGGTCGGAGGTGGCCAGAGGATCCGAGCATGTTTTTGGCAGCTTTCGCACGTCCGTACGTGCTCTCTGGAGTCCGCGACCATTGTCGGCCAGTAATATCCAGCCCTTAGGGCCTTCCGGGCTAACGCCTTTGCTCCCATGTGTTGTCCGTTTATCCCTTCGTGTATCTCTGATAGCACGTACTCGGCCTCTGCCTGGTTTAAACATCTCATCATTGGGGATTGGAGGCCTTTTCGGTAGAGTTGGTCATCGACCACCGTGTACATTAACGCGGTCCGTGCTATCTGCCTTGCTTCCCCAGGATCGTCTGGGCTAACTCCCTTTTCTAGGTAATTTAAGATTGGCTTTCGCCAGTCTTCTGCTGTCGCGATGACCATGATACACGTGGGCTCCTTCAGACTTTGTTGTATTACAGTCCGATTATTTCCCGGGTTCCTGGTGCTTGCTAATTTGGAGAGGATATCTGCCCTCGCATTTTCTCCCCTGGGGATGTGGGTGACTACGACCTCATCGAAGTCGGCCATTGCCTCTCTGACTTTCCCCAGATACTTGATTAGCAAGGGTCCCTTAGCCGTGTATGAACCGTTGATTTGGGCTGCGACTAGTTGAGAGTCGGTAGAGAGATGAACCCTCCTGGCCCCATTATCTTTTGCCTGCGATAGCCCGGCCAATACAGCCTCATACTCGGCCTGATTATTGGACGTTCTGAAGTGTAATTGCAGGGAGTGTTCCATGGCGACTCCTTCCGGGCTTTCGACTATGATCCCAGCTCCACTTCCTTTGGCGTTTGACGAGCCGTCTACAAATACTTTCCAAACATCAAGGGTTGCTTTCGGGACTACCTCTGTTGGCACCAGTTCTGCAATGAAGTCGGCTAAAGCCTGGGACTTAATAGCATGCCGAGCTTCATATACTATGTCGAATTCGGACAGTTCGATAGCCCAACTAGTCATTCTTCCTGCCAAGTCAGGTTTGTGGAGTATTTGGCGTATTAGCTGACTGGTTCGCACAATTATTTTATGCCCCTGGAAGTACGGGCGTAATCTCCTCGCGGCAGTTAGGAGTGCAAAGGCCACCTTTTCCAACCTTTGATATCTTAGCTCCGAACTCTGCAAAGCCCGGCTTGTAAAGTAAATCGGTTTCTGTTCAGTCGAATCTTCTCTCACCAGGGCGGCACTTACTGCTTCTGGGGCCACGGATAGATATAATATCAAATCTTCCCCGGGCTCGGGTTTGGTCAGCACGGGTGGTGATGACAGGCATTTTTTGATCTTGTCAAACGCGGCTTCACACTCTGAGTTCCATTCTCCATGCTGTGCTTCCTTCTTCAATAACTTGAACAAAGGAAGAGCATTTTCTGCCGATTTCGGTAAGAACCTTGTCAGCGCGGCCAGTCTGCCAGTCAACTGCTGTACCTCTTTTTTGTTTTTTGGGGCAACCATCTTGAGGACGGCCTGACATTTGTCCGGCATGGGGTAAGCATCCTTGGGGCATGCTTTGTTGAGATCGGTGTAGTCGGTGCACACCCTCCATTTGCCATTGGGTTTCTTGACCATTACCACATTTGATAACCATGTGGTATACTGGATTTCCCTGATGAATCCCGCATCCAGCAGTTCTCTTACATGCTCGGCTAGGGCTTTCTGTCGGTCCGGTGCAATCTTTCTTTTCTTCTGCGAGACCGGCGTATATCGTGGATTTATGGTCAATTTGTGACAGCAGAATGCCGGGTCGACTCCTGGTAACTCCGAAGGTTTCCATGCGAATACGTCCTTGTTTCTCCATAACAGCTTTTTGAGCTCGATTTTTTCTTGCTCGGCAAGAGAACTCCCGATCTAGGTTATTTGTCCGGGCTCCTCTCCTAGTTGGTAGCCTGTGAGCTCTCCATCAGGCTCTGTTTTCATCAACTTTGCTTCTTCTCTTACATCCAGCTCTACCACGTTGACCGAGCTCGGCGCGATTGGCGCTGAATTTCGAGTTCCTTTCTGCTGCGAGCTGGATGTTCCGGGTTCATTGTTTTTAACTGTCGAGAAATAGCATTGCCGGGATTCCTTCTGATCACCTTTGACGGTGACGACTTCATTCTTCCGACTTACCATTTTCAGCTTCTGATGCTTAGTTGATATGAGCATGTCCCAACTATGAATAGTTGGTCTGCCTAAGATTATATTGTAGGACGAAGGGAAATCTGCTACAATAAACTTGACTCGCTCAGTCTTAAAGGCTTCTTTAGAGCCCAAGGTCATTTTTAGTTCTATACACCCTTTGGGATTTGTATCCTGTCCGTTGAACCCGATTAAGGTTGTCCTGCACGGCTTTGGATTCTCTGGGTCGAGGTCCATGCGCTTAAAGGCGTCCCACAGGATGATATCCACCGCGCTGCCAGGATCGATGAATATCTTCTTTACACGGCATTTTCCCAGGAGGCCGGTTATAACCAGTCCGTCTTGATGACCCGGGATTACGTCCCTCAAATCTTCCTGAGTAAAGAACAGCTTAGGAGGCTCTTCTGTTTGCGATGGCTCCGGCTTGAAGGTCGGTCGTCCCCTAATGGTTAAGACTTCCCGAAGGTATTTCTTCCGCTGATTGGCGGTATCGCCGCCACCTCCGTAACCTCCACTAATGACATTGCAGTCAAACTCTGCTTCCGGGAACTCGTCCTCATTGTCGTGCTTTCTCCGGGCTTCCTCCGGTTTTCTCCTCTGGGAGACCGGGCTTGTACTCCGATCCGGTGTGGATCACAAGTTGGGTTGGACTTGGCCCGGGGTGAAATCCCGGGGTCCTACGTACCACAGTGTGGATCAAAGTCCACGTAGTTCGAGAGTATACGACAAGCTAATGATAGCCAGAGAGGGTGGTGTGTGTGCTCTGTGTGAATAGAAAAGCTAGGGTTTCAGAAGTGTGTACCTTGTAAGGGGTTTACCCTATTTATAGGCGTACCTGGGCCCTTATCTTAATCTGTTGGATTTATCCTTTATTTTAGGGATATCAAGATATGCATTTTTGAATAATCTCCTTCTTTCATAGGCAGTTACCATAACGATAGATATTCTTGATAAAACCACTCCTATTTTCAAGGAAGCGGTTATGAGCATAACTGAAGTCATTTTGACTAGGCTCTTTAGTTATTGGGCTGGGCCCATTTATAAGATATCCGTAACAGTACTACTATAGGATTTTGGTTGGATATATTTTTATTTTTGGCAGTTTAGCCGAGGATATATTAATTATGACTAGACCTAACCTAGGGCTTCTTATAGGGGGTTGGCTTCAATCCACTGCCCTTAAAATTCACTTCCGTCCCCTGCCTGGCAACGACGCCGTATTTGTCAAAATGGGAGACCAACTAATAAGGCGCATCGTTTTAATTATTCTCATCCCATCCTCTGTTTGTGTTAAAATGTGACCTCGCGAACAACGCCATCCGAAGCTGTAAGTGTTCTCTTCCCATCCTCTACCTTGATTGCATCCTTTACCTTGGATTTCATGCGTGAATTGAAAATTTGTAGCGTCAACGGCGCCGTGCATATCCGATCAGAGGCGGAATTAGGGGCGGCCAGTGTTGGTTGCCGACCCCCTGATTCTCATCCCTTACAATTTCTGGGTTCTCAAAATTTCAGGTACTTCCTCCCCTCTCTCTTTCTCCATTCCCTTGTTTTGCTTCTTTGATTATTGAAATCGCTACATTAATGGTATTCATTTTTGTATCTCAACTCTCTTACTGAATGTTTTACTTTTGAAGCCAAGGGATATTAATTCATAATGGCGTACAATTGAGTTATTACTTGCAACTCTAACTCAAATCCCGTTGTCCATAGAGTCTAGAGTACAAGTTCAACAAAAATATAATGAATTTTGTTGAAAATACAGATAACTTCCCAATGTATTCAAAGGTTGCCCAAATTTATTCTGCATTTTGAGGAAAGCATGCGTCTGTTTTTAAAACATTAGGGGACAACTTAGCAAATCTATGTCACCAGGCAAAAGTTCAAAAATGAATCAGTAAATAATAATTTGCCTTTTATATTAAATATGAGCAACAGAATCATATACCTTCTCAACTGATACAATGGCTTGTTCATTCGTGGAATATGCTTATTCATGAAACATAACATGTTTTTGACAAATTGTTTGTCTTCACCTGCTTCAAAATTCATTCTCAACTTTTTTTAAACATTTACCTGGGGATCATTATAAAGTATATCCATAATTTATTTAATTGTGTGCGCCACTGCTAGTGTAAAGAAATTGGTGCCACTTTAACAGTAAAGATATTGGAGGGTGGAGGGAAAATTAGATGGTTGAAAGGAGAGGAATATCAAAACATAATCAGAAAACCATTTATGTATTGAAGTGAACTTTAAGTCTGCAAAGATCTTATTATGTTCTTTATTTTTTGTTTTGGTATGGAGTAATTAGAGAAAATCACTTACATCTTTATCCATTACAGGGGCTGATACCTCGGGCTAAACTTTTGTTGTCCCTTGGAGGAACTTTTTTCCTGGCATTTTGGCCACTGATCCTCATAACTATTGTGACATTTTCTGGTCTCTACCTTGTAAGTTCTCTTTCTATCCTTTTGTCAAATTGTGAGCATTCAATTTTTTGGATTATCAAAGGGCTGAAGTTTGTGACCCATACTGCATTGTTTCTTCCCCCCAGTGGTTTCATAAACATGATATGACAATATGAAGCACTTTGCACGCTCCAGCCCTTTTGAGAACTGAAAACTTCTAATGAAAATATATTTCTTCATTTGTGACATGTTATTAGACTGTCCATAACTTTTAGGTTCCTCAAACTTCACTATTATCTAAGAAGTATTTTAAATGTGCTATGTGCAATTATTATAGTGCTCAGTTGTAAAACCTGTCCCACTCCACACGTGCGCATATATATATATTTTTTTTTTTTGAAAATCCTGCCAACAATGTGATAGGGACCCACAATTATAAACCTCTTACAGTAGAAAGAGGGCATGTATAGGGAAACCGACCGTGGGGGAAGTGGCAGAGTAGGGAAGTTAACTTGTAGCCCATGGTCATGTAGATAGGATTAATTATGTAGTAGCTTTTATCTTGTTCTGTTCCTGTTTTTTAGTGGTTATGTAGCAGTTTTAGAGTGAGTAACCTATCTACTTTTATTAGAAGCATGTTGAGAGACTTTTGTCTTGCAGAGCTTGAGCTTCCAATTATATTATCAATGCTTTCTCCAATTTTATTGTCAACTAGGTCATTCCTGGTATTGGTTTGACACAACTCTTCTATATTTGCTGATTTTTCCCTTAGCAAATTCTTCTAGTGACATAAGATCAGCTTCCTTCTTCTCCTTATCATTTTCAATGACAATTGGAAAATGCATTATATGTTATTGCAATTTTGATGATTTTGTAAACTTTTTGTCTTTTTATAGGATCTTGGACTTCATTTTTCTGAACAGAGTTGTTTTATTGCTGTTTCATATTCATTTGCAAAGTACAAGTATGACAATTTCCTTTTCATGTCAGAGACTTGATTTTATTTGAAATATGGTTTTACAATATATTAGAAAAACACATTAATCTTGTTCTACAATATCTTTGACAGGGATGACCATAAGACTTGTGCATCTTTGATAGGAAAAGTTATCACTGTATATGAGAATGACCTAAATTTGGTGATTCAAATTTATAAATTCATTGCAAAGTTCTTTCTTTTCTATCTATATACACCATCCACTATCTTTATCCAATGTATATTGAGCATGGTTGTATATCTTGTTTCATAACAGATTACATGAAGGATGACCAAGCTCAACTAAAAAAATACAGTCTACACAGATGATAAGGTGAAAAGACATGAATGTGATGGTGCTACAAAACAATGAGCTTCTATGATCAAAATATACACCAACATAAGAGAACAAATATGATGAGCTTGCTTGACCTAGAAACACATCAGCCTAGAAGAAGCAATAAGTTGTACAAAAGAGCTACACCAAAGAAGCTGAACTGGAGACTTCATGTAGTAGTAGGAGTGAGATCATTGTCAATCATTGAACCTGTATTTGTATCATTATGTCATGTTGTATTTTTCAACTCTGTCTTGAGATGAGACATTATTATGTAAAAATTTTAAATTTCAATAAAAGTGACTAAATTATTTTATCTCACTATCATGATACTTTATGGTTACCTGCATTATATGTTTGGCTAAAATCCAGTGCTTCAAGCGATATTGTGTCTCATTCAAGTGGTGCCTACAATGAAGAAACAAAAAGAATATTCAAGATATATATGTCCTAAATGAACAAATTTATTGATTATGTTGTCAAACATGATATGATATACCATTAACAAATTCGTAAAAGTCATTTCACTTGGTTGTGAGTTGTCTAACATCTTATTGTTGTGATCTGTATGAGTTGATGAGCTTGATCTTTGAAGTTGATTAAGTTGCACCATTTCCAAATTTAGAAAGAAACTATAACCAACTAATATGCATCTTTAAACATTAAATTGATATCATAAATATACCTGTGAAGTTTTCAAAGGTTGTGAATCTTGAGGAGGTTTTTTAGAGGATTTTGTTCGTCGTTTTCTTGGACCAATTTCAACACGGCTCTTTATTCGTTTACTTGTCTTTCTACCATATCTCTTTTTGAAACCAACAACTTTGCCACAACTATTATCACCATGATGACTCCCTACACCATCCTCATCACCATTACTGTCATCTGATAGGTATTTTATATGAAGGTCAGTTACTTTCTTACTAAGTTCCAACACAGACTCATGGACAAGAGAGAATGCCCCTGGACTTTCTGATGCATCGCTTGCTAAATTGACAAGCAAAGGGCATAATTGTCTGTATCGATTTGATCTTTGTAATTTAGGGTTAACTTCAATTTCTTTTCCTTTAATATCATACACTACACCACATCGTGCTTCTCTTGTCCACCTCTTCATAATATATTTTTGGGGTAGTAGTTTGATATCACGTTCATTCAATACTCTCAATGCATGACAACATAATATGCCTACTCGCTCAAATTTTTTGCAGCTACAAGTAATCATCTCCATTGAAGGATCAAATGTCAGGCTATACTCCCTTTTCTTATCATACATGGTGATAACATAATTGAACATGGTTGCACTTTCCTCTTCACTTTCATTTTTCTTCCTCTCTTTCCTCTCTTTTCTCTCTGTTATACATGTAGCATCACGTAAATCATATTCATATTGGAACAAATCAAAGATAGGTCGAGTATAAATATCAGAAAGTTGACAAAGCATACATGAACTCTGCAATAACAACCTTGGCAACTTGTCACGTGCTTCAAAATCTCTTTTCAATTCGTTATAGCGCTTATCCTCTAGAATTTGTTCCAATTGTTGGAAAAATCTATTGACATCCAATTTAACATTGGTGCAACTTTTGACGGAGGCATTGACACTTTCACTAATTTGTGTGGTTCTCATACCAAGTGTCCTTGAATCCTTCAAATAGCATGCTGTCCATTTCTCTTTTATTTGGTACATGTATATCAACCATGAGTTTTCTATTGTATCTTGTCTTGATAATAATGCTTGCCAAGCTGCTTCAAACTCTGTTTCATCCCAACAATGATACATACAATGGTTGAAATCTCTAACCATTAAACTTGGAAGGTGCTTCATTGCATTCCTTGAAATATGCCATGTGCACAAGGCATGTTTTACATGTGGCATAACTTCTTGTAATGCTCGTGCCATAGCAGCATCTTGGTCAATAAAGATTGTTTCTGGCCTTGCATTCTTGTGTGCTTGCAAAAAAGTGTTAAAGAGCCATTTGAATGTCTCAATGGTTTCATCATATAACAATGTCACTCCAAAGATCACCCCTCCTTTATAATGATTGAAGCCTGAGAAAATTGCAAGAGGTATATGGTTATTATTTGTGCAATAAGTTGTATCAAGTATTACATAATAACACTCAATCCTAAATGTAAAATCTAGTTAGGCAATTTATAAAAATTTGAAAATTAATAAAATTAGCTGCTTGCCATTATTAAGTTAACAAGAATGAGAAAAATTGTGAAATTCATAAGGTCAACGTAAAAAATAGATTGAAATCCTACATAATGTAGTACTCAAACAAATCCCTTAATCAGTTCTTGAGAGGGGAGGATATGCTACACTTTGCATGAAGCATGATCAATATAGTTCATTTTTTCAAGACTATATAATTTAATATATTTACTTTTAATCTCAATTTATCACAAGAAGGAAATTTTAAACTCAATAAGTATGATAAAATCCCCAAATAAAATATGAAAATATATAATAAAAGTATATATTTGTTAATTCTTTTACACTTAGCCTTTTGCACTCCTGGACAAAATGAAACCAAAGTGAAGGGCTCAAAGGAATAAGCAATGGGTAAATAATGAATGATTCATGTTTAGGTAAATAAGTTTAGAAATGAATGTCCCCATCATACCACAAATCCAATGCATTAATGCAACTTTGAAAAAGAACCTAGACAAGTTCTAAAGATTCACTATTAAATAGGTGAACACACACAATGATAAGAAAAAGAATCAAGGCTCAAAATCCATCCAACAAGGTTTTTTGTACCATATCAACTTCCTAAAATAAGCTAGGCATCCAAGTTAAGAACGTTGTCCTAGAGATACTCCACTTGCTTAATTGACTCAAGTAAAGGGATTACTCAGGCTAGATGCAATCAAACTTGAACATGATTGACTTTCACAATCATCATGCATTTAAATTTTTACAAAAACATGTCGAGGGATTGCATTAGAAAAGCAAAAATAGGGTTCTTGTTATGTCTCCCTTGCTTTGACGAATGCGCATCTTGTTGGAGCGAATGACACAGAGAGCTAACATCTAACATCAAAGAAACAATAGGGCCTTCTTCAACAAGTATAGACTCACTTAAGCAAGAGGCTCATAAAACCACCCAAAAACACTCTTAATTCCTCAATGCAATCTCCAAATTCAATGAATTTTATTAAACCCATTCAAAAGTTTAAAAATTTTCAAATTTACTCAAATTTCAAGAACCAAAACAGTGCAACCAGAGCTAAGCCGAAAAGCATCCATGCAAGGTAATTCAATGAGCAATCCCTCCCCTCGCACTTAAATCATGTTTTGTCCTCAATGAAAAGCTTAATGGGGTGGAAACAAAAAAGAAATCTACCTTTTTCTAATGAACTAGGTCTCCCCCACACTTATTCTCTTCATATAGGCAATTAAGGTCAAGCAACATATCAAAATCTCCCTCCCCCCGCTTTCAAAGTCACAGGATTTCAAAGCTGTGTGTCTTCTTCCTATTAAACTAAGCTCTAAAAAAAGACCTTCCTTCTAAAAGGAAAAGAAACAGCCTTTACTTTAGGAGTTCAAATTTGAAATTTACAATTTGGATTTAAATTTATGATTTGAAATTTATATATTTGTGAATTGTAAATTTCAATTTATTCCCACCATTTTTTCACATCTGATCATCCATAAATAAAGTCAATCACAGTGCCTGGATTCATCATCATCATTAGTTCTGCATCAATCCTCAGCAACACAATATGATAATACATGTCACACATATGATTCATAGTGCATGCTTACTATTACAATGCATGTTTTAGGAGTTTGAATTTTCAATTCATAATACATGCTTACTATTACAGTGCATGTTTTAGGAGTTTGAATTTTCAATTCACAATACATGCTTACAATAATAGTTGTCGATCCTCAGCAATGTGTCTGGATGTCAAATTTATAGGGAATAAATCTTCTATATTTCTTCCTCAGCAACGTGATTTCTCTTTTTTTTTCAAGTTCCGCCATGATGTGTTGTGCACTCGTGCTTCACTCAAGGACTTAGATGATTCAACTCATCAGTGGGCTGTTGTAGTTAAAGTCTTCCACAAATGGAATGTTTACCAAAAATCTCCATGATGTTGAGTCACAATTGTTTTAGTGCATTCACGAAACACATTTATACAAAACAAAATTGAAGAAAGAGAGACGATAGGGCAGTAATTGACAATAAGTGTTTTTTTTTTTTTTGCTCGAAAGACAATAAGTGTATTCACGGAACACATTCACACATTTATAAAGCAAAGAAATTAAGCAGGATAATAAAGTGGATTCACTAACAGTGGCAATAGTACATTCACGTCACACATTTTGCTATTCTAGCAACATCTACAAGTCAAACATAAGGGAAAACTTTCTTGACCTCAAGTGTCTTTCACCACAAAGGCATCAAATGGGTTAGTTTATATATCTTCTGTCTTACCATTCTTCTCAATACACAAATTAAATAGTTCTTCAATTGAAAATTTGGCTTCCCCTTTAATAACTTAGTATCACCACTCTTTGAATAGCTATAGTAACAGTAATAAGATAAGAGGCATATTAAATATCTTTCAGAAAGATCAAAAGAACGCTGGAGGATATTAAAAAAATCTCATATCTTGCATACACAAACACATCTGTTGATCTGATATAAAGAGCCCTTTCACCTCCTTCAGGATATATTGAATTGTAATGAACCTCTGCCCAAAAACTGAGAAATATCACTACATGGCATCACAAATAGGAAATTCAAACTAAGTAAAGAGTGGCTTAGAGTGAAAGGGCTCTTTTAAAAGTTAAAAACACATCATTAAACAATTATAGAAAATAGCATAAGATATAAAGCACAAATTTTATGTTTCTTACATGTGAGTTAGTATTCTTTAACTAGATCCAAACATCACATTGTTGTTTAACATTATTCAGATTTCATTTGTAATGTGTCTGAATCAATTGGAGGATATTATTTTGTTTGGGTTTCATTTCTAATAATATGCAGTCATTCATTGGTAGTGATATTTTAATGTTCTTTACAGACAAAAAAATCACATCATTCATGAAATAAAATAAGTTTAAATAATTCGTGAAATACTATCATCCCCAGCAACGCACGGGGAAGTAAAAGCTCGTTAAGCTCAAGCAACATATCAAAATGAGAAGAAAACAGATGAGGAAAGATATAACCTTCGGTTTAAATCCTTGTAGACTCTTGTAGGAAAAGTTCTCATCTCAGATGAGAAACATGCATTTCTTTTTTGCAACCACTTCTCCTAGATGGTACCTTCTTGGTAGTGCAAGTTCATGTAAAAGAAACATCAAACGACAGTATCTACTCCAGAAATTAATACATGGAGAAATTTTAAATAAAACATAGGAATTTTATAAACTATATTCTCTAAGTAAACATCACAACTAAGAAAGTTAACTTGGTCCCCCTCGGTAGGAATTGAACAAGTAGTTAGACTTCCCTTCATTCTCCATTTGCTCCACCTCCGTCGCCGACAACGTTCATACTCTTCTCCATCATCGTTCATGACCTTTTTCCTTCACTCTCTACCTCCCTTGAAGTTTCACCCATCACCACACCGTGAGTTTCATATTTAAAATAGAGATAGAAGAATCAGATCAAGTAGCACCCACCATTTTAGACCTTTGATTTACCACCTCCATTGTCCACGATCACCACTCATTTTCATCGGTGTTGCAGACCGGCAAAATAGGCCTAATGAAGATTGGCCCAATAAGAGTCCAGTGGCAGAATCGACCCAATAAAAAAACTTGTATAACTTGGGTACACTCCTACAATCACGCACACCACGATGCACGAGACGGATAGTGGAGTAGGCATGACCCAAGGAAACAGGCGCACTATTAGTATTCAGCAGAGTGGACCATGATCTTAGGTAATCTCTATAAATTGAAGATTGCCCACAAGGTACATAGATTCTATTCATCTATTCTAAATTCAATTCCACTGTGCACACACCCACACCCTTATTGGCATCCGCCATTTGTGTGACACAGTGATCTTCAGAGGTTCGGTTATATCTCTCTCATAGATATTGTTGAGCCCCTACATTGATCTGATATTAACATCTACCAATCCTTTGAGATTAGACATTCGTGTTCATATATCAGAACATTAGCGCCGTCTGTGGGGATATTAAATTACGATTCCCAAAACGAAAAAGCTGAGAATGGCAAACACCAGAAGCAGAAGTCAGGTGTCTTGCCAGGATCAACCAGGGCAATTGCCCTAGCAGAATCCTGAACAAAGTATGCAGCATGAAGATTCTGTGCCACCTAATTATAACCGAGTTGAGGTTGAAACAGAAGATGAGATGACCGACATTGGAACCTCTCATGCGCCCAGCAACCGAGTTGTCCAATAGATACAGCCACTGTTCCAACCTCAAAACCCTTGACAGGAGTTCCAAATCGAAAATCCCAACATTCGCCGTCTGCAAAATGTAATGGAGACACTGTTCAGGGGGATGAAAGATATGGAAAACCATAATAGGTTACAGAGAGAAGTTGACATCCGACGTTTGCAAGAAGACATGGAACGCCGAGGTGCAATATGGAGACAGGAAGAAGGACGTAGGCTACAACGGATTTTGGACAATAGGCTCGGCCGAGAAGAACAAGACAATTAGAGCGTTAGCCGAGATGACACTGACCGCAACTAAGTCGTGATCCTTGACCGACATGAAAGCAGAGATGTGGTCGGTCCAAGTAGGGTAAAAGGGTGTAACTCGACGCAAATAAGGGCTGAGGGACCTAGCAATCGTGGAAAGGAGAAACAAGACGAACCCGACTAAGGTAGAACTCGAGAAGAGGAGATTCAAAAGATGACTTGGTTAGAGGAGTGGGTCAGGCAATTAAAGAGCCCATGATAAAATAATGGCCGAGATCCAAGTAACCCCGACAGGGTCAGCATCACCACAATAGCTCAAGGAGACGAAGGCATTCCTCGTGATAGACTTGAACATACCAGGGTGAATACCTCAGACAAGCATCCGACAGAGAACCAAAGCTCTGACAGACAAGTCGTACCGCCAGTAACCCCAGTTAATCCGAAAAAGCTGGCTAGAGTGTGTAGTAGTGGAATTCAGGGCCCATTTTCTGATGAAATTAGAGCAGTTGTATATCCCAAGGGTTTTGACTCAAGGGATTTGCTAAAATATGATGGAACCCAAGACCCACAAGTTCACCTTAACAACTTTGGTATGGAGATAATGGTAAAAGGATTCAAAGGACCGATTGTTCCCTGGCTATTAGGGGCAACACAGTTGTGGTTCCACTCGCTACCACAGAAGTCAATCCAGGACATGGATGGTTTCGGACAGAAGTTCTTGGTGAATTTTGCAACTACCAAGAAGCAGCCAAAGACCGAGTTTTAACTCGGGCAAATAAAACAGGGTCCCAATGAAACCCTACAACGATACCTTGAGCGTTTCAAGGATGCCGCTCTATAAGTGCCCGGGATTGAAAGAGGACGTACACTTGCATCTAGCCATAGTTGGTTTGGATGATGAATCTCGGCTTAAGAGATTGTCCATGAAGGAACACATGAAAACCTTGGCCAAGTTTAGAGATCGGTCGAAACGATACCTAGAACTAGAAAACTAGAGATTGACAGCCAAGGTAACAGAGGGAGAATCAGGAGCCCACCCCCAAAAGGCAAAGATCAACAAAATATCTCAAGGCTAGATAATCGAGGGCGTTTCACGGACAATAAACCGCGGGGAAACAAAGCGGAGAAAAGATATGAGAAATATATGCCATTGAAAGTATCTCGGGAGTAGATATGGAGAGAAGTTGCCTTAACCAAGATGAAGAAGGTAGAACGACCACGGCCCCTTCTAAACAAGTTCACCCTAGACAAATCATGATATTGCGAATTCCACGACCAACATGAGCACACTACCGATCAATGTTAGTACTTGAGAGATGCAGTGGAAAAATTCATTCGAGAAGGCAAGTTACAGAGATATGTGATTCAAATGCAAGGACAACAAAATAACAAGCGTCCAATCGAAGGGCGGAACCGAAGCCATGAGAGGAAAAGAAGGGAGCAAAAACAAAAGACGGGGGAAAGTGATGACAAGTTCCCCGAGGTAAGATATGATTGCAGTGTTATTAGTGGGGGCTCAGGGGGTGGAGGAGATTCTCAAAATCAGCGACAAAAGTATTTAAAGGAGGTTTTAGCGATCTGTGATCGCCTAAGCTTTAAAAGAGAAACTAAGGAGTCGGAGTCACCGGTGCTCAGCTTCACGAAGGCCGACTTAGAGGATGTTGTTCTCGATCATTATGATGGCTTGGTGATAATGGGGACAGTTGTAGATTGCCGAGTTCAAAAAATAATGGTTGACAATGGAAGCTTACTGGATATAATCTTATAGGAGGCATTTCAAAAGATGAGGCTTGATCCATCAAAATTAAAGCCATGCAAAATGACTTTAACAGGCTTTAATGGCCAAGATACTAGGCTCAAGGGCTTTGAAACAACCACTATTTAATTAACTGAATTAACCTAATATTAGATAGGTAATTGACTTAATAGTACTTCAAAATTCACGAAAAATTTATGTAACACAATTATCTAACGTGGCAATTGGCTTTAATTGAATTATGAGCCCTAACGTGGCAATATACAATTATCTAACACAAACCAAAAGAGACAGAAACACTACTTTTAACAGAGTAGTCTAAGCTTTTGAGGCCTCCCCTGATGAACTCGGACGTGAGCTATCACCTGGAAAAATTTGGTAACCATCAATCCAACTTATTATGAATATTAACATGTGCTAATGAGGTGCCAAGTGGAACAATTTATATAACCAAATATTAAAATATATCTCAAAAATATTGATATCACGAAACATCATAAGATATCACAATTCTCTTTGAACTCGATTCCCTTCCAATCAATCCAACCGAACCGTCTTATTTCCCCCGACTAGACCCATAGACTAAGTTACACCCATATTACTAGTTACTCAAAAGCTCACTGGTCAAGTGATGAGAACCAGCCAAAATTCTCAGAGCACCTACCCCAGACCATGGGTCTTTTCCCCACTTTACCCTAGTGAGGCGTCGTAAGCCCATCACTCTGGTGAGTAAGTCCCATCACTCTGGTGGGATAATCAAAAGCCAACCATTATGCATCTATGGAGGCATCACCACGTGGTGTAAATAACTTTTTCATCTTCTCCCAACTTTTCCCATCCCAAGTTTTCTCATAATAACTTAATAGGGGAATTTCCAGAATATTCACAATAGCCATATCAACATATATCAGTTCTCAATTCATTTGAATGCATGTATTTCAACTCATAAAAATTCCACATGGAAAACTTTATTTAAAACATGCATAATCAGTTCAGAAAAATGCTCATAAGCAACATATTAATCACATAATAAGTGGAAAGTGGTTACCCCACGCCTGAGCTAACTACTTTTACATTGCTCCTAATTCCAGAGCTCAACACACTCCACAGATCAATCTATCACAACCAATTTAATATCTGTTAATAATTCCTAATAATTATGACACATTATTATCATTATCATTATCATTATTCTTTAATTTGAATTCCTCAATATTCAATATCACATGGACAATTATTTTATAATTATTATCTATTATGGAATTTATTTGGGCTTTCCAAAAATATAAAATTAATCATACATAAAGTTTTAAAATCTTGGGTTAAATAAATATAAACTCCCAGACTATTCTTTTCCAAGAAATAATTATCATTTAAATTAAGTAAATAATTCATCATTAATATATTATTTATTTCTCCTTTAATAAATAATAACCTTATTCATTTTTCTTAGTTATTCACTCCATTAATTATTTATTAACATTAATCATTATTACTTAATTACCTCATTTATTATTTAGTAAAAGAATTGAATAATTTCCTTTATTATTTAATCTCTTTCCTTAATTATAATCACTATCTTTTATTTATTTTCTTTATTTTGTACAAGATATTGTAGTGAGATAACATTAGGGAGTTAGTTTAAATCCTACTATTTAGGAACAAATTAAATCTTATAATCTTTAATATATTTATTCATCTCATTATTGCTATCCTATTATTGTTATTATTATTTTATTTTATTTCATTTTTTTTTTTTTACTTATTGTATTATCCACTATTTTTATCCATTATTGTAAATATATATGCATCAATAACTTTACAAAAACGCAAGCATGCCTTTTTTTGGTTTCTATATTCCTTCATTTATTCACAATATATTCAAGCCCATACAACAAGCATCTATATTTATACCTTTTTACACACATAGCTTCAGAAATGACATATATAGGCTTTAGTTTAACTTTTGATTCTAATAGATGTATTCATATAGGCACAAACAGGGAAACATGTGCATCGGTTAAAGCCTTTTCCTTTTGATCTTCTTGTTATATATATATAAGCAGCACACACTAACACAGTAGCAACGCACACTATATATATATATATATATATATATATATATATATATATATATCCTTTGAACTCCTTCCCTTGATCCAACGACGTGCACACAAACTCCTCTCTCTCTCTTCCATAACCACTCACCATGCTCGGCGTTTTTCTCTCCTCCTTCGCATGCAACGACACACGCCGACACCAAGCAAAAAGAAATCACACAATGACATATATTTCTATAACGTATCCGACGCCTCAGCCCCCCCTTCCTGTTTTCAGTTTAGCAACGCATGGATTTTGATTATTAAAGATTCATACCTAAAGACTCTTGATGGAAAAACTGATGAAAAACGAACGGCATACATTACTACTACAAGTTTACGACGGGGAGAGAGAGAGTACATATCCTCACACACACCGACACCCTGTTTTTGGTTCCAGTTTTCAGAGATGCATACTTCATGCTCCTAGCGGGTTAAAGCCCAGAAATTTGCGTGAGGATAATGACAGAAACCAGGAGGAGAGAGACCCGACAGCTTACCTTCATTTTCAAGCTTGCATGACGTGATTTCGTGGCTTCTCGCTTCCCCTGTTCCCGTCGACCCTGGACAGAGTTTTACGTCTCCCTCTCCGTTCTCACCTCCCTCTCGGTTTCTCACCTTCTCTAGCCTCTGTTTTTTTCAGCGTCACAAACAGGGCAGAAGGTGATCGCCCTCTCTGTCAGATGTTCTCAACTCTCACCGCGACTCTCCTCTCTTTCTCTCTCGGTTTGTTCTCTCTGCGTTTCTGTTTTGGTGAGGAAAAAAAAGATGAATGGACTGGTAACAAAGGCCACTATATATTAGGCATTGAAGGTCCAGTTCATAAAGCACAGCCCGATGGTTAAACGATGAGGGGCTCGAGGATCACAAACTGAGAATAGATATGGTCTTATCTTGCGTCTGCTGCTGGTTTTTCTTGCCCTACAGTTACGCCGAAATGCTGAGTAACAGACTGGAAGAGGGAGAGAGAAGGAAAACGACAGGGACATACATGAAGACTAATGGGCTGCACATTGGGTTTGGATCATGAGTATGAGGTTGGGTTCGCTGGCAGCTGAAACCCAGGCTAAATGGGCTTGAAGTGAATTGCTCTCTCTCTCTTTCTTTGGGCTGTTTCACATGGCAATTGGAATAGAAAGGAGGGAAAATGAAGGTTTCGTTCATGGGCTTCATTATTATTGCTAATGGGCCGAAATGATGAAATGATTTATGAGCTTTGCTGAATGGTTGTGGCCTGAAACAAGTATGAATTAAGGGAGTATTGGAGTATTTTATTTAATTAAAGATATTAAATAATGTTAGAGAAAGCAAAGTAAAAATCCTCAGGCATAAAATATTGATGATAAAATATTTTAGGCCTAAGATAATTACTTTTTTTTTCCAGCCTAAATTTTAACTAATAAATTTTGTAAGTAGTTTAGATCTAAAAAAATCATTATTAATTTCTCTTATAATATTAAAATTTGAGCTTCCCAAATTTGGGATGTTACAGGCTATATTGACTTAAAGCTGACTTTAGGAATAAAGGAGGCTTTTAAGTCGAAAGTTGTGAGATTTGTGGTGGTTGACTTCCCTTCTCCCTACAATATTATCATCGGAAGACCAACAATACACAACTGGGACATGTTGGTATCCACAAAGCACTAGAAGGCGAAGCTGATTAACAGAAAAAAAAAACAAAATAGTTGTTATCCGAGGAAACCAAAAAGAATCACGACAATGCTATTATGATTCGATCAAAGGAAGTAAGGAAGACCCGGCCTCCTATCAAACTACGGCAGAGAAGGAGACCATTCACTTGGTTGAACTGGATATGAGGGAGGAGGATAAAATTCCTAAGGCAAAATCCAGTGGGGAATTGGAAGACCTTATACTGGGTAGCGAACCAAGGCTGTTTACCAAGATCGGCAAGGAATTAGACTCCGAGGTCCGTCTGGCGCTGGAGGAGTGTTTGAGAAAGAACGCCAACATATTTGCTTGGGGACCATCAAATATTTTGGGGATAGATCCAAGCTTTGTTGTCATAAGCTCGCGATCAGACCGAGATCTACCCCAGTCGCCCAAAAGAAGAGGAAGCTTGGCCCAAATAGAATGGTGGCCCTTGAACATGTTAAAGATCTGCTGCAAGCTGGTTTCATCCGGGAAGTCCAGTATACCACTTGGTTGTCCAACATCGTCTTGGTTAAGAAACCTAATGGCAAGTGAAGAGTGTGTACTGATTACAAAGACTTGAATAAAGTATGCCCCAAAGACGCCTTTCTAATGCCGAACATAGATCAGCTAGTAGATAATGCTTCAGGTTTTCAACTTTTGTCATTCATGGATGCATATTCCAGGTCTAACCAAATTTCCATGCATCCTGATGATCAAGAAAAGACGGCGTTTATTACAAAAAGAGCCAACTATTGTTATAATGTTATGCCTTTTGACCTAAAGAATGCCGGTGCCACGTATCAGCGAATGATGACTAAAGTCTTTGGGGATCAGTTAGGAAAGAACGTTGAAGTATACATCGGTGACATGATTGTAAAGTGGGTTAATCCAGTAAAACATATACAAGATTTGCAGCAGACTTTCGATAAGTTGCGAGCTCATCGAATCTGACTTAATCCGACCAAGTGTGCTTTCGGTGTCCCCTCGGGAAAGTTTTGGGTTTCCTTCTAACACATCGTGGAATTGAGGCAAATCCGGATAAGTGCCAAGCTATATTGAGTATGAAGGCCCTGACATACAAGAAAGAAGTGCAGCAGCTCACGAGGAGACTTGCCGCCCTAACCTGATTTTTACCAAAGTCGGTGGAAAATTCGCTCTCATTCTTTAAGTTGCTCAAAAAAGAAGTCGTCCATGAATGGAGTGTAGAATGTGAGACAGCCTTTGATAGAATAAAGCAATGTTTGGCTACCCCACCAGTTTTAAGCCGACCTGAACTAGGGGAATTCTTGATCCTTTATTTGGCGGTAAGGGAAGAGGCTGTGAATGCAGCTCTGATATGGGAACCGAAAGAGGGGAAAATACTGGTGTACTTCATAAGTCGAGCTCTTCAAGGTGCCAAGATGAGATACCAAAAGCTCGAGATGATGGCCTTTACATTGTTAATCATGGCATGACGATTGTGCTAGTATTTCCAGAGCCACCCTATAGTAGTTAGAACGAACCAGCCAATCCGACAGATTCTACACAAACCCAATTTAGCTAGAAGAAGGACAAGCTGGGCGATAGAACTATCCGAGTTCGATATTAGTTATGAAGCCCGACATGCAATCAAATCTCAAGCATTGGCCGATTTTCTAGTGGAACTCACTCCATCAGGAGAGAAGGATATTGGGGAGCAGGCCCAATGGAAGATGTTTGTGGATGGATCATCAAATGCCATAGGAAGCGGAGCCAGAATCATTTTGGAAAGTGCAAAAGGAGTATCCATTGAGCACTCGCTGAGTCTTGGTTTTAAAATGTCCAACAACCAGGCCGAGTAAGAGGCCCTCATTGCCGGATTACTTCAGGCTAAAGAAAATGGGGCAAGGAATGTGCAAGTGTCTACCAATTCGCAGTTGATGGCATCTCAGATAAACGGGTCCTATCAGGCTAAGGGACCATTACTTGTCAAATACCTCGGAAGAGTCAGGTCAATCATGGCCGACTTCGATAAGGTGGTGGTGAGACACATTCCAAGAGGAGACAACACAAGAGCCGACATTTTGTCTAAATTGGCCAGTATTCGAGGTGTCAGGAATCATTGGAGTGTGATTCAGCAACACTTGCAGAAGCCGACGTGCGTGATGGTTATCTCAGATACCAGTGATTGGAGGAAGCCCATTACCGACTATCTTGAGTGAGGAATTCTTCCTAATGATTCCTTTGAGGCAAGGAAGCTCATGAGAACGGCGACATCTTATGCAATGGTGAACGATCAATTATATCAGAAGGGCTTGCATTCACCAATGGCGAAATGTCTCGATTCCGAAGAAGCGAAATACATGTTGGCCGAAATCCATGAGGGCATCAATGGACAGCATAAGGGCGCAAAAGCATTAGCTCGGAAAGCCATAAGAGCCGGGTACTATTGGCCAACGTTATCGGTAGATGCAAAGAATCATGTCCGAAGATGCGACAGCTGTCAAAAGCACACCAAAATTATCCGAACTCCTCCAGCCAAGTTGAAGTATTTATCGGCACCATGGTCGTTTTATAAGTGGGGGATGGATCTCTTAGGTCCATTCCAAAGAGCCCCAGGGCAATTATGATAGTTGATAGTGGCAGTTGATTATTTTACGAAGTGGATTGAGGCCGAACCATTGTCTACCATAACCTTGGCTCGTGTACAAAAATTCATGGCGAGAAGTATTATTGCTCGCTTTGGAATCCCGGCAGAAATAGTCTCTGACAATGGAACCCAATTCACGGATAAAGGTTTCCAAAAGATGATGTTCGACTTCCAGATTATTCAGCATTTTGCCTCGGTCGAGTATCCGCAATCTAATGGCCAGGCCGAAGCTGCAAACAAAATAATTGTTAACAGTCTCAAAAAGAGGATGGAAGAAGCTGAGACTAACTAGGTCGAGCAGTTATATGTGGAGCTATGGGGATATCAGACAAGCATCCAAACGGCCACAGGAGAAACCCCCTACAAGCTGACTTACGGCTGTGAAGCTATGATACCAGTAGAAGTTGGGGAACCTTCTTGGAGGCGGGTCAAGGCTTTGCACGAAGAAAACGAGAATAACCAAGCCATTGCCCCCGAGTGAGACCTCATTGACGAGGTCAGAGCTGTTGCACATTGTCAAAACCTCGCCGCAAAACAACTCATCGCAGCCAAGTACAATAAAAAGGTGAGACCTTGGTCTTTTGAGAAGGGCGATCTAGTGCTTTGAATAGCCGATATAGAGAACAAGAATGCACGAGAAGGAAAACTGGTGGTCATTTGGGAAGACCCTTACCAAGTTAAAGAAGCATTAGGGCACGGAGCTTATGTGCTTGAAACCCTGAAGAAGGAGGCCGTGAAAAGAACATGGAATATAGACAAGCTGAAAACTTATTACAATTGAAGCTTTTAGGTGACATAGTCACGAGTTTATGTTAAAGGCAGCATGATCATGAGCCTATTTTGTAAGTGACATAGTCGCCATTTAAATGTAAGCTCTTATAGAGCCCATTATTTTGTAAGCGACATAATCGCCATTTGAATGTAAGCTCCTACAAAGCCAATCACGACGGTTGTGCCATCAAGTCTAATTTGAATAAAAGAATGTGGAGTCATAGAACCCATTTTTGAAGATTCTGTGCGACGGTTTACCGCCAAGTCTATTTTCAATTCTTAATTGAATTATTTACGTTGGCAATGTCAACAAGCCTAAGTTGATATAAATGATATCCGAGTTGAAGAATCTGTTACATCAGCCTTGATCAAGCTGGTTAAATTAAGATTCAGTTGAAACTGTTCTTAAGTAGCACGATCATTAATAACTCAAGATATGTTATTTCCACACGAGAAAATGATTAACGCCAGCGTTAAAAAGATAATGAGGCAAAAATAATTCAAGTTTGAAATATCGAATAAAGACAATAAAATGCAAAGAATGTTTCATTTATGAACAAAAAGTACAAGAAATAAGCCGAGATTTAAGTCGGATGAAGAAAAAAGAGAAACAAACAAGTAGCTAATTTGCTAATTCAGAGCTCGGTAGAGTGGGTGACTGCGGTTTAGCATTCCTGCCATCAGATTAAGCATCAACATTCCCTCCTACCCCGAACGGGCCCTTGTCAGCCGACATGTCCAGAGCACTAGCCGAGACAGGTTTCTCGTCCTTAACTACCGCATCAAAGCGGGCATCCTCAAGATTGAGCTCCATGTTGGGATTTAGGAAGGCCACCTACACTAAGGCATTGGCAAAGGAATCTTCCACGCCGCTCTCTAAATCAACAATATCAGCAGTGACAGTGGCCAATTGCCCCTCCAGGTCTTGAACGTGGGCCGGCGTTCAAGCAAGCTCATCAGCGTTCTCTTGACGCTTCTTCTTCTCCTTTTAGACCTCTAGCTGGGCCGCTTTGAGGTTGTTTTCCAAAATAGCGACAGCTTCCTCGGCTTTCGCCTTCGCCTGTTTGGCATCTTCAATCTCAGCCAAGGCTTTATCTCGGGCATCTTCCACCGACCTCACCGCTACCTCTACTGCCGCTTTTATAGCTTTTGCCTGCTCTGATGCTGCAGATTTAAGCTTTGCATCTGCCTCCGCTCATTGGGTTTTGAAGAAACCAACGGCTTAGGCAAGCCCAGCAACACACACCACCTATTGTTCGATGTTGACCAGCATTTGTTTTTTGGCGATAGACATCGGCTAGGGGGTGAACCAGCTCAAAGGTAGGCGAATGTTGTTTCGTACGAATGAGTCAACCCAATTTTCCCATAGGTAAGATGAGGATCGATACATGTTTAGGGTTGGGACCACCAGCACTCGTGTTTGAGCTACATTCGAAGAGGGTGGCGTGATTGGTTCATCGAAGGTCATGGATGGAGACATAGGCGGGAGGACGGTCGACTCAGGCACTGGCTTCGTCTGAGTGGTGTTCGTCTTCTTGGAAAGGGGAGCTTTGGTACCCTTCCCAGGCTCTGGCGCTTTTTGTTTCCCTCCAGCGCTGGCTTCCTTAGTAGCCGCCTGCCGAGCTAATCTGTTCATGTACGTCGGCACAGTAGACATTGTTTGTCTACAAAGACAAAAAGGTGGTCAGTAAGTCGGCAAAGTAATGATAAAATAAATATTACTACAAGCATCATGCATACTTGCTACTGTTCTCTTTCTCTTTTTCTTTAAAGGGACAGATAAATAGATCCCGGCATCAAACGGTCCCATAGTCTTGCCGAGATCTTCTAACAATTTTTTAGCCCCCTCCTCAGTCGAGGTAAAACTAGTCTCTTTCAATTTAAAGGCTTTGGTTCCCAGGTCATGGTGTTTGCTGGTCCAGTACAGGGGGAATTTCTCTTCTAGTTCCCCGAAGTCATTTACAAGAAGGAACCATAGTGTTTGGTTTGGAATGGCTTCAACTTTAAAGAAAGCTGACTTAAAAGATTTGAAGGATTCTGTATGAGGGTTAAAAAGCTTTTTACCACGGACTTCCCTAAGGGTGGTCCATGTAAACTCTATGGGCTTATCCTTGGTTTTGTAGGTATTTATGGGAGAGAAAAAGTGAAAAAATAAAGGAATTGTACAGGTTACTTTTTGCTCTATACATATGTTTTCAAAGGCTAGGGTATAAGCCCAGCCATTGGGGTGCAATTGTGTTGGGATGACATGTAAATGGCCAAGGACCTAGATAATAAAGTCAGAAAACAGGAACCCGACGCCGAGGAGGGTAACTACATCTCGGTACATGAAGAAGAAATGGGGTACAGAATCCTCAATCCTCCAAGACGCTACAGACTCTCTATCTAAGGGCAGCCGAACGATGTATCCTTAACCATCAGTAAGGGTGGGCCCTTTAAATCCTTCCCAGGTCATTTTGTTTTGGATCATCATAACCTCTTTGCTTATGACATAATGACCCGGGCTATGAGCAACGTCGGTGAACCCCGACTTCTCAGCAGCCGACTGCTCACTAACGCAAGATGAAGAAGCCATCTATACCTATATGAATAAAAAGGAAAGACAAGTTTGAAGGAAATCTACCTCAGTGTGAAGTTATGGGATGTACTCCGCCCTCCAAGGTGATATTGGGAGCAGATCTATCTCGGCATGTGACTAACACCATGTTTGCATCTAAGTCTCAGTCAAGTTTGCCTAAGGTCAGGCTTTGCCGACGGCAAGCATCACAAGGAGTATGATCCTGACGGGGGAAAGCCAGCTTTGGAGAGAAAGGAGATATGGGATGGATAAACCATGGGTACAACTCTTCAGCATCATCTCGGCTTCTCTCTCCCGACCGAGTTGAACTAGGGTTATATACTCATGTTAACAATTTTCACATGGAGAAGGCAGTAAAGGTGAGATTTGAGGGATTGGTTCTTGCGAATACACTGGCGGAACTAGGGGCCGGGATACTGATATTGGAGTTGCTCTTATGGGAGGAGAAGGGGGAGGAACCCTAGTTTAATTTTCCTACTACCACTACCAGAGGGTTTGAGGGCATTTGCTTTCACAGATTCCTTGGAACGACAAACAGCAAAGATCCAATAGGCCGTTTTTTCAAAAACATGTTTTATGACTTCCCTAGCTTCTTCGAGTATAGGCCTACCGTACATATCTATTGGTATGTCTGGGTTTTTGTCCATTGAGAGGCAAGAGCAAGCAAAGAAACCAGAGAAGGGCAATTTGACTCAGAATGTTAAGAACAATGCTTAAAAACGTTACCCAAAACCCAGAAACACAGTTTGAATCGAAAATGAAGAAAGAAGAACTACAGAGAAGGAAAGAAGGAGAAACTTGAAAAGAATCTAAATCAAGAAAACGTTGGTGAAAGTTTACCTGGTGCGGGAAAGCTTGGAAGAAGGGAAGGACGAGTTTTGCGTGACTTGGATTTAGAGCTTTTTCTCTTGGTAACAATAGTAGTCTCTGATCATGAAAACTTGAAACAACGTGACATTTGAAGTTATATAGATGACAAGCATTTGAAAAGGCAGGTTTAAAAAATGCCAACAGGCGCGAAGGTGAAGCGACAAGACTGGTGACGTCAGATAAGCGCAGAAAATCAAGTTTGAAAAAAACCCTAAAAAGTTTAATCATGACTGTTACAAAAAGACGCGAGCATTAAATAGGCACGAAAGCCAAAGACAGCTGGCAGAGGTATGGATGAAGAAGGGGTTTTATATGCTGCCACGCATTTCGCCATCAGGGATATCAAAGAGCGCCTGTTCATGTACCCGTGTTCACATTGTACCTCGGATTGAGGGCAACACAAGGGACACGTGGAAGAAAATTTAACTTGGTATGATGAGGTTCAATTAGTTTGGAAAACCATGGAAAGTCAAGTTTAAGTCGACAACGAGAAAGTCGAGGAACAATGTAATCTCAGCGAACCACAACGGGGGGCAAATAGGAAGTTCAGGTCATACTCCACGTCATGGTCAAATGTTGAAAGTCGGACAATGAAAATCCGAAATAAGAAAGCAACGTGAGAAGTTCAAAACCCAATGTTGTTAAATCTACATAATGGAGTCAAAGGTCAACATTGAAGCACTTAACCTCGGTATCCCAGAGACCTGAGACACCAAGAATGGGGGCATCTATTACGGACCGGAAAAATGGGCCTAATAAAGATAGGCCCAACAAGAGTCTAGTGGCAAAATCGACCCAATAACAAAACCTGTATAACTCAGGTATACTCCTACAATCATGCACACCACGATGCACGAGACAGATAGTGGAGCAAGCATGACCCAAGGAAACATGCGCACTATTGGCATTCAGCAGAGTAAACCATGATCTCAGGTAATGTCTATAAATAGGAGATTGCCCACAAGGTATACAGATTCTATTCATCTATTCTAAATTCAGTTTCACTGTGCACACACCCACACCCTTATTGGCATCCGTCGTTTGTGTGCACAGTGATCTCCAAAGGTTTGGTTATATCTCTCTCATAGATATTGTTGAACCCCTACATTGATCTGATGTTAACATCTACCAATCCTTTGAGAGTGGACATTCGTGTTTATATACCAGAACAATCGGCAACCTTCATTTTCCGTCACTGTCAGCACACTCTTATATTTTCCACCAATGTGTCATTTTCCCCTATTTCCTTCTCGTCTTCCATTTGCATCATTGATCTCAATTTTCTAGTGGTGTGTTTCTCATGGATGAAGCTTCCAACGTGTGCAGTGGGGCTATTTTGATGGCTAGTAGTGGCTAAAGTCTTTCAATCCTTTGTAGCAAGTGGCAATGGTATGAACTTGGAGCTAGCTTCAATAGAGGAGTTTTGGTTCTTTCATTCCTTTATTTCTACACTATATTTGTGATTCCTAGCTCCTAGGATAATTTTATAATGTTGAACTGATTTATTTGATGTATTTGGAGGATTGGATATAGCTAAAGCTTTGTTAGATGCTTGACATTGTGTTTAATTAGGTTAACTATCATTTCTTTGTATTGGTTGGACTTGGCTTTCCTCCTTTTCTTCTTACCATCATTTTCCCTTCTTTTTCTTTTTTCACCATTGAATCAAGATCTCAACGGTACAGATTTAACAAATTATATATTTAAGGTAAAATTATAATAATAAAGTAAAATTATAATAATATTTTTATTATCTTTTTAGGGTAAAATTATAATAATATTTTTATAACATGTTAAATCTGGACTATTGAGATCTTAATCTAATGGTGAAAAAAGGAAAATGAGGGAAAATGATGGTAAGAAGAAAAGGGGGAAAGCCAAATCCGTATTGGTTAGCCATTGAATTGATGATTTTGTGAACATTTTGTGCTAATTTCAAGGTGATTTGATTAGTGGATAAATGGTGCGAGGTATTAGCATTGGTTTCTTGATTTCAACTTATGAATTGTGTTCAGCATTGGGTTTTAGCATCATTAATCTTAATTTTTTTTATATGGTGGCCATTGTTAAATTAAGATTAATGAGAAAATCAAGTAGCTAGTAATGCAAGGTGTAGCCTAGTTATTGGATTAAAATCTAAATACGATTTTAAATTTTAGAGAAATTAATATTCAAAGGTGTTTTGGTATTAATTAATCTAATTAGGCGAGTCTAAGGAGTGGCCCTTAGAGTCTGTTAAAGCTATCATATTTAATCTCCCATAATGATCCTTGGCTTTTATACCAGTGACTACCTATAGAAATGCCAAGTTTTGCTATTGAAGAAATGAAAAACCATGCTTTCAGAAAAATGACTGCTCAATTTAATCATAAGAAAATTAGACACAAGTACAGCTTGCAAAGCTATCTTACAAAGTTATAATCACCTTTCAAAACTCATGATGTATCACTAGCAATAGAACATCACATCCTTGAATTTGTCCTTAATTGGCAGAAGATCCAATGTATTGCCTTCAATGTACCAGCGAGCACGGCAGGCAAGCGAATGGGCATAGTGAACAGGAGGTACTACAATAAACAATCTTCCTCTCTTTTTTTTTTTTTTGAACCATGAAAATCTTCCTCTCTAAGTATAAAGTTAATTTGACATGTATATACTCATTTGGAGAAGGCGACAATAAAAATAAAAATAAAAAAATACCTATATTGACAACGACTTAGTGCTGCTTGCATACCTGTTTCATAATATATAGAAGTGTTATTAACCAAAAAAACTATTAAATGACAGTAACATTACCCTTATGTTTCGATTACTGTTGAGGTAAAAGTCGAACTCTCTAGGATGGCAAACACCGAAATCAATAGTAAAGCCTTAATAGATAAGAAAGACCAAATTATTAAGCTGAATCCAAACTGAAAACGTGACTAAATAAAATACGACAAATAAAAGGAAAATTTAACACTTGGTAGTATATTTCCTCTTTCATTACCATCCTTGTCATTTGTTGGACAAAAATTGAGTGTGATGTCTTTTTGTACTACCAAGTAGGCTAGTTTTACCTCATCATTGTATATAATAAGGCAGCCTGATACACCATACGAAATTAAGATTAATTTTGGTAGAGATATATAGCTTTTGTATAGCTTGCACTTCATGTAATAAAACCTCACTGAATTGTTCTTCCCCAACTCCGTCTCTTTGAAGCCAAAATTGAAATTGAAGAAAGAAACATAATTAAAAAAGGGTACACAAAAATTTTAATATAAAAACTATATTCAATGTATATATGCTTCTCTTAACACAAATCAACCTGTAGAATATGATATTATAGTTTTCGTCTGAGTTAAAACAAGATAATTCCATACTGCTACACCCGCCAATGCTATATTGCGCCCCCAACCTATATAATTAACGCTTGAATATTTAAAATTTAGAAATGGTAAACCTGGTTAATGATTAAGTTGGTTGTTGATGTTAATTTTTTTCATTTTTTTAATCTTCAATAGGCATATTTTTACATTTGTTATTATATTCCACAGTCAACATATTGTTTCTGCCTTATATGAAAAAAGCAACAAGTATTATGTGCCTATATGATTAAGCATTATGAGCATACAGGAAATACTTTAATAGTGTTTGGATCATTTTTGGATAATACTTTAATAATTGATTCCTTTTAATAGTTACTTTATATCATATCAACAAGAACCCTGCACCTCAAAACTCTTACTATCAAAATGGCAAAGACCAGGGAGAAGAAGAAATGAAAATAACGCGAGGGCAATTTCGTCTTTCTATTTTCATTTCTAGTCCTTCAAAATAATTTCTAATTTTATGGTCCTTCTTAAAAAATATTATTTATATTGGGTGCTTTATTATAATTTTCCCTTAGATAAAATTGACCTTACCATTGATCTTGAGGGCTAAATTCCAAGATATAGAGGATCTAGCTTTGTAGCTTTCTTAAGACGACAACATTGGGACACTATTCCCAATTCTGTTTCACAAATTCATTTAATATTTGCTGCAAGAACAGCGTGACATTTTAATAAGCAAAAGACCAAACCAAATTCTGGGTTTTCATTTTAGTTTATATCTCAACGCTCACCCTAATAGCTTGGGGAGTTGGGCAAGATTATGTAATCAACAGCTGAAGTTCCTTGCTGAATTGGCAGTAAACTTATGTAAGAACTCTCTCTCGTTCATCAGGTTTGTCGATAGATCTGACTTCAAAAGCTTAGCGGTATGGCAGAAAGCCTAACACGTTTCGATCAGGTAAAAACAAATTGTTAGTGAATAGGGACATGATAGTGTTTAGGTTAGCGGTGATTTAAAAGTTATCTGACTTTTATAAAAGCCCGGTAAGAAAAAAAACCAAGTTAAGCTATCTAATTTGTATTTGAATTGTCAGTTTGGCTCGTTGAAGAAGTGATTTTTTTCTATGGGTGTTTGAATTATTATTTAAAAATTCAGTTAAGATGGAAAGTGACATGAATCATACTGAAAAATACATATACATATTAGTTGTATATATTGAGATAATAAAAATTTTAATCTTAATATTATTATTTTTTAAATAAATGATTATTAAAAAATTAACAAACAATAATAATTACCGTACCTAAGTAGGATCGATATATAATAATCAAAGAATATTAGCACGAAAATAAATAAATAAATACACACACGTTTAATAGCCAGATTTATATATTAATTTTCAAATATTAAATATATAATAAAGTATTAAATATATTGAAGTTTAATATATGTAATTTTTTAATATACAAATAAAGATATAGGAACTTGCAATCACGTGCAGCCAAGCGGTTCAATTTTGGGATCCCATCAACATATTAGCCCACTCCCTGTATTCATCAGTCATATGTTTATTTGTTCAGATTTTTGGTCAGGGCGTTAGCAAATAAGCTCTAACTTGGAGCGTCTAAAAAAGCCCAGTACGTTAAGGATTTTATCATAAGTCCAATGGACGCAACGCATAATCCAAACGGGTTTGATTAGACTTTTTTCCAACTTCTTACTTTTTCTGGCTTCTTTATATATATATATATATATACACTTTAAATAGCTTTAAGCCCACTCCAAACACATCTAGTATAGATAGAATAAAACTTAGCATTCCCTTGTTGATACACACCTCAGCCAACCGTTTACAAAAATGACTTGTTAAATCTTCATCCATTTCATAAGAAAAGTAGAGACTTGCCCAACATTCCACTTTTTTACCATCATACAATTTCTTCAGAATGCCAGAAAAGATTAGTGCAATGAAATAACCAGAAAAGATTATCTTTCTCTAGAAATCAAACACATTCTTTCCATTTAATTATACACACGCCATAGTATTACCCTTAGATATTAAAGACAATGAGCCATGTAAAAGTTGTCTAATGAAATTCTACAATTCCAGATAATGAACAATCAGGACTGGTAGAAACAACTAAACACTTCACCTTGTCCTTCATATTCCAAAGACTCGGTGAGGCTGTACCAATTTCTTCATTACCATATTTAAACTACAGTAACAAAAAGAGATTAAAAGATGCATAAAAGAAAGTAAACGTAATTTTCCAACCCATCTATCAAACATAAGCCACTTTTATGTAATATTTAATTATTGAGAATATTATTATTATGTTGGTGAAACATACTTCTCTAACTAGCAATCATTTCCTACATGTTTGTAAATTGATTTTGGTTATTGAGACTTTATATCTCATCTCGTCGCTAATATTTTTTAAGCAATACCTCTAATTTTGCTAAAGGCCAAGGGAAGCAGCTAAAGGCATAGGAGTTGTGAGCTTTGTAGACCTGTTTTGTTATTGGTATTGGTATTGCATGAATTTCTATTTGTCATTATAGGGCCCTCATATTTTTAAAATACCATATTTATTGTTTGGATAATTGTTTCCATGATTGTTTAACCAATGTTGGGGAGGAGACCTTACTTTATTCCCTCTGATATTTTGATGGATCCACAATTATATTTTGTGCGGAAATTGTCTAATGTATACAATTTGTTTTGAGGTTTAGTATTGCAAAACTTGTAGGCTATGTTTTCTTCTGTTTGTTAATTGTACCAAGAGTGATGGATTTTCCTTAGTGGGTTCATGGGTAGAATTTGTGTCTTGGACCCCAGTTTGTGTTCTTAAAAGAAAAGGGTTTTTCTTTTATCACTTGTTAATCAGGCTTTTTAAAACCATAATGATTAATTGTTGTTTTGTATGAAAGAGTCTTTCCATCAGCTCTAGTCATAAGCACACTCAACAATTACATCCAATCTCATCTTGCCCAGCCAGCAGTCCACATCAGCAAATTTAACGATGTTAGATCCTTATGAAAACATAAAGATCAACATTTCAAACAGAATAAAACTTAAGGAATTAAAACATACGGTTTGAAACTAAAATAACCGAAATCAAAATGTTAGTAAACAGTGAGGACCAACAATAATATTAACCATTGTTTCAACTTCAACCTAACTGCTAGGCAAAAATTATTTTCTCCCAAAGGCACCCCAAACGTGATTGATTTTTTGAGCTTCAAATGTTTGTTTTCATAAGTTAAAAGGCATGTTGATGGGGATGAAAGCCCTTCCGAAGCAAAACAAGCCAAATGGGCAACAAAGAAGCTCAGGAGCGTGTGTTGGTATCCAGGCATCCGATGCCTTCTCCCCTAATTAACGGAATAAGTCACCTGAAAATTTTCGCATAGTTGAAGCTGAACAAAATGACGAAACTGCCCTCATCCATGATAGAGAAGGCAAATGGGAATTGTGGCTTTTATATATTATCTATGATCCTTAATATTAATTAAATTTTTTAAAGAGCTAAATAAATTATTTTAGATTATTTATATTTATCTTTTTTATAACAAATTAATTTGTCTTATTTATAAACTAATTTATAATCAAATTATATATAATATATATTATAATTAACTAACTTATGTAACTTCCTTAACCTCTAAAAAAATATTAATTTGTCTTATATTAAATATCAGAAAAATTATTATAATAGACACTACAGCAAAAAGCAACAGTCGTGTGAGAAAATTTGTGATTTTCATTGGAACAAGGTTGTACAAGTGCATTGTGTTTATGATCACACCCACATATGGGGTGAACACTTGTAAAGCTAACTTTTATTCTAATTGCATTTTACAAGGGTTAAGGAGTGAATTTGTCAACGAACTATTAGCTAAGGACTACCCAAACCAATAAACTCTTTAATAGACCAAAACCACCAACAAACTTTTAAAAATGTAAAATCTGCACAATGCCGTTAGATTTAAGCTAACGTCCATTTTTTGGGCCTAGAAAAAATTACAGAATGGCACCCAGATGTTTATAAAACTATAGTTAAGTCCCAAAAAATTTCAAAATTTTTATTTTAGTCCCTCCACGTACTTTATATGGAGGGATTAAAGTGAAAATTATAAAAATTTCATAGGCCAAAAGATAATTTTCTAAAATTTTGGGTTCTTTTCTATAATTTTTGCAGAGCCATTCCCACCCCCCAAAATCTGCCCTGGTTACAAGCCTTTTTTTGAACCTTAGCCTGACCTGGCCTGTGGCCTATTAAGGAGACCTGTAATTTTAAAAATTTTGTAAACAGTTTAACAAACCACACGCCTCACCTCAAAACAAGCTTACTTCAAACAAGGCGAAAATATAATTACTTTAAATGGACAAAAAACAGACCTACTTTAAACATGTTGTTAGATGTAGGTCTGTTTTCAGCCTGTTTAAAGTAGGTATGTTTTCACCCTGTTTGAAGTATGCTTGTTTTGAGGTGAGGTCTGTGGTTTTTTAGGCTGCTTACAAAATTTTTAAAAGTATAGGCCTCCTTAATAGGCCACAGGCCAGGCTAACGCCGAAAAAAAAGGCTTGTAACCAGCGGCGGATTTTGGGGGTTAGGGATGACCCCGCAAAAATTACAAAAAAGAACCCAAAGTTTTAAAAATTATTTTTCAACCCCAAAATTTTCTTATAATTTTCACTTTAGTCCCTCCATATAAAATACGTGGAGGGACTAAAATAAAAATTGAAATTTTTTTAGGCTTAAATATAGTTTCATAAACATCTGGGTGCTATTCTATAATTTTTGTTGGACCCAGAAAACAGATGTTAGATTAAATCTAACAGCATTGTGCAGATTTTATATTTTTAAAAGTTTGTTGGTGGTTTTGGTCTATTAAAGAGTTTATTGGTCTGGGTGGTCCTGAGTTAATAGTTCGTTGGCAAATTCACTTCTTAACCCTTTTACAAACTAAAGTTGGATAAAAGGCAGTTAACATAATCTGATTTATGTTTAAAAACGTTATTTTTAAGAAATAGTCCATTTGCCAACTAAATCAAACACAATACGTCTCAATAATCTAACAAGATTTTGGAAGAAAAGTCCAAGTTTAGCCAACTTGCATATTTGACCCACCAAAAGCACCTTTTCCATCTGACCTCAGAAAAAGCATCTTTTACATCAAAACAAAAGTTGGGGGTGATGATCAATAGAAATTGGTTCAAATGGAAGGGACTTGGGTTGCTTAAGTAAGGATCTCGAGTTCAAGTCCTTATGGATGTAGAAAACTTCTTTAGGAGAGGTTCCCGTATATGCGCCCGACAGAACCTCAATCCGAACTAGTCAAAGCAAAGCTCTGATGGGTGCAATAGAAAAAAAAAAAAGTTGGGGGTGATGTTGTATCAAAAAAAAAAAAAAGTTGAGGGTGATGTCATCCAAACCCAATAAAAAAATTAAAAAGCGATTAATGAAATAGAAATCACGGCTTGAAGAGAAGACAACGGTATCCGAGACACGTCCAATCTAGCCACAAATCTCAAAGCACTTGCTCATTCTCTATGGTTTTGCGCTTCTCGAGTAGGAAAGATAAATGTTTTAAGAAAACTTTTTATTATTATTATTATTTGATCTAGTCAAATTTCGTTCAGGGCATGTTTAAAGGTAAATTGATGAACTGCTTTTATATATTTTATATTCTTATCATATATCAGTGTATCAACTTCTACCAAAGATAATGTAAAAAATATAGGGAAAATTTTATTGAGCCATATAACATAATTTCAGTCAACCCCAAAATTTTCTGAAACTTCATTACACCCAATGGGTCAAAACGAACTTAAATTTTGAGGGAGAGAAAAAAATGACGCCCTTCTTTTATTTTTGTCTAGAAAAGTATTTACAAGATAAGTAAAAGCATTTATAAGATAAATAAATGAATTTAAAAAAATAGAAGAATTAAAAATGTTTTGACCATTTACACCACCAATATAATCATTTACAAAACAAATAAAGTAAATGCATCATTATATTTTCACCCCAAAATTATATCACATCCTTGAGAGCTTAATGAAATTTTCCCAAAAATATACAGTCCCAAATAATTAATATAAGGCATATATATAGGGAAATGATCTAACTCCTATATATAATGCATATTTATCATATTAGAAGGGAGGAGAGAATTAAAAAAGATGGTTATAATGTTTAAAGTATCATATTAACTAATTAATTAAATTAAATTAAATAAATATATCTTATATTAAAAATAAGTGTTAATATTACTATAAGATTTTTCTTTGGTTCCGGTAGCCCCAACATTAATTGTAGATAATTTTAGTTTTGAGGGTTTGGTAGTACAGATACCAATTATGGCTAGACCTCGGGCTTCTTATCCATGTATGGCCCTCACGCCAAGAGAAAACTAGAACCGTCATTTTACACATGTAGCACGTGCCACTGTGCCAGATTTATGACCGTGGGGGATCCAAGGCCCACAAAGAAAAATCATTTACAAAATTTACCATCATTGAATTGACAAGATTTATCATGGGCGATGTGACAATATTTTGGAGGTGGTTTTAGTCTTACTTATATGAAAAAATTTAAATTATTGTCAATTTTTTCCTAAAATACCCCTATTTTATTCTCTTAAGTGTGTTTGGTTTTTGGTAAATATATGCATTTAGGTGCATAAAATTTTTCAGTCTATAAAACTCTTAAATTATTGGATTTCAATTTGTTTATCGATGAGTTGACGTTAATTTACCTATATAGACACACACATATATACATAGACACACACATACATATTTATATATGTACACACATATAGACATACACATGCATTATTATGTGTGTGTGTTTATGTATATACGTGTGTGTCTATATATGTTGTGTACATACTCACACGCTTATATCTACACACACACATATAAACACACATATGCATAGACACACACACATATTTATATATGTACATACATATGCATTATTATATATATGTGTTTGTATTTATGTATACACATGTGTGTCTATATATGTTGTGTACATACTCACATGCTTATATCTACACACATACATATATATATATATATATAATTTTGCTAGTGTATTTAAAAAAAATATCACGGTTTTTGACACATTATTGTGAAAAAATATAATTTAATTTATTTCGATTTTTGTGAGTTAGGTAAATACTAGTAAAATATTATATGGCTTCTTTTATTTACTTCAGAAATAATGAATTCAGAAATAATGAATGCATGGGGGGTGCTGCTGGCGTGCGAATGTAGCTTTGTATTGGTAAACTAATTATATAAGGCATTTTAGGAAAATGAGTAAAATTAACCAATTTAACTTCCCTCCTTAATTTTTCTAAAAATCAGTTAAATATGTCTTATAATTAGAACCGGAGGGAGTACTATATTTGTTGCTATTTCTTCTCAACTTCAAGAAACTATAGCTAAACGTAGTAAAGGTAATGTGTTTGTGTGGAATAACAATTGGAGGGTTTAAAATCAATTTTCCAATGGTAATTTATATTATCAGAATTATCATAAGAATTATATGATAAAAAATTTATCCCGATGTACATAAACAAATATTTTAATTACTCAAAAATGATTTAAACAATCACTGTTCTAAAAAGCCTATTTTCACCCCAAATTCCAGAATCACAATTTGACAAAATTTGGTAGGCTAGATATTTCTACGTATTACATAATAAAACTCTCTAAATGTAAAACTTAATCAATCAAATTATGACAAAATGGATAGGTGTACACAACTAACCCATAACCTCTCAATTACATGGAGCCAATTACATGAGGCAACCTTACCGCTGCTTTAAAACTAACCCTCTTGATAAATTCATAAGAACAACGTTAAAAAATTTAAATAATAACAAATTGAAATCCTACATTGTGAGCCAAAACAAATCCCTCAATCAGTTCTTACATTCAGAACTGGAGAAGGAAGACTAAGCAGCACTTTGTATGAACCACGATCAATATAGTTCATTTTTCAGACTATATAATTTGTGAAACCAAAATTAGTTATTAAAAGGAAAAGGCAGATAGGATTCAACAACAAACTAAAAGCATTACGAAGCAGAAAATTCTATTAGCAAACGGAGAAAGGTCTGAATACCACAACATATGTTAAGTGTATAAATAGCAGTACTAGCCATTATAACTTCATCACACCACGGAATGGCAACTCCCAAATCAAGTCATCTAGTAGTTTTGACCAAATCTTTAAGAATGGTAGGTGGATTTAGTACACAATCCTTATAGTAAGAAAACCAAAAATAAAAATACTATAGTATCTCAATGAACTTCGACTTTTCAGAGCATTTAATTGAAATGGCAATTAGCCAAATTACTTGGGGCCAATGTCCTTCAGGGCACAAATCTGCTCCTCTCCCATGGCAGACATGACACTCACGACCAGATCTTTACCCTCACCGAAACCATCCTTGATCTGCACAGCAGATCCAAAATTCAGTCCAACACGATTCAAATTGAATTAAGTTGGTAAAAATGACATATTTCATTTCACTTGAGGTACAATATCCTAGATTGAACCTAACTTGACAGAGGAAAAAATATTAAACTAATAGATTGGTTCCTAAGATGTTGTTGAGCCCAGTTAGCTTTAAGATGGAGAACACTAGGTCTTAAAAGTAAACCCAGGAATTTTGGACGATGGACATGCAATGAATTTGTTATTTTTAGCAATTAAAGCTTCTGAGGCCTAACATTCAGAAATTTGTTATTTGATCCAGAAAAAGACAATATTCACGTCTACAACAATGTTACGCTACTACCAATCAATTTGTGAAGCAAACACAACTTAATAGACAAAAGGTGAGGGGAAAAAATGTTCACCTGCTTAAGCAGATTTTCATCGGTTGGAAGCCTAAGATCATCCTTGGTGTCACCAGAATCAGTCAGAAGACTCACCTAATAGATTACAAATACATAGATATACTTGATTTATCATTAAAAGAAACAGATTACAATTCCAACATGAATTTGAAGATGGGCAGAAAAGAAGAGGCAAACATAATCATACAAATCCATCTTCAGAGATGTCAATCAGCTGGTAGTCAGTACGGTTGACATGTGGGACCTACAAATAATAAACATTTGAAATCACTATAAACATTTAGATGTAAAAGGGTTGGTGCTAACACAAAGGAAAAAGGATATCATACATCACAGTTGTGGGAAGATGGAACAATATCTTCAAGCTTTTTCCCAGTGAAGATGTCAATACCAACAAAGTGGCACTTAGCATGTCCGTGCTTACCAGTTTTGGAAGTTGAAACTTCCACAACCTGCCGTGTAATGAAAAGCAAAAATTATAATTAGGCTGCATATAAATAGACCTTCCCTCACAAAATTCAAGCACAATGAGCATCATGAAGATTTTAACACAACAGCACAATGGAATAGCACCCACCAAAGAACAATTCCTCAATTGTATCAAGCGTTCCTACCAATTAAACAGAAAATAGAAATAAACCTTGTACGCATAAGCAATGCAACAACAATTCCTGGATGGGATCAACTCCAAATAGTCGAATCATATGTTTTCTCACTAAGTAAACTGTGAATCCTAATCAATGAAAGCGGTACCCAGTAATCGATCACTAAATCACTACTGTCAAAAACCTAAAATGGAAGCTCCAAACCTAACTTGGTAGTTTAACTTCCGGAATAATAACCCTCCGCCGCCTGGTCAAAGTAGTGAAAGAAATCCCACGTTTTGCCCTCTTTTTTTTTTTTTTATTTCCCAATAAAAGCTATTATAGACTAACAGAACGATTTTAGCACAAAACAAACCGAGAAAGAACAACAAATCCGAAGAAAATATGCGAAAAGATAACCAAAAAAATTCTTTTGATTTAACTAATTACAGATTTAACAACGACAACAACACTGATTTGCAAGTAATTAGAGGAAAAAGAAAAATCCATACACAAATAGGTTTAAGACAGAAATTTTTATAATGAACTCAGATCCGAAAACTCTCCAGATTGAACATGCATAGATTGTTGACAAAACCTAAACCACAAAAAAAAAAGTTATATGCAAATTAAATCAAACAAATATGCAAATTAAATCGAACAAATTGGAGATCTAAACGATAAAACAGATCGAAGAGAAGAATCGAGGCAAACCTTGCAAGGCCGGTTTTTGATAACAATGTAACCGTTCTTGCGGATGGTACCAGCTTGCTGGGGGTAGGTCTTCGAAGCTCCGGCGTCAGCTTTAGACTCAAAGTGGTGCTCCTCGTCCGACATGGCTCCGAACAAAACCAGAGAAGGAGTAGAAGGATGAGGGTAGAGATAGTGAGAAGGAGAGAGTAAGCGAGGAAGCGGCGAATTCGGAGAAGCGGTAAGAGATGTGTTTTTATAGAAAACCAGAGAGTGATCGGGTGAGGGAATATAGTAAATATTAATATAGCAATATAAACACTGGAAAAAATATAGCAATATAAACACCGGAAAAAATTTAGCAGCATTCCTATTAACAATACTCTCCGGTGTTTCAGTTTAATATAAAATATATTTATATAATTTAATTATGGGCTTTAGTTTTCTGATGCTACATAAGAAAAAAAAAAATTTCTAATACACACATGAAATGATGGGACCCCCCACACACACATATATAAATTCATATATGTATATGCGGGTCCCACCATTTTATGTGTGTGTGACATGAGAAAATTTGTTTCCTACAACATGAGAAAATGTTTTCCCTTTAATTATAGGTTTAATGTTTCTGCCCCACTTACATAATTGAAAAAAATATAGTAATATAAACAGCAGAAAAAATTTAGCAGCATTCCTATTAACAATACTTCTCGTGTTTCAGTTTAATATAAAATATATTTATATAATTTAATTATGGATTTAATATTTCTGCTTTTGAGGCAGAAAGAACTCACTCACTTTTATATGAATGAGGCAGAAAATTTAAACCCTTTAATTATATTAAAAATATTAGTTAAGTTAATCCATATAACTTGTATTTACTAAAATATCATAATCATATTCCTTAATTCCCCATCTCTTTCCATTTTGATTATAATGGAAGGAGTATTACTAAGGATAAATTAGAAAAAGAATCATGAATATGAAAATTATGTTTTATATTTAGTACCAATATCAACTTTTAAATTATGTTTTATATAAAGTAAGTACTTAAAATAAATTCTATAATAACTAATGGGGATTTGGTCTTCTTCATAAGATGAATGATCAAAGAAGAGGTGCCTAAAGTTGGTGCCCTTCGGTATTTAGAACAGAATTATCTCTGATACCAAATACATATAACAATGTTTATCCATATATATATAAAATCCATTTTCCTCGGATTTATGAGATAAGTACTAGTTGACAAATCATATATGGTGACTCCTTGGGATTCCCCTTTTGCAATTAGATGTGTCTGAATGTGGAATCGACCTCTCAAGTTCGACGGCCACAAGCAGATTTAGGGCTGGAGTTTGAAGAGATGTCTTGAGGGGAACAAGGTCCAGAATCTCTGAGAGCGTTTTTTATTCTGAGATCTGTGCAAAGGTCTATATAAATTTGATCCTGAAAGTTTCAAATTGATTTAATGATTTTGCATGTATCATCGTTATTATTATTATTTAAATTATTTTTTATCTTTACTAAAAAAAAAATTATTTAAATAATTTTGTAAAGCATCAAAGTAAATAATAACGAAAACTATGGTTAACACACTGATAAATAAAACTCTATCAATTTGAATTTACGGTAACAATTTTAAGTCTTCTAAAAAAAATAATAATAACAATAAAGTAGGAAATTTACAAGAAACAAAATTAAAAATAAACGACTCTAATATATCTAATCATATTGTGAAGAAACTAATAAAAAATTTAAACCTAATAAAAATGTACATTACATTTCCGAAATTACCATTTTGCTTTACCTCTAGCCTATGTGACTTTCAAAATATTCATATCTAATCTATTCACTTTATAAATTAGATATGGATTTTTATGCATGGAATACATTAAAAAAAATTATTTATGGTTTATAAATAATATAATTTATTAAATATTCTTATGTTATTTTTTGGGCCAAAAGGAAAATATTTATTTTTATATTTAAAATAAATATTGATTAAGAATGATACAATACAATTTTGTTCACTAAATTATCATGTACCCTAAATGATATTATAAAAAATATTTTTCAAAAATTTTATCATGATAAATATATAACTTAAGATTATATTTGGGGAAATATCTAATATTTTCTTGATAACTCGGACATGCAAAATATGAAATATTTAAAATTATAGTTTATGTGGGATGATAATATTATTGTTTTTCTATATTATATAATGAGTTTAATGTTTCTTCGTTTTATCTGCCTCACTCACATAAAATTGAGTGGGTTCCGCCATCAAGAAAAAAGAAAGAAAACCCACTCACTTTTATGTGGGTGAGACAGATAAAATATTTCTTCTTTAAAGGCAGAAACATTAAACCCTTATATAATTACTTGTGAACATTACATATTATATGGTTTTTATTATTTTAAAATTTTTTATTGAAAATGATATACAGTATAATTCTTTTCAATATAGATATAAAAGTTATCCTATTATGTATGTTCTGAAATATGAAAAGAATTTCACTGGCAAAAAGAAAAAAGAAATTTGAATAGAATTTCAATCTCATAAAAAATAGGAGTTATTAAAGTATTGTCAAAATCATTATATCTAATGAATTTTTATTTACTTTAATATCTTTTACACATTTATGGTCAAAAAACGTATCTTTTACAAGACTTTTCCGCGTTTAGAAAAGTACAAAATTTTCAACGAAAAAAAAAATACAAAATTTAAATGTTAAACAATTCAAACTAGGGGGGCGTTGCGTTATTAGAACGCTACAGACGAACCACGTGGTGGCCCATGGTTCCTTCCTCTATAGATTCTGTATTTCTGCTTAGGGCTCTAAGGCATAATTTATACATTTATAAATTTGTGGAATAAAATCTTAACATTTTTTAATAAAACAGAACTTTTTATTTTTAAAATAAGGCCGAGAATTAAAAATACACACACAATTTTTTTAAGGTACGTCAAACACCAAATAATTTTTAAGGGGAAAAAATAATTATAAACTTACGAAATATGTGCAAAACTATACATTAACCTTATGTTTGGATAGATAAAATATTAAGGGTAAAACTCTAAAAAATAGTTTAAATTTTTATCATTTATAGAAAGCGTCCTTCCTAGTACTCTATTCCTCCTATTTTTTTCTTCATTTTCCTCTCCATCCAAACATACTTTAAGTGTTAGTTGGCTATTTGTTTGAATTTGTTTAAAGGTTAAAGAACAAAAATATACATGAAATTTTTATAAAAGTGCATCCAAACACAAAATTTTTTAGGGGTAAAATGTAAAGATAAACTTTTAAAATATGTGTAAAAATACATATTAACCTTTAGTTGATTATTTGTTTGAATTTCTTAAGTAGAAATGGTAACATAGAAGATGACATGGATTATTAAGAAACAACATAAAATAATAATTTGTTAAATGGATAAAGAAAATTAATTTCCGTACAACTATTTATCTCCACTAGGGGTGGAAAAAGGCTAAGGGTCTGTGGCCTAACCTGTTAAAAGTCTAGTCAGACCTGGCCTGTCAGGCTAAAAGGCCAGGTCAAGACCTCTTATGAGGCCTATTTTCACTTAACAGGTCAGACCCAGGCCTGATAAAAGGCCTTTTAGACCTATCAGGCCAACCTATTTATTTTATCAGTATTAGTTTACGTAATTTTGACTTGTTTTTAGCCTGTTTTAAAGTATGTCTGTTTTCGGCTTGTGGCCTGTTATTTATATTATTAGTATTAATTTATGTAATTTTGGCCTGTTTTAAGTAAGTCTGGCTTGTTAGATTAATTAAATAAAAAAATTAAAAATTAAAAAAAAAGGCCTTAACAGGCCACAGGCTAGGCCTGTATACAGGCCAGGCTCAGGCCAGTATTTTATAGAATAGGCTTAGCCTGTTAAGGGTGAAGTCTAACCTGGTCTGGACTGTCTCCATTCCTAATCTCCACCTAACCCTTCATTTCCTCTCTGCCTCTCTTTTGAAAGCAATGATGATGTGGAGATAAAAAGGTTCGTTGGAAATTAATTTTCCTCTTTCAATCAATAAATTATTATTCCAAGTTTAATACTCCCTTTGGTCCTATTTATAAGACATATTTAACCGATTTTTGGGAGATTAAAGAGGGGAGTTAAATTAGTTAATTTAACTCATTTTCCTAAAATGCCCTTATATAAATTTTCAATGACATTAACATACCTCCTCGACCTAAAATCTTCCTTTCCATATTTTTCTAATTGAAATGATGGTCTTATTATATATGCATATGTGTGTGTGTGTGTGTCCGCGCGCGTGCACATATATATGTATGTGATGTACACACACATATATATCTACCCTCCAAAACACACACAACCCCCCCCCCCAAGATACACACACATATATTTACACACAAATACAAACCCTCACATCTACCCTCACACACACACATGTATACACATCCACACATATATATGCATAAACACACACACACACTGTGCATATAAGCGTGTGAGTATATACACAACACAGACACATAATGCGTGTGTATGTCTATATGTGTGTATATGTATAAATATGTGTGTGGGGGGGTAAATTAACGTCAACTCATCGATAAACAAATTAAAATCCAATAATTTAAGAGTTTTATAAACTAGAAAATTTTATGCACCTAAATGCATATACTTACTAAAAACCAAACACACTTGAGAAAATAAAATAAGGGTATTTTAGGAAAAAATTGATAAAAATTTAAATTTTATCTTATAATTAGGACCAAAACCAATTCTCAAATGTTGTCCTATAATTAGGACCGGAGGGAGTACTTACATTATTATTTGAAGTTGGAGAAATACTTCCATGCTTCAAGAATACCACATCATTTAAACATTCATTACTGCAAAATCACATATATATAACTCTTAATAAATGAGAGTTACAATGAATAACCGTCATATATGTAGAGGTAGAAGTAAAAATATATAACATTGAAACATAACGGTTGAAATGTGTACTGTCATGTATTAAAAGGTGAATTTCTCAAAAACAAAAATATAACGATTCTAAGTATTAACTATCATATATTTATTGACAAAAATAACGGTTCTTACAAAACAACTGTTATTTAATATTTTTAAATAATTTGCATTCTAACTTTTATCAGCAAAAACAAAAATATAATGATTATAAATAGTAATTGTAAAGTATGATTTTATAAATACTTAACGATCGTCATATATAAGAAAATGGAATTCGGAAAAAATAAACAAATTAAAATTCTTTATTAATACTTGACGATTTTTTTACAAAGAATTGTTATATATTCTTTAAAAATACTTAACGGTTAAAAATGATAACCGTGATATATAAGAATGCATGATTTTGGAAAACATCAAATATGAGGAGACGAGATTCTAAAAATTTTGTTTGACAATACTTGACAGTTCTTATTAAAAAAAAACCTGTTATTTATTCTTGGTAAGAATGATAACCGTGACATGTAAGAATGCATGATTTTGAAAATATCAAATATCAGGAGAAGAAAATTTGGGAAGGAGATTCTCTCATTGACTTTTTTCTCATCTTCTCTCGTTAGCTTATCTGAGCCATTGATTGAGAATGAGAGAGAAAAATTAAAGTAGTATTATATTGATTGAATGGACATGATTTAGAGATTATGGGGGATAATAAGAAAAAGATAATGAGAGAAACCTAACCCGAAAATTTGTTTAACAATAGTTGATGGTTCTTCGTAAAGAACCATTATTTATTTTTTAAGAATATTTATAGTTCAAAAAGATAAACATCATCCTATATAAAAAGGTGGGTTTTTGAAAAATTTCAAATACAAGGAAGTGAGGTTCTAAAAAATTTTATTTGACAATTTCTTTTCAAAGAACCATTATATATTCTTTAATATTAGAAGACGAGATTCTACAAAGTGTCAAATATAAGTAGGAGAGATTTTGGGAAAAAAAATTATTTGACACAATTCTTCCAACTCATTTTCAAACATTTTTTGAGCTTCCCTAAGCTTATATACTCCTTTTTTCATGAGTTTTGCTATGAGTCTTATCCTCCATCACTGTCATGGTTCTTCACTCTACAGCTCTTTCCTCTTGTGATTCTTCATCGTGTAAGCTTTAATTTTTTTAATTATCATTTTTAACATGATTTTTTTTAAGATGATAAGAGCTTACTAGTTGAGGCTTACGGTTGCACATCGGGATTATCTAGGAAAATGAATCGCAAATAAAAAAAATATCTAATTTCTAATGATAGCTTTTGGAGAAAAGTAGAGAATACGGAAAAGATGATGAGACAAAATATTGAACTTTTTTAATTGTTGTTTTATTATAATGAAAATAATTCCATGGACAATCTACAACAAAGGCATAGAAGAATATTGTAGCATTTTTTTATTAATAAATTTTCTATTAGAATTCAAAAAATTATAAAATAGCTTCTATTCAGAGAGTTCAAGTGATTAATCTTTCTTAAATTATATGATATTTATCTATTATGTACTTAATTTTTAATACAATAAATGTAATTTTTTATTTAATATTATTATCTTGTTATTACCAATGATTATGTTTTGCCTTATATAATAGATATTAACAATAAAACTAAATAAAACAACTATTAAGAAAATAAATATATAATAAAAAATAAAGCCAACGCATTATAGCTATTAATAAAGAATGTTATGTATGTCCTAAATGCATTAGTATTCAAAACATGACTCCTTGACTAAGTGTTGAGTGATGACAATTAAAGAAGAAGAGGGAGTGATTTTTTTTGCGTTGAAAATTAGATATTTTGTAAAATCCATATGTTTCACCTGTATTAGAACTTGTTAAACCTTTATCCAGTAACTGAATCAATGTATGAACTTGTGTCAGAATTATCATTGTTGTAAGTAATCAATTTTAAATGCGAAGTTGTGAAATTCATATATGAACATGTTAAAACCATAACATAATTTGTTAAGGAATTCATATATGAACTTCTTGAAACCTTATCAAAATTTGATAAACGAAAGTTATTAAAACCTAATCAAATATCATGAATTTCTTAGTAAATTTTTGAAAAATTTAATAGTTTAGATTTGATATTTGACAAACAAAAGTTATTAAAATTTAATAAAATGTCATGAATTCTTTAACAAATCTTATTATTTTGCCAACATTTATACATGCAAAGCTTTAATGCTTGCATAAGGCTTCTTGGCCACCAAAGCTCTAGTGACAGCGCAGGCATGTTGCCTGACACTAACTAGTAATCATCAGCGAGTGAAAAAGAAAAAGAAAGCCAAAATCTTTGAGGATATTTGTAACCTATTCTTTCAACTTAAAAAGAACAAATCAGTTACTACAATATTTTGAATAAAATATTTTTTTTTTATCTTTTTCTGTTCTTAAAGTTTTTATTCATCCTTTTCCCTGTTTTTAAATAAAGAACATGAGAATTAGAAATATTTAAGTAAACCCTGTATTCTGTTTCTACTTAATTTCAAAAGTCAATCGCTCGCCACCTCGCGCTTCGCCTTCGTGACTCTCGTCTTCTTCCTCCTTTATTCGATTTGAGAATCGGTGTGATTTATGGGAGTATACGTCTCTAATGTATTGATTTCTGGATGGATTCGACTTCTTGGATTGTTGCTTGACCTTGACTTATGGATTTTGAGTAGCCAAACTTAGGCCGAACTCATGAGTCATGAGAATTCTGGTTATTTAGAATTTAGAATGTTAACTTCATCAAGTATCATGCTTGCTATTTATAATCCTAGCTGGAGTGCAAGCTCGCGCTGCGTTAAATTAACAATCTCAAACTAAGCTAATTAATTACTTGGATTAAGTAGCAAATCCGTTCTGAAAGTATACATCGAGAGGAACAATATCGCCTGGAAATTTTTTCAGATTCAATTTTGCCCAGGAAGTATAAAAACGTAGTAGTAATGTTGTGTTTTTCCGTTAAAAAACTAACGTTGTCCGTTAAAAAATTGACGGTAACCCTTAACTTTTTAACGGAAAGGGTAATATTATTACATTTTTAGATTTTCGGGGTAACATTGAATCCAAAAAAACTTATAGGGCAACATTACTCTTGAGTGTATACTTCCGAGATAAATTTGTTACTTAGTCCTTAATTAATCTAATGTTTGTTTTTTTGGATTACTCGTTAAGGTGTAAGCATATTTACCTATGAAGTTATATCTAATGTGTCCAATACTATCTTCTTGGTTAGGAGATCTGTTGATTGAAAACGCTTACATATACTGAAGTGGCTAGGATCCAATGGAGAAAAAAAATAAAAATAAGACTTCTAATATTAACTTATTATTGAAAAAAGGGTAAGAGAGCAAAAATACACATATTTTTATCTTCGAAAACGCCTAGCATCATATGTTTTTTTTTTAAAGCAAAAACACACACGTGACTATCATTTTGGAGCAAAAGTTACATTCCACGTTATGTTACTGTTCACTGTGATGAAAGAGAAAGAGATGAAGTAAACAGTAATATAACGGTGGGATGTAACTTTTGCTTCAAAATGGTTACTCCATGTGTATTTTTGCTTACAAGAAAAACATATGGTGCTGGGCGCTCCTGGAGATAAAACACATGTGTATTTTTACTCCCTTGAAAAAAAAATTCAAATATCTCTAACCTACCCTTCTGCAAAATCGTGGACCGTTTCATAGCCACAATGTCTTCCTCCATTGGCCTGGAACGACGACCGGCTACCCCACACTGAACCACCATCACATCAGCCTCTTATTCCTTTCCACCTTCTTCGTCGACGCCTAAAAAACTTTCTTCTTCTTAGGTCAAATCCTTCATCGTCGTTTCTTCATCCATAGTGCCAGTTCTTCGTAGCATCCATAGATTTGCTTGACGACAGGGTGGTAGCAAATAGGGTGTGGCATTGAAGTTGCTGCCGTCAATCTCAGAGTTCATCGTGAAGTCAGAGACTCTGTGCGGCGAAGTGAGAAAAAGGAGGAAAATCATGAAAGGAACCAGACTGTATGATGAATTTCTAGTTCATTATGAGAACCGTGAAATCTGGGTCAAGCATCTGGAAAGCACTGGGGAAAAAAAATCCAGCTCGTGCTGGCTTCTTTTCTTTCGAATTTGATCAAAATCTCTATGAAGTACTCTTTTTATTTTAGTTTCAGATTAGGATTTTGAAAGTTTCATAGATTTTTAGTTCCCGCTGTTAGTTTCCAATGAAGTTTCTTCTAGGTTCCGTTTTGCGTCTGATTTGATTTTATGTACTTTTTGAATGTCCATCAGTGAACAAGAGAGGTTGGGACGGATGGTGGGGAGGGTGATTACCCTTTTTGAGTTTGGCATGTTGGTAATTTCATATTGTGATATAGTACAGATCATCAGCCTGCCCGGAGCCCGGAAAAGCAAGGACGTTTGTTGTTATTAGGCCTAGTTGACACGGTGACACAATTTGAAATAAATTTTCTCTCACATATGTATAACGAGTTTATACTTTTCCATGCGTTGTACGGGTGATAGTACTTCATGAATTACTTAAACATATCTTACTTTATAAGTGATGCAACTATCTTGGTTTTAAAAAACATTTAAACATCATTACCAATAAATGATTACATATTAAAAATGAAATATTGGTTCAAATTTAGAGATTAGGCAAGGAGTAAATTTGAAATTGATTTTTATTGCTCTACTATTTTTAAAAAGTAATTGATATACGTGGAGAACTTGAAATAAGGCATCAAAGAGATCTAACTAAATAGCTTCAAGAATTAATTATACCTTACATCATGATTGTCATTGGTCTCATCAAATCAGATCCTCCATTAAGGTTTAATTGGACGACATTTAACTAAGAATGTAGGAAAAAGATTCCATAAATCTATATTTAAATTAAGGTTGAGACCAAGGACAAAGAATGTAGGAAAAAGATTCCATAAATCAGATCATCCATTAAGGTTTAATTGCACTGTTTACACTACAGAGAGCAAGATTCAACCGAGGACGACAAAAAGAGGACTACTGAAAAGATGAACGAAGCTCAAGTTGTCAAAGGGTGCTGATTTTTAGTTCAAAAATATACTGCAAGATGACAATTCATTTTCATTGCTTAAGATTTCAGAACTTGTAATTATCTCTATTCATGTTCAGCTGCTTTAAATTATCTCTATTATGTAGCTGCCTTTGCACATGGGTTTAAATACTTAGGAATATATTCTGAATCAAAACTGAAAGAGGTTACAATACATAGAGGAATCAAACCACAACAACCTCTAAAACGTAGAACATTTAGAATGCAAAAAAGTAACAACCACATTGGAATTAAGTCTTAAAAGTGTATGAATGAAAAAATCACAAAAACAACCTAATATAGACTAAACTACTTCTCTTGCTTTATCACTTTTGAAACTCTTTCCTCAGCAGGAAAGGCAGAAGGCACATGAGAAGTAGTAGTAGAGTCATCCTTGACAGCATTCCTCTTGTTGGTCATCCTTCTTTTCCCTTAAACAGGAGCAGGGGTGACATGTTCAGATACGGTGCTATCTTCAAGAGGTGTTAAGAGTGGCGTAACACCTTCTGCCATAGGTTTCACAATGTTGTGAGCACTGTTTTGAATTTCAACACTCTCTATAGTCCCCTTCACTTCAGAACTCCCTTCTATCTGATTCTGTTTTTTTTCCTCCATAAAACCATAAATGCAAATATATAAGCCACATTAAGAAGCATGTATTCTGTATCAGCCACTATTATATCCAAAAAGAGTTTAATATCCAGAAGAACGTATTTTGTCAATAATGTATAATTTCCACAACTTGATGAGTTCCTGTTAACATACTGATCGATGGTACTTTTGTCGTTGAAGTGATCAATTAAACTAGGTCCTAATTAATTATGCAATTTAAAGTCAACCTAGGTCATTCTCCCAAGGAGCAAACTGTGGGTTTTCTTTAGTACTAATTTTCAAGTGATAAAAGATGCAGTAGAATGTAAATGGACCTAAACTAGAATGCAAAATACTACTACCTATATGCAATTAACTAACTAAATGTAATAATGCAATTGACTCTTAAACCTATATAAGAATGAGACTAATCTATATGAGTTGAATGCAATTTTTAGGGGTTTTTCTTATGAGAGAAGAATTAAAATCCTAATAAAAATGTCGATTAAATGCAAATAAAATAATAAAGGTCTAGTTCAGTTATGATGACGAAGGGGACAACTTAGGAATTGCAAGGAGTAAACTTTCTTAGCCCAAATTAATTAATTAGACCCAAGGGAGATTAATAAATTTAATTACCCAATTGAACATGGGAAACCCTCTAGTTCAATAACACATATTTCACTAGAAAACTCATAATGAAATAAGCGGTGGCTAATTAAACCCATTAAAAACCAATCATAAAATAATCTTGAAAATCTTGTTTACAATTATCTAATTGAACAACCAGATAATTTATCAACTCAATTAAACAATTAAGATGATAAACCAAATTAACAATTAAATTAACAACGAAAACTCAATTACTAATTTAATTGACAATCTAAAGGTTGCAAACAAAAATCCAACAATAAGCATAAAACCTTAAATTATTAGTCTAATCCAGAAGAAATAAGTTTACAATATAAAACTAGATTGTTCTCAATTAATACAACTTGGAATCATTTAAAACTAAATTATTTCAAGTCTTGAATTAAAAAGATAAAAAGAACAACACTCCCTTGTGATCTTTATGTGTAAGCCCTAGGCTCTAGCCTCCTCCATGCTCCTCCCAAGTTGCCTCCTAAAAAGACTTAAGCTTCCATGAAAATCACTCCTCCTCTAAACTCCACGCAAGTCACTGCCATGTGAAGAAGTAATTATGGAATAGTTGAATGATGTGGCGTGGGACTCGTATGATCAATTGAAGATTGAGAGACGTGAACAGCTTCTTGTGCGTGAATGAAAGATGATGAATTAATGGAGAAATGGGAGGTGGGGTCCAGCGTGAGAAAGAATGGATCAATTGGATATTGATGAATCTTCCTGTAGCCTCCGTCTCCAGCCTTTTCAGTCTTCACTCTTCAGCATTTGCCTCGCGGTGATCTCTAATCTTTCGGCCTTTTTTTTCTTGCGGCGTCTCTCCTCTTTCAGCGTGATGGTGATCTGTTGCGGCGTGGTGATGGCTCTCCAACGTCTCAAGCTTTTTTCTCTTCAGTTTGCGGCATGATTCTGAAAGCCTAGCAGTTAGGTTCATTAAAAAGGAAGGGGGGAGAGCTTTTTAGGGTATTAACTTGAGCCCAATAAAATTCAAGTAGTCCCATAAAATTTCACCATTGGATTTCCTTTTAGCTATCTTGAAAAATCTTGCATCATAGGATCTTATAAAATCACTATCTATCATATATCAAGAGATATTATTTAATCAGAATATTAATAATTTAATAATTTAAGCTCAATATCTTATAATTAATTCATATTTATATTATTTCCTAAAATAGACCAACAATCTAAATATTATCTAATAATTCCAAATTAGCCTAAAATAATCCCCAAAATAAATGAATAAGGTGGGATAAAAATATGAAAATTGGGATTTATCACATACTTAAGAGAAGATTTCAGAACTGAAGGACCAACAATATAATAAGAAAAAACTCAATTCAAAAAGAGGGTAAACGCCATCAGACATCAAGTGTATTTGAAGCCTATTAAATGAGATGTAAGGGCTAACTTAAGGTCTTGCATGAAGTAATACAAATCAGAAGCACACTAAGACCATCAAAAAAAATATGGTGTATTGGTTAACACTGATGCTAGAAGTGGGATTCTTCTCGTTGTAGTCATTAATCTTCAATTTCAGTAGAACATTCTTTCCAACCAGGAGGTCTAACTCATCAGGAAAGTCAACTTCACAATCATCCTGTTAATAACAAATGAACCCAATTAATGATTACATTTGATGATATGATATATGATATTTGATGATCCTAAAGATGGTATCCTAAAAATGATCATCACATTAAACAAGCCAAGTTGCTATAATTTAACTACAACAGCCCACCAATCAGTTGAATCATCCACTAATTAGCTCACAGGTTTCTGCTTTTTCCTAATAATAATATTAAGAAGGACAAAGCACGCTCAAGGAGAAACACACGTTATTAATGCTAACTTTAAAAAAAGCTTCGAAGCCATTGCTGAACAAAAGATAATTAATTCTTCTTTTGATCATCAAACTAAGTACTCAAATGCATATTGAAATTAGGAGATTAAAATTTAAAAATAAAATAAAATAGATCAGTAAAATAGAGCCTGTTTTCTACTCAAATTTATGGATAAGTTTACTATTCATGAACTTAATTAGAATGAAAGCTACGGCTCAAATGCGGAAGATTAAAAGTTAACAACATTTTATAACTAAAAAAGGTATCTAAATTGCAATTTTAGCAGATAGGATTTGTTTGAACTCTCTGATGAGTTCCGGAGGAGAAATTGTGTCATGCTCTGCTCCAAGTATAACAATTGGAATTTCAACACCTGAAAGAGAATTCAATTTTTGACTGATAATTACAGGTTTGACAACAAAACTATATTTTCCTCCCTTTGGAAAGACTATATTTTTTTTCCCTAAAAGAGGGTTTGTAACTCTCTAGAAAAACATGACTCAAGAAAGATGAATAAAATCATTGTATAACATTAATATTAAGAGATTATAAAGAAGCAGTAGTATAAAGAGGAAAAGTTTATTCAACTACCTAAAAACAAAGATTATCTTCCTTGCAAACTTCATAAAATTCATGAATCCATAACAGAAATGAGCAACTGAATCATAAACCAATATTAAGAGATGGAACATAGGAAGTTAATACAAGATACATACCTTCCAAAAAAGTAAAGCATAGTGGCCGGAAAAAGGGAGCTTGAGGTGGTCTTCAACGGCATCAAAACCGTGAGATATTTGATCCGGTTGATTCTTAAGCTGCACCAGAATCATAAACTTTGAAACCATTAAAGCCAAAAACAGAACCTTGGGAGATGAAAATGAAGTATTCAAACAGATGGATTCCAAGATATAGATCTGAGAGAGGGTTAAAGATTACTTTTATGTATGGATCCAGAGAACCTTTTGGCTAGAGAGATGAGATGCAAAGTCTGAATGTCTCCGCTGGAAATTAACATGAAGATCCGCTGCCAAAAAAGCCTAACTTTGTGCAGTAAGATTGATGAATAATGATTGGAAAAAAAAAAGATTGATGAATAATGATAGAGATATATACTTTTGTCGGTAAATAAAATATGAGTGGATGGTAGGGTCATCTTTAGAAGAATGAGATTCAGGAAAAAAAGGGAAAGTATTTCTTTGGGGAGTGGCGGAAAGGCCATGATAAAGAAAAATTAAGAAGCTTCGATAACGTTAGCTTTTCAGTGTAAAGACAAGAGGATGAAAGCCAGCTTTGACTAATTCAGTGTCAAAGAAGCTAATTGCAGAACATGTGAATCCGCCATAAGTACAAGCAAAAGGGCCAAGAATTGAGACACACAAAGACACCGGCATAGGATGATCGTCAGTGCATATTCTATATCATATCATCTTTGTTCATGAGAAGTCAGATGTCAGTGTATCCCACAAGGGAGGAATATTTATGTATATATAATATTCACTGAATCAAACTGTTGCAGCATTCCCAAAAAAAAAAATGAAAGAAGAAGGAAATTATCGATATTTTGATTCAGGAACAACCTGCTGCTACAGTAGTAAAAATGTGGTTGTGTCTGAATTCAACTCCATTGCGCCTGAAAAGTGGCCCGTTAATCATACAATTAGAAACTTTGGCTTAAGAAGAATACTGTTGCCAATTCGACCAGCAAATATGGACACAACACATATCATTATCCGTAAAAATGATATAAATTAAACTTTAAAAGTGCCAACGGGCAATCAATATATATGAACAAGGTGACATCTTAGTGAAATAATGCTGATTTTAATTTATCTAGTATGTCCCTCCATTAGAAAGGTACATGGATTTATCAATGTTCTGCATAAGCGTAATTGGAGTACCTAAGCTGGTGACTTGACAATCATAACATGGTTATTGAATTCAAAATTCAACTGAACGTATGTCAGCAATAGAACCTTCAGTTCCATATTGTTTGGAAACACTATTAGTACTGAGATAAATTGTTTCTTCACCTAAAAGTATTGCAAGCATGTAATATAATTATTCACTTTATCCACAACTGCTGATAATTTGCTGGTCAATATAACACAATCCCTAAGATAACGTACACTTGTGCAGTAAGATTGATGAATAATGATTGGGAGAAAAAAAAGATTGATGAATAATGATAGAGATACATACTTTTGTCGGTAAATCAAATATAACAAAAAAGACTCATTCTTCAATAGGTAAGATTACTCAGATTGAATGCAAATAATTGACAACAGTAGCCAATAGGAATACAAAGAGCACCTTCAAATCTCTTGAAATTCTTGCCAAAAGTGAAGTTAAGACTTTGAAATGCTTGCCAAACAGTAGCTAATGGGAATACAACTTTGTGCAGTAACCAAATTTGCATTAACGTCGTTGTCTCGTTGTCCACTTTGTGCCTCCTTCTCAGCTACTTTCTGCTTTTCAATAGCAATTAAGACCTATTCAACACAACCAAGAACGTGTGCTCAACAACAATTATAGAAATATGGTTCAAAAAAACTGTTTGTTTAAAAAGGAAAAAAGAAATCAATCTATATAGAAGCACAAGAGCCAGCAAGATTGAAATATCTAAAAAACAGGAAATATGACGACAACAGTCACTCAATCAAGAATCAAGACCGAAAAGCAAAAAAACAAAAGAAAGAAAGAAAGAAAGAAAACACATGCAGATGAATGAGATGAACCCTTACTTGCAATGAGACATTGAACCCAGACAATGCATCTGTACAGCTCCACAACAATAATAACTTGTCATTCCTCCATCTAAATAATGCAAACATGAGCACCAGAGAAAAGTCTTGCTCCCCACCCACAGAAGGGGCAAGATGAAATATTTATTTACTTTGCAATGCAAACCTAAGGCACATAAGAAATATATCCCATTATACACACTGGTTCAAAAGTCAAAACAGATATATATGGAAATACTATAAGCTGATACAATTTTTTAGTTATTAGAACTATAAATTGAACCATGCAAGGGTTACTGAGTGCATGTTTTTGCATACAAATTGTGATTGAAGCATGTGAAATAACCAATGAAATTTCATATTCCTTACACCAACAACCAACCAAGATGTTAAAAAGTCAAGGAAGGAAATTGATTTTGAAAAAACACTCCATTGGGCTTAAAAGATTGTAAAACTGAAGATGAAAAAGCAGTGAAAATAATCATCAATGAATGAATTAAAATTGAAATTCAAAAACCCATTTCACAGAAAATAAAATAAAAATAAAACTCAGCTTTTAATGGAGAAATTTTACTTAGTACAGTGTAGTGATAGAAGAAGCCATCTTTCTTGGCCAAGCTAACTTGAAAATGGTTAGTCAGAAGTTGAATCTTTTGTCCCTTGGATCCAAAACCACGCCTGGCCATAGGCGAGAGTTGTCTATCTGATGTTTTCTTTCTAAGCATATAAGCTCTCTCTAATCCTACATGTGGACGGATGGTAGGTGGAGGAGGTAAAAGTGATCCACGCCTGACCATATAAGCTTTCTGCTCTGATCCTTCTTCTTGATTTGCTTCGCACTACAACCCCATCATTTCTTTTGATTCCAAGCCCTCCTCTCCATCCTTTCAGGTATTTCACTTATTCCCCCCCTTTTTTTAATCTTTGATCTTAATAATGAAATCCCCGGATAGATAAACTGAGTTGCGGCGTTTTTCGTGTGGATGAGAGCGGACAAATTTATAGGAACATGAATGCGGTCTTTCAAAAAAAAAATGCCAGATGCTCATCGAGAGTGCAGGGATATGGCTCTCCGCTACGCTTGAGGGCAATGGACAAAGAAGACATTTTGTTCATTTACAATAGTTAAGATACTAGGAAAAAAGAGACTTCTGTAACCTAGAAGTGCAGAACAAGAGCTGACAGAAGAACATTGGTAGAAGAGCAGAGATTACTTACGATCAAACATTTCTCTAGCGTCGTTGTCTGCTTTGCTCAGCCGCGTCGTCCGCCACCGTCTAGCTCGTCGACTTCGCGCAAGGTTTCAAGAGCGACGTCTATTTGAGTTCAGCGGAGGGAGCATTTGAATTTGAATTTGAAAGTCAAAAATTTGAAGAACTTCCTTGGAATGATTCTATTCGAAAATTTGAATTTGAATTTGAGGCAAGGTCTGGTCTGGGGAAGGGAAAAGGTCTAGGCAAGGGAAAAGGCTCAACAATGGTAACATACAACAACTGTGGATTTGATGTGGGGTGTTTCGAGGAGGAAAAAAAGATGTGCAGCAACCTATGAACATGCACGGAGCCCAATGCTTAACTGGTGCAGGTGAAATGGCTTATGAAGTATCTGAAGCCAAACATAAGCCGTTTATGAAGATGGCTCCAAGGATGAGTTATTATCAAGATTATTAAAACTGGACCGGTCATTGAACCAGTCGGAGTACTGGGTCAAGGATCAGTGGGTCAGACCGGAGTCAAACATGAGCTAAACCGGTGGGAAACTGAAAATTTTAAGATTATTTATATCAAAATTATAAAAAAAAATTGATTTTATATTTCCCCTAAAAAAATGACTTGGGAAGTGTGAGATGTGACTATGATATGGTACTCTCTGATGGTCTACGTTTTAAGCTCCTATTTCTCACATCTCCCCAACCTATAGACCATAACCCTCTCTTTAATAACCAAAAAAGCAAGGTTTTAAATTGGGAAGGTTTGGGAGGTATTTCCGAAATGGAGTACAAGTTGAGCAAATGTTAAGTTGACACATGGCATGGATGAGATATGGGGTAGGTGGGTGCAGTGCAGAAAGGTTCTTGGTCAAGAGGGATTGAGGTCACGTGAAGGGTCAGTCCACAAGAAAAAAACTGAAAAGAAATTAATAGCTTTGTGAGTCATGGCCTCATGGGCATGGGTTGAAGGATTTGCAACAATGAAAAGTGAAAACTCTCTTCTATTTCCCTCCTTCGTGCGTCAACAATGGCTTCCTTCTCCGTTAATCCAACCTCGGCGTCTTGCTTATCCAGTCTCATGCTTGCTTTTCTTTTGATTCCCTCCTCCTAAGGTTGTGATTACTTGGTCGAAAGCTCTTTGTAAGTAAATACGGCTTCAGATCTGGGTTCGGTTCCACCTTTTCTCTTCTCCATCTCCTCTTATGTCTCCCTCTTTCTCCTCCTCCTCCTTCTATTTCTCGCAAGTTTCAGGCAACTTTCATGTGACCTTTTTTTTTTTGAAAAAAACCCCAACAATCTATGACCTTGGTTTCTATGTTTTTCCGGACCGGCTTTACGACCGGTTCACCGGTTTCCGGTCTGAACCGGTCGGTTCAGTCCGGGTTTAATTACCATGATTATTATATATATATTGATATATATTATGAATCATGTCAGTAAAGTAGTTTCTATTGTCAATCCAAACCGATAATGGAGATGTCATTTTTGCACTCTTGTTAAGAGTTTGTCGGCACTTTTACACTTAATAAAAGTCTATGATGTCAAGGGCATAGAACACATTGAGTATAAGTTAATAGATATTTTAACACCTTAGCCTTAGATAAATAGTAAGAAATAAACTTCCTAAGATAAGAGATAATTAGGTTAATGTAATATCTTTGATATTTGAGATTTAGAGAGTCAATTGTGGTTTAAGAGGTAAAAGAAATGATAATAATATAATAAATATGTTATTATAAAAAATTATTAAAGTTGATTAATTAACAATAATTATAAGAATAATAAGAAAAAAATATATACGGAAAATATCTTCATAAAAAGAATATAATCTATATATAAATTAAAAGAAAGAGAGGAGAGAGAAAGAATAAATGCATATTATTCTGGAAAAAAATATTTTTATAATAAAATCAAACCATAATTCTCTCCTTTATAAATATCTTATCTTCCCACCCTTGAATCCAACACACCCTTCAGGCCTTGAGGCCTGTTTGTTACTGGAGAGATTTGAGGAGATAAAAGAAGGAAAAAGAAGATTTTGAGGGAAGATGGAAGATGGTTTGAGGTGAGATAAATTGTTTGTAGGAGGAAAATGAAGGAGAGACAATAAAGAATTAGAAAATACATATTTCACTTTTAAATGTAATTAATTTAAATAAAAATAAAAAATATATTTAAAAAAAAACCTCTTATCAAGTTTCAATTTGTCTAAGATATTTTTTTTTTGCCAAGTTTGAAGTTGTCCAACATATCCTCCAGTAAAATTTGAATTTATCTAACATATTTTCCCATCAGTAGGGTTGATAAAAAAGTCCACTGGTCTGAGTAACCCGACCCGGTCATCTTTAAAAAAAAATGGTCTAAGACAATTTAAACAAACCAAACCAGACCAAATTTATGGGGCTGGACTGGACCTCGGGCCAAGTGATAAAACACATTGGTTTGATCTAGTCTGGTTTGGCCTATGTTTTTTTTTTTGGTCAATAGGATTACTTGATTAGCCTTAGGGTAGGGTCCAAACTCCAAATGACCAATGGGGCCTGGCCTGCACTCAAAGTCTCAAAAAAAAAAAAAACATGAAGAAGCAGTCAGTCATGGTCGAACTGTCGAACACTCAAGGAGTCAAGGGCACAGGGAGGCAAGCATCACTTCGGCACTCTGGGTCTCGCGTCTCGCCGGTCATCGCAGATCCGCCTCTCGCCCTCTCAGCACTCCGTCTCCGTCGCAGGTCGCCTATCGTCCTCTCGGTATTCTCGTCTCCGTCCGTCCGTCCGTCCGTCGCATTCCATTCCTCAGCTGAGAGGCCTCACAGCTCAGTGCTCTTCTCCGCCTCCGTCCTCTTCAGATCCAGATCCAGGTGCCTCTCCTCCTCAGTCCATCGACAATCGACAGTTAGTCAGCCAGTCAGGTGTGATTCCCTGTTTTTTTTTGTTGCTCTGCGTACCAATTTGTTTTCTTTAGTTGCTGGCTGTTGGAAATCTGTTGTGGCAGAGACTTGGGAGCTGAAAACTGAATTCTTTGATTAATTATATGAGTTGTGGCTGTTGGAAATCTGTACCTCATATGTCCATTCCTGTGCTAAGAATTTTTTGCACATAAATTATATCACGTTGCTTGTTAGAGGAATCATAAATGTTCTCCGCTAAATTATTTTGCACATATGTAGTATCGCCTGCCTCCCTGACGCAAAGATATAGACTATTTCGTTATATAATAAAGGCACAAAAGCAGCTATTCCTACCATCTAGGATTAACTTGAGATTGCATATACAGAAATAAACCATCTTCTGAACTTATGAAAACCAAGTTAAGGAAAAAAACTTAAGTGTTAATCCAAATATATTATTCTGAAATCACATAAACCAAAAACATACAAACAAACTAGGATCAATATGACCAAATCAGATCTTGAGTAGCGTTAAAACAAAGTAGGTATTGTAAACAAAGGCTGTTTGATTATTCCATAGCAGCAAAATATGGATTTAGTTTTTAAAAAGAAACTAAGGGATATATATATTTATTAAAAATAAATGAAAGATGCTAATGTGGAAAGTGTGGCACGTGGAGAGGATAAGGGGGATTTTGTGAGTGGTCAATCTTAATGACACGATCCACTTATTATGTTCTGAGTAAACATCAGTAGCATATATTGCCTTTATGCCAAGCCTTTTCTCTAAGAAAGGCACTTTTTCCTCTAACTCTTCTTTTATCCTTTTGTGTGTTTTTCATGAATAAATAAATAAATCTTTTGTGGTTTAGATTTGATGATATGAAATTATGGTTTTGTTCTTATCCAAATTGCTTTTTGCTTGACAGAGCAGCAAGCCAGCAACTATTAAAACTCCCCACCTCCTCTGATGTTACTGTTTATACCATAATTTTATACCATTAATAAAAGCTTCTTATAATACTTCAGTAGAACAGTAGTTTATAAATTGTTTCATTCTAATTTATGTTTATACCAATTTGCTGCTTGCTTTCCAATTCAATCCTTTAATTCTCCCCAATATTTGATTTAATCAATTCTCGAGCATTTTGCTTTCCAATTCAATGCTTTAATTCTCCCCAAATTGTTTCATACTAATTAGACTTGTTGTTACTTGTTATGTTTACTATATTGAATTGTTTGTTATGGATTTATGATTAGGTTTTAATATTTTGTAATGTGTTTTTCCTAGTTATAAGTATTGTTATGGACTTATGGTGTTATTAGGATCATGTGAAAGCTGAAATATTGCCTTCTAAAAAAAAAAAGAACAAAATAGGTCCTGGCCAGTCCAGGTAGTCCACTGGTCCACTCCGGTCCGGCCTGAGCTCGGGCTTGTGCTGGACTGGACCAAACTTTGAGCTGGTTTTTTCAGCCCAAGGACCTACCTGGACCAGACCTTGGGTTGGGACCCGACCCGGTCTAGTCTGGTCCATGATCATCCCTACCCGTCAGGTTCAAATTTCTCGCCTACATAAGAATTTAATCATATTTTCTACCGTTTATTTTAAAACTTAGTCCCATCTATTTTAGTGGGATTTTATCAAAGAAGATTGGTTAACCTTGGTTCTTCACCATCATCGCTTTCTTCTTTCCGTTCCCTCACCGAGGGAATCACCTTCACCATCATCGCCCCTTTTGCTCTGTTGTCCTCACCGTTGACACCCATCCCTTCCTTTCCTCGTCTCCCTCACCACCGTTCCTTGTCTTTTCCGTCTTGATAACCGCTGTACCCATCCATCACTCTCCATCTTCACACTCATCATCATTCCCGTCATCCTCCATCTCTGTCGTCCAGCTCACTCACTCTTCGGTTCTCAGCCACTGTCGATTTGGGGTTGATTTCTAGCTCTCTTCTTTGTTCACCTCACTGGTGCGTGGAGCTCGTGCTGCGGTGTTTGAAACCCTTTTTGGCATCGTATCCAATTTTCCACACTCCGTCTCTCTGTCATTTTCAATTCGTATTCCCATTGCTGTTCTCTGAGGTAAATCTCATGGTTTTCTCCATTTCTTGGTTGAGTTCTGGTTAGATTACAATAGAGATTCTGCTTAGGGTGGCATTAAGAAGGTTTTGTGGTTGTGACTATGCATTGACGCATCATGAACTTGGGCTTGAACTGATATGGTGTGATGAGGATTAGTATTTTTTCTTTGCTTGCCTTGGTAGTCTCTGAAATGAAACAGTTTGATCTCTTAATTTCCTGGCTCACTTTGTATATGTATGTATTGGCTGTCATGAATTATTTGTATATTTGTATGTATTGTAAATTGATATTTTATATGAATGGAAGTATACCTTGTCTTTTAATTATATTATTGGTGATTGAATATATCTGTCATAGCTGCTGCACTTTTGATGGGTCAGGGTATGGAGGAACTTGTATGTTGTATGTTGAGATCATTTACCATGTGGGTTGCCATCACTTGGTGCATAGTAGATGTTACAGAATCATAATTCTGTAATGAGAAAGAAGAGGGAAAGAGAGGAATAGAACAGAAATCAGAGAGGGAGAAGAGAGAAATCCAGTGATGCTCATTAGTCATTCATCTTAACAAGCATAATCCTTCTATTAGCCTAAGCCTCATATATATAGGTAGAGACTTAGACTCTCAAGGCAATCTAACAACTAACTAATTCTATAACTAACTACCTAACTAATAACAACAACTAACTACGTAATATATGTATTTATAGTTTATATATCAGTAGATGACACTTGTTAGGGCCCCTTCTTCCATGTTTTCCTTTGGTCGGGATTGCATTTGAGTTGTGGAACGTGTGACACCTCTGTAGTTGTGTTTTTTAAGGAGGTTCAGATTTAAGCTCTACACCTTTGGCCGGGTGTATCTTAAGAACCAGTGAGCTTAGAACAATCCAGTCAAATGGATGGGTTCCTGTTAGGCTATGTGTTATCCTATGGCTCCAGTCAACGGTATAAGGATGGACAGTGAAGAGAGGTTGCATATTGCGTGTATTACATGTTGTGATAAAAATTGAGAGTGACACAATGATGATTAATTTGAATTTATTTTATATGAGGGTTGTGATGTATGCAAATTTACATGTAATTCAGTTCCCTCTTTTAAATTATATGCAGTTTGTTTATGTATGGTAGAAGCTTCCACTAGTTATTGAGATGTGGAATCTCATCCCATTATATTATCAAATTTTAGGTGAATGTTTTAGTAGGAAGTAAGGAAAGGCACTCATGGAGCGAGCCTTGAAGGCTCTATTGGGCTCCTCGCGTGCCTTTATGCCACTTTATATTGAATTGCCATGACACTAGGATTAGTTTTTGTACTAAATTATTTCAGTTGATAAATATATGTTTGAGATTAAACCTTTGAAGTAGCATTTGAAAGTATTAAGTGAATGTGATTCTAGTTTTGTTGGGATAGAGTCCCTAAGCTCATAAGTGGCATGTAACAGATTGAAATTTAAGTATATATGTCGTTTTGGATGAGGTGTTACAGTTAACATATCTAGGATTATCCATCTGGGATAAAAAATAAGTATGTTATCCATTAGAATTAGTATTTATTCTCTTTATTTGTAGTATCTCAGTGACTGATTTTTCAGTTATCCTATAATTATTATCCTTATCTTAGGATTAGGATTTGATTTAGTATTTAGAATTGAATTGAATTTGAATTCAAATTATTATTATTATTTTATTCCTAGAACTCTATAAATAGAGTAAGGGTTTATTAGTTGTTAGCTTTTGAGTGTTGAATAATGGGCTCCTATTTCCTCGGTTTTCCTCCCTTCCAGTTTACGACAGGATCTCCTTGTTACAGGTGCGATGAAAAATTGATGAGTCTTGTTGGAGGGTCTAGAATTAGGCTCAATTTAGGCTGAACTCATGAGGATTCTAGTTATTTAGAATCTTAGCTCAATCAGGCGCTAAGCTAAATTGACCATTAAGAGTGAACGAGTTTATCTACTTGAACTAGGCTATTTAACTACTCTAATATTGACTATGGGCTAAGGTACTGATTTCTAGATTTGATTTCATAATGAATGTTTGATTAGTCTTGTTGGAGGGGCTAGCTCTGCAGTTACCAAATTTTGGCCTAACTCATGAGGATTCTAGTTATTTAGAATTTTACCTCAATCAAGTGTCAAGCTAGTTATTTAGAATGTTAGCTCAATCAAGCGCCACTAACCATTAAGGGCGAATGAGTTTATCTACTTACACTAAGCTAATTAACGAACTCTAAGAAATATTAGGTCTAACTTTTAAGCGTACTAGCTAAACCTTCCCAGCCTAATAAATTTGCATTGTAATATCAGATAATCGTCAACTAGTACTTAGGATTATGATTTGATTTAGAATTTAGATTTGAATTTGAATTTAAATTATTATTATTATGTTATTCCTAGAGCTCTAAATAGAGTTAGGGTTTCTTAGTTGTATTTATCTTTTGAGTGTTGAACTAAGGATTCACATTTTCTCTGCTTCCCTCTCTGCCCTTCCCTTCAAGTTTCAGAGTCAAGTTTTGACTCTATGACTTGTAGGTCTCCTTGGCGCATGAGATCCATGCGATCAAGATGCTTGACGCCCTCTAACACTTTTGATATAGAAATAATATTTTTTTGACCCAGGAAGAATATGAAGAATAGTACTACATGAACATGTTTAAGTTATGTGGTTACAAGAAGCCTACTTTTTGTTGTTTACAGTTCAAATAAAAGTTGGAACTTCTGAAGAGGCAGTTTGCATCTTTCCTTTAGTTGATTCGATGGAAAATAAATCATCTACTAGCTTGATAGACCAATCAGTGGTGAGTCCTTGGTGCTACCAACTTCTACTACCTTCATTTTACTAATGATCTAAGCAGCCTCTTGGGTAATAAAAACAACTGAACACATTTTTCACTGATATCTATATTTCCTGTTGATTGTTTGATAGGTTCCTGGAGATGTGGTTCTTGATCTCTCCAGCTTGTCAAACCAAACAATTAAGCTTGGAGGTGGTCTATACCAGGTAAGTCTTTGGTTTTTTTAACACTTAATGCAATTATGAGGATGAGAAGTGTGCTTTGGACTTAGTCGTCACTTTTTAAACTACATAGACATGCACTTGCACAAGTTGACATGACCTGGTTCTTGGCTTAACTGATTCTTACTGGTATCTATTTTCTAGGATTGTGATGCAATTTCTGTAATGAAGGCTGGGAGGCTCAGATTCTCAAAGCCCAACAAATATTGGGTTGAAAATTCTCAGAAAAGAGTATGTTATTGTAGTTGTATCTATGCATTGAATTTAATTTAATGTTTGAACTGTGAAGGCATGTTTTCTGACTTGCATGTGTGGTGGTGGTGCTATATTGATACATCTCCATTGTGACTTTGCTCAAAATTATTTTGTTTATTGTTCCAAAGCTATCACCTTGTGCCAAAATGTCTAGTGTATTTTGCTTTGATATGTAATTTGCTGTAACACTTAAAGAAAAGGACTTATTTGTATATTGTGAAATAACCATGACCTTGACCAAAAAAAAAAAAAGAAATAACCATGACCAAACTGTACAAAACCTGAGCATGGTGGAGGATATATTCTTAATGGAATACTTTTAAAATTTCAACTTGATTGGGAATATAGATGATTTTATAAGTGTCAAAGGTTGAATATCATTACATTAGGTAGTCAATCTGAATTTCCCCAAGCTATGAATCAGGTTAAAGGTTTATTTATATATCTGTGGGCATATAACATGCACAACTGTTTATATATATGTCTATAACGTAGGGGTGCTAAAATTTTACATCCATGGTAGTAATAGCTTGCATCCTGCCAGAAAACTCACTCCTATTCTGAATTTCATTTTGATTATTTCCATACAAGGCTATATTATGTACTATAAACCCTTTCTTTTACATGTAACTGGCATTCGGCTCTTTCTTTTTCTTTAAGGGGAAAAAGTTCTATATTCTTTTCAATATTCTGATTTATGATTATGCTTTGTTGAACAGTATGTGCCCCATGTAGGAGATTCTGTTCTTGGAATTGTTGTAGACGTCAGATCAGATGTAAGGAATTTCTCTCCTTTCTTTTTCCTTAAAATCGACATAGTTCTGTGTCATCTTTCACATTATAGTTCTGTGTCATCTTTCACTTTCTTATATATATACATGAAATTTGACCTCAATCCACAAAATCTCAACTTCAAAGATGTCTTCTTTTTTTGAAATAAAATAATAATCAATTGGTTATTTTGCAGAATTTTCTTGTGGACATAAAAGGACCTTCTATAGCATATTTGCCTGTGCTTGCATTTGAAGGAGGAACTAGAAGAAATATACCTAAATTTGAGGTTTGTAGAGATTGATTGGATGTTGTTCATATTTCGTAAATAAAACTTTGAATCCTCTCTCATTGCATTGTGTGGAGCTTTATGCTTTGTTGATGTGTAAATCAATTGATCTACTTTTCCTTAGGGGGCTATGTATTAACTTTCGTATGGAACTATATGCTTGGTGGGTAAATTAATTTACCAGCCCCAAACTCTGATTTATCCAGTTTAGAAGAATGAATTAACCAAGGTATTTTCGTCAAAAAAGTATACCTTGGGATTTGATCGAGATTATATGTGAGAGTGACTCTCAACAAGACCTAATACTACTGTTTGTATTAGGTTTGGATTTTTTAGTATTTTTTAGTATGTATTTATAGTATATAGAGATTACAACTGAATTGCTTTCTTCTAGAAATGTATTGTACATTTACGAAAGAGCATAAAATATAAAAGGATGAATAATGTGTTGTTTGCCTCTGTTTCATTTCTGAAATATAGTGGTAAACCAGCCCATGATTTGGCAATTTTTTTCACGTATCATACAAACTTTTGTTGGTTAGTCCATTGTGTTTCTGCTGCCTTTGTGCTTTCTTTTGCCTTACGCTGACTTCTTGCAGGTGGGCACTCTGCTTTACGTGCGGGTTGTGAAAGCTAACCCTGGAATAAATCCTGAACTTTCTTGCACTGATGGTAACTATCCAATTCCTGGCATTCTCATTTCTCATTCCTTCTGGGTTACACCTAAAATTATGAAGTTTTGTTTTTCTGTTAATTTTCTTTCTAATGTATTTTTGGCTTGTGCCTTTTGCTGCCTGCACTCAGCGAGTGGGAAAGCAGCAGAATATGGTGTGCTGAAGGATGGCTATATGTTTGAATGCACGACCGGTCTATCAAGGACGTAAGTATTTTCATTTTTGTTTGTCATATGCGCGCATTATTAATCGGTACTGACATCCTCCGTCGTCTATAGGCTGCTCAGCTCGCCGACATGTCCGGTCCTTGACGCACTAGGGAAGAAGTTGTCATTTGAGATAGCGGTTGGCTTAAATGGTCGAGTTTGGGTATGCACTGTCACATTCTATTCCCTGTTTCATATTTTTGCTCTAGTCCCTTTTTGCTATATATGTGCTTGTTGATGATCTCTGCTAATTGCATAGTTTTGTTCTTTTTATTCATGTTTAGGTTAACGCAACATCTCCGTCTACGACGATTGTTGTCGCTAATGCAATTATGAACTCGGAATCATTGAGTGGCGTCCAGCAGAGAATAATGGTTGATAAGCTGCTTCAGAGAATCCAGTGACAAACAAAGTTATGACAAAGTCACTGAGTTATTTTTGTAGAACTTTTCCTAAACTTATTTTTTGTAGCAAATAACCTTCTTCTAAATTTAAAAGACTAAAATTATACTTTAGTCGTCTAGTTATAAAAAAAAAGGAGATTTTTCAGGGGGAAAAAAGAAGCGATGGGATGAAATCTATTTATTATCAATATAAGAAATTTTTATACACATAACCGTATTCTTACATTTATCTTTCATCTACACACACATATAATTAATATGTAGTCTGATTTTAATTTGGAAAAATCCAAACAAAAAACTTTTAAAAATAAGAAATGATAAAATGATGTTTCAAATGTTCATAATATCTGAGAGGTGTAATGATATAAATGCCTTTATATATATTTCTTTAAAAATTTACCCCACTGGTCATCGTAGTCAGAGCTCGCTCCGATGGTTGGCTGGTGACAACTTCTTGCTTGTGGTTGGAGTGTTCTACCCAGCCATAGGAGCTTCGGCAGGAAAGAAAATTCTTGATGTGGTGTGGGTGGGATTTGAGCCCCCGCCACTTGGTTTTTCCAAAAAGTTCGCTTCCATGATATTATATGTGTGTGATCTTTTGATCTTTAACCACCCATTTATAAATTTTGTTGGGGAATTCATGATATTTCATTAAATTTTATCAATTTTTATTTATCAAGTGAAAAATTCACATGACCAAGTTATTCACAACTTTTGTCAAGACATTTTTGATGTTTCATGAGATTTTAATAACTTTAGTTTACCAAGTGAAAAGTTCACATCATTCCCAAATTTTGTTAAGAAATTGATGACATTTCATTAGGTTTTAACAATATTCGTTTACCAAGTAAAAAATTAATACTATTAGTTCATTCACAAATTTTGTTAAAAAATTCACCATATTTGATTAGGTTTTAACAAGTTTCTTTACTAAGTAAAAAATTCATACTATCAAGTCATTTCACAATTTTTGTTAAATAATTCATCATATTTCATTAGGTTTTTACAATTTTTGATTTTCAATAAAAAAATTCACAAGCTGTTAAAACTTGATAGTATGACTTTTTTAACAAAAATTATTAAAACATAATCAAATGTCTTAAATTCCTTAATAAAAATTGTGAATGATTTGATAGTGTGACTTTCTTATTTGGCAAACGTAAGTTATTAAAAATCTAATGAAATATCATTAATTTTTTAACAAAAATTCTAAGTGACCTAATAGTGTGACTTTTTTACTTGGTAAATAAAAGTTGCTAAAACCTAATGAAATTTATTGAATTCCTCAACAAAACTTGTAAATGATATTATTATGTGGATTTTTTATTGGGTGAACGGAAGTTGTTAAAATTTAATAAAATGTTATGAATTCCTTAATAAAATTTGTAAATGAGCTTATAGTGTAAACTTTTTTACTGAGTAAGCAAAAATTGTTTGTCAACCTAATAAAATGTTGTGAATTCTTTAATAAAACTTTTGAGTGAGTTTGAGTCAAAATTAAAGAATTAGCTTATATACAAAAAAAAAAAAAAAAAAAAAAAAAAATATATATATATATATATATATATATATATTTGTTTGCACAATATATAGGCAAAACAAGTGGTGGGGGTTCAAATCTCACCCCACCCCTTTGGAAATATTTATTCCCACAAGAGCTTCGATGAAGGGCAACTGGCACTAGCGACAATGGGGTTTTTGCTTCCATTTTCTTTTTTTAAATATGTGTAAGAGCATTTTTGTAATTTTCTTTTAATTTTAAAATGGACAAATTGAGACAAACATTTCTTTGAAATTATAAATATTCCAAATACATTTTTATCTTTTAACATTTCTAAAATCCATTTACTAGAAGTTTTCCTTTTAATTTTATTCATATTCACGTGGCAAAATTAGTACTTGTACAACTATATACCAAAGTAAGAGTTACATCACTATATTGATGTAAAAAGAATGTTATCTCATTAAATATTAATGTCCTCTCTCTTATAAATCAACAAATTATGAGTATTTTTTTCGTTTACCAAAACAAATTATGATTAGTACTTCTAAGTTCTAAGTGAGAAAATTATAAAGACATTGTAGGCAAAAAAAATTACAAGGGCAATGGTTAAAAAAAATTACAAGATCGAATTACAAAATGAGACGAATTTCCTAGTAATATTGACATATTAATTTCTATTTTTTTAATGCTATTTTCTCAATTTGTTTGTTTGGAAAAATTATTGGTCAAAGAAATTATTAGTGTCATCAATTACTTTGTGCGGCGGCTGGCTTAGAAATTAGAAATGAGAAGTGAAGATTGTCTCTAGGGTTAGGTTTTGACTTTTGTACCACAACGCGGCGTTGGAGTCTCACTGTAACCCGTCGGTGCCATCTTTCACCAAGTCGAAACATACGCATCTTCTCACTTGCTTCCCTGTCTTTCACCAAGTCGAAACACACGAGACGAACGAGCTCAGACCTGAGAGTCAGGCTCTCGCCACAAGCTCACAAAGTCTTTCCCTCTCGTCTCTCGACACACCGACACCGAAGGTATCTTATTCGGTTTTTCTCTAGTTTCGGTTACTCTGCCTTCTGGTTTTTCTTGTGCGAGTCGTAGACACCGAAAAATCTGGTATTCTTCATTTTTGGTTACCTCTCAAATCTGGAGCGCGAGTATCATTCTGTTCGATTTTGAAATGTTAGTCATTTTATTTCTTCATTGCCAATGTCCATCCATGCGTATAATTGTTTCATTTGCCTAACTTTACATTGGATTCATTAAAGATAAAGAATAACGTCGGGTAAGCTAGACCGCACGATGCATCGGCATATGTTTTTCACAGAAAAACTTTCATTTTAGCTGTTGATTCTTCACTCCTTATCTTTTTATTTTTTAATGCGTTGGGCCCAATATGATGTGGTAATGACAATGATTCCCCCAAACTGAAAATTTCAGTTTTCTGGGCAATGTTTGATCCTAATGTGATCCTCATTGAGAAGGAATGTTCCTAAGCATTAGTGCGAACATCAATTTGTATCTTTTGCTTTATGGGCTACTTTTCCCCCCTGAATTGATAAGGTTTTCCTAGTCATTGTTAGTTTCGGCTCGTCACCCTAAAAAAAACATTGATGTTGTTAAGGGATGAGAATATGTGTATTGCAATTCACAAGCAAATTATCTGGGATCCTTTAAAATTTTTTGTATATGGTCCTTCTAAACAATTATAGTTTTTAAGATCTTCTAAAATAAATATGATCTCCTTTGGTGATTTAACTTTCTTTTTCCTTGATCTCAACACTAGAAATGGAGGCTACCTCCTCAGAACCGCCCACTGAAGCTGTGGAATCCTTGTCTCTGCTCAATTCTCCTGAGAATGCGGAATCATCTGGCACTTCAAATCCAAATCCAACTAATCAGTAAATTTCCTAAAACACTTGTGGGTTTCAATTTCCGTGGAGTTGTTACTTGTTCTCAATTTTTTAGTGTTCTCCACAGATTGAGTTTGGAACAGAGGTTTGAGATCGTGAAGAGTGTTGGAGAAGAGTGTATTCAAGAAGATGAGCTCCTCAATTTGCTGGCTAAGAAGCCTGAGCCTGTTTGCTATGATGGGTTTGAACCCTCCGGTAGGATGCACATTGCTCAGGTACCCAGATTTTCCAATTAGTCTGCAGTTTTCTTTACTTTTATTGATCCATAATTGGAAGATGTAGTTAGGAAAAATCTATGAGGACATGATCTTGCTTCTGACACATTCGAGCTGTTTGATAAATTGAATGGCAATGGGAAGAGCACCTCTTGACACTGATTTCATTGTTTGCTTTTCAGTATAATTAAGTCTCTTGAAGGCGGTTTAGCTGACATTCCATCACTTGTCCAGGGAGTCATGAAGACTATAAATGTGAACAAGCTGACATCTGCTGGATGTAGAGTTAAGATATGGATTGCTGATTGGTTTGCAAAGTTAAACAATAAAATGGGGGGAGATTTGAAAAAAATTGAGGTAGTAGGCCGTTATTTGATTGAAATTTGGAAAGCTGTTGGGATGGATCTAGAAGGAGGAAAGGTAGAGTTTTTGTGGTCGTCAAAGGAGATTAATGCAAGAGCTGATGAGTACTGGCCTCTTGTATTGGATATAGCTCAAAAGAACAACCTTAAAAGGATAATCAGGTGAATTTTGGTGCGTTCAGATGTTAAAGTAAATGGTGTATTTGGTGTCTGACGTCTAATGTTATTCTTTTTTTCTATCTTCCAAACTACAGATGTAGTCAAATCATGGGCCGAAGTGAGCAAGATGAATTAACTGCAGCCCAGATCTTTTATCCATGCATGCAGTGTGCTGACATATTTTTTCTCAAGGTGAACTTTTTAATTTTAAGTAAACACAGGTGCCTGCTCCTGTTAAAATATTGTGTATGGATGTTGATTTTTATGAAAAGAGCTGTTTCCATGATTTATTTCCTAATTATTACAGTTTTAGAAGTGATCATGGCATTTGAAGATCATCATAGTGGTCTCAGATACTTAAATACCTCGTGTACAATTATTCTTTACATTAGTAATTTTTATCTTGTCATGATTCTTGAATGAGAAAAATGGAAATTTCTAGATACTAAAAGGGTTCCAATGAGATGCAGGTTATTTGGCATGTTGCTTCTTTTCTGAATCAAGAGTATGACACTTTTTCATCAATATTTTACATTTATTTCTTCTTATAAATTATAATTTTTCCTACCGATCATCTTAGTGGAAAATAATTCAAAAGCAAAAGAGGGAAAGAAAATGGGAAAAAAACTGAGTGGAATAGTGGACCTCTGGTTGTATAATTTTGAGCTTCAATGGTTATTTTGGAATCTGTTAGGGTGAATGTGCGGGCATGTGTGTACCTGTTTAAGTCAAAATGTTGAGTTGTAAACCATGCTTAAATTGTACTTTGTTATCTTCATTTTTCTGTTGTAGTTCTTTATTTGATTCTTTTTCTTAGTTGTTATGAGTTATAACCGTGTGAATGGTTTCTTCTTTCAAATCTAAAAATGTTATGTATTTTTTGTGTCAGTAGCATATACTTAGTGGTCCATGTTCCTTAATTTTTCCTATCTTGTTTTTCTCTGATTTTCCTTTAGTGATTTTGTTTAAGCTCATGGATATTGGTACATTTCAAGAATTATTCATCTATGATGTTGCTTGTGGGTTTTTTTTTTTTTTTTTTTTCCTGAAACGACATTTCCCTATTTGCTTGAAACACTAATGAACATTCTATTAATTTCTTCTCTTAATATAGGCTGACATTTGCCAATTGGGAATGGATCAGCGGAAAGTGAATGTACTTGCTAGAGAGTATTGTGATGATATTAAAAGGAAGAACAAGCCTATCATCTTGTCACACTGTATACTCCTTTTTTTTCCTTGTTCTGTTTTATATTTTGGTTGGGTTATCTCTTGATAATTATTTCAGTGTTGGTTTGCAGATATGTTACCTGGCTTACAGCAAGGTCAAGAGAAGATGTCAAAAAGTGACCCATCATCTTCCATATTCATGGAAGATGAGGAGGTAAGCGAGTGGAGGGTGTTAAATTTGTCATACAGAAAAAGTGAAGATGAATTGTCCCATACTTGCATTTTGTAATAACATAAATTATTTGAATTTGAATTATTCATTTAGCACCCAACATTCTGAAATCTCAACTTGTTTGGATCACATAGGCAGAAGTGAACCTGAAGATAAAGAAGGCTTATTGTCCACCAAAAATTGTGGAAGGAAATCCATGCTTAGAGTACATTAATTATCTTATAATGCCGTGGTTTAAGGAGTTCTCGGTGGAGCGCAATGCAGAGAATGGTGGTAATAAGTAAGTTTTCTGCCTTTTGTTGAGATAGTTGGTGGTTCCATTTGTGAATGAATGGACTTCTATTATTTCTCTTAATGTGAACTCTCCCTCCTGTGAAATACTGCTTTCTTTGACCTCATCGGTTTGCATGTGTTTTCTTACTGCCTGGTGTTGAATGATTCTTTTGATTTATTATCTGTGTTCATGTTCCCCCCTAATATAGGACCTTTAAGACATATGAGGAGCTTATTGTTGACTATGAAAGCGGGGAGCTACATCCAGCTGATTTGAAACCAGCTTTAGCAAAGTCATTGAACAAAATTCTGGAGGTAATTTTTGTACTTAAGTTTGTGCATATTATATTTTAACTCCCTTCATGTTTAAAAAAAATGTTCAAATTTTTAGGAGTTATTCAGAATAATTTTGCAATCATATTTTATTGCATGTCCCTTTGCGTAGGGAGAGATAGAGAGCCCTGTATGGTCTGCTAACCTGGGACAAATAGCTCGTATTAACTATATGTCCTTAGATGGTGGCTTTTACTTGTAAAAAAAACTTTTGCAAGAAGACACTTCCCATTTAGAGAATGTGTTCAGAATGGAGATAGCATGAGAATGAGCGAGAGTAGGGGTGTAAGGATCTCAAAGAATCATAAGGAATTTTTATCGAAAAATAGTCTATTAAGAAGAAAAGAGCAAGAATCTCACTCTCAAGCTTTTTAGTAGGCAAGGAGTATCTCCCAAAAGAATAACTCTCAAATAACTTCGCTTCTAAGACTACAAAATACTATCTTAATTTATAATTAAAATATAGACATTTAAAATTTAAAAATAATTAAATAAAAGCTGAAAATCAGATAAATCCTAACTGACAACACATTGGCACAAGCTTATTGCTATATTCTCAACTAAACACCCATGTACAAGAACATCAATCTGCACTCAGGTTCATATCTAAATTACACGTTGCTCTCTTTTTTTGTTGCCTTGAATAAGTCTGAATTCACCTTGGGTGCTTGTCATAGTAGTAGCTTCAGCATCAGCACAGAACTTGGTTAGCAAGAAGACATTTCACATTACTGTTTAGTAGTTTGTGCAATTGTATGGCTCTTACTCTTTCTCCTTTTAGCATTTGGTACAAGCTAAATCCTTCTTTGTTTGTGTGTGCAGCCTGTCAGGGAACACTTCAAAAAGGACAGCAATGCCAAAGATCTACTAAAAAGGGTCAAGGTGAGTGATGGAACCACTCAAATATGGAATTCCAAGTAACATAAATATGCCAGAGTGTATTCTAGCCTTATTCAATTTGGAGAATATAGTTGCTGCACATGACATGTAGCCTGTATGCTTATCTGGACCTTTGAGGCTATATTCATTTGGATTGAAACCTATGTTGCATGAATATTGGGAATACATGACGTATACAAAAATTTTTACAATTCTAGCATATGGATGCCATGAAGAAAGTTGAGTTATAACCAAGTGTCAAATGTAGTATAAATGTTCATGTGAAGTTTTCAATGAAAGTATAAATAAGTTAAAATCATAATTTTCAATTAAACTAAATTCAATCTTCATCTTTATTTGTGCCATTAAGATTGTTTATAAAACTCTTGAATTATTTTGGAGTATTTCAAACAAACAAGTCAATGATATAAATGTTAAAATATGTTTACATGTATTGTGAAGTACAATATGTTTATATTCTGAGCAAAAAAAAAAGTACAATATACGAACGTTATACTGGTACTGTATTTTCTTTTTTACATCGGTGTGACATAGAAATTAAGTTTAGAAATAGGTTAAACAGTGTTTTAGATGTTGCCTAGCTATTTGACTTGTTTGAGATTTTCCCCTTTGTTTGGGGCCTTGTTCATCCTCTATCAATTTTTGCGCAGCATTTTTAACAGAATCGTTCTTGGGTGTGCAGGCTTACAGAGTCACCAAATGATCGCGATAAGCTGATTTGGAACTCCAACTTCATCACATTTATTTACTTACCAGCCATCGAATTATGCATCACCATATGATGAATTGTTGGTTTGAGGCACATTTTGAAGGAATATTAGAATCAACTCATTTGCTTTATCGAAGTTAGATTTTCTGAACTCATTTGCTTGGAATACTTGTTTTCATGTTTCCCCTGAAGGAGCCATAATGCTGTGAAGAAGCATGATATACGTAATTTATGTATTATGAGCTCTGGATTAGTGGCATAAAATCAACAATGTAATGAATTATGGTACTTTTTATTGGTTGTTATGATTGCTACAATAGCATTTGCATCCATCTTCTTAGTTCTCCGGGGTCAATGTTACAATAGATTGTGTGGCTCCTCTCGCAGGGAAATGGGTGGCCCATTTTCAAGGATTGTTCTTTTGTCAGGTATTTTTGTCGGAATAATGAAAGCTTAAATAAATAAGCGTCAAATAGAAGTTTGTCCCGGAATAAGTTTGCCTGTATCTTGTAAATGGGTACGTTTATCTCCCGTTGTGATTGCGAGTCTTAGTGCAATGGTGGTAGCTGAGGGGTCGTGTATGGCCTCCGCCCTGTGTTATGGGATAAGGTTTGTTATTGTTGGCATATGACCCGTATTATGGGATAAGCAAGGTTCTGAAACCCGGACCGGCCACTGAACCGGTCGAAGTATTGGGTTAAGGGTTAGTGGGTCAGACCAGAGTCAACCCGGGCGTAGACCGGTGAGGTATAAAAAATTGGAAAATAATTTGATTTCTCATCATATCAACCAAAAGTTGAAATTATATATATCATTTCAATACTTTAGATCAATAGCAAAATAATCATATAATCCAATACTTGTCACATATTCAGATTTTAAATATTCTTAACAATTTTCTTTACAACCTACATTCGAGACAAAATATTCATGGTAACAAAATATAAAAAACAAGTATATGATAACAAAATATTCTCACCTTTGATAAATTAATAATTATCATCATTGTAATCGTCATTAACATTATTCAACTCTCTAGGTATTGAGACATCAGGAAGTGGAGTTGTAAGAGGAAGGGTCAAAAATTGCACTAACTTCAAATCAGATAAGAAAAGCAGAACACACAGATGGCCTATTCGCCTTCTAGTTCCATATGAATTGCGAAATTTAACAAAAAAAAAAAAACATATGACGTCGTTTCAAGTGGATGGAGGGGGAAAAAAAAAATATATATATATATATAAAGTGGACCAGTGACCCATTTAACCCGGCCGGTTTACACCGGGTTTACCAGGTCAGACTGGGTTAGCCCTAAACCGGACCGGTTTTCTGACCGGTTGGCCGCTTCCCGGTCTAAACCGGCCAGTCCGGTCCGGTTTCACAAACCATGGGGATAAGGTTTGTTATTGTTGTATTGAACTTTTTTCTTTTTTTCATCTTGAACCAACTAGAATGAAAGAGCTGAGAAAATGAAAATTAGGAAATCCATACAGAACCCAGCACCTTGATGTTTATGGAAACAGCAACAACGATGATGATTATATCCTCAAACTTACCGGCCTAGCTGGTCAAATTTTCGTTGTAGGGTTCTTTCTGCGTACTTATTTTCTCTTTGGCTTTGTGTCGTTATTGTATCCAATTATTAATATAATTGCCTCTTGTCAAAAAAGAAAAAAAAAAGAAAGAACATAATTAGCTTTTTGTGTCCCAGGCCAATGTTTAGGTCAGCATTTTTGGATTCTAATTGTATTCTACACCATCATTGTTAGTATCGCACGATATGTGATACGTATTGCACAATCTGATACGATCCAAAAAAAAATTAATACAAACCGTGTCATTGAATCGTTTTTTATGTGAATTGAAATATTAAATCGTGAAATTGTACGATTCGAAACCGAATCATGAATTGATGCAAAATTTCTGATTCAAATTTGTAAACCCACGACTCTTGGTTATCTAAAGAAAACCAAGAGTTGTTTGTGATTCCAATTTGTAAACACAAGACTCTTAGAAAACAAAGAGTCATAGGAGTTTAATGATAACTCAGGATCATTGCTTCAGAAAAGAACAAAAGGGAAAAAAGAAAGCGAGGAGATGAGAGTTTTAGAGAAGAAGAGAGAGTGTACAACGATTGTAGCAGAAACTGGGTACTTGCAGAGAAGCATAAAGCTGAAATTGGGATGGACGATGGAGAATATGTTTATTATTTTAAAACTCATCAATTTTCATCTATCAGAATTTCCATTTGACATATATTAAAATACTATTAAATATCTTTATAAGTTGCACCTGACCATATGTTCACTACAAAGTCACCTGACCATTCGGTTTAAACATCTTCAATCTTCATCTATAATGTTTTGTTTTATATTAAAGTGCAAATTGCAAAGTCAATAAGTTCACTATGTTGTGTTGAAGACAACTTTAATTTTTTATTTTGTGTATAGAAAGTCAGAAACAACAAAAATGGCTCCAAAGAAAAAAATCTCGAAAGCAAAAGGATAAAACTTTGAATCATTGTCAATCCCTTGGAAATAGGTTGAATGTTAAATGTAACTATTGTCCCAAAGTAGTGTGAGGAGAAGCATTTAGAATGAAGCATCATCTTGTCGGAACACACAAATAAGTTGCTCCATGTCCCAAGTGCTAGAAGAGATAAGGGATCTATTTATAAAAATATTGGATGATGCAAGCAATGATGATGAACTAGAGTGCTTTGATGATGACGATTCACCAAAAAAGGGGAGCATGGATAGTTTTATGAAAAAAAAGGTAGAAGTGGTTCATTTACTATGAAACAACAAATTTTGAATTCGATGGTGAAGAATAGAGATTTGGTAGTTCGAGGTATTTGTAGATGTATATATGGCAATGCATTGCCATTCAATTTAGTAAAGAGTCCATTATTTGCTAATATGGTGAAATCTATTAGTGAATATGGTAAAAGCTTGAAACCACCAACTTATCATGAAGTGAGGGTTTCATATTTTAAAAAAGAAGTTGATTTAGTCCATGTTAATTTGGATAAATATAAGTTAGAATGGAAGAAAACTGGTTGTACATTGATGTCAAATGGATGGATTGATGAAAAGGGTAGATCTCTTACGAATTTTTTTGTTAAAAGTCTTAAAGGGACTGTTTTTATAAAACCTGTTGATACAAGCAATTTTAATAAAGATGCTGAAAATAATGTTTAAATTACTTGATGAGATGGTGATGGAAATTGGAGAAGAGAATGCCGTTCAAGTAGTGATAGATAGTGCCTCGGCCCTTGTGTCTGCTGGACAAAAGTTGATGGATAAGAAAAAACAACTTTTTTGGACACCTTATGTAGTCCATTGCCTTGATTTGATTTTGGAAAATATTGGTGGCATTACAGTGTTCTATAATACCATTTGGAAGGCAAAGAAAATTATAACATTCATTTATAGGCACACATGGGTGTTGAATTTGTATAGAACCTTTTTCAAAGGTAGAGAGTTAGCTAGGCTAGCAATAACAAGGTTTTCTACATCATATTTGAATATGATGTGAATTTTGAAACAAAAGACTACACTTCGATATACACGTTTACATCAGAAAAATGGGTTTATAGTGTCTATTCCTCTAGGTCGGAAGCTAAATTTGCAGAAAATGTTGTTTTGACTAATAAAAGATTTTGGAAATCAATACATTATTGTTTGAAAATTGTGTATCCTCTTGTGAAAGTTCTTAGACTTGTGGATGGTGATTCAAAGCTTGCAATGGGGTACATTTATGAGGCTATGGATAGAGTAAATGAAGAAATAACAAAGAGTTTTAATCATGAGCAAAAGAGATATAAGGATGTATGAGAAATAATTGACAAGCGTTGGGATTTATAACTTCATAGGCCTCTTCATGTCGTAGCATATTTTCTTAATCCAAAGTAAGTATTTTTTTTTATAATAATTATTTTTATGCATGTAATAGAATTTCTTTATATTTGATATTTGATTTATTATTAAGCCTTCTTCTAAATTTATAATAATTATATAGGTTCCATTATGACTCAAAATTCAACTCTGATTGTGAGGTTAAAACCGATTTGTGGAAGACACTGGAGAAGATGTGTCCTGATATTGAAACAAGGATCACAATTTATTCCTAAATTGAGAAATTTGATAGGGTTGAGGAACTCTTTGAAAATAGTTTAGCAATTGCAACTAGATATAGGAAGCAACTTGGCAACCATTTATTGTATTTGTTGATTTTTTTTAAAAAAATATTTATACATTAAGTTATTAACCAAGTATTTATTTATAAATTATAATTTCTTTTTGTTAGCTTTATGGTGGAATAGTTTTGGAGATGATTGCAAAGAGCTACAAACAATAGCTATTTGCATCCTAAGCCTCACTTGCAATGCTATAGGGTGTGAGAGAAATTGGAGTGTGTTTGATCAAATTCACTTAAAGAGAAGAAACTGTTTAGAGCGACAAAGGTTGAATGCTCTTGTGTTTATTAAATACAACCTCCAACTTGAAATTAGGCAAAAACAAAGGGAGGAAAAAGGAGACACATATGATATCTGTTTGTCAAATTTAGATTTCGATGAGGAATGGATTACTGAGCAAGAGGATCCTTGCTTGGTAGATGGGGACTTTTGGATGGATATACATGAGTGCTTCAATGTTGATGAAGGAGACCAAAGCAAAAAGAGAAAGAGAGGTATGTTTGCATATATAATAATATTCTTTTAGTCAAATCCCTTATCTAATGTATTTATTTATTTTTTTAGGTCCTCAAAATTTTCAAGATGATAGGAATAATAAAGGTAAAGGCTTCGTTATACAAGATAATGCCAATAAGATTGATAAACGAAATGACATTGCCAACAAGAATGATAACAGAAAAGGATCTCAAATTGTTGAACAAGATATGTGAGATGAGTCAGATGACTTTTCTAATGAAGAGGATGAAGGATTAGATATGCCAAACTAGATGCATAATGATAGTGATGATATCAATCTTGATGATTGATGAGTACGAGAATTATTGGTTTTATATTTGATTACTTATGTATTTGGTATTTGGATTTTTTTTTTTAATTTGGATTTATATGATGTTATAGTGATTATACATTTTTACATCATTTTTCATTTATTTCTAAATCTTACAATTCGATACAATTCATAATTCATGACTCAAAAAAGTAGTAAGATTTGTATTGCGATTCAACAACCTTGTTCTACACTAGCTATTATTTATATAAGGGAAAAACATGCTTGTAGTCCTTATAATTTGAGTAAACTTTGGTCTTGGTCCGTGTAATTTTTTCTTTGGGTATTGGTCCTTACAGTTTTACTCTGTTAAAAGATTAGTTCTTCTGTCCGATGATATGGCAAACAGAGCTGACATGGCCGCTAACACTGTTAATATATGCTGACATGGAAGAACACATGAATAAAACAAATGCAATAGATACAAATATTTGAAAGATGATAGGGACAAATAGGTGGAGGTTGCAAAAAAGAGAGCTGCTGATAAATCAAGCAGAATCTTTAAATCTTTACAGGTTGCAAGCAGAGAAGTAATGAGAGCAGGTTGTAGAATTAATGGAGGGAGGGATGGAGGAAAAGACGAATAAATAGTAACGATCAAAGAAACTTCAACAAAATTAATGAAAAGTAAAGCTGTTTTAGGTTTTTTTGCTTGGTTATTTTTTTTTTTTAGAAAAAAGAAAATAGAGGTCAGTCAACCATTTTGTCCATGTGTTCTTCTGTATCAGCATTTAATAACAGTGTAGTGGCCATGGTAGCTGCCATATCATCAGACGGAACGACTTGCTTTTTAATAGAGTAAAACTATGAGGACTAATACCCAAAGAATCAAACTATAGGGATCAGGGACTAAAAACAAACTATAATGACTAAAAGTATGGTTTTTCCATAATAGGCGCGCGCGCACACACACACACAGAAAATACACGCACAGTCGCACACATATACATACCTACACACACACGTGTGTGTAGATTGTTCTGTTGTATGTGTGCGCGTTGTTGATTGTTAAAATAAGGTTGAATGCCAAGGAAAAACCACAACATGTGAATTTGTTACACTTCTATGTAAAATTGTCAAATTTGCAAGTTTAAGAAAACTCGTGCGATAAACTCGTATTGTGAACTGAAATCATAAACTCGTAACAGTTTACTTTTATCATTAAATAAATGTTGATAGTGTATAGTTAAATAATTAAAATATAAAAATAAAAATTTGATTTAAATATTTTTTAAATCCAAATAATTGAAATTAAATTCATTAACATTCGTAATTTGTCATATGTAACAAAAAAATTCTATAAAACTTATATTTAAAGCTATTGGACATGATTAAATCAAAAAAATTAACAAGAGTTTAAGTATGAGTTGATACGGTTTCGTAAGTTAAAAACATAAAAATGGTAACTTCGGCATATAAATTCGTGAGTTTAACCAAATTTACAACAATAATGAGTTTACTAGTGACCTAATTTGATTTTGTAAGCTAAAAACATAAAAACGTTAAATTCGGAGCTATAGGAGGATACTTGAGAGGAAAAAAAAGGTAGCAAAAGGCTGAATCATTGGCTTAAATGAAAGCAAAGGTTCTTGCAGAGCAACTCTATTCCTAGGTCATAATCAATTTCACATTCTCTGTTTCAACAAGAGGCAGTAATCAAGTCCTTGTACAAGAATACATCAGGCTTGTACCAATCTTGCTTTTGTATCACCTTAGACTTTTGAATATTCGAAAAGGTGTTTGTAAGCCTAGGGATATAAAAAAAAGTTAGTATTAAATCCCACCATGAAACATAAACTATGATATCCAGTTGTATTTTGATTCAAAGAGAAAAACTAGATGAAAACCTTTTATGTTTTTAGTCTTGAAAGGGATAATATTATTAATCAAATTAAAACGAAAAAGAAAAATTTGGTGGTAATGCACTAATATAAGAGATTGCATTTGGTAACCAGATGACAAACCAACAAGATTAATGGGCCTTGGTTTTCATGATTCAATAGGTTAGATTATCGGCCAAACTGATAAAATAATAATTATATAAAAATTTAATAGTTGTTATGAATATACTTATTATGTGGATATCCATTGACTCCCAATCTCCAAATATTACAAGATGACATGAGACTCACGCATAGTACCATGCATAGTGATTTACTATTTGGTGGGACCGCAGCCAATTATAACATTCACGGGAATGCAAATCCGTGAATGAATAGTTTTGTACTTTGGGGAAAACTACACCAAATGACCCAGAGGTGGAAATTACACTAAAGTCTTATTTTCCTTCTATAAATAGAGGTCTTCTGTAATTATTTAAGTTACAGTTGAAATGAGAATTTTTCTCTCTACTTTCTCTCTCTATAATCTCTTCTCTTATTCTTATCAGTTTTATAATACGTTATCAGCACGAAGACTTTACCAAGGTAAGATTTTATCACCATCTTCTTTATTATATGTTTATTTTATCTATCTGAGATAATCTTAACCATTATATAAAATTAAAGTTCTACTTTTACCGATTATTTTGAACATCGGGTTCTATGGTTAAGATTTGAGATTATTTACTATTTACTATTCACAGTAAATAGTAATTTTTACTATTTGTGTTAATTTTACCTTTTTCAGTAATTTTACATTTTTATTCATTTTGACTCCTATATGGAAGTCTAGATTTAATCTTTCAGTAATTTTATTTTATTCACTATTTACAGTGAATAGTAATTTTAACTATTCACGATAAATTTACATTTTACTATTTATAGTAATTTATTTATATTTATATATTCTTCCCACTCCCTATTCATTTATTTCATGGTGGCGACATTAAGCTTCATTTGTAATTTAATTCTAATTCTTTACTTAATGCTTTATTTATTTTTCATGGAAGCGACACTAATATTAGTGGGCTCCATTTATTTACACATTTATTTATCTTTTATGGTGGCAACACTAATATTAGTGGGCTCCAGTTATTTGTTTTATTTTACATTTATTTTTATTTCATGGTGGCACACTAGTATCTATTAGTGGGCTCTATTTATTTATTTTATTTAGCATTTATTTATCTTTCATGGTGGTAACACTTTGTGGGCCCCATTTATTTTATTTTAATTCTTTACTGCTTTATTTATCTTTCTGGTAGCAATACTAGTATAGTGGGCACCATTTATTTTATTATTTACTACTTTATTTTTCATGGTGGTAACACTAATATAGTGGACTCCATTTATTTATAATTTATTTACTATTTTATATCCCCTCCCTTTTATTATTTATGGCAACCACACTATTAGTGGGTTCCAACTATTTATTTTATTTATTTATGCTTATATTTATCCTGACGATAAATTGTTAAAAAGCCACGGAGATATGATGCATAAATTGGATTGAGACCATGAGGAGGCATAAATTGGCTAGAAGTTAAGTGATTAATTAGCCTGAAGCTAATGAAATAAGTTGGCCTGAAGCCGAGAGACAAGTTATGATGCAAGGCTTGATCCATAAATTTTGTATGCCATCAATTGTATAAAGGCCTCAAAATTGTATATTTGGCATCTAATACTCTCTTAAATTATGAGACAAGGGATTGTATGATCATGGTTGATTGTAAATAAATATATCCAATTTGCTCTTGCAGTAGCAAAATTGTGATAAAGTCAAGAAATATTGTGGATTAATTGCCATGATCAAATAGATTGGTGAGTTATGGATCATGAATTTTATCCAACTTCATTCCCCGAAGTGAATGAAGCAAATATATTATTATGGTTGTTTTGTGTTTTCTATGATTATAATAATTGTTGTGAATATAAGAGAAGAATATTCATAAACAAAATGATTAAACAAAAAGCAATATTATTTCAACAAAGTTTAATAGCGAGTGGCTCAACTCCATTACAAACCTTAATCATCTCATTTTGAAGATATTTAATGTCTTCTTCTTTGGCTTCTCTTGAGATGGGATCCAAATGAGGCAAAGCTCTTCGTAATATCGAGATTTGCATCATAAGTTTCTTAAGCTTTTTGTGTGGCCACTCAGTTAACACTCCTTTTTGATAGATCTTTTGTATGGTGTGAGTAGATATATTTAATTGTTTACTCGCATCATCTAAGGTTAAGTGAAAATAATCACTTAAATCATGGTGCGTTGTTTTCTTTATTCTTTCCTGTTGCTCTATTCACCCTGATTAAGGGATGATATATCATATGGAATATTAACCGCGGGCTGTTTTCCTTTATCTAATGGATTTTCAATGTTGGTTTGAAATGAACTTCGCGGTAGTTCATTTGGGTTTTTAGCCCATTCCAAACCAACACAAAGGACCTCATGATAGTCCAATACAGGATCACACATCAAGTTATATCCTGATGCTTGTAAATCTATACAATACTGTGTTAGAAAATGTTTGATTTCTCCAAAATTTTTGTTACTAAAATCAAACATTGGAAGCCTGTCAGTATTGTAAGATTTATCCTGTACATTTTCAAATAAAACAACATGGGAAATCATACCTATCTTCCTTCCGTGAACTTCAAGTTTATGAAATTGAAGTCTGTTGGTATGTATAATTTCTCGTAAAACATGATAACAACTACATTCCAATAAGCTAATAGTTGCTAATTGGCTTGTAGTTGTTGGCTGGATGATTGTTGCTGGCTGGCTGGTTGTTGATGGCTGGCTGGTGGTTGTTTGCTGGCTTGTGAGTGCTGGCTCATGGATTGTTGTGATTATTGGTTGAACTTGACTGGTAGACTCCATCAGTTCGGCCATAGTTCTACACTTTTTAACAGGCCTTCTTGATAAATCTGCTTCAGTTGTACCTTCAATTCTTATAGATTGAGGAAGAAACTTGTTCTTGGGGAAGAAGTAGGTACATTTGAAGCAGAAAGAGGAATAGTAGAAGGAGGGATAAACATCTCAAAAGGATTAGGAGATAACAAAGAAGTAAATGACATGTTGGGCTGATCATCATACAACAAAGCATCAAGTAATGCTGTTTCAGATGTATCAGAAACTGGGATAAAATTGCTAGGTCCTGCCATGATAATAGAATTTAGAGAAATATGTGAGTATCTGGTAATTGATATTATCAGATGCTTGTGTGTTTGTGAGGCATGTTCGTTTGCCTTCTTCTATTTATAGCCGGATTAAATCCTATTGAATCTCTGCAGATTTGCGCAGTCCTGTTAAATCTCTGTAGATCTGCTCCCTATAAAGCACGAGCTTAGAACCTTTTTTTACTTTAAATGCATACGACAATTCGAGTTGTTGCACTTGTGATTCCACAGTGATGCATTTATGATTACACAGTATTGCGCTCATGAATCTGCAGTGATCCATTTGATGATTTTGTATTTAATATATATTTGTTTGTCGATTCTGGAAAATGAAAATTTTGTTACCAGAAGTAACAAAATTATGCATTGATAATGCATTAAGAAATCTGTGGAACTTTAATGAAATAGATATCATATATGCTATTATTATGGAATATTGTATGAAAATTCCATGAATTAATTTTTAAGGTCTCACACTTGAGGGGGAGAATGATATATATCAAGTGTGAATATTTATGTGATAATTCTTTGTGAATGTTTTTGTGTTGATTCCCCCAAAATGAATATTAGATTTGATGATAAATCATATGGATGATAAATCATATGGAAAGTTGGCATGACTTGTTTGATCATCAGAGTCATATATTATGTGCTGCTTGTTCTCAAATAGAAATAATTATTGGAAATGGATCTCTGGAAATATATCAAATTGAAAGATTAGATGTGAGATTATAAATCTGCAAAGTTTGCAGTGATGTTTGCAACTAGAAATTTGCAATATATTATGCTCGCAATTTTCCAGATTGAATGATCCAGAAATCATATATGAGTAAATCAATGATTATGAGAACATTGTTTATATATATTTGCAGCAATTATATAAGCCAATAAAATTCTCCCTGTAAAATTGGCTTTTGGTCAGGAGTCAGATAAATTCCATCTTAATAGTTTTGAGTGTGCAATGATCCACTATAATGCACACAGATGGATATATACTGCATGATTTGATTAGGGGGAGAAAAATAAGCAGATTTGGTAAAAGAGATAAAGTGGAATGAATTATCATTGACTCATGTTGATCCTCGTACAAATAAATGTGTACTAAGAGTTTAAAATGATAATTCAGTTGCAGAGTTTAGTTAATCAAATGCCATAAGCATTCACTGACCTAAAGAAAGTGACAAAGTCACATGTCCCAACTGCAAATGCTCCTATATGAATTGTTATAAAGCACACCAGAAGTGTTATAGGTCCATCGGTTTTAAAGATAAAAATCCTCGAATGAAAAAATGAGCTATAAGAATATAGATGATCAAGTCGAGGATAATTAAGAAAAGCTCCAGAAGAGCCATCTCCTGAAGAGATGTTATCTCCAGAAGAGATGTTATTTCTAGAATTGAATATTATGGTCCTAGAAGAGACCCAGGAACCTAATATATGTGAATATAAAGAGATCTCAATAAATGAAATCCAATGGGATCGAAAATGATATCGACGTTGATGATATTTATGTTTAAATGATAGCATATGTTGTAATAAATGATAATGAGGATCATGAGCCACAATATATTAGTGTGTGCCAGAAGTACATGTCCTTGAAGGACGTAAGGCGCCAGAAACATAAGTCTCTGAAGGACTAAATATGCCAGAAGCATAAGTCTCTGAAGGACTAAATATGCCAGAAGCATAAGTCTTTGAAGGACTCAAGATGCTAGAAACATCAAATTTTCGAGAATAATGATAAGTTCATATATTGCCAGAAGCAATTAGAGTGTGCATTTTCATGAACATTTATTAAAATTTTATATGCACATGTATATTTATGAAATGATTATTGTGATTTTACTTGAAAGAGTTAGATTTTGCAGGTATTCAATGATTTATCAAATTGGACGTTTCTATAATTGTTCTATAAGTGAACAACAGAATACTTGATGACAGAAAGAGAGTTATGCTCACAAGACATTAAAAATTATGTAATCATCAAGGGGAGCAAAACTGATGTAATCAAGATGGGGAGACGATACACGCTGCACTCTTTTTCCCTTATCTAGGTTTTGTCCCATTGGGTTTTCCTAGAAAGGTTTTTAATGAGGCAACACTGGATAGTGTATCAATGGATGATGTACTCTTTTATTTGGCTAGGTTTTTATCCTACTGGGTTTTTCCTAGTTAAAGTTTTTAATAAGGCACATTCATAAATGGACATCCAAGGGGGAGTGTTATGAATATATTTATTATGTGGATATCCATTGACTCCCGGTCTCCAAATATTACAAGATGACATGGGACCCACGCATAGTACCATGCATAGTGATTTACTATTTGGTGGGACCCACAGCCAATTATAACATTCACGGGAATGCAAATCCGTGAATGAATAGTTTTGTACTTTGGGGAAAACTACACCAAATGACCCAGAGGTGGAAATTACACTAAAGTCCCATTTTCCTTCTATAAATAGAGGTCTTCTGTAACTATTTAAGTTACAGTTGAAATGAGAATTTCTCTCTCTACTTTATCTCTCTATAATCTCTTCTCTTATTCTTATCAGTTTTATAATAATAGCAAATAATTATATGCGCACCCCCGCGCACACCTATATAAAGAAACAAATATATAATAAATCTGATTATCAACCTAATAATACTACAATATTTGACGTTTTTAATGAAATAAAACTGTACGAGAACAAAAATATTTGAAAAAAATGAGATTTTTAAAAAACATTTCAGTATTTTTTTTTTGTTAGGCCCGTGATCTACTCCCCCCCCCCCCCCAAAAAAATAAAAATAAAAATCATTTCCAAGTTCCGACCCAACTCAGATCCAACCCATTCAACTATGAAACAAATTTTTTGGTGTTAGTGGGTGATTGCTCCAGACAACTATATTTTCTTAAGCCGAAGGGTATTTTCAAACAAACAAACATTTTATAACTTGATTGTAGGTGGTTGCTTGCTGAGGATAAAAAGAAAAGGGGGAAAAAAAAGAAAAACACAAGAAATGATATCGAAGCTATTTTCTTAGACCAAATTACTCTCACACCCATTGAAGTTAGTGAAATATTATATCTTTTTCTTGCCAACAAGTGAAATATCTATCTATTTATATATCTACTTTATAGATAGAGGGTACGTAATGTGAATGACTTTATGTTAATATAGTTGTTTAGTAATGTTAGAAGAGATGAAAGTTTGGGTTGGCCTTGAGAGTACAGATAAACTAATTTACCAAAAAATAAAAAATAACCCCAAAACCAAACAAACACTTATGAAAGAATGAAACACCCTAACAATAATGCCTTTTAGGTTAGCGGTGGAAGAAATGACTTATTTTCAATCTGACTTTTGCCAAAGTAAGATGTGATAAAAGTAAGATTACAGATGTGATTTGCGTTTAGATTGATAGTGTTAGAAGTGACTTTTTTATCAAATTGAAACTTCTTTGAATTATTATTTGAAAAGTTAGGAGTGCCTTCAACAACTCTGTTATACTCTGTTTCACGTTCATTTCAGGCAAGGTCCAGTAAATCGATGATATCGCCTAAAATAGAGATCAAATTGAGGTGAAATCAATTTTTAATGAAACTAGACACCCAATGCATCATCGTGACAAATATTCAAGTCCAAAGAAGATCAGATGAGAGAGATATGAATTTTTGAAGTTGCCTTATCTGTTACCGTCATACAACAGACCAAGGCTCGCTAATTTGAGGATATCTCACAAACTACAAATTGGAATGGGCTGAAATCAGTGGAATATTAAACTAGACTCATATACCTTTCCAAAAACATAAAGATCACATAAAACAAAGATCAAATGAGAGAGATATGATTTTTGGAAGTTGAGAGTTTGTTTAGGATTGTGCAAAAACGATGGTTCAAGAACAACTTTTACTAATTTGATTATAGTGTTCAACATACAATGAGTTTGGAGCTGATTCTTCTTGCATTAGAAAGAATACTTAAATAGTATTCTGGGGATATATGTGATTTACCAAGATTTGGAGGTTGACAGATATGTTACTGGAACTTAGCCAACAAAGCGTGAAAATGTTGAAGTTATTTGTCACTGTGACTTGAGCCAAGATAATATGACTCGAGTTTGTGCTTAAACTCAAGGCTAGGAATGTGACTCGAGCCAGAGTGTTTGAGAAATTTCAATTAAAGAGTCACAATGACTCGAGCCAAGCAAAGGTGACTCGAGTTCATGACTAAACTCAAGCCAAGGCAAGCTGACTCAAGTCTAGGTTCTGAGTAAATCTATCATTCGAAATGTAATGACTCGAGGCAAGAAAAAGGGACTCAAGTCTGTGCTAAAACTCGAGCTAGGCCAAGCTAACTCGAGGCAGATACAATAGATTCAGAATTTCTGGCTTATGGATTCTGATCGTTATCTTCAAAATAGCTCCTTTTGACTTGAGCCTACTATAAGTGACTCGAGTTTGTGCCAAAACTTGAGCCATGCTAATTTAACTCGAGCCTAGAGTGATTCTGACAGAGAACTTGACTTGAACAAAATGTATCAGTTCTAAAAAATCTTCGTTTTAATTGTGACAGACTTTGAATATGATTTATTTGGCTTATATCCTTTCTTATTATCATTCCTAACTTGTTTGATGGCTTGTTAATGAGTTTCAGATGGATTAACATTAGATTATCAAAAGGTGAATGATTACGTCAGATCACAATGGTAACTTTGAGCAGGTCACAACGGTCATATTCCAACGGGAAGAATTACTCAACAGACAAATCGATCTTCATTGCCTATAAACAGAGAAGTCTTCGAACCGAAAGAAGTGACAACGGTTAATGAAAGAATCGACGAAGCCAACGAAATGATTTTATTACTTCACCGTCGATAGCTCATACACTCTATTTTTATAGTAGAGAGTGAGATGATCGATTATGCACTTTAGTGATTAACACTCTATCTACTCGTGAGGAGTTTAATATTCTTATTTGATTATTTGTAAAATCTTGAGGTTGGGACCTCAAGTGTTGGGCAGACATTTACAGCTTGTAAAGGGAGTGAATCCGAGTGTAAAAGAATTATCCTAAGTACAAAGTGTGTAATTGTATTCGTGGAGTTTGTAAAGGCTGCACAAGTGCCTGAATAAACTTGTGAGGTTGTAAAGGTTTTTCTCTTGTGCCTAGTTAAACAAGGAGATAGTGGAAATCTCAAGTACAGTTTGAGGACTGGACGTAGGTCAAGGATTGGGCTAAACCAATATAAATCTTTGTTTTCATATTCTTTTCCCTAAACTCTTATATTTCCAGCTTATTTGTTTAAATGAATGACCGTTGGTTTGCAACTCATTGCTGTCATACGAATTGCTTTCTGTAAGTTACAAAAAGATTTTCTAAGTTTCCAAAAGTTTTATCAGACACCCAATTCAACCCCTCTCTTGGGTGACAACCAGGTCTAACATGTGGTATCAAAGTAAGGTCTCTTGTTTAAAGGACTTAACCATCTCAAGAGTGATCAATGGTTGTTTCTGAGAGTTGCTCATTTTTAGAAGGGTATTAAAAGACCTTGAGTGATCAAAGCAAGGTCTCTTGTTTAAAGGACTTAATCCGTATTACTCACAACCTAAGGGTATTTATAAACCTAATGGGCCATATTAAAATCAATCTTGATTAATTTCGAAATTAAATTAGAAATTAAATTTGTCTAACAGATTCAATCCAATATATTTATTTAATGCAAATTAAAAGCCAGTTGATTTAATTTATCTTCATTAATCAAATCTGAGATATGATATCTATCTTCAAAAATCAAATATGAGATATGATATCTATCTTCAAAATTTAAATATGTGATATGGTATTCCAATTAGTTTTAGTTATTTAATTTATCAAATAAATTAAATACAAAACTAATACAACACACACACCAATCTACGGGAGTGACCTCGAAAGGATCGGAGAAGGGAAAGAGATAATCATAAGAATGAGAGCAAAGATAGAGGATAAACTTCAAACATAAAAATGCAGATGTGGGAGATAAATGTGAAAAAGAAAGAAAAAGAAATGAAGCTAGAAGAGGAGGTAGTACTTACCAGATCTAGTTCATCAGGAGAGAGGAGAGAATATGCAAATGCGAAACATAAATAAAACACAAGTTTATTCAAAAGAAAGCTTACAAGAAGGCATTGGAAAGAAGAAGAGAGAAGGCAGAGGATGGCTAGAGAGAAGGCAAAGAAAGAGAGAGAAAGTAAAGAGGTCTCTAAAAAGTTGTATGCCTTCAACTGGTCGAGGCTTCAGTATTTTGATAACAATATCTAAATACTATAATTTTATCAAAATCATTTTTTTCACCAAATCTATTATGCTCAAAATTTATTAGGGTTAAGGTGCAAAATTGCCAATGAACTATTGGCTTGGGAGCAATTTCGCCAATAAACTCTCTAGTGGACCAAAATTACTAACAAACTCTTGGATTAGGAGCAATTTCACCAACGTTGTTAATTGAGCTTGACGTCGTTAATCTGCCTTCATGCAAAAATTACAAAATAGGACCCAAATGTTTATGAAACTATATTTAAGCCCAAAAAATTAATTTTTTTTTTATTTTAGTCCCTCCAAGTACTTTATATGGAGGGATTAAACTGAACATTATAAAAATTTTATGGGTCAGAAGATAATTTTCTAAAATTTTATGTTTTTTTTATGTAATTTCTGTGGGGCCATCCCTACCCCCAAAATCCGCCCCTGGTTACAGGCCTTTTTTTGAACCTTAGCCTGTGGCCTATTGAGGAAGCTTGTAATTTTAAAAATTTTGTAACCAACCTAACAAACCACAGGCCTCACCTCAAAACAAGTCTACTTTAAACAGGGGAAAATATAATTACTTTAAACAGGCCAAAAACAGACATACTTTAAACAGGCTGTGAGATGTAGATCTGTTTTCGGCTTGTTTAAAGTAGGTATATTTTCACCCTGTTTGAAGTAGGCTTGTTTTGAGGTAAGACTTGTGGTTTGTTAGGCTGCTTACAAAATTTTTAAAATTACAGGTCTCCTTAATAGGCCACAGGCCAGGCTAAAGCCGAACAAAAAGGCTTGTAGTCAGCGGCGGATTTTGCGGGGTAAGGATGGCCCGCAAAAATTATAGAAAAGAACCCAAAATTTTAGAAAATTATCTTGCCGCCCCAAATTTTTTTTATAATTTTCACTTTATTCCCTCCATATAAAGTACGTGTAGGGACTAAAATAAAATTTTTTAATTTTTGGGGCTTAAATATAGTTTCATAAACATCTGGGTCATATTCTGTAATTTTTGCATGAAAGCAAATTAACGACATCAAGCTCAACTAACGGTGTTGGTAAAATTGCTCCTGTTTTAACAGTTTGTTGGTAATTTTGGTCCACTAGAGAGTTTATTGGTGAAATTGCTCCTGAGCTAATAGTTCATTGGCAATTTTGCATCTTAACCCAATTTATTATGAAAAAGCATTATTAACACTTTTTTTCTCCCTTGAAGTTCTCCAAACACGCTTCTAAAAAAGCAAAACAACTACATAGTTCCCAAAATAATAAAATACTAGTAATACATTTGTTTGGTGAAAAAAACTAATGAAGTAACTATACTTATAGGGAGTCAAAAATTGACCCTAGGCCTAGTGCTTTGTTTTCACCGAGTGAATGGTATATATGGGAAAAGGCGGCAAAAAAAGGATGAAAGGACCAAATTCTGATTCTGAGCAGCAAAAGATTTACATTTTATTATAAAAATGTTTTTTTGCTTACAAAAAGGTTTTGTTAAAATACTACAAAAAAAAAGACTTTTGTAGAGGTTAAAACTGTGTATACAAACAACATTATCAACCGCTATAAAATGTACCATTACAAGTTGTTTTGTAGTGGTTCATAAAAATTGCTACTCATGTAAATACACTGTTACTGTTATTGTAGCGGTTTGATGTCACTACTACAAAATGAGAGTTGGATAACATATTGTGTTAACAATTTGTAGCGATTATCTAACTGCGACAAAATGAAAGTGGCCAATTTTGTAGCACTTAATTAGCCACTACTAAATATACTCACGAAACTTAAAAAATTAGTGGCAAATATTTGTAGTGGTTTTTCAAATAGCTATATAATTGGATGAAATTTTAGAAATGGTGCCAAATATTTGAAATAAAATTTGTATCCGCCAATAAAAATATTGCTGCCAATTTTTTCGTGCCGCTAATTTTGAAATTTTATTTAATATTATAGTAGTTTGACAACCACTACAAACTTGAGGTTAGATGCTAAATATTTTGCCAAAAATTTGTATCAAAATTTTGAACCGCTACAAAATATAAACATTTTTTAAAATAAATTTAATTTGAGTGTTTTTTAGATTGATTTATTATTAAGTGACAATTTAAATTTGAATGAAAATATTTAATATGAAAAAATGTAATACTTGTAGATAATATTTGATTATGATTTATAAAAATGAGAACGTGTAGATAATATGAACTTATTATGTTGCCTATTATATGATATTTAATTATGAAATTAATTTTGATAATCATAGAAAGAATATTGAGTGAACGTCATTAAAATTTTGGATAAAAAAAAATTAGTATTAGAGAATTACAAGAAAGGAAAAAATTGAAATTACGGATTTTTAAAACAATGTTTGCCATATTTGATTTGCTTGTTCAGCAATTGACCTCTTCAAAAAATGTCAATGAATGAGAGAAAACGAGAGAAAAGGTGAGTAGGAAGAAATTAAGGAGTATTTGAAATGAGATGTGGAGGGGACATTTATAAGAATATATGCATAACATATGCAGTAGTTGATGTGACAGTTTTTGTAGTGGTTGTTATGTTTGTAGCAATTGTTAAACCGCTACAAACATTCTGTTGGGTTTTTTTTTTCTTTAAAAAAACAGAGGATTACAATAATAGAAGCAACATTTTTTAAATGTTGTAGCTAAATGTCATAAGAGAGTGAATGAGAATGAAATTTGCATGCTGAGAAAGAAACTTGTGTGAAAAATATTTATGGGTGGCATGAATTTGAATACCTCACTCTTGCAGCAATTTATTACAAAACCGCAATAAATTGTAAACATTTGTAACAGTTTATATATAATCACTCCACTAACTGCCACAAAATATGAAACCCTACCTTGTTCACTGTGGCACTTTATAGTGGATTTATATAACCACTACAAATGTGATTGAATGTTTGCATTCTATAGCGGATTTTAGTATTAATTGCTACAAAGCTCGACACTTTGTAGTGTTTAAAATCACTACTACAAAAGTTATTGTCTGTTTGCATTATGTAGCGGTTGTTCCTATAATCACTATAAAATTTCGTTATTAGAATGAAGAATTTGTAGCATGAAGCTAAATAATGATTTGAAAGTAGTCACCCCAGATGAAAATATGCAAATGTCGTCTTTGATATTGTGATACGTATAGCATGATACCAAGCACAACCTATTTGTAAATTTTTTGGAGGTAGCTCCTTTGAAACCAATGTTTAGCTTCATGCTGCAAATTCTTTTCTGAATGATTTGTGTGGAAGACTGTTTATATAGGCTTAAATTGTGTACGATTTTAAGAAACCACCACAAATTTGCAAACTATTTGCATTCTGTAGCAGTTGTTTAGACCTAACCACTACAAATTTGCAAGACACTTTACATTTTGTAGCAGTTTGCAGGTAGAAATGCTATAAATATTTAGACTCTTTACATTCTATAGAGGTTTTTTCCTTTAAACCACTACAACCTTTGCACCACTTGGCACGAAGTTGACCTTACTTTTGTAGCGGTTTTTGAAAAGAAACCACTAAAAATTTGGTGCCAACCTAGGGCCAAAATTGTAGTAGTTATTATGTTATAATTGCTACAAGTTTGTTCCCTAACCAGTGCGCACCTTGGCGAGAGTGATCCATTGCAAATTTGTAGCAGTTTCGACTAAAACTACTAGAAATATGACATTTGTAGTGGTTTGTTGTAACCGCCACAAAACAACAATTTTTTGTAGTGAATGTGACCATGTAAACCAATGTAAGCAAGAAGAACCCATATGGCTATGAATTTGTAATACTGTTGTGTCCAACAGAATGGTCCAAGAGTAACAAAAAGCACAGTCACGAACCTAGGTGAAGTAGCAAGATTATGCCAGAACAACTCTATTCTTACCCCATAATCAATTTTATCTTTTAAAGTACATGTAACAGAAGGATTTCATCCATTAAAATTTTATGAATCACATGAAGAAGATCTATCAACAGCGTTTAAATTAGGTTGTTAAGTAGAATCATATCTTTGCAAGCTCGTGTGTGCGCTTTGTGAACTCGTGGGCTAACGCCTTCTTGCTCGATCAATCTTTAGGAGTTGACTCTATCAATCTACTCCCTCTACTGGTATCCACACCGAACAACGCTCCAACACGGATGTAGCAGACCAATACTGTACCAGTCCACAAGTCGCAAGCAGCCTCTAGTAAGACATTGTGACTACCCAAGTCATATGGGGATCGATGATATGATACAACCTATCATACAACCATGTCATGTCCCTTTTGTCACAAGATAATTTGGTCAAGGATGAAGTATGAATAATGTCAACCTCCTGTTCTTGACCATTACGTTCTCGATTTTTGAGTAGTCTAACAATTGAAATGAAAACTCTTTTCCACCATAGTATGGCCATACATTTCTCAGACTCACTCATCGAGGGGCCCAGTATTATCTCTCTACAAATGTGAGGGACAAATTCCATCTTGACAATTCACATTCTTCTGCATGAAAACCACTAATCACAATCGAAGCCTTTATCATCACCTGGTTAAAGGTGAGTTTTGATTAGGTCAAAGATTAGCGACTCCCATGTAGATATCCATGATGATCTAAAGTCAAAGGGTGTTGTGACGTGGTTATACATGAGATAAGCTTATGACTTAATTCATTCAAATTTCTTATACAAGTGCCAATGACTTTGATTTGTATTTCTATACCTCATCAAAGTCATACTAGTCGTATTTCATCTTCCTCCCGCGTAGATGACCCATCAGGGACATTTAGGATAATCTTTATGATATATCCAAGGATATAATTTTCATAATAAGCATGTAAATGATATGATAACTAAATAGAGAAATACTTAAAATAACGTTAATGTTTAAAGTACAATGACTTGCCCCTAGAGCATAATTTCCAACATATGGGACACATGGAATCTTGTGTAAATCAACAAGGATCACCCTACAAGGCTAAACATTTGATAGTAACCAATAGTGAAGTGGTACTATCAGAAAAAGGGTGAACAAAATCCTCATTGAGGAGTGAAATAGAACATGAGACCATGATCTCCCAGGTAGTGGGAGGAGACTAGGGATTTGACCTTGTGCTTGTTGAGGAATGGGCCAACGGCTATGGTAGCGGCGTAGTTAATGGAACCCATCAAAGTTGTAGTGAAAGTAGTCTTTAAAGGGAAATTGTCACTTCTTATGGACCCCAAGCTAGGTGATCTATCCATGACTAGGGGGAAGCTTGGGGTGAAACTAAGTGGAGAATCGAATCAACAGTTGAGTTGTGGTTAGAGGTGAAATGCCACTCGAACCTAGCGTTATCCTGTTCTACCCGAACATCTCTATTCTCACCATATAATCAATTTCACCTTATATTTCTGTTAGTTGTCTATGGGTTTTGATGATCACAGACAATTGTAAACATAAGTGAAGTTTGTCTTTGGTAAGTTTAAAAATTTACTGTCAAAGGCAAACTCAAGTTTTGGAAACAAAACTCAAGTTTTGGCTTGATAGAGAATAGCTTAGTTTTAATGAACAAAGGCAAAACTGCAGTTTCCATATGCAAACTTGAGTTTTGGTCTTACAGAGAGCACTCCAAGTTTTTCATCAGGACAAACTCGAGTTTTGGTTTGGAAACTCAAGTTTAGACCATACAGAGACTCTTCAATATTTTCTGAAAAAATACAAAGTTCCAGTTTTCATTTGGAAACTCGAGTTTTGAACATACACAGAGTTTTCCAAGTTTTTGACTTGTGGAAACTCCAATTTTGAAGGGAAACTCCAGTTTTCGGTATTTCTAAGTTTTGGGAAAACTCGAGTTTCAGTTTGAAAACTCGAGTTTTGGCTTGTTAGAAAGTTTTCATGTTTTAACCCTTTAAGATATCAGTTTTGAAATAAAAACTCAAGGTTCTCACTTGGCTTAGATTTTCAAATGTTTTCATGTTTTAAATGGAAACTCGAGTTTAGTTTTGGAAACTCGAGTTTTGGCCAAGCAGAGAGGATCACTATTTTTCAATATTTTCAAAACTCTAGTTTTGGTTTGGAAACTCCAGTTTTGAAATAACACAGATCTCTCTAAGTTTTAACTTTTAAATAGAAACTCGAGTTCTTGGAAACTCGAGTTTTTGTCATACAGAGAGCATTGTTGTTTTTCAATGTTTTCAAAACTCCAGTTTTGGTAGAAAACTCCAGTTTTGAGGTTTTGGACTTAATCACATTATAAGTCCAAAACTCAAGTTTTCATTTGGAAACTCGAGTTTTGTCTTTAGTCAAAAATGTGCTCCACGACTCAAATCACGACACTCTTCTTTGGAAGAAGGAAACCCAAGTCTTGATATGGAAACTTGAGTTTGTGCTTAAGTGCACAGTGACAAACTCCAATTTTGATAAACAAACTTGAGTTTGTGTTGCTGTTTTTAAAATTCAAATATGACGAATTTGTGAAACCTTCTTATTTGATTCTAATACTTCCTATCATCATTCATTAATATTTCTAGCTATTGTTAACCACTTTGTTAGTAAGTTTTCAGATGGTTTAAAGGATATTAAAGGAAGGTTTAAAACAAAAAGCAAAGTGAGGTCAACACATTAAATGCAAAGTCCAAAAAAGTTGCATCCTTTTGGACAATCATTCTACACCTGAAGCAAAGGGATTAATGTCTCCTTTCCATATTCAGCAGCTGCTCTTCCAACATATTAAAAGTCAAGAAGTCAAGCATGGACATCAGCACAACTAGATTAACCAAAAAGTAGAAAGAGAAGAAGACCAAAGCTCAAGCTAATCCTTGTCTAATGTTGCAACGGTTATATTGAAAATTATAACGATCATTTAATGCTCTCTTGGTATAAATAGAGCATCATTCAATTCCTCTCAACAACCAATTAAGCTAAAAATGAAAAGCATTCAAAGTCCCCAACTACTTTTTGAGTTTTCTTGTGTAAAGTATCTTTTGATACAATTGTTCTTTAGTGATTATTTCTATCCACTCTTTAAGAGAGTTCATTTATTGTAAACAATCTCAAGCCTGGGGACTTGGAGATTGGAGTTATTGATTGCAACTTATAAGGGGGAGTAAGTTCTAGTAAGAGAATTACTTTTGAGTTAGAGGGTGTAATAAATTGTGATAGTGAAAAACTCAGGGAGCTTGAGGACTGGACGTAGGTCAAGGAGTTGGACCGAACCGGTATAAATTCCTGTGTCTTGTTCTTTTTCCTTATTTTCTGTTATACCTTGTTTTACTGTTTGTAGCAAAGCTTTAGGAAAGAATTTTTAAAATCTCCAATTCACCCCCTCTTGGTGATTAAGCTCCACTTTCAATTCAACACCAAATAATGGAGGGGGAAGGGAAGGAGAAAAAAGAGTCCTCACGTCAGTGCATGCCGAGTTTATGTTGAGGGGGATTATACATGTTATTTTGACAAGATCTTCTCATAATTTTGTTTCACTTTGTTTATTATAAGAATTCGGAATGAGGAAGAGTAGACGTATCCTTTATTGAAGAGAAAATTGTATAAAATCTTTTGAATTGGTTCACACATATGCTAAAAAATGGTCATTGAAGGCATTGGTAAAGTTGGTAGATAAGACAATATAGTGTGCTTTGAAAGTGGGGTAGATGAAGAACAAAGAGAATGCTTAATAAAGTTATTGAACGAGACTTATTTCGTTAACAACCTATTGTAAGAGTTGGTTATTAACATAATACAATGGGGTCAAGCAATCTATACTTCACTGAATAGTGCACTGAATTATTATTCCATTAATCTGACCGTTGTGATACAATAAAGCTTTATATATATATATATATATATATAGGCCTATGAACATAGGACATATACTAATGGTATAATTCTAACAGTAACTATCGTCTACCCCTAGCACCCTAATGGCTAGTTTACTAACTAATCTAACTAACATTTATATTAAAATTACAATATCATAACAATGCCTTGTGGAAAGATCATTGCCCTCAAGGATTTGGGATTATAAAACTTGGAAATTTCTGCTGGAAGGTATAAAGCAGCATCCATGATAGAGTTGAGAATTAAGGCTAGTCCCTGAAGGGCCAGGGCCTTAAAGGGCTGGCCCTTTTAATCCTAGGGTAATTTTTTTTTTAAAAGGTTTGACGCATGAATATATGAGCCAGGCCCCTTATAGGTTCGGGAGCTATTTTTCTAAACTTTGACTATTTTTCTTGAGTTTTTTAAAAGAAAAATAATTAGTAAATTACAACCATTAAAGTTCTAATTTAAAAAATACATGTTGTCAACATTAAGGTTTAAACAACATGCATCATGTAACAAACAAATACAATCATTTAGTTATAATCAAAAGTAAACTGTTGTCTACATACCATAATTACAAATAATTGATGAGAAGACTTAACAAAATGAAAAATACTTCTTATAAATATGTTTTGAAAAACGTAAGTAGTCAACAAAATAAATAACACAATATATGAACAAAACAATCACTAAAAAAGTAAGTCAAAAAATACAAAATTAGCAAGAACACTTATGAAATAAGAAATATCTTTTATAAGTTTTCAATTTTTAAGATTATTAACACAAGATAAGGATGGGAAAATACCCGATGGTACGGTCCAACCTAAGCTCGTCCGATCCGGTCTAGTCTGAAACAACATAATGAAATCATATTAGACTGGACTAGACCACTTGGACTAGTCCAATTTGGTCCAAGTCAATTTTTTAAGAATATTTTTGTAATCTATATGTTGCTTTTTATTTTTTATTTAATATTGTTGGAGTTTTTTAAGGTTTTATAATTAAATTTTATTTTTTATGATAATTTTTATATGGTTATAGGTATTTTTATGATCCTAATTGTGTTTAATATGTTCAAATTTTGCCTTCCGTAGTGGAAAAAATAAAAATAAATAAATTTAAGTCTTGTACTACCTGGACCAATCTGGGTAGTCCACCAGACCAGGTCTGGTCTAGCACAACCTCAGGTTGGGACTGAACCAGACTAGACCATAAGCTGCCTTATACAACCCAAGGTTCTCTCTAGACTAAAGCTCGGATTGATGTTAAACTAGGTTTAGTGCAGTCCATACCCATCCATAATACAAGATGTTTTTATGAATTAACTTGATTCTAAGAAAGTAATAATAATAACAACTAATTATTTGTAACGTTATTAACAAAATATAAAAAATCAATAGCATTATCATTTTAATAATTTAAAAAACAACATATTGGCCCAAAGAGGCTGGCCCTTTTTTAGTCCCGCTTTCACTTTTGATGCAGAAATCTTAAGCCTGGCCTTGTAAATTCAAGGTCTACACAGGCTAGCCCAATGTGCTCAGCCCATTTTCCTGGCTCTAATCCATGATAACTCTTCATTTGGAAGCCTCTTCCATTCCACTAATACTTTAGTCACCAACTTTCTCATGTGCTTGGTTGTCCTTCTTTTCATAATTCTGTTAGGGTGTGTTTGATTTGATGGGAGGAGAGGATATGTCACCTTGTTTGTCTTCTTAGAGGGAAATTAAGAGAGGGGGAAAAGATTCTTGTTTGGTTTAAGAAGGGAGGAGGAGGGTGGTTTAATATTTTGGCTCCCTTCCCCTCCAAAATTTTAAACCAAATGAGGGGAAGGAGTCATTTTCCCTTTTATCTCATCCCCTCCCCTCCCTTCACCTCACCCCACTTCATCTCAAACTAAACACATCCTTAGTCTCCAAAGTGGGAGGCAAATCTAGAAAATTTGGGGTGGATGGCACAAACGAACCTTAGGATTAGGACAAAACTTCACAAGAGAAACATGGAAGGTGGGGTAAATTCCTGAGTTAGGAGGTAGTGCTAGAGGTCTAGTAGCCTGTTGCTAGCTAGGTCACCAGAGCTGCAGTGACGATCGTCGTTGCCTTTGCCGTAGCCAACGAGTGGTTGAGGATTTTTAATTTAAAAAAAACCAAGAGTAGTTAGGTAATTTCTCAAATTTTACAACATTTCAAAATTTCAAATCAATTCTTTTAAAATGATTCAAATTAATATACCCATATGTCTTTTACAAATTTTGATTGTATTTTTTTTCCCATTATTTTATAAAATAAAATATTAGTGGTAAAACCAGGGAGTCCCACTGTGTTGGAAGGCGAGCAAAGCCAACAACAGAGGAAGAGAGGAAGAAGGCTCGCCTCTGAGATATCAAATCGCAGAAAGAAAAGCGGCAAATGAATGGCAAATGGAGACCTGTCTCGCTTCTCCTCCGCCGCATAGCCCCCGCCTCCAAATCCACCACTCATCATCTCTCTCAACCTCCCGAATCTCGCTTTCTCCCTCCTCCTTTCAATCTCACGCGCCGCTTGCTCAGTTTTGGCGCTTCTTCTGCGATCCCTTTTCGGGTTCCAGTTGATTCCGACGATTTTGATTCTACGATTCCTCCTAATTTGGACCACAACTATGAATTGGGAGCTCAGGAAGACGACGAGTGCGTGAAAATTTCCGTCAAAGCTTACTTTCTTTCGACCAGGTTCGTCCCACTTCTAATTCAATTAATCTGATTGACTTCTGTTCGGAGTTTGATGGTCGTCTTGCTTTATCTCTAGGGTCATTTGGCATTCGAAATCCGTGGTTGCTATTTACTGTTGGATTTATAATATTACGTTTAGTAAAAGATGTGTTTTCTTAAGCAAATTAATAATTAAGTCATGAAAGGCATACCTTTCAACACCTTTAGTCGTTAGATTTTATTTCTTCAAGGGAGTTTCCTTTCACTGGGAAAAATTACATGTTTATTTGGCTGATTTAGTGATGGAACTAATGTTGTAGGAAATAAATTGAAGGGCTTAAGTGTAAGTTATAATTATGTCTTGAATTTGTTGCTTTACTCATTTTGAATCTTTCATATGTGGGCGCATGATCATTTTTTTATCCTTTCATCCTCATGTGAGAAGCTTACATGTTATGTGGGGAGACGAATGGATACAGATTCGCTTTAGTAATGATTTTCATGGTTGATTTGTCCAATTTATGGTTCCATCTATCTATATCATCATGTGGCAATGTCGTGAATTCATTTTTTACCTAGAGTATTCTCATCCATGGGCGATGAATAAATTGATTGGTGGATACCCTATAGGTTGCAACTAAATTACTTTCATGATTTTGTTTTCTCTTTTTATCACTATCTTTGTTCACTTGTCCTGTTCTCGTTCTTTATGATTTGGCTGTCTCAGATTCTTCATTTTGGCAGTATAAACTTGAAGAACATTCAAGCTGAGAATTTAGGAAACATAATTCCTCCATCCTCTCGCTCATCAAACTCCATTGCCCTCCGATTCCGTAACTTCAATTCGGACACTAATGTAAGATTGTCTGAAAAAATCTCCTATACTGTAGCTTTTAAATGGTTTTCCCTAGAATATCATTTACATCACTTCATACTATGTTTATTTTTATCATAGTTAATACACCAATATCTGTGCATGTGTGTTTTGAACATCAAGGTTGTGCTTAGAGGGAATTCAGACTGGATATTGAGTGCTTAAGCAAATTTCTTTCTTGTGGGGAAGGAGGGGGAGGGCTGAGCTGCATTATGATAGCAGGGTTTATGCAGTTATTAAGTGATAAACCATTTTAGAATAATTATAAAATTTTTAAGTATATTAATTACATGACATAAGTGATATAACAAACTTTGATCAGCACAAGGAATTTTGATTCAGGGACCACCTGGAATGCTTGAGAAGGCAAGCAGCTACCGATACATGGTCGTATTCCAGTATGGGTCTGCTGTTCTGTTTAATATTGAGGATCATGAAGTGGACAATTACCTGGAACTAGTTAGAAGGCATGCTTCTGGCTTGCTTTTAGAGATGAGGAAAGATGGTAATTTTCTTTCATTCAGGAGGAACTAATCCATCATTCACTTATTTTAATGTTGATCTTTAACATGTTTTTTTGGATTAGATTATGCGGTCAAAGAGAAGCCACACTTAGTTGAGGACATGCGGGGAGGGCCGGATTATATAGTTCTGAAATCTTTGGACACTGATGGTATCCGCATCATTGGAAGTGTTTTGGGGCAAAGCATAGCGCTGGATTATTTTGTTTCTCAGGTTTTTGTTCACCCTCTCTCTTTTCATGTTAGCATCTTGTATATTTTTTGCATTTCTTTTTATAGAAAATGTGTTTCCTTCTTCTGTTATCCCTGTATTCTTTTGCACTCTTGGCATGTATCTGTTGAACTGGTTTAGTTGCAAGTCTTAAAGTAGTGCATGTTATGACGCTTTGGAAACATGTCAGTTAATCCTCTAATAAGTTTGAAAATTCTGTTTCATGTCCACCCAAGCTATTCAAGATAAAGGAAAATGATAGCTACTAGATTCAAGCGGTTGAAAACTTAATGTTTCTTTTCGCTTTGGTTAGGTGGATAGTTTAGTTAAAGAGTTTGCAGATATAAATCGTGGAATGGAGAAAACAGGAACTTTCACAATGCATAAGAAGAAGCTCCTTCAGCTCGTTGGAAAGGCCAATTCAAATTTGGCTGATGTGATTCTTAAAGTTGGCCTCTTTGAGAGGTACTGTCATCTTAATATCTAGAGAGTAGAAAAACCTGGAATTCTGGCTTTTCTCTTGTAAGGATTTGTAGAATCTAATTCTTGAATATATGTTAATAATATTATTCTTCATCGTTACCCATAAAACAGAAAATGAAAAAAATCTTAATCTTTTGCTAACATTTGAGCAAGTCTAGCTCGCAGATTTCTTCTCCCAGCTTTCTCATTAGTTTTTTTTTTTTTTTTTTTTTGGGTGAGCTAATCAGATCAGAAATTGCTTGGAGGGATGCAAAGTACGCTGAGATATATGAGTATCTTAGGGAAGAGTATGAAGTCGCACAGCGTTTTGGAAACCTGGATTTCAAATTGAAATTTGTAGAGGTATTTCTGTTCTTATATCCATTTTAATTTTCTGGAAGTATTAGACACTTCATTTAAGCATTGCATTTCAAGATCCTCAGATCAACCTTTTTTTTAAAAAAAAAAAAAAAAAAATTTCTTACAGTTTGTGTGTTCATTTCATGATTGATTTAGTTTATCCATCTCTTACAATGAGCCAACCTAAGGATTTTTTTCGCTTTTCCTATCCAGTTTCTCAATAGAACTATGATATTTGATTCAGCAATTACTACTTATTCTGCAACACTTAAAACATTTGAAGAAGATAAGTGTTCTTCTAATAAAGGTTTCTGATCTTTTTTTTTTTTGGCCTCTTGATTTGGTTGTTGGCAGCATAATATTCATTTTCTCCAAGAAGTGTTACAAAACAGAAAGTCAGATTTCTTGGAGTGGTGCATTATTTTCCTTTTGTTTATTGAAAATGTTATATCAATATACGAGATTCTTCAGGATTCAAATAAATTTCTTAGTTAGAGACGCTGATTGATATTATGTAACCCTAGTTCTTCCAATTTTTTACTAGTTATTGATTTTTGCTTGTCATGTTGTAATTATGATAAAGAAATTCACATGCCCCCTTAATTTTGCTTTAGCTTGCTTAGTCTAATACTTCTCTGGTCTTAAATATAGAACATAGCTTGTAGTACAAATTACACTATAAAATGTCATATATTTAGAATTGGAGGTAGTAGTATCTATATTGATTTTTTTTAAAAGAAAAAAAGAAAAGAAAAGAAAAGACAGTGTGGTCTCAGTACAGAGTGTGAGAAATGAGCCACATTGTTAATCATACATTAGGTGGCTTGTTAGATTTCTTCATTTCTTTTCTTTTGTATTGCTTATCAAATAGATAATAGTTACTGAAATTTATTAGTATCTATTAAAAATATGATTATTAAAATGTGTGCGCCCACAATTAGATAATTAGTATCTATAAATATTTTATTGTTAGCAATTTATTATTGAAAATTTTATAGTCATTCTCATTAATTTAATGCTGATGGAAGCTGAGAACATAAATAGTATTGAACATGTGGAATATTCTTGTCCAACATGGCACACAATCCCAGAATCTCATTATGTGAATATTGAGGGGAAAGTAACAAATTTCAAATATATCATATTGAACATTCACTTTTCAATTGGAAATGCAATCCCTAATTGAGATGTAGTAAGCATTGAATAGAGTGTTTTCTCAAAACTTAAGGATTATATTGTTGATAATAAATATTTAGATTAATAGAATGGAAAGATGATTCAGGAATCAGGAAGGTCACTCTTACTTTGGTTTACAAAATTGTCTGAAAGCTTGAACACAATTTAGTTTTCCATGTAAACAAAGTTGTGGGCTGAATTTCCTATGGGCCGAAATGAATAATGCAAGATAAAAGCATGGGTTGGGTCTGTCAACGTATGGCCAAATGGGTGTATGATTAAGGATGGAATGTATTAAAAAAAAAAAAAAAGTGTTTTGCATGAAGGAGTAAGTGGCTATATGAAGAATAAGGAAATGTGAGTTGTACCCTATATTAATCCCAATTAATTCCTTTAGGCCACAAAATATTGTCTAATAAACATTTGGGTCAAAATTTATTTCCTAACTAATTATCCTTAATTTTGGGAAAATATGTGTTAAATTCAAAATATTAACTTTAGAATTCATTAAGGCCAATTTTCCACAGTTTGTCCCATATTATGATTTAATTTTCAAATTCCATATTTTGGAATGTTACATTAATTAGTCACATCATATCACAAATAACTTGGCAAACCAGGTTTACACATGAATTTCTTTTTTTCTTTTTAAAAGCACATCATTAAAAAAAGGGTTAAGTAGTAAATCCATCCGGAAATACACACTCGACAGTAATATTATCTTAGATGTTTTTTTAGGCTCAATGTTGTCCTGAAAGTCTAAAGACGTAACAATGTTACCTTTTTTATTAAAAAATTAACGTTTACCGTTAAAAAATTAACGTTGTCCATTAACTTTTTAATGAAAAAGGATAACATTACTACGTCTTTAGACTTTCAGGGCAACATTGTTCTCGATTGTATACTTCTGGAATAAATTTATTACTTAACTCTTAAAGAAATCAGGAGAAGTGTCTAATAGTAATAATGTAGCAATTAAAAAGCTCTAAATCTTACAAGCGATAATGTTGCGTTTGGGTATTGCCCTCCAAGAATATGACATGGTTGATCTCGTCGCCGCCAAACAATTGCCAAACTTATCCATTCGAATCTGTGGTGATGGGTCTCACTCAGATTATTACGCCCCTAATTTTACAATGGAACAAATAATAATTTGCGATTATCAAAATCCATATATATATATATATATAGGATTAAGGTGTAATTTTACATATGTCCTTTACCCCCGGGAGCGTCCAGCACTACATGCTTTTTTCTAGATTAAAAATACATACGTGGTTACGTTTTAGGAGCAAAAATACCACGGCCGTTAGTTGAATACCACAGTCGTTAGTTGACGGTTAACCATGGTGAAATTACTATTTTATCCTTAATTTAAAATAATTAAAAAAAACCTAAAATACCACAAAAGGAAAAACCTAAGGCGTGACTTTCGTGGAGCGTCATCTTTGGCAGGATTGAGATATGAGTCTAATGAGAGTTTAAAGCTGAGTGGTGCCCAAAAGGAAAAGCCGGAACTCCATAAGTCAACTACACGGGTGATGCCAAAGGATATAAAGCAGGCTATAATTAAAATGGATTTGATCAAGGATCACGGCCCACAAAATCAAGAGTGGGTACAGGTGGGATCCAAAAGAAAAAACGAAAAAGAAAGGGAAGTTACAAGGGAAAGAATTCAGAAAACCTGCACGTGAGTTACCTCAGGATAAGGGCTTTTTTCCCAAAGTACCCCTTTTTAGGAAACTATTTACCAAAATGCCCCAACTTTGAAACTATTTCCCATTATGCCATTCCCTGAAAACATATTCCCAGTATGCCCCCATTTAGTCGACTAAACCAGGGATTTAGTCGACTAAATGCAGGGGTTCAATTTTTTTGAACACACCCGACATTTAGTTGACTAAATCCCAGGATTTAGTCGACTAAATCCCAGGATTTAGTCGACTAAATGTCAACAATTAGGTTTTTAGAAAACCTAACCGCGGCATAAAGCTGTCTCCAAACCTCCCAAACCTCTACCCCCTCCCTTTTTCTCCAAAATCGTGCTGAAGCCGTTGGTGGGTTGCGGAGAGAACTTCATTTGCGTCAATTTCAGTATGTTTTCATCCCAATTTCAGAGTTTCATTTGCGTCATTGCGTTATTGCGAACCCCATTATAGATTGACTGTTTTGTGCTTATATTTGGTGGTTTTGTTGTGTATGTTTGATTGATTTGAGTATTTCATTGGTATTTGTGGAGGAAAACGATGAATGTACATGTTTATGTGATTTTTTTTTTGGATGAATTTCACTTCGTTTTTCATCAATATTTGTTGGTTTGTTGTGTATGTTTGATTGATTTGAGTATTTCATTGCTATTTGTGGAGGAAAACGATGAATGTACATGTTTATGTGAATGTTTTTTGCGTTTATGAGATTTTTTTGGACGAATTTCACTTTGTTTTTTCATCAATATTTGTTGGTTTGTTGTGTATCTTTGATTGATTTGAGTATTTCATTGTTATTGGTGGAGGAAAACGATGAATGTACACGTTTATGAGAATTTTTGTGTGTTTATGAGATTTTTTTTTTAATTTTTGGACGAATTTTACATTGTTTTTCATAAATGTCACTTGATTGTGTTTTTTTTTTTATTGAAATGATGGTTGTTTGTTGCTTATAGTTATTGATATTTGTTTTTGTTGCTTAGATGGTAATTTGTTCGAATAATTTGAAGTTTCTTGTATCTTTATTGTTTGTAATGTCTCTTTGTAGGTCTTTGTTGTCACCATGCATCGTAGACAAGCTCCTTCTGACAACGGTGATGAGCGTGGGAGACGGATCAAGCACTGAGCAATGCGCGGGGCATCCTCCTTTAGGACATAGCAAGAACCGGGCCCTGCGTCTGAGCCTGCTGTTGATCTACCGTTTGGATATTTGTTTAATAACAATGAAGTAGAGCATGAACGATTTGTGAAGAAGTTTGTGACCAGACCCATCATTAAGCCGAAGTCATTAGACATGGCATTCTTCGTAGGTGAGGGCCTTGATATTGTACCGTTGTTGGAGACTTCGCATTTGAGCGGTATGGCGGAGATGAATTGTCCTTATTCTGAGGTTATGGTCAGAGCTTTTTACCATAACATGAGCTACAACAATGGTGATCTCCAATCTCATGTCTGCGGGGTTGGCATACTGGTGATGGCTCCCATGTGGACGGAGTTCCTGGGATTTGATTTTGATGATGGGGATAGATACCAGTTTGATGGGGACAACATTTTTGTCATGGAGGGTTATTCTCGAGATGTGGCTATGTATAAGTCCAGGAGGCCAGGAGAGCATAGACCTATTGTTACTGTGGGCCATTTGACTATTAGTTCTTGGATCCTATTTTATGTCATCACACACATATTGTTTCCTCGGGTCTACAATCATTCATAGGTATTGGAGGGTGACATCCCTGTTATGTGGGTGATTCGGCGTGGCAGTGAGGTTAATTGGAGACATTATATATGCTGACATATATATAAGGCAAAACATAAAGGTGCACTACTATGCGCCTACCTGGTTTAGAAGATTTTGGAGAAATTTGGTGTTCCTATGGACAATGAGGTGATGGTGAATCAGAAAACATGGAATGTTAGTTTTGGACGACGCCTACTTGAGCAGTACAAGATCACCAAGGGGCAGATGGTGTGTGGTACTACATTGGTGAAGAAGATGTTGTTCCTGATGCTGGCCAGGGTCCACCCATTTTTCCCGATGTTGGCCAGGGTCCACCCATTGTTTCTCCTGAGGTTGATGATGATGCTGATGACGACGATGTTCACATGGAGGACTTTGTTGAGCCAGATGATGGATTCTCCCTTCGTCATGTCATGCAAGCCCTCTAACACTAGGCCAAGATGAAGGCCAACCAAAAAAAGAGGTGGAAGAGCCACATCGAGAAAGGGAATGAAAGGTGGAGGTGGATGCAGGCTCGGATGAAGAGGATAGAGGATAGGCTTGGTCAGCTGCAGCTTGGAGGAGCGCCAGATGCAGCCGAGGGTGGTGATGTTTTTGATGAGCACGAGGAGGATGTTGGGGCCTCAGAGGATGAAGATTAGATTTAGGTTGTTCATGAGTTCAAGTATTTTTATTGACTTTATGTTTTATGTTCGCACATTAACTTTATGACTTTTTTTGTTGGCTTATGCTTAGTAAATTTGATTTGACAGTGGTGCTTATTTTTAATTAATGTTGATGCTTTTGGTTTACGTGGTTTAAATTTATTCATTTCATTTGAGACAGTTTATGGATTGATGAAACTTGTTTTGGGACATTAGCGGACCAAATGTATGAATCGCCCTTAATTTTTAATCAGTTTTTTCGTTTTGAATCTTGCACTAAACCTATACCATCTCATTTTTACATATCATTGTCACTTGGGGAAGGTATTTTGGGCAACAATTAAGGGCGATTAATACATTTGGTCTGCTAATGTCTCAAAACAAGTGAATGATACCATACAACATATCAATTAATGAATAGTCCAAATCTCCAAGCCTGTAACAACACAAGTCATTGTAATCTAAATACAAAACATTTTACATGGAATTCAAGTTCGCCTAATCCTCATTGGACATGTGCGCATATTATGACCGACTTGGTGGCAATTCCTATATCTTTGCTGACTGCTTGATAGTTGAGATTCCACCCAATCTATCTCATTTTGTATCCTTGTAGACTTTGGTCTTCCCTTTGTGAGTGCCAAAGTTGAATCTGGGATAACTGTTGGGCCTTCTCCTTGTTGAATCAACAATTCATTGCCTATAGGATACCAATGTGCTGCATATACCTGACTAATGTATGGGACAGTGAATACCAGGTCAACATAATCATAATGGTTTAAATTCTCCATCTTGCATACTGCTAATACATGACTGTAGGGATACCTTCTTGTTGTGAAATTCCCACATTGACATTTGCGATTGATCATGTCAACCCTCATTATGTCTCCGGTGACATGTGTAGATTGATTATACACGTCCTTACCCTCATATAACTGTAAATCTCTGTCATAAACCCGGACACGGTATGTGACTGTCATCTGGTCCATCCTTTCTAACTCTTCTTCAACCTTTTTTGGGACTATCCTACTTGCAGCGATATTTTTGTTAATCTCAACACGCCTGGTGACAAAATATTCGACCAGTCTACTACAAGTCATCTTCACCAAAGCCGTTATCGGCAGATTACGTGCACCCCTAGGATCTTGTTCACACACTCATCTAGGTTAATTGTCATGTGACCAAATCTCCATCCGTCTTCATCGTAGGACCTGCACCATTTCTCCTTTGGAAGCCGGTCAAACCAGGTTACAACCTGTGGGTTACAATCAATAAATTCTCGAAACTTCCGTTCAAATTGGATCTTTGAACTCGTGTACCCTGCATAAGATGTTAAAGTTAACCCACGACAATAGGTGCATTACAAATACATGTAGGAAGTAAATAAAATGTGAACTTTCATACCTAAGCTCATAACCTTTTTGTTCAAATGCACATCCTTGAATCTGGTATTAAAGTTGCTTGCTACGTGACGTAGGCAATACACATGGTAGGCATATGGAGGCTGCCAAGTACGATGATCGTTGATTGCCTTTATGATACTAGCGTGACGATCAGATATCAAACAAATGCTCATCCTTTGAGTCATATGATCACGTAGGAGATAAAGAAACCACCACCAATCATCATACTTCTCATCGGGAGGAACAATGGCAAAGGCAATTGGCAAGACCTTCCCATCCTCATCCTGTGAAGTCGCTATCAAGAGAGTACCTTTGTATTTTCCGTACAAGTGGGTGCCTTCAATTTGTAGTATGGGCTTACAGTATTTGAAGGCTTCAATGGTCTGGTTAAATGTCCAAAAAACTCTACAAAAGATGCGTAAGTTGACATAAAAACAACGATGGTCGGAACATTCATTTGTATCAAGCCTGAAAACAGAACCCACGTTAACCTGGGTCATGTATGTCAACCAAATGGGCAAGAATGCATATGATTCCTTCCAATCACCAAATAACTTCACAATAGCCTTCATTTTTGCCTTCCAAGCCTTCTTGTATGTTATATTATATCCATACAGATGCTGCATCCTCTCTTGTATCAGCACTAGTTTTAAAGCTGGATCTTCTCTTAACATACCTGGTTATAATAAACAAACTTGTAAATATTATGGGAATAAACAAACCAAATTTGAGAGCAACAAAAATACAAAACATACTGATAATGCCTGCACATATGACATTTGAGTCCAGTTGTGTATGATCTCGGGCAAGACTCTGGTTCAGGCAGGTGTGATCTCTAACCCACTTACGGACCACCCAACAACTTCCATTATTGTCTGCCACTGCCCTCATATACCAGGACAACCATCAGCATGATTTCGACACTTCATCACAAACCTTCATTCATCGCTTTTTTCAACTTTGGCTGAACGATGAGTCTTCATGCAATACAATTTCACGGCATGATGCATTTCCGACTTAGAAGGAAACTGCTGATAGACATATAATTGATCGCCTAACTGCCATCCACTTTGCCTATCATCATCACCATACAACATCTCTAAGTCATCGTCACAGTCCACCGCACTAATTTGAGAGTAGTGCGGGCTTTCGCTCCAAAACGGCTCACTATCAGGCCCAACATCTGTCAATATAAATTTTCTGTCAGAATCAGTAAATAAACGTTACAAATACAACCACAATTACAAGTTTACTAAATTACCAGTACTAATTGGGTCAACACGAAGTGGTGGCATTATTGTGGTCCCTAGGTTTACTAGGTTCGGGCAAGAATCAAAATCACCCTCCACATCGGTATCTGAGCTGTCAACTAGTGGAATAAACTTCGTCCTCCTCATCGCTGTGCATATTCTCATCTTCCTTATCTTCCTCTTCATCCATCAATGTTACCTGACTTAACACTTGCGAAGGTGTAGATACACCAACATGTCTGTCTTCTTCACCACAATACTGTGGGGATCTTGTATGCATAGGTATATATGATGATTCACCAGATTCAAGTTCAATGTATATCTCAATAAAATTTTGTGCTATCCGATTAGCAAATGCATCTATGACACAATCTACATCATCATCACATACATTGATACTAATGTAGTATACATTATCCTTACTCATTATAGTCTCCACTTTGGCAATTAACCGATAAATCCATTGTTTGCCATGTAGCCCCAATTTTTGGTAAATTCTTTCTTTTAGCTCGTTGTATGTAGTACCCCGTTTGATTTTCATCATTTTCATTTTTCCTTCAAATTTAACACCGTCGGGACCTTCAAAGTGCCTCCCATTGTGGTAGATTACAGTCATGTATGTGTTTGAACTTGAAGTCATTCTTGACACCAAAATTTTAGCTGCAAAATGGAGGGTTTCACCTCACCAACTAAAAAAAAGTTGATGAAAAACGAAGTGATATTCTTCCAAAAATAAAAAAATTCTCAACCAATATAAATCTTTTCACTTTCACATGTACATTCATCATTTTTTCCTCCATAAATAGGAATAAATACTCAAATGAATCAAAGATACACAACAAAACAATCCAATGAAATCAAAAAATGAAAAAACCTAAATGGGGTTCGCATAAACACATAAAAAATATCGGAAATCTGAAATGGTGATGAAAACATATTGATATCGACATAAATGCCACCTGATTGAAGTTTCCTACGCAACCCAGCAACGAATTCAACAAGGATTTGGGGAAAAAGAGAGTGGGGAGAGGTTTGGAGACGTTTTTAGACGATTAGGGTTCAAATTGCTAGGGTTTGAGGGCTTTAAAAAAGCCCTCTATCTGTGTTTAGTCGACTAAACACTGTGGTTTAGTTGACTAAATGTCATGGGCTTTAAAAAAAAGCCAACACTCGACATTTAGTTGACTAAACTACAGTGTTTAGTCGACTAAAAAAAATTGAACCCATGACATTTAGTTGACTAAACCCCTGGTTTAGTCGACTAAATGGGGGCATATTGGAAATATGTTTCCAAGGAGGGGCATAATGGGAAATAGTTTCAAAGTGGGGGCATTTTGGTAAATAGTTTCCTAAAAAGAGGCACTTTCGGAAAAAAGCGCAGGATAAGAGTGGAGCCCACACTGTAGTGATCAACCATGACTATCCAAATAGTATTAAGCAGCCCGCGGTCTCAACTACACGTATAGTAAGTGACACATCATGGGCCGTAGAGGTCTTGAATGAATTTGGAGTGTAGGATAATAAATTAATGACATCGAATGTAGCTTCTTTAGGAGTCTCAATGGTGCAAATGGATAATACTATACAGAATGCACAAGATCCAGTAGGTGCAATCACGTTACAAGTAAATGTGGATGAGCAAATGTTTGAGCAGGATAAAACCGAGGGGGAGGTTCACACACCCCATCACACAGCAGTTTCCCAATGAATTATATGTTATGGAATTCACGTGGCACTGGAGCTCGAAGCTTCCCCGCCCTAGTTTGTGATTTGAAAAATCATTATTATCTGAATTTTATGGCTATTCTAGAAATTCGATGTTCACACCAATTGCTGTATGCTAGAGTTCAACAGATGGGGTTCCCATATATAGAGCTAATGGATTACGAGCGATACAGTGGGGGTATTTGGTGTCTATGGGATGATGGCATTGCTAAGGTGTCCCTAGTGGAATGTAATTTTAAAATATGCATTTTCTAATCACTAGCTCTGCAGGACTCAATTGGCATCTCACAGTGATTTACGCTAGCCCCAATTGTAATACTCGTCGGATGCTGTGGGAAAATCTCTCTTGATCAGCTCTCAATTTACAGGGTGCATGGCTTATCGGGGGGGACCTTATGGAACATTACTTCATTGTGAAAGGCACTCTAATGCCTTTTCTAGTAGTTCCTATGATTGTGATCTCCTTCAGTGGGTGGAAATGCAGGATATGATAGATATCGGGTTCGTAGGGCCAGAATTCACATGGAAGAGGGGCAACTCGGAGGCTCGTTTAAACTAAATGCTTGCTAAAAAAGAATGGGTTTCTATGTTCCCCAATGCGTCAGTTACACATTTACCTTTCTTCAAATTTTATCATAGGTCATTGTTGGTCCGACTTAATCACAAGCTGGCTATGAGTAAGCCTAATCGTCCATTCAGTTTCATTATAGCCTGGGTCTTGCATGATAATTTTGAAGATTTTGTTCGTTAGACATGGAGCCAAGATACCTTGTGGATTCAAAATATTTCTAATTTTTGCAGAGGCCTGCTCTACTTGGAATAAGGAAGTGTTCAAGCATACAGAACAAAGGAAGAAAACTTGATGGGGTAAATTGAGTTGTAGCTCGATTCGGTATGACACCCAAGTATGCAGACTTACAGTTAGCACTTTGGAAAGACCTTGAAGATGTTTCGCTACAGGAATCACTTATCTGGGCTTAGAAAGCCAGAGCGGAGTGGTTTGTTTTTGGGGATCATAACACTCATTATTTTCATGCTCGTGCCAATCATCGAAGGAAATCCTAGAAAATAGGGGCCATGAAAGATGATGAAGACACATGGATTTATGATACAACACAAATTAAGGGGATGGCTACTTCTTTCTTCTCCCATCTCCTTTTTGAGGACATCATGCCCCGGCTAGGTATTCAGTGTTTTGTGTCATATCCGAGTGTAACAGAAGATTTATTGAGGTGGTGTAGTCGAGATGTCTCAAAAATTGAAATTAAGGAAGCCTTTTTTAGCATGGGCGCGCTCAAAGCCCCGGGCCAGATGGTTTTAACTCTCTATTCTATCAGAATCAATGAAGCACGATATATGATTCTGTAGTAAATTATGTAAAATTCTTATTTTCTAATATGCAGGAAAGTTGTGAGGTTAACGGCACCTTGATCATTCTTATCCCGAAAAAGGATCATCCAGAAACCATGGGAGACATGAGACCGATAATTCTTTGTAATGTAATCTATAAAACTGTCACAAAGATTATTGTTTCTCGATTGAAGCCTATCCTTCCTTAGGTGATCGCCCCAAATTAATGCAGTTTTGTTCCGATGAGACTTAGTAGTGATAACATAATTGTGATCTTGGAAGTAATCCATTCCATGTGCAATATGAAGAAGAAGAAGGGGTTTATGGCTATAAAAATTGATATGGAGAAAGCTTATGACAGAGTCCACTGGCAATTCTTGTAGGAGCTTTGCATCCCAGGTCCCTTGTATGAGATAATTGGCCAGTGCGTATCCACTCCCAGTATGCAGCTTTTGTGGAATGGCGATAAAGCAGAGGAGTTTCACCCTTCGAGGGGAGTGCGCTAAGGAGATCCACTCTCACTGTACCTATTTGTTATATGTATGGAGAAATTGGCTCATCTTATGTAAGCTGCCACTCAGGAAGGCAATTGGGTATCAATCCATCTCACTAGAACTGGCCCTCCGGTTTCCTATTTGTTCTTTGTAGATGACATCCTATTATTTGTTGAAGCTTCCACGAATCAGGTAGTTACAATTAATAATTGCCTTAAGAGCTTTTGTGATAGTTCCAGGCTAAAGGTTAACCACTAGAAAACGCAAGTGTTCTTCTCTAAAAATGTTAATCGTATTAGTAGGAGTGAACTATGCGCCTCCCTGGGTTTCTCTATTACCTATGACTTAGGGAAATATCTTGGTGTTCCTTTGCACCATAAACAGGTAACTAAAGAATAATACAAGTATGTGGTGGATAAGGCTAAAATAAGACTATCCACATGGAAAGTAAAGTCTCTATCAGAAGCTGAGAGAGCTATACTTGTTTCTTCGGTGACAACAATTCATGGCTATGTTATACAAACCTCCTCTCTTCCAATAACTACCTATGAGTCCCTAGATAAATGTAATCGGAATTTCTTATGGGGTAGTACGGAGGAACAACAAAAGAGATTCCTTTAGTTGTGTGGGACACCATTTGTAAGCCTAAATTGAAAGGTGGCTTGGGATTACGACATGCTAAATATAAAAATAATGCTTATCTTATGAGGATTGGGTGGAGATTAGCAACATGAAGGGAAGATTTATGGGTGAAAATTCTCCGTAATAAATATAATTGTGGGAGTGATAGAATGCCACATATTGAAATGAATAAGCCGGGGTCAAACTTGTGGAGTGGCATTCAGCGGACATGGGGTAAAGTGCATGATGGAATTGAAACTTTGGCATTTGGGCAGATGAGGTGGAAATGATCTAAAGGTGGAGACTTCTCAATGAAATCAGCTTATGCATCCTTAAAGCGAGATGAATCTCCTATTGATCTGATGTGGGGTATGGTCTGGAAGTTAAAAACCCTAGAAAGGTGTAAGTTTTTCACATGGTTGGTGCTGCATAAGCGTATGCTAACTAATGCCTCTAGACATAAAAGAGGGCTAAGCAGTGATAGCCGATGTCCTATATGTCTGGCTGAAGTTGAGAATCTCCAACACGTTTTCAGAGAATGCCCAGTGACCCTTGAGCTCTGGAAGATTGTGGTTCCCTGACGGTTGTGGCATAAATTTTGTTCTTTAAGCTTTAATCACTGGTTTAAATGGAATGTTACGTATAGGATAGGAGGAAGGAATCAGAGGATTGGCGATAGACATCCATGCTTATTTGCTGGTGGGTATGGCAGCGGTGAAACATGTTTATCTTTGAGGGAAAGAAGGTCTCAAACCATGCATTATTGGCTATCGTGGAAACCATCCAAAGAAGCCTCTAAGATGCCCAGTCCAGATTCTCCAAGAATATCGGAAACCAACGCATAACAACTATGCTTGAACCCCAGTGGCAACCCCCACAAGCAAGGTGGGTGAAAGTTAATGTCGATGGGGCCTTCTCGAACTTTGTCCTGGTGTGGCATGTGGTGGAGTAACTCGAGACTCTCACTGTAACTTCATCAAGGGATTTATATTCAGAGGAATAAAGGGGATTGCCTCTCGACTGAGCTATGGGGCTGCCTTCACGGATTGAAGCTGGCGTGGGACTTGGGATATTGGAATGTTATTTTGGAGTCGGACTCTACCGATGCTGTCAACCTTATGAGGAGAGAACTGAGTGATCTTCATGAAGATTGAAGCACCATCGAAGAAATCCATTGCTCGATGAGAAGAGACTGGAGCCTTGAAATGGGACTTATTAGCAGATGGGCAAACGTCACAGTGGACCATCTCGCAAAATCTAGCCTATTAGCCATGGCTGGCTTCCATGTAGTCGTGTCTCCTGATGTGGAGTTACGCAACTTGCTAGTTAAGGATAACAGGTAGTATGTTCTATGGATGCAAATTTTTATCTATATATATATATATATGTATGTATGTATGTATGTATGTATGTATGTATGTATGTATATGTATGTATGTATGTATATATGTGTGTGTGTGTATATATATGTATGTATATACATAAGTTATGTAGATCAAAATATTGATTAAAATTAGTTAAATGTCTAAGAGAGGTAATTTATCCCCCCCCAAAAAAAAGTATACTTCTCGAGTCCTCGCATTCTATTTTTTTATAAGAATGTATAATTTTACTCTTTATTTATTATAGTGTAAATGCATATTAACTAAAGATAAATTTGAAAAGTTGTTGATTTTTAAGGTAAAGTTAATATAGTTTAAGGTTCTTTCTTAGTATGTGTGAAATATATTAGAAGTGATTTATAAATAGAATCACAGAAAAGTCTTATTAATGAAGATAATGAGTGTGAGAGAGAGAATGAATAAGGAAAGAGATGAGAAAGAGTAAATGAGGAAAAGAAGTTAAATAGACAATTACTTAACTGGGAATAAAAATAGAAAAAGTGCATTAGATATTTAAGCCAAACATGAATTGTTACTTATACTTATGACCATATTTATGGGAGAGGATGTTGGTTATATGTGTAAAATATTTATGTGTCTCATGTATAAAAGGAATGTTATTTTGATTTAATGAGAAAAGGGCAAAAAGGTAATTTGGTATATAAGTTATTAAAAGTCATAAAAATGCGACTGTTGATAGGCATAGTTCTCAGAAAGTTAAAAGGCATGTATGTTCAAAAAAGAGAAATATAAAATAGCGTAAGAGGCCTTCAGAGTTAATCATGAAAGTTGTATCCCATCCCTATCACAAGAAGATATGAGTAGAGAAAAAGGTCAAGACTCTGAGAAAATTTTCATTGCTAAAGATCTTCCACAATTATGGATGAAGGTTAGTATGTTTTAATTCTATTAATTGTGAAAACGTGATATTCTAAGATTCTTTAGAGTTGTGTTATTGTATGAGAATCTCTGAGATAGATAACACAAATTTATGTCTTCCATGTGGTATCAGAGCATGTGTTCACTACAAAAAAATTTGTTTTTTGCGATAGAAAAATTCTGTTGCAAAATCACAATTTTCCGTCACAAAATAGTTTTGAGACAAAATTTGGCCGTCGCAAAAAATGCGTCGTAATTGCGATGGAAAATCATAATCAATATTTGCGACAGAAATTTTTTTCCATCGGAAAAATTCAAAATTTGCGACGGAAAACTAATTCTGCCATAAATTCTGACATTTACGACGGAATTCATTTCTGTTGCAAATTTCTAAGTTTTTGTGACGAAATTGAATTCCATCACAAAATTCAAATTAAAATTATTAAAAAATATATAAAATTGCATTAAGAATATAAAAATGATTAAAAAAATAAATAAAATTCAATAGAAACTTTCAAGATAAAGAAAACTTGTATATGATAAAACTATAAAATAATTATAAAGAGTTTTGCATAGAGAAAGTAAAATATAAGTAATAATGTTACGAATAATATATTCTAAAAAATAATCTAAAAAGCAGCAGCATGCATCATCGTCACCAGGATAGTTATCATGACTTAAATATAAGTGGCCAATGCAATTGACCACTCATTTCAAATTATCCGTATTTATTATATAACTTGTTAAAGACTATTCACATCAAAAAATTAAATGAGATATTTTTTAACAAAATTTAGAGTCATTTTAATTAGAGAGACTCAACTAGCTGATTTTAAATATAATACTTAGCTGATTTTTTTAATCATACTACTCATAATATAATAACATTGTACTAATTACTTTAAGGTCTTATATTTAAGATTAAAGATACTAGTTACTTTAGAGATATTATATTAAAATTTTTTTTATTGAATATTTTGATAATTTAAATTCCTAATATGTCGTTCATTTATTAATTAGGGCTATTTTTACTACTTTAATAATTAGCTATTCAAGTAGATGCTTAGATATTTCAAGTTTATATAAGTGATTATATTATATTATATTATATTATATTGTATTGTATTGTAGCTATCTATTATATCAAAATTATCCAAATAGTTTAAGCTACTTAAGTGATTAAAATTCATTGTAAGTTTATATATTCCTTGTCTTTTTCATGGAAATTACTTAAGAATATAAAGTTTGTGATTCAATGGACTACATGACTACACCGTTAGAATTTAATGGTAAAATGGATAGAAATAATCAGTACATTTAAATATATAGGTGACAAGATCAATTGACATACCCACCATATATAGCATGGATGTTACAGTAATTAATATAATTAAAATATAATACTTCTATTACTTTTGAAATAAATATTAAATTAGGTTCAATATACTGATTTTTCATATGCGTGCCCTCAATAAATAAATTACCCTCAATAAATAAATTAAAAGAAAAAAGATTGGTTAGTGTTCCAATCAATCTAATTAAGGGATCATATGGCGTTATATTAGGATCTCAAGCAATTTAAATTCTAGCCAAATTAAATAACATAATTTTATAACTTAAAGTAAAATGATAATTAAAACATACAAACTTACCTGGTTGGGGGAGGTCGCACGATGGAGCAGCTATTTGAGAGAGGAGTAGCGAGCAGACACGACAGCGGTACACTAGAAGGTTGGGGAGGCGGCGAAGACTGGGTGGGATAGACACACTAAAATGACAGAGCACGAAAATGAAGAGTTTGCGACATAAAAATTTTCCATCGCAAACTCAATCTTTGCAACAAAAAACTAAGTTTTGTTGCAAAATTAGCGACGGAACTCAATTTCCATCACAAGACCTAATGGGTCTTGCAACGGAAATTATATTCCGTCTCAATTCGGCGGATTTTTTTTTTTTTCAAAATGATTTTTTTTTGTGACGCAATAATCGCAAAATACATCATTTTGCGACGGAATTTTAATTCTGTTGCAAAAAGCCTAACTTTTGCGACATAAATTATTCCATCGTAAATTTACAGTTTTCTAGTAATGGTTTAGGAATTCATGTTTTCCATATATGATTATAAAAGAATTTCTGGTTTTGAAAAGTTAGGGTTTCCAAAATTTATGTTGTTTCCTACCAATTTTTGTTTCTGTGATCTGAGATGTGATTATCTTCCTAGATAAATGGAAACTCATCATCCAAAATTAAAATGTTTCCCCTGTTAAATTCCTTGATTAGTTGTTTTGCCAAAAATATTTTTGCAACAATATATTCTGATATATGAAGTATTGGGGGAAAAAAACAATCTCTACATAAGAAAAGAAAACAGTTCGTAAGGGTACACTTTATTGAGATTTTTTCGAGATTGGATGAGGGAAAATCATGAGTTCTAGGCAATAAAATTAGCATGTGGATAAGGGGAGTGAAGAGTCGAAGGGATAGAGTCCTATACGACTGTAGAACAATTGAGGGGACAAAGATTGATTCCATTTGGACTTCTCCCAAGGCTCATCACATACACGAGTATGTATAATACTCAATCAGATATTTGGATCAAAGAAGAAGAACTTCCTCCCTCAATCATACCGGTGCGTGGCGTCTTGACTATAAAAAAAAAAAAAAAAAATTGCCCAATTAGAGGATGAAGCGCACAGTTGCATCAAATGGAATTTAATGTTGGGTTGGCAAGTTTTTTTGGGCTGTCATTAAAAAAAAGTGTGTTTGGGCTGAAATTAAGCCTAAAAAAATAATGTTAGGCTCAAATGAATTTATTGGGCTTTACGTTTTTGGGCTGTAAAAAAAATGCTGGGCTGAATTTAGGCTCCAATTTTGGGTAATTTAGCTTCATATTATTGATGATTTAGATATTGTGAATGAAAATGTCAAATATTTAAGTTTTGAAATTAAGAATGGTGAATTTGTTAGTAACCAAAGTCACTAAATCCTTATGAATTATTTTAATTCTAATTATTATAGTGATGTTTCAATTAGCCATAACCTTGATGTTATGAAATTATGTTTATGGTTGTGGGTGAATTAAAGTTTATTACTATAAGGCGGTTATGGATCAACCCAAAAGTTGGTTATTTGTTTTTATAATAATAAACATGAATGTTGTAGTTGTCCATATACTTATAGTTTTATTTTATTTTTTTCGCTCAAAGGACTTATAGTTTTATTTAGATATCCAAAGATGATAAATATTTATAGTTGGAATATGCATCAAGCCAAATTATATGAAATCTTTATATCATCTTTATAGTTGAATGTTGTATATTAGTGGGTCCCCAAAGGTGAACATTGATATGCATTGAATGAATTTTGTTTGAATTTGTAAAGCATGTTAAAATATGACACACACACACACACACACACGACTCAAAGCATTAATGTTTTCAATTTTTATTTTATTTTATTCCTTGTAGTACATGTTGCTACATATTCGCTACCCTCAGCTATTGTAGTTTTTAATGGATTGAACTTCTCTTCTCTGAATGGAAGGAGCAAATTGAATTTTACCTTGGGTAATAGATTTGGATTTAACTCTTAGAGAAGAAAAACCCAATGCTATTAGTGATGATAGTATTGAGGGTGAAAGAAACCATTTTAAGAACTGGGAAAGATCCAATAGATTGAGTTTCATGTACATGCGAATGAGCATCACAAGCAACATTAAGTCAACTCTTCTACAAATTGAAAGTGCTAAAGAATTGATAAAACTTGTGAAAGAGTGCTCCCAAATTGCTGACAAGTCTCTTGCTGGGACACTGATGAGTAAACTGACCATCATAAAATTTGATGCTTCACGTACTATGCATGAGCATGTTGTTGAAATTAAAAACATTGCAGCAAGACTAAAGTCATTAGGAATGGAAGTGGATGAAAATTTCCTGGTGCGGTTCATATTGAACTCATTACTGTCTGAGTATGATCATTTCCAAATGAACTATAATACCATGAAAGATAAATGAAATGTGCATGAATAGCATAGTATGCTAGTTTAGGTGGAAACCAGAATTAAAAATTAGGAAACTCATTCCATTAATTATGTGAAACACCAAGAAGCTATAAAGAAAAGAGGTAAGAAGCATGAGAAGAAAGGAAGGGAACCATTAGAGATCAATGAGGCTTCCTCTTCGCAAGTTCGCAAGAAGGAGCATGACAAAAAAGGATGTCATTTCTGTGGTAAGGTTAGACAATCAAGAAAGATTGTCCGAAACGTAAGGCTTAGTTTGAAAAGAAAGGTAAGCCTATTGCTTATGTATGTCTTGAATCAAACCTAGCTGAAGTTCCTTATAATACTTGGTGGATTGATTTTGGGGTACAACTCATATTTCTAATACGATGTAGGGATTTCTTACAACCCAGACCACAAAGCCAAATGAAAAGTTTGTCCTTCGAGCAATAGAGTGAAAGTTCCGGTGGAAGCTATTGGGACGTACCTTTTGATTCTTGATAGTAGATATCATTTGGACTTATATGAAACTCTTTATGTACCTAGTATGTCTAGGAATTTAGTTTTAGTTTATGAACTTGATAAAACCAGATACTTTTCTAATTTTGGTAGTGGTAGTTTCAATTTATACAAGCACAATCATTCGATTAGTAATGGTACTTTATGTGATGGATTATATAAATTATATCTTGACAATCTATGTGCTGAAACACTTATGACTTTGTATCATAATGTCGGCACTAAATGTGCTTTAATAAATGAACGTTTTGCTTACTTGTGGCATAAATGTTTAGGATATATTTCCAAAGAAAGAATGAAAATATTGGTAAAGAATGAAATCCTTCTAGATTTAGATTTTACTGATATCAATGTTTGTGTGGATTGTATTAAAGGTAAACAAACAAAACACACAAAGAAAGGAGCCATAAGGAGCACTCAGCTTCTTGAAATTATACACACTGATATATGTGGTCCTTTTGATGTTAACACTTTCAATAAAGAAAGATACTTTATCACCTTCATTGATGATTTTTCATGTTATAATTATATCTATTTGTTACATAATAAATCTCAAGCTGTGAATGCTTTAGAGATTTACATTGATGAAATTGAAAGGTAATTAGATAGAAAGGTGAATATTGTCAGGTCTAATAATGATGCAAGTGGACAACATCCAGGCCTATTTGCTTAATTCCTTGAAAAGCGTGGTATTTGTGCTCAATACATAATGTTGGGTACACTACAACAGAATGGTGTATCAGAAAGGCGTAATGGGACCTTGTTGGATATAGCTAGAAGTATGTTAATTAAGTAACTCTTCTTTACCCATTTCATTGTGGACTTATGCTCTAAAGACTATCATGTATCTATTAAATAGGGCTCCTAGTAAGGCAGTTTCAAACCTTTTAAACCATGGATTGGAAGGAAACATAGTTTAAGGCACCGGCATGTTTGGGGTTACCATGCAAAACTTAGACACTAAAACCCACAAGAAAAGAAACTGGATGCAAGAACAATCAGTGGTTATTTCATTAGTTATCTAGAAAAATCGAAAGGGTATAAATTATAGGGAAAATTACATGGGGGTCCCAAGGACCAAAATTAATTATAAAAAAGTCTCAAGCTAGAATTTCATTGGGACTTTTTTGTAATTAATTGCCAAGATGACAAAAGCCTTTAACAACTAAAAATGTTATGTTAACAACAAAAATTATCACAACCTAAAAAGGCATATTAACAACTTGAAAAGCCGTATTAACAACTTAAAATGCCATATTAACGATTGAAAATTTTTGTTGTTAACATAACATTTTCAGTTGTTAATATAGCATTTCTAGTTGTTAACAGATTTGTCATCTTGGGCAATAAATTACAAAAAAGTCCCAGAGACTTTTTTGGGACTTTTTTGTAATAGAATTCTGGCTTTGGAGTTTTTTGTAAATAATTCTAGTCCTTGGGACCCCAATGTAATTTTCCCTAAATTTTACTGTCCTAATTATACCACAAGGATTATTGAAATTGGAAATGCTAGGTTCATTGAGGGTGGTGAAGTTAGTGAGAGTGAAACATCACGTAAAGTAGATATTCAAAAGTTAGAGTACAAGTTCCATTAACTTGTGTCTCTAGTAAAATTGTTGTTCTTCATGTTGTTAAACCAATTCATAATCATGGAGAACAATAAATGAATGTTCGCACTGCTCATGATGAAAATATTGTTAATGAACCCATTATAAACGAACCACAACAAATAACATTGAGAAGATCTCAGAGGGAAAAGAGATCCTTTATTTCTAATGATTATGTGGTATATCCACAAGAATATGAATTTTACTTGGGTATTTAGGATGATCCAGTTGGTTTTCACAAGCCATGAATAGTGAAAATGGTGACAAGTGGTTAGATGCCATGAAAGATGAGTTGAAATCTATGGAACAAAATGATATTCGTGACCTTGTTGAGTTATTAGAAGGTGTAAGAGAGTTGGTTGTAAGTAGGTCTTTAAGACCAAACGTGACTCTCATGGTTACTTGGTTGACGTCTTGCTTTATTGCACACAATCTGGATGGTAAGGAAAAGAACTTCTTAGATTCAGATAGGAGTGTTGGTAATATCAACAAGGAAAGCCGTAGATACCTCCTACTCCATTAACCCCTCAACCGCATTAAAATTGCAAGGCTTGTTAATTGCCTAGAGGAGTTTGGACAAGTGGCTGAAAGCGAGTTTCGAATGGAGGAAGGAAGGGACGAAGGAGGGTGTGAAGGATACAACGATGGGCTTGTTGATGATTCTCATCACGTTAAGCTTAGGCTTTAGTAAGGCTTGCCTTTGTGAACCGTTGAAATAATCAACAACAGTGATCGCCTTGATCTCCCCTGCTATCAATGGATTGGGTATTTCATTTTTAATCTGTGAAGGAGATCTCTACAAAATCGTTTTTGATTTCCCCTTTCATCATTTTTTTCAATCTTTCTTTCTATTTTGTTTCTTTGGCATTTTGTTGTGGGTTTGTTTCTAATTAACCTAAGGCGGCAATCCGCCATTGTCTCTGAGGTCTATCTCTGACGGGTTCCTACTCGACGAAGGAATCGAGCCCCTCATTGTACTAGATCCAAAGTCTGGCTTCAATAATGGTGCTAATAAGCATAGGGATGACAAGGGATATGTCTATGAGGCCCAGGAGGTAGAGGCATATGCCAGCAACACCGTATCTTATGCTAAAATCGATGGCACTGGGTTTGTTTTTGGCTTTTTTGTTTTAAACTTGAGGAAGACGATGAGATGGAATGAAAAAGATGAGAGAGGGAAGGGATTAGCTGATGTGGCAATGAGTTGGCTTATTGAGTGCCATGTAAGAATTTCAATCAAACTTAACCTCTGTTAACTTAAGGGCAACATTGTTACATTTTTGGACCTTAGGGGCAACATTTAGGCCAAAAATACTTCTAAGGCAACATTGCTTCTAGGCATGAACTTTTGGGGTAAATTTGCTACCTAATCCTTAATTTTATTCAGAAATTTTTTGTCGTCATTTCTACGAGTTATCTTTTTATTTTATTTTATTAAGGGTTTTCTCTTTTGAGACTTTGACTTTAGGGTTTTTACCTTTCTCATAAAAGTGCATTTTTCATAATTTAAACTTGTATTCTCTTCTTTATAAAGGGTGAGTAGCATTGTACATTAAACCTGAAAACCTGGTTTGACCCAACCCAACCCGGTCTAGTCCCAAAAAATGGTGAAAAAACCCTAACAAATTCGGGTAGGACCGGGTCTGACCTGAAGTCCAGGTATCAGGATAGATCGAGTCCACGACTAATAAGCTTGGTCCTACCTAAATAATATGATAACCTATCCTAGCTCTCCTTATTTGCGCATTCAATCCCCTACTCTCTTGATTCGACATCTCGCTCTCACCATCTTCTCCTCCTTAATCAGTTGTATCGTCTGTCCTACCTGATTGTCTATCCGCAAGAAGATTTGGGTTATTGTCACAGCGGTGTATGCTTACTCATATTGATGACGAACTCTTCACTCTAGATCTGGGTTGCCATCGTCTTCCATTTTCATGTCTCTTTCTCTTTTTGGCCGAAAAGCTTCATCCCCACTGCCAGCAGTGACCCATGTATGGCGATTGTATCATCCTTTTTACCCTCTCTCAATTTTTTTCATAAAGCAGTTCCATAAAGCTTTTCTTTCATCAAATCTTCTATTTTATTTCTTTCTTTTCACCTTCTAAATCATTTTCCCTGCAGATCGTTCTGTTTCTGGATTTTTTTTTGGATTTTCATTTCAATCAATTGGATCTTTGGTTTATATTTGTTTTAAGGTTCTAAGGGAAAAAAATTTGGTTACTCATCAAAAAGGCAAGGTGGACTAGGCTTGACCACTAACCCAAGTTACTCATTTCAGGCAATTAAGTTGCATTTTTTGTTTCAACTTATGTCAAAGTTATTAAAATTTTGTCAAAGGCATTGTAGCCTAGTGGCATAAGAACTCCCATTTAAGTGTGAGGGAGGGTTTGAATCTACTTGTAACATCATATTATTAGTTTCTTCACTTTTAATTAAAAAAGTCATTAATTAACATTTTATATTGTGTTAGACTTGGCTGTCACCCAAGAGGGGGGGTGAATTGAGTGTCTGATAAAACTTTAAGAATTTTAGAAAATCTTTTCGCAACTTACAGAAAGCAATTTGTATGACAGTAATAAGTTGCAAACCGACAGTCATTCATTTAAACATATATGTCCTAGAATGTAAGAGTTTAGGGAAGAGAATATGCAAACAGAAATTTATATTGGTTCGACCCAATCCTTGACCTACATCCAGTCCCCAAGCTGCACTTGAGATTTCCACTATTTCCTTGTTTAACCAGGCACAAGAGAAGCCTTTACAACCTCACAAGTTTAGTCGGGCACTTGTTCAGCCTAATCTCTCACTGACTCCCCCTTACACACTATAAGGATATAATCGGCTCCCGCTCAAGATCACCCAATCTTGAGTAACTCTCAAATCTTAAATAGAATGATTACAATAGATCTTCTCTCTCAGAAGTGAATATGTAAACACTGAAGTACAAATCATTCATCTTACTCTCTACTGTAAATTATGAACATTGAGAAACAGAGTATATGAGTATCAATGGTGAAGCATAAACATCATTTCATTGGCTTCCTCGAAATCATTCCTCTATCGTCCCTTCTTCCAGTTTGAAGATTTCGCAACTTATAGGTTATTGTGTTTCGACCGTTGTGAGCGTTGGACATCAGTTGGAAGTAGCCGTTAGAAAAATAGCCGTTGAAGCTTCTGACATCATCATCTGCTTTATTGCACATTAGCATTAAACTTCCTGAGTCTCATCAACAAGCTCATTATACATGATTAGAAGTAATGATACAAGACAATATAAGTCTATTAGATCATAATCAGAATCTGTCGAAGTTTGATCAGAAGTTGATATATTTGGCTCTTTTCTATCTGAAACATATTTGCCTCGAGTCACAATATTTACCTCGAGTTTCACCCAAAACTCGAGTCACAGAAACAACCTAAAGTTAGAATCTCAGCGCAAAGAGGCATAAATATTCCTTCAACCTCGAGTTTCATTTTCTTACCTCGAGTTTTTCTCCAGACTCAAGGTAATGTATTGTGCCTCGAGTTTAGTAGAGATGATTGACCAGAGAAGCTTAAGCATTTAGACTTGAGGTTAATTTCCAACCTCGAGTTTTGATATAAACTCGAGTCACATACTTCTGCCTTGAGGTATTTTGACAGCAACTCTATATATGACTTTTATACTATGTTTGTTGAGTAAGTTCAAGTAACATCTTTGTTCGTTGAGTATCTTGGCAAATTACATATATCCCTAGAATACTCTTTAAGTATTCTTTCCAATGCAAGAAGAATAGCTCCAAACTCATTGTATGTTGAGCACTATGATCATATCAGTAAAACTTGTTCTTAAACCAATGTTTTTGCACAATCCTGAACAGACTCTCAACTTCCAAAAATCATATCTGTCTCATTTGATCTTTTTTTTTTCTGTGACTTTGATGTTTTTGGAAAGGTGTGTGAGTCTAGTTTCTTATGCTATCGATTTCAGCTCATTCCGATTTGTAGTTTGTGAGATATCCTCAATTTAGTGAACCTTGGTCTGCTGCATGACGGTGACAGATAGCTCAACTTCAAAAATTCATATCTCTCTCATATGATCTTCTTTGGACTTGAATTTTTTTCAAGATGACGCATTGAATGTCTAGTTTCATTCAAAATTGATTTCACTATAATTCAATCTCTGGTTTGTGAGATATCATCGATTTACTGAATGTCGCCCGAAACAGAGTAGAACAGAGTTGCTGGAAGCCATATTTACCTCGAGGTTAGTTGGTCTACCTCGAGTTTTGGCCCAAACTCAAGGTAAATGAGTCTGTCTCAAGGCAATCCATCAGAAAACATGTTTTTGCTGATTTTAACTCATCCCAAAGCTTATTTTAACTCCGATTTGAGCCATTCTAACTCTCATTTGATCGTGGAAACTTCTAGAATCAATATGTGGGTTTGTATAGTGACTTTCTTATTCCATTCAACAATATTTTTCTTCACCTCTCCTATCCATTCACCCATACCTCCTCTTCCTACTCTTCCTCCTACTACCTTAGCTACCACAACTACTACCTCAGCAACCATTACTCTTTCCCCTCACACTTCTGCTACCCCAGTTACCATGCCTCTTCCACCTGTCACAACATCTCCTCTTCATATTCATTACTCAGTAGCTCCACTGCTGATCTGTTTGAGGAAACAAACCTTCATCCTGACATCTTCTCTTCCTCCTCATTCTTTCTTCTCTTCTCTTATTTTTCATCATTTGGCTCCATATCTTCTTTGATTCCATTTCTGTCTTTCATTCAATATTTCTTTATTTTTCTTCTTCTTAATCATTCTTCATAAATGAATTTCACATCTTTGATTCTACATTAAATTTTTAAAAATTAGTCAATGTAGGAGATAAATATAGTATGCAAACTTTTTGCTCTTGATATTTATAAGTATATTTGACATCATCAAAACTAAACATAACTAACATATTGACCAAGCAGTCCAACAAGGTAAGAAAAATTTAAATATTATGAATACAAGAAAACAACAACGCCCCTATTTCCTAAGTCACTTATGTTGTCCAATTATGAACCTAGGTCTCTTATTAAACTAATTTGTGTATATTTATCATAGTGATGGCGTTAACAAATTAGAGTGAGTCACAATAGAGAGCATGCCTAGGTTTCTTATTAAACTAATTTGTGTATAATTATGAACCTAGGTCTCTTATTAAACTAATTTGCATATATTTATCATAGTGATGGCGTTAACAAATTAGAGTGAGTCACAATAGAGAGCATGCCTAATGTTTGGACGATGAGTAACGGATAACATATGCTGGTTAATTCTAATTCTCAAAGGAATATTCATGTAATACAATTTAAATACTTCGAATAGTCAGGGTTAATTCCAGTGGAGGATAATAGTTATACAATTATCCCGAATTTACTGTTAGTCAGATAGTTAGTAATTACAATCCAAAAATATCAGAGTATTAAAGTTCACTAAATTAAACCCCCTCCTTCGGGGTCTTCTTCTTCAATCCCAGCTATATCGCCTTGCTTCTTAATCTAGAACATCCTCCTGAGTCTTTTGGCATCATTGAGATTTAGTGATCAGATGAATCCCAGGGTAATGGATAATCTCATATCCAAAGTGTAAATCACACATGACAAATATTTCACATATTGCAGAATAAAAGAAAGAATTCTGCAAACATGCTTTTACTCGACTATAATAGCACACAATACATGAATCGTTAACGGTAAAAGCACACCTAGGTGCTATGTGTCCCACACACAAATCCTTAGTATTAGGAAAACAAGCATGCAACATTATCATATAGAACAATAATCCACAACTAGCTGAATAAAACGCAGAAACTCGGGCAAGCAACCCCGGGCATGAATCCACAATACATGAACATATTAGATATATATAAAAGCACAAGGAATAAGAGATTAAGTTACCAACCTCAACTTTGCGGATAACTACAAATCCCCAATGTTAGAAACTTGAACTTCTCCAATACCCTAATGTAAGACCATTATAATGATTAATTTCCCTTTCTATTATTTATCAACCCTTCACTTTTCCACTAAAAAAAAGCACGATTTGTAGAGGTTTAACAGTAGCGGTCATAAAAAACCGCTACAAAATCAAGTATTTGTAGTGGTTTCACATGAAACCACTACAAATTCATAGTAGAGCATTAACGCCAAAGCGCGCGCCTGTTTGAGGCAGCCTTTGTAGTGGTTGAGGCACAATAAACCGCTATAAAAGTAAAGCCAGCTTGGCATGTAATGGTGGGAATGTTTGTGTCGGTATATTTGTCACAGTTTCTATAACAAAACTACTACAAATTTGGCGCCAGTGTTCGCGCCTAACAACACGAATGTTTGTCGCGGTTATTTTAGAATAACCACTACAAGAAAGTGAAACGACACAATATTATTGCGATTTATGTTTAGTGACGCAACAACCGCAACAAATCCTTACCGTTTGTAGAGGTTACACATTAAACCGCTACTAATATTTAAACTATATAACTTGACCGTACATCAAACAAAAAGTATAAAAAAATGAGAAATCACTGAATCTGCATTGTCACTAAATGAGCTAACTCGACTTGGTAAATGAAGACATGTAGATATATGCATCTCTAATCTCTTATCTCAAGAGATTATAGTTACAGATATTTGCCTCTCTCATCATGAAGCCGGAGGTAGCTATTTAGTGATAATGTAAATTTGGTTATTTCTCAGACATGAAGACTTCTATTCTTCTGAAAATATATTTCAGATAAAATGGCGGGAGTATTTTATGGTGGTTATGAAACCGCTACAAGTGTGAAATGAATTCAAAATGGCGGCAAAATCATCTTCCCCTCAAATAATGGCGGGAAAATTTGTCTCGGTTAAGTAATCGCTACTAGATATCGAATTTGTACAAACTTAGTAGCAGTTTTACAACCGCTACAATGGTTCACCCTGTAACAGTTGTTTAACCGCTACGAATGTATGATGTTGACGTCATGTCAGACTCAGATAGTTGCGGTTATGTTTAACCACTATAGTGTTAGTAGCGGTTTTTTAGCATGTAGTATTGGTTTTTTTCACCATTACAAATCAGTTTGCCACGGTAGATGTTGTAGTGGTTTCTCTAACCACTACTAATGATTCTAGTAGCGTTTAAAACTGCTACAAATACATCATTTTAACCGCTACTAATAGGCTTTTTTTTTTTTGTAGTGTTCTAATTATTATTTATTCCCTTTACTAATACTAATGTTATTGATTTCTTTTTCTAACAATAACATTATTTATTCCTTTCTCTAATAATATTATTTATTACTTTTTCTAATAATAATAATAATAATAATAATTATTATTATTATTATTATTATTATTATTAAATTATTATTATTATTATTATTATTATTATTATTATACTAATTATTTTTGTTTCTCTAAAATTAATTTTAAACCTCATGAGTCTATTTCAATATTAAACATGATATCTACATATTAAATCAATAGTTTAATAAATACAGACAATACAGAAAATAAATTTCGTGTGCGCGCGCGCGTGTGTAGTAATTTAAATTAATCAGTACTAATAACCATATAAAATAAACTTTAATGTGATATATACTTAGATATCTAATCTTAGGATATTTATATATTTTAAAATATATGGTTAAGATTTCTATTCATATGTAATTTATATATATTTATACAAATATATAGGTAATATATACCTAAAATATCCCAATATCTTTTCTGTACTCACATTTGAATATACTAATTTTATTCAAATATATTTATGATTTAAATTATTAATAGTACACCAAAATAAAAACGTAGATCCTAAAAAAAAGCTAAATTACGATTATGTATATGTATATATTACACACACACACATCTTCAAAGAATAGCAAATATGTATATATAACTCATGACAGCGACGTGTATATATCAAACAAGCATAGGAACCACTTTCCCTAAGGATGGGTAGGGAGAGCTCCTCCCATCTGGACCGTCCAGATTTATTTATTTTTTTACTTTTTATTTCCAGATTTATTATTTTTTTATTTTTTTAAAAAAATTATTTTAATAGGTAGAGAATATAAAATAAAGATAATCTCTCAATTAACATATTTTTTAAAAATAGTTTTTTCATTTAAAAAATAACAGTTAAAAAAAATTAAATCTGGATGGTCCAGATGGGAGGAGCTCTCCTTACCTATCCTTAGGATGAGTAGGGAAAGTGGTTCCAACAAGCATATATGTGTGTATGTGTGTAGATAAGTATGATACCAATATATATATATATATATATATATATATATATTGCTATCATACTAATAGTAAGCATAGGTTTTTATTCCTCTTTCATTTGCTAATAGGCTTCACATATTATAGGTATATATATATATATATATATATGAGCAGTGGGGAAAAAAAAACAAAGCAGGGAATGCGGTAGCGTATGTACATATCAGCACGCTAAGATGCAAACCGATGTAATAGTGTTTTATATATAAAACAAAGCAAGGCATTAGTGTTATATATATATATATATGCGCAATCAGTAACACGCTGGATAGCAGACATGGAAAAACAAACAGAAAATCCTGAGATGTAAACTAACGCCATACCTCTGTTTTTCGTTTCCACCCTTGGTTTTCTCTTCTAAAGCTTAATACTTGAGATTTATGATTTCAAATAACAACATTCCAAAGCTGTAAACATCACACTTGTGAGTTACAGAAAATGGAAACCATAGTTCTGGTGCAGCATAACCATGTGTTCCTCTTAGTCTGGTCATGGTAATATGAGATTTTTCCCTATTAAAAAGTTTGGCCAAACCGAAGTCAGCAACTTTAGGGCAAAAGTTATGATCCAATAGGATGTTTTCTGGCTTTATGTCATAGTGGATGATTCTCCGTTGACACTCTTCATGCAAGTAAGCAATGCCTTTAGCCATTCCAACTGCAATCTCATGAAGCTTTTCAAATGTTAAGATATTGTTTTAACGAAACAAATATTTATCTAGAAAGGATTGGTCTGACAAACTGGATGATGCTTTATGGGCTTACAGGACAGCTTTTCAAACCCCGATTGGCATGTCACCATATCGTCTGGTTTTTGGAAAAGCGTGTCATTTACCTCTTGAATTGGAATATAAAGCATGGTGGGCAATCAAGAAGCTAAATATGGACCACAATCAAGCAGGAACTAAGAGGCTCTTTCAACTAAATGAGTTAGAAGAATTTAGGCTTCAAGCATATGAGAGTGCACGATTATATAAAGAAAGAACGAAGAAATGGCATGATAGCCACATCTTAAAGCGTTCTTTTGAGCCAGGGCAGTTGGTGCTTCTCTTCAACTCAAGACTGCAATTATTTCCTGGGAAGCTTAAATCAAGGTGGTCTGGTCCTTTCAGAGTAGTTTCGGTGTCATCAAAAGGTGCAATTGAAGTTAAGGATGAGAGGATAGGAAATTGCTTTAAAGTAAATGGGCAAAGACTGAAGCATTACCATGGTGGTGAAGTGGACCGGCAAACAACGGTTCACCGCTTGTCATCGCCTACTTAGACTGATGGTATAGTCAGGCTGAGGACTATAAACCAAGCGCTTCTTGGGAGGCAACCCAAGGTATGATTTTCTATTTTGTTTGATTTTGTAGGACTATTGAAAGCCCATGATGAGATGTTCCACTTTGGTGGCAAGGATGAAGAGCACAAGTCAAAGACAGATAGGGGAGTTTCCTTCTACTTTTCTTCGATTTGTTATATTTGATTGCTGATAATAGATGGTTGAGTGTTGGTCTTATTTGAATATATTTGTGATGACTATTGAGTGGTTGTTAACACTTGCACTATTCCATTGGTGGAAATATGAAATCCCTAAAATTGATGTCACCTTTGCACTTTAGATATGGTTGCTCTTTACTTCCATTACTTGTTGTTACTTGTTCACATTGAGGACAATGTGACAGTTAAGTGTGGGGGTGAGGGTATCCTTGATTTTACATGACTTGTCATATCTTGTCCTCTTTTTTTTTTTTTTTTCCAAAATTCAAGAGCATTGTCATGAGTGGTTTGATTTGAACATGAAAAGAAGTGAATTTGATTAGAGATTTATTTTATGTTCTTTGAATGTTAGTAAAGAGGCAAGAGATTTGGTTTGGGTACTTTACTTTAGAATGTCAAAAGAACCTGTGAGGAATTTGAGCCTAAGTTTTCTTCGTTCTAAGAGGGAGTACACCTATTGTGATTTCATCTTTAGAACTTGTCTTGAATCTCTTTTGAAATTTGAAATCCCCTTGCATGCACAAAGATGATTTAGGCATTCATTTCATAGCTAGTTCGGCCAAATGACCATCCCTATCTCATGAAAATCCTTTGTCACCCCATTTGAGCCTTTTATTTTTATTTTTCCTTTAAAGAAAGTTGCATTGAGTAAATAACCTTTTGTTTGAGATATGCAATTTTCATGATTTTTTCTCCTTCCCCCCCCTTTACTTTAGTAAGTGCCAAGTGAAGTAATTTTAAAGAGTGAAGGAGTTAGAAACTCAACACTATAGGAGTATGTGTGGGCAAAAAAAAAAAAAAAAAAACCAAAAAAAAAATGAAAAAAAAATGGCAAAAAAAAAAAGAAAAAAAAAAGAAAGAAAGAAAAAAGAGATGGTCAAAGTCAAAAGAATAAAAAGTTGTTCATATATAGTGTTATTGAGTTTGTTTCCTCTTGCTGGCTATCCTTTATTCCTTCATTCTTCATCATGAATTTCATTAAATTGCTTAGCACTAGTTGAACTATCCTCCCATACCATTTGATCACTTTCATTTCATTATCTTACCTTGATCATTAGAACCTAGAGAAAGTCCTTTCGATTTGAGTGTGCAATGGGATAATATATTTAGTGGAGATTGAGATGATAAACAAGCATATGGTAGATGAGGTGCAATAGGTGGAATTGAGTGAAACACAAGCCCTTAAATACCTTGAGAAATGAGTGTAAACACTTGACTTGTGAGGGACATTCTAGTGTGATGTATCTTTGCCAAATAATTGCTTTGCTACTTGCATTTTTGGAATGTGGAAAAGATTTCCAAGAAAGTTTGTTTCTTGAAAGTTTGAATTGAAAAATCTTGCTCCCTTGATTTCTTTGAATTTGATTGTTTTAAAATCTTGAGGACAAGATTTAATGCAAGTGTGGGGGTGTGATAACTCTCCATATTTTATAAATATATAGTACATTTGGAAGATATTTGGAGAGTTAATCTAAACAATTTTAGAAGATTTCTATGAGATTATGCTATTATAAGAGCAAATTAAAGTGGTACATTACTTGTGGGATTTCAATTTAAAATAAATGTTTTTTTTTTCCTCCTTGGTTAGTTAGAGGTTGTCTAAATAAAAATTAAAGAAGAAATAAATAAGTATTTCCATTATTATTATTTATTATTATTGCTTTTGCTTTTGCTTTTCAGATCACGTAATTGGCTTACTTGAAGAATAATGGAAGATTGAAGGAATTGGGCTAAATTGAATGGATATAGGCTGGGCCCACGATCAGTATTAAATGAAAAAAAAGCCTAAAACCTAAAGGGGATAAGAGGAAGCTGTGCGGCAATCAATAAAGGCAGAGAAAAAAATAGAGACTGGAGGAATTGAGGTGACGGCGAAAAAAAGAAGACGCACGGAAAGAAAGAAAAGAGAACACGCAGCTGGACGTGCAGAAGAAAACAGAAAGAAGCAGGAGCGCTGGAGACCGAACGGAACTGAACAGGAAGGAATTGACGGCAATTAATCAAGACATAGAGCAAGGAGACACAAAGTTGTTGCTGGTTTCTTTCCTCGTTCTTGGTTCGGTCTAGTTGTAATTTCTTATCCTTCTCCATGAATCTGAATCTAAGTTTTGATTTTGCTGTGATCTGGATTGAAGCCATGTCTGGCTAATTTTATTTTGCAACTTAGAGACCTATGAACTTATTAACGGATTAGGATTTATCTCTCATCGTTTAATTATGATTAATATTGATTTTGGTTGCTTAAATCTTGGTTAGTTTTGACTATTTATTGATTGGCCATCTTTAAATAAAATTTTGAGAATTAGAATTTATCTTGACAAAGGGAATTTTAATTAAGCTCTAGATTAAGCAATATGGGATTAAATTATAATTTAATTTGCGATTAGGATAGGAATATACCTAATAGCCCCATATAGTTGTAGAAGAGTGTGTCCGGATTAAATTGCCTCTAGAGTAAATTTGTTAAGCATAACAGCTTTTACTTAAGAGAGGGTTGTAAGTGGACCGGAAGGCACTTATAACTATTATACTCGAGATTGACAAAATTAATATTAAGATTAATTAAATTGGTGAAATAAATGTTTATGAAATTAATAAGGGATTAGTACCTCTAGGTTGCCCGTTTGATTATTGCGTAGATTATTTGTTTGATTTTGATTTTATTTTCTTAGTTAAATTAAATTTGATTGCTCGACTTAAACGAAAAGTGCAAGATTAATTATTAACTGAAGTAGTGGGTATTAAGTCCTCGTGGGAACGATACTTTACTCATCTTTATTACTTGATACGGCCCGTACACTTGCGGAGTTATAGGCTTTGAAATTTTGCCCATTCAGTATCTAATTGTGTGGATTAACCAGACTTGTCATGTGGTGTTGGGAAATTCAAGGACATGCAAACTAAAGTAAAAAGGTTAAAAGAAAAGAAATGTAAGCACTGCTAAGACTGATCTTAACAGAACAATTTAGCATTAAAGAGAAGGGTATAAGAATGTACTGAATAAAATCCAGGGGAAGCTTAGTAATTGGAAGAAACAGACGTTGTCCTTAGCAGGAAGGATGACGTTGGTCCAGTCGGTGACTAATCAGCTTGCGGTTTTTCACATGCAGCACTCTAGAATCCCTGCTGGTGTGAGGTAGGAGATAGAGAGAATGCAAAAGAACTTCATATGGGGAAGTGATAAAGATGTGAGGAAAATTCATACAGTGAGTTGGGAGAGGCTGTGTATGGCAAAAGAGAATGGTGGTATGGGGATGAGAAGCATGGGGCTAATGAATGACACACTCCTAGGTAGAGTTGCTTGGAACATAATTGCCAAACCCGGAAATTTATGCTCACAGGTGCTAAGGGGTAAGTATGGAAGGCAGAGGGATTTGTTAAAAGGATGTACAGTAGGGAAGGCTGACTCTGAAATATGGAAAGCTCTGGAGGGTATCTGGCCGAATATCATTGGCAATATCTCTTGGGAAGTTGGAAATGGCGATGAAGTATATTTCTAGTCAGATAAATGGATAGAAGGTGGTAGAAGGTTAAAAGAGCTGTGTGTGGATCAGCTCACAGTTGAGGAAGAAAATATGAAGGTAAGGGAGATGTTAAATGATCATGGACAATGGGATATGGCGAGACTGGAAGGTCGGCTGAATGAGGAGGGTAAGAATATCATGGTGGCGGTAAGTCCTCCTACAAGAATGGATGTTATGGATGGGGTTAGGTAGGGTAATAACCTTCTTTGTAATTATAAAGTAGCTGAGATGTATCACTTCTTGAAGGCAGAACCAGATAGTGGTGAGAAGGAGTGGAATGTTTTGTGGAAGTGGAGAGGGCCTAGAAGAGTTCAGGTATTCTTGTGGCAAGCTATGAATAATAGGTTGCTTACCAGTGAGAGGAAAAGCCAGCTGTTAGGGGGTGGTGCAGATTGCTTTCGGTGTGCTGGTATCATTGAGGATCTAATGCATGTTCTAAAAGAGTGCAAAGTGGCTAGAGATCTATGGACTGAGTTGTGGTTGGGAAGACCGAAGATTGAGTTTGTTGTGAAGGAAGGCCGGGATTGGTTTGGCTGGAATCTGAAAAGATCAGTCAATGATTGGAATTTAGTTTTTGGAATTGCTTGTTGGCTATTGTGGACTTGGAGGAACAAAGCAAGATTTGAGGAGGATTTTGTGCTGCCTGAATGTCACTGTGAAATTGTGTGGAGGTATGTGAAGGAGGTAAAGAAGGCAAGATCTGGGTTCGGTAGGACTCTGAATATTCGTTAAGGTAATGGCTGTTAAATGGGAACCTCCTCAGATGGGTTGGTTGAAGTTGAATACAGATGGAGTTGTGAAAGGGGATAAGAAGCTGGCAGGTTGTGGTGGTCTCTTGAGAGGAAGTGATGGCAATTGGCAATGGGGATTTTCAAGGAAACTGGGTAGTTGTTCTGTGATTGCTGGTGAACTATGGTCGGTCCTGACTGGTCTTAAGATTGCTCTAAGTAATAATCTGGATAATATAGTTGTGGAGTGTGATTCGGTTAAGGTGGTGCAAATGTTGATTTTACTACAGACTGAAGGAAGGGCTGATAGGAGGCCGTTGCTGGAAATCCAGGAGGTAATGAGGGGATTTACTCATCTGAGGTTCAGTCAGGTGTATAGGGAAGCGAATTATTGTGCTGACAAGTTAGCCAATTTGAGCTTGATTCAGGAGGAGTTATTAGTTACATATATCTTCATTGGTTGATGACATTGATGAGGAGATACGCAATAAGAAATTAGTGTGAAGATGCATTTGAACGAAGAAAGAAAAGGATTATGCAATTTATATGCAAATATTACTGACGTATATTAGAGATGGAAAATGCAGTCCAAGTTCCTCAACCGTTAGCTTAACTTTGAATGCTCATTTGGACACATTTACATGACTCAACTTAAATGCAACCAAACAGAGACTTTTATTATTCCTTGTTGATTTTTGACAGTACGGTTTATGAAATAACATGAATAATGCTTTGTTCTGTAAAACTATGAGGAACCTTCATACGAACATTCTTAAAGGAAAATATCAGAGGAACCTTCATATGTAAAACTTATCCGTGTCATTGTTGAGTCCTAATAGGTTCTAGGTGGGGTTTATTGAACCACATTTTTATATGATTTTTCATAATAAAATTGGGATTCTTAATATATTTTCTAAGATATTATTGCATGATTAAACACTAATTTGAAGTATGGATGTTTGTATTGAATTAAGTGAAATTAGGGGTAAAATGTTCATAATTTATTAATTATTCATACAAATGATTTCTTGGAGTTTTGATGCTACATTATGTTTAATATTGTATTATAAGTATTTAAAAAAACAATTCAAGATTTCGGAAAAAGTCAATTGGGGTTGGAATTAATATTTTTTAGGATGGGGAAAAATTACAAAAAAGAGCCCCATAATTCTTGGAAATTACAAATCTCTAAAGGAAAATATCCAAAGGAAATTACAGAAAAGTAGCCATAATTGTTATGAATTTCATTAACCCCTAAAAAGTTTCAAAAATTTAGTCCTTCTGTAAAAGTTTCAAATATTTCATTTTAGTCCCTTGGTCAAAACTCACATTTTGATCATAGGGTCCCGATTCTTTTTGAAACCTAGAGGCCCAACATTACATACCCGAAAGACGTGAGACAGAGGTGAAGATACAGAGAGAAAAACGAATAGTGCCGCGCAAAAAAAAAAAAAAAGCGGAGACCTTCCCTCTCATCACCATCACCTTCCTCCATATACACTACATCCATCATCTCACCAACCACTTCGACCACCTTCCATCCTCTCCGGCGACCGTCATTTCACCCTCACCATCCTTTCTGTCACTAGAGAGAGTACAGGGATGATGAGCCATAAATTCACCATGTTTTAAGGCACAAACTGAGCATGAAATTGATATAATATAATTAGAAATCTTAAGAATAATAAGAAAAAAACATGGATTTGATGTCAGACATACCCTCAAAAGTATTCTCGTGTGTTTTGTAGGTTTTTATCCATGAGAGAAGCTAATTGGAAGAGCCAAAGAAAGTCAAGAAAAGAAGCCACAAAGGAAGCCCAAAGTTGGCGCCTAGGGCGCCAACTTTCTGTATGGGCTATTAAAGTTAGCGCCCAGGGCACCAACTTTCTGTCCAATTGAAAGATTCTGGCGCCTAGGGTGCCAAAAGTTCGAAAAAGCTTATTTTCAATTTTTAGAAAGTTTTCAGGGCCCGAAAAAGGAAGGAAAATTAAGGATTTTTTAGATTTGAAAACCCAATTGGACCTGAGACATAAAAAGAGGAAACCTAGCAACCAAGAAGAAGAACTTTTGGCACAAGAAACAACTCGACGGCATTGGAGAAAGAAGATCAAAGCAATTGTGGAGATCAACCTTCCCCAATCTCTGAAGAACCATTCTATCTTCATCTTTTCTTCTTTATTTTGTTAAACTAGCCATGCTTGGCTAATTTCCTTTTTGTAGTTAGGGCTAGGATGAACCCTATGCAACTTTGAGTATTTGATTGAATTCTTGGTTGAATCTTGATTTTCTTGATTGAATGAATTTCCTTTGCTTAATGCTTTCTTGAAGATTGATCACCTTTAAGATTGTTCATAAGTTGATGTATGACAATAGAGATGTTGGTGCATTTAATTGGAACCTGTTAATTCATCATAGAATTGCATGACCTAGACATAGGCTTACGAATCTATGCAATCTTATAATTCTGGTTTAAAGATTTGATCTTTGTAAGCAATACTAAGACATTAGGTTGTTTTTAAAGATAAACGGACTAAGGTAGTGTCAAGACATTGGGACTTAGTGTAACTTTAGAAAATTGATCGTCAATCATGGGATTAATAATTAATTAAGGATTCAATTCAAATTCTTGAAGGAGCATAGGGGGATTATGAGTCCTAGCTATGTTTTACTTGACTAATTATCTTTTCTAAACATTCTCTTGCGAATCTTGATCTTGAATTCTTTTCTTTCTTTAATTCTTGAAATTCTTGTTTAGTTACAACTCATCTTTTATTACTCAATTCATCCAACTAAAGTAAAAATAGCGAATTAGTGATTGAAGTACTATTCCTCGTGGGACGATCTTTTCTCACTACTTTATTACTTGTAACGACCGGTGCACTTGCCGAAGTTGCCCTATCAAGAGACATCATAGATTCAGCTCAAGAGCGACATGAGAGAGTAGGTGAGACTGTAAACTGAGAGAGATAGAGGCGGCAACATTCTTCACCAAGACCACCATTGTCGTCCGTCAACTCTCTTCCAGCAAGTCTAGGAATGCCATGGAGTTTGGATCTTCAATCTTTTCCTTCCTCCTTCATCACAATCATTGGAGTATTTTAAAGTCAAACCAGCACAAACCACCACAGAAGGCCTCTTTCTGTGATTTCATCATAGTTTTTTGTATTTCCAACGAGCTTTCTAATTTTCGGTGAAAATTTTCAGATTCCGGAGAGGTTATGTTTCCTTGGATTTTTAGAGATCCAATGAGTGGCTGAGCTAGTTTTGTTTCTTAGAATGGACATTAGCCTGAGTTTCAGAGCTTCAATAGGGAGCTAATTTTTTTAAATCTATTTTCTCTAACTATATTTAGATTTCCTAGTCTTAGGGATGTTGTTTTGTGTTTACTGAGACTTAGTTTATCCGTTTGGATAACTTTGTGAATTAGACTTATGTGATTGAATTGGATCTTTTTAACTTGTTAGATTTTTACATAAGTATTTCCCTTATTGATTTAATGATATTGTTCTTTCTACTTGTTATTGTTAAATTGTATGATTGAATTGGACTAATTGAGTGTCGTGTTATCATACTCATATCAAGAGGAAGCAAGTTGCATTAATCTAATCATAATCGCACACTAAGTGTACTTCAATAGTGCATTAAGAGGTGATTGCTAGCTATGTTAGTAGAAGTAATCACTAATTAAGAACACTAAACTCAAGTGTTTGCTTGAGGTTTTTCATCAAGATTTAGTGAAAGTTTACTCCTACATCTAATTGAACTATGATAGATATTACTTTATTTCCAAGAGCATTCATAATTCATTATACATTTCATACTCCATTCCATTTTATAAAAATATCGAAAATAATAGTTAACATTTAATTTAATTGTATTCCTATTTTAATTTATTAACTTGAAAAGGTCAAAACTAATTTTTGTTATTGTTTTTATTGCATTTGCATGTCATTTAGATTACTTAGAAATCAATAAAAGGCTTCTCGAAATTAAAAGAGAGAATAATATTGGGTTTGCCTATACACAATTCTTAGTTGATTTTTTATTGTGGACCCTAAGTCTAAAGACAAAAAGACCCTCATCAGGGGCTCTCCTCATGGCCATTTTAAACCGTGTCATACATTCATATTTTATGTTAATTGTTTTTCAATTTAGTAGTTTAGTGCCTATATAATCTACCTTTAAGAAGTTTATGTGTGTACCTTAATAAATACTTACATACTCTACGAGTACTACATCAACTGAACTCCTCTGTCCAATAAAAACATAACAACTTACATCATTTTAATCATAGTTGGCAAGTAACTCATCTAAAAAAAAAAAGAAAAAAAAACAAATTTTGTTTTGTTTTCAAGAAAAATAAAATTTGATCTTTTTCTTGAAAACAAAGTAAAATTTGATATTTTTTTTTAAATGAGTCACTTGTCAACTATAATTAAATGATCTGAGTTGTTATATTTTTATTGGATGGAGTTTAAATGACGTGATACCCTAGAATAATGTAAGTATTTCTCATCTCATACCCTTCCTAATACAACTCATTCAAAAGTGCTTTTAGCTCAAATCATCCAAATATTTTTTGTTTCATTAATATCAATTTAGAGATAATAACGTTACAAGATTTTTATTATCATCAATTAATCCAAATCAAAATTAAATTTCCAAAACAATTCTAAAACATAAGAGCTTTGGGTTTGGAGACCAGACAAAATGTCCACGTCACAGACTGTCTTAAAGATAATTAAAGTTTCACCAACAACTTATATCACTACAAAAAAACACCACCAAGTCATAAGATAATTAAATTATCAACAACTTATATCACTACAAAAAAACTATCAATTAGTAGAAGTCAATATGTAGCGGTCACAAAAACCCGCTACAATTATGAGATTTTGAAGTAGTTTGTATGGAACTAGCTACAAATTTGCAACAGCAACCTCGTGCAAAAATGTGTGCTTGTTAGGGAGTAAACTTTGAAGCAATTAAAGGAAACGTAACCACTAAATTGGCACAAAGATGGCACCAAATTTGTAGCGGGCATACTAGTAGCGGATGGTAGATCCAAAGCCGCCATAAATGTGGTGCCAGCTTGATGCATAATAGCACGAAGGTTGTGGCGGTTCTAACATAAAACCTGCTACAAGATTCGAAGAGTTAGAACATATGTCACAGCTTGAAAGAAAACTCGCTATAGAATTCAAAGCATCTATTCATTTGTCGCAGTTTGAGACTAAAACCTCTACAAATATCTCACATTTGTCTCGATTATGCCTTATAAACAATACACACTTTAATACATTTGTAGCGGTTATGCCTAATAACCGCTACATACTTTAAAGTTATATAAACCCCTCTGCCCTAAAATCATTTTTTGAAGATTCTGTAACATGCAGCGACACGTTGGTTGCAATGTAGCTGCCTCTCTCCGATGAAAAAAATTAATTGACTTTCTCATCAGAGATTATCATCTACCTTGCAAACTAATATTTTGCTTCATGTTGCACTATCTTCATCAATAACAAATATTTATAGTGATTATTGTAAAAACCGCTACAGATATCATACTAGTAGTTATTGCGTAGACCGCTACACTAACTACTGCAAAATGCAAAGAGTCTTGTACATTTTTAGCGGTTCATACACATAACTACAACAGAATGCAAAAACTTGTAGTGGTTATATTCAACAACTGCTACACATCTAAAGCTTATATATAGGTCAAATCCACAAATATTTTATTCTGTGAAGAATGAGTTGCAAGAGACCGTATTTTGGTTTAAAATCAGCTATCCTCTTGAAAAGTTGTAGATGGGTTGTGCTTGGTTTCATGTTACCTAGCATGAATTTTGCATCTTATCAAGAGTGGCAACTGATCTCAAACCAATGTATGGTTTCTTGCTATTGTTCTTAAAACTCACAATAACATTTGTAGCGATTATAGGTTAAACTGCTACAGAATGTAAATAGTTTGACATTTGTAACAATTTATGCCAACAACCAATACATAATGCAAACAGTCTCACATTTTTGATTATGACTGCTACAATTTTCCACTGCGAACAAGGAATATTGTACTGGTTGTTATAGTAGTTTCTGGCAGAACCACAACAAAATATCCATGTTTAAAAGCAATAATGACCCACGTGCTTTTCATTCTCATCATTTCCTTTTTCTTTCTCATGCGCATTTCACTATAGTTTTTAATGAGTGATGGCTTTAAGGAGAGGTAGGGGAAAGGAAGTAATACAAGGAAGAATGTCTCGATGAGGGGGCAATATGAAAATGGAAGAAATCACTAAGAGGGGGGTGAATTGGGGATTTTTTTTGAAAAAATTTTGAATTCTTTTTCAAAGCCTTTTGAAAGTAAATGTTAAGAAGGTAAGAGAAGAAAAGCTTGACACACGGAATTTATACTGGTTCGGTCGTAACTTTGACCTACGTCCAGTCCCCAGATATCTTCTGGGTGTTTCCACTAGTTTCAACAGATTTTCAACTACAACAATGTAGACTAGACACAATCCTAATCACCTAGGACTTGCTCCCCTTTACACTTTGTAATTGAACAACCAAACTCACAGGTTCCACAACTTTGAGTTCTCACAAACAAATGCTTTCAAAAATTTACAAACTCTCAAAAGAGTGGATAAGGATAAACACTGAAGAACAGGTTGAAAATAACAATACAGACTCAAATTTCAAAGTATAATCAAGATAGCTTGGTTGTGTGTATTTTGCTTTAAGTTTTCACAGCCTTTTATAGTCTGAATGGATGAGCTAGCTGTTGCAATTCTTTCTCTAATGTTCAGCTGCAATTCTAGAAAACTGGCAGTAGCATATTTTGCTCTGTTCTTGAATTCTTAGCTGGAATCTTGGAATTTAGTTGTTGCAGAAGGTCTTCCAGATTTTTAGTCATTCCTTTAACTCAATTTGACCGTTTGAGATGATTCTTATGAGTTACAACGGTCTGAGCTGAATATCTGGGATAACGGAGAAGGATCAGCCCTGTTCTAGGTTCGTCATTTAATGCATTTATCCTGGATCTTGATCTCACCTTGATCTTGGCTAAACCTTATCTGAAAAACACTCAAAACTTCATCAAGGACATTAGAAACAATAATATCATATGAGGAAATAATTTCAGGAAGACCCATTAAGATTTCGCAGATCAACATCATTTGATTTTTCAAAATCCCCGATGCAAACTCGAGTTTGTTCTTCCAGACTCGAGTTTGGGGTTCATCCAGAAAGTATGTCTATTGATTAGTGGTCTAAACTTGCAGTCTGTAAAAGCTAACTCGAGTTTATCGGGCTCTGGATTTGGGATGGAATTTTGGTCAGGAAGCTAAACTCGAGTCAATTAGTGACCAACTCGAGTTTGGGTCTATGTTTGAAGAACAAGCCTAAGTTCGTGATTTTCCAGACTCGAGTTTAGGGTCATAGACTGGAGTTTGTAGTGTAGCCAAAATGGATGATCTTTCTGTATGATCCAAACTGGAGTTTGGGAAGCAAACTCGAGTTTCAGTGACTACTGAAATATTTGAGGTTTATCTGGGTCAAGTGCAAACTGGAGTTTGGAAGGCCAGACTAGAGTTTGGGAGTCTATTGAGTTTTCTGGGTTCCTTTCTGTTTGGTCTAAACTTGAGTTAGGGAATCTAGACTCGAGTTTGGCTTGCTTGGGATTCTGAGTGCTTTCTGTATCTTCCAGACTTCAGGTTTGATTTGCAAACTGGAGTTTAGCTTAATGTGAAAATTTTGGATTCATTTCTGTGTCTGTACAGACTCGAGTTTGTCTATGTAGACTCGAGTTTTGGCCTTTATGTAAAATTGAATACCTTTCTGTCAAGTCTCAAACTCGAGTTTATATACCTAAACTCGAGTTTGCCTTTGACAGTGAGATTTTCATTTTGCCAAAAACAAACTTCATATCAAGTTTACAATTGTTAGTTATCATCAAAACACATTGAGAACTAACACAATAATAGTACTAAAGGACAATAGAAGGGTAGAAATATCCCCATGCCATCATGGGAGGGGACCATCCTTAGCAGATGTTCCCACAGGTAGAAGAGGCGGCCCCACATGGTAAGGAGGCAACGTTACTGCCCCATAATGAGGATGAGGTGGTTGAAGATAAGCTTCATATAAGTATGGATGACTTTGAGCAAGATGGGACATTGGAATTAAACATGCCGATACATGAGATGGAGCAATTCTTGGATGAGGACATCGCTCGGGAGTAGGGGAACCCATGACATTCATCTTCATGGGCAAATGGATTTGAGGTGGAAGTTGAAAGTAAATTTAAATATTGTTTTAATAAATGTAATATTTAAATTCCATATGTTTATTAATTTTTTGTTTAATTGTAATAAAATATGTTGTGAATTGTACAGATGAGCAGGGGAACATCAACACGAGGAGGCTAGACGTGGCTAGTTTGAATGAGATCAATAGGCCATGTGTCATAGTTATATGGAATTATGAGCACACGAACAAGCCGAACAAGAACAGTGGTAACTTGTTCAACCGCTGGCTGTTTGACTTTGGCGGGAATTGGTTTTGATTTCCCATCCACTTCTAAGATTAGAAGATTATTCTACTTGTTCAGAAGAAAAAAGCATTTTCAAAAGTTGTTACAGTAATTAATTGCATTTAATTATAGTATATATATTAATAGTTATAATTTATGCCTTTTGAATTAATTAATTAAAAATTTAATTGTGATACAAATGAATAACAAGAGGAGGTACACGCTCATTAAGATTGGGGACAATTGGAAGAATAAGAGGAATCATCTCTACCACCCTATAGATAAGGATAGGACGACACCTCTGGATCAAATGATGGTAAACCCCCCTGACAGCATCCCACAATTAGACTTATAATTATTATCAAAATGTATTTTAGTTTGTCATGTCTTATGCAGGATATTTCTCAGAGGAACACCATGATCAGGATAAGGAAAGGACGACACCTTTGGATTAGCTGATGGTAAAACCCCTGACGGCGTCCCACCATTAGACTTATAATTATTATAAAAAACGTGAAACCTTGATCAAATCAAGAAAGGGACTTACTATTTGTTAATACTTAAACATGTGAAGGTGAATTAATAATTTGGAGTAGTTTGACAAATGCATTAGATTGATTTGTGTTGTTTTATTCGTGTCGCTGTCAACGTTTTTAAAATTGTAATACCCTAATTTTCATAATACATGTAATATTGTATTTTGGTAAATTAATTAGCAAAATACAAAGGTGAATATGTGGTCTCAAAGAATTATAATCTATTGATTATATTCTTATCCAAATTTCACTTTGCAATTGATGAACCAAAGGTTAATTATGAGATATTATTTAGGGGCTATAATTTAGCCTAAGGACAAACCATAGATGCCAACAAAATTAAATGGGTATTTAAGGAAATTAAATGCATAATAATTAAGGCAATTTATGCTAAAATTGCATATGCCTATTAAAAGAAAAATGACTAATTAAATGTGAATTAACTTGTGTAAGTATTTTCAATTTGATTAAAGGCAATTAAAGGCATTAATTAAAGATTAATTGCAACATGATTTGAGATAATTAAATCATCAAGAAAAGGGGTTGGTATTTTGGAAAAAATGAAGAGATCAATTGATGAGGATTAAATTGCTAATAATGCTTAAATAACTTGGATTAATTAGCAAACCAATTAGCGTTAATCATATTAGCAATAAAGAAGGGGATTAAGCATATGATTAAGCTAATTAATTGTGCCCCAAAAGTCAACAATGGCAACTAGTACATGGTGGAGCTTTGTGAGCCAAGTGTTTTCAAGATATTTTCATCTACTTAAGCTTAAGTCTTCAATTAATTAAAGTAACCAATGATGGTTATATTTAAGAAGCTTTAAGCATTAAATTAAGGATTTAATTAAGCTTTTTTTAATCAACTTTGAAAAGTCAAAATTGACAACTAAGATCAATGGCCAAGAATAAGCTTAATAAAGGTAGATCTAATGGCCTTAGTAAATCACCTAATTAACCTAAATCCATGAGATAATAATTAAACCAATTGGAGAATTGAATGCATAAGACTATGACATCATCATCTACCCCATGAGTTTTAAATTTTCGGTCAAGCCATGTGGGATGAATCTTAGCCAAGTTTTATTGACAATATCTTATGAAAGAAAGCACAAGCAATTGTTTTAAACTCTTCTAGAAATTTGGTGGCTTGGAGAGGAAGAAGAAGTTTATAATATTTTAAGGTAGATATTATATTATAAAAGAACATGTAATATTAAATAAAGATCTTCAAAAAGTTGTAAGATTTCTCTACCTAAAATTAAGGACCAAGGATGAAGAATTAAACTTGTCTAATGAAGCACTAATTGCCATGGTGAGCTAACAAACCAATGGTACAATGAAACATGCATGTAATTAGTGAGCATATAAACACTTGATTAGAGGTTAATTATAGCTTATTAAATCTTCCCCAAAGGTCATAAAAAACATCCAGCATGTAGGAGGATAATTCAGATAAGATTCCATGATAATTAACACACAAATACATGTTGAAAAGTCAACATTTGCAACTAGTCAATGAAAACACTTGAGTATAGGATATTTTGAGACATAGAAACACAAAAAAAAGCAAGAGAGAGGGACCAATGGGAGAATTAAAGAATGATTTTATAATATTTTAATGAAGATATTTTGTAATAAATCCATGTGAATTTTGATGAGCCAATGAGAAATCAAAGAATTGAGCTTAATCCTTATGAAATTAATGGACCAATGGGAGAATTAAACCATAGATTAATGGTAAGGATTTAATCTAAACAAACACAATTGGATCCAAGGGATAGAAAGCAAGAAGGTAATTTGAAACTCTAGGAAAATTACCACTTATGCCATTGAGTATTTGGCTATAAATAGAGAGCTCTCCTCTCTTCATTCTTCACACCAAACTCAAACCAAATAGGTGAGTTTAAGAGAAGAGTGGGGCAAGAAGGAAGAAGGAGTAGCAAGGTTCTTCAAGAGGTAAGCTCTAGTTCTTAAATTTTTAGTCTTTAGTTTTTATAAGTTCTTAGTATAAATGTTAGTTTAATCTAGGAAATAGGAAATAAAATTCCTACTCTTGTTTTTAGGCTTCATTGCATTGAAAAATGCTTGAAGAGGTAAAAACATGATAGGAAACAATTGTTAGTTCTCTATGGGTTTTGATGATAACAATCAATTGTAAAACCAAGGTTGAAGAATTATCTCAAGAAAGCAAAAACTTGCTGAAGGAGGCAATACTTGAATTTCAGTAGCAAAGCTCAAGTATTGGAATTTCAAAGAAAAGCTCAATGCACATGACTAAAGGCAATACCGCAGTATTCAAATGAATACTCGAGTATTGGAGCTTACAGAGAGCATCGCAAGTTTTTCCATCAAGAAAAACTCGAGTATTGATATGCATACTCGAGTTTAGGCCTATGTGACTCTTCAAACAATTTTAACAGAAATAGAAACCTTGGTTTGGAAAACTCCAGTTTCAAAAACTCAGGTTTGGAATTTGAAAAGACAATTTTCCAACTTGGCTCCAAAATTCAAATGTTTTCATTTTCAAATGAAAAATCGAGTATCACATTAGAATACTCGAGTATTGGGCCAAGCAAAGATGTTTTAAAAGTTTATCACTCATTAACTCCAGTTTTGGAAACTCTAGTTTGGCACTTTCTAAAGTGATCTCTGAGTTTCAAAACTAAGGAGAAAACTCGAGTATAGAAATTGAAACTCGAGTATTGAGTCATATAGAGAACTGATGAGGACTCTAAGCTCTCAATACTCCGGTATAGCATGAATACTCCGGTTTTGATGTTTTGGACAAAAACTCATCGAGAGAACAAAACTCAAGTATTGATTAAATACTTGAGTATTGGCTTAAGTTCATCCAGAACTCCAAAGCTCAAATCCCAAGTCTCTTCTTTGGAAGGAGAATAATCGAGTATAGATACAGATACTTGAGTATATGCTTAAGTGCATAGTGACAAACTTGAGTATTGTTGCACAAACTCGAGTATTGGTAGCGCCTTCTGATAATTCAAATCTGTGAAATCTGTGTAATGTTTATGGAATGATCCAATGATTTATATTATTAATTATCATCATTACCAGATATGTTTAATGTGTTTGCTAGTGTATTTCAGCCAGTTTACTATCACACAAAGCTAAGTTCTGTCAGAAGCATTAAATACAAGGCCACCTAACCTGTTATACTTTAATCTACCAAGGCTTACACAAAGCAAAAGGGATAAAGAGTCACTTACCTACTCAAGTATTGATAATTTCAATGGATACAAATGACTAGAAATTACTCTCTATCCAAAAGAACAAAGAGCAAGCTATAAAGTAGAGAGAGAAGAGACAAAAGTGCTTCTAGCAGATAAACATCTTCACCAATGGTCAAATGAATGCCTGCAACGGTCATTAATTATACTCTAAGTATAAATAGAACAACATTCAATTCTCTCAACAACAATTGAGCTGAAAATCAATCAAGTATTAATTTTGTTCATCTACTCTTAGAGTTTTATGTACAGAGATCAATTGATACTATTTGAGCTTCAGTGATTAACTTATCTGCTTTTTAAGAGAGTATTTCATTTGTATTATCAATTGATTGTAAGAAATCTCAAGTCAAGGGATTTGGAGATTTGGGGATCATTGATTACAACTTGTAAGGGGGAGCAAGTTCTAGAGAGACAATTGCTTCAGAGTTAAGGAGTGTGTAATCAAGTGATTTAGTGGAAAACTCAGGGTGCCTGAGGACTGGACGTAGGCCAAGGAGTTGGGCCGAACCAATATAAAATTTTTTGCATCGCTATTCTTCCCTGCTCACTGATTTTATCTAATCAATCACCATTAGAGCCGAACAACCAGAAATTTTTGAGAATCCCCAATTCACCCCCCTCTTGGTGATTTAGCTCCTCTTACAACAATTTTTGGAAGTCCTTGGATTAAGATTGTGAAAGTTGTAGAATTTTCAGTTCTTAAATTTTTTACAGACAGAGAAAAAGATGCTATGATTTTATGTAGCAAATGAAGTTATAAAATCATGAAATTTTTCAGGAAGAAAGTATACTTGTAGGGATTTCCAAATATATAAAATATGTGACGTTTTGTTCTCTGGTCAAGGAGATAAAATTTTTGAAGTTAAACCATTTTTGCTGAAATAAAACCTGGGCAACATTAAGAAAAGTTAAAACTGGGAAAGATTCTTGGTGTTCTAGGTTTTGGGAATATTTTTCCTTGAAAATAGACATGCCAAGGGTCATGAGGAATTTCTTAGAACCTCAAAATGAGTTTTGTAGAATTAGTTATGATTTTTCGAAGTTGCAGAAAAATCTGCCCAAAAAATATTGCACTACGTTTTTAAATAAATGTAAGGGTAAAATTGTAATAATAAATCCACTAAGGGTAGAAAAGGTAAATTAAACCCTTAGGATATTATTCTAAGCAATATGATATTTATCAAATATCATATATTAATCCGAAGATAACATATAGGATATCCGGGAAGTCCAGGGTCGGATCAAAAGGCCAGACGTTTGGCCACTACACTTTGAAAGGTACGTTCACATATTGGTAACTTTAACTCTGATGTGTCTTGTATGATTTTATATGATTGTTTAATTCATGTTAAGTGCGGGACAAGACAAGGTCTTGGGTCATGCACCGTGGCTAAGACTCTGTCTTATGTCACATATTTGTTTACATTCAAGATAGCTGTGGATTCAGCTTGATGCAGGTTATAGTCTTGATAACACCGTTTGTATGTTTTCCTAGCGCTGAGGACACGAGGGGCCATCGTGGCACTGGTTATGTGCAAACATGGTCATTCATGCATGTGCTAAGTGCTATGTATGATGGTTTTGACATGCATTTGCTCTGTGCTATGTATTGTTCACTGAATGTATTGAATATCTATCATATATATTGTCATTACTTGAACATGAGGTTAACTGTTACCTGAGGTCCAATGGGTATTGGATCTTAGATCCGTCTAAGGTTCAGGAAAGGAACCGGGATAGAGAAGGTACCAGTAGATGGAGCCATGATAAGGCACTAATGGATGGAGCGGGGAAGAAGTACTGGTCAAAGAAAATGCTGAAAGAGTGTCATCAAAGTATTCATTTTGGCACAAATTTAACGAGGTTACCTTACACAGTTTGGTGCTGAAGGCAGGGCTAGTCTATGTGGATCAGTCAATAAGTCGCCGTGAACTCGGTGAGACTCCTATGACAGACACCTACCTGGCCAAATTGTTTAATTAACTGAGTTAGGTTCATTGCCCCAAGTCTAGCTACGACTTGGTTAAAGATTGTATAGTTACCATGTAAGAAATGTAATTATACAAAGCTCTGTAATGTATCACATAAATTTTTCTTCGGGAAATTTTTAGTATACCAGCTTATGTCGGGCCATCAGTATATGTCTAGGCATTTTATATCAGATACTCATTGTCCAAATAATAGTGAATGTTATCCGTTTCCGCATTACTTGAAGCTGTAGCACCTAAAACTCTGTGAATTTTTCTAAAACTAAGTGTCAACCGACACGGTTTTCAATCATAGAATTTGAGGTGTTACAAAAATAATATCCTTCAACTGTTGAAAAGCATTTAGGTGTGCTATCACTATACATTTTCATTTTTCAATGTTTGTTGCTTAACTGATTAAGCAATATAAATATTTTATATTTTAATCCTTACCGTCAGATTGTCATAGTCAGCACGATAGTTTTTTTTTTAAACCTGAATTCAGCACTATAGTTATAATTTGAAAAATAAAAAAATAATAATAATATGATTTTACATGTTAGTGAGCCTTCAACTAACACGTTATGCTTTTATGATATTAAAGAGAAAACAAAAAAAAAACAAAAAAAGACACACACACACAAAATGTCAACTCTTAACGAAAGCCAGGACAGTTTTTTTTTACATTTTTGGATAGCACGGCCGGTGATTGTTAAAATTAAACTAATTTTAGTAAACGATTTTGATCTGATGGTAAGGAGTTCTGCAGTAATTTAATTTGTGTATATGCAATGGAAATATATTTAAATTTCATTTACCCTAATGTAAAAAAATGAGATGGTAATTGATTAAAACCAATTCAGAAACATACTTTTGTCATTTCTAAAATCGGATCAGATCGATTTAATTTTTGTTCGATAAAATTAAGAATCAAGCCAGTCAAGTGATCGTTGTCAAGTTTAGAAACATGTAAATCATCAAACAAAAATTGATTAAGTGCACACCCGCAAAAAAGCAAAGATCGTGTCAGAGCATTAAATATGTAACATCCCGTTTTCATAAACGTTTCTAAAGCTGAGAGTTGAAAATATTTTACATAAACAAAGAGTAACTGAATAACATTGTATGTAATATATCTAACTAAATGTTAACTAATACAGTCATCCAAATCTAATACTTCTAACATAAGTAACCCAAAAAGATGATGCCTCCGCAGGGTCCTCATACCGGCTTCTTACCCTTGTCCTCGATCACTTCCCGGGATCCTGAAGCTATGGCAGGGGCTGAGGTTCAATTCCCATTGAACCTCAAGTAACGGTTAACCTCATGGAAACTAGTGGAAACACCCAGAAGATATCTGGGGACTGGACGTAGGTCAAGGTTAAGACCGAACCAGTATAAATTCCGTGTGTCAAGCTTTTCTTCTCTTACCTTCTTAACATTTACTTTCAAAAGGCTTTGAAAATGAATTCAAAAAGTTTTTTTTAAAATCCCCAATTCACCCCCCTCTTGGTGATTTCTTCCATTTTCAATATGCATTTGGACTTGGCTTAGCTTATATGCAATTTTCAATTTTTACGGATAATGTATGTTAAATCTTTCCATCTATAGGAATTTTGATCTACACATAGATCGTAGTTGGATAAATGTGAGACAGACAAGTGTTGAATATGAGAATGGGGTGAGGGAATTTATAGAGTTTGCTAAAGGAAATGCCCATGATGGTAGTGGGAAGTTTTATTGCCCATATGTAGAATCTTTGAATGAGAGGCGAGTAAGTCCTGAAGTTATACGCACACATTTAATATGTGAAGGATTTTGTAAGAGCTATACAATATGGGTATGGCATGGTGAAAAAGTGTCAAGTGCATCTCAACATAGTGAAGTGTCCTTTGATAATAATGACCCAAATATGGATGATCACATAGAGGACATTATTCGTGATGTAGACGAAGAGGCTTTTTATCAATCACATGCATATGGTAATTTGTGCAATGATGCTGAGACACCGCTATACCCTGGGTGTAAAAAATACCAACTATTGAACGCCGTATTGAAATTGGTCATCTTGAAAGCATGTCATGGGTGGAGCGACAAGAGTTTTTCTGAACTACTTGAGGCCTTTAAGGACATGCTTCCAAATGATAATGAGTTGCCTCGTCGATACTATGATGCTAAAAAAAATTTGTCCATTGGGGATGGAGTACAAGAAGATCCATGCATGCTTGAATGATTGCGTGTTGTATAGAAAGGAGTTAGAAGAGAAGCTGAATTGTCCAATATCTGAAATCCCAAGGTACAAGTCAAATAAGGGGCCTGCCAAAGTGTTGTGGTATCTTCCAATCATACCAAGGTTCAAGCACTTGTTTGCTAATGAAAATGATGCAAGAAATTTAAGGTGGCATGCAGATGAGAGGATTTCTGATGGAAAGCTTCAACATCCGGCCCATTCTTCACAATGGAAGAAAATCGATCAATTATTTCTGACCTTCGGTGAAGAACCTAGGAACCTTAGGCTTGCCCTTAGCATGTATGACATGAATCCCTATGGAAACCTTAGCAGCATACATAGCTTATGGCCTATACTCTTGATTATTTACAGCTTATCTCCTATGTTATGCATGAAATGAAAGTACATCATGCTGTCTATGTTGATTTCGGGACCAAAACAACCCGAAAACGACATTGATGTTTATCTTTGCTCTTGATCGAGGACATGAAGGAGTTGTGGGAAAAAGGTGTCGATGTTTTTGACTGTTTCAAGAAGGAGATCTTCAAAATGAGAGCCATAATATTTTGTACCATAAATGACTTCCCAGCATATGGGAAATTGTCAAGTTATAGTATAAAAGGCCATAATGCAAGTCCAGTTTGTGAAGAAGGCACACACTACCATCAACTTCAACATGGAAGAAATACAGTTTATCTTGGACATAGAAGATTTCTTGGATGGGGCCACCCATATCATCGATTGAAGAAAGCCTTTTTTGGTGGCCAAGAGTATGAAGATGCTCCTGTGGCATTGACTGGGGAGCAAGTGTTTGAAAATGTGAAAAATATAAGTGTCATCTTCGGTAAGACTGTAAAGGGTAGAAAAGAAACAAATATATGGAAAAAAAGAACGGTATTCTTCGATCTTCTATATTACCACAATCTTGATGTGAGACACTGTATTGATATCATGCATGTTGAGAAAAATGTATGTAATAGCATGATTGGCACACTTCTCAACATACAAGGTAGTTCCAAGGATGGTGTGAAGGCAAGGTTGGATTAGCAGGCAATGGGGATACAAGAAGACTTACATCCTAGGCCATATGGTAAGAGAACTTATTGTCCACTAGCTTCTCATACTTATCTAAGGATGAGAAAAGAAGTTTTTGTGAGTGTTTACATGGCACAAAAGTTCCCTCGAGGTATTCTTCAAATCTTAAGAGGCTTGTATCGATGAAGGATTTGAAATTAGTGGGCTAGAAGTCTCATGATTGTCATGTATTGATGCAACAACTGCTTTGAGTAGCTATTCGAGGCATTGTCGAGTATGATCTTCGACACATTTTGACTAGGCTTTGTTTCTTCTTCAATGACGTTTGTAGTAAAGTTTTCGAGATTAAACAATTGGATGAATTGGAAAATGAAGGATATATGATATTGTGCCAGCTTAAGAAGCTTTTTGTTCCTGCATTTTTTGATATCGTGGTTCATCTAATAGTTCATCTAGTGAGGGAGATCAAGTTGTGCAGCCCTGTCCATTTACGGTGGATTTACCCAATTGAAAGATCGGTGAAATTCCTAAAGGGGTACGTGAAGAACGCATACCGGCCAGAAGCATCAATTGTTCAGAAGTATGTATCTGAAGAGGCCATGGAATTTTGTCAAAACTATTTGGCCAATGTAAGACATATTGGGCTTAAAATCATCAACATGATGAAGGGGGTAGACGAGGGGCTTCAGTAAAGAGTGTGGATCTGATGAATTGTCACAAGTCCACTTATACATCTTGAATAATGTTGATGAAGTTCAAGCCAGCATAGCTGCACATAAGGAAGCTGTGAGGAAAGAAAATCCCTGAATGACTGAACATAGGTTGATTAGGGAGCATAACAGAACTTTTGCAAACTGGTTCAAATAAAAGATTGAGGGAGAGGAATCTATTTCTAAGACAATCAAATGGTTAGCATGTGGTCCTGAGGTTGATGTCATAAGTTGGAATTCATATGTGATCAACGGTTACACATTTTACACAAAGTCCCTAGATGATAGGAGCACCGTCCATAACAGTGGTGTAAGATTAAAGGCTGAATCTATGCACTTCTCTAGTTCGAAAGACAAGAGGCCTAAATTGGCAGTCATGCCATATTACGGGGTTATTGAAGAGATTTGGGAAGTGGACTATGTCTTCATTAGATTTCCCATTTTCAAATGCAAGTGGGTTAATGTCAATAATGGTGTTCAAATCGATCGACTGGGATTTACATTAGTTGATCTCAATAGTACAAGTTTTGGAGATGAACCTTTTATTATAGCAGACTAGGCGAAGCAAGTTTTCTATATCACTGATGAAGAATATAAAATGTGGTTTGTAGCTCTCCAAGGAAAAAGGGTCATTGATATTGATAAGGAAAATGATGCAAATTATGGTCTTCCTGAGAGTACTTTCTTTTCAAGGGGTCTCCCAGACATCAACAAAGAAGATGAAGTGGATAATGAACCTGGCATAAGAAATGATCATCAAGAAGGCATATGGCAGGATATCCCTTTATAAAAGAGTCATCAATTCATAAGGTAATATTCATGTGCACAATTCTTTGAAAACTTTAAGGTTTTAATTTACGTTTTTAACTATATTCAATTCCTTCTTAATTATGTTCTTAAACAATGTCACTGACTGTCTTTTGTTCTTTTTTTTTTTTTTACCAATTTTCTGGCAAGATCCGATCGAAATGGGCTAGCTTGTTACAAAAGAAGAGGAATGTTCGTTATGTTTGTTGTTATTGGTTGGGTGGGAATCCGATGAAGACAAGGTTCTAAATTGATATATATATGTTCATTTAGGTGTTGTACACTGTTATAACTCATTGTATGTATATGTCTTATTGTATTAATTACATTCATTTGTTATTAGGTTTGTACTATAATAGCTAGTAACAAGCTCATTTATTACGATGCCTGGTGAATAATATTTGTAATCCATTCCCAATTCAATTATAGTTTCTAGCTTATAGTACTGTCTTTTAGATGCTGGATTGTGTGGCAAATTTGTTTTGAACAGGGGAAATTTCCACTTTTAAGACTGGTTTATTCAAGGTCCGGTCTTAAAAATCAGACTTTTAAGAGTGGAGACTATTCCTTGTGGTCTTAAAACTACTAATAACGGTCTTAAAGACTAACCTTTAAGACTGGTGTATTTGATGTTCGGTCTTAAAAGTGAGACTTTTTAGAGCAAACGCTATTCTATACGGTCTTAAAAGTTCTAATAAACGTAATAAAAAAGACCAACCTTTAAGACCGCACTTATTAATTTAGTCCGGTCTTAAAAGTAATATTTTAAAGACCGGTTATATGTTAAAGTAAGGTCTTATTTTCTTTATTTTTGAGACCGATGAATATGTTTATACGGTCTTAAAAGTCACATATTTTTTAGACCTGATGACATTTGGTCCGGTCTTGAAAGTGGTGTTTTTAAGACCGGACCTTTTATTGTTCGGTCTAATAAATTCTGGTTTTAAGACCGAACTATATATATGTAAGGTCAATAAAGTGCGATTTTTAAGACCTATTGTTTCTTACGTCCGGTCTTGAAATAAATATTTAAGACCGGTTTAAGTTTGGTCTTAAAGGTTACATACTTTTAAGACCACCTGGAACGAGACCAATCGCTGGTCCAATCTTACGGGGCCTATTTCGTTCGGTCTTAAAATACTTTTTTGTACCCATGTAGTTTTGTGCCATGAAACAGAGAAGCAGAAATTTTTAGCTTCTTTTTTTTATTCCCTAGCACAAAAAATAAACCAGTTTATCCCAAGAAGAAGAAAAAAAATAGAATTTACCAAACATAATTCTCATCCATTTTTATTCCTAGGAACATAAATTAAAAAAGAAAACTCATTCCGGGAGCGTTACCATACACACACTAATAGACTATGGCGCAGATACAAACCAAAAGATCCTTCATCAAGGGTGAACATTGCTCTACCGATTAATAATGTTAAGAACAAGGAACCAACGATGGCATGTCTTGATCCAATGGGAGAATTTGTTGTCGGATGCTACTGCAAATGGCAATTATGAATCTACCGGAGTTGTGAAAAATGATGGTTATGCATTGGTTTCTGAACGAAACTACCAAGGAGTCAAAGTAGAGGCAACTATTAAAGAGTCAGAAGATGGGAGAAATATTAACTCTAACAATGGTCAGTCATCAATCTTTAAAACTCATTTTGATCCTTGCAAACATAGGAAAGAAATCAATATGTTATTGGTGGGCATATATTTAAAATTTAAATTATATGGTTATAGCTTTCAATATTTTATGTTCCAATTTTTCAGAATGGATGTGGCCACAAAAATCAATGTTATTTAATTATTATGCGAATTATTGATTAGTTGCATGGTGAATTTATTTTACTTTCATTAAAATTTTGATTATCTTTAGTTAATAAATATATTATTTTTTATTGATAGGGTAGTTAATGAATCTAATATTATCTCTCCTTTTCTTTAGTGAGGATTTTATTAATATTAATTAATAATAAGAAGATAATGTATATCTTATGCCAGCCAATAAGAAAGTAACATTTTGCATATGAAGCCACTCATTCAGCGAACGAGAGGCTCTTGCTTTTTTTTATTTTATGTTTATTTTTAGACCAAAATTTGATTGAGACTATCTCAAAGGTTTTCTTTTTCCTTATTTTCTTTGAATATGCGATCACATGGAGACTCGTAGACTGAGAATAATTTGGCACCTAAATAATTTAGCCTCTATGTATATAACTAAATCTTCTTTTTCTTTTGTCAAAAAACATGCTATATATTTCATTACTAAAGGGAAACAACCAATACAAATCTTCAATGAAAATCCACAATGATACAAACGAGAATCAACCAGCTAAAAGGAGTAAAACATAAATCGAAAACATCCCTAAACAACAACCAACATAAAGGAATCAACCACCATTCATCATAGGATTGGAACCTAAAGGGGTATCCACAATACTGCTAGAATTCTAAGCTTCTGAGGTTAGAAGGGACGATAAGGAAGGTGATGGTTGACAAACCCACCCAACAGGGCATACCTCCTCATAAGCATATGCTACTAATAAGTTAGCAACTCGATTCCCCTTACGTGGGGTATAAGAAACAGAAAACCCAACCTCAATAGACAAAAGATTCAAAATATCATGAATTACCCTTATACTCTTCCAATCAAATAAATCAGGTGACTTAGCATTAATACATGTAAGCAGATGGAGACAATCAGTTTCAAAAACTACCTTGTTGTGGCCCAAGTCCAAAGCCAAAAGCATAGCCCTCTTAAGAGCTAAGGCCTCCATCATAAAAGCAAAAATCGACTTAACCTTATCAATGAAACCCCATTTAAAGAGACCATAACAATCTCGGCAGACCACCCCAATTGTGCCATCATCCGAACCCAAATGAAAAGCACCATCAACATTGATTTTCAAACAATTGAGGGCCGGTGGAGACCAATGCACATTAGGAGATAGGTTTCTGCACACCTCTCCAGACACATGATGAGAAACATCACAATTGGCCCAAAACTCAAAATTACTAACCCTGGCCTTTTCAATAACTAGAATTGGGTTTGGTTCTTTGTGATTAAAGACCTTTTCATTTTGTTCTTTCCAAATATACTACAAAATCCAACAAACTAATGAGATGTCTTGTGCTTTAAAAGAAGGCTTACCTAACAGTTGTAGCCACCAGACATTGAAGTTAGAGACACAAGAGAAATCGAAACGAGCTCCCAATACACTCCCAAACCATACACATCTGGTCCATTGACAATGGAAAAGGAGATGCTTTATATCCTCCACAGTAGTCTCACAAACAGGGCAAAGATTCAATCAGGCTCTCTTTCTGCAAACTAGAGCCGCATTAGTAGCTACAGAGCTGGTAAGGAGATGCCACACAAATTGTTGCACTCGTGGGATTGTCTTTATTTTCGACACCAATTTCCAGCAAGTTGGCACAATTACCAATGTCCCCACCTTTGACACATCAACACTAAGCTTCGATTTACCACATTAGTAGTCCAATTTGACCATATACTCACCATTTTTCGCACCAATCCACACTAACTTGTCTTCTAAGCCATTGTTTGGGATCAAGATAGCATGGATGGCATTCACGACCTCCACTGGTAGTAAGTATGAAATAGGTGAGAGATCTCATGCCCCATCCATAATAAGATCACACACTCTACCATTAGTGACATAGGGGTCATTACTATTCTATGGTTTCGCCGGAAAAGAAACATCTGGTACCCAATTATCATCCTAGATTCTGATTGCTTGCCCACTTCCGACATCCCACCGAAGATCTTTCATAAGGAAATCCCTGCCATCAATAATACTAAACCAACACCATGAAGCTTTATGGCCTTTATCAAGATCAACAAATTCAGCTTTGGGAAAATATATACTCTTCAACACCTGAGTCCATAGATCATTAGGCCTCATCATAAGCTTTCATGCCATCTTAGCTAGAAGGGCCTCATTCATAACCATTAGATCTCAAAAGCTTATACCACTAAGAGATTGCTACCAGAGAGGGAGCCCCACGCTTTCCAATGAGTTCTACCTGCAAATGCATTGCCACCCCACCAAAAATTAGCAATAAGACTCTAAATCTCTTTACATGTCTTAATGGGGAATTTGAAACAGATCATGGGATAGATAGGAATTTCCTGAAAGACTGCCTTAATCATAACTTCCCTACCGGCAAAGGATAAAGAAGAATGTCCCCAACCATGAATTTTACGAGCCACCCTTTCTCTTATGTAGGCAAGAGCTTGGTGCTTAGTTTGACGCCAAATGCTAGGGATACCAAGATATCTCCCTAGATCTTCTGTAGCTGCAATCCCCAAAATATCACTAATCGCAGATCTAATATCCCCAGGGGTGTTGGGGGAAAAGAAGATACTTGATTTATCCAAATTAATAACCTAGCCTGAAGCAACACAAAACTGAGATAAGATATTTGATAAGGAGAAACAGTTACTCATATTAGCATTCATATACAAGAGGGCGTCATCTGCGAAGAAGCTATGGGTAAGCTCCGGGCAGCTATTACTCAGTTTAATCCCCTTTATCAGTTTAGACTCCTGGCTCTTCCTAATCATCAGACAGAGGACCTCTGCTACTAGAATGAAAAGGTACGGTGAGAGAGGATCACCTTGACCCAGGCCTCGACTAGGAATGAATGAGCTAACACTCTCACCTACAACACAGATATTTAGACTAACAGACTTCACACACTTCATAATCAGAGAGACCCAATCAACACAAAAGCCAAATCGTAGAAGAACCACCTCTAGAAAATTCCATTCAACACGGTGATAAGCCTTGCTCATATCCAATTTCAACGAGAATTCATACTTACCCCCTCTTTCTTCCTCCGAAGATAATGAAACACTTCATGGGCAATAATAATATTATTGTTAGCCTTCATGTTTTGATGATGACTCAACATTATAAGACAAAAATAGAACTGATCTTTTCTATCAAAAACATAGAAAAATGAAACTCAGAGTTTTGCTATCAAATTACCTCGAGGCTGAACATTTTACTTCGAGGTTACAACAAAACTTGAGGTTTTAGGCTTTAGCTTCTCTGGATGTTCCTCTTCACAACCTCGAGTCACAATAAATGACCTCGAGGTTAGGCAAAAACTTGAGGCTAGATTATTAACTCGAGGCTGAGTTTCTCTTGTCCAGGTCTTTCACTATTCGTTATTTTTAAATTGAACGTATAAAACCTCAAGGTAGGAAAATGAAACTCGAGGTTATTGTTAAACTCGAGGCTGTCTACAAAACTCGAGGTTATGTGGCTTTTTGCGTTGAGCTAGGATCTGTCTCATAACCTCGAGGTTGTACACTTAACTCGAGTTTATTGAAAAACTCGAGGTTGTATGCATGACTCGAGGTCAAGGCCCTAAACTGATATATGATCGCCTAGTATGATTAAGCCTCTGAAATTGATCTGTTCAATCTGATCTATCTGTATATGCTGATGTTTCTTGCTGTGATTACATTTTTACTACTAACTATACTTCAAGTTTGTTTTTATCATGAAGAGCTTCAGGATTTTTTTTATGCTTTGAGATAAAAAGCAGATTGTGATGTCATCAGCATTTAATGCTAAACCAAATACTGCACGAAAGGATCTGAAAAAGGAACTGATACTGATAAAGCTTTCTACATTCTGCTTCTACTACAATGATCGATTAAGGAAGAATAAGCCAGAGACATTCCTCTATACAACAACATTTATGCATGGTTATTTTCCCAAGGCCAACCACCAGCATTTAATGAGCTCCAACAGTCATATTATCAACAATGAACTACCATGATTACACACTAAGAGACAACAGATAAATTACAATGGCATTAATGGCAAAGTTATAAATTGAAGAAGGATTCAATGAGCCAACTAGCGAAAGTTACTGTTACGCTGAAAAATTTTCAATAGCATTTTTTCTCCTCTATTTCTGTAACAGATATACTTAACACACTTCAGTGATTATCTTATTTACTCTTTAGGAGTTCTTGCATTTCTTACTTGATTGTATTGTAAATCTTGAGGTAGGGACCTCAAGTGACTAGGTAACAATTACAATTTGTAAGGGGGAGTGATCAATGAGATCTTCCAAGATTCAGTATAATTGTGTCAAGAGTTCTAGTAGAAATCCCAGGAGTTCTAGGGACTGGATGTAGGTCTAATTTGAGACCGAACCAGGATAAATCGCTTGTGTCCAAGCTTTCCTTCTTGCTATTTTTTAGTTTTACATTCAACGAAAAATTTCTAAGTTTAACAACATCACTATTCACCCCCCCTCTAGGTGATTTTCAATTATCATGTATACATCTACCAGAAACAAAAGCACTTTGATTTTGAGAAATGCACACATCGAGAAGAGGCCTCATTCTATTAGACAGAAGCTTAGAGATAATCTTGTACGAAAAATTACATAGGCCGATAGGACGGAAATGAGATAATGGTCAGGCTTATCCACTTTGGGGATCAAGGTCACATTGGTCTCATTAATTGCATTCAAAGTCACTTTACTTGCAAAAAAAAAACTCTTGCACCATCAAACAAACAGAATTGCCAATTTCCGACCAAGCACTATGATAGAAAGTACCAGAAAAACCATTAGGACCAGGAGCCTTCGGGCTTCCCAAACTAAACGCGGCCTTTTTAATTTCTTCATTAGAAACAGGCGCCATAAGGGACAAATTCATATCAGCAATAATTTTTGTGTCAATAAAGCTTACCACAGAATTTAATTCAAAATGGCCCGAGGAAGTAAACAGCTTTTGAAAAAAACTTGCAATATTGAGAATTGCATTCTTACCCGTAAGCCAATTACCAATATCATCCTTTACACACACAATCTTGTTCCTCTGTCTCCTTTTGATTGTAGATTGATGGAAGAAACGTGAGTTCCTATCCCCTGCAGATAACCAATTCACTTAGGACCTCTGCCACCAAAATTGTTCTTCAAGATCAAACAACCGATCAAGAGCCTTCTTAACATTAGACATCTCACCAATGGACTCCGGATTCAAATCCCCTTGAGACAAAGCAGCCAATTGAGTTCTCAAATTTTCAATTAATCTTGCATTATTTGGAAATTCTTTTTTACTCCATTTAACAAGATAAGACTTGCATCTTTCCAAATTACTGACAAACTCATCTATGGCCAAAAGAGTGCACTCAGAGGGGCAAATCTAGCTATTTTTAACAACTTGCAGAAAATTAGCATGCACAGCCCAACAAGCTTCAAAGTGAAAGACTCGTTTTCTACTATTACAATCTGGGATACATTGGATAAACAAGAGGTGATGATTTGATCCAGCAGGATCAACATTAATAACCTGCAAATTTGGGAAACATTCCCTCAGTTGGACATTACCCAAGGCTTGATCAATATGCTCCCTGATAGTTTGAGGTTCTTCCCCATTATTACACCATGTGAAACAACTACCATAAAACCCCAAGTCATCCAATTCACAATCAGCTAGTAGACATTTAAAATTTAAAATTTTCCTCCAAGCTCTTGACCCTCCACCTTCCTTTTCAAATTGATGAAGCATTTCATCAAAATCACCAAAGCATAACCATGGTTTAGTAATATTCCTACTAATCCTCCTAACTTCCTGCCAGCACAAGCGCCTCACACTCTCATTAGCAAGACCATAAACACAAATAATAAGAGAAGGTACATCCAACAAATCAGAGGAAATGCGCACATGAATAATATTAATTGAGGAAGATAGAATATCTACCTTAATTCATCCACCTACCAAAGAGCTAGACCTCCACTAGTCCCAATTAGACCTACTAGCCATTCTTCATTCATATCTTCTTCTCACCTTACGTATATAACTCGCCTTTTGCTTGATTTCCATTAAGAACACAAAGTGGGGCTTTTTCCGGATGCATTCATCCTTCAAGTTCCTAACTATCAAGGCAGCCCCTAAACCTTGACAGTTCCGGGCTAGAGCATTCATGGTGAATTGGTGGCTGGGTTACTCCAGCCACCAGCGGAATAAGGGGGGTTCTCATAAGTTGATTCTACTCTAGTCACCCAGCTATCGGGAAAGTCAATTTCTCCAACCACTAGATTCCCTTCTGTCAACACCAATTGCTACCCAAAATTCCTGCTTCTGTCAACATCCTGTAGCTTCGGCGCCTCCCTCTCTGTGCAGACCTTGTGGCTGAAATTGGTACAGAAAATGTTTCACACTCTTCGAATACTAGTTTTCTTTGTCTCTTTATTATCATGGAGTCCAGGTCCATATCCAAATGCCTCTTCAAGTGTATATTATTTAAGGATACAGACATCACAGAGATTGGCAATAGTCCATGATTCACGGATCTCTTTAAGACGCTGGGCTCAATATCACACGGATGATCCACTTTATAACCCATATCCTCCTCACCCTCGGGTGGACTATTAAAAGTGATTGGTCCTGGGCCAAAAGAATGGGCTTGGCCCAACACATCACCCCAAGCAACATTACTTAAATCCACCTCATTACCTACAACCCTATTTAGATGGAGAGAGGAGACATTTTGTACCCTACTCACATCCTCCACATCAGCGCTGGCCTCCTCCACATTCAGACTTGGCAAGACCTGTGAAGCGCTGTAGTCAATAGCAATAATTGAGGTTTGATAGACTGAGGAAGGTTGCGCCGAAATCGCTACTCTGTCCTCTTGCTCCTCCTTACCTTTGGTCTAACATGCAACCTCCTTCCCATGTTTGCAAAGGCTTTGACTTTCTGCAAAAGATGAAATCTGATCATCCCTCACCGGTTCCAACCTTTCTGCAAAAGCCTCCGACTAGGATCAGGCGCTTGAGACTTCTTCATTACAAACGCAGCTTCATCCCAATCATGTCTCCACACCTCCAGCGCTTCATCAACAGTACGCAATGTGGTAGTGCTTAGCCAGTACCAAATTCATATTTCTTCTCTTGTTCCCCTCGATCTTCCGATACTTCCTTATATGACCGACCATCGTTCCCTAGTCTTCCGCAATTATAGCAAAAATTTTGTAAGCGCTCATACTTCACTGAGACCCATACTGGCTCCTTCTCATCACGTGGTACCCAAAATCCCGACGTTAGAGGTTCATCCAGACGTACAAGATACTTCACTCTAATGAAGGCTCTGTTTAGTTTAGCACCCATCATCGGTTTTTCAAACATTACCGACTCACCAACAGCATCACCCAAGAGTTTTGCGTTTGAGTTATTAAAGGCTTCCAACGGTACACCGTGAAACTGAACCCAAAAGGGAAAAACATCAAAATTAACCTCATCCAGGACCATACAATCTTCCCATCTTTGTAAGTTCAATAGGAAACCTTGAATAGACCACGGTTTGCCCCTCAGAATACGAGAATAGCCCTTGAGGTCATGAAAGCAAAACAGGAAAATCAATTGGCTCTTCTCAAGTTCATGAACTTCTACATCCTCATCCATTTGCCATCCTTTCTTAATCATTGTAATTACTGTAGGAACATTTAGGTTCTTGTTTGTCATAATTTTTTCGACTAAGGTTCTGCCCCGATTTTCGGCCTTCCTGTTTAATGAAAGAACAACCTCCTTCCTTACTTTAGAGCTACTGCTACCCCCACCTCCATGCCTCCAAATCAAACGTATCGAACCTCACAATACTCTACTTGATGAGAGAAAAACCTCTCTCACACACACTCTCTAGGAAAGGACAAACACTCATTTGAAAAGAAACTGAAATAAAGCCCCTTTATCAAAGTTCAAAAGAAAAACTCTGATCAAGAGAGTTCACAGGGGAACTTAGAGAACTCTCACAACGAGAGAAAGGCACTCACGAATAGAGTATATATATAACTAAATCAAAGAGAAGGAAGTAGTGAAATCATAATTATATCCTCCTATACACCATGTGTTGAGAGTTTGAAGAAAGCAGACAGGAAAACAACCATAAAGCTTGAAAATTAAATCTTTCAGATAATAAAGAAATTGTGTTGGCTATAAAGTTAGATTCACGAGTGAAGTTTTCAACGTAACCATGAAAAGGTTCCTTAGCAACATCACCAAAGAGAAACCCAGGGAAATTTGTCAAAATACAAATTATTTTAAAAAAAATTTGTCAAAATAGGGCAGTTGGTGTCTCCACATCAGACGGCGCCATGTGGCGTGATGCCACCATGTAAGTGGCGTTGCCACGTGTAATGCCACACAAGTGACGTCACAGGTAGCGATGCCACCTGTATTAAAAAAACAAAAGAAATTTTTTTTTTTGAAGCCTCAGTTGCCATTATACAGCATTATTCAAATTTGAATTTTTTTTAATATATATTATTATATATTATATTGTATTATATAATTTAATATATAATATAATAATATATTATAAATATATCTATTATATATTATATTATTAATAATATAATAATTATATATTAATATATTATTTTATGTAATATATAATATATTATTAATATATATTATATTATATCATATAATAATATTATGTTATATTATTAATAATATATATTATATTATATATACACACACTCACATATCTGACGAGCATACACATATAGAAAATGGAGTATTTCTCTAATTATGACTCGTAACTGGTTATCAAAAAGAGAAGCTTTGTCCAAACTTTGGCAATCATTGGCAACATACAGTACCCAAGGAAGAAGCAACCCAGATTGAAGACAACGATGATGTACCGAGAGCTAGCTAACCAGCAATTGGTTTGAGAGAAAAAAAACATAAAAACAATAGGATTATCGAGGAAGATGATGTTGCAGGCAGCAATGATAGGGATGAGCAAAATGAAGTAACAAGAAGCCAGCATGGTACTACATCAGTTGTTTTATGTTTTTTTTTTTTTTTGCTCTCAAACCAATTGTTAGTTAGCTAGCTCTCAGTACGTCATCGTCGTCTCCAATCTAGGTTGCTTCTTCCTTGGGTACTGTATATTGTCAGTGATTGCCAAAGCTTGGACAAAGCCTCTCTCTCTCTCCCGTAACTAGTTACGAGTCATAATCAGAGAAATACTCCATTTTCTATATATGTATGCCCGATATATGAGTGTGTGTATATATAATATAATATATATTATATAAAATAATATATTAATATTAATATATATAATTATTATATTATTAATAATATAATATATAATAGATATATTAATAATATATTATTATAGTATATATTAAATTATATAATATTATATAATAATATATATTAAAAAAATTCAAATTCAGAGCAGGGGATTGACACCCCCTGCTCTAAATAAAGCTGTCGCATGGCAGCTTTAATTAAAGCTGTCTGCGGCAGCTGAGGCTTCAAAATTTTTTTTTTTTAATATAGGTGGCGTTGCCACTTGTGTGGCATCACACATGGCGACGCCACTTACACGATGGCGTCACGCCACGTGATGCGGCGTGTGGTGCCGTCTGATGTAGCGCCACCAACTACTCTATTTTAACAAATATTTTGTATAATACCCCATTTTGACAAATTTTTTTAAAATAATTTGTATTTTGACAAATTTCCCGAGAAACCCATCATTTGAACCCCCAAAAAAAAAAAAGAGAAACCCAAAGATTCTCGTGCTCGAAGGAAGTTTAGTCTACACTGAAATCATTTTTTAGGAATGAAAAAATACTATTAACTATTCATATAAATATTAATTAATTTAATGAATAATATAAAATACACATCAAGCTCCATTATTTTTTTAACCTAATTCTTTTTCGGTTAAAAAAAAGGCTAAATTCTTTGGGCTCCTAGCAATACGCGGCCCAATTTGCATAGGTCTTTTTTCAAAACATCTCATAATGAAAATTAAAGATTTTTTTTTTTTTTCTGGGCAAGCAACTTTTGTAGTAGAGAAAAAAATAAAAAAAATCATCAGTCACCTCGTAGAAGAAGCTAGTATTTCATAATGTGAAGAACTAATATAAGAATCCCCACTAATAAAGTTGCTCATATTTAATGCTTGACCATGTCTTAAACGAATTGCCTGAAACTATAGTGAGTTCCATTCAATTAAGTAACCTTTGGAGGACATTTTTCAGATTCTTGAAGAAGAGAACCTTCTTGAAGACTTGTCCTCTTATTTATTAATGAATCTTGTTCTTTTGTTTGTAACTCTTTCTTATCAAAAAACAGAATCACTATAGGATTCACTTTGTAACATAATCTGCACTCAAAGTCCTCGGTAACTGAATGTTTGAATATTTATTTGTACCTAAAGTTTATACAATCTACTTTTGCCTTTCTTTCAGAACCCCCCCGGGGGGGGGGGGGGGGGGGACCCTTGACAGTTTTCACTAAATCAAGATTTTAAGCAAATATATACTTGCAACCTTTGCGTTGATATAGCCATACATGCAACCTGCAAAGAAACCACGTTTTGACAATATTCAAGTCAAGTCAGGCTGTGTGATCTTATTATAGTTTGAGTCCAATGTATTTTTTAAAAAAAGAAAGCTGCTTCTTGATACCTAGTATAATGAATTCGTCGAAGTTTCCTTATTCTTCGGAAAAGGCCGGGGGCCCCCGGGGGGGATACACTATTGCATTTAGGAAGAGTAGATCCAACAGAATATCAAATCACTAGAGAAAATAATGTATATTTCAAGAAATTGTGTTAATCCTGGCTTGAAGCTATTTGGATCTCATACTTACTCATGATAGGAGTGACATTCAAAGCGCTAGGTTTAGATGTTGTTATAGAAGAGCCAGACGTAAAACTTGTATCAATTTGTGATGTTTGAACTGATTGTATTGGAAAACTTGAATCCATAAAGTGCTGAAATGGATTCACAGGTTGTGGGATTTCCCCTGAACCCTCCAACTTTTCCACCACAACACTCATCGTAGGCCTCATTTCAGGCTTATACTGAACACACCAAAGAGCTATTTTAACCATTCTTTCCACCACTTCCTTGTCATTCTCCTCTATTCCGCATTCTGTTATCATCTCATTTAAATCTCCACTATCAAATTTTATCCAAACCCATCTTGGAAACCACTCTTTACTTTCATCTGCAAGGTTAATATCAAGGTTCCTTTTCCCACCTATGATTTCAAATAACAACATTCCAAAACTGTAAACATCACACTTGTAGGTTGCTGGAAACGGCATCCAAAGCTCTAGCGTAGCATAACCAGGAGTTCCTCTACCTCCGGTCATGGTAATATGAGTATTTTCCCTATTACAAAGCTTGGCCAAACCAAAATCAGCAACTTTAGAACAAAAGTCGTTGTCCAAGATGATATTTTCTGGTTTTATGTCATAATGGACAATTCTCTGTTGACACTCTTCATGCAAATACAAAATTACTTTGGCAGTTCCCACTGCAATCTCTTGAAGCTTTTTAAATCCTAATGCCTTGTTTTTTATTAAATAGATACTTGTCAAGCGAGCCGTTTCCCATGTACTCATAAACTAGTGCTCTAATGTGCCCTTCAATGCAAAATCCAAAAAAGGCGAAGTAGATTGAAATGATGAACTCTTCCAATTGTGCCTACTTCAGCCATGAATTGCTCCTCTATTTTGTCAGAGCTCCCATTCAAAACCTTCACAGCTACAATGGTTCCATCACTAAAAGTCCCTTTATAGACTGATCCAAAACCACCTGAACCCAACACGTTGGAGTAATTGTTAGTTGCAAGCATTAGGGTATGTAATGTGAACCTTATTGTCTTTTCCCTTGCCATTTCATTTAGAAACTTATCCATTGTGTATGTCAGAAATTCTGCTGTTCTCACACTAAGCTGCTGCTCATGGGAGGTTCGAGGGTCACAGTTTCTAGTTAATCTCCAATAAAGCACACCAACAAAAACTACATTGGGGTCAGAGCTATTTATGCTACAGGACATACTAACAAACAAACACAAAGCAAAAATAATAATAAGACAAAAATATGGGAAAGCATGCACGCAACAAAGAAGCAAATCGTAGCTCTGAGTCCTACCCTAAAATTATAGGAAAAAAACCCAAATGTATAGGAAATTACATTTAAGCCTCATAAATATTTGACAATTTTTACTTTAGTTCATCTTTGTAAACTTACTTAGAGGGACTAAAATGATAATTAATCATAAAATTTTTATGGGGCTAAAATATAGTTGAATGAAAATTTGGGTTCTATTATGTAATTCCGCCCCCTTAATTACAATTCCTGACTCCACCCCTACTCCTACCTACGGGCCGATAGCAGCAATTCCTGTTGCAGCATCAGCAGCAACCATATTTGTGAAGTAGGAGGCAGGAATTCAAAGTGAAGTGAGGAGCCAAAACCATTCTAGTTTGTTGGTACAAAATATGGAGTATATTTTATAGACTTGAAACAGATAAGAATCTTCCGACCACTCTATCCAGGTACACGGCAAAATTTTACGCGTTTTTGGTAGATGAAGGACTCATTCACCAAAGAAGAGGCTTTTGTTTTTCGCTTTATTTTTATAATGACCCGTCTCTGTGATATTTGATTGAGACTAGCTTGGAGGTTTTTCTATTTCTTTGAACATACGATGATGGAGATTCCTAGCTAGACTGAGAATATTCTGGCACCATGATATAAATAAAATAATAAGAAAAAAAACACCAAGAAAATTGAATAGAAGGGACAGCTAAATAATGTTCTGCTTTTTGACATCAACATTTCATGATAAAGTATATTCTTGAAAACGAGCTTCACAGACGCTACGGTAAATCCCTTTTAGAATATGGAGGAAACTAAAGTTGGAGGAAGCTTTAGAGGTGGGTCTCTATTGATAAGATTTAATGTAATACCCGGATAGCCATTATCTGGAAAATTATATTATAACAATAAAATGTCCGGTAATGAAGATTTTGTCTCAACATGTTATAGGATTAGTTTTGGGATAAATTAAGAAAAATTAAAGAAAATTTATTGTCGGAAATGTGAAAAATACCATTTAAGGCCATAAAACATTCCAAGGGAATTATGGAAAATTCAAAGAAACATGAAATAATTATGAAAAATTTAGAAAAACACATTATTCATAATTTAGACAATTTAATAAAATATTTCCTATGAAAATAAAAAGAAGGAAAACTAAAAAGTATTCTAGAATGGAAATTGATTCCATAATTTTCAATATTTTACTTAAAGAGTGAATTAACAATGTTAACAAAATTGTTGTGAGGAAATAATTAATTTTAATTAAGAAAATTATTAGGAATTATTAAAGGAGTAATTAAGTAATTTTTGGAAATTTTACAAAGTCTAAATCCATGTAATTGATTAGGAACCAATAGGAAATTTTGGGAGAAATAAATATAAGATAAATAGGATATTAAGATTAATGGAAAAATTATAATTTTATATATATGTATGTGTGGCCGAAAATTAGGCCAAAAAGAAAAATAAATAAATAGAAAATCGGAGGATAAATATGAAAGAAGATCTTAAATAAAATAATAATATAATTAAAACATGTGTTAATTAGATAATAATATAATAATCAGAGGAAAAATGAACAGGATAAATGATCACGGATAGAAAGTAATTCCGTTGTGAGATTCTGGGAATGAGTTAGGAAAAACCAGAATATATTATTGGTCAGTGGATTTTTATCCAGAAGTTAGTACTGACTGAAGTTATTTCTGAAACCGGTCGCGAATACCGAGGATTTTCGGCAGATAACGGAATGTCCTTACTGGGAGTATAAGGGAAGGAGAACCCAGTATTCTTAAAGAGGAAGAAAAGACCTTTAGCGTATTGTTCTCGGAATTTTAAGGTGTTACGGAATTTCGTGAATGGGACACCAAATCAGGGATTTATCGGATAAAGTAAGAGGATGATGCAGCAAGGGTGACATCACTTTTGGAAGGGGGAGGACAGCCAAGACACATGGAAGGCCAAGATTAAACCACCTAGCAAAAGTGCGATCCTACGGTCAGAATTTAACCAGACAAAGTTCAGCGAAATTACGAAAATGCCACTCCCTTTTTCTATAAATAGCTCTCATTTCTCTCCACACCTTTCTCTCTTGTGATTTTTGAAAATCTAGAGGAGAAGGAAGAAGGAGGAGTCCGGAGAAAAATCCCAGCGAAGCTCTGAGTAAGCCTTCGGTCCCCAGTCTTTAGTTCGGTAATTCTTTCGGTAGTTATAATAGGAATGCTAGAATAGTCTTTAATCTTATGATATTTATTTTAGAAATATGATAGAGGAAAGGCTATAGCACAAATTTTGAGAAATTAAAGTCAAAACAGCGAAGCTCTGACGAAATTCCGCCGAACAGTCAAACCAAGGGCAAAATGGTAATTTATACCTAAAATGCCCGTTTTGGTTCTAAATACTCATATTAGTGATATTAACCTTATAGGATACTCGGAACAGCGAACCGCTGTTTCCGCTGTCACCGCCGTTGAGCCGCTGTCAAACGTGCCGTAATTTGACAGAAGTGTCAAAAATCATCAACGGAGGTACGGACGCGTATTGTAACCTTAACACTTATGCTACTTATATACATATATGTGATAGACATGCTTAGATACTGAAACTCTGCTTAGGGTTGTCAGTTATACTTACAGCTTGATACAGATTATAGTCTTGATAATGCCGTTGGGTTTGCCTAGCGCTGAGGATACGATAGGCCGTCGTGGCACTGGATATGTGCAACCATTATGTGGGGCTTTACATACTGCTTTGTGCTTATGTTCTGCCAATATGTGATCATGCATCTGCTTTGTGCTTATGTAGTGATATACTGCTGTTATGTGAATATGTTCATGTTGTTATCAATATACTGTTATATTTGAGCATAAGGTTAACCGTTACCTGAGATCCAATTGGAAATTGGATCTCAGCTGTAGCTTCAGGGTCAAGAGTACAAAGGTGATGACAATAGAGGCAGGTGTCCGGTGTAGGAGGGCGGAAGAAGTTTATCAGTTTATCTTTGTATATTCTGTTTAACACTATCTTCTTTTGGGATGACTGTATAAGAAAAAAAATTACACTATGGTTATGCATCTTTGGATTCAGATACTCAGTTTATGAAAATGTTCAAACTCTGATTACCGTGTTTGTTTGTTTTTAAAAAAAAAATCCGCTATTTTAAGTGGGATGTTACATTTAATGTCCCTTTTAGGGGTCCAGCAAGCATCAGCAAGCATTCTCTATAGAGAAGTTAGGAGAAGTTATTAAATATCCAGGGAAGTTATTGTATTTTATCCTTAGGAAGTTATACCCTATCATTAGGAAGTTATGTGTATTCTTAGGAAGTTATGTATATATTATCTCTAGAAAGTTATTAGCAGTTATCCTATCTGTTATGTCTATATGTTTCTTGTAAACAATGATATCAGCATGAATGAATATATACAGAATTGGATTTGTCTAATTGATCAAGAATTCAAATTCTGGTTCTTGAATATACTAGAGTTTTAGATTCTGGCTCTAGTTTTCCTTTTTCTCTCGTAATTCCCTTAAATTCTATCAATTGGTATCAGAGGGGTTCTTTACAAACCTGTTGGGTACAAGGGTTACCACATGCATCTCTGCTTATGATGAAGACCTCCTTCTTCCAAACCTCAACCCAAAATCTTACCATAATTCTCCTCCACATTAATTCCTTTTCTACTGAACTTTCACAACAATTATCTGCCATCATATTTAAGTCAGGTTGTTTGGATGCTGATATGACAGAACTAAAGAAGAACAAGGAGCATCCCTCTTCTAGACATTCTACACAGAAGAATATGTGGCCACGTGTTGCAGCCAACAGTCATAGTTCTGTGGGAAATAAAGATAATTTTCAAAGACAGTTAATGATGTCAGTTACTGGACCAACCCAAGCAATTACCACTACTACACAAATTTCTGAAATTGAAAAGCAGTTATGCAGAGAAAAGGGTTTTGTTTCAAAAGAGGGGATAAAGTTATTATTGGTCATAAATGCAAAATTGTTTCCTTTGTTCTTTCTTATCACCTTGAGGACAAGGCTAATTTTCAAGGGGAGGGTATTGTTAGGGGTCCAGCAAGCATTCTCTATAGAGAAGTTAGGAGAAGTTATTAAATATCTAGGGAAGTTATTGTATTTTATCCTTAGGAAGTTAACATTGTAAGAGGAGCTGAATCGCCAAGAGGGGGGTGAATTGGGGATTCTGAAAAAAAAAATTCGCAAATTCACCTCTAATGGTGATTGATCGAATTAAACTAGTGAGCAGGGAAGAATAGCAATGCACAACAGTTTATACTGGTTCGGCCCAACTCCTTGGCCTACGTCCAGTCCTTAGGCACCCTGAGCTTTTCACTAAATCACTTGATTACACACTCTATAACTTTGAAGCAATTCTCTCTCTAGAATGTGCTCCCTCTTACAAGTTGTAATCAATGACTTTCCAAATCTCTAAGTCCCCCAACTTGAGATAACTCAGAATCAAACAATTACAATCAATAAAAACTCTCTTACAGAGCAGATAAGATAATCACTAAAGCTCTATTGTGTCAACCGACACTCTGTACACGAAGCACACTAATAAATGAACAACTTTAATGTTCTTTCATTTTTCAGCTATGTGTTCTAGTAGAGACTTGAATACAACTCTATTTATACTTAGAGAGACATTAATAGCCATTGTTGACATTCATTTGACCGTTAGAGAAGTCTCCTATCTGTTGGAAGCAGTTTGGTCCTTTCTCTCTCTACACTTGTGCTTGTTTCTTAAGTTGTAGGATAGAGTGTGACTTCTAGTCTTTTATGTCCGTTGGGATTGTCAGTCCTTAATTAAATGAAAGTCTATTTATCCTTTTTCCATCGTGTAATGCTTGGTAGTTGAGTTTGCAGCAAGTTTGGTGGTCTGCATTTAATGCTTCTAACAAGACTTTGCTTTAGGTGTTAACAGCTCTTTCAATCTGCTTGTATCATCTGTAATTGGGCTGAAACACACTAGCAAACACATTAAACATATCTGGTAATGATGATAATTAAGAATATAAATCATTCGGATCATTCCATAAACATTACACAGATTTCACAAATTTGAATTATCAGAAGGCGCGACCAATACTCGAGTTTGTCACTGTGCACTTATGCCTATACTCGAGTTTCTGAGTCTATACTCGAGTATTCTCCTTCCAGAGACTAGATTCGCGATTTGAGTTTTGGTGTTCCTAATGAACTTAAGCCAATACTCGAGTATTCTACCAATACTTGAGTTTTGGACTCTTGATGGATAATTGTCTAAAACACCAAAACCGTAGTTTCCTCTCTATACCGGAGTATTGAAGGCTTATAAACCTTGATAGCTTTCTGTACGGCTCAATACTCGAGTTTCAATCTCCAAACTCGAGTTTTCTCTTTAGTTTTGAAACTCTGTGATTAGTTATGCAAATTCTAAACTGTGGTTTCCAAAACTGAATTTTATAAGAGATTCAATTTAAGAACACCTTTGCTTGGCCCAAAACTTGAGTATTACAGTGATACTCGAGTCTTCATTTGAAAAATGAAAATATTTGAATTTTGGAGCCTAGATGGAAAACTGTCTTTTCAAATTCCAAACCTTGGTTTCCGAAACTGTAGTTTTCCAAACCAAAGTTTCTGTCTCTTTTGAAAATTATTGAAGAGTCAAATAGGACCGAAACTTGAGTATGCATATCAATACTCGAGTTTTCCTTGATGGAAAACTTGCGATGCTCTCTGTAACTTCCAATACTCGAGTATTCATTTGAATACTGCGGTGTCCTTAGTCAAGTGCATTGAGCTTTTCTTTGAAACTTCAATACTCGAGTTTTGATACTAAACTCGGGTATTACCTCAATCTGCAACTTTTCAACTTCTTGAGATAACTCTTCATTCTTGATTTCACAATTGTTTGTTATCATCAAAACCCATAGATAACTAACAATCATTAGGAAGTTATACCCTATCATTAAGAAGTTATGTGTATTCTTAGGAAGTTATGTATATCTTATCTCTAAGAAGTTACAAGGAAGTTATTAGTAGTTATCCTATCTGTTATGTCTATATATTTCTTGTAAACAATAATATCAACATGAATGAATATATACATAATTGGATTTGTCTAATTGGTCAAGAATTCAAATTCTGGTTCTTGAATATACTAGAGTTTCAGATTCTAGCTCTAGTTTCCCTTTTTCTCTCTTAATTCCCTTAAATTCTATCAGTTCCTCTCTCTAATATTTTTTTAATGTGATACCTTCTTATATAATTTAAGTTTTTTAATAATTTAATGTGATAATACATTCGTAGTTGAGCCAGTACAAATTCTCGATCACCGTGAGAAAAGACTAAGGAATAGGAGCATTCCGATGGTGAAAGTGGTCTGGAAGGGATTGTCATCCGATGAGGCGACGTGGGAGATAGTAGGAGACATGCGAGAGAAGTACTCAGAGTTTACAGCCCAAAATTTGGTCACGATAGATTAAATTTCGAGGGCGAAATTTTATTTAACGGGGGGGAAATATAATACCCGAAAAACAATATTTATCTTAAATATTAAATTTCCATAAATAATACATATTTTAAATAGGTGAATATGAGGTCTCAAATTTTGGTGTTGTATTTATTTATTTTTATAGGCATTTTTTTTTCATAAAATTTAAGAGCCTAAAAATTAAATTAGCTTGTGACCATATAAAATACTATAGATTAAAATTAGGAATTAACTAATTATCCTTAAGGGGCGAAAATCCCTATTTGATGAGAAATAAATAAATTACTCAAATAATGGAAGAAACACATTATATTAACCTTAAAACCTAAAATCTAAGTGGACCAATGAGAGAATTTCCTTCTTAAAAGTGTGAGAACATTAAAACATAATTGAATAATTAAAATTAAGAGCGGGGGGGGGGGGACGGTTTCTTTAGGAACAAGGAGGAAAGAAATAATAATAACACATAAGTCAATTAAGTAGTGTGTGGGAGAAGATTGAAAAAACTTAGGGAGTAAGTTGTTTAACTTGGGGAGAAAGTTTTTATTTAATTAGGTAAAATTAGATGAGAATCTATAGGAATTAAATCATATCTTGAAATATTGAAACTAAGTATTGAAAATAAATACATATTTGGAATCAGTGAATTATGAGCTTCAACTTGGCTATTCCCAAAGTTATTTTCGTATACTTTTAGGATTCATACCTAAGTGTTTCGGGAAGTTAAAAATCACCATAAATCTAGTTATAAAATTAGGATTTCAAAAGTGAAATTAGATCTTGAAGAAAAACATTAGTTTACACTTAACTAAATTAGCATTTGGGTAAAGTAAGTGATTAAAGCAAAAACTTGTGAGGGAAGGGGGAGGGAGGACGGTTGAGGAGGAGGAAGGGATGAGATTGTTACCTCTTCCCCAAGTAAAAATCCAATGGCTAGAAGGCAAAGGGAAAAACTACAAAAATGTCATCACCTTCTCCTATAAATAGGGGCCTTAGGGTTCACAATCTCCTCACCAATTCCTCAATGCATAACCGAAATTTAGAGTGTGTGAGAGTGAGTGGAAGAGCTCCAAGAACAAGGAGCAAGGTTCTTCAAGAGGTAAGGAAGCTTTTAGTTTCTAGTTCAAGTTCTTAGTTTATGAAGTAAAAATGTTAGGAAATGTTGTTTTGATCTTCAATCTTCCAAATCTAGTTTTATTTTCATGTTTTTATGCTTTCCATTGCCTTTATTTCGAAAAATTGATGAAGAAGAAGTATGGCAAAAAATTTTGGAAGATTATGATCAAAATAGCGAAGCTCTGACGAAATTTCATCGATTAGCGATTTCTGAAGCCAGTAGCAAAAACGCTGGTATTTTATGAAGAAGATGATGTTCTAAAATTCTGAGAAAATTCATGGTGAAAGTAGACATATAAGGCTTTCTAAATATATAAAGAGTGTGTCATTTGAAGTTCTGTGCAAAAAGATAAAAATTCCAAAAGTTAAGCTACGTTTTCTGGGGAAAATTCTGGGCAGTGGTTTGAAACGTGGAAACTGGGAATTATCCATGAATTCTGGGAAAGTTTCAGTATTTTTCCTTGAAAATAGAGATCTCAAGGATTCCGGGAAATTTTACAGATCCTTATTTCGATTTTTCTGGAATTAGTTATGATTTTTTGAAGTTAGTCGAAATTCTGCCCAGAGATGTTGAACCAGCGATTTTTCCGAAAATTTTGTGGAAATAATTGAAAATGAAACCAAAAAGGGTAAAATTGTCATTTATGGCCAAGGTATCTCTTGGAACAATGTTTGGGAATTAATTGGGATGATATTGCCCTTATAGGATATCAGAGATCGTTTTTCTGACCAACAGAACGTACCCAAACTCAGGTACGAACGCGTATTGTAACCTTAACTCTTATGCTTATGGTTTGCTTATATATGATAGTTGTACTCACATGTTTTGAAATTGCTCTTTACTTATTGAATTGAATACGGGTTATAGTCTTGATAACACTGTTGAGTTTTCCTAGCGCTGAAGACACGATAGGCTATCATGGCACTGGTGAATAGTGCAGATTGGGATAACATACATATTGCAGTGGCTGTGTTTTATTATCGCCTTACATGTTGTTATTTTGAAATAATAATTATGTTTTATATCCATGCTATCTGTCATATACTGTTTACATAAGCATAAGGTTAACCATTACCTGAGGTTCAATGGGTATTGAACCTCAACCCCTGCTATAGCTTCAAGATCCCACGGAATCATAATTGAAGACAAGGATAAGAAGCCGGCGTGAGGACCCTGTGGAGGCAATATTATTTGGGATATATATATTTAGGTGTATTAAACACATGGATCAATGTATTATTAAATGTTTAGTTAGATACATCACATACAATGTTATTCAGTTAATCTTTGTTTTTGAAAAATATTTTCAACACTTAGCTCTGAATGGAAATATTATGGAAATGTTTATGAAAATGGGATGTTACAGCCGGCGGCGCCTCCCGGTAGCGACGTCATATTTTAGTGTTTTGTTTTTTTAAAAAAATTATTTTAAGAAAAAAAGTCACCGAAGGTGGCCACCGGCGGTGGGAAGGGCGGCCCCAACGAGGGAGGAGTTATTTTAGTTTTTTGTTTTTTTAAAAAAATAATAATAAAGAAGGCCGCCGGAGTGGTCGCCGGTCGCTGGCCTCGGCCAACGATGGTGTAGCCAGTGGTGGGGCCCATCGACGGGTGAAGGTTTATTTTAGTGTTTTTTTTAAAAAAAAATAAAAATAAAACTAGGGGCAAAATGATAATTTCACCTGAGTTACTATTCATTTTCGTCCAAGTTAACGGTCAACGTCAGTCAACTAACGGCCTGTGATATTTTTGCCCCTAAAACGTAACACGTGTGTATTTTTAATTCAGAAAAAAGGTTGTGGTGCTGGGCGATCCTTGAGGCAAATGTCGTGTGTATTTTTAACACTTTACCCTTATAATATCACGTAATTATATAAACGATGTGCTGTAACGCTCCTTTATGTCTTCCAATCATATATTAGAGTTAATACACCGAGCGTGTGGATCTGGTTTGGACAAATAAGTATCTAATAATTTAAATAAAGCATAACTTGGTAATGATTAAAAACTTAATCCTTTCAGGATAATTAATAATATACATTCATCCCAAATAAATATACAAGTCGAAAAGAACTCTTCCTCCGAGTTCACCTTCTTCAGCCTTCGACTACAACACCACCTTCCCCTTTCGTCCTAATCCATTACCTGTATTTTTATCAGTGTCTAGGATCCAAAATTGAGTCCCAGGGTAACAGATTAATCTCTATGAATAGTGTACATAAATATATGAAATCAAATTACCATCACTCAGGAAACAGTTTAACATTTAGTATCGAAAGACAACAATAATCGATAGTATATCATACTTGTAATGTTAACTGTGAATACACAAAACCGGACAAGTCCCGAATTCCATAGTGCTAGGAAAGTAAATGCAAAACCTACCCGGCTTTGAATTCCTCTACCCGAGGAAAATATAAACGCAAAACCTACTTGGTTCCGAATTCCTCAACACACAAGAAACATACAACGTAGAGCGCCTACCCGGCTCCAAATTCCGTTAGCATATGTGAAGACACATGTGATTGGCCAAACAACAGAATATACAAATGTAATCAACTGTGTGTACAAGACACAAATCCATGAGCATGATGACAATTACGTATAAACATACACATGTCATAGAGAGTTAGAGTTATCACCTGTTAGTCTTTCCGACAAAACACCCTCCGTATGATTCTTTTCAATCTGCTTGACCTTCAAGTTTGGGCAATTATCACTTCCTATAAATAACATTTATTGAGAATGGGTCATTAACCGATTTAATCTTAATGACATAATTAAGATTTAGTTTTTCTAGACCCACCCCAAAATGTCTGTCCTTTAATATCCTTATGGTTAGGGATGTATACTTATTAGGGACTTATTTAACTAAACATTATTCACTATAGAATAATCATCATCTTAGCAATTTCGCCTTTCAATTTATCCATAGGAACCTTTACTTTAAAGGTTAAACACAATTAGCAACTTATGTGACTATTTTAAGATTTATCAGAAATTGACCTTTAATTTCCACAGGAATTTGGAAAATTCATAACTTGGTCTATATAACTCCGAATGGAGTGATTCCAATTTCTATTTATTCCTTGATAAGTCTATTTTCATAAACTAAAGTCACCAAGTTTATTTATGGCTGAAAAAAATTTCCCAAATTTCAAAAACTTAAGTTCTATCCAGAATTTTTCAGAAATTGTGGTTTATCTTTAAAAACCAATAACTTGATGTACAAAGCTCAGAAAAATTATTATTATACATCAAATTAAAGCTCTGCAAGTCCTCTATCTAAATGGAAATTTTCAAAATTTAATCTTGCTTGAGTCATTCCCAATTTTCAAAAACGTCAGGACTATCCAGTTTTGATTCCCAGACGCAGGGTCATTTTGTAAGATTTCTTTCTCACTGACCAGAGCTCAGAATGATACAAAATATATACATTTTTAAAGCTATACATGTCATCTATCATCAGGAAAATTTTCATAATTTTTAAAAATTCATTTACTTGTTCAAAAATGCAACGTCATCTGAGTACCTCCAGAATGACACCAAAACATCTTCAAATTCATATCTCAACTTCCAAAATTCATAACTAGAGCTACAGACCTTCGTTTTGGGTGATCGAAAGCTTAACTTCAAGCTTAAGGAGAGTACTATTTCATATAAAATTTTCAGAGAAAAAATCAACTCCTAAACCCTGAAAACGACATGAAACTCAACCTCTGTTTTCAGATTATACTGCAGAGGTGAGTAAGATAACATGCAAGCTCAAACCTTACTTTATGCTTTCAGAAATCAGATCCCATGCTCATATATCATACATGCATGGTTAGAAAACATGTTTTCACAACCAAAGGAGATCAAAAACGGATCTGAACTGACATGCAAGCCTCAATAATTTGTCATGAACACTTTCTCTTACAAAATCATGAGTTTTGATCATCAACAACCCATAAAACTTCCAGAAGTTTTTAAAACAACATAGGAAACGTTTTAAGAGGCTCACCTCAATTCCAAAATCAGTGTTGCATCTGGGCTTTGATGATCTCTTCCTTCCTCTTCTTTCCTTCTAATGCCTTTCTCTCTCTCTCTAGACTTGACTATTTTTCTGTCTTAGATCTCTCTTGGTCTCAACTCAAATTGTCAGCCTCTCTCTCTCTCTTTCTGTGTCTTGCTGGCCAAATGGGAAAAATGAGAAATGGGGGTTGCGTGGATGGTTGATAGGGGCGACTTCGGCAAGTGCACCGGTCGTTACAAGTAATAAAATAGTGAGAAAGTATCGTCCCACGAGGAATAGTTATTCAATCACTAATTCGCTATTTTCACCTTAGTTGGACAATTTTGAGTAATAAAAGATGAGTTGTAACTAAGAATCAAAGACAGAAAAGAATTCAAGATGAAGATTCGCAAGAGAATGTTTAGAAAAGATAATCAGTCGAGTAAAACGTAGCTAGGACTTAGAATCCCCCTATGCTCCTTCAAGTATTTGGATTAAAGATCTAATTGATTATGACTCCCAGATTGACGATCGATTCTCTAAGGTTAGACTAAGTCCCAATGTCTTGATGCTACCTTAGCCTATTTTATCTTTAAAAATAACCTAATGTCTTAGTATTGTCTAGAAAGATCAAATCTTGAACCAGAATCCTATGATCGCATAAATTCGTAAGCCTATGTCTAGGTCATGCAATTTTATGATGAATTAACAAGTTCCAGTTAGATGCACCAACATCTCTATTGTCATACATCAACCTATGGACAATCTTAAAGGTGATCAATCTTCAAGAAAGCATTAAGCAAAGAAAATTCACTCAATCAAAGAAACCAAGATTCATACAAGAATTCAACCAAATACTCAAATTTGCATAGGGTTCATCCTAGCCCTAACTACAAAAAGGAAATTAGCCAAGCATGGCTAGATTAACAAAACAAAGAAGAAAAGATGAAGATGGAATGATTCTCCAGATGTTGGGAAAGGTGGATCTCCACAAGTGCTTTGATCTCCTCTCCAATGCCGTCGAGTTGTTTCTTGTGCCAGAAGTTCTTCCTCTTTTTGCTAGGGTTGCCTCCTTTATATTTTTCGATCCAATTGGGTTTCCAAATCTCTAAAATCCTTGATTTTCCTTCCTTTTTCGTGGCTCAAAAACTTTCCAAAAATTAAAAATCAGGATTACCGCACTTCTGGCGCCCTGGGCACCATTTTCCCCAAATGGACAGAGAGTTGGCGCCCTGGGCGCCAGTTTTGGCGCCCTGTGCGCCAACTTTTTGTTTCTCCCTAGAAGTGGCGCCTTGGGCGCCACTTTTGCATAGGATTGGCGCCCTGGGCGCCAACTTACTGTTTCCTGTTTGTGGCTTCACTTTTTGACTTCCGCGGAGTCTCCAAATAGCTTCTTTTTATGGATAAAACCTGCAAAACACACAAGAACACTTGTGAGGGTATGCCTGACATCAAAACCATGATTTTAGCTTATTATCCTTAAGCTTTTTAATTATATTTCATCAATTTCAAGCTCAAATTGTGCCTTAACACATGGTACATTTGTGGCTCATCAATGGTATATGTGGAATCGTGTGTGTGTGTAACGGCTGGGGTAATGAAATGGAGAAATGGAGTGTGTAGTGTTTAGAGGATAGAGGAGGGTCTAAAGTGAGTATTGAAATGGGAAATGTGTGTGTGTCGTAATTGGGTGTGTGAGACAGGATGGGAGCAAATGAGAATAATGAAAGAGAGGAGTTTGTGTGTGTCTGAAAGTGTGTATGGGTGAAGTGAGAGAGATAGCTAGTATGATGTGTGTCGTCATGTTAAGAGGGACACGTGGGAGGCAGGCAAGAGGGAAAGGATTTGTTATATGTGTGTATGTGTATGGTGTATGTGCGCAGGAAGGAAATGAATAAGGATTATATGAGTTCATGTGACTTGCCCATGATGCATGGGAATAATGAGAAATAAGGAATATGTATAATTCACACATACTACACTAATTCCAAATTCTCCTTTTCTTTCTAATATTGGCTATAATTTATCCTTTGTAAATATTTCCTTGAAGTCATTCTTTCCTCAATTAATTTATTTTGGCCACAAAATATTATCTCCACAATATGCAAGCCAAAAATTATTCCCAACTATTTGTATTTAATTTATGGGAAAATTTTCCTTTAATTCCATTATTAAATTTTAGAATTCTTCAAAGCCAAATTTCCCATAATTAATCCCATATCATAATTTAGTTACTAATCCCAAATTTTAGAATGTTATATGTGCTTTTGCATATTTTACACTTTTCAAAGAAAACTATCATGAAATTGTGTAGTTTTGATATTTTAAAAAATATCGTATAAAATACAGTTTTTTTTTTCCCGAATAAAAAATACAGTTGAGAATTGAAAATTCCAACATATTGAGAATTTGAGATGTGGAAATTTTTATAAACCTTGATTATTTCATTATATTATTATCTTATTTCCATAATTTTTTTTTCTTTTTCCTCAAATAATGCTTGTGCAAAAAATACAAAAGTCCACGACTCTTTTTTCTTTTTGGGATAACCACTCCTTAGCTCTCACCTTTTTTTTTCTGAGTAGTTGTCATCCGTTTCTTCAAATATCTCCTCAATATATGGATCCTTAATGGCTTGTTTGGTAGTAGGGGAGGGGAGAGAAAGTGAGCGGAGTGAAAAAAATTTTGAGTTGAATTTGAAAAAATGGGAGAATTGGGGTTAATAAATCAAAGTGCTAGCTAATTAATAACTGCTAGGCAGTAAGAGTTATGTTAGTTATAATTATTCATACGAACAAACTAACAGAAAGAGAGAATGGAAAAAGTATGGAAAAACACACAGCAAAGAAGCAAATCATAGTTCTGAGTCCTACGCGCCTATGAAGCCGACAACAGAAATTATTCCTGAAGCCATATTTGTAAAAGAGCTGGAGACAGCAATTCAAAGTGAGAAGTGAGAAGCCAAAACCATTCAAGTGTGAATACAAAATATATATGGGCTAATATTATTGACTTCAAAGTTGAAACACATGAATATTTGGCCGGCCAATATATAATCATCAAGCGACTCATTCACCAAAAGGAGAGGCTTTTTGCTTTTTGTTTTGGTTTTTTTATCTTTAGTCTTATATATAACCCATCACTGTAATATTTGATTGAGACTAGTTGGAGGATTTTTCTATTTTCTCTGAATATGAGAGCATGGAGACTCCTAGAGTGAGAATATTGTGGCACCATGATAAGCGTACAATTTTATTTTCTATTTTTGGTTTTCATTAAGTACAGATATATTAACAGTTGTAACGTATATATATGACTAAATCAAATCAACTAGAATTTGTTCATATTTTATTTCATAGGTTAAATTTTTAGAGAATTGTATCTTAGCTTTTTTAAAATTCTTTCCTTTTGAAGAGAAATGAAAGAACAAGGAAACATAGCAACAACAAAAATGAATAGAAGCGGCAGATAAATGGTATGCTTTTTGACATATATTTCATGATAAAGTATTACTGTAAATGAGCAAGATTTCGTTTCCTTTTTTCACCAATATATAGTTTCCTTGGACAGTAAATCTCTTTCAGAATATGGAGGAAGCTTTAAAATTAGAGGTCTCTAATGTGGATCCTTCAAATGGACTTTGCACGATATCATAATGTCCCTCAAAAAGTAAGGGGAAAAAACAAAATTGAGAAAGTGAGTATCATACATACATACATACATAAAGACCATTGAAGATGGCACATTAAAGATCCCAAGTATATAAATGTGTTCCAAATTTTATAATAATTTAATTTGTTTTATTTTCAAACATTCACATCGTTTTCATGTCCTAAGATTTTGTTTGAATTAACATTCACAAATGGCTTTTATTCCTGTCATATTTTATAAATTATAATTGGAGTAAAATCAATTAGTATAATGTGATTTATGTTTGGATATGTTTTTTAAGGGAAAAAATCAGCTTAACAAAAACTTTATCTACATTATATGTTGAAAAATTAGTTTCAAGTTCAAAGAAAAAACCAAAACTCCGAAACTTCAAATACCAGCTGTGACATTAATTGGCTCTCGGTCAAAAAGCCATTTGTCCCAAAATCATGTCAAACAATAGTTTTAGCCTCTCGTTGAGTTTTTAGCACAAAAAGTCAATTTTAATGATCTAAAAGTCATCCCAAACATGCTAAGATCCTCACTGCCGTTCATTCTGATTAAATCCAGCCGGCCGTTCTCAAAACCAACAAGGCATATATTTAAGTGAAATATCATACACGATAAGCAATACATCCAATATAACAAATCAATAGATATAGATCAACAAGATAATGCAGAGCCTAAACTTTAAACCAATGGGAAGATGCCATCTAAAAGGAAATTGCTTGTGTTAATTTTGGATTGAATCAATTTCTATCTCAAACACAAGAGGAGCAAGCACAATGAAAGGACTATAAAAAAAAAAAAAAAAAAAAAAAAAAAAAAAAAAACCTTCAGATTAACCACGAAATTACCGATGAAAAAAATTCTATTGGAAATTACTGACGGAAAAGATTCTGTCGGAAATTACCTACGGAATTCTATCGGTAACTGAAATTACCTACAAAATTCTGTGGGTAATGTCTTTTACCATGTTTTTTTCCGATTGACGTTTCCGTCGGAAATTTAGTTACTAACAGAAACTTTGTAGGTAATTCCGATCCGTTGATAATTAGATTTCCAATGGAAAACGTCGATTGGAAGAAAAAATTGTGGCAAAAGATATTACCCATAAAATTCCATGGGTAATTTCCATCGATAATAATTACGCACAAAATTCCGTCATAATATTTTCCGTCAATAATTCCATAGGTAATCCGAAATTTTTTTGTAGTAAAGATACAGTTCCCTCAAGAGTAGATGAGTCATTATCAATACTACTATCCATTTGTGCTTCTTTGATTGATTGGACCATTTTCTTCCTTCAAGTGTTGAAAGGGGTTTGAAGGATCTTGAACATCTAACAAGCCTTCCAACATTTTCACCACATCACTCATTTTGGGTCTTAATGCTGGTCTATACTAAACACACCAGAGCGCTATCCTTACCATTCTTTCCACCGTCTTTGTCTTTATCTTTAATAGCACAGTTCTTTACCAAATGTACTAGATTTTGACTCTCAAACTTTATCCAAACCCATCTTGGGAACCACTCTTGACTTTCTGGGAGGCTTAAATCAAGGTTTCTTCTCCTTCCTATGATTTCAAATAACAACTAACATTCCAAAACTATAAACATCACACTCGTGAGTTGCATGAATAGGCATCCAAAGTTCTAGTGCAGCATAACCTGGTGTCCCTCTTAGACCTATCACTGTTACATAAGACTTTTCCCCATTACAAAGCTTGGCCAAACCAAAATCGGCAACTTTAGGACGCAAATTATGGTCCAAAAGTATTTTCTCTGGTTTTATATCGTAGTGGATGATCCTCTCTTGGTATTCTTCATGAAAATACGCAATCCCTATGGCTGTTTCAACCGCAATCTCATGGAGCTTCTCAAATGCTAAGGTCTTATAATTTTCACTAAACAGATATTTGTCAAGAGAGTCGTTGCTCATGTACTCATAAACCAGATCCGTCATATTCTTTTCAATACAAAATCCGACGAGGCGAACTAGATTCAAATAACGAATTTTTCCGATTGCGCTGACTTCTGCCATGAATTGCTCCTCCATTTTTTGTTCAGAATTGTCACCACGTAACTTTGACTGCAACAACAGTTCCATCACTGAATGTTCCTTTATAAACTGATCCATAACCTCCTGACCCCAACATGTAAGATCTATAGTTGTTTGTTGCACACTTTAGGTGATTTGATGTGAACTTAATTGGATTCTGTCTTTCCAAATCATTCAGAAACCTTTCAATAGTGAATGTTAGAAACTCTCTGTGAAGCCTATCATCATCAAATTTCTTACAACGCGATATGGTAAGTATTAAAAAGCAAGTGAGCGCGCCCACAAAAAGGTATATATGTATACAATAATGAGTCAAATTTCTTGCAACAACAAAACATGAATAACTTTAGCCAAATTTCTTAGTTCGTGGCTTAATCGTGCATGTTTTTAGTTTTTTTATATAATCATTTTCATAGAACGTATAGTAGATCTTACTCAGGCAGGCGAACGTAACGATATAATTCTGTGAAACGACTGCTGTCGGCATCGCCAGTACAATTACAAGAAGGATAACTACGATATAGGTAGAAAGGGTTCAGTAAGAATCATTGCAATATCCAAACTTTTCTTTTAATTTAATTATTTTCATCAAACATCTACCTATTTTTCACATCCTTGCTGTTTTCTTTTTTAATCTTAATAGAGTATAACGTAGAAGAAAAATTAATTTTATAACCATTGATCTTTTTAAATCACTGTGAGGATAACTGCAATGGACTAAGTAGAGTTATCTCAGTTACAAAAATAAAAAATAAACTGAAAATGGAGAATAAAATATACGGGAAAACACAAAACAAAGAAGCAAATCATAGATCTGATGAGTCCTAACTATGAAGATGACAACAGAAATTACTGTGGCAAGAGCAGAAGCCATATTCGTGAAATCAACTTGCTAAAGGGCTGCAAGAGTTGAATATGAGCTTTGGTATTAATGATGGCACATCAATGCTGAAGTTATAAAATAGTGCCTTCAGATATATTTTTTCCCCAGATATGAAAATCATTGGCTAAGCCCTTTATGGGCTCGGGTGTAAGAGAACCGCTTATACGAAAACAATACCTTATCGGTAAAGCTCGGCTCTCAACCTAGTGGGTTTTAGGTCTTTTTACATATATAATGTTGTTTTATTTTTTTTCAAGTAATAAAAGAATGAAAACTTAAAAGTCAAATTCCTAATTCAAATCATAAAATAAAGAGTTACATGTATGAACATACTTTTTTGTAAAAAATATTAACACATAGCACAAATCATATCATTTTTTAAATTCTAAATCAACTAATTTTTTAAAACTCATAAAGAAACTATTGTTCAACCCTAAACAAACAAAACTATCCTATGAAATTTAATTCTAAAGAGATATCAAGTAAATATTTGCATCATAATACAATGTAAAAAATATCAATAATATTAGCATTATCAATATTTAGAAAAAAAGGGTTTAAATAGGCTAACCCTCAACCCTAAAAGGCCAGCCCGCCCTCGATTCATTTGGCCAGCCATTATAAATCCATTTGCTGTTTGGAGGTCTAAATCTCAAGCCTGATTTTATCAATTCTCAGGCTTAAGGGCTCAGCGCATTTTTTCGGCTCTAAGCAATGGTCCCAATCAAATGGGCATATCTCCTTATTACCAACTTTGGCTATCCAACTATTCACAAAATGAAAATTAAAGATCATCGAGACATAATGCAAACTAGATAGAGGATCACTACTAATCAAATTCATATCACAAACAAGAGAATGAGCTCTCCAGTCTTGACAATTACCATGTTCAAAAAAAGTTAGGTTCAACTACTACAACACCTAATTCTCAATCCTTCATCTTGTTGACGGGTATTGACCTTCTAATGTAGGAATCTCATCAGAAAACACGGAAGCGTATTTAACTGATTTGATGTAGGAAAATAAGAACCTTCATCGTTTTGATTACCTGGAGAGATGCAGCGGTCTGAAAGCCTCTACACGAACAGTCCTCGTCCGCTCTATGATCGATCTTCTAGACTATCTCTCAAGTAGGATGAGGTGGGTGTGTGGGCAACCGTTCATATGATGAACATCTGCCTCTTGGGTCTTTTTCTGATGAGCTATCCTTATCAGGCACAGCAGGAGTAAGTAAGAATATATAGGGTTAAGTGCAAGACTTAACCTAACCCTAAGTCTCATGGGTTTTGGTCTTACTAAAGCCCAATTGGGCTTAAATGACTAAAAGCATGTATCCAACATCTAATACTCTATATAATGTCTCCCTTCTCTCTCTCTCTCTCACTAGCTTGCAAATAAAATGAGAGACAACTAGATATCATGCAATCATAAAATGGTATAATTCTATATTTTCTTGGTCCTTTGCTCACTGCATAACTTGAAAGCGCCATCGGCATTAAAATACTTATGTTCTCATGACATCATGTGGTATGATTTTTGAACTATTTGATTGGATCAGATTCGATGCTTAAAGCTCTCTTTGCACATAACTTTCCAAGCATACCAACCTAAGTAAGCAACCTTCAAAGAGGAGAAGTCATACATATGAAGGTACCAAATATGAAAACATTAAATTCAGGCACAGTTAGACTCAAAGGCTAATCAAACCACAAGAAGAGAAAATGTTCAACAGATTCCACATGTTGACCACGAAAGGCTACAAAATGGGGACTAACAAGGCCTTGCTTCCTAAGTTCCTCTATGCTCTATCAAAGGCCAGAGAGAAAATGCTTTATCTATAGTTGAACCTTTTATGCTTGTTTGGTGTGAGGGTAGGTGAGGGAAAGTGTAACATCCCAATTTTCAAAAGCGGAATAAATTTTTCATCATTTAAAATCATTTCAAATCATCACAGTAGAGCATTTGAGCGGAAGAGTAACTGATACTTATATTTCAAAATGTCATAAATCTGTCTGGATACAATAGCGGTATAGTAACCGCGTGGCTCAAAAGTGAAGTAAATAACAAAAGGAAGGCTTCCGCCGAAACGTCAAAATGAAATCTTTAGCCGGGTCTCTAAGCGTGTTGCTTTCCCCTCTCCTCCGTCCTTGGTTCTCCTGACCCTGATGCTATGTTAAGAGCTGAGGTCCCATACATACGGACCCCAGGTAACGGTTAACCTCATACTTACATACACAAAATGTGGATGACATATATCACAACATCAACAACATATACAAACAATCCATCACAATCAATGCATATGTATCGCTCCCAGCATGCAACCATATCGCTCCCAGTATATAGACATATCGCACCCAGCATTCAGACATATCGCTCCCAGCATATGAACATATCGCCCCCAGCATTACAGATACTCTCTAACCTTTATATGCATTTCACAATATAAACACTCTATACATACAACACACATATCACATATATGCATAATATAAACATCAGAGTTAGTGTTACAGTACGCGAACGTACCTTCGTTGATGACTTTCGGTACGTTTCGACAAAAAACGATTACAGATATCCTATAAGGGTAATATCATCTCTATTAATTCAAAAATATTATTTCAAGAGATATTTTGGCTATATAAGACCATTTTACCCCTGGTAAATTTATTATTTATAATTCTTCCCTTACATTTATTCAAAAACGCAGTGCAGTATTTTCTGGGCAGATTTTTCGGTAACTTTGAAAAATCATAACTAATTCTAGAAAAATCATTTTGAGGTTCTGTAAAATTCCTAATGACCCTTGGCATGTCTATTTTCAAGGAAAAATATTCCCAGAACCTAGAACATCATGAATCATTCCCAGTTTTAAATTTTCTCAACGTTGCCCAGATTTTATTCCAGCAAAAATGGCTTAACTTCAAAAATTCATATCTCCTTGATCAGAGATCAAAATGTTACATATTTTATATATTTGGAAAGCCCTACATGTCTACTTTATTTTTGGAAAATTTCATGATTTTATAACTTCATTTGCTTCATAAAATCATAGCATCTTTTTCGCTGCCTGATAAGGACTTAAGAACCAAAAATTCTGCAACTCTTACAAATTTAATCTAAGGACTCCCAAACATTATTTCCTATCATGTTTTTACCTCTTCAGGCATTTTTCAATGCAATGAGGCCTAAAAACAAGTATAGGAATTCATTCTCTAATTTTGTAGATTAACCTAACATTTGTACTAAGAACTTATAAAAACTAAAGACTATAAATTTAAATGCTAGAACTTACCTCTTGAAGACTCTTGAACTCCTTCCTCCTTCTTACTTCACTCTCCTCTTAAACTCTCCAATCTTTGATATGAGTTTGGTGTGAAGAATGAAGAGAGGAGAGCTCTCTATTTATAGGCAATCCTTGGTTAACTTCCTAGCAACTTTCATTCTATTTTAACCCTTAGATTAAACTTAACTAGGAAGTTTAAATCTAGCCCTTACACCTCCTACAAAAATGCCACCTCCCCCCTTTTCTAGATTCATCTTTTCTCTTTCCTCCACTACACACACACACATGTACAACACTTAGGCACACACACACTCACAACATACACATGTGCTCTTGTGATGTCATCTTGATGATATAATCAAGGCTTAGATGTCATTGTTGACTTTTCAACACTAATTAGCAATTCTTAATTATCATGTTAATCAAGTGTTTACATGCTCCTTAATTATATTTTGCCATTAGCTAACTCAATTATATGAAGATTTAGACTTAATTTCTTGAGATATTATTTCATTCTCTTTGGCTTAATTATTTTTAAATATAATTAGTCCTCTTTTAATTTGTCTCTAATCATCTTGAAGAATTATGCAACTAATCTCAATTAGTGCAAGCTTATTTTGTTGAGGATAATTGTAATTCACTTAATATACCTCTTAATTATGCTAAATTAATTAGCAACACTCTTTATGCCAACCTTGACCCTTCATTGGTCATTAATATCAAATTAGGAGTTTCATATAATTAACTTTGGATATCCCTTTTTATTCATGTTTAAACAATCAACAATTAATTACTTATTTAATCACCTACTAATAATTGACAATTTTCTTAATTAGGATTAATTATTTTCTCACAACTATTTTACTAAAATTAATAATTTATGCATTATGCAAAATATTAAAAACCATGGGGCAATTTATGTTCCCCAAAATAATATTTAATTTTGTCTTATTATTTCCCAAGGAAAATAATCTCATAAATTACCTAAATTAGAGACAACATACTTTCTAATTTTTAATAAATATTTAGTTGCCTTTTAGGATTTTATCATAATTTTCTCAGGGTATTTTATGACCCACAAATATTTCAGGGACCTATTTGTAAATTATCTAATGTTTTAGGGCCCTTTTCGCACATTGTTTAATCTTAGGAGAAATTGTCCTAATAATAAGGTAAATTTAATACAAGGTGTTTGAGACCTCATATTCACCTATTTTCAATAGATATTATTTACTAAATTATGATACTTATCCTAAGTAGAATTTTTTTAGGGTATTACAGAAAGTGAGGGTTGTGAATTATTTTTTTGAGTTGGATTTTAAAAAAAAAAAGAATTAGAGAAGTGGGGTTAAAATTTGTTAATTAATGTTTCTTACTCTTTTATCTTACACATTTTCTCCCCATAAAAATTTTATAATCCCACTTTTCAAATTTATTTAAATGTCCCTCATATAACTTTCCCCTCCCCTCCAAATCTCCGGTAACAAACTGGTTGTTAGAGGGTTGAAGGACCTGTGCCATTAAATACTTGCTAAGTAGAGGTTCTCTTCAGCCATTTATAACCCATTTGAATAGAAAAAGTGACATTGGAGCAGCCAATCCACATAAGTTTGTCCAAATTCCAAGTACCTCGAATAATAACATCAGCCACTTTTAAATTCTGCATTACGGTTTGAATATTAGCATCTGAAGTTTTGAATGAAGGCAAATCTTGGATCCAATGAAATGTGCCTTCAAATTCAGAAGAAGCATAGGGTGCCACAAAGTGAGGTGAATAACAAAACTGTTATCTGGACATAATATCATTGTCACCGGGTACATGTAAAAAATCAGTAAACCTGTTCAATAATATCATCTGTTTTTATAATAGATTCTATTGTTGACTTTAACCATCTAAATTGAATCAACAAAAAAACCAGTAGCTAATTTAACTAACGTTATCAATTAATAATAAATTAATGTAATTAAGTAAATATCAAACTCATAGTTGAAATAATACAAGATATATTCTTCTACATTAGTACTATCATAAAAAAGATTATACTAGTAACCTACACATAATTAGTCTAATGATGTATAGCCCATTAGATGCCTCTTGATTTCGAGTTCAAGTCTCACAGAAGATACGTGTGTTGAAAGGGGTAGCTACGAATCTCAAACCAAACCCAATAATAATACACAAAATAAAAGGAAAAAAGACTACTAGTCTTACATATCCATTCCAGTTAAATGGACATATCTATGAAGTCATTAGCATAACTATATACATTGTCTCATACATTACAGGAAATACAAGAAATGAGCTGTATTAGCTTATAAACATGACTTGGTATACATTTTATATTCCCTCTAGCGGTAACTAGTTGGGAGTGTCCTGAGTGTGAAATATCAATCTGCTTCATACCCCAAATTCATAAATTTTCCCAATTATTGATTGCACATATTAATTGGTTTTTATTAATATGGGTTGTTTCAATTCAAATTATTAAAACATAAAAGGGGTATTTTAAAGGAAACCAACACACAAATAACTTCAGTAATTTCTTTAATCCCTATATATTAGTTATCTAATTCCTACATTTACAACTGAAGGGAGTAGTTTACAATGATGATTGGCAAAGGTAAATTATAAATTTCTCAAACGAAATATTAAAGCATAGATTAGCCCCATACTTTCAATCATGCTGAATGAGTGAGTGACATTGATCTTGATTCTTTCTCTTTTGAGGTCTGGCATGGTGGAACAGGAACTTCAACAAAACCTTCAAGCATCAGAACAACCATTCTCATGGAGAATCTAAGAGCTGGGTCCTCTTGAACACATCAAACAGTAATCATCACTAATTTTTCCAGCCTCCTTTTGTCACCCAATGCGTCTTGATCTTGTTCAACCAAAGCATCTAGAGAACGTCGTGTGAAGTAATCATACGCCCAATTTGCAAAGATTGCCTTCTCTGCATTTTCTGATTCCAAGTTGGAACTTTCCCCTAGTGAAATCTGCCTCTGATTTTCTAGAAGAAAGCCTCCATCCTCTTCTCAAAATTTGTGACGGCAATATGGTGTCTTTAGGATCCTTGAAGGTCTCCTAAACAGAGTTCAAGCTTCGATCTTTGAGAATAAAGTTGCCCAAATCATTCGAGGAGCCATGAAGAACAGTACCATGAAGTTGCCAAAAACTTCCTCCTTTGGAAATCCCTTTATTTCCAAGATAATGAAAAAAGTATTATATATTTATAATGCCTCCTCCTGTGTCCTTACCATAACTAATTTGAGGAGATTAAAGAAATTAAATAAAATCATTAATTGAGTATTTTATTAGAGTATCCGGAAGGGAGAGATTTTCTCTCTAGGTGCTTCACGCTGTGTTCTTAGACTTTGCTCCTGCTAAACCTTTTTGCTGCTGTTTCATGATTTCGTTGCTTTTTCTGTCTTTCATTTAGTGATTCTTCGTGATCTCTTGCTTGCTAAGATATATCATTGTACCATGAAGCTTCCATCTTGTGGTATGTCTAGGATATCTTACTGTCCGGATCATTATCTATTTTTCCGAGTTCTTCACTCTTGTTCCATGTTACAATCACTCATCGCAAAATGGCGGAACTACATCTTCGTCTTAGCCAGCTGGTCTTATCTTCTTTGTAATTATAAGCATTTTTTTATTAGGACAATGTTTTAGTCATTAGACTAGATTGTGAGAAAAAAATAAAATTCTTGTTTGATACTTACTGAAAATATTATTATCTTATTTTTTTTATTTAAGAAAAAAAACGTGGCATATTAAAAAAAATGAATGATAATAATAATTGAAGGGGCTTATAACCCTTTACTTTCCATATGGAAGGGGGTATTAAATCAAATACACCCAACTTCCTTTATCATTTTCTTCGTGTGCATGAGACAGTCTAAAAGTGTCAAACTTCTTCCATTTTCAGGCTCCGACGTTGTTCATCTTTATTTTAAGAACTAAATAGGTGGTGGATGACCTTGAGATAAATATTTGAGGGTGTCAAATGTATACTTATTAACTAATTAAGAAATTTTATGATTATATAACATGTTTAAAATATTCAGATTTATAACAAAAGTATTTTGACAATTCTAATGTATAAGATAACATATATTTATCTAGTATAGATGTCATATCATTTATAAAATGAGAAGATATCATGAAATTCTAGAAAATTAACTATTATATAATATATCAAAATATTAAAAGTTAACAATGTAATTTATAATACATAATTAATAAAACAATATACTAAATGAAACAATTAAAAATTACCTTCACTTAACGTAATAACTTGAAATTATCAATAATTGAATCAGCAGTGAAAGTGTCAACTATTTCTCTTTCAATATGAATTACCATATTCTTTGCAATAAAATCATCTTCCATCTTGTTATGTAACCTTGTCTTAATTATTTTCATTGATGAAAACGAGCGTTTTGTAGTAGCTGTTGAAACTAGAAGAGTTAATAAGAGGTGAATTAATCGATCAATCAAGTAATACAACTTAGATTTTCTGTTTTCTTCATCAAAGCACAACGTAATCCAGCTAGAGTTGATAGATTTTTCAAATCTAGATGACTAGAAGCATCGATAACAAAATGTTGAAGTTGAGGCTTCAAAATTATCTTCTCTTGTTCAGTAAAATCAGCAGGATAGTATTTTGCAACAAGAGTACACATATTCTCAATGTTGAAAGCTTTATAAGCATCCTTAGGAATCAAATGAGAGCTAAGTGTTAAAAGCTCCAAAATTTTGTCCTTAAACCTTATTCAACTCTTATAACTGTTTATCTATTGTAACTAAAAATATTTCTAGTTTATAATGATACTCCATTATATTGTAATATGATCTTTTTTATGGCAGGAACGTCCTTATCGTGCTATATATGGAGCACTAAAGTTAGGAACATCAATCTCATGTTGCTCACAAAATAATGTCACATTTTTCAATAAATCTAACCAACCATCTTCTCTCAATTTTTGAATGAGAACTTTTGCAGCATCAACTAAATCCAGAACATTAATTATATCTTGAGATTGTTCTTTCAAAGCTTGGCAAAGAACATTCGTTATTCCCATGATTTATTTCATCAAGTGCAAGATCAATATGAACTCAATATTATAAGCAGCACCAACACTCCCTCTTTGAGAATAAGTTGATCCATCAACAATAATCTTTTGAAGAACAGAATAAGTTGCTACAAACATATTTATCGCACTACAAATAAGTTGCATTTAATGCTCTAACATGTCTTTTTGCTTTAGTTAAAACAACTCAAATAATCTACTTAAATCATCTGCAAATCAGCTAAAATACACTAGCAAACGCATTAAACATATCTAATATAGTTTATAATTAATATTAGAAAGCATTCAGATCAGTCAACAAGCTTTTCACATATTTCACAAATTTGAATTATCAGTAGCCGCGACGCAAACTCGAGTTTGTGCATCAATACTCGAGTTTGTCACTATGTACTTAAGTCCGTACTCGAGTTTCCAAGTCGATACTTAAGTTTCCTTCTTCCAGAGAGGAACATCGCGATTTGAGCTTTGGAGCTTCAATTTAACTTGGGACCAATACTTGAGTTTTCAAGCAAAACTCGAGTTTTGGACTTTTAATGAATATAAGTTCAAAACATCAATATTGGAGTTTTCATCCAAAACTGGAGTATTGAAATCAGTGAAAACTGTTGATGCTCTTTGTATGATCAAAACTCGAGTTTGCAATCCTAAACTCAAGTTTCCAATTTTAACTTGAAACTCAAAGATCTTTTGACATTTCAAAACTAGAGTTTTCGAAACTAGAGTTTTCCAAACCAGAGTTTATAAAGCATTGAAATATTGATCATATGAGCTTGGCTCGAAACTCGAGTTTTCAATGCTATACTCAAGTTTCCATTTAAAATATGAAAACTTTTGAACTTTGGAGCCAAGGAGGAAACTGGAGTTTTCATTTCATAAACTTGAGTTAATACATGAAAACATTTTTGACTTCCAATACTCGAGTTCCCAATATGAAACTCGAGTTTTCCAAAAATTTGGAAAACTTAGAAAATCTGGAAACTGGAACGTTGAAGGGTCTCTATAGCCTAAACACGAGTTTTCAAACAGATACTCGAGTTTGCCCTAATGGAAAACTTACAATGCTCTCTGTAAGGCCAAAAATCAAGTTTTAATACTGAAACTCGCGTTTTGCCTCAGACAGCAAGTTTTTACTTTCTTGAGACAAAACTTCAATCTTGATTTTACAATTGTTTATTATCATCAAAACCCATAGAGAACTAACAATTATAAGGTCTTGCCAAGAGGATGAAAACCTATTTAGATCTCAAGTAATTAGCAAAGAAATTGATGAAGAACTACTTGGTCAATAAGTACCATACATTAGTACTATTATAGTACTAATGTATCTTGTTAATCACACATGTCCTAATATATAATTTGCTATTAATTTATTAGCAAGATATAGTTTTTCATCAACACAAAGATATTGGAATAGAGTGAAGCACATTCTTGTTTACCTTAGAGGCACTATAAATATGAGGTTCTTGTACTTGAATATATCCAAACATGAAGACATTGGAATGGAGTGAAGCACATTCTTGCTAACCTACTTTCTTTCTACAAGTTTGTTGGATATTTGTCTGATCTACATGATGGTAAATCACAAACAAGCTATCTATTTATATATGGAATTGTAGCTATTTCATGTATATCTCTGAAACAAAATATATTAGCCACATCATCTAATCATGCCTAAATTCTAGTGATACATGAAGCAAGTCAAAAATGTGTATAGTTCAAGTTAGTAATATATGACATACAAACCACTTGTGGTTTATCTTCAAGAAAAAATGATCCTAATAGTCCTATATGAGGATAATGTTGCATATACTTCTCAACTTAAAAGAATGATATATCAAGGGCGACAGAACAAACCAGATCTCACAAAAAGTTTTTCTTTACTCACTACCTTTAAAAGGATGGTGAAATAGATATCTAGAAATCTGTCAAGTGAAAATTTAGTATATTTATTCGCCAAGTCACTTCTAGGTACAATTTTTGAAAAGCTTGTTCATGACATCAGTTTTCACAAACTCAAACATTTGAATTGATGTTGTCAAGAAGGGGAGTTAAGACACAATGTACTCTCTTTCCCTTATATAGGTTTTGTCCCATTGGGTTTTCCTAGAAAGGTGTTTAATGAGGCGACACTAAACTATGTATCAATGAATGATTTCCTCTATTCTTTGACTAGATTTCTGTCCCACTGAGTTTTTCAAGTTAAAATTTTTAATAAGGCACATTCATAATGGACATCTAAGGGGTAGAGTTATGAATATTAATTATGTGGATGTCCATTGAATCATCCTAATCAACATCTACTTGCCTATGTTTAATACTTTCTTATCTTTATTCTACTTCATTCCCAAGCCAACAAGACTTACTCTCCAAGTTCAACAAGACTTGATTTTCAAGTTTCCTATTCATTGCAACTTTTGGTGCAAGACTCTTGAAAAAAGTCTATAAATAGAAGTCATGTACTAAACCTGTGATATACAAGAAACTAAAAGAGAATTGCTCCCAACTTTCTCTCTTGATTTTTCTCTTCTCAGCTCCTACTCTCTTATCTTAGATTTAGCTTTTATTTCATTAACAAGGATACTATGACGTAAATGAGAGTGGTTTTTAGAGGGGAAAAAGCAAGGTTTTGAAAACCAAACCGAATCAGCCGATTCATTCCAGAAATTGTCAAATCGACTGGAAAATCGGCTTGAGTTAGTAGTAAAACCGAGGTCACGAGTTGACCTAGAGTCAACTCAGTCAACTTGGCTTGAACCGGTCGAGTTGGCTAAGTCACAGAGTAAGAGACACAAAAGTACAGAATAAGAAGGAGGAGAGAGAGATCTGAAGTGCTTCTCAATGTTGGCACCAGTGATGGTGCTGTGGAAGCCAAAAGAGGAGCAACGATCCCGTTGAAGGTTTCTGGTATAGTATGGATTCCAAGCTTCTTTAAATTTCTCTCTTATTCGACATTCTCTGTGGGATGCTGAGACACAAAACGAGAAAGAGGAGAGAGAGAGATTTGTAAAGAAAAGTGAAGCAGGTGATGCTGAGGAAGGAGAAGAGAGAGAGAGAGACCTTGTGAGTTGTGACCATGCATGATGCAATTATGCAAGTGAGGTTAAGGAAGGAAACTGAGGTTAGAAAGACAAAGGAGAAGAGGAGGAAGTGGATGAGAAAGTAGGTGAGGGAGATGAGGTCGGCGATGTGACATGAGCTTCACAAACTTGCAGAAAGAAAGTAGGTTATGAAAGTGGAGCTAAATCACCAAGAGGGGGGTGAATTGGGGATTTTCAAAATTTTCGCAAATTCCGCTCAAATGATAATTGAATAAGGCAAAACAGAGAGTAAGGGGGGAAGAGTAAGACACAAAAGTTTATATTGGTTCGGCCCAACTCTTTGGCCTACGTCTAGTCTTCAAGCACCCTGAGTATTTCACTAAGTCACTTGATTACACACTCTGTAACTCTAAAGCAATTCTCTCACTAGAACTTGCTTCCCTTTAGAAGTTGTAATCAAAGACTCCCAAATCTCCAAGTCCCACGACTTGAGATTCTTTACAATAAATGAATAAAATTGATAAACTCTCTCAAAAGAGCAGATAAGATGATCACTGAAGTTTAAATAGTATCAATTGATACTTTGTACAGAAAGCACAAGAATAAATGAACAAATTTAATGCTTTTTCGTTTTTGAGCTTAATAGTTGTTGGAGAGAATTGAATGTTGTTCTATTTATACTTAGAGTATGTTTAATGAACGTTGCAGACATTCATTTGACCGTTGGTGAAGATTTCTGTCTATTACAAGCACCTTGGTCCCTTCTCTCTCTTCACTTTGTTCATTCTTTGTGTTGAAAGGATAAATGCTAAGCCCCTAGAGTTTATAGCCGTTGGAATGATAGGGTTCTGAGTAGGTAGATGTCTCTTTATCCTTTTTCCATCATGTAAAGCTCATTAGACAAAAATATAGCAAGTTAGGTGGCTCCTCATTTAATGCTCTGACAATTCCTTTGCTTTAGTGAAGTCAGCCCTGAAAATCTGCTTAATTCTTCTGTAACTTGGCTTAAAAACACTAGCAAACACATTAAACATATCTAGTAATGTTGATGGTTAATATCTGTAAGCATTTAGATCAAATAACAAACATTACACAAATTTCGTAAATTCAAATTTTCAATTGTCACGGCCCATACTTGAGTTTGTGCATCAATACTCGAGTATGTCACTATGCACTTAAGGCTATACTTGAGTATTCAAACTAATACTCGAGTATGCTCCTTCCAGAGACAACTCGCGATTTTGGCTTTGGAGTTTCAGTTTCACTTAAGCCAATACTAGAGTATTCAACCAATACTCGAGTTCTGGACTTTTGATAAAAGTATATCCAAAACATCAAAACCGGAGTATTCAAGCAATACCGCAGTATTAGAAACTCAAAAACTTCGGTTGCTCTCTGTATGACTCGATACTCGAGTATTCAACACCATACTCGAGTATGAGGTCCTTCTTTGAAATTCAGAGAAAGCATTAGCCAGTATGAAACTGGAGTTTCCGAAACCGGAGTTTTCCAAACTAAAGTTTGTGTGTTTAATAAATTTTTAATCCATCTTTTCTTGGCTCAATACTCAAGTATGTTAACATCATACTCGAGTTTTCACTTAATTATGAAAACATTTGAATTCTGGAGCCAAGTTAAAAACTGGACTTTTCATATTCCAAACTTGAGTTTTCAAAACTGGAGTTTTTCAAACCGAGGTTTTCATTTCTTTTGTAAAATCACTGAAGAGTCTTACGCCTATACTCGAGTATGCATACCAATACTCGAGTATGCTCTGATGGAAAATTTGTGTTGCTCTCTGTAAGGTCCAATACTCAAGTATCCTCTTGGATACTGCGGTATTGCCCTTTGTCATTCACAGTGAACTTTTCTTTGAAACTCCAATACTTGAGTATTGTCTCCATCAGCAAGAATTCACTTTCTTTGAGACAGTTCTTCGAACTTGGTTTCACAATTGATTGTTGTCATCAAAACCCATAAAGAACTAACAGGTTAGCCATAATAACTTGACGTTTTCTTTTTTGGGTTTTAATTTTTATCCCCTCTATAAGTTATTAACAACAGGTAGGGAAATTGAGTGTAAGGAGTGAAATGGATATTGGGCCTTGGATTTGGACTTGGTGTTAATGCTAATACGAAGTATTTTGTATTATTAAAATATGAATGTTTTTACCTATTTAATTAAATTATTTTTTTTAATTAATACCAGCTTGACCCCAGTCTAACTCACTAACCCTTGACCCAATATCTTCACGAATTTAGTAGCCACTCCGAGTTTCAAACCTTGAGAAAAACAGTTGTTTTAGTTTAGGTTTTAAAATTTTCAATATAGAAGGTTTGACAAAGAGCAATATAAGATTTTTCAAATGGATCATACTTACATATATCGAGTTCATTATGTCTCAAGTTTTTCAATCACATATCACCATTTTTCTTAATTTTTTTTCTTATGGGATTATAGTTAAATAATGATATTTTGAAGGTAAAAAAATAAATTTTCAAAAATATGACCCATGGTTAGAATTTAACTTGGTGAATATAAGAAACTTTGACATAAATATTTTCCTTTTTAAGTTTAAATTTTGGTTTTTGTATCCTCTTCAATAAATAATATCAATATTAGGTCCGTTTTTCTCATTCTTCCATAGTTGTTTATAAATACGAGTTTGACTAAGTAACAAGTCCATTTATTGTTCGGTTGTAGTTTTTCAAAATTTTAAAAGTAATTTAAATTTTTCTTATTATATATTGAAATATGTTGGGAGATTGGCTAAAAAAAGAACTTTGAAATTGGAAAATATCATATCAAATATTTCTCATAAAAAATTGTTTATTAAGTCTCGTCATTACCTTATTAATTCTTACTAACAAATTTAATTTAAGCTTTTACAATTTCAAAATTCTTTTTATGTCATTTTCCTAAATATGTATTGTTTATAATTAGTGATTCGATACCAGTTGAAAATATTAATGATGATTATGTTAAGCTATTGTAGTTATTTAAAAGATGAATTTTTTTTATTTCCTCTTAATAATTTTACTAATATTTAAAATTATCATGTGATACTTATCTTTTTAGGTGCTTAGAAATAGGAAAATAAATTTATAAACCAGATTACATAATATCAAATTAATTTGAATTTAAATTTGAAATCATTTCCGAAGAGTTTAATATTTATTTTCTTCATTTTATTGAAAAATATTTAGTTGGCAAAACATCTCGAAACTTAAAGCAAAAATTATATAACATGATTTTGTAAAAAGATTGTGAACGAAACTTAAAGTAAAAATTCAATGGAAATATATAGAGATTGAGTTCCACCACTATACTCCCTTCTTCTCTTGGTGCATTAACTCGTAAGCTTTCTTATAGGCTTCCTCCAAAAGTTCTCTAAACCTAGCCAAATCTAACTTCACATTTTGCTCCTTCAAATATATATCCATGAGCTCTATTGGCCAACCATTCTTTTGTAAAGCTGATGGATTCCTCAAAATCATACTATCTTTCCCATATTTTCTCACTAAACTACTCTCTTTCACTTTAATCCTGTACTCCATGTACTCCAACTTCAACCCTTTCGCTATATTCCCAAAGAAGGCTTTGGCAGCCCATTCAACCCCAATCGGAACAATCTGCATCAACACTGATCCTGGTCGAAGGAAAAGCGAATGTGTGAGGGCAGCTCCATGAACACCAATCATAGCATGGCATGAATTAACAAGCGCGTAAGATTCATGCAGTGAAGTGTTGTTCTTAGGCTCAAAAACAACGACATCAAAACCTACGTCTTTCATAACTCGAATCGTCTTTCTTTGGTTTAATATCACTCGACCAGTGGCACCTTTTCGACTCGCAAACAAAAGTCGTGGTCGGGAGATCAGGTTCTTCCTTGACATGCCTTGGTTTTGGTGGCTACCATAGGCTTCGTGTAGAGTTTTGCGGAAATGTAAGTAGGTTTTTAGGTTTGGTAATCGTGTGTGGTTTATGGCCATGAAACCGTGTGAAATGAGGCCTATATGGGCAGAAGGGAAACAATGGGTTTTGCTTTCATTTTCTAGGGTGATAATTGGGTGTTTAGTGAACATATTTAGTAAATCTGCGTACTTGGTGGACCACCAATCTGGGCCCTCGGATAGCACAATCATGAAATCTTGATGATCAGGAAAAATTGTGTTGACAGTAATGAAGAATGGGATGAATCCATCGGTGAAATCGTGGAAGAAGTTTCCGGTGTACCCACCAACAGAGAATACCAATGCCGGCACGTTGTGATGGATCTTGCATGGTGGGCTTTGTGGGCCTGAGATAAGAGTGACGTTCTTGATTTGGGCCATTATGAAGTCTTCAAATTTCCTTGGGTATGGCTTGATCTTCTCCACAATATTTGGCCTCATGGATCCGTTTGGGCCCATTACAAAGAATGTGGATGTAGTGGGGTCCACAACGGTGGGGCCACTGATTTTACATAGATCGTAACGATTGGATGTCCGTTCGCAGCTAATTTCAGTGGACGTTAACGGGTTTCGTTTGAATTTGACAGGGACCAATTCTGATTCTGTAATTAAAAAATAACAATTAAGGATTTGATTACAAGAAATATTATGAATAAATAAAATTAAAAAAGTTACAAACATATAATGCAATAGAATGAACTCTTAGGGGTTTTTGAGTCTTAAACCGTGGAATTGTTGACGAAAATCATCAGTTGGCCGGAAAAAATCCATGGAAGCGTTAAAAAATTGTCCATTTTCCAACTTTAGTATAGATGAAGTTAAATTAAAAATAATGTTTTTCAAAATTGAAAAAATATTTTCATTCGTAATCCAAAAGTAACAAAATAAAACCATTAAAGCTAGCTTTTTACTAACATGTGTATGTTTATATATATGTGAATAATAATATTCTTTGTTTATATATATATATATATATATATATATATTAGAACTGGCTAATATCTAATCATATCTTTAATCTTTGATTAACTATCAATCTTTCTACCGATTATATATCCTCTCTTTTGCATTATTTCTAATTTCCTATGATATTTGGAATTGTCTCCCACACTAATGATAATTATTGTGGAAAACCTAATTGAAAAATCCATATTTATCAAAAATCTGTTCACGACAATTAAAGAAGTCAGAGATAATGCTAATTCAATTCACTCTATTTTTATACAAAAATTAAATTTCGGGTCTCTAACGTACTGATCCGAAACTTATACCTTCAAAAATAAGTAGTTTGAAAGGAAAAAAATATTTAATTAATGAGATAAAATGGATTGAGGTTTTACATGTAGGACTAATGTATAAGATCTTTACCTAGCTTCCATTTTTACGACCATATCAAATATCGCACCATTCTAAGTTCTAACTGATCATAATTGAAAGATGAGATGAGACATACACACACACACATACCAGCAGGTGGAGGAGGTTGGTTTATTGAAGTTGCAGAATATTTCGGAAGTGACCATCTCTGTGAGAGATCAGCAGAAGAAGAAGAAGAAAGCTTGATCTGTACAGTAACGAGAATTGAGATCAGCAACAAGAGACCCACCATTGTTAACCTTGTAACTGAACTTCCCCTCTTCATCTTCTGATCATAACTCATTTCAAATACTCTCACACGCCTTCAAATATATATATATAATATTTATTCTATGGAGCAAGAAATAAAAACTGAAGGTTTTGTAACTACATATATGTGAGAGAGGAAAACGAAGAGAATAAGACCGCGCAAGTATATATAATATACAAATATGAAAAAGTGAGATTCGTTGCTTGCAGTTTCAATTACATTGATCATTAAGCATAGATGTGGCGCCACGTGGCTTGAGATATGGTGTCATTTTATTCAATATGCATGAATTGAAGATATCTATATATTTAAAGTTTTTTTTTACCCTCTATTAATTATATGTCTTTTTCATTACTTTTTCTCACTCATTCCTTTTTATCATTTTTTCCATGCATTCTCTCTTTCACCCATTTCTTTATAAATAAAAGTGTTTTTTTAAAAATAAGTGGCATTTTTAACATAATTATTATTTATAATCAATTATAAATTTATTATTAAAATAATTCAGTTATTTGTATCTTATTAAAAAAAAAAAAAGCATGCATGGAGGGAGCAATTAATTTTTTAGTTAAGGTTAAATTTTGCCTAAAAAATGTTTACGTAAGAGCTTAGCATCCAGAAGTTTTTTTTAAAATCAATTTCAATCCAGAAGTGTAGAAAAAAAAAACCAATAGATGAACATTAGTTTAACATTAAATTTTTAATAACCAATATTAATTTTTTAATGGTTAGGATTATTTTTTTTTTTTCCATTTTTAATACTACAAGGACAAAATCCCCAAACTCCTACGCAAAAACCTTCGGAACTCCTTAAATTTTTACTAGAAGAAATAAAATCATAAATCCATTATCTCATTTAAAGCAAACTTCTCCTACACACACAAGGATTTATCTTCGTTGTTCACTGGTCCACTATCCGCTATTAATATGTATAGAGTCTTGCTTAACTCCTTCTTTAAAACTTCCCCCAAAATGAAAAATAAAACACAGACGTGAGGCCTAACAAATTAATGAACTTCCCATATATAATTTTCAAATAAATAAATAAACATTACAACAAATAACAATAGATCCTTTTCATTTTTCTATATATACAAGAACAAAAGAAATTTAATAACAATACACAACAATGCACATGAAATAATATCAATCAATTGTTTTTTCTCTCACCTGGGAATTAATTTTGCCTTTTGTGTTCATTGTCCATAAACTCTTTTGCTTTATCATAGGCTTCCTTCAAGTACCTCCTAAACCTACCGAAATCCAATCTCACATTTTGCTCTTTCAAATAAATATTCATTGCACTTGACCAAGATTTTCCCTTCAAAAATCCAATAGGGTCCTTAATTATCTTATCTTTCTTCTCATATTTTTCAATGAGACTACTCTCTTCAGCCTTAACCCTATACTCTATATACTCCAATCCCATTGCCCCAGCTGCATTCCCGAAGCACACCTCTGCGACCCACTCTGTTCCAAGTGGCACAACCTGGATGAGCACCGCCGCTGGCCGGAGAAACAATAAATGTGTTAGGGCTGCACCGTGAACGCCGACCATGGCATGGCTTGAATTGATGAGCTCAAAAGATTGGTGTAATGGAGTTGTACTTGTTGGTTCAAATACCACGACATCAAAGCCTACATTTTCTAGTTCTAATTTTACTTCTTCCATGTTCAACAATACCCGCCCACTCCCACGTGGCCGGTTCATAAGCACTACACGTGGACGTTGAGGATTGGAGATAATAAGAGGAGGATGATGATGATTATTATTTGTCCCATAAGCTTCGCCTAAGAATTCATGAAAATGATTTAAGGATTTTGAGTTTGGCATTCGATTTTGATTAATAGTGAGAAAGCCATGAGATATAAGGCCAAGAGTGGCAGACGGAAAACAGTGAGTGGAAGTATCATTTTCCAAGGTAATAATCTGGTGCTTGCTAATTCTCCGCAATAAAGTTACGTACTTTCTAACCCACCAATCATGAGCTTTGGAGATCACAAGCACGATGTCTTGATCTTGATCGAAGATTGAATTAAGGGTAATGAAGAGAGGGATGAACCCATCGCTCATGTCATGGAAGAAGTTTCCAGTGTACCCTCCCAGACTGAATACTAGAGCAGGTGATTTGTGGGTGACGTGGCAAATTGGGATTGGTTGACATGAAGAAGTGATGGTGACTTGCTTGATTCTTGACATGGTGGAATTTTCAAATTTTCGAGGGTAAGGGCGAATTTTCTCAACGGTGGGATGGATGGCTGATGGGTGATTGAGGAAGAAAGTGGCAGTGGTGGGGTCCAGCACTGTTGGGACGTGAATGGAGCAGATGTCATAGAAATAATGAGAACGGTCGCATGTGATTGCTTCCGCTGGAGGAGGCGGCGGCGAAAGAGGTGGGTGCCGCAGTCCTTGGTTGACCACCGTTGCTTCTACTGGGATCGCCATTGTTAACCCGTTCGATTCTGCATTTCCTTAATCAGTGATTAATAATAATAATAATAATGTGTGTGTGTAGAGAGAGAGAGAGTAGAATTCTTTATTCAAAGTCAAATATATATCATGGCTCTGAAAACTTGAAAATTCTATATTCTATTATATTCGATACCCAAATTTAGACCCAAAATTTTTTTGACTAACATATATGTTTATATAGTGACATATGTTTTTGATACTAAAATGTTTTGAAAGGGTTCGACACCAATCCCTTATTAAGGCCAGGGTAGGCCCCAGGCTCTATGAGCACTTACTGAGAACTTACGAGATCGCCTACCAAAGAAGTCTCAGCGATGGCAGAGGAGATTGAACCCACGACCTAAGAACCTAGTCCTGGACCCCTTACCATCTGTGTCAACTCTCATTGAGTATATAATGACATATATGATACAACCAAGCAATGCCCATTATTGAAGTAACATTCTATACCCTCTCAAATGATGATTAATCATCATTGAAGTACATTTTGCCAGGGCATAGTATATATATTCAGGAGTATTTTTCCATATGCATATTGATATTTTTTCAGTAATATATATATATATATATATATATATATATAGTATATAAACTTGAAGTATTTTTCCATATGCATCTAACATTCTAAAATATTATGTTTTTTGAAATGCGCATATAACCCTAATGTATTTCTTATTTACTGCAAGCACTCTAAATTATTTTTTTAGGTTTATCCAATAGTCCAAATTACTCCCTATGGTCCTTATTATAAGACACCAACTAACAAATCACACAAATCAATAAAAACAATTAAAGTTAATAAAGTTGTCCTATAATTTAAGTAATTTCCAATATTACCCCTACTATTTACACTAAACTCTAATATTATATTATTATTACTCTCACCTACTACCCCTATTAATTATGGGCATACATGAAAAAAAAATAGGGAAAATTACATTTAGGTCCTAAAGACCAGAATTAATTACATAAAAGTCCCAAGCCAGAATTCTATTACAAAAAAGTCCCTTAGGACTTTTTTTTTGTAATTAATTGTGAAAATGATAAAAGCCTTTAACAACTAAAAATGTTATATTAACAACAAAAATTATCGCAACCTGAAAAACCGTATTAACAACTTAAAATACCGTATTAACAATTGAGAATTTGTATTGTTAATATAACATTTCCAGTTATTAATATAGCATTTTCAGTTGTTAACGGATTCTGTCATCTTGGGAAATTAATTACAAAAAAGTCCCAGAGACTTTTTTGGGACTTTTTTGTAATGAAATTCTAGCTTGGGACTTTTTTGTAATTAATTCTGATCCATGGCACCCAAATGTAATTTCCCAAAAAAATAATCAATGCCCCTTGGAAACAAACAAATGCTTTATAAAAAAACCAAATACATTTGATAGTTGGTGCCTTATAATAAGGACCATAAGGAGTACATGAGTTCAATGTATAAAAAATTATCTAAATCATTAAGTGCAAAATTATATAAAAACTAGGGTTAAAATGAAAAAATACACATGTGCTATACCCCGAAGAGCGCCTAACACCAAATGTTTTTTTTAGGTGTAAAATTGCACATGTGGTTACAACTTAGGTGCAAAAATACCATTTGACCGTTAAGTTTAACTTTAATCATTAAGTTTGACTTTTTTTTGCTAACTGGGCGATGACGTGACATTTTTGCACATGTGTTGGGCGCTCTTTTTGTCAAATCATATGTGTATTTTTGCACTTTTTGCTAAATCACATGTGTATTTTTGTACCTTTGAAATGCCGTATCATCGCTCAGTCAGCAAAAAAAGTCAAATTTAACGATTAAATGATATTTTTATATCTAATTTGTAACCACATGTGCACTTTTGCACCTAAAAAAAGCACTAGGTGTTGGGCGCTTCCCAAAATAAAGTACATGTATATTTTTGCATATTAACCCTAAAAACTATTTTAGGTTGATAGTATATGAAACAAATATTAAGTTATTATATGCATTACATATGCATATTAAAAAAAATGCTTATGTGTTAGATACAGCTTAAATCATTAATATACACAGACACGCGTCTATATTAAGATTATCTAAGAGATATGAGCGGCCACATTCGTTGCCTCTAAAGTTGGCAACGATGATGGGGCCGCAATGTTAGAGTTTTAACTTAAATGTGTTGAAAAAAGTATTTGCAATAATAATCGTAAATTTTACACGTGTTTCCAAATTTTGAACACTTTTGTGTCTGTGACGAGAACGAAGAACCCATCCATGAGCTGTACACGCATTCCAACATCTTGCTTAAGAATATTTCAGTTTTATAATCAATTGCATAAAGGATTAAAATGTTCCACGTTATTTACATTCCCTCCAGAATTAAATTTGTATTACCTCAATTCACTTTATCTTCAAAATTTATAAATTTGTTATGAAATTCTCCTCATTATTTATGCATATTAAGGGAGTTTTCTGTTAAGAGTAGTTTTCATGCAATGGATTAAATGAATAATTTAGTAAAAACAACATACATTTTTTTTATAAATAATTAATTTTTTAATATTTAATTCTTTATGGTTAAATTTGTTAGCTAACTCATCTATTCAGGATTAGCAAGGATTTATAGTTTATACATTGGGTGAGTTGTTATAAGTTTCAGGATTAGAGACGTTTTTAAATATTTTAATGAGACGTTTTTTTTTCATAATAGTTTTATTAATATTTTTTAATGAAACGTCTATATTAATTATATTTTTCTAATTTTATATTTTCTAAAATTATACAAAATATATTTAAATAAATATTAGACACTAATTTTCAATGCTTCTATATATTGTATATATAGGAACAAAGTATAAACTTATTACCAAAACTTAATGTCATAATGTCATCTATTTCAACCACACAGACATATGTCTAAAGCAAATATAGATGTTTACAAAAATAATGATTAAAATAAGAAAATAAAAATAAAACAATAATATAATACTGATCCAAAATCAATCATAATTTATTATCAAAAAAATGCTATTGAATAAAAAGGGCGCTCTTTAAAAAAGCCAGTGAATAAACACACGTCAAATGTAAAAATCACTCAACATTGTTAAAAATAAAATTAGATTTAATAATAGATATCCACGTCTCTATCAAAAAAATTAATTAGGTGGGACGTGTGGAAAATGACAAATTTTAGAAAATTGAAATCAACGATCGTATATATTGTGGTATAGTACTTACCATTACCATGACTCGTATTGCTACCTTGAGAACGATGTGCTTGACTCTGCCTGAGCCTCACAGGCGTTGGCGTTGGCGTTGACGGCGAGTTTTTCATCCCCAGCACCAAAACAAACACGAACGCTGCCACAAGGCTCCCGGCGACGGAGATGCCGGCCATTCTTGGATTCTTTTTCTTCATCACCCTCCTAAGAAACTTACGAAATATAATATTTCGTACGATGCTTATTCAATTACTATATCAACGTCGATTAAACAGAAGTACATGATTTAAAATTCATAAGGTACTATATACCTGATCAGATGTTGGAATGAAATAAGTTGAATGAATGAATCTCTTCTCTAAATGATTTCTGAAAAAACTAGTTTTCTGTGAGATCATTTCTGGGTTGAAACTTGAAAATATGAGAGAGAGAGAGAGAGAGAGGAGGGCGGGGGGGGGGGGGGGGGTGGGAGGGAGAGAGAGAGAGATGGTTGAGGTTGGAAACAAAGGAAGAAGAGTCGTTCTTGTGTTCGTGCTGAGTCTTCCTTCTCAATATATATGCCTGTGGGCCTCGTCAATGAAGGCGATTATATACATACCATTACCAATATTACTACCAATTAGTAATAAATAAAGAGAATAGAAAAGTTATTAATCCCCTAATCCTTGTTAAATTTTAAAAAATTATGGTGTCCATATTTATTTCAAAAGTTTTCGTATAGGAGCAATATTTAGAAATTTTTTTTAGATCAATGTTTTTAAAAGATGCGTTAAAAACGAGTAATATTGCCCTTATCTTTTAAAAATGTTAACATTTGCAATTATAATTTGCTAATAGTCAAATGTTAGTTATTAATTTTGCTAATAAGTCAGGCATTGTTTTTGCGTAAAACAGCATTGAGTTGTTATTTTATTATAGCTTTCACCAAAAAAAAAATGAAAATGACATATATTTTTATTTCATTTTCAAATATATATATTCAATTCAACATTAATTTTTTAGATGGTTTTTTACCAATAAAATAAAAACACTTATGCTTTAGAAAAAGTTGGCCATAAATCCCTGATTAAGAATTATTTAGGAATTAAGATCTAACATCATGGCAACACGTGAGGTCCTTTAATATAAAAAAGGTGATGGGAGTAAAACCAAATTACCCTTATGGAAGGTAATTGCATATTTGAGAAGGCCATTTTGCACATTCGGGAGGCTAAGCATCTTCAGAAAATTAATTACATATTCAGGAAGGTCATTTTGCACATTATAGAAGCTAATTACATTTTGGGGAAGATAATTACATTATGCGTATTAATTTATATTGCACATCATTTTCAAAGTACTTTGTAATTTTTACTTGACAAGAACGCAATCAAATAAATATTTTAAATAATTTTTTAGGTATATAAGTATTTTATACTTTTTAAGTATTTACAAATATTTAAAATTACATGTTGGTGTTCTTTTTTAAAATCAGATGACATAATAAAAAGGGAAAAACCTCATATAAAGATACTTTAAATAGAAAAATTCTACAATAGTCGATAATTTTAACAAATCTTAATTTACACCTATAACTCAAATTTAAGATATTTAAATGTTGGGTATTTTACACAATACCCCTAATCCATTGTGGAAAGAAAGAGAACAGAAGGCAAAGAGTCAAAAGTGAAACACCTAACCTATCACATATTCACATTGTAGTATGATCTTATGTGTTTGTTTGATTTGAGGGAAGGGAATGGAGGAGAGACTAATGTTAGGCCCAAACATTATTCTTCATTCCCTCCCCTCAAACCAAACATACTATAAAAAATGTTTAGATGTATGCCCTGATCGAGAAGCGGCCAATATTACCTCTTTTGCCATTTTCAAGATACCTCTTCATATTGAAAAAGATCCCCTTCCCTTGAAATCTATCCCATCTAAAGAAAATTAATTTTGCAAATAAAAAATTTACAATTTTTTATTAATCCACTCTGTTTCTAGTCAATAATAATCCTACTTCCCATGATCCAATATAGCCAAAATCTTTTGTTAATAACATACACACACTGCCTAGAAAATCAACTAGTGCTCTAAGATTTTGAAGATGAACGAGGAGGGATTAAGGGAGGAAGATTAAACCACCTTACAATTACCTCCTTTGCTGAATATCTAACTTTGCAAAAATCTCGATAAATTTCGTACTATTGGAGCTCCTATGTTTGTGCAAACAATAAGATTATGTTTTTCAAATTTATTTATTTTTAATAATTAAGGGATATAGAGGTAATTTGACACAAATTTTAAATCTTTAATTATGACAAAAACATAAAATATGATTTGTTAAGTTCAGTGACTTAAATTAGAATTTAGGTAATTTAATTGTCTATATATATAATTGTCCTTAATAAAAAAAATATAAAAACTTTAATATGACTAAAATCGCTAACTTTAACAATAATATAGCAAAGGAATAATCAGTCAAAATATGAAATAGAAGAGTTCACAATTTAAACTTCTAAGGATTAAGAAAATTATGTTAATGGACACAAAGTTAAGGGTTTTCCATTAATAAGTAGCCATTGATTCTTAGACGTGTTTAGATGCTCCCCTCCCCTCATTTATAGTTGAAATTTTTGAGAGGATGAGACCCCATTTTATTCCTATTCATGTACCCCATTTTAATTAGCTCTCCTCAAATTGGGTGTTTACGGATTGAAGCCAAAATTTTAGACAATTTTTTCCCTTATAATTTTTGTAATATTCCAATAATTCCCATGTTAAAAAATATTATGAAAAATAAAAATATTGTTATTATTAGAATATTTTGTTATAAAATGAATTTCAAATAAATATATATATTAATATAAAATTTATTATATTAAAAAATATTATTAAAATAATTTAATACAAATATATTTTATGAATAAAAACTATTGTAATTTCAAATAGAAAAAATATATCGCTAAACATAACATTATTATAAAATTACTTTTAAATAAGAATAAATTTTAATAAATAAAAAAAATTTATAATTATAAAATATGTTAAACATAATTTTCAATAAAAAAATATTATTATGAAATGAATTTAAAATTAAAAAATATATATGTTTTCCTTAATAAAAAATTAAAATTATATTATTCAAAATTGAAAGTGGAGCTAAATCACCAAGAGTGGGTGAATTGGGGATTTTGAAAATCTTTTTGAAAGTTTTATTTTAGAAGCGTTGGAACAGGATAAAACAAAGAGTAGGAAAGAAGAGAAGAACACAAAGGTTTATACTGGTTCGGTCCAACTCTATGACCTACGTCCAGTCCTTAGGCTCCTTAAGTATTTCACTATATCAATCGATTACACCCCCTATAACTCGAGTAATTCTCTCACCAGAACTTACTCCCCCTTACAAGTTGTAATCAATGAACCTCAATCTCCAAGTACCCTAACTTTAGATTGATTACAATAAATAAAATACAATCAATGAACTCTCTTAAAGAGTGTATAAGAATAAACACTGTAGCTCAATAGTATCAAAAGATACTCTGTACAAGAGAACTTAAGAGTAGATAAACAACTTGAATGCTTTTTCATTTGTTGGCTTAATGGTTGTTGAGAGGAATTGAATACAACTCTATGTATACTTAGAGAGTGGTTAATAATTGTTGCAAGCTTCAATCTGACCGTTGGTGCATTTATTTAGCTGTTGGAAGAACTTTAGTCTCTTCTCTCTTTATTCTTTTATTCATTCCTTGTGTTGTAGGATAAATGTTAACTTCCTTATGTTTTTATCCGTTGGAATGTCAGTGATTTGTGTAGGTAAAAAGCATTTATCCTTTTTGCATCGTACAGAGCTTGTTGGATTAGAATATGGTAAATTAGTTGTACTTTGCATTAAATGCTCTGACATGCTTTTTGCTTGTGTTGAAACAGCCCTTATGATCTTCTTATATCATCAATATATCAGCTGAAATCCACTAGCAAATATATTAAACATATCTAATGAAATTGATAAATAATGGTAGGAAGCATTTAGATCAAACAAGATAGTTTTCACATATTTGACAGATTTGAATTTTCAACAATCGCGACGCAAACTTGAGTTTATGTATCAATACTCGAGTTTGACACTATGCACTTAAGTATAAACTCGAGTCTTCATATTGATACTCGAGTTTCCTCCTCCTAGAGAGGAAAGTCGCAATTTGAGTTTTGGAATGCTATTTTAGCTTGGGACCAATAATCAAGTTTTCAAGCAAAACTCGAGTTTTAGACTTTTAATGAATACATGTCTAAAACCTCAAAACTTGAGTTTTCATTCAAAACTAGAGTGTTGAAATTAGTGAAAAACATCGATGCTCTCTATATGACCAAAACTTGAGTTTCCATTCTTAACTTGAAACTTAGAGAGATCTTCTGTCATTTCAAAACTAGAGTTTCCAAAACTTGAGTTTCCCAAACTGTTTATAAATGTATAGAGAAATAGTGATCATCTGTGTTTTGGCCAAAACTCGAGTTTCCAAAGCTAAACTAAAGTTTCCATTTAAGGTATAAAAACATTTGAATTTTGGAGCTAAGTAGGAAACTTGAGTTTTCAGTTCAAAAACTTAAGTTTTCAGATGTTTAAAGCGTGAAAACATTTTGACCCCCAAAACTCAAGTTTCCAAACTAAAACTCGAGTTTTCCCAAAACTTGGAAAAACTTCGAAAATCTGCAAACTGGAGTTTCCCTCTAAAACTGGAGTTTTGCATTTCCTTTGGAAAATATTGAAGAGTCTCTATGTGGCCGAAACTCGAGTTTCCAAACCTAAACTTGAGTTTGTCCTAATGAAAAACTTTTAATGCTCTCTGTAAGGCCAAAACTCGAGTTTCCAAATAGAAACTGCAGTTTTGCCTTTGTTCATTAAAATTGAGTTTTTCTCTGTCAAGTCAAAACTCGAGTTTTGAGTCCAAAACTCGAGTTTGCCTTAGATAGTAAGTTTTTCACTTACTTAAGACAAACTTCAATTTTGATTTTACAATTGTTTGTTATCATCAAAACACATAGAGAACTAACAAAAATTAATTTAAAAATATATATTATTACAAGTTAAAAAAAATATTATTTCATTCTGAAAATATATTATAATATTAATTATAAATAAAATATTATTATATTAATTAGATAAGGTGTAAATTAATTCATATAACATAAATAAAAATATCAATTAATATGTCAAGGGAGAATTGTAACTTGCTATCATTTCTTCCCTCCCATCCCTTCCTAAGCTAAATCAAGGATCATTAAAAAAACAACTCTCGCCTGCTCTCCCCGCCAACCAAACCAAACAAAGTAACTCCTACCCTTTTTTACAATTCCCTCCCTTTGAATCAAATGCACCCTAATACAGATCACTTGCATTGCTACTTAACTTACAATAAGTAGCCAACAAACATCAGATTTAGCTTATCAATATGTATTTTATGGAAAGGTAAATGCGTAAAAATACTCATAATCTTTTACTCAAAATATGTCCAGCATCATGTGCTTTTTGAAAGTGTAAAAATGACCATGAACTTTAAAAATTGGGGCCAAAATGCCATTGCCATTAATCCTAATTAAGTTTACCATTGGTTTGACTAAAAATGTTAACATGGAAGCTAACATGTCCATAACGATGTCCAGCTAGAAGTGAAGGAAATTTTGTTAAGAAAACACACAGACATCCCCACGAATATTAATTTATTATTTGAAAGAAATTAAAATTTTTGAACCCTAATCTCCAATTCCACGCCATCACCTCCCCTTAGCCGCAAGCCTCGAGTCCCTCCTCCTCTTTGTCCTCATTCTCCAATCTCCACCATCATCTACATCCCCGCCGTCCTCATCTACTTCCTCTCTCCCTCCTTCAGGTTGCGAAGTATGAACGACAACAAACTCTTCACTCTTTCACAATCCCTCTTACTTCCTTTGACACAATAGGGGGCAACAGATCGGCTAGAAAACAAGTACAAAGAAAAGATGAACAAGACGGATTATTTAAGATAGGTTCTTAAGAGAACATGTCTCTTACAACCCTAGTAATAAAAGATACCACAAGGATTATTAGTCCTTGATACAATTAGAGTATTATTACAAGAATATGGAGATGCAAGCAAAGCTCACATAAGAGAAATAAAATTCTCCAAGAACAAAGTTCTTATTCTTGTCATTATAATATGCCCTCTAAGTACAAAAACAGCTCATATATAGGCAACACTAGAACACTCTAGAATTTTTTTTAAAAAAAAATCTAGTGATAAATGTCATAAATGATGCCTTAATGATGATTTATTCTCTTGTTGGTACCATTCAATATTATCGAAATTAGGAAACAATCTTTTTGTCCAAAGGCCTTATTCAATGTAAATAAAAAAGAAACTAATTCAAAACTAAATTAAATCAAATTTGATGCATAAGGATGCCTTCTAGATGCTTCTTGAAGTGTCTTGGATGTCACTTGTGCTCTTACTCCAAGGCACATGATTGTCATATGGCATTTCAATTGAATTCTTCAATTTGGATTGCACATGGGCCTTGTATATTATCTTGTTGGATTTATTGCTTTTTGTTACATCAATTTCATGGACCTTCAAGATTTGCCACGTGCTTAAGCTTGTATGGGTTGTAAAAGCATGCATGTGAACCTGATTAAGCATGGTTAAGCACTTACTTGCATCTTCAATATATATACTAACATTATAGGCTCTTTAATGAAGCAAACGAAAGCACAAATGTTTTCTCTAGTCCTCTGAACATCTCACTTGTTACTAATCTTCTAGTGATTGGGCTCTTAGTTCATGAAGAGAATCTTAGGCTTTGCTTAAACTCTTCTTGGATAAAATAGTCATCACATTGTTCATTGTAGGTTCCACCTATGATATAGTTGCCATGTATGATTTCACATTGGCTTCCAACTTGGATGCCTTGGTAGACACCACTTATACCTCTATCATTACCTTTGTTGTTGTCGACTCTCTTAATGACCCTCACTATCATCATTAGAAGAGGAGGACAGGGCAATTGCTTATAAAGAGCTTTATTTGCAGCCTTTGCCATTGAACACTCCTAGACACATTAAGCCATGGTTATTGCCTCTGCTTCTCGTGACATCACCCTGAGTCTTCGATTTAGAGTCTCCTTAAAGCCATGATAGTTTTGTTACTGATTTTAGAACTTCAAGCTTCTTTCTTCCATGAAATTGTAGAGCATTTCTCCTCCTCATCCTCATCCTCGTCCTCGTCCTCCTTCTTTGTTACTGATTTCAGAAATTTAAAGTCTCCTTAAAGCCATGATAGTTTTGTTACTGATTTCAGAAATTCAAGCTTCTTTCTTCCATGAAATTGTAGAGCCTCCTCCTCCTTTGTTACTGATTTCAGAAATTCAAGCTTCTTTCTTCCATGAAATTGTAGAGCCTCCTCCTCCTCCTCCTGCAGAGCCTCTAAACTCAAGCTTCTTCTTCTTCTTCAAAATATTAAATTTTCACTTTATCATTATCATCATCTTCTTCTTCAAAATTTTCACTTCTTCATCTTCTTGTTCTTCAAAATATTAAATTTTCACTTCTTCATCTTCTTCTTCCTCTTCAAAATATTAAATTTTCACTTCTTCAAAATATTAAACTTCTTCTTTTGAGGGGAGGTGACAGAAGACAATTAGGGAGAAGAGATTAACACGAGATTTTTAAAGGAGAGGAAGGAAGGAGAGGATGATGCTTCTATGTTTGAAGTTTTTGGTTCTTGTTTCATATTGTTAAATGACATGGAGAGATTTGTGTAGATATGATTTTATTTTTTTATTTTATTTTTTTGTTTTGACTATTTGAGTTTGTGTAAATATGGCTTGATACTTGTCTCTTGCGACTGATGATTTTGAGTTCAATGTTTCTTTTTTGCATTTTTATTTCTAAGTTTGTTTATAGACGATGTATTCTTGAAGTTGAGTTTTGGTTTCTCTAGAAATGAAGACTAGTGAAGGTTTTTGTGTGTTTGATCAAAGAAAAGGGGAAATCCTCAGTGAGGGGGGGAAAAGAGCTGAAGGTGTTTTTCTTTTCCCTCAACTGCCAACTAGATTAAAAATAGCTAAGCCATCGTTCATGTCAGCGCTTTTAGTCAAACTAATGGTCAACATAATATGTGTTAGTGCTCAAATTACAGGTTTTGATTATAACAACCACTTGCAACGAATTAAAGACCTGATGGTTTAAGTCACTTGAGTGTGTATCAAATAACACTCGAGTGTACAATAGGTATTGAAACCAAAATTTGAATAAGAAAGTTGTTTTTAAAAGTGTTTGATATAGATACTTGAGTGTTACTTTTCAACACTCGAGTGTTGACTTCAAAATCATAGGAAAAATGCATGATACTTGATTATGTTATGAATAAACTATTAAACACTTGAGTATTCAGGTAAGACACTTGAGTGTTGCTTAAACATCAACAAATACAAGTGCATGATACTCGTTGATATACTGAATGCTTTGTGGCACACTTGAAGTGTCATCATTGACTCTCAAGTGTAAACTTGTAACACTCAAGAGGTGTCATGTAGGAATGAATACCTCCTCTTAACTCTATTCTTTAAACAAGATCATGCCACACTTAAAGCATCAACACAAGTGTTGGTAAAAGACACTTGAGTGTGGAATTCTAATACTTGAGTGTCTGAAAGAACACATAAATTGTCAACTAAACTTTATTTATAAAACAAGTCTTTTTCTAGTATAGTTCATCAACACTCAAGTGTGCATACTTGACACTCAAGTGTCATCTGTTTTTGAACTAAATCTCTGTCTTCATAAATTCAAAATTCAATGATGATTATCCTGCTACTTCAAACTATCACTTCTTATTATTTTCAATGCTTTTAATCATATTTATTAATGAGTTTCAATTAATCAAATGAAGGATTAAGTACAAATTATCAAAAAGCAAGACTTGTGTCAAAAGTAATAAATGCAATTGCAAAAACAGAGCATGGACACAGAAAATTATTTAGAGCAGGTCAAATGATCATGCTTTCAAAGACCCATTTGGGCTAAAGTGAAAGCGACCCAACCTTAATCAAATACGGAGACAAAGAGGATAACATATGAAGATTATTGAAGAGCGATTTGAAAGCAACATATTGTAAAGTCCTCTAACAACTTAGTCTTGTGTCTAACAAAGCATTTGAAATGTCTTAATGGATAGTTTTAAGCTTCACTAATGGTTATTAATTAAGGTTTAACTACAAAGAGCATTCAATTCGGAGCCAACAACCAACGATGATATCATTCATTGCTAAAATTATTACTCATTAATACTTTCTGATATCTTTTGATACAAAAATCTTCAATCATCATATGTTCACTCTGACTGAGAGAGAGAGAGAGAGAGAGAGAGAGAGAGAGAGAGAGAGAGAGAGAGAGAGAGAGAGAGTGTGTGTGTGTGTGTGTGTGTGTTATCCCGATTCTGTTGTTAAACTTATTATTGTAAAATCTCAAGATAGTGGGACTTTGAGTGGGGTTGTTCAATTATAAGTTGTAAGGGGAGTGAATCTGGTGATATTGCTCTATGCATATTGTAATTCTTTTGTGAAAGATAGTAAAAAAAACTCGTAGGAGCTCTAGGGACGAGACATAGGCCACATGGTTAAAGCTAAACCAATATAAATCTATGTACACATTTCGATGATATCTTTATAACATTTCTTTCTTGATTTAATTATTGATTAAGATTGTTATAATTTTTATAATTCACCCAATTCACCTTCCTCTTAAATGATTCGCTACAAGTAACAATATGGATTAATGGTAATTGCATTTTTACCCTTATTTTCAAAGTTTATAGTTACTTTTGCAGATGTAAAAAACATATGGTCCTGGAGGATTTAATTCCAATAAACAAATCCCAGATACAAGTTCATCGTTTCCACTCTTGCCTTAATTTTATTTCATTTTTAAAAAATAGTTACTTGTTTAATTATAAATTTTTATGATACAATCATAATTAATAAATTTTATAAAATATGAGAAAGTTTGGGGAAAATATATTAGAATTATTTTTAGTTGCATAATTTTTTTTTGGAAAATAAAATTTTTAAATAATTCTTATGTTAAATAGGCTTATTTTAGTCAAAGAAAGGTTTATGAGTCATCAAAGTTAAAAATTCTATGATACAATCATAATTAATAAATTTTATAAAATATGAGAAGTTTGAAAAAAAAAATATTAGAATTATTTTTAGTTGTATATTTTTTTTTGGAAAATAAAAATTTTAAATAATTCTTATGTTAAATAGGCTTATTTTAGTCAAAGAAAGGTTTATGAGTCATCAAAGTTAAAAATTCTATGATACAATCATAATAATAAATTTTATAAAATATGAGAAGTTTGAAAAAAAAAAATATTAGAATTATTTTTAGTTGTATATTTTTTTTTGGAAAATAAAAATTTTAAATAATTCTTATGTTAAATAGGCTTATTTTAGTCCAAGAAAGGTTTATGAGCCATCAAAGTTAACAGTCAACTTACAATGGGACAGATAAAAATAGAATCTCAACTAAATAAGGGAGATTTGGGTAATATATATTATAATTTTATGGCAGGCTTATATAGACTTTCAAAATCAAAGAGATGTATGTGCAATTAATTAAGACAAAATTGTGGGGTGGTTAGAGTATTTACTTCAAAAAATATAAATTAATTTCCAGTACTAAAATTTAATTATTATTAAAGCGCAATGGAGAGGAACTCAACAAAGAAAAACAATGTCCTAACTATATTATCTTTATTTTATTTTCACCACATATTCATTCATTCATTCCGCAACATTAATCAATAGCTTTACATTATGAGTAACTAATAATAAACAAATTAAATCAAAAAATAAATATATCATCTTATTTTGTTCCTATGTTTAATACGACTGAGAAATTATTATCGACAATTATTTTACATCAAACTGCTTAAAAATACCTAGCTCATAATGTCCATTGAACTTAGAGGCACAATAGCTCGTATAAAATAAAATAGTAATCTTAGATCAAAGTTAAAACAACAAATTAAATACTTTACAATCAAATGCCATTTCCCTCTGTGTGCATGAACATTTTGGCCTTTTCATATCCTTCCTCTAAATACCTTCTAAACCTAACCAAATCTAATGTTACATTTTGATCCAACAAATACATGTTCATTAACTCTGGTGGCCAACCACCTTTTTGTAAAGCCAAAGGATCTCTAACCATCAAACTGTCCTTCCCATATTTTTCAGCCAAGCTACTCTCTTGTGGCTCTATCTTGTACTCCATGTACTCTAGCTTTATCCCTTTTGCTGGCCTCCCAAAGAACGCTCTTGCCGCCCATTCAAGCCCGATCGGAACAATTTGCATTAGTACCGATGCCGGCCTGAGGAACACCGAGTGTGTGAGGGCGGCACCATGAACGCCGATCATAGCATGGCTCGAGCTAACAAGCGCATAAGACTCACGCAATGGTGTTTTCATGTTCGGCTCAAAAACAACCACATCAAAACCTACTTCTTTCATGACTCGCATTGCTTCTCCTTTGTTTAGCATCGCTCGAGTGGTGGCACCTTTTCGACTCGCAAACAAGAGACGTGGCCGGTGGGAAGCCGGATTCTTCATTGATAGTAGGGTTTGTCTTTGCTGCTGGCCTTCGTAGGCTTCACGGAAGACGTCACGAAAATGCATGTATGTTTTTGAGTTTGGTACCAAAGTTTGGTTAATTTCCATGAAGCCATGTGAAATGAGGCCTATATGGGCCGAAGGGAAACAATGAGTAATGGTCTCACTTTTCAGGGTAATAATCGGATGCTTCGTAAATACTTTTAATATATCTGCATACCTTGGGGCCCACCAATCAGGACCCTCCGTTAACACAATCACGAAATCTTCACCGTTAGGGAAAACAGTATTAACGGTGATGAACAAAGGGACAAATCCATCGTTAAAAGCATGCCAAAAGTTTTTTATGTAGCCAGCAAGAGAGAATACTAAGGCCGGCACATTGTGTTGAGCCTGGCATGGTGGGCTTTTTGGGCTTGAGATGATAGTGATGTTCTTGACTCTTGGCATCAAGAACTTGTCGAATTTTCTAGGGTTGGGCTTGATCTTCTCAACTATATTGGGCCCGTTGGATCTCTCTGGGCCCAATACATAGAATGCGTAAGTAGTAGGGTCCAAAACAGTGGGCCCAGTAATGCTACAGAAATCATACCGGCCCGAAGTGCGATCACAGTGAATTTGGGTGGCAATCCGGGGTTGTGATGACGGCCATTTAAGTCGGTCTGGCTTGATGTAACCACTTGCCTCTTCTGTTGTTGAAAAAGAAAAACACATAAAAAAAAATAAATATATTTGGAAAAAAATGGGGAAAATTATTGAAAAATGTATTGCCCATAGGTACTTAAGGTTATATAGGCTTTAAGCATACAACTCATCTTTAGCTGTATGCAATCAATGGCGGAGCCAGGAATTTCAATGACAGGGGGCGAAGATAAAAAAAATTACATCATAAATAAAATAAAAGTACTTAAAATATAATATAGATATGATATATAAAAAAATTGAAAGAAATATATTACAAAAATTAAGATCACTTCACTTGATTCTTACTCTACATATTTTCATATTGTTAAATTCATTCATAATTGAATCTATGCTAAAACTTAAAACAATTTTTTTTCAAGGTATGTAATCAAAGAATCATTAAGAAATTTGTCCTTCATTTTATTTCGGAGTCTGTTCTTGATTATCTTCATAGTAGAGAAAGATCTTTCAATAGTTACCATAGAAATCGGAAGAGTGAGTACAAGTCTAATCACTCTATCAATAAGGGTGAATGATGGACTTTTCAGTTCTTGCAAACCCTTGACATAATTCAAATATAGTTGATAAATTAATCAAATCTGGATGTTTAGGAATGTCAAGCTCAAAATATTGTAACTCCATCTTCAAATGCAATTTTTCCTGTTATATGAAATCTCTAGAATAAAATTTATTACAAAGTTTGTAAATATCATTACTATTAAATAACTTGTTCCTATTTCTTAGATCTAAAGTCATGCTTAAAGCAAATAATTCAATAGTATTATCATTAAACATGCTATTTAATTTTTCCAATTGATAATCAATTGTAAAACAAAAGATATTTATCCTATAAAATTTTTTGGTAGAAAAATCAACTTGTTCATTTCGAGCACAAAAATGTAAATTTAGACATATTTCCTAATTTTAATAGATTTGAGAGATATATTAACATATTTAGGAAGTCATCAATACTACATTAAGAAAATTTTCTTAAGATTTTAAAATATATCAATTTGGGTGTACCATTCATAAGAAATATAAGTTGTTATTTAATTTTGAGAAATAAAAGAATATTAAACAAATAAGAATTGGAAGTTCTTAAAAGGAAAAAAATAATAAGGTTATTATTATTATTATTATTATATAATACTTCTACCATTTTTTTATAGTTCATCATTCTACAGGCATCCACGGCATCATTCTACAGGAGCACATCAATCTTCTGACCATATTGTTTCTATTTGAAGCTTGTGTCTAAGCAAAAATTAAAAAAAAAAAAAGAAACTTGTGTTTGATTTTTAAAAATAAAAAATAAAAAAGTTAGGGGGGGCGGGGGCCCATCCTAGCCCCCCCTTCCCTCCGCCCCCTGTATGCAATATAATGTCTTTCATTTTGCATGAAGATAGCATGTTACACACAACTAAATAAGAATTACCCCAGTTAAAGATATATTTGACATGAATCCTTAAACAAATTAATTTCAAGTGTACTAAAAAAAGCGTATTTAAATTTATTTGCCTTTGAGTACTAAAAATTTGCAATTGGAGATTTTTCCCAAATTTTTTCTTAAAAAGTATTCTATTATAAATAATATTATTACCTGAAATCTTTTAAGAAGAATAAGAAAAAATAAAGAAACTTTAAAACCTCATTGACACCAACAATAACGAGATTAACAAAAACAATAAAGACAACCCGTTTGATTAGAAAATCATCTATTTGAGATTTTAAAGTTCAAATCATATTTTCTTAAGATTTTCACAAATCTTTATATAATTGAATAATACTTAAAAATAATTTGGTAGTAACTCAGATATTTCTCCTCTGTTTCGCACACTACACTACAGCACACTGCTACTCCGGTTATCTTTGAAAATCTCATCCTCAACGTTAAACTGATCTATGTTCACACTAGAAGCCTATTAAGAAACACAAATTGAAATGAAAGATCTCTGAGGATAATCAAATTTTGCTCTAAAAACTAACCTGAAAAGGTAGAGGAATGCATACCTGAGGGAAGCTGGTTTGTTGGAGACAGAGAATAATTATCAGAGGAAAGCGATAATCTGAGACTGAGATGATCGGAAGAGGAAGAAGAAGAAGAAAAGATGGAGATCAATGGAGGCGAGAGCTTGATCTGTGTAATTATGAGAATTGAGAAGCACAAGAGGCCGACCATTCTTAGCCTTGGAACCCACCAACTCCTCATCTTCTTCTGATCCTTCATTTCTCCAACCATAAATCTCTCCCACCACAACAAACACAAGAATATTGTGTGTGTGTGTGAATTGTAATCTTCTGGGGGACTGTATTTAATTATATGAAAGGAAGGTCTCTTTTGTAAATGTAAACCAAATGTGTTCTTACTTATACATTCTTATTGATAATCGGATTTATAGGATACTCCTACTTCTAAATATAAGAATTAGTAAATGATTTTTTTTTTTATACGAGTTAGTAAATAAATTTATTCGGCTCCTGGATGTAAGACTTATGTAGTGTTTGAAAACCTTTTAAAACCTAAATTTTACATAGTAAGAGGTAAGTATGTTATAGGAGTTTTGTCTCGACTTGTGTAAAACCTCATTTTTGTGAACTATCCAAACAGGCGCTTATAGTCACTTTGTCTCCTAAATATTTTACCCAGCCTTTAATATAAGATCTATTTTGAAGTTAATCTTAGTCTTAACTCTTAACTATAAGACATAATTTTTATATTTGTCAATCTTTTTCTAATTTACCTCAATTAATGATCTCTGAACAATAATTAAAAAAAAGAGGGAATGAATGAATTAAGAAAAATAATTATTATAGTGTTTTAAAAAATATATGTCATAATAAGTAACTTAACCAATTTTCTTAATACAATCAAATTAAGTAAATATGGCTTATTTTAAAAATCAGAATGAATAATAAATAATTTTTTTTATTAAACTAATCAACTTGTTGATTGCACATGTTAAATGGATTTTTCATTTAAGAGAGTTAACATGCAATGTAAATGATTAAAATGATTACTTTCAGAAAATCAACACATATATTTTTATAAATAACCAACTTAACTAATTTTCTTAATATTTACAAATCAGTTAAATAACTGTGGGGAATAGTATTATGTCAAATTTAAACATTGTTGACTTAATTGAATGGGATAACCATTTTAACGTGATTCTTTTTTGCTTGGAAAATAAATTTCGTTTTCAAAAGACCCTGTCTTCGTTGTTGACCAGTCAACTGTCAACTATATATGTAACATGAAAGAGTTTCGCTTCTGTCTTCCAAACTTCTCTCAGAATAAACAATAAACAGAGATGTTAAGCCTAACTGTATTTAATGGATTGGAGTTGTTAGTCTACCACACTTACTTTTAGATATATATGATGATCCGATCTCTCTGATTTTTAATCAAAATTCTTTGGTGAATATATTTTTTTGGTCAAGTTTGTTTAGTCTAATTAGAATAATAAGGGATCAGTTTCATCCTTAAAGTATTAGAATTGAAACAAATTCACACTAATTGTTAAAAATTAATTTTAACATCAACTGGGGAGACATTGTTCTTCATTTAACATTTTAAGAACGAAATTGATATGAAAAAGAGAAAATTTGTGAGTACCGACAACTCATGAACAAAAACCATTTTGGATAAAATATTATCCCTTAACCTAATATTAAGGGTAAAGAAGCAAAAATACACGTGTGTTTTATCTTTGGGAGCGCTCAGCACTATATATATATTTTTTTTAGCAAAAATACACATGGTCATCTATTTAGAATAAAAGTCATGTATCACATTTATGTTACTGTTCACCATGATGAGAGAGAAAGAGATGAAGTGAACGGTAACATAACGATGAAATGTGACTTTTGCTTTAAAATGATAACCACGTATGTATTTTTACTCCCAAAAAAAGTATATGGTGCCGAGCGCTCCCAGGGATAAAGTATATAAGTATTTTTGCTACTTTACCCTAATATTAATTAATATTAATGTGAAGATTATTTTACTTGTTATTTATTCTGAGTCAAATAAACAATGTTGCCTTTTGGTTTCTTGTTCTTTTGTAATTTCCAGCTTTGTAGAAATGTTGATGGAACAAAATAAGTGGCATGTACCTTGCCTATAAATATGGCAATGATGAAGGTCATTCAATTTTTGAAGAGCGAAGTTTGACGTGCTACATTTGAGATCCTAATAAAGTTGATGTTGCCTACTGTCTACATATAAATGGCGCCAAATTTATTGTTGACTGTGATGTGACTTAACTTTTGAGCTGACCTTATAGGCAGGCACATGCTCTTAAAAATGGAAAAATTTTCTTATTTCTCTCTGAAAAAAATCTTGGGCGAAATATTATGGGGGAGAATTAGATTTAGATCCCAAGAAATAAAAAAAAATTATAAAAATTCTTAGAATTCTAATATCAAAAAAGCCTCAATTGTAAATATGGCATTTTCAATTATAAAAATGACATTTTCTATTATTAAAATTTCTGTAATCAATATCAAAAAAGTCCCTTAGAATTTTTTTGTAATTAATTCTAGTCATTGGGATCTAAATGTAATTCTCCTAATATTATGAGATTCCAACTGTTTTTTTTTAATATATAACCCTTTGGTCAGCCAGCTATCCGGATTGAGACTTTATGACTATTACTAGTTATCTTAACAATTGACTAATTCAAATTAAGACTTTTACGACTAAGATGCATCTTTTTATAGAATTTTATAAATAAGGTGAGATGCTCACTTTGTTATCTAGCTAGTTAGTTTACTACTAGACCAAATACCTATAGACATAATAAAGGGCAGCACATGTTAACCACGACAGATGGCGTGTGATGGTTCAGCATCTCGTCCCTTAAGCAAGTGGTTGGGGGTTCAATCCTCAATTCTTGTGAATGGAAAGCATCCCGTGGCCAGCCCTTTACCGCTTTGTACGCTGACCCGGGGCTGTGGGGATACCTCGGTGAAAACCAAAAAAAAAAAAAAAAAGGGCAGCGCATGTCCTGGATTTAATATTTAATTCAAAACTAGCTTTCTTAAACTTATAATTTACTACATAACTAATTAATGCAAATTCATATACTAATAATTTTAAAAGGCAAAGTGAGTGGTATAAAAAGTCATGGTTCCCCCTACAAATACTGCGTGATCTCCGTGGTCATCTTTTTTTGACCTCAACCTTAATCTTCTTCTTGATTCATCAATTGTTGTCATCATTTTATTGCTTTTCACAAAGATGTTGAAACAAATTCGTCGTCTCTTTTGACTCAATCAATCTTTTTGTATGCAAGAGAATCACAAATTTTAGTTTGCGCTAAATTATTAAAAAAACTTATTTCTTATATTTCTACTCACATTTTTCTTGTGTAGTGCAAAGTGATCTAAAATAAGTCTTTTTAATAAGATTTAGTTTTTGTATTTTCACTCATATCATTGAGAGAAGACATGTATAGAAACCAGCTAGAGTATTAGGCCAATGGTTAGTAGACTAAATTAAAGTCAAATCAAAACTAATCCGGGACCAAATTGATGAGAAAATAAAGATTTCAATATTATTAATATGAAATTTTTAAAATATATTTATATATTAAGAAAAAAAAAAGTATATTGGGCTAATGCCTAGACCAGACCGATTTATTAACTAATTCACCGATTTCCAGACTAAACCAGTTTAATAACACTAGTAAAAACTTTTCATGGGATTGATTATGTGAATAATTTTTGGGCGAGAAACACTAATTTCTCGTAATAATTTTTTTTTTTTGTAAGTTTTCAATTGCACTTGTGGTGATGGGAAAAGAAAGTACTCCCTTTCCTTTGGTCCTATTTATAATATTACTTGAAGAAAGTATGAACTTCTAAATAACTTTTTTTATATCTATCCTCATTAATTACATACTATTATGATGCATCTTTTTCTTACATATTTTCTCTCTTAAGCTTTTGTGCTCCTTCTTTAGTAGTAAAATCATTTATTATTGGAGTTGTAACATTTATCATCTCAATTAATAGTCTTGTTTGTTTTAACTTTTTAAAATTTTTATCTATGTAATTTGATTATTTGTATTTTATATAAAGCATGGGAGGGAGTAATTAATAATAAGATGTGAAATTGTATAATTTGGTAGGTGTAGGATAATTACTTGAAGGAAGCCTGCAACAAAGCAAAAATAGAAAATACACAAACACAAAATTAATCACTTCAAAAAGAATTTCATATGCGTTGTTACCGTCATTTTATTTCTTTTTTATTTTTAATGCAATTTGTTTATTTGGAAAACATAATTAATTTTTTTATACTCACCTAAGAATTGTGATTATAAACCAGCAGAATCATCATAACTTCGAAAAAAGAAAAAGTATTTAAATAAGGTAATATAAGTTGTAGTAGTAATATCAACTTTAATTGATGAATTGACACGTTAGGCTTCACGTCTTTGTTGATTTATTACTTATTATTTTGAGCGAAGTTTGAAAGAAGGAAGCAAACACTGCCATACTTAGGTAGTTGATTGTTGACTAACTAACAACGAACATTGGCCCTCTCATTTTTCCTTTCAGACTAATTTCTGTTCCAAATGACACATCACCCCTTTTATCTAATCCAAAAAATAAAAAATAAAAAAAATCCCCATTTTGAGAGACGTAATGCCTAGGATGATGGTGGGGATCGATTCAACCCCAAACTCAATGCCATAAAGATTATATATTATGCCACTAAACTTAAGGGTCTTTGACAATTTCTAATATATATATATAGAGACACACAATCACAAAACTAAAGGGTTAAACTCCAATTAAAAAGTTTTTATAGGATCAATTTAAAGTTGCATTAACTATTCAAAAAATTAAAGTTGATTATTAAAAAATTAACACTGACGGATAGCATTTTAATGGTGAGGAACGAAATTGCTCTTATTTTTAAAAATTGATCCCAAACAAAATCTTCTGAATTCCTATAATTAGGATTTTTTTTTTTTTTATAATGAAAACTTGCATGGCAAAGCTAGACTTTAAAAAACTAAATATAAAAGAGAAGTCAGACGTTTACGAATTTGAAAGAAAAAACGACGCCGCATCCCACGTATCACTTATTTTGAATAAGTATGTGTTTCCGTCCAAATATCTGAGGTTTATTTTTGGAGATATTTCACACACAGATAGAGGTTGAGGATTTTGATGAATAGTAAGACGAAGATGAAGGTTCCAAGCTTAACAATGGTGGCTCTCTTGTTCTTTTCCATTTTCGTTGCCACCCAGATCCAGCTCTCTGCTTTATTCTCCGTCATCTTTTCGTCGTTCTTGTCTTCTTCTTCTGATCTCTCTCTCAGTTTATCACTTTCTGCGAATCATTCTGCAACCTCAACAGAACAGCCTCCCCCAGGTATATATAGATATATGGCTTTATTTAAAATACTGCAGAAGAACAGCGTTTCATGGTTAACATAGAAACTGCAGAAAAAGAGTTTCATACAGTAATTCTTAGTATTTTATATAATCATTTTTTATTTGTAATTGGAACAATTAATTTCTCACTGCTTATAGTTTTCATTAGTTTTAAATGAAGAAGTGTGCGTTTGAATTGAGAGGAGGGAAGGAAAAATGATCCCCTCACCCTCGTTTAGTTTAAAATTTTAGAGTTGTGGTGAGCCAAAATCTTAAACTATCTTCCCCCTTCTCTTTTAAACCAAATGATCTTTTCTCTACAAACCAAACAAGTACCGTATATACTGCTTTTTCCCCCTCGCTCCCCTTCCCTCAAATGAAACATACATGTGTGTCTGTTTGATATGAGGGATTTGGAGGGAAAAGAAAATATTTATTATTTGGATTTAACAAAATTGAAGAAATGGTGTTATAAAATTTTTGTCAAAAAAAATATGTAGGAGGGAAGAAAGAGTGAGATAAATTAATTAAAAAAATTTTACCCTCACTCTAATTTTTTTAGGTATGACCCCAAAATCTTTTCCTTTTGCTCACTTTAATTTAATTTCCCTTCCCTCCTCATACCAAACAACCCCATTGTTTTCTCCCTTGTTTTTTTTGTGGTGTCCATTAAGTTTACTCTCTTAAACCCGTTTGTTCTCATCTTAACTTACTCTAGGCTTTCTAAATAATTCAAGTAGTATCTTTTTTATTCCAGCGGGTACTCTTTTCACAACAATTTCAGGAGATGTCACCTCACATCTATAAAAATCACCTCATAAAAAGGGGAAAATTTTCCGGAACCTGATTCAAAACTCATAAAAAATATAAGGAGTGATAAATTAATTTTTTTCCTTTGTAATATTATATATTAATAATAATGTTAATGATGATATTGATTATCATCAGTTTTATGAATATTGATGATTAATTTTTTTTAAATGGAATAATTAGGAAAGGCATGTGGCGAAATCAAGCAAGACCCTCAAATGGCGACCCAAATCAGCTGCCACCGCACTTCCAACCGTTACGATCTCTGCAACATTAATGGTCCCACCGTTGTGGACCCCACTACAGCTACATTCTATGTAATGGGCCCAACAAGATCCAACAAGCCCAAAATTGTGGAGAAGATTAAGCCGTACCCAAGAAAATTTGACTATGATGTGATGCCCAAAATCAAGGAGGTCACTCTCATTTCAGGCCCAGAAGACCCACAATGCAAGGCCCACCACAACATGCCAGCCTTGGTATTCTCTGCTGGAGGCTACACCGGAAACTTCTTCCATGATTTCAACGATGGATTCATCCCTTTGTTCATCACCGTCAACACTATTTTTCCTAACAATCAAGATTTTGTGATCGTCTTATCTGAGGGTCCTAATTGGTGGAGTATTAAGTATGGAGATTTATTGAACTATTATAAAACTGAAGGAATTCTAGAGAGAAGTCAGAGGAAATTCTAGAGATATGAAATCCATTCAAGTGTAATGAATAGTTACAGGAGACCTCTATTTATAGAAGGATGCAAATAGTAGATTACTATGCGTATATACCATGTCATCCTATATTTGGAGATTATGGGTCAATGGACATCCACATAATAAGAATATTCATAACACTCCCCCTTGGATGTCCATTTATGAATGTGCCTCGTTAAAAACTTTAACTAGGAAAAACCCAGTGGGATAAAAACCTAGCCAAAGAAAAGAGTACAACATCCATTAATACACTATCCAGTGCTGCCTCATTAAAAACCTTTCTAGGAAAAACCCAGTGGGATAAAACCCAGATAAGGGAAAAAGAGTACAGCGTGTATCGTCTCCCCCTCTTGATTACATCAGTGTTACTCCCCCTGATGACTGCATTGCTTCAATGTCTTTCTGAGCATATTATTCTTTCTGTCATCAAATATTCTGTTAAAAACGCCCAATTTGATTGTTCATTATATACCTGCAAGATCTAAATCTGTCAAGTAAAGTCATAATAATCTTTTCATAAATATATATGTGCATATAGAAATTCAATAAATGTTTATTCAGATAATGATGCTATATGCACTATCATCTTTTGGGACATATGTGTTTCTGGCGCCTTATGTGTTTCTAGCACATACAAATATATTGTGGCTTATGATCCTCATTATCATTCATTGCAGCATATGCTATCATAGATATTATTAACGTCGACTTCATTTTCAGTCCCATCGGATTACATTCATAATTTATTGAGATCTCATTATATTCACATATATTAGGTACCTAGGTCTCTCTTGGACCACAATACACTTTTCTTGTAATATCTCTTTTGGAGATAACATCTCATCAAAAGATAACTCTTCTGGAGCTTTACTTAATTATCCTCGACTTGATCATCTATATTTTATAGCTCCTTTTCTCTTTCGAGGATTTTTATCTTTATAACCGATGGACCAGCAACGCTTCAGGCGTGCTTTATAACAATTCATATAGGAGCATTTGCAGTTGGGACATGTGACTTTGTCACTTTAGGTCAGTAAATGCTTTTAGCATTTGATTAGCTAAAATCTGCAAATGAATTATCTTTTAAACTTTTAGTGCACATTTCTTTGTATGAGGACCAATATGAGCCAATGATAATTCATTTCACTTTATCTTTACCCAATCTGCTTATTTTTCTCCCCCTCATCAAATCATCAATTTTCTTTGTATATCCATCTATGTGCATTGTAATAGATAAATAATCATTACACATTAAAAACATTTCAAGATGGAATTAATCTGGCTCCTGACCAAAAGCCAATTATACGGGGAGAATTCTGTTGGCTTATATAATTGCTGCAAATATACACAACATATAAATTTTGTTCTCATAATCATTGATCTATCCATTCATGGATACTTTAATACATTATTTCTGGATCATTCAATCTGGAAATTGCGCGCATAATATATTGCAAACTTCTGATTGCAAACATCACTGCAAACTTTGCAAATTTATAATCTCATATGTAAACTTTCAAATTTGATATATTTCCAGAGATCCATTTCCAATAATTAATTCTATCTGAGAACATGCAGCACATAATATATGACTCGGATGATCAAACAAGTCATGCCAACATTTCATATGATTTATCATCAAACCTAATATTCATTTTGGGGGAATCAACATAGAAACATTCACAAAGAATTATCACATAAATATTCACACTTGATATATATCATTATCATTCTCCCCCTCAAGTGTGAGACCTTAAAAATTAATTTATGGAATTTCCATACAATATTCCATGATAATAGCATATATGATATCTATTTCATTAAAATTCCACATATTTCTAAATGCATTATCAATTCATAATTTTGTTACTTCTGGTAACAAAATTTCCATCAACAAATATATATTAAATACAAAATCATCAGGTGTATCTTTGCAGATTTACGAGCGCAATACTGTGTAATCACAGGCACATCACTGTGGAATCACAGGCGCGACAACTCAGATTGTCATATACATATAAAGTCAAAAAGATTCCAGGCTCGTGCTTTATAGGGAGCAAATCTGAGGCACATCACTGTGGAATCACAGGCGCGACAACTCAGATTGTCGTATACATATAAAGTCAAAAAGATTCCAGGTTCGTGCTTTATAGGGAGCAAATCTGTAGAGATTTAACAGGACTACGCAAATCTGCAGAGATTCAATAGGATTTAATTCAACTATAAATAGAGGAAGGCAAACGAACATGCCTCACAAACACTCAAGCATCTGATAATATCAACTACCAGATACTCACACATATTTCTCTAAATTCTATTGCCATGGCAGGACCAAGCAGTTTTATCCCAGTTTCTGATACATCCGAAACAGCATTACTTGATGCTTTGTTATATGATGATCAGCATAACATGTCATTTACTTCTTTGTTATCTCCTAATCCCTTTGAAATGTTTATTCCTCTTTCTACTATTCCTCCTTCTGCTTCAAATGTACCTACTTCTCCCCCTAGAACAAGTGTTCTTCCTCAATCTACAAGGATTGAAGGTACAACTGAAGCAGGTTCATCAAGGAGGCCGGTTAAGAGGTGTAGAACTATGACAGAACTAATGGAATCTACCAATCCAGTTCAGCCAATAGTGTCGGCAGTTAATCAACCAGCATTCACTAGCCAGCAAACTATCATCAGTTTGCCAGCAACAACCAGCCCGATAACAACAATCAGCCTACCAACAACCACTAGCCAGCCAGCAACAATTAGCCAGCCAACAGCTACAAGCCAATTAACAACTACTAGCTTATTGGAATGTAGTTGCTGTCATGTTTTACGGGAAATTATTCATACCAACGGACTTCAGTACCATAAACTTGAAGTTCACGGAAGAAGAACAGGTATGATTACCCATGCTGTTTTATTTGAAAAAGTACAGGATAAATCTTATAATACTGACAGGCTTCCAATGTTTGATTTCACAAAGAAAAATTTTGAAGAAATCAAACAATTTCTGACACAGTATTGTATAGATTTACAAGCATCAGGATATATCTTGATGCGTGATCCTGTATTAGCCTATCATGAGGTTCTCTGTGTTGGTTCAGAATGGGCTATAAATCCAAATGACCTTCATGGAAGTTCATTTCAAACCAATATTGAACACTCATTAGGCAAAGGAAAACAACCTGCAGTAAGTATACCCTATGATACTTCATCCCTTAACCAGGGTGAATTATATAGGTTATCTATGGAGCAAAGAGAAAGAATAAAGAAAACAACGCTCCATGATTTAAGAAATTATTTTCACTTAACCCTTGATGAAGCGAGTAAACAATTAAATATGTCTACTCACACCATACAAAAAATCTATCAAAAAGGAGGGTTAACTGAGTGGCCACACAAGAAGCTCAAGAAACTTATGACGCAAATCTCGATATTACGAAGAGCTTTGCCTCATCTGGATCCCATCTCAAGAAAAGCAAAAGAAGAAGACATTAAATATCTTCAGAATGAGATGATTAAGGTTTGTAATGATGTTGAGCCACTCGCTATTAAACTTTGTTGAAATAATATTTCCTTTTGTTTAATTATTTTGTTTATGAATATTCCTCTCCCGTATTCACAAAAATTGTTATAATCATAGAAATCACAAAACAACCATAATAATATATTTGCTTCATTCACTTCTGGGAATGAAGTTGGATAAAAATTCATGATCCATAACTCACTTATTTGTTTGATCATAGCAAGAAATTAATCCATAATATTTCTTGACTTTACCACAATATTTCTACTACAATAGCAAATTGAATATATTTATTTATAATATCAATCATGATCATACAATCCCTTGTCTCATAATTTAAGGGAATATTTAATGCCAAATATATAATTTTGAGACCTTTATACAACTGATGGCATACAAAATTATGAATCAAGACTTGTTTCATAATTTGTCAACTGACTTCAGGCTAACTTGCCTTTTGGCTTCAATCTAATTTATCTCATGGTCTTAAGCCAATTTAAGCCTCTTCATAGTCTTAGGCCAATTTATGCCTCATATCTCTCAGGCTAATTTATGCCTCATATCACCATGGCATTTTGATCTTATCATACATTTGGCCTTTAACAATTTATCTTGATAAACATAATAAAATCTTAAATTAAAACAATAAATTATATATTTAATAAACATATAATAAACTCATTATAAAGAGATTAGAAAAACATACCGTAAAATATCAAGTTTCTTTCTTTGCTTTCCTCCGTTTGACAAAAGAGGAAAATAACAATGATAGTAATAAATTATATAATATGATTAAAATAGCATGACATACCTAACAATACGTAACTTTAAAGTATGTAATCTTATCTATGTGCTCAGCTGTAATTTCTGTAAATTCCTTATAAATTTACACATAATTTATATATGCTTATAATTATTATATGAAATTAGGAATTATTCAAGGATTTCTGTGGGGGTTTTGGCATCTCTTTCAGCATATAGGCTTTAGCATCTTCTTTTTAGCATATAGAACCACTTTGAAAAATAATTATATGAACTATACAATTTTCAATAGGTAAAAATGTGTTCCTACCTTGTCGGCCATAAACTTGTTAAAATAAGGAACACATAAATTGAAATTAAAACTATTAACTTTAATTGTGTGTGTATAGTATGTGTGGGGTATCTACGAGCATATGAACGAAATAATATAAGTGTTTTTTTTTTTTTTATTGTATACAAAATTTTCTTCATATATGATCACACATTTGAGCATATATGCATAAATAATTAAGAATGGACCCAATTTTGTCATTTTGTGTCGATAGTGTCTTTGTGAAGATCATATGCAAAAACATACCAATTCAATCATGCATAAATAATTAAGAATGGACCCAATGATGTATATTTTTCAATTACTCCACCATACGTGGCCATTTTTTTATAGAGAATTATTACCCTCAAATGCGGAACCAGCAACCACTATACCTTCACTATTATTGGAGAGATGGATTGGGTAGTGGTTGATAATAATTGATTATATTATATACTTAACTGTAGTATCTCGAATACACTATCAACAAGAAATACAAGACAAAATAGAATGATACCAACACATACAAACAAAATGCAAAAGTTAGTGGGAGACAAGATAACATGCAAAAGAATTTTTTTTTTTTTTTTTTTTTTACTGTTCTTACCGACAGATTTTTTTTTTAATATATATAAATAATAATATATATTAGTGCAAAAATATAATTAACATTATACCATGGTAGCACCTACCTTCATGCATATATATATATATATATATATATATATATATATATATATATAGTAGAAAAAAAATAATAATAACAATTAAATATGAGACCAATCATGCAATTTATCATATATAAATTTATATAAATCATATAACATAAACATATGGGTCATATATATAATTATTTCAACCCCACCTTTTTCATTCTTCCCGTGACTGCACACCCACCATTCTAAAATATTGTTATAGTAAAATATTCTCCCCTTGTCATATGCTGCTAATTTTTATTGAAAGAGTGGAGGACAATTATATGAGTGAATAACATGTAGTAGCAGTGGAAACGTAGGCCCACCAAAACTAATCTTTCTTCATATTGCATGTGGGCTTTATTATTTAAGAATATTTAATTCAGATTTTAGTGCTGTCTCTTTATTATTTTGACCGCCGAAAGTAAATGAAGATTTGGAATAATACAGAAAAGAAAAATATAGAACCTGGATGGTGATATATGGACATGAGAGCCTGGAGCTGAGTCGTCTCCAGAGATATATGGGGAGTTGAACAACATTTCTTGAATCCACAACCAAGACCCCTCTCTGGTTCTGGTGTCTATACCAATCCAAAGAAATCAGTCAGCGTCTGCTTCATTCTTCTTCACTTTCCTCCTCCGCTGAGCAGCATCGACTCAGTCTCGTCTTTTATCTGTGTTTTTCCTTCAAGATTCTCCAATTTTCCGGATGTGAAAACGCGACTTCTGGCGACAGTGTGGTAGAAAATCCGATCTGAACTCCCAGCGGTGCTATGATGCTAATTCTAATATGTGTGTGTTCATCATAGTAATGATGACGCAAAATCGGAAGAAAGACGGTGGCGATGAACGGCGCTATGGTTTCTCACGAAGCTCTCCACTGCAAATATGGAACTCTCTTCCTTATTGGTGATGGCAGTCAAAGAGAAGTAAGGTTAATGAGGAGCAAACGAGGTTAGGGATGTAGAAATTTTTTCTCAACATAGAAGGAGGATCAGCTGGTTAGAGTCTCGTGCTGATAACGTATTATAAAACTGAAGGAATTCTAGAGAGAAGTCAGAGGAAATTCTAGAGATATGAAATCCATTCAAGTGTAATGAATAGTTACAGGAGACCTCTATTTATAGAAGGATGCAAATAGTAGATTACTATGCGTATATACCATGTCATCCTATATTTGGAGATTATGGGTCAATGGACATCCACATAATAAGAATATTCATAACATGAACACATTTAGCAAGCACCCAATTATTTATCTAAGAAATGAGACTGAAACCCATTGTTTCCCTTCAGCCCATATAGGCCTCATTTCACATGGTTTCATGACCATAAACAACACATTATTACCCAACTCAAAGACGTATTTACATTTTCGTGACGCCATACATAAAGCATATGGCAACCAACATAGCCAAATTTCATCACCAAAAAACCCGACTCACCGGCCACGGCTCGTCTTTGTGGTCCGAAAAGGCAACATCGGTCGAGTAATTGTGAACCAAGGAGAAGCAATTCAAGTCATGGAAGAAATAGGCTTTGATGTAGTTGTTTTCGAGCCTAAGATGAATGCATCATTGCTTAAGTCTTATGAGCTTGTAAGTTCAAGCCATGCTATGATCGGTGTTCATGGTGCTGGACTCATGCACTCGATATTCCTCCGACCAGGATCGGTGTTTATGCAAATTGTTCCTAAAGGGGTCGAATGGGCAGCACAAACATTCTTTGGGAGGCTAGGGAAAGGGTTGAAGTTGGAGTACATGGAGTATCACATTGAAGCAGAAGAGAGTAGCTTGGCTCAAAAATATGGGAAGGACAGTTTAACGCTAAGAAACCCAATCGCATTACAAAAGGGTGGTTGGCCAATAGAGCTAATGGATATATATTTGAAGGAACAAAATGTGAAGTTAGATTTGGTTAGATATAGAGGGTACTTAGAGGAAGCCTACAAAAAGGCCTACAAGTTCATGCACAAAGAGGAAAGTGTACAAGTTTTATGAAAATCCTAAAAATAGGGTCCGGGAATATATATATTTGAGAATATATATATGTGGGGGCTATGAATATCCCTAAAATGACATTTAGTAAGAGATTGAAATAAAATCGTTGCTCCATTTCTAACAATGTGACAAGTGACAACTTTCCGAATGAGTTGTTATTGACGAAAATAATGAAATTAAAAGTATCACTAGGAATCCACACTGGCTCATATCTATTGGCTTTTTTCAATTGACAATTATAAAAGTTTCAAATCAGCATTACTACTAATTACTGAAAAATATTATTTCAAATATTTGTGAAATTAATAGAACAATACAGTATTATAATTTTTAAATGAATGCAAAATGAAATAAAATTAAAACTAATATCTATCACTAAATAATAGCGGTACATTGGCAAGAAGATAATAGAGAAAATTACAATTGAGTCCCAAGAAACAAAAAAAATTATAAAGTCTTAGAATTACAATATTAAAAAAGTCTCAATTAAAAATATGACATTTTCAGTTATTAAAATGACATTTTTTTTCTGTTGTTAAAATTTTTGTAATTTATTCTAGTACGGGACTAAATGTAATTCTCCCAAGATAATAAAACATTAGACAAATAATGATAGGACAAAGGACCCCACGCCTCGCCCCCGGGGTTGATAAACATCATAAAAATTTCCCTTAATTTGATACAGAATAATTAAAAAGAGGAACAATATTCGAAACAAATATATGGACACTTTCATAAGTAAGGCCCACAACGAATCAAAATAAATGCCGCATAAAATCAAGAAACGAAGAGTTTTAAAACTGGAGATGGAGGGGCCGCGCGGACGCTGGCCCCAACTACCACAAATTATGACGTAGGCTCTCCCACTTGAGGAGACCTTAGGTGGGCACCCCTTCCAAGTGCAATGAAGGTCACCAACCTAAGCCATGGGCCTTCCTGATCACCCATTGACCCCGTCCAGGTAAGTATGTTGGAATCGTCGGGTCTCGTTTCCTTTTATAGGCATCACTGCCATCTGTATCTTGTATCTTTTATCGATGTGGGACTAACTACATTTATCATCTTCTTTAACCTGGGTCTTGTACTAACGCACTACTGAACACTTGCGTCTTTCTGTAGTATCATTATGCTTTATTAATGACAATTGGTGAGGACTCCATTCAGATTGGAGAAAGAGAGTGTAGGTACGTATATATTTTATCATTCTTCTTTTGTTATAGTAGAAGACATTGTGGAAGCGGAGGTGTATGAGAATTTGATTAGGGCTGCAGAGAGACCTCAATAAGAGTAGCAAGAAAGAAAATGGCTTCTCCGCCACCAGAAACTGAATCCCCAAAGAGACGTGATAGAGAATAATTAGCGTCAAATAAATAAAAAGCTTGCAAGGGAGAGAAATAGGGATATGGATGAATGGATACTCTGTTTATCTCTGCTTCTTTGGATTCAAAACAGAGGCATACATATATGGAGGAAGGTTTGGATATATATATATTTTTTTGATAAAAAAAAGTTTTGGAGAGTTCGACATCAATCCCCACCAAGGCCAAGTACAATCCCGGGCTCTTTAAGCATTTAATGGAGATTTACGAGATCGTCTACCGAAAAAGTCCCAGCAACGACAGCGCGGGGATCCAGTGGGTATCGATTCATTAACCATGTTGCTACTTAATTTTGGACTAACTAGTTACACCCATTGTATCTCTTCTTTACTTTTGGATTTCATAAGCTGGGCTCGCTGTAAAGGAGCCTTGGGCAAGGGTTTAAACTCAACAGTGAGCTAAGCCTAACATGAGATATCATGTTTGTAATCATGAAATATGGCAAGTTAGTGTGGACATAAAATCATGAGCTTCCTTCCAACAACAAAAATGCTTCCTAGGATTGGAAAAGGGAGACCGTAGACGTCCATACGTAGGAAACTGATGAATCCGTGGACGACACCAAACTATTACAAAAAAATATTTTAACATTTGATTGGGGTATTGTATATAGCAGAGGACACCAAACTCCTTCCTTAAAATTTTCTTACGCGCTGGGCTATGAGTTCGTATAGGGAATGAGTGGGTGATCAGTTATGAAAAAAAAAGAAAAAAAAAATTGTCTTATAAAGTTTCATTTATCCTTGTCTCTCTTGACCTGAAGTTTTCTTTATCCTGACAGCTAATTCCTTTAATATCATATTGAAGTTACTTGTATGAAGCTATTTCTTAAAGCATATATGAGAATCATTTTATACATTTCTCTCTCATTACTAGTCTTTCATCAATTGTTTATTTTAAGTGGAGAAAAGAATATGGCCCTAACTTAGTTGAATGATAGATGCATCAAATATTCTTTTGCTCTCATGTAGCGTCCAAGACAAGGACACACACACATATGCCTTCATTTGGGAGCGAGTTACATTGGCGGGGAGAAGAGATATATGGCTTTTAATGTCCCTCATTTGGTTTAAAAGGGAATGGATTCTCTTATAAGCAAATTTTCTCATAATCTCTTATATGCTAATCTCTTACATGCGCATCCAGACCATTCATTATGCAAAAACCCATCAAAATCATGCCCCAATAAATTAAATGAATGGTTTGGATGCGCCTATAAGAGATTATGAGAAAATCTACTTATGAGAGAATCCATTGCCGGTTTAAAATGGAGGAAAGGGGAGAAATGATAGCAATTTACTATTTTATTTTAATATTACTCTCTTCTATTCTTAATATAAAATGTAATGTTTATGAATTGATCTTGGTCTTCAATATCAATATACATTTTGAACGTGCTAAAATACCAATGAATATTCAAAATTAAAATAAAAATGTGAACACCGTTAAATTTAATCTAACACTATTACTTATTGTAGTGAGGTCCATACTCTTTTTGCATATGCATACGTGGTTAGATTTAATGGCGTTGACATTTTTACTCTAATTTTAAATGTTCAAAGGTATTTTTATATCTTCAAAATGTATGTAATCTTTGACGCATTTTTTTTATAAAAGTTATTAGGTGTTTTTTCTCTTTAAACCTTTTTGGTTAAGATTCTTGCTCTTTGACGCATTTTTGCATGGTAATATATTTTTATTTTACATTTATTTTATAATAAAATATTTTAATGATAATTATATTTTATTTATTATAATTTTTTTCACCTTGAGCATTATTGGAATACCACATAAATTATAAGGGCAAAATGGTCCAAAATCTTGGCTCCCTAAAAAAAACTCAAATTTAAAGGAAAACTAAAATGGGGGTATAAGAGGGGAGGGGATGAAAGATTTGGGGTACCCTCCCCTCCCCTCATTGGAGGGAGTATCTACCCTCCCTTCAAACTAAACACACCAAAATAAAAATATAGATGATTGGAAGATGGTGGTGATGTCGAGCAGTTATTGACAAAGTGCTTGTTTTAAGTACATTTTTGTAATAACATAGTTTTATTTTAAATTATTTCATAATAGTACATTGTTATTTATAAAAATACATTATTATTGAAATTTAGTAAAAGTAATATATTTTTTAATTATAATAATATATTTTAATTGTTTTAGTATATTTTTGTTTAATTTTATATTAACATATTTTATAATTATAATAAATTTTATTCATGAAAATATATATTTTATTTTAAATTAATTTTTTAGTTATAACAATAATTTTGTTTAAATTATATTTCATAATAACACTTTTTTATTATAAAAATATATTTTTATGTAAATTAATTTAATAATAATTTTTAGTTATAATAATATATTTTATTGGGAGAAGATGCAAAAATATCTAAGAACTTTTACCCTAATTCGTCTAGCGCCAAGTGCATCTTGGAAATGCAAAATTATCCATGAGCATTCAAAATTAGAGTAAAAAATGGTTATTTTTGTAGTGAGACCGACACTTTTTTTGCATATGCAATGTAACGGTGTTGGTTATATTTAATAATGCTGGTACTTTCACTTATTTTGAATGTTCATGGGTATTTTCGCACCTCTAAAATGTATATGGTGCTTAATGCATTTTTTATAAGAGAGTTCATAGGTATTCTTGTTCCTTAACCCTTGTTATTTAATATTATAATAATATGTGTTATAATTATAATAATATTTATTCATAAAAATATAACTTTTTAGTTATAAGAATTTTTGCATAATAATATATTTTTATTTTACATCTATTTTTATAATAAAATTTTTTAATAATATTATATTTTTATTTATCATAATTTTTTTCACCATGAGCACTATTAGAATATCATATAAACTATAAAGATAAAATGATCCAAAATTTTGGCTCCTAAAGAAAAACCCAAAGTTAGCTGGAAACCAAAATGAGGCCTATAAGAGAAGGGATGAAAGGTCTGGACCTGGTGATGTCGAGGACTATTTCATTAATATAAAAAAAGGTAAATTACCCCACTCCTAAACAACATGATCTAACATACATTTAATCAAAATAATAATAATAATCTAACATACATTTCACCAAGAATACAAACAAAAACAAACTACATCCTATAACATTTTATTTTGGAGATGGAAGGGGCCGCGCGAACGCAGGCCCCACTATCACAAATTATGACGTAGGCTCTCCCACTTGAGGAGACCTTAGGTGGGCGCCCCTCCCAAGTGCAATGGAGGTCACCAACCTAGGCCATGGGCTTTCTTGATCCCCCATTGACCTCGTCCAGGTAAGTATGTTGCAATTGTTGGGTCTCGTTCCCTTTTATAGGCATCGCAACCTCCTCTAACTCTTACCATTCTCGATGTGGGACTAACAGCAGCGCCAATCTTCATTCAAGAAGAGTAGCAAGAAAACAAATGGCTTCTCCGCTATCAGAAACTGAAACCCAAAAGAGACACGACAGAGAATCATTAGCTTCAAATAAAAAGCTTGCAGGGGAGAGAAATAGGCATATGGATGAATGGAGACTCTGTTTATCTCTGCTTCTATGGATACAAAACAGAGGCATAAATATATGGAGGAAGGAATTTTTGGATATTATTGTGTCTCTTTCTTTACATGTTTGGCACGCCTATGGGGTATCATAAGCTGTAAAGGAACTTAAAGTAAGGTTGTAAACTCAACACTCAGCTCAGCCTAACAAGAGATATCCTAACTGGTATTTATTTTATTATCATATAGAAGTTACTTGTATGAAGCTATTTCGCAAAGCATACATGAGAATCATTTTACACATATGTCTCTCTCACTAGTAGTCTTTCATCAATTATTTAGGTATATTCACCGAAGTAATTTTTAAGGTGCACCTGTTATACTAAAGTATTTTGGAGTAACTCTGAAGTATTTGCTTTTTCAAATCCAGAACCTTAGAATATTCTTTGGTATATCCAGTCCAAGACACAACAAATACTTTTAAGTATCGGACGAACCCTACAAAACATTATAGGGTATGAATGCAACACAAAATATTTCAAGTTGCGGATACACCTTAATCCATTATTTATTACTAGTGGAAACAAGAATTCGGTCCTACCTTTGTTGAATGTTAGAATCATCAAATATTCTTTTTGTTCTCATGCAGCGTCTTAAACAAGGATGTGTGTGTGTGTGTCAACGTCTCTTATAAAAACCTTATCATCAAGAGTTGGTATGTATTGAAAAATGATATCCTGAAAAAAGTGTGCTGGAGTTCTGCTTGTCATAAGAACACTATCGATAGCCTATTCACAAAGAAGTTGGAAGGGAGTGATTGGTCATATTTTAGAGATAATCAACTTGTAAATATATGCAAAATATTTTATCTTATATTTTATCTTTATAAGATTTTAATTAAAAAAATGTAACATAAAAGAATAAGAAAAATTACTTAAAATTTTTAACCCTACTAGTATAAATTTTATAAATTCAGCTCATAAAAAAAATTTCTCCCCTCCCTTCCCTCCAAGTCTCACATACCAAACAAAATAGTATAACTTTTCTATGAGGATGAGATAATTTTAAAAGCTTTAGAGCCACATCACAAACCTAAAGTACTATTCATTGAAGGATTTTGTGGCAAATGCTTGTCCAGGTTATCCAAAAAAAACCCGCGGTCTAGGCAAAAAAAAAATTGGTCTAAAACAATTTGACCGGACCGAACCAGACCAGACTGCTCATATTGGACTGGACTTTGATCCAAGAGTTTAAACCCCTTGGATTAGTCTTGCCTGACCCCATTTTTTGTTTTTTTGTAAGTCACTACTACACTTTGCAATTAGCTACTCACAGGAGTTTGAGCATCATAATATGCTTTTTGACTTATATGAATTACTTTTCACTCAGTCACTTTTTATAATAGTCATTGAAGGATTTTGTGGCAAATGCTTGTCCATTAGGTTATCCAAAAAACCCAGCAATCTGGGCAAAAGAAATTTGGTCCATAACAATTTGATCGAACCGAACCAGACCAGACTGCTAAGATTGGACTGGACTTTGATCCAAGAGTTTAGATCCCTTGGATTGGTCTTGCCTGACCCCATTTTTTGCTTTTTTGTAAGTCACTACTACACTCTGCAATTAGCCACTAACAGGAGTTTGAGCATCATAATATGCTTTTTGACTTATATGAATTACTTTTCACTCAGTCACTTTTTATTGCTTTCGGAAGTCAGGTAAAATCAGAACTAAAATATTGCCTCCCAATAAGGGGAAGGGGGGGAACCATCGGTCTGGTCTGGTCCAACCCGACCTTGAATTGGTACTAGACCAAACCGAACCTCAGGTTGACTTGTCCAGCTTGAAGTCCTATCAGGCAAGATCTCAAGTTAATCTCCTACCTGGTCTAGCCTAATTCTTAGACATCCCTACTTGTCTGTGTGGATATGTAGTATCATCGTCATTGCAAGAGCTATGGCTCGTTCTATCTTTTTACTTTTTTAGCATTACTTTCAGATTCTGTTGGAAGTCTCGTATCATTGCAAACACAGCTGTTTTATATCATTACTCCAGAGTTCATTGGAAGTGTCACGTTATTGTAAACACTAAGTCAATAAAGAGTCTCGGTGCCTCACATCATTACCTTCATGTATGTCAATGGTGCTCTGCTTTTATTGGAAAAGATATATATGCGGACAGCAATTGGAGTATTTACCTTTTACTTCCTTCTTCTCTTCATGGATAGTGTGACCTTGTTTCTTTTTTCCCTTACTCTTTTTAAAGTATCATTAATGCAGTTGATCTCTAGGACATCTCAATATAAACTTTATTTCGTTGATATGTATCAATTTCTATCGTCCAATTACAGTTGTAAGTTGATTTCTCAAACATTTCAACTCTTTTATTTTCTTACTTGGATTTTCCTTTTCTTGTTACTAATTGTTACGTTGCCTCTTCTTGTTGGATGCCAAATTTTTTATTTTGTATTTTGTTGATAAAGTCCAAATTTTAATTCTACTGTATTATTTAAGTCATTTTTATTTTTGTTTTTTTTTGATAGAATTTTTATTTTTGTTTTGCATTACGGGATCTCCTAACATTGCAAGGAAAAGTTGACCCGGAAAAAAAAAAAAAAAACATTACAGGAAAAGAACAGACTTTCAGCAAACCACGATCCAACCAAACTATTAAACTAAGCAGGGTTAGCAGGTTGCAAAGGAGTGAGAGCACTGATATTGATCGCCAGACTCTGAGCAACAACCACCGACGACGATGGAGATAGCGGCAATAGAGAGTGATCCTAGTTTATGTCAAAATTGATAGGGTAATGTTGGCCCGAAAATTATTATAAATACCATTATAATCTTATTTATAAATTTACTTTGGCTAAATCTTACGTACTAAGAAAATGTGGTTAACTTAATGATTGTAAGGATAAATTTTCAACTTTACCTCATATTTGTGATTGATTATTTTTTAATTCGTTCTTCTCTCTCTATCTTTATGGATATAATTAATATAGGTAAAATAGTCACAATCTCATTTATTGCATGAAAGTTGACTTATAAACAGAACTAAATTTTTGTTGATCAAAATGAACTTATAAATAGAATCGGAGTGGTACAAGTAAGAAGTGGGTTTGTCCAATCCCAATTATGTAATATTGTCCATCACAGGCTGACATAAGCCTAATCTCAATCCCTAGTCGAACCGTACCCAGCCCAACATGGCCTAAATTCCAAAAGTTAACCTCCCATCCCATTATATCATGTAGTAGTTACTCATATTATCAATAATATATCAAAAAGTATCATCATTTCGGCCTTTTGTTTTCCAATGAAACAAACTCTCTTGTATTGCGTTAATTTGTTGGTTGCTTCTCGTGTTAGTCCCACATCGAGATTATAGAAATCTTGTGTATTGTTAGAACCCAGAGTGTACTTAGATCTACCTATAGAAATCTTGAAAAAGTATTTTTAGAAATCTCAGTCATAATCTCAAACAAGCATTAAATAAGTCAACAACCAAGTAGAAGTTTGGCCACATATAATAATAAACTTCAAAAATACTAAAAAAACAAAAAGGCGTTTTGAATATTTATAATCATAAAAAGATGACAAGCTTAATTTGTCTGTTTTAAAATTTTTTTTTAAAAAAAAGACTAATTTGCCTTAACATATATTTTTTTTTTATTTAAAAAAAATTACCTCCTCCAGCCGCTGCCATCACCCACCCCACTAGCAATTCGAGCTCTGGTCCCTTGGGAATATATATACACAAAGTGGTGGTGGTAGGGTTTGAAAACTCACCACTTATTTGCACGATGACTATTGGGCACCAATGTCATTCAATATAAATAACGCACGCACACACACATATTCAGATAAGAAATTGACAAATTTAAATATGAAATTCGCAACTTTCATTTTTTAAGTTAAAAATTCATTTACTTTGTCAGACCATTCACAAGTTCAGATAGGGAATTTACAATTTTCATTTAAGTAAAAAATTCACTTACTCTCTCAGGCCATTAACAAGTATAGATAAGGGATTCATGAATTTAAATAAGGAATTCACATGTTTAGATAAAGAATTCGTAACTTTTGTTTTTTAAGATAAGAAATTCACTTACTATCTCAGGTTATTCGCAATTTTAAACAAGAAATTCAATTTAGATAAGGACGGCGAATTCGGTGCCAGCATTCCAACTTGATTTTTGGTGCTAGCTTTCATCTACAAAGGAATATTCATGAATTTAGATAAGGAATTCACATGTTTAGATAAAGAATTCGTAACTTTTGTCTTTTAAGATAAGAAATTCACTTACTATCTCATGTTATTTGCAATTTTAAATAAGAAATTCAATTCAGATAAGGACGGAAAATTCAGAGCTTGCGTTCCGACTTGATTTTTGGTGATAGCTTTCATCTACAACTTTTCCCATGATACTAAACCATCCCAATTCCCAAATATAAACAACATAATCACTATATGTTTCCACATAAAAAATCCTTCAAATATATACCAGTATTCACTATATGTTTGTTTAAAGTAAAAGTTTATCATTAATCCACTCGTTTCCTTTAGCGCACATATGAATAGCCAGATTTCTTGTATTTGTTGCCTCCGCATATCAGATAAATTTTGGAAAAACATACAAAATAAATTCCAAAAAATATATACACACAAAATTATAATGAAGAACACTGTGGCTTAGCTGTTTATATAATTTGTGCTTTTTAATAAAAAAATTAAAATTACCTCATTTCTCTTTCAAATTAAATGCTCTTATCATGTTTTAAAAATATTTTAGAGAACCAAAATAAAATTAGAGTGTTGCCTTGTATTAATTCGTTTACATACCTTTGCTTTTAGCGTTGTTATTATTTCCTTATTTAAACTTACGAATTTCTTATCTAAATTTGTGAATGACCTGAGAAAGTAAATAATTTTTTTACTTAAACGGAAGTTATGAATTTATTATCTAAACTTGTGACTTCCTTATCTAAACTCTTAAATGGCCTGAGAGAGTAAGTGAATCATTTTTTAAAAAAAATGAAAGTTGTAAATTCTTTATCTAAATTTGTCAATTTCTTATTTAGACTTGTTAATAGGCTTGGGTTAAAGATCAAACGTTAATATATATATTTTTGTTTGCATGATTTTATATTGAATTGCATTGGTGGCTCAATAGTCACTAACATTATGTACAAATAAGTGGTGGAGGTTTGAACTAGAATATTCCTACCAGAGTTCCCGCCCCACAGTTATGGCCACCGGGGGGCTGGGCACAATGCATCAAAGCCATCACGAATGTAAGAATGCCTCAAGGATTATTGAAGGATGAACCGTGTCAAATGCCAACATAACCATCAACATGATGATAGAGTACCGATTTGTGGAATTGAATTACTTAATCAGTCTAATTGTATTTTATTAATATTTATTTTAATGTTTAGTTTATTCACGCTGCATTGTTTTTTACTAGGCTCATATACTTTTTTTATTAGAGGCAATCATGTTCAACTTAATTAGTCTAATTTTATTTTATTAATATTTATTTTAGTGGTAAGTTTAATCGCGTTGCACTATTTTTTACTAAGTACATGTATTCTTCTATCAGAGACAATAATGTTTAAGGCAGTGTCGGACATTAAACGTAGAACCTCTTCCAACTGAAGTTCGAACCTTGCTTTATTATTGTGAGGGAATCGTGTTGCACTCTATTGGTGAATAAACAAATCGCTTCACAAATTTAGGAGTAAGTGAAGTCCGTTAGGATTATTTATTGGGTGAAATAATTTTTTAAAATATTTAGGTATGTTATTTTCCTAAATACGTAGAAATTAGTCCGGAGCCAAAATTTTAGGGAGTTAGTTTCTATGATCTTGTTTGGGTTCCAATATGGATTTGACTTCTCTCATTTTCTTTTCCATACATTATCATCATTTATCTAAAAACTACATAGTTTTGGATTAAACAACTGGGAGAACTTTTTTAAAACATAAAAATAAAAAGAGTATGTAAAACTATAAAATATTTTTTTAAGTAACATTCAATATTTTAAATTAATTTTTAATACATTCAACACCTTAAAATAATTTTTTGTGGTATCTAGTATCTAGCACCCAGCATTCTAAAATATTTTTCAATAGATATTGGGTCCATTAAAAAACTATTTTATGGTGTTAGGTGTATTAAAAATTAATTTAGGATTTACTCATAAATATTTCAGGTAATGAGGTTTTTTTAAATTAAAAAAGTTCTCCGCCTACTTTATTTACCCAAAACTACTCAATTTTGATTAACGGATACTTTGTTTATATGGATACAAAATGAAGAGAGGCTTATATGAAGGTTCGGATATTAATTAATGTTGCTACTTAATTTTATTATTGGAGCTACTAAATGCATATATGCATGCAAATATAAGTATGTAAACTGAAGATTAGTGAGCTAAGCCTCTGATTTTATAAGCTAATTCGTGGTCCCAGGTGTTATGATAGGAACTTTCAGTCAGAGACATCATTTTGTTAAGCAAATGTTTGGTTTTTCAGTCTCTAGAGTTGAATATAACCTTTCTGAATTTCAGATTCAGCATCAAAAATGAAAATATCTATTTATTGAAATCTTTTAATGAACAGCACATCCATAAGTCCAATAAATGTGTTTGGAATTGACTAAAGTGAGTTTTAAATGACAAAACGCTAGAAAAAGGATCCGCGTCCAAAAAAGTGTGATGAATCCTGTTTGGGTAACTCGTTGCGTCAGAGGAGCTTATTAAAAAAGTTAAATTTTGCTAGAGTTAATTTTAAGCTCCAAATTGGAGCTTAATCTAACGCATTGAGCTTTTTTCTCCATTAGTCCGCATGCCTGGGCAAGTTAATCGTTCGGTCAGTCGCGCCTGGTTTTTGTACAACTGGCAGATGCTTCACCTTTCACATGGACATAGATCCATGTCCATCGTTCTATAACTTTTTTTATATAACTCTTACCACTAGTGCAAAAAAGTGTTTTAATATCGCCTCGTTTACAGCGGATCATCAACACCTCGCTCTTAAAGAAATGACCGGTGGTAATTTTGTAAATATAAAGAACTTCTTCACCCACATCAATTTTTAATACCGCCTCATTTACAGCGGATTATCAACGCCCTGCTCTAAAAGAAATGACCGGTGGCAATCTTGTAAATATAAAGAAGTTCTTCGGCCGCATCAATTTTTAAGACCGTCTCATTTACGACGGAGTTTCTAGGCACCGGTTTTAAAGATATGACCGGTGGCAATTTTGTAAATATAAAGAACTTCTTCTAACATATAGATTCTTAAATATAATATTCAGCCCGCTTAAAATAACCAACCGCTCTGAAAAATGTAAAAAAAATAAAATAAAATATGGATTACATTATAGAGAAAACTCGTACATCACCGACTTATACATTCTACGGTTAAGAACAATAACCAGATAATTAAATATAATTGTATAAAACTTTTAAGACCGGACATATCTAAATGGGTTCTTAAAGTTATTATTTTTAAGAGAGGACGTAACTTATACATTAATAAAAGCCGGTCTTAAAGATATGGCCGATGGCAATTTTGTAAATATAAAGAACTTCTTCTATCGTATAAATTCTTAAATATAATATTCAGGCCGCTTAAAATAACCAACCTCTCTTAAAAATGTTAAAAAAATAAAATAAAATATGGATTACATTATAGAGAAAACTTGTACATCAACGACTTATACTTTCTACAGTCAAGAACAATAACGAAATATTTAAATATAATCGTATAAAACTTTTAAGAGTGGACATATATAAATGATCGGTCTTAAAGTTGATACTTTTAAGAGCGGGCGTAACTTTTACATTAATAACGCCCGGTCTTAAAAATAATTAGATATACTTCTTCGTGCAAAACCTTACTTACGACTTACGTCTTACTATCTGAACTCTGAAACCCCTGTTCTTTTTGTGAAACCCCATTTCCTGTTGCATTACGTCTATTCCTCGCCAACCACCACCTTCCTCTGTTACTCTCTCTCACTTTCTCAGGCGTTACTCCTTCGCACCACCACTCTCTTACTTTATCGAAAATGAACGGAGAAAACCATTCTCACCCTGTTCAGTCAACGCCAGTTACTGATGTTACCGGTGTGAGCAAGAACCAACCCTCTTCTTCTCAAAATGAGCCTCGTGACCGCCCTGCACGCCGTGGTAGAAGTGGCACACGAATGAGCATCGTGTCCGTAAAACGGAACGCTGGGTCAAGGATCGAGATTCAACTTAATGAGAGGTTGCAACCTGTCGGTCTAAATAAACACGAATATAATAGTTATGTTGGCTATATGGCACGCAGCAAGGTCAACATTTTGATAGATGAGTGGAAAAATGTTGACCAACGTACAGTGAAGGATCCTATCTGGGACACTATCCGACTTTCATACACTGTCCCTGACTTTGACAAGTTGAAAGCCAAGACCTTGTCTTATTGTGCCGATAGGTGGAGGAAATTTAAGACCTTTCTCACCAACACCTATATTTTTGCCGAGGTTCGACCTGATCATAATCCGTGGGAGAAGTACACATTCATTGATCAACAAATTAGGAATTAATTTGTTCAGCTTCGGACGGCTCCTGATGCTTTGGTGAGTTCATATTTAGTTTTGTTTGCCCTTTCTGTTTGCTTATTAACCTGTGCGGATATGTGAATGTTATTGTGTTTGTCTAATCCTGTTAGTTAAATGGTTTAATGTGTGAGTAGAAGTATATATTCAAGTAAGTCAGAAGTGAATTTGAGTATGATGGTTTAATGTGTGAGTATGCATGTCTTATATGTTAACCGTTATTATATTCTTAGCTAGTTCTGTTATAGTAGGTAGTGGTTAGACATTGCTATTTGTAACTTGGTATCTTAGTTCTATACAATTCTACATCTTCTTTAAATTAAACGTTGAAACTTGATGAAGTGAATTTGACTAGTGTTTGAGGTTCATATGAAGTAGAAGTTCTATAATTTCTTTTAGTGAGATGGCTTGAATTCATAATTAATAGTTGTTGTCAATTCTGATTCACAGAGAAGAAGGGCAAAGCACAAGAGATAGGGAGAATGAATGATTGCCCGCATAGGGCTTCTCACGGGGGATATGCAAAGGCCAAAGAAGAAATGATGGAGGCCAAGCGGAAGAGATTAGAAGAAGAAGTTGAATCCAATCCTTCTGTTGTAGTTGATCAGCAGGCATCCCCGATACATCGCGAGGATTTGTGGCTGTATATTCGGCGACCAAAAAAAGGCGCCTACATGAGTGAACAAACTCGTCTAGTTCTTGAGAGAATTGTAAGTATCGTTTATTGTTATTTTTTTAGTTACTAAACATGTTTCATTACTAAGCTTCTCGTTATCTGTATCTTACAAGAAGATTTAAAAAAGAAAGAAGCAAAGGGATCTTTTGTATCGGGCGGGAGGAATGATGTTCTGACCGTTGTGATCGAAAAACCGGATCACCAGGGGCAGGTAAGGGGGATCAGAGGACGGGTAGGCCTAAAAGAATACTTTGGTAAAACCAAACGACTTAGGCAAAGTATGGTTACCCGGGAGGAGATGGACCAAACGGTTAGACAATTAAATGAGGAGGCAGTGACTAAAGAACGTGCATTGAAAGAGATGTTTGAAGCCCAGATGAGGCAAATGAAGGAGGAAATGATGGAGATGAAGAGGCTTATTAGCTCTTGGCCAAAGACCAGTGTTCCCCTCACACATACACCTACATCTGTGTAGCACAGCACCAGAGGGAGCTGCATTGTTGGACAGTCAGAGCAACATTGTGACTTGTACGTGGTAGAACCAACTAGACAATTAGTTGCTAAAGGGACTGTCCACAATTTGGGATCAACTGTACACCACAAACAAATGGCTGATGATGAAGTCAAAGTGTCAGTTAAAGAGGTGATCATTGATGCACCTCTCCCTCTCCCTCTCTCAACCGATCAGCTGAAGCGTGTGAGTGATGCCAAGGGAATCTTCATCTCTTGCCGATGAAGCTTGTAGATGTCTATACTCCTCCTGATGCTTCATCCCCTACTCCAATTCAATCCCCTCATCAATCTCCATCCCCTCATAATAAAGCTGCATCCCCTCCTCAAGGTCAATCCCCTCATCAATCTCCATCCCCTCATGATAAAGCTGCATCCCCTCCTCCATCTCCATCCCCTCCTAATAAAACTGCAACCCCTCCTAAAGCTGCATCCCCTACTCTTGAGTTGGGGGCCATGAATAAAATATCTCAAATGCTATCCAAAGGAGAATTTGCATGTCAATCGTGGGGTATACAGGAAGTGGTAAGGATTCCTCATGACCCTCAACCGGTTTTCTTTGACACCGCTAATATAAAGTCCCTGCTGCCTCCTGGACAGGAGCTTACATTAGCAGTTATTCAAATGTGGTGTAGGTAAGTATCTTATTTTTGTTAGACCTGGTTGTCACCTAAGAGGGGGGTGAATTGGGTGTCTGATAAATCTTTAAGAATGTTAAAAATCTTTTCGCAACTTACAAAAAGCAATTCGTATGACCGTAATGGGTTGCAGACCAACGGTCATTCATTTAAACACATATGCTGGAATGTAAAAGTTTAGGAAAGAGAATATGCAAATAGAGATTTATACTGGTTTGGCTCAATCCTTGATCTACATCCAGTCCCTAAGCTGCACTTGAGATTTCCACTATCTTCTCCTTGTTTAACCAGGCAAAAGAGAAGCCTTTACAACCCACAAATTTACCTAGACACTTGTGCAGCCTTTACAATCTCCAAGAGATATTCTCCCTTACAGATACAATTACAAACTCTGTACTCAAGATGATCCTTCCACCCTAGGATTCACTCCCCCTTACAAGTTGTAATTGTACACCCAATCTCAAAGGTTCCACAACCTTGAGATTCACTAAACAGGTAATGAAATAAGTGTTTGGACTCTCTCACAGAGTAGATGAATAATAATCACTGAAGTATAGAGAAATATCAGAAGATATTAAATGAGACTAACGGAACAGATTATTGTAATAAATTCTAATTAAATGTACAATGTTTCTCTGTTCTTGGCGATATTGAATGCTTGGAATTTTATAGTCTTCACCATTAAAGTTGTTGAGAGGAACTCAAAAGTAGCCGTTGTGACTTATTCAAATTTCCGTGAGGCACAGGTGTTCCTCGTTGAACCAAATCGACCATTTAAGCTTCATTCAATGAAGTCACTCCTTTCATTAAATGCGTTAGCCGTTGGTTGTACTTGATAGTTGGAATAAGTATGTGTTGGAAGAATGTTTTCATCTGCTACAAAAGTATATTCCGAATGTGCTCTGTTTTCCTTGCTCGGCATTAAATGCTTTTGGGGTGCATGTCGGCCTTGGAACTCTCTTCCGATCCCATCCAGACTTCGCCGGGATTATTAGCCGGGATAACTACGTTGAAATCCTCAGCCGGGTTGACAACACAGATCCTTAGCTGAGTTGTCTTCACTAGAATCCATGGCCGGGTTGCCGACATCAACATCAAGTGAAGATTTGCAAATGCTTATCTCGGCAAGTATTTGTTGAACCATACCGATCATCGTATTTGAAGCATAATCTGAGTTCTTGCAGAAGTACTATCTTGCATGGCTGGTGTAGTTTGCTTTGCCGACGAGACGTCTCGGTATTTTCTTGCCGACGCATTATTTCGGCATTTTGCTTTGCCATTAAGCTATCTCGGCATTTGCTTTGTCAACGTGATATCTCAACATTTTTCTTTGCCTTTGAGCTATCTCTACATTTTGCTAATTGGGCCAGCCTTAATTGGATTCACTGTGTCGGCTCTGTCCCGACATTACTCAAGTATGTATCACCTTATGATCAAGTATCATCTTCAAATGTCAAACTGATGGCTGCCATATATTATGTTGTTGTGAAAATATCATATTTTCAAGAAGCAAACATATTGGTAGTCCAAGAACAAATTTTCAGTGAGCGTAATGTTTTTGATATAGTTCCAAATTTGACTGACCACCCATGCTCATAAAGCTCTTCAAGTCTTCTTTCCAATGCAACAAGAATCAGCTCCAAAATTATTGTATGTTGAGCACTATGATCAGATTAATAAAAGTTGTTCTTGAACCAACGTTTTTGCACAATCCTGAACAGACTCTCAACTTCCAAAAATCATATCTCTCTCATTTTATCTTTGTTTTCGGTGATCTTTATGTTTTTAGAAAGGTATATGAGTCTAGTTTCATGTGCCCCCAATTTCACCTCATTCTGATGTGTATTTTGTGAGATATGTTCAAATTACCGAACCCTGCTCTACTGTGTGACGGTAATAGGTGGTGCAACTTCAGAAATTCATATCTCTCTCATCTGATCTTCTTTGGACTTGAATTTGTTTCAAGATGACGTATTGGATGTCTAGTTTCATCCAAAATTGGTTTCACCTCAATCCGATCTCTGGTTTGAGAGATATCATCGATTTACCAGAGGTCGCCCAGGCTGAACGTGAAACAGGGGTGAACAGAGTGGGTTGGAATAACATGAACTCGAGTTCTTAAGTGAGAACTCAAGTTTTAAAAAATGAACTCGAGTTTTGCCCTAAGAACTTGAGTTCTTAAGTGGGAACTCGAGTTTTCGTGTATATTTTCCTGAAAGCTCGATTTTGCTCATTTTAATTCTGAATTGAGTCATTCCAGCTTCCATTCGATCGTGGAGACTTCAAGAATCAATCTAAAAACTTGTATGATGATTTTCTTATTCCATTTGGCAAGTTTTTCTTTCCTTCTCTTTTCTTGATCATTCTCCATGATTCAAATCTTTCTTTCTTCTCTTCTCTTGTTCTTTCTCCACATAAACAAATCTACATTAAATGTAACAATTAGTCAATGTATATGATATAAATTTTTTGCTTTTTGCTCTTACTAATGGCATCCATATAAGACATCATCAAAACTAATCATAACCAACAATTTTATGAGTACATAATTTAAATTCACCGTTTAGGGTTTAGGAACATGTATAATAATTCCATGATTGATGTCTTTATTGTAGGTTCATGCATCAAGATTTGGAGAAAAAGGGCAGAATCAATGATTTTGGATTCTTGTGCCCAGTATATGCAAGCGAAGCCATCGTGGAACAAAGACAGGAGTACATATCAAATAGGTTGTGTGAAGTGAGAAGGAAGGTGTACTTGTTTCCATATTACCATAGGTACATATCACAATTGATCTCTTGTTACAACTCAATTAATTCTGCATAATATAGCACTGAGTACTTTACTGCTGTGAATTTTCAGCACCCATTGGCAGTTGCTCATCTTGATCATGGACTCGAATATGGTGTTATTCTTATGCTCCACTAACGGCCAACCAGGGGTTCTGTTGAAGCAGATCATCAACAGGTAATCATGTCATTTTGATTCTCTTGTAAGAAATCTCTGATGTGAATTTTCAGCGAACATTATTGATAAATTTGTGATTTTGATGATAGTGCCATGAAGACCTTTCTAAACCAGGTCAGAAAAAAGCGAGGGAGTGAGCTCAAAGATCCTAGACGGCTCACACCAAAGGTTAGTACATATTCGGACACTATCATACTACCTTGTGAAGTTGGTCAGTAAGCTATATATATATGCTCGATCTTATATATATTTCTTGTTCTTTTCAAACCCGTCGGCAACCAATCGGATCCAACTTATGTGGCCTGTACATAATGAAACACATGTATGATATTATCACTCAACCAGATAATAAACTCACAACAAAGGTAAATGTATTTGATGTTACATATTATGGTTGAATTCAATTTCTATCTTAATTAATGTTACATATGAAATATGCACGCCAATTAATTCATTTCTTTCTTTGATGTTATACAGAGATTTGCCTCTGAGACTTCCTTTTCTGCTGATGAGGTGGACCACATACGCAGAGTATTTTGTCAACATGCAATTGACATCATAGAGTAAATACAACAATCACAGTAATAATTCATTTGTAAATATATGCTTGTAGAGCAACAATTGTAACTACAGTACTACATTAATTAATTTGTAAATTCATTCTGTAAATGAACAATTTTACAATTTGGAGCATTCTTTATGTAATAAATTTTTTATTCTTGCGAATAATTTTCTTAGCCTGTATAATTTTGGTTTTCTGAACGTATATTAGATGGTGGATAGTGCTTGAGTTTTGTGTTTTGAGTTTTGGAGAGTTGTAACTAGCAGTAAGAGATTCTGAAAAGTATTCGCGACTTTTAAGACCGTATATTTATTAAACAGACGGTCCCAAAGGTCTTTGCTTTTTTTTAAAAAAATTAATCCTTGATTTTAGGACCGTATGTTTAATAAATATCCGGTCTTAAAAGTCTTAAAAATGTGACGACCCTTTTAGGAACTCATATTTATTAAATAGATGATCTTAAAGGTCTTTTTTTTTTAAACAAAAAATATATATATGCCTTGAATTTAGGACCGTATGTTTGATAAATATCCGGTCTTCAAAATAACTTTTAAGACCGCATATTTAGGACAAGATATTTAGGACTATATATTTATTAAATATCTTGTCTTAATAATCTTCCTGTAAATAGAAATGATGACTCATTCTTTAAGATAAATTATTAGGGTTCAAGAACACTGAGTTTCTGGCATTAACTCAAGCTCAGGACCCTCGTCGTCGTCAATTTTACCTCTCGAGAAGCTGAAGAGCATTGTCGAAAAAGAAGTAAGATAATGGAAATTTTCAGCTCTGGGTTTGGTAAAACTGATGGCGACAGTGGTCCAGGCTTGAGAAGATTTGTCACTGTGTTTGTTTTTATTCTTAAAAGGTAAAAGTTGTCCCTTTTTCACTTTGTTTTGTATGTTGTTAACTGTATTCTGTGAACTTTTATCCTTAATCACATTTCAGTTATAGTTTTGTTTGTTTCCTTTTTGTCTGAAACAACTGTGTTTGTTTTTATTCTTGAAAGATAAAAATTGTCTTTCTTGTCGTTTTGTACATTTTTTATGTTGTTAACTATATTCTGTGAACTTTTATCTTTAATCACTTTTCAATTATGGTTTTATTTGTTACCTTTTTGTCTGAAACAAAATCGAGATAACGAAAGTATACTATACTCAGACAATCGAAATGGAAAAAAAAATTATTTATCATTTTTTTCCCGCCCGCTGTGGGGCAGGATGAGTACAAACAAAAAAAACATAAAAATATTTAATCCCCCCCGGTCGTTGTCGGAGGGGAGGGAGGGATCGGAGGAGAGGTCGGAGATGTCGTCGTCAGAGAGATTGTACTTGACGTCATTGGTGACGAGTAACATGTTCAGCTTGTTGTTGACGGCGTAGTAGACCTGAAACATTTGGCCCATGCGTCGGTCTATATGAGCGACGCGAGCCAGGAGGTGCTGCATCATCTGTTGAGCGGAGGGGTTTGGAGGCAGCGGAGGAGGGTACAGAGGTGGCTGTTGGGGTGGAGGAGGATTATTGGGCGGTGGTGGTGGTGGAGCGGGAGGACCATTGTTGTGAATTCCTGGTGGTGGTGGAGCAGCCATTATGGAGGTTGTAGAAGTGATTGAGAAGAATATGAAGAACATAAAGTAACAACGGTTTTAAATAGAGAAGCCATCCTGAAAAATGTGAAACGCGGGAACCATTACTGAGGAGACACATAGTTCATCAGAATACGAGGAGACGCCTAGTTATGAAGTTTATCTGGAAGCCGAAGAGACTCTGAATCATTCATTTGAACAGAGTATCTCTGGTGTACGTCTCTCACTTGAGAAGAATGAACTTTTAAAAATTTATTATTTTTTTAAAAAAATTAATAGACTTTTAGGACCGGTTATAATATAAATGATCGGTCTTAAAGATAATTGAATGAAAAAAATTAATAGACTTTTAGGACCAGTTATAAGATAAATGATCGGTCTTGAAGGTATTTTAATGAAATAAATAAATAATAGACTTTTATGACCATTACCTCGTAACTTAAGTCCTGCCTTTATTGTCCTCCACACGCTTCCTCTATGTCCTTAACTTAAGTCCTCATTACCTCGTAACTCCACACTACGTAGCTCTCTGCCCATCATTCCCCAACTGCTCAAACAATGGTTAGATACAAGCAGACAACCCCTCGCAGGAGTACTCCTGAAGCTCATGCCCACGCCAGATCTCTCGTGGGTTCTCTTCCAGTGCGTCGTTCCATTCCAGTGGAGGAGTCACGGGTCGTTGGACCCATTGTTATTTCGGATGATGAAGAAGTTAATGGCCCCCTTCAGCCTTCAGACTCCGAAGAGGTTCCTGCTCCCCCTCTCTAACCTCCTAGTCCTACTGCTCCCTTGGTTGATGATTATGACGCGAAACTGAGATGCATAATACAGGAATGTGCTAATATCCGGCGTGAAATTGCTGTTGCTGAAGCCTCCATCTCCAAGGCATTAGATAATACCAAGAACTAGGATTTTTAGTCGCATCATAATCTTTTTTTGTTAATTTTCAGTTTGTTGTTCTTATTTCCTTCTGTACTTTCATGCTGTCATAGTGATCTAAAAATTAATAAGAAGGAAGATTATATTTTATTCTCCATTCTCCAGTATTCTTTATTTTCTTTCAATTGCTGCAGAAATTTTTCTTTTAAATATTAAAAAGTATTTGACTTTTAAGACTGCAGTTTTATAAATCATGCGGTCCAAAATTAAATGAATTTTAAGATCGCAGTATTATAAACCTCCGGTCTTAAAATTTTCAATATAAATTTAAATGAAATTATTTTTAGGACCGCAATTTTAAAAAACTTTGATCTTAAAAAGTTCAATATAATTTAAATATATCTTTAGGACTGTATTCCTTTTAATTGACCGGTCTTAATAATATCCCAAATAATAAATGTCTCTCTCACGCCACTCGCGCGGAAAAATTAAATTTCCCTGTATGAACTTCTCTCGTCTTGCCGAAAGTGATTACTCTGGTTCTGTCTCCAATGTTTGTGTGTTGCTTCGTTGCTGCTTCACGTTCCACTATCGACAACAACTTTGTGGTTCCTTGGCTTAACGTCTAAAGGCCAAGCTGTACGAGTTGTATCAGCTATATAACTCTATGCTTTTCCTACTTATCGTTCTTGATTTTCCATGGGTTGACCAAAATCGATGAAATCTTCTTTTGGGACCTACCCAACTGACCAACAAGTGTTTTCAGGTTACTCTTATTGTTTGCAACATTAACATTCGTGGCAGGAGAAGAGAGACTCAGCAAACGCATTTGACTTATATGCTACTGGTGAGTGCACGAGACCTACTTGCGATGCGTTTAATTTCCTCGTCATGCATTTATTTTGCTTCTTGATTCACTGTCATACATTTATGACCATAAGACAGAACCTACATTTAGCTTATATACGCATTTGTAGTTGGCTTATTTTATATGCAAGTTTCTCTTTTTACGGATTATGTTATATGTTAAATCTTTCCGTCCATAGGAATTGTACTATGGATCGCAGTTGGATGAATGCTTTACGGACGAGTGTTGAATATCATAATGGGGTTAGGGAATTTATAGAATTTGCTAAACAAAACGCCCATGATGATAGTGGGAAGTTTTATTGCCCTTGTGTACGATGTTTTAATGAGAGGGGACTAAGTCCTGAAGTTATACAGACACATTTAGTTTGTCAAGGATTTTGTAAGACCTATACAGTATGGGTATGGGCAAAAATCCAAGGTAAATTTGGTACCCAAAAAAAACTTCTGGGTGCTAGACGCTCCATTCGAAAAACTTCCGTGACAAATTTGGAATTTAACCCAAAAAGAACATTTCCGATATGGCCAAAGGACGTTTGACGTTTCATCAGTCTTTGGTATATTTGGTCCCTTTTGAAAACTTCCGGGTAATTTTGGTACAATTTTAATACTTCCGGGGTAAATTTGGTACCACGAATACTTCCGGGTGCTGAACGCTCCATTTGCACAACTTCCGTGGTAAATTTGATATTTAACCCATATTGATAAGGAAAGTCATGCAACAGCTTATTGTATTTGTATTTGTAACTCATGGTCAATAATATTTGTATTCTAGCTACGATCTGCTTTTTCCCAATTCAATTTATTCATAATTGTTCATAGCTTGTAGATTAAAGTGTAGCATTTTCTGTGGTGGATTGGCTTGTATGGATTTGTGTATAGATCATTCAATTTATCCACAATTATATTGTTCATAACTTATAGCTTAAAGTATACCGTTTTATGTGCTGGATTGGCTGGTATGGATTTGTGTATATAGATGATCAGTAAGAACAGAACAGGGAAAAAATGCAGGAAACCTTAAACCAATAAAACAAAAACGCCGGTCTTAAAAGTTCAATTTTTAAGACCGGATGTACTCAGATTTACTTAAATACGCGGTCTTAAAGGTCAGGCGACATATTTGATATGCGGTACTAAAAGTTGGTTTTACAAGACCGTTGGTTTTAATATGCCCGATCTTAAAAATTAATCTTTAAGACCGGACATATTAATAAACCAGTCTTGAATGTGAGTCTTTTAAAACCGCGTATAATTATTTTTGTCCGGTCTTAAAAATTAGAACTTTTAAGAGCGGTTGAATTTTTGTCCGTTCTTAAAAATTGAGTTTTAGGATCGATAAAAAAAATATTTCGTTGGATTTAGTATCACTTTTAAGACTTGGTGTTTTTAAATATCTGGTCTTAAAATAGTTTATTTAAGACCAGTTGAAGTCCGCTCTTAAAGATATACTTTTAATACCGGATGGAACAAGACCGGCCGCGAGTCCGGTCTGCGGATGCCTCTTTTGTCCGGTCTTTAAAAGCTTTTTTTGCACCAGTGTACGAATCTAATGGGTTCTTCATCCTTCTAGGTTTTTGAAGGTACGATCTTATGAGCCTTTTGGTTTCAAATTTTTAATGCTAACACTATTTATATTGGGATCTGTACACACAGTGAAATTAAAAATTTTATGAATCTTGAAGAGGATCGCTCAACCACGTTTAAATCAAGGTTCATTATAAGAAACCGTACCTTTCAAAAGTTCGTGTGCGTCTATTCGATTTGAATTAATGGGCTACCTTCTTAATCAGCAGAAGTCGACTCTTCGAATCACCTTCCTCTATCGATACCCATATGAATAACCTTGAACACGGATAGCCGCATGCTAGCGCCTTTAGTATTCTTGCGTCTCTCTATTTTCTTTAGAGTTTCTTGCGGCTTTTTAATACGCTCAACAAAAGTCCCATAGGTTTTTACTAAACGTGATAGGCGTATTATATTCAAAATTAATCCTCATTAATTTTGAAATTTAAATTTTGAATCTGGATTAAAAAATATATTAATTAAATCTATCTAATAGATCTAATCTAATCTATTTATATAATCCGAATTAAAAAGCCTTATGATTTAATTTATCTCTATAAATTAAATATGAGAAAATATATATATAATATAAAATTAAAACTGAGATATTATATCTTAATTTAAATTAAATCAGATATATGATATATTTAATTCAAAAATTAAATTTAAGATACAATATCTCTATTTAATTAAATAATTGATTTATCTTCATAAATCAAATCTGAGATATGATATCTCAATTAGTTTTAGTTATATAATGATTAGCCCCTAGAACATAATTTCTAACAATTTATCCATGCAAAGTTACTGTCTTAATCCCAAAAAAGAAAAGTTATTCCGTTTAACTTGTCGAGGAGAAATTCTAAAGTTCTAATTCTCTAGATATGTTTGAATTTTACTCTTGCATGTTTTGAGTTAGATAGAATTTTCCGCTTTGAACAAGAAAACCTGTGATTTATGTTAGCGGCATTAGGTTTATGGTTAGCATGTGATGAGGCAATTTTCTTGAACAACGTAATCTCCGAATGTGAATTCTTATGTTCCTTTTTTCCCTTCATATTTTGAGGGATTTGTCCGGTGAGATTAACCAGAAAGGACCGGTGCTTCAAAAGTTTTCTGTTTGAACTTGGAAACATGATATAAACTTGTTGAAATTAATCGCCAAATATCTTCAGCACATATCAATCGTTTTCGTGATAGAATCAGAGACAAACTTGTCAAGGATAGCAATAAACATAATAATAGGAGAAATTAATGTATTATTTTATAAACAATTTTATCCATTAAATATATTTAATTAAGGACTTTATTGTTTATTATTTGTTTTAGTAATATTTAACTTTTTTTCAAGTTAAAATTTCCATTAACTCAATATATACAACTAATATGTATATATAGTATTCAATATGATTCATGTCTTTTTTAGTTATTTTTCATCTCAACTAACTTTTCAAATAATAATCCAAACACTCATCAGTTTTGAAAAAAATCACTTATGCAAAAAAACCAAAAAGACAATCCAAACACAAATTATATTTACAATCTAATTTTTTTTCTTACCAAACTTTTACAAAAATCAGATAGCCTTTAAGTTACTGTTAACCCAAATAGACCCAATGTGTAAAGTCATCTGATTTTTCCTAGGTTTAGGGGGTGTTTGGAAGAAGCCCAAAACTTAGGTTTTGCGCAAGCCAAGACAAAACTCCTCTTACATACTTACCTCGTACTACGCAAAATCTAAGTTTTGGAAGGTTTCCAAACACCCCCTAGTAAGGACCGTAATGTTGTTTTGCCGGCAAGAGAACAATTCTTCCAACAAAGCTTTCTTAATTAGATGCTGAAGCTAAATCAAGCATTCAAGTGAGAAACGCAAGAAGTGTCCTTCTTTTCTCTAAGTTAAAATCTTTTCCCTTGAATTGTCTCTAATTTTACCTATTCTGTTGTAATCATGATCGGTCTAATTTTATTATTATCTTGGGCGGCATATTATATCCAAATTTGTGGAAAGTGGGCAAAGTAAAAGTACGGAAAAAACTTTAATTAATTAATTAATTATCAAAATGTCACTGAGGTAAAAGTATTAACTCATCTGCCCCCTTGTAATCGATTACATGCCTTATGTAATCGATTACAGGGGTCAAATCTCTTTTTTTTTTTTCATTTTTTGCAATATGTAATCGATTACGTCACTGTTTAGTAATCGATTACATAAAATTTACAAAATGTAATCGATTACGAGGAGTGGCGTAATCGATTATATAAAATCAAAAGGCAAATGTGGCAGTTACCACGCGATGTAATCGATTACATATCGCAGAATCAGTTTTTAAAAAGGCGAAACACCTCATTTTACCTCATTTATCATTTTTGTAACCAATTAGGACTCCCCCACTCTCCTCCATTGTGATTTTCAGCCAGAAAGCTGCGGATTTAAGCCGTGGGTTGAAGAAAAATCAAAGATTTGCTCTCATTTGCGTTGATTTTGGTAGGTTTTCGGTACTCATTGCGAATTTGTCTCTATTTTCTTCGTTTTTCTGAAGATATGGTTCATGTAATCGATTAAGGTTTGTTTTCTTTGGGTATGTAATGTTTTAATCATTGATTTGAATTCTTTGTTGTTGTTTTTTAACAAGTAATAGATTAAATTGATGTTTTTGTGCATTTCGGAATCAATGTGTGTATGTTTGCATGTGAAATTGATGTAAACAGTGGGATTGAAGCACAAATTACATGTTATTGTGTGTATGGATGTTGAAGATTATTAATTACGTGGAGTTTGATTGTTGATTGTGCATTTTTCTTTCAATTACATTGTCTCCGTTGACCGATATTGATCATGCATTATGATTATGTCTTTAATTGTGTTTGTTTCATATTTGTTGATGGTTTATATTATTGAAATCTTAAATTGGGTTGATAACTTACTTAGAGGTTTACTGAATTTAACAACCTGATTTAAAATTTTCCTATTTCAGGAAGCTTTATATGGGATTTTTCCCATATAAATACTACATAATAAAGAAAATTCTATGATATAAAGGGTTAAGATGTTTGTATAAAAAAAAGGGTTAAGATACCTTCAACACCCTTAATCTTATTTATTGTGCACACTAGAAAAACAACATGAGGATGTTATATACACTATAAATAAGATTAAAGTGATAGACACTATTAGGAAATTACATTTGGGTGGCAGATACTATTTTACCCATCATAATATAATAAATTGCTTCTTATAGCATTAGTATTGTTAATGGCTATGCTTCAGTGAAATTCCTCTCCCCTTTGAATGTTTGAGAACTATTGTACTGCAATCTCCTTTTTCTTTATATATATATATATATATATATATATATATGTACATATATATATATATATTAAAAAAAAAAGAACAGTTGATATTGGTTTTGTAATTTTTGAGATAAAATTACTCTTGCACTAATCGGGTCTAAACGTACTTTTAACCAAAACCAACTTATTATACATACGTTTATGATTTTAAAAGTGATTATTTACATAAATTGATATAAAACTCATCTTACATATTTATCTCATATATCATAAATTACGGTTAAAAAATTGTTTTTAAATACTCCAATCACTATTCTAAATAAATACTAACTTTATTATTGAGCTTTATGGGAAAGGTGTACAGTTTCAAAAGCCAAATCACGATGATTAAACTTGTTATTGACATGTATTGTATAAATTAATGATATATTTTTTTGCCATTTCAAATGTATTATAAATTTGTGGTTTGATGTTAGTTTTTTTTTAACATAAGAATTACCAAAAATATAATATTTCAATTCATTTTATCCCATATGTTTATTATTTTTTTCTCAAACTAATTTTTTCATCCTATAAATTGATAAATCATCTAATGTTATAAAAAAATATTTTAAAAAGATCATCTCACATTTGGTAAAATTAACCAATTAACTTATCCCTTTAATCTACTAAAATTAGTATTATTTTTATTATATTTTTATGTAATAAATTGTTTTTCATGACTTTCTTGGCCAGGAATTGATTTTCATGATTTTAAGCCAGGTATTTGTGATGGCTTCCATTTTTTTAGTACTTTGTTATGGTTTCAATTCTTAATTTAATAGTATACAATTTTAAATTATTATTTTTTAAATTGGCACTGGTAACTGGAGAGTGGGGACCACATAAAAAATGGTGAAGCAAGCATGTCAGCAATACAAGCAGTGGGATGATGAGGGTACAGAATAAGGGCGTAGGAGGGAGCATGCAGGGGATTAGGTGCGGCAGAGAGCGTCATGTAGATTGAGTGGGGCCCAATCTCAGTGGTCAAGGCATTGGATTCAGTTTGCACTTTGCATAAAATCCGAAGGGAGTAGTCCTTTTGTTTCCCACGCCACGCCACCATATTTTACTTTTACTTGTTTGTTTTTATTATAAGGGTGAGCTGTGTTTTTTTAAAAAATAAAAAATTAAATAAATTATTTAATTAATAATATATCTTTAGATCATATATTATTTTATTATTTAAATTAATTAATTTTAAAAAATAAAAATAATCAAGAATAACTTAATTATTTTTTTAATTTCTCTAAAAATAGTTAATTTAGTATTATAATTAGGATATAAGGTAATTTTTTTTTTTTTACAATACTCAATGTACTATGAGTATCTATTTTTCTAATACAATCAATATATTGCGATCTTTTTAGTAATATAATTATAAGTTATCAATATCAAGATTAAGTTAAAGTTGATTTTAATAATAAAATTTATATAAAAAATATAATTAGTTTCCACATTTTCCAATTTCGGGCCCTATCTAAAATTTTCCATTAATTTAATGTTCCATTAATATCTTCTCCAATTTTATAAATTTTTTAATATTTTTTTAAAAAACATACTAGTTAACCCATTATAATTAGGAAAAAAGATATAAAAATATCACCTAAATTTTAAAATATCAAGTTAGTCTTATTTTCTATAAGAGTAGATATTAAATTGACCACTCATTTTTTAAAAAAATTACTCACTTGAGATTTTGAAGTTTAAATAGTACTTTTTTAAAAAAAATTAATGAATGTCCGATGTAATTTAGATAAAATGATAAGAAAATATTATTTAAAATATAAAATCTCAAATTATTTTTATTACCCATAAAAATATAGATATTGAATAATTATTTTTATAAAAAATCATTAATTTAAAATTCAAATAATATTTTCTATTTACTGACCCAGACCCAGGGACTCCTCATGCCTCTTGATTATCATAATTATTATTACTCTTATTATTATTACTCTTATTATTTATTTGGTTATTATTAGAAATCACTGCTTGTCCGTGACAAAGCCCTAGGGAGGCATGTCGCGGTCAGATCCAAACTTCGTTGTCCCTTCATCACTATCCTCACTGTCTCACATGTTACTCCAAATTACCAAATTGACCTTTATCAACTTCTCAAACTCAAATCATTGGCTACACTTCTTCAACCACATCAATATGTTTCATAAAGTAACTCCTCTCGCTGGTTAACTTTTTCTCCATTTATTTTTTTTCATGTTGAATTGATTTTTAATAGTTCAAATTTTATATTATATTAAAAATAATATCAAATATTAAATGATAATAATATTTTTATATAACAAATCTCAGCCATTAAAAATCAATCCAACAATAAAAATAATAATAAAATAAAGTGATTAATGAAGACACTATTTTTCTGATGTTCCAAGCAGCACCAATAACAATAGTAGTGATAATAATAATAAGTTATATCATTTACTTCCAGTAAATAAACAGAAAAATTCTATAAAAATATCACTTAATTTTTAAAATCATAAAAAACATATTTCAATTTTCGAAATCTCAAATATCATTTATAATGTATTTACACTATAAAGGATGTTATACATTAAAGAAGAGAGGTGGTATGATGTTAAAATGTTAAAATCAAAATATACTTTTTTATATAAAATTTTTAGAAAAAGGGATTGGGCTCATCTATGATTTAAGGGTAAGACGAAATCTCCCTTCTTCATAGGTAATACCAATGTTAGATAGGGCAAGTCATCTATTACTATCAAGCATTTACCTAAACACTTTGAAGCTAAGATGTCTCCCCCAATGCTTTGATCAACTTTAAGATCAAACTCCCTCCATTTAATAAAAATGTCTAACCCTTTGCCTGTTGAACCTAAGAGTAAAATCAAAATATGCTAATACAAAACAAACACGATAAAATGGTACTCCCTCCGGTCTTAATTATAAAACATATTTAACTGATTTTGGGGAGATTAAGGAAATGAGTTAAATTAGTTAATTTCACTCATTTTCCTAAAATGCCCTTATATAAATTTTCAATGACATTAACATAACTCCCCAACCTAAAATCTTCTTTTTAATTGAAATGATGGTCTTAGTGCGCGCACACAGATATATATATCTACAACCCCCTTCCCCCCCACCCAAAAAAAAAAAACACATACGCCCCCATATACACACACATATATCTACACACAAATAGAAACCCCACATCCCCCCACCATGTATACACACATCCACACACACATATAATAAGTGTATGAGTATGTGTACACATATATGCGCGCGCGTGCGCATATATATGTATTGGTAAATTGACGTTAACTCATTGATAAACAAATTAAAATCCAACAATTTAAAATTTTTATTGACTGAAAAATTTTATGAATCTAGATGCATAAACTTACCAAAAACTAAACACACTTTAGAGGATAAAATAAGGATGTTTTAGGAAGAAATTGACAAAAATTTAAATTTTGTCCTATAATTAGAACCAACTTTCAAATATTGTTCTATAACTAGGACCGGAGGGAGTAGTTCTTTTATTTTGGTCAAATGAAGGTCCTCCGTATATCCCAAAAAAATTTAAGACTACCCAGAATCTGAGTATTGGGCCATATTCTTATTACAAGTTGAAATGGGTCCCCTTCATTATTCCCGCTAGCCTATTATTTTTATGGTTATTTGGGGTATGAATTCTTTCTTAAGAGAATTCTGACAAAATTCAATTGAAATATCTAAATTTAAATTTAATCCTGCACTTTTAATAAATTTTTAATCAAGCCTTTTAGCTGATTAAGGATTTCTGAATCTTATTCAATGACTATAATATCCCTTTAATTAGAAGGAAATATTTAGGTACTCCATTCCCTCTTTTCCCTCTCTCCCCCTCTATTCCTTTGGAGACCATCTCTTCGTAAAAATTTGAACTTTTTTTTATTCTCATGCTATTGTTTTTTTTTTTAAAAAAAAAGAATAATGCTTGAATCAGAATATCGAGAGACATATTACATCAACTTCAGCTAATACTCCCAATTTCCATCAATGTCCACCTCTTGAATAAAAGAAGAAGGTTGACCGAGGAGACAGAAATCTCATCTATACTATAAGGGTATCAGACTAATTGATCAACAATTGTTATGGCCTCTCTATAATTACGAGTGACCACAACTTACCAATCTCTAAAAAGAAACATCCTAATATCATTCACAATGTCATTGAAATGATGATGTTGATCACATCCTCTCAAATATAATTAATAACCTATATAAAATTAGTAACTAAATTAATTTTTGTATACCCTTTGTACCAAAAAAGCATTTGGCTTAGGCATTTGACTTCAGTTAGATTTTGATGGTGCTTCATTCTCTTACCACAATCGTTGGAAATCTTAGAATGAAATGGGGAGAGATTAAGGATGGCTTCAATGGTGGTTCTTGAAGAAAGGTTGTCAATTTATGGAACAAGTGAGAAAATCAGAGATGGGACAAAGATAAAAGGGAGAGAGTTTGGGAAAGAGGGGTAGCTGAGGTGCCTAAGCAATTTGCCAAACCTAGGCAATTTTAATTTTTAAAACAATAAAATCGAGGGCAATTAATATTCCCATAAAAATAATAAGTATAGTTGGCTACTATATAGATTTAAAATCACTTGAGTTGGAGCATTCTCATTAGATAGAGCATAGCTAGTACGTTAACAGTATCTGAATATTTCTATTTAATTAGAGGGGCATTGTAGTCTTTAAATAATATTCAGAAATTCTTAGTCAGACATCTTCACCGAATTAAAGATTAGTTAAATGTGCAAGATTGAACATAAATTTAAGTATTTCAATCAGATTTTATTAGGATTCTCCCTCTCTCTTATGGCATATTACTACAGTAAATAATCTTACTTATAATTATCACGAATAATTTCATTTTAATTATGTAAAAGTGTATCTTTGTACATAACATTTAATGATCATGCCATGAGAGGATTCAAATCCTAATATGCTTGAATTACACCCGCGCACAAAGATTTATTCTTTCTAAACAAAAAATGCTATTCTTTTATCTTTAGCATAAAACATATTTGAGATAATTAATCTTAATTTTAAATATAAGACATAATTTTTATATTTTAAATATTTTCCTAACTTATTTATATTGATACTCCCTCAACAATAATTAGTGAGAAGAAAAAAATGAGAGAATTAAAGAAAATATTTAAAATTCTTTTCAACTAACTTTATTAATTTAATTAAACTAGATAAATATATTTTATATTAAAGATATGGAGTATAAAACAAAGATGACTTAAGATTTTAGTAGAAGTAATTGTTTTTTTTTATTCTTGCAGCTGTACTTCTAGCGCTCTGCTAGGGTTTGGGGTTCTGTGCCCTAGCCATGCATAAGTCGGCCGGTTGTGGTTTTTCATCGGATGAAGCAGACCTTCTCCAACGTAGCAAGAAGAAAGTAAAGGGGGGAGACGCTACCTTCTCCAATGAACAGACGCTGGTGCAGCGAGATGAGGAGTGGATGGAGGGCCAATCAAGTTTTAAAGCAATCCTCATGAAGCATAATGGTGAGTGGGAGCCCGAAGAGGAGAATTTACTTGAAGAAGACAAGGAGATGGATATGGAGGAAACCCAGGATATGCAGAACGAGCATCAGAGTAATGGACCGGATGTCATGATTGAAACACGTGCCGATGGGAAGACAAATTTCAAATTATCGAATGAATTCAAGGAAAAGGAATGGAAACCATGGAAACAATCCCTTATTGTAAAACTCATGGGTAAGAAAGTGTCAGTTAGTTTCATGAAAAAGAGGTTGGAAAACTTGTGGGCCAGGGAAGGGAGGATTGTGGCTACTGATATAGATAATGATTATTACCTAGTGAGATTTGAGAAAAAGAAAGACATGGAGTTTGCCTTACTTGCTGGGCCCTGGACAATATTTAACCATTACCTAGCTGTCAAGTCGTGGGAACCAGACTTTCAAGCAGCTGAGGCATCTATCACACATGTTACCGCCTGGGCAAGATTACCTAGTTTCCCGATAGAATATGTTAACACTCCTCTAATAAAGAGTGTGGGGAATTGGTTGGGGAAATTCATGAGACTGGATACAGCAACCACAACGCTTGCTAGAGGGAAGTTTGCCAGAATTAGCGTGGAGTTGGACCTCAGCCAACCTTTAAAAAGTGAATATTACCTAGATGGGAGATATAAGCAAGTGGAATATGAAGGCTTGCACCTGATCTGCTTCAAATGCGGAAAGTATGGTCATAACTCCCAAGTATGCACTGTGGAGACCAGCTCTGAACTGCAAGTTGTACAAGGAAGAGAGGACACGGTAAACATGGAAGAGGACGTGAATGCCAATAGTGTGAAGAATGGAGAGGGGAGTGGTGCCAATTTCGGACCGTGGATGGTGGTCAATAGACCTCGTCGTAGAAGAATGCAAGGTGGGAAAAGTGAGAGCCTGAAAGTAGGCCCGAAGTTGTCAAATGAGAGGAGTCTGGAGTCTAGGAGGGACGTAAAGTTAGCTATGCATGGGCAAGCGATGGGAGAGGCTGAGGTAGGAAGTCAAGGGATAGTTTTCCAGGATGCAAGCCCAAAACGAAGAACCGCCAAGGACAAACTCCAAGTGGTGGAGACTGAAACGAATTTCAAGCTTGTGGAGGGAGGGGTAGAAGTTACCAATGCTCAGGTACAAGGCCAGAATAGGTGTCCTAGCGAAGGGGTCGGGAGGCGTAAATCACCAAGAGAAGGTGGGGTTGAGAGGCTCGTCGATCCAAACAACACAGCAGACACAAGGGTCGAGGTCATTGGGCAGAGGGGACAAGCACGCGTTACAGTATGCGTGGCGATGGACCAGCTGAGGGCAAGCAGACCACTGAGTGTGGTGAATATTGATAGTGAATCTAGACCTCCAGACCCAGAATTTCCAAGCTGCATGGGGGAGACGTCAGTAAGGAGAGATGAACCAGCTATGGAATGCGCAGTGAAGCATAGAATACCTTGTTGCAGGTGCACACTCATCCTACACCAGACCCCACATGTATTTAATGTCTTTGCTCTTCTGGAACTGCAGGGGGGCGGCTAAGTCTAAATTAGGGCGTACCCTTAAGATGATGATAGAGAAACATCACATTTGCATGGTTGCTCTCATGGAAACCAGGACAAATGGTATAAATAGCAGCAAAATAATGAAAAAGATTAACTTTGATAAAGTTATTATTGAAGAAGCTACGGGGTTTTCAGGCGGCATTTGGGTAATGTGGGACTCAAAAAAAGTTACCGTGGACATCATCAGTCAAGCATCTCAATACGTTCACATGAGGATTGTGAGTGAGAACACCAGAAGATTCCTATGTACGGCGATATATGCAAATCCTCAAGAGTCAACCAGACATGAGATGTGGGAAGAAGTGAAAAACATTAGCGTTTCAATTCAGGAGCCATGGATAATGGCAAGGGATTTCAAAGACATAAGGTGTGCTGCAGAGAAAGCAGGAGGGTCACAACCGGATCCCGCAAAATGTGAACGATTTCAAGATTTTCTAGATTGTTGTGAATTGGAAGAGGTGTTATGCACAGGTGCAAAATTCACTTGGCAGGGACCAAAATGGAACCACCTTGATAGAGTTTTCAAGAAGCTCGATAGAATCTGTGCAAACGTGCAGTGGAGACTAAGTTTTGAGGATGCGTCAGCCCTAGCTCTCCCCAGAATACTTTCAGACCACAACCCTCTCCTCCTAACACTGAAGAACCGTGGGCAAGGGTGGAGTGATAGACCGTTTAGGTTCATGGCATCCTGGATGGAGCACCCAAGATTTGGCAAGTTGATGCATGACGAATGGCGCAAAGAAATGGAGGTTAACCTAATGCTAGAGAACTTCACGCCTCAACTCAAAAGATGGAATAAAGAGGTATATGGGAATATTAATAAAAGGAAGAGGCATTTATCTGATAGAATTGCTTGCATTCAAATACAAAGGGAGAGTAGGGATTGCCTGAGACTTGAAGAAATAGAGGAGCAACTACACAGAGAGTTGAACATGACTTTGGATCATGAGGAAATTATGTGGTACCAGAAATCTAGACAAAAATGGATTGAGGATGGTGACAAAAATACCAGATTCTACCATCTTAAGACAGTTATGAGGAGGTGTAGCAACAAGATCTCAAGGCTCAAAAATCATTTGAATATGTGGATTGAGGACCCGATCGAGCTTCGTGAGCATGTATGTAGCTTCTATAAAGAACTGTTCACTGAGGAGATGCAGAATCGTAGATGGATTACTTCATCCAACATGTGGCCTAGTCTAGACCACGGCGACTTTCTTGCACTTGAATCCCCTCCTAACGACCAGGAGATTTGGAGGACTCTGAGCTCAATGGGTGCATATAAAGCTCCTGTCATTGATGGATACCCTGCCATATTTTTTCAGAGACAATGGGATACACTAAAAACCCTAGTCTGTGACGCAATCAAGGGAATATGGGCACATCCTACATCCGTTGGTGAAATTAATTCGACGCTATTAGTCCTCGTCCCAAAGACCAAGAAGCCAGACAAAATCACGCAGTTTCAGCCAATCTCATTATGCTCCATCTTATACAAGCTCCTGTCCAAGACCATCGTACTAAGACTTAAGCACATAATGGAGAAGGTTGTCTCCCCCTATCAGGTAAGTTTTGTACCTAACAGGCAAATACAAGATAACATTACAATCGCACAGGAACTCATTCACTCTATGAACAAGATGAGAGGACGAAAGGCTTATATGGCGATCAAGATTGACCTCGTAAAAGCCTACGATAGAGTTAGCTGACAATTTATGCGCCGAACCTTAGAAGAAATCCGTATTCCAGAAGTTCTAATCAATCTAATCATGCATTGCGTGACAACAAGTCGGATTAATGTTTTGTGGAATGGGGGGAAAACTGGTGAATTTAATCCATCTAGAGGCCTACGACAAGGAGACCTCCCTTCGTCATATATGTTTGTACTCGCTATGGAGAAACTATCACATATAATCATGACTGCAGTCAGTGGAGGACTGTGGAAGCCCATGAGTGCTGGGAGAGGTGGGCCGAAGATTTCTCATTTGGTCTTTGCGGATGATTTGATAGTGTTTATGGAGGCAACGGAGGACCAGATATACACACTCCTGAAGTGTATGAAGCTTTTTGAAGACATGTCTGGGGGTAAGCTTAGTGTGGAGAAAACTTGTGTGTTTTTATCCAAAAATACATCTACTGAAGTCATGGACAAGATAACCCAAATCAGCGGGTTTAAATGATGCAACATGGAAGGGTCTCTAAAACTCTATATGAAGGTATCACCGAGAGGGTATGTGAGAGGTTAAATAGTTGGATTCAATTATGCTTGTCCCAAGCGGGGCGAATAACCCTATCCCAGTCGGTCTTGGCAGCAATTCCTTTCTTCCAGATGCAAAGCTGCAAATTGCCTGTGGCAATCTGTCAAAATATGGAGAGATTACAGCGAGAATTTATCTGGGGTGATGCTGAAGACCAGAGGAGGCATCATTCAATTAGTTAGGAGACCATCACTTCCCCGAAGGCTACTGGTGGGTTAGGCTTGAAGCGTTTAGAAGTAATGAATGATGTCTTTTTAGCCAAGAAAGCTTGGAGGATGTATTCTGAACCACATCACTTGTGGGTCAAAGTACTAGAAGCCAAATACATGACTAGCAGAAGGACTGGGTCTTTGTTTGAGGCCCGTAGGGGTGATTTTCGACTCTGGGAAAACTATGTATGATGTGGTGTGCAATGGAAGACAGGCTTGTTTGGGAGGTGGGAGATGGAAGAAATACGAGATTCTAGAAGGATAAATGGTTATTACCCTTATGCCCATTGGAGGAAATGTTGGCAAGTGAGGCTCCAGCGGCTAACGAGGACATTAGGGTTGCTGAAATGGTGACCCACACGGGTGAGTGGAATTTTCAGCTGATCAGGAGTTGCCTACCAAGCAATATAGTGGACATGTTTCATAGTGTTCTTCCCCCTTCCCCGGAAGAGGGTCCTAACAAGAGAATGTGGAGTCTCCACAACTCTAACGCAGTCACCGTTGGGGCTATATATCATAGTCTCTTGCAGCAAGGTGAGGTGGATGAGACGACACAAGAAATGTGGAAGAAAATCTGGGGGTGGATTGGCCCACAGAAAGTTAAGATATTTGCATGGAAGATGGTGCATCAACGTCTTCTCACCAAGTGTCGAATTGCCAGCTGGAGTGGGGGAGATGGAGTGTGCCCGTGCTGTAAAAGGGAGCCTGAAACCTTGCTACATGCGTTAAGAGATTGTCTTATAGCGAAGAGCATATGGGAGATCCTTGAGCCTACGACTTTGGATTGGGATTTTTTCAATTAGAGTACAAGCTCGTGGATGGCTTTGAACCTAGGCGCTGTAGGCGCTTGTCCTGCCCCGGTAGGATGGCAGACGAAGTTCCTTTTAACGTGCTGGAAGATGTGGATTTGGAGGAACAAGCAGAACCAGGGTGAAGGGGTGCCCCCCCTTAAGATCAAACTGGAAACCATAAGAAGACTGGCGCAAGATGTGGAGGAGGCGACAAAGCTCCAGGAGTTGAGAATGAAAACTGGGACGAGTCTAATCAATGTAGCTTGGCAGTTCCCGAATGAAGAGTACATTAAGATTAACACGGATGGGGCAGTGAAAGGTAACCCTGGGCCTGCGGCCTGCGGTGTAGTGATTAGAAACTCACAAGGTTGCTGGTTGGGTGGAAGTGGCGTGAGGCTGGGGACATGCTCAGCATTCAGAGCTGAACTCTGGGGTATTCTGCATGGATTAGAGATAGCCTGGTCTGCTGGGCATAGAAAGGTAATTCTGGAAAGTGACTCGTTAACGGCGATCACTGGGCTCACCAAAGGAGGTGGAGCAGTCTGTGAGATTCGTCTTATATCTCGTATACGGACCTATATGAGCAAGGCATGGGAGGTGCAACTACAACACTCTTTCAGAGAAAGCAATATGTGTGCGGATTGGATGGCCAACTTCATGCTTGACCCAAGCACTCAAGCAGACAAGATTTTCTTTGAGGAACCACCAAGAGGAATCCTTCTGTTGTACCAGGCAGATCTAGCAGCAATTAGTAAAGAGCGCATTGTGGCTCTCCCTCGTTAATTTATTTTGTTCTTCATTTTGTTTTGATAGGCGTTTAGCCTTTTCTCCTACCAAAAAAAAAAAGATATGGAGTATTGTATTTAACAAGGAACTAAAGACAAATCCAGACAGTAAATGATCAAAATTATAATTGTATCTTGATCAAACCAATCATAATTAAAAATAGGGTTAAGGTGCAAAAATACACATGTGCTTTGGTTAGAGGAGCATCCAGTGACAAGTGCTTTTTTTAGGTGTAAAAGTACACACATGGTTACAAATTAGGTGCAAAAATACCGTTTGATCGTTAAGTTTGACTTTTTTACTTTTTCAAAAGTGCAAAAATACACATGTATTTTGGTAAAAAGAGCATCCAATACCAATTTTTTTTTAATTTAATAATTTTATTTTAATTAAAGAAAAATTATTATTTCTCTAGGTATAGTTCCTAAGAAGCTAAATTTTTTCTTCTTATTTATCATTTTGGAAAGGAGGATTTATCTAATGGGTAGAAAAGATAAAAAAAAATTATTTCCATAATTTAGTTTCCTTTTTTTAAAAAAATCTATATTAAATTTTCATTCCAAAAGGAAATTGAACGGAGGAGAGAAGCACACAAATCAAAATAAGGTTCCAAACATATATATACAAGTAAAGGAAAATGCTCACAGTCACAGCGGCATAACACGTTGACAGCAAAGGAGAAAAAAAAAAAGCAGAGCAGATGCAAGCATTATTGTATATAGTACATACATACATACATATATATATATATATATATATATATATATATATATATATCATATTTAATCAAATGTTCTACCCCCTCCTTCAACGTTGACTTCTTCTACTAGTAATATATATATATATATATATATATATATATATATATATATATGGGTGGATAACTTTATATATCCTATATGTATATTGCTTTAAAATACAGATCCAGAGATGCATGCACGTATTCTTTCCTTTCTCAACATTTATGTAACTTCATTCCATTGTTTAAGCACACACACACATATATTTTCTTGCAGCAAAAATGATGGAGAACATTGTCAGCAGGATCCGAAAAGAACCAGACGTTACATATATATATTTAACCATTAAAGATCCCTCATAACTTCAGTGATACTCACATACAGTAGCAGCAAGGAAGCAAAGCCAAAACAGAGTCCAGGCACAAGGCAAACACGCTGAAACATATGTATACACAAACACAGCAAGTAACGGACAGACACTCTCATGACAGCAAAAACGATGGACTCTATCCCTGTTTTTCTGGTTTAGTTTCAGTTTGATGAAAACACATGACTTTTAGATCCTTAAAGCTTCATACTTGGCGGAAAGATGATAGAAAACTCAAGGTGAAGAAAACCCATTGCTTACCTTCAGTTTCCAGACCATCCGATGAGGTATTGTTGCTCTCTTCCTCCCCAGATCCGACGGTATGAAACAGGGCAGTGGGATGATCTCTTCTCTCTCTCTACAACGCTTTCTCAGTCTCACTCTCTTTCTCTCTCAGTTTGCTCTCGTTCTCACGCTCCTGTTCTGTTCTTAGCTTCACCGAAAGAAGTGTGTAGAATGAATGGAACATAGGTGTGTGTGTGTATATATATTAGATGCTATTGGTATTGCTCTTTTTACCAAAATATATATGTATTTTTTCACTTTTGAAAAAATAAAAAAGTCAAACTTAATGGTCAAACGGTATTTTTGCACCTTAACCCTTAAAAATATATAAGAATCTTCATATATAACCTGAAAATAACAATATTTAACTACACAGACAAGTATATGGAATATGTGTGTGTTTATTTTTGGGAAAATTCCATTCAGAGCCCAAGGTAGGAAAATATTGTCAAAAAAGACCTTAAGAAAAGTCAAATGTCAAAAAAGGCCCTAAGGCCTTTTCTGATATTATTTCAGAAAGCGTTAACAACTATGTCAGTAGCAGTTAACAACTATATCAGTGCCCGTTAACAACTAAATCAGTATAATTAACAATTAAATCAGTCTCATTAACAACTGTATCAGTAGTTATTAACAACTATATCCATACAATTTTTTAAAATAATACCATAAAAGGGGCCTTTTCTGACATATATGACTTTTCTTAAAGTTTTTTTTGACAATATTTAAAAAATTTGGGCCTTGAGTGGAATTTTCCCTTTATTTTTTGGTCAAAAGTGTGTATATTGTAAGCTACACATAATCTAATGGAATAAAGTTGCTAAAGTATAAATTTGAATATTATTATTCTTATTTAATTCAAAACGATGCGCGAACAATATAGAATCCAACTTGTTATAAGTTAACTTAGTTTTATACTTAGTTCACTAGTTAACTAAGCCTAGATTATTTTGAAGTTTGAAAGGAATTGTGCTTTGAGAAGAGAAAGTGACAAAGTCGTGGAAGAAACTGGAAAGTAAAAGGGAGAAAAGAAGTGGGCATATAAAGGTAAGAAGAGAATTGTGACTGAGATTTACCATAAAAAGGGCTGCTTCAAAATGCCCAAACCGCGGAACAGGGACCTCACTATTTTTCTACCTGTCCACTTTTCTTTACTTTTTTATTTGTATGTAAGATACACCTTGTCCCTTGGCTCAACTGATAAAAAGGTTGGATACTCTCACTAAAGAGAGAGGGTTCGATCCTGGAGTTGGTTAAGGTGCTGAGGGAGGCGTCTGAGGGTAATAAATGGCTCGCCCTACCCAACATTGATATCATTTAAGAGGAAGAGAGATTTCGCCTTACCCTTAGATTGTGGGTGAACCCAACCCCTTTCCTAAAATTTTTATATAAAAAAAAATTTGTATCCAAGATCAATTCAGATAGTTAATATTTAATATCTTATAAAAAATAAAAAAAATATTAATAAAATTATAAAATATGAAATATTGAAAATAAATTTTCCTGATTTATTTTTTTATTTAATGTTATAGTAATATTATGATAAAATATTAAATTTCAATACTTAGAATTAATCTAACGGAAATGAAAAAATAGAATGAAATTTTGATAGACAGAAATGGAAATAACGAAGCTCTATTCCCCAGCGCACACCGCAGGGCCCCTCTCTCTGTCTCAATCAATAATAATAGCGACTTTCTCGATAAAGCCACCCTTGAAAGCTTTTTCTGAGTTCCCTGAGACACGCGCTCTATGGCACTCTCCGTAATTAGGAGGCGTGGTGAAGGGTAATGTTGTCATTTTAACACGTAGACAGGTCAGATCATTCGCGAATCCCAAGATTTGAGGACGAAGATCGGCATGGGGATTTGAGAGACTTTTGTGTACGGATAACCCGGGAATCTCCGAATCGTCCTCCCCATAGGCCTGATCAATTTACGGAACAACCCTTCATACAACCGTATAATACCCATTTTGTCATTTCTGCCGGCCTCACTCCTCAGCTTCATATCATTTGGGATTCGGTTATTGGTCTAAAAAAATTAGCCAGTCCCTTAGAAAATGAACATAAATTATTGCCTAAACTAAAGTTGTATTGATAAAGATTTTAATTATTATTTATGAAATAATTATAATTACTCCCTCCCTGGTCCACAATATAGAGAGGTTCTAGAAGAATAATTTGATCCAAAATATAAGTTATTTATAAGATAATTAAGACTTATATTTTAATTTTATCTATATAATTAATGTTTATTTCAATTTTCCCACTTATTAGATTTTCAAAAATATTTTTCAATAAGTGAATTAATTTATAACATATTTAATGAGTTAACTATCACTCCATATCTTCCATAAATTAGTTAAAACGCCCTAAATTATGAACCGAATGTAGTATTTTTCATTATTAGGATAATTCTATTATTTTAGTCAATGATGATATGTTTTTTTTGGGTTAAAGTATTAGTCTTTTAAATTTTACTTGAGACATATTTTTTGTTCTTTAACTTTATAAATATACTTTTGATTCTATATTAACACTGTTTATGTTGCTAACGAAAAATGTTGACATTACAAATTTAAATTATGTTTGTACGGTTGATAAAATATATTTAAATTTTTAATATAATATTTTAGATTATTGAATTAAATATTTTAGTGGAATTGAGATTTTGATATTGATTCTTCATTAGATTTTTATATGTTTTTCAAGGTACACATTTTTAAAATAGTCACCACTCAAGTTTACAAAGTCATCATGAGTTTGTTGTGTTAGCATTTTTCATCAACAACATTAACTATATTAAAATTATAGGATTCAAAGTATAATAATGTTAATAAACCAAAAATATACCATATGCAAATTTAAAAGATTAAAAGTATATTTTAACCATTTTTTAATAATCTTTTCCGGTACTTAGAGGATGAATAGTTTTCACATCTCACACCATGTTCATTCTTTGAGTTTTGAACTTATATTTTCTTCCTAACAAGTGATGCTTACTTACCTCCAAACCAACAGCTTATGGTTGGTATGTTTAAAATTTAAAATTTACACACTTTTTCTTTTGGATACAGAAATTTTAAGAAAAGAATTTGGCTCACCCACGATCTAAGAGCAAGACGAAATCTCCTTTCTTCATAGAGGATACTAATGTTGGATACCGCGAGTCATCTATTACCCATAAGTATTTATTTAGACATTCAAGAGTTAAAATGCCTCTCCCAACACCTTTACACACTTATTATGAGAGACTAAAACCTTGTACACTCTAAAGAAAAACCCTCTATTAAATAAAAAAACAATCAAATAAAAAATTGAAAGCACGCCCCCTGTCGGCCTTTTTCTTTTTTAATTGGGCCTGACCACTTGTTACCGTTGGTTTTGGACCACACTTTCACCACAGAATTTAATTACTCGTTTTTAACTTTTTGATTTTCTTATATTATTTTTAACTTTAACTTTTATTTTAATCTTCTAAACCTTCCCCCTTTTTATCTCCTATCTTAAATTGCTGCTGTATTGGGTTATCCAAGTTGTCCCTGCATTTTCTGCATCATGAAACTACAACATTCCAGAAAAAACTTATATAGCTAAAGTGAAAATTTGTTTTGAAAGTTTTCTCTAAGAATTAATGTTATATTAGAAGTTTTTTCAGGTTTAATGTAATCCTATAAGTTTTAAACATTCTACCGTTATATTACTGTTAATTTCATCCCTTTCTCTCTTATCATGATGAACAGTAACATAACGGTGAGATATGACTTTTGCTCTAAAATAGTAACTACATGTGTATTTTTGCTCCTAAAAAAAGTATATGGTCCTGAGCGTTCCCAAGGATAAAACACATGTGTGTTTTTGCTCATCTACCAAAAAAAATAATGTTGATTGTTGCAAAATTGATGTTGATTAAAATTCTTCCCTTAACCCTGATTTATATGATGACCTTTTAGTTCACTGTAAATTCAGTAGCACCTTGGTTAACAATATCCATTTGCCACTTGAACTTTAAAATTTTAATTAAGAAAAGAAGACAAGCTTGAGAGACCATGATTTTATTAACCCTTAAAATTTTAAGGGTTAAATATCATTTTTGGGACAAAAGTTTAGCCTGAGGAGTATTACACTTAAAAATTCTTTTTGTCTTATTTTTACCTAGGAAGTTTAAAACTAGAGCAAATATGTTTCAAATTTTTTTTAAGAGCTATAAAAAGAGTAACAATTCAATGGTCAAAATCAATGGATGAACAAAACTACTACGTTTTTAAATTGTTGGGTGATCAATATTCTTTTAGTCAAACTTCCAAAATAAAAATAACATTTAACCTAAATATTAACGGTAAAAACCGTTTAAATCATAAAAAGATCCTCTGTGTATTCAATATCTGCATACTAGTACTTTCTATGTATCAAAATATATCATGTAATTGTCATTGATAAAGTTTTCAATGGTGGACTTTTTCTATTTTTTCTTTGAATTTATTGCTCAAAGGTACTTAAAATAACAATATTTAAGTGAGTGTAACCCTTCTTTTAGTTGTGTGTAATATATCTTTAGTCATGTCCAAATATATGTTATTTTGCAAAAACTTGAAAATAGGATATATATAGTTAAAAAAGAATTGGATCCACCAAAACAATTTGTTGCAATCATATTTTTAAGGATTAAGGTGCAAAAATACGTATGAGTTTTTTTCCCATGAGAAAAAATATACATATGCTTTTTTGAAGAGCAAAAATACACATGTATTTACCATATTGTTGCAAAAGTTACATCTCACTCACCGTTCACCATGATGAGAGAGAAAGAGATGGGCGAACAATAACTTAACGGCGATGAACAGTGACTTAACAGTGAGATATGACTTTTGCACCAAAATGGTAACCACATGTGTATTTTTGTTCCTCAAAAAAATATGTGTATTTTTGCTCCTGAAAAAAAAAATTTAAGTGTATTGTTGCACCTTAACCCTATTTTTAAACAAATTTCAAGGACTTTCATATAATACATTTTGTAATGGGCGATTCTTCGGCAATTTCCTCTTTCTTTATTGATTTATTTATTAATTAAAGCATATACGATAGAAATGTGCACATTTTTACGTGTGACAACCACCGAAGCCTTGGCTTCCTTTATGTATGGTTGTAGCACAGCGACAGCTATTTCATTTCATTTATTTTACTGACGTGTCTGCTTTTTTGACCCCTATGTACGCATCCCATATCAAATCACAAAAGAACTTCATTATTTTAATAACGTAATAATCGATTTCAAAAATAATAATAGTAAATATCTTGCCATACTTTATTTTTGTGCAGCACATCAACTGTATTTAAGTGCCCTTTATTAATTATTATTTCTATACGTCATGAGCATGGGTTATCCACGTGAAAAAGAAAAATCGCAGAAAAGTATTTACCTCCACCTTTATTGCTCAAAGGTAATTAAAATTTGTTTTACAATTCAGTTGTAACGAATTTTTAGCGGGTACAATATTTCTTTAGTTATGTAACATATCTTAAACTATATATAAAATTTTTGGGCAAAAAAAAAACTATATAAAATTGAACGCCTGTAGGTCACTGCGTCACACACTATCGTTAAGGTAGTGGGGTGTGTGCTCAGTGGAACAGAATATAAAGTAGACGAACAGTGCGTGTGTACCTAATGGGCAGTCTCTTCTTTATATAGGGAGTGCCTGGGGTCGTGGTCCACCTTGCCTGAAGATCGGTAATGCACCTACTTCTTAGGGTCGTGATTGCTCCACTAACTGCCTCGTGCATTGTGGCATATGTGTGCGCAATCTTTATTATTAGGCCGACTCAGTTACTGGGCTCTTATTAGGCCTTACTTTATCAAGCCTTCCGTTGTTGGACCATTGTTGGGCCTTATTGAGTAGAGCCCATTTGGTTGGTTCGTAACAGATGCCCCCAAGCTCGGTGCCTCAAGCTTCTAAGATGCCAAGATTAATTGCCTTTATATCGATTATTGGTTTCATCATTAACACAAGTCACTCCTTTATCTCGGGTTTCGGATTTCAACCCATTACCCAGATTTTGTTTTGCCGAATTTGCATTGTTCCATTTACTTGGTTTGCCGAGATTGCGTTGTTCGACTTACTTGGTTTGCCGAGTTTGCATTGTGCCTCAACTTTTGTGTTTGCCGACCTATAACTGACTTTCCACTGTTTTTCAAACTCGCAGAATCTCGTCATACCGAGTTAAATTTCTACATCCATGTGTCACTTGATGCCCCCAAGTCTAAGGTACCATGCTAACTCAGGTATACGAACAGGCGCGCTTTGATCTTTTATGATGTTAAGATGCGTAGCAACGTATAAAACCTAATGTCAGCAATATCTCTGCCAGCCATCATTGATTATCGCGCCTATTAAATGCTTCGCGTATTTTTGAGCAATCATTATTACACTTTTTAGGGTTTTTTCAAACCTTGCGCCTGACGTCACCCGTCTTGTCTTTTCGGCTTTACGCCTGTTGGTACTTTTAAACCCGCCTCTTCAATCTCTTCTATATAACTTCACATGTCACGGTGTTTCCCATTTCTGCGACCAGAGCCTCCTGTCATTACCAAGAGAAAACACTTCAAATCCAGATTTCACAAAAACCATTCTTCTTCCTTTTCAAGTTCTTCAGTTCTAGGTAAATTTTCATCGTTAGTTCTTGCTTTCAGTTTGTTTCTTGTTGTTCCTTCTTTCTTTTTTTGTGATTCTTCTTCATTTCTGAACCGTTTTGAGTTTCTAGGTTTTTGGGATAGTGTCTTTAAGCCGTGTTCTTGGGATTCTGGGCTTTGGGTGTGGCATTTTTCTGGTTTCTTTGCTTGCTTTTTCCTGTTATTGTTTCTCTATGGATAAAAACCCAGATATACCCATAGATATGTATGGTAGGCCAATTCCTAAAGAAGACTGGGAGGTTATCAAAAATATGCCTGAGAAATCTGCCTTTTGGTTATATGGTATTCGTCGTTCTCACAGATGCCTTCAAACCTTCTGGTAGTAGTAGTCGGAAGGGTAAACAAAAAGCTCTTCCTTCTTCCGTCCCCTTAAGAGCAATCCCAGTGTCTGCCTCCCAACCTTTAACTCCATCTATACGCCCACAAGCACCGACTTCTCATGACTCACTTTCGCTAGCTTCCCTATGAGAAAATTGCACGCATGAGTTTGTAACCTTAGTTCAACTCGGTCAGGAGGGGCTAGTTGAGATGGTGCTGAAAAGCTGTACTCATGGGTCCGCTCCTATCCTCGCCTCAAAGGGCGGTTTGCATCCTATGCCTTCACGCCAAGGTAGATTTCTTTCTAACTCGTCTTTCCTTTTTATTCATATAGATATAGATGGCTTCTTCCTCCCACGTTAGTGAGCAATCAGTTGCCAAAGAATCGGGTTCTACTGACGCAATTCATAGCCCGGGTCACTATGTTATATGCCCAAAGGTCATGGGGATTCCAAATAAAATGACTTAGCAAGAGTTTAAGGGGCCCACACTTAGGGACGATGATGGGTACATCATTTGGTTACCCTCAGAGGGAGAGTTGTTAGCGACCTAGCGGGTTGGGGATTCACCCCATTTCTTTTTCATGTACCGGGATGTGGTAACCCTTCTTAGTGCCTCATTCCCATTTTCCGACTTCATTATTCATGTTTTGAATCATCTTTGTTTAGCCTCAACACAATTGCATCCTAATAGCTAGGCTTACGCTCTAGCCTTTGAAAATTTTTGTAAAGAGCAAGGGATTGCCTGTATAGTCCCTTTGTTTTTCCATTTCTTTTCTCCGATAAATAGTTACAAAACCAAAGAAAAGCCTCTAGAGTTTGATTGGACCGTTCTTAGGGGGATCCGGGGTAAAAAAACTTTTTAATCCTTACACATAATCATTCAAAGGCTTCAAGTCGGCTTACTTTAAGGTCGAAGCCATTCCTTCACAGACACCATGGTTCCTTCGCTTAAATAACCTTAGGGGGCTGGAAGAGAAATTTCCCCTTTACTAGACTAGCGAACATCACGATTTAGGGTCCAAGACTTTTAACCCCAAAGCAATCACACTTACCCCGGTTGAGGAGAAAAACAAGGAACTGTTAATAGATCTTGGCCAGGCAATGAGACCCTTTGATGTCGGGATTTACTTATCTGTTCCTTTAAAGAAGAAAAGAAGAAGAGTAGCAAGTATGCCTGATGTGTGTAATTTTTTCTTTCATAATTATTTTATTGAGTTATTGACCACATTCTTGTCTGTGCAGAACAAACGATGTCGGCTGTGCCAGTTGTCCCGGCTTTTATGAAAAGATTATCTTGAAAGGCGGCTGATAAGAAGACTGATGCTGGGGGGAAGAGGAAAGCACCTGAGATTGGGAAAAGTAACAAACCTCCTCCATCCAAGAAAACAAATATTGCTCAAGCTAAACCAGTATCCAGCCCCACTGTTCTTCCACCTTTGTCGCCATCTCCGACTTCTGCTGATCCAACCACACCACCTTCTTCCGGCGCGACATAAATGGTGTTGCCCCTATCCTTTAGCCAATATACAATACCGTCTTTCTTGTGGTATAATGGGATTGACCCCGCTCTCTGCAATGGTATCCGCCCTCCTTTGAGTTGGTTTGCTCCTCTACCGCTGACTTCCAAGGAAAAACAACTGCTGCTTAACATTGAGCAACAAGCATTCTGTGATGCTGGGCTAGCTCAAGATGTCGCCTATTTCAAAGCCCAATGGACGAAGACGGATACCAAGCTTAAAGCTGTGGTATCAGAGAGGACTAAGGCCATCAAAGCGGCAGTGGTAGCCGCAGTCACGTCGGCAGAGGAGGCCCGGGATAAGGCTTTTCTGAGGTGGAAAACGCCAAACAAGCGAAGGCAAAGGCTGAGGAAGCTGCTACTAATAATGTTAAGGTGGCCTAGCTAGGGGTAGAGGAGGAAAGGCGGAAACGTCAAGAGGACGCCACCGAAATAGCTTGGTTGGCGTCTTTGGTCAAAGATTTGGAGGGCCAATTGGCCCTCGACACCGCCGATATTGCCGACCTGAAGAAAGGCGTGGAGGAGTCATTTAATAATGCCTTGGCATAAGTGGTTTTCCTTAATCCCAACATGACCCTTAATCTCGAAGATGCCCGTTTTAATAGGGTAGTTAAAGATGGGAAGATTGTCCCGGCTGGCGCTTTGAACGAGGAAGGAGAAAACGCGGCCATACATCCAAAGGGCGAGAACACTGAGCCTTTATCCCCCACCATACCGGCCTCTGAAGTGGCTGAATAGTTTTCTTTGTTTTCGCCTCCTTTTGTTTTGTTCGAGATTTCATCTCGGTTATATTTTGTACTCCTTACTCCTTAATAAAAATATTTCATTGCTTTGCTCGAAACTTCGACAATGTGTATTCTTTTAACGTTTTGTCTTTCACACATCGGCGTATTAACTTAAAATTTCTTATTGCGTGCAAATGTGTTGTCCTAAGTTATTAACAACCTCGTTACTTAAGATTAGTTTCAACTGAATCTTATTTTTACCAGCTTGATCAAGGCCGGTGTAACGGGTTTAACTTGGATAAGATTTGTCTGCTACATAGGCTTGTCGATGTCGCCGACGCATTCAGTTAAGAATTGATAATAAACTTGACGGTTTAGACCATCTTATAGAATTTTTCAAAAATAGGTTCTAAGACTCTTTTTCTTAAATTCTTTGGATTTAAATGTCCCTTAGATTTTTCGGTCTTGCCGACTTATTCAATTCAAATTGTAATAGGCTGGACAGTTAAGACCGTCGCATAGGATTCTCGAAAATGGGTTCTATGACTCCTTTTCTTAAATTCTTATAGATTTGATGGCACAACCGTCTTAAATAGCTCCACGAGAGCTTATAATCAAATAACAACAATATCACTTATGAAATAATAACTCTTGGAGAGCTTTCATTAACATGGCGATTAAGTCGCTTATGAAATATTTGGCTCTACTAGAGCTTACAACGGAGTGGCGACTATGTCGCTTACAAAGATAATATGCTTTAATGGAGCTAATATTAAAGTGGTGACTAGGTCACTTACAAAATTTCAACTATAGTAAGTTTTCAACTTGTCCGCATTCCACATTCTTTTGACAGCTTCTTTGTTTAGTGTTTCAAGCACATAAGCTCCGTGACTTAATGCTTCTCTAACTCGGTATGGTCCTTCCTAGTTTGCCATCAGTTTTCTGTCTTGTGCATTTCAATTCCCTATGTCGGCCCTTCGCAACACCAAGTCGCCCTTGTGGAAAGACCGAGGTCTCACCTTTTTGTTATACTTGGCTGCGACAAGTTGTTTGGCAGCAAGATCTCGACAATGTACCATAGTTTGGACCTCATCAATGAGGTCTAACTCAGCTGTAATGGCTTGGTTATTCTCACTTTGTTCGTGCAAAGCCCTGACTCGCCTCCAAGACGGTTCTTCGAGTTCCACCGGTATTATATCTTCACATCCATAAGTCATCTTGAAGGGAGTTTCTCCTGTAGCAGAGTGGACGCTTGTCCAATATTCCCATAGCACAACGTACAACTGCTCGACCCAATCAGTCTCGGCTTCTTTCATCCTCTTTTTAAGATCGTCGACAATTATTTTGTTTGCTGCTTTTGGCTTGACCATTGGACTGTGGATGCTCGATCGAAGCAAAATGCTGAGCCATCTGGAAGTCGGACATCATCTTTTGGAAACCCTTATCCGTGAATTGGGTTCCATTATCCGTGACAATCTTTGTTGGGATTCCAAAACGAGCGATAATGTTTCTTGCCATAAATTTTTGCACTCTAGCCGAGGTTATGGTTGACGGTGGTTCAGACTCAATCCACTTTGTAAAATAGTCCACTGCCACAATCAACCATCACAGTTGCCCTAGGGCTCTTTCGAATGGTCCTAACAGGTCAAGCCCCCACTTGTAGAATGACCATGATGCCGAGATACTTTTCAATTCAGCCAGGGGAATCTGAATAATCTTCGCATGTTTCTTATCAGTGTCGCACTTTTGAATATGATTTTTTACGTCTGCCGATAACGTCGGCCAGTAATACCCATCTTGTATAGCTTTCCAAGCCAAAGCTTTCACTCCCATATGTTGTCCATTAATGCCTTCATGGATTTCAGCTAACACATATTCCGCTTCTTCAAGGCCCAAACATTTAGCCATTGGTGAGTGCAAACCCTTCCGATATAATTGATCATTCACCATCACGAAAGATGCCACTGTCCTTACAAGCTTCCGAGCTTCAACAAAGTCATCAGAGAGAACTCCTCGCTCTAGATAGTCGGCAATGGGTTTCCTCTAATCATCAAAACTTGTAATGATCATTACACAAGTTGGCTCCTGCAAGCTTTGTTGTACTACTGTCCAATTATTTTCGGGTCCCCGCGTGCTGGCTAACTTAGACAAAATATCTACTCTGGTGTTGTCTCCTCTTGGAATATGTCTCACTTCTACCTCGTCAAAGTCAGCCATGATGGATTTGACCTTTCAGAGGTATTTAGCAAGCAATGGCCCCTTAGCTTGATAAGACCCATTTATCTGAGATGCTACCAACCAAGAGTTAGTAGACACCTGTACTTTTTTTGCTCCGCTTTCTTTGGCCTGGAGTAATCCGGCTATGAGGGCCTCATATTCGGCCTGATTATTAGATGTTTTAAAGGCGAGACTCAATGAGTGCTCAATTGATAGTCCTTCTGGGCTTTTGAGGATGATGTCGGCCCCGCTCCCTATCGCATTAGACAATCCATCCACAAACAACTTCCAAAGTGCCTCTCCTTCGCCATTCTCTTTTGATAGAGTGAGCTCTACTACGAAATCGGCTAAGGCTTGAGATTTGATAGCATGTCGAGCTTCATAACTGATGTCGAATTCTGACAGTTCCATAGCCCAGCTTGTCATTCTTCCAGCTAAGTCGGGCTTATGCAAAATCTGACGGATAGGTTGGTTGGTTCGTTCTTACCTTAATAGGATGGCTCTGGAAGTATTAATGTAATCGTCGTGCTGTGATTAACAATGCAAGAGCCATCTTCTCAAGCTTTTGGTATATTATCTCGGCATTTTGAAGTGCCCAACTTATAAAGTATACCGGCATTTGTCCTTCTTTCGGCTCTCGTACCAGGGTCAAACTCACAGCCTCCTCGCCTACCGCCAAATAAAGAATCAAAATTTCCCCTGGTTCTGGCCGACTTAAAATAGGAGGGGCTGCCAAGCAATGTTTTATTTTGTCAAAAGCAGCCTCACATTCCGCACTCCAATTATGGATGGCCTCTTTTTTAAGTAGTATGAAGAAAAGGAGTGAATTTTTTGCTGACTTTGGCAAAAACCGGGTTAAAGCGGCCAGTCATCCTGTCAACTGTTGCACTTCTTTGCGACACATAGGAGCTTTCATGTCTAATATCGCCTGGCATTTGTTGGGGTTCGCTTCGATTCTGCCGTGAGTCAATAAGAAGCCCAAAAATTTCCCTGAAGGAACCCCGAACGTGCATTTTGCCAGATTAAGACGAATTCGATGTGCTCTCAGCTTGTTGAATGTTTGTTGCTAATCTTTGATATGCCGAGATTGATCCACTGACTTGACAATCATGTCGTCGATATATACTTCGATGTTTTTACCCAACTGGTCATCAAAGACCTTAGTCATCATTCGTTGATAAGTTGCGCCAGTGTTCTTCAAGCCGAAGGGCATGACATTGTAACAATAGTTGGCCCTTTTCGTGATAAAAGTCGTCTTCTCTTGATCCTCGGGGTGCATGGCGATCTGGTTGTATCCCGAGTATGTGTCCATGAATTATAAGAGCTTAAAACCCGAGGCGTTATCCACTAACTGGTTGATGTTCGGCATAGGAAAGACATCCTTAGGGCATACCTTATTCAGATCTTGTAATCTGTGCAAACCCTCCATTTTCCATTAGGTTTCTTTACAAAGACAACATTGGGCAACCAGGTAGTGTATTGACTTCTCTGATGAAACTGGCCTCCAATAAATCTTTAACATGCTCTTCAAGAGTGGCTATTCTATCTGGGCCCATCTTTCTTTTCTTCTGAGCGAATGGGATAGACTTGGGTCGAATTGCAAGCCTGTGACGACAAAAGTCTAGATCTATCCCCTGTATGTCGGCTAGCCCCCATGCGAACACATTGACATTCTTTTTCAAACAGTTTTCTAGCGCCAAACGAACCTCCGCGTCTAACTCCTTTCCAATCTTTGTAATTTGTCCCGACTCATTGCCGAGGATAAAGTCTTCCAACTCTCCACTGGGTTCTGCCCTTCTAATTTTCTCCTCCTCCCTCATATCTAACTTGACCAGATGAATGGTCTCGTTTTCCGCTGTAGCTTGGGAAGAGGAGGGGTCTTCTTTGTTCCCTTTCACTGAATCATAATAGCATTGCCTCGATTCTCTTTGGTCTCCTCAGACGACAGCTAGTTTATTCTTCTTACCCACCATTTTTGCCTTCTGATGTTTTATGGACACCAACATGTCCCAATTGTGTATCGTTGGTCTTCCGAGGATAATGTTGTAAAGAGAAGGGAAATTAGCGACTACAAACTTCACAACTTCCGACTTAAAAGCCTCCTTTGTTCCCAAAGTTAGCTTTAAGTCAATATAACCCTTGGGCCTTGTGTCTTAGCTATTAAAGCCGGTCAGTGTGGTTTTACATGGCTTTAAATCCGACAGGTCAAGCCTCATCTTTTGAAATGCCTCCCACAGGAGTATATCCACCGAGCTCCCGTTATCGACCATGATTTTCTGGACTCCGCAATTTGGAATTGTCCCTGTTACCACCAAACCGTCATAATGACCAGGGACCACATCTTCTAAGTCAGCCTTGGTGAAACTCAGCACTGGTGACTCCGGATCTTTCGTTCCTCTTTTAAAGTATGGGCGGTCTCGGATCGCCATAACTTCCTTTAGGTACTTACGTCGTTGGTTTTGAGAGTCTCCACCACCGCCTGGGCCTTGGGAAATTCATCTCACTTTCCTCTTGTTTCTTTTTCTACTCCTTTGTTTTCCTCTCAGGACTTTTATTCCTCCCTTCATTAGGACGTTTTCCGCCCTGACGCCCTTGCGTTTGGATCACATACTTCCGCAATTTACCTTATTGGATAAATCTTTTTACTGCATCCCGTAGGTCCCAACATTGGTCGGTCGTGTGCCCATGTTGGTCATGGAACTCACAATAGCGTGATTTATCCAGGTTAGCCTAATGTCAAAGGGGCTGAGGTCGTTCTACCTTTCTAATCTCGGTTAGTGCGACCTCTCTCCATATTTGTTCCCGGGATACTTTCAAGGGCATATATTTCTCGTATCATCCTTCTGCTTTATTCCCACGAGGCTTGTTATCCGACAACCGCCCTCGATTTTCCGGCTTTGAGCTGCTTGGTTGCTCCTTGCCCCTTGGGGTTGGACTCCAGACTCGTCCTCGGTTACCTCGGCTAGCACTAACTGCTCCAACTCTAGATATCGTTTAGAGCCATCTCTAAACTCGGCCAAGGTTTTGACGTGTTCCTTCATAGTTGATCTCTTAAGTCGAGATTCATCATCTAAGCCAGAGATGGCTAAATGTAAGTGCACATCTTCCTTCAACCCTGGAACTTGTAACGCGGCGTCCTTAAAACGCTCGAGATATTGCTGTAATGACTCATTTAGACCCTGCTTTATTTGTCTGAGTTGAAACTTGGTCTTCGGCTGCTTCCTGCTCGTTGCGAATTTCATCAAGAATTTATGGCCGAAACCTTCCATATCCTGGCTGGACTTTTGCGGTAAGGAGTGGAACCATAGTTGTGCTGCTCCCTGCAATGTCCTTGCGAACAACCGAGGTACGATTGGCCCTTCGAAGCCTTTTACCATAACCTCCATGTTGAAATTGTTAAGGTGGATCTGTGGATCCTGAGTTCCATCGAATTTTGGTAAGTCCCTTGAGTCAAGACCCTTGGGATACGCCGCCGCTCAGATCTCCTCAGAGAAGGGCCCTTGAACTCCACTAATACCCGCTCTGGCAGATGTTTCTATGTTGGCTGGAATTTCTGGAATTACTTCCTGCCTGTTGGTGCTTTGATTTACCAGCTGTTTCCCCAAAGCATTTGCCCTGGCTTGATATGCAGCGCTCTGAGGTGCGCCCGTGTCTTCTTGTCCTGTTGCCGTGGTAATACTAACCCTGTTGGGATTACCGGTATCTTGGCCATTGTTTTGTCCTAGGCTCTCTAGCTGCCTCACTCGTTCTTCCAGCCAAGCCATTCTTTGAATCTCCTCTTCACGTGTTCTGCCTTGGCTGGGTTTACCTTGTTTCTCCTTTTCGCGTTCAAGGTTTTGTTCCTCAACCCTTTCTTGTGCCGCATCACACACATTCATCGTACTTGGCCCAACTTTATCAACGTTCTGATGCCGACTTTGAGACCCCACTTGGTTCAGATTAGCATTACCTTAGCTAACACTCTGATCATCGCGCTCTTCTTGCCCAAGCCTGTCTTCTAAAATTCGTTGTAGCCTACGTCCTTCTTCCAACCGCCACAGAACATCTCGGTGCTCCATGTCCTCCTGTATACGCCAGACGTCGGCTTCCCTTTGTAGCGCGTTGTGCTTTTCCATTTCTTCCATCCGCCTAAATAGCATTTCCATTACGCTTTACAGATGATGGACGTTAGGATGTTCAACTTGGAATTCCTGCTGAGGGTGTTGGGGTATGAGCAACGGTTGTATCTGCTGTGAGACTTGATTACTAGGAGCTGGTGAAGTCCCAGTGTCAGCAAGTTCATCTTCTGTCTCGACCAAGACCTGATTGTAGTCTGGCGGTACTGAATCCTCATTTTGCGGAGGTTCAGCGTTCAATGGCGTTGGTTGTCTCGGTTGATCCTGTCGAAACATTTGATTTCGGTTTCTTGTATTAGCCATTCTCAACAATTTTACTTTGGGGATCGTAATTTAACGTCCCCACAGACGGCACCAATGTTATGATGTAAGAACACAAATATCTAATATCACAATTCCCTGGTATACGTAAGCAGATGCCCAATCTTAGAGGATTGGCCAACGTCGGATCAATACAAGGAATCTACACTATGAATAGGAGTGTTTAAACTAAACGCATGTAGATCACTGCGTCACACACTACTGTTGAGGCAGTGGGGTGTATGCTCAGTGGAATAGAATATAGAGTAGACGAACAGTGTGTGTGTACCTGATGGGCAGTCTCTTCTTTATATAAGGAGTGCTTGCGGTCGTGGTCCACCTTGCCTGAAGATTAGTAATGCGCCTGGTTCTCAGGGTCGTGATTGCTCCACTAACTGCCTCGTGCGTCGTGGCATACGTGTGCGCAATCTTTATTATTGGGCCGACTCAGTTATTGGGCTCTTATTGGGCCTTACTTTATCAAGCCTTCCGTTGTTGGACCCTTGTTGGGCCTTATTGAGTAGAGCCCATTTGGTTGGTTCGTAACAAAGAACTTTACGAATCCCGAAGAGAATCGCTCAACCGCATTTACCGTACCTTTCAAAAGCTTGTGTGCGTCTATTCAATTTTAACTAGTGGGCTACCTTCTCGATCTGCAAAAGCCAACTCTTCAAATGGCCTTCCTCTAACGGTATCCACATAAATAGCTGCGTGCTAGCACCTTCAGTATTCTTGTGTCTCTCTATTTTCTTTAGGGTTTTTTGCGGCTTTTTAATACGTTTGACAATAGTCCCGTAGGTTTTTACAAAACCCAATAGGCGTATTTTATATTCAAAATTAATCCTCATTAATTTCGAAATTCAAATTTTTGAATCTAAATTAAAAAATATATTAATTAAATTTATCTAATAGATCTAATCTAATCTATTTATTTAATCCAAATTAAAAGCCTTCTGATTTAATTTATCTCTATAAATTAAATCTGAAAAAAGATATATATATCTATTTAATTAAAACTGAGATACTATATCTCAATTTAAATTAAATAAGATATATGATATATTTAATCTGAAAATTAAATCAGAGATACAATATCTCTATTTAATTAAATATATAATTGATTTATCATCATAAATCAAATCTAAGATACGATATCTCAATTAGTTTTAGTTATGTAATGATTAGCCCCTAGGGCATAATTTCCAACAATTTCTTTGACACATCCACACAATATTCGCTAAAACATGATATCTTCACAAGCCATTTTTATAAGATTGAAGTTTTGAATCTTATCAATTGAAAAAATCAACAATATGAGCTAATAATATCAAATCGAAATGAATGTATAAAAAAAATTCTAGCCAATAGAAATATGTGAAAATTAAAATCAATCGAAGAGATACCTCCAATTCAGCCTAACAAATTCTCAAAGACGATGTTGATCCTAAATAACAAAAATAAAAAAAAATAAAAAATTATCCCATTAAGTGAGGTTTACTGTATAGATTGGAAGATATCGGTTTACTATATAGATTGGAAGATATCATTGTATTATATCAACAATGAAAATTTTGGAAATATTGTAGTGCTAAAAAAATGTATAAAAAAAACAAAGTTTCTAGCTAAAGAAGTATGTAAAAATTACAAGTAATGAGAAAATTAAACTCTACTCCATCCCATCAATTTTACAAGTTAAGACATCTTGGATTCATATTTGTTTTTTTTATAAGTTATATACTTTGAAAATGTTTAAAATTTTAATGCTTTTTTTTCATTTTTATCTCTAATTGGTTATATGTCTTAGTTGAATTATTTTTCCACATTCTCGCTCGTCTATTTGCACTCATTCTCTTTCGCACCCACACTCTCTATAAATAAGGGTATATTTAGTAAAAAATTATTCATTTATTATACTTAAATAATTTCAACCCACTTTTCAATTTACGTAGTTTGATTATTTATAACTCAAAAGAAGGACTAAATGGTGTACGCTACTCTATTAATTTACGCGGTTTCTTTTTATAAGTTGACATCAATTAATTTTCACATACCAAAATTTGACATTGAAGTCATTAAATGTCTTAAATTGATAAAAAAAAAAAAATTAAGTTTGCCCTTATTAAAAAAAAAATTATCTTTCTTTACATTTACAAGTCATGCTCACCTTTCTCACCTCTTTCTCTCTTTCCAACAAGAAGTAAATAAGGATAAAGTTGGAAAAAAAATTAATAAGCTTTTGAGTGGACCTATATTTAAAATCAAGAATTTCTTCTATGAAGGGTTAATAAAAGGGTTAGGATTAATGAGAAAATTTGCTCCAAAATTTTTTACTCATGAGCGTTGGATGCCTAAAAGTCTTTGAGTTCAATACCACTTCGGAAATTTCCAAAATATAACAACATCGCTCTTCCTATTATATAGATTAAATTTTACTTTCAGTTGACTAGATACATTGGGCTTACATTTTACTTTCAGCTGACTAGATACCTTGAGCTCATAAATCCACGTGTCATTCATATTATTTTTTAGGTTAAGGCACATATTTGCTTAGGAAGTTGTCACACATAAGCACTTGATATCTAAAAGTTTATTTTGGGTTTAATATTAGGTTTAATATTTCTGTTTTTACTACATAATTTTTTTTTGCGACACTCATATAAAATTGAGTGGATCCCACTAATATTTTCTCTCTCCTCTATTTACAATAGGACTCACTCACTTTATGTGAGTGTGACAGAAAAAAGTTTTCTACAGCAAAAACAGAAATATTAATCCCTTTAATATTACCCTGAGGTTTGCAAATGGTAGTAATTGTGTAACTACTGATAAAGGATGATAATCTTCACTTTTAAATAAATGTTCATTCAACAATATGTGTTCCCACGTGGCACCAAGCTATTGTCAACTCATGGCATTAAAGATGTTAATACGTCATTAAAGCATTTAACATATTGCAATTCAGATTTATTATTAATAAGAACCCAAAGTGAACAACTCTTTCCACTACAATTTTTTTTTTTTTTGCGATGGAAAAATTTCATCGCAAAAAACAAAATTTCTGTCACAAAATAGCTTTGTGGCAGAATTTGCGATGGAATTCGTCCGTCACAAAAAAAACGTCGTAATTGCGATAGAAAATCGTAATTTCATCGCAAAATTCAAAATTTGCGGTGGAATTTTATTCCATCGCAAAAATGAGGATTTACGACATAAAAAATTCCGTCACAATTGCAACGGCAACTATTTCTGTTGCAAGTTTCGCATTTTTGCAACGGAATTTAATTCCATTGCAAAATTCATTTTAATTAAAAAATAAATTTAAAATTCTAAAAAATAAAAATATATATTTATCAATAAAAAAATTAAAATTATTAAAAATATATATAGAATTGCATAAAAATATATATAAAAAAATTCTTAAAAAAATATATAAAAATGAGTTAAAAATAAATAAATTTTAATAAAAACTTGTCTATGATAAAAATATAAAATAACAATTATACAGAGTTTTACATTGAGAAAGTTAAATATATGTAATAAGGTTGCGAACAATATATAATAAAAACTAATCTAAAAAGCAGCAGCATGATCATCATTGTCATCTCCAGATGGTCATCATCATTAGGATGGTCATCACCACCAGGAGCCGGCCAGGTACCCTTACCCTAAGTTAAGGACTGGAGTACAAGTTGCATCTGTCTCATCATGTCTTATGTTTGTTGCATGTCTTGTTCTTACTGTTGTATCCTCTCATCTTACGCCTGCAAACGAGCACCTTGATCCTGCACCAATGCCTTCATCCTCTTAAGCTCATCTAAAAAAACATTACGGAGTGAGTTATTTTTTTTCTACTTCATTTAAAAGGACGAGGGAATGAAAGCATAACAATGTAAAACAAATGTATTACGTTTACCTGCATCAATACCTTCACTGTGCGGTGAGAAGTGCTTCATAAGCTTCAGTTGGCTAGTAAGGCACCCATGCCAAATAGTCTGCCTTTCTTGTCAAATCCTCCTGCAGCCTGAATAAATATACTCTTGTTATCAGACTGAGAGGGTGTGGGGTCTACCTCACTCTGGGAGCCTTTCTCCAGTGACAGCTTCTGATAGGTTTCCTACAAGCAAAAAGATGCATCACAGATAACGAATGTGAAATGAAATAAATATATTGGTGCCTGAAACAAATAACAAAAGTAATAAATCTCTCACTGCAAATTGCTGCGACCTGGCGTTGATCCAGCGATGCCCAGTACCATCGGAAGACTCCTAGAAATGGGTCCGCTTAAAGGTAGCCCACTCAACTGATTTTCAGGAACTTCCCCAGACGCTGCCTGCAAACACAAATGATGACCACTAATTAATTACTTCAAAGTACAAAATATTAAATATTGAAATAGAAAATGACTGTATTCACAATTTTTCGTCGATGCTCGTTATATAGGATGGAGCCCCAAGTATATGACAGTCAATCCATATGGGCCCTATTTGATTTATTTTTCTCACTTTTCTCTTGAAATTTGGGATCGTTGGCCCATCTTTGATGTAATTGCTATAAAGTCTCAGGTTGAATCCAATCAGTCTTGCATAGACGTGTCTCAATTTGTAAAACCTATCAGACAACCACTTGCTTCCCCTGTGATTGTAAGCTTTTTTCAACGTTTCTCAATGCTCAGGCAATCACCTAAAGTGACGCTGAAAATCAATTACGAACAATTAGTGCTCCAAAGTATCAAAGTACCTAATCAGTTTGCATTTACATGACAATGATGATCTTTCCAATATGTCAATTCCCAAAAGATGCTCCGTTTCATCCAATGATGATCAACACCGTATCCCTCAGGTTCATTGAATGCAACTTCCTCTTCAACACTTGCAATGTGCCTAACCCTGTCCCACATTTCTTGACCACTTAATCGACGAGGTTGATTTGCCCATTCGACCACATTCCGTGTGAAGTCTTTTCTATTTCTTCTAAATGAATGATCAGGGGGCAAGAATCGTTGGTGCCTGCCAAACCAACAAACCTTGCGATTGTTTTGCAAGCTAAAGCCCATGTTTTGCTCAAGACAAACTGGACATGCAAGCTTCCCTGATGTTTGCCAGCCACTCAACATCCCATATGCAGGGAAATCATTTATCGTCTACATTAAGGTAGCCCGCATGATGAAATTCTAGCTCAATGATACATCGTACGTAAAAACCCCTTCACTCCACAACATCTTCAAATCATCTAGCAAAGACCTGAGGTACACATCTATATTCTTTTTTGGGTTGGAAGGCCCAGGGATTTACACGTTGAAGAACGAAAACTCTCTTTTCATGCACATGGAAGGTGGGAGGTTGTACAGAGTCACAATCACTAGCCAACAGGAATACTTCCTGCCCATCTGGTTGAAAGGAGCAAACTCATCCGAATATAAACCAAAACGGACATTTTAATGTAAACAGTAGTGATTACTTGTTTTTTCAAATTCCCGTATTTATTGTATAACTTGTTAAAGATAGTTCAAATCAAATGAAATATTTTTGAAAAAAAATTTATAGTCATTTTAATTGGTGACTAACTCAATCAACCAATTTCACTAATTTTTAAATATAACACTTAGCTAATTTTTTTTAAGCATACACATATGATTAAGTTAACATTCAAAAAATAAATTTAACTGAGTTTTATATTTAAGATTGGAAGTAGTACCCCCAGTTTCTAATATATAGTTTGTTGATAAATGGATTTGATTTTAAATATAACATCTTGATCGACTTTATCTCAATAACTTATAATAAGTACTTGACACAAATTTTTGTTTAATAAATAATCACTACCTAAATATATTATTGTGTAATTAGTCAGATATTGCTTAAAAAATTATCTTGCAATTTATTTATAAAGTCTTTCCATTTTTATGTATCAAATTGCATTGGTACATAAAGTCACACAAGCATAATATTTAGCACTACATACTATCATTAATCTTTTTATAATTTAATATTTTTTATTAAAAATGAATTTTATATTAAAGAGAGTTGGAAGTGTGTGTGTAGATATAGTGTGTGTAAGTGTGTGGAGATAACAAAAAGTTATGTTAAGAAGATTATTGTTATACTTAATAATATTTTTTTAAATATACTCCTATTTAGTTTTTTTATGCATGTGATTATAAATTTTTCTTTCCTATCTTCAAAATAAAAGCTATACATAATATTTCTACAAGAAATTGAGAAGCCAAAAATTTATCTATGTCAACAAGAGTGAGTTAATTATCTCCAACAAAAAGAAAACCAATATATTACATAAAAAATAAACTACATATTAAATATAGCGTTCATCAACTGACATCAATTTATTTATTTATTAAAACAATAAAGTCAATGCACAATATGATAAATCAATCGAATAGCCTATTACAAAGTTAACCTTCATATTTCTTTTCTATGCCCAAAATAAAAGATAAACATTTATATCATTACTTAAAAAAAGTAATTAACTCTATAATTAAATCAAGTATTCACTGGACAACTTATTATTATTGCTGTAAAGAACACAAGAGGAAATTTATATAGGGTTAAGGTGCAATTTTACACATGTGCTTTTCCCCCAGGAGCGCCTAGCACCACATGCTTTTTCTTGGACAAAAAATACACACATGGCTACGTTTTCTGAGCAAAAATACCACGGCCGTTAGTTGACCATTAACCATGGTGAAATTATCCTTTTGCCCTTAGTTTTAAAAAAAACTAAAATACCCCCGGGGGCCCCACCGCCAGCAAATGCCACTGGCGACCGGCCGCCGCCCCCCACCTTTGGCGACCCCACGCCGGCGACCTGCCACCACCACCCCACCGTCAGGGAACGGCCGCCACCACCGGCAACCACTTCTGATGAGTTTTATTTTTCTTTTAAAAAAAACTAAGGGGAGGCAAGCCTTCCCACCACCCGCCACACCAATCTGGCGACATGCTACCATCGCCCCACTGCCGGCGACCGACTGCCGCCGCCCCACCTTTGGCGACTTTTTTTAAAAAAAAACTAATTTTAAAAAAAAAACTAAGGGGATGTGGTCGCCGGTGTGGGGTGGCCAGTGGTAGGGAGGCCGACCTCCCCTTAGTTTAAAAAAAAGGGAAAAAAATTTAGTTTAAAAAAAAAAGTCGCCAGTGGTGGGGCGGGCAGCGAGAGGTTGCCAGTGTTCGGTTGCCGACAATAGGGAGGCCGACCTCCTCTTAGTTTTTTATTTAAAAAATATTTTTTAAAAAAAAAAAGTCATCGTCGGTGGGGAGGCGGCTGTTGGTGTGGGGTGGTCGGCGGTGGGGTCTATGGGCGGGGGAGGGGTGGGGTATTTTAGTTTTTTTTAAATTATTTCAAATTAAGGGTAAAAGAGTAATTTTACCATGGTTAATGGTCAACAAATAGCCATGGTATTTTTGCTCCTAAAATGTAACCACGTGTGTATTTTTTGTTCAAAAAAAAGCACGTGGTGCTGAGTGTTTCTGGAAGAAAAGCACATGTGTAAAATTGCACCTTAACCCATTTATATATGAATTTTATGGAAATTTTTTTGTTATGTATGATAAATTATTAATATTGATATATTTTATTTCAATTATTTAGATTTAAAATATATGTACATCAAATTGTTATCATTTTTATATTTTAATTATACACCGTTAATATCTATTTAATGATAAAGATAAATTTTTATAAATTTAAGGTTCAAGATCATCATACGAGTTTATATTCGTGAGTTTCACATATATAATATTTAATATTTAAAGGAAAAACTTCAAGAAAAAAACCTTTAACTCCTTGATCACTGACTTACTATGAACCTAATCTAATATAGTGTATAATATCTCAGGTCATTATTTATTATTTTCACTCCCTTAATCACTCCCTCTCAGATAGTTTTTTTATCCCACGGGCTAATACAATATTTAATTTTAGTATTAATTATATTAAAAATATTAAATTAAAATAATTCCTTAATGCTTCTATGCAATATCTAATATTTAAAGTAAATACTTCAAAAATAGCTCATTGATCTATTATCAACCTCGTCTAATATAACATATTGATATTATATAACTAAATGGAAACATGGTGTTAAATGTGTATATAACAAAAAAATAATAATTGTTATTTAGATAAATTTTCGTTTGATTTGGTAATATATAAATATTATATATAGCTAAAATCATGGATGCTGAGATATTTTATCAAAAAATATATATAATAGATAAAATATAAAAAATATTCTTTTTGTGCTAATTGAGCAAAAAAAAAACAGAGATTTACAGATAAAAAATAACAACTCATCTATCCTTCATATATGGGAATAAAAATTAAAAATGATGAGAAACAAGAGCAATAATAATTTAGATGGAGGTTATGGTCAAATAAAAAATAATTATTCCAAATCCTTACTATTAAATCAACCTACATATATTACAGAAGACACAAACTAATAAGGATTTCGAATTGGTTATGCTACTAAGTATTATGAAAAATAAAATTGAAACGAAAACACATATTATCTTAATATCTAATTTTGTTGTAGATTCTTATTATGAAAAATAAACAAGAAAGCAAAAAGCTGCAAATATATATAAAATTAAAAAGAATGGAGGAATTGAAGCCACTAACCTGGGGAAGAAGAAAGAGAAACTGATTGAAGCAACATTGAGATTGGTCGGTGACCACAAGGGGGACAGGACTGAAGAAGAAGAAGAAGAAGAAAGGAATGAAAAATGAAAGAAAGAATCGGGGAAGGGGAAGATGAAGAAAAGAATTAAAAACTGGGGGGTTTGAAGTTGGTAGCCAAATGGCCGCCAACTTGCAACTTACAACGTCAAATCACTGCGAGGGCTTGCGACGGGCTCGTTTTTCCATCACAAGCCCTAGCAGGGCTTGCGACGGAATGAGGATTCCGTCATAAATTCTTGTTTTTTTACGACAAAAATTTTAATCTGTCGCAAAAAATCCCAAATTTGTGACAGAATACTATTTTTGTCGCAAAAACCTAAAACTTGAGACAGAAAATATTCCATCACAAATTACGACTTTTCTAGTAGTGTCCTACTCATTTGTTAGTTTAATCACATTACAAATAAGGTTTTTATTTTTCTTAAAATGCATCATTTCAAGCTTTGGAGACTTATTCCCTTGCCTATGAAAAAAGATGAAGGCACGGAATACGTAGCGCGATCACTCAGAGAAGCAAAAAATTGGAAGCATCTTGTGCCGCCGAGAGAAAATTGAAGAGGTTCCCATTCATCATGACATTACAAGAGTACAACAATGGAGGATTGTCAGTGGCTTTGTTCTCAGCAATCTCCCTCGTGTACTGAGTCAATTAATAAAAGGGCAAAGGTGCAAAAATACATATGCACTTTACCCTCAAGAGCACCCAACACCATATGTTTTTTTTTTTGTGCAAAAATACTCATATGGTTACAAAATAAATGCAAAAGTCACTCTTTCTGTTAAAAGGATAAACGTTGATTGTTAAAATGAAGATGTTGATTAACACTAATGACATGGGTGGTGATTTGGCAGATCTAAAGTGAGAGAATCAAGAGGAAGAGACTAGTGAGGATTTCTGATTGGACAATGCGAGACCTACTCTTAGATCCTGACGAGAAGGCGATAATTGAGAGATGATCAGTAGACCCTAGCGATGAAATCACTGCTCGCATCATCATCTAAAGCTTTTGACCTAACATAAACCCACCCACATCCAGAACTATCACCAGATCTATCAGAGTTCGACGCGCCATATTGGAATGGAGGAGGAAAAAAAATTTAAGGGTCGTCATCACCACCAGCACCCTTTGATGAGCCTCCTGCCTTCTTGGGGAGTAGTAGGTTGTGAATATTGGGCATCACACCTCCATTAGCAATTGTCACATCTCCCAGAAGCTTGCTAAGTTCTTCATCATTCCTAACCACCAATTGAATGTGGCGAGGCATAATACGGGTCTTCTTGTTATCTCTTGCAGCGTTTCCTGCCAACTCTAGAATCTGTAATTCCAGATTTTCTATATCAAGGAAACATCCAGCAATATTCAAATTTAAAATTCTAGATATAAAATCAAAACGCAAAATTGATACACACCTAAAATTCATGGAAATTGGGAAATATGAACCCAAATTAGAAACCCTATATCCAATGCCGAGCACAATTACACGTATTTGAAAACAAAAAAAAATCAAATAAGCGATTCAATTTTCATGCTTTGCGCACAAATTCTACATCGACCGTGAAATTTTTTAACATGAGCATCTATGCAAGGAAAGAGAAAGGCATGAGGGCATTCGGCCGTGAAAATCTCCGTTCCTTGCCCAGTTTTCACCCTCTGCACACAGATTCCACATCTACTTTGTAGAATTGAAAAGGTTCAAAAGTTAGAGAAAAGTGAGAATTATTAGAATAGGCAATAGCACAACAATAACAAGAGGGTGGGGCTGGTGACTAGCTGAGACTATGAGCGTAGGGTTGAAGGATTGGAGAAGAACGCAAACTTGTTGCTGATTTTGGGACTTTGGTTTGTGATATTGTTGTCACAATGCTGCTACTTCTCTCTTAAAACCTCGGAGCTCTTCTGCGGACCATAAATGTTGGGGACTGACATGGTTTGGCATTTAAATGCCAGCTCCCCCAATTGCCACGTTTCCTGCACATTTGGATAACACCTTGGACATTTAAAGCTAACCTAACGGACGTCCCTTGCATTAATGTTTTTTGTGACTTTCAAACCTATTTTGTAATCACATTGGTATTTTTGCACCTCAAAAAAGTATATTGTGCTGAGCACTCTTGAGGGTAAAGCACATGTGTATTTTTACACCTTTACCCTTAATAAAATCTTCTTCTCTATTATTCTTTAACGAACTTGGCTCCTCTTCCAACTGTTGATTTTTTTTTTTATCATACATCCTTTAATAGCCAAGATTAACATCCTTTAATATAAGGACAACATAGCTATAATTTTAAAGCTTGGCAACAATAAACCTAAAAGAATTCCAGATACTTGGCACTTGTAAATATAATTTTTTAAAACAAAATTGCACTTAACTCCTTTATATATGTATGTGTGTGTGTTGTGTATGCATGTTTAAATGTTTGAGATTATTTTTGGACATTAAAAGTTTGGGAAAATGCCCCTCAGGGCCCAAGATAACAAAATAATCTCAAATAAGGCCTAGAGAACATTCGCATGTCAAAAAAAGCCCTAGGGCCTTTATAGGTATTAAGTTCAAACACCAAATTACATTGTTACCCTTATTTCCTTTCCATCATTGTTCATTACTCAGTGGAACTTTTTTAATTTCATTCGCTGCAAAATGATTCCGCCAGAGCCCTTTAGTGAATCCTATCTTCCATCTTTCACTCCCTCTTTCGCACTTTCTCTGCCTTTCTCTCAGATTAGGGTTGCACAGAGTGAAGCAGGGCTGGGAAGCGTCGTCGGAAGCTGTCATCGTGAGCGTCATTGTTCGTGGTTCCTCGCTATCGAGGTTCAGTGGTCAATGTGTGAGTAAATCTTCTAGGAACCCAACATCGTGAGAGTGTGATTCACGGTGAGAGTCTCACATTTTGCCTCAACTCACAATCGCATTTCGCCTCTCATTTAAACGTGTGATTGAAACTTATTTTCCTGCGTCATTTTCTATTTTATTTTGATGTATGTTGTGCTTGTATGTAAGCTACTATTCTTCTTGATCTCTTTTGATTTCTTTTGAAACTCTGTCAACGATTGTCGATGTTGCTGTATGAATTGTTATTCTTTATGAATGTCTTTCGGGTTATGTAGATTTGTCTCATCATCGTTGATTTCACCATATAATTTATTTGTATTATTTCCTATTCTTTTTGTGCACTACTTTCAAACCCGTGTCTTCACGGTTTGGCACACATAAGATAACCACAAAGCACAGGGTAGCTAATATTTGCTTGCTTTGAAAATACTTGCATCTTTAAGATATGTCATAATCCCACTGTGATTTGTAGCACTACCGTCATGAATCTCTATTGAATTTTCAATCTCTAATGGAAAATGATCATTGAGACCTTCTGATCTTCTCACTCGTGTATAATATTATGCCAGTCCAAAATCAGCATTTCAAGTGCAATAACAGAAATGTTCATTATGATCGTAATTGGCTACATTAATTTTATTTTAAGTATATTGTAGTCACCTGTTTCTGGAACTGTCAATACTGGGTAAGTTTTCATCATGTTACTGGTTTGAGTTTATCTGTAGGTGCACCTGCATAGTTTTAGGTTCAAGAAGTCAATTTTGGGGGTTAATAAAAAGATTAAGGACTGCAAGAGCTTTTTAATTCATTAAAGGTGTTATTAAATCTTATGATGTATGAGTTGTAATGTTTTGGCATGAACAATATGTTGCTTAACTTTAGAACCTGGGCATCTCTGTTTAGCCCCTGCCATTGTTTTACTGAGTTGAGGTTTAGAATTGATGTACCCTATACACTCAATGAATTTGAGTTTCATCAACTTAAATTACATCCCCCTGATATTGCATCATGGATTGGCATTTTCTCTTTTTAAACACATAATGCTTCACTGAAACAGAGATTTGTTTCATTTTCTATACAAAAAAAAAAAATAGGTTTCCTTTTATAGCTATGTGCAAATACAAAATGCTTCAGGAATCGGTTATGGATATTGTATACCTAACCTTGGGAGGCTGAAGTCAAATCAGATATGACAAATCCCAAACGTCTACACACAAGTGCATTAAGAGAATTTTGTTTGTGTGCAACAGAACTAAAGTTTCAAAAGAAGTCTTATTATTGAAATGCTCTTTGGGTTCCTAGAGTGCAAAAGCTTTTACCATTTTGGTTTAATGCTTCTTATTCTCAAATATCAGTGAATGGTTCAGTATTCTTTTACCCTTTCCCCAACATCCTACATGCTTGATAAAAAATGTGCCATTTAAATTTCTCTTTCAAAAGGCAACTTCAATTTTGCACCCCCTCCCTCTCTCTTTTAATTGTGTTAATTGTAGCCACGATCTCTCTCTGTTTTAGTTACTATTGAGGGTAAACTAGAAGGATTATGGCATTATTCTGTTGGATGTCTAATATCTTTGGTTATATTGCCTCCTGTCACTTCAATTTTGAATGGGAGAATAACATCTCTCATGGGTGAAAGAGGGCTTTGTTTGTTATGAGAATGAAATTTAACGATTTTGTTGCAAATGTCTTATCAGTTTGAGGCCGAAAATAAGCATATTATCATCATTATTATTATTCCTTTTATTTTCTTAAAGATATAACCTTGATGTAGACAACTACACATGGTAATTCAATTAGAATCCTTTAAACTAAATCGTCTACCTTAGTGTTCTAAAGTCAAATAGGTTGGTTAAATGTGTATGCTAATTCTGCTAGAGCATAAAAAAGAAAATAGAAAATATATAGGATTACATGGTTGCTTCCTATCTTCTAATGATAGAGTTCTCTGGATGTTCATAGAGTTAATCAATTTGCATAACTTGGCAAATTGTGCTTGGAAAGTAAAATTGTATGTTTTAGCATGTTTGGCTTGCAAATAATTTGCCTAAACAGTTTAATTTTGGTGGACATGTAACTAGTTATTGTTGTTGTTGTGTGGGCTACTATTTTATATTTGGCTCATAATCATGAATCTCCTTAATAATTGCCCGTACCTAGAGGATGCTTATTTTTCCTATAATAATCTCAACAGGAAAAGAAAAAAAAAAAAAAGAAGGAGAAACTTGCTCTGACTTGTACATGCCTGAAAACAGAACTTGTTGCATTTGAATATGTTTGAGAATTATTAAACTTTGCTTAAATCACTTGTATTGTATTATATTGGAGATGAAGTTAATTGTAGACTTCAACACTTGTATTCTAAACTTCATTTACAATTGTTGTAGGTACAAGAGCTACAAGTCTGTAATATAAGAAGAACAACATGCCGAAATCTTCTAAAAGGGATCCAAGATCTCTGGATACAACCTATTCACTGAAGAATTCTTCGACCAATCCGAGGAACGTCCTAAGGGCAAGGGCAAGGCTGACTTTAAAGGATTGATTCTACAAATGAGACAAGCTTGCAAAAGTCTAAGTTCAAAGGAAGAGGCCGAATACACAAAGAGGGCTCATCAACTTAGAGCCCCGGTGAAGGTGGGCGTCTTATGGTGGCTAGTCACCCATCCTCGCAACAACTATCAACAAAAAGTGTTGTCTTTGATTGACAACTACCACAAACAGAAGAAGACACATTAGGGAGAATACTTGTTAGGAAACATTGTAGTTGACAACAATATGTATTTATGACAACTTTGTATTCATAACAATGACCTTCACCATTTGTTCTTGCGTAAATTGTCTACTGATGCTAACTTCACAATTTTTGTTGGATGACAAAAGCAAATTTTTTCTTATATTTTCTTAAAGTGTTGCTTATGTTTTGATATTTCTTCACAAAATGCTAACTGCAAAAGAGTGGACAGGTTCTTATGCCTACTTTTGGTTATATTCAAGGTATTTGTTCAGTCATTGGTATTAGTCATATCAGTCATTTGTAGCAGGAATATCAATCCCCACAAACAACAATAACAAGGGCCATTAACTACAATACCACTACCCACTAACAACCATAACAGTACCCATTGACAACCATAATAGTACCCCTTACCAACAATTAATGGGCCATTAACAATAACATCAGTAGACACTAACAACAATATCAGTAGCGACTAACAACAATATCAGTAGACACTTACAACAATATCAGTACCCACTTACAACAATATCAATAGCGAATAACAACAATATTAGTAGACAATAACAACAACATCAGTAGACACTAACAACAACATCAGTAGCGACTAACAACAATATCAGTACCCACTTACAACAATATTAGTACCCACTTACAACAATATCAGTATACACTAACAACAACATTAATAGACACTAACAACAATATCAGTAGACACTAACAACAATATCAATAGTGACTAACAACAATATCAGTAGGCACTTACGACAATATCAATAGACACTTACAACAATATCAGTAGACACTAACAATAATATCAGTAGGCACTTACAACAATATAAGTAGCCACTTACAACAATATTAGTGAACAATAACAACAATATCAGTAGACACTAACAACAATATCAGTAGCGACTAAAAACAATATCAGTAGCCACTAACAACAATATCAGTAGCCACTAACAATAATATCAGTCCTTGGTAACAACGATATTGTTTTGGTCTATTGTCATTATTCCCAACAAATTACATTTCTTAACACATTACTTAACACAACAAGACTTACACTTCTTGCTCTTCCATTTGAACATTCATTTGTTGTGGTCTATTGTCATTATTCCCATTTTCTTCAATGTACACATGACAATATTCTTCATTATACCTTATTAAATGTTCTACCCCTTCATCATCTACAAGATCAACAAATGTAGATGTATCCATGCTAAGTTTGAACTTCACGCAAATTTCAGTATTTTCTTTCCCAATTAAAGACTCTATGATTCTTTTCAACTCCTCATATGTTATTCCTTCCTTGATGCATCTTGTTCTTATCATTCCACCAATATAATCGCTTTCTTGTCCTCCCCGGTATACAAAGTTACCCTCCACATGGAAGAAACATAATAGGTTCTTCCCTAAAGTAGTGGCCATCTTTAATTATGATCTGCAACATAAAGTTAGTTTTAACAACTTTAACAATCACATTAACAACTTAAATTGTAGGTATTAACAACAATGTAAATTCACCGTTTTCACATTCAATCATTCCCCCTAACAAACAGACCTCCCTTTGTTTCCATGCCCAAAATTAGAGTAACCTATAATGTTTTAACATTCAGGTCGTATTAACAACAATATCAGTCAAATTAACAACAAAAACAGTAGGTATTAACAATTATCCCATTTTAAACATTTTTTAACCGAATATAACTTCATCCCACTAAAAAACACACATTTCCCTCTGTTTTCATGGCAAAAAACATAGCATCCTTTTTTCCACCCTACCCTCCAGTGATTAAAGATTAACTTGAATTGTGATAATGATATCTTGATCAAATTCTTAATGTTTCTTACCTATTTCCTACTCGATAATAATGTAAATTTGGCCAAGCTCCAACCTTTCAGCCCTCCAACATTCTAATTGAGAAAAAAAAAAACCTTCAGGAACAGCAAATACATCAACACAGTGATGATTGGGAATATATATGTTCTCTGCCTCGCTGACTTGAGCAAATATTAAGCTTCAGGAAAACCGTGTGTTCCTTGTGTTCTCTCCCTCTCATTCTTCATTTGCTTCTAATTTCTCCTCTCTCCCTCGTGTAATACGTTTCAGGCACCAAAACAGATAATGATTTTGGGATAATCGGATTTCTTTTTTATTTTTTTTAATACAAGGGTATTAATGTCATTTGACTTTACAACTTAATACCCATTAGAGCCCTAGGGCATTTTCTGATAAAAAAATTTTAGTTTGGGTCTTTTTTAGAATTTTCTTGATTATTTGGACCTCTGTATATATTTTTTTCTAAAAGTTTTTATGCACATAAATCGAGATTACAATATTTACCCTAAAAACAGTAAATCGCGATTGAACTGTTCTAAAGAAACTCAATCAGACTTGGATCTATAACTGAACTATCTTTAGCGGTTGAAATTTTTCATATAAAAAAAAAAGGTTGAAATTTGAAGGAATAGGGATGGTATTGATGGGGAGTAAGAATGACAATAATTACCGCGCACTCATCAGCCTTAGATCCATCAATTTCCTGTGTGACGTCAAATCCATTTGCTCACTTTGCTTTGGGAGGCATGCAGGTCAAATCATGCATGCTGCTTCACCTAAAAGGTTTTGCCTAAAGCAGTTCTTTCAAATTATGTAAACCAAAAGGCTCGACTAAAAATTATCTTCTTTTGCAGACCATATATAGCAGTAGTAGTACTTGAATTAGTCGTGCCATTAATGTGCCACAAGAAAAGACAATTAGTTGTGCTATTTAGAAAAAGTATTTGAAAAATACATATAACTAATATATATTTATAAAATTAATTATTATAAAATTCAATCCATCAAATACGACTTATTCTTTTTGTTGTTGTTTTTTTTTTGTTATTCCTTAAATGAAAATCAATTCTTTTTTTTTTCAAAATAGTTGTGACTTTATAATATTAATTATTGGTTTTGTTCAAAACAATTATCTCTTTAAATTTTAACGAAAAAATTAAAAATTTTCATGGCATAAATACTTAATGACAATTATATTCAAATTTAAAATAGGAAAAGGTAGTTACCTTGAGTGGAGTTAAAGTAAGAAATGCATGCCGATGAGAAATTATAAAAAAAATAAATAGAAGGGAGAGTAGAGACAGCCTTGCAGAACAAGAAATTCCATCATTAACAGTATTTATCTAAAAAAAAATGTCTCCAACAAATTTTTAAAAAAAAATTACGTGACATTACGAGTCACCTGTATTTATATTTTTGAAAGATAAAAGCGTTTTATAAATATTTACTAATTGTCGCTCTTTTTGTGCTGGCATGGATTATTAAAGATGATTTATAATTAGTTAAAGTATACTTTTAATCTTTTAAATTTTAACAAAGTGTATTTTTTGTCACTTAATTTTATAAAGTATACTTTTAATCATATATTTTTAATATCATTAATGTTGTTAATGGAAAATATTAACACAACAAACTCAAGTAACATTTGTGTAGTTGACAAAGCATACTGAAGTTTTAAATTTTTAATATAATATATTTAGATTATTCAATTAAAATAAATTGACAAATCGTTAAAAATAAAATGAGTTTTTGTCATTTGGATTATAAAACTACAATTTTTTAATGCAATCCGGTTTTGATGTTGGCTGTTTTATTTGATTTGTATATATTTTTTAATTTACACATATTTTAAATTGAAGATTAATAACATTTAATTATATAGTTATCATTTAAGTTTTTGTGTCAGTTTTTCCGTTACTAACATTAAGAGAGTTAGAATTATATGATCAAAATTATATTTTATAAAATTAAGAGACTACAATTATATCTTATATAAACTTAAATGACTAATTTTTTAAAAAAAAAAATTTGTAATTTTATAAAATGGAGTAAGAAGTATACTTTTAACCTTGATAATTTTATTAAACAGAACAAGCATGCGCAAAATTTCCTAAATCTGGACTATTTAGTATGTCCTTATAACATCTCTCATCTTTAGAACTTTACAATCAACCTTTAATTTTTATGCAGATAATTCCCAGACAGTTAATTTTATATATCACGTATATGCACACATCGTAAAGTTTAGAGAGTTATTTATATGTGAATCAAAGTTTGGGATGTTATATGCAAATAAAAATAAGGGAGAATTTCAGTTAGCTCATAAGGATGTGACATAATTTTAATAAACTCTTAAGACTATTTGAAATTTTAATGCACCCTTTTGGATCAAAATGAAATTAAATTTTTGAGGTAACAATATAATTATGCACTTACTTTTTTTGTCATGTAAATTGTCTTATTTGTCTTATAAATGTTCATATTTGTCTTGTGAATTTCTATATTTATCTTGTAAATAGCCAAAATATTTTTAATTTCACAGGTTCTTTTATAAATGTCTTTATTTATCTTGTAAATATATATATTTGTCTTATAAATGACAAAAATATTTTTAACTCCCTAAGTTCTTTTGAATCCCTTTAATTATTTTGTAAATATCTTTATTTATCTTATAAATTTTCATATTTTTCTTGTAAATTTTTATATTTCTCTTATAAATAGTTAAAATATTTTTTAATTCACTAGATTCTTTCGAATCTTTTTATTTTTCTTGTAAATGCTCTTCTAAAAAAATTAAAAAAAAAGGGCATCATTGTATTTTCACTCACAAAATTTAATTTCATTTTGATCATAGGGAGCAGTTCAGTTTTAAAAAGTTTTAAGAGTTAACTGAAATTATATAACATTTTGGAACAATGAAATCTTCCCTAAAAATAAAGTTTAAAGGGGAAGTTTGGTATGAAGGCTTTGAAGGGAAGGAAAGTGGAAATTTTTACTAGATAGATTTTTTAAAAAAAATAGAGAAATGGGCTTTAATAATTTTAATAAAGAGAAGTTAATTAAAAACCTTTAACCCTTACATCCTTAATTTTTCTTAAAATCCAAATCATAATTTTTTTTCCCTCCCCTGCCCCTCCAAATCCCTCACGTCAAATAGCCTCAGGAGTACTTGATTGATAGTTAGGAATTATATTGATAGACTTGAAAGTTCATAGAAATTTACTACTCATTCAAATTATTAATATAAAACTTATTTACTTAATTTAATTAATTAAAAAAAATAGTTAAATTAACTAATATGATATGTATTTTTTAAAATACCTTAGTCATTTTCATTAATTCTCTTCCCTCCCTTTCTCAATTATTATTGAGGGAGTATCACCAGAGGTAAATTAGAAAAATATTGATAAATATAAAAAAAAAATATGTCTTATGTTTAAGACTATGATCAACTCTCTAAATATGTTATATATTAAAAACTAGAGAGAGTATTAGTTTTTAATTATTAATATAAGATTTACTTTTTAGTTTAATTTTTTTTTATTAAAATAGATATTATATTAAAGACCGAATTGAGTATTAAGTTTTAAGAATAAAGGAATAATATTTGTAGACAATTCAAAATTTAGAAAAGTTTTATATCATTCAGTCAAGAATTAAATAAAGGTCCGTGAAACTAGAAGGAGAAGAAAATAAAGTGAAGTCCATATGCCTGTTTGGAAAACAAGTGGATCAACTTAAAAAATTTATGTTCTATGCAATAAAACTCTTCTAACCCATTTATCTCATGCAAACTGAAATTACTTTTTATTTATATATTTAAATTAAATGAATAGTGATGATTTATGGCCTTTCATTGTTGCTATGAACCCCAAGTACAATAGATTTGAGGATCTATATGAGATAGTAGAGGTAAAAATGACTTTTTTTTAAATGAATTTTTGTAAATGGAAGATAGGATAAAAGTAATATTTGAGATATTATTTATGTTTGGAATAATAGTGACAGAAGTTATTTCTTTTTAGATGGGCTCTTGTTTAAAATAGCGTTTGAAAAATCAAACGATAAAAGAAAATAACTAAAAAAATCATGAATCTTGTTGAATATATATAAGGTCACGGGCTTAAAAAGGCCAGCCTGCAAAACCAAGGGCCGGCTCGTTAAGCCCTATTATTTTTTTTGTCCAGTTAACTTGCTTAATTTTGGGCTTGTTTGGAACTTAACCAATAGTCATTAAATGAAATGATTGGTCGTCACGTGAACCCTAAAAATTGATTCATTATTTTTTATGTTTCAACTCTCAAATGTAAGTACTCTCTCAATCTCATATTCTCATACTTTCACTCTCACTACTCAGTTGCTACTTGCCTACAAACTGATTGCTCATATTCTTTGTTCATGAGAATTTTTTTTTTAAAAAAAAAATTAACTACCATTGGTTTATATAGTAATATAATTTGTAAATTTGTAATTATTTTCTTACCTTTTAAAGAGTTTTACTTTGATATCTACTAACTTATCATTAAAAGGTTGACGACATTTATTTCATTGATATATGTTGATGTAATTACATATTTAATGAAATATTGACAGAAACTCAATGCACATGGCATTTATTTTTTTAAAATACACTAATTTTGAGTATATAGAGAAAGATGAGAGGCTTATGATTTTTGGAGTGCCCCAATCGATGTGGGGGGTCCCAACATCTTGATGGAATGGATCGATTGGTAGAACATCACATCCCATCCTCAAATTTTCTATCATCTACCTCTCTCTATCTACATATTTAATAATGAAGCTTATATATCATCTCATTCATAAATTATGAATAATTTTGACCCCAAAAAAAATTATGAATAATAAAATTTATTTTTAAATTTTGCATAATAAATATTTACTCCCCATCCTTAATATAAAACATATTTCTAAAGTTGATTTTGGTTATAAATATAAAATATATTTCTTATATTTATCAATCTTTTTTTAATTTATTTCTATTGATATTATCTCAACTATAATAAATAAGGAGAGGGAGAGGAAGAAAGAGAATTAAGGAATGTGTTTAGAATGTTTTAAAAAATACATGTCATATCAAATAACTCAACTAACTTTTTAAATTTAATCAAATTAAGTAAATATATATTATATTGAGGACATGAAAGAGTAGCTCATAATAATACAATTTATTTATATGATAAAAAAGTTAAATAATCTTAAAAATATATTATGCTTGTTATTACTTGATTAAAACCCTACTTATATAAAATTTATTATTATGAATATTGCATATCGACATGGTCACATGTTGATTTGAAATTATTCTAATAGCCAGATCCAGATTCTATTGATACATCACAGTCATACAGATAAAGAATTGTCTTTACTTTTTTTTATTTAGGGGAAAAATTGAAGCTGATATTCAGTGTTTACTATTCTAATTAGACAGTGGACTGTGCTCTAATTGACATATAAAGTGAGGGCTACTATTTAGTATTTGGGTTCTCTTATAATCTCTTTTCTCAAAATCTCTCCTCCACTTTAAGATTAAAAAAAATACATGATTTTTATTTCATATTGCATAAAAATATTATTTTAAATATAAAAAAATAAATTTAAATTGTTAAAATATAATTTACACAATTTATAACGGTAATACAAACAAAATTTTAAAAAAATTGCAAAATGTTATAATAGTAGTTTTAGAAAATATTATATCTGAACCATTCATTTTTTATGTAAGAGTGGAGATTATTTTCTAATAATAAAAGAGAAAAAAAGGATTTTGAAAATATCATCCTCCCTATTTATATTGTTTACTGTAATTTTTTTTTATTATATATAAATATAAATGCATGGACGTACCTGCCAAAGGTTTTGAATGTTGCCTAAAATTATTGGTCATTGGATTGTTGACACCAACAATTTGCCATATTTTTTCTAACCCGAAACTTTCCAACATTTAATTTTTTTAAAAAAAAGTCAGTAGGACCTTTTGTTTTGATTAAATAACCTACAGGTAAAGTAAAATCTAAGTTTTCCCAAACAATTTAGTAGTAAATATGTTCCCATTGAATACCAATTTTGAGGTGTGGGAATGAAAAAAACAATATCAAAAGCTCTTCCGCTATGATTGTAAGTCTAACTCGGGATGAATCCAAATTAGTTAAAACTAAAAGTTTCAGTGAAACAGGTGAGCAACCAAAAAAAATAAAATTTAACAATACCAATTTCTTTTTCGCCTTGGTCTCTATCGTCTAAGAATCAATGCCAAATAACAAATTCCAAAGTTTTTCGAAATTATTTTAAGATATCTCAACTTTTTCTTAAAAAAACTATATTTTAATTTTTATAAATTTATTATCTGACTTGTACATTTAAATTGGAGAAGTATATCAACGGCAGACCTATGACCAAACAATTTTTTGTTAATTAAGTTAAAATCATTTGAACTCTAGCCTCTATTCATATTTTATTCTATTACGGAGTATTAACTTCCGAAAGATGAGGCTTGTTTTATGAATTCTAATATTTAATTAAAAAAAGCAATCATTTAATTTTAGTAAATGGGCCCGCCTTAAAATTTATCCTTGTACGTAATGTTACAAGATTCGTTGCTTGAATAGTAATTTGTAGGGGGGGAAAAATATTAGGTCCCGCAGTTTGAAAATCGTAGCCAAATCTTAAAATCCTTAGGACAATTATATTTTTTATTTATCATGTCTCACACGTCTATTATTTCCTTTACAGATGGTTCGTTCGTATACCATAGTGCTTTTAAAAGAATTGTTAGCATTATTTTCTATGCAGTATACAAAAGAAATATCCATTTAAGATCTCGAAAATGACATAATTATTTAGAAGTCCCTAGAGACTAGCCTAGAATCAAATTGACAGTGACATTCCCTAAATTCCGTTAATTCGATACCTTGAAAAAGAAAAAGAAAAGAAAATAACAATATCAGCTTAATAAGTAGAGACTTTTACTTATAAAATGACCACAACAATAACTTAAACGTTTGTTTGGAAACTTTTTGAAACTTAAATTTTGAGATCTACAAGGTAAGTATATGAGAAAAATTTTGTCTCGACTTATGTAAAATCTAGATTTTGAAAGGTTTCTAAATAAGCTTAGAGAATGAACATAAATTTCAACTTCTATATTGATAAGTGTTACTAGATTATAGAGACGGGAAATCGGGCCAATTCCGTCAGGTAAGCCCTTTTAGACTCTAGTCCTTCAAGGGTCGAATTTAAAAATTAGAGGAGCTAAATGAAATAAATCCTATAGGGCCTTGACCCTAAAAGAGTTGGCATTGCAGGCCTTTTCAATGCATGTGTTGATGATCCGAAAGAAGAAATTCATGATATTTTTACTCATGAAATAGAGTCTGCTATTCAAATTGAAGCACAATTAAATATCTTTAAAATTGATGATAGTAGCAAAGAAGACGATAATGATAGTTATTGTACTAATGTTGTTTAGTGGTATGCTTCTTATGTTTTATGTGAGTTATTTATGAACAATAGTTTGTTTTTTATTACAAATTAGTGAATGTAATTATTTGTTAGATGATTCGTGTTGTTTAGATATTAATATTGACAACATTTATTTGATAAAGTAGAACTTTAATTATTATAATTTACTAATTATTTCTTTGAAAAAAAACAGAGGGAAAATAGTTAAAATTTGAAATAGTAACTTTTGGGCCTGGTAGGACCGACCCTGGCTCTAGTGCTCTCGGGCCAGACTTGAAAAAACAGATATTTTTCTTACTCCAGACCTTGTGGGGCTGACCCTATTAGGCCCTGGCCTTTCAAAGACCAACCTTGATTCTCAATTCTACTAGGTTACACAATGACAATAAATAATATTTTAACAAGTACTCCCCTTATTTCTAAATATAAACTTCAAACTTGTAATTGTGTTTGTCTTAAAATATAAGTTTTATTTCAATTTTGTTGAAGTATTAATTGTGTTTTTATCAACTTTACCCACTCTCTCATACTTATTGTCTCAACATATATGGGCATAATTGAAAAAAATACATATTTATTGTTCTTAACTAATTTTAACTATTTTCTTAATAAATAAATCAGTTATTTAAAACTTATATTTAAGGACAGTTGGAGTAATAAGTTGAGTATATTAAACGATAAAAACAACAACAACTAAGGCAGTGACAACCGAAGGCATTTATGTAATTCTACTACAAAATGAAATCCTAAATTAGTCTCTAGAGACTGCAAATTTGGGTATTTTTCTTCCAAATAACTTTAATAAATTTTTATAGATATAATAATAAATATAGAAAAAAAAAATACTACCATCACTTTTTGTCCTAAAAGTTAAGTTATTTAATTAAATAGCCAATAAAAAAATTTCTAAAAGAGAGGCGTATTAAGCAAGATTGCAAGAAGTTGGGTTTGCTCCAAGGAATGAGTTATTATTATATTTTAAAAGGGAATAATTAAAGTATTTTTAGATTGAATTCAAACCGAGTAAAAAGTATACCTGAACCATGCAAATGGACCCATATTATTATATTTAACTTTTGAATAAACAATTTTTTAGGAGGTTAATTAATAGGGAAAAGTATTAGCATTTTCTGTGCCGACCAAGGTTAAGAAAGATTAAATAATAATAAATAAAAAGGAAACATGGTGGGGTTGCTCTTATGATGAACAACACATGAGGCAAGTATCATAAATGTTCAAGAATATGGCAGCATCAGATCATGCTATAATAATTGATTTGCGTTTTCTTGTCAAAAAGATTATTACTGTGAAAAAGTTTGATTATTGATTGTAATCAAAAGTGCTTTTTTATGCTTCCCATCATTTTTTTATATTTTAAATTTAAATTTAAATTGTAATGATTCTCTTGTAATAGTCCTATTTTTGGGGACCAGCCATGCAAGAGAGATTTTAAATATCATAGCACCTCATATTTTGAATTTCATTTCTATAAAAATATTTTCAGATTTAGATTCAAATTGTAAATTGTAATGCTTTATTGCTATCTTATCAAATTATGAACAAGTCTAAAATGTTAAGCTACAGTTACGTTGCAAGAAACGCTAATCTTTATTTATTATTTTGCTTTTTAACATCCTGCCTAATTTATGCTGCCCATTAGGTAATAGGTATTCTTATTTAAGACATAATCGGGAATTTAAAAATCATAAGATTTTAAAACATTCTTTTTATATTGAAGCGTTATAGTTGCTTGAAATTTGAATATGATTAAATATAAGTTTTAATTGCAAATTACAAATTTTTTTTATCATAAATATAAGTCCCTTTTAATAATACCTAAGCTAGTAAATTTAAATTTCTTAATTGGGTTAGCAATTAAACGTTAGAAAATTAATTATAATGAGAATTGTACAACCTACTGATAATATGGTAACAACAAAAATAATTTTTTTTACCGCCTACTTTTCTTAAAGCCTCCATCCTGAGTCCCTATGAAGCAAGAAAAATCTCATATAAAGTCACCTGAATTAATAAAATTTAAAATCAGGTTAATAAAATTAATAAATCTCTAATTAGGTCATAAACCCGGTTTAGGATTATAGAATGTTAATAAAAATGATTTTATTTTCCTACTCTTCCTTCTCTTCTCTCTAGACCCTTCCATATCCTCTTTCTCTTACGCTCACAACAAACTCAACTATATTTTCTCCTTCCAACAAGAAACTAAACTCTCTTCTCTTCAATTTTCAGCCATAGTAAGAATGCCATAGACAAGCCTTCAAATACATCACACATACATGGTATAGAAAAAAAAATAAAATTAAGCCACAAATTATAAAAAAGCATTTTATTTACATCAAGTTCCTTATATTCATCTCGTCAGGTTTACTAATCACATATGACTATGTGTCTTATTGTTTTTCCATACGAGTTTATAATTAATAGATGATAATTCAAAAATAAGAAATATAGTCAAAGTGATAGAACCATAAAATATTTTTAGTCTGTGCCAAAAAAAAAATTGAACTATTTACTAAATAATATCACATAATATTAAAAATACAAATAAACAACCGACAATTATAACTTAATATAAGATATAAGATAATACTAACATTTTCAATAGGTATTTTAAATAAGACTTTTATTTTTCTCTCACAGCCCAATGAATGATAAATCAAACATTGTCCTTATAGGAAATATAAAAAATTAGCTGGGGTTAAATTATTGATCAAAATAAAATATCATATAATAAATATATATACATACTAACAAAGTTTAGAAAGTTAACTGGTGTTAGCTGGGGCCTAGCAAGTGGTTCCGCCCCTGTTAATAGTCATATGTGATTGACGAAATTAATATAAGCAATTTGATATAAGTATTTTCCCAAAAAAAAAAAAGAGAGCTATTAGGGCTATATTCCTTGCTGTGGACTGATTGTGAGAGGTAAAAGCTACAATTTCCATTGTTGAGAGTTTTAGACCATCACAAATATAAAAAAGCGCGAGAGAGCTTTGAGATTAACCAACCTGATTTTAAATTTTATTAGTTCATTTGATTTTATATGGGATTTTCCCTATGAAGTACACCTTTGGTTCTTAAATACATGAGCTAAATAACTTGTTTACTCATAAATCCACAAAAAAACTAGTTGAGTCAATTATCTATGAAACTATATATTGATTTTTTTTATATAAAAAAAATATATATCCCCTCAGTTAAAATGTGTGCAATCAATGGAGGTAGTTAGAGAAAAAAAAATGAATATGAGAAACAAGATTAAAATTTAATACTCCTCCTTATCATTAATATAAAACTTAGTTTTGAAGTTGATATTGATATTAAATATCGGACATATTTCTCATATTTATTGGTCTTTTCTCAATTTATCCATATTATGATCCTTCAATATTGTCAAGTAGTAGAGAGATTGATTGAGGAAATTAATGAAGATGATTATGGTATTTTTTAAAAAAAAAAATATGAATATTACATACATTAGCTACTTTTTTTTTAATACAATCAAATAAGATAAATAAGTCTTATAATACAAATAAAAGAAGTAATATTTTGGATGAAACAAAGTCCTATGTTTAGAGCCGGAGAAAATAAGCAAAAAGTAAAGGAAGAATTTTAACAAAATCTAACCTCACAAAATTTATTATTCAAGAGTACCTAAAACATGTCTATGTGTCAATGTCTTTAGATTTACATATAATTGAATATAAATTGCAAATAACTGATCAAGATTCCCACCTATAGAAGATAGGTTGCACATGAGGTTTAAAACAAATTTCAAGTATATTTTGGTGGGAAAAAAAAATTGCAATGGGATCTTTACAGCAAATTTCCCAATACTAAATAAAATATTTTGAAGGTATGCACCAAAATAATAAAAAAGAGGAAAAGAAAGAAGTCAAGTCAATGAAACCCGAAGGAGTGGGTGTGGGGCCCAACACATCTAGTTAGCGAAATCTTCCACCGCCTGGGGACTTTAGAAAGCTTCACTCATTTTCCATGAAAGTGACTATGGCCAAGCAAAGCTCTTCACGATTGGGGACCACAACGAATCACTGAATCACACTTCAATTTCTTTCTCTTTTTTAATAAAATAATATTTTATCTATCGGTATCGATGCTGACCCTTTTCTTAATTGACTCGCAACCCACCTTTACTATTCCACTCATCTTTGCCTTAACTCTCCATCTTTTTTACTTTTCAACATCTCATCAACTTCAACTTTACCCAAAATTTAGGTCCAATAAATATCAGAAATTACATTATTTATAAGATCTTATGCGATTGTAGCCACATAGTGCTATTCATGATGTTCATGGCTCTATGTCTCGCTAGAGTCCACAGAAAAATTGCCCTATCCAGCAAGCCAAAAAAAAAAAAAAAGTAGCCTAAAAAAAATTGAACCCAATTAGGTTGGGCATTTTTGTGGATAGGATTAGGCATCGAACAGAGTATTTTGTCTTGCCCATTTGGCCCTACTAGGTAGTATATATAGTATTATATATTTTTTATTTTCATACAATAGTATTATATATATTTCTTATTTTCACTTATAGGTATTTGACTATTTGTTACAATATAACTATGTCTTTTTAATTTCAATATTCAAGTTGTAGACTTATTTTAGAATATTTTAAAGTGTATATTATAGATTTTATTTTAAGTTTGAAATAATAGTGTTTATTACTTGTTTTTTCATATAGTGTGGTAGGATATCGCCACTTGGACAAGGAAGACCCGCTCTGCTCAACCTATTATTGTCAAACCCAAAAATATTAGGACTTCTATTGGGCAAGGCCAGGCACTGGACTGCATTTTAATGTCTAATAATCTTTCAAGCAAGGCATCAGACAAGGGTCTTACCCTACCAAGTCCTACCCATAAACACCCCTAAACTACTACATCATGACTTTACCTTAAATTGTGTGTGTGTGTGTGTTTTTTTTTTTAAAAAAGAAAATCTCATATTTTAACTTTAAATTAAGCGTTTAGTGATTTGGGTCACCTTCAAGAATCAAGAGGTTCAGTATCAATTTTCATCAAATTCTTTTGTGAATAAAATAAGATAATGACAACTCAATTCAATATTATTGCGTATTAATGACGAGGTATAAATTCTTAACACATTGAATTTTCATAATAAAAACAACAATGGTTCATACAATTTTTGTTTATTTAAGTTTACCTTCATTTTAATTTTGATTTTTCAAATTTCAAATCATAAGTTTTTGTTTCTTAAATTTCATTCTATTTAAAATATTGATCCCTATAAATTTAAAAAAAATACTTAGATCATTTCACCCTTCAATGGACTAGAACCCGTAATTTAAAATATAATGAATTTAAAACCAAAATGAGAATAAATTCAAAAAACTAAATATTGTATTAACAGGAAAAAAGAGAGAGAATAAAAGCAGTGTTCTTTACCCCTTTTTTACTTCATTGTTTTTTAATACAATTACCTAGTAATCCACTAATCATCTTGTCCTAAATGTAAAAGTTACTTAAAACATTTATTTTAGTCATAAATAAAACACCTCAATTAATTTTATTTCTCAATTTATAATTTTTTCCCCTCAAAACTATCCACATATCAATTGCTGATATTTAGGGATTTTCATCAACATATATTTCAACTTCAAATAATTAGATAGGGTATTTTTTTTAAAAAAAAACACACACACATTTTTTTTTAATAAATACTTAGCTTAAACGAATTGTTGTAACTTTTAAATATTTGTTGTATAGTTCTTATATTAAAAATAGAAGCAGAAAGTAACAAATATTATTGTTAGGATTTTTAGGATCGTTGAGTTCAATTTTGAATATTTTTTTCATTCATAAAATTTATAGTCTTAATTTTATTTAAAAAGAGTTGAATCCTCTAACTTTATAAAATGTTTCAATCTGGTCCCTTAACTTAAAAAATATTTTTTAAATCTTTAACCTTAACACATTTAGCTCCAAATGATGTATTTTATAATAATCATTATTATTTTAAAATTAAATTTTATACGTTAACAACTGGCAATGTTTTAATTTGTCAACATTAAAATTTCAATGTCAGCAATTTTTTAGTAAACGATTGTTAGTGATAAGTAATAGAGAAGACTTTTTTTTTTCCAAAAAAATTAAGCGACCAAGATGAAATATCTTAAAAAAGTTAAAGGACTAAAATATACTTTCACTTTTCTTTTATAAATTTGGTAGTTTTTTTCCTAAAAAGGTCAAAACCCAATTTAATTCCAATAGCGATACATTTAATCCAGAAAACAACTCGAAAACGGAACAATGTGTAAAATAATATCTGTCAAAACTCAATAAACATGTCCAACAACCACACCTATACATATTCAAACGTGAGGACCCAGACCAAGAAAAACAAGAAATTCCCCCCGCCGTCTTGGGTGGTGAGAGTTCTTCTCTCATTTTTGGGAGAGTTTTTTTTCATGGCGTCTCTTTCCCCAATTTCAACCGGGGCTAGAGATGTCCCTATTTTATATTGATTTTGTTTATTTTTTATATTTTTATGGGCTTCTTATGCTGATGTTGATTTTCTTTGTGACAATAAATCAAGTTAGAAGTTTTAATAACAGCAAATCTCACTTGGTGACTACGTTTTCACTGCTTGGGGTTGATAATTGGTAACTATAGTCTTACATATTGTTGGCTTCATTTTAAAATACTCTATGGATGGTTGGCAATAGCGAATATAAAGCATAAGTCATATGGTCGAAACTATGTAGTTCATTGTACAATTGATGACCAACTTCTCCGTCTTCATATTTTTTATTGAGTGTTTGAGGGCGTCTTTCCTTCTATGAGATCTTTTTATAGAGTTTCTTCAACAATCATTATGGTTGCTTTATTGCCAATAAAAGCGGCCTACTTCTTACATTGGCTTGTTGCTAGTGATATCGCTATAGGCTTTTTGGTTGTGGTGGTGTCTACCTTTTTGTATCTTTCATTGTGTTAGATTTTGCTAATCTTCCCATGATGGACAATTTGGAACTAAGTCATCCTTGTTGGGCTCATTGTGTTAGTTTTAATTAAATATATTTTCTGACAAAAAAAATCTAAATATATTTTTGTTGGTGTGTTTGTAGCAATTAAGAAGGAAAAACCGCTCAAAAGACAAAAAGTTATAGGTTTATAGTGGTTCCTTCAAACTGCTATAAACTATTTCATAATTTATAGTGGTTATGAGAGAATAATCGCTGTAGAATGCAAAAGGTTGCATCTTTGTAGCCATTAAGGACAATAGTTACAAAGTGTGGCGTTGGCCAGTGTAGTTATTTGTATCAATTAAGGTAGAGGTTTTGGATATAATCGTTACAAATCATACGGCTATATAAATGCTACCACCTCTCATTTTACCATTTTTGGCAAAATCATTCCCCCCGTGTGCCCTGAGAAGTTTTCTTTAGATCTAAGATTCTGCTCAAACATCTAAAGAGTTATGCACTCGAGATTAGCAAAGTTACCTATTTAATTTTGTTTTCGAGTTGAATTGATTTGTTTATAGTAAGTTTTTGTAATCTTTTTGAGTTCTTGATCCCATTTTTGAAACCACTTTGTACATTTGTTTTTAATTAGGTTTTAAAAGATATTGAATTTTTTTATTATAATATTGTAATTTTACATTATTTTTAATATTGGTTATTGTTTTATATATATTGGATTGTTGTCACTATAATTTATTTTTAATTGGTTAATAATTGTAGTTATAATGGCTTCACTCATCAAATTAAATTACCAACGCCGTTTCACCATGATGCTCTTTAAGTGTTGCTGGGCAAGATGATAAGCCATATCTTCTTTCATCGGAGGAACACCAAGTTTATTATGTCGAGGACAGGAGGTTAGAATATGGTGGTTTACTTAAAGGCACACCATGTCACTTAATGTCGGTTATTGTTTTTATATTTTTTTTATAAATATTGGATAGTTGTCACCATAATTTATTTTTAATTGGTTAATAGTGGTAGTTATAATGGCTTATATCATCAGATTAAATTACCAAGGTTGTTTCACCATAATGCTTTTCAAGTGTTTGTGAGCAAATACGACAACTTTCTAGAAACTCGCTTTTGACAAATTAGGTATCACATTAGTAAATTTCACTTGACCAAATCGCACAAGTCAATATGAAGATGATGGATCATATATTATTTTCTCGAAGGTACACCAGGTTTGTTTTGTAGATGACGAGAGGTTGAAATATGGTGGTTTACTTAAAGACTCAAGACCTTTACAACATGAGTGATGGTGATAAGATCACCTTCGAGAGTGAGCCATTCTAGCCCGCCTCTTTTGAACTTCTTCCCCGTAGGCGATGACAATTTACCTAGTGTTTGTTGCGTTTTGATAAGTTACACTTTATCATCACTTAATTTAAATATAATTTTTCTATAAAATAATACACCCAACACTAACATTTTCTTCATACATTTTTTGTAGGGATGACAACAAATAATGATTAAAGAAAATATAACTTTTGTTCTTGTAAAGCTAAATATATATATATTTTTTAAGAAATTCCAATTGATATTTGTAGTGGTTCCTAATCGTTATAAATATAAACCGCTACAAAAATCGTCACCTTAACCGTTACAAACATCACACGGATCTCTATAAATATCCTCACCATATCTCCTTTCTTATTCTCTTTCATTTCTTCCCATCCCTCTCATCTCTCATGGTTTTTTCTCAGCTACTAATGAAGAGCTGAGCAAAAGTTGGTAATTTTTTTTCCTCAAATCTTTCATTTCATCATTTTATTTTATTTTACTTTTTCATATAATACTTATACTAATTATTTTCTTCCTTCTCCAGATATTGAAGGTTCCTTCTAATATTTTTTCAACATTCCTTCTATAACCAAACAACATCTTCAACTTCAATTTCATAAACTAATGGAGAACCTAAATCCTTATTATCTACACATTCTCAATATTAAATATACATAATATTTATACTTATCTAACTTAATTTAATCTTCTCCTCAAATAATAATTACTATTACCTCCGGTGCTAAATATAATACATAGTTTATAGTGCAATTCGTACTACAAATTATGTCTTATATTTAGGATTGGAGGAGTATTATTTAAATTGTTACCTAAATGATAAAATATTCAAAATACTATTGGAACAATAGATTGAAAACATTATTAATATTTTTTAAATTTTTTTTGAAACATTTAAAGTTAAATTAAAATTTGAAGACATATTAGTAGTGGTTCTCAAACCGCTACAAACTTTTGACGTTGTATGTAAAAAAAAATTGAAATTAATTAGTAGCGATAGGTCAACGGTAAAAATGTTGGCGTCAAATTTTCAATTTTTATTTCCCACCACACCCAAATTTTGACAAAAAATTTGGCACCAACACCAATCGTACATTTTTTTTTCAAAATATATAATCTCTAATATTGAAATGACATTTGTTGTTGTTTCCTAACGACTACAAGGTGTTTCTATAATGTGTAATCTATATATGCATCTTGTAATGGATTAGACTAGCCACTACAAATACAATAGGAGTTATTGTGACATGTATAGCAATTCTCTCTAACCATTACAAAAGTGCTTGTAGTATTGGATTTTGTAATTTTTTGCCCTTGCTATTGGTGTATTCAGTAAATACGTCATTTTAACCGCTACAAATGCATAAATCTTTTGTAGTGAGTTATTTCTAAAGAATATATATTTTAATTTTATATTACTGTACTCATTCAAAATATATAATTATTTGAAAATAAAGTTAGCTTTATGCTAAAATATAATTAATTTTTTGACTAACAAAATTGAAACATTTCTGTTTATATGTATATTAGTGTAAATATTGACAAAATATCAATTGTGTGCTGGTGATATATTTTTGTCTACATTATGAGTGTGTGTTTGGAGAAAGCGATAATTCAACGACCCACATATTCATTATTAAATTGGAAGATATCATGGGTTTGTAACTTAGGCCTTCTCTTATTTAATTCAAGATATTGTTAGTCTTATACAAATATTAATTAATGATAATTGATTGGAAAGCTTGTTTGTGATGTAATGAGTGCCTCCAGTGAACGTTAAAAGACATTGGTCTAAACCGTGATTGAATGGAGTTAACAAATCATAATTAAAACATAAAAAATATTCATATATAGCTCAACAATCAATAATATCTGAATAGAAATGTATTGATTCATTGCTAAATAGAAAATCTGTGTATATAGTATAAACAACACATAATTCACTAATAAAGGTTGGTTTAGTCTGTAAGTAATTGACTGCTCATAACCTATAAGGCTGTAAATTCAAACCTTGTTATCAACAGGAATATCATGTTGATGGGCGATCTGTACTTATTGGTTCACCTGTTCACTAATCTAACTAACAAAGCTAAATTAGGTTTCAATACCATGATAATAATAATTTTTAAATTATTCAAATTCATTGTATCATAAATTAAATCATAATTATGCATGAGTATTCATTAGAATTTCAACTCTCAAAAAAAAAAAAAAAAAGAATATCAAATCTAGTATCAACTTGAAAGCATGTTTATAACTAATATAGTAAAAGTGAAAAGGTTAGTTAGGCAGGTTTGGTGATTTCCTTATAAATTACATTACTTTAAAAGAAATAGCCAAACATGATTTTGCCCCCTGAACTATGTGGTGAGTCTTTGCATTATTTTGGAATATGAAAAATAAAATACTAGACTTCTTTAACTTTTACTATTATTTGTGAAGAATTTGTCGTACTCAAATTTAAAATTACATTTGTTTAAAAAAAGATTATTTCAACTAACATAAAGTTGGTTTAACAGTATAAGTATAAAGTTTTACTAGATTCCTCTAAGTTTTGAATTTGAATCCTAAAAGAAACACTTGTATTATTAGAAGGAGAAGACACGAACTCTACCGTACTAAATAATACTATAAAAAAAGATTGTTTCTTTAAAGCTTTATTTTTTTTTTTGGGTAACTGATGGTTAAAGCTCAAGAAAAAAACCACACAACAATGCTAAAAGAAACAAAAGGAAAAACTCAACTACAAATCTTAAAAGCCACTCCCAAACAATCAGGAAAAAAGTGCTCAAAATTAAATCAAAGTGAAAAGTGAAAGGGAAATATACATTAATATTTTATAAAGTCTGAATAAATCGCATTCAAGTTTCGCATGTTACGTTTAATCATGACTTGTCTTCAACAATTATGTTTGTAAAGAACAAATAATGATATTTTATCTAAATATGTTCAACAATTCGGATAGATAAACTTAACTACTTTTTTTTTAATCTTTACAAACTAGTTACCTATGGAAGGGAGTATTTTGATGTTCGAAACATTATAAATGTTTCAACAGTAATATATTTTAAATAATCATCATGAATTTGTTTGCCCCAATAAATAATCATATTGAATGAATGCCTGGTATACTGAAAGCTTATTCTTTATTTTCTTATGCTAATGACTTATATATTATTCATTTTTAAAAATTAATGCGAAAAAAAGGTGGGTTCAGTTAGTAACTAAAGAAATAATTTATAACTCTTAAAGTCGTAAGTTCAAATCTTGTTACCAATTTGATGGTATTTTTTGTGAATGATTTGTATCTTTGTATGCAAAAGACAGGTTTACTCCCTTTAGTTTTTGTGCTTTTGCAAATTTATAATTTTTCAAAAATTACAATCTTATCAATTTTATATGTAAAGGGAATTTGTATTAGTGAGAAAAGTTTTTTGTGAAAGAAATTATATAAAATATTTTAGAGAAATTAAGATAAATGTTTTTATAAATAAATAATGGGAAACTTAATCTTTTGCAAATCTTTCGCTTTTTATAGTTTTGACTAAATTGTAACTCAGTACTTATTTTTCAACTTGATACAACTCAATTTTTTTAGTTTTGACTTGGTTGTAACTCCATCCCTATAATTTTAATCATTTTATAATTTACTCCCTAGCCTTTATTCAAAAACACAAGGACTGAATTATAATATGGTTAAAATTATAGGGACTAAGTTGCAATGGATCAAAGTTCAAGAACTGAATTGCAACCCAGTCAAAATTATAGAAAATGAATTGCATCATGTAAAAATGTAGGGATTGAGTTACAACTTAGTTAAAACTATAGGGAGTAAAAGATTAATTTTCCCAAAAATAACTTAACTATTTTTAACTTCTATAAATTAATAATTTAACTCTTAAATTCATAATCCAAAAAGTATAGTTAATGATTTAGCGAAAGGCACCAGTGCACCACATACATAATGTCACCTGGTTTGGTAAAGATGGGAGGTGATTGCGCTTGGAATCAAGTACTACTTCTCATCTCTTTTCACTTCTCATGTTTTAGATTCCTATTTAAGATAATCATGAAAACTAAATCATTATAAAATAATACTTTCGGCCTTAATTATGAGCATCAACAATATCTCCTTATTCACTAGCCACCCCATATTCCATTATTATTATTTTTTTCCTTCACTCTATTTCACTTTCTCCGAATTATAAAAATCAAAATTTAACCTTATATAAATGTAAAGCGCAGAAGTTTTTTAATAACATCGCCTGATATTCATTATTAGCAAAATATTAAAATAAAATTGAGCATTCCCATGTTCTATTAGGGACCACTCTTATAATAAATTCGGGTTTTTTGTAGCATACATATGTTCAGCTTCTTAATATAAGATATATTTTAATGTAAAAATTGAATTATGAAGTGGATCTTGTATTAAGGATGATGTAATGGTTTCTATAAATGGACAACATTTAAACTCTGGATATTGCTTTCTGCAAAAGAAACTCTGATTATTAATTAAGGGAAATTAACTAATTATTTCTACTCAATTACTCAATACAAAAATCTTTGGATTTAAATCATGATAATTAATATCTATGGAAATTATTTTTATTTTCATTTTTAATAGTTTATTTATTTATTTATTAATAAAAGGGATGAAATTTTATAATTTTCATTAATCAAAATATATCCTTCATAAATCTGTTTATTATTAGATGATAAGATATTAATTAATACAAATTCAGGTAATACAAAAATATATACATCTATTAGTCAAATGAACCGACTTTTTTTTTACTAAAGTAAAAAATAAAATTATTTTTTTAGAAATTTTGATGACACAGATAATACATTTATAGATATATATTCTGATTGATCCCAAAAGTGGCAAATAATAGATAGCCCATCAAACAATGAATTGAAATCCAATACAATAGAGGTAAATTTTGGCTCATTAGTCAATCAAATTAATTACCTAACTTGTCCTTTTTCAATATTTTTTTTGGGGGGATATATTCTGTTTTTATTTTTCCCCTTTTGTCCATTTCTTAATTGAATTAATATAATTATAGTTGACCTAATTTCGCGGACACGCTTTGTGTTTCACTTGTTATATTTTCTTTCACTTAAGATTTCTTTTTGTACACATAATTTGAACTCAGATATCATAAATTTATTTTCTCTAAAATATAAATACAAAGCATAAACATATTAAATTATTCATCAAAAAATTTAATTTAGGAATTTAATTTAATTACAAATTAGATATGAATTTCTTACTATTATAAAAAATTGTAACAAATTAAAAAAAAGACGCTTCTGGTAATTCTAAATAATAAAGATTATTATTTTCAAATATGCTTCCTTTTATATTTTTCCTATTTCATTATTTTTCTTCTAGTTTCCCTGTGGTTTCATATATAAAAAATCGACCCAAAATATTAGATATTATTGGGATGACTTGAAATTTGAATAACAAATGTCAAAAAATGGAACGAGTAAAAAATTTGCACATAAAGTTGAAAAATAGTATAACTCGCTATAAATATATAATAAATTTGATAATTCATTTCTTCATGTCTTCCAATAATTTATAATCAAAATTTAAATTATTATTTTTATTCTAATATTTAAAAATCTATCTCTATATTTAATTTTTTTTCCATAACATTATTTTTATTCAATTTTCATAATATTTTAATTATCAAAAGTTTTTGAAATGTTTAGAAAAAATAGCTCAGTTACGGCTTATAATTTCCCCACTATATAAAGCTTCGGTGGAGAATGGAATAAAAGAAATTAATTATTGAATGGGACTTACAAACTGTAATTCGGGACGAGGCAGTATATTAATAGCACTCACTCCTCCTTTTTATAAGAAAAGATTCTTGAATATATCAGGGTGCTTTTATATATATATATATATATATATATATATATTTATTTATTTATTTATTTTAAAGTTTAGAGGATATGTAAAAAGTTTTTTATAAACTCCTAATTTTACACTCATTTATTGTTGGGAAAAAATATGACAAAATGACAGAAAAATACCATTTGAATTTTAAATTCTTGTTGACAACAACATCAATTCAAGAATAATAAAATACTTGACCATTCTTTTTATTGGGAAATTATCAATTTAGATCTTAAAATTTAAGTAATAATGTTTTAGAATTATACTTAATATTGGTGAGGGTTAAATAGCAAATTCACTTCAAAAATACATACTCAAGAGCAATGTTGTCCTAAAAGTTTTTTGGGTTTAATGTTGCCTTAGAAGTTTAAAAATATAACAATGATTCACTTTTTTGTTAAAAAGTTAATAGTCAATATCAATTTTTTAATGGTCAACGTTATTTTTTTAATAAAAAAGGGCAACATTGCTACGTTTTTATATTTTCAGGGTAAAATTATTGAGACTGAAAATATTTCTTAGACAATATTGTTTTTCAATGTGTGCTTTCAAGACAGATTTGTTACTTAATCCTATTGAAGATTATTAGAGGTTAAGCAACATTGAGTGGGATGGACGAAGCAAAGAGGAAGAAAATTAATTATGCGGGCGGACTGGCAAATTAAGGTATCAGGAAGAGAACCAATAAGGAAGAGCCACGTGGAATGAATCAAAATCTATGCGCGTCCCGTCGCTTTTATAGCATAGGAAAGAGGTTCAGTAGTAAAGTACTGGAAGCATGGAACGGGCACAGAGGATCCTTCCCATAATCCACCAATCACAGACAAGCTTTCCAAATCCCCCCTCCTCCGCTCTCTCAAAGTTCCCCGTAGTAACAAACAAACAAACAACAACAGAACTACCACTAATCCCATTTTCGTAATTATTTCGTACCATTGAGGCCATTTTCATTTGCTAACTCACCTGGGCTCCACCTCCTTTCTGCTGCGGCATCACCCAATTGAACTCCCCCAACTTTCTTAATGCTCCTCCGCCAATAGACAATTTGGCTAATTAATTTAAATGACGTTAATTAATTAATTAGTCTTTATTAAAGTCTAAACAACTTTATCTTACAAAGATGTAGATTTGTCAAGCTTGTTGTGCCTGCTGTTGAAGCAACCCATGCTTCTCTCAGCATTTTTTTAATTTTCTCCGATTGTGATTATTATACTCCCTTGCTTCTAGTCTTTAGTCTTTTGAAAGGTATTCTTATTCCTTTTTATCTACTTATCACTTTTATAAAGTATCAGGTTTGTAAATTTGCTCTGAAAGTTCGGTTCAATTATATTCTAGAAGTGTTAAAATGAGTTCATTTATATTCTGGAAGTGTTAAAATGAAGTCCTGTTATCATTTTTTATTAAAAAGTTAATGATTAATATTAGTTTTTAAATAGTAGAGGGGTAACATTGTTACGTTTGAAAATTTACAGGGGTATTATTGAACCTGAAAAAGTTTTTAAGGCAATATTGCTCCCCAGTGCAAACTTTTGAGATAAATTTACACGTTAACCCATGTACTACATATTTGGCTAAAGTACACTTTTAGTCCTTTAAATTTACATGAGGCACATTTTTGTCTCTTAATTTTATAAAGCATTCTTTTAGTTTTATAATTCTAACACTGTTAATGTTACTGATGGAAAATACTGACGCAATAAACTCAATTGATAACTATGTAAACTTAAGTGTTGACTGTGTAATTAAAATATATCAATTTTAGAGTATATTGGGCATATAGCCCCGTTTGAATACAAAAAAAAAAAAAAATCAATTTTAACTTTAAAATATACATAAATTGAAAAAATATTTAAATCCCTGATGAAGTAGTCATTATCAAAACTCCAATTGTATTAAAAAAATAGTTTAATAATCTAAATACCAAAATCTCAATTTCATTTGCAACGATTTGTCATTTATTTTAGTTTAATAATATTAATATATTATATTAAAAACATTAAAACTCATTTATGTTTTGTCAGCTGCACATTCATTAGTTAAATTTGTTGCGTTATCATTTTTCATTAGCAACATTAACAGTGTTAGAAATATAGGATCAAAAATATACTTTTTAAAATTAAGAGATTAAAAGTATACCTCATGTGAGACTTAAAAGACTAAAGATATACTTTAGTCTAAATATTTTTCTCATACATTCTAATATTTTATAAGGATGGATAGTGTGAGAGAATAAATTAATAGAATTTAATGTAATTAATAAAGATAATATTAAAAATTATTTGAATTCAAAAAAATTAATGCATGTATAAAGTACAAATTTAATGTTTCTAATTATTTTTATTGATTCACGTCTGAATCAGTTAGAACTAACTTATATTTAAGATTTTTTTAAATAAAAAAACTTATTTTTGAGATTACATAGAATACTATCAAGTACTCACGTCTTTTTTAATATACAAATAACAGAATTATGTAGGGTAAAAAGTTGGCTATAAATATGTAAGAAAATATAATTTTTTTTAAATATCCTTATTTTAATAAAAATAGAAAATGAAAATAAAAATTTTAGACAGATCATTATTATCTCTGATATATAGGATAGGGGAGTATAATTACTTAATTAGCTATATTTCAATTAAACATAAATTAAAATTCATGAATTTTTTCTACCACATCCAGTAAAACATGAGCAAAGGCTATCATACTTTCCATGACTAAAGATAAATATCAATTGTTTTTTTTTTTAAAAAAAAACTTGTAGTAGAACATTGCTTTTACTTATAATAAGAATATTTTTTTATTTTTTTTCTCTCTCGACGACAAATTTGATTTTTGACTGACCAATACTTACTCAATACATTTAATTTCATTTGAACTTGACAGATGTAAAACTTAAAATTTGCTCCTGGAGATAATATTGTTAGATTTTTTAATATCACGAATATAAATGAATGAATATAACATTTACGTCAGCATGACAATATTTGTTTTCTATTTTGATTTCTTTTTAAATCGTCTTTACTTATATAACATGGCCAGTGAGAGTGGTACAAACATATTTGGAGGAGCTTAAGTGATAAAAAGAGTCCAATATTTTTATCCAATAAAAAATAAAAAATAATAGTATTACGTATGTAGGCGGCATTATACAGAATATATATTAATGTAAATGGTATTTGATGCTGGTATTTAATTATGACGATATAATTATTAAATAAGTTCCTACCAAGTAAAGAAGATGGACCCTATTTTTGTCCTTTTCACTGTGGATCTATGCATTGATGAGGGATTTTCTGTTACATTTAAGAATTAAATGTTTGATATTTGTGCCTAAAGGCTAAAAGCAAGGAGAGAGAATCTAGAAATACTCATTTTTCTCAGAAAATAAAGAAATAACCTAAAAATTCGTTTGTAGAATAATAAAAATGGGATGAGAAATATTAAGAGAGAGGGGGAGAGAGAAGTGACGAAAAAGCAGAGAATGCACACTAAAAAGAGACCGGATGTTGACAAATTTCATGTCACTGTTCTTAGAAGGTCGTTTGTTTGTGTGAAGATTTCTTATCTGGGATTTCTCTTTTTATAATTTCTTCTCTCTCTATCTTTTTAAAAAAGAAAAATTAAAATCCTTTAATTCTCTTGCTTCCTCTTTGTTGTTTGTGAGAGAGAGAGAGAAGTGTGGAGGGGGAGGGAGAGAGAGAGGGGAGTGGCCCAGTAGATCGAAATCTCCTTCTATTCTTTCTACCCTGTGAGGATCAAAGCTTCATTCAATGGAGTTCCAAGAACACCTACCACTTCTTTATTCTTTATTCGCTCGATGATTATCGGTGTTGGGTATTTTTTTTTTGGCTTCGTGTAGTGCGAGTTGGAGACTCAATTTTTCCCTGATGTGGTGGTTTCGTTAATGACGGATTCTTGACGGGAGGTGATATGAGGATGTGGGTCTGAGGTAATTTTACATGAATTCTCTGATTAATTTAATTAATTGTTCTTAATTATTGACGGATGGTTCGGTTTGATTTTGCTAAATTTGGTTTTAGTCGTTTTATTATCCCTAGCTCTTCTTCTTGAAGTGCGATGAAATTCTTAGTTCGTAACTGGTAGGGGTTAAATTTCACTGAGCTTCTGAGCTTGTTGTCTGTTTCTCTTATTTAGCTTTTGGAAATTTTTATTTAGTTTGATTCTGTCTATTTGAAATGGTTCCTGTATTTGTTAATACCTACTACTATTTTGCTTCAAATAATTGTTGTATTGGATCTGTTTCGTTAAATTTTGTCATTCATTTGAGTACTCTTTAATCCTAACCGAATACCTTCTATATTTATTTTTTTCCCCACATTGATTCATAGGACTTCAATATTTTTGGCCTTTCCTGGTTTTTCAATCTTACCTGGGTTTTTTTTTCCCAATTTGATTGCTTTATGGCTATACATTGATTCCTTATGTTAATATCTTTGCTATACTATCCCCCTTTCTTTTCTGGTGTTTGTGCGGGCGTGCATTTTCCTTTAATTTCTCTGAAGAAGGACTTACATGTGTAAATAGGAACAAAACGCAAAATTGGTTGTTGCTTTATTGTTCTTTCAACGTTGTACTTCACTGTTGTTGGGGTATGTTTTTGGTGCTTGGTTTATAACTACTACCGGCATCATTCATTGTAATGATGACCTTTTGATGTCTAATTACTATTAGGAGTTAAATTTTAAACCTTTGCGGCTTTTAGATTCTACAAAAAATTTTGGAAATTGCAAATGCAGTAATTAATTGGTGAGTGAGGATAAATGTTTTTTCGAAGCCTCTTCGTATTAGAAAGTCATCTACTTTGTGAACAATCACTTGTATGGCAGTCTGCTTCTTACTCTAGGAGCTTATAGAAAAGCTATGAATTTACATTCTTATGTTGTGCTTTAATTTGAATTTGGTTCTCCAGTGGTGGTTATTACGGTCATTGTTAGTTAGATAACTGGGCATACAAGCAATGCTTGATTTTCTTGAAATCTATTGGTAATAGTGGAACTAATAGATATGGCTGCTGATATTCTTGTCCAAGTTCTTGAGCATAAAAAAAGCGGATTATGTTGAAAGCAATTTTGAGGGTCAGATTTTGCTCAAGACTAGGCTCTTTTGCATGATTTGATTAGCCTCACCTCATATAATCACAAATGATTTTGCTGTATCTTTAGCAGGTTATTAGGCATTAGAGCTTCACAGAGAACTGTATATTTCCCATATTTTACCTCATCATGAATCCCAACGGCCCAAAGTATTTTTTATAATTAGTGTTCTATTCGGTTGTGGTTTTAAATTTTGTGGAAATGTCTTTATACAAATATGAGAATCATATATAACATTTTACTATCGTACATTGTACTTGTGAATTTTTTTGTTGGTAATTCAGTTGATGAAGTTTGGTCGTTTGAAAGTTACAATTCAAGATAATTGATGGAGACAATTTAAGTTACATATGCTGGCTTGCCATGCACAAAATTTCACTTTGGTATTTCCTTGTCTCAGGAGTGCAGTGTTGTTGTTCTGTGTGTGTTTTCTTTGGACACTTCAAATTTCTTGTATTCTCTAAGTTCAGCATTTCATTTGATGCTTCTGACCTCTGTGAATGCTTCTAAATCAGGAGGAAGGATTGGCTGAATGTAGCATCTTATGGCTACCTATGTATATATCTGACACAGAAATTCATAATTCCTGTTGAATGTTAGTTGCAAAATGTTCCATTCATGAATCTGTTAAGGTTCATCATCTATATACTTTCAAGGTAAAAGTGTAGTCAAGTGTTGAATGGAAGCGGATTTTAGAGGCCTTAGCAAAATAATGCTGTATCTGTAAACTATGTGCTAAATAAACTGTGCTGATCGAGCTGAAATTTGATTGTTATGTCTTTTGATTTCTGTTTTCTTTCCTAAATAATTCTTCTTTTCATTTTGCTCTTGCGGAGGAAGGGTGAAAAAGTTGCCTGTTGACTTCCTTGATCTATTCACTTCTCTTAGCCGCATAACTTTCATGTTTTTGCTTATACAATAATTTTTTTTTTTTTTTGGTAAAATGGAGTTCAGAAAAGCTTGTCAGGGGAAAAACATGGAACAGTCTACTTAAATTGCTTTTTATTCATGTTGGATTTAGCTCTAAAAACCGAGTGAAAGTGTACAAGTTTTGTTTCATTAATTATATAATTAACCTGAAACAAGATAATGCAAATGTGATTTTTGACGGCTACATTTACTTTTGTAGTCAGAAAAGTTCCCTCAACTGTTCAAGCAATATTAATTAAAATTTGAGAAAAAATGATATGTCCTGGATATGTAACGGTCTGTGCTTAAAAGTTACATGTCATGTCTTTAAATCTCATTTGTGTCTTTCAATTATTTGACTTGTTTTTAGAGAGTGTAATTGATTTGATCTGGTGCAACATTAGGAACGTGCTTGAAGTAGATACTTGCTATACGATTCAGAAATTACTGTGTGAATTGGGATGGGGAGCTATGTATCAGTTAATGCCTGCCAAGAAAAAAAAACTTGTAATTTTGCTGTCAGGAATGAAAATGTGTTTACACTTGTGAAAAACTTATTTTCTTGTAACTGTTTTCTCAGGAATGGGAACCAAAGTGCATAACCTGCCGGGATACTACTCAATGAGAGATCTGAATGAGGAATCAAGCAGTTGTGGTTGGCCCCTATTTTACGGGGATAAAACACTGTCTAATGGACAGTATTATAATAATTATCTGTCAAGTGCTTCTGCAGATGCATGTTTAACATATGATAGGGATGTTGTGAAGCAGACTATGATTGAGCATGAGGCCGAATTCAGGAGTCAGGTGAGAAGTTCTGGAATCTTCTTCATCTTTAGCATGTAGCTTAAGTGGTATGCCTGGCGTGTTTTGTGATCAAACCTACTGAACTAAAAAAAATTCAGCTTTTGTTATATTTGGAATTATAAAGTTATAACTTGTCATGCTCCTTCAGAGCTACTTGTCTTATAATTTACTTTATCAACTATATTGTTGCAAGATTCACTTTTCTCATTGTTGGAACTTGGATGTGGGCTGAACTGAATGTATCATTCAGATTAAATTCTATGTTTAGCCTATAATTGGTAGACATCTTGATATTCTGAGACTATGTGTAATGAAACAGGTCAGGGAACTTCATCGTCTATACAGAATACAAAGGGATTTGATGGATGAAGTGAAGAGGAAAGAGTTGCACAGAAACAAGATACCTGTTGAGTCATCATTTTCAACAGGTCCCTTGGTATCACAAATTACAACTGAAGATGGCCAAAAGTGGCATGTTCCTTGCTTTCCTATGGTTAATTCTGTTGGTGCTAGACCATCTATTTCAGGTGCTGAGGGATTCCACTCTCCTTTGAGTTCTGTTAAAGGCAACAGCAAGCAAGCTGGTCTGTTTCCGTCCCCAAATGGGAGTAGTTCAAAAGACGTTGAGGTGCTGGAGTGCAGGCCCTTCAAAGCAAGGAGAAAAATGTTTGACCTTCACCTTCCAGCTGATGAGTATATTGATACAGAGGAAAGTGAAAAGTTTAGTGATGAGAAGATAAGTGGTACGACAATAAATCATACTGATAGAGATTGTAAACTCAAACGTGAGGGTGATATGAAGGTTCCTTGTGGGAAGGCTGGTAGCCCAGAAGACACTTCAAAATGTGAACAGTCAGTAAGGACCAGAAATGGTTTGGCTGACTTAAATGAACCTGTTCAGGTGGAAGAGTCAAATGCTTCTGCATGTTTTCAGCCTCTCAGTCATAATCTGGTTCAAGGGGCAACTGAACGTTCTGATTTCTCTTCCAAAGAAAAGTCATGTCTTTTTGATCTGTCCCGGGAAGAATTGCTCAACAGACATCATGCAACTGACATTCGGCCTTGTTACAATGGATATATGGAGAGCAATGGGAATGGAAAGTTGTGGATTCCATCTGTGCTTGAAGAAGCAGGTTAGATTACATCATTAATTGCCTTAAAATTTTGATTTTCCAATCCAAACGTCTCCCATCTGATAAAATTATACTGAGTTCTGTAGCTGGACAGTTGGTGTTTAATTGAAAATTCTGCAAAATCATAGTTCAAAGGAACATTTTGTAATATGGAGTTAGTTTTATTTGACCTGTTCAACAGAGCTGATAAAATGGCCAGAAAGAACACTGTAACCAACATTTAAGTTTCTAGAGCAGGGATCATTTTACTTGTAAATTGTATGATTTTGGAAAAACATAAGTTGAGAAAATTACTGTGGGGTACATTTTATTTAAAATCTGGGAATTTTGTGGTTACCCCCCATTCCCTCTTGTATTTGGCAGCAATGAAGTATTGTTAACTGAGTATATTGTACCACAATAATTGATGTTGCTATGTTTACAGGGCAAGCTAAAAGCAACCTCAAACCCACTCATCAAGTTCTCAAACAGGAGAAACCATTCTCGTCTTCCCATGCAACGCAAGATGCACTTGCAAAAGCCCATGAACCTCATTCTGATTATCTAAGTAATCGAAGAAAGGTTGATATATGGAGGGATAAGACTGTTTATGATCTAGAAGCTGGTGAAAGAATACATGAAATCCCCACTATCAAGCATCTGGAGTCTTCTGTATCTTCCCATAGATCTAGTCTATTTGCTGTTGCTTCTTCCAATGTGGCGAAGTCTTGGTCTCATTCAGCTTCTTCTTGGGAAATGTCTAACAGTAGCTCAAGCCAGAAGGGTTTGTCTGTTCAGAGGCCCCCATGTCTAAATGCATCTGGTCCTTTGGGTAAGAGTTCTCAGTCGGGCCACGCCAATGGTATTTTGACAGATAGTTGGTCACTCAATGTTGATACCATGTATAGTCTTGGTTTTCAATGCGAGGCTCGTGTGCAGAATGGGTTTTACCCTGGCTCTTCTTCATCAGGGTCCAAGGAACCATCTGTGAATGTCTCTTCAGTTAGTTATGACTATCTCAACCGTAATAATAGTATTAAGGGAGCTCCTGAACTCTTTAACCATGGTTCTGCAAAATACTGCAATGGTTTAAAATGCAATGAGAGGAGGTCTGGGAAAGATATAAACTTGAATGTGATGTTTTCAAGTGATTCATCTAACAATCAAGTATCCCAGTCAGGTCTTGCGGTCGTTGACGGAGAATTGAAGTGTGAGGAGAATCTCCCAGTATTGCCTTGGCTTAGACCCAAGTCAGTTTGTAAGAATGAGGTGCAAAATGATGGTAGAGGTTTAACTGGTAGAGATCTAAGTTTCACGCAGGCTGCTTCAACATCTAACAAAGATGAAACTGGAAAAGGCCCTCATGGAAACTTGATGCCGAATGTAACTTCATTTTCGTATTCCAATGGCGTCGAGCCTAGGAGGACAGATATCAGTGACATAACTAGTAATAAGAAAATTCTCGGCGTTCCCATATTTGATATGCAACGTATTTCTCCTAAAAAGGAGTCTTCTACAATTCCTAAAACATCTGACATTGAAGCTGCGGAAAATAATAGGAAAAAGCGGGTCCTCGATATTAACTTGCCTTGTGATGTTATTGATTTGGACAAAGAGGATGACGACCTAGAGGCCATTGCTGGTGAGAAAGAATCTGCCGCAACAGAATCCAACTGTAGAAATCTAATTGATCTGAACCTGAGTATGAGTGAGGAAGAAGTATCTTTGACAATTATTCCGAGTACGAATGTAAGGATGGTGCCGGAAATAGATCTGGAAGCCCCTGCTGTCCCTGAAACGGAGGAGGACACTGTTCCTGAAGAAAAGCTACTTGAAACTCCTCCTCTAGTATCAACACAAGATCTGCAAGACAAAGTTGAACAGCCACAGGATGAACAACTTCTAATGCAAGCAGCAGAGGCCATAGTTGCCATATCATCTCTATCATCTCATTCCTGCAATCAGGTGGCTGATGTGACCGCCAGTCCTCCAGAGAGTAGTCCAATGGTGGACCCTCTTAGTTGGTTAGCGGAAGTAATCTCCTCTTGTATAGATGATGATGGGGCCAAGCTTAGGACTTTCGCAGAAAATGATGGGGAGAATAATGAAGAATCTTCCTCAGAAGGAATGGATTACTTTGAGTCCATGACATTGCAACTGACAGAGACCAAAGAAGAAGATTACATGCCTAAGCCTCTTGTTCCAGAAAACATCATATTGGAAGAAACTGGAACAACTGTGTTACCTACTCGGACCCGAAGGGGCCCTGCGAGGAGAGGGAGGCAGCGGAGGGATTTCCAAAGGGACATCCTTCCAGGCCTTACCTCATTATCAAGACATGAAGTAACAGAAGATCTTCAGACTTTTGGAGGGCTCATGAGAGCAACAGGTCACTCATGGTCTGGTTTGACTCGGAGAAGCTCTTCAAGGAATGGTTGTGGCAGGGGGAGGCGGCGGTTGACAGTTACCCCATCTCCTCCACTGCCCCCGCCCCCACCACCACCCCCTGTGGCAACCAATGAAACCTGTGCTCCATTGGTCTATCAATTAAATAACATTGAAGTGGGATTGGAGGATAGAAGCCTCACAGGTTGGGGCAAGACAACAAGGCGACCCCGGCGACAGAGGTGTCCAGCTGGCCATCCTCCACCAATCCCTTTAACCTAATCACCTTTAAGACAGGCTCCTAAGTTTATAGATGAGGATTTACAGAGGTTTAAGCAAAGTTCATTTCTATATTTGATGGAATGGAACACATGTTCCTGTAATCTCAGCCACGCGGGGATTTCTCTTGTAAATTTCTTCAGCCCGTATTTGGGTGTATGCTTGATTGTCAGTCACCTACCAACTTGTATTATTTTTAAATAATGTTGCATGATTTCTTTTAGGGTATCTCTTTAAAGAACTTGAAATATATAGTAGGGTAGTAATGAGGTTAATAAGAATATTAAAACAATTGACAACTTGATTTGTTAGGAAATCACTTATTTTAGATTTTGAAATTCAAGTGATATATTTTTAGAGCTTTCTCTAAATTTTGTTTAGGCGGAACCTTGTTTAGAATAATATCTAGAGAAAATGTTTGTGATTATTTTGAGGCAAGGTTCAACTAGCACTTGAAAATATATTTCAAGTTCATCTGAACTCTAAAAATACTTTGTTGTGCAATTTTAACTATAATATGTTAAAAATGGATTAATTTCACCTTTGCTAGCAAAATCTTTAGTTTAATATTGAATACGTTAAATTACTAGTGTGACTGTTAATTGTATTTGTTAAACTAATTGTAGTGCAGCATAAATAACCTGGATACTAGTATTTGCCAGGGGAATTACTATAAAATGTTATAGGAAAGATTTAATACTCCAAAGTTTGAGAACAACTTATGAATATGCATCGACAAGTTGATAATAGGTTTTCCTCATTTTTTATTGGAACTTCTTAATAATTAAATTCATTATTAGAATCCCTTAATAGAATCTCATATCCACTTTTAAATAAAAGAAAATGGCTGATTCAAATGTCATTTTATAAAGTTACTATTACAGTTTATGGACATAAATAAATAAATTTAAACAATTAAAATATGATCTACAGAATTCATAATTACAATATAGACACACTATACAAGAAATCCCATTTATAAATTTATAAAATATTATAATAATGATTTTATAAAATATTAAATTTTTATTTTTTAATATATAGAAATATAACATATGGAAAATGATAGAAAAAGAACTTTGAAATCTACAAAATCCTAAATTAGATATTTCCGACAAAATGAGTTGCGAATTGCAAATTACTGATTTGAGATTTTACAATTTTAAAGTTTTTTTTTCTATTATTTTCTGCAATAAAATACTTACAACCAAAAGAAAGAGGAATATGAAGCCAACTTGCTTCATGGACTTACTGGTTTAGGGTCTTTGTAGCTGGTAATGGCTGTCGTGCAATCTCTGCCACAATTTCTTTCGACGGCATCCACTTTCATCGATGGACGATTATTCCTCGCATCAGACTTGGAACATTTCAGCTCCAAGTATTGGCACTTCAGGAGACAATGACTTTCATCCTGAGACAGCGTCAAGTGGATCTTCCGCATATTCCTATCCATTGTCAACCTGTCAACCAATCCCATGTTTAACTAATTACTAAATCTAAGAATGTCCACTGGTCCTTACAATATCTTCTTAGAAATGTCTGTATATTACTAAGATACTTTGTACATAACGTTTTGTCATTTTGAATGGAGAGTCATATTTCATTTAAAAAAAGAAAAAAAAAAAAAGAAGCTCCCGCCGCCAGAGACTCTAGAGTCCGTCTTAGCAACAAGCACAGTGATATCAGTTGATGACTATCCATGACTATCCATCTATATCTTCTTAGGTTCACTGCTCTGTTAAGATATTACCTGGTTCTTTTGTTTATTTGACTGGTGGTTATGGCTATCCGCCATCTTTGTCTGACCCGCATAAGCTGTGGAACTGGATGAAACAAATTCATTTATCAGTTGATGGCCATGGATGTTGATTGGGAACTTTAATCAGAGGTTATATTCCCTTAAGAAGTTAAGCAGAAACATGGGGGTGAGGGAAGAAGCTTCCCAATTCTAGAATCTTATATTTGACACTCAATTAATTGAATTACCAATGAAAGTTCCTAAGGTTAGGGATTGAGGCGGTTTGAGAAAAAATGGATCGGGCGATTTGTAATCTCTGGTGGATTTAGAATTTTCTACATTCCAATCTTCAAGTTTTAGTAAAGAGACAGTTTTAGAAAAATCTAAACCAGAAACTGGTAAATTGGTCAGATTTGGGTACCGACTCAATTCGGTATTTTATTATTATTTTTTTTTAAATTAATTTTTATTTTAAAATTTCTTTTAGAATTTCAAATTAATTATCTTGAAATCTTAAATTTTCCCCAATTTGACTCATTAACCCAGTACCCCGACCAGTCTAGTGGTTGATCCAATTTGATTATGCTTTTAATGAGAGGAGAGGTGTAAGGCCATTTATATTTGAAAATTTTTGGTCGAAGTTTAAGTAGTGTGGTAAATTGAGAAAGAAAGTTTGGAATAATATATGTTTGCCTCATCATGGTTTTCAACTTGTTTATAGATTATAAAATTTGAAAGAGGAATTAGTTCATTGGAATAAATTGAAGATAAGTAGGATTTCTCTTAAGATTAAGTGCTTGGAATAGATGATTAAAGGTTTACAATCAAAGGTGCACTTGATTGATTCTAGTTCTTTGATTATTTAGTTGCACGAGGTGGTTGAATTTTGGTACGAGTGTCAAGAGACTTCGTGGCCCAAAAAGCGGAATTAAATTGGCTTATTCTCGGGGATAAGAACACAACTTATTTTGTTGATTTGGTTAGGAAAATAAGGATTAGATCAAGTATTACTGTTAGATCTGTGATTTCCTCCTTAATTAGTGCCCTGATTCCCCCTTATTATCTCCATAATTTCCTCCCTGATTTTCTCCTTTGTCTCCTTAGTATTTACTTTTATGCCCCTCTCCTTGATATATAAATAGGCATTAGGCCATCCTTGTAATAGACACTTGTGCACACTTATCTGATTGTATTTTGTTCTTTCTCTCTAGCTTATATTAGAGTTTAGGGATTGTTCTAGGCCAATTTGATTTTTTCGTTGGCTATTGTCATTGTAGCGTTAACAGTGATGTCCTATGATCAGTGATGGGTTTGGTACTATTTCGTGAATAGTGATAGTGGCTGAGCAAGGGGGAGAGTGTGTTGGTGATGTTGATTTTTGGTGAGGTTTTCACTTTCCAGCCATATTTTATAGTTTTCGATGAGTTTTCTAGATTCTGGCGAGATTTTCAGATGTCGTCAGGACTACCATTGTCGGTCTTCTTCTGTTATTTCTGGCGAGATTCTTTGATTTTTAGTATGGTTCTAACTTTCTAGCGAAAATTCCATATTTTGGCAAACTCTTCCTAGATTTCTACTAGTTTTCGAAGAGTGCTGCATTTTCCAGTTTTTCGGTGAGGTTCTTTTTTAGGCAAGTTTTCGGAGAGTGCTTTGCATTTTCCGACGAACTTGTGAATTTCCAGATTCTGACTAGTGCTTTGAGTTAACCGGTGAGATCTTTCTTGTGTTTTCCCGATTCAGGCGAGTTCTTTATTGTGTCAGTCGTTATTGAGATTTGTGAATGTCAACCATGAAGATGGTGAGGCGCAGTTGAGGAGACGACGACGACGAAGGTGATTTGTGGAGGTGATGGTCGGACCTCAAGCTTAGGTTCATGACCCTGCTTGCTGATTCTGGTTTGTATCGAGCTTGTGGAGGTGAAGGTAATCGTTGCCAGTGATAGAAGAAGTTGAGGAAGAGGACGAGAAGAAGAGAAAGTGAAGGTGAAGGTTCGGCTATGGTATTCTCTATCTAGCTGCGCTTTTCCTTGGTTTATATCGAGGTTGGAGGTTTGAAACATTGACGATAAGACCTAATTTCTACTGTCAAAATGCTACAACTTCAACATGGACCAAACTGTCATTTGTCAAATTTGAAGGACCAAAATGTCATTTTACAAATTCATAGGTTCAAATTGTCATTTGTCAAATTTGGAGATCAAATTGTCAGTTGCCAAATTTGTAGGATAAGAACTAGAGGAATAGTGCTGTGTTTGGTTTTGCTGACCTCTTTGTGACTATTTGGCTTATTACTCGTGCTTCTTCGCATTTTGCCAGTGTGTTATCATGTTTGCATTGACTTCATGCTAAATTTTGCTGTATTTATGTGACTGGGTTTGCTTGGTTGTCTTCATTCTCATGCGATTTTAGCATGTTTTTTGATCACTTAGCTTTGGGTTCGGTGGTTAATTGCTTTGCGATTGGAAAGTGTGTTATTTGGTACAATATGAGGTATTAAGTGTTTGGTTTTTACCCTTATATTTTGGTTGTGCTTTGTTCTCTAACGTCAAGCCTTCATTCCTGGTGTATGTAGGCCGATTCTTTGCTTGAAGGTTGCGTCGTCAAATTGAGTTCAGTTGTTTCTACTATTTTAGCACAGTCAAGTTTTGTTCACGTTCACCAAAAGCATGGTGGCCGGGTTCTTTGTTTTTTGCGTTTTCCTAACATTCATGAAGTGCTCTTTAGGTGCTGTGCTTGTGCTTGGATTTTGTAGTTCTGCTTGATTTAGTTTAGATTTCAAGGTTTGGGTTCATCATTTTAGATCGTGAGTTTGGCTCTTCTTGATTCAGGTTGGTTATTTTTGTTGGTTGGCATCTACTATGCTTTACGCCTTCTGTTAGTTGGCTATTCTGGCAATTATTTCTTGTTTGGTGCTCCTCGTGTGATTCGTTTGTTCTTTGCCATCGGTGAGGTGTTTCATTTGGAGTAATTTTTGGTTCCTTGTGAGACCATTTGTTGCAGATTTGTTGTAGGTTTAACTCTGGTTTATTACTCTTTGTTGTTTGGACTCTTGGTGAAGCTGTTGGATTGTTACTTTTGAATGTCCTTGGTGAGATATTTCGTTGAACTATTCTTGGATGTGCTTGAACTTGCTGCTTAATTCAAGATCTCATGAAGAAGAAAATAATTGCTGATTAGTTGTTGCTCACATTTAAGCCGCTTTTAGCTTGAGGAAGAGTGTGTGAAATTGTGGATAATACATTGAGATCGTCTGTCACTTTATGCATGATAAAGTTAAGGAGAATTCATTTTTATAGGACATGTATGGTCCAGTGACCAATTGGGTGATTTGTTAATTAAAGTTTTAAATGAGACTCGTGTTGATTATCTTTGTAACAAGTTGGGCATGATTAACGTCTATACTCTAACTTGAGAAAGAGTGTTAGAACTGTGATTCCCTCCTTAATTAGTGCCTTGGTTCCCCCTTAATTATCTCCTTAATTTCCTCCCGATTTCCTCATTTGTCTCTTTAGTATTTACTTTTACACCTCTCTCCTTTGTATATAAATAGGCATTAGGCAATCCTTGTAATAGACATTTGTATACACTTATTTGAATGCATTTTGTTCTCTCTCTAGCTTACAACTACCAAAAAGAAGAATTCTGAGGGGGTGTGGATAATGAGTTGCATGGCCTGAAAAGGTTAGCTATTGAACATTTTTAGAGTATTTTCACTGTACCTCATGAGGACTCTGTTGTACAGCTCGTTCAATATCTGAGGAATATCCCTATTCCACTTTATCAGGTCGACATCACAACATATTGATGCAATCTTTCTCGGCTGATTAGGTAGATTGTGCTATTAAACAAATGAAGGCGAATGGCGCTCCAGGGTATGATGGATTTAATGCTAGATTTTTTCAGACATATTGGCTGGATTTAGCTGGTGAAGTTAAAGAACTGGTTGCTAATTTATTTATTTTTTTCAATCAGTGACATTTCCATCAGTCTTGGGCATTACATTCATAATGCTGGTTCCAAAAGGAAATTTTTTTTTTGATATTGAAATTTTAGGAAAAGGGTCGGGCTCACCCACAGTCTAAAGATAGGATGCTTGGAGCCCAGTCCACATGGGATACTGGCCAGAGAGTACACATGCCCCCACCTCTACTAGCGTTACCACTGCTTCCTAGACCCCTAGGATGCCTCCCCCAACGCCTTGACTAACGCAGGGATCGAACCCACTCCCTAAAGGTGAGGAAGACCGACCCCACGCCAGTTGAACCCAAGGACGAGGGGTTCCAAAAGGAAATTCTACTCAAAGTATGGATGATTTTAGGCCCACAAGCCTTTGTAGTGTGTTCTACAAAATCATTGTCAAAACTTTGTGCAATAGGTTTTTGCTGATATTGGATGGTCTATTATAGCACCGTTTCAGAATGCATTCATTAAGGGAAGACTCATTAATGACAATATATTGGTTGTGTCGGAAGCATTGGCTAAAATCAAATCCCTAAGGGGGGAAAAGACGGGAGGAAGATAAATACACGGAAATCCTGTATGATTTTCAGTCCAAATATTCGTCACAAACAAAAGGTTTGTCTTTCTCAATTTGTGGGTGTTAAACACGCTTCTACCTTAGGCAAGTATTTGGGTGTATATGTTGATCTTGGAAAGAAGAAAAAAGGTTCTTTATGATGAAATCATATACAAAGCAGATTCCAAGCTTGGAAAGCTGCCACTTTGTCTCAGGCTGGAAGTATCACGTTAATTAATTCGGTAATTACTTCGTCGTTTGCTTTTAGTCTGTCTTCTTTACGAGCTCTCTTCTTATATCTGCCATCAACTGGACATAAGGATGGCCAATTTCTTTTGGGAAGTGTCAACAACAGGAAAGAAAATTCATATGCTACCTTGGAATGATGTTTGTAAACTAGTTCAATCAGGAGGACTAGGATTTAAAATGGTTGAGTGCTTCAATAACGCCTTATTGACAAAGGCTATTTGGAGACTGTTTTCAGCAGAACATAACTCGATCATTGCACTGGTATTTAAAACCAAGGTATGTCTTCAAATTGGAAGATGATAAACTTATCAATAGATCTGTAGAGTCTTCTATTTGGAAACGCTGAAGGTATTTATAAGGTACGGGATGGATATCGATTGAGTTCTCAATCGGATATGCTTTCCAATTTATCAGGTCAGTGAGATCAGAATCTCATCACAAAGCTGCCTTTATTACCAAGAATTCGGTTGTTCTGTTGGAAACTGTGTACCGAGGCACTTCCCGTTATGGAAGAGGACTTAGATTGTAAATTTTGTGCAAAAGAGGGAACATTGGGTTATCTTTTTCTTCAAAGTCCTTGGAGAGCCGTTTGGTATGGATCTGAATTGGTTTTAAGAACTTCTCTGCTGAATTCCTTGGATATTAAACAATGGTTAACGAGAGTATTTTCAAGTAGCACAACATCGCACATGCAGATTCTCATGTTTTTTTTATGGTATTATCGAATTAGGAAATTGCATGAGGGAGTTGAGGCTAATCCAGAGGAGGTACTTGCTTATATCTAATGGTTAAGAGTCCAGAGTGCACTTAGATATTCTGCAATTAATTTATAAAGTTGATATTTAAAAATTATTGAGACAACATTGAGGGATTAGAGCATTGCCAGAATCGCCTAATCTGCTTCTTGAATGTCGTTGGAGATCACCCGTGGAAGAAGAACAAACGGAGATGAAGGAGAAATGGGTAACGGAGTTATGGCTGATGTGTCAAAATATCCGGGTGTCAATTTTTAATTGGTGAACTTGAGGAATTGGGTATAAGGCATTGGATGTAAGTTTGTCCTTTTTTCTTTAGATATATAGGGAAAATCAATGAAAAACCTCCCATCTAAAATTTTATTGGCATGAAGAGCCTTTGAGTATCGGTACTGAAAGTGTTTAAATTCCTCAAAATACAACTACGTTTTGTGTTTTTCCCAAGCTTTCCAACTATTTTACTATTCATTATTTAGTTGTTTTTATTATAAAACTAAAGGAATTCTAGAGAGAAGTCAGAGGAAATTCTAGAGAGATGAAATCCATTCAAGTGTGTTGAATAGTTACAGGAGACCTCTATTTATAGAAGGATGCAAATAGTAGATTACTATGCATATATACCATGTCATCCTGTATTTGGAGATTATAGGTCAATGGACATCCACATAATAAGAATATTCATAACACTCCCCCTTGGATGTCCATTTATGAATGTGCCTCGTTAAAAACTTTAACTAGGAAAAACCCAGTGGGATAAAAACCTAGCCAAAGAAAAGAGTACAACATTCATTGATACACTGTTGAGTTTTGCCTCATTAAAAACCTTTCTAGGAAAACCCAGTGGGACAAAACCTAGATAAAGGAAAAAGAGTACAACGTGTATCGTCTCCCCCTCTTGATTACATCAAACTTGCTCCCCCTGATGACCACATTGCTTCATTGTCTTTCTATCATCAAGTATTCATTGTATACCTGCAAGATCTAAATCTTTCAAGTAAAATCATAAATATACATGTGCATATTTATTCAGATAATAATATCACATGCACGATAAATGCTTTATGCTACATATGAATTCACTTAATTAATTATTCTCGAGAATTTGATGCTCCTAGCATCTTGAGTCCTTTAGGGACTTATTCTAGCGCCTTATGTTCTTCAGGAACATGTGCTTCTGGCACACACTAATATAGTATGACTCATGATCCTCATTATCATCATTACAGCATATGCTATCTTATAAACATAAATATCATCAATGTCGACTTTATTTTTCGGTCCCATCGGATTTCATTTATAATTTATTGAGATCTCATTATATTCACATATATTAGATACCTGGGTCTCTTTTTAGACCACAATACACTCTTCTTGTAATATCTCTTCTGGAGATAACATCTCTTCAGGAGATGGCTCTTCTGGAGCTTTTCTTACTTATCCTCGACTTGATCATTTATATTTTATTACTCCTTTTCTCTTTTGAGGATTTTTTATCTTTTAAAACCGATGGACCTGCAACGCTTCAGGAGTGCTTTATAACAATTCATATAGGAGCATTTGCAGTTGGGATATGTGACTTTGTCACTTTCTTTAGGTCAGTAAATGCTTCTAGCATTCGATTAACTAAACTCTGAAATTGAATTATCATTTTGAACTTTTAGTGCACAATTCCTTGTACGATGATCAATATGAGCCAATGATAATACATTCTAGTAAATCTTTACCCAATCTGCTTATTTTTTCTCCCCCTCATCAAATCATCAATTTTCTTTGTATATCCATCTATGTGCATTGAAGTAGATTAATAATCATTGCACATTTAAAACATTTTAAGATGGAATTATTCTGGCTCCTGACCAAAAGCCAAATTTTACGGGGAGAATTTTGTTGGATTATAAGCTGCAAATATACACGTATGAACAATGTTCTCATAATCATTGATCTATCCATTCATAGATACTTTAATACATGATTTATGGATCATTCAATCTGGAAATTGCGCGCATAATATATTGCAAACATCTGATTGCAATCATCACTGCAAACTTTGCAGATCAATAATTTCATATGTACTCTTTCAATTTAATATATTTCCAGAGATCCGTTTCCAATAATATTTTCATAATCATATCTATTTGAGAACAAGCAGCACATAATATGACTCGGATGATCAAATAAGTCATGCCAACATTCCATATAATTTATCATTAAATCCAATATCAATCTTGGGGGAATCAACATAGAAACATTCACAAAGAATTATCACATAAATATTTACACTTGATATATATCATTATCATTCTCCCCCTCAAGTGTGAGACCTTAAAAATTAATTTATGGAATTTCCATACAATATTCCATGATAATAGCATATATGATATCTATTTCATTAAAATTCCACATATTTCTAAATGCATTATCAATGCATAATTTTGTTACTTCTGGTAACAAAATTTCCATTTTCCAGAATCAACAAATATATATTAAATACAAAATCATCAGGTGTATCTTTGCAGATTTACGAGCGCAATACTGTGTAATCACAGGCACATCACTGTGGAATCACAGGCGCGACAACTCAGATTGTCATATACATATAAAGTCAAAAAGATTCCAGGCTCGTGCTTTATAGGGAGCAAATCTGAGGCACATCACTGTGGAATCACAGGCGCGACAACTCAGATTGTCGTATACATATAAAGTCAAAAAGATTCCAGGCTCGTGCTTTATATGGAGCAAATCTGTAGAGATTTAACAGGACTACGCAAATCTGCAGAGATTCAATAGGATTTAATTCAACTATAAATAGAGGAAGGCAAACGAACATGCCTCACAAACACTCAAGCATCTGATAATATCAACTACCAGATACTCACACATATTTCTCTAAATTCTATTGCCATGGCAGGACCAAGCAGTTTTATCCCAGTTTCTGATACATCCGAAACAGCATTACTTGATGCTTTGTTGTATGATGATCAGCATAACATGTCATTTACTTCTTTGTTATCTCCTAATCCCTTTGAAATGTTTATTCCTCCTTCTACTATTCCTCCTTCTGCTTCAAATGTACCTACTTCTCCCCCTAGAACAAGTGTTCTTCCTCAATCTACAAGGATTGAAGGTACAACTGAAGCAGGTTCATCAAGGAGGCCTATTAAGAGGTGTAGAACTATGGCAGAACTAATGGAATCTACCAATCCAGTTCAGCCAATAGTGTCGGCAGTTAATCAACCAGCATTCACTAGCCAGCAAACTATCATCAGTTTGCCAGCAACAACCAGCCCGACAACAACAATCAGCCTGCCAACAACCACTAGCCAGCCAGCAACAATTAGCCAGCCAACAGCTACAAGCCAATTAACAACTACTAGCTTATTGGAATGTAGTTGCTGTCATGTTTTACGGGAAATTATTCATACCAACGGACTTCAGTACCATAAACTTGAAGTTCACGGAAGAAGAACAGGTATGATTACCCATGCTGTTGTATTTGAAAAAGTACAGGATAAATCTTATAATACTGACAGGCTTCCAATGTTTGATTTCACAAAGAAAAATTTTGAAGAAATCAAACAATTTCTGACACAGTATTGTATAGATTTACAAGCATCAGGATATATCTTGATGCGTGATCCTGTATTAGCCTATCATGAGGTTCTCTGTGTTGGTTCAGAATGGGCTATAAATCCAAATGACCTCCATGGAAGTTCATTTCAAACCAATATTGAACACTCATTAGGCAAAGGAAAACAACCTGCAGTAAGTATACCCTATGATACTTCATCCCTTAACCAGGGTGAATTATATAGGTTATCGATGGAGCAAAGAGAAAGAATAAAGAAAACAACGCTCCATGATTTAAGAAATTATTTTCACTTAACCCTTGATGAAGCGAGTAAACAATTAAATATGTCTACTCACACCATACAAAAAATCTATCAAAAAGGAGGGTTAACTGAGTGGCCACACAAGAAGCTCAAGAAACTTATGACGCAAATCTCGATATTACGAAGAGCTTTGCCTCATCTGGATCCCATCTCAAGAAAAGCAAAAGAAGAAGACATTAAATATCTTCAGAATGAGATGATTAAGGTTTGTAATGATGTTGAGCCACTCGCTATTAAACTTTGTTGAAATAATATTTCCTTTTGTTTAATTATTTTGTTTATGAATATTCCTCTCCCGTATTCACAAAAATTGTTATAATCATAGAAATCACAAAACAACCATAATAATATATTTGCTTCATTCACTTCTGGGAATGAAGTTGGATAAAAATTCATGATCCATAACTCACTTATTTGTTTGATCATGGCAAGAAATTAATCCATAATATTTCTTGACTTTACCACAATATTTCTACTACAATAGCAAATTGAATATATTTATTTATAATATCAATCATGATCATACAATCTCTTGTCTCATAATTTAAGGGAATATTTAATGCCAAATATATAATTTTGAGACCTTTATACAACTGATGGCATACAAAATTTATGGATCAAATATTGTTTCATAATTTGTCACTTGTTATCAGGCTAACTTGCCTCTTGGCTTCAGGCTATCTTGCCTCTGAAATTAAGGCTATCTTGCCTCTTGGTCTCAAGCCAATTTATGCCTCATCTCTCTATGGCATTTTGATCTCATAATATATATGGCCTTTTAACAGTTTATCTTCAGGATAAATAAAATATAAACATAATAAAATAAATAGATGGAACCCACTAATATGTATATATTAGTGTCGTTGCCATAAATAATAAAAGGGAAGGGGGATTTATATAAAGCAGTAAATAAATAAATAAAAATAAAATAAATGACTAGAAATAAACGTGCTAAATAAATAAAAAGAAGATGAAATAGGAATGGTAGTAAACTCACAGCGAGACTTATCTCATCCAAAGGTAAGAAAGAAGATGCATATGCAAATGTAAATATATAAAGCAATTAATAAATAAATAAAATAAAATAAATGACTGGAAATAAACATGCTAAATAAATAAAAAGAAGATGAGATAGGAATGGTAGTAAACTCACAGCGAGACCTATCTCATCCAAAGATAAGAAAGAAGATGCATATGCAAATGTAAATATATATATAATATATAGAAGGCAGTAAATAAAATTTAAATAAATGGAGTCCACTATATCAGTGTTACCACCATGAAAAATAAAGCAGTAAATAATAAAATAAATGGTGCCCACTATACTAGTGTTGCTACCATGAAAAAGTAAATAAAGCAGTAAAGAATTAAAATAAAATAAATGGGGCCCACAAAGTGTCACCACCATAAAAGATAAATAAATGCTGAATAAAATAAATAAATTGAGCCCACTAATAGATATTAGTGTGCCTTCATGAAGAATAAATAAATCTAAAAACAAAATAAATAAATGGTGCCCACTAATATTAGTGTTGCAACCATGAAAAATAAATAAAGCAGTAAATAATAAAATAAACAAATGCAGCCCATTAATATATAGTGTTGCCTCCATAAAAGATAAATAAATGTAAAATAAAATAAATAAATGTTAGTGGCAATAAAATTAAATGTTAGTGACATAAAAATAAATGTTAATAAAGTTAGTTACAATAATAAATTCTCAAATCAAAATAAAAAAAGTAAAAGAAAAAAAATTAAATCAAGACTTCCAATATGAAGTCAAATTAACAATAATAATAAAATCTTAACATAAATTAAATGACAATTAAGTAAAATACTAAAATAATAATAATAATGATTACTAAAATGATTGATATGATTGATATATATAATATTAATATTATATACTTACCAGTCATTCACGGATAAGGGAAACTCATCTTCATCATTATTATATAGTAACTATCTTACCTGCTGCACGTACAAAACATTGTATCCATCTCCATGAATTTTTTTTTTTTTTTTTTTTTTTTGGACTGTTGTGCCGACAGTTTTTTTTTTTTTTTTTTTTTTTTTTTTGAGATATGGAAACAGAGATGAGTGCTTTAGAATACTCAGATCACTTTCTCTGTCAATTTCACTTCCTCAGAAGAAAACGAAGCTTGAGGAGGAGAGAGGAAAAACGAAGAGGAAGGAAAATGAAAATGAAAGAAGAAGCAGAAAAGGGAAAATGAAAATGAAAGAGGAAGCAGCAAAAGGGAACATAGGAATCTCCTTCAAGTTGATGACTAATTCAGCAACCCCACAAGAAAATAAAGCAACGATCAAGAAACTCAGATAAACAAAGCCATAGCAAAACAATCTTTGGCTAGCTATTGGCGAACTTTGATATTTTCTTATCCTTATCAGAACATTGAAATCTGAGTTTGTAAAATTATGGGCTACAGGAAAAGAAAGAGAAGAAAATAACAATGAAGAAAAACTAAGAGAACTAAGAGGTCTGTATTTGAAGTTGAAGCTCACAATAAGTGAGAGAGAAGAAAAACTAAGAGGTCTGTATATTAAGAATAACAACGAAAAGCTGATGAAGAACAAGTTAAGAAAATAAGTACTGTGGTGGGATTTGCAGAGGAAGAGAAAGTAATCATGGGGTTGGATGAAGACACCGGAAGTGAAGATGATATTTAAAATTATCACCGCAATCGTGCTGATAACGTATTATAAAACTAAAGGAATTCTAGAGAGAAGTCAGAGGAAATTCTAGAGAGATGAAATCCATTCAAGTGTGTTGAATAGTTACAGGAGACCTCTATTTATAGAAGGATGCAAATAGTAGATTACTATGCATATATACCATGTCATCCTGTATTTGGAGATTATAGGTCAATGGACATCCACATAATAAGAATATTCATAACAGTTTTTTTTTTAAAAAAAAATCAAACTTATTAAAATTTCTCCTCCCCTATATTTTTTTGGAACCAAAACAAAGAAAATGGGTTGAGAGTTGAGATGTAAGATGATTTTGAATTTTGATGTTAGGGAAATAGGTGAGTTGAAAAACAAAGCCGTTAAGAGAGATGACAAAGCCAAAAATGAGAACCCAATTAATCACTAATGAAGGACCAAGAGGCAGCCACTTAGACTATAGGAATTAACATAGGCTCATTGGTGAATGATGATAATAAACAATCGTTGGAAGGTAAAATGAGGAATTGAGGATATAAAGAATTAATAAGTGACACAATCATTTCAGTTTTAGAAAGGGCTTATATTAATATAAAAGGGAGAATGACGTTTGGGCCTTTAGTAAGAAAACTATTGACACTTTAGTCCCTACTTCAAAAACCAAATGGTTACACTAGTGCAAAAAAGTGTTTTAATACCGCCTCGTTTACAGCGGATTATCAATGCCCCGCTCTTAAAAAAATGATCGGTGACAATTTTGTAAATATAAAGAACTTCTACACCCGCATCAATTTTTAATACCACCTCATTTACAGCGGAGTTTCTAGGCACCGGTCTTAAAGATATGACCGGTGGCAATTTTGTAAATATAAAGAACTTCTTCTAACGTATAAATTTTTAAATATAATATTCAGGCCGCTTAAAATAACCAACCGCTCTAAAAAATGTTAAAAAAAAAAAAATATGGATTACATTATAGAGAAAATTCGTACATCACTGACTTATACTTTTTACGGTCAAGAACAATAACCAGATAATTAAATATAATCGTATAAAACTTTTGAGACCGGACATATATAAATGAGTTCTTAAAGTTAATACTTTTAAGAGCGGACGTAACTTATACATTAATAAAAGCGGGTCTTAAAGATATGACGGTGACAATTTTGTAAATATAAAGAACTTCTTCTATCGTATAAATTCTTAAATATAATATTCAGGCCGCTTAAAATAACCAACCGCTCTTAAAAATGTTAAAAATAAAATAAAATATGGATTACATTATAGAGAAAACTCGTACATCAACGACTTATACTTTCTACGGTTAAGAACAATAACGAAATATTTAAATATAATTGTATAAAACTTTTAAGAGAGGACATATATAAATGATCGGTCTTAAAGTTAATACTTTTAAGAGCGGGTATAACTTTTTCATTAATAACGGTCGATCTTAAAAATGGAAACATATACTTCTTCGCGCGAAACCTTACTTACGACTTACGTCTTGCTGTCTGAACTCTGAAACCCCTGTTCCCTTTGAGAAACCCCATTTCCTGTTGCATTACGTCTATTCCTCGCCAACTACCACCTTCCTCTGTTACTCTCTCTCACTTTTTCAGGCGTTACTCCTTCACACCACCACTCTCTTACTTTATCGAAAATGAATGGAGAAAACCATTCTCACCCTGTTCAGTCAACGCCAGTTATTGATGTTACCTGTGTGAGCGAGAACCAACACTCTTCTTCTCAAAATGAGCCTCGTGACCGCCCTGCACGCCGTGGTAGAAGTGGCACACGAATGAGCATCATGTCCGTAAAACGGAACGCTGGGTCAAGGATCGAGATTCAATTTAATGAGAGGTTGCAACTTGTCGGTCCGAATAAACACGAATATAATAGTTATGTTGGCTATGGCACGTAGCAAGGTTAGCATTTTGATAGATGAGTGGAAAAATGTTGACCAATGCACAGTGAAGGATCGTATCTGGGACACTATCCGGCTTTCATACACTGTCCCTGACTCTGACAAGTTGAAAGCCAAAACCTTGTCTTATTGTGTCGATAGGTGGAGGAAATTTAAGACCTTCCTAGCCAACAAGTATATTTTTGCCGAGGTTCGACCTGATCATAATCTGTGGGCGAAGTACACATTCATTGATCAACAAATTTGGGATCAATTTGTTCAGCTTCGGACCACTCCTGATGCTTTGGTGAGTTCATATTTAGTTTTGTTTGCCCTTTCTATTTGCTTATTAACCTGTGTGGATATGTGAATGTTATTGTGTTTATCTAATCCTGTTTGTTAGATGGTTTGATGTGTGAGTAGAAGTATATATTCAAGTAAGTCAGAATTGAATTTGAGTATGATGGTTTAATGTGTGAATATGCATGTCTTATATGTTAACCGTTATTATATTCTTAGCTAGTTCTGTTATAGTAGGTAGTGGTTAGACATTGCTATTAGTAACATAGTATCTTAGTTCTATACAATTCTACATCTTCCTTAAATTAAACGTTGAAACTTGATGAAGTGAATTTGACTAGTGTTTGAGGTTCATATGAAGTAGAAGTTCTATAATTTCTTTTAGTGAGATGACTTGAATTCATAATTAATAGTTGTTGTCAATTCTGATTCACAGAGAAGAAGGGCACAAGCATAGGAGATAGGGAGAAGGAATGATTGACCGCATAGGGCTTCTCTCGGGGATATGCAAAAGCCGAAGAAGAAATGATGGAGGCCAAGCGGAAGAGATTGGAAGAAGAAGCTGAATCCAATCCTTCTGCTGTAGTTGATCAGCAGGCATCCCCGATACGTCGCGAGGATTTGTGGCTGTATATTCGGTGACCAAAAAAAGGCGCCTACATGAGTGAACAAACTCGTTTAGTTGCTGAGAGAATTGTAAGTATCGTTTATTGTTATTTTTTAGTTACTAAACATGTTTCATTACTAAGCTTCTCGTTATTTGTATCTTACATGAAGATCTAAAAAAGAAAGAAGCAGAGGGATCTTTTGTGTCGGGTGGGAGGAATGATGTTCTGACCGTTGCGACCGGAAAACTGGATCACCCGGGGCGGGTAAGGGGGATCGGAGGACGGGTAGGCCTAAAAGATTACTTTGGTAAAACCAAATGACTTAGGCAAAGTATGGTTAACCGGGAGGAGATGGACCAAATGGTTAGACAATTAAATGAGGAGGCAGCGGCCAAAGAACTTGCATTGAAAGAGATGTTTGACGCCCAGATGAGGCTAATGAAGGAGGAAATGATGGAGATGAAGAGGCTTATTAGCTCTCGGCTAGAGACTAGTGTTCCCCTCACACATACACCTGCACCTGTGCATCACAGCACTAGAGGGAGCTGCATTGTTGGACAGTCAGAGCAACATTGTGACCTGTACGTGGCAGAACCAATTAGACAATTAGTTGCTAAAGGGACTGTCCACAACTTGGGATCAACTGTACACCACAAACAAATGGCTAATGATGAAGTCAGAGTGTCATTTGAAGAGGTGATCATTGATGCACCTCTCCCTCTCTCAACCTATCAGCTGAAGCATGTGAGTGATGTCAAGGGAACCTTCATCTCTTGGCTGGTGAAGCTTGTAAGTGTTTATACTCCTCTTGATGCTTCATCCCCTCTTCAAGTTCAATCCCCTCCTCAGTCTCCATACCCTCATAATAAAGCTGCATCTCCTCCTCAATCTCTATCCCTTCATGATAAAACTGCATCCCCTCCTCCATCTCCATCCCTTCCTAATAAAATTGCAACCCCTCCTAAAGCTGCATCCCCTACTCCTGAGTTGGGGGCCATGGATAAAATATCCTAAATGCTATCCAAAGAAGAATTTGCATGTCAAGCGTGGGATATACAGGAAGTGGTAAGGGTTCCTCATGACCCTCAACCGGTTTTCTTTGACATCGCTGATATGAAGTCCCTGCTGCTTCCTAGAGAGGAGGTTACATTAGTAGTTATTCAAATGTGGTGTAGGTAAGTATCTTATTTTATGAGTACATAATTTAGACACACATACCGACATACTAATTCCCTGATTGATGCCATTATTGTAGGTTCATGCATCAAGATTTGGAGCAACAGGGCAAAATCAATGATTTTGGATTTTTGTGTCCAATATATGCAAGCCACACGCCCCAGGAAGCAAGACAGGAGTACATATCAAATAGGTTGTGTGAAGTGAGAAGGAAGGTGTACTTGTTTCCATATCACCATAGGTACATATCACAATCGATCTCTTGTTGCAATTCACTTAATTCTGCATAATATATCACTGAGTATGTGATATCTGTGAAATTTCAGCGCCCACTGGAAGTTGCTTGTCTTGATCATGGACTCGAATACGGTGTTATTCTTATGCTCCACTCACGGTGTTATTCTTATAGCATGTCATTTTGATTCTCTTGTAAGAAATCTCTGATGTGAATTTTCAGCGAACATTATTGATAAATTTGTGATTTTGATGATAGTGCCATGAAGACCTTCCTAAACCAGGTCAGAAAAAAGCAAGGGAGTGATCTCAAAGATCCTAGATGGCTCACACCAAAGGTTAGTACATATTTGGACACTGGCATACTGCCTTGTGAAGTTGGTCAGTAAGCTATATATATGTGCTCGATCTTATATATATTTCTTGTTCTTTTCAGACCCGCCGGCAACCAATTGGATCCAACTTATGTGGCCTGTACATAATGAAGCACATGTATGATATTATCACTCAACCAGATAATAAACTCACTGCAAAGGTAAATGTATTTGATATTACATATTATGGCTGAATTCAGTTTCTGTCTTAATTAATGTTACATATGAAATATGCACGCCAATTAATTCAGTTTCTTTCTTTGATGTTATACATTTGCCTCTGAGACTTCCTTTTTTGTTGGTGAGGTGGATCACATACGCAGAGTGTTTTGTCAACATGAAATTGACATCATAGAGTAAATACAACAATCACAGTAATAATTCATTTGTAAATATATTCTTGTAGAGTAACAATTGTAATTACAGTACTACATTAATTAATTTGTAAATTCATTTTGCAAATGAACAATTTTACAATTTGGAGCATTCTTTACATAATAAATTTTTTATTCTTCCGAACAATTTTCTTAGCCTGTGTAATTTTGGTTTTCTGAACGTATATTGGATGGTGGATATTGCTTGAGTTTTGAGTTTTTGAGGAGTTGTAACTAGCAGTAAGAGATTCTGAAAAGTATTCGCGACTTTTAGGACTGTATATTTATTAAAAAGACGGTTCTAAAGGTCTTTGTTTTTTTTAAAAAATATGCCTTGAATTTAGGACTGTATGTTTGATAAATATTCGGTCTTAAAAGTAACTTTTAAGACCGCATATATATTAAAAAGACGCTCCTAAATGTTTTTGTTATTATGACCGCACATTTATATAAAGTCCGGTCCTAAAAGTCTTCGATATTTCTAAACTAAATATGGCTAGATATTTAGGACTATCTATTTGTTAAATATCCGATCTTAATAATCTTCCTATAAATAGAAAGGATGACTCACTTTATAAGACAAATAATTAAGGTTCAAGTACACTTCGAGTTTCTGGCATTCAGCTCAAGCTCAAGACCCTCGTCGTCGTCAGTTTTACCTCTCCAGAAGCTGAAGAGCATTGTTGGAAAAGAAGTAAGATAATGGAAATTTTCAGCTCTGGGTGTGGTAAAACCGACAGCAACGGTGGTCCAGGCTTGAGAAGAGTTGTCATTGTGTTTGTTTTTATTCTTAAAAGGTAAAAGTTATCTTTTTTTCGCTTTGTTTTGTATGTTTTTAACTTTATTATGTGAACTTTTATCCTTAATCACATTTCAGTTATGGTTTTGTTTGTTTCCTTTTTGTCTGAAACAACTGTGTTTGTTTTTATTCTTGAAAGGTAAAAGTTGTCTTTCTTTTCGTTTTGTACGTTTTGTATGTTGTTAACTGTATTCTGTGAACTTTTATCTTTAATCACTTTTCAGTTATGGTTTTGTTTGTTGCCTTTTTGTCTGAAACAAAATCGAGACAATGAAAGTATACTATAATCAGACAATCGAAATGGAAAAAAAATTTATTTATCATTTTTTTTCCTGCCCGCTGTGGGGTAGGATGAGTACAAATAAAAAAAACATAAAAATATTTAATGCCCCCCGTCGTTGTCGGAGGGGAGGGAGGGATCGAATGAGAGGTCAGAGATGACGTCGTCAGAGAGATTGTACTCGACGTCATTGGCGTCGAGTAACATGTTCAGCTTGTTGTTGACAGCGTGGTAGACCTGAAACATTTGGCCCATGCGTCGATCTATATGAGCGATGCGGGCCAGGATGTGCTGCATCATTTGTCGGGCGGAGGGGTTTGGAGACAGCGGCGGAGGGTACGGAGGTGGCTGTTGGGGAGGAGGATTATTGGGTGGCGGTGGTGGTGGTGCAGCGGGAGGACTATTGCTGTGTATTCCTGGTGGTGGTGGAGCGGCCATTATGGAGGTTATAGGAGTGATTGAGAAGAATGTGAAGGACGTAAAGTAACATCGAGTTTAAATAGAGAAGCCATCCTGAAGAATTTGAAACGTGGGAACCGTTATCGAGGAGACGCATAGTTTATCAGAATATGAGGAGACGCCTAATTGGGAAGTTTATCTGGAAGCCGAAGAGACTCTGAATCATTCATTTGAACAGAGTGTCTCTGGTGTATGTCTCTCACTTGAGAAGAATGAACTTTTAAAAATTTATTATTATTTTTAAAAAAAATTAATTGAATTTTAGGACCGGTTATAATATAGATGATCGGTGTTAAAGGTAATTGAATGGAAAAATCTTAATAGACTTTTAGGACCGGCTATAAGATAAATAATCGATCTTAAAGGTATTTTAATGAAATAAATAAATAATAGACTTTTAGGACTATGGATATGTTATATGACGGTCTTAATATACTTTTGAGTATTAACTACTGCTGTCCTGCCTTTATTGTCCTCCACACGCTTCCTTTATGTCCTTCTTAACTTAAGTCCTCATTACCTCGTAACTCCACACTACGTAGCAGACAATGGTTAGATTAAAGCAGACAACCCCTCGCAGGAGTACTCCTGAAGCTCGTACCCACGCCAGATCTCTCGTGGGTTCTCTTCCAGTACGTCATTCCATTCCGACGGAGGAGTCACGGGTCGTTGGACCTAGTGTTATTTCGGATGATGAAGAGGTTGACGGCCCCCTCCAGCCTTCAGACCACGAAGAGGTTCCCGCTCCCCCTCTCCAACCTCCTGGTCCCAACGCTCCCTTGGTTGATGATTATGAAGCGAAACTGAGGCGCATAATACAGGAATGTCCTGATATCTGGCGCGAAATTGCTGCTGTTGAAGCCTCCATCTTCAAGACATTAGATGATACCAAGGACTAGAGTTTTTAGTCGCATTATAATCTTTTTTTTTTTTGTTAATTTTCACTTTATTGTTCTTATTTCCTTTTGTAATTGCATGTTGTCATAGTGATCTAAAAATTAATAAGAACGAAGATTATATTTTATTGTCCATTCTCCAGTTTTCTTTATTTTCATTCAATTGCTGCAGTAATTTTTCTTTTTAATATTAAAAAGTATTTGATTTTTAAGATTGTAGTTTTATAAAAGCATGCGGTCCAAAATTAAATGAATTTTAAGACCGCAGTATTATAAACCTCCGGTCTTAAAATTTTCAATATAAATTCAAATGAAATTATTTTAGGACCGCAACTTTATAAAACTTCGGTCTTAAAAAGTTCAATATAATTTAAATACATCTTTAGGACCGTATTCCTTTTCATTGACCGGTCTTAATAATATCCCAAATAATAAATATCTCTCTCGCGCCACTCACGCGGAAAAATTAAATTTCCCTGTATGAACTTCTCTCGTCTTGCCGAAAGTGATTACTCTGGTTCTGTCTCTAGTGTTTGTGTGTTGCTTCGTCGCTGCTTTGCGTTCCATTATCGGCAACAACTTTGTGGTTCCTTGGCTCAACGTCTAAAGGTCAAGCTGTATGAGTTGTATCAGCTATATAACTGTATGCTTTTCCTACTTATCGTTCTGGGTTTTCCATGGGTTGACCAAAATCAATGAAATCTTCTTTTGGGACCTACCTAATTGACCAACAAGTGTTTTCAGGTTACTCTTACCGTTTGCAATATTAACATTCGTAGCAGGAGAAGAGAGACTCAGCAAACACATTTGACCTATATGCTACTGGTGAGTGCATGAGACCTACTTGCGATGCCTTTAATTTCCTCGTCATGCATTGATTTTGCTTCTTGATTCATTGTCATACATTTATGACCATAAGACAACCTACATTTAGCTTATATACGTATTTGTAGTTGGCTTATTTTATATGCAAGTTTCTGTTTTTACGGATTATGTTATATGTTAAATCTTTCCGTCTATAGGAATTGTACTATGGATCGCAGTTGGATAAATACTTTATGGACGAGTGTTGAATATCAGAATGGGGTTAGGGAATTTATAGAATTTGCTAAACAAAACGCCCATGATGATAGTGGGAAGTTTTATTGCCCTTGTGTATGATGTTTTAATGAGAGGCGACTAAGTCCTGAAGTTATACAGACACATTTAGTTTGTCAAGGATTTTGTAAGACCTATACAGTATGGGTATGGCATGGTGAAAAAATGCCAAGTGGGTCTCAACACGAAGAAGTGACATCTGATGATAATGACGCTGATATGGATGATCACATAGAGGATATTATTCGTGATGTAGGAGAAGAGGCTTTTCATCAATCACATGCATATGGTAATATGTGCAGTGATGCAGAGACCCCACTATACCCTGGGTGTAAGAAATACCAATTGTTGAACGCTGTATTGAAATTGGTCAGCTTGAAGGCATGTCATGGGTGGAGCGACAAGAGTTTTTCTGAAATGCTTGAGGCTTTTAAGGACATGCTTCTGGATGATAATGTGTTGCCTCACTGATACTATGATGCTAAGAAAATACTTTGTCCACTGGGGATGGAGTACAAAAAGATCCACGCATGCCCGAATGATTGCGTGTTGTATAGGAACGAGTTAGAAGAGAAGATGAATTGTCCGATATGTGAAACCCTAAGGTACAAGTCAAATAAGGGGCCTGCAAAAGTGTTGTGGTATCTTCCAATCATACCAAGGTTCAAGCGCTTGTTTGCTAATGAAAATGATGCAAAAAATTTGAGGTGGCATGCAGATTAGAGGATGTCTGATGGAAAGATTTGACATCCTGTCGATTCATCTCAATGGAGGGAAATTGATCAATTATTTCCGACCTTTGGCCAAGAACCTAGGAACCTTAGGCTTGCCCTTAGCACGGATGACATGAATCCATATGGAAGCCTTAGCAGCATACATAGTTCCTGGCCTGTACTCTTGATTATTTACAACTTATCTCCTATGTTATGCATGAAATGAAAGTACATCATGCTGTCTATGTTGATTTCGGCACCAAAACAACCCGGAAACGACATTGATGTTTACCTTCAGCCCTTGATCGAGGACTTGAAAGAGTTGTGGGAAGAAGGTTTCGATGTTTTTGACTCTTTCAAGAAGGAGGTCTTCAAAATGAGAGCCATGATATTTTGTACCATAAACGACTTCCCTGCATATGGGAACTTGTCAGGGTATAGTATAAAAGGCCATAAGGCATGTCCGATTTGTGAAGAAGGCACACACTACCATCAACTTCAACATGGAAGAAAGATGGTTTATCTTGGACATAGAAGATTTCTTAGAAGGGGCCACCCATATCGTCGATTGAAGAAAGCCTTTCTTGGTGGCCAAGAGCATGAAGATGCTTCGGTGGCATTGACTGGGGAGCAAGTGTATCCAAAGGTGAAAAATATAAGTGTCGTCTTCGGTAAGACTGCAAAGGGTAGAAAGGAAACAAATATATGGAAAAAAAGATCGGTATTCTTCGATCTTCCATATTGGCGCAACCTTGATGTGAGACACTGCATTGATGTCATGCATGTGGAGAAGAACGTATGTGATAGTATTGTTGGCACGCTTCTCAACATACAAGGTAGCACAAAGGATGGTGTGAAGGCAAGATTGGATTTGCAAGAAATGGGAATACGTGAAGACTTACATCCAAGGCCATATAGTAACAGAACTTATTGTCCCCCGACTTCTCATACTTTGACTGAGGATGTGAAGGCAAGATTGGATTTGCAAGAAATGGGAATAACCCAATTTCTTTATAATGGAGATCAGACACAGGCCCCAGTCTCCTCCCACTTTGGGTGCCACCTAGATGAATTGGATCCGTACCCCCATACATTTGATACCAAAATTGAATCCGCATCCCTAGACATGACATATGATACCAAACATTAAGAATAATCCGCTAAGTATCATATCAAACGCCTAAGCTATTACTAGTAGTGTAAAAAAATTCCCAACACTATGGTGTGCTCTGTCATAAGAGACTAAATATATCAATAGTTCCCTTTTTAAGGAATTCAAATATCACTCTTCCTTATAAAGATTGCCTCCATCTAAGAACTAGATTAAACTATTCTTTTTACTTGATTCCAAACTAAGATTGACCAAGTATGAGACAAAAATGAGCCATTTATATGACCAGCCAGTTATGCTCTCAAAAGTATTGAGTGGAAACTAAAAACTATACTACACATATTTGATAAGAAAACAAGAAATGAGAAATAGGAAATAGCTTTTGGCAAATGGATAGGGAAATAGAGAAAGTGAAATGTCATGATAGTGCAATACCTATGTTGAAGAGATGTGGCACTTAGACATTAAAAAAAGAAGCACTATTTGGTAAGAATTTCCAATTGCTCATTTGGAAATCAAGTATCTTACAGATTCATTTAGACAAGTATTATTATTAGAAGTTGTTGACTCAAAGCAAACTGCTAAGAAGTAATTGTTAGTCGCAATGAATCACCCAAGAGGGGCTAAATTAGGTCAGTTATAAATATTAAAACAATCTTAACTAATAATTAAATGGCAAAGGAAAAGTTATGAGAATATCACCGAAGTATGCACAGAGAGTTATATCGGTTCAGACTTAATTTTGGGACCTATGTCCAGTCCTCAGAGCTGCTATGAGATTTTCACTATCTTTTAACATCAATTACAATAAGCTTAGAGTAATCTTACCAGATTCACTCTCCCTTACAACTTGTAATCAAACAACCACACTCAAGGCCTCCTACCTTGAGATTGTACAATAATCAATTAATGATAAGAACTCTCTCACATAGTAGATCTATGATCACTAAAGAGTATTAATGAATATCATAACATAACAAAGAGTACAAGCAATAATTGAGCAATGAATATTTGCGTTGTTGGTTGTTAACTCCGAATTGAATGCTTGTGGCTTTTATAATCGGTCACCATTAATGACCATTGGAAGCTTTCCAATCATTGTATTCAAATTATCTGTTAGACTGAGAAAGCTTTCATTAGAAACAACTTTGAAGATATTGGAAGATTTTACGATATATCTTTTTTGTATTGTTGGTTAATGATCTTTATATGTCATCTCGACATCCCTTTGGTCTATAGTATACTATGGTTAATGATCTTTGACCTGCTTTGATTGAGTTTCCATGTCCATGCTCCGTTTTTGCAATTGCATTAAATGCTTCTCACACAAATCTTGCTTTAATAATATTTTCATGTAATCTTGCGTTTTATCATATGAAACTCACTAATAAACATGTTAAGTAGCATTGAGAATAATAATGAGTGATAACCTGAAGTATAAAGATGATTAAATCAGTGAATTTGAATTTATGATGATGACAAAGATATACTACAGAAGTAATCAACACTTGAATTGTGTTTATCTTAACTCGAGTTGCACACTCAAGTTTTGTTTTACAACACTCAAGTGTTGATGTTTTTGTTATCATAACATAGACTGATTTAAAAAGTTATGGTGGCTACTAAGCTTTCAATATGGACACTCTAGTTTTGGAAATTCTCACTCTAGTGTGCAACTCGAGTGTTCATACTTAATACTTGAGTTTTGGTGTTTTGAGAGGTTGGTAGAAGAGACTTCATGAGATAAAGTTTAGTGAAAACATTAAAGTCTACCAGAACTCAAGTTTTATTTAATCACACACTCGAGTTCGTAACTCGAGTGTCATCAAATGATACTGATAGACCTGGCTGAACCCAAGAGGGGGTGAATTGGGTGAAGATAAAAAACTTGCTCCCTTTTAAAATCTTTTCACAATTTGATAAAATCAGTTTGAATGATAATGAAGAATTATAAAGCTATAAAAAATCATTCAAACATATATGCTGGAAATAAAAGAGATAAAGGAAGAGAATTGCAAACATAGATTTATACTGGTTTGGTCCAATCCTTGACTTACGTCTAGTCCTCAAGCTCCACTTGCGATTTCCACTATCTCCTTGTTTAACCAAGCACAAGAGACAAGCCTTTACAACTTTACAAGTTTAGCTAGACACTTGTGCAGCCTTTACAATCTCTCTCAGAGACTCTCCCCTTTACTCAATGTAAGGTTACAATCAACACCCACTCAAGACCACTCAATCTTGAGTATCTCTCAGAAAATAGAGTGTTTTACAATATATCTTCTCTCTAAGAAGTGAATAGATGATCACTGAAGTGCATTACAAGTCATTTCATTTTCTAAATGATAAATTAAGAAAGCATCAAAAAAACAGAGAGTGTTGAGATTTAGAATTTGAGCATTATGATAGTGCAATCTTTTTCCATCACCATCTTGCATTTTGAATGTGGCTTCATTTATATATGAAGATGATCTGAACGTTGGAGAATATAGCCGTTATGAATAGAGATGTTGAGAGTGTAGCAGATGGAAAAACTAGCCGTTAGAAGCTTTTTGGACTTGACAGCTCAGCATATTGATCTTCATGTAATCCTTCATTTGATCATCTGAAATATATCCACAAATGATATAAATGATGTTAAGAAGTATTACAAATCATTTGGGCAAGTATCTGAATGTTCTTGATCAAAATCGTGATTTTTGAAACTTTAATTTTTCTGAAGTGATGGTGTATACTCGAGTATTGACTTGAATACTCGATATTGAGCTTGTTTCATTACTTTAGATTCGTCTCTGTCTATCCGATACTCAAGTATTGATTTACATACTCGAGTATTGAAGATCCTCTAGCGTTCATTGCTCTCTGTCTGAGCTATACTCGAGTATTCACTTGTATACTCGAGTATTCAAGTTGTTATGGCCCTTGGTCGCTTTCTGACTTGATATAGCTTCTAATTTAGCAAACCACTTATCCTCATATATCTCTTTAAGTTTTCTTCAAAATGAAAAAAGAATTAGATCCAAACTCGTTGTGATCTGTCCGTTAAGATCCGATGAATGAAGATTGTTCTTTAACAGCGTTTTTACAACATTCTAAATTGTCAGTCAAATTTTGAAGACCATATCTCTCTAGTCTGATCTTCATTTTTGTTGAATTAAGTATTGATAGAAAGCCTTATGAGTCTTTTTTCATATGCCACCAATTTCAGCTCATTTTGATATATATATTGTGAGTTACACTCAAAACATTGAAGCTTGGTCTGATGTGTGGCGTGAATATTTGATCCAACTTTATAAATTCAAACCTCTCTCATCTGATCTTCTTTGAGCATGAAACTTTGTCAAGATGACGCATTGGATGTCTAGTTTCGTAAAAATTTGATTTCACCTCAATCCAATGTCTAGTTTAGGAGATATCATCGAATTACCAGAGCTTGCCCAAAGCTGAACGTGAAACAGAGGTGAACAGAGTTGCTGACAGAGCTGGATACTCGAGTATTGAGTTGGATACTCGAGTATTGTCGAGTCCAGAAGCGCAAGAGAATCTGAAAACACCCCATATTCGAGTCATTACGTTCCATACTCGAGTATTGACTCCCATACTCGAGTTTTGATTTGGAAACTCAAGTTTTGACTCCCAAACTTGAGTTTCCCAAACTTGAGTTTTCTCATCCAGAAGCAAATTACTGCAGTAAGCTTGTATACTCAAGTTTTGACCTGGATACTCGAGTTTTCTCTTCCAGAACCTGATTTTTGCTGTCTTTAACTCTGAATTGAACCTCTCCAACATCCATTTGATTGTGAAGACTTATAATATCAATCTAAGACCTTGAATATTGATTTTTCTCATTCTTTTTGACAAGATCTTCTCTTTCTTTCTTCTCTTCACTTGGCCCTTCTCCATAACTCTATTCTTTCTTTCTTCTCTTCTCTTGAACATCTTCCATATTTATATTTGAGTTCATATTGATATTCTCATTCTATCCATCAACTTTTTCCATCTTCCATCATCTCCTATCTTGATCATTCTTTATCATGGACTCATTATTTTCTGTAAGTTCTTCAATATCTCTTCTTCTTCTTGAACTTAACATTTTCTTCAATTCCTTTTCCTTATCCTCATCTACATCCTCGACCTCCTTGATCTTCTTCTTTTTCCTCTTTGCCGATTCTTCTTTTTGATCATTCTTCATGAATGAACTTCACATCATTGATTCATTAAATCCTAGACCTCCTTGATCTTCTTCTTTTTCTTCTTTGTCGATTCTTCTTTTTGATCATTCTTCATGAATGAACTTCACATCATTGATTCTACATTAAAATTTAAGAATTAATCAATGAAGAAGATAAACATATTACTCAATCTTTTTGCTCTTACTAATGACATATATATAAGACATCATCAAAACTTAATTATATTCAACAGATACTTCAAGTATGTGCCAAAGATCTTCATTGAGTATTCTTAACATTAGAGGGGTTGGAGTTAAAGTATTACCTTGGTACTTGAGTTTTGTTCAAGAAACTTGAGTGTTTCCTTGGAACTCGAGTTTTGTTTTAGGAAATTCAAGTGTTACCTTTGTTTGATCTAGAATAAATAAGAGTGTTGTCCTTCAAACGTTGGACACTTCGAGCGTTTGACACCTTTGTGATTTTAAGATTAAAACTCAAGTTTTTAAAGTAAAACTCAAGTGTGTTTGCATCAAACATTTTAAAACTAACTTTCTGATTCAAATTTGATTTCAATAACTGTATTTCACTCGAATGTTAATTAATACACACTCAAGTGACTTGAATCATCAAGTCCATATCTTGTCAAGCACTAGTTATCATCAAAACTTAAAAACCAAAAACTAACATTCTCCCCTTTTTGATGATGACAACAATTGTCAAATTTTTGAAAGGATTTGAGAAATTTGAGATCACCAAGGAATAATACGTTAAGCAATAAAAAAATGTATGATATAAAGGAAGAAACATAGATTCTATAAACATCTGCATTTATGATCAAAAATTTTGTACAACACCGAGTGTTAAAATATATAAGCAACAAAATACATAATGAAAACATAAATACAGTCCATATGTAGTGAAATCACAAAACATATTGAAAAACATATACCAATAGTCATTAGTCTCCTCCTCCTTTGTCATCAGGCAAAAGGGTGGGAGTAGCTGCATTTTTAGGAGTAACAAGTTATGTATAGGTAGTTATGGTAAAAGATGGTGGTGGAGTGGTAGTGACAGGAAATGGAGTGTTGGTGACTGGTGGTGGAAGAAAGGTAGTGTAGTGGATAATAAAGTGGAGGAGGAGTGCTGAAATGTGGGCTCAGGAGTAGGCTGAGAAGGTGGTAGAGTGTTATAGATAGGCTCAGTGGGAGTAGGCTCATAAGGAGGTGAAGTCCCTGAAGTTGCCGCACTATCAGAAGCAAGGAAGCCCCAACTCTAAAAGACGTCGTTGGTTTTCGGGTAATCAACCTTCAAATATTTGTTAATGATCTTAAATATATTTAAGAAGAAGATTAGTAATAAAGTAATGTAGTTTGAGTAACATTTAAACAAAAATAAATGATAACCTAAATTATTTAAATTTACGATTATCGTTGGAAGCAAACATAGGAAGGTAACTGGCATGCTACACTCAAGTACCTTACTCGAGTATGTCATTACCCATACTTGAGTAGCATTATATCAAGTTCTTTTCAGAGGCTTTAAGCGACAATACTTGAGTAGTAAAGTTTCCTTACTCGAGTAGAACAATACACATGCTTGAGTAGCGCCATGGCAAGTTCAATTTAAATGACTTGAACGTCAGTACTCGAGTAACTAGTCTCCTTACTCGAGCACACAGAAGATTGTGCTCAAGTATAGTCTCATATGGACTGAATTTCATACTTGGCAAGTAGCTCTTGAGTACACATTTATTCATACTCGAGTTTCATAATTATGTACTCGGGTACTATTTAACACAGATAAATTTATGAGACTTAGAGCAATTATACTTGAGTAATACTCTTACTAGTTCTTGAGTACTATACTTGAGTAACACTTACCTATTGCTCGAGTACATGATATCAGAGTTCCATTTCACACTTGCATTGGCTTGTACTCGAGTGCAAGATCTTATGACTCAAGTAACACTCTTTGAACTTTGCTTAAGAATACTCTATTTGATATACTACTCAAGTAGCAACAAACCCTTACTCGAGTAGTGTTCTATGAACACTTAAACAAACTGTTAGATAGAGTATGATGAAGTAAACATGATTCCTTACTCGAGTAACACTCTTAACTTAGACAAATTTCACTGATTCAAAGCCTTGATTGTTTTCAAAGTCTTAAATAATTTCTAATTTTGTTATCATCAAAACTCTGAGAACTAACAAATTTAGTTGTCGAAACACCAATGACCATTTTTGAATTTGTTGGGGAGAGTCTTACCGTAGAAGGAGGGACCAACGAAGGTAAAAAATCTAGTGGTTCACACCCCGTCCAACAACATGCACCATAGAGGTCACATGAGCTTGAGAAGCCAAAAAACATGTCTGCTTAGATTTTAACAAAGCCATTAAAGCATAGAAGGAAGGCAAAAGAAGAAAAGGACATGTTCTTCGGCATTATCTCTGGAAGTTGCACTAAGGCTGAGCGACAACAGTAAGTCATACAAGAAGTTACTTTCAAGAAATAGTAAAAATTTAATTGTTTTGTCTGAATTGGTTAATGTAAGCTGACAATGTTTGTTTTTAAGAGGAAAGTCATAGAAATAGCTAATGAAGACATAACTCGGGCTCAGCTACAAACATTAGGCCGAATGAACAAATTAAGCAATTGGGTATGTACTAAAAAAAAGCTAAACTTGTTATACAAAATTTTGAACCCTACTAATTGAAGTGTTTACACATGCAAGTTATGTCTCTTGTATGTAAGACGTTGATGCTAGATATGAAGAACCAGGGGCAAGTGAGGAGGCACACATTTTACACAGATTTAATGGTTAGTCTGCATTTAAAATGTATTTCCCATTGACATACATATACATAACTTAAAATTTGTTTATTCTGTAGACCTTATTGGCTGGTAAACTATTGGGATGGAAAGTTTTTGAATGGAAACACCTACTCTTGCCTGAAAAAGTAGGTTACAACATTGCTGATTGTGATCTAACAATGGGCCCAATGTTGGTTGATGAGCATTGGCTTTGTGTCGCCCTTGAACCAAGGACGATGGATTTTTATGTCTTAGATTCACTGAAGACAAAGGTTTATATGAGCAAGAGTGCAAGCCAGAAGAAGAAAAGCACTAATGCAAGTCCCCAGGCAACAACCATAAATAAGATTGGAAGTTACATACTTTCAAGGCTGAGTTATGATTGAATCGAGTATTCGGATATTGAATGCATGCCTGTTGTTTGTAGAGGGATCAGTTTGAAGACATCATTGATCTTGTCAAACCAAATCATTTAGGCAAGAGGCCAAAAACTGATATTGTTTGGGCACCCGTTCCACAACAATCGAATTTGTGAGTGTCATTCTGCGGAAACATCATTAATGTTGGGTTGATGTATATTTGTTAACTTGTGTGTTTTTGCGTTTTGAAGGTGAGACTGTGGCGTCCATGTCATGATTTGGTTGCGCAATTGGAGTCTTGGTAGAAGTATGCAATATGGGGATGATGAGGTGCTTGAGTATTAGTGCAACCTTATGTGGTGGCTTGTTAACCATGAATTGATGAAGACCAAAGATGCTGCATTGAGACTCCTTCATATGCAAATGACCCATGCAAAGAGAAGAAAGACATTATCATTATTATTAAAGCCACATCATGTTAATTATTTTGTCATTAAGCACTTAAGATTATTGTCAATCTATGAATATATTTGGTGCTCTCTATAAATTGATGGATAGTAATCATTTTTGTTGTGCATGGTGTTTGTAAATAAGGAATGTTATTGGCAATACAGGATATGGTATTAACAAAAAGTGAATGATTTATAATAAATTTCGTAATGGGAATTACCAATTCGTTAATGGTATTTACAAGTTCAGTAATGGTAATTACCAATGTTTTCATAAGGTTTTACACTTATGTCTCTCAGAAACATCAATAATGTTGACCAATTATAACAAATCTTGTAATGGAAATTACCATTTTTTGAATGGTATTTACTAAACCTCACATATATATACAAGATAGGAGAGCCTTAATAGTAATGACTCATAATGAAGATTATCTCTAATCCCTACAAATCAGGGATGGGATTATGACTAATTCCTAACACTCCCCCTCAAGTTGGAACATAGATGTTAATCAAGCCCAATTTGTTACAAAGATAGTCAACCCGAGTCTCATTTAAGGCCTTAGTTAGAAGATCACCTAGTTGGTCACCAGACCGCACATGCCCCGTAGAAATAAAGTTCTCCTTGATCTTATCGCGTACAAAGTGATAGTCAATCTCAATGTGTTTCGTACGTTCATGAAACACAGAGTTGGAGGCTATGTATAGAGCAGCTTTATTATCACACCACAACTTCGCAGGCAATGAGGTGGCAAGACCAACCTCCTTCATTAACTGGCGAATCCATACAATTTCTTGTACTGATTGAGACATGGCTCTATACTCAGCTTCTGCACTCGACTTAGAAACCGCATCTTGCTTCTTACTCCTCCATGATACTAAATTTCCACCTACAAACACACAATATCCTGCGGTGGATCTTCTGGTAGCCTTTGACCCTGCATGATCTTCATCACAAAAACATTCAATCTTTTTGTGACTATGATTCGTATAGAGTATACCACGACCAGGTGGGCCCTTCAAGTAATGTAAGACATGCTCCAAAGCTTCCCACTGAGCAACAGTTGGTGCAATCATGAATTGACTAAGTACACTAATAGGAAATGTCACATCAGGGCGAGTTACAGTAAGGTAGTTCAATTTCCCAATTAGTCTACGATATCTCTCAGGATAAGCAAATGGCTTGATCTTCTCCGGGTCAACTTTCTTTCTCACATCCTCAGGTAGCTCATCATATGGTATGTTGTCATCAATATCTAAAAAAGGATTAGGAATCATAGGAAAACTACTCGGTGCTGCTCCAAGTTTCCTGGTTTCTTTTAACAGATCAAGAACATATTTTCTCTGTGTCAAGAGGATGCCTTTCTTACTTCTCATAACCTCTATCCCAAGAAAGTATTTTAACGGACCCAAATCTTTTGTCTGAAAATGAGAATTAAGAAAGGCCTTAAGTGACGAGATTCCCAAGGCATTGCTACCCGTAATAACAATATCATCAACATATACCACTAACAGAATCAGGCCAACATCTGTTTACTGATAAAACATAGAATGGTCACACTTACTTTGACTTAAGCCAAACTTCTTAACCACAGAGCTAAACCTGTCAAACCAAGCACGAGGGCTCTGCTTTAAGCCATATAAAGACTTCTGAAGATGGCATACCTTCCCACGCTCCCCCTGAGCAACAAAACCAGGTGGTTGCTCCATGTATACTTCCTCAAGAAGATCACTATTCAAGGACGCATTCTTAACATCCAACTGATGAAGATCCCAACCATAATTGACTGCTATAGAAATGAAGAGGCGAACAGAGGATAATTTTACCACAGGAGAGAAGGTTTCTGAATAGTCCACACCATAAGTCTGAGCATAGCCTTTTGCAACTAATCAAGCTTTCAAACGTTCCAAGTTGCCATCAGCTTTCATTTTGACCGTGAACACCCATTTACACCCAATAGCCTTCTTGCCAAGAGGTAAATCAACGAGATTCCAGGTACCTGCTGTATCAAGGGCCACTATTTCGTCTTCCATCGTAGCACGCCAACCGGGGTAGGCCAAGGCTTGTTGGAGAGTAGTGGGGACGGTGAGAGAGTCTAAGGATGCTATGAAGGAACAGGATGGAGGAGACAAATGGTTATAGGAAACAAAGGAAGAAATAGGATAGGTGCAAGTACGTTTACCTTTGCGTAAAGCAATGGGCAAGTCATTAGAAGTATTAGGCACTATGTCTAGTGGAGCAGAAGTATCTGAAGTATCAAGCGCTAGAGTTGGTTCAGAAGGGGGAGCCGAAGGGACTAATTCCAGATCAGACACCGAAGCTTGGACTGGTGGGTCATGAACCTGATTGCCTACATTACTCACTCTGGGGCGTTTCCGATAAACATGATAGATAGGTGGTTTAGCAGGTGCCAGATCAAATGCTTGTACTGGTGGTAATTGAACCATGTAGACCAAGAGATCATCTAGACTGTCAAGGGTGTCATCAATAGAGACAGAGGATGTAGATAGAGGAGTAGAGACAGGAAAAAATGAGGTGGACTCATGGAAGGTGACATCTGTAGACACAAGGTAACGCTGAAGAGTGGGAGAATAGCATTGATAACCCTTCTGAACCCTAGAATACCTAAGGAAGACACACTTAAGAGACTTAGGATCAAGTTTGGTAATAGTGGGGCGAACATCACGAACAAAGCATACACAACCAAAGATTTTAGGGTCAACAGGAAATAAGGGTTTGGAAGGAAACAAGGTAGTGTATGGAGAAGTACCATTAAGGACAGGAGATGGCATACGATTGATAAGAAAACATGCAGTAGACACAGCGTCAGCCCAAAAAGGCTTGGGAACATTCATTTGAAACATGAGAGCCCGAACAACTTCTAATAAGTATCGGTTCTTACGTTCTGCAACACCATTTTGAGCCAGTGTATCTGGACAGGAGGACTGATGAAGCATGTCATGTTGGAGCATATAGTTTTGAAATTGAGCAGGAAAATATTCTTTAGCATTGTCACTCCGTAAGGTTTTTACAGACACACCAAACTGAGTTTTGATTTCAACACAAAAGTTGCAAAAGTGAGAAAACAATTCGGAACGACTTTTCATTAAATAGAGCCAGGTGGTACGAGAGAAATCATCAACAAAAGTAACAAAGTACCTAAAACCAGGCTTGGACTCGACATGACATGGGCCCCAAACATCAGAATGGACTAAATCAAAAGAAGACGCAACTCGTTTATTAACGTGTGATGCCAACGGAACACGATGATGTTTAGCAAATTGGCATGACTCACATTCTAAAGACGACAAATGATGGAATTGAGGATACATCCTCTTCAAGGAAGACAAAGACACATGACCTAAACGACAATGAATGTCAAAAGGGGATGAACCACCAGAGCAAGTAACTGAACGCGATACCTGATCCTCAAGGAAGTAATGACCTCCAGATTCATAGCCCTGACCAATGACTTGCTTCGTTGTGAGATCCTGAATCAAACAATGGTTAGGAAAGAGTGTGATGAAACAGTTTAATTGGCGAGTAAGCTTGCTAGGAGACAAAAGGTTAAATGCAAGATCAGGGACATTAAAGACATGTGATAAGGAAACAGACGGAGTAGGTTGAATAGTGCCAGAGCCAAGGACACGAGAGTAAGAACCGTTAGCAGTTGTTATACTAGAGGGGCTGGCATATGGCGTGTACGAAGAGAACAAATGATGGTTACTTGTCATATGATCAGTAGCACCGGAATCGATGATCCACTTCGAGGAAGAAGTAGCAAGACTAGATGCAATATTACCTGTAGCAAGAGCAATGGAAGAACTAGACGTGGATACAGCCATTGCGCTTCTCCAGAAGCAAGTTGAGCACCATGAAAAACAGTAGAGGAAATACCAAACCAATAATCAAGAGTGCAGCCAACTCAACCTTCCCAAGCAAAGAAAAAATTACAGAGACCACAATCTCAACAAACAACCTACTAGAGGTAAACAAAGGTGAGATATCCACCAAGAAGCAAAAAATCCAGCCGTCACAACAACGACCACACCGTAGAAACACGGGCAAATGATCAAAATAACACCAAGTGGTCACACAAGGACAAAAAAAAAACAGTACCAATGCGAAACTAGCCAAACCAATGTTCAAAGGCCCAAAAAATGAAGACAAAACCGAGCAAATAACAACTAGACTAAGGATCAAACCACAAGATATGAGGATGAAACCACCTGGGAACGATCAGAGACAGTGAGTCGATCCAGAAAAGATGAACGACGGCAAAAAAACTTGCCAGAAAACACCCTCACGCGCCGGTGCGTGTGACGGATGTCGGAGCTCTGGTGGGCGCGTGAAGATCCACGCGCGCGGCGAAACAGACGACGGACAACTAGGTTCCGCCGATTGGAGTCTCCTGAGCATAGTGGAGTGGCGCGTGGCAGCTTAAACTCAGGAAAACGGCGCAGATCTGAAAACCCCACGTTCCCTCTTTCTCACTCACTCTCCCTCTCACTGGGCAGAAACAAAAGGACCAAAAAACAAACTGAAAAAAAATTTGCAGGAATCAGATCTGTTCCTCTGATACCATGTTAAGCAAATAATCTGAATTCCTTGTCTATTCATATACATATATGGTGTATTTATACAAGAGGAGAGAGCCCTAAGCATTAATGGCTCTTAATGATAATTAGTCCTTGATTTCCTCTAATCCCTGATTCGTAGGGATACTAATTAATACTGATTACAATTGATTATTTCCTAATAAAATATTTCCTAACATTCCATAATGATAATTACCAGTGCTTTCATCCGGTTTTCCACTTGTGTTTGTCATGAAACATCATTAATGTTGGCCAATTATAACAAATCTTGTAATGGTAATTACCAATTTTTCAATAGTATTTACTAGTTCCTTAATGATAATTACCAGTGCTTTTATCAGGTTTTCCACTTATGTTTGTCATGAAACATCATTCATGTTGGCCAATTATAACAAATGTAATGCTAATTATGGTATTTACAAGTTCTGTAATGGTAATTACCTGTGTTTTCATCAGGTTTTCCACTTGTGTTTGTCATGAAACATCATTTATGTTGGCCAAAAACATCCCATTACAATGGTTTTCCCCATGATCCTTCACAGAAATGTAACTATAATTATAGAGTCTCCAATAACAAAAGTCACTGTGGCATTGATAAGTACACTATTTGCATTTACAAAAAATTGTAATGGGATGACAACATATACAAAAGAGAGTTAAATGACAAGTGAACATTATGATTCCACATTCACGTTATGTTTTTTTGTCAGTCCCACACAAGAACATATTCTTTGCCATTTACACTAATTATCATATAAGTCTTATAGCCCTTCTACTAAAAAATATGTGAAGGGATCCAAGTCATTTTCTTTTTCTGCATGACTAAATAAGGAAGGAGATATAATCTGTTTCAGTAATTTAAGGAGCAGTGAGGTCTTTTCACCCGAATTTATATATTCCTCATTTGTCCACATGTCTTATCAGTCCTTTTACAAATTCAGTTGACTTTTGGGGGTTTTGTAAATTCAACTGGTATTTAAATGGAATATTCCAAAGGTATTACTTGGGAGATATAGGACTTCCAAATTTTGGACAATTGTACTTATTCCTTTGTCACATGAAAGAGAAAATTTAGAAATTTGATTTTCTTAAATGTCTAAATATCCACCCTTTAATAGGAACAAGGGACAAAACCTTCAATTTGATTTAAAGCCAATAATATATATCTGAGGAAGTAGATTGAAGTGGCAGATCAGGAATAACATCTTAGTTATTATGATTTATTTTGATTAGATTGGATTAAATTAGATTATTGGGTTAGATTTATGTTGACCTATATAAAGGCCCATATATCCTCTTTTATTCATGGATTTTGAATAATAATTTTCTCTCAAATTGTTTATAGTTATATATCACAAATAATAATTATTAGAAAAGGCATTTTTTATAGGAATAAGATATTCTTACTACCTCTTAATCTTACTACCTTTTGACTACCGATTTTTTTACCGTTAAATCTATTATTTGATTCAACGGTTCTGATTTACCCTGCTTAAAACCTTCTTCCTTCTCCACATTTCTCCTTCTTTCCCTTTCGTCCTCTTGATTTACCCTAATCTAACTTGACAATGTGTTGCAATTTGATCCATACTTGTATTTAAATTGGATAAATCTCACCTATTGTTAACATACAACAAATGTATAGACGCGTTCACACATGCATTTTGTTTTTGAAACTTCCACATAGGCAATTGGAAATCATTGAAACCTAATGGAAAAAAAACGTTTAGGGTTTATTAAACACTTCAACCCATTTGTGAAGAGTAGTGACTGATGAGAGTAGAGCATAGAGACAAAATCTGTTTGTAAACAGTAGCAAGCATCGATTGTAAGGCAAGAACCCCTCAAATACAAATAGGTTTTACGAAAAGGAGATTTTAAAATAAAAGGTAGGAGGAGAAGTGAATTTGGGAGATGATGTGCTGATTTACTAAGATAATTTGGAGATGGTGGATGAACGAAGAAGCTACGTTTGAGAAACTGCACCCCAACTTCAACGCGTTGGTAATATAACTGGTTTACTTTGTTTTCCTAAAACTGAAATCCTAAATGAAGACGAGCGATTAAGAGGACGGAAGGGAAAGAGTGACAAATGTGGAGAAGGAAGAAGGCTTTAAGTAGGGTAAATTAGGACCGTTGGATCAAATAATAGATCTAACGGTAAAAAATTGGTAGTTAAAAGATAGTAAGATTAAAAGGTAATAAGAATATTCTATCTATTTTTTTATAATAGTGATCATTACATGTTGGAAGTTGAAGATGAGAGGTCATGAAAAGTGGACGGTAATGAAAGGATACTTGGTTATAGTTAATGCATTTAACAGTCAAGTATTTATAATAGTGATCATTACGCATGGAAGTAGGAAGACAAATAATTTTAAATATGAAACAAATATTGTGACGCCCCGCCTTTGGGGCCTTTATTTTATCAGAGTTAACGTGTACGGGGATCGAGGTGATTTGGACGACTTGATTTTATAATAGAAGTTTTTGAAAATATCTTTGTTTGGAAAATACGGACTAATTTTTCGCGATTCGAATTTATCTGATAATTAGATGTTAATACATTAATCCCAAATATAGGCGAATGATGAACGTTAAATACAAACTAATTTATCCTAATTGTCCAAGGCGTTCTATTTGCTGTAACCTTTACAGCTGCTCTTTGTGCTTTGATCCCAATCCAGTGCCTGTATCTTTTACATGGTCTGGAGTCCAAATGAATGGACCCCAAGGTAATAGTTAATCTCATGCACATGTATGAAAATAAAGATGACATAATAACACATATTAAAGTATGGAAGAAATTACACATAACCGCAACCGCAGTTAACAGCCAAGGACCGCAGCCCTTGTCTAGGACACGCATCCCCATGAGACCGCAGTCTCAATTCCATGGCCAAGAAAACATAAACAAATAATTCAACCAGCATACATGATCAGCTAATTATTGCATAAACATTTACATACATAATTACAAGATTAGAAGTTACCTACCTCGACCTTGATTCCTTATCTCTACACTGAATTTGTTGGGATCAAGAACATATTAAGGTCTATCTAAAAATGTTTATCATCGCCGTTAATCACTTATTCGGATAGCAAATAAACTAATTACTCGAATTAGTTTAGATGATTAATAATAATTATTAATCCCTAAAAAATTTCTCCAACAATAATTATTTTATTATTGTTGTTGTTGTTGTTGTTGTTATTATTCCCAAATAATCTCTTTTGGCCATAAAATATTATCTCTAAAATATTTAGGCTAAAGTTTATTTCCTAACAATCTTTAATTCTGAGAAAATTCGCCTTAATTTCCAATTCTTAATTAAATTTCCAATAATTAAGTTAATAATTATTCTAGGAAATTTGGCAACCTCATCCTCCATAATAAGTTTAAGATTTTGAACTCTTCTAAAACAGAGTCTAGTAGTCTCCCAAAGATAGGCTAGTTCTTAAGTCTTTAGACCCCAAAATTCAGGGTATTACAAATATTTTATAGTTAATGCATTTAACAGTCAAGTATTTCTAAAGCCTACTTGATGGTCTATCTTATAACTATCAAATTAAATATTAATTTGCGTGGAATCCGTCTCACCATTCTTGAAAAGTGCTTCTCCTTAATTGCCAAGTATTAGGTATCATATATTTCCAATTATATTGTTGTGTTTGTTAGAGTGAATTAAATAATTTTTCTTCCCATATGTTTTCCAATAACTTCTGTTTCGAAAGAAGTAATTAAAATGCATCCATGAATCACAAATACGCTAAAAGAAATGCGACGATTGCTCCAAAATATGGGGAGTCATTACTAGTTCTCCTCTGTTTGAAAAAAAAAAAAATTACAAATTCTTCCACAAATAAGTCGCCGGAAATTTGGGGTTTTTTTTTTCGTTTAAAATATATTGTTTGAGTTTGTTTATATTTTTATTGCGGTTAATTTTTACATTTTATCAAATACATAAAATTTTGATTTTCAATTCGTATTGGACAAATAAAAAGGTATTAGAATTTATAAATTAAATATGAAGAAAAATACATCATAGTACATATTACAATTGCATAAATCTAAATAAGCAACATGCAATTTAAATATAACACAACAGTAGTATAAAATTAAATCATGACTTGTTACAAAAAGAGAGAGAGTTAAAATTAAAGTTTTTTTTATTGTCAATGACGGCACAGAAGTCGGATACATGAAATATATGAGGTAAAACTCATAAATAGAACTCAATTGGTAAAAATTCAGAGAGTACGAAACAACTGAATATCTCTTACCTTCTCTAGACCTTGATTGCGACTATAGTGTGGTCCATGATAACCACTTTGTTTGCTTCTCTTTATGGACACATAGGTTCTCCAACTGAGTATAATAGTGATGAAGAAAAAGGACAAAGCAATCAAAAGGGTGACCACACCAAAACCTTTAGAAACATTCAGGACAGCATATATGGCCACCCCAAATGATATGATCATGACACCATTGCCACCATGGTTAAAATTGCACACTTTATCAGCAGCAATAAATACACCTTCTCGTCCTCCTCTTTTCCTACAATTGATGACATAACTAGGGCAAAAACAGCAGAAGTAGAGAGAACAAATGATAGAGAGTCTGTTACGACAAATGCTATAAAAGCTGCATTATACTTTAATATGGGAGAGCCCTTGTGTTCTCCATCTGAAAACAATCCCCCAGGCAACGTAAATCCTGCTGTAAATGTTACTGTTGCAATTAAAATTGCAACTATAGAGGGTTGCTGCTACTTCGGTAGAATATGTCTTATATTGATTCTTCCCTCCGTCTACTGCAAATTCTTGTCTCTTCTCTTGTTTTCCCTCTCTAAGGTCCTTATCCAAAACTCGTCCTCCTAACTTTGCTCCAATAAGTTGCAAAAACCATAACATTGAGTTCTGCACCTCATAACACATAATTAAGTCTTGTCATTTTTGTTGTTAATCAGATTCATACTACAAAAGCTAAATGAATCAGTTGCATTCACAAGGACATGCCATTTCAAATCAACATGGTTACATAGACTTTAAACCTAATCAAACTAGTTTAAGACCTATTAAAAGATTTTATGAAGTTAGCTATAACAATATGAAAGCCAATAGCTCAGTCTCTTAACTTACTAAGCACTCTTAATTTGGAGTGTGATAGCTGGAAATTCACAGTAAAAAGCGTAAAGTAGCTAATTGTCATTTTTCCCCTCCCAGACTCTACTATATAAGTACTCCTCTTGTTATCAGTTGCAATCAATAGTTCACACTATGGCATTTTAGTAACTAGACGTTGTTTCTTGTTACCTCTGTAGCTGTTTGTCGAGGCACAGCATCGAGAGCAATGCCAACAGCAGTTTGACCGTATTTATTAAATGCCATCGAGTCCACTCTTGAATGATAGCTAGAGACGTCCTTTCTGGGAGCATCACGAGGAATTCTTTTCAGAAGAGGATGATAATCAAATGTTTTCCATTCAGTAGCACGACGGGCAAGGTGGTGAAGGGGTGTGTTCCCATCATTATCTTTTTGATTGTACATGTGGCTTAGTGCTGCATCCTGCAAAATCTTTATTGATGATTCAAAAACTGAATCGCTTTGCTCTGTCAAATAGTGAAGAGCATTTGAGCCCTTTACATCCACCAATTCGTAACAATCTGGACAATGTTCTAATATCTTTTCCATTGCAAATAATCGGCCAACAAGTGCTGCAAGGTGAAGAGCAGTCCTTCCCTCCTTGTCTGTCAAGTATGCCATACTCGTATCATACGTTAGCAACTCCCCTATCATAGATGAACTTGCACAAAGTGCTGCCAAGTGAAGTGGCACCCAACCATTTTCATCTGCTTCTTTTGCTACTGATATGTTTCTTCTCAACAACTTCAACACTTTTTCTGTTATACATGAGCATTCTTTGAATTTGAGGTGCTAATTTTAAACATAACTATCATACCTTATTATGTAGAAATCTTATGTAGTGATGGCAACTTTTCTTTTAATGAATTATTCCAAAAAATGTATATGGGTTGTTATTTCATTTGTTTATTTAAAAAAATTATTATAGCCAGGCATCTCAATATATTGTTATTATTGTTGTTGTTTAACACCAAGGAAAACAAGCATATACACAAATCAAACTTTAATGACTATAAATGATAAATTGAAAAAATCATAAAGTAAAATACCTGTAGAACCATGAAGGATTGCAGCATGCAAAGCTGTTCTACCCTTAGGGCCATTATATTGTGGTGAATTACTGCAATCCAATATTTTATCCACCACATCCCAATATTCTCTCTCAACAGCAATATAGAGTGGAGTTTCATCATCAACATTTCTACCAAAATATGAGTGGTCTGGCTCTTCATTTATCAAGACTTTCACAACTTCTGGGTGACCATAACGAGCTGCTTCATGCAACGCGGTGTCCTTCATATCATCTGTTGCTCTTATAAGTATTTTCTCAGCTCCAACTCCATTGATTTATTCAGAGGAATTTTTAGCACAATCAATCAACATTTTCACTATTTTATGATGTCCAAACCTTGCTGCTATATGGAGTATGGTTTCACCCTTCACATTGGTCTTTAAAAGAAGTGCAGGACACATCCGTAGAATCACTTTCACAAATTCCTCTGATACGTTGTTAGTATAGTTTGTCAAGTGTATATGAATTATTGTATTATTATTTGGGGTTAGTATGGACTTAATTTTCTTACCATTCCTTGGAAGGCATGGATGCTACCCTGCATTGCAGCATTGTAAAACTCACGTTTCATGCCTGTAATCATGACAATATCATAGATGTTAAGAGTAGAAATAGGTCCTGCTAAAATAACTTCATCACCTAGATGAAAATTTAGAATGTAGGATCTAGGTAAGTGATCTCTATCTAACTCTTAATATGGACAGGGATTCATCTCTATCTTTTGTTTTCTAGAATGAAAGAGTCATACAATGAAATTGTAGGAGAAAGTGATTGAATGCAGGTTGTGAAATAATTGGAGACTGGTATTTCTGAGAACCAATTCGGATTCATGCGAGAAGATCCACAATAGAAACGAATTATTTACTAAGGAGGCTTAAGGAAAAGTATTGAAACAAATGAAGCAATTTGCATATATGATTTTCATTGATTTGGAAAAAACGTATGACTGCGTATTAAGAGATGTATTTTGGAAAGCCTTGGAAATGAAATAGGTGTGTGTTGCAAATATCAAAGCCATTTAGAACATGTATGAAGGGTTAACAATTAGTGTTATAGCACTTGGAAGGGAGACAAAGGACTTTTCTATAAGGATTATGTTGGCCTACACTAAGGATCAAATGTGAGCTCTTATTTGTTTAACTTAGTGGGAGCCGTTCTAATTGAGCCTATCAATTAAAGAGGAGATCCCTAACTGCATGGTTTTTGTTGATGATATAGTTCCATTAGTTGAATCTAATTAGGGATGAAATTAATTCTAAACTTGAGATATGGAGAATGACTTTGGATTTGAAGGGTTTTCATCGAAGTAGAAACAAAGTCAAATATATGAATTGCAATTCTGGTAAGGGACAAGTTAGAAATGAAGTGGAAGTTAATTTTTTTTTTTTTTGTTTTTCCGGGGCCAGGGGGTCCTTTTGCAAGTGACAACATTTAGATATTTGGGATCAATTATAGAACTAAACGGTGAAATTGATGGAGATGTTAATCATATAATTTAAGCCAGATGGTATAAATGGAGAAAAACTGCTAAAGCTATTTATGATTATAAAGTACCTAATAAAGTAAAAAAGAAGTTTTATTGTACTGCTATAAAACCAACAAATGTTATATGGTAGTGAATATTTGCCTTTAAAGAGATAACATTAGCATAAAATAGGGGTAGATGGATGAGATGATAATTGTAATGATTATATACATGAATGAGTTGGCGTGACATCAATTGAAGAGAAAATGATAAAAAAATCACTTGAAGAAGGCCATTGAGTACATTGGTGAGGAGGGCTAATTAAGTAGTTTGGAGTTCTAAAAAAAAAATAGGTCAAAGAAGATCAAAACAAACACTCAATGAGTTTATATGGCGGTATTTTTTTGGTTAATAATCTATCAAAATATCTAATTTTTGACAAAATACAATGGTGTCATGTGATTTATGTAACTAAACCCACTTAGTGGGATAAAACTTTGTTGTGGTTGTTGTTGAAATTTACAAAAATAAAATAAAAAATATGTTCTGAAACAATTTTTATTTATTTTTTGAACAACTAACCAACACATGTTTTTAAACATTTTTTTTTTTAACATAACAAAAAACTGTTCTGAAAACAAGAAATCAAACATGCTCTAAATACTCCCTAACCACACCCCTACTAGCCCCATATAATTTCTCCTCTAGGTCCTGGCTCTATTTTTTAAAATAATATACAATTTTAATTTAAGGAGAAGACTTACGCCAAATACTTGATATAATGAGTATCCAGTTCCCAATGAATTATTATCATCTATATCTTTAAAATATATTATCATTATCTTTTAAATATATCATCGTTAACGACGTAACCCTCTTTCCTCTTCAACATGGGTTGAGTTTCTCTCATTATCCTTTTCTCATCATTTATCATAATTTCTAAATTATACCCGTCCAATCAATCCCAATATTATTTTAATATTTCTCTCACTTTACCAATCAACAGTTCGGATTGGATGATGAGAGAATATGAGAAAAAAGATAAGGAGAGAATCCTCTTTTCTCCTTCTAGTGTATCTTTTATCTGCTTTTCCAGTATCTGATTTCTAAAAATCTTTGTCTAGGCTTCTTTTTTCTTCCACACCACTTAAATTAACAACCCAAGAGATCAAAACAAACCAACATAGGAGACGAGAAGAGAGGTTTGAAATCAACGTAAAAAAGAAATTACTTCTCCTTTTTTAGTTATTTTAAAATTTACGCATCTCTTCAAGAATGTGAAAGTGTGTGTGTGTGTGTCCTTTTCCCTGGTTAGAAGACAAATGATAATATTAGCGATCTATTGCTTTATGACTTATTTTAAATAAAACAAATATAAAAGCTCTAAGTAATGTTATTATATATAAAATATAAATATCATATTATTAATTGATTTTGTGAAATTATGGGGTTTAAATTAAGTTAATATCAATAATAAATAATAAATATAGGGGAAAATAGAAAGAAATAAATAAATGAACAACTATACTCCAGAAAAAAGAAATTAATTACATAAAATTAAGAATCAAACGGTTCAACAAACTTGATTTTCTAATCATCGTTATATTTTGCACATTTCAATATTATTAGTTCGTTAAAAGGGAAAAAAATAAAATGATCGGGAAGTGGATAACATATGGACAATGATCTAAAATAATAATGATCTCTGAACTATCATATTAAAAGAAAAATGATCTTGTCATTTAAAAATCATCACTTAAAAGATATTGAATTTGGATGGTAAAATTTCATGTGGGCAATCTAAATCTAATAAACTGGGGGGGGGGGGGGGGGGGGGGGGGTGAGCACCCAAACCGGTCCGTCAAAATATAAGTTGGAAAAATTAGGATAAGGACTTATGGAGAATGTTCGTGGGTTTGTTAAGAATTTAATATTTTTAAATTTATATTTCGTATTTATTTTTCCTAAATAATTATAATTTTTATGATCTCTCCAAGACATATAATTTTTTTTCCTCTAGTCACTCACTCTAATGTTTTCTTAAAAATGATTGGGGTCAGTTAAACATGAGGAAGTTGTTGAGAGTATGACCAAGCCGTTAGGAAAATAACCTTGAGCTAAAGATTTATTCTTTTAACTTTTCACAAGGTTTACTTTTTTTTAATTTCATTTACACTAAAGCCATTAACAAAAAAAAAATGTTGATATCAAAATTTGAAATTTTGAATGATTCATTTTGAACGCTGACATATTAAGTTTAATTTTCAAAACAACAATAGTCGTAAAAAAAGCATCATTTTGAAATTAACGACATTAAAGTGTCAAAGGATAGAAAACATGCCATTTTTAAGATATATATATATATATATATATATATATATATATATATCACGCTTATTTTGACAAGCTATTTCAAATAAGTTTTCAAAATAATTAAGCTAAAATCTTTTTTTTTTTTTTAACACATCTCTCATATACTAGGAGAAAATCTGTACACTTCAGTAATGTAAATTTTTCCTTTTTCTTTTAATGAAAACATCTTAGGAAGAAAAGAAGTAAAGCAGGTATGCATATTTTTCTGCTCAGTATCGATATATAAGGCAATACAATAAGCCACATCAAATCTAATTAAAAGAGTAAGCATAAAAAAAGGAAAACATGATGTTTGGTTTCTTGCGTGCATGTTATACAATGAAGTACCTCAAAAGTAGCCGTTGAAGGATATAGCTAGCCCTATAAAATGGTGAAGCAGAAAAAGCAGTCTGTGCTGCTGCTTTTAGCAGATATCAAGCGTATTGTGTGGTTGAACTAAGGGAAGGTGAGAAAGGTTACAAACAAATAAAGAGAGTTAGGCTTGGCGGGTGATTGTGAAGTAGAGATCTGTGTTATGTGCGACAACTTTTGAGTTAATATATATATATATATATATATATATATATATAGAGAGAGAGAGAGAGAGAGAGGGAGAGAGAGAGAGAGAGGGAGAGAGATAAAATGACCACCAAAACAAAATCAACGCATAGATGTTGGTACTTCTACATGCAATTTGAAAAGGAAGGCATTATTATATTTTACAGAAGATACAATATAATATAATATATGTGTGTGTGTGTCATATTGTTCCCAGGAGTGAAATCAGAGTGCTTACGTACTTTGAAACTTAGATATAAGCACCGACAAACCATTACCAATACAGTCCCCACTGGTGCCTAAATCCATAAACCACAAGCAACTCCAAAAGAAGTTTTGAGCCCCGTAATATAAATAAATGAAACACCAAAAAATTAATATATAATACAGAATTCCATGTGTGTGTAATTTTTTGGTTCATTCAACAAAAATTAGTTCGCAACATTCCGGACCTCCCTTAATGCATAATATCTACAAATTAAAAAAAAAATACTAATTGTTTAAAATTTAAAAGTTAAATATTACTTTGTCTCATAAAAGATAGAAAAAACTTACACCGGCATTTACCACTAGATCCAAGCAATTATATTAATTATTTTAATTGACTAAAAAAAATTTATTTAGTGTAGACTAAACATTTAGACTTTGATTATTATTAATTATTGTTGTTGGTAACCTGTTTTTTAATCCTTCCTCTGCATGATCTTTCTCGATCTGGGCCACATGTTATCCCATCATCGACGGAGGATTGATTGATCCAAGTCGTTGACAAATTATTGTTATTTTTTTTCCAGCATACGTTTTTGCATCCGATCGTATGGCGAAGCCTGGCTGGCCACCAATTAATTTTTGCTCTTTCTTCCATTAGCTTTCTTTTTCTTGGATTTGGTGACCGTTGGTGTGTTCAAAAATTTGTTGGAGGCAGGGAAGCAGACAAAAGCAAGAGAGATTACGATCTATTAAATAACGAAAATTGCCTTTAATATGATTATGAGTTGTAAGTTGGTATAGATCAATGAAATAATAAAATTACATGTCATCTACCAAATAATTTTAAATAACAACATGTGATATCCATTTTGTCATATTTAATGGCCATTTTAATGGTACGAGGTTAAATGTGTCAATCTAAGAAAGTTGATGTAGTATTCTTTTTAAAATTTTTAAAAATGATAGAAGTGTAATAAAACTGAAGAAAATCTAGAGAGAAGTCATAGGAGAATTCTAGAGAGATGAAATGGATTTTCATTCAAGTATCAATGAAATGTTTATATAAGATATCTATTTATAGACCTTCAAGGGTTACTATGCAATAAACATCCATACAATAAATATATTCATAACACTCCCCTTGGATGTTTATTGTGAATGTGTCTCGTTAAAAACTTTAATTAGGAAAAACCCAGTGAGATAAAAACCTAGCCAAAGAAAAGAGTACATCATTCATTGATACACTTTCTAGTGCTGCCTCATTAAAAACCTTTCTAGGAAAACCCAGTGGGACAAAATCTAGATAAGGGAAAAAGAGTACAATGTGTATCTTCTCCCCCTCTTGATTACATTAGACTTGCTCCCCCTGATGACTATATTGCTTCAATGTCATTCTGAGCATATCATCCTTTCTATCATCAAGTATTCTGTTAGAAACGCTTAGTTTGTTTGTTCATTGAATACCTGCAAGATCTAAATCTTTCAAGTAAAATCATAATAAAATACATTTAAATCTTTTCATATATGTGCATATAAAACTTTTAATAAATATTCATTCATATAATGATACTATATGCACTATAATTGCTTCATGCAATATATGAATTTATTTAATTGATTATTCTCGAGAATTTTGATGCTCATAGCATCTTAAGTCCTTCTGGGACATATGTGTTTCTGGCGCCTTACGTCCTTTAAGGACATGTGCTTCTAGCACATACTAATATATTGTGACTCATGATCCTCATTATTATTCATTACAGCATATGCTATCACATAAACATAAATAACATCAACGTTGATTTTATTTTTCTGGTCCCATCGGATTTCATTCATAATATATTGAGATCACATTATATTTATATATTTCAGATACCTGGGTCTCTTCTAGGACCACAATATTTTCTTCTGGAGATATCTCTACTGGATATAACATCTCTTCAGGAGATGGCTCTTCTTGAGCTTTTCTTAATTATCCTCGAATTGATCATCTATATTTTTATAGCTCCTTTTCTCATTCGAGGATTTTTATCTTTAAAACCGATGGACCTGTAACACTTCAGGCGTGCTTTATAACAATTTATATAGGAGCATTTGCAGTTGGAACATGTGACTTTGTCACTTTCTTAAGGTCTGTAAATGCTTCTGGCATTCGATTAGCTAAATTCAACAAATGAATTATATTTTGAACTTTTAATGCACATTTCTTTGTACTGTAACATCCCAATTTTCAAAAGCGGAATAAATTAACTTTTCATTTAAAATCATTTCAAACCATCAGAGTAGACCATTTGAGCGGAAGAGTATCTGTTATTTGTATTTCAAAATGCCATAAGTCTGGCGGGGTACAATAGTGGTAAGAAAACCAAGTATCTCAAAAGGACTGTACAACAACAAAAGGATGGCTTCTGCCAGAACAACTGCGGGAAGTCTTCCGCCCTCCTACACCAGACACCTGCCTCTATTGTCATCCCCGTTGTACTCCTGACCCTGAAGCTACAGCTGAGATCCAATTTCCAATTGGATCTCAGGTAACGGTTAACCTTATGCTCAAATATAACAGTATATTGATAACAGCATGAACGTATTCACATAACAGCAGTATATCACTACATAAGCACAAAGCAGATGCATGATCACATATTGGCAGAACATAAACACAAAGCAGTATGTAAAGCCCCACATAATGGTTGCACATATCCAGTGCCACGACGGCCCATCGTGTCCTCAGCGCTAGGCAAACCCAACGGCATTATCAAGACTATAATCCGTATCAAGCTGTAAGTATAACTGACAACCCTAAGCAGAGTTTCAGTATCTAAGCATGTCTATCACATATATGTGTATAAGCAGCATAAGTGTTAAGGTTACAATACGCGTCCGTACCTCCGTTGACGATTTTTGACACTTCCGTCAAATTACGGCACGTTTGACAGCGGCTCAACGGCGGTGACAGCGGAAACAACGAAAACAACGGTTCGGTGTTCCGAGTATCCTATAAGGTTAATATCACTAATATGAGTATTTGGAACCAAAACGGGCATTTTAGGTACAAATTACCATTTTGCCCCTGATCCCCTAATCGACGGAATTTCGCCAGAACTTCGTTACTTTGATTCTAATCTCCCAGAATTTTAACATATCTCTTACTCCAACATATTTTCCAAAATAAATATCATATCTATCCTAAAACATGATATCTAAAATATACTGGGAGATTAAAGATCTACTCTAAAACTCTAAGAACTACCGAAAGAACTTAAGACTAAAGACTAGGGACCGAAAGACTTACTCAGAGCTTCGCTATGAACTTCTTGCTCCTCCTCCAGAGCTTCTCTCTCTAACTTCTCTCTAGGATTGTGTGAATTGGTGAAGAATGAAGAGGAATGATGGCCTATTTATAGAAAAGCCCAATGGCATTTTCGTAATTCCTTTGAACTTTGTCTGATCAATTTCTGGCTGTTAGATCGCACTTCTTGGAGGTGGCAAGATCTTGGCCTTACACCTCTCAAGGATGATGTCATCCCTGCTGCATCATCAAGCCTTATGTCATCTTGCTTTATCAAGTAAAATTCCTGATTCGGTATCCTGATCGCGAAATTTCGTAGCACCTTAAAATTCCGAGAACAATACGCTGAAGGTCTTTTCTTCCTCTTTAAGAATAATGGGTTCTTCTTCCCTTATACTCCCAGTAAGGACATTCCGTTATCTACCGAAAATCCTCAGTATTCGTGACCGGTTTCAGAAATAACTTCGGTCGGTACTAACTTCTGGATAAAAATCCGTTGACCAATACTATATTCTGGTTTTTCCTAACTCATTCCCAGAATCTCACAACGGAATTACTTTCTATCCGTGATCATTTATCCTATTCATTTTTCCTCTGATTATTATATTATTATCTAATTAACACGTTTTAATTATATTATTATTTTAATGCAAATATCTAGATATTAATTTCTTAATTTTCATTTCATTTTTCTTTATTTTTCTTCTAATTTTCGTTTATATATATATATATATATATATATATATATATATTTATTTATTTTAAGTAATTTTCACCTTTTTCTCTCTATCTTATGTCTAAACAATTAGCCATTAATTATCTAATTAATCACTTACTAATTGTTGACAATTTTCTTAATTAGTAATAATTATTATCTTACAACTATTTTACTAAAATTGATAATTTATGCATTATGCAAAATATTAAAAACCATGGGGCAATTTATGTTCCCCAAAATGATATTTAATTTTGCCTCATTATTTCCCAAGGAAAATAATCTCATAAATTACCTAAATTAGAGACAGCATACTCTCTAATTTTTAATAAATATTTAGTTGCCTTTTAGGATTTATCATAATATTCTCAGGGTATCTCATAACCCACAAATTCACTTAGGGATTTTTAGCTCTTTATTCCTCCTAATTTCATGAGAAATTACCTTTAAGAAATAAGGTAATTATTTCCCTAGTTTTGAGACCACAAATTCACCTATTTTCAATAGGTATTTATTTGTAAATATAATATTCCAGATAAATAATTATCCGGGTATTACATGTACGAGGATCAAAATAAGTCAATGATAATTCATTCCACTTTATCTCTTTACCCAATCTGCTTATTTTTTCTCCCCCTCATCTAATCATGTAGTGTATATCCATCTGTGTGCATTATAGTGAATCATTGCACATTCAAAACTGTTAAAATGGAATTTATCTGGCTCCTGACCAAAAGCCAATTTTACAGGGAGAATTTTGTTGGCTTATATAATTGCTGCAAATATATATAAACAATGTTCTCATAATCATTGATCTACTCATATATGATTTCTGGATCATTCAATTTGGAAAATTGCGCGCATAATATATTGCAAATTTCTAGTTGCAAACATCACTGCAAACTTTGCAGACTTATAATCTCACATCTAATCTTTCAATTTGATATATTTCCAGAGATCCATTTCCAATAATTATTTCTATTTGAGAACAAGCAGCACATAATATATGACTCGGATGATCAAACAAGTCATGCTAACTTTTCATATGATTTATCAACAAATCTAATATTCATTTTGGGGGAATCAACACAGAAACATTCACAAAGAATTATCACATAAATATTCACACTTGATATATATATCACTGACAGAAGAAAGATGACTATGGAATTTCCATATAGCATATATGATATCTATTTCATTAAAATTCCACAGATTTCTTAATGCATTATCAATGCATAATTTTGTTACTTCTGGTAACAAAATTTTCATTTTCCAGAATCGAAAAACAAATATATATTAAATACAAAATCATCAAATGGATCATTGTAGATTCACGAGTGCAATACTGTGTAATCATAGATGCATCACTGTGGAATCACAGGTGCAACAACTCGAATTGTCGTATGCATTTAAAGTCAAAAAGGTTCTAAACTCGTGCTTTATAGGGAGCAGATCTGTAAAGATTTAACAGGACTGCGCAAATCTGCAGAGATTCAATAAGATTTAATTCGGCTATAAATAGAAGAAGGCAAACGAACATGCCTCACAAACACATAAGCATATGATAATATCAATTACCAGATACTCACATATTTCTCTAAATTCTATTGTCATGGCAGGACCTAGCAATTTTATCCCAGTTTCTGATACATCTGAAACAGCATTACTTGATGCTTTGTTGTATGATGATCAGCCCAACATGTCATTTACTTCTTTGTTATCTCCTAATCCTTTTGAGATGTTTATTCCTCCTTCTACTATTCCTCTTTCTGCTTCAAATGTACCTACTTCTCCCCCAAGAACAAGTGTTCTTCCTCAATCTACAAGGATTGAAGGTACAACTGAAGCAGGTTCATCAAGAAGGCCTGTTAAAAGGTGTAGAACTATGACCGAACTGATAGAGTCTATCAGTCAAGTTCAACCAATAGTCACAACAATCAATGAGCCAGCACTCACAAGCCAGCAAATAACCACCAGCCAGCCATCAACAACCAGTCAGCCAGCAACAATCATCCAGCCAACAACTACAAGCCAATTAACAACTACTAGTTTATTGGAATGTAGTTGCTGTCATGTTTTACGGGAAATTATACATACCAACGGACTTCAATATCATAAACTTGAAGTTCACGGAAGGAAGATAAGTATGATTTCCCATGTTGTTTTATTTGAAAATGTACATGATAAATCTTACAATATTGACAGGCTTCCAATGTTTGATTTTAGTAATAAAAATTTTGGAGAAATCAAACATTTTCTGACACAGTATTGTATAGATTTACAAGCATCAGGATATAACTTGATGCGTGATCCTGTATTGGATTATCATGAGGTCCTTTGTGTTGGTTCGGAATGGGCTAAAAACCCAAATGAACTACCGCGGAGTTCATTTCAAACCAACATTGAAAATCCATTAGATAAAAGAAAACAGCCCGCGGTTAATATTCCATATGATATATCATCCCTTAATCAGGGTGAATTATATAGATTAACAATGGAGCAATGAGAAAGAATAAAGAAAACAACGCACCATGATTTAAGTAATTATTTTCACTTAACCCTAGATGATGCCAGTAAACAATTAAATATGTCTACTCACACCATACAAAAAATCTATCAAAAAGGAGGGTTAACTGAGTGGCCACACAAAAAGCTTAAGAAACTTATGATGCAAATCTCGATATTACGAAGAGCTTTGCCTCATCTGGATCCCATCTCAAGAGAAGCAAAAGAAGAAGACATTAAATATCTTCAAAATGAGATGATTAAGGTTTGTAATGGAGTTGAGCCACTCGCTATTAAACTTTGTTGAAATAATATTGCCTTTTGATTAATTGTTTTATTTATAAATATTCTTTCTCTTGTATTCACAAAAATTGTTATAATTATCTAAACACAAAATAATAGTAAAATAACCATAATCACAATTTATTTATTGCTTCATTCACTTCTGACAATGAAATTGGATAAAATTCATAATTTGTCTCCTCATAGCCTCAAGTCAATTTATGCCTCATATCTCCATGGCATTTTGATCTCATGATATATTAATAAAATTAGTAATAATAATAAAATCTAGAATTAAATTAAAACAATTAAAAGAAAAGATTAAATATAACAATTTAATTAGAGTGTACCTGAATCAAAGTGTCCTACTTCGCCTTCTTTGGTTTGACAAATAATAATAATAATAATAACAATATAATTAAAATGGCATGACATCAAACACACATCAATTATGCGGAGCCTACCTTGAAAACTACTCTTGCATCATGTGAGTGGTTTATATATATGAATAAATAAGATTAATAAAATGTGTAGAACTATTTTTATCATCATGCATGATCACGGGACTATGTAAAATTTGAAACAAATGAATTAACAAATGAGTTGGGCTTTATCTCAATTAAATGGAAAGTGTGTGTGGGCCATGGTTTGAATGGATGAATGAGAATTGGACCAATTGGGCTGATGGAAGATGGAGTGTCAAATAGGCCCCAAATACTATATCTAGTCCAAGAAAAAAAGAAAAAAAAAACTGGAAAATGCAAACCCAGGCCCACTGAATAATATCATTCAATAATTCTAAAGTTCTCATGAAGCATCGTAAATATAAATTATATATAAATATAAAATAGAAACATAATTTAAAATTAAAATAGAAAAACATACATTTGCCATGTCTCAAGTTTTCTTATTCAATTTCCTCCATTTGTCAAAATGGGTATTATAATATATTAAATAATATGTTACCTTGAAACATGTTATCTTTCTATGTATTCACCTGTAACATCTGCATATTCCTTATGGAGTGATTCATAATTCAAATGAATAACCCACCGATTAATATTTGATAACTCATCATGATATAGAGTAGATAACTTGAAAATCATGAAATCTTATAACATTATGTTAAAAGAATAATAAAAAAATACAACTTACATTTTTATTTATTTAACGAATGGGTCCATTATGATAAAATGAATATATATATTTAATAAGAAGATTTCATACTCATGTGACCCACCAATTTTATTTTTTATTTTTTATTTTTTAAAATATTCTATTAATGAAACTTCAATGAGTAAAGATTACAATAAATAATAAAATGTCATGCTCGTGATTTCATGCTCGTGGTGGTAATGCCTTTGGAGGTAAATGTCATTGGAAAGTTTGGGACCCACAACATTAATATTATTATATGCTATTTCATCATTTTGTGCCTATAGTAATCTTCGTAAAGATCAATGTCTTCCATAAAGAAAACATACCAATTCAATCATATAAATAATTAAGTATGGCCCCACACTTTTGCATTTCTACTTTTTTTTTTTAATTTCATTTTAAATATATATATATATATATATATATATATATATATATATATATATATTATTTTTATATATGTGGACCCTATACATTTTCGGCGCATGTAATGATTCAATATTGCAAGAAAGCTTGCAAAACATACCTGGTGATTCATGTATATTTAGAATGGGACCCACAAAGAAATTTGCTTCAACTTGTTCTATCTGCAGACACCTTTCACGTGGTCCAGCATATTCAACTTGTTCACAATAATTGACCCCACCCCTCTTTTTTTTTTCTTCTTCTCTCTCTCTGCTCCACACGCTTTCAAGCTCTCTGGGGATTTCTTCAATCATGTGAGCAGCGTTATTCATAGGGCATATGATCGGCGTTCAATTGAGGTATGGGAAGATACTCAGGACAATTTTTTTTTTTTAATATGGGATCCGGGGTGGAAGATCGGAGCAAGGCAACGTTTGTCTCCGACAATGTGTCGGTGGATGATCTGGTGAGGAGAAAATCAATTCATGCAAACTGAAAATGAATGCAGTCGATGCATGGATCGGGTAACAATCTTCCATCAAATCAGATACCGTTCTGGTTTTTCCGGCGATGGCCCTAGTTGGCGGTGTGACGTCGGATCGAAGATGGTAAAACTGATACTAGCAAACCTAGAATCTTCTTAATGATCTACTCACAGATCATGCAAAAAGTACAGCCAATCGATGAATGTACAAGAATCTTGGGCACAACTGGAGGGATGGAATAGGTTTGGCTGTACAGGATTGAGATAGGAGTTGATTACACATTGAAGGCTCTAGGTCTCTGGATTTTTACTTCACTGCCATCATTCAAAATCACCATTTCTTTTGGGATTGGGTCTCTTTCTTTTGGTGGTGGTTTTCTGCTGGTGACAAACACAGATTTGGAGGCAAATGAACAGACGTGGGGAGACGAACATTAATTTGCAGAAGGAAGAGAGGGATCATTAACATTTTCAGTGATGCTCAGCAAGATGAAAAAGCCATCGTGCTGATAACGTGTAATAAAAATGAAGAAAATCTAGAGAGAAGTCATAGGAGAATTCTAGAGTGTAATACCCCAATTTTCATAATACATGTAAATATTAAATTTTGATAAATAACACCTATTACAATAGGTGAATTTGTGGTCTCAAAACTAGTAAAATAATTACCTTATCTTTTAAGGTGATTTCTCATGAAATTAGAGTAAATAAAGAGCTAAAAATTCCTAAGTGAATTTATGGGTCATAAAATACCCTGAGAATGTTATGATAAATCCTAAGAGGCAACAAAATATTTATTAAAAGTTCGGAGGATGATAAAATCAATTTGAGAAAATTAGTAACAATTATTGGGCAATTGAAATTGTAATAATTGAGATGCTCTAGTAATTTTTGAGATTAGCTAGTAATTAATTTATAAAGGTCATAATTAAGGAAAAAATCAATTAAATTAAGGATCGAATGATATTTAGAAGCTAAAATTAGCACACAAGAAGTTATTAATCATCAAAATGAAATTAGAAACCTTGTCAATTTTGATAGTTAAGCCTAGTAGCCCCTAAAACATGATGATAGAAATTAAAATTAGGATTTAAAATAATTATTCCTAATTTATTTCTATGGGACGAAAATTCCTATTTGGTGATACAATAAAAACCAAATTATGTTAAACCTTAATCCTTGTGCAATTACTTGGACCAATGAAAGATTTTTCTTCTTAAGATGTAAGAGCAAATAAAATACAAATTGATAATTGAATTTAGGGAGAGGGGGACGTTTTTTTTCTCTTGGAAAGGAGGAAGAAGTTATTTAATATATTATTAAGAAGCAACACATGGGTCATTGATGCTTGTGGAAAAAGAAAGAAAACTTAAGGAGCAAGTTAATCTTTAACTTGGAGAGCAAGTTGTTATCTAGTTAGTTAAAATTAGATAAGAATCTATAGAAATTAAATCATATCTTGAAATATTGGAACTAAGTATTAACTATAAATACATATTTGGAATCAGTGAATTAAAAGCTTCAACTTGGCTATTCCTAAAGTTATTTTCGAAAACTTTTAGAGTTCATACCTAAGTGTTTTGGGAAGTTAAAATCACCATAAATCTAATCACAAAATTAGGATTTCAAAAGTGAAATTGGATTTTGAAGAAGAACATTAGTTGGTACTTACCTAAATTAGCATTTGGGATTAAATAAGAGATGAAGCAAAACTTGTGAGCCAAGAGGAGTGAAGGATGGTTTTAGGAGGTGTATGGTCAAGATGTTTGCCTCCTCTCCAAGTAGATATCAAGGGCTAAGATCAATTTGAATTACTTGAAGGCTACTCATAATTTTGGCTATAAATAGAAGCCTTCTCTTCACAAATTTTCCACCAATTCACCAAGCCTCAACCGAAAATCTAGAGAACAAGGGAGAGAGTAAGGAGCTTCAAGAAGTAGGAAGCTAGTGTTCTTCAAGAGGTAAGAGAGTTTTTAGTTCATAGTTCAAGTTCTTAGTTTATGAAGTAGAAATGCTAGAAATGTTATTTTGATCTTCAATCTTCCAAATATAGTTTTATTTTCATGTTTTTATGCTTTCCAATAGCTTTATTTCGAAAATTTGATGAAGAAGAAGCTATAGCAAAAATTTTGGAAGATTATGATTAAAATAGTGAAGCTCTGGCAAAATTTCATTGATTAGTATTTTCTGGAGTCAGGGGTAAAAACGTCAGTATTTTATAATGAAGATGATGTTATAAAATTATGAGAAAATTCATGGTGAAAGTAGACGTCTAGGGCTTTCCAAATATATAAAGTTTGTATCATTTGAAGTTCTGTGCAACAAGTTAAAAATCTCAGAAGATAAGGCTACGTTTTCAGGGAAATTTCTGGGCAGCATTAATAAAAATAGAATCTGGGAATTTTCAGTGAAATCTGGGTAAAATCCAGTATTTTTCCTTGAAAATAGACATCTTAAGGATTCCGAGAAATTTTACGGATCTTCATTTTGATTTTTCTAGAATTAGTTATGATTTTTCAAAATTACCGAAAAATCTGCCCAGAAAATGCTGCACCACGTTTTTGAAGAAATGTAAGAGCAAAATTGTAATAATAAAGCCATCAAGGGTAGAATGGTAAATAGAGGTGGAAATATCTCTTAGAATGTTATTCTAAGTGATATGGTAATATGTTAGGATATCCGGGAAATCCAAAGCCGGAATCAAAGGTCGGATGTTTGAGACTATGCGGTAAAAGGTACGGACGCGTATTGTAACATTAACGCTTATGCTTATGGTATGGTTATATATGATAATTGTTTTCACATGTTGATACTCTGTTTTGAAATTGCTCATGGATTTGAATTGTATACGGGTTATAGTCTTGATAACACCGTTGAGTTTTCCTAGCGCTGAGGACACGATAGGTCATCGTGGCACTGGTTATGTGCAGACTTGGGTAACATACATATTGCAGTGGCTGTGTTATGTTACTTGCTGATATGTTTTTGAAAGTTATAATTGTGAATATATTATTGTGATACCTGTCATATACTGTTTACATAAGCATAAGGTTAACCGTTATCTGAGGTCCAATAGACATTGGACCTTAGTCTTAATAAATAGTACATGAAAGAAACCGGGATAGAGAAGATGCCGGTGGGTAGAGCCGTGAAGAGGCAGCAGTCAAAGTCAAAGGTTGGTAGAAGTTATTAGGACATAGCTTCTGGCTCGAATTTAACAAAGTTACTCTGAACAGTTTGGTGTTTAAGGCTGGGTTAATCTATGTGGGAAGCCAATCAGTCGCAGTATAAGTCGGTAAGGCCTCCATGATAGACCCCTACCTGGCCAATCTGTTTAATTAACTCATGTTAGGTTCCAAGTCATGGGTTTAGTTTAAAACTTTCTTTATCAGAGGATTGTATTTAACCTCTGTACATTGTATCACATGAATATTCCTTCGGGATATTTAATATATCAGCTTATGTCGAGCATCATCATATGTCTGGGCATTTTTATATCAGATACTCGTTGTCCAGATCTTAGCACACGCTATCAATTTCCGCAGTACTCTAGGCTGTAGCATTTCAAACTTTGTTGTTTTTCTTAAAACTAAGTGTCGACCGACACGATTTTCGAACTTGGAATTTGGGATGTTACATAGAGAGATGAAATGGATTTTCATTCAAGTATAATGAAATGTTTACATAAGGTCTCTATTTATAGACCTTCAAGGGTTACTATGCAATAAACATCCATACAATAAATATATTACACGTTATCAGCACGATAACGTGTAATTTACACCTCAGGGTCATTTGGTGTAGTTTTCCCCTAAAACATAAACTGTACACTCACGGATTTCCTTTCCGTGGGTGTGTGTATAATATAATTGTGTGCGGGTCCCACCAAATAGTAAATCACTATGCATAGTACTATGCGTGGGTCCCATGTCATCTTGTAGTATTTGGAGACCGGAAGTCAATGAACATCCACATAATAAGTATATTCATAACAAGAAGTGATATGCAATAGAGCTAAAATTCAGGGGAGTTATTATCTATTTTGTGCTTTTATTAACTACCACCTCCGGTCCTAATTACAAGACAAAGTTGATTTTTTTTTGAGAGATTAAGGAAAGTAAATAAGTTACTTAATCATTTTATAAGTTGTGTATTCTTAGATTATATATTAGTTTATTAGTCAAACTAATTAGTTTGAAGAAAAGAGTAAAAATAAAAATACTCTAAAGTAATTTAATTAGCTTCTTTAATTTCTTCAATAAAGTTAGCTATGTCTTATAATTAGGACTAGAGGGAGTGTTATTTTTATTGTTGACATTTTAGTCTTTTTATTTAATACTTCCTCTTCCAAAAAAAAAAAAAAAAAAAAACCCTTTGTGCAATAGAATAGGTTCGATAAGAGTCAGGGAAGGAGACAAGGGAAGATAGGCGAGGCGCGCTGATTGGATGGATTGCATCTGAAGAAAAAAAAAAAAGAACAAAGGAATTGTTACATCGATGATCAAGAAAGGGTGGGGTCTGGATAAAGAAGTGGAGATCAATGGCATCGGTGATAAGAATACCTTACTGTTTAGATTTGAGAAGCTGGTTCGAGGATTATAATAAAGTTAAGGGCTTGTTTGGTATAGGGAATATATAAGGAAGGAAATGAAGGGAAGGGAATGGAAAATTGAGAGGAAACTTAAAATGATGAGTTGTTTGGCAAACATAAGAAAAAAAACTTAAGTGGAAGGAAAATAAAATGTTTAGTAAAAAAAAAAAAAATTGGCTAAGTGGGAATGAGAGGTAAAGACTTGACTGAATTTTTTATTTTATTATTATTATTTTTTTTTTGACCACCTAGACCTTGACTACAATGGTTAAGAAGAAAAATCGAAGGAGCTATCGATGGGATCTCCAAGGATGATGACAAGAATGACGGCCACCAAATTTTGTTCAAGTTTTTTTTTGAATAATTCTTAAGGATATTGATACAGCTCAAATCATACATTTTTATTGTTTTGTATATACTCCCATTCCCATCACTTGTTAACTTAGAAAGGGTTTGCTGCGTTGTCTGCAGGAAGACAGGAACAAATTCCAACTGTGGAATTCCTAAGATACAATTAGTCAGGTTTGTCTTTTCAATATTTTTATTTTGATGACCCCAATTTCAATTGAAAAATTTAGAGTAAAGTACTCTATATTTCCTTAATTATACAGATTTCCATCTGAAACAAACAATTAAGTTCAGATGGTTAACAACGTTAAGAATATTATTAAAAAGTATTTTTTAATTAATTTTTAATTAAAATAAATTTTATTTACTAATTTACCCTTCATGATATTAAATCTCTATTTTTGGCTAAAATTGTTATGAATACTTTAATTTAATATTTTTATTTTATCTTTTTCCTAATTTTTTAAATATATATTTTTAATATTTTTATTATAATTGTGCATAAATTTAATTAATTTAGATAATGTAATTATAAAAAAAAAAGATTGAAAACATTGATTAACACTTTTAATAAATATATAAAAACTAAATGTGCTTATAAATTTTTTAGAAAAATAATTCAGAAATTATATATCATAAAATTTAATAATTTACATAATTCTCAAACTAAATCCATTTATATGCTAAGATAAAATAAAATATATTTGAAATATATTTTTATACATTTAAAAGAAATCTAAAGAAATAAGTTTTAATAAATGTGATGAAAAATAAAATTTTATAATATAACCAAAATTGATAAATTTTATCACATTTGGTTGTATATTTCTTCGAAAAATGTTTACATAATTATTTTGTTAAATGGGTTTTTTTAAAAAAAAAAAAAATCTAAGTTGAAAAGTAAAACTTAATGGTCAACTAATCGTCATGGGTGACCGAAGAACATTTAACCATCAATCATCATATTGATGAACTTTGTTTTTCTTCTTCAAGTGAAAGCATTCTAATTTGGTAATTTTCCTTTTAAATTAACTTTTTTCGATAACACTTTAAATCTTTATGTAATTAAAACAAAGTGTTCAAAGTATGAAAGCATATTACAAACATCCTGTAAAATATGCGAGAGCCTCCATGGGACTAGCCTAGTCTTAGTAATGATTTTAATATGAGAATTCTTCACTAGCTTACATACTAGCGAATATGATTGAGGCAGGCTGAGTCAAAACTAACATCAACGCTTCACGAAGAGCTAAAAGCTTCAAATGGAGGACACCCAATTTAACCGATCGATGGAATGGAACAATTGACGGCTCATTCCTGGAAAATCTCCTGTTGAAAGGATATTTGAAATATGCACACGTCGATTCCCGGAGCGATTCATGTCCCAAAGTTGTTTGCACATCCTCAGTTATGTTTTCTTGCTCATTCAAGTTCAAACGTTCTTGTTATAACAAGAGGGATGCAATAGCCAATGCCTTCCCTTGAGCCGTACGAACAACCTGCATAGGAGTAAATTGGTTCCCTGCACAACAAATACTATTTCGTGCAAACCATAGGGAATCTAATAATTGAAAAGGTAACAAAGAAAAGAAATTATCAAAGCCTCTACGATTTTGCAACCATACCATATCATCCATTGAAGCAACGATTTAAGAGGTAGAGAGTCAATCCTAATTCCCAAAGTACTGCCAAACCAGCATACTCTCGCTAAAGGACAATAAAGAAATAAATGATCCAATGATTCATCATCACTAACACAGAAAGTACATACCTCCGTCGCAGACAAGTGTATATTTAAGCAAGCAAGAGGTTGGTAAAAATACCTCTAACCATCTTCCACAAAAGTAACCTCAGTCTTGGTTGAAGCCCAGATTTCCAAATCATTTGAAAAATCACATGCACACCTAATGTAGCCCGTCCATCCTTCTTCTGCAACATACGGTATTCCATCTCGAACTGTATATGCCCCAGACATATTGCCAGTCCATCTAATAATGTCTAGAGCTTGAGATACTGGTACTGGATACATTGCAAATTGGCGCACCACCTGTCTGGGATAAATAGAGGATAGGAACAAAATATTCCATCTAGCATATTGGCATAGTACTTCTGTCACCCTCAGAGAGGCATATGACAAACTAGACTGTTGCAGAGGCCACAATACCCAATTGAATGTTAGTTCCATCCCCAACTTGCCCGGTAGGTGATCAGGAACTAAACAACCAGCCTTGATAATATGCTTCCAAACAAGAGGACTATTATAAGCTTGTTTTAAAATATAGTTTTGATCTAGGTTGAGATATCTATGAAGCATAATTTGGCTAAACTGATTGGACTAATTGGATACAATCCTCTAAATAAGCTTGGCAATTAATGCAGAGTTGAAAACATCCAACTGCATAATTTGAAGACCTCCTTTGTACTTCAAAAGGCACATTTCTTCCCACCTTACTGGTATTGGAGGACCAACTCCAAAAGAAGTTTGCCATCTTCATAGAGATTTTATGACAAATATTTCGGGGAAACTTCATATAGGAAAAAGGATATACCAATAAGGACGTCAGAGAATTATTAATTAATTCTAATCTACCTGCTGGGAGAGAAGGTGGCCTTTCCACCCAGCCAACCTCTTATCCACTTTCTCAATCACTTCCTCATATTTTTGTTTATCAGAGTAAGGATCATCAATATAGGTTCCCAAATATTTCCCAAGTCAAGGTTGAAACTTAATTCCCAATAACTCTGACAACTTCTTTGTTTTCCGAAAAGGGACCAACAAGCTAAACACCAGGCTACATTTTTTATAATTAATTTGTTGCCCCAAAATGAGGGAGTATCTTTTGAGAAGAGACTTTACTATTCTGCAATCTTCTTCCATGGCCCCGCTAAAGAGGAAGGTATCATCCGCATACATAAGATGAGTGAAAGCCTCCACATTATTCCTGGCTACTCAAATGCCTTTCCACCGGTTAAAATTTTGCAGCTTAATGAATCATGCAAGAAAGGACATTAGCACACTGCAAGAACAGGTATGGGGAGATCGGATCACCTTGGCACAGACCTTGAGAAACTGTTGACACACATTGCATAATCAACTGTATAATCCATGGGGGAAACTCTATTGATTCAAGCACTTTCTTTAAAAAAGGCCAAAAAACCTTATCATATGTTTTTGCTTTGTCCAACTTAATTGCATACTATTCATCCTTGCTTTGACGAGTTTGATGAATTTTTGGCATACATTCCGAACCTAGAACGATGTTGTTAGTGAAAAGTCGGCCTTTAACTTTGCATTCTGGTTCGGAGTAATCAAGTCACCTAGAATTCCTTTCAACCGATTACACAAAATTTTAGAAACTAGTTTAAAAATGACCTTGCACAAACTCATCGGTCGAGAGTTCTTAAAGGTGACTGGGCTATCGCATCTCAGTATCAAAATGATGGAAGATCTATTTAACTCCTTGAGAAAATACTCCCTTTCAAAAATTTGAAATACTATGGCACATATCATTATTTAAAAAAGACTATGGGTCTCTTTGGATTGAGCGTTGGCACAATGTATGGATCAAAAAAGCCCAGTGGGGAAACACACTAAAAAAAAACTTAATAAACTTGTTTGAGTTGGACGTTGCGTTGAATGGGCTTATTAAAAATATCCAGCTGGCTTAATTATAAGCTCCAAAGTGGAGCTTATTTCATGATGTGATGGAGGTTGAAAAATGCAATGAAAAAGTTCAATATGCCTCACTAATGCAGGGCTTACTTTTTTAATTTGTGAAGGTTGAAAATTAATTAAAGTTGACACGGTCCCAAAACTTTTTCAGAGAAAATCAACCAGAGAGCACAAGAAACAATGAAATTGTTGTTTTATTTGTGAAGGTTGAAAATTAATTAATTTTGTTTGACTTTTGGATAAAGGTGAATGAATCATATAATACAAAAATTGGGGGGGGATCATTTAAGGTTGAAAATTAATTAATTTCAAATTAATGTATTATTTGTATGCATTTTATTTTATAAAAAATTTTATCCATTAAATATATTTAATTAAGGACTTTATTATTTATTAATTTTTTAAAATAATCATTTAACTTTTTTTTTTCAAATTAAAATTTTTATTATCTAATATATACAACTAATATGTATATGTAGTATTCAATATGATTCATGTCTTTTTTAGTTATTTCCCATCTCACTTAATTTTTTATAGAATAATTCAAACACTTCCCATTTTATTAGAAAAAAAATCACTTCTATAAAAGCCAAACAAGTAATCTAGATACAAATCACATTTACAACCGGTCTTTTTTCCCACTAGGCTTTTACAAAAGTTAGATAACTTTTAAACCACGGCTGCTACCACTAACCCAAATAGGCCCTTTAACTTTTGATAAAATCTTGCGTGACTATCAACCTTCATATAGAAAAAAGCTCGCTTAAATTCCTCAATCGAAAGATGCTTATTTATCTCTGCCAGGTGATGGACATTAATTTAGGCAGTCTTTTTTCCCACTAGGCTTTTACAAAAGTTAGATAACTTTTAAACCACGGCTGCTACCACTAACCCAAATAGGCCCTTTAACTTTTGATAAAATCTCGCGTGACTATCAACCTTCATATAGAAAAAAGCTCGCTTAAATTCCTCAATCGAAAGATGCTTATTTATCTCTGCCAGGTGATGGACATTAATTTAGGCAGATTAATATTAGCTAATGTTTGCTCCGCACATAAGTTTTCAAAAGTGCCAGAGCCCTCATATATCTCCTTAGAGCACCTAGTGGCTTCATTATGAATACTCTCTGAAGGAGATGATGGTATTGAATAATTCTTCGGTGCTTTTCTCATTAGTCGGTCAAGTATATATGTACAACAGGGTAGATTACAAGGCCAAGATACTTTGGCTGATAATCACACTAGTTTAAATGTGAAAGAATAAGATCAAATATCTAATTATTCACATCCCTATAATGTAGCCACTAATTTCGAATATAATCTCAAAATATACTATCTACAAGTTGGAGCATAAATATCCATCATGTCCAACTTGCCAATAAAGAACTCAAAATTTTCTTGGGCAAGACCTTCGGTGAGAACATCTGTTGTTTGTTCTCTCGAAGGTATATACTTGATTTCAACTATTCCATCATCAATCATTTCCTTATAAAGTGTCTATCTATTTCCACATGCTTCATTTAATCATGTTGGATTGGGTTGTGAGAAATGTTAATGGCAGCCATGTTGTATGAGTAGAGCTTAAATGGCAAATTAATTACAATCATCTTTAGCTTTTCAAGCACTCATTTTACCCATATGCCTTCACAAATCCCAAGGGCAATAGCTCTAAACTTAGCTTCAACACTGCTTTTCATCACTACACTTTGTTTCTTACTAAACCAAGTGAAAAATTGCCCCAGATAAACGTGAAATACCTTGAAGTAGACTTTCTATCCTCTTAATCTCCTACACAGTCAGCATCTGTGAACAGATGTACACCCTTTGGTCAGATTTCTTGAATAGTAGACCATGTCTTAGAGGCCCATTTACGTACATAAGGATTCTATATACTTAATTTAGACGCTTCTCCCTTAGATTATGGGATTGTTGGTTCACTACCTTTATTGTAGGTCTAGTATGAGATAAGTACATTAACTTTCCCACCATTCACTGATATCTACCCAAGTCCACAAATTTCCCGAGGTTTGCATCATCATCTATCTTATCAACTTGTATAGGAGTATCACTTTGGCTTGCATCCCAACATTCCATTCTCTTTCAAGAGATCTAGGATATATTTTCTTTGAGAAATATAAATTGCTTTCTTTAATCTTGCAACTTCCATGCCAGTAAATATTTCATTTCTCATAGGTCCTTTACCTAAAAGTCTTGATTTAGTGCCCCTTTGAGTTTGTTGATTTCTGTCGGGTTGTCACCTATAAAGACAATGTATCTACATACACAACAAGTAATACTACTTTCCCATTTAAATGTCTGAAAAATCGAGTGTGATCGCTTTGCCCTTGTTAATACCCTTGTGGCGTCAATGCTCAAGTAAATCTTTCGAACCATGCCAGAAGAGACTGTTTTAACCATATAACAACTTCTTCAGTCTACACACTTGACTAGCTCTATCTCCAAGGAACCCAGGATGAATTTTCATATATACTTCTTCTTTCAATTAACTGTTTAGGAATGCATTCTTGATATCCATCTGGTGTAATGGCTAATCTAGATTTGCAGCAAATGACGACAGAATATGAACGTTATTGAGTTTTGCTACTGGTGCAAAAGTCTTTGTATAGTCCATGCCATAGACCTGAGGAAATTAAACCTTTGGCAACTAATCTTGTTTTGTATTTTTCAAGATTCCCATCATCTTGGTATTTAGGAGTAAAAACCCACTTACACCCTACAACTTTCTTTCCCTTTGGTAGATCCACAATATCCCATATATTGTTTCCTTTCAGGGCCCTCATTTCTTCAATAACTACCTATGCTAGGGCTTCATCAATGTTATTCGGGACCCTGACACTGTCAAGATGAGATAGAAAGGCACAGTATGTTAAGTAAAGTGCTTGATATGAGACAAAACTTTCAATGGGATGTCTTGTGTAGGCTCTAGGTTGTTTATGAACTGCAATAGGCAAGTCAAGATCATTTGGCACTTGTCTTTCTTATTCACATGTTGTACTTCATTCAAACCTACCTCTAGCTCAAACTCTTAGAGTACTTTGGCTTCTTGAGGGACTTCACTTGTCTTCTGTTATCGTATATAGATTTGAAAAGGTTTAGTGGTGGTGTCTCCCCCTAAACCAGTATGTTCCTTATTTGTGGTGTTTTAAGCGTCACAAGTTTATTTTTAGTCTGAATTTCATTCCAATTCTCTCCTTCAATTGATGACTGGGAATATAATGGAACATTCTTATAGAAAGTGACATCACAAGTAACATAAATGTGTTTTGACACATGATCATAGCATTTATAACCCTTTTGGGATCCCGAATACCCCAGAAATAGACATCGAACAACTTTAGGATTGAGTTTATTGGTGTGATGAAGATGGACATAAGGGGGACATCCAAAGACTTTCAAATTCATCTCTGTCTCATTTATGATAAAAATCATTACTATATTCTTAAACTATTAAGAACAAGATAATTTTTAAGTGAGAAATTAGAAAGGAATTCATTTTAGAAAATATCTTTTGATTAAAGTTTTAAGGGCAGGCCGTGGGGGATGACATAGGATAGGAGGTGGAAAACTGAGTCCCTTTGACGGAATCAATCCCCTTATACTCTCCTAAACTTCAAAGTAGTTATAATAAAAAATAATAATGTGTATAAAAAAAAATTAATCATAATAACTCAAAACAACCTTCAACCATGAACTATTCTAAGGTCTACTTTCTTGCCATTACTAATATAAATGTTTATTTTGAAATTTTTTTAATATCCCTTATAACATAGTCCAAATTGTATCATTAGATCATATATCAATTTATAAATAGAAAAATTGCAATTAGGTCCCAATTAAAATAATTAATTACAATGATGTCTCTTGAAATCAACAAAATGCAGTGAGGTCTCAAAGGACCTAGGTACTATTAATTTCAAATTTGAAAGTACAATTTCACCCCAATGACAAGTTTAGAGCATCAAATCACAAGTTTAAAGCAACCAATGGCAAGTTACATGACAACCAATAACAAGTTTAGAGCATCTAGTGACAAGTTACACATGGCAACACATGACTACATAAAATATTAGTTCAAAAAGGAAATACAATTTACATATGTCGTTTCTCTCTTGCATCATCCCTTGTTGGTTGTGTATTGTCATCTACATTCTCTCCTACATACACATGATCACTTTCTCCATCGAAGTTAATTAAAGTTTATACTCCTTCATCATCTACAAGGTCCATAAAGGTTGTTACGTCATCAAAGGTTAGTGTGAATTTTGTAAAATCATTTCCTTAAAACTCAATTATCCATACACTTAACCAAATCTTCGGGCAATAAACACTACTATAACGTAAAAGAGAAAACTCAAACCCGAAGGTTTACCAAAGTATAAAATATTATAGCTCATTTTAAAAAAGTAAACTATGGTAGGAAAAGAGTTCAACTAACCATTTGAAAACACTATCATTATTAGAGAGAATTAAAAAAAACTTTAATTACTTATCAATAATAGAAAAAAGTAGGACTAACCGTTTATAAATTATCATGGATTAAACCATGTTAGAAAAAGACATAATCCACCTAACATGTTTTTTTTTAAAAAAAAAAATCCTTCATTATAAAACCATTCCAATCAACATTGGGATATTGAGCTTCTCAAGGCTCAAAATGTAGTATTCAACCCATAAGCCTAGGGATAAACTCTTTTTCTTATTTTTTTTATTTCACAAACATTTATAAAATGTCATAAGTCAATTATCTAATAGTTAAACATTTGAAATCTATCATGGATAATAGAACTATTGTCATCGTTTCATGAACTAAACCACAATTAATCAAAACACTTGGGCATTGGACTTCTTGAAGTCTAGGATATAATCATCTGACCAGAAGCTCAATATGAAACTCAATTATCAAAATACTTAAAGAAAAATTTTCTCAAATATCCACTTGAGTTACTTATCCTTAATAGAAAATAGTATAATTCAAAACATAATATCATATCATAGTATGCAACATGAGCCCTACAATGGCAATACACAATAATTCACCACATAAATAAAAAGGATGAGGTTGTACAAAGATTATTACAATAATCAAGCCTTTGAAGCCTTCCCCAATTGACTAGCAGAAGAACTGTTACCTGCAAAATGTTAAAAGCAACAGGGTGAGACCAAAGTCTCAATAACCAACCATCCAACACATCATGCATGTTAATATGTACTCGTGAGGTGCCAAGTGGAATAGTTTGTATAACAAAGTATTAGATATATAATTCATAAACTTCCAAATCATAAATTTCATATCATAATTTCCTATCACAAATTTTGTATCCCAAATTGTTATCACAAATTCTATATCACAATTTGCATAGCACAAATTTCATATCACAAATTATGTATCATGATTTCTATGTCACAATTCCCAAGTTGCTTCCCATCAATTCAACCGAACCGCCTTATTTCCTCCAACTAGACCCATAGGCTATGTTACTATCCAGATTACTGGCCACTCAAAAGCTAATTATTCAAATGACGAGGACTGGCCAAAATCCATAGAGCACATGCCTAGACCATAGGTCTTTTTCCCTCGTTGAACTAGTGGGTGTGATGTAACGTCCAATATATTTAGGACTTAGAAAATTGTTCTCATCTTAAATTAAATATACATTGTTTACAAAATACTTCTTTTTTTTTCTTTTTAAATTTAAATATTGCTTAAACATGTGAAACGATTGAAGGAAAATCCTAGAAAAACACTTTCGAAATTAACAAAAGACAAATCATTACTTAATAATCATTTAATTGCATATCCTTGTTCAAAGGTGAAAAAAAATGTCATTCTTCAAATTAGAATCCTATATTATGCATGACATTGTTGTCAAAATATTTCAAGAATTTCCTCCTCCTCCTCCTCCTCCTCCTCCTCATCCTCCTCAGCTTCTGCTACTGCTGCTGCTCCTCCTCCTCCTCATCCAAGTTTTTAAAAAATAAATTAGATGTCATTCTTAAAATCATTTGGCTACTTCTTCTTGGTTCAAATCATAGACCTTATTAGTGGAATTAAGTTCCTTTCACTTGATCCAACCATTGTTGATTTTGTTTAAATTAGATGTCATTCTTAAAATCATTTCTTCTTCTTCTTCTTCTTCTTCTTCTTCTTCTTCTTCTTAAGTTCCTTTCACTTGATCCAACCATTGTTGATTTTGTTTAAATCAGATGTCATTCTTAAAATCATTTCTTCTTCTTCTTCTTTTGTTTAAATCAGATGTCATTCTTAAAATCATCATCATAGACCTTATTAGTGGAATTAAGTTCCTTTCACTTGATCCAACCATTGTTGATTTTGTTTGGTCTTTTTCTTTTGATGGTTAAATTTGATGCCCAGCTTCTTTTGACTCTGAGCATTAAATTTTGATTGATGTTCTGCTTAGTTTAGTTAAGAACATGATTTTTTTTTTTTATTAAGATAGATGGTTCTTATATAGGTGTCTTGACTCTTGACTTGATTTCTTAATTATATAGATTTTAATTTTGGAATTAGGATTTTATTTTCCATAGTTGGGCATTAGTGTTGATTTTGTTTGGTCTTTTCTTTTGATGCTTAAATTTGATGCCCAACTTCTTTTGACTCTAAGCATTAAATTTTGATTGATGTTCTGCTTAGTTTAGTTAAGAACATGATTTTTTTTTCTTTATTAAGACAGATGGTTCTTCTATAGGTGTCTTGACTCTTGACTTGATTTCTTAATTATATAGATTTTAATTCTGGAATTAGGACTTTATTTTCTATAGTTGGGCATTAGTTAGTTAATCCATATCTTGAATGAATCTAGCTTCTCTCATGGTCCATATCCTCATTGGGGTTGTTTGTGATAGTTTATAGGAGAGGCTTTGGGGGCTTATATATTTACTATTTCAATTGGACTTATGAGTTTTTCTTCAATTTTTCGTTTGGATGAAAAATGTAAGCAATCGTACTTATTGGCAAAAATGAGCTTATTTAAAAAGCTTGGTTTCTTGGCTTTTGAAAAGCTATAAGCTCCTTATTTACTATTTTAATCATATGCTACTTTAATGGAAGTTAAAAATGAGAATATTAGTGTAGATGAAGAGTCTTCGTTGACTGATTATGCTGAGGAATCTTCAACTCAAATAAATCATTCATCTTCAATTGAAATGAATCAGATTCATGATACAATTAGATACCAAATTATATTGGGCATAAGTTCCTAGTTACTTATGTAATATTTATTTGATCAAATTATGTATTTAAGCATTGCCAAATTTTGTAATTTAGCATTTTTAATATTTTTGGTAATTTTAATTTTAATTTTTCTCTTATAATTATCATAAAAGTCACTTATCCAAAAGTCATTCCAAACAAGTTTCAATTTCAAAAAAAGCTACTTATACAACAACCAATTCAAATATAAATCACATTTCACAATCTGACTTTTACCCACTTTTATATCTTCTAAGGAAAAACAATTGACCCACTGTAATCTGTACATTGTCTACATTTGGAGGAAACACCACCACTACAATGAATTCTCTTGTTTTGAAAATCACCTCAAAGTTGGGCCTCAAAGAAATAAAAATAAAAACAATACCTCAATGAATTTTATTGGGAAAGTTACTGTAAGATTGTAAGGAATGAATATAATTACCAAAAAAGTCTTACATCAAATGAACATTATGTAATGACAAATTATAGTGTGAGAAATAATAACATGTTCATGCTATTCAATCGTTATTGAAACTCTTTGGTTATTACATTCATTTCTTAATTGGACAACACCAACATGCAACAATTAGAGCTTAAAGAAGGTGTCAACATAAAAGAAACTGAACTCATACAAGGCTTGTAGGCGCTGCTCGAAGAGTTGTATATATTCTTCAAGTCCTAAATGTAAAACTTACTTTGGTAGTTAATTTTTGTAGTAAACGTAAGACCTTTTTTTTCCCCATTTTATCTTTCATATCTATCTTTTTTCTAAAACTAATATGCTTAACTTATAAACTGATATATAATATAATGTTATATATAAATATTTTAGAGAGATCATGCCACATTGTTACATCACACCAAATCAGTTTTTTAATTCCAAAATTTTAAATGTTAAATTCAAATTTTGAAAAATAAAAAATATATAAAATAAAATATTTTCAAAATAATTATATGAAAAATAAAGAGCGATGATAGCAAGGTAGTTATGAAGAATTTCAAACTATGCTATTAGTACGGACAGATATCAAGAAGAAATCTAGAATTAAATATCTCGTAATATTAAATTATATGGAAAATAAAATAATATATGTGTGTATGTCTATATATATATATATATATATATATATATATATATAATATTTTCTATAAAAAATAAAATAAAACTTTATTTTGAGGATTACAATGCGTCCGAGTAAGCTAATTAATATTCAACATTTTAAACTAAAAATAGCACATAAATACTCCCTGAAAAAAATTCTTTCGGATAGCGGGCCATACTAATAGCATAGTTTGAAATTCTTTGTAACCACTTTGTTATCATCCCTCTTTACTTTTAATATACTTATTTTGAAAATATTTCATATACTTGGACGCATTGTAAACCTCAAAATAAATTTTTATTTTATTTTTTATAGAAAATATTATATATATATATATATATATATATATATATATATATATATATATATATAAAATTTTATTTTCTATAAAACATATAATATAATATATCCCTTTGCTTTACCTTCAAGACCACTAATAGCCCAATTCACCATGCAAAGAATATTATGACAACTTAAACAGGTTTAGTTTATGGCATGTAATCGACTAAACTACAAGACTTAGTCAATTACATCACTCTAGATCAGTTTTTTAATCTCAAAATTTTAAATATTAAATTCAAATTTTGAAAAATAAAATAATTTCAAAATAATTATATGAAAAATAAAGAGGGATGATAGCAAAGTGTTTACAAAGAATTTCAAACTATACTATTAGTATAGCTATATATCAGGAACAAATCTAGAATTAAGAATTAAATATCTCGTAATATTAAATTCTATGGAAAATAATATATATATATATTCTATAAAAAAATAAAATAAAACTTTATTTTGAGGATTACAATGCATTCGAGTAAGCTTATTAATATTCAACATTTTAAACTAAAAATAGTACATAAATAGTTCTTCCAAAAAGTTCTTCTCTGGCCATACTAATAGCATTGTAACCACTTTGCTATAATTCCTACTTTTTATATACTTATTTTGAAATTATTTTATATGCTCAAACGCATTTTATTTTTTATAGAAAATTTTATACACACACATATAATATTTTATTTTCTATAAATATAATATAATATATCCCGATGTTTACCTTCAAGACCACTAATAGCCCAATTCAGCATGCAAAAGAATATTTGGACAATCATGTATCCTCTCTAAATCGCTGAATATGTATTAATACAAGTCTACGCAAGAAATATATCATTAATTTAATAAATAAGCAAAAAAATAAGTGCTACAAACTATTAGAATAAAAGCCCTATTAATCAGGAATTATATAACCCTTGTAATCTTATCTCTGATTTATAACCCTGTCCTATTATAAAGCCTAGATTTTGGGCACTCTAAGTAGCGTCCCGGATTACACATAATAAGCATCAAATCATTCAAAACTAATGATATTAATAATAATAAAGAATAATAATTTAATATTCTGAAGAAAGAAAAAAGTAAATGGATTACAGATTATTACTACTACTACTACTCCTATTATATCCTTTTATATTGTTATTATATTATTTGCTTTAATCTCTTCGCACGGGAATCAGAATTAGGGATCCAGATAAACCCAAAAAAAAAAAAAAAAAAGGCAAGAGGCGGCGGAGCTTTTCTACAGATATCGTCGTCATCAAGAACATCGGAGAAAAAAGATCAGGCTCGGAGTGATCGAAAGCAAAATAAGGACCAATGAACATTAAATAACTACAAAAAAAGGTTTAGTAAACATTAAGTACTTTGACAAAAATAGAATGGCATGAAGCATATAACACTAAAACAATGAAGAAAAAAGGACATATTCAACTTTTCGAAACCCCCAGAAATAATGGAAGACCAGCGAGCTTAAACATGGCAATTAAGTAATAACTCAATCAATCATAGTACTCCCTCTGCAAGAAAAAGTTTTTAATTTCATTCAGAACCTCAAGGTCTTCTTGGGATGCATATTTTGGGGGTGCGCCCAGGAATTTGACGCAGAGATTGTAATAGGCTTCATCCATGAGGGATTTACTACCCAACTGGTCGCCGGCTTTGAGCAGGGCCAGTAAGGACTTCAGATTCAACCGGCCGAAAAACTTCGTGAATGCATCAGCGTGTCCAAACGTTGAGGTGTAGTCCTTAAGCGCAGTCATTACCATTGTAGGCATTTGAACCGTGATTGAAGGAGTTGCGTGACCCTGAGCTCGACCCGCCTCAAAAAGTTGATCTAAATAAGCAGAACCCAGGACCGAGATATCGAAAATATTCTGGCCGCCCACCGGCGATACTAGATATGCCCACTTCTTATCCGGTGCAGGAGACGCCATGGAGAAGCGAGCCGAGAGGAGAAGCGGAGAAGGTCGGAGGCGAGTATGGAGATAGACAATGAACAAGATGAACCCGATAGATAAACGCCGCGCCTCTGCTTCTCTTTCCTTTTTAGTTTTTATATTCCTCGTTATTTAGGTCTTCCTTCCTTTTTTGTTTTTTTAAATTTGTGGGCCCTATTGCCATTAAATCCAAGCTGGGCCCAGAATCGCATGAGCTACCAAACTAGGCCTGAAGAGACAAATTCATTATTCTTTTTTGCTACATCCTATATATATATATATAAAGAAATTATGATTAACTGGTTTAGAAAGTAAAAAAACGAAATTATAATCTTTGAAAAGATACTAAACTCTCAGCAAATATCAGATTGCTATAACATTGTTGCTCATCCCAAACTCTCATATGAATCAGATTGCTATATTGTGTAATAAGTATGTATCGACCAAATGATTATACGAAGAAATGCATCATACAATTCTCGTGGCTTATTGGTAGCTCCAATATTCAGTAGAGAAATGTTGATTAGAATCACTCAAATCGAAATACTCCATATTCCAGATTATTCCATCAGCATGATCAGTTTGATTTATTATTGCCTCAGGAAATAGAGTGCATACAAATTTATGTCAAACATGTGTCCATAATAAGGTACTGCTGTTTAAAAACCAGCTTGAAATGCTCCTTGTAAGATTTTCCAGTTCCTCATTTGGATGTAAAGGAACCTACAGATCCGGACTAATATTAATAAATATCTGTTACTAGAAGCCTCCTGTTCACTGAAAGCAAGTGTTCTTCTCTGCAAAACTGAAACTCATGGGGTTCAAAGCATTTTGGCCAAGTTTAATTGTATCTTATCTATTCAATCCACATATTAGTGCACATTATTTTAATTAACAAAATCATTACTTACTTCATTGCCTAATGAATTGCTTACTCCAGACCCGTAATTCAATGGTCATCCATAAATATATATAGCATCAAATAGAGCAATTGATAAATAGTTACTGAATCCAGGAATTGAAGTAATCACAACACAACTAGGCAGTCATTAATAAGTAATAATAGAATACAAATTCTTCAAATATAGTAACCCTTCTGCAAGAAGAGGAGCCTGATCTCATGGAGCACCTCAAGGTCATCATCGGATCTAAATTGTTGGGGTGCTCCCAAAAGTCTCACACTGAGCCTATCGTAGGCGTCATCCATTAGGGGTGTGCTCCGCAGCTCGTGGGCCGCTTTCAATAGGGCCAGCATGGACTGAAGTGGCAATCGGACAAAAAATCTCTTCGTTTTGCGCTCGTCCCCAATCACGCTAGTGTATTCCCATAACGCTGACAATGCTAACGGCGATATGTTCAACTGTAACCTGGGAATGGCCTGGCCCTGAGCCTCACCAACCTCAAACATCTGGTTTAGAACAGGGGACTGGAGGGGCAAGATGTTTATAACTTGCTCGTAACCGGACCCCATTTGCGTTACCAAATGTGCCATCTTCAGAGGAGCCGGAGGAGCAGGAGCAGGAGACGGAGGGGCACGAGACGGAGATGCCATGAACAAGTGTGAGGAGACTGGTTAAAGTAAAATATTAATTACACGGTAATGTTAATGGGAATTATAGGTTATAATTAAAATTAAAAGGGACAGCGTTTAAAATAATCATATAAGATCTTCCAATCATTCAAATAAAAAAGGTGGAAACATATTGTTCCTGTACAATCTATAAATATATCTATATTAAAAAATATCATAAGTAAAGTAACTTGTAACTTTTTCTTAATTCAAGCAGCTTTTAGAATGAATGAAGCATATATTATTTTAACGATTATTTTATGCTAAAAGTAATTTATAGAACAAGAGGTGCTAAAATTCTCGGAAAGAGGGCAAAACAGAAGTTATCATGTTAAGCAGGATAAACGAACCAATTCCATACTACTACTTAAGTTGATGTTGAAGAACTACTTCAGAACCTATTCCATGGTGATCAAAAAATTTTCTCAGCATATTAAAAGTGTAAGGGTCCCTTTGGTAGAGAGAATGTATGTTGATAGAAAAGGGAAGAGAAGGGAATATGTGGGAGAGAATTATATGGAAAATTTCTGACAGTGTGCAAGATTAATTGCTATGAAAAAGAAGAAAAGAAAAATGAGGGATTAATTAAAAAAAAAAACACAAAAAGAAGATATAAATAGTACAAAATTTTTAAGATAACCCCTTGGAAAAAATTCCTCCCCTTTCTTCTTTTTCTTCACCCACATGAACAAGTCAAGTGAAGAAGAAAAATCCCCCACCCTTTTCTTCTTCATCATTATCATCATTGATCAACCCATATGGAGATAAAAAAAAAAAAAAAGCTCCCTCCCTTTGATATTTTGCTAGATTATCTCTGGCCATGAAAATCAAGCTTTGAAGAAGAGAGATGGATGGAGTGAGAGATCGTGAAGTGCAAAATAACCCAGAAATATGAAAGAAGATGAAGAGCCATTAGAGTGAAAGAAGGAGATCGAGCGAAAAAGATCGAAGAAGAATGTAATCAATCCATAGAACCCAGAGAAGGGAACAAACAAAAACTGAAAACAATGAAATGCAAATGCGCCAAAACACACATAACTAGAAAATAGAGAAGAATGCAGAAAGCTTTTACTAGTATGAAGAAAATGAAAGATGAACTTAACTGAAGTTCTTCTTGGTGACTCCACAACTGGTTTGGCAATGGAGATGAGACAATGGCTCCTTGAGAGAATATAAAGAAAGATGATTTTGAAATTTTAACAAAAGAAACTGAAACTTTTAATTCCAATGTTACTTTCTGTTGACCTCTAAATATATTTCATGTGCACTCATAGTTTACAGTTACTTGTTTTGGTTGAATTCGATGCTGCTTTTTACTAACCTCTGACTATATTTCATGAGAATGAGATTATCACATGCACCTCAAACAATGGCTCCTTACAAAGTTTTAAATGGTGGTGGGTCAGAGTGTTCACGGTCATTCGCTAGTTGGTGTACATGTCTCCCAATCTGTTTGGGGCTCCTCTATTGATTTTATTTACAGCCAATAAATTATTTCTGTCACATGAAATAAAGGCTCTCAGCTACATAACTACGTTGCGTGTGAGAGGAATGAAGAGGGATGGTTGGTAGGGCAGTCCCACAAGCCACGACACTAATTGGAAGGGAAGCCAAGTAGGGACCAGGAAGTTGGGTGCCTCAAAGTCGTACCAACGTGACCTCACGTCGATTCTTCTTCCCTCTCATCATTCTTACCCCACTTTCTTTCTTCACCTTGCTGTTTCTTTCTAATTTGTGAATTACTAGTTGCCCTTCTTTTTTTTTTTTTGCCCTTTCATTGTACAAGTGTGGTTAATTACTCTATATCAAAGACGAATTGCCTCATTTATGGGCTCCAACGGTGCTATATGTGTCGGTCAAACATTGGGCTCAACATCTTCTTCATGGCCTTATTTATTCTAGTGTCTGCAGTCTGCACCTAAACATAGGGTAGCTGATTTCACAGAGGCTATATCATATATATATATATATATATATATATATATATATATATATATATATATGGGTATTTGCAATTTGTATACGATCGAGACAATGGTGTGTTAACTTGTATAATGCTCATTTTGGTATGTTTTAGCTTTTTGAGAAGTGATTTTGCAGCAGTATATAAGATGATTCTTATATTGACTTGCGGTAAAACACTGAAAAGAAAAAAAGAATCGTTTTTTTGTGATACCCAAATGAGATGCTCACGCCGACACTGATCTGCAAAATCCAGATTCCTAATCACTGGAAAAAAATGACAGTTGATATTCATCATTTTAGTTATAAAAGGCAAGGTTACAATTAGCTAAGTACTGATACATCCGGACAGGTAATATTATTCAATTCAAGCAAGAAATTTTAGCTCAACTCTTATAAGAATATAAGCATCAAATCTTACGGGATTAGTAAATTATAAGATTTTATAAATCATAGGAGATATAAGCATCAACTCGTACTCGTAGGGTGTGTTTGGTTCAATAGACGAGGTTCATTAGAATTATGTTAGGGGAGGTTATGAGTTTTGTTTGGTTCAAAACGAGAAGAGGGGAAATTTGTTTTAATTTCTTGTTTGATCCACGAGGAGTAGGTGAGGAGAGCTAATTAATTATAAGTGGACAAATATACACTTTTCTCTTTATTTATATATTTTCCTTCTTCTTTTACAACTTTTTTTTAATTAAAGTTATTATTACTTAATTTATTAATATAATTCTCACTCGGCCATCATGAGAAGCAAGAAATGGAACATATTGTAACGTCAAAAGTCTCCAAAAGGTTAGCAAAACTAAATTGCTAACATCAGAAGTCTCCAAATGCTTAGCATAAAGTAAATCGCCAAGTCTTTCACAACATCCATAAGTAAGTCCTTGTGGGCAAGAAGGGGGACATTCAACAAATGTCCTTAGTAGGTCACCAACACATATAAGAACTCTATAGATCTTGGTAACCAACTTGAAAAGAGGAATTCATTATTTTATTTTTTTTTGTTACGTCCTATATATATAAAGCAAGTGTATAGAGTACTATGATTAACTAATTTAGAAAGTAAAAAAAATTATAATCTTTGAAAAGAGACTAAAATCTCATGGTAAAGAAAAAAGGCCAAACTTATAACATCTCCTTACTGGACAACCTTTTTTTTTTTGGTACCTAAAAAGATGTTGAAAAATGATTAAGAATGGGCTGCAATAAACCTGCTACACGTCTACCAGCTCTTTAAAAAAAAAAGATTATTTAATTTCAGTTTTTCTTCTCACTTGTATCAAAAAAAAAAAAAAAAAAGATTCAATGAAGAGGAATAAATATATCAAATTAAAAATCGAGAAAAATTATAGATACCTTTCAAAATGGTTTTCCTTATTAATATACTACATTCGGTCTTTAATATAAAATACTTTTGACTAATTTGTAAAAGTTCAAGAAATTAAATAGATTACTTTAAAGTTTTTATATTGATCATTTGTCTTACAAACTATTTGTTTTATTTATAAATTGATATATAATCTAATGATACAAATTTGGATGATGTTAAACCGGATATTAACAAATATTCCAGAATAAAAATTTATATTAGCAACTACAAGTATGCAGGCCTTAGAAGAGGGCATAAATGGTTGAAGGATGTTTTGAAATATTATTATTAATTATTTTTTAGGCACATTATTATGATTAATTATTACCGCGTTGACGATTGGGAGACACAGGGGATTGATTTAGTCGAAGGGACTCAGTTTCTCCTCCTCCCATCCTTTGTCATCCTTCACGGAATCACGACCCATCCTTAAATTTAAATAGACTTTAACGGTTACTCATAATATATAATATACTATAATATTAAATACTAATAATCACATGAATTTAATCTTCTTTTGCCAACAAAAAACACATTAAGCATGAAACGACGTGTACAAAGTATTTATTCTCAAACTCAATCCGACACGATGGGAAAGAAGCCCCACCAAGGAGGATGGAGGGGCTGAAACCCTAAATAAATTTAAAGCATTAAAACTAGCCCTAAATAATTTAGAACTATCACGAAAAGATATTTTCTAAAATTAATTTTTTTTAATTCTAATTTTTCACTTAAAATCTATCTTTTTTATTATTTAACAATTAACAATATAGTGATTATTTTATAAAAGACGAGGTAGAGATGAATAAAATGATCATAATTCAAAGGATTTCCAAATTGTCCTTCATAGTTGTTTATAGATATATAGTATGCTCATCTACTAAAGATGTTAAAAATAAATGATTTTCATGGTATATGTGAATGAAAAGTTGTTTCAAAAGTATAATACGTTCACTTGAAGAAGAAGAACAAGGTTTATCAATAGGATGATTGACAGTTAAATATTATTTAGTCTCCCTTCCATATGTTGGTGGACTCTTAAACTTAGATTTTTTTTAAAAAAAAATACCCCCATTTAAAAAAAATTATTTAAACATTTATATTTGTCAAAGAATTATACAACCAAATGTTATAAAATTTACCATTTTTTGTTATATTATAAAATTTAGGATCTGTTTTTAATCACATTTTTCGAAAATTATTTATTTATAGTTCTTTTAAAAGTATAAAAAATATTTCAACCAATATAAAGTTAGTCTAACAATGTAAGCTCTCCGTTAAATCCCTCTAAGCCTCGAGTTTAAGTCGCATAAGAGGAATTTGTATATATGTTGGAATGGGTCACTACAAACTTCAAACCGGATATCAAATGATAACATCAAAAAAAAGTTGCACCAAAAAACTAAACATAAAAAAAATATTTCAAATATATCTTATTTTATCATAGTATATAAATGGATTGAGTTTGAGAATTGTGAAAATTATCTAAAGAAGTAATAACTAAAGATACTATTCCATTTACAAGAATTAATATCATTTAGCACCCCAATGTCGTCTTTTGATACATGTTTTGGAACTTGTGAAAATTTGAAACTTGCAACGGAAATCTTTTTCTGTCGCAGTACGGAAAATTCATTTTCCATCGTAAATTTTGTTTTGCGAAGAACTAAATTCAATTACAAATTTTGATTTCGCAAATTTTGATTTTTTATTGTAGTGGGGGTTGGTTACTCCATTGAATGAGAATGAGGAGTACACGCTTTTATGGCATATTCTGACAATCTTATTTACTGTTGCTGAGCTATCATAATTGAAGGAGTCCAACTAGGGGTGGGAATAGGCTATACCTTTAACAGGCGAGCTACAACCTAGCTTGTTTAGGCTTAGTTAGGCCTGACTTGTTTGTTAAAAAGATCAGGCCAAGGCCTATTTAAAAGCCTAAATATGTAAATAGTTCAGGCCTATTTTGTTAAGGCCAAGCCTGTATACATATTAAAAAAATATAATTAAAATTATATCATATAAATAACATAATATTTTTTATTTTTTATTATTATATTCTAATTTCAAATTATATTTATATCGATTTTGATAGGTTCAAAGTGTATAAAGCCTATTTATGGCTTTCAAGGCATACAATATGAGGCTTTTTTAAAGGCATACATCGTAAGTAGGCTTTAAAAATGCTTCAGACCCGACCAGGCCTTTTCAAACTTTGAATTAAGAAAAAGTTACAAGTTACTTATGATATTTTTTTAATATAGATATATTTATAGGTAGTACAGGAACCATGTGTTTCAACCTTAACTAAAGTTCTTCTCAGTGACTCCATAGCTGGCTTGGTAATGGAGATCAAACAATTGCTCCTTGAGTGAATATAAAGAAAGATGATTTTGAAATTTGAACAAAAGAAACTGAAACTTTGAACTCTGATGCTGCTTTTTATTAACTTCTAAATATATTTCATGTGCCCTTACAGTTGACAGTTGCTTGTTTTGGTTAAATTCAATGATGCTTTATGCTGACTTCGGACTATATTTCATGAGATTATCACATGCACCTCAGACAATGGCTCCTTACAAAAGTTATAAATGGTGGTGGATCAAGGTGTTCTTGGGCATTCCCTAGTTGGTGTACACGTCTCCCAAAGTATTTGGGGCTCCTCTATTGATTTTATTTACAGCCAATAAATTATTTCTGTCATATGAAATAAAGGCTCACAACTACGTAACTACGTTAATTGTGAGAGGAAAGAACGAGAGATTAGGAATCTGGATTTTGCAAATCAGTGTCGGCGTGAGCATCTAGAAAACTTTTATTTTTAAGCTTTCCAATAGAATTATATAATTTTGGAGTGTAGTGCTCATTTGGGTATATCACAAAAAAGGCGTTTTTTTTTCCAGTGTTTTACCGCAAAGTCAAAATAGGAATCATCTTACATACTTACGCTGCAAAATCACTTCTCAAAAAGCTAAAACATACTCTCTCTTGTTCTTATTATAAGGCACCAACTACTTTTTCTCACAAATCAAGGAATGGAAGTTAGCTCATTAATTAGGTCCAAAAATAATAAATGTTTCCAACTTCACCCCTATTTTAATGATATAGATTTAAATGAATTAGTTAAAAATGAGGGTATAATGGGAAAATAGTAATAAATGAGGTAGTTAAAGTTGGTGCCTTATAATAAGAACAAAAAAATATTGGTAGTTGGTGTATTATAATAAGAACGAGAGGGACTACCAAAATGAGAATTATACAAGTTAACACACCACCGTCTCGATCGTATACAAATTGCAAATACCCATAAATATATGATATAGCCTCTGTGAAATCAGCTACCCTATGTTTAGGTGCAGACAATAGAATAAATAAGGCCATGAAGAAGATGTTGAGCCTAATGTTTGACGACACATACAGTAGCGTTTGAGCCCATAAATGAGACCATTCAACTTTACATTTGATGTGCCTCTCCCTTTTCTTGACACGTGGATAGTCTGAAGCAGAATCGCCTAGTGATACTGTCCTAACACTAGTTTTCAAACTGTTTGGGGCTCCCCTCTTTTATGATTTTATTTAGGTAAAATCTATATAGGGGCCCAACTAATTAAAAAAATTTTATAAAAGGCCTCAAAATTCTGAAAATACTATAAAAGACCTCAAGACCTTTTCTGGTATAAATTCATTAAAACTTTAGTTGCTAATGAGTTAATATAGTTGTTAACAGGGCTAAAATAATTGTTAATGAGGTTGATATAGTTGTTAACGTTTTAATGAATTTATATCACAAAAGGCTCTTGGGCCTTTCTAGTATTTTCAAAATATTGAGGCATTTTTTAAAATTTTTTCTATTACAAATTTTCCCTTTTATTTAAAGCCAATGAAATCGCCAAACAGACAAGAGCCCATGACTGACCCACCACCATTTAAAATTTTCTGAGGTGCATAATATCATTTTCATGAAATATACTCAGTTGAGAAGAAAGCAGCATCGGATTTAACTGAAAGAAGCAACTGTAAGTATTAAGTATGGGAGTTGAAAATTTCTATTTCTTTTGTTCTCATCTTTCTTCATATTCACTCAAGGAGCCATTGTCTTATCTCCATTGCCAAGCCAGATGTGGAGTCACCGAGAAGAACTTCAGTTAAGGTCGTCCCCAATCACGGGAAAATCTGTATAAGGGCCCAAGTAATAGAAAAAAAATTTCAAAAAAGGTCCAAAGATTCTGAAAATACTAGAAAAGACCCCAAGGTCTTTTCTAGTATAAATTCATTAAAATCTTTAGTTATTAATGGGGCTGATATAGTTGTTAACGGGGTTGATATAATTGTTAATGGAGCTGATATAATTGTCAACGTTTTAATGAATTTATACCAAAAAAGCCCCTGAGACCTTTTCTGATATTTTCATAATCTTGGGGCCTTTTTTGAAATTTTTTCTGTTACTTGGGCCCCATACAGATTTCCCCGTGGGTCAGGGTGTTCACGACTCCTGTCTGTTTAGCGATGACATTGGCTTTAAATAAAATCATTAAAGAGAGGAACCGTTTGAAAACTAGTGTTAGAACAGTATCTTGTGACCAAGAGATTCTGCTTCAGACCATCCGTGTGTGTGTCAGGAAAAGGGAGAGGCACATCAAATGTAACACACGAATTGCCTCATTTATGGATGATCATTGAATTATGGGTCTGGTGTAAGCAATTCATTAGGCAATGAAGTAAGTAATGATTTTGTTAATTAAAATAATGTGCACTAATATGTGGATTGAATAGATAACATACAATTAAACTTGGCCAAAATGCTTTGAATCCCATGAGTTTCAGTTGTGCAGAGAAGAACACTTAACTTCAAAACTTCATAATGGATCTCGAAATAACTTCGAATTTGCAGACAATTCCTTCTTGTTAGTGAGTAATGGGAACATTAGTGGGTGTGAAAGCAATTGCTCAAGGAGGTTACCCACAGGTAACTATCTAGATGAGTATTTTCTGATGCTTTAGGGCATAATTTACATGTGCGCCTATATAGACATGGATATAAATATAATGTCTCACCAGGGAGAAACTTGGAGCTATAATATTGCAAATTTTGATTTTGATTTTTTTTTTTTTTTTTATCATAGTGAGAGTTGGTTACTCCATTCAATGAGAATGAGAAGTACACGCTTTCATGTCATATTCTGACAATCTTATTTACTGTTGTTGAGCTATCATAATTGAAGGAGCCCAACTAGAGGTGGGAATAGGTCATGCCCCTATCAGGTGGCCTACAGCCTGGCTTGTTTATCAAAAAGACTAGGGCAAGACATATTTAAAAGCCTAAATATATAAATAGATCAGGCCTATTTTGTTCAGGCCTAGCCTGTAGGCCTTCAGGTCAGGCCTGTATACATATTAAATAAATATAATTAAAATTATATCATATAAATAACATAATATTTATTATTTTTCATTCTCATATTCTAATTTCAAATTATATTTATATCGATTTTTGATAGGTTCAAAGTGTATAAAGCCTATTTATAGCTTCCAAGGCATACAATATGAGGCTTTTTTAAAAGCCTACATCGTAAGTAGGCTTTAAAAATGCTTCAGACCCGACCAGGCCTTTTCAAACTTTGAATTAAGAAAAAGTTACAATTTACTCATGATATTATTTAATATAGATATATTTATAGATAGTACAGGAACAACATGTTTCCACCTTAACTGAAGTTCTTCTCAGTGACTCCATAGCTGGCTTGGGATTGGAGATCAGACAATAGCTCCTTGAGTGAATATAAAGAAAGATGATTTTGAAATTTGAACACCCTGACCACCATTTAAAACTTTCTGAGGTGCATAATATCATTTTCATGAAATATACTCAGAGTTGAAAAGAAAGCAGCATCGGATTTAACTGAAAGAAGCAATTGTAAGTATGGGAGTTGAAAATTTGTTTCTTTTGTTCTCATCTTTTTTCATATTCACTCAAGGAGCCATTGTCTTATCTCCATTGCCAAGCCAGCTGTGGAGTCACTGAGAAGAACTTCAGTTAAGGTCATTTTTCATTTTCTTCATACTGGTAAAAGCTTTCTGCAATCTCCTCTATTTTCTAGTTATGTGGTTTTGGTGTATTTGCATTTCATTATTTTCAGTTTTTGTTTGTTCCCTTCTCTGGGTTTTATGAGTTGATTACATTCTTCTTCGATCTTCTTCGTCCGATCTCCTTTCACTGTAATGGCTCTTCATCTTCTTTCATATTTCTGGGTTATTTCTCACTTCACGATCTCTCACTCCATCCATCTCTCTTCTTCAAAGCTTGATTTTCATGGCCAGAGAAAATCTAGCAAAATATCAAAGGGAGGGAGCTTTTTTTTTTTTTTTATCTCCGTATTGGTTGATCCATGATGATAATGATGAAGAAGAAAAGGGTGGGGGATTTTTCTTCGACTTGTTCATGTGGGTGAAGAAAAAGAAGAAAGGGGAGGAATTTTTTCCAAAGGGTTATCTTAAATATTTTGTACTATTTATATCTTCTTTTTGTGTGTTTTTTTTAAAAATTAATCCCTCATTTTCCTTTTCCTCTTTTTCATAGCAATTAAACTTGCACACAGTCATAAATTTTCCATATCATTCTCTCCCACATATTCCCTTCTCTTCCCTTTTCTATCAACATACATTCTCTCTACCAAAGGGACCCTCACACTTTTAATATGCTGAGAAAATTTGGTGATCACCATGGAATAGGTTCTGAAGTACTTCTTCAAGATCAACTTAAGTACTATGGAATTGGTTCGTTTATCCTGCTTAACGTGATAACTTCTGTTTTGCCCTCTTTCCGAGAATTTTAGCACCTCTTGTTCTATAAATTACTTTTAGCATAAAATAATCGTTATAATAGATGTTTTACGTTTTGATTATTGTGTCAGTACAAAAATAATATATGCTTCATTCATTCTAAAAGCTGCTTGAATTAAGAAAAAGTTACAAGTTACTTTACTTATGATATTTTTTAATATAGATATATTTATAGATTGTACAGGAACAATATGTTTCCACCTTTTTTATTTGAATGATTGGAAGATCTTATATGATTATTTTAAACGCTGTCCCTTTTAATTTTAATTATAACCTATAATTCCCATTAACATTACCGTGTAATTAATATTTTACTTTAACCAGTCTCCTCACACTTGTTCATGGCATCTCCGTCTCGTGCCCCTCCGTCTCCTGCTCCTGCTCCTCCGGCTCCTCTGAAGATGGCACATTTGGTAACGCAAATGGGGTCCGGTTACGAGCAAGTTATAAACATCTTGCCCCTCCAGTCCCCTGTTCTAAACCAGATGTTTGAGGTTGGTGAGGCTCAGGGCCAGGCCATTCCCAGGTTACAGTTGAACATATCGCCGTTAGCATTGTCAGTGTTATGGGAATACACTAGCGTGATTGGGGACGAGCGCAAAACGAAGAGATTTTTTGTCCGATTGCCACTTCAGTCCATGCTGGCCCTATTGAAAGCGGCCCACGAGCTGCGGAGCACACCCCTAATGGATGACGCCTACGATAGGCTCAGTGTGAGACTTTTGGGAGCACCCCAACAATTTAGATCCGATGATGACCTTGAGGTGCTCCATGAGATCAGGCTCCTCTTCTTGCAGAAGGGTTACTATATTTGAAGAATTTGTATTCTATTATTACTTATTAATGACTGCCTAGTTGTGTTGTGATTACTTCAATTCCTGGATTCAGTAACTATTTATCAATTGCTCTATTTGATGCTATATATATTTATGGATGACCATTGAATTACGGGTCTGGAGTAAGCAATTCATTAGGCAATGAAGTAAGTAATGATTTTGTTAATTAAAATAATGTGCACTAATATGTGGATTGAATAGATAAGATACAATTAAACTTGGCCAAAATGCTTTGAACCCCATGAGTTTCAGTTTTGCAGAGAAGAACACTTGCTTTCAGTGAACAGGAGGCTTCTAGTAACAGATATTTATTAATATTAGTCCGGATCTGTAGGTTCCTTTACATCCAAATGAGGAACTGGAAAATCTTACAAGGAGCATTTCAAGCTGGTTTTTAAACAGCAGTACCTTATTATGGACACATGTTTGACATAAATTTGTATGCACTCTATTTCCTGAGGCAATAATAAATCAAACTGATCATGCTGATGGAATAATCTGGAATATGGAGTATTTCGATTTGAGTGATTCTAATCAACATTTCTCTACTGAATATTGGAGCTACCAATAAGCCACGAGAATTGTATGATGCATTTCTTCGTATAATCATTTGGTCGATACATACTTATTACACAATATAGCAATCTGATTCATATGAGAGTTTGGGATGAGCAACAATGTTATAGCAATCTGATATTTGCTGAGAGTTTAGTATCTTTTCAAAGATTATAATTTCGTTTTTTTACTTTCTAAACCAGTTAATCATAATTTCTTTATATATATATATATAGGATGTAGCAAAAAAGAATAATGAATTTGTCTCTTCAGGCCTAGTTTGGTAGCTCATGCGATTCTGGGCCCAGCTTGGATTTAATGGCAATAGGGCCCACAAATTTAAAAAAACAAAAAAGGAAGGAAGACCTAAATAACGAGGAATATAAAAACTAAAAAGGAAAGAGAAGCAGAGGCGCGGCGTTTATCTATCGGGTTCATCTTGTTCATTGTCTATCTCCATACTCGCCTCCGACCTTCTCCGCTTCTCCTCTCGGCTCGCTTCTCCATGGCGTCTCCTGCACCGGATAAGAAGTGGGCATATCTAGTATCGCCGGTGGGCGGCCAGAATATTTTCGATATCTCGGTCCTGGGTTCTGCTTATTTAGATCAACTTTTTGAGGCGGGTCGAGCTCAGGGTCACGCAACTCCTTCAATCACGGTTCAAATGCCTACAATGGTAATGACTGCGCTTAAGGACTACACCTCAACGTTTGGACACGCTGATGCATTCACGAAGTTTTTCGGCCGGTTGAATCTGAAGTCCTTACTGGCCCTGCTCAAAGCCGGCGACCAGTTGGGTAGTAAATCCCTCATGGATGAAGCCTATTACAATCTCTGCGTCAAATTCCTGGGCGCACCCCCAAAATATGCATCCCAAGAAGACCTTGAGGTTCTGAATGAAATTAAAAACTTTTTCTTGCAGAGGGAGTACTATGATTGATTGAGTTATTACTTAATTGCCATGTTTAAGCTCGCTGGTCTTCCATTATTTCTGGGGGTTTCGAAAAGTTGAATATGTCCTTTTTTCTTCATTGTTTTAGTGTTATATGCTTCATGCCATTCTATTTTTGTCAAAGTACTTAATGTTTACTAAACCTTTTTTTGTAGTTATTTAATGTTCATTGGTCCTTATTTTGCTTTCGATCACTCCGAGCCTGATCTTTTTTCTCCGATGTTCTTGATGACGACGATATCTGTAGAAAAGCTCCGCCGCCTCTTGCCTTTTTTTTTTTTTTTTTTGGGTTTATCTGGATCCCTAATTCTGATTCCCGTGCGAAGAGATTAAAGCAAATAATATAATAACAATATAAAAGGATATAATAGGAGTAGTAGTAGTAGTAATAATCTGTAATCCATTTACTTTTTTCTTTCTTCAGAATATTAAATTATTATTCTTTATTATTATTAATATCATTAGTTTTGAATGATTTGATGCTTATTATGTGTAATCCGGGACGCTACTTAGAGTGCCCAAAATCTAGGCTTTATAATAGGACAGGGTTATAAATCAGAGATAAGATTACAAGGGTTATATAATTCCTGATTAATAGGGCTTTTATTCTAATAGTTTGTAGCACTTATTTTTTTGCTTATTTATTAAATTAATGATATATTTCTTGCGTAGACTTGTATTAATACATATTCAGCGATTTAGAGAGGATACATGATTGTCCAAATATTCTTTTGCATGCTGAATTGGGCTATTAGTGGTCTTGAAGGTAAACATCGGGATATATTATATTATATTTATAGAAAATAAAATATTATATGTGTGTGTATAAAATTTTCTATAAAAAATAAAATGCGTTTGAGCATATAAAATAATTTCAAAATAAGTATATAAAAAGTAGGAATTATAGCAAAGTGGTTACAATGCTATTAGTATGGCCAGAGAAGAACTTTTTGGAAGAACTATTTATGTACTATTTTTAGTTTAAAATGTTGAATATTAATAAGCTTACTCGAATGCATTGTAATCCTCAAAATAAAGTTTTATTTTATTTTTTTATAGAATATATATATATATATTATTTTCCATAGAATTTAATATTACGAGATATTTAATTCTTAATTCTAGATTTGTTCCTGATATATAGCTATACTAATAGTATAGTTTGAAATTCTTTGTAAACACTTTGCTATCATCCCTCTTTATTTTTCATATAATTATTTTGAAATTATTTTATTTTTCAAAATTTGAATTTAATATTTAAAATTTTGAGATTAAAAAACTGATCTAGAGTGATGTAATTGACTAAGTCTTGTAGTTTAGTCGATTACATGCCATAAACTAAACCTGTTTAAGTTGTCATAATATTCTTTGCATGGTGAATTGGGCTATTAGTGGTCTTGAAGGTAAAGCAAAGGGATATATTATATTATATGTTTTATAGAAAATAAAATTATATATATATATATATATATATATATATATATATATAATATTTTCTATAAAAAATAAAATAAAAATTTATTTTGAGGTTTACAATGCGTCCAAGTATATGAAATATTTTCAAAATAAGTATATTAAAAGTAAAGAGGGATGATAGCAAAGTGGTTACAAAGAATTTCAAACTATGCTATTAGTATGGCCCGCTATCCGAAAGAATTTTTTTCAGGGAGTATTTATGTGCTATTTTTAGTTTAAAATGTTGAATATTAATTAGCTTACTCGGACGCATTGTAATCCTCAAAATAAAGTTTTATTTTATTTTTTTATAGGAAATATTATATATATATATACATATATATACATACATATATATATATATATAGACATACACACATATATTATTTTATTTTCCATATAATTTAATATTACGAGATATTTAATTCTAGATTTCTTCTTGATATCTGTCCGTACTAATAGCATAGTTTGAAATTCTTCATAACTACCTTGCTATCATCGCTCTTTATTTTTCATATAATTATTTTGAAAATATTTTATTTTATATATTTTTTATTTTTCAAAATTTGAATTTAACATTTAAAATTTTGGAATTAAAAAACTGATTTGGTGTGATGTAACAATGTGACATGATCTCTCTAAAATATTTATATATAACATTATATTATATATCAGTTTATAAGTTAAGCATATTAGTTTTAGAAAAAAGATAGATATGAAAGATAAAATGGAGAAAAAAAAGGTCTTACGTTTACTACAAAAATTAACTACCAAAGTAAGTTTTACATTTAGGACTTGAAGAATATATACAACTCTTCGAGCAGCGCCTACAAGCCTTGTATGAGTTCAGTTTCTTTTATGTTGACACCTTCTTTAAGCTCTAATTGTTCCATGTTGGTGTTGTCCAATTAAGAAATGAATGTAATAACCAAAGAGTTTCAACAACGATTGAATAGCATGAACATGTTATCATTTCTCACACTATAATTTGTCATTACATAATGTTCATTTGATGTAAGACTTTTTTGGTAATTATATTCATTCCTTACAATCTTACAGTAACTTTCCCAATAAAATTCATTGAGGTATTGTTTTTATTTTTATTTCTTTGAGGCCCAACTTTGAGGTGATTTCCAAAACAAGAGAATTCATTGTAGTGGTGGTGTTTCCTCAAAATGTAGACAATGTACAGATTACAGTGGGTCAATTGTTTTCCCTTAGAAGATATAAAAGTGGGTAAAAGTCAGATTGTGAAATGTGATTTATGTTTGAATTGGTTGTTGTATAAGTAGCTTTTTTTGAAATTGAAACTTGTTTGGAATGACTTTTGGATAAGTGACTTTTGTGATAATTATAAGAGAAAAATTAAAATTAAAATTACCAAAAATATTAAAAATGCTAAATTACAAAATTTGGCAATGCTTAAATACATAATTTGATCAAATAAATATTACATAAGTAACTAGGAACTTATGCCCAATACAATTTGGTATTTAATTGTATCATGAATCTGATTCATTTCAATTGAAGATGAATGATTTATTTGAGTTGAAGATTCCTCAGCATAATTAGTCAACGAAGACTCTTCATCTACACTAATATTCCCATTTTCTACTTAAAGTAGCATATGATTGAAATAGTAAATAAGAAATTTATAGCTTTTCAAAAGCCAAGAAACCAAACTTTTCAAATAATCCCCTTTTCGCCAATAAATCTGATTGCCCATATTTTGCATCCACATGAAAAATTGAAGAAAAACCCATAAGCCCAATTGAAATAGTAAATAAGCCTCCAAAGTCTCTCCTATAAGTTATCATAAACAAGCCCATTAATGAGGATATGGACCATGAGAGAAGTTAGATTCATTCAAGATATGGATTAGCTAACTAATGCCCAACTATGGAAAATAAAATACTAATTCCAACATTAAAATCAATATAATTAAGAAATCAAGTAGAGTCAAAACACCTATAGAAGATCCATCTGTCTTAATAAAAACCCAGAAAAAAAAAATCATGTTCTTAACCAAACTAAGTAGAACATCAATCAAAATTTAATGCTTAGAGTCAAAAGAAGATGACCATCAAATTTAACCATCAAAAGAAAAGACCAAACAAAATCAACAATGGTTGGATCAAGTGAAAGGAACTTAATTCCACTAATAAGGTCTATGATTTGAACCAAGAAGAACAAGAACAAGAATAATAAACAAAATAATTTAAAGAATGACATCTAATTTATTTTTAAAAAATTTGGATAAATATATGTAATTAAAGGATTACAGAGTATTGATTTTTCTTTTGTTAATTTCGAAGGTATTTTTCTAGGACTTTCACTATGATCAATTTTACATGTTTATGCAAAACTTAAGTTTTCAAAATTAATTAAAATTTTTTGTAAAACATTTCATACATGATATAGGATCCTAATTAGAAGAATGACTACTAATTTTTATTTTTAGAAAAATTAGATAAAGATACGTAATAAAATAATTAATAAGTAATGATTTGTCTTTTGTTAATTTCAAAGGAATTTATATAGGATTTTCATTATAATAATTTTACATGTTTATGCAAAATTTTAAATTTTAAGAAAATTTTGAAATATCATGTAACCAATGTCATACATAATATATTATCCTAATCTGAAGAATAGTAACAAATATATTTCTTAAGATATGTAATTAATGATTATTAAGTGATGATTTGTCTTTGTTTAATTTCAAAGGTATTTTTCTAGGATTTTCCCTATTATCATTTTACATGTTTAAGAAAAATTTAAATTTTAAAATACTTTTCAAAACTTTTTTAAACAATGTCGTAAATAATAAAGGATCCTAATTTGAAGAATTACAACAAATTTTATTTTTAAAATTTTAGATAAATATATTTTATTAAATTATTATTAAGCAATTATTTGTCTTTTGTTAATTTCAAAAGTATTTTTCTAGGATTTCTCCTATAACTATTTTACATTTTTATGAATTATTTAAACTTTTAGAAATTCTTGAAACATTTTTACAACAATGTCATGCATAATATAGGATTCTAATTTGAAGAATGACATTTTTTTTTTCCACTTTTGTGTAACACCTCAAATTCCATACTTGAAAATCGTGTCGGTTGATACTTCATTTTAGGAAAAATCAACAGAGTTTGAGGTGCTACAACTTAGAGTAATGCGGGAACGGAAATCATGCACTAATATTTGGACAATGAGTATCTGATATAAAATGCCCAGATATATGCTGATGCCCCGACATAAGCTGGTAAATTAAATATCCTGAAAGAATATTCATGTGATACAAATATGAGAGACTTAAATAAAGCTCTCGAATAAATCCAGTCTTTTAAACTAAACCTATGGCTTAGAACCTAACTCAGTTAATCAAATATATTGGCCAGATCGGTGTTTAGTCTAATGGGAGTCTCCCCGTCTTTCACGGAGACTTATGACAACCCACCAACAAACCCTTTCTTAGTCTAAGCACCAATTGGTTTGAAATAACTTTGTTAGATTCCTGCCAGAAACTAGGCCCTACTAACTTCTACCGACCTTCGTCTTCGGTCGGTGCCTCGTCGCGACTCTGTCCGCTTCACCTCTTTTCAGCTCCGTCACCTCCTCAGATCCAGGTCTCTTTCCTGAACCTTTAGTTAATGCTGAGATTCAATGCCCATTGAATCTCAGGTATCAGTTAACCTCATATGAAAAGTATAAACAGTATATGATAGATAATCACAACAATCCACAGCCAAATGAATGTAAACATACATGATTCAATCAATAATATCAAAGCCATACAAGACATAAGAGAGTTAAAGTTACCAGTACGTGAACGTACCTTTCACCGGGTAGTTACCAACATGCCCGTCTTTCGAATCTGACCCCGACCTTTTTGGGTATCCTATAATGTTACCATCGGATTATTTCCTTTTCCACATTTTATATGATATTATAATTAATATCATATTTCCTAGAATAATATCAAAAAGGATATTTTCACCTATTTTGACATTTCTACCCTTGGTGGCTCTATTATTACATTTTTGCCCTTACATTTCTTGAAAAACGTTACCACAGATTTTCTGGGTAGATTTTTCACTAACTTTGAAAAATCATAACTAATTCTACAAAAATCAAAACGAGGATCCGTAAAATTCCCGAGGATCCGTAAAATTCCCAGAATCCTTAGGATGTCTATCTTCAAGAATATATACCTAGAATTTATGAACAATTCCCAGTTTTCATTTTTCTTAACGTTGCCCAGAATTTTCCTAGAAAACGTAGCCTTAATTTAAGAATTTTTATCTCCTTGCACAAAACTCTAAATGACACACTACAGGTATATTTGGAAAGCCCTAGATGTCTACTTTAACCATTGAAATTTTCAGAATTTATTAACCCTATCTTCAACATAAAATCATAGCCTTTTCGTTGCTGACTCTGGGAAACTTCTAACCGAAAATTTCGCCAAAATTTCTCTACTTTGATCTTTGATCTTCAAGAATTTTGATATATCATGATTTTCATCTAATTTTCAAAATAAAGCCATTTTTAACCAGAAAAACATGAAAAATAAAATATATTGGAAAATTAAAGATCAAAACAACATATAACCTATGAACTCAAAAGCTATAACTCAAGAACTAGAAAACTTACTCTTGAAGAACCTTGCTACTCCTTCTTGCTTCCCACTAACTCTCACTTTCACTCTTAGAATCAGATGCCTTAGCTTGTTTTGGTGTGAATTTTATGAAGAGCAAAGGCCTCTATTTATAGTGAAATGTCATGGCATTTTGGTAGTTTCTTTGAACTTCCTCATCTTGCTTGTGGACCATGAGATCTAGGTTAACTTGAACTCTCTAATCCTCACCCTTCACTCAACCAAACCGTCCTCCCCCCCCCCTCTCTCTCATTTATCTATCCTCTTCCATTTTTAATTAATACACCTTATCATCTTCCAATTTGCAATAATGACCCATGTGCCAATCTTAATTAGAATATCATAAACTCCTCTTCTTCCCCAAGTCACAAACCGTCCCCCACTCCCTTTTCCATTTAGTATGTTTTTTCATTAGCAAAATATCCCATGGTTCAAGTGTTTTCATTGGCTAGTTGCAAATATTGACTTTTCAACATGTATTTGTGTGTTAATTATCATGGAATCTTATCTAAATCATCCTCCTACATGCTGGACGTTTTTTATGACCTTTGGGGAAGATTTAATAAGCTATAATTAACCCTCTAATCAAGTGTTTATATGCCCACTAATTACATGTTTCATTGTACCATTGGTTTGTTAGTTGACCATGGCAATTAGTGCTTCATTAGACAAGTTTAATTCTTCATCCTTGGCCCTTAATTTTAGGTAGAGAAATCTTACAATTTTTTTTGAAGATCTTTATTCAATATTACATGTGCTTTTATAATATAATATCTACCTTAAAATATTATAAACTTCTTCTTCCTCTCCAAGCCACCAAATTTCTAGAAGAGTTTAAAAATTGCATGTGCTTTCTTTCATAAGATATTATCAATAAAACTTGGCTAAGATTCATCCGACATGGCTTGACCGAAAATTTAAGACTCATGCGGTAGATGATGATGTCATAGTCTTATGCATACAATTCTCCAATTGGTTTAATTATTATCTCATGGATTTAGGTTAATTAGGTGATTTAGTAAGGCCATTAGATCTACTTTTATTAAGCTTATTCTTTGCCATTGATCTTAGTTGTCAATTTTGACTTTTTAAAGTTGATTAACAAAGCTTAATTAAATCCTTAATTTAATGCTTAAAGCTTCTTAAATATAACCATCATTGGTAACTTTAATTAATTGAAGACTTAAGCTTAATTAGATGAAAATATGTTGAAAACACTTGGCTCACAAAGCTACACCATGTGCTAGTTGCCATTGTTGACTTTTGGGGCACAATTAATTAGCTTAATGATATGCTTAATCTCCTTCTTTATTGCTAATGTCCTATATTAATTGATTTGCTAATTAATCCAAGTTATTAAAGCATCATTAGCTTTTAATTTCATCAATTAATCCCCTTGATATCTTTGAATATATAACAGCCCCTTTTTAATGATTTATTTATCTCAAATCATCTTGCAATTAGTCTTTAATCAATGCCTTTAATTGCCTTTAACCAAATTGAAAATACTTACACAAGTAAATTCACATTTGATTAGGTATTTTTCTTTTAATAGGCTTATGCAATTTTAGCCTAAATTTGCCTTAATCATTATGCATCTAATTTCCTTAAACATCTATTTAATTTTGTTGTCATCTACCTCTTGTCTTGAGGCTAAAATATAGCCTTTAAATAATGTCTCATAATTAACCTTTGGTTAATTAATTCCAAAGGAAAATTGCCTAAAATTTAATTAATAATTTACACAAATTTTGAGACCACATATTCACCTATTTTAATAGGTGTTATTTATCAAAATATAACATTCATGATAAATAGGAATTTTAGGGTATTACACTTTGAACAAGGATATGTAATTAAATGATTATTAAGTAATGATTTGTCTTTTGTTAATTTTGATAGTGTTTTTCTAGGATTTTCCTTCAATCTTTTCACATGTTTAAGCAAGATTTTTTTTTAAAAAAAAGAAATATTTTGTAAACAATGTATATTTAATTTAAGATGACAACAATTTTCTAAGTCCTAAATATATTGGATGTTACACGACACCCCATTAGTTCAACGAGAGGAAAAGACCTATGGTCTGGACATGTGCTATGTGGATTTTGACCGGTCCTCATCATTTGAACAATGAGCTTTTGAGTGGCCAGTAACTTGGATAGTAACATACCCTATGGGTCTAGTCGAAGGAAATAAGGCAGTTCTGTTGGATTGATGGGAAGCAACTTGGGAATTGTGACATAGAAATCATGAGACAGAATTTGTGCTATGGAAATTGTGATATAGAATTTGTGATAACAATTTAGGATACCGAATTTGTGATAGGAAATTGTGATATGGAATTTATGATATGGAAGTTTATGAATTATATATCTAATACTTTGTTATATAAACTATTCCACTTGGCACCTCACGAGCACATATTAACATGCATGATGTGTTGGATGGTTGGTTATTGAGACTTTGGTTTCACCCCGTTGCTTTTAAAATTTTTCTGGTAATAGTTCTTTTGCTAGTCAATTGGGGATGGCTTCAAAGGCTTGATTATTGTAATAATCTTTGTACAACCTCCTCCTTTTTTTATTTATGTGGTGAATTATTGGGTATTGCCACTGTAGGACTCATGTTGCATACTATGATGTGATATTATGTTTTGAATTATACTATTTTCTATTAAGGATAAGTAACTCAAGTGGATATTTGAGAAAATTGTTCTTTAAGTATTTTGATAATTGAGTTTCATATTGAGCTTCTGGTCGGATGATTATACCCTGGACTTCGCGAAGTCCAATGCCCAAGTGTTTTGATTAATTATGGTTTAGTTTGTGAAACGATGAGAATAGTTCTATTATCCATAATAGATTTCAAATATTTTACTATTGGGTAATTAACTTATGACATTTTATAAATGTTTGTGAAAGAAAAAGAGTTTATTCCTGGGCTTATGGGTTGAATACTATATTTTGAGCTTCGAGAAGCTCAATGTCCAAATGTTGATTGGAATGGTTTTATAATGAAGGATTTTTTTTTAAATAAACATGTTAGGTGGATTGTGTCTTTTTCTAACATGCTTTAATCCATGATAACTTATAAACGGTCAGTTGTACTTTGTTCTATTATTGATAAGTAATTCAAGTTGTTTTAATCCTCTTTAATAATGATAGTGTTTTCAAATGGTTAGTTGAACTCTTTTCCTACCATGGTTTACTTTTGAAAATTGAGCTATAATCTTTTCTACTATGTTAAACCTTCGGGTTTAAGTTTTTTCTTTTATGTCATAGTAGTGTTTATTACCCGAAGATTTTGTTAAGTGTATAGATAATTGAGTTTTAAGGAAAGGATTTTACAAAATTCACACTAACCTTTGATGTTGCAACAACCTTTGTAGACCTTGTAGATGATGAAGGAGTAGAAACTTTTATTAACTTCGATGGAGAAAGTGATCATGTGTATGTAAGAGAGAATGTAGATGACAATACACAACCAACAAGGAATGATGCAAGAGAGAAACAACATCTGTAAGTTGTATTTCCTTTTTGAACTAATATTTTATGTTGTCACTTGTTGCCATGTGTAACTTGTCACTAGATACTCTAAACTTGTCATTGGTTGTCATGTAACTTGTCATTGGTTGCTTTAAACTTGTGATTTGATGCTCTTAACTTGTCTTTTGGGGTAAAATTGTACTTTCACATTTGGAATTAATAGTACCTAGGTCCTTTGAGACTTAATTGCATTTTGCTGATTTCAAGAGACATCATTGTAATTAATTATTTTAATTGGAACCTAATTGCAATTTTCCTATTTATAAATTGATATATAATCTAATGAAACAATTTGTACTATGTTATACGGGATATTAAAAAAATTTCAAAATAAATATTTATATTAGTAATGGCTAGAAAGCAGACCTTAGAATAGTTCATGGTTGAAGGTTGTTTTAAATTATTATGATTAATTATATTTTTTTTGATACACATTATTATGATTGATTATAACTACTTTGAAGTTTGGGAGAGCATAAGGGGATTTATTACGTCAAAGGGACTCGGTTTTCCACCTCCTATCCTAAGTTGTCCCCCACGGTCCGCCCTTAAAACTAGCCCTAAATAATTTAAAATTGTAATCAAAAGATATTTTCTAAAATAAATTGCTCTCTGAGTTTTCACTTAAAAATTATCTTGTTCTTAATTGTTTAACAATATAGTAATGATTTTTATAATAAATGAGGCAGAGATGAATTTGAAAGTCTTTGGATGTCCCACTTACATCCATCTTCATCACACCAATAAACTCAATCCTAAAGTTGTTCGATGTCTATTTTTGGGGCATTCGAGATCCCAAAAGGGTTATAAATGATATGATCATGTGTCAAAACACATTTATGTTACTTGTGATGTCACTTTCCATGAGAATGTTCCATTCTATTCCCAATCATCAATTGAAGGGGAGAATTGGAATGAAATTCATACTGAAAATAAACTTGTGACACCTAAAACACCACAAATAAGGAACATAGTGGTTCAGGGGGAGACACCACCACTAAACCTTTTTAGATCTATATACGATGACATAAGACATGTGAAGTCCCTTAAGAAGCCAAAGTACTCTAAGAGTCTGTGCAAGAGGTAGGTCTGAATGAAGTACAATATGTGAATAAGACAAGCGCGAAATGATCTTGACTTGCCTATTGCAATTCATAAACAACCTAGAGCCTACACAAGACATCCCATTGAAAGGTTTTTCACATATCAAGCACTTTCCTTGACATACTGTGCCTTTGTATCTCATCTTGACAGTGTTAGGGTCCCGAATAACATTGATGAAGCCCTAGCGTAGGTAGTTATGGAAGAAATGAGGGCCCTATAAGGAAACAGTGTATGGGATATTATGGATCTACCAAAGGGAAAGAAAGTTGTATGGTGTAAGTGGGTTTTTACTTCTAGATACCAAGCTGATGGGAATCTTGAAAAATGCAAGGCAAGATTAGTTGCTAAAGGTTTTTCCCAAGTCCATGGCATGGACTATACAAAGACTTTTGCACCAGTAGCAAAACTCAATAACATTCATATTCTATTCAAGAATGCATTCCTGAACAATTAATTGAAAGAAGAATTATATATGAAAATTCATCATGGGTTCCTTAGAGATAGAGCTAGTCAAGTGTGTAAACTGAAGAAGTTGTTATATGGGTTAAAACAGTCTCCTTTGGCATAGTTTGAAAGATTTACTCGAGTAATGACGCCACAAGAGTATCAACAAGGGCAAAGTGATCACACTCTATTTTTAAACATTTAAATGGGAAAATAGTATTACTTGTTGTGTATGTAGATGACATTGTCCTTATAGGTGATGACCTGACAGAAATCAACAAACTTAAAGAGGCACTAACTCAAGACTTTCAGGTAAAGGACCTATGAGAAATGAAATATTTACTGGCATGGAAGTTGCAAGATTAAAGAAAGCAATTTACATTCAACAAAGAAAATATATCCTAGATCTCTTGAAAGAAAATGAAATGTTGGGATACAGGCCAAGTGATACTCCTATATGAGTTGATAAGATAGATAGTGATGCAAACCTGGGGAAATTTGTGGACTTGGCTAGACATCAGTGAATGGTGGGAAAGTTGATTTACTTATCTCATACTAGAACTGACATTGCATTTATTTACAGTAAAGGTAGTGAGCTAACACTCCCATATTCTAAAGGAGAAGTGTTGAAATGAAGTATATAGAATCCTTATGTACTTAAATGGGCCTTTAAGACATGGTCTACTATTCAAGAAATTTGACCAAAGGGTGTACATATGTTCATAGATGCTGACTGTGCAGGAGATTAAGAGGATAGAAAGTCTACTTCAGGGTACTTCACGTTTGTCTGGGGCAATCTTGTCACTTGGTTTAGTAAGAAACAAAGTGTAGTAGTGAGAAGCAGTGTTGAAGCTGAGTTTAGAGCTATTGCTCTTGGGATTTGTGAAGGCATATGGGTAAAATGAGTGCTTGAAAAGTTGAAGATGATTGTAAATTTGCCATTCAAGCTCTACTCATACAACAAGGCTACCATTAACATTTCTCACAACCCAATCTAGCATGATTGAATGAAGCATGTGGAAATAGACAAACACTTTATAATGAAATGGTTGATGATGGAATAGTTGAAATCAAGTATGTACCTTTGAGAGAACAAACAACAGATTTCTCACCAAAGGTCTTGCCCAAGAAAAATTTTAGTTCTTTATTGGCAAGTTGGACATGATGGATATTTATGCTCTAACTTGTAGATAGTATCTCTGAGATTAGATTCTGAATTAGTGGCTATATTATAGGGATGTGAATAATTAGATATTTGATTTTATTCTTTCACATTTAAACTAGTAGAATAGTCAAGGTTTTTCTCAAAAGATACTCCCTCATTTTGGGGCAACAAATTAATTATAAAAAAATCTAGCTTGGTGTTTAGCTTATCAATCCATTATCAGATAATAAAGAAGTTGTCGGAGTTATTGGGAATTAAGTTTCAATCTTGACTTTGGAAAAATCTGGGAACCTATATTAATGATCCTTACTCTGATGAACGGAAATATGAGGAAGTGATTGAGGAAGTGGATAAGAGATTGGCTGGGTGGAAATGCCATCTTCTCTCTCAAGCAGGTAGATTAGAATTGAATAGTAATTCTTTGACGTCCTTATTGGTATATCCTTTTTCCTGTATGAAGTTTTTGTTGGAAATTATGCCCTAGGGGCAAGTCATTGTACTTTGAACATTAACGTTATTTAAAGTATTCTCTATTTCGTTATCATTTCATTTGCATGTTTATAGTGATAACTGTATCCTTGGATATATCTTATAGATTGTCCTAAATGTCCCTGGTTGGTCATCTATGCGAGAGCAAAGATGAAATAATACCAATATGACTTTGATGAGGTATGGAGATACGAATCAAAGTCATAGGCACTTGTAAGAGTACATGGTGCTGGACCGACTCACTATGATAAAACTACATAGATTTAGTCATAAGCTTATCTCATGTATAACCGCGTCACAATGCCCTTTGACCTCAGATCATTTTGGATTCCTACATGATGAGTCGCTGATCTTTGATCTAGTCAAAAGTCACCTTTGACCAGGTGATGAGTCGTTGATCTTTGACCTAGTCAGTGGTTTTTATGTAGAGGAATGTGAATGATTAAGATAGAATTTGTCCCTCACATTTGTAGAGAGATAATACTGAGCCCCTCGATGAGTGAGTCTAAGAAATGTATGGTCATACTACGATGGAAAGGAGTTTCCATTTCAATTATTAGACTAGACAAGAATTGAGAAGTAATGGTCAAGAACAGGAAGTTGACATTATCCATGCCTCATACTTGACCACATTATCACGTGACAAAAGGGACGTGACATGGTTGTACGATAGGTTATATCGTATCATCGATCCCCATAAGAATTAGGTAGTCGCAATGTCTTACAAGAGGCTGCTTACGACTTGTGGGTTGGTATAATATTGGCTCGCTACCAATCTCATGTGGGCCTACTGTTGGTTATGATTAGTTTTGATGATGTCTTATATAGATATAGATGCCATTAGTAAGAGCAAAAATTTCATATCATATATGTTGACTAATTGCTACATTTAATGTAGATCTGTTCAAATATGACTGTGGAGAATGATCAAGAGAAGAGAAGAAAGAAAGAATAGAATTGTGAAGTCAAATGATAAAGAACAAGAGAAGAGAAGAAAGAAAGAGTTGAATCATGGAGAATGATCAAGAAAAGAGAATATCTGTTCAAATATGACTGTGGAGAATGATTAAGAGAAGAGAAGAAAGAAATAATAGAATTGTGGAATCAAATGATAAAGAACAAGAGAAGATAAGAAAGAAAGAGTTGAATCATGGAGAATGATTAAGAAGAGAGAAGAAAGAAAGAAGAACTTGCTGAATAGACGGAGAAAATCATTAAACAAGTTCTTAGTTTTATTCTTGAAGTCTCCACGATCAAATGAAAGTTGGAATGGCTCGATTCGGAGTTAGAACAAGCAAATATCAGTTTCTAAATAAATAAACTCGAGCTTGTCACTTACAAACTTGAGTTTACCACTTTGCTACAGATATTGACTCCTCTGGTACGAGCAAACTCAAGATTATACTTATAAACTATACTCAAAATTTGATGATATCTTCCAAACCAGGAATAGGATTGAGGTGAAATCAATTTTGTATGAAACTATACTCCCAATGCATCATCTTGACAAAGTTACATGCCCAAAGAAGATCAGATGAGAGAGCTATGAATTTTGAAAGTTGGATCAGAAGTTCATGCCACACAGCAGACCAAGCTTCAATGTTTTGAGTGTAACTCACAATCTACACATCGGAATGAGCTGAAATCGGTGGCATATGAAAGTAGACTCATAAGGGTTTCCATCAAGAGTTAAATGAACCAAAATGAAGTTCAGACCAAGGAGATATGGCCTTCGGAAGTTGACAGAAAATTTAGAATGTTACAAACTCGAGCCTATCACTTATAAACTTGAGTTTGACTCAGACAGAGAGCTCGTTGCGATCTGATATTCGATAAACTCGAGCCTAAAACTTATAAACTTGAGTTTAGCTCAGACAGAGTGCTATCGAGGATTTACAAGTCGAACAAACTCGAGCCTGGACATATAAACTCGAGTTTACCTTACACAGAGAGTTTCTCCAAGCTTTTCAAAACGTGCAAACTCAAGCCTACATTTTAGAAGCTCGAGTTTGTCACTTACAGAGAGCTTTCGAAGATTTTTCAAGACAGGAAACTCAAACACAAATTTATAAACTCAAGCCTATAGTAGATCGAGAGTTTTCAAAGGTCTTTTAACTGAAGCAAACTCAAGCCTGCTGAGACTAGACTCAAGCCTGACAGATCTCTATTTTCCAAATCACGTCTTCAACTCTCTGATTTAAACTTATGATACATTTTATCCATATCTTAAATTGTGAATCATCATATATACATATACTTGATCAATATGCTTATTAGTTTCAGATGATTTTAGCAAGGATCAAGGTAAAATCAGATCTGGATTAAATGCAATTAATGAAGAGCCAAGAACAAGCCTGAAACTTCTCCTCTATCCCAATGGTTCAGCTTAGGACGTTACAGATCGTCCAAATCACTCTCCAACGATCAAAAACGGATTATGGAATGACAAGAATACTGGAAGATCATCTGCAACGGCTAAATCCAGGATTCCAGCTAAGAATTGATGAAATAGAGAAAAATATGCAACTTTCATATTCCAGAAATAAAGCTGAACATTGAAGAATAAAAGAGAAGAACATGCAACGGCTAGTTCCTCTAATTAAACTATAAATACCCAGGAAGACTCATAGCAACAACATGCACAGTTGCAACTGATTGCATTTTTATTTTGACACTTCATTGTGCATACTTCAGTATGTGAACTTCAGTGTTTATTCATATCTACTCTTTTTGAGAGTCTTGTTTTGAAAATCATTTGATTACTTGTTTGAGAGAACTCAAGGTTGTGGAACCTGTGAGTTGGGTTATTTAATTATAAAGTGTAAGGGGGAGCAAGTCCTTGGTGATTAGGATTGCTTAAGATTTACATTGTTGTAATTCAAGAATATTGATATAGTTGAAAAACCCAGAAGGTATCTGAGGACTGCACGTAGGTAAAGGTTAGGACCAAACCAGTATAAATCTTATGGTATCTAGCTTTTCTTCCCTTGCTTTGTTATACTATGTTTTCGATTTAAAAACTTGAGTGTTTCGAAAAGTTTTTCAAAATTACTAAAGTCTTATCAAACACCCAATTCACCCCCCACTTGGGTGATAGTCAGGTCCAACACCTACAGGGTCACACACAAGAATAACCCAACACGAGCAAAAGTGTCTAGATTCATTGAATAGAGATTATAATATTGTTATATAATATTTGTTTTGTATTTAATTTATTTGATAAATTAGATATCTAACACAAATAGTGATATTGTATCTCAGATTTAATTTTCGAATAAAGATATCATATATACAATTTAATTTAAATTGAGATATAGTATCTCAGATTTAATTAAATAGATAGATATCATTTCTCAGATTTAATTTATAGAGATAAATTGAATCAGAGTGCTTTTAATTCGAATTAAATAAATATATTGGATTATATCTATTAGATAGATTTAATTAATACATTATTTTAATCCAAATTCAAATTTCAAAATTAATAAGGATTAATTTTGAATATAATACGCCTATTGAGTTTTGAAAAACCTACGGGATTTTTTATCAGGCGTATTAGAAAAGCCGCAAGAAACCCTAGAGAGAAAATAGAGAGACGCAAGAATACTGAAGGCACTAGCACGTTGCCGTCGGTGTTGGAGGTTGTTCGTGTGGATACTGATAGAGGGAATATATTCGTAGAGTTGGCTCTAATTGATCGAGTAGGTAGCCCACGAGATCAAATTTGAAAGAGACACTTCTTAATTCGCATAGGTACGGTTCCTTTTCTAACTTTATTTAACCGCCGTTGATGGATCCTCCGATGGGATTCGTAGGTTTTTAATTCTGATGTGTGTACGGATCCCAACAGTTCCCCCAGAAAATTTGTCATAAAATCTCTATGAAGATGGAAAACTTCTTTTAGAGTTGGTCCTCCAATACTGGTAGGGCTCATTTATTAGGGTAGGAAGAAGTGTGCCTTTTGAAGTACAAATGAGTTCTTCAAATTATGTAGTTGGATGTTTTCAACTCTGCATTAATTCCCAAGCACTTTTAGAGGATTGTATCCAATTAGTCCAATTTGCTCAGCCAAATTATGCTTCATAAATATCTTGACCTATATCAAAACTATATTTTTAAACCTGCTTATAATAGTCTTCTTTTTTGGAAGCATATTATCAAGGCTGGTTCTTTAGTTCCTGATCACCTTACCGGGCAAGTTGGGGATGGAACTAACATTCAACTAAATAGTTGGGTATTGTGGCCTCTACAACAATCTAGTTTGTCATATGCCTCTCTAGGGGTGACAGCTTGACAGGCCTTATACTACGCCAATGTGCTGGATGGAATATTTTGTTCCTATCCTCTATTTATCCCAAACAGGTGTTGCGCCAATTTGCAATGTATCCAGTACCAATATCTCAAGCTTTAAACATTATTAGATGGACTGGCAATATATTTGGGGCATATATAGTTCGAGATGGATACCATGTGTTGCAGAAGAAGGATGGATGGGCTACAGTAGGTGTGCATGTGATTTGTCAAATGATTTGAAAGGCTGGGCTTCCACCAAGACTGAGGTTACTTTTGTGGAAGATGGTTAGAGGTATTTTACCAACTTCTTGCTTGCTTAGATATAGACACTTGCTTGTGACAAAGGTATGTACTTTTTGTGTTAGTGAAGATGAATCCTTGGATCATTTATTTCTTTATTTGGATCGTTTTAAAGAGGCCACCCTACAAGTGCATAGATTGCAGGAGAATGTACATGTACATCTACTCATAGTCAATCTAGATGGTTCATCTCAGATAGCGAGGTCAATTTATAAGACTCCCATTCAGACTCTAAAAGACTTCAGAACTCGATCAAAAAAGTATCTGGAGTTAGAGCATGTGGAGATAACCAACGTCATGGGAAAAGAGAGGAGGAAGAGTCCACCTCCAAAAGGAAAGGAACAACCTAGAAATCGAAGGCAGGATTCCTACGTAAGGAACTCGGGTAATAAGTCTAGGGGTGGCAAGTATGAAGGAAAGTATGAAAAATACACTTCCTTAAACATCTCGCGATTTCAACTATGGAGGGAGGAAGCCTTGATCGAGATGAAAAAGTTGGACCGACCTCAACCACTTTACAATAAGGGAGGCTTAGATCGATCTCGGTTTCGTGAATTTCATGACGGAATGGGACATGCTACTGATGAGTACTGGGATAGGGGAATTATGACAATATGTCATAAAAACCCAGGGACAGAAGAATAATAAACGCAAGCAAGCAGGCCGTAGGTAGAGCTCGGCACCCGAGAAGAAGAAGAAAGATGAAAGGTAAAGAAAACGTAATGGTGATGATGAATTTCCAGAAGCTGAGTTCGATTGCAACGTCATTAGTAGAGCTCTAGTAGGAGTATGAGACACAGTAAGCCAAAGAAAAAAAATACCTCAGGGAGGTCCTTTCAATAAGGAACCATCCAAAATTCAAAGAAGATCTTAGCAAGCTGGAACCTCCTCTGTTGTGCTTCACTAAGGAGTATTTGAAGGACGTAGTCTCAGGGCATCAAGACGAATTTGTGATTAATGGGCACCTTGGAGAAATGCCGAGTTAAAAGATCTTCGTAGATGCTAGAAGCTCCGTAGACATTATCCTATAGGACGCTTTCAAAAGGATGAACCTTGATCCGGAGGATTTGAAGCCATGCAAAACAACCCTCATAGGGTTTAACGGAGAAGACACTTGTCCAAAGGGATATATCAATCTCAAATTAAAACTGGGAACTAAGGAAGCTTTCAAATCAGAACGGGTCAAGATCATCGTTGCCGATTTCCCATCCACATACAACATAATTTTGGGAAGGCCATTATTCATAACTGGGACATGTTGGCGTCAACTAAGCATCAAAAGTTGAAGATAGTGAGCAACAAGAACGAAATTGCTACCATTAAAGGAGATCAGAAGGAATCTTGGTAGTGTTACTTTGCCACGGTCAAAGAAGGGGAAGGCAGCCCTTCTTCCCCGCCCCAGATCCAAAAAGGAGAAAGGAGTATGAGCAGTGTTAGAGCAAGGCAACAAGGCAAACCAGTAAATATGGTAGAGCTGGATATGCGAGAAGATGCCGAGGTCTAAAGATCGGAGCCGAATGGAGAGTTAGAAGATTTTGTCCCAAGAACTGAGCCAGGGCAAGTCACTAAAGTCGCAAAGCGCTAGATCCTATGGTGCGAACCGAGTTGAAAGAGTTTCTAAAGAAGAACCAGGATGTGTTTGCCTAGAAGTCATCCGAGATACCTGGGGTGGATCCTGAATTTTGCTGTCATAAACTAGCAGTTCATCCAGGATCAGTTCTAGTGGTGCAGAAGAAAAGAAAACTCAGCCCAGGAAGGAGAAAGGCTTTGGGCGAACACGTGAAAGAATTGTTAGATGTCAGCTTCATTTGAGAGGTGTAGAATACCACTTGGTTATCCAACGTGGTCATGGTGAAGAAACTGAATGGGAAGTGGAAGTCTGTACAGACTACATCGATCTAAATAAGGTGTGTCCTAATGATGTGTATCTGATGCCCAATATTGACAAATTCATTGACAATTCATCCAGTTTCCAATTTCTTTCCTTCATGGATGCATATTTCAAATACAACCAAATAGTTATGCACCCTAAGGACCAAGAAAAGATGACTTTCATCATTAAGAAGGCTAATTACTACTATAATGTAATGCCTTTTGGGTTGAAGAATGCGGAGGAAACATATCTGTTAGTTCTCAACCAAGTTTTTGATGATAACTAAACACTTGTAAATCAGTGATTTAAATGTTTTAATAAGAACTTGATTTCAAGCTTTAAAACTCCAGTTCTCATCACAGCAAAATGAAGAACTCGAGTTCATGGGTAAAGAACTCAAGTTCATGGGCTAAGAACTCGAGTTCGCGAGCTTGGACTGTGGAAAATGCTCTGAGTCTGAAAGAACTCGAGTTCATTAGTAGCAAACTAGAGTTGATCAACTCGAGTTCACAATTAAGAACTCGAGTTCTCTTTGTTGCAAACTCGGAGATAGAACTCAAGTTCTTGGCAAAGAACTTGAGTTCTCATTAAAGAACTCGAGTTCCTTTGTGATCAAGTTTAAGAACTCGAGTTCTTAGACTAGAACTCGAGTTCATGAACTCGAGTTCCTGTCTGAGAACTCAAGTTCTTTGAGAAATGAAATTGAAGAAAAATGAAGAACTCGAGTCCTTTGTGATCAACTCGAGTTCTCATTTTGCAGATCAGAGGTGTGTGAAGAAAAGTCAAAAGAACTTGAGTTCTTGATAAGAACTCAAGTTCTAGAACTCGAGTTCTACTTTGACAACTCGAGTTCTTGGTGCTGTCTGTGATTTCTGATTCTGCGAAAGAACTGATCTTTGGTTGATAACTTTCCGAATCACTTAATATAATATATGAAATGCTTTTTATCACATTTGCTAGTGGTTTCAGGGATTACAACGGGTTATTATTCAAAATCAACATAAAGCTGATGCTCACGTCACAACATTTAATGCTGAAGCAGGAAACAGAGCAGCAAATAGAAAGAAGCCAGAGTAGCAGGAAGAAACATTCTTCCAAGGATTACTTAATCAAGACATTCTTCTGCAAAAGCACTCTCAACGATCAACGCATTTAATGAAAGAACGGATTTCATTTAATGAGGCCTCAACGGTCCATTTGGCTGCACAAGGAACAGAGCAAGCTGTGTCTAACGGAAAATTAAATAAGTCACAACGGTAACTCTCAAGTTCCTCCCAACGGCATTAATGGTGAAAGAGTATAAATACCCAAGCATACAATTCGGCCACCTACCGAAACTCTGCGCATTTACTCTGAGTTATTATCTTATCAGTTTCATTACTCTCAACTTGTACTTCAGTGGTCATTTATTATTCAACTCGTGAGGAGTTACTTAAACATTCAATTTTCATTCGTTTGTAAAATCTTAAGGTTGTGGAACCTTAAGTAAGGGTGTACAATTACAAATAGTAAGGGGGAGTGAGTCTGAGGGATCATTCCGAGTTGTGTAATTGTATTCTGAAGATAGTGAAAAATCTCAAGGTGTTTTTGAGGACTGGACGTAGGTCAGGATAGACCGAACCAGGATAAATTCTCTCGTGTTCCTTCTCCTTTAAAATCTTGATCAGTTAGTTCATTAATTTGTGAAAATTTTGATTAAGCAGTTAGATTTTTAAATCACCTATTCACCCCCTCTAGATGATATTCCATCTTCAATATCAAAGAATGATAAATAAAGTATTTGAAGACCAGCTTGAACGTAGAGGTTTATATTGATGACATGATCGTCAAGTTAGCAAACCTTGTAAGCTATGTTCGAGATCTACAGTAGACATGTGATAAGTTGAGAGCCTACCAAATTCATTTAAATCTGGCTAAATTCGCCTTTAGAGTCCTAGCTGGGAAGTTCTTAGGATTCCTGCTAACGAATAGAGGAATTGAAGCTAGCCCAAACAAATGTAAAGCCGTGCTGGATATGGAGGCTCCAAGGAACAAGAAAGAGGTACAACAGTAAAGAGGGAGGTTGGTTGCATTAACCAAATTTTTGCCAAAGTCAGCAGAGAATGCTTTTCCCTTTTCCAAGCTGTTAAAAAAGGAGGCTCGGGGAGGCTGGAACCCAGACTGTTAAGTCACTTTCAAGAAAATAAAGAAGTGTTTGGAGGCCTTGCTAGTTTTGTCAAAACCAAAACCAGGGGAAGTTTTGGTCCTATACCTATTAGTGGGGGAAGAGGCCATAAGTGCAACAGTGGTCAGGGAAACGGATAATGGCCAAGTACCAGTCTACTTCGTCAGCTAGCCTCTATAGGGCTTAAAGTTGAAATATCGAAAGCTTAAGAAGATGGTGTTTGCCCTACTTACCACGGCAAGAAGACTTCGTCCCTACTTTCAAGGACATCATATTATTATCAGAATGAGTCAGCCAATCCAGGAAGTGCCCCATAAATTGGATTTGGCTGAAAGAATGATCAGTTAGGCTATAAGCTGTCTAAGTTCGCTATCATTTATGAGGCCCAGTATTCCATTAAATCACATGCCTTGGCAAATTTCGTAATGGAGTTAACCCCGTCAGGTAAAGGGGAGAGCGGAGATGCTGAAACATGGAAGGTTTTTGTTGATGGCTCATCAAACATCAAAGGAAGTAGAGCCGGAGTAATCATTGAAAGCCTAGAAGGAGTCTCGATTGAGCACTCCCTTCGACTAAATTTCCTGATATCGAATAATCAAGCAGAATATGTAGCAGTTCTTGCTAGGCTAAGTCAAGCAAAAGAAAATGGGGCTAAGAAAGTCCATGTTTCAACTGACTCTCAGCTCGTTGCAGCTCAAATCAAAGGAACGTACCAAGCTAAGTGTCCTCTGCTGGTGAAGTACCTGACCAAAGTAAAAGAAGTTATGGCCAACTTTGACAAGGTAACTGTCACCCACATTCCAAGAGGCGAAAACACCAGGGCTGATATCTTGTCCAAATTGGCAAGTACAAAGAGCCCGGGCAACCACAGCACGGTGATTCAACAGAACTTATCTGAATCGAGTTGCGTTATGGTTATCTCGGCAGTCGAGGACTAGAGAAAGCCAATCGTGGACTACCTAGAGAAGGGAATTCTCCTTGATGACTCTCTAGAAGCCAAGAAGTTAATATGAGAAGCAGCCATGCACACGATTGTAGAAGATCAGTTGTACTATAAAGGCTTGCATTCTCCTATGTTGAAGTGTTTGAACTCGGGCAAAGCTGAATATGTTCTGGCCAAGATCCACGAAAGAATCAACGCCAACACATAGGAGCCAGGTATTGGCTCGTAAAGCTCTGCAAGTCAGTTATTATTGACCAATATTGGAGGCAGATTCTAGAGACCATGTCTAGAAATGTGGTAGATGTCAGAAGCACGACAAGATAATATGGTTTCTCCCAACGGAACTAAAGTCAATCTCAGCTCCGTGGCCATTTTTCAAGTAGGGAATGGATTTGCTGGGGCCATTCAAAGCGGCTCCAAGACAATAATGATGGCTCATAGTAGCTGTTGATTACTTCACTAAGTGGATAGAAGCTAAACTCGTGGCCACAATCACCTCAGCTCGGGTGCAAAAGTTCTTTGAAAGAAACATCATCTCCTGATTTGGGATCCCAGCAGAGTTGGTGACAAATAATGGGACCCAGTTTATCGACAAGAGGTTCCAAGAAATGATGTCTAGCTTCTAGATCAAGCATCACTTTGCTTCAGTGAAGTATCCACAGTTGAATGGGCAAGCTGAAGCAGTGAACAAAATTTATTATAGATTCCTTGAGGAAACGAATGGAAGAAGCAGAATCCATCTGGGTTGAGTAGCTATACCTTGTCTTATGGGGTTACCGGATCAGTATTCAAACATCAACAGGGGAAATTCCATTTATATTGGCTTATGGATGTGAGGCTATGATCCCGATTGAGATAGGTCAACCCTCATGGAGGAGAATCAAGGCTCTTCAAGAGGCAGAGGAGATGAACAACGAAGCCCTGGCTATGGAGTTGGATCTGATAAATAAAGTCAGAGTCATGGCTCATTGTCGAGATATAGCCACCAACCAACTCATTGTGACTAAGTATAACACGAAAGTGAAGCCTCGGTTATTCGAAAAGGGTAACTTGGTACTTCGGAAAGCTGGCATGGGCAATAAAAAGGCTAGAGATGGAAAGCTTAATACAAGTTGAGAAGGCCTATATCTGGTTAGAGAGAGGCTCGACATAGAAGCCTACTGAAGGTGGAATATCACCTAAAGGAGGGTTAAATAAGTGATATTAAAAATTAAACTTTTTCGTTCAAACACTGAGATAAGAAGAAACAAAGATTGCACACATAAATTTACACTGGTTCGGTCAAATTACACGACCTACATCCAGTCCCCAAGCACCTTGGGATTTTTCACTATTTCAATAAATACAATTACACGCTTACTTGGATGATCCTCTCACAGGACTCACTCCCCCTTACAAGTTGTAAATGTACACCCACACTTAAGGTTCAACAACCTTAAGATTTGACAGTAATTTGATAAATGAATAACTAACTCTCTTAGAGAGTAGATAGAATATGAACACTGAAGTACACCGAAGATATACGAAGATATTAGCTTAATGAAACAATAGAATGTAATTGAGTAATTAATTGCGAAGTGTTTCGGTAGTTGTTACAATTCAATGCTTCGGTATTTATAGATGTTGGCATTTATTACCGTTAAGCTTGAAATAAATCCGTTGTGACTCTCCAGTAGACTATTGAAGATGAAGCGTGAAAGGTCTCTATATTCGTCATCATAAATACTCTTTTAGTTCTTTTGTTCCAACCATTTATGACCATTGGAGAGCAATAATGAGAATGAAGTGTTCTTTTCCAAGATAGCTTTCGAATGTTCAGAAGTGTGTCTGTTGGTTTAGGTAAGTGCATTAAATGTGTGACACGTCGAATTACTTTATTTGAAACCAGAGTTAGTCGATATGGTAAGCATCTGAAACTCATCAGTAAATTTGTTAAATGTATTAAGAAGCAATAATAACAGATAAATGAGTATTTAGAAATCATGATTGGAGATTCAGGAATATAGAGACGGGATTTCAAGGAACAGAGCATTTTGACTCGAGTCACGATATTACTGGCTCGGGTCACTTCTTTGTTTAAGAGGCATTGACAACACTTAATTGATATTGACTCAAGGAAACAAATTCCTGGCTCGAGTTTTGCTTAGGCTCGAGTCAGTGGGAATCATGGCTCGAGTCAAAATCAATTGATCATTTAATCGTATAGAAGACATTTGACTTGAGGCAAGTGTTCATGGCTCAAGTCAACCTCTAGACTCAAGGAAGATTTTTAGGCTCGAGTCAATCACGAGGAAAAACAGTTCAAAGATCGACAACAAGTCTTTGGCCTGAGTCATTAAGTGATGGCTCGAGTTAAATATCATTTTTAAATATAACGGCCAAAACTTTGGTTTGAGTCAATACATATAGGCTTGAGTCAGGAGATCAATGGTTTTTGAAATTTTGAATTCTAGAAGCAGTTGGCTCGAGTAATAAAATACGCTGGCTCAAGTTTAGTCCCAAACTCGAGTCAGGTATTTGGTGGCTCAAGTCAATGAAACTTTTTGGAGAAGTATGGAAGGCAATTGACTCAAGTCGATAAGTACTGGCTTGAGTCAATATGACAGGAAAATAGTTTTAACTGATAAGATCTAAATTTTGACTCTTCGCCTGAAGGATTACTCTCTTATTGTTTTCAAGAGTTGATTATCATCAAAACACATATGGGGAACTAACACCTACATGTTGGAGAATGTGGAAAAGAAGCAAATCAAAAGAACGTGGAACACGGATCAATTGAAAGTATATTTCAGTTACATCGGAGTTCCTTAGATTTCACTTATACGCAGATAAACTAGAAATCCAAGTTCCGTATTAAGTTTGTCAGTTCTATTTTTCCTTTGTTGAATTATGTAAAGTCGACTATGTCAGCAAGATCGTTTGATCAAATAAATGAAGAAATTCTCTGTTGCAAATTATGTTGCAAATAGTTCCAATCACCCTAGTAAAGAATAAAGGAATCTAGGGTGATGAAACCTGGTTTAAACAAAGCATGGAGCAATGAGTAAATGAATCCAGGGTTAGTAAATCCATTTTCAACTCAATGTGAATGTAGTTGGGATCGTTGCACCCGTTTCTAGACAAAGAAGCTATAGTAAAAGGCCTTCATGGTTGTGATGCATCAAAATCGTTTCTGGGGTAATAAAGTGAACTGTCATGCTAACCCTGATCAAGTCAAAATGTTTAATACATTGGTTTAAAACTACTTTGAACATGTGACAGATTGCCATTATGTTGGATTGAATACACCATAATGTAATGTGACGAATTAATTAAAATCTTCACAAATGGTACCTGGTTTTTAATACTAGACAAATATTTAAGCAGATTCTGCGCAAATATTTTTTATTGTGGCCTAGTCATTTAATAGAACTTTAAACTAAAGTTTGAGTTCATACCATTAATTTATTACTACGATGAATGCAAGACTTAAAAGTACTTAAGATGAATCGAGAAATGAATAAAAATTCATTTATGAAGGAAATGTTAAAATACAAAAAAGCTAGTAGTCGGACACAGAAAAAGCCGGGATAAATCTTTCAAAAAGCAAAAATGGCTCTAAATACAAGTAAAGCCGGCATCCCGGCTCTTCAACTAGGTGAAGCTTCAGCATCTGGATTAACATTTGGTCGGAGCTCCACCCTAGCTGAGTCGGGAATGTTGACTTCTTCACCTTTTTCCTCCTCTTAGTTCCCCTCCAACCGGCTTACCGAATCGACAACAGAGAGGGAGGGGGTGGGATTCATTTCATGTCATCAACATATGCTTGGTAATGGGCCCTGGAAAGGTTCAGGTTAATACCAAGATTTAAAAGCTGGACTTGCTCCAGAGCGTTGTTGAAAGACTCATCAGTGGCGTCTTTCAATTCAAAGACATCAGCTTGGGCCTTCTTGAGCGCTTTCTTTTTGTCTCGCAGCCTTGTCTCCAGTTCCTCATGCACCACCTTCACCATATCCAGATCCTTCTCATGATCTTGTTGTTCACGAAAGAGATCCGACTTCATCTTCCGGAGATCTTCCCTAGTTAGCACGAGCTCTTCATCAAGTTTTTCCTTCTCTTCCTTCACTACTTATAGCCCCTTAAGAGCTTTATTTGCCTCCTCACGAGTTGTGTCCCTTTCCGTCATAGCAAGCTTTAACTTCTCATGAGGTTTGGCATATTTATTTTTTAGTGATGCCACGACTTGGTTCAACCCAGAGGCCTTTAAGGTGTGATCTTCAATACCCTGAAGCTCTTGAGTCTTGGCCTCAGTTAGGCGAGCTGGCTTGAAATAGTGCTGAGGAGGATGAAGACCAAGATGAGAACCCCAGCTTCCAAAATGATGGACCAGGATAGCTGGCTAGGAGGAGGAGGAGTCCAAGCAACCTGTTGATCAGAGGTCGGAGCAACAAAAGTTGAGGGGGGGAGGTTGATGTGACCTTTTGAGTAACTGAAGCAGAGGCACCTCTTGTTTCCGGAGCTGAAATGTTCTTGGCACCCTTCGATCTCTTGGTCAGGACTTATTTGTTGCTCATCCCGGCTGCAGGGGTTGGACGCTTTTTGCCCTTCTTCGAACCCTTGACTACTTTTTCGCAGAGCACCATGTTTAGATAACGAGGTTTCCTCCCCATACTTGGAGCTGCAAGTCAAGAAAACCAAAAGGTTAGAAACTATGAATGGATTTTCATACAACAGGAAGTTCATACTCAATGCATATACAAATAGGAGTTTTCGTACTCTTTGATGAACCCAACCCGACCTCAGGCTATGAAATATATTGGGCCGAGCTCACGGGGCCGTGTTTCTCAACGTATGCGAGTATAAAATAGATTGCAAATCAGAAAAATTCTTATCCAGAATGTTGTAGGAAGAAGGAGAAAATTTATAATAATCCTTAGTCCAGTATAAGGGGAATTTCGCCTCCATATGTCCAAATTCGGAGGCTTTAAGGAACCAAGGCTGTTGTTTGGGCTTGGCAGCAACCTTGAAAAAGATGGTTTTAAAATTTTTGAAGGGTCGGTAAAGACTTTGAAAACCTTCTAGCCGGTGACACCTCAAAGCGAGGTCCATCTTTTCTTATCCGAGGGCTCTTTCCCGACATGGGCTAAATGGACAGTGAAAAAGTAAAAGATGAGTAAAATGGCACAAGTTAATTTTTTAGAAAGACAAAAATGTTCAAAAGCGAAAACAAAAGCCCAACTATTGGGATGGAGTTGGAAAGGAGCAAGATGCAGATGATTTAGGAGTTAAATTTGGAACTCAGTAAACGAAAAGCGAATACCGAGCAATCAAGTCTCGGTAGAAAAAGAAGAACTACGGATCATGCGAATTATTCCCCTCCCGTTTGGTGCAAATTGATTCATCATCCAGGATCAAATGGAAGTTGGGATGGCTCAATTCAGAGTTAAAACAAGCATATATCAGGTTCTGGATGAGCAAAATCGAGCCAGATACTCAAAAGTCAAGTTTACTGCATTACAAGAAGTGATCTGCCTCTGGATTATGAGAAAACTCGAGTTTAGAACATAAGACTCGAGTCTGGAACTCAAAACTCGAGTTGGTCACTTAATGACTCGAGTTTGTGAAGTCTTTAGCAACTCTGGCGTCTCTGGATCATCAAAACTCTGGTGTCTCTGGATCATCAAAACTCGAGTTAGCCAATGTAAATTCGAGTTTGGAACTCAAAACTCGAGTTAGTCACTTAATGACTCGAGTTTAGCAAGCTTTCAGCAACTCTGTCCAACTCTGTTTCACGATCAGAACTGGCGACCTCTGGTAATTCGATGATATCTCCCAAACCAGATATCGGTTTAAGGTGAAATCAATTTTGTATGAAACTAGACATCTAATGCATCATCTTGACAAAGTTTCATGCCCAAAGAAGCTGATTTGAGTGAGCTATGAATTTTTGAAGTCGACCCATCTGTTAACGTCACCCAGCAGACCAAGCTTCAATGATTTGAGTGTATCTCACAATCTACACATCAGAATGAGCTGAAATTGGTGGCATATGAAAGTAGACTCACATAAATTTCCAGAAACATAAAGATCATGGAAAACAAAGATTAAATGAGTGAGATATGATCTTTGAAAGTTAACTATAAATTCAAGATGCTGCAAAAATGCTGGCAAAGAACAACTTTCATTCATCAGATCATAACTATCAGAATACAGTGAGTTTGGAGCTGATTCTTCTTGCAATGGAAAGAACACTTAAAGAGCTTTATGGAGATAGGTACTAGATTCCAGGGATTGATCTTTATCAGGTCAGAAAGCAAAGAACTTGTGAGAAGGATATTTGACTGAGCCATGGAGAAGAAAACTCGAGTTTGTGTTAGCAAACTCCAGTTTTGTACTTGACAGAGAGCAAGATATTTTCATCTCTGAAGGAAACTCGAGTTACTCACTTAATGACTCGAGTTTAGCATTAAGTTCAAGTGTGGTTCAAAATTCAAATCACGACATTCCTCTCTGGAAGACCTAAACTCGAGTTTGCATTTCTAAACTCCAGTTTAGCTTGCTGTAAACTCCAGTTTAGTTTACAAACTCTAGTTTGTGACAGACAAAGAGCTCATCAATATTCTGAACCTTCTAAACTCCAGTTTGCATTTTTAACTCCAGTTTAGAGCTTTGTGGACTTAAGCTTATTTTCACTTCAAAAGTCCAAAACTCGAGTTAATCACTTAATGACTCGAGTTTAGCCTTATGTTCAAGTGTGCTCCAAAACTTAAATCGCGACACTCCTCTCTAGAAGACCTAAACTCGAGTTTGTATTTCTAAACTCCAGTTTAGCCCGCTGCAAACTCCAGTTTAGCTTTCCAAGCTCCAGTTTGCGTCGCTGAAGTATAAGAACCAGATTGCGCCAATTTGTGAAATCTTTATGGGTTAATCTGAAATTATCATATCATGTTATATTATTATTTCTAACATTATTGATCAAGTTTTTGATAAGTTTTAGACAGGTTCATCACAAGATCAAGGCGAAATCAAGATCCAGAATAAGTGCATTAAATGAAGAACCAAGAACAGGGCTGATTCTTCTCCCTTATCCCAGATGTTTAGTTCAGACCATTGCAACACATTAAGATCACTTCAAACGGTCGAATTAAGATCATGGAATGACTAAAAATCTGGAAGACGCTCTGCAACAACATATTCCAAGATTCCAGCTGAGAATTGAAAGAACAGAGCAAAATATGCAACTGTCATATTCCAGATTTACAGCTGAACTTTGAAGAATCAAAGAGAAGAAAATGCAACGGCTAGTTCCTCTTCTTCATCTATATAAGAAGCCCAGAAATGAAGAACAAGTGACACAGATACAAGAGGGAGAACAAGAACAGTGACGTGAGCTTACACAGTGAAAATACCAATATTCTAACGTCTGCTTCATCTACTCTCTGAATATCTCAATGATCATATATCTAGCTTAGAGAGTGAGATTATATGTATTGTGCTTCAGTGTTTATTCACTTACTTCTGAGAGAGAAGATTCATTGTAAACATCCTATTATTCTGAGAGTTACTCAAGATTGGGTGATCTTGAGTGGGAAACACTTTGTTGTGATTACAGCTTGTAAGGGGAGTGAATCCGAGTGTGGGATTACTTCGAGTACAGAGTGTGTAATCAAGCAAGTGAATTGATTACGGTTTGTAAGGGGGAGTGAATTCTAGTGAGAGGATTACTTCAAGTACAGAACGTGTAATCAAGTTCAAAGCAAATAGTGGATTGAAAATCTCAAGTGAAGCTTGGGGACTGGACGTAGGTCAAAGATTGGACCGAACCAGGATAAATCACAGTTTGCATACTCTCTTCCCTTATCTTTTACATTTCCAGTATATGCTCATCTTTGAATATCTAATTGTCAATTTATAAATTGCGAAAAGTTTTTTTAAAAGTTCCTAAAGCTTATCAAACACCCAATTCACCCCTCTCTTGGGTGATAGCCAGGATCAACACAATCATCACAAGGGTCGACGAGTCCATCTGAGTGGGGTCTTCAATTGGCTTGTTGTATATCCTCGTGTTGGGAAGTATGGAATGCCGGGATAGATTGGCTCTTCCCCCAGCTCACAATTTTCGGTTTTGGGTAAGGGATCCCGGGATATTTAGACACTCATCTAGGCTCTTGGACTCTAGAGGATAGGATCCCTTCCTAATACTCCTGCTACGATACCCACAAAGCAAAGCCTCTTGCTTCTCCTCTTCAGTATAGGGAATACCCCATAACCAAAACCGAGCTCCAGGCGGAAGAGTTTTACACAACTCTTCTTCTTCTGCTGGAGTGAATTTGTCTTGACTTGAAGATGGTAAGTAAAGGACTACCTTTATCCATCGACAAACAGAGATCACTATCAGAAATTAAAACACGATATGCTTAGTAAAAGGGAAGAAAAGGAACGAAAGGATGATTACACGATCAAACTATAGGAATGCAACCATTATAAAGGTTTCAGGAAACTGGAATGAATGTAGCGAATCAGGAACAAGGGTTTGTGTTCAAGAAACATACCCAAAAGTCGATAGTTACTCAAAAACTCTTATCACAATGTACCTAGAATCCTAGAAACTAATAGAAAAACTACAAAAACAAAACCAAAGAAAATGTAAAAGAATGGTGGAAGTACCTGTTCTCAAAAAAGGTGGTTAGAAACGGAAACACACAAACCAGGAAGCCTGAAGAACAAAGGAATATAGGAACGAAGGAAAGTTTTCCTCAGAGACCAAGAGAAGGAGGTTTTTCTCACAGCGAGAGCATGAGTTCGAAAAGCAAAGGTTCGAATAGCAGAATTGGGGAGAAAGAGAGCTTATAAAGGGTAACTGCTGAGGTTATCACTGAAGATATGAATCCAAAGAGTTAAGGGCAAAAGAGATTATTCACCCAAAAAGTGATGATGACGCACGAGAAATGATGTGTGCATTTAATGCATACAGTATGTGCATTTAATGCGCCCAAATGACGTAGGCGGCTAAGTATGGCGATTTTGCTTCCTGGCAGTCGAAAGTGGCCAGCTATCAAGTAGTTATGATGAAATAAAAAGTGTAGAACATAAGTCCAGTCAAGTGTGTACAAATTCTCAAAGTTCATCCCAAATTCCCAAACATACGGCCGGGATCAAGGCAAACGAAGCTGATCAGTACATGAAGTACAAATGAATTGATCCAATTCCTCATCATGCTAATCCGAATTGGGGGAAAACCTGTTGATAAAGTAGATGAACTCAAAAAGCCGAATGCTTGATAAAGAGATCCTGGCAATAGCAAAGAAAAACAACAATCAACAAATCAACCTGAATTGGGGAAATCCGCAAGAAAATGCTAGGGAACCCAGAATTCGTGGATCATTGGATAAAAGCATAATGAAAAGCCAAGACCTATCCCAACTCAGATATGAGATCCAGGTTAAAAAGCAAATGAACCCCAGCATCCTAGAGATCTGAGCTACCGGGCTGGGTGGCAACTGTTACAGACATGTACAAGGCCCATGTGCGATATGGCCCAACAAGCCAATCCACATTAGAATACGCCCATAATGAGAGGAGACTCTAATTGCCCTATAATGGAGGCTACAATCAAATAATATGCAGGTATGGCGGCACAATATGCAGACCATGAGGCGCACAAGGCCTAAAGGTCCAAACTCTAAGATAATCTCTATAAATATGAGACAAACCTAAAAGGTACACATATTCTATTCATTCTCATTTACTATTCAGCCTCACTGTGCACACACCCCATCCATTTTTGGCCAAACGCCATATACGTGCATAGTGATCTATCATTCTTCTCAGTGTCTTCCTTATAGATATCTTGGAGTAATCATCTTCTCTTTGGTGTTTGCCTTATAGACATCTTGGAGTAGCAACCTGATCCAATATAAACATACTAGTCTAGAAGGGCTAGACATCTGTGTTCTTATACAGAACAAATGTAATAACCAAAGAGTTTCAATAACAATTGAATAGCATGAACATGTTATTATTTATCACACTACAATTTGTCATTACACGATGTTCATATGATGTAGGACTTTTTTGGTAATTACATTCATTCCTTACAATCTCATAGTAACTTTCCCAATAAAATTCATTGAGGTATTTTTTTTGTTTTTATTTCTTTGGGGCCCAACTTTGAGGTGATTTCAAAAACTAGAGATTGATTGTAGTGGTGATGTTTCCTCCAAATGTAGACACTGTACAAATTTCAGTGGCTCAATTGTTTTCCCTAAGAAGATATAAAAATTTGATTGGGTAAAAGTCAGATTGTGAAATGTGAATTATATTTGGATTGGTTGTTGCATTAGTAGCTTTTGGAATTGAAACTTGTTTAAAATGACTTATGGATAAGTGACTTTTGACATAATTAAAAGAGAAAAATTAAAATTACCAAAAATATTAAAAATGCTAAATTACAAAATTTGACAATGCTAAAATACATAATTTGATCAAATAAATATTACATAAGTAATTAGGAACTTATGCCCGATACAATTTGGTATCTAATTGTATCACAAATCTGATTTATTTAAATTGAAGATGAATTATTTATTTGGGTTGAAGATTCCTTAGCATAATCAGTTGACGAAGACTCTTCATCTACACTAATATTCCCATTTTCAGCTTCCATGAAAGTAACATCTAATTGAAATAGTAAATAAGCAGCTTATAACTTTTCAAAAGCCAAAAAAAACCAAACTTTTCAAATAAGCTCATTTTCGCCCATAAGTCTGATTGCCAATATTTTTCATTCAAACAACAAATTGAAGAAAAATCCATAAGCCGGATTGAAATAATAAATAAGCCCCAAAAGCCTCCCCTAAAAGCTATCACAAACAAGCCCATTCTTTGCCTAGCCAACAACTTATTCTTTCAAGTTGTTTCTTTTGTGTACATGTTATCCTCAATGTCACCCACTTTCAATTAAAAAAAAAAGTTAAACTAATTGTCAATATGTATTTTTACACATATTTTGGCAATTCATAGTCATTTTTACCCTTCAAAAAAGCATTTGGTGTTGGACGCACTTTCAGAAAAATCTTATATATATGTTTGCACCTTAACCTAAAAATGAATGGTTTAAATTTAATAATATATAAAATTATTATTATAGACATAAATAAATAAATAATATTATAGTAATAATTTTATAACTTATTAAATTTAAACTATCTATTTCATGATTAAGGGTGGATATAAGAGTATTCACCTTTGAGACTCAGAAGGCTTACAGAAGTAATACTGATTGCTTGAAGCCTGTTTGGATTAGCGGTAGGAGAAATGAGTTATTTTTCTATCTGACTTTTGCAGAAGTAAGATAGAAAGAAAGTCAGATTTTAAATGTGATTTATGTTTGAATTGACAATAGCATAGGTAGTTTTTTCCAAATGGAAACGTGTTTTTATTATTATTTGAAAAGTCAATTGAGATGGAAAATAACTGAAAAATGCATGAATCTTATTAAATACTCCCTTCAATCCTAAATATAACACACAATTAACTTTTTTTTAAGAGGTTAAGGAATCTAATTAAATTACGTACAAGTATTTTTATTCTTATTTTTTCTTCAAACTAATTAGTTTGATTAATAAACTAATATATAATCATTCCAAAAATGTTAACTATGAGTATCCATACATATTATATTGTGATAACTAAAGCTATAAATTTAAATTTAAATTGAATAAAAAATATTAAATTATTATTAAAAAATTGGTCTCTAATTCTATCACAAACATGATTTATTTGATCTAATTTTGGCTGATGTGCTTGGCACATGTTTTGCCACATCATCATAAATAATTTTCAGAGTCTTCTCCTCTGTTTTTTTCCAACAACTCAAATATCATTTTATTTCCTCTGTTCCTCGATTTCAATTTGAAACATTCTATTTCCTCATCCTTAACTTCATTTTATTCCACTATTCCAGAAGCCCCTTCTTTTTCCAGAATACAATCTAGCTTTCTTCTTTTTCTTTTTCTTCATGATCGGATTTGTCCAAGGACGCTAATCGAGGAACGCCGACAATGAGAACGATGGTGAACGTGGCTCGGCGAAGGAGGATGAAGATCAATCTAGATGTTCAAGGTTTTGGGGTTCTCGTTGTTCTCTTATCTTAGCGCTGTGTGTCTGAGCTCATAGGTCTGTGTTTGACACTCAATGGCTCCAACGCTCTTAGCTTACCGCTGCCCATCACTCCTCAACTGAGCGTCCAACCATATAGGGCTTTTTTTATGCATAAGCTCAGTGGATGAAAATCAAAAGCTCAATCTTGAAATTTTGTCATCCTTTTGAAAGGCAAAAAAACAATCATCCATATATAAGTATTGATTGCCAAATCTCTATGCTCAATTGATTCCAAAAAGAGAAGTTCAATTGGATTATGTGGCATTGTGTTGTATCTATCATTTGATCTAAGTGCGAGTTTGCAAAAAATAGAATACTCTAGTTTTTAATAAATGCTCGTACTAAAATAAAGGGTAACTGTGTAAATTCAACAATAAAGTTAGGGTTTTGGTTTTCTCATGTTACATGAGAAAAAAAAAGTTTCCTACACACATATGAAATGGTGGGATCCACACATATATATATGATTTAATATATGTATATGTGAGTCCCACCATTTCATATGTGTGTGACATGAGAAAATAGTTTTCCTACAACATGAGAAAACGTTTTCTCATAAAGTTATACTATGTAGGTTAAAGTACACTTTTAGTCATTTAGGTTTATATGAAATATATTTTTAGTTCCTTAACTTTATAAAGAATATTTTTGGTCCTATAATTCTAACATCGTTAATGTTACTAATAGAAAATATTGATGCAACAAACTCAAATGATGATTTTGTAGGTTTAAGTGTTGACCAAGTGATTAAAATCTATTAATTTAAATTTTAAAATATGCATAAATTGAAAAATATTTAAATCCCTAATGAAGCAGTCATTATCAAAACCCCAATTATATTTAAAAATATTTAGTTTAATTATCTAAATATAAAAAATTTGGTTTAATCATCTAAATATATTAATTTAATCATCTAAATAAAAATTTCAATTTCATTTGCAATGGTTTGTCAGTTTGTTTTAATTTAATAATCTAAATATATTATATTAAGAAATTTAAAACTTAAATATCCTTTGTCAGCTGCACATTCATTAGTTGAGTTTGCTTCGTTAACATTTTCCATTAACAATATTAACAGTGTTAAAAATATAGAACCAAAAATATATTTTATAAAGTTAATAGACCAAAAATATACCTCATATGAAACTTAAAGGATTAAAAGTATCCTTTAACCTACTCTATATATATATATATATATATATATATATATATATATATATAAAGGGCATTAAATTTTTGAGTGTGCAAAAATATATATAAACATGGGTAATAATACCAATTCCATTCACTATGACTAACATCCGTCATTTTTTTTGGGTATGTTGTACAGCTCCTCCTTCCTCCCTTTTATACTACTATAAAAAGGGTTACTACTACCTTAAAAAACGTCCTTATTTTTTAAAATGAAGTTAAAAGTGAAAGCAATGGCATTCATGTAATTATTTGGTTGAGTTATATGTATTTGTCGACCTAAGAAATTATTTAGGAAGCCTAAATTCAATTCAGGCATCCTGAATATATTTCAGGATGCCTAAGAAATTAATTGTTTGGCGCCATATGGTGCTATCTGTGCAATTTTTTTGGCGCCAGCAACTTTGTGGGAAATATTTTTATTTTTATTTTTTTGGTTTTTGGCAACCTGAATATTATAAAGAACGCCTTAAATTAATTTTTGGAGCCCTATAATTCATCCAGGTCGCCTAAAATGAGGAAATAATTTTTGGTTTTCGGCGACTTGAATAATATGGAGGACGCCCTAAATTGATTTTTGGCGCCCTAGAGTTTATTGAGGTCGCCTAAAAATTCATTTTTGGCACCCTATATGTGATTCAGGTAGCCTAAAAGGCATTTTTAGCGCCCTATAGATTGATAAGGCTGCCAAAAAGCCCATACACACTCCATTTTTGGCGCCCTATATGGAATTCAGGTCGTCTAAAATCAACCTCAAGCTCACGCCACAACAGTTTCACTGTACAAATACAAATATGGTCAGACACAGAACACACACGCCAAAACAGTTCCACTGTACAAATACAGAGTCTTTGCTCTCTCTGCCCTCACTCTTCTCTTCTTCCCCAATATAACCCCCCTTTCCCTCCTCTATAGAAAACCCTAAAAACCCTACATTCCTATCTTCTTCCCTCTCTTCATTCTTCATCGTCCCACTATCACACACCAGAATCACAACTCCTCTGTAATCCAACTCATGTCCTCTGTAATCTCTTCTTGCTTTCGTCCTTCCTATACTTCTGATGACCCTCCTCCTCCTCTGTCCCTCTCGCCTACTAATCCCAACCTCACCACCTATTTGTATCACACCCACCTCGGCTTCATTTCCCTAACTTGGTCTCGCTCTGTTTTGGGTCGTTCACTCCATCTTCAGCTTCATCTCCATTCTTCTTCTCGTTCTCCTTCTTTTCACCTTCACATCAAGCCCTTCCTCTTCTGTAAAAAGCACGGCGTCAAGAAAATTTCCCCCAGCACCCGCATCTTTTGGAACACTTCCAAGTCTAGATTCGGGTGTTCACGGACTCAGGAGAAGCTCAATACACTTCAATCGGAACTTTCTGCCGCCCTAGCTGCTTCCAACTCTTCCTCATTTGAAAAACATTTGTTGCTCGATGCCGACGTGGTTAGTATTCTTTATCTGTGTATTGTTTCCTTTCGTTTCGTTCTTCGAATTCATTTCAGTTTGTTGCTTGTAATAAAATCAAGTTTGGGAGCACTTGAGGAAATTTTAAGTGTATTGAGTGTACATCACTTTGATGGGTGTTTTTGTTTGCGGGGCTCTTCACTGGGTTGTCACTCGGAAGCTTAAGGTTGAATGCCTGATCTGATTATTGCGTTTGATCTAACGCCCTATACACAATTAAGAGGAAGCCTTATTTAAGGCATCATGTGTTAAGTCAGGACGCCTTATCTAAGGCGTCCTGACTTAACACAGGACACCTTAAATAAGGCGTCCTGAAATAATTTCAAGACGCCTTATTTAAGGCTTTCAGGACGCCTTATTTAAGGCGTCCTGTAATTAATAAAAGACTCTTTATTTAAGGTGTCCTGAATAATAATTAGGACACCAAAATTTACATTCTTTTACTCCCCTTCGTTAGATGTCCTTCTGATCAAGGACATTAATAATTGAGTCTTATTTAGAACGTTATTTGTCTTTTTTGTAGTAGTGCTAGTACCAACCTCTCCATTCCCCCGTCTCTTTCACTGCTCTCTAACTCTAAATGGACAAGTAGGAAACATACTTGTTTCATTCCGTCATGTTCAGGCCACCGTGCCCATGGAGTTCCTCTCTCGCCCATGGTGTAACATCCCAAAATTTAGAGATCTTAAATTAGAATATTATATGGAGTTGATTCATAAATTTTGGCTCAGAAATAATTATTGGAATAATTATTTGAAATTAGGACTTATTTACATTAAATTATTTTTGGGAAGAAGAAAAAAATTCCAAACAAGGAATAATTAGGCATCAAAACTATGGAAAATTAAGTTACAAAATTTTCCCAAAATAATTATTTATCTAATAATTGTATCAAATGGGGCAAATAACATAAAAGCCATATATATCTATATATATTCCACTCATTGCTATTAGCCCACGTTTAGCAAACAACATGGGAATATATATATATATATATATATATATATATATATATATATATATAAGTAATAGATGAAGCCCAACACAAGCCTAATATATGTATATAATTGCCATCCTTATTTTTCCAACTATATGTAGCAGCAAACTTGCCTACTTTATTCAATATCTCCTCAGCCCAATATGCAACAAACAGGAGCATATAAATCAGCCCAACCTCAGCCCGACTCATTGAAAAAGAAAAAAACATATCAGCTAACACGTAAAAACCATCAGCTGAGCAGTTGCCCTACTTTTGTTGAAACAGCTTATGCCAAGGATGAAAGTATTTTCGTTTTTGCTACTTTGGGATTATGATTTCACCTAGGGTTAGCACCTCCTCTAGACCGTTGCCCCGGCCCATTCCCTATTATATATATATATATATATATATATATATATCCACTACGTCCTTCGTTTTTCCCAGAGCTGAAGTTGAGCTGAGGAAAGAGAGTGAGGAGAGGGGGGAGAGAGAGTCGCAAAGGGAGTGAGACGTGAGAGGGAGAGGAATTGAAGCAATATATTTCCTCTACTCATCATCGTGTAAAACAGGGGATGCATCAGTCACATCGCAGAAGCTTGAAGAATCAAAGGTAGAACGTTGAACATTTTCTTTTGTTTCCCGTCAGTTTCCATTGAAGACCATAACTTTGAAACTTAAGATAACATGATTTTTATCAATGTTTGTGCTCTGTTGCTTGACGGTAAAAACAGGGACTTGGGGTAGTGTAGTGTGTTTAGATATTTTACTGTGTGTATATCGATTCATATAAAGGAAAGGAGACATACATAGTTGTTGTCATGCTCATGGAGATAAATTATGCTGCACGCCATGGCTATCCTAAACATATATACATATTGTTACTGAACATATATACAATTTCTGACCTAGGGCCTTTTTTGATATTATTTCAAAAAAAAATGTACGGATATAGTTGTTAATGACTACTGATATAGTTGTTAATATGTAGTTCTTAATTATACTAATTCAGTTGTTAACGGGGACTGATATAGTTGTTAACCGCTACTGATGTAGTTGTTAACGCTTTCTGAAATAATATCAGAAAAGGCCCTAGGGCCTTTTTTTATATTTGACTTTTCTTAAGGCTTTTTTTGACAATATTTTCTTACCTTAGGGCCCTGAATGGAATTTTCCCCTTTTTTTTTATGTCATGTGTGTTTTTTCCTGCATACACACATATATATAATGTTGTTGTGTAAATGAAAGAAGTGTGTTGTGGTTTTATCATTATGTGCAGTGGCGGAGCCAGGATTTGGAGTTTATGTGTGCACAATTAGTATAAAGGTTTGGGGGTTCGGGGGCAGCGCCCCCGAAAACTTTTTTTTTAAGGAAAGTTTTAAATTAATGCATTTTCTAAAAGGAAAAAAGTTTGACAAGATTAAATAACATGTTGCAACCTATAAGAAAGCAAAAAAGGAAGCAAACCAAAATGCTAGCTTCAGCTTCAATTCATCGTAAACGAAAATCACAAGGTGGGGTATTGCCTTCAGATATTCATTTACATCAGCCTTCATCTGCTTAGCCTTGAGTGCTGCATCAACCTCCAAAAAGATTCGAGGGGATAAAGTTATTTCTTGAAGCAAACCAATCTACAAAAGAAAGCAAAAAAGGAAGTTATGTCATGCCAATATTCAATACAAATAAGACTTATTATCATGCTTTCAACATAGAGCAAAGGAATAAGAGAAGGATAGTTACAAACTGGCACTCTAACTTCAGCATGCCTCAAAAAAGGTTATCCACTAGAGAGTATGGCACTTTCAATAGATTCAACATCAAACACTTACATAAAGGGGAAATGGGAAAAAAAGGTAAAAGAGAAGATGGAAGTTTGAACTGATGACTTTAAGCTAAAAATATGAAGTCTTAACCAACTATACTATCCATACATATTGTTACTAAATTCTCTCAATTTATATGTATATATGTGTGTGTGTGTGTGTGTCTATATATATATATTTTTTATTGGTGCACTTGCCCCCATAAAAACATATGTGGCTCCGCCACTGATTGTGTGTATATATATTATCAATGCTGGTGGATGCATGTGTGTATATTGCTATGCATAAGAAAACAGGAAAAAAAGGGGGAACTTGCCTTTGTGTGTGCTTTAACTCTAAGAAGAAAAATGTTGAAGTTTGTTATATTGTCATAAATAAATTTCTGCCGAGAGCGTCGTTTTTTTTTTACTGATATTAATATATATATAAGGAATATCATTTTTGCCTTAAGTCAAAACTACGCTGTTTTAACTCTTTTTTTGTTTTTGTTTTTTTTTTTCTTTCCTTTCTTTTCCTTTCATCTCTTCATCTCTTCATTTAAAAAAGAGCCAAAACGACGTAGTTTTGACCTAAGGAAGAAAACTTTTTCTGCCTTAAAGAAATGGGTATATTATTGTGGTTCAACAACTCTAATTGCATCATTTGGAAATAAACTCTCACAGTGGTACGACAGATTTAGAACCAACAAAATGGAGAACTTAGAAAAGACAAAGAAGAAGATTTGTAAGCTCTTGGCAGAAGAGGTAAATCATAGATGTAAGTATTGTGAAGAAAGAGAAAGAGCAATGCAAGATATGGAAGATCCAGATGTAGATCTCAGTGTCCTCTAAAGAATCTTGAACAATTTGCCGACGAAGAAAGAGATAGAAGAAGACAAGGAAGAAAGCTTGCCGACACTGACAAAGTGTGACAGGCTAATTTGAAAATTAAAGAAATGTAATGATAGCCATGCAACGTGTTTGGTGAAGGTTTTGCGGACAGTGTTAAAAAAAATCACAAAAAGACGAAAAGCATAAAAAGACAGAAATTCTAAAAGCTCCTTTATTCAAAGTTCCGCATATTCATCTTACGAAGGCATCTTTCAAATTGAACATTAGGCTTGGCTTGTCAACTTTTGTCACCTTTATGTTTTAGGATTTTCTAAAGTTGTAATAGGCATTATTAGTAGGTTTTATTACGTGTAAAAGTATTTTGTTAGAATTGTAAGTAGTTGGAATGCCTACTGTCTATATAAAGCCTTACAACACACACCGAGCTGAAATCTCACTCAATTCACTCCTTATCTTGTTCACTCTCCAGATTGCTGAGAAATAAAATTTCAGAAGTTTAATCATTTCTTTCTTTGAAGAATATTTTATTTTGCTGTGGAAGAAATATAAGGTATGAGTTTTTAACTTTCTAAGGGGATCAAATTAGGGAGTAATATTATCAGAAATTTAATAGTTACGATCCACTAAGTCATACATGGTTTATGTTTAATCAAGGTGAAAGTTTGGTTATGATCACATAAAATCATAGAAAAATCCAGCTACGCCTCCTGTGAAACGAAGGAAGGCTGTGCTAATCTTGATCTGAAGGAAGGCTGTGCTAATCTTGATCTGAAGGAAGAAGGTCTGAGAATTTTTATTCTCTGTAAAAGTATTCTTGTATGAAAAAGGACAGGTATCCTTCTATAACCTGGATCATGGTTGGTCAAAAACTGAATTAATTTATGATATGGATGTCACTATACCTATATTTTCTCAGTACTTAAGCATAAAACATGGTTGTCTCTCATATGGTATCAGAGCTATGGATTAATGATAATATGAAACCGACGTTTGATCCCTTTTCTTTGATATTGTTAAATCTCTGTTTATTTTATTGCATTATATATTGCTTGTTTGAAGATTTTCTCAAGTATCCTCTGAAGTTGCAGTATAATCTGATCTGCTTCAAGAGAAAGAGAAATCTTATTGTTTGTTTTATATTTGTATAAGCTATAGTTGTGTTGTAAACATGAATATAATCAAGAAATTAGAACCTATAATGTATGAAATAGAATATGATAAATTACCCGATAGTTCTTATTTATTACAAGAAAGAGAAATATAAGCATGTAATTTTACACCATTCATCTTAGGAGGTCAAGGAGAATATGCAATGAATCAGTTAAATTGGATTAATATGTATCTAATGAAACAATTAGGAAGTTATATAAATCCTAACATAGAAGACCTGTTACATATATTTAGTATAGAAGAAATAATAGAACAATTACCTGAAGAAACAAAAGATATTTTAGAAAAAGTAGAAAATAGAAATAGATTAAAAAGATTAAAAGAAATAGGAAAACCATTGGAACAAAAGATATATGAAATGAAATCAGAAATAAAACTTTTATTATTCTTCTTTTTTAAACTAGAAGTTCTTTTGCAATCTTCCTAAATTTTGAATGAAGTTTATTATACTCAGAAAGCAATTCATCAAGGGTTGGTTCAGAATCACTTACCTCTTCATTATCAGATTCTTCTTGAGCAACCAGGCAAATGTTTGTTGTTTGCTTTTCATCCTCTTCATTTTCATCAGATGAACTATCTCCCCAGATGGCAGAAACATAGGCTTTCTTTTTGAATGAGCTGAATCTTTTCTTTTCCTTTTCATTGTTCTTCAGCTGGGGACATTCAGACTTAATGTGACCAGGCTTGTCACACTCATAGCATATGATTGGTTTCTTTGTTTCCTTGTTGTTGCTGTTCTTGTGGAATTTCCGGAATCCTTGATCTTTCTTGTAGAACTTTTTGAATATCCGGACCATCATCCCAATCTCTTCATCATCAATCTCGTCATCATCAAAGCCTCTATCATCTTTGATGGTTTTGAGAGTGATTCCCTTTTGTTTGCCTTCAATTTCATCAAGTCATTTTCTGAACTTGATTTTTCCTTCGTATTCTGACAGGCTTCCGAAGAGAGCAGCTATAGATTGCATGGATTCTCCTCGGGCTTCTTCAATAGCTGTCACTTTAGCTTCCCAATCTTTGGTTAGTACATTTAAGATTTTTCTTACCTGAGCCTTTTGTTCATATACCTTCCCCCAGGCTGACAATTGATTGATGAGGTGAGTGAAACGAAGCTGGAATTCTGCAATTGATTCTTCAGACTTCATGCGTACTAGATCATACTCAGTTGTGAGGGTGTTGATTCTGTTTTCCTTGATTCCTGAAGTTCCTTCATAGGCCACTTCCAATGCATTCCACATCTCTTTGGCACTGGGCAAATTGCAAATGCGAAAGTACTCCTTTTGGCTTAATGCACTCTGTAACATCAAAATAGCTTTGCTGTTAAGGAGAACTTTCTTTTGATCATTTTCATCAAATTCAGCCTTTCCTTTGGGTACAATATTTTCTCCTACTTTCTTAGTAGGGACATAGTTGCCTTCCTCAATTACTTCCCACAGACCATACTCACTGGCCATCACAAATACTTTGAATTTGGATTTCCAGAATGAGTAGTGTTCACCATTAAATCCTGGTGGTCTGTTGATTGAGGCACCATCTGGTAGTATTCCTTCCATTAGATCTTTTTGTCTAGGATGTGAATCCTTTAAGTAGACAACCTATGCTCTGATACCAAATGAAGATGGAAGAAATCACCAAGAGGGAGGTGAATTGGGGATTTCAAAAAAAAAAAATTCTTTTCAAAGATGTCTAAGTTTTCAAAATTTGAATTGAAAAAGGAGAAGGAAGAAAAGCTAGATACAAAGGATTTATACTGGTTCGGTCTTAACCTTGACCTACATCCAGTCCCCAGATATCTTCTGGGTATTTCTAATATCTCAATGAACTTTAATTACAACAATGTAAATCACATGCAATCCTAATCACATAGGACTTGCTACCCCTTACACTTTATAATTAAACACCCTACTCACAGGTTCCACAACCTTGAGTTCTTACAACAACAACCAATCAGAAATGATTTTCGAAATCACACTCTTTTATAGAGTAAATAAGCATAAGCACTGAAGTTCAAAAATATTTCGCATAACAGAGTTTGAAAATCAAAGTAGCAAATCAAATGTAATTCTGTTGTGTATATTGCTCTTCGTCTTCATGGGTATTTATAGATTAACCAATGGAACTAGCCGTTGCATTTTCTTCTCTAACGTTCAGCTGTAAATCTGGAAAATGACTGTTGCATATTTTCCTTTATTTCTTCAATTCTTGACTGGAATCTTGTATATAGCCGTTGCAGATGATCTTCCAGTATTATTGTCATTCCATGATCCGTTTTTGACCGTTGGAAAGTGATTTGGTTGATCCATAATGGTCTGTGCTGAACCATTAGGATAGATGAGAGGTTTCATCCTGGTTTTTGGTCCTGCATTAAATGCTCTTAACCCAGATCTGATCTGAGGCTTAAAACGTGTTAATGTAATCTGTAACTCATGAACGAACTTATCAAACATATATATGATGATTCATAATCTTATTTAAGTGTAAAACACATCATGAGAGTGAATCAGAAATATGAAACACGCAAAGAGTAAAACAGAGATCTTATTAGGCTCGAGTCTAACATCAGTAGGCTCGAGTTTGTTCATGTGCACTCAAGCATAAAGTAAGTAGGCTTGAGTTTACCCTTTAGAATTCAATGTTTATCGTGATAAGTGTTTGAAAGTATTTTGGAATAGTGCACAGACTCGAGTCTATTAGTGACAGGCTCGAGTCTAGAGCTCTCTGCAATGAAGTGAAGCTTAAGTGCAAAGGCGTAAGCTTGAATTTGGTAACTTAGGCTCGAGTCTGATCGGGCCATGAAACTTTGATAGCTCTCTGTATGAACCAAACTTGAGTCTGTAAGTGTTAGGCTCGAGTTTTCTTCAACCAAACGCTTTTTGAAGCTTCTTTCAATCTGAAAAAGGCTTGAGTTAACAACATTATGCTTGAGCCTATTTTTGAGTAAATATTTGATTGATCTCAGGAAGGGTCAGGCTCGAGTCTAACTCTATAAACTCGAGTCTACTCATATGAAATTGTGTTTAAGGAGCTCTCTGTAAGTCTTAGGCTTAAGTTAAGAAACACATGCTCAAGTGAAAATGTGGCATGCTCTCTATAAGGCACAAGCTCAAGTTTATTTAGGTAGGCTCGAGTCTAACTAAGAGCCAATAATTTAATTTGCTCTCTGTAAGACGTAGGTTCGAGTTTACCATAACAGGCTTGAGTCTGCCTTAGTTATAAACATGAAACTTGCTCTCTGTTACGAGCAGGCTCGAGTCTAATAAATTAGGCTCGAGTTTGCCTCAGATCAAAACACTTATTTTACTTTCTGTTAAGTGTAAACTTGAGTTTATCAATCCTAAACTCGAGTTTAACTAACATCATAAGTTTTAAATCAATCTTCAAGTATGTTTGATCTTTAGCAACAATAAAAGACTTTTAGTTTACAATGGTCTGTTATCATCAAAACACATAGAGAACTAATATTCTCCCCCTTTTTGATGATGACAACACTTGTAAACTAAATTTGACAGAGATTTTGAGATTTTCAAAAGACTGAGCATGTAGAATCATTTGAGCAAGAATTAGAGACACAATGTATTACATATTGCACATATAGATTCAAGATATCTGGAAATTCATTATAAACTTCAGAAAGTTCAAGCTACAGAAAATCACACAAACTAACAGAAACTTAGTATAACTAACAGCTGAAAACAAGATTCAAAAAACATCAAAATAGCATCAAAGCTCAAAATATCTCTTCACTCTTCACTTTTTTTCTCCCCCTTTGGCATCATCAGAAAGGAGTGGATCAAAGGCGGGGACAGTGGTGATGGGAGTGATAGGCAAGGCTGTCTTAAGGAGAGAAACATTGGGTGGAAGTGGAGGTGGATCTTGTGAAGAAGAGTTTGAAGAGGATGGAAGTGAAATGATAGGTATAGAAGAGGATGGATGAATAGGAACAAAAGATGATGAAGGGACAGGAGGTACATATGGAACAGTGTTAAGGATAGGATGATCTGGCTTAGGTGATGAGAATGGATGTGTAAGAGAAGGTAAAATGGGGGTATGTGAGGAAATGTGAGGAGATAAGGATGAGTGGTGAGAGGGAGGTGATTTAGAGACATGAATAGGAATGCTTTTTTTGGATGAGGAAGATGAGGAGGTGTGAGCTGAGGATTGAGGAATAGGGTCAGGTGACTTCTTGTCTTGTAGAAGTTTCGAGAGTTTATCTACTTTCTCATCCAAGGTTTTCAATTGCTCCCCTTGAGAATCTTGAACTTCAACCAATTTGTCGTGGCTGGTAGTGACCTTTTCGACCATTCTTCCAATCTTAGTCTCAATTGCGGTTATAAGTGTATTGTATTTAGTATCTAGATTAGTTTGGAAGGTGTGAAAAGTGTCAGCAACAGCATGTGCCACAAGGTCTTTCAAGTAAGCGGCTATATCAGCTGATAGAAAGGATGGTGGTGGAGGTGGAGCTGACTGGGCTTCATCAGCTTTGGATTTTGAAACTCTGGACTGAGAGGGAGCCCTTGATTGACCGGATCCTTCTTCCAAGTTAATCCTCATGAGATTCAGATGATGCTTTCTAAAGATTGGAGTTGGTACAAGATCATCATTGGCCAAATACCATATCTTCTCATGGAAGAGGATGACTGAAATTAGTGAAGGAAAAGGAATTTGAGAAGTGTGCCTAGAAGCAAATCTAAATCTAAATCTAATCATTTCTTGGAACACCCAATAGCCAACATTGTAGGGTTTTTAATCTATGATAAAAGCAAAAATAGGAAAATCCTTCTTTGCAAAATGGGTGAAGTTGCTTCCCTTTTGCAACAAATTTCTGGCATAAATACCAAATTGCTCTATATTCAGCAGTCATGGCAGCAGGAGTAAAATTTAGGATTTTTCCTGAGGTAGGGATGGGTGTATTTGGTTTGAGAAGTTTGAAAATTTCCCTGTCATTATATTTGTATTCAGTGACAGGTAGAGGTTTGGATATTTGCAAGAGGAAACTTTTATAACTCTATGTCTGAGCCAAACTCGAGTCTGTAAGTGTTAGGCTCGAGTTTTCTTTAGCCAAACGCTTTTTGAAGCTTCTTTCAATCTGAAAAAGGCTTGAGTTAACAACGTTATGCTTGAGCCTATTTTTGAGTAAATATTTGATTGCTCTCTGGAAGGGTCGGGCTCGAGTCTAACTCCATAAGCTCGAGTTTACTCATATGAAATTTTGTTTGAGGAGCTCTCTGTAAGTCTTAGGCTTGAGTTAAGAAATACATGCTCAAGTGAAAATATGACATGCTCTCTGTAAGGCACAAGCTCGAGTTTATTTAGGTAGGCTCGAGTCTAACTGAGAGCCAATAATTTAATTTGTTCTCTGTAAGACGTAGGCTCGAGTTTACCATAACAGGCTCGAGTTTGCCTTAGTTATAAACATGAAACTTGCTCTCTGTTACGAGCAGGCTCGAGTCTAATAAATTAGGCTCGAGTTTGCCTCAGATCAAAACACTTATTTTACTTTCTATTAAGTGTAAACTTGAGTTTATCAATCCTAAACTCGAGTTTAACTAACATCATAAGTTTTAAATCAATCTTCAAGTATGTTTGATCTTTAGCAACAATAAAAGACTTTTAGTTTACAATGGTCTGTTATCATCAAAACACATAGAGAACTAATAATATGGTTTTATCGTTTTTCATGTCACTGGATATAAGCTTTTGTCCAGTGAAAACAAAATCATTGAAAAAAAAACTCACAAAATAAACTGAAAACAAATTCTTCCCTTTGCTTCCTAATGAATCCAAAAAGTCGCAGAATAACTTCTCAGTGAACTAAAAATCAGAATATAAATTGTTGTTACAATTCCAGGATCTGAATTTATTAATAATATTTTTTGTAATAAATGAAAGATTATAATTACTTAATTAAGAATTACTAATTAACTAAACTAATATTTTTCAAATTACGTAATTATTAATTTAAAAAATAAACTAAAAACAAATTCTTCCCTCTGCCTCCCAATGAACCCAAAAAGTCGTACAATATAACTTCCCAGTGAACAAAAAAATCAGAATATAAACTGCTATCACAATTCATGGTAATTTATTAATTTAATTGGAAAATAAATAAATGAATAATATTTAAAATATAATTTATTAATAATAAATTTAAATTAATAATTACATAATTTGAAAAATATTAGTTTAGTTAATTAGTAATTATTAATTAATTAATTATAATTATTTCATTTTTACAAAAAATATTATTAATAAATTATCGATCCTAGAATTGTGATAGTAGTTTATATTCTGATTTTTTTTGTTCATTGGGAAGTTATTCTACGATTTAGATTGATTTGATTTTATTAGTTTAGATTGATTTCATTTTATTAGTTCAGTATTAGTTTTATTTTATTAGTTTAGATTGATTTTATTAGTTTAGTTTTAATTTAGGTTGATTTGATTTTATTAGTTTAGGTTGGTTTCATTTTATTAGTTCCGATTTTTTTTGTTCATTGGGAAGTTATTCTGCAACTTTTTTGATTTACTGTGAGGCAAAGGGAAGAATTTGTTTTCAGTTTATTTTGTAATTTTTATTTTCAATGATAAAATGACGTAGTTTTGTCTTCATTAGACAAAAGTTTATATCCAATGACATGACAAACGATAAACTCACACACATATAACAGATGTAACCATGACTACATGTATATAAATTAACTTGTTGTCCTTGTTGTTTTGTGTGTGTGTGTGTGTGTAAACAAAGCATTTTCACATGGAAATAATGGTGATCATGAACCAAAGTTTTGCTAGGCTCTTTGACCAAAATACCCCTAATTAAAAAGCTATTTACCAAAATGCCCCTGTCTGAAAATTATTAACCAATCTGCCCCTGTTTAATCGATTACATGCCATAGGTAATCGACTAAACTAGGGCAGATTTTTTTTTTAAATTTTCCCATTATGTAATCGACTAAACTATAGGACTTAGTCTATTACATCATGACAGATCAGTTTCTTAATCCCCAAAATTTTAAATATTAAATTAAAATTTTGAAAAAAAATATATAAAATAAAATATTTGCAAAATAAGTATATGAAAAATAAGGAGGGATGATAGCAAAATGGTTACGAAGAATTTCAAACTATACTATTAGTACAGTAAGATATCAGGAAAAAATCTAGAATTAAATATCTCGTAATATTAAATTCGTTGGAAAATTATATATATATATATATATATATATATATATATATATATAATATTTTCTATAAAAAATAAAATAAAACTTCATTTTGAGGATTACAATGCGTCTGAGTATATGAAATATTTTCAAAACAAGTATATGAAAAGTGAAGAGGGATTATAGCAAAGTGGGTTACAAAGAATTTCAAATTATACTATTAGTACAGCTAGCTATGAAGAAGTTGAAATATTAAATTAAAATTCTGAAAAATCAAACAAATATATAAAATAAAATATTTTCAAAATAAGTTTATGAAAAATACAGATGGATGATAGCAAGGTGGTTACATAGAATTTCAAACTGTGATATTAATATGACAAGATATCAGGAAGAAATCTAGAATTAAATATCTCGTACGAGATATTTAATTTAATATTGGGAAAATTACATTTGGGTCTCAAGGACCAAAATTAATTACAAAAAAGTCACACACCAGAATTCCATTACAAAAAAGTCCCTTGGGACTCTTTTTTGTAATTAATTGAAAAATTCTCAATCTGTATTTACAACTAGAAATGCTATATTAACAACAAAAATTCTCAATCCATATTTACAACTGGAAATGTTATATTAACAACTGAAAATGTTATATTAACAATTTAAAATACTATATTAACAATTGAGAATTTTTGTTGTTAATATAACATTTTCAGTTGTTAATATAGCATTTCCAGTTGTAAATATGGATTGAGAATTTTTCAATTAATTACAAAAAAGTCCCAAGGACTTTTTTGAGACTTTTTTATAATGGAATTCTGGTCCGAGACCTTTTTGTAATTAATTATGGTCCTTTGGACCAGAATGTAATTTTCTTTTTAATATTTCAACTTCTTGATAGCTGGTTGTACCAATAGCATAGTTTGAAATACACATTATAATCCTCAAAATAAAGTTTTATTTTATTTTTTATAGAAAATATTATATATATATATATATATATATATATTATTTTCCAAAGAATTTAATATTACGAGATATTTAATTCTAGATTTCTTCTTGATATCTTGTCGTACTAATAGCATAGTTTGAAATTCTTCGTAACCACTTTGCTATCATCCCTTCTTATTTTTCATATACTTATTTTGAAAATATTTTATTATATATATATTTTTATTTTTCAAAATTTTAATTTAATATTTAACCTTTTAGAGATTTAAAACTGATCTGGCGTAATGTAATTGACTAAGTCCTATAGCTTAGTCGATTACATAACAAGAAAACTAAAAAAAAATTTGCCCCTAGTTTAGTTGATTACATGTTTGGCATGTAATCGACTAAACCATTTAGTTGATTACATATGGCATGTAATCGACTAAACAAGGGCAAATTGGTTAATAGTTTTCAGACAGGGGCATTTTGGTAAATAGTTTTTTAATTATGGTCATTTTGGTCAAAAAGCCATTTTGCTAAGTGTGTGTATGTGTGTGTGTGTGTGTGTGTGTGTGTGTGTGTGTGTTAAATAATTTGGAAAACCATAATTAATATCTTATTTTAGAAAACTATGGGAAGCATTTAATTGTCACATAAGTACATATATGTTGTATTAAAGCATTGTTAGTTCTTTATGAGTTTTGATGATAACAATTAATTGTAAAACCAAGATTGAAAAGCTGTCTCAAGAAAGTAAAAACTTGTTGATTGAGACAATACTTGAGTATCATTAGCAATACTCGAGTATTGGACTTTCAAAGAAAAGCTCAATGCAAATGACTAAGGACAATACTGCAGTATCCTAGTGGATACTCGAGTATAGAACCTTACAGAGAGCATCGCAAGTTTTCCATCAGAGCATACTCGAGTATTGGTTTACATACTCGAGTATAGGGCTAAAGAGACTCTTCAAGATTTTTCAAAAGAGTTAATAACTCCGGTTTCGGAAACTCTAGTTTTTCCACTTGGCTCCAAATTCAAACGTTTTCATTTTTCAAATGGAAACTCGAGTTTTCTATTAAGAAACTCGAGTATTGAGCCAAGCAAAGGTGTTCAAACATTTAATACACTTATAAACTTCGGATTGGAAAACTCCAATTTTGGAAACCTCAGTTTCGCACTGACTATTGTTCTCTCTGAGTTTTAGTAAGGAAACCCATACTCAAGTATGGTGTTGAATACTCGAGTATCGAGTCATACTGAGAGCAACTGAGATTTCTAAAGGATTGAATACTTCGGTATTGCATAATACTCCGGTTTTGATGTTTTGGACAAAATCTTATCAAGAGTCCAAAACTCGAGTATTGCTAGAATACTCAAGTATTGACTAATGTAAACTGTGAAGGCGAAGCAAATCACCAAGAGGGGGGTGAATTGGGGATTTTAAATTTTTCTTGACAGTGTTCTGGAATGTGTACGTTAAAACAGGGATGAACAGAGGTAAGAAGAGGAAAGCAAGACACGGCGAGATTTATACTGGTTCGGTCTAAATCCTTGACCTACATCCAGTCCCCAGACTCTCTGAGATTTCTACTATCACTCACAATCAGTTACACACTCTGTATTTGAAGTTATCCTCTCACTAGGATACACTCCCCCTTACAAGTTGTAAACTGATATACTCAATCTCCAAGTCCCCAGACTTGAGATTCTTACAAGGAAATGATTTTAACAACAAAAGACACTCTCTCTAAGTGTAGATAATGATAATCACTGAAGTACAGATTTCTCTCAAAGTATTTCACAGAAAAACTGAAATGCTAAATGTAATCTTGTATTCTTAGGCTTCTGTCTTTTTCCTGCGTTTCTAAGCTTCCTTTTATACTTGATGAAGTTCATTTGAATGTTCCATATCAGAATATGGCTGTTGGAGCTCCACTTAGAATTTTGACGTTGGACATCCACCATGAGCTTGACCGTTGAGCATTTCTGGATTCCAGCTTGTATTTGGTTCTGTGATGTCTGTTGCTTTCTTATCCTTTAGTATATTTAATTTTGAAGATAATATTAATCATCTTTCATCAGAATGGGCAGCAGAAGGAATGACTATAATTATTTAATCTCACTTACATATATTCCCGACAAGTCCACTGCAACTCCATGTTGTATTTTTCACTTTCCAGCTCAGCAATCAGAACGTTCAGATTTCTGTTTCAAAACTCAACTGAATCTTACTGAATCAAAGCGGTTAATCAGGGATAAGAATAATAATAAAGGGTAACAATAAATATCCAAGTGATTAACATAGTTTGAATCAAGATTTCTATTGTTTTTCAGAAATGTTACTGCGATAAAGGAATTATGACTGGAGTAGTCTAATTCATACTGCACAGCTGAATAACTTTCTGTCATAAGCTTACTGGAGTCATCTTGATGTTACTGGAGTCATATTGCATCTTTTAACATTCCTGACTCAAGTCTACTGGAGTAACTACGCATTACTGGAGTAACTGATGTGTATTTCACTTTTGTCTCAAAGCTTACTGGAGTAATCATCAAGTTACTGGAGCAGCTTGGCTCTCAGTACGTTTCTGTCTTCGATCTTACTGGAGTAGGATCTTTATTACTGGAGTAACTGAGTTTCATTTAGCTTCTGTCTGTGATCTTACTGGAGTAAGCTCTTGACTACTGGAGTACTTCAGGTTTATGATCTTCCTCTCCAACGGTCATGTGAATGCTTGCAACGGTTATTAAACCTACTCTAAGTATAAATACAGCAGCATTCAATTCTCTTTAACACCCCATTGAGCTGAAAGTCGAAAAAGCAATTAATTGTTCATTTATTTCTTGAGCTTTCTGTACAGAGTATCTGTTGATACTAACTGAGCTTCAGTGTTCATCTTATCTACTCTTTTAAGAGAGTTTATCATTTATATTCATTTATTGTAAAACAATCTAAAGTCAGGGGACTTGGAGATTTGGGAGTCTTTGATTACAACTTGTAAGGGGGAGCAAGTTCTAGTGAGAGAATTGCTTCAGAGTTATAGAGGGTGTAATCAAGAGACATAGTGAAATACTTAGAGTGCTTGAGGACTGGACATAGGCCATAAAGTTGGGCTGAACCAGTATAAATTTTTGTGTCTTATTCTTCTTCCCTGCTCTTTGTTTTCCTTATTCGATCACCATTAGAGATGAACCTGCGAAAATTTTTAAAATCCCCAATTTACCCCCTCTTGGTGATTTAGCTCCACTTTCAAGCATGTCTATAATATGATTGACAATTATAAGCCCTAAATTAGTATGTTTAGGATCATGGCTAATATTGGGAAAATTACTGGGAATTTAGGATAATTATAATAATAACTGATATTGTTGTTATTTATTGGGAAGGAGTGATAATAATAATAAATAAATGAGGAATTATTATTATTATTAGGGAAACTTTTAGGGGTTAATTCATTTTTAATCCTTAAAAAATAATTCACATAGTTAGTTTCTTTGCGACGCAAGTAATGACTAATGATAATGATAAATGTTTCTAGGCATACTTTAACACCTTTATCAATCCCAACACCTTCAAACAAAGTTAAGGATTTAAGCTTGAGGTGGGTAACTGTAATCTTGATAGTATATATGTATGTGTTCATGTAGTAGCTAATCATGTTTAATAGATGATTTACATGTTATGTTTTTCCTAGCTATGAATTGAGACTGTGTGTCTTATAGGATTGTGTGTCCTAATAAGAGATGTGGTCTTTGGTCATTAACTGTGTTTACGGTGTGCCTTGTTTACTTATAAATGCTTCTATGTTTAACATGTGCTAATTGTCATTTATGCTTTATATCTGTTCATGAGATTAACTGTTACCCTTAGGTTCATTTATTTGAACTCCAGATCGTATTAAGCAAACAGGAAGTGGATCGGACACAAAAGGAAAGACGCAACATAAAGAAATATTTTATAGGCTTATCTTTTATCATTCAGGACTAATAGTTTAAGCATTTATCATTTGTCTTAATATTTTGGATTACTGTATTAAAATCCCCTTATGGGATAGATAGCGCTAGCGAAAAATTTATCCTCACGTTTTCAATGTTTTCAAACTAAGTTATTTTATGAAAGTTTTATTCAGCAATTAAGTCGTATAAACTCTTCGATGCTTGTACGCTTGTACTCTAATAATAGTTAGATAAATGCCCTGTACTATAGAGGGTGTTTACACATGGAGCGTCACTGCTCTCAAAATCTCCAAAGCTCTCTCCCCTGCTCAGCTCTGGCTTTCAATTCCAAGCCCCCAATGGAGGTCTCACTAGCGATGGGTGAGCTCATAACGGTCCTATTCTAGAAGACATCACCGACAAAATCGAAGAGAACGACACGGTCCTATTCTAGAAGACATCGCTGGCGAAATAGAAGAGAACGACACCTTCTCAGGAAACCCATTTTCCTTTGCTTCCTTCGAAACCTCTTAGATAGTCACGAAGAGTATTATGTCACAGTCGGTGAGTGAGCTCAATGGAGCAAAGCATGTATGTACGGTCAAATCAACTTGTGTTTTGTTTTTTCCTATCCATCTCCCTTACAAGCAAAACAATCATAGGGGCAAAGTGCTTGCAATAACAATAAGTGACCACAAAATTATTAAGCTTGCCATCATACTTTGTGTGTTTGCGTAAGGTGCGAGGAGGATGACGAGGATGTTATGCGTGTGATGGGAAGGTAAGAGAAGGAAATGGCCCATGTATGTTTAGGGTCTTCTTGAGGATGGAGATGGATGTTGAGAAGGAAGAGGAGGGTGACGGGGAAGGTTGCTGAAAGGAGGTTGAGTTGGTGGGGGGAATAGTAACATACTCTAGGCGAGCGTAAGCTTACCTCATTCAATTCTAACTAAGCAAGGAACACTCCTCCCTTTTGGGACAATATTTGGGCCGTCAGATCTCATCTGACAGTTCAGATCTCTTCTTTTTAAAATAAATTTTTGTCGTATTATTAGTCAGTATTTTAAAATATTTTTTTAGTATCATTCAGTACCATGAAATAATTTTTTAAGATTCTAAAAATTATTTTCAAGAACATAAAATATTTTTCACTGTCAATCAGTATCCTGAAGTATCTTTTTAATCTCAGTCAGTACCCTGAAAAAAAATTTTAACAGTACCAGTCAATATCTTGAAGTATCTTTTTAGTCTCAGGATGATAAAATTTTTCAGGGGATGGACTAAGACTAAAAAGATACTAATTAATAGTAAAAATATACCTCGGAATACGTACTAGTACTACTTAAAAAAATTTATTTTAAAAATAAGAGATCTGGGCCGTCAGATTAAATCTGACAGCCTAGACTTGTCCCAAAAGGGACGAGCGTTCCTTTGAATGAGCAGGGAAACGTGTTCCAGAGGGTGACGAGGAAAGCTGCTAAAAGGAGGCTGAGTTGGTGAGGGGAATAGTAACATACTCTAGGCGAGGGTAAGCTCACCTCATTCAATTCTAACTAATTAAAATATAATAATTAATATTATTTTAATATTGATAATTCATGTAGAAAAATTTAAATTTTATTATCTTAAAAAATAACAACTTAAAAGAGGGAATTGGGATTTTTTGTTTTTCTAAATTATGAAGTTTCTGTTTATTAAAATCATAAAATTTAAATTTTTCCAAATAATAAAATTAAAATGAGATGATTTATTATATTTTAATTTATGAGAGTATAGATGAGGTGGAGCGGTGACATTAGAAGAATACATAAGTATTTTTGTTGAAAGACAAAATAAATAAATAATAACGAACATTATTAGAGGAGACGGAACTGGTGTTATGCCCCTTCTGAAATATTTACGTATAATTTTTCTGAGTTTCAAAATCTTAATGATAAGCTTAACAATTTTTATGGTCACTTACATATAATTTATGTAACTACATATAATTTTATTGTTAAATTTACACCTTTTTTTTAATAGTATCAACTATCAAATTCTTTGTTCCAGCTTATTTAGAAATACATGTACACATGAGATATGAAGATACACATAACATTTATAAACATTATATTTATGTTAAGTATTAAATTATTTCTTAAAAAATATTTTTGTGCTTACAAAGTGATAATTTTCTTAATTGCATATGTATTGCTTTTATTGTTATAATTAAATTATAAATTTATGCTAAATTTCTCATATCGATTTAAAATTTATTATTATCAGTATATTATAAAAATGAATCACATATTTATGTTGCATACAAAAATAGTTTTCCCCTATTAAAAATAAATAAGTTTCACTACTATACTATTATATCAAAATAATAAAAAATATTTATGTCTTATTTTTTTATATTAATTCGTTCAAGTGGCCCACAAAAGGACAAGTTGCCTGGACGGTTTGATTAAGAGCCATGTTTGGATGTTGATTTTGGAGAATAGCTTTGAGGATTTACGAGGTAGAAATAGCTTTTGGAGAATAGATTTCAAGAATAGTTTTTGCAAAATAGTTTTTAGAAAAAAATGATACTTTTTGGATATTATTATCAGAATAGCTTTTTTAAGGTAAAATTTACCAAAAAGGACATTAGATTTAATAAAATTGCATATAAAGGATAAAGTTGTATTTTAAATATTATAAACATTAAAGTTAATAATAAATACCAAAAATTACATAAAATTGTTAGAAAAAAATTTTTCTTAAATAATTTACCACTATCGGCGGCTGGCAGCCACCTCCGGCGGCTTTTTTTCTTAAATAATTTTTTTTAAAAAAACAAAAAACTAAAATAACCCCTCTCTTGCCGGTGGGCCCCATGGAAATAAATCTATAAATTATCATTATACACATTATTAAATGAACAAGAAATCTATAGATTATTGAATTATATGAATTCATCATCAGTCTCTCACTCTTATTATATATATAATACAGAGCACGAATGAAATGAAAGGTCTCCCAAGACCTTTTCTTTAACCAAAGTTGCAAAAAAGAGGGCTCTCTGACGGTGGCGGAAGCAGAAAATTTTTTTAACCCATGCTAAATAATAAATATATTAAACTACTTTTTTTTGTTTTTATTATAATACGGTAATTAACAAGTGTATTTGGTCCTTTTTATAAGACACTTGTTTGAATCTAAAAAGTATTAAATATTTTTTCCATGTATACTCATAATTAAAAATGGTAGTGAGTGAGAGTAATAATTAATACGATATTAGAGTTTAATTTAATTAGCATAGATAATATTGAAAATTGTTTAAAGTTTAGGAGAGATTTAATGACTTTAACTGTTTTTATTGACTTGTGAGAATTATTAGTCGGTGCCTTATAATAAGGACCAATGGAGTATTTACTAAATAGTCTCACATGAAATTAAAAATAAAATAAATAATAACCGACAATTATAAATCCAAACAAGATATAAGATGATATTAATATTTTCGGTAGGTATCTCAAACAAGAATTTTACTTTCCTCTCACAGCCCAATGAGTAATGAACCAAACATTATCTTTATAGAGAAGATAAAAAATTTGTTGAGGCTAAATTATGGACTAAATAAAATATCATATAATAAATACATATATCTACTAACATATTTTATAAAGTCAACTCGGCCAGCTGGGACGAAGAGTAGATCCGCCATTGCTCTCTGATCCCTCTTTTAAAACAAACAATATGCCAGAAAGATTAAATTTGAAAAACCCTATTGACAAGTGATTCCATTCCACGTGTATGGACTCCAGACGTTGGAGTCCGGGATTTATATGTATATATAAAACTCAGGCCAAAGCTCAAGGCCACAAGGAAGAACAAAAACAAAAAGTACCCGCCGAAAAAAAAAAACAACAACACCAGACACGTACGTGTCACACACACATGTGAACTGTGAAGTGTAGAGTCTGCCCACGAACCATTAAAAAACAAGTCCACAAAATCAAGCAAACTTGAGATTATTTTAGTTTAAAAATTATTTAAACAATAAAGGCCGCCCGCGGTGGGAGGTGAGGAGGGCGGTGGCCAGCAGTAGTGTGGCCGGTGGTGGGGCCTACCGACGGAGAAAGGGTTATTTTTAGTTTTTTGTTTTCTTAAAAAAATTATTTAAAAAAAAAAGGTTGTCGGTGGCTGATGGCGGCGGCCGGTGGTGAGGAGGGCGGTGGCCGGAGGTGGTGTGGCAGGTGGTGGAGCCCACCAGCGGGGGAGGGGTTATTTTAATCATTTGTTTTCTTAAAAAAATTATTTAAAAAGAAAAGCCGCCGGAGATGGCCACTGGTGGCGGCCGGTGGTGAGAAGGGCGGTGGCTAGAGGTGGGGTGGCTGGTGGTGGGGCCCATCGGCGGGGAGAGGTTATTTTAGTGTTTTTTTAACAAAAAATTTAAAACTAGGGACAAAACAGTAATTTCACCCGAGTTACTGTTCATTTCCGTCCAAGTTAACAGTCAAAATTGGTAACTAATGGCCCATGATATTTTTTGACCTTAAAACGTACTGTCGTGTGTATTTTTGATCCAAAAAAAAGATCATGGTGCTAGTCTGCTAGACGATCGTGACCCAAAATATAACTTATATTGGAAGAACTACTTCCTCTGGTCCTTATTATAAGGCACCAATTATCCAAAATTTTTTGTCATTTTTATAAGGCATCAACTACATTTAACTAACTTATTTATTACTATTTCCTATTATGTTCTTACTTTAACAAACTTTTTTAAATCTATCTTATTAAAGTAGGGATAAAATTGGAAGCTTTTATTAATTTTAGGTTCATTAATGACTTTACTTCCATTTTCTTACTTTTTCTTAGTTTGTAAGAAAAGATAGTGCGTGACTTACAAAGTGGAGCGAGTATATCGAAAAAAGTATTGCTTGATTTGAGCAAGATTATGCGAAGAAGGACCGCCATGAGTAGAAAAGCTTAGAAATTCTGCGTTGTGCAGTGTTGTGGCGCATTTGCATTTGGGAGAGTGAAAGGTGAAGAACAAAGAAGAAAATCGCAGGTGCGAGAAAGCCATGAGCAATATTAGGGTTCTACAAACTACGAAATCGGAGGTCCCTTTTGTCATCATTTTCTCCGTCGTTTTGGTCTCTGAAGCGAAAGGGAATCTCTCTGATCCCTTCTTCTCAGTTCCCTTCGTTCCAAAACACGCGTTTGCTTCCACAGGTCTCATTTTCCTGCTCTACTCTTCGGTTTGTCAACACCGCCGCTTCCTCTGAGGATGATGATGATGGTGGCTCCAGCGATTAAGAACTCCGATTACAACGTGACTGTCTTTCCCTTCTTTTGCTTTACTTTGCAGTTTATTCAATTTGCTTCTTGTGTTGTGTTTGGGTATCTTTGGTGCAATATGATTTGTGGGTTAATTGAATTAAATTAGTTGGTACTCTTTCCCGCATTAGTCCCGAGTATGGTAGCCGGAAAATTCTTCTTCTTTGCAAACAGTACTACTGCTAGCTTTAAACTTTGAGGTTTACATTAGTCAAAGTTTCTACGAGGATACCGATGGGTAATGAGTAAAGCTCTGTGTGTGTGTGTGTGTGTGTGTGTGCATTACTTGAAGTTCTAGTTTTAAAACAGTTATATATCTATTCCGTCTCTGGGCAAACATTTACATCCAGTGGGCGATTATTTAGGATTTTGGTGAACTATGGGTCTGTCCTTTGAATTTGGAGCTGTTTCTTTTGATTAGTTTCAGAGGCTTTGGCGTTATGGAGGTGGGCTGTTTATACTATTCTTTGGTATATTTGGTTGGAACAAAATGGTTATGCTTTCAAGGGCTCAAAGTTCAAACCTATCATTAAGTCAGCTGCGAATAGGGTTATTTTATGGCTCCCCTTTTGTGTTATGCCCGTGATTCTTTCGAATGAGTATCCTTAGAGGAACTGGAAGGCATTATCTCACAATCCTTTAAGATATTTTTTGTCCATCTTCTTGGTACTCCTTTATTCTTAAAAAAAAAAAAAAAAAAAGGTACTTGAACTAATGTTGTTGCTGCTTCTTTGGCATTTATTCTGTGTCGCTCCTTGTGATTTGATATCATAACTAGTTGTTAATTTTTGCTTTTCAAGTATATTGACGTATCCTGCTAAAAAGTCACTATAAAAGGTGTGATACATCCATGTTCTTGCATTTTACTATTTACAGGTGAGACAAGCGAAGAAGGTGAAATGTCAGATGGATGGGAGGAAGAAGATGAGGCTGAGCCTAGGGTACCATGTTATTAATATAAGCATTCTCGTGGGTTGTCTCTTTAACGATAAGATGTCAATTTCAAATTTACGATTAAAATTTACATTACTGTTAGTGTTGTCTTTATATGTAGCTTGGTGATGGGGGAGATGGTGGTGGAGTTGACTTACAAGGTGTCCCTTGGGGCCAGTGAGCCCTCTCTATTGCTCATGAGGTCCTGATGAAGTTCAGCGATGACATAGAACTATTCTCTTTCAAGACTACTACTCGGGGATATGTTTATGTGAGATTGGACAAATTAACTTGTCAGTAAGGTTTCAGGGGCTATGCCTGATACAGTATCTGGAAGTGTATATCTGCATTTTTTTTAAAGATCAGAATATGACCTTTCCTTTGCAGAATATGTTCTATTAAAATTGTCTTTTTAGAAGTAACAATTTGTTTTTTTGCTGGGGAGAAGAATGTCAGATAATTTTCTCACCTTTTTTCTTACAACAAATATAAGTATTGATATGGAATCATATATTTCTGCATTTAGGGACCTAATTGTAGAGTAGATAGTTGGTAAGATAATTAGTCATTAATTCTAAACTAGCCATTGGTTGGTGACTTGAGGAGGACTCTAGTATTATAAATAGCCCATCCTCCCATTGTACATTCAGACTTAGACTTGTTATGGCATTGGCATAATACATTGACTGAGAGGCTAGGAGCTCTCCTTTCTCTCTCTCTTCTACTCGCCCTTTCTTGTGTCTCTTCTACATCTCCTTTTTCTATTTTAGATCAATAAGCATATCAGTGGTATCAGAGCAGTCCTTCCTGGCTGCTTTTTCACTGCAAATTCTGATTTCTTTCTTCTCCCTTTCTCTTCCCAATTTCTACTCTAATCCATATCAAGTATTTATTTGATGACATCAGTTCTTTTCAAAGATTCATTTAATATCTGATGAGGTGGAAGGTGAACCTCCTTCCAAAAGCTAGTTGTTGAGGTGGTAGAACCAACCTGCCATAATACATCATGAGGATTCCGTGTACCTTAGTCTCCATCGATATCAAGTTCAAAGGGAAAGTTACGTTAGGGTTCCAACCAAGGAAAATAATATCTGAATTCTTTTAAGTCCCATAACTTGTCAATGACAAGTGAAAGTGGCACCATTGACAAGTTATGGAAGTTTTCATATATTATTTTTATTGGCCATGACCTTAGTGTGATTTTCCCCATTCAAAATTCCCATAATCTTTCTCCACCAGCTTGAGATGTTTGTGCAACTCTGCTATGTGCCACTTTTTTAATTCCATCCATTTTTTGTTTAAACTCCATTTACTGTGACCACCATATGCTAAAAATTGTTTGGCTTATCATTCCCAGAGCTTTTTGTATTTGTTGTGAGAGATAGTGCTATCATTTTTAAGAACTTTCATGATAGGTTCATTGCTTGTTGGAAAGCTTGGCCTCTGCATAGAGTTGCAGGACAGCAAATTGTGTCATTCAATGATACATGATATAATTGTGGGCTTATGATACCTGTCCCTTCTGTTGGGTACCTAATCTATACAGTTTGTTCAATGCAACTTGCATTGTTTCTTCAGATATGGTTGTCCAAGCATGGAAGAGCTTGAAAGCTACAGTCAAGAATACGAGAAAAGATTAGATGAAGCGGGAACACTTGGAGAAATACCTGGTAATTTAGCCTTTGAGGTTATTTGTTGAAACTGTATTCTATTGCTTGTTCTAATGGGATTTAATTCAATATCAACTGAAAGTTAAGCATAATGTCTTTGTGGTTTATTTCATGCTTAACATGATTTTTATCCTACAGGTATCATCCCCAAGTGCTGAGACGATACTTAAAGTTCCTGAGGATCTGAATCGATTTAAGGACATGCCTATGAGAGTTTGCTATGCCGAAGATGCTGAGTCCAGTTGCGTAGAAAAGGAAGGAGTTTTCCTGCTAGTTTCCGCTGAAAAAGAGTCAGTAAATTGTGTGTGGAAGTTGGCAGATGTTAAAGACAATAGAGATCCTTCAAGCAAAGGGAGGCTTTAAGTCGTAAACAAAAGGATTGGAGATTAAATTTACCATTTAACATGCATAGAAGAGTAACTCTGTACCTCAAGTTCTTGTCAAATTTTACGTTCTTTAGTCAGAAATCAAGAAGATAGAGCTTTTATTTTTCTCTCACCTTTATTTTTTTATTTTTTTTATTCAAGATGAGTATATCTGAAACCTGAAACTAGTTTCAAGGAAGAGAAAATCAGTTGAGTTTGTAATTGTATTAGATTACAAGTAAACCTGAAATTTCTGTAGTCCCATGTTTAGCATTGGATGATTTCTTAGTTTGAAAGATTAATGAGATTTTTTTTTTTAAATATCCTTGAAATATTACCAGCCTTATCCCTTCTCCTGGAAGTTCAAACATCTACCAATTTTGGCTTTGTAGTTTATGTTTATTTTCTGCATGCCAACTAAATCTTGCATGAAGTTGTTATACTAAAAGGCTAAAAAAAACCGTAACTTATCAGAAGAACGCATTTCTTGCTGCAATTTTGTTTTCTGAGTTTAAAACATGAGCAATATAACATTATAGAGTCTCTTTAAATTCATGATTGGCATCTACGTTTTAATTCAGGCTTTATTGAGAGAACATCCTTTTTATTATAGCATGGGAAAATAACTAAAATCATAGATTGAACTGCAATATTTGCTCTTTCCAAAACACTGTATATTGATATAAAATCTTCGTTTGGAATATCACCATTCAGTCTTGTCTGCATCTTAATATTCTTCAATATGATACTTGAATTCTTGGTTTGTAAGTTTCTTCAAGAGTTCTGTTGAATAGGTTTGAATAAGCTGCTTGTGGATCACTTATTTCTCTCACGCTACTGAGGCTTACTCACTTATCGTGACCAGTCCATGAATAGGTTTTTCTTTTTTTTTTTTTTGTGGGGAAAAAAATGAAAGAACAACGTTCTTGCTTATTCCTGACTATATTGTTGCTTTAAATTTCTTCTTTAGCTGTTAGATAAATTGAATTTTTCATCTTTTTATTTCTCATGTCAGGAGTGCTTTAGTTGTGTTTCTTTCCCTTGGGCATAATTGCTTGCTGGGTAGCGGCCCTTCTTCAATATGAGCTGCAAGAATAGATGATCAATAATGAGGTCTGGGCTACAGGACCATAATCTTGACTTATTGCTTGCTTTGTCAAGTTTCTTTTCTCAACCTCATCATTTCATTCTTTTTTCACTTTCTATTTATTTAACTCAGTACTATCTTTTTAGTAGTAATTATTGCTATACAGAATGTCTATACAGGTAACTCACTTCAAGCATTGGGCATGTCTAATTCAGGAATTTTAAATATAACTGTTTCATCTATCTTTAATCATTTGCAACTAGATTGATTGTGAGGTGTAATTATTTTCTTCAAGAGAAAATATGCTGGAAAGGATGAAGCATGCACACTCACCAAAAGACATGATTCGATTTGAAATGACCATTGAGTAATTCATGCTTATTTGTAGTATATAGGTATACCGATTCTTTCTTTTTATGCATCTGGTGCTGGAGGTGCTGGGTTTGGTCTCATTTTGCTCTCTCTTTGGACACGCATGTGTAAAGCTGTACACTTGTTTTACTTTGATGTCCATGATCTATATGTTTTTCTCCTTTGCAACTGCCTTCGATCATTAGCTTGCTCAGAGATATTGCAGGGTCAGTTTATGAACATCCCATACCTACATCAAGCTCAAGCCTATGATTGACACAGTAGTGAAAGACAAACAGGTTCAGTGCAATATGTGAGTTTAGTTATATACAATAAGGAAAAATCTCATCCATCCGTTTTGATCTAATGGCTATCATCATGCCGCATCATCCACTACGGGTTTCAAAAACGGCATTATTCCTTTTAATGCGGCAAGCGATGTGACGTGACAATAGCCGTTAGATCAAAACAAATTAGATTACAGTACCATGGACCACATGCAATCCAATTCAATTGCAAGCACGTGCTTGAGATTGTGTTTGTATGTCACAGGTGGGTCTCGCTGCCAATTATAGATGGCAAATGCATACCTATAGCATGTCATGGGTGGACATCACTTTTTAAGGAGAATCATTATGAGGTCCCACGAAAGGAATATAATCAACAAAATGTCCCAATAATAAGTGAGCAACATTAATCTATTGTTATTTCATATACCGGAATTTGTCATTGCATGTGTGGGATTTTTTAGTGTTGGGACCTTATAGTGATTCTCCACACTTTTTTAATGTACTTAACATGCTTATGCATTCTCATACAGTAAGTTCTTTGGACAGAATTGTTGAGAACAAGCAGTGGACTGGTGAGCTTTTGTTCTTCTGAAAAGGTATGTGAAAAATAATTGACTTGAAAGCTTTTGATTACGTTGGTAATATGAAGAAGAGTGATAAGTGGTCCCTCCTTGATGTAGTGAGATGCTTAACTAGTCCGTTCTACAGTTATCTGCATAATTTATAGAGGACAATTGATAAGACATCATGATGTTGAGAAGCTCTCTGGTCCTATTATGACAATGTTTGTTCTTTTATTGGGTTTTTTCCTTAAAATTTGTTGATATGTTTGTCATGTCCTTTGGTTTTTGCTTGCTTTTTTAATTCAGAAAGGTTTCGGGCACACACTTCTTTTGTGGGTGAAAAAAATTTAAATTCAGACACAACACAAGCTTTATTTTCTGACAAACCTTTTTCAGACCCATGCTTTATTTTCTCTCACCATTGGTTCCATCAAGGAAGTATCAATGGAATATAATCTGAATATTGTTATTCACTTGCCCAAATTTCATAGATGCTGTGTGAGGAAAATCAATGTATCATTATTTTTAAATTATATATAATATTGTCCATTTCTCAAACTCTATGCAAAGTGCAGATTGTATATTTGTGGAAGCTTGAGGACTTAATTATCCGTCATATGTATGTTAAATAGTGTAGGTATTTCATATGCATAACAATGAGTTGATGGGAAAAAAGAAAAGTCTAGTTAACTCTCTGTTTTTTTGTCTTGGAATGTTGTTTGAAACTAAAGTTTGTTTCCAAATAATCTTAATGGTGAGTTACTTTGGGGAAATGACATTTAAATTTCAAAGATGAAAATAATGACAGTTACATTTTCAGGAAAAAATTTCAAGAAACAACTATTGTTTTTTATTCACAACCATATGTTTTTACATATTGTTAACTCCGACGATCTTACTCAATAATTTTGTTGATTTTTTTTTTTCCCTCTATCCTTTTTCCGATGACTCCATACTTCTTGATCTATTATCTCACCGGTGAATACAATGGTACCACTTCAACTCTTCCGACTCTTCTGATTATCCCTTTTAGCACCCCTATCATTTTCCTAACTAGCGCGTGATGCGCGGATATATATTTAGTAATATATTCTTATATAAAAAATCACTTAGATTATTAAAAAAAAATCACTTAGATCTTTAAGGAAATAATCAAGACAATAAATTAAATATTTACTAAATATTGTATACCTACTATCTCCTATTATCAGTATACAAAATAATATGTAACTACTTTCTCATAACCCCTCTTTAATGACCACTTTGCCTTTTATTTTCTATTTAGATTTATAAGGGAATAATAAAAATATTAAATTAAATATTTACTAAATATCATGTACGTATAATTCTCATTATTAATTGATAAAACAATAAAATTACTCTCATAATACAATCTTAAAATATTGTGTAACTACCTTTCTTATGATTCATCTTCCCCACCTTCCGTCTTTCATTACCGTATTGCTTTTTATTATTAATTTATAAAATATTATGTAACTATCTTCTCCATTATCCATCTTTTATAATTGCTTTGTTATTTTATTTTATTTTTATTTTAATATTTTGAACCTATTATTTTGTTGATGTGTCAGCCAGCCATAGAAACGCTTAATGCCCTAAGTTAATATTACTTTTTGACTTTGGTTTTGAAGAATCAGATTTAGAGGAATAATGAGTTTCGTCATCCTTTGGTTTTTTATTGAGCTGGTCAAAATTATTGTAATGTTAGTAGCTTCTAGGCAATGGATCAAGTTCATCGAAATAAGTGCGCCACTAATAATTGAGGCCGAATAATTTATCAAGTGTTATGAATATTCTTATTATGTGGATGTCCATTGACCCATAATCTCCAAATACAGGATGACATGGTATATACGCATAGTAATCTACTATTTGCATCCTTCTATAAATAGAGGTCTCTTGTAACTATTCATTACACTTAAATGAGAATTCATTTCATCTCTCTAGAATTCTCTGACTTCTCTCTAGAATTCCTTCAGTTTCATAATACGTTATCAGCACGATGGTTCTTCTAACCATCTGAGCAGCATGTGGTTCATCATCAGAGATCAAATGGATTTTTGATCTCATCACACACTTCATAATTCTTACTGGGTTTAGTCCTCTTCCAATCTTAGCTGCCTACTTTATTTTCTAATACAAGTATCAAAACCTCTATATTTTCTATCCATCATCCTCAAAATTCAAAAGCACCATCATCTTCTCCACGTCACTGGGCGTGATAGTTTTCTCGAACAGCTGATGGTGACTTTTTCTGAGTCTGAACGAAGCACGGTAGTGGTTAGATCTGAGAGATCAGAGTTGGATCTTAATGATTGGTTGTGATGCAGAGTCAGAATCAACATATTTTCATGCAAGAAGATGAAATGTTTTCCTGGCTTTACTATCCCATCATAGATGATCCACATCCGCCCACTGTCAATAACAGTTCCATGCAAAATCCTGACCGTGCTTCTCAAGCAACAGAACTCCGGCAGCTATTGAGGTCGGTTGCTCTAAGGCCGCTGATTCCACCTTCGCGGAAGACGGAGCATATGCAGACGAATTAAGGAGGGGTGACAGAGTTGAAGGGAAGAAGACAGCGATTATTTAGGTCTATTATTGAGTTTATGGCAATAATTCATCGCCACCCCCGTTTTTTCAAATAATTAAAAAAAAAATAATGACAATTATTAAGTTGGCTGCATGGTGTATCTCGCTGGATGACAATATCTGGGTCCACACGTTTTCCTATTCAGAAATGTTTCCCAATCAGGTATGTTTCTTTTATGTCCATAGCTTAAATATTTCATATATTAACTTATTCGTGATTTTTGCACATATAATATTAAATCAGCTGATTTATTCATATAAGTTCAAATATGTGGGTCGGATATGAAGAAAAATTTGTATAAGAAAAAAAATGAAATTATAAATGAAGTTACCTCACATAAAATAAAATAAATAAATAAATAACGTTGATGTTGCTGCAAAGGCCGCTTGTAACGCCTTTGATTTCGTATTTGATGAGTGCATGGGGGAATAAAAAATGATTATTGAATAGAAGAGTCACGGGCGATTCTTTGTTTCAAGAATGATGAGGTTAGGTGATCATTTACAAAGTTTGAAAAGTAAGCAATAAAAATAAAACTACCCCAATAATAATATGGGTTCCTCCCTCAGCCTCATCCAATAATTGAAATCCATACTTTCTTTTTAATAATTGTTGGCTAGGCTTTAATACGAGATATTGCATTAAGACTTATAATATATAATGATGATTAGGGTAATAGGATTATGGAGATGACTAATTTTTCTTTGGTGGGTCCTATTTAATGTCTATGTCTTTTGTTACGGTTACCCAAATAAAGAAAACAAATAGATAACTAAATGAATCTATTAAAACTAAACGTAGAAATATTTAACGTTCTTTTCTCTAGTTTATAGTATCATCTTTCAGTTGCTTTATATAATGTGTCCACAAATATTTATTTATTTCATTATGAATTATTTTATATATTCATATAATAATTATAAGCATATATAAATTATGCATAAATATATAAGAAACATTCAAGGTAGTGTGTTATTAAATATTTTATTTTATTATTATTATTATTTAATCTATTCGTCAAATGGAAGAAAGCAAAGCAAGATGCTCTGATTTAGGTACGCTCTGATTAAATCTCTAGATTTAATTTTTCTTTTTAATTGTTTTTATTTAATTTGACATTTTATTATGTTTATCAAGATAAACTGTTAAAGGTCATATGTATAATGAGATCAAAATACAATGGAGATATGAGGCATAAATTGACTTGAGGCTATGAGGAGACAAATTATGAATTTTATCCAATTTCATTGTCAGAAGTGAATGAAGCAATAAATAAATTGTGATTATGGTTATTTTACTATTATTTTGTGTTTAGATAATTATAACAATTTTTGTGAATACAAGAGAAAGAATATTAATAAATAAAACAATTAAACAAAAGGAAATATTATTTCAACAAAGTTTAATAGCGAGTGGCTCAACATCATTACAAACCTTAATCATCTCATTCTGAAGATATTTAATGTCTTCTTCTTTTGCTTTTCTTGAGATGGGATCCAGATGAGGCAAAGCTCTTCGTAATATCGAGATTTGCGTCATAAGTTTCTTGAGCTTCTTGTATGGCCACTCAGTTAACCCTCCTTTTTGATAGATTTTTTGTATGGTGTGAGTAGACATATTTAATTGTTTACTCGCTTCATCAAGGGTTAAGTGAAAATAATTTCTTAAATCATGGAGCGTTGTTTTCTTTATTCTTTCTCTTTGCTCCATAGATAACCTATATAATTCACCCTGGTTAAGGGATGAAGTATCATAGGGTATACTTACTGCAGGTTGTTTTCCTTTGCCTAATGAGTGTTCAATATTGGTTTGAAATGAACTTCCATGGAGGTCATTTGGATTTATAGCCCATTCTGAACCAACACAGAGAACCTCATGATAGGCTAATACAGGATCACGCATCAAGATATATCCTGATGCTTGTAAATCTATACAATACTGTGTCAGAAATTGTTTGATTTCTTCAAAATTTTTCTTTGTGAAATCAAACATTGGAAGCCTGTCAGTATTATAAGATTTATCCTGTACTTTTTCAAATAAAACAGCATGGGTAATCATACCTGTTCTTCTTCCGTGAACTTCAAGTTTATGGTACTGAAGTCCGTTGGTATGAATAATTTCCCGTAAAACATGACAGTAACTACATTCCAATAAGCTAGTAGTTGCTAATTGGCTTGTAGCTGTTGGCTGGCTAATTGTTGCTGGCTGGCTAGTGGTTGTTGGTTGGCTGATTGTTGTTGTCGGGCTGGTTGTTGCTGGCAAACTGATGATAGTTTGCTGGCTAGTGAATGCTGGTTGATTAACTGCCGACACTATTGGCTGAACTGGATTGGTAGACTCCATTAGTTCTGCCATAGTTCTACACCTCTTAACAGGCCTCCTTGATGAACCTGCTTCAGTTGTACCTTCAATCCTTGTAGATTGAGGAAGAACACTTGTTCTAGGGGGAGAAGTAGGTACATTTGAAGCAGAAGGAGGAATAGTAGAAGGAGGAATAAACATTTCAAATGGATTAGGAGATAACAAAGAAGTAAATGACATGTTATGCTGATCATCATACAACAAAGCATCAAGTAATGCTGTTTCGGATGTATCAGAAACTGGGATAAAACTGCTTGGTCCTGCCATGGCAATAGAATTTAGAGAAATATGTGTGAGTATCTGGTAGTTGATATTATCAGATGCTTGAGTGTTTGTGAGGCATGTTCGTTTGCCTTCCTCTATTTATAGTTGAATTAAATCCTATTGAATCTCTGCAGATTTGCGTAGTCCTGTTAAATCTCTACAGATTTGCTCCCTATAAAGCACGAGCCTGGAATCTTTTTGACTTTATATGTATATGACAATCTGAGTTGTCGCGCCTGTGATTCCACAGTGATGTGCCTCAGATTTGCTCCCTATAAAGCACGAGCCTGGAATCTTTTTGACTTTATATGTATACGACAATCTGAGTTGTCGCGCCTGTGATTCCACAATGATGTGCCTGTGATTACACAGTATTGCGCTCGTGAATCTGCAAAGATACACCTGATGATTTTGTATTTAATATATATTTGTTTGTTGATTCTGGAAAATGGAAATTTTGTTACCAGAAGTAACAAAATTATGCATTGATAATGCATTTAGAAATATGTGGAATTTTAATGAAATAGATATCATATATGCTATTATCATGGAATATTGTATGGAAATTCCATAAATTAATTTTTAAGGTCTCACACTTGAGGGGGAGAATGATAATGATATATATCAAGTGTGAATATTTATGTGATAATTCTTTGTGAATGTTTCTATGTTGATTCCCCCAAAATGAATATTAGATTTGATGATAAATCATATGAAATGTTGGCATGACTTGTTTGATCATCCGAGTCATATATTATGTGCTGCATGTTCTCAGATAGAATTAATTATTGGAAATGGATCTCTGGAAATATATCAAATTGAAAGTTTACATATGAGATTATAAATTTGCAAAGTTTGCAGTGATGTTTGCAACCAGAAGTTTGCAATATATTATGCGCGCAATTTCCAGATTGAATGATCCAGAAATAATGTATTAAAGTATCCATGAATGGATAGATCAATGATTATGAGAACAAAATTTATATGTTGTGTATATTTGCAGCAATTATATAAGCCAACAGAATTCTCCCCGTATAATTGGCTTTTGGTCAGGAGCCAGATTAATTCCATCTTGAAATGTTTTAAATGTGTAATGATTATTTATCTATTACAATGCACATAGATGGATATACAAAGAAAATTGATGATTTGATGAGGGGGAGAAAAATAAGCAGATTGGGTAAAGATAAAGTGAAATGAATTATCATTGGCTCATATTGGTCCTCATACAAAGAAATGTGCACTAAAAGTTTAAAAGATAATTCATTTGCAGATTTTAGCTAATCAAATGCTAAAAGCATTTACTGACTTAAAGTGACAAATGTCACATGTCCCAACTGCAAATGCTCCTATATGAATTGTTATAAAGCACGCCTGAAGCGTTGCTGGTCCATCGGTTATAAAGATAAAAATCCTCGAAAGAGAAAAGGAGCTATAAAATATAGATGATCAAGTCGAGGATAATTAAGTAAAGCTCCAGAAGAGTTATCTTTTGATGAGATGTTATCTCCAGAAGAGATATTACAAGAAATGTGTATTGTGGTCCAAGAGAGACCTAGGTACCTAATATTTATGAATATAATGAGATCTCAATAAATTATGAATGAAATCTGATGGGACTGAAAATGAAGTCGACGTTAATAATATCTATGATAGCATATGCTGCAATGAATGATAATGAGGATCATGAGCCACAATATATTTGTATGTGCTAGAAGCACATAAGGCGCCAGAAACACATATGTCCCAAAAGGACTCAAGATGATAGTGCATATAGCATCATTATCTGAATAAACATTTATTGAATTTCTATATGCATATATATATTTATGAAAAGATTATTATGACTTTACTTGACAGATTTAGATCTTGCAGGTATATAATGAACAATCAAATTGGGCGTTTCTAACAGAATATTTGATGACAGAAAGAATAATATGCTCAGAAAGACATTGAAGCAATGCAGTCATCAGGGGGAGTAACACTGATGTAATCAAGAGGGGGAGACGATACACGCTGTACTCTTTTTCTCTTATCTGGGTTTTATCCCACTGGGTTTTTCCTAGAAAGGTTTTTAATGAGGCAGCACTGGATAGTGTATTAATGGATGATGTACTCTTTTCTTTGGCTAGGTTTTTATCCCACTGGGTTTTTCCTAGTTAAAGTTTTTAACGAGGCACATTCATAAATGGACATCCAAGGGGGAGTGTTATGAATATTCTTATTATGTGGATGTCCATTGACCCATAATCTCCAAATACAGGATGACATGGTATATACGCATAGTAATCTACTATTTGCATCCTTCTATAAATAGAGGTCTCTTGTAACTATTCATTACACTTAAATGAGAATTCATTTCATCTCTCTAGAATTCTCTGACTTCTCTCTAGAATTCCTTCAGTTTCATAATATCAAGTAGATTATGGAGACCCTTTACTGAGACTGTACACATATGTATGGTTTTAAAATAAATACTATTTTTTAATTTGACCCGAAAAAAATAAATACTATTTTTTCTTGATAAATAGTATCAAGAAAAAACACTCGGATTTTTATCAGAACAACATTGCTAAATTTTTTTTTTTTTAATTTTGCCCGCATCGATTAAATTAATCTTATGGCTCTTCAACATTCAATAAATAATATAATCATGTTATTAAATTAATTATTAAGAAGGAAGTATCAATAGGGATGATATGGGAAAAATATGAAAAAAAAAATGCTTAAAATTATTTTATTAAAAAAGCAGTAGAATTAATGTCTATGAATTACAATTTTTTTTATTATAATATTTTGGCATTTTTGCCAAGTTTTAAATGGTGGTGGGTCAGGGTGTTCACGGTCATTCGCAAGTTGGTGTACACGTCTCCCAAACTGTTTGGGGCTCCTCTATTGATTTTATTTACAGCCAATAAATTATTTCTATCACATGAAATAAAGACTCTCAGCTACATAACTACGTTGCGTGTGAGAGGAATGAAGAGGGATGGTTGGTAGGGTAGTCCCACAAGCCACGAGTCGACACTAATTGGAAGGGAAACCAAGTTAGGAACCAGGAAGTTGGGTGCCTCAAAGTCGTACCAACGTGACCTCACGTTGATTCTTCTTCCCTCTCATCATTCTTCCCCCACTTTCTTTCTTCACCTTCTTGTTTCTTTCTAATTTGTGAATTACTAGTTGCGCTTTCATTGTACAAGGGTTAATTACTCCTTTTTTTTATATACAAAAAAAAAATTTGGAGGGGTTCAACACCAGTCCCTCACCAAGGTCAAAACACGGCCCCGGGCTCTATAAGCACTTAGTGGGGACTTACGAGATCACTTACCAAAGAAGTTCCAGCGACGACAGAGGAGATCAAACCCACAACCCAACGACCTAATCCTGGATCCCTTACCATCTATGTCAACTCTCATTACGGGTTAATCACTCTATATCAAAGATGAATTGCCTCATTTATGGGCTCCAACGCTACTATATGTGTCGGTCAAACATTGGGCTCAACATCTTCTTCATGGCCTTATTTATTCTATTGTCTGCACCTAAACATAGGGTAGCTGATTTCACAGAGGCTATATCATATATATATAATTTTGGAGTGTAGTGCTCATTTGGGTATCACAAAAAAGGCATTCTTTTTTCAGTGTTTTGCCGCAAGTCAAAATAAGAATCATCTTACATACTGCTGCAAAATCACTTCTCTAAAAGCTAAAACATACCAAAATGAGCATTATACAAGTTAACATACCACCGTCTCGATCGTATACAAATTACAAATACCCATACATACATACATACATACATACATACATACATATATATATATATATAGATATATATATATATATATATATATATATATATATATATATATAGCCTCTGTGAAATCAGCTACCCTATGTTTAGGTGCAGACAATAGAATAAATAAGAATAAGGCAAGGTTACAATTAGCTAAGTACTGAATACTGATACATCTGGACTGGTAATATTATTCAATTCAAGCAAGAAATTTTAGCTCAACTCTTATAAGAATATAAGCATCAAATCTTACGGGATTAGTAAATTATAAGATTTTATAAATCATAGGAGATATAAGCATCAACTCGTACTCGTAGGGTGTGTTTGGTTCAATAGACGAGTTTGGTAAAACACTGAAAAAAGAATGTATTTTTTGTGATACCCAAATGAGCAAGAAATTTGGGTACCCAAATATAAGCATCAAATTTGATGCTTATATTCTTATAAGAGTTGAGCTAAAATTTCTTGCTTGAATTAAATAATATTACCTGTCCGGATGTATCAGTACTTAGCTAATTGTAGCCTTGCCTTTTATAACTAAAATGATGAATATCAACTGTCATTTTTTTTCTAGTGATTAGGAATCTGGATTTTGCAGATCAGTGTCCGCGTGAGCATCAAGAAAACTTTTATCTTTAAGCTTTCCAATAGAATTATATAATTTTGGAGTGTAGTGCTCATTTGGGTATCACAAAAAAGGCATTCTTTTTTCAGTGTTTTACCAAACTTGCGATGAACGCAGCAAAATCACTTCTCAAAAAGCTAAAATAAACCACAATGAGAATTATACAAGTTAACACACCCCCGTCTCGATCGTATACAAATTGCAAATACCCATATATTTATACTCTATAATATAGTCTCTGTGAAATCAGATACCCTATGTTTAGGTGCAGACAGTAGAATAAATAAGGCCATAAAGAAGATGTTGACTGTCCTAACACTAGTTTTGAAACTGTTTGGGCTTCTCTCTTTAATGATTTTATTTAAAGCCAACAGAGTCCCCGTGAACCTACCACCATTAAAAACTTTCTGAGGTGCATAATCTCATTTCCATGAAGTTCAGTAGAAAGCAGCATCCGATTTAACTGAAAGAAGATCAAAAGAAACAAAAATTTTCAACTCCATGCTTACAATTGCTTACAGAAGCATGGGAGTTGAAAATTTCTGTTTCTTTTGTTCAAATTTCAAAATCCTCTTTCTTCATATTCACTCAAGGAGCCATTGTCTTATCTCCATTGCCAAGCCAACTGTGGAGTCACCAAGAAGAACTTCAGTTAAGGTCATCTTTCATTTTCTTCATCCTGGTAAAAACTTTCTGCAATCTCCTCTATTTTTTAGGTATGTGTGTTTTGGTGTATTTGCATTTCATTGTTTTCAGTTTTTTTTTGTTCCCTTCTCTAGGTTCTATGGGATGATTACATTCTTCTTCGATCTTCTTCGTCCGATCTCCTTCTTTCACTATAATGTCTCTTCATCTTCTTTCATACTTCTGGGTTATTTCTCACTTCTCAATCTCTCACAACGTAACATTCACCTCTCTTCTTTGAAGTTTAATTTTCATGGTCAGAGAGAATCTGCGAAATATCAAAGGGATGGAGCTTTTTTTTTTTAATCCTTCATATGGGTTGATCCATGGTGATACTAATGAAGAAGGAAAGGATGGGAGATTTTTCTTCTTCTCTTGACTAGTTCATATGGGTGAAGAAAAAGAAGAAAGGGGAGGAATTTTTTCCCAAGGGTATTTTAAATAGTTTGTATTTTATATCTTCTTTTTGTTGTTTTTTTCTTTATTAATCCCTCATTTTCCTTTTCTTCTTTTGCATATCAATTAAACTTGCATACAGTCAGACATTTTCCATATCATTCTCTCCCACATTCCTTTCTCTTCCCTTTTCCATCGACATTCATTCTCTCTACCAAAGGGACCCTTACATTTTTGACATGCTGAGAAAATTTGGTGATCGCCATGGAATAGGTTCTGAAGTACTTCTTCAACATCAACTTAAAGTACTATGGAATTGGTTCGTTTATCTTGCATAACGTGATAACTTCTGTTTTGCCCTCTTTCCGAGAATTTTGGCACCTCTTGTTCTATAAATTACTTTTAGCATAAAATAATCGTTATGATAGATGTTTTACGTTTTGATTATTCATTACAAAAATAATATATGCTTCATTCATTCTAAAAGCTGTATGAATTAAGAAAAAGTTACAGGTTACTTTTGATATTTTTTTAATTTATATATAGATAGTACAGGAACAATTTGTATCAACCATGGATCAACCCATATGGAGGATTAAAAAAAAAAGCTCCATCCCTTTGATATTTCGTCAGATTCTCTTTGGCCATGAAAATTAAACTTTAAAGAAGAGGGGTGGATGTTACGTTGTGAGAAATCGAGAACTGAGAAATAACCCAGAAGTATAAAAGAAGATGAAGAGACATTATAGTGAAAGAAGGAGATCGGACGAAGAAGATCGAAGAAGAATGTAATCAACCCATAGAACCCAGAGAAGGGAACAAACAAAAACTGAAAACAATGAAATGCAAATACACAAAAACACACATAACTAGAAAATAGAGGAGATTGCAGAAAGCTTTTACCAGTATGAAGAAAATGAAAGATGACTTTAATTGAAGTTCTTCTCGGTGACTCCACAGCTGGCTTGGCAATGGAGATAAGACAATGGCTCCTTGAGTGAATATGAAGAAAGATGAGAACAAAAGAAACAGAAATTTTCAAATGCTTACAGTTGCTTCTTTCAGTTAACTTGTTTATGCTATTCAATTGTTATTGAAACCCTTCGGTTATTACATTCATTTCTTAATTGGACAACACAACATGGAACTATTAGAGCTTAAAGAAGGCGTCAGACATGAAAGAAACTGAACTCATACAAGGCTTGTAGGTGCTGCTTGAAGAGTTGTATATGTTCTTCAATTCCTAAATGTAAAACTTGTTTTGGTAGTAAACATAAGACCTTTTTTCCTCCATTTTATCTTTCATATCTATCTTTTTTCTAAAACTAATATGTTTAACTTATAAACTGATATATAATCTAATGTTATATATAAATATTTTAGAGAGATCATGCGACATTGTTATAATTAATTAATTTATTAATTTTCCTTAACGTACTAAATCTAAATAAATATGTTTTACATTAAGAATAGCTTAGTTTTGTTTTCATCCTTTATGTTTATGGTGACTTAACAATGGCAACGTGAGTTTTCTCCTTCATATGATATGGCTATCCCATACGGTGTAAATATTGTATTTCAATAGTCACAATATAAAATTCATTTGGAGTTGTTTTATTTACAAGTTAAATAAATAGGCAGTTCCTTTCGATTGGCTAAAGTTTCTCTTCACTAAAATGGATGGTCTATTGACAACGGAAGATTATTAGAGTAAATTTAACAATCTATTATTGGAATATTGATTTAAGGAATACAAGGATTATCTCATTTTAATATTATCATGAGAGGCTGAGATAATTAGATCCCTTGTATAAATTAATCTATTTCACATCATTTTATAAAAGGCATAAATTATCTACGTGAAATTTAATGTAAATACTCCCTTCAGTTGTAAATCTATGACAGAGAAAATTAGGTAAGTTATTTATAAACAAAAAATGTGTGTTGAGTTTCTAAAAGTGCCCATCTTAATCAATGAAATGCAACTCTTTATTTTTTTTCAAAAAGAAAAAGAAAAAAGAAAAACCCTTATTATGTGCAATTAATGGGGAAAGTTAAAAACAACCTGAGTTAAGATAATTATAGATATTTTTCAATATTTTCTTTGAAATAAAACGCAAAGAGCATGTACTCTTTTGTTTCCATAAAATTCTTCCCCAAACAAACCTCAACAATCAGTCCTTGAAAAGACATTTATGAAATACAACTTAAAAAAATATTATGACAACTTAAACAGGTTTAGTCGATTAAGCATGTTGAAAATTCGTCATAGAGTTGCTCTGCCGACTGGAACACTTAGAGGAGCTTCCGTATCAATCACTTCCATTCCTCTCATTAGACCATCTATAGCACTCATAGCTACAACTCTAACTTGATTATTTCCTAATAATGTTGTAGATTACATCATGCCATATCAGTTTTTTAATCCCAAAAGTTTAAATATTAAATTCAAATTTTGAAAAATAAAAATATATATAAAATAAAATATTTTCAAAATAATTATATGAAAAATAAAGAGGGATGATAGCAAAGTAGTTACAAAGAATTTCAAACTATGCTATTAGTATGGCTAGATATTGGGAAGAAATCTCGAATTAAATATCCCGTAATATTAAATTCTATGGAAAACAAAAATTTATATATATATATACACACACACACACACATACATACATACATACATACATACATATATATATATATATATATATATATATATATATATATATATATATATATATATATTCTATAAAAAATAAAATAAAAGTTTATTTTGAGGATTACAATATATCCTAGTAAGCTTATTAATATTCAACATTTTAAAATAAAAATAGTACATAAATAGTTCCTCAAAAAAGTTCTTCCTGATAGCTGGCCGTACTAATAGTATAGTTTGAAATTCTTTGTAACCACTTTGTTATCATCCCTCTTTACTTTTCATATATTTATTTTGAAAATATTTCATATATTTGAACGCATTGTAATCATCAAAATAAAGTTTTATTTTATTTTTTATAGTGTGTGTATGTATGTATGTATGTAATTTTATTTTCTATAAAAAAATATAATATAATATATCCTGTTGTTTTATCTGAGAATGCGACATAGATGATATAGATAGAGCCGTGAAGAGCACCGGTCGAGCTGAGATTTTGAAGAAGGTTATTAGGGTTTAGTTCATGGCATGAATTCAATAAAGTTATTTCAAACCGTTTCATGCTTAAACTAATAAAGGGTTGGTCTATGTGGTTGTCATAAGTCACCGTGAAAGACGGAGAGACTTCAATAGACTAAACACCGATCTAGCCAATATGTTTGATTAATTGTGGTTGATTCCATGTCATTGGTCTAATTAAGAGCTGTATTTGAATCTTTGTAAATTGTATCACATGAATATTTCCTTTGAGAATTATAATATGACCAGCTTATATCTAGACATTTTATATCAGTTACTCATTGTCCAAACGTTGTGCATGCTTTTCATCCCGTTTTACTCTGATATTTACACTGTCAACTATGTTGGTATTCCTTATACTATGTTGCAATGGACACAATAAGTAGTATGGAATTTGGAGTGTTACAATATCAAAAAACAATATCAACACCAATATTAATTAAATGATTTCTCCTTGAACATTGAGAATAAAAAAAAATTACTTGGCTTTTTGTTCAATTAGAAAGAAAATTAACTATGTTAATAAAAAAAAAAAAAACTTGTGTGATATAGCGCTATATCAAAGATTTTTCATTAATGATTTTTTCTTAAAAAAAGATATTTATTGACATAAAAAAACAAGCTATATATCACATAGGAATTGTGTGATTAATGAAGAATGATTTTTTTTATCGACAAAAAACTAATTTGAGTTCTTTCAAAAAATAAATTTTTATTTAAAATATTTAATAAAAACATTTAATTTATATCGGTGTTATACTTTTCTTTTTGACTCAACATTCTTAATCATCAATATCAATATATCTATATAAAATCTCATCCTCCAAGCCGATCAAATAAACGACTTATGCCCGGCTCCAGATACAATTCACTGTTCACAAGCCGATCATGTCACTTTTTCATTGCAAATTTCAAATTCAAATGCCCTGACTCAGGTCCCTTCTGACATTTCCTTTACTTTTTTGCTCCTCGATTCAGCAGCCCATGCTTCTTTCTTTTCCCCTTCCTCAGACCTTTCCTCTCTCAAATGCCACAGTGCTCTTCTGTCCTTCTTGCCTCAGATTCAAAATTCAAAATCTTCCCCTTCGTCCTTCAATCGGCAGTGTGGAGATGTATCTATGAAGAAAACGATGAGGAACCCTTATGAGTATCAGCACGACCTGGGTAAGTTTCGTCTCTATTCGTTTTGCGCCCGATGCATTACTGTTTACTATTTAGCTTTCCATTCCAATTCTGGGTTCGTATATGTTGTTCTGTGCAATGTTCCCTCTGTTAAGATATGTTTCTGAGAAATGCGATGTCTGCAGTGATTTACTATTAGGACGGTGTTAAGGAATTACCATGAAACATTTCCTTCGCTGTGTTGGATTTGAAACATTTTTCATGTATTCATTACTTTAACCTGTTACTTCTTTGTCTTCTTTTATTCACTGTTTTTTTTAAAACGTTAATTTTAGCAGCTCCAGCAGGATCCCAATTTACAATGCCATTGCAATCTTCATATTTCATTGAGCCCCCATACATTTATAGGCCAGACACATCATCTGCACTGGGAACTCCAGTTACCAGTGTGCCCTTGTCAAGTTGGAATCGTAATAATATCCCACCACCCAATGTGCCACAAGTAACGAGAGGTTTGGTTTAACCTCAACTCCAGTGCTTTTTTTTAAGAACAATTTTTTATACATTTGATTCTCTATTACTCCCCATTAAGTTATTCAATGGATTTAGATAAATTGAAGGCCCTGCTCACTGTGAAATTATTGTTTTTTATTAGATGAGATGGGATTGCCTGGGCAAGCTGCTTCTCTAAATTGTGGGTATAGCAGTAGTAATGAGAGCACACCAAGGGCTAAGCCAGGTAGCAAAGTTATTGATCAAGGGAACTCAGGCAAGCCGATCAAAGGTTGGTTGACTTCTCTATCTCATTTGAACTTGAGTTGAATTTGAAGTGGCCTGGACAATAGGGTCAAGTAAATAATACAATTTATTATTCCTTTCTATTAAGTTATGTTTTCAAGTTGAATTCAAGTATGCAGTGTATCAACTGTATTATGTTGTTGCTTTCAATTCTTAGAAATCCTCTATACAGTAATTAACAAAAGAATTTTGTTTTTCCGTCAGTTGGTCTAGAGTTGTCTTGCAAATTAAGTGCAAATATTCATGCTGAACCCCTGCTGTTCCTGGCCCATGCAATTCCCTAGATGGAATTTTTCTCTTGTTTGTTTTTCATCGGATAATTGCTAAGCACATCAAATCTAATGTTCATATTTTAGATAACATGATGCTAGATATCACATAATATCAATTCCTCCCCACCTACCTTAATTACTTTAAAGCCAATGGATTGAATTTCCTGTTTTGGTATTTTGTAATTGTAATCAGTTGACTTGGATATCTTGAAAGGTTTTTAGTTGTTGTCTTGGCAGCCTTGGAATGTCTCGATACTTAGCTATCTGTTTTCCAAGTGAGTGTTTGATGTAGAATCTGTAATTGTATAGGATCAATATACATAACAGTGTTGGATTTGAATTGCCATTAAGAAATGATTAGTATGCAGATCATTTAAGGGACAGTTTCTTCATTTGTAAAGAAGCAATTCAAAGTTGAAGTTGATGGGCAGCAATAACACGTAGGCAGAGTCAGTGTAATTAAATTAAAGTTTTGAAAGGAAGAGAAAATAAAGGAATAAATCCCTTTTCTAAACATTGGTTCTCTAAACTTTAGTCTTTGGGAAGACATCACATCCATTTGCATCTTCATCTAGGATATGCCTATTACCCATAAGCATATGTTAGGAAATGAATCTTGCATGAATTAAATATCTTCTAATATTCATATCATGATAAGTTGGATTGAACAGTGTAGGATCTAGTAACCTTCAATGTGAAGCATCACATTATTAATTCTAGCTATCCTAATTTTTTGGGGTCAAATTGTAATGATCCATTGATAATCACTTGAATAACGGACCTTTAAACAAAAAACTAACAGATTATTCAAGATGTATGTATGAACAAGTTGATTCGACCACCATCTGAGCATGACATAGAGCAGAAAAAAGAGGGTGCATAATGGCTACAAGGTTTAATAAAAGGGAATGGATGATACATCGTGGGTGAGGTGAACGATTGAATGATTGAGGAGAATCAATACCCTTGTGGCTTTGTGTCAGTGTTCATCAGTATCTCCTGTTTGAATAACTGAAGATCAGGAGAATCAAGCAACCCAAAGGAACCTATAATTAAGGTCCAGGTACTACTTTTTCCCCGTCTTCTTTTCTTTATTCTCTTCTGAACTTTTAATTTTTTTCTTTTTTTTTTTTTTTTTTACTGTTCTGCGTTTTATTTCTTTTGGTACAGAAGCAGAAACATCAGGAATCTTCCTGTTCATACAAGTCATCTTTGGTATGGGTACTTTCTTCCAAGTCATCTTCTGCATAATTTATACCTGCATGTTCAAGTGATTGAGGTGAATAGCTGTTCTTTGATCTATCCTTTTCAAAACTAAATGAAACTATTTCTTCTCACTTCCTTTTCAGCCTTCCATTTATCTCCTACAGCTACAATTCAACATCAATTATTTCAGTTTTCCATGCACAAGATTTGGAAGAAGGAGGAGTAGTCAGGGGACTGATGGAAAATTTTCTTGAACCATAATATAATGTAGAAAACTACATCAATTCTCAGCTATAGAATTTACTGCGTCTCTTCCTCTTCTTTGTCTTGCAGTGTTGGAAGTATGGAGGCTGGGGATTGGATAAGAAGGAACTTTTTTTTTTCATCTTGGTTATTCGCATATAGGAATTTCTTAAAGCTAAAGAGGCATAAACATGTAGTAGTGGAGTGAAATAGGAATCTCCTTGGTAGTGCTTCATCCAGATTATTCTGGAACAGGGGAAAAAAGTGAAGAGGAGAAAAAGGAAGATAAAATACCTTTTTTTTTTGGCTGAATTATACAAAAATTCCCCTTGATCTTTATCATATATAAATTCTAATTTTTGAAACTTTAGAGTAAACTTCTCTAAACTTCTATATCTATACTTTTATACTATTAGTTTTATCCAAACAAGGGAGCATCTCCCTTTACAATAATTTGTTCGGTTATCCTGTTTTGTTATACTTATTTGCAGAACTAGACTGAGTATTTGAAATGTATACATTATGATTTAGCTTAAATGATATACATTTGACTTGCTGTTGAACTTGATCCATTGAGAGATGTATATACATGACAGTGTAAAAAAGAAAAGAATGCACCTGCAAGGTTTCTTTTTCAAAAGGTTTCTTTAGGTACTCTATATTGATGTCTTGCCTTTGGAGTATAATGATCCATTGTGGTTTCTTTTTCAAACCTTGCAGGAGATTGCTCCTAAATATATGTTATCAAAATGCACCTACAAGGTTTGCTATATCCATTTTTAAGGTCCTTTTTAATAACAATATTACTATTTAGGTCTTTGATTCTAATTATTCCTTATTTTTTTGGTTATACTTATTTGATTTATGCAATCCACAGTAGACTAGATTCATCACATTTATACTTAAAATAAATGTGTGCTAAAGTATGGAGAGAGGGACCTAAATAAAGGAAAAGGAATAAATAAAAAAAAAAATGAAAGGTTTGTAATCTTGCTCCCATCTTCCCTTTATTTTTGTCCTCTCCCCTTATTCTCATTCCTTATGTTTTCATTTTAGATGTAGCAGCTTATGTTATTCAACAGCTGTCCATTTGAGAAGGTAGAAATATAGTAAGGAGATAAGAGATGTGAGTAAAAAAATTTGATGATCTATTGTTTCAGCTTTTCCCTTCAACAACTGTTCATTTGAGAAGGCTACTTTCACTCATTCTGTCATTGCTTTTCCATTGCATGTGCTTCTCTTCTCCCAACCAATTTCATTTTGATGATCTATTGTTTCAGCTTTTGACTGTGTCAGAATGATAATAGCTTCTTTTTTGTTTGGTTTTTGGGTAGATGTGATAACATGACTTTTAGTCTCTACTTTGAAAACATCATTGAAGTTATATATCATCTAAAATAGCTTCTTTTTTGTTTGGTTTTTGGGGTAGGACCATCTTAGTTGTATTCAACACAATAAAGTTACTTTGGATCATTGCTTTTGTCCGAAAGGAGACTGTTTTGTTTCAGGTCTGGGTTCTTTAGAGGTTGACCATCCAAAATAAGGTCTGTAATTTTCCCTCAAGATCATGCTGCATGTCTTTCCTTCTAAAAGGAAACAACCTTCACTTTATGAGTTTGAATTTGAAATTTATAGTTTGAATTTAACTTTAAACCAATCATTTTCAGAATTATGTCCTTTTGTCCTTTGTATAAAATGCACCTACAAGGTTTGAAGAAGAATAACGTTGATTCAACATGATGATTCGTTCTTTGTGAAAAAACCTTTGTTGGTCCTTCAGTTATGAGATTTTTCTTGATTACATTTTTCAAATAAGCACTTGGTCTTGAAATTTGGTTTATGGGGAGACGCAGGGATAATATATTAGCTCAGATCTAATCCTTCTGATTTGAAAAGAGGAGGAGGTTTGAAACGATATATTTAGCAGGTAATCAGACCTTTGATTTGAAATCAGTTGGTTATATTAGCTCACTTGAAATCAGTATTATGCATGCAATCCTTCTTATTTTATTAAATAATATATTAGCTCACTTGAAAGAGGTACTATCCCTGTTAAGTATTATGCAAGGTTTGATTGCACTTTTGTAGGCTCCGCTTTATCACTTTTAGTTTTAGGTTGCACTTTTGGTAATAGAATAAAGCTTACTTTATTTAGAAGTTGTGTTTCATTTTGCTAATTGCACGAGTCTTCTATGCTTTAGTATGATATAGCTTTAGGCTCAGATTAGTTCAGTTTGGATGTAGAAATTAATTGTTAATGATGGGAGAGAAATAGAAAGAGATTTCATTTCATTTTAAGTTTATGATTCTCACTGGTCGCTCCACCTGGGTAAAGACTGAAATCCAAGTTGGTGGGATGTTTACTTCTGCTTATATACTTCTCAGTATATGCCTTAAATTTTCTACATTGGCATAGAAAATTATACGTGACATGCTATTCACATGTTATGAAATTTCTCATTCTCTACTGACTTTTCATTAACTTGCTTTGCAATTTTTCTTGATTAGATTTTTCAAATAAGCCCTTGGTTTATGGGGAAATGTATGGATAATATATTAGCTCAGAGCAAATTCCTTGGGGAAATGCAGGGATAATTTCTCTTTCTTTTTATTGCCTTGCAGGTTCAGACAAGACTATACATGTTCTTGAGAAATTTCCCTGGCTTCTTGATTCTACAATTTGAAAAGTTGCATAGAGTCATAATGTGTTTGTAATTCTTTTATTCCTTCTTCGAATTGAAGCTGATGTGTTAAAATTTTTTGGTGCAAGTGGATGTTATAATTCTCAATACTCGATGAGGATTCCAAAGCGGATAGATGCAATGCAGGAAGTATGAAAGCAGAACTAAAGTTTTATTTGATTTTATTTTGAAACAAAGGAGGTGGCGTCTTAAGATTGCAAACTTCCAACAAATTGTTCTATTGCGTTTTTGTTCATTCACTTTTTCTTTAGTATCCATGAAATCACCCCCAACTTTTTGATGAATCCCATGTGTAAAATAATTAAGATTCAAATGTGTACAAAGAGATATTTAGGAATGTTAATCAATTAGAAGACATCGTTGTTTAAGATTATTGAGATTTCATTTGTAATATTACTTTGAATTGATAGGAGGATATTGTTGTTTATCATTGTTGAAGTTTTATTTGTATTATGAAGTTTTTTGATAAAATAGTAGGTATGATTAATACGTGGAATTTTACGAGGTAAAAAATTAGAAGGCTATATTTATAGTACTATAAATATACTTATTTTGAAAATATATTCTTTTTTAAAAAATTTTGAATTTAACATTTAAACTTTTGAGGATTAAAAAACATATATGACGTGATGTAATTGACTAAATTTTGCCATATATAATCGACGAAATAGAGGCGGATTGGTGATATGTTTTCATATCGAGGCATTTGAGTAATTAATTATTTAATTAGGGGTAAAATGGTCAAAAAGCCCAATTATACATCCCTTGCTTTAACTTCAAGACCACTAATAGCCCAATTCACCATTCAAAAGAATATTAGGACAATTATGTATCCTCTTATAAAAAAAAAAATTATGTATCCTCTCTAAATCGCTGAATATGTATTAATACAAGTCTACGCAAGAAATATATCATTAATTTAATAAATAAGCAAAAAAATAAGTGCTACAAACTATTAGAATAAAAGCCCTATTAATCAGGAATTATATAACCCTTGTAATCTTATCTCTGATTTATAACCCTGTCCTATTATAAAGCCTAGATTTTGGGCACTCTAAGTAGCGTCCCGGATTACACATAATAAGCATCAAATCATTCAAAACTAATCATATTAATAATAATAAAGAATAATAATTTAATATTCTGAAGAAAGAAAAAAGTAAATGGATTACAGATTATTACTACTACTACTACTCCTATTATATCCTTTTATATTGTTATTATATTATTTGCTTTAATCTCTTCGCACGGGAATCAGAATTAGGGATCCAGATAAACCCAAAAAAAAAAAAAAAAAAGGCAAGAGGCGGCGGAGCTTTTCTACAGATATCGTCGTCATCAAGAACATCGGAGAAAAAAGATCAGGCTCGGAGTGATCGAAAGCAAAATAAGGACCAATGAACATTAAATAACTACAAAAAAAGGTTTAGTAAACATTAAGTACTTTGACAAAAATAGAATGGCATGAAGCATATAACACTAAAACAATGAAGAAAAAAGGACATATTCAACTTTTCGAAACCCCCAGAAATAATGGAAGACCAGCGAGCTTAAACATGGCAATTAAGTAATAACTCAATCAATCATAGTACTCCCTCTGCAAGAAAAAGTTTTTAATTTCATTCAGAACCTCAAGGTCTTCTTGGGATGCATATTTTGGGGGTGCGCCCAGGAATTTGACGCAGAGATTGTAATAGGCTTCATCCATGAGGGATTTACTACCCAACTGGTCGCCGGCTTTGAGCAGGGCCAGTAAGGACTTCAGATTCAACCGGCCGAAAAACTTCGTGAATGCATCAGCGTGTCCAAACGTTGAGGTGTAGTCCTTAAGCGCAGTCATTACCATTGTAGGCATTTGAACCGTGATTGAAGGAGTTGCGTGACCCTGAGCTCGACCCGCCTCAAAAAGTTGATCTAAATAAGCAGAACCCAGGACCGAGATATCGAAAATATTCTGGCCGCCCACCGGCGATACTAGATATGCCCACTTCTTATCCGGTGCAGGAGACGCCATGGAGAAGCGAGCCGAGAGGAGAAGCGGAGAAGGTCGGAGGCGAGTATGGAGATAGACAATGAACAAGATGAACCCGATAGATAAACGCCGCGCCTCTGCTTCTCTTTCCTTTTTAGTTTTTATATTCCTCGTTATTTAGGTCTTCCTTCCTTTTTTGTTTTTTTAAATTTGTGGGCCCTATTGCCATTAAATCCAAGCTGGGCCCAGAATCGCATGAGCTACCAAACTAGGCCTGAAGAGACAAATTCATTATTCTTTTTTGCTACATCCTATATATATATATATAAAGAAATTATGATTAACTGGTTTAGAAAGTAAAAAAACGAAATTATAATCTTTGAAAAGATACTAAACTCTCAGCAAATATCAGATTGCTATAACATTGTTGCTCATCCCAAACTCTCATATGAATCAGATTGCTATATTGTGTAATAAGTATGTATCGACCAAATGATTATACGAAGAAATGCATCATACAATTCTCGTGGCTTATTGGTAGCTCCAATATTCAGTAGAGAAATGTTGATTAGAATCACTCAAATCGAAATACTCCATATTCCAGATTATTCCATCAGCATGATCAGTTTGATTTATTATTGCCTCAGGAAATAGAGTGCATACAAATTTATGTCAAACATGTGTCCATAATAAGGTACTGCTGTTTAAAAACCAGCTTGAAATGCTCCTTGTAAGATTTTCCAGTTCCTCATTTGGATGTAAAGGAACCTACAGATCCGGACTAATATTAATAAATATCTGTTACTAGAAGCCTCCTGTTCACTGAAAGCAAGTGTTCTTCTCTGCAAAACTGAAACTCATGGGGTTCAAAGCATTTTGGCCAAGTTTAATTGTATCTTATCTATTCAATCCACATATTAGTGCACATTATTTTAATTAACAAAATCATTACTTACTTCATTGCCTAATGAATTGCTTACTCCAGACCCGTAATTCAATGGTCATCCATAAATATATATAGCATCAAATAGAGCAATTGATAAATAGTTACTGAATCCAGGAATTGAAGTAATCACAACACAACTAGGCAGTCATTAATAAGTAATAATAGAATACAAATTCTTCAAATATAGTAACCCTTCTGCAAGAAGAGGAGCCTAATCTCATGGAGCACCTCAAGGTCATCATCGGATCTAAATTGTTGGGGTGCTCCCAAAAGTCTCACACTGAGCCTATCGTAGGCGTCATCCATTAGGGGTGTGCTCCGCAGCTCGTGGGCCGCTTTCAATAGGGCCAGCATGGACTGAAGTGGCAATCGGACAAAAAATCTCTTCGTTTTGCGCTCGTCCCCAATCACGCTAGTGTATTCCCATAACGCTGACAATGCTAACGGCGATATGTTCAACTGTAACCTGGGAATGGCCTGGCCCTGAGCCTCACCAACCTCAAACATCTGGTTTAGAACAGGGGACTGGAGGGGCAAGATGTTTATAACTTGCTCGTAACCGGACCCCATTTGCGTTACCAAATGTGCCATCTTCAGAGGAGCCGGAGGAGCAGGAGCAGGAGACGGAGGAGCAGGAGCAGGAGACGGAGGGGCACGAGACGGAGATGCCATGAACAAGTGTGAGGAGACTGGTTAAAGTAAAATATTAATTACACGGTAATGTTAATGGGAATTATAGGTTATAATTAAAATTAAAAGGGACAGCGTTTAAAATAATCATATAAGATCTTCCAATCATTCAAATAAAAAAGGTGGAAACATATTGTTCCTGTACTATCTATAAATATATCTATATTAAAAAATATCATAAGTAAAGTAACTTGTAACTTTTTCTTAATTCAAGCAGCTTTTAGAATGAATGAAGCATATATTATTTTAACGATTATTTTATGCTAAAAGTAATTTATAGAACAAGAGGTGCTAAAATTCTCGGAAAGAGGGCAAAACAGAAGTTATCACGTTAAGCAGGATAAACGAACCAATTCCATACTACTACTTAAGTTGATGTTGAAGAACTACTTCAGAACCTATTCCATGGTGATCAAAAAAATTTCTCAGCATATTAAAAGTGTAAGGGTCCCTTTGGTAGAGAGAATGTATGTTGATAGAAAAGGGAAGAGAAGGGAATATGTGGGAGAGAATTATATGGAAAATTTCTGACAGTGTGCAAGATTAATTGCTATGAAAAAGAAGAAAAGAAAAATGAGGGATTAATTAAAAAAAACACAAAAAGAAGATATAAATAGTACAAAATATTTAAGATAACCCCTTGGAAAAAATTCCTCCCCTTTCTTCTTTTTCTTCACCCACACGAACAAGTCAAGTGAAGAAGAAAAATCCCCCACCCTTTTCTTCTTCATCATTATCATCATTGATCAACCCATATGGAGATAAAAAAAAAAAAGCTCCCTCCCTTTGATATTTTGCTAGATTATCTCTGGCCATGAAAATCAAGCTTTGAAGAAGAGAGATGGATGGAGTGAGAGATCGTGAAGTGCAAAATAACCCAGAAATATGAAAGAAGATGAAGAGCCATTAGAGTGAAAGAAGGAGATCGAGCGAAAAAGATCGAAGAAGAATGTAATCAATCCATAGAACCCAGAGAAGGGAACAAACAAAAACTGAAAACAATGAAATGCAAATGCGCCAAAACACACATAACTAGAAAATAGAGAAGAATGCAGAAAGCTTTTACTAGTATGAAGAAAATGAAAGATGAACTTAACTGAAGTTCTTCTTGGTGACTCCACAACTGGTTTGGCAATGGAGATGAGACAATGGCTCCTTGAGAGAATATAAAGAAAGATGATTTTGAAATTTTAACAAAAGAAACTGAAACTTTTAATTCCAATGTTACTTTCTGTTGACCTCTAAATATATTTCATGTGCACTCATAGTTTACAGTTACTTGTTTTGGTTGAATTCGATGCTGCTTTTTACTAACCTCTGACTATATTTCATGAGAATGAGATTATCACATGCACCTCAAACAATGGCTCCTTACAAAGTTTTAAATGGTGGTGGGTCAGAGTGTTCACGGTCATTCGCTAGTTGGTGTACATGTCTCCCAATCTGTTTGGGGCTCCTCTATTGATTTTATTTACAGCCAATAAATTATTTCTGTCACATGAAATAAAGGCTCTCAGCTACATAACTACGTTGCGTGTGAGAGGAATGAAGAGGGATGGTTGGTAGGGCAGTCCCACAAGCCACGACACTAATTGGAAGGGAAGCCAAGTAGGGACCAGGAAGTTGGGTGCCTCAAAGTCGTACCAACGTGACCTCACGTCGATTCTTCTTCCCTCTCATCATTCTTACCCCACTTTCTTTCTTCACCTTGCTGTTTCTTTCTAATTTGTGAATTACTAGTTGCCCTTCTTTTTTTTTTTTTGCCCTTTCATTGTACAAGTGTGGTTAATTACTCTATATCAAAGACGAATTGCCTCATTTATGGGCTCCAACGGTGCTATATGTGTCGGTCAAACATTGGGCTCAACATCTTCTTCATGGCCTTATTTATTCTAGTGTCTGCAGTCTGCACCTAAACATAGGGTAGCTGATTTCACAGAGGCTATATCATATATATATATATATATATATATATATGGGTATTTGCAATTTGTATACGATCGAGACAATGGTGTGTTAACTTGTATAATGCTCATTTTGGTATGTTTTAGCTTTTTGAGAAGTGATTTTGCAGCAGTATATAAGATGATTCTTATATTGACTTGCGGTAAAACACTGAAAAGAAAAAAAGAATCGTTTTTTTGTGATACCCAAATGAGATGCTCACGCCGACACTGATCTGCAAAATCCAGATTCCTAATCACTGGAAAAAAATGACAGTTGATATTCATCATTTTAGTTATAAAAGGCAAGGTTACAATTAGCTAAGTACTGATACATCCGGACAGGTAATATTATTCAATTCAAGCAAGAAATTTTAGCTCAACTCTTATAAGAATATAAGCATCAAATCTTACGGGATTAGTAAATTATAAGATTTTATAAATCATAGGAGATATAAGCATCAACTCGTACTCGTAGGGTGTGTTTGGTTCAATAGACGAGGTTCATTAGAATTATGTTAGGGGAGGTTATGAGTTTTGTTTGGTTCAAAACGAGAAGAGGGGAAATTTGTTTTAATTTCTTGTTTGATCCACGAGGAGTAGGTGAGGAGAGCTAATTAATTATAAGTGGACAAATATACACTTTTCTCTTTATTTATATATTTTCCTTCTTCTTTTACAACTTTTTTTTAATTAAAGTTATTATTACTTAATTTATTAATATAATTCTCACTCGGCCATCATGAGAAGCAAGAAATGGAACATATTGTAACGTCAAAAGTCTCCAAAAGGTTAGCAAAACTAAATTGCTAACATCAGAAGTCTCCAAATGCTTAGCATAAAGTAAATCGCCAAGTCTTTCACAACATCCATAAGTAAGTCCTTGTGGGCAAGAAGGGGGACATTCAACAAATGTCCTTAGTAGGTCACCAACACATATAAGAACTCTATAGATCTTGGTAACCAACTTGAAAAGAGGAATTCATTATTTTATTTTTTTTTGTTACGTCCTATATATATAAAGCAAGTGTATAGAGTACTATGATTAACTAATTTAGAAAGTAAAAAAAATTATAATCTTTGAAAAGAGACTAAAATCTCATGGTAAAGAAAAAAGGCCAAACTTATAACATCTCCTTACTGGACAACCTTTTTTTTTTTGGTACCTAAAAAGATGTTGAAAAATGATTAAGAATGGGCTGCAATAAACCTGCTACACGTCTACCAGCTCTTTAAAAAAAAAAGATTATTTAATTTCAGTTTTTCTTCTCACTTGTATCAAAAAAAAAAAAAAAAAAGATTCAATGAAGAGGAATAAATATATCAAATTAAAAATCGAGAAAAATTATAGATACCTTTCAAAATGGTTTTCCTTATTAATATACTACATTCGGTCTTTAATATAAAATACTTTTGACTAATTTGTAAAAGTTCAAGAAATTAAATAGATTACTTTAAAGTTTTTATATTGATCATTTGTCTTACAAACTATTTGTTTTATTTATAAATTGATATATAATCTAATGATACAAATTTGGATGATGTTAAACCGGATATTAACAAATATTCCAGAATAAAAATTTATATTAGCAACTACAAGTATGCAGGCCTTAGAAGAGGGCATAAATGGTTGAAGGATGTTTTGAAATATTATTATTAATTATTTTTTAGGCACATTATTATGATTAATTATTACCGCGTTGACGATTGGGAGACACAGGGGATTGATTTAGTCGAAGGGACTCAGTTTCTCCTCCTCCCATCCTTTGTCATCCTTCACGGAATCACGACCCATCCTTAAATTTAAATAGACTTTAACGGTTACTCATAATATATAATATACTATAATATTAAATACTAATAATCACATGAATTTAATCTTCTTTTGCCAACAAAAAACACATTAAGCATGAAACGACGTGTACAAAGTATTTATTCTCAAACTCAATCCGACACGATGGGAAAGAAGCCCCACCAAGGAGGATGGAGGGGCTGAAACCCTAAATAAATTTAAAGCATTAAAACTAGCCCTAAATAATTTAGAACTATCACGAAAAGATATTTTCTAAAATTAATTTTTTTTAATTCTAATTTTTCACTTAAAATCTATCTTTTTTATTATTTAACAATTAACAATATAGTGATTATTTTATAAAAGACGAGGTAGAGATGAATAAAATGATCATAATTCAAAGGATTTCCAAATTGTCCTTCATAGTTGTTTATAGATATATAGTATGCTCATCTACTAAAGATGTTAAAAATAAATGATTTTCATGGTATATGTGAATGAAAAGTTGTTTCAAAAGTATAATACGTTCACTTGAAGAAGAAGAACAAGGTTTATCAATAGGATGATTGACAGTTAAATATTATTTAGTCTCCCTTCCATATGTTGGTGGACTCTTAAACTTAGATTTTTTTTAAAAAAAAATACCCCCATTTAAAAAAAATTATTTAAACATTTATATTTGTCAAAGAATTATACAACCAAATGTTATAAAATTTACCATTTTTTGTTATATTATAAAATTTAGGATCTGTTTTTAATCACATTTTTCGAAAATTATTTATTTATAGTTCTTTTAAAAGTATAAAAAATATTTCAACCAATATAAAGTTAGTCTAACAATGTAAGCTCTCCGTTAAATCCCTCTAAGCCTCGAGTTTAAGTCGCATAAGAGGAATTTGTATATATGTTGGAATGGGTCACTACAAACTTCAAACCGGATATCAAATGATAACATCAAAAAAAAGTTTCACCAAAAAACTAAACATAAAAAAAATATTTCAAATATATCTTATTTTATCATAGTATATAAATGGATTGAGTTTGAGAATTGTGAAAATTATCTAAAGAAGTAATAACTAAAGATACTATTCCATTTACAAGAATTAATATCATTTAGCACCCCAATGTCGTCTTTTGATACATGTTTTGGAACTTGTGAAAATTTGAAACTTGCAACGGAAATCTTTTTCTGTCGCAGTACGGAAAATTCATTTTCCATCGTAAATTTTGTTTTGCGAAGAACTAAATTCAATTACAAATTTTGATTTCGCAAATTTTGATTTTTTATTGTAGTGGGGGTTGGTTACTCCATTGAATGAGAATGAGGAGTACACGCTTTTATGGCATATTCTGACAATCTTATTTACTGTTGCTGAGCTATCATAATTGAAGGAGTCCAACTAGGGGTGGGAATAGGCTATACCTTTAACAGGCGAGCTACAACCTAGCTTGTTTAGGCTTAGTTAGGCCTGACTTGTTTGTTAAAAAGATCAGGCCAAGGCCTATTTAAAAGCCTAAATATGTAAATAGTTCAGGCCTATTTTGTTAAGGCCAAGCCTGTATACATATTAAAAAAATATAATTAAAATTATATCATATAAATAACATAATATTTTTTATTTTTTATTATTATATTCTAATTTCAAATTATATTTATATCGATTTTGATAGGTTCAAAGTGTATAAAGCCTATTTATGGCTTTCAAGGCATACAATATGAGGCTTTTTTAAAGGCATACATCGTAAGTAGGCTTTAAAAATGCTTCAGACCCGACCAGGCCTTTTCAAACTTTGAATTAAGAAAAAGTTACAAGTTACTTATGATATTTTTTTAATATAGATATATTTATAGGTAGTACAGGAACCATGTGTTTCAACCTTAACTAAAGTTCTTCTCAGTGACTCCATAGCTGGCTTGGTAATGGAGATCAAACAATTGCTCCTTGAGTGAATATAAAGAAAGATGATTTTGAAATTTGAACAAAAGAAACTGAAACTTTGAACTCTGATGCTGCTTTTTATTAACTTCTAAATATATTTCATGTGCCCTTACAGTTGACAGTTGCTTGTTTTGGTTAAATTCAATGATGCTTTATGCTGACTTCGGACTATATTTCATGAGATTATCACATGCACCTCAGACAATGGCTCCTTACAAAAGTTATAAATGGTGGTGGATCAAGGTGTTCTTGGGCATTCCCTAGTTGGTGTACACGTCTCCCAAAGTATTTGGGGCTCCTCTATTGATTTTATTTACAGCCAATAAATTATTTCTGTCATATGAAATAAAGGCTCACAACTACGTAACTACGTTAATTGTGAGAGGAAAGAACGAGAGATTAGGAATCTGGATTTTGCAAATCAGTGTCGGCGTGAGCATCTAGAAAACTTTTATTTTTAAGCTTTCCAATAGAATTATATAATTTTGGAGTGTAGTGCTCATTTGGGTATATCACAAAAAAGGCGTTTTTTTTTTCCAGTGTTTTACCGCAAAGTCAAAATAGGAATCATCTTACATACTTACGCTGCAAAATCACTTCTCAAAAAGCTAAAACATACTCTCTCTTGTTCTTATTATAAGGCACCAACTACTTTTTCTCACAAATCAAGGAATGGAAGTTAGCTCATTAATTAGGTCCAAAAATAATAAATGTTTCCAACTTCACCCCTATTTTAATGATATAGATTTAAATGAATTAGTTAAAAATGAGGGCATAATGGGAAAATAGTAATAAATGAGGTAGTTAAAGTTGGTGCCTTATAATAAGAACAAAAAAATATTGGTAGTTGGTGTATTATAATAAGAACGAGAGGGACTACCAAAATGAGAATTATACAAGTTAACACACCACCGTCTCGATCGTATACAAATTGCAAATACCCATAAATATATGATATAGCCTCTGTGAAATCAGCTACCCTATGTTTAGGTGTAGACAATAGAATAAATAAGGCCATGAAGAAGATGTTGAGCCTAATGTTTGACGACACATACAGTAGCGTTTGAGCCCATAAATGAGACCATTCAACTTTACATTTGATGTGCCTCTCCCTTTTCTTGACACGTGGATAGTCTGAAGCAGAATCGCCTAGTGATACTGTCCTAACACTAGTTTTCAAACTGTTTGGGGCTCCCCTCTTTTATGATTTTATTTAGGTAAAATCTATATAGGGGCCCAACTAATTAAAAAAATTTTATAAAAGGCCTCAAAATTCTGAAAATACTATAAAAGACCTCAAGACCTTTTCTGGTATAAATTCATTAAAACTTTAGTTGCTAATGAGTTAATATAGTTGTTAACAGGGATAAAATAATTGTTAATGAGGCTGATATAGTTGTTAACGTTTTAATGAATTTATATCACAAAAGGCTCTTGGGCCTTTCTAGTATTTTCAAAATATTGAGGCATTTTTTAAAATTTTTTCTATTACAAATTTTCCCTTTTATTTAAAGCCAATGAAATCGCCAAACAGACAAGAGCTCATGACTGACCCACCACCATTTAAAACTTTCTGAGGTGCATAATATCATTTTCATGAAATATACTCACAGTTGAGAAGAAAGCAGCATCGGATTTAACTGAAAGAAGCAACTGTAAGTATTAAGTATGGGAGTTGAAAATTTCTATTTCTTTTGTTCTCATCTTTCTTCATATTCACTCAAGGAGCCATTGTCTTATCTCCATTGCCAAGCCAGATGTGGAGTCACCGAGAAGAACTTCAGTTAAGGTCGTCCCCAATCATGGGAAAATCTGTATAAGGGCCCAAGTAACAGAAAAAAAATTTCAAAAAAGGTCCAAAGATTCTGAAAATACTAGAAAAGACCCTAAGGTCTTTTCTAGTATAAATTCATTAAAATCTTTAGTTATTAATGGGGCTGATATAGTTGTTAACGGGGTTGATATAATTGTTAATGGAGCTGATATAATTGTCAACGTTTTAATGAATTTATACCAAAAAAGCCCCTGAGACCTTTTCTGATATTTTCATAATCTTGGGGCCTTTTTTGAAATTTTTTCTATTACTTGGGCCCCATACAGATTTCCCCGTGGGTCAGGGTGTTCACGACTCCTGTCTGTTTAGCGATGACATTGGCTTTAAATAAAATCATTAAAGAGAGGAACCGTTTGAAAACTAGTGTTAGAACAGTATCTTGTGACCAAGAGATTCTGCTTCAGACCATCCGTGTGTGTGTCAGGAAAAGGGAGAGGCACATCAAATGTAACACACGAATTGCCTCATTTATGGATGATCATTGAATTATGGGTCTGGTGTAAGCAATTCATTAGGCAATGAAGTAAGTAATGATTTTGTTAATTAAAATAATGTGCACTAATATGTGGATTGAATAGATAACATACAATTAAACTTGGCCAAAATGCTTTGAATCCCATGAGTTTCAGTTGTGCAGAGAAGAACACTTAACTTCAAAACTTCATAATGGATCTCGAAATAACTTCGAATTTGCAGACAATTCCTTCTTGTTAGTGAGTAATGGGAACATTAGTGGGTGTGAAAGCAATTGCTCAAGGAGGTTACCCACAGGTAACTATCTAGATGAGTATTTTCTGATGCTTTAGGGCATAATTTACATGTGCACCTATATAGACATGGATATAAATATAATGTCTCACCAGGGAGAAACTTGGAGCTATAATATTGCAAATTTTGATTTTGATTTTTTTTTTTTTTTTATCATAGTGAGAGTTGGTTACTCCATTCAATGAGAATGAGAAGTACACGCTTTCATGTCATATTCTGACAATCTTATTTACTGTTGTTGAGCTATCATAATTGAAGGAGCCCAACTAGAGGTGGGAATAGGTCATGCCCCTATCAGGTGGCCTACAGCCTGGCTTGTTTATCAAAAAGACTAGGGCAAGACATATTTAAAAGCCTAAATATATAAATAGATCAGGCCTATTTTGTTCAGGCCTAGCCTGTAGGCCTTCAGGTCAGGCCTGTATACATATTAAATAAATATAATTAAAATTATATCATATAAATAACATAATATTTATTATTTTTCATTCTCATATTCTAATTTCAAATTATATTTATATCGATTTTTGATAGGTTCAAAGTGTATAAAGCCTATTTATAGCTTCCAAGGCATACAATATGAGGCTTTTTTAAAAGCCTACATCGTAAGTAGGCTTTAAAAATGCTTCAGACCCGACCAGGCCTTTTCAAACTTTGAATTAAGAAAAAGTTACAATTTACTTATGATATTATTTAATATAGATATATTTATAGATAGTACAGGAACAACATGTTTCCACCTTAACTGAAGTTCTTCTCAGTGACTCCATAGCTGGCTTGGGATTGGAGATCAGACAATAGCTCCTTGAGTGAATATAAAGAAAGATGATTTTGAAATTTGAACACCCTGACCACCATTTAAAACTTTCTGAGGTGCATAATATCATTTTCATGAAATATACTCAGAGTTGAAAAGAAAGCAGCATCGGATTTAACTGAAAGAAGCAATTGTAAGTATGGGAGTTGAAAATTTGTTTCTTTTGTTCTCATCTTTTTTCATATTCACTCAAGGAGCCATTGTCTTATCTCCATTGCCAAGCCAGCTGTGGAGTCACTGAGAAGAACTTCAGTTAAGGTCATTTTTCATTTTCTTCATACTGGTAAAAGCTTTCTGCAATGTCCTCTATTTTCTAGTTATGTGGTTTTGGTGTATTTGCATTTCATTATTTTCAGTTTTTGTTTGTTCCCTTCTCTGGGTTCTATGGGTTAATTACATTCTTCTTCGATCTTTTTCGTTCGATCTCCTTCTTTCACTCTAATGGCTCTTCATCTTCTTTCATATTTCTGGGTTATTTCTCACTTCACGATCTCTCACTCCATCCATCTCTCTTCTTCAAAGCTTGATTTTCATGGCCAGAGATAATCTAGCAAAATATCAAAGGGAGGGAGCTTTTTTTTTTTTTATCTCCGTATTGGTTGATCCATGATGATAATGATGAAGAAGAAAAGGGTGGGGGATTTTTCTTCGACTTGTTCATGTGGGTGAAGAAAAAGAAGAAAGGGGAGGAATTTTTTCCAAAGGGTTATCTTAAATATTTTGTACTATTTATATCTTCTTTTTGTGTGTTTTTTTTAAAATTAATCCCTCATTTTCCTTTTCCTCTTTTTCATAGCAATTAAACTTGCACACAGTCAGAAATTTTCCATATCATTCTCTCCCACATATTCCCTTCTCTTCCCTTTTCTATCAACATACATTCTCTCTACCAAAGGGACCCTCACACTTTTAATATGCTGAGAAAATTTGGTGATCACCATGGAATAGGTTCTGAAGTACTTCTTCAAGATCAACTTAAGTACTATGGAACTGGTTCGTTTATCCTGCTTAACGTGATAACTTCTGTTTTGCCCTCTTTCCGAGAATTTTAGCACCTCTTGTTCTATAAATTACTTTTAGCATAAAATAATCGTTATAATAGATGTTTTACGTTTTGATTATTGTGTCAGTACAAAAATAATATATGCTTCATTCATTCTAAAAGCTGCTTGAATTAAGAAAAAGTTACAAGTTACTTTACTTATGATATTTTTTAATATAGATATATTTATAGATAGTACAGGAACAATATGTTTCCACCTTTTTTATTTGAATGATTGGAAGATCTTATATGATTATTTTAAACGCTGTCCCTTTTAATTTTAATTATAACCTATAATTCCCATTAACATTACCGTGTAATTAATATTTTACTTTAACCAGTCTCCTCACACTTGTTCATGGCATCTCCGTCTCGTGCCCCTCCGTCTCCTGCTCCTGCTCCTCCGGCTCCTCTGAAGATGGCACATTTGGTAACGCAAATGGGGTCCGGTTACGAGCAAGTTATAAACATCTTGCCCCTCCAGTCCCCTGTTCTAAACCAGATGTTTGAGGTTGGTGAGGCTCAGGGCCAGGCCATTCCCAGGTTACAGTTGAACATATCGCCGTTAGCATTGTCAGCGTTATGGGAATACACTAGCGTGATTGGGGACGAGCGCAAAACGAAGAGATTTTTTGTCCGATTGCCACTTCAGTCCATGCTGGCCCTATTGAAAGCGGCCCACGAGCTGCGGAGCACACCCCTAATGGATGACGCCTACGATAGGCTCAGTGTGAGACTTTTGGGAGCACCCCAACAATTTAGATCCGATGATGACCTTGAGGTGCTCCATGAGATCAGGCTCCTCTTCTTGCAGAAGGGTTACTATATTTGAAGAATTTGTATTCTATTATTACTTATTAATGACTGCCTAGTTGTGTTGTGATTACTTCAATTCCTGGATTCAGTAACTATTTATCAATTGCTCTATTTGATGCTATATATATTTATGGATGACCATTGAATTACGGGTCTGGAGTAAGCAATTCATTAGGCAATGAAGTAAGTAATGATTTTGTTAATTAAAATAATGTGCACTGATATGTGATGTGGATTGAATAGATAAGATACAATTAAACTTGGCCAAAATGCTTTGAACCCCATGAGTTTCAGTTGTGCAGAGAAGAACACTTGCTTTCAGTGAACAGGAGGCTTCTAGTAACAGATATTTATTAATATTAGTCCGGATTTGTAGGTTCCTTTACATCCAAATGAGGAACTGGAAAATCTTACAAGGAGCATTTCAAGCTGGTTTTTAAACAGCAGTACCTTATTATGGACACATGTTTGACATAAATTTGTATGCACTCTATTTCCTGAGGCAATAATAAATCAAACTGATCATGCTGATGGAATAATCTGGAATATGGAGTATTTCGATTTGAGTGATTTTAATCAACATTTCTCTACTGAATATTGGAGTTACCAATAAGCCACGAGAATTGTATGATGCATTTCTTCGTATAATCATTTGGTCGATACATACTTATTACACACTATAGCAATCTGATTCATATGAGAGTTTGGGATGAGCAACAATGTTATAGCAATCTGATATTTGCTGAGAGTTTAGTATCTTTTCAAAGATTATAATTTCGTTTTTTTACTTTCTAAACCAGTTAATCATAATTTCTTTATATATATATATATAGGATGTAGCAAAAAAGAATAATGAATTTGTCTCTTCAGGCCTAGTTTGGTAGCTCATGAGATTCTGGGCCCAGCTTGGATTTAATGGCAATAGGGCCCACAAATTTAAAAAAACAAAAAAGGAAGGAAGACCTAAATAACGAGGAATATAAAAACTAAAAAGGAAAGAGAAGCAGAGGCGCGGCGTTTATCTATCGGGTTCATCTTGTTCATTGTCTATCTCCATACTCGCCTCCGACCTTCTCCGCTTCTCCTCTCGGCTCGCTTCTCCATGGCGTCTCCTGCACCGGATAAGAAGTGGGCATATCTAGTATCGCCGGTGGGCGGCCAGAATATTTTCGATATCTCGGTCCTGGGTTCTGCTTATTTAGATCAACTTTTTGAGGCGGGTCGAGCTCAGGGTCACGCAACTCCTTCAATCACGGTTCAAATGCCTACAATGGCAATGACTGCGCTTAAGGACTACACCTCAACGTTTGGACACGCTGATGCATTCACGAAGTTTTTCGGCCGGTTGAATCTGAAGTCCTTACTGGCCCTGCTCAAAGCCGGCGACCAGTTGGGTAGTAAATCCCTCATGGATGAAGCCTATTACAATCTCTGCGTCAAATTCCTGGGCGCACCCCCAAAATATGCATCCCAAGAAGACCTTGAGGTTCTGAATGAAATTAAAAACTTTTTCTTGCAGAGGGAGTACTATGATTGATTGAGTTATTACTTAATTGCCATGTTTAAGCTCGCTGGTCTTCCATTATTTCTGGGGGTTTCGAAAAGTTGAATATGTCCTTTTTTCTTCATTGTTTTAGTGTTATATGCTTCATGCCATTCTATTTTTGTCAAAGTACTTAATGTTTACTAAACCTTTTTTTGTAGTTATTTAATGTTCATTGGTCCTTATTTTGCTTTCGATCACTCCGAGCCTGATCTTTTTTCTCCGATGTTCTTGATGACGACGATATCTGTAGAAAAGCTCCGCCGCCTCTTGCCTTTTTTTTTTTTTTTTTTGGGTTTATCTGGATCCCTAATTCTGATTCCCGTGCGAAGAGATTAAAGCAAATAATATAATAACAATATAAAAGGATATAATAGGAGTAGTAGTAGTAGTAATAATCTGTAATCCATTTACTTTTTTCTTTCTTCAGAATATTAAATTATTATTCTTTATTATTATTAATATCATTAGTTTTGAATGATTTGATGCTTATTATGTGTAATCCGGGACGCTACTTAGAGTGCCCAAAATCTAGGCTTTATAATAGGACAGGGTTATAAATCAGAGATAAGATTACAAGGGTTATATAATTCCTGATTAATAGGGCTTTTATTCTAATAGTTTGTAGCACTTATTTTTTTGCTTATTTATTAAATTAATGATATATTTCTTGCGTAGACTTGTATTAATACATATTCAGCGATTTAGAGAGGATACATGATTGTCCAAATATTCTTTTGCATGCTGAATTGGGCTATTAGTGGTCTTGAAGGTAAACATCGGGATATATTATATTATATTTTTTTTATAGAAAATAAAATATTATGTGTGTGTATATAATATTTTCTATAAAAAATAAAATGCGTTTGAGCATATAAAATAATTTCAAAATAAGTATATGAAAAGTAGGAATTATAGCAAAGTGGTTACAATGCTATTAGTATGGCCAGCTATTGAGAAGAACTTTTTGGAAGAACTATTTATGTACTATTTTTAGTTTAAAATGTGGAATATTAATAAGCTTACTCGGATGCATTGTAATCCCTAAAATAAAGTTTTATTTTATTTTTTTATAGAATATATATATATATATATATATATATATATATATATATATATATATATATTATTTTCCATAGAATTTAATATTACGAGATATTTAATTCTTAATTCTAGATTTGTTCCTGATATATAGCTATATTAATAGCATAGTTTGAAATTCTTTGTAAACACTTTGCTATCATCCCTCTTTATTTTTCATATAATTATTTTGAAATTATTTTATTTTTCAAAATTTGAATTTAATATTTAAAATTTTGAGATTAAAAAACTGATCTAGAGTAATGTAATTGACTAAGTCTTGTAGTTTAGTCGATTATATGCCATAAACTAAACCTGTTTAAGTTGTCATAATATTCTTTGCATGGTGAATTGGGCTATTAGTGGTCTTGAAGGTAAAGCAAAGGGATATATTATATTATATGTTTTATAGAAAATAAAATTATATATATATATATATATATATATATATATATATATATATATATAATATTTTCTATAAAAAATAAAATAAAAATTTATTTTGAGGTTTACAATGCGTCCAAGTATATAAAATATTTTCAAAATAAGTATATTAAAAGTAAAGAGGGATGAAAGCAAAGTGGTTACAAAGAATTTCAAACTATGCTATTAGTATGGCCCGCTATCTGAAAGAATTTTTTTCAGGGAGTATTTATGTGCTATTTTTAGTTTAAAATGTTGAATATTAATTAGCTTACTCGGACGCATTGTAATCCTCAAAATAAAGTTTTATTTTATTTTTTATAGAAAATATTATATATATATATATATATATATATATATATATATATATATATATATATATATATATATATATATATATATAGACATACACACATATATTATTTTATTTTCCATATAATTTAATATTACGAGATATTTAATTCTAGATTTCTTCTTGATATCTGTCCGTACTAATAGCATAGTTTGAAATTCTTCATAACTACCTTGCTATCATCGCTCTTTATTTTTCATATAATTATTTTGAAAATATTTTATTTTATATATTTTTTATTTTTCAAAATTTGAATTTAACATTTAAAATTTTGGAATTAAAAAACTGATTTGGTGTGATGTAACAATGTGGCATGATCTCTCTAAAATATTTATATATAACATTATATTATATATCAGTTTATAAGTTAAGCATATTAGTTTTAGAAAAAAGATAGATATGAAAGATAAAATGGAGAAAAAAAAGGTCTTACGTTTACTACAAAAATTAACTACCAAAGTAAGTTTTACATTTAGGACTTGAAGAATATATACAACTCTTCGAGCAGCGCCTACAAGCCTTGTATGAGTTCAGTTTCTTTTATGTTGACACCTTCTTTAAGCTCTAATTGTTCCATGTTGGTGTTGTCCAATTAAGAAATGAATGTAATAACCAAAGAGTTTCAATAACGATTGAATAGCATGAACATGTTATTATTTCTCACACTATAATTTGTCATTACATAATGTTCATTTGATGTAAGACTTTTTTGGTAATTATATTCATTCCTTACAATCTTATAGTAACTTTCCCAATAAAATTCATTGAGGTATTGTTTTTATTTTTATTTCTTTGAGGCCCAACTTTGAGGTGATTTCCAAAACAAGAGAATTCATTGTAGTGGTGGTGTTTCCTCAAAATGTAGACAATGTACAGATTACAGTGGGTCAATTGTTTTCCCTTAGAAGATATAAAAGTGGGTAAAAGTCACATTGTGAAATGTGATTTATGTTTGAATTGGTTGTTGTATAAGTAGCTTTTTTTGAAATTGAAACTTGTTTGGAATGACTTTTGGATAAGTGACTTTTGTGATAATTATAAGAGAAAAATTAAAATTAAAATTACCAAAAATATTAAAAATGCTAAATTACAAAATTTGGCAATGCTTAAATACATAATTTGATCAAATAAATATTATATAAGTAACTAGGAACTTATGCCCAATACAATTTGGTATCTAATTGTATCATGAATCTGATTCATTTCAATTGAAGATGAATGATTTATTTGAGTTGAAGATTCCTCAGCATAATCAGTCAACGAAGACTCTTCATCTACACTAATATTCCCATTTTCTACTTAAAGTAGCATATGATTGAAATAGTAAATAAGAAATTTATAGCTTTTCAAAAGCCAAGAAACCAAACTTTTCAAATAATCCCCTTTTCGCCAATAAATCTGATAGCCCATCTTTTGCATCCACATGAAAAATTGAAGAAAAACCCATAAGCCCAATTGAAATAATAAATAAGCCCCCAAAGTCTCTCCAATAAGTTATCATAAATAAGCCCATTAATGAGGATATGGACCATGAGAGAAGTTAAATTCATTCAAGATATGGATTAGCTAACTAATGCCCAACTATGGAAAATAAAATACTAATTCCAACATTAAAATCAATATAATTAAGAAATCAAGTAGAGTCAAAACACCTATAGAAGATCCATCTGTCTTAATAAAAACCCAGAAAAAAAAATCATGTTCTTAACCAAACTAAGTAGAACATCAATCAAAATTTAATGCTTAGAGTCAAAAGAAGATGACCATCAAATTTAACCATCAAAAGAAAAGACCAAACAAAATCAACAATGGTTGGATCAAGTGAAAGGAACTTAATTCCACTAATAAGGTCTATGATTTGAACCAACAAGAAGAACAAGAACAAGAACAATAAACAAAATAATTTAAAGAATGACATCTAATTTATTTTTAAAAAATTTGGATAAATATATGTAATTAAAGGATTACAGAGTATTGATTTTTCTTTTGTTAATTTCGAAGGTATTTTTCTAGGACTTTCACTATGATCAATTTTACATGTTTATGCAAAACTTAAGTTTTCAAAATTAATTAAAATTTTTTGTAAAACATTTCATACATAATATAGGATCCTAATTAGAAGAATGACTACTAATTTTTATTTTTAGAAAAATTAGATAAAGATATGTAATAAAATAATTAATAAGTAATGATTTGTCTTTTGTTAATTTCAAAGGAATTTATATAGGATTTTCATTATAATAATTTTACATGTTTATGCAAAATTTTAAATTTTAAGAAAATTTTGAAATATCATGTAACCAATGTCATACATAATATATTATCCTAATCTGAAGAATAGTAACAAATATATTTCTTAAGATATGTAATTAATGATTATTAAGTGATGATTTGTCTTTGTTTAATTTCAAAGGTATTTTTCTAGGATTTTCCCTATTATCATTTTACATGTTTAAGAAAAATTTAAATTTTAAAATACTTTTCAAAACTTTTTTAAACAATGTCGTAAATAATAAAGGATCCTAATTTGAAGAATTACAACAAATTTTATTTTTAAAATTTTAGATAAATATATTTTATTAAATTATTATTAAGCAATTATTTGTCTTTTGTTAATTTCAAAAGTATTTTTCTAGGATTTCTCCTATAACTATTTTACATTTTTATGAATTATTTAAACTTTTAGAAATTCTTGAAACATTTTGACAACAATGTCATGCATAATATAGGATTCTAATTTGAAGAATGACATTTTTTTTTTCCACTTTTGTGTAACACCTCAAATTCCATACTTGAAAATCGTGTCGGTTGATACTTCATTTTAGGAAAAATCAACAGAGTTTGAGGTGCTACAACTTAGAGTAATGCGGGAACGGAAATCATGCACTAATATTTGGACAATGAGTATCTGATATAAAATGCCCAGATATATGCTGATGCCCCGACATAAGCTGGTAAATTAAATATCCTGAAAGAATATTCATGTGATACAAATATGAGAGACTTAAATAAAGCTCTCGAATAAATCCAGTCTTTTAAACTAAACCTATGGCTTAGAACCTAACTCAGTTAATCAAATATATTGGCCAGATCGGTGTTTAGTCTAATGGGAGTCTCCCCGTCTTTCACGGAGACTTATGACAACCCACCAACAAACCCTTTCTTAGTCTAAGCACCAATTGGTTTGAAATAACTTTGTTAGATTCCTGCCAGAAACTAGGCCCTAATAACTTCTACCGACCTTCGTCTTCGGTCGGTGCCTCGTCGCGACTCTGTCCGCTTCACCTCTTTTCAGCTCCGTCGCCTCCTCAGATCCAGGTCTCTTTCCTGAACCTTTAGTTAATGCTGAGATTCAATGCCCATTGAATCTCAGGTATCAGTTAACCTCATATGAAAAGTATAAACAATATATGATAGATAATCACAACAATCCACAGCCAAATGAATGTAAACATACATGATTCAATCAATGATATCAAAGCCATACAAGACATAAGAGAGTTAAAGTTACCAGTACGTGAACGTACATTTCACCGGGTAGTTACCAACATGCCCGTCTTTCGAATCTGACCCCGACCTTTTTGGGTATCCTATAATGTTACCATCGGATTATTTCCTTTTCCACATTTTATATGATATTATAATTAATATCATATTTCCTAGAATAATATCAAAAAGGATATTTTCACCTATTTTGACATTTCTACCCTTGGTGGCTCTATTATTACATTTTTTCCCTTACATTTCTTGAAAAACGTTACCACAGATTTTCTGGGCAGATTTTTCACTAACTTTGAAAAATCATAACTAATTCTACAAAAATCAAAACGAGGATCCGTCAAATTCCCAGAATCCTTAGGATGTCTATCTTCAAGAATATATACCTAGAATTTATGAACAATTCCCAGTTTTCATTTTTCTTAACGTTGCCCAGAATTTTCCCAGAAAACGTAGCCTTAATTTAAGAATTTTTATCTCCTTGCACAAAACTCTAAATGACACACTACAGGTATATTTGGAAAGCCCTAGATGTCTACTTTAACCATTGAAATTTTCAGAATTTATTAACCCTATCTTCAACATAAAATCATAGCCTTTTCGTTGCTGACTCTGGGAAACTTCTAACCGAAAATTTCGCCAAAATTTCTCTACTTTGATCTTTGATCTTCAAGAATTTTGATATATCATGATTTTCATCTAATTTTCGAAATAAAGCCATTTTTAACCAGAAAAACATGAAAAATAAAATATATTGGAAAATTAAAGATCAAAACAACATATAACCTATGAACTCAAAAGCTATAACTCAAGAACTAGAGAACTTACCCTTGAAGAACCTTGCTACTCCTTCTTGCTTCCCACTAACTCTCACTTTCACTCTTAGAATCAGATGCCTTAGCTTGTTTTGGTGTGAATTTTATGAAGAGCAAAGGCCTCTATTTATAGTGAAATGTCATGGCATTTTGGTAGTTTCTTTGAACTTCCTCATCTTGCTTGTGGACCATGAGATCTAGGTTAACTTGAACTCTCTAATCCTCACCCTTCACTCAACCAAACCGTCCCCCCCTCTCTCTCTCTCATTTATCTATCCTCTTCCATTTTTAATTAATACACCTTATCATCTTCCAATTTGCAATAATGACCCATGTGCCAATCTTAATTAGAATATCATAAACTCCTCTTCTTCCCCAAGTCACAAACCGTCCCCCACTCCCTTTTCCATTTAGTATGTTTTTTCATTAGCAAAATATCCCATGGTTCAAGTGTTTTCATTGGCTAGTTGCAAATATTGACTTTTCAACATGTATTTGTGTGTTAATTATCATGGAATCTTATCTAAATCATCCTCCTACATGCTGGACGTTTTTTATGACCTTTGGGGCAGATTTAATAAGCTATAATTAACCCTCTAATCAAGTGTTTATATGCCCACTAATTACATGTTTCATTGTACCATTGGTTTGTTAGTTGACCATGGCAATTAGTGCTTCATTAGACAAGTTTAATTCTTCATCCTTGGCCCTTAATTTTAGGTAGAGAAATCTTACAATTTTTTTTGAAGATCTTTATTCAATATTACATGTGCTTTTATAATATAATATCTACCTTAAAATATTATAAACTTCTTCTTCCTCTCCAAGCCACCAAATTTCTAGAAGAGTTTAAAAATTGCATGTGCTTTCTTTCATAAGATATTATCAATAAAACTTGGCTAAGATTCATCCGACATGGCTTGACCGAAAATTTAAGACTCATGCGGTAGATGATGATGTCATAGTCTTATGCATACAATTCTCCAATTGGTTTAATTATTATCTCATGGATTTAGGTTAATTAGGTGATTTAGTAAGGCCATTAGATCTACTTTTATTAAGCTTATTCTTTGCCATTGATCTTAGTTGTCAATTTTGACTTTTTAAAGTTGATTAACAAAGCTTAATTAAATCCTTAATTTAATGCTTAAAGCTTCTTAAATATAACCATCATTGGTAACTTTAATTAATTGAAGACTTAAGCTTAATTAGATGAAAATATGTTGAAAACACTTGGCTCACAAAGCTACACCATGTGCTAGTTGCCATTGTTGACTTTTGGGGCACAATTAATTAGCTTAATGATATGCTTAATCTCCTTCTTTATTGCTAATGTCCTATATTAATTGATTTGCTAATTAATCCAAGTTATTAAAGCATCATTAGCTTTTAATTTCATCAATTAATCCCCTTGATATCTTTGAATATACAACAGCCCCTTTTTAATGATTTATTTATCTCAAATCATCTTGCAATTAGTCTTTAATCAATGCCTTTAATTGCCTTTAACCAAATTGAAAATACTTACACAAGTAAATTCACATTTGATTAGGTATTTTTCTTTTAATAGGCTTATGCAATTTTAGCCTAAATTTGCCTTAATCATTATGCATCTAATTTCCTTAAACATCTATTTAATTTTGTTGTCATCTACCTCTTGTCTTTAGGCTAAAATATAGCCTTTAAATAATGTCTCATAATTAACCTTTGGTTAATTAATTCCAAAGGAAAATTGCCTAAAATTTAATTAATAATTTACACAAATTTTGAGACCACATATTCACCTATTTTAATAGGTGTTATTTATCAAAATATAACATTCATGATAAATAACAAGGATATGTAATTAAATGATTATTAAGTAATGATTTGTCTTTTGTTAATTTTGATAGTGTTTTTCTAGGATTTTCCTTCAATCTTTTCACATGTTTAAGCAAGATTTTTTTTTTTTAAAAAAGAAATATTTTGTAAACAATGTATATTTAATTTAAGATGACAACAATTTTCTAAGTCCTGAATATATTGGATGTTACACGACACCCCATTAGTTCAACGAGGGGAAAAGACCTATGGTCTGGACATGTGCTATGTGGATTTTGACCGGTCCTCATCATTTGAACAATGAGCTTTTGAGTGGCCAGTAACTTGGATAGTAACATACCCTATGGGTCTAGTCGAAGGAAATAAGGCAGTTCTGTTGGATTGATGGGAAGCAATTTGGGAATTGTGACATAGAAATCATGAGACAGAATTTGTGCTATGGAAATTGTGATAACAATTTAGGATACCGAATTTGTGATAGGAAATTGTGATATGGAATTTATGATATGGAAGTTTATGAATTATATATCTAATACTTTGTTATATAAACTATTCCACTTGGCACCTCACGAGCACATATTAACATGCATGATGTGTTGGATGGTTGGTTATTGAGACTTTGGTTTCACCCCGTTGCTTTTAAAATTTTTCTGGTAATAGTTCTTTTGCTAGTCAATTGGGGAAGGCTTCAGAGGCTTGATTATTGTAATAATCTTTGTACAACCTCCTCCTTTTTTTTATTTATGTGGTGAATTATTGGGTATTGCCACTGTAGGACTCATGTTGCATACTATGATGTGATATTATGTTTTGAATTATACTATTTTCTATTAAGGATAAGTAACTCAAGTGGATATTTGAGAAAATTGTTCTTTAAGTATTTTGATAATTGAGTTTCATATTGAGCTTCTGGTCGGATGATTATACCCTGGACTTCGCGAAGTCCAATGCCCAAGTGTTTTGATTAATTATGGTTTAGTTTGTGAAACGATGAGAATAGTTCTATTATCCATAATAGATTTCAAATATTTTACTATTGGGTAATTAACTTATGACATTTTATAAATGTTTGTGAAAGAAAAAGAGTTTATTCCTGAGCTTATGGGTTGAATACTATATTTTGAGCTTCGAGAAGCTCAATGTCCAAATGTTGATTGGAATGGTTTTATAATGAAGGATTTTTTTTTTTAAATAAACATGTTAGGTGGATTGTGTCTTTTTCTAACATGCTTTAATCCATGATAACTTATAAACGGTCAGTTGTACTTTGTTCTATTATTGATAAGTAATTCAAGTTGTTTTAATCCTCTTTAATAATGATAGTGTTTTCAAATGGTTAGTTGAACTCTTTTCCTACCATGGTTTACTTTTGAAAATTGAGCTATAATCTTTTCTACTATGTTAAACCTTCGGGTTTAAGTTTTTTCTTTTATGTCATAGTAGTGTTTATTACCTGAAGATTTTGTTAAGTGTATAGATAATTGAGTTTTAAGGAAAGGATTTTACAAAATTCACACTAACCTTTGATGTTGCAACAACCTTTGTAGACCTTGTAGATGATGAAGGAGTAGAAACTTTTATTAACTTCGATGGAGAAAGTGATCATGTGTATGTAAGAGAGAATGTAGATGACAATACACAACCAACAAGGAATGATGCAAGAGAGAAACAACATCTGTAAGTTGTATTTCCTTTTTGAACTAATATTTTATGTTGTCACTTGTTGCCATGTGTAACTTGTCACTAGATACTCTAAACTTGTCATTGGTTGTCATGTAACTTGTCATTGGTTGCTTTAAACTTGTGATTTGATGCTCTTAACTTGTCTTTTGGGGTAAAATTGTACTTTCACATTTGGAATTAATAGTACCTAGGTCCTTTGAGACTTAATTGCATTTTGCTGATTTCAAGAGACATCATTGTAATTAATTATTTTAATTGGAACCTAATTGCAATTTTCCTATTTATAAATTGATATATAATCTAATGAAACAATTTGTACTATGTTATACGAGATATTAAAAAAATTTCAAAATAAATATTTATATTAGTAATGGCTAGAAAGCAGACCTTAGAATAGTTTATGGTTGAAGGTTGTTTTAAATTATTATGATTAATTATATTTTTTTTGATACACATTATTATGATTGATTATAACTACTTTGAAGTTTGGGAGAGCATAAGGGGATTTATTACGTCAAAGGGACTCGGTTTTCCACCTCCTATCCTAAGTTGTCCCCCACGGTCCGCCCTTAAAACTAGCCCTAAATAATTTAAAATTGTAATCAAAAGATATTTTCTAAAATAAATTGCTCTATGAGTTTTCACTTAAAAATTATCTTGTTCTTAATTGTTTAACAATATAGTAATGATTTTTATAATAAATGAGGCAGAGATGAATTTGAAAGTCTTTGGATGTCCCACTTACATCCATCTTCATCACACCAATAAACTCAATCCTAAAATTGTTCGGTGTCTATTTTTGGGGCATTCGAGATCCCAAAAGGGTTATAAATGATATGATCATGTGTCAAAACACATTTATGTTACTTGTGATGTCACTTTCCATGAGAATGTTCCATTCTATTCCCAGTCATCAATTGAAGGGGAGAATTGGAATGAAATTCATACTGAAAATAAACTTGTGACACCTAAAACACCACAAATAAGGAACATCCTGGTTCAGGGGGAGACACCACCACTAAACCTTTTTAGATCTATATACGATGACATAAGACATGTGAAGTCCCTTAAGAAGCCAAAGTACTCTAAGAGTCTGTGCAAGAGGTAGGTCTGAATGAAGTACAATATGTGAATAAGAAAGACAAGCACGAAATGATCTTGACTTGCCTATTGCAATTCATAAACAACCTAGAGCCTACACAAGACATCCCATTGAAAGGTTTTTCACATATCAAGCACTTTCCTTGACATACTGTGCCTTTGTATCTCATCTTGACAGTGTTAGGGTCCCGAATAACATTGATGAAGCCCTAGCGTAGGTAGTTATGGAAGAAATGAGGGCCCTATAAGGAAACAGTGTATGGGATATTATGGATCTACCAAAGGGAAAGAAAGTTGTATGGTGTAAGTGGGTTTTTACTTCTAGATACCAAGCTGATGGGAATCTTGAAAAATGCAAGGCAAGATTAGTTGCCAAAGGTTTTTCCCAAGTCCATGGCATGGACTATACAAAGACTTTTGCACCAGTAGCAAAACTCAATAACATTCATATTCTATTCAAGAATGCATTCCTGAACAATTAATTGAAAGAAGAATTATATATGAAAATTCATCATGGGTTCCTTAGAGATAGAGCTAGTCAAGTGTGTAAACTGAAGAAGTTGTTATATGGGTTAAAACAGTCTCCTTTGGCATAGTTTGAAAGATTTACTCGAGTAATGACGCCACAAGAGTATCAACAAGGGCAAAGTGATCACACTCTATTTTTAAACATTTAAATGGGAAAATAGTATTACTTGTTGTGTATGTAGATGACATTGTCCTTATAGGTGATGACCTGACAGAAATCAACAAACTTAAAGAGGCACTAACTCAAGACTTTCAGGTAAAGGACCTATGAGAAATGAAATATTTACTGGCATGGAAGTTGCAAGATTAAAGAAAGCAATTTACATTCAACAAAGAAAATATATCCTAGATCTCTTGAAAGAAAATGAAATGTTGGGATACAGGCCAAGTGATACTCCTATATGAGTTGATAAGATAGATAATGATGCAAACCTGGGGAAATTTGTGGACTTGGCTAGACATCAGTGAATGGTGGGAAAGTTAATTTACTTATCTCATACTAGAACTGACATTGCATTTATTTACAGTAAAGGTAGTGAGCTAACACTCCCATATTCTAAAGGAGAAGTGTTGAAATGAAGTATATAGAATCCTTATGTACTTAAATGGGCCTTTAAGACATGGTCTACTATTCAAGAAATTTGACCAAAGGGTGTACAGATGTTCATAGATACTGACTGTGCAGGAGATTAAGAGGATAGAAAGTCTACTTCAGGGTACTTCACGTTTGTCTGGGGCAATCTTGTCACTTGGTTTAGTAAGAAACAAAGTGTAGTAGTGAGAAGCAGTGTTGAAGCTGAGTTTAGAGCTATTGCTCTTGGGATTTGTGAAGGCATATGGGTAAAATGAGTGCTTGAAAAGTTGAAGATGATTGTAAATTTGCCATTCAAGCTCTACTCATACAACAAGGCTACCATTAACATTTCTCACAACCCAATCTAGCATGATTGAATGAAGCATGTGGAAATAGACAAACACTTTATAATGAAATGGTTGATGATGGAATAGTTGAAATCAAGTATGTACCTTTGAGAGAACAAACAACAGATTTCTCACCAAAGGTCTTGCCCAAGAAAAATTTTAGTTCTTTATTGGCAAGTTGGACATGATGGATATTTATGCTCTAACTTGTAGATAGTATCTCTGAGATTAGATTCTGAATTAGTGGCTATATTATAGGGATGTGAATAATTAGATATTTGATTTTATTCTTTCACATTTAAACTAGTGTGATTATCAGCCAGAGTATCTCGGCCTTGTAACCTCCGCTGTTGTATATATCTACTTGATCGATTAATGAGAAAAGCACTGAAGAATTATTCAATACCATCGTCTCCTTCATAGAGTATTTATAATGAAGCCACTAGGTACTTTAAAGAGATATATGAGGACTCTGGTACTTTTGAAGACTTATGCATGGAGCAAACATTGGCTAATATTAATCTGCCTAAATTAAATGTCCATCAGTTAGCATAGATAAATATGCCTCTTTCGATAGAGGAAATTAAGCGATTTTTTTTATACGAAGGTTAATAGTGCTCCTTGTCCGAATGGTTTTCACGTGAGATTTTATCAAAAGTTCTAATCTTTTTTAAATAATGATATATGTGCCATGGTATTTCATATTTTTCAAAGGGGGTTTATTCTCAGGGAGTAAAATATATCTTCCATTGTTCTGGTACTGAAATGTGATAGCCCCGTCACCTTTAAGGACTTTCAACTGATGAGTTTGTGCAACGTCATTTATAAACTGGTTTCTAAAATTTTGTGTAATCAGTTGAAAGGAATTCTAGGTGACTTGATTACGCCGAATTAGAATGCCTTTCTTAAAGGCCGACTTATCAATGACAACATCATTCTAGCTTTAGAATGTATGCCAAGAATTCATCAAACTCATCAAAGCAAGGATGAATGGTGTGCTATCAAGTGGGACATTGAAAAAACATACGATAAGGTTTTCTGGCCTTTTTTTAAAGGAAGTGCTTGAATTAATATAGTTCCCCCCATAGATTGTATAGTTGATTATGCAATGTATGTTAACAGTTTCTTATCAAGTGATGATTAATGGTTCTCTTGTAATCACTTTTAATCCTTCTCAAGGTCTATGCTAAGGTGATCTGATCTCCTCATACCTGTTCTTGCAGTGTGCTCATGTCATATCTGACAAGATTCATGAAGCTGAAAATTTTAACTAGTGGAAAGGCATTTGAGTAGCCAGGAATGTGGAGGCTTTAACTCGTCCTATGTATGTGGCTGATACCCCCTCATTTTTTGCAAGGCCATGGAAGAAGATTGCAGAATAGTCAAGGTTTTTCTCAAAAGATACTCCCTCATTTTGGGGCAACAAATTAATTATAAAAAAAATCTAGCTTGGTGTTTAGCTTATCAATCCATTATCAGATAATAAAGAAGTTGTCGGAGTTATTGGGAATTAAGTTTCAATCTTGACTTTGGAAAAATCTGGGAACCTATATTAATGATCCTTACTCTGATGAATGGAAATATGAGGAAGTGATTGAGGAAGTGGATAAGAGATTGGCTGGGTGGAAATGCCATCTTCTCTCTCAAGCAGGTAGATTAGAATTGAATAGTAATTCTTTGACGTCCTTATTGGTATATCCTTTTTCCTGTATGAAGTTTTTGTTGGAAATTATGCCCTAGGGGCAAGTCATTGTACTTTGAACATTAACGTTATTTAAAGTATTCTCTATTTCGTTATCATTTCATTTGCATGTTTATAGTGATAACTGTATCCTTGGATATATCTTATAGATTGTCCTAAATGTCCCTGGTTGGTCATCTATGCGAGAGCAAAGATGAAATAATACCAATATGACTTTGATGAGGTATGGAGATACGAATCAAAGTCATAGGCACTTGTAAGAGTACATGGTGCTGGACCGACTCACTATGATAAAACTACATAGATTTAGTCATAAGCTTATCTCATGTATAACCGCGTCACAATGCCCTTTGACCTCAGATCATTTTGGATTCCTACATGATGAGTCGCTGATCTTTGATCTAGTCAAAAGTCACCTTTGACCAGGTGATGAGTCGCTGATCTTTGACCTAGTCAGTGGTTTTTATGTAGAGGAATGTGAATGATTAAGATAGAATTTGTCCCTCACATTTGTAGAGAGATAATACTGAGCCCCTCGATGAGTGAGTCTAAGAAATGTATGGTCATACTACGATGGAAAGGAGTTTCCATTTCAATTATTAGACTACACAAGAATTGAGAAGTAATGGTCAAGAACAGGAAGTTGACATTATCCATGCCTCATACTTGACCACATTATCACGTGACAAAAGGGACATGACATGGTTGTACGATAGGTTATATCGTATCATCGATCCCCATAAGAATTAGGTAGTCGCAATGTCTTACAAGAGGCTGCTTACGACTTGTGGGCTGGTATAATATTGGCTCGCTACCAATCTCATGTGGGCCTACTGTTGGTTATGATTAGTTTTGATGATGTCTTATATAGATGCCATTAGTAAGAGCAAAAATTTCATATCATATATGTTGACTAATTGCTACATTTAATGTAGATCTGTTCAAATATGACTGTGGAGAATGATCAAGAGAAGAGAAGAAAGAAAGAATAGAATTGTGAAGTCAAATGATAAAGAACAAGAGAAGAGAAGAAAGAAAGAGTTGAATCATGGAGAATGATCAAGAAAAGAGAATATCTATTCAAATATGACTGTGGAGAATGATCAAGAGAAGAGAAGAAAGAAATAATAGAATTGTGGAGTCAAATGATAAAGAACAAGAGAAGATAAGAAAGAAAGAGTTGAATCATGGAGAATGATTAAGAAGAGAGAAGAAAGAAAGAAGAACTTGCTGAATAGACGGAGAAAATCATTAAACAAGTTCTTAGTTTTATTCTTGAAGTCTCCACGATCAAATGGAAGTTGGAATGGCTTGATTCGGAGTTAGAACAAGCAAATATCAGTTTCTAGATAAATAAACTCGAGCCTGTCACCTACAAACTTGAGTTTACCACTATGCTACAGATATTGACTCCTCTGGTAAGAGCAAACTCAAGATTATACTTATAAACTATACTCAAAATTTGATGATATCTTCCAAACCAGGAATAGGATTGAGGTGAAATCAATTTTGTATGAAACTATACTCCCAATGCATCATCTTGACAAAGTTACATGCCCAAAGAAGATCAGATGAGAGAGCTATGAATTTTGAAAGTTGGATCAGAAGTTCACTCCACACAGCAGACCAAGCTTCAATGTTTTGAGTGTAACTCACAATCTACACATCGGAATGAGCTGAAATCGGTGGCATATGAAAGTAGACTCATAAGGGTTTCCATCAAGAGTTAAATGAACCAAAATGAAGTTCAGACCAAGGAGATATGGCCTTCGAAAGTTGACAGAAAATTCAAGATGTTACAAACTCGAGCCTATCACTTATAAACTCGAGTTTGACTCAGACAGAGAGCTCGTTGCGATCTGATATTCGATAAACTCGAGCCTAAAACTTATAAACTTGAGTTTAGCTCAGATAGAGTGCTATCGAGGATTTACAAGTCGAACAAACTCGAGCCTGGACATATAAACTCGAGTTTACCTTACACAGAGAGTTTCTCCAAGCTTTTCAAAACGTGCAAACTCAAGCCTACATTTTAGAAGCTCGAGTTTGTCACTTACAGAGAGCTTTCGAAGATTTTTCAAGACAGGAAACTCAAACACAAATTTATAAACTCAAGCCTATAGTAGATCGAGAGTTTTCAAAGGTCTTTTAACTGAAGCAAACTCAAGCCTGCTGAGACTAGACTCAAGCCTGACAGATCTCTATTTTCCAAATCACGTCTTCAACTCTCTGATTTAAACTTATGATACATTTTATCCATATCTTAAATTGTGAATCATCATATATACATATACTTGATCAATATGCTTATTAGTTTCAGATGATTTTAGCAAGGATCAAGGTAAAATCAGATCTGGATTAAATGCAATTAATGAAGAGGCAAGAACAAGCCTGACACTTCTCCTCTATCCCAATGGTTCAGCTTAGGACGTTACAGATCATCCAAATCACTCTCCAACGATCAAAAACGGATTATGGAATGACAAGAATACTGGAAGATCATCTGCAACGGCTAAATCCAGGATTCCAGCTAAGAATTGATGAAATAGAGAAAAATATGCAACTTTCATATTCCAGAAATAAAGCTGAACATTGAAGAATAAAAGAGAAGAACATGCAACGGCTAGTTCCTCTGATTAAACTATAAATACCCAGGAAGACTCATAGCAACAACATGCACAATTGCAACTGATTGCATTTTTATTTTGACACTTCATTGTGCATACTTTAGTATGTGAACTTCAGTGTTTATTCATATCTACTCTTTTTGAGAGTCTTGTTTTGAAAATCATTTGATTACTTGTTTGAGAGAACTCAAGGTTGTGGAACCTGTGAGTTGGGTTGTTTAATTATAAAGTGTAAGGGGGAGCAAGTCCTTGGTGATTATGATTGCTTAAGAGTTACATTGTTGTAATTCAAGAATATTGATATAGTTGAAAAACCCAGAAGGTATCTGAGGACTGCACGTAGGTAAAGGTTAGGATCAAACCAGTATAAATCTTATGGTGTCTAGCTTTTCTTCCCTTGCTTTGTTATACTATGTTTTCGATTTAAAAACTTGAGTGTTTCGAAAAGTTTTTCAAAATTACTAAAGTCTTATCAAACACCCAATTCACCCCCCTCTTGGGTGATAGTCAGGTCCAACACCTACAGGGTCACACACAAGAATAACCCAACACGAGCAAAAGTGTCTAGATTCATTGAATCTTGGATAGAATATATATATATATATATATATATATATATATATATATATAATTCGAAAATAATATAATAATATTATTTAATAGAGATTATAATATTGTTATATAATATTTGTTTTGTATTTAATTTATTTGATAAATTAGATATCTAACACAAATAGTGATATTGTATCTCAGATTTAATTTTCGAATAAAGATATCATATATACAATTTAATTTAAATTGAGATATTGTATCTCAGATTTAATTAAATAGATAGATATCATTTCTCAGATTTAATTTATAGAGATAAATTGAATCAGAGTGCTTTTAATTCGGATTAAATAAATATATTAGATTATATCTATTAGATAGATTTAATTAATACATTATTTTAATCCAAATTCAAATTTCAAAATTAATAAGGATTAATTTTGAATATAATACGCCTATTGAGTTTTGAAAAACCTACGGGATTTTTTGTCAGGCGTATTAGAAAAGTCGCAAGAAACCCTAGAGAGAAAATAGAGAGACGCAAGAATACTGAAGGCACTAGCACGTTGCCGTCGGTGTTGGAGGTTGTTCGTGTGGATACTGATAGAGGGAATATATTCGTAGAGTTGGCTCTAATTGATCGAGTAGGTAGCCCACGAGATCAAATTTGAAAGAGACACTTCTTAATTCGCATAGGTACAGTTCCTTTTCTAACTTTATTTAACCGCCATTGATGGATCCTCCGATGGGATTCGTAGGTTTTTAATTCTGATGTGTGTACGGATCCCAACAGTTCCCCCAGAAAATTTGTCATAAAATCTCTATGAAGATGGAAAACTTCTTTTAGAGTTGGTCCTCCAATACTGGTAGGGCTCATTTATTAGGGTAGGAAGAAGTGTGCCTTTTGAAGTACAAATGAGTTCTTCAAATTATGTAGTTGGATGTTTTCAACTCTGCATTAATTCCCAAGCACTTTTAGAGGATTGTATCCAATTAGTCCAATTTGCTCAGCCAAATTATGCTTCATAAATATCTTGACCTATATCAAAACTATATTTTTAAACCTGCTTATAATAGTCTTCTTTTTTGGAAGCATATTATCAAGGCTGGTTCTTTAGTTCCTGATCACCTTACCGGGCAAGTTGGGGATGGAACTAACATTCAACTAAATAGTTGGGTATTGTGGCCTACAACAATCTAGTTTGTCATATGCCTCTCTAGGGGTGACAGCTTGACAGGCCTTATGCTACGCCAATGTGCTGGATGGAATATTTTGTTCCTATCCTCTATTTATCCCAAACAGGTGTTGCACCAATTTGCAATGTATCCAGTACCAATATCTCAAGCTTTAAACATTATTAGATGGACTGGCAATATATTTGGGGCATATATAGTTCGAGATGGATACCATGTGTTGCAGAAGAAGGATGGATGGGCTACAGTAGGTGTGCATGTGATTTGTCAAATGATTTGAAAGTCTGGGCTTCCACCAAGACTGAGGTTACTTTTGTGGAAGATGGTTAGAGGTATTTTACCAACTTCTTGCTTGCTTAGATATAGACACTTGCTTGTGACAAAGGTATGTACTTTTTGTGTTAGTGAAGATGAATCCTTGGATCATTTATTTCTTTATTTGGATCATTTTAAAGAGGCCACCCTACAAGTGCATAGATTGTAGGAGAATGTACATGTACATCTACTCATAGTCAATCTAGATGGTTCATCTCAGATAGCGAGGTCAATTTATAAGACTCCCATTTAGACTCTAAAAGACTTCAGAACTCGATCAAAAAAGTATCTGGAGTTAGAGCATGTGGAGATAGCCAACGTCGTGGGAAAAGAGAGGAGGAAGAGTCCACCTCCAAAAGGAAAGGAACAACCTAGAAATCGAAGGCAGGATTCCTACGTAAGGAACTCGGGTAAGAAGTCTAGGGGTGGCAAGTATGAAGGAATGTATGAAAAATACACTTCCTTAAACATCTCGTGATTTCAACTATGGAGGGAGGAAGCCTTGATCGAGATGAAAAAGTTGGACCGACCTCAACCACTTTACAATAAGGGAGGCTTAGATCGATCTCAGTTTCGTGAATTTCATGACGGAACGGGACATGCTACTGACGAGTACTGGGATCTCAGAGATGCTGTGGAAGAATTCATCAGGGAGGGGAATTATGACAATATGTCATAAAAACCCAAGGACAGAAGAATAATAAACGCAAGCAAGCAGGCCGCAGGTAGAGCTCGGCACCCAAGAAGAAGAAGAAAGATGAAAGGTGAAGAAAACGTAATGGTGATGACAAATTTCCAGAAGCTGAGTTCGATTGCAACGTCATCAGTAGAGCTCTAGTAGGAGTAGGAGACACAGTAAGCCAAAGAAAAAAAAATACCTCAGGGAGGTCCTTTCAATAAGGAACCATCCAAAATTCAAAGAAGATCTTAGCAAGCTGGAACCTCCTCCGTTGTGCTTCACTAAGGAGTATTTGAAGGACGTAGTCTCAGGGCATCAAGACGAATTTGTGATTAATGGGCACCTTGGAGAAATGCCGAGTTAAAAGATCTTCGTAGATGCTAGAAGCTCCGTAGACATTATCCTATAGGACGCTTTCAAAAGGATGAACCTTAATCCGGAGGATTTGAAGCCATGCAAAACAACCCTCATAGGGTTTAACGGAGAAGACACTTGTCCAAAGGGATATATCGATCTCAAATTAAAACTGGGAACTAAGGAAGCTTTCAAATCAGAACGGGTCAGGATCATCGTTGCCGATTTCCCATCCACATACAACATAATTTTGGGAAGGCCATTATTCATAACTGGGACATGTTGGCGTCAACTAAGCATCAAAAGTTGAAGATAGTGAGCAACAAGAACGAAATTGCTACCATCAAAGGAGATCAGAAGGAATCTTGGTAGTGTTACTTTGCCACGGTCAAAGAAGGGGAAGGCAGCCCTTCTTCCCCGCCCCAGATCCAAAAAGGAGAAAGGAGTATGAGCAGTGTTAGAGCAAGGCAACAAGGCAAACCAGTAAATATGGTAGAGCTGGATATGCGAGAAGATGCTGAGGTCTAAAGATCGGAGCCGGATGGAGAGTTAGAAGATTTTGTCCCAAGAACTGAGCCAGGGCAAGTCACTAAAGTCGCAAAGCGCTAGATCCTATGGTGCGAACCGAGTTGAAAGAGTTTCTAAAGAAGAACCAGGATGTGTTTGCCTAGAAGTCATCCGAGATACCTGGGGTGGATCCTGAATTTTGCTGTCATAAACTGGCAGTTCATCCAGGATCAATTCTAGTGGCGCAGAAGAAAAGAAAACTCAGCCCAGGAAGGAGAAAGGCTTTGGGCGAACACGTGAAAGAATTGTTAGATGTCAGCTTCATTTGAGAGGTGTAGAATACCACTTAGTTATCCAACGTGGTCATGGTGAAGAAACTGAATGGGAAGTGGAAGTCTGTACAGGCTACATCGATCTAAATAAGGTGTGTCCCAATGATGTGTATCTGATGCCCAATATTGACAAATTCATTGACAATTCATCCAGTTTCCAATTTCTTTCCTTCATGGATGCATATTTCAAATACAACCAAATAGTTATGCACCCTAAGGACCAAGAAAAGATGACTTTCATCATTAAGAAGGCTAATTACTACTATAATGTAATGCCTTTTGGGTTGAAGAATGCGGAGGAAACATATCTGTTAGTTCTCAACCAAGTTTTTGATGATAACTAGACACTTGTAAATCAGTGATTTAAATGTTTTAATAAGAACTTGATTTCAAGCTTTAAAACTCCAGTTCTCATCATAGCAAAATGAAGAACTCGAGTTCATGGGTAAAGAACTCAAGTTCATGGGCTAAGAACTCGAGTTCGCAAGCTTGGACTGTGGAAAATGCTCTGAGTCTGAAAGAACTCGAGTTCATTAGTAGCAAACTAGAGTTGATCAACTCGAGTTCTCTTTGTTGCAAACTCGGAGACAGAACTCAAGTTCTTGGCAAAGAACTCGAGTTCTCAGTAAAGAACTCGAGTTCCTTTGTGATCAAGTTTAAGAACTCGAGTTCTTAGACTAGAACTCGAGTTCATGAACTCGAGTTCCTGTCTGAGAACTCAAGTTCTTTGAGAAATGAAATTGAAGAAAAATGAAGAACTCGAGTCCTTTGTGATCAACTCGAGTTCTCATTTTGTAGATCAGAGGTGTGTGAAGAAAAGTCAAAAGGACTTGAGTTCTTGATAAGAACTCAAGTTCTAGAACTCGAGTTCTACTTTGACAACTCGAGTTCTTGGTGCTGTCTGTGATTTCTGATTCTGCGAAAGAACTGATCTTTGGTTGATAACTTTCCGAATCACTTAATATAATATATGAAATGCTTTTTATCACATTTGCTAGTGGTTTCAGGGATTACAACGGGTTATTATTCAAAATCAACATAAAGCTGATGCTCACGTCACAGCATTTAATGCTGAAGCAGGAAACAGAGCAGCAAATAGAAAGAAGCCAGAGTAGCAGGAAGAAACATTCTTCCAAGGATTACTTAATCAAGACATTCTTCTGCAAAAGCACTCTCAACGATCAACGCATTTAATGAAAGAACGGATTTCATTTAATGAGGCCTCAACGGTCCATTTGGCTGCACAAGGAACAGAGCAAGCTGTGTCTAACGGAAAATTAAATAAGTCACAACGGTAACTCTCAAGTTCCTCCCAACGGCATTAATGGCGAAAGAGTATAAATACCCAAGCATACAATTCGGCCACCTACCGAAACTCTGCGCATTTACTCTGAGTTATTATCTTATCAGTTTCATTACTCTCAACTTGTACTTCAGTGGTCATTTATTATTCAACTCGTGAGGAGTTACTTAAACATTCAATTTTCATTCGTTTGTAAAATCTTAAGGTTGTGGAACCTTAAGTAAGGGTGTACAATTACAAATAGTAAGGGGGAGTGAGTCTGAGGGATCATTCCGAGTTGTGTAATTGTATTCTGAAGATAGTGAAAAATCTCAAGGTGTTCTTGGGGACTGGACGTAGGTCAGGATAGACCGAACCAGGATAAATTCTCTCGTGTTCCTTCTCCTTTAAAATCTTGATCAGTTAGTTCATTAATTTGTGAAAATTTTGATTAAGCAGTTAGATTTTTAAATCACCTATTCACCCCCCTCTAGATGATATTCCATCTTCAATATCAAAGAATGATAAATAAAGTATTTGAAGACCAGCTTGAACGTAGAGGTTTATATCGATGACATGATCGTCAAGTTAGCAAACCTTGTAAGCTATGTTCGAGATCTACAGTAGACATGTGACAAGTTGAGAGCCTACCAAATTCATTTAAATCTGGCTAAATTCGCCTTTAGAGTCCTAGCTGGGAAGTTCTTAGGATTCCTGCTAACGAATAGAGGAATTGAAGCTAGCCCGAACAAATGTAAAGCCGTGCTGGATATGGAGGCTCCAAGGAACAAGAAAGAGGTACAACAGTAAATAGGGAGGTTGGTTGCATTAACCAAATTTTTGCCAAAGTCAGCAGAGAATGCTTTTCCCTTTTCCAAGCTGTTAAAAAAGGAGGCTCGGGGAGGCTGGAACCCAGACCGTTAAGTCACTTTCAAGAAAATAAAGAAGTGTTTGGAGGCCTTGCTAGTTTTGTCAAAACCAAAACCAGGGGAAGTTTTGGTCCTATACCTATTAGTGGGGGAAGAGGCCATAAGTGCAACAGTGGTCAGGGAAACGGATAATGGCCAAGTACCAGTCTACTTCGTCAGCTAGCCTCTATAGGGCTTAAAGTTGAAATATCGAAAGCTTAAGAAGATGGTGTTTGCCCTACTTACCACGGCAAGAAGACTTCGTCCCTACTTTCAAGGACATCATATTATTATCAGAATGAGTCAGCCAATCCAGGAAGTGCCCCATAAATTGGATTTGGCTGAAAGAATGATCAGTTAGGCTATAAGCTGTCTAAGTTCGCTATCATTTATGAGGCCCAGTATTCCATTAAATCACATGCCTTGGCAAATTTCGTAATGGAGTTAACCCCGTCAGGTAAAGGGGAGAGCGGAGATGCTGAAACATGGAAGGTTTTTGTTGATGGCTCATCAAACATCAAAGGAAGTAGAGCCGGAGTAATCATTGAAAGCCTAGAAGGAGTCTCGATTGAGCACTCCCTTCGACTAAATTTCCTGATATCGAATAATCAAGCAGAATATGTAGCAGTTCTTGCTAGGCTAAGTCAAGCAAAAGAAAATGGGGCTAAGAAAGTCCATGTTTCAACTGACTCTCAGCTCGTTGCAGCTCAAATCAAAGGAACGTACCAAGCTAAGTGTCCTCTGCTGGTGAAGTACCTGACCAAAGTAAAAGAAGTTATGGCCAACTTTGACAAGGTAACTGTCACCCACATTCCAAGAGGCGAAAACACCAGGGCTGATATCTTGTCCAAATTGGCAAGTACAAAGAGCCCGGGCAACCACAGCACGGTGATTCAACAGAACTTATCTGAATCGAGTTGCGTTATGGTTATCTCGGCAGTCGAGGACTAGAGAAAGCCAATCGTGGACTACCTGGAGAAGGGAATTCTCCTTGATGACTCTCTAGAAGCCAAGAAGTTAATATGAGAAGCAGCCATGCACACGATTGTAGAAGATCAGTTGTACTATAAAGGCTTGCATTCTCCTATGTTGAAGTGTTTGAACTCGGGCAAAGCTGAATATGTTCTGGCCAAGATCCACGAAAGAATCAACGCCAACACATAGGAGCCAGGTATTGGCTCGTAAAGCTCTGCAAGTCAGTTATTATTGACCAATATTGGAGGCAGATTCTAGAGACCATGTCTAGAAATGTGGTAGATGTCAGAAGCACGACAAGATAATATGGTTTCTCCCAACGGAACTAAAGTCAATCTCAGCTCCGTGGCCATTTTTCAAGTAGGGAATGGATTTGCTGGGGCCATTCAAAGCGGCTCCAAGACAATAATGATGGCTCATAGTAGCTGTTGATTACTTCACTAAGTGGATAGAAGCTAAACTCGTGGCCACAATCACCTCAGCTCGGGTGCAAAAGTTCTTTGAAAGAAACATCATCTCTTGATTTGGGATCCCAGCAGAGTTGGTGACAAATAATGGGACCCAGTTTATCGACAAGAGGTTCCAAGAAATGATGTCTAGCTTCTAGATCAAGCATCACTTTGCTTCAGTGAAGTATCCACAGTTGAATGGGCAAGCTGAAGCAGTGAACAAAATTTATTATAGATTCCTTGAGGAAACGAATGGAAGAAGCAGAATCCATCTGGGTTGAGTAGCTATACCTTGTCTTATGGGGTTACCGGATCAGTATTCAAACATCAACAGGGGAAATTCCATTTATATTGGCTTATGGATGTGAGGCTATGATCCCGATTGAGATAGGTCAACCCTCATGGAGGAGAATCAAGGCTCTTCAAGAGGCAGAGGAGATGAACAACGAAGCCCTGGCTATGGAGTTGGATCTGATAAATAAAGTCAGAGTCATGGCTCATTGTCGAGATATAGCCACCAACCAACTCATTGTGACTAAGTATAACACGAAAGTGAAGCCTCGGTTATTCGAAAAGGGTAACTTGGTACTTCGGAAAGCTGGCATGGGCAATAAAAAGGCTAGAGATGGAAAGCTTAATACAAGTTGAGAAGGCCTATATCTGGTTAGAGAGAGGCTCGACATAGAAGCCTACTGAAGGTGGAATATCACCTAAAGGAGGGTTAAATAAGTGATATTAAAAATTAAACTTTTTCGTTCAAACACTGAGATAAGAAGAAACATAGATTGCACACATAAATTTACACTGGTTCGGTCAAATTACACGACCTACATCCAGTCCCCAAGCACCTTGGGATTTTTCACTATTTCAATAAATACAATTACACGCTTACTTGGATGATCCTCTCACAGGACTCACTCCCCCTTACAAGTTGTAAATGTACACCCACACTTAAGGTTCAACAACCTTAAGATTTGACAGTAATTTGATAAATGAATAACTAACTCTCTTAGAGAGTAGATAGAATATGAACACTAAAGTACACCGAAGATATACGAAGATATTAGCTTAATGAAACAATAGAATGTAATTGAGTAATTAATTGCGAAGTGTTTCGGTAGTTGTTACAATTCAATGCTTCGGTATTTATAGATGTTGGCATTTATTACCGTTAAGCTTGAAATAAATCCGTTGTGACTCTCCAGTAGACTATTGAAGATGAAGCGTGAAAGGTCTCTATATTCGTCGTCATAAATACTCTTTTAGTTCTTTTGTTCCAACCATTTATGACTATTGGAGAGCAACAATGAGAATGAAGTGTTCTTTTCCAAGATAGCTTTCGAATGTTCAGAAGTGTGTCTGTTGGTTTAGGTAAGTGCATTAAATGTGTGACACGTCGAATTACTTTATTTGAAACCAGAGTTAGTCGATATGGTAAGCATCTGAAACTCATCAGTAAATTTGTTAAATGTATTAAGAAGCAATAATAACAGATAAATGAGTATTTAGAAATCATGATTGGAGATTCAGGAATATAGAGACGGGATTTCAAGGAACAGAGCATTTTGACTCGAGTCACGATATTACTGGCTCGGGTCACTTCTTTGTTTAAGAGGCATTGACAACACTTAATTGATATTGACTCAAGGAAACAAATTCCTGGCTCGAGTTTTGCTTAGGCTCGAGTCAGTGGGAATCATGGCTTGAGTCAAAATCAATTGATCATTTAATCGTATAGAAGACATTTGACTTGAGGCAAGTGTTCATGGCTCAAGTCAACCTCTAGACTCAAGGAAGATTTTTAGGCTCGAGTCAATCACGAGGAAAAACAGTTCAAAGATCGACAACAAGTCTTTGGCCTGAGTCATTAAGTGATGGCTCGAGTTAAATATCATTTTTAAATATAACGGCCAAAATTTGGTTTGAGTCAATACATATAGGCTTGAGTCAGGAGATCAATGGTTTTTGAAATTTTGAATTCTAGAAGCAGTTGGCTCGAGTAATAGAATACGCTGGCTCGAGTTTAGTCCTAAACTCGAGTCAGGTATTTGGTGGCTCAAGTCAATGAAACTTTTTGGAGAAGTATGGAAGGCAATTGACTCAAGTCGATAAGTACTGGCTTGAGTCAATATGACAGGAAAATAGTTTTAACTGATAAGATCTAAATTTTGACTCTTCGCCTGAAGGATTACTCTCTTATTGTTTTCAAGAGTTGATTATCATCAAAACACATATGGGGAACTAACACCTACATGTTGGAGAATGTGGAAAAGAAGCAAATCAAAAGAACGTGGAACACGGATCAATTGAAAGTATATTTCAGTTACATCGGAGTTCCTTAGATTTCGCTTATACGCAGATAAACTAGAAATCCGAGTTCCGTATTAAGTTTGTCAGTTCTATTTTTCCTTTGTTGAATTATGTAAAGTCGACTATGTCAGCAAGATCGTTTGATCAAATAAATGAAGAAATTCTCTGTTGCAAATTATGTTGCAAATAGTTCCAATCACCCCAGTAAAGAATAAAGGAATCTAGGGTAATGAAACCTGGTTTAAACAAAGCATGGAGCAATGAGTAAATGAATCCAGGGTTAGTAAATCCATTTTCAACTCAATGTGAATGTAGTTGGGATCGTTGCACCCGTTTCTAGACAAAGAAGCTATAGTAAAAGGCCTTCATGGTTGTGATGCATCAAAATCGTTTCTGGGGTAATAAAGTGAACTGTCATGCTAACCCTGATCAAGTCAAAATGTTTAATACATTGGTTTAAAACTACTTTGAACATGTGACAGATTGCCATTATGTTGGATTGAATACACCATAATGTAATGTGACGAATTAATTAAAATCTTCACAAATGGTACCTGGTTTTTAATACTAGACAAATATTTAAGCAGATTCTGCGCAAATATTTTTTATTGTGGCCTAGTCATTTAATAGAACTTTAAACTAAAGTTTGAGTTCATACCATTAATTTATTACTACGATGAATGCAAGACTTAAAAGTACTTACGATGAATCGAGAAATGAATAAAAATTCATTTATGAAGGAAATGTTAAAATACAAAAAAGCTAGTAGTTGGACACAGAAAAAGCCGGGATAAATCTTTCAAAAAGCAAAAATGGCTCTAAATACAAGTAAAGCCGGCATCCCGGCTCTTCAACTAGGTGAAGCTTCAGCATCTGGATTAACATTTGGTCGGAGCTCCACCCTAGCTGAGTCGGGAATGTTGACTTCTTCACCTTTTTCCTCCTCTTAGTCCCCCTCCAACCGGCTTACCGAATCGACAACAGAGAGGGAGGGGGTGGGATTCATTTCATGTCATCAACATATGCTTGGTAATGGGCCCTGGAAAGGTTCAGGTTAATACCAAGATTTAAAAGCTGGACTTGCTCCAGAGCGTTGTTGAAAGACTCATCAGTGGCGTCTTTCAATTCAAAGACATCAGCTTGGGCCTTCTTGAGCGCTTTCTTTTTGTCTCGCAGCCTTGTCTCCAGTTCCTCATGCACCACCTTCACCATATCCAGATCCTTCTCACGATCTTGTTGTTCACGAAAGAGATCCGACTTCATCTTCCGGAGATCTTCCCTAGTTAGCACGAGCTCTTCATCAAGTTTTTCCTTCTCTTCCTTCACTACTTATAGCCCCTTAAGAGCTTTATTTGCCTCCTCACGAGTTGTGTCCCTTTCTGTCGTAGCAAGCTTTAACTTCTCATGAGGTTTGGCATATTTATTTTTTAGTGATGCCACGACTTGGTTCAACCCAGAGGCCTTCAAGGTGAGATCTTCAATACCCTGAAGCTCTTGAGTCTTGGCCTCAGTTAGGCGAGCTGGCTCGAAATAGTGCTGAGGAGGATGAAGACCAAGATGAGAACCCCAGCTTCCAAAATGATGGACCAGGATAGCTGGTCAGGAGGAGGAGGAGTCCAAGCAACCTGTTGATCAGAGGTCGGAGCAACAAGAGTTGAGGGGGGGAGGTTGATGTGACCTTTTGAGTAACTGAAGCAGAGTCACCTCTTGTTTTCGGAGCTGAAATGTTCTTGGCACCCTTCGATCTCTTGGTCAGGACTTATTTGTTGCTTATCCCGGCTGCAGGGGTTGGACGCTTTTTGCCCTTCTTCGAACCCTCGACTACTTTTTCGCAGAGCACCATGTTTAGATAACGAGGTTTCCTCCCCATACTTGGAGCTGCAAGTCAAGAAAACCAAAAGGTTAGAAACTATGAATGGATTTTCATACAACAGGAAGTTCATACTCAATGCATATACAAATAGGAGTTTTCGTACTCTTTGATGAACCCAACCCGACCTCAGGCTATGAAATATATTGGGCCGAGCTCACGGGGCCGTGTTTCTCAACGTATGCGAGTATAAAATAGATTGCAAATCAGAAAAATTCTTATCCAGAATGTTGTAGGAAGAAGGAGAAAATTTATAATGGTCCTTAGTCCAGTATAAGGGGAATTTCGCCTCCATATGTCCAAATTCGGAGGCTTTAAGGAACCAAGGCTGTTGTTTGGGCTTGGCAGCAACCTTGAAAAAGATGGTTTTAAAATTTTTGAAGGGTCGGTAAAGACTTTGAAAACCTTCTAGCCGGTGACACCTCAGAGCGAGGTCCATCTTTTCTTATCCGAGGGCTCTTTCCCGACATGGGCTAAATGGACAGTGAAAAAGTAAAAGATGAGTAGAATGGCACAAGTTAATTTTTTAGAAAGACAAAAATGTTCAAAAGCGATAACAAAAGCCCAACTATTGGGATGGAGTTGGAAAGGAGCAAGATGCAGATGATTTAGGAGTTAAATTTGGAACTCAGTAAACGAAAAGCGAATACCGAGCAATCAAGTCTCGGTAGAAAAAGAAGAACCACGGATCATGCGGATTATTCCCCTCCCGTTTGGTGCAAATTGATTCATCATCAAAGGGAAGGAGAAGGGTGTAATTCTCTCCATCGCCGATGGGGAGCCTCGCAATCTTAAATGCGGTCATTGTGGACTTAGTATGTAGCAGCTCATCGAAACCCGTGGGTCTGTGTTCGCTGAAGCTCTCAAGGATCTTGTAAAACTTGACTCCTCAGCAATAGATCTCTCAGTATGACGCGAAGAAGGTGAACTCATCTTATACCTATAACAAAAAGGTAGAAATAAAAAATGGAAGGCATACTCAAATTATGTGAGCCATAATGCGAAGAAGAAAAAGTTGACGAATTGGGGGGCTCCTCTGACAGGAAACATGCTTTGCTATTAAAGGCCAAGACGATTTTGGAAGGTTATTTATGTCAGCATGAGGCCAAAGTCAATTTGGCCTTCGAATAATGGCCGCTTGCGACCAGATCACAATTGAGATAGGCACAGTCTGTTGGTTATGATTAGTTTTGATGATGTCTTATATAGATGCCATTAGCAAGAGCAAAAAGTTTATATCAAAAAGTTTATATCATATACATTGTCTAATTGCTACATTTAATGTAGATTTGTTCATGTGGAGAAAGAACAAGAGAAGAGAAGAAAGAAAGAGTTGATTCATGGAGAATAATCAAGAAGAGAGAAGAAAGAAAGAAGAACTTGCTGAATAAACTGAGAAAATCATTATACAAGTTCTTAGTTTGATTCTTGAAGTCTCCAAGATCAAATGGAAGTTGGGATGGCTCAATTCAGAGTTAAAACAAGCATATATCAGGTTCTGGATGAGCAAAATCGAGCCAGATACTCAAAAGTCAAGTTTACTGCATTACAGGAAGTGATCTGCCTCTGGATTATGAGAAAACTCGAGTTTAGAACATAAAACTCGAGTCTGGAACTCAAAACTCGAGTTGGTCACTTAATGACTCGAGTTTGTGAAGTCTTTAGCAACTCTGGCGTCTCTGGATCATCAAAACTCTGGTGTCTCTGGATCATCAAAACTCGAGTTAGCCAATGTAAACTCGAGTTTGGAACTCAAAACTCGAGTTAGTCACTTAATGACTCGAGTTTAGCAAGCTTTCAGCAACTCTGTTTCACGATCAGAACTGGCGACCTCTGGTAATTCGATGATATCTCCCAAACCAGATATCGGTTTAAGGTGAAATCAATTTTGTATGAAACTAGACATCTAATGCATCATCTTGACAAAGTTTCATGCCCAAAGAAGCTGATTTGAGTGAGCTATGAATTTTTGAAGTCGACCCATCTGTTAACGTCACCCAGCAGACCAAGCTTCAATGATTTGAGTGTATCTCACAATCTACACATCAGAATGAGCTGAAATCGGTGGCATATGAAAGTAGACTCACATACCTTTCCAGAAACATAAAGATCATGGAAAACAAAGATCAAATGAGTGAGATATGATCTTTGAAAGTTAACTATAAATTCAAGATGCTGCAAAAATGCTGGCAAAGAACAACTTTCATTCATCAGATCATAACTATCAGAATACAGTGAGTTTGGAGCTGATTCTTCTTGCAATGGAAAGAAGACTTAAAGAGCTTTATGGAGATAGGTACTGGATTCCAGGGATTGATCTTTATCAGGTTAGAAAGCAAAGAACTTGTGAGAAGGATATTTGACTGAGCCATGGAGAAGAAAACTCGAGTTTGTGTTAGCAAACTCCAGTTTTGTACTTGACAGAGAGCAAGATATTTTCATCTCTGAAGGAAACTCGAGTTACTCACTTAATGACTCGAGTTTAGCATTAAGTTCAAGTGTGGTTCAAAATTCAAATCACGACATTCCTCTCTGGAAGACCTAAACTCGAGTTTGCATTTCCAAACTCCAGTTTAGCTTGCTGTAAACTCCAGTTTAGTTTACAAACTCTAGTTTGTGGCAGACAGAGAGCTCATCAATATTCTGAACCTTCTAAACTCCAGTTTAGAGCTTTGTGGACTTAAGCTTATTTTCACTTCAAAAGTCCAAAACTCGAGTTAATCACTTAATGACTCGAGTTTAGCCTTATGTTCAAGTGTGCTCCAAAACTTAAATCGCGACACTCCTCTCTAGAAGACCTAAACTCGAGTTTGTATTTCTAAACTCCAGTTTAGCCCGCTGCAAACTCCAGTTTAGCTTTCCAAGCTCCAGTTTGCGTCGCTGAAGTATAAGAACCAGATTGCGCCAATTTGTGAAATCTTTATGGGTTAATCTGAAATTATCATATCATGTTATATTATTATTTCTAACATTATTGATCAAGTTTTTGATAAGTTTTAGACAGGTTCATCACAAGATCAAGGCGAAATCAAGATCCAGAATAAGTGCATTAAATGAAGAACCAAGAACAGGGCTGATTCTTCTCCCTTATCCCAGATGTTTAGTTCAGACCATTGCAACACATTAAGATCACTTCAAACGGTCGAATTAAGATCATGGAATGACTAAAAATCTGGAAGACGCTCTGCAACAACATATTCCAAGATTCCAGCTGAGAATTGAAAGAACAGAGCAAAATATGCAACTGTCATATTCCAGATTTACAGCTGAACTTTGAAGAATCAAAGAGAAGAAAATGCAACGGCTAGTTCCTCTTCTTCATCTATATAAGAAGCCCAGAAATGAAGAACAAGTGACACAGATACAAGAGGGAGAACAAGAACAGTGACGTGAGCTTACACAGTGAAAATACCAATATTCTAACGTCTGCTTCATCTACTCTCTGAATATCTCAATGATCATATATCTAGCTTAGAGAGTGAGATTATATGTATTGTGCTTCAGTGTTTATTCACTTACTTCTGAGAGAGAAGATTCATTGTAAACATCCTATTATTCTGAGAGTTACTCAAGATTGGGTGATCTTGAGTGGGAAACACTTTGTTGTGATTACAGCTTGTAAGGGGAGTGAATCCGAGTGTGGGATTACTTCGAGTACAGAGTGTGTAATCAAGCAAGTGAATTGATTACGGTTTGTAAGGGGGAGTGAATTCTAGTGAGAGGATTACTTCAAGTACAGAACGTGTAATCAAGTTCAAAGCAAATAGTGGATTGAAAATCTCAAGTGAAGCTTGGGGACTGGACGTAGGTCAAAGATTGGACCGAACCAGGATAAATCACAGTTTGCATACTCTCTTCCCTTATCTTTTACATTTCCAGTATATGCTCATCTTTGAATATCTAATTGTCAATTTATAAATTGCGAAAAGTTTTTTTAAAAGTTCCTAAAGCTTATCAAACACCCAATTCACCCCTCTCTTGGGTGATAGCCAGGATCAACACAATCATCACAAGGGTCGACGAGTCCATCTGAGTGGGGTCTTCAATTGGCTTGTTGTATATCCTCGTGTTGGGAAGTATGGAATGCCGGGATAGATTGGCTCTTCCCCCAGCTCACAATTTTCGGTTTTGGGTAAGGGATCCCGGGATATTTAGACACTCATCTAGGCTCTTGGACTCTAGAGGATAGGATCCCTTCCTAATACTCCTGCTACGATACCCACAAAGCAAAGCCTCTTGCTTCTCCTCTTCAGTATAGGGAATACCCCATAACCAAAACCGAGCTCCAGGCGGAAGAGTTTTACACAACTCTTCTTCTTCTGCTGGAGTGAATTTGTCTTGACTTGAAGATGGTAAGTAAAGGACTACCTTTATCCATCGACAAACAGAGATCACTATCAGAAATTAAAACACGATATGCTTAGTAAAAGGGAAGAAAAGGAACGAAAGGATGATTACACGATCAAACTATAGGAATGCAACCATTATAAAGGTTTCAGGAAACTGGAATGAATGTAGCGAAATCAGGAACAAGGGTTTGTGTTCAAGAAACATACCCAAAAGTCGATAGTTACTCAAAAACTCTTATCACAATGTACCTAGAATCCTAGAAACTAATAGAAAAACTACAAAAACAAAACCAAAGAAAATGTAAAAGAATGGTGGAAGTACCTGTTCTCAAAAAAGGTGGTTAGAAACGGAAACACACAAACCAGGAAGCCTGAAGAACAAAGGAATATAGGAACGAAGGAAAGTTTTCCTCAGAGACCAAGAGAAGGAGGTTTTTCTCACAGCGAGAGCATGAGTTCGAAAAGCAAAGGTTCGAATAGCAGAATTGGGGAGAAAGAGAGCTTATAAAGGGTAACTGCTGAGGTTATCACTGAAGATATGAATCCAAAGAGTTAAGGGCAAAAGAGATTATTCACCCAAAAAGTGATGATGACGCACGAGAAATGATGTGTGCATTTAATGCATACAGTATGTGCATTTAATGCGCCCAAATGACGTAGGCGGCTAAGTATGGCGATTTTGCTTCCTGGCAGTCGAAAGTGGCCAGCTATCAAGTAGTTATGATGAAATAAAAAGTGTAGAACATAAGTCCAGTCAAGTGTGTACAAATTCTCAAAGTTCATCCCAAATTCCCAAACATACGGCCGGGATCAAGGCAAACAAAGCTGATCAGTACATGAAGTACAAATGAATTGATCCAATTCCTCATCATGCTAATCCGAATTGGGGGAAAACCTGTTGATAAAGTAGATGAACTCAAAAACCCGAATGCTTGATAAAGAGATCCTGGCAATAGCAAAGAAAAACAACAATCAACAAAATCAACCTGAATTGGGGAAATCCGCAAGAAAATGCTAGGGAACCCAGAATTCGTGGATCATTGGATAAAAGCATAATGAAAAGCCAAGACCTATCACAACTCAGATATGAGATCCAGGTTAAAAAGCAAATGAACCCCAGCATCCTAGAGATCTGAGCTACCGGGCTGGGTGGCAACTGTTACAGACATGTACAAGGCCCATGTGCGATATGGCCCAACAAGCCAATCCACATTAGAATACGCCCATAATGAGAGGAGACTCTAATTGCCCTATAATGGAGGCTACAATCAAATAATATGCAGGTATGGCGGCACAATATGCAGACCATGAGGCGCACAAGGCCTAAAGGTCCAAACTCTAAGATAATCTCTATAAATATGAGACAAACCTAAAAGGTACACATATTCTATTCATTCTCATTTACTATTCAGCCTCACTGTGCACACACCCCATCCATTTTTGGCCAAACGCCATATACGTGCATAGTGATCTACCATTCTCCTCAGTGTCTTCCTTATAGATATCTTGGAGTAATCATCTTCTCTTTGGTGTTTGCCTTATAGACATCTTGGAGTAGCAACCTGATCCAATATAAACATACTACTCTAGAAGGGCTAGACATCTGTGTTCTTATACAGAACAAATGTAATAACCAAAGAGTTTCAATAACAATTGAATAGCATGAACATGTTATTATTTATCACACTACAATTTGTCATTACACAATGTTCATATGATGTAGGACTTTTTTGGTAATTACATTCATTCCTTACAATCTCATAGTAACTTTCCCAATAAAATTCATTGAGGTATTTTTTTTGTTTTTATTTCTTTGGGGCCCAACTTTGAGGTGATTTCAAAAACTAGAGATTGATTGTAGTGGTGATGTTTCCTCCAAATGTAGACACTGTACAAATTTCAGTGGCTCAATTGTTTTCCCTAAGAAGATATAAAAATTTGATTGGGTAAAAGTCAGATTGTGAAATGTGAATTATATTTGGATTGGTTGTTGCATTAGTAGCTTTTGGAATTGAAACTTGTTTAAAATGACTTATGGATAAGTGACTTTTGACATAATTAAAAGAGAAAAATTAAAATTACCAAAAATATTAAAAATGCTAAATTACAAAATTTGACAATGCTAAAATACATAATTTGATCAAATAAATATTACATAAGTAATTAGGAACTTATGCCCGATACAATTTGGTATCTAATTGTATCACAAATCTGATTTATTTAAATTGAAGATGAATTATTTATTTGGGTTGAAGATTCCTTAGCATAATCAGTTGACGAAGACTCTTCATCTACACTAATATTCCCATTTTCAGCTTCCATGAAAGTAACATCTAATTGAAATAGTAAATAAGCAGCTTATAACTTTTCAAAAGCCAAAAAAAACCAAACTTTTCAAATAAGCTCATTTTCGCCCATAAGTCTGATTGCCAATATTTTTCATTCAAACAACAAATTGAAGAAAAATCCATAAGCCGGATTGAAATAATAAATAAGCCCCAAAAGCCTCCCCTAAAAGCTATCACAAACAAGCCCATTCTTTGCCTAGCCAACAACTTATTCTTTCAAGTTGTTTCTTTTGTGTACATGTTATCCTCAATGTCACTCACTTTCAATTAAAAAAAAAAGTTAAACTAATTGTCAATATGTATTTTTACACATATTTTGGCAATTCATAGTCATTTTTACCCTTCAAAAAAGCATTTGGTATTGGACGCACTTTCAGAAAAATCTTATATATATGTTTGCACCTTAACCTAAAAATGAATGGTTTAAATTTAATAATATATAAAATTATTATTATAGACATAAATAAATAAATAATATTATAGTAATAATTTTATAACTTATTAAATTTAAACTATCTATTTCATGATTAAGGGTGGATATAAGAGTATTCACCTTTGAGACTCAGAAGGCTTACAGAAGTAATACTGATTGCTTGAAGCCTGTTTGGATTAGCGGTAGGAGAAATGAGTTATTTTTCTATCTGACTTTTGCAGAAGTAAGATAGAAAGAAAGTCAGATTTTAAATGTGATTTTTGTTTGAATTGACAATAGCATAGGTAGTTTTTTCCAAATGGAAACGTGTTTTTATTATTATTTGAAAAGTCAATTGAGATGGAAAATAACTGAAAAATGCATGAATCTTATTAAATACTCCCTTCAATCCTAAATATAAGACACAATTAACTTTTTTTTAAGAGGTTAAGGAAGCTAATTAAATTACGTACAAGTATTTTTATTCTTATTTTTTCTTCAAACTAATTAGTTTGATTAATAAACTAATATATAATCATTCCAAAAATGTTAACTATGAGTATCCATACATATTATATTGTGATAACTAAAGCTATAAATTTAAATTTAAATTGAATAAAAAATATTAAATTATTATTAAAAAATTGGTCTCTAATTCTATCACAAACATGATTTATTTGATCTAATTTTGGCTGATGTGCTTGGCACATGTTTTGCCACATCATCATAAATAATTTTCAGAGTCTTCTCCTCTGTTTTTTTCCAACAACTCAAATATCATTTTCTTTCCTCTGTTCCTCGATTTCAATTTGAAACATTCTATTTCCTCATCCTTAACTTCATTTTATTCCACTATTCCAGAAGCCCCTTCTTTTTCCAGAATACAATCTAGCTTTCTTCTTTTTCTTTTTCTTCATGATCGGATTTGTCCAAGGACGCTAATCGGGGAACGCCGACAATGAGAACGATGGTGAACGTGGCTCGGCGAAGGAGGATGAAGATCAATCTAGATGTTCAAGGTTTTGGGGTTCTCGTTGTTCTCTTATCTTAGCGCTGTGTGTCTGAGCTCACAGGTCTGTGTTTGACACTCAATGGCTCCAACGCTCTTAGCTTACCGCTGCCCATCACTCCTCACCTGAGCGTCCAACCATATAGGGCTTTTTTTTTTGCATAAGCTCAGTGGATGAAAATCAAAAGCTCAATCTTGAAATTTTGTCATCCTTTTGAAAGGCAAAAAAACAATCATCCATATATAAGTATTGATTGCCAAATCTCTATGCTCAATTGATTCCAAAAAGAGAAGTTCAATTGGATTACGTGGCATTGTGTTGTATCTATCATTTGATCTAAGTGCGAGTTTGCAAAAAATAGAATACTCTAGTTTTTAATAAATGCTCGTACTAAAATAAAGGGTAACTGTGTAAATTCAACAATAAAGTTAGGGTTTTGGTTTTCTCATGTTACATGAGAAAAAAAAGTTTCCTACACACATATGAAATGGTGAGATCCACACATATATATATGATTTAATATATGTATATGTGAGTCCCACCATTTCATATGTGTGTGACATGAGAAAATAGTTTTCCTACAACATGAGAAAACGTTTTCTCATAAAGTTATACTATGTAGGTTAAAGTACACTTTTAGTCATTTAGGTTTACATGAAATATATTTTTAGTTCCTTAACTTTATAAAGAATATTTTTAGTCCTATAATTCTAACATCGTTAATGTTACTAATAGAAAATATTGATGCAACAAACTCAAATGATGATTTTGTAAGTTTAAGTGTTGACCATGTAATTAAAATCTATTAATTTAAATTTTAAAATATGCATAAATTGAAAAATATTTAAATCCCTGATGAAGCAGTCATTATCAAAACCCCAATTATATTTAAAAATATTTAGTTTAATTATCTAAATATAAAAAATTTAGTTTAATCATCTAAATATATTAATTTAATCATCTAAATAAAAATTTCAATTTCATTTGCAATGGTTTGTCAGTTTGTTTTAATTTAATAATCTAAATATATTATATTAAGAAATTTAAAACTTAAATATGCTTTGTCAGCTGCACATTCATTAGTTGAGTTTGCTTCGTTAACATTTTCCATTAACAATATTAACAGTGTTAAAAATATAGAACCAAAAATATATTTTATAAAGTTAATAGACCAAAAATATACCTCATATGAAACTTAAAGGATTAAAAGTATCCTTTAACCTACTATATATATATATATATATATATATATATATATATATATATAAAGGGCATTAAATTTTTGAGTGTGCAAAAATATATATAAACATGGGTAATAATACCAATTCCATTCACTATGACTAACATCCGTCATTTTTTTTGGGTATGTTGTACAGCTCCTCCTTCCTCCCTTTTACACTACTATAAAAAGGGTTACTACTACCTTAAAAAACGTCCTTATTTTTTAAAATGAAGTTAAAAGTGAAAGCAATGGCATTCGTGTAATTATTTGGTTGAGTTATATGTATTTGTCGACCTAAGAAATTATTTAGGAAGCCTAAATTCAATTCAGGCATCCTGAATATATTTCAGGACGCCTAAGAAATTAATTGTTTGGCGCCATATGGTGCTATCTGTGCAATTTTTTTGGCGCCGGCAACTTTGTGGGAAATATTTTTATTTTTATTTTTTTGGTTTTTGGCAACCTGAATATTATAAAGAACGCCTTAAATTAATTTTTGGAGCCCTATAATTCATCCAGGTCGCCTAAAATGAGGAAATAATTTTTAGTTTTCGGCGACTTGAATAATATGGAGGACGCCCTAAATTGATTTTTGGCGCCCTAGAGTTTATTGAGGTCGCCTAAAAATTCATTTTTGGCACCCTATATGTGATTCAGGTCGCCTAAAAGGCATTTTTAGCGCCCTATAGATTGATAAGGCTGCCAAAAAGCCCATACACACTCCATTTTTGGCGCCCTATATGGAATTCAGGTCGTCTAAAATCAACCTCAAGCTCACGCCACAACAGTTTCACTGTACAAATACAAATATGGTCAGACACACAACACACACGCCAAAACAGTTCCACTGTACAAATACAGAGTCTTTGCTCTCTCTGCCCTCACTCTTCTCTTCTTCCCCAATATAACCCCCCTTTCCCTCCTTCTCTATAGAAAACCCTAAAAACCCTACATTCCTATCTTCTTCCCTCTCTTCATTCTTCATCGTCCCACCATCACACACCAGAATCACAACTCCTCTGTAATCCAACTCATGTCCTCTGTAATCTCTTCTTGCTTTCGTCCTTCCTATACTTCTGATGACCCTCCTCCTCCTTTGTCCCTCTCGCCTACTAATCCCAACCTCACCACCTATTTGTATCACACCTACCTCGGCTTCATTTCCCTAACTTGGTCTCGCTCTGTTTTGGGTCGTTCACTCCATCTTCAGCTTCATCTCCATTCTTCTTCTCGTTCTCCTTCTTTTCACCTTCACATCAAGCCCTTCCTCTTCTGTAAAAAGCACGGCGTCAAGAAAATTTCCCCCAACACCCGCATCTTTTGGAACACTTCCAAGTCTAGATTCGGGTGTTCACGGACTCAGGAGAAGCTCAATACACTTCAATCGGAACTTTCTGCCGCCCTAGCTGCTTCCAACTCTTCCTCATCTGAAAAACATTTGTTGCTCGATGCCGACGTGGTTAGTATTCTTTATCTGTGTATTGTTTCCTTTCGCTTCGTTCTTCGAATTCATTTCAGTTTGTTGCTTGTAATAAAATCAAGTTTGGGAGCACTTGAGGAAATTTTAAGTGTATTGAGTGTACATCACTTTGATGGGTGTTTTTGTTTGCGGGGCTCTTCACTGGGTTGTCACTCGGAAGCTTAAGGTTGAATGCCTGATCTGATTATTGCGTTTGATCTAACGCCCTATACACAATTAAGAGGAAGCCTTATTTAAGGCATCATGTGTTAAGTCAGGACGCCTTATCTAAGGCGTCCTGACTTAACACAGGACACCTTAAATAAGGCGTCCTGAAATAATTTCAAGATGTCTTATTTAAGGCGTCCTGTAATTAATAAAAGATGCCTTATTTAAGGCGTCCTGAATAATAATTAGGACACCAAAATTTACATTCTTTTACTCCCCTTCGTTAGATGTCCTTCTGATTAAGGACATTAATAATTGAGTCTTATTTAGAACGTTATTTGTCTTTTTTGTAGTAGTGCTAGTACCAACCTCTCCATTCCCCCGTCTCTTTCACTGCTCTCTAACTCTAAATGGACAAGCAGGAAACATACTTGTTTCATTCCGTCATGTTCAGGCCACCGTGCCCATGGAGTTCCTCTCTCGCCCATGGTGTAACATCCCAAAATTTAGAGATCTTAAATTAGAATATTATATGGAGTTGATTCATAAATTTTGGCTCAGAAATAATTATTGGAATAATTATTTGAAATTAAGACTTATTTACATTAAATTATTTTTGGGAAGAAGAAAAAAATTCCAAACAAGGAATAATTAGGCATCAAAACTATGGAAAATTAAGTTACAAAATTTTCCCAAAATAATTATTTATCTAATAATTGTATCAAATGGGGCAAATAACATAAAAGCCATATATATCTATATATATTCCACTCATTGCTATTAGCCCACGTTTAGCAAACAACATGGGAATATATATATATATATATATATATATATATATATATATATATAAGTAATAGATGAAGCCCAACACAAGCCTAATATATGTATATAATTGCCATCCTTATTTTTCCAACTATATGTAGCAGCAAACTTGCCTACTTTATTCAATATCTCCTCAGCCCAATATGCAACAAACAGGAGCATATAAATCAGCCCAACCTCAGCCCGACTCATTGAAAAAGAAAAAAACATATCAGCTAACACGTAAAAACCATCAGCTGAGCAGTTGCCCTACTTTTGTTGAAACAGCTTATGCCAAGGATGAAAGTATTTTCGTTTTTGCTACTTTGGGATTATGCTTTCACATGGGGTTAGCACCTCCTCTAGACCGTTGCCCCGGCCCATTCCCTATTTTATATATATATATATATATATATATATACATATATATATATATATATATATATATATCCACTACGTCCTTCGTTTTTCCCAGCAGCTGAAGTTGAGCTGAGGAAAGAGAGTGAGGAGAGGGGGGAGAGAGAGTCGCAAAGGGAGTAAGACGTGAGAGGGAGAGGAATTGAAGCAATATATTTCCTCTACTCATCATCGTGTAAAACAGGGGGTGCATCAGTCACATCGCAGAAGCTTGAAGAATCAAAGGTAGAATGTTGAACATTTTCTTTTGTTTCCCGTCAGTTTCCATTGAAGACCATAACTTTGAAACTTAAGATAACATGATTTTTATCAATGTTTGTGCTCTGTTGCTTGACGGTAAAAACAGGGACTTGGGGTAGTGTAGTGTGTTTAGATATTTTACTGTGTGTATATCGATTCATATAAAGGAAAGGAGACATACATAGTTGTTGTCATGCTCATGGAGATAAATTATGCTACACGCCATGGCTATCCTAAACATATATACATATTGTTACTGAACATATATACAATTTCTGACCTAGGGCCTTTTTTGATATTATTTCAAAAAAAAATGTACGGATATAGTTGTTAATGACTACTGATATAGTTGTTAATATGTAGTTCTTAATTATACTAATTCAGTTGTTAACGGGGACTGATATAGTTGTTAACCGCTACTGATGTAGTTGTTAACGCTTTCTGAAATAATATCAGAAAAGGCCCTAGGGCCTTTTTTTATATTTGACTTTTCTTAAGGCTTTTTTTGACAATATTTTCTTACCTTAGGGCCTTGAATGGAATTTTCCCCTTTTTTTTTATTGTCATGTGTGTTTTTTCCTGCATACACACACATATATAACGTTGCTGTGTAAATGAAAGAAGTGTGTTGTGGTTTCATCATTGTGTGCAGTGGCAGAGCCAGGATTTGGAGTTTATGTGTGCACAATTAGTATAAAGGTTTGGGGGTTCGGGGGCAGCGCCCCCGAAAACTTTTTTTTTTAAGGAAAGTTTTAAATTAATGCATTTTCTAAAAGGAAAAAAGTTTGACAAGATTAAATAACATGTTGCAACCTATAAGAAAGCAAAAAAGGAAGCAAACCAAAATGCTAGCTTCAGCTTCAATTCATCGTAAACGAAAATTACAAGGTGGGGTATTACCTTCAGATATTCATTTACATCAACCTTCATCTGCTTAGCCTTGAGTGCTGCATCAACCTCCAAAAAGATTCGAGGGGATAAAGTTATTTCTTGAAGCAAACCAATCTACAAAAGAAAGCAAAAAAGGAAGTTGTGTCATGCCAATATTCAATACAAATAAGACTTATTATCATGCTTTCAACATAGAGCAAAGGAATAAGAGAAGGATAGTTACAAACTGGCACTCCAACTTCAGTGTGCCTCAAAAAAGGCTATCCACTAGAGAGCATGGCACTTTCAATAGATTCAACATCAAACACTTACATAAAGGGGACATGGGAAAAAAAGGTAAAAGAGAAGATGGAAGTTTGAACTGACGACCTTAAGCTAAAAATATGAAGTCTTAACTAACTATACTATCCATACATATTGTTACTAAATTCTCTCAATTTATATGTATATATGTGTGTGTGTGTGTGTGTGTCTATATATATATATATATATATATATATATATATATATATATATATATATATTTTATTGGTACACTTGCCCCCATAAAAACATATGTGGCTCCGCCACTGATTGTGTGTATATATATTATCAATGCTGGTGGATGCGTGTGTGTGTATTGCTACGCATAAGAAAACAGGAAAAAAAGGGGGAACTTGCCTTTGTGTGTGCTTGAACTCTAAGAAGAAAAATGTTGAAGTTTGTTATACTGTCATAAATAAATTTCTGCCGAGAGCGTCGTTTTTTTTACTGATATTAATATATATATAAGGAATATCATTTCTGTCTTAAGTCAAAACTACGCTGTTTTGACTCTTTTTTTGTTTTTGTTTTTTTTTTCTTTCCTTTCTTTTCCTTTCATCTCTTCATCTCTTCATTTAAAAAAGAGCCAAAACGACGTAGTTTTGACCTAAGGAAGAAAACTTTTTCTGCCTTAAAGAAATGGGTATATTATTGTGGTTCAACAACTCTAATTGCATCATTTGGAAATAAACTCTCACAGTGGTACGACAGATTTAGAACCAACAAAATGGAGAACTTAGAAAAGACAAAGAAGAAGATTTGTAAGCTTTTAGCAGAAGAGGTAAATCATAGATGTAAGTATTGTGAAGAAAGAGAAAGAGCAATGCAAGATATAGAAGATCCAGATGTAGATCTCAGTGTCCTCTAAAGAATCTTGAACAATTTGCCGACGAAGAAAGAGATAGAAGAAGACAAGGAAGAAAGCTTGCCGATACTGACAAAGTGTGACAGGCTAATTTAAAAATTTAAGAAATGTAATGATAGCCATGCAACGTGTTTGGTGAAGGTTTTGCGGACAAAGTGTTAAAAAAAATCACAAAAAGACGAAAAGCATAAAAAGACAGAAATTCTAAAAGCTCCTTTATTCAAAGTTCCGCATATTCATCTTACGAAGGCATCTTTCAAATTGAATATTAGGCTTGGCTTGTCAACTTTTGTCACCTTTATGTTTTAGGATTTTCTAAAGTTGTAATAGGCATTATTAGTAGGTTTTATTACGTGTAAAAGTATTTTGTTAGAATTGTAAGTAGTTGGAATGCCTACTGTCTATATAAAGCCTTGCAACACACACCGAGCTGAAATCTCACTCAATTCACTCCTTATCTTGTTCACTCTCCAGATTGCTGAGAAATAAAATTTCAGAAGTTTAATCATTTCTTTCTTTGAAGAATATTTTATTTTGCTGTGGAAGAAATATAAGGTATGAGTTTTTAACTTTCTAAGGGGATCAAATTAGGGAGTAATATTATCAGAAATTTAATAGTTACGATCCACTGAGTCATACATGGTTTATGTTTAATCAAGGTGAAAGTTTGGTTATGATCACATAAAATCATAGAAAAATCCAGCTACGCCTCCTGTGAAACGAAGGAAGGCTGTGCTAATCTTGATCTGAAGGAAGAAGGTCTGAGAATTTTTATTCTCTGTAAAAGTATTCTTGTATGAAAAAGGACAGGTATCCTTCTATAACCTGGATCATGGTTGGTCAAAAACTGGATTAATTTATGATATGGATGTCACCATACCTATATTTTCTCAGTACTTAAGCATAAAACATGGTTGTCTCGCATATGGTATCAGAGCTATGGATTAATGATAATATGAAACCGACGTTTGATCCCTTTTCTTTGATATTGTTAAATCTCTGTTTATTTTATTGCATTATATATTGCTTGTTTGAAGATTTTCTCAAGTATCCTCTGAAGTTGCAGTATAATCTGATCTGCTTCAAGAGAAAGAGAAATCTTATTGTTTGTTTTATATTTGTATAAGCTATAGTTGTGTTGTAAACATGAATATAATCAAGAAATTAGAACCTATAATGTATGAAATAGAATATGATAAATTACCCGATAGTTCTTATTTATTACAAGAAAGAGAAATATAAGCATGTAATTTTACACCATTCATCTTAGGAGGTCAAGGAGAATATGCAATGAATCAGTTAAATTGGATTAATATGTATCTAATGAAACAATTAGGAAGTTATATAAATCCTAACATAGAAGACCTGTTACATATATTTAGTATAGAAGAAATAATAGAACAATTACCTGAAGAAACAAAAGATATTTTAGAAAAAGTAGAAAATAGAAATAGATTAAAAAGATTAAAAGAAATAGGAAAACCATTGGAACAAAAGATATATGAAATGAAATCAGAAATAAAACTTTTATTATTCTTCTTTTTTAAACTAGAAGTTCTTTTGCAATCTTCCTAAATTTTGAATGAAGTTTATTATACTCAGAAAGCAATTCATCAAGGGTTGGTTCAGAATCACTTACCTCTTCATTATCAGATTCTTCTTGAGCGACCAAGAAAATGTTTGTTGTTTGCTTTTCATCCTCTTCATTTTCATCAAATGAACTATCTCCCCAGATGGCAGAAACATAGGCTTTCTTTTTGAATGAGCTGAATCTTTTCTTTTCCTTTTCATTGTTCTTCAGCTGGGGACATTCAGACTTAATGTGACCAAGCTTGTCACACTCATAGCATATGATTGGTTTCTTTGTTTCCTTGTTGTTGCTGTTCTTGTGGAATTTCCGGAATCCTTGATCTTTCTTGTAGAACTTTTTGAATATCCGGACCATCATCCCAATCTCTTCATCATCAATCTCGTCATCATCAGAGCCTCTATCATCTTTGATGGTTTTGAAAGTGATTCCCTTTTGTTTGCCTTCAATTTCATCAAGTCCTTTTCTGAACTTGATTTTTCCTTCGTATTCTGACAGGCTTCCGAAGAGAGCAGCTATAGATTGCATGGATTCTCCTCGGGCTTCTTCAATAGCTGTCACTTTAGCTTCCCAATCTTTGGTTAGTACATTTAAGATTTTTCTTACCTGAGCCTTTTGTTCATATACCTTCCCCAAGGCTGACAATTGATTGATGAGGTGAGTGAAACGGAGCTGGAATTCTGCAATTGATTCTTCAGACTTCATGCGTACTAGATCATACTCAGTTGTGAGGGTGTTGATTTTGTTTTCCTTGATTCCTGAAGTTCCTTCATAGGCCACTTCCAATGCATTCCACATCTCTTTGGCACTGGGCAAATTGCAAATGCGAAAGTACTCCTTTTGGCTTAATGCACTCTGTAACATCAAAATAGCTTTGCTGTTAAGGAGAACTTTCTTTTGATCATTTTCATCAAATTCAGCCTTTCCTTTTGGTACAATATTTTCTCCTACTTTCTTAGTAGGGACATAGTTGTCTTCCTCAATTACTTCCCACAGACCATACTCACTGGCCATCACAAATACTTTGAATTTGGATTTCCAGAATGAGTAGTGTTCACCATTAAATCCTGGTGGTCTGTTGATTGAGGCACCATCTGGTAGTATTCCTTCCATTAGATCTTTTTGTCTAGGATGTGAATCCTTTAAGTAGACAACCTATGCTCTGATACCAAATGAAGATGGAAGAAATCACCAAGAGGGAGGTGAATTGGGGATTTCAAAAAAAAAAATTCTTTTCAAAGATGTCTAAGTTTTCAAAATTTGAATTGAAAAAGGAGAAGGAAGAAAAGCTAGACACAAAGGATTTATACTGGTTCGGTCTTAACCTTGACCTACATCCAGTCCCCAGATATCTTCTGGGTATTTCTAATATCTCAATGAGCTTTAATTACAACAATGTAAATCACATGCAATCCTAATCACATAGGACTTGCTCCCCCTTACACTTTATAATTAAACACCCTACTCACAGGTTCCACAACCTTGAGTTCTTACAACAACAACCAATCAGAAATGATTTTCGAAATCACACTCTTTTATAGAGTAAATAAGCATAAGCACTGAAGTTCAAAAATATTTCGCATAACAGAGTTTGAAAATCAAAGTAGCAAATCAAATGTAATTCTGTTGTGTATATTGCTCTTCGTCTTCATGGGTATTTATAGATTAACCAATGGAACTAGCCGTTGCATTTTCTTCTCTAACGTTCAGCTGTAAATCTGGAAAATGACTGTTGCATATTTTCCTTTATTTCTTCAATTCTTGACTGGAATCTTGTATATAGCCGTTGCAGATGATCTTCCAGTATTATTGTCATTCCATGATCCATTTTTGACTGTTGGAAAGTGATTTGGTTGATCCATAACGGTCTGTGCTGAACCATTAGGATAGATGAGAGGTTTCATCCTGGTTTTTGGTCCTGCATTAAATGCTCTTAACCCAGATCTGATCTGAGGCTTAAAACGTGTTAATGTAATCTGTAACTCATGAACGAACTTATCAAACATATATATGATGATTCATAATCTTATTTAAGTGTAAAACACATCATGAGAGTGAATCAGAAATATGAAACACGCAAAGAGTAAAACAGAGATCTTATTAGGCTTGAGTCTAACATCAGTAGGCTTGAGTTTGTTCATGTGCACTCAAGCATAAAGTAAGTAGGCTTGAGTTTACCCTTTAGAATTCAATGTTTATCGTGATGAGTGTTTGAAAGTATTTTGGAATAGTGCACAGACTCGAGTCTATTAGTGACAGGCTCGAGTCTAGAGCTCTCTGCAATGAAGTGAAGCTTAAGTGCAAAGGCGTAGGCTTGAATTTGGTAACTTAGGCTCGAGTCTGATCGGGCCATGAAACTTTGATAGCTCTCTGTATGAACCAAACTTGAGTCTGTAAGTGTTAGGCTCGAGTTTTCTTCAACCAAACGCTTTTTGAAGCTTCTTTCAATCTGAAAAAGGCTTGAGTTAACAACGTTATGCTTGAGCCTATTTTTGAGTAAATATTTGATTGATCTCAGGAAGGGTCAGGCTCGAGTCTAACTCCATAAGCTCGAGTCTACTCATATGAAATTGTGTTTAAGGAGCTCTCTGTAAGTCTTAGGCTTGAGTTAAGAAACACATGCTCAAGTGAAAATGTGGCATGCTCTCTATAAGGCACAAGCTCGAGTTTATTTAGGTAGGCTCGAGTCTAACTGAGAGCCAATAATTTAATTTGCTCTCTGTAAGACGTAGGTTCGAGTTTACCATAACAGGCTTGAGTCTGCCTTAGTTATAAACATGAAACTTGCTTTTTGTTACGAGCAGGCTCGAGTCTAATAAATTAGGCTCGAGTTTGCCTCAGATCAAAATACTTATTTTACTTTCTGTTAAGTGTAAACTTGAGTTTATCAATCCTAAACTCGAGTTTAACTAACATCATAAGTTTTAAATCAATCTTCAAGTATGTTTGATCTTTAGCAACAATAAAAGACTTTTAGTTTACAATGGTCTGTTATCATCAAAACACATAGAGAACTAATATTCTCCCCCTTTTTGATGATGACAACACTTGTAAACTAAATTTGACAGAGATTTTGAGATTTTCAAAAGACTGAGCATGTAGAATCATTTGAGCAAGAATTAGAGACACAATGTATTACATATTGCACATATAGATTCAAGATATCTGGAAATTCATTATAAACTTCAGAAAGTTCAAGCTACAGAAAATCACACAAACTAACAGAAACTTAGTATAACTAACAGCTGAAAACAAGATTCAAAAAACATCAAAATAGCATCAAAGCTCAAAATATCTCTTCACTCTTCCCTTTTTTTCTCCCCCTTTGGCATCATCAGAAAGGAGTGGATCAAAGGCAGGGACAGTGGTGATGGGAGTGATAGGCAAGGCTGTCTTAAGGAGAGAAACATTGGGTGGAAGTGGAGGTGGATCTTGTGAAGAAGAGTTTGAAGAGGATGGAAGTGAAATGATAGGTATAGAAGAGGATGGAGGAACAGGAACAAAAGATGATGAAGGGACAGGAGGTACATATGGAACAGTGTCAAGGATAGGATGATCTGGCTTAGGTGATGAGAATGGATGTGTAAGAGAAGGTAAAATGGGGGTATGTGAGGAAATGTGAGGAGATAAGGATGAGTGGTGAGAGGGAGGTGATTTAGAGACATGAATAGGAATGCTTTTTTTGGATGAGGAAGATGAGGAGGTGTGAGCTGAGGATTGAGGAATAGGGTCAGGTGACTTCTTGTCTTACAGAAGTTTCAGGAGTTTATCTACTTTCTCATCCAAGGTTTTCAATTGCTCCCCTTGAGCATCTTGAACTTCAACCAATTTGTCGTGGCTGGTAGTTGAATTTCAAGTTGAATTCAAGTATGCAGTGTATCAACTGTATTATGTTGTTGCTTTCAATTCTTAGAAATCCTCTATACAGTAATTAACAAAAGAATTTTTTTTTTCCGTCAGTTGGTCTAGAGTTGTCTTGCAAATTAAGTGCAAATATTCATGCTGAACCCCTGCTGTTCCTGGCCCATGCAATTCCCTAGATGGAATTTTTCTGTTGTTTGTTTTTCATCGGATAATTGCTAAGCACATCAAATCTAATGTTCATATTTTAGATAACATGATGCTAGATATCACATAATATCAATTCCTCCCCACCTATCTTGATTACTTTAAAGCCAATGGATTGAATTTCCTGTTTTGGTATTTTGTAATTGTAATCAGTTGACTTGGATATCTTGAAAGGTTTTTAGTTGTTGTCTTGGCAGCCTTGGAATGTCTCGATACTTAGCTATCTGTTTTCCAAGTGAGTGTTTGATGTAGAATCTGTAATTGTATAGGATCAATATACATAACAGTGTTGGATTTGAATTGCCATTAAGAAATGATTAGTATGCATATCATTTAAGGGACAGTTTCTTCATTTGTAAAGAAGCAATTCAAAGTTGAAGTTGATGGGCAGCAATAACACATAGGCAGAGTCAGTGTAATTAAATTAAAGTTTTGAAAGGAAGAGAAAATAAAGGAATAAATCCCTTTTCTAAACATTGGTTCTCTAAACTTTAGTCTTTGGGAAGACATCACATCCATTTGCATCTTCATCTAGGATATGCCTATTACCCATAAGCATATGTTAGGAAATGAATCTTGCATGAATTAAATATCTTCTAATATTCATATCATGATAAGTTGGATTGAACAGTGTAGGATCTAGTAACCTTCAATGTGAAGCATCACATTATTAATTCTAGCTATCCTAATTTTTTGGGGTCAAATTGTAATGATCCATTGATAATCACTTGAATAACGGACCTTTAAACAAAAAACTAACAGATTATTCAAGATGTATGTATGAACAAGTTGATTCGACCACCATCTGAGCATGACATAGAGCAGAAAAAAGAGGGTGCATAATGGCTACAAGGTTTAATAAAAGGGAATGGATGATACATCGTGGGTGAGGTGAACGATTGAATGATTGAGGAGAATCAATACCCTTGTGGCTTTGTGTCAGTGCTCATCAGTATCTCCTGTTTGAATAACTGAAGATCAGGAGAATCAAGCAACCCAAAGGAACCTATAATTAAGGTCCAGGTACTACTTTTTCCCCGTCTTCTTTTCTTTATTCTCTTCTGAACTTTTAATTTTCTTCTTTTTTTTTTTTTACTGTTCTGCGTTTTATTTCTTTTGGTACAGAAGCAGAAACATCAGGAATCTTCCTGTTCATACAAGTCATCTTTGGTATGGGTACTTTCTTCCAAGTCATCTTCTGCATAATTTGTACCTACATGTTCAAGTGATTGAGGTGAATAGTTGTTCTTTGATCTATCCTTTTCAAAACTAAATGAAACTATTTCTTCTCACTTCCTTTTCAGCCTTCCATTTATCTCCTACAGCTACAATTCAACATCAATTATTTCAGTTTTCCATGCACAAGATTTGGAAGAAGGAGGAGTAGTCAGGGGACTGATGGAAAATTTTCTTGAACCATAATATAATGTAGAAAAGTAGAAAACTACATCAATTCTCAGCTATAGAATTTACTGCGTCTCTTCCTCTTCTTTGTCTTGCAGTGTTGGAAGTATGGAGGCTGGGGATTGGATAAGAAGGAACTTTTTTTTTTCATCTTGGTTATTCGCATATAGGAATTTCTTAAAGCTAAAGAGGCATAAACATGTAGTAGTGGAGTGAAATAGGAATCTCCTTGGTAGTGCTTCATCCAGATTATTCTGGAACAGGGGAAAAAAGTGAAGAGGAGAAAAAGGAAGATAAAATACCTTTTTTTTTTGGCTGAATTATACAAAAATTCCCCTTGATCTTTATCATATATAAATTCTAATTTTTGAAACTTTAGAGTAAACTTCTCTAAACTTCTATATCTATACTTTTATACTATTAGTTTTATCCAAACAAGGGAGCATCTCCCTTTACAATAATTTGTTCGGTTATCCTGTTTTGTTATACTTATTTGCAGAACTAGACTGAGTATTTGAAATGTATACATTATGATTTAGCTTAAATGATATACATTTGACTTGCTGTTGAACTTGATCCATTGAGAGATGTATATACATGACAGTGTAAAAAAGAAAAGAATGCACCTGCAAGGTTTCTTTTTCAAAAGGTTTCTTTAGGTACTCTATATTGATGTCTTGCCTTTGGAGTATAATGATCCATTGTGGTTTCTTTTTCAAACCTTGCAGGAGATTGCTCCTAAATATATGTTATCAAAATGCACCTACAAGGTTTGCTATATCCATTTTTAAGGTCCTTTTTAATAACAATATTACTATTTAGGTCTTTGATTCTAATTATTCCTTATTTTTTTGGTTATACTTATTTGATTTATGCAATCCACAGTAGACTAGATTCATCACATTTATACTTAAAATAAATGTGTGCTAAAGTATGGAGAGAGGGACCTAAATAAAGGAAAAGGAATAAATAAAAAAAAAATGAAAGGTTTGTAATCTTGCTCCCATCTTCCCTTTATTTTTGTCCTCTCCCCTTATTCTCATTCCTTATGTTTTCATTTTAGATGTAGCAGCTTATGTTATTCAACAGCTGTCCATTTGAGAAGGTAGAAATATAGTAAGGAGATAAGAGATGTGAGTAAAAAAATTTGATGATCTATTGTTTCAGCTTTTCCCTTCAACAACTGTTCATTTGAGAAGGCTACTTTCACTCATTCTGTCATTGCTTTTCCATTGCATGTGCTTCTCTTCTCCCAACCAATTTCATTTTGATGATCTATTGTTTCAGCTTTTGACTGTGTCAGAATGATAATAGCTTCTTTTTTGTTTGGTTTTTGGGTAGATGTGATAACATGACTTTTAGTCTCTACTTTGAAAACATCATTGAAGTTATATATCATCTAAAATAGCTTCTTTTTTGTTTGGTTTTTGGGGTAGGACCATCTTAGTTGTATTCAACACAATAAAGTTACTTTGGATCATTGCTTTTGTCCGAAAGGAGACTGTTTTGTTTCAGGTCTGGGTTCTTTAGAGGTTGACCATCCAAAATAAGGTCTGTAATTTTCCCTCAAGATCATGCTGCATGTCTTTCCTTCTAAAAGGAAACAACCTTCACTTTATGAGTTTGAATTTGAAATTTATAGTTTGAATTTAACTTTAAACCAATCATTTTCAGAATTATGTCCTTTTGTCCTTTGTATAAAATGCACCTACAAGGTTTGAAGAAGAATAACGTTGATTCAACATGATGATTCGTTCTTTGTGAAAAAACCTTTGTTGGTCCTTCAGTTATGAGATTTTTCTTGATTACATTTTTCAAATAAGCACTTGGTCTTGAAATTTGGTTTATGGGGAGACGCAGGGATAATATATTAGCTCAGATCTAATCCTTCTGATTTGAAAAGAGGAGGAGGTTTGAAATGATATATTTAGCAGGTAATCAGACCTTTGATTTGAAATCAGTTGGTTATATTAGCTCACTTGAAATCAGTATTATGCATGCAATCCTTCTTATTTTATTAAATAATATATTAGCTCACTTGAAAGAGGTACTATCCCTGTTAAGTATTATGCAAGGTTTGATTGCACTTTTGTAGGCTCCGCTTTATCACTTTTAGTTTTAGGTTGCACTTTTGGTAATAGAATAAAGCTTACTTTATTTAGAAGTTGTGTTTCATTTTGCTAATTGCACGAGTCTTCTATGCTTTAGTATGATATAGCTTTAGGCTCAGATTAGTTCAGTTTGGATGTAGAAATTAATTGTTAATGATGGGAGAGAAATAGAAAGAGATTTCATTTCATTTTAAGTTTATGATTCTAACTGGTCGCTCCACCTGGGTAAAGACTGAAATCCAAGTTGGTGGGATGTTTACTTCTGCTTATATACTTCTCAGTATATGCCTTAAATTTTCTACATTGGCATAGAAAATTATACGTGACATGCTATTCACATGTTATGAAATTTCTCATTCTCTACTGACTTTTCATTAACTTGCTTTGCAATTTTTCTTGATTAGATTTTTCAAATAAGCCCTTGGTTTATGGGGAAATGTATGGATAATATATTAGCTCAGAGCAAATTCCTTGGGGAAATGCAGGGATAATTTCTCTTTCTTTTTATTGCCTTGCAGGTTCAGACAAGACTATACATGTTCTTGAGAAATTTCCCTGGCTTCTTGATTCTACAATTTGAAAAGTTGCATAGAGTCATAATGTGTTTGTCATTCTTTTATTCCTTCTTCGAATTGAAGCTGATGTGTTAAAATTTTTTAGTGCAAGTGGATGTTATACTTCTCAATACTCGATGAGGATTCCAAAGCGAATAGATGCAATGCAGGAAGTATGAAAGCAGAACTAAAGTTTTATTTGATTTTATTTTGAAACAAAGGAGGTGGCGTCTTAAGATTGCAAACTTCCAGCAAATTGTTCTATTGCGTTTTTGTTCATTCACTTTTTCTTTAGTATCCATGAAATCACCCCCAACTTTTTGATGAGTCCCATGTGTAAAATAATTAAGATTCAAATGTGTACAAAGAGATGTTTAGGAATGTTAATCAATTAGAAGACATCGTTGTTTAAGATTGTTGAGATTTCATTTGTAATATTACTTTGAATTGATAGGAGGATATTGTTGTTTATCATTGTTGAAGTTTTATTTGTATTATGAAGTTTTTTGATAAAATAGTAGGTATGATTAATACGTGGAATTTCACGAGGTAAAAAATTAGAAGGCTATATTTATAGTTGATGCATTAATAAGTACCTTCAACAACTTATTAGTCAAAAAATAAAAGGATTATTAATGTTGGCGTTAATAGCTTGGATATGAAAACACTTTGTTATCTAATGGTTATAGACCAATGTGAGAGGCAACATAGCAAAGTCAAAGGATTCTGTTGATCCCAAAGTTTTTTTGTTCATAATCTCCTTATATATTAAAAGTTGGTCATTAAAAGTTGGTTATTTGTTTGAATTAGATTGAAATAACTCCAAATGACTACAAATAATTATTTTAAGATTTAGAGGAAATGAGGCTCTAGAATGGAAGTCAAATAATATTAAAGCATGCATCAGGGAAAGTTGAAATTATAGTTAAATAATTGTAATCAATTGCTTGTCTTCAAAAACATTGAATATGGTTTTTCCCTCTACCCTTCCCATTCTTTTCTCTTTTCTTCTGTTGAATTAAGAGCTCAACGGTTTAGATTTACTATCATTTTCTCTTATAATAATATTTTTATCATATGAGAAAATCTGGACTGTTGAGATTTTAATTTAATGGCAGAAAAGGGAAAAGGATGAGAAGGGCTAGAGGAAAGAAGTCAGATCCAAAAATACTATACTCGAACAATTAGAATCTATTCACAAATATTTGTCTATCAAAACCTATATAGGTTATATTATGTTGCTGTATTGATTCTTCATATCAATCGAGTGAGTTATATTTTATTTCTTCCCTTTTTATTCAATTGATTGTTTTCTCTCATAATTATATTGAATATAATATGTTCAACAAATGTTAGTGTGGTGGATTCATTTTAATGAAAAAAATAATTTTTTTTCCTTAATAACATTCTCCCGCACAACGCGGGGGAGTAAAAGCTCGTTCTTCCTTCACACAAAAACTCCTTTGATTTAAATGAATCATATGTTATTTTATTATATATTAATGTTAATATATATATGCACATTTATTAAAAAACTAAGTTAAAGAGTAATCAAATTCTTTTAAAAGGAAAGAAGATAGAGGAGATTAGGAGAATGTAATAAATTCAATTTACTTATATTTTGAAATCCCAAATCAAGTCTACAACTTAATTAGGAATTTGTTGGGTTTAACAACTTGATTTAAAATTTCTTTATTTTAAACAGCTTTATATGAGATTTTCCCTATAATGTAATGTAATATAATATAATATGTATCCTCTCTAAATCGCTGAATATGTATTAAGGCAATTATGTATCCTCTTCTTATAAAAAAAAAATTATTTATCCTCTCTAAATCGCTGAATATGTATTAATACAAGTCTACGCAAGAAATATATCATTAATTTAATAAATAAGCAAAAAAATAAGTGCTACAAACTATTAGAATGAAAGCCCTATTAATCAGGAATTATATAACCCTTGTAATCTTATCTCTGATTTATAACCCTGTCCTATTATAAAGCCTAGATTTTGGGCACTCTAAGTAGCGTCCCGGATTACACATAATAAGCATCAAATCATTCAAAACTAATGATATTAATAATAATAAAGAATAATAATTTAATATTCTGAAGAAAGAAAAAAGTAAATGGATTACAGATTATTACTACTACTACTACTCCTATTATATCCTTTTATATTGTTATTATATTATTTGCTTTAATCTCTTCGCACGGGAATCAGAATTAGGGATCCAGATAAACCCAAAAAAAAAAAAAAAAAGGCAAGAGGCGGCGGAGCTTTTCTACAGATATCGTCGTCATCAAGAACATCGGAGAAAAAAGATCAGGCTCGGAGTGATCGAAAGCAAAATAAGGACCAATGAACATTAAATAACTACAAAAAAAGGTTTAGTAAACATTAAGTACTTTGACAAAAATAGAATGGCATGAAGCATATAACACTAAAACAATGAAGAAAAAAGGACATATTCAACTTTTCGAAACCCCCAGAAATAATGGAAGACCAGCGAGCTTAAACATGGCAATTAAGTAATAACTCAATCAATCATAGTACTCCCTCTGCAAGAAAAAGTTTTTAATTTCATTCAGAACCTCAAGGTCTTCTTGGGATGCATATTTTGGGGGTGCGCCCAGGAATTTGACGCAGAGATTGTAATAGGCTTCATCCATGAGGGATTTACTACCCAACTGGTCGCCGGCTTTGAGCAGGGCCAGTAAGGACTTCAGATTCAACCGGCCGAAAAACTTCGTGAATGCATCAGCGTGTCCAAACGTTGAGGTGTAGTCCTTAAGCGCAGTCATTGCCATTGTAGGCATTTGAACCGTGATTGAAGGAGTTGCGTGACCCTGAGCTCGACCCGCCTCAAAAAGTTGATCTAAATAAGCAGAACCCAGGACCGAGATATCGAAAATATTCTGCCGCCCACCGGCGATACTAGATATGCCCACTTCTTATCCGGTGCAGGAGACGCCATGGAGAAGCGAGCCGAGAGGAGAAGCGGAGAAGGTCGGAGGCGAGTATGGAGATAGACAATGAACAAGATGAACCCGATAGATAAACGCCGCGCCTCTGCTTCTCTTTCCTTTTTAGTTTTTATATTCCTCGTTATTTAGGTCTTCCTTCCTTTTTTGTTTTTTTAAATTTGTGGGCCCTATTGCCATTAAATCCAAGCTGGGCCCAGAATCGCATGAGCTACCAAACTAGGCCTGAAGAGACAAATTCATTATTCTTTTTTGCTACATCCTATATATATATATATAAAGAAATTATGATTAACTGGTTTAGAAAGTAAAAAAACGAAATTATAATCTTTGAAAAGATACTAAACTCTCAGCAAATATCAGATTGCTATAACATTGTTGCTCATCCCAAACTCTCATATGAATCAGATTGCTATATTGTGTAATAAGTATGTATCGACCAAATGATTATACGAAGAAATGCATCATACAATTCTCGTGGCTTATTGGTAGCTCCATACAATTCTCGTGGCTTATTGGTAGCTCCAATATTCAGTAGAGAAATGTTGATTAGAATCACTCAAATCGAAATACTCCATATTCCAGATTATTCCATCAGCATGATCAGTTTGATTTATTATTGCCTCAGGAAATAGGATGCATACAAATTTATGTCAAACATGTGTCCATAATAAGGTACTGCTGTTTAAAAACCAGCTTTAAATGCTCCTTGTAAGATTTTCCAGTTCCTCATTTGGATGTAAAGGAACCTACAGATCCGGACTAATATTAATAAATATCTGTTACTAGAAGCCTCCTGTTCACTGAAAGCAAGTGTTCTTCTCTGCACAACTGAAACTCATGGGGTTCAAAGCATTTTGGCCAAGTTTAATTGTATGTTATATATTCAATCCACATATTAGTGCACATTATTTTAATTAACAAAATCATTACTTACTTCATTGCCTAATGAATTGCTTACTCCAGACCCGTAATTCAATGGTCATCCATAAATGAGGCAATTCGTCTTTATATTTGATGTGACTCTCCCTTTTCCTTTTCTTGGCACACGGATGGTCTGAAGCAGAATCGCCTGATCACAAAATACTGTCCTAACACTAATTTTCAAACCGTTCCTCTCTTTAATGATTTTATTTAAAGCATATGTCATCGCCAAACAGACAGGAGCCGTGAACACCCTGACTCACGGGAAAATCTGTATAGGGGCCCAAGTAACAGAAAAAATTTCAAAAAAGGCCCCAAGATTTTGAAAATAGCAGAAAAGGCCCCAGGGTCTTTTTTGATATAAATTCATTAAAATGTTAACAACTATATCAGCCTCGTTAACAACTATATCAACCCTATAATTTAAATTTAAATAAATATATGTATGCGCGCGCGCACATCATTCACACACACATATATATGTACATGTTCATCCCCCTATAGAGGGATGAGCATGTAAGGGGCATCTAAGGATGAACATATAATGTGACTCCCTTATACGACTCTATCCTCACACTCCTCCATGGCATCTTTGTCTCCTGCTCCTCCTCCGGCTCCGAAGATATCATAACTTGTAAAGCAAATGGGCACCTGTGACCAGCACGTTATCAACATCTTGCCCCTCCAGTTTCCTATTTTGAACCAAATGTTTGAGGTTGCTGAGGCTCAAGGCAAGGCCATTTCCATGTTACCATTGAACATATCCTTGATACCATTGTCAGCGACATGGAACTGCACCACTGTGATTGGGGACGAGGGCGCAACCAAAAGATTTTTTCGCCAATTGCCACTTTAATCCATGCTTGCTCTATTGAAAGTGACCCACAAGCTGCAAAGCACAGCCTTAATGGATGATGCCTATGACAAGCTCAATGTGAGATTGTAGGAAGAACCCCAAGAATTTAAATCTGAAGACCTTGAGGTGCTCAATTAGATTAGGCAGAGGAGGAGTTAAGAGTTGTGCCATCTTTGAAGACAGAGGAGGAGCTGGACACGGAGATGTTATGGAGGACCATGAGGAAAGAGTCATGTGAGTAGACTGGTTAAAGTTAAATATTAATTACTCACCATGTACTATAATGTAATGTTAATGGGAATTATAGGTTATAATTAAAGTTAAAACAGACCTCTTTTAAAATACTACCTCTAGTTCTAAATATACAACGTAGTTTGTTGTACATTTGACTTATGGAACATTTTGGGAAACATTCTGGAAGATTCCAATGTTGCCTAAGTTCCTCCTTATCTGGAAGCTAATCAACGACGCACTCCTTGCGATTGATGTTTTGCAGAAACGTCATATGATGATATCTAACTCTTGTTAATTTGGATGTGATGTAGAAGAATCTTTGCAACATGTATTATTCACTTGCCCAATTTCAAGGGCTGTTAGGTTTAAGTTGCTACACATAATAATTCCTACTTTGGACTTTGATGGTTTAAGGATACCTTACTCCAATTTCAACAGCTGCAAGATTAAAATTTGTTGAGCTAATTGTGTTAACCATTCATGCTTTATGGAGCAATAGGAATACAACCTTGCACCATGGGAAAAAGCCGCAACCAAGAATGATCATTCAGGAAATCAAAGGGTTGTATGCTAATGGGAATTTAGCCGATCAAGTTGCTGCATTAGCAGAGATTAAAAATTAACCCTTCCTTATAAGTTTTATTTTCTATAGTTAATCCCATTTTGTAAGTTATATGTGAAACTGAATAATGGTTCAATATATATATATATATATATATATATATATATTAAAAGGAAAGAGTATGTGATAGTGCATCATTTTATTTTGTTTGAATGTCCAAGTATTCCTGTCTCTTCAACATAGGTTTTGCACTATCCTAACAATGCATACAATTTCCCGTCACTCACTTTAAGCTATATTTATTTGCCCTTTTTGCATTTGTTATGTTCTGTTCTTGATTTTGTTTCTACATTGCACATGCATGCTCTTATTTTGTCTTTCCCATCAATTTGCCAACACTTATGCCCTGGGTCTTATTTTTCTTTTTTTGTTATCAAATATGTGTAGTATGGTTTTTAGTTTCCTTTTTCGAAGACTATTTGTTAGCTCATACTTTTAAGAGCATAACTGGTTGAATATACAAATGGCTCATGATTGACTGATACTTACTGGTCGATCTTTGGTTTGGAATCAGGTAGAAAGCATATTTTAATCTAGGCTAGTTCTTAGATCTTAGTCTATTTTGGCTCCTTCCCTAACTCATCAGCTGAGCATTAGTGTGTTAAGATTTGCTTAATTAGAATAATTCTGCTCAAAGTTGCATTATAAACTGATAAAGAAATTGTTTTAGCTTCACAAATCATAAGAAAAGATAGCTACTGATGCATTAATGAAATGGACATCTAACAATTCTCTGTTATTCTCATAACAAAAAACGAGGCCATGCATAGTAACAAATGGATTTTCAGGTGGATCCTTTCTGTAGAAACAACAGCACCAGAAGAATCAGTTAGGTGTCCTTTTTTAGAGTGTTTACTGAGCTATGACAAAATACCTGAAAAATCCAAAGCAAAAATGATAAAATAAGTATTAGCTATGGAAATAAGAAAATCTCACATCAGTACTAAACTGACACTGCAAACACCACACATTGCAAAGGAGATCAATCAGCATGTCCCTAGGAAGCATTTTTGCCATTTCAACTGAATGACCCCCAACAACATCAGAAAAATGAATGATCTTTAACTAGAAATGGGTGGTGAAAATCGTGACGGGACATAAAATCATAAAAAGAGTATTAGCATAGTTTTGCTTGACTGTAGCAGCAGCAGCATATGCCTGAGTGTACAAGCATGTTATTTCAAGATTATGTTCAAGCACAGAAATGCTGTCTAAAAGTATTGCATTAGATGATATGAGTATTTCACCCATGAAACAAGGTCAGTCTTGTGAAAAACGGTAGCCAAAGACTATTTGTTTATTTCAATATGTCTAAAGTATTGCATTAGATGCAGATTCAAGTTTCAAATCTTACATGACATATGAATTATAATTTCCCTTACAACTCAAATCTTATCCCATTATTTGGTGATATGACAATGACAACGAAAGAACTTGCGAGTTATTGAGAGTGCTGCTTTTGTTCATTTAAAACAACTTCACTTCTCCAAACACGCTTGTAACCTTTCGCCGGCAAGCAGGACATTTCTGCTTTCTGGACCCGCAGGTATGTTACGCAGATGTCTTATGATGTCCTGCACAAGATTGTTTAGGTATCCATGTCTGTTTGACTCATACTCTTATTTTCAAAATTTGAAGAACTTTACCTTCAAATACTTGCCAAGGCTTCAGCAAATCACTCTGAGTCAAAGTTGCTGCTGCTTGACATTGTCGACTTCTATTTCAAGGTGATTATTTTCAAACTTTAGTTCATTTATTTAAATTGAACAAGCAAATTTTCGCATCTAACCTATTTCCCTTGTACAGATGCAAAGCAAATACGGATATGCAAGAAAATAATCTGTAAGTGTTTTATTCTCTGAACATTCGTCTGTTTGCTGATTTGTCATGCCATTGTTTCTATTCTGCATTAACAACTGAAGATACTTGTCTGTTTACAAAAAAAAAAAAAAAAAATCACTTGGTGGTTCCTTAAGTCATATGTTAAAATTATTAACTAGAACATGGATTGACATGAATATGTATGTGAGGAGTGCTTTATTGCCTGTAATTTTGGACTCTTGACTTTCCTCAAATCAAATGAATTTTAAGTTCAGTCTATTATATGCTCTCAAAATGGGATGACAAAAAGTCACAAAAAATTTAGTTGTTTCTACAGTGGAATTTCCTAACTGTTTTTCTTTGTTTATAGTCTTTTCAAAGGTCCTTATCTAAGGTGACTCTCAAGCGAGTGTCCTTTTTTGGTTCCTTTTCAGTTCTCCCTTCAACTGGAAAATCCAAAGGTATGAAAGAAACAACTCCCCGGCTCCCCTGTTGGGAAAAACAATTATGAGATTTCCTAGTACTAAGTTACTTTTCCTTGTGAGTAGTGATACTTCTAAGTTCTAACTATCGATATGATGTTTGGAGTATGATCCCTTTAACATTTAGTAGTGATATAGATTTCTTTTTCAGCGCTAATATTTATTTTTTTTTTTTTAACAGTGAACATGGTCAAGATCTTGCAAAAGGTTATAAATTTTTCTATAACATCATTTTACCTTTCAGATTTTGTATCTTTGAATATCCCTAAGTTATTTGTTGTTTTCTAAATTTTACTAAAATTGTTTACATTATTTCAGCATATCTTGACTGACAGTTTTCCTTCAGGCACTTTGTCCACTCATGGTTATAGTACTCGAAGTTCAAATACATCTTCAAAACTTAGTAGGAGTTCCTCTGCTGCATCTGATATGGGTAGCACTGCCTCCCAATGTGGTCCAAAAAATTCAGTTTATTCTTGAAAGTATATTTAATTCTCTATGTCATCCAGTTTTAGCTAACATCCTCGTCACTTGTTTTTTGATAGATTTGTTTTCTTTATAGGATAACTGGGTATGAAATGTACTAATCTCCCGGACTCTGGTTTCCAATATGTAAGGCTGGGCTTACTCATTCTTTCCACATCTAAGTATTAACGCCTCTACTTTTAATTGAGCTGTGTGCGCTGCTCACTTCTTTCACCATATTGCTGTAATTAGTAAATCTGTCTGCTTCTTACTGCTTCCTTGAAAGTTGGCGGTAAGTGTATCTGTTATAGTTTTTGCTAGGATATTCTTAGAATCCTGTTCTAATTGGTTACAAGAATTTTTTTTCCATATTTAATAACAAGAACAATAACATCTTATCATTCTTAATGCAGCTAAAAAGCCAATTCCTTATTTTATAATCGAAGCTACATAAATTGCAGTTTTTTTGTTTGCTCATTGCCTTGAACTTCCAATTTCAGGTCCCTTGAAGCATACAAGCAGCTTGTGTTTTGCTGAAAAACTCTTTCTACAATTGCTGTACAAGGTGATGTCATCATAGCTTTTCTCTCTAACTCGAATCTGTACTGTATTTGAGAGCTACCATAATTGGTAAGGTGTCTTCATTCTGGGGTTATGGTCCTCTACTACTCTAATTTTGAACTAGAAGTTTTGCATTGAAAGAATACATTTAAGAGAAATTGACTTGGGATACATCTATCAATAATTGTTGTTGCAGGTCTTGGTTTCTGTCTCAGAAAAAAGTTCCTTAATTGTATACATTAGGGATGCTGACAAGATTCTCCTCCAATCAGAACATCTATATAATTTGTTTCATAAAATGATTGAGAAACTTTCAGGGCCAGCGTGGGTACTCGGTTCCCAGATATTAGATTCAGAAGATGAATGCTTGGAAGTTGATGAAAGGCTTGCAACATTATTTCCTTATAACATTGAGATTAAACCACCTGAAGATGATATTAGTCTTGGAAACTGGAAGGCCCAATTGGAAGAGAACATGGAGATTATTCAGTTTCAAGATAACAAAAAACACATTGCTGAAGTACTTGTGGCAAATGATATTGAATGTAAGGACTTCAATTCAATCTGCTGTGCAGACACTATGGTACTAAGTAATTATATTGAAGAAATTGTGGTATCTGCAATACGTAACCACTTGATGAATACCAGGGATCCCGAATACTGAAATGGGAAGCTAGTAATATCATCCGAGAGGTAGGAGTCTGGACCAATGATTTCTAAGTATTCATTTAAGGTAAATGTTTTCTAGTCACTTATGTTGTTAATGAACAGTTTGTCCCATGCTCTGAATCTGTTTCAAGTAGGAAAAAGGACTGTTGAGGATACCCTGAAGCTGGAGACTAATGGAAACAAAGTACGTTTACATCCATTCTCATTTTCAAGAGTATGATGGATCAGCACAATTGCTTCCAAAAAATAAACAAATAAAAAAAGAAAAAGATGATGAAGATGATGAAAGAGCTCTCATAATTCTAAATTGACTTTGTAGGACTCAGCTGGCGGAGAGTGTAATGGTGCAAAACATGAGGTACGGTCTGACAGTCAAGCACCTGAGAATAAAAGTGAGACAGAGAAATCTATTCCTCTAACAAAGAGTGATGGAGAGAATTCTGCTCCAAAAGCAGCTGTAAGATTGATTTCCCAGTAGCTAACCTCAAAGAAGATGTGCGTCGGATGGGTCTTGAAATGCAGAGTAACCTTTCTTTTTATATATGACCCCACTGGTCAGACCATTATTGAACCTTTTTCTAACTATGAAAGAGAAAGTAAACTCAATCAAGACTCTTCTATGCATATGAGCAGCTGGAAACTGTTATACATTTCTATACCGATAGCTAGTATCATCATCAAATACCAGGAACTGCAATACATAGTGGAGTTGTTGAACACTTGGATTATGCATTTAGATATTGTCCTTTTTAAGAGTGGAGGTTAGAGCAGCTTTGGGAGCAGAATTTCAGCTTTAGCAATCTTTTCTAAAGCATTGGAAGTGGTTGAAGTTGATATGACTAAAAAAATATTTTTACCTACTCTCTATTTTTTTAGCTGTAAGTTATATTTTTTATTATTTTTTATCTGATTTCTACTATTAATCCGTTTCAAAGTTAGAAACAATATTTTGTGATTGTTGCATGGAAACTAAGAAGGGAAAGGGAAATGAATGGACTAGCAATTTGGGAGGGTTTTGTGTTGGATAAAATTTTATACCTACTTTTCTTTAGTACATACATGGTCTTGGTCTTGCATGAAAGTACTGTGATTGGAAACGGAAACAATGACTATCAGAATCATATTAGAAATGTTGACTATCTTTCCAAGCAGTGTTTGTCCCATCTGGCTTTGTGCCATATGGTGAATTTCATCTCCTGCTCAATGCTTTCAAATTTCAATTTTGAAATTTGAATGTCCCCATATTATAGCCATTCTCTCTCTCTCTCTCTCTCTCTCTCTCTATAGTATTTTTCATTGCAAGCTTAAATGTTCAAAAGGCCTCTACATTTCTTCTTCCTCATCCACAATTTCCTAATTGTTGCAAGTTTCTACTCTGATCCATGCTTCCTTCATTATTGCGTACCATCATCAAATTCGCCCTCGCCTGAAAGGTGGATTTTTCCATACTGTTTTTCTCATGCATTTTATTCCTTTCTTTCTGGTCCCCAAGGCAATATCGCCAAAGGGGTGTACTATATGATTTTGAAAATAGGTTTGCCTTTGTGGATGACATATCTCCTTTCATCTCGCGGAAGATGAGAAGATTAATGGTAGATGAAATAGCAGCTAAAGGTTCTCTCCTATGTGGCTCAAGACATAATGCAGTGAGTTCTCTTACATTTTTTCTTCATGAGTGTCTTATCCTGCGTCTAGATTATTTAAATTGGGTGCAGATTTGGGAGTAGAGATTGTGGAATAATTGAAATTAATTTGATTATGATATATTACACATATTTAAATTATAGGAACTGATAACAACATATCATAATTTATAAGATTTAGGTGTAGATATGGGGGATTATTTTTATTTTATTTAACTATTATACATTAATGGGATTTTGTAAATTATATTTAAACAATAGTTTTAAGTTGTCTCATCAGGGTACAAATTGTAGTCATATTCCTAGTGCATCTCTATGTCACTTTTTCTTTGCTAATTGACTATAGCGTACTTTTGTGGATAATATATATATATATATATATATATATATATATATATATATATGGAAAAATGGAGGAGGCTTTCAAACTATTTGTAGTTTGTATAATAATAGGTTGGTAGTGAATGTCAAATATTAAAAAGGGATTTAAAAATGCAAATTCCTAAATAAAAGACCAATTCACCATAAAGTATAACCACAAAAGAAATTAATTTAACTATTTCATTGAAGACCATGTGACTCATGCTTCCTTATAATAATGCTGAAAATGTAATTAATGGAGTTAATAAACATCCCACAATAAGCATTAATCATCATACTTGATTGTTTTTTACTTACATTATTGTGATGTTGTTAAGTCTATTAAAATGAAATAAAAATATTACTTTTTTCCCCAAAAAATTAAAAGTGTTACTTACATAAGTAAAATGGTCATGTGCATATCAGGGGTTTTTTTCCCATAGTGCCCTTTTTTAGGAAACTATTTACCAAAATGCCTCTACTTTGAAACTATTTCCCATTATGCCCTCCTCTGGAAACATATTCCCAATCTACCCCCCTTTAGTTGACTAAACCAGGGGTTTAGTCGACTAAATTTTGAGGGGTTCAAATTTTTTGAATCCCCCCGTAATTTAGTCGACTAAACCCCTTGGTTTAGTTGACTAAACCCATTTAGTCGACTAAACCAAGTGGTTTAGTCGACTAAATTACGGGGGTGGGCGTTAAAAAGCCCACACCCGACATTTAGTGGACTAAACCACTTGGTTTAGTCGACTAAATTTCGACGGTGAGGGTTTTTAAACACCCCAAACGCCGCTAATCGACTAGATCTCCCCCCCCAAACCCCTCCCCCATCTCTTTTTCGCCAAAATCTCTCTGAATCCGTTGGTAGGTTGCGAAGAGAACTTCAATCAACTTGCATTTGCATCAATTTCGGTATGTTTTCGTCCCATTTTCGGAATTCCACTGTCGACATTGTGTTATTGCAAACCCCATTTGTGTTTTATTGTTTTGTGCTTAGATTTGACGGTTTTATTGTGTATATATGATTGATTTGAGTTTTTCATTGATATGTATGGAGGAAAACAATGAATGTATATGTTTATGGTAATTTTTTTGCGTTTATGCGAATTTTTTTTATTTTTGGACGAATTTATCTTCGTTTTTCATCAAGAATTGGTGGTTTTGTTGTGTATGTATGATTGATTTGAGTTTTTCATTGATATTTATGGAGGAAAACGATGAATGTATATGTTTATGGTAATTTTTTTGCGTTTATGTGAATTTTTTTATTTTTAGACGAATTTATCTTTGTTTTTCATCAAGAATTGGTGGTTTTGTTGTGTATGTATGATTGATTTGAGTTTTTCATTGATATTTATGGAGGAAAACGATGAATATACATGTTTATGGTAATCTTTTTGCGTTTATGCGAATTTTTTTATTTTTGGACGAATTTATCTTTGTTTTTCATCAAGAATTGGTGGTTTTGTTGTGTATGTATGATTGATTTGAGTTTTTCATTGATATTTATGGAGGAAAACGATGAATGTATATGTTTATGGTAATTTTTTTGCGTTTATGCAAATTTTTTTATTTTTGGACGAATTTATCTTTGTTTTTCATCAAGAATTGGTGGTTTTGTTGTGTATGTATGATTGATTTGAGTTTTTCATTGATATTTATGGAGGAAAATGATGAATGTACATGTTTATGATAATTTTTTTGCGTTTATGTGAATTTTTTTATTTTTGGACGAATTTATCTTTGTTTTTCATCAAGAATTGGTGGTTTTGTTGTGTATGTATGATTGATTTGAGTTTTTCATTGATATTTATGGAGGAAAACGATGAATGTACATGTTTATAATAATTTTTTTGCGTTTATGCGAATTTTTTTGTGTTTATGAGTATTTCTTGTTTATGTTGAAAGTGTTTGTTAGTGAAAATGATGAATGTAAATGTGAAATTGAGAATGATGAATGTTTCTTGTTTCCTGATTGATTGTAACCTCCCTTTGTAGGTCTTTGTTCTCATCATGCGTCGTAGACAAGCTCCTGCTGACACCGGCAATGTGCGTGGGAGACGGATCAAGCACCGAGCATCGCGCGGGGCATCCTCCTCTAGGCAACAACATGCACCGAAACCTGAGCCTGAGCCCGTTGTTGACCTCCCGTTTGGATATTTGTTTGAAAATAATGAAGCAGAGCATGAACGATTCGTGAGGGATTTTGCTTCCAGACCCATCATTAAGCCAAAGTCATTAGACATGACATTCTTTGCACGTGAGGGCCTTGACATTGTGCCGTTGTTGGGAACTTCGCATTTGGTAGGGCTGGCAGAGATGAGTTGTCCCTATTCAGAGGTTATGGTGAGAGCTTTCTACCATAACATGATCTACAATCTCGTGTCTGCGGGGTTGACATTCTGGTGACGGCTGACATGTGGACGGATCTTCTTGGATTTGATTTTGATGCTGGTGATAGATACCAGTTTGATGGGGACACCAATTTTGTCATGGAGGGATATGTTCGAGATGAGGCTGTGTATGCGTTCAGGAGGCCAGGAGGGCATAGACCTATAGTGACTATGGGACAACTGACTGTTAGTTCTCGGATCCTCTTCTACGTCATCACCCACATATTGTTTCCTCGGGCCTATAATCATTCACGAGTGTTGGAGGGTGACATCCCAATTATGTGGTCCATCCGGAATGGCATTGAGGTTAATTGGAGACATTATATCTGTTGGCATATGTATAAGGCAAGACATAAAGGTGCACTCTCATGCGCCTACTTGGTTCAGAAGATTTTGGAGAAATTTGGTGTTCCTATGGACGATGAGGTGATGGTGAAACAGGAAGCATGGAATGCCATCTTTGGACAGCGCCTCCTAGAGCAGTGCAAGATCACCAAGGGTGCAGATGGTAGGTGGCACTACATTGGTGAAGAGGATGTTGATGCTGCTGCTGGCCAGGGTCCACCCTTTGTACCTGATGTTGGTCAGGGTCCACCTATTGTTCTTCCTGACGTCGATGATGATGACGGCGACGATGTTCATCCTGAGCCGGAGGGTGGATTCTCCCTTAGTGATGTCATGCAGGCCATCTAACACCAGGGCAAGATGCAGAAAAAGAGGTGGAAGATAGAGAATGAAAGGTGGAGGTGGATGCAGGCTCGGATGAAGTGGGTAGAGGAGACGCTTGGTCAGATGCAGCTTGGAGGAGCACCGAATGCTGTCGAGGGTGATGATGTGGCTGATGAGCACGCGGAGGATGATGGGAATCTAGAGCATGCAGATTAGATTTATGGTGTTCATGTTTTATGTACTTTCATTGACTTTATGTTTTATGTTCGGACATTGAAACTTTATGATTTTTTGTTTAGTAGCTTCAATTTGTGATTTTCATTACACATTTGATCCGCTAATGTCCCAAAATGAGTCAATAATACCATACAACATATCAATCAACCGAATGGTCCAAATTTCGAAGCCATTAACAACACAACTCATAGTACCCTAAATACAAAACATTTTACAAAGACTTCAAGTTTGCCTATTCCTCGTTGGACATGTGCGCATATTATGACCGACTTGGTGGCAATTCCTACATCTTTGCTGACTGCTTGAGGGCTGAGACTCCACCCAATCCATCTCATTTTGTATCCTTGTAGACTTTGGTCTTCCCTTTGTGCGGGCCAAAGTTGCATTTGGGATAACTGTTGGGCCCTCTCCTTGTTGAATTAACAATTCATTGCCTATAGGATACCAGTGTGCTGCATATACCTGACTAATGTATGGGATAGTGAATACCGGATCAACGTAATCATAATGGTTCAAATTCTCCATCTTGCATACTGCTAATACGTGGCTGCAGGGATATCTTCTTGCTGTGAACTTCCCACATTGACATTTGCGATTTATCAAGTCAACCCTCATTATGTCACCGGCAACATGTGTGGATTGATTATATGCGTCCTCAACCTCATATAATTGTAAATCTCTATCATGAAGCCGCACACGGTATGTAACTGTCATCTGGTCCATCCTTTGTAACTCTTCTTCAACCTTTTTTGACACTATCTTACCTGTAGCGATATTTTTGTTAATCTCAACACGCCTGGTGACAAAATATTCGACCAGTCTACTACAGGTCATCTTCACCAAAGCCGTTATCGGCAGATTACGTGCACCCCTAAGGATCTTGTTCACACACTCGGCTAGGTTAGTCGTCATGTGACCAAACCTCCGTCCGTCTTCATCGTAGGACCTACACCATTTCTCTTTTCGAAGCCGATCAAACCAGGACACAACCTGTGGGTTACAATCAATAAATTCCTGAAACTTCCGGTCAAACTGGATCTTTGAACTCATGTACCCTGCATAACATGTTAAAGCAAACTCATAACAAAGGGTGCATTACAAACATGTTCAAGTATGTGAAGGCAGTAACCAAAGTGTATACTTTCATACCTAAGTTCATAATTGTTTTCTTTAGTTGCACATCTTTGAATCTGGTATTAAAGTTGCTCGCGACATGACGTAGGCAATACACATGATAGGCATACGGAGGCTGCCAATTGCGGTGATCTTTAACCGCTTTTATGATACTGGCGTGATGATCAGATATCAAACAAATGCCCGTCCTCTGCGTCACATGATCACGTAACAGACAAAGAAACCACCACCAGTCATCATACTTCTCACTAGGAGGAACAACAGCAAAGGCAATTGGTAAGACCTTCCCATCCCCATCCTGTGAAGTCGCAATCAAGAGAGTACCTTTGTATTTTCCGTACAAGTGGGTGCCATCGATTTGTAGTATGAACTTACAGTATTTGAAGGCTTCAACTGTCTGGTTAAATGTCCAAAAAACTCTACGAAAGACGCGCAAGTTGACATAAAACCGATGATGGTCGGAACATTCATCTGTATCAAGCCTGAAAACAGAGCCCACGTTAACTTGCATCATGTATGTCAACCAATTGGGCAAGAATGCATATGATTCCTCCCAATCACCAAATAACTTCACAATGGCCTTCATTTTCGCCTTCCAAGCCTTCTTGTATGTTATATTATATCCATACATACGCTGCATCCTCTCTTGTATCAGCGCTGGCTTTAAAGCTGGATCTTCTCTTAACATACCTTGTTAAAGCATAACAAACTTTAGAATATAATGTTAATAAACAAACAGAAGTAGAAAGCAACAAAAATATGAAACATACTGATAATGCCTGCACATATGACATTTGAATCCAATTGTCCATGATCCCGGGTAAGACTCTGGTTCAGGCAGGTGTGATCGCTAACCCACTTACGGATCACCCAACAATTTCCATTCTTGCCTGTCATTGCCCTCATATACCAGGGACAACCGTCAGCATGATTTCGACACTTCATCACAAACCTCCGTTCATCACTTTTTTCAACTTTGGCCGAACAATGAGTCTTCATGCAATACAATTTCACAGCATGATGCATCTCAGACTTAGAAGGAAACTGCTGATACACATATAATGGATCGCCTAACTGCCATCCACCTTGACTGTCATCATTACCATACAACATCTCTAATTCATCGTCACAGTCAACCGCACTAATTTGATAATAGTGCGGGCTTTCGGTCCAAAATGGCTCACTATCAGGTCCAACATCTGTCAATATGAATTTTCTGTCAGAACCAGTAAATAAACAATACAAAAACAACCACAAATTCAAGTCTACTAAATTACCACTATTAATTGGGTCAATACGAAGTGGTGGCATTGTTGCAGTCCTTGGATTTACTAGGTTCGGGCAAGAATCAAAATCACCCTCCACATCGGTATCTGAGCTGTCACCTAGTGGAATAAACCTCTCAAATTCGTCCTCCTCATCGCTGTGCATACTCTCATCTTCCTCATCTTCCATCAATGTTTCCTGACTTAACACTTGTGAAGGTGTAGATACATCAACATGTCTATCTTCTTCACCAAAATACTGTGGCGATCTTGGATGCATAGGTATAGATGATGATTCGCTAGATTCAATTTCAACATATATCTCAATAAAATTTTGTACTCTCCAATTAGCAAATGCATCTATGACACAATCTACATCTTCATCATCACATACATCGGTACTAATGTAGTATACATTATCTTTACCCACTATAGTCTCCACTTTGGCAATTAACCGATGAATGCATTGGCTGCCATATAGTCCCAATTTTTGGTAAATTCTTTCTTTCAGCTCGTTGTATGTAGTATCCCATTTGATTTTCATCATTTTCATTTTCCCTTCAAACTGAACACCTTCGGGACCATCAAAATACCTCCCACTGTGGTAGATTATAGTCATGTAAGTGTTTGAACTTGAACTCATTTTTTACACCAGAATTTTAGCTGCAAAATGGAGGGTTTTAGCTGACCAAATAAAAAAATTTATGAAAAACGAAGTGATATTCTTCAAAAAATTAAAAACCACTCAACCGATGTAAATCTTTTCACTTTCACATGTATATTCATCATTTTCCTCCATAAATAGGAATGAAATACTCAAATCAAGCAAAGACACACAACAAAACAACCCAATCAAAGCACAAAATGCAAAAACGCAAATGGGGGTTCGCATAAACACATAAATGACGGTGGAATTCCGAAAATGGGACGAAAACATACCGAAATTGATGCAAATGCAAGTTGATTGAAGTTCTCTTCGCAACCCACCAACGGATTCAGAGAGATTTTGGTGAAAAAGAGATGGGGGAGGGGTTTGGGGGGGAGATCTAGTCGATTAACGGCGTTTGGGGTGTTTAAAAACCCTCACCGTCGAAATTTAGTCGACTAAACCAAGTGGTTTAGTCGACTAAATGTCGGATGTGGGCTTTTTAACGCCCACCCCTATAATTTAGTCGACTAAATTACGGGGGGATTCAAAAAATTTGAACCCCCCGTAATTTAGTCGACTAAACCCTTGGTTTAGTCGACTAAAGGGGGTAGATTGGGAATATGTTTCCAGAGGAGGGTATAATGGGAAATAGTTTCAAAGTAGGGGCATTTTGGTAAATAGTTTCCTAAGCACTATGGGAAAAAAGCCCATATCAGGCCACCTTGCTAATTAGTTTTGTTATGAGAATTTCTATAATATATTCTACATAAGGTATTTTTTTTCCTTTTTTATTTGTCAAAAAAGTCTTTTATTTATTTAAGTAGAAAATTTTCATTACTATTGGAAGCTGGGGATTGATAAATGAATCTAATTTAATTGTAATATTCTTGGTTTCATTCTTTTGTACTTTGCAAAACAACAAAGAGGATGACTTGGCACAAGAAGTGAACTGCTCCAACCAATTAGAAATAGAAATGTTGATGCATCAACACAGGTGTAGTATAGGGCCTAAACCAGTGTTATCAGAACCGGGCCGGTCATCAACCCGGTCGGGGTACTGGGTCAATGGGTCACTGGTCGAACCGCATAACGATGACCCGGTCTCAAAAACACAACCATACTTATAAATATATATAAAAAAAAGTTTACAAAATATAAAATTACCTAAAACATGACACCGTAATTTAGATTTATTAGGCCAAGTGATAATGAATTATATGTATGCATTCTATCATATTGAACTTGTAGAAACAAAAAAACCAAATCTATATATTTTTCAAAATCAGAAGGCAACAGTTATTCAATGTTTCAAAATCATCATTCTACACAATAATCCTTCACAATTTCATATTTTAATTCCCTTTCTATTGCAGTGGCATATGCTCTATAATTCAATTTCATATTTTAATTCACTTTCTATTTCATATATGTATGCTCAGTAAGTGAATATCATGACAGTAGAATCAAGCACAATCAGGAATCAGTTCATGGAACGAGAACCCATTTTGCAAGATGATATTGATAAGATGAACAGAAGACCCCAAAAAAAAAACACCATCAGAATTCATTGCTAAAGGGGCTGCGAGTTATATTCATTATGTGCAGTGCAAGAACTCATTTTGCTAAAGAGCATAGAACTCATTTTGAGACATATATATTCTATACAGTGTGCACATGCTCGGTCAAGTTGAAGAAGTGAACAGATTAATAGAACTCATTCAAGAGCAACCAGAAGTAGGCGATTCCAGCTATGAAGAAGTGAACAGATTAGCAGAAAATTCGATAGCCCCAAAGCATCATTGAAGATCAATCAATAATTCAATACTGAGATGAGGAAAGAGGGACAGGAGATGGCGAACTAACGGCGGGCTTACATCTGAGACAAAATGGCGCGGCGGTGGCGGTGATTAACGGCGGTGGCAGTGATTAACGGCAAAGGAGATTTGATTTGAGATTTGGAATAGAAATAAAACCACTGGCCCCTGCTTCTTCGTTGAGTTCGTTCCCAACGGCTAGACCTAGAAGAAGGGTCTGATTCTTTTAAATAATAAAAAAAAAGAGTGAACCGGCCGGGTCTCCCAGACTCGGCCGGTTTGCCGGGTTTTAACAAACCGACCGGTTCGACCGGTCAAAACCTAGTTTCGCTGCACATCCGATCTTCTATCCGGCTCGGACCGGTTTTGAGCCTGGTTCACCGGCTTCCGGGTTGACCCGGCCGGTCCGAGCCGGGTCTGATAACTATGGCCTAAACTGTTCGTATCCTTTTCCTATGATATAGCTTGGGATCTACATACTGCAGTTTCTTTACCCCCCCCCCCCCCCCCAAAAAAAAGATAAAGCCTATGGTCCAATGCTTTTAAAGATAACAAATCATGAAGTTCAAGTGCATAATCTTTTTTTTCTCCTTTATGCCTTCAGTATTAGTGGAAAGCTGGGTTGTAGAAACAGTGACAGAAGGAATGTAGCTTTTGGCAAGTGTAGCTATAGGAACTTGAGTGTTCACAAATAATTAGAATTGGACAATAAAAATAAGAAATTAATGAAGTATTTATGTTCTTTTATTTCTTTTTGGTTTTCTTACAACAAATCAATTTTTTCAAAGTCATAGTTATGTTATACTAGATTATCTTGGATGAGTAAATTAAATAATGAGGAAACATATTTAAGTACCTTTTTTTAAGTTGGAGTTGAACTAATGTGTTGTTAGCTTGTCATTATCCATTTCAAGTTATCAAAAATTCTATAAAAGTTAATAGCTTAACCTTTTATTAATTAGTCTTTTCCTTTTTTTTTGGAATGATAATGATTTTTTTATTAATATTTAATTAAAATCAACAAAGCTTTACCCACATCATCCTACTAACCATCCTAGGCTGCATATTTAGTTTAATTCAAAAAATTTGTTGTATGAGTGTTAATCAAGGTGAATAACACAGATATGAAAATAAGTAAATGCCTCTTGTGCAACATGTGTCTTTTGGGGGGGGGGGGTCATGCTTGATATATTTGAAAGAATTTTAGTTGAATGATCGTATGTAAAAACAAACTATTCAACTAATAAAATATATTGATTTAAATTCACATGACACCACATTTTACATTGATAGACATTATTTTCAATTAAAGGCTAATAATGCGTATCAACTATTTTGCAATGATGAATTAAATCATGATTTTTTGGGTATAACCAATGATATATCAAATTACGTTAGGTCATGACGTACTAAAGAGTAAAGAGTATGGCTTTGTTTTACGAAACCATACAAAAATAGGATTTGAAAGCCCGAACCTACATATTTAGGGTCATTCAAAACACATGTTTGGTGAAGGTAAAGAGAACTATAAGGAATGAAATATGGAATGAAGTAAATGCATCCCACGCAACGCACAGGGGAGTGCATGGTTGAATGCTTTTGAGGGAAGCCATGCTTTGAATGCATCGGGGGTGTTAAGGAAGTACCCAATTAATAAGATCATCAGAAATGGTTAGCAACATATGTGAGATGTTGTCAATTCATGTTACATATAGGAATATTTATGTACTATGATGGGTAGCATTTTGATGCAATTTTTTTTTTTTTGAGCTATGATAGAAGTTATAAACATATAAAAGTATGACTATTGATGTGGTTGTGGTTTATGTTGTATTTTTGGGTAGTGACTATTTTTTATTAGTTGATTTGAAATCCAAATATGTTCTATATTTTCCTTTGTTTTTATTCAATTTCTTAATAATTTGTATAAGTGGAAGGTGAGGATGTACTTTCATGTTGTGAAACTGTTGCACCTGTGCATCATGTCGAGGGGGAGTTGTGCTTGTTAATATCTAACAATATTAATATTATATATTTGATTTCCAAAGAGTCTAAATAGAAAAAACAGAATACCAGGCTTCACCCAGAATAAACAAATGCTTAATTGCAAAAATGGAGCAAGAAAGTAAGTTAAAAACAGTGGCAGAACAATTAAAATAATATGGACAAGTTTCTTAATAGAGGCCCAAATGTCATTCTCCCTTTTATATTACTAAAAGCCTTTTTAAAATTGAAAGGATAGTGCCACTCATTGATTATCTACACCCTCATTTTACCTTCCAACAATTGTTTATTGTACTCATTATTCACCGATGAGCCCAAGTTAATTCCTATAATATAAGCAGCTGCCTCATGATTAGGGCTGTGCATGAAGCCCAGGAGCCCAGTGTGCCCCGACTTAGCCCAGCAAAAAATGGCCTTGCCCAGCCCTGCCCAGAAAAAATGGGCATAATGGGCATTTTTGCGGGCAGGGCAGGGTATGCCACCCTGCCCAGTATATATAAAATAAATATGTTTTATATAATAGTTAATAGACTTATATTATATTATTTATTTATTAATACTCTAATATATCCATTGTATATTTGACCATTAGTCCATTATATTACTAATGATGCCCTGTATTTAATAAACTATGGATGTTATTTAATTCTTCAGGTATGTGTATTTGATTATTTGTTAAGATATGATAGTTTTTTTAATTTCAAGATTCAAGTTGCAGATTTATTTTGGAATATTCAAAGGTGTATAATTATGGATTACATTTGAAGTTTATAATATTGTGTATTAGGTATGATTGAAATTGTTTTTTTTTTTCCACATAGGGTGTGGTAGGATATCATCATTTGAGTATAGGAAGCCCGCCCTACCCAGCCCATTATTGCCCCACCCGAAAATGTTAGGGTTTCTATCCGGCAGAGCTGGGTACTAGGTTACAATTTACTGTCTAGTGATTCTTCGGGCAGGGCATCAGGCAGGGGTCTCGCCCTAACCAGCCCTACCCATGCTCACCCCTACTCATGATCCTCCATATGTGCTTTTTGGTGTCACTTTTTTGGCTTTGTCATCTCTCTTAACTGCTTTGTTTTTGAACTTATAAGCTATTTCCCTAACTTCAAAATCATCTTACATCTCAACTCTCAACGCGTTTTCCAAAAAATAGGGGGGAGGAGAAATTTTAATAATTTTTATTTTTTCTTAAAAAAAAGTAATGAATAGTTAAGGTTGTAAATTTTGGGGAAATAGGTGAAAAGCTTGGTGAAAACACAAAATGTAGTAGTACTTTGAGGAATTTATACACTACGAGTACTGATACTTAAAGGCTATTGATGCATATAAAATTTGTAAAGTGAGGTTTTTCTTTGTTTTCCCTATATTAATAAAAGCCTTTCTAAAACCGAGAGGGTAATGCCACTAATTAATTATCTCATTTTACCTTCCAACAATCGTTTATTATATTCATTATTCACTGATGAGCCTAGTTAATTCCTAAAATCTAAGTGGCTGCCTCATGATCCTTGATTAGTGATTTTTGGTGTTTCTTTTTTGGCTTTGTCATCTCTCTTAAATGTATTTTTCTTAACTTATCTATTTCCCTAACTTCAAAATCATGTTACATCTTAACCCTCGTTTTCATTGTTTGGTGAAAAAACAAAGAAGTTTAAAACACACGGCAATATACCTCTATGCTAATGAGAAATACTTGCATAGTCTAAGAGTGTCACTTCATTTATACTTTGACTAATTAAAATACAATAATTCATCCAATTTTAATTCTACGTGGCAGATGAATCATCAAGAAAAATTTCAAATTCTTATGATTTTAAAAATCATAAGCTTCTTAATTTAGGGGGAAAAAAAGGACTTCCCTCCTATGACCCCTAAAGTCACAAAATTTAAATTTTTGCAGATAACTCATCAACCATATAGGGTTAAAATAAAATGAATTTTTATATTTTAATTAGTCATAGTATATATGAGGTAGGCTCTTGAAGTATGTAAGTATTTATCCTCCATTAATATAACTAAATGGTCCATGGTTAACCAAATTATGCAGAGATGGCAACTGCTACATTCTTTTCTACATGTTATATATTTTAGTAGGATTTTTTTTCCTTAAAAAAATAAAGGCTATGCTCAAATCCTTCATCTCTCCCTAGAACTTGCAACCCCGATCCCCCTGAGCTCCGACTCCATCTCTCTCAATCTCATAGGCATTGTTTATAAAAGTTTTCAAGAATTTTTGAAAATTTAAATTTTGCTTAAACATGTAAAATGATTATAAGGAAAATCCTAAAATTCAAAAAAAAAAATTGACATTATCAAAAAGAGAAATCATTACTTAATAAACATTTAATTACGTTTCTTAATCCAAAACTAAAACAAAAATAAGATGTCATTCTTGAAATTAGGATCCTATACAAGGTATGACATTGTTTACAAAAGATTTCTAAATTCCTTTAAAATTTAAATCTTGCTTAAACATATGAAAAGATTAAAGGAAAATCCTACAAAAAACTTTTGAAATTAACAAAAGACAAATCATTACTTAATAATCATTTAATTACATATCATTATTCAAACATTAAAAAAATGAATACCATTCTACAAATTAGGATCCTATAATATATATGACATTTTTTTTTCAAAACTTTCAAGAATTTCTTTAGTTTAAAATTTGCATAAACATGTAAAATGGTTATAGGCAAAATCCTAGAAAAATACTTTTGCAATTAACAAAAGACAAATCATTACTTCATAATCGTTTGATAAAATATATAATTGAAAAATTAAATTTGTTGCGATTCTTCAAATTAAATTAGGATCCTATATTATTTATGACGTTGTTTACAAAATCTTTCAAAAGGCTTTTCAAATTTAAATTTTTCTTAAACATGTAAAATGATTATAAGGAAAATCCTAGGAAAATACCTTTGAAATAAACCAAAGACAAATAATAACTTAATAATAATTTAATTACATATCTTAATCCAAAATTAAAAATAAATAAATAAATTTGTTGTTATTCTTCAAATTAGAATCATATATTATGTATGACATTCTTTACAAAATATTTCAAACATTTCTTAAAATTTAAAAATGTAAACTGATTATAGGGAAATTCCTAGATAAATACCTTTTAAATGAACAAAAGATAAATCATTACTTAGGGCGTGTTTAGTTCAACCTCATTACATGTCTACAATGGTAATTATGATTACATTGTCAAGATAAGTGTTTGGTTGCTTTTTAGCATGATAATAGAATTTAGCATGGCAATGATAATTACCAAAAAATTGGTAATTCCAATGAATATTCATTACCTCCCTATCACATGGTTAAAAAGACCAATTTACCCTTTAGTATCATTTGTTATTATTTCACTTGTCTTATTTCATGTGCCACGCCACGCCACAACCATTACCTCCTCCTCCTCCTCCTCTACTTCCACCGCCACATCAGTCATTGTCGCTGCCACCACTACTACCTCCTCCTCCTTCACCAATGCTACTGCCAACCCTTGTCATCATCGCTACCTCTAGCAAGAGAATTGTCGTCACCGTTACTACCGCAACCATCACTACCTCCTCAACCTCCACCGTAGCCACCACCACTGCCTCCTCTTTCGCTGCTACTACACTAGGGTTGCCCCCCTTAATCCCTGTAGCCACCACTACCCCCACTTCCTCTACCATCATTACTACTACCCCACCGCCATCGCTGCCACTTTTACCATAATAATTGTCATAGTTGTTGTCGCCACCACACCCAAAGTGATGAACACACCCTTAGGCTTTAAGCCTCCGAAACATTATTTGATGTGAACCGATAGAATCTGTTCTTCCCAAAGTGTTGTCTGGCAGGATATCCAAGACACTAGGAGCAACTTTGGGAAGAGGTGTGCACACTAGGAAGAAGTGATTTTATTCTTATGGCCAATTTGATGAATTGTGACTGGCAGGTTTCTGGGTCACAGGGTAGATTAGCAGGATATCCGGGTCTACCATGGTTCTCTTCCCACTAAGTAACCTTCATAAAGAAAACAAAACTGACATCATCTTTGAATTATATTTAATTATATATATAAATATAAGATATTTTATTATATAATTATTTTATTTTATTATTTTACTTTGTTTTATTTTATTGTTTTTTTTATTATTAGGATTACTAGCTTTGCTAATGTGTGTGTTTTTAGGCTGCGATGATCCTTCAGGAGGGCAGAATTTTAGTGAAACAGATGCCAAGGGTTGGGGCTAGCAGTGAGAAGTGAGAAAGACGTTCAATGAATTCTCGTTATTTATTTTCTTTTAGTTTATATTCCGAATAAAACTTTCTGTTTAGGTTTAGGTTTATTTAATGTAATTAGTAGCCTTGCACTTGTCCCAGTACAAGTGCGGTGGTAACACTTCCCGAATTTGGGTATTTTGAATTTTAGTTATTATTTATAAAAATCATGGAAATTTTATGTTATTATAACTGCTAGAAATTCGGGAGTGTTACAGTACTGCTTTTGGCAAATTCCTTTTGCATGTGCTCTAAGAACTTTTCATCAAATCTAAGGTTCTACTTGAAGAATTAAGGAGTTAGGCACTCAAGGTTAGTAAAGTTACTTATTTCATTTTTTTTTGAGCTGAGTATATTTGTTTTTAGTAATTTTATTGTTATTTTAAATATGTGTTTGTAAATTTATGAGTTTCCAAGCATATTTTACCATTGTAATGTTTTTTTAACCTTTTTTTTCCATGCGTTTTTAATTAGGTTTTAGAAGATGTTGATTTTTTTATGGTTGTGTAACTATGTTTTTATAATTTGTGATGTTATTTCTTTATAATGTTGATTATTACTAATTTTTTTTAGTATAAATATTGGTTAGGTGTGACTGTTATTTTTTTTAATTGGTTAAGTAAGAAATTATAATCAATTTTATTATATAGAAAAATTAGTATTAATTTGAAAATGGAATAATTGTAGTTATAATGCTTTCTATGAGAGAGAAGGGGAAATAGAAGAAGGTAGATGAGCGCCCACTAGATGATTCGAGAAGGGAATAGCAGTCGGGATAGACAGCAAAGCCAACCACAACAAGCAATTCCCCAGGCAACCATATGATCCACCTGATGACTCCCTTAGCGACCCCACATGTGCCACCAAAATAAGCAACACCACAGCAGACGATCCCCCAGACTAGCCCAATAAGGGGCGCAGGATATTAGTGTGAGCGACTACAAGGATGAGGTTTTGAGATCAATATTCCCATGAGTGAAGCGGAGCGGTTTCTTGGCACCAAGGAGGCTAAGGACCAAAATCTCCCACGATTATCATCTTTGCGAGTAACTGGATTTGATGTGCAAATTCAAGATAAGTAATTGTTTCAATGAGTCAATATTTTAATTAAAGTGGTTGGAATGTGAATGTGAGATTACATTTAATTAAAATTTATGATCAATTGTGCAGATTGTTAGTTCCAACGTTTCACTTAAGAGAGGGTGAATTAAGTTATATTAAAAATTCAAACCAAAGATGACAATCAATTAAATCAAGGAGAAAGAGTTAGAAAGATATTACTGAAGTGTACATAGATGTTTATACTAGTTTAGTCTTAATTTCCTAACCTACGTCTAGTGCTCAGATTGTCTATAAGATTTTCACTATCATTCCAAGATTACACGATTTCTTAGTACCTCAGTACAAAGTAATCCTTACCAAGACTCACTCTCTCTTACAAGTTGTAATCTAATAATCACACTCAAAGTACCACTACCTTGAGATTTTACAGAAATCAAATTGTTTGCAAATAACTCTCTTACAAAGAAGATATATAATCACTGATGAACAAATATTAGAAAATAATAAACACAAGAATATGAGCAATAATTGATAATGTACTTGGTAGGTTGCTCCATATTGAATGCTCAGGTATTTATAGTTGAACACTATTAGTGTCCATTGTGAGTGTTCAAACTTTTCGTTAGACTGATCAAGCTTTCTATTAGAGATAGAGTGGAATCATTGAAAGATTTTGAGGTTTGGTCGCTGCAACAAATCTTCATGTGACATCCCTTTGGTCTAATATGGGATTACTTAAGGTTGAGTCACTTTCGTCTTTCACCGGAAAATATTCATTTAAGCGGCTTTGAGATCACTTTCGTGTGCTCTGTTTTCTGTCACTGTAGTTAATGCTCTAACACAATTTTTGCTTTTTGAGATTTTGAGTGTAATCCAAGAATTAAAACATCTGAAACTCATAACCAAATATATTTAGTAGTATTGAAAAGTAATATGACTGGTAATCAAAAGTAATCAGATGATAACCGGTAAATTTGAATTCTTAGAGATGAAGGTTTAGTGCAGCAAGAACACACACTTGAGTGTTCTTTCAGATGCACTAGAGTGCTTCACTGGAGTGTGTATTTTGTCACACTCGAGTGCTGATGAATTCTATCTCTAGTAGAATATTGTTGAAAATAGGTTACTCAATTATTAGTTAAAATGGTTTCAACTTCTATTAGACACTCTAGTGTCACAGATGTACAATCAAGTGCGTCAGTCAAATGTCACAGAGTAATACTCAAGTGTGCCTCATTAAAAAAGAGACAACACTTCTGATTCATTAGCGATTGTCATGCAATAATCTTGCAAGTGCTTACCTTTCACTTAAGTCTTGGAATTCGCACTTGAGTGCCCTAATACTGTACTTCCAAGGTTAAAGCGAGTGTAATGCAAAAGTTATTGCGAATGTTACACAATATTCGAGTGTTCATTTATGCACCCTAAGTATCTATCACAATACCTTCATAAATCAAGTGAGTGTCATGCAAAATCTGTGAAGTTTTAGCCAACACTCAAGTGTTTAACACTACACCTCCATAAATAAAGCAAGTGTTGGGCAAAACCTCTGCGAGTATTAAACCAATACTCGAGTGTTCACTTAAACACTTTGGTGCTCTGAGTCTTATTACTCGAGTGTTGATGTCTATACTCAAATGATCTTCTCATATTACTTTATAAGAGTTTCCAAATTCAAGTTTTAGTTCAAAAAAATGTTGTTCATTGAGTTTCTTGAAATATACACTCAAGTAATTTGAATCATCAAGTCCTCTTTCTTTTTCAAGTTTGTTATCATTAAAACATAAACCGAGAATTAACACAAATGAGTAGGGGAATATCACCAACAAGAGGCTGGACATGGCCGGTCTAAATAAGCTCAGCCAATGGCTACATGTAGTAGTTCGTGGAATAAGGCCACGAACCAACCGATTAAGAAAGGTGGTCATCTATTTAATTGTTATCTAAATGAGCTATGAGGCAATTAGTTTCAGTTTCCCATCCACTTCAAGGGTTGGAAGAAGCTACCAAAGAATTTGAAGGAGGAGGCGTTGGATGAAGTTGTGAAGGTAACTAATTTAATATATTGAATCAAATTTATAGATAATGAAATTTTAGTAATTATAATTTATTTAATTTGTTATTGATGAATTTAATTTTGTGATGTCGTATAAGTTTGCCATACAAGATGACAGGAGGTGATATGCCTGGTTAAAGATGGAGGACGGTGGAGGAATTAGAGAAAACGTCTCAACCATTATGTGGATACGGATTGGATGATGCCTCCTGGTCAATTGATGGAGATCATCCTACCTAATGACTAGGCGAGATTTGTCTAGTATAGGAGGATCTAACTAGGGCATGCGATTTTGTTAATATTTATTATTTTGAAGGAAATATTAAAAATATAACAAAATATTTTGTTTATTTTTTCCTTTCATAGGCTCTTTCTAAGAGAGACACCAGGAATCGCAAGCACCAAAAGATCTATCACATGGCAAGATCGAAGACATTTACTGCCATTGACAGAGAAATGATATTTTTACAATTAAATTAGCAATTAAATTAATTTTAGTTTAATATTATAAAATAGATGGTCACTCATAATTTATTGTTTAAACATTTTTTTAGGAAAAGAAGGAAGAATAGGAAAACCATCGAACACACTATAAGGAGTTATTCACTTATACTCATAGACACCAGGACGGTATTGCAACCTTTTAGTAGGCAGAGGAGGCCCTTATAAGAGATATAAATAAATTTAGATGAATATGTTTTATTTCTTTTAATTATATGAATTCCTTGATAATTGTTTAAGAAAATGTTGCGACAAGAATGGATTGAGTAGACTACGGCTGAGTTGAGAGAGTCTTAGACAATGGAGTCCTAGGGGTCAACTATAGATCTCATTGTGCCTTTGAAAGTTGTTGTGGGCCTAGCTGAGCACCCCATACATTGTATCTTGAAGCTTCTCCCTCAGTAACTTAAGGTGTTTCAAAAGGAGCACAATGGCTTATCCGTAAGTATGAAGGCCCATATAAGATTGTGGGAAGGGTAGGAAAGCTTTCTTACAAGCTGGACCTACCCTTGAACTTGAAGATTCATCTTGTCTTCCATGTTAGCATGCTCAAGCCACTTCATGAGACAAGGGTGATCCTAAGCCAGTACTGTGATGAGGATGTCACTAGATTAGGCGAGGGAGAGTATCACACACAGAAAGGAATGTTGGATATTTTGCTTGCACAAACCCTTTGCATTAAATGGAGGTTTGGACTTTAGTCTAGAAACTTCCACAATGTTGTAGATATGTGTACGTAGAGAGAGAATTGTATAGAGAATTCTAGAGACTCCTATGTAAACATAAATATCTAGATATTTCTGGAGAAGGTTTTGGAGAACCATTCTCAACCTTGACATTATTTTGATCTTGACAGTTCACTGAGGAGCTGGTAGGCTATAAATAGGGGTGCCCTCCTCGTTTGTAAATCATCCAAGGGAATTCAAGTATTTCTCATTCAAGACCTTCTCTCACTAGGTAGAGTTCTCTTTCTCTCTCTAAAGTTCTTAGTCCTACTCGTAAGGGATCAGCTAACTTAGCCAAGATCAGGAGGGTTGATTAAGCTAAGACCGACATGGTTTTGGGAGGTAAAGTCGGAGGCCGTAACAGTATGCTATGTAAACTAAACAATTTTTTCTTTTTTATACTATTCACTTGTAAACAATATAATCACATATTTTAGTTTATGACTGAATAAACTCAATAAACTTAATTTGATTGCATATATATATCTTAATTATTTATATTTTTTAGGGTTATGATATGAGTGAAATAAGAACCATATATGGGGACGACATTTAATTTATACTTTGTGCAAATAGAAAATGATTGAATCAATGTTGTGAATCGATGTAAAAGTTGAAGTAGGGATACAAATACAGTTGCAGATGTATTAGCTAAAGAAGCGTTGAGTTTTGCTAATGGCGCGGTCTTCTTCAATTCCCCACCTGGGTTTGTGCTTGACGCTCTCACGTCAGATTTAGGAGACTAGTCATAGACTTCTTTCTATATTTTGATTTACTAAAAAAAAACAAGTTTACAAGAGAGGGGGAAAAAAAAGAAGTAACCCAGTAGAGGTTGCTGTGGGTGAGAGAGAATAGAGTTGAGGTTGTTGTCAGGAAGAAAGATTTGTGTGTGGGGAAAGAGAGAATTGAAGGGGAAATATTTAGAGATAAGAGAATAGAGAGAATGACATTAAATTTTTTTGCCACATTCTAAAATCCTAAATTGAGTTTATAACCTAACTAAAGATTTGTTGAATTTTCTAACCTTATTTTAAAATAGATTAGTTCAAGCCACTTTATATGAAATTTTCCTAAAATATTAAAGCCAAACTAATATCAATTAAAGTAGAGAAGGGAAAAAGTGAAAAAATAAAATAAAATAAATTAAGTTTTGGATTGAATTGCATACTTTCTATAACACCCCAAATTTAAGATTTGTAAATTTGAAATATTATAGGGGATTTAAATAGTGAAATTAGCCTACAAAATTAAGGATCTAAATTTTTATCCTATAATTTTAATTAAAGGATCAAATAATTTCAATTACAAAAAGCCAAAAAAAAAACCTTCAATGAACAACAAGGCCTATGCTCTAATATAAACTCAACCCATTATATCCATTCTCTAACCCATCACGTGATCAACAGCTAGGGGATATAAAGTGGCGGAGCTAGAAATTTTAATAACGGGGGGCGAAAATAAAAGATATTACATTATAAATCACAATTTTTCTAACTAAACCCTAACTTTATTTTCCTCAAATCAATATATAAAACAAATCATAGAGAAGACGAGACTCTCCTCCAAGATACATAATAAAATGCAAGAGACAGTTAAATTGCTTACTTGTGTTGATAGATGAACATGAGCTTCAAAGAGTCAAAACGTTTAGGTGAAATAAGTGATTAAGAATTTGCATGGCAACAAGAGACAAATAGGACATATGATGATTTCTTAATTTTAATAGATTTGAAACATATTTTTGAAAATGGAAGAAATCACCAAGAAGAGGGTGAATTAGGGATTTTAAAAATTCTTTTTGAACTCTTTTTCAAAACCTTTGAAAAATAAATAACAAGAGAGTAAGGAAAGAAAAGCTTGACACACAGAATTTATATTGGTTCAGTCTTTTAACCTTGACCTACGTCTAGTCCCCAGATATCTTCTGGGTATTTCCACTAGTTTAACAAGCTTTAACTACAACAATGTAAACAACAGGCAATCCTATTCACTTAGGACTTGCTTCCCCTTACACTTTGTAATTAAGCTACCCCACTCACAAGTTTCCACAACCTTGAATTTACACCAACAACTTTTGATTTCTAAGAATCAAGACTCTCAAAAGAGCAGATAATGATAAACACTGAAGATCAATATAAAATCACAATACAGACTCAAATTGCAAAAGATAATCAAAGTAGCTTGGTTGTGTGTGTCTTGCTCTGAGTCTTCATAGCCTTTTTTAGGCTAACTAGATGAACTAGCTATTGCAATTTCTTCTATAACGTTCAGCTGTAAATCTGGAAAATGACAGTTGCATATTTTGCTCTGTTCTTTCAATTCTCAGCTGGAATCTTGGAATATGTTATTGCAAAAAGTCTTCTGGGTATTTAGTCATTCCATAACCTTCATTTGACCGTTGGAGAGAGATTTATTTGATCCATAACGGTCTGTGCTGAACCATTAGGATAGAAGAGAAGGATCAGCCCTGTTTTTGGTTCTTCATTTAATGCTCTTTATTCCAAATCTGATTTCATCTTGATCTTAGCTGAACTTATCTGAAAATTACTCAAAACTTTATCAAAGACGTTAAAAGCAATATAATCATATCATAAAGCATTTTTAGATTAACCCATAAAGATTTCGCAGATCAACATCATCTGGTTTTTCAAAATTAACGATGCAAACTCGAGTTTGTAATCCTAGACTCGAGTTTGGGGTTCATCCAGAAAGCATGAATGTTGAGCAACAGCCTAAACTGGTAGTTTACAAATATTAACTTGAGTTTCGTTCTTACAGAAAAGACTGTCGGGCTCTGGACTTGGAATGGAACTTTGGACATGTACCTAGACTCGAGCCAATTAGTGACTAACTCGAGTTTGGGTCTATGTTAAGAAAATAACCCTAAGTTCAAGAATTTCCAGATTGGAGTTTAGAATCACAGACTGGAGTTTGCAAATCAAGTATATCGATGGTCTTTCTGTATGACTCAGACTCGAGTTTACATAGGCAAACTCGAGTTTCAGCAAGAGCTGAAACTTTGACATTTTTCTTGGTCAAATGTAAACTGGAGTTTGGAAGTACAGACTGGAGTTTGCAAGATTTATGAAAATATTGAGGTTTCTAAATTCTTTCTGTTTAGTCTAAACTCGAGTTTCATGGTCTAGACTCGAGTTTGCCTTGTGCAAAATTCTGATTGTTCTCCGTATCTCCCAGACTTCAAGTTTGTTTTCACAAACTGGAGTTTGGCTTGATGTGAAAAACTTTGATTGCTTTCTGTGACTCCTCAGACTCGAGTTTGTCTAAGTAAACTCGAGTTTGGCTTTCTTGCATAATTGAGCAGCTTTCTGTCAAGTCTCAAACTCGAGTTTACATACCCAAACTCGAGTTTGCCTTTGATAGTAAGTTTTTTCATCTTGCCAAAAACAAACTTCATGCTAAGTTTACAATTGTCAGTTATCGTCAAAACACATAGAGAACTAACAATTTTGACATATTTAGGAAGTTATCAATACTAAATTAAGATTTTAAAAGATATCAATTTGGGTGCATTATTTGTGGGATTGCAACTTAAAATATAAATTGTTAGTTAATTTTAGGAAATAAAAGAATAATGAATAAATAAAAATTGGAGGTTTTTAAAAGGAAAAATAAAAAGTTGTTATTATTATTATTATTATTAAAATGTAATACTTTTACCGTTTTACAATTCGTCATTCATCATTCTACAAACAGTCAGGGCAATTTTAGATTAAACAAAAATGGGACCCAATTGATTACGAGAGGATATCATTACTTTTTTTTTTATACAAAAAATTTTAGGAAATGGGTCAAGCTCACCCACAGTCCAAAGGCAGGGCGCTTAGATCCTAGTCCACAGAGGATACTGGCCAGAGAGTACACATGCCTCCACCTCTATCAGCGTTACCATTGCTTCTTAAACCTCCCCAGCGCTTTGACCAACGCAGAGGATATCATTATTTGAAGATACTCATTGCCTCTTCCGTTTCCATCTGTAGCTTGTGTGTCTTAGTATTTTTTTTTTCAAAAAAAAAATTAGGGGGGGGGGGCGGGGCCCGCCCTAGCCCCCCCTCCCTCCACCATTGGGGATATATAAGCTCATGCATTTGGGCCCAACCAAATTTTCTAGTCCATTGTATCTGCGCAGCCCAACATGTGATGAATATATATCAGTAAGACCTTCATTCTCCATTTCAGCAAGCCCCGTACAGATAAAGCCCATCACATATCAACTATACTTATTATCTTTATCCTAATCTAACAAAAACACAAAAGTAATATCAGTAGATCAGGAAAAAATGCGATACGCCATTAGAAAACCTAATCACAACGCTGTTTATGCAAGACTTTAGTGATGCCATGCCTTCTCCAGAGTCTCGAGCCATGCACTGCATACCCATTAGATTTTTGCATTCGGATTGGACCCTTGCTTGTTATATATATATATATATATATATATATTGCCTTCTTCAACTCCATTCCCCTTCATTGTGAGTGAGACCCAGAGAGTGAGACGCAAGAAAGGAGAGACCGTCGAGAGAGAGAAAAAAAGAAACAAACTAAAATCTTCCTTTGCTCAACGTCACTAAAACAGAGGAGAAAAACCAGCAACCATTCTCGTCATTCAGCCTAATCCATCGAGGTAAGCATGGGGTCCCTTGTTCCTTCTTATTTTCGTCACCTCCCTATCGCAAACACAAGCAAATTAAGCTATAGGAATTTAAAATGATAAAGCTTTCTAACCTGATCATGGAAAACAGGGGGGCTGTTAGCGTCGGTTTTCTGTTATATATATATGAGAACATGAAGCAAGCAACATTGAGGTCAAGTGGGTAGGTGTGTGTGAGTATATTGAAGTTGCAGAGGAAGCTTGCTGTCTTGCAAGAATATATATATATATCAACGTCACTACTCCTATTTTTGCCGTCACGGGTGTGTGCACCTATATATATATAGGTTGACACTAACTGTATGTGTGTGTGTGTTTCATTCTTGCTGTGATATTTTTAATGTTGAATATATAGAGAGTAAAAGAAGAGTTTGCTACACGTGTGTGTGTGTCTACATACATACACATATAAATATTGATGCCATGCTTATATGTATATATAAGGGTCGCTTAACATAGATATATATATTATTGCTGATGAGTGCGTGTGCGTGTGTATTAAAAAGGAAGAAGAAAAAATGCTGCAGGGGGGTTTGCATCTGTTAATATATGTATGAGTTTATCAAGCTTTTGTGTGATAAACTAATACATGCCTGTGTGTGTGTGTGTGTGTGTGTGTTTGCTGAAAAGAGAAGAACACGCTGCTCAAGCATTTGTGTGTGTACGTGTGTGTGTATTTATAAACATAAGATTAACAAAGCATATAAATAAAGAAGCATAGGATAAAGTACCTTGTCATGCATAGGGATATGTGTGTGTGTGTATTAATAATGGAGTTATTGAATGACTTGTCGAAGGAAGTGAGCTTAAATAAGTTTGTCCTTGAACCTTTTGAGGAAATTGAGATTCAAACCCATGAGGACTCTAATATCAAACCATAAGAATGAAGGGCTAGGGTTATGCCAAAATTTAAACCTAATGGTAAAGGCGCACTCAATTCCTTTAACCAAATCAGACACACAGATCCACTAATCTCCTACAAATACACCTTTGTGGTCTATCCGGCCGAACTTGACCCAGGACGTATCAAAGGTTCCAACTGATTTACTAAAATTAGGCATGCATCATAGTGCAAATCTGTTCACAATGTACAAACACTATCCCAAATTAGTATAAATTATCTATAAGAAGCATCCATAAGAAAGCCCAAATGTATACCAAGTGTTTAGCAGTAATAACTGCCAGATAAAATGCCTTTGTTTTTCTAACATTCAATATCATGCTTCAAGAAAATCTATCTTCATCATGATAAAGGACATTCTTCTAGCTAGTCCACCACAAAGATTTCTAAGAGTGATTTCTTCACATAAGTTAAGAAGGCTGAGACAGAAATAAGAAACTCAGCGCTGCGGAACTCATTGTGCCTTGTCATTATGGAAATAAATAACCACAAAAGACTTGACCACAATTAAACCAATTATCACCACAGTTTACTGTTCACACTCTTCCATATAATAAATCAGTCATCTTCATTTGGCAATTGTTAATTGACAATGGGCATTAAAGTATTCCAGAACATCTTAAAACCCATAGGCGCCAAGATAGCCTGCAACACAAAATAGGATCATCAATGAGGACCAGTACATAGCCACAGAATTACTTCATTTTCAGCCCAATGTGAGTCTCTGTAGGAGTAAACACAAGAGCCTCAACGTTTTTTAACAACCATTCTGACCATAAATATTAGACTACCCGAGACTTGGACGGAAGGATGCAGAGCAACGGAGTCTAATTAAACAAACCAGACAACTAGAAAAAGCGCAATGATAGGAGTATTTCCCAAATCATCCCAATATTGGAGATTGAGGTCTTGAAAGTTGCTGATAAGAAGAATAAGGAGGAGAACCCAGATTCTATTTTTAATTCAGATGCCTTTAAAACTATGGAGGCTCATACCACCCTCGATAACGTCAAGCATAAAGTATTAGAAATGCAATGTGATCGTGGTACTTTAGAGGAAGTTAGCGTCCGGCATGTGGTGAAGAATTCAGCATCAGCCCCTCAAGTAATGGTCGAGGGAAGGAGAATTGGCGGCATAAGCCGCATGATAAAAAGAGCTCCGCGCATGGAATCAAGCTCCATTCTTCAATTATGCGCAATCTGAGGGTCCAGAAGAAACCTTTGGGTGCCCATATTTCTAAGGAAGCCATTGAGGTTCTCAGAGATGCTATGGTGAGTACAGGTGATGTTACTAAACTGCATGGCTGCAGTGACGGGCAAAGGAAGCATAGTGATGTTCATGACGATGAGCCCGGGGGATCGAGTATGCGAGTTTGAAGTTTGCCTGCCTTTTCATATAGTTATTTATGGATTTAAAAATATTAGTTTGGAACTTTCAGGGGGCAGCAAGAAAAGGTTTCTTTGGTACGTTTATGCATTTTATATTCGAATATAGACCTAGTATTGTTGTTTTGGTTGTGCCTCACATTTCAGGCATCAAGGAATTTACAAAGCGAACAGAATTTGATCATTCTCACAGACTTGAAGCGAGAGGCTTCTCAAGAGGCATATGGATTATGTGGAAGGATATGGTCAATGGGAAAATTATCTATAACCATGCGCAACTTATCTGTTGTCAAAAATACTTTAGAAGTAGAGTTTTCTTAGTGGTAAAAATATGTGTAATGAATATGGTATAATCTGTATACATACAACATTTCTTACAAGAAGAAAAATAGTAAAAACTCTTAAGACGGCCGCAAATAATGATAATGAAATTAATGAATTCAAACCCAACGTATGTTGTCTCCTTAAAACAAGTTGTTCCCTCTACACGGATGCCAAGGATCACGAACAATTGTCTTCTATGATAGAACGAATTACGTCTCCAGAATGATAGCATTATCAATCAAGAGCCCAAAGTACTTTTAGAATTGCACATTATATGAGATGATAGCAGAATGCAGCATATGAGAGCGAAGTGTTGGGAAAATGAGTTTTTTTCCTAGCACACGCAAGTCTATTTATAGATGATGAAACAATCAAATAAACACCCGTTTGGCAAGTCGATGCGACCTTGGCGGACTAACATGATTGGTGGAGGCGAACCAGCACCTACTTCTTATTCATAACCCATGGGATTTAAACACAAAATCCAACATTATCCACACACATGTTGTAATACTTGATGAAGGCGTAGAAGAATCATGACTCTCAAAGGCAAGGATGGATAGTGGTGCTCTGATGAAAATATCCTCTAAGAGTAGGCAGTGGCTTTCTTTAAAAACCCTTGTTCTAAGGATGATGAGGAAGTTCCGATGTATGGTGGTGAAGGAACCAGTTCCTCTACTCATCTAAAAGGATAAATAGAGAGAGTTTCTCCCATTTGGACCACCCATATTTATTTATTTATTAACTATTGATTTTTAAATGAAAAAAATCATTTTTAAATAATATGTTAGATGAAATATTGTCTTTATTTTAAGTTCTCTTCCTATTAAAATATTTTTTTAAAAAAATAAAAAGTAAAAAAATTAAATCAGGATGGTCTAGATGGAAGGAGCTCTCCCTACTCATTCTTTGGCATGCTAGAGGGGTTTTTCTTCAATTAGCCGAAGGTAGGTGCACTTTCTTGGGCCTAATATTATGAACAGTGAATTAGACAAGGCCCTCTTTCAAATGAAGCATTTGAAGGCACCCAGAATTAATGGTCTCCATACATCGTTTTTTCAATCACACTGGTAAGTGGTGGGTCCCTCAATGTGTGAGATAGTAAGAAAAGTTTTTGAAGCCTCAATCTTAGAGCATACTTGAACCCTTATCATCACTCTCATTCCTAAAGTGTCGAGCCATGAGAAAATAAAGGAATTTATGCCAATAAGTTTGTGTACGGTTTTATATAAAACTATTAGAATATTTTCCTCTCCCCAGCCATTTCGGCTTAAATAGATGTGAAAGTGACTCTTTTTTTATAAGAACAGTGCATTATAATTAGGGTTTTGAATAAGATGATGACCTTCTTATTTTTCACTCTTATTCCTTTTTCAATATGAGAAAGGAATAAGAATGAGAGGTGTTAATCTTTTTATCATCTTGGTGCTGAGCTATTTTTCCGTAGAACCTCCCCTGCAATATCGTTATTGCAAAGTTCCTTCTAATTGTCTGGAAAAGCTTCTTCCCAAGCTAATTCATCCTAATCAAGTGAGCTTTGTGGGTGGCTGCAATATTATTACTGATAATATTATCGTAACTCAAGAAGTTGTCCATTCTATACAATGTAAGCACGATTCAAAAGGATGGATGGTTGTTAAAGTAGACCTCAAAAAGGCATTTGATTGACTGAGATGAGATTTTATTGAGGATTCATTTATAGATGCTGGTTTATGAGAGAAGTTTGTAAAGGCGGTAATGCTATGCGTCACTTCTTGTAGCATGAGTGTGGTTTAGAATAGTACACGAATAGGAATCTCAAAAAGTGTACCATGATCTAAGGGCAGGGTGAAATCTCCCTTCTTCCTAGGTGATATCATTGTTGGGCAGGACGAGCTGTCTTTTACCCTCAAATGTTTACCTAGGCACCCAGGAGCTAAGATGCCTCCCCCAGCGCCTTAACCAATTCCAGAATCAAACCCCCTTCTTTTGGAGAGAGTGTCCAACCCATTTACCAGTTGAACCAAAGGACGAGGGGTCAAAACATTTTCCTTATCATTAATGGTAATTTAGTAAAAGTCCTCTCATCCCCCCTTATCAAATCAAACACACAATTAATACTATTTAGCCCTACCAATGCCAACCAAGTGCAATTAATCAGAGATACTTTAGATGAGTTTTGCTTGAGCTCAGGGCATAACATGAGTAATAATAAAACGGAAATTTTCTTATTGATGAATGTTCCATGTGATTATTAAGAATGGATTAGCAATCAATTGGAGTTTAAGAAGACAGATGATCTTGACAAGTATCTAGGGGTTCCGTTACTTCATAAGCGAGTTAAGCTAGGGACCTACGAGTATATTGAAGAGAATGCAAGAACAAGATTATCTGGCTGGGCCACCGAGACTCTTTCTCTTGCAGGTCGTATCACGCTTGCTAAATATGTTCTTTCTGATATTCCATCATATGCCATGAAACCACCAAACTACCCAGTGTGGTGTGTGATCGTATTAAGAAACTAATCCGGGACTTTGTATGGGTAGCTCATAGAAGGGAAGAAACTGAGTTTGATAACATGGAATGATGTTTGCCAGCCAGTCAAAACATGTGGTTGTGACCTTAAAAAGATAGAGCAGCAAAATCAAGTGTTTATTATGAAACTTGGTTTTCAAGTTCGTACATGTCCAGACTTACTGTGGGTGCAAGTTTTGGGACACAAATATGGATGGGATGATTTTCGAGGGCCTTATAATAAATAGAACCAAAATTGCTCCTACTTATGGTGTAACATCAAGAAGGTATGGAGAGATTTGGAACTGGGAACACGGTGGGATTTCTCATGTTTGGCTTTTGTTTGGCAGTTGGCTGTCTGAAGGGGGCCCTCTCAAACTCTTGACTTTTTGGGATATTAATAACGAGGAGGCTTCTCTTCCAGAACATGTCCTGTCTCTTATTGCAGGTGCTAACCTCCGATGGCGGATGACGGTCAGGCACAGGAGTGTTTTGGGAGCAGACAGGTGACGGTAGCTTCTCAGTTAGCTCTGCTTATGATTAATAGGTGGGAATCAATCTGGAAATGGGAAGGTGATCAAAGTGTTAGAGTGTTTCTCTGGTTGGCAGCAAGTAATATAATAGCCTTCTCACTAATGTTGAGAGGTATTGGTGGCATATGTCTAACTTGGATTGGTATAGCATTTGTAACCAATCAGTTGAGAATGTGGATCATGTGCTTTACGAAAATGTACACTTGCCCAAGAGATTTGGTTTGTACTTTGATGATAAAGATTTGGTTCCATGGTTTTTTCTTCGTAATCGAAATTTGATTATTATTTTTTTCAATTTTAATTTATCCTGACTTGATCTTGGCATATTGTTGGTGAAGGATGATATTGCTTAACTAGTTTTTGATTTCATTTTTCTTGATTTATAATTTGTTCATGGTTGATGACTTGATGTTGGCTGTTAGGGAGGGTGATGATGAAGAAGATGGAGAGTAATTATAAGGTTAAGGGCAATGCAGTCTATATATTATATCCCTTGCCTGACCAACAGCTTATGCTTTCAAGTTGTTTCTTTTGTGTACACGTTATCCTCCATGTCACCCACTTTCAGTAAAAAAGAAAAGTTAAACTAATTGACAATATGTATTTTTACATATATTTTAGCAATTCATAGTCTTTTTTGCCCTTCAAAAAAGCATTTAGTATTTGACACACTCTCAAAAAAATCTCATATGGATTTTTACATTTTGATCTAAACACGAATGGCTCTAATTTAAGAAACTAATCAATGTCGTAGGGACGATTGGCTGGGATCAAACTTGGTAAATCCTAGTTCAAAAGTAGCTAGGTGAACCTCTTCCCATGAGATAGGTCGAAGCAGGAAGTCATTAGTGATCTCATCAATTTTAATTTCCACTGTACTTGTAACATTTGAGGAGTGCCTCAGCCCTGAGGGAGAGAAAAGATTAGTGAAAAAGGACGTGAATAAGTTATTAATTATAGGCTTATCTCGAGTCCACACTCCATTTTCATCTTTGATGCTTAAGATTGCATTCCTCCTTCATCTAATTAGCGTGGAGAGATGGAAGAATTTTGAGTTTTTATCCCCTAATTGAAGCCATTCAATGCGGGATCGTTGCCTCCAATAATTTTCCTCCTGATCCATCAGATCTTGAATGTGACGAAGAAGACCAACTTCCTCCCGTTTACTCTCCATACTTTGGTAGGCCTGTCGCACAGAAGCTAGACAAGATGTTAACAATTCAAATTTTTTTCCTCCAGTTGGGGAACAATTGTTTGCTCCATTTAATCAAATATTTTTTGCAGTTATTTAATGATATGACAAAACGAAAGATAGAATTAGTATCATGGGGGTGTCCTTGTCCCAGCTATTATACATGACCTGCAAAAAATCATTATGAACAATCCAATAATCCTCAAACCTGAATGATTTTATTTTATTAGAAGAAATATGATTAAAAGTAACAAACAGGAGATGGTGATCTGAACCCAGAGGGTCTATATGGAACACTTGTGCAAAGGGAAACTTATAGCAAAATTAATCATTTCCCATAGCCCGGTTAATTCTCTCTTTAATAGTGGCCTCGTATTGTCTCTGATTGCACCATGTGAACCACGAGCCATTGAAACCCAAGTTATAAGAGAACAATCAAAGATAAATTTTTGAAAGTTGAGGATTTTCCGGATGACTCTAGGATTCCCTCCTTGCTTTTCCTAGTGAGATGTAATGTCATTAAAGTCGCCTAAGCAAATCCAGCTTTCTGTCATGCCCTGAGCAATTTTTTTGATACTTTCATATACTATGAGCCTATCATTCTAAGTAAGGGGCCATAGACAAAAGAGATGTAATGAGGGAAATTTGTTGATAAGTTGTGCACTGAGACATGGATAGCAATGCTTTATGATGAGAGTATGTTCACTATAGTAGTGTTATCCCAAAATAATACAAGGCCTCTGCTTCTTCCATTGGGCTCAACGATCCATTCTTCATCAAAGCCACATTTTCTCCTGACTTTGCTAACATATAACCGATTCTTCTTGGTCTCCATAAGGAAGAAAATGTGGGGTTTTTGTTTATTACAGAAGTCCTTCAAAAATTTGACTAACAGGGGAACCCCTGACAGTTCCAAGATAAAAGACTCATGGCGAACCGATGGCTGCTTGGTGACAACCATCAGTGGTATTTAGTAACTCAGAGCTCAGGTGGGAAATATTTTTATTTTCTATAGTAGAAGGGTCCAGGGGAAGTGGCTAGTGGGGCATACTAGTTGGGAGGGATCCAACATTGCTGGCCATGTGTGTCTTATTGAATTTTTTTTCCATGAATGGAGTTTTTTAATTTTTAAATATTGACACGTTGGCTTACCAAGTTGGCAGGTTTCTTTGGGGTTTGGCCTGGTCAATGCATATTGGTTCTTCCAGGAACAGGAGGCATCGTTTAGGTGGGGTATTCAGGTCATCCTTATTAGGGTTCGGGCCTTTTTTTAATTAGATATTATTGAACCAGTGGTAACTACAAAAATTGGGGACAAGATTATTTGAGGTAATGAGGGTGGCTAAGTTTCAGGCTCATATGGGGGGAACATCACCCGATAATATGGGATGTTAATGAGGGAGGCGGATTCAAGGCTTGTAACGAGGGTTATTTCCTAATATAACGGGCTTGGGATTTTGCATGGGCGTGCTCCAGTCATATTTGGTTTATTAAGAAGGTGGGGTTGTTGAAATAGATGCGGGTTTTGAGGCGAGGGAGAGGTTGGATTTGGGAGTTCCATGATTATGGGCTCATCATTATTGTATGCCATGAAACTGTCAATTATGATCTTTGGACGTTGCCTGGACCATAGTCTTGAGATTGAGTGTCTCCTGATTCTTCATCCTGCATGAGCTGGACTTCTTGATTTGATAGCGTGGACTTCTGCATGTTTGTCAGGATTCAAGTTGTTAGGGACGTGAAAGATGGAATTTCCATGATTCTGAGTTCTGTCGGATTACTCCCCGTTAATGTGTCTTTAAGGCATTGCAGATTCTCCACGTCATCACTGTGAGTTACCAGGTTAACGATTTTATCACCGTGGACTTGGATATTTCCTTTTTTGGGAGCATCTCCGATCACCTTCCTTCTAACGGAGTGCCCTGTCGCCACCGTCGCCTTGCCCTTAGGTTGCATCACCTCATCCCAATTCTCATCGAGCACTACCAGGGCCTCTTCTACTGTTTTCACGTGAGGGGTGCCCAGCATATTTCCATATTGTCCTTCTATCTCCTCATCTTCATTATTCTCAGACTGGAATTTACAATTACATGCTTCATGTCCAATGCGACCACAATCGTAACAATAGTTTTGGAGGCGTTCATACTTCACAGTCACCCAAATTGGATCTCAATGAGGTATAGGGACCCAAAGGCTAGTGATGAGGGGTTCACGTATATTAACGATGACTCTGGTTCTGATGAAAGTTCTTGTAAGCTTGTTCTGCACCATTGGAGATTCGTATAGTACCGTCTTTCCCACTGTATTCCCCAGTAAGATTGCATTTGCACTGTTGAAAGCAACATGGGGGAGGCCATGGAATTAGATCCAAAAAGGGCACCAGTCAAAGTCTACTTCCTGGAAAATTGTATAATCGTCCCAGTGCTGAAGGTTTAGCAAAGCTCCTTGAATCGACCACGGACGAACTTTCAACACTCTCATATAGTCTTTCGTTTAACAAAACAAAATAGGAAGAAGTTTTTGTCAGGCATATCATGTATTTCCATACCTTTGTCGAGGCTCCAACCTTTTTTAATCATTGATACAACCACACCTTTTTTTAGGTTTTTATCAGTTTCCAGGTGGTCTACTAGGGCTCGTCCCTTCTATGGGTTGGTTAAGGCACCCATGTTCAAGTGTACTGCCTTTGTTTTTTTTTTTGTTTCCGCTGCTACTTGAGCCGTGTTCCATTGATTAGTGAAATAAGGATTTTGTTGGGATTATCTGGGAGGTTCAGAAGAGATCCACCAATAACCAAACTATGGGTTAGATGATGATGGACTTAGGTCAGGGAAAGAGCTCACCCAATGTGGGAGGGATATCTCACACAAAACAGGAGAGGGAAAGCTCTCACAGAGGAGAGGGAAAAGCTCTCACAGAGGAGAGAGATATCATTTCATGTTACATTCTATATAAAAGGCATCTAATACTATTAGATTTTTGAGTGAGTGAAAATATATATAAACATTGGGAAATAATATCAGTTCCATTCACCATGACTAACGTCTGTCATTTTTTTTGGTATGTTGTATACCTCTTCTCCTTCCTCCATTCTAACACCAACCTCTTTGTTCCCTCGTCTCTTTCACTACTCTCTAACTCTAAACGGACAAGCCGGAAACATACTCACTTCATTCTGTCATGTTCAGGCCGCCGGAGACGCCACGTGAGCCCATGGAGTTCCTCTCTCGCTCATGGAGTGTCACTACTCTCAAAGTCTCCAAGGCTCTCTCCCTTGCTCAACTCTCGCTTTCCAAGTCCCCCCATTAAAGGTCTTACTGGCAATAAGGGAGTTCACGGCAATCCTACTCTAGAAGATATTACCGGCGAAATCGAAGAGAATGCCACCTTTTCAGGAAACCCATTTTCCTTAATTTGCTTCCTCCGAAACCTCTTAGATAGTCATGGAGAGTATTATGTCACAGTTGGTGAGTGAGCTCAGTGGAGCAGAGCAAGTATGTACGGTCAAATCAACTTGTACTTCTTTCCCCTATCCATCTCTGTCACAAGCAAAGTGATCATAGGGGTAGAGTGCTTGTAATAACAATAAGCGACCATAAAATTATTAAGCTTGCCATCATAGTTTGTGTGTTTGCGTAAGGTGCGAGGAGGATGAAGAGGAGGTGAATGTGTGTGATGAGAAGGCAGGAGAGGGAGATGAATGAGATGGCCCATGTATCTTTGCGTTTGGTTTGAGGGGAGGCCGGGGATAAGAGAGAACAATCCTAAGGAGTAAATTGACCAAATTGTCATTAATAAAAAGTTTTTTTTTTTGTTTAGGGTACATTTTAGAAATATTGAAAATTTTCTATATGCTATTTTGTAAAGATGAGAGAAAAAATTTCTCTTTCTCTTTTTTCCCTCGCACTTCCTTCCCTCGAACCAAACATAGTGGTCTTCTTGAGGATAGAGACGTTGAGAAGGAAGAGGAGGCGACGGGGGAAGGTTGCTGAAAGGGGGCTGAGTTGGTGGAGGGAACAGTAACATTTTTAAACACGCAATCTTCTTATTATTCTAATTAACTAAAATATAACAATTAATATTATTTTAATGTAAACGAGTCACCTAGAAAAATTTAAATTTTATGATTTTGAAAATAACAATTCAAAAGAGGGAATTGAGAATTTTTGTTTTTCTAAATTATGAAGTTTAAATTTATTAAAATCATAAAATTTAAATTTTTCTAAATGAGTCACTAACTATATGGATTGAAATAAGATGTTTTATTATATTTTAATTTATGAGAGTACAAATGAGGTGACGTTTTAAGAGAATATAAGTATTTTTTTTGAAAGACAAAAAAAAAAAAAATAAATAACGGACATTATTAGAGGAGACGGAATTGGTGTTATGCACTTATGCCCCTTCTGAAATATTTACGTATACTTTTTCTGAGTTTCAAAATCTTAATGATAAGCTTAACAATTTTATGGTCACTTACATATAATTTTATAATTTTATTGTTAGATTTACACTTTTTTTTAATAGTATCAACTATCAAATTCTTTGTTCCAGCTTATTTTAGAAATACATGTACACATGAGATATGAAGATACACACAACATTTATAAACATTATATTTATGTTAAGTATTAAATTATTTCTTAAAAATATTTTTATGCTTACAAAGTGATAATTTTCTTAATTGCATATGTATTGATTTTATTGTTATAAATAAATTATAAATTTATGCTAAATTTCTCGTATCGATTTAAAATTTATTATTATCACCATATTATAAAATAAATCACATATTTATTGTTACATACAAAAATAGTTATCCCGAGATATGATATTGTTATTACTATTTTTTATTACTTCCAATATTACTACTATTTTTTCACCATTAGATCAGAATCTTATCTATCTTTATTATTTTTTTCTCCTGTTGAGATTCTGATCTAATTATGAAAAAGTGGTATTAAGGCTTTAAAAATAAATAAGTTTTACTGTATTATTTATATTAAAATAATAAAAACAAATATTTATCTGTTATTTTTTTATATTAATTTGTTCAAGTGGCCCACAAAAAGACAAGTTGCCCGGACGTTTGATTAATGTTTGCATCGAAATTCAATCCTGGGCGAATGAACTTTGCAAGTTCATCGTCGTCAACCTAGTAATAAGCTTTATTTCTTAGTCATTCCCGCGCTGAAAATCTGAGGGGGAAGGAAGTAAACGGAATTATTTTCCCCCACCCAGAATCTAGCTCCAGGTAGTGTTTTGGGTTCGAAATCATTATTGTATTTTTTTTTTTTTTTGGGTTCATCTGAGATTTTCGTTTTCGTTTCTTCCCAGAAAATCTCAGGCCTGGGTTTTGATTCGAACGACTTATCCCTTATACGGTCGTAATGCGATTATAAGATCTGCTTCTGCTTTTGTTTCGGATTTACTCTTGGAAATAGCTGTTGAAGTATGCCATGCATAGTTTTGTTTCCTTTTGGTGCTATATAATTAGATTTTCATATCCACAATCTTTTCCCTGCATTTTTGTGGCTGCTTAATATGGACGCTCTATGAGTAGGAGGAATCTTAAAACTGTTATCTGAAATCTTTATTTATGGTCCTTACTTTGAAGGGAATATGAAGGGAAAGTTCTAGTTTGTTAAGTGGAGGTAATTGTATGTATTGAGAGATCTTGACTATGTCCAACAGAAGCATCTGGTCGAGTTCCTTTCTAGTCTTTGCCTTTGATTCCAAGATAGGTACATTTTACTTGTTTTTGCCATGTAAAGTTAGTCACTTGTCAGCTGTTATTTTGCACAGAATTTGCAGCCTCAAGAAGTGAGTAAATCGGAGTTACACAAATGCACCAGTCTGTGGGGCCAACCACAACCCGAGGTGGATTGCAAACTGATAATGGAGATTCCATTGTGATTTTGGATCAGATTCCACGATGGAGTGATGCGGAGCATAGGCCTTCCTTGGAGTATGACAATGGAGATCCATCGTTTTCTTCCTCAAACTTTCCTGATCCTTTAACATATACATCAGGAACACAGGGAGATGGCATTGGGTCAGTGGCGAGGTTCCCGATTGACCATGAAATTAATTCAAAGATTTATTTGTGGAGGGGGGATCCCTGGAATCTTGCAGTTGATGCTGTAGTAAATTCGACAAATGAGGTATGTTATATGCGTGCGCATGTGTATGTATTGTGTGTGTATGTGTTCCTTTTAGTCTGACGCAGTTAAATTTTCCTTATAATCTGAATTGAACTTTCTATTATAGATGATGGTAAATTTTGTTTGCCATAGTCATGTTATTTGTTAGTTTTATAGAATATCATGGACTAACAAAACTAATTCTCATAATGAAACTTAATTTTTTTTTTTTGGTTTCTAACTTTATATGGTACTGCTTTACAAGACAGTTGATTGTGGAACTTCTCTGATAAAATTATAAATCCATTTTTTTTTCGCATGGGGAAGTTAAAGCTGAAATCTGCTTTATTGACTTCTGTTGCTGTGTGTTCGGGGTTTCAGCCTTCAATATATAGATTAAATGTTCCTTATGTTTCTCTCTTTTTTTTCCCTGTACTTTTTTGCTAAATAATAACCCTTGGAGGGTTACTGGGAAACGTGTTGGAACTAGGGGCAGAATGGGCACCAATGCATTTTTTCTGTTATATGAAGTGATTATTTTGTTCAAAAACAAGTTCACAGAAATTATCATTTTTAAGTACCTCGGGTTCAAATAATTTTTTTTGGGCATCTCTGTTTTTTTAGATGTTTTTAATAATATACCCACTGACCATGAACTTAAATATTTGTTTTTTGCCTGAGTCAGTTATATGTTAGAGCTTCCTGATTTCTGTTCTCTTGCATAGAGTTAACCGGTTGCATTTAGACTTAAGTGTTTCTTTCGCTATCTTTTGTCTTAAGCTCAAAAGTGTCTGGCAATACTAAACTGTCTGGTTTCTGAAAGCATTGAAACTTTTGGTTAACAATGATCCTGTTGCTAAATAAAATGTATGATATTGTGGCCTAATTAGAGTTATTTTGTATGAATATCCTGCCCCCCCACCCCCACGCATGTGACACTCACTGGTACGAGCTATCCTGTGTCTGCTTGCTAGCTTGGACATTATATTACATTGGAAGTCCTTTTACCCTTAGCTTGAGTACTACCAATATTCTTGTGGCTGAACTTTTTTAATCCCTGCTGATTGGTGTCATTATGTAATATAAGGTAATTATTGGGTGGGGATTGTCTTGGTGGATCCACTATAGGACTTGTGCGAAAATGCCTCCTGTAATTTTTGCAAATTTCTGTTATAGGTATATATTGATTTTCACATTGCCCCTGCTATACATATCCAATCTCCCCTGTTATTTGTCTCAAACAATGTAGCCAGAAATTGGAAAGACAATGAATATATTTCTGACATGGCAACTACAAAGATGCAGAAAATTACATTTTTTTTAGCATCATTATCAATGAAATGTTATTTCATGTGCCTGATAATCCCTCTATTACTTATCATAAAATTATTATAGAAGAAATTAAATTATGGTTTTTAGAAGTATGCATTTATTATTCCTACCGAGTACTGACTAAAATATATGTATTTGCTACTTCTATTAAGCTTGTTGAACGGAACCTTTAGTAAATAAAATGGACCTTACCGGGCCATATTTTTGAACCAATTATTTTCTTGGCCAACAGAACTTGGACGAAGCACATAGTAGCCCTGGATTGCATGCTGCAGCTGGGCCTGATCTTATAGAAGAATGTATGACGTTGGTATGGTTAATCATATGTTCTTTTTAATTGCTTCAGAATGCGCTTAATGTTGATAATATATTAATATGGGAACTTGGGACATTATTTATGAGTTTAGTTCTTTTTACTGTGACTTATAATTTTTGAATTGTTTTGTGAGTTTAAGGCTTTGGTTGGAATATTAACTAAGGTATTGTTACCACATACTAGTGAACCTATTTGTTCCCAATAAACAACAATAACAGTAAAGTCTTATCCTATTATGTGAGGTCGGCTACAGGGATCACATGACACCATTGTGCCCTATGTATCCAATGAACATCTCTGATAAATTATATTGCCTCAGTGGCATGAATGAAGAGAAGTTTTCTAGAAATGATAAATTTGTTGCTGACATATACTGATTTTGTATCTTTATTCTTGATAGGGTGGATGTCGAACAGGGATGGCTAAAGTTACTAATGCATATGACCTTCCTGCAAGGTTGGTATTTTGCCAATAGGGCCCTATTTCATGTACTTGTCCATGAAGAAGATATAAGCAGTCTCTATTCACCAGGTTATAAGCCATTTGGCTATGCAAACATGGCTTACTGTATTTTTTTTCTTTTTTTCTTTTTTTTTTTTTTGTGTCTGGAGAATGGATGCTGAGTGCTGACAATTCATTTTCAGTCAGTAGCATTTATTATTACAAGATGCTTTCTATTGCTGATTTTATGTCATTTTTGGATGGCTGTTAGGGGGATTGGGATTTGTATATTGTAGTCTGTTAAATGGTGGATGCGTTTCTGCAAATCCTAACCAGCATGTTTGTTCTTTCTTGGAGTTTGGATCTAAGATTGTTAATTTTATCTTGCTGCACTAATTATGCCACTGTTTTCTGCCCCTCTGTCTCTTATGTATAATTCTTCCTTAGTCACTTGCAATTTCTCAGCAATAAACTGGATTTCTTGTATTCTATGTTTTATTCCTTCTATAAATTTTGTAGGAGAGTCATCCATACTGTTGGTCCTAAGTATGCTGTAAAGTACCATACTGCTGCAGAAAATGCTTTAAGTCATTGCTATCGTTCTTGCCTGGAGCTTCTGATTGAGAATGGTCTTTCCAGGTTTATTTTAAGAATTTCATATCATTTCATCCTTGCTAAAGTTTTGGTTTTGGTGCATCTCCTATTTCATTGCTTATGTTCTAAAACTTACGTTGTCTTGGGCGTATATGTATGCAGCATAGCTATGGGTTGTATTTATACGGAAGCAAAGAACTATCCCCGTGAGCCAGCTGCGCATGTAGCTATTAGTGAGATCTTTTTTTCCTTCATGATGTTACATTTTCTAATATGATTCTTGTTGAGTTTGAAGAATTTTATTGAAGTAGAGGAAAATAAGAACCCCTAAAATATTATTGATTAATCCTTGAATAAAAGAGAGTACGAATAAGCCTTTATATAAGCAAATAGCTAACCCCAGAATCTAATCTAATCTAATTAAATCATAATGATAAAATATTAATATAGGATATAGTATCCTTATCTAATCCTAATAAATACTAAACAATAAACATCAACCCTAATATAATTAATTAATTAATTAATCTTAATACTAAACTTGCTACTCTCAACATTTACCCTCACCTTATAAATCATATAGAGCAATATCAATCTCAGGGAATCAAAATTGCCCCAGTTTTCTTGAGATGTGTTATGACTATTTCATTGCAGTTTTCCATATGAAAAATAGCTTCTGTAAAGGCTCTATATCTGAAAAAAATTTACACGCCCTTTTATAATCAAAGGGGAGACAAGTAAGTGCATCATGGAAAACAATGCTTGTCAACATAATGCATCTGAGGTGTTGTGCATGCTTCCTCTGTTGTTAAGCTAGCGATTGATTTCAGATGGTTGAATAACAGTGGATAAATCACTAGCTTCTTAACTTTGTTTCTTTTTGCCCCACTTTTCTTATTAATGTACTTTCTTATACAGGGACTGTGCGAAGATTTCTTGAGAAGCATAAAGCCAACATAACAGCTGTTGTCTTTTGCACCATCAGCACAACTGATACCGAGATATATAAAAGGTAATTTACAAGTATTTTGGTTTTTACTACTTTCTCTGTTTTGAGCAACACCAGTCTTTGACGGTTATCCAATTTTGGCTGACTTGCTTTTTCAATCTTACTTTTGGATACTGTATTCCCTATCAGCTTATTATTTGGAATCATTACATGTAGGTTGCTTCCACTTTACTTTCCTCGTGATAAACATGAGGAGGTGGCAGCTTTGACAAAGCTTCCTGCAGATGTTGGAGATGAGAATGGTGAGACCACCATTGATGAGCGTAAAATCAGAATTATGCCTTTGCCTAAACATAATGTGGTAAAACCTCCTGAAACTTCAGTTGATGTTCCTATCAGTGATGTTGGCTTGGTACGCAGGTTAGTTATTGGTTCAAGATTTACAAGCTTATACCTTAATTGTTTTCAAACTTTCTCCTACCCCTTCATGTTTGTGTGTATATAGCATACATCTAATTTAAAAGTTTAGGAGGGTTAATATCTACATAGTTTTTGTCTGCTAGATAGGTTTTAGTCTGCCATTGCAAAACCTGACAACTCAAACTAGCTAAAGAAGTCACAATATGATGGCCCTAAAAAAAGAAAGAAAGAAAAGAAGTTACAACATGGATTTCTACAATATGCAACCCTTGCTGAAATTTTTCTTTAAACTAAAGTCGTTAGTACAAACATCTACAACTAAAATAACATAGAAAGGAGATGAAATCTCTTGCCCTGATTCCCCTCTGATCCTGATACCAGCATCAATGTCCCCTATAATTTCAACCACAGAAAAAGTGATTGCTGTGAGGAAATCTAGAATCTAATCTTTCTGACTTGAGCAAAACCATTTTCTTGCAAGAACCTTGTGTAGAAAGCCCAAACTAACTCAGCCACGTGCTCTCTGAAAGTATAGCTTTTAAAGTAGACCATTGCTATCTTGTCCTTGTTTGGGAGAGTGACAATTGTGATTTTTCTACTTGAAATAAAAGCATTTTAGGATATAGAATAATGTGTAGAAATTCAGGGTTCTAGAATCCTATAAATGCATTTTATTAGATGAAAGAAATTATAATTTCCAAGAGAATTAACTATAGTTTCTAACAGATTTCATATGTCACTATTAATTTCCATTTGGTTCATTTGCTTAATATTTTGAAGTTATGCTTGTTTGTGATGGAGTGTTCCTGATCTGTGTGGCTTGTATAGGACTTCTTCATCTTTAGGTTTGTTTCTGGATCCTGCTTTCATGTCCATAGTAAAAGATCCTGATCAAAGACGTCAGGAGCAGTGGGAGAAAGCTGCTGAAGCACAAAGAGGCTGGAATTTAGCCAAGATGCTTGGATTTGGTGCTCTTGTCACGCCTCCATTATCTGGAGCTGAAGAATATTCTCTTCACTCTAGATACCTTGCTAAAGCGAATTCTCTAAGTCTTTCTGAAATTGCGGATATGAAAATTGTGTAAGTATCTGTACTTTAATCTCAAGTTTTACATGCATCATCAATTCAGATATGACTTCCAATCTAATCTATTATTGTTTCGATTAATGAGTCATGCTAGTTGGTGGTCTTTGTTTAAATACCTGGTGGAGAATGATTTTCCATCTTAACAACATGAGAAAAGTTGAGTTCTGGAGTATTGAAATTGTTTTGAACTATTTTGGCTTCTTAATCAAGTACATGAAGACATTTTTTTTAGCAAGGCGTTCAAGCATAATAGTTTCCCTTGTGTCATCATGATATAGTGATTCTCTTTTGGGAAGTGAATAGCAAAATGATGATGCAGGATGATACAGTTCTTCTATTTAATAATGTTTTATGCTCTTTAAAATTATTCATTTTAACCAATCAACATGAAGGATTTTTGAAATTTCTCAAATTTGTCTTTGCATGTAATGATCAATGTAATATTATTTTTCAGTTATCGTGGTGGAGTTGACAATGAAGGTCGTCCTGTTATGGTTGTTGTGGGGGCACACTTTTTGCTCAGATGTCTTGATCTGGAGCGATTTGTGCTCTATGTGCTAAAGGTAATATGCTAATGATCTACTTGATATTTATTTAGGTTCAGCATAACATTAGTGATCGTAACATTTCATTTCCTGGATGTTGGCAATGCATGCTGTTAAAATTTATTGTTAAAACATAGTTGTATTGAATGAGAAACCTATAATGATTGATAAGTCTTAGACTCTTGTCCATATTCCTTTTTTGAATTCTAGCAATAAATTCTAACTTTTATATAATCCCGTTTCCTGTTTACCTTACAAATTTAATAAATCATTTTGGCATCAAATTTCAGGAGTTCGAGCCTTTAATACAGAAGCCTTATTCTATCGTTTACTTCCACTCTGCTGCATCTCTTCAGATGTAAGTTTTATATGATAAAATTGTGCAAAGTAGATATTAGTAATTTCTTTTAGGCAAATAATGGTTTCGAATATTCTCAGGGTTGTCCATCTTGAAAAAATTGTCAGTACATGTAGAGGAAATGGACTAACTATAGACCTTCGTTTGCCAACTTACTGATTTTGTTTGAATTATATGACTATTTAGGATATATCAAAAACACTTAGCCAAAATTTAGATAATTAACTGTTTCCCAGTTAGGAAGAAAAAAGGAAATGAAAATTCAACCATTAAGATATGACAAATATGGTTCAACAAATATGTATGTTTTTGTATAAATCTGCAATAGTAACATCTTGCATCATATCCATATTAATATCCGTGATTGCTGGGGAAAAAATATTACTTACTGTTGGCTTTGTCTATGTTTTGCATCTTGAATTCACTTAATCATATGTGCCTTTTGTTGAGAGTGGTTGTGCCTTATTTTAAAGTTGTTAACACTATTGCTGAATATGTAGCTCTACATTTAAATCCGACAATAGTTGATACATTGCTTCTTAATTATGTGATCTTTTGCTGAAGATACTTTTGCTGGTAATGTTAATCGCATTGATCCCTTGTTATTCTTATTCTGGGGGCAGATCTGCCTCTTGAAATGGTAAACCAAAATATAAATATAAAACTAAAAATGGAGAAGATATACAGGAAGAGAAGGTTGCTCTAGATTTTTGCTTGATTCTTTTAACTTTTGTGGAGAAAATATAAAACATGCTTTGAAGGTTGGTGAAGAATATTTTACTTAAGTTTGTTGTTTCATGATTTGTATTTACAAGTAACTCCTAACGTTGGTTGCTCTAGATTTTGGCTTGATTCTTTTAACTTTTTTTTCTTAGTAAAATTAATAATTTCACTTCTCTTCACCTGACTATTGGAATAAATAGGCAACCAGACCTGGGTTGGATGAAAAGATTACAACAGATACTTGGTCAGAAGCACCGGCGAAACCTGCATGTATGAACTGTACGGAGATATTGTTGATGTATGACAACTTCATGATCTTTTGTTCTGATCTTGCGTTTTGGTATTTGCAGGCAATTTATGTTCTTCACCCGACTTTTGGACTAAAAGCAGCAATATTTACACTTCAGTGGCTTGTGGACAGTGAGGTATACTAGAGATTGGATGTTGTGCATGAAATTTTAAACCTATTTGAGGAGCACACATGTATAATTATTATTTGCAATAAACTTTTTCAGGTTTGGAAGAAAGTGGTGTATGCTGATCGACTTCTGCAGCTCTTTAGATATGTACCTCGTGAGCAGTTGACCATCCCAGATTTTGTGTTTCAGTGAGTTTTTGTTTCCTGTAAAGCCATTAGCATTTATATTCATAATGTACCATCGAGGGTTTTGACTTTTGAGCATCTCTTTGCATGTGTGTCCTTTTTTTTTTTTTTTTTGAGCAAAAAGTAAAGGGGTGTCCTTGCTGGATCATAAAGGGTTAGCTGATGTAAGAATTCTTCCCTTTCTTCTTTACTTCCTCCGATCCACAATACAAGTCACTTCTAGAAGAATGTTATGGTCCACAATATAAGTCACTTGGAAAGTAATTAATGCTGATTTGTCAATTTTACCCATATAATTAATGCTGATACATGATTTTTTTTATTTCTCTCTTCAAAACCAAATTTAATATGGGTAAAATTTGGAAAAAAAAAAATCAATTTGAGACATTTAATGATTTAACTACCATTTATTGGTTCTAATGAATTAGTTGAAGTGACTTTATATTGTGGACCGGGGAGAGTATGCTACTTACTACCTGACCTTTCCAGCTGGCATTTCTCAGTAAATATTAGCCTTGTCAAAAGGATTTCCGGTTTCTTGGCATTGTCAAACCAATTTGGTTTGATGGTCAACTTATAGAATTCCTGGTTGGTCAAAACATTTTAAGTCCACTCAACCCTTGGGCCAGAACAGGCCGTTATTGGCTTAACCTGATAACTGAAGTGTAACTTGTGCACTTCATTTATTAAATACAGTTATACAATGATGTGTTTATATTCTCTTCTATGAAATATTTAGCCTGACAGTTCTATAAATGAAATTTTTGTCAAAAAACAAATCGATTCATTTGAGTGCAAGCTTGTCATGGGATAAGTTTAAAACTTGAACTCATGGATATTGCTCCAGCAATTTAGTTATCTTGTTCTGTTGATGCAGGCATGACTTAGAAGTCAATGGAGGGAAGGGTGTTCGTGCCGATCAAAGAACAAAGTATGTATATTAAATCAAAGATCTTGAGGTTCATATGGGAATTCTACCATCTGTTGATTGGCTTGTGGTTTTTCCAACAACATTTTTCCCCTCTTTTCATTGGTTAGTGGATAAGGGTCTCTGTATTTGTTTGAAATGTAGTGTGTAAGAATCTTGCTTTATCATTTCTATTTATTTGGTTTTTGATCTCTTAAGCATTGATTTGTTGCTCTTTAGGTGAAATAAAATCCTTTTCTTTTGTGTTTTCTCTCCATATTGGAAATTTAATGGTCACTGTTGAATCTAGACGGTTGTCTTTGTACAGTGGCTTGTAGATTGTAGAGGGAAAGATTTGAATTAAACTAATTTAAATATTTTCATTTATCTTTCCTTCTACCCTGGGAATAGCCTCTTTAAATTGGTAGAAGCCTGGTGCACTAGACTGTCGTTTTTTAATCTTTTTAATCTTTCCTTCCACCCTTCAATTGTTCTGAATATGTTTGTGTTCACATACTTTCCATCTTTCAAGTTCATAGTTCGTTTTAGCATATGTAAATTTGTGTGATGTATTTATGGATGAACTATTATTATATTCTTAAGTTCATCAAAAAAACCAAGATCAACGACCATCTACAAAACAATGCTATGATAGAAACAAAAGTATTGTTAGCTTGATAGGTGCAAAATTACTGTATTTGTATACAAAAAAAAAAAAAAAAAAACTGTATTTACCATTGCTTTGAGTGATACAAGATGTGAAATTTTGTTTCATTTAGTTATTCATGATCCAGAGCAATTTATAGGAAGATTCATTTTGTAGACCAAAATAACTAATTAAATTGTGGGATAAGGTGCAAATCTACCAGTAAAATATTTGCAAATGCACACTTGACATCATAAGTTTTACTTGGGTGTAAAAATAAAAATGAAATTTTTTAAATGGGGTAAAAATGCCTCAACTGCTAATTTGTTACTTTTCCAAATGGATAACAGCGTGGTATGTTAGATTAAATTATCAGTCGTTACATTTTTGTCTCATTTGAAAAATTTTATGAGTATTTTTACATTCAAGTAAATTTTATGATGCTAGGTGCATATTCGTGAATGTTTCATGGATAAATTGGCACTTTAACATTTAATTTATCTGTAATTGGATCACTATATTTTTAGGTGGATTCACTTTTTATACTTTTGTTATAATGTTTATAGTTGATCTAGTTTATTTTCTTTTTTCTTAATTGGCTGGGCCTAATAGTTATTATCATTATATTAAATCATTTTGGAATCAAAAGAACAAATTAAGCTTGAGGAAGGATAATATAATATCCAAAATACTACTGAAGGTATAATAATGCTCAAGGTTTTTTAGTGTTTGTACTAATCTTTTGGCAGAGCTGTCAATCTATTTTCTTGATTTGTTTCATCTTTCCATGAGAATTTTGAATTTTATTACCCGCTGTTGTATTTGACAGATCGCATGGTCTTTTGGTTGGATTTCACGAGAGGGAATTATATGTTATTCTAATACGAGTTATTCAGATATTTTTTGGGGCTTTTGTAATGAAAAGAGGATTATATTTTGGTTTACTGATTTTGTCAAAGCAACTATGTTAAGATTTAGATTTTAGGGTTTAAGGTTAATGAATTTTGCCGTGCTATTTTCTGCTTTTGAAATGGGAGTGAATTAATTAACCATAATTAGTTGGGGTTTAGGGACAATTTTGCTTTATAAGTTTGTTTGGAGACAATTTTGTTTTAGAAGTGTAAAAATGTAAAAATTTTGCCTAAATTATTATCCTTGTTAATTTTGATTGTTGGTTGACTAAGTATGCTATACTGATGGTCCTTATATTATCGGCGTCATTTCTGTTAAGGTACAAATTTGTCCAAATGTATTATTTACTTCTTTTTTCAAAGTTAGATAAAAAAATTTTAGGGTTAATTTGCACTTAAATAAAAATGACATGTGATGACAGTTATGGATTGCAAGCTCAATGGCTAACTAATGGTCAAAATTAACGGTGATGACAGTTAGGACGAAATGTTTTCATTTTTTACACTCTCAAGAGAAAATTGTTTTCAAGCCAAAAATGTTGCCTAACCCTTACACCATGTTTGATTTGAGGGAAGGGAGTAGAAGGGAAAAAAGAGAGAAATTTTTTCTCTCATCTTTATAAAATAGCTCATGGAAAATTTTCAATATCCCAAGATATACTCTCAACAGAAAGGAATATTCTTCTCATTAATGACAATTTGGTCAATTTCCTCCATAGGGATTGTTTCCCTCCACCCCCCAACCAAACACACCCTAAGCATCTGCAGATCCACCTTTGAAGTTCGGACTAGTTTTTCAAAGGATAACGGTGCAATTTTACACATAACTTTTACCTCGAGAAGCGCCCAGCACCACGACCTTTTTCCTGAACAAAAATACACATGACGTTACGTTTTGAGAGCAAAAATACCACAGGCCGTTAGTTGACCAATGTTGACCGTTAAGTCTAACATAAATGAATAGTAACTCCGCTAAAATTACCATTTTGCTCCTAGCTTTAAGCTGAAATTACCATTTTGCCCCTAGTTTTAAATAATTTAAAAAAACACTAAACTAACCCCTCCCCTGCCGATGGACCCCACCACCAGCCACATCGCTGGCGACGGCCGCCCTTCCCACCGCCGGCCACCTCCGGCGGCTTTTCTTTTTAAATAATTTTTTTAAAAAAACAAAAAACTAAAATAACTCCTCCCTCGCCAGTGGGCCCCACCACTAGCCACACCACCACTAGCCGTCGCCCTCCACACCTCTGGCGACCAGCGACCACCTCCGACGGCTTTTTTTTTGTAAATAATGTTTTTTAAAAAACAAAAACTAAAATACATCGCTGCCGCCCGAAGGTGGCCGCCGGCAACCACCTTCAATCGGCAGGCGGTTGCAACCGCCTTTGGAAGGCGGTGGCCAGCAATTGCAGGTTGCCGCCGGCAGTGGTGTGGCGGTGGTGGGCCCCACCGGGGGGGAGGGGTTATTTTAGTTTTTGTAAAAAAAATTATTAAAAAAAAAGCCATTGGAGGAGGTCATCGGAGGTGCCCGCCAGTCGCCGGAGGTGGCAGCCGGCGGTGGGGAGAGCGGCCGCCGGCGGTGGTGAGGCCGGTGGTGGGGCCCACTGGCGAGGGAGGGGTTATTTTTGTTTTTTGTTATTTTAAAAATATTATTTTAAAAAAAAAGCCGCTGGAGGAGGTGGCCGCCGGTCGCCAACGGCGGCCAGTGGTGGGGAGGGCGGCCGTTGCTGGCGGTGTGGCCGGCGATGGGGCCCACTGGCGAGGGAGGGGTTATTTTAGTGTTTTTTAAAAAAAAAAATTAAAACTAGGGGCAAAATGGTAACTTCAGCTTAAAACTAGGGGTAAAATGGTAATTTGAGCTGAGTTACAATTCATTTTCGTCAGACTTAACAGTCAACGTTTGTCAACTAACGGCCCGTGGTATTTTTGCTCCCAAAACGTTGTTAGTTCTCTATAGGTCTTGATGATAACAATCAATTGTAAAACCAAGGTTGAAGAATTGTCTCAAGAAAGCAAAAACTTGCTGAAGGAGGCAATACTCGAGTTTCAGTAACAAAACTCGAGTATTGGAATTTCAAAGAAAAGCTCAATGCGAATGTTTAAGAGCAATACCGCAGTATTTAAATGAATACTCGAGTATTGGACCTTACAGAGAGCATCACAAGTTTTTCATCAAGGAAAACTCGAGTATTAATATGCATACTCGAGTTTAGGCCTATGTATCTCTTCAACAATTTCAACAGAAATATAAACTTCAGTTTGGAAAACTCCAGTTTTAAAAACTCAGGTTTAGAATTTGAAAAGATAGTTTTCCAACTTGGCTCCAGAATTCAAATGTTTTCATTTTCAAATGAAAGTTCGAGTATCGCATTAGAATACTCGAGTATTGGGCCAAGCAAAGATGTTTTAAAAGTTTATCACTCATCAACTCCAGTTTTGGAAGCTCCAGTTTAGCACTTTCTAAAATGATCTCTGAGTTTCAAAACTAAAGGGAAAACTCGAGTATAGAGATTGAAACTCGAGTATCGGGTCATACAGAGAGTTATCGAGGTCTCTAAGCTTCCAATACTCCGGTATAGCATGAATACTCCGGTTTTGATTGTTTGGACATTTATTCATCAAGAGTCCAAAACTTGAGTATTGGTTGAATACTCGAGTATTGGCTTAAGTTCATTTGGAACTCCAAAGCTCAAATCTCTCGTCTCGTCTCTGGAAGGAGAATACTCGAGTATAGACATAGATACTCGAGTATAGGCCTAAGTACATAGTGACAAACTCGAGTATTGTTGCACAAACTCGAGTATTGGTCACGCCTTCTGATAATTCAAAATTGTGAAATCTGTGTAATGTTTATGGAATGATCCAAATGATTTATATTATTGATTATCATAATTATCATATATGTTTAATGTATTTTCTAGTGTATTTCAGCTAGTTTACAGATGATTCAAGGAGATTAAAAGAGTTGTTATTACCAAAGCTAAGTCTTGTCATAAGCATTAAATGCAGGGCCACCTAACCTGCTATACTTTGATCTACCAAGACTTACATGAAGCAAAAAAGGATAAAGAGCCATAAATCTAATTCAGGACTGACAATCCCAACAGATACAAACGGCTAGAAGTCACCCTCTATAAAAAAGATCAAAGAACAAGCTATAGAGTAGAGAGAGAAGAGACCAAAGTGCTTTCAGCTGATAACCATCTCCATCAACGGTTAAATGAATGCTTGCAACGGTCATTAATTATACTCTAAGTATAAATAGAGTTGCATTCAATTCTCTAAAAGAACAACAGAGCTAAAAATCAACTAAGCATTAATTTTGTTCATCTGCTCTTAGAACTTTCTGTACAGAGTATCAGTTGATACTACTTAAACTTCAATGATTATCTTATATGCTCTTTAAGAGAGTATTTCATTTGTATTATCATTTGATTGTAACAATCTCAAGTCAGCGGACTTAGAGATTTAGGGATCATTGATTACAACTTGTAAGGGAGAGCAAGTTCTAGTGAGAGAATTGCTTCAGAGTTACAGAGTGTGTAATCAAGTAATTTAGTGGAAAACTCAAGGTGCTTGAGGACTGGATGTAGGCCAAGGAGTTGGGCCGAACCAGTATAAACTGTCTTGTATTGCTATTCTTCCCTGCTCACTAATTTTCTCTGATAGATCACCATTAGAGGCTAACTTGCAAAATTTTTTTAGAATCCCAAATTCACCCCCCTCTTGGTGATTCAACTCCTCTTTCATTTGGTATCAGAGCAAGGTCTTCTCAAAAGAGCTTAACATCTCGAGAAGGATCCAAATGGAAGGTATTCTGCCTGATAGAGCTTCGATCAATAGACCACCTGGTTTCAATGGGGATCATTATTCCTTCTGGAAGGCCAAGTTTAGAGTGTTCGTAATGGCTCAAGAATATGGATTATGGAGAGTATTTCAGAGAGGAAATTATGTTCCTGAATCTGTTGACGATGGAGTCCGGACCCTAAAGCTAGAAGAAGAATATGATGATAATGAGAAGAGGCTGGTTACTCTCAACAGCAAGGCCATTCCTATGCTTCAAAGTGTGTTGAGTCAGAGTGAATATTTCCGAGTAAGCACCCTGACTACAACAAAAGAAATGTGGGATGCCTTGGAAATAGCTCATGAAGGAACGGCTGGGATTAAAGAAAATAGAGTCAACACTCTTATAATTGAGTATGATCTTCTCTGTATGAAGCTTGGTGAAACTATTGGTGATTTTTAATTGAATACACTCATTTGATCAATCAACTTGCTGCCTTAGGAAAATTCTATGAACAATGAGTACAAGTTAGAAAAATCCTGAACATCCTCGCCAAGGACTGGGAAGCAAAGGTCACTGCCATTAAAGAAGCTCGTGGTGAATCAATGACATCTGTGTCAGCATTATTTGGTAGCTTATTAGGGTATGGAGGCAAGATTAAGTTCAGGAAAGGACTTGAACAAGTCAATGATAAAGGCAAAGGGATTGCTTCAAAGGCAATCAAAGGAGCCTCAGAATCAGATGATGAGGATGAGGAAGACGAAGATGGAGAGATTAGCATGATGGTCCGAAGATTCAAGAAGTTCTATAAGAAGGATCAAGGTTTCAAGAAAGCTTATAAAGGAAGCTCTAGCTTCAAATCTAAGAAGCCAATTATCTGTTATGAATGTGAGAAGCCTGGCCATATCAGATCAGAATGTCCCCAGCTGAATATTAAGGAAAAAGAAAGGAAGAGATTCGGCAAATCCAAAAAGAAAGCTTATGTCTCAGCTATTTGGGGTGATAGCTCATCAGATGAGGATGAAACCGAAGAGGAAGGAAAGGCCAACATCTGTCTAGTTGTTGAAGAAGAAGGGCAACATGATAAAGACAATAAGGTATATGATACTCAGCCAACCTATGATGAATTATTTGACGAATATAATCTCATCCAATCTGAATTTGAAAAATTGGCTGATAAATATCTTGATTTGAAAAGAAAGAATATAACTCTTGAAATGTAGGTCAAAAATCTTTCTACTCCTGAAAATTTAATTTGTGATGACTGCATTGATTTGGAAAAGAAAATTTCAAATCTCACAAAGGCACTTGAGAAATTCACTAGAGGAAGTGAAATGCTCAATGTCATTTTGAAACAGCAAAGGTTTATAAATGATCAATCTGGAATTGGTTATAAACCTGTTTTTGATAAAAGAAAAGGCAAGAAAAAGTTTGGAGAAAAAAATCTATGAGTTATTTTAGAAAACGCATTCATTCCTCAAATCCTTTTACTCATTGCAATTACTGTAACAGAAAAGGTCATTCAACATCATCATGTTTTCATAAAAAAGAAAAGAAAAATAAACCTGTTGGAAACTATTAATGGGTGCCTAAGGGATCCTACAAGATTTCTAAGACACATACTAATCAGAAAGGACCCAAGAAAAGAAGGGTACTAAAGATTTGAATTGCAGGTGTAGCAAATAGTACATTGATAATGGATATTCCAGACACCTGACAGGAGATTATCCGAAGTTTGCCACAATCAAAATCAAGACTGGTGGCAAAGTTACTTTCAGTGGGAGTCAAATTGAAAGATTGCTGGGATAGGAGAGATGGGCAATAATGAAGGGAAATCAATCAAAGATGTCTATCTAAAGAAGAACTGTGCCAGAATCTTCTTAGGTTAAGCCAAAGCATCGACAAGAGAAGAATTTGAAATGCGCATGATGGAAGAACTCAATTACTTCCTAGATCTACAAATTAAACAAAAGAAGGATGAAATCTTCATCTCTCAGACCAAGTATCTCAATGATCTGCTATAGAAATTTGGGATGGACAATTGCGATTGTGCTAACATGTTTATGATCACTACTGCCTCTATGGAAACAGATGAAAAGGGCAAGAATTCCAATATAACAAAGTGTGGAGGAATGATAGAGTTATTGCTTTATTTGACTGCAAGCTACCCAGACATCTAGCTTAGCATAAGAATGTGTGCAAAATTCCAATATGCTCCAAAAGAGCCTCGTGTTGAAAGAGAGAAAAGGATCTTCATATATCTTGCTGACACAAAGACTCTTGGCTTATGGTTTCCCAAAGGTCAACCAGAACACTTGGTGGCATACTCAAATTCAGACCATGCTGGTTATGAAACTGATAGAAAAAGCATAAGTGGGCAATGTCAATTCTTTGGAGGCTCACTTGTGACATGGTTCAACAAGAAGCAAACAAGTATTGTTGTCTCTTCAACTGAAAATGGGGATCATGTGCAGCAAAGAAATGTCAAAGACATGCTCGTTCTCACTCATCTTCAGCTAGCTGACATTCTACCAAAGCCATTGGGAAAAGAACAGTCTAATTTTATTCATAAGGAATTGTGTATAGTAAATCCCAATGAGTTGTAAGTTATAATTTACATTAAAATGTTAGTCATGGTTTTGATGATTCTCTTATTACTAACTTGAGCATCAGAGTGTGTAGATTAATTTTTGCAGGATGTTCAGAAACTTGAGTCTTCCTGACAAGAATTGAATACTCGAGTATTAGGAAGAATACTCGAGTATTGATCGTGGAAGTTCAAAAGTTCACAGCACACTTTTGAAGTTCAAGTTAGCTTTTAAAATACTCAAGTATAGAATAGAAAATTGCAGTTTTGTCAAACCTATTTAAGTGAGTAGTCATTCAAGTTCTTTGAAACTTCTTCGAATACTCAAGTTTGCCCTAGCAGTCATCTCTCTATTGTTCTTCTTCGGCCAACTTTTTCAATCCAGTCCCAAAATGACTACAAAATCCTCTGCTCAAGCTTTGTCTAATTCTAATTTAGACTTAGAAACCTCTGGCTCTTGGTCCCCTCTTCCTCCCTCTCCTCGTCAACAACCTATTGGGACTAAATTCATACCCATTCATAGACCTTGCCGAGAAAAAGCAATGCCAAAGAGATTTGCGACTGGGATCGATCATTGTATTCTGGCATTCCGACTTCCTCTCCATTTGTAAAAGCCAAAGGAATCACAATTCAAGAACCTTTGTTTGAAGGTCGGTCCAAAAGAAAACACGAGGTAGAGGCTATTAAAGGAAAAGAAAAAGAAAAAGTAACTGAAGGATCCACGCGCTAGAAAATCAAAGAAGACCGTTCCAGAAAATCTAACCCCAAAACAAGAACAAGCTCCATCACAACCTAAGGAGAGTCAATTTGCAGTTAATGCATTAGAAGACATTTATAATCATGAATCTCCTCCTGAAGGGTTTGAAAACACTACTTCAGTCCTTCCCACTGCCTTGAGGGAAAAATTCAGAGAAACATACATGAAGAAAGAATTCTGCCCTGTTGTGTCTGTAGATCTGGCTAAACTAAAAGATGAATGCAACCTAGATCTATCCCCTTGGTTAGGAGAATATACCTCGTTCATAGGTATTACTACCCCATTTACTCCAAATGTCGTTAGAATTTTCTACTTTAACATGGTCCATGATAGTGCTCTGGATTCTAGTGGTGAATTATTGGAGGAAAGAATTTCTACAACTGTCAAAGGAGTGAAGTTTACTTTTTCTGCCTCTACCATCAATTCGATTCTCAAAATCGATAATCCTCCTCCACCTTCCTCCACTAATTATACAAATAGATAAATCTTTGACATTTTGATGCCTAATGAACCCTTTCCAGAAGCTATGTCAAAGCATCTTTCTTTTACACCAAGTTCTATGTCTCCCACTCATAGGGCATTATGGTATATTTACTCCTGAAACTTTGTTCAAAAAGGAGGAAGCCACACACATTTTTTCTCAAAAAGACTATCCCCTCTTTGCAGCCTTTGTAAACAAAGTTCCTATTAATCTTGGCCACTGGATTTTCCAAGAGATAGTCAGATTCAAATTCTCTTCTCGCCATCTTTCACATATTCCGTTTGGACCTCTTATCTTTGTTATTCGATTCTATCACAAGATCTAGTATCACGGCTCTCCTAATACATTAAAAGAACCCACTCCCTTTGGTAAGTCCCATCTTCATTACATGAAAATATCTTTTGAAGGTGAAGGTTCGAGTCAATCAAGAGCTGCCTCACAATCACGAGCGTCATATGCCAGAACTTCTCATGCTCAAGAAGTTCAATCCCCTCTTCCATATTTATGTATATACATGCGTATATATATGTCTTTATATAGATGTACATGTGTGTATGTACGTGCGTGTGTGTTTGTATGTGGGGGTAAAAATAAGTTAGGCCCCTATCAAGGGTCTATGGCCTAACCTACTTTAAATCTATCCTAGTCTATTATATTTAGTAAATATGTCAAGTTTAGGCTTGAGTTTATTTTCACAAAGTCTAGCCTACATGCTTGACCTATTTAGTTTTTTTTTATTAGTATTATGCATAATTGTATGTAATTTAATCTAAATTAATTTTATAAATTATTTGTAAAATTAATAACTTAGTCTTAACCCTAAATTTCACATTTCATCATTTACCCATGAAATTAACATTTTAATTCATCGATTGATCACATCTACTTAGTCTTAACCTCAATGTAAGCTCACTATCTCTCCCTTTGTTTGTGTCATTTAATGAAACATAATAATTGCAATAAGTTTATTTTAGTGGCCCAAATGAAAATGATTACAATAGGAGGAGTGTTATGAACGCATGTAATGGGTCTGGCCAAGAGGCGGCCCAATAAGCGGGCTTTATGACGGAATCTCTCCTTAATCAGGTAAAACACTAATTACCCCGTAATCATGCCTATAATTCAGGATAGTACAGGTAGTAGAGCAGGTATGATCTAAACGTGGAGGCGCATGATCAACACTCACAATAATGGACAGAAACCCTAGAGGTAATCTTTATAAATAGGAGATTACCTATAAGGTACACAATTTTTGATTCATCTATTCTACATTCAGTCTCACTGTTCATACACCCCACTCCTTTGGCTATCGCCATTTTTTTGTAGCACAATGATTACTAGACACTTTGTGGTATCTCCTTCATAGATATCACTAAGTATCTTCCCTCTCCTTGGTGTTTAAACTTATAGACATCTTAGAGAAGATTATCGATCCCATATAAACCAATCACTAGTCCCTTGAGGCTAGACATCTGTGTTCCACTAGAGAACATTGGCGCTGTCTGTGGGGAGAGATAAAATTCAATTCCCAAATCATTGAAAATGGCAGCAAACACTAGAAGCCGTAATCAGGTTTCTCGACAAGACCCACTGCCAAAGCAACAACAGCAACATCGTCAACAAACCGTTCAATATGAGGATTCGGTCGCTCCTAATTGCAATCATGTTGTGGTCAAAACAGAGGATGAGACTACTGACACTGGAACCTCCCTAGCCCCTCGCAATTGAGTTATCGAACAAGTCCTACCGCCAGTTCAACAGCAAAACCCTCCTTAGGAATTTCATATTGAAAACCCTAATATCGCATGTTGTAAAACACAATGGGCACTTTATTTAAGCGGATGGAGGAGATGGAAAACTGAAATTAGCTTCAAAGAGTCGAAGATATCTAACTTCTGGAGGAGGATATGGACCACTGTAATGCTATTTAGAGGCAAGAAGAAGGACGAAGAATGCAGCAGATGCTCGATAAGCATGTAGGCCAGGAGGAACACTAAGGCCAAAGTATAAGCCGAGGTAATGCCGAGCATAACCGGGTTAATACCCCTATTCAACATGTGGATCGGGATGCTGTTGGCCCAACCCGGGTTAATGTTCTAAATTCTGCCCATGTGAGTGTTGGGGTACCTCATACAAATCATGGGAAAGAAAACCAGGCTGGATGTGACCGAGTTCAAACTCACAAAGAAGAAATCCGGTGAATGAATTGGCTCGAAGAACGCGTTAGGAAACTGAAAAACCCTACATGAAACATCGGCCGAGATGCTAGTGATCCCAGTAGGGTTAGTATCACAACAGTTGCACTAGTAGACATCGGCAGAACCAAGTCGAATAATACTGAACAAAATCAGGCACGCGCCGCGGATAAGCAACCTATAGAGAACAGAGATCTTGGCAAAGAAGATATGATACATCCACCGCAAGACCATTCCTGTGACATATCCCAAAATGTTTGGGGGGGAGGGATGCAAGGTCCCTTTTTGGATGAGATTCGTACTGCTACGTATTCGAAAGGTTTTGATTCAAGGGACTTGCCGAAGTATGAAGGGACTCAAGACCCACAAGTTAACTTCAATAACTTCACTATGGAAATAATGGTTAAAGGGTTTTAAGGACCCATCATACCTCGATTATTTGCAAGGATGTTGAGAGGAGATGTGCAGCTATAGTTTCACTCGCTGCAGCAAAGTCAATACAGGATATGGATACCTTTGGGCAAAAGTTCTTGTTAAATCTTGCGACAAGCAGAAAGCAGCCTAAGACTGAGTTACAACTTGGGCAGGTGAAATAGGCACCCATGACCTAGATCGTTTTAAAGACATAGTCTTACAAATGTCGGGGTTGAAGGAAGATGTGCACCTACATTTGCCCATAACGGGTCTTGATGCATCATCCTGGTTGAAGAGATCGTCCATAAAACAATGTGTGAACTCCCTGGCAGATTTCCAAGATCGATCCAAGCAATACCTGGAATTGGAGCAAATGGAAATTGCAAGTCGGATCAACAAAGAAAGAGCTAAAAGTTCGTCGAAGGAAAAGGAGCATTAGAGCGGATCTAGGCAGGACTTCCGTGGATGCATCCCAGACAATAAACCCAGAGGAAGTAGAGTAGAGGGAAAGTACGACAAGTATACCCCTCTGAAAGTATCTCAGGAACAAATCTGGAAGGAGGTCTCCCTGACCGAGATGAAGAAGGTGGAACAACCTTGACCCCTTTAGGACAAAGCCACACTGGACAAATCTTGGTATTGTGAGTTACAAGATCAACACAGACAAACAACCGAGCAATGCTGGGATATGAGAGATGCGGTAGAGAAGTTTATCAGGGAAGGAAAGCTTCGGAAGTATGTCATCCAGACACAAGGACGAAAAAACAGCAATTGTTCAAATGAAGGTTGGAATAAGAGCCCGAATTAGAAAAGGAGAGACCAGAAGCAGAAAGCTAAGGATAGTGACGACGAGTTCCTTGAGGCCAGATATGATTGTAACGTCATCAGCAGAGGCTTTAGGGGTGGGGGAGATTCCATAGATCAAAGAAGGAAATATCTGAAGGAAGTATTGGCAATCTTGGATCACCCAAGATTCAAACAAGAATCTAGCAAAACGGAACCCTCTGTGTTGAGTTTTACCAAGGAAGATTTGGAGAACGTGGCTCCTGGCCATCATGATGGCTTGGTAATAACTGGAACCGTGGTCGATTGCCGGGTTTAGAAGATTATGGTTGATTAGGGATGATCATGGACCAGACCAGATCGGACCGGGTCTGGTCCCAACCCGAGGTCTGGTCCAGGTAGGTCTTCGGGCTGAAAAAACCAGCCCGAGGTCTGGTCCAGTCCAGCCCAAGCCCGAGCTCGAGCCGGACCGGACTGGACCACTGGACTGCCTGGACTCCAGGACCTATTTTGTTCTTTTTTTAAAAAAAAAAAAAGCAATATTTCAGCTTTCATATGATCCTAATAACACCATAAGTTCATAACAATACTTATAACTAGGAAAAACACATTACAAAACATTAAAACCTAATCATAAATCCATAACAAACAATTAAATATAGTAAACATAACAAGTAACAACAAGTCTAATTAATTAGTGTATCAATTTGTTCCCTCCATCTTCATTTGTGCCCTCCACCTTCAACGATACTCGATCTATCTAAAAAAACAAATTAGTTGCATGAATAACTTAGTAATAATGAAATCTATACACAACTTGAATAATGAGCATAGAATTGGAAATATTACCTTCACATGGCTTTCGAAGGGTTAAATTGATCCTAATAAGACCATAAATCCATAACAATACTTACAACTAGGGAAAACATATTTCAAAACATTAAAACCTAATCATAAATCCATAACAAACAATTAAACATAGTAAACCTAACAAGCCCCAACAACTCTAATTAGTCTATCTTTTGCCCCCTCCATCTTCATTTGTCTCCTCCACCTTCAATGACACTCGATCCATCTAAAAAAACAAATTATTTGTGTGAATAGATTAGTAATAATGAAATCTGTAAACTTAAACAATGAGCATAGAATTGGAAATATTACCTGGAATATTAACAACATTACCAGTCTCTTGAAAATTATCATATTCAATGAACATGGTGGTTAATTCCGAGATAGATTGATTAGCCAGTAGCCAATTTTGGGCACAAATGAGGGCTTTAGTCATCTTAGGAGATAGATTAGTCCTATAATCATCAACAACTCATCCTCCAGTGCTAAAAGCTGCTTCAGAAGCAACTGTAGATACTAGCATAGCCAATACATCACGTGCTATCATTGCAAGCACTCTATACTTGGTTGAATTAACCTTCCACCATGTCAATATGTCAAACTCATCATCATCAATAGGAATTTCTTCAACTGCAGTAGCTTAAAGGTATCTATCCAATTCAGATTGAGGATCTACTGATGAGATCTTTTCTTTTTGGGATGTCAACCACCTACGACCAGGGTCTTTTTTATTGGCATTTGTAGTGGAAGTAATGGCACTCCCAACAGAAATCTGAGTGTTGGCAGTAGAAGAAGAGCTCGAAGTGGTAGCACTACGTGACCTGCTTGTTTCAATGCCAAGTTTTGCAGAATACTCTTCAAACATGCGATACAAAGTGTTTCTTGCCTTGTTTTTCATGAACATGCAAAGTTGATAGTCAAGAAAAAGTTGATCAAATACATCATTAATGTAGGCAAGCTTGTATTGAGGATCTAAAATCACAGCAATAATCAGCAAAGGATTCATATTTTCTGCTGCCCCCCAATATTTATCAAACTTCATCTTCATGCTTGAAGACATTTCCCTAAGAAGAGGGTCCTCGGACACAATAGTCTCATCCAACAATTCTTGAATCAATGCAATTTGATGGAAACATGAAATGGCAGTAATTGTAAGCGAGCTAGAAAATTGCAAGGTCACATCAGAAAACACTTTTAAGAACCTCATAAAGACATTTGCCTTATTCCAATCTTCTTTGTTAGGCGGGCCATTTTTAAAGTATGCCACATAATCTCTATCGTCGTCCCCCATTCTTTCAAATGCCCTTTGGAATTTCAAAGCCACATCCAACATTAAATATGTAGAATTCCATCTAGTGCTAACATCTAAGACACACATCTTTTTTTCATCATACATTTCCAATTCACAAGAATCTTTAAATTTTTTGAGCCAAGCAGGGGAGGAACGAACATACCTTACAACATTTCGAATTGATTTGAAGGTATCTTTCAATTCCTTTAAGCCATCGGACACAATCAAATTGAGAATATGGGTAGAACACCGTAGTTGAAGAAAAGCACCACCACAGACAAGACCCTTCCAATTAAGAAGTCACTTTTTCAAATAGGACAAGGCCGTGTCATTAGATGTTGCATTATCAATCGTGATGGTGAACACATTTTGTATGCCCCATTCTGATAAGCACTTCTCAAAGTCTTTCCAATTGTATCACCCTTATGATTCTCAATCAAACAAAAATTACGAATCCTCTTATGCAGCTTCCAATCTTTGTTAATAAAATGAGTTGTGAGACACAAATAGTTAAAGTTTTGAACTGACGTCCAACAGTCTGTAGTGAGGCAAATACGACTAGTACACTGCTTCAATTGATTCTTCAAGATCCGCATCTCACCAAGATATAATTGCCAACAATCCCTAGCAATAGTATGTCTAGAAGGCATATGAAATCTTGGCTCTAACTCTTTCACAAACAATTTAAAACCAGGCTTTTCGACCAGTCTAAATGGCATCTCATCACATATGATAAACTCTGCTAGAGCCCTACGACAACGTTTTTGATTAAACAAATGAGGTACTGAGCTTCCCTCTTGCCCACTTTGTGAAACATAATTCAACATGGACTGTTTTGATATTTCAGTAGCCCTATGTGGATTTTTCTCACATTTCTTGAAGTGTCTCTTCAAAGAAGTTGTACCACATTTAACTGGATCACAAGCATAATCTTGGTTGCAGTAATTACATGCAGCTCTAAGGTCTCCATCTGTATCCTCCAATGGTAACTTAATAAAGTGATCCCACACTTCTGATTACTTCTTCTCAGGTTTTTTTCTCTTCTTACTACAATCTTTTGTGCTTTCATCTCCAGTAGAAGCTGCTGGAGTAGGAGGAGGGCATTCTACAGTGGTTGGAGGTTGGACATGATCAGTGGAATTGGAAGGGGTAGAAGATGGTCTACCAAGAGTCTCATTGTCACCCATGTTACAAGAGTGAGACAATTCAACACTTGAAGTTTTCTCTTCTTCCATGACTACAACAAAATGCTCGAGACTTGATTAAATCAAATATTAGGGAGAATTAAAGCATTGAATTGAAAAGCCTATACATTACAAAATGCTCTTTCTATGCCTGGACAAAAAGAGAGAAGTTGCTTTTGTAAAAATGGTGGCATGTATATTGCTAGAAATGAACTCAAGTGCAGAAGGCCAACGAAAGCTTTAATGTAGATGGAGAATTAATGGAGTATATAATAACAATAGAAATACCGAGAATCAAATGAAAAGAGTGATGTTGATCTCAGAATCAATTAAAACAATGCTTTGTTTTTTTTTAATCGAAGATAACTTCTTGATTTTGTTATCTCATAATTTAATTTAATTACCCAGCTCTAGAAGTCAAAAAATTACAGATTTATGTCCCAGGTTTTTAGTAATTCACTAGGAATTTGAGGGAAAGCAGAAACTAATAATCCCCAAGCTAATAATCCCCAAGCTTCAAGGAGACTAAATCCCTTCAGTGTTGAGGCCACAGAAAGTCAGAAACAGAAATTAATAATCCCCAAGCTTCAAGGAGACTAAATTATCAAAGCTCAAAGAGAAAACAAGAAAAATCTCCCAGAATTCCGTGGAAACAAGACTTGATCAAACCCTAGGATAATGACATTGCCAATTACTAGTATTAACAACAGATTTCCAATAGCCAAAATCACAGCAACAAATTTCCAGCAACTAAAATGAAAATTCGACGACAGCACCAAATCATAGCAACCAAGGCGAAGCAAAAAAACATTTAACTGAAGAAGACAAAGAACCTAGATCTAGATCAGGAATGCCGAAGAGGCAAAAAGGACGGAGGCGGAGCTGCGAAGACGAGAATGCGACGGAGACGAGAATGCTCAGAGGAACGAAATGCGACAGAGATGAGAATGCTCAGAGGACGATCTGCGATCTGCGACAGAGACGAAGACGGAGTGCTAAGACTCCGGCGAGATGCGAGACGAGACCCTGAGCGGCAGCGCCTAGCCCTAAGTCGTGCAGTCGTGCTTCCCTCCTCCTGCGTTCGACTTCTTCAGTTCAAAGTTCAAACAGCTTTTTTTTTGTGAGACTTTGATTGCAAGCCCATTAGACATTTGGACTTAGAGCCTACTCTAATCCGGTAATGCTATTCGGAAAAAAAAATTATTTCAGGCCAGACCGACCAGACCAATGTGTGTCATCACTTGGCCCGAGGTCCAATCCAACCCGATAAGTTTGGTCTGGTCTGGTCTGGTAAGATTGTCTCAAACCATTTTTTTAAAAAGTGGACCAGGTCAGACCGGGTCGGGTTACCCAGACCAATGGACTTTTTTATCAACCCTATGGTTGATAATGAAAGCGTCGTGGGTATCATTCTGTGGGATGCGTTCAAACAGATGAGATTTGACCTAACAGACTTGAAACCATGTAAGACGACCCTGACAGGCTTTAATGGTTAGGACACTCATCCCAAGGGATAATAGACCTGAAGCTGACATTGGGAACAAAGCAGGCCTTCAAGACAGAAAAAGTTAGGTTCGTGGTAGTCGACTTCTCGATCCCCACGACATAATTTTGGGGAGACCGCCGATACACAATTGGGATATGTTAGTATTGAAAATGAAATATCACCTAGAACGAGGTGAATAGGTGATTTAAAAAAAATCTTTTTCAAATTAACTCTAAGAACAGTAAAATAGAGTAAGGGATAGAAGGAGATAGACACAGAGAATTTATACTGATTCGGTCTAACTCTTGACCTACGTCCAGTCCCTAGATCCACTAGGTATTTTACTATCTCACTAACACAATACAATTACACACTCGTACTCGAGATGATCCTCTTTCACTAGGACAAATCACTCCCCTTTACAAGTTGTAATTGTACACCCACACTCAATGTTACTCAACCTTGAGATTAAACAGATAATCAAATAATAATCAAGTGTTTAAACTCCTCACTGAGTAGATATATAATAAACACTGAAGAACAATTATATCCGAAGATATTAACTAGATTAAGTGAAACACATGATTGCAATAATATCGAATTAATTGCGAAGAGTTTCAGTAGTTGGCGAAATTAAATGCTTTGAGCTTATATATGAGCTTACATAGATGACCGATGAGACTTGAGAAGATAACCGTTGAGAGATATTCATATTTCTGTTAGACTTAGAATATTTCCCGTTAGACTAAGTTCTCCGGCTTCGTTGCTTTCGGCTCATTGTTATCAATAAATCCCTTTCGTTTGAACAGAAGTTGACTTGTGCAAATATTAGAGTTCTTTCGCCAAAATGGGTACTTGCGACAAGGCTTATTTTGATTGCTTTGGTGTTCATTCCATCTACAGCTCTGTTTTTCTGCTTTGCATTAAATGCCTCTGACACAACTTTTGCTTTATGATGCTTTTGGTTCAAATCTTCATTTTACCAACTGAAATCACTAGCAAATGGGTTAAAAGCATCTTAAAAATAATTCTTAATAATCATGGAAAGAAATAACTAAAGACTGATTCATTTGAAGTCTCACATATGAAGGCTCGTCATCATCTTTCTTACAAACTCGAGTTTCTAATTAATGAACTCGAGTTTCAAACTTGAGTTGTCTGAAAGGAACTCAAGTTTGTAGTCTAAAAACGAATTGGGTTCTCAAAAAAATTGAGTTTACAAAAGATGAACTAGAGTTATCAACTTGAGGTCCTTAACTAGAACTCTAGTTGTTAACTTCTTGAATAAGACACATGCTCTTCAGAATAGAAGAACTCAAGTTTTCATTTTAAGAACTCAAGTTTAGAATATGAGTCTCTTATGACGAAACTTAGTTCTCAAAGCTTTTTGACATTTGAAGATTGGAGCAAACCAAAATCTGTGAACTTGAGTTCATTGCTTATGAACTCGAGTTGATGGGTTATGAACTCTAGTTGATTAGAAGATGATAGTCGTTGCAAGACATTTCAAAATGAGAACTCAAGTTTTCAACCTTACTGATAAAAGATCGATTTGCAAAGGATCTTTAGAACTCGAGTTGTCTTAAGCTAGTAATTTCGACAAGTGTTTTGTTATCATCAAAACTGAAACTGAGAACTAATAAGTATCCACAAAGTACCAAAAGTTGAAGATGGTTATCAAAAAGAACAAGGTTGTCACTGTTCGAGGAGATCAAAAGGAATCTTGGCAATGTTATTATGAGTCGGTCAAAGGAAGTAAGGACGACGCATCCTCTTCTCAAACTCATAAAGAGGGGAAAGCAAAACTCTTGAAGGAGGCTGTCCATTTGGTAGAGTTGGATTTGAGGGAGGAAGATAAAATCCTAAGGGTTGAGCCAAATGGAGAAATGGAGGACCTCGTCTTAGGTAGTGAGCTAGGACAAGTTACTAGAGTCGGTAAGGCATTAAACCCCAAGGTGCACACAGAGTTGGAAGACTTCTTGAGGAAAAATAAGGATGTGTTTGCATGGCGACCATCCGACATCCCTGGGATAAACCATGACTTCTATTGTCACAGATTGGCCATACATTCGGAGTTAAAGCTGGTTGCTCAGAAGAAGAGAAAACACGACCCGGAGCGAATAGTGGCCTTGGTGGAGCATGTAAAGGAGCCGTTGGAAGTTGGGTTTATCCGAGAGGTGCAATACACCATATAGTTGTCAAATGTAGTCATGGTCAAGAAGCCCAAGGGCAAGTGGAGGGTCTGCACAGACTACAAAGATTTGAATAAGGTATGTACTAAAGATTCACTCCCAATGCCTAGCTTGCTCAATTGGTAGATAATTCCTCCAGTTTTCTACTCCTTTCTTTTATGGATGCATATTCAGGGTATAATCAAATCGCCATGCACAGGATCAAGAAAAGACGGCTTTCATAGCAGAGAGGGAAAACTACTACTACAATGTGATCCCGTTTGGTCTGAAGAATGCCGGGGCAACGTATCAGAGAATGATGACCAAGGTGTTTGAGGATTGGTTGGGAAAGAATGTTGAAGTATACATGGATGACATGATTGTCAAGTCGGTGAAACCAAAGAGTCACGTCCATGATTTGCAATAGACGTTTGATAAATTCCAGGCTCAACGACTGTGACTAAACCCATCCAAATGTGCGTTTGGAGTCCCATCCGGCAAATTCCTGAGTTTCTTGCTGACCCATCGAGGAATTGAAGATAACCTGGACAAATGTCAAGCTGTATTAGACATGAGGGCTCTAAGGAATAGAAAGGAAGTGCAACAACTCACTGGGAGATTGGCAGCCCTAACTCGGTTCTTACCAAAGTTGGCCGAGAATTCGTTACCCTTTTTCAAATCATTGAAAAAGGAAGCTTAGGGTGAGTGGAACTCGAAGTGTGAAGTTGCATTCACAAAAATCAAGCAGTGTTTGGCGGCTCCACCAGTGTTGTCCAAACTGGACCCAGGGGAAACCTTGATCCTGTATTTAGCTGTGGGCAAAGAGGTGGTAAGTGCGGTGTTGGTGTGAGAGTCGAAGGAGGGCCAAACACCAGTGTATTTTGTAAGTCAGGCTTTACAAGGCTAAGAGCCAAGGTACCAGAAGCTGGAGATGATGGCATTTACGTTGCTCACCACAGCAAGATGACTCTGCCCATACTTCCACGGCCACCCAATAACATTTGGACCAATCAGCCAATTTGGCAAGTGCTACACGAGTCAGACCTAGCGGGCCGAATGATTAGTCGGGCCATTGAATTATCTAAGTTTGACATAACCTATGAAGCCTGGCACGCCATTAAATCACAAGTCCTGGCAGATTTCATAATGGAGTTAACTCCATTTGGTGAAGGGGATGTGCAAGATACTGCCACACATAAGTTATTTATTGATGGATCATAAGCGAACCCTCATGGACCAGAATTAAGGCTCTACATAAGGAGAACGACAATAGTGAAGCTATTGCAACTAAGTTGGACCTAATTTATAAAGTCAAAATCACGGCACATTATCGAGATATCGCTGCCAAACAACTCATTGCAACACAATACAATAAGAAGGTAAGGCCCCAATCGTTTGAGAAGGGAGACTTGGTCTTTCGAAGAGCCGACATAGGCAATAAGAATGCTTGTGACGGGAAACTGGTTGCAACCTAGGAAGGTCCTTATCGAGTTAAAGAAAAGCTTGGCAGGGGAGCCTATATGCTTGAGACCTTGGAAAAGAAGGCGGTTAAAAGAACATGGAATGCAGATAAGTTGAAGGCCTACTACAGTTGAATCCGAGTTCCATAGAGCCGACATAGTCACGAGCCTATTATATAAAATCCTTGATTGAATTATTGTGACAGCAATGCCACCAAGTCTATGTAAGTTCCTACGAGAATCATTTGCAACGGCAATGCTGCCAAGCCTATTTCAATAAATGAATATTGGGTCAAGGAACCCATTTTCAAAAATAAATTGCGACAGTTTTACCGCCAAGTCTATTTAAAATCCTTAAGTGGAGTTATTTGCAACGACAATGCCGCCAAGTCTATTTGATGAATGAATTAAGTGTTCAAAAACCCTGAGTTCAACTAAATGCAGTTAAAAGACCCATAAAGTCGGCATATAATGATGTTGTCCAAGATAATAAAAAAACTATTACACCGACCTTGATCAAGTCGGATTGTTTATGGTTTGGTTAAAGAAAACTGAACTTAAGCGCGTAAGAAGTTTATATTATTTTAGGTTACATTGTTTTATGCAGGATTGTGCGAGGAATCAATTAAAATACTCATATAGTAGAGGCAAATCAAAGGTGTAGCTCGGAGAAGAGCCACTCATGTAAATTATTTTGGAATTTTGTTAATCGCGATCTTTTGATGAGTTATAGTTGTGGCAATTTACTCCATGAATATTTGATGAAAGATGCATGTCATTCATATTTTGAATAATACAAGAAGACCAGGTTACTAACCCAACAAAAAAAAAAGAAGAGGTTCTTCAACTGGTCAAGATCATGATGTAGGAGCTTATGAAACCAACATAGCCGTTGTTTGACCCTCTTCACCCCCATCTTGTTGGCCATCCTCCAAGTGGCTGGCCGAGTCTTCAGCATCAGACTCTTCAGCAGTAGAGGCAGCTAGAATTGAGGGCGAGATGAATTGCCCATCCCCATCAATGTAGGCTCTAAAGCTGGCACCCGAGGTATTCAACTTAATAGTGGGGCTCAAATAAGTCACTTGCTCCAGAGAATTGGTAAAAGCATCCTCTCCCCGCTTCTTAGGTCGGCTACGTTGGCATTAGCGACTCTCAGCTTCTCCCTGAGCTCTTGGTTCAGCTTAGTCATTCAGTTCAAGGCATTGACATCCTCTTGTTGCCTTTCTTGCTCAGCAACAAGATCTAACCTTGCAATACAAAGATCTTCTTAAAGTGTAGCCACATCTTCCTCCACCGCCTTTACCACTAGCTCCCTCTTTGCTGCAACAAACCTCAGCTTCACCTTCGCATCAACCCATCTATTCTTAAAATGGGCCACGGCTTGAGCCAATCCCGCCACCCTTATAGCATTGCTTTCAATTTGGATTAGCACATCATTCTCAGCTACAGAGATACGCTCAGCCTTGAAAAAACTCGATGAAGGACAGATACTAGGTTGGCTGTTATTATCCATTCCATGCTCCTAGAAATAGGATTGAGCTAGTACGTTGAGAGGAGGTAGAGGAGTTTGGTTGGCTAGCTAAGATGGGGTTGAAGAAGGAATTACGGGGGGCTCTATAGTTGGCACTAGAGCGTTTGAAGTAAGGGTGCCTAAAGATTGCAGAGCCGAGTTTTTCTTAGTGGTTTTGGATTTTTTAGGATTGGGGGGCTGTTTAGCCTTCCTAACCTCAGAGGTTTTTCTCTTTTTGGTGGGACCGGGGTCCTTCCTGGCCTCCTCTCGCTCAACCACATTCATGTACAGTGGTCGCTTTCCCATTCTTGGATCTGCAAGATAAACAAGAATTGTTGTTAGTAAATTATCAATATAGGCAATGAAATATGCAAATGCAGCAGTGAAGAATAGTGTTCTTACTCGCCACGATTCATTTTGAAGCTAAAGGCATTTCAAGGTAATCGGTTGAATCAATGAGACCCATATGTTCCCTAAGCTCATTTATGAGAATTATCCCCTCCTCCTCAGCAATAGTAAGGCTATTTAAATTGGGGTTAAAAGATTTAGGAGAAAGGCCGTGATGGTCATTTATCTGATAGAGGGGGAATCTCCTCTCCACTCCCTTTAGATCGAATGATTGAAGGAACCAAGGTTGTAGCCCAGGTTCGACAACAACCTTGAAAAAGGCCGGCTTAAATTTTTTAAATGACTCGGTGAAAGGCTTGAAGATCTTGCGATCACAGACACTCCTAAGTAAGGTCTAGCCAAATTGTAAGGGTTTAACTTTGGAAAAATACAATTCCAAATGACAAAAGAAGTAAAAGAAAAGCGGAACGGTGCAAGCCATGTTCTACTTCTCACAAAAATTTTTGAATGCAATGGCGAAGGCCCAACCATTAGGATGAAGTTGTGTGGGAGCAAGATAAAGGTGGTTTGGAAGGCATATTTGGAAGTCGAAAAAGGGAAATTTTAAGTCGAGATGGGTTACGATATCTCAGTAGAAGAAGAAGAAGAAGTAGGGATCAATGTCCCTTGCTCGATAGGAAGTAACTGACTTAGTAGCTAGGGCTAAACGTAAGGTATACCCCTCTCCATCAGAAATGTGTTGGGGAAAGTCTTCCGCAGTCATGGTACTTCTAATACTTAGCACGACGCTGCTCACTATGGGTGAACTCGGACTATGGGCAACTTAGGTTGAGCCGGCAAACCCCGACTCTCCCGTCATAGAATGTTCGATAGGGTTTGAAGACGAAGCCATATATACCTCTGTGGAACAAAAAAGTAAAAGTCAGAAATGATAAAGTTTATCGACATAATAGAGTTATCTCAGTGTATATTAAAAGTTCTTGGGTTAGGATGACTCAAAGGGGCTGAAACCGGGATGGCTTCACCAATGATGTTATGCCGAAAGAGGCTCAAAAGTAAGTCGGCCTCCCTTTCACGACCAAGTGAAGGAAGGGTGATGCTTTCATAACAGCACTCATCACAGAGCCAGGGGCCCCGAGTTTGGGAGGGCGAGGTTGGGTAACTCTAACCTAGAGCTGAACTTGAAGATGGATAGGAAGTGGAGGATGGGTGAGAAGACGATACGGGGCTAATGGCTTTAGAAATGGGAGTTGAAGATGCTTGTGTTCGAATGGTTCTCCTATTCCCACTTCCTTTAGATTTAAGCAAATATGCTTTGATCGACTCCTCAGTGCGAGGAATAGACTAGAACCAGAATGATGTTTTATCAAAAACTTGTTTTACTACTTCTATGTCTCCTATGGGGATAGGCCTACCATACATGTCTAAAGGAATGTTAGAGTTTGGGTCCATTGAGCCTAGGAGAGAAAGGAACGGCAATGAAGTTTGAAAAGCAAAATCCTAAGAACTTACCTAGAAAACTTTGAGACTTGAAAAATCCTACCTAGAAGATCAGCAGAAAGGTTTTTTAGAGAATGCAAATGAAGAAGAAGAATGACAAATAAAATCATGCAAAAACGAAGTAGGAAATGATGAACTTTTACCTAATTCTGGTAAAGTTTAAGGAGGAGGAAGATGGTTTTGTGAAGGAAGTTTGGCGCAGGAAATTCTCTTTGAGAAGTTGAAGTTTCAAGCATAAAGTGTTAAAACAAATAGCCTCGTGAGAATATATAGGTGTTGCAGATATGAAGAGTCAGGAGTAATAGCGCCAACAGTTATGAATTTGAAGAGCCAGGGGTAACAGCGTCCACGCCCCCAGAGAATTAGGTTTAAAACCCTAAAAAGTGCAATATAATGATGGCTAGTATGAAATGACATGAGCATTAAATGCGCACGAAAACCAAAGGCAGCTAGCGTGGCCATTACTTAGGAAATGGCACTTATACGCTAGGCGTGAGATAGTAAACATCTGTTACCATTAAGAAGACGCACCCCTTTATATGGCAGTATGTTTACAGGATAACCCAGATTGAGGGAAGCATGTGGCAAGGGCTAATTAACTCACCAAACCAGGTTAAAAATTCCAATTGTCAAGTCAAGTTAAAAATTGCAAACATAATCCCAGTCATCATAAAGGTGTTATGGTCAAGGAAAACCAACTCGACATGCATGCCAGGGGGCAAGTTGAAAGTAAACTCGGATTCAAAATATCCCGTAAAGAAACTGAACAAAAATAGCTCGGGTGCATAGTACGATATAATCGGATAGTTAATCTCGGCATCTCAAAGACTTGACATACCAAGCTTGGGGGCAACTGTTATGGATGAGTGTAATGGGCCTAGCCAAGAGGCGGCCCAATAAACAGACTTTATGACAGAATCCCTCCTTAATCAAGTAAAACACTAATCACCCCATAATCATGCCTATAATTCAGGATGGTACATGTAGTGGAGTAGGCATGATTTGAACGTGGAGGCACATGATCAACATTCACAGTAATGGACAGAAACCCTAGAGGTAATCTCTATAAATAGGAGATTACCCACAAGGTACATAATTTTCTATTCATCTATTCTACATTCAGTCTCACTATGCACACACCTCACTCCTTTGACTATCGTCATTCTTGTGTATCATAGTGATAACTAGACGCTCTATGGTATCTCCTTCATAGATATCACTAAGTATCTTCCCTCTCCTTGGTGTGTAAACCTATAGGCATCTTGAAGAAGATTATCGATCCCATATAAACCAATCACTAGTCCCTTGAAGCTAGACATATGTGTTCTACTATAAAACAAAGAGTTTGTCTTGTTTTCTACAAGAAAAATAAAAGGAAAAATGTAGTCTTACATGTCGCTTGTCATACTTAGTTGATTTTAAAAAATATATTTCCTTAGTCAATAGATTATTGATTTTTCTTATTCAATTAATATTTTCTCAAACAATTGTTGCCACCAAGTGTTCTTTTCTTTCTCATACTAACTATTCTATTTCATCTGAGAATAAATCCCTAAACTTTTAAGAATAACATAGGCTTTTAAATAGAATTAATAAATTATCTATGAACTTAGATATATAGGTTTTAAGCCTATTTAAAGGCATACATTTTAAATAGACCTTTAAATAGGCTTTAGGCTTTTTGAAGGCTTATACTCAAGCATAAAAAGAAACCTATATATGGGCTCATGGTCAGACTCGGGCTTTGGATTTCTGCAGGCCTAGACTTTCTTTGCTAAAACATAGCTTAGCCTAGCTTATTTCCACCCTTATGTGTGCTCCCACGCGCTGTTTGATGTTATAACAATATTTTTATAGGTGTTGAATCCCAATCATTTAAAATTTGATCAAACGCTCGAGATAAAACAAAGTGGAAGGAAATGAAGGACAAGTGAAGCGGAGAGTTTTTCTAAAATTTCCCACTCAATAATGAAATTGGATGGAACCAGCTATTTAAATGATGATTTATTAATATATTTCCAGAAGAAAAGCATATGCTCGTATGGCCAAGTAATTTCCAAATCATATTCCCAAGTCTCCTTGATCAACTGTAGGATGAGCAGAGTTACATTCCATAAATCAATTCATTTCAAGCTATCAGATATGTTACAAAAATATGTGAGTGGGGTGATAAAAAAACAAGGGAAAATTTAATTTGTCAGTTATGATAGTTTCATTTGAATTTTAATAAGTTATACGTAGCTTCTTCTTTTTTTCTTTTTTTATTAATTGGGCCCTTACAGTTTCCTTAGTTATAGATGTTAGTTCTTATTCTCATAATAATTTCATTAGAACTGTACATTTTGATTAGTTGACATATAAGAAGTCATCAGAATACAAAAATAAAAAAACAAAAGAGGGCCTTTAAAAATAAAATTAAAAAATAATTATCCATCCCCACGTATCTATAAATAATAATACATGTAATAATTTGATTAAAGAAGATAGGGTACAATGCACCCAAATAAGGGCATGGTTCAGATTATCGAATTGCCCACCAAGGGCAGTTAAAAATACTAATGGGCTAATGCCTATAATTGAGGAAGCCATGAAAACCAAAATAAGAACTGCAAAAACTAAATTAAGAATCCTATGCGTCATGAAAATAAAAGAAATATGAGATAAAAAAGTTATAGATAAGGAAAAATTTTAAAGAGAGAGAGAGCAATTCTCTTTCAATTTCTTATTATTATAATGTTTATATAAGATCTTTATTTATTTGTGGAGGTCATATTCAAAGATTACCACTAAGATATAATAAATAATAAATAAATGCATTTAAATATACATTAAATTGCTTTTTTGATTGCCAATTGCTATTCAACATAAAATATTTTCCTAGCAAGCTTCCTTCACCAAAAAAAAAAAAAGAAAAAAGAAAAAACCCTGTTGTATGCTACCCTTTGTTCAATGAATAAAAAAAAAGGCTAAAGTATACTTTTAGTCCTTTAAGTTTACATGAGATATACTTTTGGTCCCTTAACTTTATAAAGTATACTTTTAGTCCTATAATTTTAACACCGTTAATTTTACTAACGGAAAATGCAAACTCAAGCGATGACGGTATAAACTTAAGTGATGATTGTGTAATTAAATGCTATTAAATTTAAATTTAAAATATGGGTAAATTGAAGAATATATAAAATTTGTTTAATTAAATATATTAGTCATCACTTGAGTTCGCCACGTCAACATTTTCCGTTAGCAATATTAACGGTGTTAGCGTTTTAAGACCAAATGTATACTTTATATAGTTAAAAGACCAAAAGTATGCCTTATATAAAACTTGGAGGACTAAAAGTGTACTTTAGCCAAAAAAAAAATCTTATTTCTTCCTCTTAGTTTCATAATTTTCGAACATGAATTAGAGAAAAATGGGATAGTAAAAAATCGTAAATATTTTATCTTATTATCCCTTATAATTTTTAAATTTAATTCTAATTTATTTGAAATGTTACAATTTTCTTCTTAATCAATAGATCAAATAGACTAATGAGAAATAATAAGATTAAAAAAAATGAGGGAAGGATCACTTTCGAAGTTTAAGTTAGGAATATTTTAAAGTGTGGTTTGTCTCAACATCTTTTTTTCGCCGCCTCTTATAATTCAATTAGGATTTAATATTTTTGTCTTTGCGGTAAAAATATTTTTTAATGAGTGGACTTCATTATAAAGAGAAAAGAGAGAAAATATTAGTGGAACCACTCATTTTTTATGTGAATGAGGCAGAAACAATATTTCTTCAGCAAAGAGAAACATTAAACCCATTCAATTATTTTAAAATATGAGTAGTTATTCCTAGAAGATTAAAAAACAATAGAAAGGATCTCCTTCCTAGAGTCGTCAAAACGGGTCAGGCCCATCGGGCCGGCCCGTTTAAACCCTGGTCTTATAAGGGTCAAGCTTGAAAAATAGACGAGATATTTGAAATTAGCCCTGGAGAGCCGACCCTAACGAGCTTCGAGCTTAAACGGGCCAGCCCTAGAGGGCTTTGGGTTAGCCCTGCAAACCCTTTTCACTGTAGTTTTTTCTTTTTTCCTTTTTTAAATTTATTAATTTATATATATATATATTGTATTTATTATAAAGTTATTTATCCATTTAACTACAAATACATAATAACTATACTCTAATTTTATAATTTGATTGATTATTTGTTGCAAATAAAGATTATGAATGTGTTCATAATACGGGAGAATAATTTCATGATATTCTTACTCATGAGCTAGAGGCTACTACTCAAAGTAAAGAACAATCAAATGTCGTTAAAATCGATGATAATGACGAAGATGACGACAATAATAGTCATCATACTAATGTCGTTTAGTGATGTTTTTTATGTTTTATATGAGTTATTTGTGAACATAGTTTTCTTTTGATTATGAATTAGTGATTGTGTTTATTTATTAGATGATTCGTGTTGTAATTTACTAATTATATTTTAAAAAAAAAGTAGAGGAAAAATAGTTAAAATTTGGAATAGTAATTTCCGGGCCATGCAGGTCGGCCCTGGCCCTAGTGTTCTCAGACCGGACTTTAAAAAACAGATATTTTTCTTACTCCAGACTATAAAGAACCGACCCTATTAGGTCTTGACCCTTCCCCGGCTGACCTAGGGAGGCCGGCCGGATTGACAGCCCTATTCCTTCCTGCGATTATACGAACGAAGTGGGTAAGCTTTAACGGAGCGGTGCGAGTGGAAACGATGTTCGGTCCTTCCACTTCAAGTTCTGTGAGGCCAAAATCTCTTTTTGGAAATCTTCTACCCTAGATACTGTTTCCCCTTACCTCGATTCATTTCTGTCATTTACTTTTTTGAATTATCGATTTTTTTTCTTGGCTTGTTTGTCTACTGGGAAACCAAAACTTTTGGTCCAAGTGATTACTTATTTACTTTACAAGTACAGTCACTGTCTGTATCCGGCGAACAAGAACCCCAACACAACCACTGTACTTTTGCTTTCGAAGCCTATCTTTGGTTTTCCGTAAATAAATACACGAGACTCATATCTTCTACTTTCGTTTGTGTTCCTAATTTATAGCTCTGAATTTGAGGGATATTTAGCTAATTTTATCTAATATACTGTAGGATTTATTGGAAACATCAACGTATATGCATGTATTGAGATTAATGAAGGCTTTTGGTGTAGTTGCAGATACACAGATTGCTATAAGAGTAATTACTGAATTCTGTTTTCCTTTTTCTGGGTGAGAAATTATCACTTGGCTCTAAAAAATGGTGGAAAGTGTGTCACTTAGCACTATGATAACATGTGGAAAGAGCAGGCTCAGTGGACCATTCGCTTCTTGGAGGACACGTTTAAAACCATTTAAGAAATTTCAAACAGCATCTATTTATGAGAGACATTGGGTCTGGAATCAAGGCGAGCAGAGGTTGTTCTTAGATCCCTCTACATCAAGGCGTAGTGATTTTAGGGTGGAAGCTGGATGGATGTTCAATGGTGGGGAGCAAGACTTGGGTGCAAGTGTAGAGCGTAGTGAAAGTGCTAATGAAAATATTTTGATCTTCTTTTTCCAACTAGATCTAGCCACTCGAGTACAGGTTTGGCTAATTTTAGCTTTTACTCTTTTACAACGGTTTGATAGTTCTGGCGAATATGTGCTAACACCTTATTCCTTCACGTTTTGAACTTATGAGTGGCAGTATGCTTTAAATATGGAGCAGTATGACATTGCACAGGAACTGAGAAACAAACTTACAGAGGTTAGATAGCCCAACTTCAAACCACTTGTTGTACCAAACCCTTTTGTTATTGTGAGTTATAAACTCTTTGCAACATGTTGAAATAAAAATTTTGTTGTCAGAGGCATTGTTGAGGCCCCTGATGGCAATTTGCTATTCTTGACTAAATGTATTATGTATGACTTCATGTTATCTAGATTTTGGGGAAAGCAACTTTGTACTTGTATTTGTTGCTATATGTACATGTTTAGTTTATTTGAGATTTAAGTGGAGCATTCAACAACTTGCAGCTTGCTTGATAAATATTATTTTTGGAAGGTTGAGGCAGAAATTGTCAAGCATCAAGATGCTAAAAGGGGATTGTCTTCAAAAAGTGAAGCTCAAGATGTAGCTTTACGAATAATATCCCTTCAGTGAGTATATTACAATCTTGGTGACTTTCTAACTACGTGGTCTCCATGATTAATTGGCTTCTTTTGTAAACTTAATGTGTAACTGTGCAAGTCTACTAGATAAATGATATTGACTGATCATTTTCATTCCAGGTCAGATCTCCAGGATGCAATCAAGAGTGAAGATTATGCCTTGGCAGCTGGATTACGTGATGAACTTTCCAAACTTGAAGCACAGTCTCTTGAGGCATCAGCTAAAGCTTTAGTATATGAAACTGTGCAATATGCTTTTCGTTTGGGGCAGAAAGTGAAACACAGAATATTTGGTTTGTATTTGTCACACCTCCCATTTTATATGACAGATTTCATTGCGTCCATCTTAGATCTGCTCTAATGCATTGTGGCTTTCAGCTATATTAGCAACGCTTTCATGGCTGTACTTTGAATGGTTTATATAGTATAACTGTATAAGTGATGGTATTGTTGAGAATTTAATATTTCCAGATTACAAAAAGTCTTTAAGCACTTGGCTTCTAAGTATTAAAAACCACCTAGAATTACGGGTACCCCATACATATTTAGTCACAGTTGCAGCCATCAGTCAGCTATTTAATTTCTCAATCTATTTTTCAGGCTATCGAGCGGTGATATGTGGAATGGATTCAGTATGCTGTGAATCAAGTTCATGGATGGAGACTGCACAGGTTAATAAATTGTCTCGTGGTTCTACTCAGCCATTTTATCAGGTTTGATTTCCTGTACTACTAAAATTGTTTTTCCTTCAACTTTGAGCCATTTGCTAACACCTTCCTCAACTTTGAAAACTGTCAATTATCTCTTCAAGATTCCATCACTTGCATATATTTTTCAGTTACCCAAATAACATATATCCCACGCTTGCTTGTTTCTTAACGAACGTAAGCATGCCATCTGACACATGATGTAGTTTGAAGTGGCATCTCCGTTAACAGACTGAATAGAACAACAGGTAGAGGGTTTTAAATCTTAAAAAATTTGGGGTATTTTCCGATTTTCGAAGTTGAGAGGGATAGTTCCATTTTCCCCTTTCACTAATACTTAAATTTGTATTTCTTAAGGTCGGCAAAAAGAAAATTCTTTTTCTTAAGAGTTGTTTTGGTCCGCCATCAACTCTTCTTTTATTTTGTTGTTGTCCAGGTTCTAGTTGACGTCCGTGCTGATCCAAACATACTGGTGGCATATGGTACATCAGCTAATTAAATTCCCTTTGTGTGCATATTAGTTTCTGTTGGATTAATATAATGTTTGGTACTTATAGTTTGCCCTAATTTTGATTTTAGTTCCTATACTTTAAAACCATAGGTTTAGTTGCTTGTGATTATAATGAGAATCTGGACTATTTTACCTCTTGAGGGACTAAAAAGTAAAAAGTATGATTTGAAATATAGGGACCAAATATTGTACTACCTCCTGTCTTTAATATAAGAGCCAATTAACTTTTTTTGAAGAGATTAAGAAAACTAATTAAATTACATTAAATTATTTATATGTATCATTCTTCTTCAAACTTGCTTCACTTATAGTTGATATATAATCTAATGAGATACAACATATATTACGATTGAGTAGTTTATTACTATACTTTATTTAGCTTCATTAATCTCTCAGAAAAGTCAATTATTAATGATCGGATGGAACATTATGTATTAACCCTTTGTTTGGGTAATGTTGTTGATGTTTTCTTATTATCTTTCCTTATCTTTTTTTCAGTAACTAATAATTATTTTCGGTTTCTTCTCTGCCCATTTCACTGACCATTGCGATGAATTTCATAATTTTTTTTTTCTGCAGTTGCAGAGGAGAACCTATTAGCCCCAGATAAACCAGACAAAGTTAGTGGATTTATTCTTTGGCATTCATTAACAAAACTATTAAATTTCATCACTTAATTTCTTCCTTTATCTCTGTCCAGGGAAGTTTTGATCATCCCTATATCTCCTTTTTATTCTATGGAATGGATACAGCTGGGGATTTCATCCCAATCAAGCAACTCCGGGAGAAGTACAATAGACCCCGACATGAAGTACCTCCGGATGATGATGATGTAGACCAATCGTAACTCATCGAATATTTATGTGAAAATTGCAGGAAGCTGTATTATTTCATGAGTCATGAGTACGATTGCATAGGATTCACTCTAGTTTCTAAGTAAAAACCTTGTTCTGGTCATTTGATCAGCTTTGGAGGACTTTCATTTAGGTGAGAAGCATCTATACTTGTTCTGGGTCATTGATGTCTTGATAAAGATGATTAGTCCCTTGATGATGTCTTGATAGGATGATTACGTCGTTACTATCTTGTGATTAAATTGATAGCCTCAGCACAATTGCTGAATACGTTGATATTTTTGAATCCATTAAACCAACGAAATTTGAGTCCTCTCATAATTCCAAGCATTTATGGTATGTCTGAGAAATTTCCTAATTTGCAACAGAACCCAGATAACCAGTTGCTATATGTCAATATATGAACTTAAAGGATGCATTTTGTAACACTCACGCCAGGAATATTTTCCTTCAATTCAAAAAGCTTTTTGCATCCTAGGGTTCAAAGCTCCCAACATGTATAAGCAAATAAAAAGTATTAAAATACCTTTTTTGTGCAGATTCAACGGTAATTCCATGGATTTCTAGGAGAAGTAATGAAAAAATAATAAAGGGTCAAAGAGTTTAAATGCTTCAGAAGTTTTTGTGCATGGGCATTGGACATTTGGAAGTTTATGAGTGGGTAAATGTGCTCTAGAAATTTTAAAAACAAGGCAATTTTGCCCCATATTCAACCAGTTATAATGGTCAACGTTTGTTAACCAAATATGCAAAGGTATATGCAAAGGTAGTATGACTATATGGCATCCACCTCACTCTTTTTTGTCCACTTTAGTCATCAGATTTTTTTAGTAGGATTTTTTCTTAAAAAAAAACTTAAATTTTTTCCTACAATGTCTCCGGTCTTTGATATAAAACTCAGTTATTTTAGGAGATTAAAAAAGTTTAATAAATTATTTAATTATATATTATTTTATATGTCAAGCAAATTAGTTTATAAAAAATGATAAATATAAATGCATTAAAGTAATTTATTTAGTTTTCTTAGCTTCTTAAATTAATCGACTATTGGAACTTGTATTTCTTAAAAAAAAAAATGTATGTCATTAAAAAACAAGGGTGAGGTGGATGCCACTTTTACATATTTGGTTAACAAATGTTGATCGTTTGAGTTGGTTAAAAGAGGGGAAAGATTACCCCATTTTTTTCTAGGCACATCAACCCCTTCAAAAACTTTTAGGTGCTTAATGCCCACACCCAAAAACTTTTGGGGGATTTAAGTCCTTTAACCCAAAAATAAATAAATAAATTCCTGTAAATTCTTACTGAATTATCACATGTAGTCTGCCTTACATAATTTATAAGGATTCTAAGCAAGAATAATTTCATAAATGAATTGAAGGCCAATTGGAAACACATTAACCAAGCTCAAGCGCTCAGCTAAGGAACCAAAAAGTTACTGGAAATCAGTCTCAAATGGTTATGATCAAACAATTCTTAGCGTTCACCATAATAATAGACATATGATGAAAATGTGATTCTTAAAACTCCTATAATATCGGAGCTTACAAAATTCAGTAATTGTCTGAAGTATCACATCTACACTATGTAACTGTAAGGTAATATGCACCATAAGAATCCCAGTACTAATATGCACACAACCCTGTATTAAAAATTACAAGGACAAAATATTATCAACCTTCTTCAAATGCGATTTTGTTACACAAGGCTAGATTAACAAAGTCTTGCTAAGATGTGAGCTTAGGTTAGTAAAAAGCTAGGAGGAGCAATGAACTCACTGGCATAACAACAAGCTAACGCAATTGAAATCTGGCAATTCTCCCCTCTTTGAGCATGAGCTTAACATCGTATTGAGCATTTTTACCTTTTGTTTTAGACGTACAGTGCCTACTGGTGAAATTCCACTTAAAGGGCTATGGTCCACACGTATTGGTTTTGTATGCTATTGAAATGAAACATCCTCAACTCTGTTTAAAAACCCTTTGTTACTCTGGCCAACAAAAACACTCAAGATATCTTAGCCTTGTTTTGCTAAATTCGTTTTTGTTATGTGCCCCAATTTTCTTAAAGGCAGTGTCCTCATGCACGACCCAAACCGGATTTTTTACAGTTCTTCCAACACTTTATATTCAGTTAAATTTGAATTGCAATGATTGGTCAGCTGAAGATTTGAAAAATACTGTTGGTGTTCAATTTAACAATACTACCATGAATATAAATAAATAAAAAACTAACTTCCTGTCTAGTGAGAGATACAACCAAAATGATAGCACAGACTAGTGAACCTGCCAAAAAAGATATACACCAGAAAGAACAAAACCATATCCATGAGGTCCTTCTTTCTGAATTACACATAGTGAAAGTTTGAAAATCTAAAACAAGAATGAATTACAGATGTAGGGTTGTAGTTTCTCTAACCTAATGAGAATATTCATAGTAGTACAAGGAAAAGTTTGTGTGTGAGAAAATTTCCATCACTTGTATATTTTTTACTTTTCTGCAGCCTTCTGCTTCAACATGGCTATGAATTTGTCCCTCTCATCTGGAGACATTCCTTCTGCTGAACAATCCCCTACTCCCCATTCTGCTCCGCGTATGCAGTATTTATCTTGAATCGTTCGTTGGTTCCTTCAGATCATATTCATGTAATTAATTAGAGCATTTGAACCCAAAAAACTACCTCTAGTCCTTAATATAATATTAAGAGCTACTTAATTAACTTGGGTAGATTACGAAAGCTAGGTAAATTAGTTAATCATAACAACTGTGACATACGGACATGATCCCTCTAAAATACTCTTGAGTAACATTAGATTATATGGTAGTTTATAAATTGGGTCAATTAGTTTGGGGGAAAATGATAAATATAGAGTTAAAGTGCAAATTTGTCCCGGGACTTTTTGCTAAGGAGCAATGTTGCTCCGAAAGGTTTTCTAGGTTCAATGTTGCCCATTATCATTATAAGTTAATAGTCAATATTAATTTTTTAACAATCAACATTAGGTTTTAAAGGTATAGGGTAAAATTCCTACATTTTGGAACTTCCGAGATGACATTAAACTTAAAACACTTTCAAGGTAACATTGCTTCTCAGCGAAAACTTCTAGAGCAAATTTGCACATTAACCCATAAGTATATGAGATAAAGTAGATTAAGGTCTTATATTTAAGACCAAAACTCACTTTCTAATTAGCTTTTATATTTAAGATCGAAGGAGTAATTTTTTCAACAAAAAATAGAAATAGCAAGGAAATTACTTTTCTTTGTTCAATTTGGACTGCTCCAGCAGCTTCTTCAGCAAGGGAGAAGACTTGAACCTTTCATCAAACTCAGCATATTTCTTCTGGTTTTCTTCTGTAAGTAAAAGATAATTGGGAGATCCAATTTTAAGTTCATAAGATTAAGCTTCACAGAATCACACAGCATGGCTCACAATGTCACACCATAAGACAGCTAGCTAGTTTCAAACCGTTTAGACGATTGAGAAAGTCGATTTGAGGAAGCTGGGGGCCAGGAACAGATTCTATTCCTGAGAATCCTGACATTAACCCTGCATGTACTGTCATTAAGAGCAAATGCTTCAGCCATTAATGAGCCTTTGTTTAAGAAAACAAGAAATGGAATGCATTCTACTCCCTCTGGATTATAAGATGTTTCTAACTAATTCAAAGTTAAAAGCATTAAATTGGTCATAAAATTCAAGTGACTTCTAATAATCGCATTAAACTCCAACGTCATATTAATTTCTACTCTCTCTCACTACCCTAATTAAAAATGGGTATGTAAGGAAAAAATACTTAATACTCATCAAAACTATCAAAACGTCTTGTAAAAGGGACAAAAAGTTCCTTTTTGAAGACTTCTTAAAAAAAGGAAACTCTTAAATAGGCATATAAGTAATATGAACATTAAAGAGAACTAAGCCTAGAAGCTTAGTTCAGGATGGTCTATGTTGGAGCCAAATATTTCCAATATGAGACTCAATTTCTATCCATATATTGCCATGTTTTCATAGAACCCTGAAGGTTTCTGAGATATGAACTGCTAAGAGAATTTAAAACCAAAAGCTACTTCATATCATAGGAGAGCAGAATGTTCAAGCAAGTCGTATATTAGAATCCTATCATAATGAACAAACCCAATTCCAAAGTATGAGACTTGAGGCTCATCTTGGAAGTTGGAATTATGAAATTTCCAAAGCGGAAGTTAAATGAATTATGTTGGGGTCTCTATGATTCTCTGAATGGTTCATATCAGAGACACACGTTTCAATTAAACCTACATCTCACATAAATTTTAGGTAACTATCAATTAAATGAAAAGAAACATATGCAGAGATAGAGAAAGAAGGCGAGAAGTTACCAGGGGTTGAGCAGAGAAGGATGGAAATTGAAGCAGCTAAAGGAAGAGACTTGCGAAGAATTCCATGAGAAGGCGAAGAAGAAGACCAAGAACAATCAATGGGTCTTGTGGTAGGCATTCTGATGAGGAATTTGTGACGAGGGATGGAGGGTTTTGGAGAAATGGAGAAGTTAGTGGATGATGAAATCTGAAAGAAAAAAGATACCGAAGAAGAACCCATGATTAGCCTCTTCTTCTTCCTCTATCCCTCTGTTATAAAGCGAATGAAAAACTCAGATAAAAAAAGGTGATAAGGGAGAGCAGAGACAGACAAGGCTCACACTTAGCCACGGAAATATGGAATCATGTAGACTGCGTATGAATTGGTGAATCTAATGACTGCGACTCATTTCTCATATATAATTTTCAGCCAATTACGAATTTATAGTATATATTCATATTGATGCTCGGTGCATGTTAAAAAATTAGTTTGGTCATAAACTTCTTAATTAATAACTGGTTTTTTAAATGAATCAACCCTGTTACCAACTTCAGGCGAACATAAAAAGATGCTTCACAAAGTTAAAAGTTATGGTAAGGCCGGACGTGACCGCTTTGAATTGAATTTTCTAGGGAGAAGTACGAGTCCGGAAGAAATGATGTAAACAACAAAATAAAAAGTTTAAGTGAGTAGCACATGCGCCTTCCCGTGTGTTATATGCGTTAGGAGAGTTGATTTTAATCTTAAAATAAAATATAATTTTTATATTTTTCAACGTTTTTTTAATTTACTTTTATTGATACTCTCTCAACAATAATCAAAAAGAAAAAAGAAATGAAAAAATTCAAAGAAATGAGTAAGATATTTTAAATAACATATGTCATATTAACTAATTTAAATAATTTTATGAATCTAATTAAATTAGATAAATTTATTTTATATTAAAGAGCGGATAAGTTTTTTATATATATATATATTGCATCATGCTCACTTATTGTAAAACTTTTTTCATGATTGCCTCTTTTTATTGGGACCTCAGTGATTCTTTCAGCTTTCAAACTATTAGTGTTTGTTTAGATTACATTTTGTGAACGTGACTTTTTTTGTGAAAAAATTTAGAAAGGGGTTTGGACAACCCCCATAATTTAATAGCAAGGCAACTAACCTTTGATTTGAAAACGCCTCTCCAAGCACTCCAATGTTTCATGGAATTGGACTACAATGTCCAAACTTTGACCACTAAACCCACATTTTTTTATTTGATTAAGGGTTTCATCTCAAAGCTTTAAAGGATAAATAATTCTCACATCCTTTAACAAATATACTTCTCGAGATTTGAGCTTATGTTCTTCTTATAGGGGTAAGGCTTTTTACCACCTCAACCAAACAGTTTGTTGGTTAATTTTTAAAGTCATAGTATTACAAACTTAGCTTCTTCTTCTTTCTTTTCTTTTCTTTTCTTTTCTTTTTTTCCTTTTTTGTATTATCATCCCATATTTAATTTAGGGTTCGTGACTGCCTCTAATAACACAAGTGTCTCATCTGGGACTTGAACTCAAGACCCAAAAGGATTTAGAGCCTTTACACCATTAGACCAACTCTATATTAGTTATTTAGCTTTTAGTGAAAAACAATTTTCCCTCTAAGTTTTACCAGACATGATTTTGGCTTCAATTAGCTTTTTGAATTCAAAAAGTAAGTTTTGATTACCTTACCTATTATCTTTTAATTATATAAATTATCATAATTAATTATTAATAATTTTTAATTTTAAAAAGTTCTACACTTTAGCCGTAGCTTTCAAAGTTTTTTTTTTTTAATGTTGTTAATAACCAACTGTAGTATCATTTCTAATATAAATTCTTCCTTTTTAATACACTAGGTGATCTATCAAAGCATATTGTAAGCTATCCTTACATAGTGTAATATGATTCATATTTAGATTGATTTGGTAAAAAAAAAAAAAAAAAAAAAATTGATAGTGTATCATTATGTGAAACCTAATGGAAATGATGTATCACTAAGAGAGATGAAACTCACTCAAAATTTAGCATTTTCCCTAAGTTTTATCTCTCCACATTATGATAGGAGAAGTCAAAAATTGCTATTTTTCAACCACTGTGATTTTTTTTTTTTTTTTACTAAAATACATAAATCCAAACACCTCCTACTCTATCAAAACCAGCTTCAACATGGTTTTTTTTATTGTGCATTGTGGCTTTTCTTTTTATCAATGATTTTCCAAAATGACCTTAATGGTCTGTCTGGTTCATGGAATTGAAATTAATGTAATGGAATGATGATTATATGAATTTGTTTAGTTCATCATTAAAGAAAAATAATACACATGCTTTAAAATGTTTACTTTGATTACATAAAATATAATTATATATGGAAATAATATATTAAGAGATAAAAGTATCCCTATCTACATATATATGTATATTTACACATTGAGTTTGTGGTAATTTTTTCATTTTGTGCAGTATACACATTGGTTTCATAATAACTTTTTAATATTCAATGGTGAAAATATTATATAGTGTACATGTTGAGTTCATAGTAATTTTTTAATATTTAATGGTGGAAATATTATTTAATGAGATATTTCAATATTTTTAATGGTAGAACATAATTTGTTAAATTTTTTTAATGGGGGAATATTTTTAAATTGTATATTATTAAGTATATTTTTAATATTTAATGGTGGTAATTATTTAATATTTAACACACATTTATGTGTGGACATTTTGGTCAATTTAAGAAAGTATAGTGGTAATAATGTCTTTTTCAATTGATTAGAGGATGTCTGCACCCCATTCTTCGGTCATAATAGTGTAATCCTGATTATATCATTTGATATAATCAAGATTATAAAATATAATCCTCTTTACATTACATAAACATAATCAAACGTTGTATCCAGTGTATTGCATCAAGAGTACATATAATATTCTCTTATAAAATCGAACCAAACCATAAGAGTCTTAACCACCCCATTCCTAACACTAAATTGGACCTGACGTTACTTTCTTCATTGGGTAAAAGTAACAAGTAATCATATTTGAGATTAACCATATTACTAAAAATAAGAAAGATTATATGATATTTGATTTTATAAATAGCTAAAATTTATTTTGGAAAATTTGGGGGTAAAACCCCCATTAAAAATTTTATTCATGATGACCTGAATCAGAATATGGATACTGTTGTGTACGAAATTTGCAAAGTACTGATATAGTTCTCATATAAAGATGTATTAGTAAGTCAGTAAAATTTTCAAGAGGAACTTTTTCCCAATTTAATCTAGAGCATTGATGTGTCCTTTCAAAGTATAGTTAGATAGTCATTCAAAGCTTAGGTTAATTATTTTTAAGTGATTTTACGTACTACAAAGAATTACCAAAAGTTCAAATATAAGTGGCATTCACATTAATTAGCTGAACTATTAACACAAGCAATAATTTATTTAACAAATGCTTCTTTGCTTCCTTACTAACTTCCCTGAAGGGATGATCAAAGCTTGCAGGCACTCGGTGAAGGCCTCAATATTCCACTCCTTTCTTTTGCAAATCTGAATACCATTGACCAATTAATGCTTTCGCCTTGGCAGGGGCAGGAGGGACATTCAAAATAACCACTAACTTTTTTTCAATATTGTCCCTCATCTTGTTTATGTTCCATACGAAGACTTCTAATCAACACGCACACACACATATTAATACGTTGATATAATACAAAATATACAAGAAGCTGTTAATTTATAAATCACAGACAATATTTACTAATTCCTCAAGTCTCATATAAAGCATGACAAAAGGAATTTAGTAGGAGGAATCAAATACTAAGCAAGACATGACCACACTAAAAGAACCATGATCATGAATAATTTCCTTTTTGATAGTTAGAAGTATAAAAAGATTATTGATCTTGTCGAAATCTCAAATAATATTTCAACCACACGAACACTTCTCCAAGATCTGTGTGTAAAACTTGTCCCTGGGAAAACCAGTCTCCAGTATAATCCCTCTTCATTCACACCGCATTCTCCAATCCTTCAAGATTCCCACAAATTATCTTCAGAGTTTTATTCCTCAAGCATGGTCTTGGCTGCTTCTACCAGTGTTGGTCTTAATTCATTAGAAGCTCGACCAAGCACTGTGTATCCTTCCTTGTCCTGTGCATCTACATCTGCTCCATGTCTTATCAGAAGGAAAGCCACCTGGAAAAAGCCCCAGATCATATGATTAAGTCCTTGAAATTATGAAAGCAAAGAGAAAACCATTGTTGAAGTACCTATAGTTTCTTCCAATTTTTTGCTAGTTACAAGTGTGTTCTCCTCTCCTTATTAAATACTTTCATTCTACTCTGTTAGCATATTTTGCTTTTGTACAAGGGCTAATAATGCTAATAGAGCGAAGTGTTAAAAGAGCTAATGGTGCTAAAATAGTAAAATTAAAAGACTTAATAAGAAGAAAAAACAAACCGATACCAAATTAAAAACAAAATGAAATTACAGGTACCTAAAGAATTATTTTTCCTTTCAAGCAATCTACTCTATCTATATGGTACTAAAATAGTAAAATTAAAAGACTTAATAAAAAGAAAAAACAAACCGATACCAAAATAAAAACTGAATGAAAATTACAGGTGCCTAAAGAATTATTTTTCCTTTCAAGCAATCTACTCTATCTATATAGACTCCAAGTTCGACATAAATACATAAGCAAATATCATGGACCAACAACAAATGATCCCTCAAGGTTCACATCCAAGAGCCCGTCAAACAAGATTCAGACCTTTATTGTGAAGTGAATGGAAATACTGCTAAAAGTTACATGCACTTGCATAATACAAAAATATATGAGAATGTTGCAAAACAAATTCATCAGCCTGATTATAAAGCAAGCATACCTCTTTGTTTTGGAAAATCACAGCATTCATTAATGGAGTTTGACCAGCTCTATCAGCAGCATCAACTTCTGCTCCTTCCTCAATTAAAAGTTCACACAGTTCAGAATTTCCAGTGCCCGCAGCCCGATGTAACGGGGTGCTTCCAACCTGATTACAGTTAATCCACACAAGAAGTCACATATATGAGTGTTCCAGAAAAGTGTGCTTTAAGGATATAGAACAAACACTAAAATCCACAAATATCTCATGGTTGTCTTTCTTTATAACCTTGTCCTTAACATTGATCTTGGCACCATGGGAGATGAGAATTTCAGCAATCTTCAGCCAACCCTTGCTAGCAGCATAGTGAAGTGCAGTTCGTCCCCCATTATTTTGCAAATTAACATCAGCTTCTGTTGAAAATCATTTGAAATAATTCAAATATATTTTCTACTTAGTAAATGACAAATGTTGAGAAACCTAGGATAAGTTTTACCCAGTCGAAGTAAGTGTCAAGAGATATTTATACTCTAAAAAAAATATTCCAGTTAATATAATGAATAATTTAAAACAAGGCCATCCAATCTCTCTCTCTCTCTCTCTCAATATAGCAATAACATGAACGATTCCAAATAGTAAAATATGAAGCTTGACATCAGAAATATCAAACAATCACAAAAATATGGACCTTTATCTAACAATGTCTCTACAATTTCCGAATTCCCAATGCTAGCGGCAGAATGAATCGGAGCCCATCCCTCTTCATCGGCACTGTTTATCACTTTTGTGGATCCCTCAGCAGATGCTAGGATCTTCACCACCTGATTTCACATCAAAAGGAAAAAATATAAGATAAAATAGCCGAAAATGATCTCAAAAAAAAAAAAAAAGGATCTAGGGCTGCTGCGAAACGAGCAGCCATAAGGACTCAATTGCTCAAAGGGAAACCAGACACTTTCCAATATGGTTCAGTTCCAGTAATTCCACTCACATTTTAGAGGAAGTAGAAAAAGGAGGAATCGGATGATAGAGAAATACGAAGAAATAAAGACCTGAGAGTGACCGGAGGAAGCGGCGACGTGAAGAAGGGAACGTTCGTCCTCATTTCGGAGAGAGAGGGCTTTGGAGAGATTATGCGGAGAGAGCGATTGGAAGGTTGCGACGTCGCCGTTCTCGGCGGCTTTGAAAAGGTCAGCTGCTTTGACTACTTGTTGCTGCTCTGGTTTTGGACGATCCTCTTCCATGTCCATTCGTCTCTATCAAACGCAAAGGTGATCTATGGGATATTGGGATCTATTATTTCTGGGTTTTAGCATTTCTGAGAGATTTATGGCCTTTACGAAATTAGGTTTCTCTTTCAGGGTTTAAAATTTGAAAAAAAACAAAATCCAATAAAAGTTTTAATTCGTACAAAAAACCTGATGAATTTTTGGAAAAATTGACCTGGAGGCTCAATATACAAAAATAAATACAAAAAAAGCCCTACACACTTTCCCATACCAGAAAAGGCCCTAGGGCCTTTAGGGCCTTTTCTGGTATTAACTTCTAAAAGAAATGATAAAAATGCCCCTGGTGTTAAAAAAGAAAGACAGAGTCTGTTATTCCTGCTGAAAACATGAGAGAGAATTAGAACTTGAGTTTTTTAAGACAGAAACGTTGATTCCATGATCATTTAGCTCTCTTTTTCGTCTTGCTTCGTTTGATCTTTGTGTTCCGTTTTTTTCCTTTGCTGGACTGAAAGCAACTCATCCTGATTGTAAATTGTTGACTGAATGTGGTGGTTATTATTGTTCATCAACTTCAGAAGTTTGGGTTACTGAAAGGTTGGAGCTTGAACTCATTTATTGTATTATCTCGTAGAAAAAAGGCAAGAAATGCTAAGTTTTTCAACAAGATAGCTTAATCACCATCCTTCCTCATTTTTTAATCTCTGTAGGGTGGAGTCAATAAAATGTTGCTTTGTTTTTTGTCACACAAACAGAGGGAAATTTATGTATTTGAGTGGGAATGGGTGAAAGTGATCAAGGAATGAAGTTTGAAAAACGCTGAAATTTGTTAGTTGTTAAAACCTACAATTTTAGTTGTTAATACCATATGTTTTTGTTATTAATATGGTTGTTTAACTTGTTAATACGATGCTCTATTTTTTGGGCATTGAAACAAAGGGAGGTCTGTTAGTGGGAATGTGAAAATACTGATATGGGATGGTTGTTAATACCTATAGTTTAAGTTGTTAATTCCTTCAGTTATAGTTATTAATTCTACTGTTAAAGTTGTTAATACTAACTTTGTTGCATATTGTAATTACATATGGCTAGTAGTTCAAGAAAGAATATATTATGTTTTTTTCATGTGGGGGGGAAGTTTCTACAAGGTGGAGGGGATGAAAGTGATTATGTTAAAGGAATGGTAAGAACACGTTGTTAATAGGGAGCTGATGGTGTTGCTAAAGAGGGCTGATAGTGTTGCTAATGGGGGCTAATGGTGTTGCGAATGGGGGATGATGGTGCTGCTAACCGGACTGATGGTGTTGCTAATGGGGCTGATGGTGTTGTTAAATGGGGCTGATGGTGTTGTTAACTGTGCTGATGTTGCTGTCATATTTTGTTGATGTTGCTATCAAAATGGGCTGATTTAGGTGTCATTTTTCAGTGATACTGATGTTAAAAGAGATTATGTACTTGTTAATAGGGGGTTGATTGTGTTGCTAACCGTGCTGATATACTTGTTAATGGGTGATGATCGTGTTGTTAATTGTGCTGATAATGTTGTTAATATGGGGCTTATCGTATTGTTAATGGGGCTGATTGTGTTTTTAATTATGCTGATAGTGTTGTTAATAGGGAGCTGATGGTGTTGCTAATGGAGCTAATGGTGTTGCTAACCGGGCGGATGGTTTGTTGAGATACAGAAATGTGACAGCAATATCAGCACAGTTAACAACACCATTAGCCCCATTAACAAGTACATAAGCCATTTTGACAACAATATCAGCATCAAATGACAACATCAGCAAAATATGATAGCAACATCAGCACAGTTAACAACACCATCAGCCCTATTTAACAACACCATCAGCCCCATTAGCAACACCATCAGCCCCCTTTAGCAACACCATCAGCTCCCTATTAACAACTTGTTCTTACCATTCCTCCAACATAATCTCTTTCATCCCCTCCACCTTGTAGAAACTTCCCCCCCACATGAAAGAAACATAATATATTCTTCCCTGAACTACTAGCCATCTGTAATTACAATATGCAACAGAGTTAGTATTAACAACTTTAACAGTAGAATTAACAACTACAACTAAAGGAATTAACAACTTAAACTGTAGGTATTAACAACCATCCCATATCAGTATTTTCACATTCCCACTAACAGACCTCCCTTTGTTTCAATGCTCAAAAACCAAAGTATCGTATTAACAAGTTAAATAGCCATATTAACAACAAAAACAGATAGTATTAACAACTAAAATGTAGGTTTTAACAATTAACAAATTTCAGCGTTTTTCAAACTTCATTCCTTGATCACTTTCACCCATTCCCACTCAAATACATAAATTTCCCTCTGTTTGTGTGACAAAAAACAGAGCAACATTTTATTGACCCCACCCTACAGAAATTAAAAACGAGGAAGGATGGTGATTAAGCTATCTTGATGAAAAACTTAGCATTTCTTGCCTTGTTTCTACCAGATAATAGAATAAATGAGTTCAAGCTCCAACCTTTCAGTAACCCAAACTTCCAAAGTTGATGAACAACAATAACCACCACGTTCAGTCAACAATTTATAACCAGGATGAGTTGCTTTCAGTCCAACAGAGGAAAAAAAATGGAACACAAAGATCAAACGAAGCAAGACGAAAGAGATAGCTAAAAATGATCATGGAAGCAACGTTTTTGTTTGAAAAAACCCAGGTTCTGATTCTCTCTCACGTTTTCAGCGGGAATAACAAACTTTGTCTTTCTTTTTTAACACCAGGGGCGTTTTTGTCATTTCTTTTGGAAGTTAATACCAGAAAAGGCCCTAGTATGAGAAAGTGTGTAGGGCCTTTTTTGTATTTATCTTTGTATATTGGGCCTCCAGGTCAATTTTCCCTAAATTTTTATGCGGAGAGCGTACCATGTGAATTTCGTATACATAGAATTCCCATTTTGTCCCTTCTCACCACTAATTTTCTTATGGCAGATTTTGCCCCAATTTTCAAATCTTGACACATGAAATTTTTTCTAATTACCAAAATTCAAATGTAAAAATGTAAAAATTTTATTAAAGTATCATTAATAATAATAAAAATCATAATTGGAAAATTTTAATTTGTGAATTGGACCTAATGTTTTAAAGGAAATGCAGCTAAATTTTGTCCTTTTTAAAATTAATCCATGAAATAGGAGGGATTTATAAATATAACCACCATAACCCAAATAAAGAAGAAAAAATTGAAATTGACTTTATTTAGAATCCATCACGTTCCAATATTAACTTAAATAATTGGTGTAATTACATCTCAATCTTAATTGAAAAGGGGAATATAACCCTCCACCTTCCGTGTACAAAGAATCTACTTTATTTTGTAATGCCCCAAGTGCATCTTTTAATCATTTCAGAGGCCAAAATTTTCACATTCAACTAAAATTGTCTTATAATGGGTTTATTTGGGTTAGCAGTAAGAGCGGTGGCTTAAAAGTTATTTGACTTTTATACAAGCTAAGTATGAAAAAAGGTCAGGTTGTAAATATGATTTGTGTTTAGATTGCCAATTTGACTTTTTGCAGAAGTGGTTTTTTTCTAAACTGATATGTATTTGAATTATTATTTGAAAAGTCAGTTGACATGGAAAATGAATGAAAAGAACATGAATCATATTGAATATTACATGTACATATTAGTTATATATATTGAGAAAATAAAAATTTTAACTTAAAAAAAGTTTAAATGATTATTAAAAAATTTAATACATAATAAAGTCCTTAATTAAATATATTTAATAGATAAAATTGTTTATAAAATAAAATACATACAAATAATACATTAATTTGAAATTCATTAATTTTCAACCTTAAATGATTCGCCCTGCATGTGAGCTTTTTCCAACCTTCACAGATAAAAAAATTATTCGCCCTACATGTGAGCTTTTTCAGCCAACCAAACTATTTTCCTTTTACAAATTACACGTTGAATAATGTGATGTGATGGTTTGCTCAATGTGAGGCATGTGAGCCCTACATCACATTATGAAATAAGCTCTAATTTGGAGCTTATAAATAAGCCTAGCAGCATTGAATTTTTTCAACAAGCCTATTCGATGCAACGCCCAACCCAAATAAGTTTATTAAGTTGTTTTTTTAGTACGTTTTTCCATTGAGCTTTTTTGATCCAAAAGCTGGACCAACGCTCAATTCAAATAGACCCAATCTACTACACTAGAACCTAGTATACACCACCATTAAGTGATCTTGGCACCCTTATACTCAACAAAGTAAAGCTAAACGGCAATATCATGGTGGATTCGTTATTGAATGATGATGCAGGCAAATGGTATGATCGCAGATTGTAAGCTATATAACTAATTTGTAAAATATTAAAAAATTAATCAAATTAGTTATTTATAAATAATGTGGATTGTTTTTTTTAAAAAAAATACCTCTTTCAATCATTTGCTTTAAAAATTATTTCTTTGATGAAAAGTTCCCTTAATGTGTGTAATCAAAACAGAGAGTTAAAAAAAAAAGGTAAATGAGCAAAAATACACATGTGCTTTATCCTTGGGAGTGCCCAGTACTATATGCTTTTTTTGGGAGCAAAAATACACGTGGTTACTATTTTGGAGCAAAAGTCACATCCCACTGTTAAACATAACAGTGGGATGTGACTTTTGCTCCAAAATAGTAACCACGTGTATTTTTGCTCCCAAAAAAAGCATATGATGCTGGGCACTCCCAAGGGTAAAGCACAAACATAACAGTGAGATGTGACTTTTGCTCCAAAATAGTAACCACGTGTGTATTTTTGTTCTAAAAAAAAGCATATGGTGCTGGGCGCTCCCGAGGATAAAGTACATGTGTATTTTTCTCCTTTACCCAAAAAAAAAATTATAAATTCATGAGATAAAGTATATTTAGAATTTACATTTAGTACGAAAACAAATTCATATAGAAGAGGTATTTCTCAAGTTATATAAAATCTCCCTTTTAAACATTGTTTTGGTAAGGTTCCTCAACTCTACACAATCTAGGTTGGGTGGTTTCCATTGGATTTCAATAGATTCTCCTAACTGGGCTAGTCTTGGGGTCACTTTCTTATAGGTTGCGTCATTTTTGGGTAGGTTGTATATGTTTGGGCTTAACCTTTTTTGTTTCTTGATTATATTTGTAGTTGAAAAGCCCACACAAAACTACAAAAAAAAAAGAGAGAGATAATAAACAATTAACTATCCCTCTCATAACAAAGTTTTTTTAAAAAAAAAACTAATATGACAGTCCTTTAACCTATACTAAATTTTGAATGAGATCTCTGTAGTTTCTTTTTCTTTTTTCCTTTTTTTTGGATTCTTATTGTTGCCTCAGTTACTAGCTACAATCTTTATGTCTATGATTATCATTATTTTAGGTTGACAGCATTGATGTGGCACTAACCAAGATCTGATCTTGAAGTGATATATATATATATATATATATATATATATATATATATATATATATATATATATATATATATATATACGGGAGTGGCCCTGAAAGGATAGGAGAAGGGAAAGGGAGAATTGCAGAAAAGAGAAGTAGAGATAAAAGGGAAATTAAAACATACAAAAGCTAAACATGCAGAAGGAAGAAAAAGAAATGAAACTAGAAGAGGAGGTAATCCTAACCAGATCTAGCTCATTCGAAGAGAGAAGAGAGTATGCAGATGCAGAACATAACATAATATAAAGGGTAAAGATGCAAAAATACATATGAGCTTTGCCCTCAGGAGCGCCCAACACCATGTGTTTTTTTTTTTGTACAAAAATATACATGTGGTTAAAAAAATAGATGCAAAAGTCACATGGACCATTAAAAACAAGATGTTGACTGTTAGTTTGACTGTTAAAAGCAAAAGTCTCTACGTGGCATGATTGTAATGGTTAGAAAATGGATTGCATTCTCCTCCTTTGTTGTGTCACTCTCTCTCTCTCTCTCTCACGAAAAGATCAAGCTCACTGTCGGCAATATTCACCTCTTCTGAAAATTTTTGTCCTCACTCTGCAAAATATGTCTCCCTTGAGCCTTCTTTGCCATTCGATTTGAATTGAAAGTCAAAAGAAAAAATCACTCACCATTTGATTCCTATAGTTTGAACATTCTGGAGAAATATTAATCCAATTAGGTAGATTTCAAGAAAATCAAGGAAAAAAAGTGCATATTATTGAATCTCAAATCATGGCTCATTGATTTGATGGGTTCTTTGAAAGTGGAAGAAATCACCAAGAGGGGAGTGAATTGGGGATTTTAAAAATTCTTTTCAACTCTTAAAAATAAAGCTTAAGAAATGAATAATAAAATAGTAGAGAAAGAAAAGCTTAGACACACAGAATTTATACTGGTTCAGTCTCAACCTTGACCTACGTCCAGTCCCCAGATACCTTCTGGGTGTTTCCACTAGTTCAACAGGTTTTTAACTACAACAATGAAAACAAGACACACTCCTAATCACCTAGGACTTGCTCCCCCTTACACTTTGTAATTAAACAATCTAACTCACAGGTTCCACAACCTTGAGTTCTCACAAACAAATGCTTTCAAAGAATTACAACCTCTCAAAAGAGTAGATTTTGATAAATACTGAAGATCAAATCATAAAACACAATACAAACTCAAAAATGCAAATGTATTCAAGTGTGGCTTCGTTGTGTGTCTTGCTCTGAGTCTTCATAGCCTTTTATAGCCTAACTATATGAGCAAGCCGTTGCAATATTTTCTCCAACGTTCAGTTGCAAATTTTGCTCTGCTCTTTCAATTCTTTGCTGAAATCCTGGAACATGTTGTTGCAGAACGTCTTCCAGATTCTTTGTCATTCCATGATCTTAATTTGACCGTTTGAAGTGATCTTAATGTGTTCCAATGGTTTGAACTAAACATCTGGGATAAGGGAAAAGAATTAGCCATGTTCTTGGTTCTTCATTAAAGGCACTTATTCTGGATCTTTGATTCTCTCTGATCTTGTGATGAACCTGCCTGAAACTTATCAAAAACTTGATCAATAATGTTAGGAATAATAATGCAACAAGATATGATAATTTCATATTAACCCATAATGATTTCGCAGATTGATTTGATCTGGTTTTCAAAAGTTACCGATGCAAACTCGAGTTTATAATCCTAGACTCGAGTTTGAGATTCATCCAGAAAGCATAACTATTGGTCATTGATCCAAACTGGCAGTTTACAAAAGCTAACTCGAGTTTGGTTCTTACAGAGAAGAAAGTCGCGATTTGGTCTTGAATGGGATTTTGAACACATGGCTAAACTTGAGTCATTTAGTGACTGACTCGAGTTTGAAGCTTTTATGAAAATCTTAAGTTTAAGTTCACAGCTTCAAAACTGGAGTTTAGAAATGTAGACTGGAGTTTACAAAACCTGAAATATTACATAGCTCTCTGTATGATCTAGACTCGAGTTTTGATATTCAAAACTCGAGTTTCAGTGAAAACTGAAACCTTTGAAAAATCTTTTTATGTGTAAACTGGAGTTTCCATTTTTCAAACTGGAGTTTTCAAATTAGTCATTTACTCGAGTGTTTTCTGTTTGAGCTAAACTCGAGTCACCGAAACCATGACTCGAGTTTCAATGTGAACTGAAACATTTGAAATATCTTTGAAGGCTCAAACTGGAGTTTCTATTTTCAAGACTGGAGTTTAGAAATCATGTAATAACTTGAGTGTTTTCAGATAGTCCTAAACTCGAGTCTCCAGAATCCAGACTCAAGTTTCAACGGAAACTGAAACTTTGAGAACTTTCTGTTAAGCTTAAACTGGAGTCTCTGAAATTAAAACTGGAGTTTACAAAATGAGCAATAGCTCGAGTGTCTCTGTTATAATCCAGACTCGAGTCTTCTAAGTCCAGACTCGAGTTTCAGTTGAGAACTTTAAACTTGAAAAAAAGACTGTGTTTGGTAAACTGGAGTTTGTGAATATGAAAATGGAGTTTTGAAATCTCAACAAACAATGAAGCTTCTGTTTGATCCTAAACTCAAGTTTCCAAAGCATAAACTCGAGTTTACAACTCTTAAGAACTTTGATTGCTCTCTGTGTAATGCAAACTCGAGTTTGTCTTTACACAAACTGGAGTTTGGCTAGCTTTGTAAAAACTGATCTTCTGTCTGTCAAGTCCAAACTCGACTTTCGTTACCTAGACTCGAGTTTGCCTTGAACAGTAAGTTTTACAACTTACCAAAGACAAACTTCAAATTTAGTTTACAATTGTCAGTTATCATCAAAACACATAGAGAACTAACATTCTTGACCTTTTTCATCATTAGAGCCAAATCAATCTCTACCATTAGACCTACAAGCAACTTCGTGATTATCATCGAAGCCTGGATTCTCGTCGTCTTCACCCTTTCCTTTGTAATGACTTTGTTTCTGGGCTCACTACTCCACGATTCTATTTTTGGGTTCGGTATTTGGCTAGAGAAATCATCAAGTTCTGCAAGCCCTTTCACTGTTCCACGATTTTGTTTCTTCGTTAGAGAAAACTCCACCAAGTCCTATAAGCTCACTCCTATAACTAGAATTTTCTCCCAATTTCTCTATTATGTTTCATTCTCCTCCAAAGTCTAATGCTTGTACATTCTGCCAATACAGATGAATCTAAATCCATGCCTTAAGGAAAAAATGGGGAGGAAGCCCCTACAATACCCGTGCAAGGTCTTGCTTGTAATTCTAGTAATAAATTGGTTGGGTAGCACACCTTCAATTCACTACCATATGCTGGAAAAGGTGTTGTTTACATTGATGACCGAGCACCTATGCTGCCCCAAAAACTCAAATGGTTTGGGTTTGTGTTGAATTCTAGGTTGCTCTGGAAGAATATTGATAAACTAGAGTGGATTAGGGACCTTGATGCATTAAATGGAGTTGATGAGGACATAGAGAGTCTATTGTCTTTGCTCAAGGACACCTCTGTGGTGGAACCACTTGGTAGCTGTGGATACCAAGTTTTCCTTTGGTGGTTGCGTGTTGAAGCTCGCACAGATAGTAAATTCCCTCCATACGAAATTATCACACCTCAACACCTCAAAAATTCTTTTTCGCTTCAACACAGAAATTCATCATCACACCGTCGATCCTAGGTTGCATGACGAAATCAAACCACTATGGCAGAGGGTGCATCTTGGAGTGGATCAAGACCTTGTCACCATTTTCTTGCTTTACTTTTTTTTTTGCTCAGAAGCCATATTCTTACTTTACACAACACGGAAGAGAGAGAAAGAGAGATACAACAAAGGAGGAGAATGCAGTCCATTTTCTAACCATTACAATCATGCCATGTGGAGACTTTTGCTTTTAACAGTCAAACTAACAGTCAACATCTTGCTTTTAACGGTCCATGTGACTTTTGCACCTATTTTTTAACCACAGTGTATTTTTGCACCCAAAAAAAGCACATGGTGTTGGGGGCTCCTGAGGGTAAAACTCATGTGCATTTTTGCACCTTTACCCTAATATAAAAGTTTATTGATAAAGAAAGCTTACAAGAAAGCACTGGAAAGAAGAAAAGGAAAAAACAGAGAAGGAAAGGGGGAGTGTACTCGGAAAACTCTCGAAAGAACTCGGTGCCTTCAACTGAATAAGGCCCTTGCTTATATAGAAGAGCCCTCGACACTATTTGTACACTTCCAGTAAGTAACCGGCACTGTTAGGTTTAGTGCACAATAGTCTGCCGACACTACAATAAACAATGTAATCTATGTTTTGCAATGTATTGTGCTATAATGAAAATGTAAATACTAATAGTTTACATCTTGAAATTTTTGTCCTATACATAAAAATACTAAGTTTGGTACTTCCGTCAGGGAAATTGGGTTGAGTCTTCTCCCAAATTGACAATAAAGTCTTCATCTTCATTGTCACTTTGGTTTGAGCCTTTTTCTCTTGTAGAACTGGCCTATTTGGAGGATTCAGCTTCATCCTGCTGTAATTAAGTGAGCATGATGTTGAGTTGTTTAATATATTCCTTTTTGTCTGGAGCCGCTGCCAAGGTTGTTTGTACAAATTTCTTTTGGTTCAAGAATCTGCTCTGCTCTGTGGCACAAAGAAATTTGGGATTTTCTTTGAACCATTGTTCAACTGCTTTGGAGTCCGCCTTACTTTGGCTAAACTTTGCCCACCATCCCACAAAAGGTAATCTTTGCAAGATTGGCAAGATTGGAGAACTCCTGTCATTATGAGAGTATCTGTATTGCCAGGAAAAAATCCAGGATACAAATAATTTTGAAAAATAGTGGAGTTCTATTAGGAAAGGATCTTCACTGTGGTTATATTTATTTCTAAAAAGGTTTAATGCTTTCAAAATCTCTGGTGGTAAAATTTCAAGAACTGGCCCAAAGAATGTCCACGAATGTTGAAACCATTGAGGGAAAGTATATTTGTTCCCCTTTTTGAAATAAATGAACCAAGTATGTTTAAAAATTCAATTTTGATCCCAAAAAACATTATACCAGGCATTGTTATAATTCCAGTAAGTATATCCTTGGGGTTCAATAGGGATTTAAAAAAATTTGGTTTATTCAAATCTTGTCCCCATTAGGAAGGTGAAATTACTTTCAAGATCTGGAGAGTAGAATGAGTTATTAATGTTTCATCCTCTTTCGATGTATACCGAGATAATTCGATAGATTGAGAATGAATCAATATTAATTCATAATACTCCCTTGTTTTTTGGGTATTTGTGGGAAGGAAATGTCATCCAGGAGGGAAAGCTTTCATAGCCGCCTAGTTAGGGTTTTCAGAGAAAAATTCAGGCTTAACTTGTAGGATATTTTTTACACTTTGATGTTTAGCAGTGTAAGGAGTATCCATAGGATTGACAGCTTGAGAGATGGTCAAGGTCTGGGAGGTTGGGGGTTTTTTCTGGGCTAGTTGAAGAGTGAATTCTTTATCAATAGAATCATACTCTTGTTTGCTAATTGTTTGTGATGAAGAGGCAAGTAATGACAGAGCAAGAGTTTGCGCTTTATCATAGTTTATTGCCAGGGGTTTTTGACTTCTTTTTGCTAATACTTCCTCCAAAGTTTGGGTTGGAGGTTTCTTAACATAAGATTCAAGTGTTTTCTTTGGGGTTTAACAGAAGTGAGTCCCTGAGTTTGAGACTCCTTTTGGGTTTTTGGAGTGAATGACTTCGTTTTGGGGGTAGATGGCCCTGATTGAGATTTTACCTGTGACTTAGCCTCCTGAGTTTGAGGAACTATGTGGTCAGTTAATCCCTTCGTTTGTGGAGATTGCTACAACAATGGAGTTTGTTGTTGTAACAATTGTTTGTTAAATTCTTCTAACTCTTGGCTAGAAGGTGGCTTTTGAGCATCTTGGGAGAAGCTCTGTTTATCTTCCTCTCTAAGAGGTTGTTTGTCTTTGGATTCCTCTCCGGGTTTCTTTTTTCTAGGCATTTTTTGGAAAGGAAAAGGTTTATGGATTAGTTTACTCTCAGATCTAATTACCTTGCAAAAACTCACGGGTAAGGAAATCTGGGAGAGAATTGGATGTGCCTTTGATAAATTTTATATCAAAATAAAAAACACTCAAGATTGCCTGTCATCGAGCAAAAATATGTTTTAATGCAAGATTTTTAACATCTTTTCGCAAAACATCTTTCGCAGATTTGCAATCAATACGAATTAAAAATTTTTGATTTAATAAATCAGCTTGAAATTTTGAAACACATAAAACAATTGCCAAAATTTCTTTTTTAATTGTGGAATAATTCTGCTAGGCAAAATTCCAATGTTTAGATGTAAAAGAAATAATTTGTTCTTTTTCATCCACACATTGTTTAAGAATCCCACCATACCCTACTTCATAAGCATATGTTTTGACTATTTTAAAGGTGGAAGGAATTGGAAGGCTAAGACAAGGAAGTTCCTTAACTTGCTATTTGATTTGTTTAACAATGTCAGTATGAACATTAGTCCAAGGAGATGGATTTTTGTTCAATCTCTGATGGAGAGGTTTAATAAAATTGCTGAGTTGAGGAATAAACTCAGCCACATAGTTTAAGCATCCCAAAAATCTTTGAAGTTGATTTTTATCAAGGATTTGATTTGGAAATTTATCTGCAAATTGAATTACATGTTTGATTGGGGTTATGGTACCTTGGTGAATCCAATGACCAAGAAATCAAACTTTTGTTTGGAAAAGATTAATTTTTGGTTTAGAAACCACTAAACCATTTAATTCTGTAGTTCGAATAAATTTAGAAACATGTTTAAAATGTTCTTCTAATGAATTTGAAAAGATTAGAACATCATCAATATAAACAATAATGTATTGACCTTGATCATTGAAGATCTCATTCATAATCCTTTGAGATTCAGAAGGAGCATTTTTTTAAACCAAAAGGCATAATATTCCACTCATAATGTCCAAACGGTACAGTAAAAGCAGTCTTATACCAATCTTTTTCTAAAATTTGTATCTGCCAAAATTTAGATTTCATATCAAATTTTGAAAAGATTTTTGCAAAATGTAAATGTTTTAGTAAATCAGCCTTGTTTAGAATTGGATAACGAATCCTCTGAAGGGCTTCATTAAGAGGTTTATAGTTTATGACTAGTCTTGGTGTACCACATTCTATTTCAACATTTTTGTTGACATAGAATGCAACACAAGACCAGGGGCTTCGATTTTTTCTAATAAGTAGCTTGTTAAGAAGATCCTGAATTTCCTTTTTACAAGTTTCAAGAAGTTCTTAAGACATTTGAATAGGTTAAGCTTTTGTTGGAATTTGTTTTTTAGAAAAATTTGGTTCATAAGGAAGATCTACCATATGCTATTTTCTATTCCATAAAGCATTTAGCAAATCAACATAGACTGTTTGATGAATTTTTTGAAGACAAGATTGAATTTTTTGTTGAATAACAGGATCCTAAAGTTGTTGTTCAAGTCGTTTAAAGGAAACTTCATCTTTGAGAAAGTTGATTTGATTTTGTTTAAGAAACATAGGATTCAACTCCTTTAGTTTTGGTTTTTTCTGTAAAAGGAAAGAAAATATTTTTTCCAAAATATAGTTTAACAAGTCCATCAGACTCAACACCAAAAGGAATTAGTAGTTGGGCAAAAGGTGCACCAAGGATAATTTGAGTTCCCATGTCCTTCATTAAAATGAAAGGCGTTTGAACTTGCTAACTATCATTTTTAACAATAACATTTAAAAGTTTATACTGAAGCTAGCAAAGATTTGTTTACAGCACTATACTGCTCAATAGTTTTTTCAAAATATTTGGTTGGAACTAAGCCTTCTAAAACACAATTAGCTTGTGCTCCAGTATCAAATAACACAAATGGTTCTATAACAAGATCATTATTGATAATGATTTTTGCTTGTATATAAAACTTTTGTAAGAAAATTTTTGAAATAACATTTAAAAATGGAGTTTCATCAAGTTCAGGAGTCTCATTTGTGTTTTCTTTTTCCAAAACTTGATCAACATTCTCATTGGATGGAAAAGTTTGATTTGAAGAAATAATCTCTTGAATTTGTAATAAGGCAGATTCATGAGAGTTTTTGGAAGATTTGAGACTTTGGACTTCAATTTTGACATTATTAACCTCTAATTAAAGATCTTGAATAGTTGCAAGTTTAGTATAACGTTTGAATCTTTCCAATGTTCTGGTCAAATCAAAGTTATTCTGGAACATAGATAATTTATCAGAGGGTTTAGAAGATGAAGGAGAAGATTGTGATAGAATATCTTTGAATTTTGAAAGATATTTAGTTTTGTCACAATCAGGAAGTTTGTTGATAACATCAAGGAGCAGATATTGCTCTTTAGTGATGACATTTATTGCATGAGAAAAATCTTCAGATGTTGAATTGAATTCATCACTTGAATTTGATTCAAATTTTCAGAAGAGACAGAAGAAGATTCTTCTTCTTCAGATCCAGAATCTGTATCAAGAAGAAGATTATTGATTTGATCAAGGAGAGGTTCCTCAATTTGGATATTTCTGATTTTGTTGGAGATGCGGCAATACTTAGCATAATGACCAATTTTTTCACATCTATAGCAAGTTACTTTACCTTTTCTTGGAAAAGTTTGTTTAAAATCCTTCTGAGGTTTTGAAGAAAAATTCTTTTTGTTTCTTTGTTTTGGATGAGTTTGAAATTTATTATAAGGAGGGTATTTGTTTCTAAAACGTTTATTTGAAAAAGAAGAGGGAAAATGAGAAGATTTAGAAGTTCTATGTTTAGGTTTCAAACAAGAAGGAAGATTAAATTGTTCACAAAATGATCCCAATTCTTTTTTGTTGATACCTTTTTCTTTGGCAAGCTGATGTTTAATACCATCATCTTGGCAAATTTTTAAAGCGGTTTTTTTAACAAAAGAAATTTACTCTCCATATGTTAAAGTTCCATAAGGAATGTTGCCATCATACAGAGTTCGTATTTTGTCTCTAAACTTATCACTAAATGATTTTGGTAATCCGGCTAAAAACTTTTCTTTCCAAAAACCTTGATTGGCATCATCTCTTATAAGGACTCTAGTTAGGAAAGTATCTTTATACCATCTGAAATCAGACAAGGTCCGACATCGGATGTTAGAAAGAAGTTCAGAAGAGCTTTATAAATATTTGAATCGTCAACAAAATGTTTAACAATTGTAAAAAGAAGGATATTAACAGAATCTGGAATGGGTTCACCATTGTAAATTATTGGAGACCCATCAGGTTCAATTTTGATAGAAAGAAGAATGTTTGATTTTTTATGAGAAGACAAATAATAATCCCACCATCCTTTAAGTTGTCTGGTAAAACTAGAAACTAAAAGATTAGTTATTTGTGCATCTGAATAATCATTTGTTCTTTGATAAGCAGTGCTTACCATAGTCATTGGTTGTAAACTTTGTAAAATATTTGTTTCACTTTGTTTATCGATATTCCATTCATAAATATCGTTGGAATTAAAAGATTTAAAAGTTTGATTTTGGCATTCTTCATTTAGAATATTCGAAGGACTAAACCTTGAATAATATTTCTTGGAAGAATTTTGCCAATTTGAAAAACCTTTTGAAGATTTCTTCCAATTTTGACAGTTGATTGCAAAAGCAGATTTTGAAGATTCAACATCAAAAACTTTATCAAAACTCATAAGCTATTTTGAATGAGCTTCAGGAGAAGGTGTTTCAAGAATGACCTATTGTTTTAATGCAACATCAGGAGTTTGAGGTTCAGAAACTTGATTAAGATGTCTTAATCTTTGGTAAATTTCAGCTATAAGTTTTGTTTTGTTTTTATCTTGGATTCCAGTCTTGATTTTTGGATCAAGTTAGAATGGTTTGAATAGAGGTTGAATTGGTGGAGATGGTTTGGAAGAAGTTTGATAAGAAGATGAAGACAAAGAGGTTTTGATAACTTGATCTCCAATAATTTGAAGATATTAATTTGTGTAATTATTTTACTCCATAAGACTTTTAATGTCTTTTGGACCAATTGGTTCATCAAGAAGTCGAGTTTTGAATGGAGAAGCAACTAGAGGAGTTTGTGATTTATTGTTTATAATTCCAAGAATTTGGTATGACCTTTTTGGAGAAACTTCTGAAGAAATAGTTTGTCATTCAAGAGTTTTCCAATCTCTTTTAGTCATATTTATTGTTTTTGGAAATGGATATTCTATCTTTTGTTGTAAAACATATGCTTTAAACCAATCAAAAAATGAAATATTCACTTCATACTTCTCAAGGAAACTGTAGAATTTTTCTTGGATCTGTTGTCTAACAAATCCTTTAAAATTCTTTAAGAACCAATTTCTTTGAAAAGTATTTGATTCTGAATAAAATTCTTTGGAGGAGGGAGAGAGAAGATAACGGAGGAGGTGTTAGAAGTGAGATGAGGAAGCCACATCAACACTTTCAACTTAAAGTAATGGTGATCTTAGATGGAAAAACCGTATTTGCTAGTCGTAACTGAGTAAACAAAAAGGATCCAATAAAGAAGAAAAAAACCACCAGGACCTTATTCCAAATTTGGCAAAAATATAAAGATTGTCATATTAGTTTTACCCATTTTTTGCTATTACCATATAGTGGTGTGTTTGTGATGATGTTTGGTCATCCCAAAAGTAACTTTTGTAGAGGAAAAGTATGATTCCATATAGTTGTGCTAATCTTGTATGTTTGAGATTACGATTTATCAATCTCACTTATGATCCTAATCATGTGATGACCGAATAGCCACTGAAGGGTTGCTTATAAAAAGCCATTGTTGGTGCCACGGAGATAAGTCAGAGAAAGCTTTTAGAGAGAGAGAGAGGGAGGGAGAGGGAGAGGATATGGAAATGGGGTTCATGTCACAATTGAGAGAGAGAGAAAGAGAGAGGAAAAGGGGAGGGTGACATGTGAAGAGGGAGAAAGACGGAGGAAAAATATTTATATGTATTACTAATTTATACTCCCTCATTTTGGTCCTAAATATAAGATAGAGTCAACTTTTTTAAAGATATAAACAAAGCTAATTAAATAACTTTAAAATATTTATATTTATCATTGTTTTTCCAAACTATTTTGCTTAACTTATAAACTGATATATAATCCAATGATACAACACATATAATATGATTAAAGAACTTATTTAGCTTATCAAATCTCTCAAAAAAATCAACCATGTCTTATATTTAGGATTCAGGAAGTATATATGTATTACTAATTTGGACAGATTGACAAAGTTAAAGAAATTATTTAAAAGTACTAATATTTATCATTGTTTGACTTATATAAACTGACATATAATCTAATGATGATACACACAAATATTTTAGAGATATCATATAACATATATTATAATTAAATAATTTATTTAGTATCCTCAATCTCCCCAACCTAATCAATTGAACCTTATATTAAAGATTGGAAATTGTATATAATAAAGTTCTTGTCATTTTAAGTCATTTTCTGTCTGCACTTGCTTTTTAAAAAATTCATCCAAACAAGTTTTACTTTCAAAAAAAGTCATTTATGCTTCTGTTAATTCAAACATAATTCATATTACACAATGTAACTTTTATCCAATCTTATAAAAGTCAAATCGCAAAAAAATCACTTTTATCATTATTATTTCAAAAACACACTAAATTGCTTTCCTTACCTTTAGATTTACACTATTCATTACTACATAAATTAATGACAGCTAGCATTTACTCCCCCGCAGGTTGCAGGGGAAGAATGTTATTAAGGTTTTTCATTCAAATGAATTCACTATACTAACCTGAGTTGAAGGTATATTCTATTCAAAACAATATAATTAGGAGAGAAAATAATAAATTGAATAAGAGAGGAAGTAAAATATAAATTGCTCAATTGACATGGAGAGTCAACAGAGCAATTTAATATGATCTACATAGGTTCTATCCGAAAAAAGAATTTATGTACAATATTTGTAAATTGATTCTAATTATTCGAGTAATTTTTTTTTTTTTGAAAGATGAGCAATTGATTATAATTGTTTAAAAGCAGGCTTTTATAGATATAAATTCAACGTGACTTATTGATTATCCTTCCTTTTTGTTGATTGTTATGGCAAAAGATACAGTAATTGTTATTTCGATAACTAAATTTTGCATCAACCAAACTCAATTCGATTAACAAATCTTAGTGTGATACATTCAAAATCATCTATGCCAATAGATATCTCAAATATCATATGTAGTTCATTATTAACATTTGTCGTAATTGCAGGCAAGAAAACAAATATGATTTTACAAGCGCAACCAATATCTTATAATGAAAGTTAAACATTAAATTTTGCACAAGAGCAGGGTAATTATGTTTGTATCAACAATAGAAATGCATGTTCACACAAGTCGAACAAAAATCCTCTCACAAATTTACTTTGTATACTATAAATCACGTTGAAAAAGTAGTTTCTACCACTAATCCAAATATGCAGACTCAATCAAAAGTTTTACAAAGAATTCAAAATGCAATGGAACCCTTGTTGCGAAAATGGTGAAGTAGTATAGTGGGTACTTTATTGACTCATGAAAGGACTTGCAAGCTTGATCAAAGAAGGAGATATGGGCCTGTTTGGGGCTAGTGTTTAGAGACCTTTTGGTGAAAAAAAGTTTAGCGGAAACATCAATGAAAAAAAAAAAAAAAAAAAGACCTACTGGAAGGTGTTTGGGATAGTTTTTAATCTACTAGGTTTCTTAAAAAAAGCTCCATCAAAGCTGAAACTACTTCTAGCTACTTCTTTTTTAAAAAAAAGAAAAAAAAAAAAGCTCCAGTACAGTGAGCGGGTAGCTAACTTTAAACTTTTTTCCCCCAATTTCCTTCTCCTAAAAAACAAACTCTAGTACTTTGTTTTCTTTTATTTTCCTTTCGTTTTCTTTTTAAAATTTTTTATATTTATTCTCTCTCTTTCTTCTAAAAACATAATTTGGAATTATACCTTTAAAATTTAAATCATTCCATGTAAATTTTTTATTTTCCCTTTTTTCAATTTTAAATATAAATATAAATATTTATTTTCAGTTATTACAATATATACCACTAATATTAATATATGTAGTATTCAATAAGATTCATATCATTTTTAATCATTTTCTATTTCAACTGAGTTTTTAACCGCTAACTCAAACACATTCCCGTTGGAAAAAAGAAAAACATTTCTAATTTTATCAATTTAAGCACAAATCATATTTATAATTTGACTTTTTTTCATATTTTACTTTTACAAAAATTAGATAGGAAATAAGTTACTTCTTCCACCACTAGTCCAAACAACTCCTTATCATCATCATCCCATTCATCTCTGAGAGACATCTATGGCATCTCTTTGATTCTTAACTGCATCAAATTCATAAACATTAAAACCTTTAAAGCCAATACAAAAAATTATGGAGACAAAAATTAAGAATACCAAGGGAAGGATAGAAAGGGAGGACGGAGAAATAAAAAAAAAAAAAGAAAAAGAAAAAAAAAAGAGAGATATTGTGAGAATCAAGAGAAAGAGGCTTACCTTGAAGAACCTAAAACGAATCTGTCTCAAACTTAAAGATTTTGTTCTTGTGAAGTTTTTGTAGCTCTATTTTGGTCTTCATTGTTTGGTTTTTCCAAAATTAAAGATTTGATTAATTAATTGGGTTTAGTTGTGTTTTATCCTGTCCATGGTCAATTTAACCAAATGTTTATTTATTGGAATTTTCTCTAAATAAAAAAAAAATCATATGAGCATATGAAATTCCTACTATACTTAAAATTATAAGTACCTCTCATCATATAGAATTTGAAGATGCAATCCACATCATTCTCGATCTAAAATAGGGACACCAAAAATTATAGAAAAATATTAGTAGAAAAGAATCAGGGTCTCTTCTAATGGAAAGATTGCACGTAGTGATGGTTTGGGAATACATTTCACCTATCAAGAAGCAAGTATATATATATATATATATATATATATATATATATATATATATATATATATTATTTTTATGTTACTGCTCTAACATGGCCTATGTTATTTATGAACTTCTATCAAAGCTTGAAATAATCAACTGGCCAAGCAGATAACCCTAAACCTAAAACCTTATCCAACTCACGCGCAGGCTATAATCAAAAGATATTTTATTCAAAACAATAATAAGATAATATACACTATAATTAGATAATATCTAGAGCATTTATTTTTTTTATCAAAATAATAAACTTGAAATATCCAAAAAATCCTTAAATGATCAATTAGTAATTAGAAAAATATCTAGATATAATATGAATAATAACATTTACGAGAATAAAAGATATAATGACTCCAGTTAATGAGAAAATAAATTGAAGATCCCTTCCACCTAAATTACTAGAGACATCTCATTGCATTATAATTCATAAAAAAATCATTTTATAGTCAACACACACACAATAACATTTATGAGAATTTTTAAATTAGTCCTTCAGCTCATAAACAATAATTGACTCTGCCCTATCCTTTATATACCCATGACAACATGCTCTTAACTGTGACTAATGCATGGAGACAATTAAATTAGATCTCATAACATTGTCTCATGCTGGTATCAATATGTCCTTTTTTTTTTTTTTGGTCGTATGCTATCAGTATGTACTACCTTCTTAATATCAAGTATGGTGAAAGTGTTACATTTATCACCTTCTAGGCTTAATAATTGTCCCTCATAAATTTTGTTATACTAAATAATTAAAAAGATAACAATCATGCTACAAAGTCAAAATAAAAGTTAATCTCTAGTCATAGAAAAAAAAAAAAAGTTAATCATGTTTGCAAATTACTATAAGAGACAAAGAAAAACTATCACAAATAAGTGTTAGCTCACTAATGTAAAACCATACAATTATAAATTTATATAACTAAAGTATACATGTGAGCAAAGACATTAGCAAAGTGAGAATTTATCTCTAATTGATGAAACTGAAACGCAATTACATCTCCTAATACCTATATGCTACTCAGAAAATATAATGCCAATATATTCTACCCTAATTAAATATAATTATAACCATATATTTAATTACAATTAATTTCTTTAAACATTTATGTGATGCATTTTGTTTGTTAAAACAACATAAAGTGTGTGTACATATGTAAGGATGTTGTGGCTATTCTTCAACTCTACATGTTTATTACAAGAACATCAGACTATTGTACATGTTAATTGAACATTCAACCATAATTTTTTTTTGATACAAGGCGAGGGGAGAGGGGATCAAACCTGGGACCTAAGGGGGGAAATGAATCTCAATACCACTGCACTACAAGTAGTGCTGGTAACATTCAACCATAATTGATACCAGCTTTATGGGATTAACTATGCATACAACATATGTATAAGGATGCTATGACTACTCCTTAAAAAAATTATGTATGCTAATCACAAATACGAAATGTGTACAATTAAATTCCATATATACATTCAATTGTCAATAATAAAATTCACAAAGGAAAAAAAAAAACAAACAGAAAACGCAGAGCCCAACCATACAGGCCCAATCCAAAAATTTGTTGCAGAAATTAAATTAAAGGAAAAAACACAATAAGCCCAACATACATGGCCCATAACTGAAAAGCCAAGGGTAAAAAACTCCCAATCCCAAAAACTGCCACGTTTGAAAAAATACAGTTTGTCTACATTGATGTTGCACGCTACTCCTTCGACCAAAAAAACAAAATCGTTGGATGCTACTCGAAATAAAACACATGTGCATTTTTATACTTTAACTCTAATAAAAATAATAATTTGTGTCCACTTCCTGATAAAGTGAAACGCAACAATGAAGTTCTCTTCTGATAATCCCAAGGCATATAAAGAGCAAATACTATGATTCATAAATCTCACACACAAAGGAATTCCGAACTTTTCTCCAACAAAAAAACAAAAGAAAATGAGTGTTTGTGAAGAAAATAACCTCCTCACGTTAAATTTCACAGACGTGAATTTATTTAAAATAAATAGATCAAAGGCCTTCTCCAATGCCTAGGAAACCAAGGCACATAGTAAGATATGAGCTCAAACATAGAATGCCCGAAATTATTTTTTTTTCCTTTCAAAAGTTTTTTGAAATAGGAAAAATAAAATAAAACCATAATACATCATATTTTAAAAAAATAGGAGATTATGAAATCATACTCTGAAACCACATGTTCGAATTTTCTCTAATAATAATAAAAAAAAAAACCATATGAGCATATAAAATTCCTATAATAGCGGAAAACTTAAAAATTCTAAGTACATCTCACCTGTATGTGAATAGTTGCCCCCTGTTAAGAAACCCCCCAAGAGTAAATACATACTTTTCTATGTTAATGTTCTAACCTGACTTATACTGTTTATAGCCTTCATTAAGGCTTGAAATAACCTCCAGGTGAAGCAGGCAACTCTAGGTCTAAGCCCTATCCAACTCAAGTATGGCCATAACCATGAGATATTTTATTAAAATAATAATCAGATAATATTTAATTTTGATAAAATAAAGAGTTTATACCACATTCATTTTAGTTTTGATTCCTCTAATTATTCTAGTCCCTATAGTTTATCCTTGTTTATAATGTTAGTCCCTATAATTTTGAAGGATATAGACAAGCATTTAGCAATAGACGGTGTTAATTTTACTGATAATGTTCAACGGTGTTAATGCAAGTATGAAAAATTATATATAGAGCCGCTGAGTATTATCAGTAACTCAACTTGTTTTTGTAAGTTAAAAACGCATAAACAATATGTTCGGAGAGTTAATCCGTGAGTTTGGCAACAAAGCTTATATAATCAATTAATAATTAGAAAAATATTTAGGGCTTATTTGAGATCACATTTAGGATTCCTAAAAGTGCTTATTTATGTAAATCGAGACAAAATTCCTTTCACATACTTACATCTTCTACCATAAATCAATATCAAACAATTACTTTTAAAAGTTCCAATCATTATTCCAAACAATTAGATATAATCTAAATAATATTTCCTTCAGTCTCTCAAAAAAAAAAAGTTAACACAATCCTATATATTTCATTTTTAATAAAGGGTTACAATGCTAAAATATACATGAACTTTTTTCTCTAAAGTGTACCTAACACCAAACTTTTTTTTTTTTCTGTGAAAAAATACCAATAAGCTTTCAAAAACAGTGCAAAACTACCATCACCATTAGATTGAATTAACTGACATTATTGGCAATGTGAAAAATACCAAAATGCCCTTGAACAAAAAAAAAATCCCTCTCACAGTCGATTCATTCTCTGCTTTTAAACTTGCAGATGAAGATCTCCTAAGTGTGTGGTGTGCCAGAGCACATTCGAAGACGGTGACCAAATTTGATGGCTTCCGCGCCACCATGTTTTTCAACAATACTGCTTCGATGGCTTGTTGGACCACCTTAATTTCAACTGCCCTTTCTGTTGGACACCGCTATTGTCCAACGAGTGTGTGGCACTTGCAGAGCAACGTGTCAGCCAGAAGCGAAGCTTGTTTCCTAGTTCTCTTTGCGGTGAAGCAAGATCGTGGTGCTTGGGGATATGTTTCACTAGGTTTGTGCATACTCTATGAGTCATCTCCATCTCCAACTAGTGGCGGAGCCAGATTTAGAGTTAATGGGTGTATAATTAGTATAGGGATTCGGGGGCAGCGCCCCTGAATTTTTTTTTTTTAAAGAAAAGTTTTAAATACATTAAAATTGTATCATTTACATTTTTTGGAAGGAAAAAAGTTTAACAAAATTAAAGAACATGTTGGAAACCTATAAGAAATCAAAAAATGAAGAATTATAATAATTAGAAAGTGGGCAAGCAAACCAAAATATTGGCTTCATCTTCAATTCATCATAAACAAAAATCACAAGGTAGGGTATTACCTTTTGATATTCATTTACATCAGCCTTCATCTGCTTAGCCTTGAGTGCTGCATCAACCTCCAAAAAGATTCGAGAAGATAAAGTTATTTCTTGAAGCAAGTCAATCTGCAAAAGAAACCAGAAAAGGAAGCTGTGTCATGCCAATATTCAATACAAATAAGACTTATTATCATGCTTTCACCATAAACCAAAGGAATAAGAGAATGATAGTTATAAACCGATACTCCAACTTTAGTATGCCTCAAAAAAGGCTATCCACTAGAGAGCACGACACTTTCAATTCAATAGGTTCAACACCAAACACCTACATAAAGGGAAAAGGAAAAAAAAGGTAAAAGAGAAAAAAAAGGTAAAAGAGAAAAAGGCTATCCACTAGAGAGCACGACACTTTCAATTCAATAGGTTTAACACCAAACACTTACATAAGGAAAAAAGAAAAAAAAAGTAAAAAAGAAGATAGAGGTTCAAACCGCCGACCTTAAACTAAAGATATGAAGTCTTAACCAACTATACTATCCCGTATTATTACAAGATTCTCTCAATAAATATATATATATATATATATATATATATATATATATATATATATATATATATATATCAGTTCACTTGCCCCTATTAAAACCAATGGTAGCTCCACCCCCGTCCCCAACAACACTTTCATCCTGTAGTTCGTTTAATACCATAATCAACAGTTCCATTGGAATTTGAAGACCCATAAAATCAATGCATCTTGCAACTTGCTTGCATTTGACTCCCTGACATTCATGAAAAACACAATTTGTTTGTTTGACAAACACAAAGGCCAGTCGCAACGTTTATACAGAAGAAACAAAGGCTAATGATGCCGTTAGTGTGAAAGAAGCGAAGGCTATTCATGACGTTTGTGCGAAAGAAACAAAGGACCTGAGATTTTCTTTGTGACAAATGCGATTAAAGAAACAGGGGACCTGAGATTTTCTTCGTGATAATCACGATTTGTTCATTCGCCAAGCATTTTCGTGCAAAAACAAAAAAGATCACCAATGGAATTACCAAAAATAATACCCACATAAAATCCAAACCCCATCAAATCGAATCAGGAAAAATAACTACATCAGAAGTAGAATGAGATTCAAAACACTTACGGGACCATGCTAGCCTTCTCTTAAGAAGATGAAACTTTGCACGATCTCTCCCCTCTTGAATCTGCTTATGAAACTCCTCCAGCTTGTTTTGCTCGGCATCATGCCATCAGAATTTGAAAAGAAAATGAGAGATGAAGCGGAAAAGGGCCAATGGGATAGCTCGGATAGAAGAGAAGGGCATTATAGTAAATTAAAAATGTAGACATTCTTATTATTTTAAATGGTGCAGGCCCTGCATCAAAAAGAAAGGCAAAAATACCGAAAAAAATCTTAATTAAATAATTATTTAACAAAATGCTACTGCGTGAAAACTATTGACTTCATCTACCCCTCTGTAATCGATTACATTGCCATATATAATCGATTACACTAATTTTTTTTTTTTAAATTTTGCACTATGTAATCGATTACTCACTGTAGCATAATCTATTACATAAATTTCACACTATGTAATTGATTAAACACTCTAGCGTAATCGATTACGTAGTGCAAAAAATTATTTTTTTTTAATTTTTTTTCAGTTTTCCCTTTATATATATTATTTTCCAAAGAATTTAATATCACAAGATATTTAATTCTAGATTTCTTTCCTGATATCTAGCCGTACTGATAGCATAGTTTGAAATTATTTGTAACCGTTTTGATATCATCTCTCTTTATTTTTCATATATTTATTTTGAAAATATTTTATTTTATATATTTGTTTTATTTTTCAAAATTTGAATTTATTATTTAAATTTCCTGATAGCTGGTCATACTAATAGTATAGTTTGAAATTCTTTGTAACCACATTACTATCATCCCTGTATACTTTTCATTACATTACATCATGCCAGATCAGTTTTTTAATCCCTAAAAGTTTAAATATTAAATTCAAATTTTGAAAAATAAAAAAATATATAAAATGAAATATTTTCAAAATAAATATATGAAAAATAAGGAGGGATGATAGCAAAGTAATTACAAAGAATTTTAAAATATGCTATTTGTAGGGCAAGATATGAGGAAGAAATTTAGAATTAAATATCTCTTAATATTAAATTATTTGGAATATATATATATATATATATATATATATATATATATATATATATATATATATATATATATATAAAGGGAAAACTGAAAAAAAATAAAAAGATAATTTTTTGCACTACGTAATCGATTACGCTAGAGTGTTTAATCGATTATATAACGTGAAATTTATGTAATCGATTACGCTACAGTGCGTAATCGATTATATAATGCAAAATTTGAAAAAAAATTAATGTAATTAATTACATATGGCATGCAATTGATTAAAAAGGGATAGATAAGTTAATAATTTTTCATGCAGTGACATTTTAGTAAATAATTATTTAATTAGGGTTTTTCCATACTTTTACCTATTTTTAGATCATAATCTTTTAATAAAATATCTATCTAAATGACATGGTGAGCCGCTTACGCATTCAACCTGGGAGATAGGTATCTTTTATTGTTTTTTAACAATAATTTAGGATCTGGCTTACATCCTTTTCATTTAAAATTTGCTGCAGTCCTATGCAGTCAAACAACGATGTTTTGGGGGCTAATGCAAGCTGATACTTTTTTTTTGTTTTTTGAAAAATTATTTTAGAATATTAACGGATACTAAAAAATACTTTAAGATATTGAATAGTTTTGAAAAAATACTTCATGATCTTAAAAAAATATTTTACGATCATGAAAAATATATCTTGCAGTATATTTTTAATATTATTTAGTATTCTAAAATATTTTTCAAGATCATAAAATATTTTTTTAAGATCATAAAATATTTTTTTAATGTCATGAAGTATTTTTTCAATATGAGTAAATATCTTAAAGAATATTTTTAGTATCATGGAATATTTTTTTAAAACCCCAAAATAATTTTTAAAGATCATGATGTATTTTTTCAGTACTAATCGGTATTATAAAGTATTTTTTAATATCAGTAAATACCTTGAAATATTTTTTCACGATCATAAAATAATTTTTAAGATCATGAAGTATTTTTTTAAAACTATTCAGTATCTTAAAGTATTTTTTTAGTACCCGTTAGTATTCTAAAATAATTTTTCAAAAAAAAAAAAGAAGCATCAGCTTGCATTTGTCCCCAAAACGTCGCCGTTTGTCCGCGAAGCACCGCAGCGGATTTTAAATGAAAATGATACAAGCGAGATCCAATAATTTACTCGTTCCTCAGATTGACACGGTACGGCATTTCGTTTGAGGTTTGCGCAGGCCGCATCGCGCTTTTCTTGCGAGGAAAAAAAAAACAGAAGAAAAAAAATACATCATCGCGCTTTTGCGCAGCATCGTTGTGGGAGAGGGAGAGGGAGAGGGAAAGGGAGAGGAGGATAAATGATCTATCTATCTCTCCTTTCCTCTTCCCAATTTCGAATTACATTCTGATTGGCTGGGAAACTCTCAGTAAAATCACGTTAGATTTGGTTTCAAATCCATCTATTTCTGATACTAGCCAGAGGTAATGATTTATTTGTCCAATCGATTTGTTTTTGGTCTATAAATTCTGTAATAACAGTTCCGTACCCATTTTCTTTTTCGCCTTGATCTGCTAGTTTAAGCGGAAGATTATGTGGATTGAATTGTTATGTATTAATCTTTGTCATTTGAACTGCCTTTAAAACCTATTATAATTTCGTTTGGGGATCTCAAGATTTCTTTACAATCATCGTTGTTATTTGTTTTAACTGAGGTGCTTATGATGTTCTTTCGAAGGTTAATGAGATTCCATTACTGGCTTTTCATTGGCAGAATGATGATTAAGCTAGACTTACTCCTGAACTCGTAATATTGATAGTACGCTCGCTTGGTTTAAGAGCTGTGAATCAGATCTTCAAGAAGCGAAGGTGTTTTTTAATATAGGAAGTACCTGATATTGGGCTTTCAGCTTTAAAGGAAATTGCTTTAGTTTAATTATTAGGCAACTTTCTTAATTGTCTGGATTGTAGGAATATCAGAACAGCTCTCATAATCTGTTTTATTACTGAGGATGCGTTATGAAAATGAACATCTGCGCATAAGTGCATGTTTTTCCAATCACAAGGTGCATTATTTTTCCCCACAAATTGTATTTCCTGTTTAACAACAATGCACTTTAGGATCCTGATACAGAATCATCATTCTGTAATGAGAAAGAAGAGGGAAATAGAGAGAAGAAACCAGAAATAGAGTAGAAGAAGCAGAAGACAGAGATAAACAGAAACAGAACAGAAGTGAGATTATTCCATCATCAATCATAATCTGAATTACAATAGGGATTAGGCCTTTATTTATAGGCTAGAGTGACTTAATGACCAAGCCAATCCTAAACTAACTAATTAACTTCTTAACAGATTTACTTCCTAACAACCCCTAACTAACTCCTAACCTTTTATTATCTTTACATATAAATGACAGAATCCAGAAACAGACCAGAGGGTTTTCTTGATGAGTTCTTGATGGTTTAATGGCTGGCAGAACCATAAACCACCCCAGAAACAGAATCAGGAACCAGGAAACAAAACCGGTCTTGAAACAGAACTAAAACAGAACCATTCTTGAAAACATAAGAGAAGAGGAACAGAAGCAGAAATGAAGAAGCAGAACATAACCAAAATGTGGTTGTTTGTTCTCTTCTTGATGTGTTCTTGACAATATCTTGCTTCTTGATGTGTTCTTGAGACTTGGTGAAATTGAACAGAGTCGCAGAAGCCCAGAAACAGAAGAATTCCTCTGTTTCCTCTCTTTTATTTTTTTTCTTCTTTCCTGGATTCTCTTAATGAATCCTCAGTACCCCACACGTTTTTGGGTCACACAGATAACAGAAATATTGGGTAATCACCCAGAATCGATTTCTTTCTCTTTTTGGATTTTTTTTCTTCGTTTGTCCCAACCAGAACAGGGCACAAACAGAACAGAACAGATGAGAGCATGGAAGAATGATCAGACAGAACAGCAGAAGAAGGCGGAGGAACAACTCCTCTGATACCACTGATACAGAATCATAATTCTGTAATGAGAAAGAAGAGGGAAATAGAGAGAAGAAACCAGAAATAGGGTAGAAGAAGCAGAAGACAGACATAAACAGAAACAGAACAGAAGTGAGATTATTCCATCATCAATCATAATCTGAATTACAATAGGGATTAGGTCTTTATTTATAGGCTAGAGTGACTTGTGACTTAATGACCAAGTCAATCCTAAACTAACTAACTAACTTCTTAACAGATTTAGTTCCTAACAACCCCTAACTAACTCCTAACCTTTTATTATCTTTACATATTAGATCCATATTAATTCGTGGCCTTTTATTTTAACCTGAATCTTTTTATTAATAAGTTGACATGCCTTGGATGTTAAAAGGCAATGTTTTGAATTTGCCGTTTAAAATTTCAAATCTACACTGACTGTAGTTAGATAAATTGTTTCCTTGTCAACCATTCTTTCTGATACTCTTTATCTTCAGGTGGCATGATTGGAAAGGCTTGATTATAAATAGCAGAAGACTGATAGTCAAAAATCAGTTTCATGACTATGTGATTGTGCCGGACAATGACTTATTGACTGATATTTTAATCCTTGACGCTCTTTCCTTAACAAAATTGCTTGTCCTTTATCATGTGGAGTTTTGTTAAAAATCCATTGGCAAATTATAGAGTGAAAGGAAACTCGGGAGAGACAAGCCAAACTTGTTCGGACTGCTCAGATGATGAGGTCTTGTCTAATGCCAGCAAAGATGAAGGGTTGGAATGCCCCATATGCTGGGAATCTTTCAACATAGTTGAGAATGTGCCTTATGTCTTGTGGTGTGGACACACCATCTGCAAGAATTGCATTCTGGGACTTCAGTTGGCAGTTTTGAAACTTCCCGCCCAACAAATCAAGATCCCATTTTTCATTTCTTGCCCCTGGTGCCAGCTATTATCATTCCGACTAGTTTATAGAGGAAATCTGAAGTTCCCTCGTAAGAATTTTTTCCTTCTTTGGATGGTTGAAAGCCGGAATGGTGATAGATATAAGCTTGTTTCTTCCAATGTGGACAGCCAACCAATACGCTCTCCCGTGAACAACTTTCTTCAAGGAAATCAAGCTTCTAATTGTAACCTTAGAAGACACTCAATAAATCTTGGTTCTGGGCAAAGGGAGCCGGATGGTAATGATGGCAGTAGGGATGGGACTAGACGCCCTTTTTCCCTCAATAAATCTCTGGATTTCTTCATTCATGTTATATCCAAATTCCCATTGGTTGCCATTTTTCTTCTGATTGCCTTTTTTGCAGTTCCAGTTAGTGCTGTTATTGTATCTATTTACTTGTTACTCACCATAGTTTTTGCTATCCCTTCTTTCCTGGTATTGTACTTTGCATACCCTACTCTGGAGAGGTTGGTCAAAGAAATCATTTCATGAGATATGGCTTGACTTTATTATTTTTGTTGATTTGAAGGTTTTTGTATTTATGTGTTTTTTGGGTAATGTTCTTCTCAAATCAACTTTGGGTGAAACTTTTGTGAGCAGTTCACTAATGTTGAGCTGGGAAATTGATTGTGATTCCTTTAACCAGCCAAGGAGAAATAATTAATGCATAGGAGAAATTTTAAGTGATTAAAATTTTCATGTGCCAAAAAATTAAAGTTATGCAAGTCCAGAAATTTGTTTCATGTCCTATGCTTAAGTGCATTTTTGACTTAAATGGAAGACTGAGGGTCTTTATGTAATTGGTTTCCTCTTTCAACCCCCCTGGAGGTTCCTTTTTCAATGTCACAAAAAATCATCAAATTTTCTTTCTGTGACTTAAATTCTTAAGGTTTGGATTGGCCATTAATGGCGGCATTGCGTATTGTAGCCATGTTATTTTTGAAGAGCCTTTAGAATACTTTATGAAAAACTTATAGAAATCCCTATAAGGGATGTAAGAAGCTAATGTAATGTTGCCGAAGTGGGTATTTTAGTCAGTAAGGTCAACTAACATTCATTCTTATGAATTTTTATTTGCTTCTTGCATTGAAGATGACCACAACTAATGTATTTCTGTTATTTTAGTGTAAGACACCAATGGCATCTTTGTATGCAGATTATATCACGTAGTGATAAAACGTTTGCTTATTATCACACTTTCCCTCTGAATATTTCCTCTGGCACCTTAGAGGAGTGGTGGTTATATTGAAAAGTAATATAGTCTAACTTGCTACTTAGTTTCTTGACATCTTAAGTAATTTCGGATCCAACTTTCTGTGGAATAATTGCAGCTTCTCGTATAGTTTTGCATGTTGTGTGGATTTGATATGGTTTAGTTCCATACATGAATTTCTCAATAGAGGGAAAAGGAAAGAATTATAGATACAATAATTGAAAGAAATATCTACTATGGCCCCAAGCCATAGATATTATATTAATGGTTATCTTAGAAACAGGAACATGGACCCCGAAGCCTTCCTGATGTTCTGATTCTATTTGCCTTTTCTCTTGCTTTAAGCTCTTCCTTCCTTCGTTTTGCATCTGCTTGTTCTCTTGCTCCTCCTGTAATCTGATCAATAAGGTTCAAGTCATCTCGAAATTTGTCCATGGCTTTCAGCCTTCTTTCCTCCAGCTGACTCTGATATTTCAGAAAGCCCATAAGCACACCCTATGTAGTACTACTCCTCCGGTTTTTAATACAAGATATAGTTGGCTTTTTTTGAAGAGAGATTAAGGAAGCTAAATAAGTTAGTTAATCATCATATATATCATGTGCCATGTGATTATATTCAGTTATTAAGTTAGAAACTTAATTTAGTATAAAACAGATAAATATATCTACTTTAAAATAATTTATTCAGCCTCCTTAATCTTTCCAAAAAAAGTCAACTGTCATATATTAAGGACTGGATGAATATCGTTGCTAATCATAAAGTTCAAATGAGTAAAACCTCTTGCAAGTTCAGCTTGTGTTTTGCTTCCTTCCTCTTCTTGTTTTCCCAGGAATCTATTGTCTCTTTCAACGCCTCATACCTGACAATTATTTTTATTAGAGTATGAAATGTTTAACACACATGCAATATAAAGAAAATGCATGAAGCAAGGTATTTGCAGTGTATATTCTTTTTTATACTCAGAAATTTGCAGTGTATATTCAAGGAACTTCAATATGGCACTATTGTTAAGTACCTTTTTTTTATCTTGTCAAGCTCGGCTTTCTCCCAGGCATCTGCTTCTGTTTCCTTGGTGACTGGTTTTGTTGAAGTCAGCGGCTTGCCAGATTCATATTGTATTGGTGCAGCAACTTCTGGTGCTGCGGTGTCAGATTTTGTCTTTAAGAGTTCTCTAAAACTTAATGTCTTCTTTGATGACACATGGGCGGTGGCCTTTTCATCTCTAGCAGGTGATGTTGGCTCCTTCTTCCCTTGGCCATCTGTGGATTTGAATGAATCTGCATTTGATTCAAACTTATTAATCTAATTTATTTCCCTTCCAAAAAACTGACATTTTTTTTACAAGGGACAAAATGCTTTGGTCCAAGCACTGTCCTTTAGGTTAGGTAAACAAGGCTGAAGTTGGATAGTCCTAGTGGTTGCTGTGTGTTCATATATATTACCTGAGAATCTCTTGGATCCGCCAGTTTGGGAAACTGGAGCTTTTGAGGCATCCTTTTTGCTTCTGGTCTTTGTTAATGAATCCTCTGTCTTCTGTTGAGGGATTTCTGGAATCTCTTGGTTGCTAGCTGCAAATGCAGCAGCTGCTATAGCAGTGACATGTTCCAAGTTTCCAGATTCATAATCCCGACTCATTTTCTTTATGAACTTTCTCTGAAACCAATTCTGACCCTTCTTCTCTGCGAAAATTCCCCACTAGAATATGTCAACATTAGCCTCACTGGTTATTTATTCCAGGAAAAAAGGGGGAAAAAAAAAATAATCCAGCAACCCCACTGTGTTCTCTTATTTCTCAAATAGAAAGTTTTCTATCTTGGGATATGAGGAAGTGTTTAGTAGATAACAATTTCTTCCCTTTCCATTTATCCCCTTATCCTTGTTAAAGGATATTGAATAAAAAATCTGTTTATCATTTTTTGGGGTTCAAACAATGATACTATTAGTTTCCTCATACAAACAATTAAGTTCATAGAATGAAAGAAAATTCTTAACCTTCATAAGATTGCATTTTCTGTATTGACGTTTTCTGATCTCTGCTGCTACCCAGGTCACCTTTTTTCTCTGGCTGCGAACCTTCAAAACTTGACCTAACCAACGTGCACAGCCAAAAAGATGATAATTAAGATTCTCATATTAGTGTTAGTTTCCCACCAAAACCTCAATTTTTGTTGAAGGAAAATCTCTTTATTATCATAAATTTGATTGAGAAAACCTTCCCTGATAGCGACGCAGATTATGCAATCTTCTTGGCTTAGCCACTTGGTTTTTGGTCTCTGGGATTTGTATGCAATAGAAGATCGTGCAGTTTATCATGCAGTGTAGGGAATAAAGAGTAAGAATAACTAACCTAGTTCGGTTCCTGAGTTTCTCCGTTGTTCTACACCAAGAACTTGTTCTCTGAGGTTTCAAATTCAAACCTTTTTGTAATCAATGGCATATGGCTGGTTTTCATGAGAAGGAACCCAGATGAAAAGGCGAAACCTTTTTAAGGTATTGTATTCCCAATGGCTGAGGTTTGAAAGGACTGGAAGCAAAGGTTAGATATATACTTTGCATGTATTGTCTGGTTTTCAAACTCACAAAGTGTCTTTTGGATGAAGATTGGTATTTTTATTTCCTTTCTTTGGAGGCAAGCTTGTTCAATGTATTATTTGATCTGCTCCTCCCCTATATCAAATATTAATCTAAAATATAAAATTTGCTATTTGAAAGTTTAGTATAGCTACCTTGTCAAATCCTGCACCATGCACAATAGGCTCAGTTTTTTATGAAAGTAAACAGAGCTTGGGTTGCTGATAGAATTAGATTCTGTCCTCTTTTTTTTTTTTTGTTGTTGAGAGAATTATATTCTGTCTTCGGCTTTAACAGTTCAACTGGTATAGCTGTGTAAAGATTCTGTTGCCCCTGAACCAAATATGGAACATAAGATAAAGGCATAAAAATTTGCGTTAAAAAAAATGTCACTTGAACTTTAAAATTAATGGGATTAACAAGAATAGTAAAGTAATTCGCTACTTTTTTTTTTTTGTTAGAAAATCACCTATTTAAAATTTACGTGATATTTTTTTTTTTGAGATTTTCCTTAAAAAAAATAAAATCTCAATGGTGAATCTTTACCCATTAGAAGTACATGAAACAATGTGTTTTGATCTGACTAAACAAGAAATGTGACTTGAAACGGAATTAAAAGCAGAGAGCAAGAATCTGTCTGGGATCCTATGCCAAGTTTAAAAAGGGAACAAAGAAAAAAGAAAAATCCGTGGCATATTATAATTGAAGACAGACATGAAGAAATAGACTCCCACAAAGAGATGAATATATCCTCCAAAACATGAATCATCCTCAAACAAACAAATTGACGTATACAAATTGCTAATATAATTAACTTTTAGGGTAAAGGTATAAAAACACTTATAAATTTTTTCTAAAAGTGTATCTAATACCATATACTTTTTTTTAGACACAAAAATACTGATAAATATTCAATATAACAACGAAAATGTTGGGGTCGTTAACTATCCTAACATTTTTACTTTTATTTTGAATATTTATGAATATTTTTAAATTTCTAAATACTGGACGCACTTTGAATAAAAATTCATAGATATTCTTGCTCTTTAATCCTAAATTTCAAGGTTATTAAAACCATACCTGTCAATGAACCGATTGGAGTATTGGGTTAAGGGTTAGTGGGTCAGATCGGAGTCAAACCAGAACTAAACTGGGTAGTTAAACATTTAAGATTTATTATATAATATTAAATAAGCCTACAAATTAAAAAAATAACAAAAAGGCACAACTTTTAAGAAATGAAAAGACAATGAAGAGAAGACAATAAAGAGGCGGGCAAGCTAAGCTATGTCTAGTGAGAACTCATGCTTTTGCTTCTCATTTAATAGCACTCCCTTCTATGAGTTTTTCTTTTATTAATTAATAATAATGAGCACAGAGCCACAAACGCAGGAGCCATAAGTTTAGAGCAATGGAGGAAAAAAGACATGGGCAATGGGAAAACAACGAAGGAGGAGACGGAGTGACAGAAAAAAAGAGAGGAAGAAAGTGCGGCTTCACCGCGGCTTCATCGTGGAGTTATCATTTTCCTTAAAACGCATCTTAACCAGAGAGGGGGAGGGAGAACGTGAATAGGGTACTGGTATTGTTCATATTTTTCATCTCACAAGGTACCGTTCATCATCTTAATCGCACATAACAGGAGTCAAACAGGGAGCTTCGTCCATTCTCTCTCTCTTGCTCTCCCTGTAATTGTCCTCTTGCACCTACGTTTTAAAAAAAAAATTAAAAAAAAAATGACTTCGGTTTCTATGGTTGCCCGGGTAGGTTTCATGGCCAGTTCGCCGATTTCTGGTCCGAACCGGTTGGTCTGGTCCAGGTTTGATAACCATGCTAAATTTAAATATTGCTTCTCCAACGCTTGGTGTAATACATATTTGACTTTTTTTTATATATATTAAAGAAGCTAAATAAATTATTTTAAAGTATTAATATTTATCTTTTTTTATACTAAATTAAGTTGTCTGATTTATGAGCTGATATATAATCAAATGACACACTATATATGTTATGATTAACCAATTTATTTATCTTTTTTAATCTCTTAAAAAAATTCAATTATGTCTTATATTAAGGACTGACGAGGGGTATTGCCTAATGAAAGAATCAAATAAAAAAATTGTGTGAATATTGTGAAAGGTAAACACAAGTGGGTGTTTCAAGGTTGTTGATTAGAGAGGAAGCATCCAAAGCACCGACTCTATAAAAGGAATGTTCTGAAACTTGGTTCAACTAAAAATGTTTCCTTGCAGCAACACCACGTCGTTTTGAATTATTATTATTATTTTTTAAAAGAAAAATCTTTGGGAATCAAATGGGGGTACTCGTCTCTCTTCTGAGTCTGAAACTTGTTGGTATGAGGAGTGATTAATGTCCATGTTAACAGTCACGTTGAAGGAAGTCGAATTCGACCTGCTTATTAAATATTAAAAAAAGTGTAAACTTTTTATCAACAAGAAATGGGAATGGGGAATAAAAATTTACTATTTCTATAAAGTATGAAGTATGAATGAATGGAGTTGTTATGAACTCATAATGGGCCTGACTGATATGTGGCTTATTAAGAATGTTTTATGGCAGAATTCCTCTATAATAATCAGGTAAAATGTTAATCATCCTATATCATACCTATAATCCTAGATAGTACAAGTAATGGAGTACGCATTTGCAGAACGTGGAGGCGTACATTGCATGAAGAGCAGCACATAGAGCAATGGACTGAAATCCTAGAGGTAATCTCTATAAATAAAAGATTACTCATAAGGTGCACCCTCTCGATTGATCTATTATAATATTCAGTTTCACTGCACACACACCCCTATCCGATAGGCATCTTGGAGAATACATTTGATTATCTATAGAGGTTAGACATCTGTTTTCTACAACAGAATAGGAGCTTACCCTATTTTTGGAACAATGAGCTTATGAGCATATGCATGCAGAGATGGAGAGCCTTCATGTAAAGAGAGTACTTTGGTTCCCATAAGTTGATGCCACAATAGGGCTTTGTTCAACAACAAAGACATTAATCACATACCATGATTCCCTTTTTAATATATGTATATCTTCCAATGACATAACATCTAGTTGATAGTTGAATTTGATGATAAATATAAGATCTTAATCTATTTTGTTTTTTTTTTTTATATTTATCATTTTGTTTTTCATAAATTATCCCTATTTATTGCATATGTTAAGAAAATTTATATCAAAGATGGTTTTAGTGCAAATGATCTAAGAGTGTATTTTAGGAAAATGAGCACATACATTTTTTTTTACAAACAATTAATTTAACTAATTTCTTTAATATATCTAAATTAGTTGCATATCATATCAATAAGATTTTGGGTTTGGGTTAGGGATGAAAGATGTCAGTGTTGATCAAACCATATTTTCCTCCACCAGTGTCTATATGGAATAAACCCTATAATGGTTGGGATTTTATGGTATCGTGATAAATTTTCTTACTTGGGACTTGAGTGTAATTTCCCTTTACTTTTATTATGTAACTTACGTTACTTGAGTACTCTTTCACGTTTTTTTCCTATGGGAATCATGATAAAATATCTCTTTAATATTTAACATGAGAATTTTTTCTTGAAATCTATGAAAGTATCAATTAGTTATTTTCACAGATTTTAACTCTCTCATTAATTATATTATAAGGAGAACATTGGAGGTAGAGGTTTAGCTTTTATCAAGAGTATTTTTAAAATGTACAATAAGTTTTTGCCAAATTAAAAATTCTAACAAGCTTTACTTAATACCTTTTTTTTTAATGTTTTATTGGAATTTTTTTATACTCTTGGTCATTTTTGTTCTATTTATATATGATTGACCTGTTTATAATTTTTTGAGAATTTTAATAGGAAGTAAAATATTTTCTCATAGAGAAAGTTGTTGTATAAAATAATCTTCTATTAGATTTTATGGATATTTTTTTCCATAAAAAATATATTTAAATCTCGACTTATCATTTAAATCACAAGTATTAGATATGAAACAAATTTGTGGTAATATCATATATTAATCTTCATTGTGTGAGTGTATATATTTTGTCAACCATTATCTGTATATTATATATGTTATATCATAAACATAAATACATACTCTTTTTTTTGGTCAAATATAAATAAATACTCTTGTAATATTAATTTCTATATCACTTAAGATATAAAGCTTATGCTACAAACTATATATACGGGCCATATATTACATTATTTAATATTTTTTTATAACAAGCTGGCAAATTTTTTTTAATAACAAATAGAATGTACAATTTAGATAAATATTTAAGGACCTAACTTCTCTCTTTCCTGATCATTAGATCAAAATTTAATGATCGAAATTTATTATTTTATAAAAGCATTATTACAATGAAGATAATGATGGGAAGTAAATGAAGAGAAGGATGAGAAGAAAAAATATTAAATCTGAATAATTAATTTAATCTTGATCCAATAATTATGAATGGAATAAAGGATGAGAATGGACGGAAATGATCATGTTATTTATTGACTAATTAATCAATGATTAACTAAAGCATTGTGTGGGAAAATGGATACCACAAAAAAAAAAAAACCAAATTCAATAATATTAATTCAATCTTAAAATGAAGGGAAAAAAGATCAATCCTATATCTTTGTTTGAAATGAGGGTTGAAACATTTAAAAGTAATTTTTTAATTATAATTTACGGTATTTCATATAATTGAGTGTGCCAAACATGATCATATGATTGCAAACCCATGGAAAATTGAAGGACAGCGGAAGAAAAAAAATCTATGGAAAATTAGGCAAGAAAAATACGAAAAACTCCCTTTAAAAAAATCAAAACCCTATAAAGAAGGGGGAAAACGATACAAAGGAGTAAACCACGATAGAACTAATCACAGGCAGGTGCGTCCAAGTATCCGAGACGAGCAAAGACAAAGGAATCAGCCGCCACCGTGATGGGAGAAGAAGGATTCACGAGAATTGGCTTAAGGGCAGGAATCTCCTGCGACTCGGTCAACCTCAAAGCTTTTCCATTCAGCAAGACGACGTCGCTTTGGATGTTCCCATCTTTAGGTGTCAAATGGTACTCTTCCCTCTTCTCTGAATTTGCAATTTGTTCTGGGTACAGATTCATGTCTGGCTTAACAGTCACGTTGAAGGAAGTTGAATTCGACATGTTTATCAGTAATAAAGTCACACCAGTCTGCAAATTTCCCAAATAAAAAAGTATAAATTTTTATTACTGGGATTTTAAAACATATATAAAAGGGAAAGAAAAGTTTTTTCATTGTTTATCATATGTAGCTTACGTTGTTTTTGGAACAATGAGCGTATGTACGCAGATATGGAGATCCTCCATGGTTTACAGAGAGAACTTTTGATCCCATAAGCCTATGCCATAGCAAGGCTCTGTCACCAAGAAAGAAATTATATTAATTAATCATCACAACTCAAATAAGAACAAGAATTCTTTTAGGGTCAATATCGTTGTACTTCCTTACAATTTGATTAAATTCTGGTTTTGGTTCAATTTCAAATTCTTGGTTTTTATATTATACTTTTATAATGACTTGGTTTGAGCTTAAGAATAGGAACCAAAACAAAAACTCATTAAAAGAACAATGACTAGACCAAATTTTTATGATTAATAGGGACTAACACCAACAATTTGAAACTATAGGATCGAAACCAAATTCGATCAAACTATAAACTCATTGTTTTTAAATAAGCTTGGATTAGAAGTGCGTACCCATAATAATCCGGGTTAGGGATGAAAGATGTAGTGTTGAGCAGACCATAGTTTCCTCCAATCAGTGTTTGTCTGCAATAAACACCATGGTTGAATGTTGAGGTCATGCCTAGTTGATCCAAGTACCTACAGAGAACATTAAGACAGAAGATTAATGAAAACTTGTACATCATCAAGAAAAAGGATATGAAATCCAATAAGAAAATAAATAATCAGAGTATTAATTAACCAACCAGAAACCATTGACAAAAGTATGTGAGACGTCTTTGCCTCCACTGTTATAGGCTCCCCCAGCTTCTCCAACCCATGGTTGAGCCCATGGGGTATATTCCTTCACTGTTGTTGATATATCCTTGAAAGTTTGAGCAGTTTGGCTCAAGAAATATGGGTCCTGAATCTTGTTAATCAAAGTCTTATCCACACCTACATTTATTTAAAAAAGTTTAGCCAAACACTGTCTCATAAACACACCATATGTTTGTAGCAAAGCCAACAAGAGAGAAAACAAGTCAAAATATAACTAAATCTCGAGTTAGTACCCGTTTCGATTAGCGGTATAAGCTTCTTTTTCAACGTAATTTATGATGTACGAGGTAAGTTCATGAGATGGGTTTTATCTCAAATTGCATGAAAGTAATTTCCGAAGTTAACTCAAACAAGCAAGTCTATATGATTGCAAAAAATGTTTTTGGAAGAGCTATCCCAATTGGGGTTAGCAATGTTCAAACCTAATTCAATTACATAATTGTATAAACAAAGTATGGTATGCACTTACCGGCACCAAGGTTATAAATGTGGTGGGTGACACCATCAAGAACACCAGGTTTAGTGTGCTGCAAGAAGGTATTGAACCATTCCTTATCATAGAAACCAGCAGGGCCAAGAACTTGTGGTCTTGTTGTGGGATCAGGGTACAAAGCATTCACTAGTTCTCTGAGTTTAGTCATATCTTTTGCATATTGCACACTTTCTACTCTTGCAGAAACTCCAGCACCACACAGCTCATTTCCTGATCATCATGATTAAATTAAATTAAATTGGAACCACATTCTATATATATAATCATTGCATTAAAACTAATTAGCCCATATATGAATATGATTATGGATAGTGTAATTAATTACCTAATTCATAAGAATCAATCTTGTAGCCTTTTGAGAGAGAATAGGCCATGAGATTAGCAGCATTACTTGAGTCCCAATCTCCTTCCCAAACAAGAGCACCACCCTCTTGAGACTCATTCAGAGGCTTCTTCTTTCCAATCAGCTCATTCAATCCAAATGTGAGTTTCACCCTAACACATTAGTCATAATAAATTGATCAGCCATAAGTTATATAAAGTATTGGATAGATATATATATATATATATATATATATATATATATATATATATATATAAAGACGTTTGGCTCAATGGACAACAAAATAGAAATAAATGGACACACACCCAGTAGTGTTGACAAAGTGATTGATTTGGTCCCAACGTGTACTGTTGAGGCAACCATGGCTAAATCCAAACATGCCATCATCATCCTTTTTCATTTGAGGACATGTTTTCATGTCACCGAACTGGTACACAATTTGATCTTGTACTGATCCTCCCAATCTTATTCTCAGTGGATTAAATTCTGCCAAAATAATAATAAAAATAAAAAAATTAATCTATAATTCATAATAAGATTACGGAATTTTAATATATGATAAATCTCTATGATATTCTGATCAATAAAAATAATTATATTACATACTTTTACATACCCTTTACTGCATTTAATAGAATCTTGTTATTCAAGTCCTGCAAAAGCCAAAGCACAAAACATTATATTATACACTCATATTTTATTTTCTAAAATGAATAATTATTATTATCAGAAGATGAAAATCCAATAGCCATGAACCAGTAAAGGTTGAGGTAAAAAAAACTAGTAAATGTTCTGTATAACCATAATCGTTTGTGAAGAACAGATAAAATTTAAATTATGGGGATAAATGCCAAAATAACCTAAAAATCGACAACACAAATATAAACAAGTGAATAAAAAACTTTTTTATAAGTATATATGAAGTAATATAATTATTACCAGATTGAACATGCCGGCTCGTGCCCAAGGACACTGACCATAATCACACTTATCAGAAGGCCACCAATCCAAAGTTGCACAGATGAAGTTATCATCTGTGTTAGCTATTGAAGTCACAACCTTCACGTTAAGATCTAAATCCTCAGAATAACAGAAGGAAAAGAGTGAAAGTAGAGAAACAAGAACACAGAAGAAAGCAAGTTTTGCTCCCATGATTATAAGAGAAGCTAAGAGTTATTGGATTTAGAGATGTGGAAAAAGAGAGCACTGATGTCCTATATTTATAATAGTTAGGTGGCATAATGTTTCTCAATATTCATATACAAATCTGATTTAAGATAAGATTAAGTTTGGGGATTATGATAGATTTAGGTAATCATTAATGAATATTAAAAATAAATCAAAGAAGTAGCTAAAAAGATCAATAAATCAAAAGATATCACGTAATGTCCTTTCGTCTGATTTTTCCCTTATGGAAAAAATATTAATGATTAATGAATATAACAAAATTAAGATAGAGGAAAAGATAAGTAAGCATGTCAATAAATAGTAAACAAAAACTAGATATTTTTTAGATAAAAATATATTTTATATCTCAAGCTTTAAATATTTAACAATATTTTTTACGATTATTTTCCAAAAAATTTAAAATAAATAATTTTAATATACATTTATTCCTTATCTGTTTATCACGAAAATAATCGTAATCATAATCTTATGAATTTAATTCATGAGATATGTGTTAATATATATATTAATTTAATTCATAATCTTCAATTATTGCAATTTTCATTCATTTACTTATGAATTTTATAATGTGTTTTTACTTTCCCTTTTATTTTCAAGTTACATAAATTTTTTAATAATATTTTGTTTTTCATTCATTTAAGTATTTTATCTGTTTATTCATGTATAAAAGAAATGTAAATTTTATATATATATATATAGAAATAGTCTAGAAAATTAACACAATTTTAGAGGTTCAACAGAACATAATAGGTAATCTAATTTTTTTTTTTTTTGTTTCTATAACTATTTTAGAGATTCTAGGTAACATATTTGTCTCCTTGAGATAAAAATCAATTTTATTCTTAGAGTATTATTAAAAATGAGATGAAAATTTTATGTTCAAATTTGTTTTGTGGTGTGTTTCTTTTGTTTTTCTCAAGGTTGTGTTTCTAGCTATACAGCTTGATAAAAGAAATATAAAACGAAATTGAGAAAATAGGGAAAAAAACTCAACTTACAATGTAATTGCGTTTTTAATCCCACTTTATTATTTTTACTTGTTGATGGCAAAAGTGTTAAAGAAAGCAAATTTTTAACAGTGGAAGATAAGACACAAAAAAGGAACTAAACTAATTTCTCATTTCATAGGATAGGATTAACTGGATTAGTCGATTTTGTCTACCTAAATATGATTAGTATTAGATTCCAAGTTTTTTTTTTTTGATATATTCTGATAACTATTCATGATTATTAAATAAAAAATATAAATCCGGGAGTATAACATGATTTTCTTTTATCAAAGTCTTGCATATGAATTGTATGAATGGATATAACAACATACGACATGGAAAAAGATAAATACATGATAATAAATTTGATTTGATATATTTAACTAATACCAATATAAGATATAAAAATTCAATATACTTGATATATTTATTCGTAAGGGATGATGCGCTCGATACATTTAAATATAAATATCCTTATCGCTGAGTATTTATGTATATTTTGAAGAGATAATTAATTGCAAGTCCTTATAGTTAACTTCAACTCATTTTTAATTGGGATCCTGTAGTTTTTTTTTTTTTCCATTTTATTGTGTCCTTATAATTCTACCTATTTTTAATCATGTCCTGTAATTTCTTTTATTATGTTCTTATAGTTTCATATGATTTTTAATCGAATCCCAGTAATTTTTTATTTATCAATTTAATTTAAAATTAAATAAACAAATAACAGTGAAATTGTTATGAATATACTTATTATGTGGATGTCCATTGACTCCCGATTTCCAAATATTAAAAGATGATATGAGACCCACGCATAGTGATTTACTATTTGCATAGTACCACGCATAGTAGTTTACTATTTGGTGGGACCCGCACACAATTATACAATCACTCACGGGAAGGAAATCCGTGAGTGAATAGTTTAGGTTTTTGGGGAAAACTACACCAAATGACCCAGAGGTAGAAATTACACTAAAGTCCCATTTTTCTTCTATAAATAGAGGTTTTCTGTAACTGTTCATTGATTGAATGAAATGAGAATCTATCTCTCTACTTTATCTCTCTAGAACCTCTGCTCTTCTTCTTATTATTTTTATCAGTTTTATAACACGTTATCAGCACGAAGACTCTACCAAGGTAAGATTTTCTCACCATCTATTTCATATTTCCATTTTATTTATCTGGGATGATCTTAACCATTATATGGAATTAAATATCTATTCTTACCGATTATTTTAACATCGGGTTCCATGGTTAAGATTTGAGATTATTTACTATTTTACTACGGTAAATAGTAATTTACTATTCACAGTAAATTTACCCCTTTTTCAGTAATTTTTACATTTTATTCATTTGACTCCTACATGGAAGTCTAGATTAATCTTTCTGTAATTTTACTTTATTCACTATTTATAGTGAATAGTAATTTTACTATTCACGGTAAATTTATATTTTATTATTTACAGTAATTTATTTATGTTTATATATTCTTCCCACTTCCTATTCATTTATTTCATGGTGGCGTCATTAAGCTCCATTTGTAATTCTTTACTTACTGCTTTATTTATTTATCTCATGGTGGCTATACTAAGCTCCATACTGACTTTACTAATATTTAGTTTTATGTCACTAACATTTATTTTATTGTTACTAACATTTATTTATCTTTTATGATAGCACATTAGTATATTTACTAGTGGGTTCTATTTATTTATTTTAACATTTATTTATTTTTTTATGGCGGCAACATTATTTATTAGTGGGCTCCATTTATTTTTTTTATTTTACATTTATTTATTCTTCATTGAGGCACACTAGTCTCTATTAGTGGGCTCTATTTATTTATTTTATTTAGAGTTTATTTATCTTTTATGGTGGTGACATTTTGTGGGCCCCATTTATTTTATTTTAATTCTTTACTGCTTTATTTATCTTTCATGGTAGCAACACTAGTATAGTGGGCACCATTTATTATTTACTGCTTTATTTTTCATGGTGGTAACACTTGTATAGTGGACTCCATTTATTTATTATTTATTTACTGCTTTAAATCCCCTTCCCTTTTTATTTTACCATTTTCTATATTATATATATATATATATATATTTACATTTGCATATGCATCTTCTTTCTTATCTTTGGATGAGATAGGTCTCGCTGTGAGTTTACTACCATTCCTATCTCATCTTCTTTTTATTAATCTAGCATGTTTATTTCCAGTCATTTATTTTATTTTATTTATTTATTGCTATATATATATATATATATATCCCTCTCCCTTCTTATTATTTATGGCAACCACACTATTAGTGGGTTCCATCTATTTATTTTATTATGCTTATATTTTATTTATCTTGAAGATAAACTGTTAAAAGATCATATATATTATTATGAGATCAAAATGCCATAGAGATATGAGGCATAGATTGGCTTGAGAGATGAGGCATAAATTGGCTTGAGCCTAAGAGGCAAGATAGCCTTAATTTCAGAGGCAAGATTGCCTGAAGCCAAGAGGCAAGTTAGCCTGATAACAAGAGACAAATTATGAAACAATATTTGATCCATAAATTTTGTATGTTATCAGTTGTATAAAGGCCTCAAAATTGTATATTTGGCATTAAATATTCCCTTAAATTATGAGACAAGGGATTGTATGATTATGATTGATATTATAAATAAATATATTCAATTTGCTATTGTAGTAGCAATATTGTGGATTAATTTCTTGCCATGATCAAACAAATCAGTGAGTTATGGATCATGAATTTTTATCCAACTTCATTCCCAGAAGTGAATGAAGCAAATATATTATTATAGTTGTTATGTGATTTCTATGATTATAACAATTTTTATAAATACGAGAAAAGAATATTCATAAACAAAATAATTAAGCAAAAGGAAATATTATTTCAACAAAGTTTAATTGCGAGTGGCTCAACATCATTACAAACTTTAATCATCTCATTCTGAAGATATTTAATGTCTTCTTCTTTTGCTTCTCTTGAGATGGGATCCAGATGAGGCAAAGCTCTTCGTAATATCGAGATTTGCGTCATAAGTTTTTTGAGCTTCTTGTGTGGCCACTCAGTTAACCCTCCTTTTTGATAGATTTTTTGTATGGTGTGAGTAGACATATTTAATTGTTTACTCGCTTCATCAAGGGTTAAGTGAAAATAATTTCTTAAATCATGGAGCGTTGTTTTCTTTATTCTTTCTCTTTGCTCCATAGATAACCTATATAATTCACCCTGGTTAAGGGATGAAGTATCATAGGGTATACTTACTGCAGGTTGTTTTCCTTTGCCTAATGAGTGTTCAATATTGGTTTGAAATGAACTTCCATGGAGGTCATTTGGATTTATAGCCCATTCCGAACCAACACAGAGAACCTCATGATAGGCTAATACAGGATCACGCATCAAGATATATCCTGATGCTTGTAAATCTATACAATACTGTGTCAGAAATTGTTTGATTTCTTCAAAATTTTTCTTTGTGAAATCAAACATTGGAAGCCTGTCAGTATTATAAGATTTATCCTGTACTTTTTCAAATAAAACAGCATGGGTAATCATACCTGTTCTTCTTCCGTGAACTTCAAGTTTATGGTACTGAAGTCCGTTGGTATGAATAATTTCCCGTAAAACATGACAGCAACTACATTCCAATAAGCTAGTAGTTGCTAATTGGCTTGTAGCTGTTGGCTGGCTAATTGTTGCTGGCTGGCTAGTGGTTGTTGGTTGGCTGATTGTTGTTGTCGGGCTGGTTGTTGCTGGCAAACTGATGATAGTTTGCTGGCTAGTGAATGCTGGTTGATTAACTGCCGACACTATTGGCTGAACTGGATTGGTAGACTCCATTAGTTCTGCCATAGTTCTACACCTCTTAACAGGCCTCCTTGATGAACCTGCTTCAGTTGTACCTTCAATCCTTGTAGATTGAGGAAGAACACTTATTCTAGGGGGAGAAGTAGGTACATTTGAAGCAGAAGGAGGAATAGTAGAAGGAGGAATAAACATTTCAAAGGGATTAGGAGATAACAAAGAAGTAAATGACATGTTATGCTGATCATCATACAACAAAGCATCAAGTAATGCTGTTTCGGATGTATCAGAAACTGGGATAAAACTGCCTGGTCCTGCCATGGCAATAGAATTTAGAGAAATATGTGTGAGTATCTGGTAGTTGATATTATCAGATGCTTGAGTGTTTGTGAGGCATGTTCGTTTGTCTTCCTCTATTTATAGTTGAATTAAATCCTATTGAATCTCTGCAGATTTGCGTAGTCCTGTTAAATCTCTACAGATTTGCTCCCTATAAAGCACGAGCTTGGAATCTTTTTGACTTTATATGTATACGACAATCTGAGTTGTCGCGCCTGTGATTCCACAGTGATGCGCCTGTGATTACACAGTATTGCGCTCGTGAATCTGCAATTATACACCTAATGATTTTGTATTTAATATATATTTGTTTGTTGATTCTGGAAAATGGAAATTTTGTTACCAGAAGTAACAAAATTATGCATTGATAATGCATTTAAAAATCTGTGGAATTTTAATGAAATAGATATCATATATGCTATTATCATGGAATATTGTATGGAAATTCCATAAATTAATTTTTAAGGTCTCACACTTGAGGGGGAGAATGATAATGATATATATCAAGTGTGAATATTTATGTGATAATTCTTTGTGAATGTTTCTATGTTGATTCCCCCAAAATGAATATTAGATTTGATGATAAATCATATGAAATGTTGGCATGACTTGTTTGATCATCCGAGTCATATATTATGTGCTGCATGTTCTCAGATAGAATTAATTATTAGAAATGGATCTCTGGAAATATATCAAATTGAAAGTTTACATATGAGATTATAAATTTGCAAAGTTAGCAGTGATGTTTGCAACCAGAAGTTTGCAATATATTATGCGCGCAATTTCCAGATTGAATGATCCAGAAATAATGTATTAAAGTATCCATGAATGGATAGATCAATGATTATGAGAACAAAATTTATATGTTGTGTATATTTGCAGCAATTATATAAGCCAACAGAATTCTCCCTGTATAATTGGCTTTTGGTCAGGAGCCAGATTAATTCCATCTTGAAATGTTTTAAATGTGTAATGATTATTAATCTATTACAATGCACATAGATGGATATACAAAGAAAATTGATGATTTGATGAGGGGGAGAAAAATAAGCAGATTGGGTAAAGATTTACTAGAATGAATTATCATTGGCTCATATTGATCATCGTACAAGGAATTGTGCACTAAAAGTTCAAAATGATAATTCAATTTCAGAGTTTAGTTAATCGAATGCTAGAAGCATTTACTGACCTAAAGAAAGTGACAAAGTCACATATCCCAACTGCAAATGCTCCTATATGAATTGTTATAAAGCACTCCTGAAGCGTTGCAGGTCCATCGGTTTTAAAAGATAAAAATCCTCAAAAGAGAAAAGGAGCTATAAAATATAGATGATTAAGTCGAGGATAATTAAGTAAAGCTCCAGAAGAGTTATCTTTTGATGAGATGTTATCTCCAGAAGAGATATTACAAGAAAAGTGTATTGTGGTCCAAGAGAGACCTAGGTACCTAATATATGTGAATATAATGAGATCTCAATTATCTCCAGAAGAGATATTACAAGAAAAGTGTATTGTGGTCCAAGAGAGACCTAGGTACCTAATATATGTGAATATAATGAGATCTCAATAAATTATGAATGAAATCCGATGGGACTGAAAATGAAGTCGACGTTAATAATATCTATGATAGCATATGCTGCAATGAATGATAATGAGGATCATGAGCCACAATATATTTGTATGTGCTGGAAGCACATAAGGCGCCAAAAACACATATGTCCCAAAAGGACTCAAGATGATAGTGCATATAGCATCATTATCTGAATAAACATTTATTGAATTTCTATATGCACATATATATTTATGAAAAGATTATTATGACTTTACTTGACAGATTTAGATCTTGCAGGTATATAATGAACAATCAAATTGGGCGTTTCTAACAGAATATTTGATGACAGAAAGTATAATATGCTCAGAAAGACATTGAAGCAATATAGTCATCAGGGGGAGCAACACTGATGTAATCAAGAGGGGGAGACGATACACGCTGTACTCTTTTTCCCTTATCTGGGTTTTATCCCACTGGGTTTTTCCTAGAAAGGTTTTTAATGAGGCAGCACTAGAAAGTGTATCAATGGATGATGTACTCTTTTCTTTGGCTAGTTTTTTATCCCACTGGGTTTTTCCTAGTTAAAGTTTTTAACGAGGCACATTCATAAATGGACATCCAAGGGGGAGTGTTATGAATATACTTATTATGTGGATGTCCATTGACTCCCGATTTCCAAATATTAAAAGATGATATGGGACCCACGCATAGTGATTTACTATTTGCATAGTACCACGCATAGTAGTTTACTATTTGGTGGGACCCGCACAAAATTATACAATCACTCACGGGAAGGAAATCCGTGAGTGAATAGTTTAGGTTTTTGGGGAAAACTACACCAAATGACCCAGAGGTAGAAATTACACTAAAGTCCCATTTTTCTTCTATAAATAGAGGTTTTCTGTAACTGTTCATTGATTGAATGAAATGAGAATCTATCTCTCTACTTTATCTCTCTAGAACCTCTGCTCTTCTTCTTATTATTTTTATCAGTTTTATAACAGAAATATAAATTTTAATCAACTCCTCTAGTTTTGAATCATTGTTATACATGTAATACTCTATCTTATATTTCTTACCGTTAGGGTGACTTTTTAAAGCTTTTACTTTTTTTATCAATGTGACGTCACTCTTATTTAAATAAGACATATTAGGGTTAACTAAAGTTTTTCATTCAATCACATGTGTTGAACATAATTTATCACGCACCTACAACAATCATCGCAACCCTTGTGCCCATAAATCACATGAAGGCAAATATAATACTTCCAAGTCACAATTTCATAACTAAGATAACTTCATGAAAATCCTTTGCCTCACGCAGTCTGTTACTTACTAAAATCCAGAAATAACAATAAATTGGAATTCAACAAACTCTCAATTTCAAATACAGACTCTAAATGTGGCAATTAAAAATAAAATAAACAAATACAAAGTGACTATTTATAACCACTGGCTCAGGCCCCAGGGCTTCAGTGCCTTTCCAGTCGTGTCGCCTCTCAAGACCTCACCTGAAAAATGTGAAAACTAATAGAGAGAGACCACTCTCTCAGTAACATAATTCTTATCCACTTTACCTATCAGCACCACCTGTGGATGTGCTAGATGGGACTACACACAACATAACTAAACAGAGCAATAAGGGCAACATGTATACACAGGTATAACTAGGATAGAGGTCATAGGACAACAATTATAACATGTTCTTTTATTTATTTTATGTTTTACTCAAACCCTTTTGCCATCCTATACCCTCCTTATTTCTTCGACTGAACCCATAGACTAATTAATTTAACTCATTACGCAATAAATTCTAACAAGCTCCCCCTTACCACTCGTGGATTAGTGAGGCTTATTGATGAGTTTTAACCTCTCTAGGAGTCTTTCTCATGAAATCCTAGCAGAGCTATGCTTCCCTGTATCAAAATTTTGCAAATGTGGTGCATAATGGTATTGTCTAGGTACCCCTAAGCAAAAGGTACGTCCTCTATTAAGGCCTAGGAAACTAAGGCCTAATAGGCTTAAGTGAGTGGAAATTAGGCCCAATGCATCCAAAAACATAGGTCATCGCTTAGGTCTACTCCAACACTTATTTGGGCCTTTCTTTGCATCCCATGAGCCTCTAAGTGCCCTGTGTTTGATCATTCATCAATCAAGACCCAAACACCCAAACAAAACACGTCCTATGCTTACTCTCATAGGTTCAAAAGCCCATCTCTTATGGTTAATTACTACCCTATTATAATATTTGAGGCCTCGAGTGTCTTTCAATTACTACTTGTTAACTTTACTGAAAATTTGGGATGTTACAACTCTCCTCACTTATAGGAATTTTGTCCTCAAAATTCTATTCCCTTATCCATTTGTACTCTACTAGCGAGAATGGTTAACTTCAGAATCCAACTCCATCAGAAGCTATTTTCGAGTACTGCCTAAGGATTCTCGAGTATGACTAAATGATTCTTGAGTACTGACTAATGATTCTTGAGAATCCAACTCCATCAGAAGCTTAATCTCTTTGCATGTCTCTGGTTATAATTATTGATTCTCGAGTATGTGCATTGGAATTCTCGAGAATGCTTGAATGGTTAAATGCTTACATACTTATATACACTATAATTCTCGAGTATGCACATGATGATTCTTGAGAATCCTCGAGATACACACACACACACTGGAAAGCACATGAACAATGATTCTCGAGTATATATGAATAATTCTCGAGTATACTTTTCCTAAATCTATATTGCTCTTGATGCATCATTAATTATCTTTAAAAATTTGTGGGTCATTATCTAACTTCAGTTAAACATCTTTAAACTCATCTGTATCGTATTTAATCATTTCCTTGATTGAGTTTTAGTTGATTAACATTACTTAAATTGAAATTGAGCAAATAGCAATCCAACGTGGTAGACAGATTTAATGCTACTCAGAAAAACAGAGCAACAATTGGAATTAGCTTTTGCAGCAGACGAAATTATTCCTACAAGGCATTACCTATTCCAGCTATCATTTTGAGTCACGCTCTACACAAGTACAAACAACGACAAATACAATTTATGAAAGCAGCAATTGCATTCAATGAAGCAACAGTCGATTGGCTCAACGAAGAACAACCGTGACTAACGGAAATTCAAATAGTCACAATGGCTATATTCAAGTTTTTCACAACAACATTAATGGCGAACGATATAAAAGCTCAAGCATTCAATATTACCAACCATTGAAACTCAGTGATTTCATTTCTGAATTATTGCGATTAACAGTTTCATTTACTTCACTTAATATCTTCGGATATTTATTGTTCTCTAGTGTTCATTTATTATCTACTCGTAAGGAGTTGTTAAACACACATCATTTCCTGTTTGAAGCTTAAGGTTGTAAAACCTTAAGTGTGAGTGTACGATTGCAACGTGTAAGAGGGAGTGAGTCAAGAGTGAAAGGATCATCTTGAGTTGTAATTGTATTTTGAAGAGTTACTGGAAATCCCAAGGTGTATTTGGAGATTGGATGTAGATCGAAGTATTAGACCGAAGCAGGATTAATTGCTCTTTGTCCATTTCCTTTCTCATCATCTATCTTATTATTGCTTGAACATAACTTGCGAAAGGATTTTTGAGATTAACTATTCACCCCCCCTTTGAAAGGCCTGGTTGAATCCAAGAGGGGAGTGAATTGGGTGAAGATAAAAACTTGCAACCTTTGAAAATCTTTTTATCAAATCGATAAAATCAGTTTGAAATACAGTAAAGAGTTATAAAACTATAGATAATCATTTAAACATATTTGCTGGAAATAAAGGAGATTAAGGAAGAGAATTGCAAACTCAGATTTATACTGGTTCGGTCCAATCATTGACTATGTTCAGTCCTCAAGCTCCACTTGAGATTTCCACTATCTCTTTGTTTAACCAGGTATAAGAGATAAGTTCTTACAACCTCACAAGTTTAGCTAGGCACTTGTGTAGCCTTTACAATCTCTCTCAGAGACTCTCCCCCTTACTCAATGTAAGGTTACAATCAACACCCATTCAAGATCATCCAATCTTGAGTATCTCTCAGAAAATAGAGTGTTTTTACAATATATCTACTCTCTAAGAAGTGAATAGATGATCACTGAAGTGCATTACAAGTCATTTCACTCTCTAAATGATAAATTAAGAAAGGATCGAAAAACAAAGAGTGTTGAGATTCAGAATTTGAGCATTATGACAGTGCAATCTTTTTCCACACCCTGTTGCGTTTTGAATCTGGATCTATTTATAGATGACGATGATCTGAACGTTGGAGAAAATAGCCGTTGTAAATAAAGACGTTGAGGAAATGGCTGATGAAAAAATATAGCCGTTAGTTTTGCTTTTTGGATTTGATAGCTCAGCATTTTGATCTTCATGTAATCTTTCGTTTGATCATCTGAAACATGTCCACAAATGATATAAATGATGATAATAAGTGTTATAGATCATTTGGGTAATCATTTGGATGATATTGATCGAAAACGAGATTTTCGACACTTTGATTTTTTTGAAGTTATGGTGTATATTCGAGTATTGACTTGAATACTAAGGTATTGAGCTTATTTCATTACTTCAGATTCATCTCTGTCTGTCCGATAATCAAGTAATGACTTACATACTTGAGTATTGAAGATCCTCTAACGTTCACTGCTCTCTGTCTGAGCTATACTAGAGTATTCACTTATATACTCGAGTATTCAAGTTGTTCTTGACTTTGGTTGCTCTCTGACTTGATATAGTTTCAATTTTGTCAAACCAATTATCCCCATATAGCTTTGTGTCTTCTTTCCAATGCAACAAGAATCAGCTTAAAGATCGTTGGATTTCATTTGTTGTGATCCATTGAATGAAGCCTTGTTCTTGACTAGCGTTTTTTCCAGCGTTCTAAATTGTCATTCAACTTTCGAAGAGCATATCACTCTAGTATGAACATTATTTTTGTTAAGTCAAGTCTTGATGGAAATCCTTATGAGTCTTCTTTCATATGCCATCGATTTCAGCTCATTCTGATTTGTAGATTGTGAGTTACACTCAAAACATTGAAGCTTGGTCTGATGTGTGACGTGAATATTTGATCCAACTTTAGAAATTTACTTCTCTCTCATCTGATCTTATTTAAGCATGAAACTTTGTCAAGATGATGCATTGGATGTCTAGTTTCATGCAAATTTGGTTTCACCTCAATTCAATCTCTGGTTTAGGAGATATCATCGAATTACCAGAGCTCGCCCAAAGCTGAACGTGAAATAGAGGTGAACAGAGTTGCTGACAGAGCTGGATACTCGAGTATTAAGTTGCATACTCAAGTATTGTCGGGTCTAGAAGCATCAGAGAAGCTGAAAACAACCAATACTCGAGTCATTAAGTTCCATACTCGAGTATTGCCTCTCATACTTGAGTTTTGACTTAGAAACTCGAGTTTTGACTTCCAAACTTGAGTTTCCCAAACTCTAGTTTTCCAAACTCGAGTTTTCTCATTCAGAATCTGAATTTTTGCTGATTTTAACTCTGAATTGAGCCACATGATCATGGAAACTTCTAGGATCAATCTTAGAGCTTGAATAATGATACTCTCATTCCATTCATCAAGTTCTTCTATCCTCCATCTTCCATCTTGATCAATTTTCATCATTTAACTTCAGCTCATCATGCTCTTCAGCTTTTACCTTCTTCAAAATCCAGAAAACCGAACCTATACTGAACTTGTTCCTGAATCTCATGTGTCTTCTCATTTTTGTTGATAATTCTTCATAACTGGTTTTGCATATTTATATTCCTATTCTATTTGGCAAGATCTTCACTTGGTCATTCTCCATAACTTTATTCTTTCTTTCTTCTTCTCTTGAATATTCTCCATAAATAAAGTTGAACTGATCTTGATTGAAGATGTTCCATTCAATAAGTTCTTTCTTCTTCAATTTCTCCTCTTCTTCTTTTTCTTTTCTTCATTTTCCTTATCCTCATCTAGATCCTCGACCTCTTTGATCTTCTTCTTTTTCTTCTTTGCCAATTCTTCTTTTTGATCAATCTTCATGAATGAATTTCACATCATTGATTCTACATTAAAATTTTAAGAATTCATCAATGAAGAAGATAAACATATTACTCAATCTTTTTGCTCTTACTAATGGCATATATAAGACATCATCAAAATTAATTATATCTAATACCCTCTAGGTGATATTCCATCTTCAGTTAAGCCATTGTATGAGGGGTGTGAAGACGAAATATCACCTAAGAGGGGGGTGAATCGGGTGATTAAAAGTGATTTTGTAACTAAACCTGAAAAAAAAATTAAAAAGGTGAGGATAGAAGAAGTATAGACATAGAGAATTTATACTGATTTAGTCCAATTGCTTGACCTACGTTCAATCTCTAGACACGCTGGGATTTTCATTATCGGCTTCATGTTTACATACTTTATTTCTCGAAGTAACCCTCTCACTATGATTCACTCCCTCTTACAAGTTGTAATCGTTACACCCGCACTCAAGGTCTTGAGATTTTACAAATGATTAATCAAAGAATTAACTCTTTTATAGAGTGAAGTTGTAATCACTAAAGTACAAAGAGTATTTGAAGATATATCGCTAAGTTTAACTGACCAGTGAGCAATAAATGAATATTAGCATTAATAGTTTTTTTGGTAGTTACTCCAAATTAAATGTTCTTCCTTTTATAGTCAATCGCCATTAATGACTATTGGTGAAGCTCCATTTACCCGTTAAGATACTTCATCGTTTCGTTAGACATAGAAGGCTTCCGTTAGATACAAATCAGAGTCATTCATGAAATGTCATTTTCATATCATTGCTAACAGTCTTTGCACGACATCTCTTTTGTTCCAATGTTGACTATGAAGAGTTGCTTTCACGTTCACCGGAATGAGTCTCTAAACATATGATCATTTGTCTGCTTTGAATTAGTTTTCGTGTTGATACTCTGTTTCAATGCTTCTGACATAGATTTGCTTTTTGAAGATTTTCATGTTAACCTTCATTTGATCATATGAAACTCACTAATAATCATCATTAAATCATTGTGAATAACTGTGAGTGATAATCTGAAGTAACGACATAAAGATTAGGAATTTGGATTTACAAAGATGATGATTAAATTTCAGACCCAGAAGAACTCGAGTTGTCAAAACATGACCCGAGTTACTGACTTTAGTTATTGGTTTACACAACTCGAGTTTTGTTCTCAGAACAAAACTTTTTACACAATGAGTTCAATTGTAAATATGCTTTCAAAGAAGGAACTCGAGTTGTATCATTTGGCTGAAATTAAAACTCTTTAAAAGATACAAAGAACTCGAGTCATAACTACTCAAACTCTGGTTGTTAAAAGTAGAACTCGAGCTGTTAACTTTTTAAAGGTTTTGCTGAAGGCATAAGTCCTTTGAAAAAAAATGTAAGAACCAAAGTTGTCACTGATCAAACTTGAGTTTTTAACTTAAGTTTCATAAAGTAAAATTGAAGTTCATCATTACATTTATCAAGCAAAGACAAGAATAGAAAAGATACCTCAGAACTCGAGTTGTTCATAAGTAGCTCGAGTCGTTTACCAAGAACTCAAGTTATACATCATAACTCGAGTTGTTATTTGATCGTTCTAGGTGTAGCCGTTGAAGCACTTTGTATTGACTAGAACTCAAGTTGTTTAGCTGAGAACTTGAGTTGTTTAACTTATTGACTCAAGACAACTTTAATATCAGTTTGAGAACTCGAGTTTTGCAAAAGTCAACTCGAGTTGTCTTGAATTATTAAGTTCTCTTTTGTAGCAAGTAGTTGTTATCATTAAAACTTAAACTAAGAACTAATATTCTTCTCCTTTTTGATGATAAAAACACTTGTCAAACCTTTTGAAAAATATTTTTGGTAAACATGAAATTACCAAGGAATATGTTAAGCAATCATATATTGTATAATATAAAGAACTAACCATAGATTTGTATTATTGAGCAAAAGGTTAGTACAATGTCATTATAAGCAACAGATTACATGACAGTAGGAAATACATAATGAAAATAGTAAAACAGGAAATACATATATCAGTTATCATCACTCTTCTCCCCCTTTGTCATTAGGCAAAAAGGAATGATCAAAAGATTGAGAGGGCGGTGCATAGTGAATGGGAGTAAGGGCATGGATAGGAGTAGGAGGTGGTGTAAATATGGTGATGGCAATAGAAGGTGGAGGAATAGAACTCTCTGGAGGGGAAATGGTAATGATAGGAGGTGAAGAAGTGGTAGCAGGGTGTGAGGCAATGGAAGTGGTGGTGGAAGAGATGTGGTAGCAGAGGATGAGGAAGAGGAAGAATGTTGGGAAGTGAGTTCAGGAGCAGGCTGTTAAAGGAGAGGTGTGGTATGGATGGGCTCAGTGTGAGTGGGAGTAGGCTCACGGGAAGTCCCTGAAAGGTCAGCTGGATCAACGATGAATGCTAATCTCTGAAACATGTCCTCAAGCAAATGAAACCTCCTCGTATGATCAAGCTAAGTATCCTTAATCCTTTGTAACCTTTGCTCATGAGCATCCGTCTCAATCAGCCTATATTCATATACAAATCTGATTTAAGATAAGATTAAGTTTGGGGATTATGATAGATTTAGGTAATCATTAATGAATATTAAAAATAAATCAAAGAAGTAGCCAAAAAGATCAATAAATCAAAAGATATCACGCAATGTCCTTTCGTCTTATTTTTCCCTTATGAAACAATATTAATGATTAATGAATATAACAAAATTAAGATAGAGGAAAAGCTAAGTAAGCATGTCAATAAATAGTAAAAAAAATAAATAAATATTTTTTATATAAAAATATATTTTATATCCCAAGCTTCAAATATTTAACAATATTTTTTACCATTATTTTCCAAAAAATTTAAAATAGATAATTTTAATATACATTTATTCCTTATCTGTTTATCATGAAAATAATCGTAATCATAATCTTATGAATTTAATTCATGAGATATGTGTTAATATATATATTAATTTAATTCATAATCTTCAATTATTATAAGTTTCATTCATTTACTTATGAATTTTATAATGTGTTTTTACTTTCCCTTTTATTTTCAAGTTACATAAATTTTTTAATAATATTTTGTTTTTCATTCATTTAAGTATTTTATCTGTTTATTCATGTATAAAAGCAGTGTAAATTAAAAAAAAAAAAAAGATGTTAGTTAAAATACAAAATTTTGTCAATGCAATATTTGTGCATGTCATATTAATAACAATAGGACTTTATGATATATATATATATATATATATATATATATATATATATATATATATATATATATATATATATATATATAGAGAGAGAGAGAGAGAGAGAGAGAGAGAGAGAGAGAGAAATAGTCTAGAAAATTAACACAATTTTAGAGGTTCAACAGAACATAATAGGTAATCTAGTTTTTTTTTTTTGTTTCTATAACTATTTTAGAGATTCTAGGTAACATATTTGTCTCCTTGAGATAAAAATCAATTTTATTCTTAGAGTATTATTAAAAATGAGACGAAAATTTTATGTTCAAATTTGTTTTGTGGTGTGTTTCTTTTGTTTTTCTCAAGGTTGTGTTTCTAGCTATACAGCTTGATAAAAGAAATATAAAACGAAATTGAGAAAATAGGGAAAAAAACTCAACTTACAATGTAATTGCGTTTTTAATCCCACTTTATTATTTTTACTTGTTGATGGCAAAAGTGTTAAAGAAAGCAAATTTTTAACAGTGGAAGATAAGACACAAAAAAGGAACTAAACTAATTTCTCATTTCATAGGATAGGATTAACTGGATTAGTCGATTTTGTCTACCTAAATATGATTAGTATTAGATTCCAAGTTTTTTTTTTTTAATATATTCTGATAACTATTCATGATTATTAAATAAAAAATATAAATCCGGGAGTATAACATGCTTTTCTTTTATCAAAGTCTTGCATATGAATTGTATGAATGGATATAACAACATACGACATGGAAAAAGATAAATACATGATAATAAATTTGATTTGATATATTTAACTAATACCAATATAAGATATAAAAATTCAATATACTTGATATATTTATTCGTAAGGGATGATGCGCTTGATACATTTAAATATAAATATCCATATCATTGAGTTTTTATATATATTTTGAAGAGATAATTAATCGCAAGTTCTTATAGTTTCAACCCATTTTTAATTGGGATCATGTAGTTTTTTTTTTGTTTCCTTTTATTTTTACCTATTTTTAATCATGTCCCTGTAATTTCTTTTATTGTATCCTTAAGTTTCATATGATTTTTAATCATATCCATGTAAGGATGTAATTTTTTATTTATCAATTTAATTTAAAATTAAATAAACAAATAGCATTAAAATATCAGGTCTTGTAGTTTTGAATCATTGTTGTACATGTAACCCTAACTTATATTTTCTACCCTTAACATGACTTTTTAAAGCTTTTCCTTTGTCTTCGACGTGACGTCACATTTATTCAAATAAGATATGTCAGGGTTAACTAGAGCTTTTCATTCAATCACATATGTTGAACATAATTATCAATTGTGCACCTGCAACAATCATCGCAACCTTCGAGCCCATAAATCACACATAGGCAGATAAAATACTTCCAAATTAAATAAATAAATAAATGAGAAGTTATAGTAATGTTACTCCATGAAAATCCTAGACCTCAGATCGTCTAGTACTAAAATCCAGAAATAACAATAACCTAGAATTTAACAAAGTCTTAATTTCAATTGCATATTCTAAATGTGGCAATTAAAAGTAAAACAAACAAATTCCAAGTAATTAGTGACCGTTGGCACTCGCATAAAAATAGCGAACGTTCCATATGTTTGATTAAAATATATTTAAATACATTATTGTGTCTTCTTTGTAATGTCACTTGCAATGATGTTAGTTCGAAGTTCTTGTTTATTTGCTATATCTAACAATATTATCTTACTTCATGTTTAGAATTAATTTTTAGAGAATGACTTTTACGATTTATAAAATAAATATGTAAGATGAGTTTTATCTCGATTTATTTAAAAACACTTCTAAAACCACAGGTTTATTGGTTTCCATACATGTGATTATTTATCAAGTTTTATGATCAGTCTATCTATCTGGTTTGTCTCCAACTTTTTTTTTTAATTGCCATATTTATACACATATACAACTTAGACACTACAGATTGTAATTCGTGTTTTAGAATCTCATACAACTTACAGACCATAACTCTAATTACTATTTTATTCAAATTTCACTCTAATGTTTATCCATTTCAATATTTCTATGAATCATACCCTTAAGAACAGTTACATCCAAATACCCATACTACCCATATTCATATCCTAAAATATTAAAATGTTGTGTGTGCCTATTCATTCTCCTGGTCATATTTTAAAATTATATATATATATAATGTGTGTGTGGACTTATGATATATCTTGTCACTGGATATAAGCTCTTATTTAGTGAAATATATATTACATCGTTTGGTCAAATAAATAAAAAAAAATCACAAAATAAACTAAAAAAAAATTATGAGAATCATAGGTAAAAAAATCGTAAAATAAACTCAAAAATCTTTCATATTAATTGATAACTTCTTAGAGAAAATTACAAATAGGGCTGAACTATTGAAATAAAACCTATTTCCTAAATTTGGTGAAATAGAATCGGTTGTTTAATTGGGAAACATTTTATTTCACCGATTAAACAACCGCTCTCGACTCTGAATTGGGTCAAATGGATCTTAAATTAAACAACCGATTTTATTTCACCAAATTTTGGAAATTCTGTTTCATTTTAATCGCTCAACTCCATCTGTAATTCTCTCTTGGAAGTTATTAATCAATATGAAAGATTTATGAGTTTATTCTATAATTTTTTTTGTTCAATAGGAAGTTATTTTGTGCTTTTATTTTGCCGTGATTCTCATAATTTGTTTTTAATTTATTTTGTGATTTATTTTTTGTTTACTTGACCAAATAACATAATATATATTTCATTAGATAAAAGCTTATATTTAGTGACATGATATATCATAAGCCTTATATATATATATATATATATATATATATATATATATATATATATATATATATATTTATTTCATGTATTGGATCCTTCTTTGCTCATATTTTAAAAAGTTTAATGTTTCTGCTTTGACTGTAGATTTTTTTTTTCTGCAACATTTATATAAAAGTGAGTGGGTCTTATTGTAAAGAAAAGAGGGAGAAAATATTAGTGAAATCCACTCACTTTTATGTGAGTACGACAAGAAAATAAAAATTAAAAAAATTGTGCAACAAAGCAGAAACATTAAATCTTATTTTAAAATATATTTTACGGTTAAAAATTAATGAAAAGAAAATGATATAAATGTTTGATTGAGATTTTGGATCAAAACATAAGAGGGCGAGGATGAGGAAGCACGAAACGGAGAAGAACAGAGACGAAGTAGATGAGCTTCTCCGAGCAGCTCAGGACGAATTGTTATTGAAGCTCTCTCTCGACTCTCACTTAACTTCGTCTTCATCTTCAACTTTGTCGAGCGTGGATCTCGATGCGGATTTGGAGCGCCGGTTCCAAGCCCTCAAATCAAGCCAATCCTCCGTGGGAATAGCAACTGAAGTTCGGGAATCCAAACCTACTGTTGGTGACGATGTCTTTGCTAGATTCGATACTCTCAAGGTCAAATCGAATCCATCATTGAAGCAAATCCCTGTGGTTCCCTCCACTGAAGAAGATGGTGAAGATGAAGATGATCAAGTTGAGAAACTGATTCAGTGGGCCAAGGATGCGGCGCGTATAGATCCTTCTACTCCGTCCGACGAGGACGACGAAGAGAGAGAGAGCAACAAAACCAGGAACGGATGAAGCGCAAGTAATTTTCTTCGATTTTCTTGATGCACTGTCTCGACTCTACATTTAGACTTCGGTACATTTTTTTTTTTATACTTAGGTAATTTAGTGCAATTTAATATATCTCTGCGTGTGTAGTTACCAGCTATGTGATTGGAACTGATAAATTACTATTTACTATAAATAAAATTCCCCTCCGACTTCGACTCGACTACTTTTATTTGGGTCTGGAGATTAAGCAAGATCAAAACCATACACTTTCACCACAATGATAGGAGAAGTATGATAGGAAACATAAACACCAAACCTTGAGTTCAGTAAGTAAACTAATCTGAGGTGTGAAAAAAAATTGCAGAGCAATCACCACCATGAAAACCAGATAGGGAAGTTGAGGGATTTTTAGAAATTGAAAGTGATTTCCATGTCAAGTTGCAGCAAGAGGTGTCTTTTACTCCTGGAGAAATGCAAGAACATGAAGCACATAAAGCAAGCTCATGCCCAAGTGATCACTTGTGGACTTGAAAACAATAGCTTTGCTCTTAGCAGAGTTCTAGCATTCTTCTCCTCTAACACACATCACAACAGCCTCACCGACGCCTGGAAAATTTTTGAACGCATTCACCAGCCCACAATTTGCATCTACAATACCATCATCAAAACCTTCCTGCTCCACAATGAACTCACCAGTATAATATGTATGTTTACTGAGATGCTGCACAATGGCTTACTTCCTGATAATTACACCGTCCCTTATGCACTAAAGGCTTGTTCATGCCTGAAAAGTTATCCTCTAGGAAAATCAATTCATGGGTATAGCTTGAAACTTGGTTTTATGTTTGATCTTTTTGTGGGTAATTCCTTGATGGCAATGTACTGTGTGTCTGGAGATATGGGATCTGCCCGACAAGTGTTTGATGAAATGCCTTGCCTAAGTTCTGTGTCTTGGACTATTATGATATCAGGATATGCAAAGGTGGGTGATGTTGATACGGCTAGATTTTTCTTTAATGAATCATCTGAGAAGGATAAGGGAATATGGGGAGCTATGATTTCTGGGTATGTACAGAACAATTGCTTCAAGGAAGGTCTATACTTGTTCTGTTTGATGCAGATGAATGACGTCGCACCTGATGAATCTATATTTGTTAGCATTCTTCCTGCTTGTGCTCATCTTGGGGCTTTAGATGTTGGCATTTGGATTCACAGATGCTTGAATCAAACAAGGATGCCTATGAGCATTCGCTTGGGCACAAGTCTATTAGACATGTATGCTAAGTGTGGGCATTTGGATTTAGCCAAAAGACTATTTGAATCCATGTCACAGAGAGATACAATATGCTATAATGCTATGATTTCTGGAATGGCAATGCATGGTGAAGGAAAAAATGCACTTAAACTGTTTTTGGATATGGAAAAGGCTAAGATCAAACCTGATGACCTAACATTCCTTGCTGTTTTCTCCGCTTGTAGTCATGCAGGATTGGCCCAAGACGGCCTGAAATTTTTTGATAAAATGATCAATGTATACAACATTGATCCTAAAGCTGAGCATTATAATTGTCTAGTAGATTTGCTTAGCAGGTCAAGGCTGTTTGAAGAAGCTAAAGTTATGATAAGAAGAATAAGCCATTGTTCAAGTAATTGCTTTGAACAAGAAGCATTGGCTTGGAGAGCATTCCTTAGCGCTTGCTGCAACCATGGAGAGGCTCGAATGGCCGAATCCGCAGCTGAAAGGCTCTTTTTGATGGAGAAACACAGACCCGTAACTTCTGACTCACTGATAACAGGGTCATCTTTAGAAATTAAGGATTGGAATTCGAATCCTGATCAAAGTGAGTTCAACCAAAACATGTTGGAGAATAGCAGTGGGGTTTATGTTATGCTTTCTAATTTATATTCAGCAGTGGGCAAGACTAGTGATGCCAGAAGGGTAAGAGAGATGATGAAGAAGAAAGGAGCACACAAGGCACCTGGTTGCAGCTCAGTGGAGGTTGATGGGATTGTTAATGAGTTTATTGCTGGTGAGAAAACACACCCACAAATGGAAGAGATACATAGAGTTTTAAAGAAAATGCATTTACACTTTGATTAGGTTGATCAGAGCTCGAAATTTGAAAATTAACATATGAAAATTATGTGCAGATTACTAGTTTTACATTGAATTCACAGCCATAGCATATACTCTGATTCTATTTCGGATGTGTTCTCTCAATACTTCTAGAGATAAGCTTTTACATTTGCATGCATTAGGAAAGGGCAAACGCAAAACTAACCGCTTTTTTTGTTTAATACATTGTTAAAAGTCTAATTTTAGACTAGATATTTCATAATTTCTGTGTGAAAACTTTCGGGTTAAAATTGGACCTTATCTTACACTATATGCCACTTTTAGCTTGTAAACGTACTTGTACATTACAATTTTTGCATTGAATTTGTAACTTCTTGGATATATTTAATCCCGTGATAATTGAGTCATTATAAGTTACACTTTGAATCAATTCTTCTTTGCTGGGTACATAATGTGATTTAGCTTGCACAAATTATCTATTGCGGGACCCGGCTCTCTGCAAGATCTTCGGGCAATATTGGTACAAACTAATTTTTTTAAATATATTTATGTAAATGACAACCAAAAAATTTAAAATCGCTTGGGGAACATATAACTCATCTTCATGCTTATCTATTTATTATTGTGTCCGAATGGTCCTTCAATCAACCCACTAAAATCATAATATAACGTTTCAAGTGCTTAAGTTTTATCAAGTTTATCCGTATTACTTCATAAAATTTCAATTTTAATAATCTTCACCATGATAATCAATAATTTAAACAAAAAATAGATAATTATGAATAAATAAATTATTTATTCTTTTTTATAATTTAAATTATTTATTCTTGATTTATACTTCCACATAATTCTGAACCTTGAAAATCAGAAAACATATAAATTAGCATTTAAATAAAAAAATGATAATATATTAGTTTTTGTAAAGAAAAAAAGGTTAAATTATACAAAATCTACCTAAATTTCATGTGATATGTAAATAACCTCCTTAATAACCTTTGAAATTTTTAAATAAGGTTAAGGTGTAAAAACAAACATGTGCTTTATATCGAGGAGTATAACATCCTAAGTTTTGGGATTTGTAAAATTAGAATATTTTATGAAAAATTAAATTATTAAATTTAAGCTGAATGGTTATAGTAAAGATTATTAGAAAAATTAAATAGGAGGCAGCAGATTTACGCAAACAAAAATGCAGCTTCCATACTCCACTGCCGCTATTGGAATTTAGCATGTCAGCGCAGAATCAGAGAAGCAGAGATCAGCGTCATGCTCCATTTTCTTTGCTTCAACCATACTCCACCGTCTCTTGAGTTCAGCAACTTTTAACCTTCGGCTTTCACAGAAACAGATAGAGAGAGAGAGAGCCCGAGAGTAAGAGAGTGAGACTGTGAAAGAGGAAGAAATAGAAAACAAAGACAGAGACAGTGTGATCACATAATTCAGCAGCATATTCCTCTATTTCCATTCGCTATTCCTCATCGGCTCCGTAACAGAAAACAGAGACTAAATTGGGAGCAAAGATTTGTTGTTTGGGTGTAGGAATAGCAGAACGTGAAAAGGAAAAGTTGTGAGCGAGAGTAAGAGCATGAAACGGAGTAAGCTCGAGAACTTAAAAGGGAAGAGAATTCGAACATGCATGCAAACAAGAAATCTAACCAAAATTGATTTTTGGTGTGTGTGAGCTCTTGGATTTTGAGCGTGTGATAATAGTTAGCTTTAGCGAGAGGTAACCATTTTCCACTTGTTATAAGCATTGATATGTTGTTTGTGAGTATTAATAATTATGAATATTTTAATAGAAATTTCCTTATGGAACCTTATGATTTTTTTTTTTTGGGGTCGAAAAGGAAACTTCTATTAATACTTCAACACAACACATACACATAGCAAGTATGGTTTACAAGAGAAAACAATAATCAGAAAGGAAAGGGACATCAACACAAAGAACTAACAGACAAACACAGAAACACAACTAGAACTAAACTACAGACAATCCTCAGTCAAAGAAAGAATGGGAGGGGAAGCATGAAGTGGATCCGCATCTGCCTTCTAGGCATCCAGGGCTAGAATAGACAGCAAAGAAGGTGTTGGTTGTGAGACCCACCCTGTCGGGCACACCCCCTTATAAACATTAGCAGCGATGGTGTCAGCTACACGATTACCCTCTCTAGGGGTAAAAGATAATGAGAACCCAGCCTTGGATGACAAAAGACAAATTATGTAAAAAAAACAATGCTTCTATACCTCCATTCAATCAAATCAGGGGATTTGGCTTCAACACATTTGAGCAAGGTGAGGCAATCTATTTCAAAAACCACATTCTCATTTCCAAGGTCCACTGCTAGCATCAAAGCTCTCTTCAAGGCCAAAGCTTCGGTCATAAATGCATCAATTTCACCTTGTCCACAAAGCCCCACTTGAACTCAGCAAAACAATCCCTGCAAATAATTCCAATAGCAGCTCTAGTCTTTCCAGATGAGAAGGCTCCATCACAATTAAATTTAAGCACGCCAACAGTTGGGGGGGACCAATGAGCTAGGGTAGTGGGAGCACCGCAATGAGTCTCCAAGCTTCCAAGTTTCTTATCGCAGTTCAGCCAAAAGTCAAAATTATTTTTCCTCACAAGTTCAATAACATCAACAGGATTAGGAGTGTTATGATTGAAAGCCATATCATTCCTCTACTTCCAAATAAACCATAAAATCCAGCAGATTAATGAAAGATCATGCTTATCTAAGAAATGCATACCTGTAATTTGAACCCACCAGTCGTTGAAGTTTAGGATTTTGGTAACATCGACTCTGGCACTAAGAGTACAATCAAACCAGATGCATCTAGTCCAGGGGCAATGAAAAAAAAAAGATGCTCTATAGTCTCTACATCACTCAAGCAAATTGGGCAAGTGGCATCTGCAGATCTTCTCCTCTGAAAGAGGCCTTCATTGGTAGCAATAGCACTATTCAAAATCCGCCAAATAAACTGTGCACTCTTGGTATAGTTTTTATCTTCCAAATCGTGTTCCAACAGGAGGAGGGGATAATAATTGAGGACCCATCTTTGGTTCCAATATTGAGAGCACCCTCCTTACCTCTGTGATATCCCGCCTTCACCGTGTACACGCCATTCTTGGCACTGGTCCACACTAACTTATTAGCCAACCCGTTCAATGGGATGGGGATAGCCTGAATAGCAATTTTAACCTCCCTCGGAAGATACCGGTCTTTGCGGATCAGATCCCACTCACCATTAGCAATAAGGTTGTAGACTTTACCAGATGCAATCAAGAGATCATTTAACATGCTAGGCTTCTCCGGGAAAATAACTTCCGGAACCCATTTATCATCCCAGATTTTGATAGAGGCACCATCACCAACATCCCATCGAAGGTCATGCTGAAGGAAATCTCTCCCCTCCATAATACTAGACCAGCACCACGATGCCTTATAGCCTTTCTTAGCTTTCATAAAATCATCCTTAGGAAAGTACACACTCTTCAGGACTCTAGCCCACAACTCATTTGGATGATTCAGAAGTCTTCATGCAGTTTTAGCCAACAGGGCATCATTTATGATTACAAGATCACGAAAACCCATCCCTCCAGAACACTTGGCTGAAGATAAGGACCCCCAAACTTTCTAATGCAAAGACCCACTATAGGTGCTACCACTCCACCAAAAGTTGGCAATAAGTCTGTTGATCTCTTTACAATTTTTAATCAGAAACTTGAAGCAATTCATTGGGTAAATTGGAATAGCTTGTAGAACAGCTTTGATCATGACATCCCGGCCTGCAAAGGAAAGAAGAGAGTGACCCCATCCCTGGATCTTGTTTGCAACATGCTCATGAACATAAGCCAAAGCCTGATGTTTAGTCTTCCCCCAGATTCTCGGAATGCCAAGATATCTTCCAGGATCCTCGGTCACAGGAATGCCCAAGGTTCTACCAACCATACATTTTACATTATCAGGGGTATTGGATGAAAAGAAGAGGCTAGACTTGTCCAGGTTAATAGCTTGACCGGATGCCAGGCAATACATGTTCAAAAGCTCCGCCAAGCGACTGCAGTTGGCCTGGTTAGCCCGCATATACAGAAGAGCGTCATCGGCAAAGAAACTATGACTAAGAACAGGGCAACTATTGCTCAGCTTGATTCCCCTAATGACTTTCTCTGTCTGGCTTTTGCTAATCATAAGGGAAAGGACTTCGGCAACAATAATGAACAAATATGGAGAAAGGGGGTCCCCCTGACGAATGCCTTTGCTTGGTCTAAAGGAGTTCACATTTTCACCTGATAAATAAATATTCAAACTAACAGAGCAAACACATTTCATTATAAGAGATACCCATTCAGCACAGAAACCAAATTGGAGCAAAACATTTTCTAAGAAATTCCACTCAACCCGGTCATATGCTTTACTCATATCCATTTTAAGAGCAAACTCAAACTTACCCCCAGATTTTTTTTTTCTACGGAGGTAATGATATACCTTATGAGCAATAATAATATTATCATGAATACACCGCCCAGGAACGAAGGCACACTAATTCGGAGAAATGCATGTATCAAGTAAAGGACGCATCCTATTGGTCATGATTTTTGAAATGATTTTATAAGAAAAATTACACAACCTTATTGGTCGAAAATGGGAAACATGCTCAGGTTTTTGTATCTTAGGAATAAGAGTGATGTTAGTGTTATTCAACTCATCCAAAACAGAATTACCTGCAAAAAACTCTTGAACCATAATACAAACTGATTCACCAATTTCAAACCAAGTAGAATGATAAAATTTACCAGAAAAACCATCCGGGCTAGGCACTTTCGTACTCCCGAGACTGAATGCTGCAACTTTAATTTCCTCCCTGGAGACAGGTAACAGCAGACTTCGATTCATCTCAGCTGAGATTTTAGGCTCAATGACATCCAAAACTGATTCCAATGATCGGACCCCAGATGTTGTAAATAGTTCCTAATAGAAGCTAGCAATGCTTTTTTGAAATATCCTCTTTCTCTGTTAACCAATTACCCAAGTCATCTTTGATACATGCGATTCTGTTCTGTTGCCTCCTTTTGATGGTAGAGATATGAAAGAATCTTGAGTTCTTATCACCGACTTCTAACCAATTAACATGAGCGCGTTGCCACCAATACTGCTCTTCTACCTCCAGCAATCTCTCCAACTCTCTTTTTACCTCAACAATGCTTCCAGTAATGTCAAAAGTTCGGTCTCCATGAGTCAACTCAGCTAATTGCGATTTCAAAAGATCTATGAGCTTATTACTATTGGGAAACTCCTTCTTGCACCATGCTATCAATCTCTGCCGACATCTCTCAATATTACACAAGAACACTTCCAGGCGCGAACGATCCTGGTCTAGAAAGGTCCACCAGCACCCTTTGATAACCTCAAGAAAATTCCCATGGGAAACCTAGGCTAATTCGAAACGAAAGGGCCGCCTCTTCTGAGTATGTTCAACCTGACTGCGAATAAGAAGAATATGATGATCTGATCCTGCCGGGTCTACATTAAAGACTTGAAGACTTGGAAACTGTTCACGCAATTGTAAATTCCCCAGAGCCCTATCAATACGCTTGTGGATTGTATTCGGAGATTCCCGATTATTGCACCAGGTAAAACTGGATCCCTTGTAACCCAAATCCTTGAGCTCACAGTCTACCAAAAAGCACTTAAAATTTAGAATCTTCCTCCATGCTCTAGAACGACCACCACTCTTCTCATGTTGGAATAAGATGTCGTTAAAATCCCCCAGACACAGCCATGAAGCAGCTAATCCTGCGAACCTCTTGCCAACATAACATTCGCTCATCTTCATCAGTGGACCTATAAATGAAACTAATATAAGATGGGGTAGCGAAGGCATCCAAAGCCACACTGGTATGAATAATATTAGACGAAGAGAACAAGATATTAACCGTAATTATTTCCGACCACCATAAAGCAAGGCCACCACTTATTCCCACAGGGTTAACTATCCACTCTTCATTAAAACCACACCTGCGCCTCACCTTCCTAACCACACTCGCCTTTTGTTTAGTCTCCATTAAGAAGACTAGATGGGGCTTTTTCCGGATGCATTCATTCTTCAAATTTTTGATTGTCAAGGCAGCCCCCAAACCTTGACAGTTCCAAGCTAACAGATTCATGGTGAACCGGTGGCTGGTCCCATCCAGCCACCGGATTGAGTCATCGAAGAGGAATCCTGATCCACAACCATATCCTTATCAGGTGTTAGCCAACTTTTAGGAGAATCTCTCTTGATCGGCGATAGCAAATCTCTAGAAGAAACTGAATGAGCTGAGTTCCCATGCTGCCTGAGATGTTTTTTGACCGATCTAAAATTCTTCTTGCACCTTTTATGGGTATTTCCTCTAATAGTTTTCTCACTAGTCCCATTCTCAGCCTATCCAAAATCAAGTTTCCTATATTTAAAACGCTCAATCGGGTAGACATCCTCTTCATGAGATCTTTTAAGACAAATTCCTCTTAACCCAGCAGAAACAACAGAAATAGGAGACAATCCATTAAAAGGAATAATAGCCTTAGATTTCGTTTCATCATCACTAGGAAAGTCAACACTATACAGTTGAGAAATTGGGGATGATTTAATAAAATCTCCATTGGTAAATAAAGGACTAACCAAGGGAGTACTTGAACAGTTGATCTCATAGATAGTTGGGCTCTTGGCAAGCACCAGCTGAACCTCCCCTGTAGAATCTATCGAGCTGGTCTAAAGGTCTGGTGACAATCCATGTGGAGATACCTCTATCGGCCTAATGCAAACCCTCCTTACTTGAGAAAAAAGTCCCCTCCTTTTGCTTGGCCCATGGTTACAGGCCCATGAACACTCCAATTGTCCATCCACGAAGGCCCATATTGATTGTCTTCAAAACTTTGCTCCATGCTGAAGCCATCACCTGCAACTCTATCACCTTTTCATTTCCTTCTTTCAATGTTGACCGAACCATCTCCTGCATGAACAGCTTTCGGCCAGGCGCATAAAGTGACTGAGCATCCCGGGCTCAGCGACGACCGTTGGGCCAGGAGCACTTCGGCGTACTTGCAAATCTGGTTCCTTGCTATCGTCGTTCGCCAAGGTGATACGACGGCCGACAGATGCGTCTTTGTTTGCTGGGTTTTCCAACGAGGAAGCCATCCAACTCCGACTGTGAGGTTGGGAGGGGGGCTCTATCAATAAATAGGGCCTTACACCACTCCTTCAAGCAAACCTCCAGAGCTTCTTCATGAGTTCGAACCACCAGAGTAGCAAGCCAGCTCCCATACTCCTTCTCGGCCTCGCTCCCCTGTTAGCCGACCGCTACCTCAGAGCACCGACGGCTATCATGACTTACACGACCACAACCATAACAGTAATCTTGCAGCCTCTCATACTTCACTGAAGCCCAGGCAGGAGCCTTTTCCTTGCGGGGAATCCAAAAACCAGCGACCAATGGCTCTGCTAAGTTGATAAGACAACGAACCCTGATAAAACTTCAATCCATCCAACCCTCCCTCACTGGAGTTTCATACATAACCGCTCGTCCTACTGAGTCACCAAGTACCTTCGCATTAGCACTGGAAAAAAGCTTCGATCGGAAGCCCATGAAATTGAACCCAATATGGAGCCTCCTCAAAGTTGACTTCCTCTAGAACCATGAAGCTCTCCCATACCTGGAGATTAAGAAGGGATCCCTGGATAGTCCAAGGTCTTCCTTTGAGAATTCGAGCATATTCTTTAATGTGTCGGAAGCGAAACCTGAATATAAGCTTATTGTTGTCCAGAACGTTAACTTCCACATCCTCATCGAGCTGCCAGCCCTTCTTAATCATGGTGATGTCTGCTGAGGTATTAAGTTTCTTACTGGAAAGAATCTTCCCAACCAACGTGCCACCACACCTTTCAGAGACATTATCTAACTCCAACAGCACTTGTTTACTTCTCTGTGTACCATTACACAATCCCACATCCATTGCTTCTCCCACCACATGAATCCCCATACTCAATGAGATTCAGGAGGAGGGATTGAAAATGAGAATGGGGAATTAGCTAGATCACCTATCGGAAAACAGGGGCTGCGCAGATAGGTTCACCAAGAACCAGGAACTCTCATGTAGAGAGAGACGCTCTTACACAAGAGAGAGGTATATGCATATATTTATTGATGTATAAGAACCAGGAACTTCTCTGTGGAACCTTATGATTTGAATTATGAAATATATGCACATATTTATTGATGTATAAGAATTGAGAATTGAGATATTAGGACATAATTATGAGAATTATTTAAATACCATGATATGAAGATGAAAATCTTGGAAAAACTCCTGTTGAGTTATTTATTATGATAATTATGGGAATGGTTGAATTTGGAAGAAATGGAGTAGTTATTCCACCACGTGGTGAGGCCTCTATTGGTGCACAATGGTTGGCTTTGTTGTCCCACCTGTTCAATAAGGAACTGGCCCACTAGTTCAAAGAGGGCTTTCGACACCCCACTAGTTCAATGAGGGGAAAAGACCCATGGTTTGAGACATGTACTCTCAGGATTTTGGCTGGTCCTCATCACATGACCAGTGAGCTTTTGAGTAACCAGTAACATGGATGTAACTTAGCCTATGGGTCTAGTCGGAGGAAACAAGGTGGTTCAGTTGGATTGATGAAAGGCATCTTGGGAATTGTGTTAATGAAAAATTGTAATGCCTAATTTATGATACATGATTTATGATATGAAATCTTGTGATGTGGATATCGGTAAATTGTATTTTTAATATTTGGTTATATAAAAATTGTTCAACTTTGCGCCTCACTATTACATATTATTATTCATAATAAGTCAGATTGATGGTTACCACATTTTTCCAGGTGATAGCTCCCATCTAGGTCCATCAGAGAAGGCCCCAAAAAGCTTAGATTACTTTGCTAAAAGTAGTACTTCTGTCTGTTTTGGTCTGTGTTGGGTGATTTTATATTGCCACGTTAGGGCTCATTCTACATACTCTGGCACAATTTGGATATTTCGTTCAATGTTGAAGCACTATTAAGTTACTGATCTGACTAATATATAGTTATTTTGTTAAGTAAAACAGACAGCGTTTCAAGGAGCACCTAACACCAAGTGCTTTATTAGATGCAAAAGTGCACACGTGGTTACAAATTAGGTGCAAACAACCTTTTGACAGTTAAATTTGACTTTGACCGTTAAATTGACTTTTTTTGTTGATTGGATGATGACGTGGCTTTCAAATGTGCAAAAATACACATGTGGTTTAGCCAAAAGAACACCTAACACCAACTGTTTTTTTTAGTTTAATAATTTTATTTCAATTAAAAGAAAATTATTATTTCTCTAGGTATAATTCCTGGAACGCCAAATTTTTTTATTTTCATAATTTATTTTCTTTTTTTTTTAAAAAAATCCTTATTAAATTTTCTGATTAATAATTAATAAATGAGTATTTATGCATTTAAAATTTGATATTATAAATACTTTAATTTTAATTAAAACTATATTTTATATTATTTTATATATTTAATTTAATAATTATTTCTTTAACTATTTATTTTTAGAAAATTAAAATTATTTTTAAGTAAATATATTATTTATAATATCAAATATCAAATACATAAACACTCATTTATCAATTATTAATTATAAAATTTACTAAGGATTTAAGAAAAATAAAATAAAGTATGAAAATAAATTTTTTCGTTTTTACCTATTAATTCTCCTTCCCAAAATGATAAATCAGAAAAAAAAATTGACCCTCTAACAATTATATCTAGAGAAATAATAATTTTTTTAATTGAAACAAAATCATTAAATTAAAAAAAATTAGTCGATATTGAGCACTCTTTTGGCTAAACCACATGTGTAGTTTTGCACATTTGAAAACTACGTTATTGTCCAGTTAGTAAAAAAAGTCAAACTGAACGGTCAAAAGGTATTTTTACACCTAATTTGTAATCACATGTAGACTTTTGCACTTTAAAATAACATTTGGTGTTGAACACTCCTCCAAATACAACACATATATATTTTTACATTAACTATTTTAAATAAGGGTTTAATATTTCTGCCTTTAAGATAGAAACATTTTATCTACCTCACTCACATAAAAATGAATAGGTGTAAGGTAGATAAAATATTTCTAACTTAAAAAAGCAAAAACATTAAACCCTTTAAATAAACTTCCCATATGCTTTTAACCCAGCACCAGTACCAAGGAATTGGGGCTGGGAAGTGGACGGGAAAGTGGAACCATATTTTGATAGGTTCGGCATCCTAGAAGAATTCACTTCCATCAAAATCGATGGAAGTGGGTTTTTTGCCTCCCCACATGGAACTCAAGGAATTGAGTTCTAGCTCCACTTCCATGGGTTATTTCCTCCCTTGCCTTTCTGATCTTCCTCCTCCCCTCCACCGGAAACGATGATCCTCCATAGCGCGGCGGCGGTGGACCTCAACCATCACCGACGGCGACGTTCCTCCTAGCAACGGCGACAGTGAGCCTCTGGTTGAAGTGCGGAGGCAACGATGATGGTTGAAACTTGTAGATCTTCTTTGACGGCAAACCCGAGGATGGCAACAAGAAGGCTGACTCCAGTGGCGGAACCAGAAAAAAATTTTAGCCTGGGCCAAAAAATAAATAGGATAAACGATTTACAAAATAATATCGCATAACATTAAAAATATGAATAAATAATAACCAACAGTTATAAATCAAAACAAGATATAAAATGATAATATTTTCAGTAGGTATCTGAAACAAAAATTTTACTTTCCTCTTACTACTTAATGAGTAATGAACCAAATATTATCCTAAAGATATCATAAATACAATCTTAATAATAATAATATTTAATGAAATTTAATAAAATTAACACTTAAATACACATTTCACCTACCTCAAAACAAAATAATTGGAGAAAATAAAATAAATATAATATGAACCCCAAAAAATATTTTAAAAAAACATAAAGATCTAATTAAATTTCAATTAAGCAAATAATCTATTATAATCTATTTCTTAAAAGAGAAATTCATTATAAAAGCATAAGACAACCAAATAATAAATCCAAACTGATTAAAATTAGTCATTAATTATCCTCTACATATATATAATTATCTATTGTAAGAACTCAAAACTCTGCCAAAATCATAATCCTAAAATTTTCACTAATCAACACAATATTATCCTCGTTAGAAAGAGTAAAATACATAGAATAAAATACTTAGCTGGGGCCAAATTATTGGCCAAAATAAAATATTATATGATATATATATATATAAATACATAAGATAGGAAAAGACCAACTGGGACCAAGGCCCCAGTTGGCCAGCATGTGGCCCCGCCACTGGTTGACTCTCTATGTTGGTTTTGTTTTCAACGATGGCGTTTGATCCTCTTCCTTCGATTTCAGGTTCTTGTTTATCGTTTTTGAACGCATACTTGAAAATACCCTCGATTTTGTTGTCTGGTTCGATCTCTGGCTGAGCAATGATGTTCGATTTCGCTTTTTGCGACAAAGCGTGAATGAGCGACGACAAGGAGCATATATTTTCGACAGAAACGAAGCTACATGGCCAATAATGAACAAGATTGCCGTGAAAATGGGGTTAGAGTTCTTTTCCTAATGTTTCTAAACGTATGGGTTTGTTTCAGATGGATTCCGATTAATTTTTCATTGCAATGATTCTTTTCAATTTGATTGTTATACTGTGATTTGGAGCTGGGTTTTGATTTTGCCGGCAAGATGTTTCCCTTTCGACTATCATGTAGGAGGAAGTTTGTCTTTTCTAGGAAAGGCATTGAGGAATTTCATATTTTATTTGCATATATAAATTAAAAGTATCACCCCCCACTTCTATGTTATGCCAATAACACCTTAAATCTCAGGAACGAAAGTCCTAATAAACGACCCTAATTATTTTTTTATTTTCTAAAGATGCCCGCAACACCTTGAATTATATTTTTAAGTGCAACTGAGATCCTAAAGTATTTATAGGTGCAGGTGCAATTGCGCTGAGTCGTTTTGCTAATTGCCACATAAGCATTTGACAATTACAATCTGCCATCTCTATAATTTTTTTTTTTGAAAAAGTTTTCTCTTTATCTTTGTTGGATTAAATTGCATTCAAGTGGCGATTGTGGGCTTTTTTTCCCCCTAAAATGCCTCTTTTTGAAAAATTATTTACCAAATGCCCATGTTTCCAAACTATTTCCTATTGTGCTCCTATTTAATCAACTAAACCAAGGTTTAGTCGACTAAATGTCGGGGAGTTTAATTTTTTTGACTGCCCCCGAGATTTAGTCGACTAAACATTGTGACTCAGTCAACTAAATTTCGACAGTAAAAAAAAAAAACCATTTGCATTATAACGGAGCTCTTATCATAATGCAATCTTTCCCCCAATACTCTCTCTTTTATCATTTTTAGTGCGAAAAGAGTTTCCTCCGCAAATAATAAGGATATTCACCCCATGAATGAATTGCACACTCGTATAGATGTTGAAGAGAATAAGGCTCCGTGAATATTTATACCTTTAAAAAAACAAAGTTAATTAGAAAACGTAACAGTTAGTGAATAACTTACCAGATTTCCTCTTAGGTTGCCGGTGCAAAAGAAAAGGGAGGGAAGAGATAAATGAAAGCTCAAGGCAACGGTGTGTAACAACGGACAGAGAGCCTCCTATATATTTATAAAAGCCGCGGGCGAGTACCTTAATATTAAAATATCCACCAATATATTTTATTATCCATCTGTTGATTGTGATATCACAATATCTCCAAGGTCTCAGGTCTCATTTAAATGAGACAATTTATGATTTGGATTAAAATTCATTTAAATCCCTATCATATATTCGCAATATCAGATTAAGGGTACTGCGACCTTAATCTCTATCATATAATATCTCCAAGGTCTCAAGTCTCATTTAAATGTGTTTAGTCGACATATAATATATCATATATTCATTTAAATCTCTATCATAATCTAAATATCATATATTCATTTAAATCGCAAGATTATTAGATCATGATAGAGATTTAAATGAATATATGATATTTAAATGAATTTTGTGAATATATGATATTAGATTATGATAGAGATTTAAATGAATATATGATATTAGACCTGCCATTTGATCCTAGTGGTTTGGGGTTTTTAAAAAACCAAATTGTTGACTGGCTTAGTTGACTAAATCTCGGGGCTGTTTTAAAAAAAGCCAACTACCCCCGAGATTTAGTTGACTAAGTCACAAGGTTTAGTCGACTAAATCTCGGGGGCAGTTAAAAAAAATTAAAGTCCCCGAGTTTTAGTCGACTAAACTTTGATTTAGTCGACTAAATATGGGCACAACGGGAAATAGTTTGGAAATAGGGGCACAATAAAAAAATAATTTGGAAACAGGGCATTTTAGGAAAAAAGCTAGTGATTGTGCGTCACTGGAAGAAAGGAAGGAAGTCAACGGTAATAAGTTTCACTTTTTGTCTTTTGTCCTCTCTTGTGTTTTTTTCTAAAACAAATATTAAAAATATCCAAGCGAATCCATTTTTGCCACATAGGAATGAGTTACATGTGACAATGGTAATAATAATAAAAAATAGAAAAAGACAAGGGACTAAGTTATACACAAATAAAAAATTCAGGGAATGAATTACAAGTGAGTTAAAAATTAAAAGACCAAAAAATTAATGTTCCCAATAAAATATTACAAGACAAACATTGCTTACGTGGTAGAACACTCAAATTAAAGTATACATTAAGCTTCATGTCTACTTGTTCAATACAACTTGAACAACTGAAAATATGGTTTGAACAATGGTGAGAACAAGGAAAATAATGCCAGAAATAAAGGCTACAGTACGCCAAGGAGTGTTGCAATAATCATGTCTTAGAGTTACCATCATCTTGTGCTTATGATCTCGACAATAATCATTCAAATTTTCACAGATATCAAGGTACTCAGAATTGAAGGTCGTCATAGTGCAATTATTTGGAAGACCATTAAACAATCTAACAACTTAATTGGAATCTCCAAAAATCCGGACTATTTCATTATGAATGAGGAGATCCGCATCTTTACATGTGTCAGTGAGCGCATCCAACACAATAGCATAGTCAATAATGTAAGAATCATCATGATAATGACATTGTTCCAATGCTATCATATTATGAAACAAAATTTCAGTTCTATAATCCACATGAATTTGTTGAATTTCAAGATTATGTCCTGAAAATTTCAAGTTTAATAAGCCCAACAAACGTATTGTCAGTACTAATCTTCAACTTTATGCCTGCTTCTTTTAAAGCACTCGCATTATAGGATAGGATTTGGCTTATTGAGAATGGATTCCTTGGAGGCATTCTCCCTTGCAAGTGAAACAATCTAATAAGGTCTGTAAAATGCCTTACCTTAATGTCAGGGGTAGGCTCTAAATTGTCAGTGATATTAACCTCACAAATAAAACGCTCTAACGTGCATTTAAGAAATGAAGGAAGGCTATTGTAGCGGTCATGAGGAAAAGCTTTATTGAATATCTCTTCAATAATAAAGAATGGGAGTTGATTCTCAAGTAAAATCAAATAATAAAATATAGGGTTAAGGTGCATTTTGGCCAACGAAGTATTACACTAGGAGCGTCTGGGCCAAAAAAGAATTGAGGATACCAAAACTACCAATGAATATTTAACAAAGGAGCGTTCAGCACAATGCCGTTAGTTTGACCTTAACGCCGTTTTTTGAGTCCGCAAAAATTACGGAATAGTACCCATATGTTTATGAAATTATACTTAAGCCACAAAAACATCTCAATTTTTTATTTTAGTCCCTCCACGTACTTTATATGAAGGGACTAAAGTGAAAATTATAAAAATTTTATGGGCCTCGAAGATAATTTTCTATCTCTAGCCCTCCAAATCCGTTGCTAGTTACAAGCCTTTTTTTAGGCGCCACAAAAATTACAGAAAAGAACCCAAAATTTTAGAAAATTATCTTTCAGGCCCATAAAATTTTTATATTTTTCACTTTAGTCCCTTCATATAAAGTACGTAGAGGGACTAAAATAAAAAATTTGAAATGTTTTTGTGGCTTAAGTATAATTTTACAAACATATGGGTACTATTCTGTAATTTTTGCGGACTCAAAAAATGGTGTTAAGGTCAAACTAACGGCATTGTGTTGGACGCTCCTTTGTTAAATATTCATTGGTAGTTTTGGTATCTTTAATGCTTTTTTGGCCTAGACGCTCCTAGCGTAATACTTCGTTGGCCAAAATACACCTTAACCTTAAAATATATAACTTGCTAACCATGGTTGTGACTTAGCATCAATGTTGTCTTCCATAAGAATGAGTTCAATGATGAAGCCAACATCTATTAATGTCATTTCCACAAGTTCTTGTTTAGCAAGTTGAATAGTCTTTGAATAAGAAGCACGAACTTTCGGCTCGAAATGTCTTACAAAATGAACTAAATCATCCAAACTTGACATAGCTCTTTGAATAAATCTTTGGAACACTATTTGCTTATGTTTTTCCATGTCTTGAAGCCTCTCATTGCCATAATGAAAGGGGCCAATTGAAACAACTTTTGGAGCGTAAGCCTCTTCTTTAAGACTATGAAGCGTAATTGGCACCATGTAGATACATCAGTCCTTTGTCAAATCACCATCTCCGCAATCTTGAATCCTTTTTTTGATGTTTATAGCCACCTCATCTTCCACCTATGAAGTTTGATTCATAATACAACCAAAAATTACACAGGTAATACATACATACAAACATACATACATACATACATACATATAGGGTTAAGTATCAATTTTACTCCAAAAGTACACCGCTAGGAGCAATTTTGCCCTAGAAGTTTTTTTGCTCAATTTTGCCCCGGAAGTATAATAACTTAGCAATGTTGCCCTCCATTTAACGGTGGGACTAACGGAGTTACACACTCGAGTGTCATACCATACGCTCAAGTGTGTACGGATTTTTTTTTATAGAGTGCACACTCATTTAGTGCATACTTGAGTGTGCCCAATGCACACTCGAAAATATATTATATTATTTGGGATTTGAAATGGATTGCTTTTTATCTTGATGAAATTTTGCTTGTTGGATTTGGTCCCTGTTCTTTCTTCTTGTATTTCATAATCTTGAGAAAGAATGTTTAAAATACCTTGAAGGAAGTAATATTCTTGAGAAAGAATGTTTAAAATACCTTGAAAAATATTCTTTCTCATGGATATAATACTTCCTTCAGACTTGAAAAGTGAAATTGGTAGCACAACTAGTAAAATTAACAGCATAATAAAAGATTAATATGCCTTATGTAAACTATACACTTAATTAAAGTGTCAAATAAGTTTTTTTGAGAATAAGGAATCAACATACGCTGGATGAATTTTATTTAAGGTTAAGATGTGGATATATTCCAGCAGTTTTTGCTTAGAAGCAATGGGCCTATTTGGAGTCACCTTTTCCAAGCATTTGGACCATCAATTGCTTTTAAAAAAGTCTAGTCTCAAAGCCAACTCATTTTTACTTGTTTGGGATAGCTTTTCCCCATTGAGCTTTAGACAAAAGCCCAGTTGGCCAGAAGCTCACCAAGTGAGCGTCCAAAACATTGGGAGCAATTATGCCATAGTGCTTCTGTCAATTGGTGGTCCCCACTTCTTCTTAAATTGATGCTAAGCTCCACCACCTGGCCTAACAAAAATAATAATAATTCTTTTATTGTTTATGCTAAGATAAAAATGCTCCCTATGAGTTCATGAATCAGAATTGTGTGGTATTCAAATTCCATGGCTAAATTTTTATATATAATTTTATCTATTAAATTATCCTTTATAAATTTTGTCAAATTAAAATGAAATTTTTTATCTTCAATTATCTTAATATGTACAACTAATATGTATATATAGTATTTAATATGATTCATATGCTATTTTTAGTCATTTTCCATCTAAACTGACTTTTCAAATAATAATCTAAACACTCACCATTTTAGAAAAAAGTCATTTCTGCAAAAGCCAAATAGACAATTCAACCACAAATCACTTTTACAACTTGACTTTTTTCCTATCGGTTTTCTGCAAAAGTAAGGTAGAAAATGAGTCATCGCTTTCACTGCCAACCTAAACAGACCCATTTGGATTCAATGTTGCCCTGAAAGTTTTAAAATGTTTAAATGTTACCCCACCCTATAAAAAAAGGGATAAAATATAATTTTAGTCCTTTAAGTTTTACATGAGGTGCATTTTTTGTCTTTTAATTTTATAAAGTATACTTTTAATCCTATATTTTTAACACCGTTAATATTGCTAACAGAAATTGTTGACATAGTAAATTCAAGTGATGATTTTGTAGTTGACAAAACATATATAAGTTTAAATTTTTTAATATAATATATTTAGATTAGTAACAATTTTTTTAATACAATTAAGGTTTTGATATTAACTGCTTTATTATATTTTTAGATATTTTTTAATTTATACATATTTTAAATTTAATGTTAATAGTATTTAGTTACACAGTTATCATTACATTTTGTTGTGACAACATTTTCCGTTAGCAACAATAGTATTAGAATTATAAGACTTAAAGTATTCTTTATAATGTTAAAGGGTAAAGGTGCAAAAATGCACATGGGCTTTGACTCAAAGGGCACCCAACACCAAATGCTTTTTGGAGGTGCAAAAATACTCATGAACTCTCAAAATTGGTGCAAAAATACACATGCCGTTAAAATACCTTAACTGACGTTACTTTTAGGGTGGGCCCCAAGCCATTTAAAAAATAAAAATGCCTAACTTTTTATAATTTCCAAAGTTTCCCTTTCCTCTTTCCTTTCAGATCGTAACTCTCCTCCCTGAGAAAAAACGCAGGATGACAAAGGACAATGGCAGACGATGATGATGGTGAAGGTGAACAATAGTGAAGGCGGCAAATGGCATTCAATCTCTTATTCGGCGTTCGATCTCTAGTTTCATTTCAAGCCTCAATCTGTGATGAGCTGGTGATGAACAACCTCGAACAAACAACAGATGGTGACGACTAGAGGTACCACACTTACAAAACAAGACGGAAAATCTAGGTCAACTATCAATGCTACAAATTTGAGACGATGAAGTTTGATCTCGATTCAACCCCATATTTCGTTGATGAGGTTCATCTTGGTTAACCATTGTTGCCGATTTCTAATGCCTTCTCCCAAAAACTCACGACACCTTCTGATTTCAATGTTTGCTTTCTTTGATTTCGATTTTGCTGTCTTTTTTTTGATGCTTTGCTGGTTTCTTGTTTTTTTTTTTTTTGGATTTTGATTTCCATTATGAACTTTGATATTTGATTATTGAATTTTGCTTTGATTTTCTTGTGTGGGGATTCTTGTTTTTGGTCTAATTTCTTGTTTTTGGTCAGATTGTGAACTTTAGGAATTGATTGCTCAAGTTTTCTTATCCACTCTTTTGCGCTAATTGAATTCTATCTTCTACTCTATACGATTTTCAGAGAATTTTTGGGTAAATTCGATTCTATCATATTCATTTTATAAAAATGAATTTTATTTGCTTGAATTTTATGTATTCTTCTTGTAAATTATGATCCAATAATTGGATTTTCCTTTTGAGACGGATCAAAGGTCAACAGTTTGAGTTGATATCAGATTTTCTCTTGTAGGTAGCCATGTAATTTTAGTCAAAGTGAAGTAGAGTATCCACAAATTTTTGTAAATGTTTGATCTTTTCATTTAATTGAAAACTGTAGCATATTCAGTTTGCTTCGACAAGTTAGTTTATTCCACCATTTGTAAGTACCTCCACTTGAAGGTCCACTGCTTGATGCTCCTTTGACGGAAGAACATGGCAAGCGACAAGTGTATCATTTTGAAATACTATTGTTAACAAAAATTATGAACAGAAAGTATTACATTCTCTTTTGTTTTAAAATGATAAGGTCTGATCCAACCTTGTTACAGTTTTCTACTAATCAGCGTGGCGACAGAAGTTTATATGAGTGGCTAAAGCTTGAGCTAGCGGCAAGATCTGAAAAGAAGAGAAGAGGATGAATTGAGAGTTTTGGAGGGAGTTTTTTTTTTAGTCTAGGGGTATTTTGGTCTTTCATATTGTGTGTAACATCTATTAAGGCAATTTAACGGTGATGTTATTTTTGCACCAATTTTAAAAGTTTATAGGTATTTTTGCACCTCTGAAAAACATTTGGTGTTGGGTGTCCTTTGAGTAAAAGTCCATGTGTATTTTTGCACATTTACCCAATGTTAAATGACCAAAATTATATCTCATATAAATTTAAAGAACTAAAAGTATACTATAACCTTAAAATAATTAACATCCACACCCAACCATTAACATTTTTAATGGGAATATACAATATTGTTATATTTTAACACTTCTAAGTTAACCTTGATCACAAAAAAACTTGAGACAATGTTTTTACTCCAAAGTTAAAATTTCAAGGGGAGATTTACACATTAATCTTTTTAGCAATTTGCAATATTTTGGACTGGATAGAGGGTTTGTTTAAAACCTAGCAAATAAGTATTTAAAAAAAAACCTAAAATTGAGCTTTTTCACATGGTATAAAGGTTGCTAGATTAAAAAAACCTAAGATTGAAAAATATTCTTTCTCAAGTATATATTACTTCTTTGGGACTCGAAAACTAAATCGGTTCAACCTTCAATAATTCCTTTAGTAATCCAGATAAATAATGTAAACCACATTTAATAGTTAGAAACTAGAAACATTCTATAGGACATAAATCTTACACTTTTTAAATAAAAAATTAATTTTAAATTCCTATAACAACCAACTAATAAATCTAAGCCGATTAAAATTAACTATTATACAAAACTCGAACCTCTCCTAAAATTTTAATACCAAAATTTTCACTAATCAACACTGTAATATCTTCATTAGAAAGAGAAAAATATGTGAAATAATTTTCATGTAGAAAGTTTGTTGAAAAAAAATTAGTTTGGTTACCTAAATGATCTTATAAACTTACTTTTAGATCTAAAACTATAATAAATAGTGCTGAATGTGTAAGCAAGCTCAACAATAAAACCAAACGACCATTGATGAAGTCGGGGTATATAATAGAGAAAATCACTCTCAAAGTACGAAATTAATCACAAAAAAGTCCTATACCAAATTCCCCTCACTAGGGCTTTTTTGTAATTAATTACTAAATTCCCCTCACAAAAAAGTCCTGTTGTCAAAAAGATTTTTCATATTGTCATAATAGCTTTATTAGTTGTTAAAATGTCTTTATGAAATTCTCGTTGTAAAAATGGTTTTTTATGTTGTCAAAATGACTTCGGATGTTGTAAAAAATTCTCCGAGTTTTTCCTCCAGCATATATAATTTTAGAAATTTGGATAATTTTTTGCAACATGAAAAATATTTTAACAATATAAGAAGTCATTTTTACAATCAGATTTTCGTAATGACATTTTAACAACAAATAAAGCCATTTTGACGGATTCGGCTCCCATCTACTTCTCTTCTCACCCACTTCTTCATCTCAACCGTTGGATTGAAATATGAACAGTTCAGATTTCGTTTTTATAAAAATATTATTTTTAAATTTTTTAATATTTTATTAATATTTTTTAAAAGATAAAATATGAACCGTTTATATTTCAATCCAACGGTTGAGATGAAGAAGTTGATGGAAGAGGATGGGAAGGGAAGTGGACGCGAGCCCAATATGTGTGTGTGCGTGTGTTTGTATCCGAAATTTAAATTCTTTAGTATTGATTTTCTCTATTAGATTGCTTATTCTCCTATTTCTTATATATATATAAGAAATAGGAGAATAAGGAATGGTATCAGTTTCCAATTCCATCCTCCGTAACATTATATATATATATATATATATATATCCGAAATTTAAATTCTTTAGTATTGATTTTCTCTCGCAAGCACAAGGAATGGTATCAGTTTCCAATTCCATCCTCCGTAACGTTTTTTCTAAAACCTCGTGGTGACTGTTCAGTTTAATGATGAAAATTTTATATAAGCTTGTCTGAGCCAGAAACAAATATGATCATGAAGCTCATTTACATCGCCAAACTCCAAGCGGCACTTAAGCATAACTAACAAAAGGCTTGTTTTGCGTTGGAAATAACAGTAAGAAGAATCACTTCTATTTACTCTTTAGCTCCCTTCATTATTTCTTATTCAATTTTTTATGCTTTTTGCTTAAAATTTGTACTTCGCATAAATGTTTAAGTTATTTTTAATAATGTTAATTCTTAAATACAAAGTGTATTTAAATATTCAGATCATTTATTAAATTACATTTATAAAATTATTATTATTATTAATTAAATAAACAATTTTATAAAACTCATCCCATTTTTTGTAGTTATACATTTATAAGTGATTTTAATAAATAAAATCATAATATGATCAAATTTCTAAAGCCCTTAAAATCTCAGCAAACCGATATTATATTACTTGGTCACTCCCATCCAGAAAAAAATGTTTTATAAAATAAAGAAACAGTTCCTCCATATATGAACAGGAAGATAAAAATTATATAGGTATAACGAAACAATAAATATTTTTTTTTCATCAAAACCTGATAATAACAATCCAGACTCTTAATTGACTGATATTATACTTAAAAACAGTTTAGTATAGTTAAAAAAGGAATTATGATTGATGAAGTCAGGAAACAAACTTACAAGTAAGTCAATTTAGGAATGTGAGCAAGGCTTGAGTATAACTCCTGCCATTTTGTTGTAGGATACGAACCTGTCTCAAAAACCAATCAAACATTTTAGGGAACTTTTCAAAGGACTGCACCAAACAATTGGTTAGACGCATTAAGCTTAGAAGAGCATGAAAAGCAAAACCTTAAAAAGCCTAAGGGACAGGTGGTGGGAAAAGGAGAAGCAGGGAAATATGAAAGGGAAAGAAGCAAAGGCATTACTCACAGGATTTCAAGATTGGTCACGTCAGCAAGTTGTGCAGGTACTCCTCCTGTGAAATAGTTATTGTTCAGGTATCTATTTACAAAGCAAAAGTGGAAAGGATTTTGACTGAGCTTCTTAATGAAGACAAGGAAACATTAAAATAATTATATATATTTAGACAGAGCGTCTTATTGTGTGTGTATTAAATAAGACATTTAAAAACCTCCATGAAGCATAAAATGGGGACGTGAATTATGATTAAAAAAATTATTTGAAAAACTTTACAATCCCGAGCATATGACTAAATAAAAAAGAATATATATAAATATGGCGTTTAAAAACCTTGATGAAGCATAGAATGGGGTCGTGAATTATTATTTTAAAAAAAAATTCGAAAAACCGTTGGACCTGCATAGAGGTCGACCCGACTCTCCTTGATGAAGACCACAACCCCTTGCCCGGCGCGGCGAACCCTCTGGCCTCCTCCGAGGTGGTATCGTTTAAGTCGGGTCGTGGGCTAGAGCAGATGCACTTGGCCTTCACGGACAAGGATGATGAGATGAGGGTTGTGTACATCACGGAGGATGCGAGAGAGACGTATGTGAAGTATGGAGAGAGTGGGATTTGGATTCCCTCAATATCCTTCCCTTCTCTTCCCTCAGTATCCTTCCATCCAACCGTTCATTCTCTTCTCATCTTCTATCTCAAATTAACTTTTAGTTGAGATTAATGATGTAGATAAGGGATATTGAGGGATGAGGAGGGAAGGATACTGATAAAATCTTCTCTCAGAGAGAGTGAGAGGAAGTTGGTTGATGTAGCGGTAGCGTGTGTGAGGAGGTGTGAGAGGGGAGCACATGTGCGACGCACCGGCGAATGGAAGCATCGGTTGGCGTGATCCTGGCAGGGGCGGAGCCAGGAATTGCAGTTAGGGGGCAAAAATTATAGAATAGAACCTATATGTTTATGAAACTGTATTTCAAAGGGTGAAAATTATAAAATAGGACTCAGATATTTATGAAATTATATTTTAACCCTATAAAAATTTTAATATTTTCATTTTAGTCCCTTCACATAACTTGACATAGAAGGACTAAAGTGAAAATCATGAAATTTTTATAGGCTGAAAGATAATTTGCTAAAATAAGATGGGGTTATGACGAATTTGAAGAAGGGGGTGAGATTATTACAAGGTAAACTACCACCATGATGATGCATTTGTTGAATTGAATCTATCGATTTCTAAGGATTTTAATCTTCTATTCACTGTATTTATTACCACTTGTTGTTGTTCTGCTTTGTTTAAGATTTTGATTGTTAGGCATGATGCTGCGATGATGCTATTTTGAGCTGTACTCTACTTCAACTACCTATTTACAAATTGGTGTGCTTCCCACGTCTCAACAAGCCCTATCCCTTTTTTGAAACTTCCTTCTTGAAAAATATTTTAGGGTAATAACTGATTTCCAAAAAAAATTTTAGGATACTGAAAGGTACTAAAAAATATCTTAAGGATACTGATTGATAATAAAAAATATTGATAATGGTAGAGGAGAGAGAAAAAACTGAAAAAATAGTTTTTCATAAAACATAGGTTTTAATGCAGAATAGCTTTTTGGAAAAAATAAGATGTTTGGTAAACTTATGATAAAACCTAGGTTTTGATACATAATAGCTTTTAGAAAAAATAGAGGTATTTGGCAGACTTTTGTCAAAGTCTAAGTTTTAATGCATAATAATTTTTCGATAATTTTGGGGTATTTGACAAACTTTTATCAAAACCTAGATTTTGAAGTTATCCAAACACTGTCATTTTTTCTTCTTCTAAAAGCTATTTTTAAAAAACTATTTTTACTTCGTAAATCTCAAAAACTATTTTCCAAAATTCATTTTTACCGGTTGGGTTTCTCTCCCCATCCTTTTCTCATTATCCCTCATAATCTCTAAATCACATCTATTCAATCAATACAATACTACTTTTACTTTTCTTTCACTTTGTCAATCAATGGCCCAGATTTAACTAATGAGAAAAAAGGAGAAATGAGATAAGGAGAAGATCTCCTTCCCATTTTTACCTCGTAAATCCCAAAAACTATACCCAAATGGGTCTTAAGGCCCCATTTGGATCGAATAAAAGATAGAAATGGAAAAGAATGGAAATGAAAAAATGGAATAGAAAGGAAAATATTTTTCCTGGTTCGGACCGGAAAAGAAAATGAGTTTATGGGAAAATTTTTGTTTGGTTGAAAGAAAATAAGATAGGAAAATGAGACAAAATACCATTTTAACCTCTAAAGATATAATATTATTTTAAATCATGTGTGTGCACTTCGAGTGTATAGTGTGCACACTTAAGACCCAATGCACACTCGAGTGTGCACTGCATACACACTTGAGTGCACTACTTGCACAATCAAATTTTTGCACTTCTCTTTCTTCTTCCTTCGTCAAAGCTCCAATGGTTGTCAACTCTCTTTCATTTCTGTCACCTCTGATTTGACTGATCTGCAATGGCAAAGAGGCCACAGCCGGCGGCTTCTACTTCCTCCTTCTACAATGTTTTCCGGTGTCACTCTCTTCCTCTCCCCGACGTCACTCTTCTCTCTCTTCCTCTCCCCTGCGGCACTCTCTTCTCTCTCTCCCTCTCCTGACACTAAAAAAGGTAAGTTGGTATTCTCCCATTTTTTTCATCCGTCGGAAAATGGGTTCCCACCAAAATAGGTGGGAAACGATTTTCATATGTTTAAGAGAAAATTCACCCACTGCCATAAAACATTTTCATAGGAAAATGTGAACCAAACAGGCACATACAATGAAAAATACCCATTTTCCTTTTCCTTACTCCAATTTTCATCAATCCAAATGGGGCCTAAGCATAGCAAAAATGCATGGTATTATTAGTGACTCTTGAGATGCATTTTAAGTCGTGATTTTAGATGTGAAGTTTTGCAAGGCTATCATGTGAATTAGTTCCCAAAATTTTGCAGTGTTATACTAAACAACCAGAGAATTAAAATATGTAATATTTCATAATTTTTGGTGTGTAGGTTATTAGAATATATGATTTTTTTTAAAGTTAAGTCAGAAATCCAAAAAATGTCGTAAAAATTCCACAATCCAGCTTGGATAATTCTTTTTACTAGTACCCATGTCTTTAGATAAAAAGTTTTAAACCATTTTGGTCTTTTAAAGGTACTAAATGAGTTATAAGTAGTTATGCAAATAATTTTGATAACTAACTCTAAAATAAGTTATAAATCTACTTGGTCAATACTACTTGGAAGCTGAAATATATGGCTTAAACAAAGGTTATAATTATAAGGCTAGATCATGCTTAGGGCCTGTAACAAACCAACTAATATATATAAATTTGAGGGTTTTCTTATTATATTTACAAATACCTTGGAGGCTATAAATAGAGTTAGTAAAATACTACATCTCATCTTTAATATAAGATCTTAATTATAGTATAAGAGGCGACCTAAGTTCAAAAAATGAACTTGGGGCTTGGGAGAAAAAGTTTTCTCCTTATCTTTGTTGGTTTAAATTGCATTCAAGTGGACAATTGTGTGTCGCTGGAAGGAGGGAAGGAAGGAAGGAAGTCAAAGGTAATAAGCTTCACTTTTTGTCTTTGCAGCATCCGTCCTCTCCAGTGTATTTTTTTTAAAAAAAAATTATTAAAAATATCCAGGCAGAGTCAAGCTGGAAGCCATTTTTTCCACGTAGGAATGAGTTACATGTGGCAAGGATAACAATAAAAAAAAAATAGAAAAAGATAAGAGACTGAGTCAAACAAATAAAAAATTTAGAGAATGAATTACAAGTGAGTTAAAAATTCAAAGATCAGAAGATTAATATAATTTTCCTAACAAAATATTATAGGACAAACATTGTTTAGATGGCAGAACACTCAAATTAAAGTATACATTTAGTTTTAAATCTATTAGTTTTACACAACTTGAAGGACTGAAAATATGGTTTGAACTATGGTGAGAACAAGGAGGATGATACCAGCAATAGAGGCCACAGTACGCCAAGGAGTGTTGCAATAATCACGTCTTAGAGTTGCCATCATCTTGTGCCTAGGATCTTGACAATAATCATTCAACCCTTTAAAGATAACACTGTAGTCTGAATTGAAGGTCGTTAGAATGGAAATATTTGTAAGACCATTAAACAATCTAACAACTTCATTGGAATCTCCGAATAAGCTCTTCATTATTCCCTTTTGAATGAGGAGATCCACATCTTTATATGTGTCAATGAGGGCATCCAATACAATAGCATAATCAGTAATGTAAGCATCATGAGGATAATGACACTGTTCTAATGCTATCATGTTGCGAAACAAAATTTCAGTTCCACCCTGCACATGAAATTGTGGAATTTCAAGATTATGTCCTAAAAATTTAAAGTCTAATAAGAACGACGACATGCTGTCAGTTCTAATCTTCAACTTTATGCCTGCTTCTTGTAAAGCATTCGCATTGTAGGATAGATTATGGCTTTCTGATGAGAATGGCTCCCTTTGAGGCCTTCTTCCTTGCAAGTGAAACAATCTAAGAAGATCTGTAAAATGACTTATCTTAATGTCAAGGGTAGGCTTGAAATTGTAAGGGAAAATGAAATTATTAAAATGCTTAAACACGCGTGTAAGAAATGAACGGAGGCTACTGCAATGGTCATGGGGAATAGCTTCCTTGAATATCTCTTCAATAATAAAGAATGGAACTTGATTCTCAAGTAAAATCAAATCTTGAAGTATAGAAAACTTTAACCATGGCCATGACAATTTAGCATCATTATTGTCTTTCACATTATTCGACATGAGGAAGAATTCAATGATGAAGCTAGCATCCATTAATGTCATTCCCACAAGTTCTTGTTCAGTAAGTTCAATAGTCTCTGAATAAGAAGCACGAACTTTCGGCTCGAAATTTGTTACAAAACGAACCAAATCATCCAAGCTTGACTTAGCTCTTTCAATAAAGCTTTTGAACACTATTAGCTTATGTTTTTCCATGTCTTGAAGCCTCTCATTGCGATAATGAAAGGGGCCAATTGAAACAACTTTTGGAGTGTAAGCCTCTTCTTTACGACCACGAAGCGTAATTGGCACCCTGTAGATACAACATTCCTTTGTCAAATCACTATCTCCGCAGTCTTGAATCCTTTTCTTGATGTTTATTGTCACCTCATCTGCCACCTATGAAGTTTGATTCATGATACAACCAAAAGTCTCACACACACACACACACACACACACACACACACACACACACACACACACACACACACACACACACACACACACACACACACACACACACACACACACACACACACACACACACACACACACACACACACACACACACACACACACACACACACACACACACACACACACACACACACACACACACACACACACACACACACACACACACACACACACACACACACACACACACACACACACACACACACACACACACACACACACACACACACACACACACACACACACACACACACACACACACACACACACACACACACACACACACACACACACACACACACACACACACACACACACACACACACACACACACACACACACACACACACACACACACACACACACACACACACACACACACACACACACACACACACACACACACACACACACACACACACACACACACACACAGAGAGACAGAGAGAGAGAGAGAGAGAGAGAGAGAGAGAGAGAGAGAGAGAGAGTCCCCTACTCCAAAGAAAGAAAAAATTTATTACTCCTCCTAGTTTAACCTAAGACCTAGCTAATAGCTTAATCCATAGAGACAGAGAGAGTCCCCTACTCCAAAGAAAGAAAAAATTTATTACTCCTCCTGGTTTAACCTAAGACCTAGCTAATAGCTTAATCCATATTTATCATTTTTTCTTAATTTATGATATTTCCTCAATTTCCCTCAATAATGATCAAGTAAGCAAGAAATAGGGTAATATAATTAAAGAAAATAATTAGGGTGTTTTAGAAAAAACATATCATTTAAATACCTTAATCTAATCAAATTATGTAAATAAATCTTATATTAAGAATTGTAGGAAATACAATTGAACAAAGAGTACTAGAGGATGCATACGTGTTGTTGATGAGGAGTCCTTGAGGCCTCCCGGTGAATCTGAGTCTGGATTGCCTCTGCATCCATCAAAATCAAAACTTAGTCAATAAAGTCGATTTACTGCCCTGATTATTTCAATATTTTCTAACGTTCTATGTAGTATATATCATGAAAAGTTCAACCCCATACAATCTAGAATTTATTTTATGTCACATTAGAAGGAAGTAATATTCTTGAGAAAGAATGTTTAAAATACCTTGAAAATTATTCTTTCTCAAGAATATATTGTTTCCTTAGGACTTGAAAACTAAATCAATTATAATTAAATTGTAAAAGTAAAAAGTTAGGATCGATGTTACATAAACGAAGGAATCTCCAGAGTCTAAGAACGCATAGTCCCTGTCACATGTGCAAAATTGTGACAATACTGACAAGTTCAAAATTAATACACTTCAATGGGGAAAAAGTTACTACCACCAAAATTGAAACTCAGCGGCATATAATATAATGCACTACAAAAAATAATTTAGATACAAATAACCAAAATATACTTACTCATTCACTTTTATTTTTTTGGGGGGTCATTTTTGCTTCAAATACTATTTAATAGCTGCCAATACAAATATCCAACTGAATTCGTAATCCTTTTTTGATGTAAAATCTGAAATTATGGAAAACCTAGACAAAACCTTAGTTTTGAGATAATTCCAACCAATTATTGCAAAAACGAGATATATAGATCGTAACTAATTATACCAAAAAACCATAGTACCATAAAACAAAACTATAAAATAAAGTTTCCAGACATAATTTAATAATGTAGAAAATCACAATTACTAGATCTATTAACAATTAATAAATAAGACAACAATAAAAAGAGTGTGCTGAAATCTATATTCACTCTGAATAATTTAGAAGTGAAATAGTACCCAAAAAAAAGAGAGAAAATACAAAATATCTTACAAGACAATTCTGTGTGGGACAAAGGAAAAGGGAGGAGGATGGAGGGGCTTCCATTTTATACTTGAAGTTCCGCCCCTCACAAAGAACCCACCGATGTGGGACTTTTCCAATTCAACAAAAACGACACCCACAGACCTAAACTCCACCGCAGGTTGACTGACTGGATTAGGAGGCACAGTGTGAAAAAGCAAACTCTCCTGCATGTAATTCCGATCCACCTTAACAATAATTAACAGGAAAACGGTACAGGTCATCAAGGTTGATAGCGCCCATCTATTTCCAGAGAAAACTGCAGTTAGCTACCAGTGTTTGGAACACAATCATCTGTTATCTCTCAAAACGCCAGAATGAGTGAATGCTTCCTTTGTTTTCCACATTATAGAAACCCCTAAAACATCCCTTTCCAATCCTCAACCACCCTCATAAATAAGCACCAATCAAATGGAAATTACAGCAAGCATTAAATAATAACTCCACCAGTCAAACACTCCATGTGGTGAATATTTAAATAACAATATTCACTGCACATTACATAAAATAATGTGCCTGTTTGGAAGAAGTGAGGTGAGCTTTAAGTATAGACAAAACTAGAAAAAGGTAACAATAGAAAAAAAGCCCAGTGTGAGATGTTTGAGTTCGCTTTTATCGGCTTTTTAAAAAAATAAGCTCCTTTTATTAGAAGTTCAATGGGGTAGTTTTTGAGAAAAAAACTCAACTTTTTTAAGTAGGTTCTGCCACTTCTACCACCATTAATCTAAATATAAATTATATTTACAACATGATTTTTTTTCTATTGCACTTTTGGAAAAATCATATAGAAAATAAGTCACCATTCTCATCGTTAATCCAAACAGGCTTATATTCACAGTGCTTCTACATGTCAGCCACATAGCCTATTCTCTCGGCACAGCTTCCAGATCTAGAAATCCATATCTCATCATTCGTCAACAGTTCATATTCGCATCACAATCTTTCCCTCATGAAAAAAGCTGTGAAGGGGCAGAGAGATAAATATGAGATCGTAAAACCATGTTGTGAAAAAAATTGAGAAACTTGAAAGAAAAAGAAAGGAGATAAATGATGCAATTTTAGGTTTAAAAATTGAAGGGAATGGAGTGGGAGAGAAATTACTATGAAGAAGAGCATCTAAGCATTTCACTTCGGAGGACATGCTTCAACATATAACAACATCCTTTGCAATTGCAAATGTCAAAGCTTCCTGAGAGATTAAGAACAACAATAGGCTGACCAGGAAGAGCGCGATTGTCTATAGGGAACAGATTGAACAAACAATTTCTCAGCTACCCATATGCCGCTGAACATTACCCCTCTAGTGATGATAGGACACGGACTGAAGAAACAGGACGAAAAAATTGGAGAAAGAAAACTGCATGCGAAATGGGGGGGAAAAAAGACAAAGAAAAATGGAATGCCTAAAAGTTGTTCACCTCAACCGCACCTTCATTTCGCGCCAAAAGGATTTTGTAATTTGAAAATTGAAAACTACCAGCAAGGCAATTTGAAATTGGGGATAAAGAAAAGTAAAGTCTCAAAAAAGAGAGTCTAAGCTGAATTTCAAATATTGTGCATGTTCGATAGACAGTATAGAGAGCCAGATCCTCCAAAATAAAATTGGTTTTAAGTTCTATCAGGAGATGATGGAATAATTTCACATACAAGACAGCTTCCATAATTTCATCTTTTCAAGACCCCATATGAAATTGAGTATGACTACCTAATAGAAAGTGGCAAAAAAAATAAAAATAAAAAAAAAATCCAGGATTCGAAGCAATAAACAAGGTTTTCCCGATGGGGACCCATTTTGCAATTCTACAGAGAATAAACTCAGGTCATATATCCTTGTCAGGGTGAGGAGTCAGGCTCCTCTCAACACCAAATTTGTCATTCCTCATCTTCAATTTATCACCACGGCGAACATGGATGGCATCATAATCTCCAAGGTCGTCTACTTTGATATGTGATCAAGAATATGGTTGGAAACCAATTAATGTTAAAGAGGCATCTTTAGAGCGTAAAGCCCATGCATTGCATATCCATCATATAAGTATTAGGGTTATTATAATTTTTGGCACAATAAAGTGTGCAAAACCTCGTCTACCAATAACGTCAAATTTTCATGGAATATTGGTCCAAGCTATAACAGAAGCATCACTTGAACTGTCCATTTATTGCATAACCACTAACGTGAAATCCAAAAAATCTAGACCATTGTGAGTACTTTAATGAATTGCCCAACTCAATAGCTAAATTAAAAATAATTAAGCAAAACAAAATAGGCTAACGGAATCTCAAACACAAAAAGGAATCCCCAACCTAATGGTGATATTGCAGAGAATGGGTAAACTAAGAAAAAAAAGAGAGCATTAATTCCGCTGAAGGAAGGAGGTGAGCTTCCAAAAACAAACCTCCAATTAACGCCGATGGAATGAAAGACAGTCGTCGGAGGAAGAGGGAGACTTTTGAGGATGGAGAATTGAGTGGAGGAAGAGGAAGCGTCTGAAGAACGTTTCCGGGAGGGAAAAATGCGTTAAGAAAAAAAAAAGGGTGCCATTATTTGAAGATAAGAAATTAGTTAGGCCAAAATATTAGTCAAAATAAAATATTATATAATAAATATATATATTTTAACAAATTTTAGAAGTAAATCAATAAACCTCACAAAATTTATAATTCAAACCATAAATATTATTAAAATAAAATGTCAAACTAAGTATTAAATATCCAAAACTAAGAAAATCAAATTGTCGCCGTGAACCTTGATAAACTATGGTCTAGAACTAAATAAACCAAACCAACCAAAATTAATTGGTAAAAAGCACAAATACTTAACCTTTAGTGTATGATACAAATAATAAATCAAAATCATCCACTCACACCATAATTTTTGGGTATTAGTGATAAAAAAAAACATAAATAAGGGTATAACGGAATAAATATAAATACTTCATATATACAAATATACAATCAGTTACAAGTTTAAATGAACACTAGCTATGCATCATCTCCATTGTAAACAAAAAATACCAGTTATGCATCATGTTCATGTGATTTATAATTAGGGGAAAACATTCGGGTTCGGTAACAATTAAAATAACCAAAAAAAAAAAACTAAATTGAGCTAATTTTGAACACCGAATCGAAACATATTAATTAAGTTAATCGAAACATTTTGGTTAATAATCAAATTAACCGAATTTTTTAATTTATTATTTGCAAAATAAAAGATGTGAAAATAATTTTTGCAAAAAAAAATTACTTTTTATCCTTAAAATTAGATTTAGCGGGGAAAATGTATAAAATAAATCAAATAGATTTAAAATATCTATAGATTTTATCTAATACAATTCAAAAACTATACCCATTCAATTATTAAAAAAAATTACTTATCAAATATTATATATTAATATAAACATATTACATATATTTCGGTTTTCCGATTTTAAACAAATTATTTGTAAATAACGGAACCCTAAATTCTCAAAAATTAAAAAACAATTCTTTAACTGAAAATCAAATTAACCAAACAAAAAAAAAAAACTGAATTGAGCTCAATTCAATTTTCGGTTTTGATTCTAATTTGTTCACCCCTTTTCATAATGGATTAAAAAAAATTAAATAAATATTAGTTAAATGAAAAATGAACTAATAGAATTGTTAAAATGGTAAAAAAAAAATTACATCAAATCAAAAAATGTACTATGAGCTTAAACATGCCTTTACTTGGGCTGGCCCTTTTTTTTGCTCAGACTTGGGCTGGCCCTTGACTATCTCGAGCCTCAAAGCCTATTTACCTCCAATCCGGCTACTCCTTCCGGATCTTCCGTTGGACCCGCGTATAGGTCGACCCGACTCGCCCTGATGAAGACCAAAACCCCTTCCCCGGGATGGCGCACCATCTCGCCTCCTCCGAGGTGGTATCGCTTCAGTCAGGTAGTGGGCCAGAACAGAGTCACTCGGTCTTCACGGACAACGATGATGAGATGAGGGTCGTGTCCATCACGGAGGATGCGAGAGAGACGTATGTGAAGTGTGGAGAAAGTAAGAGGAAGTTGGATTGTGTAGCGTTAGCGCTTGTGAGGAGGTACGAGAGGGAGCACTTGTGCGACGCGCCGGCGAACGTAAGAATCAGTTGGCGTGATCCTAGGTATATACATGACGGGATTATGATGAATTTGAAGAAGGGGGTGACGTATTATTACAATGTAAACTATCACCATGATGCATTTATTGAATTGAATCTATCAATTTCGAAGGATTTTAATCTTCAGTTCACTGTATTTATTACCACTTGGTGTTGTTCTGCTTTGTTTAAATTTTTGGTTGTTAAGCATGATGCTGTGAAGCTGCAGTTTTGAGCTGTACTCTACTTCAACTACCTATTTACAAATTTGCTTCCCACGTCTCAACGAGCCCTATCCCTTTTTTAAAGCTTCCTTCTAAACTTTATTTTCTTACAAATTGGCAAAGTACTAGGCAGGTAAGTGCTATACTTACTAAGCATAGCAAAAATGCATGGTACTATTACTGACACTTTACTTTTGCAAGGTTATCATGTGAATTAGTTCCCAAAATTTTGCGGTGTTATACAAAACAACCAGAAAATTAAAATATGTCATATTTCATAATTTTTGGTATGTAGATTATTAGAATATATGTTTTTTTAAAAGTTGAGTCAGAAATCTAAAAAATGTCATAAAATTCCACAAACCAGCTTGGATAATTCTTTTTACTAGTACCCAAGTCTTAAATAAAAAGTTTTAAATCATTTTAGTCTTTTAAGGGTACTAAATGGGTTATAAGTAGTTATGCAAATAATTCTGATAAGTTAATCTAAAATAAGCTATAAATCTACTTGGTCAATACTACTTGGAACCTGAAATATATGGCTCAAACAAAGGTTATAATTATAAGGCTAGATCGTGCTATGAGGCTGTAACAAACCAAGTAATATATATAAGCTTGAGGGTTTTCTTATTATATATACAATTACCTTGGAGGCTATACATAGAGTTAATAAAATATTACATCTCATCTTTGATATAAGATATTGTTCACATTCTCATTTTTAATATAAGATATTATTCATAGGGTAAGAGGTGACCTAAGTTTAAAAATGAACTTGGGGCTTGGGACTCAGAAAAAGTTTTCCCCTTATCTTTGTTGGTTTAAATTGCATTCAAGTGAGCGATTGCGCGTCACTGGAAGGAAGGAAGGAAGTCAAAGGCAATAAGCTTCACATTTTGTCTTTGCAGCGTCCGTTCTCGCCGGTGATTTTTTTTTTTGTTTTAAAAATATTTATTAAAAATATCCAAGCAGAGCTGAGCTGGAAAGCCATTTTGCCACGTAGGAATGAGTTACATGTGGCAAGGATAATAATTATAATAAAAAAAAAAGATAAGGGACTGAATCATAAACAAGTCAAAAGTTTAGATAATGAATTACAAGTGATTTAAAAATTAAAAGACCAAAAGATTAAGTTTCCCAACAAAATAAAAGATTAATTTTCCCAACAAAATATTACATGACAAACATTACTTAGATAGCAGAACACTCAAATTAAAGTATACATTTAAGTTTCAAATCTACTAGTGGTACACTTGAAAGACTGAAAATATGGTTTGAACAATGGTGAGAACAAGAAGGATGATGCCAGCAATAGAGGCCACAGTACGCCAAGGAGTGTTGCAATAATTATGTCTTAGAGTTGCCATCATCTTGTGCCTATGATCTTGACAATAATCATTCAACGCTTTACAGATAACACTATATTCTGAATTGAAGGTCGTTAGAAGGGAATTTTTTTGAAGACTATTAAACAATCTAACAACTTCATTGGAATCTCCCATAAAGTTCTTGACTATTCCCTTTCGAACGAGGAGATCCACATCTTTACGTGTGTCAATGAGGACATCCAATACTTGAGCATAGTCAGTAATGTAAGAAGCATTAGGATAATGACAATGTTCTAATGCTATCATGTTATGAAACAAAATTTCAGTTTTACCACCAACATGAATTTGTGGAATTTCAAGATTATGTCATGAAAATTTCAAGTCTAATAAGCACGACGACATGCTATCAGTACTAATCTTCAAGTTTATGCCTACTTCTTTTAAAGCAGTCGCATTGTACGATAGAATATGGCCTTCTGAGAATCGACACCTTGGAGGCTCTCTTCCTTGCAAGTGAAACAATCTAAGAACATCTGTAAAATGCCTTATCTTAATGTCAAGGGGAGGCTTAAAATTGTGAGGGGTAATATACCAATTAAAAACCTTATATGTGCATGTAAGAAATGAAGGGAGGCTATTGTGATGGTCATGGGAAAAAGCTTTCTTGAATATCTCGTCAATAATAAAGAATGGGAGTTGATTCTCAAGTAAAATCAAATCACAGAGTATAGAACTCACTAACCATGGCTGTGATAATTTAGCATCATCATTCTCTTCCATGAGGAAGAGTTCAATGATGAAGCCAGCATCCATTAATGTCATTTCCACGAGTTCTTGTTCAGTAAGTTTAATAGTCTCTGAATAAGAAGCACGGATTTTCAGCTCAAATTGTCTTACAAAACGAACCAAATCATCCAAACTTGACTTTGTTTTTAGAATAAATCTTTTGAACACTATTTGCTTATGATTTTCCATCTCTTGAAGCCTCTCGTTGCGATAATGAAAGGGGCCAATTGAAACAACTTTTGGAGTGTAAGCCTCTTCTTTAAGACCACGAAGCATAATTCAATACCACAAAAAAGCAAAATAACGTCCTGAATAAGACACAATCAACGCCCTAAATTTCAAGGACGTCTGTCAATGGGTAGTAGAAAAGTTAACTTTTGGCACCCTAAAAAAATTCAGGACGCCCTGTAAAAGGCGCCCTGAATTAATTCAAGACGCCTTATATAGACTTTTTACACCCTAAAAAATTTTAGGGCGTCTTATAAAGACTTTTTACACCCTAAAATATTTTTAGGGCGTTATAAGTCTGTGCATTATAAGGCAAGTTAATAGACTTTTTATACCCTAAAAAATTTTTAGGGCGTCTTATATAGACTTTTTACACCCTAAAAAATTTTTAGGGCGTCTTATATAGACTTTTTACACCCTAAAATGTTTTAGGGCGCCTTATATAGACTTTTTACACCCTAAAACTTTTTAGGGCGCCTTATATAGACTTTTTACACCCTAAAAACGTTTTAGGGCGCCTTATATAGACTTTTTACACCCTAAAAACGTTTTAGGGCGCCTATAGTAATTTTTTTTTTCATATTGCTTACGAATATATTAAAATTTCCCAGGCGTATTTATGGCCTTTCAAAGCAAAGCAGACATACATCTTTTGATTTTACAAACAGCTCCCAACAAAGAAAACTCAGATTGAAATAATTTTAATTTTCTTAATCTACACCATTCATATCAAACTAAGGATTTGTATAAATAATTCTAAATTAAAAGAGCTCCAACAACAAAGTGCTCACATACAATTCAAATGATCATTATAAAGGAGCTTCAATTCTACAACAAAGTCCACAACAAAGTGCTCACATACAAGAAATTCTACAACAACAAAGTTTCACATACAACAAAGTCTACTACAACAAAGTGCTCACCCTAAAAAATTTTTAGGGCGTCTTATATAGACTTTTTACACCCTAAAATGTTTTAGGGCGCCTTATATAGACTTTTTACACCCTAAAAACGTTTTAGGGCGCCTTATATAGACTTTTTACACCCTAAAAACGTTTTAGGGCGCCTATAGTAATTTTTTTTTCATATTGCTTACGAATATATTAAAATTTCCCAGGCGTATTTATGGCATTTCAAAGCAAAGCAGACATACATCTTTTGATTTTACAAACAGCTCTCAACAAAGAAAACTCAGATTGAAATAATTTTAATTTTCTTAATCTACACCATCCATATCAAACTAAGGATTTGTATGAACAATTCTAAATTAAAAGAGCTCCAACAACAAAGTGCTCACATACAATTCAAATGATCATTATAAAGGAGCTTCAATTCTACAACAAAGTCCACAACAAAGTGCTCACATACAAGAAATTCTACAACAACAAAGTTTCACATACAACAAAGTCTACTACAACAAAGTGCTCACATACAATTTTATAATTCACACATGACAACATCATATAAATCATACCCTCTCAACCTATGTGTAGAAGAAGATGTCCAGACAAAACATCTCGAACCGTATCAATGTTTTCCTCCGAGTACGGATCCAAACTATCAAAAAACTGTAAATTGGAAATCAAGATATATAAGATAAACCAATGAAGTGAATGCAATAATTAACTAGCCAAGATTATTTGATGAAACTCCATTTTTTGAGCCTTTCGCAGTTGTAGCATCACTGTAAATGGAAACACCGTCAAGGTTAAAACAAAAAACGCCGAGGGGATTGAAACAAAATCACAAAATTTCTTGCCTTAAAGTAAGATAGATACAATAAAGAAGGGGGGAAGAAAACGAAAAAAGGAAAGGAGAAAAAGTAAGAGGAATACGTAGAAATGTGACTTCGAGTAGCTCTGTTCTTGAGGACTTGAAGTTGTAAAGATTGGTGGGAAGAGCTTAGGGTTTTTATATCTTGAGCGTGAGTTTTGGCGCCCTAAGTATAAGTTAGGGCGCCTAAAATATACTTTAGGCGCCCTAAATAAAGTTAGGGCGCCTAAATATTTTAGGCGCCCTAAATAAAATTTAGGCGCCCTAACTTTATTTAGGGCGCCTAAAATATATTTTTTGGTGCTAATTTTTACCGCCTAGATAATTTTTTGAAAAAAATTTGGCGCTTAAGTCTTAAAATCAATTACTTTAGGCGCCCTAAAAAAAATTTAGGGCGCCTAAAATATACTTTAGGCGCCCTAAACTTTTTTCGGGCGCCTAAAATATATTTTTTGGCGCTAATTTTTTACCACCTAGATAATTTTTTTAAAAAAATTTGGCGCTTAAGTTTTAAAATTAATTATTTTAGGCGCCCTAAATAAAATTTAGGGCGCCAAAAAGCTACTTTAGACACCCTAAATTAAATTTAGGGCGCCAAAAAGCTACAATTTAGGGTGTCTAAAGTAGATTTTTGACTTTAGACGCCCTAAATTATTTAGGGTGTCTAAAGTAGCTTTTCGGCGCCCTGAATAATATTTAGGGCGCCGAAAAGAATATTAAGGCAAATAAAAAAAAATTTAAAACATAATTTTTCACAAGTTTTTTGGCGCCTTGAAATAAGCTTAGGGCGCCTAAAGTAGCTTTTTGGCGCCCTGAAACACGTTTAGGGCGCCTTAAATAAAATAAATAAATAAATATGTTTTGGCGCGTAAAAAATTACCCAGATTACACCCATCGCGCGAAAAATTAAGTTTTATCGCTAAATTGTAGGCAAACTTTAGGCGCCCTAAAAAAATTTAGGGCGCCTAAAATATATTTTAGGTGCCCTAAACAAGATTTAGGGCGCTTAAAGTCTTGGCTTATACTTTTTACTCCCTTTTTTAAAATAAGGACGTCTTTTTGGGAAGTAGTATCCACTTTCTATAGTAGTGATTGGCACCTTATAGATACAACATTCCCTTGTCAAATCACTATCTCCCCAATCTTGAATCCTTTTTGTGATGTTTATAGTCACCTCATCTTCCACCTATGAAGTTTGATTCATAATACAATCAAAAATTACACAGGCAATACACACGCGCGAGCGCACACACATATATAGAGAGTCCCCTATACCAAAGAAAGAAAAACTTTATTACTCTTCCTGTTTTAACCTAAGACTTAGCTAATAGGAGAGCTTATCTTAATCCATATTTATTTTTTTTTTCTTAATTTACCCTTATTGATATTCCCTCAAATTCCCTTAGTAACAATAAAATAAGCAAGAGATAGGGCAATATAATTAAAGAAAATAATTAGAGTGTTTTAGAAAAAAAAAACATATCATTTAAATACCTTAATCTGATCAAATTATATAAATAAGTCTTACATTAAGAATTGTAAGAAATACAATTGAACAAAGAGTACTGGAGGATGCATACTTGTTGTTGCTGAGGAGTCCATGAGGCCTCCCGATAAATCTGAGTATGTATTGCTTCTGCATCCATCAAAATCAAAACTTAGTCAAGAAAGTCGATTTGCTGCCCTGAAATTACAACACTGATTATTTTAATATTTGCTGACATTCTATGTAGTATTTATCATGAAAAGTTATCAACCCCATACAATCTAGAATCTCTTTTATGTCACGTTAGAAGGAAGTAATATTCTTGAGAAAGAATGTTTAAAATACCTTGAAAAATATTCTTTCTCGAGTATATATTACTTCCTTCGGACTTGAAAACTAAATCGATTAAACCTTCAATAATTCTTCTACTAATCTAAATAAATGGTTTAAACCATATTTAATAGTTAGAAACTAAAAACATCCTTAGGACATAAATCTTAAAATTTTTAAATAAAAAATGAATTTTAAATTCTTACACCAACCAACTAATAAATCTAAACCGATTAAAATTAACTATTATACAAAACTCAAACCTTTTTTAAAATTATAACTCTAAAATTTTTACTAATTAGTACTATATTATCCTCATCAGAAAAAGAAAAATACGTGAAATAATTTTTATAAAGAAAGTTTGTTGAAACGAAGTTATTTTAGTTAGTTAATTGACCTTATAAACTTACTTTAGGTCGGAAAGTATAAAGGGAAAATGCATATGGAGGCCCAAATAACCAAGAAAATCCCAAAAAAGGCTCAAACCAAAGTTTCTGATCAGAAAAGGCCTTAGGGCCCTAATGGGTATTAAGTTGTAAAGTGAAATGACGAAAAAAACCCACTAGTCACACTGAAAAAGGAGGGGGACGTCAAATTGAAAATCAGTCAATATCTCTCTCTACTCGACTCTTCTTTCTACTCTACTCGTCCTAGACGTCATTGTTGCTCGTATCAGGAAGGTGAAGCCGTCAGCCACCGTCGACCCTCTGAAGCTGATAGTGTCGCCATCGTCGGTTAGCCTGTGGCATTCTTCCGTAAAGAAAGGTATGAAACATTTTAGGGATTAGGTTTTATTCCGTCCGAGTATGCCTCTGATTCTCTATTCTCTGTATCCTCTAATTTGAATGCTTGAAGGTGAAATATTATACTCTAACTATCATGTAATTAGAAGAACCATTGAAAATTCTGCGTGAAAGCAAGAGTGTTTGCGTCTGAGTTTTTCTGTGAGTGATGCGTAGAAGGTATAGTTTCGGATTTTGTGGACTTCTCGCGTCTTCACTTGTATTAATAATCTGGAAGGGCCTTTAAACCTATAACAATTTTTGTTCATGAAGAAAACGAACCTTAAAAATCTATTTGGGAGATTTAATATTATTTGTTTCATGAAATAGGAAGAAATTGTAAGCCTATAACAAATGTCCCAGTTGAAATAATTGTCTTTCAAACATAGCAAGATTTTAAGTAAAGAGCCAATCAGTTGATTAAAATATGTATTGTACCCATAACTCATAAGTAACAACGTTAGTGACTGTTGAATTAAGGATTATGTGCAACTTTGATTCAATCATGCACAAGTGCTCATTGAGGAAATCTCTCTGAGGTTTGTGATTTCAGATAATTATATTGCCTTTGAACCTTGCTTGATAGAATTAAACAACAAGGCCACACAGAGTTATCATAAGGCTTTAACCCATGCATGCCCTGCTTCTTTATATATAATCTAGTAGAGTGTAAGGCAATATCTTGATTGGATCATGCTAGCCCGCACCATTTGGCATTCACCTAAAGTGACCAGAGGTAGAGCCAAATTAACAGCTTGATACTCTTGTGTCTCTGCTTCTTTATTGAAGTGACCAAAGGCAATGCCAAAATCAAAGCTTGCTAGAACAGGAAAAGAAGGAAGTCCATACTAATGCTGATTTTAATATACAATTCCTTGTAGTATAGATTAGAGTGCAAAGGAATATGCAATTCAAAACTGTAACTAGTAAGTATTGGTTGTAATCTAAGGCCTTGAAAATAAATTAATAGAATCTGTCAAACATTAGGATAGTTAGGGGTCATAGGCATAATTCTATATCATCAGGGAATTATTTCCTCTCGTATTTTTCCTTCAATAAGCTTCACAACCAGCAAAAGCTTTAATTGGGTTGTGATTCAACTATTCATTTTAAGTATGACTTCTGATTGCTGAGTGGAATCATTTTGATCCTCCTTTGAGCTTTGTTTGCTTAATTTTCTTATGGATTCAATTTATGCATTGAAAGCTATTTGTAGAATCATTTTATTGTCCAGTAATCTTCCCATCTATCTTATAGGTTTGACTCACTTCATCCATTGTGAGCAAATTTGGTGAAGTTCATTAGGGGAGTAGGAATGTGATAGGCAAGCTGCTGTCATAGTTCCTCATATATTTTTTTTTAAAGTTAACTAGAGTATTGACATAAGCAAATCTTCTTCTTCTTGCGTTTTGTTTTTTGAATTTGAAACTGATTGTAGTACTTTTAGTTTAAAATGAAAATGGGTAAATAATATCTCGAAGTTCACCCTGGGAGTTTGAATGTGCAATGTAATTGAATGTTTTGCAAAATCTGTTTGGGTGGATGAACCAACAAGGTGGCAGGGATGAATTAATTGTTATCAAATGTTATGGATAATTGTTTGCAGATACATTGAGAGGTTTGGTGTTAGCTGCAATTCTTGATCTAGGTGGTAATATTGTAATTGGCTTTTCTCTAGGACTACTTTGAGTATTTTTTGATTTAGCAAATCGAGATTTTATACTTTTAGGTTGTCAAATTGTCTGCATCACTTTACCCCTTAGTGTTCTTACTACTCTTACTATTAATTATCATTATTAATAATAGTGTTCTTACTATTATTTTCATGGTTGTGCATCCACTAAACAAATCAGTGAAATATTGAAATTCTAGGACCATCCCATGTCTTCTACTTACCAATTTTTGTGTGTGTTAAAGTCATTCATTGATTGATTGACATTTTTTTAGTTTTTTTTCCTTGAAAAAACCAGATACTACTATGGATTATATATTTCACCATATGAATATCTCTGTGGTTTTGGTTATGATTGCAATGATACTTATGTCTTGTTTTATATGATGATTAGATGATGTTTTGGAAATGTAGAATTCCAAATTTGCACCACCCTCTTAATCTTGACAAAAAATATCTAGCTCATTGATCTTTATTGCAGATGATATGGCATCTTAATTTCTTCATGGCCTTCTGTTTTATTGTGCTTAACAATGACTATATGCTCTATTATATTTGTATAATGCACACACTATTTACTTTGATGATGTATGGAGCATTGGGTATATATAATAAGTATAATGGGATGAGTTGAGTGATAGCTGTGAAGATTTTGGTGTGCTTTCTTATGGTGATCTTGCTTTGGGAGATTCCTAGACATAGTTTGGAGTCCATTTGCATTCTTTTTAAGTTAGTAATCTTCTCATCTTGAAGCTTTTAAATATTAGTTGAGTGTGTAATTATGGTTAATAAATGCATAATGGTCTTTTTTGTATGGTAGGTTACACTTACCCTACAAAACCAGATCTCCCTAAATTGCGTGAGTGGCAATTCATATCTGGACTTGATCGCTATATCAATGGAAACAACATCGATGTTGACAAAACCAGATCTCCCCAAAAAGTGTTGTCTTTTATTGAGGACTACCACAAGCAGAAGAAGAGACATTAGGGGGCATACTTGTTAGAACACATTCTAGTTGATGACAAATATGTATTTATTACAAAATTGTATTCATGAGAATTAGTTGATGACAAATATTTATTTATTACGAAATTGTATTCATGAGAATGACTTTCACCATTTGTTCTTTTGTAAATTGTTTACTGATGCTAACTTCACAATGTTTATTCAATGACAATGGCAAATTTTTGCTTATGTTTTGATAATTGTTCATGGAATGCCAACTGTAAAAGAATGGACAATTAAATCAAACATTTGTACAGGCAATATCAGTACCCATTTGTATCAGTAATGTGATACAATTGTATAAGTCATATCAATCATTTGTATCAGCCATACTAGTCATTTGTACCAGCCATATCAATAGCGAAAAACAACAATATCAGTAGCCACTAACAACAACATCAGTAGGTACTTACAACAATATCAGTAGCTATGAACAACAATAACAGGGGGCATTAGCAACAATAACAGTACCCAATAATAACAATAACAGTGTCTATTAACAACAATAACATGGGATGTTAACAACAATAACAGTACTCCTTAACAACAATTAACGAGTCATTGCCAACAATATCAATAGCCACTTACAACAATATCAGTATCCACTAACAATAATATCAATAGACAATAACAACAATATCAGTAGCCACTAACAACAATATCAGTATCCACTAACAATAATATCAGTAGACAGTAACAACAATATCAGTAGACACTTACAACAATATCAGTAGACAATAACAACAATATCAGTAGGTACTAACAACAATATCAGTAGCCACTAACAACAATATCAGTAGGCACTAACAACAATATCAGTAGCCAGTAACAACAATATCAGTAGGCACTAACAACAATATCAGTAGCCAGTAACAACAATATCAGTAGCTACTTACAACAATATCAGTAACCACTAACAACAATATTAGTAGCCACTTACAATAATATCAGTAGACAGTAACAACAATATCAGTAGACACTTACAACAATATCAGTAGCCACTAACAACAATATTAGTAGACAGTAACAATAATATCAGTAGACACTTACAACAATATCAGTAGGCACTAACAACAATATCAGTAGCCACTTACAACAATATCAGTAGAAAATAACAACAATATCAGTATGCACTAATAACAATATCAATAGGCATTTACAACAATATCAGTAGCGACTAACAATATTATTAGTGTGTAGTAACAACAATATCAGTCCCTAGTAACAATAATAGATATCAGTCCCTAGCCATTTTATTGCTTCTACACATACAACTAACAAAGACCATAGATGCAGAAACATCATAAAATTTACACAACTTTGTCATAAAAAATAAACTCAAGTGTTCTATACAATTGATGTAATAAAATGTGTCATACAACCACAAAAATTTATTTCCATGAATAACAAGTCAGCCTATGTACATAAAAAGATTTCTTCGTAATGCCTCATCTTTCGCTTGTGGGAGTCCTTGATTATCAACAACCCCTGGGAATTCTATCCTCCTGCTCGAACAATTGTGGCTTAACCCTTCGGAGTATATCCATAACGCATTTTCGCTGATATTAAAATTGACACAATTAGATGACAATTATATTGACAATTTTATAACATAAACACACATTCAAATACAGTTTAGCTTACCACTTGAGTTGCCATATGTTCCTTGACATCAAAGGATTCAAATACATTATAATGTGTGTGTGTAATTTGAAAACTAGAGAAGCTCAAAATATTCCTGTAAAAGTAGCATGACTTAAAACTATAAGTCTTCTAGAAAAATGAGATTGGACCCAAAAAAAAGGGTGAAAGAGGTTAGTTTGAATCATCAATCTCAAAATTGCAGTACATCAGAGAATGTAACAACAATCATCTCCGAACCACCCCAAGAATGCAATAATTATATGAAGTATCAACAGAAGCATTTTACTTCATAGAGTAAATCAATCAATTAAAAGCTCAAATAATCTATCCCTCCTTCGGAATAGAAGACTGATCATTGATGGATTCTGCATTTTATTTCTTCATTAATAAAAGGTTGAACACAAAAAATGCAATCAGATAATTTCATCATCAGGTCATATGATACAATAAGTAGCACAACTTAAATTATATGCATCTTAAAGAAATGGATTGTAGATATTTTGTGCTTAGCATGAGAAAATATGGACACTAACTTCATCTACAGCAATATCAAACAAGCTGGACCATGTTTTTCACCTAGACACATTGCTTTGCCTAATGAAATATTTCTCAGCATGGCTGGCTACTTGAGTGGGTGTCCTTAAAATAACAAAATTTCATGCAATTCTGTACTAATCACATTTGCCTAGCTTCTGCAATCCAAGTAGAAACATTTTTTGTTCCTCCTCAATCCATTGAACACCTACATATCCAAAATAATAAAAACCATATACATACACATAATGCACTCATAATGCACTAATTGTTAAAACTTTATGGCCATAAATGGAATAATGGATTAAACACCAAAAGATCTTAAGCATAAAATCATTCTATGTTCCGTGGGCATCTTGGGATCTAAGTGCAATGTAAAAATTATATAATGAAAAAAACTGGAATACTCTGATGCATTAATTATAATAGAAATGAGACTACATAGTTATATTAGTAGTTATGGACTTATAGTAGTTAAAAAAACTAGGAGGCTGTTTTAAAAAATGATGATTAAAATCTTCCATGAACCATAAGAGCTGCTGGAACATAGGGAGTGAGACTCAATCTTGACCATAAAGAACATGACCATCTGTATCAGGTTCATTTGGCAACATCCAATATTGTCCCCTAAGAAAATCATACAGTCAAGAATGTTGTACATACACTCTAGGAGTTCACTTATTATTAATGAATATATAATAAAGCTAACCTATATCCTTGGGTTCAGTCCTCCTACTAGTGACAGCAGGGAAAAGTATTTATTATTAATGAAATACACTGTTAAGGAAGAACAAATCAAACAAGCAGCACCACCACAATGAATAAGAATTAACAGATTAACGACACAAAAGAGAAAGCTAATCATGTATCCTAACCATGTGAAGGGTTGGAATTCTTCAATATGGAGGCATCGAGAGAGTCCCTGGGTTATTCCAGCAATTCAAGTGCAAGGTGCGTCTTGCCAAACAAGTGAAAATGAAAATGATATACAAATCTTAATCCTCCGAATCATCACACATTCATGTTAAAGCTAGGCTTAACAATCTATTGGGTAAAACAAAAGACCAAACAATTAGACTTCAGAAATAAAATTCAATCATATTTGGTTTCATCCAAGTATTACAAGTTCGAGACGACACTCTATTAAATTGAAAAAAAAGGTCAATCATATGCCATGCTTCATTTTTAAACATAAACAAGATTATACTATGGCAATTCTAGAAATTGAGCTTACGGTGACGTACCGAAAGACTGGAAGTTACACAGTGACGACGATTGCTACGGCAACGGCGGCGGCGGTTTACATTTTCACGTTTTCGAGAGTTGAAAGAGTTGAGTTCATAGTCTTGAGAGAGTGATTTTCAATTTTTTCTTCCCTTCTTTTTTCAGCTTAGTGAGGGTAATTTTGTCATTTCACTTTATAATTGTATGTCAGAAAAGGCCCTGGGGCCTTTTCTGACATGTGAATATTCTTTGGGCCTTATTTGAGAATATGTTGCTTAATTGGGCCCTGACATGAATTTTCCCAAGTATAAAAAATAGTGTCGAAACGTGTATGCATGCTTAACGATAAAACCAAATGATGATTGATGAAGTACCACAGATTGACGTGTAGGTGGGGTATTAAATACCCCCATCTTTTTTGGCTTAGTGAAGGGAGTATACAAATACCAGTCTCGAACTCCCAACCCAAAAGCATCAATGAAGTATACAAATACCCCCATCTATTATTTCGGCAAAAACCAGAAAAAACCCTAATTATTTAATTATTTACCAAAATGTCACTGTGGCAAAACTATTAATTCATCTGTCCTCCTGTAATCGATTACATGGCTTATGTAATCGATTACAGAGAGCTAGATGATTATTATTTTTTGTACTATGTAATCGATTACATAAACTCAGAAGGCAAAATGGTAGTTAAGACGCGATGTAATCGATTACAACACAGGCCGTAATCGATTACATGTCGCGTTACAGTTTTTTAAAAACCAAACGCCTCATTTTCCCTCATTTCACTCTCTTTTAACTGATTAGGGCTCCCCACTCTCCTCCTCCTTCATTTTCGGTCAGAAACCATCGGATCCAAGGCGTGGGTGTTGGAAAACTACAATGTAAACAAATCTATCCGTTTTCGGTGTAGTTCAGTTATTGGGTCTTTTGGGCCTTTTTTCTGAAGCAAGCCTATCCAATGTAAACAAAACTGCAACCTAAGAAAAAAATCTAGCAGCAAAAATAATTAATACAAACCAGTATTTCAGCAACAAAATTGCAGCCTCATAATTGTAGTGAAAATGGTAAATTAACTTGAGGACCTCAAGTCAGAGAAAGACTATTCTATGAGCTATACAATATCCTAAAAAAATATCCTGAAATATATTTTTCATACCGTTTAGTACCCTGAAATATTTTTTTGAAGATCCTAAAATAATTTTTTAAGATCATGAAGTATTTTTTCAGTAACATTCAGTATCTTGAAGTATATTTTTAATACCACTCAATACCCTAAAATATTTTTTTCAATATCCTAAAATATTTTTTTTAAGATCATGTAGCATACTTCAGCACTATTTAGTATCCTGAAGTATCTTTTCAATATCCATTAGTACTCTGAAATCTTAAAACAAAAAAAAAAACGCAAAAGGTTTTCTTAAAACTACGCCAAAAGGTGCAACTTTAAGAAAAGGATGGCAGCGGATCTGCAGTGGACTCAAGCAAGTCCCAAAAATGAGGAAACTCTACTACATAGCTTATTCTCCTATTTCTTATATGTTTTTACTGCTTGTTATGTCCTTCTCCCTCTAATTAGAGGAATGAGGACATTTTTATTTATTTTTATATATTTAGATTAAATTATATGCTGCATCTTGATTTTTTTTAATATTCAGTATCTCAAATTAATTAATTTACATTCTTACATTCAGAAATATTTTTCTTGTAACACCAATATCCTAAAAATTAATTAATTTGAGATACTAAGTGCAAAAAAAAAAAAATTTAGGATGCAACATATAATTTAATTTAAATAAATAAAATATAGGGGGGGCGAAAGCACTCAACCCTCTAATTAGAGGGAGAAGCACATAACAAGCACTTAAGGAAAAACACCTGATATGAAATAGATATATTGATGATTCTTAAAATTAGTCAATTAATGAAATAATGCATAAAAATCTATTTAAGCTCAAAATTATCATTTAAATATTAAATTAATGTGGGATAAATAACATAGAAATTATGCCTTTTCACTTAATCTAAGTTTTGTCTTTTCCAAATAAAATAACTAATTTTGTTGTCAAATCGAAATATAAATATTCAAAATCTAAAAAGTTGTTTTGAGATAGTGAGGGTTCTTAACCCCTAAAGAGGATAATACAAAGTTAAATTTCAGGAAACTCATTTGATATGAGAATTTTAACCTTGATATTTTTGGCTTTACAAGAATTAGACTTAAGTAAAAAATAATTGGGAATACATACACAATCCTTTAGTGTTGATTTTCTCTCGCAAGCACAAGGAATGGCATCAGTTTCCAATTCCATCCTCCGTTCCCTTTTTTCTAAGGGAAAATTGATTACAGGGTCCAAGGAAGCAAAATAATTACAAAAAAAACCTAAGAAACATTCACATGCCAGAAAATGCCCTAGGCGTAGAGGGCCTTTTCTGGCATTTTTTCAAAAAACGTTAGCAACTACATCAGTAGCGGTTAACAACTATATCAGTCCCCGTTAACAACTAAATCAGTCTAATTAACAACTACATTTTAACAACTACATCTGTAGCAATTAACAACTACATCTGTAGTAATTAGCAACTATGTCCGTACACTTTTTTTTGAAAAAATGCCAGAAAAGGCTTTTTCTGCCATGTGAATGTTTCTTGGGCCTTTTTTGTAATTATTTTGCTTCCTTGGGCCCTGTAATCAATTTTCCCTTTTTCTAAAACCTCCTAGTGACTGTTCGGTTTAATGATGAAAATTTTATATAAGCTTGTCTGAGCCAGAAACAAATATGATCATGAAGCTCATTTACATCACCAAACTCCAAGCGGCACGTAAGCAAAACTAACAAAAGGCTTGTTTTGCGTTGGAAATAACAGTAAGAAGAATCACTTCTATTTACTCTTTATCTCCCTTCATTATTTCTTATTCAATTTTTTATACTTTTTGCTTAAAATTTGTACTTCGCATAAATGTTTAAGTTATTTTTAATAATGTTAATTTTTAAATAAAAAGTGTATTTAAATATTCAGATCATTTATAAAATTATTATTATTATAAATTAAATAAACAATTTTATAACGCTCATACCATTTTTTGTAGTTATTTTAATAAATAAAATACTAATATAATCAAATTTCTAAAGTCACTTAGATAAAAGAAAAATTCATGCAGAAATCAGTTACCCAACATCACTTTAACCAAAATCACTTCAAATCAATTCCACTTGTAAAATCATGTTCATTTAAAAGCATATTTGTTCACCACTAATCAATGTCACTTCGTGACATGAAATGTTCATCCATATGAAAAATAAATATGCAACATAGAAGCTACAAATTAGACCAAAAAAGAATAACCTATTTTACTATTTCACTTAGGTTATCATATGATCAATTGTTTCAGTAATTATACAAGCAACCTTCCAGGGAAGAGAAAATCAAAAGAATATATAATGTATTGCATCCATCAAACAAGGAAGTCAGCATCAGAAACTTCAAGGACTTTGTGCACACCAATGGGGTTCACACCAGGTCGGAATGCATTTCCTTCAATATACCTGTGAAGAAAAATTTTACTCAGTTCAAAGAATAACAGACAATGGATCGTCTTGAGAAAAAACAATCCACAACAATCTCAAGATTAGAAAAGCCATTTTAACATGATTGCGTATGTCTTTCCATAATTGGTTAGTTATACATGTTTGGGAAACACCCGCAATCATTTTTGGTCCGTTTTATAAGATAAAACTCACATACAACTTGTGGCTCATGCAGCGCAAAATCATTTAAAATAAGCTAATTCAAACGCACAACTAATCTATCACATTTCCCCCTAGTTTTGGTATATCATAACTAAAGAATTTCACATTAAACAATGGTAGAGCAACAGAAACTCACAATTCTTTCAAGAATGGATGCTTATAGAAGGCATCTGGAATTCTCCCAGAAAACTGGTTGTGATCCAAGTACCTGGAAAACAACAATTAAGGGGAAAAAATGTTAACATTGACGAATCTTCCTTGAGTGCACATAAGAACATTTTCTAGGAGAAGGTAGCAAAAGCCCATCTCTACTGTTCACATATAAAAAGAAGATATGACTAGAAGTGACAACACTCTGGAGATCATAGAAGCACAAACCATGGTTTACTAGTTTAAGCTGTACAAGTCTTCAAAATCATGAAGATTAGGTTGAAACTTGCATCAGATTCTATTTGACATCTCTTAAAGCCCTTAAAATCTCAGCAAACCGATATTATATTACTTGGTCACTCACATACCAAAAAAAATGTTTTATAAAAGAAAGAAACAGTTCCTCTATATATGAACAGGAAGATAAAAATTACACCTGATAATAACAATCCAGACTCTTCTTAATTAACTGCTATTATACTTAAAAACAGTCCAGTATTAAAAAAAGGAATTATGATTGATGAAGTCAGAAAACAAACTTACAAGTAAGTCAATTTAGGAATGTGAGCAAGGCTTGATGGTATAACTCCTGCCATTTTGTTGTAAGATAGGAACCTGTCTCAAAAACCAATCAAACATTTTAGGGAAATTTTCAAAGCAGTGCGCCAAACATAATAGTTAGCCGCATTAAGCTTAGAAGAGCATGAAAAGCAAAACCTTCAAAAGCATAAGGGACAAGGTGGTGGGAAAAGGAGAAAAGCAGGGAAATATGAAAGGGAAAGAAGCAAAGGCATTACTCACAGGATTTCAAGATTGGTCAAGTTAGCAAGTTGTGCAGGTACTCCTCCAGTGAAATAGTTATTGTTCAGGTATCTATGTACAAAGCAAGTGGAAAGGATTTAGACATAGCGTCTTATTGAAGACAAGGAAACATTAAGATGAAAATAATTCTTGACTCATGGGCTAGAAATAACTAACAGATTCCGGAGTGCAGGAAAGCAACCTTCGATGCGAATGAGTTCCCTTATGGTACCCACCAAATGATTGTTTCCAACATCCCTATCAAGACATCATCACCAAGAGTCACATTAAGGTCGATAATTATAGGAAAAGAACACTGCAGTAAGAGAACTATATAAAATTTGAATATTACAGGTGCCGAAGATTTTGTAGGGTGCCCAATTCTGGGGGAATTCTTCCAGCAAGACGATTTTCATGAAGATAAAGGTAGCGAAGCTCCGGAAGATTAGCTAGTTCCCTGGGGATTTCTCCCTTGAAATTATTAAAGCTCAGGTATCTGCAAAGAGATACAAATTAATGTTTGTAAAATATAAACAAAATAATGCCAAAAAAATAACAAAGAAAGTAATCAGTAAGATCAAGTTACTCACAGATGTGTCAGACTCTTAAGCTCACCAATCTCTGGAGGAATCGCATCCTGTAGCTTGTTCCACCTCAAATTTCTGGAAGGAAAAAAAAAATATAGGTCAGACATTAGTCGAGCATTATAGAATCAAACTCAAATACAACTTATTGCTTGTTCAACGGCAGTGCGAATAAGGTACTCTTCATAAAACAACAATGGTTATTAAATCCTACTTTATAAGCAGAAATGAGAATTCATATACAATGAAGGGAGACATTCTTATGCATGATGTAAAAGTTGAAGTATCAGAACAGAATGAAGTGAGAAATCAAATCAAGGAAGGATCAGAGAATAATACAATATTTTAAGCCGCTTCAATCGTCCAATTTGAGGAGGAATAGGCCCTGTCAACTTGTTATTATGAAGATCCCTGACATAATCATGCGCAGTCCATGAGATCTCAGAAGGCATAAGCAAAAACATTCAGTTATACATATCAGAAGATCACATGAACATTAGAAGATTAACATATCATTACAGCATGTGAATCATATTTTTGGGATTTAGTTAAATATTCAAAGTAGCCATCATTAGCAGAAATCTGTCATTGGTGCATCCAATATCAGAATGAAATCATCGTTACATGCACGCAAAGATACTGTAATATGCTACTTTACAGGATACAAATCTTATTTTCCATCACTGACATTTACCATTTATGGACTAATTGAAAATCTTCTAATTGCGGGGAACTACCAGAATAAATAAAGCCTTTCACATCAAGTGGCTGGTCCGCCAATGGGCACAACACTAAGTTATACCAACAACACCTATTTTGGAAATATTTTGAGAATTGAGATCCAAAATAAGTGGAAGATACTTACAGCCGTGTAAGATCCAGCAAGCTGGTTACAGCAGTGGGAAAAGGTCCTACGATAGACACAGCATAGACCTCGCTGCAAACAAAGAAAATAATTCCAATTATCGAAAGCCATGTTCCTCTTGAAAACTAGAAATTCATCCCCAAGTACGATGCTTACAGTTCCGTAACTACTCGATAATCACCGACAGTGGAGCAGGTGACACCAGACCAGGGAGGCAGATCGCCATCTCCACAGGGATCATCTCCAACCCACGCATACACAACTCTCCAACCAAGAGAGGCCTTGATCTCATTCAAAGCTTTAACTGAAAATTGTAAAAACCAAAGACCCATAAAATGCCAATCCTTTATGCATTAAGCAAAATCCCCATGAGCCAAATCAGATAAAACTCCAGAGAACAAAGATCCGCGGTGTTACCATCACGCTTAAGGGTTTTACAGTCCGCAGAGTGGAGCATCGATAGAGTGAAAATAAGGATTAGAGAAAGTAGAGACGAGAGTATTCGCGCCATTTTGAGGGCGACCCAGAGATCCTTGGGTCTCAATCACGCTCAAAAAGAATTTGCAATTGGCGTTCCTCGTGGATCTGAAGAGTTATTGGCTAAGATTTATCTTCTTCTTTTTTCTGTGTAGCTCTCAGGTCTTGGATTAAAAGAGAAAAATCGTGGCCTCTGAGATTTGGGATTTGGCAATTTAGCAATTTGAGCGACGGAAGCAGTGGGAATTATTGCTGATGGACAAATGGAAGTGGAGCTGCAGCGAACGCGGTATCAATGTTGAAAATCTCGTCCCCACTTCGTCGGCAATGAAATTTTATATACATTTTAAAAAATTTCTAATGTTTTTTTTTTCAAAAAGACAGAAAAAAATATAAAATTATAAAATCTTAAATTAAATTAGGTTTGTAACCAACAACTAATAAAAAAATGTGAAACTTAATAAACAATTTACAACTCATCTTTTAAAATTGTACAATAACAAAGCATTTCTGTCCAATAACAACTTTATAATGTTTTCAGTGACAAAAATAAAAATATTTACCATAAAAAAGTACAATATAAAAAATTATTTCAAAGCTAGGAAATCTTAAAAAATAAAATTAAGATATAGAACCAAAATATTATTTCTCAGTTAAATCCAACACTAATCTATTTATATTTTATAGGGCATCCAACACTCTAAATTATAAATTAGATTATGATGCAAAATATAATTGAAAAATAACATGTGCCGTCATATAATGCACAAGGAAAATATTTGTTGTTAATTGCGCTGTAAATAGAATTTAAGTGTTGGATACTACTAAGTAATGACATTATTTTACCCAATTAAAAAAAATTTTGTGTGCGTGTGTGTTTGAAATTGAAATTGAATCAAACATATCGAGCATCATCTGCATCAAAAAAATCCTTGCCAATTCTACCTTCATCTGGTTCCTTACCAAACGATGCAGTCTGCCATGATATCCTCCCCATGATTTTTATTTTTATTTTTTGTAATTTTTATTGTGACGGGTAATTTTGTTTTATTTTCTGATGTCAGTTATCATCACCTAGGGACTATTGTTGTACTATAATCCTTCTATCTTAATAACATTTTCCTTTTACAATATGCAAAGAATAATTATCCTATTTATACCATTTTAATTATTTTTTTTTTTTTTACTATAGCTTTATCTAGTGAGAGGACAGAGACACGACTTACATCATCCCGACCAAGTGACCTGGCGATAATTATACCACTTTGCAGAAAGATTGATCCAAACTTATACAAAAGTGTGAAATCTGCAAGAAAATTCAATGTCATGTAATTTTTTATAATTTAAGAGAACTCTATTAGATTATTTGCAGAAGGGGCCTTCATGTCACTACTCAAAATTCATTTGAAATCATTTGTGTCAACAAGAACTTTAATCTGACATTTTTTAATCATCATTAGTCAGCCATTTGGCAGGATTTAAGAATGATATAGTCACATTTTTCAAACATTTCCTCTTCTTTAGCTCCCCCTCTTCTTTAAGAATGATATATGTATGTACGTCCAGACTCTGTAAACTTATCGTTAACTAATAATTTTGATTTTAATTCATTCACAAAAAATATTTGTCTTTTCATAAAAAAATTGAAATTATATTTTTTTAAATAATGGTTTGTCAAACTAATTGCAATATATATATATATATATATATATATATATATATATATATATAGAGAGAGAGAGAGAGAGAGAGAGAGAGAGAGTAAAATTTTACTGTAATGGCACCTTAACAGATATGATGATTTTACTTTCCACCACCTCTGCCTATGTATTGGAAATTGCTTTCACTTCTTGTTTGCCTATTAGTTGTAGGGTTGCAATTTTGTCACTTGAAGACCTACTTTGAGAGAAATAAAATCCTATAATTTGTTTGCCCCTTTTCTTTCATAGAAGGAGCGAGCTTCTGTAGAATAAGTAGCAGCTCGCACATTGCCACATTGGAATCCATAAGAACAGAGTGAATTTGGAACTAATGTTTAAATATTATATGGAAATTATTATGAAATTTTCCCTATAAATAATTATGACGATAATTACCAAAATTTAAGGCATGTTTTCCTATAAATTAAAGGTAATATAATTGAGAATAATTATTGGTCATAATCTTTTAGAGATGGTATTTTATGGCCAAAATAAATTAATTGAGGGAAAGAATAAAGTCAAAATATCTGGAAATTAAGGCCTAATTTCCATGAATTTTTGGGAAACGGCTTGTAAGATTTATTATCAAATAATTCAATTATATATATATATATATATATATATATATATATATATATATATATTGGTATAAAAATTTCAGGAAAGAGGTTGGGTTGGATTCACCCACAATCCAAGGACAGGACGAAAAAATCTCCTTTCCTCCTAGGTGATACCAATGTTGGGCAGGGCGAGCCGTCTATTACCCTCATGCGTTTACCTAGACACCCAAGAGCTAGGATGTCACCCCCAACACCTTGACTAGCTCCAGGATCAAACCCTCTCCCTTTAGTGAGAGTATCCAACCCCTTTGCTAGTTGAGCCCAAAGATGAGGGGTGTATATATATATATATATACATGACATGCACACACACATATATATATATGTAACACACACACACAAACACATACACACATATATATATGTAACACACACACATATATATTATACAAAAGCCCATTAGCAATAGAATTAAAAGCTCATTGTTTTTTTCTCAAAACCAATTACTCATTATATTGCTTCAGCCATCACGTGATAACCTATTCAGGTAGCCAAACTTCTACCCCTCGTCCTAGGGCTCAACTGGTAAAGGGGTCGGACTTTCTCACCAAAGGGAACGGGTTCAATCCTAGAGTTGGTCAATGCGCTGGGAGAGACATCATAGCTCTTAAGTGCTTAGGTAAACGCCTGAGGGTAATAGATAGCTCACCCTGCTCAACATTAGTATAACCTAAGAGGAAAGAAGATTTCGCCTTGCCCTTATGGGTGAACCCAACCCCTTTCATAAAATTCTCTTATGAAAAAAAAAGGTAGCCAAACTCCTTCCAGCATTATTTGCGTGAGCAGTAACCAAATAATAGCTGGATCAACATATTCCATTTCCTAAAATCAGTTGGCCCAAACCACCCAACCCACTATATCCATTAAGTATTCTCTAACCCATCACGTGAGCAAACCATCAGGAAGAGCAACACGCACACACAGACAACTCCTTGCGCCACGCTGAACCGATGCCTTTTTCGGTGGAGCAGCTTGTACAAAAGGATGAAAGCTAATCTCATTTTTGCTACTCTTGGATTCTACTTTCACCTAAGGTTAGCCTATCTTCTTCTGCACCGTTGCTCCCTATTATGTTATATATATTGCCTCCTTCGTTTTCCATTCACCAACCAGTTGAGAGTGAGAGCACCGAGAAAACAGAGAGACACAGCTGAAGGTGAGAATGAGAGAGTAAGACGCGATATTGAGTGAGCCCGAGAGAGAGAGAGAGAGAGAGAGAGAGTCTCATCTTGCTCTGCTCCTTGCCGTTGAAACAGGGAAAGTCCAGTCGCTCCAGTTTAGTTTGAGCATTGGAAGTAAGTTATCAATCTCTCTAGTTCCATCAGTTTTCCATCCAAAAGCTTGTGAATATGAACCTTATGAAATCAAACTGAAGAAAGCTGAAACTGAGCGTAAAGCAGGGGTTAGTTAGCGTCTGGGTTATGGATCTGCATGTGTGTGTGTGTAGCTAGCTGCCATTGATTTGCTATCATTGTTTTTTTATTTTTGCCGTCATCATTTTTTTCTGATGTGTGTGTGTGTGTCGAAGGCATGCTTACAGGGGTTGTTTAACTAATATGTATATTTATATATCCTATTCTTGCAGCTGCGTGTTGTGTCTATGCTTCATATATATATATATATATATATATATATATATATATATAAAGGTCTGTGCGTGTATAAGTCTATACTTCAGCCTTGCTATCTAAGTGCATATATATATTAGGGGTTGTGTAACTAATATATATTAATCAAATGCATGCCATTGACTATATACATGTAGAAAGAGAAAAGAAAACTCTGCATGAATATATATATATATATATATATATATATATATAAAATGCATGACGTGGCTGTGTGGGGGTTTATGAAACTAAGCACTTGTTGCGAGATAGGTATACAAATATATATATACATATATATATACATACTGATTTAGGAAAAAGAATGAGAAGCTTTTCGTCATAAAGCTTTTTGTCATAAGTTACTGTTGAAATTATAAGTGTATGTTTGAGTGTGTGTTTGAAATTATAAGCTTTTTTCTAGTTATGGATTGAGGTTGCGTGTCTTATAAGACTGTGTGTCTAATAAAGACTAAGTATGGTCCTTAGCCGTTAACTACGGTTACGGTGTGACTTGTTTACTCGTAAATGCTTCTATTTTAACATAACATGTGTTATATCATCATTTATGCATTATATCTGCTCTTGAGATTAATTGTTACCCCTAAGGTTCATTCATTTAAACTCCAGACCGTGTTAAAGAAACATGAAGTGGATTGGCCACAAAGGGAAAGGTGCAACAATAAGGATTATATTACTGTAAAAGCTTATCTTTTATCATTCAAGACTATTTGTCTAAGCGTTTATCTTTTGTATTAACATTTTGGATTACTGTATTAAGATCCCCTTATGGGATACATATTGCTCATGAAAAATTTACCCTCATGTTTTCAATGTTTTTGAACTAAGTTATTTTATGAAAGTTTTATTCCGCAATTAAGTCATCAAAACTATTCAATGCCTGTACGCTTATACTCCGGTAATAGTTAGATAAATTCCCTGTGTAAAAGAGTGTTTACACGTCTCACACGGAATTGCATTTATCTCCAATACATAGGGAAGTATTAGAATTTAATGAGCACATCATCAATGCCACCTCAGTCATCACCTTAGTCTTCTACACCACTGGTGAGTCGATGGCTTCTTAGGGTCTGTTTGGGGGGTTTTAAAACTTATATTTTGTCATAAGTTTGCTAAACACTCATTTTTTTTAAAAGTCATTCTGCATCAAAACTTAGGTTTTGTCACGAGTTTACCAAACACCTCTATTTTTTTAGAAGCTATTCTGAATCAAAATCTAGGTTTTGGAAAAAGCTATTCTTTTTTCATATTTTTCTCTCTCCTTTACTATCATTAGTATTTTTTCAATATTAGTTCGTAACCTTAAGTCACTACTAGAAAACAATAAATTTGCGACGGAATTTGCGAGGGAAAATTATTCCGCCGCAATTTGCGAGGGAAAAAGTTTTTCCGCCGCAAATTGCGAGGGAAAATGTTTTCCGCCGCAAATTGCGACGGAAAAAGTTTTTCCGCCGCAAATTGCGATGGAAAACATTTTCCGCCGCAAATTTTCGCCGGCACTGGTATTTCTCACAAAAAAAATTGCGACGGAACAAATTTTGCCGCCGCATTTTGCGACGGAAAAACTTTGTCCGCCGCAATTTGCGACAGAAAAATTTTTTCCGCCGCAAACTGTCCGTTCCCACCGACAGTTTGCGACGGAACCACTTGTTCCGTCGCAAAATCCGGCGGTTTGCGACGGAACAAGGTATTCCGTCGCAAACTGTCGGTGCAGTTTTGCGATGGAGCCCCTTGTTCCGTCGCAAACAGGCCGGTTTGCGATGGAACAAGTCGTTCCGTCGCAAACCAATTTTTAAAACCCCCTATTTCTTCTTCTTCTCGCACATCTGAAGCTTATTCTTCGTCCGTCCTCGTTGAAGGTTTCTCTCCTCACCAAGTCCGGCCACCGTCCCACGGAGCTCAGCCACCTCCATCTTGAGCCCTTATCTGCCTTTCTTGCTCTTCTTTCTCCTCCTCAAGCTATGAACTTCAACGGGTATGTTTTATTTTTAATGATCTTTTGTAGAATCCTTAATGTGGGTAACTTATTCTTTCTCCGTCACACATTTGTGCAATATATGATTTCAATTTTTAAATTCTTGCTCTAGCTATGTATAAATGCCTTAGGTTTTGCATATTGTTAAAGAAATTGCCGACGATCTACTCTAAAATACTTTAGTCCTTAACCATGTTTGAGGTAGTTAGTGATATTTTTGCAATAAAATATTTTCTGGGCAATCCCAACAATATACAAATATGTTATAGGATATAAAAATTAATAATTATAGTGTATATAAACTAATTGTCTTTAAATTCTCTAAATTGAAATAAAAATATGGTATTACGTCATTTATTTTGTTCGAAAGAATAATGTTATCTTAATTGCATGTTTATTCAATTAAAAACAATACAATAGTTAAGAAATTAAAAAAAAATTGCTATATTATTCCTTGAAAACATTATCAAAATGAAAGGGATAAAAAATACAAATATTATTTTATATGAATTAATTATACAAAATATTCTTATTTTGCCTACCTATAGAATGAAATTAGATTTCTTTTGGATTCTGTTGTATGATGTATATGAGTTGGATAATAAATTGAAATTTTTTAAAGGTTTATGTGTAAAAATATTGAAGAAATGAAAACACAAATGAATGAAATCTATTTATATATTACACGGCAGTAGTAGAGGTGGTCTTGAAGGACAAATAAATTGAAGTAGGATAAATAAATTGACTTTGTAATGTTGATTTTGCAGAAGATAATAGGGTAAAGGAATTAGAACAGACAATGAGGGAGCAAGGACAGATGCCTAGAGAGATGCGAGCACTTCTCTAATCCCTATCGAAGGGCAAGGGTACGGAGCTGCCTCCTGATGGTGACGATGACCAGACTGCTATTGTTTAGAGTTTTTTTAGTTTATTTTGGAACATTATATTTGTAATATTTTGTTTTTGCAATGTAGACTCGTAATATTTTGGAACATTATATTTTATTTTTATGATATACAATTTATTTTATTTTCTAATTTTTTTACATTTTTTATGATTTTTTTTTATTTTTTCAGATTTTTTTTTATTTTTTTAAATAATTTAGAATTTTGCGAGGGAAAATTGTTTTCCCTCGCAAAATGTGAATTTTTGCGAGGGAAAATTTTTCCGCCGCAAATTTCAAATTTTGCGATGGGTAAAATAATTCCCTCGCAAATTCAAATTTTGCGAGGGAAAATTTTTCCGCCGCAAAATTCAAATTTGCGAGGGAAAATTTTTCTGTCGCAAAAATTCACATTTTGCGAGGGAAAGTTGTTTTCCGTCGCAAAATTCGAGATTTTGCGAGGGAAAATTTTTCCGCCGCAAAATTTGAATTTTGCGAGGGAAAATGCATTTTTTCCGTCACAAAACTGATTTGCGAGGGTTTTTTTTGCGACGGACACTTTTCCACCGCAAATTCCACCGCAAAATTATTTTGCGACGGAAAATGCTTGTTTTGCGACGGAAAAATTCCGACGCAAAAAATGAATTTTCTAGTAGTGAGTATTTTTTTAGTACCTTAAAATATTTTTTCAACATATTAAAAAAATTTTCAAGATCGTGAAGTTTTTTTTTCAGTATTCTTAAGTATTTTTTAATACACATTAGTATGTTGAAATATTTTTTTCAAGATCTTAAAATAAGTTTTTAAGACCATGAAAAGTATTTTTTTAATACTAGTCAGTACATATTAAGAACTCCCTCTGGTCCTTATTATAAGACACTAACTATAATTTCTCACAAACCAAGGAATGAAAGTTATGTCATTAAATAGATCCAAAAATGATAAATTTTTCCAACTTTACCCCTATTTTAATGATGAGAATTTAAAGAGTTAGTTAAAAGTGATGGTATAATGAGAAAATAGCAATAAATGAATTAGTTAAAAGAAGTTAGTGCCTTATAATAAAGACAAAAAATTAATGGTAGTTGGTGCTTTATAATAAAGATCAGATGAAGTATCTTTTTAGTATCCGTTAGTATCCTAAAATTTTTTCAAAATCATTCATTACCCTGAAATATTTTTTCAATATCATAAAAAAAATTTTCAAGATCATGGAATATTTTTAAGTATTCTTAAATATATTTTTAGTATCCATTAGTATTCTAAAATATTTTTTCAAGATTAGTCGTTATCCTGAAATATTTTTTTAATATCCTAAAATAAATTTTTTTAGATAATGATATTCATCCAAAAGTTATTCTCCAAAAGGTATTTTTACATAGTAAATTTCAAAAATTATTCTCCAAAAATCATTTTTACTTCATAAATCGCAAAATTTATTCCTCAAAAACTACATCCAAATAGACTTCTTATTCTGCATCAACGGCCTCTTCTTTCTTCATCTCCGCCACCCCATCTCCATTAAAATCCAGTGCGTCACTTGAATTTAAGGAAGAAGATGATGATGCTTAAAATGATAGTTTTTAAACCTGATATTAAAAAAATCGAAAGGAATAGTTTGGTCTCATTAATTTACTAGCTTGAATATCTTAAGAAACTAATGAAAATTATAGAATGGAAAAAAAAAAAAAATATATATATATATATATATATATATATATATATTATTAAATAAAATGCAACGTTTAAAACACTCCATCCCTATTTTATGCTTCATGGAAATACATATCAATATATACTTAAAAGGAATAGCAAAATAAGTCGTTTCCCGGTCATATAGACTCAATTTACTGTTGTTAAGAACAGTAGCGGCTTCATCTTCGAGCCATTTCAGTAAGCCTTTCACTGTACATTTTGCCGGACTCTCAACCTGGCGCAATTTTGAATTTCAAAATGCCTCTCTCCTCCAGGACTTTTAGTATTTTGACACTGAGGTTCGAACTTCCGATGTTGTTTATGCCATTAACACTGATGCTGTCATGGTGCAAGACGCCATTAGCGAGAAGGTGAAGTGCGCCCACTTTTTAATTGAACCGGTTCATCTCTGTTTTCTATCCTTGCCGTGAACACTGATAATACTCGGTGAAGCTAGAATCGAGACCGACCAAAGAGGAGGAAGAAAAGCAGAATTACTATTTCAATTTGGGCTATGCGATTCGGACTTTGAGGGAGGAGTTCCCTGAGCTGTTTTTCAGGGAGCCTAGTTTCGATATCTACAGGTTTGTTGAGTGTTCACGTAATCGCATCCGTGATTTTCCACCATGGTAGTTGAGTGTTTGAGGAGAATAGATGATGTTTTTTTTATGATCTTTGTTTTTCACCTGTCACGGACATATTAAAAGTGAATTTGGTCCAATGATTAAAAAACCCAGTCAAATAGCTTCAGTCATGCTCATAACCACCTTCTTGAATATAAGAGCAGTTTTATCAGAATATCTATCGTGATGCTAACTACCCATAAAAGAAGGAGATTATTTAAAAAAGATATCTTAATATCTCTAATATAAAGGACAGATCTAGCCCATTAAGATAGGGCCCACGTATGCCTATAAATAGGGAGAAACCTTAACAAGATACACACTTTTCGAATCCCTAGCTTTTCAATTCACATAGAGCACACACCCCACTCCCTCTGGCTATCATAAGTCATACGGTATACATTCGATCAAACTACGTGGACTTTGATCCACAAATGAGGTACTGAGAGACTTTGATCCACAAATGAGGTACTAAGATTTTACCCCAGGCCAAGTCCAAACCTTGTGTTATACACCAGAACACCACCAAGTTATCTTTTGCAATTTTATAGTGATACATAAATTATGGCTTATGCCACTGATTGCGTGTATGTATATATCTGATGTTACCATTAAATTAGGACTGAATATTTAAGTTTCAATTTGGAGATTGTCAATCTATTGAGTCAAGCACTAATTCTCATCTGTTGATCAATTACTCAATTGATTTCCATACTAAAATGTTGGTATTTGTGCTTTGAATGAATCAAATGCTAGTATAGAAATTGGAAATAGGAATATACACGGCATCAAATTTAGGTGTTTTGTGGTTTTGTTCCTGTGTCTAAATCTTATTGCTCAATGATTACAATATTATGTCCACTTTGCAGGGATGATATCGTATTTAAATATCCTCTCAATACATTCATGGGCATCGACAATTACAAATCAATCTTCTGGGCATTACGATTCCATGGAAAGATTTTTTTCAAGGCTTTGTGGGTTGATATAATTACCGTGTGGCAGCCTGTTGAGAGCACGATAATGGTTCGCTGGACCATTCATGGAATCCCTCGAGTTCTATGGGAGAGTCGTGGAAGGTTTGATGGAACCTCTGAGTATAAACTTGACAAGGAAGGGAAGATTTATGAACACCGGGTTGACAATATTGCTCCGAATTCACCTCCAAAGTTTAAAGTGATTAGCGTGGAAGAATTAATCCGATCTATAGGATGCCCCTCAACTCCAAGACCAACATATTTTAAAATATCTGTCTTCAAAGAGAACTTGGCATGGGTGAATTTCTTCAACATTTTGGTGTAAAGTGAATGTTATTTTGAAGTATTGAACTAGACATATTAAGCTGTCTTATATTTTTGCTCAAATGTTGTAGTACTTGTGTAAAGTATCTACATTGGCTGTCGCAAGTAGCAAAATTTTCAGTCATGTATATATCTTGTGTACTCCGTTTATTTTATAGATGTGCTAAATGTTGTCATCAGGTACGGTTGGACTTTCGAAGAGAATGTTTAATTTCAAAAAGCAATTCTCATAGATGTATTAGAAAATGGACATGGATTATTATATTCAAGATTCATACTCATGTACAACGATCATATAGGAACATACATAAGGACTGGTGCGTACTATAAAACTCATGGGCATGCAGTTAAAAGATTCTACACATCACTTTTTATGGAGGAACTATATCCAGTTTGACCATCATAGTTAAAAGATATTATGTACCCATAGTTTTAATGCTATTTTCGTGGCAGATAAGAAAAATCCCCATAGCGATGTCATTGTTGAGATGTCAAACAATGGCCCCGAGTTAAATTGTTCGCTGTCAGTGTCTGTGCTATGCTATGCAAAATGGAGTTCAAGTAATTTTCCCAACTATTTCAGTTTTTGTTGAATAAATTGAAATCTTTTGGACTTTGTGCTATAGAAATAAGTCTTATATCTTGAATCTTCTACTCATGGGGACTGCATTCTCTGGAGCGATTAGGGACCTATAACTACGTGAGTACTCTATTGTTTGTGGATTTTCTATTTTTGGGTCCCCGGCTTATTACTCAATTTTGTAAGGCGTAGCATTTTTAACATCCTATCTTAAGTTTTTTGTAACCATGTCTGGAATCAAAGAATTAAGTGTGACCTGATGAAGCCAACTTGAAACCATATGTGGTAGGTATTAAAATTATTTGATGTGATATTGATATTAATGCAGATAAAGACATTGATCATGTTGTATTTTTAATTAGAGGTGTAGGGGGTGGTATCCTTAACCCAATACTGCAATGAGTTAATGTAATGGCATTTTACTTGATTTTATTAAATCTTTCTGATTTAGAATCTTGTTGATTCGTACATTTTTTAATCATTCATTCTTTGCGTTTAGTCATCATTGTCACTGATTCCAATTAGCAAAGTATTATGTCATCTTAACTCATGCTCAAAAGATTGTTTTATTTGTTTTATTCCCACACGACATGCGGGGGAATTGTGGGCGTGGCTATAATGATTCTTGGTGTTTTACAAGGAGATAGTTTTTATTCTTAAGGGTCCTATTGGATAAGAAGGTCAGTAACTTTTAGTTGTTCGTATTTTATCTGTGTCATTTTTTCTGAAAACGAATGTCTACTAAGTATTTGTCAACTTCCATCCTAATATGTAATTAGTGCAGTGGATGAACTTTAGAGTTGTCCTATTTGGGCAGCCTACTTGTATAACTGTCGCAAAAATACAGGCTTTGGGGTTCAACATGGGCAACATGTGCTGGTGCAGTATGTTGGAGGTTTATAAGAAACTATGGTTAGAATAAAGCATTGCACCAACTAATGTGTATTACATCATATATCTTACCATTCATCTATTCTGAATCAGTTAATATGTTTTTTCCTTTTTCTAGATAGCATAGACATAATTTCATTATGTGATGCTAGAAGAATTTTTTTGGACCTCCATTGAGATAGATCTATATTTGCTGATTACTTATGTTTAGTGTAGTCGATTTTTTCGTTGGTGTTGAATCATATATGTAATAAGTGAAAATTATGATATGGTTTTGGTATTTTGTGATATTACTCAGGTTTTCATGTCAACCTCCTGCTCATTTGCCTTGCAAAGAAGTAGAAATGCTAGAACATAATGGAATTTGAGCTCTATAAAAAATGCAACCTTTTTGTTTTGGTGGAAGTCAACAATTTACAATAGATTGAGCGGCAGTAAATTAATTCTACTTTATGGTTTTTTGCGTCACTTTTGGTTAGTAATTATGTTGTCACTGTAATGAAATGCTTTCACAAGGTTAGAAGATAAGTTATTTTATCTCCTAGATTGTCTTACTTTTTTTTTTCAGTGAAGTTGACGAGGATTTATCCGTTTTATATAGATTTTTTCACCTATTGCGATATCTATAGATTTATTCAGTTATTTAGGTACTATATAGATACAAAGTGGAGTTGTTGAACACTTGGATTATACATTTAAATATTGTCGTTCTTAATAGTGGAGGCTGGAGTAGCTTTGGGAACATAATTTCAGCCTTGACAATCTTTTCTATTGTATCAGCAGTGGTTGAACTCGATACAACTGAAATTTTTTTTGCTAGCTCCTTATTTTCTTGGTTATACATTATATTTTGCTTAATATTTTAAGTTGATTTTCAGTGATTAATCTTTTCCAAATTTAGGAACAATGTTTTGCAGATTGTTCTTTGGAAACAAAGAAGGGGGTAGGGAAATGAATGAATTGATAGTTTGGGAGGGTTTTGCGATGGATACAATTTTATACCTATTTTTCCTTAATACATACATGGTCTTCCATGACCTTATTTTGAAGAATTATGATTATTCCAAGTTCTAAGTTTGAACCATGTTTTTATAATTCAGTTGAATTTTGGTTATTCCCTTAGTCAAATGAAAAATAACATTTTTTTTCTTGGAGTTTTTCTGCTTTTTAAATGATAAGTGTTTTATACTAAATTAGAGGAATTTGGTGCATATATGAAAGCTGAGATAGTGGGATTATTTAAATTAGGGTTAAGGTGTAAAAATATATATAACATTTTCCCCCAGGAACGCCCAGCACCATAACCTTTTTTTTTTAGCAAAAGTACACATAACGTTACGTTTTGGGTGCAACAATACCACAGGCAATTAGTTGACCAACGTTGACCGTTAACTTGGATAGAAATGAACAGTAATTCAGGTGAAATTACCATTTTGCCCTCAGTTTTAAATTGAAATGACCATTTTGCCTCTAGTTTTAAATAATTTTTTATAAAAAAAAACACTAAAATAAACCCTCCCACCACCGGCCACACCACTGCTAGAGGCCACCCTCCACACCGGCGGCCACCTCCGGTGACCTGCGGGAGAATTTTTTTTAAAAAAAAAAAATTAAGGTTTTTTCTACAAAAGAAAACTAAGGTTTTTTTTTACAAAAAACTAAAGGGAGGCCAGTGGGCATTACCCCCAGTCACACTACTACTGGCTGCAGTGACTTTTTTTTTTTAAAAAAAAATTAAGGTTTTTTCTACAAAAAAAACTAAGGTTTGTTTTTTTTTAAAAAAAAAAAAACTAAGGTGGCTGCTGGCGGCGCCCCGAGGTGTGGAGGGCGGCCACTGGCGGTGGTGTGACCAGTGGTGGGGCCCACCAGCAGGGGAGGGTTTATTTTAGTTTTTTTAAAAAAAAATTATTTAAAACTAGGGGCAAAATGGTAATTTCACCCGAGTTATTGTTCATTTCTGTCCAAGTTAATGGTCAATGTTGGTCAAATAACAGCCCATGGTATTTTTGCACCCAAAACGTAACTTTATGTGTACTTTTGCTCCAAGAAAAAGGTTATGGTGCTGAGTGCTCCTGGGGAAAAGGTTATGTGTATTTTTGCGCCTTAACCCTAAATTAATTGGATTGTTATATATTAATCACATATTCTAATTTTTATCATCTACTTAAATTAATTTGATTATTATATACTACACATATTTAATTTATAGGAAATGATAACATTATATCCTAATTTATAGGATTTGGGGGACTATTTAATTTGATTTAATTTAATTATTATACATTAATGGGATTATTTTAATTATATTTACACATGAGTAAACCTAATTTTTAAAATTGTCTCTTCAAGTTGCAAATTGTAGTCACCTTCCTACAATATCTCTATGTCTGTCACTTTGTCTTCGCAATTTGACTCTAGAATACGTTTGCAAATGTTGTGTGTATTTGGAAAAATGAAGGGAGACTTTTAAGCTATTTGTTGTTCCTATAATAGGTTATAGTGACTCTTTAGTTTTTTCCCCCTTTTTGCTACTTTAATCAATTAAAATTTGGGCATGTTGGAGCAAAGTTTTTCCTTCATTAAGATAGCTTTATCTGTCAAATCCTTAGAATTTGTAGGAGTAGGTATTTTTTCCTAATATCCCTAAACACAAATTAAATGCAGCCGCACCCGGTGAAGCAAAGTTTTTTCTGGATTTTTCTTGATTTAGTTTTAAATGAAGCCCTTTGTCTATGTAGTAGAAAATAGGTGTAGGTTCTAATACTGTAAACTAAGTAACTAGGAAACAAGGTTTGCGTGGGTTTATGAGGGGTGTTCAAGGTGTGGAACTAAACCAAAAGCTGAGGAAGGCATGGTTTCATGTAACAACAATTATTGTATGGGCAAAACAATTTGAATCCAATCAAAGTATGGTGATAAGAATGGGCTTAATTACGATTATTTATGATTAATATTTTGTGCAAGGTATAGTTGACACAAATGTCTTTCCAAATAGGTTCAAATTGAATTATCATATGGTTGATGAGTTTAAAAGTTCTTCAATTGTCTTTTCTAAACAGAATGGGTTTGCATCTGAGCTTTTAGAGAAGAGTGTTGTTAAAATGAAAATCCAAATAGCTATTAAAATATATAATTAAATTTGAAAATACAAAGTTTAGTTCAAATATAGTTTAAATCCAAATCATATTGAAATTGAATATGTCAAAATTTATAGTTTATCATATTCAACATTAAACTTTTTTAATAAAATTTATATAAAAATTATTTTATATATTGAAAAAATTATAAATTTAACAAAAATCATAATATGTTGGAATAGCATCTTCTTCAAATACTTTATATTTATCAATCACCATGAAAATTGATTTGTTTAATAAGAATAAGGAAGAACTAAAGGATGGAAGAAAATGACGGAGAGGGGTAGATAATAGAATTTTGATTTTTTTTTTTGAGTTGTGGCAGAAAGTGCTAAAGAATACAAGTGTCGATGTCATTGTGGTTCATATTGTGTTTTTGGGTAATGAGATAATTTCTATTTTTTGTTGGTTGATTTGAAATCCAATTTTTTTTCCCAATTTTTTAATAATTTGGATGAGAGAAATGTGAGAATTTGATTTTATGTTTTAAAATTGGTGCAACCGTGTTTTGAAATTGGTGACCCGTGTAACGCAAGAGGGGATGTCATGCTTGTTATATTAAATATGACGTTTAAAACCCTCCATGAAACATAAAATGGGGACGTGGATTATGATTAAAAAAATTCTTCGAAAAACCTCACAAACTCAAGCATATGACTGAATAAAAAAGATTCGCAGAATTGGAAGAATATGCCTTCAAACGCTCGCTCCATACGGAATCTCCCATCCATCATCTCTACATGAAAAAACTCATTTCCCTTCCCTTTTTTTTTTTCCTTCTCAAATATTTGATGAAAAATTATGAAAGAATTATTATAAGATCTCATAAAAGAATTTGATTGCTAAAAAGTTTTAATGAGTGAGATGTTATCATTTCTTATCTTAAAACATATCATTATATTCTCCTCAATTGTCATGGCCACTTCTTAATAATTAAGTTCCTTCATCTTACAACAATTCTCTCAAAAATTTTTATTTAGAAATTTTATTTATTACAAATGTTTAATATGTTTTTATACATAAAAATACTACTGCTTTACAAATACTTTTCTAAAGTAAAAGGAAGGTACTTGGTGGATAGAACTCACAACATTTCATTTTATGGAACACCTCTCTCTCTCTCTGAAAATATAGAAGAACCCTAAATTCTATTAGGTTATAAAGTAAATTATAAATATTGAAATTCAAAAGGTTAATATAGTATTTAATTATTTAATTTTGTCATCATTTGAGTTTTATTACTCAAAGAACAAAATAATTTAAATTTTTGGGACTTGTATTTTAAATAAATAAAATAAACTTTAGAGATTAAAACGTATATTTTCTAACTGACAGACTAAAACTTTGATTTCACACCAAATATTATATTAACAAAATTTAACTCCTCACCAAAAAAATGTGCATAGAGACAAATTTTTTAAGAAGTATAGATAATTACATTCTCGTCTAAGCATATTCCCGGACCAGGTTAAATAACTATATCGACTTTCTTCTTCCCTTCCCCGTGATCACTGATCAGTAATTCTGTAGAAGAATGGTGCCTCACATACTGCTTCTCTTCTCCTTCTTCATCTTCTTCGACCCTTCCTTCCAATCCCAGGTCTCCATCTCTCTCAACTCATCCTCTCTGTCAAAATCCGGCGATTCCGTCCTCATCAAATGGTCCGGTGTCGACGCGCCCTCCGACCTTGATTGGCTCGGCATATATTCTCCTCCTGACTCTCCCAACGATCAATTCATCGGCTACATCTTCCTCTCCAAATCACCCACTTGGAAATCCGGGTCGGGCTCCATTTCACTCCGGCTCATCAACCTCCGATCTGGCTACTCCATCCGGATCTTCCGTTGGACCCGCAAAGAGGTCGACCCGACTCGCCTTGATGAAGACCACAACCCCTTGCCCGGCACGGCGCACCATCTGGCCTCCTCCGAGGTGGTATCGTTTCAGTCGGGTCGTGGGCCAGAGCAGATTCACTTGGCCTTCACGGACAACGATGATGAGATGAGGGTCGTGTACATCACGGAGGATGCGAGAGAGACGTATGTGAAGTATGGAGAGAGTGAGAGGAAGTTGGACGGTGTAGCTCTAGCGCGTGTGAGGAGGTACGAGAGGGAGCACATGTGCGACGCGCCGGCGAACGGAAGTATCGGTTGGCGTGATCCTGGGTATATACATGACGGGGTTATGACGAATTTGAAGAAGGGAGTGAGATATTATTACGAGGTAAACTACCACCATGATGCATTTGTGGAATTGAATCTATCGATTTCTAAGGATTTTGATCTTCTATTCACTGTATTTATTACCACTTGGTGTTTTTGCTCTGTTTAAATTTTTGGTGGTTAAGCATGATGCTGTGACGCTGCTATTTTGAGCTGTACTTTACTTCAACTACCCATTTACAAATTGGTTTGCTTCCCACGTCTCAACAAGCCCTATCCCTTTTTTAAAACTTACTTCTTAACTTTATTTTCTTAATTTTTCTTTCTCAGGGAATTCCTCAACGGTGCATGTTCTATTGTAGACTAAATTGGTTATGTCTTGAGTCTTATTGATAAGTAGATTGTTACTTCCTGTTGCTTACTTTGATAGACTGATTGATTTGAACTTGACTGTGGTGCTTCAGTGGTGGCTCTTGAACTTTATATTGCAAAACTATGCATTTGAGCTTTGATTCATTTCTCTATATATAAATCTGTTGACTTCTTGATTGCCCTGTAGATTGATACTTCTAGTTGGTTAATTTGATGATAGACTCATTTATTGACACTTGGTTGTGTACATCAGTGGTGGCTTTTGAACATGGAATTGCAAAGCTTCTTTGTTTGAGCTTCATTTATTGTTATACGTGTTAGCTTTTTCCCTTTTGATTTGTCATAAGAATTGTCACTTAAACAGCTGGAATACATGTATGTTCTCTAGTCTCTTCTGCAAATTCTCTTTTTCTTAGGTATGTTTAATAATGAAGACTCCCTCTGATTTGGTTCTCCTGTATTTTTACTTCTGTGATACATGATTAGTTTTTGGCTCATGTTTCTTTCACTTTTAAAACCAAACTATTTTAATCTTGCTCGGAATTAGTTCTATCACATAAAGAATTAGTGCATTTGAGTCAATTTAGCTAGATAGTCTATGTTATTTTCTCTTGAGGTCATCATCTGCTTTTTGTCAGGTTGGAAATGATCATGGAGGTTGGAGTGAAACTCACAGCTTTGTGTCAAGGAATGGTGACTCAGATGAAACAATAGCTTTCCTCTTTGGTGACATGGGAACTGCTACTCCTTACAATACATTTCTGCGTACACAAGATGAAAGCATATCAACAATGAAGTGGATCCTCCGTGATATTGAAGCTCTAGGTGATAAGCCAGCGTTCATCTCTCACATTGGAGACATTAGCTATGCCAGAGGATACTCATGGTTGTGGGACCACTTTTTCACTCAAATTGAACCGGCTGCAGCCAAAGTGGCGTACCATGTTTGCATTGGTAATCATGAGTATAACTGGCCCTTACAGCCATGGAAACCTGAGTGGGCCAGTTATGGGAGAGATGGGGGTGGTGAGTGTGGTGTACCCTACAGTCTAAAATTCAATATGCCTGGAAACTCTGAGGAGCCCACCGGAACTGAAGCCCCAGCAACTCGGAACCTTTATTACTCATTTGATATGGGAGCAGTGCATTTTGTTTACTTCTCAACTGAGACCAATTTCCTTCCTGGAAGCAGTCAATATAGCTTTTTAAAGAATGATTTGGAATCAGTTGATAGGGGTAAGACTCCTTTTGTGATAGTCCAGGGGCACCGACCCATGTACACGACAAGTAACGAAATTAGAGATGCTGGATTGAGAGAAAAGATGCTGGAGCACTTGGAACCTTTGTTGGTGAAACACAATGTGACCATAGCTTTATGGGGTCATGTTCATAGATATGAGAGATTTTGTCCTCTACACAACTTCGCTTGTAGTAACAGTGTGGCTCCAAAAGGGGAGGATTCAGAAGCACATACTGTTCATATTGTAATTGGCATGGGAGGGCAAGATTGGCAACCCATCTGGGAACCCAGATCTGACCACCCTACGGACCCGATCTATCCCCAGCCAGCACGGTCTCAGTACCGTGGGGGTGAATTTGGGTACACCAGATTGTTTGCTACGAAAGAGAAGCTTGTGCTTTCTTATGTAGGAAACCATGATGGTGAGGTGCATGATAAGGTGGAAATTCTTGCATCTGGAGAAGTTATTAGTGGTGGTACTAAAGATAGAGGTGAACGGACATTTTCATGGTATGTTAAGGCAGGAAGTGTGCTGATACTTGGGGCCTTCATAGGTTACCTTCTAGGTTGGTTATCTCATGGCAAGAAGTCTGAGGCTAGAGGTAATTGGACTCCTGTGAAGACTGAGGAACCATAAAATATTAGAATTATAAAACGGTGCATTGTGACAAAATGAGAAACTCTAAAGTAGACCCCACTGTACAAAAAATAATACGGCATGTTAGCTGGTTTGGAGTTGTAAGATGGTGATCTCATGGTGCTTTTTAAGGAAAAAATTCTGTATCTGAAACAAATTTTCTGGAAGAACTAAAGCTACTTTTGGCATTCCTTTGAGGGGTACACGTTGTTCAATCTGTAACTTGGATCTACTGTTTTATTCCGTTGTTAGATACTAGTTGCACTGTTCCGAGGCATAATCAGATGAGATCGATGTGAAGAAAATGCACTAAACATGATGTGCTGATGTAAATGTGTTCTTATTTATGGAGAATAGGTCCTTATTTTACTTGAAATAGCCTCGTTTTTTTATTCAGCACCTTCAGTTACTGGTTTCTTTTTTAATATACTTCAAATTCAAATGTCCTTTAATACCATGAACATATAAGATTCATTTTGAGTTTGTCTCAATAATAAATGTATTTTTTTTACCTATTTTCCATTCATTCTTTTTCATCATTTTCTCATTGTTACTCTCTCTCTCTCTCTCTCTCTCTCTCTCTCTCTCTCTCTCTCTCTCTCTCTCTCTCATTCATAAATTATGGCATTTTCAGAAAACAAATTATTTTTCCTATATATTTTTCTTATAACCAATTTTAACTGTTTCTTACAATTCAGTTAAAATAACATTATATGTAGGGACGGATGGGTATGATTTTTCAAAGTTGATTCATAAAACTAAAATTTGTCATGAAAATCCCACCAACCAGTTTGGATTTAGAAGTGTTCTAAGAAAATTCTATTTAGTAGCACCCAAGTCTGAAATAAAAAGTTTTAAATCATGTTTTGGTGTTTCTAAGAGTACTGAATGGGTTATAAGTAGTTATGAAATGAATAAATAATTTTGATAAGTGACTCTAAAATAAGCTTTAAATCTACTTTGTCAATACTTCTTGGAAGCTGAAATGACTAAATAATTATAAGGCTAGATTGTGCTATATTTCTGTAAAAAACCTACTACAATATAGATCAGCTTGAGGGTTTTCTTATTATTCAATTACCTTTGGAGCTATAGATAGACTTAATAAAATATTACATTTGATTCTTAATATAAAATCTTGTTTTTAGTATAAGAGATGACTTAAGTTCAAAAAATGAACTGGGAGCTTGGGACTCGCAAAGTTTTCTCCTTATCTTTGTTGGTTTTAATTGCGTTCAAGTGGGCGATTGCGTTGCTGGGAGGGAGGAAGTTGAAGGTAATAAGCTTCACTTTTCGTCTCTGCAGCATCTGTCCTATTCGGGGGGTTTTTTTTTTTTTAAAAAAAAACAATTATAAAAAAATCTAGGCAAAGCTGTGTTGGAAGCCATTTTTCCCATATCGGAATGAGTTACATGTGGCAACGATAATAATATAAAAAGAGACAAGGAAAAGAAATTAAGTTACAAACAAGTCAAAAATTCAGGGGATGAATTACAAGTGAGTTAAAAATAAAACGACCGAAATATTAATTTTTCAAAAAAGAAAAATTCTGTACAACATTGCCTAAGTGGCAGCACACTCAAATTAAAGTATACATTTTAAGTTTCAAATCTATTAGTTCTGTACAACTTGAAGGACTGAAAATATGGTTTGGACAATGATGAGAACAAGGAGGATGATGCCAGCAATAGAGGCCACAGTACGCCAAGGAGTGTTACAATAATCACGTCTTAGAGTTACCATCATCTTGTGCCTAGGATCTTGACCATCTTGTGCCTAGGATCTTGACAATAATCATTCAACCTTTCCAGGATATCAAGGTATTCAGAATTGAAATTCTGTTGAGCGACATGTACTGGAAGACCGTTAAATAATTTAGCAACGACATTGGAATCGTCAGACCAGGGCTTGAATATTCCCTTCTCAACGAGGAGATCCACATCTTTATATGTGTCAATGAGGGCATCCAACACAATAGCATAGTCAGTGATGTAACAGGTACGAGGATAATGACACTGTTCTAATGCTATCATGTTACGAAATAAAATTTCAGTTCTACCATCCACATAAATTGGTGGAATTTCAAGATTATGTCTTGAAAATTTCAAGCCTAATAAGCACGACGACGTGCTGTTAGTACTAATCTTCAACTTTATGCCTGCTTCATGTAAAGCATTCACACTGTAGCATAGAACATGGCTTTTTGAGAATGGATGCCTTGGAGGCATCCTTCCCTGCAAGTGAAACAATCTAACAAGATCTGTAAAATGCCTCGTTTTAATGTCACGTGTAGGCTCTAAATTGTGAGGGATAATAAGCTTGAAACCCTTACATGTGTATTTAAGAAATGAAGGGAGGCCACTGCAATGGTCATGGGGAAAAGCTTTATTGAATATCTCTTCAATAACAAAGAATGGGAGTTGATTCTCAAGTAAAATCAAATCTTAAAGTATAGAACTCACTAACCATAGTTGTGACAATTTAGCATAACTGTTGTCTCCCACATCATGCTTCTCATCCAACATGATGAAGAATTCAATGATAAAGCCAGTATCCATTAATGTCATTTCCACAAGTTCTTGTTGAGTAAGTTTAATAGTCTTTGAATAAGAAGCACGGACTTTCGGCTCGAAAAGTCTTACGAAACGAACTAAATCATCCAAGTTTGACATAGCTCTTTTAATAAATCTTTTGAACACTATTTGCTTATGTTTTTCCATGTCTTGAAGCCTCTCATTGCCATAATGAAAGGGGCCAATTGGAACAACATTTGGAGTGTAAGCCTCTTCCTTAACACAATGAAGCATATGGGGCACCTTGAAGATACAACAGTCCTTTGTCAAATCACCATCTCCACAATCTTTAATCCTTTTCTTGATGTTTATAGTTATCTCATCTTCCTCCTATGAAGTTTGATTCATAATACAACCAAATATTACACAAGCAACACACACACACACATAGAGAGAGAATGAATCCCCTTTTCTAAAGAAAGAAAAACATTAATACTCCTCCTATTTCAACTTAAGACCTAGCTCACGGTGGAGTTTATCTTAATATTAAATGTAAGACATATTTTTTATATTTATCTATCTTTTATTAATTTACCTCTATTAATAATCTATCAATAATAATCAAATAAGTAAGACATGGGATGATTGAGAAAAATAGTTAGGATGTTTTATTAAAAAAAAAAAATCATTTTAAATAGGGTTAAGGTGCAAAAATACACATATGTTTTATCCCTGAAGAGTACCCAACACCAAGTGCTTTTTTTAAAGGTGCAAAAGTAACTACATAAATACAAATTAAGTGCAAGAATATCATTTGTTTGTTAAATTTAACTTTTTTTGCTGCTTGGACGATAACGTGGTTTTCAAAAATGCAAAAATACACATGTGTTTGGCTAAAAAAGCGCCCAACACCATGTTTTTTTTTAATTTAGTAGTTTTATTTCAATTAAAAGAAAATTATTATTTTTCAAGGTATAATTCTTGTGAGGCCAAATTTGTTCTTCTGATTTAACATTTTGGGAAGGAGGATTTATTCAATGGGTAAAAACGGTAAAATTTATATTTCCATAATTTATTTTATTTTTTAAAAAATCCTTATTAAATTTTCTAATTAATAAATGATTATTTATCCATTTGAAATTTAATATTATAAATAATATAGTTACTTTAAAATAATTTTAATTTTTTGATCTAACAAATTGAATCAGAAATTATTTAAATAATTTTTCAATCAAAACCGAACAATATCATTTAATTTTTATTGCATTAAGAAATATGCAATATAAATGTTTGAACCACTTAATGAGTTATTTCTATTTATATGATGAATGAAAGTAAAATAAGGAATATTATTGACTTATAGTTATAAATTTGAATTTTTCAAAGTAAATAAATTATTTTTTTGATAGGATAAATGAATTATTTCTTTAACTATTTATTTATAAAAAAATAAAATTATTTTTAAGTAAATATATTATTTATAATATCAAATTTTAATTGCATAAATACTAAATTATCAATTATTAATTAGAAAATTTAATAAGGATTTAAATATAAAAAATAAATTACGCAAATGAAATTTTTACATTTTTACCCATTGAATAATAAGTCCTCCTTCCCAAAGTGATACATTAGAAGAAAAACTTTGACCTCCTAGGAATTATACCTAAAGAAATAATAATTTTCTTTTAATTGAAATAAAATTATTAAATTAAAAAAAACATTTGGTGTTGGATATTCTTTTAGCCGAATCACATATGTATTTTTGCACCTTTGAAAGCCACGTCATCGTCTATTTAGCGGGAAAAGTCAAACTTAATGGTCAAACGATATTTTTGCACCTAATTTGTAACCACGTAGTTATTTTTATATCTAAAAAAGAGTACTTAGTGTTGGATGCTCCTAAGAGTAAAACACATATGCATTTTACCACCTTAACCCTTTTAAATACTTCTATCTAATCAAATTAAGTAAATAAGTCTTACATTAAGAATTATAAGAAATACAATTGAACAAAGACTACTAGAGGATGCATACTTGTTGTTGTTGAGGACTCTCTGAGGCCTCCCGGTGGATCTGAGTATGCATTGCTTCTGCAGCCATCAAACTCAAAACTTGGTCAAAAAAAGTCGATTTGCTGTCTTGAAATGATATTTTCTGACGTTCTATATGTAGTATATATCATGAAAAGTTCATTCCCATACAAGCTAGAATATCTTCTTCTTTTTTGGGAAAAAATTTCCACGTTAGAAGGAAGTAATATTCTTGAGAAAGAATGTTTAAAATGCCTTAGAAAAATATTTTTTTTTCAAGGATATATTACTTCCTTCAGACTTGAAAAGTGAAATTGGTAGCATAACTAGTAAAATTAACAGCATAATAAAAGATTAAGATGCCTTATGTAAACTATACACTTAAGTAAAGTGTCAAACAATTTTTTTGAGAATAAGGAACCAAGGTACGCTGGATGAATTTTATTAAGGGCTAAGTTGTAGTTGTTGCTTAGAAGTAATGTTGTCTTAATTTTTATTTTTATTTTTTAGATTTAATGTTGCCCTGAAAGTTTTAAAAAATTTAAATGTTGCCCCATCCTAATAAAAAAAAAAGCTAAAGTATACTTCTAATCCTTTAAGTCTTACATAAGGTACATTTGTGATCTCTTAACTTTATAAAGTATACTCTTGATCTTATATTTATAACACCCTTAATGTTGCTAAAGGAAATTGCTAATACAGTAAACTCAAGTGATGACATTGCAGTTGACAAAACATATTTGATAAAATTTTTAATATAATATATTTAAATTATTAAACATTTTTTTTAATACAATGAGGTTTTGATATTAACTACTTCATAGGTTTTTAGATATTTTTCAATTTATACATAATTTAAGTTTAAGATTAATAACATTTAATTACACAGTCATCACTTGAGTTTGTTGCAATAACGTTTTCCATTAACAATATTAATGATGTTAGAACTATAGGACCAAATGTATACTATATAAAGTTAAAGGATTAAAAATATATTTCATGTAAATTTGTAAATTTAAAGAACTAAAAGTATACTATAACTTCAAAAAAAAATCAATGTTGACAGTTAAAAAATTGACGTCATTAACATTTATAATGGGAATAGGTAATATTACTCCATTTTAATACTTTCAAGTTAACATTGAGCACACTAAAACTTTTGGAACAACATTGTTTCTCTAGAGTAAAAATTTCAAGGGGAAATTTACACATTAACTTTTTTATTAATATCCAATAGAGTAATTGCAATTTGCAATATTTTGGACTGCATAGAGGGTTAGTTTAAAACCTAGCAAATAAGTATTTGGAGAAAAAAAACCAAAAAAAAGAGCTTTTTCACATGGTATGAAGGTGGCTAGATTAACAAATCTAGTGAGATCATGAAGCCTAGCAAATAAATAGTAATTTATGAATTGGAAACAAATCAATGTGCTGTACATAATATATATGTACATAAGCAGATACTCACTATAAAAAAAAAATTTTTAGCGATAGAAAAAATACGTTGCAAAAAGAGAATGCGACAGAATTTGTGTGGGAAAAAAATCCGTCCCAAAAACCCTAGTTGCAAACGAAATTTGTAACAGATTTTGTGAAAATAACAGATATATTCAAGCGTAAAAATGTGTAAATTGGTCGCAACATGCTTGCATACCCACATTTGAAAAATTGTGTAAATCCATCACACATTGCGACAGAATACAGAATATTAAATAAAAAAAAAATCTGTCACGAATGGGGACAAAATATGGAAAAAATCCATAACAATTTACGACGGAATATGGAAAAAAATCTGTTGCAAATTGAGGAATTAGAAAAAATAATATTATAATTATTAGGGCTCTTCCACATCAACCACTTAAATAAAGAAAAAAAAATATTATGAAATAAACAATGCTAAATAATGTATTCAAAAAAAAGTGTATATGAAGAAACATATACCATAGGAATTCTAAAAAATTATACATAAACAAATCGAAATATAGAAATATAGAAAGAAAATAGAAAACAACAATATTATTGGCAAACCGCTATTTCATGCCCCAGATGAGCAAAACTTAAATCAACAACAAACTTAACTCCATATTTGAAAACCTAAAATTCTCCCTAATCTGCGCATCTAAGTAGTCCAGAATGGCAGCAACAATGTCTGCTTTGAGGGCTTTAACAAGGTCTCATTATCATTTTCTCATTATCCCTTATAATCTCTAAATCACATCCATCTAATCAATATAATATTATTTTTAGTTTTCTCTCATTTTCTCAATCAACAGTCCAGATTTAGCTAATGAGAGAAAATGAGAAAGAGATAAAGAGAAGATCTCTTTCCCTTTTAACATCCTTCGGTTTTGACACTCCGGTTTGTGTCATCACTAACTCTATGTCCTTGGGATCTACACCAGTCTCATCCACATCGTCCTCATCTTGAGCCATTGCTGAGGATTCAAGCTTTAGTCTTACATTACTCAAGTTAGGAGTTTTGAATTGCTCGGCTGCCTGAGTTTGTAATTGTGAGCTCAAGTCTTCAATCTTAGCTTCCCCAAAAATAATTTATGTATCAGAAGTTCTCTTAAATACATCTGGTTTCTAGATGACGAAGAGAATCTGAAACAGAAGTTGTTCAAAAGTTATAATTTGTAACAAAAACAAGGAAAATTGAGACAAAGGGAATACTAAAGATGTTTAACACTGACATTATTGCTCTTTTTGATTGTCACGCGGCTGACACCTGTGACTGGTTTCATCCCAAGCTTTAGCATTGCCTTGCGACTCTTTTTCTCGCTTCTGCTCTGCTTAGACGTGCCACTTACATTACCTTCTTGTTCTGCATACAATACAAATTCAAGTGAGATAGTGAATTGTATCCATCAAATTTCAATAACATGAAAAGATAGAGCAGCATTAAGTCAGTTATCCACAACTGAACCTCACAATCAGCACTATTTTTTATTCTTCCCGAATCCCTGATGAATAATAAAATGACAAATAGACTTCAGCCAATTTATTTCTAACACTAGCATGATCAATGACAACTCAAAACTCTGTTTTCATACAGAACGACAACAAACTTAGCAACCAGCTTCATTTAGCAGTGCATGGGAGAATCTTGCAATTTTAAACACAATAAGAAAAGAAGCTGACAGTGATTCCTAAGTCAAAGTTCTGACCAAAAGATGAACCAAGCTGTAGGCTTCAACTTATTGTAGATTGTAAAGACACAAAAACTTTGCTGACCAAGACTCTGACCTTGAAATAGATGACCCGAAATAAGAGAAACAAAGTAGAAAAGTATTACTTATGAACCATAATTTGCCAGCGTCCTACATCCCAAAGATGTTAGGTTCAGAGATCTTAACTAAGCCATTGCAGGTGGAATAAGAAAAGTGTAGTATAGTTCAACTAATCTTAGTGACCAACTTACCGTCAATATTCTCATCTCCTTCATCATCCTCATCATCCTCTACCACAGGTTCATCAGGCTACAAAAGATTTTATTTAAAAGTTCAAGTACTTGATAACGAACTCAGTGTGGCATTAAATTTAGGATTCAAAACTACTTTAGCTCCTATTATTGAATAAAACACAATAGATATATGGTCGTAAGAAAAGATTCAGTTGTTGATAATTGAGATCAACCATTATGAAAATATAGGTACTACTTCTGGAAAACAGCTACCAATTCAGCAGTTCAACTGCTAATTTTTGGACCTATTTAAATGTAAAAGCCCTAATCTTGAGCTGCATTAAATGCACGAATACACCCTGGAGAGAGCTAAATCCCGAGACTACTAATAAAAACAAAATCGGCGCTCTCACTTTTGATAATTTTGGGTAATAAATTTAGGATTGTTAGTTAATAAATAATGGGCTTTGAGCTTTTAATGAGATTTAATTCATTTTAATGATAAAATTCTAAATTTACAATGTTTCATTGTTTACACCATAACTCTTGAACCAGATATCCAATTAGCCTCATTCTTGTCTCATATTTCAAATGATTCAGAGTGCTACAAATGTTATGAAAACTCGAAAGACAAACTCGAACAAGAGGACGGTCAATTTTGGAGTCAAAGTCAAACACGTTTTTCTAGATTTTTTTTTTATTTGGGCCCAAATTTTGTAAAGACCATTTGTTATCTGTGCCTATTTCTTTTGGGTCGAATTTTTATTACTGGGAGCCCCATTTTGTTTTGTCATTTTAGGTTAGGTTAGATGGTGGCCACAAACACATTACATATTTACGTTTTTAAAGTGTTTCAAATTAAACATAGACTTTTCATTTTCTTAGAACTTGTTCTTCGTGTTCTTCGCTGCTTTGCGCAACCATGCTTGTCTAAGTCTCTCTAATTAACTCATGGATTAGGGATTCTGTATTCCAAAGGATTCACGGTTAATCATTAACACCTTTACTCATTTCTACCTTCTTTTATCAAATTTGATTTCTGGATTCGATTGGGTTTTTGATAAATTTAAAAAAAAAAACCCAGATTGATATATCCTCATTTCTACCTTCTTTTATCAGATTCGATTTCTGGATTCGCTTGGGTTTTTGATAATATTATATATATATATATATATATATATATATATATAAAGATGTAGTTCGAATTGGGTTAAAGTGATTACTATGCAATCGCATAGTGACACGCCACTGGTTCGAACATATTTTAGACGATCATTCAATTGAGGGAATTTTTGGACAAACACAAAGATTTTGGTTTGCCCAAAATCAATCACGAGTTCAATTATATTACTCTAGTCTGATGAAGATTCTGGAATTCCTAATTCTAGGTTAGTCGTCTTAATCTGATTAGTTTTGTTTTCCTTAGTTCTTGCTTTCATTTTATTGCACATTGAAAAACTCCCCCTAATCATTTATTGTTTCTTTGTTTAACTGTCAAAATTAGACCAACTATGAATTCTGTGGGAAATGATACAAGTTCCTTATATTGCAAATATTTTATTGAACTTGGTTATTTTGCGAGAGGTCGGCAATCTCTTGTCAAAATTTGGCGCCACTGCCGAGGAATTTGCATCGATCTAATTAGTAACTGTAGTGTAAATAAACAATACAGTAGTGTAGTTTAGTTTAGTTGGTTTTGGTGACTTGGCGAAATTGTTTCTCACCCAGATCACTCAGGCCGGGTCTATTCCACAAGGAATTAGGCATTGTAAGTTGGATTTTCCAAATTCCATCATCTTGACCCTGTTTTTCATTGTTTTCGGTTTGGTGGAACATAGCCAGTATTTTCAAAATTGTGTTGATTTCTACTAGTGCTTTGGTGAGTATCTCTAATTGAGCTAAAAATTTGTCAGTTGATAGAAAAAGGCCTGAAAGTCAAGATACATCGCTTTGCCATGTAGTCCACATATTTTAGCCAAATTTCACCATTTAGACCACCTTTTTTATTTTTTATTGTATTTTTGGGTCCCACAATAGTATATAAGTGTTTCTATGGTGGTCCCATAAATTTAAAAAATTATTTGATAGAGTTTATGCATTTGTTTTGGTTATTTTTTAGTATAGTCTTTTGTTTTTGTGTTTTGAGTCTTTTAATGTCATATTGGTGTTTTTGTTGTTTTGTGAGTCAGTCCATCCTGCCTTATGCTATTATATGAGTACTAGGAGTACTACCAATCCAAAGATCTATTAGAAAGAGATCCTGAAATAAAGAAACTATCCTAGTTGCTAGAAGGACTGTTAGGTAAAGTCAAACAATAACTATTGAGCTTGTTTCAAATTCTAAACTTGACTCTATTTCTCTTATTTCTATTGATCTTTCTGAGTCTTCTGGTAGTTTAGATTTTACTGATTCTAGCGAAAATTTTGCAAATTTTGAGAATATGGCAAAACAAGAGAATCGTCCAACTTTAAGAGAATTGATTGCACCTGATGTGGTCAATCAACCTTTATGTATTTAATATCCTACACTTAGAGCTAACTTTGAATTGAATTTTGGTCTTATCCATTTGCTTCCAAAGTTTCATGGTCTTGCAGGTGAATGTCCTCACAAGAACTTGAAAGAATTTCATGTGGTCTGTAATACAATAAAGCCACAAGTCATTGATAAGGAACATATCAAGTTGAGAGCTTTTCCTTTCTCATTAGAAAGGGAGCTAAGGACTGGTTGTTTTGCCTTCAACCTCAATCTATTGGTAGCTTGAATAACATGCAGAAACTGTTTCTAGAGAAGTTCTTCCCTTCCTCAAGAGCCACTTCCATCCGATAAGAAATCAGTGGTATTAAGCAAATGAATGGGGAGAACATGCATGAGTACTGGGAGAGATTCAAGAGATTGAGTGCGAGTTGCCACACTACCATATCACCGAGTAACTTCTAATTACCTATTTCTATGAGGGTCTGCTACCTATGGATAGGAATTTGGTGGATGCTTCTATTAGTGGGGCCCTGAGTAACAAGACACCAAAAGATGCCCGAGATTTAATACCCACCATGGCTGCTAACTCTCAGCAGTTTAGAACCAGATCCAAGCACCTCCAATCCAATACAATTGCAGTCCCTCAACTGCAGATCAACAAAGGCTTGAGAATAGACTTGATGATTTGACCTCTATGGTGAGGCAGTTACCAGTGACATAGACAGTACAGTCTTTCCTCCTCAAATTGGGTATTCATGTGGGTTCTATGTTGATCCTTACCATCCTACTAACTCTGCTCTAAATTGCAAGATTCCAATTATCAAGACCAATCAGTAGTTGTAGTTGGTGTGTTTCTAGGAAAACCATAATACCATCAATAAAACAATGCTTTGTCTAATACCTATAAGCATGGCTGGAGAAACCACCCTAATTTCCGTTGGAACCAGAATCAGGGTTAGAGTAACCAGTTTAAACGAAATCAAAATTATGGAAATTACCAACAAAGACAATACAGACCACAAAATTTCCAACATTCTACACCACCTTCACTACAAGCCATATATGCCCTCCACAGGCAGCACGACAACAACCTAGTAGTAGTAGTTCCTTACTAGAGGATATATGAAACGATTTGCCAAACACACTATGCAATTCCAATAGCAAATTGAAACTTCTACTCAGAGTTTGCAAACCCAAATAGACTAATTGGACACGTTATTGAACCAGCTCGAATCTCAAGGTCCCAACACTCTTCCCTCACAAACCATTCCTAATCCTAGGGGGAATGTGAGTGCTATCTCCCTATAGTCTGGCAAGCAATTGGAAGAGCCTAAACTAGATGCAAATGTGACTACATCAGATAAAGAATCAGAAAATGTGAAGATTGACTCTCAAATAAAGAGGCAGTAAAGCAAAAGTGAAGAGGACATTCCTATCCTCTTCCTTTCCCTCAAGGATCCATTCAATCCAAGAAATTATCAGAAAAAGCACAAGTACGAGAGAAGGACATTCTACAGACTTTCAAGAAAGTTGAGATTAACATTCCTCTCTTGGATACAATCAAGCAATTCCTAAATATGCAAAGTTTTTAAAAGAGCTATGTACCAACAAAAGGCGACTGAAAGGAGTTGAATGTGTGAGCCTTAATCAGAATGTGTCTACACTCCTACAACCTATGCCTCACAAATTCAAAAACCCAAGGGCATTTTCTCTTCCTTGCATTATTGGTAATTATAGGTTTGATGATTGCATGCTAGATTTAGGGGCCTCTATTAATTTCATGCTCGCATCTATTTATAAATTTCTTGGTTTTGGTCCATTGCATCCTACTGTTGTTGTTGTCTAGTTAGCTAATATGCTCATCTTGCTGGTTTAGTTGAAGAAGTAAATGAATTGATCTTTCATGCTAACTTTTACATTTTAGAGATGGAGGATGATTCTCCTAGGAGTAAGTCACCAATCATTCTAGGTAGCCTTTCATGAAAACAGCAAGGACTAAGATAGACGTGCATTCTGGTACTCTTTCCATGGAGTTTGGTGATATTATTGTAAATTTCAATATTTTTGGTGCCATGAATTATCCTAGGGAAGAACATTCTATTTTGTGCATTGGTGTGGTTGATGGTGTTGTAAATGATGTTATTGTTGCTTGGTACGCTTATCCAAATTTTACATCTAGGAGTGATTTTGTTATTTGTGATTGCTCTGATAATGCATGGTGCCATATATTCACTGAGATTGATTCTATATCACATGCTAATTTTTGTTAGTTCTCTATGGGTTTTGATGATAACAATCAATTGTAGAATCAAGAATGAAGAGTTGTCTCAAGAAGTTGAAAACTTACAGATTGAGGCAATACTCGAGTTTCACTAGGAAAACTCGAGTATTGAAATTTCAAAGAAAAGCTCAATGCACTTGACTAAGGACAATACCGCAGTATTCAGATGAATACTCGAGTATTGAAGCATACAGAGAGCATCGCAAGTTTTCCATTAAGGAAACTCGAGTATTGACATGAAAACTCGAGTTTGAGCCTATATGACTCTTCAAACAATTTTAATTGAAATATAAAACCTTGGTTTGGAAAACCACAGTTTCGAAAACTGAAGTTTGGAATTTGAAAAGGCAGTTTTTCCAACTTGGCTCCAGAATTCAAATATTTTCTTTTTCAAATGAAAACTCGAGTATCATTAGAATACTTAAGTATTGGGCCAAACTAAGGTGTTCTTAAATTAAATCAGTTGTAAACCTTAGTATTGAAAACCTCAGTTTTGGAAACCACGGTTTATCATGATGCACAACTAATTTCAAAGTTTCAAAACTAAGAAGAAAACTCGAGTATGGAGACTGAAACTCGAGTATTGAGCCATACAGAGAGCTATCGAGATTTCTTAGCCTTCAATACTCCGGTATAAGATGAAAACTCTGGTTTTGATGTTTTGGACAATTATCCATCAAGAGTCCAAAACTCTAGTATTGGAAGAATACTCGAGTATTGGCTTAAGTTCATCAGGAACACCAAAACACAAATCGCGAGTCTAGTCTCTAGAAGGAGAAGACTCGAGTATAGACTCATAAACTGGAGTTTAGGCTTAAGTGCATAGTGACAAACTTGAGTATTGGTTGCGCCTTCTGATAATTCAAATTTGTGAAATCCATGTAATGTTTATGGGATGATCCAATTGATTTATATTCTCAATTATCATCATTACCAAATATGTTTGATTTGTTTGCTAGTGTATTTCAACCCAATTACAGATGATACAAGCAGATTAAAAGAGCTGTTAACACCTAAAGCAAAGTCTTGTCAGAAGCATTAAATGCACACCACCAAACTTGCTATAATCTCACCTACCAAACATTACACGGTGGAAAAAAGATAAAGAGACCTTCATTTAATCAAGGACTGATAATCCCAATGGATATAAACGACTAGAAGACACTCTCTATACTAAAAATCAAGAGGCAAGCACAAGTGTAGAGAGAGAAAGGACCAAACTGCTTCCAACAGATAGGAAACTTCTTCAACGGTCAAATGAATGCAAACAACGGCTATTAATGTCTCTCTAAGTATAAATAGAGTTGCATTCAAGTCTCTACTAGAACACTGAGTTGAAAAATGAAATTGTATTAACTTTGTTCATTTATTGTTGTGCCTTCTTGTAAAAAGTGTCGGTTGACACTATAGAGCTTCAGTGATCACTTATATGCTCTGTAAGAGAGTTTTATCAATTGTATTTGATTGATTGTAAGTTATCTCAAGTCGGGGGACTTGAAGATTTGGGAAGTCATTGATTACAACTTGTAAGGAGGAGCAAGTTCTATAGAGAGAATTGCTTCAGAGTTACAGAGTGTGTAATCAAGTGATTTAGTGAAAAGCTCAGAGCGCCTGAGGACTGGACGTAGGCCAAGGAATTGGGCCGAACCAGTATAAACTGTTGTGCATCACTATTCTTCCCTGCTTACTGGTCTTATTCGATAAATCACCTCAAGAGCCGAATTCACGAGAAAAATTTCAGAATCCCCAATTCACCCCCTCTTGGTGATTCAGCTCCTCTTACAATTTTGACTTGAGTGGTGATTTTCTTTTACCTATAGACTTCAAGCAAGATTGTCACACTCATTTTGATAAGCATTATGATATTTGCTGTGATGTTCATTATGATGTTGATTGTGAGTGCTGTTAATGTTCATCATAGTGTGCTGAATTCTTATTCTAACAGTGAGTTACCTAGACACAGTTCTACTTCTTTGCATTTTGTTTTTAAGATTTCAGGTGTGCGCACTACAAAACTTATAGAACAACCACCCAAGTTTCTTCCCTCCATTGAGCAACAACCCAAGTTGAAGTTAAAATCCCTTCTAGATCATCTGAAGTATGCCTACCTGGAGGTGGATGAGCAGTTGCTAGTCATGGTAGCAAATAATCTTCTATCTAATCAAGAAGAGAAGGGTCTAAGCTTATTGAGAGCAAACAAGAAGGCAATGGATGGACACTAGTTGATATCGTTGGTATTAGCCTCTCTATGTGTATGCATCGGATTTTATTAAAAGACGAGGCTAGGCCAGTAAGGCACCCCAAAGACGCCTTAATCCCCTTATCCTTGATGTGGTGAAGAAGGAGGTCACTAAGCTTCTGCAAGCTGGTGTCATCTATCCCATTTCTGATAGCTAGTGGGTTAACCCAGTGATCGATTGCAAATAGCTCTTTCTCTGTGCTAGTGTAGTTAGCCTGAGCAGCATCTAAAGTTCTAGATGCATAAGCTATGATATGTTGTCTCTTCTCTATTCTTTGGGCAAGAACGGCACCTAATGCATAGTCAAAAGCATCACACAAGAGCTCAAAAGGAAGGCTCCAATTAGGTGGCTGAATGATGGGGGTTGTAGTGAGTTTCTTCTTTAACTCATCCCATGCATACCTGCAAGCATCATCAAAAACAAAACCCACATCTGTCTATAGTAACTGAGACAATGGCAATGCTGTCTTACTAAAATCCTGGATAAATCTTCTATAAAATCCAGCATGCCCAAGAAAAGAACATACATCTTTCACACATGAAGGATATGGAAGAGAGGAAATAATATCAACCTTAGCTTTATCAACCTCAATACCATCATGTGAAATAACATGGCCCAAAACAATTCCTTTCTTAACCATAAAATGACATTTTTCAAAATTCAACACAAGATTATATTGAATGCATCTTTCCAAAACCTTGTCTAAACTACTCAAGCATGCATCAAAAGAATCACCATAAATAGTGAAATCATCCATGAAAACTTCCATGCAATGCTCAAGAAAATCAGAGAATATGGAAACCATGCAACGCTGAAAAGTGTCTGGTGCATTACATAAACCAAATGGCATGCGTCTATATGCAAAGGTTCCAAATGGACATGTGAATGTGGTTTTATCTTGGTCTTCAGGTGCAATAGAAATTTGGAAATATCTAGAAAAACCATCCAAAAAGCAATAATGTGATTTACTGGCCAGTCTTTCTAACATTTGATCTATGAAGGGGAGAGGATAGTGATCCTTTCTAGTTACCGAATTCAATTTTCTATAATCAATGCATACCCTCCAACTATTTTGAACTCTAGTCGGAACTAGCTCACCTTCGTCGTTACGAACAATGGCAATACCAGTTTTCTTAGGTACTACTTGAACTGGACTTACCCAACGACTGTCAGAAATAGGGTAGATTATACCTGCAGACAAAAGTTTAGAAACCTCTTTCTTTACAACATCAAGGATTAATGGATTGAGTCGTCTCTGTGGCTGTCGTACAGATTTGGCACCATCTTCTAGTAGGATCCAGTGCATGCACACATTTGGGTTGATTCCAGGGATATCAGCAAGAGTCCATCCAATAGCCTTTATCCGTCGCCTAAGTACTTCTAGGAGGCGAGTCTCTTCATCAGCAGCTATGTCTCTAGCTATAATCACAGGAAGTGTCTCGTCCTTTCCCAAATAGGCATACTTCAATGACTCAGGAAGTACCTTTAACTCTAAGGATGTGGCTTGTTCAATTGAAGGTATGAGCGGCTTCAATTCAACATCTGTCAAACTAGAAACCTGCACAACAGAATCACAGATAGAAGAGAAAACTTTCCCATCTTGGGAAGCATCAGTAGAAACTGTAAGAGCAGAAGAATCACTAGTGCTAGAAATAGGCATAGAAGCATCATGTTTAGAGTATCTCATAATCTTAATAGCATCAGTGAAAATATCAATATCAGCAACATCAAGGTCAGCACATGTATCACAATTACCAATTTTAGCACATGAACAAGAGATACTATCATCTAAACCAGCAATATCACATGATCTAATAAGCATGCTCTCTTCAAGATCTTCAACAGAATCATCCATAATAGCATCAACAACATTAACATCTATTTCTGCACAATCATCAGAGGGATGTCTCATAGATTCAAGTACATTAAATCTAATAGTTTCATCAGCAAATTCTAAAGTAAGGCTACCAGCATGGACATCTATCATAACTTTAGCAGTTTTAAGAAAAGGCCTACCTAAAATCAGAGATGAATGTCATTTCTGTCTAAACCGACCATCATCCATATCAAGAACATAGAAGTCTGCAGGGAATATGAAATCTTTCACCTTAACTAATATGTCCTCCAAGACGCCCTCTGGGACTGTGCAACGTCTGTCAGCAAGGGATGCAACAAGATTTGTGGGCTTAAGCTCTACACCATTGAGTTGATCAAAGACTGATTTTGGCATAACATTGATAGCTGCTCCAAAATTTGCTAAGGCATTTAAGAATTCAATGTCACCAATAGTGTAAGGTATGAGAAAGCTACCAGGATCCTTGCACTTCACTGGCATTGGCATTTGATAAAGAGAAGAGACAACTGCCCCTAAGTCAACCTTGCCTTCATGCTTAAACTTTCTCTTTGTAGTACACAATTCCTTCAAGAATTTTGCATATTTAGGTACCTGTGTGACTAAGTCAACTAATGGAACATTGATCACCACCTTCATGAATATATCATAGATTTCATTAGACACCTCAATTTCCTTCTTTCTCCTTTTAGCTTTAGCAACCACGGTAGGAAAAGGGAGGGCTTGTTTGACTACTTGCTTTACTTTATCATCCTTTTCTTGTTTTTCCGTAGGCACTACTTGTGTTTCTGATAAGGTGGGCTGATCCTGTGATGTGGAAGTAGAAGGAGAGTCATCGGCAACTTCCTTGTCTTTGATGGTAACAGGATCTGCAGAGGGGATTATCTTTCCACGTCGGAGAGATATAGTATTAACTCCACTTATATTAGGATTCTGCTGAGTTCCAGCATTTGGATTAGTCACTACTTGAGATGGAAGCCTTCCTGAACCTTGACTTTGTTCATTACTCTATATATTAGATAATTGACCAATATGAGTTTGAAGAGTTTGAATTTGCTGTTGTTGTTGCTGCTACTGTTGCTGCTACTGTTGCTGTTGTTGTATTAGGATCTTCATCACAGCATCTATCTTGCTTTCTAACCTTGAACCTTCATCTTGGATTGGCATTGATTGTCTAGCTTGTTGAAACATCTTGTTACTAGAATTTCCACTTTGATTAAACTGTGCTTGTTGAGGTTGGCCATTTCCATATCGAAGATTTGAATGGTCACATCATCCAGGATTGTATGTATTGGAGTAAGGATCATATTTTTTGCCACCTTGAGTCATAGGTTTAGAAGGATATATTGCATTGCAAGATTCTGCTCCATCATTCAGGTAAGGGCAAGAGTCAGTAGCATGAGTAGCTAGAGAGCAAATAGAACATAATGGTCCTATTAGAGCAGAAGAGTTCGGCTGTGGGGTAAAAGAAGTAGATGGTCCCATAGGATTGACCATATTCGAAGAATTTTGCATATAGGACATAACCATTTTTTCCATAGCAGATGAAGCCTATCAATTTTGCTCTCCAGGCGAGACTCAGAAAACAATCCTACCTCATTAACTTTTACTTGTTGCCTAGAACCAAATTGTTGGCTATTCTCAGCTTTCCTTTCAGTCAATTCCCAAGCATCTTCAATAGTTAGGTGAAGAAGAGAACCACCGGCAGCTGAGTCTAACAAATCTCTCTCTAGAGGTAAGAGCCCTTTATGGAAGTATTGGATCAATAATGTGTTTAGCAGATCCTTCCAAAGAACAGTTTCTTCAGTTGATTCCATGAAGTAATGAATCCAGGAGGTAATCGAAGCAACCAGTTTTTAGCAGATCCTTCCAAAGAGAATGGGAAGGCATGCATCTTAATTTGATCTTCAGTCACATCAACTAGTTTCATAGCAATGCAAACCATGTGAAACATCTTCAAATGATTGTATGCTTCCTCCCCTGAAACACCATTAAATTTTGGAAGTAAGTGTATCAATCCAGGTTTCAACTCAAAATTCACATTAATATCAGGATAATTTATGCACCAATTTTGAAAATGCAAATTAGGTGAAACCAATTCTTTAATGGTCATAGCAGGATCAACAACATGAGCATTTGCATTTTCATTTGCATTTGCGTTTGCAACAATATTATTGTCGTCCATATTGATAGTAGAATCAGAGGATTCAAAAATAGGATTAACAAAGGAACTACTGCCTACAAGAGTACTAGCTCTAGTTCTTCTTTGTTGACGAAATATCCTCTCAATCTCAGGATCTAAGGCTAACAATTTTTCAAAAGAGGATCGAGTCATGCAATAAACAACTACCTACGAAGTCACCTGAAAACTCAAACCTAAAATCTAACCGTTGCTCCCCGGCAACGACGCCAAAATTGATCGAGCCGCTTTTGTCGTTAAAGCGATCAATTAAACTAGGTCCTAATTAATTATATAGTTTAGGGTCAACCTAGGTCATTCTCCCAAGGAGCAAGCTGTGGGTTTTCTTTAGGTTAAATTTAGGTGATGAAAAGATGCAATGGAATGTAAATGGACCTAAACTAGAATGCAAAACTACTACCTATATGCAATTAACTAACTAAATGTACTAATGCAATTGACTCTAAAACCTATATGAAAATGAGACTAATCTATATGAGTTGAATGCAATTTTTTGGGGGGTTTTCTTATGAGAAAAGAATTAAATTCCTAAGAAGAATATTAATTAAAAGCAAATCAAATAATAAAAGTTTGATTTAGTTATGATGATGAAGGGGACAACTTAGGAATTGCATGGAGTTAACTTTCTTAGCCTAAATTAATTAACTAGACCCAAGGGAGGTTAATGAGAGATTGAAATTAATGAGTTCAATTACCTAATTTAAACTTGGGAAACCCTCAAGCTCAATAATGCATATTCCATTAGAAAACTCATAATGAAATAAGCGGTGACTAGTTAAACTCATTAAAAACTAATCACCTTTAATTCTAAAATAATTTAGAAATCTTGTTTACAATTATCCAATTGAACAACTAGATAATTTATCGACCCAATTAAACAATTAAGATGATAAACCAAATTAACAACTAAATTAATGACGAAAACTCAATTATTAATCTAATTGACAATCCAAAGGTTGCAAACAAGAGTTCAGCAATATGCATAAAACTTCAAATTATCAGTTTAATCCAAAAGAAATAAGTTTACAATCTAAAATTAGATTGTTCTCAATTAATACAACTCGAAATCCTTTAAAACTAAATAATCTCAAGTTTGAATTAAAGAGATAAAAAGAACAACACTCCCTTATGTCTTCATATGTAAGCCCTAGGCCTTAGCTTCCTCGATGCTCCTCCCAAGTTGCCTCCCTATAGCTTAAGCTTCCATAATACTCTGTTCTTCAATCTCCTCGCAGGTCACCACCGCCCTAAACATTTGTCAAAGGAGAAAAGGACAAGAATTGAATTGGAATCAATTCTTGCAAGGTATATGGGCACGTGGCAGAGAAGATGAGGATGGGTGATTGATTAATGAATGAAGAATAATAGCCCAGCAATATCCTGTGCGCTTCTACGTCTCTGCGTAAATTCGGTGTCTCCGTCTTGCTTCAGCTCTTTGGTTTTTTTCTTTTGCGGTGTGATGATCTTTCGGCTTGACTCTAGGTTAATTAAAAGGGAGGAGAGGAGGGCTTTTGGGTACCAACTTGAGTCCAACAAAATTCAAGTAGCCCTATAAAATTTCACCATTGGATTTTCTTTTAGCTATCCTGAAAAATTCTGCACCATAGGATCTTATAAAATCACAATATATCATATATCAAGAGGTATTATTTAATCATAAGATATCAATCAGAATATTAATAATTTAAACTCAATATCTTATAATTAATTTAGATTTATATTATTTCCTAAAATTGGCTAACAATCCAAATATTATCTAATATATCCAAATTAGCCTAAAATAATCCCCAAAATAAATGAAATAAGGTGGGATAAAATATATGAAAATTAGGATTTATCAACTCCCCCACACTTATCATTTGCACTCCTAGGCAAAACAATTCAAGACCAAGGGAGGATAAATAAAAACAAAAACAAAAACAAAACAAAACTAAACCTTCAAAAATGAATGTTCCAATTACAAGCAAGAAGTAAACAAAAGCATTTTAACACCTCTCTTGTCCAAGTGATCTTCTCATAAATCAACAAAACAAATATCATGGCAATTTACTTGACAAAGGGGAACCTAAACTAGAAATCCCTCATCAAGGATAATGTGTATATCACTCTTCGCTCAAAAAGTGTATAGGTTTGTGTTTACACTTAAATCCATCCATATCTAGTACTTTTTCCATAGGTTTGACAAGAATCTAAGTTCTCCACCGCTAATGAAGCAAGTGTATGCATAAATCCAAAGGACTTTTATTAGGTTGTCCTGGGGTTAAAGTTAAGAAAGAAAGGGTACGATGTATGGAAAAACAAAGTTGAATATCTTAAAAAATGAAGAAAATGATAAATAGAGAATATAAGATGCAAGAAACCAAACTAAATCTGAACTGAGTCATCATTCTTTTTCTTTTTTATTTTTTTTTTATTTTTTTCACCTTTTTTTTTCATTTTTTTCTTCATTTTTCTTTCTTTCTCTCTTTTTCCTTCTTCTTCCATTTTTTTTTTCTTTTTCATGATAACCTACCATATTTTTCACAATGACTCAATTCCTAACTTTATGCATGTTCTTCCATCCAAAAGAGATAATACAATGCTCTTCAACTCCTAAGACATTCAAAAAGGGTATTTTTTTTTAAAATGGCGATGAGTGTAGACAAAATGAGGAAAAAATAAATAAATAGGCTCAAAGGGGTTAAACAAAGGATATATGTATGAAAAAGGTAGGCTTTCTGGCTAAAATGAAATAAATGTTTTTATCATTTTTATGAATACTCATGCATAAAATGCAGCCTCAAATAAGATTCAAATCAAGTTATAGATCAAGTAAAGAGATAGGGGTACACACTAAAAAAAATATCTATATTAGGCTTAAAATCTCACTAGGTGTATATGATCACTAGCCTAAATTCACCAAAGTCAAATTCATTGCCACTTAGTTCACTAACTCAAAACATGATCAATCACTCTTCAAATAAAAAAATGCATCATACTAAAGTTACTTAAAACTTGCAATTTCCACATTCAACACAGTTGATCCCTTCCCTACACTTAAACAATGCATTGTCCTCAATGCAAAACAGTCATAGTATATCACAAAGACAAGTAATATGTGGCACTACTCAACTCAGTAATATGACAATGAGTAATATGACAAAGCAAAATAAAAGAGTAAAGGAAGGAATACAACCGGGGTCTACGTGGTGTCACGTAGTGTAGCAACCTCCACCATCTGAGTGGAGAATCCATCAAAGAACGGCTTCAAGCGGTGTCCATTGACAGTAAAACATTTTCCATTTGGTTCCCTTTTGATCTCCACAGCTCCATAGGGGAAAACATCAATGACAATGAAAGGTCCCTCCCATCTAGAGCGGAGCTTTCCAGGCATGAGTTTCAATCGGGAAACATATAGTATAACTTTTTGGCCCACTTGAAATTCTCTCTTCATAATGAGTTTGTCATGGATTGCTTTAGTTCTTTCCTTATAAATTCTAGCATTCTCATAAGCTTCTCTTCTTAACTCTTCAAGCTCTTGCAATTGCAACTTCCTTTCAATACCAGCACTAGTAAGATCGAGGTTGCACCTTTTAATTGGCCAGTATGCCTTGTGCTCCACCTCTACTGGCAAATGACATGCTTTGCCATAGACAATCCTGTATGGAAACATGCCAATTGGACTTTTATATGCTGTGCGATAAGCCCAAAGTGCATCATCGAGCCTCTTACTCCAATCCTTTCAGTTAGGTTGCACTGTCTTCTCTAAAATGATCTTGATTTCTCTATTGGAGAGTTCTACCTGACCATTTGTTTGAGGGTGGTATGGTGTGGCCACCTTATGCATCACCCCATATTTACTTAACAAGCTCTGCAAACTCTGATTGCAAAAATGTGTTCCTTGATTGCTAATGATGGCTCTAGGAATGCCAAACCTGCAAAGAATGTGAGATCGAACAAAGGAAACCACTACAAAAGAGTCGTTAGTACGAGTGGGGATTGCTTCAACCCACTTTGACACATAATCCACAGCCAGCAAGATATATAAGTAACTAAATGAAGTGGGAAAAGGTCCCATGAAATCAATACCCCAAACATCAGTGTTGTATGATAAGTATTTTCTTCTAGTTTCTTGAGAATTGCATGGAGGCTTTCATGAATGATTTCACTGATTATAGGTCTGATTTTGATGCATGATTAGCTAAAAATTTGTCTAAAGTTTTGAATAGGTGCATAAAGTCTAATCTTGTGCTTAATTTTGAGATGTCACTTCATGGTTCAATCAAGGATAGTTTTGAGACATATAATGTCTAGTAAGAGTATTGAGGTAAATCCTGCTAATATTGATGTTATTACTGCTTTGCCTTACCCCACTTCTATGCAGGAAGTTCGTTCTTTTCTTAGTCATGTAGGTTTCTACTGGAGATTCATTTAGGATTTCAGCAAGATTGTCCGGCCTTTGTCAAACCTTTTGCTTAAGGACACTAACTTTGTGTTCGATGATGAGCGCAAGTCGGCCTTCAATCACTTGAAGCGGTGCCTGACTACAACCCCTATGATCCAACCACCTGATTGGTATCTTCCATTCGAGCTTATGTGTGATGCCTCTAACTATGTTGTTGGTGATATCTTAGCTCAACGGGTTGACAAAGCCTCTCATGTCATTGCCTATGCATCCAAGACCTTGGATTTTTCCCAGTCTAATTACACCATCACTAAAAAGGAGTTGTTGGCTTTAGTGTTTGCCTTTGATAAGTTTAAATCATATCTGTTAGCTAGCAGAGTAATTGTTTTCTCTAACCATGCAGCATTGAAATTTCTTTTGAAAAAGGCAGATGCTAAGCCCTAACTCATTCGGTGGATGCTATTTCTCTAAGAATTTGATGTTGAGATTAGAGATAGAAGTAGAGCACAAAACTAGGTAGCTGATTACTTGAGTTGCATTTATCATTCTCCCCTTCACCCCTCTCCTATTCAGGATGATTTTCCTAATGATCATTTTCTTCAATTGCAAGGTAAGCTTCCATGGTATGCTGATCTAGTTAATTATTTAGTTGCAAGAGTTTTACCTGTTGATTCTATTAGGGCCCAAACTATGAAAGTGCAAGTGAGTCTAAATATTATGTTTGGGATGACCCTTATTTGTAGAGATTTTGTAGTGACCACGTAATTAGGAGATGTGTGCTTGATCATGAATTTGATTCTATATTACACTTTTGACATGCTTCTACTTGTGGTGGTCACTTTGGACCGCCACGAACTGCTAGAAAAGTGTTAGACTTTGGTTTATTTTGACCTTACCTATTTCATGATTCCCATCTCTTTTGTAAGTCTTGTGATAACTATCAAAGGGTAGGGAGTATTTACCGTAGGCATGAGACGCCCCAAAACCTTATATTGTTTTGTGAAGTCTTTGATGTCTGGTGTATTGATTTTATGGGTCCATTCCCTATTTCTTATGGCTGGTTATTGATTATGTTTTGAAATGGGTTGAGGCGAAAGCCACTCAAACTAATGATTCTTCTATGGTGGTGGGTTTTGCTAGGTCCAACATTTTTTGCAGGTTCGGTATTCCTAAAGCTATTATCAATGACCAGGGCTCTCATTAAAAAGGTGAATTGAGAGCAAGCCATTGACCTATTAAAAGGTGAAATCAGAGAGAAAACACAAAAGCAAAGTGAGAAACAAAGAAGATAAATTACATTAATCCTCTACTGTTCAAGCTGCGCCGCAAGAAGCTCCTCTTGAGTCTAAGCAGTCATAGCTTTCAGAAATGTTTGTGTTAGGTTGGTTCCATGGATGTAATTTGAACTGAACTCCTCTGTACGGCAATTGGCCAGACTTCTAGGATTTGGCTTAGGTTCCTTGTGGACTTACATCACAGATCACTGCGTTTCACACACCCTGATCCCTTATATATATATTTTCAGGTCCTGTCGGGTATTAAAAAGATAATTCAAGACACTAAATAGTATTGAAAAAATCCTTCATGATCTTGAAAAATTATTTTAGAATCATAAAAAAATATTTCAAGGTACTAAAAAATATTTGAGAGTATTGACTGGTACTAAAAGAATACTTCAAGATACTAACTAGCATTCAAGATACTTCAAGATACATCACGGATCACTGCGTTTCACACACCTTGATCCCTTATATATATATTTTCAGGTCCTGCCAGGTATTAAAAAGATAATTCAAGACACTAAATAGTATTGAAAAAATCCTTCATGATCTTGAAAAATTATTTTAGAATCATAAAAAAATATTTCAAGGTACTAAAAAATATTTGAGAGTATTGAATGGTACTAAAAGAATACTTCAAGATACTAACTGATACTGAAAAATTAATTCACGATCTTCAAAAATTATTTTAGGTTCTTGAAAAAATATTTTAGGATCGTAAGAAAATATTTCAGGGTACTAACAAGTACTAAAAGGATACTTCATGATACTGATTGGTACTGGAAAAATAATTCATGATCTTAAAAAATTATTTTAGTATATTGAAAAAATATCACAAAGCATATTTTTAGTAACAATTAGTACATTAATTATTTTTTCAAGATCCAAAAATAATTTTTCAAGATCATAATTATTTTTTCAGTATCCCGAAGTATCTCTTTATTACCAGTCATTACCCTCAAATATTTTTTTCAAGATCTTAAAATAATTTTTTATGCTCATGAAGAATTGCTTCAGTGTCATTCAATATCCTTAATTATCTTTTTACTCACTGCAGTGCCTGATTTTTTTATTTTATTATTTTTTTTAAAGGATATGGGTGTGTCAAACTTTGCCAAAATAACGCAGTTTTGCGCAACGGACCTAAGTTAGATCCAAACTGCTAACCCTAGCACCACTAGCTTTTGAATGCACCCAGTCAAGGAAATGATAATCCCACATAAGCAGGTCTTTATATCTCTATATAAACAGGACGACAAGGGACAAAGCATAGAAACGGTCGGAGAGGGAAGGAGGATGGAGGTGCGGCGGTGGGAGAGGGAGCGAGAAAGGTGTAACGACGTGCAAGAGGGAAGACGGAGGACAAGGGAAGAGAGTGAAATTTCGTGAGGAAGGAAGTGAAATATTGACAATTTTGGCATCCCAATATCGACAATTAAGTCACAATATCCATTGCCCATAACGATGGAATAAATTATGTCAGCAACTTCATTATGTATTTCTGTCACAAATTGGCGAGCCTATTTCTGCCCTATTTTTCTCGCAAAGTCATCACCATTTGCGACGAAATTATATATTTGTCGCAACTTTTGCAACGCATTTTCTTTTCATTGCAAGTTGCGATGGCCTCTACGACAGTAGTTTAGTTGCGGCTATTCATCCTGTTTTCCGTCACAATTGTTTGTCGGTCGCAAATTCCATTGCAAACTACGACGGATTTTTTTCCTTGATAATCTCTTCACCCTTGTGGTATTTTCTAATGGTGACTCTTGGCTAGTTATCAAATTCAAATGGCGAGAAGAAGTCTTGAGACCAAAGGCAATAGTACTCTTGTGAAGAGGAACCATAAAATGGTGCATTATGATAAAATAGTCATGTTAGTTGTTTTGGAGTTGTAAGATGGTGCTCTCATGGTTTGTTTGTTTAAGTGAAAAAGTCTATATTTTGACCAAATTTTTCGAGAGAACTAAAACCACTTGTGGCATTCTTTTAGGGATATAAGATGAGATGATACTCGTGTGAACAAAAACTAAACAAAATATGCTGATGTAAATACCCCCTCCTCCTGTTCAATTGGACACTTTTCTTCCATCAAGCACAAGCATCATCTTACGTGACGCAATTATGTTTGAGACATTATTAGGCCCTTTCTACTTTTGAGAAATATTTTTTTAGTTATGACCTTGTTTTAGTTAAAGTTGACTGAGTGAATTTGGGTGACAAGAAAATTCTCATATCGGTTAATAAATATGGCTTCTTCTTCTTGTTGTTTTTTCTATTGGTACAAAGCATAGCTTCTCACTCTTCATGACAAGCCACGGAGCAAGCTGGAATTGTAAAGAAAGCATACCGCCATTGAAATGGGCTTGTTTGGTTAATGTTTACAAAGCTAACTTTATGTCAACTGCATTTTACAAATTAAAATTGCGGTAAAATAAGATTAGTGTAATTTGATTGTTTGTTTGCATATGCTTTGGTAAATAAAGTCAGTTTAACAAATTGAAAATTGTTTAGATTATACAATTGAAAAGCATATTTACATATAAAATGACTGAAAAACAAGTTTATATGCATAAAATTTGATAAGTTTAAGGGAAATATTAAAAAAATAAGAAAAATTAACAAAAAAGGAACTTTAAAATTGTAAAATCTTAAATAAGGTATTTTCCATAAAATGAGATGTGAATTATTTATCAGTTTCGTCATTATTTTGTCAATACTTGATAACAAACTTGATTTAGGATTTTGTAATTTAAAGTACTTTTTTTGTGATTTTCCCAAATAATAATTATAATTATTATTGGACTTTGGGTTTAGGTCCACCCTTGATGGCCCGAACTATTTGATTACGAAACAAATCGCTTTATCAAATAAGAAATAAATCAACATTAATTATGGATTTATTAATTGTGAAACAAGTAATTGTACATTAGGAAATTAATTAAAAATTAATTTTCTAATTATTACTTAGAGGGCAAGTAGGAGTACACATAACTTACTAATTAGTGGTCCCTCTAGACCTCTATAAATAGGATGTGCCTCTCTCAGTTGAACCTTACCCCTACTATTCAACTATCTGGCAATCTCTCTTCTTTTTAACCATCTTTCTTGTTCTGGTGATCTATTGTGCCAATCCTAAGTAGGCACTAGTAGTCTAATCATTCCATAAGCATTATTATGTTTGAGTTATGCCGCATTAGAGCCTTGACCCAGATCCTAACATGGGTTCACCCCTATGTGTAAGTCTCCTCTCTCCTATTTTAATTTTCCTTCATTGGTATCAGAGCTGGATGATCCTAAGGCTGTGATTATTCTTTTTGAATAAAAATGTAATATAATATATTTATTTCCCCATTAAATTTATGTTGTGTTGTGTTATTGTATGTGTGAATATATGATTAATATAATATATGCATGTTATAACCTCTGTCTTTGTAGTACAATGGTGAGTATTCTTGCCTATCACACGGGCGACTCGAGTTCGATCCCCAATAACGGTGCCAAAAACTTGGTGGTTATTCTATGGCAAGTGTACCAGTCAAACAAGTAATAAAGTGATGAATAGAGTATTGTCCCATAAAGATTATAACACTATATTATGCATGCATAAGAGTGAATGATGGTTGCTCGATTTGGTAAAATCAAAAGATATATGGATGCGAATAGAGTGATGTAATTACTAAGTCTGGAAATTGAATGTAACAAATGGAGAATGAATATTGTTGAGAGTTATCAAGATAAAATAGGCTTAAACGTTGATTTCCTCCTTCTTTTTAACTTACCCTAGTTACAACCGCAATGCTACAACAACACTATAACAAAGTTCTTTAGTTAACCTATATCTTCTGTATATAGAATTTTTCCAACAATCCTATATTTTTATTCCTAACTCTACTTTTCTCATATGCCTATGTGAGTTTCAAGTTCAAAATAACATGCAAATCAAGGTAGAAGGTTGTATGAGATAAACTCATTCCTTAAGCTTATAAACTAAGATAGAATTACATAGTAACTCTACTAACATAACTATTTACTGGAGATCTAATCTTAACTCCCTTCTAGTAGGTTAAGATCACAACTCTTGCTTACTATTAGCCATCTAATAAACAAAAGCGTCATTAAACATGCACTGCATTAAACAAACTGAATTATATTAATATTAAACTTAGCAATCTGGTTAAAAACTACAAATCAAGGTTCTATCTCTTAGCCATAAGAAAATTAGTTTATGACTTGCGGTAAGATTACAACTAAATTGATATTATCCATGAAAGTACAAAAGATAAACTAAGAAGAAGAAGTAAAGAAGTTGAAGGGATCGATTACTCCAAGAAACTCTGCAACTGTTACAAAGTTCGTCCTCGTCTCAGCAACCTTCAGTCACAATTGTTTTCTCTATCATAGCTGTTGTCTGTCGCATGGAACTCTTAGCCGTCACACATTCTGCGTCCAAGGTACGAGGTTCAAGAGATTCTGTCTGCATCCAGCATGTGCGTCTCTTCTCTTCTTTTCATCCCCTCCCTAGGGCTGACCACTTTTAATTTTATAGCTAGGGTCCTTGCACCGCTTGCCTTCTTTAAGTTGGTCATATGTTCCAAGTTTTAGTTTTGATTTTCATGTTCTTGGTGTTGTTGGAATCGTTGCAGAATGAACTACAGATACATGGCTTTTATGTTCTCCAAGACCATCATTTGTAAGGACAAAATCTTGAGTTCTATGCCGTTGGTGGTAAGGTAACCTACCAACTTATCTCATTCATATCTCCGTCATCCTAACTCCGTTTGACGCATTCGAAGTTTCATCGGAATTGTCTTATTGAGCTCTATGCATTTATGGCCTTAACTAATACAAAAATCTTTATTTTCGAAAACCCAATTTTTCAATATTCTTCAGCGGGCGTCGACAACACTCTATAACGTGATTTAGATGCGTTTCCATTGTTTTATCAGCCCTATACCTTCTGAAGGTTTGAGTCTCTTGTTTTTTTTATTCCAAATAGGTTTCAAAAACTCAACTTTGAACAAATCGAAGAAGTAGGAGAAGTTAAGCATTGCAGTGAAACAGATGCAAAATAAGAACACAATTTTATGTGCACATATAGAGGCAAAAATAGAAGCATATAAAAGGCTTACACTTAAAAAGAAGACCACATAGGTTATAAGAAAATATTTTTCTTTGGAGTACATATGAGTTTAAGCATAATATTTTCATATATGAATAAACAACCGATTAAATGGATGCTTGAACTCAAATAACGAAGGAAGCATGTGCATGGCCAACATATTTCACAAGTGATATATAAAAATAAAGCTTTCATGCATGCATAATGAGAAGCATACAAAAGACAAATGCAACTGGTTAACATACTTATTGTTAAGTCTGAATTCTGCTACTCATTTCTACTATCTTTGACTGATTATAATTGAATTTCCATGCTTAAAATCTCTTTGATGTGATCAATTGTGATAGAAAAATGAATATGTGTAAATAAGGATCAGAAGAGCTTAATTGATACATTCTAGAAGTCATTTTGTATGTAGGAAGAAAAGGGGATTGAATTGCAGAACTTCTTAGCTCAAGTGTCATCGCTAGTTCGATGTTGCAGTGTTGCTATAGTATCGCATCAGGACTAAATAATGAAAATTTACAGTATCATGTTTCTATTGCAAACTAATCCTTTCTTGATAAAATCCATAAAAGAATTGCATAAACTTGGACCAGACATTGAGTAGGCTTTAGAGATTCAAGATAACATAGAAAAGCCACATGCTTAAGGAAGAAGTAGTTAAGAAGGATAGCTGGATTAAAAGCTCAATTCTAGCTGGATTAAAAACAGAATCAACCAAACAGAATCTTCTTGTTGGGCTAGATAAAAAAGGACAAGCCCAACTTAAAGAAGGCAAGCGGTGCAAGGACTCTAGCTATAAAATTAAAAGTGGTCAACCCTAGGGAGGGGATGACCCCAACTTAAAGTTTGCTAGTCGCAAAGATCCGATGGAGCTCCAACTAGGTCAAGTTAACCATATGGGAGGTTGAAGACGATGATGTGGTAGTTAATAAGCCATGTCATCAGTCTACCAAAACACATAGGGACGTTAAAATGGAAACACGTCAGCGTTTAATACCACGTCAGCAAGGCCACATCATCGAGAGGGAGGAAGTCAAAGGTAATAATCTTCACTTTCTGTCTTTGCAGCATTCGTCCTCTCCTGTGTTTTTACTAAAACAATCTTATTAAAAATATCCAGGATAAACTGAGCTAGATGCCATTTTTGCCACATAGGAATGGGTTACATGTGGCAAGGATAATAATAAAAAATAAAAAATAAAAAAAAGATAAGAGATTGAGTCATAAGCAAGTCAAAAGTTTAGGGAATGAATTACAAGTGAGTTAAAAATTAAATGACCAAAAGATTAATTTTGCAAAAAAAACTTTACTGGACAAAAGCAGAACACTCAAATTAAAGTACACATTAAGCTTCATATCTACTTGTTCAATATAACTTGAAGGACTGCAAATATGGTTTGAATAATGGTGAGAACAAAGAGCATGATGACAGCAATAGAGGCCACAGTACGCCAATGAATGTTGAAATAATCACGTTTTAAAGTAGTTTGCGGGCACGCTGGTTGGCACCTTTAACTCGAGAATTCAGTTCATCCACATCATCACTAAGATGATCAAGGGCTTTATTTTGCCTGCAATACACCATTTAGGGTATAAAGCATCAGCCAAGGATTTTATGAAGATACACACACATATACATATATATTACATAATGTGTAATTATTTGTATATTGCATTTTTATATGATCTCCTGCACATACATATGATCAGACCCATTTGAAAACAAACGTCAGCTGTATTACACTGCCAGTGTTCTTAATATAAGAACTAGATAACTAATTTAAATGTATTAAGGAAATTATTTAATTTAGTTATTTGTAACAAATGTGTTTTACTTTCTCTAAACTACCATATTTAATCATGTGCATTGAAACTACCCTAAGACTCCTATCAGATGGGATCTGGGGAGGGGTAGATGTATGCAACTTAACCCCAGACAAGCAGAGAGAGGCTGTTTACAAAATTTGAACCTATGACTTCAAGGCCATATGGCAACAACTTTACTATTACGCCAAGGCTCACCCTATAACAAATTGAAGTTATAAATTTCTCACATAACTCAATTCTATGACAACAAACACTATGAAAATGCCAAGGATTACTTATAAAAAGGACTTAATTATATAACATCATGACACCTTTTTCTTACCTTTCAATTTCAGTTCCCATGTCAACTGCTATACCCTTTAAATCGCCCAAGATATTACTTAGATCATCAAGTGCATTATCTTGTTTGTTCTTCTCCATCTGTGTGAAAAAACATTTTGTGAGAGAGATATCAGACAAAAGAAGATGATGTTGGTTCACAAATCATTGCCAATAATTAGGCATACCTCTATTTTCTGATATGCATTCATTGGTTCAGATGGTGGTGTTTTAGAAGCTGCCTTTCCTTTACCATCACTTAGCCCTAATTTTCCCCTCTTTTCCTTACGCTGCTTCTCGTCTGTTTTGGATGGCTTTTCTGTTCAGATATCAAACATTAAATTTCACATGATTTACTTTCAACGAAATTCATATCAAAAGCCAAAAATATGATCCGTAGGATGACGAAATAATATATTCAACTAAATGATGTTATTCACTTTCTAGAATTTTGTGCTATATTGACAACTGTGCAATATGCACCAGAAGTTATTCTAGCTTACTTCTCAATATATATAGATGTGTGTGTGTGTGTGTGAGAGGACAACTAGATACATGATCCGGGGAAAAACAAAATAAAATTCACTGTTTATGTACTATTTTTTAGAATTCTGAGCTTTTGCGCAATTCAAAAGGAGCCATTTTAATTTGTTTGTCAAGTCATATATGTACAAAATAGATCCTATTGTGTCTTTACTATTTTCAGGGATTCCATGATTTTGTTCCTCAAACAATTCCTATAGTGTTATTCTTATTAACTAGGTAATAAAAGTTAGTGTTAGTAAATTATATTTCTTTATGTCATATATGAATGTAAGAGAATTCATTGCTAAGATTTTGGAATCATGAGGTACACTGAAGAAATTAGACATGAAGGCTTTTAAAAACAAAACCTGGTGTAATTACAGGGCCTTTGATCTCCTTTGTCTTCTTTGGCTTCCAAGGCTTAGAGAACATGCCTCCAAGATTGTTCAGCAGTTTTTCACCCTAATTAACAGAATCTATGTTTAAATAAATATTACAAGCTAGTCAGGAAACAAAAGGAGCAACACTACATAAACTAATTTTTTGAACTTATAAATTAATATATAATGTACTATTGTACAAGGATATTTTAAAGAAATTATGTCACATTCATTATAATTAACTAGTTTATCTCATTTCCTTAATCTCCCCAGATTAATTAAGTGACTCTTATATTAAAGATTGTGGGGATTACAAAATTTCAGTAATTCTATAGCCATAAATCATAATTTGGCTTAACACATGAAAATCCTTCTCTTATAGACTTCAACCTCCTCAAAGCTTGCCGTATCATGGCTAGATTGTATAGTTTTCTGAGACTAATAGATTAAATTCCTAGTTAACATCTAAATATTTCATTAAAACAAACACTTAAGAAACCGTATATCAATTAATTATACAACAAGAAAAAGAAGTCTTATTCCACTAGATGGTATCGGCTATATAGATTGCACATGGCTTTATCAACAGCCAAATCTTCAATTAAGTTGTTAGCCAAGAGTTCTCACTCAATCCACCCTTTTCACATGACTCCAACCTTATTAATTGTAATCAATAAGGAAACAAATTTTACCCGACTCAAATCCTTTTCGGTCTCTACAATCATATTGTGGGTCCTGTGGATTTGATCACCCTGCTGGTGCAACATGTCAAGGGTCCTTGTAGCATCCCCTCTGATGTCTTCAGCTATCCTCAGACAATTGTTAACATCCTTTGTTGTCTCTTCAGACTTGTACACAGCATAGTTTTCCAGCTCTTGAACACTCTGGTTCTCTAGGCCCCCAGAGTCCTTGAAATCATTCCTGTACCTGCTTTTAGTAGCAGCCGAGGAAGATGATGAGGCGGCAGAAGCCTTTCTTCCTTTTCCCCAATCGTCGTCGTCATCGTCGTCATTGTCGCCTTTGGATTTTGGTGCTGGTAAGATTGGTTCTGAGGTTGTTCTTCTTTCTGGCTTAAGGGTTGTCTGAGAAGGAATGGAAGATACTGGGACTGTAAAGTTCTCCTCCTTTGGGGCTGCTTTCCTAGACCCAAACATTTTCACTAACAGTTACAGAACCGGCCACTTTTTCTAACAACCTGAAAATATAAACACAAAACCGCAACGCAACCAATTAATAAGAAACTGCCAAAGAATAATAATAATTAAAAACTGTGCTTAAAACTTAAAATAATAACACAAAGATAAAGATTCATCATGTCATTAGATCATCAAGATACTTAGCATACCACCGAAATCATGTTATTAAGGGCAACCTGATGGCTTGGATATGAATATGTAATAGTATTCATGAAATTCTGAAGTATATATAATCTGTTTCGTTGTATAATGGAACAATGAAAATTTTTCTAACATTAAATATCTTCATATCCAAGATTTTACGGTGCACTAGAAGGCTCAAGAAACATACATCCAAAGAAACCTCGTGATAATAAATAATCAAAAACAAATTGGCGGCAAGAGAAAGAGTATTGACCCAAATTTGGTGCTCGAAGTTGATCCTTGATCGCTAAGAAACTTAAAGGTGGATGAGGAAAATGTGGGAAATTTACCAAAATAGGGGCTATTTTGAAAAAAATTATCAAAATAAGGTACTGTTCAAACATTTTTTTAAAATAAGGTAGTTGCTGAAGTCACGTCAGATGACGTCACGTCACGTGACACCACTGTACAGGTGGCGTTGCCACCTGTGCCACACGGGACGCCACCTAGGTGGCGTCCCAGATGGCAACGCCACCTATTTTTTTTTTAAAAAAAAAATTCTTCTTCAATTTTCACAGGCAGCTTTTCTGACAGGGGCTGACGCCCACTGTCAGATTTTTTTAAAAAAATATATATAATATTATACATACATACATATATATATATATATATATATATATATATATATATATTAATAACAAATTACATAGAGATCCTAAGAAAGAGAACAAACAATAAAAATATCCCTTATAACCGTTAAATTATTTTAAAATCTCATAAAATCTGGGTTAAAATAATTTGAATTAAGAAAATATCACTTTACCTGGTCAAAATTAACTATATTTACAATATATTTTATAAAATTAGTTAACCAAAAGTATATCTTATCTAAATTAAGAGTATCAGATATAGTTTTTTTTTTTTTTTTTATCAGATATAGTTGATGAAATTAGGAATCTTGTTTGCGGGAAATGGATTTGACAAAATAAGTTAAATTCTTGAACGATTTAATACTATCTTTTGGTCTTTCAAAATTATTCTTATTTTGCTTTTTATCTTATTTTGATATAATACCATCTCTAAAGTCTAGAGGTAAAATGATATATGTTTTGATTGAATTATAGAGATTAATATTTTTTAAAAAAATATAATTTACAAGATGGAAATCAAAATCCGGATAAATTTAAGAAACAAAAAATTATATCACCCTTTCTTGAAATAAAATAAAAAATGAGTTGATAGATGAGATAGAAATTTAGGTGGTTTATATCTGTAACAGATTAGATCCAAGAATGTAGGTCTCAAAGTTAATTAGTTGCGAAGCAATCTCCATGATATCTCAACGAAAATATCAAATTCAAACTTTATTTTTCCGTATTTATATACTCCTCCTCTGTTTTTTTTTTTTTTTTTGCTCTCACACACCCCTTCCCCTTCCCCTTCCTCTGTTTCTTTCTCGTTGCTCTGTTTCTCCCTCACTGGCCGTGGTTACCATTCCCGAAAACCCTCTCTGCACACGCGTTTATTCGCATTTGTTATAACTTAATATATATAATAATATTAAGTATATTATATAAAATAATATATTAATATATAATTATTATATTATTAATAATATTATATATTAATAATATATATATTATATTATATTTATTATATATTGTTAATAAAATATATATATCTTATATATTTTAAAAAATTAAAAAAAAATCTGACAGGGGGCGTCAGCCCCTATTAAAAAAGCTGCCTGCAACAGTTGAAGAAGAATTTTTTTTTTAAAAAAAAAAAACAGGTGGTGTTGCCACCTGGAACGTCACCTGTACGGTGGTGCCCCTTGTGGCATTGTCTAACGTGGCACCACCAACTTATGTTGCACCGACACCGACACTTCGACACAGGATACGACACAACACGACACTTCGACACGTTAATTCTAAAAAAATCTAAATTTCGACATGTTAGGACACGTTTTGATATTAAATATATATTATAATTTACATTCAAGTTCAATATTTCGTAAAATCCTCGCCTCCAGCTTTGGTTCATCGTAGATTTAGCCTCACTATAAAAGTCGTGCCTCCTTTTTAAAAAAAAATACAAAAGAAAAATTCATCATCAAATCAGTAAAATTCAAAGCCACGCATATTTTTTTTAAAAATAGGAGTGTCGAGGAGTGTCGGATGGCGTCGAAGTGTCGGACGGTGTCGGAGTGTCCGACACGCATATTTTTAAAAAATAAAAGTGTCCGTGCTTCATCACCGACTACCCTATTTTGGGAAAATGTTTGAACAGTACCTATTTTGATAATTTTTTTCAAAATAGCCCCTATTTTAGTAAATTTCCCAGGAAAATGTAGATAAACACCTCAACATCAATAGAAACAACGAAATCAAAATGCACAAACGTATTGAATCAGACCAAGTAAGAACAATGAAAATAACGAAACCCATTATTCAGAAACACCTAAGAACAATCAAAACCACAGAACAAGACAAAATTGAGAAGACCTTAAGGGAAATTAAAACAAATGCAGAGGAAAAAAGTGCTGGTACCTGCAATCTGGAGGGAAGAAGAAACAAAAGCAGAGTATGAACTGGCTTATATCGAACACAAACCCAGAACCAATGAATGATGGGTTTGTGTACGAGAGAGAGGAACGAGACAGAATAAGCAACAAGATAAAAATGAAGACGATTCAAGAATAGAAGGGGATTAAGTAGTGTGCGTCTTTCATAAAAAGGGGGGAAAATTGAATGAGGGAAGAATCCGCGTAAAAGTTTCCAAACCATTCCTGTAAACTTGTAACTCTTGGCTAATTAAGGCCCTCTAAAAAAAGAAAAAAAAAATCTATTGTTTATGTTTTATTGTAATAAAATGGACTAATTTGATACTCCCTCCATTCCTATTTATTTTATATGATTTAAAATATTTAGTGTAATTATTTAATTATCTCCTTATTAAAATGGAGAGATATAATCTTATTAATAAGTGAACCAACTTGTTCAATTTCTCTAAATAGGGGTACTAGAAAGTTTCTGTCTATTACATATTTAAAGTTTTTAATTAAACTAATTTAGAACCCACGCAATGTGGGGAGCAAAGCAAAAAGAAATTATAATCTTTGAAAAGAGACCAAAATATCGTGGTAAAAAAATAGAAAAAAGACATTATCTTTTATTATATTTTAAAATGAGGCCAATAAATCAGTCAGGACATTTCCTGTTTATTATATCTTGTTCTAGACATGATCATGTTTGATACCCCACACACACAAACACTCATACACAGAGACACAAATACATACATATATAAATACATGCATACATATTTTTAGATGGACACATTAAAATAGTTATATCATGAACCAAAAGCTTATTCAAAAACTTTATATTTATCTATCGATTTATTATCTTTCAATTCAAGAAAAATAAATGATCATGGTTAGAAAGTTATAACATATCAAATTTTTAAAATTATAAATTCCAATAATGAGTGGAAAGTTTAAAAAAAAATGCTAGGTGTTGAGTTTTTTTTTTATTATTATTGATTTATGAGAGACTTGCAACATCATTTTTTCAACCCGCGTGAAGTCATGGGTTTTTACTATTTATAGATTTTTTATTTTAGAAAATCATAGAAAGCTATAATATATGATCAAATTTTCTATTGTTATCTTTTGATTTCAGATATATTTAAAGTTATGATTAAAACATTCATATTTTCGGATTCATATTCTTGGCCAAAAAAATTCCATTTTCAAATATTTATTGATTTCATTGAAGTATATTTTCTCTAATTTTTATTTTTAACTCAGTCTCATCATTTTTATAAAAATCAGTAAAAATCTTAAAATTTATTGATTATATCTACAAATAAAATAAATTCACCCAAAGCAACATGAGAATACTTTAGTCAAATAAAAGGGAAAAAAAATTATACTACATTCATATTAAATATATATTTAAAAAAATTGCAGCTTTCCTACGTATTGAGTTAAAAAGAGAAGAATTAAAAATATTTATAATAAACAATTAATATAATCTCTTATAATTATCAAAATTATTTCTCCCAATAGCATGGAGTAGGTTGGTAAGATATTAATCTAAATATTATAAAATTCTCCGCTCGTCAGAAGATAATTGATGTGTGTAACAAATTTTAGAAAATACCAAGATTCAATATTTTTAGTTTGGATAACTCTCAATAAAATAGAGGTATAGATAGATTCCTAATTAATTTAAAAATGATTTTAAAAAATAATCAAGTTGCTATGATACTCTTAAAAATTTTTAAATTTAAAATGGCAAGTAAAACTAACCGAAAGAAAGAGGGAATTCCAAATTAAAAAATATATAAACATTTTCTAACAATAAAATCTTAAATAAAGTCTTTTATGAAATATAAATACTTTATATTTCTAAATTGTATGACTCCTAAATAGTAAATGCCTGACTGATTTAAAAAACGTAAAATTTGAAACTTTCAAAACTCAAATAAAGTCTTTTAGAAAGGCGAGTGTATTTGACCTTGTCAATAAAGGGCGTGCAGTAGTGGTCCATAAGCACCTTACATTTCAAATGATATTAGAAATCACCAAATGTGTGTGGTTGAACAATCAACTTATATCACACAATGAACCAAATGAGCAAGATATGTGTAAGAGAAGTTGATATGGTAACAATACAATTGGCATGAGATTATGCAAAACAATAAAAAAACAAAAATATTTCCAAAACTGACTTTTGTGTCATGGGAGGATAATTTCAATTAAGGCACTTTATCAACGATTCAATGAAAAATCTTGTATCTATGTTTTGAATTGGTGGATACATGTATCAATCAAATGAATTTCGTTAGGATGAGGATCAATTCAATTAGAATCAGTTTTGAAATAATTCATTACATTAATGTTTAGAAAATCCAATATCAATAAACCCATTGTACATATACTATACTCACTAGGTAAATCTGATCTCTTGTTCCTTAATCAGCCGCTATGCAGATAAAACCTATCTATGTACATATATTCTAATTTCATATAAATCTCATATAATCATATAATATAGCATAGAATAAGTATATGCAGTAATAAATATATGCACTAGACTCATAGTGGCTAGTTCCTTATTCAAGAATTGAACCAAACGGGGCCCTTTTGGTAAGGCGTATGTCATCGGTTCAAATCTGATAAGGGGCTTTTTTTTTTCTTTTTTCATAAAACTCCAGCGGTAGTATATTGATTTTTCCCCAATAACCGAATACTTTTGTCTTTAAATACTGCATATTTGATTCCATCCATAAATCTATTTTCTTCCCTATCAGTTCTAGTCTCAATAAGAATGCTTGTTCTTACTGTTCATATGTTATGATATGAATATACTACACCGATTAGTTTAGATTGATTTGATTTGATTAGTTTAGTATTAGTATTAGTTTAATTTTATAAGTTTAGGTTGATTTGATTTGATTAGTTTAGATTGATTTAATTTGATTAGTTTAGATTGATTTGATTTGATTAAACTAATCAAATCAAATCAATCTAAACTAATCGGTGTAGTATATTCATATCATAACATATGAACAGTAAGAACAAGCATTCTTATTGAGACTAGAACTGATAGGGAAGAAAATAGATTTATGGATGGAATCAAATATGCAATATTTACAAACAAAAGTATTCGGTTATTGGGGAAAGATCAATATACTTCTAATGTCGAATCAGGATCAACTAGGACAGAAATAAAGCATTGGGTCGAACTCTTCTTTGGTGTCAAGGTAATAGCTATGAATAGTCATCGACTCCCGGTAAAGAGTAGAAGAATGGGGCCTATTATGGGACATACAATGCATTACAAACGTATGATCATTACGCTTCAACCGGGTTATTTTATTCCACCTCTTAGAAAGAAAAGAACTTAAATCAAAATACTTAATAGCATGGTGATACATTTATATAAAACTTCTACCCCGAGCACACGCAGTGGAGCCGTAGACAATCAAGTGAAATCCAATCCACGAAATAATTTGATCTATGGACAGCATCGTTGTGGTAAAGGTCATAATGCCAGAGGAATCATTACCGCAGGGCATAGAGGGGGAGGTCATAAGCGTCTATACTGTAAAATCAATTTTCAACGGAATGATAATTGATACAACAGAAGTACAAGATATCAATTCTTTTTCCAGATTGGAATCTTTAAAAGAGGTGTATGGAATTATATAGATACTTGTCCCTATTTTGACTCTTGTATTGGGAATCACAATAGGTATGCTAGTGATTGTATGGTTAGAAAGAGAAATATCCACAGGGATACAACAGCGTATTGGACCTGAATACGCTGATCCTTTGGGAGTTCTTCAAGCTCTAGTAGATGGAACAAAACTACTTTTCAAAGAGAATCTTATTCCATCTAGGGGAGATATTCGTTTATTCAGTATTGGACCATCCATATCAGTCATATCAATTCTAGTAAGCTATCCAGTAATTCCTTTTGGCTATAACTTTGTTTTAGCTAATCTCAATATCAGTGTTTTGTTATGGATTGCTATTTCGAGTATTGCTCCCATTGGACTTCTTATGTCAGGATATGGGTCAAATAATAAATATTCCTTTTGGGGTGGTCTATGGGTTGCTGCTCAATCGATTAGTAATGATTCATATCGTCAAGTATACCCATTCCAAATTTCATTCCAATCAAATGATCTGCAGCTGCCAATATATCTCGTGGTAACAAAAATGTATTGTTCTGAGGTATATCAAGATTCAGCCTTCGGTTCATATTTCGTCGACCAATTCTTCCTAATTCACATCTTTATTGAAAAAAATCTTTTTTGTAATTCGTGGTCTAATTAAAAAGCATTTTGCTTCAAGCATAGGAGTTGCTAAGAGTCAAATTCGGGAAAAAGAATCGATTGTATGGCAAATACTACAAGAGGTTATGCAAGGGCATCCTGTATTGATGAATAGAGCACCTACTCTGCATAGATTAGGCATACAGGCATTCCAACCCATTTTAGTGGAAGGACGTGCTTTTTGTTTACATCCATTAGTTTGTAAGGGATTCAATGCAGACTTTGATGGGGATCAAATGGTTGTTCATGTGCCTTTATCTTTGGAGGCTCAAGCAGAAGCTCGTTTACTTATGTTTTCCCATATGAATCTCTTGTCTCCGGCTATTGGTGATCCCATTTCCGTACCAACTCAAGATATGCTTATTGGGCTTTACATATTAACGAGCAGGAATCGTGGAGGTATTTGTGCAAATAGATATAATCCGTGTAATCGTGGAGGTATTTGTGCAAACAAGTATAATCCGTGTAATCGTGGAGGTATTTGTGCAAACAGGTATAATCCGTGTAATCATGAGCAACCTCATGTTGAGACATCACAGAGTTACATTAGTTGAATGGATGCAACAAAAACAAAGTTTTATAGGGAACTTTAAGTTGGTTACTGACTCCACGATAGAGGACATGGGGAGACTAATGTCATTGATGTAGAGAATATGGGAGGTGAAGAGTGGGACGAAAGAGTCTATTCAAAAAGTAGTTTATGAAATATAAAAATAATTTTTAATTTCTAAAAAGCATTAGTAATGAGATCAAGAGATGTGTATCTTATGAGTGAGAGGAATCACTCAAAACGCAGTTTATGAAATGAAAAATAATTTTTAATTTCTAAAAAGCATTAATGGTGAGATTGAGAGGGGTGCAACCTGATCAGATTTCAAAATATTTTGAATATAATTTTTCATTATCTCTATTTTAAAAATATTTTCTTTTTATTTTAATGTTTTGAAATATTTTGCAATTAATATTTATCTCACGGAAATTCCTCTTTATTTTTTATCTTTATTTTAATTGTTATGATATTAATAGAAAGAAGAGGGTGTTAGAGGAGAGACTCTCAACATAAAATATTTTATTTTATATTTTAATATTTTGTAATTTGTAACTATATTCTGATATCTATCCTTATTTTTAAAGTTTTTTTTTAATCTTAAACTTAGTCATTATAATATTCATGGCAAGAGGAGGATGTCATATAGTAGTAGGAGGAGGGACTCCTAACGTCCCTTCTTTTATATATTCAATAGATAGATAGATAGATTTATTTACTTTCTCTTATATTAAAAAGTGAACATATTTTTTTTTTTTAAAAAAAAAGAATGGAATGGGTACTAACAAGTTATAATAATAATCAGTTGAATTCCGAAATTCGAATTTAGCTTAAGAAATTAATTTTCATCTCAAATTAGTCAATGTTATCAACTATCAAATAGGAGCATTAATTAAAAAATGAATAAAATTAGAAATATATTTTTCAGCAAAATTGTAATTTTCTTTAGAAATATGTTTCTAAATTCTGTTTAAAAATTAATTATATTGTGTCAAAATCATAAATTTAATTCGGTCTAAACTTTTGTGAAGTTATGACAATCTTCATATTCTTGGTCCAAAACAAATAAAACGTTATATATTCATTAATTCCGCATGCAAATGTGATTTTGATACTATATTTTTATAAGGATTATACTTATATCAAGTTCCTTATATCCACTTTAATTACAAATGACCACATGTTATATTCTTTTCATACGGATCAATACTTAAATGATAATAATTCAAAAATAAAACACATGGTCATATGTAATTGGAAAATTTGACAAAATGGATATAAATAACTTGATATAAGTATTTTCCCCTTTACAATTATTACATTTAAATGTGTCAATCTTAAACAATTTTTTGTGGATATAATTTATTTTATTAGTTGTTTGTTTATTAATTAAATAAAATTATAAAGGAGCTCACCCTTCCTTTCCTAATATTTCTTGTGCAGGTTTGCGGTTGTTTATTGAATTATTTGCAAAAGAGACACAATCATGGAAATACTCATAATTCTTTTGGAAATCATTCGCATCAACTTGAAGTGTTTTTTTTTAAGGGTTAAGGTTCATTTTTGCTAACAAACTATTAGACAAAGAGCATACAACACAAATATTAATTATTGGTACCTTAAATGCAAAAAAACAATTACAAGCTGGAAAAAAGCACAATACCGTTAGACTGGTTAAGTAACGGAGGTTTAGATGCTTATGTGGTCAAGACAGAAGGAAGACATGGCAAATTGTGTTAGAGGAAACCTTGACTAACTGTGCCTTAAGACTAGAGAACGAAAACGAAGAGGAAATCATCGAGAAAAGGAAATCACGTTCTTGGAGAAAAGAAGAGAGTAGAGAAAAAGAGAGAACGGCGAAACCCATAGGAGGCCCAAATGAAAACGTGATCTCAGAGAAAAGGCAACGGCGATCAGGTTGAATGGCATCATCTTCTTTATCGTCCACAGCAAGATGCAGGCGGAGGGTGGTGCTTCTTGACAACCCAGTCGCGAGGATGATTATGAACCTCCTAGGAGGTACTGTTATCACAGAATGGTGGCCTCGAGATGGACGGCGTGGACTGACGACAACCCAAGTCGGAGGTTCTACGAATGCCCATTCTACTACCAGGTAAGCAAGGTTAATCAAAGTAGAATATAATTCAAGTTTGGGAATTTTGTTGGCTTCCACACTCTATTTTGTAAATTGGTGTTCTGTACAAGCATTTGATTCAACCCAATATAATTTTCATTGTTGGAACATATATGAAGAATAAAGCAAACACTAAGGCACGAGGTTTTTTGAAATGTGGCATCGGATGATGATGGTAGACGTGCATTAGGGTTTAGACAATTCATAGACACACACATATATATTGCTAATTTTAACTTTGATGCAACTTAACGGCACTTACAATGAATTTGAAGAAGATAAAATATATGGGTTAAAGAAATGAAAAATTACACATCTCTCACTATCAATCAAATGACCAGTTTAAGCAATGAAACGAACCTCTATATATCTCTACTTTGCAAACTTCAAGTTTGCTGGTTTTTTTCTTTGCATACTTAAAGTTTGCTGGTGTTTTGCGCATTGTAGTTCTTGTTTGAAAAATAACATGAAGGATTCTAGTTCAAAATTACATGAAAGTGGTGAGTTGCAATTTAAGTCAATAGTCAATTTATTTTCTTTTGCATATGAATGTGTGTGAAATTTAATCTGACATATGCTCATCCAAGATGGGAGGTGCGGATTCTTTGCTTGGCATGATGACGAATTCGATGAGAGGGCCAATACTGTGATTCAGGAGCTGTTAGACGACATTGACAAACTATATGATGAAAATTCCATCATTCGAAGAGCAGATCAAGGGCAAAGAGTAAGTGAAGAGCTTGATTCAATACACAGTGACTTGAGAAGGCTTAAATGCAGACATAAGCTATATGATGGGGAACTTAGGAATGGGGAAAAGAAGTTTAAAGTAGCAATTTCATTGTTGTTTGTAGCTTGTGTTTGGTTGTGTGTGTTGTATATGAAGAAATAGCTATAAGTAATTACAGTGTAATGTGAATTGAGTTCTTGTGTTATGCAACTCAATTGAAGAGGAAAGCCCGTTTATCATAGTAGAATGAATGTATTTTGTTATATATTAGCCTTTTATTTCCTAAAAAACAGTTGGTGTGAACTCCTTTCAATGAAGATAGCGATATGGAAACAACAAGTAATAAAAGCAACAATGAAGATTATTCTTGAATATATACAGGAAAAACACCTGGCAAGTTCAATGAGCATAAACCATATATTTCGCATATGGCTAAGTTAAATAACAATAATAATTAGCAATATAAGATAAACATGATATATTTCATTTATACCTGGCAAAATATACAAGCAAGTACATATACACTGATTCCAAGTTGGCAAGATCGATATAAATACAACAAGATCTTGATTCCACAAAAGCAAAAAGTTGGTCATAAGACCAGGCACAAAACAATTACAATGCAATGTTGCTATCAGGTTACATACAAGTTTGGTCATTACATTGTTATCCCAAAAGAAATCACCCAAAAAACGGTCATGTAAAGAAAACTACTTGCTGGAGCTAGCCATACTCTTGGTCATAATGTCACCGCTTTGTTGTTGTAGTTGTGACCTTCGTCTACTCAAAATCTATTGGCTTTGTATTCTGAGTTGTGCGCCACTAATACTTGGTTGGCCATTCCACTGTAATCCAAGAGGTTGAATTGGCAGTGGTGAATCAAAACAAGATGTGAAGTCAATCTTCCTTGAACCTTTGTGGCCGGATAATGTTGCATATGTAGATCTTCGTATTGCTCTTTCATTTGGTATTGGAAATCTTGTTTGAGGGCTGGCATTGTGCTGAAAATCTGTTGGTGTACCCTCATCTATCACCATCTCAGAACTTAAGCCAGGCTGAGGAAAAACGGAAAAAAAGACATGCTTTGTGTAAGTATGTAACCTATGTGTTGACATAACATATGCGGCATAAAATATTTCATATAGTATACTTCACTTCATATATACACAAATTACAGGCTAATAAAAGATATGCGGGATAAATTATAGGTGTAATATACGTCACTTCATTAACAACACCTAGAACTTGACAAAATTTCAACGTCAATGTAGATATGCGAGATACAAGAATGTAGACTACACAATGCTTTAAAGCTGGAAGGAAAAAGAGACATTAACAATCAGCAATAGACATAATCACAAACCCATAACAAATACTACCCTACAACTAGCAAAATTTCAAGGATAGATATTCAACACTTGTTGGATCTGGCTATCACCCAAGAGGGCGGGTGAATTGGGTGTTTGATAAAACTTTAAGAGCTTTTAAAAAAAATTTCACAACTTGTAAATCAACAGTTAGATATTCAAATATAAGCATGTACTAGAAATGTAAAAGGTAAGGGAAGAGAGTATGCAAACTGTGATTTATCCTGGTTCGGTCCAATCCTTGACCTACGTCCAGTCCTCAAGCTCCACTTGAGATTTTCAATCCACTATCTGATTTCAACTTGATTACACGTTCTGTACTCGAAGTAATCCTTTCACTAGGATTCACTCCCCCTTACAAACTGTAATCAATACACTTGTTTGATTACACACTCTGTACTCGAAGTAATCCTCTCTCTAGGATTCACTCCCCTTACAAGCTGTAACCACAACAAAGTGTTTCCCACTCAAGATCACCCAATCTTGAGTAATTCTTAAATAAATTGATTTACAATCAATCTTCTCTCTTAGAAGTAAGTGAATAAACACTAAAGCACAATATAAGCAATCTCACTCTCTAAGCTAAATATATGATCATTGAGATATTCAAAGAGTAGGTGAAGAAGACGTTAGGACATTGGCATTTTCACTATGTAGGCTCACGTCTCTGTACTTGGCTCCTTGAGGTCTTCGTTTCTGGTCTTCTTATAGTTGAAGAAGAACATTTGAATCTTCTATCCAGAATATGACAGATGGGAGTCAACTTCAGAATATAGCTGTTGGAAGTCCACTGAGTATATTCTTCATGGAGAATCTTTGTTTTGTTTCCAACAATAGCCGTTGGTGCTCTTGTCTTTAGTATAAACAACTTGAAGATAATATAGATAACCCACTGAGAATTTTGTTGTTTGAAGTATGTATGTTGTAATTGCATCGAGAAAGTTAACGTTGGATGTCTACCGAGAGTATGGCTTGGAGCGTTTCCGATTTCTAATTCCAACGATGATTCTTACTTTCTGAATCTGAAGTATATTTAATTTAAGTGTGTCCGTTGAGAATGTTGAAGTATGTATCCGTTGTGAGTGGCGGACAAAATCGCTGAACCGTGAAACATTCTCCCATGCCATTCACATTACTGTTTGTCTGCCATCTTGTCTAGTGATATCTTGATGATAATGGTGATGTCTCTTTATCAGGATGGGCAGCAACTGGATAGTTCTTTTTGTTAATCCAAGTTGCAGACAATCTCTGACATACGTGTTGGCATCCCATATTGCATTTTCCACTTTACAGCTCATCTTATGAATCTTCATGTAATTCTTCATTTGATCATCTGAAACTTACTAGGAAACTGATTAATCAAGGTTAGAAACAATAATAAGTGATGATATTAAGAAATAAGAATCATTCTTGAAGATTTAAGAATTTCGGATATGCTGTTGGCAGAACAGAGTTACGTGTATGACTCAAGTTGCACGTATAGGCTCGAGTTTGAGACTCGAGTTTCCACTTGAAGGCTTGAGGTTCCTCGTTATATTTACTCTTTATCAATTGTTCTGGCGAGGCTTGACTCAAGTTTACATCCTGTGGCTCGAGGTAAAAAGTCTTCTCAAATTGCTTATCTGTCAGTCTCTCCTAGACTCGAGTTGTTTACCTCGTGGCTCGAGTCTTCCCAATATTCTCATATACTCAGAATAGGTTAGACTCAAGTTTATACTTATTGGCTCGAGTCAAAAACTCTTCTCCATTCTTCAAACTCTCGGGTTGACAGAAACTTGAGTTAGGTACTGCTTGGCTCTAGTTTATAACATCCTGAATATTTCAGTCAGCTTCCAAAGGCCATATCTCCCTATTCTGATCTTTTTTTTCGGTGATATTTATATTTTTGGAAAGGTATATGAGTCTAGTTTCATATGCCACCAATTTCAGCGCATTCTGATTTGTAGTTTGTGAGATATGCTCAAATTACTGAACCTTGGTCAGCTGCATGACGTTAACAGGTAGTGCAAATTCCGAAATTTATAGCTCTGTCATATGATTTTCTTTGGACTTGAAATTTGGTCAAGATGACGTGTTGGATGTCTAATTTCATTCAAAATTGGTTTCACCTCAATACGATCTCTGGTTTGTGAGGTATCATTGATTTACTGAACGTCGCCAAGTGAAACGCAAAACAGAGTTGCTGAAGATCAACATTGGCTTGAGTTTCTCTTGTTTGACCAGAGTTCCAGACTCAAGTTTGGGTCATCTGGCTTGAGGCAAAAAGTGTCCTGGAAATGCAAAACTCTCAGGTTTTCACTTGGCTCGAGTTTGGACTTCCTAGAACTCGATTTTGCTTGTTTTAACTCCGATTTGAGCCATTCCAACTTCCATTTGATCGTGGGGACTTCTAGAATTAGTCTATGAACTTGTATAATGATTTTTTCAATCCATTCAACAAATTCTTCTTTCTTTCTTCTCTTTTCTTGATCTTTCTCAATGATTTAATTCTTTCTTTCTTCTCTTCTTTTGATTATTCTCCACAACTCTTTCTTCTCTTCTCTTGTTCTTTCTCCTTCTTCATTGATCTTCTTCTTTATCATTCTTCATAAATGAACTCCACATCTTTGATTCTACATTAGATTGAAGAGTTAGACAAGGGAAGAGATAAATATAGTATGCAAAACTTTTTGCTCTTACTAATGGCATCTATATAAGACATCATCAAAACTAATCATAACCAACACAATGCAGATATTCAGTATATTGCACATGCAAAGTGAATGTAAACTGTACTTGACAAAATTTCAAATTACACGTTCAAAGACAATGTAAACTACACAATGCAGATATTCAGTATAACAATGCTTTAAGACATATCTAAAATCCTACAAGAGGCATAATTACCCTTACATATACGAGATCAGATGGCTAAATTCCTCAGAAACTAGAGTTTCGTTCGCTAGAGCTTTAATATAACAATCAACTAAGGATACAGCCAGAATTCTAGAACAATTATATTAATGCAATTAACTCAGTATTAAATGTATAAATAAATCTCACATTGTAAACTCGTCGACCAATGTCTTCATCCACCATTACCCCGAATTCAGGTGGTCTGTAGACACCACTCCTTCTCCTTGACTGGTTTCCAGATTGAGAGTGACAATCGGTGTGTGATGTTTGTTCATTAGGCGTTGAAAGTGGTTGTGAGGTTTGTTGGGAAGGTAACCGTGAAGATTCTTGAGTACTAGGACATGTGTCAGGTGTTTTTCTCTTCCGTCTAGGCCAAAGCTTGTTCGAGGGTGGGGCCTGAAACAAGAAGTAGAGGAATCCTTAGTGTGCTAAGCCAAAACAGATTAATGTGAATTCAGCAAGAAATCATGATTAATCAGGAAGAATCAAGAATAAATAAACAACTAATCCTATTTGCAAGTAGAAAATCAAAATAATCAGAATACAGAAATCATGATTAATTGACCTCTTTGCATGTGCTTCGATTGTGACCCTCGTTCCTAGAGAAGCTGCACTTCATAACTGTCCCTTTTTTGCTGAATTTCTTCGCACGAGGTGTAAAAGCATAATCAGCTGACTCTTCAATTGACAGCCCAGTAGTGGTATTGCGTCTTCTTTATGCTTCTTCAATCCTTTTCCTTCTCTTTGGAGGTCGGCCAAGAAATTTACATACAGGTGGGGGTAGCATTGGTATGTACTTGTGAGTTTCCCAAAATGTTTGTCCCCTCACCGGTTGAAATTTTGTCCTATAACTCGCAACAAAAGTTTCCCTATGGTAATATTGTGAAATTTGGGTAATGGGATCAAGGTTGGAATGGTATAGTGCACATACAGAATGTTGGCATGGGATTCCACTTAAATCCTATGCTCTACAAGTGCACACTTTCCTATCCAGCTGAACTGAATGCCTATCCTTACCCTAAACTACTTCATACCCATCATCACCATTAAAGAAAACCCTATAATTTGTTGTCAAGAACCTATTTGTCTCACACATTTCAAAACATTTAGGGCTGTAGTTGCCCTTCCAATTTCTAACAATATCATCACAAGCACCCCCTTTTTCCATCAATTGAAGCCTAATGCCATCAAACATCTTAATTACTGGGAAATACCGAAACTCACATATCCATGCATTAAAACTCTCACTTACATTATTGTCCACAACCATAGAGAGGCATCTATTAGTAAAATACGTTCTTACCCATCCATTGACACAATAACTTACTACTCCAACAGCTGCTGCCTTGTTAACCTTCGCCATTGCCTTTAAATTGTCATCAAATTGTTCCTTGTATGTGCTCCAAGCGCAAGAGAAAAATTTCTTCTTCAGCTCATGTCCCCTCCATTTTTTGCTCTAATTGGCATAAATATGCCTTGCACATAGCCTATGTTTAGCCAATGGTAGGACGTCAGACACAGCTTGTTGCAACCCCAGCATGTACAAAAAAGTTAGCTACTTACATATCACTTCACTAACTGAATTGAACATATTTGTTATACAAAATTAATACTTAACCTTCTACATGTCAGACATAATTGTTACTTTACTACCTTCCTCAAGTTCAAGAGACAATCTAAGCCACTCTATGAACCAAGTCCAATTTACAGTAATTTCCTTCTCGTACATATCACTTCACTAACTGAATTGAACATATTTGTTATACAAAATTAATACTTAACCTTCTACATGTCAGACATAATTGTTACTTTACTACCTTCCTCAAGTTCAAGAGACAATCTAAGCCACTCTATGAACCAAGTCCAATTTACAGTAATTTCCTTCTCGGTCAACCCAAAAGCTATTGGGAACATACTATTATTTGCATCTAAACCCACTGCAATCAACAAAATCCCTCTTGCTTTCCCCTTCAAAAAAGTGCCATTAAGCCCAATAAAGGGCCTACAACCAACTTTCGAACCAACCTACTACAAAACCAAGAAAACCAACATAAATATATACTGCAAAGGCAAAATAACATAGTATTTGACTACAATCACAGCAAAATACAAGTCATATAAGTTACAACAACATACCTTCGATGAATTAAAACCCACATACATTCTTCTAAACACCCTCCTGCCTTGATCTAACGCTTTAGGACTTAACTCAACACTTACATCGGATCCTGGATTTGACACTCTGAGCTCATTGCAGTAAGCTTCTAACTTGTCAAATTCATCTATAAAACCACCATCCATGTCTTGTATTATTCTCCTTTTCGTCCTCTTGCACTTATATTTGCTCACAAAGAGTTTCAAGTCACGCTCAACCTCCTTCTTCATCTCACTTGTACTAAATTGCGGATTGTCTTGGACTTTATCCTTGAAGTGTTCAGCTAGCCATGTCACACTTGCTCTTCGATTCTTATAAACCCTACCACACATATGTTCATGAACAAGTGTTTTTCAGCATGTACCCAACTCCAAACCTATCTCTACAAGCGTACAACCTAAATGGGCAGCCATCTTGACAAGTTGCAATTACCATCTTCTTCTCACTTTTAACTATTTTCACATTAACCCCATTCTCAATAGCATATTTATCAATTGCCTTCTTCAACTCAGCTCTATCCAAGAATGTCATACCCAATGTGAAATAGGGCGGGCCTTCTTTGAAACCCATCCAACTGCCTTAAACTAGGCCTCTCTTGTACAAGATGCCCATAGTCTATATTTTCCTCTTCCTCATCACTATCATCACTAACCCCAATGTCTTCATGTATTTCATAATCATTGTCTAAACTGTCTTCACTCTCACAAGTTTCTGACTCTGACTGTGCCATAAAGCTCTCATCATCACTGTCCAAGTCATCTTCCCCTGTCTCTCCAACATTTTGGTTTATTGCAATGTCTTCTACCCCACCTAGGTCTTTTGGGTACCCTAAATCATCATCTACCTTACCTAATTCTTCTATACAATCACCTTCAAGCTCAATTTCCCCTTCACCCGATGACTGTACATAAAAGGTTCTAACAATTTCTTCCTCAACAGAAACTACTTCACTTACCTTTCTCAGCTTAGGCAAGTAGTTAATTTCCAATACCTTGTCCTTTTCTTTGACCACAGGTTTCGTCGCCTTTCCTAAATGAGCTGGACCTTTGCCTTTATCCGCCATTAACGCTGCAGCAAGGTAAGCAGTCAATAATTTGTCACGCATTGCAGGTAACACACCATAAACCACAAAGAAGCCCATTTATTCCCAAAAATAAACCCTTACTTGAGAAGAAATTGCAGGTGCCTGAACCCTAGCGCGACTGCCGATGATGAAATTTCATAAACGATTGCTTTAGAATTTCAGCCAAACACTCTCACAAGAAGCCCAAGTTAGAGAATCACTCACAGTGTCAACTTCCATGACGTCGATTGAGCCTCCGATGGGTTTTGCTCTTCCTTTGCTCTGCTCACAGTTTCACCATTCTTCCTTTGCTCAACTATGAGTTCATTTTTTTCTTGCCCGACAACTTTGATTTCGTTTGACAGGCAAAAAAAACATAAATGAGCTGACTCATTTGCCATGTTTCTGTTGTTAAAAAACTAAACCCAAAATTTGCCATGTGTCTTCTTTTATTCTTGACCACATCAGCATCTAAACCCTGTTAATTAACCATCTAACGGTATTGTGGTTTTTTCCAGCTTGTAATTGTTTTTTTTTTTTTTTGCATTTAAGGTACCAATAATTAATATTTGTGTTGTATGCTCTTTGTCTAATAGTTTGTTGGCAAAAATGAACCTTAACCCTTTTTCTAACACCCCTTATATCTACCATCACACAACAAAGTAATGACGTAACAAAGCATGCATATCAGTCTGGACGAATGAGTATTGATAAAATAATTATAAATAACTTGGTTAAAGGTCAATAATTTTTGGGGTTAATCCCCATAAGGATATTAATGATACAGTCATCCCAAGTATTAAGTTAGATAAATTCATAAACATTATATAGTCCAAAATGTTAAAAAGATTTCCTCCAAGTTCGCCCCTTTTTCTCATATTTCCTCACGCCTCTTTCTGCACTGCCTTTCCTCTTGAACCAGATCTACTTCATAAATCCTTGGTTGGTTCTGAGATTCAAAGTTGAATCTCAGAGTAACAATTAATCTCATATATCAAGTATAAACAATATATAACAGATAATCACAATTTGGAAAATAGTACAACATTCAATAAACGCACAGCAACAAAAACATCATACAACAGATGTAAAGTTGACTATGAAAGGACCCTACATGTCCTAAATAAACGTATAACCCTCCAAGTCCGAATCCTCAACACTAGAAAAATAAGCATGCAAAATATTATAAAAAAAAATCCATAACAGCTTAATGTAAACAAACGCATGTCCTAGGCACAAATCTTGGACACAAGTCCACAATCATGATTCAAACCGGCATATATATGAACACCAAACATAGAAGATTAAAGTTATTATACATTGTTCTGCCTTGTGTCCGCATAGTTAGTAAAATTCCCCAGCGTTTGGAAAATCTTAGATAATCTTTAAAGTCTTATAATAGTACCAAGGCAATATTAATTTCCTTTATTTTATACAGTACTAAAATAAATTTCATATCATTTTAAAATGTTAAAAGGGTTGTTTTTATCTCTTAGGTCACCTTTTAACCCTTTTTGGACAAGTCATTCACTTTTGAATTTTAGTGTATTTATTTTCAAATTAAATCCATTTTTTGTCAACATTTTTCAGTAAATTTTGAAAATTCATAATTAATTGCACATAAATCCAAATGAGGTGCTTCAAAAATCCATGTGTCTCTTAACATGTCTATTTTCACAGAAAAATACCACCAATAGCCATAAAAATTTGTGTCATTCCCAAAATAATTACTTTCCACTATTGTCCAAATTGTACCTTCAGAACTTATGTCAATTTGTAAAATTCATATATTTTTATACACAACTATAAAAATTACAAACTACCTATGAAAATAAAGCTCTTCATGTCTTTACAAATATTGAAATTTTCGTGGGAAATGAACACCATTACCCAGTGAAAATGTTGCCCCAAAATGATCGCTACGATTGAAACACAGAAGTTGTCCATTTTTTTTATTAAACTTTGAAAAATCATGACACTCATTATGCAGGTCCATTTAATCTATTCTTTGGCTCATGTTAAATCTTATTATGTGTAATGTTAACACACAAATTTTCATGGAAACAATTGAAGGTTTCCATTCCAAACTGGAACCCAAAAATCAATGCTCACTTCGGGAAACTGACTTTTTCCACTGTATCTAGATTAACTTTGAAAGCTCATAACTCTCATTATACATGTCCATTTTGGGTGTTCTTGGGCTCATTGTAAAGCTCATTGAGTCTACTATTTACTTACCAAATTTTATGGAAAAACTCAAAGGTTTGAAATTTCAAAATCACACCCAAAATTGAATGTTCATTTCTGGAAACTGATGTTTGTCAGTTTTCAACTTCTAATTTTGAAAAATCATAACTCTCATTATACATGTTTATTTTGGATGTTCTTTGACTCATTTTAAATCTTAAGATGTCTATTATATTATAACCAAATTTCATAGAAAAACTTAGACATTTACCATTTCAAAATCAAGCCTGAAACTGATATGCTCTCTAGAAGTACATAAACGTTCCAAATTTTTGGTTAAAATTTGAAAAATCATATCTCCCTTTCCACACGTCCATTTAAGGCGTTATTGGGCTAAATTTACAGCTTATTGAGTTTACTATTTACTTACTAAATCGCATGGAAAATAATCAATTGTTTACCTATGAAACAGAGGCACACAAAGTCCTCTATTTTCTTTTCTGCCCAAAAAACATAAGTGTTTCGTGTCTTCGTTTTTTTTCCCTCCCAACCAGACGGAAAACAAGCATTCTAGGGCCATGAAAATAAGAAGGAAAATGTTTAAGGAACTCGCTTTGGTTGATTCCTCAAGCTTACACGTGATTATCACGTTGTTCTCTCCATTGCTTCTCAGATTATTGTCTCTCTTGCTCTAACTCTCGTGCTCTTTCTGTTTTTGTTTCTCTCAGTGTTCTAGCTCTCTCTCTCTTGGTCTGTGTCTCTTTTTCTCTTCTCTGAATGAATGAGAACAAAGAAAGGAAATATAAGGACGTTGGTGGTTTTGACCGAATGGAGTGGCAACAGAAGAAGTATGGTGCAGTCATTGTTTGGCTCGAGAGGTATGGCATTGCAATCATCACAAAGGGTAGTAGAGTATGGATTGTGCTGCTGATCTATCACTGCCTCTACATCTGATTCTATGCTCTCGTTTATGAGCTCGAGAGGAACGACTAGTGTTAGATGAAGATAATGAGAGCAATGGAGTATGGTGTTGTGATTTGTCCGAGAATGATTAAGTAGATATGATCTCTCGTTGCCATCTCTTTGTTGCATTTACGTGTTTCAGTGTCCCTCTCTCATGTTGTTTTCTGTCGTGCAAGGCTTAATGAATCATAATAGGAAATGAGGTGGAATGGGTTCTATTGGGCCTAATGGAGAATGAGAAATGAAAGTAAAAATTGCAGTGGTTTGGTCCTATGGTATATGGGCCGAAGAGTTTAGGAATTGAGAAATGGATATTGAGACTATGGCTGCTAAGTATATGGGCTTTGTAATCTCTTATATCTCCACTTTTCTCTTTGTTGGGGTGTTGGACCAAAAATTATCCCTTACTAATTTTTTTTTTAAATCTATTCTTTTCCCAAAAATTCAAGGGAAAAATAGGCTTTATATTTCTAATAATTAATATTATAATTATTCAAGCCAGATTTTCACATTTAATTCCCATGCAACATTTCAAATTTCATATCTCAAAATTTGGGATGTTATATTTTTAGTTAATTAGCATCTTTCCAACATCATCATCTTGCAAGATTTGAAAATGATATTGTCAAACTTTTTCTCATATTTTCTCTTCTTTAGCACTTTCCCTTTTTCATTTTATTATTACTAATTATCTATATTCATATTATGAAGGGTCTATGTAAACTTATTCTTGACTAATATCATTTTGTCTTTCATAAAAAGGAATCAATAAATAGAATTATTATGTTTTGCATAATTGATGCATGCCCTTATTGTTAAAATCAACTTCTTTTCTTTAATTTTTGAAAAGTATAAATCTTGATAAACTGGATCTTGTTAGCTTACCAAGTTTTTGGGACAGGTCTCAATCTCATGATTCAAAATGTGCTTTTAAAAATAGGGTAAAAGTGCAAAAATGCCCATGAGCTTTGCCCTCAGGAGCGTCCAGCACCATGTGTTTTTTTCTGGAGTAAAAGTACCCACGTAGTTACATTTTTAGAGCAAAAATACCACTTCCGTTAGTTGACCGTTAACTAACCGTTAGTTGACCGTTAACCTAGTGAAATTACCCTTTTGCCCTTAGTTTAAAATAATTTAAAAAAAAAACAAAAATACCCCACCCCCCACCTCCCCTTGCCGGTGGGCCCCACCGCCGGCACCCACACGCCAGAAACATCCCATCGCCGGGCGCCAGTGAATTTTTTTTTTAACTCTTTTTAAAATAATTAAAACAAAAACAAAAATACCCCACCCCCACCTCCCCTTGCTAGTGGGCCTCACCGCCGGCACCCCCATGCCGGTGGCCACCTGCTGCCGACGACCGGCCGCTGGCGAAATTTTTTTTAAAAAAAAACTATTTTTAAAATAATATTCACTTATGTATGTTCAACTTGATTTGGGCGATATCACACTCACTGTATGATGAGCCTTCTTGGTGGAAAAAGTTCCATCGTGAATAGTTTCGATTCAAGTTTAGCTGCATTCATAAACTTTTGAGGGTGTACGAGATTCTTGCAGTTGCATATATTTGTTTGTGTGGGGTGATTTGAATGTTGGTGAATTTGGAGTTGGAATTGGAGAGCAATTTTGGTAATTTGAATCCTGACCCAGATTGTTGTGCATAATTATTCAGAAGTGAACAGAGCTCTTTAAATTTTTAATTTATGTTTATTACGGTGGATGCGGGTAGTTTTGCTATACTTTTGATGGAACGCAAGCCGAATCATCAAAGGGGAGAAAACACTTTGAAATAAAGAGCTAACTGATGAATAACAGGTTGAATTGCTGGCATGCTTTGTGGATTCTGTTCTATTTTATTCTGTTGTCCGAAATCCGTACGCGTTGGTCGCTTGCGAATTCTAACCGTAACTTTTTTTTTCCTTTAAAGTGAAGGGAGGACATTCCCTTAATACCTATATTTTTAAATAATTAAAAATATAGGTATGAAGGGAGTACATTCACTTACGGGATTGATATTAATTTAATATCAATCCCGTAAGTGAATGGAAATTATACAGACTACTAATGACAGGAAGGCTATAAAATAAATATATGAAAAAAGTGTAAGGTATATCAATACGTGTATTTTTTATTTTAAAAATAGTTTCTTTTAAAAAAAAAAAAAAATCGCCGGAGGTGGTTACCAACAGCAAGCGGCCACCGGCGTGGGGGTGCTGGCGGTGGGGTCCACCTGCAAGGGGAGGTGGAGGTGGGGTATTTTTGTTTTTATTTTAATTATTTTAAAAATAGTTTTTAAAAAAAAATCACCGGCGGCCAGTCACTAGCGGCGGGAGGCTGCTGGCGTGGAGGTGCCGGCGGTGAGGCCCACCGGTAAGGGGATGTGGGGGTGGGGTATTTTTGTTTTTTTTTAATTATTCTAAACTAAGGGCAAAAGGGTATTTTTGCTCCTAAAATGTAAGGGGTATGTTTTTGCTCCTAAAATGTAACCACATGGGTACTTTTGCTCCAAAAAAAACACATGGTGCTGGACGCTCTTGAGGGCAAAACTCATGGGCATTTTTGCACCTTTACCCTTAAAAATATTTATAAATTATTCATGATTCTCATATTTTTATAGACACAAGATTCCTTTTATTAGAGATAATCTTTTTCAAGGCAGAACCCAATTTTAAATAAGGACATCTTTCTTAGCGGGATTTAAATCTTAATCTGCTAAAGTTGTTATTGGTCAATCCCTTTTAATAGATTCAACTCCTTTAATGTGTGTGTGTGTGTGTTTTTTTCTGGTATGAAATTTTTAGAAAAAGGTTGGACTTACCCACGATCCAAGGGTAGGGTGAAGTCTCACCTTTCTCCTAGGTGATACCAATGTTAGGTAAGGCAATCTATCTATTACTCTCAGACGTTCGGACCAAGCTTGCCTCCTTTTCTGTTCAAATCCGTTGCCCTCTTTTTCTTTTATGCGGCGCCGTTTTGGTGCCAAAATGGCACTGTAAAAGGTTTTTTTATAAAAAAAATAGCATTCACCATCGTGAAGTATTTTTTTAGCACCAATCAATGCTTTGAAATATTTTTTTTTAACATCAATCAATATCCTTAAGTACTTTTTAGTACCATTTAATATCTTGAAATATTTTCTCAAGATCATAAAGTATTTTTTCAATATCAACATTATCCGGACCTATCTTTCTAGTATCAATCAGTACATTAAAATATTTTTTTCAAGATCCTAAAATAATTTTTCAAGATTATGAAGTATTTTTTTTTAGTACCAATCAGTATCCTGAAGTATTTTTTAGTATCCGTTAGTATCCTAAAATATTTTTTTTAGTACTAGTCAGTATCTTGAAGTATTTTTTTAGCATTAATTAGTACCATGAAATATTTTTTCATGATACTGACTGGTATTAAAAACATACTTCAAGTTAGTGACTGATGTTAAAAAAATACTTCATGATACTGACTGGTACTAAAAACATACTTTAGGATATTGACTAGTACTAAAAAAATAATTCATGATCTTGAAAATTTATTTTTTTTCAAAAGCCTAAATATCTTAGGATCTTAAAAAAATACTTCAAAGTATTGATTGGTACTAAAAAAAAATACTTTAGGATGATGAATAATATTTAAATTTTTTTTTAAAAAAAAAAACTAGAACAGTGCCATTTTGGCACCAAAACTGTGGCGCATGGAAGAAAAGGAAGGCAACGGATTTGAACGGAAAAGGAGGCAAGCTTGGTCCTAGACGTTCACCTAGGAACTAGTATGCCTCCCTCAATACCTTAACCAACTCTATGATCGAACCCCCTCTCTTTAGTGAGAATGTCCGACCCTTTTACTATGGGTACTCTTTTAATGTGTTGAATTCACAAGTTATTACAAATTATGAGATAATTTCCACCTATCATTGTAAGAAATAAACCTCTCTGAAGTGGATTGAGCCCAAGACTTTGGGCCAATGCCTGCTCAGTTGGGCTATGCTACTCACATGAGGCCTATTTAATCCTCATCGACTGGGTCAAAGTGCAATCTAATTAAGCTTAAGCAGCTGGCCCAACAAGGAAAATGTAAAATAGGTAGTAAGATGAATATCCTCTAAGTTAATGAAAATTTGCAAGTCTAGTGGTTAAACAAATCCATGGATAAAGGTGTTACTTCATAAACTTTTTTTATAATCTTTTGGTACTTTTTTAAGATAAAAATATTTCAAATGCAACAAAAAAATTGAATTCACGTTTGAAGAAGTCAAAATTTTCATATGAAAGGGGGAAAGTTCATGTGAAAGTCTTGCATAGTTTTTGTCCCTGTATCAAATGAAGTATTGCATTGCTCTGGTCAAAAGGAATCTCAGTGTATATAAGCTAAGACGTGAATTTTATTTATTTATTTTTGGCAAAGAGCTAAGATATGAATATGAGTTAGTGAAACAGACAGGAAGAGGAGTGAGATTGCACAAAAGCCCAATGCAATTGAAATTTGTCAATTTCCCCTGCACGCCATTTAGACACTGGTACTAGGCAATCTTTTGCAATTATGCTGCTGTTTGCCTCTAATTTTTATAGGAAGGTTTCGTATAATTTTTTGCAGTGTCACATCCTACTATGTGTGGCAAAATTATATATAGGTAACAAGGCCGGAGTCTCTTTGAGAAATTAAAAGAGTTGTCTTCCATAATGGACCAATCCACATACAGACTCATAATTCAATTATTTTGAATCTCATTAATGGCTTCCTCTCTTCTATCCTTTTCGTTGCACTTCAACTCTTAGGCAATAGCCATTTTCCACGTAACCTCTCCCTCACACATGTTCTCATATACATATGTACTATTTGCATAGTTAATATAAAACATATTTACTTAATTTAATTAGATTTAAGAAGTTGATTAAATTAGTTAATATGACAAATATTTTCTAAAATATTTTAGTTACCTTATTTAATTTTCTCATCCTTGATTATAGTTAAGGGAGTATAAATGGTAGTAAATTAGGAAATAATTGATAAATATGAAAATTTTATCTTAAATTTAAGACTAAAATTAACTCTTTAAATATGTCTTATATTAAGGACCGATGAATACTTTCTTTGACCATATTCATTTCAATCTTTTTGACTCTTTCTGTTTTTTTATCATAGAGAGCTTTCAGTAGGCGTTTTTTTATTTTCTCACAAAGCATTTTAAGAAGTATTAAATATTTTTACATAAGCTCATGTTTATAGTGAGAGAGAATAGAAATTAATGATATTTGAATCCATTGTATGCAAAAAAGGTAATCTTGATAATCATTTGAATTTTATGATAAATCTAATATTTTTAATTGTTTTATTGATACGTGTTAATTAATTAAAAGTAACTCATATTTGGGATCAAATGGAGTGTAAACTGTTGGGATTCGTACACACAGCAAATTAAAATATTCTATGAATCTCATCCAGATGATCGCTCAACCATCGTCTAAATCAAGGCTAAGGAACCGAATAATACATGTAGTGAACTCCTCCACATCTCGTTCTCCTTGAATTGGTGGGCTACCCTCTCGATCAGTAGAAGTCAACTCCACAAATCGGCTTCCTCTACTGGTATTTACACGAACAACTCCGAACACGGACGCGGCAGCGTGCTAGCGCCTTGAATTGTGCGTCTTGTCTCTCTCTCTTTCACTCTAGGGTTTTCTCGCGCCTTTCTAATACGCTTGATAAAATGTCTTGTAGGTTTTTCTAAACCTGATAGGCGTATTATATAAAATTAATCCTCATTAATTCTGAAATTCGAATTTTAAATCTGGATTAAAATATATTAATTAAATCTATCTAATAGATCTAATCTAATACATTTATCTAATCCGAATTAAAAGCTAGATCTGAAATTCAAATTTTGAATCTTGATTAAAAATACATTAATTAAATCTATCTAATAGATCTAATGTAATATATTTATTTAATCCGAATCAAAAGCCATATCTGAAATTCGAATTTTGAATCTTGATTAAAAAAATACATTAATTAAATCTATCTAATAGATCTAATGTAATATATTTATTTAATCTAAATCAAAAGTCTTCTGATTTAATTTATCTCTATAAATTAAATATGAGAATATATATATATATATATATATATATATATATATATATATATATATATATATAAATTAAAAATGAAATACTATATCTCAATTTAAAATAAAAAGATATATGATATATTTAATTTAAATATTAAATCAGAGATACAATATCTTTATTTAATTAAATAATTGATTTATCTTCATAAATCAAATCTGAAACACAATATCTCAATTTAAATTTTAGTTATATAATGATTAGCCCCTAGGGCATAATTTCCAACAAACTCCCACTTGCACTAGGTGCAATCATTATATATATATCCTCCCTAGATAAAACGTATTCATTGATTCTTAGACATATCTAAGATTCAATGAATTCGGACACTATTGCTCGTGTTAGGCTATTTTTGTGTGCGACCCTGCAGGCCCACATGAGATTGGCAGTGGGCTAATATTGTACCAGCCCATAAGTCGCAAGCGGCCTCTAGCAAGACATTGCGACTACCCAATTCATATGGGGATCGATGACACGATACAACCTATCGTACAACCATGCCACGTCCCTTTTGTCACACGATAATTTGGTCAAGCATGAGGCATGGATAATGTCAACTTCATTTTCTTGACCATTACTTTCTCGATTCTCGAGTAGTCTAATAATTGAAATGGAAACTCCTTTCCACCATAGTATGGCCATACGTTTCTCAGACTCACTCATCGAAGGGCCCAGTATTATCTCTCTACAAATGTGAGGGACAAATTCTATTCTAACCACTCACATTCCTCTGCATGAAAACCACTGATCCTGATCCAAGCCATTATTGTCACCTGGTTAAAGATGACTTTTGACTAGGTCAAAGATCAGTGACTCATCATGTAGGAATCCATGATGATCTTAGGTCATAGGGCGTTGTGACGCGGTTATACATGAGATAAGCTTATGACTAAAACCATGTAGCTTTCTCATAGTGGGTCGCTCCAGCACCTTGTACTCTTACAAGTGCCCATGACTTTGATTCGTATCTCCATACCTCGTCAAAGTCACACTGGTCTTATCTCATATTCACTCCCGCGTAAATTATTGACAAAGGACATTTAGGATAATCTATAAGATATATCCAGGGATACAGTTATCAATATAAACATGCAAATGAAATGATAACTAAAAGAGAATACTTTAAATAACATAAACATCTAAAGTACAATGACTTAGCATTTCAAACAGAATTCCACTTGCATTAGGTGCAATCATTAATTACTCTAATTCCCATTGTCTTAACATGATGCTCATGTTTTGCTTGTGCAAGCGACTTTGTAAGAGGATCAGCAGCATTGTCTTCTCCTTGCACTTTGCATATCTTTATGTCACCTCTATCATTTATTTCTCTGATAAGATGAAGGCGCCTGAGTATATGCTTGGTCCTTTGATGTGACCTAGGCTTCTTGCTTGCACAATAGCCTCGCTGTTGTCACAGAATAGGTCTATTAGATTTGAGATGGTAGGAACCACCCCTAGTTTAGTAACGAACTTTCTGATCCAAACGGCTTCCTTAGTTGCATCTGATGATGCTATATACTCAGCGTCTGTTGCAGAATTAGCTACAGTGCTCTGCTTTGAGCTCTTCTAGCTTACCACACCACCATTTAACAGGAATACATTCCTGACTATGATCTTAGATCATCTTGGTCAGTTTGGAAACTCGCATCTGTGTATCCAGTCACACAGAGCTCATCCTCCAAGCCACCATATACCAAGAATAAGTCCTTAATCCTTCTTAAGTACTTAAGGATATTCTTGACAGCAATCCAATGACCCTCACTGGGATCTTGTTGATATCTGTTGGTCATGCTCAAGGCAAATGATACAACTGGTTGAGTACATAACATGGCATACATGATAGATCTAATGGCAGAGGCGTATGGAATCTTACTCATGCGATCTCTTTGATCTTGTGTACTAGGACACAGATCCTTGTTGGGATGAATGCCATGAGACATGGGCATGTAACCCTTTTTAGAATCCTACATACTAAATCTATGCAGTATCTTGTCTATGTATGTGCTTTGACTTAGGCCAATCAGCCTCTTGGATCTATCTCTATAGATCCTAATCCTAATGATGTAAGTGGCTTCGCTTAAATCTTTCGATGAGAAGGACTTTCCTAACCAAGACTTGACACTCTGCAAGGTAGGGATGTCATTCCTAATGAGTAGGATGTCATCAACATAAAGCACCAGAAATACAACTGTGCTCCCACTAACCTTGTAAACACAAGGTTCATCTATGTTTTGAACGAATCCAAACTCTTTGACTACTTCATCAAAACGATGATTCCATCTCCGAGATGCTTGCTTCAATCCATAAATGGATCTTTGAAGCTTACAAACTTTACCAGAGTCCTCTGGATGCACAAAACCCTCAGGTTGTATCATGTACACATCCTCAAGCAGCTTTCCGTTAAGGAAGGCTGTTTTGACGTCCATCTGTCATATCTCATAATCATAATATGATGCAATGGCAAGAAGGATTTTGATTGATTTGGCCATTGCAACTGGGGAAAAGGTTTCATCATAGCTCACACCATGAGTTTGAGTGAATCCTTTTGCAACCAGTCGTGCCTTGCAGATATTTACTTTGCCATCCATGTCAGTTTTCTCGTTGAAAACCCACTTGCACCCAATGGTTTTTACACCTTCATGTGGATCGACTAAGGTCCATACCTTATTGTCGTACATGGATTGCATTTCAGACTTCATGGCATTAAGCCATCTTTCGGAGTTGGGTCCCACTATGGCTTCTCGATAAAAGTTGGACCATTCTGCTCAATGAGTAAAATATCACGACTTTTGGTAATCAGAAATTCATATCTCTGAGGCCGTTGTCGTGTTCTATCTGATCTTTGTGGACCTTGTGTTACTTGAGCAGGCTCAACAACTTGTTATGAGTCTTCTCCATTTTCCATTTGTGGTTCTATGTTGTCCTGTGGCTCTCGAACTTCTTCGATGTTCACCTTACTCCTACTGGTTCTTTTAGAGATAAACTCCTTTTCCAAAAAGATACCATTGCGGATAACAAACACTTTGTGATCCGTGGGATTGTAGACATAGTATCCCTTAGTTTCCTTAGGATACCCCACAAAAAGGCATGTTGAGGATCTGGATGATAATTTATTAGAGGCTTATTGTTTAACATAAACCTCACGTCCCCAAATCTTAAGAAATGACAAACTGGGTTTTTTCCCAGTCCATATCTCATATGGTGTCTTTTCAACTGCCTTTGATGGAACACGATTTAGTGTGAATGTAGTTGTTTTGGCGGAAAATCTGTTTGATTCATCATAGATCAAACCATATCTAATAGAGTTCAATTCCTTCGTTCAGAAACACCATTCCATTGAGGTGTTCCTGGAGGAGTAAGTTGTGAGATGATCTCATAACTCCTAAAATGGTCAATGAACTCTGGGTTCAAATATTCACCACCTCAATCAGATCGAATCGCTTTGATTGTTTTGCCAAGTTGGTTTTGCACTTCATTTTGGAATATCTTGAACATTTCAAAAGATTCAGATTTATGATTCATTAGATAGATATACTCATATCTACTAAAATCGTCTATAAATGTAATGAAGTACAAATAACCTCCTCTAGTACATATATTCATTGGTCCACACACATCAATATGTATGAGGCCCAACAAATCGGTGGCCCTCTTACTGTGTCCAGTAAAAGGTGCATTTGTCATCTTTCCCAATAAACAAGACTCACATGTATCAAATGATTCAAAATCAAATGAATTAATAAATCCATCTTGATAGAGTTTCGAAATCCGTTTCTCATTTATATGGCCTAGACGACAATGCCACAGGTAGGTCGAATTCAAATCATTTGACTTGAACATTTTAGTAGTTATGCCATAAATTCGCCCATTATTAGGATGTTCTAAATTAAGTACATAATGACCAACATGCAAATCACCATCAGCATAAAAAATGTCATTATGATAAATTGAACATTTACGGTTCCTAGTAATGGAAGTATAACCTTCCTTATCCAAATAAGAAAGTGAGACAATGTTACTACTCAAAGCAGGAACATAAAAAGCAATTGTTTAAAATTAACAAAAGCCCGCTGGGCAGAACTAATTCATAAGTGCCTACGGCTAAAGCAGCAACTCTTGCTCCGTTCCCAACTCGTAGGTCAACTTCGCCTTTCTTTAATTTTCTACTGTCCTTGAGACCCTGCACATTTGTACAAATGTGAGATCCACATGCAGTATCTAATACCCATGTAGAGGAAGTGGAAAAATGAATATCTATGACATAGATACTTGAAGCGACAGCCCCGCCATCCTTCTTGTTCTTTTTAAGATCTTCAAGGTAGAGTTTGCAATTCCTCTTTCAATGACCTGGTTCATTGCAGAAGAAGCAAACCCATCCTTTGAAGGCTTTGCCTTCTTGGCTGCAGGCTTAGATTCAGGTTTGTTTAACTCATAGGTCTTACCAGTTGAGCCTTTACCCTTTCTTTTGCCCTTGCCTTTCTTTTTCATACCCTTTCCTTTCTGAACCATCAAAACAGAGCTGGGCTTTTTCTTAATGCTCTGCTCGGCTATTTTGAGCATACCATGCAGTTCAGAAATGAATTTCTTCATGTTATTCATGTTGTAGTTCATGACAAACTGGTCATAACTTTCTGAGGGTGAGTTTAAGATCATATCTGTAGCTAACTCCTGGCTCATGGGAAATCCCAGCCTCTCAAGGTGATCAATGTAGCCTTTCATCTTCAAAACATGAGGGCTAACTGAGGCACCTTCAGCCATCTTACAGGAATGTAAGGCCTTAGTGGTTTCATACCTCTCTTGCTTTGCCTGTTGCTAGAACATTTCCTTGAGATGAGCAACCATCTCAAAAGCCTCCATATGTTCCAGATCTCTTTGGAGCTCTAGAACCATAGTGGCAAGCATCAGGCATCCTACATCCACAGAGTCATTCTGATGCTTCGTGTAAGCATCTTTCTGAGCTCTTGGAGCATTAGCTGCAGGCTCCTCAGGAATGGGTTGATCTAGGATATAAGCCTTTCTTTCCTGCTTGAAAACAATTCTCAAGTTCCTGAACCAGTCAAGAAAGTTTGTCCCATTAAGTTTGTCCTTCTCAAGGACTGATCGCAGTGATAGTGTTGCGGTGTTACTAGTCGACATGATTCTACAAGCAAAAATAAACAAAGTTAATTAAATAATCTCCCACTGAATTAACAACCCTCATTCTAATTAGTGGGCTAAGATCCATATTTGGCTTGAAGTTAAGTTCGCTTTGGCAGGACGCTTAAAAACAAGTTATTTAGGTAGGCAACTGCTTTGCTAATTACATCACATGTAACTCTTAGATATTTATGGGATTCGATCATCATATGACCTAGCATGTTTAATCCCATCTAATGCCTTGAGATCCAAAACCGTTTTGATGATCTCAATTAAGTCAAGACAATAATGAATATAGAGTATCACCATTACTCTCTCTTGTCTCACCAAGATAACTCAAAAGCATCCACTTTGGTGGAACATGCAAATGGATGATCTAGGTTTTGACAAGTATTCATTAATTGACGGCATTGTGACTTAAGATTTTATTTAGAGGGTATTATTTGATATGATCTAATTAATCCTATTAATTCTACTTATATGAATGCAATCATTATTGTATCTAATATAATATATAAATTAATCATGTAGTGATCAAATCAAAACATAATTAAAATTCGTGACATAACATGGCTCATCTATCCTAAAATCCTCTCAAATGAGAGGACTTCTCTAGATAATAAAAGAGAAATACATAGGAGAAACCTCGTTTCAACATTCGAGGGGCATGAGATGAGAAGAGAATATACATAAGAATATTCAAAGAGACGCATGGCTCGCAGCCCATATTTAAATTTACAACACTTGCAAAACTCTATGAGCCATGTTGTTCACCATACCCAAACAACACTTGAAAAGGTAAATTATAACATATGATAATTCATGATTAAAATTCTCTAATTTATATTATTATATATAATGCATATATAATATATCAATATTTTATTTCTCCCGCTACGAACAATCAACCGGAACCCTACGACGGTCCCGCTAGCTGGTTAGCAGGCAGGGTCAAGGGGCAACGCCCCTTGCGGGGGGTGCGCTGCCCCCGGAATAATTTTTTTTCTTAAATAACTTCTTGTTTTCAAAAATAATTTTCAAAACCTTAACCCCAAATACGACGTTGTTTTGTTTCGATCTGGTAACCAACTTTTGCATCACGTGATCAAGAACAAAAGAACGTTGTCTGTCCATGCATGATCAGTGAATCTAAACCTTTCAGAACGTGATTGTGCTTGAACGTGTTTGACCCTGACCTGATCGTGCGACTTTAGCGTGATCTCCGATCTGAACCTTTCAGAACGTCATCAAAAAAGCCACAAAATCCGAACCTAACCTTAGCGCGAACTGTCGTATTCATAACGTGAACCAATATCGATCAAGACCCTAACTTTTCGAAAAAGGATGATCTTTTGGATAAATATGAACGCTTCAAAATCGGTTTATCATATATATTGATTCTAAGCATTTAAGATTCGGTTTAAAGCATATATATCACATATATTTGCATGAAGAAAGAAACCCAATTTAAACGATCAGTTGAGTTGGCTCTGATACAACTGTTGGGATTCGTACACACAGCAGATTAAAATATTCTACGAATCCCATCCAGGTGATCGCTCAACCATCGTCTAAATCAAGGCTAAGGAACCGAATAATACCTGTAGTGAACTCCTCCATGTCTCGTTCTCCTTGAATTGGTGGACTACCCTCTCGATCAGTAGAAGTCAACTCCACGAATCGACTTCCTCTACTGGTATTCACACGAACAACTCCGAACACGGACGCGGCAGCGTGCTAGCGCCTTGAATTGTGCGTCTTGTGTCTCTCTCTTTCACTCTACGGTTTTCTCACGCCTTTCTAATATGCTTGATAAAATGTCTTATAGGTTTTTCTAAACCTGATAGGCGTATTATATAAAATTAATCCTCATTAATTCTGAAATTCGAATTTTAAATCTAGATTAAAATATATTAATCTAATAGATCTAATCTGATACATTTATCTAATCTGAATTAAAAGCTAGATCTGAAATTCAAATTTTGAATCTTGATCAAAAATACATTAATTAAATTTATCTAATAGATCTAATGTAATATATCTATTTAATCTGAATCAAAAGCCAGATCTGAAATTCGAATTTTGAATCTTGATTAAAAAAATACATTAATTAAATCTATCTAATAGATCTAATGTAATATATTTATTTAATCTAAATCAAAAGCCTTTTGATTTAATTTATCTCTATAAATTAAATATGAGAAAAAAAAATATATATATATATATATATATATATATATAAAATTAAAACTGAGATACTATATCTCAATTTAAATTAAAAAGATATATGATATATTTAATTTAAATATTAAATCTAAGATAAAATATCTCAATTTAAATTTTAGTTATATGATGATTAGCCCGTAAGGCATAATTTCCAACATAAACAACTTTTTATAGGGTTCTCTTGGTCTTATTTATAAGAAACAACAACCTCTTTTGTCTAAAGTGTTCACTAAAAAATTTCCCTTTTTTCTGATATTTTTTTAATTATGATTTTTTCTATTTTACCCTAATTAAAAATGAGTATATATTAATGAAATAAATTATTAAAAGGCATCAACTATTAGATCCTATGTTTTTTTTATAACAAAGCTTAAAATAGACTTAGAAAGATTTGGCAAAAGGATACATTGATTTGAAAAAGACTTCGATGCTTAGACAAATCATTTACTGTGAAAATCAACTTGATCACTTGAGTGACTACTCAAGTCATGCTTTGAGAAAATAACTAATTATTATAGTGACCACTAGAAATGATAAACTTAGATCACTTGAGTGATCATTAAAGTGATGTTGGAGAATATGCCTTCACTGCCACACCACCATGGTGATTCATATGGTGATAAGTTTTGTAAAGAATTTTCAAAAGAGAATATCACTCGAGTGACCACTCCAATCTCCAAAGATGATCTAATTTGTCATTACCATTACAACACCCCGGTGCTTTATTCTAGCAATCAATTTTGTATGTTTTCAAAGAGAATATCAATTGAGTGACTACTTGAATGATGTGTCCAATTTCCATCACCATCACATCACCATGGTGATTTGTCCTCGTGATCAGTTTTCTAAACAAATTTTAAAGCAAAGGTCACTTGATTGATGTGTTCAATTGATTAAATTAGTTAATATTACAAGTTTTCTCTAAAATATCTTAGTCACCTTCTTTAATTCTCTCATCTTTGATTATTATTGAGGGAGCATAAATGGTAGTAAATTAGGAAAAGATTAACAAATATGAAAAATTTATCTTAAATTTATGACTAAGGGTTAAATATCATTTTTGCCATGAAACTTTAGCCTAAGGAGTATTGGTCACTTGAAAGTTTTTTTTTTTTGGTCTCATTTTCACCCCAAAAGTTTACAAACATAACAATCTTACCCATCCATTGATCTTGGTCGTTAAAAGTTGCTCTTCTTTGTAAACTTCCAGGGGCAAAATTACTCCTAAGAAAAACTTCTGCGGCATATTTACTCTATTTTGTCAACATCTAGACCAAAAAAGAGATCAAAAAAACTTCTGGATGACCAGTGCTTATTATATTAAACTTCCATGATAAAAATGGTATTTAACCCTTAAGACTAAGGTCAACTCTCTAAATATGTCTTATATTAAGAACGAATACTTTTTTAACCATATTCATTTCAATCCTTTTGACTCTTTATCTTTTTTACTATAGAGAGCTTTCAGTAGGCATTTTTTATTTTCTCACAAGACATTTTAAGAAGTATTAACTATTTTTTACATATGCTCATATTTAATAAGTGTAATGAGAGAGAATAGAAATTAATATGATACTTGAGTCCATTGTATGTAATAAAAGGTAAGCTTGAAAATCATTTGAATTTTATTATAAATCTAATACTTTTAATTGTTTTATTGATGCGTGTAAATTAATTAAAAGTAACTTATATTTAGGATTAATTGGAGGGTAAAAGAATTTTTATGGGTCTCTTGATCATATTTATAAGAAACAACAACCTCTTTTGTCTAAAGCGTTTACTAAAATTTTTCCCTTTATTCCGATATTTTTTCAATAATGATTTTTTTTTCTTTTTTATCGTAATTAAAAATGAGTATATATTAATAAAATAAATTATTAAAAGACATCAATTTTTAGATCTTATATTTTGACAGTAACAATTTAAAATAGAGTTAAAAAAGTTTTGCTGAAGGATACATTGATTTGAAAAAGGCTTTGATGCATACACATCATTTACTGCAAAACTCAACTGATCACTTGAGTGACCACTTAAGTGATGTGCTTTGAGAAAATAACTAATCACTGCAGTGACCTCAAGAAATGATGAACTTAGATCACTTGAGTGATCATTAAAGTATTGTTGGAGAATTTTCCTTCAATGCCACATCACCATGGTGATTCATCTAGTGATAAGTTATGCAAAGAATTTTCAAAAGAGAATATCACTCGAGTAATGCTCCAATTTTTCATCACCATCACAACACCATGGTGATCCATTCTAGCAATCAATTTGTAAGAAGTTTTCAAAGGGGATATCAGTCAAGTGACTACTCGAGCGATGTGTTCAATTTCCATCACCATAACATCACCACAATGATCTATCCTAGTGATCAGTTTTCCAAAAATATTTTAAAGTAAAGACCACTTAAGTGATGTGTGAAAAAGTACATAACTAGCACGACACAATGATAGAAATTTATCGTGATCTCTCCCAAAATAACCAAGTTAACAAAAGATTTGCAATATAGTGTAACCTGGATCGTTTTTCGAATGAATTCGTAGTAGGTTTAAATCAGTAACAGTAATAATGAAATAGAACAATAACAATTTGGGGGGAAGTTTTTCAATGCAGTGAATATTATAATAGAACTAAACAGAAACAGATAAAGTAAAGATAAAACAAGTAAAACGAAGATTAAACAGATAAATAGAAAATTAACCCAGGATTTCGAATTCCACTACTTTCCTTCCTTGGACGAAAACAGATTTTTAAACAAACCCATGATTGATTCTGGACGAACCGAAATCCCTAGTTCGTCCAGAGAACCCCTCAACTAAACGATCATCTAGCATTTATCCAAACAGTAGCGTGTCACTGTACGATCGCACAGCAAGCACTTGAACTTAGTTTGGATTGAATCTTTGGGATTTCTCAATCTGGGTGTTATATTTAACACCCAATCCGAAAGCAAATCGAATCTGAAATTACAAAACAGAAACGAATTTGTTACCATTAAGAACGAGTCCTATGGATAGTGGAATCCTTAATCCATGGGCAAATCACAGAAGTTTAGCTAATCATGGCTGCAAAAAGTGATGAACAGATGAAGAACATGAAGAACATTGCAGAGAAAACTGAAGCTCCTCAATTCAATCCAGAATAATCTCAAAACATAATGACATATGTGTTTGTGGCTGCTCCTAACTTAAACTTAACCTAAAATGGAAATGGGCTAAGGCTGCACAATGGCCCAAAACGAAATAAATGGTAAATGGGTTTTTAAATACAATATTCGAGCCCAAAAATCCAGAAAAACGTCTCTGACTTCGGCTCCAAGTTTGACCATCTTATTAACCAAATTTGCCTTCCGAGTCTTCATACCATTTGTAGCCCTTTGAATCATTTGAAATATGAGACAAAAATGAGGCGAATCCGATGTATGGTTCAAAAGTTATGGTTAAAACAGTGAAGCATATTAAATCTGGAATTTTTATCATGAAAATAAATTAAATCCAAATAAAAGCCCAAATAAGCATTAAAGCCCATTATTTATTAGCTAACAATCCTAAATTTATTACCCAAAAGATACAAATAAGTATGTAAAATATTCAATTATCACACAAAAATGATACTAATAATGCTCAGAATAGTTGAAAATTTTCTAAATGTAATATCACTTGATTAATAAATAAAAAGTGCATCACTATTAGTACACTATAGTAATGGCATATGGTTATTCTCATCACCACAAAATGGTCCTAGTAATCTATTTTTAAAAGAAACAAAATCACTCAAGTGATCCTATTTTATACATCACTACCACATCACTGTAGTGATCCATCTAGTGCTTTGTCTTTGACTAAGTGAAGATCACTTGAGTGATGCATTTTCAGAAAACAAAGCATCGCATCGCATCGAAAATCTTGAAATTCATTCAGATTCATTCTTAACTTGTTCTCTTTGCTTCCAATTGCTCTAATACTTTATTACACTAGTGATTAAGCATTTAACATGTTGATCAATCATGGATTAACACAAAAAGTGCAAAAACACTTTATGTGTCAAAAGCATTAAATGCTCCGAGGTTTCAAACAATGAACATTCTCTCTACTTCAATGGTTAATTCCTAAGACACAAAGAATGTTCTAGTATTACAACGGCTGGAATCAAAGACCAAGCACTCCAACAGATACTTTCAAAAGCAACGATCATTACTAATCTTCACACTATAACTAAGAGAGCATTAAAGACAAGCAACAACTCCCTACGAGAAAAACTTATTGTTACATTCATTGTTATGCCTTGAGCTCTTAAGTGCAATTATGTAATTCAATCTTATTTTTATACTCTTGTGAGAGTCATTTATTAAATCATTTATTATAGTGAGTTACTCGAGAGAGTAAAAACTTGAGTGGACATTAATTGAAAAAATGTAAGGGGGAGAGATTATTCTTTGAATAATAACTTACTTGTAATGAGATACTAAAAGCCTTGTGAATCTTAGAAGATAGTGAAAATCTCAGAGAAGTTTTTAAGAACTAGGCGTAGGGCAATTGGTTTTGATCGAATTAGTATAAATCCACTGTGTTAACCTTTGATAATATCGCTCTAACTTTACCCTTTTCTTTAAGTTTAAGATTTTTAAATATCACTCAATTTGCCCTCTTGTGTGAAAAGGCTTGTACTTACACCAACCAATTAATAAATGAGGGTCTTTTTAGAAAGAAATTTATATTTTTAACATATTTATTAATCCAACATTAACTAACTTTAATTACATTTTTATCTTTGAGAAGTAGTTATTTCTATCTTATAAAAGGTAAAGAGAATAGTTATAACACAGGTAACAAAAAAGATTTTAAGACCAAACAAAAGAGGCATCGGAAGACCGGACTCGCAACCAGTCTTGTTCCAACCGGTATTTAAAGTATATTTTTAAGACTGGACTTAAACCGGTCTTAAATAAACTCTTTTAATATTGGACATTTAAAAATATCAGGTCTTAAAAGTGATACTAAATATAACAAAAATATTTTTTTGTCGGTACGAAAGCTCAATATTTAAGACCGGACAAAACTTTAGCTGTTCTTAAAAGGTCTAATTTTTAAGACCAGACTAAAATAAATGCGCTCTAAAAAATAGCGGCTTGTTAGACCGACGATTAATTATACGCGGTCTTAAAAGACTCACTTTCAAGACTGGATGATTAATACGTCCAATCTTAAAGATTAACTTTTTAGACCGGACGTATTAAACGATCGATCTTGTAAGACCAACTTTTAATACCGTACTAATATCAAATATGTCGCCTTACCTTTAAGACCACACATTTAAGTACATCCGAGTACATCCGATCTTAAAAGTTGAACTTTTAAGACCGGCGTTTTTGTTTTATCGGTTTAAATTTTCCTTAATTTTTTCCTTGTTTTTGTTCTTACTGATCATATATATACACAAATTCATACCAGCCAATCCAGCACATAAAAGGTTATACTTTAAGCTACAAGCTATGAACAATTATGGATAAATTGAATGATCTATACACAAATCCATACCAGCCAATCCAGCACAAAAAAAACTACACTTTAAGCTACAAGCTATTAACAATTATGAATAAATTGAATTGGGAAGAAGTAAAATACAAATATTATTGACTATGAGTTACAAATACAAATGCAATAAGCTGTTACAATAAGATATACCACACTTAAATCAACATACATACCCAATATTCATCATGCCTTCATGTGATTCTCATCTAACAACGTAACATCCTCTTTTATAACATTCATGCCCCTTTGGATCAGATCCTAGCACCAAAATAAAACAAGAACAAATTTCATAGAGTTAGTGACATCGTTTAAAAACACGGATGAAATATAATAGTGTTAAAACCTTAAAGTTTTCAAAGATTTGTGTAGTTACCTTACGAATTGACTCTTTTATAAAGGGATATCCTCCCATATCCTTTCTTGATGATCATTCCTTATGCTGGGTTCATTATCTACTTCATCTTCTTCGTTCATGTCCAGTAGACCCCTTGAAAAAGGAGTACTGTCAGAAAGACCATAACTTGCATCACTTTCCTCATCAAAATCGATGACCCTTTTTCCTTGGAGAGCTACAGGCCACATTTTTTTTGCTTGATCGGTGATATAAAAAACTTGTTTCGCTTAGTCTACCATAATAAAAGGTTCATCTCTAAAACTTCTACTATTGACATCGACTAACGTAAATCTCAGTCGATCGATCTGAACACCATTGTTGACATTAACCAACTTACATTTGAAAATGGAAAATCTAATCACAACATAGTCCCTGTCCCAAATCTCCTCAATAACCCCATAATATGGCATGATTGCCAATTTAGGCCGCTTGTCTTTCGAACTGGAGAAGTGCATACATTCAGCATCTAACATTACACCACTGTTCTGGATGGTGCTCCTATCATCTAGGGACTTCGAGTAAAATGTATAATCTTGATCACAAACGAATTCCAACTTATGACATCTACCTTAAGACCATGTGCTAACCATTTGATTGTCTCAGAAATAGATTCCTCTCCCTCGACCTTTTATTTAAACCAGTTTGCAAATGTTCTGTTATGCTCCCTAATCAACCTCTGTTCAATTATTCGGGGATTTTCTTTCCTCACGGCTTCTTTATGTGCAACTATGTTGGCTTGAACTTCATCGACATTATTCAAGATGTATAAGTGGACTTGTGACAATTCTTTAGGATCTACACTCTTTACTAAAGCCCCTTATCTACCCCCTTCAGCATGTTGACGTTTTGGAAGCCCGATTTGTCTTACTTTGGCCAAATAATTTTGACAAAATTTCATGGCCTCTTCAGATACATACTTCTAAACAATTGATGTTTTTGGCTGGTATGCATTCTACACGTACCCTTTTAGGAATTTCATAGATCTTTCAATTGGGTACGTCCACCGTAAATGGACACGGCCGAACAACTTGATCTCCCTCACTAGATGAACAATTAGATGAACCATGATGTCAAAAAATGAAGGAACAAGAAGCTTCTCAAGGTGGTACAAGATAAGATATCCTTCATTCTCCAATTCATCCAGTTGTTGAATCTCGAAAACTTTACTCCAAACAACATTGAAGAACAAACAAAGCCTAATCAAAATGTGTCAAAGATCATACTCGGCTATGCCTCGAATCACTACCGGGAGTAGCTGTTGCATCAAGACATGACAATCATGAGACTTTTGGCCTACCAATTTCAAGTCCTTCATCGATACAAGCCTCTTAAAATTTGAAGAATACCCCGACGAAACTTTTGTGCCATGCAAACACTCACAAAAACTGTGTTTCTCATCCTTAAAGAAAGTATGAGAAGCCAGGAGACAATAAGTTCTGTTACCATATGGCCTTGGATGTAAGTCTTCGCGTATTCCCATTTCTGGCAAATCCAATCTTGCCTTCACACCATCCTTTGTGTTGCCTTGTATGTTGAGAAGCATGCCAACAATACTATCACATACGTTCTTCTCCACATGCATGACATTAATACAGTGTCTCACATCAAGGTTGTGCCAATATGGAAGATCGAAGAATACCGATCTTTTTTTCCATATATTTGTTTCTTTTCTACCCTTCGCAGTCTTACTGAAAACGACGCTTATATTTTTCACCTTTTCATACACTCGCTCCCCAGTCAATGCCACCGGAGCATCTTCATCCTCTTGGCCACCAAAAAAGGTTTTCTTTAATCGACGATATGGGTGGCCTCGTCTAAGAAATCTTCTATATCCAAGATAAATCGTTTTTTTCATATTGAAGTTGATGGTAGCGTATGCTTTCTTCACAAACCGCACATGCTTTTTGGCTTTTTATACTATACCCTGACAAGTTCCCATATGCTGGGAAGTCGTTTATAGTACAAAATATCATGGCTCTCATTTTAAAGACCTCCTTCTTGAAAGAGTAAAAAACATTGACACCTTCTTCCCACAACTCCTTCAAGTCTTCGATCAAGGGCTGAAGGCAAACATCAATGTCGTTTCCGGGTTGTTTTTGTCTCGAAATCAACATCGACAGCATGATGTACTTTCGTTTCATGCATAACATAGGAGATAAGTTGTAAATAATCAGGAGTACAGGCCAGGAACTATGTATGCTGCTAAGGCTTCCATATGGATTCATGTCATTCCTGCTAAGGGCGAGCCTAAGGTTCCTAGGTTCTTCGCCAAAGGTCGAAAATAATTGATCGATTTTCCTCCATTGAGAAGAATCGGTAGGATGTCAAATCTTTCCATTAGAAATCCTCTCATCTGCATGCCACCTCAAATATTTTGCATCATTTTCATTAGCAAACAACCGCTTGAACCTTGGTATGATTGGAAGATACCACAACACTTTTGCAGGCCCCTTATTTGACTTATACCTTGGGGTTTCACATATCGAACAATTCAGCTTCTCTTCTAACTCGTTTCTATACAACACGCAATCATTCAGGCATGCGTGGATCTTTTTGTGCCCCATCCCCAGTGGACAAAGCATTTTCTTAGCATCATAGTATCGGTGAGACAACACATTATCATCCGGAAGCATGTCCTTAAAAGCCTCAAACATTTCAGAAAAACTCTTGTCGCTCCACCCATGACATGCCTTCAGGCTGACCAATTTCAATATAGCGTTCAACAGTTGGTATTATTTACACCCAGGGTATAGTGGAGTGTCTGCATCACTGCACATATTACCACATGCATGTGATTGATGAAAAGCCTCTTCTCCTACATCACGAATAATGTCCTATATGTGATCATCCATATCCGCATATTTCAATACAGCGTTCAACAATTGGTATTTTTTGCACCCAAGGTATAGTGGGGTCTCTGCATCACTGCACATATTACCACATACATGTGATTGATGAAAAGCCTATTCTCCTACATCACGAATAATGTCCTCTATGCGATCATCCATATCCGCGTCATTATCATCAAAGGCCACTTCTCCATGTTGAGACCCACTTGGCATTTTTTCACCATGTCATACCCATACTGTATAGGTCTTACAAAATTCTTGACAAATTAAATGTGTGTGTATAACTTCAGGACTTAGTCACCTCTCATTAAAACATCGTACACAAGGGCAATAAAACTTCCCACTATCATCATGGGCATTTTGTTTAGCAAATTCTATAAATTCCTTAACCCCATTCTAATATTCAACACTCGCCCATAAAACATTTATCCAACTACGATCCATAGTAGAATTCCTATAGACGGAAAGATTTAACATACATAATCCATAAAAACTGAAACTTGCATATAAAATAAGAAACCTATAAATGTGTATATAAGCTAAATGTCAGTTTTGTCTTATGGTCATAAATGTATCACACTGAATCAAGAAGCAAAATAAATTCATGACGAGGAAATTAAACGCATCGCAAGTATGTCTTGTGGACTCAAATGTAACATATAAGGTCAAATGCGTTTGCTGAGTCTTTCTTCACTTGCCACAATTGTTAATGTTGTAGACAGTAACAGTAACCTAAAAACACTTGTTGGCCAGTTGGGTAGGTCCCACAAGAACATTTCATCAATTTTGTTCAACCCATGAAAAACCCAGAACGATAAGCAGGAAAATCATACGGTTATATAGCCGAAACAACTCGTACAACTTGGTCTTTAGACGTTGAGCTAAGGAACCAGAAAGTTGTTGTCGAGAAAGCAACGCAAAGCAGAAACAAAGCAACACACAAACGCTAGAGACAGAACCTGAGTAATCACTTTCAGCTCGACGAGAGAAGTTCATACAAGGAAATTTAATTTTTCCGCGTGAATGGCACGAGAGAGACATTTATTATTTGGGATATTATTAAGATCGGTCAATTTAAATGAATACGATCCTAAAGATATATTTAAATTATATTGAACTTTTTAAGACTGAAGTTTTATAAAACTGCGATCCTAAAATTAATTTAATTTAAATTTATATTGAAAATTTTAAGACCGAAGGTTAATAATAGTACAGTCATAAAATTCATTTAATTTTGGACCGCATGTTTTATAAAATTGAAATCTTAAAAGTCAAATACTTTTTAATATTAAAACGAAAGATTGCAGCAGCAACTGAATGAAAATAAAGAACATTGGATATTGGAGAATAAACTTTTTCTTTAATGGATAATATGTAAAAAATAAAATATAAGCTTAGTTCTTATTAATTTTTAGATTACTATGACAATATGCAAGTCCAAAAGGAAAATAAGAACAACAGACTGAAAATTAACAAAAACAAGCTTATAATGTGACTAAAAAACCTGATGCTTATTATCAGCTAATGTCTTAGAGATATCGACTTTAGCAGCAGCAATTTCACGCCGGATATCAGCAATTTCCTATATTACGCGCATCAGTTTCACTTCTTCATTATCATTTGTGGGAGCGTTGGGACCAGGAGGTTGGAGAGGGAGAGCGGGAACCTCTTCGTGGTCTGAAGGCTGGAGGGGTCGTCAACCTCTTCATCATTCGAAATAACAATGGGTCCAACGACCCGTGACTCCTCCGTCGAAATAGAACGCACTAGACCTAAACCAACGAAAGATCTAAAGAAGGCACGAGATTCAGGAGTACCCCTACGAGGGGTTATCTTGTATCTAACCATTGTTTGAGCAGTTGGAGCAGGAGGGTTAGAGAGCTACGTAGTGTGGAGTTATGTGGTAATGATGACTTAAGAAGGACAGAGAGGAAACATGAGGAGGATAATAAAGACAGGACAACAGGAGTTAATACGAAAAAGTGTATTAAGACCATTATATAACATATCGACAGTCCTAAAAGTCTATTATTTATTTTTTCATTAAATTACCTTTGGGACCGACCAGTAACATATCCCGGGTCTTAAAAGTATATTAATTTATTTTTCCATTCAATTACCTTTAAGACCGATCTTTTATATTATAACCGGTCCTAAAAGTCTCTTAATTTTTTTAAGAAAAACAATACATTTAAGAACGGATCTCTTACAATATCCAGTATTAAAAGTTCATTCTTTTCAAATGAGAGACACCAATATCCTTACACTCTGTTCAAATGAATGATTCAGAGTCTCTTCGGCTTCCAGATAAACTTCCCAACTAGGCGTCTCCTCGTATTCTGATGAACTATGCATCTCCCCGTAAACGTTTCCCACGTTTCACATTCTTCAGGATGGCTTCTCTATTTAAACCTGTTGTTACTTTACTTTCTTCACATTCTTCTTAATCACTTCTACAACCTCCACTGTAATAACCGCTCCACCATCACCAGGTGTGCCTAATCATCGTCCTCTCCCTCCACCACCACCAGGTGTGCCCAACCATGGTTCTCCCCTTCCACATCCACCTCTGTACCCTCCTCCGCTACCTCCAAACCTCTCCACCCGACAAATGATGCAACACCTCCTGGCCCGCATCGCTCATATAGATCGACGCATGGGCCAAATGTTTCAGGTTTACACGCCGTCAACAACAAGTTGAACATGTTACTTGACGTCAATGACGTCGAGTACAATCTTTCTGAAGATGACATCTCCAACCTCTCCTCTGATCCCCCCTCCCTTCCGACAACGACGAGGGGGATTAAATATTTTGATGTTTTTTTTGTTGTACTATTCCCCCACAGCGGGCAGGAAAAAAAATAATAAATAATTTTTTTTCCATATTCGATTGTTTGTTTGTATCTTTTCGTTATCTCGATTTTGTTTCAGACAAAAAGAAAACAAAAAAAAACCATAATTGAAATGTTATTAACGATAAAAGTTCACAGAATACAGTTAACAACATACAAAATAAAATGAAAAAAAAAAGACAACTTTTACCTTTTAAGAATAAAAACAAACATAGTGACAACTCTTCTCAAAGTTGGACCACTGTTGTCGTCGGTTTTACTACACCCAGAGTTGAAAATTTCCATTATCTTACATCTTTTCCGACAATGCTCTTCAACTTCTGGAGAGGTAAAATTGATGACAACGAGGGTCTTGAGCTTGAGCAGAACGCCAGAAACTCAAGTGTTCTTGAACCCTAATGATTTGTCTTAAAAATGAGTTATCATTTCTATTTAAGGTAAGACTATTAAGACCGAAAATTTAACAAATAGACAGTCCTAAATATCTAGTCATATGTAATTTAGAATTATTGAAGACTTTTAGAACCAGACGTTATATAAATAAGCAATCCTAAAAGTGTTGTCATTTTTTATGAGACTTTTAAGATCAGCGATATAACAAACATACGGTCCTAAAATCTAATCTTATTTTTTATAAAAAAAAACAAAGACCTTTAAGAGCGTCTCTTTATTAAATATGCATTCCTAAAAGTGACACCATATTTATAAGACTTTTAAGACCGGAGATGGATCAAACATACGGTCCTAAAATCTAGGCTTATTTTTTAAAAAACAAAGACTTTCAGGACCGTCTCTTTAATAAATATGCGTTCCTAAAAGTGTCATCACTTTTTTTAAGACTTTTAAGACCGAAGATGTATCAAACATACGGTCCTAAATCAAGGCTTATTTTTTTTCAAAAAAAAAAGACCTTTAGGAGCATTCTTTAATAAATATGTGGTCCTTAAAGTCACGAATACTTTTCAGAATCTCTTACTGCTATTTGCAACTCTCCAAAACTCAAATCTGAAGCAATATCCACCATCCAATACGTTCAGAAAACCAAAATTACACAGGTTAAGAAAATTGTTCAAAAAAAAAATAAACAAATTTATTATATATTGAATTATACAAATTGTAAAATTATTCATTTACAGAATGAATTTACAAATTAATGTAGTACTTCAATTACAATTGTTGTTGTACAAGCATATATTTACAAATGAATTAGTACTGTGGTTGTTGTATTTACTTTAAGAGGTCAGTAACATGTTGACAAAACATACTGCGTATGTGGTCCACCTCATCATCAGAAAAGGAAGTATGAGAGGCAAACCTTAGTAACATGAAAGAAAGAAACTGAATTAATTCGCGTGCATATTTCACATGTAACATTAAGCCAGAAACTGAATTCAGCCATAATATATAACATCAATACATTTACCTTTGCAGTGAGTGTATTACTTGGTTGAGTAATAATATCATACATGTGTTTCATTATGTACAGGCCACATAAGTTGGATCTGATTGGTTGCCGACGGGTCTGAAAAGAATAGGAAATATATATAAGATCGAGCATATATAGCTTACTGACCAACTTCACAAGGCAGTGTGCCATTGTCCAAATATGTACTAACCTTTGGTGTGAGCCGTTTAGGATCTTTGAGATCATTCCCTTGCTTTTGTGACCTAGATTTAGAAGGTCCTCATGGCACTATCATCAAAATCACAAATTTATCAATAATGTTTGCTGAAAATTCACATCACAGATTTCAGACAAGATAATTAAAATGACATGCTTACTTGTTGATGATCTACTACAACAAAGCCCCTGGTTGGCCGTGAGTGGAGAATAAGAATAACACCATATGTGTTTCCATGCACATGACAATGAACTGCCAGTAGTTGTTGAAAATTCACAGCAGTAAAGTTCTCAGTGATATATTATGCAGAATTAAGTGAATTGCAACAAGAGATCGATTGTGATATACCTAGGATGATATGGAAACAAGTACACCTTTCTTCTCACTTCACACAACCTCTTTAATATGTACTCCTGTCTTTCTTCCTTGGAGGTTGTGCTTTCATATACTGGGCATAAGAATCCAAAATCATTGATTCTGCCCTGTTGGTCCAAATCTTAATGCATGAACCTACAATAATGACATCGATCAGGGAATTAGTATATATGTATGTGTGTCTAAACGATGCATTTAAATTATATACTCATAAAAGAAGATACTTACTTCAAAAACATTTGAACATGCTGATGCAACCTCCTGTCCAGGAAGCAGCAGGGACTGTATATCAACAATGTCAAAGAAAACCAGTTGAGGATGAGGAACCCCTACTGCTTCATTGATATCCCACAATTGTAATGTAAAATCTCCTTTGCATACCATTTGGGATATTTTTATCCTTGGCCTCCAACTCAGCAGTAGGGGATGCAGCTTTAGGAAGGGATGAAGCATCAGGAGGAGTAGAGACATTTACAAGCTTCACTGGCCAAGAGATGAAGGTTCCCTTGACATCACTCACACGCTTCAGCTGATTGGTTGGGAGAGGGAGAGGTGCATCAATGATCACCACTTCAACTGACACTCTGACTTCATCATCAGCTATTTGTTTGTGGTGTATAGTTGATCTCAAGTTGTGAACAGTCCCTTTAGCAACTAATTGTCTAGTTGGTTCTGCCACGTATAGGTCACAAAGTTGCTCTGACTGTCAAACAATACAGCTCCCTCTAGTGCTCTGCTGCACAGGTACAGTGTATGTGTGAAGGGAACACTGGTCTCTGGCCGAGAGCTAATAAGCATCTTCATTTGATTCATTTCCTCCTTCATTTGCCTCATCTAGGATTTAAACAATTCTTTCAATGCATCCTCTTTGGCCGCTGCCTCTTGATTTACACCTGCCGACACAAAAGATCCCTCTGCTTCTTTCTTTTTAAGATCTTCTTGTAAGATATAGATAACGAGAAGATTGGTAATGAAACATGTTTAGTAACTAAAAAATAACAATAACGAAACTTACAATTCTTTCAGCAACTATACGAGTTTGGTCACTCATGTAGGCACCGTCTTTTTAATCCTTGTGAAGTATTGGGGATGGCGGCTGATCAACTATCGCAGAAGGATTGGCCTCTATCATTTCTTTCTGCTTGACCTCTATCATTTCTTTTTCAGCCTTTGCATATCCGCCGCGAGAAGCCCTATATGGGCAATCATTCTTTCTCCCTATCTCCTGTGCTTGTTCCCTTCTTCTTTGTGAATCAGAATTGAAAACAACTATTAATTATGAATTCAAGTCATCTCACTAAAAGAAATTATAGAACTTCTGCTTCATATGAACCTCAAACATTAGTCAAATTCACTTCATCAAGTTTCAACATTTTATTTAAGGAAGGTGTAGAATTGTATAGAATTAACATACTGACTTACTAATAGCAATGTCTAACCACTACTTACTATAACAGAACTAGTTAAGAATATAATAATGGTTAACATATCAGACATGCATACAAATAAGATATGTTCCTCTAATGCAGGACAAAGGATGAAAATATATACTTCTACTCACACATTAAACCATCTAACTAACAGGATTAAACGAACATAATAACATTCACAAATCCGCACAGGTTAATAAACAAACAAAAAGGGCAAACAAAACTAAATATGAACTCACCAAATCATCAAGAGTGGTCCGAAGCTGAACAAATTGATCCCAAATTTGTTGATCAATAAATGTGTACTTGTCCTAAGGATTATGATTAGGTTGAACCTCGACAAAAATATAGGTGTTGGCTAGAAAGGTTTTAAATTTCCTCCACCGATCGACACAATAAGATAATGTCTTGACTTTCAACTTCTCAGAGTCAGGGATAGTGTATGAAAGCCGAATAGTGTCCCAAAGAGGATCCTTCACTGTGCGACGGTCAACATTTTTCCACTCATCTATCAAGATGATGACCTTGCTGCGTGCCATATAGCAAACAAAACTATTATATTCGTTTTTATTCTGACCGAAAGGTTCCAACTTGTCATTAAACTGAATCTCGATCTTTGACCCAACGTTCCGTTTTACAGCTATGTTGCTTATTTGTATGCCACTTCTACCACGGCGTGCAAGGTGGTCACGAGGCTCATTTTGAGAAGAAGAGGGTTCGTTCTGGCTCACACCAGTAACATCAGTAACTGGCGTTGACTGAACAGGAAGAGAATGATTTTCTCCGTTCATTTTCGAGAAAGGAAGAGAGGTTGAGAGTGGTGGTGCGAAGGAGTAACGCCTGAGAAAGTGAGAGAGTAACAGAGGATAGTGGTGGTTGGCGAGGAATAGACGTAATGCAATAGGAAGTGGGGTTTCGCTAAGAGAACAGGGGTTTCAGGACTTAGATAGATAGACGTAAGTTGTAAGTAAGGTTTCGCGGCAAAAAGTAGATGTTTCCATTTTTAAGACCAGAGTAACTAAAACGACGGTCTTAAAGGTTAACATTTAAGACCATCCGTTATTTATGTCCGCTCTTAAAAGTAATAAACTATTATTTTAAATTTTTTCATTATTTAGTACCGGGTAGAAGTTATGTCCACTCTTAAAAATATTACTTTTAAGACCGTCATTTATATATGTCCGGTCTTAAAAGTTTTATATGATTATATTTAAATATTTCCTTATTATTCTTTACCGCAGAAAATATAAGTCGGGGATGTACGAGTTTTCTCTATAATGTAATCCATATTTTAATTTTTTTTTTTAATATTTTTAAGAGCAGTTGGTTTTTTTAAGCGGTCTGAATATTATATTTAAGAATTGATACGTTAAAAGAAGTTCTTTATATTTACAAAATTGCCACCGGGCATATCTTTAAGACCGATGCATCAAAACTCCGCTGTAAATGAGGCGATCTTAAAAATTGATGCGGTTGAAGAAGTTCTTTATATTTACAAAATTGTCACCGGTCATTTCTTTAAGACCGAGACGTTGATAATCCGCTGTAAATGAGGCGGTTTTAAAACACTTTTTTGCACTAGTGTAAATTAAACATCATATTTACATATAAAAAGAGATTTAAAGTCAAGATATTTGCAATCTATTATGGTTTTTTTATTTACGAGTGAAAAAAATTAAAATGATAACATTCCTATGGCATTCCATCTTGGGCCTAAAAAGGATGCTATATGGAAATTGGAATTGAATTCTCTTCTTTATTTTGTTGTCTTTCAAATAAAAAGAGACATAAAATTCAAAACTTTATTGATAAATGTTGCTTTCACGAGTGTCACTTTGAAATGAACAACTCAACTATATGGCCTACCTACAACACTGCTCTCTCTACATTCACTCTCTATACACTAGATCCTCCCAACTAAACCCTCGCTCACTTTAAATAAATAGCAAGTACTCAGCTACCCAAAGGGCAAGGTCATTTTCACAAATCACTCAAATATCCTTATTTTTTATTAAATGACTAAAGGTCTCTAGGCATATAGTATAAAATTAAATAATTTTTTTTCTTTGCAATAAAATTAAATTAATTTATCCTTTCATATTTGTGACTTGTTATAAAATAATTTATAAGGGATTTTTCCTTTTCTTAATTAAGATGGATCATTGAAATTTTAACTTGTACAAATTTTTCTATGCTCTTAGAATTTTACGCTTTTTTTCAGTATTTACAACTCACTGAAGAAGATTAATTTGAAATTAGCCTTCCTTATTTTTAAGTCGACTACTAGACATTGAATCATTATAATATGAGGAAATGAGTCTGTTTATTGACATTATCTTTGAATTTCCAAGGTTTAAATTATTTTAAAGTCTGGTTCTTTGCTGTAATTTTATCCCACTTTGAAAGTGTATATTATTAATCATTTGTCATATTTTTATGTGGATTATAATGGGTTATCTTATCTACAACTCTTGCTCACTAGTCATAAAAAAAAACATATATATATATATATATATATATAGAGAGAGAGAGAGAGAGAGAGAGAGAGAGAGGTGGCCCATGGTTTGGTTGATTTGCACTACAACCCACAAAAGCCATATTTCAAGAAAGGGAAACAGATAGAGGAATGAACTCAAAAGTTAATGTTGAACATACAAAAGCATCATGGTAAGCCTATCTTTGAGTTCAACAAACCAAGGAACCTATTAATTTATAATTAAATATGTGTTTTTGTGGACTATATAATTTTTGTTTTTCTTGTTTTATTTTACATAATAATTAGTTATTGGGTATTTAGTTTAGCTCTTAATTTTTTTTAAGAAAATTAATATTAGATGGTTATAATATTTTAATTGGATTTTGTAGTTTTTGGAATATTGCATATATCAAAGTTATATAATATTTGTAATTGATATAAATAAAAGTAGCTATAGTGGGTGATGAATCTCAGAATCTGCAAAGTGCTTGTGTTTTAACAGGAACTTGTCCCAATTTCAATTTGTCACAAAAAAGCCTCGCAACTTTTTGTGAGTGGTCTATCATTGTTAAAAAAATCATAAAATGTGTTGTCCGGAATGTAATGTTACTTTGATTATGTATTAAACAGAGTAGTTGCTTGATAAAAATTTCAAAAAATTATTCTAATAATATATTTTTAAAATTTAAAAAATACAAATAAATTATATACCAACAGTTTTTAAAGGTGAATACTAACCACTTTTATTTTAGTAAATGATAAGTATGAACTTTATTTCTTTTTATCACGTTTCTTTTCACTCCATATTTTCTAGATAGTTTTAAACTATTCAATTTCTTTTCCATCATCAAACTATCAAATTAAATTTTAAAAGTATAGATTAATTCGTATTTAAAATAATTATGATGAAATTCAATAATCTAACGGTTTCTAATTGTATTGATATTTTTACAAAGTAGAGAGAGGCCGTTTCCACGAGATGAACATTTAACCTTGATAAAATATCATATTAATTCATTCAATATTTAGTATTAGGGAGAAAGATACACACATCACTAAAACATGAGAATCTTAAAATGGTTTCCCAATATGACTTAATTTCTATGAAATTTTTAGGGTCTATTTAAGTTTGTATGAAGTGATCAAATTGCTTTCAATAAAATCAGTTGTTACTACCTTTATTGCTATCATTTTCACAAGTTAGAGTTGTTCTTTGCTACTAAACAAGTGTTAGTGAGGGTAGTAAGGGGCTTTCACCCTATAAAGAAGAGATCGAGTACAAGTTTGAATCTTATGAAATATACTTGCAAGTATTTTTTGGATGCATCCAGTACCCTGAAATATTTAGTATGTCTTGGTGCTAGATGCACTAAAAGATATTTTAAGGTGTTATACATACCTAAAAAAAATACTTCCAAATGCTAAATGTACTAAAAATACTTTAAAGTGTTGGACACACTTAAAAAATTATAATGATGGATGCTTTACAAAATATTTTAAGATGTTGGATACACTTAAAAAAATATTTTAAAGTTTTTCTTAAGTTAATCTCAAACTAATCCCTAAAATAACTTCACAATATACAAAGAGATTTTTTCAAGGTTATTAAACCCGGATCAGACTAGCTAGTTTAGTCTAGAAACCAAAAAACCGGTTCGGTCCGAACATCACCCGGCTTGGGATTTTTTTTTTTTTTAATGATTTCATATTAATAACTTTAAAATCTTCATTTTGTCACTGGTTTTGCCTCGAATTAGCTCTCGTTTGATTCTGATCTAACCCACTATAACCCTTAACCCAATACCCAACTAGTTTAGTGATCAATTCTGGTTTAATAACTTAGATTTTTCTATCAATCTCCTTGATTCCGTCGATTAATAATCTAATTTTGTTTTTTTCCGGTTAATTTAAACACACAAACATATTAACGCAGAGTTTAATTTTAAAACTTCCTTGCCACTGAGCTTGCGATTGACATTTTAGCCGAGATATTGCATTTTCTTTCAATTTCAATTTTCTTTTTCCAAATTAATAATCCTCCAACTAAAAACACGAGTGGAGTTTTTTTTACCACTTACCAAACAAACAGTGCCTACACCAAAATATTTTTTGCTATGAGTGAGACAACAAATGTCAAACGCACACTGGTCAGCCACAAGGGGGACACCAGAGGGTTGTTCGAGATTCTTGACCTCTTCATGATAATATAAAAATACTATTCCTTTTTCTAAAAAGCAGAAATTTATATAATGATGGTTTTTATCAAGGTTCAATGTTTCGGTTCATTCATTATGCTCAAATTATTTACATATATTCATCATATTCATGATTATGGAATCCTTCCTGGCATACTGACCCACTTGCTTATTATCATTATTTATTATACTGTAACTATTTAGTCGGTGTCAGTTTATTGCTTAATTTATTAATTTATATTCCCTCTATCTTATTTGTTTCCCAATTCTTTTATATATCATTCCATTTTATATCCCCAATAATATAATATTTAGTTTTATAACAAAATAAAAGTTTAAAATTGGTTGCTTTTATTCGAGGTTGAATATATATAACCACTTTTCTCCTTTAGTTTTAAAAATTTAGACAGTAAAACTCCTTACTTAATCCATTGTTACACTTCAAAAATGATATTTCATGGAACTATATGTACATGAGATAAAAAATATAAGTGGTTTAGAGCTTAAAATAGGAAAACCAAAACGTTTTTGCAAGTTTCAACGTTTAAATATTTGAGATCAATTATAAGAAAAAAAAAATAGTGAAATAAAAAGAGATACTCCCTCCGGTCCTAATTATAAGACATATTTAACCGATTTTGGGAAGATTAAGGAGTGGAGTTAAATTAGTTAATTGCACTCATTTTCCTAAAATGCCCTTATATAAAATTTCAATTACATTAACATACCTCCCCAACCTAAAATCTTCCTTTTCATATTTTCTAATTGAAATGATGATCTTGCTATATATACATATGTGTGTGCGCACACACATATATGTATGTATGTGTATGCACACACACATATCTACAACCCCCAAAAAAAGAAAAAGACAAAAACACACATACACCCCCATATCTACACACAAATACAAACCCCCACATCCCCCAACATACACACATGTATACACACATATACATAGATATACATAAACACACACACACACACACAAGTGTAGAGTATGTACACACACATATATAGACACACATGTGTATACATAAACACACACAAATATATTTATATATGTACACACACATATAGACATACACACGCACACACACAAATATATATTTATATATGTACACGCACACATATAAACATACACATGCATATTTTATATATATATATATATATATATATATATATATATTTGTAAATTAATGTTAATTCATTGATAAACAAATTAAAATTCAACAATTTAAGAGTTTTATTGACTAGAAAATTCTATGCACCTAAATGCATATATTTATTAAAAACTAAACACACTTTAGAGAATAAAATAAGGGTGTTTTAAGAAGAAATTGACAAAAATTTAAATTTTATCCTGTAATTAGGACCAAAATCAACTCCTAAATATTGTCCTATAATTAGGACCGGAGGGAGTATTAATTATATAATTCAAGTTGGGTGATTTAAATAAGAAAAACTAAGGGGGTGTATTTGTTATTAGAAAGTTCCTAAAAAAGTATAAATGAGTTTTATTATGTAGCTATAAGATCATAATCAATTTTATATAGTAGTGAAAGTTTGGAATTAAAAGAATAAGAGCATGAAGTGGAGGTATATGAGAAGATGAAATTAAGTTGAATGTGTGGTTACATTAAAAACTTAAGACAAAGTTAAGATTCGTAATAAGCATACACACACATATATAAAGTTAAAGTAGCATCCATTTAAGAGAAAACAATAAAAAAAAAAAAAAATCATTTAAAATGGTTCCGACTTAAACAAAAGAAGGCTATTTAGAAGCACATGTAATGATGATAAATCAAATAATATATAGAGTTCTAAAAAAGGGTAGAAGATGATAGAAGAAAACACTCTATGAAATTCTAAAGCACAATCTTTTAGTAAATTATTTATCCAAAAGATTTAGTAAATATAAAAGATATCTCATCTAATAAGATAAAACTTGTTGATACAATAATAAATACCAGAAGAAATAGGTAATATACAAACATACATGCTTGTGTAGAAATTTCAAAAATCTCACCCTTATATTAAAAAAAAAAAACATATGTACTAGTTGATGATTAATTAAGTAACCAAGATCCACTAATTATGAATATAGCTCACATCCATATTTTAAATTGTTTTAATCCCCTTATTTTTATTAATTTATTTTTAGCAAACAAATTAACATGAGATTATGGAAACCATGTGGTGGGGTCATCCCCTACCTTTCACCAAACATTACCATAACTTACGCCAGATAGTTTGCTGATACAACAAAAGCTCCATAATTTATCTCAAAAATTAATAAATAAAAATAAACTACCTATCTAGTTTTAGTAATGACCAATCAATCAAAAAACACATTGAGCCTAGGATCAAATAGCATCACTTCAGCCAATAAGGGCACGGTTTAGATTGCCTACCAAGGGCAAATTAGCGTGAACATGATTGTTAAATAACATCACTACACTTTTTTTTATTGAGCAGGCCAATGAGCCTTGGTTCAGATAGCAACACTTTACCTTTTTGATAAGGGGATGTGTGACTAGTCCCTCCTTTACACTTACACTGTGTTTGGTAATTTGTAAGTCAGTATGATTTACTTGTAAGATTTTATATGATATATGAAACAAAAATTAAGTTTTACTTGACATATTAATACATCAATCAAATAAATTATAGATTGTAGAGAGAGAGAGAGAGAGAGAGAGAGAGAACTAAAGATTGTGAACATAGGTGAAAAATTATTATTTAAAAATTTTATTAATAAAAAAGATCTGATACGATCTTATACGTAAAAAAACACCAACCTTCTACATAATTTCAAAAATAAAAAGCAACGTGTTCGAATTCACGTTCTTTAAGGCCAATTAAATAAAACAAGTTGTTGTCTTATCGTCAGAAGCGGTATATGTTTATGATTTGATTATATATGTAAATTTATATTATACAAAAAAATTTATAAAAATATATAATCAATATATCACACTCATTTGTTATAATATTCTAGAGTAACATTAGTGTGAATGTGATAAGTAATCAATTTGAGATAGCATCGTGTGTGTGCATTTTTTTTCCTTAAATTACTCTATTATTATGAACTTTATAAGTTGTTAATAAATAGAAATGTTAGTAACATTTATTTATCTATTTATATCAAAAATTATTTGGAAAACCCATCTATTTTAAAAAAATTGCAAATAGTGTGAGTTTTAATATATGGATCAAATATTTTATAAAAGAAAAAGTCAGGGTCCAAAAAATTCTTGCGATCGAGCTTTTACCCTTCAACAATATATAATGTTTGGAGGTACAAAAATAGTCATAAATATTTAAAATGAGAGTAAGAATATAAAAATCGTTAAATATAATTTAACACTGTTACATATACATACATATATAAAAATAGTGTGAGCCTTTACTACAAAAATAACAGTGTTAAATTATATCTAACAGGCCCAACATTTTTGCTTTTATTTTAAATGTTTATGGGTTCTTTTATATCTCTGAAAAACTTAAAGTGATGCATGTGGTTTCAGTAAAAGCTCACGAAATTTTTGCACCTCAATCTTGAAAAAAAAAATATATGGATTATATAATCTAATTCAATGTAATGAGCATTGAATAATTACTAATTGCTACCCGCTCTAATCCCTAATATAAGAGCTATTTAAGATTGTATTCGGTATAAAATCTTTACCTCAATCCACTTTAACCCACGAATTTTTATTTTTCTCTAAACTATCCCTATGTTTACACATGCAAAAGGAATTTGCATTAAGAGATATTTTCAATGCAAATGATTCAACAATTTTTAACGTAACTACTTTAACTCATTTCTTTACTATATTTAAATTAGTTTAAGAGATGTTATATCCAGGGTTGAAGGTAGTATTTATTATTATTTTGAGTTTTTTCATAATTTAAATGAAATAGAATCTATCCTAATTCACATGAAAATATTAAAAACACTGTATACTCTTTTGGTCTTATTTATTATGCACTTTCAACATGTTTCATACAAACTATTAAAAGCCTTAAGCTTATTAACTCCCTTTAAAAGGTAATAACTTTTCAACTTTATCCCAATTTAATTATACACTTTCTAAAAAAGATAATAATCTATATAATAATAAATGAAGGGTAAATTGTACATTTATGTAAAAAATTGAAGGGTTAATATAATGTTTGGTCCCTCAAATTTGCTTTCATTTTAGTTTTAGTTTCTTAAGTTTCAAATCATTAATTTTGGGCCCTCAAATTTCATTTTGTTTAAACATTGATTCCTATATATAACTCAATAAAAATTAGGACTATTTTGACCCTAGAATGGCCAAAACCACCAATGGTTTGACACTTGAATACCAAAACTAAAATGAGAGTAAACTTGAGAGGGGGCAAAAAATGATATTAACATAAAAAAATTAATAATATTCCTTATAAATAAAATAAGAAAATACCTCTCTATCTTCCTTATACATAGGACTAAAAGACTATATTATTTTAAGGGTTCAATATTTTTGTTTTTGTTTCAGAAACATTTTTTCTGTCATATTTACATAAGTGAGTAGGTCACATTATAAAAAGAAGAAAGAGAACATATTAATAAAACCCACACACTTTTATATGAGTTTGGTAGAAAAATGTTTATACAGTAAAAGTAGAAACATTAAACCCTATTTTAATTTAAAAAATAATATTAATATTTTTAATTTCTCTTGTAAATAGGACTAGAAGACTATATTATTTTAAATTTAAAAAAATATTATTAATTTTTAATTTCAGGAGTTTTTAATTTCCGGAAAAAAAATATTATTCTTACTTTAAAATTATATATTCTATAGTTCTCTAATTATTTTAAAATACTTGTAACTATTTTAGGAATAACAAAAATCGAATATATAATTTTTAAATTACTCAAAATAAAATCCAGGATTTAATGGAATCTCTATTACAGTAACAAACCATTGGATGTGACGGAGGTGGGCCCGCCTCACGTGGTTGTATAAATCCGAGAGAGATTTCATGACGCGACGTCAATGGGTCTCACCGCGTCCCGTACCACACGTGCTCATTGAGTGAATCTTCAAACTTGAACGCAACGCTACCGTATCTTTAATTTTGTATCCTACGCTGCGCTCTATAAGAACATAATCTTCCCGCCCTCATGTGAATGATTTTATAAATAAATGCAAAAATTATATATTATATTAAAAACGACGTGGTTTTAATGTAGGAATCATAATAATTTCAGCTTTTTTTGGTACAATAATAATTTCAGCTTTTGCTATTGCTTAAGAATCAAGTTAGCCCATTCTGGTTGGCCAAAAATAAATAAATAAATAAAGTTAGCCATTCTAAAAAGGAAATTCGAATCCCCTGCAAACAAATCTCATTCTCTCCACTCACTTTTTTTCATATTCTAGTGAATCTATTTAATTACATAATAAGCCTTGAGAAATAAAGTGCAATGATTACTGTTAGTAGTGTCATTTGAGATAAATTTTCTTTATGCTTTTAAAATATTTTATTATAATGAAATATTTTAATGATTTTATGACCATGTTATTCCTTGTATTCTTATTTTAGCAGCTGGTTAAAAGGTTGATATTAGTTCTAAATATAAAATTTTAATCTATTTTATTTCCTATATTTGTCCTTTCTCCTAAATTAATTTATTTAATTTATAAACCAATATATAATATTATACTACCTCTAGTCCTTAATATAAGATCTAGTTGGTTTTTTGAATAGATTGATGAAATTAAATAAATTACTTTAGAGTATAATATTGATGATGCATAAGTAACTTATTTAGTTTACTTAAACTCTCCGAAAAAAAGTTAATTGACTCTTATATTAATGATAAGGGGAGTATTATTCAGGAGTGTTTTAGGAAAATTATGTCATGTTTGTTATATTTAAGCAATTTATATATATTTATTAATCTGACCAAATTAATTACGTAACTCTTATATTAAAGATTAGAGAAGTACATTACAAAATGTCAAAAGCCTCATTTTTTTCTTTTCACACAAATGCTCTTGTGTATATTAAACATTGTTTTGAAGATATAGATTTGAGCATTCTTGAGTCCATTGAAAATATATCATCCAAAAGTATTTCTTATATTTATATAGATTTAAACTTGAGACTTTGTGTTCAAGCGTTTAAAACCCTTTCCACCGGAACCAATATCTATTGGTAAATATTTTAATCATTTGATACATAATAATTTTAATTAAGTAAAAGAGAATCAAAGGCCAAAACCTTTCAATAAATGGTCAAATTTTGAAGATAAAATAAAGAAAAAATATTTAAAAAATACCACTTGAATTTTAAAATGTGAAACATGTGATTTTTCAATAAAATAAAATGTCAATTACTTTACTGTTCTTATTAATCTCAAAACTATTGTTGTCAATAAGATTTTGAAATTTAAATGGTATTTTTTATGTCATTTTCTCTAAAATAAATCATATTGATTAAGCTAAATTTCTTTCATTATAACCCAGTATTATTTAAAGGTTTTCCCATAAGTTAGATTAATCCTAGTCTTAACATAGGCTCAAGCTTAAACCCAAAAATAGGGCTTATATAGGTTATAAGCCCAAGTTTAGGATTGAGACTTGCTCAATATTCCTACATAGCTAAGACTTACACTACTAGAAAATTGATTTTTTGCGGCGGAATTTTTCCGTCGCAAAACAAGCATTTTCCATCGCAAAAATAGTTTGCGGCGGAAAAGTGTCCGTCGCAAAAAAAGCCCTCGTAAATCAATTTTGCGATGGAAAAATTTCATTTTCCTCGCAAATTGAAATTTTGCGGCAGAAAAATTTGCCCTCGCAAAATCTCTCATTTTGCGAGGGACAAAATTTTCCCTCGCAAATTCCAATTTTGCGGCGGAAAAAATTTCCATCGCAATTTGCGGCGGAAATGTGTTTTCCCTCGCAAAATTCAAAAATTGCAGCGGCAAAATTTCCTTCGCAAAATATCATATTTTGTGAGGGAAAAAACTTTTCCCTCGCAAAACGAAGGATTTTGCGAGGGAAAATTTTTCCCTCGCAAAATTAAAAATTATTTTAAAAAAATAAAAAAATCCCAAAAAATATAAAAAATTCATAAAAAATATAAAAAATTATAAAAAAAAATTGTATATCATAAAAATAAATTGTACAATCATCACACAAGTTTACATTACAAAAACAAAATATTATAAATATAATGTTCCAAAATAAATTTAAAAAAAACTCTAAACAGCAGCAGTCTAGTCATCGTCACCACCAGTATCGTCGTCACCACCAGGAGGCTGCCCCATGCCTTTGTCCTTCAATAGGGACTGGAGAAGTGCTCGCATCTCACTAATCATCTGCCCTTGCTCCCTCACCGTATGTTCTAACGCCTTTACCCTATTACTTTCTGCAAAACCAACATTATGAAGTCAATTTATTTGTCCTACTTCATTTAAATGAATGAGAGAGTAATGGTTTGCGATTGATAGCAAAAGTATAAGTTTACCTTCAGGACCACCTCTACTACTGCCGGTTGAGCGCCTCGAAGTCGACTTCAGTTGGCTGGCAGAAGCACCCATCCCAAAGACTCTCCCCTTCTTGTCCATTCCGCCTGCAGCCTGAAGGAAGATACTCTCGTTATCGGAATAAGAGGACGACGGGTCGCTCTGAATCTGTGAGTCTCTCTCCTGCGTCAGCTGCTGATAGGTCTCTTACAAGCACAAACATACAACACAAATAATGCATATAAAATGAAAGAAAGATGTTACTGTTTGAAACAAATAATAAATATAATTAATATCTCACCGCGAATTGCTGGGACTTGGCGTTAATCCAACGCTTGCCTTGACCCTCAACCGGCTGGGTATGGGTCCGCTCAAAGGTGGTCCAAGGAATCAAATCTGCAGGAACTTCCCCAGACGCTGCCTGCAAACACAAATGATAATCATTCATTAATTATTGATTAAGTACAAAATATTGAAAGCTGAAGTAGAAAATAGCGTATACTTACAATCTTTCGTTGATGCTCACTAACTGGAATGCTACCGCCAGCATATGACGGTCCATCCATGTGGGACCTATTTAATTTATTTTGCTCACTTTGCTTCAAAAATCTTTCGTCGGTGGTCCACTTGTCAAATAACTGGCTTGCGACCTCAGGCTGAATCCAAGTTTTTTTTCCCTTTTCATGTCTCAATTTATATAATTTATCAGACAGCCACTTGCCTCCCTTGAAGTTATAAGCCTTCTTTAAATTTGGGAGATGCTCGGGCAAGCAGCTAAACTTTCCCTGAAAAACAATACTAAACAATTAGTGCTCTAAATTATACAAGTAGTTAATCAGTTTACATTTTGATGAGAATAAAAAATTAATAACCATAAATCACATAACTTACCAATAACTCAGTGATCCAAACATCTCGCTGGCTCTGAGGAATCGCTTTCCATGTGGCCCAAGGTTGATCAAAATTACGAAATATTTGCTCGACCATGAAATCCGCCACCGGCTTATAAGGATCAAACCTGAAAAAAAAGAGAATGTTGCAAATAGTAGCATACAAACTAAAGGCAAAAAATCATAACATTACATGACTTACTCGGTGCTCCCTACAGGACGGATCCACATCTTCCCTGTCGCAGGATCAATGGATCCCCAGACTGGGTCGTTGGAGGAACTAGCTTGCCCGCCCTGGCTATGAGGCGATGCAGTGTACTGAAAGAATAAGTATATTGAAAATGTAGAACATAGATGTTTTAACAAAATATATGTAACTCAGTCAGAAATCATAAACTGAACCTGCTCTGCCTGATGGTGTGGTGGATATGTATAAGTGAAAGGTTCACCTATATCGCCCATAACAGAGTCGGTAGTAGACGGCGAAGATGAAAAATAAAGAGGCGGAAGCTCCGGGGAAGAGCTAAGCCCTCTGACTACATGGGGGGTAGATGATGTCGGCCTACCCCCTCTGATAGGACGGGCTCGGCCGCTATCTCTACTATATCCACTACCTGAATGGCCTCCTGGATGCTCCATTTCTGAACACTTATAAACATGATGTCAAAATATATATAATTATAAGAAATTTACTTAACACAATAATGACTAACCAACGGAGTATCAAATATAATAAATCGTCATAAATAACTAACTTAAATCAATCGGACGATTCCTGTTCTTCCTCTGACGTCTTATAATCGTCGAATTCAGATTCAGTAGTAGAGTAACCCACTTGTTCCTCATCGTCTGATTCCGCATTCTCAATTTGGATAGGAATCAGCTCTAAGTCTCCAGTGGAATCAAAGACATTGCAAGGTACATCATCCTCGACATTACTTACGGCAAGTAAATGTTCCACATCCGCTTGGAAGGGTTCAGTCATGTCGTCATTTGTTTCTGACTCTTTTGAAGTAGGTATAATATTTCGTGCTTTGGTTTTGATAACTCCCACCCACTCTTGACGGGATGTAGGGTATGATGTAAAATATACTTGTTCCGCCTGTTGAGCAAGAATGAATGGGTCATAACTAACTGTATATCTCCGTGACCACTCGATCTCAACATTTCCATATTTGTCCACTTTTGTACCACGCGGACTGTTATCAAACCACTCACATTTAAATAGAATCACTGACTTGTCCCACTTGTAATCCAGCTGAATTATATCAATTAACTTGCCGTAGTAGTCGCACTCCACCCCGTCAACTTGGCCACCTCGACAACATACACCGTAATTGAAAGTTTCCGTATTTCCGTTAGCATCAACAGTTACAAATTGATACCTATTGATTACATATTTTTTGATCCTGGTAACAGCTGTTGCAGACCCGTAAGCTAAACTCCATACAACATCATGGGGAGCTGACGCATAAGCTGAACTCCATGTTTTTTGCGCGAAGTTGTCTCGTAACCAATGAGGAAATTTATCCTTCATGAATTCATCGAGGTCGGAATCCGAGATCAAAGGATTTATTGATCGGACCCATTGTGAGAAGTATCTGTAACAAAAAGAAAGAAATTAATACTTTAAACCATAGCCGTTACTGAAAAGATGAAATCTTACTTTAAGTAAGGGGCGGCCTCTTAACAGTTGTTTAGAATGTACCATTCCGCTACTTTCTTATCGCTTCCTTCCAGAGTTGACCTACAATTTGTTCGAATGATCCAGCCAGGATAATTAAATATTGATATTTGACCACTCGTTTCACTGCCATCATCGTTGCGAGGTATCCCCCTCCATCTTGATATAACTTCAGGGGGATAATAGTATGAGGCAAATTTGGTGGCCTCTTCGACCAGATACGCTTCTGCAATAGATCCTTCAACGTATCTTGTATTTTTGATCTTATATTTCAGTGTGCGTAAAAACCTACAACGGATAATTAGAGAGTATTTATAACCTATGTCACAGTGTGTTTTAATTAATCACAGCGAAAACAAATATATATACATTTCAAACGGATACATCCACCTATATTGTTGCGGACCTCCTACCCTTGCTTCGTACGCCAGGTAAATAGGTAAATGTTCCATTGAGTCAAAGAAGCTAGGAGGAAACACCATCTCTAACTTGCATAGCATTTTTGGCACACTCTCCTCCAACTGCTGTAACTTGTCGACATTAAGTTCAGAAGCACAAATTGTTGTAAAGAAGAAGGAAAACTCTGTCAGAGTATCTAATACATGCTTCAGTAGTGCCTTGAAGGCCCACGGCAATAATCTCTGAAAGAAAACGTGATAATCATGACTCTTCATATCGCGTAACTTCGCCTCGTTCAAGTTCACACATTTTGAGAAGTTTGATGCATAACCGTCCGGTAGTTGAACACTATTAACCCATTGCAACAATTCTAAATTCTGCTTTTTGTTCAAGGTGTACGGCGCCCTAGGTTTGGAAATATGACCCGTGGCAGTCTCTACCAAATGCAAAGAAGGCCTTCTGCAAATCTGTTGTATGTCAAGTCTTGCATTGACTGTATCCTTTGTCTTACCCTTGGTGTCCATGACGGTGTACAGAATATTACAAAACACATTCCTCTCAATATGCATGACATCGAGGTTGTGTCTTAACAATTGATCTTTCCAATATGGTAGCTCCCAAAAGATGCTGCGTTTGTTCCAATGATGTTGAACGCCATATCCCTCAGGCTCACTGTAAGCAGCTCTTTCTTCAACACTTTGAATGTGCTTTACCCTCTCCCATATTTCTTGCCCACTTAAACGACGAGGTTTAGCTGATCGTTCAACCACATTCCTGCTGAAGTCTTTTTTGTTTCTTCGAAACGAATGATCGAGGGGTAGGAATCGCTGATGCCTGTCAAACCAAGATACCTTGCGACTGTATGGCAGGCTAAACCCCATGTTCTATTCAAGACATATCGAACATGCAAGCTTCCCCAACATTTGCTATCCGCTCAACATCTCATATGTAGGGAAATCATTTATCCTCCACATTAAGGCAGCACACAGGATGAAATTCTGACTCAATGATACATCGTACGTAAGAACCCCCTCACTCCACAACATCTTCAACTCGTCTATCAAAGGCCTGAGGTACACATCTATTTTCTTTTTTGGGTTGGATGGCCCAGGGATTAATGCGTTGAGGAAAAAAAACTCTCTTCTCATACACATGGATGGTGGGAGGTTGTACGGAGTCACAATCACAGGCCAACTGGAATAAATCCTGCCGGTTTGGTTGAAAGGAGCAAACCCATCTGAGTATAAACTAAGACGGACATTACGGGGATCGGCTGCAAATGATGGATTTGCCTCGTCAAATTTCAGCCAAGCTTCGGCATCAGATGGATGAGTGACAAATTTTTCATCCCTATGATGCTCTCGGTGCCATCTCATGTGAGTAGCTGTTTGTTCTGACGAATACAATCTCTGAAGTCTGGGCACGAGAAGGAAGTACCACATCTTGCTTAATGGTTGAGTGGTTGTTTTCCCTTTAATCTTCTTGTACCTATCATGTGAACAGAATTTACAAGTACTCCGCTTAGCATCATCCTTGTAATAGAGCAACATCCGTTGGGGCAGCAATGGATTTTTTCACAACTAAGCCCGAGCTCTTTCACCTTTTTCTTTGCTTGGTAAAAATCTTTCAGCAAATTATTGTCATTGGGAGCAACCTTACTCATGATCTGCATCATTTCATTGTAATTCTTCTCGCTCATATGGTGATCAGTCTTCAAGCTTAATGTTGCTAGGGTAGCCGATAGCGAAGAATATTCACTATTTTCAATGTGTTCGCAACATTCCCATAAAGGACGTTGGGCATCTTGAAGCATTTGATAGAACCCACGGGCCTCCGGATTAGGATCCTCTCCCATGTGTGATGGTTGATTATGCATACCGGTCTCCTCTTCCATGCATGAAGGTCCAGCATGAGTCACGGGATCAAAATATTGGCCGATCGACGGTCCCGCCGCATCCATCACCAACTGCTGATATTGATTAAGGTTGACTCGATGAGTACTATCTCCGTAATAACCGCTTGGTGTCTGTTGGACTTCCTCGTGATGCACCCAACATTCATAATCCCTCATGAATCCTTTTCTACACAAATGGATTCTGACCGTTCCTGCGTCATGAAATTCCAAACACCTACATCTCACACACGAACAACTGATCGAGGTACTTGAATTAGTTGTGTGCGCTAAAGCAAATTGGATGAACTCTTCCAAACCGTCTAAGAATACTCAAGTAAGTCGTTTTTTTTGAGTTAGACAATTGTACATCCAACTCCTATCACGATTGACTTCCATACTTCCCCAACCCAACCCTGCACGGATACTTTACAATAATACTAACTAATTAATTCAACTACTAACCTAAGTGATAAATACAACTGGCCACTTAACTAATTCTCTCCATAATTTTTTTACTCTTATTTGTGTCAAACTTACAAATTATATCTACAAATAATTATAATATAAAGTAACAGATAACATAAGCATTAAATTTTTATGAACTAAATGAATTATTTTTTTATATATTAAAACTAAGTTGAAAATTTGACACTGAATACCTGCATATTAAAACTAAGTGATAGATAACATATTTATTTTTTTTATACTTTAAAACTACCTGTTGACTGCAAGCCCATTCTTAATATGTACGCAATCTTATAATTATCTTTTTAGAGGCAATAAATAAAAATATAAAAGACGTAAAGTTGTGACCTGGGACTTTGTAACTTTACAACTTTTTGTTTACTAATGGAATAATTTTACTAATATGTAAATATTGTTAAATATATTTTATGGTAAAATTATTTCATTAGTAAATTAAAGACACAACATGTAAATATATACAAACTCCAATAATTTTTTTATTGTTGTTATAATTCTATATCTAGTAACAATTAATTTAATGTAAATATATATTATGTATATATTTTATGTATATATCTTTTAATAATATCTGGTAACAATTAACACAAAATGTAATTCTTAAATATATTATACATAAATTAAAAAATTAAATATATATATATATATATATATATATATATATATATATATTATTTATTCTAACGTAATTCTTAAATTTCTTAAATATATTCTAACGTATATTTAGTTTATATTATCTAAATTAACTTATATATACGACATAAAATAAATTTATTGTATAAGTTATTTATTTATTTTTCAAAAAATTATAAATATATGAATTTCTTATATTACATCTAATATTACTCATTAATTTATATTTAATTTTACATAGTTGTATTTACAATATTTAGTATTTATAATTTATATTAAGATAATGTTAATCACTTAACTAGTATTGAGTAATAATATAGGCTAAATTACATATTTCTATCAATCTTATTGAGTGCCTCTATTAGCTTCACTCACAATGGTTACACATATAACAATAAAAAAAAAAAAAGAATAACCCACAAACAAAGTCCACTTAAATCAACAATTACCTTAAATATTCTCCATATCACTATAACAATTTAAATTTTATATACCAAATTTTAACACATATTCGCATTTTTCATTTAACAATAAAAGAATATATTTTCAATATTAAAACAAGGAATCAGCATATAAAGTAGTCCATAAAGCTATATCGTCCAGATCCACACAGACAAAAAAACACATATGTACTGTCGGCTTCAAAAAATTTAAGAAATAAGAGCAGTTTGTCAAGGAGGAGAAGAGAAAGAATGCATACCTCTTGAAGGGTATCTTAAAGTGGAGAAAGAAGAGCAAGGACGGCTCACCAGGGTGCTTGAACTAGAGGTTAAACTGAACGACGCACGATGGAAACGCAGAGAGAAAGAAGGAAGAGCAAGACGGAGTAAGAGATCGGTGAAATGAAAATGGGGGGGGAATTTGCGGCGGAACCCACAGGTTCCGCCGCAAACTTGCGGCGGCGGACCACGCCGGGTCCGCCGCAAATTGTCGGCGGGCATCTGCCCACCGACCACTTGCGGCGGACTCGGCGTGGTCCGCCGCAAGTTTGCGGCGGAATGTGAGGTTCCACCGCAAATTTGCGGCGGAACCTACTTTTCCGCGGTTATGAAGTTTCCGCCGCATTTTGCGGCAGCCGAATAGGTTCCGCCGCAAATTGTGGCAGAATATCCAATTCCGCCGCAAAAATTGCTATCTTGCGACGGTTGAACTTTTCTGTCGCAATTTTGCTACGAAATACAATTCCATCGCAAATTTCATGTTTTCTAGTAGTGTTAATGCCTATTTGAGTTAGTGTTTGAAAAGCACGTTCATGTAAATCGAAATAAAATTTATCTCATATACTTATCTTATACACCGTAAATCATATAATAAAAACGGTTTTATTGCTAACCTAAATAGGTACTTAGTGTGTGTTTAGTTTCAAAGTTATTTTACACAGCAAGAAATAAATATGTGAGAAAATTTTTGTTTTGTAAAACATAAAAATAATTTTTTAAAGTATTATCATAATAGCCTTAATTTGACTTAAATCCATCCTTAATAAACACAAGGTGGACCACTAACTTGTGAATGCATGCTTGTGCCCAGACTTGATGGCCCATTACTTAGCGAGATGTAGCATTCAAGTGAAGCACTTAATTATTTATATCAACCTCCAATATTACCTACCCATCATGCATAACAACTTCAGTTATATATATATCTATCTATCATAAGGTCATAAGGTTATCTTTATTTAATCTATTTATAATTATAATGTCAACGCAGTACACATTCACCATATCATAATTATGGGATTTTAGATCTCTTGCAATTACAATTGTAAGATATTTTTCAAAACAATAATTACAGTATTTTAATTAGGTAATCTAATTGCAACTCATATTAGTACTCAAGTAGATTTGTATCATAGTCACAATTGTTATAATTTTTTTTTTTAATATAAACCAGTTTTCATGTTGAGTTATTAAAGATCAGCTCCTTATTTAAAATGGTTGGAAAGTAACCTAGGCCCGACTTAATTATATTAGAGTCATAATATAAATAATAGAAAAGTTTAGGTAAATGATTGTGATATCCTCCAATCATAATAATTTATATTATTAAATCGATACAATATAATATGTTCTTTGTAGAGGAAATTTTATATCAATGGAGGAAGAGGCACAAGGAACCCTACAAAGAACATATATGTCTATTGTTTGTTCTCTTTCTATGAAACTTTTTCTCTTCTTAATTGTCCATCTATGGTGGATTTACTATGTAATGAGGCTAGGCTCTGCATCAATGCTCTAATTTTGTATGGATCTTTCATACAAGTATACTTGTAATTCTTACCGAAACTCATTACAATGAACATTGTAGCTTCATCACACTGATGAGATTTAAATAGTCTAAATTTAATGTAAATAAGTCAGATTTAAAGTTTTCCATTTATAATTTTAAAAAGACTAAAGTATACTTTTAGTCCTTTAAGTTTTTTATAAGGCATACTTTTGGTCACTTAACTTTATAAAGTATACATTTGCTCCTAAAACACTAACACCATTAATATTGTTAACGGAAAATGCTGATGTGACGAACTCAAGTGATGGCTAATATCATTTAATTAAACAAATTTTATATATTCTTCAATTTACCCATATTTTAAATTTAAATTTAATAGCATTTAATTACACAATCATCATTTAAGTTTATACCGTCATCACTTGAGTTTGCATTTTCCGTTAGTAAAATTAACGGTGTTAAAATTATAGGACTAAAAGTATACTTTATAAAGTTAAGGGATTAAAAGTATATCTCATGTAAACTCAAAGGACTAAAAGTATAATTTAGCCTTTTAAAAATGATAAATTTACTTTTTGGAAAGTAAAAGTTAGGGGAAATACCACTTGAACTTCAAAATTCTAAATGAATGATCTTCCAACAAAATAAATTGTTAATTTTTTTTTATTAATCTCATTATTATTGTTGTCAACAGGATTTTAAAATTTAAGTGGTATTTTTTTTTTTGTCATTTTTCCTAAAAGTTATAAGATTATTTTATTTCAAACTATATATCTATCAAATTTAAAAAATTATTTAAAATATAAAATTAACTAAACAAGTTATATATTGACTTCCTAAGAAACTAATTTTCGAAAAGTTGCATAATTGAACCAAGCAATGCATCAAAATTTTCTTACGGAGGATTTGTGTTATGAACGTTAAGTAAAAGTTGGCGCAAATATTACTTTATCCCCGTTATAAGGCAAAAAAAGGGGGGAAAACTTTTAACATTTCTATTGACAACCCACCGGAAAAAAGATTATCTATTTATATAAAAGGCTGAAAAGTTAATCGCTAAATTAAAAGCTTTCTTTAATATGTGGCTGTAATAAATTGTAAAAGATAAGTATTAACCAGAATGCCGACGACTTTTTTTTTTTTAATTTAAAAAGTTGAAATAGTAAAGTTAAATATTTGTTCATATATCTCCATATATGTAATTTATAATTGTGATGCATATATATACAAAGTACGAATTAGAAGATTTTATTAATACTATGTATAAAACGTTTGGCAAAATTTAACCTGTAGTACTTTAATATGCTTCTTCAAAAATACCCTTTGCAAAAAGAGAGATTTTAATTAATTATTTTTTTAACAGCAGCTGAGCTTTTAATTAATAAGAAAAAAGTATGACAGAAATTAAGATGGGTGGTCAATAAAGATATATGTGTTAAAAAAATGAAATAATTATATGAAAAAGAATGGAGCAGGATAGAATTTATGTTTTAGTGACCCTTTTAGTGCGTTAAAAAAAGGCAATAAAATATATTTTGTTTTAAAAAATTAATTTTTATAGGCTAATTAATTGGGGATAAAGTGGAAATAAAGATGGGAGGAGGAAATGGCTCCACGCCGTGAAGCTTCTGCAGGAAGGGATGAAGACCATATTTTGGACCACATTCATAAAGTTATCTTCTAATTCGCCGTTAAATTTTGAATCCATGAGCCTATAAAATAATATATTTTTTTTAAAATTTTGTACTCAGTTCTGCTCTTTAATATAAAATAAAGTTACATTTTTAAAAAAAATTAAGGAAGGTAATTAAATTACTTTAAAATATTTATATTTTTTTCTCCAAACTAATTAGTTTAACTAATAAATTAATATACTACATAATATAATGATACACAATATATGATATGATTAAATAACTTATTTAGTTTCCATAATCTCTCTAAAAAAAACTCAATTATGTCTTATATTTAGAATCGAATCAAATATTATAGTAAGAATAATATAAATTAAATTATGAGCCCTTCTATTTATAAGTCCTTTCTAATAAGTTTTACCAAAAAAAAAAAACCTTAATCCTCATTAATTATACCTTAGAATTTAACAACTTTCTAAATTTACTTTATTTAATATATACTAAATCTCAAGAGTCAAGAGTATAAAGTCTTTGTGACCAAAAAAAGAAAGAGAGAGAGCTTATAAAATCTACACAATAATAAATGAAAGATTAAAATGTGTATTCATACGATAAAATTTAATAATGTGCGAAAAATATTCTTTCCTTTCCTTATAAATGGATAGCTTATAAATGATGGGTTTAATGTTTCTGCCTCTAAGGTAGAAACATTTTTTCTACTGCACTCGGATATAGAGCATGTTTGGCATGACTTTAAAAGCCAAAATAAGCTCATTAAAAGTCCATTAAAAGGAGAAAGCAAAATTTTAAGTGTTTGGCATGGCTTCACGTTATAATGAGATTCAACCTTTTAAAGTGTTTTTTTTTTTTCATAAACCACATACCCATAGCTTATATCTTATTATAAGTCCACTGATTTTTTTTTAATGGCAATTTTATTATTTTATTTAGTAAATTTATATTTATTAGAGACCAACTTGTAGGGAATAGGTTTATTTAAACACTTCATTGTATTTTAATTTTTTAATAGTAATTTTATTATTTTATTTAGTAAATTTATATATTTTTTAATTTTTTATCCCAAATTATCACATTTTATACAATTTATGTATATGTGTGAATTTGATTCATGTCATTTTCTATCATTTTTCATCTTATCTATCTTTCTAAAAGCTATGTCAAACAAGTACCCATTAGAAACAAAAGCTACTTCTGCCACTGCTATCCCAAACACAAATCACAAAAAAAAAATCCATTAGAAAATAAGTCTATTAAGAAAAGTCCATTAGAAATAAAAGTCAATTATATTAAAGCTATCCCAAATGGGCCATAAGTGGGTGAAGCTCATTATTAAAAGAAGGAAAAAAAAATGAACCACACTCACTTATATGTCAGTGTAACAGAAAAAATATTTCTGTCTCAGAGGTAAAAACATTAAGCCCATAAATGATATGGTTTATACGTTCAAACGTTTATGTGAAAAAAAAAAACAAGAGTTAGTATGAAAAAAATATATAATGGATTATGAAAATTAGATTCCAATCCTGTATATAATTATATTATCACGTATCAATCTATGATCTACTTCCAAATGTGTGGTAAGGGATATATTCTTTTATCTCCAAATATTTTTGCTAAGAAATACTCCCGCTGGTCTTATATATATGATAATTAATTTTCTATAAATTTCATGTTCCTATGTAAGACACATTAATAGCCTGTTTGAATATTTTAGCATCACTTCTTTAAGAACACTACTAAGGTTTTTATTGTACTTGTAGAAGAATTTTTCAGTCCTAAATGTTAATTCACTAGCTAAGAGGTTATTAATGAATATTTTCTAATTTTACTCTTATTTAATTGTCATTGAGAAATATAAAAGAGAGGTGAGAATTATATGATAAAGAAATAGAAAATTTCAATAAGAGTAAACTGGAAAAATTCTATCAATTTAAGATATATGTAATTACTTAACTACAATTTCCTAATAAATGAGAATTAGTTATAATAAAGATCATAGTGGTAATTAATACTCCTTTTTCCCCTTTTTATAAGATCAAATTTTTTTAATCCCTACTCCCTTTTTATAAAAATTAACTTTGGGGTTATTTTGAGTATTAAGTGCATTCTTACAAATTTTATCCCTAATTAATTCCCCCCTTATTATCTTTCATTATTTTTCTCATTTACCCACTTATAAATAAGGGTATATTTTTTTTTTTCCAAAAAAAGTACATTTCCAATTTAATAGTTTTAACTAGTTTTGAACAATTTTCTCAAACCATGCAATTCCGTTATCTAAATCTTAGAATAAAGGGTGGAGGAAGTACTTACTTTTTAATTTTTCACCTATAATAAATGCTTACTCGTGGTTCCTCCTATTTATTAGTGTTGCTAATTACTCCCTTCCTTTCTTAATATAAGTTTCAAATTTAAAAATGAGTATGTGCCAAAATATAAATTTCACTTAAATTTGTCAAAATATTTATTCCGTTGTTTCCGATTTTTCTAATTAGTGATTGTATTTATTCTCTCTTAGAGCACTTATTTTCTTTACATATATATAATGGCATAGTTGAAAAAAATATTACATATTTATTTTTTAATTAATTTTAATTTTCTTAATTAATGAAAATTTATTATTTTAAACTTATAATAAAGGATGGAGGTGGTAATTTAGAGGATTAACTCATCATGGTGTGCTCATTATATTTTTTTGGGGGTCATAACACACACACTTGTTATACTTTTTAAAGAAATCTCAAACTCATAATCTCACTCATAATAAGGTTTTTAAAGAGAGGTGCATGATGTCAGTTTGTTGCTTCTATTATTTTGATATTGATTGGGCAGGTCACATACATAAAAGTAGAGTTCAATTAATGAGACATCTTTACACTTAGATCTAACCAAGTAGTATTAATACTAGAGGGCTTTTAAATAGTATAAATATGAGTAAATCAACCCAACAATACATTATGCATTTATTCAGTATTCATATTTATATATCAATTAGTGTGTTACTTTGCCCCATGCATTAGCCAATAAAGCAACTAAATTACTTGTACCTTGTGACTGTTGTGTGTGTCATATACTCATAGCTTTAGATCTTGTTCCTTGTTCCCATCTAATTGGTTGCAATCTACAAAATCAATATATCATAATATACAATATAAAAAAGGGTTTTAGTTTTCTCATGAGAAAACTAAATTTCTTACCCACACATGAAATAGTGGGATCCACATATACATATATAAATTAATATATGTATATGTGGGTCCCACTGTTTCATGTGTATGTGGGCTTATAATGAGATATAAGCTATGAGTATGTTGCTTATCAAATAAGCACTTTAAAAGCTCCAATCTCATTAAAAAAAAAAAAGTCATGCGAAACACTTAAAATTTTCTTTTCTCCATTTAATGGACTTATAAATAACTTATTTGTGCTTTTAATGAGATACCAAACAGTCACTATATTTAACTACTCACTCATTGATGCGCGTGGGGACCACTCTTTCTTCCCGTGCTCAAATATCAGCCTCTCTCGTACATTATTTATATTTTGGGAAGCATGACGCTCACTTTTCTAACTTATCTCTTTTCTTTAATTTTTTTTAATATTATTTTGAAAAAATCCCAATAAAATAACTTTAAAATCCTTAAATAGTTCTGTGAATAAGTAAAAAGATAAATAAAGAAAAAAGTGGAAATAAAGGATTTTAAAATTTCAGTGTTTTTATAAATTTGTTGTCATTGACTGCACTTGTTATAAGTGTTATTAAAATGGAAATACCTATATTAATGTTATCATTCACACTATAAGTATTGTCAATAATTAAATATCAATTTTTACAAGTAAAAGTGTAAATCACGGATTATATTTATAATGCGAATGCCAACATTTATAAAAGTATTTAGCATTTGGATAATGCTTTTAACGATCGCACTTAATGAATGGTGATTTTACAAAAGTACCAACACTTAAAATGCCTTATTCCAACCCTCTGCTTATTTATCATTTTGCATGTTTAAATGACCTTTTAGGGTTTTAGAAATTTACTAGGTATTATTATTATTTTTTTATCTTACGTAAAATAAAATAAAAAAGAAAAGAAAAGAAAAATCGCTCTCCCTCTCTCCCCCGCACTGTATGCAACTGTGTAATGCCGAGACAAAGCTTTCAAACACTTCATAAAGTTCAAAAACTACGCGTCCCTTCCTTCTCTCACAACGATCACCAAAAAAAACCCTAAAAAACTTTCTCTCTCCCTCCCTCTGCGTTTTCCCGGAATATCCTTTGCTCTGTTTATTTTTCCGGGAATTCCGATTCTGCTTTGCTTCGCTTCGCTTTCCTTATTTACAAAATTAAATCACACTTGTCTCCTACTGATTTTTTTCCATGTATGGAAAACAAAGACAAAGCAGCAGAATCTTCTCGCCCTTCAATATCTCCGACTGAGTTCACCGCCGACTCTTCCAGCTGGCCGCTCGGGTCCGATGACTCTGACGGCGTCTATTTCTTCTCCGGCGACCGAGATACCAGCAGTATACTCAGCGACTTCGGGTGGAGTGTCGAACCGGAGCAACCGCACCGGATCCGTGTCGATGATACGTGTGATGTGGCCGGAGGAGAAGGCGGCAGCGGAGGAGGATTTTGGTTGCCAGATCACTCTGCTCCGGGTACGACAAAACAAGCTGATAAGGCGAACACGGCGACGGCGGTTGATGCGTCCGCATCGAATAATCAATCGGTATCTTCGAGTTCCAGCGAGGATCCGCCGGAGAAGTCCACCGTCTCAGACGAAAAACCGCCGGAGATACCGTGAGTGGGTTGTTTGTTGTTCTTCCCTCTCGTATGTATGATGAAATGAAATTTGGTAATTAGGTCAAAATTCAGGGGCATAAATAAACGCTGTCGTATTAAAATAAACGAAAAATATAGCAATCAAATCAGAATCGTATCAAGCTGCGCCTTGTTTGTTTGTGCTTATTTAAATCTCTGTTTCCATGGGGGAGAGTGCATTCCACTGACCGTACAATCTAGAATCTGGCCAAATAGGAATACAATATGGACTATTCTCTGCCAGTTTTAGGTTCTTCCTTCGTTATCTTCTTCTTCCATTAGTACTATATTATTTTTATTTCTTGATGCGTCGGAGTGAACCGAAAGTTGAGCCGGTTTAGGAAAAACAGTATTGGGGTCCGAACAAAAGAGAAGAATCGGTAGCCGGGTCATTGATAATTTAGCCCGCGAGCGCCGCCGTTATTGCGGCGGGAATGGCGTGCTTAAACACACCCAAAACTGTGCCGTTTTAGAAGTTTTGTTACTTTACGTAATAGGCAATGTTCGCACAAAAGTAGGAAGGATGGGAGAGAAAAATCTAACACTCCACATTTTCTATTAGTAGTAGTGACGAGCGATTTTTTTTCTTGCCTTTAATGACTTTGGGGTTAAAGATATCAAGCATCTTTTTTAAGTATTTAAATTTAGTTCTGAAATTAATATCTCGAAAAATTATTTTTATTTTTTTCTAGGATAATGTGGTGGTGGTTAAAATAGAGAGTTTGCTTTAGTTGATCACTTGATCTCCAATTTAATTTGAACATATTTCTTTCTGCCTGTAATTTGGATGAAGAATAATGCTCCGTACGTACGTAGTTTATAGTCCAGTGAGAGTGACTTGGGGTTAAAGAGGTGTATTTTCTAGTGGAAATGAAGTTTGTTAGATTTTAGATTTTTTTATTGAATAAATGTCTAAAAGAATTGATTTTATTAATGATGACGATGTGGTGTGCTCTTAAAATAGAGCTTTATATCTTAGTTGATGCCCAAAATAATTTGAAGATACCCAAGCTTGTTGGTGTATGTGCTTAGTACTAACAGAGTGTGTCTGCTTTTGATTTGTATTTGCCTTTTAATTTCATCACCTTCCCTTCAAGAATATGCTTGTGAGTGTTTGTTATTAATTAAGTGCCAGCGGCCTCATCTTTAGTTCTTTACTTGTATGAGTATTTGCAACAAGATCAATGCATACACACAATAATAACAAAGTCTTTATCCCACCAAGTAAGGTTGGCTTCATAGATTAAACGGCGTCATTTCTTTGTTGATCCATATTCATAAAGATTCGACAGAGTTTTATGTTCTGTCGAGATCCAAACACGACCCTCATCTTTTATCTAAGCTTGAGACCAGCTATAAAATATAGACGAAGTTAAGATCAATGCATATACACGCACATAATATCTATTTCATGTTGGCTATGGTTTAATAGCATCATAAGTGGTGAAAAATGTGTTTGGTTTGTCATTTTTGGCTCTAAATGATGTGAAGCTGATAACTGTGTTGAGTGGTTTTTGTAGCTTTCTTTTTGCACAGCACAGTTTCGTTTTTTTCCCCCTTTAGTGCAAACAAAGTTGATTTCTATGATAATTTAAGATTGTGGTGGCATAATTTAAAATTCGCCCGTGCAAAGAAGAAAGCTGATTTTCTCCCCATCATATCATCGAAGTGTGTGACTGACAATAATATATGCCTACATGGGATTTATTTAATGATATTTACAACTTTCACCGACATATTAATGATATCTTGTTAACTTTCATAGCATCCCATTCGCTGCATGAGTTATCTTCAATTTCTTTACAGTGCCGTACGTTATTATATGGAAGAAGATCATATTTGGTGGTGTCTTAAATTACTATAATATACATTGTTTATGATTAATTGCTCATATATATGCTTGGATTTTCAGTACTGTGTTTTTTTGTTTATTTTGACAAATGTGTAGGTGACATATATTTTGTAGGAGTAAAAGTAAAAAGAAGGGGCAAAAGCGAATACGGCAGCCGCGTTTTGCATTTATGACAAAGAGTGAAGTTGATCATCTTGAAGATGGCTATAGATGGCGCAAGTATGGCCAAAAGGCCGTAAAAAACAGCCCTTTTCCTAGGTGCGTTTGTTATCTATATTTTTCTCTAAATATTTTTTTGCAAGTCAAGACAAAACTCTTCTAACGTGTTTATCTTAAATGTTTGAAAAACACTTGGGAAAAAAAAAACTAAAACAATCAAGCACCTAATGCGTTTGGAAAGCAGAATGGGGAGGAAATAGCCATGGTAGAGAATATGAAAGATCATAATAAGAATCTTAAAGTGATGCATGAGTGTATAATGGAGCAGGCGTTTAATTTTAACATGCATGAAACTTGTTGCTGACTATTTGTATATATTCTCAGCTATTAAAAAATATTCTATAACACCTATAGTTTTTGTAGAGTTTGATTTCTCTCATCATTTATTTTCTTGTTATCCATTATAATTTCTAAATTATGTCGTTCAATCAATCTGAAAAATAAAAAATAAGCCACATCATCAAGCTATCACTCATTCGACTTTTCTCTCATATTCCCAATCCGCAAAGATGGGTTCATAAGAGATGATGATGAGAAAATGAGACGATGGAAAAATATGTTTCCATCTTTGTACGGATTATTAGTCTCTGCAATATATAGCCGACGCATAGGAGCTCCCAATATACTTTAGGTCGAATAATTTGCACAATAATTAATGCTTTCTTCCCATTAGCATGTCGCAACTTATTGTACAGGTAAGTTTAATTTTACTCAACATGTTCGATCTCAAATGGTCTCGATCACTTTTCTAAACGAGACTGACTGAGTTGAATTAAGATGGGATGGTACAAATCAATTTCGAAATAAGCATTTTGGAAATTACATATACCAGAATTTAACATTTGTAGCAGTCGTGACAGCCGTCAATATAGGATCCTTCTTCCAGATATGGTGAGACCATGAATGCATTGCACTAGCACGGAATCATGAATGAACTAAGATAGTATGATTTGTTTGAGCATATTTGAGATCACGATTGATCTCTTTACAAGTGACTTTTGAAACCAAAAGTTTTACATATTTGAGATACTCTTGATTTTAAGCCAAAAATCAAGTTGAGATTGAGTCAAATTTTTTTTTTTTTTGACTTCTGCCTTTTTTTGATTTCCCCCTAATTGGAACATTCTGAACCTGATATCATTCCCACTTTTGATCTCTTTAAAAGAGACTTTTGAGATCAAACTTAGTTTGGACCAAAATACTCTTTCTTGTATAGAATATATATGGGGAGTTGATCTTGAACAAGACATTTTTTTTAATATTTATCAATATTTTTTTAATTTATTCCTATTAATACTCTCTAAAAAATAATTAATAAGGAGAGATAATTTAAAAAAAAAAAGACTAAAGTATTTTAGAAAATACATATAATATTAAATAATTTCATCAACTTTTATAATCTAATCAAATTAGGTAAATATAATATATGTTAGGACAACTTTTTTAACTTTTGTATTTTGCCCCCATTTTTTTTATTTATATTTGTCTAACCTTTTAATGTCATTTGAACAAGATTACGGTGAACTAACTCTTCTTTTAAAAGTCTATTTAAATTTAAATCACATTAACTCTCTTCCTTTAAAAGTCTATTTAAATATAAATCACATTAACTATTTGATTTTTACCCTAACTTTAATATAATTTGCCAAAATAAGTTGAGGTAAAATCACTTTTGTGTACGTTAATCCGAACAAATCCCATTTATTTGCAATTGTCTAGCTGGGAGCATTAAGTTCTGTTTGGTTTACATGCAGGAGCTACTATCGGTGCACAAACAGCAAATGCACGGTGAAGAAAAGAGTAGAGCGTTCGTCAGAGGACCCAACCATTGTGATAACAACGTACGAAGGACAACATTGTCATCACACTGTTGGGTTCCCTAGATCGGCCGCATCAATCATGAGCCACCATGAAACCGCCGCCTTTGCCGCCGGCCAGTTCGCTCCGACCATGTCACACTTCTATTATCCCATACAATTACCACCGTCAGACAATAATAACCCTCGCCTTTCTTCTCAGCCTCCTCATCACCACCATGAACCCGCACGCACAGGATCATCCAGCTCTGTAACATGTCCAGATCATGCAGCCTCGCAGCCGCCTCCTACCGATCAAGGACTTCTCGGAGACATTGTGCCCCCTGGAATGCGTAATGGATGACGTGGCATATCATAATGGTATATACATACATACATACTTATATAATTCTCATATTTTAATCTATATATGTAGAGTCTGCTTAATCAAAAAAAGAAAAGAAAAGAAAAAAAAGATGTTTTCTTCCCCCCATGGGAAGGGGAAGAGTTCACATTAAGTGCACATCTTTTATGTGCCCATTCCTCTATCCTCTAATAAAGAGATGAGCATATTTATATATATATAGCATTCTAACATGTTTTTTTCACCCAGTATCTCATATTAATCTGGTGTTTCAAGAAAAATATTTCTGAATACACATGACTGAAAATTAATTAATTTGAGATATTTGGTGTAAAAAAAAAAAATGTTTTCGGATGTAACATATGATTTAATCTAAATAAATAAAATATGTAAAAAAAAAAAAAGTGTAGAGGATGAGCCCATAAGAGATATATACATAATGTTGAATCATTTTTTTTTGGGGATCGGGGTACTTTGTTAATTTTTATGGATTTCTTTTAAGGAAACCCATTATTATTGTCATTAATTAGAAGAGATAGTTTTATGAAGAAACCCCTCATTTTTGGGCTTAATTGGTAAAGGGGTCGGATTTTTTCATTAAAAAAGAGAGGGTTCGATCCTGAAGTTGGTCAAGGTGCTGTGAGAGGCATCCTAAGTGATGTGAACTTATGGAAACACAGGCTGAAGTAGAAGTATGTGTTCTCTAAGTCCTGTATATCCTAGAGAGTAAAGCCATGACGTCTTGCCCTTGGTTTGTGGGTTAAACTAACCCCTCCTAACATTTTAGTATAAATAAAAAAAAAAGTTCTATGAAGAAAGCTTGCATAAAATATTTTCAACCAAAAACATTATCAACATATATATGGTTTTTTTAATATTAAATTAACAAACGTATAATTCTTAGAAATAAATATATGCTTTTATAGCTCAAAATCACATCGTTATATAAAGTTTTTTTTTTTTGGTTAAAAAAAAAAGAGAATTCTTTGCACGTATATGATATAAGATGAATATAAAATAGAAAATGGGATAGCAACGATATAAAAAATTTCATACAAGTATAACTGTGTAAGTGCTCTTTTGGCAGATGCCCAATACATCAAACAAATAAATTAATCCAATCATAAATAGGCCTATTGGTCATATGTTCTAATACGTGCTTTTCTACTTTTGACTGAATTTATTTGATTCTATAAACTCAGCATCAATCAATATTTTTTTGGGGGAAATTAGTACTATAAGAAATCACCTTGACTATTTTGATCTTGAAGTGTATGCATAGTATAACTAATAATTTATGTGAATTGAAATAAAAGTTTCTTTATGAATATAAACTGTGTCTTGAAATCTTAAGCAAGAAAAAATCCAGAAATTTTAGTATATATATTTGTTGTAATTAATTGAATTTATTTGTTTTGTTACATTTTGTCCATCGAAACTGGAAGGGAAAAATGACAAGTAGCCCCCTTTTTTTTTTTAAACATGAATCAGCTAATAAAGGACTCCTAGGGCACAGAAGCTTAGCTTGTTCTTCTCACACACAGATATAATATATATATATATATATATTCTTTTTGCTGGTTTGTGGCGGGGGAATTAGGAAATTGAATACTCATAGACTAAGAAAAATAATAATATATTATAATCAGAGATCGATGCTTATGATGATAACAGCCTCAATAACATAATATATATAGATATAGAAGCTTTTGTTGAGGATCGATCAATTACTTAGCGCACTTAGTTGCGTGCGATCTCTGTGTTACTTTTCATAAATATTTTATTTTAAAAAAAGTGTTGGCAACGACGAGGACATTTGTCAATTTCTAGATCCTCTAGAGTCTATTATTGCTAGATGGAATCTCCATTGGCCTTTTGGTAAAATAATCATATGTTAAATGGGTTTATTGTTGGCAAAAAAAAAGTGTTAAATGGGTTTTTTTTATTATAAATTGAAATTGATTAGTTAGTAAGTCTCTTAATTGATTCATAGTTGCAAACATATTACCATGGAATTTACCCTTTATTGCTTTTACTGGTTAAAAAAGGTTGCATGGAATATTGTTTATCATTATTCTATGCTTCTTTTGTTCTTGTAATTTATACTGTAAATTTAATTATTTGAATAAATGAAAATTCATACGTTAAGTGTATCGAGGCATATGAAACTTGTTAGTAGTGGCAACCTACCATATACAGTAGTAATATTTGAAAGATGTCAAAAGCTTCCTTGTTTACTCGTGATTTTTTCCCCCTTACCCATCTGTTTTAGGCCTCGTGTGTAACTAATTAAAATGATTTTTATGATGTTGAATTGTTGGTTTTTTATTACTAATGCTTTATGTAAATCATTAACTAGTAGGTAGATTCATTGTATAGTCACCTAAAAATTGTGCAGAATAATACTCCTCTGGTCTAAACTGTAAAAGTCTTCTAGAAGGAAATTTTAATTTAAAAAAAAATAAGAGGTTGACAAGATTATTAAGGATTGTTTTCCATTTTTACTGCTGTGAGAATTGCATGTAATAAATGCATATTTGAAAACTACATTATTTAAAAAAGGTAAAATAAGTAAAGTTTATTAATTTGAGATATAGTATTAGTTAACTTAGCTAATATGTTCTAATTGGTGTAAGTGTAAATTAGTTAATAAACGTTTTACTTCTCTGGTCTTCATTATAAGTTACCAACAAACAAATATTTTTGATCATTTTTATAAGGTATTTGTAAGTTTTTAAGGTGCAATTAATTTATTTTTTCATGTCTGCCCATATCTAATAAGGGTAGTATGAGAGAGTACTAGATTTGAGTTTAGGGTAGTTAGTAGAGGTAATATTGAAAATCATTTAAATTTTATGATAACTTTAATAATTTTAACTAATTTTATTGATTTGTGTGATTTGTGAAAATTTACCGTTGATTCTTTATAATAAAAAGTAGAGGGAGAGGGATTATATGTTAGACTAAAGCAATAGTACAAATGTGTTTGGGTCCCTTAAGATGGTTGGGATTGACTTGAGCAAATGGTCATATGCATCATTAGGTGATTGCCGACACGCATGGGCTGTGTTGTGGGGCTAAGAACTTTAAGTGAGAGTCGTCTTACAAAAGATTGTGTCAGTGACTGACGCAGTCGACTTACCCTTATCTTCATTCATCCACTTCCCTCATTTTTCCATGCTGTCTTTGTCATTCCCCTTGAAAGTCGAAACATCCTTTCTTCTTATATTATATATTATATGACCATCCAGTGACCACAGCTGCGTAACTTCTTCCTTCTAACTTCCTTCTTTCTTTCTTTCTTTCTTTCTTTCTTTTTTTTTTTTGACTAATTAATGGGGTGAACTCAGATTTATCACGGAAGTTTTTACTTGAACGTAATATTGTGCTGGAAGATTTTTTGAGTTGAATGCCACCTTTCAAAACGTAGCAATATTAGTAAACCCCGTTAAAAACTGAAAAAAAATGACATTGATCATTAAAAACTTTGATGGTAAGAGTAATATTGTTATATATTTTTTAATATTTTTAAGTGAATGGTGAACCTAAAAAACTACTTTACGCTAACATTATTTCTAAACGAAAACTTTTGGATTAAATTTGTACCTTCAACCTTAAAAATGTGACTGTTATCTCTGCTTGTGAAATCTTACAGTGCTAGAATTTCCTGATTCTTAATCTTATATATTCTAAACTAGATGGAACTCTGGAATCTGTTGTTATGCTTGTTTACTCACATAAAAGTTGAAAGACAGCTTAGTTCCTTTGAAGTAAACTTTGTGTGGTAGGAAATTTCTTGCCCTTTCAGTTTACCGTTGTTTTTCTCTTTAGTCTATACCTACAAAGGATTCAATGAATGGAGTGTCTTCTTTCTGTTTCTTTCTTCTCCCTTTTTCATATTGATGCTATGTAGAAAGATATTTTTGGGTATACAAAGCATTGGCTTTAAGCTTTCAAACTGTTCACTTTTTGGGAGCAGTAGAGGAGAAAATCCCTCGCTTCACGAAAAATTTAACGCAGCATGTCACTTCTCTTTTTAAAGGGCAAATCGAGAAACTTCTTGCAGGTCTTTATCTGCCTTTAGAATGTGAATTTGACTTTTATATAAATGTCTAAATATGCACTCTTTTTTAGGAGACTCGATTTTAGTCATTCTTGAATAGGGACATGGCATGCTGCTATAGAAGAACTAGGGCCAATTTTCGTTATTGGAAGGGGAAAAAAATGACAACTAAAAACCTTATAATAAAGGTGGTATTAAATTAGGATTTGTTTTATTTTATCTTTTACTGTTAAAATATTTTTAAAAAAATGAAGTGCTAAGTTTGAAAAGGTTAGTTTGTGATGAGATGTTAATTTCCTAGTATTAACCTTTTTATAAATTTCTTAGTTGTTATCCTCAGATCCTCTGGGAAAAGAATGAGTCTCACAATTTAAAACAGAAAGGTCAGTAGGTAGGCCCAGTACTATTTCTTTTCTCTCCAATTCTTTTTCCAATGCAAGGAACCAGTTTGTACAGTCACTCCTTTTGAATGCTGAAAACGAAGTCATATTTGTATGAGATTTCATGCAAAAGCTAGTTTAACTGCATTAGTTTTGGTGATTCATGGTAGTCGGGAATAGTTTGAGTAATTAGTTTAATATCTTTATGAAAAAGAGACGCAAGAGAAATACCAGTGTTCTTTACTTTTCCTATTCAGTTGAATAAAGTGAAACCTAGCCTCGGCTTGATTGGGTTAAGGCAAAACTTGTGTTTAGATGAATGTGAGCAATAATAAGTACTAAAAGTGAGTTCTACACTTTTACCTAAAGAAATGAATTTGAAGAGTTTGGAATTTGATGGATAGATGTGCTAGCTAGCCAGCTAGGTAAAAGCTATACGTAAGTACCTTTTTTTTTTGCTTAGGTGGGTGTTTATGATACTAAGATCATTTTTATAGTGCAATTTACACTATAAAAATGGTTCTATAATTAGGATTGGAGGAACCAAATTTCATAAATGATTTTTCTCCATTATCAGAAGCTTTGGTTCATTCCATTAAAACAAATTAAAGTTTTGAATGGGTCAGTGTATAATTATATATACATTGTTAATACCATGTTTGGTTTCTTAAACTTATCTATTCTCATTTTAATTTTGGTCCTTCAATTTTTAAGTCATTGGTTTTAGTCTCTTCAAGAATAAATGGTTCAGGTTTTTATTGAGTTATAGGGACAAATGCTTCTCGATAGATCAAAATTAAGACGGAAACATTAAAAATTATATTCAACCATTATGCGCGCGCGCACACACAAAGAGTAAACTAGTGTGGTGAGAAGTCTATTACGATCTTAAATTGTGGTGGGCGTGAGTGACCCAACACCATAAATGCCTTTGCCCATATCTATTTATTTATCTTTCTCTCTCTCCCTCTGTGAAAACATGTGATGGACCTGACACTGTTTCTTCAACTCTTTGTATATGATTTTGATGCTTCCTTGTCATTCCACAGTTCTTTCATCCATCTCTGTGTTTGATGGGTCAATTATATATATATATCCTTGTCATTTCAGATATGAAGCAGTTGATGGAGAAGTCCAAGGCTAAGAAGACTAGTACAGAAGAAGGAAAAAGTTAAGAGAGAGAGAGAGAGAGAGAGAGAGAGAGAGAGAAAAGCAATATGGGCGAGTGGGTGGATATGCCTTACATTCTCTGGACAAGTAGGCCACAGGAGGCCCCCATTTTTTCAGCAGCTACCTTTTCTTTTATATATATATATATGTCTCTCTCCTCCTCTGATACCTTACTGAATTACTATTCATGCATGGAAGTCCCATATATATGCACAGTAAGCAGCAGGTAACCCATCCCTGGTCCACCCAAATTAAACCTTAATTTATATATATATGTGTAATCATCATAAATATTATTCATTTTTACTGAACGCTCATGCATATTTATTTAGGGCTTGGGTTTTGTATATACTATAGTTAACTGAAGTAAGATTATTTTTGCACCTTTAGCTGGTTGATCTGTATAGTTCAAACTTCTGGGTAAACCCGACAACAGTAGTTCATATCTTCCATTATTCAGCAAATGTCCACTAGTTTATTCATCCCTGTGCTCTCTGTCGTCTATAATAAGTGTTGTTTACTCAAACTAAACACCTGGTTTTTCTATATACTTAGACCGGACAGAAGGATCGACAAAAGAAAAAGACCGGACCGAAGGACAACTTTTTTCCATCTAAAAAGAAAAATGAAAAATAAAATCCCTTGTCAGCGAGCTCAGCTGTACGTTGTTTCACTGTATCCTACGGGGGGTGATTTGGAAAATGGAAATAATATTACTTTCATAATAGTATATTGATTTATATACAGTAAAATAAATTGGAAGGGGCGAGTATGCGTCGTTCTGATTGACAAACATTATTTTTTGAATTTAAAATAATTATGTCACTGAAATTTACACTAATCTAACATACAAATTTGTTCCAAAAGTTTTTTTCCCCCAATTTCATGTCAATCTTGAAAGCTTTAGAACATTGTAATGTTTCGCATTGTTCAAAAACTAACATCAACCATTACATTTCTAACAATATGACATAACATTGTTTCATTTAAGACTTCAGGCTTTGGGGACTCTTGAACTAAAAAAACTCTAGGGGCAACATTGTTTTTAAGTAAAACATTCAAGGTAGATTTGCATATTAACCCATATAAAAATAAATGAAGAAGAAAGAATTTGTAAAGAGATTTGAATAGGAAGAGAAGGGCCAAGGATGTTACAAACAAGGTTGCATTGCCTCATTGTCATGGAAGGGCACCATCAGTTAGGGCCACTTGGTACGAGAAAGATTTGAGAAGGGAAAGAAATTTAGAGAAGGAAAGAAAGGAAAGAAAAGATTTTGAGAGACGAGGGAAGATGACTTGTTTAGTAAGAAGAAAATGAAGGGTGACAATTGAAAAAGAATTAGGAAATACTTATTTTACCTTCAAAAGTAATTAGCTTAAAATGAAAAGGAAAAATGTAATTTACCTCGGCATTAAAAATATATATAACAATATATTGTTAAACATTAAAAAAATTAAATGAAGAAAAAAAATTAAATTTAAATAAATAAATACAAATATTGAAAATAGATATAAAATTCATGGTAGATTTAGATCTTTGATAGATCACCCATAGTTTTGGTATAACGGATGATATCGAGAGTTAGAGAAATATTAGGAATACATATTTATTTAAATTTATTTAAATATTTTATATTTTATTTAAATCATTAAAGCTCAAATTTTTTGAGCTTGTTTACTAATTTTATCCCAAATTTAAAATTATAAAGTTTTTTTGAATGGTTCTTATTTCATTAGAAACCTGATTCAAAGAGCTTTATAATAATATGTTATTTATTGAATTTGGATTTAAATTAACAAATTTATATTTAAATTTTAATATAATAAGCAAAAGAACAAGAAAATTAAATTCAAATTTTCTTGCATCAAATTGAATTTTATGACAAAGTATTTATTTTGCAAAAAAAAAAAAAATCCCTTGTTTAATTTCAAGCGGTAAAGCAAGGGAAATAGGGGATTGCTTTTGTTGCCCTCCATGATTTTCATTGTCCATAGAAACAACGATGACCCCTTTCTTACATATCGATGAAGACAAAAGTGAATAGTGCATTACGTCTCCTTCTTCTCGAACGCTCAGTAGATCACTAAAGAATAAGAAGGACAAGGAAACTTGACTCTAGTTCAGTGAAGCAGAAATCAATTGTGTGTGGTTGCCTTTTCTCTTGAACCCAATGAACTAGTAACTGTTGGATATATGCTCTTAGTCACTTAAGCCCTATTGGGCTTTAGTGAGACCAAAGCCCATGAGGTTTAGGGTTAGATTAAGTCTTGCACTTAACTCTATATATTCTAACTTTCTCCTGCTGTGCCTAAAAAGGATAGCTCATTAGAAATAGATCTAAGAGGCAGACGTTCATCATCTGAACGGTTGCCCACACACCCACCCCATCCTACTCGAGAGATAGTCTGGAAGATCGGTCATAGAGCGGACGAGGATTGTTCGTGAACTGTTCGTGCAGAGGCTTTCAGACCGGTTTCATCTTTTCAGGTAATCAAAACGATGAAGGTTCTTATTTTCCTACATCAAATCAGTTAAATACGCTTCCGTGTTTTCTGATGAGATTCCTACAATTGGCATCAGAGCCAGGTTGATGAGGAAAAGAACCCAGTTTTGATGTTCTTTTATTTGTCATGTGATTCTTTTAGAAATTTTTTTTTTCTTGAAAATATGGCATCCTTTTCTATAATTGTTATTTATTTCATGAAGATTATTCGTTTATAATTCAGATTTGGTTTCAGTTTTAATTTTAAAGGCTTTAATCCATGGTTAGATTTTCCCTGTATTTCTTGACTTGTAACAAGGAGGCTAATCCCATATGATTAGGTTTCCTCCTTGCTATTTTACTTTATTTTCAGAATTTCTATGTAAATTTTTTGAATTTGTGAAAAGTTGTAAATCAAGAAATTGCAAGAAGATGAGCTTTCAACGCTTCCGGGCTACTTTTCGTGGACCTCTGGACCTCGGAATTGGACAAACCATATATCGTTGGAAAGAGAACGGAAAGACGAGCGAGAATATACAAACCCGACCCCAGATGCTCATCCACGCGCCTCCACGCGCCGCCACAAGGGATGCGAGTGGAATTCACGCGCCGTCAAAGAACCAGCGCGTGACGACGCGTGGAACCTCCTTTTGAGGTGGTTCTGGCGGCCGTGATCTTGTCTCTCCGTGGTGGTCCTTCCCATGAAGTTTGGTGATGATCTGACTTCGGTTGACGGCGTGGCTTCAATGAAAGCTAGGGTTTCTCTTTTATGTCTTAGGTTTTTTAGCTAAGGATTGAGTTTTGGGCTTTTGGGCTCATGGATACCCTAAAAGGGCTTGGACAAATACCATGGACTGGACAAAAGAGAAATTCCAAAGTTGTAAAATTTTTTATCTTTTAATTTCATAGGAAAGCCATGGATTAAAGTTATTTATTTAATTATTTATTAAATAGTATGAATTATATGTGCGATTAACATGATTAGAAATAACATGTCATATAGAATAGGAAGATACCATATTGTTGCATAATCACATGTCATAAATGCATAGTAGCTATATGTCTTAAATCGACTAATATGATAGTTATTATGTGTGATTATTTAGGCTTTCCACTAATTAATTATCAATTATTATGATTTTTTTTATATTAAAATCTAGAATAATAATTGGATTAATTAATTATGGAATTGAAATCTAGATTACCATTAAATTAATTATCAATTATTATGATTTTAAATTAAAATCTAAAATAATAATTGGATTAATTAATTGTGGAATTAAAATCTAGATAAATAATCTAGCAAATTTCCTAAGAGAATTGTAATTTTGAGTAATTTGTGGGTTATTTAAAATGGTCATGTAAAGCAAATTTTGCCAAACATGACTAGATTTTAGATTCCTAATGATTTCTCTAAATTGAACGAATTCTTGGAAATTGAAAATTCTAAATTTAAAATATTGAATGGGTGAAGGTTTTAAATTAAGCATTTAATTTTAAAACCTACGGGCTCCAATTGTGGGTTTATTAGTGAAATGGTTATCGCTGAAGCCCCATCGGATAAGGATAATCGGATTTCACTAGATTAAACCCTAATATTTTCAAAATTCTAGTGAAGTTTTGTACGCCCATCTTCGGCAACACTTGGACACTAAAGATAATTTTGAAAGTAAACAATGGTTAAATACATTCAACTTTGGTAAAATTGTTAACCCTCCCATCGAGGCTCTGGTAATGGAACTGAAGGCCCAAATTAACAATATTGGTTTTACAAGTATCTTGCCCATCGTAAGCCTTGTAAAGATAACTAATGGATTGTTAAACAATAAGCGAATAGTAGTTATTAGAATCTACTAGCGCTTATCTGTTTGTTGTTAATTATAGTTTGTAAATAGTGTGTTTTTTTATTTTTTCAGAAAAATGTCTTCATTCAATCCTTTAGCTACTATTTTGAGTCAAAAACCTATGGATGGTACAAACTACAAACAACGGAAAACCAATTTGGATATTGTTCTTCAATATGAAAAGCTCAACTTTGTTCTAACTACCCCTAAGCCAGCACAACCTGCTGCAGAAGCGTCTGATGCAATTTGGATGCAATTTCAACAAGAGAAGGAAAAATGGGAGAAGGCGAATGTGGCAGTTCGCTGCTATATTTTGGCCAGTCTCGCCAGTCACCTCCAGGAGCAAGTGAGCATGATTGAGGGTGGAGCAACAATGCTCCAGACTCTTGATGGCATGTATGCTACGCCTAGCAGCTCTGCAAGGCAAAATGCGCTGAATGCAGTCACCAAGACAGTGATGTCTAGAGGAAGTGTGCGGGATCATTGTTTGACAATGATAGCAAACTTCAAAAAGGCTGATGACCATGGTATCAAGTTTGAACAAGAAGTGAAAGTTGACCTTCTCTTACAATCACTGCCTGAATACTTCAATCAATTCAAGATGAATTATAATATGAATAAGATGAATCTTGATCTCACTCAACTGATGCACGAGCTTGAGAGTGTTGAATAGTCTCTAGTCAAGCAAGAAAGTGCACTTTTTGTTGGTGAGGGTTCTGTGAAACCTAAGGGGAAACCCAAAGGAAAGAACAAGAACAAGAAAAAGAAGAAATCAGGTACTCCAGTTGCCAAAACAGTTGCAATGAAGCAGCCAAAAGGCAAGTGCTTCAAGTGCGGACAAAAGGGGCATTGGAAGAAAAATTGCTCACGTATGAAACAACCAGGTATGGGTGATTTACATGTGATTGAGGCTTGTTTAGTGGAGAATCATGATGATAAATGGATCGTTGATTCAGGAGCCACTAACCATGTTTGTCACTCTTTGCAGTGGTTCAAACATAGCTTGCCTGTAAGTGAAGGACAAAGAGATTTGAAGCTTGGAAATGGGGAGCTTGTGTCTGCACAAGCAGTGGGACAAGTTGTTTTATCTTTTGATAATTGCAGAACTTTGGTTTTAGAAGACTGTTTATTTATTCCAGAATTTCAGAGGAATTTAATTTCTGTTAGTTGTTTAGATAAACATGGTTTGACAGTTCAGTTTAATTCCTCAGTTTTTTATAAGAAGTTCATCTTCTTTTATTTGTTCTGGTATAAAGTTTAATGGTCTTTATTTCCTTAATCCTATTCACTGTGAAGTTAATCATGTTGAATTAAAAGATGTTGAGCATGTCAATTCATCAAAGAAAAGAAAAGTTTCAAATGAAACTTATCTTTGGCATTTGAGATTGGGTCATATTAACTCTAACAGGATACAAGGTTTGGTCAAAAGTGGGATTTTAAAATCCCTGGACTTTGAACCGATATCAGTATGTGAATCTTGTTTAGAGGGTAAAATGACAAAGAGATCTTTCAAGGCCAAGGGAAAACGTGCCACACTTCAGCTGGAATTGGTGCATACTGATGTATGTGGACCAATAAATGTCCAAGCCAGAGGCGGGTATCAGTATTTCATCACATTTACTGATGATTACTCTAGATTTAGACATGTGTACTTGATGCGTCACAAGTCTGAGGCTTTTGGAAAATTCCAAGAGTTCAAGGCTGAGGCAGAAAAGCATCTTGGTGTTCAAATTAAGACTCTTCGATCTGATCGAGGGGGTGAATACCTATCTGGAGAATTCAGGTCTTACCTGATTAAAGAGGGGATAGTTTCACAATTATCTTCTCCAGGGACACCACAACAGAATGGAGTTGCTGAAAGGAGAAATAGAACCCTTTTAGAAATGACAAGATCTATGCTCAGTTATTCATCTCTTTCTGATTCATTCTGGGGATATGCCTTAGAAACTACTATGTATCTATTGAACTTAGCACCGTCCAAGTCGGTTTCAAAGACACCAATAGAATTGTGGAAATGGTGTAAGCCCTCCATGAATCATATTCGGATTTGGGGTGCTCCGGCACATGTCTTGCAATAGAAACCAGATAAAATGGACTCGCGTACTGAAGTATGCATGTTTATAAGCTATCCTAAAGGAACCAGAGGTTGGTTGTTTTATAGTCCAAGAGAAAAGAAGATCATAGTGAGCACTCACGCGATTTTCTTAGAAGAGGACTATATGGCAAATTATAAGCCAAGGAGTAAGGTTATTCTTGATGAGTTAGCCTCAGATCAAGTTTTACCGCAACCTCAGGCGGTTCCAGCTTTTATTCCTGTGGTTGTTCAAAGAGGGGAAAATATACCTGATGAACATACACAGGAACCACATACAGAACCAGAAGTTCAGCATGATAATGAAGTTCGGCATAATAATGATGAACTTATGAAAGAACAAAATCATGAATTGGTTAATCCACTTAATGAGGGTCCTCATAATTGGTTAATCCACTTAATGAGGGTCCTTATCCAGAAATTGTTAACCCACAAAATATGGACCCCCCGTAGATGCACAACATCAAGTGCAACAAAGTCGTAGTGGAAGAGTAATTCGTACACCTGCAAGATATCTCTTGTTGGGTGAGTCAAATTAGGATGTCATCTTTGATGAAGATGATGATCCCACAAGTTATGACGAAGCACTAGGAGATGTTGATGCTCAGGAATGGCTTGAGGCTATGAATCGTGAAATGGATTCGATGTATTCCAACTCAGTTTGGTCTCTTGTAGATGCACCTGAAGGGGTAAGACCCATTGGGTGTAAGTGGATTTACAAGAGAAAGAGAGGATTAGACGGGAATGTTGAAACCTTCAAAGCTAGATTGGTGGCAAAAGGATATTCCCAAAGAGAAGGTGTAGATTATGAAGAAACCTTTTCGCCAGTTGCCATGCTCAAGTCCATCCGGATCCTCTTAGCTGTTGCAGCAAATCTTGATTATGAGATTTGGCAAATGGATGTCAAAACTGCTTTTCTAAATGGAAATTTGGAAGAGGAAATCTATATGCAGCAACCAAAAGGGTTTATAGCCAAAGGGCAAGAAAAAATGATATGCAAGTTACAAAGGTCCATTTATGGACTTAAGCAAGCATCTAGATCATGGAACATCAGATTTAATCAAGCCATTCAGTCTTATGGTTTTGAGAAAAGTCTTGATGAGCCGTGTGTGTATAAAAGGATCCAAGGTAATGCAGTATCTTTTCTGGTACTTTATGTAGATGATATACTCCTTATCGGAAATGATACAGAGGTATTGTTAGGCATAAAAACTTGGTTGAGCAAGCATTTTGATATGAAGGACCTGGGGCAAGCCAATTATGTTCTTGGTATGAAACTCTTACGAGACCGGAAGAATAGGGTTTTTGGCATTATCCCAGGCTAAATACATTGACAAAATTCTTGCCAGGTTTAGCATGGAGAATTCCAAGAAGGGAATTATACCCTTCAGGCATGGGATTCATCTCTCTAAGAAGCAATCTCCTAAAACTCCTGAGCAGAGAGAACGCATGAGTAGGGTATCTTATGCTTCAGCAGTAGGTAGTCTCATGTATGCTATGCTATGTACCAGACCAGATATCTGCTATGCAGTGGAAGTAGTAAGCCGGTACCAATCTAATCCTGGAGAGCAACACTGGATAGCGGTTAAACATATACTCAAGTATCTACGGAGAACGAGAGATTATATGTTGGTCTATTCTAGTGGGAGTCTTGAAACCATTGGTTATACAGACTCAGATTTCCAAGGAGATATTGACTCAAGAAAATCCACCTCAGGATATGTGTACACCCTAAATGGCGGTGCCATTTGTTGGAGAAGTGTAAAACAATAATGTGTGGCTGACTCTGCCACAGAGGCTGAATATGTAGCTGCTTCTGAGGCTGCAAAGGAAGCTGCATGGTTAAAGAAGTTCATAACGGACCTTCAGGTGATACCAAGTGTTGACTGTCCTATCACACTTTACTGTGACAACAGTGGTGCAATAGCATAGTCCAAGGAACCAAGGTGTCACAAGAGAGAAAAACACATAGAGAGGAAGTACCACTTGATCCGAGATATAGTTAAAAGAGGAGATACTGTGGTAGCAAAGATAGCATCAGACGAGAACCTTGCTGACCCTTTTACTAAGAGTTTGCTAGAACGTGTGTTCGAGAGGCATTTTACATCTATGGGTCTTAGGAGGATTCCAGATTTGCTATAGCTTTAGGTAGTTGTTATTTCACTTTGTTATTTTGTGTTTCTTTTCAACAAGACATTATGACATTGCAATTTTTCTGAATGTTAATAAATGAGGTGTTTTATCATTTATTTCGCACATTATTTACAAATACTAAGGTCCGGATCAATTGTGGAGTATATGATCATATGGATACGTTCATAGAGGACATGGTCATAGGTTCTCACAATTGATGAATAAGTTCACAACTATTAAATTAAGTTGGGCACTTTATTTAGGCTGCAATATTTTATGAAATGGTTTTGTTCGAATCATTATAAAATATTGGTGTGAGTTAATTCTTGCATTGAATGGATCAAGGAGAGATTTGATTAAGGTTGTTCTTTCTGTCATAAGGAATCAAATCTCCAGATAACTATAGTCATGTAGTTGCTCTAAATCCTGAGTTTATTTTAAATGGGTAATTAAATAGTTTTCATTCTTTTATTTACCAACGGGTGAGGTTTGATCTATATGATGGCCAATAACTTGGTATTTTGGGATTGAGACTATTTGGTTATCGGTGTTTATGAGATAAACAACATGGAATTTATAGGAAATGTCCCCTTGATATGTTTCGGTACTTGGATATTGAAGACACTGGCCATTGCATGTAATCCATTAGAGAAACTATCAAAGTCAAGGGAATAAATAATTGATTGGGTTACAGAAGACTAGTCAATCAATTATAGGCATTCTATAAAGGGGTGATGCATATACATGTTATAAGTGTCATTAATCTTGGAGATCACGTTCGGGCTTTTAGTAGAGTAGCACCGAACTAGATAATCTTCTATAGATTATCATGAGCCTTGATGAATGACAAATGATAGATCCCCAGGCTAGCTCGATACAAGGGATGGGGTATATAATCAGATGATGATGGCTTATGGACTACATGATCTTGGGTTTACGAACTCAAGTTTGTAACTTAAAAGAGCAAGTGGGAGATTGTTGGATATATGCTCTTAGTCACTTAAGCCCTATTGGGCTTTAGTGAGACCAAAGCCCATGAGGCTTAGGGTTAGATTAAGTCTTGCACTTAACTCTATATATTCTAACTTTCTCCTGCTGTGCCTAAAAAGGATAGCTCATCAGAAATAGACCTAAGAGGCAGACGTTCATCATCTGAACGGTTGCCCACACACCTACCCCATCCTACTCGAGAGATAGTCTGGAAGATCGGTTATAGAGCGGACGAGGATTGTTCGTGAACTGTTCGTGCAGAGGCTTTCAAACCGGTTTCATCTTTCCAGGTAATCAAAACGATGAAGGTTCTTATTTTCCTACATCAAATCAGTTAAATACGCTTCCGTGTTTTCTGATGAGATTCCTACAGTAACTGCTCCAACTAGTCATGTTCTTTAGATCCCTCCTTTTTCTAGTCTCTTTGTTGATGAAATCTATTGAAGAAGAAAATAGCTTCCTTTGGTTTAACTCCGATCACCCCTTCTATTTCTTGTGCTCAAATGATGATGAAGAAGAAATATGATATTTGGTAATATGCAGATGATGAAGGGGCAAATTTTTCCAAATCACCGAGGGAACTTGAGATCCCACCAATTTTGGAGTGGTTGTATCTTCTCACCTTTAAATAAAGATTAGTGGGCTTGATAAGTTGAATTCCTAGGAAGATTGGTTGAAGATTGGGCACCAAACAAGAGAACTTGCTTATTTTCCCTTCCTTTCCCACCTCTTTCGCGTACTAAACGGGTTCTTAGGGCTTTTCATGAGGTCCTGGCCTGATAACATTGGGATTTGGGACTAAAAGGTTTCAGCCATGTCAAGACTGGGACAGGAATGACCTAGGACTAGGAGTAGAATATATCAGAATTGAGAGGGATCGAGGCAAGGCTTCGGGAATCCTAGACCCAATCCTGGTATCTTAGTTTTTTTTTTTAATTTTTTTTATAGATATAATGTGGTTGGGCTGTGGTCTTTTCCCTTTTCTTTTTTTTCAATTTAATTTTTAACACCCAAATGGCCCCAAAAGAGAAGGGGACCCAAAACCCGATACCCATTTGGCCATCCCCAAAATTTGACCTAGTCTTATGCCTTTTCCCCATGGTAGTTAAAAACTTATTTTATCATTGCGATTTTACATTTTTATGATTTTTTTTTCATTAAAACGATTTTACTAATTTCCCAAATGCTTTTATGTTTTTAAAATTTTACTACGTTAAGATTTTATGTTTTACGATTTCTTATCCCTCTTCCGATTTTACGTAAAATCTCAATTTTAACTACCTTGCTTTCCCCTTTGCACCGAAACTTTAGTGCTTTCTCTTCTTCAAAGTGTCAATCTCGTTTTTCCATTCCTCCCTGTTGTGAAGCAAGAATGTGAGAGGGAGAAAGAGGCTAAAGAGAAGATGGTAGTTTGGCGTGAAAGAAACACACAAAGAGGATGAAGACAACAAAGACGAAGATTTATGGTTCTCCTCCAATTGCAAGTATGTGATTTATGAATTTATTGCCTCTATTTCTCCCCCTAGATCTTGTTTCCGTAAAAAAGGGGCTCACATACAAGATCATCCAAAAGATAAGCATGTGGTGCTCATCCCTCTAATTTTGGGGTTGGGACCAATTTTTTTTTTTAAATTTTTTTAATGTATTTTTATATATTTGGAGTAAATTGTAGAGATAATGACAAGTAAATATCAAATGAAATTTGAAAACCCAAAATGTCTACTGAAAAGGGAAAATGACAGAGAGTTAAGCAAATATGAATATGTGTTTGAATATTTGGGCAAAAGACTAAACTGCCTTTCTTCCTTATAGCTGGTAGAGACCACAAGCCTCTTCTTCTCTTCCCACTCAATGATCGCTAGACCTCCATCTTCAACCTCAATTATTGTCGTTTTTCGACCCCTATCGTCTTTAACCTCCTTCCTTAAAGAACTAGATCAAAAACCATATCTGCAAACAACCTTTTTCAATTAGCATCGTTTGTATTTGTGCTCTCCTTCTAGATCCGTTGTGCACAACCTTTTCTTGGTTTGTTGCACCACCGTTGAACCTACCCCATGCCACTATTGAACCTACCCCCTCCATTGCCTCTCTAACAGATGTGCGGTTCTTATTTTTTGATCGTGAATGTTTGTGATTGTTTTCTCAAATCAATTTCTATATCTATTGTTTATTGTTTTTCTAGATTAATTGTTCTTCTTGATTGTTGATTTCTATCTTTCTCTCTACTTTCCTCCTCCTTCAATCTTGTTTGGTTTTTGAATTATAATTCATCAATGTTTTGTCAAAATTCGTAATGGGATTCACAAGAGTAATAATAGGTTTGACAAGATTCTTAATGGTTTTCACAAGAGTAATAATAGGTTTGACAAGGTTCTTAATAGTTTTCACAAGAGTAATAATCCTAAGTTGAACAAAAAATGAGGTTGAGGAAGAAGACGGTGAACAGTAAATGTGGCATTTTAGAAAATTTGTAATGAGATTTAAATGAGTAATAATGGGTTTCACAATATTTTTAATGGTTTCACAAGAGCAATAATCCAAAGTTGCATTTTTAACAACATTTCGTAATGAGATTCATAAGTTCAATAATGATTTTCACAAGACTTATAATGACTTTCATACAATCGTTTTCTAGTGTTTAACACGTCAGCCATGGTTCACCCAGATATTTATACTTTTAACAACATTCGTAGTGGGATGCACAAGTTCAGTAATGATTTTTACAAGGTTTGTAATGGGTTTCACATAAGTGTTTTTCAGGGCTCAACATGTCAATCACAATTCACCTTATATTTTTGAACTTTTAACAACATTTGTAATGGGTTTCACAAGTTCAATAATGATTTTCACAAGACTTGTAATGGGTTTCATAAATGTTGGTGAACTCTGACAAACATGTTGAACAAGAACATGCTTGTGTGAAATCTATTACAAGTCTTGTGAAAATCATTACTGAACTTGTAAAACCCATTAAGAATGTTGTTAAAAGGGCACAAATGTGGGTGAATCCTGATTGACATGTTAAATCTTGTAAAATGCTTGTGTGAAACCCGTTACAAATATTATGAATATCATTATTGAACTTGTGAATTCCATGACAAATATTGTTAAAAGTGCATATATGTGGGTGAACCCTGGCTAACATGTTGAACACTGGAAAACGCTTATGTGAAAATCATTACTGAATTTGTGAATTCCATTACGAATGTTGTTAAAAAAGTGCAACTCAAGATTATTGCTCTTATGAAAACCATTAAAAATCTTGTGAAACACTTTATTACTCTTGTGAATCTCATTATAAATTTTGCGAAATGCCACATTTACTGTTCACATTTTTCTTCCTCAAGCTCATTTACTGTTCAACTTAAGATTGTTGTTCTTGTGGAAATCATTAAGAATCTTGTCAAACTCATTATAGCTCTTGTGAATCCCATTACAAAATTTTTCAAGATATTGATGAATGATTCTTTGAAAACCAAATGAGATCGAAAGAGGAGGAAAGTTGAGAGAAAGATAGAAATCAACAATCAAGAAGAACAATCAATCTAGAAAAACAATCAACAATAGATATAGAAATTGATTTGAAAAAACAATTACAAATATCCACAATGAAAAATTAACAACCACATATCCATTAGAGTTGATGGAGAAGGTAGATTTGACAGTGGCATATGGTAGGTTCAACGGTGGTGCAATAGACCAAGAAGGTTGTGTGTAACAGATCTGGAAGGAGAGCACGAATACAAACAATGATGACAGAAGAAGGTTGTTTGTAGATGTAGTTTTTGATTTAGTTCATTAAAGAAGGAGGTTGAAGACGATGTGGGTTGAAAAACAACGACGACTGACTGAGGTTGAAGATAGAGGTCTTGTGATCACTGTAGTGGGAAGAGAAGAAGAAGCTTGTGGTCTATGTGGTCTTTTCCGGCAGTGAGGAAGAAGGGTAGCTTGATCTTTTGCCCAAATATTTTGAAACCTTGATTCATATATGCTTACCTCTATGTCCTTTTCCCTTTTCAAGAGGCATTTTTAGGTTTTTGAATTTCATTTGGTATTTATTCATCATTCTCTCTAAATTGTATGTTGTACCCTAAAATATTTTTTGTACTCAATATCTCAAATTAATTAATTTCTAATCCTGCATTTAGAATTATTTTTCTTATAACACCAGTATCTTGAAATATTTTGTAGTAGTACTTAATATCTTAAATATTTTTTCAACACCCAATATTAAGAGTTAATTAATTTTTAGTACATGGACTATTTTTTTAAAAAATAAAATAAAAAAAAACTTTTTTATTTAAGGATGAGCATAGAATATGTATTCATAAAATTTTATTGTGTTTTATTGTGAGAGAAGGAGCTTTGGCGCTTGACACATTCCCAGTCCCGTCCACATACTGGGATGCGACCAGGGACAAGGTGATCCCAATCCCGGTTTAAGGTATTTGAGCACCCTGTGCATTAGTTGCGCCGAAATTGAAATTGCTTCAAGGTCGGTATTCACTCACATTGCTTGCTTTTCATTTGGGGAAAAGAAAGTAAACAATCACTCCTAGGCTTTGAAAATCATTTTTATTTTTTTTTAATTAAACATTATGAAACACTAAAAAACTGATCAATTATTTTAAAAATACTAAAAATAAGCTAGAATTAAAATCAGTTTGGTGTTTTTACTTATTAAGTGAAACACTACAAAATGTTAAATTATATTTAAAACTAAGAAAATAAGTTACATTTTTAAAAAAATATTAAAGAAACTTTATAAAAATGAATTAATTGGAGAAGGATTATATACTCCCTCTATGTGGCGTTAGAAGTAGGAGTTATATATCTAATTTATAAATATTTAGAAAATTTATTTAATTATCTATAATAAATGTGTGTTGAAAAATACTCACATACTCTAAGAGTATCACGTCATCTAAACTTTGTCCAATAAAAATATAATAGCTCAGATCCTTTTAATACTAGTTGGTAGGTGACTCATGAAAAAAGTTCAAATTTTAATTTGTTTTCAAGAAAAAGTATAAGTTCATCATTTTATTTTTATTTTATTTTTCAAATTAAGATGTGTATTTTTCTTGAAAACAAATTAATATTTGAATTCTTTCATATGAGTCATATGCCAATAAAGATTAAAATGATCTGAGTTGTTATATTTTTATTGGATAAAGTTTATATGACATGATGCTTCTGAAGTATGTGACTATTTCTCATGTATTTTAGTTTCCTTAAAATACCAATTATCATCACCTCATCATCATTGATGAAAGCCTTTTAGTGTAGGGAATCAACATAGATAGTTCAAAAGAAATTATAAATGTCAGAGACAATGATGATTAAAGTTTTACATTTAAAACTACATCCAACTCATCAACTAGATTATTGGGAAAATGTATGTTAGGGCCCAAGGTAACAAAATAATTTCAAAAAAGACCCAATAAACATTCACATGCCAAAAAAGGCCCCTGATATTATTTCAAAAAGCGTTAGCAGCTATATCAGTAGCGGTTAACAACTATATCAGTTCCCGTTAACAACTAAATCAGTCTAATTAACAACTACATATTAACAACTAAATCAGTCTCATAAACAACTATATCAGTAGCCATTAACAACTATATCCGTACAATTTTTTTTTGAAATATTGCCAGATAGGGCCTTTTCTGGCATGTGAATGTTTATTGGGTCTTTTTTGAAATTATTTTACTACCTTAGGCCCTGACATACATTTTCCCTAGATTATATACCTAGCAGCAAAGGAAGTGTTTATATATATCTTTATTGTTTTGAAAAATATCTTTATTGGGAAAAAATATCTTTATTGTTTTGAAAATCTTAAATATCACTAAAAAAAAAATTGACACACACCTATATTATAAAAGAAAAATGATAGAAAAATACAATTTGATCGAACTTCAGAATCATGTTGACAACAACAGTAATGAGGTTAATAAGATCAGTAAAGCAATTAACAACCCGCTTTATTAGGAAATTACAATACCATTTTTGCCATAAAAATTCACCCTAAGAAGTACTAGTGCGAAGTTTTTTTGGTCTCATTTTTGCCCAAAAAGTTTAAAAACGGAACAAATATGTCATAGAAGTTTTTTTTATGAGCAAATTTGTATTGAAAGTTTTTTTCATGAGCAATTTTGCCTCTGAAAACTTATAAAAAAAAGCAACAATTTAACGGTTAAGATCAACGGATGGGCAAAATTGCTTTGTTTTTAAACTTCCGAGGCAAAAATGAGATCTAAAAAACTTCCGGGTGACTAGTATTCCTCAGGGTAAACTTCCATGGCAAAAATGATATTTGACCCATTTTAAAATTGAAGTAGTATTTTCTTGAGATTCTTCCTATTATAAACAATTTATATATTCATATTTAATAATAGTGCAACTTCCATGTACTAAAGGTGTAATTAATTAATTTAAAGATGAATGTAACACTCATAGGTTTTTTTTTTTTAATTATGCAACTACCATGTTACCTTTCGACTCCCATCCTTTTCAGATCTCATTATCACAACCCCCAACTTGCCTTTTTCCCCTTTTAATTTCTCTCCTCTTTTTATGTTTTTTTCTCTTTCTTTTCTTTAAAAAACTCTTAAATTTTTAATCACGGCTAACCACTCTTGCACGCTCGCACTCGCCTAGTCTAAAAATGTATTACAAAGGTAATATTATCCAATTAATCTTCTTCACAATTGATCGTAGCCACACATTTGATCTGATGGCCCATGGTTTCTCACTCCATCTAAGTTAAGTGTCTGTTTGGATTTACAGTAGAAGTTGTTTTTCTAATGTGATTTACGATATATAAAGTAAGTTTATAAAATGAGTTTTGTTTTCACTTACGTGAACTTGTTTTTCTAACTCTAACTTAAACATGTTCTTATATTAATTACTCTGTCATATCCTAAATGGAGAAACATGATGAACCATTTGGTTTTGTATTAGATATGTCTTCCAAATTTATAATTTTGTGAATTATACATATTGATTACAAATATTAAATAAGTTATTCAATAAAATCAGCACATATTATTTTACAAATAACTAAATTAATTTTTCAGTATTATAGCTTAGTTAAATATCTAACTCTTTTATTTAAAACTGGTGACATTATTATTGTTGAGTTTCATTCAAGCTAATGTGGCAGCGTGAGCCATGCACATTCGTTTGTTGCCATAAACAATTTTTTATTTAGGAAATGCGTACACACACTCTAATTTTCAAAACTATATTCCACCACATACTTTTAGAACCATTTAAAAATTCAAACACCAGAAATCACGATGAATAATATATAAAATAACTAATGCATCTTTATTCTTTTGTTCTTAAACAATTTATTATGTTGACAAAAAAATCATGCCAGTTTGCAAAACCTGAAAGCACAATTGTAAAATTTCAAAACATCACGTGCAAGTTGCAAATTAGTTCCTAAATTGAGAAAATTTTGTAAATCCTAAAAAATTAGTTGTAAATATTAATAAATTTGTGCAAAATAGTTGTAAATTATGGATTAAATTCAAATACTTAAGAAGTCTTGTACTTGGTCTTTCAGGATTATTACAGTCAATCAAATTTCTAATTCTCACAAGTGGTTCAACATTTACAATTGATTTGCATATAATATACCAATACTTACAAGTTTCAACTGAGTTTTTAGAATTTAAAATATTTCATATTTCATAATTAATTTGCAACCATGTACAACTGAACTTCACGATATATAATACGATTTTTCATGATTTGCAACTATGTAAGGGCATTTTCATCCATTTATTTTTCTTTATAACATTGGTCCTTCTCTGCAATTTATATAAACTGGTGGTCCTTTAAGATCGTTAAATTTCTTCTATATATGGTCCTCATGTGTCACCGACACTCCCCGTTTTTGTAACTATCACTACATCATTCATTATATGAACTCCTCTTCAAGCAACCCTCAATGGAGCCCAAACTCAATGGCCCAAAATCTGTTAGTCCCACATTCGATTGTTCCAGTCAGGCCCAATTAAAATGCAGTAACGTTCCCAAAACATAGTTGCAAAAGTTAAATTGAGGCGCAAAATCTATGTTTAAATATTTGTCATGAGTAAATTGTAAAGGGCTAATATTAGCTTAAGTACTCTAGATTTCTAGGTTTTACGTAATAAATTTTCATTTTTTTTGTTTGGTAATGAAGAGTTGTATGGGCAGGAGTTGCTGATGACAAGTATTTCTTCATTTTATTGATCTACGGTAATTCAGTATCTTCTTTGATACCAAAATAATAGCATCACATCTCTATTATAACCTCAAATTACTGAAATTAGTGCTTATAAATCCTTTTAAACAATTTCATTAATAACTTTTACTTAACAGTTAAGAAGGTATAGTATTTAAATATATATCAGTTAGACCTATTTGATTTGTGTCTCACTCATGTAGGAGTATTCCAAAATAACACTGTTGCTCCATGTGACTTGGAGCAGTTGGAGATCACCGGTTGAGGGTGAGCTCGGAGCAAATGGTGAAGATGGCCTCCCGTGTGATTTGGAGATCACTAATTCAAATCTTAGAAACAACATATCACTACTTGTGGGGAGTACGAGTCTACAAATATTTGTCTCTCCCTAAATCCCACCTAGTTGGTGTCTTATACAGTAGGTGTTGATAGCATCTTCTAAATTGTCATGTTAGTGGTCTTTCAACTCCTAGTGTTAAGTAGATCATATTTGCGGTAGTCAGTGGCAGAGCCAGAAATTTTAAATTTTAATGACGGGGTGAAAATAAAATATAGTATATCGTAAATAAAAATACTTAAAATACAATATAGACTTAGTATATAATTTTCTTTTTTTAAAAAAAATCTATTACAAAAGTTAAGATAACTTTACTTTACTTTTACACTACGTGTTTTTATATTATTAAATTCATCTATAATTGAATTCGTGCTAAAACTTAAAACAATTTCTTTTTCAATACATGTAATCAAATAATCATTAAGAAATTGGTATTCCATTCTATTTCAAAGCTTATTCTTGATTATTTTCATAACAAAAAAAGATCTTTTAGTAGTTAATGTAGAAATTGAAAGAGTGAGTACAAGTTTAATTACCTTATTAGAGGGTAAATGACCCCAACAAGGTTCCAATCATATACTTGCCAAACATTCAGAAAATTTCTAAAATAAATTGTAATTAGGAAACCATGATTTTGGAAGTGTGCATTTTTGGATTAGTTTTTAGAGGATGTCTGTTGCAATTTATAACGTAAGTATTTGAAATGAATTTTATTTCATTTTAAAAAAAACGAGCTTTTGAAACCACGGATAGGTGGTTTCCCAAACACTTGATAAATTGACTATTTTTTATTTTTTCTTGCTTTACAATAAGAAAAATACTAGATATATTTAAGTAAGATTTTTTTTAAAAAAAAAAAATTGTGATGAGATATTTCTATAAGAATTTTGGGATTCCGCTTTCTTGGGGACAATCTACACAGTGATGATTTATTATAAAATAATATCGATGCAATATTCTTGTAATTAAAAAATGTGAGCAACAAACCCTGTGGAGGACTGGCTAAAAATACTGCTCCTCTGAAAAAGCATTTTTGGGAAAAAGGGATAATGAAGGAAAAAGCAGATAAGGTGGCGCCCACGAGTTTTGCCGGCAGTTTTCAACTTCAAAAGAATGGCTCAGGAAATTTTGGCCATTTCATCAGGAAACGTTCTTCTACTTTGTCAGTTTGTGAATATAAAGCAATTAGCAAATTTCATGCCATTAAACTTGGTTAAAGACAACCGATGGGGGGCTTAAGCTCCCATCAATAACCAAGCGTGGCTTTATCAAACTCTAGCTGTCACTAGGAGAAAAATGGTAGGTTATCAGGCTACAATTCCTGGCTTTTTCCTGCGTTGCGTTTTGGGCTATTTATTTGGGTGAAGATGATCTAAACATTGGAACAAGGCAGAGGGAAAAAGCAAGAAGCAAGCTGAGAAATGGGGGCCACAATTTCAGTGTGTGTATGTATATATGTGTTTTGTGTTAGTACGTGAGAGAGAGAGAGAGAGAGAGAGAGAAGCTGCAAAAGAATGGGCATGCATGTGGCGGAATTGTACGATCAAGCCTGCTCATTTTATTTCTTGATAGCCTCAATTATTTCTTGAAAAACATGTATTGGATAATTTATTATTATTTTTTAATTTATCTATATTAATAATTCTACAGTCATAATCGACCGAGAGAGATGAACTTATTGCGGAAGATTATTGAGATTTTTTTTAAAGTGTTATATTAACTAATATTTTTATCTGATCTAATTAAATAAACCAAACTATATTTTTTTATTGGTTTTATTATGACATTTTTTAATTTAAATAAAAACATGAAAAATAATAATTTTCCATATACAACTAATATGTATATGTAGTTTCAAATTCATGTCATTTTCAGTCATTTTCCATCTCAACTGACTTTTCAAATAATAATTCACACACACCCCAGTTAAAAAAAAAACCACTTCTGAAAAAATCCAAATGGGCAATCCAAACACACATCAGTTAACTTAACCTGACTTTTTTTCTATCTGACTTTTATAAAAGTCAGATAACTTTTAAGCTACCGCTCATACCGCTAACCCAAACAGGCCCACTAGCTCTAGTCTTGTCAATAACATTTTTTAAATTTTAGGGGGTGGGGCCACCCCTAGCCCCCTCTAGTTCCGCCATCAGTGTTAACACCTATAGAAATAATAATTTGAGTTGTGTCCAAAAATGCTTCCTTTAAGAGCTATTTTGCAAGTATTGACTTATGAGAAGGCACTCTCTAGGATAAAACAATTTTTTCCTATAAGAATAGAATGAATAAAACAATGAAATATGATAGAACCTAGCACAATAGAATATATTCAAGAAGAGGAAGAGAGTAGAGTCAGTAAAACGGGTTGGAACCTGTGGGCTCAACTTGCCAGCTAGCCAAGGGGCGGGCTGCACAGGCGCACCCTATTCAGACTGTGGGCTATAGTGGCTTGGCCCGCAAGTTGGTGGGCAAGCCCGTTTAAAATTCTATTTTAGATCCTCTTATTTTTAGTTTATTTTCTTCTTATAAGTAGAAATTAGGCCAAACATGGTAAAACAAAAGCTCTTATAATAAAAAGAGCTTATTTATTTATTTATTTTTATAACGAAGAGAAAAGCTAGAAGCCAAAAGCTTCTTAGAGAAGTTTTTTTAAAATATATATATTTTTAAGAAATCCCTAATCCTCACATTGTCATCATTATAATCAATTTAGCTGTTGGAGTCCTTCCCCATGTAGATAACTTTGTTCATATTGGAGGTTTTATCTCTTGTTTTCTTCTTGGATTCGTTCTTTTGATTCGCCCCAATTTAAATGGGTTAACCGACCTCGTTTTGCATATGTTGCACTTGTTGTGAATTCTAAGCACAAACCCTATCAGTATATGTTGTGGGTCATTGCTTTCATACGAGTGACCGCTTGGGTAGGTTCCCATTCTTTTATTTTTCTTCACTCAGGATTGGGACCTGCTAATGCTCGTATTTCTAGTTGTAATGGTATAACATGAAAGAACTTTGAATTGGACAAGTTTTTTCATAATTGTTATGTGGGTTTCTGCTCATGAGTACTTTTCTTCTTTCAAAAATGTTTTCCTTCTAGTTTACTATGATTCCTTGTCCTTACTCTTTTGTTATGTATTTCCTTCCCCTGCTTGTGTGGCCTCTTTATTTAATCCAAAAGAAAAATGCAGTTAATTTCATTGCTAGAGATTGCTCATACATGTTCCTCTATAGCAAGATTAGTGACTCATGTTAAAATGTATACAAATCTAGAAATTGTGGTTTGTAAGACTAAAATCTTAAACCACGTCAAACATACTGTGTCTCAACGCCTTGCATCATCACATCAAGATTCACAAATTTGAAAGTTAAATAATATTGATTGATTAATAATTCTGTTCATTGTTGCAACAATAGCCCTTCATAACCTCATTAGAAAGTGTGGTGTTGATGATGAAGAGTTTGACAAATGTGATCTTAATCCTGATTATATTCCTGAGAGTCAAGAAGAATGTAACATTGATGATGAAATGAGTATCCATAGTCATAGAAGAATAGCAAATAATGGTTATATGACTAGAGTTCGAAATCAAATAGCATCAACATTAATGGAAAATAGAAATAGTTGATTTCAAGTGAATGGAATACTAATGACAAAAATTTTGCCAAACAACTTATTTTTTATTTAAGGCTTTAAGTAACTTTTAAGTTAAAAACAACTTTTAGCTTTTTTTTAAAGTTCTTTTTTTTTTTTTAAGTTTTAGCTTTAAAGTAGTTTTTATAGAGGATTCAAACAGGCTCTATATTGATTTATTTAACCATTACTAAATTTTAAAAAGAGATGTTTATATGTGTTTTGTGATGTGAGTGAGTTAAAAAGAAAAAAAAAATAAAATAAAGTGAGTAAAAATGGTTGCCTAACACAAATGTACAAAAGAAAGGGAGTATGATATGAGTGAGTGAAATAGAAAAAGACAAAAAAGGGAAATGTGATAATTTTTTTTTTATTTTTAAGAAAGGGTTAAGGTGCAAAAATACACATATGTTTTTCCTCCAGGAGCGCCCAACACCATATGTTTTTTTCTGGTGCAAAAATACACACGCCGTTAGGTTTTAAGAGCAAAAATACCACTTCCGTTAGTTGACTGTTAGTTGACCGTTAACCATGGTGAAATTACCTTTTTGCCCTTAGTTAAAAATAATTAAAAAATAAAAGGGTTAAGGGCTTAAGGGCAAAAAGGTAATTTCACCATGGTTAACGGTCAACTAACGGTAAGTTAACGGTCAACTAACGGAAGTGATATTTTTGCTCCTAAAACCTAACGGCATGTGTATTTTTGCACCAGAAAAAAACATATGGTGCTGGGCGCTCCTGGAGGAAAAACATATGTGTATTTTTGCACCTTAACCTTTAAGAAAATTAATTGATAGGCTAGCGTGTTGTACAAGCCAGGTCTCTTTTAGCCTATAGGTTGTAGTGGGTTGGCTTGCAGCCTGTGGGCTAACCCGAACTACTAGCTCTAGAAGTGAGATACTTAGTAACTTAAGTACATTTTATAGGCCTCATGTAACATAGAGGTTTGGGTAGCCAAATAAAGACAATAAGATGACGATTTTATTATTATTAAAATGCCATAAAGAACCCCTTGTCCTTGGGTTAAACTGGTGTGGGGGTCGGTCTTCCTCACCTTTAAAGAGGGGGTTCGATCCCTGCGTTGGTCAAGGCTTTAGGAGAGGCATCATAGGGGTCTAGAAAGCAGTGGTAACGCTGGTAGAGGTGGAGGCATGTATACTCTCTAGCCAGTATCCTCTATGGACTGGGTTCCAAGCGCCCTGCCCTTTGACTGTGGGTGAGCCCGACCCCTCTCCTAAAAATTGAATATAAAAAAGCCATAAAGATACTTAAGCGGGTTATTATTGACAATGAGAATTAAAGCTATTTAGTGGCTATCAAAATCTGCAAGGTGATCCAAGAAATCAGTTTTTTATTTTAAAATTCCAACGTCTATAATTAAGGCTTAGCAAAATTAGCATTTTTTATAAACTTATTTATTCCAAAATAAATTTTCAATTTCACAAAAACATCCCACTAAGAAGTTCCCATTCTATGTACTAACTCACACACACATGGTGGGGAGATGTCACCGGATTTCAACAATGTTTGTCTCTGGTGACCTTTTATTGTGTATTCTTATTCCTCTTCTTAACGCAAGATCACTTATTACTTAGACCCCCCACAGTCCCAAGTATAGTTGGACTTGTTCCTTGTGACATACACACTCATTATGTCCAACAATCCCCTACATGTGTTAGAAGGAACGCTATTAGCTAAGTTGTGATATGAGTATAATTATTGTATCTAGTGGTCATTTGGACTATAAATTAGACCTAGACTAATAATACTTAATACATAGATATGTTAGTAGTCCTATAGACTTTGAAGTCACATTGGCCTCTTATGCATAGATTACAGGTATTAATAATCATATTATATCCCCACATTTTGTTGTGAACGAGTTTTTGCACTTTAAAATGACTATGCGTGTGCCTTGTCAAGGTCTAGATACCTACCTCTCTTGACGTGTTTCAAAGCCGCGAGAGGTGACTGATAATTAAATATTTTACATACTTATTTATATCTTTTAGGTAATAAATTTAGAATTGTTAACTAATAAATAATGGGCTTTAATGCTTATTTGGGCTTTGGACTTTTATTTGGATTTAATTCATTTTCATGATAAATTTCAGATTTACAATGCTTCACTATTTTAACCATAACTTTTGAACTGGACATTGGATTTACCTCATTCTTGTTTCATATTTCAGATGATTCAAAGAACTACAAATGTTGTGAAGACTCGGAAGGCAAGTTTGGACAAGAGGATGGTCAAACATGGAGCCAAATTCAGAGACGTTTTCCTGGATTTTTATTTGGGCCCGAATTTTGTATTTAAAAACCCATTTTGTTATTTATTTTGTTTTGGGCCATTTTGTAGCCCTAGCCCATTTCCATTTTAGGTTAAGTTTAAGTTAGGCAGTATCCATAAACATTGATTGTCATTACGTTTTGAGATTTTTCGGATTAAACACAGAAGTTTCATTTTCTCTGCAATGTTCTTCATGTTCTTCGTCTGTTCATTAATTTTTCTAGCCATGATTAGCTAAACTTCTGTGATTAGCCCACAGATTAAGGATTCCACTATCCAGAGGACTCATTCTTAATGGTAAATAATTCATTTCTGTTTTGTAATTTTGGATTCGATTTACTTTCAGATTGGGTGTTAGATTTAACGCCAAGATTTAGAAATCCCAAGGATTCAGTCCAAACTAGGTTTAAGTGCTTGTTGTGCGATCATACAGTGACATGCTACTGTTTGGATAAACGCTAGATGATTGTCTAGTTGGGGGGTTTTCTAGACGAACTAGAGATTTCAGTTCATCCAGAATCAATCATGAGTTTGTTTCAAAATTTGTTTTCGTCCGAGGAAGGAAAGTGGTGGAATTCAAAATCTTGGGTTAATCTTCTATTTATCTATTTAATCTTCATTTTACTTGTTTAATCTTCACTTAATCTGTTTTTGTTTAGTTCTGTTTTAATCTTTACTGCATGAAAAAAAACTCCCCTCAAATTGTTACTGTTCTGTTTCACTATTACTTATTTAAACCCACTGCGAATTCGTTGGGAAAACGATCTAGGTTCCCATTATATTGCAAAATTATATTGATCCTGGTTATTTTGAGAGATCACGACAAATCTCTATCAGTGACAGGGCCCCAAAGTGCATAATATCGAGGGCAAGGCCTTGATATGTTTTAGAACTAACCCCACTCCACCTTTGTAGAGGTTATTTCATGACATGTACATGCATTGAGTACACTATCCTTTAGAATTATGAAATCACTAAGAGCTTTCACTCAACCTCACTGTAACGCATTCTAGCACTTTCTCTGACTATAGGAAGGGACTAGTAATTTAGTTTATTGTTAGTAGAATTAACAAACGACTTGTTTTTACCCATGGAACATTGCTCATGGGATCACCAATCATAGAGGTTGGGTTGCCTTTACTGTTAATTTCAAATTTGCTTTAATCTCATTCCCATAAGCTAGCTTAATTCTTCCCAAGGTTTATTTAATGGATCCATATGTTAACTTTAAAATTTTAAATCACATATTTTTCTACCATAGATAAATGATTAAAATTTTATATCACTTAATGCTTATTTCAAGCAAAACAAAAATTTTATAATTCAAAAAATTTTCTCTCAACATCAAATAACAAAGCCTCCATGTAATAAATTTAAAAGTTAAAGTATACTTTAAGTGTTTTAAGTTTTACATGAGATATACTTTTGTCCTTTAACTTTATAAATTATACTTTTAATCTTATATTTCTAACACTGTTAATGTTGCTAACAGAAAATATTGACACAACAAAGTCAAGTGATGAATAAATAGCCACCAAAACATGTTTAAGTTTTATTATTTTAATATAATATATTTATATTATTAAAATAAAATTAATAGACAAATTGCTGCAAATGAAATCAAGTTAAACTATTTAGACTATTAAACTAATTTTTTAATAATATAGTCGAGGTTTTCGTATTGATTGCTTCAATAGATTTTTAGAATATTTTTTTAATTTACACATATTTTAAATTTAAGATTGATAGCATTTGCTTATATAGTTATCACTTGAGTTTGTTGTATTAGTGTTTTCCATTAGCAACATTAACTGTTCGAATTATATGACAAAAAGTATACTTTATAAAATTAAGGGAAAAAAATTTACCGCATATAAACTTAAAGGATTGACAATATACTTTAGCCTAATTTTAAATCACATATTAGGCACCTCATGCTTTCAAATATCTCAAATTATATTCAACAATCATGGGAGCAAAAAAAGCTTTTAAGACTGGACAAAAGAGGCATTCGTAGACCGGACTCGCGGCCGGTCTTGTTCCAGCCGGTATTAAAAGTATATCTTGAAGAGCGGACTTTAACCAGTCTTAAATAAACTATTTTAAGACCGGACATTTAAAAACACCAGGTCTTAAAAGTAATACTAAATCCAACCGAAATATTTTTTTTGTCGATCCTAAAACTCAATTTTTAAGACCGGATAAAAATTCAACCGCTCTTAAAAGTTCTAATTTTTAAGATTGGACAAAAATAATTATACGCGGTCTTAAATGACTCACGTTCAAGACTGGTTGATTAATACGTCCGGTCTTAAAGATTAATTTTTAAGATCGAGCATATTAAAACTAACGGTCTTGTAAAACCAACTTTTAGTATCGCATATCAAATATGTCACTTGACCTTTAAGACCGCGTATTTAAGTAAATCCGAGTACATCCGGTCTTAAAAGTTGAACTTTTAAGATCGGCGTTTTTGTTTTATCGGTCTAAGGTTTCCTGCATTTTTTCCCTGTTCTGTTCTTATTGATCATCTATATACACAAATCCATACCAGCCAATCCAACACATAAAACGGTATACTTTAAGCTATAAGCTATGAACAATATAATTGTGGATAAATTGAATGATCTATACACAAATCCATACAAGCCAATCCAACACAGAAAAGGCTACACTTTAATCTACAAGCTATGAACAATTATGAATAAATTGAATTGGTAAAAAGCAGATCGTAGCTATAATACAAATATTATTGACCATCAGTTACAAATACAAATACAATAAGCTGTTGCAATAAGATATACCACATACACTTAAATCAACATACATGACCAATATTCACCATGCCTTCATCCGATTCCCACCCAACAACTCCCTTAACAGGATCCTGATAATTTTTGTGGAGTTCTAGTATGATCTCTACTCTGTGTGACTGAGCAGAAACAATAATCAACACTTAAATATTAAAAATCCAGAGATAATAAAATTCATTACTGATTAAGCTGGTTGTTACATATTAGAGAAAATTTACCTTAACATTGATATTTGAGTTGCAAATTTTCAAGATATTGCTTCTGTAGCTTTACAGCTTCCCTCGGCTGAGAGCATTGGATTGGATCTAGCTGCCACAAACATAAAACAAGAACAAACTTCATAGAGTCAGTGACATCGGTTAAAAACATAGAAGGAATATAATACAGTTAAAACCTTAAATTTACCTTAACATTTATAAAGGGATATCCTCCCATATCCCTTCTTGATGATTATTTCTTATGCTGAGTTCATTATCCGCTTCATCTTCTTCGTTCATGTCCGGTAGACCCCTTGAAAAAGGAGTACTGTCAGGAAGACCATAATTTGCATGACTTTCCTCATCAATATCGATGACCCTTTTACCTTGGAGAGCTACAGACCACATTTTATTTGCTTGATCGGTAATATAAAAAACTTGTTTCGCCTGGTCTGCCATAATAAAAGGTTCATCTCCAAAACTTGTACTATTGAGATCGACTAACGTAAATCCGAGCCGATCGATCTGAACACCACTGTTGACATTAACCCACTTGCATTTGAAAATGGGAAATCTAATGAAGACATAGTCCACCTCCCAAATCTCTTCAATAACCCCATAATATGGCATAAGTGCCAATTTAGGCCACTTGTCTTTCGAACTGGAGAAGTGCATGGATTCAGCCTCTAACCTTACACTACTGTTCTGGACGGTGCTCCTCTCATCTAGGGACTTCGTGTAAAATGTGTAACCGTTGATCATATACGAATTCCAACTTATGACATCTACCTCAGGACCACGTGCTAACCATTTCATTGTATCAGAAACAGATTCCTCTCCCTCAACCTTTTGTTTGAACCAGTTTGCAAATGTTCTGTTATTCTCCCTAATCAACCTTTATTCAGTCATTCGGGGATTTTCTTTCCTCACAGCTTCTTTATGGGCAGCTATGTTGGCCTGAACTTCATCAACATTATTTAAGATGTATAAGTGGACTTGTGACAATTCATCAAGATCCACTCTATTTACCGAGGCCCCCCGTCTACCCCCTTCAGCATGCTGACGTTTTGGAAGCCCGGTATGTCTTACTTTGGCCAAATAATTTTGACAAAATTCCATGGCCTCTTCAGATACATACTTCTGAACAATTGATGCTTTTGGCCGATATGCGTTCTTCACATACCCTTTTAGGAATTTCATAGATCTTTCAATTAGGTACATCCACCATAAATGGATAGGACCAGACAACTTGATCTCGCTTAATAGATGAACAATTAGATGAACCATGATGTCAAAAAATGAAGGAACAAAAAGCCTCTCAAGGTGGCACAAGATAAGATATCCTTCATTCTCCAATTCATCCAATTGTTCAACCTCGAACACTTTACTGCAAACAGCATTAAAGAACAAACAAAGCCTAGTCAAAATGTGTCGAAGATCATACTTAGCTATGCCTCGAATAGCTACTGGGAGTAACTATTGCATCAAGACATGGCAATCATGAGACTTTTGGCCTACAAATTTCAAGTGCTTCATCGATACAAGCCTCTTAAAATTTGAAGAATACCCTGACGAAACTTTTGTGCCATGCAAACACTCATAGAAACTACGTTTCTCATCCTTAGACAAAGTATGACAAGCCGGGGGACAATAAGTTTTGTTACCGTATGGCCTTGGATGTAAGTCTACATGTATTCCCATTTCTTGTAAATCCAATTTTGCCTTCACACCATCCTTTGTGCTACCTTGTATGTTGAGAAGCGTGCCAACAATACTATCACATACATTCTTCTCCACATGTATGACATCAATACAGTGTCTCACATCAAGGTTGCGCCAATATGGAAGATCGAAGAATTCCAATCTTTTTTTCCATATATTTGTTTCCTTTCTACCTTTTGCAGTCTTACCGAAGACGACACTTATATTTTTCACCTTTGGATACACTTGCTCCCCAGTCAATCCCACCGGAGCATCTTCATGCTCTTGGCCACCAAGAAAGGCTTTCTTCAATCGACAATATGGGTGGCCCCGTCTAAGAAATCTTCTATGTCCAAGATAAACCGTCTTTCTTCCATGTTGAAGTTGATGGTAGTGTGTGCCTTCTTCACAAACTGGACATGCCTTATGGCCTTTTATACTATACCCTGACAAGTTCCCATATGCTGGGAAGTCGTTTATGGTACAAAATATCATGGCTCTCATTTTGAAGACCTTCTTCTTGAAAGAGTCAAAAACATCGACACCTTCTTCCCACAACTCCTTCAACTCTTTGATTAAGGGCTGAAGGTAAACATCAATGTCGTTTCCAGGTTGTTTTGGTCCCAAAATCAACATGGATAGCATGATGTACTTTCGTTTCATGCATAACATAGGAGATAAGTTGTAAATAATCAGGAGTACAGGCCAGGAACTATGTATGCTGCTAAGGCTTCCATATGGATTCATGCCATCCGTGCTAAGGGCAAGCCTAAGGTTCCTAGGTTCTTGGCTGAATGTCAGAAATAATTGATCGATTTTCTTCCATTGAGAAGAATCGACAGGATGTCGAATCTTTCCATCAGAAATCTTCTCATCTGCATGCCACCTCAAATTTTTTGCATCATTTTCATTAGCGAACAAGTGCTTGAACCTTGGTATGATTGGAAGATACCACAACACTTTTGCAGGCCCCTTATTTGACTTGTACCTTGGGGTTTCACATATCGGACAATTCAGCTTCTCTTCTAACTCGTTCCTATACAACACGTAATCATTCGGGCATGCGTGGATCTTTATGTACTCCATCCCCAGTGGACAAAGTATTTTCTTAGCATCATAGTATCAGTGAGGTAACATATTATCATTTGGAAGCATGTCTTTAAAAGCCTCAAGCATTTCAGAAAACTCTTGTCGCTCCACCCATGACATGCCTTTAGGCTGACCAATTTCAATACAGCGTTCAACAGTTGGTATTTCTTACACCTAGGGTATATTGGGGTCTCTGCATCACTGCACATATTACCATATGCATGTGATTGATGAAAAGCCTCTTCTCCTACATCACGAATAATATCCTCTATGCGATCATCCATATCAGCGTCATTATCATCAGATGTCACTTCTCCATGTTGAGACCTACTTGGCATTTTTTCACCATGCGATACCCATACTGTATAGGTCTTACAAAATCCTTGACAAACTAAATGTGTGTGTATAACTTCAGGACTTAGTCGCCTCTCATTAAAACATCGTATACAAGGGCAATAAAACTTCCCACTATCATCATGAACGTTTTGTTTAGAAAATTCTATAAATTCCCTAACCCCATTCTGATATTCAACACTCGTCCGTAAAGCATTTATCCAACTGTGATCCATAGTACAATTCCTATGGACAGAAAGATTTAACATGTAACATAATCCGTAAAAACAGAAACTTGCATATAAAATAAGCCAACTACAAATGCGTATATAAGCTAGATGTAGGTTCTGTCTTATGGTCATAAATGTATGACAGTGAATCAAGAAGCAAAATAAATGCATGACGAGGAAATTAAACGTATCGCAAGTAGGTCTCGTGCACTCACCAGTAGCATATAGGTCAAATTCGTTTGCTAAGTCTCTCTTCTCCTGCTACGAATGTTAATGTTGCAGACAGTAAGAGTAACCTGAAAACACTTGTTGGTCAGTTGGGTAGGTCCCAAAAGAAGATCGATTTTGGTCAACCTATGGAAAACCCAGAACGATAAGTAGGAAAAGCATACAGTTATATAGCCGATACAACTCATACATCTTGGTCTTTAGATGTTGAGCCAAGGAACCACAAAGTTGTTGTCGAGAGTGGAACGCAAAGCAGCCACGAAGCAACACACAAACACTGGAGACAGAACTAGAGTAATCACTTTCGGCTAGACGAGAGAAGTTCATACAGGGAAATTTAATTTTTCCGTGCGAGTGGCGCGAGAGAGACATTTATTATTTGGGATATTATTAAGACCGGTCAAGTAAAAGGAATATGGTCCTAAAGATATATTGAAATTATATTGAACTTTTTAAGACTGAAGTTTTATAAAATTGTGGTCCTAAAAATAATTTCATTTAAATTTATATTGAAAATTTTAAGACCGGATGTTTATAATACTGCGGTCTTACAATTCATTTAATTTTGGACCGCATGATTTATAAAACTACGGTCTTAAAAGTCAAATACTTTTTAATATTTAAAAGAAAAATTTTTGCAACAATTGAATGAAAATAAAGAACACTGGAGAATGGAGAATAAAATATAATCTTCGTTCTTATTAATTTTTATATCACTATGACAACATGCAAGTACAAAAGGAAATAAGAACAACAAACTGAAAATTAACAAAAAAAAGATTATGATTCGACTAAAAATCCTAGTCCTTGGTATCATCTAATGTCTTGGAGATGGAGGATTCAGTAGCAGCGATTTCACGCCGGATATCAGCACATTCCTGTATTATGCGCCTCAGTTTCGCATCATAATCATCAACCAAGGGAGCGGTAAGACCAGGAGGTTGGAGAGGGGGAGTGGGAACCTCTTCGTGGTCTGAAGGCTGGAGGGGGCCGTCAACCTCTTCATCATCTGAAATAACAATGGGTCCAACGACCCGTGACTCCTTCGTCAGAATGGAATGACGCACTTGAAGAGAATCCACGAGAGATGTGGAGTGGGCACGAGCTTCAGGAGTACTCCTGCGAGGGGTTGTCTGCTTGTATCTAACCATTGTTTGTGCAGTTGGGGAATGATGGGCAGAGAGCTACGTAGTGTAGAGTTACGAGGTAATGAGGACTTAAGTTAAGAAGGACAGAGAGGAAGCGTGTGGAGGACAATAAAGGCAGGACTTAAGTTACGAGGTAATGGTCATAAAAGTCTATTATTTATTTATTTCATTAAAAAACCTTTAAGACCGATCATTTATCTTATAACCGGTCCTAAAAGTCTATTAATTTTTTTTTCCATTTAATTACCTTTAAGACCGATTATTTATATTATAACCGTCCTAAAAGTCTATTAATTTTTTTTTAAAAAAATAATAAATTTTTAAAAGTTCATTCTTCTCAAGTGAGAGACGTACACCACAGGCACTCTGTTTAAATGAATGATTCAGAGTCTCTTCGGCTTCCAGATAAACTTCCTAATTAGGCATCTCCTTGTATTCTGATGAACTATGTGTCTCCTTGATAACGGTTCTCGCGTTTCACATTCTTCAGTATGGCTTCTCTATTTAAAACCGTTGTTACTTTACGTTCTTCACATTCTTCTCAATCACTTCTACAACCTCCATAATGGCCGCTCCACCACCACCAGGAATTCACAACAATGGTCCTCCCGCTCCACCACCACCATTGCCCAACAATCCTCCTCCACCCCAAAAGCCACCTCCGTACCCTCCTCCGTTGCCTCCAAACCCCTCCACCCGACAGATGATGCAGCACCTCCTGGCCCGCGTCGCTCATATAGACCGACGCACGGGCCAAATGTTTTAGGTCTACCATGCCGTCAACAACAAGCTGAACATGTTACTCGACTCCAATGATGTCGAGTACAATCTCTCTGACGACGACGTCTCTGACCTCTCCTCCGATCCCTCTTTCCCCTACGACAACGATGGGGGGATTAAATATTTTTATGTTTTTTTTGTTTGTACTCATCCTACCCCACAGCGGGCAGGAAAAAAAATTGTAAATAATTTTTTTTCCATTTCGATTGTCTGAGTATAGTATACTTTCGTTGTCTCGATTTTGTTTCAGATAAAAAGGTAACAAACAAAACCATAACTGAAAAGTGATTAAAGATAAAAGTTCACAGAATATAGTTAACAACATACAAAACATACAAAATGAAAAGAAAGACAACTTTTACCTTTCAAGAATAAAAACAAACACAGTTGTTTCAAACAAAAAGGAAACAAACAAAACCATAACTGAAATGTGATTAAGGATAAAAGTTCACAGAATACAGTTAACAACATACAAAACAAAGCAAAAAAGGGACAACTTTTACCTTTTAAGAATAAAAACAAACACAGTGACAAATCTTCTCAAGCCTAGACCACCGTCGCCGTCAGTTTTACCAAACCCAGAGCTAAAAATTTCCAATATCTTACTTCTTTTCTGAAAATGCTCTTTAGCTTCTGGAGAGGTAAAATTGACGACGGCGAGGGTCCTGAGCTTGAGCTGAACACAAGAAACTCGAAGTGTTCTTGAACCCTAATAATTTATCTTAAAAAGTGAGTCATCATTTCTATTTATAGGAAGATTATTAAGACCGGATATTTAACAAATAGACAATCCTAAATATCTAGTCCTAAATATGCGGTCTTAAAAGTTACTTTTAAGACCGGATATTTATCAAACATACGGTCCTAAATTCAAGGCATATTTTTTTTTTTAAAAAAACAAAGACCTTTAGGATCGTCTATTTAATAAATATGAGTTCCTAAAAGTGTCGTTACCTTTTTAAGACTTTTAAGACCGGATATTTATTAAACATACGGTCCTAAAATCAAGAATTAATTTTTTTAAAAAAGCAAAGACCTTTAGGATCGTCTTTTTAATAAATATACGATCCTAAAAAGTCGCGAATACTTTTCAGAATCTTTTACTGCTAGTTACAACTCTCAAAAACTCAAAACTCAACCACTACCCACCATCTAATATACGTTCAGAAAACCAAAATTACACAGGCTAAGAAAATTGTTTGCAAGAATAAAAAATTTATTATATAAAGAATGCTCTAAATTGTAAAATTGTTCATTTACAGAATGAATTTACAAATTAATTAATGTAGTGCTGTCATTACAATTGTTGCTCTACAAGCATATATTTACAAATGAATTATTACTGTGATTGTTGTATTTACTCTATGATGTCAATTGAATGTTGACAAAACACTCTGCGTATGTGGTCCATCTCATTAGCAGAAAAGGAAGTCTCATAGGAAAATCTCTGTATAACATCAAAGAAAGAAACTGAATTAATTGGCACGCATATTTCATATGTAACATTAATTAAGACAGAAACTGAATTCAGCCATAATATGTAACATCAAATACATTTACCTTTGCAGTGAGTTTATTATCTGGTTGAGTGATAATATCATACATGTGTTTCATTATGTACAGGCCACATAAGTTGGATCCAATTGGTTGCCGACGGGTCTGAAAAGAACAAGAAATATATATAAGATTGAGCATATATATATAGCTTACTGACCAACTTCACAAGGCAGTATGCCAGTGTCCAAATATGTACTAACCTTTGGTGTGAGCCATCTAGGATCTTTGAGCTCACTCCCTCGCTTTTTTCTGACCTAGTTTAGGAAGGTCTTCATGGCACTATTATCAAAATCACAAATTTATTAATAATGTTCACTGAAAATTCACATCAGAGATTTCTTACAAGAGAATCAAAATGAAATGCTTGCCGATTGATGATCTGCTTCAACAGAACCCCTGGTTGGCCGTGAGTGGAGCATAAGAATAACACTGTATCAAGACGAGCAACTGTCAGTGGGCGCTGAAAATTCACAGCAGTAAAGTACTCAGTGATATATTATGCAGAATTAATTGAATTGCAATAAGAGATCGATTGTGATATATACCTATGGTAATATGGAAACAAGTACACCTTCCTTCTCGCTTCACGCTGTTAGTTCTCTATGTGTTTTGATGATAACTGACAATTGTAAACTTAATTTGAAGTTTGTCTTTGGTAAGTTGCAAAACTTACTGTCTAAGGCAAACTCAAGTTTTGGTAGTAAAACTCGAGTTTGGACCTGATAAGACAATGGCTCAATTTTTACAAAGAATGCCAAACTCCAGTTTGCTTAGGCAAACTCGAGTTTGTGGAGTTAGAGAGAGCAATCAAAGTTTAAAGAGTTGTAAACTCGAGTCTATATTTGGAAACTCGAGTTTAGATCAAACAGAAGCTTCAGCGTTTTATGAAGTTTTCAAAACTCCAGATTCAGATTTATAAACTCCAGTTTACAAGAAAGTTTAAAGAGCTAAAGAGTTTAATGACTTGTAAACTCGAGTCTGAATTTTGTAGACTCGAGTTTGGCATAAACAAAAACACTCGAGTTGTTTCTTATTTTCTAAACTCCAGTTTTGTTTTCAGAGACTCCAGTTTACACTTAACTAAGAGATTTCAAAGTTTCAAAATTGCACTGAAACTAGAGTCAGGTTTCTGGAGACTCGAGTTTAGGACTATCTGAAAACACTCAAGCTATTACATGATTTCTAAACTCCAGTTCTTGAGAATGAAAACTCCAGTTTGAGCCTTAAAAGATATTTCAAAAGTTTCAGTATTCACTGAAACTCGAGTCTGGATTTTGAAGACTCAAGTTTAGCTCAAACAGAAAGTACTCGAGTTAATGACTATTTTGAAAACTCCAGTTTGAAAAATGGAAACTCCAGTTTACAATTATAGAGATATTTCAAAAGTTTCAGTTTACACTGAAACTCGAATTTTGTATATCAAAACTCGAGTCTGTATCATATAGAAAGCTATGCAATATTTCAGGTTTTGTAAACTCTAGTCTGCATCTCTAAACTCCAGTTTTGAAGCTATGAACTTGAACTTAAGATTTCCATAAAAGCTTTAAACTCGAGTCAGTCACTAAATGACTCGAGTTTAGGCCTGTGTTCAAAACTTCATCCAAGACCATCTCGCGACCCTCCTCTCTGTAAGAACCAAACTTGAGTCAGTCACTTATCAACTCGAGTTTAGGAAGATTTCCAAAATGCCTTGCTCTCTGGATAAACTCCAAACTCGAGTTTGTCTTAGTAAACTCGAGTTTGTAACGCACAAATTTGTAAAATTAGAAGACGCCAAATTGCGAAAACCTTATATTTAATGTTAATACTTCATATCTTTCATTGCTACTGTTTCTAACGTTATTTAACAAGTTTGCTAGCAAGTTTCAAATGATCTAATGAAGGAAACAGTGAAGATTCAGATTATTAGCTGTAAAGCAAGAGAGAGAAAAACATGTTGTCTCTTAAAGTGCTCCAACTTGAATTAAACAAATACAACTTTAAGTACAGTCATTCCAACACAGGGACATCAACATTATCTTCATATTATTTAAGTTACAGATTGCAAGAATGTCTGCAGAAGTTGGAACCAAAACAGAATCCATCCATCAAGAATACTTTCAATGGATTCTCAACAGCTACTTTGCTGGAAGTGGAGCTTCAACAGTCAAATTCATAGTGCTCTTCCAACAACTATATTCTTCATTCAAATTGATCTTCAATTGCTATAAATACAGTCTAGATTTGAAGAAGAAGATATACAAGAGACTTACAGTGAACAATATTCAATTTTCTGTATTCATTCTTCTGTAAATTATCTTGAGAGATTTGAGCTTCAGTGTTTATCAATATCTGCTCTTAGAGAGAGTTTGTTTCTGTTAAATCACTTGTTTGTAAGAATCTCAAGTTTGGGGACTTGGAGATTGGGAATATCAGTGTACAACTTGTAAGGGGGAGTGTATCCTAGTGAGAGGATAACTTTCGAGTACAGAGTGTGTAACTGATTGTGAGTGATAGTGGAAATCCCAGAGAGTCTGGAGACTAGACGTAGGTCAAGGAGTTAGACCGAACCAGTATAAATCTTGCTGTGTCCTGTTCCTCTCTCACATTCTCTGTACTATCCTATTCCTGCGATTAATTTCCAGAATTGAGCGAAATTTTTTTTCAAATCCCCAATTCACCCCCTCTTGGTGATTTGCTCTGGTTTTTCACACACAACCTATTTGATATGTACTCCTGTCTTTGTTCTACGGTGGCTTTGCTTGCATATACTGGGCACAAGAATCCAAAATCATTGATTCTGCCCTGTTGCTCCAAATCTTGATGCATGAACCTACAATAAAGACATCGATCATGGAATTATTATACATGTTCCTAAACCCTAAACGGTGCATTTAAATTATGTACTCATAAAATAAGATACTTACCTACACCACATTTGAATAACTGCTGATGTAAGCTGCTGTCCAGGAAGCAGTAGGGACTTTATATCAGCGATGTCAAAGAAAACCGGTTGAGAGTCATGAGGAACTCTTACCAATTCATATATATCCCATGCTTGACATGCAAATTCTCCTTTGGATAGCATTTGAGATATTTTATCCATGGCCCCCAACTCAGGAGTAGGGGATGCAGCTTTAGGAGGGGTTGCAGCTTGATTAGGAGGGGATGGAGATGGAGGAGGGGATGCAGCTTTATCATGAGGGGATGGAGATTGAGGAGGGGATTGAACTTGAGGAGGGGATACGGCTTTATTATGAGGGGATGGAGATTGAGAAGGGGATTGAATTGGAGGAGGGGATGAAGCATCAGGAGGAGTATAGACATCTACAAGCTTCACCGGCTAAGAGATGAAGGTTCTCTTGACATCACTCATACGCTTCAGCTAATCGGTTGGGAGAGGGAGAGGTGCATCAATGATCACCTCTTCAACTGACACTCTGACTTCGTCATCAACCATTTGTTTGTGGTGTACAATTGATCCCAAGTTGTGGACAGTCCCTTTAGCAACTAATTGTCTAGTTGGTTCTGCCACGTACAAGTCACAATGTTGCTCTGACTGTCCAACAATGCAGCTCCCTCTGGTGCTGTGCTGCACAGGTGCAGGTGTATGTGTGAGGGGAACACTTGTCTCTGGCTGAGAGCTAATAAGCCTCTTCATCTCCATCATTTCCTCCTTCATTAGCTTCATTTGGGCGTCAAACATCTCTTTCAATGCACGTTCTTTGGCCGCTGCCTCCTCATTTAATTGTCTAACCGTTTGGTCCATCTCCTTCCGGGTAACCATACTTTGCCTAAGTCGTTTGGTTTAACCAAAGTAATCTTTTAGGCTACCTGTCCTCCGATCCCCCTTACCTGCCCCAGGTGATCCGGTTTTCTGGTCGCAACGGTAAGAACATTATTCCTCCCACCTGACACAAAAGATCCCTCTGCTTCTTTCTTTTTTAGATCTTCCTATAAGGTACAGATAACGAGAAACTTAGTAATGACACATGTTTAGTAATTAAAAAATAACAATAAACGATACTTACAATTCTCTTAGCAACTAGACGAGTTTGTTCACTCATGTAGGCGCCTTTTTTTGGTCGCCGAATATACAACCACAAATCCTCACGATGTATCGGGGATGCCTGCTGATCAACTACAGCAGAAGGATTGGATTCAACTTCTTTTTCCAATCTCTTCCACTTGGCCTCCATTTCTTCTTTGGCTTTTGCATATCCGCCGCGAGAAGCCCTATGCGGGCAATCATTCCTTTTCCCTATCTCCTGTGCTTGTGCCCTTCTTCTCTGTGAATCAAAATTGATAACAACTATTAATTATGAATTCAAGTCATCTCACTAAAAGAAATTATAGAACTTCTGCTTCATATGAACCTCAAACACTAGTCAAATTCACTTCATCAAGTTTCAACGTTTAATTTAAGGAAGATGTAGAATTGTATAGAACTAAGATACTAAGTTACTAATAGCAATGTCTAACCACTACCTACTATAACAGAACTAGCTAAGAATATAATAACGGTTAACATATAAGACATGCATACTCACACATTAAACCATCATACTCAAATTCACTTCTGACTTACTTGAATATATACTTCTACTCACACATTAAACAATCTAACTAACAAGATTAGACAAACATAATAACATTCACATATCCGCACAGGTTAATAAGCAAACAGAAAGGGCAAACAAAACTAAATATGAACTCACCAAAGCATCAGGAATGGTCCGAAGCTGAACAAATTGATGCCAAATTTGTTGATCAATGAATGTGTACTTCTCCCACGAATTATGATCAGGTCGAACCTCGGCAAAAATATAGGTGTTGACGAGAAAGGTCTTAAATTTCCTCCACCTATCGGCACAATAAGACAAGGTCTTGGCTTTCAACTTGTCAGAGTCAGGGACAGTGTATGAAAGTCGGATAGTGTCCCAGATAAGATCCTTCACTGTGCGTTGGTCAACATTTTTCCACTCATCTATCAACATGCTGACCTTGCTGCGTGCCATATAGCCAACATAACTATTATATTCGTGTTTATTCGGACCGACATGTTGTAACCTCTCATTAAATTGAATCTCGATCCTTGACCCAGCGTTCCGTTTTACGAACACGATGCTCATTCGTGTGCCACTTCTTCCACGGCGTGCAAGGCGGTCACGAGGCTCATTTTGAGAAGAAGAGGGTTGGTTTTCACTCACACCGGTAACATCAGTAATTGGCGTTGACTGAACAGGGTGAGAATGGTTTTCTTCGTTCATTTTCGATAAAGTAAGAGAGTGGTGGTGCGAAGGAGTAACGCCTGAGAAAGTGAGAGAGAGTAACAGAGGAAGGTGGTGGTTGGCGAGGAATAGACGTAATGCAATAGGAAATGGGGTTTCGCAAAGAGAATAGGGGTTTCAGAGTTCAGACAGTAAGACGTAAGTCTCAAGTAAGGTTTCACGCGAAGAAGTATATAATTCCATTTTTAAGACCGGTCGTTATTAATGTAAAAGTTATGCCCACTCTTAAAAGTATTAACTTTAAGACTGATCATTTATATATGTCCGCTCTTAAAAGTTTTATACGATTATATTTAAATATTTCGTTATTGTTTTTGATTGTAGAAAGTATATGTCGTTGATGTATGAGTTTTCTCTATAATTTAATCCATATTTATTTTTTTAACATTTTTAAGAGCGGCTGGTTATTTTAAGTGGCCTAAATATTATATTTAAGAATTTATACGATAGAAGAAGTTCTTTATATTTACAAAATTGTCACCGGTCATATCTTTAAGATCGGCTTTTATTAATGTATAAGTTAAGTCCGCTCTTAAAAGTATGAACTTTAAGAACTCATTTATATATGTACGGTCTTAAAAGTTTTATACGATTATATTTAATTATCTGGTTATTGTTCTTAACTGTAGAAAGTATAAGTCGGTGATGTACGAGTTTTCTCTATAATGTAATCCATATTTTATTTTTTTTAACATTTTTCAGAGCGGTTGGTTATTTTAAGCGGTTTGAATATTATATTTAAGAATTTATACGTTAGAAGAAGTTCTTTATATTTACAAAATTGCCACCGGTCATATCTTTAAGACCGGTGCCTAGAAACTCCGCTGTAAATGAGGCGGTCTTAAAAATTGATGCGGCTGAAGAAGTTCTTTATTTTTATAAGATTGCCATCGGTCATTTCTTTTAGAGCGGGGCATTGATAATTCGCTGTAAATGAGGCGGTATTAAAAATTGATGCGGGTGAAGAAGTTCTTTATATTTACAAAATTTCCAACGGTCATTTCTTTAAGAGCGGGGCCTTGATAATCCGTTGTAAATGAGGCGGTATTAAAACACTTTTTTGCACTAGTGAATTTCCCCAAAATTGTAATTAAATTAGAATTTCGCCTTATAATCCCCTTCCATTTTAATTAAATTAGATTTTTCCACATAATATCTGTCACCACCCAGTACAATCCGTATATTGTCAAAATTGAAAACTCCAAATGTCCATATTCAATACATTTTTTAAGTTTTGCTCAAAACTCCCAACACGTTCAAATACATCCAGCCACATGAAAAATTGCATATAGCTACTGTAGAGCTGTAGATCAGGGCCGGCCCTCCAGGGCCTAGAGTAAGAAAAACACATGTTTTTCAAAGCCCGGCCCGAAAGCACCAGGGCCAGGGCCAGCCCCAGGGCCTTGAAATTATTATTCCAAATTTTAACTATTTTTCTTCCACTTTTTTTTAAAATATAATTAGTAAATTACAACAAGAATCATCCAATAAATAAGCACAGTCACTAATTCATAATCAAAAGCAAACTATGTTCACAAATAACTGACATAAAATATATCACTAAACGACATTAGTACGATGACTATTATTGTTGTCATCTTGGTCACTATCATCGATTTTAATGACATTTGATTGTTCTTTACTTTGAGTAGTAGTCTTTAGCTCATAAGTAAGAATATCATGAAATTCTTCTCCCGCATCTTGAACACATTCATAATCTTTATTTGCAGCAAATAATAAATCAAATCATAAAATTAGAGTATAGTTATTATGTATTTGTAGTTAAATGGATAAATAACTCTATAACAAATACAAAAAATATATAAATTAATAAATTTAAAAAGGAAAGAAAAAAGCTATAGTGAAAAGGGCTTGCAAGGCTGGCTTGAGGCCCTCCCGGGCCAGCCCGTTTAAGCTCAAGGTCCGTCAGGGCCGGCCCTGTAGGGCTAATTTCAAATATCTCATCCATTTTTCAAGCCCCGCCTTAAAGGGACAGGGTTTAAATGGGCTGACATGATGGGCTTGACCCATTTTAATGGCTCTAAGCTACTGTTGGTGTCATCTCAAAACATTACAGTTGCCGCCATTAATATAATAAACTCATGGTACTCCCTTACACATAGTAAAGATACAACTTTGATAATATATGATTACAATAAATCTTCTCTCTTAGAAGTGAATAATGATAATCCTTGAAGAACAAACAAATAATCTCTCTTTAAAGTATATCATGTAAAGACATAGGAACAAATAGTATGTGAGATGAATGTTGAAATTAGAGTTTTGGATTTTCGATGATTTATGCATTGGATCTTTTATACTTCGGCTTTGAAAGCTCTTCTATTTATAGTCGACGATGATTGATGGTCGTTGAGCTTTTCTTCTTCGCATTGAGGCTTACAACATATGACTGTTGAAATAGTCGTTAGAAGCTTATGACATAATAGTGCTTTTTCCCATTTTTGTGCTAATCCTTGTTTGATCACTTGAAAAATGCTTAAGCTCTAATATAAAGAGTTACAGTGTTTAGAAGCAAGAAAAACAAGTTACACAATTATTCAAATGTTTTTTAGAAGTTTTGAAGCGATGCTCTATTTTCTAGGAAAGTATTACTCAAGTGATATTCTCTTAGCAATTTGAGAACCTTAGGGAGCACTGGATGGATCACTCGAGTAGTCTCATAGATCATTTGAAACATTACTTAAGTGATCAGCTAGTGATAAATTCATTTTGAATCCAAATATGCCAAATAACCTATCATTTAAAAAAACTATTGAAGTCTACATTTAAATACAAAAGAATTAGCTTAAAATTCATTATATTCTGAAAGTTACGATCAAATTTATAGTGACTGGTTTGGAGCAGTGTCTTTATATAACTGTGAAATTCCTAAATTCATATCTCTTCCAAATGACCTTTATTGAGTGTAACCTTGATGTTGTTGAAACTCCTCTTAAGTCTACTTTTATATGCAACAAGTTTTAGTACTAAAATCATTGTCTTCTGAAAGTTATGATCTAAAGAATGACAGTTGTTTCGGAACATCATGAGAACATTGAGTGTCAACTTTTGAGAGCTATATATCTTTTGTTTGAGCCTTTTTAAAAACAGAAATATCACTTAAGAGGGGGGCGAATTGAGTGATTAAAAATTCTTTTCGAATATCTCTGAAAATGGACTTACACAATAGAGTATACAAAGTATATGTGTGTGTGTGTGTGTGTGTGGACACATGATATTTATACTAGTTCGGTCTAAACTCTTGACTTACATCCAGTCTCCAGACTCTTTGGGTTTTTTTTACTATTACTCCAATCGATTACACAATTTATACTTGAAATTAATCCTCTCATTAGGATTAACTCCCCTTTACAAGTTGTAATACGATAACCCAATTTCAAAGTCCCACAACTTTGAGATTCATATAAGAATAATGATTTAGTAATAAACTCTCTAAAAGAGCATATTGATAAACATTGAAGATTATATATCCAAAGATATTAGAAATGTATGAAACAGTAATGTGTATTAATTTCAAAGGGTAAAACATTTTTGTAGTTGGAGAATTCAATGCTTCTGGTACTTATAGTGATTGTCATTTATGGCCGTTGGAGAATATTAGTTCTTTATGTGTTTTGATGATAACTGACAATTGTAAATTCTAACAAAGTTTGTTTTGGCTAAGTTCAAATTGTTTGAAATTTGTTCAAACTTAATTACAACTTTACTGTTAAAGACGAACTTGAGTTTAGGATTGTCAAACTTGAGTTTGCACTTGACAAAGAATAAGTTAAGTTATTTGAACTTAGTTAAATTCGAGCTTGGACATGGAAACTTGAGTTTGAGACTGTCCAAGGGCTTTTCAAAGAAGTATATTTTTTAGCAAACTCGAGCCTGGTTAGTTGAACTCAAGTTTGTCCCTGGCTGAGAGTTCTCAAAGGGTTTCACCTTTAAGTAAACTCGAGCCTGGTTTACCAAACTCTAGTTTAAGTCAGATTGAGAGCTTTCAAAAGATTTAGAACTTAAGTAAACTCGAGCCTATGTTTTCAAACTCCAGTTTGCATTTGTGGACTTAAACTTGTTCATATTTCAAAAAGTCCCAAATTCGAGTTTATCATTTAATGACTCGAGTTTCTTCTATCTTAAAATGTTTTCAAAAACTATCACGATGCTCATTTCAATTGAAGAACTAAACTCTAGTTTAGGTAAGCAAACTCGAGTTAGACACTTGAGTGAAATATTCTAAACTCCAGTTTCAGTCTTATAGAGATGTCTTCATTTTCAACTTCAAATCCTTTTTGAAGAAGATGCCTATGAGACTCGAGTTTGGAAGAGTAAGCTCGAGTTTCAAACTCTAGTTTGCTTGAACAAACTCCAGTTTAAAGTGCCATGTTTTAAACTCATCTTGCTCGAATTTGTGAAATCTTTTTATTTGATCTACATATTTCATATCATCTTTCACTACTACTCTTAACTATGTTTAATCAATTTGTTAGTGAGTTTCAGATGATCAAACTTGTCTTAAACTGAAGATTAAGAGCCTGTTTGGATTCTCTCTTTTTTAAGTTAAAAGCTACTTTTAAGCTAAAGTTTTTAAAACATAGCTTTTATAAAAAAATTTAAAAGCTATTTGATAGTTATATAAATTATTTAGCTTAAAAGTTACTTTAAAGCTCAAATTAAATTTAAGTTGTTTGGCAAATTTTTTGTCATAAACACTTTTTCTAATAAAAATGATCATAAAAGGTATATTATAAAATAACCTTTAAACTATCAATATATTAACAAAATAAAAATACTATGTGAATAGATTTGTAAATAGTGGAGCACAATTAAAAAATCATCAGTAGTCTTGCAAATTGTCAACCAGTATTCCATTCACATAAAATATGAAGTTGTGAAACTTTAATGTGAATTTGTAAAACAATGAAGTCGTGGCTTCTTTTTTTTTTGTTTTTTTTTAAATTTTTGGAAAGTGATAAAATAGAAAAGTTCTTGAATTGAGGCATTGTTTATTTGTTTGTTGCAGATCATGTGACAAAATGGATAAAAATATTAGGGCAAGTTGTATAAAGGAGTTGTTTTGTTAAAACCTTATTGAAGTTAATGAACTCTTATTAGAAATGAGAATCAATACATAACCATTATAGCATGTGGTGACTGAAAATTTGAGATTTGTGAAAACTTTTTTGAACTTATTAAAACCTTATGTAAAATTGTAAAATTCTTATCAGAAGGGAATAAAAAAATGTAAAAATATTTTATTTATTATCAATATTCAAAACATTATTTAATTTTTTTATTTTAAAAATTCTTTTTGTTTGGGATTTTCCCCAAAGATAAAGAAAGAAAGAAGGGGAAAAAAATTGGCATAAGAGCTTATGGCCAATAAGAGCTTAAAAAAAAAGCTCCTCCTAGGAGCTTCTGCCTTCTGACTTTTTTCTTCTTTGTAAAAAAACACTTTTTATTATAAGAGCTTTTGTAAAAACCTGTTTGGCCCAACTTCTACTTATAAGGAGAAGATAAACTAAAAATAAAAGAATTCAAACAAGCACTAAGCACTAAGCATAAAATGAAAAGTGATGTCAGAATATTTATTGCTGGCGTAGAAAACTTAGCATCCTTTTGGCAAATCATTTTCTGGAACTTGCAAGGGTTTAAGTGTTCTCTTTCCTCATTGGAAACCACATCATCCAACGGATTTATTTCAAGGAAAGTCAACAAGAATGTCTGAGCCTCTGATTAACTCAAAGCTTAAGAGAGAATAGACCTAGTTACAACCTAATAGCTCATTAATGTCTCCAATGATTACATTAATGTTTCCAACGATCTTTTAATGCTTCCATCATATATAAGTTGAAACATTCAATTCTCAACAAAAACAAGAATACAAAAAACAAAAAACGTTCAAGTTTTACTTGCATTTACTACTCTTCTATAAAGTATCTTTTGATACTTTGAATTTCAGTACATATTCATCTGCTCTTTAAGAGAGTTTCTTATTGATTATCATTTATTGTAAAATCTCAAAGTTGTGGGACTTTGAGGTTGGGTTATCAGTTTACAACTTGTAAGTGAGAATGTGTCTTTGAGAATAACTTTTGAGTATAGAGTATGTATCTAATTATTGTGATAGTGAAAATCCTAGAGAGTCTGGGGATTGGACGTAGGTCAAGAGTTAAGATCGAACCAGTATAAATCTTATGTGTCAAGCTTCGTCTCTCCCTATTGGTGATTTCCTTCATTTATATTTGGTATAAGAGCATTGGTTGTCTATTTGAGGATTAACATCCTAGATAAAAGACCCAATGGAAGGAATATTACCTACTGGAGCTTTGATCAATAAACCATCGAGTTTCAATGGTGAACATTATGTTAGCTCCAATGTTTTGATGATAACAAAGCCTTTAAAGATTGAAAATATTTTGAATAAGAATTAACATGTTTGTTCTGTTAGTTCTCTATGTGTTTTGATGATAACTTGACAATTGTAAATTAAAAGAATAAGATTTCATGCATTTACTAAGTTTTTTAGAAAAATGCTACTCCAGTAATGTCTTTGTTACTCCAGTAACGTCACCGTATTTCAATATCCATTACTCCAGTACACCGTGCATTACTCCAGTGACATGTCTTGTTAAATCGTGTTTCAGTACATTATTACTCCAGTAGCTCATCTGTTACTCCAGTAGCTTGCCTTGTTAAATCACATTTCAGTAAAAAGCTACTCCAGTAATGGTTATGTTACTCCAGTAATTCGCCTATGTTCAAATTGTTTTTCAAGTCATATTACTCCAGTAGTACATCTGGTACCCCAGTAATATGTCCAAAATATTTTTCAAAGTGCATTACTCCAGTAACATCAAAAGCTACTCCAGTAAGTCTGTCATTAAAGCCTTCTGTAAAATGCTTCTGTGTTCACATTACTCCAGTAATATTGCTACTCCAGTAAGGTTACTCTAGTAGTCACTTAGTTACTCTAGTAACCCTTCGTTTTCAGTCACTCCCAGATCCAAAACCTGATAGCCCTTTGAAGTTACTCCAGTAACAATTTTGTTACTCTAGTAACATTACTCCAGTAGTCACTTAACTACTCCAGTAACCCTTCACTGTCAGACAAGTTTCAGAATGCAAGCTCGATATTACTCCAGTAAGTCAATGACTACTCCAGTAACCTTCCAGACAGAAGCAACCTGAACCGAACTGACTCCAGTAACAAATAACCTACTCCAGTAAGATCTTAGACAAAAGCTAAATAAGCCTGAGTTACTCCAGTAACAAGGATATTACTCCAGTAACATTAAAGGCAGAAACGTACTGAGAGCCAAGTTACTCCAGTAACTTGTAGTTACTCCAATAGACTCGTGTCAGGAATGTTATCAGATGCAAAGTTACTCCAATAACATGAGAATGACTCGAGTAAGCTTATGACAAAAAGTTATTCAGTTGTGTTATATGAATTAGACTACTCCAGTCATCATTTATTTACTGCAGTAACATATCTGTAAAGCGAGTGAAATCTTAATTCGAACTATGTTAATCACCTGGATATTTATCGTTTCCATTGATTATTTTTCTTATCCATGACTAACCATTTGATTCAGTAAGATTTAGTTAAGCTTTGAAGCAGAAATATGAAGGTTTTGATTGCTGAGCTGGAAAGTGAAAAATACAGCATGGAGTTGCAGAGCACTTGTCGGGAATATATGCAAGTTGAATTAAATAATTTTAGACATTCCTTCTGCTGCTCATTCTGATGGAAGATGATTAATATTATCTTTAAGTTTAAATATACTTCAAGATAAGAAAGCCTCAGACCTTACTAAACCAAAAGCTGAAGATTCTCAAACGGTCAAGAATTAAGTGGGTGTCCAACGTCAGAATTTCCTGAAGTGCTCCAACAGCCATATTCTGATATGGAACATTCAAATGAACTTCCTCAAGTATAAAAGGAAGCTCAGAAACGCAGAAATACACAGAAGCTCAAGCATACAAGATTACAATTAGCATTTCAGTTTTTTTTTTATAAATACTTTGAGAGAAATCTGTACTTCAGTGTTTATCATTATCTACACTTAAAGAGAGTGTTTTGGGTTGATAAAATCATTTGTTTGTAAGAATCTCAAGTCTGGGGACTTGGAGATTGGGTATATCAGTTTACAACTTGTAAGGGGGAGTGTATCCTAGTGAGAGGATAACTTAAAATACAGAGTGTGCAACTGATTGTGAGTGATAGTGGAAATCCCAGAGAGTCTGGGGACTGGATGTAGGTCAAGGTTTTAGACCGAACCAGTATAAATCTTGCTGTGTCTTGCTTTCCTCTTCTTACCTCTGTTCATCCCTGTTTTAAAATACACATTCCAGAATTCTGTCAAGAAAAATTTAAAATCCCCAATTCACCCCCCTCTTGGTGATTTGCTTCGCCTTTCATGTTCCTTTATACTTGATTGATTATTTTTAGTTAAAAATAAATTCTCAAGAATAAGCATGATTCTCGAAAATAATCCCTCTGCAGTAATTCAATGAAAAAATCATCTGATGTGATTCTGGAGAATTGGGAATCCATTCTCAATAATGATTCTCAAGAATTAGCCATCTACTCTCGAGTATGATTTTTGAAGTAACAAGACTGAAGTAGTTCTCGAGAACCAGAAGTAAGTTCTAAAGAATGACTCTCAAGAATTATCAATGGGCTCTCGAGAATGAGTCAAGAAATCATATTTAAAGCAATTCTTGAGAATCAAGAATTAATTCTTGAGAATGCTTCTTGAGAATTAACATTCATTCTCGAGAATAGCTCTGGAAGAAATTAGCAGAATATTTTACTAAAGTAGTTCTCGAGAATCAGAAATCAATTCTCGAGAATGGCTCTCGAGAATTAGCGAATGATTCTCAAGAATGAGTCCAGTAATCACTTTACCAAAGTGATTCTCGAGAAATATAAATCAATTCTTAAGAATGGTTCTCAAGAATGACAAAACAATTCTCGAGAATTATCGAAAGAAACATGATCTTATTACATTCTTTTGAAATGATTCTCGAGAACCAAAAAACCTATTCTCAAGAACGATTCTAGAGAATGAGACATGAATTCTCAAGTATTATTAACAACTGAACTTTATATATATTCTCATGTTTCCAGATTATCATTTTAAAAGTATGATAAGGTATAATGTTGGTAAGTTCATAGCTCTCAAAGACGTATGGATATTTCTTCAGAATGCATTTCCTATATACACATTATACTTCATCAATTGATTATGAAGCTCTATGTGCCTAATCTCAATTAATATTTTCAAAAGTATCTTATGTAATACTCAAGTAATGTTTATGAAAGATTTAAAATGTTTCACGAAATCATTAAATTCTTTCATAATCAGACTGGGCTATCTTCTATTCATTCTTAATCTTATTCAACTTCTCTTTTATTATATCTAATATGTTTGCTAAGAGTTTTTTTTTCAGATAACCAAAATATTATTTGAATAGCATCAAGATTCGTTTGGACAACTGGAAAATCACAATTGCAGTATGGTGTGTTGTCATGTATGTCAGGAATGTCTGCAACTAACATTAAACAAAAAGAACCATCCAAATGTTGCCCATGCTGATAAATGGACATGGAGCCTTCAGATCAGAAGAATGTTGGCCACTGGTGAATCTATGTCCAACGGAATCTTAAGGAGACACAACGGCTATATTTAGATATCTCACAACGGCATCAATGGAAAACGCTATAAAAGCTGGACACGTTCAAATTGCAAGACACCGAAAAACTGAAGAAAAACTTTGTGTACTCATTTTGAGTTATTTGCGATTAACAGTCTCACCTACTTCACTTAATATCTTCGGATATTCTTTGTTCTTCAGTGTTCATTCATTATCTACTCGTGAGGAGTTGTTAAACACTTAAATCATTTTTCTTTCTATTTGAAACTTAAGGTTGTGGAACCTTAAGTGTGGGTGTACGATTACAACGTGTAAGGGGGAGTGAGTCCGAGAGTGAAAGGATTATCCTGAGTTGTAATTATATTTTGAAGAGTTAGTAGAAATCCCAAGTGTTCTTGGGGACTGGACGTAGGTCAGAGTATTAGACCGAACCAGTATAAATTGTCTTGTGTTCACTTTCTCTTTCAGTCTCTATTTTATCTGTGTTCAAGCGAGCTGTGCGAAAAGATTTTGAGATCACCTATTCACCCCCTCTAGGTGATATTCCACCTTCACATTACTCCTTCTATAAGGCTAAGTTCAAAGTCTTTGTATTGGCCACCGAATATGGAGAGTGTTCGAGAGATGAGACAATGTTCCATCTTCTGTTTAAGATGGTGTTAGAAATCCAAAGCTAAAATAAGAATATGATGAGAATGACAGAAGGCAAGTCACTCTCAAAAGCAAAGCAATCCTCATGCTTCAAAGTGCTTTTAGTCAGAAAGAGTACTTTCGTATTTGCACATTTTTATCTGCTAAAGCCATGTGGGATGCTGTTGAGATTACACATGAGGGGACGACTGGAATCAAGGAGAGTCAAGTAAATACCCTTATGACTGAGTATGATTTACTTCGTATGAATTCTGGGGAATCTATTGGGGGATTCCAACTTAGATTCACTCATCTAATCAATCAACTTGTTGCCTTAGGGAAGGAATATGATCAACCTATCCAAGTGAGGAAATTTCTGAATATCCTCAGCAAAGAATGGGAAGCTAAAGTCACCATAATCGAAGAAGCTCCTGGTGAGTCAATGGTATTAGTAGTAGCTCTTTTTGGCAGTCTGTCTGAGTATGAGGGAAAAATCAAGTTCAAAAAAGGACTTGATGAGATTGGTGGCATGAGTAAGGGAATTGCTCTTAAGACTGTCAAAAAGGTTAAAGAATTAGATGAAGATGAAGAGCTAGGCATGATGATTAAAAAATTCAAGAAATTCCACAAGAAGGACAAAGGATTTGGAAAGTTTCACAAGGGTAGCTCCAACACTAAGCCTTAGAAGCCAATTATATGCTACAAATGTGAAAAGCTATGCCACATTAAGTCTGAATGTCCCTAATTGAAGAACAAGAGAAAAAAAAGAAGAAATTCAGTAAGTTCAAGAAGAAAGCTTATGTCTTAGCTATATGGGGAGATAGCTCATCTGATGAAAATGAAGTTGATGAAGAAGAAAGAGACAACATCTGTCTTGTGGCTTAAGAAGAAGAATAAAAAAATGAAGAGGTAAACAACTTGGATCCATTATTCGATGAATTATTATCTGAATACAACTCTCTTCATTCTAAATTTTGAAAGTTTGCAAAAGAGTTTCTTGTTTCCACAAGGAAAGTAAAATCTTTAGAAGAACAAGCTCAAAACATCTCTTCGCCTATTTCTACTTGTGAAACTATTTCTAAAAAAGACTGCGTAAAGATTCCAGAAAAGATTTATGACAATTGTTGTGTATAGAGAAAAGAAATCTTTATCTTACGAAAACACTTGAGAAATTCACTCAAGGTAGTGAAATGCTCAATGTCATTTTAAAAAAACAAAGGTTTACAAATTACAAATTAGGAATTGGTTATAAACTTGATTTTGATAAAAAGAAAGGCAAAAAGAAATCGGAAGAAAAATCTTATATGCACTATTTTCAAAAAATGGTTCACTCTTCTAATTCTTTTGCTCATTGCAACTATTGCAAAGGTCATACTGCTTCTTCCTATTTTCAAACAAAGGGAAAGAAAGAGTAAGCCTATAGCTAATTATCAATGGGTGCCTAAGGGATTCTATAAGGTTCCTAAGACACAAACTTACCCAAAAGGACCCAAGAAAAGATGGCTACCTAAGACTTGATCTCTTGTGTCTTGCAGGTTTGTCTTAGAGCATCAAAATCCAACAAATGGTACATTGATAGTGGATGTTCTAGACACACGACGGGAGATCAATCCAAGTTTGCTACAATCAAGCCTAAGGATGGTGGTGAGATAACATTTGATGGAAACAAATCCGGAAGGATTGCTGGAATTAGAGAAGTTGGAAACAACGAAGGACCTCAAATCAAAGATGTTTACCTTATGGAAGGCCTATGCCACAACCTCCTCAATGTGACCTAAAGCATAGATAAATGTAACTTAGTTATCTTTGATTATGAGGAATGCTTGATTGTGAGCAAGGATGTTCTCTCCTTAAACAACATTAAATCTAAAGCCTTATTCAATGTTCTTAGAGAAGGTCATTGCTATACTCTTAATCTCTCTAGAAATGGTCATGTCTCTGAAAATTGTTTTATTGGTAATTTGAATGATAGTTGGTTATGGCACAAGTGATTATCATCTAGCTTAACAAGTTGTTGAAAAAGAGTTTGGTTATTGGTTTACCAAAACTTCATTTAAAAAATGACATGATTTGTGATGCTTGTTAAAAAGGTGAACAAACCAAATATCTTTCAAATTTAAAAATGAAATTTCAACTAATAGGCCTCTTCAACTACTCCATGTGGATCTAGTTTGACTGGCTAGAGTGAAAATCCTTGGTAGCAATCTTTACACCTTGGTCATAGTTGATGATTTTTCTAGATTTGCATGGACTATATTTTTATTTTCTAAAGATGAAACATTTGATCAGTTTGTTGTTTTTGCCAAAAAGGTCTATAACAAGCAAGGTTTCTCTATTGCAGGAATTCGTATTGATCTTAGTGGAGAATTCGAAAATCATGCCTTTTGTGAGTTTTGTGATAATATGCGCATTGATCACAACTTCTCAGCCTCAAGGGCTCCTCAGCAAAATGGTTTTGTGAAGAGAAAGAATAGAGTTTTCATTGAGATGGCAAGGGCAATGCTAAATGAGAATCATACCTCCCAAGTGTTTTGGGCTAATGCCATGAGTATGTCTATTGTATCTCAAATTGGGCATATCTCCGGAAAAAGTTGAACAAGACTCCCTATGAGCTATACAAAGGAAGGAAGCCCAACTTAGCACATTTGCATGTTTTTGGTTGCAAATATTTCATCCACAACAATGGTAAGGATAACTTGACCAAGTTTGATTCCAAGTCAGATGAAGGTATATTTTTGGGTTATTCAAATAGTAGTAAAAGCTAATAGAGTCTTTAATACTCGTATTAGTATTATTGAAGAGTCATTTCTGTGAAACCTAGTTTGATAAGACCATAGATGATGATGAGGAACTTGTTTTCAAAAGTCAATTCTTTTCGAAAACTACTCTTGCCTCTATTGAAAATCTTGAAAATATTTTTGAGACTCAATCTCAACCTAAAGCTTAGAAGTTCATTAGGAATCATCCCAACTTTCTTGTTTATTATGTTTATCATAGCATGAAACATTGTTCGTCTTGTAAGTGTACGAGTCATGCAAGTAATAAAGTGATAAGTAAATTATCGTTCCCACGAGTATTTATATAACAAATTGGTTAAGCAAGAGGCTTAGTGAATTTGATCAAGTTAAGCTAGAACAAAGTTTTGACGTGGAATGAGAATATTTAAAGACTACTTATAAAACTAAAAATTGATAAAGGCAATTGATTTTTTGATTTCAAGGATTAAATAAAGCCTAGGATTCTTCTTCCCCTTTTGCATTTCATAATACTTGATCAGTTTCCTCTATATTAGTGTTTCAATACATATATGTGTTAGTCAAAGGTTCAAAAACACTTGACAAGCTCTCCAAAGTCAGAATCAAGTTTCTCTTCTCATTCAAATGCACAATCTCTTGCTATAATTAATGAGAATCAATATTTAAGCAACAACCTTAATGGGACAATGCAAGAGTAGTAAATATATCTCTATTTTACGAACAAACCATTCATTTATCAAGTAAATTTCAAAACAAGTATGATTTCAATCAAGTTCTACACCTAGATTAACTTTCTCAAGACAAACCAAGTGAATATATCATCTAAATGGAGGCTAGTCACTTAAAAGCATTAAGCCTAGGTTAAAATTAACACACACACACACACACACACACACACACACATTTATCTACCAAAAGAGGGGAATATCCAAGTGTTAGTCCATACAAAGGGTCAAAAGAACCCTAAAATGAAAGATTTAGCTACTCATATCAAAATACAAAGAGATTCAAAACAAAACTACTAAATACATGAAGAGACTAAGAGGAAAAGAGGAGAAAAGAGGTAAAACCAAGGTGAAAATCCCCAAATATCTCTTGAGATGAGTACCCAAGCCTCCAAAATGCTCCAAATATCTCTCTCAAGCTCTTCCTTTGGTTGTTCCAATGTTTCACAGTGTGTAGAATGTGTTTTTTGGCCCTTCCCTTTAGGTTAAATAAGGTTTTTCTACTTCTGAAGTTAAAACACACAGTTTCACTTTTCACAACTAGTTATGACAAGTTGCACAACTTCCTGCAGCAAGCTTAAACAGAGAGCTATTTTTCTCGACTTGCCACAACAATTTTGTCAACTTGCTGGAGCCAGTTGTACAAGTTCCTTTAAACTTCAGATTGCTTCATTGCCTTCATTTCTTTCCTTGTTTTTTTTGGTTCTTTAGAGATTCAAATCTTGTCTCTATTCTCCTTCAAAAGAGGGAGGAATTATCAATTCTCAATTGAATTCCAAACTCTATAGGATATAACAACAATTTCTTTGATTTTTTATTGATACTTTGATATGCACATTTTCTTCTATACACTACATTTTCTATGCACATTTTGAACCCAAACATAGGTAAAAAGAGATAGAAAATGAGTTGCAATGTTGTCAATTTCTAAGAGTTAGCAGATATTTTGTTTGAATTTATTTGACCTCACTAAGTCGTTTTTTTTTAACTCTCTATTCATAGGAATTAAGAAATGCAAATAAAGAGAGGCGGGTTGAAAATAAATATTTGCATTACATGTCTTGTGAGGGTTATCAAAAGCTTGAAAAGAAGATAATGCAATAGGATTTGCAATAAATAGAGGAAGCAACAAAATTAGATCCTAGCATTGTCATGCAAGCCCCACCTCTTCCTCCATGTCATAGAAAATGGAAGGTTGGGATGATGTAATGAGAAAAATACATAAACCAAGTCTTTGAAGAGGTTATTGGAAAGATTGTGAGTAGTTAATATACAGTTTATTTAAGTGTGTTTCATTTTCCTTAGACATTATGTAATTAATTTATGTTTATATACTCTATGCTACAAGATGATAACCTTGAAGACCATAGTCAGCAAGGTTCCTTCACTCAAGGTAGAAGGATGGGTATCTCTGTAAGGATGCTTGGGAAATTAGATCACCCTGGTCGTGTTAGAGGGGAGCCATTGGGAATTTGTCTCACAAGATGTTTTGAATTAACTTCTTCACATTTTGGACAAAATGAACCCAGTAGGGAGCTTGTGACCAAGGTTCGAGAGGAAGTTCGTCTATCAATTTAAGAGGAAGTCGGAGAAGAGCTCAGGGTGCGAATTCGTCGATCACTTCGAGAAGAGCTACGTGGTCTAAATTGATATATTTCAACAACAATATTGTTCACCCACTGACAGTTGAATATAAAAACTCTCAACTTGGTGTAACTTATCTTAAATATGTCTTAAATAATTCTATAATAGGTCATGGATGCTAATATGAGGTTTTTATCTTTCAAACTAGAAAAGTGTATTCATTTAGCTACCACCATTACCCCACTATTTGCATAGTAATTTTATCATCTTAGGCTTTTATGTAGAAAGAATATCCTTTTATATCATAACTGCTACAAGTGACGACCTCAAAAGAAAGCTCTAAGCTAACCATTCGGTTGTCTCAGGCACACTGGTCTCATGCGAAACATTTTCCTTCAGTACTCAAGTACTGTAGACCAAAAATATCACCTAGAGGGGTGTGAATAGGTGATTTAAAAAAAATTACTTTTCGAAATTAAAATGATGGACAATGATAATAAACAACTGAGAAGGATAATAGACATAGGGAGTTTATATTGGTTCAGTCTAACTCGTCGACCTACGTCCAGTCCCCAATTACTTGGGTATTTCACTATCACAATCACAATTACAATCTTACACACTCGTACTTGGGATCCTATCCAATCCAAGGACACACTCCCCCTTACAAGCTGTAGTTGTATACCTGTTCTTGAGATGCCACAATCTCAAGATTTACAGAAAGAAAAGTTGAATGATATAAACTCCTCAATGAGTGGATAAAATGAACACTGAAGAACAGAGAATGAATAATCAGAAAATTTTGATCAAAAATTCAAATAGCAATAACTTCACAATAAATGTTCAGCGTTTCGGTGGTTGGTGAATTTAAGTTTTCTGCTATTTATAGTTGATGGAATTAAATGACCGTTGAAGAATCTCGAACGTTGTTTATTGTTTCTCACAAAAATAGCAGTTAGCTGATGTTGTTCTGTATATCTGCTGATGCTTTGTTTATCTCAAACATTCCTTATTCTATTCGATTTGTCCGTTGAGAAATAGCATTTAATGTGCTGCTGAATGATCAGAGAATGCCCAATATGTTAGAGAGAGAAATTTTCACTATATTAGGTAACAACATTTTATGCTTCTGACATTCGATTGCTTTTTCGGAGATTTGCCATTAATCCATGATTAAAATATCTGAAACTCATCAGAAAACTCATTGAAAGTGGTTAGCAATATTAGTTCATAAAGATATATGAAGTATAAGATCATACTTGAATATTTCAGGATTGATGCAGTGATTTCGGAAAAATAGAGGTGTCCTTGCTTGAGCATGATTAAATGTCTACTCGGGCATAAAGTCACCCCATGCTCTAGCATGAGGACAAGCTTGCTCGAGCAAGCTTCTAAAAAGCTTTAACCATGGTAAGCCTACGCTATTGCTTGAGCATGATCCCTTCATGCTTGAGCAATGCTTGTATGTTTGCTCTAGCAACCTCTTAGTGTTACTCGAGTAGGAGCGAAACAGGGACTCACTTTTGCTGATGCTCGAGCAACCACCATCCTGCTCGAGCAAACATCACCTTGCTACTCAAGCATCAGCGATGCTTAAGGCGACATCTGCTATTGCTCGAGCAAGACTTGATGCTGCTTGAGCAACAAGCCATTGATGCTCGAGCATTCCTTGTTCATTGCTCGAGCATCAATGCTACGAATCTAATGGATTTTCTTCTTACATTTAAATTGCTGAGTGTTTGGGTAATAACCTAAGAAATTGTGATCATCAAAATATTTTAGAGTCAACAAGTATAAGGCTCCTCAGTTAGAGCAAGTGAATTTTTCATTGTTTTACTCAAGTACAAGGTAAGTGGTACTCAAGTATAGGTGAGATTCTACTCGAGTAGTATATGTTTAATCTCACTTTTCCTCTCTGTATGAAACTTACTTGAGCATTGTTTTACCAGTACTCGAGTATGTTACTCAAGTATAAGGAAAACTATATTTTTGTATAGTTAGCAAATGTTTTCACTAAATGTATTTTTTCTTAAGGACATGAGAGACTCAAGCAACAGGATCAATGTACTAGAGTATGGTAATTGAGCATGAAATATGTTGTACTCAAGTATTATCGTTGAAGCCTTTGATTATGATCTTGCTTAAATGTTACTCAAGCACATGAAATGGCTTACTCAAGTATGGTACTCGAGTAAGAGAGTTTGAATACCCAAGTAATGCTTATCAGTTATTGAGTAAATGTTCATCTCAATACCTAGCGTCGATGATCATTGACATTACTTGAGTACACAGTGATCCTTGCTAAAGTACACTCTTTCTGATATGTAGACATTAGGCACAACAACGTTTATGCTCGAGTACGACTGAGGCGGTACTTGAGAACCATGCTCGAGTAAGTAGCAAGGCTTGCTTAAGTAAGGTCCTTCTAAGTTCAGAAGAGATAGCTTTTACTGTTAACATGCTTGAGTAGCCTTATCATCATGTTGGAGTAAGCCCTCAACTTTAACCATTGCTATTGATTCAAAGGCTTGTATATATTTTTTCTTACCTTACATATTTTTAAGTCTTGATATGTTATATATTTTTAATTCTTGTTATGATTAAAATGCATAAACCGAGAATTAACAAAATGTTGTTATCAAAGTAGCATCTCATGTTGTCAATGTGGCTGTTAATGTTGTTACAGCCTTCTTGTAATGTTGACAATAAAAAATTCTCCTATCGAGCAACACATTACCAATATACGAAAGTGTCAAAATAGTGATCGTTTGACTCTTCAAAGTACTTCATGAAAACAATCTCTCTGCATGAAGAAACAAGATTTTTCCTGTGACCAAAATAGAATTACAACTCAACAACTAGAAACAACAATACAAAATTGTCAATTCACAACACAAAGCATATAGTTAATGAGTTGTTCTTACACATCTGCTCGCTATCCAATCCTTGGCATTAGACTCTTCTTGTTGCTTTTTAGTCAATCTCTTGGTTTATTTGTCTGCTAAGACCCTTTCATTGCATTGTCTTGCTTATTTTGTGACCTTAAATACGTCAGGTTGTTGACAAATGAGTCAAGTACGTAGAAACATATTATCTTCATCTCTAAAACATAACAAAATCAGTAATTCAAGTACAATGCAAGACCAAAAATGAACTCGCAATCGCCGATGTTACATCCAATATGTTCCGGTAGGATCTCTTTTTCATGCGCTTCCCATAACCACTTCTGGGGATTGTCAAAAAAAATTTCCATGAACTCTATAGAGAAAATGTGTCTTCTCACGCGACCAAACTTATGTAATTCATCCCCCACCAAGGTCTTGCCAACCATTGACATCAATTGTAATGGACTTAAGAAAATGTTACCAATTAGCAGAAATAAGGTACAAATTGAATTAGAAAAATTTTCCTGCTACCAACTCGGTTATTTATCCATCCTCTTTCGTGTAGACATTATAGTTTACCGCAGCTGGGGAAATAATCATACTTAGCTACAAACTCCTTGAAAAACAAGTGTAGCACGTTAGTTGTTGTGGTGAAATTAAATATAAATTTAACAAGTTTGCTGACTTACTCCAACTGCTCCTCTTTAGTACATCATGTGGTGCACAACTAATATAAAGCTTGCTTGTCATTGTCATTTTTTTGTCTCTTCTTACCCATAGTAATCACCACCCATTAACATTCCTCTCCTTCTTGTGACCTAGACTCTACGCTTTCAGACCCTTCATCTTCATCACTTGACTGAACATTCTCACCTTCTTTTTCTGCATTTCGCTCATTCTCTTCACTTTTTGAACAAGGTTCTTCATCTTCACTTTGGACCTCATAATTACCATTACCTTCATCATTTCCCCCCTTAAGAGCCTTGTTTGAAGGAAAACTAGTTCTTCTTGCACTATCAACATCACATAATCATATATTCTCTTTATTTATTCCAGAGTATCATGAATAAATTAATTTAATAAGTGATATCACTGTATTCATTGTGGACGTAACATCGAGTTTGTACACTTACCAGGTGAGTGAAGATTGTTTGCGGATGAAATTGTATAGATGAATGGCCAACTCCATCACTGATAGGATGTAGCATCCCTTGATTGCTTTCTTTCTTAGTTTACGCTCTCCTATTCACCTTAGTGTCATCCTAAAATGCAATCGAATAGTCGATGGTAGGGGCTTGTAGTAGGCCCAATGGAAAATGTTGCAAGCAATAAATTTTTTTTTTATGAAGTCAATAACAACTTATCAGTAGCATATGACAACTTGTACTGCGGCAATTTACAACACATAATACAATAACCAATTAACTAACATGAAAATGATTAAAAAAGAACTGTACTTACCATGAGAAAATAGATAAAACCTCATTTATTTATTTGCCTAGAAATTGTCCCTTTACTTAAATTTTTCTTGTACTCTCTTCTATAGAATTTGAAAGTTCATTGAAAACAAAGGTGCACCAATCATACTCCTTAAAAGCTTCTTTTGTTGCCACAATCACTTTTAAAACTGTGTCCCTGACTTTAATGCTCACACCAGGTTACAAGAGGGTTCCCAATGCATGAATAATAAAAAGGATTTCAAAATATGCATCGCCCTTACTTTCAATTAGCCAGTTGCCTATCATCTTATATGGGATTGACCCATACACTCTCTTTAGTTCCTTAAATAATTTACCTTCCTTCTTGGCCTTTCTTTCAATCTCCCCCTATTACATTGTAACCCCATCATTTGTATCACATCTTTAGGGCCTATATGAAGTGACTTGCCTTGAATGGAGACAATCATGGTTGGAGGGTCAAAGAAACCATAAACCGATCACATACATGTCAAGGAATCTGTGCACAACATATATTAACCAACTTATGGAATTCTATCTTCTCCAGACTCTCCATCCTATCTGGTCTATTTTTAATATTTTCGCATACTTTCATAAATTGATTTGGGGCACAACGCGTAAAGAAAGGAACACCATATTTTTTCCCTTGGCCCCTACTTAATTTCTCAGCTCTCACCTTATATTTTTCCTTCTCCTAATCTTTTAATGCATTCCATGCCTCTTTAATAGATCGATTCTCATTTCTCAAAGGCTTCTTGGCTTCACGTCTTCATTCTTTTTCTTCTTTTCCTTGAAATACCTTTTTGTAAACAATATGTACCTAGACACCTTTGCCTTTCTATCTCCGTCTTCATCTATCATTTTCCTATTGTCATATTATGGTTCCCTAAAAATAAACATCAACAATTTCATTTAAAAATTAAATCAATGTGTAGCAGTTAGTTTCAATCTCTGATGTAAGAATGAAGAAGTAAAACCCTTAAAATAATGTAGCAAGGTCAACTAATATCACTGGAACTAGTTATTGTTATCACAGTAGTAAAAAGACAACAAAAATAAGTCATTTTGCAACTTTCCAAACATCCCACGTTACACAAGTTTACAACAGCAACAAATGCACAAGTCACAGTTTGAGAAGTTCATTTGTTACATATGCCACCAAATGGCCAAGTAGAGAAGTAATTGAAAATCTAACCTTGTCTGCTATAGCAAATGCAGCTCCTATTTAACCACGAAGTGAGGGATCAGGAAGTGATTTGGGGACAGAATGAGGGGTAAACAATCAAAAACAACAACAGTATGGGAAGATGCATATGTGGCTTACCTTTTCTGACACAAATGGCTGATTGCAATCCTTCTCCTCTGGTGTTCTCTACTCCTCTCGTCTAACAGTTTAACTCGTTCTCGTCTCGTGTTGCTCTGGGTCTATCGATCGAATACTGTGCTTGGGAGATGATTATTGAGTGAGCAATAGGTTTAACCATTTTCCCTTAGGCCGCCTCCTCCTCCCCCTCCTTCTTCGGCGTTCTCTACTTCTATCGTCTCACTACTCTCTCACATCGCTCTGGGTTACTTAGTGAAGTGGATGATTGAGTGAGTAAGGAATTCAAAATTGGGCGTTTATGCGTTTGAAAAAATGGGCAACATAATAATTTGGCAAAATAAATCAATAACAAAAAAGTCCCTGAGCCTTCTTTGGGACTTTTTTTATATGTGATTTTGGGTTGGGACTTTTTTGCTATTTTTTATGTCCCATGAGACCTCAGTGCTATTTTCCCTTAAAAAAAATCCTTGTAGCACTTTAATGCCATGTAAACACCCACACAAACTTTTTTCTTGTCTTTTGACAATTCATGCACTGTTGGCTCCATATATGCTCTCTTACTATCATCCCTTAGTTGTGAATGTAGCTGTCCTCTTATCCTCATTTCAACCACATGTAGTCTTGCACTAATTCCATCTTTAGTTTTTCCTGGTTAGTGCAAAAGTATACCAACAAGGCTACCACATACAGTTTTCTCTATATGTATCATATCAATACAGTGTCTCTCATCAAGACTAGGCTAATATGAGAGATCAAAGAAAATTGACTACTTCTTCTATATGTTCTTCTTATCCACAATCCTTTAATTCTTATTGAATGTGACATTGGTGCTTTCCACCCAACTATAAACCTCCTCTCCAATTAATGCCTTTGGAGCCATTCCATTATGTGACAAACTGTTAAAACTCTTTTTTAGCCTATGGTACGTGTGGAACCAAGGAAGAAATCTCCTATGAAAAAGGTATATTGTTTTTCTCTCGTGCTTAAGTTGATGGAAGTCTGTGGCTGCTTCACATATCAAACATGGTTTATGACCATTCACACTATATCATGATAAGCTTCTGTATGTAGGAAAGTCATTTATCATTGTGAAAATCATTGCATGTAGCTAAAAGGACTCCTACTTGTATGCATCAAATACATCTATGCCATCCTCTCATAACTTCTTTAAGTCCTACACCAATGGTTCCAAGTAGACATCGATATTGTTTCCTAACTGTTTTGGTCCTAAAATCTTCATAAAAAGCATCATATACTTGCGTTTTGTACACAACTAGGGAGGCACCAAAGAACCGGTCATATGCTATGTGTACTACTAAGAGTACAATAATGATTGATTTCATCTGTGTAAAGCCCAAGCAAAAGGCTTCTTGACTCGTTTCCAAATCTGGCAAACATTTCATTTATTTTCTTCTATTAAGGAGAGTCAGTCGGGTGCCGAAAGTATTTTTCATTGCTTATTCTCTCATCAAAATGTCATCTCAACTTCTTTTCTTCTTTCGTATTAGCATACATTTGCTTAAATCGCAATATAATTGGAAGATATCACAAAACCTTTAAAGATTGCCTTTTAGTTGTCTCATAACTATTGCTACAATCTTTCTTCTCTTAATCCTTCAAACTCCTTTTTGTACAATACACAGTCATTAGGGTAAGCATGTATCTTTTTATACTCCATACCGATCATAGACAAGATTTTCTCGGTCTTATACATACGATGTGGAAGTACATTATCCACTAGAAACATATCACATAACAATTCAAGTAATAATATAAAACTACTATCGGTCAAGCTACAAGTTGCCTTTAAGTTGACCAAATGCAAAATACTTGACAAACATGTATAATAAGTACACCCACGGTATTAAAGTGTCTTTGCATCACTCTGCATGCTATCATATACATTCAATTGTGAAAAAGATTCTACCTCAACATCATGAATCATTTTCTCTATTCTATCATCATGTACGACATCCAAAACTTCCTTCTCGTGGAATACAAAATCAGTTACTTCCTCACTATGTCATATCCATCTTGTGTACCAAAGATTTATTCGGATCACAAAGTAATTGATATCTTATATCATCTACATTCCATCGACTCTCATTTAAACACTTAACATAAGCACAAAAATACTTCCCATTTTTACAAGGCACATTCATTTTAGCAAATGCAATAAACCCTTCGACCACATTCTCATATTTCTTCACTAGTTCTTAATGCATTCATCCAAATGTGATTTATTTTATTACCACATAATCCAAATTCAATAGTACTCAAGCTTAGAATAATTGTCATTATGACATGTGAATATGGGTGAAAGAAGGGGATGCCTAACTCATTTTTTATCACCCTAATTACCTTCACAATTTGTAACATTCCAAATGGAAATTTACATAAAAAGTTTCCCAATAAACAATTGGCAGGGGCAGTAAACTACAAGTGGGATCTTCATGCTTAATAAAATTATAGACCGTAAAGGTTGTAAAGTTCTGACCTTGGAGACAACTCCAGCCAAGAGGATCGAAGGATAGGGTGTAAAACACACTGGCAGAGAGGAGGGCAAATTTTCAATGAGAGGTTGGAGTTTGCGTCTTAGGTCTGAGAGGGGATCGGACGATGTGGTTGACGAAAGCCTGAGAGGCGATGAGAGCTTTGGCGGGAAGTGACGAAGGTTGGAGAAGAGGCCGGAGTTCGAATTGGGGTTTGAGAGGGGTCTGGAAGAAGTGATTTCCTTCGACTAGGGCTCATAGATAATTTAGAGATGGAGAAGGAGGGGGAGGCATGATAAAGAGTGGAGAACAATATGTGGGAGGCGAGAGTACAATGTCAAAAAAATATGAATATTTTTTTTAAAATTTTCAACAACTGTTTTTTCAAACTCATAAATATTCATATTTTTTAAAAAAGTTTGGTTTAACTTTTAAAGACTGTTTTTTAAAACCGTCGTTGAAAATAAATTTTAACAACTGCTTTTAAAAACAACGTTGAAAATTTAATTTTCGACTATTGTTTATCTACAAACCATCATTGAAAGCTAAGTCGAAATTTTAAAAATGTCACCGCTTCCTTTTAAAATTTTATTTTTAAAAAATGAATGTTAACTAGTGTAGTTAAATGAACTTTTTTGTAATGATGTTTTCACCCGGGAAAAAAAAAAAGTTACAACTTCTTTTAACATTCTTTTTTGAGTGAAGGTGAATATGACCTTTGTTTATTCTTGTATATTTTTTCCACTCTTTTTTAAAGCATTTTTTCTATTCCGTCTCTTTCTCATGTGCCCTTTCCATAAGTAGACGTGCCTTTGAAAACGAAGAATATACTATCTATGTTACTATCACTTTTTCACCGTTAGATCAGAATCTCAATAGGAGAGAGAAATGATAAAAATAGATAAGATTTTGATCTAACAGTGAAAAAGTGATGGTAACATTAGTAGTACCAAAAAATGGTAGTAAAAATATCCTATCACATATATATATATATATATATATATATATATATATATGTTCTTCTTTTTCAAAGGCACGTCTACTTGTGGAAAGGGCACATGAGAAAGATATATATATTATCTTTAACTAATTATAATTAACTTCTTGATACATAGACTGGATGTGGTAATATGAGCCCAACGTATCAAAAAATTGGGGGCTCGGGTTGGCAAAACAAAAGCTTGTTTTGATATGGGCATTTTCAACCCGCACCCGCCATTGGCTGGCGCTTTTTTTAAAAAAAATAAAAAATAAAAAAATGTTAATTTTGAAAACTTTAATCTAAAAAGTTATTATTTTACACTTATGTTAGCAACTTGATTATATGTTTAATTTCTCATTTTTTTAATGATTTATTTTTTTTATGTTAATATAATAATTATGTAAAATATATGTACGTTTTCGTATAATTATATAAAATATATTATATGTTTTATATTTTCAATTTTTAAGATTATTTTAATTATGTAATATATATATATATATATATATATATATATATATATATATATATATATATATATATTGTTGTATAATTATAGCTTCATGAAAATATAGAAATAACTTCAATTTTGATTATAAAAGTTTATAATTTAATTTTAAAAAGTAAAATAAAATGTTTGAAAAAGTAAAAAAATAGGGGAGGTTGGTTAAGTGGGCTTAGATTGTCAAAATACAAACCCGCGGATTGCGACGGGTGAACCTGCAACGGTAGGTTGATCTGGTTTGATGTGCATAATTTAGCTATTTGGAGCTTAGGAAAAGGAAGGGAGTACAAAAACAGGTAAATATAAGCAATACCTGTAACTTGAAATATTCTGGATTAATTTTTCGTAAGATGATGAATTGATTATTGAATTCGGACTAGTCAATGTTAATTGATGAATTGAAGAAACCTACATCATACATCAGTTTCTTCACAGCAAATTACTAGGAATAACATTTCGTCAAGAGTTTCAGTAAGGAACCTATAACCCGGTGCGCCTGCCTACAATCTAGTGTAATTGGGTTATTTTGCTCATAATAGGTTTAGGACTTAAATAGACGGGCTATTGACACATCTTTAGCCTCTCTATATCTACCCATTTAGTTATATTATGGACACTTTAACTTTGACAGGACAGTAATATGAGTAAGATACACCTCTTTGTGCTGTAATTAATTTTTTTATTATTATTATTCCTTGAAAACTATTATTGACTCAGTCTTGATGTGTGTGTTGTAATAAATTTATGCATCTTTTGAACTTGATACACCTTTACATGAGTCTTTTGCAATACTTAGGATCCTTCTTTCTTCTTTTTTCAATTGTAATGTTTTAATTTAAAAGTTAGAGGTTGAATATTAAAATTATGTGTTAATTGTACTTGTCTAAATTTAGGTTCTTTAGTGTGAATTATGACTATTGAACTTTGAAGATTCATATTTTAGAATTTAGAATGATGAATTTGAATGAATACTTAATGCTTATGTATGTTTTTCTCCAAAAAAAAAAATAAATAAATTGGCCAAATGTAAATAGGTTGCCCGAAACTCAATTAACTTGCCTATTTATGTGTTAGCCTGTTTACACAAGTTTAAATAGGTTGAGGTATGAGTATAAGCAAGTCCATAACTGTTTAAAATTAAATTAGCGAGTTATAAGTTTGGGCAATTCTGATTATTGTAAACAAATTAGAGTTTCTTCTTCTTCTTCCTCAATCAATTACCTTAATTTTAGCCACTTTTCTCTGTTCAAAAGCCGGTTTTTGACCAGCAAACTTTGAATGAATTAAGTGATTAATATTGGGTCTTTAATATTAAAAAGTATTTTTGAATTTCAATTCAACTGAAACTGCTTAGCTTAGCCATCAACAAACCACAATCCTCTCAACAACATTTGAAGTTAAATTTAGTAAATATCATTTCTACTAGTTTGACTGAGATAACTAAATTCCTTATATAAAGTACCAATATACGCGTGCAAATCTTTATATATAAAAATAATCTATACTATTTTTAACATGCATAATAAAAAAAATTAATTTTATATTTTAAAATTAGTTGATTTTGTACTCTCTAAATTATTATATATTAGTAGTATTACACACACACATATAATACATAGCGAACAAAGAAAATTTCCCCAAATATTATCAGTGATGATTTAAATATTGACAAACGACGCCTAAAATTGATAATAACTATTGTCATCATATATTTTATTTGTTTGACGTATAAATGGCTAGGTATGAGAAAATAATTAATTTTTATTATTGTTGTACATGAGCGTTCTATCTATTTTTGAATTATAAAAATCCTAGTATAAATTATTAAAGTTGTTAAAAAAACATTTGTTTCATCCCAATTTTTTTTTTTTTTTGGTTAAGGTGCAATTTCGCCAACGAACTATTGGTTCAGGAGCAATTTCGCCAACAAACTCTTTAGTGAACCAAAATCATCAACAAACTTTTAAAAACATAAAATCTGCACAACACCCATAACGTCCGTTTTCTGCCTTCATGCAAAAATTACAAAATAGGACTCAGATGTTTATAAAAATATATTTAAGCCCAAAAAATTTTAAAATTTTTATTTTAGTCCCTCCACGTACTTTATATGAAGGGACTAAAGTGAAAATTATAAAAAAATTTTGGGGCGGCAAGATAATTTTCTAAAACTTTGGATTCTTTTATGTAATTTTTTGCAAGGCCATCCCTACTCCTCAAAATCCGCCGCTGGTTACATGCCTTTTTTTTTCTGCGTTATCCTGACCTGTGCCCTATTAAGGAGGCCTGTAATTTTAAAAATTTTGTAAGCAGTCTAACAAACCACAGGCCTTACCTCAAAACAAGCCTACTTCAAACAGAGTAAAAACAGACCTACTTTAAACTGGCCAAAAACAAACCTACATCTAGCAGCCTGTTTGAAGTAGGTCTATTTTTTGCCTATTTAAAGTAATTATGTTTTAGCCCTGTTTGAAGTAAGTTTGTAGTTTGTTAGGTTGGTTACAAAATTTTTAAAATTACAGACCTCCTTAATAGGCCACAGGTCAGGTCAGGCTAAGGTTCAAAAAAATGCCTGTAACCAGGGGAGGATTTTGGGGATAGGGATGGCCCCACAAAAATTACAGAAAAGAACCCAAAATTTTAGAAAATTGTCTTTCGACCCATAAAATTTTTATAATTTTCCCTTTAGTTCCTCCATATAAAGTACATGAAGGGACTAAAATAAAAATTTTAAATTTTTTTGGGCTTAAATATAGTTTCATAAACATCTAGGTCCTATTTTATAATTTTTGCATAAAGGTAGAAAACAGACGTTAACGGCGTTGTGCAGATTTTACGTTCTTAAAAGCTTGTTAGCGATTTTGGTCCACTAGAGAGTTTATTGGCGAAATTATTCCTAAGCCAATAGTTCGTTGGTGAAATTGCACCTTAAATCTTTTTTTTAAAAAAAAAAGATTATAAAATATTATTTAGTAATTAAAATTTACATCTACCAATTCACCCCTAATGATCTAAGTCCCCTACTCCCTATTTCCTCATTTATATCCTCCCAAACTATTTCTTTCCTCATTCCTCTACAGGTAGTGTGAGTTAATCCCTTTGTCAAATTTCTCTCTTACTATTATTAGAGCTAGGAAATTGGGTCACATCCGTTGGGCTAGCTCAATTAAGCCCTGGTGCTTTAAGGGTCGGGCTTATAATTTAGAGTTGCTAAATAAAATTAGCCCTGTAGAGCCAGCCTGATTGATGACTTAACTGGGCAGGCCCTGCCGTTAGGTCCTTTAATTTTAATTTTTTTTTTATTAACTTGACTGAAACCGAGAATGTTTTTTTTGGGGGGGGGGGGTGAAGGAACTTCATGAGTTTTTGTTTTGAGAATAAAGATGACGTTTTTCTGTCACCAAAAAAAAAACCCATGACGCTTTTGTTTTATTTGTTCAAATGAGCTTTTCCACAAGCTTATATCATTTTTTTTTGTTTTTGCGCCACTCATTTTGTCATTCATAAATCTGTTTTGTTCAATATTTGTTTAATGCAATTTGATGCAGCCTAATATAAATTATTTGTGGACAATAGTTTGCTTTTAATTATGAATTAGTTACTATGTTTGTTTGTTGCATAATGGGGGTTGTTTGGTTATTAATGTTGACAATATTTATTTAATATATTAGAACTTTAATTGTTATAATTTACCAATTATATTTCTTTAAAAAATTGGATAAAAAATAGTTAAAATTTAAAATAATAACTTCAAGCCCTGTATGGCCGGCCTTGGTGTTCTTGCGTTAGGCTTTGAAAACATAGATATTTTTCTTTCCTCAGGTCCAGTCATCCCTAATTCCCAACTCTAGTGTGAGTGACGATTAAATTATTCACTGGTTATTAACAAAATAGTACTGGTGAAAAATTTTGGAAAATAAAAAACACAAGAAAAGAACCACTTGAAGATAAAGAAAGAAGTAATATTATATGATTTAACAAAACCCTTGTACTAATGAAAAAATATTGTTAAAAAGCAATTCAAAAAGGCAAAGAGTAGGGTAGGTCATGAAAGAGGAGAGAAATGAATTTTCTTAATAAAAAAAAAAGTAAAAATATGGATGTTTTTGTAATGCAATATTTGGTTACGAACAAGATCATATTTTGTAATTTTCAAAATAGAAGGAAAATTATTAGAATTTATACCAGAGAAAAAGGAGGTAAGTGCATTGTACTATAATTCAATTAGATAAAAAGTGTACATTTAATCCTTCAACTTCATAAAATGTTTCTATTTGATTCCTTAACTTCAAAAAATATCTTTTAGTCCTTTAATCCTAACATGATTGTTTTGTAATAGTCATTATTATTTTGTAAATTAAAATTTATCTATTATCATTTGACAATATTTGTCAAGTATAAAATTTTAATATCAAAACTTTTTATTAACAACAGTTAAAGCAAAAGGACTGGAAAGACTATTTTTAAAGTTAAGGGATCAAATTAAAATAATGCATGAAGTTAAAAGATTAAAAGTATACTTTTACCTTGCAATTATAACAATTTGAATTTTTTATATTCTATAAAAACTGTTCTTAGATTAAAGAGAAAATGTAATGAATCATTATTGCCGCAGCATTAGTGTTTTCTAAGCAGAATCATAAGTGGTGCTACCTTGAGTGTTAGGCAACCTTACAAGTTGCAACCACCTCAAATTCAACATTCTGTGATGTAAATAAAGTTTAATTTGTTAGTAATTATCTTAAAAGATCAAATCATCAACCTCAAGAAAAAAAGCCAAACCACTTACTTTCCGAGCACCTTTTGAATCCCAATGACTAACTTACATCAGCAATTACCAAAGCATACTGAAAAATTTCTTACTACAAAAGTCAGTGAACCAACATCATCAGCCTCCTCTTTTCTCATAGACTCTGAGAATTCTTAGGCTGTGCACATGTCATGACACCCATAATTGGCTGACCTCAATCTTGAATCTCACGTTGGAAAAGAAACAGAAGACATTCTCTTACTGTTCCTAAATTGGAACAACCTATGTTAGTCATAGGTGGCTGAGATTGTGTTTGGAAATGTGCTTAGGAGATCAAAGGCATGCTTATAAAAACGAAATACGAAGTCATTTCTACAATTACGTTGAAAGAAATGTATATTCATGAAAACGCTATACATACATGCATATATGATATATAGATATAATTCTTTCTACTGAATTATATCAGTTTATTCGATTCTAAATTTTTATTAGGTATTGTCAGAATAAAATGTTAGTCCAACCTTTAAAATATATGAAGATTTCATCAAGTTATTGGTATTAGGGCTACAAAATTCCTCTAAAAGCATGTGGGGTCCCAATTTTCTTTTTTGAGAAGGACAAGTAGGCATCAAGTTTGAGTGGGGTTTAAAGGGGAAGGCTTTAAGGGAAATATAAGTTAATGATAATGGAAGCAAGAACTGAACAACAAGAAAGAATGGTTGTTTATATAATCATGCCTCTCAAAAAGTTCCCCATTGAGATCTGAAAGCTCTGATTCAACATATATAGAGTATTATTGTTTAAGCACTCAGGGAAAGAGGAAAAATATATATATATCCACGAGTATAGAGGAAAAAATGGAAAGACAAAAATTCTTTATAGTGATATATTCGGTGAATGTTAAACTCAACATTTGCAGCAAGAGAAAAAGAAAAAAGGAAAAAAGAAAAAACAACAGCTACTTCCTACCAAAAGGTGAAAAAGATTTGTCCATTACCCATTAATCTTTCTGAACATTTCTCTATTTATTCTCATCATTGGACTGTGACAAAAGATTCTCAGAATTAAGTCCAGACACTATCAGATGCTTGAAAATTATTAAATAAAATAACCCTATTCATCAGCAGGAGCAGGTAGATTAAGATCAATCAGGCAAGGAACAACAGAAGGAGAAGGAGAAGGAGATTCTTGATGGACTATTAATCCATGGTTGTTGTTGTTCTTGTTGTTCTCTTCAAATCCACCTACAAGATGGGACCTTTTGTGACCTCCCAAGGCTTGACCTGACCTGAAAGTTCTGTTACAAATTGGGCACTCATGCTCCTTTGTTTTCTTTGACGACTTCATCACTTTCTTACTCTTGGCCAGCTTGTTACTGCTCTTAGGCTTCTGATAAGAAGAATAAGGAAAAGAATCAGAATCAGTACTGTCATATGATGATGATTCTGATTCAAATGAGTCTTTTTTGTAGACGACTTCATGATTGGGAAAACTGGTTTTCTTCTTTTTGCAGGAAACTTGATCATCCAAATTTTTACCAACATTTTCTTGTTTGGCACTGTTAAATGAATCATCAAACTTGTCTAAATTTCCCAACACTAGTTTCTTGGATTCTCTACTGTTCCTGCTTCTGTTGCTCATCATCTTCCTTGGTTCAGAGACATAATAATCCTTAAATCCATACCCATCTTTCACTTCTGCTCCATTAAAAACATCATTCCTGAAAACCCCATGAATTGAAACATTTGAATCTTCCATTTTGGAACCATATCTAGAATTCCCAGAATCTGAAAACTTCAACTTCGTCCTGTCCTTTCCCACCTTCACAATCTCAGAAGTATCATTATGAATAGAGTTCTTAACCTTATTCTGACCATCATTTATAGCAATTCTGGCATCAACAGAGTGTGATTTGGCTTTGGCCTCTACAATTGCAGAATAGTTATCAGAATTAGACTCTTTTTCCAAATCAAAACCACTTTTATGGCTATAAAAACCCTTAGACAACAACATCAAGCAAATAGCCACCTCTTCTACTCCTTCTTGTTCAACCTCTGACACAGATGAAGTTGGGTTATTATTATTCCTATTATTAAGGGTCATGAACCTTGTTCTCTTCAAATCCTCTGGATCAGAAGTTTCAGTATCAGATTGAGCATCATCCACTATTGCAAATTTCTGTTTATCAGAAGTGTGACATGCCATGTGACCACATAGAGCTTTCAAAGAAGTAAATCCTTTCCCACATTCTCTACAGAACTTCTCCTTATAATGTAAAGTGAAGAAGGGATGAACAAACCTCTTTGTTTTTTTGGGATTCTCTCTGAGCCCATAATCTGAACTTAAATCTCTCTTCTTCCTCTTCCTTCTCGCAGCTTCATCATCAACATCATCACTTTCAAACTTGCTTGAATCAGTAATGGCCCTATTTCTTGAATGATGATTCATGTGGGTTCTAATGTGACCACCCAGTGACTTCCCACTTGGGAACCTCTTGTTGCAGTACCTGCACACAAACTTCCTCGTCTCCTCCATTGATTGATTTGAGTTGAGTTGAAGAATCTGATTATATATACACACACCCCCAGGAAATAAGAAATGATATGATCAGAAAACTATTGCAGTATTACCCATCTGAAAACCTTGCAAGTACAAAATATTTTATAAGCATATTTCTCACTGAGGACAAAACTCGAATGGTTAATGTACGAAGCAATGGACAAAACTCAGAATTCTAGATCGAGCTCATAAGAAACAGATCACGAAGTTTCTTGCTTTTGGACCACTGATCATCATCGGGAAGAAGAAGAGAATCACATAGTGTTCAGATGTGACAGTTCTATAAGTACGATCCGACCCACAAAAAGAGGACGACCCCCTAAAATTTCGTAATTTTTTAAAAAAAATCAACCCCAGCAAAGTATGGAGAGAGCTCAGAAATTTGGTGGGTTTAGATTGAAAAGATCAAATTTTCAAGAAAAGGGTGGGTATAGTAGCAGTGAAGAATAATCAAAGGAGCTGAAGGAGGAGCCGTAGCCATAATTCCTTTCTCTTTAGTTTGTTGTGATGTGTAGCTGGGGGAGAATTCCATGCATGAAGGAGAAGGAAAGGATTAAGAAAAGGGCAAACAAGGATTGGTCACACGTGTACTTCCTTGAGAATCCTTCGCTGTTGATTTTAGATTGGAATGATTTCTTGTTTGTTGAGATCTCTTCCCAAAAAAAAAAAAAAAGACAAAAAAAGGAAAAGACAAAAAAAGGGAAAATTGTTGGAAAATTCCCGTAATAAAATTAATTGCACAAAAATACTTGAACGAGTGCAACTTATCTTTGGCGGGATACAATTGTTTTTCAGTTATGTGCAAATATTTTTGGTTTTGCATATAGTTGAAAATAAGTTACTTATATATCAATATAGTTAAAAGATATGTTGCATAGTTGAGCCTTTAAATAGATTTTTAGTACCTTTATACAGTAAGATTTCAAATATTTTAACAATTTTTCTCAAAATAGAAAAAAACATAATTACATTAATTTATATTATAAATATAAACTCTTGAAAGGAATATTATGTATTTTTAATTAAATAATTTGTATGAGTGTTTTAGAAGGGTTAATTTTCTTGGTTGGTAAAATTTAAGAGTAGAATCAGTTTCTAAAACATGTATGTTAATGGAAAGAGGAAATTAAAACTACATGTGAAGTTCATATGTCAAATTAGGTAATTGACATTGACATGTGGTGTAGACCAAATTTCTAAGGGAAAATTGACCTGGAGGCCCAATATATAAAGATAAATATAAAAAAGGCCCTACAAACTTTCTCATACCAGAAAAGGCCCTAGGGTCTTTTCTGGTATTAAGTTCCATGAGAAAATTACCTAAAAACCATTATGAGACACCCACGATCTGAACCATTATCAACCCACACTCACCCACACTCTAAACCATTCTCCATACTCTAAACCACCCTCTTCCTTCGTTTTGCTCGTCATTGTCGCCGCTCTCATCGTCGCTCGCATGAAGCCCTCCGCCGTGCATGCTCGATCTACCTCTCCCGTCACTATCTCTACCAGAATTCTTCGAAACGGCCAAGTCGCCCTTTGAATCTAACATTTGAAGAATTCTTCGAAACGAGATGGAGTTCCAGTCCGAGTACGCACCTCCACAATAGGTTCACACTCCTTTCTTTTCTGAATAATGATTTTGCTATTATTTTTGTGCTAATCTTTTCATTTAGTTGTTCATTTATATCTCATTTTCGGGTATTACAATTACTTGGAGTTGGCGATCTTGGAAATTTATCATTCCTATCTTGTTGTTATTATTAGTTTCTGAATATGTGTAGATGTGGAAACCCAAACTGTATAAATGTCGTGCACAGTATTGTACTGTCCATAGTTAATCAAATGCCTTTGTATTTGAAGCTTGGCTATATTTCTTATATTATGATAGTTACTGGAAAGAAAACTACAAAAATCGATGAAAGAGGGCTCAAGTTAGGTGATGTTGGGAATAAATCCATGCCTTTTGAATTCATTAACTCGTACAGCAAGTGGGAACGATTGATAGAGATTAGAGGATCCAGATATGATCTAATTTAAAATAAAAATAAAAAGGAAAGGGATAACTGAAAAGAAAGAAAAGAACTCAACTCAAGTTAGCAATACCAAAGTTGTTGTTTAGGGCTAATTATACTAAAAATTTCAGATTTCTACTAAAAATAGGCTTTTAGTTGCCGGTTGGAGAGTTAGGAGTGGCTTACTGGATCAATTCGAGAGGCTTTCAAACCCTATTGATGTCTGGTTCAAAATGGGAAAATGGTACATGGTTCATTTTGTCACTCAATTTAAATTGTTATGATTTTTATAAATTGTTCATTTAGTCATACTCAATATAATGATTTATTTGAGTTTCAATGTTTTTTTGGGTTTGAATGAGAATTAAATAGAAAGCTACCCATTTCTGTGATACCAAAATTGAGAGGGAAACTTTATATGAGGAGCCAAATAGAGAAAGCAATTCTATGATGGTTGCCTCATAATGTTCTGAACTTGAAATAACAGGGTATTAAATGTCTGCTACATTGGTGGTTAAAAGCAACAAATTGCTTCTATTTACATGAATAGAACTTAAATCCTATGACAATGCATGGCATGTAATTCAATAGATGAACTAAATAGTGATTGCAAGTTTTTAGAACGTGTATTGTTTTCTCTACTGCAGTGCTTTTATCTTTTGTTGTTTGTTATTTACCAACAGAGTTCAGATTCCCTCAAGAAATTCAACACTCATTGTTGTGATTGCAGATGAGGTAAGAATGCCATGCTTTTATCTGATGCTTTTGGTACATGCTTTTTTTTTTTGTTGAAGTTGTCTTATAGATTGTAAATGTGTTCTTTTAGTAGGACAGTGTAGACACTCTTCCAGTAAGCATACGTCTAAACATAAATTGGTTTATACCCTTTAACACAACAATATAAACCAACTTTCTTTCCTACACTAACGAATTCCTGCTACATTAAGTGATTGCTCTATTTTGTATGATCTTGAACTTTTGACTTACTGCATTGAAACTAATTGAGATCAAAATCTGATTTTTTTTTTTTTGTGGTAAACTAGATAAAAAAAAAATAGAAGAATTGAATTCCTTAATAAAATGCTAATCCTGATGATGCTCTTTATTTTAGACTTATTATTGTTGTAGATTTTGTTGGAATTTCTAGAAATTCACGTTTGAGCATTGCTACTCATTTGCTCTATTGGATCAGATTTAGTGATGTAAATAAATTCAAACTTGCTAAAATTTATGCCTCTTGAATTTGCTGATAGGTTGGTGGAAATAAGTTGGTCATGCGCACCAAACACTGAAGATTGGCATGTTGTGGTGGTTGGTCAATCATTGAAATAACACACATCGGGACAAAGTGATATCGATGTCGAGGACTCCCAAAAGCGGAAGATGAGTCGTTAGGAAGCAATCCTTTTATGTACATAGGCTGACTTGTTTTTATGTGTATCTAAATTTGAGAGGTTGTTTGACAGATTTTATTTGGTCAATTGTACAAAACACTTGAGTTCATATTGTTTAGGACAAAGTTTTGCAAATTTTCTTATGTAGATGACATGACATTTTAATGTGAATGAGAATGACAATTGTTTCGTGCATTTCTTGTCTTTATTAGTTTTGTGTGAAGAAGCAAGAAAATGGAATATAATCAGGTACCCGTTTGTCAACACCATCAGCCTCATTAACAACTAATCAGCCCCCTATTAACAACACTATCAGCCTCATTAACAACTAATCAGCTCCCCATTAACAACACTATCAGTCCAATTAACAACTACATCAGCCCCTTTTGACAACAATATCAGCAACTAATGACAACAATATCAGCAAAATATGACAGCTACATAAGCAAAATATGACACCATAGTGTTGTTAATGGGGCTGATGGTGTTGTTAAAGGGGGCTGGTGGTGTTGCTAATGGGGTTGATCGTGTTGTTAAAGGGGGTTGATTGTGTTGCTAACCGGGCTAATGGTGTTGTTAAAGGGGGCTGATGGTGTTGCTAATGGGGGTGATCGTGTTGTTAAAGGGGGCTAATGGTGGTGTTGTTAAAGGGAGCTGATGGGATTATTAAAGGGGGCTGATGGTGTTGCTAACCGGGCTGATGGTGTTGCTAATCTGACTGATGGTGTTGTTAAAGGGGGCTGATGGTGTTGCTAACCGGGTTGATGGTGTTCCTAATCTGACTGATGGTGTTGTTAAAGAGGGCTGATGGTGTTGCTAATGAGGCTGAAGGTGTTGCTAACCGGGCTGATGGTGTTGTTAAAAGGGGCTGATGGTGTTGCTAACCGGGCTGATGGGGTTGTTAAAGGGGGCTGATGGTGTTGCTAACCCCCCTTTAACAACCCTATCAGCCCGGTTAGCAACACCTTCAGCCTCATTAGCAACACCATCAGCCCCCTTTAACAACACCATCAGTCAGATTAGCAACACCATCAGCCCGGTTAGCAACACCATCAGCCCCCTTTAACAACACCATCAGCCCGGTTAGCAACACCATCAGCCCCCTTTAGCAACACCATCAGCCCGGTTAGCAACACCATCAGCCCCATTAGCAACACCATCAGCCCGGTTAGCAGCACCATCAGCCCCCTTTAACAACACCATCAGCCCGGTTAGCAACACCATCAGCCCCCTTTAACAACATCATCAGCCCGGTTAGCAACACCATCAGCCCCCTTTAATAACACTATCAGCCCAGTTAGCAACACAATCAACCCCCTTTAACAACATCATCAGCACCATTAATAACACTATCATCACCCTATTAACAACACTATCAACTCCCTATTAACAACACTATCAGCACTACTAACAACACGATCAGCCCCTCATTAACAAGTATATCAGCACAATTAACAACACAATCAGCCCCCCATTAACAAGTACATCAACCCTTTTAACATTAGTATCACTGAAAAATGACATCTAAATTAGCCCATTTTGACAACAACATCAACAAACAATAACAAACATTTTTCAACATCATTTACATTTGTAACAATATTAGTGTGTCTACATAAATGAAACCTGGATACAATTGTGTCAATTGTGTGTTATATCCAACTTTCATTTACAACAACCAATATGTATATAAATTGGTAATTACAACTTCACACGCCACCTCCAAAAAATAATATGGTGAGATTCCTATCTATGACCATTTACAACAAAAGAGTGTGAGACGCAATGCCCAAAAAATAAACAACCAAGGCACCATAATAAAATGTGTCATACAACCACTAAAATTTATGTTAATGAATAACAAGTTAGCCTATGTACATAAAAAAATTGCTTCCTAATGCCTTCATCTTCCACAGGAGTTCTGATTATCAACGACACTTTTTCTTCATGCGTGTTGTTGCGATGGTTGACCAACCACCACAACAAACCGACCTTCATTTCCCTTAGTTTTCCCATGGAATAGTAAGGCATTGTGAATTCATCCTCTTGCTCCGTCCCATGCCACATTTGCAACCAAGAAACCACATGAAGACCACATGAGTCCTTGAAAAAAAAGAAATAGACAAAGTTGTTAACAACATACTTCATGTAACCTGCACATTATAATTAGGAGGGTTAAACAACTTAATAGACACAAATTGCTATTAGTAGAATGATTTCAAAATAATGCACTGAACTATATCATAAATTCTCCTAATTAAAGTATAAATGCACAAATAAAGAAAATCTCACACATAATTCCTCAAATAAACTTAAACAACTTGACCTTAACTTAAAGCCATGAACTACAATAGAATAGTTATTGTATACTGAATTGAAGAGGAAGCAACACAGTCTAAATAACCTGAAAAACTTTCAATGATGCTTTTTGATTAAGTCTTGTTTCAAATTTCAAAAAAGATGATAAAACTAAAGGTAGCTCATTTATGAAACCTTCATCAAATAACTCTAGGTTATAGATCTCAAGAAAAGGTAGATATTAAGCGGAGAACATTGAATGAAGTAGATAAAAGAAGCACCAAAAATGGCATATAAGGGGGTCTCACCTTGGGAAGAAAGATCCTCCTATCTGTGATGTACGGGATAATAGCAGGTATTTTACAAATAGACAACGCTTCAATGAACAGAAGACCAATCACTTGCCATTGTCTCATTCTGAAAGTTTGAAGTGCATCCATAAATGACATTGTATCCAGCAAGCGTTCCTAAAAAGTTAACAATATAAAGAAAATATTTGAAGTTATTCATTGACTAAGCAAGATACAACACTTCATCTCTAATGCATCAATATAGCTACCCCTAATTCAATGAATATAAAAGTTAACAAGCAAAAACTAAAAACATTATAAACCCTTATCTTCAACATACCATCCATATTCCACCAAAAATAACTACAATCCGGACAGTACTGAGATTGTTGAAGTTCATAATTAGTGATTCATGCATAAGTTCTGAGCTCTCACACAATATTGTTTCACCAAAACAGAGTATATTTATCCTCTAAACAAACTCTAATAAACTATGAACAATTTTGCATTACCAAGAAGCAAGATAAAGGAAAAGGGAATGCCATGCATTTATTGATCAGTTAATCAATTATGTTAAAAGAGCGCCTGTTTGGGAAATGCTATAATCACTTAAAAGAAGCTCTTTTGTGCTTTATGATACAGAACCCCTTTCACATATGCATCTCATACGAGCAAAATCACTTAAAATAAGCTAATTCAAACACCCACTAAGATCCCATGAGACATTGGCATTGCATAGGCAATGCAAGTAACTCTTAATTCCACTAGGAAGTGAAATCCAAAACTTGAAAGCAAGAAACCCTACGGTAAATAGGAAATAAATTCATAATCAAACTTGTAAAAAATATCCCAAAACCAAGCCAACTCTTTTATTGCCATTTTCCCATAGTTAAAACCTAATCCCAAATTACACCAACATAAACATCACTCAAGGAATCAAAGTCCTAGCACTAAAAATAAAATCAAATTCCTTTTCTGTCATTCCAAAAATGAGACGATGTTAAATTAAGGAGATTTTTTGGGTTATAAATTTACTGAAATGTGTTTCTTTTCTTTTTTACTTTCTCTCATCTTTATTCTGCACTGCCACCCTAGACATGGCCTACTGACTTTTAATTACCTTTAAAATCCTATAAGCTACAATCACAATATTTTCCTCAACTTTACATAGCAAAGTCCTAAAGCCAATCCTTATGAAACCAAATAATGCACTACAGCTGTAGGATTCCAATAACCAGGTAGCAAGAACAGTCATCCATGGCCTTAAAACCAGATCAAGTCACCTAACCCTAATTCCAAACAAAGACATTTTGGCCATTTTATAGAATGAAAGTAATTTGGAACCATGGAGTCCTTCATATATCCAATAAAGCATGCTATTTTCTAAGCCCCACATCAGAAAGCCAATTCACATCTTTCCGTAAACAAAAATGATATTCATGTGATACTAAAAATGGAGGGGTTACTTTATCACCTAATCAACATTCAATAATAGTACATTCAGGCAATTTAAAAAGGCAATGCATTGTATATCTCCACAAATTAAGCCATAAGGAATGACTTAGCAACAACTATATTCTATTCCAAGTTTCATTTTTTTAACTCAGCCATGCCAAATCATAATCTAGAACAAAATCACATAACCCCAAAGTCATACCATCCCTTTCTCCAAGGTAGATATTGGTGTTGGCAACCTAAGATCAGCAACAAGTCCAGGTAAAGCTCGAGCAAGACAACTGGAAAGAGCTTGTTTTATTTTTGATGACCGACCGTCAGCTAAGACAACTTTAGAGGGATATCCTCGCCCATTAACTGTTTGATATTCTTCATGAAAGCTTTCATCCCTTCCATATATAAATGCCAGAGAAGATGATGTTGTCCATGAAAATAGAGCATTCCACATCATTGTAAAAGGTGACAACTGAAAGAAGTTAAGAAAGCATTAATCACTTCAAAAATAAAAGTATGTATCGACTCTAGAAAATGCATACAACTTGTACAAATTCTCACAAGACTTACAGTCAAACTGAAACCCTCAGGTGGAGGGTCATACCATGAATCTTCCAAGTCAAAATCAAATGCTAGATTTTCAAAATCAAAATAAAAATCCAAATCTAACGTTGGAAATAAAATGCAGAGACAGTAACAGATTTTGAAATTGAAGCTCAAGCAATTAAGTGAAATTGGGTCTATTATCAAAAACTGAAATTGATAGGCCAGAAACAACTCAACATTGAAGCTTACGTGAAATATGAAAAAGTGTGAGAATCTTATACTATGAAAGCCTTTGAAACACTCAACTCTAGAACAAGTCTTGTAAAATCCAGCCATGAAAAAAAACCCAGATTTAGACCAAAATCTTAGAGAAACCAAAAACCCCGAAATAGAGTTTAAAGAGGATTAGAAAGGGGGAAAATCATAGAAATAAGTACAAATCTACGAACCTTTTGGATCTCAAAGGCATCAAAGCCATTGGGTTCACCAGATTCAAGCTCTGCCTCGAAGAACAGAGAAGCATACGGTGAATAATAGAGCATAGAGAGAACAAGAAGAGCAAGGAATCAAACAAAACAAAGAGCTTCAATGGAGCTCCAATCACTGCGATTCAAACCTAGACGATATAAAATCCGTGTACTCAAACACTGTTTTTGAAGAAATCTCTCGCAGAAATCTCAGAAAACTCGGAAGAAAGATACTGAGCCTTCTTTATTCTCTGATTCTTGGGGGTAATAAAGTAATTTGTTGTTTGAACTTAATACCCATAAAGGCCTTAGGGCCTTTTCTGGCATGTGAATGTTTATTGGGCCTTTTTTGAAATTATTTTGCTACTTTAGGCCCTGACATAAATTTTCCCAATTTCTAAAGTGCCTTAAATTTGGTTGCTTCAAAGGTTTATGATCAATGAAACAATTGAAAGGTCAGATATTCCAAACATTATTACTTGGAGCACCTCACCATTGCCTGCCCCTTCTTGAAAATGATGTTTCTTTGTTCAAGTATTGTGATTTTTATTTTTTTATTTATTTTTTTGCACACATCTCTTAAGTCTATCTTGTAAAAAAGTGAGAAGTTGAATTGTCGAATTGGCAGCTCATTTTGAGGTGGACTTTTTCAACCCGTCTCACCTAAGCGCGACCTATGGGAAGCTATCTTGTTTTTGGTTTTATTTTTTCACAAATTTTTATTTTCACTTCAGAAAAAAGAAGTTATTGTTTTACACTTGATTTAAATATAGCCTTGCTTTATATTATGAATCAATTCCCATGTTTAATTTAGGGTTAATGTGCAAATTTAGCAACAAACTATTACCCTATAGACATCCAATACAATAAACTATTTTCCGGTGCAAAAATAGATATAATTAATTTATTTGGTAGCACTTATAGCAACGTCGTTAATCTGAGTTCACTTTCATTATTTTTTGCAATGTGGGTCCCATCATTTTTCTCACTCTCTATTATTTTAATATTTGTTTGAAAGGATTAAAGTGTAAATTTATCTATGAACAATTTTCCTATGAGCACCCAATACAATTATTTTTCATAAGAGCATTTACAAGACAAATATTAGCATTTACATAAGAGAATTTACATTGACGCCCTTACTTTTTTCATAAGAGTATTTATAAGATAAATATGGACATTTACAAAATAAATAAAGGGATTTAAAAGAATTCATGGAGTTAAAAAGTTTTGGCCATTCACATACTTATCTTGCCAAAAAAATTTTACTGCACTCCAAATAAAATTTAAGTTTTTTTAATGAAAAGATAATAATATCCTTACTTTATTTTTACATATGGGTATTTACAACATAAACAAAGGGACTTCAAAGAATCCAGAGAGTTGAAATTTTTTTGTCATTAACATATTTATCTTGTAAATGTCCATATTTGTGTTGTAAAATTTTTTAAGTGATATTTTAGAGGTTGACTGAAATAAAATTGCTTCCATAGTGTCTAAGTAACATTTTCCTATTTAAAAAAGACACATATTTCTTAAAATATATTAAAATAATAGAGAGTGAGAAGATTGATGAAATCCATAGTGCAAAAAGTGGAAATTAACTAAGGTTAACAACGTTACTATAAGTGCTATCAAATAAATTGATTATGTCTACTTTTGTACCAAAAAATATAGTTAATTGGGTGCCGATTGGAATATAGGTCATTAATAAATTTGCACATTAACCCTTTAATTTATGATTTTTATATTGATAAAATTATCATGTAAAATATATTATATTTTTATATTTATAAGGGTTGATTTAATTATATAACTTCAAAAATATATAAAAAAAATTGTAAACACAGAAATTTTTAATTTAATTTGACTTTTTTTCCTTAAAAAATTGCAATGTTTAAAAAGAAGCCGAAAAAGTGGGTTTGCGATGACAGGCTAAGTTGTAATTTTTCCAAGGAGGAAGGTTAATTTTTCCACCCTAAAAAACCATTAAGTAAAGGTATCTTTATTTGACCGTTTTTGTTAAATTTATAAAAGTTAAGTATTTTAAATAAGGGGATATCATTTCTACTTTTAAGGTAGAAAAAGTTTTATGCCTTAAGTCAAACTACGCCGTTTTGGCTTTTTTTTTTTCCTTTTTTTCCTTTCATCTCTTTATCTCTTCATTTAAAAAAGAGTCAAAACGACGTAGTTTTGACTTAAGGCAGAAAACTTTTCTGCCTTAAAAGGCAGAAATGATATTCCCTTTAAATAATGCTTGAATATTTGACTGTTATTTATAATCTAATGAGCAAAAAATTTAGCTGTGAAATAATCCCATTTTATGGGGCCTTTAACTCCTCGATGGGGAAATGTGCTTGTGGTGGCATCATGCGGAATCGCCAGGGCGAATTTGCAGTGAATGGATTCATGTATCGAGTGAGCTAAGGTTCTGTGATTATAGCGGAAGCCTGAGGCATTTTGTGGGCACCAAAGCTTGCTTGGGATCGACACCTGACTTTGTTGTAGTTCTTGAAAGCGATGATAATAATTATGTAGGAGGAATTTTATTTCCGCTTACGAAAAGGTTTTATTGTTTCTCAATCATCAGAACTGTGAATTAGGCATAGGTCTGTCTTCAAAGGTTATGGCCTAAAAGAACCGACTATTTTAGGCCCCACATTTTTTAAGTCTGGCTTGTGGGTATGTATACATGCTAGGGACGAAAACCATTTATCTAATTGTGTGCTTGTATTTTTTAAGGAAATATAATTAATAAATTATAATCATTAAAGTTCTAATTTAGTAAATTACTGTTATCAACATTAATATCTATAAACAACATGCACCATGCAACAAACAAACATAATCAATAAGTTATAAACAAAAGTAAATTATTATCCACATACTACAATTACAAATAATTAATGAGAAGATTTAACAAAATTTAAAATACTTCTTATACATATGTCTTGAATATTGTAAGTAATCAACAAAGTAAGCAATATAAGATATGAACAAAACAGTACTATCACTAAAAAGTAAGTCAAAAAATACAAAATTAATAAAAATATTTATGAAATAAGAAATATCTTTTATAAGTTTTTAATTTTGTGAATTCTTAATACAATATGTTCTTATGAAACTTAATTTTTAAAAAGATAATAATAACAAAACATTTACAACATCATTAATAAAGTATAAAAAATCGATAATATTATTATCATATAAATAATTTTAAAAAATAAAAACAAACAAGCTTAAAAGGGTGAGCTCTTGGCCCTACATTTTATAGGCTAGCCTTTTTAAGTCTATATTCACTTTTGAAGTAAAAATTTTAAACCCGGCCTTTATATATTCAGGGTCTAAAGTGGCCAACATGCAAATTTGACCTGTTTTTCTTTTCTGTCTCTACCAATCATGCACATAGATGACATTCATCATCCCTATACCGTCTTAACGGAAATCCGGCAAATGATAGGGAGGAATTGGCAGGTCGATTTAGTGCACTGTGCTCGAGATGTGAACATGGTGGCGGATGCGTTAGCGGCAGAGGCATGGAATATAGGGGTTGATGTCATGATGCTTACTTTCCTATCAAAACGAATCAGTACGCTTATCCTCCAGGATTTGGATACGCTTTTGCTTGATTCTTAGCTGTTAGTTTTCCCTTTTGTTATTTTGAAAAAACACTTGGCCGGCTAGTCCGATTTGATATTTTATAGGGAAAATTTATATGAGAGCCCTTGTAACAGAAAAAAAATTCAAAAAAGACCCTAAGATTTTGAAAACACCAAAAAAGGCCCCAGGGTATTTTCTGGTATAAATTCATTAAAACGTTAACAACTATATCAGCCTCATTAGCAACTATTTTAACCTCGTTAACAACTATATCAGCCCCATTAACAACTAAAGTTTTAATGAATTTATATCAAAAAAGGCACTAGGGCCTTTTCTAGTATTTTCATAATCTTGAGGCCTTTTTTTATTTTTTCTGTTTAAAAGGCCCCCATATGGATTTTCCCTGTTTTATACTATAATTTAAAATAAGACAGCTATATAACTCTCGATGGAAAATTTCATTGAGAGTTATATATTTGTCTTAGTTACTCTTGTCATGTTTTACAATAGAGTGAAACACTTCAACCCCTGATTACTCTAAATTATAAATAGGGAAAATGACATTTAAACATCATATAAAATTTTAAAATCTATAAATGTCTACTAAAAAGGATAAAAGATAGAGAGGTATGCAGGTAGGAATCTGAGTTTTGAATATTTGGATAGTAGGCTAAACTACCATTTCCTTCTTCTCTCTCCATTCCATTCTCTCTTTTTCACCATCATCTTTCGTTCAGCTTCATGGGATCGAAGAAGAAGAAGAGTGAGCTTTCATATTTCATTCAACTCGCATTCTCTCCCTACTTCTTCTTAGATCCCATGGAACTAAACGAAAGATGATGATGAAGAAGAGAGAATAAAGTTGAGAGAGAATAGTAAAAGAAATGGCAGTTTAATATTTTTTCTGAAATATTTAAAACAAAGATTCCTACATACATACTTCTTTGTTAATTTCCCTTTTCATTAGACATTTCTAAGCTTTGGAATTTTATATGGTATTTAAATGTCATTCTCCCTTACAAATACCTCACTTCTAACAAGGGCCTACAGCCTAGCCTAGTCTATATAGTAAATAGGTCAAGCTTAGGTTTAAATCTATTGCTACGCCTATTTAGATAAATAGGCTAGCCTATTTTCATAAGGCCTAGCTAAGCTAGCCTATAAGCCTACATGCCTAGTCTTAAGCCTAAACCTGACTTATTTACTAAATAAGCTAGGCCTATTTTCATAAGGCTTACTTTATAAGCCTACAGGCCTGATCTATTTAACTTTTTACTTCCTTTGATTCTTAATATAAAACATATTTAGAAAGTTAATCTTGGTCATAAATATAAGATATAATTTTTGTATTTGTCAATCATTTTATAATTTACCTCTATGAATGCTCTCTTAAAAACAAGCAAGAAGGAGAGATAATGATGGAATTAAGGAAGATGATTGGGTTGTGTTAGCTACAATTTAAGAAAAAGGTTAAAATTAGTTAAAAATAAAAGTGTCTTAATTTTTTTTTTTCAAGTATATATGCGCTTATTTATAAGGGCCAAGTAAGAGAGAGAAATAAAATAGTCGACATCATGAGTATCACTTACCCTTTAATTAATGCAATATATATATAATTAATGAGGGGCACGAATAGAAAATTCTTATTAAATGTTGAGACAACTATTATCAGAGTTCTTATAAAAAGGATCAAAATAATTCAAATTTGAGACTCTTATAAAAAGAGCCAGAAGGATAGTAAGGAAAAGAAAACAATGTTTATTGACAAACAGTTATCCAAGCAAGTAGGAATAAGAAAAAATAATAGTTTGTTGACCAATAAGCCATATTTTTCAAAATTGACCAAGCATAATGTGCAAGTAGCATATAAAACTAAATTTTACCTCGTTTACTTTTCCCATATAATTCAGGGCAAACTCCTCCTGCGTACTAAGATTATAATATTTCATATAAATTTATAGCAATTACTATTTTGCTTTAGTGGGTATGATGATGAAAATCATGGGAGATGGAGTGAGTTAGTGTTGTCGTCTTGAGTGATCAAAGAAAAGAGAAGTAGAAGTGAATGATTGATGAAAAGACAAGGCTGAGTTAATGATGATGGGATGTAAAACTTAGGATTATGGTTAAGTTGGTAAATTTATAAATAATTTAGGATAAATGTGCAAAAATACACATATGTTTTACCCTGAGGAGTGCCCAGTACTAAATACTTTTTTTCAATGCAAAATTAGTCATGAACTTTTAAAATTGGGGCAAAAATACTATCACCGTTAGGTTAGCTTAGCACACGTTACTTTTGCAGTAGGCCCTACATTATTAAAAGAAATAAAATGCCTAAGTGTTTTAATTTACTTTATTGCCCTCCCTTCCCTCTATCAATCGCTTGTAACCAGCCTTCAAGCAGCATCGATCTTCCTTCTCTGACTACTTCCTGTGTCATCGCGTGCACAGGTTTTCTCTCTCCCTCACATCCCAACACCAACTCAACGGACTCATATCCGAAAAACTCCACAGGATGCACAATCTTAAGAAAAACTTGTTTTCATCTCTCTCCCTCAGATCCCAACGCACGATTCAAGCTTCTCTGGTTTAATGGTTGACAGATCATTAGGTTTGGCTAATCGACGACACGATCTCATATGGTCGTTAAAATTTTGAGTTACGATGACTGGTTTTGAAAAACCATTCATCGTAAGTTTCAATGACTGATTTTCAAAAACCAGTCGTGGAAACTCAAAATTTTCACGACTAAAATTTTAGTTTCAACGACTGTTTTTTGAAAAACCAGTCATGGAAATTCAATTTTCACAACTAAAATTTTGGTCATGAAAATTTTGAATTTTCACGATTGGTTTTTCAAAACTAGTCGTTGAAACTTACAATGGCTGTTTTTTTTTTCAAAACCATCACTAATTACTTATCATACACAACTAAAAACTAGATCCAATTGACAAAAAGAAAAAGAAGTCATGGCTAAATGCTCTTCACAATGATAAGTAATTATGAGATTTAAATTGTAGATCTCTAATATAAACCCTTCAAATTTATGATTTTTTAAATTATAATGTTAATTTTTTTGAGAAATGATAGTTATAAAATTATCTATATTTCAAATATATATATATATATATATATATATATATATATATATATATATATATAAGTAAGGGTTAAGGTGCAAATTTACCAATAAACTATTGGCCCAGGAGAACCCAGCATAATAAACTCTCTAGTGGATCAAAAATACCAACAAACTTTTAAAAACGTAAAATTTTCACAATGCCGTTAGATGGGAGATAAAGTCCATTTTCTGGGCCCGGAAAAAATTACAGAATAGCACCCAAATGTTTATGAAACTATATTTAAGCCCCAAAAAATTTAAATTTTTTTATTTTAGTCCCTCCACGCACTTTATGTGGAGGGACTAAAGTGAAAATTACAAAAAAAAAATTGGGGTTGAAAGATAATTTTTTAAAACTTTGGATTCTTTTCTGTAATTTTTGTAGGGTCATCCTTACACCCCAAAATTCACCCGTGGTTACAGGCCTTTTTTTTCGGCTTTAGCCTGGCTTGTGGCCTATTAAGGATGCCTATAATTTTAAAAATTTTATAAGCATCTTAACAAACTACAGGCTTCACCTCAAAACAAGCCTACTTCAAACAGAATGAAAACATACCTACTTTAAACAGACCGAAAATAGACCTATATCTAACAACATGTTTAAAGTAGGTATGTTTTTTGCTTATTTAAAGTAATTAAGTTTTCGCCCTGTTTGAAATAGGCTTGTTTTGAAGTAAGACGTGTGACTTGTTAGGCTATTTACAAAATTTTTAAAATTATAGGCCTTCTTAATAGGCCACAGACCAAATCAGGCTAAGGTTAAAAAAAATCTTGTAACCAGGGGCGAATTTTGGAGGTAGGGATGACCTCACAAAAATTACAGAAAAGAACCCAAAGTTTTAAGAAATTATCTTTCAACCCCAAAACTTTTTTATAATTCTCATTTTAGTCCCTCCACATAAAGTACGTGGAGGGACTAAAATAAAAATTTTAAAAATTTTTTTGGGCTTAAATATAGTTTCATAAACATCTGGGTGCTAGTCTGTAATTTTTTCCTGGCCCAGAAAACGGACGTTATCTCCCATCTAACGGCATTGTGAAAATTTTACGTTTTTAAAAGTTTGTTGATATTTTTGGTCCACTAGAGAGTTTATTGTGCTGGGTGCTTCTGGGTCAATAGTTTATTGGTAAATTTGCACCTTAACCCTATAAGTAAACCTTATTTAAGATATTAAAAATAAATTAAATTAAATCAGAATCATTAAAAATTAATATAGATGATTTATATTAGTGATGAACACATTATACTCATTTTTTTAATTTACACAAAATGTACCTTAAAAGTTATGGACAAGTATCATGGTATGTTTGAAACTATCGTGGAATGGTCCCAAAATCACGTTTTGTCAAAAATAACATATTTATTGTTTTTATTGAATACAGGGGCGAAACTAGGGGTTAAGGCCCCGACGGAAAATTTAAAGGGAAAAAAATCTCATGCATGTAAAGCGAGATGCAACTTGGGATTATGGGTTTTCTGGGGTGGAAGTATATTCGTTAAACACAAATTCATGGAAAGAAATTGATCTTGGGATTTTACAAGGTGCAAGCCTTCGCCTTTATTGTTTAAATGTCTCTGCCAATGGAAGCATATTTTGGTTTGGGGTAAAACTAGATGATAAATATGATATTAGTGCTATAGTTTCATATGACATAGCAAGGGAGGTGTTTACTTTAATACCCTTCCATACATCAATATATTTCATACTAGACTTGTTGTATATGATGACAAACTTGCTTTAGTTTCTCTCAACAGCAAAGATAAATTGATTGAATTGTGGGTGTTGGAGAAAGGTATAGATTCATCAACGGAAAGATGGGGTTGGATTAAGAAATATGCCAAACCCCGTCCCTCTCTACACATGCTATGGGGGAGTCCCAGGGGACTATTTGGAGGAATCAAATAATTTTGTGTGTTCTTTACTGGCCTGCACGTGAACAAGAGATCGATGAACCAAATGATATCCAGCACTTGTTCGAAACCCGATTTTGATAACGTTGATTTAGATCTATATTTGTTTGAAATCACTACTAATGAGTTTAACAATATGAAAATACATGGACTAAAGATCAAGTAAAGTGATTTTAATTTCTGTAATAAATTTCTTTCAACTTTTGGTATACTACGTCTGTATTGTATTTTAAGTACTTTTATTTATAATATAGTATTTTTTATTTTTGCCTCGTCATTAAAATTCTTAGGTCTATCATTGCAAATACATGAATGTTATGAAACCTTACAATGGGGTTTGAAACGTGATTAAACCTCTTTATCACAATGATTGAGATATGGGAAACCGGAGATGAAAATTGCCTTATGAGTTTTGAGTTGTGGCTGTTTGGAGAGAAACAAAACTTAGGTTTTGTTACAAGTCTGTCAAACACCCTTCTTTTTAATAAAAGTTATTATGTTTCAAAATCTTAGTTTTGTTATAAACTTACAAAACACGCATATTTTTTCCAAAAGCTTTTTTGCATCAAAACCTAGGTTTTGGGGGGAAAACTTTTTTTTTCAGATTTTTCTCTCTCATTTGCCATCATCAGTATTTTTTCAGTACCAATCAGTATTTTTTTAGTATCTTTAGTACCCTAAAATATTTTTTCAATATCCTAACAACAATTTTCAAGATCATGAAATATTTTTTCAATACTGATTAGTATCTGTAAGATATTTTTAGTACCTTTCAGTATCATAAATATTTTTTCAAGATCAGTCATTACCTTGAAATATTTTTTCTATATCATAAAATAAATTTTCAAGATTATGTAGTATTTTTTTCAATACTATTCAGTATCCTGAAATATTTCTGATCTTAAAAAATTATTTTACGATATTAAAAATATATTTAAGGGTAATGACTAATCTAGAAAAAATATTTTCAGAGTACTGAAGGGTACTAAAAAGATACTTCATACTAACCGATACTAAAAAAATACTTCTCATAGTCTTAAAAATTTATTTTTGGATCTTAAAAAAATATTTCAAGGTACTGTCAATTTTGAAAAAATATTTTATGGTACTAACAAGTACTATAAAGATAGTGACAAAATATTTCCTGATCTTGAAAAAAATTTATGATATTCAGAAAATATTTTAAGGTAATGACTAATCTTGCAAAAATATTTCAGAGTACTGAAAGGTACTAAAAACTATCTTAAGGATATCAAATGATACTGAAAAAATACTGATGACACCTCCATTTTTTCCAAAAGCTATTATGCATCAAAACATAAGTTTTGATGCATAATAGCTTTTGGAAAAAATAATATTTGGTAAGTTTATAACAAAACCTAAGTTTTTATACAGAATAGCTTTTGGGAAAAAAAAAAATAGGGGTGTTTAGAAAATTTTTGCCGAAACCTAGATTTTTATGCATAATAGTTTCTAGATAATTTTGAAGTGTTTGGTAAACTTTTGTCAAAACTTAGGTTTTGAAGTTATCCAAACACTGTCATTTTTCTTCAAAAGTTATTCTCTAAAAGTCATTTTTACCTCGTAAATCCTAAAAGCTATTTTTCAAAAGTTATTCTCCAAAAGTCATTTAAGTCATTTTTACCTTATAAATATCTAAAGCTATTCTCTAAAAGCTATTCCCAAACAGGCCCTAATCTTATTAAAGATATTTTTATGGCTCATAACATGCCTGAGTCAATGTCAACCTTACCCCTATTACATAATTGGTGTGATGTGGCACAATGACAAGTGACAAACAACAAAAATTAAAATAATTTTCTCTGATCTTATTTGTAAGATTGATCCCATTAATAGAAGGGTTAATGAGCAAATTTACCAATAAACTATTGGCTCAGGAATGTGTAGTTGATAAACTATTAAGTGGATCAAAACTACCAACAAACTTTTAAAAATGTAAAAGCAGCACAACGCCATTAAGGAGAAGGTAACGTCCATTTTCTAAGGTCCGGCAAAAATTACAGAATAAGACCAAGATGTTTATGAAAATATATTTAAGCCCCAAAAATTTCCAAAAATTTTATTTTAGTCCCTTCACGTACTTTATATGGAGGGACTAAAGTGAAAATTATAAAAATTTTATGGGCTTGGAAGATAATTTTCTATAATTTTGGGTCATTTTCTATAATTTTTGCGGGGCCTAAATCCGCCTCTGGTTAAAGGCCTTTTTTTTTTTTTACCTTAGCCTGACTTGACTTGTAGCCTATTAAGGAGGCCTGTAATTTTAAAAATTTTGTAAACAACCTAAAAAACCACAAACCTCACCTGAAAACAAGCCTACTTCAAACAGGGCGAAAATATAATTACTTTAAAAAGACAAAAAACAGACCTACTTTAAACAAACTGTTAAATGTAGGTCTGTTTTCAGCTTGTTTAAAGTAGATATGTTTTCACTCTGTTTGAAGTACACTTGTTTTTAGGTGAGGCCTGCGGTTTGTTAGGCTGCTTATAAAATTTTTAAAATTACAAACCTCCTTAATAGCCCACAGGCCAGGTTAAAGCCAAAAAAAAGGCCTATAACCAACGGCAGATTTTGAGGGGTAGGGATGGCTCCGCAAAAATTACAGAAAAAAACCCAAAGTTTTAGAAAATTATCTTACAACCCCAAATTTTTTTTATGATTTTCATTTTAGTCCCTCCATATAAAGTATGTGGAGAGACAAATAAAAATTTTGAAATATTTTTGTGGCTTAAGTATAGTTTGATAAACATATAGGTCCTCTTCTGTAATTTTTGCCGGACGTTACCTTCTCCCTAACGGCATTGTGCTGGCTTTACCTTTTTAAAAGTTTGTTGGTAATTTTGGTCCACTTAATAGTTTATTATGCTGGACGCTCCTAGGCCAATAGTTTTTTGGTAAATTTACTCTTTAACTCTTAATAGAATGAAGGCATCATATTTATATTACTCACTTGTTTTTATGTAAAGTTTATTCTTTTAGACTTCATAGTAATTTTTGAAGATGGAATATCACCTAGAAGAGGAGTGAATAGGTGATCTCAAAATCTTTTCACAAGTTATGCTCAACCAATAATAAGACAAAGGCTGAGAGAGGAAATGGACATAGAACAATTTATGTTGGTTCGGTCTAATACTTCGACCTACATCCAATCCTCAAACATACTTTAGGATTTCCACTACCTCTTCAAAAAAACGAATATAGTCGTTGTGATTATTTGAATTTCTATTAGTCACAGTTGTACTCCGTTGAGCCAAATCGACCATTGCTTCATTAAATGTATTTGTTGCTTTCATTAAATGCATTTGTCGTTGTCTGTACTTGTGCAGAGTGTGGCTCAGAATGATGGCTAGAATAAGTATGCTACGTAGGAATGATTTTGTCTGCTGCAAAAGCTAATTCCAATTGTTGCTTTGTTTTTCTAAGTAACATTAAATGCGTCAGCCACGTTGGATTGTTTTTCGCTTAATTTCAATTTAAGCAATGTTAATCAACTGAAACTCAATCAAAGAAATGATTAGATATGATATAGATGAGTTTAAAGATGTTTAACAGAAGTTAGATAGATAATGACCTACAGATTTTTAAAAACAATCAATGATGCGTCAAGTGTGATATACATTTAGGAAATGTATTCTCAAGAATTCTCTATACATTCTCAAGAATTATTGAAGATGTGCTTTGTAGAATGTGTATCTCGATGATACTCGAGAATCACTATGTGGGTACTCAAGAATGATAATATATAAAAGCCTATAAACATGTAAGCATTCTCGAGAATTCAAATCCCTATTTCGAGAATCAGTAATATAATCAGGAAAATGTGAAGAGATTAAGTCAGATACTCTCGAGAATTACCTACCAATTCTCAAGAATTACTTATCCATTCTCAAGAATCAAATAACATTACTCAAGAATTGCTTCTAATGGAAGTTGGATTCTGATGCTTCATGTTCTCGCTAATACTTGAGAATGTAGTTTCATTCACAAGAATTATGGCTATATTAGAATATGTTGACTGTTTGATTTTCACATGCCATTCTCGAGAATCATCTTTGCATACTCAAGAATGGTGATCTGAAATACTTAATGCCTTTGTTTAAACTTAATTCAAAACCTTAAAATCTTTGATGTTGTTATCATCAAAACATTTGGAGCCAACAATTTTCTCTTTTTTATGTGAAGTATAACTTTACCCCTAATAATCTAAACTGTTTTTTTAAAAAAAAAAATAGGGTATAGTTAGAAAATTATTAAATTTCGTAACAAAATTAATAAAGTTTAAGGTTTTTCTTGGCTTCAATAAAACATGTTGAAAATGGTTTATAAATAAGACTAAAATATATTGGTTTTTGAGAGAATATCACAATCAAGAGGTGAGAAGGCTTTTGTTTTTTACATCCATGGACCTATCTATCTCACTTCATTTGGAGGATCTTGGTAGTAAAACCATAATTTTGATGAATGAAGTAAACCAAACACATAGTTAAAAATGCTTCAACATTAGCGGGGTGGGCTTTCAAGGGGGGTTAAGATAGGAATATTATTTTTTAGAGAAATTTAATTCAAAACAAATAAGTCTCCGTAGAAACAAATCAAAGCAAGAGAAAACAATAAAACAGAGAAAAGAAGAAAAGGAAAATGAAAAACAGCCTGCAAACACATGTTAGGAACTAGAATGACAAATTGGAGAACTAAACAATTTGTTTAATTGTGATCTGACTCTGAACGGAATAGAAAATCAATTTTTTTTATCTGATTAAAAAACTTTCCGTATAAGGTAGTGAGAGATTTATCCCGTGATATTTTAGTTCAAAAAGAATTAATTTTGTGTATATAAGATAAGATCCCTTTCATGTTTTTTTTAAGGGAAAAAATATACTATGGGGTGCAGGGTGCTTAACTCAAGATTTATTACAGATCAATAGATTATTCATTGAATTTTCAATTACTTTAATTCAACGACAATAAAAGATTACACACCTCTGTGCCATCCCAACTTCAGATGTGAATGTCTGGCCTTGATAAAACATATCAACAGTTCCGATAAAAAAAACCCACAAATCAATAGTTGCAGAGAAAATGGATTAAGATTTTAATGGATTAAGATATTATTGGTCCTGATTGATCGAATTTTAACTTTGATCCTTGTAATTTCAAATTATTGATTTTGGTTCATACAGTTTCATAAGAATTTGATTTGAAATTGAGTTTAAGTATAAAACTAAAGCTAAAACTCATTAAACTTAGAACAAATCCCAATAAAACTATAGGAACCCAAAACCAACGAAAGCAACAATTTGAATCTATTGGAACCAAAACTACTTGAAGTTATAACAGCTAAAAAGGGTATCAACTGAAAAATTAATATTAACTCACACGTGCTATCATATAATATAATAGAATAGAATATATACTCTGCAGAATCATATATACCCATAGAGATTTAATTTTTGTAAGTAAAACAGCTAAAATCCAAAACAGTGGATTAGCGAGGAAAAGTCAGACATGCCAACCTCTCAGTATATATAGCTAGGGAAAGAAAATTTGTGGATCTCAAGAGACTTTTCTGCAGATGAAGTAAAATAAATGATATTTCATTATTTCATTGTATAGAGCTACACTATAATCTTAATCTTATTACATTAAAGCAGATCAACAAATAAGGATATGTAATAGTTTTAGCTAAAGCTAGAAACATATATATGTCTAGGAGCTACCATAAAGGCTGATCAAATTACATATGAAGAAACCAAACATTGTCATAGCACATAAAAAAGGAACATTGCTCTAAACATATCCCACCTCTACCTGGTCCCAATCCTTGAATATAAGGCCAATATAATCTCAAACGGTTGTGAAAATTTGTTTCTTGATGATGATTTAAGCCACAGCAGGCATGTCCTTCAACCATGGATCCAGAGGCTTCCCAATGGAATAAACAATGAAGCCAATCTTCCTCAGCTTCCCAACATCCATAACGTTTCTTCCATCAAACACAAATGCAGGCTTCCTCATGTTGTCGTAGATTCTCTGGTAATCCAGATTCCTGAATTCGTCCCACTCGGTCAGGACACAGATTCCATGCGCATCTTTTGTTGCCTCGTATGCGTCCCAAACAACAGACACTTCCTTAATGGATGTTGGGCTCATGGGTTGGAGATGCACCGGGTGGTCCCAGTCGAACTTCTTCATTGAAAGGTCCCTGGAGATCTGGTCCTCCAGAACCTGGGGATCGTAGATGCTCAACTTGGCCTTGTCTCCCAGTAGCCCCTTGCAAACATCAATGGCTGGGGTCTCCCTAGTGTCGCCGGTGTCCTTCTTGAAGGCGAAACCCAGAATGGCAATTTTCTTCCCAGAGACTGTGTTGAACATGGAGGAAACCACCCTGTTAACAAATCGGGTTTTCTGGTAGTCATTCACCTTGATGACCTGCTTCCAGTAATTGGCTACTTCAGGAAGGCCATTGCACTCACAGATGTAAATCAAGTTCAGTATATCCTTCTGGAAACAGGATCCACCAAAACCTACACTAGCATTCAAGAACTTTGGTCCAATTCTCGAGTCAGTGCCAACTGAGTGTGATACCTGGGTGATATCAGCACCAGTGGCCTCGCAAAGTGCTGACATGGCATTCACAGAAGAAATCCTCTGTGCAAGAAAAGCATTGGCAGCAAGCTTTGAGAGTTCTGCAGACCACAGGTTGGTGCAAAGGATTCTATCCACCGGAACCCAGTGGGCATAAACATCCTTCAGAGCCTGAATGGCCTTCTGACCCAATGGTGTTTCCCTGCCTCCGATAAGAACCCGGTCGGGTTGAAACAGATCCTTGATTGCAGTACCCTCAGCAAGAAATTCTGGGTTAGACAGAATCGAGAAATTGATTCCTTTTCTGTTGTGGGTAAGAATCTTCTCAATTGCCTCAGCTGTTTTCACAGGGACAGTTGATTTCTCAACCACAATTTTGTCAGATGTTGAGACATCAGCAATCATCCGAGCTGCACTCTCCCAATAGGTTAGATCTGCCGCCTTGCCGGCTCCAAGGCCTTGAGTTTTCGTCGGGGTGTTAACCGAGACAAAGACTATATCAGCCTCAGCAACATGTTTCTCCACATCAGTGCTGAAGAAGAGGTTCTTCCCTCTGCACTGGTTCACCACATCTTCAAGTCCCGGCTCATAGATTGGAAGGTGCTCACTGTTCCAGGCATTGATCCTCGGCACAGAGATATCCACCACAGCTACTTCAATCTCAGGACACTTCAGGGCAATCACAGCCATGGTAGGCCCGCCAACATATCCAGCTCCAATGCAACAAATCTTCACCATTTTTGTTAGCTCTCAGAAACCTGTATGACACAAGAATTTCATCTCAAACAGCATATATATATAACACAAGGTAATTATTCACATTAAGAAACAAGGTTTAACAATTGGAGACTCCAAGTTGGAATAAATCCTCAAACGAGAGTTTCTCAAAGTAGGAGAACAACTGAGAAATTATCCAAACAGATTTATGGTGCAGATACAATATTGCAGAGAAAGAGGGGTAAACAAATGCATACACTCACCAATAATATATATACAAAGAACGAGATCTATAGGTTTCAATATGAAGAAGTGGGAAATGAGATTTGGATCCAAGTGATTCCAGAGAAGAAGACAAAAATGCTCAAATAAAATTAATTTATTCCAATGTTTAGCTTATATAGTGTTTCCACACACATGCACATAAATAAATCAAACAAAAGACAAATTGCACAATCTAATCGCCCGTGACGATCTTAGGCTACCAGATCTACGACAGTTTACCAGACAACAGCCAACAGACCTCCTCGCAAAGGAACAATTTCAAACATCATACACAAATCACGCAGAATAATACATTCATTTGATCTCAGACCGAAGCAGGGGAAAAACCCAAATGAAACAGAAAGGGGAATAAACCAATCCAAGCAAAACCCAGATAAGCAGAACGGGAAAGACCGTGCCCGAAAAATCTAAATCTTGCTGAAACCGATGAAATGAAGCGAATTTGAATAAACCTACAAACAAATCAAATACCTTCTGCTACTAAAAACCCTTGATGTTTTGTTTCTCCCTTGAGATCGTGAAACAGAGGGAGAGATCTGATCGAGAAGAAAATGAAAGGAAATTCACGGCTTCCTCTAAAAGAGAATGAGGAAAAAATGAAGACCAGGCTTGGGTATATATATAGATGTAGATACAAAGAGTCAGGCACCAACCCAGTCACCAAGAGATTACCCACTCTGGTTTCCGTGAAGAAAGCATTATTACTACAACTGGGCGCAACACGCTTTTGGTTCTTGGTCATTTACAATCCCAACCCTCATTATGAATTCCGAATTGGTATATAATTAATATAATTATTGTTTAATCAACAACTATATCGATTTTATGGGAGTAATAATTAAATTTTTTAATTTATTTTGGCCAGGACTAATTTTTTTATTTGATAGTACAGAGTACGTACTGATATGTTTTTTTTATTTGTTTGAGGTATATTATTGAGAATTATAGGTCTCCTAACAAGTATTCTAAATTCTAATGCAAAGGATTTTTGTCTTTTATAATAATAAGTTCGTTTTCTAAATTTTGAATGGAGTAATATTTTTTCCGAGCAAAAAAAAAAATGGAGTAATATTTTTTCGAAAAACAAAACTGTAACCAATCAAAATTTGCGTCTATCCAGTTAGTTTTAGATGGTGGATCCGATGACATCATGTTCTTATTAATTATGAATTCATAATCACATTTTTTTTTTAATCTTTGTGATGCATATATTAATTCATTGTATTTTTTTTAATAAATATAGAAACATTTTTTTTTTTAAGAGATTTTTTTGGAAAAAACACATCTCCACCGACATAATGTCAGAAATGGTCCTACTGTTTCAAAAATGGCAATTTATTTATTTGAAAGAAAATACGAAGTGGGCAAAAAAGGAATGCAAAATTCGTCCTTTTTTTCAGTTGTACTGGATTTTTTTTTTTTTTTTTTTTTTATAACAAGACAAGTTCATTAAAATACAAACAAAATGAGGCAGGCCGCTTCATATTTTCACTGGAAAATTGAAAATCTCATTATTTAAAAAAAAATTATTTTATATATAAGTGTTGAACAATAAAGAGTAAATATTGGAGGAGGTGAAAATACACTCTAAGTATTAAAAAATGAACCTTCGTCAAGGAAAAAAACCAAAAAAAAAAAAAATTGATGTGAAATACATTTGACATTAATTTATTCTAAAAAATATTTTGATTTCCTTTTACTAGTTTGGAAGGGAATTGAAAAACTGTTTCCAATTGAGTAAAATATGTTCACTTATCACTGTCACCTATTTCAATTAATCAATACATTTTTGAAAAAAACAAAGATAGCTTGACCATTTTTCGATTTACCATAGAATTTTTTTGAATTAGGGGCCAATTTGGATCTGAAAAATCAAATATAATTCACCATATGCCAGGAAAATTATTTTTGTAAAATGAAGTTATCATTAATTAAATTAAAAATTCAGTAATTAATATTGGCCAACAGAATTTAGGATTTAATTAAACAGAGAGAGAGAGAGAGAGAGAGAGAGAGCTTTTTTAATCTACAAACCTTAAAGTCTTTAATGACGATATTCTGTTGAAGAAGTTTCACATTTTGGCTTTCCATGTGTCCTCCTGAATTCCTCTAACAGAATCACTTTTAAAATTTTAAGAAATATCCAATGTGAACGGATTATATAAAATAAAAATAATAATATTCTGGAGCAATTATTTTAGTACAAGTTAGAGCAAAAATGCATCTTTCTTCGTCTAACTTTATACATATTTCTAGTTTTGTCCCTTAATTTTATTAAGTATATTTTCAATCATCTAACCCTAACATCATTAGTCTTATTAAGATGATATTTTTGGGGTCAATTATTACTATTTAAAAAATTATATTTAATATATAACCTTTTGGGAATATTTTATCAACGTTTAAAATTTTAATATGAATATTTTTTTTGTCAATATAACTAAGGGTGCTAAAGTTATGTGATTTAAAGATACTATATAAATTTTTTTTTTTTTAAAAAAAAAAAAACTGAATCTCCAATGACGTTAAAGGATCAGATTAGTCCTTTTACTCCAAAACAATTAGTAAGATGTGATCCCCGAGTTTCCCGCGAGAAACGGAATATATTTTTTATGAAAGAAATAGATTACATTATTATATTGAGGAAAAGAGATATGAACTAACATAAAGTTACTCTATCAATATAAGACTTTAAATGATCTTTTTAAATCTCGAGTTTAAGTTTCTTCTTTTTAAAAAAAAAACATTTATAAGGGCAGCTATATATTAGATAATCCTATAAAAAAGGAAAAGTAAGATGATAAAACTATCCAAATAAAAATTACAATAAAGCTATTAATGAATGGGGGTAAATGGCCTTGTCCCCTGTTTTAAAAAAAAAAAAACACAAATTTGAATTATACGAAAAGCTTTAAATCTTAAGAGGGGAACTTTTAAATTATCAAAAAAAAAAATTGTTTTCTTACGCTTTTCTTTTTCCCCCTTCAAGAGAGAAAAAGGTTGGTGCATCACATGGACACAGCAACTGGGCAGCATGGGAGAAACCACGAGTTAATGAAATTAAATGTGTTTGAAATATTGATTCACACAATTTGTATATTTTTGAATTAGAACATACCCGTAATAAATATGAAACTAAGTAAAGTGAAACAAAAGGCAAATTAAGAAAACTACCCTTCTCTTTATATGAGCGTGGTGTGTGTGTATAACATGATCATAACCAAATCTTAACCTCACTTAAACATATAACCATATATGATTTAGTGGATCATAATTATTAAATTTTTAATAATATTACTTCCTAATTTGATCCCTTAGAAATTTACACACACATATATATAGACACAAACATATGTGTGTGTATAAAGTATTATCTTTTTTTATCATTTGTTACGGCCACATGAGTAGGTGTGTCAAGAGTTAACTTGAAGTTTGAATAATTCATAATGCCATTATTATTGGAAGTTGATATATGATATATTATGTTATTATTAATATTATTAAATAATATTGTTATGTTTTCTAGAAGGATCAATTCAATTTCACCCGCACATGACAATTTGAATTTTAATCTCAATTAAGAAAAAAACTATATCTAATGCATAAGAAATAAGTAATATACGCTAGAAAAGGAGTTTACAGTTCATATAAGGGCATTGTAACCTGATGCAAGATTGTTTGAATAAATTATTATGTTGATGCATAATTTTTAGATGATATGATGTAAAAATCATTTATTGAAGCTTTCATAAATAATTAGATTAATATTTATGAGAACAAAATTTTTATTTCAATGGTGGCATATTTAATCTTACATATTACAACACTTATACTAGTCAACAAAATTCTCCCAATAAAATTGACTATGAGTCAAGAGCCATATATTTGTCATGCTAAATGTTTGAATTTGCAATGCTTATTCCTATTAATCCATCATAATGCACATAGCTAGATGGATATTTAAAGAAAGTTGGGTAAAAACATCCTTCTTCATGTTTGTCTTTAAATTAAACAAATGATGTTTCCAATGAAAATAAATGACTTTTTGAGACTTATACTGAATAATTAGTTAATTGTCATTTGATAAAGTTTTCCTTATATGAGGAGGAGAAATTGAATAGTTAGAAAAAAGAAAAAAGGAATGTATTATTACTATTAAGTATATATCCTCAAATACAACAATATGAACTAGAAGTTTATTAGGTTTTCCATTCATGAAATATTACATAATATTTGCTAGATGCAATTTTGACCTAAATAAGAATTATTAAATCTCATATTCTAGTTGAAAAATACTCTAACTAGCATAAATGAAAATGAGATATGTCTTAAGCATAAGAGAATAATTGGTTCCAAAAGATAAGAGTAAGGACCAAATAATCAAGATGGTCATATTAAGGATGCAAGCTAAGTGCCCAAGAAGAGGCCAGCCAAGAGATAACTAATTGTAAAAATCTCAAAAGAAGATCATATACCTAAAAGCAATAAAGAGATTTCAATGAATTACTATGTCATAGAAATAATAAAACCAAAAAGATTAAGTTGTTGACAACGGTCTTGATTACAATTTCATATGACTAAGTGAGGATCTTATGTATAAATCTATCTTACAAATGGACGAAATGTTGATTGGCTGAAAGTAAAAGTAAATAGGAAAAGGCAGCGCAATAAAAATATGATTACATTGAAAAACAGGATATCACCTAGAGGGGGGTGAATATGTGATTTAAAAAAAAATCTTTTTCAAAATAAATTGACGAACAAATAATGAGCAAGAAGAAGAATAGACACAGGAAAGTTTATACTGGTTCGGTTTTAACTCATCGACCTACGTCCAGTCCCCAAATACTTGGGTGTTTTCTTAGTCACAACAACTATTACAAACTAACACGATCGTATTCACAGGATGTTATCCGCTCCAGGATCACACTCTTCCTTACAAGCCGTAGTTGTACAACCCTTCTTGAGATTCCACAATCCCAAGATTCACACAGAGATGATTTTAAATAGTGAAACTCCTTATTGAGTGGATAAAATGAACACTGAAGAACAGAGTATTAAAGATCAGTAAGTTTGATCGAAAATACGAATAGTAATAAATTCTCAATAAATGTTCAGTGATTCGGTAGCTCGTGAATTTAATTCCTCTGCTATTTATAGTTGATGAAATTAAATGACCATTGATGAATCTCGAGCGTTGTTCGACATTTCATAAAAAAATAATCGTTAGTTTGATGACGTCCAAATAATATCCGCTCATATCTACTGATGCTTTGTTTGTCTCAAACATTCCTTATTCTATTCGATTTGTCCGTTGAGAGATAGCATTTAATTTACTGTTGAATAATCAGAGAATGTCTAGTATGTTGGAGAGAGAAATTTACGCTATATTTGGTAATAGCATTTAATGCGTTTGACATTCCATTGTTTTTTCGGAGATTTGCTATTAATCCATATCTCAAATATCTTAAACTCATCAGAGAAGCTCATTGATCATGGTTAGCAAAAAATATCTCAAACACATATATATTATCACTTGTATGATTTTAGACATTTGGGATTTTAGAATAAATACAATAGTTTCGGAAAGAAAAACAGAGTTGCTCTTGCTTGAGCATGATCAATTATATGTTCAGGCATAAATTCATCTTCTGCTCGAGCACAAGAGAGGTCCTGCTCGAGCATGCTTCTGAAGCTCTATTGTGCACTGCTGCTCGAGCATAATCTCTTCATGCTCGAGCAGTCCTTTTATATCTGCTCAAACAGCCCTTTTAATGTTGCTCGAGCACGGGTGAAACAGAGGTTACCTTCACTGATGCTCGAGCAAGCATTATCCTATTTGAGCATGCATTACTTTGCTGCTCGAGCATACTCCAGGTGCTACTCAGGCATCAATGATACTCAATGATATGATGTCGTTGCTCGAGTAGTACTTGATGTTGTTTGAGCAACAAGGTATTTATGCTTGAGCATGCCTTGTTCACTGCTCGGGCATCAATGTGGTAACTTTCTTTATTTTAAATCATTTTAAATGCTTGATTAATTAAAGAACTTGGTAAATTATGATCATCAAAATATTATAGTCAACATACATTATTACAATATATGAAAAATTTCAATATGAAACATACAAATATTTAGGTGAAAATAAAAATTTTCACAAATGCTAATTAAGACTATCATGAGTCATATTATTTTATGGTGGATACAATAATTTTGCATATATCACTGTTGTGACAGCATATGAAAATAAAATTATTCATTTGTTAGATGTTGTTATATACTGCCTATACATATGACTCATTAAATAGTGAAACTTATATGAGAATTATTGAATGATCTAAAATGACAAAAGCATATAAAAGAAAATATTTCTATGTGTAAAATGTTACGGGAGTTTGAAAGTTACTTGAGCCTATATAATTGATTTAAATTATATATTGGGAAATGAGTTATTGTATATTTTACTTGACTTATACATCGAGTTATTAAATGTCTCAATGATTTCAAAATCACATAGTTTTGCTATGGTAATTTGCTTGCAGAAATATATTGAATTTAATGGTTCAAAAATATCTTATATTTTATGACAATATTTATGTATCATGCAAATATTGTATTTATTATGATTTTATTGATACAATTTAGGTCTTGCAGGTACATAATGGATAGCCAAAAAAAAAAACAAGAGATTTGGAGTGATAGCTTTATGAACATTTTATATGATATCATTTTATGTCGGGCAAGTTGAATATGTGGGTGCAAGATATATTTTTGTACTTTTAAGAATAATTTTCCTTTATTGTTTTCATAGTGAAAAAGATAAGGACATAATATATTGATATTTTAACATATCAAGAAGATATATTAGGAGAATAAATTTCAGCAGAACTTTGTTAACAATGCATCATTCAATGTGATGCCTAAAAGAAAATTATGCTTGAAAATATACTAGAAGTGATGTTGTCATCAGGTCGAGTAAAAACAATGTTGTTTTTCAAGGGTAAATATGATATTATCATCAGAGGCAATAGAAACAATGCCGTACTCTTTTCTTTAACCATTGTTTTGTCCCCAGGGTTTTCTTGGTAAAGTTTTAAATGAGGAAAATTCAAAATATATTATGTATTTTTTTTGTTCATTTACTATGTTTTTATCTCATTGGTTTTCATAATAAGGATTTAATGGGGTGTAATATTTGTTTATGGGCATCCAATAGGGAATTATAAATATTGCAATATTATTTGCGGATATTCATAACCTATGTAACCTACCACATGAATGGCTTATTGAGAGTTTTCCATGATTAATACACATAACCTCTAAAATGTTACATATTCTACCACTATGTAAGTTTAATCTTTGTTATAACTCTTTGTTAGAATTTAAGGACTTGTAGTCTATAAATAGTGGATAACACATGAACTATCAGTTTAATATATTCCCTTTTTTACAATTTCAAAACAAAATTATCTGTTAACCCTTTTCACAACAATAAAACATTATATAAAATTTGATAACAGGTCGCCTATGAAGTGGAAGAGCGTGAGCGAGATCGAGAGATCGCAGAAATTTTTTGTGTATAATAATTAAAATTAACAAAAGTTTAAAAAAAAAAAACTAAATTCACGTGCATGCACATATCTCTATAGTTGAAGCAAAGGTGGTGTTTCACAAATGATCGATTTCAACGAATAATGATATTTTATTATTGTTCTCCAAAATGGACTTTCCTTCTTTTCTACTCTCCCTCTGTTTTTTTTTTTTCCTTTTTAAATTCCTGATTTAGTTTGCTGACTATATCAATTCTCGTCACTCATAAGCCATTCATAATTTTTAACTTACATATTTGCTGGTTTAAAGAAATTATTGCCAAACAATAACAAGTCATATATTGTTGGGTTTGCCACTTTTGTGAAATTTGTCGTTTCAAAATTGTTACCCCTCAGATCCTAATCACAGAAACTAGGTAGGAGGTTCTCTTAATATTAAATATAAGATATCTATCTATTTAATTTCATTATTTATTATTTCTCCCAAATTAATTTACTTAACTTATAAATTGATATATAATATTCTTTCAATCCTTAAAGTAAGACGAGCTATTTTATATATTTATCAATTTTTTTTTTAAATTATCCATATTGGTATTCCCTCCAATAACAATTAAGAAAAAGAGAATAAAAAATTTAAGAAGATGATTAAGGTATCCAAAATAGTCTTTTCTTCATTTTTTTTTACTATATTTTTTATTTTTAAAATTTAAGTACTTCCTGATCTTGTTTGCTAACCATATAATCAGTTCTCAACACTCTTTTTAAATTTTCATATTTGTTAATTTAAGGAAATTACGTTCTGTACCAAACAATAACAAGTCGCATTCGTTGTATAGCATTGTTAGGTTTTGCCACTCTTTATGGTTTTATGAAATTTGTTGTTTCAAAATTGTTATTCCTTCGGTCATAAATGTAGAAAATAGATACAAACTGATTAGAAGTTAGTCTTAATTTTAAATATAAGACATCTATTCATTTTTATCTCTAATATTTGTCATTTTTCAAATTAATTTACTTAATTATATATATAATTTAGGGTAATAATGTCATATTCGTTATAGTTAAATAATTTATCTAGCTTTCTTTATCTGTTCAAATTAGTTAAGTATCTCTCTTGTAATAAACCAAAAGAGTATTATTTTATATAATTATCTGATATCAAGTTGCTAAATAATAACTCTCTCATAACCCTAACATAATAGTTAGATATATAATTTTTAAGAATTTAGAAAATTAGTTATATTAATTATTTATGATAAAGAAGGGTTGATTTTCTGAACACACACATATATTACATTGAAACTACCAAAAATCCTTTTAACATGCACAATCAATTGAGGTATTTAGAGAGTAAATTATAAATTTGAAAGATAAATGCACTGAACTCTTATATTATGGACCAAATTCAACTTCCTACTAAGTACCATATTAGGAACCAAAGGTAGTCGTTGATAATGAAATTTTACGGTACTCTTATAATTTTATTTGTATAAATTCTAGATTATAAACTAATGGCCAAAATACAAATAGCCCATCTTAACTTTAGCTCTTACATAAAACCCAATTCACTTTAAAATTTTAAAAATCACACCCTAAATTTTCATAGTTTGAAATTTATACTTACTGTAATATTGGAGAGGATATTTAAAATTTTATTGTTAAAACAATTTTTTAAGTGCTTTTAAATTTTAATTTTAATCTTAATACTGAACTAAGATTTTACCAATTTTAAGAAAATCAAACTGGTCATTGAATCCATCGATCGAGCTCAATCATAAATAAATTTATATATTTTAAACAACATATGTATATAATTAAAAAGAAAAAATTATCCTTAATAAAAAAAATAATATTTAAATTAAAAGGCAATATCCATTAGTGTTGGACTACGCCCGTAGCCAAAATGTATACTAATTTTAAACTTATATACCTTTTAGGCTTAAATATCTGTAAATTGTAGTTTGGAAGCGTACACTAAAATTAAAATGTGTGGTTGTGTGTGTGTGACTAGTTGGACCAAGATTCTAGTTCTACTGATTTTGAACAATTTGAGGCTCATTCAGTCGGTTCTCTACTAAAATTAATATTGAACCGATTCTGGTTCAAGTCATCGAAGCTGTTCAAATTTGATTTTCAAAACACTAAAATCTTACAAGTGATAAATCGCCCAAACAAAAAATTGGAAAGACTTTGAACATGGTGGCAAGAAGGATGAAACAAATGTTATGCATGAAAGAAAAATACTACATTGGATTGGGTAAGACATACTTTTTTAAAATTTATCAATCTTTTCCTCATTTAATCTTATCAATACTCTATCAATAATAATCAAGAAGGAAAAAGAATGAGAGAACTAATGAACGTGATTAAGGTGTTATAGAAAATATATGTCATATTAATTAATTAACTAACTAACTTTCTTAATATAATTAAATTAGGTAAATATATTTTATATTAAAAACTGAGGGGAGGAACTACCGAATATTTGCAAATTATGAAGTGCACTGTGTGTGTAGTTATATTGTTTTGTATATTTTAATTTACTGTCTCAAATAATGAATTTAGATAATTTACAATTATAGAAAAATAGGCACATTTCCTCATATACATATACATGTTTACACACACATAATGCATAAAATAATTGTACTTTTTTATATTGATACAACCGATCGTATATAATATATTTAAAGAGGAAACAAAGAATAAATATTTTATAAAACCAATATATAAATAAATAATAATTTTTTTACTCTACTATATTTAAGCACATTATCGTCTAAATTTTTATAATTATATAATTAACAAAAATAATATGTAAACTTAGACTAATTTGTTTAACCTTTAAAAATTAAATTTTAGGCTAAAACATACCTTAGTTCTATAAGTTTACACTAAACTTTAATTTAGTCCTTAAATTTTATAAAGTGCATTTTTTGTCTCTTAATTTTAACAAAAAGTATATTCTTAGTCCCTTAATTTTAACACCATTAATTTAATAGTGAAATGCTAACTCAACAGATTTTAATGGTGACACAAGAATTAAATTTGGATAAAGTATTATATAAAATTAAATTCTTCAAAATAATCTTGAGAAATTCTTGTATAATCCCAAGCATAAATTCTTATCAATTAAAATGTAACACCTATTACATTTAATTATGTTTTTCTCTTTTTCAACCAAAAAAATATGGTGACACGTAGGATTATATTAAAATAAATTAGATGTTAATTTTTTTTTATTGGTTAGAGTTTATGTTTGGGATTATACAACAATTTCTCAAGATTACACTAAATAAGTAAATTTTAGAATTTACCAACATTTAATTGTTGAATCATCAACTACAAACATTTTTTATAAAATGAAACTACAAAATACACTTTATAAATTATAAACACTAAATTAAAACTTCATGTAAATTTAGAGGACCACAAATATACTTTAACCTAAAATTTAAATTATTTAAAAAGAAAATATGATGATGTTAAATATCAATATATTACCATCGACCATACAACAAAAACTTTTAGCAAGTTTTAAAGATGAAAATATTGATAGCTGATGAATATAATTTTGGCAACAAAAGTTGGTCTGATTAGTAAGAAATTGAGTTCAAATCTCACCAATTATATGAGGATTTTGTTAATAAATAATTTATGAATATCTCTTTAAATACTTTTTGAATTTGAAGACATATCCTGGTGAGTTTAAATCCTCGTATCAATGTGATGACATTATATTCTTTGCATCATGAGGTGTATGTAACATAACTCACCTAAACGTTTAGTAAAAAATAATGGGTTTAGGTGAAAAAATGCACACTTGCTTTACCTTAAGGAGCGGCCCCGGCCAACACCAAGTACTTTTTTTAGTTGCAAAAGTACACATGTGGTTGCAATTTAGGTGCAAAAATATCATTTAACCGTTAAGTTTGACTTTTTTTGCTGACTAGATGATAACGTGGCATTTTTGCACATGTATTGGGCGTTTTTTTTTGCCAAATCACATGTGTATTTTTACATTTTTTGCCAAAATCATATATGTATTTTTACACATATGAAATGTCACATCATCACACAGTCAGTAAAAAAAATCAAACTTAACGGTCAAACGATATTTTTATACATAATTTGTAACTATATGTGCACTTTTTCACCTAAAAAAAGCACTTGATGTTGAACGCTCCTCAAAATAAAACAGATGTACATTTTTGCAACTTAACCCAAAAATAATTTATTTTAGGGAAAATTAAAATAAAGGACCTAAATAAAATAATATTTAATTAGAAGGATGATAAAAATTGTAATTATTAATAAGGACCAAATAAACTCAAAAGTACTAAATTACCCTTAGCTTCCCTAACGTAGAAAATAAAGAGCAAAATGTATTCTTCTGTCCTCCCGTGAATATCAAGGTGAGGCTATTTGGGAATCCAATGTTAAAAATGAAGTTCAAGAACAACTTTGTTCTAATTAACTTCTTGTTTTCATGGGATTACCAAAAATCGTTGTTTTTAACTTCTAATACTGGATTTTCAAATGACCCCCTTTCTTGATATTTAGGGGAAGACGGAAGAAGGTATTTTGTTCTTTGTTTTTTGCGTTAAGAAAGCAAAAGGGTAATTTAGTACTTTTAAGCTTATTCGGTCCTTCTTGATAATTATAATTTTTATGGTCATTCTAATTAAATATTATTTTATTTTGATCCTTTATTTTAATTTTCCCTTTATTTTACTATTAGTAGCATATAACACAATTGAAAAAAAAAAAAATGTGTTTATTGTCGTGTGGAAAGCTCTACATAAAGTGGTACGGCCATCTAAGTGGTCAGTGGGGTCCATTTGGGCACGTGGCCTAACCAAACAAGGGGACTAGTCGAAGTGTCACTTCCATACCATTCGACCGTTTAGCCGCAGCCGGCCATTATACGCGCCTTCACATCCGGGACTCAATTTCTTTGTTTGTTTCTTTCATTCCATGGAATTTGAATTCCCTTTCCGTGTTGACTTGATCTATTCCTTTCTTCATGAGTTGGGAGGACAGAAAATGGAGAAAGGTGAGAAAATTTTATTACCCTTCATATTTAGATGGAGGAGAGAAATTAAAATAAGAAGAAAAGGAAATGAACGAATATTTAAATAACTAAAATACCCTTTTATCTAAAAATATATCGAGTTCACAATTAAATTATGTATATATATCACAATCCATGTCATAACATTTATATCAACATTTAGGGAGTATTTTGGAAAATGGGTTTTCTCCTCACATATAAAGAGAAAAGTTTGGAAGAATATGAGATGGGTCCTACATACTTTCTCAATAGAAATTATTTGTTTTCTCATTTTCTCACCTTGATTTATTTTCTAAAACATCTTGGAAGTATAATTTTATGAGATTTTATGGAAAAATGAATTTTTCATGTGTTTTATGAAAAGTTGAGTTTTTTTATATAGATATCTGATTAGGTTAAATTTAAATATTATTAGAGTTTATTGTGGTTAGCGTTTGTATTTATCACGTTCACATTGTCAAAACCTCTCTTTCACTGAGATTAACGATGCTTCAATTCGCATTCTCTGCATGGTTGGAGTGATTATGAATATATATGTGGCTTGGGCTTTCAAAGTTGATTTCTTATTCTTATATTGTCAAGACTTGAATCTATTTTGTTATGCTTGTTTTATCTGGTTAAAAAAAAAGTGTCTGTTAATTGAAACAAACAGAGAGAGAAAGAGAGAGTAAAATACATGTAGTCGTCCGAGATTGAAGGGAAAAAGCTAAGAAGTAGGCATGGAAGAGACTAGAGATACACGTGTACGTGGTTCTGAAACCACATTCTTTAGTTTTTCCATCATTCTTCCACCATATATAGGACGCCATTCAATTTGACCCATTTTGATTTTCTTCCCCCTCTATTTGAATTTTCTCCATAGTTTAGGTACGCTATATATACGCGGTGACCACTTTGACTTAGTAGGGCCATCTGCCTATACGTCTATGAACAATGCGACTTTTCAAATACATTTATTAAATATATAAAGATAAATGTTTCAATCTTCTAATTTTAACTCTTCTTAAAATTTAGACGCTTGTTATAACTCAATCTCTAAATTTTTTATTAGCAAAACTTTCCAGATTAGCCAGTCGAAAATTTAGGAACTAAATCACAATGAGTCATAGCTAAAGGACTTATATTACAAGCGAGTCAAAAATTAAAACAGTAAAACATTAATTTATATATATATAAACATAAAATGTTAATATTCAATAACCCCTTTGAATTTTCCTTCAATAGTTTTTTACAAAATAATTTTTTTAAAGGTGAATGGGAGTGAACCAACTCTCTCTCTCTCCCTCTCTCTCTCTCTCTCTGTCGAAAAAGAGACTCTCAAATTTTGTAGAACAAAATGATATGGAATAATTGTTATCCTAAATTAGCTCTGATAATGTTGGTGAAAAAAATAGCTCTAATAATGCTCAAGTTAATTAATACATGATATTAAATAGTTATGTAAAAGTTATATATTAAAAGCAATACAGTTTTTTTTTTTTGGAATACTGAATAAATTATATGAGGTCAAATATCAAAAAATAAAGCATGTCTGATGGGGAAAAACAAAATAGTTCGAGTGCATGGTGTTGTAGACCCCCTAGTATGTAAATAATTTCTTACATTTTAAATCATAATTAAGTAATACTTCTATATGTCGCAGTTTATTAAGAAATTTTAAATAAATATATCAAATAATAACAAAATAATGTAGTTGTATCGATTTATTTTTGTTTAAAAAAATAAATTTGAATATTTTGAAAGTTTAAACAGCTAGGATAACTGAAAATAGAAGAAAATAGGTATAATTTTTAACAATTTATTTGTTATGGCCATAAGGTAAGGTTCGGCAAAGTAATGTGGAAAGTCACTCAGGAAGTCTTATTTATTAATTATTACTTTAATATAAATGGAGTTGTGGTTCTGAATTTTTCCCCCTTAAAAAAAGAGGTGGGATTTATTGAAATTGACCACATTTGGCTGCCTTGTCATTAATATTATTCAAAATTCCACAATTAAATTTCTCCAACTATTATACATATTTATTTTCAGAACCAAAATCCCACTACTAATTATTTTGGGGGCCGGGGGGGGGGGGGGATCATCTTTAGTCTTTTAATTGTGTTTAATATTTTATTTTAGTTCCTTAATTTTATAAGGGGTCTTTTTTATCATGTATTTTATAACATGGTTTGTTTTATTGACAAAAAATATTGATATTAAAATGTTAAATAATGACAAAATATTACGTAGTATATATAATTAATGGGTTTAATGTTTCTGCTTTTGAGGCAGAAATATTTTATCTGCCTCACTCACATAAAAGTGAGGGTGTCCCACTATCAAGAGAAGAAAGAGAAAATAATAATGGGACCCACTCACTTTTATGTGAGTGAGGCAGATAAAATGTTTATGTCTTAAAGATAGAAACATTAAACTCATAATTAATATTTTAAAATAATAATATCAATATAGAGTTGATATAGCTGTGAAGGTCCCACCGGAACTTTTGGGTATTGAGTTGGGACCAGGATTATTAAACCCGGACCGGACTGGCTGGTTCGGACTGAAAATCGGCGAACCGGCTGTGAAACCGGTCTGGGAAGTCATAGAAACCGAAGTTAGGTTTTTTTTTTTCTCCTTCTTTTCTTCTTCTTCTTCAAGAGGGAATCAACGAGGACCTCAAGTTCTCAACTATTACAGAGAGATAGAGATGGAGAGAGAGAATGGACGGACCTCTGCAATGAAGACGATGATGACCGGTATTCGCGTGATGAAGACGATGAAGTGATGAACATTCTCGTGCCTCTTGTTGTGAGCCTTCTTCTGCTGTGTGGCTCTTGCTTTTCATTAATTAATAAAAGACAAATGAAGGACATGGGCATTTAATGAGAAGCAAGTGGATGGACGTCTCATACATCACCTTTTATTTATAAAAAATCGTGCCTATTATCTTTATTTTCTTCTACCTTCTGGAATCTAGTTAATACTCCCTCTGGTTCTTATTATAAGGCACCAACTACCAAAATATTTTGGTTCTTAATATAAGGCACCAACTACCTTTAATCAACTCATTTATTACTATTTTCCAATTATACTCTCATTTTTAACTACATCTTTAAATTCAAATCATTAAAGTAGGGGTAAAGTTGGAAATATTTATTATTTCCAAACCAATTTAATGACTTAACTTCCATTTCTTGGTTTGTGAGAAATGATGGTTGGTGCCTTATAATAAGGACCAGAGGGAGTATCATATAATAAATCTTAAATACTTAACTACCGGTTTGACTCCGGTCTGACCCACTAACCCTTAACCCAGTATCTCGACCGGTTCAGTGACCGGTCCGATTTTAATAACCTTGGTTGGGACTTTAGAAGAGACACTTGTGTTGAAAGAGTTAGAGGAAATAATGAATTCTAAACCGAATATTAGATATTACTAAAAAACACATTTTATAATAATAATAAGTGACATAAAAATCGTCATTTCAAATTAACAGTGTTAGGGTTACAACTTAACTTACATGACTCGATCAAAAGATACTTTATAAAATTAAATAATCAAACTAAAACTCTCCATAAAGTTAGATCCAAAATATACTCACAAAGTCAAGTAAAGATGTGGGGAATAATAATAAAGCATTCGCCTTTTCTGGCAAGGCATTGAAACTGGCTTTGCGGTTAAGAATTGACATTATTAACCAAAACTCAATTCAACCTCCAACTAAATTCTCATCATAAAGCGCACAGTATTAAAATTTGAATTTTTTAAATAAATCTTAATACTAACTAATTTAAAATAAAAGATTAAAGCAGACCTGATTCTAATATTTATAGAGTTTAAAGGCAGAGTTAAACCCATATTTATAAGTCATAAATCGTATCATCATTTTTAAAATTTTATGCAATACACGGATCTAACAAGCTATATTGGGAAATATTACACGTAAAAGGGAGGGGGGGGGGGGATTCAAAAGCGTTACCATAGAGATTCTCAACAGATAACTCATATTTTCGAAATCTTATTTCATTTAGATCTTTATGTGTGATACTATATATGTGTGTGTGTGTGTAATCACCTAGATTATATTTTGAATGTTATAATTCAAATTTTTTTTTTATTTATAAAATACAATTATTGTTTTCATGGGTATCTAAATTTCATATTTTACTTTTATCTATTTGTTCGTACAATTAAGTTTTAATTAAAAAAATAAGAATATTTAGATGTTGAAGTTTGATTTGGAAGGTCTAAGCAAATATCGTGCACCCTCTAGAATGTGGAGAGAATCTAGTTGAATTAAATAAAGCACGAAAATTCAATTGGAATGAATTTTGTTAGAATATAGAGGATTTAAGTATTATTAAATAAGAGGAATTAGGTTGGTAATAACTGAAATTAAAGAGGAAATAAAGAGAGAGACGAGATTGTTGAATCAGATGCCCAAAATTAAAGAATATGTGATCATGTGATGTCAGATGTGGACAAATGTGATGGTTAAAATTAAAGCACTTCGTCATGTGAATACTTAGTCAGTATTTATTTGGGATTATGTTTAGACTTTTACAAGTATTGATTGACGTAAATTAAGATAAAACTTCTTTTATATATTTATCTTGTACTTCCTCTAATATTTATTATAAAATATCAACTAATAATTTTTAAAAATTAATAAAAATAATTAAAGTTAATAAAGTTGTATAGAATTTAAGTAATTTCTAAAATTATCCTTACTACTTATAATAAATTTTAATATCATATCAATTATTACTCCCACCGACTACCCTTATTAATAATAAATATACATAGAAAAAAATAATTAATGCTCATTATGAATAAATAAATACCTTATAAAAAAATCAATTACACTTACTAGTTGGTGCGTTATAATAATAACTAGAAAGAATATATAATAAATTACTATTAAAAACTGATTTTAAAGACTTCAACACTATTTTAAACAAATACTTATTATAACACACTTGAATCTTAATAATTAAGGTCAATGCCTTAAACAAATGGAAAAGTAGCTCTAGATTCACATGACAAGTCTTACTTCACAAGATATTTCGCTTTCACTTCTCATTCTCCTCTTTCTTTATCATTGTTTTTTTTTTTTAAAAAAAAAAACACTTGTTCAGTGTGTGACGCTCCTGAACATGAATCAATATTTTTAACTTCCATGGCAAAAGGAAAAAAAATTCTATAATCTTAAAATGGTTTTATTTAACAAAAAATGTAGACTTAATAAATGTAAATGATCATTCTGCAATTAAATTTTGATCAAATATGATCAAATTTTAATAATTTAATATAATCATTTATAAATTTTAAAATTTAAGCATGATTTATCGGTATTTAGTTGAATAATCACCATTTAAATTTGTTGATCTGATCGATATTTTCCACTAAATGAAATTAATCATGTTAAGATTAAAGGACTAAAATCTCACCTTTTAAATTTAAGGGACAAAATTCTAAAACTTAATGTAAATTTAGATAGTCAAACACATACTTTAGCCTTAAAAATATTTTTTGTCCTTGAAGCTTTGATTCACACAAGAATCAATACCTCAACTATGACTTGATATATAACCCATTTCAAGTCATTACATTTTTCTTTTTATTTTCTTATCAAGATTGCAAGCCATGCGGTTATTTATATTCTTGCAATGTTGATATTGATTCTCATGCTTCATTTTAAGTTTGAAGAAGCTTTAATTTGTATGTTTTGTGTTCAGTTATGATTGATCCATGTCATCAGAGAATTTGGAATTCCACGTGCTCATAACTCTAAGTCAAGCCACCAACTTACTTTATTATTATTATTATTATTATTTTTAATTTTTTGGTGTTAAGTAACACCTGTTCAATTTTGAAAAATATACGCGAACCCTAATTCTGCATTACCTGCGGCGTAACTTGGTGTAAAACCTACACCTAACTGCCAAATAACATCTCATAATTACTTTTTTTGTTTTTTAATATTGTTTATCTAAAATCAATTTCATTATTTTTTTTTGGTTAAAAAATACTGTAGTACACATCTATTCCTCTAACTTTACACAGTTTTAATTTGGTCCCTTAATTTTAAAAAGTATGTATTTAGTCCTTTATTTCCAATCTCGTTAGTCTTAATTTTTTTTTGTAATGATTTTTATTTTAAAAATTAAATTATGAATGTTTCTTCCGCATTTAAAATTTTAATATCGGTGATTTTTGTTAACATTGTTAGGGTTAAGTGATTAAAATGACACTTTATTAATTAAGGATTAAGGTGCATCCAAAACTAGTTTTATATGCACCTAATGTGTTGTGTATTTTGTCAAGTGCCTCAAGTATCATAAAATATTTAACATCCTAAAATATTTTTCAGGTGTATTTAACATCATAAATGATCTAAATTGTTGAGTATAAAATTATACAAAAGCATACTTTAAGGTGATTGACGCCCCTAAAAAAATATGTTAAGGTGTTGGTACAAGAAAAAAATTTTATGGATGCACTTGAAAAAAAAAAATTAAAGGTGTTAGATGCGCTTAACCCTCTAATTGATGAACTAATGCAAAACCTTCTATTAAGTTAAAGGACTAAATGCTTATTTTTGCCTTTTTTTTTGTTTTTAACTAATTTTTCACATTTTCTATTTAAAATAGTTAGTATACCATTTTTATGGAAAAAAAAGTAAGTAGATCATTAAATGTATATAATTTTATTGTGATTTTTTCGAACACTTATTGTGATTAATTTGATTACAATTCAATATAACCATCAAATTTTTTAAAAAGGTACCAAAACTATCAACGACAAAGATTAATCTTTCTCTTGATAAAAAGTATACATAAAGTAGTTTTTTTTCCTCAGTTAAGTGTGTTCCATTTATAAGTTTCTATTACTCAAGTTTCCAATTTCTTTCTTAAGAGATAATTTAAAAAAACTATTATTAATTTGTTCAATTTCAAAAATATGGCTTTCATCTGTCGCTCTCTTTCATTAATTAAAGATAAATTACAAGTTACTCTCGAGATATTTTAATATAGTGAACCAAATTTGAAATCATAAATTGATCAGTATGATATAGTGGTAAAAATAAAGTGGATATACATAATTCACTTATAATTTTATAAATATACAGAAAAGTTAGAATGGTCTCAATCCTTTTACCCCTTTGAATTAAATCGCAATAAGTTTTAAAGACACACTGAGTGCATGTGGCCCATGGACATGGTTTTTTCTTTTTTGATATAACCCATGGACATGGTTTAAATGAGCTTCAAACATTAAAATTGTTTTGGGCCTAAGCCTCCCATATTATTTAGGTTTGAAGTACCCCTTTTGTTTTTCATAAACGCTAAATTACATAAAACTCCCATAAACTTTGTATAATGTACAAATATCTCTTTAATACTTAATGTGTGCATTTAAACCTCACATACATTTTGCGTTATATGCATTTATAACCTGGTTAAACTTTAAGCTATGTGTTGAATAAGGCTCGTAATGGGTCTGTTTGGGTTCTACTGTATGAGAGCGTTGTTGGAAAAAAAAAATATTGTTGGGTGATAAAAAAAATTTCAGTGAAAAAAAGCCCAGTAGAAAATATTTGGGTTAATTTATTTTTCACTTAGCTTTAATAAAAAACGCTACTTTTTAAAGAAGCTGGGAAGGGGAGCTTTTTTGGTATTACATTATGTAGCTTTTGGACCAAAAAATATATATTAATATCAGAGCTACATACTAATATTAGTATCACGTGAAGGCTTTTTGACGTGAGCTGACCACCAATAGCCATATGTTTTCTGAGCGTGGTGTAACATCTCAGCACCTCGCTCTTGATATTGTCTACTTTGAGGCTCATCGCCCCTCACGGCTTTAAAACGCATCAAGAGGGGAGGTATCCAGACCCTTATAAGGCGTAACATGGCCCCGTCACTAAGTTTTTTTTTTTAAAAAAATTCTTTTATTTTCTTTTCCTCTTTTATTTTCTCCTTTTTAACCATTTCTATATTTATTCTTTTTCTTTCTTCCAAACACATAATTTGGGATTATATTTCCAAAATTTAAATCCTTCCATGTAAATTCTTTATACTGAATTAATATATGTAAATATAAATTTAAATATATTTTTAAATAATAAATGCATTTATTTTTCCTTTTTTCAATTTTAAATATAAATATAAATATAAATTTTTATCTTTATTTATCGCAATATATACAACTACTATTAATATATGTAGTATTCAATAAGACTCATGCCATTTTCAATCATTTTTCATCTAAACTGACTTTTCAAATAATAATCTAAACGCTCATCAGTTTAGAATAAAGTCACTTTTGCAAAAGCTAAAGAGATAATCTAAACACAAATTACATTTACAACCTGAACTTGGCTTTCCTTCTATAACTCTTACCATCATTTTCCCTCCTTTTCCTTTTTACACCATTGGATTAAGATCTCAATGATCTAGATTTATTATCTATTTTTACCATTATTTCCCCTCAGTTTCTCTTATAATAATATTTTAATCATATGATAAATTTGGATTGTTGAGATCTTAATCTAACGGCACAAAAAAGAAAAGGAGGGAAAATGATTGGAAAGGGGTATAGGAGGAAAGCCAAATCCAATTTTTTTTCCTACCAAGCTTTTACAAAAGTCAGATAGCTTTTAAATCATCATTCTCACCGTTAACCCAAACAAACCTAATAACATGAGAGTTATCTACATAAATAAAAGAGTTTAGGGGGTCACTGTATGGAGGTTATTTTTTTATGATATAAAGTTCTGGGGTTGTGTGTAATTTTTCCATTTTAAAAAGGAGCAAGGCACAAAAATCTCCATGGATATGATATGTAAATTCTAATTCAAAACTATGAAATAGCCTCATTATTGTGAAGTTCATAGGAATTAGTTTTGGATTAATTTTTTCATTGAAATTGCCTAAATACCCTTAATTTGAAAAGAAACAAAATGATAAAAACAATTTAATAAGTATTCATTTTAACTTATTAAATGATGACAACAACCACTAATGTAGTATGTACTAACAACTGATTTTATACTTGGGGTGACTAGACCCTTTCATAGGAAAAAGTAACTTTATTCCTCAATAGTTCCCAAAATTTTATAAGAATCAAGTCATTACATGGAATTTTCTGTATTTCGGTAGTGATTATATGTCTTTCTCATACTTTAAAAAAACATCAAGATGAAAATTAATATGCACACTAATATTATCCTGTACTTGAAATCAAATTGGACAATATGCTAATTCTGCAACAAATACAGTCAAGAGCAAAGCAACAAAGAACAAATAAACCAGATAGCTAACAGAAACAGACTGCAACCAGACATGTTTCAGAACTTCACAAATAAACCAGATAGCTAACAGAAATAAACTGCAACTATACATGTTTCAGAACTTCATTCTTGTGTTTGAAAACACAAATCAAAACACAGTTAGTTGTACAGAATCAGAAACCTGAAGTGCTTCCACCAACAGTTGAGTGATTGAGGAAGTTCTTGAACCATTGAACAGATTGTTTGGGGTATCTCTTAAGATTGTCTCTATAATCAACAAAATAGAGACCAAATCTTGATGTGTATCCAGCTGACCACTCCCAGTTATCCAATAGTGACCAAACAAAATACCCTTTCACATTGCACCCATCTTCACTGCACTCATTTTTCATCACACAAAGAGTGTTCAAAAGTTAGTGGTTTGATCATGAATGAACAGATATCAACCTAATCATGATTAAAATAATATAATTTAATTAAAACATACAAAACATAATTACTTAACCACAAATTTAATAATGTTATTTTTATCTTTTATTTTGTTTTCAAATAAAAAAAATGTTGTTGTAATCCCAAAATGAAGGAAAAATATAAAATTCAACACCGTCAATTCATCTAGAACTCTTGATCGGACCAATTAGGGGACTACTAGATCATTGACTAACCCAGGTTGGGTTTTAATGTAGCTCAAACAAGATGAACGGGGTTAAATTTAATACACTTCAGGAGGTTCCACTCTTCTCCCGTCCAAGATCTCAGTCGTCCATTTTCATGTATTGTTTGGAATGGACGGCTGAAATCTTAGACAAGATTGAAAAACTAAACAATTTGACACATTAATTATAAGTAATGACGTACTTGATTGAATGTAGTAAGCTAGATAGATAGCCACTGTGGTATCTAATCCTTTTCTCATCCTTCAGAGCATCCTTAATGGATATGAATATATTGTTTGCATCATCCATTCCTGTGTTCAGCAGTGGCAGATTCATCAGGACACTTCATTCAGAATGATAAGAACAGTGATATCTTGAACATTGAAATCCACATTACTTGATAAGAGGAATATATATTCCCTCAGGTTTTTATTATAAGGCACCAACTATCAGCAGTTTTTAGCCCATATTATAAGGCACCAAGTACTTTTAATTAACTCATTTGTTATTATTTTTCCATTATATCCTCATTTTTAACTAACTCTTTCAATTCACATCATCAAAGTAGGGGTAAAGTTGGAGCCATTTATCAATTTTTTACTAATATAATGACTTAACTTTCATTCTTTAATCCAAGAGAAATAGTAGTTGGTGCCTTATAATAAGATTCAGAAAGACTAGTTGAGTTTATGAGTTTTTTTAGGGTGAATTACTGTAAGGTCTCAAAAAAGAGATTTAATTACCCAAAAAAAAAAAATTCAAATTACAACTGAGTGAATAGTGTAAACTTGTTATCATTTTCTATATAAAGATTTATCATTGCAACCTCCTTAGATAAGTTGTTATAGGACTTTTAGGTTAAATTCCTTCTTTTTAACCTTATAGAAATTCCCCCTTTTGTTTTAAATGATGGAAAGAGATACAAAATTACCATTTTCAGTGATAATGACTGGAGGGTTGCCGTACTTTTGTTTTATGTAATTCATTAAGCTTCTCATGCCCTGCGGAACTATATACAACCATATAGAATTTGCCTGCATGTAACTCACAAATTTGCAAACCACTGTTATATGCTTCCTCAGTAATTATATCTATGATGATCACAACTCCCAAAGAGAAAGTCCATCTTAGAAGTCTAGCTTGTTAGGCCAAAGAGTTTTTTAAACTTATAAACCACACATCACTTATGAAGCTCCATGACATGAGGCTCATAACAATGTACCTCTTTTCAAGAGCCAATGTTCTTGACAACTCCACACCGCCATGACTTTTCATTTGACATCTTGCCAGTTAGAACACAAGTCTCACAAGTGATATGTGATTTATGAGTTTAAACGTCTCTCCCACTCAATAGTTTTCCTTTGGACATGTGATAATAACATTATGTGATCAGAAATTCTTCAGCTTTACAAGACTTACCTTTTCTCCAATAGCCTTAGTTCCATTAAATGCTGAAACCAAAGGGAACACAATTAACAAAACAACACACTCAGAGAGAAAAAAGCACTCTGATACTGTGAAAATGATCAAGTTTGAAAGTTGAACTTACGAAGAGTAATGGCGCCTGAGTCAGAGATTGTGTCATTAAGCAAAACTCCAATAATGTTTGTCGAATTTTCTCTTGCATAAAAGGTAGTGTAATGGTTGATTCCCACAAAATCTAATGAGCCCTTAACAAGAGAGGCCTCATATGGTGAAAATTTAGGTAATCTGCTTCCTACTCTGCTTCTCATTGAACTCGGATAATCTCCAAATATCAATGGATCCAGAAACCTGTGTTGTTGTAAGCAAATTTTTAATTTTCTTGTTTCTTTATCATAACTTGATTTTTTTTCCCCACTTCTTCATATAGTATCTGTGACTTGATTATTACCAGCCAAGCTGAAAATCTTGAGCTCTCTGAGCTGCTTCAATGTCTTCTTTACTGTTTGTTTGTGGCTCAAACCATATGACATCAAAAGCTATCCCAAGAGATCCATGTTGCACATCCTGTTAAATAATATAGTTCAGTTCAGTTCATTCTATTATGCTGACTGATTTTTGTCCTTACTGATAAATTGTACTCCTTTTTCTCCTAAACATGTAAGCCAAATAACTAATTCGTAAAGATTAAGAAAATTAATTAATTTAGTTATTTGCGGAAAATATGCGTCGGTTTCCTAAAGTGTCTTTTTTAATCATTTACATATACCAAAAAGTTTCATGGATAGCCCTGTATTATGTGCAATCAAAGGAGAGAATTTAGGAAAAAATACTATAAATATGAGAAAGGTGGTTGGTAAACTCCTCTATTAGCTTTTACATTTAGAATCAGAGACAGTATTAAGTCGCTTTACCCTGTACTTTTTTCTGTAAATATCTGCGACGGTAGCATGAGAGCGAAGAACATTATGAGCAACAATGTAAGGTTCGGTAGCAGAGTTGCCGACGGGGCAAAAGAGGTGAAGGAAGACGGAGCAGCGGCCGGGAGCATGGAGGCCAATGTCATATCCTTGTGTGGCAAAGGTATGAGGCTCATTGAATGTGATCCAATGCTTCACTCTATCCCCAAAGTTCTGAAAGCATGTCTCAGCAAAAGTTGCGAAGTCCTTTCTGCAACATAAATTAAATATGCATATATAACTATATAAGACAACATATGTGTGCATGCTTGAAATGATATTAACACTGTAAAATCTTTATAAGGTTGTGTCGTACATACATGATTTCAGGGCTGAGCCATCCGTTGTACTTGACTGCCAAGGCTTGTGGCATATCCCAATGGTAAAGGGTCACATAGGGTTCAATTCCTGCCAAATGTAGTGGATCAACTAGTTAGAAGCATTACAATCTTCTTATTATTAATAAGTACTCCTTTATTAATAAGGTACTTTTTGAATTACATAGTTAGTTAAAAAGTAAAAGGTCACATAAGGTACTTTTTGAATTACATAGTTTAAGAAAACAGTTAAAATGTAATAAATACATAGGTTATATACTTTTTGGCCCCCAAACATGCTCTAATTTATGAATGGGAATAATAATGAGAAAAATAATTAAAGGGAAAGTAGGGTAGTATAGGGGGAAGATGATGTGAAAAAACAAAAGGAATGTGAAAATAAATGGAATAAGTCAACACTTTAATTAATTCAATGTATGAAATTAATTGAGGGTAACATATATAAAATGCATTTATCATTTAAACAAACCCAAAGATGATCTTATAAAAAGGGGATAAACCTATTCAAAAAATGAGACCTTGTAAATAGATGCGGAGTGAGTAGTGAATTTATGGTTTCGAAGACACCAATATGTGGTGAGTTTACTTTGATTTCGGTTCTTTTTATTTTTTCCCCTATTTACTCAAGGCTAAATTATATATAACCTTTCTGAATTTTAGACCGTGTACAAGTATACTTTCTTGATTTTCGAAATTTTATAATGAAGCACTTAAACCCTTACATAGTGTTATGTTTATGTATATAACCTCCTTATAATTAATTTTGTACATCACTTGTTCGTATATGGTTTTTTGGATGTTATATATGTAATCAAAGTTTAAGGAGGTATATATAGTACACAGTTGAGAGTTATAGGCATAGATTTGAAAGCTCATGAAGCTTTATCATTAAGTTCAAAAAGGTTATTAAAGGGTTATTTGTATGTAGTTTAAAATTTTTGTGACTTTTGTGTACGTAGTTTATCCTTTTTCAAATAAAGTACTTTTAAAATCCTTTGCAACGCATAAGGTCAGCTCTAGTTTTATAGAAAAATAAGGGCAACCCAATCAAATTTTGACTAAAAAACAGTTTAGAGTTCTCATAATTATTTGTATAAGCTTGTTTAAATATTAAGTTATATAATTCTTTCATTTATGAGTTATGACCACTCAAGAACTAAGGATGTGTAATATGAAAGTATCGATTTAATTTCTATTGTATCATCATCATCATTTTCTCATCATCATTTATAATCTCTAAATTATATCCCTTCAATCAATCTAAAAAGTCACATTATTACTTTAATTTTTCTTTCATCTTCTCAATAACTGGATTGGGCGAATGAGGAATATGAAGAAAAAGAATGAGGAGAAAATGAGAGTATACCTTTGACAAGTAAAGCATTTATGACTCTGTTGTAATGATCAATTCCTGCCTGATTGATTTCTCCAGATCCATCTACATTATGTATATAATCAAGTAGTCACAGCTAATCTATATGAGCTTAGATACATATCAACCTTCATATTATAGTAACCACAAACACATTCACACAAGAAAAAAAAAAAAAAACACATCCTTAGAATCTGATCATTCCACGTTCTTGAGCTGCAATATATATGTGTGTGTGTGTGTATTTTGGTACAGCTGCTAAAATGCCCATTTAACTTGTGTCTCTGTCTTGTATTTAAACCTAAGAATCTCGTCCTTCAAGGAATCTCATGCTTGAAGCAAGTATGTGCGTGTGTGCATGGCAAAGATACACGTTGGTTCCTCTAATTTAATATAACATTTTGATTTTATCCTTAAATTTATAAAGTAGGTTTTTCAGTCCTTTGATTCTTACATCGTTAGTCTTAAATAATAATTTTTCTGGACTAATAATAATAATAATAATTTTAATTTTAAAAATTAAACTTAATGTTTCAGCCTTTAAAATTTTTGTGTTGGTATAATTTTTTGTAAATAAAATTAATGGCATTAAGACTAAAAGACTAAAAAATAGTTTATAAAATGAAATCATTTACACACACGTATGTACGTATGTATAGATACATGTATATATACATATACATGTATGTATATAGTTAATAATAATATGTGTGTGTATACAAGTAATTAATATGCATGTATATTTAAATATACATCAGTTCAATAAATGTAGCATACTCACGAGGACTTTTCATATGTGTGTGTGTGTGGAAGACAAACAATAAAAATAAATAAGGAATAAAATTAAAGCTTACTTGGAAAAATCCGAGACCAAGAAATGGAAAACCTATATGCATCCATCCCCAAGTCCTTCATGAGCTGTATATCTTCCTGTTTAATTAACCATAATTAAAAAATTATTAAAATCAATATATTTATATGTGTGAAAAAAAGTAGTATGGAAGGAGAATAGGATCAAAGATATGATGTCACCTTCAATCAATATATTTATATAAAACCCACTCAAAGTCATACTATTTCTAAGAATAAAACTTAGTTTTTTTTAGGACAAAGAATATATCTTAGGTTAAGGTTTTTTTTTTTTGATATAGTTATTAGGTTCTTTGCTTCAACCAAATTCTGACACTGCATTTTCCCCCCTAATCATTAGCCGCATTTAACCCCTAAAGTCGTCAACAACAACAACAACAACAACAAAAAAGTATCGTTTTAAAAATTTTATTTGTGAAAATGACTATTTTTGGTGTGCAAAATTTGTAAAATATAGTGTTTTCTGTATATAAAAATATATTAAGTCCTTCTCACCAATAGAAATTATAAACGGGATTTTCCCCCAGTGTTCGTAGAAATAATATTGAAACAATCCACCTAATTGTTCTAAAATACTTTACCTAAGTTTCTAAAATATATTCGATAATGCTTTGCCTTCTAAAATACTTTACCAAAGTTTCTAAGATATATTCGATGATGCTTTGCCTTTACCAACCTCGTATCGATGGTAATGATCCACCGCGATGTCACCATTGCTGAAATCAATTATCTTACCTGCAACAAAGTATGCCATTTTCTTAATCAGCCAAATAATTTTTTTTAAAATAAATTTTTTGATTTTTTATCGTACACTTTTATTTCAAAGAAATTCTTTGATGCGATTAAAATCAAACGAAATTCATGGGCAGCGTGTTACCAAAAGTATGTGAAAATTTATCCCACACAGAGGGTCCTCTTCCATCTTCTTTCACTGCTCCTTCGTACTACACAGAAAAAATTTAACAAGACTATTATTTTCTTATTTATGTCCAATAAATAATTTTATCATTATATTCAGAAAAACAAAATCCCAAAGATTAACAACAACAACAACAACAAGGGTACCATTTTATTAGCACATAATTTTGTAACAATGAGAAATTCTGAAAAATTAATACCTTCAAAAGCAATAAAGAGGAAAAAAAATATTAAGGAGCAGTAAATAATTACCAAAAATGAGAAGTGATTATTAATTAGAAGCAAAATTATTTGGTAAAAATTAAAAATTATGTTGATAGGCTTGATTTTGGTAAAAATAATAAAATTATTTGGTATGCATGGCGTACGTGCAAGTTTCACCCATTAACTAACCAATTAATTAATAATTTTAACCAAATACGGTTTAACTTCTCCTATTAAGACGAAAAATCAAACATTCTTTCCCTTGACCCCAAAATAATAATATAATATTCTTTAATTTCCCTTTCGTTGAAAACACCAAAATTAGCTTACTTTTGTTAACGTGAGTCGTAACCCGTTTGTTTACTATGTAAGGCTAATTAATACGGTATTAGAATATTCACAACTTTTGAGCAGTTTGACCACCTATAGTTTTATTAATAATTTTTTTTATAAGATTCAAATAACTAATTATAGTATAGTAAAGGGCGAATGTGCAAAAAGTCCATAATCTTTTCTCAAAAAAAAAAAAGCATCTCACACCATAAATAATTTGAGTTAAAAAATACCCATAAACAATTTGTAAGCATATGTGATATATTTCCATTGGCCAGCGAGTTGGTATATAATAGACACTTTGTCACTATAGGTGGTACCTGGTACCCACAAAAAAGTAATGGAGTTTAAGATATTTCACGGAGATGACATTTTTGTTTTGTTAGAAAAAGTTCATGGATATTTTTGAACCCAAAAATTATTTTTGGTGCCAGATATTCTTTAAAAAAAAAATCATAGTCACGTTTACACATTCACCCTATAATAAAAAAGTTGGTTAAAATTTGTTAAAAAATAAATATGTAAAAAATGAAATTTATTTTCTCATAATACCTTTATTTATGGAGAGTGGGTGGGAGTGAGAATGAGTGAAAAATGTAAGAGAGAATGGGTGAAGAAAAATAGATAAGTCACACACATATTATATAATTAATTAATTAGGGGTAAAAAATGAAAACAAAAATATCAAAAGCTTAGATATCTCTACCGTGTAACTTATTGTTGCAGGTTTTGTAAATATAAGATGTAAATATTGGTAAACATATTAATATTGATGGTGAAATATTGATAATATTTATTTTTCTTAAATTAGAAGATACAGTAAGTTTTTTTCTGCTAAAACTACAGGTTCTACTTTTGAAAAATGAGATAAATTTTACAGTATATGTGTTTATATCTCTGACAATAGAAGTTTTTTTTGCCAAAGCTGACAATAAAAGTAGTATTAACTATTTCTTAAATTGTTGCCATAACTATACATGAGCAACTTAGTTTAACTTCTTTACAAGTTATGAATAATAAACTATTATTGGAAACAACAACAAAAAATCTTAGGAAAAAAGAGCATCTTTAATTTCTAGAGTTGTTTAGCTTTACCAAATATTTCATTTTTTTTGCTTAATTTTATAAAGTATCTTTGCAGCATTTTAAAGCTAATGTTGTTAATAAAAAAATTGAAATAAAAAATTTTAAATGTTGACAAAACATTATCTAATGTTGATATACTCCTTTCTTATTCCTTAATATAAGATAAATTTATATTATTTAATTATATTAAATAAGTTAGTTAAGTTAGAGATCATATGTTATATATTTTCTAAAACACCCAAGTTATATTTTTTAATTCCTTTATTATCTCTTATCCTTGATTATTGTCGACGGAACATAAAGATTGAAAAAAATTAAATATTAAACTAAAATTTTGTATAAAAATTAGAGGATCAATCAATGATACAATTTTACCAAAATCCCCTATATATTGGAATACCGAAAAAGGAAAACAACAACAAAAACAGACGGAAAAGTGTTGAATTTATGTAAAATAGAAACTGAAACAACCTCTTATAAAAGACAAAAAACAAAAGAATCTGAAACAGCCATTAATGACCTTACAATCTAATCTAATGACATAGAAGCTTTCCTGGGACATCGTGTTTTTAATCCTATTTGTAACATGGGGTCATTATGGTCTGCCCCTTTTTCTTAAAAACCCTAAAAAAAACATGATGAAAGAAAGAAAGAAATCACATCCGCTCAATTTATAGGGAGAAGAATGATCTCTCTCTGTTTTCTTTTATTTAATCTATCCATTATTAGATCAAGTTTCAATATCATTAAGATTTAATAATATATAAAAATAATATTATAACATTAAATATAATAAAAATCTGCCATGGTAAATAGAAAATCCTAATATTGAAAACTTAATCTTATAATGGATACATTAATGGTTGCCTACTATGAAGGGAGGGGAGAGGAAGTGGCCGGGTGGAGGAAATAGAGTCGTATTTGATAAAGGTAGAGAAGTTAGATTACAAATTTTTAATTAATTTTTCTTACTCTTTTATTTTACATCTTCTCTTTTCTCTTTGTTAAAATTTTAAAACCCACTTATCCTATTTTTTTAAATGGAACTCACAAAAAAAAATTCCTCCTCCCTCCGAATCCCTTGTATCAAACAACCCCTAAATGAAGAGGAAAATGAGAGAAAGTTCATTTCTCCACTTATGTATATATGAAGCTACCTTCGACCTATTTACGAAGCCACCTACCTGGCATGAATCTGAACAAGAGACAAAAACCAAAGGCAATGGAGATAGGTGATTCTTGTTTTGTTGCGTATATAGTATTATATAGTTTAAATGCAAATTCATCTAGTTGCTTACGAAGAAAGCAACCATATGAAAGAAACCCAAACCCAGAAACTGATGAAGAAACACGAACGTATGTATCTGTTAAATTTTGCCAAGAAAATTAAATTTAATTCTCTGTAACTAACCTGGTAAGCGGAAGAAGCAGTGCCGAAGATGAAGCCCTTTGGGAAGCTTCCTCTGTTAATCTCTGAAGACGAACCGCAAATACCAATCTCATTTGTGACCACCACAATTATTGTTGCTATTACTATTCTCACACCAATCTTATTACTTCTCTCTTTCATTCTCTCTCTCTCTCTCTTCTTTCCCTTTCTGCAAAAGTTCAGACTAAGGCTCCTTTCCTTTTCTGTAAAAGTTCAGGCTTTGAAGGCTCCTCCATGGCTTTATATGTATTACACACAACACACACAATCCACATGACGTCATTTTTATTACTCATAAGGAACGATCCCCTCATCTATTCTCATTCATCCATATTAGCTGTCGTTGACTACAATTTTTTTATATAAAAAGATCAATTATACTTGCTTCTCTCTTAAATATTGCATCTAGTTCTGTTTTTGGAGACTTAAGAAATTAAATAAGTCATTTAATCATATTATATTTTATGCATAATTAAATTAATTTATGTATAAGTTTATAAAGAAGACAAATTAGTGTGGAGGAAAAACCGTAAATAAAAATATTTGAAAATAATTTAATTAGCTTATGTAATTATCCCAATAAAATCAACTCAATTTTATATTTAAGACCACAAATACAAAAATGAAAAAGATTATATAACTATGGTTGGTATACTATAGTCAAAGGAACCGGGAATTGATAAAATACTCATTTCAATTTTTAATATAAGACATATTTACCTAATTTAATTGAATTAAAGAAGTTAGTGAAGTTAGTGATACCTTGAAGCACCTTAATTATTTTTTTTAATTCTTCTTTTCTCTCTTCTCCTTAATTATTGTTAATATAGCATCAATAAGGATAAATTAGGAAAATATTGATAAATTAAAAATTATGTCATATATTTTAAAACTAAGATTAACTCATCGAATATATATATATATTAAGGACTGGACTGGAAGGAGTATTAGTTTTGGAGAAAGATCAAAGTAGAAAGGTGACATCATTTGCCAAAGTGCCATTGCGCTTAGAATTAGACTGAACTTCGATTAAAACTTAAAAGTAAATCCTCATTCGTGATTTTTTTGGGGGGGGGGGGACGATGAAAAGTACTGCTTACACATTTCCAACCCTGAAACTTTCTAACAGAAGCTTTCACCTATTTTCTTCTTGTTTCCACATGTCTATTTGAAATATTGTTTTAAGGGAAAATTCCATATAAATCCCTCTTAAATTTGTAAAACCCCCAAAGTCATGTGAATTTGTAAAAAGACTGAAATGACCTGTGGACATTTCTAGATTTTGCAAATTCGAGAGAAAAGACGTTGGTACCCCTTAAAAAAAATGAAGGCAACGGTTATTACTCCATTCTCATTTGAAATTCACTCACATTCCAACGTTTTGCAACTCAAATCTAGTGTTTTCTCTGCAACTCTTCTTCATGACACTCGTTCTCATAGCAAGTTCGAACGAAAATTGCTTCGGCCAGCCGCAGGTGTGTATTCTTTCTCTGAATTGCTCACTGGAAATTGGTGGTTCTTCGTCTTCATCTCCACGTCGTCATTCCACGAGTTGTGTTGGGTGTTCGACGATTGTCATCTTCTGGGTTATTGTTGCCATTCATCGTCTTCATCAGTTTGTAGATCGACTTCTCTTTACCCATAAGATTTCGAACATATTTATTTGCTTAGCATTGCTGCGATTTGAAGAAGAGTAATATGAAATTAGGTTTTGAATCTTTTTGTTGTTTTTAGAGTGCGTAAGATGGTTTAGGCTACAAGCAATGTTTGAAACACATACCTCTGCTTTTCTCATTCATAATCTTATTAGGTTGTGGGCATTCTGAGTTATAGTGCCACTTTTGTTGGTCTTTTAGGCATTCGACAAAATGGCATCTACTAGTAGGGCCAAAGAGAAGTAGGCGAACAAAATGTACATGCCAAGTGGGTACATTTTGTTTCGTAGCGAGTTTCGAAAAAGGAAAGAATTTATGCATTTAAAGGACTTGGTGAGGCAATCCACAAAGGCTTGGAGGGCTTTGATTGTGGAGGAGAAGAGATTATACAATGATAGGGCCAAACAAGGAAGGCCGAAGAATAAGAAGGGCACCTCCGTAGTAAGTTTTCTATCATGGTGCTCTTTGAAGAAATTTTCTAACCTGACAGCATTTGTGAACTCATCTGCAGAGTTAAAAGCAAAGGTGCAGAGGTTAGGATTTAGACCTTTGCTTAATATTAAATGCATGAGACTGCCGAGGAAAATGTTGGTTGTGATAATGATAGCATATGATCCCCTTACTAATCAGTTCAGAATAAGGGGGAAGAGTCATGAAATAGAGGGAAAAGATGTTGCTGAGTTGCTTGGGGGTGCCACATGGTGGTGAGGAGGTGTGTTTGTGAGCGACACAGATCCATTATATGTGGAACTTAGAAAACAGTATGGTAAAATGAAGTATGACGAGATTATGAAAGTGATAACTTCAGGGGAGGCAGGTAAGAAGTTTGAGTTGCTGTTCATGTTGTACTTACTGGGTACCTTTCTTGCTCCAACATCAAGCACTACTCCCAGTGCAAGTTGCTGAAGGTTTTAACCTCAACCAATAAAGGATTCGTCGACTTTGATTGGGCCACATATATTGTGAATGACCTCCAGAAAGAGCTCGCTGACTATGTAAACGCGATAAGAGCTAATAATGATTGTAACTCTTATGTTAGAGGTTGTCTGTACTTGTTGTTGGTATGTATTTTGAGGTGCATTTTTTTCATATATTTTTTAAGTCATAAGTTTTAAGTGTTTAGCCTTGTCAATGCAGGTATATTTTGGTGAGCGGTTCCCATTGTCCAACCCAATTCAACATGCATCTAAGACTCCAATTTAGTATTGGACCAAGGGCAAGGTGAAGGACATGGTTGGACTAGAGAGGAAGAACGACATCGGAATTTTATATAATAAGAAGGGTGGTGAAGAGAAGGTTGAAAATGAGAGTTTAAACACAAATTTTGTGACTTCTTTAGACCCAGTAAGTGCTTCGAGCAATAACTTTCAATTCATGGTTTAAAATTATGTTAATGACCATTGGTAAATTGTGTGACATTTAGGTTTTGAAGGACTTACATGCAAAGTTGATAGGTATAATCATAGCTACAGAAGGGTTGTTGCTACTATTGAAGGGGAGCTGTGAAAGGCACAAGTCAACATTGAAAGGCAGTGAAAGTAGCAATTCAGAGAAGGAGATCATGATGGTGAAGGTCATGGTGATGATTACAGTGAAGATGGGGATGATGATGATAATGGTGAAGCTTGTTATGAGCATGCAGCAATTGGCACGCTGGTTACCATTTTTGAATTTCATGGGGAAAGTCCTACAATAGAAGGAGGGACCATCAAAGGTCAGGCATCCATTGGTATACATCCCGTTGAACGAGAAAATGCACCATGGAGGTCACAACGGGCCAAGAAGCCAAAACACGAATCCCCTTAGACTTTGACAAAGCCATTAAAGCGCCAAAGGAAGGCAAAAGAAGAGAAGGAAATGTTCTTCAACATTATATCTGAAGCCTGCACAAAGGATGAGTGTCAACAGTAAGTTATCAAAAAATTTACTTCGAAGCAATATTTAAAATTATATTATTTTGTCTGAATGAAGTAATATATGATGATGATGTTTCTCTTTTACATGATACTTATACAAAAAGGTGATGAAGACATAACCCAGAATCAGCTATAGACACTAGGCCGAAGGAACAGACTAAGCAATCGGGTAGCTTTCAAACTCAGCTAAAATTTTTATACTACGTGTTGAACCCTGCTAATCGAAGTGTTTACACATGTAGGTTATGTCTCTTATAGCTAAGGTGTTGATGCTAGATATGAAGAACCAGGGGCAAGTGACCAGGCATATCTTCAATGCAGATTTAATGGTAAGTTAGCATTTATGGACTTAGTCTTTATTTATGGACCTTGATAATTTATTTCCCAATAACATACTTGAAATTTTTTGATTATGTAGACCTTATTTGCTGGTAAACCATTGGGATGGAAAGTTGTTGAATGGAAACACCTACTATTACCTCAACAACTGGGTTACAACATTGCTGATTGTGATTTGTTAATGGGACCAATGTTGGTGCATGACCACTAGTTCTGTATGGCCCTTAAACCAAGGACAATGAATTTTTATGTCCTAGATTCAATGAGGACAAAGGAGTAGATGAGCAAGAAGGAAAGCCGAAAGAAGAAAAGCGCAATTGCAAATCCCTAGGCAACGACTAGATAAAATTGTAAGTTATAGACTTTCAAGTTCTTGCTACGACTGAGGCAAGTAAACACATCTTTAATGCATGTGTGTTGTTTGCAGAGGGATCAGCTTGAAGAGATCATCGATCTTGTCAAACCAAATCATGTAGGCAAGAGACCAAAAACATATATTATGTGGCCAACCGTTCCACAACAAGGAAATTTGTGTGTGTCATTCAGTGTTAACATCATTAATGTATTGGTTATATTTGTTAACTTGTGTCTTTTTGCGTTTTGTAGGCAAGATTGTGGTGTCCATGTCTTGATTTGGTTGCACAATTGGACTCCTGGTGCAAGTATGCAATACGGGGATGATGAAGTGGACGAGTTTTAGCGCAACCTCATGTTGTGGCTTGTCAACCATGAGTTGAATGGGACCAAGGATGCTACATTGGGACTACTTTAGACACATGCGACCCACGGGAAGAGAAGAAAGACATGACCATTATTGTTATAGGAACATTTTGTTGATTATTTTGTCATTAAGTATTTAGGATTAGGATTGTGGCCAATCTATGTAAATATCTGGTGCTATCCATAGATGAATGGATGGTAATCATTTTTTTTTGTGCATGATGTTTATAAATTAGGAATGTCATGTTCAATGAAGGACATGGGATTAACAAAAAGCAATATTCAATTTAACAATTTTTGTAATGAAAATTGCCATATGTTCAATGACATTGACTAGTTTGGTAACAGTATTCACCAGCTCATTATTTAGGTTTATCACTTTTATCTTTGGTGAAACAAGTTTAATTATTACAAAACTTATAATTGAAATTACCAAATTTTCAATGGCATGTACTAGTTTCGCGATGATAGTTATCAATTCGTTTTAATATTTAAAAGTAATATCCTCTGGCATATTTCTTGATGTTACTTGAGTAATAATTCTAAATTACTTGAGTAACAAAGTAATATCGAATAGCTTTTCAGTGTCATACATCTGCAACCATGAGTAACAATTATGTTACTCAAGTAACCTAATTGTTACTTGAGTAATATAATTGTTACTTGAGTCATAGTGGTAGCTTTACTTGAGTTGTAGTGGTAGCTCCACTACAACATTACATGAGTAACAATTATGTTACTCAAGTACAGAGTTTTGTTACATAAGTAATGTCCCAGTTACCTGACTCCGTCTGTGTACTTAGCGCGATATTACTCGAGTAACAATGATGTTACTCGAGTAATGTGCTTTTTACTCAAGTAACATCATTATTACTCTCGAGTAGTAGGTAAGTGATGCTCGAGTATACCTCAGACATAGAAGAAAGTAATGACATAAACAAGCATGCTTGAGTACACATTCTACCTTGCTCGAGTAAGATAGGATCCATGCTCGGGTACTAGTCAAACAAAGAGAAATAGAGTTAATTTAGTGATAGTGCTTGAGTAGTGAACTACCTCTGCTCGAGTACCATGCTCGAGCATTACTTACTTGCTACTTGAGAGTAACAGCTTGACAGAGAGCATTCTTCATTATAGTTTGATCTTGCTAGGGCATAGAGAATGCATTGCTCGAGTATGATATTTTCGCTGCCTGAGTACTACATTTCTTGTACTATGTTTTCATCTGACAAACAATGATGCTAAGGCACTAGCCTTGGCTTGATCGAGTAACATTATGTCAAAACACTAAGTACACTATCAGATGGAGTCTGCTTAAGTATGAATATTTTCGTTGCTTGAGTACTACTCTGCTTGCACCGTGTTTTCATCTAATAGACGATGATGCTCGAGCACTAGCCTTGGCTTGCTTGAGTAACATTCTATCAAAACACTTAGTACATATCAGATGGAGTCCGCTGGAGTAGAAACAATAGCTTGCTCGAGTAAACTCCTTACTTTGACAAGATTTGAGATAAGTTTAAACTTTGTTTTTGAATTCAGTAGACACAGAAAATGACATACGCAGTAGTAAAACCGGAAATGTCATAAACATATATTTATCATTGATATTAAACGTTAGTTCAATATAGTTGAAGGTTTATATATAAACCAAACTAAATCACAAGATACAAAAAGTGATTAAATATAAAAAACTCAAATGCAAATTCAAATTACTCTCTCTCCCCCTTTGTCATCACTCAGAGGATGGAGGTACAACTGGGGCTAAAGAAGATGGTTGAGAAGGTTGAGAAACATGCTCAGTAGATGGAGGAACAGGACCAGAGGTAGGTGGCTGGTAGAAAACTTTGATCCCCAAAGCGTCCATGGTCTTGTCAAGCGAATAGACATGCTGATGTAGATTAACCAGTTGCTCTTTTAACTCAGTCTAAAACTTGAAGTTATTATGAGAATTGATATTGGTTTGAGTAGTGAATCGCTGCAATTCTTCACCAAAGGCTTTAATCATATTGATATTAACTTATTTGAGACTATTAATGACAGCAATAACCTAATTTGCATGGGAAATCAGGGGAGCAATGACCTTTTGAATTGCCTATTCGACAATGGCTTGAACGGAAGCATTGGCAAAGGAAGGTGGAACAATTGTAAATGCAGTAGGAGCCTGAGAGGATTCAACGTCACCATGACCATTGGTTTGTCTTTCTTCATCTTCTTCTTTGTTGAAGCCTCAGTGAATGAGATTCTCATTTTGATTATATGCTCAGTGCCAAGTTTCTTTGGAAATACTTCCTCATCATCAGAATGGTACCAAATATTATTGGTTTGCAAGATGTGGGATACCAAAGATGGATAAGGTATGGTGGCTTTCTTCTTGACATGGGCCTCAGACATAAACGTGCTCATCTCATCTAGGATCCATTTGCCAAGGTTTTGAGCTTTCTTAGCAATGATAGACACAAATCTCTTAAAGTCCTTGTTAACAAAATGGGTAAAACTTTGACCCTTCTGCACCAGACTCCTGCTATACACATACCATAGCACTCTGTATTCATCTTTCATTATGACTAGTGAGATATTGACTTTATTACCATCATATAGAACATCTGGGAGAAGAGCTTTGTGGCACTCAGCATCAGACATTGTTGGAGGATCTTTAGGGGCATCAACAACACCCAGAATAATATTCAAATCAGCAACAGTAATTTTGATCTCTAGGCCTAGAAGTTTTGTAACTAATGTATCATCATTGTCATCATGACCTTTTCTAGAGATGCATGTGATGGTAGAATAATCTAACTACCTTAGGGGAATAAGGAAGACTAATTTGTAGTAGAGGCATAAACTGAAGAAGCCACTCAGTAAGATCTAGATTTCAAGTGTCACAAAAATGTGCCAAATTAACATACACAATTGGACAAATTGGTCTTTTCCCGAAATAGAAGTCAAAACTCTGAAAATCTTCAATTGCAAAGGGATGAATAATCATACCAAGAGAAGGTTCAAGCACATTGCCTTCTAATTGCGAAACAGTAGGACCACCAGAGACTTGATGTTGACTAACCGATGGTTGTCTCTGACTACTTGACACATGTGGCTTCTTGCTTGATTTTTGACCCACAGAAGATTGATATTTGTGAGATTTCTGGGTATGATAAGCATCAACATTCTCAGAGTCAGATGAAGATAGAGAAGGAGTCCTAGTTCTCTTCCTTTTGTTTGATGGTAAAGAATGGGTTTTCAATCTCGTTTGGTGCCTTGGTTGATCCTTGAAAGTCACTTCTTTTACGTTTGACTTCATCATTGTTTTAGCTTTTACCAAAGGTTTTGTTGGAGCCTTTGTCTTCTCCAAAGGTTTTTCATTTGGCTTCTCAGTTGGTTTGCTTCTACATTTCTTGACAAGCAACTGATCAGGTGAAGGATTTCTAGAGCCTCCCATTGTGTGAGCCATAAGGAAAAATCTAGGAATGAAAAGGAGTTAGGCAAGGGTGAAAGTCGTCGGAAGTGAAAAAGACTGTGTTCGCGCAGACAGAAGGAAAATAGGATTGTAGGAGAGGGAAACTTTGAACTGGTAATAACGAGAAGACAGAGGAAAATGAACCAACACTACTATTGCTCAAGCATTTTCGTTGCTCGGGCAGGCTATATAGTCTGCTCAGGCAAAGATGGATTTATGATAATTATAGGGAAATATTAAAAGACAAGAAATACCTTACATCACGTGTGTCTTGAGAACACTAGAATTCCATAATGTGAACTTTGATTTTTGAACCCATAGAGAAAGATTTAGATTAATATGCATCAGATGATAACAACATTGCTCAAGCAAAGAGATGTTAGAGCTCGAGCAAGGTTCATCTGTATTTCTTGTATTTAGATATTTCTTGTTATTGCTTGAGCATGATGTGATGCTTGCTTGGGCAGGCCATCTTATTTTTGTTTCTACAAAGGACTGTTCCTGCCATTGCTCGAGCATACTAGGAATGTTTATTCAAGCATAAGGTCCTCACTAGCCTATGAATATGTATGCTCGAGTACCAATTTTACTATGCTCGAGTATTGTGCTCAAGTATCCATTAGACAATGCTCGAGTATACCTCAGACAGAGAAGAAAGCATTGACATAAACAAGCATGCTCGAGTACACATCCTACCTTGCTCGAGCAGTATGCTTGAGCAAGATAGGATTTATGCTCGGGTACTAGTCAAATAGACAAAAAGAGCGTTAATCGACTGATAGTGCTCAAGTAGTGACTTAACCATGCTCAAGCATTACTTACATGTTGCTCAAGTAACAACTTGACAGACCCATTATAGTTCAATCGTGTTCGGGCATAGAAAATGCCGTGTTTGAGTACAATGCTCAAGTATGATATTTTCACTGCCTGAGTACTACTCCTCTTGCATTGTGGTTTGTACTAATAGACGATGGTGCTCGAGCACGAGCCTTGACTTGCTTGAGTCACCTTCCGTCAAAACACGTAATACAAAATCAGATGGAGTATACTCGAGTAGAAACAAAAGCTTGCAAGAGCATTTTCTCAAATGACAGTGAATAATACTCGAGTACTCTTCTCTTCTACTTGAGTACAGTTGTGATGAGAGTTCCCTTTTAGTCGATTGTACTAAGTATTTCCTATGCATACTGAGTACCTTGCATTTCAAAACCTTGAAACAGCCTCTGTCTTGACATTGCTCGAGTATATTCCATTGTTACTCGAGTATTAATATATTTCTCGACTATATAAGTGAGTTACTTAAGTATGTTCTCTTGAAAGGTACTCATTTACATATTTGAATATGATATTACTCGGGTAGCAATGACATATACTCAAGTATTATCAGAGCAATTTTATTCTTTAAGCATCCTGCAAAACACAATTTCTCTTAAAAAACCTTTAACACAAAACCTTGTTAGCATCACACATTCTTTATACTGGGCAACAATTAAGGAAAAAAGAGAATAGTGCGATAATGCAAGAGATTGTAAGAGTAATAATTGAATTTCATTCAAATGTAAACATTAGTACAACATATCAAAAGGGATACTTCTAAGCATTAAAATTGCATAAACATCTTTCTCATCAAAATCAGTCTCCCCCTTTCTCATTATTTAAAGAGGAGGGAGGAGGATAGGAAGGCTTAGGAACAGAAGGCCGAACAAAAGATGCTATTGGGTGCACATAAATAGGCTCAACAGCAAGAATAGAGGGTTCAGCCTCAGGGGGAGCATATGAAGAGGGCCCAGAAGCAGAGGCTGGATGCTGAGAGTTCAACTTAATACCAAGATTGTCGAAGGTCCTACCAAGCTGATAAACATATTGCTGAAGGGACTTAATCTCCTCCTTCAATTCATTTTGAGTAATAAAACATGCCTGAAAGCTATCTGCGATGTATTTTGTCATCTTTTCAAACTCATTTGCAGTATACTTTATTAAAGTGGCAGTGACTTTCTGAATAGAACTCACTACATTGGTCACTTCATTGGCATTATTGAACAGAAGAGCTACGACATCCATAATACCCTTCGCAATGACTTTTGCGATAGCCTTTGTAATTGCTTGCTCCACAATATGCTGAATAGAGGAGTGAACAAAGGAAGGAGCAGAGTTAGAAGCAGTACCAGCTTCATCGCATTGTGCCTCATCAAGGGGCCGTGAAGATGTAGGCTTAGAAGGATATTCCATGACTTGCTTGCCCTTGTGCTTCCCGGTGACCTCAGTAAAAGAAATCCTCATGTGATCATATATTTCTTGCCAAATTTATGAGGAAATACTATCTTATCATTATCAGAGAGATACCATATACTGTTTAAAGCTAAGATGTGAGACACCACATTTGGAAAGGGAATGGTAGCCTTCTTCTACTTTAGAGCCTGAGAAAGAAACGCTTCAATCAAGAGTCATAACAGATTTGAAGGATTATGACGATAATAGGGTTTGGAAAGGGACAGGATCAATTCGAAATAAGATGGAAAGTTAAACGATGACACTAATGGAACTGACATAAGTATATGTAGTGACATACCCAGATGATACATTTCGACATTACTCGGGTAATTTTGCAGTTGCTCGAGTAATTCATGACTTGAAAAACAAGAGAGCGTGTGATTTAAAAAAAAAGTGCTATTATTCAAGTAATAGAATTGTTACTTGAGTAATATATGTCCCCGCCACCTGTTTTAAGAGAATGTCTATTACTTGAGTAATATTTCCATTACTCGGGTAATAACCTTATTACCCAAGTAATATGGTTTAAATAATTGCGCCTGTTATTAAAACCATCGACATTACTCTAGTAAGGTGAACATTACTTGAGTAATTTTTTTTTACTTGAGTAATGTTGATAAATTATTCGAGCAATGTTAACATTACTCGAGTAATTCAACTTTAACCATCGACGGTCTACAAAATATGTGATGTCACTCGAGTAATGTTTCCTTTACTAGAGTAATGTCTGAAAATTACTCGAGTAAAGTTCCCTTTACTTAAGTACTTAAACTTTAACTGTAAAAGTTTTGCGACATTACTTGAGTAATGTTTACTTTACTTGAGTGATATCCCGAAACTACTCGAGTAATGTTTCCTTTACTTGAGTAATGCAATTCATCTCACGATATTAATCGGGTAAGTTAAATTGTAGTCCAGTAATTCATGGTTCCGAGGCCGACAAACTCGATATTACTGGAGTAATGCACTAGGTTACTCGAGTAATGTAATTGTTAAGGCATTGTATCCTAATTAAGGGTTGTTATGATAAAACAATTATGACAACCAACAGTTAATTATGGCATTGATAAATATAATGGCACTTACAAAATGTTGTAATGGGATGACAACAAGAACAAAATAAAGTGAAATGAAAAGTTAACATTACGATTCCACATTGACGTAATGTTTCCTTGTCATTCCCATAGAATAACATATTCTTTGCCATTTACACTAATTACATATTGAGTTACCCTACGAGTGTAGCCCTTCAACCCAAAATATGTGAAGGGATCCAAGTCAATATATATAAACTAAAATATGACTTGCAAAATATTTACCCCATAATTGCACAATTGGTAATTTAAGTTGGGTTTGGATTTTTGCAGGTTCTTCTTGTGTATCCTGCTTCATGGCATGCGGTGCAATAGTAAACTTTCTTGTTCTAGAACTGTGACTCTCTCGTACAACTCTTGGCCTTCCCGGTGGGCAACTAGTCTTGGGAGGTGCCAGGAACATTTGCCTTCCTATATCATTTAGGTGGAAGTCATTTGGATTTGGCATGTCTATCGTGACAAATGGAATCATGGTTCAACTATAAATATTTTTTTGGGCTGTCATCGTCAGGCATTCGTTAACGTAACTATACACATTACCATGAACCCCCTTGATGGCTGTACAATATGAGGACAAGGAATTCTTGACATTTGCACATGCTTTACATGTGCACTCACGTAAGTCTAGCTCAACATTTAGCGACCTAGTTAATGTACGGAGATGTACCCTTCCTCCTCCATATATCTCAACATGCATGTGTTTAATCCTTGTCACATTTTCGAGCACTTGTTGCTTGATGTTCAGCCTAACATCATTCTTCCACTTACTCATTGCCATGCTTGCTCATACATCTTCTTTGTAGCTTTCTCCCGATGCTCATGTGTAAGCTGGGTAACATTATGATGTCTCTCCTTTACCATCCAAGCATTGAAAGACTTAGCAAGGTTTGTGGTAATGTTATCCCAAAGTTGAAATGGGAACTTGCTCATGTCTTATCTTTCAATATCACCATGATTGATCAGCCACTTAAATGCTTGCTGATTGAAAAGCATCATTTGTTCCATTGCAACATTGAAGTCACAATCAAGTCTTGCATATGCAATTGCATCAAGTAATTGAAGTCCGGTTTGTCTTGCTTGCCCACTTATCGCCCTCTTACCTCTATTCAATTTAATCAGTTGGGTGCTAAAATTCTCCTTGATGTGCCTATAGCAGTATGCATGTCTCTCAACTCGAAAACTCCTCGGACGACAGCAATTATTGCATTGTGTCGGTCGGACACAATTGTTATCTGTAATCCACCAACTATCTTATTCAACATTTCAAGGAACCATGTCCAGTCCTCAATGGTCTCAACATGGACAATAGCAATTGCAATCGACAACATTTCATTGTCTGCGTCAAAGGCTGAAGCTAACAACAAAGTCCCCTTGTATGGTCCAATTAAATGGGTTCCATCAATATACAAAATAAGTCTTGCACCAGCAAGGAACCCTTCTATACAACAGCTATATGCTATAAATACATGCTCAAATGTGTTGCTCCCACTAGCCACCTATTCAGCCACTGTCTTGTCGTCAGTTTCCTTCAACCTATCACATATCGATAGTATTAATATATATGTCTGTTCAGGTCTACCATGAATTTCTTCCATGGCATTGTTCTTTGCCCAATATGCTTGCTTATATGTCAAGTGCACACCGTAGTCTCTTCCCAAACTCTTCCTTATATCATTTAGACGCTTGTCTATGTGATCTCTAACCTCTTTAATAATAATTAATGATGTCAAGGAAAAAGTTTGGGCATGTGTTACCTCAAGATTGTCTTGGCCTGTATGTTCATGTTCTTTGGTGTATCTTGTCACATGTACGAAATTATTGCTCTTCCCAATTGCCCTTGCACTTATCCTCCATGGACAATCTTTAACCTTACATTCAACATACACATAGTCCCTTGAATTCTTCACATATTTGTACTCAAATTTATGGGAAATATTGAACTTGTGTATCACCTTCTTGAACTCATCCGCATTTGCAAATGTTTGATTCACTCCTACTAACAAGTCCTTTCACTTCTTAGAGTTCATCTCCAGCATCAGTGTTGGTGCGCTCTAACTTTCACACGGAAGGTTTAGAGAAGGTCTTCTACTGCACTCATTTGTTAGATAATCATCACTCATCCCATAACACACCAGCTCCTCAATGTAAGCCATTTGCTCTGTAAGACCCAAGAATTGATCAACCTTGCATAGATAATGAAAAGTTTTATCAACATGTTACCAACAACCCTATATGACATTATCACTTCTCTAACCAAACTAATTGTGACATACCTTTCTTGATCATTCATTTCCCTTCCTGCAATATTAGTACCTTTACATCCTATATACACATGTGCACTTTTTTCATTATAACTAAACAGATTTTCCATTTCAGAATCATCAATCAAGTCTACTAAAATCTTCTCATCAAAGCTTAAAGTGTATTTAATGTCACACCTATGACCATCTATACTAAACCATTATCCTATCATTACCTTCATTTCTTCAACTTTCATCCCCTCCTTTATAGATTTTACCCTCACACTCCTACCATGATATTTAACTTCACCTTCACTATTGGTTACAAACTCCCCCCCCCCACCCGCCCAACATGGAAAAAATATATAAGTGACTTTGACGAAGGTACTGCCCCAATATTTGATGTCATCTTGCATTCTAACCTGCAACAAAAATAAAATTTCATCACAATGGTAGACTATGTATATATAATATTTTATAAATGAAAAATATAGTAATGGTTATCTAAGTTCAATAATGACTACTTCCTTCAATATTAATGGTTTTCACAAATTCTATAATGGTAATTACAAAGACTGTAATGGTAAGCATGTAAGAAACACCATAACCGTTCATGACAACAACTCTAATAAATATGCTAACATTCCTTTTCAACATCATGCCATAGCAACTATAATAAATTTGCTAATCAACCCCACAATATCCTTTTCATTATATTTCCTCTCCCAACTAACACTAACAAACAAATTAATATCAAACCCACAACATCTATGCCATACGACTTACGTCAAGCAACAATGATTATAAAAGAAGCCATTTTGTTGCGTAAAACCTCTAGGAATTCTAAGTCATACAAGCTTAGTCAATTTGTATGCAAAGTCAAAATTCCTAGAATTTTTTTTATTACACGCTTTATGGGTAAGCATCTAAGTTACGTTTGACCTCCTATAGCTTCATCTGATTTTTTTTTATTCTCGCCTTTAATCAATGCAATGGAAGAATGAAAGCAAACTTACCCTTTAATCTTTCCTTTACTTTCCTTTCTTTGTGTATAATCTTCGAAGGTCTCCATTTCATCTACCCACTGTAAATGGTCGAAGCTTTTTCCCGCGATTTTCATGTGAATGGAGAAAGAAGGAGAATTAAGGGCAGTATGGTCATTTCCCTCAAAATTGCAAAACCTAGAAATGTCCATATGTCCTTTCAGTTTTTTTTACAAATTCACATGATTTTTGAGGATTTTACAAATTCAAGAGGGATTTAACTGGAATTTTCCCTAACTTCTAACCATTTAATAAAATAAGAAATAAAAGTTGTATGACTTCTAGTCATATAATTTCAAAATATGAAATTAAAGTATAAGGCTTCTGGTCCTAAGATAGAAAATAGAGATTATATACCTTATGGTCATACTAAAAGTCGCCCTATCCATAAGATATAGTATCATTTTAATTGTATATAATATCTTAAATTATCCATTATAGATCAAATAATAAAACAGAGAGGGAATTGTTAAAGAATCAAAGCAATATACCCAAGTTACACAAAAACATAATAAATATATATATTCTTATCACATAAAGCAAATATTTCATAATCTTCATAACCTAAAAATGGTAAAATTTCTTACACCTACCGGAAAAGGGTAAAATTTGTTAAAACTTGGAAACATAAATTAAATCAGATCACACTAGCATTAAGTTCATGATAAATGATCAAGATAAATCATTAAAGTTTCACTTGCGTTTAAAATAAATCTTCAAGATAAATAATAAAATTTTCAATTGTGTTTAAAATAAAGGATTAAGGTACAAATTAGCCAACTAAGTATTATGCTAGGAGCACCTGGCATAAAAATGTATTGAGGGTAGCTTAAATACCAATTAAAACTTTTAAAACAACACAATGCCATTAGTTTATAATCTAAAGTGGGGGAAGAAACTCCTTCACAGTCTTGATCAATTGGAAAAACAACATAAGATATTTAATTAATTCCTAAACTCTGCAAATGAAGTTATTCTTGTGACTATTTGCAACTGCCACATGCATACCTTTTTGAAAGATGCAAACCAAGAAAGAACAAGACCCAATAAAACAATGAAGAAGAAGGGTCTCCAAAGATCCCAATCCCTCAGAGCCATCCCAGGGTCCTTATAGAAGGGATTAGGAAACACAACTTGCTTCAGATTATTATCAATCCTCATTAGATCTCTTTTCATGGTGTCGCAGACCAGCTTCGCCAACATGTCCGGAGGCAAGCCGAATCCATCAGACATGATATTAGGGCCGGCAGTGTTGGATGGAGATGGAATCGGAGGAGGAGCGATAAAAGATTAAGAGGTGACTTATGATTGGAAGATTTTGGCAGAGGTGGAATACCAGAAGGCATGTAAGGGGACGAAGATATCAAAAGTGAAGCTCGAAGAGGACTGGGAGGTCTGGCGACGGGAACCATGGAGGGGCCCGATTGGACACTCGTATGTATAAGGTTCTAGATCTCGTCAATGTCTGACTGTGACGGTTGGTGTAGGGGTATGGCCGTGTAACATTTTCTCAACTCCTTAGAAAGAGAGATTCAAGGGAAAGAAATTTCAGGGGGGACGAAGGAGAGTATGAGAGAGAGAGAGAGGAGTTTAGTAATTAATTAATTGAGTATCTTCTATTGTAAATGGCCGTTAGATTATAAACTAACGACATTGTGTTGTTTTAAAATTTTTAACCGTATGTTGTATTTAAATTACCTTCAATATATTTTTGTACCAGGTACTCTTAGTATAATACTTTGTTAGTCAATCTGCACCTTTACTCTAAAATTAAAGATCTAGAGATTAAAGGACATAACATGTTGGTTGCATAGCTATTAGATTTATATGACCCCTTCTTCGCCATTTGCTTTTTGTTTTTTCTTGTTTTTTTTTTCCAAATCGTGATTCCAGTCATAAGTACATGTACTGGTTTGATCGGTCTCCTATTTTGTATGAGTTGATTTTCGCAACTGGAAACAACCGCACCATTAACCCACTTTGTTTGGGGGGTGTTTTGGGTCATACGTGATACAAGATCAACTCATTTGGCAAGATTTTTTTTTTTTTTTGGGGTGGGTTGAATCAATGAGCATGCACAATATGCATGAACTTATCTGGTCGTGCTAATAACATGTTATAAATAATAAAAAAAGAAAGATGAAAGATAGAATATAAGAGCAAAAGGATGAATCTTATTCACTATTTAAGGTATATATAACGCCTAACACAGGCCCTTTATAAGCATAATTTTACAATCTCAATCGAATCAATATCTATAGATTTTCAGGACAATAAGAGTTAATTGTGGGATATTGGAGATAATACAGATATATGAACATCCACAAAAATATAATATAATATTCATAACAAAAAATAATTAGAAATGTTTTAATTTAGACATTTTGTAAAATAACTTATATATAAGAAGCTAAAAACAATATTCTAAAATATCTTATAATTAAGGATTGAAATAAGTAAGCCACAATCATAAAAGTTTGTCAATAATATGCTTTGTTATAAATTTTAGGGTTTAATTGCAAATATACCAATGCACATTTTCCATATGTACATCTAGCAACATATACAATATTTGGATGCAAAAACATCTATGATTTTTTTCTAAATGAAACAAAAATGTGAGCTCTGTTAGCTAATACAAACATCATTTAACTTTTTGTTTTGTGAGCCCCACACTAATTATTTTTAGGGTTGATGGGCAAATTTACTTCATGAACTTTTTGCGACAATGCACCTGGCACCATAAACGTTTCTTAGATATATAAAATACTTATGAACTTTTCAAAATGGGAGTGATAAAACCATTTCTGTTTACACCAAACGTCTATCACTTTTTGTTTGTTTGTGCCCATATGTATCTAACTGTCAACCTTTAGAAATCTATGTGATGGTCGTCATGGTCAACTACTAAATCTTTGTTTTGTTTTTAGGTTAAGGAACCTCAATGAAGTCCTTCATATGCCAAAGCCAGTCTTTTTCTTTTTTCTTTTCCTCTTGGTACAGTCTCTCTATCTCTCTCTCTCACACGCACTCTCTACTCCCAATGTTTCTCTATGCTTGTAATAGTAGTGTTCTTTGCCCCTAATTGTTTGTTTCTCCTTAGCGGGTAAGCTTCTTATCTCTTCTTTCTTTTGAAAGTTGTATATATTTTGATAGATTTATAGGTGAAACAGAAAGGGAAAGAGAAAGGAGGGCGAGCGAGTGGGTGCTGGTGGTGAGAGAGAGAGAGGGGGGAAGGGTGGGAGGGAGAGAGTTGACTATGATGACATAAAGGTTTACACTTGAGCAAACGTGAGACTTAAAAATATAAAAAGTGATGCAAGTTTAGTGTAGATAATTGAGGAATTTTCACCCATTTTAAAAGGTCCATGAATATTTTTGCACCAAAGAAACTTTTTATTATGTCAAGTACTTTTTCGCGTAAAGTTCATGGGTAAATTTACCCCTTAACCCTTATTCAAAAATAATTGGTATGGGGCCCACAAAAACAAAAGTTAATAGACATCTGATTTAGTTAACGGAGCTAACATTGTTGCCTCTCTCTTTTAGAGAAGTTCATGAGTATTTTTTTTACAAATAATGTGTATGATGCTACACACATATTTGCCTCATAACCCTAAATTTTATTATATGCACGTAGACACGCTATCCTTTGAACCCATCTTCATGACGTGCAAATGAGTATTTAGAAAATAAAATAATCAATAACAATTGAATATTAATTCCATATTATTAAGAATGTAGTCTAATCGGGTTTTTCCATACGTTGCCATGTTCTTTAGAGTAAAAGGAACACTTTTAAAATAGAGATACCCTGTTAAGCCCAACTCTTGATCCTTATAAATACCAATGTTTTGGAAGAAATATAGAAGTGGGACGAAAAACAATTGGAAAAAAAAAATATATAGGGACCAAAAGGAAAACTCGAACAAACTATAAGGAACCAGAATAAATTTAAGATCGTGAGTTTATAATTTAAAAATCTCAACCATGTTCACATATAAATTTAATGATGTTATTGTCACGCAAACAACATCATTTCAAGCCCTCACAAAAACAGAGAGACTAAGATTTTAGTTGAAGTAAACAAAACTAGGATGAGAAACTATATATGATTTGAATCTATCAACTCAACCATGTTCACGCATATGTAAATTTAATGATGTTATATATTGTCACGTCAACAAAATCAACATCATTTCAATCCCTCACGAAAACAGAGAGACTAACATTTTAGTTGAAGTAAACAAAACTAGGATGAGAAACTATATATGATTTGGATCTATCATCTCAACCATGTTCACATGTGTAAATTTAATGAAATATTGTCACGTAAACAAAATCAACATCATTTCAAGCCCTAAGAGAGACTAACATTTTAGTTGAAGTAAATAAAACTAGGATGGGAAACTATATACGATTTGGATCTAAAGGTACTACAAATAAATTTTGATTAAATTATAAGGACAAGCAAGTGGCGTTAATCCTAGCCATTTTATTGATATTTACTATATGTTTATGATGTACTTTAATTTGTCATATGCAAACTCATAAATTCATGTCCTACATTTTATCATCATGAACAATTAATAACATCAATTATTTGGGGTTGGCAAAAGAAAAAAAAAGAAAAAAAAGGGGGAAAACTACACTAAGATACCAAAAAAAAAAATCAAAAAAAGTCTTATATATTGTCAATAATAAGTAAAAGAGTAATTATTAACAAGTGCAAAAACTAGTTACCATTAATAAATTATGAGACTTTTTTTATTACCATTTTCTTTAATCGGGACCATAGTATGATTTTCCCAATTATTTATTCCAACCCAAAATGTTTTTATATTCGTATCTTTTTTTTCATATTCATCATGATTCCCCACCAAATTCATATTTTTATTTTTAAATCAAATGCAATGTATTACATCCATAATAAAGGATTTATTACAAGTCAAAAAACACGAATGTATCCAAAAGAAGAAAAAAGAACTAACAAATAACAAGTCGTGATATATATAGCATGAATAAGTTTTAATTATCTTCCACATCATTCATCAAGATTTAAAATCTTACCAATATTAATAAAAGATCAAAGAAAGAATATGTCTTATAAATATGATAATTAATTTATTGTGTGCAATTGTTAGTGATCGATAATGATAAGTAAAGCCAAGCTCGTTGAATATAAGAATGTTCCGTACACACGTACTTTAGTATTTATTAAATCTACAATCTAATCAATAAATCTTAAAAACCCACTTGAAACCATTTATATAATGTGTGTGCCGACTTGTCGATCATTCGAAGCCAAAGATAATATATATATATATATAAAGATGAGCCGTTTTCTAGCTTATTACGCATATGCGATCGATCTTGATTTGCTTCTTATTTATTAATTAATGAAAAATTTGTACGTAACTCTTGGAACTTTGGGCCATATAAAGATAACTTTATAACCTCTAAAATTTTAATTTTAATTTTGTACATTACTCATCCGCACCTAGTTAAACCTGTCAAAGGATTATCTAAATCAATCGAAGTTTGAGGGGCTAAATATATGTGCATGCACACAAGAACAAAAAAAGTTTTACTGAACGTATAATTGATAGTTTCTTTTTGATTTTTTGACCAAGTAATATATAATTTATAGTTGGGAGTTATCCTTATAAACTTTTAAACTTAGGGATATTAAATTTCAAAGGTTAATAAATATTTGTGTACATGATCCAAAATGCTTATATGTGTGTGTGGGCACGCGCGTGCGCACAAGCATTTGTAAACTAGACGCATATTGCATACGTGTACGTTACTGTTTGAGTTTTTCTTCAATAAAATATAATTTATAATATATGTGGTAGCGTTATAAAGAAAATACAGCTACATATATATAAAATTAAGTATTGAGTGAAGGAAAAGACTTAAAATATAATCCTTATGAGTTGACAATATGTCGGTGGCAATGGATATGTACTGGATTCGGCGACACGGTTTAATAAGCATTACGCGCGTATATCAATTATATGCAAAGCTGACAATGACATTTCTAAGCAAATTATTGTGTAGATTTTGATTTAGTATATGTTTCATAAAATTATTGTGAAACTATGAAAAAAAGTAATTAAATATGAATCGTCTGGTCGAGAGTCGAGACGTGTAAAGGAGGTGAAGTAGATCAAAAGTTTGACTATGAGAAAATTCATTTTTGTTAATAAAATCAAGAAGAATTTTTATTGATAACAAATTGATGCTTATAAGATACAAATCAACTCACTTGGCCGGTTTAAGAATGATCATCATTCACTTGAAGGTGGTTAATAACTAGCCCTAACTCTAAAAATCTTGAAGAGATTTCTCACTCTAGAGAGGGACTCAAATTATCCTCTCTCTAAACACAGTGAGAATCTAACTATCATACACCTAATACATTAACTATGAATCTAACTCAATTATTAATTATGATCTTAACTAACCAGATAAGATCTTAACCATAATTCAATATTTCAACAATTTTGATACACATATAAAATAAATAAATAAAGAATATTAAGCACAATATGAATAGAATTTGTTTTCACCTATAAGAAAATTCAATCAGATGCCCCTAATATCCCCTAGAATTCTGAACATAAGACAAATAATAAAGGGTTAAAGAGCAAAAATGCTTTGAAAGTTTTTACCCAGGATTATTAGGTGTTTGAAAGTTTTTGATAGGACAATATTGCCCAGAAAATTTTAAAAATAGGATAATATCACCCCATTATTACACTAGTGTAAAAAAGTGTTTTAAGACCGCCTCATTTAGAGCAAAGTATTGACGCCCTGGTCTTAAAGAAATGACCGGTGGCAATTTTGTAAATATAAAGAATTTCTTTCACTGCATCAATTTTTAAGACTGCCTCATTTAGAGCGGAAGATCAACGCTCCAGTCTTAAAGATATGACCGGTGGCAATTTTGTAAATATCAAAGAACATCTTGGACCGTATCATTTTTCGATAGGTCTTAAATATATTATTCAAACCGCTGAAAAGAACAACCGCTCTTAAAACATTTATTAAAAAAAAAATTGAAATATGAATTACTTTAAAGAGAAATCTCGTACAGTCCAACTTATATTTTATGCTGTGCAAAATAACATAGAAATTTTTAAAAATAAATGTATAAAAATTTTAAGACCGGACATATATAAATGACTGCTCTTAAAACATTTATTAAAAAAATTGAAATAATATGAAAATTATTGAGAAATCTCGTACAGCCAGACTTATATTTTTTGCTATGCAAAATAATAAGGAAATATATAAATAAAATGGTATAAAACTTTTAAGATTGGACATATATAGATGACGCTTTTAAAGTTAATATTTTTAAGAGTGGACGTGACTTCTACCCGGTACTAAATAATGAAAAAAATTTAAACTAATAGTTTATTACTTTTAAGACCGGACCTAATAAAAGGATGTTCTGAATTGTTAAACTTTAAGACCGTTGTTTTGTATTTCTTCGGTCTTAAAACTGCCTACTATATTTCTCCCACGAAACCTTAACTTGTGTCTTACGTCTTTCTGTCTAAACACTGAAACCCCTGTTCTTATTGCAAAACACTCAAACACCTCTTCCTGTTGCATTACATCTCTTCCTTGCAAACCGCCACCATTCTCTCTTGCATACCTCTCTTGCATCACCTCTCTCAACCTCTTTTCTTGTTTCGAAAATGAACGGAGGAAACGAGTGTAGTCCTGTTCATGAAATGCTAGTTGATGATGTGACTGGTGTTAGTCAGAACGAACCATCTCCTTCTCAGAGTGAGCCTCCTCGTAACCGCCTTGCACGTCATGGTGGTAGAAGAGGCCCCACCCAATTGAAACAGCTTGTCCTAGCACGGATTGCCAGTGAAAAGCTCGATATACAGTTTGATGAACATTTGGCTCCTTGAGGCCCTAATAAAAGCATATATACTAGTTATGTCGGCTTACTAGCACGTAGCAAGCCAAACATTTTGGTCGACTAGTGGAAAAATGTTGACCAAGAGAAGTTGGAACAATGTTCCTGACGATGAGAAGTTGAAAGTCAAGACATTGTCATATTGTGCTGATCGCTGGAGGAAGTTTAAGACCCAATTAGCAAACAACTATATTTTTGTCGAGGTTCTGGTTGGTGAGCCTCGCCCTAATCCTTGCGCCAAGTATGCCTTTCTTGATGAAGCAACATGGCAACAATTTGTTCAGATGCAGACTACTAAAGAAGCTTTGGTGATTCTATATTTAATTTTTTTGTCCCTTCTTGTATACTTATTAACTTGTGCAGATATGTAAATGTTATTGTGTTCATTTATGAGGCCATTAGTCAAGTTGCTTGCTTAGGAAGGTATTCTGTTATAGTAGGTCACGTAGACATTGCTTTTAGTTAGTTAGTCTATTAATTGTGTAATGGTATATGTGCAAGCTATTATTGAAACTTGACTGAGTTGGAAGCAGTTATGATGAAGAATGAATTGACTGAGTTGGCAGTAGTTCTGCAACTCCCTTTCCTCTGTTTCTCCCAATTTATTATACAATTCTGCATCTTCCTTAACAAAGTCTTGAAACTTGATGAAGTGAATTTGACTAGTGTTTGAATTGAGGTCTAGAATTCATAATGAATAGTTGTTTTCGATTCTGATTCATACATAAGAAGGCAGCAAGCACAAGAGATTGGGAGAAAGAATGATTGCCTACATATGGCTTCTCGTGGCGGATATGAAAAGGCCAAAAAAGAGTTGATAGTCGCCAAGCGAAAGAGATTGGAAGATAAAGCTCAAGCAAATCCTTCTGAGATATGTGATCTGCAGCTAGCATCTCCAATACGCCGTGAGGAGTTATGGCTCTATATTCGTAAAAAGAAAGGCGGGGCATACTCTAGTGAACAAACTCGTGTAGTTGCTGAAAGAATTGTAAGTATCGTTATTTTTTAATTTTTAGTTACTAAATATGTTTCGTTACTAATTATGCTCTTGTTATCTGTATCTTACAGGAAGAACTTAAAATGCAAGAACAAGAGGGATCATTTGTGTCAGACGGTGTAACATCCCATTTTCATAAACGTTTTCATACAGAGCTGAGAGTTGAAAATATTTAAAACAAAGAGTAACTGAATAACATTGTATGTAATGTATCTAACTGAACATTTAACTATACAATCATCCATGGGTTCAATATACCACAATCTATATTTCAAAAAGACAACGTCTCCGCAAGGTCCTCACGCTTGCTTCTTACCCCTATCCTTGATCCTGACTCCCTAGGATCTTGAAGCTATAACAGGGGCTGAGGTTCAATTCCCATTGAACCTCAGGTAACAGTTAACCTCATGCTTATGTAAACAGTATATGACAGATATTATAATAATAAATTCACTACTATCACTTTCAAAATCATATCAGCAAGTAACATAACAGCCACTGCAATATGTATGTTACCCATAGTTTGCACATAACCAGTGCCACGATGGCCTATCGTGTCCTCAGCGCTAGGAAAACTCAACGGAGTTATCAAGACTATAACCCGTATTCAATTCAGTATATCATAAGCAACTTTCACAATAGAGTATCAATAAGTGAAAACAACTTTCACATATAACCATACCATAAGCATAAGCGTTAATGTTACAATACGCGTCCGTACCTGAGTTTCAGTACGTTCTGTTGATCAGAAAAACGATCTCTGATATCCTATAAGGGTAATATTGTCTCAATTAATTCGTAAACAATATTTCATGAGACACCTTGACCACAAATGACAGTTTTACCCTTAGTGGACTTATTTTCAATTATTTCCTCACAATTTTCGGAAAAACGCTAGTGCAGAATTTCGCCTAACTTCGAAAAATCATAACTAATTCCACAAAAATCGAAATGAGGATCCGTAAAATTTCTCGGAATCCTTGAGATGTCTAATTTCAAGGAAAAATACTGTAACTTACCCAGAACTCCTGGATAATTCCCAGTTTCAAAATTTCAAACTGCTGCCCAGAATTTCGCACAGAAAACATAGCCTAACTTCTGAGATTTTTATCTTTTTGCACAGAGCTTCAAATGACACACTCTTTATAGATTTAGAAAGCCCTATATGTCTACTTTCATCATTAATTTTCCCAAAAATTTTCGAATATCATCTTCATCATAAAATACCAATACTTTTACTACTGACTCCAGAAATTCCTGATTACCGAAATTTTGCCAGAACTTCACCATTTTGATCATACTCTTCCAAAAATTTTGCTATAACTTCTTTTTCATCAAATTTTTGAAATAAAGCTATTGGAAACCATAAAAGCATGAAATTAAAACTATATATGGAAGATTATAGATCAAAATAACATTTCCTAGCATTTCTACTTCATAACCTAAGAATTTAAACTTAGAAGCTAAAAACTCCCTTACCTCTTGAAGAACACTTGCTTCCTATGTTCTGCAGCTCCTCACTCTCTCCCTTTCTCTCTATATTTCGGTCTTGGCTTGAGGATTTTGTGAAGAGAATGTGTTGCCTAATGCCTCTATTTATAGTTGAAGAGGGTGGCATATTTGTAAATTCTTCCCTTTGCATACAACCATAGGATTTTGCTTGGAGAAGAGGAGATGATCTTGGCCTTCCACCTCTCCCCTAGCCGTCCCCCCCCCTTCTTCCTTCTAGAAAACCTTTGCTTTGTCCCCAAGAAAACCTATTTAATCCCTAATTACTCCCAAATGCTAATTTAGTTAGGTGTAAGTTGGTGTTTAAATTCAAAATCCAATTTCACTTTTGGAATCCTAATTTTATGATTAGATTTATGGTGATTTTTAATTCCCAAAACACTTAGGTATGAATCTTAAAAGTACCTGAAAATAACTTTGGGAATAGCCAAGTTGAAGCTCATAATTTACTGAGTTCAGATATGTACTTATATTTAATATCTAGTTTCTATATTTCAAGATATGATTTAATTTCTATAGATTCTTACCTATTTTCACCCAATTAAGTAACAACTTGTTCCCTAAGAAAAACAACTTGCTCCCCAAGTCTTTCTTACACACTACACAATTAACCCATGAGTGCTTTCTTCTTCTTTCCTCTTCTTGTGAAACCGTCCCCTCCCTCTATTTTAATTATTAATTTTATGTCTTAAATTAGTCCCACAAACTCAAGAAGAAATTCTCCTATTGGTCCAATTAATCTCACAAAGATTCAAGATTAAGAGTTTATATATAATTTCTTCTCTCTTTAATTAGTAATTTCCTCCATTTTTATTAGTAAAAGGGAAAATTAATTTGTCCTTGGTTAATATAGTGTTTTAAGGGTTACTAGACTTAATTACCAAAATTTGACAAATTTCTAATTTAATTTTGATGATTAAAAACTCCTTGTACCTTCTATTTTAATTATTAATTTTATGTCTTAAATTAGTCCCACAAACTCAAGAAGAAATTCTCCTATCAAAATGTAGTGGTTATGCTAAATAGGATTTTTAGGGTATTACATTTAGACGGGAGGAAAGATATTCTTACAGTTGCGACTAGAGAACATGATCATGTGGGGCGTGTAAGGGGAACTTAAGACGGGTAGGCCTGAAGGAATACTTTGGTAAATCCAAACGCCAAAAACAAGCAATGGTTACCCGGGAGGAGATGGAACGTACGCTGGCCAAAGCAACTGAAGAAGCAGAGGCAAGAGCAGAGAAGAAATCAGCTGAGTGAGAAGCTTCATTAAGTGCAAAGTTTCAAGACGAGCTGGAAAAGATGAAGGAGGAGATGATGAAGATTGTCAGCTCTCGCGGAGAGAGCACTGTTCCCTTCCCATACTCACCTCCACCTGTCCAGCAGAGCACTAAAGGGAGCTACATTGTTGGACAGTCAACAAAACATTGTGAGCTCTACGTGAAGGATCCTGTTAGACGATTGGTTGCAAGAGGGAATGTCTACAACTTGGGATCAACTGTACACCACTAACAAATGGCTAATGATGAAGTCAGGGTGTCAGTTGAAGAGGTGATCATCGTTGATGCACCTATCCCTCTTCAAATCGATCAAATGAAACTTATGAGTGATTGCTTGGGAGGCTTCATCTCGTGGCCAGTGAAGCTTGTACGTGTTTGTACTCCTCCTTAAGCCCCAGCCCCTGCTGATGAAGCTGCAGTCCCGCTTGATATTTTGCCTGCTCCTAATTTGACTTCCAAGGATGAATTGGACTTATGGTAGTCAATCAAACTTTTGGAGTCAAATCGTGACTTGTAAATGCTAAAGTAGGCGTAAAAGAGAAGCAACCGGTCTTCGTTGACTAAGAAGATTTAGTCTCCCTTCTCTTTCCTAAAAAGGAGATAACTAATGCAATTATGTTGTTATTGATGAAGTAAGTAGTATCTTCTTCTATGAGTACATACATAATTTTAAGAGGGGTCGTTTAGACACATACACATACATATATACTAGCTAATTCACCGATGCATGTCATTATTGTAGGTTGATGCATCGTGAAATGGGAGTACAGGGCAAAGAACATGATTTTGGATTCTTGTGCCCAGACTACATAAGTGCAGCAACCGTAAAACAAAGAACAATATACATATCTAGGAGGGTTGTCTACCAATATGAGAAGGTGGTACCTTGCACCATTCAACCAAGGTAACCATTAGTAGTTGGTCCTCCTTTTCGCGGACGAAAATAAAGTAGTCTTTTTATGCTCCATTCACAACGAACCAATACCTACATTAAAGCAGATTGTTGATAAGTAAGCGCATGTCATTTTGTCATTGATTTTTGTCTGAAATCTCTTCTGTGAATTTTCAGTTACTAATATTGATAAATCAAAATTTTTGATTTCGATAATAGGGCCATGTTGGAATACCAAAAGAAAGCCAAGAGAAAGGCTAGGCATCAGGTCAAAGATCCTGTATGGATCAAACCAAAGGTTAGTATGCTTGGACACTGCCTTGTGAACTTTGCCTTGTGAACTTGGTCATTGTGTAACAAATTATATGCGCTCTTATATATATATATATATTTCTTGTTTGGTTTTAGACACGTTGGCAACCACATGCTTCTAACTTATGTGGGCTTTATGTCATGCGACACATGTATGATATTATCACGCGAAGAATTATGTCTATCACTGAACAGGTAAATGTATTTGATATTATACATAAGTTTGGTGTGCTGGCTGCTGACCCCTTTGATGCAAGGAATTAAGGTCTAATATATATTTTTGTCTTTGATGTTACATACGTTTGATTGCGCTGACCCCTTTCCTGATGGTGATATTGAGCGCATACGCCAAGTCATTTGTGAATATCTCAGTCAGGAAATCGCAAATGCCTCTCAAGATTAATTTGTAAATATGTGTTGTAGACCTATATTACATCTTCTATAAATAATAATGAACAATTGTACTGTTTAATGATAATAATGAACAATTGTACAATTTAATGATCAATAATTAATAAATTTGTTTATTCATTTCCTATAAATTATATTGATGCTTTCTATTTTTTGTTGCTGAATGTATTGCATAGAATTAGTTCTTAAACCTTTAGGACAGGATGCAATAAATGAGCTTATTATAAAGTTCAAAATGTCCAGTGAGACTTTTAGGACCGTCTATTCCATATATGTCCGGTCCTAAAAGTCCTAGTATAATTTTTTAAAATATTATAGACTTTTAGGACCGTCTATTTCATAACAATTTGGTCTTGAAGGGCTCTTTAAAAATATGTTTTTAATTTTAAAAATATGCTAGACTTTTAGGAGCGACTTTTTAATAAATGTATGGTCCTAAAAGTCCTCGTATAGTTTTTGGCAAATGCATTTTTAGGACCGGCTTTTTATATGTCTACGGTCCTAAAGGTCTTTTTTTTTTAAAAAAAATAATTATTCTATTTCTTTTAGACATAACTGAAATTATGTTCAAATCAAATCAACTAAGTAAATATATCATGGTTAATTTTAAAGTTAATTAGCGATGACTCACGAGGACTTTAATTTGCATGTTTGGTATGTTCTTAATTAATGTCATTATTATTTTTTTTAACAAATTAATGTTGTTATTATATAACTTATGTTAATTTCAAAGCCATTTTTGTAACTTCTCAAACATACGTAATTAGGTTTCAACAAAAAAAACGCAATCAGGTAATCCAAACAGGTTCATCCAAAATGGCGGTCGCGGCTGCAATTATATATATATTTTTATGCTGCCCTATAAGGGAGAAACCAGTACATGAAAAAAAAAACAGACAAGAAATTTTTTTAAAAAATCTAATTAATCCTCCATATTGTTGCCGGAGGAGGAGGAGGATGTAGTGTCTACTTCAAAAGTAGGGACCTTGACGTCATTGGCGTTGAGGACCATGTTGATCTTGTTGTTGATGGTATGAAGGAGGCTACAAAGTTTGCCCAGTTGTCGGTCAATGTGATCGACGCGGGCCAGCAGATGCTCCACCATCTGCTTGACTGTTGGATTCGGCGACAGAGGGGGAGGTCTCGCAGGTAGGAGAGGAGGAGGAGGAAAAGGAGGACCGGATGGTCGAGGTGGTGGGGCAGCCATTATAGAATTGAGTCCGAGATTGTAGAAAGAAATGAGGATGTGGAGAAGAATGTGAAGAAACTAAAGTAACGAGGGGCTTAAATAGATCGAGTACCATCATTGGATTGTCCTCAGAAGCCGAAGAGATTTTGAATCATCATTACAGAGTATAAGGATACTACTGCACTTCTTGGAATTTGGAACGAAGGCACTTTTAAGACCGCATATTCTAAGAGAACAGGTCTTATATGTACTTTTTAGATCAATAGGTAACACAACTCTAGGATACGAGGAGATTCATCTGACTGAAGCATTAAATTTAAGGATGTGACTCCCAATATTGGAATTCGTATCGATGACACTTTTAAGACCACATATTCTAAGACAACCGTTCTTAAAAATATAATGGTAAAAAAAATATTTATATTGTACTTTTTTAAAAAAATTAAGGACACAATTTTATGTTATGAGGAGACGCACTTGAACTAAAGCATTAAATTTTATGTTACGCACTGCACCAATATATAAGTAAAATTATTGATTTGAAAATTTCAGGTTACGCACTGCAAAATGCAAATATAAGGCATTTAATTATAATATGAAAAAATAGGTAAAAATAAATTTTTAAAAAGATTTTTAGGACCGATTATTAAGAAAGGACGGTCTTAAAAGTACTTTTGAGACCGACCATTTGTGAAATGAGATCTTAAAGATATTAAGAATTTCAACTTAACTTCTGATTGGTTCAAATTAAAAATTAGTAATAGGCCTTTAGGACCGGACGTATATAATTATTAGGTCTTAAATATTATTACTAATTATTTATATCCAATTGAATCCCAATATTCTCACATTTGTATTTCGTATCTCTCTGCTCTAACTATTAACTACTAGCAAATTGATCTCTGCCCTAACTCCCCTAAACCAAGACAATGGTTAGATATAAGATAACCCCTCGCAGGAGTACTCCTGAAGCTCGTTGGAGGATCTTAAGATATCTTGCTGGTTTACGTCCTTTTCAGACCAAGAAAAGGCGTTCTATTCAGACGAAGAAGTCTCGGGTCGTTGAACCCATTGTTATTTCTGATGATGAAGAGGTTGTTGGCCTCCTTCAGCCTTTAGACCATGAAGAGTTTCCCGCTCCCCTTCTCCAGCCTCCTAGTCCTAGTGTGCACATACAATAGGAAATTGTTGATATCCAGCAGGAAATTTCTGCCTCTGAAGCCGATATCGACAAGACATTAGCTGATAATCAGCTTTAGGGATTTTAGTCACATTATATGTTGTTTTTGTTAATTGTAAGTTTGTTGTTCTTAATTTCCTTTTGTACTTGCACATTCTCCATTAATGTAAAAAATCAAAATGAACTAACTATATTAATGGAAAAAAGCTTATTCTCAACTGTCCTTTATTTTCATTTCGTTGTTGCTGCTGCAATCTTTTAGTTTAATTTTAAAGAAAATGAGGACTTTCACTAAATTCTAAAAAAAAAATGAGACCTTTAGGAGCATATTCTTAATAAGTAACCGATCTTAATGAATACCTTTAGGAGTGGATTCTTAATATGTAATTGATCTTAAAACTTCTATACCTTTAGGACCGGATTCTTTATAATTAACCGTTCTTAATGAAATTAAATATAAATGACTTTGTTGCACGGAAAAGTTAAATTTTCCTCTCTGAACTTCTCTTGTCCCGCCGAAAGTGATAATAACTCCTGTTCACTATCAACTCTCAAGTGTTTGTGTGTTGCTTCGTCGCTAACGCAAGATAGATCTCTCGACAAGCTAGTGCTGGTCAGCTTATCACTTTCTGGTTGGTTCCTTAGCTAAACAGCAATAGACCTGTAAGATGTGTATTTCAGTTACATATATTTTTTATTTTTTTGCTCTTCATTCTAGGTTTTTCATTGTTTGCACGAAATCGGTGAAATGTTGACGTGAGGTTACTCTGTTGTATTTGAATACTGTACTTTAAAGTGCACTTAGGGTTACTTTTGTTGTCTGCATTTATTTTCCACGTCATGCATTTATTTTCCTTAGCTTCTTGGATTGACTGTACGTGATACATTTATGAGCACGAGTGATTCTTCATGTTGCATTTAATGGCCAAAGTCTCTCTTTTTTTGGAACAATACTGGGATATTACTGTTAAAAGGTATTAAAGCTAAGAAAACAACCGTCCTCATGAGGGAAATTTAAAGACAAATAAAGTGATTCTTCGTGTTGCATTTAATGGACAAAGTCCCGCTCATATGCATTTGGACTTGGCTTAGTTTATATGCAATTTTCAATTTTTACAGATAATGTATGTTAAATCTTTCTGTCTATAGGAATTCTGATCTACACATGGATCGCAGTTGGATAAATGTGAGACACACGAGTGTTGAATATGAGAATGGGGTGAGGGAATTTATAGAGTTTGCTAAAGGAAATGCCCATGATGGTAGTGAGAAGTTTTATTGCCCATGTGTAGAATGTTTGAATGAGAGGCGAGTAAGTCTTGAAGTTATATACACACATTTAATATGTGAAGGATTTTGTAAGACCTATACAATATGGGTATGGCATGGTGAAAAAGTTCCAAGTGCATCTCAACATGGTGAAGTGTCCTTTGATGATAATGACACGGATATGGATGATCACATAGAGGACATTATTCGTGATGCAGGTGAAGAGGCTTTTCATCAATCACATGCATATGGTAATATGTGCAGTGATATTGAGACGCCGCTATACCCTGGGTGCAAAAAATATCAATTGTTGAACACCGTATTGAAATTGGTCAGCTTGAAAGCACGTCATGGATAGAGTGACAATAGTTTTTCTGAAATGCTTGAGGCCTTTAAGGACATGCTTCCAAATGATAATGTGTTGCCTCGTCGATATTATGATGCTAAAAAAATTCTTTGTCCACTGGGGATGGAGTACAAGAAGATCCACGCATGCTCAAATGATTGCGTATTGTATAGAAACGAGTTAGAAGAGAAGTTGAATTGTCTGATATGTGAAACCCCAAGGTACACGTCAAATAAGGGGCCTGCAAAAGTGTTGTGGTATCTTCCAATCATACCAAAGTTCAAGCGCTTGTTTGCTAATGAAAATAATGTAAGAAATTTGAGGTGGCATGTAGATGAGAGGATTTCTGATGGAAAGCTTCGACATCTTGTCGATTCTTCTCAATGGAAGAAAATCGATCAATTATTTCCAACGTTCAGTGAAGAACCTAGGAACCTCTTAGGCTTGCCCTTAGCACGGATGGCATGAATCCCTATGGAAGCCTTAGCAGCATACATAGCTTATGGCTTGTACTCCTAATTATTTACCACTTATCTCTTATATTATGCATGAAACGAAAGTACATCATGATGTCTATGTTGATTTCGGGACCAAAACAACCCGCAAACGACATTGATGTTTACCTTCATCCCTTAATTGAAGACTTGAAGGAGTTATGGGAAGAAGGTGTCGATGTTTTTGACTCTTTCAAGAAAGAGGTCTTCAAAATGAGAGCCATGATATTCTGTACCATAAATGACTTCCCATCATATGGGAACTTGTCACGGTATAGTATAAAAGGCCATAAAGCATGTCCGGTTTGTGAAGAAGCCACACGCTACCATCAACTTCAACATGGAAGAAAGACAGTTTATCTTGGACATAGAAGATTTCTTAGATGGGGCTACCCATATCATCGATTAAAGAAAGCCTTTTTTGGTGGCTAAGAGTATGAAGATGCTCCGGTGGCATTAACTGGGGAGCAAGTATTTGAAAAAGGTGAGAAATAGAAGTGTCATCTTCAGTAAGACTGCAAAGGGTAAAAAAGAAACAAATATATGGAAAAAGAGATACGTCTTCTTCGATCTTCCATATTGGCGCAACCTTGATGTGAGACACTGTATTGATGTCATGCATGTTAAGAAAAATGTATGTGATAGCATTATTGGCACGCTTCTGATACAAGGTAGTTCCAAGGATGGTGTAAAGGCAAGATTGGATTTGCAAGCAATGGGGATATGGGAAGACTTACATCCAAGGCCTTATAGTAAGAGAACTTATTATCCGCCGGCTTCTCATACTTTATCTAAGGATGAGAAAAGAAGTTTTTGTGAGTGTTTACATGGCACAAAAGTTCCCTTGAGGTATTCTTCAAATCTTAAGAGGCTTGTATCGATGAAGGACTTGAAATTAGTAGGCCATAAGTCTTATGATTGTTATGTATTAATGTAACAGCTACTCCCAGTAGCTATTCGAGGCATTGCCGAGTATGATATTTGACACATTTTGACTAGGCTTTGTTTCTTCTTCAATGCCGTTTGCAATAAAGTTTTTGAGATTGAACAATTGGATGAATTGAAGAATGAAGGATATCTTATCTTATGACAGCTTGAGAAGCTTTTTGTTTCTACATTTTTTGACATCATGATTCATCTAATTGTTCATCTAGTGAGGGAGATAAAGTTGTGCGGCCCTGTTCATTTACGATGGATGTACCCAACTGAAAGATCTATGAAATTCCTAAAGGGGTACGTGAAGAACGCATATCGGCCAGAAGCATCAATTGTTCAGAAGTATGTATCTGAAGAGGCCATGGAATTTTGTCAAAATTATTTGGCCGTAAGACATATCGGCCTTCCAAAACGTTACATTGTTGAAGGGGGTAGACGAGGGGCCTTAGTAAATAGAATGGATCCTGATGAATTGTCACAAGTCCACTTATACATCTTGAATAATGTTGATGAAGTTCAAGCCAGCATAGCTGCACATAAAGAAGCTGTGAGGAAAGAAAATCCCCGAATGACTGAACAAAGGTTGATTAGGGAGCATAACAAAACTTTTGCAAACTGGTTCAAACAAAAGGTCGAGGGAAAGGAATCTGTTTTTGAGACAATCAAATGGTTAGCACGTGGTCCTGAGGTTGATGTCATAAGTTGGAATTCTGATGTAATCAATGGTTACACATTTTACACGAAGTCCCTAGATGATAAAAGCACCGTCCAGAACAGTGGTGTAATGTTAGAGGCTGAATCAATGCACTTCTCCAATTCGAAAGACAAGCGGCCTAAATTGGCAGTCATGCCATATATGGTGTTATTGAAGAGATTTGGGAGGTGGACTATGTCTTCATTAGATTTCTCATTTTCAAATGCAAGTGGGTTAATGTCAATAATGGTGTTCAGATCGATCGGCTAGGATTTACATTAGTCGATCTCAATAGTACAAGTTTTGGAGATGAACCTTTTATTATGGTAGACCAGGCGAAACAAGTTTTCTATATCACTGATGAAGAAAATAAAATGTGGTGTGTAGCTCTCCAAGGAAAAAGGGTCATTGATATTGATGAGGAAAATGATGCAAATTATGGTCTTCCTGAGAGTACTCCTTTTTCAAGTGGTCTACCGGACATCAACGAAGAAGATGAAGCAGATAATGAACCCGACATAAGAAATGATCATCAAGAAGGGATATGGGAGGATATCCCTTTATAAAAGAGTCATCAATTCATAAGGTAATATTCTTTTACACAATTCTTTGAAAACTTTAAGGTTTTAATTTACGTTTTTAACTATATTCAATTCCTTCTTAATTATGTTTTTAAACAATGTTACTGACAGTCTTTTGTTCTTGTTTTTATTTTTCCTACAGGATCCGATCGAAATGGGCTAGCTTGTTACAAAAGAAGAGGAATGTTAGTTATGTTCATTGTTATTGGCCGGGTGGGAATTCGATGAAGACAAAGTGATGAATTGGTATATATATGTTCATTTAGGTGTTGTTCACTATTATTTGTAACTCATTGTATGTATTTGTCTTATTGTATTAATTACATTCATTTATTATTAGGTTTGTACTGTAATAGCTAGTAACAAGCTTTTTCATTACGATAACTGGTGAATAATATTTGTATCCATTCTCAAATTCAATTATAGATTGTAGCTTAGAGTACTGTCTTTTAGATGCTGGATTGTGTGGCGAATTTGTTTTGAACAGGGGAAATTTCCACTTTTAAGACTAGTCTATTGAATGTCCGGTATTAAAAGTCAAACTTTTAAGAGCGAAGACTATTCCTTATGGTCTTAAAACTACTAATAACGGTCTTAAAGACTAACCTTTAAGACTGATGTATTTGATGTCCGGTCTTAAAAGTGAAACTTTTTAGAGCGGACACTATTCTATACAGTCTTAAAAGTTCTAATATGTATAAAAAAAAGACCAACCTTTAAGGCCGCACTTATTAATTTAGTCTGGTCTTAAAAGTAATATTTTTAAGATCGGTTATATGTTAAAGTAAGGTCTTATTTTCTTTATTTTTGAGATCGGTGAATATGTTTGTCCGGTCTTGAAAGTTACATATTTTTAAGACCTGATGACATTTGGTCCGGTCTTGAAAGTGGTGTATTTAAGATCAGACCTTTTATTGTCTGGTCTAATAAATTCTAGTTTTAAGACCAAACTATATATATGTAAGGTCTATATAATGCGATTTTTAAGACCTATTGTTTCTTACGTCTGGTCTTGAAATAAATATTTAAGATCGGTTCGTGTTTGATCTTAAAAGTTGCATACTTTTAAGACCACCTGAAATGAGATCGGTCGCTGGTCCGATCTTACAAGGCCTATTTCGTCCGGTCTTAAAATACTTTTTTGTACCTGTGTTAACACACCCAAACGGTCAACATTTATTCTCCAAATTATGTAGAGGTGGCATGTACATCCACCTCACTTTTCTTCCACATCATATTTGTGAGTATGACAAAAAAAAAGGAAAATCTATATAGGGGCCCAAGTAACAGAAAAAAATTTAAAAAAGGCCCCAAGATTCTAAAAATACCAGAAAAAGCCCCAGGACATTTTTTGGTATAAATTCATTAAAACTTTAGTTGTTTATGATACTGATATAGTTGTTAACGGGGCTGATATAATTGTTAATAGGGCTGATATAGTTGTTAACGTTTTAATGATTTATACAATTTTCAGAATCTTTAGGTCTTTTTTGAAATTTTTTCTGTTACTTGGGCCCCTATATAGATTTTCCCCAGAAAAAAATCAATGTAAAGAAGTGCCAAAATTCTGAACCAAAGGAGTAGTATGGAGATCGGAGGCGCCAGATTGTGAGGTTACTACGGAGGAGGAGGATGGAGTTTTAGGGCTTGTTTGAGAGTTTCATTTTAGAGAGAAAGAAAAAAGAAAGGGAGGGTTTTAGTAGTCTCTCTTCCCTTGTTTGAAAGTTTTAAAAATAAGAGGGGAGGAAATCAAGAATTTTTACAAATCCCACAAAACCCTCCTTCCTTTAAAAAATAAAGTTCCTCCAATATAGGGGTTTTAAGAGGGAGAATAGATTAATTACTTTTTTACCCTCATTCAAATGAAACACTCTTGTTATTTTTTATTTCTATTTTCTTTTCTATTGTTGGAATGCACTATTTTTTAGAGAGAGAAAATATTTTTTTAGAGAGAGAAATACTTTTTTAGGGGAAAATATTTTTTAGAGAGAGAAAATACTTTTTTTTTGGGAAAATACTTTTTAAAGAAAGAAAATACTTTTTTAGGGGAAAATATTTTTTGAATATAAAAATTACATAAATAATTTTTTTTAGACAATTTAAATTTAAATTTATTTGTAAAATACAATAATTATATTAATTTTTTAAAAGAATGACAAAATGGTAAAATAACTCATTAATTCTCCATCTTCCTCCCTCACTAATTTTTTAACTCCCAAACAATGGGAGAAAATATCCTTCATTTCCCTTCCTTCTCCTCCCCTCCAAACTCCCTACATTCTTTTCATTTTCTTCTACTTCAAACTCGTGTTTGGGAGTTTGGAGGAGAAGGAAAGGAAAGAGATATAGGGAGTTTGGAGGGGAGGAAAAGGAAGGGAAATGGAAGATATTTCCTCCTCTTGTTTGGGAGTTAAAAAAATAGTAAGGGAGGAAGATGGAGGATTAATGAGTTATTTTTACTATTTTATCCTTTTATTAAAAAATTAATATAATTATTCTACTTTACAAATAAATTTAAGTTTTCTAAAAAAATTTATTTACGTAATTTTTATATTCAAAAAATATTTTCTCTCTAAAAATATTTTCCCATAAAAAAGTATTTTCTCTCTCTCTCTAAAAATATTTTCCCTACAAAAGTATTTTCTCTTTCTAAAAATATTTTCCCCTACAAAAGTATTTTCTCTCTCTAAAAATATTTTCCCCTATAAAAGTATTTTCTCCCTCTAAAAAGTATTTTCTCTCTCTACAAATATTTTCCCTTACAAAAGTATTGTCTCTCTCTAAAAAGTATTTTACCCTCTAAACAATATTAACTCTCCCTAAAAATATTTTCCCCTATAAAAGTATTTTCTCTCTCTAAAAATATGTTCCCATCTAAAAAGCATTTTCTCTCTCTAGAAAATATTTTCTCCTAAAAAAGCATGTTCTCTCTCTAAAAATTTGTTCCCCTCTAAAAAGGATTTTCTCTCTCTAAAAATATGTTCCCATCTAAAAAGCATGTTCTCTCTCTAAAAAACATTTTCTCTCTCTAGAAAATATTTTCTCCTAAAAAAGTATTTCTCTCTCTAAAAAGTATTTTCTCTCTCTAGAAATGTGTTCCCATCTAAAAAACATTTTCTCTCTCTAAAAATTTGTTCCCCTCTAAAAATATGTTCCCATCTAAGAAGCACGTTCTCTCTCTAAAAAGTATTTTTTTTCTCTAGAAAATATTGTTTTCCTAAAAAAGTATTTCTCTTTCTAAAAAATATTTTCTCTCTCTAGAAATGTGTTCCCATCCAAAAAGCATTTTCTCTCTCTAGAAAATATTTTCCCCTAAAAAAGTATTTCTCTTTCTAAAAAGTATTTTCTCTCCCTAAAAAATATTTTTCGTGTGCATTCCAAGAATAAAAAAGAGATCATACATAATGAGAGTGCTTTATGCGAGGGTAAAAAAATAATTAATTCATGTTCCCTCTTAAAACCCCCATATTGGGGGAACTTCATTTTTGTGAAGAAGGAGGGTTTTGGAGGATTTGTAAAAATCCTTAATTCCCTCCCCTCTTATTTTTAAAACTCTCAAATAAGGGAAGGGACTATCAAAACTCTTCCCTTCCTTTCCTTTCCCTTCAAAATGGAACTCTCAAACAAAGCCTTATGAGCTGGGATACCGGACTAAATATTCTTAGCCATGGCCATCTATTGGTGCTTGCAGTTCCCAGTTCAAAAGACTTATTCCTCCAAAGCTTCTTAGCATGAATTTTAAAACCTTAAGATCCAATCCTATTCTAACCGAAACAGATCCAACCTCGGACATTTTCTCAAATTCTTTGGCCCATCATACATTTCAAGCCCAGCCCAATCCAAGCTTTGTCGCATATCATTTCGGCATATAAAAGCCTCTTTGAAAATAAAATAGCCGAAAATTCTTGGAATAAGGGACCTGCATCGGGGTGGAACTGAAAATGGAGGACGATGAAGAAGAATTCCCACCTCTAGCCGTTCAGATTCAACAAGATGAATCGACTTCTCAGTATCCCGACACTGACTCGAAAGCTTCAGTTGGAGTTACCGTCATCACCGGCTATCTTGGAGCTGGCAAGTCTACTGTAAGCTTTTCCCCGTCGCTTTTCTGTGCTTCTTCCGATGAAAACGATACAAAATATGCTTTGGAATGAACTGGAAATGTTAAAATGACTGGTTCCAATTAATATTTTGTACTTAAACGCATCTTTGAATTAGCCCTGTTGTAAAATGCAGTTTTCCCTCTCTTTCTCCGTTTGTTTCCTTTCTTTCTTTCTTTTGGTTTGGGGTTCTTCTTGTTTGCTAATATTTTGAGTCACAAGTTTTACGGTATTAAGAGTTGGATCATTTGTTTCAGCTTGTTAATTATATTTTGAATTCTCAACACGGGAAGAGGATCGCAGTCATCTTGAATGAATTTGGTGAAGAAATTGGGGTGGAAAGGGCAATGATAAATGAAGGGGATGGTGGTGCACTTGTTGAAGAATGGGTTGAGCTTTCTAATGGGTGTATATGTTGCACTGTTAAGCATAGTTTGGTTCAGGCATTAGAGCAACTTGTAGAGAGAAAGGAAAGGTAAAGCAAAAAACTGTCAAGTTTGTGGTATAACTTGCTAATTGCCAATTTTCATTTTTTACGATTATTATCTTATATTGGAAATTGAGCTATGTTTTTTTTTATTGTTGTGATCAAGGCTCGATCATATATTGCTAGAGACCACTGGATTGGCAAACCCAGCTCCTTTGGCATCTGTGCTTTGGTTGGATGAACAGTTGGAATCAGCGGTGAAGCTTGATTCCATCATTACTGTAAGTATATTTTTTGGAAGGATTTCAGTTGGAGTATTTTCACGCCTTTTATGTCCACTGTAAGTTTTAGAGTTGCTTTCACTTGAGTGCTGCAAGCTAGTAACTAAATATTTCAAGACTACTCATTCCTTGGTTGGTGAGAACATGTACAGCAAATAAGGGTTTAATTTACTCTTCTTTCCTTTTCATGAATAGATACTTTTAAATTCTCATGTATGTGTGTGCATTTGTTATTAAATTAAGTTTCTGATCAATCAGGTGGTGGATGCCAAAAACCTTCGTTTCCAGCTTGCTGAGCATCGTGGGTCATCTTCCTCGTTTCCAGAAGCATACTTTCAGATAGCATTTGCGGTATATGTTTTGTGCATAGCTAAAGTTTGCCTGCTCCAGTATCAGTGCTTAACCAGCACATGTAGGATCTTTCTGATTCTTTTTGATCCAATGTTTCTCCTAATTCTCATGGCTTTCTTTCTTAACTAGGTTGAGCTAATAACTTTGTTCTTTGTCTTAGGATATTATAATTCTTAACAAGGTTGATTTGGTCTCTCCAGAGGGTTCTGGAAGCATATTGGAGGAGCTTGAGGAAGAAATTCATAACATTAATTCCCTTGCTGAGATAATTCGTTCTGTCCGCTGTCAAGTTGACTTATCAAAGATATTGAACCGCCAAGCTTATGATTCTGCTGTTAGCCACGCATACTTTTGTTCCTCATCCATATTTGATATTTTTGCTTTGATCTTTCTCAAGTACATTCAAGTAATATTACCTTTGCTGCTCTCTAATTTCAGCATGCTTCACATTTAGAGAAATTATTAGAAGAAAGCCAGTCCTTGTCTTCCAAAAAGCTCCATGATAGTGGAGTTAGAACTATATGCATATGTGAGTCACAGAAAGTTAATCTTGAAAAGGTAGGTTTATTTTCTATATGTAATGCATCATGTTTTTGTCACTGACTTGATATGTAATAACTCCTTTGAAGTTTCTCCTTATGTGGTTTCTAGCATCATTGCATATTTAATGATGAACAGTACTTCATACATTTTAATTGGAATGCTAATAGATGGGTTCGTTTTTCATTTTGAAACTTTTTTGTGTCCGCTATCCAACTAGGATACTCCATTCGTTTTGCTTGAAATTCTGATTTGTTATTGTCTTAAAACCATAACAAGAAAATGATATCATCAAGATCATTATTTTGTTTACTTAACCAACTTTTTTCACTCTGAACTAAAATGTTGCTTATTGCTCCACATTGGCAGACTCGACTTTGGCTTGAGGAGATTCTCTGGGAGAAGAAATATGATATGGATGTATATCGCTGCAAAGGAGTTCTGAGCGTAGATAATTCTGATCAACTACATACTCTGCAGGTAACTCAATAGTTATCATACTTAGGTCTTGAGGTTTCTCCAGAAGTTAATATTGTACACCAGGGTGTAATACATAGAAAGCTAAGTTCTTTTGTAACATATAAGTTGGCTTTATTCACTCATTGTTGGGTTGGTTGTCCTCAACTTTATGATTAACTGTCCGAAATGAATTGAATGCATTTCTTAGGTGTTTCCTATCATGTTCTCATTAAAATTATGATCCATGTGAATATTTCCTTCAAATAGTCAATAACGCAATGTTGAATTGGAAAAGAAAAAAAGTCCACATGATATTTTTATGTAGAGAAACAGAGGTTCAATCTAAGAAACTTGTTTGAATTATTACTGTTGCTGTGTCTTTTTCTATAACTGTTTGGAAGGATATTTGGTTTACATGACATTACCATTATGCTTGGTCTTGATTAATAAACACATGTTAAAGATTGCTACCTGCATGCACTTTCTAAATGTAAGTTTTTCTAACCCACCTGTTGTTTAGATATGAAGGCAGGTTGATCTTAAGCTGCTAGTATTCGGTGTGAAAACTATCTTGCTGAGAATTGATTTTCAACAAATGAACTTACTTGATAGACTTCCGTTGTCTTATAACAGAATTTCAGGAGAACTAGTATGGTCTTGTGTGTTTCACAAAGTCATAGAAATGTGTCGCATACTCGATGATCTTTTTTTTTTTTTGGTCAAAGCATTATTTATGATTCATGAGAAGTACATCTTGGTGTTGTTATATTACACACACACACATGCATACCTACTATTTAAGGATTTTCTTGCTCAAAGGGAAAGCAAGGCCTATTATCTGTGTTCTGTATAATCTGTCGTATATGTTATTTTTCTGAGTTTTGGGTACAAAGTTGGTGTTAAGGAAGTTAACTCCTGTTACATAGGTTTTGTTTTGAGTGCTAATCTCAAATCATCTATTACTAAAATCTTGCAGGGGGTGAGAGAATTATATGATATTGTACCAACTCGCCCATGGGGAAAAGAAGAAAATCAGATAAATAAGATAGTGTTTATAGGTAATGATATTATTAAATTTTTCTGATCTAAGCACAACCATATAAAAGTGAATGCTTGTTCCAGGTTGTTTATGGACTGATAATGTTGTGGGATTCACAGGTCATAATCTGAATGAAGATGTTCTAATTGATTCCTTCAGAGCCAGTACATCCTGATGAAGACTTTTTGACATAGAAGGGAAATGTGTGTACTTCTCTCCTCATTTTGAAAAACTAGGAAAGTCATTTCTTGGGTAAGGATATAAAGTCTCTCGTTTTATGTACCTCTATTTCAAACAAAGGTCTGGATTTGGTTCAATGAGAAATGAAGGATTCCACAAATTCTAGTGTTGTGGTAGAAGAAAATTTCAGATTTTCTTATTGAATACTAATGCAAAGAAAAAAAAAATTGAAATTCAAAAAATGAAATAGAAGGGTAAGATAAGATGTAAAAGATACAAAATCAATAAAAGAAATGCTTATATTTTTATGATATATATAGAGTGCAGTACACTACACCAATGTCACATTTATGTTTAGACAAGACAAATCATGATAAGTTTGTCTTAAAAGCACATAAGAAATATAAGATATGGTGCTAATGCTGGGAAAGTTTAAGCTTCTTTGATTTGGTTATATGTCTTTTCCGCTCTGTTTCTTTCTCCTCTATCAGCCGGAGTTGCTCTGCATCCACCCTTCTGGTTATTCTAGTACTCCTCCTTTCCTCCTTCAGGATGTCATGTCGGTATCATCCTCAACATCATCAGAAAATTTGTTGGGGTTGCAGTCAAACATTTCTCTGATGATGCTAATAGCCCTTTGATTCTCATCTTCATATTCTTCTTCATCTTCATAGGGCCGGTTTACACGCTTCTTCTTGGGGCGTTGATGTGTGGAAATCTCTGTAGGTGGCTTTGACTTTTGAGGAATTGAAGATGCCACTGGCATTTTGTTTGCCATTTTAGGCATTCCACTATTGTCTCTCTCTTTCCTTTCTTCCATAGACGAATGAGTTTTTGAAATGGGTGGTTTGTTCACACTGCTGTTTCAACTGTGTTCCCTTGAATTTGCTGATGTCATGGAAGAACCAGACTTATTGTTGGACCTTCCTTCCTTCTTTAGGATGTAATTGACCACCCACGGAACCACCATTACTCGCCTGTTGTGCCTCTGAACTTGGAGGCTCTTTTGCAGGAGCTGGAAGCTCGGCATCATCAGAAAAACGAAAGGAGTAATCTCTTGATTCCTTAATTTTTTGTGCTTTAACTAGAGTAGATTTGAAAATGAACACGATAATTAAAAGAAAATCAACTTATTAGTACTTCATCATCTACATGTCACCAACCAAAAAGCCAGGGCTCATCCATAGCCTGCATCGCCACTTTGAAACAAAACCCTGGTGATAACCCTAATGAGCGATGCTACTCCTTGCAATTGCATGCTGTGAGTGTAGGAGATAGCTGGTTCATGCACTTCAGAAACCTCAAGTTAGCATTCCAACAAAGTAAGAAGAGCAACACGCCGGAGAAAGCCAACGAATTCAACGTGGAAGTGTTGACCGGAGATATTGTGATTTGTGGCATTGGCTTTTCTCTGTTCCGGGTTATATCCGCTGCCGACGTCGTTTTCCCTTTTATGTGCAGAGTGGTTTTTGGAATTTGCCTTTGTGTCCCCACAACCCTGACAAATATGCATTCTGCTGTTTTCATAATTAATAGTAATAATCGTATATATTGAATTTATGTTTTTATTTTTGAATTTAATGATAGAGTAAAACATGTCATCTGCTTCTAATATTTTCAATTTTTTATGTTTGTTTAATACATTTACATACTTATGTACTTAAACAGATAAAATTAGATATATTTTTCAGAAAAGTCTCTAGAAAACCAATATGTATTTTTTAACTGAAATTGAAAAAAGGTATTACTTTTAATAAGTAAATAAATTTGGCTTCATGAAATCATGTAAGAATTTTCTTTTAAGTAAATTGTCAATATATTAAAGGAGAAAAATTTAAATTTCATTTTAAAAATTGTAAACTAACAATAATTGAATAAAATAGATTATTAAATTGTAATTTAATGTAAATTAAGCAAAAAAAATAAAGGGTTAAGGTGCAACCAGCATCTTGAAGTATTTTTTTGGGAAAATTCAACTCAGAGCCCAATTAATCAAAATATTGTCAAAAAAGGCGCATAGAAAAGTCACATGTCAAAAAAGGTTCCAGGGTCTTTTCTCTGGTATTATTTCAAGAAGTGTTAACAACTATATCAATAGTTTTTAACAACTATATCAGTCTCTGTTAATAACTAAATCAGTATAATTAATAACTATATATTGACAACTAAATCAATCTCATTAACAACTATATCCATATAATTTTTTTTTGAAATAATACCAGAAAAGGTCTTAGGGTTTTTTCTGATATATGACTTTTCTTAGGACATTTTTTGACAATATTTTGATAATTTGCGGCATTGAGTGAAATTTTCCCTATTTTTTTAGGCGCATCTAGTGCCACAAAGTATTTTGCAGTACATCTAATACCCTCAAGTATTTTTTTTTGGTGCACCAAACACGTTGAAGCATTATTTCAATTGTGTCCAATATCATAAATTATTTTTTTGATACATTGAGTACACTAAAGTACTTTTTGGCTGCATCTATAACCTTAAATTATCTAAATTAAATGTAAAATTGGACAAAAAGGTATTTCAAGGTGATATACACTCTTGGAAAAAATACTTCATGGTGATATGTGACCTCCAAATTACTTTATGTTATTAGATGTACTTGAAAAAATATTTTAAGACAGTTGCACCTTAACCTTTTATTTTTTTTCCCTAGGTTTACACTAAATTACATTTTAATCATATATTTTATCAAACGATTGTTAGTTTTATAATTTTAAAATGAAATGAAAATTTTCCTCCTTTAATATATTGTCAATTTACTTAAAATAAAATGCTTACATGATTTTATGAAGCCAAATTATTTACTTAACAAAAGTAATATTTTTTCAATTTCAGTTAAAATATAGATATTGGTTTTCTAGAGATTTTTCTGAAAAATATTATATCCAATTTTATTTTTTTAAGTAAATAAGTATGTAAATTTATTAAAGAAGCATAAAAATTGAAAATGTTAGAAGCAGATGACATGTTTTACTCTATCATTAAATTTAAAAATACAAACATAAATTCAGAATATACAATTATTACTATTAACTATGAAAACATTAAAATGGATATTGGTTAAGATTGTGCGGACACGAAGGCAAATTTGAAAAGCCACTCTGCACATAAAAGACGAAACGACATTATTGGAGAGCAAAAGACGACAGCGGATTTAACCTGTAGCGGAGAGAAGCCAATCCTTGAACACTCACATTGCAGAGATTTTTTTAAAAAATCACATATGGCCTAACTTGCAGCCCCTCTATCTTCTCATCACGTTCGCATCATCGTCAACTCGGTTTCTCACTCTCAACCTCTCTTCCCTCTCGATTTTTGGCTTTGCGCAGAAGGAAAAAAATGACGGAAGCATAAATCATATAAGAAGCTTTCAATAATTTGAAACTTGGGCTAGAGGAAGAAGGAAAGCGGAGAATGGTTAAGCAAACGACAGCGAGCCCGCAAATCTAAAAGAGTAGGTGAGAAAGTGAAATAAAAGGAAGAGAGAAATGAGAAATGACATTTGAAATTTCAAAAATTTGAAAGTGGCCGAGAAAAATAAAAGCAACGCTCAAAGCTAGATGCTAGCTGTATTGTCTCCTGTGCATTGGAGGCTCCGCTGCACAGGAGACACTGAATTTTTTTTTATTTTTTTATTTTTATGTTGTCACTTTGTAAAAAAAAAAAATTGATATTTACACTGTTCTGATGCATCAGAGCCTCTTGTCACGCACAAATAAGGAACGCTGGATATTTTGCGTGCACAAGACACTCTACACAGATCGAGGTTCGGACTTGGACATGCAGGCGGCACGCAGACGGTGATGAGGCGACATGTGTACGCTTACATGGTCAAGTCTATATGTGTTGTAAATACTAGAATGGTGTAGAGAATTCTAGATGCGCTGATGTAAGTGCTTATGCAGGCATTGTACATAAATATTTAGATATTTATAGGGAAGATTCTGGAGAACCATTCTTGACTGTAGGATGTTTTCGATCTAGACCGTTCATTGAGGAGGTGTTAGACTATAAATAGAGGTACCATCCTCACTTGTAAACCATCCAAGGGTAATCAAAAGCAATACAAGTCATTTGCATTTCAAAGCTTCTCTCTCTAGAGTTCTCTTTCTCTCTCTAAAAGTTCTCTTCGTCTTGCTTACTTGTGAGAGTTCGGCTGACTTAGCTAAGATCAAGAGGGGTGATCAAGCTAAGGCCGGCACGGTTTTGGGAGTTCAAATCCGAGGCCGTGACAACGTGGTATCAGAGCTTTGGTTCGAGGCAGCTAGGTTTGAAGCTGTGAACGTGGTTCGTGGTAGCCATCTTGTAGGCAAGAATGTCGGGTATGACTGAGGAAGTTGCGGTGGTTGGAGAAGAAAGGGGTAGAGAGATCCAAGTTCCTGGGCAAGCAAAGAAGACCCGAGGATCAAGTAAGCCCCGCCAAGCCGCAAAGATTGCCACCTTGATGGTGAAGGTGGGGGCTTTAGAGGAGCCCTTACATGGGGTGGTTAATAGGGTGGAAAAGGTGGAAGGTGACTTCGAGACATTTGAAGCTCACACCCTGGGCCAATTAGACAACTTGAGGACGAATGTGGATTCGTGCCTCAATGTTGAGGAGGAACGAGCTGAGTCCATGAGGCAACTCGAGGCAAAAGTGATGGATGTCATCACAGCCATGTAGGAGCAAGTTAATTCCCAGCTTAACTCTCTGAAGACTTCTTTAAAGAGGCAAACTAAGACTCCGTTGGTGGGTGGTACCAGTGGAGTAAGGGAGGTAAGGTTGGATCTCCCTAAGTCGAGGGAATTTCAAGGCGTTCGTGATGCCAAGGAGGTTGAGAACTTCTTGTGGCAAATGGAGAGATACGTTGAGAGCCTGAACTTGGTTGATGATGTAGCCAAGGTATGCACGGCTTCCTTGTTCCTAACTGATAATGCTACGTTATGGTGGCGTAGGAAGCATGGCGACATGGAGAAAGGCCTTTGCACGATTGAGACCTGGGATGATTTTAAGAGGGAGTTGAAGAAACAATTCTATCCTGAGAACGTGGTCTATGTGGCTCGAAAGAAGTTGAGGGAACTTCGGCATAAGACTTCGATCCAGGACTATGTTAAGGACTTCACTACTCTCACGTTGCAAATCCCTAATCTCAGTAGTGAGGAGACATTGTTCTACTTCGTGGATGGTCTTCAGAGTTGGGCCAAACATGAACTCCAACGGCGTGGAGTGACTACTGTGAATGAAGCCATTGCCATCGCTGAGAGTCTTACCGATTATCAAAGGGGAGAGAAAGGTGAGACTTTCGAACCCAAGTCTTCTGAACCCAATCATGGGAACGGTGGAGGAGACAAGGGTAAGGAGTTCACTAAGGGAGGAGGTGGCAAGTCCTTCCACGGGAACCAATCTGAAGAGAAGAAGAGAACAATAAGTTGCTACATTTGCAAAGGGCCACATTATATGAACAAGTGTCCTAAGCTTGGTAGCTTGTCAGCCATCGTTGAAGGGAGAGATGGACCTGACGAGGAGGGACCTAGTGTGTGGATAGGATCTCTCAGAGTTCTGAGTGCCTTGAAGGCCAAACATGAGGAACCTAGTTCGAGGAGTAAAGGACTCATGTTTGTTGATGTTAAGTTGAATGGGAAGCCAGTGAAGGTGATAGTGGACACCGGGGCAACCCACAACTTCATTACTCCGGAGGAGGCCAAGCGGGTTGGTCTCTCAGTTACTCAGGCACGGGATGGATGGTTGAAGTCTATCAACACTCCTGCCAAATCTCTCAATGGCGTAGCAAGTGGAGTTGAGCTATGCATTGGGACGTGGAAGGGGACCGTGGATTTGTCGGTAGCCCCTATGGATGATTATGATGTGGTATTAGGTCTGGACTTCATGCGCAAGGTGAAAGTCGTCCTGATGCCAGGTGATGGTTCGTTGTGCATCCTTGAAAAGGGGATTGGATGCACAGTACCTATGACAAGCAACGATGGCGCTGTTCGCTTGTCAGCTATGTAGATGGCAAAGGGATGCGGGAGATCTTGCGGCTTTGAAGGTGGTGGATCCTGAGGTGGAGGATCGTGGGAATCTTCCCCCTGTCCCTAAGAGGAACGTTGACCTCACGTCACCAGGACTCTAGGAGAGGTCGTCGCCTAGGCGAAAGGTGGACCGTGGGATGGAGTGCAAGGTTGGAGTGGCTAATGTAAGGGGAGTTACATTGAGCCGAAATGCTGGAACGACAAGATCCTTCTTGGGCAAGACGGCCGAGAGGAGGAAGGAGATTGTGGATAGGAGGAAGCGAGTCTCCGAATGTCGAGTAGAGGACAAGGAGTTGGCCAAGCTTCTTCCTAAGAAAGGTGGACCACACAGGATCGTGGGAAGAGTAGGAAGGAGATCCTACAAGTTGGAACTTCCCTCGAGTTCAAAGACTCATCCTGTCCTTCATGTTAGAATGCACAGGACATTTCATGAAGACGAGGGTGATCCTGGTCCAGTACAGTGACGAGGACGTCACTGGATTAGGTGGGGGAGAGTGTCACGCACAAATAAGGAACACTGGATATTTTGCGTGCACAAGACACTCTACATAGATCGAGGTTCGGACTTGGACATGCAGGCGGCACGCAGACGGTGATGAGGCGACATGTGTACGCTTACATGGTCAAGTTTATATGTGTTGTAAATACTAGAATGGTGTAGAGAATTCTAGATGCGCTGATGTAAGCGCTTATGCAGGCATTGTACATAAATATCTAGATATTTGTAGGGAAGATTCCGGAGAGCCATTTTTGACCGTAGGATGTTTTCGATCTAGACCGTTCATTGAGGAGGTGTTAAGCTATAAATAGAGGTACCATCCTCACTTGTAAACCATCCAAGGGTAATCGAAAGCAATACAAGTCATTTGCATTTCAGAGCTTCTCTCTCTAGAGTTCTCTTTCTCTCTCTAAAAGTTCTCTTCGTCTTGCCTACTTGTGAGAGTTCGGCTGACTTAGTTAGGATCAAAAGGGGTGATCAAGCTAAGGCCGGCACGGTTTTGGGAGTTCAAATCCGAGGCCGTGACACTCCGCTTGAAAGCACCGAATCATTTTCCATGAATTTTGCCATTAGCCTATGGGTGATTGGGAAGTGTGTAGATATATCAGGAGAGAGATGGATTTGGACTAAAGTATATATACAAGCAACCCCTTTCCCGATCCTACTTTCTATTTAAGTCCACTGACTATTTGGAGAAATGAAATTGTTGGAGTTGGAGTTACTAAAGGAGAAAAAGTACTTGTTTTCTGCAATCTTTATACTAATGAATTGAAGATGTTGGCCGTGGGCAAATATTCCACTGGAACTGTCATTTGGCATTATGTAGAAAGCCTTCGCGACATTCACATTGAAGCTTCTTCATCCTAAATCCTAGTTACTGTATTGCACATGTGGTGGAAATGGATTTATATATTATTTGTTTAGATACTTTTGTTTATGTATGGTTAACATTCTTTAGGGATGTTATCTAAAGTATATGATGAAAGCATGTATGTGATACCTGATATTTATTCAATGTTTGTCCTATTTAATATCTTTGGTTTCTAAGTTTTCTTTCAAGTATAAATATATAGTCTTTGACCTATTTATCAAATTTCAATCTCAGTGTAGAACATGTGTAAAGATTTATTATTGAATTGTCATTTTGCATCAGATCTCATGCCATTTTGCTTACCAAAATTTATTTTTTCACGCTTGTGCAAACTTGTGACATTCATTGTTATACATTACTCTTATTTTCCTTTTGAAAGAAAAAAATATACAGTGCATCAGGTTGAAACCAACGAAGCTGGACATAATTCCTTTAAACATGATGTTATGGTCTTGAACTAAGTCATCGTGTGCATAAAAAAGGTTTTTATTGGGAGAGGCAAAACCCACTTTAATGGACTTTACTACTAAGGAGGGTTAGTCTTTAGAGGTTGAAAGACGTTGTTTAAATGATTTGAAAAAGGATTGAAACTACAAATATGCCTTTTTTTTTCCTTGTAAAAAACTATATCTGATAAACAAAGACCCAAGTATCACCTTGGGTAGTTTTCTTGTATTTTGTTAAGTCGGTCTTAGTTCAATTGCCTTAAGTTAACAACTTGTAAGAAGTATTTATCAAAAAAAAAAAAAAAAACTTGTAAGAAGTATCTTAGTGAGTTACCCATTTTTTAGTTCCATTAGATTGTTGGTTTTTCTTAAAAACTTAAAAAAATAAAAATAAAAATAAATAAAGATATTCTGTATTTTCAAAAATTTGTTGACCATGTCAGATTCCAAAATCCCCAATCAATCTGGGACAAGTAATGAACAACAGCGTGGCCAAGATAAAATGTAACATGCCACTACATATAAAAATTCTCAGGTTGAACCTACCTACAAATATCCCCAGGCACTAACTTTATGGGGTGTGTTGATGCTCTGCAACTTTATAATCTCCCAATTCCTGGAATAGAGAAGGATCAAGCACACAGTCCTCAAACAGATTGGACTGAAGGAGACTAGCAACTGAAAAATGAATTAACAAAAGCACATCAAACATGAATGAGAAATTAGGGTAGAAGCATTGCTTACTCTCACAAACCTGCATCAGCTTCATTGATGGAAAGTAACAATCCCTTTTTTAGAATTCTTAGCCTAATCAAATCAAAGAACCGATGAATCTTTGTAACAGCATGTGATCCCAGGGGAGCAAGATCTCCTTTAGTCATCCATGCCTTGTCTAGTCCCTGAATGAACATATTGGAAAGGTCCATGAACCCACCACAGACTAACTTCAGCTAGCTATGTTTTAGATTTTCAAAAAGAAATATAAATTCAACACATTAAGATAAGAGTCTAAACTAACGTAGAAGTTGAAACTGCCAAAAAAAGAAACTGAGTTCTTCCTCGGGTGTAAACTTGATTAAGCTGTTAAATTTTATAAAGCCCACAAAAGTCACACACACGTTATGATCTTGAATTCAAAATCAACAATTTTAAATGAGTTTAATTTACATATTTCATTTTAATTTGTATTAACGTTTTAGTTTTTAATGGTATCCTAATACTCCTTCTGTTAATGTTGATTCTATATGATTTTCTTTTCTAATACTTCACAAGAACTTTTTTCATTTTTCTTTGATTTTAATATTCTACTTAATCAAAATTCTCATTTTTTATTTCTTCTAGTTTCATGTCTAATTTTATATTTTTATTTTATGGTATTGTTTTTTATTAAATATTATTCTTCTTTCTGTTATTTCTTCTGTCCCATTCCTATATTCTTCAAATTCATCATATTCTATATTACCGGATCATTCTCCGTCATTTACTACATTCATCATATAAAGTTGACATTCTTCTTCAATAGATGAATATTCATATTCGCAATATGAGAAATCATTCATACTTTTTAATTTATATATTTTTATTTTTGAACTATCTATTTCAATATATATAGTTTCATCAAATTCTATAGGTTCTAGATCATATTCATAAGCCTGTTCTAATATATTCGTCTTTTTTTTTTTCTTTCTTGGTTCTGGACTATTAGTAGATATATGTCCAACTTTTCTATAATTATAACATCTACATTTTATTGGTTTTTTTTATAATTTATTCCCCGGTCCTAAATATAGAATATAATTTATAGTACAAATTGCACTATAAATTATGTCCTATATCTAGGACTCGAGGAAGTATTTTCTTTTTCCCTTTCTTAAAATATTTTCTGGCCTTATATTTATGATAAAAAATTTCTTTTGGATATTTTTTAAAATTATATTTAGTTTTACATTTCATTCAGTCTCTACGCTTGTGGCCTCAAGGACTGATTATAGGTAATTATATTACCTTTAATCTTGGTTCCATGAGGTGTCATCAGGTTAAGCTCGCCACTTTTGCGGTAGACTTCTCTAGATTTGCATGGCGTGGACACGTCATCCTCTTAACACTGGACTGGCACGGCTCACAATTGCAATCTGCTTTCTTATATTTTTTAGTTATTTTGTGTGTCTCTAAACTACATAGTTTGGTTCTGAGCAAAAAATAAAAAATAAAAAACTACATAGTTTGGGCCCTTTTTTCTTAGGTGTATTGCTCTCTGTGTTTTTTTTTTTTTATGATGGACCCAATTAATTAGGATATATGTAATCTTCATTTTATCTTAATATATTTTGTCTTTATATATAAAGAATGATAATGAACTTTAAAAGCTCAAATTGCTGCCAAAAACGGATTTAAACAATTTCTTTGGGCTTTAATATATCAAACATCTGCATGGATTACGTGATGAAATTTTCTTCATTAAATTAAAAAACGTTCAGAAACGGTCCATTTAAGTAGCCTTCATGCTTCAACGTTAGAAACTGACATCAACTTTTAGAGTCTGGTGGCCGAGGACTTCCGGAGAAGTCAGGGGATGCCGAGAATTTGAATTCGAAGAAGCTGGTGGGGATGTATGGAGGGTGGTGCAAAAACCACGGAGACTGAAAAAAGGAGGTAGAGAGAAGCAGATGGGCGGTTTCCGGCAGAACAACGGTGGGTCACGTTTCGATGTTCTGGCTGATGACGAAGAGAGAGAGAGAAGGGTGAGAAGCAGGGAGTGTCGGAGCAGGCTGGGCAGCTACTTGCAGAAGCTGATGGGCGGCTGATAGAAGACAGGAGGGAGAGAGGAGGTAGTACGAAGATAGGTGTGAAGTTTAGGAAAAGTAACGGGAAGAAAAAAAGTAGAGAAAAGTCAATACTTGAAGGAAGGGGGCATATGAGCAAAAAAAAAAAAGGAAGGGGGCAAAATGCAAGGTGGTGACGGATTTGATCTGCGGAAGGAAAAACATACTAGGGAGATAGTAATTGAAGAGAAAAAAGGTGGAGAGACTCTGAGGTTGACCGATGGAAAGGAGGTGCAGCAAAAAGGGGATCAACAGGCGCTAATTGCGTATGGGGAAAAGATGGTTGTTCCAATTGACGCAGATCCCCCTGATGAAAATCTTTTTCTGGCAGATGCTTTGGACCCAGGTGAATTGGGTGAGACCAGAGGGCTGCAAGGAAGGTTTTGGGCCAGCTCGTATGCAGCCGGGCTTGACCTGGATATGGAGGAGGAAAGTGGGATGGTGGATGTGGTACCGAAAACCCAAGCAGATATCAATTGTTAATTGGACTCTTTAATCTGGGCCGTTCTTCTTCCTAAAATCCAATGGCTAATATTGTTTTTTGGAACATTAGGGGAGCTTGTGGGAAGAGTTTATTGCAACAGATTCGTTTGGTGAGTAAAGGCCTAAGACCATGTATGGTTATCTTGGCTGAAACCAAATGTGAGGATGAGTCCAAACTCCTCAGACTGAAAAACCTTGGCTTCAACAGTCTGGTGCATGTGCCGAGTGTAGGGAGGTTTGGTGGTTTAGTGGCGGTGTGGAGATCGGCTCAGTTGGGGGTTACGGTGCTCAAGTGTGATCGACAGTTTCTACATTTTTTATGCTCGTGTCCTAGAGAGCCCCCATTCTTTCTCACAGCGGTATACTCTCTCCCTTGTCCTCAGCAAAAGCATTCCTTGTGGCTAAAACTACATAATCTCTCTACTTTTATTTTGGATCCCTGGATATTGGTAGGGGACTTTAATGATATTGTGCACCCATCTGAGAGGGTAGAAGGGTCGAGACCTAATATTGCAAGAATTAATAAGTTCTTGGATCGGATTAATGCTTGTCATCTCAATGATCTGGGCTATGTTGGTTCAAAGTTTACTTGGCGGGGGTCCCTGCAAAGCAAACACAGCGAGGCTATTTGAGAGACTGGATAGAGCGCTAGTTAATACGGCCTTTTTATCCTTGTTTGCAAATTGTCAGGTCTGTGTGTTACCAAGACTGAAATTTTTGGACCGTAGTCCAATTCTTTTATGTTTTGGTGATGAAAGTTTGTCTCGCTCGACCTCACGCCCTTTTCATTTCGAGGCGATGTGGTTGCAACATGAGAAATATAAGTCCTTCCTTGCTGAAAATTGGGAGTCGCAGGGGGAGATTAATTCAGCTCTAGCAGGTTTTCAGGTTATTGTTGGCTGGTGGAATAAGGAGGTATTTAGGATGATAGAAAACAGAAAACGGAAGATTATGGCTAGACTAGAAGGAATCCTAAATTCAGTGTCTTACCAGTATTCTACATATCTGTGTAATCTGGAGCTGGATTTGTTAGAGGAACTTCATAGAATTCTGTCTTTAGAAATAAAATGGTTCCAAAAATCAGAGATAATTGGTTAATGAAGGGTGATCGTAATACGAGATTCTATCACCTTAAGGCTAAAATGAGAGCTAAAAGGAATAAGATAGTGGCGTCGGGTTTTGGCTGAAGACAGAGGCCGGGTTTTGGCTGAACACAGAGGAAGAAATGAAGAGCCTAGTGATCAAGCACTTCTCCGCCTTATTCTGTAATATAGACCATAATCCCATTCCTATGAGTACAAGGTCAAATTTCCCTCTGCTGGATCAATCAGTAGCAGCGAAGCTAAATGAGAAGCCATCAGATGAGGAGATTCGTAAGGCCCTTTTCTCTATTGGAAGCTTCAAAGCCCCCGGGTTCGATGGGTTCCCTGCTATCTTTTATAAGAGCAATTGGGAGACAGTTGGCCCATCCTTATGCGTATTTGTGAAGAAGGTGTTTGCGCGAGAGATGTCGGTGGCTGAAGCTAATAAAACTTTGATCTCATTGATTCCAAAGTGGGACAATCCTGATCAAATATCTCATTTTAGACCTATCTCCTTATGTATGTACGGTTCACTATAAATGTATTACGAAGATTATTTCTCTGAGACTCAAAGATGTCATGAATGATCTTATTTCTCCCTATTAAGCTAGCTTTATTAAAGGGAGACATATTCAAGATAATCTAATTATTAGTCAATAGATTATGCATATTATGAGTAAGAATAGGAGTAGAAGAGGTCTAATGGCTTAGAAGATAGATTTAGAAAAAGCCTATAATAGAGTCAGTTGGGATTTCCTTGAACAAGTGCTTATAGATGTGGGGTTTACTTCAGACTTCATTCATCTAGTTATATCCTGCGTTTCGACAGTATCTTATAATGTTCTATGGAATGGTGCCCAAATGGAGTTCTTCTTTTCGAAGAGAGGACTAAGGCAAGGTGACCCGATTTCCCCTTTATTATTTGTCCATTGTATGGACAGATTATTGCATCTAATATGTGAAGTAGGGGAAGGTAATTGGTATCAGATAAGTGTTTCTAGGACTGGACCTGTTGTTTCTCATTTGCTATTTGCTGACGACTTGTTGCTTTTGGGGGCTGCAACTGAAAGACAGGCCATTTGTATGCTAAAGTGTTTGGAAAAGTTCACTCGAGCATTAGGTGGGAGAGTTAATAGGGATAAATCTTCAATATATTTTTCCCCAAGAGTCTCAATTCAGACAAAACAGAGGATTAAGGATATGACTCATATGAAGATAACAGGAGTGTGAGAGGAGCTGAATCACCAAGAGGGGGGTGAATTGGGGATTCTGAAAATTTTTCGCAAATTCGGCTCTTATGGTGATTAATCGAATAAAATCAGTGAGTAGGGAAGAATAGTGATGCACAATAGTTTATACTGATTCGGCCCAACTCCTTGGCCTACGTCCAGTCCTCAGGCACCCTGAGCTTTTCACTAAATCACTTGATTACACACTTTGTAACTCTGAAGCAATTCTCTCTCTAGAACTTGCTCCCCCTTACAAGTTGTAATCAATGATTCCCCAAATCTCCAAGTCCCCCGACTTGAGATAACTCATAATCAAACAAATACAATCAATAAAACTCTCTTACAGAGCAGATAAGATAGTTACTGAAGCTCTATTGTGTCAACCGACACTCTGTACAGAAAGCACAACAATAAATGAACAAATTTAATACAACTTCGTTTTTCAGCTCTTTGTTCTGGTAGAGACTTGAATGCTGCACTATTTATACTTAGAGAGACATTAATAGCCGTTGCAGACATTCATTTGACCGTTGGAGAAGTTTCCTATCTGTTGGAAGCAGTTTGGTCCTTCCTCTCTCTACACTTATGCTTCTTTCTTGAGTTGTAGGATAGAGAGTGATTTCTAGTCATTTATATCCATTGGGATTGTCATTCCTTGATTAAATGAAAGTCTCTTTATCCTTTTTCCATCATGTAATGCTTGGTAGTTGAGATTTCAGCAAGTTTGGTGGTCTGCATTTAATGCTTCTGACAAGACATTGCTTTGTGTAATAACAGCACCTTTAATCTCTTTGAATCATCTGTAATTAGGCTGAAATACACTAGCAAACACATTAAACGTATCTGGTAATAATGATAATTAAGAATATAAATCATTCAGATCATTCCATAAACATTACACAGATTTCACAAATTTGAATTATCAGAAGGCGCGACCAATACTCGAGTTTGTCACTATGCACTTAAGCCTATATTCGAGTTTATGTGTCTATACTTGAGTATTCTCCTTCCAGAGACAAGACTCGCGATTTGAGTTTTGGTGTTCCTGATGAACTGAAGCCAATACTCGAGTATTCTTCCAATACTCGAGTTTTGGACTCTTGATGATTAATTGTCTAAAACATCAAAACCGGAGTTTCCATTCTATACCGGAGTATTGAAGGCTTAGAAATCTTGATAGCTCTCTGTATGGTTCGAAACTCGAGTTTCAGTTTCCATACTTGAGTTTTCTCCTTAGTTTTGGAGCTCTGAAATTAGTTGTGTAAATGCTAAAGTGTGGTTTCCAAAACTGAGGTTTTCAATACTGAGGTTTATATCTGATTCAATTTTAAGAACCTCTTTGTTTGGCCCAATACTTGAGTATTCCAATATGATACTCGATTTTTCTCTTGATAATAAGATATTTGAAAATCTGGAGCCAAGATGGAAAACTGTCTTTTCAAATTCCAAACTGTAGTTTTCGAAACTGTGGTTTTCCAAACCAAAGTTTTATATTTCAGTAAAAATTGTTTGAAGAGTCATATAGGCTCAAACTCGAGTATACATATCAATACTCAAGTTCTCCTTGATGGAAAACTTGCGATGCTCTCTGTAAGTACCAATACTCGAGTATTCATTTGAATACTGCGGTATTGTCCTAAGTCAAGTGCATTGAGCTTTTCTTTGAACCTCAATACTCGAGTATTGTTACTAATACTCGAGTATTGCCTCAATCTGCAAGTTTTCAACTTCTTGAGACAACTCTTCATTCTTGATTTCACAATTGATTGTTATCATCAAAACTTATAAAGAACTAACAAGGAGAAATTGGGAAATACTTGGGTTTCCTTTTGTCAAGGAATAAAAATTCAAAAGAGGAATTTAGCTACATCGTAGACAGAATTCGGGTAAAGCTATCCAACTGGAAAGCTAGTTGCTTATCCTTTGCGGGAAGGATTACGTTGGCAAAATCGGTATTGAGTATTATCCTGTTATATCCGATGCAAGTGGCAGTCATCCCTAAGAGTATATGTAATGTGGTGGAAAGAATCCAAAGGAACTTTATTTGGGGGCATGATGAGTCAACTCACCAATATCATACGATAGGGTGGGAGCAAATACTTAGGCCAAAACAATTTGGTGGCCTAGGCTTCCGTCGCCTTCAATCAATGAACAAGGCTTGTGGGGCCAAAGTGGCTTGGAAACCTTCTAATGGGGGCAACAAGACTATGGGCGGAAACTTTGCAGCAAAGGTATATGTTAAGGGAGGCTGATTCTCTTCTGTCTTATAGGCCTGGAGACTCAAAACTGTGGAAATTTATTTGTGCTCAGAAGGATATTATTGATAGTGGAACAAAATGGAAAGTGAGAAATGGTTAGTCGATTAGCTTCTTCTATGACTACTGGTTATTATATGGGAATACTTTGGTTGATGTTTGCAGGAGACAGCTATCAATCGTTGAATCTTCCTCCGTCGTTGCTATTGGGTGGTGAATAACTCTTGGAATTATGAGGCACTTGCTGATTTATTGCCAACATAAATTCTTGGTAAGCTAAGGGCTCAAATGCCTGCATGTGTAGAGTCGGGACATGATTGTATGGTTTGGAGGGCATCTAGTGATGGTCTTTTTTCGATAGGAGTGCATATTTCCTAATTGAAAAACCTCCACAACATTTGAACCTGCAAGGGTTGAAGGAAGTGTGGTCTTGGAAAGGCGTAGAAAGGATGAAAGTCTTTATGTGGAAAGTTTACTTCGCTAGATTACCAACAAATGAGTTGAGAAGCTTGTGGGGAGTGGCTTCAAACTTATGTGAGTATTGCAGGGTGGAAGCTGAGATATCGTTGCATGTTCTAAGAGACTGTATTTATGTGAAACAAATGTGGGCAACTTTAATTAAGCCCTCATATACTGAGAGATTTTTCACAGCAAATCTGAGGGACTAGTTGGTGATGAATATTAAGGGTAAATGTGGATTTGGCATAGCATTTCACTGGAGTATTATTTTTGGAGTTGCTATATGGTTGCTATGGGGGTGGCAAAATTCTTCTCTATTTAATCAATCTTTTGTAAAGCCAGCAAATCCAATCGAGATAGTCCTGCATTGCTGGAGGAATTTTACCCCTTGGAATATATCTTTTGAGGATAATCCTGGTAGTATGACTGGAGCAAATTCTGGTGTGGGGTCCAGAGGCCAAAAGCCTCCAGTTGATTGTTTCAAATTGAATGTTGATGGTGCGGTGGTCCGATCATCTCTCAAGGCGGGGTGTGGAGGTCTCATGCGAGATAGTGGAGGGTCTTGGGTGTATGGTTTCATGAAAGAGGTGGGTATTTGTGAGGCTAAGGTGGCAGAAGAATGGGCCATTTTCAAAGGTTTGACTCTAGCTTTGGACTTAAGGATCAAAAAACTAATTGTAGAATCAGATGCTCTTGAGATAGTTTTAAAGCTGGCGGAAGAAAATCCCAATTATGAAAGTCTACTTTTCATGAGGATTAAAGAACTATTGTGGAGGGAGTGGCAAGTTAGTATTCACCATATCCCGCGAGAAGCCAACCGAGTCACAGATGGGCTAGCTAAGGAAGCTATTAACCAATCTGCTATTGTTGAGGTTTGTCTAGGGCCGAAATCCTCCCCCGAAATCATCTTAGCTCATTGTTTGTTGAGTTTTATTATATTTTATTATTCTACTCACCCTATTATGGAAGAAATTGTCTGTTTTATCTTAGGAAGTGTCGTTTCTTATCAGTTGGTGGTTGTGGAATAGTTTTTAAGAACAACGTCCTAGGATGTGACTAGGATTACACACTTTATAAGAACTACGCCAACAATTTATCCCAAATATTTTAAGGTGTAGATGAAAACTTTGGTGATCCATCAAAGACAGATACTCTATCATGATGACCCAAGGGATGGAGGAAAATACCAAACAAAAAGGGGCATGACATAGTAAAGTGAGGTGATGGGGGTTATAAGTGAAATACCCTTGGAATTCAGCAAAATATGGGTAAAAACCTGCCTAATGGCTTCGAATGCCAGCACTATAAGCTGTGAAGTAACATCATAGACATCAAATTTAGCTTTAGCGTACGCTGCAATTGCAATTACCCCTAGAGAAATTAAGATCATGGTAGGATGGTTTTACTCATAAGCCCCCACTTCATTCTAAAGCTAGCCAAACACTTGGTTTTTACAAATGGTGGAAGGTAGTGACAGAGATGAAGACAGTAGGAAAAGCAATAGTGAAATCTGAAGATGAAAACCATGGCCGGATCGGAGAGGTGAGATTTCAAGCGATGAAGGAGAAATGATTTTAGAATGGCGAAGAAGTGCTACAAGATAGAGGAAAGAGGAGCCAAAAAAGGAAAAATAATATATAAGATTACAACATTTCATTATCCCAAATGCCACTCATTGGTTTGATATGAGATTGTGCATATTGACACCCTCATGTCTTTTGTTAATTTTAAACAGTCTGAGTCTACTAATGTGGCTTTGTTTCAATCTAACCTTAATCTGTAACAGGAAATTAAGAAGGAATAGGAGGAGAATCAAGTACTCCGACAGCAATTTAAGAAGCTAAATCTTATGAGTCAAGCACTCAAAGAACAGAACAATCATATGCATAATCTGCTTCTTGCCACTCAGTTTTATAATAGACTACAGATTTCGTGCCTAAACAATAATAAAAGGAGAGTTGTTATTGAACATTTGCAAAACATTCTTCCTTTATTTGATATTCAACAGATGATAGAACAAAGGTACCTACATAAGCTAATGGATCTACAATAGCAATTATTAGATCTTCACCAACGGGCACCCCCCGATGGAAGATACAGAGTTGACAAAGATGTTACTACATGGGTCAACAGGGACGGAGAATTCTTGTACACAGGACTTCTAAAGTTATGTGTAGACTTAGACAAGCCAACACATGTTCTCAAAGGCGAAGAATATCCTATTGATTATATGGAATTCTTAGCCTATGGGATGGTTGTAGCATTTGTCATTTCAGAGGACCTGCGGGAGCTTCCCTTCAGAAACACCTCTAATGAAGAAATAAGGAAGCAACAATGCTTTGGCACAACATATGTCAAAGTTTATTCCCAAATTCCTTATTACAGGGATGGTGAATACCATCAAAGTTTTCACAATTTTTTAGTTACACCAAGAATCGAGGATACAAAGGATGGGTTTACAAAACCACAGTGTGATAAATATCTCAAAGATCCATGCCTCTATGAATAACTGAGTGATAAGCGCGCAGAAAAATATAGTTCTTTATTCTTCGATCAAGTTTCTGATTGTGCCTGCTATCAAGTATGGATCCCTAAGAACAAGTGTGTGTGTGTGTGTGTGTGTGTGTGTGTGTGTGTGTGTGTGTGTGTGTTTGTGTGTGTGTGTGTGTGTGTAATCCTTAACCGCCTTTTCCATCCCTTATATATATGTGTGCATGTTTGGTGATTTTGTGTGTGTGGTAGTGTATGTGTGTGAGTGTGATACCGGGAGAGAATTGGGGAGAAAAGTAAGGATGAGAGTGAGGTGAGGAAGGAAGGAGAGGAGAGAAAAGAGAAGAAAAGAGAGTCTATTTGAGTTGTTAAGGTACATTTTTACTTTATAAGATTATTTAGGTAGTTAAATTAATTTATTTTCAACAAACTTTCTTTATGAAAATTGCTCTACACATTTTTCTCTTTTTAATGATGGTAATATAAAATTGATTAGTGAAAACTTTAGGGTTATAATTTTGAAAAAATTTTGAGTTTTAATAATAGATGACTATATTTTTTTAGAGCATGGTTCATCAATAATTTTAATCGGTTTAAATTTATTAGTTGGTAGCTGTAGGAGTTTAAATTTAATTTTTCTATCTAAAAGAACTTGTGAATATGATTTGAGGAATCAATAAGTTTTCATTTTTCTAAGTAATTAAGTGAGCTAGTCATAATTAAATTAATAAATTATTGTATTAGTTGATATTTTTGGTTAATTCTATGAACAAATAATCCTATTTTTATTTTTATTTTTAGAGGGGACTGATTTCTTTTAAGCTTAGTTTTTGTGTCAGGAATTTGAGGTAACCATTTTCTAATTTATCTTGTATACTTGTTGAGGTGATTATAAGTGTATGTTCATATTTGTAAATGATATGAATATGTTATATTATTTTACCTATGAAAAATGCATATATGAAATATATGTTTGATAGTAAACCTTTTAGCTAAGTATGCATAAATTGTTTATATTGTTATTACTTAATTTTTTATATTATAATCATGGTAGATCATGCATGGTACAAAATATTGAATATAAGTATAAATTGATGTTGAAATTGTGATATTTGCAGGTGTATTGGATTGTGATGAGAACCACGTGGTATAGCCACCATTGAGTGCGCAGTGGATGGATGTGACATTTTCAGGGCCCTTGATGTCACCTTTTACCTTTGGCTGGGATAAGGGTTAGCCCTTGGAAAATTGACACCTTTCTATACTAAAAAGAAAAGAAACCCATGGTTCGATATGAGTTTTGTAGCCTTTGGTCAGACTACACCTCATCATTGATGAGCTTGGTGTAATCTTGTCAAAGATATTAAACCTACTATGTTATAGCCCATGGATTCTATTAGCGATTATAAGGATGGTTGAGGGAGTTACATACATATTACATAATTTTGAACTATTAAATGGTTTGGAAAACTACCCAGATTTATTGTTATATGAAGGTATATTTGGCCTGCTTAACTATTTGCAATCATTCCCTATATACTTGTTAAAGTGGATATGTGGTTACTAGCTTATTGTGACTCACCTTATCATTATTTTTTTTTTCAGGCGAGAATTCAGGCAGTGCTACTAGGGGAAGGGCATCCAAGACTTGATTTGAATAATCCAATCTTGTATGTCTTATTTTACATGAGCATAGTCTAATGTATATTAGGGCTTCTTGGTACATTGTATAATTTGATTATTCCATTGCATACTAGAATTTATAGTATAAACAAAGCCTTTTGATATTATATTTAATTTGAAATAATTTATTCTAGCAAGATCTAAATATGTTTAGGTATAAAATGATTATTTAAATGGTAATTATGGAAGGATGTTACATATAGGGAGACAATCAATGGGGTAACTAAACATATGAAAAGTTGTGTATCACCTCATTTTGACACGAGTGCATTTAATGTTGACCATCTCAACAAATATGGCCAAGAAATTAGAAGAGGACCTTCAGGATTGCTCTAAAATGATGGAAACTTTGAAAAGTGACACAGTGAAGCCATTATATGAGGGGTGCACTGAGTTCACCTTATTGAGCATTGTGTTGATGTTTCACAACTTGAAGGCAAGAAATGGGTAGTCTGATACGAGCTTCACAAAATTGCTCAAGGCTTTGAATAAAATGCTACCAACTAAAAATGTGCTTCTGCCCAAAACATATGCCATAAAGAAGATGTTGTATTTTGTCGACCTTAGCAACGAGAAGATACATGTTTGCCCTAACGATTGTGTCTTGTTCAGGAACGAATATACATCACTAACACATTATCTCATGTGTAAGGAGCCATGTTACCAATAGAACGAAAAGAACTTGAATAAGGAGTTAAGGCATTTCCATATTCTACCAAGATTTAAACGCTTGTTTAGCACTTCTAATGATGCAAAAGATTTGAGGTGGCATATAGATGAAAGGACAGATGACGACATGCTTAGACATCCTGCTAATTCTCTAGAATGGAAGATGTTTGATATGAGCCACCCTGTAACATTCCAAAAATTTAAGAATTTAAATTTGAATATTATAAGGAATTTTTTTTTGGTCTAAAATACTATAAGGAAATTAAATATTAATGATTCCCTTTTATTTTAGTTTTTATAATTACAAAATTAAATTATTTGAAATAAAGACTTCTCTTCCTTAAATTAATTTGGGAAGAATGATAAATTCAAAGAAGTAATTATTTGAGGCCAAATGATTAAAGTTATTATTTGAAATAAATAAATAATTAAAATTATGAATTTATTTCCTAGTACAAACAACCAAAGAAAATAATTACAAGAAAATACTCCAACACTTATATACATATATACCCAACCCCATTCCTCCATATTAAAAATCGAGACTCATTATTTTCCCTTGGTCTCTTGGCCCACAAACATTAAAACAAAGCCCAATAATGTCTTCATGAAATGATCATTCCAATCCAATTCGTTTGCTGCTACACGTGAAGGCCTAATCCTGCAATGCAATGGTCATTGGCCCAAACCGAAAATTTGCATCCACAAGCCCATAATAACCAGCAGCCCATTTGCTTAATTAAACTTCCCATCGTCCCATCTACGTGAATCAGGATCAGTTTGCCCAAATGAACGGATGATAATATATCCACTGCAACACGCTATCGGCAATGGAGATCAGAGGACCAGCCACGCAAGAAGCCTCCATGCTTCTCGAGCCACTCACCATTTGACCGCTGGGTATTCTCTTCCTAGACCACTGTTCCCTCCTTCAATATATATATCAGATGAGCAGCCCAGTTCCAGCGATAATCACGTGTTAGCAGAAAGCAAATAACGCTGAACAGAGAGCACAGCAGATAAACCGAACACGCAAGATCACGCCATACCTCCACCTTGTCTCTTGAGCCCAGCGCCGAATACCCTCTGGTCCTTGCCTCCCGATCCATCTCTTCCACCTTCCTATATATGTCTTTGTTCCATTTACCTTCCACACTTCTTTCGGTGAAGCAGAGAACAGAACATATACAAAAGAGAGAGTGGGTCGAGAGAGAGAGACTGAGGGAGTTGCAGAAGTGAAAGAGAGAGCACCGAGAGAGAAAGAGAGAGAGAGAGTGTGTGTGTGTAATCTGAAACTTCATCTTTCTCTGTACAAGGCCGTCGGGAACAGGGGAAATAAAACCAGTATCGTAGCTCATCTTCGCTTTGATCAGTGAAGGTAAATTCTGAGATTTTCTTCCCTCTGAGTTACCTTCGTTTTGTTTTCGAAACCAAGCTATAGAAATATACAACGATAAAACTACTGAAACTGAAAACTGGAAACCGAAGAAGAACTGAAAGTAGAAGATAAAACAGGGGCTGTTTGGCGTCGGACTGTGTGTGGTTATGGTTCCGGCATCTGTTCTTGTCCCTTTCTTGCTGTCTAACTATTATATGTACATGGTTATATAGATAAAGCATATTCAGCTGCTGCACCTAATTGTTTTTACGGTCATCGTGTTCTTTTTCTGTAACTGTCATCGGGCTCCCTTGGTTTTCTTTCCTGCATGTGTGTTTAATATATATATATATATATATATATATATATATATATATATATATATATATATATATATATATATATTGAGGTGTGCGTTGAACTATGAGATCCCTTGCTCATGGATGGTGGTTACGTGTGTGTATATAAGAAAGGGGAGAAATATTTAGCTAACTAATATATATGTATGAGGGCGTGTGCATGCAAAGGAACAGAGGAGAATATGAGTGTGTGCTTTGACTGATATGCTTAAAGAAAGAAGGAAAGCAATATATATATGTGTGTATCGGTGTGTGCTTAACCTTGAGGAAGATAGACGCTGGATATATATATATATATATATATATATATATATATATGTATGTATGTATGTATGTATGTATGTATGTATGTATGTATTTACATTACTACTAAAGGTGAGCCACGAGTTTAAGAAAAGAAGTTAGAGAATTTCAAATGGAGACATATATATATATAAGACCCACACATGCTTATTGGAAGGAGGTGTGAACCATATAGATATATTTAAAAGTTTATGCATGCGGTGGATTACTAGATGAATCATACATGTTGTGTGTGGGTTGCATCTACTCATATCTATAAATAAATATAAGGCATATTTTACTTAAAATATTTAGCCTTAAAAATATTTCATGTTTTCTGCTTGGCGTCATTTTTTTTTTTTTTAATTCTGTACAATTATTTTACTGTATAAGGTGTGTACACACACATATGTATATCAAGAAACATGTGTAAACCATAATTACTAAGAATAACAATAGTAGTAAAAGTAATAATATTAAGAAAGAGAATGGTATGAGGAGAAATAAATAATAAATTGGATAAATAATAATAATGAGTAATATATTAAAGATGAATTATTTATTTAGTATTAGTGATAATTACTTCCTGTAAGGAAAATTTTGGATGTTTGTATTTATTTAATTCAGGGTTTTAAGTTCTATATAATGGTGAATAAATAGTGGAATAGATAATGATAAATATAAATGATAATATTATTATTAAAAATAGGAATAAATAATAATACTGATAAATAATTTTGTCATTATTAGGAAAAAGGGAATTAATATCAAAGTTTGTAATATATAGAATTTTAAATAGTTATCAATGATTATTGAATTGATTTGATAGATTGATTTGTGGAGTGTGTTGAGCTCTCGGTTTAAGAGCAGTGTGATAGTAATTAGTTTTGGCGAGAGGTAACCACTTTCCACTTATTATGTTATTAATATGCTACCTCTGAATATTTTTCTGAATTGATTATGAATGTTTTAAATTAAAGTGTGCTATGTGAAGTTTTATTAGTTAAAAGTATATACATTGAAATATGATGATAATTATGGGAACTGAGTTATGATGACATAACAATTGTGAATATTTGGAAATTCCCTATTGAATTATTATAATATTGGGATGGGAAGATTTCGAAGAAAATGGAAAAGTTATTTTTCACCACGTGGTGATGCCTCCATTGTGCACAATGGTTGGCTTCTTATTGTCCCACCAATTTATTAGGACCAGCCCATAGTTTATAGGGCTTACGACACCTCATTAGATTAAAGTGGGAAAAGACCCATGGTCTGGGGCAGATGCTCTGAGGATTTTGGTCGGTCCTCATCACTTAACCAGTGAGCTTTTGGAGTAACCAGTAGCATGGATGTAACTTAGCCCATGGGTCTAATTGGAGGGAAATAAGGCGATTCAGCTGGCGTGAATGGAGGTATTTGGGTATTGCATATATTACATCCGATCATGATATTAAAGCATTATATAATAAGGATGTTAATGAATTGTTTATTTGAGTTGAACTGTTTTAATCCACTTGGCACCTCACTAGCAGTTATCGATATTCATAATGAGCTGGATTGATGGTTACAAAATTTTTTCAGGTGATAGTTCCTGTCCAGAAGCATATTGTACTTTGACCAAGTAGGGCTTCTATTTGTTTGTGAGTATGAATGGGTTAATGTATATTGCCACACTCTAGGGCTCATGATGCATACTTTAGCATGTCTTAAAACTTTTAAATTCCGTTTTAAATCCTATTATATGATTACTCTGATTAATATAAGGTTATTTAGTTAATTAAACGGTAGATGTTTCACACCCCAAATTCACTAAAGATATTCACTAAAGATGATAGGAACATATGCCTTGCATTGGCTATTGATGGGATGAACTCATTTAGAATGCAAACCAATAAACATCACATAGCCAGTAATATTGTTTATATATAATCTTCCTTTATGGCTCTACATGAAACACAAGTACTCTATATTGTCCATGCTAATCTTGAGCTTAAGCAACTCGAGAATTTAATAGATGTCTACTTGGCTTAATCAATTGAAGACTTAAAGCGCTTGTAGGATGATTGGGTCATGGTGTATGATGCTAACAAGGAAGAAATGCTCAACTTGAGAGCCATGCTCTTTTCCACTATCAATGACTTTCATCTATATGATAATTTGTCAAGATACAATATTGAAGGCCTACTTGGATGTCCAATTTGCAAAGAAGGCGTGCATTCAATTAGATTAAAGCATGGCATGAAGAATTCCTATATGGGACATCAAAGATGGTTGCTTCGAGAGCTTCCTTTCCACCATTTAAAAAAATCAATGAGAAATCAGAAGATGGAAGGGAACCTCAACCTTTGACTAGTGAATTGGTATAAAAAAGGGGTGAAAGATATAAAATGTCTTTTTGGCAAACCTTTTACAAGGGATGTTGGGACAAGAAGGTGGAAGAAAAGGTCTATTTTCTTTGACTTGCATTATTGGAGGACCCTAGAAATGAGAAGTTTCCTTGATATTATGCATATTGAGAAATATATGTGCCATAAGTATTGATGGCACATTACTCCAGATTTCTTCGTCCCGTGGCTCACATACTATCAAAGTAAGAAAAAACTAGTTTTTGTTAGTTCCTTGCTTTAGTTAAGGTGACAAAAGTTGCTCTTCAAACATCAAAAGACTCATGTCAGTTAAGATTTTGAAACTGATGGGATTAAAATCTCATGACTATTATGTCTTGATGAAGAACTTCATTTCAGTGGTTATAAGAAGTATCTTGCCTTCTGAGGTGCAAGCTGCAATTACCAAGTTATGTTCTTCTTTAAGTCACTTTGTAGTAAAGTTATATATCCTCCAAAATTGATGAGGTTGCAAAATTGAATCATACACACATTATGTGAGCTTAAGATGTATTTGCTTCCATCATTCTTTGACATCATGGTCCACCTAACAACTTATTTAGTTAAAGAGGTATAACTTTGTAATTAGACTATTTAAAGTAGATGTGCCCGGTAGAACATTTCATGAAGATAATGAAAAGGTTTGTGAAAAATTGAAGTCGTATGAAGGGTTGCATTATTGAATGATATATCTGTGAAAAAGACACTGAATTTTCTACGACATACTTAAAGCATGCAAGTGATATTGGGCTTCCCATATCTCGACATGAGGGAAGAAAGATTTATTGGGAAGTGATAATGGATAGGAAAGTTGTAACATCCCAACTTTTCAAAAGCAGTAAATTTGAGTTTGCACATTCTCTTCCTTAAACTCCTTTATTTCCAGCATATATGGTTGAATAATTGTCAACGTTTTATAACTCTTTCCTGTCTTACAAATTGATTTCATCGAATTGCGAAAAGAGTTTTAAAAAGACACAAGTGCTCATCTTCACCCAATTCACCCCTCTTAGGTTCAGCCTTGTAGTTTTAGAAAGTATGCATACGACCTGATGGTGTGGAAGGGAAGGAGGATACGGGACCAGAGGGGACTGATACACTCATGGCAGAGAGAGAAGCTAATGCTACCATCTCTTACAGAAACAAACTGATGAATCAGGACAACGGAGGGGGGATATCCAAAAGGCATCAGACATTGTATTGTCAGATGGTGATTATAGTATTGGCAAGGAGGGAGACGTTCCCTGTATTAACTTCTCTAACGATGTTCAAAAAGTCCTGGCTAAAGGTATGGAGAGATCACTGATAATCAAGCTGTTAGGGAGATCTATCACCTATTATGATCTGATGACCAAAACTCAAATGATGTGGCAACCAAAAGGCTCGTATCAATTGGTGGATATGGAAGGAAGTTTTTACTATGCTACGTTTGCATTGGAGGAGGATTATCTCAAAGTCTTAACTGGTGGCCCCTGGATGTTATATGGTGCATATCTTACGGTACAACTGTGGTCTCTGGACTTTGATCCCAAAACCCATGTTGTCTCGAAGGTGGTTGCTTGGATTCGAATTCCAGGATTATCATTACGCTATTACCATCTTAGTATGTTGAAAGCAATTGGTAAGCTAGTGGGTGAAGTATTTAAGGTCGATTATATGACTGAGACACGTGGGAGGGGGAAATATGCCCATATTACAGTTTCCATTGACTTAGTAAATCCTCTCATTCCACGGATCAATGTTGACGGTAAATTTTATGGAGTTGAATATAAAGGCCTGCCAAACATTTGTTTTGCCTGTGGGAAATATGGCCATAACCAGAAGAGATGTCCAGATAAAGTTACATCAGTTGCCAAAAATCAAATGCCAGAGGTTAGTACTCTAACAGCCGCTACTACCACAGCTGCCGGTGGTGCACCTGAACCTGATAATGCCTCCGATAGCACGACGGCAGGCACCATGTCCTCATACGGATCTTTGATGCTGGTGAAGTATCCCAAAAAAGGAAATAGGCAACATTGGGGTAAAGAGGCGAAGATGGGGGGGATCTCGTACTAATGGAGGATCTCAATATAATGTGTTCTTTGACTGTGAGGATTTGGTGGCACCAGTTACGCAGAATACATGGAAGGATACAGTAGGGTCCAACAGTCACAATGAGAGAGATCAGGAGCAAATATTTGCGGATCAAGGGAATCGGGTAAGTACAATGCAGGAGGAAACGTTGAAGAACCCTCCATCACTGACTTTGGCGCAAATGCCCGTAAACACCACTAAAACCTCTTCCACCCTAGATAGCAACAAACATACTGTGATGCTGCTTCAAAAAATTAGGAAAGTCGTTGACGAGATCACCTAACCTACCTCTTCAACTCAGAAAGACTTAAGTCCAACAATACAGAGGAAAGGTGGTCGAGGAAGGGGAAAGAAGAATGTGGGAACACATGACTTGCAGAAGAAAACATCAGCCCATGGAGTTAAACTTCACTCCACCATATCTTGAAATATGAAAGTCAGGAAGAAGCACACTGGTGTACAACTCTCAAAGGATGCCATGGAAATGCTTAAAGAAGAATTCAAAAATCCAGTAGTACCGACGTGCTCGTTGGATTTATCTTAGTCGCGTTGTGATGATGATGATGATGATGACCCCCTGCGGCCAGGTATGGTTGCATAACATTATCTTTCCTATTTTAATGTTTATGAAGGTCTTTGTTTGAAATTGCCAAGGGGCAGCTAGTAGGAGCTTCTTTGGCACCTTCTCTCAATTCATGATAGATCATAAACCTGATGTGGTGGTTCTGGTTGAGCCTCGCATCGCATGATTTAAAGCTGATAAGTTCATCACCCGTACTGGATTTGAATACTCATATCGATTAAAAACACGAGGCTTTTCAAGCGGTATTTGGTTACTTTGGAAGAATAAGCTGAGGGTCAACGTAGAGGTTTGCCATGCACAGCTCATACATGCTACAATACAGTCACAGGATGTAAGAGGAGTTGTTGATTTCACGACAGTCTGTGGTAGTCCGAATCCAATGCTAAGGCAGGGGCTATGGAATACTTTGTCAGAGATTTCAAGAATGATCAGTAGACTGTGGCTTGTTGTAGGAGATTTTAACGCTTTGCTTAAGGTGCAATTTGTTCCAGAGGTTTCTCTTCCATAGTGGCTTGGTGGACCTAGGCTTTTCGAGACCTAAGTTGATATGCGTCGTGGAACATTACTTTAGAGATTAGACCGTGCCTTGGGAAATAACCAGCTGCTTTGCTCCTACAATAAAACCGTGGTGACACATCTCCCTAAGCTAAGTTCAGATCATAGGCCAATCTGTATCCAGGTCTGTGGATCTACGCCTTTTCGGCATCAGAGACCATTTCGTTATTTAGCGGCATGGGCAACAGTGAACTCTTTTGAAAAATTGGTACAGAATAATTGGTTAGACTCGGGCACCATTATGGAGAATATCGACAGGTTTACAAAATTGGCTAAGACATGGAACATAGAGGTCTTTGGAAGTATTGGGCGTCATAAGCGAAGGATCCTAGCAAGGCTAACTGGCATCCAAAAAGCATAAGAGGCTAGTCACTCTACGCGTCTTGATAGCTTAGCAAATGAGCTGAGGAAGGAATTTGAACTCATATGTGAACAAGAGAGCTTGACATGGGTGAAAAGGGCAAGATGTGATTGGCTGCAATTCGGTGATAGGAACACAACCTATTTTCATGCAAAGTCAATTCAAAAGAGTAGGTGCAAGAACATTTCTGCTTTAAGGAATGAAAGTGGGGAATGGTGCTTGGATAATGAGATTCTGAGACGATGGGCTCTAATTTTCTACCAAAAATTGTATTCCAAAGACACAAACCAAGCACCTTTATATCCAGGCAGGGGACTCTTCCCAAGTATTGAGGTGGATATGGATAAATCTTTGAGCGACCCTATTGTATTGAATGAGACTCATACCGCTCTCTTCCAAATGAAACCTCTGAAAGCTTCGGGGATTGATGGTTTCCACGCTAGTTTTTTTCAAAATAATTGGAAGATAGTAGGACCTTCAATATGCCATATGGTTAAAAACTTCTTCGATCATGGGGTATTTGAACATGGGTTAAATGAGACCCTCATTACTCTTATACCTAAGATTGCAGCTCTGGAATATCTTAGAGAATTTCGTCCAATTAGTTTATGTACGGTTCCCTATAAGATTATCACTAAAGTTCTGGCAAATAGGCTTAAAAAGTGGCTCCCATGATTAGTTCTACCTAATCAATCGAGTTTTGTGGCAGGCAGGCAACTTTCAGATAATATAATTATTGCCTAAGAGGTTCTACATTCCATGCGTCTCAAGCGAGGATCGAAAGGGTGGATGGCAATAAAGGTGGATCTTGAGAAGGCCTATGACTACTTGAGATGGGATTTTATCCAGGATACTCTCTATGATGCAGGCCTTTCCGAGAAATTTATTCAAGCAGTTATGACTTGTATATCCATATATAGCATGAGGGTCGTTTGGAATGGTGTTCGCTCAGAAAAGTTTACTCCAACTAGAGGGATAAGGTAAGGGGATCCTCTATCACCATATATATTCATCCTATGTATGGAAAGACTCTCCTAAATGATTACCTTGAAGGTGAAGGATAAAAAATGACTTCCAATTAGGTTGGCCAAGAATGGGCCACCTCTATCTCACCTATTTTTTGAGGATGACTTATTACTTCTTAGCTCATCAGCTTCATCCCAGGTTACCCTAATTAACAGTGTATTGGAAGATTTTTGTTCTAGCTCAGGTCACAAGGTGAGTAATTTGAAATCTACGATCAGTTTCTCCAATAACGTTCCCACAGGTGATCAAATCAGAATCAGTAGGGCACTAGGCTTTAAAAAGACTAATGACCTTGGGAAGTATTTAGGAGTGCCACTTCTTCATGAGAGAGTGAGGCTATCAACATATGCTTATATAGAAGACCAAATCCAATCAAGGCTCTCAGGTTGGGTAGTCAAGACTCTTTCTTTGGCAAGATGCATTACCCTTGCCAAATCAGTGCTAGTTGCTATACCTACATATGCTATGTAAACTACAAAACTACCTATAGGTTTGTGTCAACGTATTGAACGCCATATCCGGAATTTCGTATGGCGGCAATCACAGGAAAATAGGCGTCCGAATTTAATCAAATAGAGCGATATGTGCCAACCACGGAAGAATGGTGGGTGTGGTTTCAAGAAAGTAGAGCAACAAAATCAAGCCTTCCTGATAAAGCTGGGTTTTGCATTTAAATCACGCCCTGACTTGCTGTGGGTCTAAGTTTTACGTAGTAAATATAGATGGAAGGAGAATGTAGAGCCCTCCAGCCGTAACAAATGGTGTTCCTATTTATGGAGACAACTCATGAAGTTATGGGTTGACATAGAAGTGGGTTCTTGTCGGCAGCTAGGGGATGGGTCACAGGTTCGGTTTTGGTCGGACAACTGGGTGTCGAAGGTAGGACCCCTTAAGAACTTGAGCTTTAGGGATATAACGCAAGAGGAATCATCCTTACCCGTGAACAACTTTGTTACAGTGGATGGCTGATGGAATTGGTCCCTCTTTAGAGCTGACCTCCCGGACAAGGTGCTGGCACTTCTATTAGGGTGTACAAGTCCTACACAGGATGATGGTGAAGCCAATGTTTTCTGGGACTACTCCTCCAACGGAAAGTTCTTAGTCTCTTCAGTGTGTATGAACTCATGGATGGCATCGAAGGCGCAGAAAACGATATACTTTGGGAGGCAATGTGGAAATGGGATGGGGCACAAAGAGTTAGGGTGTTCTTGTGGCTTATGGCTCGTGGGAGCCTATTAACGAATATGGCCAGAAGTCGACGACACATGATTGACTCAACAGTTTGTGAGCGGTGTGGAGTTGATGTGGAGGACATTAGTCATTTACTGCGAGAGTGTTTCTTTGCAAAGGAGGTTTGGAGCCACCTAATCCCAGCTGAACGACTCTCAGAATTTCTACATGAAGAGTTTAGGGAATGGTTGATTAAGAACTTGATACTTTGAAGGCATGGCATTGGGCAGCAAGCTTACTGGACGAGCCTGTTCAGGTTGACATGTTGGAAGATTTGGGAAGCAAGAAACAAGTCCCTGTTTCAACAGGTCCATTGCCATCCCCAAACTATAGCTAGAGAAGTTAAATTGTTGGCGGAGTTTAACACTCAAGAAGGCGATAGGAGCAAGTCAACGCATACAGGAAGAATCCTTAAACAACCTAGATTTATTTGCTGGGCCAAGCCCCCTTGGCAGTCGATGGCCGTAAATTGCAACGGTGCCAAGAAGCAAGATACTTTGCAAGCAGGAGCTGGAAGCATAATTAGAGATCATGAGGGACACTGGTTACACAACTGTTGCCGCAATGTGGGTAACTGCACCTCCCTACACGCGGAATTGTGGGCACTTATGGACGGGCTTCAATTAGCCTGGAATAATGGTTATAAGGATGTAGTAGTGCAAGTTGATTGTTTGGTGGCCATCACTTTGATCAGAGATACAGAAGAGTTACCTCATACTAGCTGGAGTATTATCAGGCAGATCCAGCGTTTGTTAGCTCAAGACTGGAGGATAAATCTTGACCATACTCACAAAGAAGGAAACCGATGTGCGGATTTCCTAGCTTCTCATGCTTTATCCTTGAGTGAAGGTTACCACCTCCTTGAAGAACCCCCAGATGGATTACAGTGATTGTTATCAGAGGATGTTGAAGGCCTCAGAAACGTTAGACTTTGTTCCTTTCGTAACTGATCTTGTCTGATCAAATCCTTTGTAAACAAAAAAAAAATGATGTTACTCTCAATAGTTATTTTGGCTATACTATAAGTGTAAATGTGTAATCGTTTCAATAAATATACATATTTGCAATTCATTCAATTAGAGTAATGTGCACATTTAGTTTTTTTGTTTTTTTTTAAATTCTATTTACAAATATGCATGCAAAGGCAAGATAGGGCATTAATAATGTTACCCTCAATTGTGTTATTACTGCCAATACTATAATATTATAGTGGGTTTTTCTTTAAAGAAAAAAAAATAAAATTGACTGTGATTGAATTAATGAGTGTTTGTAAAAATAATAATTAAGGCGAAATTCTGTCTTAAATGTTATGTGTAGAATTTGTGAGTATTTCAATTGTTTGAGGAATAATATCATCTCCAAAGTGTTGAAAAATTATTAGTGTTAATATAAGCCAGCAATATTATTATGTTATTGTTAAAGTGACTTTATTCCTTTTCAATACTTATGTCGCAATGTTGATCCAAAAAAAAACTTCCATATGCTCACAGCTTTTTTCAAAAACTTCCAAAACACAAAATTAGACTTAATACTAAAAATAATGCTCACTTAGGTGCTAGTCAATTGATGGTATTCACTTTGTGAGTTGTGATTGAACCTACAATTGTTTATGAAAATAGTAGTATCTTAGTTAAATGATATATGATTATTTGTTAGTCCATCCGTGTTATTCACTTAGCTGTTCTATTGATTTCCTATACTGGCAAGGTGGATATTTATTTTATATATAATTTTATATTATAATATTATTTAAGTAGCTTTTGTGAGTAATGATTAATAGTAATACTACACCCAATATTTGATGGAAAACCTACTTACCTAATTTAGATTAAAAAAATTAGTTAGTATTCTCAAGTTCCCCCCACCCCCCTAAATCACTCTAGCTGACACTTGATTATTGAGGATTAAAACATTAATAACGGTAAAAAAAAAACCTGTAGGAGGCTTTGTGATCTTGAAGTACTCATCTGAATTTTTGCTAATTCCAAAAAAAAAAGAAACTTGTAAACTTCCAACAGAATTTAAAATTCTTGAAACGCGCAACCATATAAAATTATAATTTTTTGGCCCATCATAGTCTCATAGCCTTTTTCCCTTTTCTCTTTTGGCCAGACACAATCTCTTGATCTTCGAATGTAATTTTCTGACTATTCTGGTTAGTTTTCAAATTCAGTAATTAACGCTTCTGTTATATTTTGTTAATCACGGATCGATGAACGACCAATGTGAACAGAGGAAGCATCCAAATAATTTGGATACAACCGCAATTAGCGCTCTTTCCATTCAACACATTGCTCTGAATATCACTCTCTATCGATCTCAACTGGGTACGAATAAAAACCCTAATTCCGCATATTTTTCTACTGAATTCAAGTGCAGTGTTCCTTTCATGTTTACATGACGTGGCCTTGATCGGATTTCATTACATTTTCTTCCTTTTGACATTTTAATGCCCTCTGGAAATGGAAATTTTCCGGTTTGCTTCACGGAAAGTGTATGAAATTTGGAAATGACAAATGGATAGAGATTTCTTTGGGCGCGTATTCGAGGAAGAATCGGTTGTGGGATTCAGCTAAACGTTGTTAGGAACGAAATCGATGGCCACTTAATTGCGGGAGATTAATGGAGTGAATTTTCTTTATTTTTTTGTTGTTGCGGGCGATCGGACTAATCGATTGGTTGTGGAATACCCATTTTGGGAGAATTTGCAACGACAATCATTTCCAGTGGATGAATTCAGACATATCCGGGTATTCGGGAATTTGCCGTTATTGTATGCGCCTAGTCTGAATTGTTAATTCAGAGTTGTGCATCGGTTTTCAAACTTCATAATGAACTACCTGTTCAAGTATGTTCTTGATGGGTTCATGATGAATACTCTGAGCGTTTTCTCTTAATCATGTGACCAAGACGGTAACGCCATTTGGCAAAGGAAATGCACGTTATCATGAAAGGAGTTTGAGCTATTATTTCAATGCTGGTAGGAATATTCAATATTCATGGCAACATAAATACAAGCTTCTATAGAATGACAAATTTTGAAATTTGGCGGTTTTAAATCTATTGTCCAAAACAGTTTCACGATTTGGACATGAGAAGATCCTGGCATAATAGATTGTCAATAATTTTTGGCACTAGACCGCCGGGGACCTGGTTAGTCTTGTGCCTGATTAGCCTGCTTGCACTAATTTTTGTCTTGAGTTCATCCTCTTCAAATAATATTGAACCCGTATATCACTTTCCTGTATCTTCCATCTATTCAAACCATAGAAGGATAAAAGAGCAAGTAGCAGTTGATTATTTGGAGTTAGTGACATCGGGTGCCGCTAGGCAAGAACTTGGCTTTTGTGGCAAGGAAAGAGAAAATTTTGTGCCTTGCTACAATGTTTCAGCGAATTTGTTAGCAGGCTTTGGAGCAGGTGAGGAGTTTGACCGGCATTGTGAATTTGCAAGTGTGGTTGAGAGGTGTCTGGTTCGAACTCCCAAGGATTATAATATTCCCCTGAGATGGCCAGCTGGTAGGGATGTTATTTGGAGTGGAAACGTGAAGATTACCAAAGATCAATTTCTTTCATCTGGAAGTTTGACCAAAAGGTATTTCATCATATAGCTGCTAGAGTGGGGAAATGGCCAAAACACTTTTTTTAAGCCTTTACAAATGACTATCAATCAAAGTACCACCAATTTTACAATGTCATTGTCTGTTGCAGTGTTACAATGAATATGCTTTTTCTATCTAAAACTCACGTAAAATATTATCTAGGATGATGCTATTGGAGGAGAATCAAATTGCTTTTCATTCGGATGATGGTTTGATCTTTGGTGGTGTGAAAGACTACTCTCGTCAGCTGGCAGAGATGATAGGGTTAGGAAGTGACACTGAATTTTCTCAAGTTGGTGTAAGTCTTCTATCTGCAAATAGTTTTTTGGTGAACAATAGTGTTTGATAGGCATGGGATCTTTTCAAAACAGTCTGTTTGTATAGTTAAGTAGGAATTCTCTGCTCCCTATATTCTATTTTCAATTTTCATCCAGGACCATGTTATTTTTTTTTGCATCATATATTATGAATGTTTTGTGTTGGTGGCATTATGACAGATCCGAACTATACTGGACATTGATTGTGGATTTGGTAGCTTTGGAGCTCATTTAGCCACACTAAATCTAATGGCAATTTGTATTGCGGCTTATGAGGCAACTGGCAGCCAGGTTCAATTGACCCTTGAGAGGGGTCTTCCTGCAGTGATTGGCAACTTCATTACAAGACAGCTTCCATATCCTTTGTTATCATTTGATATGATTCACTGTGCTCAAAGTGGTATCATGTGGGATGAAAAAGGTAATTATAAAGTTAAGGGGAATTAATTTAGCCTCCTAGGTTGTAGACTTACTTTGAGGCCTTACTAAAATTTAAATTCATTTCTTTCCTAGAATTTCTTTTTTCTTGACTTGTTACCTGCAAACTAGTTTTTCATGCTTATTGCTTTACCTACTGATGAATGTATCCATCATTTATTAATTGAAGTTTGAGGTTGGAGTTTCAGTCATCAAAAGTTGTACTAGATGAAGGTTATAGAATAGACTCATTTCAAGGTACTGCATGATTGATATCATAGAATCTAATAAAATATATATGATAAGTTGTCTCTCCATGGAAAAATAAATCATTCAACCTCTGTTACTCCTGGACTAATATATATGGTGGATGGATCATCAATGGGGAAATATTTGAGGCTTTGAGGTTTGAGCTGAACTTGTTAAAGTAGACATAATACAAAATATCCAAAACTGGATTTACAGCTGATGTCAATTTAATTTTAATGTTACTGAAAAAGTTTTGCATGTTCTGATTGATGGTTGTGGTTTTTTCTTGAGTCAGCAAGTGGGAAATGCAAGGTGAAATCTTATTGATATGCAACATATATGCATTAACGAGGACCTTGTATGTCAATGCACAAATTTCAGCTCGAACCTAGAGGTTAGGCATCACAAGTACTGGGAGACATGGGGATGCGCTGGTAAAGCCTATGAAATTGACACATTTAAATCAAATCCATTTTTTTGTTTGGCACATGCTGGATTCCTAGTACCCATTGTGACTATTCATAAAAGGACCTGACCCCTTAGATCTGCTTTACCATCACATTAGCTGTGTTTAGCTGGTATTGGTGTTAGTGGCCCATGTCATCGTGTCACTGTCTCTGCTTCTTAGAATACGAGTATCTGCTCACTGAGTTCCCTGTCAACGCACTGAGTTTGGGGTATGGGTATCTAATCTTTCCGGAATTTATTACGCCGTTTTCAGGTGAATGCAATTAAGGGGTAAAGGATAAAAGTTGACCAGGAAGGTGGAATTAGCTTCTTTGAAAACCATTTTTTTGAATGGAACCCATTTAGTCAAGAAATTAGTAATCTCTAGTCTTTTTTTTTTTTTTGACAACTTCTCCAGTAGCCTTTGGGCGTTATTGTGATTGTGTGTCTGCAGTAACCTGCCAGAAAGCAGAAATCTCTGACCCATGAACTGGGTCACTTTCTCGCTGACATTTTAAATCTTTCAGCTTTTGTCCAGTAGCCTTTGTGTTGTATTTGCGTTGTTTATATTTTAGTAGTGAATTCATATCTTGACTTCAGTGTCTAATGTGTTTGGATTAGGCAAAGGCTAATTTTGTTCAAAAAAATAATAATTCCCCGATCTAGTAAGTGTTGGAATGGATACTTGAATTGTTGTTATGAAGAAGGGACACCTTTCCTTACTCTCTAGAGTTCATGTCCTTGGCGTTATCCTTCTTGCCAATACTTCATTAATACTTAGCTGCAATTTTTTTCTTTGGTAAAAAATAGTTAGCTGCAATTTAGTAGTCCTTTATTTACCTTCTGTAGGAAGTTCTGTGACTATTTTTCTTTCTGACGTTGATTTTATTCTACAGATGGTCTATTCCTTATAGAGGTTGACCGTGTTCTTAAACCTGGAGGATACTTTGTTTTAACTTCACCCACAAGCAGGCCAATGGGAAGTTCATCACAGGTAAACCTGAAAAAGAGACTCATGTTCAACCCGCTGGAAGGGCTGACCCAAAAACTCTGTTGGACTCTTCTAGCTCAGCAGGATGAAACTTTTATCTGGCAGAAGACTGCTGATATTAAATGCTATAAATCACAGTAAGTGCAATTGAAACAATATGAATGCTTGCTTTGTTTAATCATAGTAATTAAACGTTTAGGGAAGATAATTGATATCAAGTTAAATACCATTAGTTGTGCTTTTTCCTTGTCCTCTGAACATTGGTCCTTTGTAGAGTTCCTACCATAAATTGACAGATTTTAGTGATTTATTATTATTATTATTTTTTAAATGTTGTAGCAAGCAGGATTCTATACCACTTTGTAAACAAGGGGATGCTGCTCAGTCATATTACAAGCCTCTGGTACCATGTATAAGTGGGACCTCTAGCAAGCGCTGGATACCAATACAGAACAGATCTGGATCTGGATTGAGCACGGCAGAGCTTGAAATTCACGGCAAGTATCTTTTTTAAACAGATTCTGATCATCTTCTCCTTGCTTCACCACTCAATTTTCATTCTCAGTTTGTATGTTTTTTGTCGTTGCGCTTACCTCTATATAGAATTGCAGGAGTTCAGCCTGCAGATTTCTATGAAGACATGCAATTTTGGAGATCAGCTATCAGCAACTTTTGGTCTTTGCTTACACCCTTAATTTTCTCCGACCATCCAAAAAGGCCAGGTGATGAAGATCCTCTGCCTCCATTTAACATGATACTCAATGTGATGGACATGAGTGCTAAATATGGAGGCTTGAATCATGCTCTCCTGGAGCGAAGAAAATCAGTGTGGGTAATGAACGTCGTTCCTGTCCAGGCTTCTCATACACTTCCTCTTATATTAGATAGAGGCTTTGCCGGCATTCTTCATGACTGGTATGCTCTTGTTCTTTTAAGTTTGCTTTTCCTTTTCTTTTGAGAGAGAGATGGTTTTTTTTTTTTTTTTTGGGTGGGGGTAGGCAAGAACCTACCTCTATATTCACACACTCGCATGCCAAACAACAGATCAATGTGATCGTTAGTCGGAGGAGAAGTAGTTTCAAAGCACCCTATTTGTTACCCTGAAACTTCCACCTTTACATGCTTCTCAATCTTTGGTGTTCATGTTAAATAAACTCATTGCTTATGAGCTTCAGGAAAATTCATTTTTATGTAATCCACTTGTTGATGTGCAGGTGTGAGCCTTTCCCAACCTACCCCCGAACGTATGATATGCTTCATGCGAATGGACTTCTCTCTCATCTCGCGTCAGAGAGGTGCAGCATGAAAGACTTATTCTTGGAGATGGATAGAATACTGCGTCCAGAGGTAATCATTTCCCTTTAACCATTATCATGATTTCAAAAAATTTAGTGTCGTGGTAAGTTGAATGTTATATTATTAGCAAACATTAATTTCCCCCCTTCAATCCCACCTCTTCCTTTCCGTCCTGCTTTTGATCATATCCTATTGAAATGCTGGTCATTGCTAAGATTTTTATCTATTCTAGTCCTATTTATAAGTCAATATTACCTAATTCTATCATAGTAAGGAAAGTTAGTCAATAAATATGGACTAGATTGATAAATTTTTTCAAGCCCTCATTTATAAATGGATATTTTTCACCTCTTTCTTTTCTCTCTACCTTTAATGGGGGCAAAATTGTAACACTTTCACTTATTATTCTAAAAGCAGACCAAAATGTTTTCCAAACTAGACCTATACATAAAACTAGGGTGGTATCATTTTTATGACCTCATCCTTAATGGTGCATAACCGTTTATTCCTATACACCTCCAAATACCTTTTGTTTTGAAATAAGAATGCTGTGGCAGTCTAAGTATAATGGAATAGTCCAAATTGCCATAGCACATTGAACTTCTGGTTTCATTGCTTGATAGGGATGGATCATTCTTTCTGATAACAAGGGAGCTATAGAGATGGCCCGCACACTTGCAACGCAGGTGCATTGGGAAGGAAGGGTGATTGACCTTCAAGAAGGCAGTGAATCGCTGCTGCTTGTTTGCCAGAAACCATTTGTGAAAAAATGATTGAATTAGCATCAGTGCGTCTCACCATGGCAAAAGAAACCAATTTCCTTTTTTCTCTGGTATATATTCTAAGCTTGTCAGTTTAACAGTAGCATTTAGTTTGGTATAAAATCAAGGGTACTCAAGACTGTTCTGTTACTAACATAATTTAGTGTGAATAATGGAACTTCTTCAGTGATTTGAGGCTATTGTTGGAATTAAGCATATGGTTTCAATTTGAAACATCAGCTTCATCTCCATAATAACCTTCAATGATTTTCAAGGCTGAAAGATGATGAATTTGTTTGTATTCACTTAGATTATCAATATATGTAATTTAAAATTTAGTAAGCCATATTGTTCATAACTTTATGAATAATACAGCTCATATGAAAAACATACCTAATTTATGTTAAAATTAAGATAATACCCTTTTGTAATATTGTAGGCTTGGACAATGATGTCAGGTTGAAATTCATGAGAGTTGTAGCTATGAAATAAACTCATTTAGAGCATAACAAAATATTCATTCACTTGTATGTGCTCTGACCTGAAGATTTTTGTTGTAGTACTGACTACTGAAGAAATTAATTTGTACAATTTCAGAGGATGGACTGTTTGGTCGGCACAGAAAATGTATATAGCACCAAGTGCCTTGATAAGTTCCACCTTGTCCACAACTGGATCAGGAATGAGGAAGCTTTACACCAAAAGTTCTTTACAAGCTAGCCACAGATTTTTTTATTTAATTTTTTTTGTTTAAGCCGTTTGTTGTTATTCATTCATCCAATATGTTTTAGCAATATTTTCTGTATGATTCCTTCATTGATTATAGTTGGACCTGAAGCATCTTCCAAACAGTCGTCACTATTTTTTCCATGAAGAAATGTGAATGACCACATAGTTCAAGAATGAAATTTTGATATTGCAACTCTTAAATACCATTTTGAACTCATATGTAAGTCACTTGTAAGAAAAAAGTTTGGATCGAAATATAAGTCATTTGGAGAGTAATTAATGACTTTTTTTCAATATTACCCCATTTAATTTTTATTGGAAAGAGAAAGAAGAGAGAGGTTAGGTTAGAATGATTGATCAATGTAGAGAGGGAAAAATTTTATTTAGGGTAAATGTCTAAAAGTTTATTGATTTAATGTATTCATTGATAAGCGAGAATGAAATATAAATGACTTGTGTTTAGGTACAAAATAATATTCAGAGTCTATTTGAGAAGGCAGTAGGAGCAGAAATCATGAGGTCAACGGGGAAAAAGCAATGAGAGTTATGTTTGGATTGGCCTTTTTAAACAAGAGCTTCTACCATAAATGCTCCAAAAACCACGTAGAAATTAAGCCACTTTTTCTTGCTTATAGCATCACAATACTGCTGCACCATTCTTTTTGTTTTGCCCTTTACACAATGTTATTAGAACCGGATCGGACAGGCCGGGTCGACCCAAAAATCGATGACCCGGTCACCCAACCGGTCTGATCCGGTGATAGGATCAGTTATGCATTGAAAACGGGTTTTGACTGGTTCAACCGCCGGTTTTGGAGAAAACCAATCAAAACCGGTCCAACCGGTTGGTTATTTTTTTATTTTTAAAATTTAAAATTTTTATTTTTATTTACAACTTTGCTTGTTGGTCGTCTACATTATTTTGATGATGATAGAGTGCCTTTTATTGATGCACTATCTTTGAATTCTTTGCCATGATTTTATTGTGTTTGAAGGTTATTTTGTAAAGTCATCTTTTATATTCGAGCCAAAAAAAAAAAACCCATCTTCTTTAATTTTGCTCTTAGTTAATTGGGTTATTCATGTTTTAAACTTGTAAAAATGTTTTAGGTACTTTTATTTTGTAAACTCATTTATATATATATAAGTATGATTGTATAATTTATAAATATAGTGTGGTTTTCGAGACCGGGTCATAGTTATGCGGTTCAACCAGTGACCCATTAATCCAGTACCCCGACCGGGTCAATGACCGGTCTGAGTCTGATAACATTGCCTTTACATTCATGTCCTTGTTCTTTCATGCTTGTCAGAAGTTTTTTGTCCTTTTTTGTATTATTTCTGTCCTTTTTATCTTTAGTCAAATTTCACCAAACAATTACATATTTTTAATTGTCATTATTTCAAATTTTATAAGATAAAAAAATGTGTTTTAAATATTCATAATCCAATATAAGTGTTAGTATCTGATTTTTTTTTTAATTTAAAAGAAATGATACAAATGCCTTCTTATTCTTACCTTTTTCTTTTTTATGTTCTTTCTCTCTTCTTCAGGTTCTATGCATCAGTGGTTGTGACGAACTCCTGCAACAATATAATGGTGATGGTGGCCTTAGCCTCATCTAGCAATGATGAAAGGCAATGGCAGCCTTCCTTAGCAACAAAGAATAAGACGAAGAAGATGATGATGAAGGGGTATGAAGATTTTGATGGAGGTGGTACCTTCACTTCTAGAATTCCCTCAGAGGTCTTTTGATACTCCCAAGCTTAACACAATCGCTGAGGAAGATATGGATTTTCAATATGATTTTTCAACTTGTGATCTCACAAGTTGCAATTTTTCATAAATTTGATAACGGTTTCACGAGTTCTGATAGAGGTTTCACAAGTCTAAATGAGGTTTTTATAAGTTCTCAAAAGAATTTCATAAATTGTAAATCAAAATTCATAATATTTGATAAGGTTTCACAAGTTTTAATAAAGGTTTCACATACATAAATAAGGTTTTTACAAGTTTTTAATAGAAATTCACAACTTCCTTAAAAATTTTACAAGTTGCAAATCAAAATTCATAATATTTGATAAGGGTTTTCACATGTTATAATAAAGGTTTCACAAATTCAAATAAGGTTTTCACAAGTTTTTTAAAAAATTTAACAAGTTGCAAATCAAAATTCACAAGATTTAAATAAGGGTTTTCAAGAGTTATGGAAAAAATTTCACAAGTTCATATCAAGTTTTCACAACTTGTAAATCAAAATTCAATTCTAATAAGGGTTTTACAAGCTGTAGTAAATGGTTCACAAATTTGGATAAGGTTTTTATAAGTTCTCATAAAAATTTCACAACTTGCAAATCAAAATTCAATTCTAAAAGGGTTTTCATGAGTTTGTATAAGGCTTTCACAATTTTTCAGAAGAATTTCCCAAGCCTACAAAAGAATGTATCCAACCAAAGAAGGGAAAGTGAAGTAGTGGAATCTACACATAATGCGGCAGAAGTCATGCATCATAACATCCTGAAAAGTTCAAAGGTAATAGAGGTGGATGAGGTCAGATAAACATGGTGGGTTTCAATAACCCCATCATGTTCTTGTTACCCCTTAGATTTTTTTTTTTGGTTGAAAATAATACTACTCAATGGCCCCAGCTCGTCGATGGCATGGATATTCCATCCAACTTGGGTGAGAACCCCGATTTGATGATCCCGCAGGTATTATAATATTGCTAGCCACAAATGAACTAGAATGATCCATTCTAAATTTATACCTTGTAATCCTTGTTTGCCCACTTGAATTGCCAAATTGTGGGCAATGTTTGCTCTAGTGTTATTTATAGTGAAAAATACTTTCTCAAAATAGGCATGTCGGTTGAGTAGGTCGTTGGATCCATTCTGATTGGAATGACTAGCAACCCATTTGAGCAATGTCTAAGAGTCTTTGAAGGCAACAAGAACATGGTGTTCAAGGGCTCTTCTATAATGAACAAAGACAGTGATGACATTGGTTGTTGCGTAAACAAATTAATATGGTTGTGGTAGCTTGCAATGAAGAGGCTTTTGACGACAAAGCCTTTGCCATAGAAGTAGAGGAGGAAGAAAGCAAATAGAGGATGAAAATAAGAAAGCATAAGGGAAGAAGAATAGAAAGCAAGAGACAATGACAGGGTGTGAGGTTAGGCGATGGGCGTACGAAGTGAAAAAGAAAAGGAGGGGATGAGGGGTATATATATTAGAGACAATTATATACTTCCATTTTAATTTATGAAAGGACCAATTAGGCATTAACAAATATTTGGGAATATGCATATTTATTACACATCTTTGTCTTTTCACGTTTTTGAAGTTCTTTTTAATGAATTTTCCCTAATTTTGTTTTCAATAGTTCTTTTAAAATGATCAAATTATATATTTATAACAGAAATATGTATTATTTAAAAAAATACATGTCATTCTAATTATTTTACATCCAAACTTGTTTTTCTATTAATAATTTAAACAAGTTTAAACTTTTTTTTTTAAAAAAAAACTTCCTACCATGCTAATCCAAACATAAATTACATTACACTATTTATTTTTTACTCTAACTTGAGTTTTCAAAAATCAAATTGAAAAAAAAGTCACATTTGTTATTGTTAATCCAAATAGATACCGAATATTTACACCTTGACATGATCCTCCTCCCTCACTTTTGTGTGAATATAAGTATCCCCATTTTGGGGCAATTACGCTCAAGTTCCAATAAAGAAAAGTTATTACGAATAGATTCCTTGAAATTATCAAAGGGTTAAGTACCAATTTTACCCCAGAAGTATACGCTCGGGAGCAATTTTACCCTGAAAGTTTTCGGCGTAGCAATGTTGCCCCGAAAGTATCAAAACGCAGTAATGTTACCCCTCCGTTAAAAACCCTAACGGTCAACGTTAGGGTTTTTAACGGAGGGGTAACATTGTTATGCTTTGATACTTCAGGGGCAATATTACTACGTTTTAGCATAGCAATGTTGCCCCTGAAGTACGCGCCTAGAAACAATTTTGCCCCTCCGTTAAAAACCCTAACGGTCAACGTTAGAGTTCTTAACGAAGGGGCAACATTGCTCCTAGACGCGTACTTCCGGGGCAACATTGCTACGCTGAAAACTTCCAAGGCAAAATTGCTCATGGGAGTGTACTTCCAAGGCAAAATTGATACTTAACCCATTATCAAATATCAAACAAGTCCTAAAGACTTGTGGGTAATATATTTTAATTGTGAAAAGATACCCTTATCCCTTGAAATAGTAACATTTTCATCATTTGTGTTTTAACATGAGCAGGTGTGTCCTTTCACAATTGAAATATATTACTCAAGAGACTTGTTGAATATTTGATCATTTTGAGGGCAATGCTAGTAATAATTTGCCTTCTTTGACACCTGAGCGCAATTTGCCAGTATCATCTAAACACAATACAAACTCCCGTAAACAAATAGCCTTGCAACACTAAAGAATTTTTCTTTTCTATTAACAATGCTACTTTTATTTTTCCTGATTTAATCTTCTCATCAGCCATATGATACATATTGGGATGTATTTCGAAGTTTCAAGTCACTGCTCAATTTTTCTGGCCCAAAAAAAAAAAAAAAAAACCCTGCACAACTCAGGATAGCCTCGGATTTTCAGTCATTACTCAGTAGAACCCTCAATAATGCTATGGAGCTCTGTTTCTTCTTCTATCTCTTGTAGCCATTTTCTGCCCATATCTCACAAATATGTCTGCCAAGTCATTTAACCCTACCTCTCTAAACTTTTTCCCAACCTCCTCAAACATGACCACACCTTCCTCATTTGAATAGTAATGCAAAAATTTACTATAATCAAACCTTGGTACCTCAAGACCTCTGTTCATCACCCTCTCCACATACTTGGTGGCTTCCAATGACTTCCCAGCTTTCACTAAACCACCCACAAAAATGGTGTCAAAATTGATAAGTGGATCCGACCCCTTTCTTCCTCTCTTCCCCAAATGTCCCTGCAACAACATTATATAGGTATGCATAGTTGGTTCACAACCTCTTTTGATCATCTCTCTGAACACCTGAGTTGCTTCGCTTGCCCTTCTCAACCTCAAAAGACCCTTCATCAATCCATGGTAGACACTTATGTCTGGTTCTTCAATCCTTTCCACAATCTCATAAGCTTTTCTTATTCTCCCTCTTGCTAGAAGCCCATATGTGAGAAATCCCATTGTGGGGTTATCAGCTTGAATCCCTCTCTTGCGCATTTCTTCAAACACTATCTGTGCTTGAGTGATCATTCCCTGCTTACACATCCATTTGATCACAAGCCTGTAAGTTGAGAGACCAAGTTCTTCTATCCTCTTCACCCTCATTGTGTGAAAGAGCTTCAAAGCCTCATCATACTGATTCTTCTTGAAAAAGGTCTCCATCATTTTCTCAACCACTTCTATGTCAGGCTTGAACTCCTCATCCACCATCAAATTCCAGATTTTTGAAGCTTCAATTACATCACTCCCGTCACAGAAACCCCTAATCAAATGCTTGTAAGTATCCCCATTGGGTTTGATCCATTCTTTTAACTTGAAAACAACAAATCTAGCCTCCACCACAAGCTTATTTCCACACATAGTCTCAACGACCTTGTTCAGAGTCCCTAAATTGTAGGGATAGCCATTGGAGTTCATCAAGTGGAAGAGCTCCACGCACTTCTTTAGCTCTCTCGCAGAACCTAAAACCGTCATCGCAATCCAAAATGTCTTGTCGTTCACCAAACGACGCCGTCCCATCTCTTGTAAAAGTTCCCAGAAAAGCTCGATGTTTCTGGATTTCCCGGCGACATCGAGCATCTTGTTGAAGGAGACGGGGGTGTGATTGAACGAAGGGTTTACTTGGGTGAACTGGAAGAAGCAGTATACAGGTCTCCATGAATAGGGGAAGTTGTTGCATACCTGAATGAAGAACTCGTGGGTGAGATCAAATTCGCAGGATCGGAGCTTGGAATGGAGTCGGGGCTCCGGCGAGTTCTGCTGCTGGTAGAGAACGGTGCAAACTCGGAGGAGCTGTTGGGGGTTCACCGGCGTGATGGGTTTGGCGAGTTGGTGTTCCGGCAAGGCGGTTGCTAGTGAGCAAATTTGGTTTCGGAGAAGATGATTGTTGAGGAAGAGGGTTGTTCTGGTTCGAAGAAGCATTCTACTAGGGGGGCGATTTGGAATATGTTCGGTCAAAAAAATATATATATATCGAAAATGAAATTACCAAAACTTAACAAAATATATGCCAAGAATAAGGGGGAAAAAAAGTTGAGAATAGAGGGAAGGAGATATTCTCCTGATCTCTTTCTTATTTTCTCTCATTGGCTAAATCTGGATAATTGATTAAGAAAATGAAAGAAAAGTAAAAGTAATATTGTATCAATTAGATTGATATGATTTAGAGATTATGAGAGATAATGAAAAAAAGAATGATGAGAAAAACCAACCCAAAACAGAGTTGGTAATTTTTTTTTTTATATAAAAAAGTTTTGGAAGGGTTCGACACCAGTCCCCTACCAAGGTCAGGGCACAGCCCCGGGCTCTATGAGCACTTACTGAGGATTTACAAGATCGCTTACCAAAGAAGTCTCAGCGACGGCAGAAGGGATCGAACCCACGACCCAAGGGTCTAGTCCTAGACCCCTTACTATCTGTGTCAACTCTCATTGGCAACAGACTTGGTAATTTAGGCTAGCCGGCAGGTTGCAAGCCACCCCACCGCAGCCCATCGGCTGAATGGATCGAGCTAGGGGCTGATAAAATGCCAACCCGATCCTGATAATGCGGGTTGGCAGGCTAGCTTGCTAGCCAACATATTTAATTGTTTGTTTAAGAAAAATTTATTACATTCCATTTTTTATAATTCCCCCCCCCCCCCAATTCATATTACACTTTCTTTCTTTTAGGTGTTCGTCTTAGGCAACAAATTTCATTCTCACTTCTTTTTTCCCATCTACTCACATCATACAAATGTATAAACACCTCTCTTTCAAATATAATAATTGAAGAATAGATAAATATATATATGAAAATAAAAGTGTCAAATAAAAATATGAGGAAGTAGTTAGGGGATAAAGGTATTTTAAAACTAAATAAATAAATAAGCAGGCTAACTTGCCAACCCGCAAGCAAGGCAAAAGTATGGAAAAACCTTAATTCAATAATTAATTATCAAAATGTCACTGAGGCAAAAATATTAACCCATCTGCCCCCTGTAATCGATTACATGCCTTATGTAATCGATTACAAGGGGTTAGATATCTTTTTTTTTTTTTCATTTTTTGCACTATGTAATTGATTACGTCACTGTAGCGTAATCGATTACATAAAACTTTACACTATGTAATCGATTACGCTATGTGGTGTAATCGATTACATAGTGTAAAGTTTTATGTAATCGATTAGGCTATAGTAACGTAATCGATTACATAACTTCATAAGGCAAATGTGACAGTTACCACGCGAATCGATTACACCACGGGCCATAATTGATTACATTGCGCGATTTCAGTTTTTTAAAAGGCCCAAACCACCTAAAACCCTTCATTTTCATTTCTTATACCCGATTAGCCTCCCCCACTCTCCTCCATCTTCATTTTTGGCCAGAAACCGTCAGATCCAAGGCGTGGGTGTAGGAAAAAGTGAAGATTTGCTCTCATTTGCGTCGATTTCGGTAAGTTTTTGGTTCCCATTGCGAATTTGTCCCTATTTTCTCCGTTTTTCTGAAGATATGGTGCATGTAATTGATTAGGCTTTGTTTCCTTTGGGTATGTATTGTTTTGATCATTGATTTGAATTGTTTGTTGTTGTTTTTGAACAAATGACAGATTAAATTGATGTTTTTGTGCATTTCGGAAACAATGTGTAGATATTTGCATGTGAATGTGAAGCAAACAGTGGGGTTGAAGCACAAATTATATGTTATTGTGTGTATAGATGTTGAAGAGTATTGATTACGTTTGTTTTGATTGTTGATTGTGCATTTTACTATCAATTATATTGTCTTCGTTGACCGATATTGATTATGCATTGTGATTATGCCATTAATTGTGTTTGTTTCATGTTTGTTGATGGTTTATATTATATCTTTGTAGGTATTTGTTGTCATCATGCCTCCACGCAGACGAGTTGACACTCAAAGTGAGAGACGTTCGAAGCAGCGGAGGGAGGGTGATACATCCGGCTCTCAGGCACAGCCGGAAGATCTCCAGTATGGAATTCTCTTGGACCATAATGCAGCATCCCATAGAGCATTCGTTCGGCACTTTGCGGGCAGAACCGTGATCAAGCCTAAGTCACTGGACATGGCGTTTTCTGCAGAAAAGGGATTTGATATAGTCCCACTGCTAGAGGCTTCGCACCTACGTGGCTTGGCGGAGTTCGTTAGTCCCTACTCAGATGATATGGTTAGAGCCTTCTACCATAACCTCAGTTACATTCACGGAGACCTGAAGTCGCGCGTATGTGGCATTGACATAGTTATGACAGCTCCCATATGGGCCCACATACTGGGATATGATTTTGATGGGGCGGACACATTCAGTATGATGGGGACAGTACAGTGGCCCTGGAGGGATTTGATCGAGCCGCCGCTGTGCATGACATCAAGAGGCCATTGGGTCAGAGAGCCCTTTTCACTGTAGGGCAGCTGACTGTGGATGAACAGATCCTCTTCTAAGTGCTAACGCATATTTTGTTCTCCCAGGACTACAATCACTCCAGGGTGTTGGAGGTTGATATCCCGATCATGTGGGTCATCCGTCACGCCAGGCCGGTGAACTGGAGACATTATATTTGCTGGATGATGTACAAGGTGAAGTATAAGGAGAACGTCGCACTCCCATTTGCCTATCTAATCCACCGTATATTGCTCCATTTCAGTGTGCCGATGCAGACGTTTGAGATGGTGGACTAGACGCATTGGAACGTTGTCTTTAGGAGGCGCCTATTGGAGCATTACAAGATCGCGAAGAATGCATATAATGTCTGGGTATGCATTGCTGCTGAGGAGGACAATGCACCGACAGTGGCACCCATGGTTGATCCTGAGGTCCCTGTGCATGACGACGACGACAATGAGGATGAGGACATGGTTGAGCCGGATGGTGGATTCTCCCTCCGTGATGTGATGCTCCAGATGAGGAAGATGGAGCTGAGACAGAAAAAGCAGTGGAAGAGCCACATTGACAAGGAAAACGAGCGGTGGCGGTGGATGCAGAGCCGGATGCACGGGCTGGAGGCCAAACTACGGCAGTTACAGGCCAGACAGGATTGTGCGGCGAGACTTCACGCAATATAACTTTCACGGCATGTTGCATTTTAGACTTCGAAGGAAACTGTTGATACAAATATAGTGGATAACCTAAATGCCAACCACCTTGCATGCCATCATCACCAAACAACATCTCTGTCTCATCATCATATTGCGCTCAATTAATGCTGGAATAGTGCGGGCTTTCGTTCTAGAATGGCTCAATATTAGTCCCGACAACTGTACAAATAATTTTTTGTCAAAACCACTGAATACGAATTACAGATTCACATACCAATTTACTAACTTACCACTGCTAATTGGGTCAACATGAAGCAGTGACGGTGACATTCCCAAGGTACTCAGCTCCACAGTGTTCGTGCCATCATCGAAATCACTCTCGACATCAGTGCCTGGCGAGTCGCCTAATGGAATTACACAATCAGGTTCTCCCTCCTCGATGTGAATATCCTCGTCTTCCTCACCTTTCTCTTCCTGATCCTCCTCTTCTTCCATCAATCTCAGCTGACTTAATACTTGTAACGATGCAGATAAACTAATGGCTCTGTCTTCTTGACCATGGCATTGTGGAGATCTTGTATGCATGGGAACAGATGATGCTTCACTGGATTCAACCTCAACACAAAATTCAATAAAATTTTGTGATTTCCAATTGTCAAAGGCATCTATAATGCACTCTACGTCTTCATCATCACACACATCATTACTAATGTAGTTTACACTATTAAAACCGACAACAGTCTCCACTTTGGCAATCAACCGATGAATGCAATGGCTGCTATGTAACCCCAATTTTGGCAAATCCTTTCTTTGAGTTGGTTGTACATGGTGCCCCGATTGATTTTCATCACTTTGGTTTTTCCTTCAAATTGCACACCATCGGGACCTTAAAAATGCCTTCCATTATGGTAGATTAAGGCAACGTAGGCGTTAGAACTTGAACTCATCCTTCACAACAGAAATTGGGAGCTATAAGGGGGTGGGTTTCAGATTCTACACAAAGACAAAGGTGGATGAAGTTAAACTATAAAGATTACACAACAATACTACTTTCAAATAGGAGAATGGCCTTACACTTTGATGGGTCGCACAAAAACCATCCAAAACACGAGCAACCAGAGAGCTTTAGGGCAAAAATGGAGCAATGGTCACGAAAGAGATCAAATTGGCTTTTAAAAAACGCATCTGTCGAAATGTAATTGATTACGCACTGTAGTGTAATCGATTACATAACATTTTACACTATGTAATCGATTACGCCACATAGCATAATCGATTACATAGTGTAAAGTTTTATGTAATCGATTATGCTACAGTGATGTAATCAATTACATAGCACAAAAAATGAAAAAAAAAAAAGAGATCTAACCCCCTGTAATTGATTACATAGGGCATGTAATCGATTACAGGGGGTAGATGGGTTAATACTTTTACCTCAATGGCATTTTGGTAATTAATTATTTAATTAAGGTTTTTTCCGTACTTTTGCCCGCAAGCAAACCTGTTGTAGCCTTCGAACTGAACATGCCAACTCATTTTACCACCTTCAGGAAAAGGGATGGAAAATGGAGATGCAGGGGATCAAACCCTATACCTCTCACATGCAAAGCGAGTTCTCTAACTTTGGGCTACATCCCCAATTTGTAATTAGCAATTGGTATAACTATAAATACTAAGTTATAGTTGTAAAATTTTTTAAGAAGAAATCTCATAAAAAGGCCGGTAAATTTTCAAAATCTTAAAATCAACTAAAATAAATTATAAATTTCTTATAAATTATGGGAAACAAACCTAGTTTTAAATTTTGTAATTTCAAAGATTTTTTTCTGGGATTTTCCCAAATGAATACAGAAGAAACTATTTCTTTATTTCAATAAATAAATTATTATATTCTATAATTTGATATCTCATATATTAAAAAAATTAAGCGACATATTTTATTCCAAAATATATTACCTCATACATCATGCGTGTCAAAAACTATTTTAGCTAGGGTTGAGCAAGTTGTCCACAATCCGGTGAGCCCACCTAAGCCCAGTGAAAAATTGTACATTTTGACTCACCAAAGAAATGGCAATAACAAGCGAGCTTAAATTCCAGGCTTTTGTATTAAACAAAACAAGCTAAGGCTATGGGTACCCCCTCACGTTGCTTTTTTATATATATTATTTAAGTATAAATTTAGGTGAAAAGACCCATATTAATTTAATTATATCTCACATATGTGAGATAAAATATATATTTAAATATAAATACATTGTATTATATATAAGGTGAAGTCAACATTACTTTGGAAGCAATTTTTCTTGATGAGATACAGCGCGAAGTCAAGTTGAAGCATATTATAGATATCTTCATGACTTATATGATAGCTTCATTACTTGTAATGAAACATCTGGATTAGTCTAAGTGTCTGTTTGACAATTCTCAAAAAATTGCTTTTGAAGCCAAAACCTTGGTTTTGGAAAATATTTGCAAGACACAAGATAAAATGCTAGAAGTGTTTTTTTTCCTCCAAAACCATTGTTTTAGGCTCCAAAAACCTGAGATTTTTAGCTTTTCACCTTTAAAGTCGTGCTACAACACCTTAGGGAAGGAGAAGAAAACATTAAAAAATAGGGAAGGAAGCTGGAGAGAGAGAGAAAAGCTTTAGGGTTTGTTTGGCTCAACGGAAGGGAGGGGATATAAAAGATTTAAATATTACTTTATTTGGATTGATTAGAAGGAAAGGGAGGGAAGGGATTTTAATGTTACCTTATTTGGTTCACAAGGAGAGAAGAGGGAAATTATTTTGATACAGATAACTTTATCCTTATGTTATGAGAGGGATTTTAAATAAATGATAATACTTTAAAAGTTTTGTTAAATTATCAAAGTGTGTGTGAGAGAGAGAGAGAGAGAGTTTCGGTAGTTGGTGTTATTATTAGCTTTATTAGTGTTATTAGGATTAGTATTTTATTTTATTTTATTTGTTATTTTTTTTTCCAAAGCAGCTACCATGTGACATCGTTTTGTTAATCTTCTAATGAAAACTTTAGCTTGAGGGGAGGGGAGGGAGGGAGAAGGAAGGAGGAGAGATAAATTTTTTTCTCTCATCCTTACTAAATTGTCCATAGAAAATTCCAAAAATATACTCTCAACAAAAAGGAATATTCCTTTCATTAATGGCAATTTGGTTAATATCCTCCCTACAAGCTTTTCCCCTCCCACTCCCTCCCCTCAAACCAAATAGGCAATAAAAGGAACATAGGAGTGAATATTGGGGGAAGGCATCATTGCCGCTCATCTTTCTCTTCTTCAGACCGTGAACGACTAAACTAGAGAGGGGGGGGGGAACAAGGAGAAGAGAGAGGCTTGAGGCTTGGTTCATCACCTTCACGAAGGACGAGAGGACTATGGAGGCGACTGAGTTGAGTACCAAAAGCGTTGTTGACGAGAGATCAGTGACGCGGTTTTGCAAGACTGGGCTGTTCTCTTCTTCTTGTGACATCATTCTCGTTGTTGGTTTATTCTTAGATCAAAGGCGAACTTAACTGAAGAGAAAGAAGGAAAAGACAAAGCTGAGAGAGACTAAACCATAGGAGGCTAGGTATTTTCGGAATAACAGAAAAAGACTAGGGGCATTTTAGTCCACTAACACACTAAAATTTATAATCCCTTCAAATTCGTTTGATTTGGAAGGGGAGTCTTTTGAAGGGAGAGGGGAAAATTTCAAAAAAAATCCCCCTAAATAATATGATCAGCCAAACAAGGGGAGGGAGCCAAAATCCCTCAATTTCCTCCCATTCCCCTCCCTCCCCTCAAACCAAATAGACCCTTAGGGAAGGAGAAGAAAACATTAGAAAAATAGGAAAGAATGTTGGGGAGAGAGAGAAGGAAAAAGGGAAGAAAAAATATATATAAAAAAGGTTGGATTGAGAATTATGTATTAGGGGAAGGAAAAATATTAAAAAATGGAATAATGCCATGTATAAATTTGTATTAGGGGAAAAAAACACAATGTTTATGAAGACCTTAGTTAAATTTTGTAAGTTTTAAAACAAAACATCACTCTTATATGTTGAAGGTTTTATTTTTTTAGCCATAAAATATTTAATTTAACTATCGAATAAATTATGTGTATCGATCTAAAAGATATTATTTTAGGTAATTACTATTTATAAAATTTTTTGTTTATACAATTTATTAATGCATATTTGTTTGATCTATTTTTTATTATGTTAAATAATTTACTAATGTTATAATTTTAATTTTGTGCAAAAATTTTGTAATCTTTAGTATTTATTATGAAATTTGATGTTAAAAATATTTAAAATACAACATTATCCTTTATATACAATTATAAACAAAGCTAATGTCTTTTTTAGTAAATTTGATCATAAAAAAACTATTCTGATAACAATATCCAAATATTATCGTTTTATCAAAATCACTTTTTTTCATAGAATCTATTATGCTCATAATCTACTCTGAAAAAGCATTTTTGTCACCTTTTCTCTAAAAGTTATTATCCAAAAACAAATTTAAACAAGCTCTTAAAGTTAGCATTGGAGCAAGTGGATGATAGTATTTATGCTGGAAATGTTTTAGTTCCATAGGTTAAAACTAAAATGTAAACTTTTGGCCATTGATCACACATTAAAGAAGTTTTTTAAAAAAAAAAAAAATTAGTGCAAAGACTTTGACTAAGAAGATTGAGAAGATTTCAGAGGTGGATTAATATCTTGAAGCTGATTTAATTTATTATTGTGAAACAAAATTTAATCTTTTGGTATGGAGCAGAGTGCATGCTTCATAGAATAAAGATCTAAATTTGATTGCACATGATTTATTGGCTGCATTACCCTTCACAGTGTCTTAATAATTTGCTTTTAGTACTAATATTCAAGTACTTGATACTTTTATAAGTTCTTCATCTTTAAATATGGCTAATGCACTCATATGTACTTAAAATTGACTACATAAAATTCCTTCTAAACTGAAAGAGGTTGATGTTGATAATTCTATGCATTTTTTGAGAGGGGAATTATGAAGCTATGGTGTTTTATTATTAGTTCCTTTTGTGATTTATATTAAGAAATTAGTTGCAATAATGTGGTAAAATTGTAGCTGTATATTGAAGTTTTTTAAAGGAAAAAAAATGGCAAGCTGCAAATGCCCATTCAAACCACTACAGGTTTAACACAACCCATTCTAAAAAAAACTAAGCCAGAAAATGCTTATAAAAGTAAATGGAAAACATGCATAGGCTAACTTAAGAGATATAAATAAAGGCAATAAATCCCCAGAAAAAACAAATAAGACAGAAGTGGATAGCATTTCTAGCTTTGATCGGATATATAACGAGAGCACAAGAACTTTGAAGTAACCACTGTTTGCATCTCTGGCCCTGCTACATTGCAAGAAAAGCTTAAAAATGGCCCCTTTGCAGAGTAACTTAGAGATATCAGACCATCATGTCCAGCTTCAGAGCTCCCTTAGTTCTTCTGCAAAATAAAGAATATCACAATCCTCAATTTAGAACCTCAATATATATTACCGCTTTGATTCTATTTGTAAGTCTTTTTTAACTAAATCACACATAGTGAGGAGAAGTAGTTAGCTCAATGATTATGAGATACATTTTTAACTCTGTCCTCGTTTATGAATGAGTATCTTTTAAATCTTTCATCTCCCTCTATTTTCATTGGTAAAATTACTATAGACAAAATTGTCACAATCTCATTTATTATCTAAAAGATAACTTATAAATAAGATCATTTTTTTTGGGGTCAAAATAGACTTATAAATAGGACTAGAATAGTATGTGTTTATTTGAAATCACATTTAGGGTCCCCAAAAATGTTTATTTACGTAAATGGAGATAAAACTCTTTTCACATGCTTACTTTGTATATCGTAAATTATAATTGAAAAACTTTTTTAAATCGTTATTCCAAACAAACACACACATATAAAAGCAGCCATACAAAAATCATGATTATATGGCAAAGAAATCATTATCAAAACGAACCTCAGGTTCAGCTGGTTTGATTTCTTCATTATTGGTGCTTTCTTCACCTGCATCGATGCATTAATTAATCAAACCTCAACATTAGAAGAATTTCAATTGCACTATAAGGTACTCCTCTGATCCTGAATGAAGATCCTTAATGAAAGATTTAATGAACTATTTTGAATAGATCAATGATATCAGTTAAGTTAGTTAATATAATAAGTTTTTTTTTCTTCTAAAACACCTTAATTATTTTCCTTAATTCCCTCACTTTCTCCCATTCGATTATTAGTGAAAGAATATTAATAGGGTTTAATTTGGAGAAAAATGTGAGCCCTAATTCACATTAAGGATAGGAGGGAGTACATGAAAATATGAAATAGGTCCTTGATCTGTTACATGGGAAAGGGAGGGACTAGGTTGGAGGAATGTTTCCAATTCAATGTACATCAGGCTTATCTGATGGTTTCTGACAACATTTTTCAATAACTTACAGAATGAGATTGTCCAAGATCAAACTCAAATGCATCCTACAAATCAATTTAAAGTTTCAATCAACACCCTACCTCCATCCTCTGGCAAATCAGAGGTCCACAAACTCAGATTATCTCTCAACAACTGCATGATCAAAGTACTGTCCTTGTAAGACTCTTCACTCAATGTATCCAACTCTGCAATTGCCTCACCGAAGGCTTGTTTAGCTCAATGGCATGCCTTATAAGTTTCAGACATAACATTAGGACAACAGCTAGCGAAGTAGGAAGCTCAACACCCCCGTCCGTAATAGGAAGAATCAGAGACGACATAACTTACAGGAGAGTTCATTATCTCATAATAAAACACAGAGAAACTAAGCGCAAGACCAAGACGGACTGGATGTGTTGATGGGAGTTCTGTGTCAGCGGCTGCTGAAGCAGCCTAAGATGAGACAAGTAGTAATATGTTAATGAATCAATTTAGCACTAAAATACAAGAAAGGCACATACTTCATATCCCTTGGGGGACTGCTCCGCTGCCTCTTTCCTTCCTTGGTCAGTTTCACACCCCTCCGATAATACAACATACATTAGAACATACTACGTGATATAGCAGAAAAACCGTTTGGGCATAGTATACTGGTAATAATTTATATATCTTAGTTATACAACAGAAGTTACCCTTAGGGTTTTTAATACAATTATCCAAAAATAAGGCAGAGTCATACTACTACACACTTAAAACAGTAAAATAGACTAAAACATCAAATAAGTGATTCTATCTAATGTCCACGCTATTATCATCAAATATCCGTATCCATTCCCTTGTCCTTGGAGCCATGTTCTACTACTTTAACCATGTCCTAAACTTTTGGGAATGGCAAAGATTCAATTGAATCTCAAAGTAACAACTAATCTCATATACAATGTCTAGACATCATATGATAGTTAACCATAATTATGAAAGTAAATAATACAACATTCAGTAACCAATATAAATCATGCCCAACAACAGAATGCAAATACAAAGTGATATGCAATGTTAACTGCAAATGCAAGACTCAACATGTCCCGGGCAATATTGACTGCAAATGCAAGACTCGACATGTCCTAGGCCCCAGCACTAGGCAAACAACTGGGTAAAGACCGTTGCATTTTCAGCTTTGCAACCCGTGGACCACTGAACCTTTTGGCCCTACATCTAACTCGTGTTCTTAATATAGATAACAATCGTGGTACAAACATGCATATGCAGACATACAAAGTATGTGAGATTAGAGTTGCAACCTAATTAATTTATATTTTCCTGAGTCGGTTCCAAATTCTTTGATTGTTCCCGGCAAGTCCAAGTTCATGTAGTTAGATATTGCGGACAACTGTCGTTATCTATTCAATCCTTTATATTTCCTAGACATTAGGGAAAACTATTACATCATGCTCCATCATAAAACTAAAGGATCTAAGCTATATCCAATAACCCTTTTTCAACATTTAACATCAAGATAATTATCTTTGACTTTTATTTCTTCCATTTTCAGACCTTTGACCAAAACTGTCAAGATTTTCAACAAACGTTGAAAATTTATAACTCCTTGTACTTGTGCCCAATTAGGATGATTCTAAAGGCTATATAACCCCTTTCTAAGTTTATTTTAAAGGAAAAATACCATTTATAGTCAGACATATGCGTAATGTTCCAGAATTAATTAAACATTACCACTATCTAGATTTGTGTTCCATAAACATGTCATTTTAAAAAATTTATATCTTCACGTGCATAGATTTAAATTAAGAAAATGACCTATCAAATTAAATCTTGTTATGTCTATTTTAATTATGAAAAATTTCATAGCCATTAGATATCATTGACTTATTCAAAAACGAACCACATGTTTACTACCTCGCAGGAAACTTTCATTGATAGTTCTTAATGTTTTTCTTAATTTAATTCAAAAGCTTCCAAAATTATTTTCTAACCTTTAGTCTATACAATTTTTCATTTTGAACCCATTGTAAACATCAAAATGGTCAAATCTCACTGCTTCTCCATGTTCTGCCTCTAACCGAAAGTGAGATTAAAAAAGATTCAAAAGTGACTTTTCCAATTTTACTTCAAGAACATCATGATTTAGCCCTATAGGTTCCCTTACAACTTGTGATTTAGGTGTTTATCATGTTTTATCCCATTTTAGCCAATTAGACAGCACCTCCCCTTAGGTATTCATGCTTCCAAACTCTCATGAAATCAAAAAGAAATTTATTTCATCACCAAAAACAAGAGCAAGCACTAAGAAACTAGAATCTCTTCTTACTTGGCTGTTCTTGTGGTCTTTGTTATTTTCCCTTCCTCCTTTGGTTCTCCACTTTTCAGCCACCTTGCATAAATCATGCAAGAGAGTATTTTTAGAATTTAAGATAGTCAAATGAGACAAAGTAAAAGAGATGTGGACTTAAGTTTTTCAACTTACCTTGATTTCCTTTACTTCATTTCTTTTTCTATGTTCCGGTTTCACACTTCCTTTGCTCTTTCCTTGAGTTGGCTGACCTTCATGGAAAAAGGAGGTTCAAGTGTTTTAAAATGTCTTGAAGTCAAGCCTTGGGGTTCCACAAAAGATCCCAACCGAACTTGGCCACTTGGCCAAATCACAAGGTGCATGGAAGGGATGTATTAATTTATATTCCAGACTTGGACATGTGGCCAAAAATTAGCATAGAATTGGAAACTTATTCAATACTTCTCTTGACTTGTATGCACATGTCATAATTCCTTTGTCATATCTTATCTTTTCCTCTTCATCTTTGTTTTGACGAATCTAGGGTCCTGAAAGAAGCTTATTAATTTCCTTTCTTATCTTGAAGACACATGTGCATGTGGTTTTCTTGCAAGTTCAACTTGGTTCCCAAGCTTGACATGTGACATTGACTTGGTCAAGGAAGAATAATTATTTTAACTTTTATGAATGACATGTGGCATGTTCATCATAATCATTTGATCTTCTCCTTCCTCCTTGTTATTAGAAAATCACATGTGTATATGGCTTCTTGGATTATCTTTAACTTGTATCAAAGTGTAATGCTTCCTTGATGCACACTTGGCAAGAATCATGGCTTCTTGGAATTACTAGGAGACTACTCATTTGACTTGAAGCACATGCTTCTTGATCATTGAATATTCCATTTTTCTCATCTTGCCACTTAGCCACTTGATTGGGAAATCTCATTGATTAATTGTTGACCATTTGCTTCCTCTTTCTCTTCCTCACTATTTGGCTGAAATTTATGAACCCGGCTTCTTGATCAATCATGTTGACTTATAATTCATGCACATATGTGTGTATTAATTATTAAAAAAATATGGGACATGTAACACAAATTTATAAAGGAAGCAAATTTATTCTTTGACTATTCTCATAATCATCAAATAAAATTTACACAGCCTCCTTTCTCATCCCTTTAGGGCAAAATATTAAGCTAGAGTGGAACAAAGAAATGTTAATCCCATATGTTCTATTTTTATGTCAACATATGCCTCAAAATTTGAGTTCAGGAAAATCAGGTATTTTACGTAAATTGAGCACTTAGTCAAAATTCATTAATTAATTTCATAACGTTCACATAATGTATAAGGAATTTTGACAAAGTGAATTTAGGATATTCCAGTCAGTTTTGAACTCAGCAAGAGACCTATAGTAGTCACCTTTCCCGCATCAAGAAGATGCTGAGATCAGGGAGGGAGAAAAGTAACAGGAAATAAATTCATACCCAGTTTCATGGCTCCTCCATGGCATCAAACAAATGTAGTGCCAAGGACCAAAAAGAGAGAGAATCATAACATCTATAAAAAAAAACACTACATTTTTCTCACATTGGAGCCAATATTTTAATTGATACACGTCAAATATGCAGTGAAGGAGAAGGTGAAAGAAGTGAAGATGCATGGACTGGAAAAGTTAATCAATTAATCAAGAGTGTAAAATAGTGGAATTAAGCAGAGAAGCAGCCTGGCAAACATTTTATAGTAAACAACAGTGGCTTCTCCCGATGTGGTGTGGAAGAGGGCATAAGATGCTCATCAATAATTGTGAGAATGTCACCACAACTCTTAGAGAGTTACACCTCAACCTTTTTGGCAGTAACTCTTGATCAGTTTAACATTGTTCTGATTTCCCTTGGACTCTTCTTTCTGCTCAAATGAAGACATAATACGCCAGGATGCTCGCCTGGCACCAATGACGTTTTTATATTCCACAGAAACGAGGTTCCTCTACACCACAGTAAGCTCAAGATTAAGTTTTGCCACTGTCTTCATATGCTCAACCATTTCAGCATGATAAATACTAATAATCAAATATTCTTAATACAGAGTTCCGAGCACAAATCAGACTTTTAATTAACACCGATGATCTTCTTCCAATCCATAATATGATACCCCCTTTAGAACCTTTTCATGATCCATAATTCAAGACCATTTGCAAAATTTGGCAAAGCATTGATGATGTATTAAAAAAAATGCCCTTCATGTAATTAATCCCTACTTTATTGGAAGAGGGAGTAATTAATAACATGATAGAGGTTGATGAAAGGTAGTTTTGGAATGTTTTGATAATTTTTTAAAAAATCAAAACATCAACTAATAGCAAATGCTTTCTCAAACTGTGTGATTCCTTTAAAAGAGTCATAAACCGGAGGTCGTTAGAGAAACAATACCAATTATTAAAAAAAAAAGGGCTCATGTTCATAGGGCTAGCAACACCAAAAAAAGAACATATATTTAAGGTAGACAATTGAAGAACATAGACGAAAAGGAGATGGATTTTTTTTTTGGGAGTTGTTTCTCAATATATGCCTCACTTGCATTACAAACAACAATAGAAACCCAATTCATACAACAAATGTTAGCACCTAGGGTCACATATTCAACTAACTGAAACAAAAGTGACAGGAAAGCCAGGCTTGCAGTCACGCAACGTGTAATGTGATCCAACAGAAGCACAATATACTACATTGACACACTAAAATCGAAACGCACCAAAAGACACCTCAGGAAAATCAAAATGAATAGAGAAAAAACACGTTAACGTCATATCTCTCGGCCAGCTCAAAGAGATTCGCCATGTAAACATTGGTCTCTCTCTCCTTGTCGTAAGCCATTGTTGCAGAGAGTAATCAAAGTAAAAGGGAAACAATAAACAAGCGTACCAACAATTGCCAATCCCAAGTTGGAGAATACAAGATAACCACGGGACGGGAAGGGTTGCATTGGGATCACGTGATGGGGAAGAAGAACACATAAATGGATGCAAATAATGAGGGGTTATGTCCTAAAAGATCAAGCAAGTTGTGGGGTTGAGTGAAGATCGGATTTGGACTGTCAGATTAAATATTTTGAAAGAGGGGCACAAAAATCATTATACTAACTCCGTCCTAAATACAAGACTCAATTGACTTTTTTTTTTTTTTTTGAGAGATCAAAAAACTTAAATAAGTTACTTAATCATATCATATGTTGTGTATGATTAAATTATATATCAGTTTATAACTTATACAAATTAGTTTAGAGAAAAAACAATCAATATAAATACTTAAAGTAATTTAATTAACTTCTGTAATCACCTAGAAAAAGTCAATCGTGTCTTAAATTTATGACCAAAGCTAGTATTACTGATTTGAGGCCATTATTCATCCTCGAAGTCAATAAACTCACTTTTCTTTATAAAAGACAATATATAAAGAATTTTATTTTGGTCAAACAAAATATATAAAGAATTTAGCAAAAGATTCATTTCTCTCGGATGTTATTAAAACAACAGTGAAATTCTGATAATCATCAAGAAAAAGCATGTTCCATTGAGAACAAGGGTGCTGGTTTACTCAAGCATACTCAATGATCAGTATTCACTTAGAACTTTAGAAGAGAGACTAGACAAGAATTCAGAGAAGAAACAAAATGGAGTAATAAGATAGATGAGTTAGAATGATAGGGAGAGAGCCTCAAGATTACCTGTAGGAGGATAAATGGAGCATAAACGGCAGGAGGGAGAATAAACCCTTGCTTTGTGTGTGTAATGGTGTTAAATTAAACAGGGGCAATATAACAACAGCATTAAAACACTTGAGTCAGAAAACTTGAGTACAGCTAGCAAATCAGGCATTGGATCACGCACATTCATGCGTAGAACATGCAAAATTTCATCTTACTATAGCTTAGGAGCACACCCTTCTTCCCTCAATTTTCCCTCTAATTTTCTCAGTACATCATAAATATGATCAGATTCAGTATGCAGTTTATCACAAGTTACAAAACTATGAACCTCGTTTTTTACTTCAACCATGCTTTGTCCCACTATCTTTTTCAACCTATTATCCTTTATCAATGTTCTAAGCCTTGCAGCATCATGCCAATTTTTCCCAACAGCATAGATATTTGATAAAAGTATATAATATCCTGCATGATTAGGATCTAATGAGAAAAGATTCATTGCTGCAATCTCCCCCATCTTCACATTTTGGTGTATCCGACTCGCACCAAGTAAGGCTCCCCAAACATGAGGCCCAACTGGCATTGGCATATGATTAATTATGCTCATTGCCCTATCCAGTTCTCCCATGCGACCAAGAAGATCAACCATTATACCATAATGCTCTGATTGTGGCTTTAGTTGGTACTCATTCAACATCATATCAAACATCTTTATGCCCTGCTCAACCAAACCTGCATGACTACAAGCAGATAGAATTGAAATGAAGGTTATATTGTTAGGCCTAACATCTGAATCATTTACCATCTGATTAAATAATTTCAAAGCCTCTTCTCCTTGTCCATGGAGTCCATATGCTGCAATGATTGAGCTCCAGACAACAACATCTCTATCTATCATTACATTGAAAACCTTGTTGGCATCATATATGCTACCACATTTTGCATACAACTCAATCAGAGATGCTCCAATAAATACGTTACTGTCATACCCAATTTTAAGAACCAAACCATGTAGACAACCAGCTTGCTGACGAATCCCCAAATCAGAGGAAGCAGTAAGAATCTTCACAATGGCAACTGCATCTGGTCGGGTTCCATGAGATAACATGTTGCAGAAAACCTCCATTGATATGTGTGCCATTCCAATTTGAGCATATCCACTTATTAAAGCAGACCATGTGACCACATCTTTCTTGGGTATTCTCTTGAAAATATTAGTGGCATTTTCAGGTGAATAGCATTTCATATACATATCGATTAGAGCTGTAGATACTGATACATCCAATTCAAAATCTTTATCAACTGCCAACTTATGAATTTGTATGCCTACTTCCAAATTGGAAGTGAATGCACTTGCTCGCAATGCACTAACTACAGTCACTGAGTTCGGTTCAACTCCTTTATCAATCATTTCAATGAAAAGACCTAATGCAATGTTTTCAGCTCCATTATTGGTATAACATGCAACCATTGTGCTCCAAGATATAATATCCTTATTAAGCATTTCCTGGAACAAATTAGCTGCAATCTTGATGGCACCAGTTTTTGCATATAAATTTAGCAATGAATTGACCAAAGCTAATTCCGTGGTAAAGCCCCTCCTTATTATAAAACCATGGATACTACTTCCAAGCTTAAAATCAGATAATTTAGCACAAGCAGAAACAGCACTAACAAGTGTCACTGGGTCAGGATTTAAATGCTCAGACATAGTCATACAAGAAAAAACAGACAACGCTTCTCTAGGATTGCCATTTTGCTCATACTTACTAACCATTGAGGTCCATAAAAAGACATCTGGCTTTGAATATTCTGCAAAAACTTTGGCAGCATCATCCATTTGTCCACATTTTCCATACAGCTCTATTAAAGCCAGCCCCACAAACACGTCCATATCCATCTTCTTCTTGAGAAATCCATGAATGCTTTTGCCCAAATCAAGCTTCAGAAGACCTGTGCATGATTTTAGAGCAACAGACAACGTGAAGCTGTCAGGTCTGTCCTTGGCAGACATGGCATTGACAATCATTTGGCGAAATAGGCATAAGGTCTCTTCCCATGCTCTCTCCCTACATAAGCTCCTAAGAATGGAATTCCATAGATAGGCAGTTTTGTAAGGTGTTTCTTCGAATAGTATATGTGCATGCCTGATTGATGCATACTTATTATACAATACACTAAGCTTGGTTGCAATGAACCTATTATGGGCAAGACCCGATTTCAAACACTGCGAGTGCAACAGCTCAATTAGTATCTTGCTGCAACAAGTTTCCAATAGCTTCACCAAAATTTCTTTTCTTCTCATGTTCAGTGATCAGTCACTTCCATACATTTCTAAAGTAGTTTCAGTTGGCACCAAACAAGCAAACGAAGTAACAACTATGTTGCCACTGCCCACTGCGGCTCCACAGTTGTTTGATCAGCCTCTGCTAAAAGAAATACATATCTGACATGCCCTCATGTTTGTTTGTCGATGAAAACACTACTAGGCAATCACTTTGATTCAAGAAATTACAGAGCATTCATCTTTCTCCTTTGTTGATAAGTAAAGAAAATGGATTTTTAAATAAGGCAACTTGGCAGCTAAGATATATGCAACACTTTTTAAACCAGACATAGATTCTTACCAACTGATTATCTCTTATATATTTTTATCTCTGCAACTGAATAATCCGTTCATCGAAGTGGTAATAAACAATTCTATATACTATGGGCACTTCAAGGCCAATGAATCACGACCCTTAATTTGCTCTCATGAACATCTCACTAACTCATTACCTGTTCTCGACGCTGGGAAAAATGGATTAAGGTCAGCAGGGAAGATGAAGCCAGAGGGAAAAGGACGAGCAGCCGTACAAAGCTTGAAATGACGAAGTGGAAGACTACCGACACATGTCCCCCGAATAGGGGAAGTTGTTGCATACCTGAATGAAGAACTCGTGGGTGAGATCAAAGTCGCAGGACCGGAGAAGAGGGTTGTCCTGGTTCGAAGGAGCATTCTTCGAGGCGGAGATTTGGAATATGTTTGGCCAAAAAAAAAACTGGAAAATGGAGATGCAGGGGACCGAACCCCTCTCGCATGCTAGGCGAGCCCTTTCGAGGCGGAGATTTGGAATATGTTTGGCCGAAAAAAACTGGAAAATGGAGATGCAGGGGATCGAACCCTGTACCTCTCGCATGCAAAGCGAGCGCTCTACCATTTGAGCTACATCCCCAATCGTTAAACGATATTACATAAAATAAAAATAGTAAATTAAAATTATTAAAATTTTAATGAGAACTAATATAAAACTTCCAATTTTTAAAAATATAACTAAAATGAGTTGTGAATTTCCTGTTAATTATAAAGAAAAACCTAATTTGAGAATTATGAATGGGATTTTTTTTTCAAATCTTAAACACCACCCCTCTATTTTTTAAAAAAATCAAATTCATTAAAGAATTATATTTACCAATGAATACAGAAAACCGTTTCTTTATTTCAATAAATAACTCATTATATTCTATAATTTGATATCTCGTACATATTAAAAGAATAAGCAACATATTTAATTTCAAAATTTATTACCCCATAAATCATGCCTCTTAAAAATTTATTACCTTTTACATATTAAAAATAGGGTTAAGGTGTAAAAATACACATGAGCTTTTTCTCCAAGAGAAAAAATACACATATGTTTTTTTTTAGGAGCAAAAATACACACATGATTACCACTTTAGAATAAAAGTCACATCGCACCGTTAAGTCACTGTTCACCATGATGAGAGAGAAAGAGATAAGGTGAACAGTAACATAATGGTGGTAAACAGTGATTTAACGGTGGGATATGACTTTTGCTCCAAAATAGTAGCCACGTGTGTACTTTTACTCCTCAAAAAAGCATATGTGTATTTTTGCTCTTGGGGAATAAGCTTATGTGTATTTTTACATCTTAACCTTTAAAAATATAACCATTTTTTTGTGTGTATAAATTAAAATTTCAAACAGTAAGTCTCACCCACATTTTTTACTGATCAAATGTTGTTACAAAGAGCTATTTGCATGATTTATTACTGATAGAATTATATTCTCATAATTTTTTTTTAAAATTTCGGTCTCTTTGGTTAATAATATGTCTGCCAATAAACTTGGATGGCTTTTGTTGATAGCAGCCTATTTATATTATCTTAGCATTTTACCCGAGTAGGCACTTGACATTCATTGAAAATACCATACGAGAAAGGTAGGTACTATGAAAAAAAACATCCAGTTGGAAATAAATAAATAAATAATCATCCAACTTCTGAAACAACACTGTACGTCTTCCTCTAACAAGGAAACCAAAGAGAAACAGCAAACTATGCTTAGCCAAAAAAAAAAAACAGCAAACTTCACTGGGGAAGGAAAAAACACAAAATTTCCAAAATTGAAGTCAAGATTAAGTAAACCAAAATAATAAACCGATTGTACAAGAGAATTGGCACTGACTACTAAACTAAAGCTAAATGCCTAATCCATTTGCACTAACACTGTCAGAATGCAAGACTAGCATCAGTGATTTATTCCGGGCTCAAACAATTTTTCTTCCAAAGAATGTCTGGTCTAATGGGGTTTTCAGGTTCCACTGACTTTGTTGTCAGATAAAGGTTGAATGGCATCATCCTCAGTAGTCTCAACTGGATCTGAAGGACCTTGCTTATGGGGATCACTCATCCCTAGCAAATCAGGTCGGTCAGAGCCAAACCTAGACTCGGTAGTGGCAACATCTCCTCCATGTGCAGGCTTGGGAAAGTCAGGTTTATCCCCAAGCTTGTCAACAGACTGAACGTGTTCAGGATCATCAGACACGGGCATTTTGTTGAGTTCCAGATTTGTGTTCCTTAGTTCATGAATCTGTTCAGATTGCATTTCTTTAGGTTCAGCAGATACAGGCATCTCGTTGAGTTCAATATTTGAGTTCATTGGTTTATCCTGAATCTGTTCACTTTGCATGGGCTCAGGTTCAACACGTGCAGGCATTTGGTTGAGTTCAAAAGTTGAAATCTTTGGTAAATCCTGCACCTGTTCATTCAGCTGGACAGAACTTCCAGAGTGCTGCCCAGTCATTGGAAGCAAGTTGGTGTCTTCAGCTGTTGACTTTAAATCCTTTTCTGTTCCCCCATCTGTACCGGGTTCTTTTACCTGTCTGGATGTATCTTGTTCAACAATTCTGTCACATTCCATCTTTGTGGTTGATGCAGACTGACCTGCCTGTCCAAGATCTGATGAAATCTGTAGTATTCCTCGGGCAGAAATGGGCGAGTCACTTGCTGGAATGTTAGTCATGGGTGCCTGAACAGAAGCAGATTGACTCCCCTGCCCGGGATCAGATGAAATCTGTGGTATTCCTCCGACAAAAATGGGTGAGTCACTTGTTGGAATGTTAGTCATGGGTGCCTGAACATATGCAGATTGATTCTGGAGAGAACTTGAGGCTCCAGAATGGATATCAGTAGGGGGAACTTGGTCCTTAACTGGAGGTTGCGGCTCAACAGCTTGTCTGCTACCTTGACCTGATGAGGGAATAGAACTTTGCACCTGAGCCTGCCGGTTGAGAACTGGAATTGGAAAATTTTCCCTTTTAATCATTTTAAGATGAGGAGCCACATCATTTTCAGGAGTAATAGGAACATATTGCCCTGGTTGAAATACAACACCTTGTAAATAGGTTGGAGGGTCTCCTATCTGAACCTTGAGGAGATACCCACCACCAAAACGACCCTCAATTACACCAGTAACCACCCTCCCAACCATTTCTTCATTAGCACTACCAGTTGTGCCCACTGCTTGGTTAGAATTGATCGTAATGTTACCACCAGTTGCGCCCCCTGGTTGGTTGGGGTTGATCACAATGTCAGGGAAACATCTTAAAGGCTCTACCTGAACTATTCTTTCATCTTTGCGCGGCCGCCCACGTTTCCTTTTTCCAGGATAAGGATTTGAAAACCTTGATCCCTGATTTTGTTGGTGCATTTTCCTGCAAATCATAAACCACATTGTGATGCTATAGGTGACATTACAGTGACTCAATTTGAATGAGCAAGCCAAAAGAATGAAATAACAGGGATCGGAATGCAATGAAGGAATGATAGGAAATATACAAAAACTTACCATAGAAGAAAACATTACTTTATTATATATCTTTTACTTCTTGCTTCCTTAATTGGGAAGAATACTTCTTGTTTTTGCTTCCTTCATAAGGAAGAAATCATAGCTCTATAAATAGAGCTTATTAGCTTATGCAAAATCACACTCGAATGAATGAGAATATGATGGCCTCTGAGAATTCTCTCCTCCTCTATCTAATTTTCTCACTTCTCCCTCATTTCTGAACATCCTTTCCCTTCCCTTGTTTTAGTTTTTTCCTCTCCTTCTCTGTTTTTGCTCTTCCCTTCCCTATATCAAATCTGTTTGTGTGAGATTAGGTGTGTGTGAGTGAGTTTTACATCAGTTTGGAATCAGATCAAGGCTCTGCACGCTCCTAGGTAGCTTCCGTCGCAGGAAAGAAAAATGAAAAACACTCACCGGAAAAACCTCTACATTCTGTTTTCACACTGTTATAGCCAACCGACATAGTTCCAGATATCCAATTGCAAACCAACACCACTACTGTGTGCGCAAGGAAGAAACTAGCCAGAATCCCAAGTCCCATCACCACTTGCCGCCGCACGCGCTAGGAGAAGTTCTGCGCGTGGGCTTTACATGCCCCACATGCCGGCAACTCCACTCCACGCACCACCGTGTTGAACCTTCCAGAACCTGATTTTTCACATTTTTGGAGCTTTTTTGCAAGGTTCTTTCCACTCCAACCTATCCCAAACGAAAGAATAATCAATTTAAAGCTTCATTTAGGGTAAAGTTTCAACTTTTAAGGCTTTAAAGCTTTGCTGGTAAGGTAGACAACCCTCTCATTTAAATTGTAGCTTGTTTGGTTATTAATAGGAGGCTATTCTAATTATTGCTAGGCTTTAAAATCTTGGTTTGCCTAAATGTTCAGATTTTCTTGAGTATATTGCAAATTTATTATCCTGCTTAAAACTTCAAAATTTTGAAAAGTGCCCTATCTAACGTGATTATACTGTTCTGCTAATTGTTTAAATGTTGGGTTCGTATCACGTTCTCTGATTGTCCATACCTATCTTACATGACCACCCATGAGCCATCTTCTAAGCAAGAACAGTTAGAACTAGAGGTAATTCCTCAAACAGCCATGGCCAACAACTCTTACATCACCCAAAATAATCTTGAAGAGTTCAGTGTAACTCAAAGAGCCTATGTGCACCGACAAATTACTGAGGTGAACAGGTGTCTTGCTGATTTGGAAGTGAATATGAAAAGTCAACTTGAGGAACTCATGAATGCAATACAGTTGTTAAATAGGCAGCAAACTGGAAAGGTAACAAAAGGAGTTCTAGAAAGGCTGCAGGATAAAATAGAATCGAGTAATAGAAATGAACAATCCCATGTCCTTAATCAATCTAGATCTACATACCTTCAGATTGGTCAATCCTCAGGAGCAAAAGGTGATAGGTCTAGATGACCACCTCATCATAAGTTTGCTCATCGTAACTAGTTTGAGAGTGAAGAAGACATTGGGAGTGATTATGACCAGGAAGAACATCGAATGCTTTACAAACCAAGCAACAGGTGAGGTCGAGAAAACTTCATAAGGATGCACATTGATGACATTACCAAGAGGGTAAAAGTAGAAGCTCCAGAGTTTGATGGAAGACTAAATCCCAGCATTTTTCTGGACTGGTTAGGTAGCATGGAGCACAACTTTGAATGGTATGAGCTGAATGATACCCAAAGAGTTTGATTTGCAAAGATGAAGCTTGTTGGATCAGCTAGAAAGTAGTGGCAGAATGTTCAAAGAATTGTGGAATGGCAATGCCTATCTCCAATTGAAAGATGGCAAGAAATGAAGGAAAAATATGTTCCACTACATTATAGGACTCAATTGTACAACAAGTTTCTTAATTTGAAGTAGGATTCAAATGCCTTTGACTATGTTTCTCGATTTGATGATCTCATGATTAGATGTGATGTCGACAAAAAGAAATGGCAAACAGTCACTAGGTTTGTAAATGGCTCAAGCCATATATGCAAAAAGAGCTCAAACTCAACTCTCCTAAGTCTCTTGAAGAAGCTTTCCAAAGGGTTGTAGAGGCGGAATCTTAGTTGCAATACCCATCTGTTAGGCAATCTGATACATAGGAAACTTCATTACGGTAGACTCTCTGATTCAACTCCACGAAGCGATTTACTATAGGTTCTCAATCTAAGCTTAACTCTTCACAGGCGAGCAACTTAAAGGGCAGCTTCGCCAAGACCAATGAAGCCATCAGATTGAACTCTCACCCAAAGAGCTCTTTCATCAAATGTTTTTGTTGCCATTCAAAGGGTCATATTACATTGAGATGCCCTCAACGACCTCTAGTTCTCAAGTCACTTTTAGAGGACGTAGAGGATGTTGATGCTGACATAGTGATAGACCCTATTGAAAGTCCATCAAACATAGATGAAGAAATTATCATTGATGAGTGAGGCTGCGAGACTCATCACCTTGGAATGATGAGATGCATCTTATCTGTGCCGTTACCCAATGATTCTTGGAAGAGGAAAAGCATCTTTCACACTTTTGTAAAGTGTGGTAACAAATCATGCAAGCTGGTCATCGATGAAGGAAGCTCTACTAACGTGATATCATACCAAGGAGTAGTAAGGCTTGACCTCAAGAGGGAACCTCACCCTGAACCATTCAAAGATGCATGGGTTGACAAGACTTCTTTGCCAATCACCTAACAATGTCATGCTCCTCTTCAATTTGGTGAATATAAAGAGGAAATTCTCTATGATGTTATCCCCACGGATGTTGCTCACATTCTCTTAGGTCGACCTTGGCTTTATAATTGCAATGTTCACAAATTTTGGTCAAGAGAATACTTATTCATTTAAGCATTTGTTGTGTCCTGCTAAACTGGACATTAAATGTAAGCAATCAAGTAAGCTAAAGGAAGAGAAGTCTAAAAGCCAAAGCTTGCACCTTCAAATAGAAAAGTAGTTTGTTGAGGAAAGCAAAGAAAGTACAATTATATTAGCTCTAATTCCAAAGCCTTCACATTGCATTGCTTCCATTACAACATCAAAGATACCAGAAGAAGTGCGGCAACTTTTAATGGATTTTCAAGACATCACTCCAAATAAACTTCCACCAAAGCTACCCCAATGAGAGAAATCCAACATGCAATTGACTTCATTCCAGGTTCACTGCTTCCTAATCTACCACATTATACGATGAACCCAAAAGATAGGGAAGAACTAAACAGACAAGTTAATGAAGTGTTAGAGAAAGGCTATGACCAACGCAGTTTAAGCCCTATGCAGTACCAGCTCTCTTGTTACCCAAGAAAGATGGCTCTTAGAGAATGTGTGTTGCTAGCAGAGCCATTAGCAAAATTACCATCAAATATCAGTTTCTCATTCCAAGACTTCAAGACATGCTAGATTTGGCAGCTGGATCAAGTTGGTTTTCAAAGATTGATATTCGTAGTGGATATCCCCAAATTAGGATTAGGCCTGGAGACGAATGGAAAACAACATTTAAAACGCAATATGAACTGCATGAATGGTTTGTCATGCCATTTGGATTATCAAATGCCCCAAGCACCTTCATGAGAGTCATGACCCATATTCTTCGTTCTTACCTAGGAAAATTCCTAGTGGTATATTCTGACAATATTTTAGTTTTCCATAGACCGAAACATAACATATGGAACACCTCAAGTTAGTTTTCCTCACCTTATGTTAGGAGTAGTCTAATGTCAACTTACCCCAATCTCTAGAATCAAGTTATTTTCCTTAGGTTTATAGTTTCTGAGAAAGGATTAGCGGCTGATCCTCTTTGAAAGTTAAAGCCATTTGATAATGGCCCGAGCCTACATCTATTTCTGAAGTCAGAAGCTTCCATAGACTAGCATCTTTTTACTGACGCTTTATTAGAAACTTTAGCACAATCATGGATCCCTTCACTGATTGCTTGAAGCAGGACAAGTTTTAAGTGGAATCCTGCAACATCAATTGCTTTTCAAGAAATCAAGAAGAGGCTTTCTGAAACTCCTGTTTTATCCTTACATGACTTTACAAGATGTTTTGAAGTTGCTTGCTATTCCATGGGAATAGGAATTGGAGGAGTCTTGAGTCAAGAAGGTCATCCAATGGCTTTCTTCAGTGAGAAGTTGAATGATGCGAAGCAAAAATACTCCGTGTATGACAAGGACTTTTATGCAATTGTAAGATCTCTTGAATATTGGAAGTATTACCTCCTTCCATAGCAATTTGTTTTGTACTCATACCATCAAGTACTTTGACTTATCAATTCACAATGGCATTTAAGTTCTAAGCATGCCAAGTTGATCGAGTTCATTCAGGGATTCACTTTTGTTCTCAAGCATTGCTCGGGAGAAGAAAACAACGTGGCTAATGCTTAAAGCCAAAGAGTCCATTTGTTGAACACCTTAAGTGTTAGTGTAACAAGGTTTGAGAAGTTAAAGGATGAATACATCACATGTCCTGACTTTGCAAGCATATACCAAGAAGTTAGCAATGGGAACCAACGTGACCATAGTAACTTCATTATCAATGATGGTTATATCTTTCAAGGAACCAAGTTGTGCATCCCACGTACATCCATGAGAGATTTTCCTATTTGAGAATTGCATGGAGGAGTTTTAGCTAGCTATTTCGGAATAAACAAAATTGAGGCTCTCATAGAAGATCAGTTCTACTGGCCATCTCTCAAGCATGATGTGGCCAAAATTGTATCCCAATGTCGTACTTGCCAAATGTCTAAAGTAATGAGGTAAAATGATGGTCTGTACACTTCTTTTGCCCGTTCCTGAAGCACCCTGGAAAGATTTAAGCATGGATTTTGTCTTGGGATTACCAAGCACAATTCGAGACATGATTCCATCTTGGTTGTGATTGATAGGGTCTCTAAGATGGCTCATTTCTTTCCCTATAGCAAGACTACAGATGCTTCACACATGGCAAAAATATTCTTTAAGGAGATTGTACACCTACATAGGTTACCTATTACAATAGTTTCCGACAGGGATGTTCAGTTTGTAAGCTACTTTTGGCACTCAACTTAAGTTTTCCTCTGCTTTTCATCCTCAAACCGATGGTCAGACAAAAGTGAACAATCGTAGTCTGGAAAATTCGTTCAGGTGTCTAGTCAAGGATAAACCAAAGAATTGGGATTTGATTTTACCAATTGCCAAGTTTGCCTACAATAACTCAGTAAATAGGTTCACAAGAATTAGCCCCTTTCAAATTATTCAAGGTTTTAACCCTAAACAGCCTATTGACCTAGTGTCAATCCCTTTGTCATTTTGCACTTCTGAATCTGCAGAATTCTTTGCCCAACGCCTACATGAATTACATGCTGATATCAGGCTCAAATTAACAAGGACTAATTAACAGTATAAAGTATCTGCTAATGCACATTGCTATTTTCAAAGTTATAAAGTAGGTGATTACATTACGGAACATATTTGTCCATAACGTTATCCAAAACATGCTTTTAAAAAGTTGCATGCCCAAGCTTCTGAACCTTTTCGCATTTCTAAGAAAATAGGGCCTAATGCTTATTTGTTAGAATTACCTCCTAACATGGCCATAAGCCCTATTTTTAATGTGGAGGATCTTATGCCTTACTGGGGAACTTTTGAGCCTCCCCCTTTGCTTTTTGATGATTCTGCAGATACTCAGCCTTGTCATGCACCAGTTCCATCACTAGCAATTAACACACCAATGGTTGAAAAAATTGAGGCCATTATGGAGGACTTGATTGTTTTCACATCAGAGGCACATTCACCGCTACTTGGTTTGTTGGAAAGATCGCTCAGATTTGGATGCCACTTGGATCACAGAAAATGAATTCAGAAGCATAAACCCTGGCTTGCTAGACATATATCAACTCAACCTCTCCAGAGGAGAGTTCTTCAAAGCAGGAGAGAATTGATAGGAAATATATGAAAACTTACCATAGAAGAAAATATTACTTTATTTGGCAAGTAGCAGCTATATGAGTTATTTTAATTGTATTTTGATTTTCTTCATAGGTAAGTGTTAGGAAATAACCTATGTATGGAAATATAATATATTGTAATTAGTACTTATTAGGAATAGGATTATTATGATTGATTAGGATTATGATGATTGATTAGGGAATTAATCATCATAATGAGTCATTACTATTTTGTCTCTCCGCTCTTGTGTATAAATACCCACTGTGCATATGAATACAAGTAGATTATTGAGTGTATACTTTTCTCTATTCTCTCCCTCCTGCTTCTACATGGTATCAAAGCTTCACGCTCGAATTTTGTAGGGTTTTCCGGTGCCAGTTCGGTCTCTGTCTAGTGGTTTCCGGCGAGTTTCAGAGAGAGAGTTAGGGTTAGGGTTTTTTAGTTCACTCAATTGCAGGCCGAACCAAGCTACACGCGCCGCCGGAACGTGCTCAGGGGGTCCCGATCAGTCGAACCCCACCGGCCGCTTGACGTTTCGCCTGTGCGTGGCTCCTCACACGCCGCTTGGAGCTTCGCCGGAGATCTCACACGCCGGCGCGTGACACTGTTTTCCGGTGAGTTTCTCGCCGCCGTTTATAGTTCTGGGATCGACTTCTCACCGCCGACCTGACCCAGGTGTTTTCGCTCCTATTACTCGTTGTTTTTCTCGCTGGTCCCTTAGTGTGAAGCTCTTCTTTGTGCGTTTTTTGGTCCAGCGGTGGTTGTTTGTGCTTGTGGTCTTGTTCTTTAGGTCCTTGAGAGGCCTCTTGGTATTGTTTGGCAATTAGTGCTTGTGGCTGTTCATTTGTTTTCTTGGTGGTTCTTTCGCCAAGGTTTGCCTCTTGTAGGTGGTGTGTTGAATTTTTTTTTGTTGCTGCTGTTTTGTTTGTTATTGAGTACCTTGTGTGCCTCTGTTTCTCTCATGGCTGAATCTAAATCAAGTATCACTGCTGAGATGGTTCCTGTTTCCAACAAAATTACTGATCATAAATTGAATTGGACCAATTACTCGGATTGGATCAAAACTATTCGCATGCATTTACTCAGTATTGAGAAAGAGGGCCACTTGATTCAGAATCCTCCTACGGATGCTACGAAAATGCCATGGGCTCGAGCCGATGCTCGACTATTCTTGCAAATCCAAAACTCCATTGACAGCGAAATCCTTCCTTCGGTGAGCCATTGCAATACGGTTAAGGAACTTATTGAATCCCTGGAGTTCCTGTACTCTGGAAAGGGAAATATTACTCGCATACATGAGGTGTGTAAAGGTTTCTATCGGGCTGAGCAGCAAGGTCGTCCCCTGAAGCAGTTCTACATCGAGTTCAAGCAGATGTATGAGGAAATGCGGCAGTTAATACCACCTATGACGGATCTTCAAACCCAGATTGATAATATGGAAAAAATGGCAATTATGAGCTTTCTTATTGCTCTTGACTCATCTTATGAGACTGTTCGGTCTCAGGTCCTATCTAACTCTGAGCTTCCCTTGCTTCAGGATGTGTACTCGCATGTGTTACGCGCTGACAGTCTGGTGCACCCAGCTTCTAATTCTACAGCTAGTGCTTTCGCTGGTCAAGGTCCTCCTACTCCTAAGAATCCGAATCTCCCGAGGCCCGGTAACAATCCTCCAACTTCGAGGGTCATCTGCTATTATTGTAAGGAATCAGGCCATATGAAACGCTACTGCCGTAAGCTACAACAGAAACACAGTGGGTCTGCTAATATGGCCCAATCATCTGATGCTCCTGCTCCTGCCCCCTCAATTGCTCCATCAGCACCGACTGCTCTTGCCACAGGTAACTTTGATTCATGTCTTGCTACTACTTCCTCGAAGTGGATCATCGACGCCGGGGCTACCGATCATATGACAGGTAACCATCATTTGTTCTCTTCATATGCACCTTATGTCACTCCTTTTTCCATCACAATTGCCAATGGTTCTTATTCCTGTGTCCTTGGCTCTGGCATTGTTCAACCTACCCCGTCTGTTTCCTTATCATATGTCCTTAACGTTCCTGATCTTGCCTTTAATCTTCTATCTCCTAGTAAGCTCACTCATCACTTAAATTGTTGCATGTCACTTTTCCCTGACCATTGTTTGATTCAGGATCTTACGACGAAGCGGATTATTGGTAGGGGGTATGAATGTGGCGGCCATTACTTCCTTGATGATCGGGTGCCGCGTTCAGTTGCTTGCTCTGGTGGTTCTTCTCCGTTTGATGTTCATTGTCGGTTAGGTCATGTGTCTTTGTCATCTTTAAAGAGGTTGTATCCTCAATTTCATCATGTGTCTTCTTTAGAGTGTGAGTCGTGTCAGTTTGCAAAACATCACCATGTTCCACTGGCACCTCACGTCAATAAACGAGCTGCGTCCCCTTTTAATTTAGTTCATTCAGACATTTGGGGTCCGTGTCATGTTGAGTCCAAGTCTGGTTTTCGTTACTTTGCTACTTTTGTTGATGACTTTTCTCGAACCACCTGGCTTTATTTAATGAAAAATCGTTCTGAGTTGTTCAAACACTTTTCTCATTTCTGTGCTGAAATCAACACTCAATTTGGCGTCTCTGTGAAAATCTTAAGAAGTGACAATGCTAAAGAATACTTTTCCGCCTAATTTCAAACCTATATGCTCCAACATGGCATGATTCATCAATCCTCGTGTGCAAATACACCAGCTCAGAATGGTGTTGCTGAACGAAAGAACCGACACTTATTAGAAGTCGCCTGGGCTCTAATGTTTCAAATGAACGTTCCCAAACCTTTCTGGGCTGATGCTGTGTCCACTACTTGCTTTCTTATTAATCGCATGCCCTCCCCTGTTCTTCATGAAGCTACTCCATACACTACCTTGTTCCCTTCCAGTCCTGTGTTTCCTATTGACCCAAAAATCTTTGGGTGTGTCTGTTTTGTTCGGGATGTTCGCCCACAGTTACCAAACTTGATCCCAAGTCACTAAAATGTGTCTTCCTAGGGTATTCTAGGGTTCAGAGGGGTTATCGGTGTTATTCTCCTACTCTTCGGCGTTATCTTGTCTCTGTCAATGTCACTTTCCATGAGTCGACCCTGTTCTTTCCTGTCTCTCCTCCATCTTCGTCCCCTGACCCGTCCAATGGACTTGATGATATCCTGGTCAATCAGGTTCAGGTACCACTAGTACAGGCATCTGATCCGGCCCCTGCTAAGCCGCCTATTCACCATGTTTATGGGAAGCGTCCCAGGGTGCACAATGGCGCTGCTCAGGTTCATGACCCACCAGTTCCTGCTTCGACGTATGATCCAGCACTTGTTGATACTCTCCCTACTTCTGAATCTGACACAGTGCCGGCTTCCCCCCTCCTGATTTGCCCATTGCCCTCCGAAAAGGTCAGCGCTTTTGCACTTACCCTATTTCCTCTTTTGTGTCCTATAACCACCTTTCCTCTCCATCCTGCTCTTTCATGGCTTCTTTAGATTCTATAGCGGTTCCTACTAATCTCCACACAGCCTTGGCCCATCCTGGTTGGTGTGCTGCTATGAGAGAAGAAATGATGGCTCTTGATCAGGCCGGTACCTGGAATCTCGTTGATTTACCTCCTAGGAAGAAGGCTATCAGGTGCAAATGAGTGTTCACGGTGAAAACCAAAGCTGATGGCACTTTGGAGCGGTTGAAAGCTCGACTGGTTGCCAAAGTTTATGCTCAGACCTATGGTGTTGATTATTCAGAGACCTTCTCTCCTGTGGCCAAATTGTCCTCTGTTCCTCTTCATCTCTATGGCAGCCAACTATGGTTGGGATCTTCATTAGTTAGATATTAAGAATGCATTCTCGAATGGTGATCTCCTTGAGGAAGTTTACATAGAGCAACCACCTAGTTTTGTTGCTCAGGGGGAGCATGGGAAGGTCTGTCACCTTCGAAAGTCTTTATATGGCTTGAAGCAGAGCCCTCGTGCTTGGTTTGACAGATTCAATTCCGTGGTTAAGAAATTTGGTCTGAGTCAGAGTAAGTGCGACCACTCTGTGCTCTATCAGCAAACTGATGCTGGCATGATTCTACTCGTGGTATATGTTGATGATATCGTCATTACAGGTAGCAATATTTCAGGGATCTCATCACTCAAGACCTTTCTAAATTCTCACTTTCAAACAAAGGATTTGGGTTCGTTAAAGTATTTCCTTGGGATAGAAGTTATGAGAAGTAAGAAAGGAATCTTGTTGACACAGAGAAAGTATGTTCTTGATCTATTAAAAGAAACCGGAAAACTTGGAGCAGCACCAAGTAGCTTCCCTATGATTCCTAACCATTTCTTGGACATGGATGACAACATACCGTTTGATGAGCTACCTGAACATATACAAAAGAAAGTTGATCCAGAGAAGATCAAGCTGTTTCCCTATCCTAAGAGATATCGGAGATTGATTGGGAAATTGAACTATCTCACGGTGACTCGCCCGGATGTGACCTTTCCGGTTAGTGTATTGAGTCAGTTTATGACTGCACCAACTGTGGCTCAATGGGAAGCTTTGAAGCACGTTTTACACTACTTGAAGGGCTCACCTGGTCGTGGTGTACTCTATACAAATCATGGCCACAACAAGATTGAATATTTTTGTGATGCAGATCATGCTGGGTCAAAGGCTTCTAGAAGATCCACAATAGGATATTGTGTGTTTGTGGGTGGAAATTTGGTTTCCTGGAAGAGTAAGAAGCAAGATGTGGTTTCTAAGTCCAGTGCAGAAGCTGAGTATAGAGCCATGTCTCAGTCGGTACAGGAAATTGTGTGGATTCATCAGCTCATGAACGAAGTTGGTCTCACCACGTCATTGCCTGCAAAACTATGGTGCAATAACAAAGCTGCCCTAAACATAGCTTCCAATTCTGTGTTTCATGAACGCACAAAGTACATTGAGATTGATTGTCACTTTGTACGTGATAAGATCAAGGAGAACTTTATTTCTACAGGACATGTGCGGTCTAGCGACCAATTGGGTGATCTGCTGACTAAAGCCCTCAATGGAACTCGAGTTGATTATCTTTGTAACAAGTTGGGCATGATTAATATCTATGCTCCAACTTGAGGGGGAGTTTTAGGAAATAACCTATGTATGGAAATATAATATATTGTAATTAGTACTGATTAGGAATAGGATTATTATGATTGATTAGGATTATGATGATTGATTAGGGAATCAATCATCATAATGAGTCATTACTATTTTGTCTCTCCGCTCTTGTGTATAAATACCCACTGTGCATATGAATACAAATAGATTATTGAGTGTATACTTTTCTCTATTCTCTCCCTCTTGCTTCTACAGTAAGAAACCACTAGCTGCTTGCTTTTACTTTTTGCTTTCTTAATAGGGAAGAATACTCCTTGCTTTTGCTTCCTTCATAAGGAAGAATCCTAGCTCTATAAATAGAGCTTATTAGCTCATGTAAAATCACACTTGAATGAATGAGAATATGATGGCCTGTGAGAATTCTCCCCCTCTCAATCTAATTCTCTCCCTTCTCCCTCATTTCTGAACATCCTTTCCCTTCCCCTGTTTCTGGTTTTTCCTCTCCTTCTCTATTTTTGCTCTTCCCTTCCCTAGATCAAATCTGTTGTGTGAGATTAGGTGTGTGTGTGTGTGTGAGTTTTACACCAAGGAAGGGGTGATAAACAGTAGAAGGTTTTAAAAGATCTTCATCAGTCCTATACTTACCCAATTTGTAACGAGGTGAAACAAGATTAGCCATGACAAGTATAATGTAATAAAAAATAGACGAAGTAACATTATCAATGTATCTTAATTCTTTAAAAAACATTTGAGATATTCCTTAGCTTCCTCTTAGTCAATGGTAGAATAAAGTTTTCATATTTTCTTGAAAACAGGTTAACCAATATAGGGCTACAAAGATAACGCTTAAACTATGAGCAGACAGTTTAAGAAAATAGAGAGAACAATGATTCAATCACTATTACCCATCATTATGATGCAAAAAACAACAAACTTGTGCTCAAGCATCCAGTGATTTCAATATCAAATAAGCACATATAAAACTATGAAACAGAACAATGATTTTGGTTATATTATATTTTAGTTCTTTCTTGAAGAAAGTAGCCGCAATTAAGTTGAATAGCTTACTTTCAAACCTAGACAGATCAGGATTGATGGTTTTTCTCTGCGGACTTATCTTTTGTTGGGGATGGGGTTTAGGGGAGGCATAGTTACTAATCATGTGCCGCACACTTCTAGCACAGAGGTCTCCAGAATGCTGAAAGGTGCGCAGAATATATAATTGCACATGCCATATGAAAATGTAGCAAACTTGTTTTAATTAAATCATAACACAATTCTGTAATAACTAGAATATGGACCCAAATTTACATTAAAAGAAACATGTGGACATAATAATTTATGAATCACAATATCAAGTACTTAAAACAATCAATGTTCAACAAAGCTTGAGCCTATGCTTTAGCCTAAGACACTGGTATGTCTAAACCAGTTTACATTTTTCATCAAATAAAATATCTTATCGATAACTTAGGCAAAAAAGAAAAGTCTCTTAATGATCATCATGCAATCCCTCAATTTCCTCTCATTTCTTGAGGAGTTTCCTTGTCCACCTTGCAAATTAGCAATCAATCTGTTTGAAGAGATTGGGTCAATGGTATCGCAAGAACTCAATTTTGATTGTGCAAGGATGGATTAAGTATGCTGCCCTATTTATCTGTAGGGACCACGGCCGCACAAAAATATCTTCTGTAGCACAGATATAGCAGATCTAAAGAAAGTTGCAAGGCTACACATGTGACATAGTGGCAAGAGCTGTATCACCTGGCTTCAAATTAGCGCTATCAATAACTACGGGGGAGGTGATTTAGAGTAGACTCAAAGATAAGTGGTTATAACAGAGTTCAACACTCAGCACGGTCATAATTTTTAATGAGAGAAGATATCACATTTCACCTCAAAGAAACCAAGGTGATGTGGAAAATCTAAAATTGCACATTGAGATGAGATATTCATTGGAGTTAAGTGAATTAGTCCTTTCACCTTAATAGATATCTTTTGGGGGAGGGTTCTCAGTTCTCACACTACCAGAGTGCCCATTAACTGGTATTAAAGTGAATGGTTGGAAACTTAAAAAGGGCTCCTTGCAAAGGGTTTTGACCAACAAGGAAGTTGAGTGAAGTATCACAAAATAGAGTTGCTGAAGAACCAGCTCTCAGAGGATGACCAATTGATGGAAATCAAGGTAATATAATATAGGATGCCCAGTTTCTAGATTTAGTAGTATGCGATGTTCCACAAGAAAGTCAGCTAGTTGGTTCTCCCACCTCAATAACTAGCTTTTGGGAGAGATTTCCTTGCCCTGCCTCAAGTGTTAATCAGTATCACAATTTCTTCCGAAGAGATGGGTAAAATTAAAGAAAGGATGAGTTAGATATAAGTAAGACTTGAGAAAGGCCACTATGATCTCTAACTACACATCAAAATAAGGTTTGGTTCAATTATATTACAGTATATCTGAAGAGCTTCAAAAAGGTAAGATAGCTATGAACAATCTAGTGTGCCTTGTAATCTCAATGAAATCAATAGCAAAATTATTACGATGATACTTCCAGATCTGAGATATTAAAAGTTAAATAGTATTTCTTTGCTGATGTCTTGTATCAATGGGTTCACAATCCAATAAATACAGCCTGCCATAGAAAGATCCCATACAACACCAAATTTCAAAACATGAGATAAAAGAAACCACAAAAAGAAATTTGCCTCCAAATGACAACATTTTGGCTAAGCCTGCCAAATGAATGAAACGTGTACATCAACTTTCTGCAACAAACAACACAGACATCTACAACAAAAACAGTTCTATTGATTCCAGCCTCCAAACTGAAGCATCGACACTAGGGGTTTCAATGTCTGTTATTCCCCCTTTTTGAGGGCAAGAATAAGATGACATGCAGACTGTATTTGCATCAGACATAGACATGCCATACATTGCTCTCATGATTTTGTCAAAAAACTAAACGCAACGATGCAGTGAATAAAATTTTAGTAAAGTATAATCTGCAAGCAATTTCTCGGAGATGCAAATATTCAAGATAAAATTTGAGAAAACATAATGTTTATAGGGCTCTTATAAATAGATCCAAGAGTTGAATGTCATTATTAAAAGACATATACAAAAACATCAAACTCCACCTATTATTGTTCAAAAAGGAAATCTCATTCATTGTGAATTTGCAAGGTTTGTAAGAGCAATCGTCTTACCAGATTAAAATGGTATTAAAAGAGAGACACTTGAACCCCAAATCTCTTAATTCTTATGCTCTTGAAAGATCGTTGATCACTCCTTGGCTGTCAAAGCATCCTTCTAGAGTTAGTCATAGCAGCATCAAGTACACTACACCAGATTGCAGAAGAAAGGGGAAGTGAAAACCTAGCAAGTATCCGCAGTGCAAAAGCCCTAGCCTATGACTCTCAACCAGTGACTATTAATTACAGGGAACGCTTAATGCCAGAGAAAAACCTACCAAGGAGTTACCATTCACAATTGTACTTTTATAATACTCTAGACACCAGGTATGAGCAAATTAAAGAAGACAAAATAAATGAGAAACTTCACAAAACACCATTATCTTCCTACTTCCTCTTATTTTACTAATTTGTTAATTTTAGAATAACCAGTCCTTCATAATGGTAGTAAACAAATACATATGACAATGACTTCTTTAAAGGCAAGAATAACAAATACTACCTCAAGTTCTACAAAACACATAATGTCTCTTAACAAGGTGTAGAAAATTTGCACAAACTATCTATATATGTAGTACTGCGTGAGGTTAAAATTTAGTTTAAAATATACTACAATCTTGTGAAAATTACATGAAGGGAAAAAAAAGGGTGTTATAGAATACTAACAATGCCCAAGCATGGCGGATATAGCAAGGCCTGACTTTTTTATTTCAAAAAAAAAAAAAAATGCAAGCAACTCAAGGCCATAATGGGGAGTATCAGTTATTTTTGTTTGATAAATTTGAAATAATTGAAATGTAAAATTATTAGAATTTAGTGCCCACAGCCCCACCTTCCTGAATTGAAAACAACCCACAATGAATTTTTATTAGTGGTTTGACTTCAAATTACGAATATTTATGAAATAATCTAGATAAAGGTTCAAACGGTTAGTTTTAAGTGTAACCAGAGAATGATATGTATGAAGAGTTCTAAGATGTAACTCACTTGACAGCATTTGTGATGACTTTGAATTAGTTTGATCCTTCACCAATACCAGATTTGTCCCTTAAAATCCATCAAAAGCAAGACATCCTGCTGAAAGAAATATTTTCCCATTAGAAATGAAAAAATATAAATGATGACCATGATATGTAAGCTGTAAATAAAGAGTTAGTTAGTTTGTTAGTTTAGTTAGTTAGGAGTTAGTTACTAACAAAAGTTGGTTAGTAAGTTAGGATTAGTTAGTTAGTTGGGAAATTACCTACTGTCTAAGGCTATATATATACCTAGGCTAATTGTATTCTGATTCTATGCTATATGATGAATGAATAAGAGCATCACCAGATTTTCTCTCCTTTCCCCTCTGTTTCTCTTCTCCTTTCTTCTCCGATTCTGTTCTAACCCTCTGTTCTTCCCTTTCTTCCTCTCTTCTTTCCCTAATTTCTCAAAATTTCTACAAAGATCCTAACAGACCAAGGATAGGAACTTGACAGAAAAATGATAAATAACTAAAAGAAAATAAAATAGATATATAGCAAAAATCAAACCCCCAAAAAAATTGAGGCAGGACACTGAAGGGATCAATCTGGTATGCATATCTATATAACTTGACAGAAAAATGATAAATAATCAAAAGAAAAGAAAATAGATATATAGCAAAAATCAAACCCAAAAATATTGAGGCAGGACACTGAAGGGGGGTCAATCTGGTATGCATATCTATATACTACATTTACTTTTAAGATGCTTTCAAGAGTATTATTCATGTATATCATTGCTGATTAGTTCAAAAAGAAAAACATTAAAAAATCAATGAAAATTCTTTGTTTCAACTTCCAACAACCGCAAATCAGAAGATAATTTTCATGCCGATTTGTTCAAACTCTAAAACTGCCCATCACTCTAGACAACCACCATACTTTATCCGACAATGTCCCCTTGATTGACCGCTACAAGAGAACAATATCCATTGAATAATAGCAACGATACAATCCACATCATTAGTCTTTAACCATCAGTTATTAGCTAACCTTAGCAACCAAGAGAGCCAAAACCTGAAGAGAAGAATTTCTTTGTTAAATTGTATATGATTGGTTTCACATAAACTGACATAGCATGATCAGATTGTAGCAGAAACATATTCTTTACAAATTCTTTCAACTTTACTATGAAATATTTTTAATCAACTCCACTTAACGGGATAAAGCTTTTGTTGGTTTTGTCACTCTGAAACATTAGAGGAGAACAAAAAGAAGGGGAGAAACTGTACATGTCCCTTACAGTTATACTGCATAGATATATTATATTTATTTTTAATGAATTTCGTTTTAATTTCCATAGTGATGGCCAGTGATTTAAAAGTAAATCTTTCCATATATTGTACAAAATAAGAAGGAATGCACAGCAAACACTGACAAAGAATGTCTCCCAAGAATTTTTTTTCTAAATCTGACTATAGACCTAAATTAAAACCGAGCAACAACCAACCAGAAATATCACCCAGATTATGGGGAAAAACATCGGCTTCAAGCAATGCACCAGCTGAATTCACCAACTCACATTAAAGAGTTGCAACGATCCTTTGATGCAAAATCATGACTTAAATATTGGGCGAGATTATTTTCACTCCAAAAAAAAAAAAGATTGGGCGAGATTCCAACCACAACCCATTTACTCCAAAATGCCATAAACTGCATAATAACCTCAAAAAACTTCAATAGTTGTCATGCATCAGACATTCAGAATTATGGAAATGTTTAACTATATCACCAAATGGGCGGCCACAAAATTACCTCTGCTCTTTTCCCTTCGGAGAGAAAAGAAATGTAGTTCAAACCACAGCAGAAATTCCACACAAAAAGAATTTTGAGGTTTTCTCGAACTGAATCGGATGAAAGAGAAAATTAAGTATGATTGCATCGGATTAAATAAAAAATAAATAAAATAAAATGTGATTTCTGCGGATTATAGCGGAAACAAAGGAATAAACAACATAATCAAAAAGAGATAAAAAATGTATAATCACATATAAAAGTACCTGGAAAGATTGTTCACAAGAAAATCTCATCTCATATTTTCCTCGAACTATTTCAATTGACTCTTCTCAATCTCATCAGTTATATGATAAGCCTTGCAACACTGAAGAATTTTTCTTTTCTAGCAAGTAATGCTACTTTCTCTCCTGATTTAATCGTATCATCAGTTACATTATAAATGCTGAGGTTTGATTGTCTCTTAGATTCGAAATTAACTGAAACTTAACCGACGAAGCAGAATTTGTAAAGGGTTGTTATGAATTGGCCATTTGGTATGCACCTTGCCGGTTTCTGATTATATAGCTTCCCAGGAACGTGGAGAAGGATGTCCGGGCCATATGAGCTTTTTCCCCCAATTTTTTTAGTTTTTAAAAATAAATAATTCCATATGTGCATTAACATTTATATTTTATTTTTATGGCCTAATATAAGAATATTGAAAATTGGAAAAAAAAAAAACCCTATATATCATCTCAACTGAAGTAAAGTAGGTAATAATTTATTGCTGGGGAGTGTTAATTGTTTGGGCCTTTATTTCCTACTTTTGCAACGTTTTGTGAAGGGTAGGCAGAATTTGGTAGATTGTCATTCTTAAAATAAACAGATACAATAATAATTTAAAAAACTGTAATTAGTGGGGTTTAGTGAGAGGAATTTCCAATGTCCAGTTCTACAAGTGTTCATATTATCTTTATGTGATTCTCGACTTATTGTTGGTTTTGAGCCTATGTTATTTAAATTCAGTTTAGTTATATGCCCTTTTTCTCTTTTAAAATGAAGTTAGTGGTGTAATCTTCATTAACTTCCATTTTATGGTATCCTGCGGTGTTATGTTACACCATCCCTAATATTTCATATGGTGCGCTACTTGTTTATGTTTTGTTGTTGGAGTTTCTACTATGTTGAAATCTATTTTAAGTCATGTTATCAAAATTGGACTGAACTAGTCATTTCAACCACAAAACCGTCGTACCGGTCATCTAACCGGTATATTCTGACCGGTTTAACTGGTTCAATATTTATTTAAAATTTCTTGATTTCAAAAACTTATATCTAGTTTTATATATATATATTCAAAAATTATAAATTAGGACTCAATGAAAAGCTTGATATGCCTACTTTCTAATGCAAAAATAATCACTCAAAAATATTATCATTTGATTGTAAATAGTTATCAAATTTTAAAATTATTCTAAAAAATATTACTGTTTAAATTCGTCAATCTAATCCCGGATTAGTTTCAGTTTTATTCCAATCTAATCCGTTGACCCTTAACCTACTATCCAAGTTAGTTTAGTGACCAGTTCGGTTTAATCACTTTGCTTTTAAGTATGTGGTTTGATTTATTTTATTTTGTTTGTTAAGAAGGATGGTTTCTTTAAGGTAATGATTGTGTCGGGATTATAATTTGCTTCCATGTCACGTGTGTGATGTTGTCTTATATGTGTTTTTATTTAGTTATCTTGTAAAGTAAGAGGAATTTGTTATCGTTCTTTTGATTTTTCTATGAGTTCGTATTGTCATTTGTTATTGTCCTTTGTTATTTTAGGCCTATTCTTTTTTTATTTTAAATAAAATTTATTATTTTGAATACATTCTAATTAAAAACACTTTTACTATATAAAAGTATAAGTGTGAACAGTTCTCCACGCGATATACAAGCCCCTCCACTCTTCAAGGATTCTTTTGGTAACTTCCAGTCGAAATTCGAGCCATGATCCTCACCGCCACACGTATGCATTTTTATCCTTCAACTAATCGACCTTTCGATTTATTTATTTCATATATAATTTCAAATTGGTAACTTTGTGAGTTTGTGTTGAATTATTCAAAATGTTTAAATTAGCATATTAATATAATATCATAATACTTGCATTTCTTTTACAAATTTTCCAACATCCTAAAACTATTTCCGATAATACATTTCACACATCTATTTATAGGATACATTTTGATTAAAACAATAACTTCCCAATATAAGTGGAAAACTAAAAAAAAAAAAAAAGGCATTAAACTTCAAAATCTCAAAGCATATCGTATCACCAAGAAAATTTGTTATTATCTAAAATAATAAAAAGGAACTTAAAATAGCAGCCATAAATTAAAATCTAAAATAACAATATGTATTTTTATCTTTATTTAATAATATTGAATAATTGGGTTGCTTAAAGAAGGTGTGTGTGTGTGTGTGTGTGTGTGTGTGTGTGTGTGTGTGTGTGTGTGTGTGTGTGTGTGTGTGTGTGTGTAAAATTGTTATATAACAATTTATATTAAATCAAGCCTTATTCTAATATAATATAGACTTTAAATAGGCTTTGACCCTATTCAAAGCCCACACAATTGGAGACTTTGAACCTTGTCAAAAGCCTACATAAATGTAAGCTTTAATAGGCTTAAAACATATTTTACAATAAGAAGGAAGGGGACACCAATAAAGTCATTGGGACCTAGATCTATCCTATCTGAAAACTAGGAAATAACCCAAAAAGCCTGATAGCCTGAAAATTATCATACTGAAACTTTGCCTGTAAAGAGGATCTTAGAATGAAGACAGAATTCAGTGGACTGTCCAAGCCTTTCGAGCCTCATCTCATGCTCATATGCTCAAGGACACTTTAGGATTCAAGCCTCATCTAAAGATATACTAAATTGACACATTTAGCATGCTGATTTTTAGTACTCTCTCATACTGGATCTTTATCTTGATTTTGTTCTGTTGCATATGTTCCTCATAAAGAGGCAAGTGCAAAGCATACTTAGAATCTAAGAAGCAGATAATACTAACATACTAAGAACTTCAACTTTCAGAAGCAAGAAAGGAACTTAGAAGAAAGCCATATAAGAACACACTGGTTTATTTATGGTAATTCTTTGATGATTACAACTAAAGGAGAGCTCTGCTTATATAGAGATGCAAAGATGCAAACAGACAAAACCTTTAGTAATGGAGGGACAGGGCGCACTTACAAAAGGAGTGACGGAGAATTAAAGATACAAACAATAGTACAGAAACTAATAAAGCAATAGTACAACCTTTAACAAAAACAGGGACACGTTGCACACACATAAAACACGTGAAATAACAGCTAAAAGACAAAATGCCGACACTGATTATGGAGACCATTTGAAGATAGGTTCATGACTGGGAGAGAGGTTATTGTAGTCACTGTCACTATCATAGAGCTGCAGGTAGCTGAGTGGGTTAACATCATGGTATGGATCCGGGCCAGGTACATCATCTGGACTTGAGACTTGAGCTTCTGGCTAAGTGCATTGTGATGGATATTGAGTCGAGCCTGGAGGCAGCAAAGATAATTGTGTGAATGGATCTCCAACATCATCTTCATAAGGGTCTTGGGAATCTTGGAGAATGTTGCCTTGGGAATCTGTGAAGAGTTGAGCTGCTTCTGGAGATGTGGTATGATGGCTGGATACATATTGAGATGGTGGAGGGTACAATTCATCATAACCATAAGCTTGTTCTTCCTTAGGAACTGGGCCGAGAATGTTGCATTCTTTGAGGGCCTGCTTGTTGTGATCAGCAAGAATGAGTCTAATTTCTTTGAAATGTGCAGGGTCTGGTTTGACCCAATCAAGTAGTTGGGACCATGGCTGAACATTGGGTTCCAAATTTACATCGCCTGGCAGCTGAGAGTGATATTTCTTGCTAAGAAAAAACGCACAAGAAAATCTTTTTTGTTTTCTTTTTTCAACAAAGCAAAGTTTATTATTGTCTATGATATTATATAGTGAACCTCTCCAGATGGGAAGAGGAGCGAAGAGAGTGAGGAGCTTGACAAGAGAGGAGTCCTCATTATGACTGTCATAGATATAATGATAGGTGGGAAGTGGTGCAAGTGCGACAACACTAGTGTGGAGTATGGTCAATGACCATACATACCAGAGGAGTTCAGATATTGGAACCTCATCAGGTACTAAAGGTATTCATATAAATGAACCATCTTAAAAAACTACCACACAAGTACCACCATCAAAACAAGTTTCCATCCTTTCTCAGACCATACAGCCTCTATCATACTCTACTATCACTTCCACAGTCCCTTCTTCCCAAACTACAACAACCATTCCTCTACCTCACACCTTTAGTATGAGAATTCTTCAAAGTCCCAATATCTGAATCCTAAAGTGTCCTTGAGCATATGAGCATGAGATGAGGCTCGAAAGGCTTGGATTGTCCATTGGATTCTGTCTTCATTCTAAGATCCTCTTTACAGGAAAATTTTCAGTATGATAATTTTCAGGCTATCAGGCTTTCTGGATTATTTCCCAGTTTTCAAATAGGATAGATCTAGATCCCAATGACTTTGTTGGTGTCCCCTTCCTTCTTATTCTCTGTTGAGACTAAGACTGGTGTTATGACACAACACTGTCATTAGGATCTTGATACATCCACCCTCCAACTTTAAGATTTGTAATATGAGACATTTTAAAAATTCATATATTATAAATAAGTATTGTTAAAAAGGTTTCAAATATTTTCAGGTCGATACCTGAGCCTAAAAACATGAACATTGAAGGTTACAAGCTAAGCCTATTTTCACTATGAAGCAACAATAATGACGCACGAGACACCAATTTTGCTGCACTAGTTTTTTTATTTTATTTTTGTCAACAATTTTGCCACTACAAACTCTATTAAAATAGACTGAGCTCATTATAGTGAATTTTCACATCTTAATCTTTCCATCTCAATCTCTTGATTTTTCATTGGAAAGGAAACTAGGGCTTTCTAGATTAGTTCATCAAAATAAAATATTAATCCCTTAAATTTATTCTCGTTTTGATTTTCAAATTATGAGTTTTGATCCTTCAAAAAGTAAAATGGTCTAAGTTTTAATTAAGTTATAAGGACTTAAGCAAAATGAAACTTAAGAAACCGAAACTTGTGGTTTGAAATTTAAAAAGCTAAAACCAAAATGAAGACAAATTTAAAAGATTAAAGATTGTATTAACCCTAACATACATACATACATACATGTATGTATGTATGTATGTATGTATGCATGCACATTTTTCTTACCAAAATATATTGAGGATATTTCTTCTACTAAAATTATGATTTTAGTTTTTCTTCAAGGCTAAATGTAGAAATTAGATAACTAACTAATAAATATTAAAAATATTGGTTAAATCTATTATTGGTAAGAAATATATATTTATTTAAAAAATACTTTTCTAATTATTTGCATTGACAACTAACTCATAGTAACATCCCTCTTACTAAATACAATTAGCGGGAATACATTGGAGAACAGATTTTATAAATTTAAAAGACAACGTGGAATGTGGTCTTAAATGTAGAACTATAAACTTTTTTACTAACCCATACATTTAGGAATAGTGTAGTTTCCTAATGTAGTAAATACACCAATTTAAATTTTTTTAAAAAAATGAATTTACTTCAAAGCTAAATGGTTCATGTCAACATAATAAAGTATGTACTCAAAAAACATTTTTTATTCAAACAACTTTTTTATGAATTGTTTTTTTATTTTTTTAAAAATATTGGCATAATAACTCTTTAGGTGGAATCATGGAAGGAAGAAATTGGTTGTTCTTTTAGTTTATTTTCTAAAAAAAGGCAGCTTTCTTTGCATATTGGCTGCCCTCATAAGAAATAAATTCTTAGACAACTAGTAATGAAAATTTGCAGATGATTATATCTTTCTTTCAAGGTAACCAGCAAAATGTTGATGTTGTAGAAGTGTTAGACTTGATAGCTCATAGTCAAGGAAGGAAGAAAGAAACAAAGAAAAGGAGACATTGTACTCCAATCTCTCTTTCGCTTAGGAGTCTATTTGCAAGTTTGGATGGTGAGTTGTCACTATGAGAATCTTGTATGCTTTACTTTATGTGAACTTTGTATTAAGTCTTGTGAGAATCTTGTGAGCTTTATTTTAAGTCAACTTTATGTCATGTCTTATGAGGATCTTGTCAACTTTACTTTATGTTAACCTTGAGTTAAGTCTTGTGAAAATCTAATATGCTTTCACTTTATCTCAAGTCTTATGCAAGACTGCTCCATCTTATAGTAAGTCCCCAAGAACTATATAAGAAAGTCTTACTAGTCCTGAAGGGTAGAACAAGTTGTGTTAACTTCCTTCTATAATAAAGTGTGATTTCCCTATGAATTCTCTCTTAGTCTCTTCTTTCTTCTAAGAACCTAAACTTATAATTTTTTACTTTTGTCTCTAGAGATTCAGGTATGGTCTACACTTACCTCTGGCGGCATGAAATTTATCCAATAAATTACGAATCCTAAGAAGATGATCTACTAACAGCGTTTAAATCAAGTTAGTTATTAAGAATCGTACTTATGTGAACTCGTGTGCGTGCTTTGCAAACTCGTGGGCTAACACTTGATATATCAATCTCTAGGAGCCGAATCTACGAATCCACTCCCCCTACCGGTATCCACACCGAATAGCACTCCAACACGAACGGCAGCGTGCTAGCGCCTTCAAGCTTTTGTCTCACATCTCTCTTCTAGGGTTTCTTTATGGCTCTTAAATTCTCTTGTGTGTGTAATTAAATTACTTACAACCTAAGGGTATTTATAACCTTAATGGGCTGCATTAAATATTTAAAATCAATCTTATCAATTTTTGAAATTGAATTGGAAATTAAATCTGTCTAATTGATTCATTCTAATCAATTTATTTAATGCGAATTGAAAGCCAATTCATTTGATTTATCTTTATAAATCAAATCATTGATTTATCTTCATAAATTAAATATAGAAGTTATTTAATGATTAGCCCCTAGGGCATAATTTCCAATAGACTCCTACTTGCACTAGGTGCAATCATTATATATATATCCCCCATAGATAAAACATTGTATTCATTAAATCTTATGCATATCTTAGATTCAATGAATCTGGACATTATAGCTCGTGTTAGGCTATTCTTGTGTGCGACCATGTAGGCTCACATGAGATTGGCAGTGGGCTAATACTGTACCAACCCACAGGTTGCAAACGGCTTCTAGCAAGACATTGCGACTACCCAATTCACATGAGGATCGATTATTCGATACAATCTATCATACAACCATGTCACGTCCCTTTTGTCACGCGATAATTTGGTCAAGGATGAGGCATGGATAATGTCAATTTCCTTTTCTTGACCATTACTTTCTCGATTCTTGAGTAGTCTAATAATTGAAATGGAAACTTCTTTCCATCATAGTATGGTCATACATTTCTTAGACTCACTCATCGAGGGGCCCAGTATTATCTCTCTACAAATGTGAGGACAAATTCCATCTTGACCACTCACATTCCTCTGCATGAAAACCACTGATCCTGATCCAAGCCTTTATGATCACCCGGTCAAAGGTGACTTTTGACTAGGTCAAAAATCAGCGACTCATCATGTAAGAATCCATGATGATCTCAAGTCATAAGGCGTTGTGACACGGTTATACATGAGATAAGCTTATGACTAAATCCATGTAGCTTTCTCATAGTGGGTCAGTCCAGTACCTTATACTCTTACAAGTGCCCATGACTTTGATTCGTATCTCCATACCTCATCAAAGTTATACTGGTTTTATCTCATCTTCGCTCTCGCGTAAATGACCGACCAAGGACATTTAGGATAATCTATAAGATACATCCAAGGATACAATCATCATAATAAACATGCAAATGATATGATAACAAAATGGAGGAATACTTCAAATAACAATAATGTTTAAAGTATAATGATTAGCCTTTCCAACAGAAAACTCCCACTTGCACTAGGTACAATCATTAATCTCGCTAATTCTCATTGTCCTTACATGACATTTATGTATTATCTGTGCAAGTGGCTTAGTAAGAGGATTAGTAACATTGTCTTCTCCTGGTACTTTGCATATCTTTATGTCACTTTTATCATTGATTTCTCTGATAAGATGAAAGCACCTGAGTATATGCTTGGTTCTTTGATGTGGCCTAAGCTCTTCGGCCTGCGTAATAGCCCCATTGTTATCACAGAACAGGTCTATTGGATTTGAGATGGTAGGAACCACCCCTAGTTCAGTAACGAACTTTCTAATCCAAACAGCTTCCTTAGTTGCATCCGATGCTGCTATATACTCAACTTCTGTTGTAGAAGCAGCTATAGTGCTCTACTTTGAGCTCTTCCAGCTTACCGTACCACCATTTAACAGGAATACAAATCTTGATTACGATCTTAGATGATCTTGGTCAGTTTGGAAACTCACATCTATGTAACCAGTCACATAGAGCTCATCCTCCAAGTTACCATATACCAAGAATAAGTCCTTAGTCCTTCTTAAGTACTTTAGGATATTCTTGACAGCAATCCAATGACCCTCATCGGGATCTTATTGATATCTTATGGTCATACTTAAGGCAAATAACACATCTGGTCGAGTACATAACATGTCATACATGATAGATTTAATGGCAGAGGCATATTGAATCTTACTCATGCGGTCTCTTTGATCTTGTGTATTAGGACACAGATCCTTGCTGAGATGGATGCCATGAGACATGGGCATGTAACCCCTTTTAGAATCTTGAATATTGTATCTATGCAGCATCTTATCTATGTATGTGCTCTTACTTAGCCCTATCAGCCTCTTGGATCTTTCTCTATAGATCCTGATCCCAATGATGTAAGTGGCTTCGCCTAAATCTTTCATTGAAAAGGACTTTCCTAACCAAGACTTGACACTCTGCAAGGTAGGGATGTCATTCCCAATGAGTAGGATGTCATCAACATAAAGTACCAGAAATACAACTATGCTCCCACTAACCTTCCTGTAAACACAAGGTTCATCTATGTTTTGAATGAATCCAAACTCTTTGACTACTTCATCAAAACGATGATTCCAGCTCCGGGATGCTTGCTTCAATCCATAAATGGATCTTTGAAGCTTGCAAACTTTACCAGATTCCTTTGGGTGCACAAAGCCTTCAAGTCGTGTCATGTACACATCCTCAAGTAGCTTTCCATTAAGGAAGGCTGTTTTGACGTCCATCTGCCATATTTCATAGTCATACTATGCTGCTATGGAAAGAAGGATTTTGATTGATTTGGCCATTGTAATTGGGGAAAAGGTTTCATCATAGCCCACACCATGAGTTTGAGTGAATCCTTTTGCAACCAACCGTGCCTTGAAGACACTTACTTTGCCATCCATGTCAGTTTTCTCCTTCAAAACCCATTTACACCCAATGGTTTTTACACCTTCAGGTGGATTGACTAAGGTCCATACCTTATTGTCGTACATGGATTACATTTCAAACTTCATGACATCTAGCCATCTTTCGGAGTTTGGTCCCACTATGGCTTCTCGATAGGTGGTTGGCTCATTTTACTCAATGAGCAAGATATCACAACTTCCAGTAGTTAGAAGTACATATCTCTTAGGCTTTTGTCATGTCCTATCGGACCTTCATGGGCCTTGTGTTACTAGAGCAGGCTCATCAACTTGTTGTGAGTCTTCTTTGTTTTCCATTTGTGGTTCTACGTTGTTTTGTGACTCTCGAACTTTCTCAAGGGTTACCTTACTCCTACTAGTTCTTTTAAAGATAAACTCTTTTTCTAGAAAGACACCATTCCGAATAACAAACACTTTGTGATCGGTATGATTGTAGACATAGTATCCTTTAGTTTCCTTAGGATACCCCACAAAAAGACATTTTGAGGATTTAGATGATAATTTATCATATGCTTGTTGTTTAACGTAAACCTCACATCCCCAAACTTTAAGAAATGAAAAACTGGTTTTTCCCAGTCCATATCTCATATGGTGTCTTTTCAACTGCCTTTGATGGAACACGATTTAGTGTGAACGCAGCTGTTTCTAGGGCATGACCCTAAAAGGACAGCGAAAGATCTGTTTAACTCATCATAGATCGAACCATATCTAATAGAGTACGATTCCTCCGCTTAGAAACACCATTCCATTATGGCGTTCTTGGAGGAGTTAGTTGTGAGATGATCTCGCAACTCCTAAGATGGTCAATAAACTCCTGGCTTAAATATTCAGCACTCTGATCAGATCGAAGTGCTTTAATTGTTCTGCCAAGTTGCTTTTTCACTTCATTTTGGAATATTTTGAACATTTCGAAAGATTCATACTTATGTTTCATTAGATAGATATACCCATACCTACTAAAATCATCTATGAATGTAATGAAGTACATATAACCTCATCTGGCAGATGTATTCATTGGTTAACACACATCAGTATGTATAAGGCTCAATAAATCAGTGGCCCTCTTACTATGCCCAGCAAAAGATGTTTTTGTCATCTTTCCCAATAAACAAGACTCACATGTATCAAATGATTCAAAATCAAATGAGTTAAGAAATCCATCTTGATGGAGTTTGAAATGTGTTTCTCATTTATATGGCTTAGACGACAATGTCATAGGTAGGTCGGATTCAAATCATTTGACTTGATCCTTTTGGTAGACACGTTATAGATATGTCCATTATTAGGATGTTCTAAATTTAGTAAATAATGACCAAAATGCAAATCACCATCAGCATAAAAAATGTCATTATGATAAATAGAACATTTACCATTCCTAGTAATAGAAGTAAAACCTTCCTTATCCAAATAAGAAAGAGAAACAATGTTGCTACTCAAAGCAGGAACATTAAAGCAATTGTTCAAAATTAACAAAAGCCCACTGGGCAGAACTAATTCATAAGTGCCTACGGCTAAAGCAGCAACTCTTGCTTGGTTTCCAACTCGTAGATCCACTTCGTCCTTCTTCAATTTTCTACTATCCTTGAGACCTTGCACATTTGTAAAAATATGAAAACCACATGCAGTATCTAATACCCATGTACAGGAAGTAGAAAAATGAATATCTATAACATAAATACTTGAAAAGATATCCCTGCCATCCTTCTTGTTCTTTTTTAGATCTTCAAGATAGAATTTGCGGTTCTTCTTCCAATGACCAGGTTCATTGCAGAAGAAGCAAACCCCGTCCTTCGAAGGCTTTGCCTTCTTGACTGTAGGCTTAGTTTCGGGTCTATTTGACTCTTTGGTCTTACCAATTGAGCCATTACCCTTTCCTTTGCCCTTGCCTTTCCTTTTCATACCCTTTCTTTTGTGCTTGAGAACAATTCTCAAGTTTCTAAACCAGTCAAGAAAGTTGGTCACATTTAGTTTGTCTTTCTCAAGGACTGATCGTAGTGATAATATAGCGATATTACTAGTCGACATGATTCTACAATTTAAAAGATATGTAAAGTTAATTAATAATCTCCCACTGAATTAACAACCCTCAATATAAATAATTAGTGGGCTAAGATTCATATTTGGCTTAAATTTAAGTCCGCTTTGGCAGGACGCTTAAAGTCAAGTTATTTAGGTAGGTAACCTCTTTACCAATTACATCACATGTAACTCTTAGATCTTTATAGGATTCGATCATCATATGACTTGGCATATTTAATCTCATTGATGACTTCCTAATTTTAATAGATTTGAGGTATATTTTAGATATATTTAGGAAGTCATTAATACTAAATTAAAGAGATTTTCTTAAGATTTTAAGAGAAATTAAAGTGGTGCATCATTTGTGGGATTTCAATTTAAAATAAGTTTTTGAGTTTAAGAAAATAAATAATAATGAAAAGTTTTCTTAAAGAAAAGAAAATAAAAATAAAGATTTATTGTTATTGTTATTATTATTATTGCTACTATTATTATATTATAATTTCTTTTGTTTTATCCAAGCATCAGGAGGAGAGCACTATTATGACCGATGGAATGAATAAAATTGGACGTTTGGGCTGATGAATTTTGGGCTGATTGAAGATTGAATGCAAATAGAAAGTGGGCCACGAATGAATTGATCAATTAACTCAAGACCTAAAGGCAAAAGAAAGGAAAGAAACAGAGAGGAGCTGGCGGCCAATTAATTGGAAGAGAGAAAAAAATGCTGGGCCCACGGCCTGAAGGGAATGCAGGAGAAAAACCTAAATGACTAAATAGAAGGGGGTCCAGCGGCAAGGAGCAGGCAGCAATAAATAGGAGAATTATTCAAGACGTGAGAGACGGAAGTCTTGCGGCAATTGAGGAATCAACACGCCGAATAAAAAGAAGCAGCCGAGAACGGAACAGATACATCACGCGGAATCAAAAACGAAGAACGGAACAGAAGGAAGGCGCAGAGATCCATAGGAAGAATTCAGAAGCTGTTGCTGATTCTTGTTCTTATTCTTGGTTCTTGTTATCTCCCCTGATTCTAGTTTATTTCAATTCCATATGTCTCTGAATATGAACCTGAGTATTTATTTTTCTGTCTTCAGAATTTGAAACATCATGGATGGTACCAGATGAAGCACTCCACATCAAAGTTAGAGACTTAAACCAGGGGAGTACTAGTTCCCTTCCCTCTATTAATTTTTGCAACATTAAGGACAATGTTTGATTTAAGTGTTGGGGAGGGATATGATTTCTTTGATATTGGTTTGTTTGATTACCAATGATAGATTGTTAAGTGCTGGTCTGATTTGAATACATATGTGACGACTATTGAGTAGCTATTAACACTTATTTTGTTTCATTGGAAATTTGAAATCCCTGAAATTGGTGTCACCCTTATACTTTAGATATGGTTGCTCTTCACTTCCATTACTTGTGTTACTTATTCACATTGAGGACAATGTGACATTTAAGTGTGGGGGTGAGGGCATCCTTAATTTTACTTGTCATATCTTGTCCTCATTTTTTATTTTTTTATTTTGAGGAGCATTGTCATGAGTGGTTTGATTTGAACATGAAAAGAAGTGAATTTGATTAGAGATTTATTTTAGGTTCTTTGAATGTTAGTAAAGAGGCAAGAGATTTGGTTTGGGTACTTTACTTTAGAAGGTCAAAAGAACCTGTGAGGAATTTGAGCCTAAATTTTCTTCTTCCCAAGAGAGAGTACACCTAGTGCGATTTCATCTCTAGAACTTGTCTTGAATCTCTTTTGAAATTTGAAATCCCCTTGCATGCACAAAGATGATTTAGGCATTCATTTCATAGCTAGTTTGGCCAAATGTCCATCCCTATCTCATCAAAATCCTTTGTTACCCCATTTGAGCCTTTTCATTTTTTTATTTTTGGTCTTTTTAAAGAAATTTGCATTAAGTAAATAGCCCTTTGTTTGAGATATGCAAATTTTTATAACTTTTTCCCCCTCCTTACTTTAGTAAGTGCTAAGTGAAGTAGTTTAAAAGAGTGAAAGAGTTAGACACTCAACACTATAAGAGTATATGTGGGTAGTGAAAAGCAAAAAAAAAAAAAAAAAAAAAAAAAAGGACCAAAAAAAAAAAAAAAGACAAAAAAAAATGGCGTAAGAAAGATAGAAAAAAGAAGGGGAGAGATCGAAAAAAAAAAAGGATTGTCAAAGTCAAAAGAATAAAAGTTCTACATATATAGTGTTATTGAGTTTGTTTTCTCTTGATTGCTATTCCTTTACTCATTCATTCTTCATCATGAGTTTCATTAAATTACTTAGCACCGATTAAAATATTCTCCCATACCATTTGATCACTTTCAATTCATTATCCTACCTTGATCATTAGAACCTATAGAAAGTCCTTTTGATTTGAGTGTGCAATGGGATAACATGTCTACTGGAGATTGAGATGATAAACAAGCATATGGTAAATGAGGTGCAATAGATGGAATTGAGTGAAACACAAGCCCTTGAGTATCTTGAGAAATGAGTGTAAACACTTAACTTGTGAGGGACATTCTATTATGATTTATCTTTATCAAATTAATTGCCTTGCTACTTGCATTTTTGGAATGTAGAAAAGATTTCTAAGGAAATTTGTTTCTTGAAGGTTTGAATTAACCTCAATGTTATCGCTTACTTTAAAAATCTTGCTTCCTTGATTCCTTTGAATTTGATTGTTTTAGAATTAAAATCTTGAGGACAAGATTTGGTTCAAGTGTGGGGGTGTGATGACTTCCTAATTTTAATAGATTTGAGGTATATTTTAGATATATTTAGGAAGTCATTAATACTAAATTAAAGAGATTTTCTTAAGATTTTAAGAGAAATTAAAGTGGTGCATCATTTGTGGGATTTCAATTTAAAATAAGTTTTTGAGTTTAAGAAAATAAATAATAATGAAAAGTTTTCTTAAAGAAAAGAAAATAAAAATAAAGATTTATTGTTATTGTTATTATTATTATTGCTACTATTATTATATTATAATTTCTTTTGTTTTATCCAAGCATCAGGAGGAGAGCACTATTATGACCGATGGAATGAATAAAATTGGACGTTTGGGCTGATGAATTTTGGGCTGATTGAAGATTGAATGCAAATAGAAAGTGGGCCACGAATGAATTGATCAATTAACTCAAGACCTAAAGGCAAAAGAAAGGAAAGAAACAGAGAGGAGCTGGCGGCCAATTAATTGGAAGAGAGAAAAAAATGCTGGGCCCACGGCCTGAAGGGAATGCAGGAGAAAAACCTAAATGACTAAATAGAAGGGGGTCCAGCGGCAAGGAGCAGGCAGCAATAAATAGGAGAATTATTCAAGACGTGAGAGACGGAAGTCTTGCGGCAATTGAGGAATCAACACGCCGAATAAAAAGAAGCAGCCGAGAACGGAACAGATACATCACGCGGAATCAAAAACGAAGAACGGAACAGAAGGAAGGCGCAGAGATCCATAGGAAGAATTCAGAAGCTGTTGCTGATTCTTGTTCTTATTCTTGGTTCTTGTTATCTCCCCTGATTCTAGTTTATTTCAATTCCATATGTCTCTGAATATGAACCTGAGTATTTATTTTGCTGTGTTCTGGATTGAAGCCATGTCTGGCTAATTTTATTTTGCAACTTAGGGACCTATGAACTTATTAATGGATTAGGATTTATTTCTCATCGTTTAATTATGATTAATATTGATTTTGGTTGCTTAAATCTTGGTTAGTTTTGACTATTTATTGACCGGCCATCTTTAAATAGGATTTTGAGAATTAGGATTTACCTTGGCAAAGGGAATTTTAATTAAGCTCTAGATTAAGCAATATGAGATTAAATTATAATTTAATTTGCGATTAGGATAGGAATATACCTAATAGCCCCATATAGTTGTAGAAGAGTGTGTTCGGATTAAATTGCCTCTAGAGTAAATTTGTTAGGCATAACAGCTTTTATTTAAGAGAGGGGTTATAAGTGGACCGGAAGGCACTTATAACTATTAATACTCGAGATTAACAAAATTTATATTAAGAGTAATTAAATTGGTGAGATAAATGTTTAAGAAATTAATAAGGGATTAGTGCCTCTAGGTTGCCCGTTTGATTATTGCGTATATTATTTGTTTGATTTTGGTTTTATTTTCCTAGTTAAATTAAATTTGATTATTCAACTTAAACGAAAAGTGCAAGATTAGTTATTAACTGAAGTAGTGGGTACTAAGTCCTCGTGGGAACGATACTTTACTCATCTTTATTACTTGATACGGCCCGTACACTTGCGGAGTTTTAGGCTTTAAAAATTTTGCCCAATCACTCATCTAATGCCTTGAGATCCAAAACCATTTTGATAATCTCAATTAAGTCAAGACAATAATGAATTTTGAGTATCACCATTACTCACTCTTATCTCACCAAGATAACTCAAGTGCATCTACCTTGGTGGAACATACAAATAAGTGATCTAGGCTTTGACAAGTATTCATTGATTGACGGCATTACGACTTAAGATTTCATTTAGAGAGTTTAATCTAATTAATTTTATGTGGATGTAATAATAGTTGTATCTCATACAAACAACACATAATACGCAAAATAAACATGTCATGATCTAATCAAAAGCATAATAAAATGTGACACAATATGGCTCACCTAACCTAAAATCCTCTCAAGCCAATGAGATGACTTCTCTAAATAAGAAAAGAAAATTACATCAAGAGAAACCTCGTTTAAACATTCGAGGGGAATGAGATAAAAAGAGAATGTACATCAAGAATATTTAGAGAGAGGCATGGCTCGCAGGCCATATTTGAATATTACAACCATTGTAAAGATTAAAGCCATGTTGTTCACCATACCCAAACAATTTGAAAGTAAATCACAACAAATGTTAATTTATACAATATGAAAGAAAAAGTCATGATTATCTCCAGCAAGGAACAATATATCTATTATAATTAAAAGTACATAATTATAATAGATATATTATAATTATTAATATAATATAACCACAATCTTTGGAAAAACGTGATAATTATTATACATGCTTCAACGTCCCACGTTAATAAATAATTATAACAATTATAATTATGAGGCTTATCCCATTTAATGCCAATTCCCACGTCAATTCCCACATTAATGCCAATTAACATTTATTTCCAATTAACATTGAAACACACAAGTTTTGGAATTCATTTTTGCTCAACAAGGTTCAGATTCTACGATATAATAATCTGCTGCCTAATATCACATGTTGCCTAATTAGGTCTCTTTAAACACATACAAAATATGGTTAAGCATAAATACACAATATATCCCATATATAATCACATTAAGAATATAAACCTAATTTAAACGCACAATTGATCTGGCTCTGATGCCACTGTTGGGATTCGTACACGCAGCGGAATGAAATTTATCCAATAAATTATGAATCCTAAGAAGAGGATCTATAAACAACATTTAAATCATGTTAGTTATTAAGAATCGTACCTATGCGAACTCGTGTTTGTGCTTTGCGAACTTGTGTGCATGCTTTGCGAACTTGTGAGCTAACACCTTCTTGATCTATCAATCTCTAGGAACCGACTCTACAAATTCACTCCCTCTACTGGTATCCACACCGAACAACACTTCAACACGAACGGCAGTGTGCTAGAGCCTTCAAGCTTTTGTCTCACATCTCTCTTCTAGGGTTTCTTTGTGGCTCTTAAATTCTCTTGTGTGTGTAATCAAATTACTTACAACCTAAGGGTATTTATAACCTTAATGGGCTGCATTAAATATTCAAAATCAATCTTATCAATTTTTGAAATTGAATCGGAAATTAAATCTGTCTAATTGATTCAATCCAATCAATTTATTTAATGCGAATTAAAAGCCAATTCATTTGATTTATCTTTATAAATCAAATCATTGATTTATCTTCATAAATCAAATATGGAAGTTATTTAATGATTAGACCCTAGGGCATAATTTTCAACAACCTCTCCTAGAAAGAATCTAACTGTGATCCCTTCTTTGTCTTTTTTATACAATCATGGAAAGCTCAAAATACAGATGAGTTTGAATTAGAGTGTTAATCTTATTTAGCAACGTATCCAACCCAAAGAAAAAAAAAACATCAGTGAAATTATTAATCCTAGTAACACATACACAGAGCTTTATTTGCTAGGAAATAGTCCTTATGTTTCTCACTCAGATAAGATTAAGTTAGCAAGCAGAATAGGAAAGAAACTTTTGAGAGCCTGTTTGGATTAATATTTTCAAATTTTGACTAATTTTTACAAAACTAAAGTTGGGATAAAATTCTATATTTTACTTTAAAATTTATGTTTAAATATAATTTTCCCAGAAACAAAAAGTCAATTTGAGGTCTTAAGTTTGAATATGTGTAGATGTGTAAAACACCTTTAAGAAAGCCACCCCAATTATGCCCAACAGTACTTAAACATAATCTAATCAAATAACCATATTAAAAAAATGATGGCATAAGCTTCAACTGCAATATCATTCAAAAACAATTATGGCAATTTACAATTGTTTCAAGACCGATATAAATCTGCTTTGTCAGTTAATTGATCTCCTTGCAAAACATTAAACATCAAAAATTAGGATTGAGAGTAATAACTAACATGCACTTCACAGCACCAATTCCATCCCTCTACTGTTGGGCCTGAATCATAGTGGTACCCATTATTGCCTTCTCTGGATAAAACCTCCTTTCTCAATGTCGATATATGAAGCAGAATCAATGAAAAGTTCCCTGATTTGAAATAATTTATATAACCAGAAGGAAACAATCACCAGGTCAAGAAAAAACAGTAAAATTGGTATGCTTCAAGCTTGGGAAGTATCCGTCCATCCTTATACTGGAAATCATTTTTCCATATCGATGATCCAATTGAGGAAAATGTAAAAACCTGGAATAAAAGAGAGAGTTAGATAAAGAGATGGAATAGAGAAGAATGAAGAAGAATAGAGACACAAATTTAAAGATTTTATGAATATATTAATTATGTGGATATCCATTGGTTCTTTATCTTCCATATTATGTCCCTTGAATATTATATAATATTATATAATATAATATATATAAAGGTGCGAGACCCATAGTCAAATTATTTCTCCTTCAGACGCCTTCATCACGTGGAAGTGTTGAAAATTTGGCAAGGGGAAAATTATATCAAATGACCTCGAGGTGGAAACTACACTAAAGGCCCATTTTCCTTTTATAAATAGAAGTCTTCTATAAACATTCAGAAAACACTGAAATAAGAACTTCTCTCTACTTTTTCTCTCTAGAATCTCTTGCTCTTTATTTTCATTGGTTTTATAACACATTATCAGCATGATAACTCTTATGTAGGTAGGATTTTCTCATCGTCTTTTTCATGTTTTCGTTATATGTTCATTTTATCTATCTAGGATGATCTTAACCATTATATGAAATTAAAGATTTACTTTTATCGACCATTTTAAACATCGGGTTCCATGATTAAGATTTGATATTATTTTCTATTTTACATTTTACTATTCACAGTAATTTTACATTTCGTTCATTTGACTTCTACATAGAAGGTTTACCTCCTACATAGATGTATAGTCATAATATTTACTTTTTGTATAATATTTTCCATTTTACTATTTACAGTAATTTTACATTTTGTTCATTTGACTTCTACATGGAAGGTTTTACCTCCTACATAGATGTGTAGTCATAATATTTATTATTGTCACTTTATTTTTATTGTTGCTAACATTTCTGTTATGTTATTGCTAACTTATTTATTTTTAGTATTGCTAACCTTTAATGTTATGTTATTTTATATATTTAAGTTCTTTTATGTTATTATAGCCAGAAGCCATAGAAATTTAATTTCTCATTATGAGATCCATAATGTTTTAATTTTTATTATTATAATTTATTTATTGTCTTTGTGATTTTCCTGTTATTATCATTCGTATATCTAATTCATGTTTATTTCTTTAATTGGTCTGAACCATGACAAACCCAAACCTTACAAAACTTGAATTTGTGGATTTGGATATCACTGGAAAGAATTACTTATCTTGGATGCTGGATGTTGAAATTCATCTGAATGTACATGGTCTTGAAGACATAATTAAAAAAAGGAAATAATGCATCTAATCAAAATAAGGCCAAATCCATGATTTTTCTATGGCACCATTTACATGCTGATTTAAAAACTAAATATTTGACCATGAAAGACCCACTGGTTTTTTGGAACAATTTAAAAGAAAGGTATGATCACCAGAAGATGATCATCCTGCCAAAAGCTCGTTATGACTGGATGCATTTGCAAGATTTCAAAATTGTGAGCGAGTATAACTCAAGCAAGTATACCTCAACCATGTTCAGAATTACTTCTCAGTTAAAATTGTGTGGAGAAAATATTACTGATGAAGATATGTTAGAAAAAACATTCTACACATTTCATGCATCTAAATTGCTCCTGCAGTAGCAATATCGTGAAAGAGGTTTCAAGAAATATGCTGAATTAATTTCTTGTCTCCTTGTGGTTGAACAAAATAATGAGCTTTTCTTGAGAAATCAAGAATCTCATCCAACAGGTTCAACTCCTTTCCCATAAGTGAATGTAGTAAGTAATGAAAAGGTGGCTACAACCGTAAACGTGGCCGTGGCCGGGGTCCGAATCGTGGTGGATCTAATTCTCGCCTTAAAAGAGGGAAGATTGAAAAGAACCCCAGAAGAGAAACTGGTGGGCATAACATGCATAACCCTATAAGGGAAACTAGTGTATGTAACAAGTATACTGAAAATGCATGTTATCATTATAGAGGCAAAGGTCATTGGTCTCGTACTTGTCATACGCCAAGACACTTGGTTGATCTTTACCAAGAATCACAAAATAAAAGGTCAAATATTGAAGTAAATCATGCTGATATGGCTGAAAATTTTGATCATAAAAATATTGATATTGATCATTTGGATGTTGATGATTTCTTAGAATAAATTATCTTTGTCTGTTTGGATTACTATGAATAAACTTCTTGTTATCATATGTATTTATTTTAACTATGTTTTTATTTATTTTCATGTATCATCTAAAGAAGAATTAATCTCATTGGCATCAATCCTGAATATTTATGTCTTGTTGATAGTGCAACAACCCACACCATATTAAAAAATGATAAATATTTTTCTTCACTGATAATGCAAGAAGCTAATATTCAGACTATATTTGGTAGTATAAATTTGATTTAGGGCTTCAAAAGAGCTAATATTTTGTTACTTGGAGGAACAAAATTATGCATTGAAAATGCATTCTATTCTATCAAGTCTAAGAGAAACTTATTGAGTTTCAAAGATATCAGCAGAAATGAATATCATATAGAAACAACAATTAAAAATAAATAGGAATGTCTTGCTATTACAAATATAGTTTTTAATAGAAAATGCATATTAGAATGTTTTCCTGCTTTTTCTTCTAGTTTGTATTATACTTATATAAGCATAATTGAAACACATGCAAATGTAAACCAGAAGTTTACCAAAACAAACCAGTAGTTTGTTAATATAAACTAGAAATTTACTAATGAATTTAATGTTTGGCATGACTGGTTAGGCCATCCTGGGTCAACCATGATGCGACATATAATAGAGAATTCATGTGGACATACCCTGAAGTGTAAACAAATACCACAATCCTATGATTTCTCATGTGTTGCATGTTCCAAGGGAAAGTTAATTATTCGGCCCTCACCAAGCAAAGTAGAAAGTGAGTCTCTCACATTTCTAGAACAAATACAGGGAGATATTTATGGGGCCAATACACCCATCATGCAGACCATTTAGGTATTATATGGTTTTAATTGATGCATCAACTAAATGGTCACATGTTTGCATATTATCTTCTCGCAACCTGGCGTTTGCGAGATTACTTGCTCAATTAATAAGATTAAGAACACATTATCCTAATTATTCTATCAAGAAAATACATCTTAATAATGCTGGTGAATTTACTTCTCAAGCTGTTAATGAATATTGTATGTCCCTTAGAATTGATATCAAACATCCTGTAGCTCATGTTCATATGCAAAATGGACTTGCAGAATCATTGGTAAAACAGTTGCAACTTATTGCAAGATCTATAATTATAAGATCTAATCTACCAATTTCTGCTTGGGGCCATACCATTTTGCATGCAATAATGTTAATTCACATCAGGCCAACTAGTTACCTGAAGGTTTCCCCCTGACAAATGGTTTTTGGTAAAGAACCTAATATTTCCCATATACGGATTTTTGAGTGTGCAGTATATATGCCAGTAGCACCACCACAACGCACCAAAATGGGTCCTCAAAGAAGGATAGGAATATATGTTGGGTATGAATCTCCTTCAATCATAAAATATTTAGAACCATCTACAGGAGATTTATTTACTACACGATTTGCTGATTGTCATTTTAGTGAATCAGTTATCCCAACATTAGGGGGAGAAAATAAGCAGTTGGGTAAAGAGGTTAGGTGGGATGAATTATCATTGGTTCATTTTGATCCTCGTACAAAGCAATGTGAACTAGAACTTCAAAAGATAATTCATTTGCAAAATTTAGCTAATCGAATGCCAGAAGCATTTACTGGCCTAAAGAAAGTGACAAAGTCACATGTCCCAACTGCTAATGCTCCTATTCGAATTGATGTCCCTGAAGGACAACCTATTATGAATAAATCTAAAGCACGCCTAAAGCGTGGTAGGCCTATCAGATCCAAAGATAAAAATCCTTGAAAAAGAAAAGGACCTAAGATTATAGATGGTCAAGTAGAGGATAATCAAGAAAAGCTACTAGCTCCAAAAGAGCCATCTCCTGAAGAGACATTATCTCCAGAAGAGAGTATTGTAGTCCCAGAAGAGACCCAGGTACTTGAAATGTGTAATAATAATGAGATCTCAATAAATTATGTTATGAATGGAATCTAATAAGACCGAAATGAAGTCAACGTTGATGAAATCTGTGCTTATCATATAGCATATGATGTAATGAATAATAATGAGGATCATGGCCAAAATCCATTAGCGAGTTCCAACAGCGAAAGGATTAGCCCCTATGGAAAGATGTTATTAATGCAGAATTAAAATCATTGGCATAACGAAAAGTATTTGGACTTAGTCCATACATCTAAACATGTGAAGCCAGTTTGGATACAAATAGGTTTTTGTATGAAAAAGAAATGAAAATGGTGAAATTACAAGATATAAGGCACGTCTTTTAACATGAGGCTTTACATAAAGACCTGACATTGATTTTGAAGAAACGTATTCACCAGTAGTGGATGCGACTACTTTTCGTTATTGGATTAGCTTAACAATAAATGAAGGGCTTGATTTGAATCTAATGGATGTCATGACTGCCTATTTGTATGGCTCATTGGATAGTGATATTTATATGAAAGTCCCTGAAGGACTCAAGGTGCCAAAAGCATCTAATTCTAATTTTCGAGAACAATACTCGATGAAGTTAAATAAGTCCCTATATGGTTTGAAGCAATCAGGGCATATGTGGTATAATTATTTTAAGGAATATTTGTTGAAAGAAGGGTATAAAAATAACCCAATATGCCCATGCATTTTTATGAAAAGATCAAGAAATAAATTTGTTATAATTGTTGCTTATGTTGATGATATCAACATCATTGGAACTCCTGAAAAGTTTTCAAAAGCAATTAATTATTTGAAGAAAAAGTTTGAAATGAAAGACTTGGACAGAACAAAATTTTGTCTTGGATTATAGATCGAGTACCTAAAGAATGGGATCATTGTATATCGATAAGCTTACACAAAGAAGGTCCTAGAGCGATTTTATATGGATAAGTCACATCCATTATGTACCCCAATGATTGTAAAATCTTTGCAAGTTGATAAAGATCCATTTCGACCTTGAATAATTAGCGAATAAGGTGAAGAAGAATTACTTGGTCCACAAGTACTATATCTTAGTGTTATTGGATCATAAATGTATCTTGTTAATCACATACGACCTGATATATCCTTTGCTGTTAATTTATTAGCAAGATACAATTTCGCACCAACACATAGGCATTGGAATGGAGTAAAACACATTTTTCGTTACCTCAAAGATACTATAGACATGGGGTTATATTACTCAAATGTTTCCAAGCATGAACTGATTGGTTATGCAGATGTTGAATTCTTATTTGATCCACATGATGGTAAATCCCAAATAGGCTATCTGTTTACATGTGGAGGTGCAGCTATTTCTTGACTATCTATGAAGCAAACCATATCAACCACATCATCTAACCATGTAGAAATTCTAGTAATGCATGAAGCAAGTTACGAATGTGTGTGGTTGAGGTTAGTAATACATCATATATGAACAACTTGTCATTTATCTTCAGATAAATGTTTTCAACGATTCTATATGAGGATAATGCTGCATAAATTGCCCAACTTAAAGAAGGTCACAACAAAGGTGATAGAACGAAGCATATTTCACCAAAATTTTTCTTTACTCATGATCTTCAAAAGGATGGTGAAATTGATATTCAACAAATCAGTTCAAGTAAAAATCTAGCAAATTTATTCACCAAGTCACTTCCAGGTACAATCTTTGATAAGCTTGTCCATGGCATAGGTCTTCGAAGACTCAAAGATCTCAACTGATGTTGTCAAGAGGGGGGAGTCGATACACATTCTATTTTTCCCTTATCTAGGTTTTTCCCCCCACTGGGTTTTCCTAGAAAGGTTTTTAATGAGGCAGCATTGGATAGTGTATCAATGAATGATGTACTCTTTTCTTTAGTTAGGTTTTTATCTCGCTGGGTTTTTCCTAGTTAAATTTTTTAATAAGACACATTCATAATAGACATTCAAGGGGAAGTGTTATAAATATATTAATTATGTGGATGTCCATTGGCTCCTTATCTTCCATATTATGAAATATGTAAAGGTGTAAGACCCATGATCAAATTATTTCTCCTTCAGACGCCTTCATCATGTGGAAGTGTTGAAAATTTGACAAGGGGAAAATTACACCAATTGACCCTGAGATGGAAATTATACTAAACACCCATTTTTCTCCTATAAATAGAAGTCTTCTGTGAACATTCAGAACACATTGGAATAAGAATTTCCAAGGTTATTAAAACTAGACCGGTCACTGAACCGGTCGGAATACTGGGTCAAGGGTTAGTGGGTCAGACCGGAGTCAAACCGGAGTTAAACCGGGACCAAACTGGTGAGAAAATGAGAATTTCAGGTTTATTAATATGAAATTATAAATAAAAAAAACATTTCTTTAAATAGCTACTATCCTTTTTCTGAGAAAAAAAAATAGCTATTATCCTTTGGTTAAAAAGATGTCTTCCTACTCTAAATCCATTGGATAAAACGAAATACTCAACTTCTTGTCTTCTCACTTCCATCACCAGGTTTCACGTGTTGTCCTTTGGCAATAAATGATCTAACCACACTTGATTGAATAAGAATATGGCATTAAATAATATTTCACCTTTTCACTTCTCCTTCTTTGGTTCTTCACTTCTTCCACATATCACTCTCTCTCTCTCTCGTGTTATCTCAGTCTCTCTCTCTCTCTCACGCCTCATCAGTGCCCATGGCTCCTGCTCTGTTCTCTTCAGGTCTCGGCAAGCCATCTTCGACGCCGGAGCCGATGAAAAAGTAAGTCTCTCCACAAAGAACCATAATATTCTCATCTTCCCATCTCTCTCTTTCTCTATCAGTAAGCATCTTCACTGGACATTAAAAAAAGAGGGGGGAAAAACACCCCAACCCCGGTTTCTATGCTTTTCTGGACCGGTTGCACGGCCGGTTCGCCGGTTTCCGGTCAGAACCGGCCGGTCCGGTCCGGGTGTGATAACCATGAGAATTTCTCTCTACTCTTTCTCTCTAGAATCTCTTGCTATTCATATTCATTAGTTTTATAACAAAAGAGCAAAAAAGAAATAAGTAATGTAGAAGACAAAGAAAGGTAAAGGAAGAAAGATAATGAAAAAAGGCAATAAAGAAAGGATAACCATTGAAAAGAAGGGGGAAAAAATTCAAGGAGTGTCCAAGAAATGAAATTGATCAGCTGGCTCAACATTTATTATCTATATTAATTAATAATACTTAATAAATCTCATTACCATCACACATTATTTTGTTTAAAATTACAATAACACCCAATACATCACACATGATTACACGCGTAGTTACAATGAGTGATAGTCTTCAATCACAAAAAGTAAAAACACCTCTAACATGTTCCAAAAGCTTTAAAAAATTGTAAACAGACCAATAATGCATATCCAAGTAGGAAATGAACATACAAGTGTAGCAAAAGGTTCATTTCTCTCGGATATAATTAAAACAACAGTGAAATTCTGACAATCATCAAGAAAAAGCACGTACCACTGAGAACAAGTGTGCCAGTTTACGCAAGCATACTCAATAATCAGTATTCACTTAGAAGGGAGACTAGATAAGAATTCAGAAAATAAACAGAATGGAGTGATAAGATATATGAGTTAAAATGATAGGGACTAGAGAAAGCTTCAAGATATGCCCTTGCTTTGTGTGTGTAACAGTGTTGGATTAAACATGGGCGATATCGCAACAGCACTAAAACACTTTGGAGTCAGAAAACTTGAGCATAACTTGCAAATCAGACATTGGATCAGAAACAATCATTGAGTAGAACATAAAAAATTTCCTATTCCATTGGTTGAAGAGCACACCATTATTCCCTCAATTTTCCCTCTAATTTTCTCAGTACATTATAAATGTGATCAGATTCAACATGCAATTTATCACTAGTTACAAAACTATGAACCTCATTTTTTACTTCAACCATGCTTTGTCCCACTATCTTTTCAACCTATTCCCATTATCACATCATAAGGCTTGCAGCAATATGCCAATTTTTCTCAACAGCATAGATATTTGATAAAATTATATAATATCCAACATGAGTAGGATTTAATGAGAAAAGATTCATTGCTGCAATCTCCCCCATCTTTACATTTTGATGTATCCGACTGGCACCAAGTAAGTTTCCCCAAACATGAGGCCCAGTTGGCATGGGCATATGTTTAATTATGTTCAGTGCGCTTTCCAATTGTCCCATGCGACCAAGAAGATCAACCATTATACAATCATGCTCTGATTGTGGCTTTAGTTGGTACTCATTCAACATCATATCAAATATCTTTATGCCCTCCTCAACCAAACCTGCATGACTACAGGCAGATAGAATTGAAAGGAAAGTTATATTGTTAGCAGTGACATCTGAATCATTTACCATCTAATTAAATAATTTCAAAGCCTCTTCTCCTTGCCCATGGAGTCCATATGCTGCAATGATTGAGCTCCAGGTAATAAGATCCCTATATATCATTACTTTGAAAACCTCGTTGGCATCATATATGCTACCACATTTTGCATACAACTCAATGAGAGATGCTCCAATAAATACGTTACTATCAAACCCACTTTTAAGAACAAAACCATGTAGACAAGAAGCTTGTTGAAGAATCCCCAAATCAGAGGAAGCAAAAAGAATCTTCACTATGGCAACTGCATCTGGTCGGGTTCTATGAGATAACATGTTGTAGAAAACCTCCATTGATATCTGTGCCATTCCAATTTAAGCATACCCACTTATCAAAGTAGCTCATGTGACCACATCTTTCTTGGGCGTTCTTTTGAAAATATTAGTAGCATTTTCAGGTGAATGGCATTTCATATACATGTCGATCAGAGCCGGAGATACTGATACATCCAATCCAAAATCTTTATCAACAGCCAACTTACGAATTTGTATGCCTACTTTCAGATTGGAAGTCGATGCACATGCTCGCAATGCACTAACTACAGTGACTGAGTTTGGTTCAACTCCTTTATCAATCATTTCACTGAAAAGATCTAATGCAATGTTTCCAGCTCCATTATTGGCATAACATGCAACCATTGTGCTCCAAGATATAATATCTTTACTAAGCATTTCCTTGAACAAATTAGCTGCAATATTGATGGCTCCAGTTTTTGCATATAAATTTAGCAATGAATTGACCAAAGCTAATTTCATGGTAAAGCCCCTCCTTATTAAAAAACCATGGATTCTACTTCCAAGCTTAAAATCAAATAATTTAGCACAAGCAGAAGCAACACTAACAAGTGTCACTAGGTCAGGATTTAAATGCTCTAACACAGTCATTAAGAAAAAAAGACAATGCTTCTCTAGGATTGCCATTCTGCTCGTACCCAGTAAATATTGACGTCCATAAAAATATATCTGGTTTTGAATATTCCACAAAAAACTTTGGCGGCATAATTCATTTGTCTACATTTTGCTTACAGCTCAACTAAAGCCGACCCCACAAACATGTCCATATGCATCTTCTTCCTAACAAATCCATGAATTGTTTTTCCCAAATCAAGCTCCAAAAGACATGTGCATGATTTTAGAGCAACAGACAACGTGAAGCTGTCAGGTCTGTCCTTAGTGGTCACGTCATTAACAATCATTTGGTGAAATAGGCATAAGGTCTCTTCCCATGCTCTCTTCCTACGTAAGCTCCTAGCCATGGAATTCCATAGATAGGCAGTTTTGTAAGGTGTTTCTTCGAACAGTATATGTGCATGCCTGATTGATGCATATTTAGCATACAGGACACTAAGCTTGGTTGCAATAAACCTATCATGGCAAGACCCGATTTCAAGCACTGCGAATGCAACTGCGTATTTAAAATCTTACTGCAACAAATTTCCAATAGCTTCACCAAAATTTCTTTTCTTCTCATGTACAGTTACCAGTCACTTCCATAAATTCTAAAGTAGTTTTAGTTTGCACCAAGCAAGCAAATGAAGTAACAAATATATCGCCGCTACTCACTGCAGCTCCAAAGATATTTAGCCGGTCACTGCTAAAAAAACACGCATCAGAAATGCCGTCATGTTTCTTCATCAATGAACACCATAAGGCAATCACTCTGACTCATTAAATTACAAGGCATTCATGTTTATCCTTTGTTGATAAGCAAAGAAAATGGATTGTTAAATAAGGAAACTTCGCAGCTTAGATATATACAACACTTTGAAACCAGACATGGATTCTTATCAACTGATTATCTCGTATATTTTTGTATGTTTATTGATGTAAAATTAAGAAATACTGATAGAAGAGAGACACAAGAATTAGGATAGAAAAAGATGAAGATGAAGAAGTAAGAGCTTCAACTACTCTCTCATGGCTCTGTAATTGCAAAACTGATCTCATTCTATACAAATGGGGGATTTGACTAGTTATAACACTATAATGCTAGTTTATGATGACTAATCACCTACTAATTATCTATTTTACAATTAGATCCTTAGGTTTATCTTATAATTAGGTCTCAGGTCCATCTTTACATATCAATAATCTATTTCCCAAAATATCTTTGCCCTCAAGAATGATTGACAACTAAAACACTAACCTGAACCTCTAAAAAAAAAGCTAATAGAGTGACATCAAACTTTGATAACATGATCTTCTAATTTCTAGAAAATCTTTAGCTAAACAGTCAGTCTTGAACCCTATGACTTGACCTTTGCTACACCTTCACCATTTTCTTTCTCCTGAAAGAAAAGATTCTCCCATAAAGCATCTCAAGTAACTTGCCTCTAAACCAAATATGTAGTACAACTTGTGTATGAGAGAACTGAAGAAATGAAACTTCTTACAACAACCTATTATTGAGAATATCCATAGAAAATATGTAACCCATCTTACAACAACCTATTATTAAGAATATCCATAGAAAATATGTAACCCAAATGCTGAATTATTGGACACTAATTGATAATATTACTCATTATTAAAATAATATTTGAAAAATATGAATTTTCTTTAATTAAAGTGAGTTAATTTTCTAACCATGTTTGCTCCGTTACAGTATGTTTGGTTGGAGGGGGAGGATGGAAGGGGAATAAGGAATTTTATCAAATTACTATTAATGAGAAAAATATTCTTTTTTATTGAGAGTGTATTTTTAAAATATTAAAAAAAATTATAGACAATTTGGTCAATATAAAATAAAAATTCTTCTCCCCTCCCTCCTGTTAAACCAAACACACTTTAGTTTGGCTTCACTTTAAAACTTCTAAGTTACTTTTATATTTTATCTTTTATAAAAAAAAAAAAGTGAGTTAATTAACATCATGTATAAAAAATGGCCTTAAGTAAGAAAAATAACGATTTTCGCGCTCCTCTTTCAAAAAATATTTAATCCAACGGTCCAGATCCGATCTTCACGCTACCCCACAACTGGCTCGATCTTTTAGGACAGCAGCCCTCATTCTTCGCATCTATTTATGCGTTCTTCTTCTTCCCCTAAACGGGATCCCACCCCAAACCTTCTTGTGGTTTTCTTCTTCGTATTATCCGTCCTGGAATTGACGGTGAGCTTGTTTATTGTTTCTCTTTAACTCTGATTATTCTCTGCAACAATGGCTGCCGACAAGGAGAGAGAGACCAATGTTTACATGGCGAAGCTGTCTGAGCAGGCTGAGAGATACGACGGTAACGTGGTTTTTTTTTTTTTACCCATCTTGACTTTCCTGAGGTTTCTTTTGTTGCGTCTTCGATGTTTAGTTTGTCAATGTTATTGATCTGTTTGTTGGGTTGCATTGCGCTTCTGTTGGGTCATATTAGACATTGTAAAACTGAGTCTGGCTTTGCTGTCAATTTTGTTTCTATTGGTTGAATATGTGACTCTAGATTCTAAAATTTGCTATATGAATGGGGTTTCTGTTGTTGCTTGCAATGCAAGTGAGGCGTATATTGAGAAACAAAACACCCCCCCCCCCAAAAAAAAAAAAGAAAGAAAGAAAAGAAAAGAAAAATTCATCTCCTTTTCATTTATGTTCTTCCATTGTCTACCTTAAATATATGTTCTTTTTTTGTGGTTCTAACCATGTAAAGACAAGAGCCATTTATGTAAATTGTTATTGTTTCTCTAAACGTGGTACTACCTCCGGTTTATGATCCTTTTAAAGGAATCACTCGAAGGAAGTTACAATTAGTTAATGCTTTGATTTCTTTAATAAAAATTATCAAATTATTCCAAAACTACCTTTCATTGACCTCTATCATATTATTAATTACTCCCTCTTCCAATAAATTGAGGATTAATTACATGAAGGGCATTTTTTATAATACATCATAAATGGTTTATTAAATTTTGCAAATGGTCTTATATTATGGATCATGAAAAGGTTCTAAAAGGGGTATTAATGTATTATAGTATGGTTTGGAGGCTGATTTGTGCTCGGAGCTGTACATTATGAATATTTGATTATTTGTATTTGTCATGCAGAAATGGTTGAGCATATGAAGACAGTGGCGAAACTTAATCTTGAGCTTACTGTGGAAGAGAGGAACCTCCTCTCTGTGGGATATAAAAACGTCATTGGTGCTAGGCGAGCATCCTGGCGTATTATGTCTTCGATTGAACAAAAAGAAGAGTCCAAGGGAAATGAGAACAATGTTAAACTGATCAAGAGTTACCGCCAAAAGGTTGAGGAGGAACTCTCTAAGATATGTGGTGACATTCTTACAATTATTGATGAGCATCTTATACCCTCTTCCACATCTGGAGAAGCCACTGTTTTTTACTATAAGATGTGAGCTAGGCTGCTTCTCTGTTTAATTCCACTATTTTACACTCTTTGATTAATTGATTTCCTTTTCCAGTTCATGCATCTAATCACTTCTTTCACCTTCTCCTTCACTGCATATTTGACTTCTTTGAATCGATTAAAATATTGACCCCACTGTGGGACAAATATAGTGTTTGTATGAATGTGATGGTCCTCTCTTTTTATTTTTTGGTCCTTACACATACAGGTGTTTGATGCCATGGAGGAGCCATGAGACTACGTATGAATTTATTTTCTGCTACTTTTCTCCCTCCCTGATTTCAGCATCTTCTTGATGCAGGAAAGGTGACTACTATAGGTATCTTGCTGAGTTCAAGACTGACCAAGCAAGGAAAGAGGCAGCTGAGCAGTCCCTCAAGGGATATGAAGTATGTGCCTTTCTTGTATTTTAGTGGTAAATTGATTCATTATCATATTGCTACTTGACGCAGTCCCTATTTCTCATGTTAGGCTGCTTCAGCCACTGCTGGCACAGAACTTCCATCAACACATCCAATCCGTCTTGGTCTTGCGCTTAATTTCTCTGTGTTTTATTATGAGATAATGAACTCTCCTGAAAGGTATTTCTCTGATTCTTCCCATTACAGGCACGGCTTGTTGAGCTGCCTGCTTTGCTTGCTGTTGTGTTAATGTTATCTCAGAAATTTATAGGGCATGTCATTTGGCTAAACAAGCCTTCGATGAGGCAATTGCAGAGTTGGATACATTGAGTGAAGAGTCATACAAAGACAGCACTTTGATCATGCAGTTGTTGAGAGATAACCTGACTCTGTGGACCTCCGATTTGCCGGAGGAGGGAGGTAGGGTGTTGATTGAAACTTTGAATTGACTTGTAGGATGCATTTGAGTTTCACCTTGGACAATCTTATCTGTAAATTACTGAAAAATATTGTCCAAAACCATCAGACAAGCCTGATGTACAGTTAAATGGAAACATCCCTCCAATCTAGTCCCTCCCTTTCCCAACTATCAAAGAAAATAAAGCTGAATGATTTTCAAATATATCTATAGTTTTAACATGAAGAGACATGTAAACAATCAAGTCCTGCGTTTGGTAATAATTATGTAGTGTGACAAGCTTATGTGTCTGTGTATCCATGACTTGTACTTTTGCATATGGGTGCACCTGAAACTCCAGAAAGATAACAAGTGTGAATGGGACGGAGGGGCGATCTTTCTACCTTGACACCGTAGAATTTATTGCCTTGGAGCAAAGTCTATTTATAGTTTAATAACTCTTGGCTAGATAGCTGCATCAAGCTTCTTGTTATGTACCTTGTAGTGCAATTGAAATTTTTTTAATGTTGACGTTCAAATAATTAATGCTTTGATGCAGGTGAAGAAAGTACCAAAAATGAAGAAGCCAAACCAGCTGAGTCTGAGGTTTTTTTTTATAATGATTTCTTTTCCATATACACATGATTTCTTTTATGGCTGCTTCATATTCTAAAGTGAGAATTGTGATATTCTTTATTTTGCAGGCAAACTAAGGTAGCTCTGAAGCTTGACATGATAATCTGATACCTCTTAAGTTACTCCGCAAACGGGGCATTTTTAAGCTTTTCTTGCAATGGAGCTGGACCAGACAATGCAGACAGTGGCTACTTCAAAGTTCATGTACTCGTTATATATTCGACGACCAAAGCTAGAAATGCTATCCACTGTCTTATTTGTGTTTTTGGGGATTTACTACCTTTATTTTTATTTCCTAAGTAAGCCGGTGCATGACAAGCATTTTCTGTCTTAGATTCTTTAGAATGGTTGTGCATTTTTTTTAAAAAAAAAATGAATATATTTTGACTTGGAATTTCTAGCAAAGTTTCTATAATGTTGCTATTCAGTTTAATATTATGTTGAATAATCAAATAAACTGATCCATAGTGTAGAGCAGAGTCAACCCCTCCTTCGGTCGGTTCATGAGTTGCCAAAAGCTAACTCTTCGCTTGGTAGCCACCGGAAGTTCCTTCGCCTTGTTATGAATATATATGGACATGATCATTGATTCAGTGGAATTAAAATTCCAGTATGGAGGGCTGATATTTCAACGGATAAATCATGGAATCGTGGCATAATTTTTTTATTGATATGCATATTTGTAATTTGAAAGTGCCACGATACCCTTGCTAGGATTTTTTTTTTTTTCAAAAAGAAAAAGGCTAAGCTCAGCCTAGCAGTTGATCAAGCAACCACCGTCCGCTGCCACACAAAGCACCCCGAAGAACAGGTTCCACCATTGAAGCAAGGATTGAAATTGCAAGCCAGTGACAGAATCAAGCCCAAAACAAACTAAAAGAAGCCCAAAGCAGAACAAAATCGATCTAGAAATTGAGGCTGCCATTAGTGTCATTCGAGTTTGAGCTCAGTCACCAGTTGGAAGTTGAATTGAAACTACCCATCCGCTATCAACCCCACACCCAACACCATACCCCTTGAGCTCATGCTTTACTGTCAATGGAGGTTGTGATGGTGTCGTAAAAGGCAGGGGCATATTTACAAAAAGGGAGGTTGGAGAAGCAGTTGCAGAAGAGAGCTCGCAGTGGGGTTGGTGCTCAAAAAAGGTCAGATGAAGGGCATAATGGGGATGAGAAGGCAGGATTGAATTTGGGTTCCTAAGAGTATGAAATGGAATCCGATTCCCTCTCTTTTGGTGGAACCGTGGAAGTAGAATTGGCAAAATTTTCAATTCCATGCTACCAACTATATTTTTCAAAATTCCAATTCCATTTTCACTTCCAATTCCACTCTAGCACACCAAACAGGCCCTAAAGTTTCTTTGTCCAATCCAGATTGCACGTCTTTGGGACATTATCCAATTCAATCCCCTTCCTCGTTGATTTTTTAAAGGCACAGCTCCAACGTTTTCCTGACGCACTTATTTCACTTATGCCAGTTCCCATGATCTAGTGGAGATCTCATCCATTAGGAGAAGCTTCAATACTCATGACATTCAATTTGATACTTTCAGATATTGCACTCGTGAGCACAACTATCAGCACTCCACATTGAAAGAACTAACATTCCCCTCATAGTACAAGACCCTAAAATTCTACTAAAATATTGACCAATAAATATTCTACTGAAATGTCATAACAGCCACTTTAAGAAGATATTCTTAACGAAGTCTAATCAGTCTCATCCCATTATGTGGGGTTGGCTGTGCTCTATCAAAACTAGATATTTGGATAGATTGCTAACCAAAAATTGGGGGCAATGGAAAAACCACTTCAGCATTAAAAAAAAGAACAGGTGATTACACGAAAGATATTTATCGTATCATAACCATGAAGGGCATTTTTCATAAAACGGTTATTTATTCTGCATTTTAGCCTCTAGAGTGTAGCCTGTAATTTAGAAGAACCTGTCCCCAAAATATGAACTAACCAAAAATTGAGGGGAATGGAAAAACCAGCTGTACACAAGCTAAGCTGAACAACTGTCACATAAATATGTACATACTCCAAAAATTCTAGTCTGTATCTTCCTTGACATGGTAACTTGGAGGCAAAGAGAAGACTTGTTCACAGTTTAGCAATTCCATCTCTTCATCGTCTGGTTTCTAGGGAGGGGAGATAAAAGAGATAAAAACCATTAGTCTATTTTAGCTTTAAAATAGAGCTCAAATAATTTCACAAGTATGAATAGAAACAAAAAAACCATAGCTTAATGATTAAGTACCAGCATTTCTAAATTGTAAAATCGATCCAGCAATTGCAGGACTTCCTCAGAAGAGAAGTATCGGTCAAAACTGTTAATGGACCATACTGAGATCTTCAATTACGTAATGAGAAGCAGACCTACTAGATTATTCCTGATAATCAAACATACTACAAGGAAATAGTCGTGGTTAGAGGACCTAACCTCCTGCGCAGATACTCCATCAGACCATATATAACAAAGTGGCGATGAATGCCTGCATGAAAAATTTAACCATTTGAGCAAGCATAAAAATTATAATAATTAACTCCTTTATTTGGCAACACCATGACATTAGGAAAGCTTCGTAAAATTGCCACAAGTTGTCATCCATCAGAGTGTATCTCCTCTTCGTACTTCATATAGTCAAAATAAAACTTGTCATAAGACAACTTACTAAGAAAAAGCAATCGCTTGAACTTTACATGCTCGAACTTGCTAATACAAAGTTACCTGACCAGGATAAGACCAAATTGACTCCACCAGGATTCTATACAACCATGTTCTGGTACTCAGGAGTTATTATTTGTCACAGACTCTGGAATTCAGAATGAACGGGTTCGCTTTGACCATTAAGAGTAGGTAACCCACTACCAGTCAGTATGAAGGAAGTCATAAGATGCCAAATCTTATGTTTTAGGAGTAGAGTTTCAGAGGGAAGGGAAGGGAAGGAAAGAAATGGAAAATAATACTACCATTCCATCATTTGGATGATTACAAGGGGGAGGTACGGAAAGCGGGGAAAATATAAAGACTAGTCCACAACTCCACATTACATAATTTTGTGGTTTTTGTCAATTTCTTTTGGAGGAATTAGGCCAAAATAACACAGGATTTTAAAATGAAAATGCCAACAAGACGTCAAGAGTCTAGAGTGTCCAGTTACATAATCAAATATATTCATGACATGTGACACACATGCGTATGTTTGTGGTTCACATAACTGTTTTCATGGAATCGTACTAGTTCTGGTGCTTCATTACTATAAAATTCTAAACACCATCATCCCTACTGGGGGAGGGAAAGCAATTATGTCCTATCAGAGGACAGGAAAGTATTTAAGTAAAAATCTTCCATCTTAAAGAATAACCAATGCTGAAGTTATTTACCAACTCCATCAAACATAACTTCACGTTCTGCCAGACAAGAGTTGGAATCATTAGCTAAATTATTTTCTTTAAGGTGTCATTTACCATAACTGAAATCTCAAGATGAAAGCAAACTGGCCAAAATAATCAGCATACAATAATTTTAGCAAATCAGAAATGACACTTCCCCCAGTCCCATTGATATACACACAAAAATTCGTGCAAAGAGGCAAAAAAAAAAAAAAAACAACAACAACTATAATGATTGCAGATAAACAGCTTGCCTTGTAGTTTTTTTAGAGAATAAATCTGAAGACCCTGTAACAGTCTCAGCTCCAACTCGACCTGCGTTGGTTCCTATAACCAGAATCGCAAATCAATGTTTGATTCAAAATGCGCCACAGTGATCTCACATCAGACACTTGTACAAAGAGAGATTAACCTTGGGTAAAGAAGAAGCAGAGGAAGGAGGTGCTTTGCATGGAGAATGGACAGACGCGCCATCTTGTTCCTCTTCTTTGGGTTTGCCTCCACTGCCCATCTTCGTATAAGCACCTAACTATTAATCAGCAACAAAGTTTTAGCGAAGATGAATATACATATTATCAGTGAAACTGTAAAGGGAAAATGACCATACCTTTTTCGTTCGCTAGGGTTTTGGGTGGTCGATCGGGAAGTAACTGAATTTTTGAAGGAACCTTGTATTTTTTGCCCCCCCGGGATAGAAAAAGAAACCTGGTTCGATCCCTTGCGTTGCTGCTGCTGAAAATCGTTAGCCCTGTATGTTGGACTTTAGGCCCATGGATGATGTGGGCCAGTCCATTTAACACTGACTAAGCCCAAGGTCTTTTGTGATAGATGTTAGTAAGATCAAACAAGTTCTCAGGTTCAACTGGTGTGGGAGTCGGTTTTTCTCACATTTAAGAAGGGGATTTGATCCCTACATTAATCAAGGTGTTTGGGGAGGCATTCTAAAGGTCTAGGAAGCAGTGGTAACGCTGGTAGAGGTGGAGGCATGTGTACTCTCTGGCCAGTATCTCCTGTGAACTGGGCTTCAAACGCCCTGCCCTTAGACTGTGGGCGAGCCCAACCCCTTTCCTAAAATTTATATATCAAAAAAATATGCATACAAGTTCCGGATTAGTTAAAACCGAAGGTTCCAGTGAATAGAGTGTGATACCAAAAAAAAAAATAATTCATACAAGTTTTTGTGGTTTTGTTTTTTCACCAAGTGGATGGTCTATGGAAAAGTTGTTATTGCCCCTGGTCATTATTATAAAGCATCAATTAACAAATATATTTGATTATTTTTATAAAGTATTTGTTTGTTTCCAAATAGTATTAAATATTCTTTTTCACGTATGCCCATAATAATAAGGGTAGTGGATGAGAATAATAATTAATATAATATTAGAATTTAGTGCAATTAGTAGGGATAATATTAGAAATTACTTAAATTTTATGATAAATTTAATGACTTTAACTTTTTTTATTAGTTTGTGGGAATTATTTTGAGGATGAGGAGAGATAGGTAGAGAAGGGATAATGAAAATATCCTTTCCCATATTTATTGTCTAAAAATGCTTTGAACATGATTGTTGCTAATAAAAGAATACATATACTGGACAGAAAAAAGAAAGAAAGAAAGAAAGAAAGGGGAGGAACCAAGGAATCACAAGAGGTGTTAGTTTGAATTTTTTTTTTCATTTTTTAATTATTTTTCAAACAAATAACAGTATTTTTATTTTTATTTTTTTTTTGCCATATAAAGGTATATAAAGTTGACTTGGATAACTGTTTTTAATTTAAATAGAGTTAAGGTGCAAAAATACACATATAATTTACTTCTAAAAGTGCTCAATACCAAATGTTTTTTTTATATGTAAAAGTATACATATGGTTATAAATTAGATGCAAAAAACCATTTGACCATTAAGTTTGACTTTTTTAACTTTTAAATGTGCAAAAATACAAATTTGATTTAGCAAAAAGAGCGTCCAACACCAAGTGATTTTTTAATTTAATAATTTTATTTTAATTGAAGGAAAATTATTATTTATCAAATAATATTGTTCTGTTTTGATGAAAAATTATTTAAATAATTTCTGGTTAAATTTGTTAGATCAAAAAATTAAAATTATTTTTAATTAAATATAGTATTTATGATATCAAATTGTAAATGTATAAATACTTATTTATTAATTATTAATTAGAAAATTAATCGAGGAATATTATAAACTTATAGTTATAAAGTTGACTTATAAATATTTATTTATCAATTATTAATTAGAAAATTTAATAAATAATTTTTAAGAAAACGAAACTAAATTATGGAAATAAATTTTTTTTACCGTTTTTAATCCTCCTTTCTAAAATAATAAATTAAAAAAAAAAAATTGGCCTCCTAGGAACTATACATAAAGAAATAATAATTTTCCTTTAATTAAAATAAAATTATTAAATTTAAAAAAACTTGGTGTTGGACGCTCTTTTTGCCAAACCACATGTGTATTTTTGCACATTTGAAAGTTTTTTTTTTAAAAAAAAAACTAAACTTAACGGTCAAAGTCAAACTTAACAGTTAAACAATATTTTTGCACCTAATTTGTAATTCACGTGTGTATTTTTGTATCTAAAAAAAAATATTTGGTGTTGAGTGTTCCTTAAAGTAAAGAAAATGTGTATTTTTACACCTTATTCCATTTAAATACATAAGGATTCTTTAAATAATAAATATTATGCATTTAACTGTTTATCAAGATGTTATATACCTTAATTGGGACAAATATCAACATTTAAGGGATCAATCAAAATAGATTCTGTTTAGTGTTTGCCATTGCTCATATGTTTACACGACCAAGTCCTAAAAGGTACATTGCTGAATGATAGGCAAACATACAAATGTAGTACAGATATTAACTTTTAAATTTTGAATTATCTTAAATTTTTTTAAACCAATTATATTCAAATTTAAATAAGTTACATATAATTGATCCATAGAAAAATACTTAGGTAAAGTTTTAAAATATTATTATTTAAGTATAAACAAGAACAAGACTTAACTCATTAGGTGAGGTCGACTATGACATAAAAAAAATAAATTACATCCCATGTGTGATTGAAAAACTCCTTATCATAGAATATAAGGAATTTGACATGTAAGTGGTGTTTTATTTATACTAATTTTATTATTTTGAACAAAAACATAACTGTAAAATATTTAAAAAATTATTTAAAATTGTTTATATGACCTACTACATAATAGGTGGGTTTAGTTCATTATATACATACACCTATGTTGATATTGGTGAAACCTTTAAGCTTAAAGATGTCATCAATTAATTCAAAAGTTAGCTGTCATCAAATTGAAAACCTGCTTCATTAATTTCTTTCCTTCCAACGGAAAGCATAATTATTATTATTTCAACTAAACCCACTTTTGAGCTATCTTTCAGGCATCAAATACAAAAGTATGGCTATGAATTAGAACACGAATAAAGGTGTCATGCGTGTCACAGAAACAGCGAAATTTAAATCTATCCACTTTTAGGATCTTGTTTGAGAATTATTATATACTAACTTTTTTTTTTCCTTTTCAATAGTTGTTTTCTTCTTTCTCGGGTGTGTGTATATATTCCTTTTTCATACAAATACGCAAAAAATACTCCTTTTTTAGACTGTCACATTTAGATTGGTTATGGAGAATAAGGTCTAAAAAATTTGACAGATGACAATTTATAATAGAAAGACATTTTCAGATTAGTTCCTTTAAATTAAAATCTAAAATATATTATGTAGAATGGATTTCTAAACACCTGGCCTAAAAAAATAAAATAACAAAAAGTAAAAGGTTAATTGCTTTTTAGACTGATTATCTCTTATAACCAGACAACCAGTCTAAAAGATGAAACTTTTTAGACCTGATATTCTTATAACCAGTCTAAAATATGTGGAATTAAAAAAAATGATATATTTATTTCTTTTAAGGCCTGATATTTCAAATAATAAGTCTAAATGATGAACTTTTTAGACTTGATTTTGAGCAAAACCGGTCTAAAAGATGAGCCCCAAATTAAAATTTGCTACATGAATTCTCTCTTGATCGCGCGTAAATTGAATTTCACTCTCTAAATCTCTTTTCTTGTTGCGATTACTGTGTGACCTATGTCACCTTTCTAATGTGTGTGTGTGACATCATCGCTGCTATTTTCTTGTGGGCATTCCTCTATTTTGTGCCCTTGTCATTGCTTCAAATTTCTCTCTTGACAAGCTAGTTCCAGTAAGCTCATTTTTCGTCAAAGTTTTTTTTTTTTTCAATTTGTTGGTACAATGATGCCCTTAACGCTCCTTGCATGCAATTTTTCTATCTGTGAGCGCAATTTAGTACAATTTTTATTTTCTTTGTCATCCTCTTTCCACATTTACACCCATTAAATATATGACGACTCTCATTATCTCTTTTCAATAAATTTTTACTCAATATCTTCCATGTACTCTATTAACAAACAAGGGTATAAAATGGGGAAAAATGTATATCTTACTCATTTATTGTTTTTAACTACTATTTTAAATTGTGTAATTTTAGTATCGTTTCTTATGAAAAGGAGTAAAAAGGGAGTTTTTTTTTTTTTGTCTTTTTAGAAACGTTTTAATGTGTATTAAATATTTTTTTTTCATATATGTTCATATTTAATAAAGGTGGTAGTGAGAGATGGTAGAAATTATTTTAATGTTGAAGTTTATTGTGGTTGATTTGGGTAATATTATAAATCATTTGATTTATTTTTTTGACAAATTTAACACATTTAAATATTTTAATTGGTAGGTGTAAACTAGTTAGATCCGCCTTAAAATAATTATGGGGTATTTCTATAATATTGATGATCCGTCTTTCTCTTTTTTGAGGGGGTCAATGGGGTCCATACGTCCAATGATTCTCTGTTGCTGCCCATGATTGGAATTTCAAAACCATAGCTTTCAACCATATAAAGTAATATCCAAGCAACCTCCAGTTTCAACTTTCATTTATGGTATTTTCCTTACATTTATAGGCACAAAATTATGGCTTACAAATTATGATTGGTTAGAGTCTTATAAAAGAATTTTTCCGCATGTAGTTTACACATTTATATGATTTTAATATATATTTTATACTCCAAAATAACATTTTGTTTTTCTTTTTTCAGCAAAATATTCCATTCAAGTTAATATTTTTGTTCATTTGTTTAAATTTAATTATATGTTTTATAAATTTATAATTATAATTTGACTTTTTTTTTTAATTTCAATTCACAATACTACGTGAGACCTTGTTTAAGGATGTTAGGTGCCAAAAGTTTCCTGAACTGACCACTCTTAATAAATATTTTATTTGGTATTTTAACAAAAATAAAAGAAAATAAGTAATTTAATTTAGACCACCTACATCAAATTCAAACTTAAACCATTTGGATTTACATAATCTACGCTCAATTGAGAGAATCTGTATTCAACTATATGCATGGTTGACTTTTTCTTAACCTAAAAGAACTCCATTCGATCCTAAATATAAGATAAAGTTAACTTTTTTTAGAGATATTAAAGAAGCTAATTAAATTATTTTAGATTATTTTTATTTTTATTTTTTGTCCAAACTAATTAGTTTTACTAATAAACTAATATATAATTTAATGATACACAATATATGATATGGTTAAGTAACTTATTTAATTTATTTAATCTTTTTTTTAAAAAAAGGTCAACTCTATTTTATATTTAGGATGTGGAGAGTAAAAAAATTTAAAAAAAAAATTATTTCTTTAATTTCTACGCACCGTGTTCTATATTTTTTATTGTCTGATAAAACTTTGATCAAGACACAATAATCAGGTTTACTTTAACTGTTTTTGGACTTTAATGCCCTTTTCATGTATTTCTAAAATTCAAACCCTAAATAAAATTAAATACAAATAGAAGTTCAAGGAATTTGGATGTACTCTTACGTCTTGATCGGATTATTGAATTAATTTAATGGTAAAATATTAGCTAAGTCTATGCCAACAAAAGCACTCTTTTAATATGTAATAATAAGGCAGGTAGCTTTATGCGTGGTGATAAGGATTTGTTATGTAACAAGAAGATCATTTAAAAAGAAAAATTATTACTATACTTAAAAGAAGACAAAAGTTAGGTCCATTATGTTCAATTCTCCCAGACCAAAAAAAAAAAATTATGTTCAATTCCCCAATCAAATCGTACAAAGTGGAGTTTTCTTAAAAAGAAAATTCACATTGATGAAAATTTCAAAATTTTTGAACTATTAATAATAATAAAATCATATATGACAATATTTAATTAAAGAATTACATCTAATGAATATAAGTAAATCGACTCAAGTTTTGTGCAATTAAGTACACGTCATAAATTTCTATAATTTCTATTATTGTTATTACTAATGGTACATCAAATCATCTAGGGTAAATATAATTATTGTTTACTGATTTATATGCAAGCTAGAAAAGGAGTGTTAACTAAAATAATTATTTTGATCATGAAAATAAGTTTCATGAATTTATTTTAAGAATATGATAAAAAAAAAATGCTATCAAATAATGAAGGATATATTATATTTAGGTTAGTTAAATAAGCCACTTGGTCCAATGGAATGTTATAAGTGTATAATATATGGCCCGCATAAGAGACTAGAAGACATAAGATCTTATTTTACTAAACAAATCATATGAATGGCATGTAAAAAAATAATAAAATTATAATTATTAACGAGATGTTTGATTTCTATTAAAGAATATTATGGTTTTAGATTTTATAAATTAAAAAAATTCACTTGCGAGAATATTTCTAATTAAGTTCGATAATACCTAAACATGATTTAATTGTATTAAATATTAGAGTGTTGTATAAAAAAGAGTCAATTTTACACTTTAATCTCTTAAAAGATGAAGCACTCAATCTTTAGGGGCTAATTGGAGCTGTAAAGTGGCATATTTTTCATGTACAAAGTATTATTATGCTTCAAAAGTTTATTTTTGGTGCCACCCTATCCTAACTAGTAATGATATATAATTACTTATAAGTATATATGCCCTTTTAAAAAAAAAATAAGCATCACTGTTTGGGTGTGTTTGGGTTGGGAGGAGGCTTTCCACCTATTCCTTTAAAATCTGCTGCCATCCTTTTTTTTTTTTTAAATGTGTTGACATCTTGGTGCCAAAATGGCACTATTTTTTTATTATTTATTTTTATATAACATTCACCATCTGAAATATGTTTTTTAGCACCAGTCGGAAGTATTTTTTTAGTATCATGAACTATTTTTTAAGATTATGAAATATTTTTTCAATACTAGCAAGTATCCTGAAATATCTTTTTAGTATCAATCAGTATCATAAAGTATCTTTTTAGTATCAATCAATATCTTGAAATATTTTTTTTAGCACTAGTCAGTATCATGGAGTATTTTTCCTCTTGAAAAAAAATATTTTATGGTACTAACTAATGCTAAAAAAAATACTTCAAGATATTGAATGATATTAAAAAAATACTTTAGGATACTAATGGGTAGTAAAAAAAATATTTCAAGATACTAGCTAGTACTTAAAAAATACTTCATGATCTTGATAAATTATTTTATGATCTTGAAAAAAATATTTTATGATACTGATTGATACTAAAAAGATTGTTCAGGATACTAACTGATACTGAAAAAATACTTCATGATCTTAAAAAAAATATTTCAGGATAATAAATAGTACTAAAATTGGTGCTAAAAAAATACTTCGGAGGGTGAATGTTATTTTTTTAAAAAATGAACAGTGCCATTTTGGCACTAAAACGTCGCCGCATTAAAGAAAAGGAGAGCAGCAGATTAATGAGAGGAAAGCCTACTCCGTTTGGGTTGAGGGGAGGGGAGGGAATGGAGGGAGGATAGAGAAATTTTTTCCTCATATTGACCAAATTACCCGTGTAAACTTTTCAATATTCTAAAAATACACTTTCAACAAAAAGGAATATCCTTTTCATTAATATAAATTTGGTAAAAGTCATTTCTCCCCTCTTATTCCCTCCCCTCAAACCAAGCACACTATTAGGGGAAAATGGTTCATTTTAATCAGCATTATGATATTGATATGAATATATCCTTAGATATGAAACTTTTTAATTTTACCCCTATTTGAGTATTTAGATCATTTATAATTTAGATTAACTAATAGGGAAAATTAGAACCAATAACCTTAAGCAAATGATATTTATTGGAATTTGGAAAGGACCATAAAATTTATAATTATTCAGAAAGACCAATAACTAAAATACAAATTTAAAATTACTCAATTACGTTAGATTAAACTTCCCACATTCTATCCTTAAATCTCTCTCACATTCTATTTTAAAAGTAATTTCAATTTTATTTTTCAGAAAAGTTACATTGGCCAAAATCATCATTTTTCTTAATTTTAACTAACATTTACATAAATTATATTTTAAAACATATCATTTAATTATTGACATAGATGTTGACCCATTTAAATCATGAAGTTTTTTTTTCTTATTTATATAATCTTTTATAAAATTAAATCTTAAAATAGACCAATTTAGAATATGTTAAATTTTCTATCTAATATTTTAGTCAGTAAAAAATATTTATCCACATAAAAAATAAAAATTATTATTATTTGTTTATATTGTAGACTTTACTGATTAAATTAATTTTTTATTAACATGATTTTATTTTATTTTTTTGGTTTAGACAAGGAGAAGGAAATCATGTATACTATTCTCAAATAAAAAATATAATAGATTATCTAAACTTTATTTTTTCACCTATATTAACATTACATGATTTTTGGTCGAAAAAACATTGCAGGACTTTTATTTGTAAAACTGACATAATCTATTCAGACATAATGCAAATCTCCTTTGAATTGTTTAAATTGCATATATTTTTTTTTAAAAAAATTAGATACACATAATCTTTCTTTGACATTGATAATAAATTATAAAACATTTTGAGTTTTTCTAAAATTATATAATTTTTTTTCAATTTAATTTTGTGTCAAATTTAAAAGTTATAATTTTGACAAAATTGAAAGATGTTTCTGTTTTTTTTTTTTTTTTTCAATAGATACCTACCTAAGGATAAAAAATGAGAGAAAGTGAGTTTACTTTAATGAAGTTTTAAAATTTATATTATTTTTATAATATGAGATAAAACATAGGAGGTTTAATCAAGGATAATTTAGTATTTTTAAATTTTAATTTTGGTAATTAGTTCTTTTAAATAATTACAACTTTTACTATCCTTCCAAATAAATATCATCCACTCTAGGTCTTTTTCTCTAATTTTTCCTAACTAATAATACTATATATCAATTAATTGTAAAAAAATAAATGCAAATTTTTTCTATTTTTCAAAAATATTGAAGGTTAACTATTATTATTTTTTAAATAATATACATAGACATAATCAAAAATAAAATGTAAAAAATTTCATGAAATATAAGTATATTGAATTAGGAGATTTTCTTGAGATAAAAGGATCAATAAAGTCATAACCACCTCACGTGACATCTCACCAAACTTTAGCTTCTCGATTGGTTTATGGAATCTGAAGTAATGTAAAGGAATTAATGTAATACAATGTAAAAAAAATATTGAAATGATGATTATATGAATTTGTTTGGTTCGTCTTTATGAAAAGACGATGCATTTGCATAAAAATGCATGGTTGGATTGCATCAGATATGAGAATATATGAGAATAATATAACAATAGATAAAATTAACCATGTCTACACTAGAGGCGGAGCTATGGGGGGGTTAGGGGTGACCACCAACCCCCATAATTTTTTTTTTTAAAAAAACATTATATATATGGTTTGAAATCTGTAAAACTCAACTACCTGCTTCTTTATGATGAAAATGTTGGTTGGGTTAGATTTAGAGTTTGCTTTAGTTAAATTTCGATACAAGGGAAACAAACCTACAAGCACATAAGCCTTTTATAGTATTTATAGGCGAGGGACTAATATGCCTTATGTATTACACTAATCTTCTGTCATTTCTCTATTATTCATCTTCGTAGATTCATATGATAATAGTCTATTTTATTGTCTAATTAATCTACTTCATCACATAGTTTAAATTTGGCTCCGGTTATCAATTAATATTTTAGTATTTTACTTATCATCTCTAGATGATGATGAGCTGCTAATTTGGTTTTGATAGGATTTTATAGTGTATACCATCTAATAGTTTTATTATTAACTTCTTTGTGTGGATCTCTTACCACTACAGTGAAATAATCTTAAACCTTTTATATTGAATGATTACTTGTAGTTTGATATTATAATTCTCAATTTCCTTCAGACTTAGGGAGCTTAAATCCAAACAAGAAAGCAACTTGAAAAGGCTACATGACAAACTTGAGACATAAGTTTTTCTTCAATTTCTTATAGGCTCTATGCATGTCAATGGCAAGTTACTCCAATAATAGCTTTCTCCCATGCTTGGATTGATATCCAAATTTACCCTCGGTGTTGGCATAGTTGTGACCATGTTTAAATTTAGGGTTAAGTAGCAAATCTGCCCTGAAAGTATACATCGAGAAGCAATGTTGCCCTGTAAGTTTTTTCAGGTTCAATTTCACCTCGGAAGTCTAAAAGTGAAGCAATGTTGCCCTTTTTCGTTAAAAAGTTAACGGTCAACGTCAATTTTTTAACTGGCAACGTTAGTTTTTTAATGGAAAATGGTAACATTGCTCCACTTTTAAACTTTTGGGATGAAAGTTTGAAAAAACTTCCATAACAACATTGCTTTCAAGTGTGTACTTTTGGGGCTGATTTGCTACTTAATCCTTAAATTTAACGTAATAATAAAAAAAAAGGCAGACTCTATGCATAGAGTAGTACACCTTTCTATATTTGACTCCCAATGAGAGACTAACATATTTACATTTTGTTTGGAAAAGTAGTTATTACCATCACATAATAAATGTTTAGGCTAAACGATATATAACCCTTAGAACTTTGATAATGTACAGAATACCTCCATTTTTCTTTAAAATTTTACTATAAACTTTCTTAAGCTCTTACATTTATGTGAATAATTTTTACACAATTAATTTTATACATTGCTTATCCGCACATAACTTAAATTTAGAGGATTATTGATAATATATCATTTAAAGATTAAGGGGTTATAAGTACAAAAATTGATAGTTGAGAGTTATCACACGCTCAAAAAAAAAAAAAACTTCAGGATGATTTGTTATTAATTTTAAATGTTAAGAAAGTTATTTGTACAAAATTCAAATAACCTTATATAATTTAACCAAATATTTAAAACGATCAAGAAGAATATGATTGAATTCAAACTTTCTTTGCCTTTCAAAGGATTTTTAAGAAAAACTTTGTTGAAATTTTTCCCTTTAAAAATTTAAGACAAATAATAATACTTTTTTTTTTCTATCATGATCTTGTTTGCTATAATGTTAAATGTCCAAGATAACTTAACTACATATTGTAAAGTTTTTCAAAAAATATTTTTTAAAAAATTTTAATCATGTAGTACTCACAACAAAACAAAAAGATACTTTGTAGCAGTTAAAATGACGTATTTGTAATGGTTTTAACTACTACAAATGAAATTAGTAGCGGTTAAAAAAACTGCTATAAAACACACTGTTACAAGTAAATTAGTAGCGGTTTACCAAACCCAGCCTACATATAATTTAACTGCCACTGAATTGTAGCAGTTTGTCACCATCGTTACTAGATGAAATTTGGGTGACGTCGTGTGTGAAGATTTTATAGCAGTTTGATAACTGTTACAATATGAAATTGAACATTAGTAGGGTTTATGTAGCCGCTAATAAAGACATCACCAAAAATTTAAAAAAGGGCAGTAAAAATTTGTAGCAGTTTATTTACTGCACAAAATTGGATGAAATTTCAAAAAAGGCGCCAAACGTTTCAAATTATTGTATAGTGATTTAGTAACCGCAACAAAATTTTGTTGCCCTTTTTTGAAAAAAAAGTTCCGCCTATTTTTTTAATCCAATTTTGTAGCGGTTAAAAAAACCGCTACAAATTAATAACATTTCCTAATAAAGCTTACAGTTGTTAGGGCATGCATTAATTTTTTCATAGTTCAAGCCTAATATATTAAGTATCTTCTTGGCCTCGTAGAAGGTTGTGGGAATGTTCGACTAAGGGAAATCATATTGTAGTAATTCCAACAACAACGATATTGCTTTATCAGTGATCCCACATAAGCATTTGATATGATACAATTTGATCAAGAAAGATAATTTGGAGTATATCCGACAACCTGCATACAATGGACGATCAGCCTCATCCATGAGGCAAAAACCTGAAGAAAACAAGTTCTTCACCATGAACTTTTGCGGTGCAGTTGTTGTATTGAAAATCAAAAGCATCACGAACAACTTCATTAACATGATCATCTTGATCTAATTGATTTACTACTTATAAACCTCAAGGGAGAGTATCCCCATATCTTATACCATATACTTCAACATGAACTCCCCATAATGTATATTCTTCTGGGAAAGGTTTTAGAAGCAAATGTTCCTTAGCAACTTCTCGTGTATGCAACTTCTTAAATTGTATTGACAACAAGGACACACGATCTTACCATTATAGCTAAGATGAAGCATTCAATCCTATCAAATACGTGGGAGAATTGCGTGACAACTTGATCCTTGACTTATCTATATGCAATGAACAAAGATGGAAAGTATATAATTCAAGAGAGAATGTTTAATCTTCTTCACCACGTTTATTGGGCTTATTGCAATGTTGGATAATTTTTAGCGGTTCAAAAATCTCTACACTAACCGCTACAAAGTTAAGATACCTTTTGTAGCGGTGTAAAACCGCTAGGATAATGCTACGTTAATTATAAATTTGGTAGCAGTTATTGTTTAAACCGTTACAAATGTCTGGCAGGTTGTTTAAAACTTTGAATTTCAAACTTGTAGTGGTTTTTGTAGTAAACACTGCTACAAATATAAGATCTTTTACCTTTGTAGTGGTTTAGGATTTAACCCGCTACTAATATAATTAACATTAATAATAATGAATTAATATAAGTATTAAAATATTATTCCATTATTGTGCTTATGATAAATATTTTTAAATTAATATATATATATATATATATATATATATATATATATATATATATATATATATATATATATATATATGACCTTTTCTATTTTCAATAACACTTGTTATATGATATAATTAACATTAATAATGATAAATTAATATAAGTATTGGAATATTATTCCATTATTTTGCTTATGATAAATATTGTGTTGGTATTTAAATTAGTGGACATATTATGAAATGTCAACAAATTCAAAATAACAAATATTTGAAATACATAAAATTGTCCAAAAATAGAAATAAAAGCTAACTATTTGAAGCCTGATCATAGGGCGGGTAGGAGCAGAGGTAACAACACCCTTGTCATCAGCAAGAGAAGGCAGAGGGGTTGTATCGAAGGTGAACATAGGAGGAGGTGAGGGAGGTGGAAACTATCTATCAGGAAACATCTGCGCCAAGGAACCAATCAGAAAATCCCAACTCTCCTTATGATGAGCGTACCAAGTGTCAGCCTGGTCCTGAAACCACTTAGCAAACTTCTAAGTTTTGGCGTCTACCTTCACATCTACCTACGTGTCGATCATTGCTTGAACCACCTCAGCTGTCGGCCTTCTCACACCGGAGGGTCCAGCCTCAGAGGCAGCACTCTTGCCGCAGACCATGCTAGACCTAGTGCCTAACCTCATACCCCTAACGTGCCCAGGATGCTCAGCAGGGCTCATGACAACTTTCAAATGGGCAATAAGATCTATAGACCCTTGTGACTTTGGGGCTTGGGACTCTCACAACTCTGCCTGAGTCTGTGCGATCTGCTCTTGGTGCACACATTTTATAAAACATTAATGAAACAATTACATTCAATTTAAATAAATTAAATAAACTATATAAATCACTTGTATGTAACTTACAATAACTTCTTCTGCTTGCTAAGAGGTCGTCGTTCGGTCATGATGTTTACAGGTGTATGTGAACAGCTCCCCATAGTCTGTCTAACGGTTCTCCTCCTGAGCCTTCCTCTCTTGAAAGAATTAAAAGAATATAAACTTTGATATTTCATAAATAAAACATTAATAATTTTCTAATATAAAGCTAAAATTAATCTAACTTTAAAATTATCAGCTCATTGTAGGTCACAACAAATGTCTTGAATCCTGTTGTGTGATGAATTCTCTGCTACAACCAGCTTATGACTCTGGGATACAATAATTACAAAAAGAATATTTATAAAGGAATTAATTATTCTTTAAAAATGTACCTATCACTGTGGGCTCCTCCTGGATTGGACAAAACTAGGCCAGTTTAATGTAGGGACATCATCTGAGACGCTCTCAATTAGTTGTTGTAGAGGAATCGTCCCATCCTTATTCATCCTGTTGTAGAGACTACCCCTCTGGTTCTTCCAGTCGTCCCTCATCTTCATTAGTGTTCCTATTAGCTCAAACTTTAAACTTATGTTGTATCATAATTTTATTATTAATTAATTAATTAATTAATAAACCAAAAATTATAACTGTTTACATCTAAAATATAATTAAACAAATTTACTTACCTGCAAAACTTCCTTAAACGATGTGTCTTTCAGCAATCTCAGAACATGCTTCCAACTCTTTAAGTGGATGGGGAATCGTACCCAATTCTTGCCCTAATCCATCAGTCATCGGTTGAAAAGGTGACTACCGTTTTTGATCGGCTGATCCGTCATTTAATTTCAATCAACTATGACATGTGGCCCCTGTAACAGATTCACATTGGGAACATCCAGCTTCCTCCAAGTAATGTTCTCTTGTGGATCTGCACAATTATAAGCACATTTTTGTATTAAATGTGGATACAATTTAATTAGCCATATGAAAGTTAAATTTAAATTTTGTCAAAAAAATTATTAAATTTACCTTCAACATCCATCTCAAATCCAGTCCAGCGCGAAGATGATGGTTGGAGGTTCCCTTGCTCTTGCTCCTCCTCTCGAACGATAAACCTCTCCGCCTCGCTTATGGGAAAGTCAATGTCTATCTCATTATTTTCCTCATAGTCGCATAGGGATATCTATGCGTCATCTTGCGGAATATTTTCCTATAGGGTCTCCAGCGGTAGGATTGGCTCCTCTGAGAAGAGCTGATCTATGTGAATCCCCACCTATGATGGCACAGGAGGCACATGTGGCACAGGGGTATTTCTACCACGACCGCTATCACAACCCCCTCTACTACTGCCCCTTAGAGCACTCTACCACATACCATCTCATTCCCTTTCCCTATATGTCTCTTAGAATCCATAACAAATATTGTGTACCTAAATGTTGTAAGAGAGCATGAGAGAATGAAACTTAAGCAACGATAACTCAAACCTTACGTTGTTTACTTTGTGGTGGAGACGTGCTTTTAAGGCGTAAATTTTGTAGTGGTTCTATGTCCAAACTATTATGAAACTCAAACATTTGCAGTGGTTTAAAAGAAACTGCTACACAAACCACTACAAAATACAACCCTACCGCATCCACCATGACGTTTCATTAAATCTTCATTAATGATGAAAATTGTTACAGTTTTTGAGGTAAAACCGCTACAAAAAACAATAAAATCTGTAACGATTTTACATAACTACTACAAAATGTCTTGACTCTTTGCATTTTGTAGCGATTTTAAGAAAAAAAACCGCTACAAATGTTTATCATTAATGAAGATAGCGCAACATGCAAGAAATATTGGTTTGCAAGGTAAATGCCAATCTCTGATGAAAAAGTCATCGACTTATTTTCATCAGACAAAGACAGCTACGTTGCAACCAATATTTCCTTGCATGCTGCAGAGTCTTCAAAAAATGATTTAGAGGGTTGGGGTATATAGAGGTTTGAAGTCTATAGCAGTTTTGGAATATACCTACTACAATTATTGATCATCTGTAGCAGGTATTGCACGTAATCGTGACAAAATAATATTTTATAGTGGTTTTTTATTTCAAATTGTGACAAATCTTGTGATTCTTTGAATCCTTATCTTATAATCGTGACAAACAAAACCGCCACAACCTTCACGCCATTACTCTCCAATATGGCGCCAACGTTGTAACAGTTTATTTCTAAAAACTACTACAAAGTTTGTTATAAACAAGCATGCCTTTTGGTGCGAGTGTTGCCATTGCAAATTTATAGCGGTTTAGGTATAAACCGCTACAAAATCTGATATTTGTAGCGGTATTTTGTCACCGCTACATATTAACTGCCACTAATTGACAAATTTTTTGTGGTGACTCCATTCCATCCTAAAATTATGAGTTAAATAACCACATCATATACATATACATATTCATACATACATACATACATACATACATACATACATATATATATATATATATATATATATATATATATATATATATATGTACATATACGTGTGTGTGTAATGAGCGAAGTTAGTTATTTTGCAAAAAATATATGTGAGTTTTATTAAAATAATATTTTAATAATTTACAATAAAGCTATCTTATTAACATAAACTCCTTTCAATATGTAAAATCAATAGGAATATATTAGAGAGAAAAAAGTGTAAATTTAAAAGATAAAATAAATTCAAATGCACAAAATCAATGCAAACTCTCTAACTAGCTTTTGCATTGAGGATTAAAGGGAGTATTTTTTTATTCCAAGCCATAGAGCTTTTAAAAAACATGATCATACAAAGAAACAAGGAAGTTGAGAGAAAGTAAAAGAAAATAACATAGAGAAGCGCAGTCCAATCAAGCAGGATAAATAATCACCTCGCTAGGTAAATTAATTAAGTTTCTCACAAAACTAATTCAAGAAAAGAATGATAAGATTAAAAAAATTAAGGCAAGTTTAAATAACAGGGGTAAAATTAATTGTACCTTGTTTGGGAAATCATCATTATCATTGTGGTAGCAATGTAGCATAGTCTAGTCTTTAAAATAAGAGTTAGTTGATGATTGAATTTGTTTCTAAATATATGACATTAATCCACTTTGTCTTCCAAATTTATATTTTTTTTCCTAAAAAAATTCTTATATTGATTACACAAATAAAACAATTTCTATTCAAATGGTACTCATGAAGAAAGATGATCTTTTTGGAAAGGGTTTAGTAGCAAATTTGTCTCGAAAGTTTCTACTGAGAAGCAATGTTGCCCTGAAAATTCTTCTTGTTTCAATGTTATCTTAAAAGTTTCAAAATATAACAATGTTGCCAATTTCCCTTGAAAAGTTAACGGTCAACGTTAATTTTTTCACAGTCAATATTAGTTTTTTAACGAAATATAACATTACTACTTTTTGAAACTTTTAGGGCAATATTGAAGTAGGAAAAACTTTTAGGGCAACATTGTTTTTGGGTCTATACTTCCGCAGCGGATTTGCTACTTAACTATTTAGGAAATGAACCTATATTTGTTAAAAATAAAAAACATAACTAACTTTTTTTTAATTTATTTAAATTAGTCAACTAACTATCCAAATTAAATAAAAGTTTGACTAATAGTTAGTTTGATGTGGTAAGAATTAAGAAAATATTTGACTTAACTGGATGTCTTGATAGCATAATATCCGAGTTTGACATGAACCATCAAAGAAAAGGAGGAAGTATTTGAGAGACTAAATCAAAACAAAATTAAAATATTGATTAAAAATAAACAGAGAAAATTGAAGTTTGTGCCTTATCATTCTCTTTCTCAATATCCGTCCCTAACCAGTATGGGTCTCAATCGCATATTTCCACATATTTTAAAATAAACAAAATATTGAAAATAAAATGGCCATTGAATGAGTGTAAAATAGTAGCTTTTAGGCCGTGTATTCTAACGATAATTGAGTCGACCGAGCTCAACTAAATCCTGATTGGCATATCCAAAAATGTTTATGTATAAATTGAATAAAAAGCTATAAATTCATAAGTATATGAAAAAAAAAGCACACAAACACACAAAACTCTTTATTCTCCAACATAGAGTTACTAAAATATAAATATAATAAAAAGAAAAATCTTAAAAAAATACCACTTGAATTTTAAAATCCTAAATATGTAATTTTATAATAAAATGAGTTGTCAATTATTTTACTATTTTTATTAATCTTATTACTATTATTGTCAACAGAATTTTGAAGTTTAAGTGATATTTTTTTGTCATTTTCCCTACAATAAATTGGCATTTCTGGAAAAGAAAAAACTCAAAACAAGGTTGTTTAGGCTCAAGAAGAAAAATAAAAATAAAATAGAATTCAATTTGCCACACATGTGTAAAAGGGAGAATAATTTTTCGGTCATAATTAAAGAAAATAATATAAAAAAAGTTGTCATTAATAAGTGAAAAAAGAGACTAATAAGTGAATCGGTTATTTTTAATAACTTATAAAATTTATCAATATATTATTTCCATTGGTTAAAACTAAAAGTTATTCAAACTTTTAATTTGACTAAGCGAGAGGCTCACGAATTCATTGTTTTGAGATTTGACTACCTTAATGCCATATATTAATTCTTTCGGGAGTTGATAATTGTTTGAAATATTGATCTCGTCTCAATAATAAGAAAAAGAGAGAATAAAATAATTAAAAATAATAATTAAAGTATTTTAAAAAATATAAGTCATATTAATTAATTTTTATTTAATTAAATCAAGTAAATATGTTAATATTTACGTTAAGTATTTAAATTCATGATTAATGCTTATGTAAACAAAAAATAAAGTTCATGATTAATGCGATTTTATAGTGATACGTTGATTTTAAATATTGGTTGTTCTGTTAACCTTATTCTTTGAAAAAGAACCAAGAAGAATAATATAATACTGTTCACTCGAGCTTCTATATTTTGGTGCCAGCGCATGCTTCTAGCAAAAGGTACAATGGAAAGAACACCGACCTTCTCATTCTGTGGGGGGGGGGGGGGGGGGGGGGGGGCGCCACAGGGACACTATATATTTTTGTTTTATTTATCTTTTGAGATTCGAAACTTAACCAGAACCAGATTGTGGTTAGCTTTCGACCACCCTCATGAGTTTAGGACCGTTTTCACAATGAATCATCATCATCAGTATCTGTATTGTATTTATATTCCCCCAAAGTTTTCGCCTTTATGAGTTACACAATTCCCCAGAACAATCCATACATACACCGTAATAAAAACTTATATTCTTTAATTCTTTTTTGGGCATATAAATAAATAAGCATCCCCATCTTTATCGTCCATGATGTGAAGCTAGGCATTAGAGTGTAGTTGAAAACTGTGTCACATACAGACCCACCACCACCTCATGCAGACCCATCAACACTGGACTCGCCTTTTTTCTTGAGAAATCTTATTACTTCTCTGTTCCTCACTCTCTATCTCTTGCATCATCAAACTAATCCAAAATCTGAGAGAGCTTGTTGAAATTGAATAATACCCATCATCAATAATAATAATAATCATCGTCATGGCTTTCTTGGTGTATTTGCTGCTTCTCTCAGCTCTGATTGGCCAGTCAAGTAAGCAATCTGGGTTTTATGCCTATCAATTGTTTGTGTTTTTTTCCTCAACCAGATTCTGATTTATGAGATGGGGTTTTTTATAATTTTTGTTTTGTTCTTATGAAAAAGCTTGAAACTTTGTGAAATGGTTTTCTTTTTCTGCTTTTGATTAAAGAAAATTCCGAGACATGTTTTGCCTGTGACCTTTTCTCCTTTTAAGATTAAAGAGGGAAGAAAAAATGGGGATTTATTTTCAATCTACCTTTGTGTTTTCTTTGAAGAAAAAGGTTTGATCTTGTGGGGACTAACTAAGACTTGAATTTGCTCTGTCTCTCTTTCTTGGATCCTCTTCAATAGGTGCTCTTTACTGTGTATGCAAAGATACTGTGGGTGATCAAGCCCTTCAGAAAAATATAGATTATGCTTGTGGATCAGGAGCTGATTGTACTCCTATTATGCAAAATGGAGCTTGTTATAACCCTAACACTGTGAAGGATCACTGTAATTGGGCTGTTAATAGCTATTTCCAGAGAAAAGGACAGGCTCAGGGAAGCTGTGATTTTTTAGGCACTGCCACTACAAGTGCTAATCCACCATGTAATTAGACTCTCTTTTGATTCTCCAAACTTCTTTCGTTTTTGTTTTGTTTTTGTTTTTTGACTCAAACTTGAGGGATTTTGGTTTTTCTAATGCTCTCTCGTTTTTTTTTTTTTGTGCCTTGGTTTTTTCCTCAATGATCTGCAGCTACCTCAACTGCTTCTTGTGTTTTTCCCTCAAGTGCAAGGTATGTTTCCTGATTTTTGGATCTTGAAACTTCTGTTCTGTAAATCGGTGGGTCTTTTCTAACCAGTGAGTTGGGATCTTGTTGAAATCTGATTGATCTTCTCCAGTTTCCATTCATACCTTTTTGTCAAGAAACCAATCCTCTGTTTTTCATACTCTGTTGCTAATTTCCTAATTTGCTGCTATTCTTGGTTGATCTATCTACATCCCTGATACCATCATTTTTCTTCCTTCACACTAAATCATTTTGATTTTAAACTGGCATGTGATCTTGATGTTTCATCAGATATTTGTCCTCTTGTACCCACTAATGTTGTTGACCCTAGATCTGTCCTAAAACTACAGTTGATCTACTTTAGGTTTCTTGAAACTTCCTTTTAAAACTGTTGATTCAATTAGTTAACTTCTTGCAGCAACACAGGCAGCCCAACCACTGCTACACCTGGCACATCTCCTTCCACCATCTCACCACCCGCCGGCACCGGAACTGGAACAGGAACCGGAACAGGTATCGGAACTGGCAGCGGCACCGGAACCACTATGGGAAGTCCTGTGTTTGGACTTAGCCCATCATCATCTACACCAGTCACTGATAATAATAGTGGTGGGAAGATTCTTGTGGAAGGCACTAAGTTACTGATTCCTCTTGTTCTTATCTTCTGGTTATCTTTTCTTAGATTCTAAAAGTTACAGTGCTTGCTGTAATAGTAAAAGCTAGGCTTTATTTCTTGGATGAGATTTTGGCATTATAGAGAGGATGGGTTGTCATGTAAATTCCTATCTATTGAGGATAATCATCCAGAAGCAGGACTCCACCCTGGTTAAGCTAGGAAATTTGGAGAATGAATGTTATTGATGTTATTTTTATTTTTATTTTATTTATTTTCTCACCTTTTCTCCATTTGTGTATATCTATGAGAAACACTATTTTTTTCTTCCAATTTTAATGTTTTTTTGCATCATTATCATGCTAAGATGCCCTAATCTGATCTCTTTCTTTTTTACTTCCCATCCGAACCTTTGTACTAGTTCTACGTCATGTGAATCACTGAACGGAGAGTCGTTTTGAGCTGATGGAGACGCTGTATTGTCGTTTCTTTCCTTTACTTTTTGGTGTGGTAACGTGGTTCCGAATGAATGAATGCCGGGGCTACAATTAAATGTGCTTGTGATTTTTAATGTCTTTATTTTTTTTGCCGACATCTTTTTTTTTTTTATTATTATTATTATAAGGTGTGGTTGTTTCACATCGATTGCCATGCCATTTGTGTTTTCGCAACATATGGAACTATATTAAGGGAATAATTAATGGCAAGAGACAAATAAAATTATTTTTAATTCCACTATAAATGATATGTTATATTGATGATGAGAGGGAATAGTACGTTAAAACAATTTGTGAGAACTTGTTGAAATTTTAATTAAATTAAATTAAATTAATAATAATTGAAGGAATGATGCAGAGATCATGTGGGACTTCTCTTGGTTTGCGTGCACCAAATGTTTCTGTTTGTCCCAGAATGAGTTTGACTGATATGTGTCACCGACAAATATGAAATAATTAACAACTACCAATTTGCTATTTCAAAGACAAAATCAATCTTATCAAAGGTTTGCTAAAATCTTAGAGATCATTTATTTTCAAAAATAAAATTAATTATAATTTTAAAATTTTTTAAATTATAATAATTTTTAAACGAAAATTTGTAAAGATTAAAATTATGAATATGTATTTTGATTGATAATATTTAATTTTTTCAGATTTAATGTGTTGCTGTGTTTTTTTTTTTTTTAAAAAAATATGGATTGCTTTATTAACTGATCCTTTTTAAATAAGAGAGAGTGGAAAAAGGAAAAAAAGTATGAGAAAGCCAGAAAGGGGAGGGGAACACGTTTTTTTTTTTTTTTTTAATTTATTTTATCAATATTTTTTTTAATTAAATGACGGATTTCTCAGTGATGTAACAGGGAGGGAGGTAAAGAAAGAAGAAATCATTCTTGTTGATAACGATTTCCTCACAATTTGAAAATCGTTCTTGGCAAGAACAATTTTTAAGTATAGTATTTTAGTAAATGCTTACCATCTATGGCATTTTGATATTTTATTTTATTATTTATAGTTTCCTGCTAAATTTTCGAAATTATTGCTATAAACAATAAAAGAAAATATGGTTCTTTGGGTTTTATTAAGTGTAAGGTTATAAATTCAAACTTTGGATCATGATGGGTACAAGTATAAAGTTGCGACCAAAAAAAAAAAAATTGAAATGCAACATAGTGGAAAATATTTTTCAAGATATTATTCTAGAAATCGCTTATTCTCTGAATGAGTTAAGATTTATAAGAAATTTTTTAAAAAAAAAAATCAGCCAAAAACGACTTACTTCTAGGTTTAATTTTCACTTGTCAAAGGAAATTAAAAAATAGAATCGATCAAAAGCCAACAATTTAAGTTTCACCTATTATAAGGTGACATTGCATGAACATCTGCCTTTTTGAGATTGGTTGGACCACAATCAATATAATCAACCTAACAAGTATGGATTAAGTCAACAAATTCGTCATAACTAAACCTATTTGTCTACAAAGTGTGGCATTATTTTAGACCACAAATTATATATTTCACCTTTTTAAAAAATAATATGGCTCATAAATAAGATGAAATTGTCATTGGTTTCTTTCTTCTTTTTTATATTATTGGGACCTTTTTTTTTTTTTTTTTGTTCTTTTACTTATGAGGAGACATTTGAAAATGGCACAATCTCTCGAAGATGTCATTAATCGTAGCTTAAACAATGACTCCCTTTTGTAGTTACAACCTCAACATATTTCACGAGTGAGGAATGACAATGAAAGTAACTTCTGTCGACTATAGGTGATAAATTTTACGCTTCAATATCGACCGACTTCTTTTCAACTTTTTTTTATAGGTTGTTATTATGATCTATCTGTTGGAAATTATGTTCTAGGGGCTGATCATTATATAATTAAATTAATTAATATATCATATTTTAGATTTGATTTATGAAAATAAATCAAATATTTAATTTTTGAATAAATATATAATATCTTAAATTTAATTAAATTGAGATATAGTATCTAAATTTAATTAAATAAAAAGATATCTCATCTCAAATTTAATTTATAAAGATAAATTAGATCGGTAGGCTTTTAATTTTAGATTAAATAAATAGATTAAATTAAATCTGTTGAACAGATTTAATTAATGTTATTTAAATTTAAAATTCGAATTCAAGATTAATTGGGATTAATCTTCAATATTTTAATACAACCCAATTAGGGTTTTAGAAACTCTATAAAAAGATATTGATCTAGTCGTATTAAAAGATGGAGAATAGCTACAAAAGAAAACCCTAGAGAAATAAAAGGCGTAAGACGCAAAAAAAAAAAAAGGCGCTAACACGCTAACGTTCGTGTGTGGATACTGGTAGAGGAAGGCGATTCGAAGAGTCAACCTCTGCTGATCGAGAAGGTAGCCCACCAGTTCAATTAGAACGAAACGCACACCAGTTTGCATAGGTACGGTTCTCAATTATTAACCCGATTTAAACGCTGTTGATAGATACTCTTCTTGGGATTTATAATTTATTGGATAAATTTCATTACGCTACGTATACGAATCCCAACACTATCACACTAGATTATGAATAAGAAAATTCTTTTTGCAAGTTTTTACTTGTGACTTTGTATTCTCAATAGAATACGGTTAAGTTGTAAGAGTTTGCTAAACTCTTAGGGTCTGTTTGAATCATAAAAGAGGCAGGAAAGAAAAGGAAAGGAAATGAATGGAATAAAAAATATTTTACTTCCAACGCATTTAATTTGTATTGAAAAAGAAAATGGGTAGTGGAAACCCTCCTAGTGAACTCATACGTGTTCCTCTAGCTAAATGCATGAATTGATTGGAATTATAACTCTTAATTAACAACCTAAATTTACCCATAAAAATGATGTTTCACAATCGATCTTATTAAATCTGAAATCATCAGAAAAGGCGTAATAAAGCCATCATCTCAACTGAACACATACATTTAAAGGATTACATTACACTGGCCTCCACCACCAACAAATTAAAACCACGCACATAAAATTAGATGAACACATACTCTCAGCATTGTCACCCACCGTCGGCTTCTTCCACTTCGTCATCCTCTCTACATCATTACCGCCATCGACTTCCTCCTCCTCCTCCGTCACTCATGGATCTGTCACCGCTGGCTTCTTTTTCCTCCTCCGTCACCCTCTCTGCATCGCCCATTTTCCATTTTCCTCCTCTGATTTGCACTGATTCAAGCATGCCCTATGATGCCTTTTATAGTTAAAATATCAAGAGACAAATTTTCTTCTAGGATTTTAGCCGATCAAACACCTGTATTTTTTATGTTTTATTTTATAATTCTCGTATCAAGAGGCCAGGTAGCCTTCTGAGACCCATGTTTTTCATATTACGCGTGGAGAGTGCACAATAATGTTAAAGGATGTAGTTATACAATTGAGCATTACATGCACAAGAATAACTGTCATTGCAGGAACCGACTTTAATTAGTGAAACATTTTGGAATGGCCCTTAGGCATTACACCATTTACAAGAATACAAAGGCAGAGACTAAGTATAAATTGTTTATAATAGCACTTTAATCACCTACCTGATGATGATGTACAAGTTCAATAATTCACTCAAGTTGATTCTTGAATTTCTCATACTAGATAGATTGGGTAATAAGGTCTTTTTAATGTATCTTCCACTACTTTATGATAATGAAGAACTTGAAAAAATTAGTTTGACCTGTGATTTTGGGTCACTTGTACGTACAAAGAATTATGTAATTAAGGATGTTACTTGATTACGCGTATCATTTCACATTTGTAGGTATGAGATCACTTCCCTATGCTAGCCCAACAACGACCTGTGTCTCCTGATACACAATATAACATCTGCATTTTTGTACCTCCCTCGAGTTTCAAGTATGCTAAACTCATCCAACACGTGCTTATTATCAAAACCACACAAATTCTAACGTTTTTTGTTGTGACAAATACATGAAAAAATGTGTGTCTGGGCGCAAATTCTAACGTTTTTTGTTGTAACAAATAGATGAAAAAATGTGTGTGCGCGCTCGCGCTAAAAGCCATTGGTAGCTTCATAGCCACCAATGTTTTGGACAAACAAAGTGGTGAGGGTTCAAATTCCATCCCCATCACTTTGAAAATATTTATTTTCACTGGAGCTCCGACCACCAGAAGGGTGGTCACTAGCCGTCATTTGGCTAGTTACCAAAGCTCTAATGGTGGCAGCCGGTGGGATTATAGATATTTGAGTGTATGTGCGCGCGCATGTGTGTTTGATGTCTTGAAAGCCATTGGTAGCCTCATAGCCACCAACGTTTTGGACAAACAAGGTGGTGAGGGTTCAAACTCCATCCCCATCACTTTAAAAATATTTATTTTCGCTGGAGCTCTGACCTCCAGAAGGGTGGTCACTAGTCGTCCTTTGGCTGGTTACCAGAGCTCTAACGGTAGTAGCCAGTAGGATTATAGATATTTGAAAAACCATTTTGTCCTTTTTTATTTATAAAGTTTTCGTGGGATTTTCCCTATAATAAAATTTCGTGTATAATTTGACACTGAAATCTTAAACATTTATTATAATTTTACTGTATTTTGTGTGTGAGATTCTGAATATTCAAAACATCATCAGAATACTATGAAAAAATTGATGTGTAGTCTCAAATACTATGAATTCGTTGTCGTCAAAATCATCAGAATAATTTTCTTCACTTTCTTCAACATAATTATTTGCAGAATTTATAACGTATACTATAACAAATGCAAAGGGAAAGAAGAATGAATCAGCAGCGGAGAATGCAACATTTGGCTCACCCGGTTTACAAAGTTGGTATTTGAATTAAAAATATTTTAAATAGAAACCAAATAAGAACTGGTTGTGAAAAAACACCCATTTTTAGGATTAGTCCAAACATGCATTGTCTAATGCGAACTAAAACATCTGAATATGTAGGGTCTGCAATTTGAAGTGTTAGGTTGTAGTTCTTCAGCATTTAATATAATATATATTTACCTAATTTAATTAAATTTAGAAAGTTAATTGAGCTAATTAATATAACGTGTATTTTCTAAAACACCTTAGTCATTTTCCTTAAATCCCTCATTCCCTTCGTCCTTAATTATTGTCAAGAGAGTATTAATAGGGATAAAATAGGAAAATATTGACAACTATAAAAATCAAATTTTATACTCATCTAGGCTGAAGATCAACTCGTCAAATATGTTTTTATACTAAGGGCCAGATAGCGTATCAAAGTTGCATTCATTCTATATGCAAGAGTGTATATTTATGATATATGCATGCATTACCTGTGTTTTGGAACTTGGAACAAAAACTTTAACTGAAAGGGAAAACTTGCATAAATGTGAGAGCACCCTTTTATGTCCAAATGTTCCAATTTTGCAAAATCTCCATTATACTGCAAAGATAAGAGACATTCAAATTGCTGCATCTACAGACTTCAAGTGTGGCAAGCTTTGGGAAGCACGAGGAAGAATTTGAGGATGGATTTGGAAATTGATTTCCTCCAACTCTTCACATTTTTAATGTACAGATTCATTAAACATGGAAGGCTCTTGATCACACTGCAAGGGAAGATAGACTTTAATTTTCTGCGTCTAGACACATTCAGCTCCAAGAGATTTTGGAAGCTGATTAAAATGGGACCCTCCCATAAAGTAGTCATAGGATTAGCTGAATCCCTCAAAGCCAAATAACATACTTTTGAGATCATGATCATCCCTTTCTCTTCAACGCCTCTAAAATCCTTAGAGTGGACACACAAGTTTCAGTTAAAAAAACAACAATTTATCTATGTTACAGTTAATAATTTTTGGTTAAACTCAATTTCAAGAAGAAGACAGCGCGGGCGGCAATAATAATAAACAGATTGCAAATAGACAAGCAAACATCAAAACGTGCTTCAAAGTATCAAAATACTAAGAGTAACAATGTACACAATTATAATTTCCTTGTGAGACCTTTGATATGGTTGTGCATGAAAATTTTTTAAGGAATGCCTGTAAAAATATTAAAAAGACATGAAATGAAGTTTCATATATGTCCCCATTTTCATCTTTTAATGGAAATAAGAAGAAAATCTCTTATTGAAAGCTCAATTTTCTCTCTATTGTTGGTACCATCTTCCATTTTATGTCCAAATATCACCTCCAATTGACTAGCCTCAGTTATCAGCAAGGAGTATAGCTGAGGAAGAATGGTGTTTATGGTTGTGGAAAAGAGTCTTTCAATCTTGTTACAACTTCGAATCTCCAACTCCTTAATTAGTTTTGGGAAGCAAACTTGAGCATTGCATATGTTCAGGGTCTCCTCATTGGATAAGGTTAGAAATTTCAATTTGGGGAGGCAGTTATGGACAATGGTGCTTGCATAGGATAAAAACTTCAACTTTTCTCTTCGAGCCACTTCCAAACAATGAAGAAATCGGAAATTCAAACCTTAATTTTGAATTTTCTGGTTAATTCTTCTCATCCATTTATGAAGAGGGTAGAAAATCAAATACTCCCTCTTGTTCTTATTCTTAGTATAAAACATAGTTTTTATATTTATCAATATTTTCTTAATTGATCCATATTGGTATTCCCTGAACAATAATGAAAAAGCAAAAGGGAATGGAGGAATTAGGGAAGATAGATAGGTTGTTTTAGAAAATACAAGTTGTATTAAATAACTTTACTATTTAATTAAATTAGGTAAATATGTTTTATATTAATGACCAGATGATAATACTTTAATTTTATCCCCTTACCTATAAAGACTTGAAAGATTTTTTTTGGGGGGGGGGGGGATAATTCAGTGTAATAAACAATTCAAAGGATAAATAGTTATATTTGATGGTGGACTAAAATGTTATTTTTCAAGTACGCACATTGATTAGAAATCAATGATAAGCTTTCATTCTCATCCCCACACAATTGATTAATTTCTAATATTACTCTACTGCTTTGATCTGATAAAACGTGTATACTCACCTTTTTCTTTTTTGGTTAAAATGTAAATATATTTATGAACTTTTATGTAAAGTACACATAGAATCTTATGTTTTTTTAGAGATACAAAAATATTCATAAACTTTTTTAAAATGAGAAAAAAAGGGTTAAGGTGCAAAATTGCCAACGAACTATTGGCTCAAGAGCAATTTCGCCAATGCCGTTAATTGAGCTTGACGCCGTATCTACCTTCATGCAAAAATTACAGAATAGGACCAAGATGTTTATGAAACTATATTTAAGCCCCAAAAAATTTAAAATTTTTTATTTTAGTCCCTCCACATACTTTAGATGGAGGGACTAAAGTGAAAATTATAAAAATTTTATGGGCCGAAAGATAATTTTCTAAAATTTTGGATTCTTTTATGTAATTTTTGTGGGGTCATCCCTACTCCCAAAATCCGCCCTTGATTACAGGCCTTTTTTTGCACTTTAGCCTGACCTGGCCTGTGGCTTATTAAGGAGGCCTGTAATTTTAAAAATTTTATAACCAGCCTAACAAACCATAGGCCTCACATCAACACAAACCTACTTCAAACAGGGCGAAAACATAATTACTTCAAACATGCCAAAAACAGACCTACTTTAAACAGGCTGTTAGATGTAAGTCTGTTTTCAGCCTGTTTAAAGTAGGTGTGTTTTCACCCTGTTTGAAGTAGGCTTGTTTTGAGGTGAGACTTGTGGTTTGTTAGGCTACTTACAAAATTTTTAAAATTATAAGTCTCCTTAATAGGCCACAGGTCAAGCTAAAGCCGAAAAAAAGTCCTACAACCAACGACAGATTTTGAGGTGTAGGGATGGCCCCGCAAAAATTACACAAATGAACCCAAAATTTTAGAAAATTATCTTGCCTCCCCAAATTTTTTTTATAATTTTCACTTTAGTCCCTCCATATAAAGTACATGGAGGGACTAAAATAAACATTTTTAAATTTTTTGGGGTTTAAATATAGTTTCATAAACATCTGGGTCCCATTCTGTAATTTTTGCATGAAGGCAGATTAATGACGTCAAGCTCAATTAACGGCGTTGACAAAATTGCTCATGTTTTAACAATTTGTTGGTAATTTTGATCCACTAGAGAGTTTATTGGCGAAATTGCTCCTGAACCAATAGTTCGTTGGCAATTTTACACATTAACTTAAAAAAAAAAAACTATGACCGTTAAGATCTGTTATGTTGATTGTCAGGCTGTTGTGGTCATGATAATTTCCTAGCTTGCAATGGAGGATAAAAAAAATAAAAGAAAACATAATAAATCTTAACAGCCATGGTATTGTTTCTCACATTTTTAGTCAAACATAATTCAATAAAAAATTAAATCAAAGATATTACAGAAAATATAAACATCCATTTTACCAGAAAATATCTAGCTTCTAACATTGACGGGACTAAAAAAAAAATTATAGACGTTTTTAGAGATAAATAGTGTTTTACCCCGGGGATGAGTGGAAGTGTCAATTGACTAAAATATTCTCAAAACATGCAAGATAAATAAAGGGGAGCATCATTATGAAGTCTCAAAGAAAAGAATGTAATTATCAGTAAGTCAATAATAAGTGAGCAGTATAAACTTATTGTCATTTTATACACTAAAACTTGTCATTCATGCTTGCTCAATTGTTGATTTTTTCAAGATTATATTACTTTCTTTGAACCTTGAAGTAATTTTCCCTAAATAAAGGTAAAAAGAAGTTGAACTAGCATGGTATATGTATCAATGGGCAAAAGCAGGACTCAAGACAGTAACAACACATAGGATACAATTTCAAACATTCATGAAACATGCAAACATTGATAAATAAAAGCAAAATGAGGTTGAAGTATCAAAGTATATGATTTAGTTGGCAACAACATGACTCATGAAAGTAACAACATATACAGTGATGCAATTTCAAACTTGTGCCATACATAAAGAGGTCTAGCCAAGGATTGAACATATGAGGAAGCTGATGACGAAGGTGAATGACTCCGGCAGGTACACCACCACTAGAGGACAAGCTCCGGTATGGTTGTGGTAGCTTCCAGAATGTTTCTTCTTCTGGTTACATCCGTCGAAGCAATCGATTATATCTGATGGAAAATATATTTATTTGTGAAATGACAAAACAGAACATAGTAGAAAAAAAATTCATTGTTCTAATTATTTTGTTTTTACTATATTTACAGGTCATTACCTCAACAATTCTTTATCCATTGTTATATTTACCCATATAATTTTATAAATAGGATTAAAATACATATAACTTGAGGATGACCGTTGAAAAAGAGTACAACTACACTAATTTTGAGGAATTCTGAGCTAGATTATTTCACAATTAATTTAGAGTGTACATAGTAGCTCCAGGAATATTATGGGATATGATATTAATTTTAAAAATATTATATCAACTATGTGTATTATATTTCCCAATAATTACCTTTTCAATTGAGAGGGATCTACAATATCACCAAGAATCATGTCAGAAGGAGGTTGGGGAGCACGCGATTGAAGAAATTGATGTGTAGTCTCAAATGCTATAGGGTCATAGTCGTCGTAAAAAACATCAAGGTCGTAATCTTCACTTCCTTCAACATTACCTGCAGAATTTAAAATCCAATTTACAACAAATACCGGGGGGGGGGGGGGGGGGGGGGGGGGGGGGGAGAACAGAATGAATCATCAGGGAAGAATGCAAATTGTGGCTCATCCAATTTACAAAGTTGGTGTTTGAATTAAAAGCATTTCAGATAGAAATCTAAAAAGAATTTGATGTAGAAAAACACTGTTGAGGTTTCTCTCCAGATGAGCCTGGAGTACATGTGAAGAGAGAAAGAAAGAGGGTTATGGTGGGCTCTGCTCTTTTTCTCAACACCTAGAAAGAATCCTCTCTCATTCTTAAAATTAGTCCAAATATACATTATCCAATGGGAACTCAAATATCTGAAATATTAGGACAAAACAAAATATGCAGGCCCTGCAACTTGAAATGTGAAGAGAGAAAGAAAGGTGGGTTTTGGTGGGCTCTGCTCTTTCTCTCTCCACCTAGAAAGAATCCTCCCTGATTCTTAAAATTAGTCGAAATATGCATTATCTAATGGGAACTCAAACATCTGAAATATTAGGACGAAGCAAAATATGTTGGGTACACCTTGAAATGTTAGGTTGAATCACGTTGTACACTATTTAAAAAGAACAATAGACCAGAAAGAAAATAGAATATTAGAAAGAATTAATGATGTTAAATCAAGTATGGGCATGAGTAAATATAGTCTATATGCAAGCATGCATGTCTATAGTATATGCATGGATGTACCTGTTTTTGCGAACAAAGGGCAATGCTTTACTTCGAGAATCCTTATGGATAAAAACTTTGCCAGAAAGGGAACACTTGCACAAATGTGAGTGAGTTTGGGCAAGTCTTCAAGTATAAGATATTTTACATTTGGAAGCAGGTTCTTGTTGGATTCTTCCTCACGGATTTCAAGTTCACAACTAAAAACTTGTTCTAGCTGAGAGCACTCTTTTATTTTCACATCTTCCAACTTTGCAAGATCTCCATTATAGGGCAAAGAGAAGAGATATTTCAACTTGCTACATCTATAGACTTCAAGCCTGAAAAGTCGTGGGAAGCACAAGGAAGAATTTGGAAAGTGGTCAAGCTCTTCTTGTTCCCATTTTTCCGATATGATTTCCTCCAACTCTTCACATTCTTTAATGGACAGATGCGATAAAAATGGAAGGCTTTTTGATCACAGTGCAAGGGAAGATAGACTTTAATTTTCTGCATTTAACCACATTTAACTCTAAAAGATTTTGGAAGCTGATTAAAGTGGGACCCTCCCATAGAGTAGTCATCAGGTTAGCTGAATGCCTCAAAGCCCAAGAACATACTTTTGAGACCATGATAGTCCCTTTTTCTTCACTAACATGAAACTGTTCTTCCACACTTGCCTCACTTTGGAAATCTTCAACTCCTCTAGAATCCTGTGGACACTCAAGTTTTCAATTAAAAGCACAACACTTCATCTATGTTACAGTCAAGAATTTTTTTTCTTTTCAATCTCACTTTCAAAAAGACAGAAGCAGCAATAACAATAAACAATTTGCAAATAGACATTCAAGCATAACAAGCAAACATCAAAACATGCTTCAACGTATTAAAATATTTAGAGTAACAATGTACAAAATCATAACCAACTTGTTGGAACTTTGATATGGTTGTGCATGAAAATTTTATAAGGAATGCCAGCAATACATATTTAAAAGATATGAAAAGAAGTTGCACACACACACACACCACACATTTTCATATTTTAATGTGCTACAGAATTAGAAGGATTCTATTCAAGTAATACATGCATGAAGAATTTTCCTTATTCTATTATTCTCTCTTTCTCTCTCTTCTATGTCTTTCCATCTCTATAACTTCTAATTTCCTTATTTTGTTTATACAGTTTCAACTAGCACCATTATGCGTGTGTGTGTGTGTGTGTGATTCTAATCCACATGAAATTTGTTCTCATTTAGAAGATTAGTAAACATGGTCAAGAAAATATTGATAAGTACCATTGATTTCCATTGCTGAAGTGAAACCATTTGAGTTGATCCTAAAATTGGATTAAGAAGCTTAGGACATCTGCATATGTTGATGCTCCTGAGCTGTACTGTTTCAAACTGCAATCCTTGACAAACATTGACAAAATTTGGCAAATTTCTGAGCTTTATCTCTGACAAATTTGGAAGCACAATTTTCTTTCCATTGTTGGCACCATCTTCCCTTTTATGTCCAAATATCACCTCTAATTGACTAGCCTCAGTTATCAGCAAAGAGGATAGATGTGGAAGAATGGTGTTCATGGTTGTAGAAAAGAGTCTTTTGAGCTTGTTACACCTTTCAATCTCCAACTCCTTTAGTTCTGGGAAGCAAACTTGAGCATTGGATGCGTTCTGAAGCTCCTCATTGCATACAATTATTTCCTCCAATTCCTCACAGTCGGATAACGTTAGGAATTTTAGTTTGGGAAGGCTGTTATGGACAATGGTGCTTGCAGAGAATAAAAACTTCAACTTTTCACATTGAACCACTTCTAAACAATGGAGAAATTGGAAGCTCAAACCTTGTGTGGGAGTAAGACCTTTCAGTATTTGATGTAAACTGAACATCTCTGAGTCCTTGTAACCAATGACTCTACATGAATCTTGCACTTTAACACTTAAATCATCAAGTTCTTCTGAATTTAGAATAAGAAGTGGTGGAGAGTAACCTTCATTATTGCCTAATTGGCTGCATTTCAACACATGCTTCCTTACTAGTTTCTGAATTATTGAGAAACGAAAGAAAGGGGGAAAAATTAGTTTCAGGTAATTGCAAAGTTTAGGAAAAAAGAAGAAGAGGTAAAGTTATCAAATGATTCACAAATTGGATGAGCTTTTTGAAGTTATTTTATATAACATTTGATCCCATTTTCTAATGAGAAGTATGAAACATTCACCTAGCATCAAGTACATATTACAGAATGAAACACATATAATTTGCAATATAGAAGGAAGAATTGATGAACACCAGTGAAGAATATTACTTACCTCTGTAATCCACTTGGCACTTGACCCCACGTTTGGCACCAGTTTTGGGCATTCATATATCAAAACACTGCAATACATAGATATTTGAAACTTAAAACCTTGACAGAAATTAGCAAGCCTCGGGAGCCCCTCAAGAATTATCAATCCTAAGTTTGGGAACATGATCTTCTTTTCACTGTCAATGTCATGATCTTCAATAGCTGAGCATCTGAAAATTTCCTCCAAGTGAGAAGCACCTGATATGCTTAGAGTTCTTAGTTTTGGGAGCATAAAGATAGCATAACCGATCGTAAAGGAAAAAATGCTTTTCAACTTGTTGCACTGTTTGATTTCCAGACTCTCTAATTTCGGCAAACAAAATTGAGCCATGGGTAGATTCTTCTGAGTTTCTTCATTTCCCAAAAAAACTTGCTCCATCTCCTCACAACAAAAATATGGTTATAGAAGTTAACTCTGGAAGGCTTTGAAAGATACAAGCTGAGAAAACAAATTTCAGCTTTGCACATTTTTCCACAGATAATTGTTTCAGGTACTAGAATATTGGAATTTGTGGGATGAATGTGGATACCACCCCACAATTAAAAAGGGCAATGCTTTCAACATTTGAAACAGATGCTAGTAGCTTGGATCTCAGTTGGTGGTCATCAAATACATGGGATTCCTATGTGAAACAAAAAGAAAGGGAAGAGTTGAAAAAGAAAACCATTAACATATTTCATTAAGCATAAAGGCACAGAAAAAACATTACTGAAGTATAATAAAGTGAGGTTTACTAAAAGTCATTATGTGCTTGTATAGTTGTATTATTGTATAGGCTCAGTCTATCAATTTAATGTTAGATCAATTAAACAAATAAAAACAATCACTTGAAACGCACAAGAAAGTGGGGTTCACTTTAATTACTAAATGCATGTGTTATGAGTTTTATTTCTTTCTTTTTTTAAAAAAAATGTTGATAGTTTAAGAAAAGATGAAAATTGCTTTGTGCGTGTCTATATGTAATGCTACATTCCTGATGCTATAGCTGTTGACTTCTTGTGTTAGAAACTCATTGAAGAATGAAAATATTAACGTCACTTCCTTAACTACTTATTTTCAAATTCATTTTTGGGGAAAAGAACTCAAAGCGTCTAAGGATGTATTAATAAAGTAGGTGATTTCTTGATAAGTAATTGCATAAACCCTACTTGCATTTCTTGTAAACCTAAAAACGACGACGACAGTTACATGAACTAAGATGTTTAGAAAACTACAAATTCTCATGTCATATCTTTGTAGTTTAATGCGTAATGATATATTTCATCAAGATAAACATTTTATACAAATCAAATTAAAGCGTTAGAGACTAAATGCATACCATATTTGGACGTGATTGGCTTAGTTCTAGATCAATAATGAGAGAATCACATGAAGTATTCAATCTTGGACAGTTTGTCCATGTTACTTTCATTATAGATGGCCACAATAGATGAAAGCTTTCTGAGCAAATGCTGAGTAGATTTGGGAGGTTTTTGAATCTGAGTTCCTCTAAAAGTGGAAGCACTATCTTAGTCTCAATTCTATCACAAATTGATGTTTCTTCACCAGAGTGTTCACCAAATACAAATTTCAACTGAGGAGCATCTTTGATGAAAAGAGATTTCAATTTTACAAACCCTTGAACACAAAAGGTTGGGCAAATAAATTCTAATTGGTCACAATTACAAACAGATAGAATTTTCCATTTTGGGAATATCATATCCTCCAATATATCAACACCATCCTCTCCCTCAATTATGTGCTTCAATCCATGATCTTTCTATTGTGAGTTGTTCTAGTAATAACAGAGTGCAAGAAACAGAGACAGGGAAAAGAGATGTCAACAGTGCACAGTTGACAATGTTTAGGAACTTAAGGTTGCCTAAGTTGCAATTAGCTGGAAACATGTTGACCAATTGAGGGCAACTTTCAATATTTAGACTTTCTAGATTCAGGAATAAGCTAAGATTAGGAGGACCACGACATAGTTGTTTTAGATTATCCATATACTTCAGCACCAACTCATCCAATCTAAAGAAAACTATGTTTTCATGAGGAATGGTTTGATCAGTAAAGCATTCAATATCAGAACAGCATCGAAGACAAAGTTTAGTTAACCCATTCATACCTCCAACAGCTTGAATCACATCTGGACTAAACCTTTTGCAGCCTCCTTGAAGCTTATAAAATTCAATTGCGATTGCCCTTTGTGCAAGATCCTTGATCATTGCACTCAAGATGGAGATATTTAATTCTCCAAATGATAACACTCTTGAGCATCTTTTTGAGAACATAGGCCTGGTGCCTTGCCCTATTTCAAATGTATACCTTTTCAATTTTGGAAGAGCAGGGACACCCTCAAAGCATTCATAACAAATTGTGTATCCTGAAGGCTGTAAATTTCTAGAAGTATACAATTCTTCCAGTTGTGAACACCTTCCTATTGCTCTACAAAAACACTCTTCTGCTATACACCTTGACAAATCAAGCAATTTCATATGATTTAGGTTTTCAATTCCATTTGGCACTCTTTTGAATTTGCTATCTTTCAAATCAAGAATTTCAAGTCTCCTTAGGCTTACCACAAAAGAAATGTCACCTAAATCCCAACCCTGCAAGCGCAGAGTTCGAAGATTAGACAATCGTTGAATTGATTGTAATGATTGAAGCGCGACTTTTGTTGAATAGAAACCTCGATCATAAATAAGAGCTACAACTTTTAGTCCTTTTACACCTTCAAGTGAAGCATGTGGTAAATCCAAGGGTTTGCTTGAATTTAACAATAGAAGCTCAAGCTTTGGAGAGTCCAATTGAGAAGGAAATTGCAGCAATTCATGATTTTTATTCCATGAAGATATTGCATAGTAATCTTTTGCTGTTTCATCTCCAAGCAACTCATTCAATTCTTTTACACAGTCTACCATAATGGTACCACGCTCTTTTGATGCTATCCATAAAGCTACATCACGAACCATGTCACGCATTTTCACACATTTTTCATTCCAGATGTTGAGAGAATACATCAACAACGAAGAGTCAATGAGAACATTTATAGCAGATATAATTTGGCTCCTTGCTAATTCAAATGAGTCAGCATCTTCACATAGACCCAACCCAACTCCATATCTGAAAAGATCTTCAATGATAATTTCATGATCTTCAGGAAACATAGCACACATCAAAAACAACAATTTGGCTTCTACAATTCTCAGATAATCATAGCTTAACTTGAGACAAGTAAAAGCATCACTCCCTCTGTTATCCACATCAACTGGCTTTGACCATCTCAACCTGTGCAATACTACATTCGCCTCATCAAGCCCCTTTCCCTTTAAGCACTTCCCCATAGCCACAATTGCAATGGGCAGTCCCTTACATTCCATTGCAACTTCTTGAGCCACTTCTCTAGCACAATCATCTATTTTAGCAAGAGTTTGAAATAGATCCCAAGCTTCATCTTCTGCAAGCAAACCCAATGGAATAGTCTTTTGGCATTCCATCAAAGTGCATATCTCCTTACAACGTGAGGTAAGAAGAACTTTGTGGTTTCTTGGTCCTTCATCGCCAAAGGGATTTCCTATATCCTCAAGGTTCAACGTAACCCATACATCATCCAAAATAATCAGAATTCGTTCCTCTGGACTTTGCAATTTCATTGCAATTCTTCTTGCCCTCCCAACTTCAGTTTCTTCCTTCAACTCGAGTCCCAAAAAGTCTGCAATTTCACCTTGAATCTTCCTAATATTTGGAGTTTGTGAGACTGTTGTGATTATGACTCGATCAAATAGCCCTGATTCTTTGGCTTTCTTTCCAACTTCCTTTACCAATGTGGTTTTGCCTGAACCACCCATACCCCACAAGCCAATCATAGAGTTATCATCGTCTTGCAATGCCTCCAATAGTTCATCATATGAAATTTTTGTTGACTTGAAGAACATAAAATCTTTGGAAGAGTGATACTCTATATCTGGAACAATAACATGATGGGAAAATGGTTCGAGCTGATCACTCTTCGTATTTAGCTCTGTCATATGCTGGGCTTTCTTTGCCAACACTTTGCAGAGACAATACCTCCTCCAAGTAGGTCGCCACCTTTGAAAGCAGCCATTGTTGGCCCTCAATTCTTGCACCAAGTTCTCCACTTCTGCTATGAGTATCACCACCTCATCCTTCCACTTGTTAACTTCATCATCAATTCTCTCAGTCCTCTTAATGGCTTCTTCAACACGTTCTTGCACCCTCCCTTGCTTGAGTATCAATTCCTCCATTTTGGTCTCAACATTCCTAGTGATTTTGCTGACACAAAACAAATATCGCAATTGGCGTAAAGTAGGATCCACCAAATATTCAGCAAGTTTTGCCGCTACTGAAATTCCCACCTCATCCATTCAAATATTAACAGGAACCTGAAAGTTAAATTTCATGATGTAGAATAGAATCACCGTACATACTTAATCATTCTTGACAATATCATCACGATGAAAAATAAGAAAGATCAATTGTTGCAACTTCATTGCCATGAGATCTAAACTTGTTACAGCTATTTTTAGACCCTAGAGTAACTAAATTTACTGTTTTAGATTGTATTTTCTATCATGTCAGTGTCAAGTTGAAAGGAAAAACAAGTAACAACAGTAGTCTGTAAGTGACAGCTGCAATTGCCAGCACAACTAACAAGCTACTCATACTTTGAGAACTGTGGCAGCTAGATCCATTTGTAAGTATAACAAATAGAAAACACTAATAAGAAAATGAAAGACTATAGGGGGAAAACGGGGGTTTGATTTTCTTACCAGATAAGCTTCCACAATTCAGTTGATGATTCTTGGTTTGCAAACTTTCAAGAGCGATATAAACAGAATTCAAATGCAATCACCAGACTTCTCATGAGCTAGAGTCGTCAAATCAGTCCGAAATTATGGTGCTCTTTCTTTCTCTCTCTCTCTTAGACCCGTGTGTAAAAGTATAACTAATAGAAGACAATGACCAGAAAATGAAAGACTATGAAAAGAGGCCCAAAAAAAAAAAACAGAGAGAGAGAGAGATATTCAATTTTCATAACAGATAAACTACCACAATGACCTGACTTATCATGAGCCTTAGTCGTCAACTCGGTTGGAACTTGGAAATTACAGAGTTCTTTCTTTTTCCAATTCTAATGGGGCACAAGATAAAAAAATAAATCAAAATTGGAAAAGTTAAGAAATCATGCATTCCACTTAATTGTTATTACGCGTTTGGGGACATGATGTCCCTACTACTTGCTTTCCAATTCCTTTAGACCAAATTTAAAAGTTAAAGTAAAATAATAATAATAATAATAATAATAATAATAAAAAGAAGAAGAAACAGACGATCTTTACTTTTCTTAGCTACACCGGCTCTTCTCATGCCTCTGTTATCCACTGCCGTGAATAATCGTGCCCGAACATAACCCCATCAGGTCGAAAGAAGTCGTGATCTGAAACGATCTCCACCAAATCCCCACACACCTCCATCTCCCACATCTTCATCAGGGCCAACCCGCTCGAGAACGGCACCGGCACAGTCGACTCCGTCGCGTTGAAGCTCACCGCGTTCTGCATCGACCGGTAGTACAGCATAACGTCGCCCTTGGTCATCGGTTTGTCCCTGAACCTGGCCCTCCCGCGGAAATCGTCCTCGCACAGGATCTGGCTTTGGAGCCTGAGTCGCCGGGTCAACTCGGCCCTGTGAAGCACAGGTGGCCTGATTTCAGTATCAGTACTTGGATCATAAAATAAGGAACATTCCCAAATGGTCAGGAAAATATTAAAAAAATCATACAAAAAATTCTAATGTTAACAAATTCTCGTTTACGGCTGATTCAATAAATGTTTTAACAAATCCATCTATATGTTTTAATAACTCTTTAAAACTTTTTTGAAATCAAAATTTTCTATATGACTTTTTTTATATTTTCTTAATCCTTGAAACTTTAAAGGATTTTCCCTTATAATAACGATCCTTCCACTATGCCTTTAATTATTATTTATATATCAACTATCTCTAAATGGAAACATTCTGATATGTATAATTAATAGGAATAATTTTAAAAATTATAAATTTGGTCATTTGAGAAATAAAGTGAATTGAAATATATTATATTTAAAATCATATAGATAATGTTATTTTTTTAATACCAACTAAGTTACTATTAGAATGTTTTAAAATGAAAAGATGCATTTTTGTAAAGTACATTCTTATAAATTAAAAAATTTATGTAAACAGTTGTTTAAGAAGTTATAACAATAAAGAGTTATTTGGTACGAGAGATTTAGAGCAAAGGAAAGGAGAGGATAGGAAAAACTTTTATGGGTGAGGTTTAAAAAACTTGTAAAAGTGAGGTTATAAAATTTTAATAGAAAGAAGATGTAAAATAAAATAGTAATAAAAATTAATTAAAAAATGTTAACCCTACTTCTTTATTTTTTTAAAATCCAAGTCAGATTTTTTCCCCTCCACCCACTTTCCTTCCCCTCCGCCTAAATGTATATCTCTTTAATTCCTAAAGATACATGTGAAAAGTTATGACCGAAAGTGTGGTAATCGCAAACTTGGTGAAATGTTGTGTTAGTTTATTTTAAAAGACCTCTATGTAACATAAAATGAGTAATTCTTCCTAGAAGATACTATTTAAATTATGTTGGGGTTTATGAATCTAATAGATGGCTATGACTTGTGATTTTTAATTGAAGAGTTATTCCTTGAGGAGGTACCACTTTAAGGCATTACTTTATGGTTGATAAATGCCTATTACTATCGGTCCATTTAGAAATATGACATTAGACATCACACCACACTAAAATAAGAAATCAAACTCATTACCTTTGTCTTGGAGTATACCAAAAAATAAAGTCAACTTATCACTTTGTAAAAGCCATTGTTATTTTGACTTGAGTGTTGAGAGAGCAATACATACTTAATAGTCTTCATTGTATCATGCAGGAAATTCACCCCTCAATCCATATTGCATCTCGTAAGATAGAGGCAAATTAAGCCTAAATAAAAATGTTACACACACCTTAAAAATATTGTACACTACTTTCTTTTTTATATTTTCTTCTTGTACTCCTCAGAGAACTAGTCTCACTAGCAATTACTCTAGTATAATCCTTGATGGCTTGTTGAAGCAATTGTAAATTAATTGACAATGAATACTGCATCTCAAGTACAAATTGAGTTTTACAAAAGAATTACGTTTTTTCCTTTCGTATTTTTTTACATGAAAATATAAGGACCATCCTTTTTTTCAATGTGAACTTGTTAAGGATGTGAAATATGGGCTTAGCCCAACATCCGATGGCCCAAGACAGAAAGGCCTATCTGTAATCTTAACAGCCTCCTTGAAATTAAGGAAATCTTAAGTAATCTATCCAAATCAAGGAGATTAAAGCTAATCTATCAAGATCCTTATCAGAATTACAAATGTCCACAAATCAAGGATCTTATCATTAAAGGATATGTTATATCTTTTAATAATAAGATAATGTCAGCCCATGAATCCAGGGCTCGGGTAAATCTATAAATAGAGCACAAACCTTAATAAGGTATACTCGCTTTGACTTTAGCTTTAATGATTTAGTACATACAGAGCATACACCCCCACTCCCCTCTGGCTATAAGCCTATCGTGTATAAGCGAACTACGTGGACTTTGATCACTCTCAACGATACGTAGGCCACTAGGATTAAATCTCAGGTTAAGTCCAATATCTATTGTTCTACAATAGAACTAATTAACATAATTTCTGAAGGCAGTTAAGCATTGATACTGAAATGTAGTTTCTTCAATTATAAAACAAAACAAAGTAAAGAAAGCTGAGGCAACGTTATAATTTTCCCAAGAATGCTCTCATAATCACTAATCCACCGCCAACGCTAATTCCAAATGCCTTTCTATTACTCCTCCGTCCCTAATAATATGATTCAGTTTTAATATTCACAGTTATTAAAAAAAAAAAAAAAAACTAGTTAAGATAGGTTTATGTCTATTTATTTATTTATTTTTACTTCTTTTCAATATTGTCCTTAAACTTTTATCATAATTTAATAGTTTATTAAGAAAACATTTAGAAACATAATTTATATTAAAAAAAGAAGTCATAAGACCAAGACAAGTTACATATTACTCAAACATCTCAAATGTGGGGATAAAAATCCTAGGAGATCATTTTTCTCAGCTCCCCCAACATATTTCGGGCCACATCAATGAAGGAATATTTAATTATTTATATCTCTTATAAGGATTTTATTTTTCAATAATATCTACAACTATCTAATCTAATGAGTTCAGACAAGGCACGGTATATATATATATATATATATATATATATATATATATATATATATATATATATATATATATATATAGACACACACACTGAATGAAGAATAAAGCCCTTGTAGTAAATAGGAGGAGGGTTTAGTCTCTTTTTAGAAGAGATGTGTCACCACCACAAATAGTGAAGGAGAGGCTTCTCAGATCTTACAGAAAATTAATTTTTTTTAATTTTATTAATAAATAACCATTTTTTTAGTCAACTGCTTAAACAACTTGTTAACAACATCAATCCAGCTATTTAATTTACTTTTTAGGCCTAAAATAATTTTCGCTTTACTTTTTTTTTTGAATATAAAATGAGTCATTCCTCCCCATATTAATAATATGTATTAAAAATAAAAATTAGATAATGTATGGTGCAGGGGAGTTAATAAAGATTTGAATGTTATTAAAATATACCTCATTTAAATGTAAATATTTAATATCTCAAACCATAACTACCTTGTGTGTGCGAGGCAGAATAATCAGCAACTCAGAGGAAATGGGAGCACAATATTGATGGCACAAAGTGTATACGAAGTTACCTGCAATATCATGTTTTCTTCTCTATTTTGTTTTTTGAATTTAGAGGGTTTCCATCTAATTTTGAAAAGAATAAATTAGTCCCTCACACTTTTCTGGCATTATGAATATATAAAACATCTTTTTTATATTTTGGCATTCTTTTAGTTCTTTTTCAAGATTTTTCTCTATTTTATTTTCCCCTTTTCCACACATCACTGCATGATGCCTCACATAAATGACTATTCAAAATGGGGGGAAACTAGGAAAAGCTTGCAATATCCTCCCTCCATCCCTCCTTATATGATCCAAATAACTAAATAGCCTAGTTTTTTTTTTTTTTAAAAAAAAGTTAAAACTAGTTAAAATAATAAATATATGGGAAACATACTTGTTCCCAAATATATCATTATTGATACTGCACCTCTATGTAGCCATGTGATATCAAAGAGCCCACATAACTTTCTGAAACTTCATTACTTACCTGAAACTAAATTGAAATTAAGTTTTTTTTTCTCCTTAAAAGACATTTATGCACTTGTTTAGTATATGGCTGAGATGTTCTTGTAAACTCCCACGTGTCATATAAATACACTTATTTGACTTGTAAATTCTTATATGTATCACTCTAATCATCTTTATAAGTTTTTTTTTTGAATAAATCTCACATACTAAGGAAAGAAAAATATCTTAATGATTATGGAGCAAATTTTCAACTTGACCCTCATTTATGATAGGATATCTTTCAACTTTTTCTTCTCTCTCTATTTTTATTGGTATAATTAATATGGGCAAAATTGTCACAGTCTCATTTATTACTTGAAAGAGAACTTATAAATATGACCAAATTTTTTGGTTAAAAGAAACTTGTAAATAGGACTAGAGGGTATCTTGTAAATAGCATGTATTCTTACAAATATACTCTTTGCCTTGTACATGGCATATATGGTCTTGTAATTTCACTTAATTGTCTAATAAATAAGCACATTTAATTTGTAAGTTTTCACATGTGTCAAAGTAAATAATCATATTTGACTTGTAAAGTAAAGACACAATTACTTTTTCACCTACAAATTTTAATTTCAGTCTAGTTTTGGAGAGTGTAGTGAAATTTCAGAAAACTTTGGGGGCTATTTGATATCAAATAGCTTTAGAGGGGGTGTGGTGAAATTTATTTTCCTTTCTCGATAGGTGGGTAAATGAGAGAAAGTAATGATGAAAAAAGTGACCAAAGAGAATAAACAAAGAAAATTACTTAGAAGTAAAATTAGTAAAAAGAAATTTAATACTCAAACAACCCAAAGGGATTCAAAAATTTGCATCTTATATAAAAGGACAGCAGAGTGTATGCGTGTTGAGAGAGAGAGAGAGAGAGAGAGAGATTTCCAAAGGGAAAGAGAGTAATCAAGCGGGAGACCACAAACCTAACCAACAACTACTGTATATTCAAGGGATTAGTTTAAAGGATATTAAAAATATATGCTTGTTTGGTTAGAGAATCTCACAGACTAAGTATATAACCTAAAGCTTTGACTATTGTCCAAAGTAAGCAATCTCATAACAGATCCTTCAAAAGCCAGCCTCAACTAATACGCCTTGAGGAATGAAGAACATGTTCTTGAGAAAACATGTTTGTATCCGCTCTATTTACAAAATGAATGTAGACAATCAAGTATGATCCTCTATATTCATTTTGTAAATAAAGAACTGCAAGGCATTAATGTCATTCTAAGTTGGGTTAAATAGCATTATGATCCTAAAATATTTTTCCAGCAACCTTAAGTGTCATAAACTAATTTGAGAGAATAACTATAAGACCAAAGGAAATGACTTAATTATCAAGAAATCCAAATAACAAGTAAGGTGTTGTTATTTCTTATTTTAAAACTTGTCATTGCATATTCCTAAATTGTCATTGGGACTTTTTGATAATTATGCCATTTCCTTGAGACTTCATAGTAATTCTATTTTTTTTTTTGTACATTCAACAGTTTAAGGCTTTGTTTGGGAGTTCCATTTTAGAAAGAAAGGAAAGGAAAAGAAAGGTTTTGGTAGTTCTTTCCCTTGTTTGAGAGTTTTAAAAATAAGAGTGAAGGGAATCAAAGATTTTTACAAATTCCCCAAAACCCTCTTCCTTCAGAAAAATAAAGTTCCCTAATATGGGGGGTTTTAAGAGGAAGAATAGATTAATTATTTTTTTACCCTCATTCAAATAAAACACTTTCATTATTTCTGATTTCTTTTTTCTTTTCTATTGTTGGAATGCACACGAAAATTTTTTTTAGAGAAAGAAATACTTTTTTAGGAGAATTTTTTTTGAATATAAAAATTACATAAATAATTTTTTTAGAAAATTTAAATTTAAATTTATTTGTAAAGTATAATAATTATATTAATTTTTAAAGAAAATGACAAAATAGTAAAAATAACTCATTAGTCTTTCATCTTTCTCCCTTATTATTTTTTTAACTCTCAAACAAGGGGAAGAAATATCTTCTATCTCCCTTCCTTCTCCTCATTTCCAAACTCCTTACATCTCTTTCCTTTCATTCTCCTTCAAACTCTCAAACAGGCCCTAAAGTATTTCCCTAGTAAAACCCAGAATCCTAAAATATTTTTTAGTACAATGTTGCCTTTGAAGTATTAGCAACGAGTATCCTAAACTTATGATACTAACTGCTATTGAAAAAAAGTCAAAAACACGTTAGGATGCTAGATGCATAAAAAAATTACTTTGAAGTGCCAGATTCTCCAAATATTAGTTTAGGATACGGAGTGCTACTAAAAAAATATTTTAAGGTACCGGTACTATTTAACCCTTTTAAGTTTTGATCCTTGTTCAATGTTGTGAGACATGTACATTGTACTCATGGAACAAAGAATGAACGATTCCAGTCCCACGAAGTGCGAAATATGATCACTGAACACCATATATCACATATAAATTAAATTCAGATTCTGGATACAAATATAAATGGAAATAACTACAATTGATATTTAATAGACCTTACGCTTCTTAGCTCTATCACCCGCTGATTCCTTTTCCCCAAAATATCTACTGCTACGCTATTTTCTCTGTAAGTGAATGGCTAGTAGGAGTTTAACTTTCACACTTGTGAGAAAAACTGATTTAATTTGCTGGAATCTCTCTGAACAAACTCAACTATCAATTTGACAACAGAATCTGGCTTTTCTACATGAGGAAGGTGGCCACAATTTGATATTTGGCGAATAATCGCATCAGGTAATTCACAGTGCAGTCTCTGCAAAAGTAAAAAGTTCATGATGAACTTCAATTACAGCGTTGGCACAGAAATATCATCATATCCCCTTACATTACTAGTCAAATAAACCCAAAACAAGAAATTAAATTATTATGCTTCAGAAACATGATATGCACTAAACAATCTTATATCTTGTTCATCACATGTTTGAGAAAGACTAAAGTATATGGAAACTAACCACGGCAAGCTTATTGCTGATGATACGGTCATTCTCACCCCAAATGATTAGTGTTTTTTGCTTTACCTGTCAAATACAATTTGTAATATCATGCAGAGAAATGAGTACGGCAAACTTTACTCAAGAATAGGGACTTTCATCAGTCTGGATGAATATATATATATATATATATATATATATATATATATTTTATGCCCAACTGAATATTTAAACATTTTTATGGCATTTACCAACTCCATATTGATTAGCTTTCTAGGAAATGAATACCTTCTGTTCATCCTTAATTTAAAAAAAAACATACTTATAATTGTTTTATGCGCAAAATCCAACGCTTTTGGTTTGGTGTGTAAGTAGCTGGCAGCAAAACTTTTTCTCCAAGCGTGAAAATGGACAGAAAAGCTATCATGAAATAAAGTTTCCTCAGACCCCATTTGGAATTTTAGTTATGGTAACTTGTATAAATTTCCGTACAAGGTAAACAGCTACAATCGGAAATAATAATATATAGCTGAATCCCCCATCGAAAGTGTGAAATGTGAATAATTGCTTCATTCTGAGTGACAAAAGAATTTCCTATAGTACAGCGAAATTGAGCACAACATGAAGTTAGTTGATAAATATAATGCTGTATAGTAAAGACACTACGTTGAGTCACACATATGGAAGAGTTTTTCAGAGATAACCAAAATGTTAACACAGGCTATATAAGAGCAGTTGTGGATGAATGAGCTTAAATAAGATGAATCATTGAACGTGTAATCATTAATTATGATAAGGTGCACACTTCATGGGAAGTGCTGAGTACTCAAATTTTTTGACCCATTCAGTGTTGTCAACATGCTTCTCGTCTCCAGATGTCTCTCTGTGTGTGCGTGTGTTGTGAAATAAGAAAAAAGCTTATTAATCTGTCCTACTAAGGGTACCTTTCCTATCTGGGAAGCAACGTTATAACCACCACTAATCATAAAATCCACCGTAGCATCCTCCCACCAAGGTAATAAACAATGCAAGCGGCCCACCTATAAAACAATTTATGAACACTGTGATCAAACTTCATTTTTGCTACATTTGAAGTGCCCAGGTATATGATAACTGATCAGTACGAAGGCACCACAAACAATCTAGGATAACAATTGTTACACCACACATAGGAAATTTGGATTCCCAACTATTCAATACACAATTTTTTGGGTTCCGAGCATATGAAATGCTAGGACTTCATGTGACAAAATAGCCCAGTTATGAAACTCAAATGATTCAAAGATCCAAACACGGCATCATCTAACATGAATGATGAATAAAAATTGTGTAACTTACATTTGTCCAATCAAGGCTATTATTGAATGATATGTCAGAAAAGGCCAAATAGGTTGCATATAAGCGTATTGGAAGGCTCTTCAACAAATATACCTGCATCAAGAGAATGCCAGTAATCAGTATAACAACAAATAGTTTAAGATTCTTATCAATTCTGAACTTAATAAATTGAATATAGGAAGGAAAAAGGAATACTGTAATATGAATTTAAAATTAAAAGAGCACAGAAATATTTTAAAAACTATATAAACAAAAAAAAAAAAAATTAGGCAGTAAAATTTCTGAGATAAGGATAGTCGCTGGCACTAAGCCGTTGAGGCTTTAATAGTATAGTATTTAACAGATGATTACCCCAGCATAAGCTGCAGCTCTAGGTAACGTTGCTAGGTTTCCTGTTCCCTCTGCATATACACTAGCATCAATCAAAACAAGCTTTTCCACCTGAAAAGAGGAACTACAACCAAATGCTTAGTGCATGCCATTGTCACTAAATGAAGAACCTTTTTGACCAATGCAATTTTTCCCAAATTGGGTTTATAGAGGATATTCAGAAGTTAAACTATTGGATCACACATACAGCTTCTGGATAATTGACTGCAAAGTCAATGGCAACAGCAGAGCCAAGGCTTGGTCCAACTAATATCATAGGCCTTCTAATGTACGAGTTCCAAAACTGTTTGACAGATCAACTTCAACACAATGAGTAACAATTGGAAGGAAATCAAAAGAGAAGAACAAAATTAATTGACAAGCAGTGAACAACCATTTTAAGAAGCACCAATGTGCTATCTCTAAAAGAAATTGATGTACCATACACAATGAGTAATGATTGTGCTTTTAAAAACCAAGGTTTGTGATGGTTATTATTGTCTTTTTTTGAGGTAGTACAAGTCAGTACTACCACTATATATATCCCAGTCTATCCTAAAACTTCGGAAAATTTTCCTATTTATACATCATATTGTTTCACATATGATACATTTTCTCTCATTGGTTCTATATACCAATCGTTTCTTTTGAAAACAGAAATGTTGATAAACTAGCCCAAACCTATAATGTAAATGATTCATTATTTAATTTCGCGCGCGCACACACACACATACACATATATATATTTTGGGTAAAATTTCATTTCACATGACTTAGTAACAAAGGTAAGCAATTTTAAAAAGAGAAGCTTCAAAATTATATAATACTTCATATTGACTACACCGTAACAACTAGCAGCTAAGCTGTAATGTTCCTTTAGAATGCACAAGATTTGATGGATATATTTAGCCAAGCCACATATTGGTACCTGATAGAGGTGATTGCGCTTTGATGCCACATCACATGGTGGAAGTTTTTCTGATAGATAAAGAAGGGAAAAAATTAAGAAAATCATCACTAAGGTCTTTCAAAGAAAGATGGAGAAAAGGAAAGGTAAAGCAACAAAACAAACCTAAATCAGAGAAACCCCAACCAAGAATGTCAACAGCCCAAGCCTCAAAACCAGCTTCCTCAAGCAATGGATATGCATATCTCCATTCCAAACATGAGCTGAATATTAAGAAAGTATGAAATTCCGAAGCAATTTAAGCATAAAGTATATCAATTAGTTCTGTCTCTTAGTTTAAGGACCTGTCAAAACCATGTAGAAAAACTACTGGATTTTCCTTGTTCTGCTTCTGTGGCTTCACACAACTACTCATTATGAGATTTTCTGAAAACTTTACCTGCTTTGGCCATATGAATTAGATCAGAAGTTTATAAGCAGAAGAGGATGATTGTCATATTACACTGGGGAATGGAAGAATCAGGAATTACACATATATTCTATTTATCGTAAATATAAAACATTTCGAAGTGAAGCCACTTTGGCAAAATGTACCAAACCAAAGCAATGTGGCAGTTAAATTATATTTCAGGGTATCAGATTATGAAAGGACAAGCTATAAAATCTTATCTCAAAATCTCAAATGAAAATAAATAGAGGCAGCTGAAATAAGTATGTCCTTTCTCCAGGAAAAAAATGTTACTATTCGCGACACATACTACAAGCAACCCATAGTAGAACCTGACTTCTGAATAGGCCCATAAAGTTTATGGATGGGATCCATAAGACCAGTTTTCAATGACACCCCGTGTTACTTCAAGACACGAAGCAATAGTAGGCCAGTCTAATGGTTATGCTTCAAGTTCAAGATGTTTGTAGAGACACAAAAGTAACTATTTGTACACCACCATAATGCACAGTCCTCCTAGTGGGTTTAGAATTTCTAGGTCCAGCCACGCAGCTATTATTCGACGCCAAATTAAACAGCATTAGGCTTGACATAATAATCTTTGAAAATCTAACTCATTTTCGAAGCAGCGACAATGATAGATACCAAAAACAAGACGGAAAAAATTCTTAAAGTAGCAACAGACTTAAAAGAAGCCCAAAAGGGTGATGAAGCAGGACAAAACCGCACACCTAATGTACGAATTTCATAAACTCTTAACACAGGAAATTTCCACAGAAAAGGTGAAATACGAAGGGAAATGTAGAAATTACAGGAACAGGTAGTCTCTGAATCCTCTTGGCGAAGTTTCGAGCAATTGGGTCTTTGATTTTCTCCATCTCTTTCGGAAGAAACGAAGGGAACCCATCAGCCACAACCCGAAAACGCCTTAGCGTTCCGCAACTAGGAGGCAATGCTGATGCAGATACAGAACCGATGGCGAAAAATTGCATGTCTGTGATTGAATGCGCAAACTGAACTAAGCATTAGGCAAGAGACGTTCAGCTCTTAAGCGCTAATTTATGGTAACTGGTGAAATGAAATGCGAGCGGAATTTATAAAACACGCCATTCATACCTTTTTACAGGCTTTACACTTGCACCTGTTTTCGGAGTTTCGGATATTTGTTTATCCTACGTATGGTGACGGACGATTGGACGGCCACAGGCCACACATGATCTGTCCTTTGCACTTTCCTCGTTTTTTTTATGTCAGAGCCTCATCAATACTTCCACTTCCCTCCTATCATTGTCTTTCAGCCTTTTGACCTCGGGCCAGTAAAAATAATTATTTTTCAGAAAATTTCATTTAAATATCAAATAAAATTTTAAAACCCCCAAATTTCTGTTAAATTTTATAGACGAATTAAAAGTGATAAAAACCAAATTTAGATTTTCAAATGTTAGTGAATTTATCATTGGAAAAATTCTATTTAAATATCAAATGTCATATTTCTTTTTTCAAAATTTATTTAAAAATTAAGGGCAAAAGGGTAAATTCACTCGAATTGTATATCCCTCATTGCCCCTCCTGCCTTCTCAGTCTTTTAACAAATTCAATGGGCTTCTGGAGGTTTTATAAATTCAAGTGATATTCAAATAGAATTTTCCTTGTACAATTTTGCCCTCAGTTTTTAAATAAATTAAAAAAAACGACCCTTGCCGAAGGGCCACCATAGTCGATCACCGAAGATCCAGCCGCTAGGCGGCCTAGGCTCCGGTCATCGGTGGCCTGAGATCTAATGAAAGTTTTTTTTGGTGGGATTAAATCTTTTTTTTTTTTGAAAAAAGATTGAATGAAAGTGAGAAGGTGGGATTCGAACCCACCCTATGGGGGCAAAGTGACCCGCTTAGTTCCTTTAATATATATATACATTAACAAATATATATATTCTTAATATTTTTTCTATCAAAAAACACTCTTGTAAATCTCATCACTAAACTTGTAAATCTTATTAATGAACTTGTTATTTTCATTACAAATTTTGTTCATAGTGTTCAAATTATGTTCAATCTAATGAATCTCATCTCTCTCTCTCTCTCTCTCTCTCTCTCTCTCTCACGTTCAATAATGAGATTTATAATCGGAATAACAAGTTCAATAATGAGATATACAAATTCATTAATGATGTGTGTGTGTTGGGATTCACAAGACCGAAAAAGATTTATAATCGGAATAACATGTTCAATAATGAGATATACAAGTTCATTAATGAGATTTATAAGTTCGGTAATGGATTTTACAAGTTCACTAACATATTTTCACCCTGACATATACAAGTTCAAAAAAAAAAAAACTTGTCAAATCTCAGGCCGTCAACGGGCGACGTGGTGGACCTCTGAGAGGGTATTTTTTTTTAATTTATTTAAAAACTAGGGGTAAAAGAGTAAATTCCCTAACATTTGAAAATCTCAATTTGATCATTGTCACTTTTAAGTTCTTTACAATATTTAGTAGACATATGGGAGTTTTAGAATTTCATTTAGTATTTAAATGAAATTTTCCCATATTCAAATGTTACATGCTAAAAATTATTTCCCAAAATGTTGAAATTCAACTTAGAGTAAACCACTTTTTGAAACTTCACACAAAACTTCTTTAAAACCTTTCATCTTTAAGCACGGGTTTTAAGACTGTCTTGTCTAAAAAAACGTGAAATCATTCACAATGTGAGATTTCAATTTCGTCCTTTAGTGTCTGATTTTTCCAAACAGAATTTATTGCTTTTTAGTTTGTAATATAAGCCATTCTCAAGTTTTAACCACTCCAACAAAACCAAAAACATCCAAAGAGTGATCCAAAAAAAGGTACAAGAAGACCAAAATGAATATTTTAATAAGGAAGTTTGAATTTTGACTTTAAACTTCTAAAGCAACTTGGACTCAACTGAAAATAATGTTTTCCTCTATCTTAATTGATGTTTGTTTGTTTTTTTTTTTGCTAATTGTTTGGGTTATTGAAGAAGCATGGATTTTTTTGCCTTATAAGGTTGCAATCGGTATGGGAACAAGTTTTTAGTTCTCTGAAAAGGAGTGGGTTGTCCTTTGGTAATCCTCTGCATAGGTCATAGTAGAGCTGACCAATAAATAATCTAATCTAAGGAGGCTTAGTTGCCGATAAATCTAACGGTCACTTTAATGGCAAGAGGTAATTTGGTCAAAATTTAAAAGTTAAATGTGGGATTTTCAATCTTTTAAAAATAAGTGAGGTTAAATGCAACTGAGATAAAATTGAGGGGTTTTTAAATATTTTGGCCAATTTTTAAAGAAAAAGAGACCGTCCACTTCTTTATTTCGACAATTAAATCAATTTTGACGGTTGAAATCTATTATTCTATAAAAATATTATTATAATATTAAATAACAAAAAATGTATGTAAATAAATTTAAATCATTAAAATTTAATATAAATAGTTCATATCTTTATACTTTAATTGAAGTATTTTATATATATATATATATATATATATATATATATATATATATATATATTACTTTTTATAGAAATGAAATCTTAACTGTTAGAGTTGATCTAATGATATAAAAAAAAAAAAAGAAATGAAGGGAAATAGATGGTAAGAAAAATAAAGAAGCCTCTTTCCCACTTTTATAGAGAGGAAGTAGTTTGGGTTTAATTATCAATATTTTTACATGCAAGTAAGATCCTATTCACTTGCTGCATCTTTTAATGCATTCTCTAATTGTTTTTTATGGTCCTTAATATAAAATTTACTTAATTAATTGGGGTAGATCAAAATCGACCCCCAACTAGCTCTTAAATTAGAGACATGATATAGTAAATATCTTTTCATAAAGAACATTTTACAGAAGCTTTTTAAAAAAATAAGAATTACAAAAGGGACTTATTAATTATTTGAGGTGTTTATGATGCCCATGGCCATGTGCGCCTGCTCGAACCCGCAGAAAAATCGCCCTGCTTAACTCAAAAAATAGCAGTCTAAGAAAAATTGGGTATAATTGAGATGATTATTTTTGCAGGTAGGGCGGGGCATCGGGCATGGTATGTCACCCTGCCTAGTAGTATATATAGTTTTTTTTTTGTACAATAGTATTATATATTTTTTATTTTCACTTATGAGTATTTGACTATTTATTAAGACATATAGTTGTCTTTTTAATTTGAAGACTTAAGATGTAGACTTATTTTGAAATATTTCAAAGTATAGAATTATATATTTCATTTGATATGATTGAAATTATTTTTTTCACATAGAGCGTGGTAGGGTATCACCACTTGAACAGGGAAAACCCGTCCTACTCAGCCCATTATTGCCCAACCCAAAAATGTTAACGCTTCTATTGGGTAGGGCTGGGCATTGGGCTGCATTTCATTGCCTAATGATCTTTCGGGCAGGGCATCCGACAAGGGTCTCGCTGTGCCCATGAATACCCCTACTAATTATAAACCCAATTGTGACCAATGAAACAAGAGAAAATGTACATGGGAAAAAGGAAACAAGGGTAAATGTATATAAAATGGTATCAATATTTAGAATACGTATTGCAGCATATTTACTTGGGGATTTTTTTTTAATTTTTTTTTAAAAAAGTGAATGATTGAACAAAGTTTAGTATAATATAAAACTAATGAAAAGTAAATAACAAGAATAAGAGATTTTAGAGAGGAAGAGAGTAGAGAGAAGTTCTCATTCCAGTGTAATCTGAATGTTTACAGAATACCTCTATTTATAGAAGGAAAATGGGCCTTTAGTGTAATTTCCACTCTGGGTCATTTGATGCAATTTTCCCTTAATTATACAACTGTACATTCACGGATTGCATTCCCGTGAATGTGTTATAATTGTGTGTGGGTCCCACCAAATAGTAAACTACCATGCGTGGTACTATGCAAATAGTAAATTACTATGCGTGGGTCCCATGTCATCTTGTAATGATATTTGAAGATCGATAGTCAATGGACATCCATATAATAAGTATATTCATAACACTCCCCCTTGGATGTCCATTTATGAATGTGCCTCATTAAAAACTTTAACTAGGAAAAACCCAATGGGATAAAAACCTAGTCAAAGAAAAGAGTACATCATCCATTGATACACTATCAAATGTTGCCTCATTAAAAACCTTTCTAGGAAAACCTAGTAGGACAAAACCTAGATAAGGGAAAAAGAGTACAGCGCGTATTGACTCCCCCTGTTGACAACATCAGTATTACTCCCCCTGATAACATCAGTTGAGATTTTTGAATCTTCGAAGACCAATACCATAGACAAGCTTCTCAAAGATTGCTTTGGAAGTGACTTAGTAAATAAATCTGCTAAATTTTCACTTGAACTGATTTGCTGGATATCTATTTCACCATTCTATTGAAGATCACAAGTAAAGAAAAATTTTGGTGAAATATGCTTCGTTCTATCGCCCTTGATGTATCCTTCTTTAAGTTGGGCAATACATGCAGTATTATCCTCATATAGAACTGTTGGAACCATTTTACCAGAAGATAAATGACAAGTAGTTCGTATATGATGAATTACTGACCTCAACCACACACATTCTCGACTTGTTTCATGCATTGCTAGGATTTCTGCATTATTAGATGAAGTGGCTGATATAGTTTGTTTCATAGATCGCCATGAAATTGTTGTACCTCCACATGTAAATACATAACCTGTTTGTGATTTTCCATCATGTGGATCAGACATAAATCCAGCATCTGAATAACCAATCAGTTCATGTTTAGATACATTTGAATAATATAACCCCATATCCATAGTACCTTTGAGATAACGAAAAATACGCTTTACACCATTCCAATGCCTTTGTGTTGGTGCAGAACTATATCTTGCTAATAAATTAATAGCAAATGTTATATCAGGTCTTGTGTGATTAGCAAGATACATTAGTGCCCCAATAGCATTAAGATATAGTACTTCTGGACCAAGTAATTGTTCTACACCTTTTTCATTAATTAGTTGGGGTTGGAATGGATCTTTTTCTTTTATCAAAGACCTTACAACCATTGGAGTACAAAATGGATGTGACTTATCCATATAAAATCGTATTAGGACCTTCTTTGTATAAGTTTCTTGATATACAAAGATCCCATCATTCAGGTACTCAATTTGTAATCCAAGACAAAATTTTGTCCTACCCAAATCTTTCAATTCAAATTCTTTCTTTAAACAATTAATTGCTTTTGAAATCTCTTCAGGAGTTCCAATAATGTTGATATCATCAACATAAAAAGCAATTATAGCAAATTCGTTTCTCGATCTTTTTATAAAAATGCATGGGCATATCGGGTCATTTTTATACCCTTCTTTCAACAAATATTCTTTAAGACAATTATACCACATGCGCCCTGATTGTTTCAAGCCATATAGGGACTTATTTAATTTGATCGAGTATTGTTCTCGTGAATTTGAATTAAATGCTTCTGGCATCTTGAGTCCTTCAGGAACTTTCATATAGATATCACTATCAAGTGAGCCATATAAATAGGCAGTCACAACATCCATTAGATGCAAATCAAGCCCTTCATTTGTTGCTAGGCTAATTAAATAACGAAAGGTAGTTGCATCCACTACTGGTAAATTTGTTTCTTCAAAATCAATGCCAGGTCTTTGTGTAAAGCCTTGGGCTACAAGGCGTGCTTTATATCTTGTAATTTCACCCTTTTCATTTCTTTTCCGTACAAAAACCCATTTATATCCAACTGACTTTACATCTTTAGGTGTATGGACTATAGGTCCAAATACTTTTCGTTTTGCTAGTGATTTTAATTCTGCATTTATGGCATCTCTCCATAGAGGCCAATCCTTTCGCTGTTGGCACTCTTTAATGGATTTTGGCTCATGATCCTCTTCTTCATTCATCACATCATATGCTATATGATTAGCAAAAATGTCGTCAACGTTGACTTCATTACGGTTCCATTTGATATTATTTGTGACATAATTTATTGAGATCTCATTATTTTCATACATTTCAGGTACCTAGATCTCTTCTGGGGCCTCAATATTCTCCTCTGGAGATAATTTCTCTTCATGAAGTGGCTCATCCAGAGCTACACTTTTTTCTTGATTATCCTCGACTTGGCCATCTATAATCTTAGCTCCTTTTCTTTTTCGAGGATTTTTATCTTTGGAACCGATAGGCCTACCACGCTTCAGGCGTGCTTTTGATTCATTTATAATCGGCTGTCCTACAGGGACATCAATTCGAATAGGAGCATTAGCAACTGGAATATGTGACTTTGTCACTTTCTTTGGGTCAGTGAATGCTTCTGGTATTCGATTAGTTGAATTCTGTAAATGAATTATCTTTTGAACTTCTAGTTCACATTGTTTTGTACGAGGATCAAAATGAGCCAATGATAATTCATTCCAGCTAATCTCTTTATTCAACTGTTTATTTTCTCCCCCTAATGTTGGGTAGATTGATTCATCAAAATGACAATCTTCAAATTGTGCAGTAAATAAATCTCCTGTAAATGGTTCTAAATATTTTATAATTGAAGGAGATTTATACCCAACATAAATTCCCATTCTTCTTTGAGGACCCATTTTAGTACGTTGTGGAGGTGCTATAGGCACATATACTGCACATCCAAAGGTCTGAATATGGGAAATATTAGGTTCTTCACCAAAAACCATTTGTAAGGTGGAAACTTTTAAATAACTAGTTGGCCTGATGCGAATTAACATTGCTGCATGCAAAATGGCATGGCCCCAAGCAGAAATTGGTAAATTAGATTTCAAAAGTAAAGGTCTTGCAATAAGTTGCAAACGTTTTACCAATGATTCTGCAAGTCCATTTTGCGTATGAACATGTGCTACAGGATGTTCAACATCAATTCCAAGGGACATACAATATTCATTAAAAGTCTGTGAAGTAAATTCACCAGCATTATCAAGACGTATTTTCTTGATAGGATAATCAGGGTAATGTGCTCTTAATCTTGTCAATTGAGCAAGTAATCTCGCAAATGTCAGGTTTCGAGAAGATAGTAAGCACACATGCGACCATTTAGTTGATGCATCAATTAAAACCATATAATACCTAAATGGTCCGCATGGTGGGTGTATTGGCCCACAAATATCTCCCTGTATCCGTTCTAGAAATGTGAGAGACTCACTTTCTACTTTGCTTGGTGATGGCCGAATAATTAATTTTCCCTTGGAACATGCATCACATGAGAAATCATGGTATTTTGGTATTTGTTTCTGTTTCAAATTATGTCCGCATGAATTCTCTATTATACGTCGCATCATAATTGACCCGGGATGGCCTAACTGGTCATGCCAAACATTAAATATGCCTTTATCAGCATGCTTCTGGTTTTCCATAACATTTGTTTCAATTGTACTAATATATGAATAGTACAAACCAGAAGATAACATTGGTAATTTCTCCAGAACATATTTTTCACCATATCTAACAGTAACAATTTGTAGATATTCTTTATTCTCCTCATTTATAGTCTCAATATGATATCCATTCCGGCGAATATCTTTAAAGCTTAACAAATTTCTATGAGACTTGGAGGAATACAAAGTATCATTAATAACAAATTTCGTACCATTGGGTAATATTATTATTGCTCTTCCAGAGCCTTCAATCAATCTTGTATTACCCACTATGGTATTGATGCTTGTACTACAATTTGTTAGATGTGAAAAATATTTCTTATCTTTAAGAATTGTATGTGTCGTTGCACTATCAATGAGACATATATCTTCATTCTTGTGTGCAATATTTGAAATATCCATGAGCTTCATAAAAGAAAAGAAAATACATTAATACATACATAATTGATATTTGATAATAAGTTCAGAATGATACAAGAAAATTATTATAATTTCTGCATAACTTATTTAATCATAAAAATCTTCTGCCTCCAAGAGTGACATAATATCATCATTTGGCTCATTGACATCATTATCTTTATGAGCCTTATCATCACATTCCACATTATTTACACTCCTTTTTATAGAGGCTTGGTAAAGTTTTGCTAAATGTTCTGACGTACGACAATTACGTACCCAGTGTCCCTTCATACCACACCGATAACATTTATGTTTAACAACTTTTGAAGGACCTTCTTTATCATTCTTCTGTCCTTCATTATTCATCTTTTTCTGGTGGGTATAAGGACTATAATAACCTCTTTCACCATGATAAGGACCATGATAATTTATGCCTCCACGATTTCCACGTCCTCGTCTACGAACACGGCCACGGCTACGACCACGACCGCGACCACGGCCACGACCATGATCATTCTGTACACTCACATTTGCTTCAGGAAATGGAGAAGATCCAGTGGGACGATTTTTATGATTTTTCAATAATAACTCGTTATTTTGCTCGGATACTAATAAACATGAAATTAACTCAGAATATTTTTTAAAACCTTTCTCTCGATATTGCTGTTGTAAAAGCAAATTCGAAGCATGAAAGGTAGAAAAAGTTTTCTCTAATAAGTCCTCATCAGTTATTTTTTCACCACATAATTTTAACTGAGAACTTATTTTGAAAACAGCTGAGTTATACTCACTTATAGTTTTAAAATCTTGTAGCCTGAGATGAATCCATTCATAACGAGCTCTAGGCAAAATAACCGTTTTCTGATGATCATACCTATCTTTTAAACTAGTCCACAATTCAAATGGATCTTTCACCGTTAAATATTCAATTTTCAAACTTTCATGAATGTGGTGTCGGAGAAAAATCATAGCTTTAGCTTTTACTTGAGGGGACGCATCATTTCCCGGCAATATAGCCTTTCCAAGGTCCTTTGCTTGAAGATGAATTTCAGCATCTAAAACCCATGATAGATAATTCTTCCCGGTGATGTCAAGAGCATTAAATTCAAGATTTGAAAGGCTGGAAGACATGATTCAAACTAAAAATAATGATAATAATTAGAATCATATTATAAAATCCTTTTATAAATTAAAACATAATTTAAAGAACTGTAAATAAACATGCTAAGAAAATAAAAAGAAGATGAGATAGGAATGGTAGTAAACTCACAGCGAAACCTATCTCATCCGAAAGTAAGAAAGAGGATGCAAATTTAATATATAATATATATAGAAAGCAGTAAATAATTAAAATAAACAAATGGAGCCCACTAATAAATATACTAGTGTTGCCACCATAAAAGGTAAATAAATGCATAAATAAATGGAGCCCACTAATATGTATATCAATGTCACTACCATGAACAATAATTAAAGCAGTAAATAATTTAAATTAAATTTAACAAATGGTGCCCACTAATACTAGTGTCGCCACCATGAAATAAATAAATAAAACAGTAAGTAAAGTAAATTAAACAAATGGAGCTTAGTATCACCACAATGAAATAAATAAATAAAGCAGTAAGTAAAGTAAATTAAATAAATGGAGCTTAATATCACCGCTATGAAATAAATAAATAAAGCAATAAATAAAGAATTAGAATTAAATTACAAATGGAGCTTAATGTTGCCACCATGAAATTAATCAATAGGAGAAGAATATATAAACATAAATAAATTACTGTAAATAGTAAAATACAAAATTTACCATGAATAGTAAAGTTACTATTCACAGTAAATAGTGAATAAAATAAAATTACTGAAATATTAAATCTAGACTTCTATATAGGAGTCAAAATGAATAAAAATGTAAAATTACTGAAAAAAGTAAAATTAACATGAATAGTAAAAATTTCTATTTACTGTGAATAGTAAATAGTAAATAATCTCAAATTTTAACCATAGAACCCGATGTTCAAAATAATCGGTAAAAGTAGAACTTTAATTTCATATCATGGTTAAGATTATCCCAGATAGATAAAATAAACATATAGTAAAGGAGATGGTAATAAAATTTTACCTTGGTAGAATCTTCGTGCTGATAACGTAATATAAAACTAATGAAAAGTAAATAACAAGAACAAGAGATTTTAGAGAGGAAGAGAGTAGAGAGAAGTTCTCATTCCAGTGTAATCTGAATGTTTACAGAAGATCTCTATTTATAGAAGGAAAATGGGCCTTTAGTGTAATTTCCACTTTAGGTCATTTGATGCAATTTTTCCTTAATTATACAACTGTACATTCACGGATTGCATTCCCGTGAATGTGTTATAATTGTGTGTGGGTCCCACCAAATAGTAAACTACTATACGTGGTACTATGTAAATAGTAAATTACTATGCGTGGGTCCTATGTCATCTTGTAATGATATTTGAAGATCGATAGTCAATGGACATCCACATAATAAGTATATTCATAACATAGTATACCTTAAAAGGCACGAGTTTATTAAACGACTGAAACATGCATATTTCCAAAAGGGCATATTTTACGTGTTTCAAGGCAGAGGCCACCGACAGTTGAGAAAATTCGTTTATTTTGTTTTTGTGACAGAAGGTTGAGATTTGGTTCAACCCCATCCATTGTAGGAGTGTAATAATAATCCTTATTGTATTACCAAATATATATTTGGGTGAACTTTTTGATAATATGGAAAAGATTACATCAGAAAAGAGAATTTAACATATTTTTTTATGATAATATCTATTCCTAGGGACCTTATAATACTCATTGCAAGCCCGGTGATTACTTATAAAATGTCAATTTTGCCCTCAATAATTTATATATAGGTTTAATATGTAAAAATACTTATTGACTTTTCCCAAATGTACCCCTGTCATCGTAAATTTTTGTTGGGTGCAAAATGTCCATGACCTTCTCTAAATAGGATAAAAATGTCACCTCCATAAACTCTAATAAACTTTTGTTAACTTTTGACTTCATAAGCCCCACACTAAAATTTAAATGATTAATTTGGATTAATATAATGTTTGGTTGTTATAGTACACCCAAATTTTAGTTTTAGTCTCTATAATTTTAAACTATAAGTTTTAATTCCTCTACTTTCTATTTGCAGCAACCCAGACTGACCCACCACCAATAGAAAGAAGAAAATGCTAGTGAGTGGAGAGAGTTGAAAGCAAGGTTCTTAAACCCCAATCAACCATTAAAACGGTCAAGACATTGGGTCAAAGTCAAAGGTCAATGAGTTATATCAAAGTTAAATCAGAGCTACCGGTGAAAAGTTGAAGATTTCAAGATTATTAAGATAAAATTTTAAAGAATTTTTTTTTTTATAAAAAAAGTTGATTCTTTTTTAAAGGAGAACCAGGTTGATATGCAGAGCATACCAAACTGACCAATTTATTAGTTTATTAGTTTTCCGATTCCTGTTTCAAAACCCTGATTGAGAGTAGAGAGAATTTTCTTATAAGGCCACCCCATACTCCGAGAGTTCCCATCACACAAGTATTTTCACTCAATCCACGTCGGGTAACTGTTCCCTCAAACAACTTGGATTGACATGGAGAATATTACACTTGATTGCCCTAAAATATTGTATATTGTACTCTAACTCCAAATCGAATGAGTTTGAGCCTACTCCTTCATGTTGGACTAAGCCCATTTTCCAATAAGTCTTAAAAACACAAATCTTGACATCAAATGATTTATCAACAGAAGCCTTAAAAACCAACAACCGTTGGGAGCAAGTAGTAAGTGACTTACTAGTTTGAGATGTGAGAATGAAGAAAATAGTATTAAAAGTTTTTCTCCTACAACTGTGGCCTGACATGTGACGAATCCAAATTAATTGAAATTGAAGGTAACAGTGAATCAAGTGGGACAAAAAAAAAAATAAAAAACAAAAAAGCCCTATAAACCAATATGCAGGCAATACTTTATAATAGATGTTTCAAAGCCACATTGTCAAAAGGCAATATTTTTATAGATGTTTCAAGGCGGAAGACATTATTGTCGGTTGAAAAACTTCATTTTATGTTCATGTGATAATAGAAGGCCACCGACAATGATGTACCTAAAATTTTAGGTTCATGTCGCTTTTCTGCGTCGATTGGTTGAAGAAGCAAGCAATGTAGAGTACCAATAAAACAGACAGGGACATTTTTGTAATTAGGTTGAAGAAATGAAGAAGTCTTTATGTTGGCTTTGCCTTTCCTAGCGCAATGGGTGAGTTTCACATTAGGTGCTTATACTTATATGCTTGTTACGTCCTTGTCCCTCTGATTAAAGGGATGTGATATTTTTGTAATTTTTTTATATATTTTATTCATTTATAATAAATTCTATGTTGTTTTTTGATTTTTTTTTACACCCAGTATCTTAAATTAATTAGTTTCCAAGATATTAGTGTTACAGGACAAATATTTATGAATGCACGACTAGAGACTAATTAATTTGAGATATTAAGTGCAAAAAATGTTTCAAAATTCAACATATAATTTAATCTAAATAAATAAAATATATAAAAAAATAAATAAAAAATGCATCATTCTTCTAATTAGAGGGACAAGCATATGAGAAGCACATAAGAGAGAAGCACCTTATATGCTTCCGAGTTACTTCTCGGTTACTTAGTAATAAAGAAGTATTTATGCTGGTGTTTCTTTTTAAATATATAATTTTTTTAAATTATACACATTGATTGCATATATTAAAGACAAAAGTCCTGCACCTTTAGTTTTCTAATTTCATACAAAATTTTATTTTCATCCATTAATTTTATAAAATGTATCTTTTAAGTCACTCTTTTACCTCATCCTTTATAAATTTATACCCATACCAGATCCCCTGTTTATATTTTATAAATTGTGGCACATCACGAAATAAGGCATTTTCCTTTTGATTTAAAGTGTGAGGAAATTCTTAAATGTATAGGAAATTGCCTTATTAATAAACAAAATTCATCCTGATTTTGATGAAAAATATTTACCCTACATTTTTTATTTTGGATGTATGAGTTTATCGTTTAACCAAATAAAATAATGGAACTTGTGTTGAAGGTGCCTTTTGGTTCTATGGTCCTCATATATGTCATTTGATTTTTGTCCAGAACCATGACATACTTTTTTTAACTTTTAAATTTATACAATTGATTTTCTTCTTGTTAGCCATACTTCATTGTGACATGATTTTTTTTTTTTTTGGGTATAAATAACATTTTTAAGCTTTGAATTGCATTTAGATAATTTTTAAACGTGAGATCATGCTTGTTGAAATCACATCAAAATATTTAAATGTGTTATATTTTCATTAATAGGCTGATTAATGATGGAAGATTTTGCACAACGTCAAAGTTTTGGGAGAATTCATGGTAATATTTTGAAGGATTTGAAAGAAGATTTGATGTAATGTTGTTTATTTTAATTCTAAAAAGAAGAAAGAATGCAAATGAGTATCTATGTATTGTCTTATTATTATGATTATTAAAAGTAAATCCAGGTCAAGACCCATACGTTGATTTTTTTTTTTTTTTTTGGTTGAGGTTGAAGGCATTAGTATTTGAATTTGGTTAGATATACAGAGGAAAATGGAGTAACCAATACAGAGTTAGTATAGCGAATTTTTTTATATATGGTGTGGATAAGGTGTACCTTGGGCTATAAGAGGAGTGTTTCCACTAAATATTTTCTCCAATTCCTCTCCACTTAATGTCACAAGCTATTGGATTATGTTTTAATGTATAAGATTTAATGTTATGTAATAAGGGATAGGATATTCTTACTATCATTTTTTCTTACTACCACTTTTTTACCGTTAGATCAAAATCTCAATAAGAGAGAGAAATGATAAAAATAAATAAGTTTCTGATCTAACAGTGAAAAAGTGGTAGTAAGATTGGTAATAAGAAAAAATGGTAGTAAGAATATCCTATTCCATGTAATAATATTATACTTTTAGATTTTTACTATATATAATATAATAATAATTTAATATTTTTTTTACATTGCATTAAATCCCACTCATTAGAACAAAATCCAATAATTGAGACCTTAAGTGGAGAGGAAATGAAGAGAGAAGTTAGTGGAGACATTCATTTCTTATCTTAGGGTTTGTTTAATTACCTATTTCTAGAAAACAATTTGTTTTGGAAAAAAAATGAAAAAAAAAAAATTGTAAGGAGTTAACAACTATCTCCATGAAACGCAACAAAAGCATGTCTAGTTAAACTTTTTTTTTTTTTTTTAAAAAAAAATTGATTTACTTTTTGGTGTCTATTTATAAGTCATTTTACACCCTATTCTTGTAAACCGAAAAGATATTAAATAGATATATATTTTTTTTCATATCCGCTTTTATTTATGAAGGGGTGCACATTTTCTCTCACATTCCTTTTTGTCTCTTTGCATTTACATATCTCTTTTATTAATTTATCAATAGTCAATGGGGGTAAATTTGAAAAAATCTCATATAATACCCTATAAATGACTTATAGTTTAAATAAATTTTTTGGAGTACAAGTCACATATAAATAGGCAATGAGTGGTATAATTTCTTATAACTGGGTTTGTTTGTTTGTTTGTTTTTTTTTTTTTTGCCAGTATTCTTATAAGTAGTTTAACAGCATTTTTTCCTACAAATTTTTCTTATCACCCTCAATCAAGAGCAAGTTACAATGAAATCATAAAGAATTTCAAAGAAACAGAGACAAATGTCAAGTTTGAAATATATGTCCCAAATTACATACCAATTCATATAAATTATGCATCTTTGATATGCTTTGAGTGATAAAGCATGAATTGGAGCTTTAGAAATGACTTGTAGCTATGATATAAGCATGGTAAGTATTAAACTACCTTAATGAAGGAGTTTTTGGGCATTCACAACATTTCATTTAACCATTCATAGTAAATTGTATACATCAACTTGATAATTTTTATGAGCAAAGTAAACTTACAGGTTTTTTAACAAGTCCTAAATTAAGGTAATTAGATATAATATGAGCTATGAATTTTTGAATTCAGGACATAATTTCCATCCATAAAATAAAGCGAAATAAGAAAATGAATAATTTTATTAATATGAATAGTATAAGGCTAAAATGTAATGTTTTAAAACCCACACCGTACTGGAAACCAGTTAGTAAACCGGTCTGGGCATCAACCCGGTTCGACAGTATTAATTTTTATTTTTATTTTTTAAATTTCATATTAATTACTTTTAGATCTTCAATTTTTCACCTATTTAGCCTTGAGTCAGCTTCGATTTGACTCCGGTCTAGCCTACTGATACTTGATTTAGTACTCCAACCGATTTAGTGGTCGGTTCAAGTTTTAGCACCATACTAAAATGATATTTTTCTCATGTAAATAACTTCAAGAGTTTTCAATACTATTTTAGAGCATTCTCATCAGAGTTATGAATTTCCATAGCTGGACCATTAAACTAGAAATGTTAAATTATATAAATAGTAATCCAAAGATAAAAATATAAGTTTTGATTTATGGGCTTTAACTAACAAATCGCCCTAACCATAACGTTTTCAAATGTGTAATAAAATTATTGAAACCATGGAAGTGACACAAGGTACTACCTAACAAAGTTGAACTCGACCTATATTGTATATTAATTCAATGTGTGAAATTTTGCATAACTTTAATTACAGTACTCTATCAAAATTGAAATTCGACCTTAAATTAACTACGATTTAAGATTAATGTTATTTTTCAAAACAGTTTAACCTTATTATTTAAACACCCACAAATTGCTCCCTGACCTGCTTCGATTTAAATTGAGCTTAACTTTGAACTTGGCCTACATATCTGGGTTTCAATATTAAACATGATGATTCAAATTCAAATTAGATTCACTCGCTGAAGGAAGTTGGCATAGATGGTAAGGGATTTGATCAAGTCCCAAAGGAATGTGTGTTCGATCGCCGCTGCCGTCGCTTGGACTCCTTCGGTATACGATTTCGTAAGTCCCCATTAAATACTCAAAGAGCCCGGGGCCGTGCCCTAATCTTGATGGGGGGACTGATGTCGAACTTCTCCAAAACTTATATATATGTATATATAAAATAGATTCACTCGATCTCTTATTTATTGAATTATAAATTTAAAATTTCAAGACTCCATCAACATGAGAAAGGGAAAATTGAACCATACAATCTCACATGTTTCCTCCTTTTAAACACAAGTATATCCCGCAAAAATAAAAGAAAAATTTTATTCAGAAAAATAGTTTTGGTTTAAACTTGGTGATCATTGATCTAAAATAATTCTTTTTAAGGAACTAATATCATTATTAGTCCTTATAATTCAAATGAAATTTGGAGCCATTGTAGTTTTAAATCATTGATTTTAGCTTCTATAATTTAAATTTGAATTTAATAAAATAATCCTTATACTTTCAAGATTTTCAATGTGCACAAATTGTTTCGAGAAAAAAACTATGCCCTTGTATCACACTACCTAACGATATCTTATATAAAGGATAATATTAACTGTCTAAAGCTAAACCAAACAAACCAATGATTTGAGGACAAAACTATATCAATCTTTGCAACTAAAGATGTGTTTGATAATCAAATTGAGACATTTGAACATTAAAGAGACAAAAAGTAATTTAATTTCATCTTAAATTTACTTCACACTAGGAAATTTTCACTAGAAAAACAGAAAATAAAACTTGTACAGAGAAAAGACGGCTAAAATCAATATAGCTGTCCTTGCTTCTTATCGAGGTTCAAATGAACAGTTTGAAATTCAAGTGTCTCGGTGAATCTTGATCATGTGTCCATTGATTTCCATTTCACTTACAGTTATCCGAAAAACACCATTTGAATATGCATAGTCAGAACAACAGGGTCATGCCACAGCATGAACGAGGCAACAAAAAATGACTAACCACCAGGTTAAAACTACGAAGCAACTTCCTCTGAACTCAATCCTCTTGTGAAAACCATCAATTCTCAGCATTTTCCAGGGAAATTGCATGTCTAGTAACCACAACATTAAAGGCATGCATGAGCAACTATGAAATCGTTGTTCCAGCCCTTTAGTGTGATAGCCATGTGGCAGCTACCAACAAAGAAAGCATTAAAAGAAGGCCATGGCACACAAATTCATCCACTTTTTCAGTTGTGGTCACTTTGCTGAGAATAGAATTCCAGAGTTGTCCAAAGCTATCCTGTAAATTTTCCTGCACAGAAAGATCCATTCTCTTGAATAATGCTATGCATGATATTATGCACTACAAATCCCGACTGTGCATATGATAGTCACCTCAGTGCTCAAGTTACAAACTTGATCCTCGTTATTCATGTTTCTTAAAATTCTTCTGTCGCTCCAGGAGATTGATTGATCTGTGCGCTTTTTAATTTTGGCTTCTCCAGCATTTATACTCCTGTGGGATTTGTATGCTGAATCAGTGTGTAATGTTTCCATTACAGAACCAAAGAAGTTGGTCACAGGTACCTAACAAGGAGAAACAAAATCACCCTTATAGAATTCTTCCCATCCAGATTGATTAATACTCATTTTTATCAACACATCAACGTCAGATAGAAGCATAAACACAGAAACAAACTTTATTGGCATGTACTTTGCTAGCACGTATAGCCTTTAAGCATCTATCTTGTCAAAAGATCAATCTAGCAACCGCAACCAATATCCTGTTGACGTATACAAGACTCTCATTGCTTTATTATTCTATGCATAGCAAGCTTATAAAATGATTAACACAATAAATCATAGTGGATAAAATATTCCAACATAAAATCTGTTAAATAGAAACCAGACACAATATAGACAGCAAATATTATTTGAAGTTTTGCACCCCATGACGCATCGTGAGATGTAAAATGGCATCAGGTAGCAGCAATTTGTGCAGCAGACATCCTTTTGTTAAGTAGGTAATCCCTCAACAAAATAATATGATACTCAAAATTCCTCACCATATAAAATATTTTATATTTATTTCTTTACAAAAAAGTTCCACTGCATTAAATTAAGAACATAAAATTATTACCTCCTCCAATCTACGTTGATATAGGTCCATTCTATAGTACGCAGTTGACATCAACAAATTTGGATTAAATGAATTGAAAAAGCTGCAAAATAAACACAAAATATCCCCAAGTCAACAATATAACTTTCAAAAGAATATGATGCTGGAATGCTCTGTACCTACTGCAACACAATTTTCTTGACATGCTTTGGAGCAACTCATAACAATTATCTTTCCTAATATAATAAAGGGGAGAGATGGGCATTCACCAAGAATGAAACATGAGAGTGGATTATCATTATTAAACTTTTGTTTTCATTTGCAGACCATAGAATTATAAATCATTGCACATATTCTGTTGATGGATCTACAACTTTGTCTTTATGGTTTGATGTGGTAATAGTTGTGTCTGGGTATTACATATTTTGTCTTGTAAACTCTCTTATAAGTCGGTGTCTGATGTATGCTGACGTTGAATGTGTGCTGCTGTCTCATATGTGAAGTCTTTATGTACTTTTCATTTTTCCTTAATATAATTGATCATTTTTTTTAAAAAAAATATAAATAATGAAAATAGAATTAAGGTTTCCTGGAAAATCCATTTGGCAACATAAAATCCCACCAAAAATCAAATATTTGATTTGGAGAACAAATCAATGGAATTGTTGAATGACGTGATGATGGGCTTGGGCCCATAACTATCGTTCATTGCCATAGATTAGGATCTCATTATTATTGTTATTTCACCATACTCTAATTCTATCATTATTTGACATTATTCTAGGGGATATAATCAGATTAGGATCTGATCTGATTTGATTTATGTAATGTAACCCTAGTCATTTGCCTATACATGTATTTGATCATGAAGCTAATAACAAGCATGGAGAGCAATATTCCTGTCTGAAATAAAAAAAAATTGACACAAAATCATGTCACAAATTGGAAGACCTAACTCAATTTTAGGAAAGACCAAAAGAAAAAACATTTCATATTAAAAAATAAGTTAGGGAAGTAAGATTCCAAATTGAGAAATATTCAAGACTGGAAAATTAAACAGAGTCTACAGAAACACCTCAAAACAAGAAAATGAAGACGTACGTGTATTTGCACAACAACAAAAATTTCATGGTATACCTGCTCAAGGAAGCATTATCATACATATTTAGCTTCTCAAAGAAGGCAAGAGTGTAATACGTAAAACGGTCCACAACCGAAACACCAACCTGCATTATATAAAACAAAAGTGAATTTTAGATGTCCAGATCACACCCAAATCAAAAACAAAATGTTCAAACTGTTACAAACTACGTCAAAAACATTGGAAGGATCAATGTTGTCAACATTAGCCATATTGGAAGAAAGGCTAGGCTGAAAATGGGGAACCTTGCGTTAAAACTCCAAGACATGTCAGGCTCAATTAATCATTGCCATGCCATATAATCAAAGGGAAAAAAACACTCCAGCATCACAACTTACTTCCTACAGTCAGCATCAGCACTAAACTAGAGGTTTCAAACATTAGAACTCCATGAAAGGATTGGGACCTGAAATCATCATAGAACATCACACAAGCCTCAACCAAATATCTTTTATCCTTTTACCTTCCTCTAAACTCTTCTTTCATATCTTTCTATCAGAACTTCCAAGTGAAGGAACTTGAGTTTTCACCTCTTCCTTTCAACTGTTTGTTTGGTCCTATGATTGCCATTGTTTCTTGGCTACTAGGACAATGATCTTTTTCTTTTTCGTTTTTAGGTACACTCACTCACTCTCTCTGTAGTCTGTTTGGTTTACTAGCTACACTATATTCATTAACTTGTTCATCTGTTCTGCTGTTTTCCTAGATACTTACTCAGATGTTTTCTTATTTCTTGCTAATAACTTCAGGATATTTAGCTTTTATTTTAAAACTTGCATCAATTGGAGCTTAAGTTGAATGTTCCTACACATTTGTACAATAAAGGACCAGTTCAACTCAAAAGCTTATAACATGTTCGTTAACCTGTTTAAGCCTTTCTAAATCCTGATGCGAATTTTTCTAGCGTCTCATAAAAGTTGCATTAGGATGTGTGCTGATTGACAGCCAAACACAGCTTTAAGCTCTTCAAGTGCAGACCCATGAAAGTTTTGTTATAATCTCAAACACACCTCACATGGAAGCCAGCTTTGGAGTTAAAGAGTAAACAAAGAACAAGCTAATATACCTTGTGACTAGTACTAAAACTCAAATTCAATTTAGATCATTTGTTCATAGCGACTTAGATACCATTTCAAGTACCAATTCTACTAAAAAAAGAATTAAGAGTTAAGCCCCATGAGTAGTTTTAATATACTTAACAAAGTGATGACACTGCTTGAATTTTGTGTAATTATGATTTTTTAAGAAACTCGTTTAATCTAATTCCTAAAATTATTTATTATCACAGCAGTTTGGTGGCTTATTTTTATATGCCATTGACAACTGGGATGAAAGCAGCAGATGGTTAAATAGTAAATGAATACATACATCTGGGTCCAAGTGATGTGAATATGAATTCTCTCCTTTCATGCTGCTTCCAATGGCTAAAACACCTGGTGAATGAAGCTGTAAGGTTCAGAAAATGAACCAAGTCAACCTAGGAAAAAATTAGCAGTAAAAATAAATTGCAACATATTTTCAACATTACGGAGAAGACAATTAGTCATTGCAGGCTTGGCATACCTATAAGCCAGATTGGCTTTCTACCTTCAGTACTCTTTTTTTGGGGGGTACTATACTATACCATCATACATTTTAATACATGCAAAGTATGTGTACCAAGTTAGCTCAGGCCAATTGTAAACAGAGAGTCGAACGTCAAAACGTAAAAGTAAAAGAAAACATAAATTTACTAGGTACAGTGCTAAAATTAATCCAGTATATCACATATGCTTAGTTAGCAGACAAAGGTTATGCTAAAATTACTCCAGCACATCACATATGCTTAGTTAGCGGGCAAGGGTTTGTGAGATGACAAAGACATTAACTGTATAGTGTACAATGTTTGTAAATCTCCACCCATCAACTTCTGTAATTGTCTCAGGAAATCTAAAGAGTGAAATTAAAGTAACAGCACATGTGATAAGCCAAGATTTGAGAAGGAAACTCATGCCGCAGAGTACTTTTACAAGATCACATGCAGGCAGGGTTAATTTTTTTTTTAACAATACAGCGGTTAATATTGAATATGGCACAGAGAATGAAGCAATATAGTTTATGCATAAATAAAGAAAAAAGGTCATTTTATTTAAATTTTAATATAACATCTTAAAGTATCAAATCGTTAGCCACACCTGCGAAGCAGTCAAATTAACAAATACTGAGCACAAGCTTCCTAATATCCTTGATTGTTTTACCAATTATTACAAATCCCATCGAAATAGATAAAGGCAAAACTCAACATATCATGACTAACACAAGGCATGCAGTAATATCATGGTAGAACAACCACCAAAACAAGGCAACAATATACAATTCAATACTTTGATTGATTGGTTCCTAATATTATCAATATGTCAAAGGACAATGCACTCTCCTCTCAATGAAAGAATGGACAAGGTCCTTACAATATAATAAAAATTCATTTCATGAGAATTCACGTTCAAGATTGCTAAAAACCATATACTAGAAAGTAATTTGAGACCTGTGAGAAGAGAGTTGAAGCTTGGCAAGTGTCCACCATTATCAATAGCTCCTTAAACCTAAGAAACAACATATTAACAAGAAATGAGTTTTTGGCCCTATATAAAGAGATAGTCACAAAATACAAGATTCATACTTCTTATTTTTTAAAAATGGCCTATTTCATAAAACATTTGCCAGGCAAAAACTTTATACAATAAACCAGGCATCACTTTAGCATATGCAACCAGCCATACAAGAATGCATACAACCATAGCCCTTAATCTAAAAGTTTATATCAAATACAAGTTCACAAATCAAACTAGAAAGTCACAATGTTAATATTGCATAAGATTTCATACCTACGCTTCTCTTTCATTTGCTTCACAGCATCGGCTAAATCATGACTTTGGAGCTCTTCTGAGTCCTGAAATTTCAAAAATTCATCACCTCCATGACCTGTCATATACAAAAGTATGTGGCTCCCTTCATCACTTAGAAGACGCTTAGACCTTGGAACAGCAGCCTCATGACGACCCGTCAAAACTCGTAAAAAGTTTTCCACCGTCACTTCGTAGCCACGATAATCAACCTGAAAGTTAGGAAGCAGCATGTTCATCCTCTGAAAGATACCGCATAGTGCCATAAAACATGTTGAAAGTGATGAATATTATCTCTCAAGGATCATATCAGATGAAAGTCTACATGTACACAAGTGTTCGACTGAAAGAATGAGGATGTGACTAGACAAGGAGGTTCATTGTGTTAACCATAGTACTTTATGACACAGCAGCACCTCTTCCTTAAATCTCTTGTCATAAATTATGAGATTTATAGTTGATATTAACTTAAGCCAATCAATGCAATGTAAATACATTGATTAAAGAGAGAGAAATTGAAAATTTACATGATTATCAGACAAAATGCGTTATTGCTAACATATTATAGTGGTGGGAGCACCCAAAGTCAGGTGAACTACTTATACAAGATTCAAGACAGAATGGCAGGCTAAGCTATATACCAGGCACAAGCTTTTGGCTCATCATACAAAAAAGAGTCTCTCACTAATATTTATCCTCACAGAAAAATTAATTATTAATTAATTCATAATGAAAGAATGCTCATAACAGAATATAAAGATATTAATATGTGCTTCCTTCTTTTTATGCCCAATTAGTAAATCTTCAAATTTATTATGTTATTTCTACAAACGTAGCCAGTGAATCATAGCAAAGAGTAGCCTCTGCTCAAGCCATGTATTGATAGGATTAATAATAAAGCGTAGTGACCTCTCAAGATGCATAGGCCACAAAAGACCCTGACCTCTTATGTTTGCAGCATGAACAAGAGTTTAGAATTTCTCAATAATCTCTTTCTGGACAGTGAGAAGGCTACACATTAGAAGGAAAAGTTGTCTGGGTTTGTTATGAGCATTGATTTTTCCTTCACTTTCTTTTGCTGTTAGATTGGTTCCTTATCTTCAATCTTTGTACTCTTCTATCTCATTATATTAGTCTTGTGTGTGTATGGGTTCATATATGTCTATACTCCCACTTTAAATTACTGATAAACAGAAGTGTCAAGTCCACAACCACAACTGGCTCACAAGCTCATGATTAGTTAGTATAATTTAGGTTCATAACAAGACAATTTCAAAGCCAACACCAAGAATATTATCTATCGAATAATGAAAATGAAATGCTTAAAGAAAACTCACCTCCACATTATCCCCATACAAATTAAGCTTATGATTTTCATTATTAAAAACTTGGGCAGGGTATTTGTTTCTAGCATTACATGCCATATCATCTGCCAGCATGAGTATTATCCTCTCATCAGGTATTCCTAACCGCTTAACTGTCCTGATTAACAAGGAAATTATAATGAACACAGGCAATTTATCGAGTATAATTACAACAAATAATGTTAAATTGGATATTACCTGTACAAGGATAGTGTATTAGCCATGTGTCGATAATTAAACCTGAATAAGGGAAACAACAAATTAAGTATACCAACAAAGTCATGCAACTAGGACTTTGTGATAAGTATAAAATCTCTTCTACAAGACTTAGTAACAAGTTTAGACAGCACTGCCGAAGCTTAATCTAAGAAGAAATTTCAAGGAAGCACACACTAGACCGTTAAAAATTGCTCTAAATCAAAATAAAGGTTGCTGAAAATGTCCAAGTTCTCTGGAACTAAAAGGAAGTTCATATTAGCACACCAGACATACTGTAGAGATGACATAGTGCCAAAAAGGGATGCTATGATGCTTTAAGAGAGTTTTATTACTCACAAAAATATTTAGACATCAATAGCAAAATATCCCGGATATAGCTAAAATTTTATGTTGTAAATTAAAAGTGGAAGCTGAACTTACCAGAATCGTGATGTGCACACTAAAACAGCCCAATTATTAGTATGTAATGTGGATTCAGATGAAGATGACAAATGTGCCACAGAGTTGCCAATGTTTCCAAGATATAACAGGAATAACATTACTACTCCGGTACGTAACTTCAGAAAACTAAAGATCATGAACCTCATGCTTCTATACAACAACTCTCACACCAAGTGCGTCAGATCTATTGTTCTTCAAAAAGTAAATATATTACTCAGTTGCCTCTTTTCTTCAGATATCAAAGAAACATTTCCGTAACTGCAAACAAAAATTAGCCATTAAACTGGGAATGTTAGGTTGAACACCTAGCTAGGATCAAGAGAGAAATAATTAAATACTCCATAGCAAAATCATAACCTCAAAACTTGTTATTGATGCAATAGTTGACAGACTTGCTAGCTTTCATATCACCAAAGCAGAAACCATTTATAACCCTTCATTCAAACTATGAATGACATAATTCCCCAGAGAATCCATAAAGAACCAATGTCTAGAAGTAGAGGGGCAAAAATAGAAAATACCCAGGAAGCTTTCAATGGGGGTGTTATATAGATTGTAAAAATAATTAGGTTAGGTAAATTGGGATAAATTGGGGACTATTGGCACAGTAATTCTATGAGGCCAGTGACATGGCACAATATTAAGTCTATGAGGCCATAAGGGTAGTTAAGTAATTAGAGTAGTTAGGTGATTAGTTAAATGATATCCTAAGTATGACATTAGTTAGTAAGATCTGTCAGTAGCCGTTGGAATCTGTTAGTGACCATTGGAATATTGTGAGACATGAGGGAGCAGCTATATATTGGGGAACCCATGCCTAATAGATGTATGTTGAATGATTCAGATTGTGTATGAAGGAATTTCAGTGCACCAGCACTGTTATCTGTCTCTCTCTCCTCTGTTCCTATCGTCTCTCTCTCTATTCTCTCCAATTTCCTTAATCTTCTACAAGAACTCTATCAGGGGGCTGGTTTTATGGAAGGCTTTCGGAGCAAGAGGCAGTAATCATTACAAAGAAAAATGATGACCAAGAAACAAAAGGAAATCAAATAACTGAGCCCCTGCCTTATAACAGTGCAACCTGTATATTGGCATAGATAATATAATGATGCTGGAGGGGAGAGGATATAGTCTCAAAATCCTAATTGATATAAACTATTCACTCATACCTTCTCAAAGCATTCTTCCAGTTACAGAACATCATATCATATGATTATGAATGTTCTAATAAAATGAATACAATGGCCTCAAGGCACATAGACTAATTGTTATGAGTCTCCATATTTTTTAGGAACTCTTCCATTACAGAATACATTCTGCTTTGTAATTAGTATTTTAATTACAGGAAGGGCAGTTGAGCTACCAGGCCAAGCTTCCTGCAGCACTAGGAGTGCAACATTGACTTCATAGTAGCACCCTATGTAGCACGACATGTTAAATTTTTTGATTTAAACGTATCCGACACGCGTGCGACACGGACACGTGTATGACAAGGAAAATCGCGAATCGGGAGCTGAGATTTAAACCCTTCTGTCTGTAGGTGAGATTTTTTGCCAACAAAATATGGATAAAGATTTTGGCGAGAGCTGAGATTTAAACTAACAAGGAATAGCAGTGGTACCACATACGGCAATACGGGAGCTGAGGTTTAAACTGAAGGGTTGTTGACAGTGGTGAGGAAAAACAGAGGATGTGAGGCGGTGCTAACAGACTAAGAGAGAGAGGCCAACGGTGGTGAAGGTGGTGGTCTCCTCCTCCCCTCTCTCTCCGTTCAAACTCCAACGTGTGTATTGCCGCGATGCTGCTTGCTCTCGGATCGGATCTGTGAAGTCCAGCCGTGTCTCTGTTTTCTGAGGTCTAAAGCATATAATTCCTGACCTGAACTCTGTTGTCAAAACGCAGTAGTTTAGTCAGGGACTAAACTAGAAGTTTTAAAACATTTGTGGAGGGACTAAACTGAACTACCCTCTTCACGCTAAACATATTATTTAATACTAAGACGTATCGGAACGTATTAGAAATATTAGTATTTTTGAAGTAATGTATTGGCATACTGTATCGGGAACATATCGAAAATACCGTGTCGGAGTCGGTTCATCATATGTAGCACCACAAGAGCGGGATTATGTGCCCTAAAATTAATTGTCTTTGAAGCACAAGCTGTAAGAATGATATATGTAAATAAATAGATGTGCCTAATTTCAATGGTTGTCATGGAATTTGGAAATGACTTTTCTGCCATTTCCTTAAACCTTTGTTCCTACACACAGACAAGACAATTTGCCACTTTGCCAGATGTGAGTTTGAATTTTCAAACTGAACCTTACCCAGCTACATGAACCCCAAGCCAAGAGATTCTGAACTTTACCCTCTTGTGCCCTTCCATGGACCATAGTTCCTAAACCCAATTAACTAGCTACCCATTAAGCACCTTTACTTTAATTAACTCTCATTTTATTTATTACATAACACAATCCATTCTCTTTACTTCATAATATAATCATAATACAAAAAAATCTAGAAAATGCATGTGCAAGTGCTCTGTCCTAGAACATCTACCATTTCTTCTACCTCAAATGTTAACCATCAATGCATTCTTTGATTCCATAATACACTAATGTTAACCAATCCCCTCTGCCTCTTTTCAGGCAAACAAGCATAAGTTCTCCCATATCAGAAAATAATTTGTCAAGATTGTGGAGAAAGAAGAAAAGGGGAAAAAAAAAATTAGAAACGGTACCATGGAGTTTTGTCGCGGTTTAGTGCTTCATGCAAGGTATTTGAATGTGCAAAACCACGCTAAGCATTCGTCGAGCTCCCTCTCTTTGTTTTCCCTTAGCCTCTTCGCTAGTCAGCAAGCTAGATGATGGATAGAGAACGGGATTAGGACTGGAACAAAGATCCAAATCTTTACTAGGTTCTTGAAATTACTTTTCTTCGCCAACATCTAGTGAAAAATTATAGAGCTTTCCTTTGACAATGATATTTTATCTGAAAACGTCACCCGTGTTTTATAAGGGTGTGTTTGAGAGTTGTATTTTAGAGGGAAAGGAAAGGAAAGGTTTTGTTAATCCTTTCCCTTGTTTGTGAGTTTCAAAAATAAGAGGGGAGAAAATTAGGGTTTTTTGCAAATCCCCAAAACCCTCCCTCTTCTTAAAATTAAAGTTCCTCCAATATGGGGGTTTTAAGAGAGATAATCAATAAATTACTTTGTTATCCCCGTTAACCACTCTTGCCCTTGCTGTCTCACATTCGCCCCAGCTAAAGCCATTCTCTGCACTAGAGGAAGTTGTACAAGCAGCAGTGAACTTCGCGACTTCGTGCCGGCCAAAGAACACCTTGGACATTATCGGCGGTTAGTAAATACTCTTTGACCCCATAGATCTATAGATTTCTCGTGTTGGGTTATTGTCTTTTCTTCGTCTAAAATCTAAACTGTATGCTTTGCGATTTTGCTTATTTTCTACATTTCCTCTCTATTTATTTCGATATTTTGTATGGGTTCCACTGTTGACTTCTTTTATTTTGTCGATTGAGAATTGAATGTGTGAAGCGGATTAAAGGGTTTCATTTTTGGCTTCCACAACTCTGTGTACTGTATATAATTGTCAAGGAAATGCCGCTTTTAGGTAATAACGTTGTGATTCAAGTTCAGATTATATAAACATATGTAGCTAGTTTTCTTGGCTTATGATTATATAAACATTTTTCCAAATTAATGAATTACAAAGTCACTATTTGGTGTAACAAAAGAAAGTTATCATTTGGTGAGTGCCGCGGGAGTTGATTCGTGGTTGGGAAGAAAACAATATATTAGGAAGAGAAGAGTAATTATCTGGGGGGCTTAGCCAAGTTGATTCGTTACTACTGGTGCATATGGCTTAAACCTTCTTTTTGGAGCACCACACATAGCACATCTCAATTCCAACACCTCAATTACAATCCCTCAAGGTTCTCAAACCCGGACTGGACCGGCCGGTTTCGACCGGAAACCGGAGAATCGGCCGGAAAACCGGTCCGAGTTGGTGATAAACCAGGGTCCCGAGTTGACCCCGAGTCAACTCGGTCAACTTGGCCTAAATCAGCTGAGTTGGCCGAGTCAGAGAGTAAAACATATTTTTTTTTTAAAAAAATCAACTGGAAGATGGAGAAAGAAGAAGGTGAAGGTCCGAATATCGTGAAGAAGGTGATAGAGAGATCTAAAAAAACTGAAGTTTGAAGAGGGTGTGAAAGAGTGATATGAAGTGAACCCGTGAACTCCATGTCTCCATTAAACAGAAAGAGACGTACGGTGCAGCAGCCATGGCGGAGCAAACCCTAACGGGAGGAAGCAAGATGGTGATGAGTATTTCATAGCAGATTTCACAACGACGGCATATCTGAAAAGTTAAAGAAAGCAATGAACTAAACCCTATTTAGGAGGAAGGAAGCAATAAGCAAGATTCAACCATGCATCTCCGCCATTTCAACTTAAACACAGAGGTGCTGTGAGCCATATCTCATCAAGATGATAATAATGAAAGAGAGAGAAAACACCACAAACACATTGCTTTTTTATGAAAGAGGAAACCAGACCGAAGCTTTATGGATGCGGAAGTTTTGTGGATGAATGATGATAACAATGAGAGAGAGAAAAAAATCAAAATAATGCTTGTAGGTCTTTGTGGATGCGGAAGCTTTGTGGATGGATGGTAGGTCTTGTCTCATCAAACATAATGCTTGTGTTAGCGAGTAGGTAAGGGCTGACATTTTTTTTAATATTTTTATACATGGAAAATGGAGAATACAGGGGAAAAAAATTCAATTTCTCACTTCTCACCAGTTTGACTCCGGTTTGACTCCGGTCTAACCCACTGACCTTTAACCTAGTATCCCGACCGATTTAGTGACTGGTCCAGGTTTAAGAACCTTGCAATCCCTCCATTTCTAATACCTTGAACATTTTCACCTCTATTTTCTTCTTCCCCCATGACTCTTGTTGTATCAGATCAGAATCTATCTATCTCCTAAATGATATTTGATGTAAACATGTTGATATGTATTGATTTGGTCTATTTTCTTCATAAGTAGTTAGATATTATGCTTTTACTGTGTCATTGATATAGAATTATGCTTTATTATACTTACCAATCTTATAGTATGTCAATGATTGTTGAAAGGGCTGAAAAGAGTGATGTTCCTGAGATTGATAAGAAAAAGTAAGTTTCTGGCTCTGTTTACTCCTTTACATGGCTTATTGCATGATCTGAAGTATTGTGAGAGTCCACTGATTTGACAGCCATCTCATGGTGTTTAATTCGAGGAGCTTTTCTTTCAACAGTTTAGTCAAAATGTTATAAACTGTTTAATTCGTGCTTGATCTTGGATTGAATTCAACCAAATGTTCTACCGCCTTTTTTTTACATGACAGAAATGATATTCTGTTTAAATAGAATTATCTCTTATAGGTGAATTAAATTCTCTTGTTAATAAATCATGAGTGTTCTATGTTCTATTATGGATGTTAGGATCAAGATTACCTACATTCACCTTTTACCTATCTTGTTTCACTCTCTTTTCAATTTTATTTATGGTATATAATTTTCCCTCTATAGGTATCTGGTTCTAGCCGATTTGACTGTTGGCTAGTTTGTGTATGTAGTTAGAAGGAGAATCAAATTGAGTCCTGAGAAAGCCATCTTCGTTTTTGTCAAGAACATTTTACCTCCAACTAGTAAATTAAATTTGACTTTTCTTTATTCACTTCCTTTGAGTGGTGGGCATTTTAGTTGGTAATTTGCGATCTGATTCATTAGTTTCTATCAATGTAGCTGCTATCATGTCAAAGTATATTCATGCTTAAGTATTTTTCATGAAACATATTGGGTGAACTATACGCAACAGGAATATTGTTAAACTTCTTGCCGGTTCAGATTACTCATCACCTACCTTTTTCATGCTTAAGTATTTTTGTTAGTTTTATCATTGACATACTCTGTATTTTTAGTGTTGATATTGCTGATTTGTTGGGAGATTATTATAGGGAAATACACAAGTTCAATCTCGTTTCCTTTCTGTGAAACAAAAACTGAAGATGGAATATCACCTAGAGGGGGGTGAATAGGTGATTTAAAAATTTAATTGCTTAATCAAAATTTTGGCGAATTAAGACAGAATGCTAACTGAGCAGGAATTTAAAGAAGAATGAACACGAGGAAATTTATCCTGGTTCGGTCTAATCTTGACCTACATCCAGTCCCCAAAAACCCCTTGGGATTTTTCACTAACTTTTCAGAGATTACAAATACAACTTGAGATGATCCTCTCACTTACGGACTCACTCCCCCTTACTACTTGTAATCTTAAACCCACACTTAAGGTTCCACAACCTTAAGATTTTACAACTGAATGAAATGAATGTTTTTATAACTCCTCACGAGTATATGATAAATGATCACTAAAGAACAAGAAAATATCCGAAGATATTGAGAGTAATGAAACTGATAAGATCAATAACTCAGAGTAAATACGCAGAGTTTCGGTAGGTGGCTGAATTGAATGCTTGGGCATTTATACTCTTTTGCCATTAATGCCGTTGGGAGAAACTTGAGAGTTACCGTTGTGACTTGTTTAATTTTTCCGTTAGACACAGCTCTGTTTCTCGTTCAACCAAATAGACTGTTGAGGCTTTATTAAATGAAGTCAGTTCTTTCATTAAATGTGTTGACCGTTGAGAGAGCTTTTGCAGAAGAATGTTTTGATTAAGTAATCCTTGGAAGAATGTTTCTCTCTGCTGCACAACTTCATCCCATTTGTTACTTTGTTTTTTGCTTCAGCATTAAATGCAGTGACGTGAGCATTTACTTTATGTGGTTTTTGAACAATACAACGTTTAAATCCATGAAATCACTAGCAATAGTGTTAGAAACATTTTATATATCATACTAGGTGATTCTGGAAGTCATAAGCCAAAGATCAATGTTTTCGCAGAATCAGAAAGCTCAGACAGCGACAAGAACTCGAGTTTTCAAAGTAGAACTCGAGTTTTTAAACAAGAACTCGAGTTCTTTTGGTTTCCTTTTCAACATCTCAGATCTGTAAGACAAGAACTCGAGTTGATAACCAAGAACTCGAGTTTTCATTTCTTCTTCAAATTGGTTTTCAAAGAACTTGAGTTCTTAATCATGAACTCAAGTTATGAACTCGAGTTCTTGTCTAAGAACTCAAGTTCTTAAACTTTGATTAGATACCCATTAAGGAATTCGAGTTCTTCTCTGAGAACTCAAGTTCATGAACTTGAATTCTTTTCCAAGAACTCAAGTTCTTAGTCTTCACCGAATTTCTTATAGAGAGAACTCGAGTTCTCTATCAAGAACTCAAGTTCATGAACTCGAGTTTGGTACTAATGAACTCGAGTTCTTAAGATTTTGAAAATTTTTCTACGGCTAAGGGTCGGGAACTCGAGTTCTTGAATCAAGAACTCGAGTTCTTCATTTTGATTAATTGAGAACTCTTCTTCCAGGAACGCGAACTCGAGTTCTGGGATTAGGAACTCGAGTTCTCAATGTTAGACTTTTTTCAAACTTAAGTTTTAAAGACCAGAACTCTAGTTCTTGGTAAACCAACAATGAATAAGTGTTTAGTTAAAATCAAAACTCGCTTGAGAACTAACATTCTCCCCCTTTTTGATGATGACAACACTTGTACACATTTTAGAGAAAATAATTGAGTTTTAGGGATTTGATTTCAATATTTTTCAGATGGTTCAGTGAAGTCAAAAAACCAGACAGTATCAGTAGAGCTGATGATAATAAATTAGCATAAAGTTCTGCATTACATGTGCATAAGGATAAGTTGCTGGAATACAAAAAGTGAAAGTTGTCAGCAGAAATTACATTAGACAGATAATTCCATCAGATCAGCAACTACATCAGATCAGCAAAAACTAGCAAAAGCAACTATCACACCCATTATCACAAACAACTAACAGAAACTATCACAAACAGATATCAGCTACTCTTATCAGCTACTCTCTTCTCCCCCTTTGTCATCATCAACTGGAGGAAGCATGGAGATGGGAGTTATTGATAAAGGAGTCTTGAGCAGATGGAGATTCTGGAGGAATGATCGAAGAGGTAGGTCAATGAGCAGAAAAAGATGTAGAGGCAGATGTTTAGGGAGATGGAGTGGAGGTTACTGGAACAAATGGAGAGAGAGCAAGAGTGAGGATTGGAGATGAAGAGGAAGGATGAGTGGTTGGTGAGACATGTGGATAGAAATGGGGAGTAGAGTGAAAGATGGGATCAGGCATAGAAGTATATGTAGGTGAAAAAGGTGGAGGTGAAAATGGAGGGGGTGATGAGCCAGATGGACCTGCGGGTGCATTTTGCTTTAGAAGCTGATCTACCTTCTTGTCCAAAGATTGGTATGCAGCATGAGTAGCTTCAAATCTGGGGCCAAGATCTACGAAATGGCTAGTAACAACTTCAAGCTTCTCATTGATTCCAGCTAACTCATCAGTTAGATCATCTTGAATTTCATCCTTGGACTTGGACTTAAAGCATTTTATGACCTTATCAACACCTTTCTTCACCTCTTCCTCAATCTTCTTGGATAACTCAGTAAGTATATTGTCTTTGAGAGTTGAGATGGCTTTGTCAACAATAGTCTGAATTGAAGCACCAAACATGGAGATGGGTTTAGGAGCCTGAGGAGGAGCAGATGTGGATGGCCGAGTGGGGGATGTTTGTCCTTTCTCAGCTCTGGTTCTGGTCCTAGATGGGGCTCTGGATTGGCCAGATTCCTCAATAAATTCCAATCTCATGTAGTTAAGTTGATTTTGACAGAATTTAATGGGCTTAACAGGTTTAGAGTCCAACTCAAGATGCCACACTCTATGGTGGAAAAGAAGGATAGATATCAGTGAGCATAAGGCAAGTGTGCTTTTTTTTGTCCTTTAAACCTGAATTTTCAAATCTCATGGTAAAGCCCATAACCAAGATTGAAGGTTGTTTTGGACATGATTGCAACTAGTAGGCTATAGTCTCTACTAGCAAAATGTGTGCAATTTTTACCCTTAGGTACTAAACTCCTAGTGTAAATATACCAGATGACTCTGTGAAGGGAAGACATATCTTTAGGATTGAAGTTTAGTGGCCCAATTGGTTCCCCTGGTCTGAGAATTTCAAAAATTTCAGTGTCTGAGAATTCTATAATAGGTGGAGAAGGAGGGTCTATTATTCCTAACATATTATTCAGGATCTTGGAGGTCACAGTAATGCATATGCCCCTAACATGTGAAATCATTCTCTCTTCCTCTAGAGTTCTATCAGGGGCAATCACATTAGAAATTTGCAGAAAGAAATAGAAGGCCCTAACCACAGAGGGACAATAAGGGATTTGGATGCCTAGAAATGGCTTGAAACTATTCAGATATGGTGATAAATCTAAACCACATTCAAACAGAAAGCTTGGGAAATCAAGATAGACGTTTGAACAAATATTTCTAATTCCATAATCAGAAAGATAGGTTCTACGATTAGATTCAGGAATTGAGACTGGGTTACAAATGAAATCCTTTGGTGGAATAGGGTTCCTAGTTATAGCTAGGACAGAGGGAGTACCAATACGTGGCTGGGACTGAGATGGAGGTGTTCTGAAGGATGTGCTTTGACCTCGAGACTGAGTTGGAGTGAATTTCCGAGGAGGTTCCACCATTTTTCCTTTCCCTCGACCTATAGGAGTAGTTGTAGATTGTGGTTGTTGTTGGGTCTCCGTAGGTTCACAAATTACTACTCCTCTTGTTCGGGGACGAGACGGTGGAGATTCAGGAGGAGGAGGAATAGTATCCTTGGCCACTTTGGGTCTGTATTGCAGAGGTGGAATCTTCTCACGGCGAGGTCTTTTCGGAACTGGGGATTTTGATGGAGATGTGGAGTCACTGGATGTAGATTCGGGAGAAGAAGATGAAGTGGAGGAAGCATTTCATTGCCCTGGGTTTTTGGTTCTCATTGTGAAATTTGCAGAGAATTCTGAGAGTTAGGGTTGAGGTTATTTCGGAGAGATTTTGAGCAAATGAAGAGGACAAAGAATGGGAAGAGTTTCAGTGAGAATGCATATATATGCCCGATATGAACTCGAGTTTAGTAATGAAGAACTCGAGTTCTTCCAGCGGCTGTTCAGATTCTCTGTCTTGAGAGCATGAGAACTCGAGTTTTTGGAGAAGAACTCGAGTTCTTGAACTTGAGTTGTTGTTTAACAACTCAAGTTCTTGAGTTTCCTGGAGACTCAGCTCAAGAAGAACTCTAGTTCTTGTTCATCAACTCGAGTTCTTTCCCAAGAACTGGAGTTGTTATCATCAAAAACACGATTCAAGAGCTATGAACTCGAGTTCTTGATCTGTTGCTTGCGGAAGAACTTGAGTTCTTGGATCTGAACTCAAGTTATGATCTCCCATGATTTTATCGATGAAAACAGAGACTTGCAAAACAATGTCTACAAACTCCGAAGCTTAAGTTAGTCAATGTTCAAGTGAATTAATCTCAATTAGACTAGAAGGAAATGATATACTTATAACTCATTAGGATTTACCATTCTCAATTCTCTTCTAATAAACAAAAATTGTTCCTTGGCCAGAGGCTTTGTAAAAATGTCAGCAAGCTGCAGATGTGTTGGAATGAAAATCACTTTAACATCTTTTCTTTGCACATGATCTCGGATAAAGTGATGTCTAACATCAATATGCTTAGTCCTTGTGTGTTGAATCGGATTCTTTGCCAGACTTATGGTGCTTGTGTTATCACACAAGATTGGAATATCTTTCAGATGAATGCCTAAGTCTGACAATTGTTGTTTCAAACACAGGACTTGAGCACAGCAACTAGAAGCTGCAACGTATTCAGCTTCAGTAGATGAGACAGCCACAGTAGTTTGATTCTTGCTGAATCATGATACCAGAGAGCCACCAAGGAACTTACATTGTCCACTAGTACTTTTTCTATCAGTTTTGTAGCCCGCGTGATCCGTATCAGAATATGCAACTAGATATTCTTGTCCTCCTTTTGGAAACCATAGTCCAAGCTCTTTTGTATCAGCTAGGTATCAAAATATCCTCTTCACATTCTCTGCATGAGATTCCTTTGGTGCAGCTTGGAATCTGGCACATATGCCCACACTAAACTGAATATCTGGTCTGCTAGCTGTCAGGTATAGTAGAGATCCGATCATTCCTCTATATTTGGTGATGTTAAAATCCTTTCCTTTTTCGATGTCAGCATCTAGAGAGGCAGTTGAACTCATTGGAGTGTCTGCCCCATTGCAATTCTCCATTCCAAATCTTTTGAGCAAATCTCGCAAATACTTGGTCTGAGAAAATAATATCCCATCCTTTCGTTGCTTAATTTGCAAACCGAGAAAGTAGTTCAGCTCACCCATCATAGACTTTTCGAATTCACTCTGCATTTTCTTTGAAAATTTCTCACACAGAGATTCATTAGTAGAGCCAAAAATGATGTCATCAACATATATTTGCACAATTAATAATTCATTAAGCTTATTATTCTTAATGAAGAGAGTAGTGTCTGCTTTTCCTCTAACAAAACTTTGATCTAACAAGAATTTACTCAACCGCTCATACCAAGCTCTAGGAGCTTGCTTAAGACCATATAAAGCTTTCTTTAACTGGTAGACATGATCAGGGTATTGGTCATTTTCAAAACCAGGAGGTTGTTCTACATAAACTTTCTCCTGTATAAAACCATTTAGAAAAGCACTCTTAACATCCATCTGATAAAGCTTGATCCCTTTGATGCAAGCAAAGGCTAGAAGAACACGTATTGCTTCCAATCTAGCTACAGGAGCATACGTTTCTTCATAATCAATTCCTTCTTCCTGATTATAGCCTTTGGCAACAAGTCTAGCCTTGTTTTTGACTATGATTGCGGATTTATCTCGTTTGTTCTCGAATACCCATTTAGTGCCAATGACCGGATAGTCTTTAGGTCTAGGTACCAAGTCCCAAACTTGATTTCTATCAAATTGATATAATTCCTCTTGCATTGTGATGACCCAATCATTGTCTAATAGGGCCTCGTCACTTTTTGAGGGCTCAATCTCAGATATGAAAGCAGAGAATGTGACCTCATTTAAAACACTGTTTCTGGTTCTTACTTCTTGATCTACACTTCCTATAATTTGGTCAAGATGATGATTCCTAATGAATTTCCAAGCTTTAGGCTGAGATTTATTAGGAAGGTTTTGAGAATCATTTTCAAAAACATCTTCAGAATTTTCAACAGAAGCAGGAGTAGATTTTGAAAAGAGTTGATTTTTCTGAACAAGTTCATCATCTTCATCTACAGAATTTATTGATTTTGACTCACAAAACACTACATGAATTGACTCTTCAACTATACGAGTACGTTTATTGAAAATTCTATATGCTTTACTCCTATTAGAATAGCCAAGAAAAATACCTTCTTCTGATTTAGGGTCAAACTTACCCAGATTATCCTTACCATTGTTATGCACGAAACACTTACAACCAAAGATGTGTAAGTGAGCCAAGTTTGGTTTTCTCCCTTTGTAGAGTTCATAGGGTGTCTTGTTCAATTTCTTTCACACATAGGTTCTGTTTGAAATGTAGCTGGCAGTACTCATGGCGTCTGCCCAGAAAACTTGTGAAGTCTGATGCTCATTCAATATTGCTCGGGCCATCTCAGTCAGCACCCGATTTTTTCTTTCCACTACACCATTTTGTTGGGGTGTCCTTGGCGCCGAGAAATTATGGTCTATGCCATGATCCTCACAAAACCTTTCAAAGACTTAATTCTCAAATTCACCACCATGATCAGTCCGAATAGCTGCAATACAAATACCTTTCTCGTTTTACACCTTTTTGGCAAAAACACAGAACATATCAAATATTTCATCCTTTGAAGATAAAAATATTGTCCAAGTAAAACGAGAGTAATCGTCCACTATAACTAAGGTATATAAATTTCCTCCTAAGCTTTTCACTCTGGCAGGTCCAACCAAATCTATGTAAAGTAGCTAAAGAGGCCTATTTGTTGAAATTTCAATTTTATTTTTGAAGGATGATTTAGTTTGTTTGCCCTTTTGACATGCATCATAGATCATATCATTTTTAAAATGAATTTTAGGCAAACCAATTACTAAATCCTTCTTCAACAACTTGTCCAGCTGATGCATATTCACATGTGCAAGTCTCTTATGCCACAGCCAGCTTTCATCAAAGTTACTAACAAAACATTTTTCTGAATTAATCTTTAGTAAATCTAATGTATAACAATTACCTTCTCTAGGAGCTTTAAATAATACCTTGAGTTTACTTTTGTCAATGGAAAAATCATCTTTGTTCACAATGAGACATTCTTCTGAGTCAAAGATAATCCAATTGTTCTTGTCGGTACTTTGACTCACACTTAGAAGGTTATGGCATAACCCTTCTACCAGATAGACATCCTTAATAAGAGGTTCTTCTTTAGTTCCAATTTCACCTATACCAGTAATTTTCCCAGATTGATTTCCTCCAAAGGTGACTTTGCCACCATCTCTTGAATTTAAGGCAATGAACTTCTCTTCATCACCCGTCATGTGTCTTGAACATCCCCTGTCAATGTACCACTTGTTTACTCTGAATGCTTTCAGACACACCTACAAGACAAGAGAGATTAAGTTTTAGGTACCCATCTGTTCTTGGGTCCTTTGGGATTAGTCTGGGGCTTAGGAACATAAGTTCCTTTGGGTACCCATTGATAATTTCCTACAGGTTTATCTCTTCTTTCCTTTTTATGAAAACATGATGATGTGGTATGACCCTTCCGATTACAATAATTACAATGAGCAAAAGGATTTGATGAATGCACTGATCTTTGAAAATAATTTAAATACGATTTTTCACCAGTTTTCTTTTTGCCCTTCTTCTTATCAAAAATAGGATTATATCCTATACCAGATCTATCATTTGTAAAACGTTGGGCATTCAATATCACATTGAGCATTTCACTCTCTCTGGTGAACTTTTCCAGAGTTTTTGTAAGATATGAGTTCTTTTTCTTCAAATCAAGACAATCCTCACAAATTATGTTTTTGTCAGTAAAATTTTTAACTTGCATTTCAAGAGAAGTATTTTTTTCTTTTTAGATCAAAATATTTATCAACAAGTTTTTCAAATTCAGATTGCATTTTATTGTATTTAACAAACAACTCATCGTAAGTGGGTAATGAATCGTTTACCTCACTATTTTCTGGTTGTTCTTCTTCTGCAACTAGACCGACATTTGTTGTTTCTGCTTCTTCTTCACTTTCTTCTTCTGAAGAGTCATCTCCCCAGATAGCTGAAACATATGCCTTCTTCTTGAAGTTGTTGAACTTCTTCTTTTTGTCTTTCTCATTGCCCTTCAGTTGAGGACATTCCGATTTGTAGTGACCAGGCTTCTCGCACTCATAGCAGATGATTTGTTCTTTCTCCTTGGAGTCACATCTGCTACTGGAACCTCCTTTTTGGAATCGATTTCTGAAGCCTTGATCTCTTTTGTAAAACTTCTTAAATTTTCTCACGAACATGCCCATCTCATCATCCTTATCATCTTCATCATTTTCTTCTTTTTCCTTAACAACATTGAGAGCCACTCCCTTATTCTTGTTGTTGCCGTTGATCTCATCCAGATCTTTCTCGAACTTCAATTTGCTTTCGTATTCAGACGAACTTCTGAATAAAGCTGCAATCGACGCCATTGATTCTCCTCGAGCTTCTTCTATTGCTGTGACCTTGGCTTCCCAATCTTTGGTTAATACGTTGAGAATCTTCCTGACTTGGGCACGTTGTTCATATGATTTCCCCAAAGCAGTTAGTTGTTTAATCAAATGGGTATATCGAAGTTGGAATTCGGCAATTGATTCTCCGTTCTTCATTCTTAACAGATCATACTTTGTTATGAGCGTGTTGACTCGGTTTTCCTTTATAGCTTCTGTTCCTTCATATGCAACCTCCAAGGCCATCCACATTTCTCGAGCTGTCTCTAGATTGCAGATGCGAAAGTATTCTTGTTGACTAAGTGCACTCTGAAGCAGGAGTATGGCCTTGCTGTTTAAAGTGACATTTTGTCTATCATTCTCATCGTAGTCTTCTTCCGGCTTTGGAAGTTTGAGACCATTCTCCAAGTATGTTGGTTCGTAGTTTCCTCGTTCAAAGACTCTCCATAATCCGAACTCGGTGGCCATAACGAACACCTTGAACTTGTTTTTCCAGAATGAGTAATGTTGTCCGTTGAAACCCGAAGGTCGATTAATTGATGCACCATCAGGCAATATTTCGTCCATGATCGAACTCTGGATGTTAATCCAAACTGAGCAACGAGGCTCTGATACCAAATGAAGATGAAATATCACCTAGAAGGGGTGAATAGGTGATTTAAAAATTTAATCGCTTAATCAAAATTTTGGCGAATTAAGACAGAATGCTAACTGAGCAGGAATTTAAAGAAGAATGGACACGAGGAAATTTATCCTGGTTCGGTCTAATCTTGACCTACATCCAGTCCCCAAAAACCCCTTGGGATTTTTCACTAACTTTTCAGAGATTACAAATACAACTTGAGATGATCCTCTCACTTACGGACTCACTCCCCCTTACTACTTGTAATCTTAAACCCACACTTAAGGTTCCACAACCTTAAGATTTTACAACTGAATGAAATGAATGTTTTTATAACTCCTCACGAGTATATGATAAATGATCACTAAAGAACAAGAAAATATCCGAAGATATTGAGAGTAATGAAACTGATAAGATCAATAACTCAGAGTAAATGCGCAGAGTTTCGGTAGGTGGCTGAATTGAATGCTTGGGCATTTATACTCTTTCGCCATTAATGCCGTTGGGAGAAACTTGAGAGTTACCGTTGTGACTTGTTTAATTTTTCCGTTAGACACAGCTCTGTTTCTTGTTCAACCAAATGGATCGTTGAGGCTTCATTAAATGAAGTCAGTTCTTTCATTAAATGTGTTGACCGTTGAGAGAGCTTTTGCAGAAGAATGTTTTGATTAAGTAATCCTTGGAAGAATGTTTCTCTCTGCTGCACAGCTTCATCCCATTTGTTACTCTGTTTTCTGCTTCAGCATTAAATGCAGTGACGTGAGCATTTGCTTTATGTGGTTTTTGAACAATACAACGTTTAAATCCATGAAATCACTAGCAATAGTGTTAGAAACATTTTATATATTATACTAGGTGATTCTGGAAGTCATAAGCCAAAGATCAATGTTTTTGCAGAATCAGAAAGCTCAGACAGTGACAAGAACTTGAGTTTTCAAAGTAGAACTCGAGTTCTTTTGGTTTTCTTTTCAACATTTCAGATCTGTAAGACAAGAACTCGAGTTGATAACCAAGAACTCGAGTTTTCATTTCTTCTTCAAATTGGTTTTCAAAGAACTTGAGTTCTTAATCATGAACTCAAGTTCATGAACTCGAGTTCTTGTCTAAGAACTCGAGTTCTTAAACTTTGATTTGATACCCATTAAGGAACTCGAGTTCTTCTCTGAGAACTCAAGTTCATGAACTTGAGTTCTTTTTCAAGAACTCAAGTTCTTAGTCTTCACCGAATTTCTTACAGAGAGAACTCGAGTTCTCTATCAAGAACTCAAGTTCATGAACTCGAGTTTGGTACTAATGAACTCGAGTTCTTAAGATTTTGAAAATTTTTCTACGGCTAAGGGTCGCGAACTCGAGTTCTTGAATCAAGAACTCGAGTTCTTCATTTTGATTAATTGAGAACTCTTCTTCCAGGAACGTGAACTCGAGTTCTAGGACTAGGAACACGAGTTCTCAATGTTAGACTTTTCTAAAACTTAAGTTTTAAATACCAAAACTCTAATTCTTGGTAAACCAACAATGAACAAGTGTTTAGTTATCATCAAAACTCGCTTGAGAACTAACAAAAACATCTGTTATATTCTCACCTTGAGCAATTGAATTTGATGCTTCTTCTTCTTTTTATTAGATGATTGCAGTGGTTAGATTTCATACTTATTTGAAATTATAGTGAACATGAAAGCTTATCGTTACTTTTGAATATTAATGAGCTGATCCCAATATGCTTTTAACAAGTGAGCTGATCCTTTTTTACAGGATCATGCCCTGGTCATGTTATGGTTTTGTATATTAATGAAATCTGGGATTAAAAAAATCTACTGCAACAAAATTTTTCCAAGTGTTATGACTTGTTCAAGAATGGCTTGAGTGGATTTGCTTGGGACCCAACTACAAAACAATGGTGTGCTGAGCCTGAAGTTTGGCAAAAGCTAATTGAGGTAAATATACACCTATCTGCACCCAAAAAAAAAAAATAGTTAGGGCCTGTTTGAAATATCGATTAGATTAGAACTTTAAAAATTAGTTTTTGAATTGTTATTTATGGCATGCAATGTAAGGATATAAGAAGAGTCGTCTCGGCTTATTAAAACATACATGTTAATGATACGGTTCCAAACAAGAGATGTCCTGATGCAGCTAGGTAGCTTGTCGCCACATTCATCATATTAATGTTGACGGGCCATGTGCATTGTTTTTATTAATTTGAGGACGTGCATTGTTATACAACCATTTTTTTTTCTAAATATAAGTTACACGTTTCTTCCTTCAATTATTTATCACTAACATAAGTTACACTCTTTTTATAGGCTAAGCCTGAAGCAAAATAGTGGATGGGAAAGTCTATTCATAATTATGACAAATTGATGATCGTGTGTGGAGGAGATAGAGCCACTGGACAACTTTTTGAGACTTCCAAAGACATTAGAAACAAAAGGTCACTGCTTGGAGAATCTGAGTCCATAGAAACCATTAAGGTGACCTTCGAGAGTGCTCAAGAGGTTGGTAATGAAAATGAAAGTTACATCACCTGAAGTACAATATACTCGTAGCCAAGATGTTAAATCTAAAAAGGCTAAAAGGTCAAAGGATGAAGAAGTTGAAGGGATAAAAGTGGCACTTCAAGATATTGCTGAAGCTCTTAGAGACGGGAATGCTACTTATGAGAAAGTTAAGCAGAAACTTCCAATTTTTGAAGCTGAAGTTTGGAAACTTTTGGAGGATTTGAAGATTGAGAGGCAATTGTTCACCCATGTATATCTTTATCTTCTCGATAATCCTGAGAGGATTAGAGCAGTAATTGGTTGTCCTTTAGACAAACGCAAGAAGTTGCTACTTGAGATGGTGTTTGGTCCTATTGGACCTTCAAGGTAATTGTTTGGTCCTATTGTCCTCTCGATAATCCTATTTTTCTTTATGTTTTTAAATCTTCCTTTGATTCTTTGGGCTCTCTATTTATGTATGTTCCCTTGTCTAGGGTTCCTTTCTTTATACGGATACCTTTGATTCTTGTTTTTAGCTGAATTTTTGCTCTTGGTGTTTATGTATTTGTTTTACTCCCTTGTGTTGTTTTACTGAATTGATATAGTATTCTTTATGCTTTTATATGAATTAAACCTGCTATTGTTTTTTTTTATATATATTATGTAGGGAAAATTTATTTTGAGAAAGGAAACTGCTCATTCAAACTCTGTGGGTTGCTTTGGGGATCAAGTGCCATCAATATTGGAGAGCCAAGTTATGACAGTTCCCTTTTACAATGAGAAATAAAATATTCGCTATGAAGATATTCGGTTTTGAATTAACTTTATGTTTTAAGCACATGATTGGACCAATGTTGTTGATATAATGGATTTAAATTGCTATGGAATTATAAAATAGATTTTTAAATAACAAATCACATTCAATTTCAATTAGTTATGGAATTATGTATAATTTTATATTTTAATTTGTAGTTTTATATACTTAAATCATTATGTGCTAAATAACTATCAGAGAGAGAAAATATTTTTTAGAGAGAAAAAAATATTTTTTTAGAGGAAAATATTTTTTGAATATAAAAATCACAAATAATATTTTTTAGAAAATTTAAATTTAAATTTATTTGTAAAGTATAATAATTATATTAATTTTTAAAGCAAAGGACAAAATAGTAAAAATAATTCATTAATCCTCAATCTTCCTCCTTTACTCCTTTTTTAACTCTCAAACAAGGGGAGGAAATATCCTTCATTGTCCTTCATTCTCCTCCCCTCCAAACTCTTTACATCTCTTTCATTTCCTTTAATTTCCCTCCAAACTTCTAAACAAAGCCTAAAGCAACAATTATTAAAACAGATAAATTATACTTCAAGGTAAAATTAATTAAAAGTAATAAATGTATTCTTTTTCAAAAATATACTCCTATTTCACAAAGAGAGCAAGTGAGAGTAAATAAGTGACTTATGTATGATAGCATGAATGATAATTAATGTAAAGATATAAATTTAACACGTACAACTGGAAAGAGCAATTTCAACTTTCAGGCACAAAAAATTTAAAGATCATTCTAGAGATTTTTTGCTTACACAAATAATGAGAGAGAAAGTAATAATAATTATAATTTAGTGGGTCAAAATAGGACATTTCATATTAAAATAATATAATATAATTAAAATATTAATATTTAACTATGAAAAATTAATATCATAACAATCAATATATATATAATGGGAAAACATTTTCTCCTATCGTAGGAAAATCATTTTTTCATGTCACACACACATGAAATGGTGGGACTCATATATACATATATGAATATATGTATATATAAGTCCCACCATTTCATGATTGTGTAAGAAACTTTTTTTTTTTCATATAACATGAGAAAATCAAAGCCCATATATAATATCTCATCATTCAACAACTTAGCACAACTCTCTTAGAAAACATTGTAGCCAAACTAGGTCGACTTTTTTGTCAATAAAATTTTTATGCCGCTGACTTCACTACTTTTAAACAGTCTCGTGGGTAACATCTTTCTCTGCCTTCTGCTCCTTATTACAAATTTCAGATAATGGGTTGTGAACTTTGCAAAATGGAGAAGCAAGCAGTCCAAGGAGAGCTCTATCTGCAGAAATTGTATTTTAATTGGACTATGGATCATTCAAAATTTGACTATTATCATTCAAAATATGTGAGCATAGGAACTCTTTCCTCATTATCTATAGGATGCTCTTGTTACCTTTTGCTTGTATTTCTTAACCAGTCTAATCCAATAAACATACTCTGGAGTTTTTAATATTTCCATTCCCTACTAAATGAAAGCTAGATTATAAACTTGTGTTTTTTTACTCTTGCAGGTTATCTTGGTATGCAAATAAAATCTATTTTTTTTATACTAATTGTATTTTTGGTCTCTAACCTTGTACAAGGCTTCAATTTGCTCTTCTAACTGAACTGGTATAACTCAAAACTTTGGGGATGAACTCTTGCATAAACTTTGTGATTTTCTTTACGCTGATAGAGAGACCTTGGGCACACTTCTGCAACAAATGAGGTGTTGGATAATGTGAGAAGCAGGAAATCTTATGTTAAGAATTCAAGCAAGAACTTCTGGTAGCTTATGAATTGAGTTGTTTGTTGATATTGGTTTAGTTTCTTGGGTGAAAGGTTTTGAATTTTGAAGCGACAGTGAATTCTGCGGTTGCTTACAATTCTGTTTTGTTCAATTTTTTATCAGAGCAAGAAACATGTTATTGTCTGCCATGAGAGCTTCTTGAAAAACATGCACTCCCATCATTTTGCCCCGATATAATTAACGTAGTGAACGTTTGAATGATCCCTTGAAGAAAATCGACTTGGCTATTTCTGATGTTTTGCTTCACAAAACCTGGTCTAACAAGGTTTTCTGTTAGCATCATTTCATCCCAATAATATTTAAAGAGATTGAATTTTAACTTTGACGAATGCCTCATGAAGAAGTAATCCGTGACAATAACTTTACAAAAGCATCAAAGTTCTAGTCTTCTTCCCCTCGGGTTTCTTTGTTTTCATATTACAGAGTCCAGACTCACTGGGTCAATACGTTAAACCCATTACCTAAGTTGGTGTCAGACAAAATCAAAACAAAAAGGAGAGAAAATGGAAGCTTTTTTTTTTTTTTTTATAGAAAAAAGTTTTGAAAGGGTTCGACACCAGTCCCCTACTAAGGCCAGGGCACGGGCACAGGCTCTATGAGCACTTATTGGGGACTTACGAGATCACCTACCAAATGAGTCCCAGCGACGGCAGAGGGCATTAAACCCACGACCCAAGGGCCTAATTCTGAATCTTTTACCATCTGTGCCAACTCTCATTAGCAGAGAAAATGGAAGCTCTTTTCAGCTTTTAGGTTAAACTGAGAATTCATAATTAACTCGTGTCCATCTTTGCTATTCCTTGCCATTGAAGGAGGATGATTAATGAAATACTCACAGCCAAAAGCCAAAGTAGGCATTCTTTATTAGTACTTCCTCTGGTCTTTATTATAAGACACAAACTACCAAAATATTTTCATCTTTATTATAAGGCACCAACTACCTTTAACCAACTCATTTATTATTATTTTCTAATTATACCCTCATTTTTAACTAACTCTTTAAATTCTCATCATTAAAGTAGGGGTACAGTTGGAAATGTTTATTATTTCTAAACCAATTTAATAATTTAACTTCCATTTATTAGGTTATGAAAAATGGTAGTTGATGTTTTATAATAAAGACCGGAAGGAGTAGCTTTTAGTAACTGTGTTTACTAGTCTCCCTTTTAATAACGCGTACGAAGATAATGTTATCTCCCTTTTCAATAATATTAGAAAAAGCAAAAGCCTGTGAACTAATTAATACTGAGAAAATTGACATGGAGGCCCAATTTACCAAGATATTTTCAGAAAAGGCCCTCCACACTTTCCCATACCAGAAAAGGCCCTGGGGCCTTTTCTGGTATTAACTTCCAAGGAAAATTACCAAAACGCCCCCTTGTGTTAAAAAAGGAAATGAAGATTGTTTTGGCGCTGAAATGAGGGAAAAAAACGACAGCTTTCTGAATGTTTATCTGTTGCCATGATCGTTCGTCTATCTCCTTCGTCTTGCTTCGTTTGATCATTGTCGTTCGGTATTTTCATCTCCTGGACTGAAAGTAGCTTATCTTGGTTGTATATTGTTGCCTCTTCTTGGTGGTTATTGTTGTTCATCAACATTTTTTCAGTCGAAAGTTTGGGTTAATGAAAGGTAGGAGTTTGAGCTCATTTATGTAATTATCTGGTAGAATATAGACAAGAAATGCTAAGTTTTTCATCAAGATAGCTTAATCACCATCCTTCCTCTTTTTTAATCTCTCTAGGGTGGGGTCCATAAAATGTTGCTCTATTTTTTGTCACAGAAACAGAGGAAAATTTATGTATTTGAGTGGGAATGGGTGAAAGTGATCAAGGAATGAAGATTGAAAAATGCTGAATTTTGATAGTTGTTAATACCTACAGTGGAAGTTGTTAATACCATCTGTTTTTGTTGTTAATATGGCTGTTTAACTTGTTAATATGAGGTGAATTTGAAAACGTGGTAGGGGATCAAGGTTGCTCTATTTTTTGGGCATTGAAACAGAGTGAGGTCTGTTAGTGGGAATGTTTGAATGTAAAAATACTTATACGGGATAGTTGCTAAAACCTACAGTTGAAGTTGTTAATTCCTTCGGTTTTAGTTGTTAATTCGACTGTTGAAGTTGCTAATACTAACTCTGTTGCATATTGTAATTACAGATGGCTAGTAGTTCAGGGAAGAATATATTATGTTTCTTTCACATGGGGGGGAAGTTTGTACAAGATGCAAGTGATTATGTTGGAGGAACGGTAAGAACAAGATGTATAAAGGAAGGGACCACATATGAAGAGTTGCAAAGAACAATATCATCTTTAATTGGAAAAGAAAGTAATGAAATTTGCGTGAGATTCAAAGTTAGCATGGATACATCGACATTTATTGATCTTGTGGATGATGAAGGGGTGGATCACTTGATACAGTATAATGACGAATACGGTCATGTCTATGTTGAAGAAATTGGGAATAATGACAATATACTTGCACGGGCGGAAGAAGAAGAAGTGTAAGTCTTGATGTGTTAAGAAATGCAATTTTTTCATATGTAAGTTGCAAATAAAGTCTAAACACATTGTCATTACAAGCACTAATACTTGTTGTTTGTCACAGGAGTTATGACGTTTATGGAGGTTCAGCCGGGTTGGCCATATCGCCCCCTGAAATATTCAATGAAACACAAGAGTTGCCCTCATTACCGTGTTCTTCTCAAACTGTGCCATTAACGAGGCCTGAAATGAATCATGGTAAATGGAAAGATTTGATCATGGGAGCAGGACAGATTATTGCAAATGCTGTGACCCTCCGTGAGATGCTGTACAAATATAGCATTGAACACAACTTTGCCTACAAATTTGTGAAGAACAAGCCACAAAAGATAATAGTGAAGTGCAAGGTTGATGGTTGTCCTTGGTACCTTGGTGCATATTCAGCTGGAGGAGAACATCAAGAGACCGAGTTTCTAATCATCAGGACATTTAGAGGTGAACACATACACCATGCACAAGATAGCCTTATTGTATCTCATCCACCTAAGTGTACCCTAACATCATCGATTGTGTTGGATGGTTTGAGATGCAATATTCAGAAGACACCCCATGAAATCCGAACTGACTTATATAGAGAGTATGGGGTTCAGCTCAACTATCATCAAGCTTATAGGGCGAAAGAAAGAGCGGTGATGCAATTGCATGGTCGAGTACAAGACTCTTACCGGGTTATTCCTTGGATGTGCCGCAGACTAGTAGAGAGTGATCCAGACACTGTCGCAACATGGGAAGGGTTACCTGATAATAGATTCCAGTGGCTATTCATTGCATATGGGTGCTCAATTAAAGGTTTCGTACACGGTTGTCGTCCAATACTTTACATAGACGGATGCCATCTTAGTGGCCCTTATAAAGGAACATTATTGTCAGCTTGTGCTTATGATGCAGACAATGACATGTTTCCCTTAGCGTATGCCATTGTGAGCGGTGAAACATATGATGATTGGGCTTGGTTCCTAAACAAAGTAAAAGACATTACAAGACCACTGGTGATAACAATTGTTTCTGACCGGAATAATTCCATCATTGGTGCTGTAAATGATGTATTTGGCACCGAGCGACATGCATTTTGTTATAGGCATTTGAAGGAAAATTATAGTGCGGCGTTCCTTAAAATAAATAGAGGGGTCACACGAACGTCTCGGAATTCTAAGGATACCGCATTGCATCTCCTTGATGGAATTGCATATGCGAGGCTGCATGAAGACTTCATTGTTGCAATGGGAAAATTACAAATGTTCAACCCACATTTGGCACAATGGCTTCAAACTCATGGGGACATTGATCGATGGGCTCTTAGCAAGTTTCCTTTCCAAAGGTGGGATAACATAACCACCAACCTTGCCGAGTCCTTTAACGCATGGATGTTGAAAGAGAGAAGGCACACCGTGACAGTTTTGATACATGAGCATAGGGAGAAGTTGGCTTCGAAGTTGCTAGCAAGCAAGATGGCTTTAGTTGATTGGAAAAATGGCATTGGACCTAATGTTGAGAAAAAACTGATGCAGCAAGTTTCCCTTGCTGAAAATATGCATGCTGCATATTACGGGGACTACCAGTTTTCGGTTGAAACTAGATGCGGCGATGCCATCATTCATGTTAATGTAGATCTTGCTGGAAAAAAGTGCTCGTGTTTGGAATGGCAAATGAGTGGACTGCCTTGTCCACATGCATGTGTGGCAATCAAGGTTCTCAATGGTAGTGTATACTCACTTGTAGATGATTGCTTTAGAGTTTCAGCACTAGAGAAAATTTATGCACATAGCATGAGGCCCGTGGCAACACATGATTGTCCACGGGCTGATGCTCCAACAGTCACAGAAATGCTCACAGAGACCTTCTTGGATCCTCCAATCACGACAAGGCCTCCAGGTAGACCTAAAAGAAAAAGGCATGAGTCTCAATTTCAAAACAAGAAGGTTTATCATTGTCGTATATGCCATGAGGCAGGACACACCGTCAGGACTTGCAAGAATCCAAACCCAAGTTGATGGTTGTCGTTTCCTAATATTGTTTATTTTTTGGGCATTGCTTGTCACACTCTTTTGTTGTAAATGGCCATAGATAGAAATCCCCACCATGTTATTTTTTGGAGGTGGTGGGTCAAGTTGTAATCCCTATTTTATTCGCATATTTTTTGATGTAAATGAAAGTTGGATATAACATATAATTGCCACAATTGTATCCAGGTTTCATTTATGTACACTTATTAATATTGTTACACATGGTGACAACTGATTGTTATTGTTTGCCTTAGTTGCTGTCAAAGTCGGCTGATGTAGGTGTTATTTTTTAGTGTTACTGATGTTAAAAGGTCCCATGTACTTGTTAATGGGTGGATGATTTTGTTGTTAGTTGTGGTGATACTGTTGTTAATAGGGGCCTGATGGTGTTGCTAAATCGACTGATTGTGTTGTTAAAGAGTGCTAATGTTGTTGTTAAAAGTGATGTTGCTGCTGTCATATTTTTCTGAACTTGTCATTTAATGCTGATATTTTTTGTCAAAGTGGCTTATGTAATTATTAATTGGGTTGATGGTGTTACTAAGTTGGACTGCTGGTGTTGCTAAATTGGACTGATGGTGTTGCTAAGGGTGACTGATGGTGTTGCCAAAGAGGGCTGATGGTGTTGCTAAGTTGTACTGATGGTGTTGCTAAAGAGTGCTGATGGTGTTGCTAAATTGTGCTGATGGTGTTGCTAATTTGGACTGACGGTGTTGCTAAGGGTGACTGATGGTGTTGCTAAGGGTAACTGATGGTGTTGCTAAAGGTTACTGATGGTGTTGCTAAAGAGGGCTAATGGTGTTGCTAAATTGTGCTGATGGTGTTGCTAATTTGGACTGACGGTGTTGCTAAGGGTGACTGATGGTGTTGCTACGGGTGACTGATGGTGTTGCTAAAGGTTACTGATGGTGTTGCTAAATTGGACTGATGGTGTTGCTAAATTGGACTGCTGGTGTTGCTAAATTGGACTGACGGTGTTGCTAAGGGTGACTGATGGTGTTGTTAAAGAGGGCTGATGGTATTGCTAAGTTGTACTGATGGTGTTGCTAAAGAGGGCTGATGGTGTTGCTAAATTGTGCTGATGGTGTTGCTAATTTGGACTGACGGTGTTGCTAAGGGTGACTGATGGTGTTGCTACGGGTGACTGATGGTGTTGCTAAAGGTTACTGATGGTGTTGCTAAATTGGACTGCTGGTGTTGCTAAATTGGACTGACGGTGTTGCTAAGGGTGACTGATGGTGTTGCTAAAGAGGGCTGATGGTGTTGCTAAGTTGTACTGATGGTGTTGCTAAAGAGGGCTGATGGTGTTGCTAAATTGTGCTGATGGTGTTGCTAATTTGGACTGACGGTGTTGCTAAGGGTGACTGATGGTGTTGCTAAGGGTTACTGATAGTGTTGCTAAGGGTGACTGATAGTGTTGCTAAAGGTTACTGATGGTGTTGCTAAATTGGACTGGTGGTGTTGCTAAATTGGACTGATGGTGTTGCTAAATTGTACTGATGGTGTTGCTAAGTTGTACTGATGGTGTTGCTAAAGAGGGCTGATGGTGTTGCTAAATTGTGCTGATGGTGTTGCTAATTTGGATTGACGGTGTTGCTAAGGGTGACTGATGGTGTTGCTACGGGTGACTGATGGTGTTGCTAAAGGTTACTGATGGTGTTGCTAAGGGTGACTGATAGTGTTGCTAAGGGTGACTGATAGTGTTGCTAAAGGTTACTGATGGTGTTGCTAAATTGGACTGATGGTGTTGCTAAATTGTACTGATGGTGTTGCTAAATTGGACTAATGGTGTTGCTAAATTTTACTGATGGTGTTGCTAAAGGTCACTGATGGTGTTGCTAAAGGTCACTGATGGTGTTGCTAAAAGAGGGTGATGGTTTTCACAAACGAGTACCTGATCATATTCCTTTGTTTCTGCTCATACATACACAAGAAATAGAGAAATATCTGCTGGAACCAACCGTGGTTGTCATTCATATTAAAATGTCAAGTCAACATAATTGACTACATCAGTACATTTACAAAACTAGCTCCTAACAATGAACTCAAGTGTTTTGTACAAGTTCTGTAATCTAATCTAACAGCAAGCCAACAAAATTCAGAAATTCAGATAAAAAATTTAAACAAGTCAGACATAGACTATCGACTAATTTCCCACGCTTGGGCTTCCTGGATCAATGACAGCACCTTGGCTCGATGTAGGTTGTTCGGGTGGTTTACCAACCACCACAACATGCCAATCTTAATTTCTCTCAGATCATCCATTTGATATGAAGGCATTGTGTAGCCATCCTCTTTCTCTGTTCCGTCCCAAGACTGGAGCCAAGAAAGGACATGAACACCACACGAGTCCCTGCAAACAATAAATATATAAAGATGTTAAAAACACGCTTCATGTAACTTTAACACGATACTTATGAATTATAAACAACTTAATAGACACTTACACGTCACTTTGGACATGGACTTTAGCCCATGTCACCCCCTCCAGAATTCTGCCCTCGTTTTCGAACAATTGAGGCTTCACCCTTCGTAAAATGTCCATGAAGCACTTTCGCTGAAATCAAAGTTCAGGCAATTAGATATTAATTATGGCAAGCATTTTTAACGTAACCACATATTTAAATTCGCTTCAGATTACCACTTCATTTGCCATCTTTCCCTTGGCATCAAATGAGGCTGGTTTGTTTGCCTTTTTTTGGGACTTGGTTTCCACTTTCTTTCCTTCTTTAAGTTCCCTCTGAATACGCATATATGTGTGGGTTTCTACCAACGAATCTAGCGCGAAGAAGGTCATCGTTGTCGTATCTAGGGCATAACAGAACCAGTGGTTCAGCCAGAGCGTCGGCCCAAATATGAAGCGACAATCGCCGATGTTATACCCAATAAGCTCCGGCAAGATCTCCGCTGCATTGTCTTCCACTAACCATTTCCTTGGAGAGCGGATGATCTTCTGCATGAAATACGGGCTGAATATGTGCCCAGTGACAACCCCTCCGTCATTTCGCTGATCAGCAACCAATGTCCGTGCAACCATACTCATCAACTGAAATGCACAAATGGATTTATTACAAAAACAAGTAAAAGTAATAAAAATTTAAATTATTCATCATCATAAATGTTAAAAAGAGCAACATTGGAGATTTATGTTTCATATCACTGAATTGTTGCCGCACAGACTTTTTCCTTCTGCAAGGTGAGAATAAGTCCCCTTAAACATTGTGGATAATTGTTTTCTAAGCATATTACAATAGACTGAACATTGAGGCCAGACACAATTATTCGAAAAGAGCAAGCATACCAAAGATGTAACACTGGAAACAATGGTAAAAAGAAAAGGGCAGCCATAGTCTTTGTCGACCACATCATGCAATGGTACCTCAACCACACATGTATCGTGAATCTTTCTCATCTGATCAAGGATCAAGACTTATCCATTTGATCTGACACTGGAAAATTATTAAAGAAGAAAGAAAGAAGAAAAGGAGAATAGATTACAATCTCATCTTCATACCTAAAAGGAAATTTAAAACCAAGGATTCACTTTGAGCATTAATCATAATTGATTTCCAAAAAGAACCCCGAATCTATGTTGCTTTGATTATAGTATTATAATAAGAATTGCAAGATACTTTCCGAAATCAGTAAGCATCTGAGTATAGTTATTCTGCTCTTATATCTTGTATGCTATCACTTAGTTTAATGAAATCAATATATAACAGAGAGAGTAAATAACACAATTAACTACAATGATCATGCACAAAGATAACCAAGACACAAAAACTTGAATCAACATCTTGAGAATACGCCCATCTAGTTGAATGGACAATTAATTACTGATAGAAAACAAATCCTAACAAACTAGACTTTACACGTTCATAAAAACTACAAGCTCAATTGAATGATATATCTCAGCATAAGTACCTGGATTACAAAAACGAAAAGATAAATACAAAAACTTAGCATATCATCCCGCCAACGTGATCCTAGATCTAAGGGTAACAAGGAATGAGTGACGGGAGAAGTTTACTTTTTAACATTGGTTTCCCGGAATTCTTTTATAAAATATTTAACAATCCAACAACAGTAGAAACAAACAGAACCCCTACTAATAACTACACATGGATCGCAAAAAAGAATTGCACTGTCCATACCGTATCATTGATCCAGGAACGTGGTTTGAGACAAGCCAGCTCTTTCCTTTTCATGTAGAAACCGTGCATGTCAATAAAATCCCTAAATGCCAATAAATGACGTTGTTAATAATGGCATGCATTTTTCCAAGTGTAATTTTAAATCCATGTGCACAGTATTAGATACACTTACTCATTAAGCTACTCTGTCGTTGCTGAACTGGTTCTGGTACACAACTCATAGAGCTGGTCCTTCTCATCATAGTGCCTCTTGCCCTTGGACTTTCGGTTAGGATCAATCCAAGGGGATTTTAACACGCTGCTACGTGAAATCGCTCGCTTGGATCTTCTTATTTGTACGTCACTACCATCCCCCTCTTGGGGTTCAGTTTCAGGCACTTGTGATTCCACGATTTCAATGAAAATTGGGTCGATGTTAAGAGGTGCTTCGACAATAGCACTTGATTGTTGGTGGTGGTCGTCATCATCAGTGTCTTGAATATCTTCAGCCTCCGAGTCATCAGATTTCTCTTGGTCATCGTCTTTTTCAGACCCATCTTTATCTTTATCATCGTGTTGCTCAGAGTCCCCAGAAGTTATAGGATTGTTGTGGGGGGATTCATCATCTTCGTCATCGTCTTTTTCAGCTCTTTGTTGTGGCCCTTCATTTTTATTACTGCCCGATGTTAGTCTTTCTTGAAGGGCTAACATCTCTTTCCCCACCATAGAGACAAGCCTATAATAGGTCCTGCGAACTTCCCGGAAAGCAAAAAATACGTTGTTAAATGATGAATGACGACAACATCAGCAGCCCTCAAAAAGTAGTCCTCAAATAGTCCTCAATCACAACATCAGCATTCATATTAAAATGGCATAATGGTAAAATTTTTGAAATTTAAAGGAGTAATTCAGCAATAATAATTGTCATGAATGGTCGAATGATGATATAGATGGATAGTGAATAACTAGATAAATACCTAATTCAGTCAACATAAAGAAAAAAGAGCACACATTACAAGTGTTTCACCCAATACGATTTAGGAAAAAAATTAAAAACGATCAGAACAGGATACCATCACAGTTCACTATAGTATTGTACCATCAAACACATGAACAAAAGGTATACTTACACAAATAACGTTATATTAACAATATGTAATTGTCATGAATATTTGTAATCACACATTACCGGGTGAGTGAGCATCGTTTTAGGATCAAATGATGCTGATGCGGAGACCGATGGCTGTGAGTCGGTGCCTGGTCGCTGAGAACGAGAGTGACCAACCAGAAGGCCTTTTTGGCTTCGTTTCTCGAGCACCAGTCTGCTCTTAACGATGTCATCCGTCCAATAAGCCATGGCTGAATTGGGTGTAGGGGCTATGGCGTCAACCAAAGGAAAATTCTGCAAACAAAACAGCTGAAAAAGAAAAAACAATTTCAAACCATTAATAACAACACCCAACAGCTGATGTATAATGTTTAATAACAAATTCAAGTAGACACAACTTACCATGAGGAAGTATACACATCCTCCAACAGTTTTGCTCTTTTTGCCTTTGGACTTGTGGGAGTTGTCCTTGAAATCAGCGATCTCATCGACAAGTTCATGAAGGACGAAGGAGCACCAATTGAATTGGCCAAGTGCATCCTTAGTAACCGTCATCAACTTCAACATATGGCCACTAACATAGACGGATGCACTTGGTGCCAAGAGGGTACCAAGGGTGAATAGGACAAACAGAAACTCAAAGTTGTCATCAATGGTTCCTAACAACATGTCACCGATTATTTTATAATTCACTTTCTTGTATATAGTCCTAAAGTCCTTTAAAATAGGATTTTGGTCGCTCACGGTAACTTTGATCTCCCACCCCCCCAAAGGTAGACCCAAAAGTTGATGGACATCTTCGGCCCTTAAAGGTCGGGTCTCCCCTCGAATGCAGACTTCCTTTGTAGGGGGGTCAAAACATTTCATATACTGAGCGCATAGGGACCGGTTGATCTTTCTGTAGCTTATTTCAAGTAACCTATCAAACCCTATCCTTTGAAGCCTTGCCATGGCTTCAGGTTTGTCCTTTAACTGCTTAGCCACTTGCATGAAAGTGTTGGGTGCACATCTTGTTAGGAATGGCGCGGTGTATTTGTCCACTTGGGCCTTGGCGGGGCCTCTTAGTAGTTGGGCCCTCTTCTTGTATTTAGCTTTTTGATCGGCACTTAAACCCTTCCACACTGTTCTTAGTTCTACACCTAAGCCTTGATAGGTTTTTTGACCTCCTTCACCTTTCTTTCCCTTGCTCTTCAACTTTTGTTTTTGGTCGGGTCGCTTGAAGAACTCTTCAGTGAACAAGTTGTACCCAGAAAACCTAGCAGCCCTCTTTGAACTACTCATTCTTATCAACAGTGCAATATGAAAACAATAATCAGTGTTTTAGCTAATGACATTGTAAGTACTAAAGTAGGTTGTTTCTTCACCAAGTAATTCAGTTAAGCTAACAACTTGCAGCCAAAACATTCAGTAGTGTATTCAGAAGTCAACAAAACTAATGATTCTGATGTTGAGGGAAATAGATAACATGCATTTAATTACAATAATGGGGCCAATCAACAAAATCAGCTATATTCAAAAGTTCTACTGCACAGATACATGAATGTAGAAACTCAAGGAAAGTGAATGTATTCAGCAGTCAACAATTCTAATGTTTCTCGTGTTGAGGGAAATACATAATAGGCATTTATTTCCAACAAATGGGACAAGTTCAGCTGCGCAAGAGAAATAAGTCTTCAAGCAACAATCAGTTCACTAAATTGTAATTACAAGAATTTACACTTCAACAAGTACCGAACAGAATTAGACAGGTTGATAACAATTAATAAGGATAAAAGAAAAACTCCTGAAATAAAGGAATGTCTACCTTAAAACAGATAGAAACAGCTAGATATTAACGAATAGCGCAAACAACATTAATTACTACTGAGCCTAAAGCAGAAAGCTTCTTCAAATTCTATTATTCGGAATACATTTAGCAACATATTCAGCTATTTAATGAAAGCCCATCCTTACTAGATACTTAGCATTAAATTGAGGAATGAATGCCTTATCATATAGATATTGCACACATAAGTACATACAAATATCATATATACAAATTGAAAGCCAAAAATATTTACATCAATGTAACAATATCATATAGAAACCTATATGTTTTTGGATAATGAGGGATTGGAATAAGTATAAAATTCCAATAGATGGTCAATAAAAGTTACATAGTAAAAGCAGTCAAGTTTATTAACAACATTACAATTTACTGCAACAAAAGCTTATTGTAGACAGTAAGTTCTTAGCATGCTATCGGCTTATGACTTTTAAATATCTTATTTCAATATGAGTCTCCATAATAATCTACTTCCATAACATCATATAAACTGATTCATCATTATAAGCAACACAACATACCTTCCAAAAATGTACCCCAAGACTTCGATGTATTCCTGAACACTGCATGTAGATAAAGATGCCTAAGTTACAATATGCGTTTTAGAATTCATTATGAAGACTAGTAAGCCAATGACAATCTAACAGAAATAACGGCCATACACCTTATTTATTTTCCATAACATATTTCCACTTCCACTTACAAAAAAAAGACCTCTTCCAACAGACCAACAAAATCATACTCAACTGAAGTTTTTCGCTAAATATAGAAGTAAAATACAATACAGAGCAAGCAAAGTCCAACTAACCTGCTGATAAGAAAGAGGATGTATTACTGCACCACTAACTTCTAAGAAATAATCAGGAGTTATTAAGTGTAAATCTTGTACCTATACCAAATAATAGGAAAAAATTACAAATTATTTTGTAGGAATCTCAATAATGAACCATATAGAACCATTGAGGCAACATGTAATGCATCATCTAGAGAAGAGAGGAGGTGGCAAATTAATCACTAAAATTAAATACGTACACATTAGAGTACATCAAAAGGATAATTGTAATTATATAATATCAAAGCAAAGCTAATCTCACCAACAAGTTCACAGTAACTGATGTGTGGCCCCTTTCAATTTGTAATTCAACGTTCTTCTGGACATTGTCATCAAGCAAAGATTCCAGTTTCAGGAACTGAGTGATAACCTACAATGAATTTTATGGAGTTAGACACTAATAAAATAGATAATCAGAAAAGGAATGCAAACATTGGAAGTTCCTAATTTGCAATTTGGATGCACAACTCCTTCCACCATATGAACTATTCCAAAGCTCATGGAATCCCACATCAAGTAGTCCTAAGATATAACTCTTTCCCCTTATAAGCCAGTTTTTGAGGGTGGGTTCCCCATCATTAAAAACAGTTATTTTGATAAGTTATCGCTGGGGTTAAATTAGAATAGGTGAGGGAAATAGAAGAGAAAAGAAAAGAGAGGAGGAAAGAAGACGAGAGCCAAAATCTGCAACTCTAGGGAACGAGAAGAGAGAATAGGCTTACTACATAATACTCCATTCATAGAAAACATGAGTATAGAGTAGGCTTTTATAGCCAGCCAACACAACAAGAGGTGACTGATACATAGATGACTGATACACAACTGAAATACCTCCTAGTAGTTCAAGATAAGACTACAGATAACCAACTTCCTAAACTGCTTATCCAAATCACACGTTGTTTTCTATAATAGACTAAAAGTGGTTGCTGGATCCTAACATATTTTCTACCCAAGAAACATAACACAAGTGAGAGCATAGATTAACAAGTACCTGCTCTGTCTCACTTTTGAGGCCCAGGCGACGAATCTCATCAAATCCTTTATGGAGAAATGTCACCTGTATTATCATTGTCACAAGTAAATTTACACAGCTTGATTGCATAGATAAAAGAAGAAATGTCTATTTGAAGGACAATTTATTTGCAAATTGACATGGCCAAAGTATCTGATGGAGAGTTGGAAGTGCGGGACACCAAGTCCCACATTGAGTAGAATGGGATGCTCAATGAGTATTTAGGAGGGTTGGTTCTCCCACCTCGATAGCTAACTTTTGGGATAAGGTTCTCCATCCTACTTAGGTACCCATCAGTATCACAATGATAAGAGGAACAAATTATATAGAAACTCCAGCATATATCTATCTTTTTTATCCTTAATCTAATGCTTTATATTTTCCGCCGCAGCCACACTTATAGCATGAGTACCTTGTTGGTGGATGGGAGGCTTTAATCACAAGAAATTTAATATCATATTTGGACATTACCACTAGTAAAGATGAGAAAATGGTAAGAATGAAATCATATTCAAAAAGCATTTTGCCCCAACACACTAGCCCATATTTGTTACTTACATTGTAAATTTTTAACTTGGTAGGTTTTAAGTACTTCAATAATGCAGTTCATTGACCTTTTCAAACTTCACGTAATGAATAGATTTACTTCAATGTCCAAAAAAGAAGGAAGGAAGGGTTTGCAAAGGACAAACTTGGAGAGTACCACGAGGTATAGAAACTGCCTTCCATTTGCCTAAATTAGCATTACTACCCTTTTGAAGAAACCTTAATGCTCTCACAACTTGAAAATTAAATCATCGTATCTACTTCACCTTTGCTAAACAGAATCAGTTGCTCCTCACAAGAATATTTGCGCAAAATAGGAAGTAGCAGACAAATATTAAGTTAAGCAAATATAGATGAAAAGCTCACTCGTTCTAGAGGGAAAAAAATGCAGATGCACTTGATGTTTTACCCCCAGCATTCAAGGCTGCTCTGCCTTGCCAATCTATAACTGGTGAGCCACTTGATCCTCCCTTGGTTCCAGACGCAGCCTGGAAAAAGATATGATTGAAATCAACAATGGGACAGAAGATGCACAATTAGACACACTAACCAAAAATATGTAATACTAGTTCTAAACCACTTAGCCAAAAATTTGAGCATATTTTGTCAGCATTTAGTTGCAAAATCACCCTGTAAATTTGTTGAGTCAACATTTTCCGTTAAATATAACTAACGATGTTAAGATTAAATGACTAAAGATACATTTTTTAAACTTGAGGGACCAAACAGAAACTTAATGTAAACTAAAAGGGCCAAACATATACTTTTGGCTAGTAAAATTTATTATGATGGAAACTAAAAGCAACAACACTCCAGCAGATGAGAGATTGGCTTATTTCTTTATGTACGAGCACCAGTTTAACCCATATGTCCGTTATTATAAAAATAATGTTCAATTCACTTGATTGTAGAAAACATTGACAAAAACATTAAAAAAATGGGAGCAAAATAAGATAATATCATTAGCATTATCTTGAAAACTGGTGAATGAAATTAACCAAGAGTTATCAAGCCAAAGGTACAATATCATTATGCTAGTTCCATCTAATGGTCAAAAGATAGAATCTAGACATATCAAATAGCCATTTTCCTTCACCAGAAAATTAAGATCGAAAAACAAAAGAAAAGGAAAAAGAAGAAGAATGATTACATTTAAAATGTCAAATGGCACAAGCTTGTCTATCAAGTCATTAAATGGTTAACAAGAAACCAAGAGATGACAATAGAGGGGTAAAAATCATGCTAATACCTTCTCACCACTATCATTACCAACAACTTTAATCTCTAGTCCAACACAAGCCGCCTCTGGAGCAAGAGGTATCTCCTCATAGTTCAAAAACTGTATAGCACCAGGGTCATAGCGAAAGAAACCAAAATCATGGACCTGAATAAAGGCAAATGAATTATGTTTTTGCCAGCACACACAAGTGAACACACAGAGGAAAGGGGAATATTTCCAATCAATTTTGAATAACTATTTACATCAATATATCAAAACGAAAATACATTGATCCGTAAAAAAGGTTGGGGTCAATAGGTGTTTACAAATACATATAATGAATCCGTCTTTCTGTAATATTGAAATGAATCCAACGGCAGAAGCTTGCCTTATTGAAATGAATTTTGGGCAAGCATTTCGGATAGAGAGCGAACAGGAAAATCAAAGAATGAAATAACCTAATCACTAAAATGTAGATAGATTTGCCTACAAATCGAAAATCAAAGAACAGGAAAGCAGCATTTCGGATATTTGGGCGAAGAACGAAAAAGATAATCACTAACCTTTCGGAGATTTGGACAATGTAGATACCGACGGCGAGACTTTCCACAGGACACTTTTAGCTTTTCGCGGCAAGACGAGACAAGACGACCTGGCAGAGTGATAGCGGGTGTTGAGAGCACAGAGAGTGAGAGCGTGGAAGACGATGGAGAGTCCAAAGACAGAGAGTGAGAAAGCGAGAGTGAGACTGAGAGAGATTGAGATTTCGGTTCTTATTTCACAATTAACACAAGGGGGCATTTTGGTAATTTTCCTTGGAAGTTAATACCAGAAAAGGTCCCAGGGCCTTTTCTGGTATGGGAAAGTGTGGAGGGCCTTTTCTGAAAATATCTTAGTAAATTGGGCCTTCATGTCAATTTTCCCATTAATACTTGAGATGACAAAGCACTACTTAGTGAGAGGAGTATGGACACTGATGATAGCTATGTACAAAGCTCAAAAAACAATTGCACTGTCATTTTTAAGCAACTGCATGGGTAATAACGTCCAACAAGAAATTTCCCCACAGTTCGTACAATCAAATAATAATTAATTTCAGATAAAATATTAAATTCAGAACGGTAATTAATTAACCTACCTTATTGTCTAGCTGATGAATTGAATAGCCATGACTTGTTGATTTTGACATATCAGGGACAATATTATGGCTAAAATATTAGCCTGTTCATATATGTTTGTGACTTCATGTTAAGATGTAATAAGATCTTCTTATAATCTTTTTTTTTTCTCTATTCCTTATCATCTTATTTGAACTGTTGATTAAAAAGAGGAGAGAAAAATAAAAATAATATTATATTGATTGGATGAATATGATTTAGAGATTATAAGAGATAATAAAAAAAAATAATGAGAGAAACCTGACTCATGTCAAGATATGTTTTTTCCATCTCAGACATGTCTGAATCACAGTTAACGGGGTCTCTTATTTCTTTCGACTGTGAGCTGGTCTGATGTCATGTATGAAGCATAGTTATTGAGGCATTTCATATCTGAAAGCAGTAGCTCATGAGCATAGAAAAAGTTTTTTATTGTAAAGATAAAATATCATCTCTTGACACATTTCCCTCTGGCCAAAGTCACGGGCAAGGAGAAGACGTTGTTGCCAGTGCTTAGGACCATTTTTGTCGAAGGAAGATGTGAAGAAAACATTGTTGTGAGCTGGTGGTTAGGACCATTTCCGTCGAACAGAGAAGTGAAACGATTGAAGAAAACACTGAAGTATATGAAAAGCTCAAAGATATCTTGAAGAGTACTAATGAGCAATTAATAATATTGTCGTTATTTGTTGGCTCTGAATTGAGTGCTCTTCATTTTTATAGTTAAGTTATATCAATGACCATTGGTGAAGCTTCAAACTAAATATTGTGATGCATTGTGCTTTCTGTTAGACTCAACAAGTTTCCATTAGACACAAGCTGAATTTGATGGAAGGTTTAACGAAAAGTTGTTTTTGATAGTAGTTTTACCATATGCTTTTGGTCTAGGTTTTGACTATAGAAGGGTTCGCTTTAGTCTTTTATCGGAATAGGTATTTGAGGAAAGTTATTCTTTTGGTCTACTTTGAATTTCATTCCATGTAGATGCTTTGATTTCTATTATGTAATAAATGCTTCTGACACACAAATATTGCTTATGAAGCTTTTCATGTAATCTTACATTTTGATCATATGAAACTCACCAATAAATATATTAAAAGACATTGAGAATAATTGTAAGTGATAATACGAAGTGATTGCATAAAAATTAGAAAGTTTGAATTTACGAAGATGATGATCATTAAGTGGTTCTATGAGAACTCAAGTTGATGCTTATGGTTGAAATTTGAAAACTCTTTGAAACAAAAGGAGCTCTAAATATTGTTAGGATTCCTCACCGAAATAGGGATTTGTTTGGTCGTAGGAATCAGTGACAGTGGATGAAGGGGAGGATGTAGAACAAAAGACAGGTTTCTAATGAAAGAAAGAGACTGATGTTAAGGAAGGAAGAGAAAGGCAATAATGAAGAAGAATAAAAGGTATTAGCAGAAATATAAAGGCCGGTTTAGTATAGGAAATTGGTTGTGATGGAAAGAGGAATGGAATAGAATGAAATTTTTTTGAGTGCTGGCATGTTTGATTGACATTGGAATGAAAAATAATTTGTTGGAAATTTTTATGTTTGGTTGAATGAAAATGGTAGCAGGAGAAAGTGCAAATTCCTATACTACCCTTTTAAAGAAAAATATACTAAAAGATATATTAAAAATTTATTTATAAAAAAGAAACTCACCGACCCTTTAAACTCATTTTGTAAACAATCTTTCTCGCCAGAACCAGCAAGTTCGATCAAATCCTGCAATGGCCACTTGGTCCACGATGAACTATAACCAACTAATCGCGGATAGAAGAGGGATGAGTAAAGGCGATGTGAAAAATCAATCTCGCGTCATTACGTATGGCTTTGGCAGGTTCGTTTTCTCCAACTGTGAGGAAAGTCAATTAAATTTGTAGTTTGGATTTAGAGTAAATGGAATATATGTAGGGAGTAGAATAATGTTGAATAATCATGATTTTTTTTTGGGAAAATTAAAATATAAGATCTAAAAGAAATTATATTATTATAAATGACCATAAGTACCAAACATCAAAATATAAATTTATTATCACTAAATTGTCCCTAATTAAACCTCCTCTATTATTTCTTATATTCATTATTTTAGAAAATACTCATAATATAGGATTTTTTTAAAAAAAATTCAATATATTATTTAATTAACATTAATTTATATCATTGAGTTACTCGATTTATATTATCAATATTGATATCCATTAAGCTCTTTTTATAGAAAAAAAAAATTCATTTCATATTTCTTAGTATGTTACTTAGATTTTTAATTTTATTAACATTAAATGAATTTTTTGTAACCCACATAAATTGCTTCTAAAACAAAAATAAATCATATAAATTTTGTTGGTTTAACACATATGATAAACTATAGAAGACCTTGAGTTTTATTAAAAGTATATATTTGTGTTTTCAATTAAATATTTTTTAATAATTTTATAAAATTGAAGGTGTAATTATTTTTCATAGGTATCTATTTAAATTGTGAAAAATAAAAATTGAGGAAAATATTTTTTTAATTTAGTGAAACTTAGATTTGTTATTAGTTTTAAAAATAGGATATGAAAGAAATTAAAACGTAAGAGGGAATGTAGAAGATTTTATTAGGGGCATGTTATTATTTTTTATTTTTATGTTTGGTCCTTCTAAATAATTACAGTTTTTACTTGATGAGCAATCAAGCTTGGGTGTTGATCTTTGAAGACTGAAAAGGAGGCTATGCTTGTGGAATTATTTCTTGAGATGCAAAATCTAGGACGTAATGGTAAGATAAGACATCATTGTTATTATAACACCCCAATCCAAAACAACCAAAAACTTAGCCAAAGTGGCTCACATATAGCCAATAAGAATGTTTAACATCCAAATCATTTGTGCAAAATGTTAGATCTCATGTTTTAATGATATCAAAGCTTAAGAAAGTGTTTTGCAAAAGATATATTATTTTGGAAAGGTTTTAAACTACATAATGAACATCTTTTTGTGAAAATTTGTTGATTACTTGAGTGACCACTTGAGTAATATGTTAAAACTTGGTCAATGATATATCAAGCAATGGAGTGGTGAAACGTTTTATGAACCTTTTCAATTGATTACTCGAGTGATGTGTTTTTGAAAATAAAATATCACCACAATGCTTACTATAAGTGTTAAACTGTTTAGACTTATGATCACTTGAGTAACCACTCAAGTGATGCAAATATTTGTCATCACTTCCACTTCACCATGGCAATCAAGATAGTGATATGATTTCTAGAAAACTTATTCTAAGAGATCACTTGAGTGATGAGATACAAAGTATATTACTACTGGACCACAATAGTGAATCATCTGGTGACAAGCTTTCTAGAAAGAAATTTCAAACTAGATTACCCACTTGAGTAATGTTTCAAAATCCCTATCAACATCTCTTCACCATAGTGATCTGTCCTAGTGATCAATTTTCTAAAAATATTTCAAAGAGAAGATCACACGAGTGACCACTTAAGTGACGTGCTAAATTTTCATCACTATCATTTCACCACAATGATCAGTTTTAGAGTTCAGCCTTTTGAAAAATTTCTAAGTGAAGATCACTTGAATGATGTGTAAAAAAGTGTATATTTAGCACAGCACCAGAGTGACTCTGGTAGTGCTTATTATTTTTGAAAAAGTTTCTAAAAGAAAATCACTTGAGTGATGTATAAAAAGAAAGGTTCTGAAACCTGGACCGGCCACTGAACTAGTTGGGGTACTGGGGTTAAGGGTTAGTAGGTCAAACCAGAGTCAACCTGGACTTAGACTGGTGAGGTATGAAAAATTGAAAAATAATTTAATTTCTCATCACACCAACCAAAATTTGAAATATTATATATCATTTCAATACTTTGGATCACTAGTAAAATAATCATATACTTCAATACTTGTTACATATTCATATATTCTTAACAATTTTTTTACAACCTACATTTGAGATAAAATATTTATGGTAGCAAAATATCAAAAACAAGTATAAGATGACAAAATATTCTCACATTTGATCACTAAACTAATAATCATCATTGTAATAATCATTAACATCATTTAACTCTCTAGGTATTGAGACATCAAGAGGAGCTTGAGCTATAGGAGGAAAAGTAAAGGCACTAGAAGCAACATAATCATCATTTAAAGATGGAGGCGCAATACGAACATCATCATCACCTATATATGAAATGAATAGAATTATTAATACTTATGTAAAAAATATAGTTATATTATTCTGTGTAGGAATATAATCTTATATAGTAGAAGAGATAGTTAGGAACCTCCAAAATTCCTCGCCATTTGTTCAAGTTGAAGGTTTGTCACATCTACATCATTAAATTCAAGAGTTGAATCTTCGTCAAGCACCCAAAAGTCTACTTTATCAATAGATTCATAATCAATAGGATCATAATTATCTTTATTTTTATTCAATTGATTCCTATAATTCCAACATGATAGAATATCAACATTAATAAAATGTATATTTGTCTATATGTAATAAAAGCATAAAACTATAATAACAAGTAATCAAAAGTCATGAAGCAAAAGTTTGCCTAAACTTTAACCTCAGATTGTAGTTAGTGAAAACCAAGTCATCAAGCCTTTGATGCTCTAATCTTTTTCTTCTTTTAGTATGGATACGCTCAAACAAACTCCAGTTTCTTTCACATCCAGAGGAAGTAAATGTTTGACTAAGAACGCGTAAAGCAATTTTTTGCAATTCTAGTTCTGAACCCCCGCAGTACAAACACTAGTCATCTGCAAAATAAAATAAATGACGTTTAGTATGTATTATTAATATAAGATATCTTAATATGTGATTTTCAATATGCAATTTAACGTACTTACGCAGGACTAGTTTATGGGCTATTTTTTCACATGAAACTTTAGCAAAAGGTTCTTTACGTTCACGATAGACACCAATTTGCTTCATCATTATAACATAATAATCATCATTGCGAGATGAGTTTGCCTCAAACAAATCAATCACAACTTCCAAACATTGATACTTTCTAACAAAATCAGGACTATACAAGAATGCAGGATTCAACAAATAAGCCACTGTATGAAGCTCATTCTTTAAATGCTTATCCTAATGACTTTGAATAATATTTGTGTACGGCTTGTATTGTTCCTTTTTTCCTTTGAAACATGTTCTTGATTACATTTTTAGCCCTTTGCATCCCTTCATAGACATAAGGCATCAAAGGCTTTTCATCTGAATTAACAATTCTCAACAATCTGATTAATGGAGACACAAGCCTCACAATTTGGAAGCAATCATTCCAAAACTGGTTATCTAGAATAATTGCATTAAAAGTTTTTCTAGCTTTATTGGTTGCTAATTTATGCTGCAAAAAATGCTTATCAATAACCAAAGCTTGTAAGTCATGTTTGTGCGAATATATGCTATGAAGGGTGATAAATGTGGTGGCAAATCTTGTTGTACTAGGACGCACAATTTCCTTCCAACTAGATCTTTTTCTTAACCATGACAAGAAGACCAAATGATTATATGTGAATACTATGATTTTGGATACCTTTTTTGCAAGGTTTGAAACATGAGGCATTGATGCAAGGTCTTTCAAAATTAGATTTAAATAGTGAGCAGCACAAGGTGACCAATAAATGGTTTTATATTTCTCTTTTATCAATCTATCACATGCTACATAGTTAGCGGCATTGTGAGTCACAACATGGACTATATTTTTAAAACCCTCCCACTCAATAACTTATCTGAACAATGAAAATAATGTATTGGCATCTTTAACTAAATATGAAGTATTAATAGATTTCACAAAAATCATGTCATGTACTGAATAGACTAAGAAATTAATCAAAGTTTGTTGTCTAACATCTGTCCAACCATCAGCCATAATTGTGCAACCATTTTCTTTCCATTTAGCTCGATGACTATCAATTAGAAGTTAGCATTCTTTTTTACAATTACTCAATAAGCTAACTCTGTACTCATGATAGATAGGAACTTTAAACCCAGGCCCAATTGCAGTAGTAACATCAATGACTTTTTGAAATAAAGAACAAGTCAATGCATTAAAAAGAACACAATTCACATAAGCCCATTGATCGAACATTTTTTTCGCATTATGTTGTGCTTTTTGACTTGCCCATGCACTCTTAATGCTTGGTTGAACACCATGAGTTGTTCTAGGTGCAAAATAATTTTCAACCCCCACAGCACTAGGAGATTTCCTCTTTGATACAATTGGTTCTTCACTTTCTGTAGCTACGTTTCCTTCATCTACATTATCGTTATGAATATGATTTTTCTTTGAACCTTCTACTAAAGATCCTTTCATTCTAGTACATACATCATGAGAAGCTTTTTTACAAGAACTTACTTGACCATTCACACCGGCTAAGTGTTGTTTCAACCTATTTATCCCACCTCCCCTATAACTTGAACAACATAATAAGCATGTAAACACATTTACTTTCCCATCTTTCTTAAGAGAAACATATTCCCAAGCAGGATCTGTTTTTTTAACACTAGAATGTATGGGAGGATTGCTAGACTCAGGATTAGGGGTGGTAGTATTTTGGGCACCTTCATTATCAATATTTCCCTCCATTAACAACTTCAAGAAACACAAAACCTCAAACTAAAAAGCAAACCAAGCCTTCAAGAATCCAAACTAAGCCGAACATAAATGAAAAAGCAAATCAAAGCCAAGTAGTCAATGGAGCACGACAGCTTATAAACTAAAAATAGAGCTAACCACGACAGCTTCAGGAAAACAATAAAAAGAACCGAAATCAAACCAATATTACATCCAAAAAAAAACAGAGCACTAGCTAGGATACCAAAGAACTAAAAAGAAACTAAAATATTCAAAAATAATAAACCTAAAGCTTTAAGCTCTGCAACCGAACAAAGAATGAAGAATGAAGCTCTACAAAATCGAGATGAACAAAGCTCTTTAACTTGAAGATATTGACGCGAATGTGAGGCAAAATTTCATAAAAAAACCAAAAAAGGAACTACAAAATCTTTGAACAATATAACTATTCACCAGCAACGACGAAGGGAGGGCGAATTAGCGAAGCTCTACAACCTTGCGACGGTGAGAGGGTTTCATACAGTGAACGAAGAATCGAAAAGATGAAAAATAAAAAATGACGTTGAGCAGACGAGCAAGCACTGGGCAGAGAGTCGAGAGCAGTTGTTGACAGAATGGAAGAGTCGGAAATCACACAATGTCCAAATCAAATCAGATATTTGGAATTTCAATCGCTTAAGTTAATGCGTTCAGCCTTTCTTACAGAGTTTTTTTTTAAAAAAAAAAAACAAAACTCAAACGACGTGGTTTTCATGTGTATGGAAGAAAAAAAGGGCCTGACTCGTGACCTGTGAACCTAGCCGATTTACACCGATTTTATCGGGTCAACCTGGGTTCACTTGGTTAGACCAATCTGTTAGTTCTCAGTTTTAGTTTTGATGATAACTAAACACTTGTAAATTACTGATTTAATATGAATTCGATTTCATGGTTTAAGACTCAAGTTTTGAAAGGCCTTAACAGATCATTTTTTAATTAGCAAGATTAAGAACTCGAGTTCTTGGTAAGTAAACTCGAGTTTGCGAAATCTATCTTGTCCCAATTTTCAAACATCAAAAAGGATTTTAAGAACTAGAGTTCTTTAATAACAAACTTGAGTTTGAAATTCGAGTTCTATCTATAAAACTTGAGTTCTTCATCTCTGAAGAATCTATGGCTTTATTCGAAAACTAATAGCTAGAGTTTTTGGTAAAGAACTCGAGTTCATAACTCAAGTTCATCTTTTAAAACTTAAGTTCTTTAAGGACTCAATTTGCGCTTAAATTAAAAACTTGAGTTCTTATGATATCAACTCGAGTTCTAACCTTACAGGATTGAGACGTTTGAAAAGAAAACAAACGAACTTAAGTTCATGGAATAAAACTTGAGTTCAAAACTCGAGTTCTATAGTTAGGAACTCGAGTTTTTGTGACGAAAATCGCGGCTCGTTATCTGTGACTTTCCAAATTGCTTAATCTTTAGCTGATTGCTTTCCAGAACCATCAAGAATCACTTATAAGATGTTTTTAACTTATTTGCTAGTGATTTCAGGCATTAAGATGAAGTTTTAATCAAAAAGCAACAAAAAGCAAAAGCATGTTAGAAGCATTTAATGCAAAGCAGCAAAACAGAGCAACATTCAGAATATAATACTGCAGTAGAGCGAAACATTCTTTCGAGGCATACTTATTCCGGTTATCTCTTTGCACAAGCATAAACAACGGACAGTGCATTTAATGAAAGGAGCGATTGCATTTAATTAAGCTTCAATGGTCTATCTACTCCAACGAGGAACTCTGTGTCTAACGGAAATTTGAACAAGTCACAACGGTTACATTCAAGTTTCTCTCAACGGCTTTAATGGCGAAGAGTATAAAAGCTCGAGCATTCAATTCAACCACCTACCAAAACCCTGCGCATTAACTCCGTGTTATTACTATTAACTGTTTCATTTATTACTTTTAATATCTTCGGATATTTACTGAGCATCAGTGTTCATATCATTTACTCAGTGAGTAGTTTACATTATTCAATTCTTTTTCTGGAAATCTTGAGATTGTGGAATCTTAAGAACGGATGTACAACTATAGCTTGTAAGGGAGAGCGAGTCCTGGGATAGGATCATTTCAAGTACGAGCGTGTAAGATTGTATCAGCATTTAAGATAGTGAAATACCCAAGTGTGGGGCCTAGACGTAGGTCGACGAGTTAGACTGAATCAGTATAAATTCTTTGTGTCCAATCTTCTTGGCTTTGTCACTCTCGATTAATTTCTATTTTTGAAAAGAAACATAAATATAATTTTTTTTAATCACCTATTCACCCCCACTTTAGGTGATATTCCTGCTTTTCACAATCTCCCCTAAGCCAAACCGGTTTTCTGGCCGATTTGCCGGTTTTCAATCTAAACCGGCCGGTCCGATCCAGTTTCACAAACCATGGTAAAAATAGTATCACTACAACTGCACCATGGTGATACTATCTAGTGGTCTATTTTCTCTTAAATCAAGAAGAAGCATGATCACAAGAGTGATCCATTTGTACTTACCACCACAAGTTCACCATAATGATGTATCTAGTGATATGTTTTCAAGTGAAATATATCACTTGAGTGACACTATTTTTATACTTCACTATCATATCACCATAGTGAATCAACCAGTGATCTGTTTTGTTTTCAATTTCACTAATTAATTATCACTCAAGTGATGCAGTTTCAAAAAACACAATAGTGTTTGGAAATCTTGATACTCATTTCAATCTATCCTAAACTTATTCTTTTTGCTTCTAATCATTCTAACCCTTCATTATTCCATTGCTTGATTATATTACAGATGCTAAATCAAGGATTAACATAAGATTAGGGGAAAAAAACTTTGTGTCAAAATTGTTAAGTGCATTGAGTCTCAAATGCTTCAAATTCCCCTTGTCTCCAACTACTAAATCAAAGGACAAAAGGAACAATTCGACACTTTCAACGACTAGTAGCAATGACCTAATAGTACTCTGATGGTTATATTCAAGAGCAATGGTCATCAAACTTACTCACACTATAAATATAAGAGTATTAAAGATGAAGCAAGAACAAATATTGTGCATTTTTTGTTACATTCATTACTAAGTCTAAAAGCTTAACCTCTGTATGAACTTGCACTTCTATTATCATTTATTTACTCTTGTGAGAAAATATACTTAAGAATTTACTTCAATTGAGATACTCAAGGTATGTAGTGGATCATTAAGTGGGCTTTGATTACAAAGTGTAAGGGGGGAGTAAGTGTTCTTTGAAGAAGAACTTGTTTTTATTGAAGCACCAAGAGTCTTGTGAATCTTGAAAAGATAATGGAACTCTCAAAAAGACTTTTTGGGGACTAGACGTAGGTCAAGTAGAGTAGACTGAACCAATATAAATAGCTTGTGTATACCTTTGTTGATATCTCTCTAATTATCTTCTCGTCTTTTTGTTTGTGTTGAAAATCTAAAATTTTTAAATCACCTGATTCATTGTCACTCTTGGGTGAAAGACTTAAGCCAACACATTATATGTAACATTAACATCCAGATTTTAAAGAACATCCCTGTAGACCCTAGAAGTATTAGATAAGGGTAAATTAGTCCTTAAAATACATTATCTACATGAAGATGGGGTTTTGAAATGATGGAGGATCAAATATGGAGCAATCAAGGACCTATAAGATGTTAGAAAAGGCCCAAAACAACTGAAAAAGTGGGCCTAAATTAGGACATACGTTTCTTTTTTTGTGAATTGGGCATAATTTCTACTCACTTAAACCCATCAGACCCTATGCTTTTTTAAGTTTTTTGTAAAGGAGCTAAGCAAAACACATCATGTGTCATTATCTGCAAAGTTTTGAGAGGAGAAAGAAAAGAGCTATGCTATGGTTTCTTCTAGAAGGTTCCTAAGAGTCCTAAGTTATTAGGTAAACCCCTCTAACCCTCCCTCCTCTTCTTCCTTCTTGATATGGGATACTTTAAAGACCTAAGCTAAAGTTTTAAGAGCCCTAAATTGAGGAATTTCTTATTAAGAATTGGGATCTAAAAGTTGAAACCCCAGATTGATGATGCAGAGTTGTTAGATAAGCTCTAATGCGCTGTTGAAGAGAATTCTCAATTCTAGCTTAGTTCTCTATTACTATTATCACTCGTAAGGCTTCTAAGTAGTATAGACAAGTTGAATTCCTACTCTAGTTAAGGATTGATATTAATCTAGCTCTCTCACTAATATATAGTTGAGCATGCACGTGTTGGAGAGAGGCTTTCCTTGATTGTAGCGTAGATGACTCCAGGTAACGTGGTCTCTACTGACTTTATCTATCGAATCTGCTTGTGGTAGTTTTCTGGGAGTTCTGAGAAAACTCCATATTTAAGAGACTAATTTAGATTAGTGTGGTATGTTTTCCCTACCCTCTTTTTGGTTAAAATTGTGCCTTGTGGGTTGTTTTTTATTGAGTAAAAAACTAGAGCCTATAAATTTTAGGATGGATACTTGAATATAATTGAATATGCCTCTTAATTGGAAACGTTGTGAAACATTGCCTCACTTTGATGAAGGAATTACTTGCCGATGCGAGTTAAGGCAACACTCGCCTTGACGAGTTACGTGAGATAAGAAACAAATGATTGATTGACCGACCTCATTTGCATATTAAAATACACGATAATATACTTATGACGACGCCATGCATGCTGATGATTTGTGAGAACCCTTATAATTGTCTTGTGATAATGATATGATGATACATGATTTGTGACGTCCAACATGATGACATATGATTAATGAATGTATCTATTTGTAATGGAAATTGATGAGAATGAGAATGTTGATAACCCCGAGAGATTATTGAGAAATAAATCGCAGGAATGGAGAATATGGGATGTGAATTTGAAAACTGAATACCACGTGGTACATTGCTATGTTTATATTACGTGCCATACCCATAAATTTATTAATTAATTAATCTTAATTATACGTCATACCCATTTTTTATTGAAAAAATAACTGCCTACATATATGTATTTAAAATTATTTATGACAAGTATAAATATTTTCAAATTTAAATATATAAAATAAAATTGTTACATTTTGTAGCAGTTTTATTGCATGAACCGCTAGTAATTCATAAAGTTTGAAATTCAAATTTTTTTATGACCCGCCAGAACTTTGTAGTAATTAAGGCTTATAACCGCTAAAAATGTTAACGGTCACCATATTATAGCTGTTCTGCAATCATTAATCGCTACAAATTAGAATTTCAAATTTTAAAATATCGCTAGAAATTTGTAATTGTTATACGTAGAACCGCTAAGAATATCTAAAAATGTAGTGGTTTAAGTAGCGGTTTGAAACCGCTACAAAGATAATTTTAGAGTGTAGTGGTTGGTGAAGTGGGTTTTGAACCCCTACAAAGTGTCCAATGTTTCATATAAGGCCATGATATCGTGGTGAAGATAATTAAACATTCTCTCTTTAACTATATTCTTTCCATCTCAGTTCACTACATATGGATAAGTCATGGATTAAGTTGTCGTGCAATTGTCCCATATATGTGACAGGATTGAACACTTTCTTAGATTTCTCTTTCTCTCATGCTGGTTGTAATGGTAAGATCGTGTGTCCGTGTTGTCGATGCAAGTTTAAGAAGTGGCACATACACAAGAAGTTGTTAAGGAACATCTACTTCAGAAGCATTTTTTAGAAGAATATATTGTTAGTTCTCTATAGGTTTTGATTATAAGAAACAATTGTAAAATCTAAATTGAAGTTTGTCTTAAATAAGTAAAAAACTTACTGTCTAAGCAAACTCAAGTTTTGAAGTCAAAACTCGAGTTTTGGCTTGACAGTGAAAAGCTCAATTTTAATGATCAAAGGCAAAACTACAATTTCCATGTGGAAACTCGAGTTTTGACCTTACCAAGAGCATTACAAGTTTTTCATTAGGACAAACTCGAGTTTCAGACTGGAAACTCGAGTTTAGGCTACACAGAGACTCTTCAATATTTTTTGAGGAAATGCGAAACTCCAGTTTCTAGATTTTCTAAGTTTTGGGAAAACTTGAGTTTCAGTTTGGAAACTCGAGTTTTAGTTGAGAAACTACTTTCATGCTTTAAACATTTTAAAAATCAAGTTGTAAATTGAAAACTCTAATTTCTCACTTGGCTCCAAATTTCAAATGTTTTCATGTTTTAAGGGGAAACTCGAGTTTTGGCCCAAGCACAAATGACCACTATTTCTCTATGCATAAACTCTAATTTGGGAAACTCCAATTTTAAAAACTCTAGTTTTGAAATGACAGAAGATCTCTCTGAGTTTCAAGTTAAAAATGGAAACTCGAGTTTTGGTCATACAAAGAGCATCGATGTTTTTCACTGATTTCAATACTCCAGTTTTGAATGAAAACTCAAATTTTGAGGTTTTGGACATATATTCATTAAAAGTCCAAAACTCAAGTTTTGCCTGAAAACTCGAGTTTGGTCTCTAGCTAAAATGATGTTCCAAAACTCAAATGCAACATTCCTCCCTGGAAGGAGGAAACTCGAGTATTGATATGGAAACTCAAGTTTATACTTAAGTGCATAGTGACAAACTTGAGTATTGATACACAAACTGTTAAATCTGTGAAATCTGTGAAATCTTTCTTGTTTGATCTTAATGCTTTCAAATATCATTCATCAACTTCACTAGATATGTTTAACGTGTTTGCTAGTGAATTTCAACTCTTTTAGAGATGATTTAAGAAGATTAAAAGTTTTTTCTTCAACACAAGCAAAAACATGTCAGAGTATTAAATGCAAAGTACAACAACTTGCCATTTTCTGATCTAACAAGCTGTGCACGATGCAAAAATGATAAATGCTTCTTACCTAAACAAGTCATTGACATTCTAACAGATAAAAACATAAGGAAGTCAACATTTATCCTACAACACAAGGAATGAACAAAAGAGTAGAGAGAGCAGAGACCAAGGTGCCTACAACAGCTAGATTAATGCACCAACGGTCAAAATGAAGCTTGCAACGGTTATTTAATACACTCTTGATATAAATAAAGCATCATTCAATTCTTCTCAACAACCATTGATCTAGAAAATGACAAATCATTTAAGTTCTCAACTACTCTTAAGTATTCTTGTAAAAAAAAAGTATCTTTTTATACTATTGTGCTTCAGTGTTTATTTCTATCCACTTTTTTAAGAGAGTTCATTGATTGTATCTCATTTATTGTAAACAATATGAAGTCAGGGGACTTACAGATTGAGATTATAGATTACAACTTGTAAGGGGGAGTAAGTTCTGGTGAGAGAATTACTCTTGAATTATAGAGGGTGTAATCAATTGTGATAATGAAAAACTCAGGGAGCCTGAGGACTGGACGTAGGTCATAGAGTTGGACCGAACAAGTATAAACCTTTGTGTTTTACTCTTCTTCCCTACTCTCTGTTTTACCCTGTTTTATCGCTTCTAAAACAAAACTTTCAAAAAGATTTTTAAAATCTTCAATTCACCTCTCTCTTAGTGATTTAGCTCCGCTTTCATATACCTTATGGGGAGTTCATGGTAAGGTGCATGGTATTAGATATGGGGATAATCTTTCGTGAAGTTCACAAATAGGAAATCAATTAAAGCAAGATGATCCTATGAATGAAGCTGTTTGTGATACTTTTGGTTTTCAGGATGACAACTTCACAACGAAGTTTAGGGTAAGGAACCTATTTTCTTCTAGAATGATGTAGCTCGAAAATTTTTCAGCCTTTTGGATGAGGCTGATCATCCCTTATATGTAGGGTGTTGGAAGTACCCCAAATTATCTTTCTTGATAAAATTGTATCATATAAGTACTTGTGTAGGATCATTGATAAGACAATGTCGATGTTGCTTGAATTATTGCAAGATGCTTTCCCAACCGTGGACATTCCCTAAACCTTCTACGAGGCCAAGAAGATAATTAATAGATTAGGCTTGAACTATAAGAAGATTGATGCATGCCTTGATGACTGTATGCTTTACTAGGGAGATATCGCTCGCAAGGAGACTTGTAAGAAGTGTCACACTTTGAGGTTCAACACAATACGAAAGAGGAAAAAGCAGAAGAAGAAACTAGCAAAGAGTCTCCAGTACTTTCCTTTAAAATCTCGCTTACAATGATTTTTTATGTCGTCAAAGATAGCTAAGCATATGAGGTGACATCAAACTGACAAGAACGAAAATGGTAAGTTAAGACATCCACGGGATGCTGAAGCGTGGAAAGAGTTTGATTCAGAGTTTCTAGCTTTTGCGGTGGACCCAAAAAATGTGAGGCTTACTCTCGCGACTGATAGTTTTGATCCGTTTGAGAAACTTAGCACAACTTATAGTATTTGGCCAATCGTCTTGATACCTTACAACTTGCCTCCTTGGATGAAACAAAGTTCCTTCATTTTATCTATAATCATTCCAGTCAAAAAGGTACTAGGAAATGACATCGATGTGTATCTTCGACCTCTTATTGCGGAATTGGTGGACATGTGGAATATAGGCATCGAGACGTGTGACGCACATGAAAAAACACTGTTTAACTTGCATGCAGTCTTAATGTGGATAAGAAGTGACTTTCCTGGCCTGTGAACATTATTGGGGTGGAATATGCATATCGTCCTTGCATGTTCAGCTTGCAATTTTGACTTTAACTCAGTGCGACTTCCCCATAGTCAGAAGTGATGCTTCATGGGTCATCAAAGGTTTCTCGATGGTGGGAACAAGCTTAGGTTTCAACGCAATCGTTTCAATGGGCATCAAGAAAAAAGAGGACTTCCTCAAAATTTATTCGGTGCAGAAATATTGGAGCAGATTCAAGATGTTGATATGGAGTTTGGAAAATACGATACTACAACACAAGTCTAGATAAAGACAGCTAGGACTTCTATTTCTGTGCCTCAATAATGACGGAAGATAAGGATCTTCTTTACTCTTTCGTATTGGAAAGATAATTTGTTGCGACACAGTCTTGATGTCATGCACATTGAAAAAAATATGTGCGACAAGATGTTGTACATGATTCTTAATGAGCTAGGCAAGTTGAAAGATCATCTTCAAGAAAGGAAAGATTTACGGGACATGGGAGTTCTTGTAGACGCATGGCAGGATAAGCATGACATATTTCAACCGGCAAAATTCACCCTTATAAAAATGAATAAGGAAATCTTCCTGGTGAAGTTAAAGAAAATAAAAGTTCTTGATGGGTATTTAAGTAACATTTCATGGTGTGTTGACACGCAGGCTCAAAAGGTTGCTAAGTTGGAGAGTCATGAATCATATGTGTTTATGCAACAATTACTTCTGCTGGCCATCAAGAATACACTACCACTCAATGTGTCGGTCATTTTAGTGGATCTGTGCTCTTTCTTTCACAAGTTGTGTTCTAAAGTTTTGAATGTGGAGGAACTCGAGTAGCTACAACAAAAAACACTCTTACGATGTGTTATTTAGAGATGACATTTCCTCCGTCCTTTTTTACGATGATGATTCACCAGACAATGCACCTTGTTCACAAAACAAAGCTTGCTGGCCCAATTTAGTACCGATAGATGTATCTTATTGAGAAGTACCCATTTAAAATAAATTACATTAGCATTACTTGATAGTTGCAAATAACTTTCTGCATGGATATATTGACATTTTCCCTTTTTTACTTTATAGGTTTCTTTGGAAATTGAAATCTTACGTAAGGAATATGGCGTGGCCTGAAGATTCAATAGCATAAGGTTATATAGGGGATGAGGTCTTGTATTATTGTTCAAGGTACTTTGATGACATTGAGATGTTTTTCAACCGATCGCCTCGGATAGACAATTGCCCTGAGCCTGAGCTATCATCAACAACAGAGTTGTTGATCTCTCGTGTTGGTAAACCAGTTGGCGGGAGTGAGAACTTCAAACTAACGGCAACTAAGAAGTCCCAAGCACATAGACATGTCTTGATTAATTGCAGTAAAGTTGAACCATACCTTTAGTAAGTATTATCCACAAATATATGTTATCCTATATATTTCCTTACATTTTATACTAACATTTCATGATCGTCATCGCATGCTTAAATAAGGGAATTCAGAAGCCATGTGAAGTGTCAACCATGGGTCTGTTCACAATCATCCTTCGAAATTAACAAAAAGGTCCATAGAGAATTCCCAGCTTGGTTTACACAAAGAATATTAAATGACCACAACCCACACTTACCAAAATTCATGCCTCTCACACTTAGCCTACTTGACCACGCACAAAATTTATGACATACAATGTCAATGGTTTCAAGTTTTGCATGATGTCGCGAGATCAAGGACTACTAACCGAAAACTCAGGTGTTTATGGCACTTTCAGGACAAGGAGTCATGTGAGCAGCAGTGACAAGAACATGTAGTTTGGTGACATCCTGTATTATGGAAAGGTACTTGATGTAGTTAAAATAAATTACCAAGGGCGTTTCACTGTGACTTTGTTCAAGTATTTGTGTGAAAAAACGACAACTTCTTGAGGACTCACAACTGACAATTTAGGTATCAGCTCAGTCAATTTCTCCTGGCCTATTCACACCGGTCAGTCTTAGGATGATGAGCCATATTTCTTGCCTCAAAGACAATTAGGTTTATTATGTCGTGGATGAGAGGCACAGGGATTGGAATGTGGTGGTTCATTTAAAGCCTTGGAACCTTTACGACATGGGTGAAGGTGATAATGTCGCCTACGAAAGTGAGTTGTTCCAGCCCATTAGTTTCAAAAACTTCTTCCCATATGACGATGAGAATTTGCCAATAGTTTGATGTGTTTTTTAATATAGGCTTTATGAAATAATATTTAGTTTACGTTTAATTTTTGTTCAAACATATTAAACTCACACGTAATAGTTTATCCACAGTTTTTTTTTTGTAGGGATGGTGACGATGATTGATAAACAAAAATCATGACTACAATAACATTTTAAATATGCATTCCTCTATTGTTTTAATATATATTTATTAACACACACACACACATATTGTAGCGGTTATATAACCACTACAAAAACAAACATATAAACCGCTACAAAAAAAGACCTTTAAACCTCTACAAATGTTACGCAGATTTTTTTTTTTTATAAATACTCACCATATCTCATTTAATACACTTCATCACCTCTTCCCGGCCACATCTTCTCTCGTTTTCATTCATTTGTCAATATTCTTTGAAGACATTAAGTGTTAGAAGAAGTTAGGTATCAATCTATGTTGATTCATTTCTTGTATATTTATATTTTCTTTACTAACTCTTGAATACTAATTTTAGTTTTTTATACCTAATTTGTAGGACGTTTTTCACCATTACATCTTCTATCACATGCATTAATATTTTTTTAATTTAATTATTTAAAAGATTGAATAATAAACTCTAATTATCTACACATTCTCATTTGTTTTACACCTTTATGATAACTATATGTAATCCTCAAATTCTTATTATATCAACTATTTTTGAAATTAACTTATATAATTTATATTTAAATTATTAGTTAATTATTACATTAATTGAAAATGAAAATTTTAGTTTTTTAAAAACAATGTTATTAGTTTGTAGTGGTTACATAGCCACTAAAATTTTTTAATATAGTGTAATTTTGTAGCGATTTCACAACCGCTACAAAAAATCACCACAAATTTAAAAAGCGACAAGAAATTTTCTAAAAATTTGGCGGCAAAGTTTGTGGCAGTTATAAAACTGCTACAACATAATGAAAAAAAAAAATTAAAAATGGCGGAAAAATTTTTCCACAAAAGGGTGACAGATTCGATAGCGGTTATCAACTGCTACTGACTAATTTCAAATATTTCAAAATTTCATCCAACTTTGTAACTGCTACACACATTTACACAGTGAATCCATGAATGTTTTCTCACTTTCAGAAGTGTTTAATTTGAAATGGTGGATTTTGAACTTGGTAAAATGATATCCAAAGTCATTAATATCATATTAAGTCTAGAAATTCTGCAATTACAACCAACATGCCTTCTTTGGTCTTAAAACTCAGAGGGACAATTTTATCATTTTCTTTTGATTTCAAAAGGATAAATGAGGATCTCATACTTCACTAATATTATAAATATTAGTATATTTTTTCTCTTTTAGTATTTTTAAAGTTCTAAAATTTTAAATGGAACCATTGTTGAGACTGTACTTCAACCGTACAGATCTCATAGCAGATCAGCACCAAAATCGGTTGGTCAAAATTAGCCTCCTTCCTCCTTTCAAAGGTAAAAAGAACGTAGGTAAGTTGAACAATACAAAGCAGCAACTAAACGAGGTGTCTAGGATAATTTCTTAGCTTTTACTCGTATTAATCAAGAATTAAAAATATATACACGTGGCGCTACCTGATTTTCTCCCTCAGCGTGTTCCTCACGGCTCACGATTTGGGGAGCCATCATCGGTTGGTATCTGAGCATGCAAAGTAGTCAAATCACAAGTTTAAACAAATTATAAATTCGTGATAGAGCGATAAATTCAGAGTTTGCTTTTAAAATATATAATTAAGCAATTTTAAATATAAAAACATACAACAAGCTTATTTAAATATTTTTTTAAAAATTCAATCTATCAATATTTATAATTTATCATGTTCAACAAAACAATTTCTATGAAGTTCAGGGATGGGTGGCTGAAGTGCCTTCCCTATTACCCTTTCATTTAGGAGACATTCTCAAATTTATTTTTCATGATTCTTTAGATCATTAGATCTACATGAAATATGCGACATTTTAATATCTTATAAGTAAAATATGAAGGTGTTTTTAATTTTTGTGATTTTTTTAAAATATTTAAGAGTTTAAAAGTGTGCAATTTCTTTGTTATTTACATTATTAAATCATTGAAAAATCATTAAAAAAATGAAAATAGCTCCATTCTTATCAAATTTTCATCCATTTTGGGTAGAATCTAATGATTCAAAAGACTATGAAAAATATATTTGAGAAGGTGCCCAAAATGAGGGAGTTTCAGGAAAGGCACATTAGCCACCTCGTACATGTAGGGTCAACTATCGATTTTCACAATAATTCTACGTACATGTTTTATCGTGACATGTTGAAGGCCTACATGTGCCTCTCATGCATAGAAACCCACAAGTCAAGCCTCTTGATACTCGTCCTGCTTTGTATGGTGACTACATGGGGACCACCATGTGCTCATTATTGTAATAAAATATCGTTGATTTGAAATTTGATCATGGGTGGTATAAATATATAATTTTTAATCTGCAATTTTTTCAATAATAAAATTATTGTTCTTTAAAATTGTGATTTATAAAATTATTTTTATTACAAATTATTTATCTATTAAAATAAATATTATTTTAAACAAAAAATAAAATAAAATAAAATTGAACATGGACAATATTAGATTCTTTTTTCCTACCCTAGTTGGATTGAACTTATAATCAACTGCACGTGGTAAGACACCGAACACTCTTGTTGGTTCTTAATATAAAAATATCTTTTGAGCTAAGATTATTCAAAGAAAACTCTTATAATCAAATATTATACAAAATAATTCAAGAAAATCTTTTTATAAATCAACTTTATTCAAATCTGCTCTTATATAAAAAAAAAAACAAAAAACAAATACACATATATTGTTTAAATGTGAAATTACAATACATAGTATAAATCCGATTTGATTGCCCCAAGCCCTAATAACCTCTCTTTTACTTGATAAATATGTGTTCCATTTAAAACTAAGATCAACTTCTCAATCAAATTTTTTATTTTATTTTATTTTTTATACGCATCTGGTATCATGACTTACCTTTTTTTAACTAGGAAGATTTATAGGGCCAGACTAATCCGGATTCACCAAGAGTTTGTCTCTCTAGTGGGAGAGAAGAGCTATCAATGCTACATGCTCCATACACAACCTCAAATTGAGGACCTGCTTAACGAAGAACGAGTACCTTACCATCTAATCCTAGCTAGTAGGTGTTGGTGCAATCAAGTTTTATATTAAAGATTAGAGGAGTACTTACAAAATTCATTGCAACCTCCAAATCAATTACCATTAGAAATTCATAAAGATGCACATTTGAAACAAATAGACTACGAATAAAGCAGTGTCTGACATGAGCATGGTGCTAAGTTTCATCAGGTGATGCTCAAAGACTCATTGTGGATTCTAATGCCCTCTTGTAGTCTAATAGCATAAGAAGTTTCTTATAAGTGAAAGGTTACGAATTCAGTCAGGTTTGTAATCTCAGGTCATTAGTACATGCTCCTTTAATTCAAAAAAGAAAAGAAAAGGGGGGAAAAAAAGAGTTGCTGCCCATGGAGAAGCAACCAAACAGAGGTGAGAAGAGAGGTGATCGAGCAAATGGGGGGTGAAGCAAAGAAGAGGGCAATAAAGTCATCATTATAAAATCTCATTTTGGTCCAAGAGACTAATCTAGAATTTGTTGAATTGGGGAACTGATTTTAGATTTGAGAATTTCAGATATATTAATATATGATTTTCCCATTAATATAATCAAATAGAATTCTATTATCTTTATTTTTTGAAAAACAACACCAACGTAAACGCTTTTAAAGCCTTGCGTATGGGAAACACGTGGGGCACATTCTGAACGTGAATGAAATTGCCACATGCCTAATGTTTTAATTTAAACCCAATCTGACCCACCACCAGACTCAGCCTCTAATATAAATTGTTAATTAAGAAATTTTCTTATATAACTTTTTATTTGTTAGACTTTCTATAGAAAAGTAATATAATGGTTTTCTCTTGATTTCAATGCATTGTAATTAATATTATATTATAATGCATTAAATAGGGATAATGGTAGGAATGCAATATTACATTAGAATGCGTTAGGATCCATGTCGTCCCAAGATTCAAAGAACCTAATTATGTTGTCAAAAGAAAAATCTAATTATGACTTTCATGAACCATTATTTTCTTATGTACATCCTCTTCCATTTATGAATTCAAGTTATTAAAACATTCAAGTGACCAAATAAATTCATGACTCTTTAATTTTGGAAAATGGACACATCATAAATATTATTAGTAATTTAATTAATATATTAGTATTATTAATAATATATAATCATATGCCTATAAATGAAGACCCGTATCAAAGTCTAGTATGAAAAATCAAAACTAAAACTCAATTCCCTCAACCAAAAAACACCGGATTACTGATGGAATTCCATCAGTGATTTCTCACAAAAAAGGTCCATCATAGAAAAAATCATGACAGAAGACATTAGTGATGGAATTCTATGGGTATAATGGAAATTATCAATGAAATTCTATAGATAATTTCTGTTGGTGATTATTACCGATGGAATTTTTTCCATCGATAATTCTATCCTAAATCAAAATTTTTTTGTAGGGCCCAACGTTAATGCTCATGTCAGCGATGACGTTCACCATGATATGCTCTATGTCATTCAAATAAAGCAATGTTCGAGTTTAAAATATTTATTCAATGATTTTAAATTTTTTAAAAATAATTTATTAAAAACTTATAATTAAGATATTACTATTTTTATTTTAAATTTCCTAGGCTTAAGGTACAGCTTTACCTTGAAAGTTCTCGCTAATGAGCAATATTACCCCAGAAGGTTTTTTAGGTTTAATGTTTTCTCAAAAGTGTTAAAAATGGATAAATATTGTCCATTTTTGTTAAAAAGTTTACAATCGATGTCAATATCTTAACGATCAACGTTAGTTTTTTAACATACTAAGAAATATTACTATATTTTGAAATTTTTAGGTAACATTGAACCTGAAAAAACTTCTAAGACAACATTATTCTTCAATGAAAACTTTTAGAATGGATCTGTACCTTAATCCAATTTTCTACACATTAAAATAAATTCCTTTTGAATATATATATATATATATATATATATATATATATATATATATGACCAAGTCCTGTTCCTTGATGAGCAAGTTTCTTATCCACATTGGCCTCCTTCATATGCTTTCAAAGATACAAATAAAGCACTACGTCCTTCTGTCCCACAAGACATTTTAACAAATTTCGTCCTTCTCACTCTGTAACTCTTCCACAAAAACATGGAAGCAATAAAGCACATAACAGCTGAAGTGAACGGCATCAAAATGCATGTTGCAGAGAAAGGAGAAGGCCCTGTCGTATTGTTCCTCCATGGCTTCCCCGAGCTCTGGTACACTTGGCGGTACCAGATCCTGTCCCTCAGCTCCATCGGGTTCCGGGCTGTCGCTCCCGACCTCCGCGGCTTCGGGGACACGGAGGCGCCACCATGTGTCGCCAGCTACACGTGCTTCCACATCGTCGGCGACGTGGTGGCGCTCATCGATTCGTATCTGGGCGTGGATCAAGTGTTTCTCGTGGCTCATGATTGGGGGGCTATCATTGGTTGGTATCTCTGCATGTTTCGTCCTGACAAAGTGAAGGCCTACGTGTGCCTCAGTGTGCCTCTCATGCCCAGAAACCCAAGTGTCAAGCCTCTTGATGCTTTTCGAGCTTTGTATGGAGATGATTACTATATCTGCAGATTCCAGGTTTTTCTTCTTCTTCTTCATCAGTAGTTTGTGTGGGGATTAAATTTATAATTTGATGTATACACTTTTTTTTTTTTTTGGAAGAGATTAAGAAAAGTTATCGTATATGTATATCAGTTTAATTAAAGTTAGAAAAATTAATTTAGAGAAAAAACAATAAATATAAATAATTTAAAGTAATTTTATTAACTTCATTAATCTTTTAAAATGATTATCTGAGTCTTATATTTAGAAGTCTTATATTTAGAACTTCAGGTACTATAAGGAAACTTGGATTTTATGCTAAAAATGCTCGAAATTGTAGTACCATATTATTCTTAATATTGAAATATGTTTTTGAGTTAAAACCTTGGATTTAAGCATAAACTATTTAAAAGATATTCTTATAACTGCTAATCCAGACAGTCGTCTAATTGCTTTGCTAATCTCACTTGATCTAAAAAATTAATGCAAGCTCTATCATTTGATATATGCGAATAATGAGAGACGTAGAGAATAGAGATGCAAGGACGAGCGCTTATTATGGTGATGCCCATTATGGTATATATCATTGTCATCAGGTTTAGCATTATTTAAATACAGTTTTAATAGTCTAAATATTTAAGATGTTCAAATGATATTTTTAAAAATAAAATTGATATTTAACATATTATTTTTATTTTAGATACACATTAAAATATTTTTTAAAAAAGTAAAAAAATTAAATATGAACAATGTAGATCCCACTACATAAATGGGCACTATTATGGAATGCTTATATTAATTTAGACCATTTAGATTGATTTTGGACAGTTTAGATCCAGTTTAATTTTTTATAATTTAATTACTTTTTTATTTTAAGAGATACATAATTTTAAATGGATTAAAAAATAATCTTATAACTGACACTAATTTAAAAATTGCACTTGTGTTCTAAGCTTTATGTTTATATATCACCAAGCTTCGAACATTAAAGGTTTTCAGGTGAAAACCTTTAATGTTCGAAGCTTAAAAAAATTACCTTCAAATTTAAATTGATTTAGTGATACCAATTATTAAATAAAAAATTTTAAATTTGCATTGTCGATATTAGATTTTAGATAGTCTAAATTTATTATAGTGATAAACATATAATACTCAAGAGTCAAGGTTGTGATGAGCACGATGACTTGATATCATGGGATATATATGGTCATTTGCATATTGTAATTTTTTTTTAATTATTTATTAACACGTGCGAAGGTAGGGGAAAAAATTAAATTGGACGAAGTCTATATTCATCTTTCAAACGCTATCTTAAGTTCAAAGTTAGTTGAGGAAATTTTGCTCATATTAATAATAATTATTGTAATTAAATGACTTATACTCGTTTGGCCAGAAAAAGCGACCTATACCATCAGTTCCCTTATATAAGATCACATAAAATGTTTGGCCAAAAAGTTAAAAATTAAAATATACGTTTAGTCCTTACAAGTTTCCATTAAATTTTATTTTAGTCTTTTAAATTTTAAAAATGTATTTTTATCCTGTAGGCTTAACACTATTAGCAAAAAAATGTTGACTTGTCGATTTTTAAATGATGACTCAACATTTAAATACTAACATAATAATTTTTAATTTAAAAATATTTCAAATTCTAACATCAAGCCCTAGTTTAGCCTCAAATTAAGTTTTTAAAGTGTATTTTTAGTCCCTTAATATTAACATTAACATTGTTGGTCTTTCATCAACTAAAAATGCTGACTCAATGAATTTAAATTATTCGGGCAAAAAAAATGAATTTAAATTAATTATAACTCTTCAATTAAATTATTTCTGACAAATAAATCTTTTATATGAAATTTGTAAAATATATTTAAAATAAATTATAAAGATGGCACCGTCTAATCTAAACTTTCAATATAAAAATATTATATTAAATGATTAAATTTTAAGCATGCATTATCAGAATTTAGTTGTAGAATAATTATTTAAATTTGTTGAGTCATCATTTTTCATTTATGAGACTAACGATATTAATGTTAAGAAATTAAAAATATATACTTTATAGGCATAATTAAGAACCTAAATCAATTCTTGATGTAGCTAATGTTGGTGTCAGCACCATACATGGTACAAAATGTTGGTACTAGCACATGCAGGCACACAATAAAAGTATAGTTTTATTCACGTATAAGGAGATGTTCTATAACCTCTTAGTAAAGTAGGAAGTGGAACTCCTTAGGATAAAATGAATTCTTCTACGATTAGGGTGATAGAACAACACAAAGATATATAACAGTATAACTCAGAAGAAGAGAGGAGAGGAAAACTTTGGGATAGAGCTCTTTGTCACTTGACTTTAGTCCCTCCAACCCTTAGGTATATTAATCTTAGATCGTGCATTGCCTTCTATAGGCAAAAAGCACGTGCTCGTTGAGTAGAAATCATGGCTATTAACGACAATTAAAATGAAAGTTATAAAACAAGAATTGATTTTATATAGTTTAATGTAATAAAACACCTCTTAAATGTCATTAAAACCGGTCAATTAAAACTCCAACAGCTAGTTCGGGGACTCCTCTTATCAGCCTATAACTCAAGCTCATATTTAATCATATACTAACTAGGGCGTTTCCAATCTTGGGTTACATGAGACTTCTTCCTTTGATAAACTCACACACAATATTTACACCAACAGAGAGGACTAAACATATTCTTTATCCTACACACACACGAACAGTGAACTATAGTATATTAATCTCACAGTTTACATATTATATACATATTCGATGAAAGAAGGGTTATGATCGCGATCGAGTCTCTAGAGTGCGCCGCGTTTATATTGCAACTATACACATTCTTTTGTGCTCCACAAATTTAGTTATAGAGAGGAGATTAGATATTATATTGATTGTCGGTGGTGGATTGTTGGTTTAAATGTGATATATATATATATATATATAGGAGGCAGGTAAGGCAGAAGAAGAGATGGCCAAAATAGGAAGTGAACAAGTATTGAGGAATGTGCTTACAGGACGCAAAGCTGGTCCCCCAATACTTCCAAAGCAAGGCTTTGGTTATAACTCATCTTCATCAAATGATAAGTTGCCCTCTTGGCTCTCTCAAGATGACCTTCGTTTTTATGCTTCCAAGTTCGACAAGTCTGGCTTCACTGGACCCTTGAACTACTACCGAAATTTCGACCGGTATGTTCCCATCATTCTTTCACTTTCTTTCCAAATATAGCACCCTAAATCGAAAATAAATTTGACTCGATTATAATTCTATTTTCACTCGAGTTTAACTCAAGTACTAGCTAGAGTTGTTGTTAACTCACATGTCACTAACGGGTTGGATTTCTCTTCCCATCCTTTTCTTATTATCTCTCATAATCTTTAAATCACATATGTTTTATCAATACAATACTAATCATATATATATATATATATACATATATATATATATATATATATATATATATTTTCTTACATGGGCCTCAGAATATGTAACCATGAGAGCCTTATAATTTCGTTGACTTTCACTTCCCTTGCTAATCACCTTGTAACGAAAACAACAAATCCTTTTAAGGGCGTGGTTTACCCTGAAGTTTTAGGGTAACACATGAATAGAGGACCTATGTTAGCAACCTTCTTAGATTGAGGACTCAACTAATCCTTTGCACTTAAACATGGACTAATATATCTCTTTATAATTAACTAAACTTTCAATGATGAGCAGCATGCAATGATAATGTTCAGGGTAAGAAATGATAACAAATACATGTTGCTCACTTATCATCGATACTTTTTGCTAATTGCATTCTTCTTTAAGGTTTTACAGTAATTTCCCCTATGAATTATAGAATTCCTTATTTTAATTTATACTCGTATATGTTTTTTTTTTAAAGAAACTGAAAAGTAATTATAGTTATTAATTAGATAGATTTGTTGTATGTATGAAACGAAACGCAGGAATTGGGAACTGACAGGAGCATGGACAGGAGCAAAAGTGAAAGTGCCAGTGAAATACATAACAGGAGATTTAGACTCAGTGTACAATTCTCTGGGGACAAAGGACTATATAGAGAGTGGTCGTTTCAAACAAGACGTACCCAACTTAGAGGAAGTGGTGGTGCAGCCAGGTGTGGCCCACTTCAATAACCAAGAAGCTGCCAACGATATTACCTCTCACATTATTGACTTCATCAGCAAGTTCTGATACTGTATATATATATAATTAAAATAATAATAACAGTAATAATAATTATAATAATAATCCACCAACATCAACATGAAGCTATATAACACTTGCTGAAACAAGCTTTGTGAATAAAACCCGTATATATATGAAACTTATGGAAATTAATTCAATGGAATGTTGTAGTTATTTATCTCTAATTATGAATCAGTGGTTTCATTTTTCCTTCTGTTTATTTATCTCATAGTATTTGAGTTGGGTGGTTTCAATGGAAAGATTATGGGAGTAATTTTTTATCAGAACGTACTGGGGGTAAAAGGGAAGTTTTATCATATTGCTATATATATGGCCAACAATATTATATGGCAGTGAATTTTGGGCTCTAAAAGACAGCAAAAGCATAAAATTTTGTAGCTAAGATATGAGGATGGCAACATGGCAGATGTGTGGTCATACAAAAATGTAGGAGTAATTCATGCAATACAATAAATTTTGAATCAAATAGTGCATAAATTATCCTATCTTAACAACTGAAGACTATAAGGGTTACCTCTTGCCATTACTAAACTTTGACCTTTGAGAGCATTCATGAATTCTGAAAAATAAAAAACAAGCAATTGTCTATTTAATCTCTAATGGACTTAAATCCGTCAAAAGTTATTGATGGATTTTTGTCGGAAATTCCGTGGGTAATATTTCTGGGAATAAGATATTTTTACTACCATTTTTTGTTACTATCAATATTACTACCACTTTTTCACCGTTAGATTAGAATCTCAATAGGAAAAAGAAATGATATTTATTTATTTTTTTTCAAAAAAAAAACCAGTGACGGAAACATTCCATCCATAATTTCTGACGACATTCCGTCACCCAGCTGTCTGTCGGAAAATTTGGTGGGAGCTTCTCCATGCAAATTCCATCCGCAATTTTTGATGGAACCATTCCGTCAAAGAAATCTATCAGAAAGTTTTCACTGCCTACGAGGAATATGTCCATCAGAAATATAGGATATGATATTTTTATTATAATTTTTTGTTACTGAGGTAATTTTAGGTTATTGACAAAACCACAAAGCTCTTTGCATCGGCCGCACAACAAAAACTTTTACCTCATAAGCAAAAAATTTCCCTCCGATCACCAAAACTCGGCCTTCGAAATCTCCACCTTCTTGAACCTTCAACAGGAGATTTCTCCAAGAAAATCTCAAGATTAAGCTTCTCTGATCCCATGTCCGGCAGCTGACGTCTCATCCGAAATCCCTAAGCCTTTTTCTAAGTTCGATCTAGTATGATTCACATTCTAGTTTCTTCATTCTCGCATATCCAGTAGGGTTCTTGACAATAAATCATAAACTACAGCTCCCCTTGCTTATTTTTGCATATCCTGTTTCCAATCTGCCGCTTTTTGGAAGTACTTTCAAATATTGGGGGTGCACTCAGATTCCATTTCACTGGTCATATAGCTGGCCTTGTTCTGGGTTCAGGATCTCTTGTTGTCTCTTCCATCAACAGAGCACATATCTGAACGATCTTAGAAGATAAATTACTTCTTCCAGGTTTTTTGTTGCATAATTTCAAGGATTTTCCTTTTTTAACTAGTTAAATTCCTAAAGTGCCTAAATTGTGGGCGTCAATAGACACCACTGTGTTATTGTCTCTCTGTTTTTGCTTTTCTGAGTTGCCTGGATTTTGTTGAATATCAGGTTACATACACTCTGTTATGTCTTCAGTCTTCTGCGTCATTCCTTTATTTATGTTTGATTCATCTATTTTTTGGTTCCCCTTCCATCTCCAAAACCAACCTTGATAATCAAAAAATTCAAGCTAAAGCTAAAACAATATCCTGATTTAATTATCAAAAGACAACTTCTAATCAATTTTTCGATGGTGGCAACGGTTTTAGGGAAGCTTTCATTTCAAATCCAAATGAGACGTACATATTTTGCATTAACAACTAAATAGAAAATCATTGAAAATAACCAAGAAAAATCTTGTAGAATCAACTACATACTTGCAAAAAAACAGCTCTAGCAAATTTTATGAAGGAACATAAGCATTATTGATATAACCACTTAAATGCTAGAACTTGACAACAAATCTGCAGCCTTTTCCACCAATTCCAGCCGGTCACATAAATAGTCAATAAAACTTTATAAAAAGAACATTAGGGGAGAATATAAGTAGAATGCCAAACACTGTTAATACTTAATTAAATTCATCCATGAGTCCCAAGAAAAATATGTGACAGAAAACCAACAATCATGTATCATTATGAATATATCATTGCTTTAATATTAATATTATATGAGATTTTCCTGACTGTTGATGGGAAGATACTACTACTTTGTTTAAATTTTGTCATATTCAAGAAAAAATTTTATTCTATAATAAAACACTGACACCTTATTTTTCTTCCTACTTTGTCTAAGATTGTTACTTTGTCATCTCTCCTCTACGTCCCTCTCTTTGTCTTGTCTGAATTTTCCCCATATAATTTGTCCTTACATATAAATCGAGCCAACTTTTGTCATATATTGTTTTCCATATGCTATATTTCTGTACAAAATCAGCTTATTAGTCTTAATGCTCCACGTCACACCACCCAACTTCAGTCTCCAATTGTTTATGTGCTGCCAACATTTCATCCTTACGAGATAGATGAATTACAACTTTCCTTAAAGAAAATCAACACCTTGAGCCAGGAATTAATCTAACAAATTGAAAGCAAGTATATCTTTCTCCTTTCATTGCTTTTCTTCACTATGACAAACTCCCTCATTTACCTATGTTTCCTAATGCTAACAGTTTGGTAAAAACATTTTCTGCAAACAAGTGTGTGTGTGTGTTTGTTTTAAGATTGAAACCGTAATTTTTGAAGGCAGGACAACTTCCCCCTTATTTACTCATAGTGATATCTTGCTACGTAGCACCGAAACGCAATTTTTTCAGATTTTCATGTCTAGGAAACGCGAACTGGAAGGAAACGCTCGGAAACTCAAAAAACACGAATCACAAGGTCAAAGGGTCAAATGGCAGTTTTGTAAATTTTCGAAACTTGGAGGGCATTTTCCAGTTTCAGTTTTTGGGGAAAAAGACTGACCCAATCCATCAGCAGTAGTCACGAATTCACGATTCACGCAGTCTCTCCCCCAGAAATCGAATCCTTTCCCTAGATGAGCCAGAGTTGGAGACAAATGTTATTAATGGAGATGCACTTTGATTATGCTAATGATTTTTGTTTTATTATATTTTGTTAATGTAAAATACATTGTTTATATTAAAAATATTATTTAATACTAAAATGTTTTGGAACCTCTCGAAATATTAATATTTTTGAAGTCACGTTTTGATGGCACGTTTTGGCAACGTCTCAAAAATGTCATATCGGTATTGGTGCATTATAGATATCTTGAGGAATGAATGTTCTATGATGTTGGTTGTTTAGGCTTTATGTTCTTTTTCTTCTGATTTGAACTATCTGGCTTTGCCCTTTTTTGACGTCTTTTGATCAGTTTAGTAATGCACAATGCTTCTGAAGTCAATTATTTTGTCGCGATCCAGACATAGTCTGGTGCCTACTATATGTTGTTAGTTTGGTAGGGACTGTTACATGTGTGGAAAATGATGAAAATGGGATTTGATTTTCTTATGTTGCATGAGAAAAAGAAAATTCCTACGCACACATGAAATGGTGAGACCTATATATATATATATATATATATATATATATGAATTAATTCATACATATATGTGGGTCCCACCATTTCATATGTGCGTGACATGAGAAAACACTTCTCCTACAACATAAGAAGTGTTTTTCTCAATGAAAATATAGAAAAAGGGTCAGGTGAATGTGATTCCCGTTTAACTTTTAAAATCCCAAAGGAATATGACATGCTAAGATGAATGTAGAAGTAACCCTGTAGCTTCTGAGACAGTTTTTCTTTTTTAATGAACACAAAAGAATCCATTTATATCCCTAAATCAAACATTTAACCCGTCATCCTAATATTAGGAAGTTTCTATTTCCCACAATTTAAGATGTGCTTCTAGTTCCATGGTTTAATAAAACAAATTAGTGGTAGTGAGGATTAAATGGTAGATAAAACATGAGATTTAAGAATAAAGGCCTAACTCATTAATGATGCCACATTTAGGAAAATAGTTAGATTAATGAGCGTATACATGTGGCACCTAAAGATAGTAACAGAAGTAATTTATTAATAAACACATACATGCGAGTATCAAGCTGGGAATTCGAAGAATAACTTGGGAATTTGATTATTTGTGATTCATTTTGTTTGTTATTAATAGCTTGAACCAAGGTTGTTGAATCATAATACGTATCGTGAATCGTTTGACTGATTTTTTTGAATCGTGAATCGTATTGAATCGTAAGATTCAGAGGTAAAAGAAAAATGATGTAAAAATATATAATCACTATAATATAATATAAATCCAATTTTTTAAAAAAAAAAAAATCCAAATACCAAAATACATAAGTAATCAAATCTAAAACCAATAATTCTCCAAATCATCAATCATCAGGGCCAATATTATCACTATCACTATCAGCATCTAGCTCTGGCATATCTAATCCTTCATCCTCTTCATTAGAAAAGTCATCTGACTCATATCCCATATGTTGTTCAACAATTTGAGATCTTTTTCCATTATCATTCTTGTTGGCAATGTCACTTTGTTTATCGATCTTATTGGCATTATCTTGTATGATGATGCCTTTGCTTTTATTATTCCTATTATCTTGAAGATTTCGAGGACCTAAAAGAATAAATAAATACATTAGATAAGGGATTTGACTAAAAGAATATTATTATATGTGCAAATATACCTCTCTTTCTCTTTTTGCTTTGGTCTCCTTCATCAACATTGAAGCACTCATGTATATCCATCCAATATTCCCCATCCATTAGGCAAGGATCGTCTTGCTCAGTAATCCATTCCTCATCAGAATCTAAATCTAACAAACAGATAGGATCATATGTGTCTCTTTTTTCCTCCCTTTGTTTTTGCCTAATTTCAAGTTGGAGGTTGTATTTAACAAACACAAGAGCATTCAACTTTTGTTGCTCTAAACGGTTTCTTCTCTTTGAGTGAATTTGATCAAACACACTCCAATTTCTCTCACACCCTGTAGCACTGCAAGTGAGGTTTAGGATGCGAGGAGCTATTGTTTGTAGCTCTTTGCAATCCTCTCCAAAACTATTCCACCATAAAGCTAACAAAAAGAAATTGTAATTTATAAATAAATACTTCGTTAATAACTTAATTTATAAATACTTCTTTAAAAAAATCAACAAATACAATTAAATGGTTACCAGGTTGCTTCCTATCTCTCGTTGCAATTGCCAAACTATTTCCAAAGAGTCCCTCAGCCCTATCAAATTTCTTAATTTGGGAATCAATTGTGATTCTTGTTTCAATATTCGGACACATCTTCTCCAATGTCTTCCACAAGCCGGTTTTAACCTCATGATCAGGGTTGAATTTTGAGTCATAATGGAACATATATAATTATTATAAATTTAGAATAAGACTTAATAATAAATCAAATATCAAATATAAAGAATCCTATTACATGCATAAAAATATATTTTAAAAAAAAATACTTACTTTGGATTAAGAAAATATGTTGTTGCATGAAGAGGCCTATGAAGTTGTAAATCCCAACTCTTGTCAATTATTTCCCACACATCCTTATATCTCTTTTCCTCATAATTAAAACTCTTTGCTATTTCTTCCTTTGCTCTATCTATAGCCTCATAAATGTACCCCATTGCAGGCTTTAAATCACCATCCACAAGTCTAAGAACTTTCACAAGAGGAGACACAATTTTCAAACAATAATGTATGGATTTCCAAAATCTTTTATCAGTCAAAACAACATTTTCTGCAAATTTGGCTTCTGTACTAGAGGAATAGGCACTATTAACCCACTTTTTTGATGCAAACATAGATCGAAGTGCAGTCTTTTGTTTCAAAATTGATGTCATAGTAAAATATGATGTAGCGAACCTGGTTATTGCTGGCCTAGCTAACTCTCTACCTTTGGTAAAGGTTCTATACAAATTCAACACCTATGTGTGCCTATAAATGAATGTTATAATTTTCTTTGCTTTCCAAATGGTATTGTAAAACATTGTAATGCCACCAATATCTTCCAAAATCAAATCAAGGAAATGGGCTGCACAGGGTGACCACAAAAGTTGTTTTCTCTTATCCATCAACTTTTGTCCAGCAGATACAAGGGCTGAAGCACTATCTGTCACTACTTGAACAACATTCTATTCTCCGATTTCCATCACCATCTCATCAAGTAATTCAAACATTTTTTCAGCATCTTTAATAAAACTGCTTGTATCAATAGATTTTATAAAAACAGTCCCTCTAGTACTATTAACAAGAAAATCAGTAAGAGATCTACCCTTTCCATTAGTCCATCCATCTGACATCAATGTACAACCAGCTTTCTTCCATTCTAGCTTATACTTATCCAAATTAGCATGGACTAAATCAACTTCTTTCTTCAAATATGAAACCCTCACTTCATGATAAGTTGGTGGTTTCAAGCCTCTACCATACTCACTAATAGATTTAACCATATTAATAAATAATGGGCTCTTTACTAAATTGAAGGGCAATGCATTGCTATATATGTATCTACAAATATCTCGAACTACCACATTTCTATCCTTTACCATTGAATTCAAAGTTTGTTGTTTCATAGTAGATGAACCACTTCCACCATTTTTTTCCTCATAAAACTATCCATGCTCCCCTTTTTTGGTGAATCTTTATCATCAAAGCATTCTAGTTCATCAGCATTGCTTACATCATCCAATATTTTTATAAATAGATCCCTTATCTCTTCTGGCACTTGGGGACACGGAGCAACTTCTTTGTGTGTTCTAGCAAGATGATGCTTCATTCTAAATGCTCCTCCCTACATTGCTTTGAGACAATAGTTACATTTAACATTCAACCTACTGCTAAGGGATTTTTTTGGAGCCATAGTTACAATGATCTTAAGTTATATCCTTTTGCTTTTGAGATTTTTTTCTTTGGAGCCATGTTTGTCGTTTCTAATTTTCTTTGAGATAAACAATTAAAGTTATCTTCTGCACAGGACACAACAGTACATTGAATGGAAATTGTTTAAAGAAATACTTTCTTCAAAATGAACAATTAAAGTTGTTTGATGCATAGTGCACAACCAGCATCATCATACACGATAGAGAAAAAAAATTCTAAGTCAGGTTTTGAGAGGAAAAAAGCAAAACAATAGTCAGGTGCCCAGGTCATCACATGATGGGTTTACCCTAATTGAATGGTTAGGTTTTAAGAGGAAAAAGACAAAACAAATGTCAAAAGCTCAAAGCTCAGGTCATCACGTGATTTTGCAAGGGAAATAGATAAAGGCATAAAGCTATTTAATGATATTATATTATAAAGGCATAAAGCTATTTAATCAATAAAGAATACCGATGAAGATGAACATACAAAAGGTTCGTCACTCCGTCGTCCCCGATTACCAAACTCTCTTCTCTGCAACTTCTTCAGCTTCTCTGCAACTTCTCTTCTTCTTCAAAGGCGTCTTCAAGGTAAGTTACTGAGCTTCTACTGCAATCATGGTACACTCTTTCTTTTTCTCTGAATCGTTCATCTCGTCTCCGTCTTGCTTTTTTTTTTCTTTTTGTTCTTTGCCGAAGCAATCATCCCTTCCCAAGTTAATTAAGCTCCCACGACTCAGGGTTTTCTAAGATTCGTGGGCTTAAAAATTGGAATCACAAACAACATGGGCCTAAAACTCTGAATCGGAAATGTTGCCTCGATTCACGATTCAATTTTGAATCATCCGATTTCACGATTCGGTTTTGCGATTCAAGTCAAAAACAATTCTGTTGCACGGTTTATATCGTTTTCTCCTCAAATCGTATCGAATCGCACAATACGTATCACGTATCGTGTGATACTAACAATCATGGCTTGAACCTTGTTGAATGTTTCCATTTTTATTAATGCAAAACCTTGTTAATAGCTTGAACCTAAAATAGAATTCTATTTTGTTAGAATGGAAGTCCCAAAACATCAAAAGTGGATGTATAACAAAATTAATCCGAGTACTAAATGAGTGACGGTAGAATTCGAGCAAGGTGTTGATGGGTTTCTTGCATATGCATATCAATCACCTTATTCTCAAAAATGGGGAAAGCTTAGATGTCCTATCCGGGCAACCAAGTTATAGATCAAGAAGCCTTGCACACATTCTCCACACATTTTAGTCAACAACAGATAATTTGGTCCCTATTTGGTGTCAATTCATGGCTGGGGGATTTTCGTTGAGTGTCTTCTTATCTCTAACCTCATCGTATAGTAGCTCAAAGGCATGATAAGTTATACAACCCATCTTTAACAAGTTTTCCCCAAGAATTTTTGCTATATTCATATCAACCTTTTCAGGGTATGCGTTAATCATTATATTACATATTGTTGTTGTCTAAAAATTCTTGTGTTGGTTTTCTGGCCTTCTGAAAAACTTGTAAGCTCCATCAACATCACCAATCTCATAGAAACATTTTATCAATGTTCCCAAACTCACTGTATCAGGAGTCAAACTCTTGCTTTCTATTACCCCCAGCACTCTTCCTGCTTTCGGCCCTATTTCTACAGATACTCCTTCAACCCTTCTAATTTCCACTCACCTCTAATTACATAATCCTTCATGCATTTCTCTATTACCTCCTGTTGAGATCTTGTGCTACATTTCTCAATTAAAGGGACACTCTTATCCTTCCAAAAATTAGCCTTCTTTCCATTATTCACCTCCCACCCAATAATCTTTACAATCTCTGCACCTTATCCAATAAAAACCAAGACTTCCTCTTAGTTCTTCTTCCATATGAGTTATAAGAAACTTACCCAGTTCCTTTGTTTGCTGAAAACAATGGCATTCTACTAGCTCCCTCTTCTTGCTTTCGACCATATTTCTAGAGAACATTATTACTATTTTCTACACATTCAATTTTGGCCCAGATATATTTCTTCTATGTTATCTTTTGTTTGGGTATTAATTTTGTTTTGACTTCATAATGATCACATATCCACTAGTTATTCGTCTGTTATTAAAATTTTATATGACTTTCTAAGATAATTTGTAAAGAAATCTATGGTGATGTACTTATTTTATGTACTTTGTTTGCATGATGAGTTTCTGAGACTAAAGGTATGTCAGTTTTGAGGGAAGTAATGTCCAATCTAATCAAGATGAACTTAATTTGTGGTTAGAGGTTATTGGTGGTAAGAACAAGATGGGCCATATCCATGGGCTTGGATATGAAACTCATAGAGCCGGGAAAATAGGTCAGGCCCATCGGGCCAGCCCATTTAAGACCTGGCCTTTTAAGGACCGGGCTTGAAAAATGGACGAGTTATTTGAAATTAGCCGTGGAGGGCCGGCCTTAACGGGTCTTGGGCTTAAACGGGCCGGCCCTGGAGGGCCTCAGGCCAGCCCTGCAGGCCCTTTTCACTGTAGCTTTTTCTTTTTTTCTTTTTAAATTTATTAATTTATATATATTGTATTTGTTATAGAGTTATTTATTCATTTAACTACAAATACATAATAACTATACTCTAATTTTCTGATTTGATTTATTATTTGTTGCAAATAAAGATTATGGATGTGTTCATAATGCGGGAGAAGAATTTCATGATATTCTTACTCATGAGCTAGAGGCTACTGAAGAAAAATCAAATGTCGTTAAAATCGATGATAGTGACAAAGATGATGACAATAATAGTCATCCTACTAATGTCACTTAGTGATATGTTTTTTATGTTTTATATGAGTTATTTGTGAACATAGTTTGCTTTTGATTATAAATTAGTGATTGTGCTTATTTATTGAATTATTTGTGTTATAATTTACAAATTATATTTTTTAAAAAAAAGTGAAGGAAAAATAATTAAAATTTGGAATAGTAATTTCCAAGCCCTGCGGGCCGGCCCTAGCCCTGGTGCTCTTGGGCCGCACTTTGAAAAATAGTTGTTTTTCTTACTTCGGGCCCTGAAGGGCCGACCTTATTAGGCCCTGGCCCTTTACGAGCCGGCCCTGGAGGGTCGAGCCGGCCCTAATTCCCAGCTCTAGAAACTCAACATATTGTTCTTTTGCCTCATCTCCTTTTATCAATTCTATAGGGGATTCTAACATTCAAGAACTGCAAACAAAGATAACACAAATCTCACAAGATTATGAACACCTGAAACAAGAGAATGAACATCTTAAACAAGCAACCGAGCTAATTATGTCAGCATTGTAAGGAATGGGGATTCAAATTACCTAATGTCTCTAACTCTGCCAATGTTGTGGCTCCCTCTGCTACCAATGCAAATGAAGACGATGAAAATGATAGTTGACAATTTTCATTGTTTATGTACACTTGTGACTTTGAACATATATTGACACTATTTTTTAGTCTTTTAGTGACTTTGAACTTGTAACATTTATCCTCATTTAGTATATTAGTTACTTGGAACTTGTTAATTTCTCTAGTAATATTAACATGCTAACTTTCTCATTTAAGTACATTAAATTGTAAAAGGAAAATGCTTAAAAACGAACGGTGAGAACATTTAGATCCTGGGCAAAGAACGGAATTCTGTCTCATATCTCATGGGTAATTATCCTGGAAAATTTCTGACAGAATGATTCCATAGGTGAATTACCCACAAAATTCTGTCTCAAATTCCATGGGTAATTATCCACAAAAATTATGACGAAATGATTTTGTAGGTGAATTACCCATGGAATTTTGTCTCAAATTTCGTGGGTAATTATCCTTGGATATTCTGACAGAATGAATCTGTGGGTAAATAACCCACAAAATTATTTCGTCTGAAATTTCTATCAAATTTCCCATGGAAATTTCAAAAAAAAAATTAGAATGGATAATTCCATGGGTAAATTGCCCAAGGAATTTTGTCTCAAATTTCGTGAGTGATTACCCACAGAAATTTCAGACAAAATTCCTTGGAAAATTTCCATCCTGAATTACCCATGGAATCATTCTCTGGGAAAATAGCAACAAAAAATTATTCTATAATTGTCTTTGCTACATTTTGTTCTGCAACGGAATTTTTTTCATGGAACCCGTTCTAATGCCGTCGAAAAGGAAATTACAGATAGAATTTTGTCAATAATTTTGTCTTTTTGTAGTGAAAAGAGTACTGCAAAACAAAAGCTACGTCAAAAGATAATTTATGAGAATAAAAAGCTGAATATAATGCTTTTTAGGCTTAGTAAGCACCTATTTTCTCGAAAGGGAAAGGAAAAGCTAAACCTCCAATCTCAATGAGTTTAGCAATAACGGGGTCTATGGAGCTTTTTTCCCCAAAAGTGCAAAAGGCAATTTCAATCAAATCACCAATGGAAATAGCAAGTCGCAATCATTAAGTAAAAAAAAAAAAAAACTTAGGCAGTGGAAAGAATAACTAACTGCAAGACACAACAATGACAATTGGGTTAAGAGCCGTCACCGGTCAAAGAATCTCAAAGAGCAGTCACAACTACAAAAAGTTTATTTAATGACATTAATTAATGTCAATTTTTTAAAAATGGAAGTTAAAAAGGAGACAATGGCATTTTTGAAATCTTGGCTTAACATTCAATGTTTGTTTGTAGATAAATAGTCGTTGAAAGTTAAACTTTCAATGATTTTTTTTTTTTAAAAATAGAATTCATTAAAAGTTGTTTTCAATGATTGTTTTAAAAAACTGACGTTAAAAGTTAAGCCCAAATTTTTTTAAAAAAAATGAATATTTGTGAGTTTCAACAACTATTTTGTAAAATAGTTGTTGAAGGAAAACTTTCAACGACTAGTTTTGAGAACTAGTTGTTGTAAGTCACCAATATTCATATTTTTCGACCTTATACTCCCGCGCCTTCAACATTTTGTTCTTCACTTTCTATCCTCTCCTACCTTCTCAAATCTTCCAACTACCTTTCAACCCTAGTCGGAGCAAATCACTTCTTCCGACCCCCTCTCTGACCCCGATTTGAACTCTAGCCTCTTCTTTGACCTTCTTCACCTCTCCGCCAAAGCTCTCATTGTCTCTCATGCCTCCAGCCTCTCATCAAACATTCACCCTCCTCTTTGCCAATGTGTTTGTTGTTATGTCTTTGCCAATTTGATTAAGCATGAACATATTGCTCGTAGTTTGTTGTCCTAGTCAATTGTTTACCTTTATTTAATATTATCCTAGGATGCTTAGCTTACTCAATTTTACACTAAGCAAAACCAAAAAAAAAAAAAGACAAATAGAAGAGGTGGGTTCAGTGCTAGAGGGGAAATAATGTAAGAACTTTGACCTACAAGTGTTTGTTTGGATATTGGTTATATACATGAAAGTCAACTACAACAAAGCTGTCTTAAATGTATTCCTATTTGGTTGATAAAAAAATTGATTAATTATAAGAAAATATCATAGTTCAAATAATACTTAATAGTTGTTGCCTAATCTATAGACTTTGAATTAATTCCCTATCCACTCCAGCCATGCTTAATGTCCTGCTCTAGGTGATTTTGAAATATACTATATACCAAGTATTAGCGGACTCTACAAAAATACGTCAGATTATCGATAGAATTCTGTTGGTAATTTGATTTGCAATGGAAATTATTGACGGAATTCTGTCAATAATTGGATTTCCGACAACAACAAAAAAGTCCGTCGTAGAAACAATCATGGCAAAAGACATTACCGATGGAATTCCATCGGTAATTTTTGTCGCAAATCAAATTACCATCGGTAATTTTTATCGCAAATAATTATAGACAAAATTACCGATAGAATTTTTTTTGTCAGTAATTTCATCCCTAATTTGGCTTTTTTTTTTAGTGGGAATTATATGTGAAGCAGTTTTTTATATAAATATATCATGTACATCTATATAATTAAGGTATTCATAATATTTTTTTTGTCATTTCAACTGATGAAGAGGAGGTTAGATTTAAATACAACAAAGGCATAAATGACATTATAAACTTCCTTTATAAGCATCTTTGTGGCTTATTGGAGGAGGCTCCTCTTTAAGTGAGAAATAATAGGAATAATTCAATTCTGCTTGTAATTAAGGGGTGTCATACACTATTATTTTGTAGAGAACTACATAGCAATTGTTACATCATTTTTATCGACTAATGCCTCATGAAGCAATGGAGGGTTCTTTGCATATTCTTTTGTATATTGCTCTGTTTTTGTTGTTGAGGTTAACTTGGTATGAAGGAAGATGGGAGCAATCAACTTCCCCAGTTTAGTTGTAGCTTCAGAATGGTTGTTTCTTTTCTTCTATCAATTAGCTACACTATTATAATGTTATTATAACACTTAACCTCTACATAAGTCATATTTTTCGGTGTAGGTGTATGACTCTAATTTATTTGAAAAGTGATATGTTCTTTTAATATTTTTGGGATTAGGTCTTGTATTAGGAAGTATAGGAGTAGTATTATTTACCAACCCAATTTTTTTCCTTTTCGTTGGGACTGGTTCTTGCTTGTATATCTTTATTCTATGTTTTGGATGTATTACTTTTAAGGGTAAATGCTAGTGAAATTTTTAAAAAATGAGTAAGTCATCCCCTTCGTTCACCCATGTTTACTTGTCATAATGACAATTGTTTTAAGCTTGAGTATACTATTGAATTTGGATTACGTGGTATAAAATGGCTCACAATCGGACGGATACATTTGAGAACTAATGAAGAATATGAGAATAAAGTGAAAGAGTTTATTGAATTTGCTAAATTGAATGTGCCTAGTAAAAATGAGAAGTATTTTTGTCCTAGTGTCAAGTTTTTATATGAGAGTCGATGGGATGTAGATGATATAAGAGATTACTTGCTTTGTGATGAAATAAATCTTCGGTTCACAAGATAGATATAGCATAGTGAGGAAATAACTGCTTGTGCATTCCATGAGAAAGAAATTTTGGATGTCGTACATGATAACATAATGGAGAAAATAATTCATAATGTTGAGGTAGAATCTTTTGGACAATCGCATATATATGATATCGCGCAAAGTGATGCAGAGACATCTTTGTTCCCTGGGTGTACTAAGTATACTAGCTTGTCAAGTATTTTGCATTTGGTCAGCTTAAAGGCTATTTATAGGGAGATCCATCGTAGTTTCACATCGTTATTTGAATTGTTGTGTGAAATGTTCCAGAGGATAATGTATTTCCAAATCGTATGTATGAGGCCAAGAAAATCTTGTCTACGATGGGTATGGAGTATAAAAAGATACATGATTGCCCTAATGAATGCTTATTATACATAAAGAAATATAAAGGACTAAGTGAGTGTTCGAAATGTAAAACTTCACAATACAAAGTGAAGAAAGATGGTAACTATGGTGATGAAACGACTAAAAGGCAACCTTTAAAGGTTTTATGGTATCTTCCAATTATACCATGGTTTAATTGAATGTATGCTAATGCAAAAGAAGTAAAGAAGTTGAGATGACATTCTAATAAGAGAATATGTAATGGAAAATACCTTCAATACTCGATTGACTCTTTTTAATGGAAAAAAGTAGATGAAATTTTTCTTGGATTTGGCAGCGACCAAAGAAACCTTTGGCTTGGACTTTGCATAGATGGAATCAATTATTACGATACTCTTACACATAGTGCATGACCGATTCTCCTAGTTATTTACAACTTACCTCCATGGTCGTGTACGAAATGCAAGTATATGATGCTTTATATGATGATTTCTATACCAAAATAGCCAAGGAACAATATTGATATCTACTTAGCACCTTTGGTGGAGGACTTAAAGAAGTTATGGGAGGATGGCATAGATGTGTTTCATGCATATAAGCAGGAGTCCTTAAAGCTACATGCAATGATTTTCACCACAATAAATGACTTTCCTACATTCAAAACTTATTAGGATATAGTGTGAAGGGGCATAAAGCATTTCCAATATGTGAAGCATGCATACACTTCCCGCAACTTAAGGACAAAAGAAAAATGGTCTACCTTGATCATAGGTGATTTCTTATTCAATTCCACCTATACCATAGGCTAAAACAGACTTTTAACAGTTTGTAAGTATAAATGAAAAATATGTTTAAAGGCATTAACTGGAGAGGAGATTTGTAAGTATAAATGAAAAAACAATCATTATTAGTCTTATACAAATAATGTCAATTTTTGGTAGAACATCGTTGTAAGTTGATTACAACGACAATTTTACATAAAAACCAATGTTGTATGTTTTTACTTACAATGAACACTTTTTGAAAATAGTTGTTGCAAGTAATTTACAACAACAGTTTAAAAACATACATCTATTTTGAAACTTTCAACAACACTCACATACATCATCCCCTGAAAATAATTGTATAAAGTTCCTTAAAACATATGTTAAAAGTGCTTTATGTTATAGTAAGTCTAGGCTTTTCTAACACTCGTGTATTAGCGGATGTAAACTTGTGTTATTCCACCATCAAAAATATCACATGAATAGCCAGTCAATAAGTTACTGTAATCCTGAAGTTGGGGGATATTTTAATTACTCACCTAATTAATAACTACTAATAAATATAGGGATTTGATTTTCTCATGTTGCATGAGAAGAAGAAGATTCCTACACACACATGAAATGGTGGGACCCACATATATATATGAATAATTCATGTGTGTGTGTGTGTGTCCCACCATTTCATATGTGTGTGACATGAGAAAACACTTCTCCTACAACATGAGAAGTGTTTTTCCCATAAATATATTACAATAAATAAAATATCTCACATTTTCCCACTTTGCCATAACTATATGTCAGTTGCCCTTGCCCTGTCTAGATTAATTAAGGTTATGTTACAAGAATCATAGCTACAAGTCCTCTTAAGTTGAGCATTACCTTCCATGTATTACATGCAACACCCTTACTTAATGGATATAACATTATGAATATGCGCATATGTTTATTCGATTCCTAATTCAATATCTATTAATATCATTAACATAATGTATACAAAATAATGATAGAGATAATAAACCATATAATTAATTTCATGCATACCTCATCTATATGAATGGAGGTCTAACCCCCATCTGAGGAATGTTACAATCGCATTCGGTCTCAATCCCTTAGTCAAAGGATCAACTAGCATATCCTTTGTATTGATATAATCAACCGAAATTTGGACATCCTTGACTCTTTCTTTTCAAACTCAGGGATTTTAGTTCGGTGCATCTGCTCCACGATTCCACTCCTTTTGTTAAGAAATTATTACGTGTTGATTAAATATTGCGTACGTGTTGGTTTGTTGTTAGAATAATTAAGGCTTGATGAGCAGGAAAGCAACCATGCATGGCAATAATTAACGTGCAAAATTAAAACAGGTTGCCATCATCAATATTCAAGACTTGTCTAAAGTGAGATTCAGGTTCACATTTAAAAGAATGTGTAACTACTCGTTAGGATAATTGGAAGTGAACAAACGTAATTTTAGATAATTATACATAATTTCATAAGTGAAATTGGTAATAAATATTTGGTCAAAAAATTGGTAATAAATAGGGCTAGAGTCTATGAAAAAAGGCTAGTTTCTCATAAAAGTAAGGTTTGAGGTTCTCATACAATGATATTTAGTTCTTGACAGTAGTTTGAACATAATTTCCATCAATCAAATGATAGTTATCTATGTTTCACCTAAGAAAAAAAACAAAATTGATGTTGCAGTAATTGATTTTGTTTCAATTTGATAAATCAAAATTATATCATTGTATGATTAATTAATTAATTATCAAGTAATATGTGTTTGATAAAGTTTTTATTTTTATTTTTATAATTATGATTTATTTTCAATATTGACATGAATATGAAAATAATTTTGTAAGATTTTAGTATGACAAAAATAATTATTTTTAGAGTAAAGAATCTGACCTCCCATCTATTTAGTTGTAATTATAAGGGTCTGTATGCCTTGCTCATCCCTTCTATGAGCATGGCATGCTCATTCCTAATTTTGGGTGAGGGACCCTTTTTTTTATGTATTCTTATTTATTTATATTAAAGTATATGATGCAGCTTAAAATATTTGTTTGGCACCCAGTATTTCAAATTAATTAATTTCTAATTCTACATTTAAAAATCTTTTTCCTATAATAACAATATCCTGAAATATTTTTCAAGTAACACCTAATATCTAAAATATTTTTTAACACACAGTATCTGAAGCTAATTAATTTTTAGTGCATGAAGTATTTTTTTTCTAAAAAAAAAAAAAAAAACACCCCTTTATTTAGGGATGAGTATTTCCTACCCATATTTTGGATAAGAAGGGAATGTGGATTCGTAATTATAATAATATCTCTTCCATTTTGAAACATATATATTTTAGTGCAACATATCAATAGCATTAGGAATTTTTCTTTAAAATTCTAATATAATCTATTAATTAAAAATTACATTAACATTAATTGCATTTGACTAATTTATCCCTCCAAGAAAACTATCTTATTGAGGGCCATGGAGCTGTTCTTGAAAAATTACTTTTTGAGTTTTAATAGATAAAAAGAAAAATTTTAGTCAACCCCATTATAGCATTTTTATTTTAGTCAATTCAAAAAATTATGAAACTACATCACAATGAATTAATTTTTGTATGTGAAAAGACAATGATGTCCTTCCTTTATTTTTTGAATCCCCTTATTTGTCTTATGAATTGCCAAAATATTTTTAACTCTCTATGTTCTTATGAATCATTTTGTTTGTCTTGTAAATGTTATTATTTGTCTTGTGAATTAATGGCAAAATGTTCTTGTTAACTCCGTAGCCAGTTTCTTTTAAATCCATTTATTTGTCTTGGAAATAACCTTATTTATCTTGTAAATGTTTTTATATATGAAAACATAAAGTAAGGGCATCATGATCTTTTCATTCAAAAAAATTAATTTTATTTTCACCCAAGGGGTGTAGTGAAGTTTCATAATCTTTAGAGGTTAATTGAAATTAAGTATTTTTCATGGGGCTGAATGAAATTTTCCCAATAAATTTTCTCTTCGAGACCAAATGAAAGATATGTTTGGTAATATTTTGTAAGATCTAATGCTTATTTTACATAGTCTAAGGTATAAATTTAATCTTTTATATTTGCATCATGAATCATTTTAACCCCTTAAGTTTGTAAAGTGCATTTTTATCCTTTAATATTAATATCGTTAGTCTTACTTAACATAAATGGTTGTCTTAACAAATTTAAGTGATGACTGTGTAATTAAACTCTGATAGAAGATGCTTACATTTTAATATTTTAATTTATTTATATTTTAAAATAAAAATAACCGTGAAAAAAGAAGAAGGCAAAGTCCCACCTTTTCATCTTCTTCAACGCATCTGCTCCTCCAATCCAAACCCATTTGTGACTTCACGTCATCCTTCAATTTCTACTCAAGTCACCATCACCTAAACTTCTATATATAAACTTAATCTATAATTTACTGTTCTTAATAATATAAAGAAGCGTCCTAATTTGGGAGTCTGTTGAAACCTAGTCAACCAACCAACGATATTAATTTATCCTTTCATTTGTCAAAGGTGACATATCCATGATTGAGAGCGTTTATCCCCAAGTCATCTTGTTTTGTCAATTTTCACATAATAGAATACTAATGATTAAACCAACAAGCTGTTTTGGTGAAACAAAAAACCAAGAAGCATTGGTTAGGGTGCAAATTGGTGTATTTATATCTTTCTTTCTTTTTTGGTAAATTAAACATTTAAATAACTTTTAGATTTATGGAGATTGGGCGATTTGTTTGAGAAATAATTGGGAAAACACAAATAATATTAATTAGGAGATGTGACTAATGGGGTTAAATGGTGTTACTTTATGTTGCGGATGTATAAAATATGGGCTCGGCCCAAAGAGCCCAAATACAAAGATCTTCCATAATCCTAACTGCTTCCCTGAATCAACGGTAATCTATCAAGATCACAACTATCCATAGATCAAGGAGCTAATCACAAAAAATATATCTCATCTCTTAAAATGATAAGATAACGTAAGCCCATTAATTTAGGGCCCAGGTAAACCTATAAATAGGGTACAAACCCTAACAAGGTACACACGCTCTAACTCTAGCTTTTATGATTCAGTACACACAGAGCACACACCCTCACTCCCCTCTGGTTATAAGCCTATCGTATAAGAGCGAATTACGTGGACTATGATCCCTCTTAACGGTACGTAGGCCCCTAGGATTAAATCCCAAGTCAAGTTCAATCTCTATTGTTCTACAACAGAACATTGGCACCGACTGTGGGACTATAAAGTTCAATCCCCGTGACCAACGATGAAAAACACCATAAGCAAAAGCCAGATGCTCGCATAAGAGTAGAATCAAGAATGGCATAATGGTGATGATCAACAACAGGAAGCTAGTCGAGATGACGACGTAGTACTTAATGGGGAAATTCCAAACACGGAGATTCCTAATTTAGAAGCTGAGGCCGATCAAGGAAACCTGGCACTACAATAGACCAATCAAGCCAATCCATCGCAACAAAGTGATAATCCGGACATCCGAATATTGCGTCACTTGGTGGAATCACTACTTAGAAGAATTGAAACTGTTGAAAACTGTAATTACATCCAAGGTCAAAAGTTCGATCAAAAGTTTGATCAAATGGCCGAGATGATGGAGCAACTTCTGAAACAATCTTAGACCTCACCTCAAGATGAACGTCGAGATGATCCCCCAGTGGGAATAGAGATGTCAATCAACTACTCATTAACTCTCCCCGACAAGGTGATGAAGCACCGAATTCAGATCAAAGTAACAGTCAAGGCTGAACTCAGAGTAATGGAAATCGGACGCCACCACGAAGTAGTCAAGCAACGAACGAGCAACAACTTGGACAAAATTCATCTGGGAAGCACAGAATGTGGTACGGAGAAGGAGGGAAGAATGGTAGCTCATTTTCTGATGAAATCACGGAAGCAAAATATCCGAAAAAGTTCAACACCTCGGACTTGCCCAAGTATGATGGAAGTCAGGATCCCCAGACACATCTCAATACCTTCATCACCGAAATGCTCGTACGAGGGTTCAAGGGACCCATCATATCCCGGTTGTTCACTTCAACGTTGCGGGGGCTGCACAAATTTGGTTCCGGACCTTACTGTAACACCCCATTTTTCAAAAGCGGAATAAGGTACTTTCATTAGAGTAGAACATCGAGGTAATTTAAAAGAGCGAGTATCTGATAAACATCCATTGTTGAGGTACCTAGTTGCTTATACAGCAGTACAAAGGTCTGAATATTTACTGATATGGTAATACAAGTCCAAAAAGAAATTCTTCGGCCGGGACTCTAAGCATGCTGCTTGCCCTTATCTTTGGTGCTTAGTCCTTCTGATCCTAAAGCTATATTAAGAGCTGAGGTCCATGTATCGAACCTCAGACAACGGTTAACCTCATACTTATGTAAACAATATATGTATGACATCACAGCATTAATCAACACATAAGTATATAGCAAATGCAAGATTAATATATCCACCGTACACATCACATGTAAGGTTATCTATGTTAACAATACATATCGCATGTACAGTTATCTATACAATTCACATGTATAGTTATCCATGTTAACAATACACATCACATGTAAAGTTATCTATACAATTCACTTGTATAGTTGTCTGTCACATATAAGCATACAATAAGCATCAGAGTTAGTGTTACAGTACGCGAACGTACCTTCGTTGATGACTTTTGGTACGTTTCGACAGATTGCGATCACAGATATCCTATAAGGGTAATATCATCTCTATTAATTCATAAATATTATTTCAAGAGATATTTTGGCTATATAAGACCATTTTACCCCTGGTGGATTTATTTTCCAATTTATCCCCTAAATTTTCGGAAAACACTGATTTCAACATTTTGGGCAGATTTTCGTCTAACTTTGAAAAATCATAACTAATTCTAGAAAAATCATTTTGAGGTGAAACCAAAGCCAAAATTTCCCTTAATAAGTCTATTTTTAAGGAAAAATAACGGCTTTAACTAGTTCCAACCATATCATTCCCAGTTTTGAATTTTCTCAATGTTGCCCAAATGTTATTCCAGTAAAAATGACTTAACTTCAAAAACTCATATCTCCTTGACCAGAGATCAAAATGTTGCATATTTTATATATTTGGAAAGCCCTACATGTCTACTTTATTTTTGGAGAATTTCATGATTTTACAACTTCATTTGCTTCATAAAATCATAGCATTTTTTCCGCTGTCTGACAAGGACTTAAGAACCGAAAATTCTACAACTCTTACAAATTTAATCTAAGGACTTCCAAACATCATTTCCTATCATGTTTTTACCTCTTCAGGCATTTTTCAATGCAATGAGGCCTAAAAACAAGTATAGGAATTTATTTTATAATTTTCTAGATTAAACTAACATTTATACTAAGAACTTATAAAAAATAAAGACTAGAAATTTACATGCTAGAACTTACCTCTTGAAGACTCTCCTTCTTGCTTCAAGATTCCTCCTTCCTCTCCTACTTAGAAATCACCTTTCTTGAAGCGTGATTTGGTGTGAAGAAAAATGAAGAGGAAGACTCCCTATTTATAGAAAAATGCTATGGCACTTTGGTAATTCTCTAACTCTCATCCTTAATCCTACCCATTGGATGATCTTTTCTAATCAATGGCTCATGGGTGTTGGTCTTTTATGAAGACACAAATTCAAGCCTCAAATGTTCTTATTGGCTAATTTTAATTACATAGGATTTAGAGCATTTTCCCCTTAATTTTCCTATTGGTTCAATGCAATTATCCCATGTGCTTATAAAATAATATCTACATTAGAATATTATAAATTGCTTCTTCCTCCTCAAGTCCCCAAAAAACCGTCACTCCCTTGCTCAACATTAAATGGATGCTTTTAATTAATTAAATACTCCATGTTTCCATTTCTAATTAGTGTGTTGAAATAATTGACTTTTCAACACAAAACTATCATCACTTCTCATTCTTCTTTAATTATATATTAAACAACTTCTTCTTTCCTCTTGTAAGCAAAAACGTGGCCCCTATCTTGGCTCTTCAATATATGTTTCTTTTACCTCTAATAACCATAGATTCTAGCCTCCTGTTGGTTCTTAAGTATTATCATGGATTTAGACATTTTAAATTGCTAGAATTATTGTAGGCCTCTGATCTTACTTTATGAAATTCAATCCTAGCCATTACTTAATGTTCAATTTGCCCAAGTTGATCATCAAGTTTAATTAGAGCTTTAATCACAAGATTAGTAATCTTGTAAGCTTTAGGGATTAATTGTAATTTCACTTTATATACCACTTAATTATGCTAAATTAATTAGCAACACCCTTTATGCTAATCTTGACCTTCCATTGGTCATTAATATCAAATTAGGGGTTTCATATAAATAACTTTGGTTATCTCCTTTATCTATGTCTAAACAATTAGCCATTAATTATTTAATTAATCACTTACCAATTGTTGACAATTTTCTTAATTGAGATTAATTATTATCTCACAACTATTTTACTGGTATTGATAATTTATGCATCATGCAAAATATTAAAAATCATGGAGCAATTTCTGTTCCCCAAAATGATATTTAATTTTGCCTTATTATTTCCCAAGGAAAATAATCCCATAAATTATCTAAATTAGAGACAACATACTTTCTAATTTTTAATAAATATTTAGTTGTCTCTCATGATTTATCATAATATTCTCAGGGTGGTTTATAATTCACTTAGGGATTTTTAGCTCTTTAGTTCTCCTAATTACATGAGAAATCACCTTTGGAAATAAGGTGATTATGACACTAGTTTTAAGACCACAAATTCACCTATTTTCAACATATATTATTTATGCACATAGAATATTTAAGGTATATTATTTATTTTAAGATAAAAAAAATTTTCGGGTATTACACTTACCTCCCAAATCTATCTCTGACTTCGACGATCTAATCGACAAATTTCTGTTGAATTTTGCAACAAGCAAAAAAGCAACCCAAGTCGGTATATACATTAGGAAGAATTAAGTAGCAACCCGGCGAAACTCTCCAAAAATACCTTGATCGCTTTAAAGCGACCACCTTGCAAATTCAAGGGCTGACAGAGAGCGTCCATGTACATTTGCTCATCTCAGGTTTAGATGGTGACTCGAGGATGGGAAGATCGGTCTTATTTGCTGAAATTAAAACACTAGAAGAATTCAATCGATGGGCTAAGAGCCCGGCATCAAAAGGAAGGGATCAGGTGGTGAAAGACTGACCAAAGAACTCGAACCAAAAAAGGAGATTTGAAGGGAAGTATGACAAGCATACCCCGCTGAACGTCTCGCGTGCGCAGCTGTGGAGAGAAGTAGCACTAACTGAGATGAAAAGAGTAGAACGACCACACTCATTGTATAACAGAGGCAATTTAGATCGATCTCGATTCTATGACTTCCATAATGGACCCGGACACACTACGAAAGAATGTTGGGATCTGAGAGATGCAGTAGAAAAATTTATCCAGGACGGCAAATTATAACAATATGTTATTCAAGCTCAAGGGCAGAAAGGCAACAAACGCAAGCAAACAAACCAAAGTAAAAGCCCAATCCCGTAGAGGAAAAAGCAAGATAACGGCCGAAGTAAAAATGAAGACGATGATTAATTCCCTGAGGCCGAGTTCAATTGTAACTTAATTAGTGAAGTTATGGTGGAGGAGGCGACACAGCAAGCCAAAGAAAGAGAAAGAAATACCTCCGCCAAGTTCTATCAATCAGGGGACGATCGATTTTCAAGCCTGAACCTCTGAAAACAGAACTCCCAAATTATTCTTTACTCAGGAAGACTTGAGGGATGTTATCCCGGGGCATCAAGACGGTTTGGTTATAACCAGGCTCTTGGGAAAATGCGTGTTAAGAAAATTTTTATGGATCCCGGCAGTGTAATCAACATCATCCTGTGGGATGCCTTCAAGCGAATGGACCTGGATCCAGAGAACCTGAAGCCATGCAAAACAACCCTAATAGGGTTCAATGGAGAAGACACATACCCCAAGGGGTATATAGAATTAAAGATGACACTGGGATCTAAAGAGGCCTTCAAGACCGGACGAGTTAAATTCATTGTGGCTGACTTCCCTTCATCTTACAATATCATCTTGGGTAGGCTAACCATTCATAGTTGGGATATGTTAATATCAACCAAGCATCAGAAATTGAAAATGGTGAATAATAGGAATGAGGTTGTCACCATAAAGGAGGATCAAAAAGAATCTCGACAATGCTATTTCACAACGGTTAAAAATAATGGGCCGGGATCATCCTCCTCTTAGCAAAAACCAACAGAAGAGATAACCGAAGACTCAGAACAAATCAATACGAGGTCGGTCAACATCGTGGAGTTGGATGTACAAGAAGAGGCCAAGCTCATGAAAACCGAGCCTAATGGTGAACTCACCGACGCTGTCTTAGGAAGTGAACCAGGACAAGTAACTAAAGTCGGTAAGACACTCACAGATGAAGAACGAGCCGAGTTGGAAGATCTGTTATTTAAAAATAAAGACATCTTTGCTTGGAAACCATCCGAGATACCTGGTGTAGATCCCGACTTTTGTTGTCATAAGCTGACGATAAACCCAAAGTCCCAACCAATGGCACAGAAGAAAAGAAAGATTTCCCCGGACAGACAAAAGGCTTTAGCTGAAATGTGAAGGAGCTGCTGGACGCAGGATTCATAAGGGAGATTCAATACACCACATGGTTATCCAACATGGTCATGGTTAAAAAACCCAACGGCAAGTAGAGAGTATGCATGGATTACACCGACCTCAATAATGTCTACCCAAAGGACGCCTATCCGATGCCAAACATAGATCAATTGGTGGACAATTCGTCTGGATTCCAATTACTCTCCTTTATGGATGCTTATTCGGGTACAATCAGATAGCTATGCATCCAGATGACCAGGAAAAGATAGCCTTTATCACTAATAAGGCTAATTACTGCTACAACGTTATGCCCTTTGGGCTCAAGAATGTTGGGGCTACCTATCAAAGAATGATGAATCAAGTTTTTGAAGATCAACTCGGTAAAAATGTAGAAGTCTACATTGACGATATGATTGTTAAGTTGACCAACCGCGCAGACCATTTCCAAGATCTTCAACAAACATTTGATAAACTCCGAGCACACCACATCCGGTTAAACCCGGCCAAATGTGCATTTGGGGTACCAGCAAGGAAATTCCTAGGATTTCTTCTAACGAATAAAGGAATGAAAGCGAACCTGGAGAAGTGCCAAGCTGTCCTCAACATGACCGCACCATGAAACAGGAAGGAAGTACAACAATTAACGGGAAGACTGGCGGCACTTACACGATTCCTGCCAAAGTCGGCCGAGAATGCTCTTCCTCTCTTTCGATTATTGAAAAAAGAAGCACATGGTGAGTGGAACTCGGAATGTGAAGCCACGTTTAACAAAATAAAGAAATGCTTGTCAACACCTCCGATCTTATCAAAGCCGAAACCCGATGAGGATTTGATCCTCTACCTGTCCGTTGGTGAGGAAGCAGTAGGTGCTGTGTTAGTAAGGGAAGAAATGGTCGAGCAAAACCCAATCTACTTTATAAGCCGAGCTTTGCAGAATTCTGAATTAAGATACCAAAAGCTCGAGAAAATCGTCTTTACACTTTTAATCATGGCTAGGAGACTTCGCATATATTTCCAATGACACTGAATAATAGTTCGAACTAGTCAACCAATATGCCAAGTTCTTCACAAACCATATTTGGCAGGGCGAATGATCAGCTGGGCCATAGAACTATCCGAATTCGATATTATTCATGAAGCCCGACATGCCATAAAGTCGCAAGCTTTAGCCAATTTCATCATGGAATTTACCCTAGCCAAAGCAATGGAAGCGACCGACCAAGGAATTTGGAAGGTTTACGTTGATGGATCCTCAAACGCTAAATGAAGCAGGGCAGGAGTCATAATTGAAAGCCCGGAGGGAGTTTCCATCGAACACTCGTTGCAGTTACATTTCAAAACTTCCAATAACCAGGCTGAATATGAAGCGGTTCTGGCCGGATTGTGCCAGGCAAAAGAAAATGGAGCTCAAAGAATCCATCTATTGATTGACTCCCAACTAGTCGCAGCACAAATTAATGGGACCTATATTGCCAAAGGACCCCTACTGATGAAATATCTAAGCAAAGTAAAGGAGGCCATGACCGAGTTTGATGAAGTCACAGTCACTCATATCGTGAGAAGCGAAAATGCAAGGGCAAATATTCATTGCAGTTGCTGAAGATTGGCGCAGACCCATCCTGAATTACTTGGAAAAGGGGATCATCCCAAATGAGGAGCCAAAGGCAAAGCAATTAAGAAGAACAGCGGTGATGTACACAGTAGTTGAAGATCAGCTATATCGAAGAGGCCTCCATTTTCCAATGCTGAAGTGCTTAAACTCGGAAGAAGCTACGTACGTGTTGTCCGAGATACACGAAGGAATTAATGGACAACATATGGGAGCTAAGGCTCTAGCCAAGAAAGTTCTTCGAGCTGGATTTTACTGGCCAACAATGGAAGCTGACTCCATCAAGCATGTAAGACGATGTGAGAATTGACAAAAGCATGCCCGAATAATTTGGCCACCATTGGCCGAATTGAAATCCATCACGGCCCCCTGGCCTTTTTACAAATCGGGCATGGACCTCTTAGGACTATTCAAACCGGCCCCAGGACAACTAAAGTAGTTGATTGTAGCAATCGATTACTTTACCAAGTGGATCAAGGCCAAGCCACTTGCAACCATCTCGGTGGCACGAATACAAAAGTTTTTTGAACGAAACATCATTGCAAGATTTGGCATTCCAGCCGAGATCATAACCCACAACGGAACTCAGTTCATTGACAAAGGTTTCCGGAGGTTAATATCCGAACTTAAAATTAAGCATCATTTCGCCTCAGTAGATCATCCGCAGTCCAATGGACAGGCTGAGGTGGCAAACAAGATCATTATGGACGGGCTGAAAAAATGAATGCTTGACGTAGAAAACGACTGGGTCGAGCATTTGTATCCCGTGTTATGTGGATACAGGACTAGTATTCAGACCTTAACACAAGAAACGCCCTTTAGGTTAACCTATAGGTGCAAAGCCATGATCCCAGTTGAAGTCGGACAAACATCATGGAGAAGAGCCAAAATCTTGCAGGAGGGAGAATCGAGTAACAACAAGCAGTTAGCCACAGAATTGGATCTCATCGATGAAGTCAGAATCAAGCCACATTCCCGAGATTTGGCCACGGCTAAAATACAATCGCAAAGTCAAACCTCGAACGTTCAGCAAGGGTGATCTAGTACTTCGCAGAGCGAATATCAAAAATAAGAATGCCCGGGATGGAAAACTCACAGCAAATTGGAAAGGACCCTACCGAGATTTAGACAAAGTAGGCCAAGGAGCCTATGTCCTCAAGACTCTCGACAATAAAGCAATAAAGCGTACTTGGAACACAGATAAGCTGAGGACATATTACAGTTGAATGTAGTTTCATACAGAACCCCGCTTCAACAAGAATCAAACGTCAGTCAAAAGCCGCATCTCGGACTAGGATTATTTTGGTTAATTCATTATTTTCCTTTTTAAAATTTTATTTATCATTGCAACTTTTCAAGCAATAAAGAAAGCAGTTCATTTCACGAACCTACTTTGATTGTTTATAAAGTTCAATACAAAATACCGCTTATCAAATAAAGGCAAGCTAGTAAAGCTTAAAAAAAAGCCAGGGCGATGCGAACCCGACTCTTACAAGATTTGTGAACAAGTCTTGTAAAGGTTACGATGCATCGAAACGACAGTCTTGGATGGTCTGACATTGTCATCACTGATCCTGATCAGGTCGAAATGTTTAGGTTCTTACTGGAATCAGTTAAAACCCGAATAGATGATGATTTGCTATCACGACAGATTAACACTTTGGTTATAAATTGAAAGTGTTAAGATGATTAATTTAAATCGTCTGTATATTGAAAATCCTGATTATTAATAAGCATGCCAGTTTATTAAGATCGGTAGAATGTGTAGTAGATTCTACGTAATATATCTTGAATTTGGCCAAGTCATTAAGTAAGAACTGGGCCACATGCCCGACCTGCATCTGTTTTTATTTACGAATGAACGTATTTAAATAAGTTCGGTTAAAACGGGATAAGAAAAAATTCGCACAATATCAAAAGAACTTATAAGTTTTCATTGCAAAGTCGGCAAAATGTCGTACCACAAGTCATTACAAAAACGGGAATCTAACCCGAAATACACTTACAAGTGCAAAAACAAAAATCAACTTAGTACAAAAAAACAATGCTAAGTACAGACATAAACTCCTCAGAGAGCAAGCTCAAAGCTGGGCATCAACATGGGCTGAAGTGTCTGGCACTTCGGCCACCGGGGTCTCTTCTTCTCTACGTTGTGATCTCCCTTCCACCTGGGCTCCCGACTCTTCAGCTGGAGACAACGGCGCCGGAATGAATTTCCATCAACCACCGAGGCTATAAAATCCACTAGATCAAGTGCCAAGTCTTTGTCAGGATTTAGAGCCCAGACTTATGCCAGGGTGTCCTTAAAAGCGTCCGCCACCGTCTCCACTACCATAAGCTCAAGCTTAGAAACCTCGGCAGCAGTAGTCTCCAGCTCGGTCTTGGTGACATTCAACTCGGAATGTGTGACATTCAAATCCTTCACAATGTCCCCATACTGTATTTGCATAGTGTTCAGGGAACAATTGAGAGTGCTTTCTCCATCCTGAGCCGCAATTAAGTCCGCCTTGACCTTCACTAGCTAGCATAAGCCGAGTCCCTATCGACCTCAGCTTTGGTCAAACCCTCCACGGCCTTCACTTGGGCCTCCTCCGCTTTCTCCTTCTGGATGATAACAGCGTCTCTCTCGACACGAGCCTGTCGGAGTTCGGTAAAAGCCTTGTTGTACTTATGCTTAACAACCGCATAAGCATCTATCACGCTAGCTGCCTCCATCAAGTGACATTGCAGCTCTGCCAAATCTTGTAGGTCGGAGTTAGCGAATTCGGCGACATTATAGTAATTGGTCGGGGCCTTCACAACATACTTCAGCTCTTTTGAAACCCCATCCGTCCACACCTCCTCCTTTGTGTGAAAATGGAAAGGAGGAGGAGGTGGGGGAGGAGGAGCCTGCGTAGAGGTCGCGGCTTCCGCTGAGGAGACTGGGATAGTCTCCATGTGCGAGGTCGATAGCGCCGCCACCGACTTAGAGCACTTCCAGGGTACAAGTTCCTTGAAAGACGGCGGTGAGGAAGCCCTCTTCTCGGGCACGACCGCTTTCTTCTTGGACGAAAACTCGCCCTTCTTTTTAGCCCGAAGCTTCTCGGCCAACTCTTTATAAGATGGCTTCCCCATTTGAGGCTCTGCAGAAGGAGCAATGAAAACAAATAAAACATCAGCAATTGTGGCAAAGTATAAGAAAACAAGGGTTAAAAATAAAACAAGTAAAAGCCCTACGCGGTGGAAATAACTCGTCCACCGATTGCTGGATGAAGACTCGGGTGTCGACAACGCCCTTCACCTCTACGTGGTCAACTAAATCTACAATGACAGCGATCTCGGCCACCTCCAGGACATCATCCTCGGGCTGATATATTTTTGGATCTTGATCGTAATGAGCATAGGTCCAATAAAGGGGAAATGTCAACTCCACCGACTTAAAGTCAACATCCTGCAAAAACCAAGGTTTATGACTGGGTTCAGCAGGCACTTTAAAGAAGGAGTTTTTGAAACCTTTCCATGAGTCGGTAGCTACGTGAAAAAGTTTCCTATCCGGGGTCCCCCGAAAGGAGATCCAACCCTTTTTCTCCGAAGGCTCGCCAGGTTGGCAAACCCTTTGAATGTTAAAGAAATAGAAGAAAACTCTTGCAGAAGGGGCATGATTTAAAAATTTACAAAGTCACTCAAAAGTGACAATGAAGTCCCAGGAATTATGATGAATTTGAGTTGGGGCCAAATGAAGAATATTTAAAAGTTCTAATTGAAACTTGGTAAACGAAAAGCGTAAACCAAGCCGGGTAACAAAGTCCCGATAGAAGAAAAAGAAAGAGCATTCATTCCCTTCCTAGGTTGTACACACCAGTTCATCGAGACTAGGAGGTGAGATGGTACAATAATCCCGGTCCCCTAATGGGAGCTCGGCAATCTGATTAGCGGTAATAGCAGATAGTTTGGACAACACCCCGGCTACCACCCAATCATATTTTTCCACTAGGTGCCGAGGAGGACATGCTGAGCCCGACTCCACAGAACCAGACCCCTCAGCAGGATGTATTGAGACCGACATACTACCTAGAAAAGCAAAACAAAAATAAATTAGAAGAAGAATTAAGAATACCCGAAAAAGATAAATCAGGACGGGTAGGTGAGATCGAGATGCCCTGCCACGGAGTATGTCAACATGATGAAGCTATTTCATTAGCTTCCCATGACCAACCCTCCATCATGAACTTGGAGACGCGCCAAGAGCATTCCTCACAAGGGCCGAGGGGACGAGAAGAAATACTAGAAGACTCAACCCTCGAAGTTAAGGAAACAGCAAACAAAGAAGAGCCTTTTGCCCTAAGATTTATAGGAGTTGGTTCCAAGGAAGTGGCCCTAACAAGAGTATCTCCTCGACCTCGGCCTGCAGGCTCTACGGACTGAGACCGACCCCTAGAGCTACCCCTAGACTGAACAAGCCGACTTGGCTGTCTCCTACCCACACCACCATAACCTCGGAGCACACTCTCTAATTTCTGCTCCTTGGTTAGAGGTTTCCCAAATAACCACCAGGCCAACTTCGGAGGAATATGCTTGAGAAGCTCTTCCTCCTCTGGGGTAAGGCCACTGGGTTTAGGAGACGAAGAAGAGCTTTCAGAGTTCATTTAAAGAAAGGAGACGAGTATGTCAAAACTTGCTAAAAACAAGGAACCAAGACTAAAGGTATGGAAATAAAAATCAAATTGACCAACACTCAACAATCCACAGATAAATATGAAAGAATCCTATGAACATTTAATGGTTACCCAGAAAACGGAGAACCTAACTAATTTCAACAAACCACCTAAGAAACTCAGAGGAAGGAAAGAAGAAGGATTCAAAGAAAACAAAGAACAAGAACACAGATGAGTACCTTGTTTTAGATAATGAACAGGAAGAGGAAATGCGTGAGCCAGCAGACTGAGAACCGAAGCACAGGAAGAGGATAGGTATATTCTCTCTAAAAGACAGCACAAATTCTGAACTTTTAAAAGTGGTAAAGGAGGGAAGACGATGGATTTATATACAATGAAAGCCGAAGGTTGGAAAACAAGGAAGCCAAAACGGCAAGGCCCAAAGGGCCTCATTACGACTGCTGACGTGGCGAGGAAAAGATGTGTGAATTAAATGCAAGCATTTTAAGAGCACGAATACCGATGGTAGTGGAGCAGACGTTTCCACTCCCACGCTAGTTTATAGACGCCAGCAGCCAGGGGGCAATCATGATGTTTAGTTTCTCGGAAACCAACCAAACATCAAATTGACATTCAAATCAAGCATGTAACCAGACTAAGATATGAAGTTGGCCAAATGCAAATCGGACTTCACCTACAAAACCAATACCGAATTACCCATGAAGTTTCAATTAGGGGCAATAATCCGAATTCGAGGAAACAAGGATGAAAAATCCAAAGAAAAATGATAAACCAAACTCAGACATAGCCGACTTCAAAGTGAGGAAAAAATTGAAAACAAACATAGGTAGGATGGGCCTGAAATAAGACGTCCAAGATAAAACATCCTTGGCTAACGACAATTCGAAACTTGTAAATTCATCCCAGCAGATCAAAGTCCTGAGCTACCGAGCTGGGGGGCAACTGTTACGGATGTATAAAATATGGGCTCGGCCCAAAGAGCCCAAATACAAAGATATGTCCATAATCCTAATGTCTCCCTGAATCAAGGGTAATCTATCAAGATCATAACTATCCATAGATTAAGGAGCTGATCACAAAAAGATATCTTATCTCTTAAAATGATAAGATAATGCAAGCCCATGAATTTAGGGCCCAGGTAAACCTATAAATAGGGTACAAATCCTAACAAGGTACACGCGCTCTAACTCTAGCTTTTATGATTCAGTACACACAGAGCACACACCCCCACTCTCCTCTGGCTATAAGTCTATTGTATAAGAGCGAACTACTTGGACTTTGATCCGTCTCAACGGTACGTAGGCCCATGGGATTAAATCTCAGGTCAAGTCCAATCTCTATTGTTCTACAACAAAACACTTTAAAAAAAATGGAATTTAACGTGTTACTACAATTATTAAAGAAGATAATGATGATATTGAGTATTGATGATGATGACTACGATTAGAGAGAAGGACATAATTATGATATTGATTATTGATGATGTGGGCTTATAGTTTAATGATAGCATTTTAAAAAATATAATACATCACCACGTGTGATTAGAAAACTTAACAAAATGGGTATAGGGAAATTGACCTAAGCATTTACCTATTTAAAATATTTTATGAAATATAAAATATTCAAAAAGGAATTTAAAATATTTATTTGACCGTGTCTTTTTTAAATGAAAAATATTTAAAATATAAAATAATTTTTAAAAAAAGCATTTAAATTATTTATTCGACATTGTCTTTTTTAATAAAAAGTTTGATACAAATAAAATACATGTTAAATGTCAAGAGTCATTTTTTAAATGACGTGCTAGATGATGAAAAATATAAAAACTATGACATGTAAAAACTGTCAAGTTTCACTAATACATAATCTTAATATATAAGACCAAATATTTTATGGCTTTAAGAGAAACAGTAAAATAACAAGAGGCAGAGATTGTGCAAGGAAGTACTTCAAAGTTGTTAATATAACTCGTGAAGTATTGCAAAAAGTATTTTATGGTATTATCCAACTGCCGTGAAATATATCTTTAATTTTTTATTGATAAAAATATTCTCATATACTTCACGGTTTAATTTTAAAAACTATCAAGTAAATGATATCAATATTTGACTATTAATTTTAAACAACCATGAAACTTATATATTTCACAGTTGTTTAGAATTGAACTGTGAAGTATTGATCATTGTAATGGAATGAATCAGAAAGTTGTATATTCATGATAAATGTATTGATATTTATAAAAGAGGGAAGAGCCTCTACATATAATACTCATAATGTTGTAATCCCTAATTATTTGGGATATGATTACAATCTCATGATCTCAGCTATATATATTAATACTAATATATTTTCCTAACACTTCCTCTCAAGCTGGAGTGTATATATTGATCATTCCCAACTTGTTATGAAAATACTCAACTCATGTCTCATTTAAAGCTTTGATTAAAAGATCTACTAGTTGGTAATTTGATCGCACATGTCCTGTTGATACAACTTTCTATTTAATCTTGTCACGAATAAAGTGATAATCAATTTCAATATGCTTCTTACTTTCATGGAACACAGAGTTTGATGCTATATGGAGTGTTACTTTATTGTCACACTATAGTTTCACAGATAATGTTGTGGTAATGCCAATTTCATTCATGAATTGAAGTGCCCACACAATTTCTTGCACTAATTATGACCTGGCTCTATATTATGCTTCTACACTTGACTTTGACACAACGCCTTGCTTCTTACTTCTACAAGATATCAAGTTTCGACCAAAAAATACACAGTAACATGTAATGGATCATCTTGTAGCCTTAAATCCTGCATGATCCACATCACAGAAACACTTGACTTTAGTGTACCCATAATCTATATAGAGAATACCACGACTTGGGGAACCTTTCAAATAGTGCAAGATATGCTCTAAGGCTTCCCACTATGCCACTATTGGAGATGTCATGAATTGGCTAAGTACACTAACCGAGAAGGTTATATTAGGGCGGCGAATTATTGTCAAATAATTCATCTTCCTAAAGTCTTCTATATCTCTCAGGAGATGCAAATGGCTTCAATTTCTTTTGATCAATCTTCTTCTTTAAATCATTAGGAAGTTCATCAAACATGCTATCATTAAAATCTAGGAATGGATTCTGAATTATAGGAATGCTGCTTGGTGTAGCTCCAAGCCTTCCAATCTCCTTTAACATATCAAGAACACACTCACTCTAAGTCAAAAGGATGCCCTTCTTGCTTCTCAAGACTTCAATACCCAAGAAGTACTTCAATGGGCCTAAGTCTTTTGTTTGAAAGTGGGAATTAAAGAAGACCTTAAGCTCTGAGATTCTAGAGTTGTTACTCCCAGTTATTAGCTCTGAGATTCTAGAGATGTTACTCCTAGTAATCACAATATCATCGACATGTACTACTAGAAGAATTATGCCAGCATTAGACTGTTGGTAACACACAGAATGATCACACTTACTTTGATTTAAACCAAACTTCTTGACCACACTACAAAACCTATCAAATCAGGCATGAGGACTTTGCTTTTTGATACCATATAATGGAATGAATCAGAAAGTTGTATATTCATGATAAACATATTGATATTTATACAAGAGGGAAGAGCCTCTACACATAATGACTCACAATATTGTAATCCTTAACTATATAAGATCTAATTGGGATATGATTACAATCCCATGATCTCAACTATGTACATTAATATTAATAATACTAATATATTTTCCTAATAGCCATTATAAAAAACCTCTATAACCCTATTCATTTGCAATTTCAAAATTCTCACAATTCTTCTGTGATCTTTCCGAACACCTCCAACTACTGTTTTCTGGCATCTCCACCACAATTTCACTCTGTTATTGTTGGATTAGTCACTCTCCTCCATTCGGCATTAGTTGTAATCCATGAAGGTGTTCTTTGTTCATCCTATTTTTGAGTCACAGTTCATAAAGATGAGTATTTGTTGGCCTTAATTCGTTGTCTAGTCCAAATATGACCTCTAAATTGCTATTTCTAGATTATTTGTTTAATTAGGGTACTTATGGGTGCATTATGATTTTAGAGTCTAGGTTTCGAATTTTCTATTTTTCTGGTACTTATTAAATTGAATATCTAGATTTTGGTTTGTGTTGTTTATGGGTTCGTTCTAGAAGGTTATATTTATCTCTAGAGATAATTGTGTTGAATTGGTTGTTGGGACGTGGGATTCATAGCCTATGTGAGTTCATATTTTACAATTATATAGAATTGGAATATTTTCCTTCTCCTCTATTCAATCACCCACCATTTCAACACAAGATGAATTTTGTTGAATTTGAGCATTCCAATGAGTTTAGAAGAGTAATTTTTGAAGGAATAGGCCCCTAGAGCAAGCTTGAGACCACATGAAGTGAATATGAAAGTTTGTGGTTGTGTAAGATTGAAGTTAAAATCAATTTTGAACGATCAAAGATTAAATTGTTTTGATGTTCAAAAGTATGGTGAAGATATTCTAAAATGAAAAGTCACACCTACAAATTACCTGGAGGACTCTATGGCATGTATAGATGTAATAGAATTAAGTTTCATGGTTTGAATGGCTAGCCTTATTAGAACAAGCAAGGATTGAGCTTGGCTTAATTTGATGCTTCCAATCTTATTTTTGTGTTAAAATAGTGATTTCCTTTTGAATGTTGTAACGGGTTAATATGCCAGCTTCTGATAATGACTCAAGCACTAAGGGTCCTAACCACGCCTGCCCTTCGGCCTCCTCCACTAATCCCTTTAGTGTGCTGAATGATAGATTTATGGCACAAAAGGAAAGAGCACTAAGGAAGGGTCTAGATGTAATGAGAGAGTTCTAAAAAGCAAAGAGAGAGGGATGAAACTTACTTTGAGATGAAACAAGAGAGGTCAAGTTTTGAAACCTTACAAGTTCATTAGCTACATCGGTTATACGACAAAAAGCAATGTGCCTATCACTTTGTCTAATTGGAAGAAGGCAACCCCTACAATCAAGTAACATGTCTAAGAGGAAGTATTGATAAAATATGATGCTACATAGTTATTAATTTCTATTTAACCAGTATATCTAACACTAACAAGTTTACTTGTGTGTTTTGTAAGCTGGATTTGACATAGATGATAGTTGGATGGATTATGTTCATAGGAAGGCTGGTAGGGCATTGTGCTCATTCCTGGCATTGTGCTCATTCCTAGCTTGCATGACAAAGAAATATTTATGTGAACCCAAATTTGTAGATGAGTCAAATGTCCCTTTACTGCTAAATGAAATTGTCAAACAGCTCGAATGGGCTACTTTTATACAGTCATGATGTGATAGAGTGTTACAAATATATTAAATTGGAAGGAATAAAAAGTCAATAGTACTTCTATAATGTAATTTTAACTAACCTATTTTTTGTTCCTTTTCACAGCAACTAAGCAAGACTAAAAATGCATGTCACTACCAGAAAGGCTGCACGGGTTTGAAAACCTCAAGAAAGAGTTGATAGAGCAACAAGGATCAGGATCGGATGTTATTATATAGCTAGAATGCTATGGGCTGTTGTGAGGAAAAATAAAGAGGGAAACATGGACAATCCTCATGTGCAGGAGGCTATCTCAAGATTAGTAAGTGTTGTTGATTTTGATTGAATTATCGTTTATTTTTATATAAAATGGCATTTAACATTTATTTCACTATAGGAAAGCCTAATCCAAGAAGTCTCCCTTGGAGACCTTCTTATGAATAAGGATGTTTTGGAAAAGGTGCTAGGTCCTAACCACAGTGGTCTTTTGAGGGGTGTCTGTATGGAGTCTCCAGAAAAGAATATTTTGGGAACCAAACAAGGTTTCTATGATCAGCAACTTTAACAGTATATGGAGATGACCCAAATGATGAAGCAGCAAATTGAAGCATATCAAGCAATTGTTGATCAATATATGAAGGAAGACACAATGGGAGAATGGCTAACACCCCAAACGCCAAAGATAGTTGGATATTCCCCTCTCATAATCTACCTAAGGTAGAATGACTCATATAGAAAGCCTATAAGTTATTTATTTTTTCTTAACTTGAATTTTCATTTATATTTGTTTACAATAACGCAAAAATTGAGTATGTGGCAAATAGTCCCAAGTGGCATGCAGTTGCTACAGGTTGCATGTACAACATATAAGGGGAGAACATGATTCACAACTTGCCTTACCCTCCTAATCATGTTAGGGTAGAGTTGAAGACCACCATTGATCCTAAGTATGCCTTTTTGGTGCCCACCCCAACTCCAAATATAATGGAAGGAGATGTACTTAGCTATGTTGTGTAGCCTGACCATCTTATTGTCATACCATCTAAGACAAAAAAAGGTATATTGTCCTCTTATGACTGGCTAATAAAGTTTATTACATCTATTTCGCTAACTTCTCAACTTGTTTAAGTGATGAGGAAAAAGAGCAATATGGGAGCTAAGTCCGGCCATGGTTCAATGTCTTGTGATCCCAAGAACTCATTGAGCCTGAGCCACCTATTATGCTAGTTTCCTCTAGATACCAAATATGTCTTGAGGAACAAGATGTCCTAGTTGCTACCATAGATGTTGAACAAGAATGCTACATGAAACAAGTCTTTTTTGAGTATGTCTATGAGGGAGAAGGTGCACATGACTTTATCCACCGGATGTTAGTCAAAGATATCTACATGCCTGATATGGCAAGCACATTTGCTTGTAACTTTTATATTAGGTACATCTTCAACTCCAAATGAATACTTAACTACTCATAACATTTATATATATTGATTTGTTTGTTTCTATATTTCAGGTACCTTTATAAGGAGTACATAGCTCCCAAAGGCCTATTTGACAAGTTCTTATTCCTCAGCCCCCACCTTTATTTAGGCTTGTTAGAAGCATGCTTAAAGGCTTATGCTTTTGAGAGAAAAGCGAGGGAACTGGTAGATATAGTCATTAGAGGGGCATCAGAGAAGAATAGTTTTTTCTTGATGTCATACTGTCAAGGGTAATTATACTATTTAATTAGATTGTTCATTAATTAACTAGTATTGTTTTCATTATGTTTATTGTACTTAATTAGCGATTCACAACTTATTTTAATAGAAAATCATTGATTTAGGATTTTCAAATCTTGAAGATATTTCTTAATTTTTCCTAATTATTAGAGTAAAATACATTAACTAACCATCTGTTTTACCTAAATTACATAAATATCCTCTCTATTTTAAAAATGTATATAGACCTCCCTTGAAATTAGAATGCATAATATAGAAACCTCCGTTACATATTTTAGATTCCATTTCCATCCATCCAATCGTTAGTTCGCTATTAAATTTGACTATTGAACATTTTCTTTAACCAAAATACCGATCTTTCAATAAATGTATATGAACATTCACATTTTCCTAAAAATAATTTTTATAATAACAGAAATCATTCTAATATATGTTCAAAATTTGCAGTATATTATAAAATTTATTAATTTATATTCTATTATTTTATCATATTTATTGAAATTTATTTATTTTGTATTCTTTTAAATAACTAAAAACATATTTCTTTTGTTTTTTAGCCATGACACTATGATTGGTTCGTCATATGTTATTAATAATGTAAATTGGAGACATAACTTATATTACTTTTAATTTTTAATTTTTCAAATAATTTTTTTCATAATCATTTATAAATATGTTTATTTAAGTATATGCCTATTGAAAGAATTAATCATATTTTTAATTAATTTTTATTTTTTTGCATTAATTAAATTAATGAAGTCTTCATCTTAACATGCAAAAAATGGTAACAGATAACTATTTACAAAATTAAAAAATAAATTAAAAAAAACTCTTAAATTATTTAAATAATTTTAGCCAAAATTAAGAAATTAGTAATGATGAAGGGTAAATTAGTAAATAATATTTATTTTAGTATAAATTTTAACTAAAAAAATAAAAATCCTTAACAGATTTAACAATTTAAATCTAAGTGTATGTTTTTGAAATAGATGAGAAGTACTTATAATTAAAATAAAACATAAATTATTTTATTTAAAAATATTATTTTACGAGGGAATCTTGAATAATTATTACTACTGTATTGTACTAAATAGGTTTGCATGGTCGTATCACTGAGTAATGCAGAACAGAATTATTATTAATATTATTACTACTGTATTAAATAGGTTTCCTTTGGGAAAATTGATTACAGGGCCCAAGGAAGCAAAATAATTACAAAAAAGGCCCAAGAAATATTCACATGCCAAAAAAGGCCTTAGGGCCTTTTCTGACATTTTTTCAAAAAACGTTAGCAACTACATCAGTAGCGGTTAACAACTATATCAGTCCCCATTAACAACTAAATCAGTCTAATTAACAATTACATTTTAACAACTACATCTGTAGCAATTAACAACTACATCTGTAGCAATTAGCAACTATGTCCGTACACTTTTTTTAAAAAAAATGCCAGAAAAGGCCCTAGGGCCTTTTTTGGCATGGGAATGTTTCTTGGGCCTTTTTTGTAATTATTTTACTTCCTTGGGCCCTGTAATCAATTTTCCCTTTCCCTTTTGTCTGTTTTCCTTCATTATAGTATATTCCCACTTGCATCTCCTCACCGAATCTCCAGTTCAGATTCGTAACTAAGCTTTCCACTGCTCGAATTGCCTTGTCTTTTTTACTTTCACGCAGCCACCTTCTTCCTTGTGGTTTTTTCTTCCCTTTCGGTCCCACTCTCCTCATTTTCATTCCCACCCAGTTTTCTTCTTCCTTCAATCCTTTCCATCTTTTCTTGTACCCACACTCAGTATCTGTACTGTAAGATTCTGAACCTTTTTTTCCTTTGACCTTTCCGGGAAAATTGGAAATTTTCACGTTTTGATTGGGATTTGGGATCCATGTTGGTTCATTATGTGATCGGCACGTGTTTTCAGTTTAATTTTATTGGTTTCTTTCGCTTCAAATTCTGGGTTCTGGCTTTGATGGTTCTTTCACGCTTTCCAAATTCTATGTAGACATTTTCTGTAACAATAGCTGAGTATGTGCGGGTGGGTGTTTGAGTTCGTTTCTGAAGACATTGCTTCTGATTTACTCCACGTAGAGTTTTATGCTTGATGTTAATTTCTCAAAAGCTCAATTATGAATCATGATTTTGTTTCTGTTTCAGCTGATTCATCCCCATATTTGGATTTTTATTTTTCTGTTTCAGTTTTGCTTGTTGGTTGAATGTCCAACCCATTATATACTTGTGAATTTTCTATTGGGGTTCCTAATGGACACAATTCTATTCCGGAAAACTTGTTACTCTTTTGTTTCCCTTGATTAAAAAAGTTAGTTAATTGGAAAAATACTACCTGAACTTTAAAAACTCAAATAGGTGATTTCACAACAAAACTAGTTGTCAATTGCTTTATTATTCTTCTTGGTATTCTCATTATTGTTATTGTCAACATGATTTTGAAATTCAAGTAGTATTTTTCTGTCATTTTCCCTAATTAATATAACGTATAATTTCTAAAACACCTTAGTCATTTTCCTTAATTCCTTAATTCCCTCTCCTTGATTATTTTTGAGGAAGCAGTAAATATGATAAATTAGGAAAAGAATGACAAATATTATATTTAGGATGACAGCCAACTCTCCAAATTATTATGTTGCTATTTTGCTGAAATGAGGTTTATTTATGTTGCTTTCAGGATTTCTCTGGTTTTTTTTTTTTTCTCTGCTTGGTAACTTGAACATCAGTGAGGAAATTGGAAAGTAACAATGTATTTAGTAGAGAGCAAGGGAGGTGCCATAGTGTGTATGCTCTTGTCCCTTTTCTTCCTGGGGACATGGCCTGCTGTTATGACTCTTTTAGAAAGAAGAGGTCGTCTTCCTCAGCACACATACCTTGATTACTCCATCACCAATCTCTTAGCTGCTGTCATCATTGCTTTCACATTCGGTCAGATAGGCCACAGCTCGCACGACAAACCCAATTTCTTAGATCAGCTTACTCAGGTATGTGCCCATTCAACGTTGTATGACAATAGGTTCATTGTGGAAGCAGTAATTCATAGAACTTGCTATATGAAATAGAGATAACTGAGATCAGAGAACAAAATTGGTGAAAAAGGATGTTAAGAAATCCTCTAACTGGTTTTTGGGCATAATGATGGCTAGTGGGAAAGAGCTGTCACGAGTTAGGGAACCCTCAGTAGCAATGATTAGGTTCTCAGTTTGTTGTCAGCTTAATAGCCTCCCATCAAGGTAATTACAAAATAGGACTCTATAATACTAAATTGAACCATAATTGTTGTCATATTGATGCTATTAAGATGAATTTCTCATAAATATCTACTTAGTTTTGGGTTAGGAAGCAACTTTCTCATCCCTGAACTTTATCTGATGATCATCATTGATTTCAACTGGTTTGTGAATCTGCTAAGGGGTTTGATGCAGGATAATTGGCCATCTGTTCTGTTTGCAATGGCGGGTGGTATTGTACTGAGCCTTGGAAATCTGTCCACACAGTATGCCTGGGCTTTCGTTGGTTTATCAGTTGTAGAAGTGATCACATCAAGCATAACAGTTGTTATAGGTATCTCACTTTCACATGCTCTACAAGAAATGGAAAGAAGAAAGTAAAATGAAATGCTGTACTTTATAAGTTGTGGTCCTTTCAATGTGTATTTTGCCATAAAACTAAATTTTACCAGTATGTGTTTATTCGCATTGTAACAGGAACAACCTTGAATTACTTTTTGGATGACAAAATCAACAAGGCTGAGATTCTTTTCCCTGGAGTTGCTTGCTTTCTGATTGCTGTTTGTCTAGGCTCTGCTGTTCATTCATCTAACACTGCTGATAATAAAGCCAAGCTCAATACTCTGTCAAGTGATCAAAAAGATGGAGTTATGTATGTGTTGTTTTGTTTGAAACTATAATTGGGATGTGACTTATGCTTCCTACTGATTCATAATTACCTTTTCCAGTTTCTTTTCGTCCAACACTTCCTTCGTCCTTATCCCTTTACCTCTTGACAGATGAAAATATAAAGGAAAAGTACTATACTATTATCATTCGGTATCCAATTCAAGATTCATGCTGCCCCTCCCAATACAGGTTTCTCTACTGGGACTCGAATTTGAGACTCAAAAGGATTTAGTGGAGCTTTACACCACTAGACCAACTTTGTGTTGGTTTTCTAGGGAAAATTATATAAAGAAGTAATAGCTGATTTTGAGAATACTGGTACAGACTTGCAGCATTTATCTTTAATATAGGTTCAGGGGTTGGAAGGCAATTGTCATTAGGTTTGGTTAGCCAAAGATATGTTAATCATTGTAACACCAAATGCCAGCTGTTTTATTTTCTGAATTAGAGGAGCATACACTAACTCGACATGAGGTTACAATATCAAACATGCAACCTCCCATTTAGAGTTTTCATGTCACTAGGCTCTAAAACCATTAACAAGTTCCCTCTTGTGTAGTTTTTTTTTCCCTCTCTTATCTGATATTGGTATTACTGTGCTGATGTTACCAAAACTTGACCTTCTGCCAGGACTGCTTCTTCGACGTTGGTAGCAGCAACAGAAGGTAAGAAGCATCGGTAAAGAGCGTTTCTCAATTTTGTGGTTCCATTTATCTGAAACAACACTAAATATTATGTATTCTTGAAACATGTACAGTCAAAGCAAATGATATAGAGAGGGGTAGTGGTTCTGCAAGCAAAGCAAAAGCAGGGACTGCAGTTTTCCTCATAGAGCTCGAGAAAAGGAGATCAATCAAGGCAGGTGGCTACGTTTTATTGAAAAAACCAGTATTAGTTTGTCTGTTTTTTTTGCTTCCCCTTTTATTGCTTGCATCTCAAGTCATTAGAATATATTAAGTCCCACATTGACTAACTGAAAGATGAATTAAAGGTAAATAACCTTGAAGCAAGTCCTATCAAATTGGTTTAAGCTATTTTGATAGAAACTCGTCGTTCAGGTTTTGGGGAAGAGCACGTTGGTTGGACTAGGGATAACATTCTTTGCCGGAGTTTGCTTCTCTTTGTTCTCACCAGCTTTCAATGTGGCAACAAATGACCAGTGGCACACTTTGAAGAAAGGCGTTTCCCATTTGAGCGTTTACACGGCCTTCTTCTATTTCTCGGCTTCTTGTTTCGTGATCGCCATCATTCTGAATATCACCTTCCTTTACTTCCCTGTCTTGAACTTACCCAAGTCATCACTGAAGGCTTATCTGGGAGATTGGAATGGAAGAGGTTGGGCCTTCTTGGCTGGTCTTCTTTGTGGCTTTGGAAATGGTCTCCAGTTTATGGGAGGTCAGGCTGCAGGATATGCAGCAGCTGATGCTGTACAGGTAATTATTATACACATATAGTTAAGTTAGATAATATGATATGCATTATACGAAACAGCATTTTTGCTTGTCTTACAAACTCATGTATCCTCCTCATATTATGATGAATCTGTATGTCGTTGTTGCTGTTGTTACAGGCACTTCCACTTGTGAGCACTTTCTGGGGCGTTGTTTTGTTCGGGGAATATCGAAAATCGTCGCGAAGAACGTATATACTGCTAGGGAGCATGTTGTTCATGTTTGTTGTTGCTGTTGCAGTACTCATGGCAGCTTCAGGTCATCGCAAATGATTATTCGGGCAAACACAAAGCCTTGGAGAAACCACGCAACATGTGGATTGTGGAATATATAAAAATATACACATACAAACGCCAAGCATAATTTTTTGCAACGCTTCAGAGTGTCAAGGGACAAGCATTGCGCATAGTTTTCTTTTGTCTTTCTTCGTTTTCCTTGACCAGCAATGTCAAGAACAAAGTTGAATTCTATTTATGTATACATACGGGACTGTTAGGATGTATGTAGTAGTAGTAGTTGTCATCACGATTGTTTTTATTTAGCATGGATGTTTTGTTCATTGTTTTGTACTCTTATATAATGTTGTTGCCGTTACATAATCAGTACTGGCCTCGTTTGCAGACAAAGATGAGAAAGGAGTGAAGAAGAAAGAGGGACATGGATGAATTGATGATGATCAAGTTAAGAAATGAAAACTTTTTGGGGGTTGATTATGGAGAAGATGCTTCGACATTGAGTTTCTCAAAGTTTATCTGTTTGGGGAAAAATACAAAACGAAAACGCTAGAAGGAGGGCTTGAACCTCCGACCTTGTGGTTAACAGCCTCACGCTCTAACCAACTGAGCTATTCCAGCTTTTTTGATGATCTGAGTCATAGTTTTAAAATAATATTTTTCTTCCTTTAGACATTTAAAAAGGCTACATATTCATATGAAATATCGGCATTTAAATGGGAAAATATTCTTTTCCAAATTCTCAAAATGTGAAGAACAAGAATGAGCAATCACGTGGTAGGTTCATATTTCCATCAATGGATGCACATGGAACACTTCAATATTTTTAGCCGAATGAGCTCTACATATATTGTATGAATTATAAAAAGTAAAATGTAAGGTATTTTGATGTATTCCTCTAATCTTATTTATAAAATAGAGGATAATGTTTTTTTGCCCTATGTAGAAGCCACATTATTAAGTTTTTATATGAATATATAATTTTACTTTTTTATTTATTTTTGGTAGATTTTATTATGATGGGGTATAGCGCATATAATATAGGTTAAGTTAAAAAATTGTTAAATTTTAAGATAAAGTTATTAAGATCTGAACTTCAAACTTTTCTTATTCAAGTAAAAATAAGTTAGAAGTTATTCGTAATTAAGATTAGAGAAGCATATTAGTTTTTTTGGCAAAAGTATGGAAAAAACCTTAATTAATTAATTAATTACCAAAATGTCCCTAAAGCAAAAGTATTAATCAATTTGCCCTATGATTACATCCCTTATATAATCGATTATAGGGATGTAATCGATTACAGGAGGTCAGATCTCTTTTTTTCCATTTTTTACACTATGTAATCGATTACGTCACTGTTCAGTAATTGATTACACCAAATTTACATGGTGTAATCAATTACACCAGTATGGTGTAATCGATTACACCAGCTGCAGAAGCACAATGAAGAAGAGATTTCGAATTGGTGCATGACGAAACTGATTTCGAACTTCTTTTTACCTACAAATGCGACTTGGGGAAGGTTTTTTTTGCCAACAATTAACCGTCTACACTATGTCTAGTCAATCGATGTCCCTATATCTGTTTTTCGTCCTACAACATATCATCTGCAAAATTCATCACCTCAAATCATATGAACTGAAAGCATAAACATTCATAACTAAACTAAATGTCATAGTCAATACAACTTCACTAAGTCTTAAAAAAAATTACAAGATCCAAATACAAACATCATGTTCGACAAAAAAAAAACATAGTTATCTAATCTGCATCCTCCTCTGAATCCTCCTCCTCCTCCTCATCGGAGACATCAGGCAGCTGGTCCTCCTCTCCGGCTGCCTCTTGGTGCTGTCCGTCCTGTAACTGCCGAAGTCCGGCCTCCAGCCCGTGCATCCGGCTCTGCATCCATCACCACCGCTCGTTCTCCTTCTCAACGTGACTCCTCCACCACTGTCTCTGTCAAAGGTTCATCTGCCTCATCTGCAGCATGATGTCACGGAGCTGGAATCCACCATCCGGCTCAACCATCTCCTCATCCTCATCTTCGTCATCGTCCGGCATAGGGACCTCAGGATGAACCACGGGGGGAGCAGGCGGTGCATCGTCCTTATCAGCGGCAGTGCATATCCAGACACCCTGTGCATTTTGTTGTATCTTGCACTACTCCAGTAGGCGCCTCCCAAAAACAGCGTTCCAATGTTGTTGGTCCACCATCTCAAATCCCTGCATCAGCACACGGAAGTGGAGCAATATACGGTGGACTAGGTAGGCGAATGGGAGGGCGGCGTTCTCCTTCTGCTTCACCTTGGACATCATCCAGCAAATATAATGTCTTCAGTTCACCGGCCTGGCGTGAATGATGGCCCACATGATCAGGATATCAACCTCCAACACCTTGGAGTAATTGTAGTCCCGGGGTAACATAATATGGGTCAGCACGTAAAAAAGGATTCGTGCATCCACAGTCAGCTGGCCCACAGTGAAAAGGGCTCTTTGACCCAAAGGCCTCCTGATATCGTTGATGGCGGCGGCTCGGTCATATCCAAGCAGGTTGACATTGGTATCCCCATCATACAGAATGGCGCTCGCCCCATCAAAATCATATCCCAGCATGTGGGCCCATATCGGAGCAGTCATCTCTATGACAATGCCGCAGACGCGCGACTTTAGCACTCCATTGATGTAACTGAGGTTATGGTAGAAGGCTCTAACCATATCCTTTGAGTAGTGAGTGACGAACTCTGCCAAGCCACGTAAATGCGAACCCTCCACTAGTGTAACTATCTCAAATCCCTCCTCTGTAAAAAACTGCATGTCCAGTGACTTGGGCTTGATCACGGGTCTGCCCGCAAAGTGTTGAAGGAAGGATACGTGGGATGCTGCATTATTGCCCAAGAGAATTGTGTATCGGAGATCTGCCGGCTGTGCCTGAGAGCCGGATGTCTCACCCTCCATCCGTGCCTTCGTACGTTTCTCAGTCTGAGGGTCAACTCGTCTGCGTGGAGGCATGATCACAACAAATGGCTACAAAGATGAAACAAATATAAACCATCAACAAACATCAAACAAATATGTGATTAATGGCATAATCACAATCCATGATCAATATCGATCAACGGAAACAGTGTAATTGAAAGAAAAATGCACAATCAACAATCAAACTCCACGTAATCAATAATCTTCAACATCCATACATACAATAACATGTAATTTGTGCTTCAATCCCACTGTTTACATCAATTTCACATGTAAACATACACACATTGTTTCCGAAACGCACAAAAACATCAATTTAATCTATTACTTGTTCAAAAACAACAACAAACAATTCAAATCAATGATTAAAACACTACATACCCAAAGAAAACAAACCCTAATCGATTACATGCACCATATCTTCAGAAAAACGGAGAAAATAGGGACAAAATCGCAATAGGAACCGAAAACCTACCAAAATCACCATAAATAAGAGCAAATCTTTGATTTTTCCTCAACCCACACCTTGATTCTGGAGCTTTATGGCCGAAAATGTCAATGGAGGAGAATGGGGGAGGCTAATCGGGTATGAGAAAGGAAAATGAAGGGTTTCGAGTGGTTTGGGCCTTTTAAAAAATTGAAACCGCACAATGTAATCGATTACGGCCCGTGCCATAATCGATTACATCATGTGGTAACTGCTATATTTGCCTTTTGATTTTATGTAATCGATTACGCCGCTCATTGTAATCGATTACACAGTGCAAATTTCATGTAATCGATTACTGAACAGTGACGTAATCGATTACATAGTGTAAAAAATGAAGGGAAAAAAAAAGAGATTTGACCCTCTGTAATTGATTACATAAGGCATGTAATCAATTACGGGGGCAGATTGGTTAATACTTTTGCCTCAGTGGCATTTTGGTAATTAATTAATTAATTAAGGTTTTTCCTGTACTTTTGCCAGTTTTTTTATACTCTTAAAAACCAAAACAAAATGATGAAGAGTACATATGGTAGTATTAGTATTTGCAAGGTTGTCTAAGTCACAAATTTAAATAAGCTTCTAATAAAGACAATTTTTTTATACTCTTGAAAACCAAAACAAAATGATGAAGAGTACATATGGTAGTATTAGTATTTGCAAGGTTGTCTAAGTCACAAATTTAAATAAGCTTCTAATAAAGACGTAAATTCAGATGATGGACTCCAACAAAAATTTATTTTAATTTATAAATAGCTATTAAAATTTTATAATTAAATAATTAAAATATAAAAAATGACAACAATTTGAGTTTTATTTCAAATTAAATCTAAATATTTAAAACTAAATGTACCAATATTTATAATTTATCATATTTAATATAAAAAAAAAAGGTTTTGAAAGTTCATGTATAAAGTTGCTTATATCAAATCCAAAATACTAAAAAGAGTTTAATAGGAAATTAATATGATTTTATAAACTAGAAATAAAAACACTACACTTTATGCATGAATTTATAAGTTGAACTGAGTTTAATCAATATGAAAATCACTCCCCATGCCATATAATAAAAACATGTCACCTTTTGGTAATAAATCAGACTCTACTAATCAATGGCCTTTTTAATTTTAATCCAATCTAGTTTTCTCCACCCGCCATTGGAACAAAGCGCATAACTGGAAGCTGTCGCAGTGTAGTGTTAGAGAACTGGACTGTTTGAGTTGGTATATGCAGCATCTTTATTCCTAAGATTCCCTCTTTCCCCCCAAAAAAATCCTATTATCTATGCCCAGAAAAAAAAAAAAAAAAAAAAATTGACATCCTTTGGATTTGAGCTGAACAAATAGGCAACTTTCACCGTCTCATCCTCCTCTGTTTCTTTCCATTATCACATTTCTCTGTGCTTTGTTCATCATATTCTTTTCCCACCCAATTTTTCGGTGGGGTAAGGCCGAAAGGGATTGCAGGAAGTAGAAGATACTTGATGCTTGAAGCATAGGTGAAGTTTCTGGAACTGAAGTTTATATTTGCATTTTAAAGATGATCGTTTTGACTGCTTTAAACCTATATATTAACTACACATGGTGTTGTGCCGTATAGTAATTGATAACAAGCATGAGTAATAACGAACCAGAAAACTTTTGTTGCGTTTAGATTATATATGACTATTTAGGTTTGAGAAGTCTTGTTTATTGAAAAAAAAAAAAAAAAATTGAGTATGAGATATCTGAGGAATCGATTCCTTATTTGTTTTAGCACATACCCAACACACATCTTAATTATCATATACTCAATTTATGAGCCACTTAATGTATCTATTAAATAGATTATACATAACTATTTACTTATGTACCAGAGTCCACCTTAATGTATTTATGAACCACTTTGACTTGGAAAGCAAGTTGGTAGTTGACTTAAAGTTTTGTTTTTCAGATAATGGGTGGAATGAGAGAATCCAAATATATCTTCTTGTCATTTCTTCTAGTTTGTTCAATGTGTCATGATGTATGTTCACATGGAGGTCAACCTTTGTCAAAAATTGCTGTTCATAAAGCTACAATGTCCCTTCTTGACCTTGCTTACATCAAAGCATCTCCAACAGTTCTTGGACTAGAGGTAAGTTTCAGGAGTTTTAGAAGCTGTTCAATTTGTGCATTTTCTTGGCGATCACCATTTTTTTTGGGTCTTAGATTATATTTTTACTTGCCGTTTCAAAGAGATTTCAGGAGTTTTAGAAGCTATTCAATTTGTGCATTTTCTTGGCGATCACCATTTTTTTTGGGTCTTGGATTATATTTTTACATGCCGTTTCAAACAGATTTCAGTGCTGATGCAAATTTTTAACTTGATCATGTTGTAGGGGCAAACCACAGAATGGGTAACTGTGGAATATAGTTCTCCTATTCCATCAAATGATGATTGGGTTGGTGTATTTTCTCCTGCAAATTTTAGGTAAACCTGGATCAGTCTAATTCTAAACTTCATCCCAATTATTCCTTGTAATTACCTTAGCTTCCTGTCTTCGGTGAAAACTTGTCTGTGTTTCCACTGACACTAGTCATTACTGTTCTATATAACCTATAGTGCTTCGACATGTCCAGAAGAAAATCGTAGGGTTTATCCACCTCTGCTGTGTTCTGCACCCATTAAGGTACACATAACATGTATTAGTATTACTAATGGACAAAACTTATGTCAAGTTATTTATATCCATTAGGTTAAGTTTTCTAATCACACTTGCTATTTTGTTATTCTTAGTTGTTAAAATACATATACACTCTTATAAATTCACCTATGAACATTTGTAAACGTTTGTATAAGATCTTATAATGTTTGTAAATTTTTATATGGACATTTGCTACTTTGCTATTGTTAGTTCTTAAAATGCATATGTCCAATAAACTCACCTATGAACTTGACTAACGAACATAAGTTACTTGACATAAGTTTTGTCCTATTACTATTAATCCTTTTGGGTTTGAGGAGTAAACAAAATAGAGGATTATCAGTATCATACCTGCTACCAGTTGTTCATGAAAGCTTTGATATTTTGTTAGAAACAATTTCAATGTCAAAGTCTAAGCGATAAGGTGAAGGCCAATGATTGGTTAAATTAATATCTCTGATAATCTTAAAAGTATATATCCTCCCTTTTGCAGTTCCAATATGCAAATTATTCCAATCCCAAGTATAAAGTAAATGGAAAAGGATTTCTGAGGCTTCAACTGATTAACCAGAGATCAGATTTCTCATTTGCACTATTTTCTGGTGGTTTGTCAAATGTAAGTTCATCCTCGGTTTAAATTTGCATTTGCTGTTAATGTTACTGTTGGAAACCATAATTATGGACCAACTCATTCAAAGTGGATTTCTTTCTTTTTTTTCTTTGGTGTACATAAGGTAACAGATTCCTTACTTTGTTGCTCAAAAACTCTTTTCTTTTTTCTCTTTTCTGTTTTCTCCCCCTGAGCCTCAATGGGATTACTTTCATTCTTCTTTCAATGAATTGATACTTACCTTTCTGAATTATACCAGAATTTTCTGTCATATATTCATATTGCAAGTGCATACTATTTTTTGTACATAATTTAGTGGTAATGACTTTTCTTACACTCATTCATTTTTCTCAAAAGCTTTCTGATATTTATATGGATCAATTGAATCACATCTTCCCTGCCTCAAGCCTATAAATTAGAAGATTTCTAAGTTTAGCAATTGCTGAACCAGTCACCATATTCTTTGAAGCATCTTGATAGAACTAGATTACTTACAATGTTAATATCTTATGATTCCAATTGCTTTTATTAACTCAGGACTCAAAATTATCGTTAGCTCACTAATACGAAATGACATTTCTTTGTTCTGAGTGCTGCTTTGGAGCCAACCAATTATGATTTATGCATTTATAGGATCTTATTTCTGTCATATACTCATATAGACTTGTGAATTTTCCAGCCAATATTTGAATTGAACTCTTCAATTCTATTAACTTGTTAAGATTTTATGCCCGGTGAATGCAATATAGCTAAATGCATTATTGTTTCTATAAATTGCATTACAGCCAAAGCTAGTGGCAGTGTCTGATAAAGTGGCTTTTGTAAATCCAAATGCACCAGTTTACCCTCGTTTGGCACTAGGGAAGTCATGGGATGAGGTAAAAATCCATTATACACCCATCACATAAAACAGAATATTCTAGAAAATAGATATGAAGAAAGAAAGTATTCTATATCTTGCCTATTGCTTTCAATAAAATCATACTCCCTCCGGTCCTTAATATAAGACATATTTATCTAATTTGATTAGATTAAGAAAGTTTGTTAAGTTAGTCAATATGACATGTATTTTCTAAAACCCTAGTCATGTTCCTTAATTCCTCAATTCCCTCTCCTCCTTGATTATGGTTGAGAGAGCATCAATAGGGATAAATTAGGAAAACATTGATAAATATGAAAAATATGTCTTATATTTATGACCAAGATCAACTCCCCAAATATGTCTTACATTATTGACCGGAGGAGTATCTTTTTTCTATATATCCCATTCACTGTTTTTCTTTTTTCTTTTTAAAATTTTTGCAAAATTTTTTTAAGGTTTTGCTGTTATTTTATCAAATTGTAGTAAAATCATTTTGAGCTTAAAAATCAGATTACTGTTACATGGACAAGCGGATATGGGATAAATGAAGCTGAACCTTTCGTTCAATGGGGTCCTAAAGGCGGGAATCATATTTGTTCACCTGCCGGTACACTGACTTTCACACGTGACAGCTTATGTGGTAAGGAAACTCTTTCCTTTGGAGGTTGAGGTTCTTCTTTGAGTATAGGACTTAAGATTTAAAATTGACAATGTTACCATGACAAATGTGATAAAAACTGGAAGATATTTTGTGAAAGTAGAGAAGAATGGGTTTTGCAATTTTGTTCTCTGAAGAAAAAAAATTTTGGCAGCTTTATGTATTTTGAAAATCTTCATTTTATGTTTCCCCAATAACCCAAAAAAAGAAAATTCGATTTCTCCAGTGTCATTACAGTGTCCAAGAAGTAATTTACCAAAAGTTAAACTGCTAGCACATGTTCAACAGTAGCTTTTCATCTCTGAACACTCGCCCACATCTAAAGCCCTTGGGGATTAAAGCTTGTGCAAAGCCCAGGCCCCTCTTACATTGCTGTGAACTTTCATTTAATGAGAAGATCAATCCTGAGGATACTGTGAGCCAAAAGCTTAAGCCTAAGGTGCAAGCCTGGGAACATAAGGAAATGAGACATTCAATCTGTGCTTTATTTCTTTTATCTATAAACTTTTTTGTGCTGGCATGAAAAATCTCCTATGCTTGAACCCTTTACGTGAAAGTTCATCTAATTCCCTTTCCACTGACTGCATACCCTATTATTCTCCTCATCAATATATCTGTTTTTTTTTTTTTTTTGATGTGACAATGTAAGTTTTAATTGGGAATTAAGGTCTGTAATAGGATAACTGGTGTAACTCAGTATTTGATTAGGGATTTGAATAAAGCCTTTTGGGACCAGGGTTATGTTAGCTCATAGTCCATTATATTGCAATCCTTAATAATTTGAATATTGATTTTGATCTTGAGTTAATTTTTCTTATTTTCCCTTTATTCCTCCTTTCTGTTCAGCGTCACTAGGTAGAAAATCTGTTCAAAAATGCTGATTATCACACACTTACATTATCAATGTGTGCCCAGGTGCTCCAGCCAAAACAGTGGGATGGCGTGACCCCGGATTTATACACACTAGTTTTTTGAGGGAACTATGGCCCAACAAAATGTATATTGATCTTAACTTCTTATGGCTTACTTTGTATGTAGTTTCCAAGTTTCTATTCTTCATTTGGGATATGTACATGACAATACAGAGACAGACGTAGGAAACATTATAGACCAGAGTTTGTCTTATTTGCCTGATCACAAGTTACCTTTTTCATTTCTAAGAACTTCACTCTCAACCGTATTATGGATTTTGCAGATATGAGTACAGGATAGGGCAAAAATTAAACAATGGGACGTATGTATGGAGTCCAAAGTATGAGTTTAAGGCTCCTCCTTTTCCTGGACAAAATTCTTTACAACGTGTAGTCATATTTGGTGATATGGGGAAGGTATGAACTGCTTTGTAAATCTTAACTGCACTCTATATCTTTTTATTTCTCAATGACACTGAGAAAGTGATTTTAAACTCCTGTAGTTTTAATGTATAAATTATGACCTCTGAGGGAAACCTGGGTTTCCAACATTCTGTAATAAAACGCAAAAAGAAAGGATGAAAAACTTACAAAGTCTTTGAGGAGATTGACCCTTGCCCAAAAATTCTCCAATTTTCTGTCTGTATCACCCTCTGCTATCATCCCTTAAGTTCCTTCTTATTCCAGGCATTTTATTCCCTTAATAGCCCATATTTGCTCCTCGCAAAGCTCTATTAGCCGTTAAAGCATCCTGTTTCTGTCATCTTGTTCAGCCATTTCATATGTTGCTATAAAGTAGTGCCAGTTCCAAGTCTTACCTAATTGCTTATCATAAAATATAACTGTCAACCAGGAAAAAAAAGGTGATGAGCTTGTATTGTCTTCATTCTTCATCAATTTTGTGAACCTTTGTTCTTTTATTATGCATTTCTTCGAATCCTTGCAAAATGTGACATATTTAACTATGCAGGAGGAAGCGGATGGTTCCAATGAATACAACAATTTCCAGCCTGGCTCACTTAACACTACCAAGCAGCTCATCCAAGATTTAAAGAAAATTGACTTAGTATTTCATATTGGAGATATATGTTATGCAAATGGGTACATTTCGCAGTGGGATCAATTCACAGCACAGGTGGAGCCAATTGCATCAACAGTACCTTACATGATTGCGAGGTTTTCCACAACATACTACCAAATGAATGTATCTTAATTTTCTTCGAAGAATTATGTCATGAAGTCATTGGCTTTATGTCCTTACAGTGGAAATCATGAGCGAGACTGGCCTGGGACAGAATCTTTTTATCAGAACATGGACTCTGGTGGAGAATGTGGCGTGTTAGCACAGACTATGTTCTACGTTCCAGCTTCAAACAGAGCTAAGTTCTGGTATGTAAGTTGGTAGTTCCATTCAAGTTCAAGTATATCTCTTAAAATGCCATGGTCAATGAATTATGATTATACTAAGTTTAACAAATAATAGGTCTTTTTGTAGTAGAACAAAGTCCCAACACGTACTTTAACCAGGCAAAGTGTTTCTGTAACAATATGGACTTTTGTATGAATCAGTGGAACACAAAACCCTTCAAAATGTATTTTAAGAAACAAGACAAGGATGAAGAATAGGATTGAAATAACAATAATAATAAGAGTAAAATACTCTAACCACCCTTCTGTTTTGACTTAATTACATAGATCTTCCTTCTATTTTGAAAATGTACACTTTAGTCCAAATCATTAACATTGTTAAAAAATATTCTTCAAGTATATTTTTAAATTAAAAACCATGTTAAAATAAATGTTGTTTATTAATTTACCCCTCATTATACAAATCCCTAATTTATCTTTTAATATTAATGTTCATTAATGATCTATTTAATATTTTTACTAAATTTAAATTAGAATAAGTTTTAGTAATCTGTTTATATGGTAAATATTAATAACTTGTTTAAAATTTGAGTAATTATTTTTAACAATATATGTTTAATGAAATATTCTTAAAAATTTTAAATTATAAGATATTAATATGCAAAATTGAGAGTGTGTGTGTTTGTGTTTGTGTGTGTGTTATTTCAAAACATCATCATACGTATTTAAAAAGTACATGATAAGTTTTCAAAAAATAAAAGAGATTAAACATTTATATTTAATAAAAATAAAAATTTATAATGATATGTAAATTAACTTTATAATATGATCAATTTAACAGTATGACAAAATTAAAAATATATACTAATTTTTTTTAACTTTGAATTTTGTATGTGATTAAATGATTTTTTTTGGGGGGGCCAAAGATTACATGATTATTAAGTAATACTTATTTTATGGAGGGGCATTTTGGTCAAAATAACGAGTCAATATTGTGACTCGATGATCAACTAACGGTAGGATGGATGGAAGTTGAATATCAAAACTAGAAGGGAGGTTTATACAACATATATTTTGATTTTAAGGGAGGTTCATATAGGTTTCAAAATAGAAGGGATATTTTTGTAATTTAGAGTAAATAGAGGGGAGGTTGATGTATTTTACTTTAATAATAATATAAATCAGGAAACTAGTGAAGCTTGTTTCAGGAGGATTTGCTATGGACAACAAGGTGATCATATGCGCTTAACACAGACACCTAGGATGGCATCTACAAAAATGATTGGAAATGATTTTTTTAAGAAAAAAGCTTTACTTTCCATTGAATGGTGAAAGTAATCAGATGATAGGGTGCTGATGTTCTTGGGGTCAAGTTTTGGCCTAATTGTTGAACCAGTGTTTCATTAAACCCTCAGTGAATCCTTAAAATAAAATGATTCCTGTGCCTCAAGAGCTCAAGGTTTTAAGTTGGATTCATCCTTGACATGATGTTAGGCTAAAACAATTAAGTTTGAATACCAGGTACTATATGTCTGTGCCTTTTTCAGTTTTTGTGTTTTTTTTTTTCACTTCAATTCCAATGAGACTTCAAGTGAAACGCCCATTATGATTGAACTATCCTTAGGCGTTCCCTTACTTGTTTAAGTCATTACATTGAACTTTTTTTTTGGGCAGGTATTCAGTTGACTATGGGATGTACCGCTTCTGTATTGCGGACACAGAGCACGATTGGAGAGAGGGGACTGAACAGTACAAGTTCATAGAACATTGTTTAGCATCAGTGGACAGACAGAAACAACCTTGGCTTGTGTTCCTAGCACATAGGGTGCTTGGTTATTCTTCTTGTATCTGTTATGCAATGGAGGGATCATTTGGAGAGCCAATGGGGAGAGACAGCCTTCAAAAGCTGTGGCAGAAGTACAAGGTGGACATCGCCATCTATGGCCATGTCCACAACTATGAGAGGACTTGCCCCATTTACCAGGTTAGCTCATCCTTGTCCACTCCACAAAGGTTTTTTTTTTGGGTCATAACTCACCCATTATACCCATAAAGGTTCGAACTTACAACCCGTGTTTAAGAAAGACTTAAAGGGAGGAGCCTGGGGTATTGGGGATGCAAGGCCAACTATTAAACAAACGATTAGTGTGCCATGTTAGGCAAACATTTAGTGTAACTTATATTTAACATGGTTATATATCTTGACTTGATTTGACATGGCTTTTTTAAACTAAATATAATTAATGTTTTTTAATTTTGGTAAATCTATGGCTACAATGTCTGATTAGAGGGATGGATAAGGACCTTTTGGTTTGAAAATAGTTGCCAAAATCAAGCATTAAGTAGATTTGGCCAGGTGGAGTTAACCTAAAAATGTTAAGGTTGATCTGGTTACAAACACAACCAATACTTACGATATATACAAACTCCAGTCCGAAGTATCAGAATTGGCTAACTAATCTGTGGATATTAAGGAAATTAGTTAAGTTAATTGTTTGTAACAAATGTGTGTTGATTTCCCTAAAATATTGTTTTAATTATGTGCATTAGAACTAACCCTGATAGAAACCTCTTTAATATATATAATTAATAGAGATACTTTGGGAAAAAGATATAAATTCGGGAAACAAAGTAGGTTGATCTCTTATATTTAAGACTAATTTAAGCATCTTGTTTAGCTCTTATATTTAGATGCAAAGGTCGTATTTCAGAAGTTCAATCCAATAATTGTTTATCTTCCATTGACTTAATGAATGCTCTTTGTCCATTTTTATTGTATATTAATTTGACCACCCTTGATCTAACTAAACTCATCTTTTTAATCAAATATATAACTGAACGCGTGACTCTCTAGTCAAAATTTAGACGAAAATATTCTCTCAAAGAACACAATAGTTTGTTGATTAAGCTTATGCCATTATAAAATGAATGCATTTTTCTCCTGCAAACCAATGTACCTAGTGCTTCACAAAACTTAAAGTAAGGTTAGCACAATAAATTTTTTTTTTAATAGGATATCAATTTAAATTAAATCATAAGGAGACAAGGCTCAGTCATTTATAAAAATTTAAGGGAAGGTGAATGCATATTGCTCTAGATTTTATGCATAGTTGATATCACATGTTGGAACCTTAACATCTACATGCCACTTATTTATAATATTTGTTCCTCAGTCAAGTGGGAGTTTTCTCATTCTCTTACTAACGAGTTAGTTATCATTAAATATTGCAACAGAATATCTGTACCAATGAACAGAAACAACACTACAAGGGACCCTTAAATGGGACCATACATGTGGTTGCTGGTGGTGGTGGAGCAAGCCTTTCAACATTCACTACTCTCAAAACCAAATGGAGTATCTTCAGAGACTATGACTATGGGTTTGTAAAGCTCACAGCATTTGACACTTCAAATCTCTTGTTTGAGTACAAAAAGAGCAGGGATGGTAAAGTCTATGACTCCTTCACCATATCAAGGGATTACAGAGATATCTTCGCCTGCACAAAAGATAGTTGCCCAAGTACAACTCTAGCAACTTGAATGGTCTGAAGCTGCTGAAAGTTTCAATTCATATGTGCCATTTTCCAACTTGTTAGAGCTGTGAGTAGATTTTCTTCCATCAATACCAGATAGATGTGTGCTGGGGTAACCTGTCCTGTCCTATCTTTCGTCATCGAGTTCCTGTGATCAACTCAGCTTTACTAGAATATACAATATACAATCCAGTGTTGTGTTTACTATTTACAGCAGGTTACGGTTTATGCTGGAAGTACTTTCTTGCTCCTAAGATAGAATCGGAAGGAAAAGTATCCTAGGGCACAGCCAATTCCAGTAACCACCAAAACCCAGTGGAATCCAGATGGATAGTCAAATGCCGTAGTTTCTATATTCATTCCAAAAACTGCTGTCACAGCGGTGAATACTGTAGCTAGTAATGTAGCTGCTGTTAGAAGCAACTCAAATTGTATTAGATGGTTCTGAATATTGCCCTGTCATATATATACTGAGTGTGAACTCTCTTTTGTAGATAATTTATATTATGAAAGAGAAAAAGGAACGGATAGCAGAATGCTAGACTTGTCAGTAACAGCTTACCAGTTTTATATTGATAAAATCTTCAGTGTCATCAATATATTCTTTGAGCTGCATCACCGACAAAAGAAAAATATTTTCAGCATCTACACAGAGCATGCTATATAAATAACAAAATATGCATCTCATGGAAAGATTATTTTGGCACCAACCATGACATGTGCCAAAAAAAAAACAATCAGAAGCCACAAGAACAAAGATAGTCACACAAGCAACTTTCTTACGCAGCAGTTGATTGGTCAAAGAAAAGCTAGGTACATTATTTATTATGAAAATTACAAAAACCAACGTAAAAATGCTGTAATTTTACGATATGGATATACTTAAGAACTCCAAGAAACTGAGATATATCTTACCGACAATAAATTATTTAGTGTGTTATCAATGACGATAAAGTATGCTTCAAGCAGCATTTCAAGTGGTTCAATCTTTTCCTCATTATTAGATGAACCAGCTAAGCTTCCATATTTACCAATGCTGCTGAAAGCCCTATGCAACATCTCAGCACCACTCAAGGTCCGCTCTGGTGAAGCAGGAGCTGATTTTGAAATCACTGTTCCAGATCCTGATAAATGCGTCTGAAGGAAAAGGTCACTTGAAGGGTAAGTATCCAATCGTCTCTTCTTCTCAGTCAGGCACATCTCAGCCATGTCCCCATCATCATCCATTAGATGCTCTATTTCATCACGAACCTAGGAATTAAACACAGATTACTAGTTGCAGGCAATAGAAAGAAAATATTACAATCAAAGGTAAGAAAATTATCATTATAAACCTTTTGGACTCGTTGAGTCAATGCAAGGAGGTGGCCTTTAAATCTTCGAACGCGCTCTAGATTAAGAGTACTGATGGATGAGGTTAGCTCATCTACTACAGGATATATTTCCATTTCTAGTTCCTTCACCTATAAAATCCAGAGCCTTCGTAACGCAAGTTGTAGATGAAATTTTGTCACGACAGTAAAGCTGGTAACTGATAACATTTACTTGGTATAACAGGGTAAGCTCAGTGGTAAAGATTGAGACAGTGGCGCAGTTATAGTAGCCAACAAAAATAGAAATAGCAACCGGGAGAACATTACATGAATCCATGTATGAATGCCACTTCTTGTCAGCAGTGTTATGCAACTCATAACGGACAAGGACAGAACACAGCATAGATCATGAATAAAGCAAAAGGAACAAAATTATGTACAAAGACAATAGAGAGCATTCAGTATCAAGTTTTCAGGGTTATCTACAATTTTCAGGAAATGGATATTCACACAAAAGTTAATAAAATCCCGCCAATAAATATTTTACCGCACATGATATAGACCACAGTAACAAAACCACAAGACTGCCAGACCTATCAACTCAGTGCTGCTATTTTGAAATAAAAACGTATAAATTATTCGGTTGAGTGTATATTCTGGGCGTCCCTTTAATAATTAGAGGTACAGGTCAATCAATTCACCTGGGCATCCAAAGATGAGCACGTCAACTCCAGAGCCAGCTCCAGTGCCCTGAGTTCAAATGGCAAATCATCTGTATCAAAAAGGCACACAATGAGCAATTTCATGCACTTGCTTCCTCCATCTAAGATCTTATCACAGGTTGGATTGTAGAAAACATATTGTCTTTAGACATGAAATCAAACTTTCCATCATCATTTTACTTCTATCCCTGATAACACTGAAACAGATGTGACCATATGATAACCCTATTAATATCAAGTGGAACTAACACACTTTTTCCCACGACTCCACCTCACCCAAATGTCAATAAGTTGCAGCAGAAAGAACTACATCCTTACCAGATTTTTCTTTCTGAAGCCGATTGCATAATTCTAACTTGTACTGGCCAACACTTCCATCCAAGGAATTCATTAGAAAAACCTCATCAGCAGTTATGATACATCGGATTTGTTCAAGGTTGACTACAATAGCCCTCTCCCGTCCTAATATGGTAGATGGATAAATGAACATAGGATCCAACAGTCGGAGATCTCTGGAAGGCAAAGAGCAAATTCTCATAATAGTAGCCTTATCAAGTGTCACAGTCTTAGAATTTCCATCCTGATAAATTTTTATCCAAGAACGACTTCCATGACCTCTTTTCTTCAGTCCTCTTAAATTAGACCCTTGATTCACATGCCCAATGAAGTTAGATCTTGCACCACCATCATGAGATGTGGCAGATTCAGATCGATGTGATGGATAAACCTCGCTTCGTGTTTCTTCCATTGGATTTTCCTTTTACAACTCCTTTCGCTGCTGATCTGAGGTGTGTTTGGCATTGGTAGTGCCCATCTCCAGTCAAAGCAAAGTTAGTAACACAAATTAGATTATACCCAATCTACCAGTTTGATATGACCCATCTCTTGCGCATTTCTCAATTTGCTAGCTAGTCCAAGGGATTACATTAAAGTAACTACTATACATGATAAACGCTTGGGCTGCTGGAATGTTACAAAGCTAGCAATGGCTGCAATTATGGGAAATCAGACAAAAACATTAATCCTATCATGTACAAGGAACCCGTATTCGATTTCATGAGCATCAAAGCATCGATAAATCGCCAATGTTCTTTCTATGCCTAGAGTAAAAATTCAACTCAACGCGACAAGTCAAGCAAAAGAAGTAGGTTCGATTCTCAAGCGTTGAAGGAAACTTCAGACACCCAACAAATCCTAAATTTCACAATATCGACACCCATCTTCCTTAAAGTAATTGTTTCAAACAAGAATCATGTAGCATATATATCACAATGCTTTCATGATGTCGATGAAGAAAGCAGAACAAAAGACACAAACCACCGTTTAAAAAACATGAGCACCAGAAAAGCAGTGAGAAACCAAAGAAAAAGCCAGAGGAAAGTTTGAAGAGGAAACATATAGCTTACAAAGCAGTTATCGTCTTATCCATATTAATATAAGGGCTAGGTACACATATATTTTTTTTTAAGTAGCGTCCAGCACTATATGTTTTTTTTGTGTAAAAATACACACGCCGTTAGGTTTTATGAGCAAAAATACCACTTCCGTTAGTTGACCGTTAACCATGGTGAAATTACCTTTTTGCCCTTAACTTAAAATAATTAAAAAAGAAAAGGGTTAAGGGTAAAATGGTAATTTCACCATGGTTAACGGTCAACTAACGAAAGTGGTATTTTTGCTCCTAAAACCTAACGGCGTGTGTATTTTTGCACCCAAAAATTTTTGCTCCTAAAACCTAACGGCGTGTGTATTTTTGCACCAAAAAAAAACATATGGTGCTGGGCGCTCCTGGAAGAAAAACATATGTGTATTTTTGCACCTTAACCCTTAATATAATAAGGATAGAATATTCTTACTATTATTTTTTCTTACTATCACTTTTTCACCATTAGATCGAATCTTATCTATTTTTATCATTTCTCTCTCTTATTGAAATTCTGATCTAACCATTAAAAAAGTGATAGTAAGATTAATAATAAAAAAAAAATAATAGTAAGAATATATACCCTATTAAAATAAACACTGACAAGAGTTAATGGATTACCTTAGAAAAAGGAACTATGAAATTGAATTGCCCCTTATGATAATGAAACAAATTTGGAAATCAGCGTCTGAAAGCTCAGAGTGTACTTGGCCGCTTTGATGTTTATGGCGCGCAGATCGTATCCAATGTGCTCTTTGATATTTATATCCCTTTCATGATATAATATCCCGGTAACTTTTTTTTTTTTTTTATATTTCCTAAAATCACTAATGCATTTGAAAAATCATAAATTTATTGTATTGAACTCTGATTGCTGGGTCATGGAGGTGATTCTTTTTTATCGTGAGTTTATAAATGCATATAGAGATTTTCTGTGTTTACAAAGTTAAATGTTTGAAACTATCTTATAGGTAAGACAAAAACTCTTTACCTAAGATGAAAACTCTTTACATTCTAAGTGTTTTGAGAGAAAAACCCTCCATCAAATTTTTTTTTTTTAAAAAAAACCAATAGGAACTTGGAAATTAATATTAATTTGCATGGCCAGTTTGATAAATTAAGTTGACCCAAAAATCTAAGATCTCGTTGACGATTTTAAACTCCTGAAGCCTTTTATTTTAGCATAACTGAACGTTTATTTTACCCCTAATATATATATATATATAGGCTTTAATTTTCTCATGTTATATGAGAAAAAAAATTTTCCTACATACACATGAGATGGTGGGACCCACATATACATATATGAATTCATATATGTATATGTGGGTCTCACCATTTCATGTGTGTGTGACATGAGAAAATGATTTTTCTATAACATGGGAAAACAATAATAGAAGTACAATAATAGAAGTACAAAAAATTGTCGTTAGTTGTCAATATCATTAAAAAACATGTCAAAAAAATTAGAGAGAGAGAAGTAACATATGGTCTTCAAAAACCGTCCATGAATTCTTCAACTGTTTTTCTTGTCTTTGCCTTTCCACCACTATTTATGAATATGTACAAAGTATAGGCATGGGGAGAAATAATAGGCCAAGACAACAAAATTACACACACACATACATATATTATAAAAGGAAAGTTAGGGAGATAGACCAAGTAAAAATATCATTTATTGTGAAGGACCTCAAAAAAATATAATTATTTAGAAAGACCAAATTTCAAAATATAAATTTAAAAATATTAAATTACCCTTAATCAAACTTCTCAATTCTCTTATTTATTTTCCGCTAAAATTAAAACAGTCAAAATCATCAATGCGACGTGAACATTTTTTTTACTTTTATTTTCCATCAACATAATCATAATCATATGGTAAATGCATTAATATTATATGGAATTTTTATTTTTTAAATTTAAATAAATTTAATTTATAATAAAAGTAAATTTTTCAAACTCAGTGATTTTAATTATGTTAAAAAATATTATTTTGATGTTGGTAAAAATAAAAATTAAGAAAATATTGTCATGATGATTTTGACGATTTTAATTTTGGCGGAAAATATAATTTAAATTATTTTGAAAATATATTGTGAGAAAGATTTGAATAAAAGAGCATAGGAACTTTGCTCATAATTGTTGGATGGTGAAAATTTACGTTTAGTTCTCATTTATTAGAATTTGAAAGATTAAAGTAGGAAGGAAATCAAAACCTCTAATTCATTTGCTTGACGTTCCCGAGCTGCCTCATCCCATCCCATGCGGTTTGCAATCTATGCAGCTCTTGGTTTCTTCCTAAACTTTGTCAAAAACTTTATCTTTTATGTTTTAGGTTTGTATCAAGTTTTAGGTACTATTTAGAAACCTTCTAAAATCTAAGTTTTGAATAGTATAAGGTAAATATGATAGAAGAGTTTTGTTTCAATCTGTGCAAAATTTAAGTTTTGAGTGTCATCCAAACAGACACGTAGTTTGGTCTCTTATATCTATAAAAATACATTTTTAGTCATTTAATATTAACACTATCAGTCACACTTACATAAAATGTTGATTCAAAGAGTTTAAGCAATAAATGCACAGTTAAATGTTGACAAAGAATGTTTACATGTTAACCTTTTAATACAATACTTTTATATTTTAAATAGTGTATATTAAAACAAGAGTAAAATACTCTGACCACCCTCCTGTTTTACTTTAATTACATAGATCTCCCTTCTATTTTGGAAACCCATATAAACCTCCCTTGAAAAAAATATATGTTACACAAACCTTCCTTATATTTTAAGATTCTATTTCCATCCATCCAAATCATTAGTTGGTCGTTAAATTTAACTTTTGAACTTTTCTTTTTACCAAAATGTCCCTCTTTAGTGTGTGTGTGTGTGTAAATATAATACTAATGGGCTAATAAAAATTTGTAAAACCAAATTTATACCACCAAAAATTTATTTTAATAGAATTTCTAACTTAATAATTATTAGTTTTGATATTATAAATTAATTTTGACTTCAAATATATATTAAACACATATATTTTTATCAAATACAATAAATTATAAGTTTGAGTTTGTATGTGTCATTTAAATTTATAATTTAATATTTTTCACAAATATTTATAAACCGGCACATGATTATTTTAAAACTTATTTAAATATTCAAAGTTCGTGATATTTTCACTAGTCAATGCTAAAATCATCAAACAAATAATTATTTGTAAAGATAAAAATAGAAATTAAGGAACAGATAAAAAATAGTAAATTCTTTAAAAAAAATTTAGTACAAGATAAAACTAAAACTAGGGATTTAATATTAAGGGTAAAATAGTAAATAAATTTTATTTTTATATAAAATTTAATTAAGAAATAAATTTTTGGAATCTTCTAGGAATATTCTTAATGGAGTTAATTGTTTAGACTTAAATATATGTTTTCAAAATAGAGGAGAGGTTTGTGTAATTAAGGCAAAACAAGAGGGGGGTCAACGTATTTTATTTATATATATACTACTAAAGAGGGACATTTTGGTAAAAAAAATTTAAAAATCAAATTTAACGGCCAACTAACGGTTTGAGCGGATAGAAATAGAATATTAAAATATAAGGGAGGTTTGTATAAGATACATTTTTTTTAAAGAAGGTTTATATAAGTTTCCAAAATAAAGGGAGGTCTGTGTAATTAGGGTAAAACATGAGGGTGATCAAAGTATTTTACTCTTAAAAAAATATTATTTTAATAAAATTAACATGAGTCGACTTTCATGGGTTTCATGGCAAGTGGCAACAATTCATGGGACGTGGGCTGACTTTTCTGCTGATAAAAGGCTCCTATAGAGCTCATCTAAAGCAACTCATCCTTGATGAAAATTTAGATTTTACCTAAAAAAAATTATTGGAAAGATGATATCTTCCAAGTATTGTAGATATTGATCATTAAAATTGTAGGATAAAAGTGTAAAAATAGTAATAATATTTTTCACTTTGAGCACCTAGCAAAATTAACATTTGATGAGAGTAAAAGTAGTAATAAACAATTTTTAAGGTAGCTAAATTAATAACGCCATTAAGTTTGATCATGTTGACTATTAATTGTAGATAACTTTCGTCAAATTGGGCCCATTTGCCTTCCCCTTGTTTATTAGAGTTAACATGGTCAAATTTAATGGTGTTTTCAATTCAGCTTTCTTAAAAATTGTTCATTACTACTTTTGCAACTATCAAATGTTAATTCTGCTAGATTCTTTGAAAAGACCTTTTCTCATTAAATAACAATTAAGCATCATGTTTTCATAAAACCAGATTAACAAGAGATTATGGAAAATCCTTTTTTCTTACCAAAGAACACACATCAGAGTCTAGGGCACAACTTCTGGCCTTTTTCCCAAAGTGCCCTTTTTTAGGAAACTATTTACCAAAATGCCCCGACTTTGAAACTATTTCCCATTATGCCCTTCTCTGGAAACATATTCTCTCTCTGCCCCCATTTAGTCGACTAAAACAGAGCTTTAGTCGACTAAATGTCGAGCCTCTTCTTTTTTGAATTTTGTCGACATTTAGTCGACTAAATCCTGAGATTTAGTCGACTAAATGTTGTGGGGTTCAAATTTTTTTAAATTCCCCCGACATTTAGTTGACGAAATCCCAAGATTTAGTCGACAGTAGGCTTTTTTAATCTATCACAACCAATTTTCCTTTATTCTTTAATCCCTTTTCTCAATATTATCTTTTTATTTATCTTCTTTATTTTGTATTATGAGTTAGCTAATATAAGAATTAGTTAGTTAGTTTAGATCCTATTATTTAGGAACAATTTAATTCAAATCCTATCTTTCTGATTTTCCCGATATTATATTAGAATAATAACTTCTTATATATTTATTTAGTTATACCGATATATAGGTAATTTATCCCTACAATCTCTCAATATCTTTTTTGTTCGTATATTTGAATTTGAATGCACTAATTTGTTAAACTTTGAGAAAAAAGCTAGGATTGTTATCTTCAACACAAAATACAAAATAATAATAATAATAATAATAAACAATTACCAGTTTTTTGTATTTTGTGTTGAAGATAACAATCTCAGCTTTTTTCTCAAAGTTTAACAAATTAGTGCATTCAAATTCAAATATACGAACAAAAAAGATATTGAGAGATTGTAGGGATAAATTACCTATATATCGGTATAACTAAATAAATATATAAGAAGTTATTATTCTAATATAATATCGGGAAAATCAGAAAGATAGGATTTAAATTAAATTGTTCCTAAATAATAGGATCTAAACTAACTAACTAATTCTTATATTATCTAACTCATAATACAAAATAAAGAAGATAAATAAAAAGATAATATTGAGAAAAAGGATTAAAGAATAAAGGAAAATTGGTTGTGATAGATTAAAAAAGCCTACTGTCGACATTTAGTCGACTAAATCTTGGGATTTAGTCCACTAAATGTCGGAGGAATTTAAAAAAATTTGAACCCCACGACATTTAGTCGACTAAATCCCAAGATTTAGTCGACTAAATGTCGACAAAATTAAAAAAAAAAAAAAAAAAAGAGGCTCGACATTTAGTCGACTAAATGGGGGCAGAGAGGGAATATGTTTCTAGAGAAGGGCATAATGGGAAATAGTTTCAAAGTCGGGGCATTTTGGTAAATAGTTTCCTAAAAAAGGGTACTTTGGGAAAAAAGTCCACAACTTCTACCCTCAAACTCACTACAAAAAATCTATAACTCTAGGCACAATCAAATAGAAATATATAGCCCACGAGGCTTACAACACCAACCCCACAACAAGGGTCTACACAAAATAATTTTTTCACGCAAGATAGGATTCGGATCCACCAAAATTATCAGAGTATATAAAATAAGGCCTCCAGCTAAACTGTGGTTAAATCGTCACTCCAAAACAATTATCCAAATATGACATATGGTAATTAAAAAAAAAAACATGAGGGCCCTAGATTGACAATATAATAATGGAAAACATTTTCTCATGTTGTAGGAAAATCATTTTCTCATGTCACACACACATGAAATGATGGGGCCCACATATACATATATTAATATGTATATGTATATTAATATTAATATTATATTAATATATTAATTCATATATTAATATACATATTAATATATGTATATGTGGGTCCCACCATTTCATGTATGTGTAGGAAACTTTTTTTTTCTCATGTGACATGAGAAAACCAAAACCCATATAATAATCAAAACAACATCGATACCAAAAGAGGACTACAAGGGCTCACAACTCTTATGCCTCTGGCCTGGGTCTCTGGTAAAATTAGAGGTATCGCCTAAAAAAATAAATAATGACGGGGTGAGATAAAAAATCTAAGTAACAATCTCAATAACAATATTCGTTTATATATACAGGTTGGAAAATACACTACTTCACTGAAATAATTTCATATTCAAACATACACACAATTTTCCAAAACACATATAAGTAGTGTTAGATATGATTAGTTTTGATGATGCCTTATATAGATATCATTAGTAAGAGCAAAAATTTTGTATAATATACATTAGCTAACTGCTATATTTACTGTAGATTAGTCCAAATTAAATTGTAGAGAATGATCAAGAAAAGAAAAGAAAGAAGGAGAAACTTGCAAATGATTCTCCAAGTTAAATTGTGGAGAATAATCAAGAAATGACATTAAAGAAAGAAGAACTTGAATATTATAATGGGACTATCAACATTCAAGTTATTATATGTGATACTGGAAGTTTTTGTGATCAAATAGAAGCTGAAATGACTCAATTCGGAGTTAAAATAAGCAAAATCAAGCCTTCGGCAAAATATGCATGAAAACTCAAGTTCTTACTTAAGAACTCGAGTTCATTTTTCAAAACTCGAGTTCACAACTTGAGTTGATGTTTCAATAACTCGAGTTGATGTTATTCCAGCCACTCTGTATACCTTTGTTTCACGTTCAGCCTGGGCAAGATCTGGTAATTTAATGATATCTCCCAAACCAGAGATCGAATTGAGATGAAACCAATTCTGTATAAAACTGGACATCTAATGCGTCATTTTGACAAAGTTTCAAGCCCAAAGAAGTTAATATGAGAGAGCTATGAATTTTCGAAGTTGGAATTGAAATTCACGTCACATAGCAGATCAAGTTTTGGTGTTTTGAGTGTAACTTACAAACTACACATCAGAATGAGTTGAAATTGGTGGCATGTGAAACTAGAATCACATACCTTTCCAAAACCATCAAAATTACAGAAAACAAAGATCAAAGGGATGAGATATGAATTTTTGAAGTTGACTGTCAATTCAAGATATTGCAAAAACGCTGGTCAAGAACAGCTTTCATTCATCAGATCATAACAGTTAGAATACAATAAGTTTGGAGATGATTCTTTTTGCATTGAAAAGAAGACTTAAATAGCTTTCTGAGAATAAGTGGTTTGACAAATTTGGAGTTATATTGAAGATGTTACGCCTACTGGAATTTGACCCTTTTGTAGCCAATGTTCTTAAGTTCTATATTATGACAATTGCACAGAATGCTAGCTAACACTCAATCAGGTAACAACTTGAGTTCCAATGTGACAACTCAAGTTGGTAACTCTAGTTTGAATATTGATAACTCGAGTTCTTATGTTTTCTCAAAGAACTTATGTTTTCAGCCTCGTTCAAAATGACAAACAACTCAAGTTCATAAGTAATAAACTCAAGTTTGTGGAAACATGGCTCGTTTTCTATTTCAATCATAAAAGGTCTGAGGAACTAGAGTTTCATTTTAATAGACTTGAGTTTAAAACTCGAGTTCTTGGACTATGAACTCGAGTTCTTTGAACCAATAGAACTTGAGATATCAACGAAGTATTAAGAACTAGAGTTCCTGTTTAAGAACTCAAGTTGATAACTTTAGTTGAGCTTTTTACAACTCGAGTTCTTTGTTAATCAGAACGCTTCATGTTTTCACTTGATAAACATAAACTCAAGTTCTTATCCTATCAACTCAAGCTATGCTTTGAAAGAAACTGAAGGTCTTCGAAAACATGAAACAGAACTCGAGTGCTTTATTTACAACTCGAGTTTGTAACTCTGGTTTATTTATTGTCAACTCGAGTTCTTGTGGCTCTGAAAGTTTATCATCGTGTTTGTAAATTTAAATTCTCTATTCAATATCTCATTACTTCATATTATCACTCATTATTATTCTCAATGCTTTTAATTATGTTTATTAGTGAGTTTCAGATAATTAAATTAATGATTAATAGCAGATTATGATAAAGTATTGTCAGAAGGAATTAAATTTTGCAGAAACTAAGCACCATCACGGCAACCAATCTCTGAGCAAACAAAATTCATTTATATTATTCTCATTCCTATGACTAACTTGGCAAATCAACGGATATTCAATGAAGTTGAGTAGTAGACGAAACTGATGAATCCAGCAAAGCACTTGACGGAACAAGTAACGACAAGTCTAACGGCTACTTTTAACAAACATCCAACGGTTATATTCTAAACTGGAAGAATTGCTCAACAGTCAAATGCTCTTCATCAACTATAAAAGAGAAGCATTCAAAATAGATGCAGAGATACGAGATTACAACTTCATCGTCAAAATGCCAATACTCTGACATCTATATCACTCACTCTTCAATTATCTCAATGATCATATAATTTACCATAGAGAGTGAGATTATTTGTATTGTGCTTCAGTGTTCATCATATTCACTTCTGAGATAAAAAATTCATTGTAATCAATTTATCTAAGAGTTACTCAAGATTGAGTGATCTTGAGTGGGAAACAGACTCTAACCTTATGGTGTGTAAAGGGGAGTATCTCAGTAAGAGATTCGGCTTCACAAGTGCCTGGGTAAACTTGTGGGATTGTAAAGGCTTATCTTGTGCCTGTATTAAACAAGAAGATAGTGGATTGAAAATCTCAAATTGAGCTTGGGGACTGGATATAGGTCAAGGATTGGGTCAAACCAAGATAAATCATAGTTTGCATATTCTCTTTCCTAAACTCTTATTTCCCAACATATATGTTTGAATGACTGACTATCAATTTTTAAATCATTACTCTCATTCGAACTAATTTCAATAAGTTGCAAAAAGATTCTTAAAGTTATTCAAAGTTTTATCAAATACCCAACTCACCCCCTCTCTTGGATGATAGCCAGGTTTAACAAGTACAGTAGTACATATGAAAGTAAGGTTTATAAAACACCTTACAGTCCAAAACAAGCATATGGAATAAATTAATCATAGTTACCTTAATTCCAAGCTTAACCTTAGCTTGAGAAGCAAAATACGAACAATCATCAATCACAAGAAGGTTCTACATTGTCACAATTGTGACTTATAATTTTCTATAGCTCAAAATATACAAATTATAATAATAATAATTATTGAAAATGATGGTTTGGGGTTTAAATTTTAAAAATGACCATTTAGTCCTTTAAATTTCATAAATGACATTTAGTCCCACGAATTTCATAAATGACAGTTTAGCCCTTCATATTTCAAAATTAAACCAATTAAAATTTCAATAATATCTCTATTAACCCAAATAAATTATTTACATAACATTTAATCGTTAAAAACATTCTATAGGACACAAATCCTAAACTTCTTAAATAGAAAAATTCATTTTAAATTTCTATAACAACCAAATAATAAATATAAACTGATTAAAATTTAATATCAATCATTCGCTACCTATATATAGTTTTATATTATCAAAACTCAAAACTCTCTCAAAATCCTAACTCCAAAATTTTTACTAACCAATACAATATCACCCTCCTTAGAAAGAAAAAAAAAATGTAGAATAACTTTTATGGAGAAAGTTTAATGAAAAAAAATTAATTTAACTACCTAAATAATCTTAAAAAATAAATAATATACCTTAAAATAACATCAACCTCATCTCCCTTCCTCTCTTTCTTCCTCATACTTTCCTCTCACCTCCCGTGTGTGTGAGTGTTTAAATAAAAGGGTGGTGAGTGCTTGAAACCACCCCTTCACAAAATCAAACAAATGACCAAGGGCGCACTTGCGCCCATATAATGCGCTGCAGCCTTATTTTTTTATTTTTTTTGTTCTTATTGTTGCTGGTTTTTTTCTTCAGATTTTTTTTCGTTTCATTTTTTTTTTCCAACAAATACATCATCCCAAATAATTTTTTCATAATTATATTTAAATCCTAAAAGTAAAAAATAGGATGTCACATTCTCAAAGTACAAAAATTATTACTGTTGTTGCACCTTTCACCCAAAATTGTATAATGCAATAAGAATCATTCATACGTTGAACTGGTGAATATCCAATTTGAAATGCAAACGCTAGTTTTGAAGGGTCTCAACTTGATCCTTGCAAACAGTGTTGTAAAAAACTAGCGTAAAAACTTACGTTTTTACATTTTTACTAGGGTATTCAGTGCTAAAACGCAGGTTAACATTATTTGATATAAAAACGGGTAGAAACTTATGTTTTTACGGTGATTATTGTTTTTACTTAAAACAAAAAAAAAGGAAAAAGGTGAAAGGGAACTTTTGGATGTTGATGATTTTGACATTCTTTAAGTTTGCAAATTAACTTGTAAGAGCAAGAGAAGAAAGCATTCATGACATTCAAGATGATGTATTTAATTTAAATGAATTGTTATAATTTAGGAATTGTTAAACTTTATTATTTTGATGTTTTGGACTTATGTTTTATATGTTTATGTAACTTATATTATATCTGTTAAATATGAATTTTTTCATTGATTAATGATTTATGATTTTTTTTTCCATGGTGTGTATATATGTATGCATGTGTGTGTAATTTTAAGCTCTAACCTTATGTATTAAAAAGTAGAAACTTTACCTGTCGTATCGTTTCTACTATTTACGTTTTTACCACTCCCTTCCGTGTCTACATAGATTGTTTTTAACAACATTGCTTGCAAGTCCACCCAGACATTAAAACATATGTGATCATGTTTTAGATTTTAAAAGTGTTTATTTAAATAAATGAAGATAAACTCCTCCCATATATACTTAAGTTGTTAATTCATATGCTAACTAAAAAAAGTTATTAATTACTATAATCAAGTTGTTAATACCTACCTAAACTTCGAAATTTCATGTTCCTATTTGATCACCAATTTATCTTTTTACTAATTTAATTTAGTAGATATTTCAGGTTTTTCTTTAATTTAAATGGTATTTATTTGATCATATTTCCTTATCATAATGTGTTATAATATATTAAATCTGAACCCCCTGTTTCTTAATCAAACTGTCCAGGTGTGATTCTGGCGGAAATAAGATAAATGATCCGAAGCCAGCGTTTTCCTTCGATGGACTGAGTGGGTAGGTCATAAATATGGCGCGAAACGCAGAAGTGGTTGCTCAGGGAACTGAATCGGAGAGTCCGATAATTCCGCGAGGCTTTTTATCGCCAGGTCCTTCCCATGGTCTTAATTTCCTAGCTGTTTTTGCTATGTTGGCCCAATTTTCTACAACCAATTTCGTTACGATGCTGAAATGCGGCCAACAACCGAAGATACACACAAATCTTCGAACATATCTTCAGCAGAGATTTAGTTTCCCAATCGATCTTTATTCTATTCGTCAATCTCCCACGAATCGTCGTAATCAACATTGGGGTTTTTTATTCGGTACGTTTGGGGTTTCAAATTTTTAATGCCTTTTGAATTTTGACATTTTGTGTTTGTTTTTCAATTGATTTGAGTTATTGTGTTGCAACTGTGTAGATCAGAATTGGTATAAGGGGGCTGCTGATTTTCCGGTGCCGCTTCCGGAGAGCCTGACGTATTCAGTAAGTTACTGTGACATCTATTATGGTTCCCCTTTGTTATTGTGATTGTTGCTATTTACTTCCTCTCATGAATCGAACATTACAACTGGGAAAGAAAATTAGAGAAAGGCATTTGAAGATGATCTAAGTTGCCTTAGATAAGAAATGAAATATACCCCATAGGATCGTACGTTCCTCAATTGAAATGTTCGCAATGGGATACTTAATGTCGTAAAGGATTTGTCTATGAAGCCCTGACATTTGCTGAAATTTTTTTATTTGAATGTTGCTTCTGTGAAGATTTTTTTTTTTTTGTTGGGACTGAACTTATTGTTTTGCTTCTTTTACATTTTTTTTTTTTTTTTTTTTTAAATAAATGATCCTTTACCCATAACTGGGAAAATTTCAGATATCTATTCATTTTACCCCACACTAAAATGTGGCCTAAAAGATGAGAATAAGTTCAGCAACTTATACTAATTTTTGCTTTCATTCACTCTTGCAGGAGTTATTAAAGGGAAAGAAAGTGATCAGTAATGCTTGCAGAAACATTTAACGAGAACAAAAATGGCAAGCATGTAAAAATATTTTCAGAAACTCTTGATGGAAAAGGAACCTATATCCGGAAAAAGGTAACCAGTAATCATTTTGAGTCAAACCATGCGGCATGTGATGGGAGTGGGAGCATTGTAAAAAGATCTTCAAAAATTCTGGATGGGAAAGGAACCCTTATCAGAAAAAATGGAACCAGTAATTATTCTGATTCAAACCATGAGATATGTGATGGGAGTGACAGCAGTCTGAAAAGATCTTCAGAAACCCTTAATGAAAAAGGATCAAGCATCAGAAAGAAAGGAAACAGTAATCATTTATGTGATGGGAGTGAGAACAGTGTAAAAAGATCTTTAGAAACTCTTGATGGAAAAGGAACCCGTATCAGAAAAAAAAGAACCAGTAATCATTCTGATTTAAACCACGAGGTATGTGATGGGAGTGAGAGCAATGTAAAAAGATCTTCAGAAACTCTTGATGGGAAAGGGACCAGAATCAGAAAAAAAGAAACCAATAATCATTCTGATTCAAACCATGAGGTATGTGATAGAAGTGAGAGCAGTGTACAATGGTCTTCAGAAACTCTTGATGGAAAAAGAACCCGTATCAGAAAAAAAGGAACCAGTAATCATTCTGATTTAAACCACGAGGCATGTGATGGGAGTGAGAGCAGTGTAAAAAGATCTTCAGAAACTCTTGATGGGAAAGGGACCAGAATCAGAAAAAAAGAAACCAATAATCATTCTGATTCAAACCATGAGGTATGTGATAGGAGTGAGAACAGTGTAAAAAGGTCTTCAGACACTCTTGATGGAAAAGGAACTCCTGTCAGAAAAAAAGAAACCAATAATCATTCTGATTCAAACCATGAGGTATGTGATAGGAGTGAGACCAGTGTAAAAAGGTCTTCAGACACTCTTGATGGAAAAGGAACTTGTATCAGAAAAAAAGGAGCCAGTAATCATTCTGATTTAAACCACGAGGTATGTGATGGGAGTGAAAGCAGTGTAAAAAGATCTTCAGAAACTCGTGATGGGAAAGGGACCAGAATCAGAAAAAAAGAAACCAATAATCATTCTGATTCAAACCATGAGGTATGTGATAGGAGCGAAAGCAGTGTAAAAAGGTCTTTAGAAACTCTTGATGGAAAAGGAACCCGTATCAGAAAAAAAGGAACCAGTAATCATTCTGATTTAAACCATGAGGTATGTGATGGGAGTGAGAGCAGTGTAAAAAGATCTTCAGAAACTCTTGATGGGAAAGGGATCAGAATCAGAAAAAAAGAAACCAATAATCATTCTGATTCAAACCATGAGGTATGTGATAGAAGTGAGAGCAGGGTAAAATGGTCTTCAGAAACTCTTGATGGAAAAAGAACCCGTATCAGAAAAAAAGGAACCAGGAATCATTCTGATTTAAACCACAAGCTATATGATGGGAGTGAGAGCAGTGTAAAAAGATCTTCAGAAACTCTTGATGGGAAAGGGACCAAAATCATAAAAAAAGGAACCAGTAAACATTCTGATTCAAACCATGAGGTATGTGATAGGAGTGAGAGTAGTGTTAAAAGGTCTTTAGAAACTCTTGATGGAAAAGGATCCCGTATCAGAAAAAATGGAACCAGTAATTATTCTGATTTAAACCATGAGGTATGTGATGGGAGTGAGAGCAGTGTGGATTCGGAAAAGCTTGATTTTAAGATTAGAAGTGTAAGAGTAAACCCAGGAATATCAAGAAGTGCTAACAATGATTACTCAAAAACAGATACCAATTGTACTAAAACCATATTAGTTCCAGATGAAACATCAAGTTCTTCCTTTTCATCAGAAATTTCATCAAATGATTTCTTCGAAGCTAGAGAAGCTAACCTTGATGAATCTTCAGCATCAGAATCTGCATCAAAAAGTGAACAGATGGATATATCTCATGGGAGCTCTAAAAGCATTGGGGGAGAAAGAAATAAACCGAGAATATCAAGAAGTGATAACAATGGTTATTTCATAACAGATAGCAATGGCATTAAACACATATTGATTCCAGATGAAGCATTGAGTTCTTCCTCTTCATCAGAATCATCATCAAATGATTTCTTACAGGCAAGAAAAGCTAAATTTGCCAAACCGTCAGCATCTGAATCTGCATCAAAAGTTAAAGATAGTGATGTCTCTCGTGGGAGCTCTAAAAGCATTGGAGGTGGAAGAAAAAAATTAGAAACATCAAAAGGTGATAGCAATCATTACTTAAAAAAAGATACCAATGTCACTAAAAGCATATTGGTTCCAGATGAAACATTGAGTTCTTCCTCTTCATCAGAGTCATCTTCAAATGATTTTTGCCAAACTAGAAAAGCTAACTTTGCTGAATCTCCAGCTTCTAGATCTGCATCAACAGATGAAGAGAGCGATGTCTCTCGTCAGAGCTCTATCAAATCTGAACCTGGCAATGACTCTCCAGTTTGTGCATCATCATCTCCAATTTACAGCTTAAACCATGGTCATATGGGCATGTCCCCAACTGTTGCCCCCCCTGTCCAAGCGATGGACCGATCACCGTCACCAGAATATGGTTCCTACAGGATTCCATCTTCAGTTTTTACGGTCAATACAAATCCTAAGGATTGGACCAGTGATTCTGAGGAATCATTGTTTAGCATTCAAATTGGGAACCCCAGTATTGCCAGAGACCATTTGTATAAATCCCTTGGATCGCGCGTGGCTAAATCTGGTGACTTGAATATGTTCAGCCCACAACCTTCACCTCCAATAGAGGACAGAGATACTTGCAGAAAGAGTGTTGAGACAGAGGACTCACAAACAACTGAAATGTCAGATGAAGATTTCAAGTTAGAAGGAAGACTTGATAAAAGCAAAAACAATTCAAAGCATTCACATCCAACTATAAGTTACAACACTCATGGCATTGGAATCAGAGCGCAGTCCTCTGCTTTACCAATGTGAGCCTATTTCATTTTTTAATTTATTTACATTATCTACAAAATATGTTTTAAACATGTAATACACGTTCCTGTAGTTGTGGTTTGCACTAATTGATAGAAACTTCTACACCTTGACTATCCTCCATCAGTAGTAGATAAAACCTAAATGTGCGTGTATAACTGCATGTCTACAATCTATTAACAAGAACCTTTGTGCATTGCAGAAAAAACAAGCAGGAAGCACCATCATGCCTCTGTTTTATTTGTAGATGGGCATTCTGCTGCCTTTCACGGCCAAGCTGTTTGTGTCTGAAATGTTGTCTGGCACTCTGCTGTTGTCGGCATGCTTCTCCTGTGTATGTTTCTTTTGGTCTACTCTGAGACATTTTAAACATTGAAGTGAAAGCACTTTAAAGAATTTCTCTTTTGATTTCTGCATTTTGCCCAATGTATTTTGGTATTTTCTGCTCCTTTTGGTCAATATTATGTCCTTGCTATCTGATTTGATCCTTGTACATACCATTGTAATTGTTCTTTGATTCTCAAGACGGTCCTTTCTGCTTCACCTTATACTCTATAAGTTCATTGATTTAACTTGTTTGAAATTGTTTCAGTCTACCCGAAGGGGAAAATCAGAATTCTGTGAGGACAGATAATCCTCAAGTGACTTCAGATTCAACCTCAAATTGTTGCAATTTGTGCCAGTGCTTCTCTTGGCTTTGTTGTACTTCTTGTTGTTCACATTCTGATAGTTGCCGCCAACAACCAAATGTAAAACACTCTGAAAAGACTTGCAGCTCAACTTCCCATTGTTGCAGTTGTTTCCATTGTTTCTCTGGGTCTTGCTGTTCATGGGACACTTGCTGCTGCTGTTCGGAGACAGATAGGACTCGACACCCGTCTCTTGATAAAGCCTCTGAAGAGACATCCAACTCAACTTCCAAATGTTTCCAATATTGCTCTTGGCCATGCTGTTCATCAGAAGAAAATAAGTATTCAGACACACATTTTCCTCGTCGCCAATCATTTGATAAAACCCCTTATAAAACTTCAAGCTCAACATCCTGTTGTTGCAGTTGGTCCCTATGTTCGTCATCTGATAAAACCTCTGAAAAAACTTCAAGTGCCACATCCCAATGTTGCAGTTGGTCCCTGTGCTCGTCATCTGATAAAACCTCTGAAAAAACTTCATGCGCAACATCCCAATGTTGCAGTTGGTTCCGGTGTTTGTCGTCTGCTAAAACCTCTGAAGAAACTTCAAGTGCAACATCCAAATGTTGCAGTTGGACCCTGTGTTCGTCATCTGATAAAACCTCTGAAAAAACTACAAGCTCAACATCCCATTGTTGCAGTTGGTCCCTATCCTCGTGGCCGTGCAAATATTCTTCTTGTTGTTGCTGTTGTTGAGGGATTGGCTTTTAAAGAATTCATACAATTTTTTGGTTTTGTTACTATCTTCAGATACTTAGGTTTGATCAGATTCCATTTCCCATATCCATAGGATCCATCTATCAACACTTCAGCGCTTATCTTTTCTAGCTTGTGTATCAAATGGGAATCCTGGGTGTCACCTTCGTTTTAGAAACTACCTTTTTCTTCCTTATTCTCTAATTGTTACTTTCTTGCTTTAGTCTGAAGAGAAAATGGAGATGATGATGGCGGCTTTCAGTCCCTGATCCTTGTGACTTTCCTGGTGCTGGTTTGGATGTTTAGAAGAACTGTGAATGATATTTCATGTATTAGTAAGTAGAACTCAATTTCTTAAATAATTTTCCTTGAATTTTCCAGAATTATTTTACTTGTCATTGTAAATTTACTGTAGATGAACAAAAGTCACATGATTTGATGGAAAAACTCTCAACTCTGTTACTTCATTTGATCTTTGTCATATGTATACTCTGTTCACATATAAACTAGAACCACATAGAACTATCCCTCTTTGTGTATATCTGTGACTAAGAAGGACTTAAGATGAAATGCATTTCAGCAGATCCTTATTTTGAAGTCAAACTGCTCAAAAATTAATGTAAATATGAAATTTTTTGGGTCTGCATTATAAGGCACTTTCTAAGCTTTTGGATTCACGTTTTGAGCCTCAAAACGTGTGATCAGCATGCAAAAGTTACGTGGGGTCAAAACTCCCACCGTCCCATGTTTGGTACTGCGATAGTGCGATGTAGTGATCTTACTTTTGGTCCAACCGTGGAATAAAAGGATAAGCAATTGCTTTTCCAAACACCTCCAAATGAATGAATAGTTCTTATTATTCTTCTCATACTAAATATAAGACTTAGTTTGTAATAGTCTTACATTTAAAACATAAAGTGGTTTAAGTTATCAAATAGGGTATTAATTACATTTTTATTGGAGTGCACTTGTATAGTGCTTGAGGGTCCCAAATGTGCACTTTTATCTTCCTTTTTAACGAAAGAAGGGCAATTGAGGTGGCATATCCTACGAGATCGATTGTACAAAGATGTTTGTCCTTTTCCCATTTGATCATAATAATTATAATAAGGGTTAAATAGTAAATCCGCCTCGGAAGTATATATCGAAGAGCAATATTACTCTGGAAGTTTTTTCTGGCTCAATTTTGCCCCGGAAGTCACAAAACGTAGCAATGTTGTCCCTTTCTGTTAAAAAACTAACGTTGACCGTTAAAAAATTGACATTGAGCGTTAACTTGTTAACGGAAAAGGCAACATTACTAGATTTTTAGACTTCCGGGGCAACATTGAGCCTGAAAAAACTTTCAGAGCAACATTGCTCTCGAGCATATACTTCCGAAGCGAATTTGCTACTTAACCCTTATAATAATGTCCTTAAAAAAAATACACCAAATGCAATTTTCACCACCTTGGGCGTCAATATGTTATGCATATACTCCTCCTCCACTCCGATCTTTAAAATAAGACATATTTAAAAGGTTAATATTGGTTTTAAATATAAGACGTGCTACCTCTGGTTCTAAATTTAATAAAGTTAAATAAGTTACTTAATCATATCATGTATTACGTGTGATTAAATTTTATATCACTTTATAAATCAAACAAAATATTTTAGAGAAAAGCGATAAAAATAAATATTTTTAAGTAATTTGATTAGTTTCCTTAATCTCTCAAGATTCAACTAGGTCTTATATTTAAGATCAAAGGCAGTAGTTTTTATATTTGTCAATTTTTTCATAATTTACCTCTTTGATACTTCCTTAACAATAATTAAGAAAGAGATCGAATGAAGAAATTAAGATGACTAAGATATTGTTAAAAATACATATCATATTAACTATTTTAACTAACTTTCTTAATCTAATCAAATTATATTGATATATCCTTTACGAGTGTGTAAGGACGAGGGGGAGTATCATACAGTGGTATGCTTTTGCGTGGTTAGCTTCAAAATAACTTTTTTGAATGCAAAAGCTCCCCATTCCTCCCATCAGAATGTTCATATTCACCATCGATCCAATATAAACTTTAGGCTAAGTTATTTAAACAACCTGAAATGTATTTCATATGTAAATTACTTTCCTGATTTTTGGAACTTTACAATAAACTTTCATAATTTTATATACATAACTCACATGCTATTAGTTATGCTCATTTTCTATCTGGAGATAGTTTAAATCTTAAGAGATTTATATACAAATAATTTTAAGTTTGAGGGGCCATATATCTACAAAAATAAAGTTTGGAGTTATCGGTATAAATTTAAAAGTTTAGATCGGTTTATTATTTAAATTAAAGATTAAGGGAGTTATTTGTATAAAATTCTAAGTTCAGGTAAGTTTTATATAATTTAACCTAAAATTTTTTAAAAAATATCATGCTCATAAATCATTAATAACGCCATTAATTTCTTTGACTCTATAATACATGAAAACCCATTTCCGGTTTGCTTGTATTTAATGATCGCTAATTTACTTAAAAAATATAGCAAATTTTGATAGTTTAGAATTTAAATGTAACTTACATATTTAATAAAATATTTTTTTAATAATTTTATGAACTGTAACTACAGTATATTTATTTTCAAGCAAAATTATGTTTCAAAAATATATAAACATGAATTTAGATTACTTATGCATTACATTTGCATTTACTATTATTGATTACTAAATCACCATAGTGAAGAAGTCAAATCCTCAATTTGGTCTGCTTAGTAAAAGGTTGGTTCATATCAGTCAAGATGTGAGTTCAAATCACGTTGTCCATGTAAGGTCCTTATTAGGGAGTAATATGCAAATATCTTTGTAATTACTCTTTAATCTTAGGGCATGCCCTAATCTGATAAGCCTTGAGACCCTAATTATCTAACCTTTTAATTATAAAAATATAATAATTTTTTAATACAATGTATATCATAGAAATTAATAAATTGTCTGAATCATATCCAAAAATAAAATCATAGCTTTCATATTACATAGAAAGAGTTAAGGTGTAAAAATAGTCTTAAACTATTTTCAAAAATAGACTTGGCACTATAAATTTTTCTTAGGTGCAAAAGTGTTCTTGAACTATTTAAAATAAGGCGAAAATGCTTATACGGATAAGTAGCACAAACTTCTATTTTATGAAATCCACAGTACTAATTTTTAATGACTATTTAATTAAGAAAACTGTTAACCCCCCACGTTTTAGGTATAAAAGTGCCCATAAACTTATTAAATGAGGCAAAAATGGCCACACGGTTAACTAGTATAAACTTATGTTTTGTGGGACCCATAGTATTATTTTTTAATGATAACTTAATTAAAAAAACTCTCATTCCCCAAAAGGGGGGGGGGAGGGGGGAGTTTTTTTAATTAAATAATCATTAGAAAAATGATATTAGGTCTCACAAAATGGAAGTTTGTACTAGTTAATGGTATGGACATTTTTATCCCATTTTTAGAAATTTATAAGCATTTTTGCACTCAAGAACTTATGATGCCAGGTGTACTTTAGAAAAAAGTTTATGACCATTCTCACACATTAATCCTACATCAAAGAATTGACTAAATTATATGAAACTTTACTGTTTTTAAGGAAAATTATTTTTTTAAAAAAATATACACACACACTCATGAATTTAGATTACTTATGAATTAAACTTACATTTACTATCATTGAAGCACTAGAGTCAAGAAGTCACATCCTTAATTTAGCCCACTTGATAAGAGGTTAGCTTATAGCACTGAAGTCAATATAAAGTTGGTCTAGTAGTGTAAAGTCTCGTTAGATTCTTGGGGTCTTGAGTTTGAGTCTCAAAGGAGATACTTGTGTTGGAAGGAGCAGCCACAAACTCGGAACTAGATATTCGACGATAATATATTTTTTTTTAAAAAAAAAAACTTATATAGCACCCAAAGTTATGAGTTCAAATTTTACTATCAATGTGAAATGGTTTAAACTTGTTATGAGTTTAAACTTATTGATAAATGATATGTAAGCATCTCAGTAACCATTCTTTGATCCTTAAGACATGATCTAATCTTGGGGAGCCTTCAAGACCCAAATGATCTAAATTGTTGCTTATAAAAAAGCAATAATTTTCTTACACTATTTATGCCATAAAAATTAATAAATCATCCTTACTATATCAATATATATATATATATATATATATATATATATATATATATATATTAAATTATATAAAACTTCACTCGATTTTAAACCATATGTGAATAACCCCCTTAATCTTTAAAATTTAATAACAAACTTCTTTGAATTTTGAAGTCTATGCTAACCTTCAACTATCAGTTATATACACCTCTTAAATTTTAGGGAAAATCTTAAGAAAATATTATTTAAATTTTAAAATTTTAAATAGATGATTTCTCAACAAAATGAGTTGTTAAATGTTACACTGTTCTTATTAATTCCATTATTATTATTGTCAACACGATTTTAAAGTTCAATTGATATTTTTTTAGTATTTTTCCTAAAATCTATTCTTGTATCCATAGAACACGCCCCAACCCCACTAAAAAAAACTTTGATTGATATGTAAATAACCACTTGAATTTTGAAATGTGCGCAAACAAGTGATATGCAAAATTCATTCATTTTAAAGTTTCAAAGATTAGAAAGGTTATATGTACATGATCCAAAATCTAGGAGGTTATATATAGATTTTAGCCATAAAAAATTGAATTTTAATAAAAGCTTAAAGTGAAATTTCCATCATTACATTAAAAATATTACAAGAAAATTGAATGTGATTTTTTGGAGAAAATATCAAGAAATAACATATTCTATTTACTAAAGTAATTAAGTTGACCAGACTAAAATACATTTCTGTAAGGATACAAAAATTCATTATAATATTACAATGACAAGAGTAAAGTGTAACTATTATAAAATTAAGGTGCATGAAAGATGCGTTCCAACTTGAGACCTTTAAGGATTGAGATCCTTTATGAATATATACTATATCATATGAAAATCTCATACATGCTTTATTTATTTTTTTAATTTTTATTCTTGATACCTAATATGCAAAGAAATATTCTTAGTCAAGTTGAGTGTAAAGCTAAAGCTAATAAAACTAATTCATTATTCATCGCCTCACATTAGATAACAACCAGGTGTAGGTCCCATGATAGATTACAAAATCTGATAGTTAAGTTATAGGAATACTATGCAAGTTATTATGGATTTATAAGAGATGTGTGAACACTAAATAAGTTTTTTTTTTCTTTCATTAATTGTGTGTGTATTTTGCATTAATTAAATGTTAGTGACACATATATTTACTCTATTTCTCTCTCTTACGTACCCCTATAAATTAGGCATACTTAGAAAAAATATTATTTTAGACATATTTATTTTTTTAGGGTTAATATAATCTTTGTTTCCTCAAATTTGCCCCCATTTTGATTTTAATATCTTAAGTTTCATTTTGTTTAAAATATTAATCCCTATAACTCAGTAAAAACCTGAACCATTTTGCCCCTACAAGGACCAAAACTACTTATTTAAAAATTGAGGGACCAAAACCAAAATAAGGGTAAACTTAAAAGATCAAAGATGATATTAACCCTTGTTCTTAACTAATTCTAACCAATTACTTAAAACATTTAATTCAATGATCAAACTCTTATAATAGGACAAGAGGAAGTTTAAGATTTTCAATGCTTCCAAACACTATTATCTATCTTGCCTTCAACACAAGTTAGACTGTCTAATATCTGAGCCTCAGCAACTAATATTTTGTTGTTGGGACATTGGGTTGGTAAATAGCTTTACCCTCAACACAAGTTTAAGTTTGGAGAAGCATACTTCCTCGGGAAGACAAAAACTCTATAGTCACTATAATAATATAATTTACTATAGCCATGAATTTTTCCCTTTTTTGGGTTAAAATTATGTCATTTTTATTCATTATTTAAATTCTATTAAAATTACCCGAACTATGGAAAACACAATTTTTTTCTTATTCCATTCAAAACCTTGACATTGTGTGTGTGTGAGGGAGGTTTTTTTTTTGGGTGTGAAATTCAGACGCAGCTGGGGAAAAAAAAAATCCCAACCAAAATATGTGTGTAAAAATGAGCTTGATCTAGCTGCACAACTTGCTGATGATATTTATAAATTATGATCACCATTGAGGGAGATAAATTGCAAAGGCATAATTACGCATTCAACCCTCTAACTTAATCCAAGTTTCAATTTGATCCCTTAATTTTAAAAAGTGTGCATTCAGTCTAATATTATTAACCCCAAATGATGATTTTTTTGTAACATCAATGGCTATTTTGAAAAATAAACTTAATATATCAAAATTTGAAAGGGAAAAAAAAAAGTTAACTATTAAAGTATCAATATCAGCATTTTCTTAACGACGTTAACATGAAAGAATTAAAAAGATATTTATAAAATTAAGGAATGTGAAGTTAAAGAACAAAAACATAACTCGGGTGGGTGAAAGTAGATTAGGCTAGACTTTAGCTAAATAGATATCAGCCTGCAACAAAGATTCAAAACCTGAGCTTTTATGGAGGCTTTTGTAAGGTATGAGTCTTAGCCTTAAAAAAACCTCCAAAAACCTTTAAAGTATACGTCTCTCATATATAACTCTTAACACTTATTTATAATATGACATTATGTCTTAAAAGCCTAACATTCATTCTCATTATAATACTAGGGATTAGTAAGTTAAAAAAAAAAGATGTATAATGACAACAGTTGTTTGAGCAAATAGAAATTGAAAAAAAAAAAAAACTAATCATCTATCTACTAATAAGATATATTTTGTAAAATGAGTGTAAAACTAGATTTTACAATTTATAAAATTACGGTAAGGTTAAGTTGGTAAATTTATAGATAATCTATAAAATTAGGTTAAGGTGCAAAAATACACATGAGCTTTTTTTCCCAGGAGCAAAAATACACATATGCTTTTTCGAGGAGTAAAAATACACATGTGATTACCATTTTTGTGCAAAAGTCATATCTCACCGTTAAGTCACTGTTCACCGTGATGAGAGAGAAAGAGATAAGGTGAACAGTTACTTAACGGCAGTAAACAGTGACTTAACGATAAGATGTGACTTTTATACCAAAATGGTAACCACATGTGTATTTTTGCTCCTGGGTGAAAAACTTATATGTATTTTTACACCTTAACCCTATAAAATTGTTTAGATGATATCATATAAACTTATATTATGTACAAATTTAAAAAGTTAAATAGGTCCAGCCTTATAAAAGTGAGGATGTCCTGATTTTGGTCAATTTACTAAATAGGATAAGCTTTATATTGGTTAAGCCGTAAACCCCAATTAGGAGCTTAACCTATTTCCACATCTAATATTAACTCCTGTTTTGGCCACTTTTTCATAATTTACTATTAGATTCTCTTGGGTAATAATATTTAACGAACTTAATTAGGGGGAAGAACCATTATTCGTTACTTTTTTATGGGGTAAAATAAATGGATCTTCATAATCAGTTTATTTCTTCTTTATTTTGGGACCTTCATCTTCATAATCAGATTAAGCTACAATTTTACCATTCTTTTTGGTAAAATGGATGAACTTAAAATTGTCTCCCTATAAACATCTCAACTAACACAACTTTCCAATGAACTCCATCTCAGAATCACCTAAAATATTTCTTGTGCTGCTCTATCATTTTCAGTTGCACTTCCACATGTTCTTCCCACCAAGAGAAGATCACAATCTGAAACTTCAATTTTATCTAACATGCTTCTCTCACTCACTCACTCAAACATTGAGGAAAAATAACAAACATCACAAGAAGATCCACAGGCTACTGTCAAACTGATGAATAAGCCTCACATTCTCATCCAAAAACAGGCAAAACATTTACACATGATTTAGCAAGAATTAAGTTAAGAAATTACATAATTCTTCACTTCAATAATGTTATCCCTATAATTCTGCTACTTTTGCAGAACATGAGGAGAAACTCACTGTCATCACAAAAAGGGTGTGTGGACAGGGTTCACGACTATGTGCCTAAGTGGGTGAGAAACATCACCACAACCAGCATGCTTCACAAACTCTGCTGGGGACAGGAACATCCCATGGCACACACACATTATCCTCACTTCCTCTCCTTTTCCATACCTGTATAAAATTCCCTCAATCCTCCTCCCGTTGGGACCATCCCCTTTCGCAAATACACAGGGCATGTCCTCCATTGAGTTTATCCCGATTTCCCTCCCTCGCTTCGGAGAAGAGTCAGGTTTCTTGGATGGATGGTCCGGCTTGGCCCTGGAAGCTCTGATCACAATGTCATCTGTCTTTGCCCCTGATGAACCTGCTGAATCCTGTTTGCTTTGTTCCTGCAATGGATTATTACTAACAGCCGGGCTTCTTGCTTCACCACAACTGCTTGATCCTGTGATGTAGGGGGAAATGATATAATTAGACCAAAAACCATAATACTATCCCCGGTTCTAAACATATGAAATATTTTGTAACATGTATTATATTTAGGACCAGAGGAGTAGATTGCAATATTGAAACTTACATTAATTAATGATAATGTTTTCATTGAACGGTTGAGCACAGACATTAAGTGACAAAGAAGTCAACTCAAATAAATGGTTTATACGATCATACAGCCCCAGAAAAGAATTATTTCCATTTGCTAGCTAACTACATTTTAGTTTATCATTTGTTATATTCTCCCAAGTACTGAACCATAAAAGCCATTGGTTATATGGCAGGCTTTAAAACAGTTAGTGGATTGTTAAGCAACCTAAAGAAATTTCAAACTTTCAAAACTGTCAAATATTTCCTGAGGTTTAAGAACAAAATTTCAAACTTAGAGTGACTATCCCAAGACAAAAAGAAATAAATGGAAAAGAAATAAATGGAAGGAGAAAATTCCAATTTTGACATTCCAATTCTGATTCTCTCTTTCTGCTTCTCCAAACAAACTATTAATCTACCCTTATAGTGCTTAATCATTTCAACATATTTTTCCTGTAAGCAGACTAGGTTGTAAAAAAGTGAACCTGACTTGCACATGCATATATGGAATAATGAGGAATACAAACATCATGCCATAGAACCCAATCATAATACAAAGATTGCTCCAAGAAGCTTCCAAGTCTGATGCATGTTTTCATGATCACAACAATCTTCAATATTGACATATCTCAAACCTCGTACCAAATGGTTAAATTTCACTCAGTAAAATGATAACTTTAAGCAGCAAATACTGATATTCTCAAAGCTAAATGCACGTCCCTCCACACCAAATTCAGTTAGTTCAAGAAATGTTGACTTAGCCAATAAGGAAAAGTGGATAGTACGCTAAAATCCATTACTGGCTGCTGATTTATGTAGACGAAGAAGCTTGGTGTACCAAATTGACTGGTAAAGTATTGAGATCTGAGAAGACATACAGGAACTACAGGCAACTGTTATATATTTACAGTGGTATTTTGCTGAATGAACCTAGCTGTCGAATGAAACCAAGTTTTGATCAATACTAAACTAAATTTTTGTTGGCCAAAATATAAACTTAATTAAATCTTCTGTAACATTTTTTTTAATATTACTATTATAATGGAAAATATCCTTCCTAAATATATCGTTTAAAATTTGGACCTAAGTAAAATATCATTGATAAAATAAATTGCAAGTTAAAAAGGTTTGATTTTGAATTAAAATATTAAGTTGCATATGAATTTCTCCATCCGATATTTATAATATATGGACAAATAGATTAATTTTAAGGATATTTTATTATAAGAGAAAAGGTTATTAATTTTTTCAATCAATTTTGAGGTTAGGGGGCTGGATATGAGATAATTGAATGCCTATGGGGAATGAGAAGGAAATGGAAAAAGAAATGGAACAAAAAGGTGATTTTCCATTGTGGAATGTCACACACATATACATATCCCTAACTAAAACTACTAATAACAAATGATAGTTATTATTGATTATAAGAATTCAATAGATATCACATCTCAATTTTCATGCCATGAAATAAGATTCCTTTTTCTTCATTTATACGATAGGTGGCAAAACACTTTAGGGTAATGGGACAAGTCACAAGTATAAAAGGATAGTGGGGGACCAGTTTGTCATCCCTACATATGAAATTGATTATGTTCAACACTACTGCTCATCAAACCATATCAAGAACAAGAGAAAATTGCCTGAGAGCCCTTCTAGATTGACCTAAATGCATTTTGTTCCCAAATCTCAAGATCCATAGATTTGGATTTTGGATGGCGCATTTTGATGAGTAAAAATGAATAAAAAGAGGCAGCCCAACGCACAAGGCTCCCACCAAGTGGGATCTAGAGAGTGATAGATGTACACAACTTTATTCCTACAAGCGGAGATGCTATTTCCAGAATTTGAACCCGTGACATCTAAGCCACATGGTAGCAACTTTACTGTTGCTCCAAAGCTCACCCACTTTATAAATTTTTTTTTTTTTTGGGGAGGGGGGGTGGGACTCCATGATTTTCTCCTCCTTGGTGCTATAATCTAATTTACAGCTCCTGTTGATGGCATGAAGGAACTGTGTGCCAGAAAAATCTTAAGAGAATAAAAGTCTCTATCAAATAAGAGAGAAGGGAATGTGAGACTCAGAATAATTCTTGTAGAGATAAGAATTGTTGCGAATATTAATTATTTTCTTAAATCATCAAACGTAATCTGTTTCCGTATGCTATCTATGGCTTAGGTTCAAGATAGTGGGACTAATTTAAAATCATGAAAAACCAAAAACAGAATATTTCTTTCTAGAATGATTATTTCTTGAGTTTGCCCTCAATTGCCACTATTTCCAAATTCTACATCCATATACAAAAGTGAAGAGGTGCATCCTCTTTATCATCAAAAAATTTAAGAACCCAAAAGGTAGAAGAAAAAGAAAAACCACCACCCACATAAAGCTCTCACACGTAAAGTAACTTTGGTTTGCTGAAAAAAATGAAAAAGATCACAAATTGATCAAACTAAATATCGCATCCTCCTATGCTGACCAACCAAAGTTGGAATTCTAAGAATCACCTTGTCATTTTTTCTGAAAACTAAACAATAGCCGAGAACAAATGGCATCAGAATCTACACTTTTGATCTTCCCTATCATCAGCGTTTCTAGCATCCCATTCAATTATCAACCCCTAGGAACCTTCAAACATACAGTCAAAATCCAATCCACTATTTATGCAGATTTACACCATCCACACCAAAGAAAACCATAACAATCGACCAAACTAGACATGAAAGGAAAACTAGTTAATGATGAACATAAATAACATCGCCAAAACGATTAACAGTGACCGAATAAAGAGGGAAACTAGTAGGTAGTTGCCAAGAAAAGATGTTATTTCTCCTTCACAATCTTATTAACATGCAAGGAAAACTACTAAACTCAAAACGCTTCCATAACCAAAAGGCATATTGTTAAGATTAGAAAGTTGGCTAAATAAAGAGGAAAACCAGTACAGAGTTAGGCAATAGCATGCCTCTTCAGTAATCTGGTTAACTTCGTCTATAGAACTTTAAAAAAACACTCAACTAAGAACAAAGTTTGAGTATGCCTAACCCTGATAACCCAATAAGTTAAAATAGAGGAAAACTTGTAGCAGTAATTTACCTTGAAAAGGTTTGCTCTCCATTTCTGACATTCCTGAAGAGCTTCCACCTTGAGAATCCGCAGAGCCTTGAGAAGAAGGCTGTGCATAACCTTGCAAACCAACCTTTCCTTTGGCCAATACATCACCAAGAACCACTTGCACTTGCCTAGCATTACAAGCAGATGATGCAACCCCGCTAGGTAACCCAAAAGGTCGTGGAGACACCGTTGCACCGCCGACACCTTCCTCTGCAACGCCACTGCCGCCATCTCTCTCCGTCTTGGAATTTCTCTGCTTCTCCGACCGCCGTCTCTTAGCCTCCATTCGCCTCAATGTTTGCAACTCCTTCCTCTTCCTCCACTGCTCTTCGGTCTCCGTCGGAAGTGACGAAGTGCGCATGAGAGTGGTCGGGTACGCCCGCGCCGGTGCCGGCGACGGAGTATTTGAGTCGGCGTCCTCTCTGATGAAAGGCATTGTCCCGACGATAGACGACGATCGCATAAGCTTCTTAGCATGCTTGTCAACACCGAACCGACCTCCCAACGATAGGCCAAGGCTAAGCTCAATCTCTTCCGATTCTTCGCGAGCCTCTGAGTACAGCCTTTGCTGCGAATTATTATTACTACTACAAGCCAGGAGTCTCTGAAGAAGATCTCTCGGATACTTATCCATTTGAAGAGCGAAATTCTCCATAGCCTTGCTTCTTCTTCCTAATTCGTTAGCCTCGCCCATGGTTCAACAATCAGTTGAAAAAAAAAAAACAACGGGGAGAGAGAGAGTGATTCACTCGATAAAAATAAAACTTCGACTTCTATCTACTCAACCTTCGCCGATACAAGAAACCATGGTTCGTCATGGTTGTTCAAATTCGAAAAATCCTCGAACTAAAACATGTTTCTCACACGATAATGCTCAATCGCACAGGAAACACATGACCCGAAACTAGAAGAAACGTTTTCTGCTCCCAGAAAACAATTCGAAAAGGCAGCAAGAATAAAAAAAATTAACTAAGATTACTGTTTGAATAATCAAGAACGAGATAAATTTAGTAAAATATGTAAGCAATCCCCACAAAAAGTCGCTGAATTCTTTTTCCCTATCTGCAAAGTAACCCAGCTCCGACGCGACAAACTGTGCGACATGGTTCTTTTTCAGAAAAAGAAGCAGGAAAATTTTTTTGAAAAGAAAGCACAGAGAATGAACGAAGAGAAGAGAAGCGATGCAGGAGAAAAGAGACGGAGGAAGAAATGTCCAGTGCTGCGTTTCGAAAATACCCCTGAGATTGTGAGAACAAAAGTTCAAGGGTCGACACGTGGCGATCGGAGGGTGGGAGAGCGACACGATTACCCAGAGATATAGTAATTAAATTAAAAAAAGGGTCTCTCTGGCTTGGAGGGGTCGCTGTCACGTTGTCTTTTTTGCCGGTGACACGTGTCAGGTGTAGAATCGGAGTGCGAGGGGCGCCACGTGTCTGTAAAATACGATCATGGGGAGGCTGACATGTGGGCCAATGATTTAGGTCGTCGTATTTGCTGCGGCGTGGGTTCATGGTCGCGGCGCGTCGCGTCTGTGGGAAGTGAGGACTAGGGGTCAGCATAGCATACTGTTCTGCCCTCTGCGGTTCGGAATTGGCTTGCGTCCTTTACATATTTTGCTCCGCTGCACGAGAAACGGTGACGTTTTGGCAAATTTTCACACACTTGGACCTTTTAAAAAACAAAAATCAGAGCACTTCCAGATAGTAAACAGATAATTCAACGTACTGAATGGAACTAAAAAAATTCTTCATGATCCTAAAAAATTATTTCAGAATCTTGAAAAAAAATTTTATGGCACTGATTAGTATTAAAAGGATACTGACGAGTACTGCAAAAATAATTTATGATATTGAAAAAATTATTTTAGGATCTTAAAAAAATATTTCTGATTTTTATTCCTACTAAAAATATAGTTTAAAATATTTTTTTAAGATCCTAAAATAATTTTTTCCATATCATAAATTATTTTTACAGTACCAGTCAGTATCCTTTTAGTACTAATCAATGCCATAAAATCTTTTTTCAAGATCCTGAAATAATTTTTCAGGATTATGAAGAATTTTTTTAGTTTCATTCAGTATCCTGAATTATCCTATTTGGAAGTGCTCTGAATTTTATTTTTTATTTTAAAGGATCAGGTGTGTGAAAATTTGCCAAAACGTCATCGTTTCATGTGCAGCGGACGGAGCAAAAGATGTAAAGGACGCAAGCCAATTCCTGCGGTTCGTGAAGCTGTCTGGAACAGCCCCATGTGATGTGAAAAGTAGTCTATCTTCTTTAGCTGTATTCCACGATATGGGGCATAATAATTTTAATGGGATCTTTTCCTTGATTTATTTCAGGTCAAAGTTTTTTTTTTTAAAAAAAAGTTGCATATCGTACTTAAAATATTTTGTAGTTTATCAATATTTTATGTATTTTGTGAGGCATTAACAACTTTAAATATTTTTTCATTGTATAAACCACCACAAATTTTCTTTTTAGGTAAGTGATCCAACTCCCTAAATCACTTTTTAATATATCTAATACCTTAAAATATTGTTTTTTTAAATGTATCCAACACCTTAAATTTTTAAGGGTAAAAAAGCAAAAATACACATGTGTTTTATTCTCGAGAGCGTTCAACACCATATGTTTTTTTTTAAGGTAAAAATACACATGTGGTTACCATTTTGGAGCAAAAGTCACATCCCACCGTTATGTTACTATTCACCGTAATAAAAAAGAAAGAGATTAAGTGAACAGTAACATAACGGTGGGATGCGACTTTTACTCAAAAATGATAACTAGACGTGTATTTTTGCTCCTTTACCCAATTTTTAACTACAATGTTGTACCAAAAAAAAAAAGTGTAGGGTCATGAGCCACATGAAAAAAATACTCTAGAATGCTGAATGCACCATAGAATTCCTTAAGGCACTAGATGTACATGAAAAAAAATACTTTAAAATATTCAATGCTCCTTAAAATAATTGGAAGTAACTTTCTAAAGACATTTTCTAAAATCAGACTCGACAACTTGTACTTAATTTACTTTACTTGTTATTTTTCATATCTTTATTTATTTTTTATTTGTATCTTGTATCTTGCTTCTTGAAGAGCCAATGCATACATGATATATCAATCTAATAATAATGAACATATTCTCTCTAATCTTAAATATGAAAATTAAAATGAAGGACCTACAAGAAAAAAATATTTATTAAGAAGAACCATAAAAATTGTAATTATTTAGAAGGACCAAATAAACGAATATAAAATGAATAATACTAAACTACCCTTAAGAAAATATTCTCCATTTCCTCCTACATTCTTTCCCACACTCTAACTTGAAAACTAACACAAAATTTTAAATTTCAATAAATTAAATAAATTTTTTCTAAATTTTCATTTTTTTTAGGAATTGTATAGATATATCTATGAAAAAAAAATTCACATTCTTCAATTTTTTTAAGAATTATAATTTTATAAAATAAAAAAATTTATTAATTAAAAATATTATATCATTTTAATAAAACACAACGCGTTTTATAATTTATTGTATATGTCAAAGCAACAACAAATTATGTGATTTAATTATTTTTATTTTAGAAAAGTCTTATGTGGGTTAAAAAAATTAATTAAATGATAATTAAATTAGAAAATATAAATAATCTATTATATCCTTAAAAAATGAAATGATTTTAGTTTTTATTTTTATAAAAAGAGCTTGATGGATATCAATGTTAATACTTAACAATATAAATCTGAAAACTTGATCATATATTTGTTAATTAAATGATCTATTGATTATATGAATATTTAACTTGTTGGAAAAAAATAAAAAAAAAATGAGTTTGAACCGTAGTTAATTAAGAAATATATTGATTTTACATGAGTCTGAAACTTGGAAAAAAGACTATACAATGATATTATATGTGAATGACGAGCACTTTTAATTTTAGTTGTTTTTTAATTATGAATGCAAGAGATAACATAGGAGATTTGATTAGGGACAAATTAATAATTTTTTAATTTATATAATGATATTTGGTCCTTTTAAGTAATTACAATTTTTTATGGTCCTTGTCATTAAATATTTTTCCTCCAAGTCCTTCATTGTAATTTTCCCATCTTAAATTGCACTCCCCCAATTTTTTTAATAGGGTTAAAGTATTAATTTGTTCTAAAAGTTTTCACTCAGTAATAATGTTACTTTGAAAGTTTTTTCAGGCTTAATGTTACTCTGAAAATTTCAAAACGTAATAATATTATTACATACTATTTAAAAACTAACATTTACCGTTAACTTTTTAATAAAAAATGACAACACTGCTTTATTGTAATACTTTCAAGACAATCTTTAGCCTAAAAAATACTTCCAAGGCCACGACACTCCTCATCAAAAACTTGTAGAGCAAATTTGTACCTTAACCCCCCCTTTTTTTTTATAAAATTACAATTATTCAACCAATATAGAGTTAGTTTAGTGGTGTAAACTCTACTAGATCCCTCTAGTCTTGAGTTCGAATATTAGAGAAGACATTTGTGTTGGAAGAAGGAGCCAAAAAACCCTAAACCAAATATTGGATGCTATTAAAAAAAAAACATATACTCAAATCACTCAAAACAAATCACTGGTGAAAATTAATTAAAAATGATAAACATGTAAAAGATATAATTTGTTTCCAGATATACACTTATTTTTGAAGATGATGAGTAAGAAAAAGAACAAGTGGAGAAAATATGAGAGAGATTAACTGGGAAAAAAAATTAAGGAATGCATGTATTTAATTGGGAATAAAACAAAAAAAAATACATTAAATTTTTGGACAAAAACAAAATTACCGCTTAGGGGGAGAGGGGGGGGGGGTGGCAGGGAGGGAGGACGGGGAGTATATGAACAACACCTCCTAGAATAAGCCTGTAAGTTTTCTTTGTTTATTCTCAATAGCAATATTGTTTGGGGATTTTTAATATTTGGATTGATTCAATTCGGCAGCAGATTATTGTAGTTTCAGATATATGATATTTTTCTCTCTTTTAGAAAATAGGAACTCCCATTAGGCAAAATGCTAGTATATTACTTTAAAAATTACTCTAGTATTAGTTGTATGCTTAATATAAGATATATTTAGGGAGTTAAAGAGAATGACTAGGATTTTTAAAAAATAGATATCATATTAACTAAGACTAGGATATTTTAAAAAATACATGTTATATTAACTAACTTAACTAATTTCATTAATCTAATCAAATTAAGTAGGTATTTTTTATATTAAATATTGGAGGAGTATTATTTTTCTTAATTTGATTGGGAGGGGAAAAAATCTATATTATATTTTGGTGATTAACACCTAATATAAAAAAAAAAAAAGCATATTAATTAGTTTTGTCAAAATTATCCTAATTTATAATTTTTATATTTTATTTAAAAATTATTTTTTAATGATTTAAGTACGCCTCCTAATAGGATAGATAGACCTTATAAATGATCTATGTTGAAATGAGGGAAGGTATACAAAATCATACTACTCATGAGTCTAATTTAAATGGGCCAAAAATCTACTAGTATTATTTCTTTTGTTAACACAATTCAAACTCACATTGTAATGGTTATCTACTACTGGATTTAACAGAAAAAAATAATAATAAGTAAAGAAAATAATAATGCATCAACCCATAAATTTTTATAAATATTATAAATTAATGAAAAAAAATTTTGTTCTCCATCAAAAATATAACTCATTTACAAATAATTTAGTTGTAAACTATAAGAACACAATTTTTATTTATAATACAAAAGTGAGTTGTAAATTTCACAATATTAGTTATTAAATTAAATCGACATCATATTTGAAAAATGCATCTTGGTATAGTCTATAATTCATCTTTCAAGATTCATATATAATTCAACTGTGAAAGCATGGGTAAAGAATAGATTATTTTAAACTTGTAAGTGATTTTATGTTGTACAAAGCAAATATTATATATAAGAGGATATATTTTGCAAAGCACAAAATAGTTTTTTTTAAAAAAAAAAAAATCATTTTTTAGGTATCTATACTTTTTTTTAAAAAAAAATCTAATTTGGTACATATGTATTTTTTTTCTTTTAATTAAATATTTAACTTTACCCTATTAGCACAATTAGCTCCCATAAAGGGGCAAACAGAGAAAAAAGTACATGGATTAATGGTGTTAACAAAGCAGATTTAAAGGAGTTAATTAAAAGACAAAAAATTATAAGTATGAAATTAAAAATTAATAAAAACAATATAAATACGTGTAAAATGTTTTTCCCTAGCTTTTTTAAATTAATTCTTTTACCTCTCCACCAACAGACGTATGAGCCTTCTTAATCTACATTTTAAAAAGTGCACAATGTTGTTATGAAAATGAAGAAAAGCTAAATGAAGAAAGAGCAAAGAACGCATAAGAAAGAAAGGGGGAGTGATTTATTTTATTCATCGGTGTGTATGCAATGTTGCATAAGCCTCTATTTATAGATGGAAAATGGGTTGTTTGGTGTAATTTACATCTGGGTCATTTGGTGTAATATTTCCCTTTACAATATTGTAACACTCCTGTGAACAGAGGAGAAATAATTTGCCCGTGGGACCCACACCTTTATATTATAATATTCCAGGAATAAAATATGAGAGTTTAAGAGTTAGTGGACATCCACATAATTAATATATTCATAACACTCCCCCTTAGATGTCCATTATGAATGTATCTTGTTAAAAACTTCAACTAAGAAAAACCCAGTGGGATAAAAATCTAGCTAAAGAAAAGAGTACATCATTCATTGATACACTGTCTAATGCTGCCTCATTAAAAACCTTTATAGGAAAACCCAGTGGAACAAAACCTAGATAAGGGAAAAAGAGTACAGTGTGTATGGACTCCCCCCTTTTGACAATATCAGTATTACTCCCCCTGATGACAACATTGCTTTCAATGTCTTTGTGTTGGTGAAGAACTATATATTGCTAATAAGCATGATACATTGGAGCTTCAATAGTACTAAAATATGGTACTTCTGGATCAAGTAGTTCTTCATCTTCTTTGCATTTTATATGAGGTCATAATCCTTCTTTGTATATACTTCTTGATATACAAATATTCTATTTTATAGACACTTGGTCTATATTTCAAGACATAATTTTGTTCTTCTCAAGTATTACATTTCAAATTCTTTCTTTAAACAATTAATTGTCTTTTTGAAAACTCTTCAATAGTTTCAATGATGTTGATATCATCAACATAAACAGCAATTATAACAAATTCATTTCTCGATCTTTTCATAAAAATGCATGGGCATATCGGGTCATTTTTGTACCCTTATTTCAACAAATATTTCTTAAGACAATTATACCACATGCGCCCTGATTGCTTCAAGCCATACAGGGACTTATTTAACTTGATCAAGTATTATTCTCGAGAATTTGAATTAGATGCTTTTGACATCTAAAGTCTTTCAGGGGCTTATGCTTCTGGCATATTCAGTCCTTTAGGGACTTTCGTATAAATATCATTATCAAGTGAGCCATATAAATAGGCAGTCATGACATTTATTAGATGCAAATCAAGCCTTTCATTTACTGTTAAGCTAATCAAATCATGAATAGTAGTCGTATTCACTACTGGTGAATATATTTCTTCAAAATCAATGCCAGGTCTTTGTGAAAATCCTTGGGCTACAAGACATGCCTTATATCTTGTAATTTCACCATTTTCATTTCTTTTTCGTACAAAAACCTATTTGTATCCAACTGGCTTTACACCTTTAGGTGTATGGACTACAGGTCCAAATACTTTTCGTTTTGCCAGTGATTTTAATTCTGCACTAATAACATCTTTCCATAGAGGCCAATCCTTTCGCCGTTGGCAGTCGCTAATGGATTTTGGCTCATGATCCCCATTACCATTCATTATATGATAAGCAAAGATGTCGTCGACATTGACTTCATTTCGGTCCCATCGGTTACCATTCATAACATAATTTATTGAGATCTCATTATCTTCACATTTTTCAGGTACCTGGGTCTCTTATAGGACCAAAATATTCTCTTCTGGAGATATCTCTATTGGAGATAATAATTCTATAGGAGATAACTCATCTGGAGCTTTTCTTAATTATTCTCAATTCAATCATTTATATTTTTATAGCTCCTTTTCTCTTTCGAATATTTTTTATCTTTAAAACTGATGGACCTGCAACGCTTCAGGCGTACTTTATAATAACTTGTCCTTTAAGGACATCAATTCAAATAGAAGCATTAGCAATTGGTACATGTGACTTTGTCACTTTCTTTAGGTCGGTAAATGCTTCTAGCATTCGATTAGCTAAACTCTGCAAATGAATTATCTTTTGAACTTCCAGTACATATTTCTTTGTACGATGATCAAAATGAGCCAATCATAATTCATTCCAGTTAATCTCTTTACCCAATCTACTTATTTTTTCTCTCCCTCATCTAATCATGCAGTATAAGTCTCCTAAATCCATGAGTATCCTATAGAAACATCATTTTGTTTCATTTAGATACAAACAAGAAAGAGGAGGTCCTTGTACAAGATTTATCCATCTATGTGCATTTTGATAGAATATTGCACATTCAAACATTTCAAGATGGAATTAATCTGGCTCTTGACCAAAAGCTAATTTTACTGGGAGAATTTTGTTGACTTATATAATTGTTGCAAATAAAATCACATATACCAACATAGAAATTTTGTCCTCATAATCATTGATCTATCCATTTATGGATACTTTAATACATGATTTCTGGATCGTTCAACCTGTAAATTGCACGCATAATATATTCAAACATTATTGTAAACTTCAGATTGCAAACATCACTGCAAACTTCAGATTGTAGGCTAATAATCTCACATATAACCTTTTTATAGATGCATCTATCAATTGTATGATTCACATGTTATTTCAATGGGCTCATATAAATCTGTTTGATATATTTCCAGAGATCCATTTCCTAATCATGATTAATGATATTCTCATACTCATTTCTATTTAAAAGCATGTAGCACATAATAATATGTTGGTTAGTCATGAAGAATCTTCTGGTTCTTCAAGAGATGTCAATACATTATCTTATCTACATTATATATATGACTCGGATAATCAAACAAGTCATGCCAACAGAATATCTTCCATAAGATTATAATTTATCATTAAATCTGACATTCATTTTGGGAGAATTAACTCACTTACTCATACTTGTCTTATATCAATCTCCCCCTCAAGTGTGAGTCTGTTAAAAAATACTTTACATATATTCATGGATTTCATATATTCAATCATGAAAATATGAAATACAAAATCACCAAAAGTATCAAAATCATCAATTCCATATAAATTACTCTGATTGAATAATGTCCAACTTGCATAATATTTTTATTTTAAAGATAAATCAATATGTAGTAAGCCAATAACTTTATTTCACTTTAATTTTCAAGTACTATATATTTCACAGAATAAAGTGCTTGAAAGAAAACTCAAATTTCTTCCATTTAAAAGAAAATATATATTAGCTTTTTCAGAAAATTGTATCAATATTCCTTCATATAGTTCTTCAGGAACTATCATATAATATTGTATCACTAAGTAATCTCCTTATTTATTAATAATATACTTCATTTTTGCAAAATATATTTATAGTTCGCCACATATAAAGATATACATGTTTAAAATAATTTGGAATTTTCATTTTCAGCAGAAAATTCTTATGGTAATAAATTTATGATGTGTGATCACAATAAATTTAAATATCAATAATAACAAAAAGTAAGCATCATATTAGCTTCTGGGCTTGTTTTCTTATGAGCCTCGCTTCAAAATAGGTATGGATATATTTCTTTGTAACTCATTGTCTCTTTAATATCTCATTAGTAGTAAACTTCTAGTTTACATTGGCAAACATTTGGTTTGCATTAAGCAAGCAATGTTAGTAATATCATTAATTTTTTTTTTTGCATATTTATTAAGCCAAATTTCTTTTTGTGGTTCTTATCAATAATATTTCTCCACCTTAAGTGGGAATTTAAACCACCACAATTACAACCACAATCATACCTAAGGCTGTAAACATAGACTGCAGACATAACATTTATGTTCATGTCCACAGTTAGATCCATCTATTACTTTATTCACTTTTGAGAATGGAATCAAGCCTTGATTTATAATTCTTGCAACAAAAACTTTGTTTTTTTTACCACATTTAATTCATAACCCACAATTTTGCTACTTCAAGAGCAAATTGGATGTATTAATTTACAATAAATTTTAGAATAACAACCATAATCACAATTTTATTTATTACTTCATTCACTTCTGGGAATGAAGTTGAATGAAATTCATGATCCAAAACTCACTGATTTGTTTGATCATGGCAAGAAATTAATCCACAATATTTCTTGATTTAATCACAATATTGCTACTGCAATAGCAAAGTGGATATATTTATTTATAACAAACTTTAGAAGAATAATCATCTTTTGGTGGTCATACAATCCCTTCAATTGTTCTAATGAACAAGGGAGTCTTATAATGTCGTATATTCAATTTTTGAGACATTTATACAACTGATGGCATACAAAAATCATGGATAAAGTCTTATCTCATAATTTGTCTCTTGGCTTCAAGCCAACTTGTCTCATAGTTTCAGACTAATTTTATCTCTTGACTTCAAGTCAATTTATGCCTCTTCTTGGCTTCAGGCCAATTTATGTATCCTCATGATTTCAGGCTAATTTATGCCTCCTAATGGCTTCAAGCCAATTTTGTTTCATATTTCATGGCATTTTGATTTCATGATGTTATATGACCTTTAATAGTTTACCTTAAGAATAAACATAAATTAAATTATATATATGACTTTTGGCCGTTATATATGATTTCTGATCATATAATTTTATAAAATAAGAGCCAAAGAAATATTAGTATAAAATATAAACATAATAATATAAATATATGGAGCCCATTAATATATATATACACTAGTGTGCCGCCATGAAAGATAAATAAATGTTAAGTTAGCAACATAAAGTAAATATTATGTTAGGAACAATAATATAAATGTTAGTAATATAAAATTAAATGCGTAAAAGTAAATGTTAGTAACAATAATATAAATGTAATGTTAATAACATAAAAATAAATGTTAGGAACAATAAAATAAAAATTATGTTAATAACATAAAATAAACGTTAGTAACAATAAAATAAATGTTAATAACATAAAAGTAAATGCGTAAAAGTAAATGTTAGTAACATATAAGAGTAAATGTTATTAAAATTAATAACAATAATAAGCGTTTAAATAATAAGTATATACGTTTGTTATAACAATAAGTTATGGCAAACATATATAATTAATAAAAATTTATTATTAATTAAAAGAATTAATAACATATAAGTTATGATAAATAAACGTTTGTTATTAATTTTAATAAAAATAATAAAATATCAAAAAAAAATAAAAGAAAATAATAATGATAAAAATAAAATAAAATCTTTCAATTTGGAGTCGAATTAATAATAATAATAATGATAAAAATAAAATAAAATCTTAAACATAAAATAATAACAATTTGGAGTCAAATTATATCTAAACTTTCAATTTGGAATCGAATTAATAATAATAATAATGATAAAAATAAAATAAAATCTTAAACATAAAATAATAACAAAGGAAAACATTAGTATAAAATGTTAGGATAACATGATTTCTGGAATTTTTTTTCTCTTTTATTCGTACGTGTTTTTAGTTGCCGATCACTATGTAAATATTATAATAAATATATTATAATTATAAATATAATAATATAAATCCTCACCTACTCTATCATTCTCCATTTTCTTTAAAATATAATAAAGTAAGAACCACGGGAAAATAACAGTAATATATCTAAAATATCTTACCTGCTCCATTAAATTTTGTCTGCTCTTGATTATGTCAATCGCCACACACTAACAGGAATAAGCAGATTCTTCTTTCTTTCCTCGTGTCTTTTGAGTCTCTTTAACAGCACCAAACTCAACTTTGGCACGACGGCGATGCTACCGGTCTCGGCGATATTATTGGCCATATACAATTTGATGATCTTCTCGGCCATCTGAGGAAAGAAATTCTTAAACAAATAGATTTTCATGATCCCGTTAGGAAATCATTTGAGGCTGAGATTGAGAAAGATCAGATGATGCAAGAACTGGAGCGTCAACAGAATATTGAAGAACATGAAAAAGCTTTGGAGTTAGCTCGAAGAAAAAGAAAAGAAAGATTAAGACAAATCAGAAAATAGGAAGAGAAGTAATGATAGGAAGCATAAGATCTAGAAGGAAACTCTGAGATCTAAGCTGTGTGAAACTATCGTGCTGATAACGTGTTATGAAAATGAAGAAAAGCTAAATGAAGAGAGAGCAATGAACACATAAGAGAGAAAGGAAGAGTGATTCATCTTATTCATCGGTGTGTATGCAATGTTACATAAGCCTCTATTTATAGATGAAAAATGAGTTGTTTGGTGTAATTTACATCTAGGTCATTTGGTGTAATATTCTTCTTTACAATATTGTAAAACTCCCGTGAACCTAAGGCGGTTAGAGGAGAAATAATTTGCCCGTGGGACTCACACCTTTATATTATAATATTCTAGGAATAGAATATGGGAGTTTAAGAGTTAATGAACATCTACATAATTAATATATTCATAACAAGTGTAAGTTTTTTTTTTTTAAAAAAAATCCCTTTGTTAATTTTGACCATTCGAAAAAAAGGAAAGAGTCAAGCTAGACCAGGAGCATATATATATACCACACCAGATCATAACCATTCATAAGATATGCCATCCCAAATTACAAAAATCATAAAAATGAATCTTCATTTGTTGACTGGGACTTCAAAAGGATTGGCTTATACATCAAAATCTAGAATTTGTCTTATTTTGACAATAATTATTTTTCCTTTTCTTTTTATTGGTGCAAATTAGAGCGGGGCCAAAAAGAATTAATGAATTATGAAACAGAAAACAAGCAAGAAACTACACACGGATATTTCTTTTCTTTTTTAAAATTTTCATTCCCTTAAAAGTGATATTGAAAAATTAACAAACGTAATTGTGAAAATATTATATTTTTCGCATATTAAACTACTGGTAGGCTGATATTCCTAGAAAACTTAATTAAAGATAAATACTAGTATGTTATTGTAAGGATAATATATATACATATACAAACACACTATATGCCCAAAAAACATTTAATTTTCGATACTCGGAGAGAAAATTGTTGTCCTATTTATAGAGGGAGAGGATTTTTTTATTTTATTATATGAATATACAATTTTATACTTAATTTATTATTGAATTGACTTTATTCTCATACATGATTATAGTGTATATTAAATAGGGTAAAGTTTAAAAGTTGTTGAATTTTATCTACAATTAATAAAGTTTAGAATTTTCTTAATTTGTATGAAATATGTTAGAAATGTCTTGTACATAGATGAAAGAAGTACATTATTTCAAAAATATCTTCTTTTATTTTTTGCTACATACAGTCATCCTCATATTAGAAGCAATAATATAAATAATGTGATGATAAATTAAGCTCACATAAGATTCAATAAAATTAAATCATCCAATGATCTTAGGCCATGTTATTCCATGCATGCATATGTTCTTATATTTTTTTTATTTTGAACAAACTATCTTAACATGAAATACATATGGACGTTCTTCTTTGTTATTCTCCAACGTGTATAAATTGGCCAAGGTACAAATCTGTTGTGGAAATTTTTGTTGAGGAGCAACCTTTCTTTAAAAGCTTTTTCAGGTTCAATGTCATTAAGAAATTTCAAAGCATAATAATGTTATCATATTTCATTAAAAAAACTAATGTTAACAGTTAACTTTTTAGTAGAAATTAACATACAATAATTTATATACTCCCTAATCCCTTCGTTGTAACGGTTAAGTCAGTGTTCATCACCGTTAATTTTTTAAATAAAACTCTTCTTTTTACAAGGGCTCATAGCCCAAAATTTAAAACTTTGGTCTTTTTAGAAGAGTTTGATAAAACTTTTCTTAATATTTAATGGGTTTTTTCATCTTTTCCTTGTTATAAATTAAAAGTTGGTGATACTCATATTTATTGTATCTCTCTATTATTTTTTTATATAAATTATTACTTAAAAAATTATTTCATATACATTTATTATTTTTAATTAATTTTAATAATTTTCTTAAATCATGTAATTGGATTAAAAAAAGAGCCCTCTTGTTATAATACTAATATGAAAAAGGGAAACAAGAGAAGAGAAATCGACACGTGTCCTGTAAAGCTGGAGGTGGTGTTATGCCGCAGAGAAGGCGGGGTCATGATGGGAGGGTCCCACACCTGAGGCAACTTGCACTTTTTGATGGACAACATGCTCCGACAACCAAAACACAGAAACCAGGTATATCTAGGAAAATATTGGTGGGCGATGGAATGTCACGTGTTGGTGTCAGAAAGGAACCGCCACGTGTCGATATGTTTGAGGACTGAAGAGCGCTCCTCTCATAATTAGTCTGATACCCTAAACCCATTACTCACCCAGCTGTAAAGATGAATGGGGGAAAATCCACTCACACAAATAAAGATGGGTAAAGGTACAATTTTACACATAACCTTTATCCGGAAGGAATGCCCAGCACCATAATCTTTTTTTGGGAGTAAAAGTATACATAACGTTACATTTTTGAAGCGTCCAGTACCACGAGCCATTAGTCAACCAACGTTGATCGTTAAGTCTGACGGAAATGAATAGTAACTCCGCTAAAATTACAATTTTGCCCCAAGTTTTAAGCTGAAATTACCATTTTGCCCCTAGTTTAAAATAATTTTTTTTTTCCAAAAAACACTAAAATAACTCCTCCCCGCCGGAAGGCCCCACCACAGGCCACACCGCCGGCGGCGGCCGCCCTCCCCCCACTGCCGGCCGCTGCCGGCAACCTCCGGTAACCTCCTTCGGTGGCTTTTTTTTTTTAAAAAAACAAAGTATTTAAAAAAAAAAGTAAAATGAACCCTCCCTCGCTGGTGGGACCCACCGCCGGCGGCGGTCGCCCTCCCCCCAACGCAGGCGATCGGAAGCCCCCTCCGGCGGTGAGGTCCACCTATGGGGGAGGGGTCATTTTACTTTTTTTAACAAAAAAATTACTTTTTTAAAAAAAAAAAGCCATCGGAGGAGGTCGCCCGGGGGGCCGGTGGTGGGGGAGGGCGGCCGCCACCGGCGGTGTGGTTGCTGTAGGGACCCACCGACGAGGAGGGGTCATTTTACTTTTTTTTTAAAAAAATTACTTTTTTTATAAAAAAAAAACTGTCGAAGGAGGTTGTCGGCGGTCGCAGGTGGCGGCTGGCAGTGGGGGGATGGCGGCCGCCGCCGGTGGTTGGGCCCACCGGCGAGGGAGGGGTCATTTTACTTTTTTACAAAAAGAATACTTTTTTTTTTTTTAAAAAAAGGGTAAAGATGCAATTTTACATATAACCTTTACCTAGAGGAGCGCCCAGCACCATAACCTTTTTTTGGAAGCAAAAGTACACATAACGTTACGTTTTGTGAACGTCCAATACCACGGGCCGTTAGTCAACCAACGTTCACCGTTAAGTCTGACGAAAATGAACAGTAACTCTGCTAAAATTACAATTTTGCCCCTAGTTTAAAATAATTTTCTTTTTTTCCAAAAAACACTAAAATAACTCCTCCCCGCTGGTAGGCCCCACCATCGGCGGCGGCCGCCCTCCCCACACCATCGGCTGCCGCCGGCGACCGGCGGCCTCCTCCGGCGGCTGTTTTTTTTAAAAAAATGTATTCTTTTTTTAAAAAAGTAAAATGACCCCTCCTTCGCCGGTAGGCCCAACCACCGGCGGCGGCCGCCATCCCCCCACTGCTGACCGCTGCTTGCGACCGCCGGCAACCTACGGCGATCTCCTCTGGCGGCTTTTTTTTAAAAAAAAGTAATTTTTTTTAAAAAAAGTAAAATGACCCCTCCTCGTCGGTGGGCCCCAACACCGGCCACACTGTCGGTGGCGGCCGCACTCCCCCCACTTCCGGCGACCGGCGGCCACCTCCGGCGAACTCCTCCGGGGGCTTTTTTTTTGAAAAAAAAAGTAATTTTTTCCTTAAAAAAAGTAAAATCACCCGTCCCCCGTAGGTAGGCCCCAACGCCGGAGGTGGCTTCCGGTCGCCTGCGTTGGGTAGAGGGCGACTGCCGTCGACGGTGGGGCCCAACAGCGGGGGAGGGGTCATTTTACTTTTTTTAAGAAAAAAATTACTTTAAAAAAAAAAAAAAAGCCGTCGGAGGAGGTGGCCGCTGGTCGCCAGCGGTGGCCGGAAGCGGGGGGAGGGCGGCCGCCACGGAAGGTGGGGCCCACCGACGAGGGAGGGGTCATTTTACTTTTTTTTTTAAATACTTTGTTTTTAAAAAAAAAAAGCCGCCGCCGCCGGCCGACAGTGGGGGGAGGGCGGTTGCCGCTAGTAGTGGGGCCCACCGGCAAGGGAGGGGTCATTTTACTTTTTTCTTTTTAAATACTTTGTTTTTTTAAAAAAAAAAAGCCGCCAGAGGAGGTTACCGGAGGTTGCCGGCGGTCGCCAGCGGCTGTCGGCAGTGGGGGGATGGCGGCCGACGCCGGCGGTGTGGCCTGTGGTGGGGTCTACCGGTGAGGAGGAGTTATTTTAGTGTTTTTTGGAAAAAAAAATTATTTTAAACTAGGAGCAAAATTGTAATTTCAGCTTAATACTTGGGGCAAAATTGTGATTTTAGCGGAGTTACTGTTCCTTTCAGTCAGAGTTAACGGTCAACGTTGGTTGACTAACGGCCCGTGGTACTGGACGCTCCAAAAACGTAACGTTATGTGTACTTTTGCTCCCAAAAAAAGGTTATGGTGCTGGACGCTCCTCTGGGTAAAAGTTATGTGTAAAATTGCACCTTTACCCAATAAAGATTAACGCTCAAAATTAAGACGTTTTGGATTATTTTTTTAAAAAAATAAAAAATAGTTATAAAAAAGTAAATTCTGCCAATATAATGATTTTGATAAAAAATAATAGTGTTTAAATAATTGTTACTAAAATCACTTTTTTATGTTCTAATTAACGAAAAAATATTAGCTTTTATGATAATCGCATACAGTATAAAGGTAATATTTCATTTTAAGGATTTTTACCTTTAAATTTCATAATGAATACCAAAATTTAAATAAGTTTTTGAAAACATCTTAAGAAAATTCCATTTAAATTTCAAAATTTCAAAAAGGTGATTTCCTAATAAAACGAGTTATTAATTACTTTATTGTTTTTATTAATTTTATGGGTTAAGGTGCAAAAATACACATGAGCTTTTTCTCCATGAGTAAAAATACACACTGGTTACCATTTTGGTGTAAAAGTCACATCCCACCGTTAAATCACTATTTACCGTGATGAGAGAGAAAGAAATAAGATGAACAGTAACTTAACAGCGGTGAACAGTGACTTAACGGTGAGATGTGACTTTTGCACCAAAATGGTAACCACGTGTGTATTTTAGCTTATGGGGAAAAACTTATGTGTATTTTTGCACCTTAACCCTAATTTTGTTACTGTTGTTGTCAACATGATTTTAAAATTTAAGTGATATTTTTATGTTATTTTTATACAAAATTAGTTAATTTTATAAGATGATAGAAATTTGCTCAAATACATATGTATTAAAAAATTGTATGGACTAAAAAATTGTTACAATTATCTAAAATAATATATTTTAGACTAAAACACATAATTTATCTTATATTTAAATGTTTGTGGCTAAAAAAATGGAACCTTAAAAAGTATAAAAGTTTCTGAGGAAAAAAAAAAAGTATAAGAGTAATGCTTTTCAAAGAGAAAAGAGAAAAATGAAAACGTGGGGTTGGGAAAATTATTATACTATAATTATGACTCAACAACCTCAAAAAAGGGGGAAAATTAGTTTCTTCAAAATCATGGTTTTGATTATTAAAAAAAAATTTCTCCCTTTATTTTAAATATTTAGGTTTTTTTTTTTAAAAAAACTACGGTTTTGACTCAAAAAGTGTTTTTTTCTTTTTTTTTTTTTGTATAATTCTCCAAACACACACAATTCTTCCTCCTAACTAGCTTTTAATTAATTCATCATAATCAAAATTAATAATTAAATCATTAAATTTATTCTAAAAGGAAATAAATATTCAACTTTACCTATAATAAATCATGTATTAAAAAAGAGATAAAAATATAATAAATCATATTTAAACATTAATTTCACGAACAAAATTAATAAATAAATATTAATTACTCTCTAATTTATTTATATTATTGACCAAACTATTCTTTTAATGTGGATTAATGTTGTGGAATGGAGAGAGTATATGTATCCACTGCGAATTACCGCGTATTAACCGGCATCAACTACTAATTTTAATGTGCTACTACAAGAATGTTAAAAGCAATAAATTTTTTTCTCCTGTATCAATAAAAAATTGTGAGCATTAAATTTATCCTAATATTTAAGTGATTTTTTATATTACTTCTATTAACTTTGCTAAAAAAAATTTGAAAAATTAATTATACTAAATTCTAATATCATATTAGTTACTCCTTCTATTCCTATACATAAAGTTCTATTTTTTAAATGGACTTTTCTTTTTTATAAGGTCTCATTGGAGTTGGTCTAAAAAATAAATGCATTTTCTGCAATTAATTTTATAGATTGTTTTAATTAAAATGCATTGATTCATTCCCTTTATCATTTTTCATTCCTTTTATTGTCTTACATCATCTTTCTCCCCTACATTCTCTTTTATTCTGGTCTCTAATATAAGATACATTTGTGAAGTTTATCTTTGTACTAAATATAAAATATAATTTTCATACATGTCAATCTTTTTTCTAAAATGCTCTTTCAATAATAATCAAGAAGAATAAAAAAGGAGAGACTCATGAAAGATGAGTAGGGTAGTTTAGAAAATACACGCCATATCAACTAACTTAACGAACTTTTTTTATTTAATTATATTATGTAATGTATCTTAGATAAGGAACATAGTGAGTATCATTTTTTTCATTATTATTTTTTCTCTCCTACTCATTCATAAATAAAGGATTTTTCTTTAAAAAAATTTTATTTCATATATATTTATTACTTTTAACTAATTTTGACAATTTTTTTAAAATTCACAATTTGGTTAAAAGAACCTTACATACAGGGATAGAGGGATTATTATTCTCTTCCACTATCTTATCAAATATGGTCATACAGAAAAAAAATTTAATGTTTTTTAAAAATTAGAAAGTGCATTATAAAAAAGACAAAAAGATACTTATTATTATTTAGTGCATAACCTAAGAGAATAGTACTACTAAAAAGTTAAGTTTCAGTTTACAGTATCCATTGTCAAGTGACATTTGAAAAAAATACTGGTTAAAATTTAAAAGTTATTAAAAAATATAATCTATTTAGATTTAATATAATAAGTTTGATGGTACGTAATAATGTCTTAATATAAATAAGCATTTACTCTACTCACATTGCCCGATATGAATATGATTCAAGGATGGTAAAAATTGAAACAAACCTTTGTAACCCTCCCCCTCTAAAGAAAAAAGCACATTTATTGTCAAAAATAAAAATAAATTACATAAAGGGAAGAATGTTGTAACACCCACAAAATTCTACCAGTTATAATAACATAAAATTGTGATGGTTTTTATAAATAATAACTAAAATTTAAAATAACCAAATTCGGGAAGTGTTACCACCGCACTTATATTGGGACAAGTGTAAGGCTACTTATTACATTGACATAAATATAAACTTAAACATAAATGTTTTATTCGGAATATAAAATAAAAGAAAATAAATAAAATTAATTGGACGTCCTTCCTCACTTCTCACTGCTAACCCCAACCTTTGGCACCTGTTTCACTGAAATTATGCTCCCCCGAAAGATCATTGTAGCCCATGAACAAAAACATCAGCAAAGCTAGTAATTCTAATAAAACACAAATTAAATGGCACAAATATTAATCAAAGAATATACATACATACATACATACATACATATATATATATATATATATATATATATATATATATAATCATGCGGTAATTGCATCAAACATTAATCATTATCTTTTTAAATTTATTTAGACTCGGAAACCCTGTCAATCTATGTAGTGAGAAGAGAACCATGGTAGACCCGAAAAACTCTGACAGTCTACCCCGTGACCCAGGAAACCCTGCCAATCACAAATCATTAAGTTGGCCATAACAACATTTCTTCCTAGTGTGCACACCTCTTCCCAAAGTTGTTACTAGTGTCTTGGAAAACCCTGCTAGACACCACTTTGGGAAAAACAGATACTATCGGTTCACATCACATAATATTTCGAAAGCTTAAAGCCTAAGGGTGTGTTCATCACTTTAGGAGGTACCATCCCGAAGCTATCCTCCCACTACTAAATTATTTTAAATAACTCTTAATAAAATTCCTAATTTATTTCTATGCACTCTAGCATCCCAACTTGAATTTTTTAATATTTTATACTTATTTAATTATCTTTTTTACACTTTTCTATCATTTAATTAAATATAGGATAAAAGAATAATTTAAAAAAAATTAAGGAAAAGAAAATCTATCATATTCTATTTTGTTCTGCAACGATATTATATGAAGAAAAAGAAAAAAAATTCAAATAGAATAGCATCAGGAATCAACATACAATGCAATATTTAGATAAGGATAATGCATTGCTTATGCGAATGCATAAAGAAATAAAAAGGATCAAAGCTTTGTCACAAATGACGTGTCATTTCCTCAAAGATACAAATATCCATACATGTATATGCTGATTAAAGGAGCATGAGGAGATAAATGAAAAAAAAAAAGAAAAAAGATAAAGACGATGGACCCCATAGTGGAAGAAGAAGAAACTAAAGTATATCCATTAAAAGGTTGCAGCAAAGAGGGACGCATAGAAGGAAAAGTCGGGATTCACACAAACCGAGGAGGGAGATAAAGGTGTATACAAGAAATCATAATAAACCATTTATGTTCAGTCAAAAAGGAAAAATTTGCTCTAGGGATTAGGATTACCTGATCTCCATTTTTGCTAATCTCCTAGAAGAACAATTTGTCGCAGAGTTTACAGAGAAAGAAGAGAGAAGGAGAGAAGTATTGAATGATTGCTAGGATTAGGCGGCTAGTCCTAAGTTTATAAATAGAAAAATATTAGGGTTTAACTATGGGCTAGGCTCTTTAGCTATTGCTAATTAATGAATTATAAAATAATACAAACATTATTAAATTCCAAATTTTTATTATTACTATTATTATTATTTATCATTACATTATTATTATTATTACTTTTATTTTATTTTATTTTTATCATTATCATTATCATTATTATCTGGGATATTACAAATGTGCTCAACAATTGTATGATCTTCATTGACTATAAAAGGAAAATCTTTCAATGGCAATGTGACGAGAGTTTGCACCTTTATTATTAAAATTCCAACACTCTGACGTTTTTTTTCATTTGCTCTCTGGTTTCTGTTGGAAATTATGCCCTTAGATGTATCATAAAGATTGTCCTAAATATCTCTGGTTGGTTATCTATACGGGAGCGAAAATGAAATAAGACTAGTATGATTTTGATAAGGTATGGAGATATGAATCAAAGTCTTAGGCACTTGTAAGATTACAAGGTGTTGGACTGACCCACTATGAGAAAGTTGCATAGATTAGGTCATAAGTTTATCTGATGTATAACCATGTCACAATGCCTTTTGCCCTAAGATCATTATGGATTCCTACATGAGAATTGTTAATCTTTAACCTAGTCAAAAGTCACTTTTGACTTATAAAAGCTTCAAAAGGGATTAACGGTTTTTCATGCAGAGGAATGTGAATAGTCAAGATGGAACTTGTCCCTCATATTTATAGTATTTATTTTGTATCTAATTTATTTGATAAATTAAATAACTAAAGCAAATAGAGATATCGTATCTCAAATTTAATTTATAAATTCGAAAATAATAATTATATTATATATGTAGATAATAATAGGGTTAAGGTGCAAATTGACCAACGAACTATTATCCGGGGAGCTTCTAGCACACAAATGAATTGAGGGTACTTTAACTATCAATCAACAATTAAAAAATGCAAATAAGTACCAAATAACAATTAAAAAATAGCAACTATCAATATTAGGCACTGGCGGAGGACGGTGGTGGAGACGTTGGAGAAAAGAGCTGTTATGCCTTCTTGTTGAATAAAGAAAACTCCCACAGAGATGACACCCACACAAGCAAGTGTCATGGTAGCAACGACTATTGCCGTATGGCATCGAAGGGACGGAACCAAGGTGCAAGACGAGTGTTGGTCAAAGGTTGCGGATTGCTAGATTTGGTTTTCGGTGCGTGATTCTCGCCCTGAAATTGCATGCAGACCTTGATGAGTTCAAGAGAGTGAGTGGAACACCCAGTAACAATGGAAGCTTTGGAGACGTCGACGTCGCTGACATTGTGACAGTCAATGGAAGACAAAAATGAGAGAGAGACACCAAGACAGTGACGGTATAGTTTAATGGCATTGTATTTTTTTTTTTTCACTTTTTAATTGTTGATTGATAGTCAAGGTACCCTCAATTCATTTTTGTGCCAAATGCTCCTCGGGTAATAGTTCATTGACCAATCTGCACCTTAACCTATAATAATATTATTATATAGTCTTTGTTTTGTATTTAATTTATTTGATAAATTAAATAACTAAAACAAATAGAGATTGTATCTTAGATTTAATTTTTGAAGATAGATATCATATTTTAGATTTAAATTATGAAAATTAAATCAACTGGATTTTAATTCGGATTAAAAGATAGATTAGATTAAATATGTTGGATAGATTTAATTAATATTATTTTAATCAAATTCAAATTTCAAAATTAATTAAGATTAATTTTGAATATATAATACAACTCATTATGGTTGGAAAATCCTAAGACAGTGAGTAAGACATATTAGAAAGACTGCACGAGAAACCCTAGAGAACAGAGAAAAACATTAGAGGCGTTAGCATGTTGTTTGTGTTAGGGTCTGATTTGTGTGGATACTAGTAGAGGGAGCTGGTTCCTTCAGTTGGCTCCTAGTGATCGAACAAGACGCATACGAAAGGTACAATTTTGACTACACGACTTAAACGCAATTGATAGATCTGTGATTAGAATTTGTTTTTTTTTTCTTTTGGTTAATTTCTTTCGTTGCGCGTACGAATCCCAACAGTTTCTTAGTAATCATACAATTTACTATAGAGAATGAGATTATTTGTAATGTACTTTACTGTTCATCTTTTTCATTTATGAGAGAGAAGATTGGGTGTAATTTTTCATCATAAAGGTTGTATCCTTACGGTGGGTAAGGAAAGTATCTCGGTGAGGATTAGCAAACGGCTTTACAAGTGTCTTGTTAAACTTGTGAGATTGTATAAACTTCTATTGTGCCCAGATTAAACAAGAATATCATGGATTAAAAATTTCTAGTGGAGCTTGGGGGCCCAATATAGGTCAACAAGGATTGAGCTGAACTAATATAAATCACAGTTTACATATTCTCTTTCCTCATCTCTCACGTTTCCAACACATATGTTTTGAATAACTAATTATGAATTTATAATTCATTACTTTCATACATATTGTTTTTACAAGGATGCAAAAAGATTTTTAAAGTTTTTAAGTTTTATCACATATCCAATTCACTCTCTCTCTCTTGGGTGTTAACCGGTTATAACAAAATTTAGCTACCTAATTAGTTCTTATATTAAGGGTTGGAGGAAGTAAGAGGGAGAATTATTTTCAGATTTGCGAGTTGACTCTCTAAATTTACCGATTTTATGTTTCTACCTTAAAAAATTGTATCAAAACATTCTTAAGGTCATGCTAGCTGTAAACTCAGTTATACCCGTGAGATCACATATCAAGTTTACCATTTGTATGCTTTTAACTTATAAAATTGTGTTAACTAACTCTTAAACTCATACTAACTTTTTTTATTTGATCATATTTAACGGCTTTATATATGAATTTTATAAAAATTTCTTTCTTGAGTGTGATAAATTATGAATGTTGATGGATTTAATATCAATCATGGGATTTAAAATAAATTTAGATAAAATTGTTGTCATTTTTATATTTAACTATTTAATTATACACTATTTTTTGGCCAAATGTAATTATACACTATTAATACCTATTTATTGATGAAAGCAAACATTGACTAGTTTATAATTCAAGTTTATGATACAACTGGAATTTGCTTAAACTCATCAGTTTCACAGCCTTAAGAAGAGTAGTCTAAAATTAGGTCTTTGAATTTGTTTTGTTGTTTACAAAATTTGAATCTCAAATTTTATTTGAAAGAAATATTTCTTTTTCTTTGTCCTTAATCTAATTTACTAATAATAAGCATCATGTTTTCTTTGGTTAAGGTGCATTGAATGTTGACTAGTTTATAATTTGAGTCCATGATAGAATTAGAATTTGTTTAAACTCATCAATTTCACAACTTTAAGAAGAGTATAAGATTAGGTCTTTGATTTTTTTTTTCTTTTGCAAAAGAGGAGGCAGAGCCTTTAAATTAAATAAGAGTAGAGGGGGAATAAATTCCCATGCAATCTTGCATAACTAAAGTCCTCAAGGAATCAGGACAGGAGTCAATGAAAACAGGAAACAAATGACAATTCTTGGCTAGCTAGATGGTCATCCAACTTGTTCTGGTCACGGGAAATATGAGTGAGCTAAACTTCCCAAGCACGTCGCATATATAATCTTTGATCTACAGAGTCACTAAATTCAATGAACTATGTTCTCCAACCTCTAAAATCAAGTTAGCCACGTTTTTAGAATCTGTCTCTGCTACTATTTTCCTGAGACCCATCTACCGAAGGAATCACGCAAAACTCCACCACAAGACGCTCTATTTATGGAGAAAGAAACCGATCCATCCACTTTGAGTTTTACATAATCTTGCATAGGAGGCTGCCAAGATTTATATATGCTCAGAAGGATTTGCAGGTATGGCAAAAGCTTGGGAATCCTTAACCACAAACAGAGGTAGAATATTGACAGCAACCAAAGCTGGGTTACTTGGTCTTTGAATTTGTTTTGTTGTTTGCAAAATTTGAATCTCTAATTTTATTTAAAAGAAATGTTTCTTTTTCTTTGTTCTTAATCTAATTTACTAATAATAAGATTCATGTTTTCATGGGTTAAGGTGCATCCATACTGTTAGGATTTGTACACGTAGCGGAATGAAATTTATCCAATAAATTACGAATCCTAAGAAGAAAAGAGGATCTATTAACAATGTTTAAATCGGGTTAGTAATTAAGAACCATACCTATGCGAACTACGAATCCCAACAGAGGATCTATCAACAACGTTTAAATCTGGTTATTAATTAAGAATTGTACCTATGCGAACTCATGTGCGTGCTTTGCGAACTCGTGGGCTAACACCTTCTTGGTCAATCAATCTCTAGGAGTCAACTCTACGAATCCACTCCCTCTACCAGTATCCACACCGAACAACATTCCAATACAAACGGCAGTGTGCTAGCGCCTTCAAGCTTTTGTCTCACGTCTGTCTTTTAGGGTTTCTTTGTAACTCTTTAATTCTCTTGTGTGTCATTAAATTACTCACAACTTAAGGGTATTTATAACTCTAATGGGTCGCATTAAATATTCAAAATCAATCTCATTAATTTTGAAATTGAAATGAAATTAAATCTGTCTAACTGATTCAATCTAATCTATTCATTTAATACAAATTAAAAGCCAATTGATTTGATTTATCTTCATAAATCAAATATGAAATATGATATCTCAATTAGTCTAATTGATTAGCCCCTATGGCATAATTTCCAAGACATACATCACCATGAAGGCTTGAAATGTTTTTTTAGGTATCACAGTATTTTGAGTTACATTCAAGAGGCATTTTTTTTTAGTTCATCACATGCATTAAAATATTTTCAACGTATTTAACACTCTAAAATTATTTTTTTAGGCACGCCCAACACTTTAAAATATTTTGTCAAGGCACAAAAATTACTTTAGGGTGATTGATACAACCAAAAATATATTTTAGAATATTAAACATAACATAAAATACTTTAGGATATTATAGATATACCTGAGAAAATAATTCAGAGTGTTGATCCCCCCAAAAAAAAAAAAAACTACAAAAAAGCTCACTTCCTCATAATCTGATTCAGCAAGAATAGGGTGAGAGGCTTGTCCAACTGTGAAGTTGGTTTGCATCGACTGAAGTTTCCGATCTTAGTTTGGTCCTCCTTCAAGCAGTAATTCACCATGAGTGTCCTCCATGGCCTCGATTTCAATGGCTACTTCCTATTTATAAAGATGAGGAAGAAGACGAAGATTTGTTTGCTGGTTTTCATGCATTTTCGTGAAATTAATAAAATGGTATGGAAATCATCACGTGGAATACTAATTAATACTAATTTAACTTTTTTATCAAATTTAAATTTTAAATGGTTCTTTTTCAATTATCAAAATATATACAATTAATATATTTATGCGTGTAGTATTCATTATTATTCATATTATTTTCAGTCATTTTTCATCTCAACTCTTTTTAAATAATAATTTAGATAAATTTTAATTTAGAAAAAAATCAATTCTACTACCGCTATTCTAGATTCGTTTGGGTTTATAATAAAAGTGGGGCCGGGGATTCTTGTTTTCAAAGAAAGAGACGACGTCGTCTTCGTGCAATGAATGTCTTCAACGGGGGAGCATGTATTGACCGTTGATGCAGACAAGCGTTGAATGAATCCAACAGCCTCCATTGTTGAATTGAATGACCACATCTTACGTAATTAATTCAGCACCCAAGGATTTGAAAGCAGAAAACAAGACTTGGACTTTGAAAACACATGATTCACAAATCACAACACATGCTATCTAATCTAAGTTTTGATAATAAACTATACTTCCCATCTTAAATGTAAAAACGGATTAATGGTTTTAAATGTAAAACTTCAATCTACTTTTACTCTAAAATTTATAATTTTTTTCTTATTGCTATCATTATTTATTGTATATGTTAAAGGAATTTTCCATTAATGACATTTTTTATTAAAAAGATAATTTTGGGAAAAAAACAAAAATTAATTTTCTTAATATATTGTAATTAATTATCTATTCTTTTTAGTTCAAAATATAAGACTTAGTTGACATTTTTTTTTTATAGAAATTAAGTTAATTGCATAAATTACTTAATCATAATATGTGTTGTGTATCATTAGATTAGATATTAGTTTATAAGTGTGGCAAATTATTTTAAAGAAAAAAAATAATAAATATAAGTATCTTAAAGTAATTTATCAACTTCTTTAATTTCTTTAAAAAAATGTTAACTAGTCTTATATTTAGAATTGGAGCAGCAGCAGTAGGTCTTACAAACGAAAGTATTAAATGAATCTTTTATCAATAGTTTATCATTGTACAAGACATCTAATTAAGTTGGACAATCTTCTTTTATTTTATGTTACAACTTTTTGTTATTACTATTTATTATTTTATTTTATTTTTGGTACATGTTTTTATTATTGTAGCCTCTTCAATTTGTGTGCATGTGTACAATGGCCCAAAACACAAAAAGAAAAAAAAAATTGTGTACAGATCCCTTCTTGGATTATATTGCAAAGAACCCACCTCCGGTTAGTACATAAACATTTCATGTGTGTGTGTATATATGATAGAAATATAAACATCATAAAATATTCTTTTGTCCCCAAACATAATGGGGAAAAAAATAATTGAGGTGGACATAATTGGATTGGAATATTGAACATAATGAAACTAATAAACTTGACCGAAATTTTGTCATAGGTTTAAAGACATTATTTGAGGAAAAAAGAAAGATTAGTCCACTCATCTACATAGTCTTACCAAATTTTCAATCAAGTTTTTTGTAATTACTTCCTTGGGTTCTCATAATTTTCTCGGCTATAGATGTTAAACTCTAGTTAAAATTCGTTTATTTCAGTGTAAAAACGTTAGTGGTGTTGGAGAAAAATGTGGGCTTCCACAAGCAGGTACTCCCCGATAGTTAATATAAGACATATTTATAATAAGATTAGAATAGTTAAGTTAATTAATATAACATGTATTTTCTGAAACACCTCTTGTCACCTTCCTTAATTCCCTTTTTTCAGAGTATTAATAGAGATAAATTAAAAAAATATTGACAAATATAAAAAATGTCTTATATTCAAGACTCCAACTCCTTAAATATATATTATATTACGGATTGGAAAAAGCATACCAGTCAGTCTCTCGTCTAACCATTTTACCCAATGGCGCCATGGTGGTTAATGCCTTTGATTTGTGTGGTTTCCTATCGGAGGATGCTGTTGCCTGCCGCCATCTTTTTTATTTTATTTTTGGAGTTAATGCATTTTGATGTTTTAACATTATGAATATATATTCTAAATAAACCAGGATACCAAACACACTTAAATTTGCATTTCTGTTCCACTTGCCTAGGACGCTATCAGCAAGGTCTGAGAGAATGTGATAATTTATCTGAAGAAACACCTTATCTGTGCATTCATTCGCATTAAATAAAAGTAACAACATAAGATAAAGGAGACAAATAGAGAAATAGCAAATAAATTTAGGCCAATTCCCAAAGAATCGTTGCAGAACATTTGATACAAAAAAAGCAAAATTGGAAAAAGAAAAGTGTGGGTGGGGGTCAAGTAGACCAGAGTCTCGTAGAATCGTAGTCTAATAAAATAAATGAGTAGAAGCACCATAACTAAGCTAAATAAACTCTTCTAATCCAAAGCCAAAATCCTCAAAATTCAATATGCCGCTACCTATAGAAAACTACTGATATCACTCAATTTGCCCTGTCAAGGATGTGCTTTTCTCTTCTATTGCGCTTTTACTTCCTGACGTGGAGGTCTTGCACCGTTTTGATAGGCCCTTGGACCAGTTTCTCCATTGCGTCCTCGTGGTCTACTTGAGAAGTCACCTCGCTTCTCACCATCATTCCTAGAAAAGCCGCGGCCGCCGCTGCCAAAATTGCCACGGCCCCTATAGTTATCATTTCGGAATCCACCACGTCCTGAATATTTCACTCTATCATTATTAGCTGCAGGAACCAAAATAGACATTAGGAAACATTATCACAATGAAAACCAGAAAAAGAAAAAAAGAAAAGAAAAAGGCAGCACGAATATATTCACTTGCCTCTTCTCTCTTCAATGGAAAGTCTGTGATTGTCCAACATGATAGGAGAAGCCTGATACAGTATGTATAAGTATTAGGGGCTAAAATTAAATAAACAAGTACTAAAAACTTAACCATAAAACACACAAAAAATCATAACAAAACATCAAGAGCAATATTTTCTTAAATATCCATTTTATTTATGTCATTAAAAAATTATCCTAGACAAAGGTCATCAAGAATTGGATGCATTGTTTTAATTTGGACAAAGCAATAAAACCACCAAAGGAAGCATGAAATATTTTCAAAGCGGTTCAATTTGAATATCAATTATTAATTAGTGACAATCACTTATTAATTTGCGGTCAATGTCTATACTGAGTGCCACATTAGGAGAAAGGGGAAGCATATGATGGCAACAGTGATCATCACATCATGGAATGTTGACACAAGCAGTCAAAAAGAATATACAATTTAAACCTTTTCAATGTTACCAAAAAATAAATAAATAACATGTAAATACCTCAAGTGCGCTATGCATTGAACTAGCCGACTCAAATTCCACAAAACCAAAACAAGATGCCTGTTGCTGGAGAGCAGAATTTAACAAATTATGAATACCACAATAAATTGAAGTGAATCAAATAAACTAAATCGCACAAAGCTTATCTAATAGACTTTAACTAACCTTATTGCTTCTAACTTGAATCCCATCAGGTTTAATGGGCCCAAATTTCTTGAATTCCCGCTCAAGTTGTTCTACTGTTGCATTCATAGGCAAATTTGCCACAAATATTGCATAAGCCTTGCCTATAAAAATGAAAATTAGAGTTAAAAAGACTAGTACATCACTAAAGATGAGACTTTCAATAAACCCCCGACTGTACAGACAACAAAAGACATGAAGAAAGGATACAACACCTGTATTATCATTATTCTTTTCAGGTGCAGGGTTACTGCTGGGAGCAGGTGTCTCAGGAACTGGAGTGCTAGACACACGTGGTTGTTGTACAGGTTTTGCTGGTATTGTCCTTACATGGAATGGAGCAGCATTATCTTTCAAAGCATTCACCTTAAACCCAAAATAATAACAAACCATCAATTACTATACAAGAATAAATAAATCAGTATAATTAATAGAAATGCATAAATAGGACCCACAATAAATGCAAAAGACTTCTTTGGAGTATCCTCCTGGGTGGTAGGAGCAGTCTTCTCAATTACTGGGTGACTTTCATGCTGAATTGTCTCCTTCACAGCATCAGAATCCACCTCCTTTTCAGTTACTGATAACTCCCCATCATCTAATTGTTGACTCACTTCTTTGTTGGCATCAATGTCAGTGTCCACAACAGCAGCCTGGCTAGGTGGAATGTTTTCAGGAACATGAGTAGGCTCTGTATTTACAAGCAACATTTTACGCCCAAAACATTTACCAAGTTACAGACTTAAGAAACCATACAAGTAACAGGAACATATACATTGATGTAAACTAAGACATGAATTACCAGGCTCCGGAGTTAAAGGAGCTGCTGGAGCACTTTCATCAGCATCATTTGCAGGCACAGATTGAGAGTCAACAGGCTTGTGGTCATCAATATATCTAAACACATCATTCAGAACAAAGAAGCCTTTGTCCTGTGGAGCTAGGAAGAATGACTGGATAAACTTCCTTTTCACATCATTATCTCCAGTTAAGCAGCCAGTCACCACAACCATCACCCCATGATTATATGATTGTTGAGCATCTGCACTCAGAATCTCCACCCTAAATTTTGTGTGATCTTGAGAGAGGATCTTTCCATTAATGGCCTGTCCAGCACGAAGCAGATCATATTAGTCACTAAAAACAAAATCACTTGTTGCAATACATAAGAGATTTGAACACAAAAGTAGAACATGTTTTAAAAACTAACACAACACTTTTCAACACTGCAATTATTATAAAATAAAAGCATAGTAAATGGCAATCACAATTGTCTTCTCATTCTATTCTTATGAACACATCAGAATGAATGAATGAATTCAAAGCAAGTCCATGTTTTGTAGTCACCTTGTAAAGAGTAAGGGTACCAAAGAATGGCTCAAAAGGAAAGTAATAAAAGCCTATATGACATTGCTGAGCTAAAGCTTGGATTATAACCACCCTTGCTCTAAGCTATTCATACTACCTCCCCCCACTATATAAGTTCACTTAATGAGTACATAAGCATGACGTTTTCTTTTCTTTTTATGTTGCAATAATCAAATCAGGGTAATTATCAAAAGACATCAAATAAGATTTCAAAAAGAAGGAAATTGGAAAGATGTAATCATTAGAATAGTGATAAAATCACGATAGGCATCATTACTAGTGATTTAAACTTCCTTAGAATCCAGCATATCGAATCATATAATTAAGAAACGATTGATATTGATAACAGTTAAAACACCCCAGGGCAGATGAATATCCTACAACATTTTTATTAAAAAGAGATAGTGGTAGTAAATTAGAATCAGCTACATCCAGCTCTATATAGCTTCAATTTTCACACATCTGACTGGTGATTAGAATTTATCTGTCTCTTTGACCAAGAAAGATCATCTGCCTATATATGACTTTGTTTTATAATTAATTATTATGTCGTTTTATTAAATAAAATCAAAATGCTTGCCCCGAATTCCACTTGTTAAAATAAACGTACTAAATAAAGGAAACATGCTTACCGCAACAGTGGTCACCGAGCTCATGGTACCATCTTCTTCAGGCCGGCTTAGGACACTAGTCTCTTGATAAAATCTGAAAACCATGTCTGGTTGTTGATGAAGAATAGAGTAATACTGCTCCACAAAAGCATTGCCCACCACCTGTGGAGTCGCGGCTTCATCTGCTACTGCCATCTCTGCTAAAAGACGAACGAGGCGCATATGAGAATATATGAAACGAGTCATATTTCATAAAATCCAATTCTTTGCCCATAATAAACAAAGAAGTTAATGAAAAAGAAAAAGAAAATCTTGACTCAGGGTGTAAAGAAAAGCAATTCCGTTCCAATAAGCACTCAATACAGCTTATATTACTTGGAAATCTACAACACGAGACTGACCAAATTATGAACGTTTATACACTAGAAAGTGTAGGGAGAATAAACGCCTTTACACTCAACAGTGTACCTAATGTGCCCTTGAATAAAACCAAGAGGAAATAAATAACCTTGTATTCTTCAGTTTTCAAAGTATATCAAATATAACAAAAAACACGCAGCGGACTAACAACCCAAGCAAAACCCAAGATATTGTATCGATTCAGAACAAGAAAAGATGCCCACGGTTAAATAGCAAGAAATAACGATAAAAAAGTATACAAACATCTGAATAGGAAGAAAAACAAGAAACTATAGAATACAAACACGCGAGTACACACTATGAATCGAATCGAAACACTCCATACATACGTAGTAATCAAGACAAAAACGAATAGAAGACCTAAACACAAACCAAAAGAGAAGACGTACCTCAAACGAAGAGATCGGGATCTCAGAGGAAGAGACAGAGAGAAGGGCAAACAGAAGAGAGAGAACCCCTTTTCGAAAAGGGGTCAGATCGCAGAGGAGAAGAAAGAGAGAGAAGACGGAGATGGCGGTCTATATTAAAGAGTTTTTGTCTTCGATTCAATCGCCACGCTGCTGTTGGATTTTTAGGGCTAATGTTTTTTTTAAGGCGCATGGGGGGGTGCAATTCATAAACAAATCCGATATTTACTAAAGATTAAGATAATATTTTTTTACTTATAAAAAAAGATAACATTTTTTTTATATGAAAATGATAAGATTTTTTTTTTAAATGGTAAGTTGATATTGCATAAAAAAAGATAGGATTTTGTTTTGAGTGCGGGTATAAATTAATTGATAAAATTAAAATCAAGAATATTACGTTATCTTAATTTTTGAGCGGTTTGATTCTAAAATAAATATAGTATTATTTGTTAATTTCTGAAGTCACCAACAATTACTTGAAAATTTGGATAAGAAAACAATTACTTAAAAATTGAGTGCGTAGAAATTAAGCTAGCTTCTTATAATCGGAGGAATTTGTCTTTGGCCATTAGGAATTAAAGTTTAAATTTTCAATGAAAGATAGGCTTATATTTAATTTTTTTTAAAAAAAAAGTCATACTAACAAACTGCTATTTGATATAGTATATAAAAAGTAGTATTGTGGTAAGCATGGAGCACACCCTATTAAAAAAAAATCTTACTTTACTCTTAAGAAAATAAAAAAGAAAGATTTTATTGGTTATTTAAATTTTAAATCACTTAGATCATACAATTTTAAATTTGATTAATTAAATTAGTATCTGAAATATGTTTTTTTTAAGGCGCATGGGGGTGCAATTCATAAACAAATCCGATATTTACTAAAGATTAAGATAATATTTTTTTACTTATATATAAAAAAAAAAAAGATAACATTTTTTTTGGTATAAAAAAGATAAGCTTTTTTTAATGGTAAGTTGATATTGCATAAAAAAAAGGACAGGATTTTGTTTTGAGTGCGGATATAAATTAATTGATAAAATTAAAATCAAGAATATTATGTTATCTTAATTTTTGAGCGGGTTTCATTCTAAAAATGATATAGTATTATTTGTTAATTTCTGAAGTCACAACAATTACTTAAAAATTGAGTGCGTAGAAATTAAGCTAACTTCCTATAAACGGAGGAATTTGTTTTTGGCCTGAATTATAAAATGAGGAATTAAAGTTTAAATTGTCAATAAAAGATAGGCTTACATTTAATTTTAAAAAAAAAAGTCATACTTTTTTTTGTGCTCAAGAAAAAAAAAACGTCATACTAACAGTAACAAAATGTTATTTGATATAGTATGTAAAAAGTATTATTGTGGTAAGCAGGAGCACACCCTATATTAGAGGGTGTGCTCCTACTTACCACAATTAGGGGTGGAAACAGGTTAGGTCAGGCCCGCCCTTAATAGGTTAGACTTGTTTTACAATGTAATGGCCTGAGCTTGGCATGTGGCCTGTTACAGGCCATTTTTTCGGCCTAAGCCTGGCCTTTATACAGGCCTGGCCTGGTCTGTGGCCTGTTAAAGAGCTTGTTTCCTTTTTTTTTTTTTATTGAGCTAATAGGCCACAGGCCTCAAACACAAGCTTACGTTAAACAGGCCGAAAAAAGGCCTACGTTAAACAGGCCTAAAACAGGCCTACATGAAAGAGACAAAAAAGAGGTCAAATTACATAATACTAATGATATAAAATGCACCATATAATATGAAACCAAATACAACATCATAATAGTTTCATTACAAGTTCAACAATTTAAACTGAATCAATTTAAAGACATTCACATCAAATCTTCAATATAATTTCTTCTTCTACTTTGAAGACCTTCAAAAAAAATAATCAAATATATGGTATTAGTCTATTAGAGCATAACATAGTTGAACAAGTAATGTAATATATAAACTGAGCAAGCCTAAGATTCTAAACAAGTAATGTTTTTGTTTCTTCTTTAATCCATATTTGTTGCGAAGCCAATCCCCACCACAAATAAGTGACTTCAGTTATATGAAATACATTCCAGCATTTAGCTCTAGCTATTTAAACATCATTACAAGTTTCTTCTTCTCTCAGCCTCATCTTACCAATAACAAGTGACACATTGAGTAAAAGCTTGAAAATCAAGTCTAATCCATAATAGTGGAGCACCTCTAAAGCAACAAAACAAGTTTTCAGCCCCAGTTAGGAAATCATTTTTATTCCTTTGAAATGATTAATACTACATTCGGGCTTATTTTTAAGAAACAAACTTTTAGTTAAATTTAACAACAAATAGTGTCAAATGATTTAAATGCTTGAAAAAATTGAATTAAGTCAAGCTAAAGCATCATAAACTCTGTTCTTTTGAGACCTAGGAACAATAAATCAGTACCATCAACTCATCAATAATAGACCAGATAAGATCACATAGTGGCCTCATTTCTTAGGCACAGTTACTGCACACATACAGAGATTGAAGGAGATAATAAGAACAGTAAATTAACTAACATTAAATTATAGCTTTTCTGCAGAACTTTGAAAGAAGCTTAGCAACCAAGGAACTTTATTTATCGTCTAGGCAAAGTCATCCTTTCAATAGAACTTTGAATGAGGATTCAAAAATATACCTTTCAATTTGAAGGTAAAATTGACGGGTGAGCGCCATTTGTAAAGATCCACTTCCAAAAAAGCCTAATTTTGGATCAGTGGTATTGTTTGAATGTCTCCGAGTTGTAGATGGTATTCATCAAGGTCGTAACCACTTGAATGTTAATAAATTGCTTAGTCTACTCTTGAAGTAAATCGTAAATTTTATAAGAACCACAAGAAATTCCACAAAGGTGGTGATGAACAAATTAACTGTGGCTAATTTCTTAACTGTGATGAACAATAAGAGAAGGTGAAAATCTAAAGGTGAAAATAACTGTGATGAACAATAGGAATACAAAGAGCACCTTCGAATCTCTTGGAATGCTTGCTAATAGCTAAATTCTTTACCTTAAAGTTTGAGGATTGGGAGGATATATCACTATAATTGAAGCAAATTCTTAACATGAATCTGTACATTCAAATTTCCAAGAGAAAGGCATCAAGAAACTAAATCTAACTTGCACAGTCAATAACAACCTCATTTTATTTTTCAAATTTGTCCATTGAACTATATATGCACATTTAATGCATAACTTTTTTGTTAAATAATTGGGAGGCAATTCTGTGAAACAATTTCCTTGATATCTTTTAAATTTCTGTGAATTTCTCTTCGCTGTTTTCAGGGGATATATCTCCTCGTGGTGTTAGAGTAGCTATGGAAATGCAAGCTAAAGCCGAACGGAAAAAGAGAGCTCAAATTCTTGAGTCAAAAGGTAAGCAATTTGCCCTTTTCAATTCCTCAATAGTTCAAGGATGATAATTTTCCCTGGTTATGACTCATAGCAAAGACAAAAACTAACACAAACAAATGGTCCGAAATCATTACTTACTGGCTATGTTTGTATGAAACTAAAAGACTTACACAATATTTCAAAATCAGTTACCTTGTTTGCAAGCCCTTGCTTCATTTTATTAGAGCCCATAATTATGGTGGCATCAAGAAAAGTGCATCGCTTGTAGATCCAACAATGGAGGTAAACTTTGCTGTGACAGTAAAACAAATCTTATTTTTCATGATTCAACAATTCATATGCTAGCATCTGGTTAGGAGGAGAAGGAAGTGACAAGGGAACACCAGAAAGCAATAGATAGAAAGGACCAATAGACAGAAAGCAATGGCAACGACAGAAAGCAATAAACTTCCCTTCCTCCATTCTATATCCCACTCTTATAGAAGGAAGTTATAGAATGCATGTTTATATTGGGATTCGTACACGCAGCGGAATGAAATTTATCCAATAAATTTACGAATCCCAAGAAGAGGATCTATCAACAGCATTTAAATCGGGTTAGTAATTAGAAATCATACCTATGCGAACTCGTGTGCGTGCTTTGAAAACTCGTGGGCTAACACCTTTCTGATCAATCAATCTCTAAGAGCTGACTCTACGAATCCACTCCCTCTACCGGTATCCACACCGAACAACACTCTAACACGAACGGCAGTGTGCTAGCGCCTTCAAGCTTTTGTCTCACGTCTCTCTTCTAGGGTTCTTTTGTGGCTCTTGAATTCTCTTGTGTGTGTAATCAAATTACTTACAACCTAAGGGTATTTATAACCCTAATGGGCCGCATTAAATATTCAAAATCAATCTTATTAATTTTGAAATTGAATTGGAAATTAAATCTGTCTAATTGATTCAACCCAATCAATTTATTTAATGCAAATATGAGATATGATATCTATTAAATCATTGATTTATCTTCATAAATCAAATTAGGAAGTTATTTATGATTAGCCTCTAGGGCATAATTTTCAACAAGCTCCCACTTGCACTAGGTGCAATCATTAGATATATACCCTCTCTAGGTAAAATGTTGTATTCATTGAATCTTAGACATATCTTAGATTCAATAAATCTGGTCATTATAGCTCGTGTTAGGCTATTCTTGTGTGTGACCCTATAGGCTCACATGAGATTAACAGTGGGCCAATACTGTACTAGCCCACAAGTTGCAAGCGGCCTCTAGCAAGACATTGCAACTACCCAATTCACATGAGGATCGATTTTCGATACAACCTATCATACAACCATGTCACGTCCCTTTTGTCGCACAATAATTTGATCAAGGATGAGGCATGGATAATGTCAACTTTCTTTTCTTGACCATTACTTTCTCGATTCTTGAGTAATCTAATAATTGAAATGGAAACTCTTTTCCATCATAGTATGGCCATATGTTTCTTAGACTCACTCATCGAAGGGCCTAGTATTATCTCCCTACAAATGTGAGGGACAAATTCCATCTTGACCACTCAATTCCTCTACATGAAAATCACTGATCTCGATCCAAGCCTTTATCATCACCCGGTTAAAGGTAACTTTTGACTAGGTCAAAGATCAGCGACTCTCATGTTGGAATCCATGATGATCTCAGGCCAAAGGGCATAGTGACGTGGTTATACATGAGAAAAGCTTATGACTTAATCCATGTAGCTTTCTCATAGTGGGTCGGTCCAGCACCTTGTACTCTTACAAGTGCCTATGACTTTGATTCGTATCTCCATACCTCATCAAAGTCATACTGGTCTTATCTCATCTTCACTCCCGCGTAGATGACCAACCAGGACATTTAGGATAATATATAAGATATATCCAAGGATACAGTCATCATAATAAACATGCAAATGATATGATAACAAAATGGAGAAATACTTCAAATAACAATAATGTTTAAAGTATAATGATTAGCCTTTCCAACAGAAAACTCCCACTTGCACTAGGTACAATCATTAATTTCCCTAATTCCTATTGTCCTCCCATGACATTCATGTATTATCTGTGCAAGTGGTTTAGTAAGAGGATCAGCAACATTGTCTTCTCTTGGTACTTTGCATATCTTTATGTCACTTCTATCATTGATTTCACTGATAAGATGAAAGCGCCTGAGTATATGCTTGGTCCTTTGATGTGACCTAGACTCCTTGACCTACGCAATAGCCCCGCTGTTGTCACATAACAGGTCTATTGGATTTGAGATGGTAGGAACCACCCCTAGTTCAATAATGAACTTTCTGATCCAAACGGCTTCCTTAGCTGCATCCGATGCTACTATATACTCAGCTTCTGTTGCAGAATCAGCTACAGTGCTCTGCTTTGAGCTCTTCCAGCTTACCACACCACCATTTAACAGGAATACATATCCTGACTGCAATCTTATATCATCTTGGTCAGTTTGGAAACTCGCATCTGTGTAACCAGTCACACAGAGCTCATCCTCCAAGCCACCATATACCAAGAATAAGTCCTTAGTCCTTCTTAAGTACTTCAGGATATTCTTGACATCAGTCCAGTGACCCTCATCGGGATCTTGTTGATATTTGCTGGTCATACTTAAGGCAAATGAGATATCTAGTCGAATACATAACATGGCATACATAATAGATCAAATGGCGGAGACATATGGAATCTTACTCATGCGGTCTCTTTGATCTTGTGTTTTAGGACACAGATTCTTGCTGAGATGGATGCCATGAGACATGGGCATGTAACCCCTTTTAGAATCCTGTATACTGAATCTATGCAGTATCTTGTCTATGTATGTGCTTTGACTTAGGCCTATCAGCCTCTTGGATCTATCTCTATAGATCCTGATCCCTAGGATATAAGTAGCTTCACCTAAATCTTTCATTGAGAAGGACTTTCCTAACCAAGACTTGATACTTTGCAAGGTAGGGATGTCATTCCCAATCAGTAGGATGTCATCAACATAAAGCATAAGAAATACAACTGTGCTCCCACTAACCTTCTTGTAAACACAAGGTTCATCTATGTTTTGAATGAATCTAAACTCTTTGACTATTTCATCAAAACGATGATTTCAGCTCTAAGATGTTTGCTTCAATCCATAAATGGATCTTTGAAGCTTACAAACTTTACCAGAGTTCTCTGAACGCACAAAACCCTTAGGTTGTGTCATGTACACATCTTCAAGCAGCTTTCCATTAAGGAAGGTTGTTTTGACGTCCATCTGCCATATCTCATAATCATAATATGATGCAATGACAAGAAGGATTCTGATTGATTTGGCCATTGCAACTGGGGAAAAGGTTTCATCATAGTCCACACCATGAGTTTAAAGGAATCCTTTTGCAACTAGCCATGCCTTGAAGACATTTACTTTGTCATCCATGTCAGTTTTCTCTTTGAAAACCCACTTGCACCCAATAGTTTTAACACCTTCAGGTGGATCGACTAAAGTCCACATCTTATTGTCATACATGGATTGCATTTCAAACTTCATAGCATTAAGCCATCTTTTGAAGTTGGGTCCCACTATGGCTTCTCGATAGGTAGTTGGCTCATTCTGCTCAATGAGCAAGATATCACGACTGCCAGTAGTTAGAAGAACATATCTCTGAGGCTTTTGCCGTGTCCTATCGGACCTTCGTGGGTCTTGTGTTACTAGAGCAGGCTCATCAACTTGTTGAAAGTCTTCTTTGTTTTCCATTTGTGGTTCTACGTTGTTTTGTGACTCTCGAACTTCTTCAAGGGTTACTTTTAGGGGTGGAAACAGGCCAGGCCAGGCTAAGCCCCACCCTTAACAGGCCAGGCCTGTTTTACAATATGGTGGCCTGAGCCTGGCCTGTGGCCTGTTACAGGCCATTTTTTCGGCATGAGCCTGGCCTTTATACAGGCCTGGCCTGGTCTGTGGCCTGTTAAAGAGCTTGTTTCCTTTTTTTTTTTTTATTGAGCTAATAGGCCACAGGCCTCAAACACAGGCCTACGTTAAACAGGCCTAAAACAGGCCTACATGAAAGAGACAAAAAAGAGGTCAAATTACATAATATTAATGATATAAAATGCACCATATAATATGAAACCAAATACAACATCATAATAGTTTCATTACAAGCTCAACAATTTAAACCGAATCAATTTAAAGACATTCACATCAAATCTTCAATATAATTTCTTCTTCTACTTTGAAGACCTTCAAAAAAAATAATCAAATATATGGTATTAGTCTATTAGAGCATAACATAGTTGAACAAGTAATGTAATATATAAACTGAGCAAGCCTAAGATTCTAAACAAGTAATGTTTTTGTTTCTTCTTTAATTCATACTTGTTGCGAAGCCAATCCCCACCACAAATAAGTGACTTCAGTTATATGAAACACATTCCAGCATTTAGCTTTGGCTATTTAAACATCATTAAAGGTTTCTTCTTTCTTAAAGAAGTGAATTGCAGGTTTCTTCTTCTCTCAGCCTCATCTTACCAATAACAAGTGACACATTGAGTAAAAGCTTGAAAATCAAGTCTAATCCATAATAGTGGAGCACCTTTAAAGAAACAAAACAAGTTTTCAGCCCTAGTTAGGAAATCATTTTTATTCCTTTGAAATGATTAATACTACCTTCGGGCTTATTTTTAAGAAACAAACTTTTAGTTAAATTTAACAACAAATAGTGTCAAATGATTTAAATGCTTGAAAAAATCGAATTAAGTCAAGTTAAAGCACCATAAACTCTGTTCTTTTGAGACCTAGGAACAATAAATCAGTACCATCAACTCAAAAATAATAGACCAAATAAGATCACATAGTGGCCTCATTTCTCAGGCACAGTTACCGCACACATATAGAGATTGAAGGAGATAATAAGAACAGTGTTGAATCTGGGGAAGCTTCAAGTTTGGATACTTAAATGTTGGTTATGATTAGTTTTGATGATGTCATATATAGATGCCATTATCAAGAGCAAAAAGTTTATATCATATACATTGTCTAATTGCTATATTTAATGTAGATTTGTTCATGTGGAGAAAGAACAAGAGAATAGAAGAAAGAAAGAGTTGATTCATGGAGAATAATCAAGAAGAGAGAAGAAAGAAAGAAGAACAATGATTTGTTCATGTGGAGAAAGAACAAAAGAATAGAAGAAAGAAAGAGTTGATTCATGGAGAATAATCAAGAAGAGAGAAGAAAGAAAGAAAAACTTGCTGAATAAACTGAGAAAATCATTATACAAGTTTTTAGTTTGATTCTTGAAGTCTCCAAGATCAAATGGAAGTTGGGATGTCTCAATTCAGAGTTAAAACAAGCATATATCAAGTTCTGGATGAGTAAAATCGAGCCAGATACTCAAAAGTCAAGTTTACTGCATTACAGGAAGTGATCTGTCTCTGGATTATGAGCAAACTCGAGTTTAGGACACAAAACTCGAGTCTGGAACTCAAAACTCGAGTTAGTCACTTAATAACTCGAGTTTGTAGTGTCTTCAGCAACTCTGGTGTCTCTGGATCAACAAAACTCGAGTTAGCCAATGTAAACTCGAGTTTGGAACTCAAAACTCGAGTTAGTCACTTAATGACTCGAGTTTAGCAAGCTTTCAACAACTCTGTCCAACTCTGTTTCACGATCAGAACTGGCGACCTCTGGTAATTTGATGATATCTCCCAAACCAGAGATCGGTTTAAGGTGAAATCAATTTTGTATGAAACTAGACATCCAATGTGTCATCTGGACAAATTTTCATGCTCAAAGAAGCTGAGATGAGAGAGTTATGAATTTTTGAAGTTGACCCATCTGTTAACGTCACCCAGCAGACCAAGCTTCAATGATTTGAGTGTATCTCACAATCTACACATAAGAATGAGCTGAAATTGGTGGCATATGAAAGTAGACTCACATATCTTTCCAGAAACATAAAGATCATGGAAAACAAAGATCAAATGAGTGAGATATGATCTTCGAAAGTTGACTATAAATTCAAGATGCTGCAAAAACGCTGGCAAAGAACAACCTTCATTGATCAGATCATAACTATCAGAATACAGTGAGTTTGGAGCTGATTCTTCTTGCAATGGAAAGAAGACTTAAAGAGCTTTATGGAGATAGGTACTGGATTCCAGGGATTGATCTTTATCAGGTCAGAAAGCAAAGAACTTGTGAGAAGGATGTTTAACTGAGCCATGAAGAAGAAAACTCGAGTTTGTGTTAGCAAACTCCAGTTTTGAGATTTGACAGAAAGATATTCACTTTTACATAAAAGCCAAACTCGAGTCTGCATAGACAAACTCGAGTCTGTACAGACACAGAAATGAATCCAAAATTTTCACATTAAGCTAAACTCCAGTTTGCAAATCAAACCTGAAGTCTGGAAGATACAGAGAGCACTCAGCATCCCAAGCAAGCCAAACTCGAGTCTAGATTCCCTAACTCGAGTTTAGACCAAACAGAAAGGAACCCAGAAAACTCAATAGACTCCCAAACTCTAGTCTGGCCTTCCAAACTCCAGTTTGCACTTGACCCAGATAAACCTCAAATATTTCAGTAGTCACTAAAACTCGAGTTTGCTTCCCAAACTCGAGTCTGAATCATACAAAAAGTTCATCCATTTTGGCTACACTACAAACTCCAGTCTATGACCCTAAACTCCAGTCTGGAAAATCACGAACTTAGGCTTGTTCTTCAAACATAGACCCAAACTCGAGTTGGTCACTAATTTACTCGAGTTTAGCTTCCGAACCAAAATTTCATCCCAAGTCCAGAGCCCGATAGTTCTCTCTGTAAAAGCCAAACTCGAGTTAGCTTTTACAGACTGCAAGTTTAGACCACTAATCAACAGATATGCTTTCTGGATGAACCCCAAACTCAAGTCTGAAAGAACAAACTCGAGTTTGCATCGGGGATTTTGAAAAATCAAATGATGTTGATCTGCGAAATCTTGATGGGTCTTCCTGAAATTATTTCCTCATATGATATTATTGTTTCTAATGTCCTTGATGAAGTTTTGAGTGTTTTTCAGATAAGGTTTAGCCAAGATCAAGGTGAGATCAAGATCCAGGATAAATGCATTAAATGGCGAACCTAGAACAGGCCTGATCCTTCTCCCTTATCCCAGATGTTCAGCTCAAACCGTTGTAACTCATAAGAATCATCTCAAACGGTCAAATTAAGTTTATGGAATGACAAGAATCCTGAAAGACCATCTACAACAACTAAATCCAAGATTCCAGGCAAGAATTAAAGAAACAGAGGAAAATATGCAACTGTCATATTCCAGATTTACAGCTGAACTTTGAAGAATCAAAGAGAAGAAAATGCAACGGCTAGTTCCTCTTCTTCATCTATATAAGAAGCCCAGAAACGAAGAACAAGTGACACAGATACAAGAGGGAGAACAAGAACAGTGACGTGAGCTTACACAGTGAAAATGCCAATATTCTAACGTCTGCTTCATCTACTCTCTGAATATCTCAATGATCATATATCTAGCTTAGAGAGTGAGATTATATATATTGTGCTTCAGTGTTTATTCACTTACTTCTGAAAGAGAAGATTTATTGTAAACATCCTATTATTCTGAGAGTTACTCAAGATTAAGTGATCTTGAGTGGGAAACACTTTGTTGTGATTACAGCTTGTAAGGGGAGTGAATCCGAGTGTGGGATTACTTCGAGTACAGAGTGTGTAATCAAACAAGTGAATTGATTACGGTTTGTAAGGGGGAGTGAATCCTAGTGAGAGGATTACTTCAAGTACAGAACGTGTAATCAAGTTCAAAGCAAATAGTGGATTGAAAATCTCAAGTGAAGCTTGGGGACTGGACGTAGGTCAAAGATTGGACTGAACTAGGATAAATCACAGTTTGCATACTCTCTTCCCTTATCTTTTACATTTCCAGTATATGCTCATCTTTGAATATCTAATTGTCAATTTATAAATTGCGAAAAGTTTTTTTAAAAGTTCCTAAAGTTTATCAAACACCCAATTCACCCCCCTCTTGGGTGATAGCCAGGTCCAACACTAAAGACCAGCCTTGAAAATGAATTAGAATTTATTCATGAGAGAGAGAAAATAAATCTTCCAGAGAAAGAAAGAGAACCCTAAACTTTATATGAAAAGTTAAACCAGAAAAGACATCCTTGATTCTTTACTTTTCTCCCCAATTGTCAACAATCGAGCAGTGACTTGCCAGCCAAAACCCCATCTCATGACAATCGAGAAAACCAAAAACCAAAAGGATTTATCTTAGTAATCAAACCAGAAAAATACACCCCAAAACTCTCTCCTTTTTCTATTAATTCACCATAGACAAACAGACTGACCAAGCAGCAAAAATCGATAAAGGTAGCAAAAACGAAAAAAAAACGCAGCTCCAAAGCAGTCAGAGAGAAAGAAAGAAATAGATTCCTCTGCTAAGAAAAAGGCCTCATGCATCGACACACACAAAAATCATAGATTAGCAGTATAGAGATTCAGAGAACAACACATTGACGAGCTAAGAATCCAGGACACACATCGACACACACATTGTAAATCACACACATTGTAAATCCAGGACAATCTTTCAGCCATGAATCAAAATTTACCTGATGAGCTGAGATTTGAGTGTAGGAACATAGATCTGAGCCTGAGATTGAAGAATGAAGAAGCACGAGTGTCGGCGACAGAGGAGCGACGGAGGTTGGTAAGCAAATCGAGAGAATGAGCGGCGTTGGAGCGTCCAAATAGAGAGACGACTTGAGCTGAGCGGCGTCGAAGATAGAGGATCGACAACGATGGCCGAAAGATTGGAGATTGAAGATGAAGATGGAAGAACAAGGAGCGAGCACGACTGAGGCATTGAGCGTTGCGGTGGAATTTGTGACATTTTGAAGTTTTAGATAATTTAGGGTTTTTCAAAATTGGAGCAAGGTATACGTGTCACATTCTAATTGGATGATTGATGGAGATATTACAACTTTACCCTTATAACAGGTCGGCCTGTCAGGCCTAAAAGGCCTCTTAATAGGCCTGGGCCTGGCCTGTTATGCAAAACAGGCCTTATAAGAGGCCTGGGCCTGGCCTTTTAGCCTGACAGGCCAGGCCTGATCAGGCTTTTAACAAGCCAGGCCATAAGCCCCTGGCCTATTTCTACCCCTAGTAACCTTACTCTCACTGGTTCTTTTAGAGATAAACTCTTTATCTAGAAAGACACCATTCCGGATAACAAACACTTTGTGATCGATAAGATTGTAGACATAGTATCCTTTAGTTTCCTTAGCATACCCCACAAAAAGGCATTTTGAGGATCTGGATGATAATTTATTAGAGGCTTGTTGTTTAACGTAAACCTCACATCCCCAAACTTTAAGAAATGACAAACTAGGTTTCTTCCCAGTCCATATCTCATATGGTGTATTTTCAACTGTCTTTGATGGAACATGATAAATAGAACATTTACTGTTCCTAGTAATGGAAGTAAAACCTTCCTTATCCAAATAAGAAAGAGAAACAATGTTGCTACTTAAAGCAGGAACATAAAAGCAATTGTTTAAAATTAACAAAAGCCCATTAGGCAGAACTAATTCATAAGTGCCTATAGCTAAAGCAATAACTCTTGCTCAGTTTCCAACTCGTAGGTCCACTTTGCCCTTCTTCAATTTTCTACTATCCTTGAGACTTTGCACATTCGTGCAAATGTGAGAACCACATGCAGTATCTAATACCCATGTAGAGGAAGTAGAAAAATTGATATCTATAACATAAATACTTGAAGAGATAGCCCCACCATCCTTCTTGTTCTTTTTCAGATCTTCAAGATAGAGTTTGCAGTTCCTCTTCCAATGACCAAGTTCATTGCAGAAGAAGTAAATCCCGTCCTTTGAAGGCTTTGCCTTCTTAGCTGCAGGCTTAATTTTGGGCTTGTTTGACTCTTTGGTCTTACCAATTGAGCTATTACCCTTCCCTTTGCCTTTGCCTTTCCTTTTTATACCCTTTTTTTCATGATTGAGAACAATTCTCAAGTTTCTAAACCAGTTAAGAAAGTTGGTCTCATTTAGTTTGTCCTTCTCAAAGACTGATTGCAGTGATAATGTAGCGGTATTACTAGACGACATGATTCTACAATTAAAAGAAATATACAAAGTTAATTAATAATCTCCCACTGAATTAACAACCCTCGTTATAATTAGTGGACTAAGATCATATTTGGCTCAAATTTAAGTCTGCTTTGGCTGGACGCTTAAAATCAAGTTATTTAGGTAGGTAACCTCTTTACCAATTACATCACATGTAACTCTTAGATCTTTATGGGATTCGATCATCATATGACTTGGCATGTTTAATCTCATCTAATGCCTTGAGATCCAAAACTGTTTTGATAATCTCAATTAAGTCAAGACAATAATGAATGTTGAGTATCACCATTACCCACTCTTGTCTCACCAAGATAACTCAAGTGCATCCGCTTTGGTGGAACATACAAATAAGTGATCTAGGCTTTAACAAGTATCCATTAATTGACGGCATTACGACTTAAGATTTCATTTGGAGGGTTTAATCTAATTAATTATATTTATGTGAATGCAATAATAATTATATCTCATACAAACAACACATAATACGCAAAATAAACATGCTATGATCTAATCAAAAACATAATTAAAACGTGACACAACATAACTCACCTAACCTAAAATCCTCTAAAGCCAATGAGGGGACTTCTCTAAATAAGAAAAGAAAATTATATCAAGAGAAACCTCGTTTAAACATACGAGGGGAGTGAGATGAGATGAGAATTTACATAAAGAATATTTAGAGAAAGACATGGCTTGCAGGCTATATTTAAAAATTACAACCTCTTGTAAATTCTAAAGTCATGTTGTTCACCATACCCAAACAATTTGAAAGTAAATCTTAACAGGTATTAATTCATACAATATGAAAAAAAAATGTCATGATTTCTCCATCAATTAATAATTATAATGTGATGTTAATTCCCAATTACCATCAATTAATAATTATAAATTGATATCATATATTGTTACTTATCAATATACCATGTTAATATAGATATATACCATGTTAAAAGCACACGACATAATCAATTACGTGGCTCTAAAATTATGTATTAATTTAACCTTGAAATACATTATGTAATGAAATTATCAATCCAATAAATTAATAATCACCTTACATTCCTATGCAGCAGTAACAACAAACTCGTGATACATACATCACGTAATGAAATTATCAATCCAATTATGTAATTTCCTTAAGCAATTTAAACGCACAATTCCATACTAATTTAAATGCACAATTCCGTTTAAGCAATTTAAACACAATTGACTTGACTATATCAAATAAATTTTGTACAAGCAATTCCGTTAAGCATATATCCCATATATAATCACATTAAGAATATAAACTCAATTTAAATGCACAATTGATTTGGCTCTGATGCCACTGTTGGAATTTATACACGCAGCGAAATGAAATTTATCTAATAAATTTACGAATCCCAAGAAGAGGATCCATCAACAACGTTTAAATCGGGTTAGTAATTAGAAACCGTACCTATGGGAACTCGTGTGCGTGCTTTGCAAACTCGTGGACTAACACCTTTCTGATCAATCAATCTCTAGGAGACTCTACAAATCCACTCTCTTTACCGGTATCCACACCGAACAACACTCTAACATGAATGGCAGCGTGCTAGCGCCTTCAAGCTTTTGTCTCACGTCTCTCTTCTAGGGTTCTTTTGTGGCTCTTGAATTCTTTTGTGTGTATAATCAAATTACTTACAACATAAGGGTATTTATAACCCTAATGGGCCGCATTAAATATTCAAAATCAATCTTATTAATTTTGAAATTGAATTGGAAATTAAATCTGTCTAATTGATTCAATCCAATCAATTTATTTAATGCAAATTAGAAGCCAGCTGATTTGTATGATATCCATTAAATTATTGATTTATCTTCCTAAATCAAATTAGGAAGTTATTTAATGATTAACCCAATTTCCAGCAGTTTATTGCTCTACACGAGAGTGGTTAAAGAAAAGAAGAAAAAATCTAACCCGAGGAGATTGAGCTTGATCTACACGAAAGGCTCTAGCTTTGTTGGCGTTGTCTTTTCATCACCATCGTCGTTGTCTCCATCTCTCTAAAAGGTATGAAATCAGCTTATTGCACCAAAGAGGAGAAGAGGAACCATGGGTATAGATAAAGAAAAACGAAACAAAAAAAGAAAGAAGAAGGAAAGAAGAAGAGCTCAAATCATCAAGAAATCCCATACTTTTCCAACAAACTCATCTTATTCTGTAAAAGAAATACAGATTCCCATTTCAAGCCAACGAAATTAAAAAAAAGCTCATAGTTTGAAATGCCAAAACATGCGCTTGGGAAAAGGATCATACGTGGGCTTGCAAACCATAGGTGCAAGGAAGAAGGATATAAAAACCTCCGTTGAACACAATACTTTAGGAGACAAGGGCAAGATACATCCCCAAGGAGACAACGGAGCTCAACACGCTCGAGCATGAGCTTGTTATCAGTGATATCAGTCTGAATATTGATTTCCCCTTGCCGGCCATTTATTCAGAACAGAGGATAAAGGAAGAGGCGTTTTCGTGCGAGAAGCCTTATGGAGTAGATAAATGGAAATGCTGGTAAAAAAGTTTTTTTTTTAATATTCCGTCAAAATCCCCTGACTCGGTGCATATATGAAGAGATGAGTGATTTGAATTTCAAATGGGGGCGGGGATTGCAAGAGGAGAACAGTTTATGCGCAGCCCAATAAATATGAATATCGCTTATGAACAATAATTCGTGAGAGGAGCCACGTATAAGCCGCTTCCTGATCAGCTTGAGAGATGAGTTATCTTATATATATTGATAGCATTATCCAAGCGCGATAAATATTGGGGTCACAATTTTAATTTTTATTAATTAACTTATATATTTTTATCTAATCAATTTTAATTTTAATTTTATTTATAATCTATAATATATATTTTTCGTTAAAATATAATATTTTATGTTATCCATATTTTAATATATCTCTTATTTCATTTGAATTTGGATTAAATCTATATTTTCAGTCTTTAAATATAATCTTTATCGTAGTTATTATTTTTGATGTCACCATTTTTATTTTTATTGATTATCTAATTTATTTATTTGAAATTTTTTAACACGATTATTTAAAATATATTTTAATGGGAACATTTCAGTAAAAGAACCTTAAGAGTGTTAAAAGACAAAAAAGTATTTCAAAAATTTATAATGATAAAAGGGTGTTAGACTCAATTTGTTCTTTTTAAAATTAAAACCAACGACAAAAATGTCATTACACGTTGTTTTTCTTAAAAAAAAAAATACATTAATCCCCATCGCCAACGGCAAACACCCTTTTGGCACTAGAGCTCTGATGGGAAGAGTAAAATTGCTAAAGTGGTGGGAGTGGGGTCTTAACCCCTACCACTTTGTTTGCCCAAATAGTTAGTAGCCATTGACAAATTTAGTTAAGGGATAACTTTACTCTAAAAGTTTTTATTAAGAGGCAATTTTGTCCTGAATGTATAAAAAAGAGAGTAATTTTACCTTGGCTATTATTGTAGTTAATTTTGACAATTAGTTAATCCAAGTACTAAGCTATAGTCCACATGTCATCCTCGTCATTTTTGTTAAGGTGCAAATTTGAGCCAAAAATCATCCGTCATCTCCTTTGTTTTTTTTCAAAATTAGATTTTAAACTTTTAAGGTAAATTTACACCTTAACAAAAATAACGCAGATAACATATGAATTATCAGCTCAACATATTTAGTTAATTAACGGTTAAAATTAACTAGGATAACAACTAAGGCAAAATTGATTCATTTTTTAAACTTCAAGGGCAAAATTGTCTCTCGATGAAAACCTTCAGGGCACAATTGCCTTTTAATCTTTTAGTTAATGAATTTACAACATTTCATTAAATTTTAACAATTTTCATTCATCTAGTAAAAAAATTGACACTATCAACTTGTTCACAAAATTTGTTTAGGAATTCACAACATTGCATTAGGTTTTCACAACTTTTGTTAGCCTAGTAAAAAAATTTCATAATATAAGGTTGTTCATAAGTTTTGTTAAGAAATTCATAATATTTCATTAGATTTTAACAACTTTCGTTTACTCTATAAAAAATTTCACATAATCATGTCATTTAGATGTTTTCTAAGGGAATTCTTCATATTTCATTAAGTTTCATCAAGTAATAACAAATCCACATGTTCATTTCATTCATAAGTTTTGTTAAAAACAAATAAAATGTGGAAAATGCCTTGACAAAAGTTGCAAAAGTCCTCATAGAGTGTTTTTTTTTAGGGTTTAACGTTTTTGCCTCTGAAGCAGAAATATTTTTTCTGCCGTACTCACATATAAGTAAGTGAGGCTTATTTATTTTTTCTCTCGCTTATTTTAATAATGGGCCCCACTCACTTATATATGAGTACGGAAGAAAAAAAAAAGTTTCTACCTTAGAGACAGAAACATTAAACCAATTTTTTTATTGGGTCAATGAAAGTTATCAAAACCTGATAAAATATTGTTAATTTCTTAAGAAAACTTGTGAATGAGTTTATAATGTGAATTTTTTTATCAGGAGAACAAAAGTTGTTAAAATATAATAAAATATTGGGAAAATCCATCTTGGGGCCCTTGTAAGAGAAAAAATTTCAGAAAAGGCCCCAAAATTCTAAAAATACCAGAAAAGGCCTCAGGGCCTTTTATGATATAAATTCATTAAAACATTAACAACTATATCAGCCTTATTAACAACTATATCAGTCCTTTTAACAACTAAAGTTTTAATGAATTTATACCCAAAAAAAGTCCTAGGGCCTTTTCTGGTATTTTCAGAATCTTGGGGTCTTTTTTTAAATTTTTTTCTTTTACAAGGGCCCCAAGATGGATTTTCCCTAAAATATTATCAATTCATTAATCAAACTTGTGAATGAGAGCTAATAGTATAAACTTTTTTATTAGGTCATTGAAAGTTATTAAAACCTAAAAAATGTTGTGAATCTATATCTTATATAATACTTATAGTAATGACATTAAAAACTGTTCCGTAAGTAACTATTTTTTAAGAAAATATTTGTGTTTTTATTAATGCCGTTAGTGAATTCCATTAATTTTAACACCAATAAATTTCAATAATTTATATTTTATATCTATAAATTATTAGCCCCATGGTTAAGGAGTTATATAATAATAATTTAGCCCATAAATTAAGGAGTTATTATAATCATGATTCAAACTAAATATGCAAAAAGCTTAATTTTCAAGAAATATAGTTGACCCCATGATTATAGAAATGCTTGTATATATTAACGTTATAAATGTATTTCGTTTTATGTTGTCCACTGTTCAAATAACACAATAGAGCCAATGGTAAGTAAGAACAGTAAGTCTTCAATGTCTTAATATTCCTATAGAAGTTCATCACTCTTTGGCAACGATGACTTTTCATCTAGCCAAAAAAAAAAAAAAAATGGCTGATATAACTCACAAAGACTAGAAAACATTGTACCTGGGTATGAATATTCACAACAATTGTGATGATAATGATGATCAACACATGGAAGCATTCATCGTATTGAATCCTGCAAACAAATCATCCCTTAAGGAGTCGACACCGAGTCACCGTGAATGAAAGTTACTCCCTCCAATTCCTCTAATTCTAATCAAAGGACAGGTTTACCTAAGTTTGGAGAGATTAAGGATAGTAGTTAAATTAGTTAATTATATTTATTTTCCTAAAATGCCTTTATTTAAAATTTAAAATGGCATTCAGTTACTTTAATTCTCTTTTTTTGTCGGACCTTCTACCTCATACATGACTACTCTAAGCTCTTAAATAGTCTAGCGTCATTAATCTCCCTTGACAACTTCTAATTTACTTTTTGAGATTGAAAGTGTAATTTAATAGCAATATCATTATTAAATATGACAAAAATTGTTCAAAATTATTTTATTAAAAAAATAAAAAATAGTAGAATTGAAGTGTATGTAACATTAATGAATTGCAAACATTGCTTGACAAAAATTAGAACTTCATCCTAAGACTAAAACCTATAAAATTTGGACCGAAGAGAGTACTTTGTTTTATCACTTGGTCAATTTATTTATAGATTCATTCAAACATAGCTCTTGCCCATGAGTATACTTGTATTAGGATTTTGTAACAATGTAGAAGAATATAGAAAGAGAGAAGGATAATGAGAGAGAAGAAGAGGAAGGAGAAGAAGGGAAAGAGGGGGGGGGGGGCTGGAGCTACCCTGAATGTCCATTCATAATAAAAACATAAGGTAAATAGTAGTGAATGTCTTCCTCATGTAGGCTGAAGATCTACAACGGTCTACTGGTAATAATCCCCTAATCTCCTAATTAATTAATCTATCCTACCCGCAGACTTAATACGCCACCAACCCAACTCATTTATTTATTTATTAATTATTATTCTATGATTTACATATCAGATTTTTTCTTTGATGGTTTTATCTAATACACAGACAAAATCCTTGAGAAAGCATACAAAACACCTCAAATACTTCCTCACATTATAAACCTGTAACAAGTCCATGAGAAGCAACAACTGCCCACTTTTTTTTTATTTTAACAACACACATATAAATGATGTTCAAAAAAACTAAACATTGCTCCAATCAAATAATCCAGATAAAACCAATTTAATCTTCATAAATTGCACTAGAACAGGAATTTCATTGAAGCATCACAGTTCTAGACTTCTAGTATCAAAAGTATCATAGTTATCATGAAGGTTGAAGGCAATAGTAATCTAAAGTTACAACTCATATCTTAACACAGATGCTATGCTGAGTAATTTAGCTAAAGCTTGGGTTCAACCAAAGAAAGCCTATAAACATGAATAGCATAACATAACAAAAAATGAAAAATAGGATTCCTATTCTTATAATAATTATAAAGAAAAGGGATTTCTTTTACTTGGATTCAACCAAAGAAAGCCTGTAAATATCAATGATTAAACATATACAAGACTTGAATCCTTCAAGATAGTAAGAGCAGGACAATGGTACGAACACCTAGACTTTAATCTTATCTGAAAAGAAAATACCTTATCTCTTTTGTGCTTTCCTCCTAGACTTTAATCTTATCTGAAAAGAAAATACCTTATCTCTTTTGTGCTTTCCTCCTCCTAGATTGTGCCTTTTGCCACTTCTTTCTGGAAACAAGTTTGCTCTTTGGCTTCAATTTTAACTCAGGTGAAAACTTGTAGTTTGGATCTCTCATGCGTGCTTGTATGTCCTTGAAGAACTGCATATTCAGTTTTTTAGGCCCTCCTCGTCTAAGCTCTGCATATTCTGGTCCTGAGACAACATTCTCAAATGCTCCAATGAGAATATCTATATCGCTCATGACCTCCCAAACATTGGTGTATCGCCCATCGGGACCCTTCTTCAACTTCTTCAAAGCATTCTCAACTGCAAGCTTCCTTGCTTTTTTACCTGGGGACAACTCCTCAGGTTCTTGTTCAGATTTCAATAACTCTGAGATGGTTCGATACTTCGGCATTTCTTCAAACTCAAATAATTTATCTATGAATTTGTCACTACTTTCGTTTGGGTATGGTTCTGTAGGAATATCATCATCACTATCCATCTCATCCCCAGTCCACAGTGTCTTCTCTTCATCACTGCCAGACCAAACACTTCTTAACTCATCACTGTCATCAGCATCAATTAGGTCTGAATGCTCTTTAGCTTGCTGTCTTACTTTCCGGATTTCTTTTTTGAGACATCTTTCTGTGTCCTTTTCTCCGTCACTTTCATCCTCACTTCCAGTCCACAGAGTGTTGTCTTCTTCCATCTCTTTGGCCCAAGCTTCTCTGAACTCTTTGTCCCCTGGTTTTCCACTTCCAAAGAGATCATATTTTTTGGGTCCAACACGGGCATATGATCTCAATCCTGCAAATTTAAGTCATGAGATCAAAAGGATTCAAACCATAAAACCATTGTTGACAGCATGTTTGAGGTCAACAAAAAATTTCTTATGAACTTGGTGATTTCATGCTAAAACCCAGAAAAAGTAGGAATGGAGTTAGTTAGTTTATGAGGCAAGAATCATGCGTCATAAACTAACAAGCTGTTAGAAGAATCTCCTCAAGTTACAAGCTGAAAATACCTTGTTATTCCTTGAGCTGAAAGTACAAACATCTATCAGATCACACATAACTGTTATTTTAACAGTTGAGGGACAGCGTTTCATTCTAACTTAGCCTAAAAGGTCGACAGCACAGCACAAGATGACAACACATTACACAACACTTTAAACTAAACCGAGAGCATAAAACTCTGACAACACAGCAGAGGATTTATCCAACAATATATAATTAACTCTGACAACACAGCATAAAACTCCTATCATGTTATTATGTTGAACCTCAAATTTTTGCTTCCCTCAAGAATTTATTGTAGACAAAATATAATTTACTCTTTGTGTAGAAAATCTAACCTTGAAAATTCAACAGGGACCCGTTCTTACAACAACTCTGTAAAGCAATGGGATTCATAAAGTGTTTCTGACCTGTAAGAAAGACAGACAAGAGAAGTTTCAGCTATTTCCAATGAAATATGATGAATACCAATATTTTCAATAAAGTATGAACAATAAATGTTCACAAAAGTGAGCATGAGAAGAACCCTGGCCTTGGGATATTGGTAGCCATTTTGATTTTGCAGACCTTAGAATACATGAGAGGAATCTAGAGCGGGAGAAAGACCTCCAAGCCATTACTTGATCAATAATGAGGTTCAGGAGCTCCAAACTCTTCAAGGAAGTAGTAAAACACTAAGACTTAACATAATAGTCCCTGGCAGATTAGAACAACAACAACATTTTGCATGGATCAAATCATTTACTAAGTTTACAAAAATTGATTGATCAAACTAATTATGGATAGAAATATTAACATATAAATGATCTTTTCAATGGAACTCGCAGTTTGTTGGAAATATGGGAGAAAAATTATTGAGTTGAGCCATGTTTAGTGTCATCTATAAGAGTATGTATTCCTAAGGATTCAACAACAGGAATTATAAGAATAAAATACCATAAGCGTGACTCGACCGAAAGACTTTTATCAAATTCTCAACCATACCTCCTTTCGCTTCTCCTCCCCTCCGATAGCGATAACGCCTAGATGCTCCGCCACCGTAAACAAGGTCACCGTGTCTTCACTGTCAAATCTCTCCACCTCCGTCGTCGTTTCCGCCAGTTATGACTACAGGGGGCTGCCTTCTCTCCGACAAAAATGTCCAATTGTGTCGTGATGCTATGAGTTCACAGAGCTCATAACGCGGGCTATAACACTAATTAATTAATTAAGTTGAAAAGTTATCTGCAGACTGGAGGGAGTGAGTGCCGAGGATACAGAAGCAGAGACTCCCTCTCAACTTGCTGCAAACGTCTCCCAAGGCTCCTGTGGTTTCAATGGCAACCATAACTCGCCTAGTAAGACACGTACCTGGAGAATGGAGATGGAGGGGCGAGTGGTGAGACTGCGAATGAGGAAGAAGGATCAGAGGACTCCAGCGCTCAACTCCCGGACTGAGAGCGACGGTGACGGTGACCGGCGACTGGCGACACTGCGAGCTGCAACTGGGGAAGAAGGAGAGAAACGGAAGTAATTGCGAGTGGCGAGACGCTTAGAGCGAGAGCTGAGGAAGACGGCGACGGAGAGTGGTGACCGGTGAGAGGCTGAAACTGAAGGGAGATGCCGCGACGACGACGAGGCGACAGTTCGAGCGAAAGGAGAGAATGAGAGATAGGCTGGGAACTCGCCGAGTGGCGAAACGCGAAAGGGGTTATCAGGAGTTTAGATGTTTTTAATTCGGGTTTCGTGTAAAAATATATATGTGTTTTACTGAGAGTATTTTTTTTAAGAGTAAAATTACATAAGTGGTTACTATTTTAGAGTAAATTTATATCTCATCGTTATATTACTGAATACAGTAACATAATAGTGGGATATGAATTTGCTCCAAAATGGTAACCACGTATGTATTTTTACTCAAAAAAAAAAACATATGGTGTTGAGCTCTTCAAGAGTAAAGCACATGTGTATTTTTATTCATTTACCCTAAAATTTATTAAATACTCTCTAAAACACCAACTACTATTTCTCGTGGACCAATGAATGGAAGTTAAATCATTAATTAGGTCCAAAATTAATAAATGTTTATAACTTCACCCCTACTTTAATAATGTATATTTGAATGTTTAGTTAAAAATGAGGACATAATAGAAAAATAGTAATAAATTGGTTAGTTAAAGTAAGTTGGTGTCTTATAATAAATATAAAAAAAATATTGGTAGTTGATGCCTTATAATAAGAATCAGAGGGAGTAAGTGTTACGGCCATTGTGCTTTTGGAAGTTTTCAGGGAAGGAAAACTTTGCCCAAGAGTTTTTCAGAGGCACTATTTTCCAGGGTCGAAAAAGGAGTAATTTTCTTCAAACTGTTAGTTTAGTTAATTTCAATCATTATTTAACTAAATATATTGAATTGATATTGCCATCTACGCCATTTTTATTAAGGTATAATTTGTCTCAAAAATTTTAAATCTAATTTTGAAAAAAAAAATGAAGTGGATAACATATGGACTTATCATCTCAGGATTTTTGATCAACTAACGGTCAAAGTAAACTAAGTTAACTGCTACAGCTAAATTGCCCCACAAAAAACTTTTGAGAAAAATATCCTTTAAGTGAAAACTCTTAAGACAAAATTGCCCCTTGACGCTAAATATAATATATGAATAAGTTGACATTCAGAATAAAAATACTCATTTGTAGAGTATCTATATTTTTCTTCCACTTTTAATTTTCATTTATTAGCTGTGTGTTTTTTACAGCTAACTCATATAGAGGGGGCTAATAGTGTTAAATTAGGGGTGAAAATAGGCTAAGTTTTACCTTAATATATTGGACATACAACAGAGATTTATAGTTTGAGCCTGCTGTATATAGGCTTTGTTTAAGCCCGAGCTTGAGTTTTCAAAAAAAAGCCTAATAAGTCATGAAGCCTATTTAAAGGCCTCCTTAAAATGTAAACTTTTAAATAACATTTAAAATTTATGCTTCCAAATTTATATATAACTATCATTCATGTTTATTTATAATCTTATACTATAATTAGGAAAAGAAAGAATGTAAAGTGACATTGTCTAAGAACATAGAATTTTTTTTTTTTAAAAAAAAACTAATAGTATGTTGACCAATGAGATATATTTTCTAAAATTGACCAAGCACAAGAAGCAATATGTAAAACTGAATTTTACCTATTTTCTTTTTTCCATATAAATTGGGACAAACTCTTACTAAAATTATAATATTTCATTTAGAACTAAAATAAATCTATAGCAATTGTCATGCTTTAATGGATAACGCAAATTAGAGGAGAATGAGTGAGTTAACTTGTCATCTCAAGCTATTAAAGAGAATAGAGGTAAGGGTGTATAATTGATATGAAAGTAAGGGGGGATGGTAATGACAATGAAATGTTAAACTTAGGATTATGGTTAAGTTTGTAATTTATAAGTAATTAGAAAATTATTTAGATGATATTATATATACTTATATAATAATATAATTTTTTTTTAAAAAAAGTCAAATAAACCAAGCCTGTAACCTTTTAAGCTAGGTCTTATGACTATAGGCCTGACATATTTATCTAAATAGGCTCGGCAATAGGTCTGAGCCTGAGCCTAAACTTAAGTCTAACTTATTTACTAAATAGGAGATGAGGCTAGGTGTTATGCAGGTTAGGAAATAGGTTGTATTAGGAGTGATCTATTTTCGGCTTTCGTGAATTAAGTCTTATAATTAGAAGTGGAGGTAATAATTGGGGTAGATTAAAAAGAGTATTGTGGACAGGATAAGAAGAGAATGTGGGGCTGGCGAAGGAATTTTTTTTAGAGGCAGGGAGAGAGGGATCAGATCAATTGTGGGCCAAGACATTGAAGGCAAATTATTTTCTGAAATATAGTTTTTTTGGGAGCAGATAGAGAAATATAATTGAGAATACGTTAAAGATCAATATTGATGCTTTTTTGAGGCACATTCATGGCTTTTTTGGTGAGGGAATTCAATTTACAAGAGGTAATAGTGTTAATATAGCAAAATTAATGATTTAATTAAGAGAAAAATACACATATACTAAATTAACAAAAATTAAGTGAAAGTATAGATACTTGTAAATAAGTTTTCCCATTACAAAAAAAGGGTTTAGCGTGTGAGCTTGGGCAAAATGAGTATAGGCTGAATAGAAATTGAAGTCACATATTATTGATTCACATAAAATCCATATCTACAATTTGCCTCTCTACAATATATAAAGCACAAGAGACTTGTTGACAATTACACATCCTTGAACTACAAGTAACAATAAGTTATCTAATTCCTACACTCCTCCTTAAGTTGGGAACTCTATATTCACAAGTGTCCAACTTACCAAGAGTATAAGTATGTTGTGGCCCTCCTAAGGCTTTTGTTAAAACATCCACTATTTGTTCTTCAAAACATACATGCTCAAAAGTAATCATGCTTGCTAATAATTTTTCTCTAACAAAGTGGTAATCTATATTAATGTGTTTTGTATGTTCATGGAAGATTGGGTTTTTTGCGATATGAATGGTTGATCTACTATCACAATACACCTTTATCAACTCAAAATCTTGGACATGCAATTCTTTGAGCAATCCTGTAATCCACGTCAGCTCTGTTGTCACCACTCGTAACACTTTATACTCGGCTTCAGCTGAAGAAACGGAAACAGTGCTTTGCTTCTTTGTTATCTAGCATATTAAGCTCCCTCCTATCTTTACGAGAAAACTTGTTAACAAGCGTCTTGTATCGCACAAGCTCCATGAATTGAATCACGAAAACACTCGACCTTCAAGGCATTTTCTAATGAGATGTAGACTCCTCAACTTGGAGAGTCCTTTAAGTACTCGACCAACCTCAATGCAGCTTTCAAATGTTATTCTTTAGGCTCTTGCATGAACTAACTCAATGTCTGCACAATAAAAGACATGTCAAGTCTTGTCAATGTCAAGCATAACAGCTTACTAACAAGCCTTTTGTACATCCTAGCATCTGCCACGATGGGATCCTTCTCAGTTAGTGTAGCAATCAACTTGAGGTTGGGCTCCATAGGTGTCATCACAACTTCTTATTCATCTAGACCTGTTTGATTAATCAATTCTATAGCATATTTTCTTTGATTAAGAAGGATTCCATGCTTGGATCTCAACTTCCAAACCAAGAAAGTATTTCAAGGTAACCAAATCTTTGATTTTAAATTGATTATGAAGAAAAGCTTTTGCCTCATTGATAGCTTTCATGCTACTCCGTGTAATCATTAAATCATCTACATAAGTAAGTACAAGTAGCAATCCTGTACCACTTTGTTTTTTAAAAAAGTGCATAATCATGCTTACTTTGTTGAAAACATCATTTAGTCAAAGATTGAGTCAATTTTTTATTCCCTTGTCTTAAAGCTTACTTCAAACTATACAATGATTTTCTAAGTTCACAAACCTGATTTCGGTCATTACCTTTCGACCTTGCAGTGTAGTCATATAGACATCCTCATGTAAATCACCTTGCAAAAAAACATTGTCCACATCCATTTGATGAATAGGCCATTTATTTATAATGACAAGTTTTAAAACAATCATAATAGTTACTATTTTTACCATAGGAGAGAATGTTTCATAAAATCTATTTATTCCTTTTGATTATACCCTTTAGTAACCAATATCGCCTTAAATTTATCTAAAGACCCATATGCCTTATACTTAGCCTTAAAAGCCCATCTGCATCATATAGGTTTCTTTTCTTTTAGTAGGGTAACTATGGTCCAGGTCTTGTTTGCTTCTAAAGTGTTAATCTCATTATTGATTGCCTCTACTCACCTAGGATCATTTGCTACTTGTTCATAAGTTTCTGGTTTAATTTCTTTTGTCAGTGAGCTTGTACTTCCCCATGTGTTGCACAAGATGATAGTACTTCACAAGTTACTCAAACATATTTCAACTTCTTAAGTTATGCAACTTTCTTGTCTTTAAGACACATTAAAACATTACTACCAATAAATAACTACATATTAGAAATGTAAGTGACATTGATTAACTATAGGTTTACACCAATTGAAACATTCATTCCATCTCAATTCATTAACATAAATCATTCTCTTTATTAGATTACATTGTTAGTTCTCTATGTGTTTTGATGATAACTGACAATTGTAAAACCAAATTTAAATTTGTCTTTGCAAAGTTGAAAAACTCATTGTCAAAGACAAACTCGAGTTTTGTTTAGAAAACTCGAGTTTGAACTTGATAGAGAGCAACTCCAGTTTTTGTAAACTAAGACAAACTTGAGTCAAGATTTTGGAAACTCGAATTTAGATGATACAGAGAGCTTCTAAGTTTTTCAAGGCAAAGCAAACTAGGGTTTAGTTTAATGAACTCCAGTTTGACAAATCAAAGAAATCTGAGTTTTTCCAAGCTTTGTTGGAAACTCGAGTTAATGTTTTGTAAACTCGAGTTTACAACAAACAGAAAGCTATGTAATCCTAAGCTTGAGAAAACTCGAGTCATGTTTTTGAAAACTCCAGTTTACATTTGCTAAAATATGTCACAAGGTTTTCTCTTATGGGGAAACTTGAGTTTAGTTTACATTAACTCGAGTTCAAGACTCACAGAGAACAACTCTATATTTCTAAAGTTTTGTAAACTCCAGTTTTCTATTGCAAACTCCAATTTGATCAATCCATAGAGTTTTTCCAATTTTCCTCAGTTTTGTGATAACTCGAGTTAGGCCTTGCAAACTCGAGTTTCTACCACACAGAGAGCTTCGCTCTATTTACACTGTTTGAAAACTTCATTCTTGAAATAAAAACTCCGGTTTTGAGCTTTTGGACTTAAAATATGTTTTTCACCTTAAGTGTCCAAAACTCGAGTTAGTCACTTAATGACTCAAGTTTAGGTTTTGCTCAAAACCTGTTTCAAAGATCAAATCGTGACTTTCTTCTCTGTATGAAGAAAACTCGAGTCAGACTTATAAAACTCGAGTTTAGGCTTTTTGAAGTAAACTACATACTCAAGTCGGTATCACAAAATTCAAAATTTGAATTACCTGAATCTGTAAAATCTTTGTATACTCATTATCATCACTCATTACTATTCCTAGATATGTTTAACATGTTTGTTAGTGAGTTTCAGACGATTTAAAGAAGATTAAAATGAAGTTTTAGCCAAAAGCAGAAAGCATGTCAGAACATTTATTGCAAAGTACAGATAGCTTGCAATATTCTGGACAATCATCCTCTGCATGATGCAAAAAGATTAATGGTTTTTTCCTTAACTAGCTGCTGTCATTTCAATGGATTAATCTCAAGGAAAGTCAACCATAAATATCTGTGCACCTGGATTAACTGAAGTGTAGTGAGAGAAGAAGACCAAAGCTTGTGTTAATCTTCCCTTAATGCCTACAACGGTTATATTAAAGATTGCAACAGTCATTTAATGTCTTTTGATATAATAAAGTTGCCTTCAAGTCTTCTCAACAACTAAGAGACTGAAAAACGAATTGCATTCAAGTTTACTGAATACATTTTTAGTTTTCACTTGAAAAGTATATGTTGATACATTTTACTTTAGTGTTTATATCTATCCACTCTTAGAGAGAATTTATTTGATTGTAAATCATTTATTGTAAAGAATCTCAAATTTGGGGACTTGAAGATTGGGTTATTGATTACAACTTGGAAGGGGGAGTAAGTTCTAGTAAGAGAATTACTCTTGAGTTACTGAGTATGTAATCAATTGAGATAGTAAAAATCCCAAAGAGTTTGGGGACTAGACGTAGGTCAAGGGTTGGACCAAACCAGTATAAATTCCTAGTGTCTTGCTTTTCTTCCCTATACTTTACACAGCTCTGTTTTAGTAATCGAAAACAGAGCAATTGAAAAAGAATTTTAAAATCCCCAATTCACCCCTCCTTTTGGTGATTTGTTCCACTTTCATACATGCAACATATGTTTCCAGAGTGAAAGTTAACTTAAAAGCATTCTTTGTAGCTCAATATTGACTGACATTTGGAGTGACTACAAAATTAGCAAATAAATAATTTTGTCCTTCCTTGATGGAGTTTCTAAATTTTTCATGAAGTACTTTATTCAACATACTCATTTGTATCCTTAATCCTTGAAATTTAATAATCATGAAAACCCTTAGTAAGTTAACAATGTAGGATAGATAATGAAACTTATGGGAAAAAATGCAAGAAACACATAAGCATGTATACACATTTTCATCAATTAAAATCATGGAAATGCCTACCTTTGAGGTACATTTAAGCTTGTATTTAGAACAAGTAGGCCTACGTGCCAGAGAACATTTAAGCTTGTATGTAGAACAACAGAGTCAATTTCCATGACAACTTAATAGCATATAAAAGAGGACATGCAATCAGATAATGGTCCATAAGTGATTATAGGCATGTAATTCCATCCTCGATCATTATAAGAGGATGGTGATTGGGACTTAACAATCACATATATATTTGATATATACAAGATAAACCACATGTAGTGATATTTGAGAACATAGATCATATCACAATGCGGATATTTATACATACTACATTAACCTCTGTTGTAGCAAGTGTGATGAAAGGCCATTATTAGCACGTAAGTTGAATAGTAGGGAATATATGAGTGTGATCAGCACATGTAAAACACAAAATAGCCAGGAGAAGAAAAAATAGATGTATCATATGCAAAGAGTGTTAGAAGAAGATAAAACGTAAGACCTTGTGCTTAGTTTGCAAATTATATATGACTTTTCATTTAGAGAAAGACACTTATTGATATAAACAAAGGTGAATTTAAAAATACTACCGATCCATAGTTGCCATTAACATGAGAATTGTATATTAGGGAATGTACACCAATATATGTAAGATTAAATGCAAGTTTTCAGGAAATAGAAATGTGGCAAAAGCAACCCCTACTTTTACCTTGATTTATTTAGGCAAAGATAGATTCACCCAAATTTCAGTAACCTCTGTTTCTTTAAAAGTTTGACCTTATGAAGTTTGCTATTAAGATGGTAATAACTTTGGGTGGTCAACCTTTAAAGAAAACAAACCTGAAACAAAACAGTTTCCTTTCCAATGAAAGCAGTAATCCAAAGTAACTTTATTGTGTTGACAATAATTGAATAAGGAATAGTATGAATCTTTCAGATATAATGCAATTGGATAGTTTTCATTTCCTTGATAGATAGGCTATATAGAATATTGCTAAGTGCTTAGCATCTTGAACACATTATTCTTATCAATTCAAATTGAAACTTGGCTAAAAAAGGTAAAGTTTATGTTGGACTTTGTTATTGGTAGTCAAAAACAGTAAGGAAATAATAAGATCAAATCTGTCATATTCATTAAAGACCTATTTATATATGATAGTAGAATGACTATGATAATGAGCCTATAGATTTATGACAATAGAATGAGTATGGTAATGAGCCTATTTATTTATGACAATACAATGACTATAGTAATAGGCAAAAGCATTCAAAAAATCAAAACAAATCCCAATTTCTATTAAGATAATAACAATGACAAATGAGACGGTTAAAAAGTTAAAAAGCTATATTTGATCTCCTAAGTAGCTCATACTTAAGAGTGGTAAAATGTCAAATATGACCCCAACAACCAACATCTCTTTCAAAGCATGAAATATTATATGTGTAAAGCATATAATCAATTTCTTGATCCATAAAAAATTGATAGGTATGCCTAAAGCTATTTGAAAATAGGCTATACTAGTCTAGCGCACAACTTAAGGAAAATTACAACACACAGCTCAAGAAAATTTGATAGGTATGCTTAGAGTTAATAACATTTATTTTAAATATTATAAAGATCCAAAACTACAACACGCATCTCAAGAAACAAAAGACACCTCTGCATGTAGTGTATTTGAGGAAAACGGAGATAATCTGGTCCCAATTTGGAAAATTTTCTCAAGCTTTCATAATAGTTATGATACTTTTAAATAGGCTCCGTATATAGACGACATTCAAAACAACAACTAAGGTGTGTAGATGTTTTCTAATCCTGCTTCACTCTAAAGTTGTTTTCGTAATCCCATTTCACTCTACAGATGTTTTCATAATCTTGCTTCAATCTACAAAATCATGAACAAAGAAGCTGAAAGGCAGGTCCATCACTTTAACAGCATAAGTTTTCTAAAAGAGAGAACATAAGTTTGAAGAAGAATTTTTATGATCCAAATGTTTTGCTTGTCTCTCCATTACAACATATACTCTTTCTTCCTCGCTTTGGATCTCTTTGTAGAATACAAGGTGATGGATCATAAGAAAAAGAGAGAATAGTAAAGCCAACTTGGATGTAATTAAGTATATCAACTGTTGTAACTCTTGATCCACCCTCTTGTTGCCTCTAGATCCCTTGATATAGTTTCTCCTGAAATGATATATAGGATAAGTTAATTGTCCAAGCTAGTTACGTAGCAGCCATATACAGACAACTAAGCTCCATAAAATGGGAAGTCAAATAGAACATGGAAATACCATAAGTTGATATTAATTTTTAGTTGTCAGAACTATAAATTAAACTATGCAAGGGTTATTGAGTACACGTTTTTGTATATAAATTGTGATTCAAACATGTCAAGTAGCTAATGAAATTTTATATTCTTTACACCATAAACCAAGATGTTAAAAGGTAAGGGAAGGAAATTGAAATTGAGAAAACACTCTATTGGGCTTTCAAGATTTTAAAACTGAAGAGGAAAGCACAATCCTAACTGAGGATTTAAACATTCATATACAAAACATAACACAACAAAATTATTAGTGAAAATCATAAAAGAAAACCTTATCATAATTGAACATGATAAATGGGAAAAAGCAAAAAATGAAAGAGAGAGAGAGACGGGTGGAGCCAAAGACTCTAGTCAGAATAAAATTAAAATTCTCGAGTAAAAAGTTAGGATCAATGAGCAAATTAAAATCGAAATTCAAAAACCCATTTCACAAAATCCAAAACATGAAATTGGGAAAAATGCAAATATTTCTCAAGTCGAGAGGAGAAATCTTACGAGGCCTATTTCTAGATCTAGATCATAAAGATCATTATACCAAAGGCCTATTTTCCAAAATTAACATTACTAAACAGAAAAATAAATCCAAAAATCAGTGATATAGGGAATGGTTTGAAAAAATGGGATTAGGGATTTGAACACAGAGGGAGGAGAAAAGGGAGGCTTCACAACTGTAATTATGAAGGCGGGTAAAGATAGATTTGATGTGATGAGCAGCCAACAAGTTCTTTCTTGGATCCATAAATAACTGCAAGAATGACCTTATTGATCCCTTTCGTCGATTCCTTGCACTTCCTTCTGCATGATTTTCAAGGGAAACACAAGAAAGATGAGTCGACTGCAAACAAAAAGCACTAGCACAACTTCCTTATTGTTGCTTCTTGTTTGTCGCCATGGTCACCAACTAAACTTCCTCGCCTTTGCGATATGGAAAAAAAGGAGAAGCCAAACATTAAGATTATGTTACCTAGAGCAAAATCTAAACAAAGTCCTTACCCATTAAATCAATGAAGAAAAGAAGCCTAGATCTGAAAAACTTATAAGGCATAAATGATATGAGAAATGGGGCATTATTTTTGCAGGCCACACAAGGAAGAAGAGTAAAGGCCCCACCATTATCGTCGTTGCTACTTCACCACTGTTGTTAACAAAGCTTTATTTACTTCTCGGTGTAGCAGATTGCCGATGATAGAGAGAGTAAGAGAGGGGGGAAGACAAAATTGGATAAGGACGGAAACACTGAATTCAAAATAAATTAAAGCTATAGAGAGAGATCGAGGAAGAAGAGAAAGAGAGGAGTAGGGTCTTGGGAAAGGAAAGGGAGAGAGCATAAAGAGGAGAGAGAGAGAGGTTATGGGGATTGCGTGAGTGAGTGGAAGAGTGATGGGTCAAGAGAGAGAATAAGGAGCAGAAGAAGGTATAGAAAGATGTCCCGTGAATGAGCCACGAGATTAAGCGCAACCCGATATAAGAATGGAATCAACTTATGAATAGTAACATGTGAGGGGAGTTGAAGATAAGTCATTTTTACATGGCTTCAGGGATGACATATATATATATATATATATATATATATATATATATATCATATAGAAAACATATATATAAATCAGACAAGTCATCAAGAGCAATGGAATTAAACAAATCAACATCATTTTGTAGGTCATTTTCAGGAATAACTTGAGTTTGATGGTTGTTAGAGGGCAAATAGTCACATTTATAATCTTTAGTCCATGTAGGAGGTTGTCTATTGCGAATAGTTTTGTCATTAAATGGGGTACATGGGACTGAATCATACTGGACAAGTACTGAATTATTAAGGACATGTTCTATATTATTCTGGACAAATTCATTATGCTGGACAAATTCAAAGGAATCCATGTCATGACTAATAATGAAAGGATCTGAAAGGTTTTTACCAGGGACTCTTGATTCATACTCTGGACATCACAAAAGGGAAATTTATCTTCTAATAAAACAACATGTCTAGTAATAGTCAAGAACTTTGTTTTAATGTTCTATAAGATATAACCTTTTTGAGTGGTTAGGTATCCAAGGAAAACACAAGGTTCAGCCCTTGGCTAAAACTTGTTTTTGTTAGAATTCGTATATGCAGCGAAAGGAAATTATCCAAAAAATTACAAATCCCAATGAGAGGATCTATCAACAAAGTTTAAATTAAAGTAGTCAGAACCATACCTTTCTTATGCGTATGTGTCTTATTCAATCAAAAGGAGCCGACTGAGCGAATTCGCCCCCTTTATTGGTATCCACACCAAATAGCACTCCAACACCGACGACAGCGTGCTAGCACCTTTAACGTCTTACGTCTCTTTTCTTTTTCTAGGGTTTTGTCTTTCACAGCTCATCTAATTTTTAACACAACTTGAACATTTTCTTATAGGGTTTCTAAAACCCTAAAATGCTGTATTAAAATATTCAAAATTGATTAATCTTGAAATTTCGATTTTGGATTAAAATAATATTAATTAAATCTGTCCAACAAATATAATATAATCTATTTATTTTAATCAGAATTAAAAGCCTGCTGATTTAATTTATTTTTATAAATTAAATATGAGATATGATATCTATCTATTTAATTAAATCTGAGATACGATATCTCTATTTATTTTAGTTATTTAATTTATCAAATAAATTAAATACTGCATAATAATATTATTATATAGCTCTCTAGGCTCACACGAGATTGACAGCGGGTCAATTGACAGCGAGTCACAATTGACCTCTAGCAAGACATTGCGACTACCAAATTCATATGGTAATCGATGACACGATACAACCTATCATACAACCATACCATATCCCTTTTGTCACGTGATAATTTGGTCAAGAATGAAGCATGGATAATGTCGTCCTTCTATTCTTGACTATTACTTTCTCGATTCTTGAGTAGTTTAACAATTGAAATGGAAACTCCTTTTAGTGTAATATGGCTATACGTTTCTCAGACTTACTCATCGAGGGGCCTAGTAATATCTCTCTACAAATGTGAGGGACAAATCTCATCTTGACCATTGACATTCCTCTGCATGAAAACCCTGATCCCAATCGAAGCCTTTATCATCACCCGGTCAAAGGTGACTTTTAACTAGGTCAAAGATTAGCAACTCTCATGTAGGAATTCATGATGATCTCAGGTTAAAAGACATTGTGACGTGGTTATACATGAGATAAACTTATGACTTAATCCATGCAGCTTTCTTATAGTGGGTCAGTGCAGCACATTTTACTCTTACAAGTGCCTAAAACTTTGATTTGTATCTCCATATCTCATCAAAGTCATTCTAGTCTTACTTCATCTTTGCTCCTGCATAAATAATCGATCATGGACATTTAGGATAAATTTTATGATACATCCAAAGATACAGTCGTCATAATAAACATGCAAATGATATAATAAAAAAAAAGAAATACTTTAAATAACAATTGTGTTTAAAGTACAATGATTTGCCCCTAGGGCATAATTTCTAATAGTCACCGCAATTCAAATTAGTAGCAAATGCTAGGCACCGAAACACTTTTAAGTGATCCACAACTGGAGATTTATCATATAATAAGTCATAAGGTGCAAGATACTTAAGAACTTTAAATGGAGTTCTATTATTCAAATATGTTGCAGCTCTAATCCATTCTCTTTATAACTTGATAGGCAAATTAGAGTGAAACATGATACTTCTAGCAACATTTAAGAGATAACTATGTTTTCTTTCAACAACTCCATTTTGTTAGGGGGTAAAAGGACAAGAAATTTGATGAATAATACCCCTTTGATCAAGGTATTGTCTTACCTCATGATTTGCAAATTCCTTACCATTATCAATTGTCAAGGTCTTAACCATGACAGAAAAATGATTAGCAACATAGGAAATAAATGTTTTCAGCAATTTAGGAACCTCCGATTTATAATGCATCAAGAGAACCAATGTAGAACAAGAAAAATCATCTATTAAAGTAAGGAAATATCTATATTTTTGGTGTGTGGGGGTTCTATAAGGCCCCTACACATCTACATGCACCAATCGAAAACAAAAATGAGATTTTGAGGAGCTAGAAGGAAAAGATAATCGAGATTGTTTTCCTTGAATACAAATTTCACATTTATTATCATTGAAGATACAGTCACTAATTCATAAAGGATTCAAATGTTTCAAAACATTCATAGGGGCATGGTCAAGTCTATAGTGCCAAAGAGAATCCTTCCTAGTGTCTCCAAAACTATGTTTATCAGTAGTATTGACATATTCTGGTCTATTTTCCATTGTCAGAAGATATAGTCCTCTAACGAGTTTACCAATCCCTTTGATCATTGCATTGGACATGTCCTACATCACACACATATTAGGGAAAAAGTAAGACACATACATACTGTCTAGAGCAAGTTAAGCAATTGAGACCAAATTATAACAAAATTCGTTGGCATATAAAACATTTCTCAAGTATATAGAATTAGTGATTTTAACCTCTCCTATATGAGTTATGCAAATTCGCTCTCTACTAGGGACTTTTACCCACTTTAGTATACCTAAATATGGTTTATATTTGTTTAGATGCATCAACTGACTAAAAAATATGATAGCTAGCTTTAAAATCTAAAATCCAGTCAATTTTAGAATTAAGAAGCAAACTTGGAGTGGCCACTTAGACACTCATAACAGCTTCATTTAGGTTAGAATCTCGCTTTAACAACTCTAGAATATGCCTATATTGTGTTGGAGTGAAGAAATGCCCTTGGGACCCATGAGAATCTTGCTCTCCTCCCACCTTAGCAGCTAATTCATTAACTTTGGGATTCACTTGATCTTATTTCTCTTTATTAAATTGAGAAGATCGAAATCATGGTGGAAATCCAACTAGCAGGCAACATGTCTCCTTTTGATGCCTCTTATTTCCACAATGGTTACATATTGCTTGGGAACGACTTCTACCTTGTCCCCTACCACAACCACGACCTCCTCATGTCATATTAGAGGTCATGATTGCTCCATTTAACTGATTTCCTTGAACCCTATAAGAAAGGGTTCGCTAAGTTTTTTCTTGAACAATCATTGAACAAGCTTGGTTGGATGAAGGCAGCGAATTCATTAGTGATATTTGGCTGTGAGCCTGATGAAATTGCTTATTTAAACCCATAAGGAATTGGAACAACCTTTGCTCCTGAACAATTTTGGCATAATCTTTCGAAGAGCTACACTGACAATTAAGGATAGGCACCAGGGAAGCATGCTCATTCAAAAGTTCTTTGAGCTTGGTATAATAGCCTGAGACACTAAGAGTGCCTTGTGTAAGTGAGTTAATTGACCGATATAGAGAAAATGTCTTAACACCATCAACCACATTGAATCTTTCTTTTAAATCAGTCCATACAACGGAAGCGCTCTGAGAAAATACCAACCTGCTTGCAATATCCTTGTCCATAGAGTTAATAAGCCATGATAGAACAATACTATTGCATCTGTTTCACTAATTCTTGTGGTTGGACATCTGATCTTCACAACATGTCCCATCTACAAAACCGAGTTTGTTCTTAGCATAGAGAGCTAATTTCATAGCCCTACTCCAAACTACGTAATTCTGTGAACCAATAAGAACATGAGATACCAATGTTACAACAAGAGTATCATTGGGATGTAGGTAGAGAGGGTGTTGAAAATCAATACTTTGTAAGCCCTCTTCTACCATAGTAAAAATATAAAAAATAACTACGAAATGAAAATTGAACTATAAACACAACCCACAACAGTACCACACGATACCACACTAGGAGACCATTAGCATACTCACTTTGCAAGCAATAGAGAGAGGTGTAGAATGATTCTTGGGCTATTACCAAAGATGGTATTGCTTTTGCCAAATGGTTTGTTCCTCTCGTCGTTATTTAAATTTCGTTATTTATAATGAAATTCGATGTTAAATATCTTTAAAATGGAATTTTATACTTTATATGTAATTATTATGTTAGTTAATGTCCTTTTTAGTAATTTGAGTATGAAAAAACTATTATGATAATAATATCAAAACATTATCATTTTTTCGGAATCACTTTTTTTCACATAATTTATTTTGAAAAATCACTTTTACCACTTTTCTCTAAAAGCTATTTTTTAAAAAGCTAATCTAAACATTCTATGTGCCTCTTTGGCATGGCCATAGGAGGGAAAAAAAGCCCAACGACAATGAAAAAAGCCCAAAAAAGGAAAAAGAGGCATTTGAAATAGTTTTGTGGGTGATGGGCTTCTCCAAAAAAATGTCTTTTTTTAAAAGCGAATTTTTTTCCCAGTTTTGGTGACTTTTTGCAGCTTCTAGAGAAAAATTGTTAGGGATTTGTGATCTAATAAGCAATGTACTATTAAATATATATTTGTATGTATTCTAATTTATCCATTATAATATATTTAATTAAGTATTTTAGAGTTTTGTAATTTTTAAATAATAATTTAATTTTCTTATCAAATTTAAATTTAAATTTTTGTATTCAATTATCACAATATATACAACTAATATATATTGTATGTATGTATGTAATGTTCTATACGATTTATGCCATTTTTCATCTCAAATAATCATCTAAACAAGAGCCCATCTAAGAAAAAAAAAATTTAATTCTGTTATTGCTATCTTAGACATAAATCACATTTACTATTTGATTTTTTTTAGAAAAAGCTCATCTAGGAAAAAAAGTCACTACTATCACGGCTATCTCAAACGGGTCTTTAAGATGATAGGAAGCGAAGGAGTACTAGCCCAATATTTAAAAGCAGGAAAATAGTTCTTCCAAGCAATGTTGTCAAAATCGAGTTTTTACGTAAAAATGAAAAGAGGTGGTAGAAGTAAATTGTAGAAACAACACGAAACGTAAAATTTTTACTACTTTTGGTGAACATACAAAATTACACACACACGCTGTGTGTGTGTGTATACATATACATCTATATACATATAGATGTATGTGTATATATACATATAATATGTATACATAGTGTGTGTGCATATACATATACATATAAATACATATATATTGATGTTATATTGAAAAGTATATATTTGCTTCTTCTTCCCTATTTTCTTCCATTTCTTGTGTAGTAGGTGACATATAGTGACATGTTGGTTCTTCATTTATTATAGTTGATGATTCTCTCTGTTGAACTGTTAATCTTTGCATATTTGTTTTTAATTTTTCTGGTTCTTTCATAATTATAGCATTTTTAAATTCTTTTTGTATATTTTTAACTTGAGGTTAACTATGGTGCACTAAGGACTAATAGTACTATTGTTAGTAATCAATGTTCTATATTCAATCCTCTCAATTCCTTTTCAAGCATGCATGAGTTCGATTTATCAAACGCAATGAAAAGTTCTTGTTTGTTAAGATAACGATAGTTCATATCAAATACTTCATAATAGAACACCACAGCATAAAGTTTCAACATCAATACATCAAGCTTTCATTCAAATTAAATATGACAACAAAATCCTTTTCAAATAATAAATTCTAAAAAATACTCGATCATTTCAATATGAAATTTATGAAAAATATCTCAAAAGTCTCTTTACCATTTAAGTGCATAATCATGAGTTATATTGTGAAACAATGGGACAAAAATAAATAAAATCATCAATAATAAGAAAATGAAATCAATTCGATGAACTTTCGAAATCATACTTATAAATTTGGTAATTAACATAAAAGCAAAGCAAGCAGTAAAAATGTCATTATTAAAAATTATAATGGGATGCTATTCACTCACAATATAAATTATTTCCTATTATAATTTACAAAAATTTGATAGTATCCCATTATAATTTATAAAAATTATCACGGGACGCTATCTATCTATCTAATTGGAAAAGTCAAAACATGAATTCTTTCCTTTAAGACAAAAGTTAAATCGCAAGCTTTAAATGAGAATATAAAACAAACTAGAATAGCAATAGAAGAAATTAAAAAAAGGTCAAGAAGTTATAAAGAGTAACCTATGGACAATATATGCAGAAATTTTTTTAAAAAAATTGATAGAGAAAAATGTAAACCAGTTTTTGAAAATAATAAATAGATAGATATACAAAAAGAAATAAATAAAATATTTGAATTAAATTGTTATATGAAAGATAAATCAAATGTTTTATTAGAAATATTTAAAAAAATCAAGAGAAAAAGAAAAAGGAAAGAATGTTATAAATATGATGAATGTTGTTGAATTAGAAGAATTTGAAGATGAGATTGAAAAATTTATGAGAAAAGAAGAATTAGAAATTGAAAATATATAAAAAGAATTTAAAAATGCTATAAAAAAATATTATTGAACATATGTTATTCTGTTATAGCTATTATTTCAAATAAAAAGGATTTTCATATATGTATATGTACGTACATGTAGAGACACATTTTATGTGTGTGTGTATGTATATAAAAAAAAAATACCATAAATCACTTCTTAAAATTCAATGAATAACTTCATATTTAAATTATGGGTTTAATGTTTCTACTTTTACTGTAGAAATATTTTTTCTGCCACACTCACATAAAAGTGAGCGGGTCCCACTTTTATGTGAGTGTGACAGAAAAAATGTTTCTGCGGCAAAAACAGAAACATTAATTCCTTAAAATATATAAGTCGCACAACTACATAAATCATAATTTCAAAAACATAAAAAAGTTTCACAACTCATACAACCAAGTTCCAAAATATTAAAACAATAAAGTTAAATAATTCATAAATTATATTAGTTGATTCAAATCAAACACATTATTTTGTATCAATTACATATCTTCAATGTCCTCTTTTCTTACTTTTATTTGTAAAACTTTAAATGTCCAGATAATGACCATCTATAAATTCATTCACTTTAATTTCAATCAAGCTTTTTTCATCATAGAAATCAACATTTAAGTTATCTACAACTTGCCAATATTGTTTATTAAAAACGATAAGAACTTATATTTTTAACGTTAGCACATTTTCAGACTAGTTTTGCCAACTATATACTTACAAGTTTCAAGACAACAGCCAAGACATGTAAACAGTATTATTTGAAAACAAAAGAAACAGTGCCAGGTTCCGAAAACAATTTGCAATCGGAGGGCCATGTTTGGAGGCGTACAAATAGTACGCCAAAAAAGCTCCCGGCGAGGATCGAACTCGCGACCTTTCGCTTACGAAGCGAACGCACTACCACTATGCTACGGAAGCTTGGGCAATTCTCCGTGGGAATCTAACATCTTTACCTGTAATAACGTCTTCATCTCGAACATTGAAGTCAAAAGCCTTCAAGAATCTTAGTCGGCCTTCGGTGCATCAAGTACGTTCTTTGTAGTTGCCGAGCTAGGAGAAGCAAATAAGCAGGATATGTGTGGTATTGCTCTGATTGTTTCAGGCGTTCGGATTGACTTTTCATGTTTGTCCTTGGATTCGACATGCCCACCACGCAAAACAGAAGATGTAAGTTCAGAAATGGGCACGATTTGTGCATTTCTGATAGTAAAACGTTGTTTTATCTTGAATCTTGAGGGTGTTTAGTTTGATGTAGTTGCAAAATTCTGCCTTTGTACAACCTTTTTTATTCTGTTATTTTTCTTTCAATTTGTTTGGTTCTCATTTGGGTGCTTTGTTTTAGTTGTCGTTCTCTTTAGATGATCTTAAAGCCGCTCTACGTAGAAGGGGTCCTGATAGCTTAGGTAGCAAGAAAGTACTTCTTCAATCCAATGTCTCAGGTCAGAAAAACATTTCATCCTTCGTTGAAGATGACGGGGCATTGGAATTGGGGGTGGACTCTAAGAAGGTGCATATAGTGCAGTCTGGAAATGAATGTGATTGTGTGTCCTTGGATAATGGAATGCCTAGCTCGCTGTTATATAATGCTGGTGTCCAAGGTCCTTCTGCAGAACTGCATTTCATTGGTGCGATCTTACAACTCCGGGGAATAAATCCGCTTGTTCAACCTTTGGCGGATTCGTATGGAAACATCCTTGTATACAATGGTACTCTGTATTTTCTATGAAGTTCCTTTTTTATCTTAATGGACATCCTCTCCATTTTTTCTAGTGTAGAAAAAATTTGATAGATAGAGAATGAGGAAGCATTATTTGCCTTACAATGCCCACTCTTTTGAAGCATGGGCATATCTCATGTAGGACATGTTGAGTGATGACTTGATTGAATTGGCAACAAGTACAAGTGAGCTTGGAAATTGAAATATTTCATGGAGGTTAAATTTTGTAATTCCATGAACCGACACGCATAGGTCCAGGTCTTAATATATCATATGCCTGTTTTGTATCTTCATGTATGCATTACTCATTTTAGTTGAGTGCTAATGCCGCATGTGTTTAGAATGAAATTTTTGAGATTCCGTTTTATTGTTCTGTTTTTCAGGTGAAATTTTTGGAGGAATCCATATTGCAAGTGATGACAGTGACACTGAATTTCTCATGCAAGCACTGGTAAACTGCTGCACGTGTGATTCTATTCCCGGTCTTCTTTCTATGATTAAAGGGCCTTGGGCTATCATCTACTGGCAGGTAACTCTGAGTGGTAAGCTTCTATCTATCCAAATAAATTGTGGCATCATTTTCCTCTCCACTAGTGTTAGAAGTTGTGCTTCCTTTGCCATTTGTAGGATAGCTCAAGAACCCTTTGGTTTGGCCGAGATGCATTTGGTAGGCGGAGCCTCCTTGTTCACTGGCCTACTGAAGATGATCCAACCTTTATGCTTTCTTCTGTATCTCCTCTTTCACCTGTTGAGAAGACTTCTGGTATATAATCTTTCAAGTTTGAGTTATGCAACTTTTTTATAATGTATCCATTTCCTTTACTGCTTCAAATGTGGTGTCATTGATTTTAGATTTAGGTGAGCTTTAGTTTTACTATTTTCTTGATGGCTTAAGTCTCTCATAGCTATGCCAAGATAAATTTGGATTAGTTACTGTATTTTCAAAATCCCTGTGTGGAATATTTTGTAGCAAGATATTAAATTTATGCTTATTTTATTAAGTGATTAGTTACATCTCTATCTGGTGCATTCTATTTAATAAATATATTTATTAAGCATAATAATGATTACATAAAGCACAAAATGCCTTAAAATCAAGTAAGTATGTTCTACAATTTTAACGTAAACATACTATCCCATATTATGCAATTCAAATAATTAACTATATGAAACACGTGATAACATGTAGTTTATCTTAATTAAATAGGTATTTTAAATTCAAATGTACATGTATTTTAAACTGCTTGCCATTTATTTTGCATTCTAGATAAACGATACTATGCACACATATAGATTTATCCTAGTCAGAGGAGGATGTTACAGTACAAATATTATATTCTTTCTCTTTTGGCTCCAATTCTAAGTACTACGTGGATTAGAGCAGAATCTCTGCCTTTCTTTGCTACACACCTAAGATTATCAGAACTACTGTTAAAAGCATACTTTGTGCTATATCTTCTGGCTTTGCTGTATTATGTTTCTGAGAAATGGTTATGAAGCATATGAAGATTAGGTATTAACAGGATACTGTGGATGCCACCTATTTGTTGACTGTTGACCCCACTCTGTCCATGTCAAAACTGAAGGGCTATCTAACTAAATATGTCATTCATTTGTAATTTTAGATGTCTCAAATTTTTCCTGCCTAAATTTAATGGTGCTAAGATAATTTTAAATCAAGCACTCAGGACAAGAAACTTTGGAGCCTTTCAACTGCCAACAATTTGACGTCAAGTTTCTAAATTATTATGCCAAAGTTTCTACTATGGGGAAAAATTATTTGTTGAGAATTGTGAAGATAAATGGTTTGGAGAGAGCCAATAATGATGGAATGTTTCATTAGATAATAATGGTGTGATTTCAAATGTTTGGGTTATTTACATATAGCATAATCATCTTTTCTTTTTCTCATGTGTTCATGTCACTTCAGTTTTTTCTCTTGATATTTAACTATAAGTTTAATTTATTTTCTCTCCTTTCAGATTTGCGTCTGTTGTTTCTGTCCTTTAAATATTACAAGTGTTTGTTGTGGGTTGACACTATTTGAATTTTTTAAATCAAGCTTGCTATTATTGGAAATATTAAGTAAAATAAACCATGAAGTTGTCAAATGGAATAGGCAGTTACTGGGAAGAGCTACCTTGCGGAATATACAGTGTACATGTTGAGGCATCAAGTTCTAATCAAGGGCTGATTGGTGAAGTCAGAAGACATGAATATACTAACTCAATGCTAAAGGAACTTATCAAATGGGAGAGAACTTCTATTGAACCCAAATCTGAAGACCTTTACGCATCCCAATATAAGTCTTCTTGGAAGCAACACAATGTGCATTCAACTCTGTTGGAGGTATCTCCATATGAAACAGGTAAGTATCTTATAATAGTGCCAGATTATGGCATTCATCCATTGAAACTTTCATTGTCACTTCTATAATGCTCAGAACTTTGATTAAGGCTGTAGCTTTTGCTTTCAAGTCCTATTGGGCTGTGACAGGTCTTCATTTTTATCTTTTTGAGCAGGCTCAAGTCAATTCTCAATTTCATTGCCAGCTCATTCTCTGCTAAAGGCTTTAAAGGAATCTGTGTTTGTGCGCACTTCATTGTATAATATGTATCAGGTCTGGAATCTTAATGAACTGAATCACAAATGTAGCCGTATGCGGTTGATAAGATATCATAAATGTGATCATTAGCTCCAAAATGGATCCCTAAATGCTCCAGTTTACTTGCCTTTAATTTTTTTTTGGGTTGTTTTGTGATTGAGGGTTGCATCTGAATGATAGCACATGCTACTGAAACATTGTAGCTCATCACCTATGAGCTTTTCCAGTAACTGTTATCTGGCAGTTGTAGTTGATGCCAGTTATCTCCTTAAACAAGAGGGTTAATCCATTTTATTTGCTAACAAGCTAGAAAAAAAAATGCAATATACTGGTATTAATTGGGACAAAAAAGGCTTCTGTTTTAATTTTTCCTACGTTTGGCTTATCTGTTTTCTTCTTGATTACCTTGTAGATAAGAAAGGAACTTGTACTTTTGGATCTTGCCAATATTGATACCTTTGAATTTGTGCTTGATCTGTCCTCTTTTGTTAATAATATTTATATTTGTGATAGAATTCTGGCTTTCATTGCATAGGCAACAGTCTCTGATGTTAGACAAGAAGGTTATGTTCCTGTGGCTGTTCTATTTTCTGGTGGCCTGGATTCCATGATACTTGCCACATTATTGGATCAATGTCTGGATCCCTGCTGTGAGTGTTGCTACTTCATCTCCCTTTTTGTTAAGTAATATGACATTTAGTTCCTTGTTTGGTGTTAAAACAAATGAAGCTGGATAAAATGGTTGGCCAATTTCATTGTTAGAACCTTCAGCATACCTGATCATTAATTCCTGTTTGTATTGTCATTTGTCAGATGAAATTGATCTACTTAATGTGAGCTTTGATGGCCAGTCTGCTCCTGATAGATTATCTGCCAAGGCTGGGTTAAAAGAACTAAAAAGAGTTGCACCTTCCAGAAGGTATGTAATAGTTTTCCACAGATCTGTTTTTTGTGCTTTTTTTTTTTTGTCTTATGGGAAAAAGCTTTTGCTGGAATGTAAATGTTGGCTGCTGCTACTCACTTATTGTAAAGCTACTTATATGCATAACTTTGAGCCTCTTATGCATGTATTTGAATCAAGGGGTTTACCAATTATTCTGAAATATTAAGTTCTACTAGTTATTTTGGATGAACGATTTTATAAAATAAAGGAGTCCAGGAAATGCTGACTTTCTAAAATAAACAAAAAGCCTTTTTTTTCCTGAGTTCAGAAGTGGTCCAAAAGACATGTTCTAAATTGCATTGATTATGGAAAATTCTTATTCTGCAATTAAAATTAATTCCACAAATTTAATTAGAAATATAGGCTTCCTTCAACATTGAATGCTACATATTGAATGGATATTTGACAAACCCAGCAATATCTTGAAATCAATTCAAATATGCAGTTTTGAAATTTTACGGATGTTATTGAAACAAGAAAGGAATAAGGTAGCTATATTTACATATTTTCCCTTTGAAACAAGATCAAAGTAAAATCTAGCTGAAATTAAAATATTGCTAATTGATTTAAGTGACACAGATCTTATTGCATAAGACAAGTAAAAAAAAAATGTTATCTTGTAAATAATGTTGAAGATTATAATTGAAACTCCTAAGTATGGTGTTGCATTTATATATATAAAAAATTTTAACCTTTAAAATATATCTAAGAAACAGCTATGCACCAAAGAGGGGATGGATATTCTTTGCAGAAGTTTTTTGAGCTATCTTGATTCATTATTGTAATATTTCATATTAAGTATTGGGGAACTGCAGTTCACATAACTTTTTTTAAGGTAATCAACATATTATGGAGTCAAATTTCTGAGTGACACAGCCTTTGGTTTAATATATTTTTGGTACAGGCCCCCCCCCCCGGGGTTCAGATCTTACTCCATGTCAATCAATTACAATCCCTTTGTTATTTGTAGAAGGTCATTACAACCCCCCCGGGGGGGGGGGTTAAGATCTTACTCCATGCCAATCAATTACAATCCCTTTGTTATTTGTAGAAGGTCATTAGAATATTCTAGCGAAATTGACTTTAACAAACAGATCTAACCACTCAATGACTCGACATGTCATTACAACCAACTAAGGGTGTGTGTTTGGTTTGAGGGGAGAGATGATATTGACCAAATTGCCATTAATGAGAAGAATATTCCTTTTTGTTGAGAGTGTATTTTTGTAATATTGAAAATTTTCCACGGGCTATTTAGTAAAGATGAGAGAAAAAATTTATCTCTCCTCTCCTTCATCTTAAACCAAACAAGTTGTAAAGGAAATGACTCATAACGACACCCTCCCTAAAAATCATCCTTGTCTACAAGCATGGTATGATACAGTGGTGCACTAGCCGAAAAATCTAGAAACTACCGAAGGAATTGAGCCAAGTCCTCCCATGCCGCATCCTCTAGCTTCATGTGGTGCCATTGAACCAAGTGCTAAGTACGAGGATGATGACCACCTTTAACTAACTTCCATCCCAAAAGCGCAATTGGTTCCACAACCAAACTGCCTTCACCATTAGTCATGGGCAAAGAAGAACTGACAAGCAAGCTCGAATGAGGTAAATGTTTGAGTAGAGAGACATGGAACACCGCATGAATACAAGATTCTGTGGGCAATTTTAACTCATGCAACAAGCCCTACTTTTTTTAGAACCTCAAATGGCCCATAATATCGAGCAACTAATTTATGAAGGGAGGAATTATTAATGATGTCCTTGCGAAATGGTTGCAGTTTAAGAAACACCATGTCTCCAGCATGAAACTCTCGATTAGACCGTTGCTTGTTGGCTTGCTGAACCATGCAGTGCTGGGCCTTCAGAAGGTGATCTTTCAAAAGTTGAGTGGTAAGCTCCTGTGATAAGCAAACTGATATGTAAGGTGTAGAATATATTAGAGTTAGAGAGTATTATTGTTACTATTGATGTTGCTATTTCTGTTGGGTTAGTTAAGGAAGGGGTAGTTAGGTCAGTTAGTAGTAGTAGTAGTAATCTGTTATGTGTGCATCTGTTATGACAATTGGGATGATTTGCCTTATGAGTCACAAGTCTCTATCCTATATATATGAGGCTTGGGCTGATAGAAGGATGTTACATGAAAACATGATGTTGAATGTTGATTGTGAATGAATGAGGAGTGCAGCAGTTCTGCCTCTCTCTCCCCTCTGTTTCTCCCCTTTTCCCCTAAATTTTATACTATTCCTATCACAAACCTGATCAACCATGTCATTATTCAAATAATTAGGGAGGTACGATAAATGAGTAGGAGGAGCCACCAACGACCGCTCCGCCTAGGCCTGCGCCACAGGTTTTGCGGCGACCGCCACGCCCTCTGACTCATTGGGGCCTAGCACTTGCCCCGACGGTTGGGTATAGGTTGCGCACTTCAGTTCCATCCATTTTCAAGGCTAGTTGATTCAACAAATGAGTTGTTATACACTCCTTAGTGGATTTTGACTTCCATGACCACCGTCCCTATAAACTACTAGGAAAGGGGTCATGTCAATGGCCGAGTGATAGTTAGTATTGTACCAAAGCTCAGCAAGGGCCAACCACTTAACCCATTCAAGTTGACCCCATGTAATTTGAACAATGCACACCAAAATTTGTCACAAAATGTGGGATCATGATCACTGACAATAAACTTGGGAAACCCATGGAGCTTCACTATATTGTCCAGGAAAACCTAGGCAACATCTGTCGTTGAAAAGGGATGTTTCAAGGCAATGAAGTGAGCAGCTTTACTGAGCCGATCGACCACCACAAGAATAACAATTTTAGAATAAGACTAAGGAATACCGCTAATAAAATCCATAGACAGCTCCGGCTAGATATGAGCAAGAATTGGCAAAGGCTAAAGCAAGCCAAGGGAAGCTACGGTTTTTGTTTTAAACCGATGATAGATCGAACAATTCTGTACAAATTTGTGAGTGGTGCGTTTGAGCCTTTTCCAATAGAAGATAGAAGAGAGTCAACGATACATGGTTGTGACCCCTGAATGGCCCCTAGTCGCATCATAGTGGAAAGCAGTAAGAAGGTCCATGTGTAACCCACAATTTTCCCCGACAACTAACCTTGCCTTTCGTTTTAGTAAATTATCATGCCAAGAGCGGTGAGGATGCGATGATGGGTCCTATTCCAAATTGCTAATCAGACATTGAACATGGTCATCACAAGACAAAGACATGCAAACATGCTCATGCAAATCAAAAATAGGGAAAGAGAGTGCAGCAATAGAGCCATCAAACTTCCTTGAAAGTGCGTTGGTGGCAACATTATTGCTGCCTTTGCGAAAAAGAGAGAGTCAGATCTTATTCCACACCAGCCAATTACAAACCCTTCGTTATTTATAGAAGGTCATTAGAATATTCTAGTGAAACTGACTTTAACAAACAGATCTAACCACTCAACAGCATGACACGCCATCACAACTGATCAAAGGAAGTGACTCATAACAATTTTTTAGTCTCCCCTAAATAGAACTCCATGTCTCTTTATAAGTTTTTGCCTCCTTAAAGCATGTATTCAGTACATTAGTGACAAATATTATGAGCCTCGACTGTTAATTGTCAAGGATAATAAATGGTAAAAGAGTTTTTTTGTTTGTTTGAATTCATGCGACTTATGAAGCACATCTTGCTTGCTTTGTTTTATGATGGTTTCTGCCGTTTAGATTATATGTCATTATACTGGTGCCATGTATAATATGCCTGACCTGTTAAATATGTTTCATTGTATTTTTCCCCCCAATTTTTTGCAGTCTCTAATGTTCAATTACAACTATGTTGGAAGTGCAGGTGGAGGCTTGTGGAGGTTGATGCTGAATTGTCTGACTTGGCTTTTGAAACTAGCCATGTTATGTCACTCATAGAACCTGCGAATACTTACATGGTACTAATTTAATTAATTATGTGGATCAGCAATGCCAATTTATCATAAGTGGAGATCAACGTTTGCTAGTGTTAGCATAATAAAAATAAAATCCAAGGTGCTTTTGTTTTTGTTCTCTTCTCAGTCATTTGAAGTGATGTTAACTCTAGATTCTCGTTAGACCCCTTCAAGGTGATATAGCTCTTCAGAGAATTATAAAGTTGAAAGAGAAAACGTGGGTCCTCTTTAAAAAATTCTCAACGAGACCTTTATGTCAGATGGAGAACTCTTATTTCTGATCTGATCATGCATAAGTTGTTTGCACTTATCCTTACAGGACTTGAATATAGGAATTGCTTTATGGCTTGCTGCTCGTGGCGATGGATGGTTGTCTGATGGAAATAGTGATGGCAATGATGGTAATCTTGCACGCGTTAAATACAAGTCCAACGCAAGGATTGTACTTGTTGGTTCTGGTGCTGATGAGCAGTGTGCTGGCTATGGTAGACATAGAACAAGTTATAGACGAGGAAGGTATTAATATGATAATGATAAATCATCCTTTATTATGACAATTTCTTTGTGCCACCTATGTTCATTGGATTCTCTTTTATAGTATTAATTAACATGGATGATATGATTGTTTGGGTTCAGTGCTTCTATAATTGTAATTTCTTTCACCCTTCTACTTTGTTATGTAAGTGGCTTCATGTTACAAATGGAGGAACTAAATGCTAGGCAGTGGAACTTTCTGTGGGAAAGAAAGTCAGGGATCAAGTTATTAAAAACTTTATGCAATATATTGAATACTGTAATTGATTTCAGATCACAGTGTATAGTTCATACACTCAACTAATTAATGCATTGGTTATCAGTAACGGAGACTGACCTTGTATATGTTATACATGTTTGCTTAGAGCAGGGGACGCTATGGAAAGTATATGTTTAGTGGACTATTTTAAACTGGCAAACTCTCCAGGTCGATTGGTTTTTCAATGCAGTCTGACACTACATTGTGCCTTTTTCAGTTGGATGGAGCTTAACAAGGAAATGAAACTGGACATGCAGAGAATTTGGAAAAGAAATTTGGGGAGAGATGACAGATGCATTGCTGATAATGGAAGGGAGGTAAGGTGAATATAATTGGTCAAACATCAGTGTTCGTTTTGGCTCAGGCAGCCTGCCAGTTACTATAAACGTTTTTCCTTCTAACTTTCTAGGCTAGATTTCCTTTTTTGGACGAGGATGTTATAAGGCTTTTGCTCAATATTCCTTTGTGGGAGGTCGCCAACCTTGATCAACCGAGTGGAATTGGTGATAAAAAGATTCTAAGAGAGGTATTGTTATTTATGTGCTGGGTTTTGTTGCTCTAGTATTGCCCTGGTTTACAATTATCATAATGGTTTTTGAACTATGAATATGCTACAGGTTGAAAGTTATTTCGTGTCTGTCTGCAATCATCTTTTTACTTGTGAGTGCTTTAGAAGCTACTTGAGATAGCTTCTCAAAATAATAAAAAATATTCTGTTTTTTTTTTTCCTTTCAAATTTTGGTTATATTTTGATATGGCTATCTAATTGGGTCATATCCGATTATTGTTGGGAATTGGGATCAATTAAGGGTAACACTCCCAAAGGCGTTTTCTACATTCACACGAACTTGAGACCTCATGACTGACTGGCCTAAACCCCTTCCATCAGGACCAATGCCAGTTGGTATTCTGGTTATTTTTAGAATCTTCAGCGAACAAACTGAAGTTTCTTAAAAGTATATTTCTAAAAGAAAAGTGATATTTTTTGTCACAAAAAAATGATGCTGTTCATTGAAAAAGCTCAAACAAGCGGACACAATGTAAAGGTTGACTGTGCCCGTGTTTCCTCCCAAAATCTTGGTTATTAGCTGATATCAATTAGTAATCTCTGGTCGGTAACAAGAGCGTGCACACACTAACCAATAGAAAATAGCTTTCAGGGTTTTGCTTCTTACTCTTGTGATAGTGATATTGATATATCAGTAAAATTGTTTTCCTGGACATGCAAAACAGTAGAATTCATTGCAATACTTTAATAAGTCAGATAATTTCCATTGTGTTTTCTGACACATGTATTTTAACTAGATTATGAGCTCTTTTAAATCTGAAATAAAACTAGAGAAATTCTGATCAAAGTTTGAATTTTGCGGTTAACATATTTCGTGAAGGTTGCACAATTGCTTGGTTTACATGAAGCAGCAGTGTTGCCCAAACGAGCGATCCAGGTGTGTATCTCTGAAACCCAGTACACTTCTGTTTCAGTAGTAATAGGATCTTAAAAAGTTAGGCCATAGCAATAGAAGATAAGTTATTTGCGCTGCTTGATCCTTGCTTATGAATATTTCTCAAGTTAGTCACCCAGCTGCTTGGTGATTGATTATTGTTTGTCTCTTTGAATCGAACGGTATCGGTGTAGTTTGGTTCGAGAATTGCAAGGGAATCGAACCGCAAGAATTTTGGAAGTAACCGAGCTGCGAATCAGGCATCTGCTGGCAGTGTGACGATTCACAGTAAATCCAATTTGAGTTGATCCCCTTATTTCTTCATCTTCCGACCCCCAAAACACCTATTTCAAAGTTATATCTTTGCTTCTCTTACGTTCAATTCAATGATTATCAGGAAGCTAATGAATATGCAGATTAGCTTAGTTGAGCTGCTCAAGGTTTTGATGTTGAATTTTCTTCCCTTTTGGCTCATACTTGTTTATATTGCTAGAGGTTGTTTTGGAGATCATGAAGTCCTCTGTTTTGTTCTGTTTGTAGTTTTAAGGCTCTGTTTGTAGCTGTTTGGCTTGATGATAGCCTCATAACCTTTTATTTTTTTTAAAAAAAAAAAAGCTCAAAAATGGAGCAATTAGGGCAGTTTAAGTTGCAATTTTTAGTAAAATCATTTATTTTTAATGTGCATTTATCTCAAATCGTGATTATGAATGTATGATACACTAGAAAATTGCTATGGTCTATGAGCTAATTGTTTAACATTTTCAACAAATAAATTTAAGTTGAAGAGAAATGTAAGATACGCGATTTATTCAATCATTTATATATTAAGAAAGATAATTACTTCCAAGAAAGAGGAGAGTGCCCATAGAAAAGTGAAGTGAATGAGATGAGACGTGATTGTATCAAAAATCATACTCCTTCTGGACTTAATCTAAGATATATTTGGAGTATTGATCTTACTTCTATATATAAGATATAATTTTTACATTTGTCAATCTTTTGTTAACGTATCCCTATTGATGTTACCTCAATAATATTTAAGGAGAAGAATGAATGTGTCAATTAAGGAAGATGATTATGATGTTTTAGAAAATGTAATTTATATTAATTAACTTAACTAGCTTTCTTAATCTAATTAAATTAGGTAAATATATCTTATATTAAATTGTCCCCATCATGTTGATAAACATGACCACCAATTGGTTTGAAATTTTGTTTGCTTAAAAAAGTTGGTTTGAGATTTTAACGGAAAGGATTTGAGCAAGTTAAATTGACTAGATTAAGTCAATTTTGAATTAGTGTAACCTAATCAACTGGACAAGTTAAACGGGTGAAGTTGGACAATTGGTTTACATACTTGTCTGCTTGGGTTAGCTATGGTTTATTTTCTCTCTGGCATTTGTAGAAGCCCGATTAAACAAAAAAGTCAAATTGTAAATGTGATTTATGTTTAAATTGATAGTGATAAAATTTTTTTCTTTTTCAAACTGAAGAGTGTTTAAATTATTATGTAAATTGATATGGAAAATGACTGAAAATGGTACAAATCTTATTGATTACTATCTTATCTTATTGATTACTACATATATAATGTGATAATTGAAGATAAAAATTTAAATTTGATAAAAAAAAAAGTTAAATTATTACTCCCTCCAGTCTTAAATATAAGACAAAGTTGACTTTTTTTAGAGAAATTAAGGAAGCTAATTCAAATTATTTTTTCTATATATTTTTATATTTTGCCACATTTCCATATTTTATTTTTCCCATATTTTGGCAGAAGAGGACAAAAACTCTGAACTGTACAACGCTACTAGAGCAACTCTCTACCCGCGCTCCCAAGCCTAGCTTTAACAGGTAAGTAGCTTTTTTTGTTTAAGCTCATTGAAATGACACATAAACTAACTCAAACGGGTCATATTGGGCTTTTTTGTCACACAACTTTCTTTCAAAAGTCACTGACATTTGTTAATGAGGGTTGACATAGATAGTAAGGGATTAGGCTCTTGGGTCGTGGGTTCGATCCCCTCTATCGTCGCTGGGACTCCTTTGGTAGGCGATCTCGTAAGTGCTCATAGAGCCCGGGGTCATGCCCTGACATTGGTAGGGGTTTGGTGTCAAACTCTTCCAAAACTTTTTTTTATAAAAAAAAAAAAGGTCACTGACATTTTTTACACCCCAAGGCTCGGTGACCAACTCTGCATTTTTTCCAGTCAGGAGCATCAAAATGATGTTGTTCAGCCTTTTTAAGAAAATAAAATGTTAAATTGACAAACAAAAACAATGGCAATTGAAATGCAACCCCCTTGCCTCTTCTGGGTAATCTTAAGTTATTAACAATGAAGTTTGTTGCAGTTAACGTTATCCAGGAGATTAAGACTTTATGAATTATGGATGAATGTTCCATTTTTTCCCCTTTATGATTAACTCATTACTTTTATTTACTATTTTCATTGAAACTTTTATGGAGATATTAAACCATAAAAAAAATAATAATAATTCCGGGCCAACATTAATTTTGAGTAAAAACTTTCGAGACAAATTTACATTTTACCCCTTTAATTAAATTTCATTATTTTAATCATAACCGATTTGAATTAGTGGTTTTAACATCCTTCTTATATTCTATTAAGCGACTATTCGATCATGAGCCTATATAATGAAGCATAAACTCCATTTTTAAGGGGCTATTTGATACGAGGATTTGAAGGGAATAGGAGGGGAAGGAAAAATTTTATAGGTTAGATTTTAAAACATAGAAGTAAGGTTATAAAATTTTATAAAGAATATGCAAGAAAAAAACATAGTTATTAAAGCCAGATCGAACTAACTGGTTTAACTAAGAAATCATAAACCGGTCAATAACCAGTCCGGTTTAACCGTTTTAGTGTTTATTTAGAATTCTATAACTTCAAAAATTCATATAGAATTCTACATATTTTCAAAAATTACAAATTAAGACTCTATAGAAAATTTAAAATTTCTAATTTCTAATTAAAAAAGAATCACCTAAAAATATTATCATTTGATGATTTAATTCTAAAACTATTTGAAAAGTCTAGGTGTAATTTCCAATCATTATCCTTAATATTTCTAGGCCTTAAACATTCAAATTCCACCATTTAATATCTCAATCTCATCCATAATTAAGTCTTACTTAAGTTTAAACCTCAATATTAAAATTTTGGATTTTACAATTAAAAATTTGAGTACTACAATTAACAACAATATCATTTTAACGTTGTTTAAGTTCAGTTTCCCATTGACCTTTTATCTACTATCTCGATCGATTTAATGGCCGGTCTATATTTAACAACCTTAGAAAAAAAAAAAGAGTAAGAAAAATTAATTAAAATTTTTAATCTCATTTCTCAAATTTTCTTAAATTCAACTTAAAAAAAAAAACAAAATCTCTCCCACCAGCTCATACCAAACAGCCCCACGTACCATCAGAGCCCAACCCAATCATTACAGGGCAACCCTGGCCTCCGTTGAACAAAGACTCGCCTCTGCTATGCTCTCTGAGCTCAAATGGAGAGCCACAGTAACAGTACTGAATACCGGTGGAGAGCTGAAGAAGCCATTGGTGGCAACGCCAAAGCTCTTCAAGCTCTCAGAGAACTCGTCATATTCCCGCTTCTCTACTCTCGCCAGGCTAAGAAGCTCGGCATCAAAGTAAACCTTCTTCCTTTCTCTCTATCCCTCTTTTCTCTTCACCATTTTCGGTTGACGCTATTGGCGCACACACGCACGCAAATGTTCTTAAGTGCTAGAACTCCAATGATTATGATTATATCCATTTCTTTCTAAACCTCTGTTATGTTTACTGCTTTTTTTTTTTTTTTTTTGCCATCAGTGGCCGCAGGGATTGCTGCTGTACGGTCCTCCAGGCACTGGAAAGGTAACTTCTTCAAATGATCCGTTCAATTTAGCGTGGGACAGAGGATGTGGACCAGCCCTGTTTTTTCCATTGTATTGGTTGTAAGATATAAAGTAATTTTGTCCTTGAAGTAAAGAACAATGTTGAATCTGTGGTTTAATTATATCTTGCCTTCAAATGGTGTGGTGTTTTTATTTCTGATATTGAATGCCATGTCTGATCTGTTATGATGCTAATCGAGTTGTTTTTGAAGCTTTAATTATGTTTTATATACAAATATTTTGTATACCTTGTGCGGCAAGCGTATTCCACAGAAAGTTCTAGCTCGGTTCACCAAACATTGTGTCTGGAAAATGCTTGGTTTTGGCTTTAAATTCAAGTTTTTTTGTTTTTGTTTTTTTTTTTAGTTTACGATATCTTTCAACACCAATGAGTAATTAAGATTGATAAGATAACTGGATGATTTTGCGATATATTGTTTTTTATGATTTCGAATTATCATTTTGTTTTGCTAATTCAATTTCATTTCAAACATTTTGTCTCATTTTGCTGTTGCAGACAAGTCTAGTACGAGCAGTTGTTCAGGAATGTGGAGCACATATGACAATGATCAGGTTCTTTTTTTATATATATTTATTTTTGGGGATCTTGTGTTCCAGAGCTCTAGTCTAAGTGGTCTGTCATTATTTTTCTGTTTATTTATTTTGCAGTCCTCATTCTGTCCATAAAGCGCATGCTGGGGAAAGTGAGAGAATTCTCCGTGAGGCCTTTGCAGAGGCATCATCTCATTCAACTTGTGGCAAGCCGTCTGTTATCTTTATAGATGAAATAGATGTACTCTGTCCACGGCGAGATTCCAGGTATGAGATGGCTGGCAACTGTCCCAGCTTTATATTTATTTAATTTTTCTCAGCATTTGCTTCATCTGTGTCGTAATTTTTTTTTTTTTTAATGTTTAATTGACTTGTAAATACGTTGTCACAATTTTATAATAGTAGAGAAAATGTTATATGGTATTCGCAGAACTCCCCTCGATAATAAGATTAGTGGTGGTAGCATTAAAAGTTCTCCGTCATGTTAATGGAGCAAAAATAACTAGGCTAATTTCCTTGCTGACGCATTCTGAAGGAAGATGGCCTTTGGCAGAATGGCTTAAGATTCTGTTTAGCCAAGAGAGGTTACAGCTTTTGTTGTACCTCTGTTGTCAAAACAGAGATTCATTAATGCAGAGTCAGGGAAAAGAGGAATGAAAGAATTAGAGAGAGAGAGAGAGAGTTGGAGAAGACAGAAGAGAGTTGAGAGAATGAGAGAAGAGCAGAGGGACAAAGGAGATTCTGGATAATCTGTCTTGTTACATAATGTGTTAACAACAGGGGAATTACAATAGGAAGTCCCTTATATAGGCAGAGGGATCTAAAGGATTAGTTACAATAGGACTTAGTTAAGTAATACAACTAGTGCCACTCAATCTAATGCTGCTCTATAACGGCTAATGACCTATGGCTAGCACTGCTCCTTACTCCTAACTAATATCTAAACTAAAATATTAATAATACAACAGCTTTTTAGTTGGTTGTTTGGTCTTTGTCTGGTTGAGGGTGCTTTTGTTAGTTGATAACTTTAACACACTAGATTTTGTAATTACAAGTTATTGTCTTGATAACTTGTGAATACCATCATGTTTGGTGACACGAGGACCATCTATGGTGGTCTTAATCATGGGCAAAGGAATCCGTCTGCAATTGTTGTTGCAGAAGAAAATGTCTCAACTTAATTTTGTTTGTTTTTTCCTACGACACTCAACTTGTTTAATTTTACTTTATTGACTTGTCAAAATATTTTATCTATTGAAACATTGATCAGTTCCAAAAAAAGCTTTAACTTCTTTATGTTCAAACATTTGCCATACAATCTTTAATAAAGCAAATAATGGCTTGAACTGATTTTGGTGAATTCAAAAATAATATATTTATGCATGCATCATGCATACTAATTTCATTTTTTACTTCATTATTACTCCATGTTCTCTACATGCAGAAGGGAGCAAGATGTTCGAATTGCTTCCCAGCTCTTCACATTGATGGATTCAAATAAACCATCCTCATCTATGCCAAGAATTGTTGTGGTTGCAGCAACTAACAGGTTTGTCTTTACTGTTCTAAAAGGTTTATATGTGCATTTATAAAAGTTGAAATCATGGGGACTTAAATGTGTCTTGGTCCTCACCATTTAAAATTATTTATTTTTATCTTCTTTTATTTTTTTCAACCTATATGCTATGCTTAATATCTGACTGAATGTGAAAAATTGTTGTGGTTAGAATAAGAATGTTTTGATTATCCGTTTAAAGATTTTTGGATCACTCGAGTGGTGAGCTCTTGTACAATATTCTGTCATGCTTTTGGTTATCCCTTCCTGGAAGTGAGGTTAGAACCTGGAAATTTCCCTATTAGGTGGTTATTGATTCTTTGAAGCCTGTGGCCTTAATAGTAGAACTCTGGTGTCTTTAACAACTGTTTTAGGCTGGTTGCTACAATTTTATGTGTTGCTATTTAGAAAAGTCAATTCTGTATTTAATCTGGTTTTTCCGTACAGAATAAATGCAATTGACCCAGCCCTTAGAAGGTATGGACGTTTTGATGCTGAAATCGAAGTTACTGCCCCAACTGAAGAGGAGCGTTTTCAAATTCTTAAGGTTTTACGTTCTGAAATGTTGATGGAATTCTGCTATCAATTGCTTAATGACAAAAGTCATTCTTGAATTTTTCTACCATTTAGCTGTTTGATAGAATTCTTGATTTGTTAAGTTGAACTCAGTCAGCTGATTTGATGTGTCTAACAAATGTTTTTCAGCTTTACACAAAGAAAATTCCCTTGGATCCCAGTGTTGACTTAAAAATGATAGCTGCATCTTGCAATGGATATGTCGGGGCTGATTTGGAAGCCTTGTGCCGTGAGGCTACTACATTAGCAGCTAAAAGGTTCAGAGATGCAAATGGAAATGTTAATCACTTAACCACAATTATGGAAGATTGGAACAATGCAAGATCTGTTGTTGGTCCCAGCATTACGAGAGGTGTTACAGTGGAAATTCCCAAAGTGACTTGGGATGATATTGGGGGATTAAAAGAATTAAAGGTTTGTAAATTATACAGTTGACTATTGACATCACTCTGGTGTCAACAGAAATTAATAGTAGTTGTCTGTATCCTTGAGCAGAAAAAGCTTCAGCAAGCTGTTGAATGGCCTATCAAGCATTCTGAAGTATTTTCAAGAATGGGCATTTCCCCTGTAAGAGGGATTCTCTTGCATGGGCCTCCAGGATGTTCCAAAACAACTCTTGCCAAAGCTGCTGCACATGCTGCCCAATCTTCTTTCTTTTCCTTGAGGTTTTAACAGTTTTCAATTTTTTTAATTATGGTTTATCTCTGCCTCATGTGAGTGTCTTTGCATGATTAAGGCCTGGTGTTGATCTCATATGGAGAAAACCAGTGGAGGCAACTGGGTAACATTTATTCACTTATAGAGTCTTTTAGGTCAGAGAATTGACAGCTATTTATTTGAAGTCCTACAAAACTTTATTGTTTCTGTAGTCTAGAGTTGCTTGCTCTTGGAATCTCTTGTTTCAACTATTTGTTCTTTTTCATTGTCTACCCCTTCAACCGAGAAGAGACACTTTTGATGATTTTTTTAAAAGTCTATGTTGGCCCTTGAAAGACACTCCTATCATCAATTTCATCCTTACAAGTTTAGATTATTATTATCAACTAAATCCTTGTTTTAGGTACATTTTTTAGTCCTGACCTTTGCTCGCTTTGGATTTAGTTGATAACTATAAACTTCTTGTTCATGCAAAAATGATGTGTCCTTAAAACATAAGAACTGAATTAATGATGAAGAACTTCAGATTATGACTAAAATGAGGTATCTTCAAAACCTTGGGCCCAAATTAATGGCAATAAACTTTTGAGGACTAAATTGATAGTTGTGGTATCTTTCAAGGATCCATATGGTAGTCAACTCTTTTACATCAATGATCCCATACCTTGATTTTTATCTGGGTACATCTCATACATTGATTTGTTTAACATTCTGTTGATCTGTATGATTATATTTCTATTTATAGCATTTTTTGCAGTTGAGTTCCCATGCAAAATTCATTTATAAGAGATGAAAATCCTTAAAATGATAGATGATGGATTAGTGGTGCAGAAATGTATTCGATGTATGTTGGAGAGGGGGAAGAATTGCTTCGGAACACATTTCATAGAGCACGACTTGCAGCACCCAGCATAATATTTTTTGATGAGGCTGATGTGGTAGCCACTAAACGGTTAGTGAGTTGCTAACCTGTTTGAGGATTTCTCTTTATATGCAATATATGCTAAACATGATTGTGATGTACTATGAGGATTTTATAATTGCATAATAATTCTTTGGGCATGACTATCAAAAAGTGAAATATTGTTTGAGACTAGGAAAGTATGACCTGCTTAGCACTACATTAGGTAACATGCTTAGTTTAATTGCCATCACATGACATATCCATGTAGAATCTGACATACTGCCCATGACAAATAGGTGAATATGCATTTGACAATGTTCTCAAAAAAATCCAGTAGATTTTTCTTCTTAGAACGTTGTGTTGTGTCATATTTCTGGTGAAAAAATTCTGGAAAAATAAATGATGGAGAAAGGAAAATCAGCTGCAAAAAAAGCTAATTGGGGCACTGAATGTTACTTTCTGTTTTGACGTCATTGATTCAAATTTTTTATGGTTTGCACATTGGAGAAGAAAATTCCTTTGTTCTGTTTCCTGTTCATAAGAAGTGCTGATCTGAAGCTTTCTCTTAACAGAGGTGATTCTTCGAGCAATAGCAGTACGGTTGGAGAGAGGCTTTTATCTACTCTTCTGACTGAGATGGATGGTTTAGAAGAGGCTACAGTAAGATTTGTGTGTTTATTATGTGTGTAGTGTTTTTAGGAAAACATTTTATCCTTCCCTTGCCCTTCACTTGTCTCTTACAATTCCTCTTATCTGACTATAATCTGTATTGAAAGAAAAAAGTACTGATTTCATAAAGTAATTATTTTCTTTCAATCAAGTGCCTATTCTAGAGAATGGAGATGATCTTCTGTTTCTTCCTTACATGTGACTACAGGGAATTCTTGTCTTGGCAGCTACAAATCGCCCGTATGCAATAGATGCTGCACTAATGCGCCCTGGACGTTTTGATCTGGTGAAAACTAATATATGCTACCTAACTTTTTTTTTTCTTCTCCAAAAAATAAAAAATAAATACCAGACTTGTGATTCACACTGTTGTGTTTTCAATGTAAAGTTTGCATGTAGCTATATTCTTCAGCAAAACTGACATTTATGAAAACCAATCAAAGTGAGACTCCTAAAAAATTAGGAGTTGATTGTTATTATCTCCCAACATCATCTTTAATTTTAGTTAATACTCCCTCCTATCCAAAATATACGAGTTGGCTGAGAGGTTTATTTTGGTCACTTTGTCCCCCAAATTTATAACATTTTCTTCAAATTTTCACTATTGAACGCACTTATTAAAGAGATTTTTATCCGGGATAGTTTCCAATACAAATGACTAAAGGGTGTATGTTAAGGAAACCAATACACATTTGAATCAATAAGAGGGCAAGCCTTGGCATAGCAACAAGGTTGCTGTCATGTGACTTGGAAGTAACAGGTTCAAATTTTGGAAATAGTCTCTCTAATTTTGGAAGTAAGGCTGCATATATCTATCTTCCCGAGACCCCACTTGGTGGGAATCTTGTACACGTCCATTTTTTTTTTTTAACTAACTAAACAAATTTCTTAATCTTTGCAAGTTAGGATTTTTATTTTTTGATACATAGGAAAAGAATCTTTGCAAATTAGTTATACAGCTCATATAATTAGGACTAGAGGGAGTACTTGCTTTTAAGTTTTATAATAATCAAATGGAAGGAGGGGGATTCAAATATTCTATCTCAATCGTATCTATTTTTGTTGAATGATAGGTGCTGTATGTGCCTCCACCTGATTCGGAAGCTCGATATGAAATACTTAGTGTACATACACGTGGCATGAAGCTAGGGAATGATGTCGATCTCAGAAGACTAGCAGAAGATACCGAGCGATTCACAGGTGCCGAACTCGAGGGTTTATGCAAGGAAGCTGGAATTGTTGCTCTAAGAGAAGACATATCTGCTACTGTTGTGTGTAATCGCCATTTCCAGGTTGTGAGAAATTCTGTGAATCCAGCACTAACAAAAGAAGAAATTGATTCTTACTCATCTTTCATGAAGACCTCATCTTCAGCATTTTCTAGGCATTTAGAACCAAGTTTAAAACTTGATAGAAAGAAAAGTAGTAGTCACATTTTAGGCTCCATTGTTAAACTTGGTATTATCAGTTGTATACTACTTGCTGCTACTAAATACTTTTTCATGCATGAAGAACAATCTGTATCTGAAGTAGCTGTCACATGAAAAATGTACAACATTTTGTTTGTAGCCTTACTTATTGTTAGCTTGGTTTAACAATCAAAATCCATAGAAGTACATATATGTTTCTAGTTTTTCTTATATTGGAATGTATGCTTTTTTGCAGATTTGATCTGATGTAAATTTCTGATTAGTTCAATTTGATTTTGTCGATTGGGGTTTTGTATTTGAGAATTGGGAATTAAGTTTCAATAAGAAATTTGAAGAAAGCCTCTTACCCATAGTTTTCCCCTAGTAATTGGGGCTTAAGGCGAAGTTAAACCATGTTTAGTCTAAAAATCTACAACTAGTCAGTAAGGAAAAAGGTAAAAAGTGTACATTTGGTCTTGGAAATTTGCTCAAGATTTCTGTTTGGTCCTATTTTCTATTGTATACTCAGCTTGAAGCTCAAACGAACATTCTTGGTCAATTGCTTTTATGGTGGATCCATTTGATTAGAATAGTGGGAATGAATTCTATTTTATACACACATACTCTTCTAATCATATTTATAGGATAGATAGAAAATTAATTTTTTGATACTGTTTATAAGTTACATCATTAAATTTTTTATATGAATGTATAATTTTATCCTTTACTTATTACTGTGACATTGATCTATATGAAACAAGGATAAAATTGCAAAGTTGAACTGTAAGGAAAAATTGATGAATTTTAATGTTTTTATGAGTCTATATGAAACATGTTGAAAATAAAATCAGTAGAATATATATACAATTATTGATATATAGATCAGTTACACACTGTTTTCAAAAATTTCAAATCAACTTGCAACAACTATGAAGTATTAACATTTTTACAGCAGTATTTGTGTTAACATTTATAATATCTGGGCTTTTTTTTTTTTTAATCGGAATACAATAAACAGTAAAAATTAATACCAAAATACTATGAAGAAGAAAATATTTATCATAATGCTACACCCAAAATCGGTCTTGCAAAGAATGATTTCAAATAAAGAAGTCTTTATTATGAAGAACGAGTTCCAAACTGACAAAAGCCAGAAGAAGAACGATTTTAGAAATCGTTCTTTGTGTGAATGATTTCTACATGATGTGACTTTTTTAAAAATAATTAAAACCGGGTTTGTCAGAAATATTCTTTCATGCAAAATTCTGAGTTTGTAAAGCTCCTCCTTCCCAACGTTAAGATTAGTCATGTCAACCCCTTCCCCTCATACAAGCTATTGAGTGACCAAGAATAAGGGGGCTCTATATTTTTCTTCATTCCTCCATCCTCACACTCCCGTTTGTTTGATTTCTCATCTCATTTAATTCTAAGTTCTTGCTCTCCCGTCTTACATCTTACCAGGTTCTTTCCTCCTCCTTCTCACTTAACTCTTTTGCTTTGTTGTTTCATTCTTGGTTATTTACATTGGTCTTTTTTTTTTATTATTGTTGTTGTGGGTAAGTTTTTTTTTTATACTAATGATATAATTCAAAAATTAAACAAATTGCATAGGGGAATTAAATCCCATTTTCTCCTGTAAAACTCTAGGTTGTATTGTTGTGGGTAACTTGTTTCTTGAGTTTTATTTTTTAATTTGTTAGTTTGTAATATCTCGTTTGAATTTTATTTATGTTGCTCTTCATAACTATTATTTTACTATTTTTTATTTTTAGGTGGTCCGTGGTGGGTTCACAATTTGGAAAATCAATTCTTATTTTGATTGTAAGTACTATCATGTACATAGTAGTAAAAACTATTATCTAAAAGCTAATTCATACGTGCACGCATAAAGCATTTGATTTCATCTATGTGAACTTTGTTTCATGATATTTAGAAGTAACTTTTCAAGCTTGAAGTTGTGAAATATTTTGAATGTATGAATTATATATATATATTGAGTTGCACCGGTTACAAATTCCTTGTGACAAACCGAGCAAGCGATGTGGTGGTTACTTATCTACCCAACCACATGTTGAAAATGAAAATGACAGGGAACAAGAGCCTCAAAATTTTGGGCATGGCTTCCCTACGATACATCGGAGGGTCCTTTGATTCAATTGAAACTTAGGCCCTATTTATTTTTATTTTATGTTTTTTTAAAACACTTTTATAAAATTGTTTTTTAAAACAAGTTTTGACAAAAAAATAATAATAATAATAAACAAAATGTTTCATAGTTGTTTAAAAAAATGTTTTTGAAGTGGTATGCCAACGGCGTCCATAAAGCGCCAGCATTAGTGAAATGAAGTTGGATTATGAGAACAGTGACATGATGACGACTATCACCGGTAATAATATGACGATGGTAAACATTAATAGTATGGTGTGTATGGTGAACTTGTGGTGCCCAAACCTTAAAATGTTTTGAATTTTTTAGTTTTCTAAAACAACTTACTTTTTTAAAATAAATATAAAAAATAATTAAAAACAGATTTTCAAATAAGATTTATAATTGTATTTTTTTAAAAAATATTTTTAAAACTAGCAATAAGGAGGCCCTAATCTTTGAACTTGTACTCACTAGTCACTACGACTCATTAGATGAGATATAAATAAGAGAAGAATTTTATATGGTGAGGCATAAAAGATTTATTTAAGGTTAAGGTTATTATAAAATTTCCCAAACAGACACTACAAAGATGTATAGCATGTATTCTGAAAATGCGTTTAATTTATATTATTATTTTGTAAAAAAAAAAAAATTGAAGCTAGAATGTTCACATAAAGTTTAATTTATATTCTATTTCAACTATATTATATCCCAAAAGTTTACCCCAATTTTTTTTTTTTTTTAAAGAATTATATATCCGACAAGAGGCTAGTGAAATGAGTGTAGAATATATTCGATCATTACGTTTTCTTGGCCTAGCCTTCCAATGTGGGCATATCTAGATGATGCCATTTGAATTCCTTGTTTTTTTAAAAGATAAAAAATAGTATCATTATCAGAAAAAAACATAATATATTATTACTTTTAAGAAAGGCCTCTCTTTTATAAACTGGCCTCTATCCTCAATACATCAATATAATATAATTGTACAATTGATATAGTCTTTTATAAAATATATATTAATTTTTATAATTTAAAAAGCGTGGAATTTTATGCAATATTAGCAGCAATTTAAATATAGCATTGAAATAAGCGCATTACAATTTGAAATTTCAATAAATAATAGTACATTATAAATAAAAATAATTAAAATTTTCTCTTATTATGAATACACATAAATATAGATATATAGATATGTTTGTAAAAGATGAAATGGGATAGCCGGATAGAGATCAAACATTAAAAGATTAAGTGCTATTTTTCTTTCTCTTTTGCTTTTTAATTTTAATCTCTCTAATTAACTTCAATTGCACTATATTTTCAATGTTGTAAAATTCATGTTAAATTAATTGTGTTATTTTATAGTTAATATCATTACGAATTTAGTCAATACCATTACAAATTTAATCATTTTAATTACTTATTTAATCAATATTATTACATTTTTATTTGTACTACACATATATATATTTACTTATGCATATATAGGGGTAAGCACGGGCAAGGTAGGGCAAGGCGAGACCCATGCCCGATGCTCTGCCCGAAGAATCACTGGATAGTAAAATGCAGCCTGGTGCCCTGTCCTGCCCCTGTCCAATAAAAGCCCTAACATTTTTGGGCCGGGTAATAATGGGCTGGGTAAAGCGGGTTTCTCATGCCCAAGTGATGATATCCTACCACACTCTATGTAGGAAAAAAAAATCCAATCGTACCTAATAAACAATATTATAAACTTCAAATGTAATTCATAATTATACATCTTAGAATATTTCAAAATAAATCTACAACTTGAGTCTTAAAATTAAAAAAACTACCATGTCTTAACAAATAATCAAATATAAATGCCTAAAGAATTAAATAACATCCATAATCCATTAAATACAAGGCGCCATTAGTAATATAATGGACTAATGGTAAAATAACCCAATGGATATATTAGAGTACTAGTAAATATATAATACAATATAAGTCTATTAACTATTTTATAAAAAATATTTATATCAAATATATATATATATATATATATATGTATATATATATATATATATATATTTATTTATTTATCTATTTACTGGGCAGGGCGACATACCTTGTCCGGTGCCCGGCCCTGCTCGTAAAAATGTCCAGCCCGATTATGCCCATTTTTTCTGGGCTGTGCAAAGCCATTTTTGGTTAGGCTGAGCCGGGCCTACTGGGCTCCTAGGTATCATACACAACCCTATGCATATATAACAAAGAGGCTTTGATGGCTTAATGGCACTCTGCCTCTTCAAAACCAAGGTAACCCACCCCCACTGCTCTTGCTGTGCTTTTTTTTAAAAAAAAAAAAATTAAAATTGAGGATTAGATAAAATCATCAACACTTTAAAATCACAATTTGATACACATTCACCTTTGTCATTTACTAGTGTAAACATATTTTTTTAGGGTTTCATAAATTCAAATGGTATTTATGATGGTTATCAAACCTGAACCAAACTACCCAGTTCGGCCTGGAAACTATCAATTTAGTTGGTAAAACAGTCTGATTCAAACATCAACCAGGTCCACTTTGTTTTTTAAAAAAAATTTCTTTATAATTTCATGTTAATAACCCTGAAATCTTCATTTTCTCTAATGTTTTGTCTCGAGTTTGTTCTGATTTAACTCTGGTCTGACTTGCTAACCTTTAACCCATTACCTCTAGTTTGGATTTAATAACTTTGGTATTTGTTTAGAATTTTCCTATTTTAAAAAACTCATAAAAATGCTTTATTTTATTCAAACATATTTAAAAATTATTATCAATTTGAAGAATAAAAAATAATATAATTTTTTTAAAAAATTGCTGATAGTTATGATTGAATTAATCATTATGATTTTCTTGCCTCATCATAAGCTGTGTATTAGAAGAATCAAAATATTGTCCTCTCTTGATTATCATAACCAAAATGACCAGAAAGGTATCTTAAATGCTTGATTTTATACTTAGATATGCTGTCCTTATCATAAAGGGAGATAAGTTGTTTTAAAAAAATCATATCATATTTCTATATTGTCAAATATGATAAGATTTATGACACATATATGCTAAAATAATACATTATTCTTATCATCAAAGTATGACTATGAGACTAAAACATGAGCTTAATTTATAATTAATATTCCATTTCTCTCACACATATTAGGTGGAGATAATAGTCACACAACTGTTATTGTAATATAAAAATTGAAGCTATACAAATTATTGAGTTTGTCTCAACTAAAACGTTTAATAATTTAAATTTGTACAGAATCAAAATGAATAGATTGGTCTTAATATTGAAATAAAACGAACAAATACAGCATGTATGGTTGGTTGCAAATGAAAAGTCTCTTTTATAGGACAAAAATTTTATATATATATATATATATATATATATATATAATTAGATATGCTATTTGTTTATGATTTTATTAGTTTTGGTATCAGTGGTATGGTACTCATTATAAAGTTGAAAATGAAGTAAGCTGCACCTAAATACCTAATCATCGTTATCTTATTTAGAATTGTCAATAGAATAATTATTATAATTCATATTGAAATATTTAATATTTCAATCATTAAGATCAAATTTTATGATTAATCTTAAGATGTCAATGTCTAAAGGAATCCACTCAACTAAAAGAAAACAAAGTGATAACTAAATCAATAGCTTATAGATATGAATACATTTTAATTTTCTGTTTTCTTTTTTGTTGGTGTACATTTTAATTTTCTTTCTAAGCCTGCAATTAACGTAATTATTAATTCACCACAGCTAATTGTCAATAAAAAATAATTTTAATTGAAAAGATAATTCTTGATAGTTATTACAAAAATATTATATAATAAATATCAATGTTATAGAAGTATTTAATGGGGAAAAAAATTATAAATAGCTAATTTTGGCTCTTATTAAAACATTTTGTATTTCACCCAACAATCAAAGAGGAGATTGAATGTGGGAGTTAAAGAAAATTATTAGGGTTTTTTAAAAAATACATGTCATATTAACTAATTTCCTTAATCTAATTAAATTAGATACATATATTTTATATTAAAAACTAGAGAAGTAAAATATAAAAATGACAAGAATGAAAAACTACAATCAGTTTGAGAGATCGTTTCTAAGCATTAATGGACATTGTAATTTTTTTCTTTAGTTTCATTACTTTTAAAATTATGAAACAACAAATGCGCATGAAATTTATACCAAAATATTATATATATATAAGACATTAATAATAAAATTTATTTTTTATATAAAATGATCAGATATATTAATATCTAAAAAACGTCAGTACAAAACATAACAGAAGTACATGAATATAATAGAGAAGACAACATAATAGGTCTATTTAAGATAGTGATGAGAGAAGTAACTAATTTATTATTTGAATTTCCTAAAAGTAAAATAGGATAAAAGTTAGATTGCAAACATTATCTGTGTTACAAATGACGGAGAGAAAAATGACTTTTTTCCAAACAGATTATTATTTGAATGAGTATTTGAAAAATCAGTTAAGATAGAAAATGACTGAAAATAACATAAATTTTATTGAATACTATATAAATATATTAGTTGTATATATTATGATAATTAAAGATAAAAATTTAAATTTAAATTTGATAAAAAAAATAAATTATTACTAAAAAATTAAAAAAAATCTAAAATATTTAATTAAATATATTCTAATGGATAAATATGTATATTTAATAACACATTGCTTAGTAGATCACATATTCCTAATATCACGACATAAGACAAAAAAAGAATTATATCAAAAGTCATATTTTTTTAAATAAGCCCATCCCAAACCACTACAATCTCAAATGATCAGGGGGTAAGAGAGTCAAACAGTACTGAATAGAAAAGATATTAGAAACATGGTGATCTATGTGCAAGACATGAGCAAGAAATCTAATCTTTTAAAGGATGAAAAACACACACATATAGACAAGAACAGACTGACCAAAAAAAAATTAAGGATGAAAAATCTGAAATTTGAAAAGAGGTTTCATACATTTGTAAGAATAATAAAAACTTTGTTTTTCACTTGCTCCTATATAATAAAGAGAAAATATATGGAATTTTCAATTAATTACTAATAATAAATTTTCTTATATGTAAAGAGAAAATATCTTCAGTAAGTAATTAAATGTATATTCGGTTTATTATTATTTTTTGCCATAATAATAATAATGCTCATAATAACAAAATAGTCACCCGCCTATTTATAATGTACGCATTTAAGTGCACTGTGTCGCTCTCCGTGCTTTTGTGCTTCTCTTGCTCCCCTCTAGATCTGATTCCACCGGCGGTAGCATCTCTAATCTCCTCTCTCTTCTTCTGATTCTCAGATCTGTGCTTCAATTAAGCTTCTAGTCGTTGGATTTTGGGCTTGAAATCGTTTTCTGTCACTCATTTCGGTGTCTTCTTCTTCTTATTTGTTTCTGTTTGGTTTAATTTTGACGAAATTTTCCTTGTTTTCGTGATCTGCAAGGTGCTTTTACGTTTTTTATCTGGATCCGTGCGGACATTTTGATTGTTTTTGAATGTTCTTTGTTTAGTGGGTGGTGACACTGTAGCTTCTTTCATTATCTTGCTTCTTTTTCCGCTGGCTGTATCTTTACATTTAGATTGATTTATGGGGTTTTGTAAGTTAAGTGGATGAAAATGTTTTAGCTCATGGGGAATTAGTTGATATTTTAGGGGGTGTTATGCCGTGGTCTTCTCAAGCTGTATATGGGATTGCTTGATTTATGGCAGGGGGGTTGTTTTCAGATTTAGGCTGCTAAAAGTAGGTTTATGAGATGAGGGAATTCAAATGATGAAGGAAATGCTTACTTTCCGTGGTTTTATTGCCTGTTTATCTTGATCTGTAAACCAAATTTTGGATTGAATTTACTTTGTATTGTCATAGAAGACAAGGAACAGCCCATTGTGACTAACTACGAAGTAAAAGACAGCAGTGACGACAAAATCTGTGGGGACAAGTTAATTGCATGCAACATTTCATCTTGATTACTTTATCTATGGCTTATTGTCACTGGGTTACCAATTATTATATTTATTAATATTCTTATGGACAATTTTTTGACCTTCAAAAGCAGTTTAAGAGCATGGGTCGTGGAGTTAGCAGTGGTGGTGGACAAAGTTCATTGGGATATCTTTTTGGAGATGGTGAGGCTCCAAAACCAGCGAGAAGTAATGCTCAAGCCGAAGCACCTGAAATTAAGACTCCTTCTAAACCTCAACCAGTAGATGTGACCAAGCAGATTCCTGCTGGAATTCATAGTAACTCTGCTGATGGCCAGAACACTGGCAACTTCATCACGGTATTATTTGTGCTTATATTTGTTCTGCTTACTTCCTAATTCTAGTGTCAATGTTATAAATTTATGTTAGAAGTGATTTACAATGTCATGAGCAGCACTAATTACAATGTTATGGACACAAAAAAGGTTATATTGGAGACATATGACCATACAAATGCATATGACCATATGAATGCATGTTAACTTTCGATTCTGTTACATCTGCTGTTAAATTTTACTGCATTACAGTGACATCATAGTCACATAGATGATTTTTATTCCTTAGTGAGTTCCAAGTTGGTGGCATTTAAGACGAATTTCAATTAGTCATTACCGCTGGTTGTAATGTTGTAGCACAAAATTTTGGGGAAACAAAAATAACAATGTGGACTAGACTCTTGGTTGATTTGTGTTGTCCTACTCATGTAATCATCTGATTTTGATTGGATTCTCCATCAAGAATCATTCATATGCCAAGAAAACTATGAGGTCTGATTCATATATATAATATAGACATGTGGATGGATAACTTGTTGCTGGGGCTTTCTTTTGTTTCATAGGTTGTTCTTTGAAAATTCTAAATTTGCATCATTCAGTTTGTCATCCACTTGGTTGGAATTTGGATCTTTCTCCCTCCAAAATAATGTTGTCATTGGTAAGTGTCTTTCTTCATTTCTGCTGCAGGACCGACCCTCAACCAAAGTCCATGCTGCACCTGGTGGTGGCTCTTCTTTGGGATACCTGTTTGGAGGAGGGCCTGGTGAAGGAAAATGATATCTTATTTGTGCAGAGCCTTTGCACGGAGAGTGCCTTCTTTTCGAATTCAAACCTTGGAAACATTGTGAAACATATGATGTATTGATGTAATATAGGTTGTGGTTGCTGGGAGATTTCAATCAATACTATATTTTAAATGCACAAAATGTCTAATACTGAACTCTGTCAGAAGCAATATTTCAACTTTCAAGTGCATATCTGCTTCTAATTTTTTTTTTTTATCTTGATCTAATTTCTCCTAGTGTGTTCCAAATTAGGGACACTGTATATTAAATGCACAAGATGTCTGTTACTGAACTGTCTGTCAGAAGCAATATTTTAACTTGGTGCATATTTGCTTTTGATTTTTATCTTTTGGCAGATATTTTTATACTATCTTGCTTTAATTTCTTCAGATGGATTCAAAATTGGGGATACTTTATTTTAAATGCTCAAGATGTCTATTACAGAACTGTCTGTCAGAAGCAATATTTTAACTTGGTGCATATTTGCTTTTGATTTTTATCTTTTGGCAGATATTTTTATACTATCTTGCTTTAATTTCTTCAGATGGGTTCAAGATTGGGCATACTTTATTTTAAATGCTCAAGATATCTATTACAAACTGTCTGTCTCAAGCAATATCTTGACTTTAATCAAGCGCATATTTGCTTTTGGCTTATATATGTTGGTAGATATCTTTCTGTTACTTTGCTCTTACCTTCCTTTTCGAGGGTTCGAAATTTGGGATTATCATTGGTTGGTATGGTCTTCAGACCCATACTTAGCAAACGAAAATTGTTCATTCTTACAGAATTCTTGAATCTTTCAAAATTCGACTCATTCACTCGAAAAATTTCTTAGGTATACAAGACTGTGAGATTCGTTTGCTTGAAATGTTTTTATATACCAATGAGTGTTTTCTCTGGAAAGGATTAGTCCCTCATAATATAAGTATGGTTGTCTCTAATAGGAAAATACTAAGAACATGCTGTTTTAAATAACTGTTGATATAATACATTGTTTAGAAAATTATACTTTAAACGTTTTAAATTTTAGCCATAAAAATTAAAATTAAAATTAAATAGCATGAAGCTCCTTGTAGCAACAACGTTAGTTATGTGGTGCTCAGAGCATTGAACGAAATCAAGGTAATAGATGTCATGCAACTTAACTCGTTCTTGCTAAAATACATGTACAAACAATAGTTGAATCTAGCGGGGTTAGTCTTTCACAACGCAGTGAATCTAACCGTTAGGATATGTTGCATCATTTATCTAACCGTTAGGATATGTGGCATCATATAGTGACTGATAGTGTCTCAAATAGGCTTGTGTTAAAAAAAAAAAAAATACATGTGCTAATTCACGGTACAAATAAGTTGAGGTTTGGATAGATAAAAGAAAAAAAGAAATATCAAGCCCAATTTGTACTCAGGTTTAAGCTTGTTGTCATTCACTTTAAGCTTGATTATTAATTGAACAAATATACTAAACTGGCAGGTCTTTGTATTAACTATATCATTTTTGTTGATATGCAAATTCGCTTTTGAAGTTTTCACTCAAAAGCATTAATGTCCTAAAAGATTTTAGAGTTCAATATTACCCAAGAATTATCCAAATCATAATATCGCACTGGTTGTTATTCATTATTCAAGTTAAGTTTAACCGTTAATTGATAAAAAATTATTAAGCTAGTAGTGTGAACAACAGAGAAAAAGAAAAAGCCACATATGGACGAAATGCTCATATTTGTGAGAGAATAATGAAGAAGAAGATTCATTTATTGGAGTAAGAGGCATTGAGGGAGATTGCCAATAATAAGGCAGCCATAAACCCTTAGCCATTGTACCCCAACAACTTTGAGATATGTAAGCACATCTTTGATTTTTTTCTTCATCATACAAGATGCTTCCACCCTTTGATTTTCTCAATCCTATGTACAGGATGCCTTTTTTTTCAAAAAAAAAAAAAAACAACAACCTTGTTTATAAATCTAACTAGGAAGAATGTGAAGTGGATGATGTAAGAAATTATGCCCTAGGGGCTAATCATTAAATAACTTGTATATTTGATTTATGAAGATAAATCAATAATTTGATTTATGAAGATAGATATCATATCTCAAATTTGATTTATAAAGATAAATCAAATCAATTGGCTTTTAATTCGCATTAAATAAATAAATTGGATTGAATCAATTAGACAGATTTAATTTCCAATTCAATTTCAAAATTAATAAGATTAATTTTGAATATTTAATGCGGTCCATTAGGATTATAAATACCCTTAGGTTGTAAGTAATTTAATTACACATGAGAATTCAAGAGCCAAAAAGAATCCTAGAAGAGAGACGTGGGATAAAAGCTTGAAGGCGCTAGCATGCTGCCGTTCATGTTGGAGTGCTATTCAGTGTGGATACCGGTAGATGGAGTGGATTCGTAGAGTTAGCTCCTAGAGATTGATAGATCAAGAAGGTGTTAGCCCACGAGTTCGCAATGCATGCACACGAGTTCCCATAGGTACGGTTCTTATTTACTAACCCAATTTAAACGCCATTGATAGATCATCTTCTTGGGATTTGTAATTTATTGAATAAATTTCATTCTGTTGCGTGTAAGAATCCCAACAGTGGTATCAGAGCCAGATCAATTGTGCATTTGAATTGGGTTTATGTTCTTAATGCGATTATATATGGGATATATTATGCGTTTATGCATTACCATATTTTATATGCATTTAAATCAAAAGTTCACGTTAGAGTTACGATCAAATCGGAAAGATATATATTTTATTGTTAATGCGATTAACAATATATATTTTTTAAATGAAATATAAAATATATATATATATATATATATATATATATATATATATATATATGTATGTATGTATGTATGTATGTATGTATGTATGTATGTATGTATATGAATATGATACCACGTTTAATATATAATTGTTATAAATTACAATTACAATTTGGCATCACATTATAATTATTATAATTATTAATTGATGGAAAAATCATGACATTTTCTTTCATATTGTATGAATTAATACCTGTTATGATTTACTTTTAAATTGTTTGGGTATGGTGAACAACATGACTCTAATCTTTACAATGGTTGTAATATTTAAATATGGCATGTGAGCCATGCCTCTCTCTAAATATTTTTGATGTACATTCTCTTCTCATCTCACTCCCCTCATATTTTTAAACGAGATTTCTCTTAATGTAATTTTATTTACTTATTTAGAGAAGTCCCCTCATTGGCTTGAGAGGATTTTAGGTTAGGTGACCTATGTTGTGTCACGTTTTAATTATGCTTTTGATTAGATCATGACATGTTTATTTTGCATATTATGTGTTGTTTGTATGAGATACAACTATTATTGCATTCACATAAATAGAATTAATAAGATTAAACCCTCTAAATGAAATCTTAAGTCGTAATGCCGTCAATCAATGAATATTTGTCAAAGCCTAGATTGTTTATTTGTATATTCCATCAAAGTAGATGTACTTGAGTTATCTTGGTGAGACAAGAGTGAGTAATGGTGATACTCAAAATTCATTATTGTCTTGACTTAATTGAGATTATCAAAACGATTTTGGATCTCAAAGCATTAGATGAGATTAAATATGTCAAGTCATATGATGATTGAATTCCATAAAGATCTAAGAGTTACATGTGATGTAATTGGTAAAGAGGTTACCTACCTAAATAACTTGACTTTAAGCATCCTGTCAAAGCGGACTTAGATTTAAGCCAAATATGGATCTTAGCCCACTAATTATATTGAGGGTTGTTAATTTAGTGGGAGATTATTAATTAACTTTGCATATCTTTTAATTGTAGAATCATGTTGACTAGTAATATCGTTACAGTATCACTGCGATCAATCCTTAAGAAAGACAAACAAAATAGGACCAACTTTCTTGACTGGTTTAAAAACTTGAGAATTATTCTCGAGCATGAAAGAAAGGGTATGAAAAAGAAAGGCAAGGGCAAAGGAAAGGGTAATGGCTCAATTGGTAAGACCAAAGAGTCAAACAGGCTCAAAACTAAGCATGCAGCCAAGAAGGCAAAGCCTTCGAAGGAAAGGGTATGTTTCTTCTGCAATGAACCTGATCATTGGAAGAAGAACTGCAAACTCTACTTTGAAGATTTGAAAAAGAACAAGAACGATGGCGGGGCTATCTCTTCAAGTATTTATGTTATAGATATTCATTTTTCTACTTCCTCACATGAGTATTAGATACTGTATGTGGTTCTCACATTTGCACAAATGTGCAAGGTCTTAAGGACAGTGGAAAATTGAAGAAGGGCAAAGTTGACTTACGAGTCGGAAACAGAGCAAGAGTTACTGCTTTAGCCGTAGGAACTTATGAATTAGTTATGCCCAATGGGCTTTTGTTAATTTTGAACAATTGCTTTTATGTTCCTGCTTTAAATAGTAACATTGTTTCTCTTTCTTATTTGGATAAGGAAGGTTTTACTTCCATTATTGGGAATGATAAATGTTCTATTTATCATAATGACATTTTTTATGTTGATGGTGATTTGCATTTTAGTCATTATTCACTAAATTTAGAACATCCTAATAATGGACATATCTATAACATGTCTACTTAAAGGATCAAAACAAATTATTTGAATCCGATCTACCTATGACATTGTTGTCTAGGCCATATAAATGAGAAACGCATTTCAAAACTTCATCAAGATGAATTTCTTAACTCATTTAATTTTGAATCATTTGATACATATAAGTCTTGTTTATTGGGAAAGATGACAAAGGCACATGTTACTGGGCATTGTGAGAGGGCCATTGATTTATTGGGCCTTATACATACTAATGTGTGTGGACCAATGAATACATCTGCTAGAGGAGATTATATGTACATCATTACATTTATAGATGATTTTGGTAGGTATGAGTATATCTATCTAATAAAACATAAGTATGAATCTTTTGAAATGTTCAAAATATTCCAAAATGAAGTGCAAAACCAACTTGGTAAAGCAATTAAAATACTTCGATCCTGATCGAGGTGGTGAATATTTGAGCCAAGAGTTTATCAACCATCTTAGGAGTTGCGGAATCATCTCACAACTAACTCCTCCAGGAACGCCACAATGGAATGATGTTTTTAAGCGGAGGAATCAAACTCTATTAGACATGGTTCGATCCATGATGAGTTAAACAGATCTTCCGCCGTCCTTTTGGGGCCATGCCCTAGAAACAGCTGCGTTCACACTAAATCGTGTTCCATCAAAGACAGTTGAAAAGACACCATATGAGATATGGATTGGAAAGAAAACCAGTTTGTCATTTCTTAAAATTTGGGGATGTGAGGTTTATATTAAATAACAAGCCTCTGATAAATTATCATTCAGATCCTTAAAATGCCTTTTTGTAGGGTATCCTAAGGAAACTAAAGGATACAATGTCTACAATCCTACTAATCACAAAGTGTTTGTTATCTGGAATGGTGTCTTTCTGGAGAAAGAGTTTATCTCTAAAAGAACCAGTAAGAGTAAGGTGAACATTGAAGAAGTTCGAGAGTCAAAAAACAACGTAAAACCACAAATGGAAAACGGTGAAGACTCACAACAAGTTGATGAACCTGCTCTAGTAACACAAGGCCCATGAAGGTCTGATAAGACACGGTAAAAGCCTCAGAGATATGTTCTTTTGACTACTGAAAGTCGTGATATCTTGCTCATTGAGCAGAATGAGCCAACTACTTATCAATAAGCTATAGTGGGACCAAACTCTGAAAGATGGCTAGATGCCATGAAGTCTGAAATACAATCCATGTACGACAATAAGGTATGGACCTTAGTCGATCCATCTAAAGGTGTAAAAACCATTGGGTGTAAGTGGGTTTTCAAGGAGAAAACTGATATGGATGACAAAGTAAGTGTCTTCAATGCACGACTAGTTGTAAAATGATTCACTTAAACACATTGTGTGGACTATGATGAAACATTTTCCCCAATTGTAATGGCCAAATCAATCAGAATCTTTCTTTCCATAGCAGCATATTATGACTATGAAATATGGCAGATAGACGTCAAAACAACATTCCTTAATGGAAAACTATTTGAGGATGTGTACATGACACAACCTGAAGGCTTTGTGCATCCAGAGGAATCTGGTAAAGTTTGCAAGCTTCAAAGATCCATTTATGGATTGAAGCAAGCATCTCGGAGCTGGAATCATCGTTTTGATGAAGTAGTCAAAGAGTTTTGATTCATTCAAAACATTGATGAACCTTGTGTTTACAAGAAAGTTCGTGGGAGCATAGTTGTATTTTTTGTGCTTTATATTGATGACATCCTACTTATTGGGAATGACATCCCTACCTTGCGGAGTGTCAAGTCTTGGTTAGGAAAGTCCTTCTCAATGAAAGATTTAGGTGAAGCCACTTACATCCTTGGGATCATGATCTACAAAGATAGATCCAAGAGGCTGATAGGTCTAAGTCAGAGCACATACATAGACAAAATACTGTATAGATTCAGTATGCAGGATGGTTACATGCCCATATCTCATGACATCCATCTCAGTAAGGATCTATGTCTTAATACACAAGATCAAAGAGACCGCATGAGTAAGATTCCATATGCCTCCGCCATTGGATCTATCTTGTATACCATGTTATGTACTCGACCAGATGTATCATTTTTCTTGAGTATGACCAGTAAATATCAACAAGATCTCGATGAGGGTCATTGAACTGCTGTCAAGAACATCCTGAAGTACTTAAGAAGGACTAAGGATTTATTCTTGGTATATGGTGGCTTGGAGGATGAGCTTTGTGTGACTGGTTACACAGATGCGAGTTTCCAAATTGATCAAGATGATCTAAGATCGCAATCAGGATATGTATTCTTGTTAAATGGTGATGCTATAAGCTCGAAGAGCTTAAAGCAGAGCACTGTAGCTGATTCTGCAACAAAAGCTAAGTATATAGCAGCATCAGATGCAATTAAGGAAGCCGTTTGGATCAGAAAAGTTCGTTACTGAACTAGGGGTGGTTCCTACCATCTCAAATCCAGTAGACCTGTTTTATGACAACAACGAGGATATTGCGCAGGCCAAGGAGCCTAGGTCACATCAAAGGACCAAGCATATACTCAGGCGTTTTCATCTTATCAGAGAAATCAATGATAGAGGTGACATGAAGATATGCAAAGTACCAAGAGAAGAAAATATTACTGATCCTTTTACTAAGCCGCTTACACAGAGAATACATGAACGTCATGTAAGGACAATGGGAATTAGGGAAATTAATGATTGTACCTAGTGCAAGTGGGAGTTTTTTCTTTTTTTTTTTCTTTTTGGAAAGGCTAATTATTGTACTTTAAACATTATTTTTATTTAAAGTATTTCTCTATTTTGTTATCATATCATTTGCATGTTTATTATGGTGACCGTATCCTTGGATGTATGTTAAGATTGTCCTAAATGTCCATAGTCGGTCATCTATAGGGGAACAAAGATGAAATAAGACTAGTATGACTTCGGTATGGTATAAAGATACGAATCAAAGTCTTAGACACTTGTAAGAGTACAAGGTGTTGGACTGACCCACTATAAGAAAGCTGCATGGATTAAATAATAAATTTTTCTCATGTATAACCACATCACAATGCCCTTTGACCTGAGATCATTATGGATTCCTACATGAGAGTCGATGATCTTTGACCTAGTCAAAAATCACCTTTAACCGGGTGATGATAAAGGTTGCGATCGGGATTAGTGGTTTTCATGCAGAGGAATGTGAATGGTCAAGATGGAATTTGTCCCTCACATTTGTAGAGATATAATACTGGGCCCCTCGATGAGTGAGTCTAAGAAATGTATGGTCATACTATGTTAGAAAAGAGTTTTCATTTCTATTATTAAACTACTCAAGAATCGATAAAGTAATGGTCAAAAATAGGAGGATGACACTATCCATGCTTCATCATTGAACAAATTATCACGTGACAAAAGGGACGTGGCATGGTTGTATGATAGGTTGTATCGAAAATCGATCCTCATGTGAATTGGGTAGTCGCAATGTTTTACTAGAGGCCGCTTGCAACTTGTGAGCTAGTACAATATTGGCTCGCTGCCAATCTCATGTGAGCCTGCAGAGTCGCACACAAGAATAGCCTAACACGAGCTATAATATCTAGATTTATTGAATCTAAGATATGTTTGAGATTCAATGAATACAATGTTTTATCTATGAAGGATATATATCTAATGATTGCACTTAATGCAAGTGGGAGTTTGTTGAAAATTATGCCCTAGGCACTAATCATTAAATAACTTCCATATTTGATTTATGAAGATAAATCAATAATTTGATTTATGAAGATAGATATCATATCTCAGATTTGATTTATAAAGATAAATCAAATCAATTGACTTTTAATTTGCATTAAATAAATAAATTGGATTGAATCAGTTAGACGGATTTAATTTCCAATTCAATTTCAAAATTAATAAGATTTTGAATATTTCATGCGGCCCATTAGGGTTATAAATACCCTTAGGTTGTAAGTAATTTGATTACATACACAAGAGAATTTAAGAGCCAAAAAGAACACTAGAAGACAGACGTGAGACAAAAGTTTGAAGGCGCTAGCACGCTGCCATTCATGTTAGAGTGTTGTTCGGTGTGGATACCGGTAGAGGGAGTGGATTCGTAGAGTCGGCTCCTAGAGATTGATAAATCAAGAAGGTGTTAACCCACGAGTTTGCAAAGCACACACATGAGTTCACATAGGTACGGTTTTTATTTACTAACCCGATTTAAACGTCGTTGATAGATCCTCTTCTTGGAATTTGTAATTTATTGGATAAATTTCATTCCGCTGCGTGTACGAATCCCAACAGATGACATGTAGACTTTTCCAATATTTAGTGAACTAACCGTCAAACTTAACCTAGATAACAACCAAAGTAAAAATTGCTATGATCTGGAAGCTTTTAAATTCCCAGTGCTTTAAGTGAAAACTTTTAATACAAATTTAATTTTAACTCAAAACAAAATGACATGCATGGTATGTAAACTTGTTGCTAACTTATTATATTTGATTAATTAATTATCAAAATTAATTTGGATAACAGCCAGAATGACATTACTACAATTTGAAAAATTGTAAGTGACATTGAATCTACTAAAACTTTGGGGACAACACTGTTCTTACGTGACAACTTCTAAAACAAAATTGGACCTTAACCCAATAACTTATCACAATTTAACTATCTGTTGGGCTTGAGAAATGTGATAATATAAGATTTTTTTTTATATGAAAAAGTTTTGGAAGGGTTCGACGCCAATCTCCTACCAAGGCCAGGGCATGGCCCTGGGCTCTATGAGCACTTACTGAGGACTTACGAGATCGCCTATCAAAAGAGTCTCAGCGACGGCAGAGAGGATCGAACTCACGACCCAAGGGCCTAGTCCTGAATTCCTTATCATCTGTGCCAACTCTTATTGGCTTGTGATAATATAAGATTAAACTAAGGGAAAATGACAAAAAATTCTACTTAAACTTTAAAATTATGTTAACAACAACATTAGTGGGATTAACAAGAAGAATAAAGCAATCGACAATTCATGTTTTTAGGAAATCACATATTTAAGATTTTAAAATTCAAGTGGTATGTTTTTAGGATTTTCTCGTAAATTAAATTCAATCATATTTCAGTTATTTGGATGGTGAAAGTAAAGTTGAAGCATTAGCATTTAATCTCACACGTGCCCGCAGAGAGAGTCCCTTCTCTTGAAGCATTTTGGTCATTTGGTATCGTCCATTCATCCAAATTGTAGTTACTTTCCCTATTTTACTGAAAGAAAGAGGATTGGGTGAAATGGGATTAACACTATTGCTGTTACGTTGCCATTAACTTCGGTAAGTAAAGTACTCAATTCGACTTTGATTGTTTGGTATCTAGAATAAATAAAATAAAGTCAAGTGATTTTGTATTTCAAATAATATGCCTTAAGTTTTTTTTTTTTTTTTTCAGATATCTCATCTTCTTAAAAATGTAGTAAAAAGTAAAAACAACTATTATTTAATTGTACTCCGTCAATTTTTAATATAGGATTTTATAGAGAGATTTTCTTGACAATAAATGTAAGATCTCAATCCATATCATTTCATAAATTTATTTTTTTTCCCTAAAATCTTCCTATACACATTAGAAAAACAAACATATTTTTTTATAAATAACTAATTTAATTAATTTTCTTAATATTTATAAATTAATTACCAAACTTGTGGGTTTAGAATTAGAGGAAGGGAGTATTAACAAATATATTTGATACATTTTACAACTCAACTAAAAGTGGGATTTTATCAAAGAAAAAAAAAAAACTACAAGTGGGATGTGGATATAGTTGGAAAACGGGTTGAGCTGGCCTGTTTATGTTTTTTTATCACAAGGGTTGAGTTTAAAAAATTTCCCTAAAAATTACAAACATGCTTAATAGTGCTAGCCATAATGAGCCAAACGTCTAAAAAGGCCGGCCTATTTATGCCTTTTTATTTTTATTTTTTAAGAATTATTCATATAATAATATGATTTTTATATTATTTATTGATGTTGTAAATATTTACTTGTTATTATCTTTTTCTTTAATTTAAGTTTATAAAATGGTTTGATTTATTTGGTTTTCCACAATGTTTTATTCATTTAAGCTTTTAAAAAATAGAATAATTTAGACATTGGATAATTATTTTAACTAGAAATTTTTTAGTTTTAATAACAATATATCTCAATTTAAAGCAAAATAATAACTAGTTTGTAAAACTTGAAAGTGAACTTTATTTAAATTAAAATGAAGATTGCAATTTGCAAAACTTACATCACCTATGATAAAGTCATAGGGTAGATACTTATAAAGATTGTTTTTTTCCTAAAAAAAGATAAGTCTATTGACATGTGGCTATCAGTAACTATTTTCACGTGTGACAATGTGAGCATGTATGTGTAAAGTGTTGAAATTTTCATCATGACAATCCGTTATTTTACCTTTATTTATTTGTAATTTTGATAATATTTATGTCTTAAATTAGGAAGTTATGACTTTAACTTTATTTCTTTAAAAATATTAAAAAAAAAGTATTTTTTTTAGTTAAACGGGCCTAAAGCCCAAGGGCCTAGCTCCAACCCAATAGCATAGGGCTGGACTTCAAAATTGAGGGGTTTTAGGGAAGTCGGGCCTAAACAGGCCAACCTGTTTAGGCCCGTGAAAAAGCCGGCCTTTATTCTCTACTCTAATTATGGACACCTTAAAACAAGTGAAATTCAAAATGGATCTGGCATGCACTTAAAAATAAAAAAAAATAAAAAAGGCATATTTTTTGAATTGATCCCAAACACCCATAATATTTTCCTTAAAATTATAATTCTGTTTAGTCTTTAATTTTTTAAAGAAGGGAGGACATGAAAATTTCATTCAAGGACTATGTGATTGAATAATATCCAAAATTAACGTTATTTTCACAAACCATTTCAGAACCAAAAATGGTTGAGATCTCATCAGAATTTAGTTGCGTATCAGCATGATGTACATGGAATGCATGCCCCTTTTCCATACAGTCAGTCCTAGGCAAAGTTGAATGAATACCTTCATGTGAAACCTACTTTTACCTATTTTCCTTTTGTGTTCCCAACAATAATGGAAGCACAACAAGTGTTTCATCTTGTTTTCTTCCTCAGAAGCTTCCCCATACCCATCCAATTACTTCACTTTTAGACAGATCTTTGAAGTTTCTCACACACGTACAGTACTACAAAAGGAGAAACAAAAAAACAAGAACTAAAACTTGAACAACATAATAAAGATCGACAAAGTCTGCAGGGTATCAAGTACTCAGTACTCACTGTGTGTTTCACTGAGTTCAAATGAGGGAAATTTCTGGGAAGCTTCTCAAGAGTTCTATTATATATATATTGATCCTTCATTTTATGCAGAACAATAAGTTGCAGAAATCAATCATCGACCATATCAGAAACCCACAACAAACACACACACACAACTAATTTGCAATGTCTCCTCCAACCAAAAACAGTGACTTTGACAAACTCTTACAGTTTCTACACATAGCCATCCTAGTTTTCCTCAACCAAGGCTCATCAGGTTTCTCCAATGCCTTCACACAAGAGCCATGGTCATGGGGTCTCTCACTTCCCATAAGTTTATTCTTCAAATTCGCCCTCGAAATCCATGCCCATCTCGGTCTCTGTGTCGGCATTGGCCTTCCCTCATTGGTCTACTGGGGCATCACCAGATCCTCCATTGACTGGTACTCTGACACAGTCCTAGATTTCAACCTGGATTTCCTCAAAAGTTGTCTCACTAACCTTGTCATTGGATTTGTCCACTGGCTCATCATGAAACTGCTTCACAAATTTCATGAATGGGTGAAACAGAACAAGGTATTTTCCGGGTATTGGCCAGTTCTGTCAAAGTTAGAGAAATTTACTGATATATTTGAACATCCCATGATCATACCATCTGTTTCTGGGAAAGAGATATTTGTGCAAGTTTTGGAGATGTTCAGTGTGTTTTTCTATAATGGGAATGTGATGCTTTTAAGCTGGGGATTTTCTGGGAATGCTTATGATTCTGAGATTGGTAAGGCCATAAATTGGGTTAGCCTGGGAAGTGCTTTACATGTGTGGATGAAGGCTTGTTTGAAGGTTCTAGATGCTAAAAAAGCAGTAGAAGTTTCTTCTTCACCACTTGATATTGATGTTGAAGGGAAGAAGAAGGCGTTGCAGATGGTGGTGGGAGAGAAAGGTGATAAAGAAGAAGAAGAAGAGCAACTCCAATTAGTGAACTGTTGATGGCTATGAGAGTGAAGGTGATGCTGATTCTGAGTGATTATTATTAGTAATGAGGATTTGTTAAGTGTGTTTAAGTTAATATTCATAACACGCGTTGTTAAGAATTATTATGAACAGAGTTTTCAGTCTCTGTCTAAAATAACTTGTTATATGCACGCATCTGTAAAAAATTATTTATATGTGTAGTTAAAATATTTATAAGGTGTTTGAGCATGTAGCTAGGACTTATTTTGTGAGTGGTTGACTAGCTATTATAATTGGGAGAGGTTTTTTTTTTAAAAAAAAAAAAACAAATAAAGCTAATTGATTTGAACCTATGATTCAGTTCATTGGAGGGCAAAATCTACTGTAGGGAAAGTAACAGGTCTTGCACAATTTTTTGCATGATCCCATCTCTCTGTTTTTCTTTTTTTTTCTTTTTTATATAAGTTTGATTAAAATTTCAAAAATAGAATTGCTGTGTCATTTTTTCGCCATCAATTATGGTTTATTAAATATTGAGCAAAGTTGATTAAGAGATAATGAATTTTAAAATTAATTTCAGAAGATTTAACAATTGGATAAAAAGGATGGATCACATATGCAAAAATATTTAGTGTCTTTTCCCCTATTCACAAAAGAAAATATGATTTACATCTAGTCTCCTTATGAAAAAGGATATTTTTATAAGGAGACTACATAGATGTAATTTGATGAGTTAACATGGGCCCAACCTATGGCGAATTAACCCAACAAATTGGCGTGTTAGCTCAAAAAAAAAAAAAGTTCCCTTATTACTATTGTTATTTTACTTAAAATATGAATTTATTAAAAAAAATTGAGTTGATGTGGGCAGCCAATAGAGATTAAAATAATATAATTCGATGAGTCAACATTTTCCATTATATTAGAGTAACTGCGTGTGAGGATAAAATGACTAAAAATACACTTTTAAACTTGATGAACTAAAATGAACCTTAATGTAAACATAAAGAAGTAAATATATACTTTAGACTTAATTTTTTTTATGGTTTTAATTTTGTAGAAATTTTTTTAGTATATTGTTTAAAAAAAGTTTGAAAAACACAATGTAAAAACTTAAAAAAAAAAAACGGTTTGAGTGGGCTAAGCCCCCCGTCTAGACATTATGGGTTAGCAAACAAGAACCCATTTGAGTCTCGCACACAAAGGATCCCGCACTCCATGTTCTCATTTTTCTCAAAGGCACAATCTACATTGATTTTTAAAATATGACCTTAATGTTGCAACTAAATGTACTCTTTTATATTATTTAAAATCAATATTTAAAATGTTGAAACTAAGGCCGGTTTGCTACAGGGAAGATTTGAGGAAGGAAAGGAATGAAAAGGAAAGGAAAGGAAGATCAAGAGGGGACTTAAAAATATGAGCCCGTTTGGTGTGCTAGGGAATGGAAGTTAAGTTAAGGGAAAATAAGATGTTTGTTATGAAGAATTGGGTGTTGGTTAAATGGGAAGATTAGGTAAAATACCTATGATTCCCCTAAAAAATAAAACAACCACACCCTCATTGCTCTCATCTGTGACCTTCGTCCTAGCTCTCATCTGCGACCTTCACTTCCATCAATAGCTGCAAGATACTGACTTCATTTTATAGAAAGAGGTAAAAAAAAGACGTGAATTATTCTCTTACAGTGAAAGAGAATGCTAGAATTGTTATTTACTTTAATACATAAAATCAATCTCCAGGATTAATAACACAAGAAATAACCTGGACTCTGCACTTATGAAGAGATCCTCTGTTTAACTCTATTTTGAGTGAGTTGAACAGGGGATCAGGATCTCATCATTGTTGCTGTCAACATTCGAACTTCGCTTACTTGGTTCGAACGAAATATTTACGTTCGAACATAACATGCAAAAAGCGCCTTCGTTCGAACGCAAAATCTCACAGTGGCTTAAATTATGCGGTGAGAGGCTCCATGTTTAGAGCCATAGCTTGGTCGTTCAACATTTTCATTAGTAAGGTCTTTCTTGTTCTCAATTTAGATTTAAACTACATTTTTTATTTCCATTCTGCATACCCTAACCCAACATTTCAATTTGTCTTAACTATATAATTGATTTCGACAAACTTACCTTCAATTGCATCTTCTTCAACTTGGGTTTAACTTCTGCTTTGAGACGACAACAACAATAGTTCCAAGCTTCTTCACTGACAGCGTCTTCTGGCCAGCGCCTTCATCGTGTTTTTATGAATAGCTAAAACCTTTTGTCTAGGGTCTTTTTGGTCCCAAAATTTCATCCTCCCATCAACTCGTCAACATTCTCACCTATTTTAGATGGAAAGCATTTTTGTATCGCCGTTGGAAGTTTAGACCTTGACGGAAGATGGTTATACCAAACAGGATTCTAAACTTAAAAATAGAGAAACATTTCATCAAAAAAAAAAAAAACCTATATAAGATTATAAGATATCTTTTTCAGATAACAAAAAAAAAAGTATCGTTATCTTTTAAGTTTTAACTGAAATAATAGCATTTTTAAATATTATATCAAATCTGAATATATTCGCGTAATCAATTATTGTTTTTGTATGGATTTGAAAACGGACTGGACTACGTGGCATCATTTTCAGTGATTAGGAGGGGTTTAATTTAATCAATTATGATAAACATCATTATCATTTAACTAAGATTTTTTTTCTCTGATGACACCCCTTTGCCATCACCTTATTAATTACTCCCTCTAGTCCTTAGACCATCTTCCTTATAACAAACAGGACCTAAAGTGTTTGTTTGGGATTATAGTTTAGACCCTAGAAATATTTATTTACATGGACAAAATTCTTGTTACATATTTATAAATATACTCTTGTTAAATTGTACAATTTTCAGTTATTTTCTGTTCGCCTATCTGAACTGAGACGACGGTGAGCCGCAAATGCAAGTCTCCGCCATCGGACCCTTCTCTCATTCTTTGCGAAGAACCTGTAAGTTTCTATATTTAATTTCGGAATTACTCTTTGCCTCATAACCTGACTGAGCCTCCGAATCCATGTCGTGAATCATCTCTCGACCTCTTTGGATTTCTTGTTTTTCCTTCTGAAATTTCTGGGTAGCTGAGACGGACTACGCCTCTTCTATTTCTTTTCTTTTTCCTTTTTTCTGTGTTCTTCCTATACCTTCATTTTCTATAGACTCCAGAGTGACACATTGTGGTCTGCGGTAAAATCATTCACCAATTTTCGGGCTAAACCAATTAATTGGGTCCATTTAATTTTAAAACAGAATATACTTGTAAAATATAATTCATCATTTAATTCCATAAGTAGTTCAATAAAGTGTGCAATATTTGTAGGCTATGAAGATTTATAATTACTAGATACGTATCATAACCACTCCACAAGTCACTAGTTCATTGGAATTTATTGTCCTCTGTTTTTTTATGCCTTTAAATCTATCTCTCTATGCTCAGGTTCAATATGCATTAGTGTTAATGTGGCTGCTTTTATTGTATTGTTTATTATGCAGAATTATAGCATGAAATCTTCACTTGTGGACTCCTATGTCCTATGGAGGATGAGCTCTTGGTTGGATGCTTATTAAAGCTTGTGGAAGAAGGAAGTTTGGCCATTGAGAATGGGTTCAAGCCATATTTGTTTAAGAAAATAGAAATTTGTTTAAGAAAATAGAAAAAGTGATTGAGGACAAGGGTGATGTATGTAGGATAAAAGCTACTCTTGACATTGCTTCTCAACATGGTCTTAGAGATACTCAAATGCAAGCTTGCACAGCATAGAAATGTATTACCTTAATACTACATATAAACTGGAAGCCTGTAGCCCTCATACAGTAATATATTTCCATGTTGTACAAACTTGCATTTTAGTAACTCTTAGACCATGTCATTAAGAAGTATTCCATAGGTTTCAACTTATTATGAAGGAACGAAAACAAAGGCAAGCACATTAGTTTAGCAGTTTAGCTATGAAATGAAAATTAGACACTCTTTATTATATCATGTGGGCTTTTGCATGATATTATTTCTTCTATAATATTTTTCTTCTTGTTGCTGTTACTGAATTGGGATAATTTTACAATTTACAATTGATTTTTGATCAAATATTGATTAAAAATAGCACATGTAGTTACCGTCTAGCACAAAATTGACTCCTTAGGGTTAATTACCCATTATTTATCAAGTTTCCAAGTAACTTTCTTATACTATTTAAAAAGAAGACCTGTACAATCACCTTTTCCTTCCGATCTGACAAGTAGATATATCAATAACTTCACTGTTTCCTGGTTTAGGTCATGCAATTTTGCCATTGCAAGAAACAAATTTCCCTTCCCTTCATATCCACTACTCTTGGATGCTATACTCTGTTGATTTTCCTGGAGTCGTACCAGTCTAACGATTCATCTTAAAGAGGCCCTTTGGTGATGTTACCCTGAAGGAGAACGCCTGGCCGCCATTAAGAAAATAATTTATCTGTAGTTGCTCTGACAGTCATATAACCTTTTGGTCTTGAGTCTCCAGGACCATATTTTCATATTGCTGTCACACAGAGGAAGAAATGGGAAAAATAGCTCTTGCAGTCATTGTGAGCTTGTGGGTTATTCCTATCTCCATACTCGTTAATCACATTGTTCCTGAGCCGTATATGGTATGCAACGTTTTTGAAACTGGGAGGGATGAATAATTGTATATGCCTATGAATGATTGAAATTTGCTTGTCTTTCATTGTGACTGATACTCTTGTTTTGTAGGATGAGATAATTCATATACCACAGGCTCGGAAATATTGCAAGGGAGATTTTGGAAGTTGGGATCCTATGATTACAACACCTCCTGGCCTGTATGTTCTTGGAAACTTGATGCTTGTTGCCCTATACATTTGAATAGACTTTTTTTTTTGTTACAGTCATTTGAATAGACATTTAATACTATACTTGATTGATCTGGTTGACTGAATAAAATGATCGAGAAATGTAGAATACAAAAAAAAAAGTACTTCCTTACTATACTGACTATATGTGGTTCCAATTTAGCATTGATAAAATTACTGCAATCAGAAATTCTTCCGCCTATTTTGTGTTTAGACTGTAGTGCTATGATCTTTTAAGTCATTAATAGATGTAATTGTGGAACAGATGTCATTAAATTTGTGCAATGCTGTTGTCTTCTAAAATAATTGAGTATGCATATAGAGCATAAGTTGAGCCATAAATTATTAGAAGTTTTGTTTATTTATCTCATTGCATCCTTTCAATTTTGTCAAACAGTATTAGAAAATCATGGTGATTTGTATAAAGACTATATTTAGTGCTTCTCATGGCTTAGGAACCTGAATAGTCCCACTTAGGCAAATATTTTTTGATGACTCAAAACACATTATCAAAAGAGGATAATTTCAAATACCAAGGTTGATCTTTGAAATATTAAAACTTTGCAGGTACTGTCTTTCACTTGCCCATGTTGCTTCTTTGTTTCTAGGCTTGTACTCTGTGCAAGCTGTTTCATCGTTTGCGGATTTGTGCTCCACTGCAATTCTTAGATTATTCAACTGTGTCTTAGCAGTCATATGCAGCATAATTGTTTATGACATAAATACTTATTTGAAGCCAACACTTGAAGATAAAAAGGCGATGTTTCAAGCTGTGGTTCTATCCTTGTATCCCCTCTACTGGTTCTTCACTTTTCTCTATTATACAGATGTTGCATCTGTAACTGCAGTGCTGGCTATGTATCTTGCACGTTTGAAAAAAAAATTACTGGCTTAGTGCATTGGTAAGGTATTTTTTGGAGTCTATTCTGTAAAATATCTTCCCATAATGAAATTTGTTTGATTTGTTTTGGTGGATGTAATATTTTCATCCCAGAGTTCCTCTTTCCTAGAATTCTGCATCATTCCTTGAGCATGCATTTTTAATGTGGTCATTTTCAACAAAGATGCCTACCATCATTCCTTGAGCATGCATTTTTACATGGTACTATGTGAATTCAAATATCTATTCTTATTTTGATGACTGAGCTTGGTTTAAATGAATCCCCATGTTTCTTTTTCTTTCATGCCTCTTTGGTTGCATATCATAAACATTTAAGTGTTGGTTATTTTACTTGGCTATTGGACACTGTTGTATGCAACTTTTGATGCTTATGCGATTAAAAGTGACAATTCTTGACAATATCTTTGACACAGGAGAGTTCTTTTGATACAGCTCTATGTTTTTCCTTTTATCTATGTAGTTGATAATTATATTTATAGATATCTCATATTTTTTATAAAAATTGATATATAAACAATTATTTTGGGTGCACTATACACATACTTTACATGTAAATGCTAAATTTTACAGTGGTGGCAACTAATCCAATTTTATATACGCAGATTGGAGCCTTTTCAGTAGTTATAAGACAAACAAATATTATATGGGTGCTTTTTGTCGCATGTACTCAGATCATAGACATTGCCATAACCCTTGGAAAGAAAAGTGCAATAACTGCGGAGTCAGATGTGTCAATCACAAAACTAGTTTGGCATGTGAGAGCAATACGAGTACAATGGGTTTAAATATCAGAGCGAAGGAATGTTAAAGCAATGGACACTGACAAGAGTTCTTTGGCCAATGCACGTGCATCTTCTCCTTCCTCTTCAGGTTTACTATTTACTTGTTTAGTAAAACCACCTAGCTTTTTATGTGCTCATCAGCAAGTAACACTGGAACTTGGTGGCTGTAGAAAAGTTATTCCCATCTCACTCTATATATCTGATTTCTTTTTGCAGGCTTACTTGAGGATATCTGGGCAATCCTTTTAACGTTGTGGCACATGAAGTGGGAACTTTTGATCTCATTTAGCCCCTTCATGGTGGTACTGGTTGCCTTTGTTTTGATTGTCCTATGGAATGGGAGTATTGTTCTGGGTAGGATTCCTTCTGTTATTATTATCCCTTTAAAATTTTTGGGCCACCAAAATTCCTATTTTCACTTATCCTTTTGACACTTCAGGTGCAAAAGAGGCTCACGCCGTTACCCCGCATTTTGCTCAGATACTTTATTTCAGTCTGGTTTCTGTAATGGCTTTGGCTCCTATGCACTTCTCTGTCACCCATTCTGTAGACTTGTTCAGGCACTATAGGAAAAATATGACCTTTGGTTTCTTTCTGGGGTTCATGGCCCTGACCGCTGGCTTTGCCTCTGTAAACTTTTTCAGGTTAGCTCAGATAAGTGATTACATATTTAGAACATAAAATTTACGTGTGATTTGATTATTAGTAGCCATGTGCATGCTCTGGTGAAATTATGAACTGTTATGGACTTATGGCTATTCAGGTTTACTCCTTGAAAATTTAATTTGAGTTAATCTCTAAAGCAACAAACTTGCTACACAGTAATCCTTTTGTCAGTGACTCAAGGATATGAGAATGATTAACATGCAATGAGATTTTTGGATTACGGAACTGACCTGTGCCTTCACTATTTTCAAGGACTAAAGCTAAGCAGAACCAATTATAGAAAGACCCAATTGTTTGTATATATTTTTTCTTGTTTCTACTTTGTATTAGCAAAACTGGTTTAAGAGAAGCTCACTCAGATGATAATAAACTCAGCTTCATTAATTTTGATGCATTGTTGGACCGTTTTACTGTTTTACTCTCATTTTCTTACAATCACTGTTAGTTGATTAATGCAGTGTTGCTCATCCATACCTTCTCGGTGACAATCGGCACTACCCTTTCTATCTGTGGAGGAAGATCATCATGGCTCTCTGGTCAATTAAATACCTTCTGGTCCCTCCCTATATCTGGTCGTGGCTTTCCATTATTCATACCTTGGGTTAGCTCAAATCCATAGCAGCAAGCATTCTCTTGCGTTTCATTTACTCACAAGGTTTTATACCTATTTAACTAATTATCATCTTCTGCTAAACAGGGAAATTTCATAATAAAATATGGGTGTTAGCATACTTTGTGGCTGTCGCTGCGGTTCTTGTACCAGCTCCTCTGATTGAGTTCAGATACTACACCATATCATTCTTCTTCTTGGCGCTTCACGGTAATAATAATGAAAGTGGACGGTGGTGGTGTCTCACAGGGATGTTATATATTAGTGTAAATGTTTTCACTCTGATGATGTTTTTGTTCAGGCCATTCAGTTGGGATCATGAGCCTGGAATCCAAAGGTTTATATGGTAACTTAATTTACCAGAGAAGGAACAAAAGTTCTCATGTGCTTTAGGCATTTGACTCTTACCTGAAGTCCCATAACATATTTTGTCTTAATCTTTTCATTTGTGCACTTATGGCTGATTCAGATGTAATCCCGTTGCAAATGGCTGGTTCTTATATTTAGTTGGGTTTATGCCATGTAAAGGAAATTACATTTTTGTAATGCCGATTCCTTTAAATAGATAGATCCTGATTACACTGCTGGGGCACATGAATGAGGATTACAATATATGGGAATTTGGGGGAAACAAAAGATATCATTTCACTCTTCTCTTTTATAGTCCTTCACTGTTTGGAGGTGTTTGTTCTTTGTTTCCATTAAGGTAGTCAATCTCCCTAGTTTATGAATATTTTTCCGGTCTTTAATATAAGATATATTTATTTAATTTGATTAGATTAATGAAGTTAGTTAATATGATATGTATTTTCTAAAACAATTTAGTCGTTTACCTTAATTCTAACTCCTCCTCTCTCTTATTTGATTATTGTTTAAAGAGTATCAATGGGGGTAAATTAAAAAAAGATTGACAAATATAATAATTATGTCTCATATTTATGATTAAGATTAATTTTCTAAATATGTTTTATATTAAAGATAGGAGGGAGTGGCAATTATCACTTAGAAACATATTGGGGAGATGGAGGACATGATACTAGTAATAGTAATTGGATTTATAAGTAGGTACTATTGCAAACTTATAATCAATAATACAATTTTTGGTTTTTAATATATGAGCATGTTAACTCTTTATTTTTTAGAGATTAAGAAAGTTAAATAAATTATTTAATCATAACTTGTGTTGCGTATCTTTTGATTATACATTAGTTTATAAGTTAGATAATTTAATTTGGATAAATTATAAATATAAATACTTAATTTCTAAAAAATCATCAAGTAACTATTATATTAAAAAAAGAAAAGAAAAAAGTCAAGCAATTTGATATGAAAGTTCACTCACTTTTGAAATACTTGAAAAGATTATTACATAATCAAACATAACTTGCTTCCATTAACCAAATACTTCCTGAAGCAGTGGACCTTGTTCCTCCTAATCCAAATTGACCAGCAACCTTCAAATTGTTCTTCCCGTGAATTTTTTTTTTTGGTACATAAAAGTTTTGGAAGAGTTCGACACCAGTCCCCTACCAAGGCCAGGGCACGACCCCGGGCTCTATGAGCACTTACTGGGGACTTACGAGATCGCTTACCAAAGGAGTCCCAGTGACAGCAGAGGGGATCGAACCCACAACCCAAGGGCCTAGTCCTGGATCCCTTACCATCTATACCAACTCTCATTGGCTCTTCCCGTGCATTTAAGTGAATAGAATACCTATTTGACCACAAATCCTAACTTCTTATCCCTGCACCATTGGGCCTGTTTAGGTTAGCGGTAGAAGTGGTGGCTTAAAAGCTATCTGACTTTTATAAAAGTTAGGTTAAGCTAACTGATGTGTGTTTGGATTGCCCGTTTGGCTTTTTGCAGTAATGATTTTTTTTTTCTAATTGATGTGTGTTTGGATTATTATTTGAAAAGTCAGTTGAGATAGAAAATAACTGAAAAGGACATAAATTATATTGAATACTACATATACATATTAGTTGTATATATTGAGTTAATGGAAATTTTAATTTTAATTTGAAAAAAATTAAATATTATAAAAAAAAAGGTCCACAAAATGACAAATGATAATAAGTGCAGCACGTTTAAATAAGCTTGTATTTCAAGCTTATAAATAAGTCCAGGTATGTTATGTTTTGTGCAAAAAGCCCAACGCGTTAGCCATGTTTTCTAAACAGACCAAACTTTTTATAACTAACCTGCTTTTTTGACTTTTTTTTTTTTTGGAAAAAGCCAAGTTAAAGAGCACTCTAAACAGACCCATTATTAGATACTGAGAAGCTACCCATTGTCAGGCTAAAATAGTTTCTATGAGAAGAAATAAGCTTTGCTTCTCCCCCCCCCCCCCAAAAAAAAAAAAAGCCTTTGCTTGAACACAATGCAATGCACTGCCATTTATTTCTCTTTACATTTTCTGGGAGGATTATTGAACCATTCCACATAACTAATTTAATCACTTATGAGTATTGTAATAAGTAAGCATCATGTAATAATGACAATATCTCATACAAAAACAATGACAAACACAATGCAATGCACTGCCATTTATTTCTCTTTACATTTTCTGGGAGGATTATTGAACCATTCCACGTAACTAATTTAATCACTTATGAGTATTGTAACAAGTAAGCATCATGTAATAATGACAATATCTCATACAAAAACAATGACAACAAGTTGCACGTAGCTCACTTAATTTCAGTTAGCTTTTAAAAGGATTTTCCTCAATTAAAAGGAGTATGTTTATGCCGAAGGAAGTTGGCATAGATGGTAAGGGATCTGGTCAAATCCCAAAGGGATGTGTGTTTGATCCTTGCTGCCGTCGCTGGGACTCCTTTGGTAGGCGATCTTGTAAGTCCCCATTAAATGCTCAAAGAGTCTGGGGCCGTGCCTTGACCTTGGTGGAGGACTGATATCGAACCCTCCAAAACTTTTGTGTATAAAAAAAAAAGGAGTATTTTTATAAATGTGATATTGCATATTTTATGAAAGTCTGTAATATTTGATCATAGTTTTAACAAAATATTTTCCTATTTTGTTGCTTATGTTAGGCAAGGGAGGGAGTATAATTGAGGATTAATAAAATCACATTAGTCCCAATGACAATTTTTTTAATTTTAAAAGTACTAATATTGATTATTTTTTTAAGAGAAGTGATACTTAAATTCGAAAAATTTGAATTAATGAGAACTAAATCTTTATTTTTTTAAGAAAATAAATTATAAACATTGATTTAGAAAATTAAAATCAGGAATCAATATTTATTTTACCACTCCCCGATCTTAAATATAAGATAAAATTGTTGTTTTATAAAGATTAAGGAAACTAGATACATTATTTTAGAATAATTATATTTATAATATTTTTTTTAAACTAATTTGTGTGACTTATAAACTACTATATAATCCAATGATATAGTAGTCTAAAGTATAGGATGTTACTTTAGTTTAAAATTTGTATTATAAATATATTTTTAGCCCTTTAATTTTATAAGCATATTTTTAGTCATATAATTCTAATACCATTAATGTTAGTAACGGAAAATATTAATATAGCAAACTCAACCAATGACTATGTAAGCTTAAATGTTAACGGTGTAATTAAAATATATTAATTTTAAATTTAAAATATGTATAAATTGAAAAATATCTAAATTCCTAATAAAAAAATTATTATCAAAACCTGGATTATATTAAAAAAACTTTATTTTAATGATCTAAATATAAAAATTTTAGTTTAATAATCTAAATATCAAAATATTGATTTCATTTGCAACAATTTGTCAATTTATTTTAATTTAATAATATAAATATATTATATTAAAAAAGTGAAAACTTAAATATACTCTGTCAGTTACACAGTCATCAGTTGAATTTGCATTATTAACATTTTCCGTTATCAACATTAACGATGTTACAAATATAAAACTAAAAGTATACTTTATGAAATTAAATAACTAAAAATAGACTTAAAGGATTAAAAAAATACTTTGGCCTATAATATTTTATGATTTAATCATTTATTAAATTTTTTTAATCTCAAAAAAAGAAAATGTCAGTGTCAAATGTCAAATATATTTTATGTTATAAAGTATAGTTTATAAAATTAAAAGACTAAAAGTATATTAAATGATTAAAAATATTTGGCTAAAGTATACTTTTAGTTCTTTAAGTTTACATGAGATATGTTTTTGGTCCCTTAACTTTATAAAGTATACTTTTAGTTCTATAATTTTAACACCGTTAATTTTACTAATGGAAAATGCAAACTCAAGTGATGACGATATAAACTTAAGTGATAATTGTGTAATTAAATGTTATTAAATTTAAATTTAAAATATGGGTAAATTGAAAAATATATAAAATTTGTTTAATTAAATAATGTTAGTCATTACTTGAGTTCACCACGTCAGCATTTTCCTTTAGTAATATTAACGGTGTTAGCGTTTTAGGACCAAATGTATACCTTATAAAGTTAAGAGACCAAAAATATACCTTATATAAAATTTAGAGGACTAAAAGTATACTTTAACTAAAATATTTTTTAGCCTAACTTATTTTATGATTAAATTATTTATTTAATTTTTTAACATAAAAGAAAGTCAGTGTCAAATGTCAAATATGCTTTCTAACCCAAAAAAGAGATCATCTGGTTTCTGGGATATGCTATAACTCTGCGAACTCCAGCTGTGGGCAACTGATTCATTCACGGTACGTTGCTGTGAAATGGATCAGAGCACCTTCTCTGCCCGAACCCGGAAGGCCAGACCCAAGTCTGAGCTGTATTCCACCGTCGTCGTGCACGACGACGACGACAACAGCTATGATAAGCGAGAGCAAAGCCGGAGCGGACGGAATGTCAGAGGTTCGGGGACCGAGGATGATCCATATGCGACGATGGTCTACAAAGACAATGGCCATGAAGACGATGACGACGACGACTCCTCCCTCCCTCCTCTTCTCAAGCGCCTGCCCAAGGACTTCGGTGGTGGAGCCTCGATGGACTACGAAGACGACGATGCCGGCGATTTTGGCACCATGGTCGTCAAGACCGATCGAGCTCGGGAGCGAAATCGGTCTTCTTCGTCGCCCATGGGTTCGACCTGGAAGTCTGGGAAGTCTCCTTTGAGGCAGGCAAGTCCAATGGCGGGACTGGGTGATGGAGATGATGAAGATGAAGATGATGATGGTGACGAGGGGTTTTCAACTTTCGTCGTTCGTAAAACGGCTAGGTCTAGTGAGAGAGAGTCGGTGAGTGGAACCGTGGTGCGTAGGACAAGTGGCGGTGCTGGTGGTGCCGGTGCTAGTACTGGCTCGACAATGGAAAGAGCGGTGGCGAGTATGCACGCGTCGGGTGAGCTGGGCTTTGGGAAACAGAGGCGGGGAAGTGGATCCTTGCAGAACGACGAGGGTAGGCAATCAATAGGGACGAAGGTTTCATCGAGTTCGATCCCGGAAAGCGTCACCAGAGAGGATCCTACAACTAAGTACGAATTGCTCAATGAACTTGGTGGGTAGCTATTTCAATTCATTCCTAGCATCTTTGCCTGCTTCCATTTATTTATTTACATTTTTAGTTTCACTTTTCCTTACACTTCTATTTATCCTATTCTTGTTCCTCCATGCTTGATACATTTCAATCCTAAAGTTGGTCTTTTTCTGGAAAATGTCAGGGAAGGGATCTTACGGGTCTGTTTACAAAGCTAGGGATTTAAAAACCTCCGAACTTGTCGCTATCAAAGTCATTTCCCTTTCCGAAGGGGTAAGTTTCTCTTCTTTTCCATTCACCTGTTTTTCCTCTAACCATGTATATAACAATTGGAGTGAGTTTAAACTTTCTAAACAAACTTAAATGCTTCCTGTGCTTAGGAGGAGGGGTACGAGGAAATCCGTGGTGAAATTGAGATGTTGCAGCAATGTAATCATCCAAACGTGGTCCGCTACCTTGGAAGCTATCAGGGAGAAGAGTATCTTTGGGTAAGAAGACATCAAACAAAAAGAAGGAAAATAGAAGCATTTCTCCTCTCTAAACTTAGGTCATCATTCATATGTAGAACTATAGTGGAGCTCTTTAAAGGTTATAGTTTCATATAAGGAATGGTGTGCTTGCATATGCTTGTTAAAGTGAGGGCTTTTCACTTTTTTTTTTTTGGCAGATAGTTATGGAATACTGTGGCGGTGGGAGTGTTGCTGACCTGATGAATGTGACTGAGGAGCCACTGGATGAGGGTCAGATAGCATATATCTGTAGAGAAGCACTGAAGGTATTCTAGATTGAGCAGTTTGAATATGCATTTATCAGTCATAAACCAATTATTGATTTACCCTTTATCCTCTACGACCCTGCAGTTTGCTTGATTTAAATCTGATGCCTGTTCTTTAGATTTGTAAAACAAAGTTCTTGTAGGCTTTGGCACCACCCAGTGTACTATATGTCTCAATTGTTTTCTTGGTTTATTTTCTACTTATTGTATTTTTTTCTCTTTATTTCCTTAACTCTAGGGACTTGAGTATTTGCACTCCATTTTCAAAGTCCATAGGGACATTAAAGGTGGGAATATCTTATTAACAGAACAAGGAGACGTCAAGCTAGGTAAAGTGTGCTATATCAATTCTGTAAGATCTTCTGAAGTTTTGAGCTTATTTAATGATCCTCACTTCATTCTAATATTTTGTTGCTTCATTATTGTTTTATTGCACTCTAGATTGCACATTTGATCAGCTTGCACTTTAGGTCATTCATTATCCTTGAATATTTATGTTGACGCATGATATTGCTTCTAATGTGAGATGGGCTACTAGAAACAACTACCATATTTATTGGAGTGTTCCTTAAGATACCTCTTGGGAGTAGAGGCTTTCGTGCTAAGAATGAGTGAGTGATTCCAACGCGAAGATTTTTTTAATAAAAAATCATCTGTAGTTGGACTATTCTAGAAACTAGTGAAGGATCTAGTTGGTATTCATGGTATGGAATTATTCTTAGTCATTCTTGCATGTGGCATTATTTACTTATGCTTATGATATGCCCAATGATTCCATCTTTCTTATTTTAAGTCCTTGTACATTTATGTATTCTCTCTTTTGACACATTCTTGCATGTGGTATTATTTACTTATGCTATTGATACGCCCAACGATTCAATCCTTCTTATTTTAAGTCCTCGTACATTCATGTATTCCCCCTTTTGATGCAAGTTCTTCCAGGTTTGATTTAGTTCAGTCTGTGTTTGTATCTTACCATTATGTCCTCTGTGGGAGCTGTTCCTAGCAGAAAGTGAAAACCTTCATTTCTTAAAGACCTATCTAACAAGTGCTGCAATACTTCATTGATGAACTAGGTTTTTTCACATTTAAAATTGACTATAGTAATTATTCTTGGTTATGATTAGAAATATTGGAAGAGATTGTAAGAAAAGACTGTATGAAAAGTAGTGCATGAACTCTGGTGCTTTTCTCTCCTTCCCTTGTTTGCCCCAATTATCTTTATCTGAAATTTATATCTAATGCATTGGAATTCTTTGACTTCAATCAACTGGCTGTTTAAGAAAAACTGTTTGACAATGTGAGCAGGGGATTTTGGAGTTGCTGCACAACTTACCAGGACCATGTCAAAGCGAAACACGGTACTTAATTTGCAAAACTATTATTTCTGTTAAGTATGCACATGGGCATTTTTTTTTAAAAAAAATTTGCATACTGAAGTTGAGCGTGTTGCTACGGCCATATTGCATCTCTAAACTCTTCCGTTTGGTTGGAGTTGTGGAAATGAATTCTCTTACTATCGCATACAAAAAAGAGATGTGTAAGATGTATTTTGTTATCACTACTTCACCCTTTTTATTGGTTCTTTTACCCAAAGACACATGTATCATTTTTAATTTACAACATTTTTCTTGTCTATCTCACTTTTATCACCTTCCTTTTCATTTTCATTCCAATCTATTATGCTTATAAAATGGTCTTGTGATGCTATGGTTCTGAATTCAAGAAAGCTTATGCTGATGAGTGAATGCTCACTAATACTTTCTTTAATATCTTGAAAATGGTCATGATGTAGAAGTCCTTTGGGTTTGAAGGGTGAACAAACCATGTACTGGCCAAACCTTGTGCTAAATGTCAATTTTAATTAAGAGAATGGTTGTAGAATGCAGGTTGTTGCCTATTTCCAAACTACTTTTCTGAGACGGCGTTGCACAAAAAACACGAGAAAAATTACAATGAATATATAAATGTGTAAATCAATATAGATATGTATGGTGTATATTGTATATAATTGAAATTTAAATATCTGGCAAAATAAGAAAGAAATTGAAATAGATGTATCAAAATATGGCGTAAAAAGAAAAAAAGAAATATTTATTTCTAATCTCTTTACTATTTTGATGGCATTGCATTGTCATTACGGAGAAGATGGAGTGAAAATGGGTACAGCAAAGAGGGAGTGAAAATGTATGGTAATTAGTGCTTTTAAGTAGGATGTGTTTTCTTCAAGAACAATTTTCAGCTTCTTACTTTAAGGATATGCTCTAGTTTCTTGCTTCCCAGAAGATAAAAACTGCCCCTGCTATCTCTTAGAAATGATTTATTGTTACAAAAGCAGGGGCAAACACCTTAAAACTAAAAAAAAAAAGTGTTTTTACTGAAAAGTGAACGGCTTCTCCTACTCAAGCCTTGAGCGAACAGGTTTCACATCTACTGAGGAATTTAGGCTGCTAAGTGAATAACGTTCATGAACTTTTCTTTATTACCACTAACTAAGATGATTCTAATTAAAGTGATGTGTGGCATTTCTGCCAGCAATATCATTAACGGGAATCGGCTAAAGCTTCAGGTAGATTTGTCAGTTCTGACATATTCAGCCATTCTTTTGGTCATGTACAATTATATGTAATAATGCAATTGTCACAATTTGGTTTTGTAATTTAACTTGATTTTTCCAGTCAACATAACTATTTGCTGCTTGCAAGCGAGATGCACTTGTTACAAAGTATTTGCTCTCATTGAATAATTATGGCATGTGACTTTTGTTAAGGCTCTATGTGATTTTGATATCATGTGGTTGATTATTATTTATTTTCTTAGCATGAACGGAGATTTGAAGGATTCTTTTTAATGGGTTTATAGTTCATTGGAACGCCTCATTGGATGGCTCCAGAAGTTATTCAGGAAAGTCGCTATGATGGGAAGGTGCTTTAAGTCTGATTTCCCCTCTTCACTTTTCTGTAGCTTCTTTTTCTTCTTTCATAATCTTGGATCTTTTTCTCTGCTACCTCATGCACTTCCGAGAAAGAAAAAAAACTAGTCTTGCATTTTTAACTCTTTGAATACATGATGATAAATAAATAGATTTCAAGACGTTATGTAGTATTTTATCTCTTAAATTATCTTTATCAAGTCATATTTGTTTTTAATTTATTTCATTTTATCCTCTAAGGGATTTAGATAGATTTAACGTAGATTATTAAAATGGCTAAAGCATTAATGATCTTTTAATTCGTTCCTATATCCATTTACAGTGTAATAGTGGTGATAGATGGGTGGAATTTTAGTTGCTTTTTTTTTTTTAAAAAAAAATTATTGACAATATAATACATTTTATGAAAATACTGTATTTGATATATTTGTTTATTCAGGTAGACGTGTGGGCCCTTGGTGTGTCTGCAATTGAAATGGCAGAGGTATTTCCATTATTTGTGCTTTCTAATTTCGGGCACTCCTATCATACCGTTACTTAGACCAAATGTGGATTGCTTTGTTGCTCTATGGAATGTTTGCAATTTAATTTAATCATTATAATGAGTGGTGTTTCTAAGGTAAATATAAGAACAGGTTTCCTTATTGCAAATTTTTTCCTAACGTTCAAGTATCCAATATCATCTTTGCATATTTTACATTCCATTGTGCTGAAACTTGGAGGAAAGTTTGTAAGCTCATCTGCGAATGAGTAAGACATTTTTTTAGGTTGAGTAATTTTCCATATAGTGTTGTTTATGATATTAGCTCAATTGATTTGGTGGTATTTGTGTGTTAGGTATTATGATTCTTAATATTAATTCCAGATGGAAGAGTTTTATAAGTCTTATGCTTCTTTGGATAAAAGTATTGACTGTAATTTTCAGGGCCTTCCTCCAAGATCAGCCGTCCATCCAATGAGGGTTAGTCTTCAACTTAAGAAATCTATACTTTTCTTATATGCAATATATGTATGTATGTGTGTGTGAGTGCGTGCTGTTCTGTTTTCCCCATCCTTATTAATGATACTTAACTATAGTATATATTTACAATTTTATGAGGTCACGATGATTTCATTCATTGAACTGTATTAGTTATGAAGTGGGGAAAATTTGGAGTGGAAGAAAGACAAAAGCAAGTATAAGGTGAATATGAGTGACAACTGACGGATTAAGGGTTAGAGAGAATGTATTACAGAATTCATGCAGTTGCTTCTTCTTAGTAAATACTGAAGCTTGTACTTGCTAGTTGCTACTGTTGTTGGTTCTTGTAAGTTTTATCAAGTAACAGGAGTGTTGTTGTTTATTGTCCTTTGATGTGACACTTTTTAAAAGAACTACCGTGCAAGCAATTTTGGTGATTTGTTTTTTCTTGTCAAGTGTCAATAGAATCATTATGCCTGCTTTGTTTCCTGTTCTGCTATGATTATTTATCATCAGCGGCACCTTGCAAGTTTTTCTCTATAACCTGCAAAATATTTGGTTTCCTAACTTTCCTTGCGCCTTTAGGAAGAATGGAAGATTTTGATCCATGGGACAAGAAGCATGGTTTCATGAGTTAGCTATCAAATCATTACACTAATATTTCTGATCTCTGGTGCTCAACTTGTTTATGTAGCATTTTGAAAGCCATCTCATATGTCCATTTTTTATGGTATTTGGTGAAGTGTCTGATATATTCTGTTCCTTTTTATAGGTTTTATTTATGATATCCATTGAACCGGCACCAATGCTTGAGGATAAAGAAAAATGGTTTGTCTTTAAATCCAGCTCTTTGTTCCTCCTACATGATGCGATGGGGTTTAAGTGGAAATTGTTTGGCTAACTGGTATCACGGTCGATGATAATTTAGCTTGCTATTTGTGTCTGATAGTCTCCCTAATCCCACAAATTTTGTTTCACTGGGCTCTGTATTTTATGGTTTTGTTTATTGTTTTGTTGGTAGAATTTGATTATACACTAGTCTTGAATTTGGATTATAATTTGTACGACTAGTCCTTTTACCTAGGTTTAATAAATTCTGTCACCGTATCCTTAATTAGATACCATGGGAGAATCTATGTTAGTTCAATTCTTGGTGGTTTAACTAGCCAGTGTTACATTCTGAAGGATTTTTAAAGATTTGCTTATGTCACCATGTGCTGTACATATGTAATTTGAGTTCCAAAGTGAAGTTTAGTTTACTTCTGAATGTCACTGTGTTCATCTTGATCTTCCATTGTTACATGGTATTTTATACATTGCTTTTGAAAGTGTTATGCATATCTTCCCCCAAAAATGTACCAGGTATAAGATCAATTTTGATGCATTACTTTATGTTAAAAAGAACTTGTCCATTTATACTATGTATAGCATTCAAAAAAACAATCTAAATGCTACATTTGATCGTTTGTTACAATTTTCTATGCTGTAAAGGGCTCAAAGTCTGTTTGATTATTTATTGTTAAATTTTTAGTAATAGAACACATTGACGTATATGTGAGGAAAATTTTATTTCAATTTAATTAGGATATATTATACGTCATAACTGTGACTAAATAATTTGAATATTGATATTATGTAATGAGAAATAAATTTATATGCTGCCGAATTACTAACTTGATTAATTTTTTATTATGTGTATTTTTTCTTTGGCGGTTGTGAAGATAAAAGTTTGGTTTCACCAAGATACTGAAGTAATAAATTTGTGAAGACAAAATACTTCAATGAACTAGGAATGAGATTGTAAGGCTCATCTTCAGTTGCTTAGAGGCACTTTTCCTTTGTTTTTTTGAAGAACATGATATGATAACTTTTCCAAATACTCTAGTGTTTTGCAAATTGTTTTGGACATCTCTGCTTTGGAGGTAGTTTTTGGGGGAAAAAAGGTGGTTTGTTGGTTCGATCATTTGCATCTTAGGAATTCTTCTTGGAGTTAAACCAAGAGGTGCTGCCCTGTTTTGAGATCTTATGGTTATGAAGGCGTGAAGTGCAGTAGCTGTGGTGTTTTCTGCTAGAAATGTACTGGCATCGTTAGTAGTATCAGTGGGGAAATAGACAGACGTATGACATGGTTGCTTTTCCTTATTCTTCTATTTTATTTATTTTTTGGATTGGTATCCATGGAGTATCAGAAAATGGGCTGGTCCAACCCAACCCATTTTCTGTACCAGCCCATATTCCCAGCTCTATCCAATTGTTCTAGAATGAATAGTTTTTCACGGGGGAGAATTGAAATACAAGAAATCATGATTCAATCCTAAATCAGTATATGCTTGCTTCTCAACTGATAGGTTAAATGCAAAATGATGTTAACCAGCTCACATGTACTAGTTTAAGTTACTTTTAAAGTAGTATTGTGTACTTTCTGATCTTCAGTTCTGTTTGATCTGTGTTAAGTTGATATTTTTGTTTGAAGACGTACAAATTTTATGGTTTTCTTTTGTAGGTCTCTACATTTTCATGACTTTGTTGCTAAGTGCCTTACTAAGGAACCTCGTTTACGCCCTACCGCATCAGAGATGTTAAAGGTATGCTAAGTAATATTGCTTCTGATATGAAATCTGAACATTATATGAAATCTACTGCTGGTTAGAGGTCATGAACTATTCCAAGCTTTGCTTGCAAGTTAAAAGGAATTAGGAAAGGAAAGAAGTAAAGAGTAAAAGAAAAGGAGACAACAGTCATTCTTTGTGTAAACTTTGAATTCTAGGGAGGATGACAAATGGGAACATGGAAGGTAGAGAGGGATTGGAGGGCTTTGTTGCATTGATGACTTGTTTTTCCCTGTGTTTTGATGATGATAAGATATATTAAGTTATTAACCTCCTTTTTGTGCCCCTTGCCTGTTCTTTTTAAAACAAAAATCTGACAGGGATTAAAGATTTTTAAATGTGCTCAGTAAAGAAGTTGTGAAATTCATTTTTTGGTATTTATAAGGCTAATGTGATTTAATGAATGAAATCAAAATGATTCCCATTCCTTTTTATGATCATACAAAGAATTAGCCTTTAATCCTTATAGTTTTACTCTCATAATCTCTGTTCTCACTACATAGATGTCCTCATGCTGTCTTTCTCACTCTTTAACTTACCTCTCCTTTAATAAACAGTTGACATTTCTTTGTTGGTAGTATTATCAGGAAATAACTGCCTAATCATCCTTAATAGTTGTGGCTTATAACCTCCAAAACTTATGTGTTGTCAAGTAATTCTTTGACTGAAGGTTGTGGCTTATATAACCTCCAAAACTTGTGTGTTTTCAAGTAATTTTTTGACTGAAGGTTTTTGGTCAAGTTATGCCTCAATATTTTTTCCATATGCAAGACAAGGCAATGATTTTCTTGTAATTTCAGACTACTCATATACAGAAGTTGAATAGTCTTCCTTTGATAAATTCGCTTATAAAGTAAGTCTCTGGTATTTTCTTCCTCTGACGTCTGAGCAGGCATGAACTGGCAACTTCATATAATGGATTGTTATTTTAAGTTCCTAACTTGGGAAGAACGCCTTTTTGAATTAATAGGTTTATGCCGTTGCGTGTATGCATATTTTGTTTGATTGTTGCACTGTCATTGAGTCCAAGTTTTTCAATGTCCCAGCACAAATTCTTTGACAAATGGAAAACTGGATCAACAGCAATGATTTCAAAAATTGAAAAGGCTAGGCAAATCAGGAAATCGATGGCTTTGCAAGCACAAACTATCGCTCCAGCTGTGTTAGAAGATCAGGTATGGCTAGAGTTTCATCAGCCTCTTTCTGACACTCATGCACAGGCACATAAACTCATTTATCCCATCTCCCTTCTCTGAGGGGAAAATATGAAAAGGAAAGAAAGGTATTTTGTGTAACTCATGTTCTTGATCTGAAGCAGTCAAATGAGCAAATGCTGAATGATGACTATGGAGACACTGTTCCGTCAAGACCTCTTAACATTGGGGTTCAAGGGGCAGGTGGTCTTCCTTCAGATGGAACTCTGAGGAAGCTGAATAACTTGGAAAGTGTGGAACAGCGTGAGGGTTTGTGTTTCTCGCTCTTATTTGTGGCATGACCTACTAGGCTACTACTCATTGAATATTGATTATATCCTAATGTCACAATGTATGCATAAGTACCCATAAGAGAGGAAGAAATGGATCTGGATTTCAAGTTTTGCTGGCAAATTTGAATTCTTTTTTGCCCTAAATTGATATTGCAATTCATGGGGATTGTTTAACAGGTAACTTTGGCACTGTAGTAGTCCATGGAGATGAGGCTGATACTGCAGCAGTTAGATCACAGGGTGCAGATAATGCAGATTCCTATGCTTCCTTCATTAGTGGAACAGGAGGCAGATTGGCTGATACGCGGTACTTCTCTCTTTATTGCTGATATTCTATGCATTTTGTCGCCTTCTCAGAATTAAAGAAATGGCAAATATTTTATACATAGTAAAGAAATACTAGCCAATTTGTGAATTTGCATATCTTGTCAAGAAAGTGGCCTCTATAATTCTTACCCTTTATTTTATTAACATTTGCATATCATATTAAATATAGATCTTATACCTTTTATAGCATTTTGTCTTTATTACCTCCTCCCATTCTATTCATTTTCATTTAAATTTCTCGAATGGTGCCTTATTACTCTAGATAACTTGTTAGGGTGGCGAGTCCAAAAGTTGCTATCTCAAGTGATGCTGCTGTTGGGGGTTTGGGTGCTCATACGGATACCATAAAATCATCTTTATCTCCTGCTAATGACTCGGCTGAGCTGAAACACAAAGTAAGAGGTGATTTTCAAGCCCCAGTTGGAGTCAACAGTGATAGAAGGAATGGTACATTGAAGAATGAAACAGTCAGCAGAAAAGCATTTGCTTTACAGGATAAGGTAACATTGTATTTCAATTTATATTTTAGTCATAGAACATAAATTCTCATACTGCTTGTAGAAGAATGCTGTAGATTTGGGTGTTATACCAGTAAACATTGCCTAGTGTTGGTAAATCGTTCCATTCAAGGTTTCTCTAATTTCTACCGCTGTTTTGTTTTGGTTTTATTTTTTCTGGCAAAAGTACTTTTATCATTAAATGCAGTACTATATATAGTGTAAAATAAGGCAAGTCCTGTAGTTCGATCCCAAGGAGTCCAAGACAATATCTGCCATTTTTGAAATGAAGATGCTAAGAGCCTTTAGTTAAGAATAATTATGATGACAAGGTCTGCGGAAAGTGGCTTGGCATGTCTTGTACAATTGTGTTATCTTCCCCTACTCTTTTCATACTTATCTCTTGTTACTCCAGTCTACAGAGTGATGTCCTGTTAAATTTTTTTCCCCATTTGCAGCTTTGGTCGATTTATGCAGCTGGTAATACAGTGCCCATTCCATTCTTAAGGGCAACAGATATATCACCTATTGCTCTCCTATCGGACAATGTGCTTGGTGGGATGCAACAAGATACCACTGGTACTGCTACAGTAGAAGCATTGCATGAGCTTTTTAGTGGTGATGGACAGTCCAAAAGGGGACGCAGAGGACAGATTGAGGTAGGGGCACGCACATGTGTATACAAACCTGCATGTTACCATGATTGTGCATGCTCATTTCTGGAACAGTCATTCATAATGGTACTCTAATTGACATGCAGCAGATGCCTGTTCCTCCAAGCATTTACCAGAGACTGACATCGAGTTCTACTCTGCTGAATTTGGCCCAGGCTTTAGCTTACCACAAGATGTATGTTCTTTAAGTCATTTAATGTCCTAAAATGTCATGGAAAACAAGAAATGACAGTTTAAGTCATTTAATGTCCTAAAATGTCCCCCCCCCTACTTTTACCCTTCTCTTGAGAAATGTGTTTAATTACATGGGAAATGTTATTTCAGAGAGGGGGGATATAATGAGTGGGCAAAGTTGGGAAAGTGAGTATTAATCATAGGGGCAAAAGAAGAGAAAGAGCATTAGTTAAACTGGAGTTGACTTATATTATGGACCATGTCTTTCTTCTAGAAGTGCTCTATATAGTGGACCGGAGGGAGTGTGTTTTATTCTTCTTGATTCTCTCCCTACAGTCTTGAAATTGAGCAACTAGCATGTGGTTAGCTCTTCCATCTCTTTAGATGGTATTTGATGGTGAAGAAGCTATGGGTTAAGAAATATTAAGAAAACCCCTAATCTGGTTTTCTTCAAGCAGGGAATAAATCAATGATCTTCGTCATCTTTATTTTTTATGCTTATATCAAGAAGCACATATCATAGTGCCTCTTTTCGTATCTGGTATCATTTAGCTCTTTTTTTGGGTAATGAGGGACCCATGAGGGATTCTGACGCCTCATTTAGTTAATCTAGAAAGGGTACCATGTACGATTCGGTTTCTGTCTGCTTGTGATTACCTCTTTTGACGTCAATATTATTCCTTATTAGGTGTTATGAAGATATGCCGCTGCAGGACCTGCAGGCATCTCAAGAGCAGCAGACCATTCAAAACCTCTGTGACACACTTCGTACTATTCTTCGCTTATAGCTAGTTGTTCCCCATATACAATTTTGCTTCTTTTCTTCTTCTTTCAGCTCTAGTCTATGTAAATTTGATTTGAACCTTAGAAAGATAGGATTTTTAGTGGGGTTCAGTAAGTTGTGACATTTATATCTTGTAAGTAATGTGCCTCTCGCACAAGTGGGGGTTCACACTGTGAGTGTGTGTCATGGCAGTTGCTTATATTTTGCTATGTTGTGCCGCATGTTTGTATATTTGTGTATCTGAATTGCATTCCTCTGAATTGAAATTTCGTTTAATGAGAACCTCACTTGTCGGTGGTTGCTTCGATTTTGCTCGGCTGAAGGAACTTTTCAACCATTTGCAGATAAACAATAACAATGCTCAGCAGGTTAGTAATTTTGAGATTCTCCTATATAAAAGTTTCATGTGTTTGTCCCAATTTTCTGTTAAATATCATATGATTGACTAGAGTCAAGTTCATGCATCATAACAAATACTTGATAGAATTCTATTGAAGATATTTGTTAACCATAAGACTTGAAAATATTCCATTATTCCATTTCTATAACTGAGATTCAGTATTCTCAAGTTTAGATGAGAATTAATAGTGATAGTCGTGTGCAGCTTTTAAATGTATATTACTTCCGGTTTTTAATATTAGATGAGCGAGATCATATATTAACGACGGGAGGGACTGGAGATAGTAATTAATTTGAAGCCATCAACCTCAAATAGACAATAATATCAACCACCCTTCTCAAGATATTATTGTGCTTACAGCATTAACAGTGTCAACAGAAATTGGAATGTGTCTCTTAATTTTGCAGTAGAGATGTAATTAACACTAAAGCTCTCTAGTTAGAAATTTGTACCTCTGCCCGTTTTCTTTAGCTAGCTATTTTTTTCCTTTTTCCTTAACCCTTCAGTCTTTAATGTAAAAACTAATTGATTTTTGAGAGATTAAAGATGGTAAATAAGTTATTTAATTATATTATATGTTGTATATCATTATATTATTTTATTGGGAGAATGACTTTTAGGTTTTAATTAAGGAAAATAATGTCAGAAAAGTTCTCATGGACAAGTGAGTGGGGAATGAATAAGTGAATAAGTTACTATTAACAATTTATTAGACCTCTCAATGAATTATTTACTTTTGTTGGAACCTATATGTCATTCTCCTTATTTTTTTTATAAGTTGAAAAGATTAGTTTAAAGAAAAATGATAAATATAAATATTTTAATATAATATATTGAGAATATCATTTCTACTTTTAAGACAGAAAATTTTTTCTGCCTTCAGTCAAAATTATGCCGTTTTTGCTTTTTTTTTTCTTTGCTCTTTTTTTGTTTTTGTTGTTTTTTCTTCTTTCCCTTCTTTTTCTTTTATCTCTTCATCTAAAAAAGAGTCAAAACAATATAGTTTTGATTTAAGACAGAAATAATATTCCCTAATATATTTTGCTTTAATCTTAAGAAAAAAAAAGGTCATCCGGCTGTTCAGTACCATAATTCCTAAATCTTTATGTCGTATAAAAGTATAATTAAGTATAAAAGTATAATTAACACTGTTGAAGGAAAAAAAGAAAGAAAGAAAGTAACATTATATATATTTTAATTAACGAGATTTTACTTTGCCCGTGCAATGATAGTACTTCCCTGGTTGGTTACTGAAACATATTTTTCTTCCTAAATAATGCAATTTTATTTGAAGGAATATTAAAACATCACTATTAATAAATAACTACATATTAACCTCAACAATCTCAACAATGGTAAACAACAATATCCTCCTATTCATATCGACTTAGAGTACATATTACAAATGAAATCTCAACTATGTTTTTTAATCAATTAACATTCCTAAATATCTTTTTGTACATAACACTTCTTGTTATCAATTCTCTATGAATGAGTTTGTTGGACCTTGTGCCAAACAATTTCTCCATCAACATTTGCAGTGACACCCACAATAGATTGGATATTCTTCAATAAAATAGAATGATACAAAATTATCCCATGGATCTCAAGATTTATCATATACTGAAACAAAAGCAAGAATAAAAAATCATAATTTTTTTTTAAAAAAAAACATAATGTCAATAAGTAAAATGTATAAGAAATGGTGGTATGGATAATTAGTAGTAACTTCTAATCTAAATATTTAATTAAGAATAAATGTAGGCAATTAGAAAATGAGTTTCTGCTTTTTCATAAGTAAAAGGGCCCATATTTGTTTGGGCTTTTAGTTGCTAGGCATCTATTCAACATCTTCTTCTTGCCCGCCATTTTGCATTACTCTGATTTGTTACAGATTATTCGTTATCTCACACAAATCCAAAACCATTTGCGTTAAGTGGAAGAATGCTAATGAAGAAAACTTCCTGCACACACTAAATAGTTATTGTTTATCTCCAACAGCATTGAGTTCATCATGTGCTTTCAGCACCTTTGCTTAAGAATTAGATCTATGTCACAGCAGAGGGAAAATTAAATTTTTTTGTTGAGCTGTCATTGATTCAAAATGTTTTCGACCAAAACAGTAAGCCGAAAGCATTCTGACTTTACAATTCAAATTCATGTTTTGCACAAGGAAAAGAACTCCACTTTATTATTGTCAGGTGGCAACAGATTCCCCTATGGAAATAATACTTAGCTTTTGCTCTTTTTTGAAAAAGCCCGTGAGTTTGTCCTTCCCCCAACTCTCAATGCCATAGCTCACCCTCACACCACCCCTGACTTCACAACTACCAATGCCTTCTTGCAAAGGATGAAATATTATGTGTATCACAAAACTATATTAGTCTAGCACAAAACTCAAGGAAAATTACAACATATAGCTCAAAGCTATTTGATACGTATGCCTAAAGCTATTTGATAGGTATGCCTAACGTTAATAGCATTTATTTTTAGTATTCTGAAGACCCAAAAACTGCAACAAACATCTCAAGAAACAAAAGACACCTCTGCTTGAAGTGTACTTGAGGAAAGAAAACCTTCAGTGAAGTGTAAACCCGTGACGACGAAAAAGCAGTGTTGTCTAATCTACAGATTTTGAAAAAGAAATGTTGTCAAAACCAAAGCAAAGACTTTGAAAAAGCAGTGTTGAATGCAACGTGTTCCTCCTATCTGTAAGCAGTGTTGAAGACTAAATGTTGCTATTTAAGGTATTCAAAAAAGACTACATTGATATGACCCTTTCTGAAAATAGTAGAAAATAATCAGCATAATTAAACACAATAAATGGTATTGGACAACTGCATCCTTTGCTTAGAATACGTAAAACTGAAAATCAACATTTCCATGGTGATTATTTGCTACATAAAGTAGATGTATATCACTTGGATACTTAAACCTCTGCAACCAACAGGAAAAACATTTTCAGACAAGGAAAGTTTGTGATCAATGGACAAATGACACATTACACAGCATACATGCTACTTGGAATGAATTCAGAAACAAAGGCATCTATCCACAGAGTCTTTAGAAACAGTCTAAAATTAAGAGTATCCACATCTTTTGAAATGAATTCCAGAATGTATATGTAGCAAAGGTTTTGACATGAAAGAAAGTCACAGGGAGGAATCAATACTTATACATGGCATCCTCACAGGAACTTCAATCTTTAAAAAAAACAAAGAAATTGTAAATGAAGTATAGAGCAACATAACTAATTGAAAATACACAAGGGGGATGCATTAGCATAGAGCACCACATCAAGATGCCATGAAAACAAATGAAGTACACAGACTTTCCAGGAAATCCAAAATTACCCCATCAAGCACCAACAGTTCGGATATTCGGATATTTGTCAAGCACAATTTTTTATGAGCAACATGACTAATTGAAAATATGCAATCAGAGCTCAATAAATAAGGACTAAACCTTATCTTACCTGCAAAATATTGTATCAGTTGCAGAATCTAAGGCTTGATCTATGGATACTTCAAATAAATTTTCAAATAAATCAGTTGTCTCCATTCTACCAGCTCCTATGCTTTTCATTTCTTGAAAACAAATCAAAAGATGATCTTATACAGTAACGATTGAGAAAGAGATGGTGACTTAAACAAAACCCACAGGTACCCAATTCGTTGTGTACTATTAGGGTCAGAAAAGTGAGCATTTGACTAGGATTTGAAATAAGTTTGGGAGAAAAAAAAAACACAATCTTTATAGTTTGAGTTTAAGGCAAAATTGGAGCAAGGTAGCATATCAATCTGTGTCACAACTCAAACATGCTTATATCACAATATAATTCACACCAAAAATTAAGATCACAGGAAATATAACATGAAGTTAAAGAAGAATTACAACACCATGAATCGCCACATTGCCATCCCTAGTTCCAGATGAAACTTATCACATTGGAAAGATGAATTCTGCTAGCAGCAATTAGCAATTCTACCACCATTGCACGAGTTTAGGCGGCTTCAAAGAAGAGCTACCAGTTGCGATTTTCCTTACACCTACATGCAGGACAAGAAATAAGAAACATGGGAGGGGAAGGAGTTATGTTCTGGAAAACCTTAACAGAATAAAAATAGAAAAGCTTGAAAAAAGATAATTGGATGAACATACTTGACATAGCCTTTGAGGAGCTTCTATTCAGTGACAACATTGATGATTTCATCTGCGCTTTCTGGGGAACTTGTGAGGATCTGGAAGTTTTTAACGACGACGGCATAGTAAATCTGCGTTCATTGAAACACCACCAAGTCCAATTAAATAGAGATAGATGGTGACAACTCCTAATTTTTTTATTATCCATAAATTTCTTCAAAAAATACATAAATAAATGGGAAGTGTGAGTACTGACTTCTCTGTGTTCTCAGCGCGAACCAACAAAATAATTGGGGGGAAAACAGCGGAACCAACAAAATAAAACCCAAATTTGAATTCCAAGTACACAATTCATGAACAGACGAAGATGGGTATCAAAACATGGGTAAATTGGGGGAAAAAAAGAAGAAGAGAAAGAGTTGATTCATTGATTAATAATCCAACACCACTGAGAAAACGCCTTGGTTCGACAATACCATGAATTTCGCGCGCAGAGTGAAGAAGGCTCCGATTACTATGGATTTCACCTCTAGATCTTCTTCGGACCTTCTTCCCATCATCAAATAGGAGCTTCAAAGTATCAAAATTTTGAGAGAAGCTGGGACAAAATTTTGAATTTTAAAACTGAGGCAAGGACGACGGGAGGAGATGAGCATTGTGACATTTGACAGAGAAGAGGTGTGGGGAAGGGAAAAAAGAATGGAGCATCAGCATCAGAGGCCTTGAGAAAAGGTCTGGGTAAGGAAAAAAAGAAGAGGGCAAGCGCAGATCGAAACTTTGAGAGAGAAAGTGGAATTTTGAAATTTGAATCTGAAGGACGAAGGGGATAACCATGCGACATTTGAGAGGAAAAAAGGTCTGAGAAGGGAAAAAAGAAAGGAGTAGCAGAGGCATTGAGAAGGAAAAAAGGTGAAGGAAGGAGCGGACCCGTGAACATGCACGGAGCCCGATGATGTGAAAATGGCTTATGAACAGTAATTTGTATTGACGGTAAAAAAATAATATTAGGATTAGTTAAAAAAAAAATGGTAAAATGATAGTAACAATATTCTATCCACCACACATAATTTGTATATTTATTTCTAGGATATATTCAAAATATGATTGAGTATAGAAAAGTAGAGGACGAGACGAGAGCCATTCGTTCTTGTTGGAGCCTCATTTGGTATCGTAGCACTGACGTCAGCAATGGCATCTGCTCGGTTTCACCAATATTAGCAGCCGAGAAAACCCTAATTCCACAACCACCACAGTAAACCCTAGCTCCACCATTATTACAGCTCAGCCCACTTCTCCTTGATCTTGCTCCCATCAGCCAACATTCAACTATCTTTAGTTACCTTTCCCAGCTCAAACCCTAACAATGTCCTGTACTTATCATTCTCTACCTTTCCCTTTCCTCATACCTCACCTTCGAGCTCTCTTCCTCTACTCCTCAAACACATGCCATTCCCATATCCACTGTCTATTGGTGGTCCATATGGTGCTTATTCACTTTGCTGAGTTTGCTCTTTCATAGTCACGACGGTCCATATGGTGGTCCATATGGCAAGCCACCGACCTGATCTTTCTCGGTTGGTTGGGTAGCACGATGACATCGGAATTTGGAGATCGCAAATGACCTACTGCAAAACTGCTACGGTCTTGTGGACTGCAACCAATGAGTTCATTGGTGGATACACCAGATCTAGAGTGACCTTTCTTAAAGGTGGATTTCAACGCACTCGCAAGGGGAACCTAAAAATGCGTGAGTATTTGTCGAAAATGAAGTATATAGCTGATAATCTTACTCTTGCTGGCTCTCCCGTTTTTATCATTTTTCTTAAATAAATTGCTTCAATGGTTAACAGATTGTATCATAGTTGTTAATCTTAAAAAATAATTATTTCAAAGAGACCATATATCAATAATTCCCTTTTAAAGAGCTGTATCACTCTCCATTTTAATCATGAAGGTGTTAATTAGTTATTAGATCTAATAACTAGATTATAATATGTTTTCTACTCGATTTATATGCTTATATAATGACGATTAGCAGATATGCTCTGGAAATTAAAAACTATATTGCACATATTTATAGAAGAAAACAAGAAAAATAAGAAACATGATGTAGGCAAATTGATGGGAAAGAAATAACAAGAGCATGCATGTTCAATGTAGAAACAAAATTAGGACAGAACAAATGCCAACAAGGGAAATAATTGGCTTAAAGACAGTGAGGGGAAATATTATACAATGTCCAGATAGTGCAAAACCTATATTGAAGAGATGGGACACTTGGATATTCAAACAAAATAAAATGGGTAAGAATTTCCAGTTGCTCATCTGGATATAAAGCATCTTACAAACTCATTCAGAATAGTATTATTACGAAGTTGTTGAAGTCATTGACTGAAAGCAAACTACTAAGAAGTAATAACTCAAACTTAAAGATATAGTAAGGAAAAGTTCTTAATTGTCTCTGGATGTATATTAGTAAATCCCTCTACAAGAAAATGTTCTTAATATTGTTGAGAACTTTAAGGCCTTCTATGGGTACATATTTTAGGCGGTGCGTCTAGGAATTTGATACTGAGATTGTAGCATGCTTTATCCATGAAGGATTTGCTACCCAGCTGGTGGCCAGCTTTGAACAGTCCTAGTAAGGACTTAACATTCAACTGGCGGAAAAATTGTGAATGTATCAATGTGGCCAAGTGATTTGGTGTAATCCCAAATCGTAGACAATGCCATTGTGGGTATTTGCACCGGTATTAAAGGAGTGGTGTGTCATAATACTTATCAGTGCAATTGCCCATAATGGCATTGTTTTGCGATTTAGGACTATACCACAAGCATTTGGGCACGTTGATGCATTTACAAGATTTTTCCGCTGGTTGGACGTTAAGTCCTTACTGGCCCCACTCAAAGTCAGTCACAACAAATGTTGGATGAAGCCTACTATAATCTTAGTGTCAAATTCCTAGGCGTACCTCCAAAACATGCATCCATAGATGACCTTGAGGTTTTCAATGATATTAAGAACTTTTTCTTGCAGAGGGAGTATTTGAGTTATTTTACTAATATGCATCCAAGGATGAGTAAGCACACACTGCCTCTGGGTGAAAAATGTTAAATTCAGACACAACACAAGCTTTATTTTCAGACAAACTTTTTTCAGGCAAATGCTTTATTTTCTCTCACCATTGGTTCCATCAAGGCAGTATCAATGGAATAGAATCTGAATATTATGATTCATTTGCCCAAGTTTCATAGATGATGTATGAGGACAATCAATATATCATCATTTACAAATTATAAATAATATTGTTCATTTCTCAAACTCTATGCAAAGTGCAGATTGTATCTAGCTCTGGAAGCTTGAGGACTTAATTATCCGTCATATGTATGTTAATTGTTAAATATGTGTAGGTATTTCATATGCATAACAATGAGTTGATGGAAAAAATTGTCTAGATAACTGTCTGTTTTCTTGTCTTTGAATGTTGTTTGAAACTAAATTTTGTTTCCAAACAATCTTAATGGTGAATTACTTTGGGGAAATGACATTTAAATTTCAAAGATGAAATTAATGAGTTAGATTTTCAGGAAAACAAAAAATTCAAGAAACAACTATTGTATTTTATTCACAACCATATGTTTTTATAGATTGTTGACTAAAAAGATCTTACTCAATAATTTTGTTGGGTGTTTTCTTTGGTTTTTCTTTATCTCTTTCTCGATGACTCTAAATTGCTTGATCTACTATCCTCATCGGTGTATCCAATGAACTTTTAAACGTGTTCGCCTGTATCAAACAATTTTCTATTATTTTTTCTTTGATAGGTACCACTTCGACTCTTCTAATTATCCCTTTTAGCACCTCTATCATTCTCCCAATTACTTTTTGACTTTGGTTTTGAAGAATCAGATTTAGACGAATCATGAGATTTGTCAGCCTTTGTTTTTTTATTGAGCTGGTCAAAATTGTTGTAATGCTAGTAGCTTCCAGGCAATGGATCAAGTTCATTGGAATAAGTGCGCCACTAATAATTGAGGCCAAATAATTTATCAAGTAGGTTATGGATAGCTTTTTTCTGAGACTGTATACATATGTATAGTTTTAAAATAAATACTATTTTTTCTTGAAGTTAGATGTGTTTAAAAGAGGCTACTAAATTTTATATTAATCACAATCTTGATTTTTTTTTTTTTTTTTGGCCCGGGGGGGGTGGGAGGGGATGTTTTTTAAAATTGTTCATTCACGTCCTTTAGAATGATATGCTTTTACAATATACAAATATTTTAAATTTATTAGAGTATATTAAATCAACCTCCTTCTATTGTACTTTATTATAAATATTATCTTTTTAGTTTTTGAAAGCCATATAAAATTTTTTAAGATAAAAGTTAAATAATGAAGACTTTCCTTTTACTTTTAATGTTCTATTTTTGTCCATCTAACAATCTTTTGTTCTTTAAATCACATATTTTGAATTAAAATATTTTTAATATAAATAGGATTTAAAAATAATTTCAATACATATATTTTTACACTTTCTATTTTTAGTTTCATAAACATATTTATATTTACTAAATTTTAAAATTTAAATATATAAGTTACCTAAATTCATATTTCAAACACAAATGTATATCAAATTTAATAAATGAGTGATAAAAACGGTCGATTTAATTATGTCCCTTTTATTTTAAATTTTACTAATTTTATTGCCGCACATATTTAATTATTTAAAATTCGTTAAATTTGTGGGGAGGGGAAGAGAATAGACAATTGAATTATAATTAAAATAAATTTAAATTTAAATTTAAATTCTTAACTAAATTTCAATTAATAAAATTCAATATTTTAAAAATATTTATCATGATATTTTTAAAGGTCTTAAGAATCATATTAAAATACCCCTCCAGTCATAAATGTAGGACAAAATTTGTAGTGCAGTTTGCACTACAAACTTTGTCTTATATTTAGAGCATGAGGTAGTATAAGTCTTGAAAATAGATGATATTTTTATAATTTTAGTAAAATTTAAAAGTGATCTTGTGCAAAAAAAATTTATCAATATAATATATTCAATGTATTGTTATTTCTGTTTGAAAACACTCATCTGTGTAACACCTCAAATATGTTGTAACTTATAAAAAACTGGTTTACAAAGCATTCATATATTGGAAATTATTTCCATGAGTTTTTTTTTTTTTAAATGATTTTACATTTCAAAATTTTTAATTATTACTCTATCTGGTTTTTATTGTAAGACACCAACTACTATTTCTCACAAACTAAAGAATGAAAGTTAACTCATTAATTAGGTCTAAAATTAATAAATGTTTCCAACTTTACCCCTACTTTAATTATGTAGATTTAAATGAGTTAGTTAAAAATGAGGACATAATAGGAAAATAGTAATAAATGAGTTAGCTAAAGTAAGTTGATACCTTATAATAAGGACCAAAAAATGTTGGTAGTTGGTGTCTTGTAACAAGAAACAGATGTAGTACTATCATATATAACATGCATGTTTGGTATATTTTCTAGGAATGACAATCGAGCTTATGAGGTAAAAACTCTTTATTTGAAAAGTCAACTTTCTTAATTTATGGAGTAAAAACTCATTATTTGAACTTGACTTATGGAATAAAAACTACTCATGCAACCATCAATTTAAACATAAATCATATTTCATAATTTAATTTTTATCCAATCTGACTTTTCCATAAGTCATTTTTCTCGAATAATCCCAACATCAAGATTGTAAGGAACTCTTAGTTGCATCCCACATTTAGATTGTAGGGAACTAAATTGAACTTTAAAGCCATTCGCATATAATCCTTTTGATTGTTAACATTTAATAAAAGAAAATTCTTTTAAACTTTCAAATTTTCACCAAAAAAAAAAACCCTTTTATACCATCAATTAGAGGTTGAAAAAGTGCTCATAAAGGTAATTTACAGTTATCGTGCTAACAAAATTCTCATATCAACCGTAAGATTTGAACTTACGACCTTACAGATTATGATTCAACTCCTTTACACTATCAATTAGTTAATTATTTCACTAATCAATAAATAATATAGATTTAATGTTTCTGCTTCTGCTGCATAAATATTTTTTCTGCCACACTCACATAAAAATGAGTGGGTCTCATTAATATTTTCTCTTTCTTTTCTTTACAATGAGACCCATTTATTTTTATGTGAGTGTGACAGAAAAAAGTTCTGTGATAAAAGTAGAAATATTAAACCCAAATAATATACATACGAATAATTTTATTAAGCTTTGAATTGTATAAACAATTTCTCTGAATTTTCACCTACGTACACGTAATTTTTTTTATTACTACATCTTATTAGTAAAATGATTGATAAATTAACAAAGAAAATTATCTTTAAAAAAAAATAATGGTTCATGGTTATACACACAATTTAGGCTATTTATAAAGTATGAGTCTTTATCAAAGGGTTTTTCTATATTCATCAACAGTATAATTGACAAGAGGTGATTAGGTCACCAAATCTTACAGCTTGCTCATTTGTGGGTCTTCCTCAATACTTCATCCCTCCACGTTTTTCTCACCATAAAGATAACAAAAATGACAACTTGCTTCTAATTATTTATTTGAATGTGTACAAATCATCAATCATTTTATATAATTACTCCTGCGTTATCCTATTAATAGAATAGAGGGATTTTTTTTTTTTTTTTTTTGGTTCTTGATACAAGTTATCTCATTAAATTTATTATATAAATATACAATTTTATCATTAATTTATTGTTTTTGAACTTTTCATTCTTTCATATTAAATAAAGGTAAAGTTAAAAATTTAATAAATTTTGATATAGAGCTAATGAAATTTATTGTTTTTCTTAGTTCTGGGAAATATATGCAAAATAATTTATAAATAGGAGTAGATGAATATATTATATTTAGTATCGTTGAACTCAACTAAGAGTAGTTTTATCATTGGTGGTACAAATGGATAACTTATTTGAAATTTTTATTAGGAAAAATCATCCATTGAAACATTTATTAGTGAGGAGGACTATGCATTAAAAATTATCAAGTCAACTTTTGAGGGATACTTTTCCCCAATTTTTTTTTTTTAATTTTTAGAACAACATTTATTATTATTTTTCCCTATAGATTTTATTTCTTTTTTTATGTTTGTGTTTACATTTGTTATCTTCCAATTATTATCATGCGTTGGTGTCGTTTTCAGAAGTTGTCAATTACTTGTAATTGTAGCTCACTGCATTTGTTGCGTTTCAACAATGATGACATATAACAACACTATGTAGATCATCTATCACTAAAAAAAAAAAAAACCTCATTAATGTCATCCATCTACCATCTCAATGTTCTATCAATTAATGAAATTATAAGGTAATTAATAAACAATCATAATTAACTATAGTAGTTTGATAATTATTTTCTTTTTCTAATGAAAAGGCCATGCACTAACAACATAATGTTACAAGCAAATTGAACGTAAAACCTCTTACTTATTGAGAAGCTTTCATGCCATTAGAATGCAAAATCATTTGTTGATACTCTTCTTGTTCTATTTATAAGGCTTAGAGAAATGATTTTTTGTTCTATTTATAAGTCACTTCATTAAATTTTTCATATAAATATGCAATTTTATCTTTCGTTTATTATTATTTAAACTTTGTTCAAATGAGGTGTAGTGCATGTTAGAAAGTTATTAAATTTTAAGGCAAAGTTAATATTATTTAAGGTTTTTCTTAGTTCCAATTAAATATGTTGGCAACAATGATTTATAAACATTCAAAATATTCTCAAATATTGATACACTTAAAAACTAATAAAGATTGATTAAAAAATCATTATTTAACATTAATGGTGTTACTATTAGTTAAATGACTAAGAATATATTTTATAAAATTAAGATACTGAACTAAAATTTTGTACAAAGTTAAGAAAGCAAAGCTAATTTTAACCAAAAATATATATGGAAAGATCTTTGCACAAACGTTGACTGAAGGCAATTCAATCAAAATTAGTTAGGACATAATGTGGATAACCAATTATATTACCAAAGAAAATATATCATTAATTAATTAAACAAGGGATTGCTTGTAAGAGTTTATAAATTTAAGATAACTTATTATGTTTGAAAGCAAGACAAGTTATTCATATTTTATAGTTAAAGTTATAATGAAGGACCTAGAGGAAGAGATATTTATTGAGAAATACCATAAAAATTGTAAAAATACTAAAATTCTCCTAATGAAATCTTCTACATTCCTTCCTACATTCTCTCACACATTCTTTTTTTCAAAAATAAAAATTATAAATTATAAATTTCACTAAATTAAATAAAAAATTTCTCAATTTTCATTTTTCACAACTTGCATAGAAATATATGGAAAAAAATTACACAATTTTTAATCTTTGTAAAATTATAAAATTTTTTAAATCAACAAAAATTTTAATTTTAAATGAAATTATATAATTTTAATAAAACTCAAGGTCTTTTATAATTTATTTTATATGATAAACTAAGACGGTTTATATGATTTATTTTTATTTTAGAAGAAATTTTTGTGGGTTAATAATTCGTTTGATGTTGATAAAATTAAAAATATCTAAATAATCTATTATATGATGAAAAAAATAGGAAATGAGTTTAGCTTAGTTTGGTTTTTATAAGAAGAGGTTAATTGATATCAACACTAATAATATAAATCGGCAATTATATATTGATTAATTAAATGAGATATTGACTATATGAATGTGAAACTTGGTGAAAAGTAAAAATAAGAAAAAATATGAGCTTAATTGTTGTTAATTAAATAATATATTGAAAATTGAAAAAAAAATCATATCACATGTGAATGATGGGAGTTTTAGTTTTAATGTTAGTTATTTTTTAAATTATGAATTATGAATAGAAGAGATAATGTATGAGGTTTAGTTAAGGACAATTTAGTAATTTTAAATTTATATTATTATGTTTGATCCTTCTAAGTAATTACAATTTTTATAAGCATTTACAATAAATATTATTTTATATAGGTTCTTGATTTCAATTTTCCCTACTTCATAGGTTAACGTTATCCCTTTTCATTTAATTAAGGGTTTTCCCCTCTAGGCTTATAAGTGTTCTCACTCCTCTTAATAAGTGCGCTTCTTGATATATGAACTTACGTTCTTCTTTAAGATATGGGTAAGACCCCTTATCACTTTAACCAACAACTTATTGATAACGTTAACGTTATCCTAAACCAAAATAATATGGACAATTTAGCATGATATTAATTATGTTAGGTTTAAATACTCTTTCCTTTATCACCATTATAGGACTAAAAAAAATCATTGGTAGTAGTATTAATATTCATTGGTAGTATATGTATTAAGGGCTTTGATTTTCTCATGTTACAAGAAGAAGAAAAAGTTCCCTACACACACATGAAATGGTGGGACTGTAACACCCCAACTTTTCAAAAGCAGTAATATATTTTTTCATCAGAGTAGAGCATCGGAGTAAGAGAGTAACTGATACATATATTCAAAATGCCGTAAGTCTGGCTATTTACAGAAACAGTATAAAGACCGAGAGTTTTTAAAGTAAACAACCACAGAGGTGTTCCCCTGTCAATACCCATGTCGTGGCAACAAAAGCTAGTCTTCAGCCGAGTTCCTATAAGTGCTGCTTGCCTCCCTCCTCAGTCCTCAGACCTCTCAATCCTGAAGCTATGTTAAGAGCTGAGGTCCAACGCGTACCGGACCTCAGGTAACAATTAACCTCATGTTTATATATGTCATATATGGATTACGGATATTCACAACATAAACAGTATATGAGCACTCAGACAAATGTATCCCTGGCACATAAGCCCCTTGACAGATATGTCACACCCAGCATACGTTTCACACCTAGCAAGCGTTTCACACCAAACATTTCACACCCAGCAAGTGTATCTCAATACCCAGTAAGAATAATGATAACAACAGTATATGAACATATCACAGAGCTATCAGCTACCTTATATAAGCATACCATACACATAGCACATATACACATACAATAACCATCAGAGTTAGTGTTACTAGTACACGAACGTATCTTCGTTGTCGAGTTACGGTACTTTAGACGGAAAACGGTATGACGACGGCACAACAACAGTAACAGCCGTACGTGATCACAGATATCCTAATAAGGATAATACCTGACCTCTCTAATCGGCGAAATTTCGCTAGAACTTCGTTACTTTGACTCTAATCTTCTAGAATTTTTACATATTTCTAACTCCATAATGATTTTCAAAATTCATACTTTAATTACCCCTAGAACATGATTCCTAATCATACTTGGAAGATTAAATATCAACCTAACATTTCTACTACAACTACTGAAAGAAACACTAAAACTAAAGATTAGGGACCGAAGAACTTACCAAGCACTTTGCTATTTCCACAGACTCCTCCTTCTCTCTAAAATCTCTCTCTAGAAAGCTCTAGGATTTGTGAAGAATGAAGAGAAAGGTGAAGGGCTATTTATAGGAAAAGTGGATGGCATTTTGGTAATTCCTTTAAACTTTATCTAATCAGATTATAACCGTTGGATTGCACTTCTTGAAGGTGGTAAGATCTTGGCCATACACCTCTCAAAGATGATGTCATCCTTAGTCACCAAGGTGATATCACACACTTGCTTCAGAAGTTTTCTATCGATAAAGTCCTTGTTCGGTGTTCTAATTGCGTAATCTTAAAAAATCCCAAAATTCCGGAAGCAACTCACGGAAGATGTAATCTTCCTCGTTAAGAATATTTGGGTTGACTAAATTTTTGATCCTATTTAGGACATTTCGTAACCTGCCGAAGATTCTAAGCCGAACACCGTCAGTTACGGAAGTAACGTTGGACAACGTCAACTTCTGGATAATAATCCACTGATTCATAATATACTCTGGTTTTTACCAACTCATCCTCGGATTTCAAGTTATGATTTTATTTCTATAGGTTCTCATTTCTACTATCTGCCATAATTCCACAAAATATCTTCTTGGTCTTATCTTATGATCATTCCGTCGGTTACGGAAATGACTTTGGAGATAGGCCACTTTGAGATAAAAATTCACTTGTTTATAATAAGTCCTTATGTTAGATACTTAGTTCACATATTTTGAGATAGGATTTATTTTCTATCGGTTCTCATTTATCCTATCAACTTCTTTACAAAATATCCCATTTATATTACTATTATAATCAAATAATATCTAGATATTTTTTTTACTACACACACACACACAACACTTAGGCACACACACACTCACAACTCACAAATATCTCCACCCTTTCTCTTTCTATTTATGTCTAAACAATTAGCCATTAATTATCTAATTAATCACTTACTAATTGTTGACAATTTTCCTAATTAGTAATAATTATTATCTCACAACTATTTTACTGACATTGGTAATTTATGCACCATGCATAATATTAAAAATCATGGGGTCCAATATGGTCCCCCAATACTTTTTGATTTCTCTCCTTTAATTTTTCCAAGGTAATAATTTAATAAATTACCTAAATTATGGACAATATTCTGCCCTATTTCAAAAAAATATTTATTTGCCTCTTTATAATATTTTCAGGGTATTTTATAACCCATAAATATTTCAGGGACCTATTTGCAAATTATCTAATGTTTTAGGGACCTTTTTGCACATTATTTATTCTTAGGAGAAATTGTCCTAATAATAAGATAAATTTAATATAAGGTGTTTGAGACATCATATTCACCTATTTTCAATAGGTATATTTTACCAATTTATGATATTTACCCTAAGTCAAATTTTAGGGTATTACAGGGACCCGCATATACATATATGAATTATTATATGTATATGTGAGTCTCACCATTTCATGTGTATGTAATATGAGAAAATGATTTTCCTACAACATGAGAAAATGTTTTCCCATGTATTAAATGCTATAAAAATAGTACTTCAATTAAGGTTAATACATCTTTTTGACATTTATATCGAGTCTATATATATAATATATGCATGGTCTTTCATTTAATTGCATGAAATGTTATTAATAGGATCCGTAAGACATTTTATCCAAATCTATAAAATACAGTTTGGTACTTTCTGATTCTCAAAATTATCTTGGACTCTAAATGTTTGCCTCCAAAATGTTTGTTGTTTTTTTAACCTTCAAATTTTTATGGTTATTTGTTAATAAAAATTGCTTATTTTCCTAAACTATGAAGATTACGTCCTCATTATTCATTATTAGTTCCCCGTAACACGCCATTCCAAGTTGAGTTTGTGTGACTTTTCTTTTAATGAAAGAATAAAAAATCTGTAACTTTTATGGCCACATATTTAATTGGAAATTGTTTTTAAAAATATAAAAACTTATAATTTGGTGGATATTTTGGAAGCCATTTAATGCGTATGGATTTATGTAATTTTCAAATGGGAGTTTTGACTTTGAGTGAAAGGATTGGTTGAGTTGAGGCACAATAAAATGACGTGGAACCTAATAATCAATAATATTGGGCCCCTCGTTTTATTCTTTTTTCATCATTGAATAGTGAATTGTTGACAACTTTACAAATCATTGCCGAATTTATTACAATGAGAACAATTTTTCTAACATTTGATAAAAAGATTATTTTCCTTGGTAATATATAAGAGTAAAAAATTTTTAAAAAAATGCAACATAATAGTAAGTTACTATAGTAGCTAAGGAAAGGCCTTTGAAGAAACACTACATATTGCATCTATTTTTATACTATATAATTTTTTATCTTTAAATTTTCATTAATTAATTTGATAAAAAAATGTGATAAAATAATTAAATACTCTTCTTAGATGGTAAATTCCCCATGATTAATTTTTTATTTTTTTATACCACTACTTTTCAGTGACTCCTCTCTGTGATTTTCTTTTTACTTTTTTTTTTTTCAAGGACTAAAGCAAAACATTTTATCTTTAAAGGATTAACTTGAGACAATATCTAACTTTTAGATTACTAAAAACCCCCCATTTGATCTAATTTTTAATTTACAGTTGATTTTTTACTTCATTTTTTCTGAAAAAAGGTAAAATCAAAACGTATTAACTTCCCTTCTATCGGGGCAAACTTATGATTAAAATGTAGATTTTAGTAATTTAAAAATAGTAAACATGCCTATATATAATTTTTAATTGTGAGGGAAGCCTATATATACTTTAAAATAGTATCTTTGTAATTTTAAGAAACTCATAGACAGGTTAATGGATTTTACTTAAAAAATGAAGTGTTCTTTTCACCAACCAATAAATAAATAAAGTGCGCAATACTAGAAACCCGGGCACATATTTAACATTATAATATATAGAATAAGGGATTAATGTTTTTGTTTTTGCTGTAGAAACATTTTGTCTGCCACATTTATATATAAGTGAGTGGGTCCCATTAAAATTTTTTTATTTTATAATGGGACATACTCACTTATATGTGAGTGTGGCAGAAAAAAATGTTTGTACAACAAAAGTAGAAATATTAAACTCATAGAATAATTCTCAAATCAAGTTTTTTATATTTATTATATCAAGTTTTTTAAGTAAACATAGTCATGTGTTTTAATTTGACATAAGTTATTAAAAAACTTGACATAATAAATTTTAAAACTTGATCTAATTTTTTTTTCTAATATACAAATCATTTTTATTATTATTCTTATTATTATTATTATTATTATTTTGTATATACGAGTTAATGAATTTGATCATCATTCATCACACTAACATATCAAAATATTACTTTGAATTTTTATTTTGAAATATGCATAACATAACATTGGTTACTCTTTTAAAAAAAATTATTATTTATACATAACATAACATTATTAACACATAACATTAGTCACTTTAAAAAAAAATGTTATTAGCGTATGAGATTCACTACTATTTATAAATAAATTTAAATCTCAACCTTATCATATTGCAAAATTCGGTACTAATTTTCCTATATTTTAGCATTGAGAATCTTTCAAGAAAGTTCTAATTTGATATTAACCTTCCCAAAAAACTTATGTCAAGTTCCTAACATTCATTTTGTGAAGTTCTCCTATCATATATAATCATCTGTCTTGTTTTTGAATTATTATCATTTAATTATAAACACATATAAAAAAATAGGATAATTGGTTATTTGTAATTGAAAAACTTGATATAAGGATCATCCTTAACCTTCTTACGAGTTTTTAGTTGTCATCCTCCTATATAATTCATATTTTTTTCAATAAAAATATCTCTGTGCGTTAAAAGTGAATGAAAAGTTGGTTTTTTTTTTTTCTTCAATCGGCATATATGGAAGGTTCAATCTATGGATCTTCAAGGTTACAAAAATAATAGTAAAATAAAATAATAAAATAAAATCTATGGATCATAATCCACACCTCATCCCATCCTGAGATAGTCTCAAGTGGCTAAATTGGTTTAATTTCAACATATTTTTGTTTTAATTTTAAGAATTAAAAAAATAAATCTACATAATAACAACGACCAAATTTAGAAATTCCTGTTTTTCCTCCAATATTTCGGGGAGAATTACTATAAAGTCACAAGGAACAATATAATTATTTAAAGGGTTAATTTAACTAACAAGTTGTTGATTGAGATAATAATGGTCTTCATTCTATTTAAAATATTAGCTCCTATAATTTAATAAAAACCTTGGCAATTTTTAACCCTTATAAAAAAAAATACTATTTAAAGGCACAAGAGAAGTATGAACATGTAATCTTTTCTTATACTAAAACTTGTTAGTTATATGTTTCTCATTTGTCATTAGGACTTTCTTAGCTATTCATTTATCATGACTTAATAGCAATTTTCCCAAATTTATAAGGTGATCCGTTTTGGTTTCATTAGTGGTGGGGAGTGGAGGATTCGGGGACGAACTAGAGAAAATGATGGGTGACTCTATATAATTGAGTGACAACACAATGAAAAAACATAACATAAAGTTTTTGTTTACATTATTAAACCATTCCTTCTTCTACATTCAAATGGTACCAATTTTCCATTCAAAGCAACTTGTGTGAAGCCAGCCATGGATGCCAATTACTTGTTGTACAAAACACACACACACACACACATACAATGACAAGCTTTATAAATTAGGGTTGGATAATAAGGATGGACATATAAAGAGCATTCATATTGGGTTAGGCTTTTTAATTTTTATTTCTTTTTTTTTTAAAAAAAGAGACTTGCATTAACAGTTTGAGGTTATATATAGGTCGAGCTTGCTGCCTCTCACTTTCACTTGATATATATTAAGACAAAATGTTAAGAAATTAATCTATATTCATAAACCATAACTTCTTAGAAACATTGAGGCGAGCAACTAACTTGCTTAGTGTCTATCCGACGCAATATTAGGGTGAGCTTAAAAAATATAACAAGTCAATCGATGTTCATAAAATATAAAATAAATTTGAAAAAAAAAAAAATCGCGTGAGATATATAGTAACTTAAATGGTGTCCAACATAGATTATTTTTTTCAATAAAAGTCAAAATGATATTAGTAGAGGATACAAGGGTGAGATATAGTAGTTTACATGGTGTCCAACACAGTTTTTTTAATGAAAATAAAAATGATATTAGTCGAGGAAGTTCACATCATCCCTTCATAATATGGACATAATAATTAGCAATAATAAAATAAAAAGGAGATGTACCTGAAGAATAGGAAATATTAGAAAAACATGACCCATCATTCTTAAGTCTTATTTAAGGCTTTTCCCCATTAAATTGGTTTAACAAGTCTAGATTTGAGTGACCTGGCCATATGCGAAGAGCTTTATAACTCAATTGGCAAGCCATGCTTCCTCTCATAGAAGAGATCATGGGTTTTGTTATCATTGGTCGGTGGGAGTGTGGGATTGGCACGTGGATTCCCTTCCCTATGGGGCCTAGGCTATATGCTAAGATCTTTATAGTTCAGGGGTTGTTTGGTACGAGAGGAGGGGAGAGAGTGAGTGGAGAGGGGGAAATTTGAGTTGAATTTTAAAAAATTAGAGAAATGAGGTTAAATTTTTTTTAATTGTTACAAAAATAAGGAAAATATAAGAAATTGAGATGAAGAATGAAAAGCGAATTGGAGAGAAGATGGAGCACTATCTTATTTATTTGTATGCAAATCAAAGTGTAGTACATAGTGCTCTATTTATAAGCCCCAACCTTATCCAAAAGTTACATAAAGGAAATATCAAATTCAATCCTAATGAGTTACATAATCAAGGGTAAAAGTGTAAAAATGTATATGTTCTTTGTCCTCGGGAGTGCCCAACACCAAATGCATTTTTTAGGTGTAAAAATGCACATGTAGTTATAAAATAGGTGTAAAAGTCACATGGTTGTTAAATGCAAAACTTTGACTGTTCGTTTAACTCAAAATAAATGACTTGGCTGTCCAATTGAAGTGGACCCAAGATCTCAACGGAAGTCTAACGCGCTTTCCCAAGTATTTTCCTAAGCCTGTGAACGTGTTAGATGGTTCTTCCTATCAGACCTATATTTTGATCACAGACTTGGAGAAATCCCAAGTCTCTCTATCTTTCGCCATAGATGGATTCGATTGTGGAGACCCAATTAGTGACTAGAGCCGAGAAAACGGGCCAGACCCATCGGGCCAGCCCGTTTAAGCCCTGACCCTTTAAGGGCCGGGCTTGAAAAATGGACGAGATATTTGAAATTAGCCCTAGAGGGCCAGCCCTGACGGGCCTCGAGCTTAAACAGGCTAGCCCTGTAAGCCCTTTTCAATGTAGCTTTTTGTTTTTGTTCCTTTTTAAATTTATTAATTTATATATATATTGTATTTGTTATAGAGTTATTTATCCATTTAACTACAAATACATAATAACTATACTCTAATTTTATGATTTAATTAATTATTTGTTGTAAACAAAGATTATGGATGTATTCATGATGCAGGAGAAGAATTTCATGATATTTTTACTCATGAGCTAGAGGTTACTACTCAAAGTGAAGAACAATCAAATGTTGTTAAAATCGATGATAGCGACGAAGATGGCGACAATAATAGTCATCGTACTAATGTCTCTTAGTGATATGCTTTTTATGTTTTATGTGAGCTATTTGTTAACATAGTTTGCTTTTGATTATGAATTAGTGACTGTGCTTATTTATTGGATGATTCATATTGTAATTTACTAATTATATTTGTTTTTAAAAAAAGTGAAGGAAAAATAGTTAAAATTTAGAATAGTAATTTCCAGACCTTGCAGGCTAGCCCTGGCCCTGGTACTCTCGGGCCGGGCTTTGAAAAACATGTGTTTTTTTACTCCAGGCCCTGGAGGGCCGACCCTGTTAGGCCCTGGCCCTTCATAGGCCGGTCCTGATTCCCAGCTCTATTGGTGACAGGGAGTTCTGTCGGAGCTGTCTTGGTCAAATCGATGATGGAACCATGGAAGATGAACCATCCTATTCAAATCTGTGATCCAACTACTGCACACCAAAATCTAAGGTTGGCCATGGCTGAGGTTCGGAGTTTGAGTACGGATGTGAGAAATGCACAACCAAAGGTGACAAATGCAAAGGTGGTCTCGGCGACACTGCAGAGTGACCAAAATGGTGCGTGATCGATGGTACTTTTGTCGTTAAAGTGATCAATTAAACTAGGTCCTAATTAATTATGTAGTTTAGGGTCAACCTAGGTCATTCTCCCAAGGAGCAAGCTGTGGGTTTTCTTTAGGTTAAAATTTAGGTGATGAAAAGATGCAGTGAAATATAAATGGACCTAAACTAAAATGTAAAACACTCTCCTATATGCAATTGACTCTAAAACCTATATGAAAATGAAACTAATCTATATGAGTTGAATGCAATTTTTGGGGGGTTTTCTTATGAGAAAATAATTAAAATCCTACTAAAAAGATTGATTAAAAGCAAATAAAATAATAAGATTTAATTCGGTGATGATGATGAAGGGGACAACTTAGGAATTGCATGGAAATTGTCCTCTCTCCAAACCAAAGACACGTCACGGCCATGTGGTGATATTGAGAGGAATGGATAAATATTGTGCTTGTCACTAGGCAGCTATGCAATTAGAAACAAGAATTGGAATAATTGGTAGTTGTGCGTGAGAGGGAGATGATGAATTAATGTCAATTGGAGGTGGGCCCGCGGGAAGCTAGCTGTGCATGAGAGAAGGATGAATTAATAGATATTGGAGAATCAATATCCTGTGTGCGTCTCGCTCTTCAGCTTGTGGCGTGATGATTCTTTCTTTTCTTGCGGCTAGGTTATTCTGCGTCTCCAATTCTCACGGCTTCCTTCAATCTCAGCGTGTCTCGGCTCTTCTCTCCCCCTCGTGCGTGGCGGCTGTAGCTTCTTTTAAAGGAGAGGAAGAGAAGTCTTTTAGGGTATCAACTTGAGCCCAATAAAATTCAAGTAGTCCCATAAAATTTCACCATTGGATTTCCTTTTAGCTATCCTGAAAAATCCTGCACCATAGGATCTTATAAAATCACTATCTATCATATATAAAGAGATATTATTTAATCAGAATATTAATAATTTAATAATTTAAGCTCAATATCTTATAATTAATTCATATTTATATTATTTCCTAAAATAGGCCAACAATCTAAATATTATCTAATAATTCCAAATTAGCCTAAAATAATCCCCAAAATAAATGAATAAGGTGGGATAAAAATATGAAAATTGGGATTTATCAACTCCCCCACACTTATCATTTGCACTCCCGGGCAAAACAAATTAAGACCAAGGGAGGATAAATAAAAACAAAACCAAAACTAAACTAAACTAAACTTCAAAAATGAATGTTCCAATCACAAGCAATAAGGAAACAAAAGCATTTCAACACTTATCATATCCAAGTGATATTCTCATAAATCAAGGAAACAAACATCATGGCAATTTACTTGACAAAGGGGAACCTAAGCTAAAAATCCCTCACCAAGGATAATGTGTATGTCACTCTTCTCTCTCAAAAGTGTATAGGTTTGTGTTTACACTCAAATCCATCCCTACCTAGTACTCTTTCCATAGGCTTGACAAGAATCTAAGTTCTCCACCACCAATAAAGCAAGTGCATGTATAAATCCAAAGGACTTTTATTAGGTTGTAGTGGGGCTAATGTTAAGAAAGAAATGACAAGTGTTTGGAAAAACAAAGTTAAATATCTTAAAAGATGAAGAGAATGATAAATAGAGAATGTGGGATGCAAGAAACCAAACTAAATCTAAATTGAGTCATCATTCTTTTTCTCTTTTTTCTTCCTTTCTTTTTTTTTCTTTCATATTTTTTTCTTTTTCAATTTCTTTTTCTTCTTTTTTTTGTTTTCTTTTATTTTCTTTTATTTTTTGTTTTTTTTTTGAGATAACCTACCATATTTTTCACAATGACCCAGTTCCTACTTTTATGCATGTTCTTCCATCCACAACAGATATAATGCAATTCTCTTCAACTCTCAAGACATTCAAAAGGGTGGATTTTTTTTTTAATGACTATGGGTGTAGACAAACTAGAAGGAATATAGGCTCAAGGGGCTAAACGAATGACATATGTATGAAAAGGGTAGGCTTTTTGGCTTATCTGACTAGAATGAAAATGAATGCCTTTATCATTTTTATAAATACACATGCAGAAAATGTGGCCTCAAATAAGATTCAAATCAAGTTCTAGATCAAGTACAGAGATAGGGGTATACACAGAAAAAGTACATTAGGCTCAAAATCTCACTAGGTGTATATGATCATTAGCCTAAATTCACCAAAGTCAAATTCATTGCCACTTAGTTCACTAACTCAAAACATGATCAATCACTTTTCAAATAAAAATGCATCATACTAAAGTTACTTAAAACTTGAAATTTTCACATTCAACACAGTTGATCCCTCCCCTACACTTAAACATTGCATTGTCCTCAATGTAAAACGGTCATAGTATATCACAAAGACAAGTAAATACGTGGTGCTACTCAACTCAGTAATATGACAATGAGTAATATGACAAAGCAAAATAAAAGAGTGAAGGAAGGAATACAACCGGGGTCTACGTGGTGTCACGTAGTGTAGCAGCCTCCACTGTCTGAGTGGAGAATCCATCAAAGAACGGCTTCAAGCGGTGTCCATTGACAGTGAAACATTTTCCATTTGGTTCTCTTTTGATCTTCACAGCTCCATAAGGGAAGACATCAATGACAATGAAAGGTCCCTCCCATCTCGAGCGGAGCTTTCCAGGCATGAGTTTCAATCGGGAAACATATAGTAGAACTTTTTGGCCCACTTGAAATTCTCTCTTCATAATGAGTTTGTCATGGATTGCTTTAGTTTTTTCCTTATAAATTCTAGCATTCTTATAAGCTTCTCTTCTTAACTCTTCAAGCTCTTGCAATTGCAACTTCCTTTCAATACCAGCACTAGTAAGATCGAGGTTGCACCTTTTAATTGCCCAGTATGCCTTGTGCTCTACCTCCATTGGCAAATGACATGCTTTGCCATAGACAATCATATATGGAGACATGCCAATTGGACTTTTATATGATGTCCGATACGCCCAAAGTGCATCATCGAGCCTTTTACTCCAATCCTTTCGGTTAGGTTGCACCGTCTTCTCTAAAATAAGCTTGATTTCTCTATTGGAGAGTTCTGCCTGACCATTCGTTTGAGGGTGGTATGGGGTGGCCACCTTATGCATCACCCCATATTTACTTAACAGGCTCTGAAAACTTCGATTGCAAAAATGAGTCCCTTGATCGCTAATGATAGCTCTAGGAATGCTAAACCTGCAAAAAATGTGAGATCGAACAAAGGAAACTACTACAGAAGATTCGTTAGTACGAGTGGGGATTGCTTCAACCCACTTTGACACATAATCCACAGCCAGCAAGATATATAGGTAACCAAATGAAGTGGGAAAAGGTCCCATGAAATCAATACCCTAAACATCAAAGACTTCACAGAATAATAAGGGTTGTTGGGGCATCTCATGCTTCCTAGAAATATTACCCACAAACTGACACCTGGAGCACTTCTTACAAAATTCATGGGCATCACGAAATAGACTTGGCCAAAATAATCCACTTTCCAAAACTTTTCTAGCAGTACGCTTAGCACTAAAATGTCCCCCACATACAAGAGTATGACAAAAAGTTAAGACAGACTCAAATTCAACATTAGGAATGCATCGCCTAATAATTTGATTACTACAAATATGCCACAAGTAAGGATCATCCCATACGTAGAATCTAACATCTCTCTTAAACTTATTCAATTGATGTTTATTCATGTCAATTGGCAGAACAGATGCAACTAAATAATTAGCAATATCAGCATACCAAGGGGTAGAAACAACAACCTCACAAAGCCTTTGATCAGGAAAGTTATCTAAGGGTGAAGATGTTACCGCAGGTGTTTTAATCCTACTCAAATGATCAGCTACCATATTCTCTGCACCACTCTTGTCACGAATCTCCACATCAAACTCTTGTATAAGAAGTACCCACCTAATAAGGCGGGGTTTGGAGTCCGGTTTCTTAAACAAGTATTTGATAGCCGAGTGATCTGTAAAGACAATCACCTTTGTGTGAAGGATATAGGATCGAAATTTCTCTAGCCCAAAGACGATTGCAAATAGCTCTTTCTCTGTGGTAGTGTAGTTAGCTTGAGCAGCATCTAAAGTTCTAGATGCATAGGCTATGATATGTTGTTCCTTCTCTACTCTTTGGGCAAGAACGACACCTAATGCATAGTCAGAAGCATCACACAAGAGCTCAAATGGAAGACTCCAATTAGGTGGCTGAATGATGGGGGGTGTAGTGAGTTTCTCCTTTAACTCATCCCATGCATACCTGTAAGCATCATCAAAAACAAAACCCACATCTTTCTGCAATAAACGAGACAATGGCAATGCTGTCTTACTAAAATCCTGGATAAATCTTCTATAAAATCCAGCATGCCCAAGAAAAGAACGTACATCTTTCACACATGAAGGATATGGAAGAGAGGAAAGAATATCAACTTTCGCTTTATCAACCTCAATACCATCATGTGAAACAACATGGCCCAGAACAATTCCTTTCTTAACCATAAAATGACATTTTTCAAAATTCAACACAAGATTATATTGAATGCATCTTTCCAAAACCTTGTCTAAACTAGCCAAGCATGTATCAAAAGAATCACCATAAATAGTGAAATCATCCACAAAAACTTCCATGCAATGCTCAATAAAATCAGAGAATATGGAAACCATGCAACGCTGAAAAGTGCCTGGTGCATTACATAAACCGAATGGCATGCGTCTATATGCAAAGGTTCCAAATGGACATGTGAATGTAGTCTTATCTTGGTCCTCAGGTGCAATAGAAATTTGGAAATATCCAGAAAAGCCATCCAAAAAGCAATAATGTGATTTACTGGCCAATCTTTCTAACATTTGATCTATGAAGGGGAGGGGGTAGTGATCCTTTCTAGTTACCGAGTTCAATTTTCTATAGTCAATACATACTCTCCAACTGTTTTGAACTCTAGTTGGAACTAGCTCACCTTCATCATTACGAACAACAGTAATACCAGTTTTCTTAGGTACTACCTGAACTGGACTTACCCAATGACTGTCAGAAATAGGGTAAATTATACCTGCAGACAGAAGTTTAGAAACCTCTTTCTTTACCATATCAAGGATCAATGGATTGAGTCGTCTTTGTGGCTGTCGTACAGATTTAGCACCATCTTCTAATAGGATCCGGTGCATGCACACATTTGGGTTGATTCTAGGGATATCAGCAAGAGTCCACCCAATAGCTTTTATCCGTCGCCTGAGTACTTCTGGGAGGCGGGTCTCCTCATCAGCAGCTATGTCACTAGCTATAATCACAGGAAGTGTCTCGTCCTTCCCTAAATAGGCATACTTCAATGACTCAGGAAGTGCCTTTAACTCTAAGGATGAGGCTTGTTCAATTGAAGGTATGAGCGGCTTCAATTCAGCATCTGTCAAACTAGAAACCTGCACAATAGACTCACAGACAGAAGAGCAAACTTTCCCATCTTGGGAAGCATCAGTAGAAACTGTAAGAGCAGAAGAATCACCAATGCTACAATTAGGCACATAAGCATTATGTTTAGAGTATCTCATATTCTTAATATCATCAGTGAAAATATCAATATCAGCAACATCAAGGTCAGCACATGTATCACAATTACCAACTTTAGCACATGAACAAGAGATACTATCATCTAAACCAGCAATATCACATGATCTACTAAGCATGCTCTCGTCAAGATCTTCGACAGAATCATCCATAATAGCATCAACAACATTAACATCTATTTCTGCACAATCATCAGGGGGATGTCTCATGGATTCAAGTACATTGAATCTAATAGTTTCACCAGCAAATTCTAGAGTAAGGCTACCAGTATAGACATCTATCATAGCTTTAGTAGTTTTAAGAAAAGGCCTACCTAAAATTAGAGATGAGTGTCCTTTCTGTCTAAATCGACCATCATCCATATCAAGAACATAAAAGTCTGCAGGGAATATGAAATCTTTTACCTTAACTAAGATGTCCTCTAGGACGCCTTCTGGGACTGTGCAACGTCTGTCAGCAAGGGATGCAACAAGATTTGTGGGCTTAAGCTCTACATCATTGAGTTGATCAAAGACTGATTTTGGCATAACATTGATAGTTGCTCCCAAATCTGCTAAGGCATCTGAGAATTCAATGTCACCAATAGTGCAAGGTATGAGAAAGCTACCAGGATCCTTGCACTTCACTGGCATTGGCATTTGATAAAGAGAAGAGACAATTGCCCCTAAGTCAACCCTGCCTTCGTGCTTAAACTTTCTCTTTGTAGTACACAATTCCTTCAAGAATTTTGCATATTTAGGTACTTGTGTGACTAAGTCAACTAGTGGAACATTGATCACCACCTTCTTGAATATATCATAGATTTCATTTGACACCTCAATTTCCTTCTTTCTCCTTTCAGCTTTAGCCACCACGGTAGGAAAAGGGAGAGCCTGCTTGACCACTTGCTTTACTTTATCATCCTTTTCTTGTTCTTCTGTAGGCACCACTTGTGTTTCTGATAAGGTGGACTGATCCTGCGGTGTGGAAGTAGAAGGAGAGTCATCAGCAACTTCCTTGTCTTTGATGGTAACAGGATCTGCAGAGGGGATTATCTTTCCACGTTGGAGAGATATGGCATTAACTCCACCTATATTAGGATTCTGCTGAGTTCCAGCATTTGGATTGGTCACCACCTGAGATGGAAGCCTTCCTGAACCTTGACTTTGCTCATTACTCTGTATATTAGATAATTGACCAATATGAGTTTGAAGAGTTTGAATTTGCTGTTGTTGCTGCTGTTGCTGTTGCTGTATTAGGATCTTCATCATAGCATCCATCTTGCTTTCTAACCTTGAACTTTCATCTTGGATTGGTATTGATTGTCTAACTTGTTGAAACATTTTGTTACTAGAATTTCCACTTTGATTAAACTGTGCTTGTTGAGGTTGACCATTTCCATATCAAAGATTTGAATGGTCACGCCATCCAGGATTATATGTATTGGAGTAAGGATCATATTTTTGGCCACCTTGAGTCATAGGTTTAGAAGGATATATTGCATTGCAAGATTCAGCTCCATCATTCAGGTAAGGGCAAGAGTCAGTAGCATGAGTGGCTAGAGAGCAAATAGAACATAGTGGCCCTATTAGAGCAGAAGAGTTGGGCTGTGAAGTAAAAGTAGTAGATGGTCCCATAGGATTGACCATATTAGAAGAATTTTGCATATTGGACATAGCCATTTTTTCCACAGCAGATGCAAGCCTATCAATTTTGCTCTCCAGGCGAGACTCAGAGAATAATCCTACCTCATTAACTTTTACTTGTTGTCTAGAGCCAAATTGTTGGCTATTCTCAGCTTTCCTTTCAGTCAATTCCCAAGCATCTTCAATAGTCAAGTGAAGAAGAGAACCACCAGCAGCTGAGTCTAACAAATCTCTTTCTAGAGGTAAGAGCCCTTCATGGAAGTATTGGATCAATAGTGTGTCCGGAATTTGATGATGGGGACAGCTGGAACACAATGTTTTAAAATGCTCCAAATATTCATATAAGGATTCCCCAACCATTTGTCGACATCCACTTATGTCTTTCCTGATAGATGAAGTGCGAGAGGCTGGGAAATACCTTTCTAAGAATAGTTTCTTAAGTTGATTCCATGAAGTGATGAATCCAGGAGGTAATCGAAGCAACCAGTTTTTAGCGAATCCTTCCAAAGAGAATGGGAAGGCACGCATCTTAATTTGATCTTCAGTCACATCAACTGGTTTCATAGCAGTGCAGACCATATGAAACATCTTCAAATGGTTGTATGCTTCCTCCCCTGAAACACCATTAAATTTTGGAAGTAAGTTTATCAATCCAGGTTTCAACTCAAAATTCACATTAATATCAGGATAATTTATGCACCAATTTTGAAAATGCAAATCAGGAGAAACCAATTCTTTAATGGTCATAGCAGGATCGACATTATGAGCATTTGCATTTGCATTTGCGTTTACATTCTCATTAGCATTAACAACAATATTATTACCATCCATATTGACAGTAGAATCAGAGGATTCAAAAATAGGATTAACAAAGGAACTACTACCTACAAGAGTACTAGCTCTAGTTCTTCTTTGTTGATGAAATTTCCTCTCAATCTCAGAATCTAAGGCTAACAATTTTTCAAAAGAGGATCGAGTCATGCAATAAACAACTACCTATGAAGTCACCTGAAAACTCAAACCTAAAGTCTAACTGTTGCTCCCCGGCAACCGCGCCAAAATTGATCGATGGTACTTTTGTCGTTAAAGTGATCAATTAAACTAGGTCCTAATTAATTATGTAGTTTAGGGTCAACCTAGGTCATTCTCCCAAGGAGCAAGCTGTGGGTTTTCTTTAGGTTAAAATTTAGGTGATGAAAAGATGCAGTGAAATATAAATGGACCTAAACTAAAATGTAAAACACTCTCCTATATGCAATTGACTCTAAAACCTATATGAAAATGAAACTAATCTATATGAGTTGAATGCAATTTTTGGGGGGTTTTCTTATGAGAAAATAATTAAAATCCTACTAAAAAGATTGATTAAAAGCAAATAAAATAATAAGATTTAATTCGGTGATGATGATGAAGGGGACAACTTAGGAATTGCATGGAAATTGTCCTCTCTCCAAACCAAAGACACGTCACGGCCATGTGGTGATATTGAGAGGAATGGATAAATATTGTGCTTGTCACTAGGCAGCTATGCAATTAGAAACAAGAATTGGAATAATTGGTAGTTGTGCGTGAGAGGGAGATGATGAATTAATGTCAATTGGAGGTGGGCCCGCGGGAAGCTAGCTGTGCATGAGAGAAGGATGAATTAATAGATATTGGAGAATCAATATCCTGTGTGCGTCTCGCTCTTCAGCTTGTGGCGTGATGATTCTTTCTTTTCTTGCGGCTAGGTTATTCTGCGTCTCCAATTCTCACGGCTTCCTTCAATCTCAGCGTGTCTCGGCTCTTCTCTCCCCCTCGTGCGTGGCGGCTGTAGCTTCTTTTAAAGGAGAGGAAGAGAAGTCTTTTAGGGTATCAACTTGAGCCCAATAAAATTCAAGTAGTCCCATAAAATTTCACCATTGGATTTCCTTTTAGCTATCCTGAAAAATCCTGCACCATAGGATCTTATAAAATCACTATCTATCATATATAAAGAGATATTATTTAATCAGAATATTAATAATTTAATAATTTAAGCTCAATATCTTATAATTAATTCATATTTATATTATTTCCTAAAATAGGCCAACAATCTAAATATTATCTAATAATTCCAAATTAGCCTAAAATAATCCCCAAAATAAATGAATAAGGTGGGATAAAAATATGAAAATTGAGATTTATCAGTGCGTTCAAACTCCAAAACATGGATTTGCTCTTCAAGCTCCACTACATCGGATCAACATATTTCTTCAGCAACGACGTCGTCCGAGGTCTCTCTAACTACAACTTGAAGAAGGCTATGTTTCATCTGCTTGACGCCTACTCTCATGTCTCCGGCCAAATTAGGAGACCCGATACTGGACGACCGTTCATCAAGTGCAATGATGCCGGTGTATCAGTTGCTAAGTTGTACTGTGATAAAACCCTCGTTGTATGGATCATCGACACCGGATACTCCATTGACGGCCTCATTCAAGACCACGTCCTCGGCTTTGATCTTGGCTTCTCTCCTCTTGTTTTCATCCAGGTGCTTCACTTGATTTAATTTTTGGACTAAATTTTTATTTGTATTGACTGGGGAAAAAACTGAAGAAGATGCCACTGTATATCCTATGAATAAATCGACAACAAAGGATTAATTGGGGCATATTCATAATGTGAATTGGGAAAGAGGGAAACTAAAGCCCCTTGGATATCTTGAATGATTTTGTTGAAAATAAAGGTAGAAATGGATGTGTCTGTGTATGGGAGAGAAAATGGAGACGGGAGTAAGACTTAGTGATCGATCATTGTTTGTGTGTTTGTGGGTGACATCAGCTTCCATGTCAGCAATTTTGGGTCAAACTAACAGTCAACTTTTGCATTTAATAGTCATGTAACTTTTGCACATATTTTATAACTACATGTGCATTTTTGTACCTGAAAAAAACACTTGGTATTGGTGCTCATGAAGGCAAAGCACATGTGCATTTTTGTAATTCAAATAATATTTTACTATAATTAAAATTGGCTCTCCATCCCTCATTTTTGTAATTCAACTGGCTTTAAAATTTCATATTCCTACCAAATCATCTAATTTATTTTTGTAATCAATATAATCTGTTTTATCTTATTCATTGTAGAAATAATAAAGGAAAATTATTCTGAAAATCACCAAAATATATTTTGCATCCAAATATTGAGTTAACAAAATTATATCATATAATATGGCCATAGAACTATCAAACCAAATCTCATTTTCGTTATCCAACATTCACTTGCAAGAACTAATTTTACCAATAAAATCATAATAAATACAATATTAGCATAATTAATAAATATTATTGTAAACTATAAGGTACTTCTGGACCATTAAATTTAATATATCTTGACAAGAGAATTCACCATAGAAAAAATATGTGATTTTGAAATCGTTGATATAATCAAAAATTCAATCTACAAGTCAAGTAAAATGTAAAATTATTCATTTATCAATTTATTTTTCAACCAATTATATATATTTAAATTATTTTCAAACTCGCGTAACATTTTATATCTAGAATGATTTTCTTGTAAATGCTTCAGGAAGTTTACATCCTTCAAGGATTTTCATATAAATATTACTATTTAATGAGCCATATAAATATGTTGTATATAAAATCTAAGAAATGCATAATTTTATTTTAATATGCTACCATAAATGCAAAATTATTGTATCAAAAACAAAATAGTATGCCTCTTCATAATATTCATTAGCATTTGTGAAAATATTTATTTTCACATAAATATTTATATATTTGATATTTCAACTAAAACTACAAGTCCATAATTTTCACATATCCAAATAATATAATCACATTTTCGTTGCATCTTTTCCTTTTTGGCCAACCACCATTTTGTCTAATCACAAGATATATTTATACATAAGGTCCTCAATTGATCACATGACATTCTTATCAACATCGTTGTTGACAACTTAATCTTTTTGGTTCTATTTTTCCTAGACATAATTCATTGAGATCTCTTAACTACTTTTAGGTATCTTAGCCTCTTTTGAAATTTTTTCAATTACTTATGTCTTGATCTCTTCTAGAGTACTTGCCTCCTTAATATGATCATCTAGATTATTTGCTCATTTCTCTTTTGTTTTGGAATCGATTATTCTCTCATGCTTTGAGTATGTCTCGCTTTCATTTATGTTTATTAGAGCATTTTCAGCTAGAATATGAGATTTAGTAATTCTCATTTAGGTCAGTAATTACATCTGGAAGATTTTAGGCAATATTTCATGAATGCAAAACCTAATGAACTTCTAGTTCATATTACTCTAGTCAAGGATCCATACTTGATAGTAATAATGTATTCCTTTTATTCTCTTTTCCAGCTATTCAATTTCTTCCCCTCATATTAGGAAAACTTTGTCAAATGACAAATGATTAATCATGTAGTATAAGTCTCCCAAGTTCATTTCTTTCCATTAGAAACACCATTTTATTTCATTTAGAGATAAACAGAAAAAGAAGGTTCTTACCCAACATTTTTCCCAATTATCTTTAAATATCTATCTATGTGTATTATGGTTGATCAATAGGAATGCACATTAAAATGTTTAAAGATGGAATATACTAAAAGTTAATTTTATTAGGAAAATTTTGTTAGCTGGTATAAGTGTTGCAATTTGTAAGATCAAATATTTCAACACTAAAATAGAAATTTTGTTATCATAAGTGTTGATCTAGCTATTTTTGGAGACTTCAGTGAATGAATCGTGTAATATAGAATTACGTGTTTAACATAATAATTTATTCCAACTTCATGTTGCAAACTAATGGTAATTTCACATGTAACCATTTTATAGATGCATCTATCAAATTATTAAACATTATATGGTGTACATGCAATTCCAATGTGCCGATTTGTTTTAGTTAGATCTTTTTTCCATACATGCAAAGATCCATTCCAGATCATAATTAGTGATACTTTCATAAACAATTTTCTTTAAGAATAAATAGCACATGATAATTCTTGAATTATATAATATGTTGGCTATTCATGAAAAATCTTCTAGTTATTTAATGGAGTCAATGTGTAATTATCATATACATGACTCAAATAATCACATAAGTCATGCCAACAATAAAATTATTTGTATCAATAAACTTATGATTTATTGTTACATGTTTTTTTAACCAAAATTAAACTTTCTAATTTGTAGAACATATTGATTCAAAACCTTAATGTGACATTAATTTGTAAGAGTTTAGTAAGCTTTGTAAAGAAGTATATGAGTATAGCTTTTCAATATTAACCTACACTTGTATTTTGACAATATCCTTTCAAGTGAGTCATTTAAATATACTTCCCTGACTCTTGTATTTAAAAAATGGTGACCAGTATTTAGTAAGTTGATAACTTAGTTTAGGCGCACTTAGAAAAGTTCACAAATAATTATGGATTTCAATCCAGTTGGGCTATTGCTTTTAGGCCTTTTAATGAATCAAAGCTCTTGTGTAAATTTATGTGTTGTAGATTTAATGATTCATTCTTCTTCTGCCCAAAAATAAAACTATATATGTTAGTTCTTTAGGAGCTATATCAATTTTACTATACGTATTTAAGTTCTTCAATAACTAATAAATATTATTGCATTTCTATATAACTACACTACTCATTAATTATAATTCAATTTGATACACATTCACTACTAGAAAATAGTGAATTTGCAACGGAATTTTGCGACGGAATATTTTCCGTCGCAAAATTTCATATTTTTGCAACATAATTTGAATTTCGTCGCAAAAAGGCAAAATTTTGCGACGGAAAACAATTTCCGTCGTAGAATTTTGACCAGAAATTAAAAAAAATGGCGACAGAAAAAAAATTCCGTATCAAAATTTTGCGAGGAATCTTTTTCCGTCGCAAAACCTCAAGGGTCGCGCAAAACCTCAAGGGTTTTGCGACGAAATCGTTTTTCGTCGCAAAACCCTTTGAAAAATTTTGCGACGGAAAATAAATTCCGTCGCAAATTTGAAAAAATTTGTGACGGAATTTTTTTTCCATCGCAAAATTTCGTCAAACAAATAAATTCCCCATCCCCCCGATTCCTCCCTCTCATTTTTCATTCTTTCCCTTCGTTTTTCATTCCTTTCTTCATTTTCTTTCGTTTTTCATTGCTTTCTTGTTCTTCTTCTTCAGTCACATGGGATCTCAGTATTGCTTCTTCTTCTTCCCCAGGTTAGTTGCTTATTTTCATTGTTTTCTTCTTCCTCTTCAGTCGCAACTCCCCCCCTTTTTTCCCTCTTTCATCCTTCTACTTTTCATTCTTTCGTTTTTCATTCTTTCATTCCCCGTTTTCATTCTTTCATTCTTCTTCACTTTCTTCTTTGTTCTTCAACTTCCTTGTTTTCATTCTTCGTTTTTCATTCTTTCATTCACTTCCCCTTCCCCATCTAAAAATGAATCATGTTTGTATAGAGTATGTGCTTTATTTTTGCTATGACATGCTTTATTATTATTTTTTAATCCAAAAATGAAGATTATGTGCTTGTTTTCTTTTTCTGGTTTTATTACTTAGTTTTTTTTTGGAGAAATATTATGTATAGCTTTTATGATGACCAAATTTATAAATCATATTTTTTTATGTTTATAAATATATCATATACAAGTTTTTATTAAAATTTATTTATTTTTAATCGTTTTTATATATTTTTTAAAAAAATTTATATATCTTTTCATTCAATTTTATATATTTTTAATAATTTTAATTTTTTTTTCTTTTATAAATAATTTTTTATGATTTTTTAAAATTTTAATTTTTTTTTTAATTTTGCGACAGAATTAGGTTCTGTCGCAATTGCAACGGAATTAAAATTCCGATTTTAATTGCAAGGTTTTTTTTGCGACGGACGAAATCCGTTGCAATCCTATTTCGCGACGGAAAATTGGAATTTTGCGCGGAATTTTTCCATCGCAAAAAACCAAATTTTTTGTAGTGATTCAAAGTATATCTTCCATCACGAAGAGAAATATGAAGAGATCTATGATCAAAATACATAAAGATCACATTCCAATTATTTGTAATGTTTAGAGGCTAAAGTGAAATGAATAAAATCAATTTGAAAGGAAGGTAAAGATAAGTGCATTATAATACAAAATAATGAATAATTATGATATTTATAGTATTCTTTCAAATTTTCCCTACTATTTAATCATCCATAAACTTAGCTTGCACTACATATATGTTTACAAACATTACAAAAAATGGTTTTGTCTAACAAACCAAAATCACATAACCTATTCATAATATATTTTCTTGTAGAACTAAATAAATTCTCATTTTCTCAATTCAAATATGATATAATTATATGATTTTTTCTATAAATTTGTAATAAAAATAATTTAATTCCAGTATATATCATAATACGTCATATCATGATTAATGCAGGACACTTACACATATTATTAATTGAAAATGCTAAGGAGTGGAAGAAGTAAGAAGACAATAAATTGATAGAGAAGACAATGTCTTATCATTAACAAAATACAATAAAATTGAAAAACATTTGTATGTTTTTCAATAATAAAATGTTTGGGAACTAAGAAAGAACTACACATATATGCAAGGCAACATAATAGTGCTCAAAAGGAGAAAATAGATGGAAGACAAAACTAAAATTAAAAGTAGGGCTAAAATTGAAAAAAAAAAAAAAAGCCCTTGATGTTAAGGTATATATGAGTTGACTATATGTTGGAAAATCTATGGTGCAACAAAGAAGCATAAGAATATTATGTTTCACCAAACTGCCACAAAATTTTCTTCTTCTGTGATTTACTAAAATTAATGGTATATTTCACAAAAGAACCATTATAAATTAAGAATATTATGTTTTCTGGAAATTTAATAAAAATAAAATACTACAAAAATAAATTAAGTAAATTCAAATTCACAATCAAATATAAACAATAGATAAAGCCATGATCATATAGATCATATTATATAATCATATAATACTGTTATGTATTAATGTAATAAATTATATAAATAATAAACACACACATATAAACAAAATTAAGGTGGTAGCTGAATAAATACGATAACTAAATTAAAGTGTATAAAAGATGTATAGAAGAACAACTGAATCAATAGTATCGCAGAAGCATAAAGACTCAAAAAGATGCAAATGATAATTGCACAGGAGGATAGTAAGGTAAAAGAAAGCTAAAATAAAAAAAGAAATTAAAGCTGAGATAGAGTACCATTGCATGTCAAGAAGAGAGTAGAAGAAATAGAAAATTAAAACACCTCCAAGGTAAATTTGTACTAATAACATGTTATGAAAATAAGGAAAATGTAAGAGATTGAGATAAAAGAGATGAAGAGAGAATTGGAGAGAAAAATGAAGTAATATCTTATTCATTTAAATGTAACTAAAATATAGTACATAGTGCTCTATTTATAAGCCATCAACCTCAACAAAGAGTTACATAAAGTATATATCAAATTCAATCCTAACAAGTGTACAAATTGTAACATTTGAGTTATAGGCATAAAGATTCCTAAGGACCCATGTACCTATTAGAGATGTTATAAAGTGTAAAAAATGGCAGTTTATAGACATCCACATCAACTAATATTTTTACGACATTAATTAATTTTCTTAATTTTTTTTTTATCATATAGTATCCCTTTATGTTGTGATTAGGGGTGGGTGTATGTGAGATGGGTGCCCTTCCCTATGGAGGGAGGGGTGTTTACATTGTACAAAATAAAAAATAGTAACCAGACTGTCCCACATATTAGGGCTATTTAAATATCTTTAAAGATGTTCATTGAAAAAATAGAAAAAAGGAAAAGAAACTTCTTTAAAGATGAGTGGAATAGAGGGAGAATTCCAGAGTTCAAAATCCAAATCTTTATGAATATAAATATCATCCTATTGATTACATTAAACTCATAAACTTAGTTGGTAAGAAAAGACTTTAAGTTATTTGGGTGTGTTCAAAACCTAATTAAGATGGGAAAGAGATAACTAATCCTAGTTCTCAGTCTTGATTTTTGGCCGGGATGCAATTTCGGTGTGACTAGGACTACAAAATCCTGGTTTATGTTTTTAAGAAAATAATAAACTTAAAAAATATCATTATAGTTGTTTAAAGTAATTATTTAACAACTAATAAGACCATAATAATTATATAAATTAATCTAGAGTTGAAAAATATAATCTTTGTTATTATCTTTACACAATATATGATATACACAGTTTAACTTTAACTCAAGATATGACACATGTCATAACTAAATTTATGAGATAAAAATACACAAATAAAATAAAAGACTAACTTAATTTATGAGGTAAACCTTTTTTTTTTATAAAAACCGGGACTGAGATTTTAAGAGTAATCCAGATTCCTGTCTCAGTCTCGATCCCAACTCCCAATGTGTTCTAATCCCATTTTGGGATCAGAATGTTTGGGACCGGGACTGAGAAACTTTGAATACCCTTTACACCAATTACATTAAAACAATTTTTTTTGTGCATCTTACATCCTTACAAGTAGTTTTTGTGCGCAAATTTTCCCCAAGGGTATGTTTGGATGGGGAAAGTGAGAGAGAAATGGGAAGGGAATAATAGGAAAATACTTCTAAAAGTAATAAAAAATTAATATTTTTTCCTTCTACCATTCTATTCTCCCTAATTTTCTTTCCATACAAACTAAAGTTTAAAATATTTCTTAAGAAGGGTGAAAATATTGAGTGTTATCAAGAAATTATTTTATGAATTTAATACAATATACCAAAAATTATTGCGGCATACTGACTAAAAAATACGTTAGAGCTTTATATACACAAAAAATCTAAGGTGAGGAATGTAAGAAAGGATGATTTGTGGATATTTTTATTATTTTATACTTTTTCTAGTCCTATTTATAAAAATTTAATAACCCAATTATACAGTTTAAGAAAAATGGTTAAAATCCATTGAAAATAACAACTATGTCATGAAATATTTTTTTAAAAATTATGCCCTTATTTATAAAGGTTAAGTAAGAGATAGACATAACGTATGTATAAGTATTACCAATTTTTTAATTAATATAATGCATATAATTAATAAAGGGTGCAATTGAAAAAAAAAAAAAAGACTCCTTAAAAAGATAACTTCTGATAGTTTTTTTATAAAAAATTAAAATAATTTAAATTTTAAAAGGAAAGGAGTATTGGAATATTGAAAAATTCCCCAAAGTGAACCATCACGCCTTGTACGTTTGAAGATAAGGATTGAAATGGGGTGGGGGTGTAGACCCACCAAGTGTAGCGCTATGTACATTTGTCAACATTTGATTTGGACAGGTGTTTGGTTTCTGTTTATGACTGTACTTTCATCTTTTGCTTTTTCTCTTTCTGTATAAATGCCAAAGCACACCCAAAATTTATAGAGAAAATTTCACTTAAGTCCCAAATAAAATAAAATATTACTATAAGGTCCCTTAAAATCTTATATTTGCAGAGAAGTCCCTTGGGACATTTCTTCAATATATTCTAAATGTGAAAAATTCCAAAATACCCTTAATGAATTTGGCAAAAAGGAAGAGATTTGAAAACCCTTGATTTCTCTTTCTCTCTCCGATAGTCGTCTTGTTCTCTCATCCCTAATATGTGACATCGTTGGCCAACGGAAGTTGTTATCATGATCATAGTTGTTCTTGGTTCCTCACTGTTAAGGTTTATTGGTCGTTGTCTGAGTAAACCTTCTTGATACCTAAGATCGTTGTCCCACCTGATTGCTTATCTGAAGTATTTTTCCTCTCTCAACTAAAAGCTTTAAACTTTATCTAGTCTCTTTGGAATAGTGAAAGACTCGACGAAGATAAGCCTTATAAATACAATCATATATTGACATACTAATGATGCCAAGGACAAATATAAACTAATCTTAAATTGAAAGTGCATGCACCAGTATATAACCAATTGATATACTAAAACTCTATTTTGTTGTAAAGAATAATGGTGTAGCATAAAATGCACAACTACCCAAGCAAGAACATGCAGCAAGGATGATTCATGTAGCTAAAAGTCATATTTTTGCTCAAACTGACCTTTGAACAACTGAGTGAGACTCGAATCAAATTTTCAGTAATGGAATATGCAATTTATAATTCAATAGACCAAAATTCAAACCAAGATTCACAATAGCATGCTCAAATGGACACACATAAATTCAAATCAATCTAACTAAGATAGAAGTATGTAGCAAAATGTGCATGCAAGAGCCCAGAACATGTGTAATTTCAGAGTAAAAGCATGTGCAGTAGTAATGGTTGACAAGCTAGATTCAATAAAATCAAAATTATGAGCAAAAATCACACTTATGTGCTCCATATAAATTTTTCATTATTAGAAGACATCTTAGAATTCCAAGAATTTTTTAGCAAATTATACAAAATATCTAACACTTAATTGTTGAATATTTCTAGCACTGCACAAACATTATAAAATAAAGTGGAGGAAACCTGTCATGTTCTATCCATCTAGATACTACCTGCTATCACAAAACTCAAGAAGCATATATGGAATTTAGATTAAGGAAACCAACAGCTCAACAAAAATCAAAGGCAAGAAAATTTCATGAAAATTCAGAATTTTACTTGAGCCAGTCCAAAAAGAAAAAATGAAGACTTGTCACAGCTTAAGGAGACTTGAAAGCAAAAACTACCACTTTAATCAAAGTTCTGCATATTATAAAGGTGGAAGGAAACTTGTCACCCAAATTTTACATCATCTACATTACTCGAGAGGTGAAAATTTGCATTGCAGAGCTAACAAAAACTTTTCAAGCAAATAAAAATTGTAGGGCTTATCTTCATCAATGGTGAATAAAAAAGAAGAAGAAGGAAATCACACTCATATCCCAAGAAAACATTAGTATATCTATATATGATTGTACTTGTAAGTCTTACATTCTTTAATGGCGTTAAGAATGGGAGGCCGAATCTTTCACTATTCTAAAGAGGCTAGATAAGCTTTACGGCTTTCTGAGGAGAGAGGAAAATTACTTCAGATGAGCAATCAGGTGAGGTGACGATGTTGGGTGTCAGGAAGATTTACTTAGGCGGTAGCCACCGAAACTCGATGATGAGGAACCACTAACAATGATGCTCACGATGATAGCTTCTATTGGCCGACAATGTCACGTATCGGGGATGAGAGAACAAGACGATTATTAAGAGCAAATAAGGGTTTTGAAATCTCTGCCTTTTTGCCAAATTTATTAAGGGTATTTTAGACTTTTCATATTTAGAATATATTACAAAAATATCTCACATGACTTCACTGCAAATTTAAAATTTCAAATGACCTTTTAGTCGTATTTTCTCATAGTTGGATTTAGATGCAATTTTTTCAAATTTATTTTATCATTTATCCCTTCTCATATATTTAAAAGCTAAATTATGCACACATCCTGAATTTAACGTTATGTAAATATTTTTTTATTTTTATAATTTTGTAATAAATTCTAGTGAATTCTTATGTTTGTATAAATAACTCTCTTGTTCATTATTGTCATTATTTATCTGCATATGTGTGAAGGTTGTAGGTATATAACTCAAAGACGGTAGAATTGTACATACATGTGTGTGTGTGGGGAGGGGAGTATAGGAATTGAGAGTGAGGTTATCTCCACAAATCTAAAAATTTATGTAGTTTGTTATTTAAATTTTTAAAATTAAGGGACTTATTTGTGGATAGTTTAAAGTTCAGGGAATTTTGTGTGATTTTAATTATTTAGTAAAAGTCTAAATTATTACTTGAATTAATGCAATACATAGTCCCTTATCTTTGCCCAAATTTTTATTTTGAACTCTTATGTTTTAAATAGTTTTGGTCTCTTAAGGGATAAAATAACACATATTTTATAGATGAAATTGGAATGACCAAAATCTATAATCTAAAACTTCAGACACAAAAAATTTCAGGAGCCAAATATTATATTAACTTTTTTTTTTTTTTTACATACTATTACAGTAATACTTATTTGGAAAACTACTCCCTGTTACACCAAACAACAAAAGTGTATATAATTATATATTTTCTCTCATGCATGGAAGGAAATGACATATTATTTATACTTTTTGAATTATACTATTTACTTAAATTTTAATATTTTATTTCTTAAGAGTAATATTAAGGTTAATATGAAAGTTGCAATTAAAAATTATCAACTGTGATTAAAGTTAATATAAGGAACTCAATTAACAATTAATATTAGGAGAGTCACCTTCAAAGTCTGTTCAGTTGGTAGAAGTAGACGAGTAGTTGTAGAGAGAGAGGGGGGGGGGGTGGGGGGACAGATTTAATTAATTATAAATTATGGTTTAGGTTTAAATTTTTAATTCTTTATTTATCATAATAACTCCAATAGTAAAAATAAATGAAATTATGATCTGTTCCTCGTGTATCTTTCTGTTTATCGGAGATGATATAGCAGGGGATCTAGGATGCTGGCATTTTCTCAGTATTCGCAAATGTAGAGTAGAGAAAGCAAATAAGAGAGACTCGTTATAGTTTTCTTTTATTCTCTTTGAATTCTTCATCTGTTTACCGTAGAGAGAGAGAGAGAGAGTTTGTGTGTTCTGTCTCGATCATTGGTTGCACGTGGAAACTCACAAGGTAAAAATTTCTTCTCAGATAGCAGTACCCTTTGAAATTTGATGTATGATCAGTAAATCAATGGATTGTGGTCTTATGGGTGTGTGTGTGTGTGTGTGTTTCGTGTTCAGACCCATTTCCACCTTCGTCAGCTTCTTCTCTCTGCGACCAATCTCCTCCTCCTCTGTTCTTGTGAGCATTTCTTTCTTTCTTCCTTTCGATCGTTCTTTCTTATAGTGCCGATTCTAGTTCTGCCACTAGTTTTGAATTGCATGAGATTATGATTAGCTTTCATGGTTTTATAATTTTGTTTTCTCTGCCTCACAGGGATGAGAATTGATTTTGTTCTATGATCTGCGTAGTAGGCGTTTGATTTTTTTTCTCTGTCCAAAAAATGTTTCCACTATCGTAGAGTGTAAACTTTTATTCCTGTAATTTTTGTTGCTGACATCGATCCATGGAAGTTTGCGTTACGATGAAGATGACCCTTTTGTTAAATTGCCTTGTTTTTCTCCACAAAGGGGAATTGAAAATTTTTGATTGAATCATATCGGGTAGGTTTATACTATTTTTAGATTCTGCTATCGGTGACTTAATTTAACTCATAATTTATTGGCATAAAATGATCTGTATCTTCCCTTGCTTAGATTTTTGTTTCAAGCTGTGAAGCATGATCTTGAAAACCTTGGGTTTGCATTTCTCTTTATTTAGGTTTTTGTTTTTTTGGGGTAAAGTCAAAGCTGTATATGCTTAGTGCTACTGCGAACATGTTTGTCCTAGAACATACATGTCTTGTATTGGAATTTTCTCTGATGATCTCTTTGCTTTATTTAATTATTTTTGAGACAAGAGCTATTCCTTCCAAGCATGGCTCTCTCTGATGGTCAAAAAGATAGAGGAGAGTTGAGGATTCATGAGAGTCTGGATGAGCTGAAGACGGATTTGGCTGACTATATTGCTGAAATATCAGAGACATCTGTGAAGGAGCGGGGAGTTTTTGCTATTGCTTTATCTGGTGGTTCTCTCATTGGCTTAATGGGGTATCAGTGATTTGTTTTATTTTTTCCATATAATATTCTTTTACTTTTATGATTTGGTCTTGGGTTTAAATTTATGGTGGCAAACAGAAAACTCTGCGAAGCTCCTTATAACAAGACTGTTGACTGGTCCAAATGGTATATCTTCTGGGCTGATGAGCGAGTTGTTGCTAAAAACCATGCTGATAGCAATTATAAGCTTGCAAAGGATGGTCTTTTGTCCAAGGTTGTGCCCTTGATCTTAATCTCTCATGTTCATTACTGCTTCCTTTGTTCATAGTTATTTGTCTTTATACTGGACAGGATGTTTGAAAGGATGGTTCACATAATATTTGCTTTTATACTGGACAGGATTGTACATATAAATTTCATGATGGTCATCCTGCATAAATGTTAGTCGAAAATTCTTTGTTTACACTGAGGCAAATTGGTAGATCTATACTAGTCCTTGTATCACACCAACATAGTTGTTCTTGCATGTCAATTGTATAAGTAAGTTTTGTATGCTTGATGATCTTTTCTTTTGGTGCTTCCTTCAATGGGATATTTCAAATCATTTGACTATGATGGGACGGCTGGTTTGGTTGTTTTTTGGCAATGAAATTTTAACCATATATGTTGTGGTATTAGATTCCTCAATTTGTTGGTTTATTGATTATCTCCTTATTTTGACTTCAATTATGATTAATTGCTTTACAAATACCATTCTCAGCCCCCGAGTCTCATTTTTTTGGTCTGTATTCCTAAATTATTAGTTTATTACCTTGTGCATTGGTCCTACTGTTGTTAATTTTGTGCTCACTAATGTGAATTGTCTTGATTGTCATGTTCGTTGGCACAATTATGGACGAAAGAGTGGCTAGTTATGCAGGGTAAAAATCTGCTTTTGTGCAATCTGTCTTTCTAACTCCTGCAAATTGGTTTGTTTCATTTTTCTTCCTGGAATTGCAAGTTACTTTATGCTAAAATGTTCGATAAGCACTACTTTGGAATAAATAGTGTGCCAAACCTGCTACTTCACACGGAAAACATAAGTAACCTAGTTCCTTTATATTCAACTGTTTAGTGGGCTGATTTCCTGAAATATACCATGGATGTTCTATGCATTTTATGAGATTTCCAAAGATACTGCTTAGGATGTCAAGAAACTTTTATTGTTAAATAAGAAAATACTCTCCTACTTAATGATGGGATAGCAATTGGAGATGTATGGCATTATTTCATGAGCTAGCAGTTTTGAGCAATTTAATGGCGCACTATATGGTATGTGCCTGCAATGACCAGGATTGTGCATAGTGTGGGACCCAGTTCAATTCCGCTTGCATTGATGCAAAAGCAATCCAATTACCTGTATGCACAAGCCACATAATGCACTGTAGAATAATAAAGCTTGCTATTTGATAAATCTCTCACTCCAACTATTGTGGCTTTTGAATGATTACAAAATGGAAAAAGAAAACAACAGAGAAGAGAAGATGTGGTAGCTAAATGAGTGGATTATTCTTCATGCTGTGCAATTTTTGCCAACTTCTATTAGTTACTTGTCAACATAATTTGTCCTTTTTAATTTCTTGTTTGTATTGATTTAGAAATTTTACTAGAAAGAGAAAAATTAGCAACTAGCTGGAGTACAAGATATTTTCAAATCCGCAAATACTAGACATGCCTAAAACAAACACAGGAAAAGATGTCCTAAGATTCCTGTTAACATAACAGAGCTGTCCAATCGCTTTGCTTTGTTTGTAACTTGAAAATTCAAACAAATCAGTGAATATCAACATGTGACAAATCATTATTGAGGCTTCAAGTTTATCTTTTTAGCCGTTACAGTTGTATTTGTTTAGGTTATCAATCAGTTATCCTGTCTCATGCTGTTTAAGGTCCAAATGAAGAGAAAAAGAACTTTTGATTTTTCTCATATGTTATGGGCCATCTTCTTCCTTGTGCCTTGGGGACATCTTGAGCTGTATACCTTTTTTGTCCTTATAAGGTATAAATGATGCTGATTGATTAATAATTTCATGAATCAAAAGTTAAATTTAAAATAATTCAGTCTTTGCTTTATTTGTTATTTAATTGTTGAGGTAAAAAAAGCTGACTAGGGGAAGTCTCTGGATACAAACTGTATGTTGTGCATTGATGAGTGAAAATGTTGTTCTCCAGTTTCTTAAGATTACTCAGACATTATACCTGGTTTTGTTATTTTATTTCTTATCCAGTCATTTTCTCTGATCATCTGTTAGTCATATTAGCAGGTACCCATTGTTCCCAGTCATGTGCATTCTATAAATGATTCAATGTCAGCAGAAGAAGCTGCTGATGACTATGAATTTGTCATCCGACAGTTGGTGAAAACTCGTGTGGTCAACGTGTCTGAAATTAGTGACTGCCCAAAGTTTGATCTCATCCTTCTTGGATTGGGTCCAGATGGTCATGTTGCCTCTATGTTTCCCAATCACCCTGCACTCAATGAGAGGGAAAAATGGGTGACTTTCATTACTGATTCCCCAAAACCCCCGCCTGAAAGAATCACATTCACCTTGCCTGTCATAAATTCTGCATCCAATGTAGCGGTGGTAGTCACCAGTGACAGCAAAGCAGAGGCTGTACACCTGGCAATAGACGACATTGGACACGAAGGCCCTTTAATACCAGCGAGGATGGTCCAGCCTGGGAAGGGGAAGTTGGTATGGTTTTTGGATAAGCCAGCTGCCTCAAAACTCGAAGCTTCCGACTTGTCCAAATAGTATGAGGAGGTCCTTTGTAGAGGTTTAAGTTTGTATGTAGTAAACTTAAGAAAAAATCCCTAGATTCTGCCATGACAAAAGAATCTCCATTTTGCCTTTTCTTGCTCTCTCCCGGGGGTGTCTTTTGGAGAAGTGTGATGATCCTTTTTGTAAGCGGCCAATAAAGTTTTTGAGAGCGTCATTCTAAGTGCGGGGTGTTTGGTTTAGCTTATTTTAAGTGATTTTACACGGTACGAGATAAATATGTAAGAGTTTTTATCTCATAAAGTGCAAAAATGCTTTTTTTTTAGTGTTCACAAACTGGCACTTAATGTAGTTCTATTTCCTCTTAGAGAGTACTGAAGTTATGATGATGATCTATTTTTCATGTAAGCAATTCAGAAAGGAGGATCAGGTTCTGTATTTCCTTCATCTCCCCCAGTCACTTGTTATTAAAATGATTTGTTTGAAATCTTTAGTTATTGTTTTTCCCTCTTGATGAAATGTTAAAAGTTTTATTTTTACAATACCTTTTTGGCGACCGTTCAATGCTAATTTGTGTTTTGTTTAGTTTCTGGAACTGCAAGAACCGAACTCGGTGGAGGAATATTTAACCGAACTGATTTGATTTATTAGACAGCATGTTTCAAAATGCTACTCCCTCCGGTACTAATTATAAAATAAAGTTGATTTTTTTTTAAGAGATTAAGGAAATTAATTAAATTACTTTAGAGTGTTTTTATTTTTATTTTTTTCTTCAAACTAGTTAATTTGACTAATAAACTAATATATAATTGGATTAAGTAGTAAAAATACACATGAACTTCACCCAAGGAACTCCCAGCACCACGTGCTTTTTTCTGAATCAAAAATACACACGTGGTTACGTTTTATGAGCAAAAATACCACGGCCGTTAAGTTGATCGTTAACCATGGTGAAATTACCATTTTGCCCTTAGTTTAAAATAATTATTAAAAAAAACTAAAATACTATGGCCGTTGGTTGACTGGCCGCCGCTGGCAACCTTTTTTTTTAAAAAAAATATTTTTTTTTAAAAAACATTAAGGGGAGGCTGGCGGTGGGGCTCACCAGCGGGGTGGGGTATTTTAGTTTTTTTTTAATTATTTTAAACTAAGGGCAAAATGGTAATTTCACCATGGTTAACGGTCAACTAGCGACCGTGGTATTTTTGCTCCGAAATGTAATCACATGTGTATTTTTGGTCCAGAAAAAAACATGTGGTGCTGAGTGTTCCTGGGGTAAAGCCTATGTGTATTTTTGTTACTTAACCCTATATAATTTAAGAATATATAACATATAAAATAATCAAATAACTTATTTAACTTTCTTAATTCCTTCAAGAAAAGTCAACTTTGTCTTATAATTAAGACCGGAGGTAATATTAATTATAAATCTGGGTTTAGCAAAAACATGTTAGGGTTTAACAATTAAAAAAAAAAATGTATTAAGGGTTTCAAGCTTAGGCTTAGGACAGCACCAATCAAGATGGTACCAGTCCTGGGCCTGTCTCAGTCGGGGTGGGACGGTGTCCATAATTTGTTTTTACTCAAGAACTCGTTTTTTAGTCTTTCTTGTAAGAGTATGGACCCAATGTTGACTTGAATCAGGCTTGAAATAATAAAAATGAGAGGCGCCCCCGATTAATTACATGTCATAGATTATTATTTCATTGATTTCAAATTGTATTTCCATAATTAATAATATCAAAGCAAATTCCTTTTTTTTATTTATGAAAATATCTAATGCATTTAAAAATTGATGTATTTAATGTTTCGAAGTTTGATTCCTTAAGATTAAATGAGTGTCTCCACTAATTTCTCTCTTCACTTCTTGTCTACTTAATGTCTCAATTATTGGATCAAATTTTAATGGATGAGACTTGATGCTATGTAAGAATAATAATTTTATATAACATTAAGTCTCAAGTCTCATCCATTAAAATTTGATCCAATAATTGAGACATTAAGTGGATAGGAAGTGGAGAGAAAAGTTAGTGGAGACATTTTTTCCCCCTATTAGAGTTGGGAATTAGGGTCAACTTAGTCCTAAAAGGCCAACCCTTGAAGGTAAGAAAAAAGTATGTTTTTCAAGGCCCGACTTAAGAGCATGCGGGCTAGAGTTAGCCATACAGAGCCAAAATACACTTTGATTAATTAAAACTTTCTTGTCAACTTTTTTTCCCCCAAAGAGATATAATTTGTAAAATGCAACAAGTAAAGTTTTAAGTCATCAAATAAATATTGTCAGCATTAATGTCTAAACAATACGCTTAACGTAATAAATAAACACATTCACTAATTCATAATCAAGAAGAAACTATTATCCACAAGTAATTTACACAAAGCATACTAAGTTTGTCACTAATCAATATGAGTACGATAACTCTCATTTTATCTTCTTCACTATTATGATCAATTTCAAAAACATTTGATTGTGCTTTACTTCAAGTAATAGGCTTTATTTCATGGATAAAAATATTAGGAATATCTTCTCTCACATCATCAATACATCTATAATCTTTATCTACAACAAATAATGAAATTAAAGTATAGTTATTATGTATTTGTAATTAAATGGATAAATAAATATATAAGAAATACAAAGCACATATAAATTAAAGGGTTTGGTCACTTACTTACCCTAGACACTCTAGTTATTATGTATTTGTAATTAAATGGATAAATAAATATATAAGAAATACAAAACACATAAAAATTAAAGGCTCTGGTCACTCACCCTAGACACTCTCGATCTTGATTACTAAGTCAAGTATAGAAAACCAAGAAAAAAATGGAGTAAAGGGCCCAATGATTAAGGCGCGACCCTTTTAAGCCATCGGCCTTATAAAACCAACTTTATTTAGAAGTTCTAATTTATAAGCTCGGAGTTGGCCTTGATTTTCACGCTCTATCCCCTATATGGAGGTGATTTTGTTTTCTTTCCTGGTATGCTAATGTTATAATTTTTTTCCCCGCATATTCAAATTTGACAATATGATTTTATTAATATTCACAGTATAACTTTGAGAAAATCTCAATTAAATCAATTTGAAATACCAAAATTTAATTTGAGACATTTATTTTAAACAAATTCTTAATAGGGAAAATTCCAAAAAAAAAAATCATATAAACCTCAAAATTTCATGTAAATAAGAAAAAAAAGGAAAGATAGGGGTAAAGATTAAAGATAGAAATCCGAGCTTTCAATGTGTGGGGGAAAAGGACCAAACTGCCTCTTAAGTTATGAGAAGGCACTTGGCTAATAACATCACTCAAACTCCCACCAATCATTCTCGTGCTCCCAAATTTTTTTGCTCGAGTTTTTGCCATCGAGGAGAGCTAGAGTGAGAATTCTTCTCTCTCCATTTTTAAACCTTCCAATCTAGTGTCTGGCTTGTTAGATTGTTTAGGACTTCAAGACTGATATTCAATTTCAAAGTTCTGCCATTGCTTACTCTTCAAAGCTTACTTGGTTGGTCTCTTTGAGGACACTAAGTTGTGCGCAATTCGTGCTAAAAAGCATATTAGGGGCGAGCATGTATAGCAGTGCAATTTGGTTTCCTTCTCTTCTCTTTGGTAAGCTTTCCACATCTGGATGTTTGTAACCACTTATGTATTCTCTTTAATGGAGTTATGATTTTTGTTCTTTAAAGCACTCTTCGTATTCTCTTCTCTTTTATAGCTTTCCACATCTGGATGTTTGTAAGCAATGATGTATTCTCTTTAATGGAGTTATGGATTTTGTTCTTCAAGGAACTCTTCGTATTTCAATCTATTCAATTATATTATATATAGTTGACATGACAAATCACAATAACCATTAGCTGGAAAATGTTATTGTTGTCATGGGCATTTTGGTTTTTGGTCAATGCCAGTAGTGTGGTCATCAAACTTGCTAAAACTGTTGTTAATTATATTATGCAATGTTCAATAAAATTGTACAAGTGTTTCACATGTCAAAAATAATAGTTAATGACGTTACAAAATTTATTAAAATCATAACAGAAGTGGTCAATCCATTTAAAAGTATAGTCTATTTCACAAAATCATGTGTGACCTCCATAGGATCATATGGTACATTTACTCATGGGCAATGGTGAACAAATGTGAACAAATTCAACAACTTCACCCATTTCATTGATAGAGAATATAATGCATTAGCATGGTTTTAAACAACATTTGAGATTTTTTTTTTTAAAAAAAATTGCATATTTCATTATATTTTTAATCTCATTCATGCATTACATGAGATTCTTATGAATTACATCTTTTATACACAAAGTGTATTTACAAATTGTCATTAAGAAACAATATTCTTGGTATCATTTATTTGTTGTCCTTTATGTTGAGTGACATGTTCATTGGATAACATTATAATTCTAGTATTTGTTGGTTTAATATACTCTTTGTTCAAATATAATATGTTTCAATTATGAAAGAACAAGTATAAGAGTTATCATAACTAATATTTAAATGGACCTAAGAGTAGTTGAGTACCAAAAGGTATATATTTTTGTTTTGTAGGATCCCCTATTCTCCCGTCAAAAAATAGAGATAAATAGAGAAGGGATCACTTGCAAAGTAATTTGAGTAACTATGAAAGTGATAGTGAATCGTTTAAGTGATTCGTGAGGGAACTTGAGTGATGAAAAGAAAATAGAGAACAATGACTCTGATTTAAAGGAGAACTTAAGTGAGGCAAATCAAGACTTAAGTGTTCAGACTTATAATAGAAACTTTTTTGACAAAAAATATTAATAGAACTTGTTTAGAAAATTGTTTTCAAATAAAAGAACAGAAAGTTTTTTTAAAAAACTAAAATCAAACAGTTTTTAAGTGTTTTTATTTTTTGAAGCCACCACATGTCTACTATTGACATCATGCTATTGACGCTGATCACCAACATGACACTATTGGCAACAAACACTGCCACGTCAATTCAAAAATAGATTTTTTTTTTACAACTATCCAAACATATTTTTTGTTTTAAAGAAAAAACTATTTTATAAAAATATTTTGGAACCAGAAAACAAAAACAAAAAAATAGAAATTTACATATTTCAGAATGCCACATTATTTAAACTCTATCGAGTAAGAACACAACTTAAATCATTAATCTTAGTTAGATAATGACACATTAAAAAAATTACATTTTATTTTGTTTTCTTAAAACATATTGGCTGATCATTTTATTTTAGTTCTTTTTTTTTAAAATTAAGATGTTTATTTTTCTTAAAAATAAAATAAAATGTGAATTTTTCCTATGAGTTATCAGCCAACTAAAACTAAAACGTGATATGAGTTATTGTATTTTTATTAAATAGATTCAAAATAATGTGGAATCCTGGAATACGCAAGTATCACTTCAAGCGGAGCCCCCTTTTTTTTTCCCACATTTTAGTATTTCACCTAGGTATTCAAGCTGAGCTAGATGTGCAGAGTGATCATGTGAAATATAAATAATAATATTATAAAACCAGTAATAACATGCCTCCATCATTGTGCCTAATCTTTTTCTGTGATTGTTTGGGGCATAGATGGTAATTGCTTTTTATTTCTAAGGCATTCTGCTTTCATAACATGGAGCAGTGTTGCCTTACTTGAAAGCGTACATACGATGAGCTTCATGCTCAATACCTGGGTTTTAGAGAAGCTTGTGCCAAAAGGCCCCATGCATGCAGATGATCTTACTGGGGACCTCTGTTCATCAGCAGCCACTTAGAGGTCCATCCTGCTGTGTTGCTTCGTTTTGTTTTATGGTGTTATTTTATTGTCCATCCGTTTGTTTGGTTGCGTTGACTGAGTGGTTGGTGTTTTGTTCTGGCTTGATTTGTTAGTTTGCCAGGTTGCCATCTACAGATTTGGTCTCCTCTACAAAACACAACTAAGAGAAGTGGTGCAACCTAAAACTCACAATTGAACATTTACAGAACTAAAAAGGAAGCTAAAGCTAAATAACATCGAGGTTTAGCTTCTTCATGCAAATTGGTAGATGGAAGATCATTGAGTATAATAGAGTTATCACGTGTTTCTGGTAGAAATATCCCTGTTAGCTTCAAATTACGGGATGCTGTTTCAGGAATCTAAGAATAGTCATTGCCCGGTTCAAGTGTTGGTATGTTTATATTTCTGTGGGATATGATGATCAAGCAAGGTTGAGAGAGTTTACTTTTGATAAAAAGTAAGTTTTATTTAGAAAATAAGATAGTACAGGAAGTTGAAGAATAAGAAATCCTCAAACTTAGTGAACAAATAGTCTCAGAACAGGATAACATAAGATAATTCCCAAATAAAAAAATGTAATCGAGGAAGAAGACCTGTCCGATCTCTTTGCAAGTCAGAAAATAGAAAATCCCTGATAAAGTGATATGTAAATATAAATAAATGTAAATCCTCTCTCTCTCTGTTTTTTTTTTAATATTCTTCTACACTTCCTTAACATAAAGACAATGCGCTGAAACTAAGAGCAGTTAGGCCATTATCCCACTTCTTTACCAATATAAGAGAGGCAGGGGTATGAATAAAAGGTGAGAAGTAATAAGAAAAAAAAATTGGTAATTGGAATTCTGCACTGCTTCCAGATCTGTCTTCAACTAGACATGATCAAAAATCTCAATCTCCACATTATCACAGAATCCGATTTGCTCGGTTTTACCAAACCCTTCAAAATGAAGTTATATCAAGGTTAAAAATATCAGGACTGATAAAAACAGAGGACCATTGCCAAGGTAGGTCAAATGAAATTTCTTAATCTTTGATTATGAATTTATAATGCCAGTCTCGTAACATAACAATTTACAATACAAAATTTTACGGCATGTGCACTTTTAACAATGGGGAAGCAGAAACACAGAACAAAGCACCAAGTTTTGTGTACAGGGATCATAAATAGCTGTTAAGATCTAAGGTACCAGAAAAAAGTAGTTGTATCACCTGGATCAATTAGCAGGCATCAATGTGCGGTGTTCTGTCTCTGTAATTGACCTGATACCATTTTCATCAGGAGTTACTTCTTCCATCATGTCTTCAGTTGGAGGGAAGCCACGCTCTCGCCCAAGCAGCCATTGGTCTATAACTCCACAATCAATTGCATACTTGATGGTATGCTCAATGTATCCTTTATCAGTTATCAGATCAGGCTGAACTGAAAACATTCGCATGATAGCTGGGAAAAAGCAGAAATATTAAGTACTGCGAGAAATCAGGCTTAATATGGGGGAGAAGCAAAATTATAACACGATATGAATTCAGAAACTTATTTAGCTTATCAAAGCCTAAAAAAACTCATCTCCAGAATACAGATCCATACGTGCTAAAGGTTAAAGCATTAAACCTCACCAGGGCAACTATTTAGTGCAAGTTTTTTCATTTGACATTCAAGCCATCCAAAATGTGTTTTTCCCAAGAATCATGTTCAACCAAAGTAGTGTTTTCATGCATAAATTTTGTCTGATGCCATTTATCAGGAACAAAGTCTGGAATACACCTTTCATCCTAGGACTTTATCTAAAGCAAACAATAATAAAAAATTTGCAGCTGGCTTAAGTGGAATATGGAACAGATAAAGAAGGAAAAAAATGAGAATGTCAGAGAACATTCCATGGTTTGCTAGAGTACTTTGGTGGATTTTCAGAACAATAAGACAACAGCAAGCATGTTTGAAGTCAAAGGAAACTGCAAAAAATATCTAGGCCTCTGAATTTCTTCTACATCTCATAAGCCTCTGAATTTCTTCTGCATCTCATAAGGTTATGTAAAACTCTCATTTTCCAGGGTTGCATGTTTGAATGAACTGGTACTGCCTTTGGTAAAAATGCACGGTCATGAACCTTACAACATTGATATCAGAAGAACACAACTGCTTGAGATACATGTGCAAAAGTGAAAATAGAATAACAAAGGTGTAACACTATAAACTCACTATACTGTACCTGCAACAATGCCATCTCCAGATGCTGACATATCACTAGTAAAAGGGGTAAGGGGGGCATCCTCCATCCCCAAAATAGCACCATCAAACTCCTTAGTGTAGTAATGTATCTTAGAAGTCCCATTAGTCACAAACAAAACCTTAAGATTTTCATGCCACAGTGGTGCAACCACTTCAGGTTCATAATGGACAAACTTAGACCTGTCATTATCTTTGGTGTCAAATTCTACAGATGGAGTGATCCCACATAAAAACTCTAATTCTTGCTTAGTGACCTCAATAATATCTGCAAGGTTCCATGCTTGCTGGATGAAATTCATAGTTTCTTCTCTAGAGTGCCATAGAGGCATTGGAAGGTTTACATCATAAAAAATAACCCCTCCCAATCTCTTTGAAATTCTGATAGCTCGCAATGCAGTGGACCTCATGCTACGAACAAGCAGGGAATGTGTGCTGAAGTAGAACATCTTTGCCTGCAATAGATGTTCTTAAATATTCAACAAGCATATAGGACCAGTCTAGTCGCTACAGCAGAAAAAATTAAATATAACATAATTTAACCTAAATAACAAGAATAATAAATACCGAAATGAAATTACCTCAGGCAAGCAACCATGCCTGACATGGAGAAGAATGGTTCACTAAAGAGAGCAAACATTATGATGCAACAATTCAAGCTTGATAATGATGCTATATCAACAAAAATCAGCCTACAAATTATAAGCTACAGAAATTCTCTTTACTTCTCCAAGATTTGCTTCTTACTCAGGTTTTAAGTAGCATACCTCCTTCAGCACATCAAGGTTAATCTCAGACTTTGTTAAACAATCTTCAGCACAGGGTTTGACACAACTCATCTTCAATCGGCCCCGTTTTCCAATCTTCATCAATGATACTGCGGTTGCCCTTTTACTATCAATACGCACCGATCTAGTTTGAACATTGTTTACATTCATATAGTACAGCATAGCTTGACCATAATCATCATCTGCAAGTTTCCCCATAAAAGCAACTTTTCCACCCAAAGTTGCAAGAGCAATAGCAACGGCACCAGCAGAGCCCCCAGGAGCCCTAACAAATTTTTCAGGGCTCCACAGAGCATCCTTCATACTTTCATGGATTTCATAATTTAAAAGCCTATTGGCCCGCCTCCCTGAAGGCACAAAAGCATGCTGTGCAGATCCAAAGCAACAAACAAGGGGAGGCAAACCATAAGTATAGCTAATATCCTCTCCATCGTCTTTTATCAGTTCTAGGTCGTCTTCAATCTCCTCTTCAACATTTGCAAAAAATGAAGGCTCGTCTTGGTCACTGAATTCAGCCTCACCACCCTTATCCTCCATAATTACATCCTCCTTCTTAGATATTTTTCGAGTCCTAACCGTCTTCTCTTTCTTCTCTTTTACCACATCAGCAGCATTAGATGCATCTATACAAAAAAGGAGGGTTCAGAGCTCATTAGCATAACATATCACCAAAAAGGACCATTTTTACATTAAACATCCACATAATGATCAAGGGATTACCTTTTTTTGGGGTCCTCCGAGATTTCTTCTTTGAATCATTACTTGAGGCAGATGAACTTTCTTCGGTGGAGCCGTCACTAGTTACCAACAAATTACCGTTCTCTACTGGAGACTCATCAGTTGATTTTTTCTTAGTCTTAGTGGCAGCCTTTTTTCTTTTAGCCGACCTAGTTGTCTTCTTTTCCTCTATAGACTCATTTTCGTTGGATTCTTCTATTGCCGAACCCAGAGAAGCAGTTGTCTTCTTAGCAATAGCAAGAGGACCCCATTTACAGCGTGACCTGAGTTCTCGAGGTTGCACTAAGTTTGAAGAAGCATAATTCGACGAATTTAAGTGGTACCTGCATAATTGTAAAGACCAAGGACCTCACATTCAAAACACTACATCGATTGTCGAAAAAATAAAAATATTGCGAATTGTCAAGTGCAGCAAAACCAAAGGCTTAGCCCAGAAATGTTAAAGTTTGGGACATTCCTACAACTCTTCCATGATTAGCATAAAGGAACTAGTAAGAGAAGAAAAAGAACAAGAAATTTGGTATCTTCAATTTACCGCAAGCAAAGGGTATAAATGGGATTCAGTTCGTGTGTGCGTGTGAGCCAGTGAGAGAGAGAGTGAGAGAGAACCTGTGAAGTGGCAGAAGCTGAAGGTAAGAAAGGCACGCCATGGATTCGAGCGGTAAGTCACAAATAATGAAGAGAAGTTTGTTGGGCCATGCCAAAAGCTTAGCGCAAAAAGAAGATGCCTTTGTTTTGCTGGATTTGATTGAGGTGCGAGGTTTAAGAAATGGAACAAAACGGCCAGGGTTTTTGGCGTTCTAGCCTTTTGAGTGAGACCATATAAATAGGCAATACCCGAGCTTAGGACAAAAGACACACTTGTTTCTCTCTCTACCCCCATTTTCGCTCTCATCTGCGTCTTCTCTGTATTGTGGTGGATGCTTCACACGGTGATTCTTTATCAGATTTTTCTCTTAAATTTGATTCTTTATTATCATCGCATCCTCATTTCAGAAACCCACAAAATGCTTCAATTAGCAATGGCAATCTGAAAGAAATTTAAGGTAAGTAGCCTATCCTCTTATTCTTCTCTAGCTCGCCAGGTGTTTGATTATATGCCCAAAAGACCCGTCTGTTGACTGCCCCTCAAATTAGCAAAATCCAACGGTGTGAAAACATATGAACACTTGTGCTTTAACCATGGAGTTGACTTTAAATTACATATATTTATATTACTTGATAATTTATAATTTGGAACAGATATTTATCTTGCCTTTTATTATTTTTTGCATAGTGTAGATTCTTAGTATTTGATTCTTTTAAAATAATTTTGAAATTTAAATTTCTTTTATATAAGTTGAAATTCTCAACTGTGATCACTCAAAAAAAAAAAAAAAAAAACTCTCAACTGTAAGTTTTTCTTATATTATATAATATATAATTTCAATTTCTTTCATGTAACTTGAAATTCTCATTTGTATACAATCGTCAAAGAAGCTGCTCCTACAATGAATATCCTCAAGCATCTACGGTCCACCAGACATCAGCTTCTTTCCATCAGAAACCACTTTGAAGGTAAATTTGGTGTTCTCAAGCTACTCTTATTAGCGTTCTTTTTAGTATTATTATTGTCAGAATACAATGAATTTTCTTTGCTTAGCTAATGGTTGTTCTAAAATAAATTGTTTAATGGTTCAGTGATAAATCCTTTTATCTCTCTGTACTAATTGCAGCATTTGGTTTTTCCTCACTTCACACTGCCTCCTCTAATTCTTCAGTAGAACTTCACTCAGAAGATCAGGAAGTTGTGATTGCTTTGGGAAGCAATGTAGGCAATAGACTAGAGAACTTCAAGGAGGCCTTGAAGTTAATGAGGGACTCAGGCATACACGTCACAAGGCATGCTTGTTTGTATGAGAGTGCACCAGCATATGTGACTGATCAACCATATTTCTTAAACTCAGCTGTTAGAGCAGTTACTAAACTTGGGCCCCATGAGTTATTGGCTGAGCTCAAACGGATCGAGAAGGACTTAGGCCGTACGGATGGCGGTATAAGGTATGGTCCTAGGCCGATCGACTTGGATATTTTGTTCTATGGAAAGTACAAGGTAAGCTCCAACATTCTGAATGTGCCTCATGAAAGAATTTGGGAAAGACCATTTGTGGTGGCCCCTTTGATGGATTTGGTGGGATCGGCTTTGGACAGTGACACAGTTGCTTGCTGGCATTCCCTTTCAGGTTATTCGGGTGGATTTTCTGAAGCATGGAAGGGGTTAGGTGGTGAATCCCTTATTGGAGAGGAAGGTTTGAAGAGAGTGTTACCTATTGCAGGTGGCTTGCTAAACTGGTCAGAGAGAACTTATGTAATGGGCATTCTTAATTTGACTCCAGATAGTTTCAGTGATGGGGGTAAGTTTCAGTCTGTGGATTCTGCTGTTTCACAGGTTCGAAAAATGATCGCCGAGGGGGCAGATATGATTGACATTGGAGCTCAGTCTACGAGGCCAAAGGCCACTAGGATCTCTGTTCAGGAAGAACTGGACAGACTTATCCCGGTCCTGGAAGCTGTTTTGGCCATGCCTGAGGCTGCAGGAAAGTTCATATCGATCGATACTTTCTACTCTGAAGTTGCTTCTGAAGCAGTTAGTAGAGGGGCTCATCTGATAAATGATGTGTCTGCTGGAAAATTAGATCCTAATATGTTAAAAGTCATTGCAGCTCTTGATGTGCCTTGTGTTGCAATGCACATGAGGGGGGATCCTTCTACTATGCAGAATACTGAGAACCTGCAATATGACAATGTTTGTGAGCAAGTAGGCTCTGAATTATACTCACGAGTTCAAGAGGCAGAGCTCTCTGGAATCCCGGCATGGAGGATTATTATTGATCCTGGTATTGGGTTCTCAAAGAAAACTGAAGATAATTTGGACATTCTCATGGGACTAGCTGATATAAGAGCAGCCATTGCCAAAAGAAGTTTGGCTATCTCTCATGCTCCTTTGCTAATTGGACCCTCAAGAAAGAGTTTTCTACGCGACATTTGCTCCCGGCCTGATGCAGGCGAGAGGGATCCCGCAACGGTGGCTTGTGTCACAGCTGTTGTTCTCGGTGGGGCCGACATTGTGAGGGTGCACAATGTAAGAGACAACCTAGATGCCGTGAAGCTATGCAATGCAATTCAGAGACAGAAAAGAAGACAATGATATAGTGATGCTACTTTCTAGTCCAAAGAGACATCTGAATGTCGCAACAGGGCACAAGGTATGAAGTAACTTTGGGTGGAAGTAAAATTGCAATCGAGATTTTGATATCATTTGTAGCTAGATAATGAACACGTCATTACCAATTCAGTGCTTACGTTTATCTCGTTTCTATTCTGATTCGGTCCAAACATCTCATTTTCTTATATGATTTTCTTCTCCTGCATCTAGAGAATTGGACAATCTCTGCTTAGGTATACGCAATATGATCCTGCCACCCTAAAATGTCATAGCACATTTGACTACTAAATGACTCGATCATTATCCTATCACACCATGGCTTATGAAGTACTAGTTTTGCTAATTGCACAGCACTTGGGCCAAAATACAAGTACACAACACTTGGATGCATGACTGCATACAGCTACGGTAGAGCAACATCTTAGTTTAAAAAAGAGAGTTTCAGTTTGACCAATTGATGTTACTGCTGCCACTTGTTCGGTTATGCTCATTTTTTGCATCTAAGTGCTGCTATTCTTTGGCGGCGCTTCTTCCTCTCCTTGCTCCCTTCCAAGAAGAAACTGATGATGAGGGATAGAGAGAGTTTTTTTTTTTGGTGGTTTTTTTTTTTTGGGGGGGGGGGGTTGTGGAATCGAAGGAGGGAGGTAGAGAAAATGAGATGTACATAAAGGATTTGGGAAATGGAATTTCATTTTAAAAACAGGTAGGGAATTTTAATTTTGAAGTTAAATGGACAAAATGACATTAATATTTGTGTGTTTGGGATAGCGTGGGAAAAGTGGCTTATTTACAATATAATTTATGTAAACTTGAGTAAAAGTTAGATTGTGTAATATTTTTATGTTTGGATTAATGGTAACATAAATAGGTTTTTTGAAATTAAAACTTATTTGGAATATTAGTAGTATAAGTAGCTTTTGAGATAATTATAAGAGAAAAAATAAAATAAAAATTACAAAAAAATGAAAAATGTTTACTTGGAAAATTTGGCATTACGAAAATCAATAATTTGATCAAATAATATTACATAATTAATTAATTGAATCACATGTCTCATACAATTCAGTCTCTAATTGTGTCTTCATATGCACAATTATTATCTACATGACTTATATTCTCCTTTTCAGCTTGCATGAAATTAACATCTATTTGAGAATTTCTCTTGATAAAATTATGTCAAGCCATTGTTGCTCAAACCATGCAGACTTATGTTTGGTAGCTATATTTACGCATTCTTTGTAAGATTTCAAACTTACTCTTCCGCACTCCAAAAGCCCTTTCTATAAAGGACCTCAAATTTGAATGATAATAATTGAAGGTATCTTTATGATTTCCAAATCCAGGTTGATGCTTGAATTCTGACAAATAATAACACTCACATCTGTGGGGATCAAGATACCCAACAGGTGTTGGATACCCAACATCGACCAAATAATATCAATATAAACCACTAAACGTTGTACCAAGTTAGCCATTGGTCCAAGTAAATTCCATCAATTGGTGGATTAATTAACTCGTCATTACATGGAACTAAATTAGTGGTCCAACGTGTTTTTTTAATCTTTTTTCACAGTAACTAAGCAAATGTCATACTTTCTATTTATTTGATTGGATTGTATGTTGGAGCTTTCACATGTTCAATCTTATAACCGGATTCACGTTAAATGAATTTGTTATATTCTCTATGCAATATCTGTTGCAAGTTAGCTATTGGTCCAAGTAAATTCCATCAATTGGTGGACTAATTAACTCGTCATTACATGGAATTAAATTAGTGGTCCAATGTGTTTTTTTTTATCTTTTTTCACAGTAAATTCTATGTATTTGATTGGATTGTATGTTGGAGCTTTCACATGTTCATTTTTATTACCGAATTGGTATTAAATGAATTTGTTATATTCTCTATGCAATATCAGTTTTGGTCGATGAGCAATTGGTCCGCTTATATCTTCTACATTGAAACATGCTCCATTAAACGTCATACCATACTATTTCCCAGGATTCTCATAGTTTCGATGCAGTATTCATGTCATAACTGTTCACTAAGCGATAATCGTCATTAATGGACGGTGATTGACTCTTGCAGTTTCCATTCAAATTCTGCAACGGATCTCTTATTATTTATACCCTGTTTATCAAGTTTAACGGATGTAGTTGTCAAACCGATATCTCAGGATTTATACCCTACTCTAATCGTTATTGTCTCAACCTTGTCAAGTTCAAATGTCTATTTACAGAGTCACTTCCTTCATGTAACTGGATTGCACCAAAAACAATTGGAGCATATGTGTTAAAGTTATTGAGAATTTCTAGGATATACCCCCAACAAAACTGCATCGTCAAATTACGTTCAATGTTCAATGTTGTGCTTGCTAACTCTATGGTTCTCTACATATTTTCACGCTTTCTGTTTCTCGACGTTGCTATTTTTTTTTTGTTTGGTGTAACTAATATATTAAATGTTGTAGAGTTACATTGTTCTTGTCATCATAAGTTGCCGTGATATGATTAGAAGACTATGTGGTGTTTTGGTACCAAGTTTTTGTTACGTTATGAAAAGATTTTCAGTTGAGCGTGGACCCAATATAATTAATCCAAATGTAAAGATTGTTGTAGAACCTTTTACTCAGATTGAATATGTTAGTGATCTTATAAGAACACCAGAGACCATTTTCCAACCACTACTTCCATTAGCTACTACAACAATGTGCGAATCCACACTGATAAGTTATTATATCATCCTTGGCAATAATATTTCCCACTATTTTTTTTACTATTATCATCAACACTTAAAACATCTGTCGCTCATGTATTCTTTCATGTTAAACTATAATTGATAGACTATTTTATTTTTTCTTTTCCCAGATGTTGTCGGACTGGTGACTTCTGTTTATCCTATTAGCGATGTTTTAGTAGACGATGAAACCATTTATCAATTTAATTTCAAGATCATGGATCAAAGGTGTCATGAATATATATTTTAATCATGTCTTCCTTTGATAAACGTCAATCCTTATTTCTATAAAAATTTGTTCTAACTACTCTTTCATGTTGTGTTAGTGGGAATCCTTTTTACTGTTGTTTCAGAGGAACACCTACTTTCTGGTCGTCTATTAGCTACTCTAAGGTCGTAGACAAAGATGACATTGTTGTTGCACTACTGTGGGTGAAGATGAAAATGCTCGGTGGTGAGTATCCTTTTATCTCTTATATCATTCATAATAGTATTTTATGTTGGTAATATCGTGTATATTCATTACACCTTTTGTAGATGGGGAGATATTCTTACATAGCTATTGTGATTTGTCGAAAGCTATATTCAACTACAATCATCATGCCGTGGTTGATTTCCGCGTTCGACTCCATGAACTTAGTGTTGCCAAACTTAATGAGGATGATGATTTTGGTGAAACTTAGTGTCAAGGAAGATGTGAAGATCGTATGAAGTCAGTTTGAAAGAATCTCCAGTTTTTTTTCTTTGTTATGTTCAATCTTAGTTATCAAGTTTATAAAAACAAATTTTCTGGCTGGTTCGGCTTACTATAATATTTTCAATGTTTTTTTTTTGGTTTAACACATTTTGTCAGCCCCAATGTACTTATAATCAATGTTATTATGTCGTGGTTCAACAATATTTTTTTTTGTGCAACAGTATTATATGTAAAATATGTGTAATGCATAGTTTCATCTTAGAGTTGATGGGACAGACGTTCAATACATCAACCACCAATTTAACGTAATTCTGATGTCACCACAAAATGTTTTTGAATTATCTTGCAGTTACATGTTTTTAATTAACCATGCTAAATGTCGGTTCATTTTTTGTTTTTTGTCAGTTTATAAGTTATTAGTGGCATAGTGAAAGACTGTGCTTGTCTTTAGAACTTGCTGCATGCCTTTTCATCAAGTATTATAACTAAACAAAAAGAAGCTGTTGCAGGATATAAGAAAATCAAGTAGTAAAACTACCAACTTTATCAACATTCAAGTTAATAGTTTTTTCATGAAAGAATGGTTATCTTCAAAACTTGTTACATGCTGTTTCATTAAGTTTTTTCACTGAACATAAAGAAGCAGTTATAGGAGTTAATAAAATCAAATAATACCTTTGTTAAATTTCTCAACCTTCATTTATTATTTAGCCATTTGAAGATAACCCATGCCTTTTCGTTTCAACCACCTATTAACTATTCATGCCAAAATTTATTTCTATTTAAAGATGTGGTTGACATTTTGGTTTTACATCATTTATTGTCGCTACTCATATTTCTTTCCAACTAGTTCTATACTCTTTCTACATTCAACATGAAATCAGATCTGCAAGATCTACATGCAGGATCTTCAGGACTCATTGTAACTATCAGAGTTGATCGTATAATGCATCGATATGTTGAACAACGTAGGAGAAGTCACAATCGTCCGTTGCTTGAACTTGAGTTTGTAGCTTTTGTTGTGTTTGACAATACGGTAACTTGAAGTATATAATTGTTCTTCCTTAGTTTAATTTAATTGAGAGTGTTTTATTATTTTAACACCCACTCTTATGATGGTAGAGAGATGCACGAATGTTGGTGAAGATAAAGTCAGTTGAAGCTATGTAAATGCATTGTTGGAAGTTGACTGAAGGGGCCTGCTATGACATTTCCAAGTTTAGTCATGGAAGGAGGTGAAGGAATACACGGATTTCTCCACATTGTGGTGACCGAAAAATCCATTCTATCTCTTGCTTCACACGACCACCTACCAAAACGTTTTTTTTAATGAATATTATAGACGATTGCAATTGGTGGGGTGTTCCTTCTAACAAATTGATTATTGGTAAATGTTTTGTAAATTATGGTATTTCAATGCACACTTGATAATAGGGTTCAATATATATTCTGGAGATACCCACTGATAACAATTTTGGTTTCCTCTTTTCTATTTGTTTTAGATGTATGTGGTATTCTGCAATCATACTATAGGAATTCCAACTACAAACTGAGGGGGATTTACACAATGTCATTGATATTGGAACTGGCGGATAAACGGTTTGTTAAGTTATTAACTATGTATATTTCATGATTTTCTTTTTTATCTTTAATCAACCATATTCCATAATATGCTAGGAAGAAGTTTCAAATCAGATGTGTTTTGACTGGAGATGCTTTTGAGAGGACTTCTGCATTATTTGATAACTTGAATGAAAGTGTTGGAGTCTTTGTTGTCGTTCAGTATGCCAGGATTAGCAAGATCATTGATACTGGTTTTTTTTTAACTTTTTAACCTTGTATATAAATGTCTTGCCTCTTAAGTTATCTCTTTGTGATCTTATGTGTTTCTAAATGCATGTAAGTGTTGAGTTGTCTATTGTCCTTGGAGCCACTCATGTCTACCTAAATCCAGATTTTTCTGAGGTCGCTGAGGTGAAGAGCAAAGTCTTGGAATGTGAATGGTTTTTATTTGTTGTGCTTTTGTTTATGAAGAAGTATGGTTTTCTTTTTTTCTTTCTTTTTTTCCAATTTCATCAAACCTGCTACTGGTTGTTTTATTGGGTTTGGGATGCATCTGTAGTAAATATTTTTAGTGTGTTATGACATTGTTTAATGTACTTGTCACTGAATATTTTATTACTCATTATCATTTTAGTAAAGGTTCCTCCGGATGTATATGAATGAGTCATCGATGCAGTCCCTACTCACGCCTAATCTATTTATTGTAGTTAAACTTGCATCGAATATAATCGATGACGAAAGAGTTTATATTTTGTGTACATGGACACCGCCCATAAATTCTTCGAGTCACACAAATCTGCTACAACTTTTCAATAGAAGGTTGCGTATATTAATAAACATTGATATCTTTGACTACAATTAATAAACAGAAGTCTGCGTCTATTAATTTTATTCTTGACTTTTGTTTAGTTTTGGTGGTTAAAACGTTTTGTGGTTGGTCATCTTTGCTGCTACACATCCCCTAATCAATAAATACAATGCAATTTTGTGCTTCATATACTATTTCCAATATCCAATTGCAGATTTCTTCATTTACTGTGATTGTGATCAGTAGTAAATGTCGACTCAATTAAAAAATATTCCCGTCAAGCATCATTACATACTATTTTTCAATTTAGAAGTCGAACTAAACAAAACGGACTATAGTGGAAGGTTACTTTAATTGCATAAAAACTTTATTCGATGTGAATTTTGTATGGTCGGTTAAAAAAAAAAAATCATTAACCCAAAGAATTTTTTCGGTTCAATGAATAAATGAATTTGTTCCCCAATTAATGAATTCCAACATTTATGATCTCGGTAGGTATGCCTATATTTTGAACATTTTAGTTTGGTTTAAGGGCTTTTATTTTTCTCACATGAATTATTCTGATGTTGTTAATTAATTTAAAAAAGTAGTTACTACATTTCCCCATGTTTGGTTTTTACATTAAAGACTGATCCCCTCTATGTTATGTTATGAAATGGACGTTGCCATGTATCCATGTCTACAATCTTGCGTTTAACCTTCTTCAAAATTAATCAAATTTTGCATATTTTCTGTGTTCACTTATTTCCCTTTTTTGTATTTTTTTTTTGAAATCCTTCATTTGTGACACGACGTTTCAACTACCACGAATGGATAGTAGATGAACTTCTCTATCATGTCATTTCAACTGTCCCCAAGTGCACGTTTCTTTAGCAATAATTGCATAACCGTCGGTTGTAAATAAGTCTTCATTATTCGGCTACTCTTTGTCAACACACCACAAATCATTTGTTACTTTACTTTCCCCAGAAAAGCCTGGTATGTCGCTTGAAATGGCTTACCCTTTGCAAGGCTTAGCAGAAAGGATTACAGACGTCACCTTGACGGTGAGAGTCGATTGTATCATTGAGAGATTTGTTGAACGCTCTGTCGCTCTTGGCCATCTCCCCACCATGCAACTTGAATCTGTTGATTTAATTGTTTTTGATGAAACGATCAGTCTTTCAAATTAACACAAGTTTCTTTTTATGTTGACTTCTATTTCCCCTTAAGTACCGGTTGTAATGATTCTTTGGTTTTTTGCCAGTTTAATACACAAATGATGGTTAGGATAATGTCTCTTGAGTTGATGGATAGACACTGTTGCAAGTTATTAGAAGGTGATTGTTATGACATTTCAAAGTTCATTGTGAAAGAGGTAGGCGAAGGTGTGCATCCGTTTATCCACATCGTACTCACTCAAAGTTCCACGATTGCTACTGTTTTGAACGTCGACATCCCTAAACGGTTATTTATACTACATTATGTTCATCATTGCAATTGGTGGGATATCCCACATAACAGAGAGGCCATGGGTAATGTTTAAGTTTTATTCAGTTCCCTTGCGGTTTAATTTTTTTTCCATATCCTCTACTCAAATGCTATTACTTTTTTTACATGGACAACTGATCAGATGTTTGTGGCATCTTACGTTCGCACTATCGTTTTGTTAATTACAAGTTTAGGAGGATTTATTCCCCCGGTTTGATTTTGGAGTTGGAGGATATTAGGTATGCATACTTTTAAGACAACATACAGACTAATTCATATAAACTTCACAACTACCTTTTAATCTCTACGCTACTGCTTTTTACTTGTAGGAAGAAATTTGTGGTGTTATGTATATTGCACGGCGATGCTACAATATATGTTGGAGATATGTTGGAAACCCTAGAAGAGGGTTCTACTACCTTCATTGTTGTCTAATACGTCCAATTTAGTCGGATCATTGAAAGGGGTTCATTCAACATACAGTTCATTTTACGTTTCTATATTATTAGTTTAAACGTGCAGTATTCAGTTTTCATACGGGTGGATTTCCTTTTGTAGGCATTGAAGTACAGAGCTTCCTAGGAGCTTCTCGTGTATATGTTAATCCTGATTTCCCGGAGGTTATGGACATAAAAGCAAGAGTGTTGAATGCATGAAGGCGTTTATGTTTTTAGGCGTTTATGATATGATATGTGTTTTTCCTATTAATGTAACCAGATGACATTTGGAATACTTCTCCCACATCATTAAATACATAAATTGGTCCCTCAAAAACTGGATCCTTACATTTTGCACGTCATGTCTTTTTCAACTCTTTTTAGACAATTAGTTCATCCGGCACTTATTCTCATCTCTCTCATAAATGCTCATTCGCTAATTAACGCCCATAAATGTCATAACTAATGGGTTAAAAGCTTTAGAAGGATCAAACTTATGACATGTTCGATGCACAGATTTGTAAAATATTTAAATGATTTTTAACTATACATAAAAGGTGCATGTCAATGAATTATTTGTCCACTATTACAACCAACATGGCAAATTAAACCCATCTGCATGAATCCAACCTGTAAACTCAATTATGTGTGTGTACGTTTATTCTTTTCCAATGTCATTCATTAATGATGATAGAATTCAAACCGAGTAGGAAAGCCATTGGCTATTTCATTTTTCCATAAAAATGCTCCATTAAAACCAATGACACCAATATCTTCCAAAACGTATGGTGCGTTTTCCCCATGCAAGTCCAACCGTAAGTCCATCTTCAATTCACTATGCCATGCACTATTGGCTATACATGTCGGCAGACTTAATTAGTTTTAATAAACACCCATCCACCGCAATGAATTTAAACTTTCGTGCAGTTTGGTCTGCTGAATGCCCACTATTGGCCTAACGGATAGGCCATCTTCATATCCAAGAATCTTTTTTTTCAATTACAAATTACATTCCTATGTAAACGTTTCAATTCCATCAGCACATCAGTTGCAAAACTCACCACATCTCCTATTATCCATTTCTGGCTGGAACTTTAACTGAAATCCTTGCTGCAATTCTATTTGAAATGACTATATGCAATGTGCTATCTTTCCTTGAACTCGATGGTAAGTCACTCGACTGGTCTATTACTGTGAAAGTAGTGTCACATTTTTTGAACATTCCATACACCAAGAGGCATCGTCCTATTACCTACAACATTGTTCTTGCTGATTCTAAGGTAATAATATCTGAATCATTTAACCATTTTCTTCCATCCCGACTATGCATTGTGTTACACCCCCACCAGCCTCGCCCTTTCGGTTGGCGGGTTCGAGGTATTCTTTTTATAATTTACCTTTCCTTCGTTATTAAGTCCATTTAATAATTAGTCAGATCACACGCAACAGAGCACTGGATCGGTTTGGACAACTACTGTACTGGTAAAAGTAAAAGCAACAAAAAGTAAAATCCCCGAAAGATTAGGGTACAGTCATTTGGAAAATAAATTCCAAAATATAGTATAGTCATCCCAAAAAGTAAAATACAAAGTATGATAGGGCATCCCCTATCCTTCATCTACACCGTCGACCTTACCTCTGCAAAAAGGCCTTTTTACCCTCAGTCACGCCCTCCTGCATCACTAGAAAGACTTGGAGTCCGTGTGCGGCCCCCAAAGTAACCATCAATACTCATGCATTATATGTGTGGTGTGTATGTGTGCAACTGTACAAATACTGAAAACATGCCAAATATACCATATATGCAAACAAAAATCATATATAACATACACGTCTTCGCAGCATTGAGCCATCTTACCAAGGCAGGCCTCGGATTGCGAAATCACAAACTAGTCCGTATAGCCGCCACACTCACGTGTGCGACCTCGGCAGGCACACGCCAGTCCGTTAAGCTGCCACATTCACATGTGCGACCCCGGCAGGCATCCTCAGTGCTAGGTACACAATCACAAATATGTTCTGTATGCATATTTGGCCAAACACAAGCAAAAACACTTATGGCAAGCAAAACATACATCAAACACATAAAAAGTGCCGGAGTAAAGAGGTTACTACTACCTGATGGTAAAAATACTGTTTTATATTTTCAAGGGTCCCACAAGTCTCCCCACAGTTTTCTTGACCCTATATATCATAAAAATAATTTATTTGAGTATTTCCAAAAATACCCTTACATTATTTGCTTAAAACCGAACTAAAAACAGATTTTCCAGAGATTCAGTGTTTCTGTACCAACTTTGACAATTTCTCAAAAATTCCAGAAAAATAATTTTTGAGTGAAACCAGATCCATCTGAACCATTAGCATGTATAATTTTTAGGAACAATATTCCCAAGGGTCAAAAGTGCAGGTATCTGGGCGTGATACCACTTTTCTACCCTCTGGTCCAGATTCGCGCCACTGTTTCCTTTTCTGTTTTCAACCAATTATTTCAACAAGAAACTCTTATCCAAATATTTATTATTATATATGAAGACTCATGCCCCAGATGTCTAATTTTCCCTTGTAAAATCTCAGATCAAAACAAGTTCGTTTACCCAGTAAAAAATATTACCGGAGGTTCGCTGCCCAGATTTTCCAAAACTGGCAGCAACCTTCCTTTTAAGGTTTTTCGGTGTTTTGATTTCGGAAACTCAAATCAAACCCATACCCTACACAAAATCACGTTCTAGAGCCATTGGAGACCTCAAAAACATAGAAATCAAACCCTAAAACCATGCTCCTACCCTTTGGAGGAAAATAGTTTAATAAAACCTCAAGAATCCAAGTTTTCAGGGTTTACCTTAAATCGGAGAATCGGTGGATGAACTTGGATGTTAGGGTTTGAAGCTTGGCTATGGTGTCTGTCTGATCCGTCTCTCTAGCCTCTGGAAATTTCAGCCCTCAAGGTGAAAAGAATGATGAAAACATTTTTAAAATAAAGTAATTTTGATCCGGTGAAAGTAGAATTAATTGGCGTAATTTTTGGTATAAAACTCTACTGGCTTTTTGACTTATTTACCAAGTAATTCCAGAGGCTTCTAGGCAGTCAAAGAGGCACAGAAAATCTCCAAAAATATCTGGGATATTTTCAAATTTTCGGAAAAATTACCCATTTGGCCCGAAACTTTCAAAAATTATAATTTTGCCTTAGAACTTTTGGATAATTACTGAATTTGGCCTGGAATTTTTTACCTGCCCAAGGGCACATATGAGACGCCATGTGGGTCCCTCAAATCTGCTCCCATTGAATTTTACCCATTTTACCCTTTTTCTTTGATCACGGGACCCGCAATTGACTTTTTTGTTGACTTTCCTTTACTTGCTCTTCAAGCCACGTTTTTTGTTAATTAAGGAGGGTTATGTGGCGCCTAATGGGGCCCACACATCTGACCCTCTTTAATCATCTCATTTCCATTCACTTTATCAGTTCGGTTCCCGACCAACCGGTCCCCACCAGGTACAATAGTGCTCCTTTTTGTACTTTTCTACAACTTTTCCAGATATTCTCCCCTGAATGGACACTCACATATGGCACCCTTCCATCTTCCCAAAGTGGTCCTACACTTGTCTCATTCAGTCTAAAAAGAAACCTAATCAGTCCCTATCGGTCCCCTTTTTACCAGTTAACATCTTGTGGGACTCGCCTTTCGTGTTTAGGCCTGATTATGGATAAAATCATCTGATTTCTCCTTCTCCCTCCTGGTTGGACGAAATTAATGAATTAAGGGGTAAGGATTTGACTTTCTTACCCTTACTTTTCCTCTTTTACCCCTGAAGTGGCACGTGTCCCACCGCAATCATTACTCTGACTCTTGTTTTTCGACATATGACTTTTTAGTGTCTCTTTCTTTTCCTATTTCCTCAAAAACATAGAGGATCTTTATTTTTCCAAGAAATGTCACACTCCTTGAACCGGACCTAGTAGTCTGCCTAATTTAGGCCTATTCTCAAGTCTCTATGCCTGAATTTCAAGATATTACACATTGTACTAACTTTAGTTTTCTTACTTTTTCTTGCTTCATATTCCTGTTGTCAGGGTAACTTATGCTTGGCCGTCTTACGTCACAGGGAAATCATTCGTAGACTCTCTGGTGTCCTTCTACCTGGATTTTGTTTTGTCTTTAAACGTTTTTGTGTGGAACATGGACCTAATCTGATCAACCATACTCTGAAAATTAGTATTGAAGCATTTACTGACATCAAATTCGTAACTGATATAATAAGGACGCCTAATCATATTTTTCAACCTCTGCTACCTCTTGCTAAAACCTCATTCTTGGATACTACTCTCATAAGTATGTGCTTTTTCTTCAATCCGTTGTTTGCCAATTAATGTTTTTAAAATTATACATTTGATGTTATGAGAAATTTTAACTGTATCATAATTATGTTGCAGATGTTGTAGGACTCAACACAGTTCATCTTACTATTGATAGATTTTTTTTTATATATAGTTTATGAATAAACGATGTTGCCACACCTCAGCAATCTGTTTCAATAAATATGTTTATGTCCAACGTTTGGATTAAAGTAGTAAGGCCCGCAATCAAGAAAATTAATTAAGTTTTTCATGCAGTAAAGGCAAGACACTCTTGATAATTATATTGAATATCATTTTTTTAAAACAATATATTCAATTTCAATTTAATCATTATGTTGTTGTATGTGGAGGTAAAACCATGTCAAAATTAATAAATTATATTGATGTTGTTGTATGTGCTAAGTAAGGAAAAAAAAAACTTGATTTCTGAATCCACATTGATAATCAAATTATATTTTTAATTCATTATTTTACAAAGAAATAACTGGAAAAAAAAGCTATTTCATCCCATTTAAATTAGCATACCAATAATCCTATTGTTAAACACAGAAATATCTTAAATTTAATTACTGAGTCGAAGTTTTACACTAATATGTAATTCGGCATACCAATTTAACAAATGAGGCATCGAATTTAATTGTCTGACGAGGAACCTGCATTAAATATTATGACATTCAATTAATCTTGCCTTCATGTAATACATATTAGATTTTTTGTCTTCTCCCCGTTCGTTGTTCAGAATTTTTAGAAATTGTTTATTCTCCATCACCTATATATTCATTTAATGAACCGAACGTTTGGCTCCAACCATTGTATCAATGAAATAATTTAAGTAAATACTAAATAACACAACTCAAAAGACACAGATGCGTTTTCGCTAATCGTTACGACAATTAATGCATCTTCACCAACCATAAATATTGGTTGACAAAATGGAAACCTCTTCTCTCCAGGGATACATCATTTGAGACTTAACTATTAGTAAAAAAAAATCCATCTATGTCGATGAACATGGATACCAACCTCCACAATTTAAGTCAAGGGTTTACAAACTTTATATTAGCGGTGAGAGTTGATCGTATTATTCAGAGATATGTTGAGCGATGTTGCTTCATCCACCAGCGCCCCATGCTCGAACTTCAGTCCATTGATCTTATAGTTTTTGACAAAACAGTAAGGGTCTCATATATTGTAATTAAAATTGTGTACACTTTCCTGTTGGCGAGATTTAATTTCTTTTCATGTTTTGTACATCTTTCATCAGAAAGAAACACGTATGATAGTTAGAATACTGTCCGTTCAGTTGATGGATATGCACTGTTGGAAGTTATGTGAAGGTGGTTGTTATGAGATTTCAAATTTTGATGTGAGAGATGGTGGTGAAGGTGTTCATGAGCATCTTCATGTTGTTATAACTGAAAACTCAAAGATTGCTCCTGTTTTAAACGTTGAGATTCCAGAACGTTGTTTTATCCTCAATTTCATGGACAACAACAATTGGTTGGATGTTCCAAGTAACAAAATGGTCATTGGTACATCTTCTTTCCTTAACTGCCATATGATTTTTATTATATTCAAATATTGCCAACTGGTATAGTATTGCTTTAATTTATTATGTTTCACATTGTTTTGCAGATGTATGTGGTAATCTTCGTTCGTTCCATAGGTCTTCTAATTACACGTGGGGGGGGGGGGGGGGATTTATTCTATGACATTAATTTTGGAGTTGGAAGATAAACGGTTTGCGTTGTTTTATCCGTCTTCAATGTTATCAATGTAAATTCTTTAACGTACATTTTAATTAATACTTCTGTATGTGTGTGAATTTTTCAGGAGGAATTTTCGAATGAAATGTATTCTCAAAGGCGACGCTGTATCAAGTGCGATTGTTCAGTTGGACAATTTGGCCAATGGTTCTACACCCTTTGTTGTTGTATTGTATGCGCAGTTTAGTCGAAACATATTAGGAGTTTTGATTCTTAACGTTGTTTACATTTTCATACAATATCCAATTATACCATGAAATATCTGAGATGGAGTTTTTGTACTTTGTAGGTGTTGAATTGGCTAACGTGATGGGTGCGACTCGTGTTAACGTAGATCCTGATTTTCCAGAGCTTGCTGAAGCGAAACGGAAGTTTATTTGTGAATGATGTTTTTTTTTTTAAAGACTTTTTAATTATGTTTCATGGACTCCAGTTTCTTTTTTGTATTTACTATTCAGTTCGCGTTGTTTTGATATCATACGGTCCATTTAGTATTTGCTTCTTTTGAATGTATGTTAGTTACAAAAGACTACAAGTTTTAACCTTTATTCCTCATCTTCTACTAAAGTAATCATTTATTGGCGTATTCATTGATTGAGATTGATAGTTTAGTCTTCGTATTTAAAGTTCAGTTTCTCGATAATTAATTACATTACCATACTGATGCAATAGTAAGTCATCTTCATTAATCAAGGCTTCAAAGAATTTGCATTGTGTTTTTATTCTTGACTTTGCAAAATATTGCTCCTTCGCAATTCTGTACTTATAGATCGATGTCTGAGGTAAACAATGGAAATACTAACCCTAATTACATTTCCCACATATTGACTTTTTAAAAATCCATTCGAGTGGGGTATAGGGTCGTGATTCTTGACATGTTTTTATTGGTGTACAGTGTAATTATATCTGCCACTTGGATCAATAACTGTAGATACTTCCATCTCTTACGTCCACTGGTACCAAGTTTATGAAGCATAAACAAGTACTCAACAAACTTACATTCTTATTCATACTGGGAAACAAAGTCATATGGAGATATAATCTACACATTCGATAAGTGGTTTACAAATTCCAGAATTCTTAGGTCTTTGATAATAATGATAAGTATAGGGTTGCGACACATAAATGGAGGTTCAGCTTTCATCCCTACACGTACTTTGAAGAATCTAAATTTTCCATTCTGGATGAGGCGTATAACTTCAAGTCTACAGCAGATATACAACAATGCAATGTAACCATTGGTGAGTTCTCCCATTATTAAGCCTAAGGCACTTAACGGTACTAGTGTTGGTGAAGATATTTTCATTCATATAGTCAACATGAACCCATCTGAATTTTAACTTCCTTTCAATTTGACAAGACAACAATTCCCCATTATTATTTTATTTGCAATGACGATTAATAAAGCTCGAGGACAATCCATGAGTACTGATGGTCTCCATGAGTATGATTAACAAAATTGATTGATATTTACATGATATGATATGTGTTAAGTTAAAACCATATAAGTATTAAACATATCCGTGCATCGCATGGGTCAAAAGTCTTATTTCTAATAAATTGTAAAGACATTTTGCAGAAGTGAGCTATGAATTTTGAACAGATATCAGACAAGGCAACACATGTATGAATGTTGAACATATATTGAAAATGAATTGTTGAAAATAAATGATGTAGAGATATCAGACAAGCCACTTCTTAATAAAAATGAATTGAAAATGAATCGTTGAAAATAAATGCTCGGCGAAAGTAGTTTTTTGAGAAGCTCCGAAAAATTAAAGCCACTTTTAACTTAAAAACAAAATCGGACCTGTTTTGTACCAAACATGTTTTTTTTTTATAATGTACCAAAAATGTTCAAACGCAGGATTCTAGCTTCTTCAAGCCTGACCAAACCTACTACGCCGACGCATTTCAAATGGCTAGGATCGGCCCGCACAGAGCTGGATGCAATTTTTTTTTTCTTTTCTCGCTATCAAGAGGTAATTGCAACAACGTTTTGAATGTAGAGCCGGGGACCCGCTTTCTAACTCGGCTTCAACCGGAATAGGTTGAAAAGATACATTGATTAGGTGAATCAGGCTCAGGAAATATATTACTACCGGTACTAATTATAAGATAAAGTTAACTTTTTTTAGAGGAATTAAAAAAATTAAATAAGTTATTTAATCATTTCACATGTTATATATTTTTAGATTATATATTAGTTTATTAGTCAAACTAATTTAGTTTGAAAAAAAAAATAAAAATAAAAATACTTTAAAATGATTTAATTAGCTTCCTTAATCTCTCCAAAAAAGTCAACTATATCTTATAATTAGGACTGGAGGGAGTAACATTTTTTGCTTTTATAATTTCAATACACCATGAGAGTAAAAGGAACAGTGCCTTAGATAACTTCAGATAAGTAAACAACGACATATTAGACTTTAGGGATTCCTCACGTCTATTTTTTAGGAGCAAGAAAAAGCGTATTCTGTACATTGACGCCACCTTATCATGGTGCCGTGAACTTCTTATAATTTGAAAAGCTATCAGGTTTTTTGTGGACATGTACGAACAAAGGCACATCGCAATGTGCAACCTACAAGTTAACATGTTAAATATAAACCAACACACTATAAACTGAGACAGTAACCGGCGTCATCCATAAAAAATATCACACAAGTTTGAATCCTGAAGAGTGCACTTATTAAAAAAATATAAACTCTTTACACTCTAAGCATGTCCCCAGAAGCAAAATCGTGACGACAAGGAGCAATTGAGCTGACTTGATATGTGGGTCAACATTGATTCAAGTATCTCACCATGGGGAAACAAAATCTAGTTTTATTAAACATCAAAAAGTACCTGTACTAGTGTCCATCAGCGAAAATGCAGAGTCAAATGTTACATCTACAGAGACAAAATTCATTATGGTATCAGAACAATTTCGGTATAAACTCATTTAAACATTTGGACAGAAGCCACATACTTGTCTCAGAATTTACCTGATACAAGAGACAAACAAATGATGAAAAATGGAAGATAAGGCTCATTAGTTTTCTACCTACCCTATTTCTGAATCAATAGAAAGTTGTGAGCCCACATAGGAAGGTTATAGCACATTATAGCTTGGGCAGAAGATTGATAAAAAGCAGGGCTTCTATCATAAACTGGTTTCTTTAGTAATTAATTAAGAACCATTTTCTTTCAGAACCTCTGCTTCAGCCTTTGCCATAGGATCATCCTTGATGTCCATTTCCTCTTCCTTTTCTCCTTCTTTCTCTTGTGCTAGTTGTTTTCTACGTATGTCTTCTGCAGCCTGCATTGCAGCTCGATTTTCTGCCTCAATACGACGCATTTCCTCTTCTTGCTGTTGCCGTTCAAACCAAGTATCCGCATCCGCCCAAACTGAAATCAGAAATAGACAGAATCAATATCACAAAGGGCAAAACTGACCCTAGACTCTCAGATATTTGACATAAAAAAGGCAAAAAAAGTGTATTCCACCTAGCTTTCTAACCCCAAAATTCTCCATTCACTAAATTGTGTCTTTGAGTGTGTTAATAAAATAACCTAAAAGCAGTTACATCACTTCCAGGATGGAGAAGAACCACAATTTCTATATCTCTACTTCACTAATCACTATTTTCTCACCTATCACAAATTAGCTTGGCTTATAGTATATGCATATCCCTCACCAGGATTAAAATACCACATTGGTCATCAACGTAATATTGAAACATAAATCTTGAATTATAAGTGATATAAGTAAAGGATGTGCAAGGCAGAAAAGCGATAAGCAAACTAGATAAATGCATGTTTGAATATATGAGGGGGCACATACTAGAATAGAGTCAGGGATACTGTGTGCTTCAGCAAGGAAAATAGAGATTGCGTGATTGAGACCTAAGAGAATTTTATAAACATAACATATGAGAAGGGTAAGTACATGTCTCCCCAGCAAATTTTTCTCCTCCTAAGTGGAACCTTTCAAACCAATATCACATGCCACAAGTCTAAGTCCAGTGCATATATTATCAACAATACGACAGTTGATTCAATTTGATCCCATCGTCAAACAGGAATAATCAATTTTACCCCTTAAGTGTACCTGTATTCTGTATAACCAGTTCAATGAACACGAAATTGATAAATCCACTCAGCAAAAGCCCGTGAAACTTAAGTTCTACTAAAGTCATTGATAAAATAGTGCATAACTGATTAAACATCCAAAAGTATAATCTCAAGTCCAGTTATTTTATGCACAAGTTACATGACTCCATCTAGTGGTTCTACAATTCTGTATGGATCACTGAAGTTATTTTTCCCTAGCCAAACAGCACGAAGGGATCAACTGCCATATCTTATTTAGTTTGCAATTATTCAATTTTTACAGCTGTAAGATTTTCAACTTGTGAAAATCATTAAACTTTCTGTAAATTCTACTAAAAAATAAGGATGTGCACTCTTAATATTCAGAATATGAATGAGCTTCTGCCCCTATTCACCCCATCAGCCATACATCATGCATATAAATATAGTCAAGATGGCACATGATCCTCTAATTTTAGGCTTAATGTTAAACACCGGGAGTAAAAAATTTCCAAAAAAATCAGTGAGTGGTGACTATCAACTTTTAAACTACAATTAGAAAATTTAATCATAAAAGAGGGAAAGACAGAAATTCAGGGTTTAGGGTTTGCTACGAAGAAGGAAAAGGTAAAGGACGTACTTGGCTGAGCAGCCCAACCCTGTTCACCGCCCTTAATGCGCTCAGGAAGGGCGTAGTTAACAGTAAGCACACGGCCGTAAAGTTCAGAGCCGTCCATGTTGTCCATGGCGGCGGTGGCGTCCTCCCTCTCCAAGAAGGTGACAAAGCCGAAAGAGCGGTGCTTCTGAGTGGCCTGATCAAGCGGCGTCTTGACGTCCTTGATGTCGCCGAAGGGTATGAAGGCAGCGTGAAGAAGCGACTCGTTCACCTCCTCCGCTAGTCCCCCCACGTATAGCGTGTTCTTCTGCACACCTTGCATCGCCATTGCTCCGAGCTGCAGGAGCTGTAACAATTTACAGTATAGCAATGACTCGATATATCGGTAATGAATTTGTGCCTCTGTTGGGCTGGGCCCGTTAGCCGTTAATTGGCTCAATGAGATATATAGGATGCTAAAATCTCCTTTCATTATTGTCATTCTATGTTTTTATGATTTTTTTTATTAAAATGATTTTATTAATTTTCTAAATGTTTTTATGCTTTTACGATTTTGTTACATTACGATTTTATATTTTATAATTTTTTATCCTTCTCCCGATTTTAACTACCTTAATATGTACGTTAACATCTCACATTCTTAGTATAAATTCTCGTTAACTCATGGGATTAGGTCGAGAGTTAGGACTACAGGCCAACTTTTGCGGGCCAGCCCTAACTAGCAGTGGCGGTTGGTAGGCCAGCCAATGGGCCCGTTTTTTTAAAAAAAAATCATATTTTCTTAAGCGGGCTGAAAGCCTAAGACAAAAATATCGGTCATCAAATTTTCCATCCTAGCGTTAAATCTACAATTCAACTGATCAAAATTCAAATACATAATCCACAATTTTAGAGATAAAATTATCAAATTTGTTAGAATTTACCAACAAAAAACATCAAATCATCCTCAAACAATCAAGATATAATAATTTGGTTTAAAAAAGAAATGAGGATGAGATTTTTTTCATCTTTACAATTGGTATGTATAAAGGTAAAAGGTGAGAACTTTTATAGGTTTTGTGATTTTATCATATTCAAAAAATAAATAATTGTGTGTCAACTCGTGAACCACACTATGCGGGTTGACTATATAGTAAAATGGTTAAAACTATACTGACATAATTACAATGAATCAAAATTCAAAGGCTAGGTTATAACCGAGTTAAAACTATAGGAACTAGATTGCCCCGAGTCAAAATGTACGTTTTGAGTTACAACCCAGTCAAAACCATATGACCAAAAAATTAATTTTCCCATTTAGATAATTAATTTTAGGTGAATTAAAGAAAAGTCCTCTATCAAAAAATTATATTGATGAAAATGATCCAAATTAGAGTACTATGTATACAAAAATTTTAGAGCGGGGATTTTTTGTATAAAAATTTATCTGGTCCTATTATTAATAAAATTTTCAATGAAGGACTTTTTATTTACTTTTTCCATATTTGAAAGATTTTTTTATTTTAATACAAGATTCTATCATAATAAAAAAGAAGAAGAAGAATTATTGTATAGTCACACATATGCAATCTACTCCTCCATTTCTAAATATAGGGCATAGTTTGTAGTACAACCCAGTCACATATGTTTAAGTCTGAATGTAGTAATATTAAAAAAAATATATTACAACAATGAATAGTATAAAATGATAAGATGTAGTTTAGGAAATGACGAAGTATGACATGTTGACAACACAAATAACCTTTTAGTCATCAAATTATTTACGTGAGACTGCATAACTAAACTCTTTATTTCCTAAATTTTCTCTCTCCCTCAAATAAATGAAAAAAGTCACTACTAATTAGATTAATTAGATCATCATTTTCAAAATATTTTCTATTCATAAAAGACTCTATTATAATTTTAAAAAAAATTATTGTTAAATAATTAAAAAGAAGGGAGAGAAAATATTGCACCTCCATAGACAATTAAAAATATGAAAAAAAAAATTGATTATTAAGAAATAATAAAAAAAATCATTTTGTAAAGTTAATTACTATTTTTAGAAATTATTGGTGGTGACAAAAGGAACTTTTATTTCATTTGACTTTTACAAAAATTTAAGTTAGAGTAATAGTTAGTGAGTATAATTTAATCTATGTTTGGATTTGTTTTTATTTTTTATTTTCTTGGTAAAAGAGGAGGCCACGCCTTTAAATTAAAGAAGTATCTGAAGGAGAAGAGAATCCCATACAATCTTGAGATACCAAGGAATTAGAGATACTATATGCTTCGCAAGTCTATCAGCAATCTAATTCTTGATACACGATATATGAATAATGTGCAGATCCCAACTAAACTATATATATTAGCCATCTAATTTGGAAGACTACCAAACTATGAGTGGACCCACTTGCATTATTGAGTAATGAATCTAATCATATTTTTGGAGTCAACAACCTTCTTGAGTCCCATATTCCAAACAAGTTAGAGGCCTTTCAGCTTCAGCTTCCTTAGGATTACAATGACCAATCATATACGAAAAGCTTGCAATCCAATTACCACAATGATCTCAGCTTATAACACCACAACATCCTACTCTCTTTGTAAGCAAAGATACTATGCCATCAACATTAACCTTTAGCCAATCACGAGGAGGTTCTTGCCAAGCTCTGTTTTCGCTCATCCTATAGAGAGATTTACCAAACATTGATTCTCTCTGGGTACAAAAAATTGCCATGAATGCAAGATGATTGAAAGCAGGGTCTCTTGGCTTAACAAAATTATCACTGAAGATGTAGGGTCGAGAGAGAAAAGAGAAGAGGGATTAGGAAGACAGAGGGAAGAATTCTGTCAAATTTCTCATGCCTTTCGCCATTCATGAATTCCCTATTTAATGGATTACAAATTCCTTATTTGAATTCGGATAACAGAATGAATAACAACTAATCCTAGAATTTAGAGACAATGAATAAAACGTGCCCTATTAAATAGGCATAATTCCTAATAAACTTAAATGCTTTAAATAAAGCTTATTGTCTACTTTAGCAATTGGGTTGGCCCTAAATTACTGGACATAGTCTGTGAGGTAGGCTGGATGCTTCTTCTTGCGTGTGGGCCTTGGGGTAACGACTTGGGTCACTACATCCCCTTCCCCTTCAAGCAAATCCATGTCCTCATGGATAGGATTCTGTCGTGATTGCAAGCCAGTGATCTTTGGCCGTGTGGAAGCAGAAGTGGTTACGGATTGGCTAGGAGTTTGGACAGGTCCGTCAATGTTTTTGTCATTTTCCCCTTTACCAAAGATTGTCTCCTTCTCCTCCCAAGTAGCATCTTCCGGAACACTATTCGACCATTGGACCAGCAACTCTTGTACTTTCTTCCCCTTCTTCCAAATATCTCGTTCGCCCAGAATGCCACTACCTTGTCAACGGGTCTGTTGTCCTTCGATTCTTCTGGAAGTGGGTGGATCTTGAACGTAGCGGAGGAGTGGAACGGTTTTAGTAGCGAAACGTGAAAAACCGGATGGATTTTTGAAGATTCCGGTAGTTTCAGACGATAAGCAACTTTGCCTATTCGTTCCAGTACTTCGAATGGGCCATAGTACCGTAGAGAAAGTTTTTGTGAGCTTCGTCTTGCAACTGAAAACTGGCGATACGGCTGTAGTCGAAGCAGAACCAGGTCGCCCACCTTGAACTCCCATGACTTTCGTTTCTTGTCGCTAAAAGCCTTCATAGAAGTTTGAGCTTTATGTAGGTTCTATTTCAAATTAGTCATGATTTTGTCTCTTGATGCGAGGTCTATGTCAATGGCTTCAAGGTTGCTCCCGCCTAAGCAGTAAGATAACAAGTTCGGTGGTGGCGTGCCAAAGGTAATCTCAAATGGGGTGAAGCCAGTCGACCTATTGAACGATGTATTGTAGTGGAATTCCGCGAAACTCAGAATTTTGGATCAGGACTTCGGGTTATCATGAACGAAGGCCTCAGGTAGGGGTGAGCAAGAGAGACCTGCAGCCCAACCAACCGCCCGCGGCCCGTGATATTATCCCCATATGAAGCCCGCCCAAAATGGGCCCGTAACGGGAACGAGCTAACCCGTTACCCGTTTACACAAGACGGGCGGGTCACGGGTTGAGGCATGAATACTCCGTGCCCGCCCGTGACCCGTTTACACACATATATTTTTTTTTTAAAAAAAAAGCTTTCTCAATTCTCAGTCCAGCCCAGCCTCCTCCAGTGCAGGTCCAACGGTCCAGTTTAATTGTTTTGTGTTTTACTGGCTATACATGGGAAAAAAAGAAAGGGAGGGCGAGAAAGAAAGGAGGTTAAGAATTAAGTGTATATATGTATGGCTTAAAGAATTCTTTGTTAGCCGCGGATAGCATCTCTCTATTTAATTAGCTGACAATCCATTTAATTAACAAGTATCTCTCTTATCATTGATATGAAGCTGAAGGTTCGTTGTTCCATGCATATTATTTGCATTCTTCAAAATTACACCTTCAACATTCCATTACTTCTTGTAATCAGTTCTCAATTAATCTTATTTCTTGATCCAATTAAACTTAATACTTAATAGTAGTTGTTGAATTAAAAGCTAATAGCTTTATAATTTGCTGCTAAGAATAGCCAAATTAGCGCAAACTTTTGACACTGTGATTTGGAAAAGACAACATATTCAATCACCAGAATTAATGCTAATTTTAAATTGTGCTATAATTAATTTTTTTTATATATAAACTGTGCCATAATTAATGAAACTACACCGTGTTCCATATATTTTTGGGCTTCAAAGTTGAAATTGCACCTGTATAACTGCACCTTTGGCCCAAAAACGCAAAAACAAATGGGTTTGGGGCCAAAAACTATTCTGGGCCTTTCTTTTTTTTTTTTCTAAATGGTACATATTTCATAAATGGGTTGACCTGTACCCGTTTATGAAAACTTGTTTAACCCGTACCCGTTTTCACGGGTTAAATGGGCTTTCTTCACGGGTACGGGGCAACCCGTACCCGTGGACTCCAAAATGGGCGGGGCACGGGTTGACCCCTGGGGCAGCCCCACTCGCCCGTTGCTCAGGCCTACCCTCAGGTATTGTTCTAGACATCTGTTTACCCTTCCGTCTGACCATCGGTTTCTAGGTGATACGATGAACTATATCGCAGGTCTGTCCCCTGAAGTTGGAACAAGGATTGCCAGAACTTGCTAAGAAAAATTGGATTGCAGTCCGAGATAATGGTCTTTGGAAAGCCGTCGAGCTTCTCGACGGAGTCCCAAAAGACATTTGCGACTTTAGCAGCTGTAAAGTTGGAATGTAAAGGTATGAAATGTGCGCCCTTTGATAACCTGTCAACCACAACAAAAATGGTAGAAAAACCGTTAGAGTTAGGCAAATTGGTAATAAAATCCATGGTTAGATCGGTCCATATTGTGTTGGGCGTAGGAATGGGTTGTAATAGGCCATATGGTGAATGGTTTTGTGGCTTAATTTTCTGACATTCCTCACAGTATTTGACAAAATTCTTGACATCTCTCTTTAATCCCTTCCAGGTAAAAACTTTGTTGATGCGCATAAAGGTGTTTTGAACTCCCGAATGGCCTCTGAGCAGTGAGCTATGGAATTCATGTAGCAACTGATCCTTCAGTGAAGAGTTCTCAGGGATATAGATTCTTGAGGTATGGAAAAGAATTTTATTTTGCAATTTCCAATCCTTCCATTTTTGCAGTTCTGCAATAAGTCCCTGGATAACCGTTATAGAGTAGGGGTCCTCTGTGAGGTCTTGCTACAATGTTTGAGTGATATTGCTTGTTGGGGCTGATAAAATTGAAAGCTCTGATTGGGGTAGGGAAACATTGTCTTCAGGATATCTTGATAAAGCATCAGCTGCTTTATTTGATTTACCCGATTTATATATGATAGTGTAGGAAAAACCCAGTAATTGTGATAGAAACTGCTGCTGCTCTGGGGTCTATACGACTTGTTTCATCAAATGGTATAGACTCTTATGATCTGTTCTGATCACGAAAGTAGATCCCAATAGGTATTGTCTCCATTTAGAAACGCTACATGTAATTGCATACATTTCTCTAATGTACGTTGATTTCTTTTGCATTGCTGGACTTAATTTCCTACTATAGTAAGCAATAGGCCTATCGTTTTGCATTAATACAGCGCTAATACCTACTCCTGATGCATCTGCCTCCAAGATAAACGGTAGAGTGAAATCGGGTAGAACCAGAATAAGAGCTGTAGTCAATAATTCTTTTAAAACGTTGAAAGCCTTGTCTTCCTTCGGACCCCATGTGTACCCGATCTAAGATAATAGATCAGTAAGCGGTGTTGCTGAGGACGCAAAATGTTTAATAAAGCGTCCATAGTAGCCCGCCAAGCCTAGGAAAGCTCGCACCTGAGTTACTGTGGTAGGTGTAGGCCAATTGACTATCAAGTGTATTTTCTCTAGATCAGGAGCTAGCCCATTTCCCGAAATTATATGTCCCAAAAATTGAATAGAATCTGTAGCAAATATGCATTTGCTCTGTTTGGCAAATAAAGAATTTTTTCGTAGGGTAGATAGGACTTCCCGAAGATGTAACATATGAGTGTGTAGCGATGGGCTATAAATTAAAATGTCATCGAAGAAAACTACCACAAATCTTCTGATAAAAGGGGAGAATACCTCATTCATTGTTGCTTGAAATGTTGAAGGAGCATTAGATAGGCCAAAGGGCATGACTAAGAACTCGTAGTGGCCGTGATGAGTTCGAAAGGATGTTTTGTGAATGTCTTCAGGGTGCATTAGGACCTGGTGGTAACCAGACCTCAAATCTAGTTTAGAAAAAATGAAGGATCCATGTAACTCGTCTAGGAGCTCATCTATTGTGGGAATAGGAAATTTGTCCTGTATTGTAACCGCGTTTAATGCTTTATAGTCAACACAAAATCTCCATGAACCATCTTTTTTCTTGACCAGTAGAACCGGTGAACTCTAGGCAGAGTGGCTGGGGCGAATAATCCCATCTTGTAGCATATCGGATACTAGCTTTTCAATCTCATTTTTTTTGGAAATGTGGGTACCTGTAAGGGCGTACTTGGACTGGTTTTGTGTTGGGTAAGAGATGGATATGGTGATTTGTGGATCTTTGTGGTGGGAGTTGGGTAGGGGTGCTGAATACATCGGCATAATCGTTCAGGATCTGTGAAACAGATGGGTTATTTGTGGGTAGTGAGTGGACACTAGGTGGGGCGATGGAGGAAAGGCACATAAGGTAAGATTCAAGTGGTTCTTGGCTAATGAGCTTGTGGAGTTGGGAGTTGGTGATTGGGGATGGAGTGAGGCTTGTGTTTCCATGTAGGGTAATGAGTTGCGGTTTATGAGTAAAAAGCATGGTCATTTGGTTGTAATCTGTTGTGATAGGGCCCAAGGTAGACAACCATTGGACACATAGAACAATGTCCGCCCCCTGTATATCAAGACATATAGGTCAATATCAAAGACGGTGTTTCGGTGCATTGAGATAGGTACTTTTGTGCAAATTCCTTCGCATACCAAGCTGTCCTCGTTTCCAACCTGGACTTTGAATTGTTTGATGGCTTGTATAGGTAACTGGAGATGTTGAGAAACCCGTTCTGTTATGAAGTTGTGAGTACTTCCACTATCAATTAGAATCTGCAGTGGAAAGCCTCTGACCGTACCAGTTAGGCGAAATGCTTTTGGCGAGTGATGACCAAATAGAGCATTGAAACTGATCTCAGGATAGGTAGGACTTTCAATTTGAACCTCTTCGTTGTTAACTTGCTCTAGTTCAGGTTCTTCATGGTCATTGATTAGGATGCACATAAAAGATGCTCCCGGTTTGCAACGATGTCCAAAAACATATTTTTCATCACAGTTATAACAAAGTCCCTTTTCTCGTCTAGCGGCCATCTCCGTCTGTGATAACCTTTTAATGGGTACTGAGGTGGGTGTGCCCGCGGTAGGTTTAGTGGCTGTGCTAGGCAATTGTGTTCCTCTAGGTGACCAGTGCAAGGAGCGTTCTTCAGCTTCTACAAAATTTCGTGCAAGGCCCCATGCTGCATAGAAGTTGGTAGGCAGATGAGCTTGAACATCACTTCTTACCTTTGGTTTCAATCCCGCAATAAACATGCTCTTGCGAAGGGTATCTGGTATGCCCGTCACCCTGCATGACAAGTTTTCAAATGTTGTTTGGTACTCTCTTATTGTTCTAGTCTGCGATAACTTACATAATGCCCCTGCTGGATCTTCATACGCTGTTGGCCCATAACGGTTGAGAATTGACATTCGAAACTGACCCCAACTGGTTATTAAGCCTTCCTATGACAAGGTCCTGTACCAACTATTTGTCAGTGCGTCTAAATGAAAGGACGCAATGCGCAGCCGATCTGGTTCAGGAATGGAGTAGTAATCACAATATTGATCAACCGCAAACAACCAATCAGTTGGATCACCTTGGTCGTAGCGTGGGAAATCCAAGCGTAACGATTTGGAGCGAGGTGGATCTGTGCGGTTTGGTCCTGCTCCCAGAATACTTGTGTTCTGAGTAGCTCGTTGAGTTTCCATGAATCGAGTCATTTCAAGGTGAAAACGTTCCATTAGTCGGTCAACAGTAGCGTCCAGTTGCTCCTGGCTGCTCCGTTGTTGTTGGGTAAAGAACGCTTGCTCTCTTTCTTCAGCTGCGCGTTCTCTTTCTTCGACTGCAGCTTGTTGCTGCTAAACCGCATTGATCTGATCTTGTAGTTGTGTCAAACGAGTGTTTTGTGCTACCATGGAGGTGAGTAGGTGAATGAAAGCATCAGATGTAGGGTCGAGAGAGAAAAGAGAAGAGGGATTAGGAAGAGAGAGGGAAGAATTCTGTCAAATTTCTCATGCCTTTCGCCATTCATGAATTCCCTATTTAATTGATTACAAATTCCTTATTTGAATTCGGATAACAGAATGAATAACAACTAATCCTAGAATTTAGAGACAATGAATAAAACGTGCCCTATTAAATAGGCATAATTCCTAATAAACTTAAATGCTTTAAATAAAGCTTATTGTCTACTTTAGCAATTGGGTTGGCCCTAAATTACTGGACATAGTCCGTGAGGTAGGCCGGATGCTTCTTCTTGCGTGTGGGCCTTGGGGTAACGACTTGGGCCACTACAGAAGATCACGTTATTTCTTCAAGTCCATAATTTCCAGATCCCCATGTCAAAAATTAAATTTTACTTGGAGTTATAATTTCTGCCAATTTCTTTCATGAAATTGAAGATAAACCAATAAGTCATTAAAGAAGCAAATAACCTAGGATAATACCTGGGGTTGAATTAGCGTTCTCCACATGTTTCTTCGCATAAGCACAGTCTTGCAAGATGTGACTAGCGTTTTCCATGTGAGAATGATAGTATAAACATAGTGATGAGGAAGATGATCATTTACTACGCCACTCATTGGTTGGGAGTCTGTTATGGAAAGCTAACCACATAAAGACCTTGATCCGCTCAATCCCTTACCACTTCCAGATATACTTAAAACTCAGACGATGAAAAAGGTTAGCATCTGGTTTATCAATAAAAAGTTCGGTTTATCAATAAAACACAAATGTTTGGATTTGTTTTTATGAGAAGGAAGGGTGTATTACTTGTTGGAAATTATACCTTAGAGGCTAATCATTATATAACTAAAACTAATTAAGATATCATATCTTAAATTTAATTTATGAAGATAAATCAAAGATTTAATTTTCGGATAAATATATAGTATCTCAGATTTAATTAAATTGAGATATAGTATCTAAAATTTAATTAATAAAAAGATATCATATCTCATATTTAATTTATAAAGATAGATTAAATTTGTAGCTTTTAATTTGAATTAAATAAATAGATTAGATTAGATCTATTGGACAGATTTAATTAATGCTATTTAAATATAAAAGTCGAATTCAAGATTAATTAAGATTAATCTTCAATAGTTTAATGCGGCCTAATTAGGGTTTTAGAAACTCTATAAGAGATATTGATCTAGTCGTATTAAAGTAAGTGAATAGCCGCAAAAGAAAAACCCTAGAGAAAAAGAGTAAGACACAGAGTAAGAAGGCGCTAGCATGTTAACGTCTGTGTTGAAAAGCTGTTTGGTGTGGATACCGGTAGAGGGAGCGGATCTGTAGAGTCGACTTTTAGAGATTGATCAAGTAAGAAGGCATTAGCCTACGAGTTCAAATATACGCACACGAGCATACACAAAGGTACATTTTCTAACATGCAACTTGATTTAAACGCCGTTGATAGATCCTCCGATGGGATTCGTAAAAATTTTAATTCCCTACATATACGGACCCCAACATTACTATCATTAAGCAAGACCAATAGAGGGTGTATCTTGAAAAAAGGGTGGGACTCATTTGAAATTAATTTAGCCTTTTTTCCCGTCATCAGACAAATTTTTGCTTCTCAACCGTCGTAGCTTTTCAAACTCAAGCAACAATTGGCTATGATGCCAATTTGGGCGAAGACCAATCCGTAGCTTTTCAAACAAATGCTTGTTTGGGCATGTTACCAATCCAGACGTCAATTACCAATTTTGGGTCTCAACCATGTTAGCTTTTCAAACAATGTACGCCAATCCAAACATCTATGGCAATTAATCATCACAATTACATAAAAAAAACAACTACTCCAATTTTGAGGTTTGTCTCAACTGGCATAGCTTGTCTCAGCTGTTAATGGGCTTATGAGATGTATAATTACTATCTCATATCCTTGATATAAGATCTTGTTAACTAATGGGGGTTAGATCTAGAGTTAGGAATACAGTTGCGGGTTGGCCTATATCAACTTGTGTGCCAGACGATGCGAGTTGGCAAAATGTTCACCCTATCCTGCAGTAGTGGGTTGGAGGGCTAGCATGCTTACTCACATTTTTTTTTTATAAAAAAAGCACATATTTTCTTAATATGGCTGATAATCCAAGATACATATATATAAGTCATCAAATTTTCCTTCCTAGAATCAACCATTCCATTTATAAAAATTCAAAAACATAATTCACAAGAGATAAAGTTATCAAGTTTGCCAAGTTTACAAATAAACAACGTCAATCATCCTCAATCGATCAATATATAATAATTTGGTTTAATGAAGGAGGATAGAGGCTGAGATTTTTCTTCTTTGGGATTGGAAGGTATCAAGGTGGAAGTATGGATGGGTCTTGTGATATTATCATATTAAAAAAAAAAATTGTGTGGGCCAACTTGCAACCTGCGGGTTGGCCCTAAATAAACAATTGTGCCACACAGTGAGGCCTATGCGGCCTACACTTTTTGTGGGTTGGGAATTCCGAACCCAAACCTTGCCCAAACTTGTAGGCTAGTAGGTTAAGCCCATGTTACCAGCTTTAATTGGGTCTAGTGAAATGGACTAATCCCTTATAATGTAGTGAACCAAGATTCAAATCACTGTTGTGTGATGTGCCTATATTTAGTGTTCAATAGTACCTCGAATAAGATTGTCTCCAATGGAAAAATACTTGTACTTAACAAAAAATATTAGATGTTGTTCGTACATATGCAAGAAGGAGAATTCATCAAACATGATTGCCTCTCACCGGAGGAAAAATGTACTTGCAAAAAAAAAAAAAAAAAGATCTCATTTATAGTGTAACATGTCTCTTATTTACAAGGAGAGAGAATAATATATTTATCTCATTTATATGTTACATCATTAAATTTTTCATATATACACTTTAACATTTAATTTATTGTTGTGTATATTTTTTGTGCATGTCATCCTTGCGTAGGGGCCATGTAATCTTCTCTGTATTGTTCTAATTTTCCTAGATGTCCCGGTATGGACTATTATTGTGTATACTTTGCTATTATGGAGTTTAGTGTATCCTAAATAGGGATAAAATTGAAAGTTGCTATATTTTAAGGAAAATTTAATTAGGTTTAAGGTTTTAATTGACTTAAGAGTATCTTCTCCATTATTTAGATACTTAGTTTTAGGTGAAACTAAAGAAAATTCCTCCATTAAAAAAAAAATTGCTGAAAAGGACCCAAACTAGAGTATTATGTATACATAATTTCTAGAGTACCAGTTTTTTGTATCAAAATTTATCATGTCATTCTTACTAATAAAATTTTCAATGAAGGACTTTTGTTCAACTTTTCCTTATTTTAAATATTTTTTATTTTAATATAAGATTTTATCGCAATAAAATAAGAAGAATTATTTTGCAGTCTTACATATGCAATCTAAATGTAAAAAGTTTCACAACAGATGAATAGCATGAAATGATAAGATGTGGTGTAGGAAATGACAAGTTATGGTATATTGACAACTCAAAGAACCTTTTAGTCATCAAATCATTTATATGAGACTGCAAAATAATTCTCTATGAAAAAAAAGTGAACTTTCAAGGTAGTCACTATATTGCAATAAATCACCTAAAAGGGAGGTGAATTGAGTGAGTAATAGAATATAAAACAACCTTAACATATAATTAAATCGCAAGGTAAAAGTTATAAAGATATCATTGAAGTGTGCACAAACATATACTGGTTCAAACTTAATCTCGTGACCTACGTCTAGTCCTTAGAGCTTTCCTGAGATTTTCACTATCTTTCAACAATGATTACAATAAGCTTAGAGTAATCTTATCAGATTCACTCCCACTTACAACTATAATCAGACAACCATACTCATAGTCCCACTACCTCATGATTTTACAAAACTCAATTGAATGATGATAACTCTCTTATAAAGTAGATGAATAAACACTGAATATATGAATTTCTCAAAGATAATTCAAAGACTATAAATGAGCAATAACTAATCAATTCATATTACTGTCATTGGTTGTTAGCTCCTAGTTCAACTCCATTAATAACTATTGATAAAGTTTCAAGCTATCTGTTAAGATACTTCATTCCTTCCGTTAGACACATAAGCTTTCCATTAGACACAAATCAGAGTCATTAGAAGATTTGAGGATATGTCACTTTCGTATCACTATAAAAAATCATATGACATGCCTTTAGCCTGTAGTTGACTAAGGGAGTGTCACCATCACTTTCGCCAGAATGGGTGTCTAAAACCATGATCATTTGACTTGTTATGAATTGCATTTTGCGTGTGTGCGCTCTGTTTTTTACAATGCATTTAATATTCTGACTTGTTCTTTGCTTTATGAAGATTTGCATGTAATCCTTTAGCCAATTAACTAAAACTCACTAACAAAAATATTTAGAAGCGTTTAGACTTATAATGAGTAGTGATCGAATGTAATAAAATGGTAATCAGAGAAATTTAAATTTATAAAGACGAAGAAGACGAAGTTTAGAAATAACTTGCTCGAGTACAAATTTGGTCTACTCAAGCAACTTACAAATTTATTTTCCAAGTAGAGTTCAACATATAAGCTTACTTGAATAAGCATATAGCTTTGCTCGAGTAACATTTTTTAGTAAGTCTTATGAGTGTTCGAGCAATATCTTGTGTAAGGCAATAGGTTAGTTATCAAAATATGTATGCTTGAGTAAGGATTACTCTTGCTCGAGTAGGCGCTTCAATGTGCTCGAGCAACCACTGTGTAAGCAGATACATTAGTTATCAAAACATATATGCTCAAGCAACGTTGTTTCCTTGCTTAAGTACTATGCTTGAGTAAGTCAGATCCTTGCTTGAGTAACAACTTGAAAGAGTATAAGTTGGTCATCAAAACATATAAGCTTGAGCATCTTTGTTTCCTTGCTTGAGTATCATACTTGAGTAAGTCAGATTATTGCTCGAGTAAATAGGCTTCTTGCTTGAGTATTGTTGAAAAGCATAAGGAGTGCGTGTTTAAAATACTTTGCTCAAGGTAAGTGTCACTTACTTGCTCAAGTAAGTATCACTTACTTTGTTGTGCTCGGGTAACATCATGATACAGCTCTTCAAATTTTGCTTAACTGAAATCTTATTTATTTACAAGTCTTATTATCATTAAAACATGAAATCAAAAACTAACACATATTTTTAGAAGCTTGTTTTAAAAGTAAAACCTTGTGTTGTCTAACTAAAATCTTTATTTCCTGACTTTTTTAGCTCCTTCAAATAAATGAAAAAAGTTACTTCCAGTTAGATTAATTAGATCATCATTTTCAACATATTTTATTTATAAAAGGTTCTATCATAAATTTTTTTAAAAAAATTTATTATTAAATAATTAAAAAAATAGAAAATATATCGCACCTCTGTAGACAATAAAAAAAAATGAAAAAAGTGATTATTAAGAAATAATAATAAAATCATTTTGTAAAGTTAATTACTATTTTTACAAATTAATCATTTTTAAAAATTATGGGTTTAGATTGACAGTGATAAAAGAAATTTTTATTTCATCTAACTTTTACAAATTTAAGTTAAAGTAAAAGTTTATGAGTATAATTTAATCTATGTATAGTTTTGAGGGAACGGTGTACTACTATTATTAAGTGAGACCAATGACGAGGATGCATTTTCAAAAGAAAGTGGGACTCATTTAAAATTTCGCCTTCCCTTCATCTTGCGCCAAGTTTTCAAACACATTTTGGTTTCTCAACCGTCGTAGCTTTTCAAACTAAAGGCAATGAGCATATTGCAAACCCAAAAGTCAATGCTCCATTAAAAGCAACTACTCATCACAATTCCATTAAAAACTACTACAATTTCGAGGTATGTTTCAACATCCATAGCATGCAACTACTTTGGGTATAGCTTCTCGGAGTTCATAGTTGCCAATCCCAGTGACCGATATGGATTTGATCCTTTGTATCGGAATCTCTTTTACAAAATTTACACTGATTTTTTTTTTTGTAATGTTACTTTTTTTTTTGTGATGTTGTAAATTTACACAATAAATTTGTAAAAGAGGGTCCGATGCAAAGGACCAAATCCAGATCCCCCAACGACTATTCTTATTTGGATGTTCATCTCAACCAGCTAGCTTAAGAATGCTCCTAGTGTAGCTTTTCATTGTTCGAAGTTGCCCTCCAACGACTACTCCAATTTCGAGGTTCTCAACCAGCGTACATCAAATATTCCTTGGTATAGCTTTTCAAGGTTCATAATTGCCCCCCAATGACTACTTCAATTTATGGGTTCATCACAACCGACGTAGCTTGCGAATGGCCCTGACATAGCTTTTCAGTGTTTGTAGTTGGCCTCTAGCAATTGCTCTAATTTCAAGGATTTCAACTAGTGTAGCTTTTTGGGGTTTGTAGTTGTCCTCCTAGTGACTAGTCCAATTTTGTGACTTGTCTCAACTTGAATAGCTTGTGAATACTCCCGCCATAGATTTTTTAGATACATCTCAACCCGCATAGCTTGCGGCTACTCTTGAAGTAACTTTTTGGGGTTTGTAGTTGTCTTTCCTAACACAATTATCTTTTTAAGGATTCAAATTTAAGACCTAACATAATTTATTGGTCTCTACACCGTTAGACTAACTCTGTATTGGTAGCAACTAATTCCTATAATTGTAGCTTAAAAATTTAATTGTTTTTTAAAAAATAAAAAATATAGCATTTCAATTTTAAAAAAAATGGAAAATCGATTATTAAAAAATAACAAAACAATTTGTGTTAATCACCATTTTTAGAAGTTTGTTATGATAATCAAATTTTATATTAAAAAAAATTTAGAAAAAATTTTATTTCCTAACTTTATTTTCTCCCTTTCAAATAAATGAGAAAGTTTACTACTAATTATTCTCTTAAAATTTATTGGATAATTATATACAGAAATATACTTTTGATTCTTTAACTTAATATAAAATTTTAATTTGGTCTCATAATTTTAAAAATCATATTTGTAATCATTTAATCATAATATTGTTATTGTCAAATGATATATTTTTTTTATATTATTCATCATTATTTTTAAAATTAAACTTAATATGTCCGCATTTAAAAAGATCTTTTCAAAATTTAAAATATCAATAGCATTATTTTTATTAACGGAATTAGGGTTAAAGATTAAAAAGACGACCAAAATGAAATTGTATATAAAGTTATTAAAAAACCAAATGTGTACTTTTGCCAATGCCATAATTATATTTAAAAGAATTTCTTTTAATACAAGATTCTATCAAAAAATATTATTAAAATAGTCATTTTAAGTTAAATAAGCATTTTAAGAAGTTTTTTTTATTATGCTCTTACAAAAAGAAGTTTGTTTAATATAAGATTTTCTTTTAATTAGATAAAAGATTTTCCGTTTGTGGGCATTGCACGTAGAGTAAAATCGTTGTGTATACAAACCACATTTTCAGGCCTTACCATATCAAACACTTCTCATCGGCGACGATTGGCTTCCTCTCCTACAAATGCACGCAAAGCCCTGCAACTCAGGTACTACCCCCAAACTTCACTCACTCAACTTTCTTTGTGTCATTTCATTTTCGAATGAGATTCTCTTGGCGGCTAAACTTCCATGCTCTCGCTGCATTTGCTGGTTCTAAACTCCACAAAGTCATAAATTCTTGAATTTCTCAACGGAAATTTACCTGATTATTGACTTCCGCCGACGTTTAAGGGTTTGAATTTCTAATCTTTCATACCTTATGTTATTAGTCCTTCACTACTCTTTTTTTCGAGTTTTGAAAGTTTGTACTCGATAAAGAAGCAACTTCGCCTTATTGATGATTCTTGTTTTCGTCGGGTGACTCTGTTTGATCGTGTGTAAACCTATTTCTTTCTTTGTTCTTTTCATTTTAATATCTTTTGCGTCATCGTTGGGTGATGGAAATTCAGGGCTTTCATTTCTTTGAATGGTACCTTCGTAAAGAAGACAGTATTTACTGTTACATGTAGCTTGAGTGTCAGTAATTTTGTTATCGTTGAGTAAAACGGCGAAGAATATTGAAGTTAATTTGATTTTTGGAGGCTGTAGCATATTTAGTTACATATTTGCTATGTGTACCTGTGTATTGACTTATTAAACAGGAAATCCATCTTCTCAGCTTCTTTTCTGGAGACTACTGCTTTAGGTCATTTTGGCACCAACATTTCCTCAATTTTTCACGAAACTATTTGTTTCAGAAGCAAAAGGAAGACAATTTTTCGCGAAAGTATTTATCAAGATCCATATGATTGGGTGCCTTTCAGTTTGCTTGGTGCATAAGGAACCTTTGATGGTGGTCTTTTTATTAACAAATTTTCACCTCTATTTTCTCAGTTGGAAAGGAACTTCCTTTGCTGATATAATGATATCTGAATATGCTTATAACTATGCTGATATAATGAAATTGGAGAATTTACGTTGATAATAGGAAATGCTTATGGTTTAAGCACTTGATGTGGTGATTTAAATACTTCAGTTGACTATAGATTATTTAAGTAAAACCACTTGTTCAAATTTCTTTCGCTATGCTATACCAAAAAAAGAAAACTTTGATTTGTTGATTATTAGACATCACCATGTCAGAGTTTCACTCTTTATTCTATTTTCCACTACTTTTCGTTGAAACACAGTTCTTTGATTTAGTAATCGTTATCAGTTTCTTGCGCCAAACTGGTATGAGATCGCATGTTTTTTGAAATACATGCATCTATGGTGCATTTTGTGTGTGTCCAGAATTAGAAATAATCAGGGAAGTACACCCTAAACCTTTCTGGTTTGTGTTTGATATGGAGCAGAAAGAACTGCTGTAAGCAAGAGTTTGTTTATGATTTATGGATTAGAAGTTTATTTGTAAATTGTACAGCTTTCCCTTAAAAACGCAATTTCTGTTGTTTACAAACAAGGTGGGCTACTAACTGAGATATCAGGTTAGAAGTGAGAAGGTTCAAGTGGACAAATCACAGGAGTAAATTCAGATCTATTTTTAATGTGTTTGCTAGGTATTAAATTTCTTAAAAAGATTATGATAAATAAATATATTTTACAGCTCAATACGACATGATTGAGTCTTGAAAAAGAGTTCTGTATGTTACATTTTTTGTTGTAGAACTTACAGAAAACAACTAAGGATTAATAATTAGGGCATCTGAACTTTTAGTTGATATAGAGATTTGGTATAATGTCACTTGTCTTAATAAGGGGGAAAATGCAGGTACGGTAGAGGTCCACATTTTCTTGACAAACAAGTGGCTCCTATGTTAGTGTTGAATCAGGGGACATTTACTTATTGAAACTCTCATGGCTCCCAATGCAACAACCCTTAATCCAAGAGTTGCCAAGGCCTTCAGCGCCATGAATGACTTAGGAATTTCTCGTGATGAAGTGGAACCGGTGTTGCAAGAGCTGTTAAGATTGTATGATAAGAAATGGGAATATATTGAAGAAGATAACTATCGGACACTTATAGATGCATACTTTGAGCTTAAGGAAGATAAGGTAACTCTTATAAACATATTTTGTTTTTTATACACTAAAATATCTTCTTATTTATTCTGTTTGTAAATATTCTATTTGCACATTCTCAGCACCTGTTTTACATTATTATCTGTTGAGCAGATAAGAATTGACACACTATAAGTTATAATCTGTTGACTATCTCTTGACTGCATCGAAAAAATCTGTATTGAGTGACATCTTCCCTTTAACTATACTTTTATGTGTATACTTTGTAGTTTATAACTTACTCCCATATTTTAAAATAGGAAGTAAAAGGTAAAAGAAAAGCTCTCATCAGTTGTAATGGAGGAGAAAGAAAAACTCAACCATTGGCAGATGAAGACGATGTGCAATTGTTAACCATGGACAACTCAAGACAAATATTAGCTGCAGAAAAGAATGGAACGCCTTTAAATACTTCTGGACGGGAAATCATGGAATCATCTCACCGTTTGATGAGCAATACGAGACCTAAAATCGGTCCTCAATCATTGAAAACAAGAATTAGCGGGTTCGAAAGGATATCAAAGTTGCCTCGCACGGCCGTTACAGATATAAAATCAAATTATGAGAAAGAATATTCTGCAAGGCATGGGGAAGACCCTGTTGAAAAGCCTAGCTCTGTTCCTATTCTAAGAGAAAATATACCAAATGGACATTATAGGAAGGAGATGATAAAACCAAGAAATAGACATATCAATTTACATCTCGGATCCAGTTCAACAAGTTGCAGAGGTAGTGTTGCTGTTCTTCCTGATAAAAAATTTGTACCTATGTCCTTTTCTTATGCTTTCATATGCTAAACCGATGAATCTTATCTGAATCTATTTGAATTAATCCTCAATTGTCTTCTTTCTTCCAACATTTAATCTACAAAGGGAAAATGGCTGAAAATTCTCAAAAGAGTGGATTTTTATATCTCTGTTGCCTATTTTTATTGCAAAAGAAAATATTTGGCTGAAATGGGCTGTTGAAGATAATCCCCATTCGTACGTATGTTGGCTAAATCCAACTCCATCATCTCGTATTTACCTAATCTTTCTTACAAGATTATGCTACTCTAGCAGAAAGGAGTGCAGTCTTTTCCATTGTAGCCATCCTCAACATCATCATCTATGTTATTTACTACTTCATTGGTTAGTAAGACTGTTTTGCAGGATTGAACTGCATATTGAAGACAGATGTTCATATCCAGAAGAATTTTGGATTACTCTTTCAGGAAAATAATTTGTGCAGCTTAACTTAAGGAGATTCATTCATGACTTGCTTTGATTTTGCGGGTCATTTTTTTCTTTAAAAAAAATACTGGCCTCCAAAATTTGATCATGGTGCAAATGTGGGATTTGTTTGGTTAAGAAAACATTAACGTCTTAATGAATTTCTTTCTCTATAGTCCACATCACTAAAATGATATAATTTTTTGCCAATTTTTCCCAGGTCCATCTGAGGTTATGACTAGTCATCCATTTATACGTGTGGAATCTGTGGATCTGGATCTGAACAGTGTCATTGAAGATTCTACGCATAATGACAGCCCCACAAGCAGCAAGGCTAATATTGACATTGCCTCTTCACCATCGGGAGAAGTGAAAATTTCCTTAAACTGTGGCCGCGCACTTAGACAGCCAAACTACAATATTCCAAGTTTAAATGCTGTTATGAAGTTAGAGGAGAAGCATCTTAAGTCTAGCAATATTGTAGGACCCGAATTTTCTATGGTGACCGCATTAAATGGTTTGTGTGAAAATTTCCTTAAATTGGGCATGAATACAAATAGAAAATGTTCACTTCCTGAGTTTAACCATGCAACCAGATTAACAAATGGCTCACAAGAAGCTGTTCCTCAAGACGATAGGAAGCTATTCCAGTTTCTTAGTGACATAACAAAGGGCTCGGAAAAGGTGAAGATATCTTTGATAGATGAGTATGGTAGTGGGGAATTGCCAAAGTTTAATTACATACCACATAATCTAATATATCAGAATGCTAATGTAAATATTTCACTGGCTCGTATTGCGGATGAAGGTTGCTGCTCAAATTGTATAGGAGACTGTCTTTCTCAATCACTACCTTGTGCATGTGCTCAAGAAACTGGTGGAGAGTTTGCTTACACAGTGCAGGGCTTGTTGAAAGACGAATTTCTAACATCTTGCACGTCAATGAAACTGGAACCTCAAGCTCATCAATTGGTGTACTGTCAAGAGTGCCCACTAGAGAGGTTTAAGAATGAATTCATACCTGAGCAATGCAAGGGGCATCTGATCAGGAAGTTCATTAAGGAATGTTGGAGGAAATGTGGATGTGACATGCAGTGTGGAAATCGTATAGTGCAACGAGGTTTAAAATGCAAGTTGCAGGCAAGCTGCTCTTTAATTTTCTTACAGTGCTTTTTAGTTGCAAGTGTGAAGATTTTTGTTGAAAGAAAATCTTTCAGAATTGAATTATTACATGTCTTTTACTTGTATCCTTTGTTCTTATGGCTACAGTATATATTTTAGTTTATTATAATGGCTACATTGTTGTCTTTAAATTCTCAGGTGTTCTTTACCGGTGGAAAAAAGGGCTGGGGCCTTAGAACACTGGAAGATTTGCCTAGGGGATCCTTTGTGTGTGAATATGTCGGCGAAATATTAACCAACATGGAGTTGTATGAAAGAATTATGCACAAAAATGGCAATGACAGACATACATATCCTGTAACCCTTGATGCAGACTGGGGTTCAGAAGGTGTTTTAAAGGATGAGGAGGCACTGTGTCTAGATGCCACATATAATGGAAATGTTGCCAGGTTTATCAACCATAGGTAAGGTTTATATGTCTGAGGGCTTGCATTTTTGGGGGGGGGGGGGGGGGGGGGAATGATACTGCCACGGGTTCTTAATATAAGACATATTTGAGGGTTGATCTTGGTCCTAAATATAAGATATGTTTTTTTATATTTGTCAATTTTTTCTTAATTTAATCCTACTAATATTCCATCAACAATAATCAAGAAGTAAAGGGAATAAGAGAATTAAGGAAGATGATGGATGTTTTAAAAAATACATGTCATACAAACTATATTAACCAATTTCCTTAATCTAATCAAATCAAATTAGGTAAATATGTCTCATATTAAGGATCCAAGGGAATATTTTCTTAAATTTCTATAAGGAATAGTTTATTTGCCAAACCACACAACTCTGAATTTCTTTAGTGATCTACAAAATCCTGTCATTTCGATATGTGCTGCTGCTTTTGATCTATTGAAGTCCATGAACTAGTGTAGCTTTCTCTTTTTTAGCTCCCACCCCTCCCTTCACTTTTTCTTTTTCTAAAACAATGTTTGCTCTTCACTTTCAGATGCTCAGATGCAAATCTGATTGACATTCCCGTTGAAGTGGAGACTCCCGATCGCCATTATTATCATGTACTTATTTAATTGATTTTATATTCATGTTTTACCTTCGTTATGATGTATGAGCCTTCTTTTTTTAGTTTTTTTTTTTTTTTTTTGGGGGGGGGGGTGGGTTTCTTAACATTATAGTTTACAAAAGTTGATGGGGCAAGAAGGAAATTATCTTTTGGAACTATTGAGAGTTCATTTTCTGTTGTTATCTGCAGCTTGCCTTCTTTACCAACAAGAAAGTAAGAGCTTATGAAGAGTTGACGTGGGTACGTGGGTTTGAGCCTTAATTTATGAAATTATATTTGCATCTTTTCCCTGCAAGCATTACTTCTACACTGTTTCTCTCAATTTTTGACTTTTTTTTTTCACTTTTATCTTAGGTATGAAATACTCCTCCGGTTCTATGTATAAATCATTTCCTGTATGCTTCAAAAAAATAAAAACCTTAAACTTCATTAACTCTACTTTAAAATTCAGCGATTTTTTTAGCTTTTTCTCTATTTAATATACATTATACCGGTGGAAACACAATCAGCACAATAATAAATGAAGGGTAAAGATTATACATTTATATGAAAAATTTAATGATGTGACTTATAAATAAAACAAACAAAAAATTATTCTCTTATTGTCCTATAAATAGGATTAGAGTTGTCAAGAATGAAGTTAAATCTTTGCATACATGTCACTTTCTCCGAGGTTGTCCATTTTCTCTCATCAATAAGAAGTGTGTGAAACTATCTGCAGGATTATGGCATTGACTTTGATGATCATGATCACCCAATCAAAGCATTCCAATGTTGTTGTGGAAGCCCATTCTGCCATGAGAAGAAGCGTAAAGGTCAGTTAAAATAATCTTAGTCCGTGGGGTCAGTTAAGAGATGATACTACAGCAACAAAAGTTGGATTTGGCTTACATCCGTTGCCAATATCCGTCCGCTACCTTTATACTGCGTCATTTTAGCGTAAAAACTGTGAAGTTCTTGTCTATAAAAAAAAAAATTTAAGGTACTAACCGGTACTAAAAAAATATTTAAGGACACTACTACACTGACTAGTGCTGAAAAAATACTTTCATAATCATGAAAAAATATTTTAGGATCTTGAAAAAATATCTTAAATTATATATTTGGTATCAGTTATGACTCTTAAATATTTTTTTTAAGTACCAGTGAGTATTCTAAAATAACATTTTAATACAATTCAATACTCTAAAATATTTTTCCAAGGTCTTTAAATAATTTTTTAAGATAATATTTTTTAGTAACAGTCAATATCTTAAAATATCCTTTTAATATTAGTCAATGTCTAAAATATTTTTTTCACGATCATGAAGTATTTTTTCAGCACCGGTCAGAATTCAGGATGTATCTTTTTAATAACAGTCAATACCCTATAATATTTTTAAAAAAAGAAGAAAAGGGCAAGAGCTTCAAAACGATGCAGTATTAAGGCACTGGACCGATATTGGCATGGATGTAAACCAAATCCACAAAAGTTGTTTCAGCATAAAGATGGTTTGCTCATAAGCTGCGGTGGATTTTTTAGGGAAGCGAAAATTAGTGAAACGTGGAGGAGGCGAGAGGAAAGTCTAAAGAACTTGTTTGGATACCGTTCAGTTGGCCGAAAATCTCTTTGCAAGTTATGTGGAAAAAAACCAATGAAGCTCCCTATTTCAACCATTGCAACTGCTGCACCCAAACAACGTTCTTGAGCTACTCAGACTAAATCCAATATTGTCACTATTTCTTGCGGCAGGGAAAACATTATGTGATATAAAATCCAGGGTGATTAGTTGCAACTTGCAAGGAGATTTTTAGATTATACCTACTGTGGTCAATAATTTGTCAGCATTCATCTGCCCAGAATTGGCAATTTATGAATTTTTTTGAACTGTTCATTATTACTTTTGTTGCTGGAAAAATTGTATAGCAAATTCACTTCATCTGCTTTCATGTGACATTTATTAGAGACATGAATAATTGATTCATGTTGTATGATTCAGCTTCTTAGAATAAAATTCTATTTAGCCAAAGTCTGATCTAAAGAATAAAGTTATGTGAATTATTTTGATTGTGATGCCTTGCACTCACAAAGGCAAACAAGTGGAAACTAAAGGGTGTTTGAGAAATACCTTTGATTCTTAATATAAAACTTAATTGACTAATTTAAAAAAACTTAAGGAAGCTAAATAAATTAATTTATGGGCTTTGGTTTTCTCATGTTACATGAGAGAAAAAAAGTTTCCTACACACACATGAAATGGTGGGACCCACATATACATATATGTATATATGGGTCCCACCATTTCATATGTATGTGACATGAGAAAATGGTTTCCCTTAATTTAATGTATTTATATGTATAATTTTCTTAAAAACTAATTTTCTTTACACTAATATATAATGAAATGATACACATAAGTATTTCAGAAAGATTATGTAACATATATTATAATTAAGTATTTTATTTAGCTTCTTTAATCTCCGCAATCTTTGAGATCATACAGAGTAATAATTATGCTAATCATAGGATGTTATATAACATGGTGTTGTGTCCCATGTGATCAATCTTACCAGGTGTATCTTTAATATCTTCAATTAAGACATGTGGGGAAGAGCTTCTTGGCGGTCTAAATTATTTATCTTTAGAATGTAAAAAGGGTTAATAAATCTTTGGTCTCTCAAGTTTATTGTAATTTTGATTTTGGTCCCTCAAATGTCAAAATAGAGGTTTTGGTCCTTCAAAGGTAAAATTATCCATATTTTTATTTAATTATAAAAACTAATGTTTTAAACAGTATAAAACTTCATGGGCTAAAACATTTTGTTTGAATAAACTTTGGGCAAACTTGAGGACCAATTTCTATTTATCATCCTCTTTTAATAATTTTCCTACGCTCACTTTCAATGAGCTCCAAGGAACTTTGGGAGTAAAAGAAAAGGTGAAGATTTTTCAATCTCTATATCACTTCCTTCCATTGATTTAAGCTCATATATGATGAGTATGTGCTTAGTTTTGCATTTGAATAAAGTCTATCACAGTAGTTTTAGCTCTCATGTGGTTGCTTAAAAAAATAGTAGTTTTAGGTAGGGGTATGCATAAAACCCAGGAGCCTAATGCACCCACCTTAACCCAGCAAAAAATGGCATTGCCCAGCCCATAAAAAGGAAGCCTATATGAAATGCGTACAATCGGGCTGTGCATTTTTGCAGGCAAGGTCGGACGTCAGGCAGGATATGCTGCCCTGCCCAGTGTGTGTGTATTTGATATAAATATTTGTTATATAATAGTTAATAGACTTATATTATATATTTACTAATCCTCTTATATATCCATTGAGTATTTGATCATCAATCCATTATATTACCAATGATGCCTCGTATTTAATGGACTATGAATGTTATTTAATTCTTTAAGTATAAGTATTTGATTATTTGATAAGACACATGGTTGTCTTTTTAATTTCAAGACTTAAGTTGTTGTTTATTTTGAAATATTCTAAGGTATATAATTATGAATTACATTTGAAGTTTACAATATTATTTATTAGGTATGATTGATTTTTTTTTTCACATAGAGTATGGTAGGGTGTCATCATTTGGGCATGGGAAGTCTACCCTTTCCAGTCTATTATTGCTTAGCCCAAAAATGTTAGGGCTTTTATCTGGTAGAGATACTAGGCTGCATTTTACTGCCCAATAATTCTTCGGATAAGACATTATGTAGGGGTCTCGTCTTGCCTAGTCTAGTTTTAGGTAGAGTTGGAAAATTGGACCGAGTCTGTCGAGCCGGCCATTTTAGGCTCTGACCCTTTAAGGATCAAGTTTAAAAATTAAAGGAGCTAAATGAAAAAAGTTTGATAAGGCCTCAGAATTAAAAGGGTCAGCCCCTTGCAGGATATCGGGTCGGTCCTATGAGTGATTGAACGGTTACCTTTGATCTCGTATTAAGAGAAGCCAATCGATATGATGATTCTCTGATTCACCAAGGTCATCAAATGGATAATGATGTTGTCATCATGAATATTCCCCTTACAGAGCATGGAGCCATTCTTTTAGAAGATTTCAGTCACAAACTTCTGTTAGTTAAACAGTGTTTGCTCTTTTTTCGCATCCTCTTATTAAAAAATAAATAAATGTAAGAAGTATATAATTAATTTACTAATGTTACGAAATTAGTTACATATGAAAAAATGTGTTGGTGTTTGTAAGATACTCAATTTAATCCTTTGTAATAAAAATTACCCTTATATGAAAACTTTATTTTCATATCTACAATTAATAGAAATAGTTTGAAAAAACGTTGTAAATCAATATTATTTTGGTTGAAGGCTAGGTGAAGTAACAATTTCTTTTACTGAACTTAATTTTTAAAAATAAATCAATATTATTGAAAATTTTTACTTTTTTTTTCTTAACATTCTCGTTATTAAAATTGTTTAAATCAACTTTTTTATTTTTTGTGATCGAAATCTTCACGTGATTGAATGTTTTGGCTGGGAAGTTGAAAGGTAAGAAACGTTTCAAAAACATAAAAATAAAAACACTGCACAGCTCCGCTTAGTATGAAATAAAGTTGAAAAGGAAAATAACTTTAAAATTGTAAATTTTCAAATCAGATATTTCTATAAAATTCGTCATTATTTTATCAATTCTTATAATAAATATAATTTAAGATTTTATATTTATAATTTTTTAATTTTCTCAATAAATTTTTTGGTTTATTTCCCTTGATGACACGAGTGGAGCTTTTTTGTTCAATAAATATTTCACTCAGTCATATTTTTTATCCTTAATATAAGATATAATTAATCAATTTGATTAAATTAATAAAGTTAGTTTATATAATATATGTTTTCTGAAACACCTGATTTATTTTCCTTAATTTTCTCATTCTCTCTCCTCCTTAATTTTTTAAAGATAACACTAATAGGAAAAAAATTAGAAAAAAAATGAAAAATATACCTTATATTTAAAATCAAAACTATCTTCCCCAATACTAAAGTACTAAAGAGGAATGAGCATTTGAATATTGTTGAACCTAATATCACTCCAAAATGTAATATATGCATTAACATGGGCTGAACCCCAATATTGTCAACCCACACATGTTTGCTGGCTTTTTGATCAATGTATCTCTTATTAAATAACTATTTATCAAAATATCCCTGTTTTTAAATAATTTCCTAACGTGCCCTTGTTTAGTCGACTAAACCCAAGGTTTACCCAAGGTTTAGTCGACGAAAACGCGAGGCGTTGAATTTTTTAACCGTCCCCGAGATCTAGTCGACTAAACATTGTGGCTTAGTCGACTAAATCGCGACAGAGGGATTTTCCGGAGAGGGGAAAAAATGGCGTTTATTATCTTAATATTTAGGATCTTATTAGTTAAGATTCTCATTTAGAATATTTTTAGTTAAGATGCGTTGAGAAGAAAGTGTAATTTGTAAACAAATAAAAGATGCTAAACATAATTTACTTATGTTGTTTTTTTTTATCTGATATTATTAGTCGTATCTTCCACAGACCGCAACAAATAAATTGACATAAAATTAATCAAATAAAATATCATGCAATCTGATTAATATTTTAATTTAATACCAAATCATTTTCGTTATTTCGTTACTTATCCTCGCTCATCAAAATTTTTTCAAGTTTCATCTATGTGGCGTGGGCGAGTTTTACACACATAGACGTTAGGAAGGCTCGACGAGAGCTCTGGTTTTCACGTGGCCAGAGTTAGCCGCCGCCCCCAGCTAATTGAGTCACCAAGAACGCCATTTTTTCCCTCTCTAGAAATCCCTTTATCGCGATTTAGTCGATTAAGCTATAGTGCTTAGTCAACTAAATCTCGAGGACAATCAAAAATTTTAACACCCTACGTTTTAGTCGGCTAAACCTTAAGTTTAGTCAAGTTTAGTCGATTAAACATGGGCACATTAAGAAATTGTTTGGAAAAAATGGGCATTTCAGTAAATAGTTATTTAATAAGGGACACATTGGTCAAAAAGCCCATGTTTGCTTTAGAGTTTTTTTTTTTAAAAAAAATAATTTGTTGATATTTAGTACTATGGATTAATATAAAGTCAAATATTGTGGCTTAATGTAAAAGATGGAACTTTCATGATAATTTCTTTACTCAAAGTGGTATTTATTTTTTTTTATATCAGGGCGGGTACAATTAACTAAAAGTCGTCGAATTTAATATTAATAAATAAAAATAATTAAGTGATAAATCTCTTCGAACAAATATTCACTAGAGGCACTTCTAGCAACGACAAAAAAAAAAAAAAAAAAAAAAAAAAAAAAATTATTAGCGGCACAGAAAATGGAGAGGTAGGGACAAATGGGAAGAGAAATTTCCAGGTAGTTTCAAACAAGTACCTTTAATATAAATTAATGTACATTGATTTATATATTTTTTAAATTATTTATCAAGTAAGGTAATAAAAATAATAAAATTTACATCATATATAGCAAAAATATACAGACAACAACGGAAACTACCTAGCCATGACCATATAGTGTTTTATTTGATGATTTGAATTTATAGCGAATGATTAAAGGGAAAATTAAAATAAAGGACTTAAATAAAATAATATTTAATTAGAAGGACCATAAAAATTGTAATTATTAAAAAGGATCAAATAAACTAAAAAATAGTAAATTACCCTTTAGCTTCCCCAACGTAGAAAACAAAGAGCAAAATGCCTTCTTCTGTCCTCCCGTGAATATCAAGGTGAGACCATTTGAAAATCCAATATTAAAAATTAAAAATGACCATATTTCGTAAAAGTGTATGCATAGTAATGAAGTTCAAGAATAACTTTGTTCTAATTAATTTATTGTTTTCACGGGATTACTAAAAATCGTTGTTTTTAACTTCTAATATTGGATTTCCAAATGGTCCCACCTTGATATTCAGGGGAGGACGGAAGAAGGTACTTTGTTCTTTGTTTTTTGTATTAAGGAAACAAAAGGGTAATTTAATATTTTTAAGCTTATTTGGTCCTTCTTGATAATTACAATTTTTATGGTCCTTCTAATTAAATATTATTTTATTTTGGTCCTTTATTTTAATTTTCCCATGATTAAATATTTTTAAGAATATACAATTAAAATTGAAAGTACTATCTGAATTCTATATGACGTATTACCCAATTTAAAAAATAATAGTATATTAGTTATTTTTAAAAGTCATTATCAATAGTAGCATTTTTTTTTTAAAAAAAAATCTAGTAATACTTTTTCTGGAAAGTTATAAGTCATAGAAATTAAAATCAGAATTTATCTTTATAATAATTATAATTTTTATCAAAATTATGTGATAATTTTTTAAAAGTCTTTAAATATGCGCGGTGTAGGTAGAAATCAGAGCTCAAAAAACCTTTCCAAATATATAAAGAAATATAATTAGTACACTTTTCATAACAACCTCATACGTTACACATAATCCAAGAAATAGTTACTATTCATAATTTATAACCAATACGTTTTGTTATAATTTTTATCTTATACACAATTTTTTCATCAACTTTTTTATTATTGTATTTTTTTTTTTTTTGCTTGAACTCGAATACTAAAATCATTTTAAACATATTGCATTTTTTTTATATTGAACAATAATTCTTCTTAAAATATATCTCACCCTAAAAAAAATATGTTTACCTGTAAAATATTGTAGTAGTTTAAAACTTCTAACTTAAGAAAAAACATATTACTCGTGCCAAACTCTTCAAACGAATATTGTTCATAAAAAAAATCAGATATATTATCAAAAAAATAAATAAGATAAATATTATTTATTTTTAAGTTGATAATCAATTATCAATTTATATATCATGTATATATTGAAGAATTACAATTAATATACTATTGATTAATTAAATTAATACATTAGACTATATTTTTTTGCCTGTGAATATACGCTATCAAAGTGTAAAAATAATTACTCCCTCAGATTTTTTTATAAGAGACCGACAATAGTTATTTGAATACTTAATTAGTTTTTCACTTTTTTTCCTTATTAATTATTTGTATTGCATTAATTAAAATGTTAGTGATACTTAAATTTATTCTACCTTTCTTATTTACTCCTTATAAATAAGGGTATGCTTTAAAAAAAAAATATTTTAGACAAATTTATCAATTTTAACTAATTTTAATTCAATTATCAAGTTTTTATAAATACAACCGAATTGAGGAAGTACTTAATATACACCAGGAGATCGTTCATCATGCATAACGTTTAATAAAAGCAGCTGGAGATCGTTCATAATGCATAACGTTCCCCTTCACATTATCAGACTTAAATTCTACTTTATTGCCCTTTAAAACGCAACAAATATGTAACAAATTAATTGAATTTTTTATTTTTTTATAACATTTATATATGAGTTTCAAAATATTTTATTAATTTATTATGATAGCTTTTTGTCAATTTTTTGTGATATTTGCTTGATTATGGCATATGATAAGACTAATAAACCTCTAATCAACGTTTCTATCAGTTAAATAATACAATGATCAGCCCCATTATTTATAAAATCCTTTGCACCTGACATCAAAAATATAATATTTAATAAGTCACACTACTTATATAGTGATGCTCGAAGAAAAATATATTTGAAGTAAGGGAAAATTAATGAAAAATCTTCTACAGTCAAATTTTATAATTAAAATATATATAAAATCTGTTTAAGGATTCTAATGCAATTATTCATTAGCAGTGCGCAACTTATCTTTAATTATATGCAAAACAAAATACATTTACACATAGGGTAATCAAAATAAGACAACTTATATAATTTATAGGTAATATGACTACTTGTTAAGTTTGATATTTAATAATATATAGGAGTGTAAATTAAATTAGAATTTGGTTGATTGAGATTAATGATAGATATGTGTCCAAACTTGATAAAGATGTGGGAAGCTTCCAAGGTGATAAAATGTACAAATGACAGTTTCCTTTGCTTAAAACCTAAAACGTTTCGCATCCAAAACTCACTGAGAAAGCTTGACTTTTTCTTCATCAATGGCTGTGATGCCGCCATTAATATTCATTGTTGTTTCTATCTTCCTCCTCCTCATGACCACTTCTTCTTCTTCTTCTGTTACAGATTCCAAGGTTAGTTTCTGCAATTCTAAACATGTTGGTGTCTTTTGAGAGAGAGGGAGATAGATGTTCATGAACCATTATATGTTTGTTTGGTTTTGTTATTATGTGGGGGAAGAGAGAGAGAGAGAGAGAGTAAATTGAGGTGGTTTGTTTAAATTTGCAGGTTCTGGAGAAATGCTCAAGAAGAAGACACTGTGGAGAGGGGCTTTTCTGCAATTCTTGCCTTCCAAAATTCCAGGGATCAAGATGTGTCAGATCAACTGCTTCTAACCCTTTCAAGCTTTTGGTACTCTCTCTCTCTCTCTCTCTCATATTTGTAGTTTTATTTATGCTTTTTTTTATTATGGGAAATCACAAACTAGAATTAGAATTCCCCTGAATCTGAATTTTACAGCACAAAACATTATAAATTCGTTCCTCGTATGTGTGTGCGCGTTTGCGAGAGTTCCTAGAAGGCTGTAAGGGGAAAATGTTTGGTAAAATCCATATGGGCCATTTTAACAGAAAGAAATTTAAAAAATACCCAAAAATTCTGAAAATACCAAAAAAGACCTTATGACCTTTTCTGGTATAAATTCACTAAAATTTTAGTTGTTAATGATTCTGATACAGTTGTTAATGGAGCTGATATAGTTATTAACATGTTAATAAATTTATAATAGAAAAGGTCCTAGGGTCTTTTCGGTATTTTCAGAATCTTTAAACCTTTTTTAAATTTTTTTTCTGTTACAATGCCTCATTTTCCCAAAATGTTTTGACCGAACATATGTTCAATTGACGATTATTTCGCCTCCAAAATCCAAAATACTGGGCCTTCTGAAATAAAATATTTGGTGGATAAAATAAATTACTTGGTGGGTTATTAATGAATTTTTGTAACATTAATTTATTAGGAGAAAATTTGAACTCTCATGTACTCCATCCCTCAATCCTAAAGCCAACACCAACAAAGGCCCATACCATACATTCAAGGCCCAGTTGATAATTTTTAAAATAGCAAAGTTAGAAATTTGTTAATCTCTACATCCAAAAAAAAAAAAATGTTAATCATTAATGAGTTAACACTCTGTCTTAGTTCTGTATTTAAAAATAACTTATATTTTGAATCAAGTGGATTAGTATTTTTCTATCTTCTTAAAAGTAGGCAAAGTTAGAAATTTTTTTTATTTTCAAATAAATTTAATGAGTCAATTTCCTTTTCTTAATTTTGATAAGGTAGTTAGATGTGGATAGATTACAATTAAGTTAAATTAAAAAAAATTTTTAATATAACTTATAGAGATAAATGACTAATTTTCTAAAAAAAAAATTTTTTTTCCTCAAGAAACAATAAATATTTTAAAACTTCAAAATTTTTGTAGACAATACTCTCACTATTTGTCAATACTCTAATTTTCTAACAAAGTAGCACCCCCTCCCCCTTTTTTTAATTTAAGGGGCATTGGAAACATTTTTTAAACTTGTAAACTCCCACTTGTCGAAGAGCTTTCATGCCATTAGATTATAAGATTGACATCATTTTTAAATTTTGAGATGGCTATGGATAGTAAATAATTTCTAGCATATTATATGTTTAATTTAATTAGTAAAAAAAATTAGTTTATTTGCATAAACTTAGAAATTCTATAGAGATTATTTTTAAGTTTGGAGGACTTGAAGTTTATTTGGACATGATATAAGAGGTTCAAGAAAGCTCTGTATATTTTATTCTGATTAATAATGGAAACAATTAGAAGTTGAGGAAAAAAGTTATAAATTTGGGAGACCGTAGATAAAATATTATATTTAAAACCAATATAAATCTATAACTAACTAGCTTCTATATTTTAGACTGAATTGAGTACAATTAACTAAGGTATTCCTTTTGGTCCTAATTATAAGACTAAAAGTTGATTTTTTTAAAAGAAATTAATTAAGCTAATTAAATTAATTTAAAACATTTTTATTTTTATTTTTTCTTCAAACTAATTAGTTTGGCTAATAAACTAATATATAATCTAATAAATTATAATATATGATATAATTAAGTAACTTATTTAGTTTTCTTAATTTCTCAAAAAAAAAAAAAGTCAACCCAGTTTTATATTTAGAACCAGAGGGAATAGCAATTTAATGATGATTTTTATTTTTATTTTGCTGACACATACATATATATAATACTAACGAATGTGAATTGGACAGAATGATTCATTGGCATTCAACAAATACGCATATTTGACAACGCACAACTCATTTGCAATTACAAGAGAATTGCCAAAGTCAAACCAAACTCTAAATCCTGAAGGGCTTTTTCCCACAGTCACCTTCTCAAATCAAGAAGACAGCATAACGCAACAGCTACATGTAAGCACACAAAACAATTGATATGTGTGTGTGTGTGTGTGTTGTTTCCTTTCATGATGAAATTAATTAAAAATATAATTAAAGAAATTCATATTGATTGCAGAATGGAGTTCGAGCTCTCATGTTGGACACTTATGACTATAAAGGAGACATTTGGTTGTGCCATTCCTTCAAGGGGAAATGTTATCCCACTACTGCATTTGTAAGTGTGGTTTTTCACTTTGCTATCTACCTACTCTTATATATATATATATATATAAGAGTTAAATAGTTAATTGGTAATTTTTTTTAAAAAAAAAAGTAAATTAGTTATTTGTGAAAGTAATCTGCATTGGTTTCCCTAAGTCGATACCCCTTTAATCTTTCGCAATGAAAACTATTTCCATGTGGAAACTTTTTTTAAAAATGTAGGGATAATTTGGGAGATAAAGTTGATTAGAGTTGAAGTATTATATTATTAATTCTCTTGTAGTTTTAAATGTAGGAGCTAGTAAAGGAATTATTGCTTTAGTCCTAAATATGTAAGATCCTAATTCATTATGTCTCCCAAAATTATAATTTGTTATTTAAATTATCTCTATTAATTGTATTTATTAGGGAAGTTTTTATCAGTGATAGTTTCACATTACTACAAAAAATAGATATTATTTCTCAAAAGGACGTTCTATTTGGATAAAAAGAGGTAAAATGTGGACGCGGTGGCAATTTTATAATTATTTAGAGAAAATTTGATATAATAGATGTCCTAATATTATTTAGGACACAAAAAGTGTACTTAAAATGTCCTAAAATATTATGAGGACGCTAAAAATAGCCCAAAGAAAAGGAAAACCGGAGGCAAACAAAATTGATGATCAAATTTCTACATTTATAAACGATAGAGTATATAATTTTTTTTTCAAAAAAAAGGGGTGGAGTGGGTAATAATGGGTTAACAAGAGAGCTAGGCCAACCCAATCCTCTTATTTAAATATATTTTATAATAGAATTATACAAATATTTTATTTTATTTTTCCCTTTGATAAACAATGCAATTTCACAAGAACCTATTTGAAATTTGAACTTGGTAGAAGTTGAAAAGGATTTGGTTCTTGATACTCATCAAAACAAACATTTTGTATGATTTTGAGATAAAGGAACCTGCAATAAAGGCATTGAAGGAAGTAGAGACATTTCTGGCAAAGAATCCAACAGAAATAGTGACAATAATATTGGAAGATTATGTGGAGTCACCAAATGGATTAAGCAAAGTGTTCAATGCTTCTGGGTTGATGAAGTACTGGTTTCCTCTCTCAAGTATGCCTCAAGATGGCCAAGATTGGCCTTTGGTTAAAGACATGGTTGCTCAAAATCATAGGCTCATTGTCTTCACTTCTCAGAGACATAAGCAACAAAGTGAAGGCATTGCTTACCAGTGGAACTTCATGGTTGAAAATCAATGTGAGTGGCTTCAAACCCCTTCATTATTATTTTTTTTTTTTGGATCCCCCTTTGAAAATCAATCCTTAGAAATGATAAATGGATATGGTACATTATAAAGAATTACAATGAAATGAGATTATGAATATAAGAACGAGGTGGAATAAAGAGCTTAAGATGTATTTCAGAGGGATGAAGTGAGAAAATGATAAGAATAAGACTTTGTTTGGGATGGATTTTAGCATTTTATGTCATCAAAACTGAATTTTTGAACCAAAAAAGCTAATTGAGGCTCCAAACAATGTTTGACATGGTTTTACAAATACAAATAACTTGTTAGCTGGAAATCTAGTTAAAGTTATAGGCATCTAATTTCAAAAATCAGCTACAAGTTATCGTAGCTCATTTTTTAAATTAGACGTGGAAATAGAAAGATAGACTACTTAAATTATCTACTTCGATTGTTGATTTAATCAGTACAGTACAATGTTTTCTATACAAACAATATATGAAACTGATATAGAAAGTTAACAGTGTCACATCTTATTCATTTAGAAAAGTGTCACTAATCACACTGTTTGCACAAACAATTGGTCGAAAAGCTATGCTATAGAAATGGTTTTTTTTTTTTTTATGATATATATATATGTGTGTGTGAGAATATAATGATGTGTGATTGAATGCAGATGGGAGGGGAGGTATGGAAAAAGGAAGATGCCCAAAACGTGAAGAGTCATCAGCCATGAATGATAAAACCAAATCACTTGTTTTGGTGAATCACTTTAGAACCATCCCAACTAAGCAACTCTCTTGCATTGATAATTCACAACACCTCCTCAACATGCTCTCTACTTGTCATTTGGAGTCCGGTCAACGCTGGCCCAATTTTGTTGCCGTTGACTTTTATAAGGTAACTGACCACTTTTTTAGTTTTTGCCACCACATTTCGTTTATGAATCATCAACAGTTTGACTTCTTATAAAATTTCATAATACACATGAATAATGATATTTACATATTGATGACTATGTTATATATACTCCCCCTCATCTTAATTAATTAATATTACCCCCCAAATTTAATATAAAAAATAGATGACTTTTTTTAAAGAGATCAAGGAAACTATCTATGAGTGTGGGTTTGTTTTAGCTTTTAAAAGTGTTTTTATATTGTTCGATATACATATATGAGAGAAGTTTTATCTTAACTTGCAGGAAAAGTGCTTAAAAAAAATTTCTAAGCTTCCTAAACAAGCATTAAGTTACTTAATTATATTATATGTAATTATTATTAGATTACATATTACTTAATCTATAAATCAGACAAATTAGTTTATATAAAAATGATAATAATATTTTAATATAACTTATTTAGTTTCCTTAATCTCTAAAAAAAAAAAATCAACTAACTCTTATATCAATGACCAGAGTTAGTATAAGAGTTATTTGGGAGATTAGATTTGGTCATAAGTATGATTCATTAATCTATTTTATCTTTTGTATTTATCAATTTTTTAAAATTTAATTTATAAAATGATATATAATCTAATATTTGACATAAGTTTTTTAGGGAGATCAAGTCACATTTATTATAATTAACTAATTTATCTCATTTCATTAATCTACTAAAATTAGTTAATTATAAAAATTTGGAGGGAGCATCCTATGTTTTGGTATTGATATTCATTTTGGCCAATGAGATAGAGAAGTGATGGAGGAGGGTCTTTCCAAGCTGTGGATATGCTGAATGGGAAGCTCTTGTGTGGATGTGATGATCTACATGCTTGTTCGGTAAGGTTTTCATCAATTAAAACATACTACATAATTTGTTTTTTTATTTTAAAAAAATGAGTATAATAAATATCTATATTTTTTATATTATTGTTAAAGCCTATAACAAATAAACCATATGACTATAGGCACCCTCTAATTATCCTAAATATTTTTTTTCCCATTGTTAGTCATTAAGTACATATGTTTATGTGCAGGAGGGATCATCATGCAGACCCAGCTAATCAAAGAAGTGTGAGAGTAATGGGGTGTGTGTGTGTGTTGTGCGGCTTGCTACCAGCTTAACTCTGAGAGATGAAGTTGTGTGTGTATTTACAAGATAAATAAATGGATTAGAAAGAACCTAAGAATTAAAAATATTTTGGTTATTTACAAGATACATATAAGAATTCATAAGAAAAATATGAGCATTTACAAGATAAATAAAAAAATTTACAAAATAAATAAAGGGGCTCAAAAAAATTTAGAGAATTAAAAACATTTTGGTCCAGAGAAATATAAAAATTTACAAGATAAATATAAGCATTTCCAAGACAAATAAAGTAAGGTCATCATAGTCTTTTCATCCCAAAACTTACTTTTATTTTTATTCAAGGGTTGAAGTGAAGTTTTAAAAAGTTTTGAGGTTAATTGAAATTATCCTTACAACTAACTAAAGTTCTCTTTGTAAGAAATCTTTGTGTGTGTGTGTATTTATTTATTTAGGAATTGCGTTGGGTCTACCCACAATTCAAAGACAGGGCAAAGTCCTCATTCCTCCTAGGTAATACTAATCTTAGGCAGGGCTAGTTGTCTATTACCTTAAAGTGTTTACCTAAGCACCCAAAAAGTAGGATGTCTCCCCAGCTCCTTGACCAACTCCATAATTAAACCCCCTCTCTTTAGTAAGAGTGTCTGACCGCATTTTCAGTTAAACTTAAAGACGAGGGGTTTTTCTGTAGGAAACTTGATCTAAATTGCTTTCCCTCTTTGTAATTGTAGGGCGTGGGTTTATGTATTAAATCACAATGAAGCCCACTTCCTCTGCTCACCTATAATGGCCCTATACAACCCAACAAACTTAAAAGTGGCAAAGTAACAAAATTTGAAGGACAAAATGAATGAAAAAATCGCTACATACTCATATAAAAAATAAATGAAATTAAAAGTAATATAATATATATTTATATAAATAATATTTTCACGTGTTTTTAAAAGTTTTCTCTATTAATAGCAATCCATCGTGCATGTTTTTGTGGGTGTGTCGGCGTGTCTTCCTCCGAGTCTTGTCATCCAATCAAAATATGAATAAAAGTCAAGTTTCTATATAATGAATGATGCTGATGAATAACCAACGTGTATTTATAATTTGTTTTTTTTTTTTTTATATAAGATGCTGTTGTATGATGTATCAACTATCAAGTATGAGTGATTATTTTACGAGATTAACACTTTATTTTTTTAAAAAAATATTTATTATTTAATCAATTATGACAAGTAGGCGGAATATGGCCTTGTGTGTGTAAGTTGTCAACGTGAAATCCACCTTTAAGAAAAAAATGAGTACGTGAAAACCACTTTTTAAAATTGCAATAGGGATTCGGCCCCAATAATGAACTTTTTTTTTTTGGATTAAGGTATAAAAATACATATAAGTTTTTTCCTTAGGAGTAAAAATACATATGTGTTTTTTTGATGAGCAAAAATACATATTGGATGTGACTTTTGTTCCAAAATGGTAACCATATGTGTATTTTTACTTCTTACAAAAACATATATGTATTTTTGCTCCTGGAGAAAAAGATCATGTGTATGTTTGCACCTTAATCCTTTTTTTTCCAATTTTTTGGGTTAGCCAATAATCAACTATTACTCTCACCTATCTATAATATAAAATATATTTATCTAGTTTTATTATATTAACGAAGTTAGTTAAGTTATAATATACAATATCTATTTTTTAAAACACATTAATCATCTTCTTTAATTTCTTTATTCATTCTTCTTCTTAATTATTGTTAAAGCACATCAATAAGATTAAATTAAAAAAAGATTAACAAATACAAACACTATATTTTATATTTATGACCAAAATCATTTCTCCTAATATGTATTCCCTTTAGTCTTTAATATAAGACATAATAGATTTTTTTGGGAGAAATTAAAGAAACTAAATAAGTTATTTAAATAATATCATATGTTGTGTATCGTGATATTATATATCAGTTTATAAGTTAAGGAAAATAGTTTAAATAAAAAATTATAAATATAAATATTTTAAAATAGTGCAATTAGTTTTCTTAATATCTCTAAAAAAATTAATGATATCTTATATTTATAATTGGATAGAGCATTATATTAAAGAGAGGTACTTACAACTATTTAGCATTTGGAAATCTGATAGTCTGATAGATTGGGGGACGTGGAGGACCTCTCTTTTCAAATTTCAAATGTTAAAAGTGGGGGTGTGTGTATTGACAAAATTCATAAATCTCGATCGTTTTTTTAAGGGAGAATCACACTCAGATCCTAAAGATTAAAAATAATTATTAAAAGGTCCCGTGTCAGAATTTAATTACAAAAAAAATCTCAAAAAAGTCTTTGGGATTTTTTTGTAATTAATTGAATTCGTACTTACACCTGAAAATGTCATATTTACAATTGAAAATACTATATTTACAACAAAAATTCTCATTACGCATTTACAACTGAAAATACTATATTAACAACTCAAAATATATTTTCAGTTGTTAATATAACATTTTCAGTTGTAAATGCGGATTGAGAACTTTTGTTGTTAATATAGTATTTTCAATTGTAAATATAACATTTTCAGTTGTAAATATCGATTGAGAATTTTTCACTTAATTACCAAAAAATCCCAAGGGATTTTTTTTTTAATAGAATTTCGGCACAGGACTTTTTGGTAATTATTTTTGGTTCTTGGGACCTGAGTGTAATTCTCCCTTTTTTTAATCTAAAACTTTTAAAAACATTCAATTAATCTGTTTTAATAGATTTAGCTAATTTTTAATAAGATTTTTTAATTTTTAATATAATCGCTATAGTTTTTTCAATTATAAACATTAACCCCTATACTTATCATTTATCAATTAATTCATGCCACTCGGCACTCGACATGTAAGTCGCTAATAAAAAGATGTTTTTTTAAAGATAAAATAAATGACGGAATAAATTTATTTAATATTAAAATAAAAAATTATTATACTCATAAGTCATAACTGTCTCATTTCACCTCTTAAAATTTGCAATATGGTTGATTTGATTTTATTTATATCAATTTTCCAAAATAAATTTAAATGTGTGTTGGGCAAGAGTCAACCTATAAATAAAGAAAAGCTTTAATGTTTCTACTTTTAATGCAGAAACATTTTTCCTGTCTTACTCACATAAAAATAAGTGGGTCTCAGTAATATTTTCTTTCTCTTCTCTTTATAATGGGACTCACTCATTTTTATGTGAGTGAGACAGAAAAAATATTTCTGTAGCAAAAACAGAAACATTAAACACATAAAGAAATTATAAGGACACAACAAAAAGAAAAAAAAACTATAATAACTTAATTAAAAAAACACATAAAATTATAGGTACTTACATATTGATTTTTCCTTTTATTTTTTAAAAAATAAAAACGAGAGTTTTTTTTATATGCTCCATATATAGTTCTATTTTGTAATAGGATAAACAATTTATAAGAAAATATTTATTGAGATAACTGAGATGGATCATGGTCATGGATGACAGCCAAAGCATATTCTTTGTAGGTTTATTTTTATTCCCCAAAGATCCTTATCTCCTTTCTTTATTCTTTTATTTTATTTCTTTATCGATTATGTGGGTGATCCTAACGATATTTTAAACTTGAGTTGTTTCTTCCCTACTTTCTTATTCATGGACCCCATTCCTCTCATGTGAAGTTAAGTTGCCCATTTCCACTAAGATTTTCACAAATTATACACGAGTTTGCATATCCTCAAAGCCGAAAAATGTTTATTCATTAATGATCAATATTAATATTAATATATTATGTATATATTTCATAGGATTTGTAAGTGATAAATAATATATTTCATACAATGCACAACACTCACATCTAATTAAAAATGGTTAAAAACATTTTTTTACTGTAAGAAAAAATAATCAAACCTTAGATATAGAAAACCTATTTTCGTAAATGTCTTCAATAAACTTGAAACTTCCTTTACATAGACTATCTACTTTATTAGCCGGATTCAAAAAAGCATTTTTTTTAAAAAAATATTATTTTGTCAACCAATAAAATCATACTCCCTCTAATACTCTTGTAAAGTGTTAGATTTCAATTTATAAATTCATTTTCAAATTTTTACATGCAATCAATGTCTCCCAGTCAATAATGTCTCTAAAAGTATACCAAAAGTTAATTATTTAAAAAAAGCAAGAAGTGGTAAATTTGAAGAAACTTAAAATTTTTTTTAGATTATAGATGATTTAATGGTTTTGATCAGATTGTTATTTTTGATTGTATGATATGTGATCATCAAGCATTAATCATTAATCATTGTGATGAAGATCATTCCCTTCTTTTATGCCTCTTGATATTTTATAAATTACCTAAATTTACAGATGAAGAATGAAAAAAAAAAAGATTGTTACTTGATATCTGATATGAAGGATGAAGGATATATATATATATATATATATATATATATATATATATGTGAAAACATTTTATCATGTTGTAGGAAAATCATTTTCTCATGTCACATACACATGAAATGGTGGGACCCACATATACATATATTAATTCATATATGTATAGGTGGGTCCTATTATGTGTGTGTAGGAAACTTTTTTTTCCTCATGTAACATGAGAAAACCAAAGCCATATATATATATATATATATATATATATAAAAGTTCATGACAATAGCTTTAGCCATTTTGGTGATATGGACAGCTCCATATGAAAAGCCCACACATTAATTAACAAATGCTTAAAAATAATAAATAATCAGACTCTCTTAAAAAGGCTGTGAAGAAAAAGACAGTTGAAGGAGAGACGCATAGAACTTTTGAAAAGAGCTCTTCAAACATAGGAATGTAACCGGTTAAAGTTATGAAAGAGAGAAAAAACATGGGAATGTAACTCATACCATGAATTTCTAAAGTGAATATTAAGGTTCTGAAACTTGAACCAACCATTCAATCGATTGGGGTATTGGATCAATGGTTAGTGGATTAGATCAGAATTAAATCAGGGCAAACCAGTGAGTAATTTAAGATTTCAAAGTAATTAATATGAAATTCTATTTTTTTTTTTTTTAAATATTGAACTAGGTGATGCCCAGACTATTTTACCGACCGGTTCTCCAATTTCTAGTCTGGTTTGGTTCAGGTTTCAAAACTAACATAGATATAAATTGGTCTGGATACTAGGTCAATGGTTAGCGAGTTAGATTGGATTTAAATAAGAGCTAACCCAGGAATAAACCGATTAAAAAAAAAATAAGATTTTAAGATAATTAATATGATATTCTAAAGAAAATGTTAAAACAATCAATTAAAAAGAAAATACCCAATCAGGTTGATACCTTGAATTGGATTGGATTAGTTTACCGACTGGTTTTAGAACCAGATTAAATTAAATGCAATGGGTATGGTATCATGCTATTTCTTCATACCTCATGCGCTGACTGCTGAGTTCTTATTTAAAGAATCAAATACAAGAATGATATGAAGAAATGTCATGATGAAGCCATAGCAGGTAGGATATGATCACTAAAAAGTTTGTTCAGTAACAATCAATCCGTATGGAAAATAATAATGTGAGTTTCAAAGTACTCCTATCAGATTCACAAAAAAAAAAAAAAAAAAAAAAAAGAAATATATCAAGATGAACATGCTCCCCGTGTAACGCAACGGAAGCAAGCGTATGCTCGTTTTTATATTAAAAACATGAATAACAAATAATATTACCCAGGTTGTAAATACATAACAAAATTTGTAGTCCAAACTTTATCATATATTTAGGATATTAGAGGGAGTATATAAAAAGGAAAACTGAAAACAAAAAATCCCTCCTACTTTTATTATGAGACATGTCTGAGGATAGTGGTGGACCTAAGAATTTTAATGATGGGGTGAAAATAAAAAATATTTAAAATCAATACAGACCTAATATGTAAAAACTAAAAAAAAAAAAAATCTATTACAGAAATCACTTCATTTGACTTTTACTCAACGTATTTTCATATTATTAAACTCATTTATAATTGAATCCATGTTAAAACTCAAAACAATTTCTTTTTTAATGTATATAATCAAAGAATCATCAATAAATTAGTCTTTCCTTCTATTTCAAAACCTGTTCTTGATTATTTTTACAGCAAAAAAAGATTTTTTCAGTAATTACTGTACAAACTGAAAGAATGAGTACAAGTCTAATCATTTTAAATAATATACTCTTTTGGTTCACTTTTCCAAATATGCAAGCCATGCTTTCTATACAAGAGGAGATGGGTGAGACTTGATAGGGCACTAGTAAATATGTCCATACGCAATGGCAGAGCCATGTTGAAAGTAAAGGGGCAATGCCCTGACTTTCAATTTTTTTTTAAAAAAGAAAATTAATTAATTAATTAAATTATATGATTGAAAAGGTGAAGTAGAGAAGTAGAGAGCATGGTCTGTTTAAACCAAAAAGAAAAAGAATAGGCCCAAATTCATTAACATGATTGTTTAGTGTTTTATATTGAAAAAAATGTATTTGATAGTATTGATAATAAGACAATTATGATAGAATTCTAAAAACTAGGGCCTAAAAGGATGATATTGTAATTATTTTTATTGTAATATATCTTTGTTATTAAAAAAAATTTTCGGGGGCAACCAATGGTGCCCCCTCTGGATAAAAATCCTGGCCCTGCCCCTGTGCATACGGTGCAGTCATTGACATAGATACAAACAAGATGGCACTATAATATAATGAAACGACAATATCTCTAATATATTTGTTTGTGTCTATGAGTGAAAACACCATAAATTAATGGGAAAATCCCCCTCAGAGTCTAAATAACTAAAATATTATATAAAAAAAAAAGTCATATGTCAAAAAAAGGCCCTAAAGTATTTTCTTATATTATTTAAGAAAACGTAATTGTTATTGGGTACTAATATAGTTGTTAATGGATATTGATATAATTGTTAAAAGGTTCTGATTTAGTCGTTAATATATAGTTGTTAACGTGTACTAATTTAGTTATTAATGGTATACTGATGTAATTGTCAATATGTATTGAAATAATACTAGAAAAGACCTTAAGGTCTTTTTTTTACGAACTTGGCTTTCCTCATATACCCCTTACCATCATTTTCCCTCCTTTTCCTTTTTGTACCGTTGGATTAAATCTCAACAGCCCAGATTTATCATATGATTAAAATATTGTTATAAGGGAAAAGGAGGGAAAATGATGATAAGGAAATATGATAAATCTGGGTCATTGAGATCTTAATCCAATGGTACAAAAAGGAAAATGGGGGAAAATGATAGTAAAGGGTATAAAAGGAAAGTCAAATCCCTTTTTGACATGTGACTTTTTTTTGAACCTTTTCTAACAATATTTTAGTTATTTAGGCCTTAAGAGGGATTTTCCTTAAATTAATGGGAGGTGTTGAGGCGTAACTTCAAGAAGCTTTCTCTATATGTAGCTTCTTGTGTCCCCCTAAGGGCTGTTTGGTACAGAGAACATATAAGGAAGGGAAAGCAAGGAAAGGAAGTGAATGAAAAGGAAGAGAAGATTAGGAGGAAGTGAGATGTTTGGTAAACATTGAAAAGGAGAAGGAAGATGGTAATTTTAAAAAATATAAATATAAATATAAAATATGAATTGTCTAAAATACCCCCTTAACCTAAAAAAATCTTCCTTTTGTCCATCCCTCACTCTCGCCGATAACCAAACCGGTAAACAAAAATAATCAGATCTCACCTTCATCCCTCTCTCTCTCTCTCTCTCTCTCACAATGGCGATCACTGAAACAAAAACGAACAAAATCAGATTCCTACTCCATCCCTCTCTCTCGACAGTGAGAACAAAAGATGAGAGCGATGACGGGGGAGGCGAGCGGCGACAAGATCACGAGACCCAATAGAGGGCGACAACGCGGAAGAAGATTAGGATAGGATTGTAATTTGTCAGGAGGGAAGATGAGATCTCACCTATATGCGAGGGATCTCATCTTCCCTTAAACGTGGGAAGATTGCTTGCCGCTGGAAATTAGATCCCAGGAAGATGATGTAACCAAACGGGCAATCGTAAGGAAGATTCCAAATCTTCCCTTTCCTTCTCAAAAGTTCTTTATAACAAACGGACCCTAAAATGTCCTTGCAACGGGTCCAAATGTCTCTTCTAATGGTTTTTTTTTTTTTTTTTAATAATTTTAGGGGTGACCCCTAGCCCTCCTCTTTTTCCTTTAAATATAAATATAAGATATAATTTTTATATTTATAAATATTATCCTAATTTATCCATATTGATACCCTCTCAACTATTATTAAGGAAGAGAAGGAATGAGAAAATTAAAGAAGATGACTGAACATTTTAAAAATAGACATCATAATAGTAGTTAAAATAATTCTTTAATTAAATTATATAAATATATCTTAATATTAAAAATTAGATAAGTAAATACGAGGTTTACAAAGGGGGAAAAAATTATTAAATAGGAAGGCGACGTTTGGCTGGGCCTATATTAATATACGACAGAAACTTTGTGTCCCTCTCACATTTTGCCGCGTTGAATCGCGTACCCCATCTTCTCAAATTCACTGTCTTCTCTTTCCTCTTCTGCTCTCTGCCTCTCGCTCTCGCCCTCTGTAATGGCGGAATCTTCAGCCAAACCTGTGCCTCTTCTGAAGGATGAGCTCGACATCGTCATCCCGACGATCCGAAACCTTGATTTCTTGGAGATGTGGAGGCCGTTCTTCCAACCTTACCACTTGATCATCGTCCAAGATGGCGAACCTTCCAAGACCATCAAAGTCCCTGAGGGATTCGATTACGAGCTCTACAATCGCAATGACATTAACCGGATCTTAGGTCCTAAGGCCTCTTGCATTTCCTTCAAGGACTCTGCCTGTCGATGCTTCGGCTACATGGTCTCTAAGAAGAAGTACATCTACACCATCGATGACGATTGCTTTGTGAGCTTTCCATTTCTGGCCTTTATTTTGTTCCTTTGCTTCTGATTTGTGGCTTACAAAGTGGAATTGAGCTAATTTAATTGTTCTCTTCGTATAAGTGTTGTTACTTTGTTCATTGTTTTTACTGAATTTAAGTGTTGATGTTCGGTAAATCGCGAGATTCCGTGCATCTCTGAGTTTTTTTCCTGCTATGGTTTTTGGATTTGATTTGTTTGAGGTCGCGCGGTAACTGTAATTGCGTGATTTGGCTGAGTCATACTGCATGTTCTGTTTATGACCCTCATAGAAGTGATGGCAGTATGAGTTTTATTGTGATGCGTTCTTTTGTTCTTGAAACTTCTATATACTTCTTTTTAGTGATGCGTGAACTTTATATGTTCTGGATCTTGCTGCCTATGAGGTTGGTACTAGCTAACACAATAATTTCCCCCCTATGCAATTGGTTTGATGGGTTAATTTTTGTTTGAACTCATTTGCTTAGTCTTATGCACTGGCTAGTGGCTGTTCTATGTTCATGAGCAGGTTGCTAAAGATCCGTCTGGCAAGGACATCAATGCACTTGAGCAGCACATCAAGAACCTCCTGTCACCTTCTACCCCATTTTTCTTCAACACTCTTTATGATCCTTATAGAGAAGGTGCTGATTTTGTCCGTGGATACCCTTTTAGTCTACGTGAGGGTGTCCCCACTGCTGTTTCTCATGGTCTCTGGCTCAACATTCCTGATTATGATGCTCCAACACAGCTTGTCAAGCCTCGTGAGAGGAACACCAGGTTTGTTGGTCATCCATTGAGGCAAAGAGGCAATACATACTCTTCTTATGGATGTTATTGATAAGTATCATCCAGTTTGGTTTACTATTTTAATTTTTTCAGGTATGTTGATGCTGTTTTGACCATTCCAAAAGGAACATTGTTCCCCATGTGTGGTATGAATCTTGGATTCAATCGTGAGCTTATTGGACCTGCCATGTACTTTGGACTTATGGGTGATGGTCAACCTATTGGACGATATGATGATATGTGGGCCGGTTGGTGTGTGAAGGTATAAACTTCAATCATTTCTCCCTTTTTCGTGGCAACTATTAAGCTAAGCATTTTTATAAGATCTTTTCGAATTAATAATGATAATTTTCTTGCAACCAAAGTATTTTTTCATGTGTTTTGGTTCATTAACTTCTATGCCTTCCTAGTTATTATTATTTTTCAATTTACTTCCTTACAAGTTTCAATCATCATTGTGATCATTTTGATATCTTGTTCTCAACAAGTTGCATGGAGTTCTTTATGTTACAAAACCAACACTTATGATGAGCCCCTTTTGAATTATCCGACAGGCATTGTAAATCTCCATTCTGCCTTCGAACTTATTAGAAAACTCGTTAACAAGCACTGAAATTGACATCTAATCAGTAATATTCTCCATTTTTTTAAATATAGAAAAACTCTTTCAAGACGTGATGAACATATGATGTATAAACTTGCAGGTTATCTGTGACCATTTGGGGCTGGGAGTCAAAACTGGTCTGCCCTACATTTGGCACAGCAAAGCAAGCAACCCATTCGTGAATCTGAAGAAGGAATACAAAGGTATCTTCTGGCAAGAAGAGATCATTCCATTCTTCCAAGCTGTGACCCTACCAAAAGAGTGCACCTCTGTTCAAAAGTGCTACATCGAAATCTCCAAACTGGTGAAAGAAAAGCTTGGAAAAGTTGATGAATATTTCGTCAAGCTAGCCGACGCCATGGTCACTTGGATTGAAGCTTGGGATGAGCTTAACGCTCCATCGGAAGCAAATTCTTCAAAGCAAGCCAATGGCCCTGCCAAGTGAACCTTCCAAAGTTTGTAGTTTCTCGTGATTTAGATTTTTCATCGTGGTAATCATATCTATTATTATTGTTGTTGTTATTATTATTATTATTGTTATTTTTGGTTAAAGCATTGTATTTGTTATTTTGTCGCATGGTGCAAAGAGACTTTCCTTTGATATCAAATCTTGAGAATGGTGAAATATGGATTATATTGCTCATCTCATATTTCAATATTTATGTGACTTTTTTCATATGGTTATTTATATGGCTTTTTATAATGTGAAAAATGTTCATTTCCTTTGACATTTTGTATAGTGAAAATCCAATAAAAGAATTTTAAAAATGTTAAAAGTTAAAAAGATAATTCAAATATTTATAATATTAGAGAGATGTGAAGCTTTTTTTTTGTTTTTTGTTTTTGAAATTTAATAGAAATGATGAATTGCACTTTTATATATATATATCCATCCGGCCGCCACTAGGTGGTAGTTGCCAGCCGTCGGAGCTCCGGCAGTAGCAGCTGTTGGGGGTAATACTTTTATATATATATATATATATATATATATATCTATCTCAGTGGGTGAGTGGGTGCGTGAAAATTACGCTGAAAAGTATTACCATGTTCTTCTCTATCTCTCATCTCTAACTCTTTTTTCTATTACCATATCAAGAAAATTATGATGAAAATTATATATACTCGTGTTACTGATTTATTTCTATATATTAGTATTATTTACCCATATATTTTTATCAAATTTTCATTTAATTGTTATGTCAAAGTTCTAACCGAGTAAATCAGAAGAGTTGTGAAGCGTTAGCCTTTCCAATTTCACTTCCCGTTCAATTATAATTTAGTGCGTTATCAAATTCTATTATTCTAAGCTTGTGTAACCATACAAAGCAAAAGCTAATATACACAAGAATAAAATATTCATCTGTGAAAAAATCAATTCCAAACAATCACTTGACCGGTAAAAATCCACTTTGAACATACTTGTTCACTAAGAATATACTAACAAATTACCCCATTATGCTCCTTCCCTTATTACAAGATCTAAATAACTGAATTGCATAGATTAATAAAATTGTTAAAATTAGTTAGAATAATAAATATGTAAGAAATATACTTTTTTTTTTTTAAAAAAAATATGTCCTCATTTATAAGTGAGAGTAATAATGAGAAAAATGATACATGATATTGGGGAAAAATTAATTAGAAGTAAAATTGGTAAACAAGTATTTAGTACTCAGACAGCTAAAGAATGAATCTTATAGAAAGGGACGAAAGAATTCAAAAATTTGGATCTTATAAAAAAGAGACAAGAGCACTTTTTCTCTGAAGTAAAATAACATGGATGCATTCCAAGTCTCTAGGCATCTTTACTGTTTCTTCTAGACACTGAACACCCCCTCCCAAGACTAAAAACAAGAAGCACCAATTACACAGTAAGCACAAACACATTGATCCAGTTTAAATTTGCACAATCAAAGTTGAAAAATGATAACCCAAGAGTTAAAAAAAGATAAAACTGCAGAATTTGAATCAACTAAAGATATAAACTTTGTTGGCCCCAACAAAAGAAAAAAAGATATGAACATTATGTACAGTTCAGAAAGGTATCCTTAATAGCAAAAAATGAAGGGTTCACGAGGGTAAAGGCTATACAAATTCTAGAAGAGTTTATAGGACAGACAAATGAGGATGGGTAGTATTGTCATTGTCAACTTGTTATTCTGCGTCGAGTTCCTCATGAGGCACATAAATCAACAACTGGCCTGCACCACCAGCCACCCCCAATGCACCTCCCCTCAATTCATCTGTAGCTATACATGTAGCAGTGCCGTCTAATAACCACAGAAATTTATTTTCCATTAGGTACTTGAGACAAAAAATCAGGGAACACGTCAAAACTTTTTGCTCATAACATGAATGGAAATTACTAGATATATTGAGAGTAACAACTGATAAATGACCTATGACAAACTTGCTGGTTGAAAATGCACAGAATTGCCAGAACAAGGAGCGGCGGTTTTGTAAAGTGAACGTGAGAATATCTATGGATGGTATTAAAATATACAAGTAAATTGTGCAAAAGTTTTGTTCTACCATTGTAGATATTAAATATTAATTGATTTTGAAATTCCATGTTGTCCTTAATATAAGAGCTAGTTAATTAATTTCAGTAGATTAAAGACGACTCTCTTGGATAAAAACTCCTTAATATGTACTATCAATAGGGAAAATTATATCCGAGCAAAAAAAAAAGGGGAAAACTATAAATTTGGGAGATAAAGCGGATTAAAATTTTATATTTAGGACCAAATTCAATTTCTAATTGGCTCTTATATTAAGCATGGAGGTAGTAATAATCAAGTTGATGTGTTCATATTTTCCATCAGAATAAGATGATAATTTGGTTGCCCCTAAATGGATAGATAGAGTATCTTTGTAAAATAATCCATATGATAAGATTGTATCATTGTATGGCTAGGTTTGGATTGATTATAGCAGTAAGTGGTAGTAAGCAAAAGGCAAATAGTCCATATTCAACAGCACGTAACAAATGAAACACCAAAGTCATATAGTCAAGGCCACTTAATGAGCAGTCAAGTGAACCTAGATTTAAGTTCTGATATGGATATATGGACTTTTTCCTCACAGGAAACTGTTACTTGTAGCCATACCTAAAAGGTGGCTATGATTCCTGGGCCGCTGATTAGGTAACATGAATTCTACTATTCACTTTAAAGGTGCATTTTAACCACGAGTGCCATGGACAACTCTAGTGCCGCAGTATATGTAAGTTAATTGGTCAAAGAGATAACTGGCACATCAGCATCAGTTTCGAGTAAAAAGCTCTTTTCAGTAAAATTAATTAGTTATGCATGAAAACCTAGCTTAATGCCATAGCCCATATATCATAAATCATAGAAAAATCAAAGGACAACTCATGGATATAGCAAACACATGAAAGTGATATTCCGACCAAATTTTTTTCAGAAAGTGGTATAATTGCAATATACCTTGGAAAGGCTGAAGAGTGCCAAGTTTTGATCCTCCATACAATTCCCAAATATGCACCAGTCCATCAGGTGTGCCGATGATTCCATAACTACCCAAAACACCAATAGCAGCAGTTCTGCATATCAGAACTCGAGTCCGTTAATTTTCAAAATTGTTAGATATAAGTGGGCAGATATTCAATAAATTGATAAGACATCCCACAGCTAGCGTTCAGACGCAATATCATGTGTATTTATACCAATAAATAAGATAAAGGGGCGGGATGACATAATCTGGCTTAAAATCTAGTCGGAACAGTTTCTAACACCTCCACTCATTTCCTAAATTATAAATGAAAAAGGGCGGAAACATAACTTCTTGAAATCTAATTTATGATCCCATCGATACAAAATAGCCCCATTCTCTAGAGGGAGCGGTGAAAAGTAGTAAACGTATTAGCCACAGTAATAAGCAACATGTGTCAAACCACCAATAAAAACTTGACCAAACAATATTTCTTGCAAGTCCAGTTATCGATTTTACAAATATATTACTTTTGGTACCTTATATTGAAGGAACTTCCTAAAATCATATCATTTTTCACCAGAAGAGCGAGCCTCCAACTTCTAGCTGTATTTATCTGGCAATGCCTTGAAATAAAATCATGCGGGGATTCAATATCAGAGGGACTTGAGACAAGTAGCCACATGGCAATATCACCTTCCTCAGATGGAAGAAACGAACAGGGTTCTTTCTGATCTTTAAGCCACAGACGGGTTGCTCCTAAAAGTTGATCAACTTGCTCCCCTAAACTGGTAGTGGTGAATCCTGGACTATTTCTTTGACAATTAAACAAACTGACTGGTAAAAATTGAATAAATGGATTTGTTGAAGCAGAGAAGCTTGAAACACAATCACGCTTTGACATATCCCTGGAGAAGGAGTCCAAATGATAGGGATAAGATTATAGACAGAGTAGCCATAAAAAAGGGAAAGAAAGAAAGAGAGAAAAACATCTATTCCAGTGGAGAAAACAAGGGTTTATTCAAGCTTTTGCAAAGAAAAAAGTATTGAAGGGCCGTAAAAGTACACATTTACCAAGTTCAGTGGAATAACTTGAGCATTGTAATTTTTAACAATCTCTAATTAAAGGTCTACAGGTTGATTCTTCTTGTACAGGACATACTGAGGGTATAAAGACCCAATAAAGGCATTCTTTAATGACCTACGTGTTACTTGTTTCATTTAATGAGTTGCAGCTGTTACAAAACCGAAGACCAAAAATAGAAAAGCAAGTGATGTAACAGTAGTAATAGAAACAAAGATCCCCCGCCGCCCGGGGGTTTTTTTGTTTTGCTTTTTTTTTTTGGGGGGGGGGGGGCAATTAGAGAGTAGAGACAATTATAATCAGTTAATCAAATTTGGTTCACAAATTCTAGTTTCATAAAAAAGACCTTCTGGGTAATTGAAGATAGCGTACCATAAACTAAATTCGCCAACACTATTGAAAGCAACTACCAAATGGGTACACTTTGGAATCCTCTTCAGCTCCACTATTCCAGGGGAGATTGAATCATCAGCTGGTATGATGAAATCCTCAACTTTATCTCTGCAGAGGGAAACAAGCTAAGTTATATTTACCAAACCAGAGAATCTAATATCGATGGCAACCAAACCAACAATGATCTTAAGCATGGAGGACAGTGAAAGGTTTTATTACGGACCAAATGATTAAATCAACTTATGCCGAAAATAGATGTTGATATTTTATCCGTTTAAAAGAACCTGCCTTTTATAAGTGTTAAACGATGACCATACCAAAGGTCAGAAACTCGACATGTTTTAATAGTCATATTGTAATTTATTAAAATTATTGTGGTCTAAACTGTCCTCCACCCTCATTGTATTTATGTATTAGAGCTTATTTTATAAGCTCATACATGATAAATTGTTTAAGCCATTCATCCAAACGAGGCCTACAAACAAATTAAAGTCAATCAAGTTAGTGTGGAACTTCTAAACTTAGAAAAAGTAGTACAACACAGTTTCTCCATCTATGAGACCTGCTTTTACTTTTGTTACCTGCAGTTTGAAGTTTGTCTCTTTGCCATCGTAGGTTTTCCCCAATAGTGTATAACCTCCCATAGCATTTTTTTTTCAAAACCTCTCGTCCATTTCACAAAAGAGGGTGATGTTAGAGCTTCAGACTTAACTGGAGCTTTACGTCAAGACTGGGCTGGGATTGATGACCCCTGAATTAATATTTTGTTTTTATGTTTTCGTTTCTCTTCTATCCAACAGAGATAGGGAGGGAGGGAGATTAAGCGCTAACCCAATAGAGGTTATCGGATTAATTAGACCAGATTACACATTTATTATGTTGAAATTCAAACAACCCCCCCCCCCCCCCCCCCAAAAAAAAAAAAAAAAGGTTAAGTGAATCAACACCTCTGACACATTCTAACCTTCTCATGACTTGTTATAAGAAAAAAATCGACATCTCCAACCTCATTAGCTCAAACAAAATAAACCAATGTTAGTTTATCATCATCACAAGAAGTAGAAATAATTGCCTCTCAGGAGAAAGCAAGAACAAATAAAATGTCAAGAGAAATTCGGAATCACCTCCATGTTGAATTCATGACCCATACATGCAATCTACCACTCTCCCCAACTGAACAAAGTAGGTTAGGTTCGCAGATCACAATACAATGCACAACCTCAAAAGTCTTCAATGTTGCCACAACGGAAACATAACCATGTTCTACTTGTACAATCTTCAATGCATTCTCCTCAGAGCAGACAGACATGCATGATGAACAATTACAACAAATTTTTCTTTCCCTGGAATAATGAGAAAATTAGATATGCTAGTAAACAAGGCTACGAACAATACATGTTTCAAATAAAACACTGAGAAACAGTCAACCTGCAATAGGGAGTTTTTATGCTGCCATGTAAAACAATATACTGCCCATCAGGAGTCAACTGCACGCCAGATCTTTCGACCAGAGTCTAACAAAATATAACAGTAGAGTGAGAGAGTATATTATCGATACCGAAAACATCAACATAAATATGTTAGAATCCAATGAAGTAAAAAGAAACCAACTTATTACTTCTCTATTGAAGTTATGTTTTGGATCTGGAAGCCGTAATGATGTGTAGGCAATGAAAGATGGGCATCCAACATTTGGTTCCTTAACAGACACCTTGTAGGTGAACAAAGTCCTCTCCTGATCCACCACAGACCCACAAATAACACAAATGAGAATTTCATTCCCTCTCCTGCTTAAAAAAAGCGATGACACAGGCATGGGGAGGAAGTAGCATCCCACAAACTTGATGGTTTTACTCAGATTATCACTAATATCATCGTTTCTGTGAGGATTTAGCTCTAAAATAACTTGAGCTTCGTTGGAAGAACAGTTATTCTCACAAGAGCTTGGTTTCGGATCACAGCATGGTATTGAGGTGTTCAACTCAGCAAGGTTGCTGTAGCCAACCGGCACATCACTACGAATTGGAGTTGCTTCTACATGTGAAACAAAAAGATCATCAGGGCACATAATATTTTCTTCAGAGGCGCGTAAACATGATCCATTATCTGACATTTCTGACTTAACCGGGCTCTGTTTAATTTTAGAATTTGTAACAGAATTATCTCTTTGCAAATCATCAGATTGCACTTCATCCCTTGACTGATTTTCCAACAAAACTGGTTCACACAGTTCATTACCAGACGCATGCAACTGAAAGGTTTCTGAGGGAGGCGAAGTGTCCATGGCAATATTTATTTCAGAAGTCTCTAGTTCTCCATCTTCGTTAGTTTTGGCACTTTCTGAGAGCAGACAAAGTCCTGTGAGAGGATCAACAGTTCTGGGCTTTCTTCTGGTATAAGCTATAATTGGCGCTTGAATAGAAGGCAAGGCCACTGTTTCAGCATTTGTTTTACCCACAATTTCATCCTCTGTATTTCTTTCAGGTGCATTGCTGACATCTGCGTTTTAATGAAAAGAATAACTAAGATAACAATTGGATCAGAACAGCTAAAATACAACGAAGTGCCGCAAAAGCAAGTTCTATTGCAAGTTTTCTACATGCATCGCAATTTAGCTTAAATTGAAACATCTAGAAATTGGCATAACACACCTCAATTAACATCATACAAGACCATTTTATCAGATCACCATATCTATATTTAGTATTAAAACTCCTATAAACCGCATTATTGATAAACCATAAATAATATGACTCATTTATTAAAATCTTGCCAAAGCATGAGACTTCACTAATTTATCAGCATTTCAGGAAAAAAAATACAAGATATTATAAACATTTTACCTCCAGTAAAATCATGTGCAGCCTTATGATCCTTTTCCACAGAATTCAATCCAACTTGGTTTAAATTTTCATCCATATTTATGCATGTATCATTGTTGCTTCTAGAAATAACTCTATCCTGAGGAGGCGAGTGTTCTAAAACAGAATGAGGAATACAGAGATCAAAATCATGTGCAACCTTATGGCCCTTTTCCATATAATGCAATCCACAATGGTTTGAAACTTTTTCCATATCAGGGCAAGCATCTTCTTTACTCTTAGAAACAAACATGTCCGGAGGAGGTGTGTCTTCCAGAACAGAATCAGGAATGCAGATATCAAAATAATTAGCAGCCTTATGGTCCTTTTCCACAGAATTCAATCCAACTTGGTTTAAATTTTCTTCCATATCTATGCATGTATCATTGTTGCTTCTAGAAATAACTCTATCCTGAGGAGGAGAGTGTTCTATAACAGAATCAGGAATACAGAGATTAAAATCATGTGCAACCTTATTGCCCTTTTCCATATAATACAATCCACACTGGTTTGAAACATCTTCCATATCAGTGCAAACATTTTCGTTACTCTTAGAAACAACCATATCCGGAGGAGGTGTGTCTTCCAGAACAGAATCAGGAATGCAGATGTCAAAATCCTTAGCAGCCTTATGGTCCTTTTCCATAGAAGTCAATTCATCTTGGTCTGAATTTTCTTCCATATTTGCGCAAGCATCATTGTTGCCTTCAGAAACAACTCTGTCCGAAGAAGGGGTGTGTTCTAGAACAGAATCAAGAATGCAGATATCTAAATCATTTGCGGCCTTGTGGCCCTTTTCCAGAGAATGCAATCCAACTTGGTTTGAATTTTCTTCCACATTAGTGCAAGTATTTTTGTTGCATTTAGAAATAACTCTATCCAGAGGAGGCTTGTGTTTGTGTTCTAGAACGGAATCGGGAATGCAGATATCAAAATCAATTGCAGCCTTCTGATCGTTTTCCATAGAATTCAATCCAACTTCCTTTGAATTTTCTTCCATATCTATGCAAGCATCATTGCTGCTTTTAGAAATAACTCTATCCTGAGGAGGCAGATGTCTTGGAACAGAATCAGGAAGGAAGATTTCAAAATCATGCGCAGTTTTATGGTCCTTTCCCATAGAATTCAATCCAACTGTATTTGAATTTTCATTCACATTTGTGCATGCATCATTGTTGCTTTCAGAAATAACTCTATCCTGAGGAGGCGTGTGTTCAAGAACAGAATCAGGAATGCAGATGTCAAAATCCTGAGGCAAGTCTTCAGAGTCCAACTCTGAAGAATGATGGAATGCATATTTAGTTAGCTTGATATCAGCATGGCAGTTTGATGATTCATTTGGCAAAACACCACTGGCGTTCTGTTCATGACTTGTTGAACATGTTTCTTTATCAAAACTAGCTCTGCCAGCTTCAGCAATACCAGAATGAAATATTGCTTGGTCGGATTTAAGATCCTCACTCTGGCTGGGCTCAAAACTGTCAGCAATAACAAAACTGCCGCCGGTGGTTTTAACATGCATCTTTTCCTCTCTTACATATGCATTCTCAGTCACCACTACGTCCACAAATTACATATTATAGTCAATTCAATAAATACAGACATCCCACAAAATAAAACACGATTCCTGGCATACATTAATCGATGTGAAAGATTTACAACAATTAAAACGATTTGGATCATAGAATTATTACCAGAAGATCCCATTTCTAAGAGGTTTCCAATTTTATTGTCTTCTTGGCTGGAGTTCATGATAGAAGGTAGATTCCCTGAAGGGCTACTTGTTAACTTTTCAGTTGTTGAATCCTTCAGAAAAGGAATTGCTTGAGGAAGCAGAAAAGTCATCATTGACTTCACCACATTATTGACTTCTATACTCAACGATTCTCCAGAGGCAATCTGATGGGCTTTCTCATTGTAAGCATTCTTATCCAAGGTACTTGGGGTAGAATTAGAAGTATTTTCTGTAGTACACTAGAGTAAGAGATGTAGAAGTGAAAGGGAAAAAATGGAGAAGGAAGATTCAATGAAGCATCTAAATAGTGAAGGAGAAATCAATGAGAAAATCAGGAGCTTTACAAGATAGAATAATCCTATATACAATCAAGATTAACAGAATTATTTACATGTTTTATGTTAGGTATTTGGGACCACTGCTTGAAAGAGACCTCACTGCTTGTTTTATGCTAGAGTTGTCACATAAAAGACACTTCATTTTTTAAGGATCCGATGATATTGATATATTTTTTAGTAGGAAAAAAGTGTCCACATAATACTCTTTAATGAAGAACATGAAAATCACCCGCAGAACAAGCATTTCCTACAAAAATAGGTCTTCCATCTCATTGTTGGAATTCCATGAATAGGTGAATGAGACGGAGATGTAGATATTGATACAATATTGAAAATTATGAACACGTGAAGTACCTTGGACATAGCCTATGGTACCAGGAGCACAACGATGAACGTCACAACAATCTTTGGACTCTTTCTTGTTTTCTCTTGCCACCAAAAACTTCGATGTATTCACCTCAGCTTCTTGTGACCTATGAAACTGCGAGAAGTTAAGAGCTTTTCTTACATAAAAGAATTGATCAAATAAGTTATTGTGCGGATATCAGCAATATTTAAACAGAAATATCTCAAGAGGCAAAAAAGAAACAAATTGCTCCAAAGTTTGTTCCTATATTAAGGTATTTTAGTGAGCAACATGTTGCCAATAAGTAATAACTCATTAGTCATTCTCTAGTTTGACAGCAAAAGATAAAAATTTATATAGTGCACTTACATGGTCATCCTTGGAAAAGCTATCAGTGATTTCCAAAGCTTTGCTGTTTTCAGAATCAACAACCCCACTTGTTTCCGCATGCACAGTTCTCCTCTCTTGATCATCAGAAATAATCTGATTTGATGAAAAACCATTTTTTAGAGAAAAGCAGTTAGGACTTTCCCCAACAGAGCTTGCTATCTGCATTGGTGCTGAAACACCTGTATTTTGGGCTTCATTATCTTCTGAAACTTTGCGTTTTATTGAAGCTATGCTACTACATGTGAATTCCTGAGGCCGAGATCTTTTAAGGATAGTTCCCCCCCGTAACTTGCCATTTTTACTTTCACATCTCCTACCTCTCTTGCCTTTAACATGTGGTCCTTCCGGGCAAGGTAGCAAGTCAGGATGTGTGCCAACATTTTGGCGGGAATCATCATGCTCTAGTCTAGAGGCCTCATTGCATAAGTTCAAATTCTGTTCGGCTATACCATTTAAATCTGCCGCCAGTTCCCGGAGCAACCTCTGTACAAATGAATTTTTGAACCCAAAAAGCTGCATGAGATGACAATAAAAGTTAAGCATTATAAGCAATTGCTGTAGTCCTTTATCCACATGGTTACTGAAAACGGTCAAAGAACTTTGAGATAATTTTATGGAGGCCTGTAATAGAGCTCATGATGAAATGTGTAATTGTGTATACAATAAAACAGGATTATAACATAGCTACAGGAAAAAACATTAATGCACCGAGACTAAATTCAAAGACCCTAATTTTATTGTTCTGCAATTGAATCTCCCTACACTTATAAACGTATGATCTAGTCTATAGAATAGACTAAAACAAACAATCGGATCAGCGAAACTCTGTACATGTATGACAAAGAATCTACTTTTGCAAGCCATTGTTTCCGGCTGATAATTACAAAAGAAACCAGGTAAGTGAGTTAGTAGCCATGCTAAAGAATTCATACACTAGAGTCTGAGGAATAGAGTGTCATGCAAATAAAGAAAGTACTCCTACAATCTGCTTCAATCTGCTTTGCATTTTAAAGGCATTACAAAGGAACTGAGAATGGTCACATCAGAACTTTGTGATCAATCAGATCTAATTACATATTACAAGCATTCAACTGTGCTAATTTTTTACATGCAAGAGAAATTAGTGGCAGCTATGAGTTCAATTTGGCATCAGACAACATCCAGAACAAAGGAAACTTGATGGTGAAGCAAACTTGTTTAATTATAATCAAAGTCCAAAAGGTAATATACCCTAATTATTGTACTGCATCCAATTATCAAAGACTCGAATAACTTTTTTTTGCTCACAATGGAGTCCAAAGAATGATGCATGACTCACAATGGAGAAAATGATGCAATAAGCATGTTTAGATGATAAAACTTACTAGTATGAAAGGCAATTTATGAAGTCACCAGAGGAAATTTCATCGTGCCAGCACAACTGTTAAAATCAAGATTCCCTTTCATTTTAGATTTTTTTTGGGTAAGTATTCATCTTACATGCTCACATGAAGTCATGAACATAAAAGGCTAGAAAACAAACATTAACAAAAGCGCTTAAACGAACTAAAAAATGGCAGCTGTTTTTGGCAGCACCAAATTCTACCTCCAAGCCATCCATCTTGGATGAAAGTCTCTTCCCATGCCAAATCTTCTTTTGGGGGCAACCTCTTTTCTGAAATTCCTCCCAGGCAATGTCTGGAGTTTTCCCAGAGCAGGAATAGCCATCAGCGGATGTAATCTGCATATTTGGGGATTAACTGGTCGTCTAATGATACTTGAAGCAAGTTGAGACTGTGCATGTTTGGAAAAAAGTTGGAACAAGCCAAATCCACGTTTTGGCAAAAAGAGTATTGCTTTTGTCAAAACATGTTGGGTTTGTTTCAATTTCTTTTCAAGCTTAACCTATGAATCAAAATACACATGAAGAGAAAAAAAGCTTTACTACAAACCACGAATCTAGGCCCACTAGCACCTTCATGAATTTCCATCTTATATGTGGTCCCATTAGAGGCTCTAATTGCTTGAAAACCAACTGGATATGGATAGCGATCTTTTCCCTACAAAGTTCCGATGTCAAGTAAATATACCAGTCAAACAATTACTTAGTATACAATACACATTAAATTTATGAAAACTAAGTGAAATTGGTATTATGCCATATTTCCTATGTCAATCTTACAAAATATGGGTCTTATTTGTCAAGCATTATTATTATTTTCAATAAAACTTGTACTCAATCTTTAAATTCGCAATGCATCACATAACCATGTGGTCGTAATAGATCATGCAAATCTTCATGCATGCTGCTACCATCGGAATACCTGACTATTTTCATGAAAGCCGTTGTGTTGCATGTCAATTCACTTATTCAATTCTAATTTTTGAAAAATTAATTTGGAAGACAGTAGGCACCATTAGTTAATGGGGAAAAAAGAAAGGAGTATTGACACGGTCGGTAACTCCCGCAAGAGTTCACTCCAGTTAACTAGTTGATAATTTGGATTTGATGCCTAGAGCAGGAAGCACAAAACTCTGGCGGCAGAATATTACTCTGTCTACAATTCGAGCTCCCAAGTTACGCAGATATTCCTTGGATAATACTAAAATCTTCAATTAACATCTGAGTTTTAGAATGACACGTTTGAAAGGCTGGTTCCTCGGATCAGACTTAACCAACCTAGCGTAGACACAAACTTTCCTAGGATTTTCTGTGGATGATTGGTGAAATTCGAAGGTCGCATATCAAATTGCCGAAATCAAGAACAAACAGAGAACGAGGTTTAATAAGAACCGAAGAGAGGCTCAAAAAAACAAAAAGGAGCTGAAAACGAACCCTAGAGCTGCTCCAGTATTTTTTATCCCAGCGACCTTTGTAAAGAGAACCGATGGAAATGATCTCGAGTCCGTCCGATTTCTCTTCTGGTTCTAGTTTCTCAGCGTATGTTGTTTTCGCCATTGACAGGAGCAATAGAGAGAAGAGAGAGACTAGATATTTTGGGGAACAAAATCGATTACTAATGAAGATGATAGCTTTCAGTGATTTTAACTTCGAAGACTATTCGTTCCCTCCATATCTAGGATTCACTTCCCGCCCCACTGTTGCCTTCAAAATAAAACGCCACCTCCAAAAATAAAACGTTTCGATAAGGTTGTTAAAAACGTTCCAAATTAAAAACGTTTAGCTAAAATTGAAAAGATAAAACATTGCGCCGTTGCCGGGGATCGAACCCGGGTCACCCGCGTGACAGGCGGGAATACTCACCACTATACTACAACGACTTAGTTGTCTATCAGGTAACTGTCATATAAAATATTTAAAAAAACGTAAACCCCAATACTTTCATTCCAAAAGCCCTTTTTTCGCAAATCAAAATAAAAATTATCTCATAAATCATGAAAATTATTTTTTAAAGCTAATACAAACATGCACTTACACCTATTTCAGAAAACCAGCTATATCAAAGAATAATGTAAAGTATAAAAACATTAATTGTATGGCCACATTTATATTCTTAGTAACTTTTTTCCGATTTTTTCACATTCTCCCCTTCACTCTTGCAGGACATGTACATACTATTTCTTCTCTAAAATGTAGCTAGAATGTTTAATTTTAATAAATACTTTTGGGACATGCTAGCTAATTGGTGAAGCTTAGAAAATTTCAAATCTTGATGAAAACAAAGAGGATTGTTATGAGAATTTGATGCCAACATATATTACTTATGGTTCAAGGCAAAAATATAAATATATGTCACATTTTAATAAGATTTAAAAAAAAATCTTCTATTCTTAAATCACGTAAATTAATTTAAAATATCTTCAATTCGGGACAAAAACAATAATAAGATTTTGTGAAACTCTTCTGTAATTTTTTCAGTAACTCTTCACATATTAGTAAGTTAAAATTGTTTGATTCATTTTTTTTTTTACCGGAAAATTGTTTGGTTCATTAATCCAATAGGATTTAAATGTTTTTTCTTTAAAACAAAGATATCATAGCTCTCAAAAAACTTATGTTATTGTATCTTATGTGCATTGTTTAGGAAAAACACGTCTTAATTTTTCCTTAATTAGTTTGCGATCGATTGATCTTTCGTCTAAATATTTTTCACTAATTTTGATCTGTATATTAAATAACATCAATTTAATAGCCCTACAGCCATTTGTATAGTCTGAACTAATTATCGGCTACCTTAATAACTAGGTATTACCCGCCATTGCACGGACTTATTACATTGTTTGATAATGTATCCAAGATTTGGTTTTGGAGAAATATGTCATTTATGTATGAGTTTAATGTTTTCTGTCTTAGAGGTAGAAATATTTTTTTCCGCCGCACTCACATATAAGTGAATGGGGTCCATTTATTTTTTCTCTATCTTCTTTTAATAATGGACCCCACTCACTTATATGTAAATGTGAGTACGGTAGAAAATGTTTCTGCTTTAGAGGCAGAAACATTAAGCCCTTTATTTATAAGGTACTTATTTTATCACACATATGTTTAGATTTTTTTTTTGGGCAAAAATTTTGATGTTTTTTGAAGATTAAGTAAAATATGTATGCCGTGTGTTGGACCTACATAAGATTATTACATTCAGTTTGAGCAAGGGGATTCTATTTATCCTCTTGTCCTTGTTAGTTTTTCACTTGGTTGTTTGATATACATGTCTATAACGAAGCATGTAGCCTATTTATAAGATTATGAGGATGGAAATATAAGAGTGCTGACAATACAAGTGTGTGTGTTGATGTAGCAGTCGAAGTTTAATTTACTGGGTTTATTTTTATTAATGGAGTTTTTTTTTTGGTTTTTTTTCCATTATGTGACATAACATTATTAAGCTAGTAAATGCTACTGTCAACCCTATGTGAGAGAGCTCACGCCTCGTTAAAATCTTATTGGCATACGTACTCTTCCCAAAAAGAGAGCTATAACTAGTTGTTTTTTTCAAACATGTCTGTGAGAACTGAGAAGTGAATTAGTTACTGTTCTAAATCTCACAATTACAAAAGAGTTTTGGGGGAATGTAGTTAATAATACAAAGTTGTCATTTGAAACCACTTGAATGAGACAAATGAAGTTTATCAGATGAATGATCAATAAGACAAAGGAAGTTTATGATCAGCTGAAGGATTCAGTGGGCTGAACTTTTTCTGTATCCCTTCTAGATGTAGCACATGATTTAGCGTACGTGTTCTTCGTGACAATTTTGTAAGTCTAAATTGTATGGATGCTAATACAGACACATGCATGAATGTCTAGTGGCTGATAAATGTTGGATTCACTTTCCCGGACCAGCAGGGAGCGCTCCTCCGCCTTGGGAGGAAGGAGGAGCGCTGGGAGATCTGGACGGTCCAGATCTCTGGACCGTCCATTTTTTTCTTATTTTTATAAGATTTTTGAAAAAAAATATTTTTTTAAGTACCAATCAGTATCCTAAAATAATTTTTTAACTATCAATTAGTATTCTAAAATAATTTTTTAAGATTCTAAAAATTATTTTCAAGAATATAAAATATTTTTCAGTGTTAGTTAGTATCCTAAAGTATGTTTTTAGTCTCAGTCAGTACCCTGAAATTTTTTTTAACAGTACCAGTCAGTACCCTGAAGTACTGACTGAGACTAAAAAGATACTTCAGGATACTGACTGGTACTGTTTAAAAAAAACTTAGGGTACTGACTGTTACTAAAAAATATTTTATCATCTTAAAAAATTATTTGAAGATCTTGAAAAAATATTTTAAACTACTAGTTGCTACTAAAAAGATATTTTAGGATACTTACTGGTACTGAAAAAAAAATCCTGATAAATTTTTCTTACAAAAATCTTATAAAAAAAAAAATAGACGGTCCAGATCTCATGGGGAGATCTGGACAATCCAGATCTCCCAACACTCCTTCCCTTGGGAGGAGCGCTCCATGCTCGTCGTTTTGGACGAGCAGGAAAAGTGGATCCATAAATGTTGTCTTTAAATTTCATTCGTTACTTTTCATGTTGCGTATATTATTGCCCACACATGACTGTTCACATTATGAGATTGCCTAGAGTTAATTGTTTAATGGTCGCTCATATTCTAATAATTAATAATGTATGAATGAATAATCTCCTTATATTCCTCACAAGTAAATGTTTAATGGCTATTGAATGTTGTCTTTGAATTTCATTTTTTCCTCTTAATGTGTTGCTTACATTTTGCCTACGTATGGCTGTTCATATTCTAATATTGCAAGATTAAAACTTAATTAAAGTGAATTTGCGCACCTTTAATCAAAAGACACAATCACACTTTAGAAATGGCTTGTAATAAAAATAAATGTAATAATAAAAGAGACAATGATCCTAATTGTTAGACAGGTAATTAATTCACACCTCTTACAACCAACATATATAGTCCTTTGTGCAAAATCTATTTTCTTAGCTTCAAATTAATCCGTATTGTTTTTAATACATTTTTGGGGCAATTGCTTAGACTCAACGGGTACATTCTATACATGTATCATATAAATTTTTACTAAATGGGACATTGGCTCCATGAACTTTTAAATATCATCAATTTTTGATCTAGTAAACTTGTAATGAATTATATATTTTGATATCAGATGAATCAATGATTTATATGTTTAATGGCTATTAAATGTTGTATTTTATTGGAACAAAGTTGAGTGCTTCCTTAAGAATTGAGAAACATAAATATTGGAAATATGTTTGTTGTGGAGCTATGATCTTCTGAGTGTTGGCTCACTTTATATTATAACTTATAAGAAAATAAACTAATGAAGGAAATTTACAACCAGAAACGTGACCTCCCAATGTTTAACCGTTGTAATAAAACCAACGCTGATAAATGTCAAAATGGCTAAAATGCATTAAGGAGAAAAAACTGACACTAGCAAAATTCCAATAATTTTCCGTATTCATTTCTCCTTTTTAATCGATTTGAAGCCCCACAAGGTCTATGTATCATGCAATTGCTAACCAAGTCACAAAGCATACTTGATCTACGTCTTTGTCAGACTGTAAAATTGATTTTGTTAAACTGTATTAAATATACCAAGTACAATGTGGAATAAGCAAACTATAAGAATATAAATATGGAATGTCTCTAACCAATTTGTTCTTCATTGTTTGCTATTTAATTTGCAATGTGTTTTATAGGAACAAAGTTGAATACTTGTTAATCCAATTTGATACCCCACAATTGGTCCATGTATCATGTAATTGATAACCAAGTCAGCATTGGATCCGCATCTTTGTCCGATATCTCTACAATTTTTTGTTTTGTCAAAATATATTAAATACACCAACCACAATTTGGAATACACAAACTACCAAAACTAAAAATATTGAATGTTTCTAATATATTAGTTTTCCATTTTTTGCTATGATTTGTAATGTGTTTTATAGGAACAAGTAAGTTAAATGTTTCCTTAAGAATTTAGAAATCTAAATCTTGGAAATATGTTTTGTTGTGAAATATGAGTTTTCAAATGTGTGGGGGTAATTTTATATTGTTAATTTGTTAGGTACCTCAAAATTTTTAAAAGGTTTAAGGTACAAATATACTATGAGCTTTTACTCAAAGTGCACATAGTATCATATGCTTTTTAAATATGCAAAATTATCTATAAACTTTTAAAATTTGAGCAAAAATACCCATACCGTTAAATCTCTATTATGGTGACTGTTAGTTGACTAAGAATGCATACATGGAGATGATATGAGAATAATGGTTTCTTAGCTGGTAGATAGTGGGGGCAGAAGCTTCAAGATTCTTTGTTGGTTTTCTTCTTTTTCCCCTTTCCTTGGTCAGCAATGAAATCTGCCAACTAGGATATTTGCAAGTCCAATCTATACCCACATCACCTTTTCTGGTCAAACTAAGACTACTTTAACTGTCAACGTTTTGAGAATTAATGGTATATGTATTTTTGCTTCAATTTTGAAAGTTTATGAGTGATTTTGCATCTTAACCTTTTTTAAAATGATAAATTTTACCCAACTAGCTTGCTTGATCTCTTTCATGTGATTTTCCCACACTCTCCTCTACATTGCAAAACATATGTAAGAAAACTTCATTATTGACATAGCTGATATCCACCAGTATCATACTAGCCTTACAAGGAACATACAATAGGGTTTTCTTGTTAAGAAAAAACTTTACAGAACACATGTAATAGACTGACCCACATATCCTTTCAGGCATATTGATGTCATTGAAATGATTTTGAGGAACATTTTTCAAAATGTAATATGTTCTAGAGCAAAAGCAAAATGATTTGAAAGATTGCTTGCATTTGACCACAATATGGATCATATCACTATAGCCTATGACATATATGTTAATATTTACAATTTTTACAAAAGCATATGAAAGGCGTAATTGTGAATCAAATGCACTTGTTTCACTTTGACATTTACATTTATAGTTGATATTAAGTGTCTTCTCATTTTCTAGACCATTCATAATTAAGATTTAATTAACTTTTTAAAGATGACCCTCTACTATTCAAGGTAATGTGAAAGGGTGTGGCTAATATAATACCTTTGGGCTTCTCAAAACTTTAATTGCCCATATTATGACTCTTTGTAACATTCATTTTTTGTTTTTATCATTACCATTGATAATTTGGATTCAATGCCTTGAGCAAGAAGCACAAAACTTTGGCTGCAGAATATCTTCAGCAGAAATTCATTAAATAATGATAAATTCTTCAATTAACATATCAGAAAATAAATACTAAATTCCTCAATTAGCATATCAGAAAATAAAATGAATTCCGGGTCGCCAGTGTGACAGACAATAATACTGATCACTATGCCACAATAGCTTAATTAATATTATTTATCAAGTAATTATTGCATAAATGTAACTCATAAACCCGAGTTTCAGAAAATCAATAGATAAAAAATAATATAAGAATACTAATTGTATGGCTGCATTTATATGTTCATATTGTAATTTTTTCCATCTTTTTCAAATACTTCCTCCACTCCTGAATTAAAGTACGATATTTTTACAAGCTATTTTTAGTCTAAAATATAGAATATGTTATTTTAGAAAATACTTTTCAAGATATACACCCATCTCTTAATTGGTTGAATGCAATTGATCAATGCATTATGGAAAATATCATTTTGGAATGCATCAATATATATGACAATAAAATGAAGTACTGCGGTTTTTAATTGTAACCTTTTACTCGCCAGTCACTTCAGTTAGTTAAAAAATTAAAGTTGACGAGTTTTTTCTCATTGAAATGAATGAGCTATGCTAATTACAACTTACGAGCAGAACAATTTGTCATGAACTTGATATTTCACAGGGATTCATTCCATATATAATTTAGTTTAAATTTCCATATTTGATTTTGTAAAAAAATATTGAGGGTGTTGTAATATTGAGAATGATAAGAAAATGATGAACATCAACTATGTTCAACATTGTGTTACATGTACAACCAACAACAGTAGGTGTACGTGGCCTTCAACTTTGTAAGGAGGATAACACAAATTTAAATTCTGTAAAACATATTTATTGGGAAAGATGAAAATCATTTGTCCTCGGAGTCTAAAAAATTGTAATACTTGTGATGAAATCAACATCACCCTTTGCCTTCTAAACATCGAAAAAAATTACAATCTTGATCAAATCAACATTGTGCTATATTATTCGCAGTAATAACACTTATAAATGAAATCCTCAAAGTTTGTACGTTGTAATTAGTGCTTGGAAGATAAACAGTTGACTAGCTAGTGAAACATACGATGGATTTGACCTTGTGTTCCTCTTGACCTCTTTCTGTTCCATAAATCTCGCAATTCCATTGTCATATATGAAATCTAAACCTAAATTGTCTCTGAAGTTGTATTCCATCATGAGCTGCATGGAACTTATTCTCTAGTTTATTATTTATCGAGGCTCGATCAATCTTTTGATGAGAAGATGTCTCTCTCCATTTTTCTATAAACACGGAGTTTCTAAGTTCAGTTTTTTTTTTGGCTTTCCAGATCAAATTCACCAATCACCATACATATTAATTAATCAAGACACTACTACACCATCTATATAAAGCGCAAGCTTTTCTAAATTTGCATAAAAATATTATGACATATTGCATATATCAAATACCACTTCGGTACATACTAATGAGATATTACAATCCCTTTTCCTCACTAAAGGAAAGAAGACAGACTAGATTATACATATAATATAATTTATTTCAAATAAAATAAACTAAGCAAGCCGCCTAATAATAATTTTCTTGCCCTATGACCCCATTGCGACACAGCTCTACACTTTCATTCCTGCACACATATATACAAACTTCTAATTAATTAATGTCAAGCAGTATAGCAATTTTGGATAGAGTCAAAACCACACCTTATAATATGTGTGTGTAAACTAATAATACGTTTTGCAGTGTTTTAATTACCTTATGCTTACTTGCTGAAATTGAAGTGCTTGGCGAATTTGGAATGTACCTTGCCCACTGTTGTTATGAACAGCGAGTTAATTATTACAATATAATCTTCTTCTATACAATAATTATATGTATATTGAATATAATAACAGGAATGCTAGCAGAACAACTCAAAAAAATCACACACACACACACACAACTTGAAGTTTCACATTAGCGAAACACATATTTTGCAGTTTTTGAAATATATGGATAATGCTTTTGTGAAGAATAATAGTGTGATGCTACTAAGTAAGTGATCGATGGTGTTACATTTTTGGCAGCAGCGCTGAAAGCTTCCCGATGAGGAATCTCAGGGTTGGCTGCTTTGATGCGCTGTATCTCCTCTCTGCCATTCGTTCAACACAAGTTTGAGAATGAGTTTGTGTGTGTGTGTGTGTGTGTAAGTCCAGTTGTACGTGTGTGTGTGTGTGTTTGTGTATAGTACTCATGAAACTTAAAAATATGACCAGGGGGAAAAGAAAGAAGAAAAGTATAAAAGAAGAAAGCGATAATGTGATAGTAAAATAGGAGGGCATATGTGTATACTTCATGAAGCGATTGTAAGCCGAAGGAAGTCGATGTTTCTTCTCAGGAGCTGCCTCCCAAAAAAAAAAAAGAAGATCCAAAACTGAACAAAGTTAGCTAATTTATGAGGCACAACATCTTATTTAACTTGAAGCCACACACACACACACACACAGAGAGAAATGGATATATGTGTGTGTGTGTGTGTGTGTGGAGAGAGGAGATTGAAGAGTACGTTTGACAACAAAAGGTGCAGCCTTGGGGGAGCCTGGATCATTTGACATAGTTAAGGAGGTGGAGGACGACGACGACGCTAGTCCCTTTTTGTAATCACCATAAAACCCCTGCACCTTCCACATGTAAAACAACAGAGACTTATATACCATACAATCACGTGAATAACGAATGAGGAAAAACAAATTAAAGTGCATAAAATTAACCAGAATATATATACATATAGATAAGTTGAATGAACCTGAAGGGTGAGTGTGTGATCAATAGTGTTGTTATGATCACGATGATGGTGGGTTTCGTTGTTGTGATTGTGATGCAAAGGAGGAGGAGGCCTGGTGCTGAGGAAGGACAGGTTGCTACAATGCCCACACTTCACTGTCACTGTGTCCAGCAGCCTCTTACATGGAAGCCCAACCTAATATACATATACATAAATATATTTTCGCCAACAACAAATGACTTTTTTTAATGTTATAACAACAACGTCCGATATAATTTTAGGTGTAGTGTGTGTGTGTGTGTGTGTGTGTGTGTTCAATGTTCAACTTTGTTGTGAAAGGTGATGGTGTTATGTGAATGACACTTGAGTGACTCATCACAGAGACAGAGAGGAATGGATTGATAAAAAAAGATGATCATCATGATCATCATCATCATAATAAAGGGGTTGGCTTCTTTTTTACAATAAAAGTTACACAGACACACACAAGTGAAGTGATGGGTGATATTATATAATGATGATTACCGCAAGCACAGTGTTGCAGAAGTTGCAACGAACATAGCAGTAGTGTTCAGATGGTTGAACCAAGTCCAAGCTCACTTTCTCTTCCAGGTTCATCCTTCTCAATGGAAAATGAATGAAATGAGGAAGCTCGGAGAGAGAGAGAGATAAAGAGGGATGTAGGGTTTATGATAGCAAAGACTTGAAGGCTCTTGCGGATACCTATGATATATATATAGATATAGAGTTAGTTTTATATTCAAGAGAGAGACTTTAATTTATTAAGTGAAGTGAACAAGACTCCAAAGGAAGAGACAGCTAGAGAGAGAGACATCAATTTAGCTAGAGAGCTAGGGTTACCACGGACCCCCACTATAGTTGGCAGACAAAGAGCTTTGCACCCGAGATCATATGTTCTAAATACTTCCACTACTTATTATTATAATATGTATTTAAATAGTTGATCTTAGTTTTAAATATAAGATAAAGTTTTCATATTTATTATTCTTTTCTTAATTTTCTCTCTATTGATACTCTCTCAATCATAATCAAGAAAGAAAAAGAATGAGGGAATTAAAGATGAAGACTAGGATATTTTAGAAAATACATGTTATATTAACTAACTTAACTAACTTCCTTAATCTAATTAAATTAAATAAATATGTCTTGTACTAAGGATTCAAGAGAGAAGGAGGGGTACAACATAAATCATTTGAACTATAACAAGACTTGATGATAGAGTAATAAAGGTAATTAAATCAAATTTCTCTGTCTCTTTCACCAAATTAATATGCAGATTTCCCTATCCATATAACACTGTCTGGAAAACACGGTTTTGGCAGCAATAACAAAATGAGTGCGTGTTTCTAAACACGCTTGTTGATACATAATTTTTTAAGTATTAATAAGCAAACACTGTTTCATTTGTACGGGCACTTGTGTTCTTGATCTAGGTTAGCTATTATCGCTTTTGAAATCCAAAAGCTTTTTTCATCAAAGACAAATCTCCTTCTTCCTAAAAGATTCGCGCCCTATATGTATGACTTCGTGATAGAGGTATATAGTAAGTGGGAAGGTGATAGGACAGTGTTAAGGATTTAGATTGTTTATTTAGACACAGTTTCCATCATTATATTTCAAACTCAGCTCCTCTTCAATTTGTCAGATTGCTTCAGAAGAACTCTTTATTAAATGTTTGAAAGTTTCTTCTGTCTTTGAAACGATGAAGAATGTTAGCTAGGCTCATGGACACACACACACACACACACACACAGATAACATCTGATGACGCAATTGGGTCATTCCAGAACATCATGTCATGTGTGATATAATGTAATGAAGGGAAGAATAAACTACTAAGCATATAGCATCTTTTTTTCTCTTTTTTAATGTAGTTTACAAGCTTATAAGAACCAAGATGAGATAGAGTCCCTGTAGAATCATAAAATAGGAAGGTATTTTTCACATTCAAAATAAATTGAGATGGTACATAAATAATTTTTTCTTTTATTTCCAAAACAAAACAAATTTCTATTTTAATCCACAGAAATTTAGGTAAATTAAGACTGGAGGGATTATGGAATTAAAGTAAACCTCATAATTTTTTTTTTAAAAAAAAAAATTACAAAGGTATTTATAAATTACCCACTTCACAAAATCACAGAATTTGAATAAATACCTTTATGGGGTGAGCCAATTATATTAATTAATCTTACCAACATGATCATCAGTTCTTGTTTTCTAGCTACCTATAGCCATTTTTGTTTTTGTAATACCAACCAATTTTCACAAGCAATGACTAATTATAGACCAAGTCAAGTGGGACCTATTTAGTGTAAAGCCCTCTCAATGAAAAATTTCTCTCCTTAATCACACAAGACTCAGACTTAGGATCTTATTTAAATAAAAACAAGTGTATTGTTGAACCCCCACCAGCTTCGTTAGCTGCATAAATTTTATACACATATTAAAAATGTATAAAAGCTCAGTTACTTTCCCCCCATGCATTTTGCCAACCCTCATTTAGTGTAGGAGTGATTGCGCCAGCTACAAAAAAATAAAAAAGCGTGAGTGACAATTTATGAAAGTTAAACTTTCATTGGAATCAGAAGCCTACCCTCTAATATTAATGAGTAACTCAAGGTATATAACCAAGAGGAAAACAAAGGAAATAAGATTCCCTTGCTTTAAGCAATAAAGGTCAATATAAAATTCAACTCTCTCTCTCTCTCTCTATATATATATATATATATGTATGTATGTATGTATTCAAGTTTAGGAGATTTTAATTCTAGAGGCATGCACTAACCTTGACTAGCTAGCCTCTAATAGGATCCACCAACTCACCTAAATTTTGGGTATAAGAAAATAGTGGTGGTGGGATGTTAATTAGTAGCACAATTGTTCAATCAGAAAGTCCATCTCAAAAAACTAGCTTGGGGAACAGAGTTGCCAACTTCTCTTAGCTTGCAGCACCATACCACGATAATTCACTTGACCTTGTGCCGATCAGACCCTCTCTGTGGGCAACTCTTTCGCAGGTTATCATGTGTTTTCAGTTAAAGACTAGTCTATATTGGTAGAGGGAGTCTCTTAAACTTATGTGAATAACACTTCACTTGTGAGACTCTCACTGATATGAGACTCATAACATGCAAGGAGCGAGACAGAAAGCCAAAGAAGGAACTTTTTGGCAATAGCATGAGCAGCTGCTTCTACTATATGATGAAATGAACGAATTGAATCATGTAAAACGATCAGTCTCATGAGTTTCTCCATTCTTAGTTTAAATAATAACACTTAGAATCAAAATAAGAGGAGACCAAGTAACATATACAATAAAGAGCGAGAGGAAAGTGGAAGAGACAATAATGTAATGAGAGTATAGGCAGGTAGGTGTATAGGTCAGATGATCGAGTGAAGAAGGAAAATATGAAGAGAAATTGAGAGAGGAGAGATATCATCAGAAAATAATGGTGAAAAGATAGTGAAGAGAAGGAGGGCTGACAAATAAGCCATCTTTTGTGGGTGCAGGAGCAGAAGAGGAAATATGAAAGAGACCCAAGAGAGAGTCTCACAAGTCACTGTCACAACACACTAAATATATAGATGGCACAATTGAATTTACAGGCAAAAGAAAAGTCATGACTCATGCATATATATATATATATATATATATATATAGAGAGAGAGAGAGAGAGATAGATCGATCTGATCAGGAGATATGGGTGTTGTGTTATGTTATGTGTCGTGTTGTGATGATGGGACGATTCCCACAGGTTTGGCATTTATAGTAACAATTCTACTTCCTCTCTTCATGCCCTCACCTTTCTCTCCTCGTATAAACATCACCCTTTTTCTTCACTCTCCCATGAATCCATCATTCACGCGGTACTATACTCTATTTATTTCTTCCATTATTTCCCACTTTTTTTTTTTCAAACTATATATAGAATATAAATCCTGTTTCTTCTATTCAATTGAGTTTGAGTTTCGTCAGATCCTAGTTAGAAGCAGAATGTTTACTATGATTTAAATATAGGGTTTTAATGTTATTTTCTAGCTCAAATAAGTTTTAGAAAAGATAAATATACCAATAAACAATTTAAAATAGTATAAATTCATCAATGCCTTTAAATTTCATCAAACGTTAGTTAGATATTACTTAAAATTGACCTTGATGAATTTAACGGATGTTTGATAAAATTAAACAGCCTTGATGAATCTACACAATTTTAAATTGGTTTTAAGTGTGTTTACTCCTTTCAAAACTTATTTTTACTAGATGTTATTGGCGAAAAATTTTATTGGTAAAATTTCACCTTAGCACTTAAATATATTTTTGGTTCAAATATCTTATCAATATATATATATATATATATATATATATATATATATATATAGAGAGAGAGAGAGAGAGAGAGAGAGAGAGAGAGAGAGAGAGAGGAGGGTGTTGAGTCTTTTTCCAAGAGATTGCTTTAGTTTGCTACAATTGAGGATATAGCTGGAGTACTGGCATTGTTTAGAGTCAGACTGATATAAAGCTGAGTAGTGTTATATATATATATATATATATAAAATAAAATAGGGTTTGAAAGAAAGGAAGAAAGAAATATGATTGAAGGAAGGTGGTTGGTGGATAAGCAGCTTTATGCAGAGAGATGAATGAATGAATAAAAGAATAGCGAATAGAGAGGGTGATGCAAAGAGATTCCCTGGAGAAGCCTCAACCATACCATTCAGTGAGATGTACATGTAGTTCCGTTCTTTAACTTATTTGGACACACTCATTTCCTTCCTTTTCACTACCCCTTCTTGTCCATTTTTGGAAACCCACAATAGGAACCAGTTTTGGTGCCTAAGAGAGAGACACCAACAACCTATCTAATATGGATTGTCTAGATTTGATATTTTTAAAAATAAAAAATTATTTTTTTAAGAAAATATTAGTTAAGAGATTATTTTTATTTTAGATTTTTTATCCATTAAAATATTTTTTATAAAAAAATAAAAAGAAAAAAAACATCAAATATGAACCATTCAGATTGGATAGGTTGTTGGTGCCTATCCTTTGGATAGGCGCCAAAACTGATTCCACCCGATATATCTACATATATCACTCTTCTACTCTACACTTCAAGACTTTCACCATGTGACTCGGTTTTACTATTCCCCTGTGCCATGCCCATATGTTTTTAAATGTAAGAGCTATGTATAACTAACCTGCACTTTGATATTTTCTTTTGATATCCACATGTATTCTTTTATTGGAGGCAATATTGTTTGAGATACTATCGAACACAAAATGTTAGCATCCCTCCTAATAGAGATATATTCAAACATTGTCTCATCACCCTATGAGGGAATAGACCCGTTGTACCCACCCCTATTGATAATTTACAAATGTTAAGAAAATTAGTTATTTAAACAAATGTCTATTGATTTTCTTAATACCCATTAAACAATATGAAAATCCTTTTCATAATTGCAATTAATAAGAATAACTTGGGAAATTCCCATCTCTTTAATGTAAGACCTAATTAATTAATTTGAGAATACTAAGGATGATAGTTTTTTCTTCTTATTATTGTTGAAGGAATATCAATAGATTAATTTGGGAAAAGTGAACAAGGTATCAAATCTATGACCAGAATCAACTCCCCAATTAAGCACTCCATATAAGAACTAGAAAAGTATAAATTTAAAAAATGAAGTGGATTGAAGTCTTACACTTATAATCAAAACAAACCAGTCAAATATCACCTCCCTAGCTTCTACATTTAGGATAAGATGGTGTAGCAAAGATGTAACTCATATTTGCCAAGAGTTAAGTGGCATTATTCATTATTATACATGGTTAAAGTATAGTTTTATCCTTTAAGTTTACATAAGATATACTTTTGATCATATGATTTTAACATCATTAATGTTGCTTACGGAAAATATTGACGTAACAAAATCAAGGGATGGCAATGTAAACTTAAATGATGATTGTATAATTAAATGCTATTAATTTTAAATTTAAAATCTGTAAATTGAAAATATCTATAAACCTAATGGATAACTCAATATCAAAATTTCGATTGTACTAAGAAATTTTAGTTTAATAATATAAATATATTAGTTTAATAATTTAAATATCAAAACCACGATTTATTTGTAGCAATTTGTCAGTTTATTTTAGTTTAATAATTTAAATATATTATATTAAAAAAATTAAAATTAAAATTAAAATTGTAATAACCCTATTTTCATACATGTATTATTATTGCACTTGAAAAGAAGTGGTGTCATAAGAGAACAAAATAAATTTCAAGAAGCGCACATGGCAAAATTAAGAGGATTATTAACAAAAATATCTTTGCCTTTGAAAATGATACCTCTATTGATGATGTCACCATAAATTGACACATGTGCTTCAATCCAAATATGAATAAAAGAACAACAACTATCCCCTTGGCATATGAAAATGACATATGGATAGAAAGGAAAGGAAAAGACATGGCAATTTACATGAAGTGGGGGTAAGAATTATATAGAAAACCTTAGAAAGACAAATGTCATGATATGAGATTATTAAGTTTTATGGACAATAAATTTATCATATAATTAACAAAAAGACATCTAGATCATAGCCACATGTCTTCATATAAATTAAAGATCTAGAAGAAGGGACACGTGCACCCTTATCTAATAAGGATTAAAGGATAAGATAGCTCTTCTAAAGGAGTCAAAAATGGTGGCTAGATAAAAACAAGAAGGAGAAAAATGCCAAAAACATTTGGAAAAATAAGTATTAAAAGGAGTAACACCTAAGCTATTAAGTGTCAACAAGATATTTAAAGAAGATTAGTTGAGGACACTTGTGCACATTTAATTAAATATGTGAGACACTTTTTCATTAAGAAAACTATTTTAACCACAAGTAGGTATATGATAGAAGATATTTTGAGTCAAAAAGGGGACGTATGGCGTGCTTAAGGAGGGAGGAAAATAAAAATCAGATTTCTCTAGAAAAATGAAGAGGAACCTAGAGATTTCAAGAGGCAACAAGTTGGCCAATCACAAAGAGATATTTTATGGATAAGGACCCTTATAAATAGGACTTCATCTCCCTTATTTTGGCAACAAGAGGCACCGCATATATTCAAGAGATGAGAAAGAAGAGAGTTGGGAGAATCACAAGAAAGAAGAGTTTTCCAAAGAAGAGGTAAGGAAGTTATAAGACTTATTCTACTTCTTTTAAATTCATAAAAATAAGCCTAAGCTTTTAACTAGTGATCTTGTATGACATTATTGAAGTTCTAGCTATAATCACAAAGGAGTTCAAGGAGGAGTGTAACATCCCACCTTAAAAACAGCGGAATTTTTTTTTAAAAAAACGTTGTTCAAAGTAGAGTAATTTCGCAACACGAGTAACTGAACCTTAACATTACATAACCACAGTGTAAGTGTACTTATACAGTCATCTACTATCCAAAAGGAAGCAGCACCTAACTAAGCATATAAAACTAAAACCATAAAATTCCTTCTGCCGTCCTACGCCAGTAGCTCGCCCCTATCTTCAACCCCTTGGTACGCCCGAACTTGAAGCTACAGTTGAGATCCAATTACCATTTGGATCTCAGGTAACGGTTAACCTTATGCTCAAATAAACAGTATATGGACAACAGTTATTCACAACTCATAACAGTAGTAAATCACTACATAAGCACACAGCAGATGCATGATCACAACATTGACAAAATATAAGCACAAAGCAGTATGTAAAGTCCCACAACATGTCTGCACATAACTAGTGCCACGACGGCCCATCGTGTCCTCGGCGCTAAGAAAACCCAACGGCGTTATCAAAACTATAACCCGTATAAAGGTGTATGTATAACTGACAACCCTAGACAGAGCCTCAGTATATAAACATGTTTATCACATATACGTATATGAGCAGCATAAGTGTTAAGGTTACAATACGCGTCCGTACCTTCGTTGATGATTCTTGGCACGCTTGTCGAATTATGGTACGTTTGACAGCGGGGCGACGGCGGTATGACAACGATGACTGCGGAAACAGCAGTTCGTGATTTCGGATATCCTAGAAGGATAATATCACTAATATGAATATTTAAGATCATAATAGGCATTTTAAAGTACAAATTACCATTTTGCCCCTAGTTTGATTACTTGGTGGAATTTTGCCAGAGCTTCGCTATTTTGACTTTAAACTCTCAAAATTTTGCTATAACTTTTCCTCTAACCTATTTCTGAAATAAATATCATATTTACTCCTAAACATGATATCTAAGCTAACTTGAAAAATTAGAGACTACTCTAGCAATTCTACTATAACTACCGAAAGAACTACTGAAACTAAAAACTAAGGACTGAGAAACTTACTCAAAGCTTTGCTATGAACTTCTTACTCCTCTTCCAGAGCTTCTCTCTCTAACTTCTCTCTAGGATTGTGAGTGAATTGGTGAAGAATGAAGAGAAATGAGAGGCTATTTATAGAAAAATCCAATGGCATTTTCGTAATTTCATTGAACTTTGTCTGGTTGAATTCTGACCGTCGGATCGCATTTTTTTGAAGTGGCTTGATCTTGGCCCTACACCTATTTGGCCGACCTCCCCCCCCCCCAACAAGGAGACAAAATTGATGACATCATCATGCTTGTGTCATCTTGCTTTATCAGATGAAATTCCTGGTTCGGTGTCCTGATCGCGAAATTTTTTGTAAAATCTTAAAATTCCGGGAATAATACGCTGAAGGTCTTTTCTTCCTCTTTGAGAATACTAGGTTTTCCTAACCTTATATTCTCATTAAGGACATTCCGTTATCTGTCAAAAATCCTCGGTATTTGCTACCGGTTACAGAAATGACTTCGGAAATAGCCTACTCCGAGATAAAAAATTCACTTGTTCATAATATACTCTGACCCTAGAAACCTAGTTCACGGTTTTCTAAGTAGGATTTTATTTCTATCCGTGGTCACTTATCCTGTTAACTTTTTTACTATAATATTACTTAATTACCACATGCCTTAACTTATATTATTATTATATAACAAATATCCAATTCCATCCTTATCTCCCCCTAATTTTCGGCCCACACATATAATTATGTATGTGTGTGTGTGTGTATATATATATATATATATTTTCATTTTCCATAATATCCTATTTATCTTGCATTTTTTTCCCAAAATTTTCCTATTGGTCCATAAGTAATTACATGGATTTAGGCTTCTATAATTTCTTGAAAAATCCTAAGCCTTTGATCTTGGTTTTTCAAGGTTACATCTTAACCCTTATTATTTATTTAATTTGGCCAAAAATTTCGGCCCTTAATAATAATTATTTATATTTATATTTATTTTTCATGTTTCCTAAATTTCTATAATCTTATAAAATTCCCAAAAATTACTTAATTAATCCCTTAATACTTTCTAATAATTTTCTTAATTAAAATCAATCATTTTCTCACAATAATTTTATTGACATTAATAATTCAAGCTCTCTGCAATTTATCAAAAATCATAAAGTCAATTTTAGTCTCAGAATACTTTTTAATTTTCCTTCTTTTTATTTTCATAGGAAATAATTTATTAATTTGTCTAATTTAAGAATAATATGATTTCTAAATTTTTAATAATTATTCCATGCCTTTTACAATTTTTCCTAATTCTTCTCAGGATGTTTTATGGCCTTAAGACACATTTATCCCATTTCCGATATTAAATTTCCCTTAATTTTCTTAATGTTTTCCTTTGAACATATACTAATCACATAACATGTTGAGACCAAAATCTTCATAAATGGGCATTTTCATTATTGTGACAAAATATTCCAAATAATAGTTATCCGGGTATTACAAGGAGTAGCAAAAGAAGTTAGAACTTTGAGCAAGTAAGTTCTTTCCTCTAACTTCTTGTAATTTTGAAAAAGATTAAGAAAAGTTTGGCTAATAGCTAGAACATGGTGGTATGATTTTATTTTGGTGATTTTGATAGTTTAAAAGTGTTTAAAATGGAATTTTGTATAAGAAAGGGTATAGATTATAATTTTGAAAGTATTGAAGTTAAAGTATAACTATATGTAAATTGATGAGCCGAAAAAGACCAGCAAGGGCATTTTCGTAAACTGGGAATGATTTACGTGTTCCTGGCCTTGGCAAGTATTTTTAGTCAAAAATAGGCATGCCAAGGGTCATGTAAATTTTTGGAACGCCTCAATCGGATTTTTCTACAATCAATCATGAATTTTTGAAGTTAGGTCAAATTTCTGGAATTTTCAAGGCTTATGCGAAAATGAAAAATAAATGACCAAAAAAAGGATATTCATTAACAAAAAGCATTCATTACAAGTGTATAGTCACATATTTTGAAGAAAGAGATTACATTGGCAATAACGTTATTATATTTATTATTCTATATTTATCATTCCTATTTAGTATTTGAAAGTTTATTACCTTACTAATCAGCAAATTTCAGGTAAGTAACCTTAATCTCATATGCTATGTATGACTTTGTATGTATGTTTTACCATAATTGTGTATGCATTCGGTGTTATTGTTTTCCAAGCGCTTTGATACCGGAACCCGCTGTGTGCGACCCTTGGCATTGATGTGTGACTTATTAAGCAATCTGTGTTTTGTGATTGTTTGTTCCGGATTAGGCTTTGTACCTTGCTATGTGCGACCTATTGATTGTTGTATGGTTTATGTTTGTGGTTTTCTTACATACTTTGTATATACATTGGATATGAGATTAATGGTTACTCTGGGATCCATCTATGAATCCCAGGCTATTATAAGGATATAGGTAGTGCCTCTAGGATGGAACAAGAGACAAGAGGTAAGATAACAGATTGAGGATTTTGCAAAGGTTGATGGACGTGACATTTGTTATTTACTACCTTTACTTTGGATGACTGTATAGTGATATTTTGATTATTTTGGTACTTACACTAGATGTGACTGTATATTAACCCTTAGGAGAAAACTTATTCTTTTTGGTTACTTATTTAATCTTTCAGAATTATATTGTCCAAATTATTTATATGCTCTATTGCGTGAAAATTTTAATACATGTTTAACTAATAAAAAGATAAAAGATCACACTACCTGGCACCTATAAAGGTGAGGCTGGTAGAGGTGTAACAAAAATATGCTTTATCAATTATACAACTATCACTTAAGTTTGATGTATCAACATTTTCTATTAACAACATTAACAGTATTAGAAAGTATACCTAATATAAAACTTAAAAAACACAAAATATAATTTAGCCTTTATAAATAATATATTTTCTTTTTTTAATAATTTCTTTTACTTTATATTGATATACTTGATTCCAAGGTTGTGCCTCTTCTATTTCACCCCACATAAAAAAGTTTTAAAAAAATTCTTATAATAATTCAACTATAGGTAGGTAGACTAATCATATTTCTATTATGCTGCTCTCTTTGGTAGGCCAAATTTTAAAAATCTACTTAGTCCTAATTATATGACATAAATATGAGGTGAATTTTTATAATCTTGTCAATACTTAATAGCAATAAATAGTTAGCAACAATGAAATAGTTTCTTCTATCTATATGACATTTCTAACTACTTTACATGATTTAAGAGAAATATTTTTTTCCCCTTATAATTATTAAAGAATTGAGATGTTTCATTTTTGCTTTTAACCATAAGGATTAACCAGCACCGCATAACCTTCTATTAACCAATCCTCTTTGTTTTTATTAAATTAAGAATCGAAATTTTCCTAACCAATTAGTGTGTACAACTCCACACAATAAGCAAACAATTTGGATACCCTACAAAAACAACTACAATAACAAAAAACCTTAACCTTATCGGAGGGTGGGTTATATTAATTATACAACGCCATTGTGTTCTACCACAAATTAAATTTTTAGATAAATTGTTAATCAAAAGATTTCACAAATATGACCATAGCGATGACCAATCAAGATGAATTTAAAAAATGGAGGGAATTTTTCATTCCTATAGCTTCTTGTTGCACCGAGAAACATGCATGAACCCCTTCATGAAGCATATGTATCAACAACCTAAAATCTTAAGTTCAATTTGAAAGGGAAATAATTAAATAAATCACATTAGGCTTTGTTGAGTAGAAGCCACAGTTACAAAAAAAAAAAAAAAAAGTTCAAGTGCAAATTGGAATGTACAGACAGAAAAGAAATTGCACCGTCACATAAATTAGAGATGGTATTGTTCGCCTCCAAACCATTCGAACTAGATGCAGGGGATTTACACACAAGGGAAATCATCCTATATATTCTCCTATTTTACCAATATATATATATATATATATATATATATCTCCATTTAGCCAACAAGGCTAAACTGTCACCCTTTTAAAGACAAGCTTTTATCGAATAGCCATCAAAATTATTTCATCAGAATATCATTTATGTACAATTGAATATATTATTGAGCCACAAGTCACAATACCTAACTATTTCCTAAGATGATTGCCTTCAACTTGTTTACTTGTGTCAAAAGAGAGGAGTATCCCTCACAAGCCTCCGCCAAAATTTTAAGCCTCGATTCCAACCAACTCTTCTTCTGCAATATACCACCCTTCTGCTCATCCATCTCAGGTGTTAATGGCTTATTGTTATGGCGGATGAGATTCAGCATCAATCCCTGTAACACAAGTTGAATCAGTAATAGCAACATTGTTGTTACCATCAAAATATAATTAAGGAGCTAAAAAGGAAACAACAAAACCTTATCCCACAGGGTGGGGTCGGCTACAAGAATCGCATAACACCATTGTACTCTATCAAAAATCGGATGTTTACATAGGTTATTAACCAAAAGATCCCGGTCTAAAATCTCATTGAGTGTTCACTTGGATTTATAGTCCACATTTCCAATTATCAGAGAGATAACTCAATTACAATTAGGAATTTGATTCTTAGAAGCGACAGGGGCATATAGAGTGAGATATTTAGCACAAGTTCATTCTCTCTCTTTCCAACTCATTCCTCTTTTCTCTTTATCTCTTTTTGGAGATACTTTACAAACTTCAGAGGATCAACACCCCCAGGATTTACCTAGAGTGTGATAACTCTGTTAGTACCACTGGTCTTCAATTAAATGGACTCGGGACATGAACCCAGAAGTAACCCTTAAAGAGGCAAGTCCATGAGCTTCTTATGGTGTTCAATGAGTCGACAGGCTAGCCTATAGTCCATCATGTACTTTTAACCTCATTTTCCTAAAATCGAATGCTTAGGAGTTATATAATGAAAATTTTTTTAAAACAAAATTGTTATAAACACAACTATATATATACTAAATAGAATAATATCAAGCATAAAAATAAAGCTCAATTTTTGGGTTAGCCATTTTCTTTACCAGGCTGTTTCAGCCTTAGAGCCAAAACAAGTTGATCCACAGGTCTAGATCTGTTTTCACATCGCTATTTATACATTAATGCTCTTACCTTTCAAACAACTTCATAACAAAAAATACAGACATGCATTCTGTTGATATTATTCCTATGATCTATTTCCATGACCAGACAACCTAGAAATACTCTGATAATATATGGGCAGCACAAATTCCGACAAGGGAATTGCCTAACCGACTATGAGGTTAAACAATTTCAACATTTGCTTACCTCATGTTGCTGCTTCTCAGCATAATCTCGTAGGAGCGACCTAACAAGCCTGTTCCTTAGGAACAGCTTATCTGCCGGGCAGACATGAAACAGAAAGGAGGAAAGATGGTGGACAACCAAAGAATATGCAACTGATCCACGAATTGAAGCCCTGTCAAGAGCACCAGAAACCCATGACTTGACATAAGCCTCCAAGACCACTTCATTATCCTGCATAGGGTGAGTACATCATCGAATTTGATTGAAATAATTATACATTGAGTTAATGTTTCATGCCAACGTGCGTGCCCAATTAGATAAGTTCGGAGGAACTAATACAAAGAGACAAATGCACCTACTCATTGAAATCCAACTGTTGTAATACTATCAAAGTTACACATAGTTTTAACTTGACCTCCCTCTCCCTTTCATTCCTCCCTCTTTCATTTATATATAAGGATGAGAAAGCATGCTAAAATGCAAATGATGCACATTCTTTGCAAAGGGTAATTAACATGATTAGGTCATCAAAAGTAGTTTCCAAATTGTTCTCTGAAAAAGTTATCTCAACTATCACAATCAAAATCTAATCAAACCTGAAATAAGAAGGCATCATATAAATATGTCAGATGTTTAGATGTCTGTTGTACAAAGTGGGCATATAAGTGAACATTGGTGGACATTCAAAGTTCTTGATATCTAAAATATAAGAATGGATTATACCCAATAAAAATCAAGAATGGAGACTTTGAATTTAAATGAAAAGGATCCATTTTACTTCTACACTCAGTGGCATTGCTGTGCTTTTACAACGGTGCTTCTAGAAGTTAATCATTACAGTTTCAACAAATAAAAGTGATGGTATTTCATTGTCCTTTTGCATGAATATTTTAAGCTTTTGGTTGTGTTTCAAGAACAAAAAACTAATGAATTCAGTCCATTAACATGGACATGTAAACACATGCGCGCACACATTATCCTAGTATTTCCACACAACTACAAACATATGTTTAATTTTTGTGATTTTTATCATTAACCTTCAAAACAAGATATTCAAAAAGTAAAAACAATATCTTCTTATTACAGAACATTACATTTCAAAAAAGGTGAAATTAACAAGTTATTTTTACCTCAACAGGATCGAGGTATCCATCTGTCCCAGCAATGCATTTCTCTAAAGGTGGCAGAAGCTCAAGAACATGAGCATTAGATAGTGCATTCCATGCAGCAAGTCGAAGAGAAGACTCAACACAACGGTGTAAATAAAGAGCAACTTGCCGGCCAAAAATCTGATCACCATAGGATATAGCAGAAAATTGCTCTACAAGGTCTTCAATGATTGTTGAATAACTTTCAAAAATCTCAGATTGGAATCTAAGAAACTCAGTATGGCAATTATTATTTTGAATAACTTCTTTCCTTCTGGTAGACCTTTCTTTATCTAGAAGCTCACCATAAAGATCCTGCAAAGCTTCAAACGTTTCTTTGCCCTGCTCCTGTTCAAGCAGTTCCATTCCAACAAGGAAATTGACAGATAAGGAATGTAACTTCCAGGTCAATGATACATTCTGGATAGGAGAAAGAAAGTCAATGTGGTGAAAACTGGACATAGCTTCAACACCTAAAACAAAGAAAAGCCCAGATCTTGCAACTTCAAGCAAATTAGTTTGATCATGTATGTTATGTGAACTAGAAACCTTTTGAGGACCAGATTGCTTGCTGTGAACTATTGTTGAGATTGGACTAAGATAAAAGTGGACTGGAAGTGGCAGTCTCTGGCGAGCCCATTCTACTGCTAAAGAAGTGTAGGACGGAGTTTTCACATTTGACATGTCTACATCCTCATAAATGGTGTCCAAATGAGCATTACCCTTTTGAGAGGTTTTGGCTCCAGAGACATTAGTGTCTTCTACAGCATTGGATTTCAGCTTTACAGACAACCATCTCTTCCTGAAATGAGATGATAACAGTCTACTAAACTGCAGGTAGTCCTCTTCTTCATATAGCCACTTAAATGTTTCACCTCTCTTCTCAAGAAGGAAATCCTGAATGCAGACATTGAGATATTTGAGAACAGAAACATCAAACAATAGATCCACTGCCTTTTCCATAAAAATCCCATCCCCTGGTCCCGCAATTAAACAAAAACCCAAGGCAGAATTAATCCTTTGCATCATGGATGCTGTTTCTTCAGCTGTGGTTGCATTAATAGATAGACTTTTACGAGTTTCTAACAAATGAATGAGAAATATTGCGTCTGTTTGTGCCAATAAAATTCTTTTTGACCAAAATCCTCCACCAGGGGCACCCCAGCCAATTCCCACTCCAGGAGCTGGTCCTCCTCTACCAAATGTTTCAATAGAGAGCATGCACTGCCACCCAGAAGCAACTAAATTGGTGAAAACATTAAGCATCAACTCTAAATTAACACAAGATGCATTTAAAATGCCATCCTCAAGTATTTTTCCTTCTTTTGAGAATGTTTGGTTCTGGGGAGGGTGACCACAAATCCCATTCTTGGCAGACTTGATTAAATGATCAATTGTATTGATCATATTGACCATTCCATTCAAGCAGCAGACAGAAGCCAAAGCCATTTCATGATCACCATTCTCTCTCAAAAATATTAACTCTTCAAAAAAAGATTCATGTCCAACAGGATCTCCATGATTTGTCCCAAAGGAAACTGAAAAGCCCAAAAGCCAAGATTTAATCAACTGAAGCCCAATCTTAGGGACAAACTCTGGAAGCCATGGTACAGGCCCACCATTTTCATATGGGTTAATAGCATCCTCTGGTGTCAACCCTTCAAGGACTCTGAAGAGCATGTGAATGGAAGCTCCATAAACCCACAGCAAAAGAGTCACAGACAGGTCTTGGGAAGCAAAGCCTGCTCTCAATTTTTTCTGTCCCTCAAACAATTTAGAAATTTGTGGATCGCTTCTGGTCGCTATCCATTTTATGGCTAAATCAACCACTGGACCGGCATAATTCCAAGACCAGACCTCTGTTTCAGCATCAATGAATCCTGGCAGTTTTTGACACTGCTGTGAAAATAACTTAGGGAGTCTCCTAGTCAAACATTCCAGAACAAGGTAAGCCTCCCTTGAGATTGAAGTAAATTCATACAAAACATTTTTCTCAATAAGTTTTTCAAATGGAGGAGGATTCAGCCAAAAACTCAAGGCGGGGAACATGTCTGAGAAATATGATACACAATATCCATACAGAATGCAAACCTTCCAGAAACGCAATTGTTCAACAATCAGTGCAGACCCAAGTTTACATTTTTCCTTCCCTGACTTCACCCAGTGGTCAATGGAGGAAACATGTTGGTACAAATGCCATGTCATGGTCTGAAAATACCCGTTCTTTATAAACTCCAAACAATTTTTCTGGTCCAACCGGGCTAAGACCTTTTTAAATAACATGGAACATTAGTAATAATTATTTAGCCACAACGCTGAATCATAAATAATGGAAATTAATATGCATTATCAATCTTAAGTTATTAAGCAATATCCCTCACCTTTAGGAGGCCCACAGATTTTATCATAGAAGGTCGAATTTCCATGTTGTCAACAGTAAATCTCTGCACAACTGTCTGAATTAGCCTTTGGCAATTTAAGACTGCATTTGCACACGAGGGTGAATGCCTGGCTATTGCAACCAGCATAGACATAATACATTCTTCTGTAGCTGCTGTAGGGTCTGTCTGCAATATTAGCAAACAATATTTGACATGACAGTTTGAAGAAAATAGGACAACAAACTTTCTTAAAAATTTGTGGCATTCTAAATAACTCTAATATAAAATGCTTCAACAAAATTATTCATTCCAGAAAATTTGTGACCGCAAAAAGGAAACAGTAAAGGATGACTAAGTTCAAACTAAAATAATCACTCTTTTCTCTATAATAAATGAATGAAGCACACTTAAATAGCGATGAAAATGTAATTATTGGTAGAAAAATCTCAAGCAACCTTCAAAAGCCAAGTCAAATGGCCCTAAAAAAAGCTTGACACAACGGAAATGTCACTAGTTAAATATTATTTCTACTTACCTCCAAAAGGTAACGAAGTTTAGGAATGATTCCCATCCGAACTAGACCAGCAGTGAAATCCTGTCCAGCAACTGTTACATCATCCTGAATTGTGTGTTTCCCTTCAGTCTCATCTTCAATAGAATCCTCAGGGAAAGGAGGAATATTAGAAGGCTTTGCACTGTACTTCCAAAATCCACCAGGAAGAAAACCAACATTGATGTCTGGTTTAGTTCTAAACACAGGAGCGGTGCAGATATCCTTGTCATAAGTTGCCTTCTTCTGTAGGTAAAATAATTTCAAATTAATGCCAATAGAAAGAACAAAAAGAATTATAAGTTTATAACATGAAGGCGAAAAATATGATTAGAGAACATCATTACCTCTGAGATATCAAAGAAATTCTCATTCAAATCACAACTCAGCACACACTCAATGGCCTTCACACAGGCTAGAACTACAGAACTGTGGTTGTCATCAAGACACATTCTACAAGAAATCAAATAAAATATTAACGTCACTGGATGTCCAGGCAGAGAAAGAAAAAAGTTGTATGTCAATAAAATTGGAATAAATTGAAGATCATATCAAGTGGTTATTAATCATTAGATGCTAAAATCACTTCACAGATAAACATTATACTTCAGCCTATTTGCAAAATCGGGATCAAAAAATGAAAATAAAGAGTAAACTGTTTGGGATGAACTTATCAACAAACAGTAATTTAAAGTAAAAACAGTTGGAATTGAAAAGTTTCCAGCTCCTAAAGATCTAAGATCAAGCAAGCATAAAAAATATCCAAGTTAGAGAGTTAACATGCCTCCTTGTTATAAACCTCAAGGGAACAAATAGTAGGCTAGTTAATTAAGCAACCTGTTCTACATTCTCACTCTTCAGATGAATGGAGGACAAAGGCAGCAATATTACACAAAGACCACAAGCAATCCCATGCATATTTAATATTAGAGATGTTAGCGTTAGAGGACAAAATTATTATACACTCCCTTCGATCCTCAATATAAGACATATTTACCTGATATGATTATATTAAGGAAGTTGGTTGAATCAATAAGACATATATTTTCTAAAACACACTAATTATCTTCCTTAAATCATCAGTAACTCTTCTCCTTTATTTTTTTGTTGAGAAGGCCTCAGCAAAGGTGCATTAGGAAAAGATTGTCTAAAAACTATGTCTTATACTTAAGACCAAGATGAACTCTTCAAACATGTCTTATATTAAAGACTGGAGAAGTATTCAAGAGCATCTTAAAATAATGTGGACACATACTGTTACAAAATGTATTTTCATTTATGAATTACATATTTATGGCCAGTAACATACATATATTTTGGTTGGCATTTAATTTATAAATCAACCTGTCAATAAACATGGACTAAAGAAAAAAAGAATAGCTGAATAATAGAAAACAAATTACATTTGCTGAAGAAATGCATATTAACTCAGTCATTGCAGATAGTTGATGAATGAAACAAACAACTTAAGCCAATTTATTCACCTAAGTGCCAACACGAGCTCAGGTTCAGGACCAAGTGCAAAGGCCCAAATAGCCTCCCAGTCAACATATTTGTTCACTCGATCTTCACTCTTCACCAAATGCCCAACTTTATGTTTGCAAATGTTGTCTAAGACCTTCTCAAGCACAGACGAAAGAAGACGCAATGCAAGGACCCTTTGCCCAGGAACCTTAACAACAAAATGCAGCAGATATCAATATTAAAAAAATGGGGGGAAATATTATGAGATGTAAAGAATTAATTCATTCCAAAAGCTTATTTGGTTAAGAGAAGGCTTGAAAATAGTGTCAGTAAATATCTCTAACATTCTCCTTTATGGAAAAGTGTGCAGAAAAATCTTAGACCCACCACCACCCTTAAGTAAAAGTGAAAGAACAGAAAAGGACAAAGATCAAACTTGACAGCCTACTAAGGAAGACTTGATATTATGCCAAGGAGTCAAGGACCACTTCATCCCAAGTACTTAAGCTCTTAGGAGATATGTTTAAGTTATCCACATGTCAAGCAAGTTCTTCCAAACTGAGCCAGGAATGAAAAGTAAATATGCATCCAAATGACAAATAAATTAGTTGCGCAACATATAGCATACCACACTTCTAGTGAGTGCCACAGCTTCTTTGATTGTGTAACCAGCTGCACCAGGATCACCCTCACTTCGCAGGTAATCACGTTCAGTCAAATTATCTGCAGCATAGCCAACAGAATTCCCATAGATAACTTGTAACTGGAAAATGCTTGATACAAAGGAAACTTGTATTTTATTTAAACACCTATCTTCCAGAATAACTAGGATTTATCAATGAGAACTCTTTCTAGAGAGCAATGATATCACTTGAAATGCCAGATATTAAACAATCAGGCAACCAAGACAGATGAATATTAGTAAATTAAGCAGAATAAATGAAAATAATATTCTAATTTCTAGGCCACCGCAAGGAAAATTAAAAGGCAGGCACTAGCCAAGCCAAAACCTCATCACAACTTTGAGACATGCTCGACTTTGCAAACAGAATGATCTTGACACTACTTAACAGCAACATGCTAACATAGTTCCATACCTATCAAATTTTTAAATATTCCCTACATTTAGAAGCAGTCAACCAATAAAATGGTCACACTTTATGCAAGAGTGATGAGACTTGAAAAGAAAATTCAATTTTGTATATTTGACTAGAACACTAACAAATTTAACCTAAAGACAAGGAATGATGCAGTAAATAGAAAATACAGAAGCAATATTGCGGAAGATTTAATAGCAAAGCATGAGGTGATGGGAGCAATAAAATGGACTGCTAAAACATTAGTAATACAAGATAAGGCTTACCATTTACAGACACCAAATCATTGCTATTTTCAACAACATCCCCAGCCAAGGAAAATCGTAATTCCCTGACAGCCTCAACTCTGTCACTCCAAGCATTCCATGAGCTGCTATTTCCAGTGGTTGATGTCTTTATCGTATTATTCTCAGCATCTAGCTTATTTTCTTTATTTTCTAAGGGTGGTGTGACCAAGGCATTGGAGACATCATTCTTAGCATGCAGAGAAAACTTTGCATCATTGACATTCTCAGCATGCTGATTTACAGATTCATGACCAGTACCCTCTAAGATTGAATTACTCTTTTTCCTCAATTTTTCTTCACCCCTCTTTTGTAGTAGCTTGAGTAAAGTGGGATTCATCTTCTCCATAATCTCAGCCTGGGCTTCTGCGATCTCCTGAGCTGACATTTGCTTAATCTGAGCTTGATTATCAACATCAATTTGACTCTCAAGAGACATGGAAACTGGTTCATTTGCAAATTTGTTGGAAGTAGAACAAGAATCCATTCTTGAAGTCAAACTATTTTGCTGTGGTTTACTAAGCACATCCAGTGATCCAAAACTGTCATCAGGCATTCTTTTAGAGTTAACTTGGTTGCTTCTAGCCTCATATTTTGATGCTTCCTCAACATCATAAATTCTGGCATCTTTAGCAGTTTCCTGAAGATCTAGCTCGCTTGAGTTGTTCAATTCCATGGGCGAGACTGAATTGCTAATCCCATTGTTTGAGCTATAAGACAGTGGTTTAGCTTCCATAGATGTAGTGAAGCCTGTATCAGAAGAAGATGAGGTTCCCTTGTCAGCAGTCTTACCGTGTTCATTATCCATTTTCTTTTCCTTAGGTTGCCTAGAGTGTAACATGCGTCCCTCTGATTTCTTCCCTAAGGGAGAACTATCTTGCTGAATGAACTCTTTCCACCTGCTAAAATCTAACCCTTTTTTGTTCTTCCTTTGCACTGGGTTAGCATGGGCTTTAACTAGGTCAAACTCCATGAAATCTTTATCTTTTTCATCATCTTCAGTATCATCACTATCATCATCCATTTTACTATTCACAGGTCGCCAATGCTGTAAATTCAAATTTTGACCACCAATCTATAAGGCTAACCTATTATAAAATTACTCAAAATCAATTAAAATGGGTTTATGTGAGTAGAGATTCACGCAATTCATGCAAGAAAAATGAATAAATAAATAACACGGAGAGAGAGAGAGAGAGAGACAGAAACTCACGAGTGACATGGCTCCAAAAGTGCACAAATGTAAAGATTAAAGAATTTCACCGCTTTGGCTTTGTTTTGTTTATGGGACGGATTGTTATGGCCCATGAACTCCTAAACGGACCCTTAGTCATGTGTATTAGTGCCTCGCAGCCCCTTCTTGAAGGTTTTACAATTATAGGGACTACTTATACGAGTATACCTAGCTATCAAATAATCCGTAATTTAAAAAATGGGTTATTTTCAATGAACACTAGGTATGTAATACTGATATGTAATTGTTAATATGAGGTGTTATTAAGTCTATCAGCCACAACAGGGTTAGTCAGGTTAGTTTTGGTTGGTTGAGGGTCTGTTAGTTAAAGAGAATTAACCATTAGTCATTAAGGATTTTTGAAGGTTGGAGTTGGTGCTTTTATAAATGTGGTGATTCTCCCATTCTGAATGCTATGTTTCTGTTATGAGAGAGAGAGACACAGTGTGAATTTCGGCTCTCTCTGTTCTTTTCTCTTTCTCTTCTCTCTTTCCCTCATCTTTTCTATACCACTCTTATCAAATACTTAGGCCATCTCCTCTCCTCTCCTTCCTCCATACTTTTCTGAATGGTGTATACTGCTTAGGATTGATTTCATAAGACAAAAATCATAAGATCAAAATGCTAGTAGTTTATTTATTGAATTTTATCTAGAAACTACCCTCCAAACCCCAAAATTGAAGGTACTGAGAGCTGAAATATAAAGATCCTGTATCAAAGACATTTTGAGGCACAGCAACATCCAACTATTGCTTAAACCACTGACAACTGGAGAGCGCTTGGAAGAGAAATAACTGGAAATAAATAAAAGAAATCCAAGTGACTTTTTAAAACCAAACGTCCATTGAAGAAAGAATAAGGCCGTGAAGTAGCTATCGAAGGGTTAACTAGAGGGAATTTTATGTCTCTCGTCTAACATTTTCCAAATATTGATTCCATCTTTTCCCATATTCCCTCCTCAGCTCAAGTTATTAAAAGCATTAGAAAGTTCAAGCTTCAACACTCTCGAAACGAAGACTCAAACTCTAAGTTCCAAAGTTAACGTTGGTTTTTACTTTAACATCATCAGAATTGCACCATTCCGTTGACTAAATGTTTAAAGCCCAAAATTACCATCAAAATGAGAAAAAATAGTATGCGATTCGCATTTGAGCTTATCCAAATGCTAGGTCATGTCAAAATAAACCCAAGACTCAGACTTTCAGTTTCAAAGTGAGGCCATTTTCTATAGCCTAACAGTTAAAACCCACAATCACCATCAAAATGGATGCAATAAGACTTTTAAGAAGAAAACAAGAAGCACTTACAGGACCCTCGGAGCGATGGCGGGCGACAGGAAAAGGAAGAACCGTGGGTTTAGGGAAAGAAATGGAAGTGGGCTTGCTCGGTGGCTTCTCTACGATACCCTTTTCGACTACGCTTCCAACCAAGCCAGAGTAGACATCTCCACTAAAAGGAAGAGAGTTCGTCCCAAAAACCTTCTGTCGAGTCGACCTTTTCGCTTCTTCCCCGCCATTGCTCTTCTTCTGCTTCTCCATGTTTACTACGTCTAGACTTCACGAATACGAACCTGAAGACCGGAAGCATAACAGCAGGAGAAAGCGAAAACTAGTTCAAGTTTTTTTTTTATATAAAAAACTAGTTCAAGTTGTTCGTCTTGGGCTGCGCTGGCCCATCGCTTTTAGAACATAATGAGCCCAGATATGTGTGGAAAATAATAAATTTACATTTTGTCACACTATTCTCAATGTAGGGCCTTGAGCAAAAAAACAAAAAAAAACAAAATGTAGGGCAATTCTTGTTTCGGAGAAATACCTCTTTTTCAAAAAATAAAAAATTACAAGGATGTGATGTATGAATTATGATTTCGAGTAGTATAAAAACCCAATTGAATAGCTGTTCTGACATGATTTGTTTCATCAATAAAGTATAAACTTCAAACCGTTGATATTAAAAAATAAATAAAATCAAGCCTCCTTCACTTGATTAAACCACTTTTTTTTTTTGGCTTGTTGATTAAACCACAGTTGATCTATAGGCACATGCTTTATATAGTCTAAGTTTAGCATTAAAATCCAATTAGGTCCCGTTTGATTCACAGAAGTCAGACCAGGGAAAGGGAAGTTGGGAAAGTTCCCACTTAAAAATCACGTTTGGTGCACGTGGGTTCCGGTGAGTGCGATTCCCTCCTGTGGCTGAGCTCCCATGAACTTGGGAAGGTGATTTCCAACTCAAAATGGTGGGATCTAAAAATTGTTCCTGGGAGCTACAAAATTTCGGTCAAAAAAACTCCTCAAAACTTCAAACAGAGCAGTTGATGCTCTTCAATGCCACAACGAGAAGCTGCGACAATCACGAGCTGCAAGAGAGAGAAGCAGCAGTTACGAGGAGTGGATCTGAATCTTGCTTTGTCGTTGGTCGAAGGACAGGTGCAGAAGACTATCGAAACCAGGTAAGATGAAATGGGTGTTTAATTTGTGTGATGATTTTTGTCCGATAGCGTGATGCTCATGAACCAAAGTGAATGTGAAAGGGTTGAAAGTGTTTTATGTCTATGGTTTTGTGCTGAGTAGTATATAATGTAAAACAGAAGCTGGACCTGATCAACCAATATGTGCCGTTCGAACTGGACAGCTTGGTTTGTGTTTTCGAAACAATGTGTGACTGGTAATTATATATGAAAGTATTTGAATGTTGCTGATGGTATGGTTTTTTTTTCTGCTTATTAGCTGATGGTATGTTAAATGAAGATGATAGTTTCATGGTTTCACTGGCTATTATGATTAATTATCAAATTAAAACAGTTTTCAGTCTTGGTCAAATTTAATGAATTGGAGGGGAAAAATGTATTTTTAGATTGTGCAATTGTTACAATGACATGAATGATTCTTGTAACTGGAAAATATTCTTTTTTTTTTATATTAAAAAGTTTTGGAGGGGTTCGACACCAGTCTCCCACCAAGGCCAGGGCACGGCCCCGGGCTTTATGAGCACTTACTGGGGATTTACGAGATTGCTTACCAAATGAGTCCCAGCGACGGCAGAGAGGATTGAACCCACGACCCAAGGGCCTAATCCTGGATCCCTTACCATCTATGCCAACTCTCATTGGCAACTGGAAAATATTCTATTCAAACAATCGAATGTACATTGGCATCACTGACTGAGGTGTAAAATCCAGCAGTTATATGTGTAATTTTGTTGTTTCCTTTTGATCCACGTGTTGCTGTGTTCATTTGAACAATGAATTTGATGACATAGTTTTGTGTTATATATGAAGTCACTGTTGGGTTGTGGTGTGTGGAATTAAGATATGTAAGAGGAGTGATGGATGACATTAAAAAGCAAATCGGTGTTGGAAAAAATGTGTAGACATGGACACAGAAGCAGAGCAACTAGTTGGAATGTTGGCGGGGTGCAGAGCAATTCTCCTAGCAGTGAGGAGGTTGGTTGTTACTATGATAGTTGCAGTTGCAGTAGGTAGACCGTGTCACTTACCGGATAGGTCTTATAGGTTAGATTTTCATGCCAAGAGAGGTAACTTGAGGGCTATGGTATACAGTAGTGACACCACTTGCTTCAACCAAATTAGGATGTACCGGGCAATATTTGATAAATTGTGCCACATGTTGAACACAATCGGTGGATTGAAACCAACTAGGCATATGCTAGTTGATGAGCAAGTGACAATGTTCCTTCACATCCTGGGGCATCATGTGAAGAATAAAGTGATTCAGTTTGAGTTTGGTAGATCGGGTGAAACTATTAGTAGATATTTTAAAATTGTTTTGAATACTACCATCAAACTCCAATCATTTCTTCTAAAGAAACCGGAGCCGACCCCGGAGGACTCAAATGATATATAAGAGATGGAAGTGGTTCAAGGTACGTGCAATGTGTATTTGTGTGACAATTTAAATTCACATTCTTGGAATAAATGATGGATATAACTTGGTTATTTTTTTCAGGGGTGTCTTGGTGCATTAGATGGGACGCACATACACATACAAGTCCCTGCTGAAAAAAAGGGAGGTACCGAAATAGGAAAGGTGAGGTAACAACCAATGTTCTTGGTGTGTGCTCACCGGACGACCAATTCATATATGTGTTGGCTAGATGGGAAGGTTCAGCTGCCAATAGAAGGGTCCTGAGAGATGCTATAAGTAGATGACATGGTCTACGAGTACCACAAGGTATACATATTACAATGGTGCAATATTAAGGTTACTATATATCTCCTCTTTTTACTTGTTTGAAAGCACAATCATTAATTAAGGGTAATTTGTTTGGATAGGGAACCACTACTTGGTTGATGCGGGGTACACAAATTGCCAAGGTTTTTTGGCGCCTTATAGGGGGCAAAGATACCACCTTAATGAGTAGAGACACGGAAGCCAACAACAAACTCCACAGGAGTGCTTCAATATGTGACATTCGAATGCACGAAATGTCATAGAAAGGTGCTTCGGCGTACTGAAGTTACGTTGGGCTATCTTGTGAAGTGCATCTTACTACCCAGTGAAGGTCCAAAACAGATACATCCTCACATGCTGCCTTATCCATAATTTGTTTCGTCAGGAAGCGATTCAAAATCCTCTTGATAAGCAGATTGATGCCTTTGAGGCTGGACCTCCCACAATAGATAACACCCCCATGATGCCTATGGAAACAAGTGATTTATGGAATAATTTTAGGGACAATGTTGCAAATGAGATGTTTGATGAGTATATTCAACATACTGAGGATTGATGATGTTGTTATTTTAATGTTGTTGCTTATTAGGATTAATTGTCTTTCCTTTGTTTCTGTGACAATCAACATCACCTTATGTTGTGATTGTAATGAAACTAGTTCGTGTATTCTTTTTCAAATTTAAATGTCAGAGTGGTATTCACGTTCAATTTATGTTGTCCTTAATTAAATTTAATACTATATTTTTGCACATGAGTTTTTATAGATGGAGCAGAATGAACTAGCAACAAAGGGGAAGCAAAAGATGTGGACTCTTGAGGAGGACAAGGTATTGGTGGATAGCCTTGTTACCTTAAGGCTGGAGCAAAAGTTCATCGCTAATAATGGCTTCAAATCTAGATATGCTAATGTGATGCAAACTATGATGGAAGAAAAGCTTCCCGGGTGTGGCATCAAAGCATGTCCCCACATTACGTCTAGAATCAAGACATTGAAAAGATTGTGGCAAGCGGCATACAACATGGTTTACTGGAACAACACTTCAGGCTTTGGTTGGGATCCTGACACCAAATTTGTTACGGCCGAAAAAGACGTGTGGGATGAGTATATAAAGGTTAAGCCTCGCATCCCTCACTCAAATGTTTTGATACTGGACAATGTACTCATCTGTGGTGATGTTATTCTGACATATCTTTTCCATTTTCAGGCTCATCCAAAGGCTGCACAATTTCGCAACAAGTCCTTTCCAAACTTTGACTCCTTGACCATTGTATGGGGAAGAGATAGGGAAGTGGGTGATGAGGTAAGCTCCCCTATCGAAATGGAGGATGAAGTTAATGCAGAATATGAGGAGCTTCCGGAAACACCTAATCATGTGGCAGCTGAATCTGATTTCACCCAAACAATAAATGAAACCGTACCTTCAGCTTGAAATGGATTTGAGCCATGACAGAGTAGGAAGAAGAAGAGACAACTCAACCACTCAGAAATCATGACTGATGCATTGAGAGACACGGTGGCATCATTGGACAATACAATAGTTACCATTCGACAAGCTTGGTGACAAACTTAGTTGTTAAATTCTGCTCAACAGAGGCAAGCTGAACTTGAGGTAAAGGGTGATGAATTTTTCATGCAACTACTCGAGGTAGAAGATCTCACATGGAATGAGCGAAACACTGCTCATATCAAGATCCTGGGTTGTGACAAACTGTTAAGAGCATTTGGAAAAATTCCTGTTGTGTTTAAGGAATCGTGGATCCACAGCTTGCTACAATAGTAGAATACATAGTAATGTTTTCAATGTATTTTTTGAGATGGCCAGGGTATATTGAGTTGTGTCACTAAAATTTGGACACAACGATCTCACTTTTATGTGGTGAAAGCAAACTTTGGACCACGTTCTTTTTGGGATATATGTCATATTCAACATGGTCTAAAGTTTGTGTTCCCCTATGTACATGTACATGTAGGATGCCTTTGTGTGTCCATGCCATCTGTGTATATATCCTTCTGATATAGGTTCAGGTAAGATAATAGCGGTTTTTTGATTAGGTCATGTTAAATCCACAAAAATGTTGCCATTGTTGGGCAGATGTAATATGTTTTTGAATGTTTTGTAATGGTGTCTTATAATATAATGATATAATTTCCTTTTTGTCTGTGTCTTCTATGCATTAAAAGGGTTGTGGAACAATTTAGTTCCACTGCTATATTCTGATGCCTGTCATCCAATTAATTTCCCTTCTGCTCAGATGCTTAGTAGTTGGTCAGATAAAGCGTTCGAACTTCATGTCCAAGTTCGAACGCATACTGTCAATGGCATCGGCTCATGCTTCACATCCTAAAATAGTATAAGTTCGAACTTACGGCTGTAGTTCGAACGTGATTGTGGTATGGTTTTTTCCCAAAAAAACCCACTATAGAAGGTTTTTTTTCCCTCTAGAAAACAAAAATTAGGTAACGTTATAACCAGGAAGTCCAACCGTTCCCTTTTAAATTGAAAAATAAATAACAATGCGGAAATAAAACAAGTGGCAACGTATTGTTCGAACTTCGAATAACATTGAAGTCAAAATCGCCATCAAGTACCTCTGTTTTGCAGTTCCAACTACATTGTAAGAAATCGAACAAACCATTCTCTCTCTGAGCAAGCCCTAGCAGTTACATTGTCACAGACAAAAAAATCCCAAATGGCGAGGGTGAAAATCACAGACAATCGATTGAAAGAACTGGGAATAACAATGGAGGATGTTGCCAAGTACAGGAAGCATTTGTCAGGGTGGGCGGGCGACCAAAGAACCTTATGATGAGTACGAAGCTGCCGCGAAGTGGAAGCATGAAAATAAGGCTAAATTCAAAAGGCAGCAACGTCGCGGTGCTAGGGAAAAAAGGCAAATAAAGAGAAAGAGTCCTGTGCAGGTTGAGATTGATTCATCTAGCGATTCACCTGGGAAGAAAAAACAAAAAGTTGCCCGAAACGAAAAGGGGAAAGCATAAGTGGTTAGCAATGAGAGTTCTAGTGACGAAGACAAAGCATGGAAGCCGACGGCATCAGCCAATGCATCATCTGACACAAACAATGAAGAAGACGACAATGGGGTAGAGGATAAGACGAGGTCGAGGTTGTATAAAAAATTGAAAAGGAAAGACAGGGAAAATGAGGTTCCTCTACTAAAGGCAGACTTCAACCAAGCAAAACTTGAAGATTACGATTTCAGGTTAGTTGGTCGTAGTCTCTGTAAAATGAGTAGAATTAGGCTGGAGACATTCGAACACGATTTTCCCTTCGGCCTAAAAAAAATCCTAAACACCATTTAGGGGTCTACTAGAGTTGTCGATGCCTTACTGTGACTTTGTTGTTAAGGTTTTTTACTCCAACCTTAAATTGTCGAGAGGGGGTATAGTATCCACATGCGTGAAGGGCCAAAGAATTGACATTAATGAGAAGAAGTTGTTACAGTGGTTAAATGTTACCGAGCAACAGTCAAAGGACACTACATTCACTGGAGAGAAAATGGACAACACCCTCCTCGAAGGTGGTTCAACAGAGGATGGTACTCCTTTGTACAAGCCGAAACAGCTGCCACCCAAGTTCAGGGTCCTACACTACTTATATAGTAGGAATTTCGTGAACAAGGGTAAGCACTACACTTCGTTGAGCATTGAGGACAAACAAATCCTCACATGTTTGATACAGAGGAAGCCTTTTAATATGGCTAAGAGGATAGTGGACATAATGCTCAGAGCAGCCGCAATTGGGAAAAAGAACTCAGAACTACCTTATCCATCACTTGTGTCTCTCATTTTAGAGAAGAACAATATTTGGTATCTTACTGAAGGTAAGGCTCCAATGTGGAGTCCAGAGTTTGATGATGAGGCCTTGCGGAGGATGCAAATTGCTATTGCACCAAAAGAGGAAAACACGAATTCATCCTCTAAGAGTGAGAAGAAAGTTAAGTTGAAGAAGAAGCCAACTCCACCTCCTGCTAGCACTGGTGAACCTTCACATGATATTCCATTAGAAGTTGCAGAAGTAGCTGCTTTTTTTTGCTGAGGTTCTAGAACAGAAATTTGGTGTGATGCAAGGTCAGCTGCAGGGAAAGATTGATGATATTCGATCGCATGTAGTCAAAATTGAGAAACATGTGTCAGAGATTGCGCTTGACTTCACCGAGCTTCGTGAATTTATTCACCTTTATGCAACTGAATTTAGAGAATTTGTAGCTTTCAAGCAAAGTCAAGCTCATTCGGCTGGTCCATCAACAAAGCCTCCAAGTAACCATGAAGCAGTTGGAGTAGAAGGATCCCCTCGACCATCCTCACTCTCCCCAACAACCATTGTGGGGTAACACGAGCATGTTACTGCACCCACCTCCCCTGGATCACCACCCAAGCTTCATGACCACACTAGTCATGAAGTCTCGGACTTGGTTATAGATGAAGAAGCAGTGGATGGTGACAAGGCTAGTGAAGAGCTTTTCACAAAAGCCTCTGTAGCAGATGAAGGAGTGCAAGCTGAGCATGTCCCTAGAGTTATGTCAGATGAAAATGCAGATAATGGTGGTTCAGACAATGTCTGTGAAGGTGGCATAGCTGAAACAGGTTTGGAGGGAAAGGAGGCTGCTAGTCACAATGTGACTGAAGAATTTGCATTTGGAAAAGGGCTGGACGAAGAGGAGCCAGGTGGTGACAGTGTTTGTGCAAGTCCCATAGTAACAGAAGGAATGGCAAGGGAGGAAGGTAGCGGTGAAGATGTGATTGAAGGTCCCACAGCTAAAAAAGATTTGGATGGGGAGGAAGTTGATGTTGACACTATATGTGAAGGTCCAATGGGTACAAAACGAATCGCAGGGGAGGAAGGTGGTGGTGACAATGTGTTTGACGGTCCCACAGCTAACAAATATATGGAGGGGGAGGAAGCTTGTGTTGACATGGTCAATGAAGGAACCGAAGGTGCAAACCAACATAGTCCAGCAATGTCTCCTACACACTCAGGTGAGGAACCAGAGCCAATAACCCCACTGTCCATCGTCCCTCTCCCTGAACCTGTCAACCCACCTGCTGCCCCTTATAAGAATGTAACATAGGCTATTCCGTTGAGGTTCATACCAGCTTCAACTTTTAGCAGCAGCTTGACACTGTGAATATGCCCAATATCTTCTCCGCTGAACCACAGATTCCTCCTCCACCAATAGATGTTGTAGGCCCTATGTTCATCCCAATGAACCTCCCTGGTTCACGAACTGCATCGACAAGACGGGCCACTCCTAGGAAGTCCCCAACCAAGAGGAAGAAGAAGAATTAGGGACATTTTAGTTTACATATCATGTTTACAGTGTTTTTGTAATGATTCAGGATTAGGTTGCCACTTTTTGTAAGTCATTTGTCCTAGATTGTTGTTTACTGTACTAGTTTAGTTCGTATCATGCAAGTTTGAACTTAATTATTCAGTTCGAACTTAACTATTTAGTTCAAACTTGAACATATGTGTTGTTTAGCAATTTCAGTTGTGAACTCTGGTTAACTTATTAGGCCGTTTGTTGCAAGTATTAGTTCTGATTTATGTGTCAATTAACATTATCATTCCCATCAAATGTGGCTTCTTTCTTTAATTGCTTTCGACACTAGGTTTGGTACATGTTGGTTTATGGCAGCAATTATGTCTTCCCACATAGGGTGTTTTATGTTTGGTTTATCTATTTATCTATTGTACACGTTGGTTTCATGCTACTGTATGGTTTATGACAGCAAACTTGCATCCTCTTCATGCAATAGTGCCTACTTTTTACACTTTCGTACATACATTGCTTTTAAGTTTTCGTGTTTACTTTTTCCCACAACCTTTGGAAGTTCTGCACCATTTGTAGGGTGCAGTGTGGACATTCTAGTGAAGTTTGTCTTCATTGATATGTATCATTTGAGAAGGCCAAAATAGATTAATTATAATTGCTTTGACCCATCTTGATTTAAATGGAAATTATGGTCATATTGTACCCAGTGAAGTTTGTCTTCATTCAAAATGTAGTATTTGAGAAGGACAAACTAGTATATTTAAAATGGCTTTCACCCATCTTGGTTTATGGCAGCAATTATGTCTTCCCACATATAGTGTTTTATGTTTGGTTTATCAATTGTCCAGGCCATGCATCCTCTTCATGGATTATCAGTGGGGTTGGGTGTCATGCTACTGAATGGTTTATGACAGCAAACTTGCATCCTCTTCATTAAATAGTGCCCACGATTTACACTTTTGTACATACGTTGCAGTTTAAGTTTTCATTTTTATTTTTCCCACAACCTTTGGAAGTTCTGCACAATTTGTGGGGTGCAATGTGGACCTGCCAATGAAGTTTGTCTTTATTGATATGTAGCATTTGAGAAGGACAAACCACCTTAATTATAATTGCTTTGACCCATCTTGATTTAAATGGAAAGTATGGTCATATTGCTTCCAGTAAAGATGTCTTCATTGAAAATGTAGAATTTGACAAGGGCAAACTAGTATATTTAAAATTGCTTTCACCCATCTTGGTGTAAATGAAAATCATGATTATATTGCTTCCTATAGAACAAATTACGCAATCCACACCATGACATTGCTGAACTTGACATTACCTTTTTAAAAACCAAATTAATTAATTATCTGAATTTGTCATAAGTTACTGGTTATTAACTTCATCAATTGTAATCATACTTTTATGAAATTACATACTTTATCATTGCACCACTTATGTTTAATATTCAATTTTCATTTTCTCCTATGTTCGTCTTCAAAACTCATGGCTAGACCAGATTTTTAATTTGGTGATGTGCCCTATTATTGCTCCCATGTCCATCATCCTTCTCACCGGCAGTAGCCCTTATGATTGTCGCACTTTCAGTTCCCTTCGACGTCTCCAACTACTTTCCTCCAACATGCGATTTCCGTTGCTCTGTTTCTCGCCCATTCGAAAATGTTAAACCAAAGTCTTTTTTCTGCCTTTTTTTTAAGGGTATTCTGGGAATTTTAGCTTATGTTCCCACTTAACTAATTGTCATTTCTTCTTACCAAACATTTTATTTTCCCATAACTTAAGTTCAGTTCCCATGTCTACCAAGCAGTTTTAAACTTTTTAAGTTCCCTCTTATCTTCCTTTCCCTTCCCTTCCCTTCCCTTCCCTCTTTTAATATTCCCTGAACCAAACGAGATCTTAGTCTCGCCACTCAAACTAGTAACTCAATAACCCAGTAGCCTGGCAAATACAATAGATTGCATAGGTCAATTAGGTTGCATTATTCTTCTATTTTTAATGTAAAATCTTATTTGTAATGTAATCTACTATATATTTTTGGCTTCTCTTAAGCATATACAATATTGTTTTGATATTTATAAAAAGAATAAAAAAAAAATACATTCCCAATTCTTTAATTTCTTTCAATTTCAAATTTGTGCATGGCCTAAGCTTGACAATCCATTCCTGAGCCGGCAAAAAAACAAAAAAGACAATACATTCGTGAAATTTGGTTTATTAAAGGCTGTGAATTGTTCAACATTTATAGATTAAGGCTAAAAGTAATTGTTAAATATGAATCTTAATTTTGAGATACGACCAATATAAAAAGTGACTCAACATTCTTAAAAGTTCAAATTCCACATCAAAGCGTATTTCCAAGAATCAAATTTCTCAATTCAATAGGAACATTTTGAGCAAAAAAAAAAAAAAAAATCAATAGGAACATTTAACTTTATTCCTATAAAACACATTGCAGGTGACATAGCAAATAATAAAGGATTAATTGGTTAGAATCATTTAATGTTTTTATTTTTTGGTAGTTTGCTTATTCCAAATTGCTATTGGTATATTTAATGTAGTTTAATGAAACCATTATTGCAAAGATGCGGATCGAGTGCTCGGTGACTTGGTTATTATCAATCAAGTGATAGATAGACCTTGTGGGACTTCAAGTCGGATTAAGACAAACATAGGAGTTATTATAATTTTGCCAATGTCACTTTTTGCACTTTAGCCAGTTTAACATACATCAAATTTGGCTTTATTGCAATCACTAAACAATGGAAGATTATTTTTTAGTTGTTAAACTTTTGTGCATAAAAATAATATATTATCAAATAATGCGCAATAGGCTGTGTAAGGTGAGAATACCTTAGTTTAGATGGAATCTCGCCAGTAATATTTTAATCCTGTTATTATGGAAATTAAAAACAAACAAGAAATTGAAGAGTGCATAAATAAATATTCTACCTCATTAAAATCTATTAGGAAAAAAAATAGTGAAGGAAAAAGAGTAAGTAATACATATTGAAACTACTTCGCTAAAAACCTTACCAAGAAAACTTCATGAGACAAAACCTTGGTCAAAGGAAAAAAAGTAGGGAAAATTGATTACAAGGCCCAAGGAAGCAAAATAATTACAAAAAAGGCCCAAGAAACATTCACATGCCGGGCCTTTTCTGGCATTTTTTCAAAAAACGTTAGCAACTACATCAGTAGCGGTTAACAATTATATCAGTCCCCATTAACAACTAAATCAGTTTAATTAACAACTACATTTTAACAACTACATCTGTATGTAAATGTTTCTTGGGCCTTTTTTATAATTATTTTGCTTCCTTGGGCCCTGTAATCAATTTTCCCAAAAAAGTACATCACAGTTTTTACTTCCCCTGATGATAATATTATATTTACTTCTCCTCATAATATCACTTTTACTCCCCTTGATGAAAACATCGCTTTTTGCCCTTTTATCTCAATAGAGTATATTGATTTCCCAATTGGGTTATTTACAATGGCCTTTGAGCACATCTCCTTTTGACCCGAACTATACTCGATTGTCTTCGAATAACTTATTAAAATGTATTTATGTAACATATACTTGTGACATATCTTTTGGATATGTTAAGCTATCAATATAACCATTTGCATTATGCATTATTAAAAAAAACAAAACAAAACAAAACAAGTGAAAAGTTATTATGAAAATAACCATAATATATCTTACATTCATATATTCAATTTACTATGAACAAAATGATCTTATAGAATAGTTTTATAGAGCTACCACACCAAATCTCATTTTCATAGTATCTATATATAGCATACTCGGATGAACAAAATTTTACCAGTAAAAATATAATAAATATAATATTAGCATGATGTAAATATTCATAAAATATATGATACTTTTAGACCATTAAATTCAACACATTCTTGCAAAAAATAATAATAATAATATCATAGTAGAATCTATGATTTTGAAATCCTGAAAGCATTCGATATCTCAATCAACAGGAAGTAAAATGCCAAATTATTCATTCTTCAATACATTTTTCAATCAATTATATAGACAAACTCAACTTATTTTAATTCATATAACATTTTATATATCGAATGCTTTTCTTGAACATGCTTCTTGCATTTTAGATCATTCAAGAATTCTCATATAAGCTTCATTATCTAGTGAGTCAAATGCATAGGTTATATATCAATTGACCCATAATTTTCTCTTCATATACTATCATACTACTAAGATATGCCAAAATTATTGCATCTACCACCAAATAATATAGCTCAACACAATCATCATTAGACATTTGTGAAGAACTTTATTTTCACATAACTATTCATATATCATATATAGCTTTATATTTCAAGTGTTTGAATTACAGGTTTATAATTTTAATATTTTGAAATAACATAATCATACTTGCATTGCATCTTGTCGCTTTTACTTTTCCATTTGGCCAATCACCTTTCTATATACTTTGTATGCTAGATTTATGTATAAGATCCTTACTTGATTATGAGAAATCATTGTCAAAACCATCATCAGCAACTTTATCATTTCAGTTCTAGCTTTCCTATTGTAACATAACTTATTGAGATCTATATTGCTTTTTAGGCACTTGAACTTCTCTTGAGGTTTTTGCAATTAGTTGTGTAATTGCACTCTTCTAGAGTACTTGCCTTACATTAATACGATCATTTCAATTACATGCTCCTCTTTATCCAAAATATTTATATTTGAAACTAAATAGTTTCTCATGCTTCAAGCATGCCTCGCTTTCATTTATGCTGATTATAAATTTAGGAATTCTCTTATTTAGATTAGTACTTTCATTTGACATATATTTTGTAGTGTTTCATGAATGCAAAGCCTGATGAGCTTTTGGTTCATAGTGCTATACTCGAGGATCTATACTTGATAGTAACAATGAATTTTATGTATGTTTTTTTTCCAGCTATTCAATTTCTCCCCCTATGTAAAGAAAAATTTGTCAAATGACAATCGACTAATTTTGCACTATAAGTTTCTTAGATCCATTTGTTTCCTTTAGAAACACTCTTTTATTTCATTTAAAGACAAACAAGAAAGAGAATGTCCTTACCGATCAATTTATCCTAACTTTCTTTAAATATTCATCTATGTTCTTTGTAGTGGATTAATAGGAAACATTCAAAACGGAAAATATATGGCTTATGACTAGAAGTCAATTTTATTGGGAGAATTTTGTTGCTTGTGTATGTAACATCCTAAATTTTTTTCATACTTCAAGAGAAATTAATTTATGGTAATTAAAATTTACCATGTAATTACTTAGTATGAGAGTAAATTTTCTAAAAGTAGAGTTGAATATATATTTTTTATATAAATATATGGTAATATCCCAAATTTTAGAACAAGGATTTTAGGGATAAGACAGCTGCTAAGCCTATAGAAGTCCAAAGTCTTAAGCTTACCATGAGGAAAAGATAATTAGTATTTTTATTCTTTGCAATTAGGGTAAGAAACCAAATATTAACTTGAATGGTAGATTGATATGCAGTAAATAAGCATGTGATTTTTGATAGGTAGATAAATATATGGTTATTAGATGATAGATATACATGTTTTTAGTAGCTGGATAGTAGATAAACATGTGTTTGGTACTTATATAGTAAATAGACATGTATTGGGTAGTTGGATAGTAGATGAACATGTGTTTGGTAATTGGACGGTGGATGAACATGTAATACTAGAAAAGTGGTTGAGACCCGTAATCTATAAATACCCCATCTTTTGTTTTCTTCCACACACACACATATGGTCAAAGAGGAGGAAGTGAGAGAGAAGAGAGATAGAAATAGAGTAAAGTGTGATTATTTGGGAGTTATAGAGTAACAAATAACTCTAAATATTTTTCTATGTACTTGTGAATTATGTATGATTATATATGTTTATTTTTAAATGGATTGAATTATATGTACAGAAAAATATTTTATGGCTTATAAGGTTTTAAGATTTGATATAGGAACTTTAAATTTGTCAGACAGGCATTTTTATTTAATGGCACTATTTGTATAGTAATTTACTATTTGCACAGTGAGTTTTCAAAATGACGTTTAGTCCATTAAATTTTAAAAATGACAGTTTGGTCCTAAAAAGCTTTATGAGATGTTGGTTTATTTTTACGATGATATTTGATATAAATGGAAACATGATTTAATGTACTTATTTTGAAATGAATATATTTATCATGGCGGATGTATTTGTAATGAGTTGAAAAAAGGAGAAATTTGTAAGATGAGGAACTCTTTATACCATCACTCAAGGCATAGTGTATGGTTGTTTTCAGGGTCCCATCTTCCATGTTTTCCTCTGGCCGAGATTGCATTGGAGTTATAGGACATATAACACCTCCTTTATTAAGTTCTTATAAGGAGGGGAGTCGTAGTTTATACTTAAGCTCTATATCTTGGGTTATCTTAAATTTTGGTGAGCTTGAGACAATCCACTCAAATGGATTGGTTTCTGTTGGACTATGTGTTAGTTTATGGCTCCAGTCAATGGTATAAGGATGGAAGAGGATATAAGGGAGGCTACATATTGTATAATTATATAGTTCACAGATTGACAAAATGATAATTATTTTTGTAAAAACTTTTGTATGGGAATTATGGTATATATAAAAATACATGTAATCAACTCGTACTTTTTTGTTATATATGATTTGCTTATATACGGTAGGAATTTTTCAGTAGTTATTGAGACGTGGAATCTCATCCTATATTAACATTTTTCAAGTGAAGGTTCTAGTAGGGAGCTAGGGAAAGCATATATGGAGTAAGCCTTAAAGGCTTTTTTGTACTTCTAGAGCTCATGTTATGTCATTTATATTTTCCATGACCATAAGACTTCCGTATTTTATAAACTCTAATATTTTTGAGGAATTGATTTGGCCTTGTATAAATTTATATTTATTGATTGGTCATATTATAAATATGTATTTGGGTGTTGGGTTTGAGGTGTTACAATATAAGGGCTGCAAAAAATCAAATATTTCAACATCAAAATACAAATTTTGTTCTCATAAGCATTGACTTAGCTATTTATAAAAGCTTCAATAATTGATTACTAGATTATATAATCTAGAAATTGAGTGTGTAACTTAACGATTTATTCAAACAATCTTGCAAATTTTAGGTTGCAAATTAATAGTTATCTTATGTGTAACAATATATTTTATAGATGCATCTATTAAATTTATTGAATACTTATATAGTTTGCATGCTATTTGAATGGCCCATATTATGAGTGTGATACATTTCAAAAAATGTAAAGATCCATTCAAAAATAACTGTTGATATTCTCATAGTCATATTTGTTTGAGACAAGCAGCAGATATCAATAATTGAATTATATAGTATGTTAGCTATTCACGAAGAAAATCTTTTGTTTCTTCAATGGATGTCAATACTAATTTGATTCCAATATATATCGCATAACATATTATAATTAATGTATGAGATTTATAGATATCATATGAGAATGCTAAGGAGTAAAAGAAATAACAAGAGAAAATATTGGAAGAGTAGAATGTGGCTTATCAATAACAAAATAAAATACACATATATGTAAGGCAAAATAGTAGTGCTTAAGAGGAGAAAAGGGATAGAAGACAACACTAAAATGTACACTATAGCCAATAATGAAAGAAAATACTTTGATGTTGGGTTATATAAGTTGAGCAATTGATGGGAAATTTTTGGAGCAACTAATAAGCACAAATTCCAAGAAGAAAAACGAAGGTATGTATGGAGTTTGATATGATAAACTCCATTGATGTATGAATAATACTCACATACACCATATATTTCAATTTACAAATAAGTGGTACAATTATATATAAATAAGGGAATTAAACAACTTAATTGTACAATTGAAGGTTATATGAATAAATTCCAGAAACCCTTTGGGAGTTTATGGCATAATGATATTAACAATGCGTTGGAATTCTAAAAGACCATTGAACTATGAACATACCTACACACCATAATATTTAAATTTGTAAATAAATTGGCACTATATATAAAATTTCAAATTTTCCAATAATTACTTTTGGGTCTATTTGATTTCGTATATCACTTAAGAATACCTATCCCCAATATTAATTACCTAATTTCTATTACACAAGTTAATTACAATAAATTTAAACAATAATAAACAAATTAAACATCATAAAGCCTTCTAGGTTTATGATTATTTACTTTTTCATTTACAATAAATTTGGACATCTTTTTCCATAACTCATTGCCTCTTTTGATATTTTTTATAACATCTCATGGTCTTTTTGGCTTTACAACCATTTTAACCTTTACTCTCAATAAATTGATACATATTTGGCTATGTGGCTTCTTGCCATTTTGTAACCTTTGCTAATAAATAATATTATTTTGATGACCGTAAAGACATTATTTTCTAATGATCAAGGCAAGACAAAATAATATTAACTTTCTATTGTCAATTTTTATGTTGAAACATGGTCATAGTCATTTTTATTCTCATAGAAATGTTTTATGCTTTCATTTCAATGGCACATTATCAATTTGGTCTTTGGAACCGCCAAAATTCTTTCAATATCAATTTGGCCTTCTGGACCACAACAATATCTTTGAAAGTTATAAGCCTTTTTTTTTTTAATCATTTGATGTTTGGACTTCTAGCCTACGGGGATTGATATTTGTAAAAATTAATTCATCAAAGTGTTACAAATTTTTCTTGTTATTCCATTTATTACTGGAATTTGTAGTGTTCTTTTAGGAAAGAACCATCGCAAAAGTGATGTGAGTTCTAGTCATCTAATCATAAAATTAACAATATTATGGCTACTAGCCTTTCAATGAAATTAAAATAATATTGTAACGAAATAAATTGAATTAAATATATTCAAATTGATAATAAAATGTAAACCACAAATAAACCCATATATAGATCACATCATATATAGTGCTATGATAGATATAAAACAACATAAATTGTAATTTGTGTGTGTGTGTGTTTATATATAGTGCAATGAACACTATAATAAACAATTGAAAGGAACATAAAAATATTAAAAATAATACAAGATAACAACAAAAAAAGATAAAAATAGACATCTTAACAGAAAAATAATAAAGTTAATATGGAACAACAGACAACATGAAAGTAGAAAGAGAACAAAAAACAGAAAAACAACAGTACAATATGATAAGAAGGACAAGCAACATAATGGTATAGATAAACAACATAATAAATATAGATAGTGAACAACATAATATGTAACATAAAAGGTTACCATAATATATAGTAATTGTATAGAAAATTAAAATTGCACATACATGTTAATTGGGTAAAAGAGAAAATTGAGTAGAAAGAAGCTAATAGAGAGCATTACCATACACCACAAGAATATATTAAACTACAAGGAGCCCATAAATTAAATCCTTATAGCAAACTCGTGCTAATAACATGTTATAAAAATTAAAAACAAATAAGAGAATAGATTAGAGAGATTGAGAAGACGAGAAAATAGGAAGAGGAATGGGGATGATTCTCATTCATCTTAAGGCTTACAATCACTTGGAGCATGTATACTATTTATAAGCCACAAGTGCTTAAATTACAAGCCAAAATTTACACAAAGAATAAATATATGCAATAATTGTGAAATATATAACACTGGAAGGTTGTGTGTATTAATAATAAGAAACTCCTTATAAAAACCTATGTTTGGTAATTCAAACAACTACAAACCATATTAGTTTCATGGTGACAAACACACTCATTCTCTCTGGAACAAATACTTTGCTCATACCTTCTTCTAAGGAAGAAGAACACATGTTAACGAGAAGCTCCATGAAGATCAAGAATGGGAAACAATCATTGGAAGACAATATGGAAGGTCAATGGCCTAGGCTGGGTGTGAAGGAATCGGTGTTTTCGAAAGGGGCGTCTTCATTCGCAAACAAATTGAAAGGAGCTACTATTGTAAATATTACATATGGGTGTGTCAAAGAAAGACTCTTTCCAATATTATAAAATATATTTAAATGAAAAGATGTGTTTTGAGAAGTCATGTTCTTATAAATTAAGAGATTTATATTGGTTCATGAATTTAACATATGGTTATGACTCTCTAATTGAAGAGGTGTAGTGTTCAAAAGGCACCTTTTAAAGGCATTAATTCATTGTTTATAAATGCCTAAATTGTGACACTATTTGAGTAGAGAACTAGAAAATATTGGTAATCTATTTCTGAGGGACTTTATTTTGTGCCAGTTCTGTCGCCTTGATTTAATCAAGATCAATCAAGAAGGATTTGTTTAATCCTAGGGAGTACCACTTCTTCTTTATCGATGGTTGTCGAATAACTCTATAGGACAGTGTTTTCTAAACGACTCAGATCATATACTTCTTTCTTCCAAATTGATCACAATTTACAACAGTTACTAGGGTAGAAGGTGATGAATCTAAAGATGATATTGAAGATGTACATGATGCCATTTCAGATGATACCATGTTAGATAGCTCTTAAGCTAATATTAATGAAGAACCTCTATGCAAGAAAATAGAAGATCCCAAAAGGAATTTTCAAACCTTTTTATTCTCAAGAAAGATGAAAAAGAAAATATATAAAACTTGGAATAATTTTGTCATAATTAAATTGCTAGGAATATTGGATACAAAGCTATTGAAAGCAAGAGTTCAATCCTTATGAGCTAAACATGGAGTCATCAAACTGATTAATATAGGTCATGGATACTATGTGGTTAAGCTTTCTAACAAAGAAGCTTATCACAATGCTCTTATTGGAGGCCCTTGGATGATTTATGATCATTATTTGATAATGAGACCTTGTGAACCAATGTGTAATTCTGCTAGTGCAAAAATTGACAAAGTTGTCATACGTATACATCTACCAAGTATCTTTCTTGAGTATTATGATAAGGAAGCATTATCATTCATAGGAGACATAACTGGAGAAACTATTAAAGTTGATATTAATACATCTTGCCAGCTCTAAGGGCATTATGCTAGGTTATGTGTGCTGGTAGATTTGACAAAATAGCTAATGTTAGGGTTTTCGGTGGATAGGGAGGATTACTATATTGAGTATGAAGGATTGCATATGCTCCGTTCTAATTATGGTTTCTATGGACATCGACATGAAATTTGTCCCCAAGAAAAAAGGCAGAACAAGAGTTTAAAGGGTCTTAAACAAACAATCGAGAAGTCACAAAGTGAAAATAGAGAGGCACAAGAAAAGGAGGTGGTAGTTGGAAATTAGTTGAAACTAGTTTAGAAGAACTGTTGTTCATGACGAAGTAAAGAAAAATAGGGAGATCAATCTTGAGAGCATCCGGTGGGATCACATCTCTCTCTTCTTGCTAACATAAAGGATGTGCAGTAGCACTAGCAAGATGCAGAGACGTACAAGGTTCCTATGCAAGGCACAACAAACAGTCCATGAATTATTCCTAAGAGTATTGTGAAGGTACAGAAAGATATGGTGGAAACAACAGAGGCTCATGGTTAGAAAGATAGTGTGTTCTTGAGGGGGGAAAGGGGTACTGGAGAAAAGCGAGGTACAACCAACTAGGAACAGACAAGTGGACAAAAGAATGAGATATATTGTGGAGGACAAGACAAATGACAATGGAGAAGATCTAAGAATTACAATTGTAACATCCCAATTTTTTATTCTAGAACTAAGTAATATATTAGGATAAATTAATTTATGATAATTAAAATTTATCATGTAATTACTCTACGAAAATAAATTTTCTAAAGTGAGAGTTTAAGAATTTTTAACACACACACACAGATATAGGATAAATTAAGTGTATGAATGGGGTTATATAAAGGAATAAGATATGCTTGTGTCAGTACTAACAATAGTGGATGTCATAGAAGGATGGGTGAATGAAAGGTAATGTATGAGATGAGGAAAGAAAAGAGAGAAAGTCGGACATTGATTCCAAGCTTTCATATCTTTTCTACCATGGGGATATTCTCATACACAGAAGAAGAAGGAAGACTTGCTTAGCCCAAGCCTATAGCGTTAGCGTCTTTATCTCTATGTGTGTGTGTGTGTGTGTGTTAGTTAAACTGTTTTGGATTTGTTATGCCTATGGAGGGCTTAATTTAGAATTTGACTAACATTATTTTGATGAGATGATAAACTTTTCAAGCATGCTTGTGTTTATTAGAAATCATGGTTACATACTTTGGAAACTGTTTAAGCATGCTTATGTGTTATGATGAAAACATTATTTATTATAAATGATTTTAAAATAATGCTATATATTTTAGATGATGTAATTTGTTATCATAAAGATGATTGAGGATGGATTATTTGATAAATCATGTTTTGAACTATACTCGTTATTTGAAACTTGTATATACATGCCAATATTGTGATTATTTGTCATTCATTCATATGCATGGTTGCAGAGTTGTGATGGATTGGAGTAAGGAGGAATTTTTATGATGAGATCTCTTTATGCCATCACTTGGTGCACAGTGTGTGGTACATGTCAGGGCCCATTCTTCATATTTTCTTTGGCCAAGATTGGAGCTGGGGATATGTGACACCTCCTTAGTTAAGTTCAAAGAGGGGAGCTATAGTATAGACTTAAGCTCTATACCTTTGGTATGGTGTATCTTAAGATTTGGTGAGCATGTAATAATCCAATTAAATAGATGAGTTTCTATTAGACTATGCGTTAACATAAGGCTCGAGTCAACGGTTATAAGGTCGGTCAAGGGTAATAAAGATGGTTCATGCATCAATCATTTGCTAGTTATGTTCTATATGTAATTTATGATTTGAATGATAAAGCTTTTGTATAATTATTTTTGTAACAAGGTTGAGACATGTTTTGTGAAATCTCTTGTGAACGATATTTGGAAAATGAATTGATGTTCAATCGTTTTAGAACCTTTTTTTGGAGGGGGTTTTGGTAACCAAATCAACAACTACTTTGTGAAAGGTTTTATGTTAATAATATTAATAAATTATTGTGAGTTGAACTTGATTTTGAAACCTTATATTCTCAATCTTGGTTTGCATGTATATTTCTGAATAACCAATAGTTACTGAGATCCTTGGATATTATGGTTACAATATGTTTTTTTAGGTAATTATTTTAGTAGGGATAAAGGGAAGGCGCATATGGAGTGAGTCTTGAAGGATCTTTTGTACTCCTAGAGTGCATATTATGTTATTTGTATTTGTCATGATCCTAAAACTTTCGCATTTTATTAACTCTGTAATATTTTGAAAAATTAATTTGGCCCTGTTAAAATGTGTTTTTGTTAATCGACAATATTTCAAGTTAAGTATTTAGTCGTTTGATTTTTGAGGTGTTACAATAATGGGAGAGGAGCAGTTTGGGGGTGACTATTAAGATGTTGAAATTGTGACTAGCAGCAAAGAAGTTCGATTAAAAGGCCCAATTGAATTTAAAACCTTGCCTTATGACCTTGGTGCTGACAAGTCTACTTTGTTAGAATCTGGACAAGAGCATTTTGGGCTAAATTCAAATAGCCTAATGGTTTGTGAGACTACTACGAGTATGCAAAGTGACGAAACTTTGGCTCTTGAGACCCAGATGTCTACCTAACTTTTAGTGCTTCTTTTAATCCCATATTTTCTTATGGATTGCACACTCTACTAGAATAAAAAAAGGTGCCTGTAGTAAGGGCCTCCTTAGAAACTTAAAATTAATTTGTGGTGGGCCAAAGCCTAGTTTACTTGTGATGGTTGAGACTCGGACGGATGCTGCTTCTTGGTTTCAATTTTTAGGCTCAATGGGTTATTCCTAGTGTGGGGTGGATCTAGTAGGTTAGCCATTGCCTGGATCACCTCTCGAATGTTTGTGGTGGTGATCAAAGAGAATAGGCAAATTTTCCATCTTCAATGTTAGATCCCCCAGCTACCACCTTTTATTCTCACTACAGTATATGCAATTCCTTACTCAAATTACAGAACGTGTTGTGGGAAAATTGAGATTGTTAAAAGGAATTGGCATACCGTGGAGTGTTCTAGGAGATTTCAATGATATACTTGCAGCAAATGAACAGATTGAAGGTAGGAGTGGAAATAACAATTGAATGCAGTGCTTTCATGATCACATCAATGACTATGGATTTGTTGATATAGGTTCAATCGAACCAAAAATGACAAGGAAAAGACCTCGTATCACTGGATGTTCAAGCCTTTATGAACGACTGGACAGAGCTTTAACTAATAGTTATTTCTTATGTCTAATGCAGGATTTATATGCTAAGGTAGTTCCTAGAATTGAATTCTTTGACCATAATCCTCTATTATTGTTTGTGGGAAATAATCAAGCAATCTTTAGACCAAGGAAGCCATTTTGCTTTGAAGCGACGTGGTTATCACATGATAGTTTTAATGAATTTCTCAATAGCCATTTGTCTACTCAGGATAATCTTCTTGATAGCCTTGACAAATAGGCAATATTGCAATATGGAACAAGAATGTCTTTGGCCTTGTGGAGAGGAAAACAAATCTAACATACTTGCTTAACTCAATGGCATATAAAACTCTAATACATATCCTCATTCTAGGTTCCTTTGTAACTTAGAATTGCAACTCCAAAGAGAGAGTTGGAAGAGGTACTCAAAGCAGAGGAGATTAAAAGATTATGGATTGCATTAATAGATTTTGTGGAGTATCATGTGAAAAAGTCAGTGCCAAAAAATCTTCTATGTTTACTCTCCAAAAATTCCAGAGGCGATTAAAAGAAGAATTTAGGGAATCACATAGAGGAATATTACCAATGAAGTTGGTAAGTAACCTAGGCTTTCCTTTGTCTCAAAAACGAAAGCCGAGAGAGACATTTCAGTACATCATAGATATATTTAAGTCAAAACTAGTTGTATGGAAGACGAATTCCTCATATATGCAAGAAGAATCACACTAGCTAAATCTGTAATGAGCTCTGTTCCTCTATATCCTTTGCAAGTTATGTAGATCCCTTTAAACATTTGTAAGGAGGTCGAGAGATTGCAGTGTAATTTCATATGGGTGAAGTCAAACACCCATGGTTTCCATAATTTGAGTTGGAACACTACTTCAACCCAAAAATTATGGGGGTCTAAGCTGTAAAAAACTTTTTGCTTTGAATCAAGCTTTCGGATGCAAGGTTACTTGGAAGTTGATTGCTGTTACTCAAAGTTTATGGTCAGACGTCATTTTCAACAAATACATTATCATAAATGACCATAATTTACTGGAATTTAGGCTTGGCGATTCCTCTTTATGGCGTTTTATCTGTCACCAAAAAGATGTCATTAAAGAGGGCACTACTTGGCGTGTTAGAAATGGAAATTTAGTCAAGTTCTTCGGTGATAAATGGTTATTTTAGGGGAAAAAGATAGAAGATATGTGTTTGAGGTCTTTATTAGAGAAAGAGAATACAAGCTTAGTTTCGGATTGGACCGCTAATAGGATTTGGGATTTTACTCAACTTGGATCTATAGTGTCAAGTGAGGTTGTGTAGAGATTAATAGCTACTCTTCCACTTATGTCTGAAGGTGGGGAGGATGTCATGATGTGGAGTTGAACTCCTAATGGTTTGTTCACTGTTAAGTCAGCTCACTATCTGATAGAAATCTCAAATGTTCATTTATTTCAGTCTAGTTACAAGCTTATTTGGAAATGGAAGGGAGCTAAAAGAACAAGGGTGTTCTTGTGGCTAGTCTTTCAAAACAAGCTTCCAACGAATGAATGACATAGAAAATGGTTTAACTCTTCGCCTTTATGCTCCTTCTGCAATTCGCAAATATAAAGTATTATTCTGATTTTGCGTGATTGTGTGTATGCAAAGAATATGTGGATGACACTAGTTCATCTACGATACCATACTTGTTTCTTTGCTACATAATTGCGAGATTGGATTAACCTTAATCTCAGAAAAGAGATTGAAATGATTAATAGTGCTAACTAGAATTTGACTTTTGGAGTGGGAATATGGAAATTATGGACATGGAGGAACCAATCGGTCTTTGATGGTAATTTCAGTATGCCAAATGACCCAGTTATTGTGATTTTACACTTGAGGCATTTTTTTGTGTAAAAAAGGAATTTAGTTGACAGTTGCTCTCGATTTGTCTCAAAATAGAGTATGGCGGCACCCCCATATAAATGGGTCAAGGTTAATGTCGACGGACTTGTCCTCAACTAGGAATAGAGCAAATTATGGTGGAGTCATTAGAGACTATCGCGACATATAGATTGTTGGTTTTTCATCACCGATTGGTCATTACAGTCCTCCAAAAGCGAAAGCATAAGTACTTTTAAAAGGTTTGCAGCAAGCTTGGAATATGGGATTCATGAAGGTTATTTGTATAATTAATTCAAAAAATCTAGTTAATATACTAAATGATGTTGAAAGCGACAACACATAAAGTCTTGTTGTCTTTCAGATTAAAAGTCTTAATGAAGCTTATATATATGGAGTTTACAAATTACCTCTTGACCAAAACCAAGTGGCAAACAGACTTTGGGAAGGATGGTTTTTCCAATTCTTATTTCTTTGATTTGTGTCCTACTCATCTTAGGATTATAGGGCTTGATGATTGTATGTGAATTAATTCCCCAACTAATCTCTCTTAATTTACAAGCTTAGCTGACATTTATGGAACTGGCTTACCTCCTATTCTTCCCATGTTCGCTGCCGTCCTTTTCTTGCAAACGGTACCGTTTTGGTGCCCAAAAAACCACTGTTCACTCTTTTTTTAATAAAAAAAATGGACCCACTTTCCTAGTATATTTTCACTAACAGTCAATACCCTGGAGTTTTTTTTTAAATCCTAAATTTTTTTAAATATCCTGAAGTATTTTTTTTATTATCTTAAAATATTTTTTTTAGCATCAGTCAATACCCTAGAATAATTTTTCAAGATCCTAAAATAATTTTTCAAGATCATAAATTATTATTTCAATACCATTCATTATGCTGAAATATGTTTATAGTACCAGTCAAAATATTGAAGTATTTTTTTTAGTACTAGTCAGTATCTTGAAATATTTTTTCAAGATCCTAAAAGAATTTTTCAAGATCATGGAGTATTTTTTCAGTACCAGTCTGTATCCTAAAATATCTTTTTGGTACCAGTCAATATCTAAGTTTTTTTTAGTACTGAATGGCACTGCAAAAGATACTGACTAATATGAAAAAGATACTTCCGCATATTGATTGCTACTGAAAAAATAATGTATGATCTTGAAAAATTGTTTTAGGATCTTGAAAAATTGTTTTAGAATCTTGAAAAAGTATTCTAGGGTACTGATGGATGTTAAAAAAAATATTTCAAGGTACTAAAAATTACCCCATGATCTTAGAAAAAATTTCTATGATCTTGAAAGAATACTCCAGGGTATATTGACTCGTATTGAAAAAAAATACTATGATAGTGAATCCATTTTTTTAAAAAAAAAAAAAAAAAAAGTGAACAGTGGTTTTTTTTGCACCAAAACGTTACCGTTTGCAAGAAAAGGACAGTAGCGGACGTGGGGAAAATAGGTGGTAAGCCAGTTCATCATTTATAACAACAAAAATAATAATAAGAAACTCCCAATAAACCATTTATTTGTAGGTCATATAGTTTTGATGGGAGAACTCCAAAAGACAATCTTGAAAGATATGGACATCTACTTAACATAAGAATATTTATAACAAATCCCTCTTTCCATTTTTTTATCAGGTACTTCCCTTTGTCCCCGTTGCCACTTCCAAGCCGTGGCGGCGGTAAATAGAACCAGTTGTTCTGTACTGAAGTGGAATTTCCGATCCCCCCAAAAGCTCCAAAAACACCGCGACATGCTTTCGGGAGTAGTGGCAAATCATGTTGACTCACGCTCTGTATCCGTCCACACCTCTCTTCTTTTCTTTTCTTTTTTGAAAATAAAAAACTTCACACCTTCTCTCTCTTCCCCCACCCTCCTTTACTGTTCGCTTTGCTTTGCAAACACAGGCTGCTTCCTCCCACACGCACATTCTCTCTCCTCTCAGATGCCATTTTTGGCCGCCTTTTCGTACTTGTTTCACGTTTGGAACCCAAAAAGAATTATTTACATAAATGGGATAAAACGCCTCTCAAGTAATTATTTCGTATTCCAAACAAGCTACTCTCGTCTGTTTGTTTCGTCAAAAACTGAATCAAAAGAAGGATTAAAAAAGTTACAATGGTGCGATTCCAATTTTATTTTACTTCCAAGTTGTTCATTTTGTCTGTATAATTAAAAGAGTCCTTCACTTCCACCTCCTTTCTTCATGCGCATTTTTTTTATTCGTTTCTTTCTTTACAGTTCTACTCTGGAGCACACGCGATTTCTGTTCATGGATTATTAATTTCACTTTTGCGATTTCAAATATGGTGATTACTTGTTGAGGATATCTAGTCCGTCAAACTGGGTTTGATTTGGTTTTTTGCTTCTAAAGTTTTTCCCTTTTGGTCCGTAGTTTTAAAACTTTTTTTCTGTAAAGTGAAGACCCAGGGAAAGAGGTTTGTATTTTCTGTCTTTGAAATCGAAGTTGGTCCTCATTGTTTCGACTTGCTGTTGTCATGGAGAATTTGTGATATTATTTCTGTATATTGCTTTTCTTTTCGTTTTTTTATGCGTCTATTTTTGCATCTTTTGATTTTTCTGTCTCGGGCTTCTTATATAGGTACTGCGCATAAGGTCGTTTAAGTAAGTGATTTTGCTTTGCATAGCTCCTGCAACTTTAATTCAGCTGGGTGTAGTGATGGAATCTTGGCCTTATCTCTCAGAAGAAAAAGGCTATTTGATTTCTGATGAGATGGATTTTTCGCTCGAAGCTTTTAAGAGAGGCAAAAAAGGCAAAGAATCCTTTAACTTGGAGAGAGATGGTTTTGGTTCTAGCGTTGGGGAAGCTAAAAGCATGGAAGTTTTTGACCTAGGATTTCATGACTTGTTTCATAATGAGCTAGATAGAAATCGTAGTAAAAGAGTGGCTTCCTCTACCAATGTTATTGCCATGGATTCATCTTTTGCAGAACAAGAATCTCAGCCGACGTTTTTAGGTTCTCTAGTGGAATCTAAAAGTCCCAATTCATCATCACCGATTGATTTGAAGCTTGGGAGAATAGCAGATCGTAAGAATGATGCAAGTAGTGAAAAAATTACGAGGAGAGCTCGGTCTTCCGGCTCACCATCTCAAACACCTTTTTGTCAAGTTTATGGTTGTAACATGGATCTTAGCTTCTCAAAAGAGTACCACAAAAGGCATAGGGTTTGTGATGCTCACTCCAAGACAGCCAAAGTTATTGTTAATGGCATTGAGCAGAGGTTTTGTCAGCAGTGTAGCAGGTTAGCAGTTTTTCCTTACAATAAGATGGTCATGCCATCTTACTGCCGAAGTTCATGATTTTATAGCTTTTTTTTCCCTTTCCTATCCACTTATTCAATTTTTGATGTATTCCTTTTCATCTAAAAAAAAATTAAGATGGTCATCTCATGACATCAATATTTTACCATTGATCCTTATATTTGTTTTAGTGATGCATTTATGGTAATGTGTCTGTCTTTTCATTTGTTAAATTTCTTCTATAATGGCTAATAGCAAATGGGTAACTTTTTTGGGGTTGCACTCGGTTATGACAAGGCCAGTTCTTATCAATAAAAATAAACTTAAAGAATTAAAATGGGTGATTGCAACATGAGGTAGATTGATATACTTTATGTCATAAAACATTAAAACCCAACTAAAGATTCTTGCTGATAATACCCTTCAACAACAAGAACCTTAATATCTCTTAGTAGTTATGATAATTATTTGCTCCTCCTCCTCCTCCTCCTCCTCCTCCTTCTTCTTCTGATACCACATGCAATTAAAAAATGTAAAAAGACACTGGCATGTTAACAACCAAACTGCTTAGCATGTCACTTGAATTTTTGCTTATTCATCCCATCAAATGAATCTCACATTAAAATGCTCCATGAGAAATGCCTTCCCCCCTCCATTTTTAATTCAATCCTTTTTTTTCTTTTTCTCCACTTGAACCAATCTGCCTACATGACTTCATATATTGATAGTGATTGGTGCAGAACAGCTACCCATGTGTTTCTAACTTTTCATTGTTTTCATCTAATAGGTGGGCAAAGTTGAAAATGAACTAACTTCACGTGGGCTCATGCAAAAGATAACATAAAATTCTTCTGGGTTCTATTTGTACAATATTTAAGAATTTTCTTTTGCTCGCCTTTATAGATGTATTTTAAGTTATGGCAGTACCAATTTAGCTATACTGTAATTAATCTCAGTGGACCATGTAACACAATTTAGGTGACTTATCTTCCTTCTTTTGAGAGATATATGTCAGACCGCACTTCTAGATTGTTACTTATGGATCAAAATGAAATGTTCTCTTTTCATCCGTAAAATAGGTTCCATTTGCTAGCTGAGTTTGATGAGGGCAAGCGCAGTTGTCGCAGACGTCTAGCTGGACACAATCAACGCAGAAGGAAGCCTCAGTTTGATTACTTATCTGGTAAACCCTACAAGATGGTCCAGTTACGTCAAGGTAAGAAAAATACTTTGCTGCTGAAATTCTTAAAAACAGAAAAAGGAAAATAGAAGCATGTGCAAGCTCTTACAGATAATAAATGAGGCACTTAATTTGTATAGAAGTCATACTTCATCTCAATAATTAGAGCAGCTAGTTTCCTTATATGGATGTTTCTTCAATGATGATAGTCTTCTATGGCTTAAAAATCTTTTTATTACTTCTGCTTTAATGAATTCTTTAGATAAGGACATTAGGTAATACTTTTCGCTAATTAATTGTCTAATGCTCTAATCCTCATTCATTAGGTATGAGTGGAAGAAACTATCTTGTGGGCTTCAAATAAGATTCAATAGAATAAATGCAATCCAGCAAAAAATTGGGAAGTGATATGTTTTGGGAATTTAAAGCTTGAATCTGGGATATGCAACTACGAATACTTTGTTCATAGGGGTTGAAACAATTATTATGTATAAATTAAAGATTTAGTTTAACAGGCTTACAATATCTGCCTATAGATGCATATGATAGCCAAATACCTAGAGATTTTATGTGAAAATATTTTTCCACAGAACATACGAAGTTATGGTCGAATATTTCGTTTTCTTTTATAATATGTCTTCTCCACATAATTGGTAATTTTTACGATCCTAAAGTATAAAGGTTTTGCAGCAAAATCTCTTAACATGACCCTCGTGGGATGAAGAAAACCAGTCTTGGGTTATTATTGTATTTGTTGTTTTCTTAAACTACATATCAAGATTTTAAGTTTGTGCATAGGTGTCAATAGCCTCATCAAATGTCACATGTAATTTTAGTATCAAGATTTGTCTGAAGATATTATAACTTTTGCTATAAATGTTCTATCACTCTCATGAGAATGATTTCATTTTTTATAGTAAGGCAGACCAAAACTGTACTTCATCCTGTCATGAGATATTTATCTTATTATATTTCATATAAATATGAATAAGTTATACTAAAGCTTTGAGTATAGTGACCAGGACAAACATTTTTTATGGAGAAGTTTGGTCAACCCAATTACTTGTTACATAAGCTTTTCAAAATAGAATAAAAAAACTCCTAGGTTTCTAAATAGTTTGGACCACTGAAGACTGACGCACCTATAAATAGGTCCTGTAAATTATGTTATAACTCACTCTCTATGGTTGTGGTCCCAAAGGATGATATGTAATGCATTAATAATATATTTGTCAGGATATTTAGCTTGTAGAAATTGTCGGGATTTTATATCACAGATGCTGAGCAAAGCTCACAAAAGTTTACTTTTGTTTGTGTATCGTGATATTATGGGGACTATTACGTATTCAAATTCATTTAGAAGCCTTAAATTGAATTATTAATTTCAAGAAAACTTCACTGGTGGAATTATTTTGCATTCTGAAGTTGCCTAAGAACTAACATTGAAGTTAGAAAAGGCATTTACAGCTCCATCCACCTAAAGAGTAATCTATTTTTACCCATTACTAGTTACTACACAATTAAGATTCAATAGCTGGAGCTGTAAAAATTCATTGACACTACAGCTCAGATTCTTGAGACTAAAAATAAATCTCTGGTCTTTGTTTTCCTGCTGGAATTCTGTGTTCACGTCTGTTACTAACATTATTTTATTCTGCTCACTTGATATGTTATGACTTCACCTTCTGAGGCTTAACAGCTGTTGATTTTCATATTCCATAGTTAAATTAAATAAAGAGCGAAAGAGGTACATAGAGTTGAAAGTAATGAAATGAATCTCTTTACCTTAACCTCATGGGACGAAGAAAACCCAGTCTTGGGATCTCGTGTTTGTTGCTTCCTGAGACTATATATCATGTTTTTTTATCTTGTCACTATAAGAGCATATGTGCATAAGAGTAAATGAAATATATTCTCTCTCAATAGTAAGGGAAACCATTCCAAGATTGCATCCTATCATGCAACATTGCATCTTACTACAGTTTGCATATAAATATAAATAAGTTATACCAAAGTTTTGAGAATAGTGACCAGGCCATATTTTTTAATGGATAAATTTGGTCAACCCAATCATTTTCTGTAAAATGAGGCTTTTCAAAATAGAATAAAAAAATATCCTAGGATCCTAAACCGTTTGGACCACTGACGGCCAAGGCATTGCTAGGTCCTGTAAATTACGTTATGACTCACTCTCTAGGATTGTGGTCCCAAAGGATGATATGTAATGAATTAATAATATTAGTGTCAAGTTGTTTTGATGGTAGAAACTGTCTGGTAATTTTATATTCTTATATTCACAGAGGCTTAGCAAAATATGCAAAAGTTGACTCTTGTTTGTGTATCGTTGTATTATAGGGACTTCTATGTTTTGCTTTTGCATATTCAAATTCATTTAGAGGAATTGAATTATTAATTTTAATATTTTTTAAAAAAAAAACCTTCACTATTGGAACTGTCTTACTGTCTGAGGTTGCTTAAGAAATAAGAACTAACGTAGATGTTAGAAAAGCCATTTACTGCTACTCCCATTTACAGTTACTTCCCCCATAATAAGAGTAATCTATGTTTTCCCTTTACAAGTTACCATACAATAAAGTGTAAATTTCTTTCTCACTAAAAGAAATTAATATTTACAGCTGGAGCTGTAGAAACTCATTGAAAGTACAGCTCAGATTCTTGAGCCTAAAACAAGTTTGTGCCCTTTGTTTTCCTGTTGGAATTAAGTGCACATGGCTGTTACTGACATTGTTATTCTGCCCACCCAATACGTTATTACTTCTCTTTCTGATGTTTAAGAGTTGTTGCTGTTTATATTCAATAGACAAATTAAACAAAGAGTGATGAAAAAAGATGTTTGAGGATGAAAATGACAGTCTTTACTTTCAAAAATTAAAAGAAAGCTCATATTGTTGAATAATATTATGAGGACAAAACTAACAATGTATTCTTCTTCTAATACTCTCAAGAATATACCTCTAAAGGCTCACCACTAAGACAAAATACACAACAAATCTTATCCCACTAAGTAGGGTAGGTTATATGGATCATACGATGTCATTATGTTATATCAATTACAAAATCTTTGGATAGATTTTTGACTAAAATGTTCCTTTTAATAACTTTATTGAGTGTTTTCTTTAATCTTTCTCTGCCTCCTTTTGGAGGATTTCATACCTTTTGGTGTATCAAGAAGATAGAAAAGCAAAATACGTTTTCACCTTTGTAACCAAATAGGGAAAATAGATATTCATAAGCAAATGCTGACCTTGATTTTATTCTTTTCTCTTGTACTGAAATTTTTTCAGGGACCAAATGTCTGGAGGCTTCATTTCAGAAGGGACCCCAGTTTGCCTCACAAGACACGATCAGTTGTGGCATATTGTATGAACAAACTGATCTCGGCATCACTCCTTACGGGAGCTGTGCTCTCTCTCTTCTGTCAGTTCAGTTGCAAAACCTACCATGCCACCCAGCAGGAAACCCTGGACCTAGTCCCCATGCTTGTCGCACCATCTGCACGAACCTCACTGACGAACAAGTTTCCAAAATAATTCATTTGGGCACAAACCCTGTGGACAAGTATGAGCAAAATGAGTCATCATATTCATCACAACAACATGGATTGTGCACCACGGAAGCTATAAAGAATGGATCCATATTGCTTTCTAATACTGATGATGCTCATAGTCTTCAGGTTTGTCAAACATCAGAATTATTGGATACCAAACACTATGATTCACCTGAGGAAGGAGCCACTGTTGATCTATTGCAATTGTCTTCACATCTTCAAAGGGTAGAGCGTCAGAGGAATTCATTTCTTCAGTGAGGCCTTTGAAGGGTGTATATATGTATAGGTTGATAGATAGTTGCATTTAAGATATCTGTTTTATATGGCTTGGAAGTTTAGGGGAAGCTAGAAACTCCTATGGTGATGAAGCCAATTTCTGTTTGCGATGGACAAAGAAGTGTAATTTCTTATTACTACTACTACTACTTCTTGACCTTTAATATAAGACCTAGTTGGCTAATTTGAGTATATTAAAGAAATTAGTTATATTAATTTTTGTACCATATTTAAGTTGATTTTCCTAAAATATCAGTTTTCAACATATTCTTGGATAAAAACTTTTATTGTATGCATTCAATAAAATTTTGGGGATAAAATTATGAATTTGGGAGACAAAATAGATTGGGATATTATATTTAGGATCAAATTCAACCCAAGTAGCTCTTATATTAAGGACCAATGGTTGTATTATTCACACAAAAAATGAAATATTTAAGGATCCCTCCAATTGGTTTAACTGGTAGGGAGCTATTCCTTTGTCCACTTCACCCAAAGACATGGATTAGATTTTACCAGTAATATGGAGACTTATATTATTTTTTTTGATTCTTGAAACTTATGCTAATCTTGATGAGTGTCCAGAATTGAAGTAGCCTAACCTTTTTATTATAGACATTTAGATATGTAAAATTTATTATGTAGTACAAATTCACATAATATACTCAAAACTACACATGATTACATGAATTCTTTTATAAATTGTGGAAGACTTCTATAAATATCTGTCAACATTGCTTAGCTTTGATTTTAGGATAGCTATAAGTAGATAAACTGCAAAGTAAAACACTGTCAGAAAAAAGTAACTCAGGTTCTCCTGACTGGCTCAAGGTACAGTGATGGCGCTGTTGCAACCTCAAGGAGCATATAAGGTTTTATCCCTCATTTAGTCGACCGTCAAAATGAACTCTGTGTGTTTTCTATATTTCCTTCTGTCTTCGTTGTAATACACCAATCAATAAGTATTTTTGATCTTTTTTATAAGGTACTTACTTATTTATTTTCAAGGAACTTTAATTATTTTTCTTTTTCAATATCGGCTCATTATTAATAAAGGTAGTAAGTGAAAGTAATAATAATAATATTAGTATTTAATACAATTAGTAGGGGTAATATTAAAAATTACTTAAATTTTAGGATAACTTTATTGACTTTAACTATTTTTATTGTTTAGTCAAAATTATTAGTTGATGTCTTATAATAATAAAGTTAGTAGACCCGAGTTAACAATTAAATAACTGACCAAATAATATACCACCATAGACTTGGGCCTAGATGGACCACACTTGGAATATTTTATTTAATAACCTAAATTTAATAACTAAATAATTTTAATATTAATAAAATATTTCACATATTATACTTATTATGATGTGAGACGAATTTCTCTCATACACACATATTAGGCCCCGTTTGTTACAGAAAAGATTTAAGGAGAGAAATGAACTAAGAAAAAGGAAAGAAATGGAAAAGAAGATTAACAGGGAACTTTAAAAAATTGAACTATTTAGTAGATATGAAAAGTGGGATGGAAGATGATAATTTTAAAAATTTAAAATTAAAATATAAAACTTGAAATTCCCAAAATACCCTTTACATCATAAAAAATCCCTCATTCTTCATCCCATGTTCCCACGACAGCCAAGAAAAAAAATCAGATCACAATCTTTTAGAAATGTTTCATCTTCCATCCAATATGTGAGGGAAGATTAAGGAAGGAAGGAATCTTCCCATAGGTGAAGAAAGATGGTGCCTTAGAAGATGAATTCTGTGTAACGAACGCCAAAAACCGAGGGAAGATTAAAAATCTTCCCTTCCCTTCTCCAATATTCTTTCTAACAAACAGGCCTTAATTTTTCATTTACTTTTATTTTATATGTTGTAATGATAACGTTAAGCTATGGCTATGGAGCATGGCAATGGAAAACAATTCTGGAAATGTTCATTAGCACGTTCCTTTTTTTAAAATAAAATCATAACGCGTGGACAATTTTGCTACTTTGCGTTGAATCACAGTAATGTTGAAGGAAATAACGTTGAATTATGCAAATGATGTTTTAGTTATAGATTCTTCATTTGCATTGTTCTAAGGGTTAATGTTCATTTTTATCCCAGAAGATTTCACAGAAGAAAAATTTTATTCCGGAAGTTTTTTTTGGTAACAATATTGTTCCGAAAGTGTCAAAAGTGATGTAATATCGCTCCAACTTCACATAGCACTGTCAAATATTAGTTGACACAATTATGTTGATATGCTCAACCATATAGGATATTGTGGCATATATTTTACCACATCATCATTTTTTTTTTTAGGGGAGGGGGGGGGGAGCAATCTAAAAAAATCATTTGAGGGTGTCGATAGGTCGTAGTAAGGGATGAAGATGGAGGGAGGAATCTTTTGCAGCTGTTCAAGGGGAAGCCAACTATGAGGAAAGAGGAAGGAAAGAAAGAAAAAGGATAAGGGGAGCTTGGATTTTTTTCCCAAACAAAAATGATGATGGCGTGGCAAGGTACATGGAATTAATGTCTAATGTGGTAGAGCCGCATCATCATAATTTGGTCAACTAATGGTTGACCAAATAGTGCTATTCATTTGAGCGACATAGCATCACTTTTGACATTTTTGGGACAACATTGCTTCAGAAAAAACTTCAGGAATAAAAATAGATCTTAATCCTTGTTTTAATTAAGATGGTTTTAGGGTTAATGTAAGTAAAGTGGTCTTATGAAATTGTAAAGAATATTTAATGTAAGGAAAATGGGTCCAGATTCTCTCAGAAGCAATCTTCTCAGTATCCCTCAATATCCAAATCATGTTCGTCCCAATAATCCAAGCAATAAAAAATTATGAGAAATTAAAATAAAAGGAACGGCCAGGATGAGATTCTGAGAGAGGATGCTTCTGAGATAATCTGCTTCCAAGGAAAATATAATCAACTTCTCCTTATAATTTACCTCAATTTTAAATCATATTTATGTATCTATTGTTTGATTTGATAATTTTAATTTATAAACTTTATGAAATTTCATTTATAGAAATGCACAGGAATTTAATGGTATCAAATAAAAAGAAAGAAATTCCATAACATTCATGAAATTCTATCAAGTGAAATTTATCTAGTATTATTAAGAAATTACATATACTCAATTGAAATTAAGCTTTATTATTTGGAGAGGAAAAACCCACTACAATGATCTTTGTGCCTTAGGATGATTAGTTTCTAGCTATCAGTTAAGAGATACTGTTTGGATTCTACCAAAAAAATAATAATTAAGGTGTTCTATGAGGACTAGCAACCTAATTTTCTCTTAATTGCAAAAAGGCCCCTTATTACAAAAATTTAAATTTTAAAATGGAAAATTGGGCATCAATTCCCATTTAGCAATTTTTTTGGGAAATGTGACATGAACTATACTAAGTTTCTTTAAGAGAAATAAAATAATATATGAAATGACTACACAGCCCTTAATGAAAACACTTGCATACCCTAATTAGTGAATGATTTCCCCTAAACCTTCCTAAATATGAAAGTCACTTTCCTAATATGCAAGTTGCCTTCCATACCTTGCAAGTTCCCTAGTATAGGAACCGCCTTCCCTAATATGCAAATTTCTTCCCTACTTTGAATATCAAATTCCTTGATGTGCAAGTCACCTTTTATAATGTGTGAACTCCTAAATATGAATATCACCTTCTCTAATATTCATATTGATTTTTTTTTTTTTTTAGCGAGAAGAAAATGATAAATTTTTATAAATAGAAAGTATTGGTATTGATACCCCCCAAATTTTGTAAAAGATTATCTTCAATTTACATAAAATCAAGTTTATTATAAAAACTGAAACATATATATATATATATATATATATATATATATATATATATAATTAGGCTTTTGGAATCCGATTCTAAAAAATTAGAAAATAAAATATGGGAAGAGAGGCCTAAGATTACTTACTAATTAAAAACCATGTCTTTACGAGGTTTAAGTTAATTAAAAAATGAAGTCTTAAAACCATAAGTTATTGAACAACCAAGTTGGTCAGAGAAATTTGGAACAGGGAGCCTTGAAGCAAGAAAAGAGGGAGAACTGCTAATTTGGGGTATGGGCAATCATGGAATATAAAAAATAAGTGTGGGTACATTAGTCAATATAAGACAAAATTTGAAGCGAAAGAGGATAAGCAAATTTGTATGCCTCTTCTCTCTTCCTACTTTTCCAACCAAACACATTAGCCAAACAGTGCCTAAGTAATGCTTCTTGGAACTTCAAACAAGCCACCTTTAGGTCTATTAAAAATCTTCTAAATGCATTTTAGGGTTAAGGAGAAAAAATATATATGTGCTTTATCTTGAGGAGCACCCAACAATAAGTGCTTGTTTTAGATGTAAAAGTGCACACGTGGTTATAATTTAGGTGCAAAAATACCGCTTGATCGTTAAGTTTGACTTCTTTTTTTTTTTTTTTTGCTACTGTGTGATAATGTGGCATTTCAAATGTGAAAAAATACATATGTGATTTGGTAAAAGGAGCGCCCAACATCAAGTTCTTTTTTTGTAATTTAATAATTTTATTTCAATTAAAGAAAAATTATTATTTCTCTAGGTATAATTTTTGGAAGGCCAAATTTTTTATTTCTATTTTTTTAAAATATTTATTAAATTAAATAATTAATAAATGAGTATTTATACATTTAAATTTTGATATTATAAATACTATATTTAATTAAAAATAATTTTAATTTTTTGATCTAATAAAATTAATGAAAAAATAAATAAAGGAATGTTATAGAATTAGAGTTGTAAAGTTGACTTTTTCAAAGTAAATGAATTATTTTTTTATAGATTAGATGAATTATTTATTTAAATATTTATTTTTAAAAAATTTAAAATTATTTTTAAGTAAATATATTTGGCCTCCCAAGAATTATACCTAGAGAAATATTAATTTTTATTTAATTAAAATAAAATTATTAAATTAAAAAAAGTAACTTGGTCTTGGGCGCTCTTTTTATCAAATCACATGTATATTTTTGCACCTTTGAAATGCCACGTCATTGCCTAGTCAACAAAAAAAAGTCAAACTTAACGGTCAAATAGTACTTTTGTACATAATTTGTAACCATGTATGTACTTTTACACCTAAAAAAAGTATTTGATGTTGGATGCTCCTCATAGTAAAATATATGTACATTTTTACACCTTAACCCTATATTTTACGTTCATAAATTCCTATGGTACATTAATAATGCATTTTGGACTTAAATTTGGAAGATTATAGTGTAATTTTCCTCCTGCTGGAAAAATAAATAAATAAAATTGTAATTTGCCTTTAGTCCTTCAATTTGTTGAGATGAGGTCCAAATAGATTATAGACTTTGGAATCTTCCTTTTCTTTATTGGGCTTTGGAATACAAAGTTCTTGTCTTGGATGTTTGAAATGTATGCTCCCTTACTAGCCGTAGATGCCTCCTCCACCTTGGTCCCCATTTTGGATGCCACCTCGGATGCTACTCCCTCTGGTCCTTGGTATAAGAGTTAAGAGTTAGACCATGAGTTCATTTTGATTTTAAAGATAAAACCTTAATTTACTTTATTTCTCAATTTTATAATTTTTTTTCTCAAAATATCTTTACTAATTGCCCACATAGAAATTTTCATCAAGGGTAATTTCAATGCATATGATTAAAGATGATATTTAAGGAAAACCAATACACATTTGTTATAAAATAATTAACTTAACTAATTCTTTAATATTCACAAATTAATTATCTAACTTTTATATTAAAGATAAAAAATAATATTAAGAACTTGCATGAACGTCAATTAGGCCGCCACCAAAAACTAGAGCCGAGAAAACGGGTAAGGCCCATCGGGCCGACCCGTTTAAGCCCTAGCCCTTTAAGGGCCGGACTTGAAAAATGGATGAGTTATTTGACATTAGCCCTGGAGGGCCGGCCATGCAGGTCCTTTTTACTGTAGTTTTTTTCCTTTTTAAATTTATTAATTTAGGTATATTTTGTATTTGTTATAGAGTTATTTATCCATTTAACTACAAATACATAATAACTATACTTTAATTTTATGATTTGATTTATTATTTATTGCAAATAAAGATTATGGATGTATTCATGATGTAGGAGAAGAATTTCATGATATTCTTACTCATGAGCTAGAGACTACTTCTCAAAGTGAAGAACAATCAAATATCGTTAAAATTGATGATAGTGACAAAGATGACGACAATAATAGTCATCGTACTAATGTCACTAAGTGATATGCATTTTATATTTTATGTGAGTTATTTGTAAACATAGTTTGCTTTTGATTATGAATTAGTGGTTGAGCTTATTTATTGAATAATTCGTGTTGTAATTTACTAATTATATTACTTAAAAAAAAGTGGAGGAAAAATATTTACAATTTGGAATAATAATTTCTAGGCCCTGCGGACCGACTCTGACCCTGGTGCTCTCAGGTTGAGCTTTGAAAAACTAGTGTTTTTCTTACTCCGGGCCTGAAAGGCCGGCCTTGTTAGGCCCTGGCCCTTCACGTGCCGGCCCTGATTCCCAACTCTACCAAAAACGCTTAGCAAGCCTAGGATCACATCAATTGGTATGGGAGGAAGCTAATGAATTTGAAAATACTATTGTGATCCATGCATACAAGTGAAATTCTGCAAGAAAGATATGCTACAAATCATCTGGGGATATCTTCCCGCCGAAAAAAAAAAGACGATTTGGGATATCAAAACATTAATATTCCTCCTATTTGTAATGCAAGAGTAACTTAATTTGGACAAATTAAAAAAGCCGAATAAATTACTTAATTCTAACAAATATGACATGATATTCCTAAAATACCTATGTGTAATATTAGATAATATATATTATCTATTAATATTATAAATACTACCTCCGCTTTTAATTATAAGATAAAGTTAATTTCTTTTTAGAGAAATTAAGAAAGCTAAATAAATTACTTAATCATATAATATTTTATGTATCCTTAGATTATATATTAGATTATTAGTCAAAATAATTAGTTTAGAGAAAAAATAAAAATTCTCTAAAGTAACTTGATTAACTTCATTAATCTCTAAAAAAAAAAAGTCAACTTAATCTTATAATGAGGACCGAGAAAAATGAAGTAAGGTATTACATTGAATCAAAACCAACTCTTTACCTAACTCTTATATTTAGAACTAGAGGAATACAATTTATGAATCCATCTTTACCCATGTACTCACTCTGGTCCTTATTATAAGGCATCAATTAACAATTCTCACATATTAATAAAAACAGTTAAAGTCAATAAAGTTGTTCTAAAATTTAAGTAATTTCCAATATTACTCCTACTAATTATAATAAATTCTAATATTATACTCCTTTTGGTCCTTATTATAAGGCACCAACTAGCAAGTTTATTTGGTCCTTTTTATAAGGCACTTGCTTGTTCCCAATGAGCATTAATTATCTTTTTCCATGTATGCCCCTAGTTAATAAAGGTAATAGATGAGAGTAATAATTAATAGAATATTGGAATATAGTGTAATTAGTAGGGGTAATATTGGAAATTACTTAAATTCTATGACAACTTTATTGACTTTAACTGTTTTTATTGGTATGTGAGAATTGTTAGTTGGTGCCTTATAATAAGGATCAGAGGGAGTATTAATTATTACTTTCATCTACTACCCTTATTAACTAGGGGCATACATGGAAAAAAATAATTAATGCACATTGGGAATAAGCAAGTGCCTTATAAAAGGACCAAATAAACTTACTAGTTGGTGGCTTATAATAAGGACCAGAGGGAGTAGCTTGGTAGCTATACGAAGATAGGGGAGAAGGGAGAGTATGTGGTGCATGCCTAATGGTGTTTTCATACTTTGTTTTTATGAGCTTAGCTTTTTCCAAAATCAAAAGCACCATTTGATTGCTCCTCCAAGCATAAAAGATAGGTCTTGTCTCTCTTTTCTTCTTCTCCATCACTCTCGTCTCCCTTTCCTCCTTTTCTCTCTTTCGTCCATCTTTTCATTTCACTTATTTATTTATTTATAGATCCCCCCACACCCTCATGAACACGCATGTATATATTTTTATTATAAAACTGTAATTTCTTAGGCTTTAACAAAAATTACTTTTGTATGTTAGGGAGAGAGACATTATATATTTTTAATTAAATTTTGAAAAAGTAATATGTTTGTGGACTTATAACCACCCTATGCCTCTACAATTTTTATTATGGTATATAGATATGCTCTCTCTCTCTCTCTCTCTCTCTCTAAGGCGGCTCACTAGAGTCCACCCTCACGAGATTCCCACTTGAACTTTGCTCTAAATAGATACAAACAACCACTGTATTCATGCATGTTCCTTATTGTACAAAAGTGCCTAGTAATCTCCCCTCTTTAATGTTGGGCATTGTCCTAACTAATCCAAATATCCAATCCATCCTTAATACAAGAGTTGGATAATTAATTACAAAAATTAAGAAAATTAGTTATTTTGTAAAAATGTGTATTGATTTTCTTAAAGTATAATCTGTAATCAACATTGCAATCTCTTAATGGAAATTCCCTAACTATGTACACTTAATAAAGATATTTTAGGGAAAAAAAATTATAGATTTGGGAGATAAAACCCAACTAGCTCTAATATTTATGAGCGGATGGAGTAACAAATATGTCTTCAACTGTGATGATGAGATGTCATTGTGGCATGAAAATTTTTATAGAGGGAAACTCAATGTAGAGGCATATGTTTATGACCATTTTTTTTTGGATTTGATTTTCTCATGTTGCATGAGAAAAAGAAGATTCCTATACACACATGAAATGATGGGACACACACACATATATGAATTAATTCATATATATAGGTGGGTCCCATCATTTCATGTATGTGTGACATGAGAAAACATTTCTTCTACAACATGAGAAGTGTTTTTCCCTTTTTTTTTATACTGAAACTTTAGGAAAGAGGTTGGGTTTACCTATAATTCAAAGATATGGTGAAATCTTCATTCTTTCTAGGTGATATCAATGTTGGGTATGACAAACTGTTTATTACTCTCAGGCATTTATCTAGGCACTCATGAGTTAGAATGCACCCTTCAATGCTTTGACCAACTTTAGGATCGAACCCTCTTCTTTTGATGAGAGTGTCTGATCCCTTTATCAGTTGAATTCAAAGATAAGGGATTAATGGACATATTTGGTTGTAGTGATCTCTAACAACAATAACATTAAAATAGCATCCAACATCACCTGATATTATGTCATGTCGCATCCAACACCTTAATTTTATTTCTAGTGTATCCAACACCTTGATATTATTTGTCAGTAGACATGGAGTTATATCAATTTCACCTATTGAGTTGTTCTAGAAGTTGTAACCACTTCTAGTTAGTCAATTAATAGAATGAGTGACTAGGGAGCATTAATGAAAGCTACATGTGTACTCTATTATGAGTGTTTAATAAGAAGTTACTACATTTACTAAAGCTGTCTCTCCATGTGAGATGTAGATTCATACCATTGAAGACATTGAACTATAAAGTGGATGCTATATAAAAGATCTAATGGAGTAATTTGTGAAAGGAAAAGAAATAGTCCTTCATCAAGATACCTAAATACTATATTATGGTGAATAATGACTGGTTTCTTTCATCATGTGTAGTTATGTTGCTAGTGCCTTAAATTGGACCCTCCATTAACACACAGTGAATGTGATTGTTAATTTGTTACCTTCTTTGGTGTGGACCCTCGTGTGGCTTCTGATGCATCATTTCTCTCAAAAGCCTATACCCATTTTCTTCATCATCTTCTTCGTCTCTTCCCTCTTAGCCTTTCTTTCTTCTCTTTGCTTTATTGCCAGCGCGCGTGCATATCCCCCACACTCGCACAATCCCACAAGATTCCCAAGGTATATAGTTTTTTTTTTTACTTTTTCTTTTGTTTCTTCTTCTTTTTGACAAATCGCGACATCAATAGGGGAAAGAAATAGATTCCTTGTTTCCTTTTACCAGTTTTTTCTTATTCAAATGGTCAAGATTCGTACAGTAAAATGCTTGTTCTGTCACTGTTTAGCAAATAATTCAGGCGTATTTACTTTTTAAATAGGTCACCTGGAATATGTAGAACAAAGAGAGGGAGAGAGAGAAAGAAGTATATACTCTAATTCCGACTCCCTTTTGTGGGTCTCACAAAGACAGGTTTTATCTCTTCGTCTCTTTATCTCTTCTTTCTTTATCGGAATAAAATGATTCCAAAATATTTTGATCTAGAGATGAACATAATTGCTTGGTAATGCGGCAAGGGGAAAGTTGAGAGTCATTTTAGCGCTGTTGTTGGTTGTGATTTATAATTACAGGGAAAGTGGACTGATATTGATTAAGACTTTAGGGTAAAGACAAATGCAAGAGGTTAATATGTGCCAATATTTGTTCTCTGTGTGTACTATAATCATTCTACTCAAGAAATTGAACAAGTACGGTTCTATAGATTTCTATGTGGCATTTTGGCAAATACCTTGAGCTTGTAAGGTTGATTCTGATAATTCCTTGTTAATTGGTTGATGTTTGTCTGTATTTTGTCTCCAACATCATGGAAATATATAGGAGGAACAAGATTTAATTGATTTTACATTATGTTGGTCATTTCATTGGACAGCTGTTTAATTATATGGATTAACCTTCTAATTATTGCGCTAGCTAAGAATGAGACAGTTACAAAGCTTGGAATTTTACTGAAGTTATGAAACATGATGAGATTTTCTCTTTTGTCTTCTCAATTTATCTACCATCCTTAATCCCATCATAGAAAAATGTCATGTCATATTCGTTACAGAAAAAGCTCTCCACTTGCTTTCTGTTCAAGTTCCCAGCTCTAATCAATTGCCACTCTCTATCACCATGTCAACTTTACTGTTAAACGAAACTTAAGTGACTTTACCACAGTGAACAAAAATCCTTGAATATTAAAAAAATTTAACCTCTCGGATCCCAAATGAAAAAGAAAACTAAGTCCTTTTAGTTAGATGAGACGGATGAGTCATGCAAGACTTGAATAATCTAATATTTGGAATTTTTTATGGATCGCCTTAGTCTATTATGCATATGCCATTTATGGACTTCATTATAAACTATTAAAATTAAATAATAAAAGGATTCACTTACAATTGAATGACATGAACTTGAAGCCTTGTTAGTTCTCCATTAGTCTGGACTGTAGAGTGAAAAAACTATGATCAGAATTCAGAACATAAATCTGACCAACCCACTAATGGATAGCATTTTTAGTTTTGGCATTTTAAACAAAGTCCTAAAGCAAAAGAAAAGTAGGTAAAAGATAAGACAAAGCAAACATTCCAAACTGTACATACAGAGAAAAGGGAAAACACGGACAGAAGTTGGAAACAAGATCGAGTGATTAAAGAAACAGCAAACTATGGCAGATTTTCCTTTTTCAAAGATTGTAACTACCTCAACAAGCACCAATAATATAAGAAGGAAATATATGTGTGTATGTGTGTACAGTATCACAGTGCGCCATTGGAAATTGGTGCTCCTCTCTTGATGTTATCCATGTTGGTAGTTTCGTAGACAGGTAGACCACTTGAACAGTAACCCAAGTCATAGTTCTGCAACTCAAACAGATCAGAGCTTGAATCACTCTCTGCACCATCATCATCATCCACCTCGATATTGAACTTTCTGAACTCCTTCTCAGACAACTCATTCCCCCAGTTCCTATGTTTTTCCAAAACCCCATTACCATATTTTAAATTCTGGTTCTTCTTATTATGTTCATCCCTCAACTCATTATGTAAAGTAAATGACTTTAGATGCTCAATATTATCATACTTTGAGAGGGTTCTAAATTCCTTACAACTCTTTGTTGGGGTGTGTGTATGAGGAGGTGTTCTAAACCCCACTGAACTGAAGGATGAATATAAGGACTTTGAATCTGAAGTAGTAGTAGTAGTAGTGCTGCTTGAGCTTCTGAAATGGCTAATGCTGCTTCTTCTTCTTCTTCTCCCTCCTGGGCTCTGATCATCTTGATCATCCTTCATAGACTGAGTGCTGGATTTTGATTTCTTCTTCTTAGATGCAGACTGGCTGAAGAGAGAGTTCAAGAAACTGGCAAGCCTACCTCCTGGGGAGCTAGGTTGCTTGTGTTTCTTCTCTTTAATGATCTGTTTCTCCACTGCTACTCCATGAAACTGCTGGGGAAACAAGTTTCTCATGGGCATGTCTAAGCTGATTCTGCCTTTGTGTCCATTCCTTTGATCTTCTATCGCGATCTTCTGAATGGAGTCATTGTTATTATAGCCGACAACTTCATTGTACCCTGAGAAATACCTCGCTGCTTCAAACACATCAAGCTCACCGGAATCATTTCTGCGGTGGAAGGACTTCACCTTGTGATTATTTTCTGAGTCTATAAGCCCCGCCATGGACATGGAGATCAAAGCAGAAGCAGTCTTCAGTATATGTGGGAGCTTTGAAAGTAACTCTATGAGTGAAAGGAGGAGTGATAGCAATATCTAACCAGAAGTGGCTTTTAAGGATGCAAGGTTATGAAAGGGTATTGAAATGGTTGAGAATAGTGTGGAAGATCAGTTTAGGATATATAATTAATAACTTTGGCCATAATTTTATATGATGATGAAGGACTGTTCATTAATGGAGGTTTGCGGATGAGACCCCACATGACGTGAAATTGTGTTTTAGAAGTTTAGAGAAGGCGAGTGAAGTAAATAAATAAGAAATAATACCTTTTCTATCCTTCTGGTGTAGTGAATACCAGAGGTTTTTGTTGGGGATTGTGGGGGGCAAACAGCTGTGTTTCCTTGGATTCTATATGCTTCCACCAATTACAAATGGAATTGTGCTTTAAGTGGATGTTGGCCATGGACATGTACTGCCATATGACCTTTAGAGCAAAAAATAATTTATTTTTAAATTATGAATTAAGTATCAAATTTAGTACAAAAGAATTATTTCCTTCTCTAACCATATGAAGAAAGATCTAAAACTACAAAGTTTAAATTGGTAGCTGCACAGTACCTAAACGCATTTTTTGGCTAGTTAAAGGAAGTGTGGGGGCCTTCTCCATTCTGAGCAGGAAAACAACAATTATTTCAAGTAAATTTTGATTCTTTAAGTAACTTGGACAGTTAAGAGATTATTCATCCCGTTCTTAATATAAGACATATTTGAGGAGTTGATCTTGTTTCTAAGTATAAAACATAGTTTTTATATTTGTCAATCTTTTTCTAATTTACTCCTATTAATGCTCCCTCAACCATAATCAAGGATAAGAGGGAATGAGAGAATTAAGGGAGATGATTAAAGTGTTTTAGAAAATACATGTCATATTAACTAACTTAACTAACTTCTTTAATTTGATCTAGTTAAGTAAATATATCTTATATTAAGGACTGAAGAAATATTTTTTTATATTTAATCAAAAAAATTAAATTATTCAGTTTCTCTGTATAAGTTTCTGCTTTGAATGAAATTCTTGTAGACTTAAGGTTTAAAGTTTAGTTAGACTAATTGTAGTGCACAGCTTTAGAATTTGAATTACCCATCTAACTCTTAAATTCTTTGGTACACTAAAAAGATAATTATTTGATTTACTAAAGATGAAAGTGTGAGATCCCACCAAAATTTGTAGGGCTTAGAAGTCACTCTTGAAAAAATCGAAGTATATTGTTTGACAAGTTCGTTCTTTTTGACTATGATAGATTTACTATGGCCCATTAATATCTCACTGCCTCCTCTTTAGGTAGTTTCTGTAATTAAGACTCTTTCATCATACTAACCCTCTAGTGGGTACTATCTCAATTTCCAACCACTTGCAAGTTCAAATAGGGAATCCACAATAATAACTCGAATGCTTACTATTCAGATTATAGCACATAAGAAAAATGTCTTTGGTTTGGCCACCTCCAAAAATTTGCTCAATAAAATTTTCAGAAGTATCATCATATCATACAGAAGTGATGATGCCTATCATGAAGACCCACCAAAGGCGAAAGTAATTATGGTGGAGTGAGACTTTTCCTCTTCAAAGAGCTTAATAAACTGCTACGCATGCAAACTTAGTATTCACAACTTTAATTATCTTTTTTAGGTATTGGTGTTAGTCAGATGTATATATCACTTGGCCCTTTTAAACATAATATGGCAATACCAGCTCTAAGTGTCGGAGCAGTGAATCTTAACATGAGGTGTGTTGGCTTGAACGCACGTGTCCAGCTTATAAGCCAAAAGAGACTCTGCTTATGATGTCCCTTTAGGTCACATATGACCTTCCTAGAAGGATTTTATTCTATTGATTGGAGCAGCTTAGTTAGTTCATGTAAAAGATTTTCGACATGCCTAAGAACTCGAGGATCTTCCTATTGTAATCATGTACCAGTTGGATGGCTTTTAGGATCAAACTGTAGTAATGGGACTAGTCTTGAATAGGAATTTTGATAATTTTATGTATCTTATTAGTGGGAATTGAAATATCTGCCTTTAGATGTTCATTAATATCATATATTATAACCTTCCTGTGAGAATTTCACCCATTTACTGAGATCCAGTCATCTTGTATGAAAGATCCGATTCTGCTTAGGCCCTTTTTGGTAGCACCAAGAGAGAAAAGCATGCAGAAACTGGTATACGCAATATTTGTTGCAGGATTTATAGCCTTATAATTATTATTACTCAATAATAATAACTCTCTCAGTGATTCTTTATTAATAAACAGCCACCAATTTGTAATTAGTCATGTCTAAGCATTGCGACCCCCTCAATACTTATGCACCTCTTTGATGAAACTAAGATTAAATAAATTAGATTCATTAACTAGTAGTATAATATTAAATAATACAACTATAAGCCTGATATTTCATTATCACTAACGTCACACGAAATTGTGATTTATTGTCTACCGTATCAACACTAGTACATGGATACAGTATTGTGTGAGCTTTATTTCGTCATTCAGCTCTATTTTATTAGTCAAGAGATAGGTAACATCATATACTGAACTTTATGTAAAAACTCCTTTTCATGTCACATATCAATTAGTTGACTCAATCTTCAAAATATGTATTAATACAATGAGTTTTCAATGCAAATTTTGATACTGATCTCCTAGTGATAGGTATTCATCTAAACCAACATATATACTCCAAATGTTCATCAATGTCATATATCACTTTTCCAAAGAAAACATGACTCAAATCCTTGTATCTTGACTTCTTTTCAGTAAACCTGGCGGGTCTGTATGTTACTTGGAGTTTGAAAAATGTTCTGTATTTATTCATAGTCTATAAATTTTATATTTTACCTCCCCCCACCAAAACAACTATTTATAAGGTCATTTTTTCTAAATGTTCTATCCCCTTTTCTAAGTTTCTCTTTGCTTTGTTTGAATAATGTCATTTTACCCATATTAACTCGTCCATTCTCTTGCCTTTGCCCACTTATAATAAGGGCATATTTGGGAAAAAATACATATCCTATATATTTGTTACTTTTAACTAATTTTCGATGTGTTTTTGAACAACTAAATTCGGTTAATGGGATGGAGGGAATATATTGATGCTTGTTATTTAAAACTTTTCATGCCTTGGAATTGGAACAGCCTCCTATCAATAATTAAAATTATGTCTGAAGCTGTCCACTTGTTGGCTTATTTCACAAAACCAAAGCTACATTGACAAATCAGGCTTTCAATGTGAATTTAATTTATTGATAATCTCTTATGAGTAGTCAATTATCAGCTGCCAACAGTGATGGATGAGCCTTGAAATTAGCTTTAGGCATTTAGAGGAGTATGAACATGGCACTTCCATTACGATCACCTGGTCAGTTTCTTTCTTCCCTCCTTCATCATGGGAATCTAGTTGCATAGAAACCACTGTTCCTCGTTGACTATATCTGCAGCAAAATTTGGGGAAAATCATGATGTTCTGATAATTTAAAGCTACTGCAATTATACATTTGAAAAGAAAGTGGTATCAAATCCTATGACCATATATGTGGTTTAGAAAGTAATCTATGCAATTTGTGTAACTAGAAAGAGGGATATACATAGTGGTGGGTGTCATCGAACGGGGATATCTTATCTCTTTAGCTATACAAATTGCACTTGATCCGAGTTCTTTTAAGGTCGTCTTCATCTATCTGTATTCATTCTTATTTTTTCCTATTTCTTTTGAAATACTCATTGTTTTTTTTGTGAAAAGAAAAAATCAAGATAAGATCACATAATCGCTGTTGGTTACCCACCACTAGTTTTGAAACAAAAAGGAAAAAACATTCAAATTTGATAACCACTTACTATTTTGAGATCTCTAGCTAAGACCTATCACAGATTAATGGTTCTGATTCTTGAACACACTCACTAGACTAGGACCTTGACATATCATAGAGTGTTCTTATGGGCTCCACTGTTGAGTTCTCTTGCCTGCATTTTGTCACTCTAATAAATGCAAAATCTGGAAATCGTATTTCATAAATATTATGAAGTCTCTTATTGAGCGATCAGAATTGTGTTTGATGCTTTTGTTGTCAACTTGCCTGCATTGTGAACTATGTGGGGTTATTTTCATCGTTTTTTAAGTCCTGAAAATTTTCTGGGTAAAGTTTGTTGTAGTACACGTAGATATAGTTACTCCATTATTGTTAAAGCTTCAAGCTTGGCCACATATCACAGGGATGAAACATCAGTTCAACTAACTTAATTTTATATCGTGTTCCTCTTATCTGGTTTCCTTGAAGGGACCTATAGAAGGATTCTTGATAGATTTTGACGTTCCAAATGTTAAGTTAATATGCAAAACATGAGTCTTGATAAAAGCACACATTAGTCACATTAGTTGTACATGTTCATTTTGCCTTTCCATAAGTTAAAAATGTATTTGTTTATCTTTTTTGGATGTTCTATATTCATTGAAATGATTATTTATGTATTGCATTTGAGATGATAAAGAAATAAATGACAGGTCTCTACGAACAATTGATTTTTTTTGGTGTCACCTTATTATAAAATATATGATAGTGAAAAAGGTGGTCCAATACATAGGGCTCCTAACAAGTGGGGACTGAGGAGGGATAGATGTATGTATCTTACCCCCACAAATAGATATGCCATTTTTAAGATTTGAATCAGTGATTTGATAGTCTTATGGAAGCAGCATTTACTGTTGCTCCAAGCTTGCAGTCTTATAAAATATATATGATAGTATTACTATTTAAAATAAATATAAATTAATACATTGCATTCTAAATCATTACTAGAGAATGCTTTGGATTCAAATAAAAATTATGATTTTCCATGTGATGTTTGATGAGCCTACAAGGAATAATGCAAAACATGAGTTGAATCTGACAATGGCCACAAGCATTTGAAGACAAATGAATCAGTCTCTGCACTTCTTGTGGCGCACCACTTGTTGTGTTTGTATCTAGGCATCTTAACTAATATCTTATTTGACAACTTCGTCTTTCCAATCTCTCCAATCATATGAATAAATAAGTAAAAATATCATATATTCAAAGAAAAATAATCAACATTCAATATCAATCTATCTTTTATGCCATCTTTTATTCAAATCCATGGACAGATAAATCTAAGATCTATCTAGAAGAAGTCTCATATATTTCCATTGATCTTGGGATATCAAAGTTTATTATTCATGATTTACAAATAATATGATATGCATAGATTTAAAAAATTTCCCCTCCAATCCAAAATATAGGGCATCTTCTAAGAAAATTTTGGTCTATGATATAAATTACCTAGGGTTGTTAATTATTATTTTTAAATTTTACTCTTATTTATTGGCTGTACATATTGATATCAAGAGAGATGAGATGACTAAGGCATTTGAATAGGGGCAGAGTTGATGTTTCTTTTTAAAAAAGTTCAAGACAGATGTAACAAGTTAACTATTCATTCTTAATTTTGGTAAAGTAACTTATATTTTAGATCGGATGAATAGATTTACTGCCCATAATTAGCTTAAGTGATTCAACATTTGTTTCTATTTGATATGGATGTAAGCTCAAGTTGTGTATTAAAAAAAAAAAGTTCTTGAAGGTCTTAACTTTCAAAACATTATTACTTCATACTCATGTTTATCATGAATAGAGAAATGAGTTGATAATTTTGGCAGATTGATGGATGGATGCATGCTTCTGAGAGTGTATTGGAGCTTTCTTTAAATACGCACCATGAGTTTTTAAAGTCATGTTTCATGGTCATGGTTGGTCGGAGAGTCGCATCTTGTTCCTTGTGTTGAAAAATTTGCCCCATAACGAAATGAAGTCATTATTTGAGAATTGTGTTTTGATGACGTGTGGGTTTTTTAGGGGTTGGTGTCCTTTTATTTGTTCATGTGTAGGCCTTAACGGAGCCCTTAGGTTATCAAGGCTATGTTTGACCCAACAAGCCTCATTTAATGAATACAGCTCTAAGAGGCCCATCAGACTCTAACTTTACTATTTTTTTGCTCAGGATAACTTTACTATTACAACAAACCAGCCTTCATTTTTGTGACCCTACTTCACACAATTTTGCTATCATGTTATCGGACAATGTCGGTTCAGCCCACAAACCAGTGAATCGTTCAGTAAACCGGTCTGATTTGGGCATCAACTCACTTCACTATTTGTATTTAAGTTTCTTTAGAATTTCATATAAATAACCTTGAAATCTTTAATTTCTTACTAATTTAGCCCTGAGTTAGTTCTGATTTGACTCTGGTGAAACTCAATGGCTTTTGACCTAGTATTCCTGACTAGTTTAGTGGTTAGTCCGAGTTTAAGAATCTTACATCTTTATGTTTGTGGATGCTTCATGTATTCAACTTCAATTTGTCTAGCCTCATAGTCTAACATGAAAGCTCTCAGGTGAAATATCGCGGTTTCGATTACACTTGTAATTATCATGCTATTAGTGACTATCCTTATAATTCAAAAAGAGAAAATAATAATAAACTTTAATTAGTCCATTAGTTTAGTTGGTTTGGTCTTTACTTCTAGTCACGTTGGCTCCAACACCTACCATCTATTTTGTAATTTTCTAAAGTGATTCGGCATTTGTTTCTTTTTAAGTAGGGTTAAGTTTTGCATATCCAAAAGCTTTAACTAGTTTGGTAGCTTGGTTGGTCTGGTCTTTGACTGGTCACATGGGTTGTAACACCTATCCTACCACCTATACACTTATCATGAAATTTACCTTTATATGTTACTTTGGGTAAACAACTTTGGGCAAGTTTACGAGAAAGGTGGTAAGCTAAGGTATTGCCTATATTCATAATTTTTATTTAATTATTTTAATTATTTTTATGAATATTGATTGATAATGTGACATAATTTTATTAAAGTGTTTTAGGTCAGAAATTGATTTTGTCATTATTACGAAAACTTTTTAATATTATATTTTTATTTATTTTTTGAATTTATTTCTTGAAGTAATATTTTTTTAAAAATATATAATTATTAAGTATTCATAATTTTGGAAAAAAGAAATTTCGACCCCAACATTGGTTTCCAAGGATTATATTTTGGACGAAGATAATTATAAACTTCTGTGTTTATTTGGCTCCCCTTCATAAAAATCATTTTTGTGCTTTACCAAGCAACCCTTTAGGTGGTGGGAGCTCTTCTATTATTGTTGGGCAAGCTTTTCTTACAGCGTTTCTCTCTGATTTTGGCTCGGGGGAGATGTCCATATTTTATATTGATTTTCGCTTATTTTTATGTTTCTTTGGGGTTCTTATGATGGTGTTGATTTTTTGCAGCAATAAATTAGGTTGAGAATTTCAATAGCAGCAAATCTCACCTAGTGGCCACGTTTTTCGGTTTTGGGGTTGGGACTTAGTAACTACAGTCTTATATATTGGTGGATCAATTTTTCAAAAGAATATTATGGGTTGTTGGCAATGGCAAATCTGAAATTTATATCATGTTTGAGATTGTGCGGTTCGTTGTGTAGTTGACGGCTTCTCTATCTTCATCTTTTTTACTTGTGTTTCTGAGTGCTTTTCCTTCTACAAGATCTTTTTATAGAGTTTCTTCAGCAACTAACCTAATTACTTCATTACCGATAAAAGTGGTAGATTCTTTAGATGGGTTATTCAACAAATATTTCTTACAGTGGCTCTGTTATGGTGATGGCTTTTTTCTACCCATAGATTCCAATGAAGAGATTATAAAGGTAGTATAATTCTTTGTTGCGGTGATGACTCCCTTTCACCTATTTTAAGATTAGGTTATTTTTAGGGGTTTTTTGAATTGTTATGTATTTGGGCTTCCTTTTTTCAAACCAGCTTGTATATTTTATTTTGGGCTCAAATCTCTCATTGGATTAGTTTTAATGAAATGCTATTTTCTAGGGGGAAAAGACAACTTTTTTTTTGATAACAAGGGAAAAAAAAAAGACAACTCCTCACATATTTATACTTACAATAGCTTAAATCAAACCCCCTTAAATGAAGTTTTTTTGTTTGTTTGTTTTGGGCTAAACCCATAAATACCCCAAATACTACTTATCGAGTTAAAAGGAAAATCGGAACACACACACACACACACATATATATTGGGTACATATGGGACATATTTTAAATCTTTAAGTAGGAAAGTATGTGAACTATGTTTTATACAACAAAGTACTCCTCTTAGTCCTAACTCCTAAAGGTAGAAGATGGACAATATATTTACTCTGGTTATAAATGTAACCTTTTAATTTATTTTGTCTCCTAAATTTCTTAATTTTTTCTATTCATTATCTTCTTTTTTAAAAAAATAAGAGGGGCATACACTAATAGCCTAATGCAATGTTTTAAAAATTGGACTAGATATCAAACTAGAGAGGCCATTGAGTCATGGGTTTCATGGTTGACATAATAATTAAATAAAAAATAATATGATATGTATATGGGGTTAAGTAGGAAATCTGTCTCGAAAGTACACGCTCGAGAGCAATATTGCCCTAGAAGTTTTTTTGGGCTCAATGTTGTCTCAGAAATTTAAAGACGTAGCAATGTTGCCATTTTCCATTAAAAAGTTAACAGTCAACGTCAAATTTTAAACGGTCAACATTAGTTTTTTAATGGAAAATGATAACATTGTTTTATCTTTAGATTTCTGAGGCGAAATTGAGTATGAAAAAACTTTCAGGGGTAACATTGCTCATTGATATATACTTTCAGGACGGATTTGTTACTTAACCCTATGTATATATGTATATGTAATAACATAAATATAAAATTGTAACATCGCTTAAAAAAAAAACAAATACAAAAGATGATATGTATCATCTTTCCTAAATCCCAAGTTCCAATACATTGAAATCATTAAAAATAACACAGGAACATGTCAATAATACCAAAAACCAATAATAACAAGTTAACATACTAACAAGAACAGACGTAACTTCATGACCAAGTCAAAAGATGGGTGGATCTTGATTAATCCAAGCATGAGTTTCTTAAAAAAACATTTTCATAAAAATTATCAACATCTTGAGGAGATTATTCCAAATCAAGCTCTCCAACTTTAGAGTATCATCATAAAGTATATCTTGTTCTATCTCAATATAACGAAGGTAGAAGAATCATCTTCATCTTCCATGATCCATTACTCAAATTCACTACTACTTTCATAGTAAATTGGATCAAAAGATGTTTTTCTGTTAAAAACCCTTAAACACATGACAATATCCAAAGGTTACGTGAAGAATTCATATAGTAAAACACATAATACAAAAAAATTCAAGTAAAGATTAAGCATAATTATGATAGTTTACCTATTCTTCGAACGAAAATTATAATGCACAAACAAAAGGTCATTTAACCTTTGATGTTCCAACCTCCTTTTCTTTGGTTATTTAACTTCAACTGTTTTTTTTTTCGTGAATTCTATCTTACAATAAATAACGGTATACATAATTAAATCATTACGTTTAAATGATATATCCTTGTGTGATCTCCGCCTTAACATACATGACATTTATTATTTGTAACCGTAATGTATTAGGTGTTATAAATACTCAAATCTGTAGTAGTATCTATGTCTCAAAGAACTTTACCACAACCGTGTTATTGTTCAGCATAGAACCATCAACTTCCAGTTGGACAAAATCACCATCCAGCGTGTGTGACACATTATCTAGTGGATGACTCGGGCAATAAACAATGCTTCTCCGTAACAAATCTTGATTCAAGCAAGCCTTGGAGAAACATGAGTTTGTGTTTAGGGAATCACTAGACACTTTGCATCCAAAAAGGGTGTTGCAATGAGCTATCCATATATCCCACCATATGTATCCAAAAGGTATTCACCATGGAACCTTCTTTGTGTAATTCCAACAAAAGGGGGAAATAAGAAATAAAAATAAGGTGAATAAAGAAGGCAAACACTTTTATGCACATTTTTATCTTCAATTTATTTTTTTTTTCAAAAAATACAAATGCCAAGATAATAAGAAACTATGCAATGATGTCCACTAAAAATATTGTTTAATAAGTATTGGTACATGTGCATTGCATGAGAAAGTTCATATCATGTCTCAATTAAGAGATTATATGAAGTCGGTTATAGATGTGAGTACTTGTATTTGCCTTTAAAAAAAAAAAAATTGCTCACTCGTATTTTTCTAAGAGCATAAAATGTTAAGAGAAAAAGTGAATTTCGTAAAGATTTTGGAATTCTTTAAAATCTAAATTAATATTTTTGCACTTAAGTCCAAACGCCTATAATGAATCACAAAGCAAAAATACAATCCAAATAAATTAGAATAAAATTAAGAATATAAAAATAAATTAAAAAACAATCATCAATAAATTTATTGTTGATTAATGGATCTAAATTGAATCTCTTGGTATTTATTATCAAATTGAATCCCCTAGTATTTATTATGTTTTTCGAAAAAAAAATATCATCAATAAGTTATTTTTATTGATTAATATGAAGATAAAAAAATTTTATGAAGGAATATAAAAAATAAATTAGAAAATAATATCAATAAATTATATTTATTGATTAATAGATCCAAACTAAATCCTCTAGGATTTATTATGTTTTTGGCCAAAATATATATATATATATATAATTTTAAATTATGATAACTCCTTGATTTATGGAGATAAAACAAAATTGAATTATCAAAGAATATAAAAACAAAGTGGTGTTATTTAATGAAATTAATAGTGTCACTTAAAAATAAAGCGGAATTTAATGGTATTACTAGGAGTATTATAGAATATAGGGTTAAGGTGAAAAAATATATATGTGCTTTATCATGAGGAACGCCCAGCATCAAATATTTTTTTTAGTTGCAAAAGTACACACGTGGTTACAAATTAGGTACAAAAATACCGTTTGACTGTTAAATTTGACTTTGACCGTTAAGTTTAACCTTTTTTTTTTACTTTGAAAAGTGCAAAAATACATGTGATTTGGGAAAAAGAGTGCCTAACACCAAATGTATTTTTTAAATTTAATAATTTTATTTCAATTAAAGAAAAATTATTATTTCTTTAGGTATAATTTTTAAGAGGCCAAATTTTTTCTTTTGATTTATCATTTCGGAAAGGAGGATTTATCCAATGGGTAAAAACGTAAAAAATTTATTCCCATAATTGAATTTCTTTTTTTTAAAAATCCTTATTAAATTTTCTAATTAATAATTGATAATTGGGTATTTATCAATCAACTTTATAACTATAAGTCTATGGTATTCCTTGATTAATTTTCTTTTAATTGAAATAAAATTATTAAATTAAAAAAAATACTTGGTGTTAAGCGTTCGTTTTGGCGAACATGTGTATTTTTGCACTTTTAAAAGTAAAAAAAAAAAAGTTAAACTTGACGGTTAAAATCAAACTTAACGGTCAAATAGTATTTTTGCACCTAATTTGTAATTACATGTGTACTTTTGCACATTAAAAATATACTTGGTGTTAAGCGCTCCTTAAAATAAATCACGTTTTTATTTTTACTCCTATATCTTAGAATATATAGATTATTGGAAGTCCTCTTGTACCTCCTATTTTCTCCCTTTTTTTATTTGATCAAGGGTATAACCCTTTCTTAGGTTCAGAATGTAATTGGTTTTTACATCTAGTACCTCATAAATTTTAGGAAGATAGTCTGGGCTTGTTTTGGGCCTGAGGTGCACCTTTTGGGTTTCCCAGATTGAGATGTTATGGGCGTTAGTTAAACTCTTGCATGCCTGTTTTGGGCCTCTAGTATGCTATTTCTGGGCTTACTGGATTGCCAAACTATGGGCCTTATTTAGCCATTTTGCAGTAAGATAACTGACACTTTTGGTTTTGTCAAATTAATGACAATCGGATTAGACATTAAACTGGTTAAAGCAAAGGTTTAAGGGTCATTGTACTCAGAAAAAAGGTTTAAGGGTCAGTAGTCGAATCAAAGTTAACTTGGGGTTAAACTGGTCATAATCAAAATAATATAATTAAATTTAAATATACAAAAATTGTCATATTTGACTATGAAAATGTACTATTTAGATAAAAGATGCAATATGCTTCTAATTAAAATCAATATTACAAGAGAAATTAACAAACATAGTGAATCTATTTCATCTGAAGGTATTTACTTCCTTTTTTTAAGTTCAAGAACAAGAGTAACCTAATTTATATGAATTATACAACTTTCTATTTTTAATAGAAGAGCTAGTTAGAGATTAAATTTAATTTTAAATATTATAATTCAATCCATTTTATTTCCCAAATTTATAAATTTTTTTTAAACTTCTTATATTAATTGCACATATTAAGACAACTTTTCATCAAAGGGAAATTTCAAATTTCGATGTAAAAGATGATATTTTAGGAAAATTAACACGTTTTTTTTAATACACATAGTAGGGGAGGGGGGTAGGGTTCGAACCCTGGACATGGGGAGGGGAGCCAAGTTCTCATACCACTGCACTACTAAGGCGTTGGCAATTAACACGTTTTTTTTAATAAATAATTAAGCTAACTAATTTTTTAATCTCTAAAAATTAATTTTCTTACTCTTATATTAAAGACATTAAACATGAGGAGTATTTATTTTTTTCCCCATAAAATGACACCATTTTTGAGTGCATATATAGGGGCCAAACAAAATTATAAAAGCTAATTCAGTAAACTCATACTACAGACCACTGGATTGGCCAGATTCCTTTGGGTTGGAATCAAGTAACTTGGGTTGATTCAAATTAACACATGAACAATCAAGTGACTAGTTCATTGGTTTCTTGGTCAACCTACTGGTCTTTTATGTATTTCCTTATAAGGGTGACTTTTTATTTTTTATTTTTATAATTTGATTTTTGCCCTAATTGAACAAAGTAAAACAAACGCTGCTATGATAGCGCTGACAAGTACCCTATTGTTGAGGCAATTAATTAATTTAAAACTTGAAACATGTAGTGTGTGGTGTGGGCACGTGTACAATCTTATGAACTAAATCTAATCCAAATCTAAATGGAGTATCAAATAAAAGTAATACCTTAAGAATTTTGTCTCATTTTTTTGAAACTTGTTAAAGAATAATGTTATAACGTACGTTAGGAAGCAAAATGACATGTGACTCTGTGTGCTAAGGGAATGAGCTTCCATTATTTCTTTCGCTCAAAACACGAATTTCACTGTCGAAGATATTCCATGATATTATAGTATAATTAAGCAAACTTAACTGGTTGACTTAATGAGAATGTGATTCTATGTTGATTGGTTAAGTAATTTATAATTATTTTCTCTTATAAAACTTTTTGAGCTGCAAGAATTAGTGATTGTTTTTTTTGATAAACTTCAAGTTCATGTGAGTTGAGTTTCAGAAACTTATTAGAGATAATTAAGATATGCCTTTGGTTTCAAAGAGCGCTCATAGAAATACTTATAGATTATTCATCAACAAAGCCTTCACATCGGTAAAATTTGAGTCAACAACCTAATAGATATGAGTGTTTTCTTATCCACCAGGTCAATCTTTATGGGTAGAATTATTACCTATTTGGCATGGTTGTGGTCAAATAGTAAAATAAGTCTAGTGGACAAAAAAAAAAAAACTAATCTAGATCATTTGGGATAACTTCAAATATTGATTGACTTATTATAAAAAATTAGTTTTTGATAGAAGTCATCTTTTTAGCTTCGAAGTGACTTTTTTCAATTTCTGGAGAAAAAATGTTAGAAATAAGTGATCTAATAAGTAATATACTATTAAATATACATTTTTATGGATTCAAATTTATCCATTAGAATATATTTAATTAAGTAATTTAGAGTTTTTTTAATAATAAGTTCATTTTTTTATCAACTTTAAATTTAAATTTTTATCTTCAATTATCACATTGTATACAACTAATATATGTGTGTGTGGGATATTTAATAAAATTTATGTTATTTTCAATTATTTTTCATTACAAATGACTTTGTAAACGTTATTCTAAATTAGAGTCAATTTGAAAACACTTCACTTCTACCACCTCTATACTAAATACGGGAAAGGATCCTCTCATAATCTCATTTCTCATAATCCAATCTAGATTGTTAATTAGAAAGAGAAGAAAAAAAAATTTAAGGAGTATAACTTAATGATGTGACCCTTTAAATTAATTGGATGGATATATGATTTAGAGATTATGATAAATGATGAGAAAATAGATAATGAGAGGCTGACCCAATAAATACAAATCAAATATACAATATATTATCCTATCTATTATTTGTAAAAGTCATCTTTAAAAAAAAAAAAAAAAACAGGTCACCTCATTAGTGATTGTTAGTTTGAGCTGGGGAAGAAAAAAGTACTATTGCATTAAACGTAGAAGAGCGTGAAGAAAGAGCAGATAAGATGCGATAGGGGTGTCATTCAGGGAAGGGTATCAGCCAATCATATGTCGACAACAATTTGTACCTTTCTCTTCTTTAACTACTCCCATTTTTACTTGTCTCATCTCTCTTTTCAACGTAATGTCCAAGAAGAAGGAAAAAAAAAAAAAAAAACTCTCTTTTCAACGTAACCATGCATGTCTTCTTATCCTTCATCATTATACTCAGTACTTACTCAACCCTAAACCCTAATTGTAATTATTCACCCTCTCTCTCTCTCTCTCTTTTTTTAAGCTTTTAAATTTCTTTCATTAAACAAGAACTACCCTTCCTCTAAAATGACATGAACAAGTGAATACACGTGTCACGACCATATTCAAGAGTTCAAGAAACAGGAATGTCAAAACATGTTAAAATTGAATGAACATGTGCAAGTTAATTATTTTCCCTCACTATATTAATATTTTTTTGTTTTCATGTATAATATATTTGTTTTTATATACTTTTTATGATCCTATATATATATAAGGAATTTTTTAAGGAATGACTTGTTTATAAAAATGAGAGGAGAGTATATATATAATAACTAGAAGTAGAAAACAAGGTCATCCCTCTCTATTCAGAATTTGATGCACATTTTTTTAATAATGATGATGATTAAATGTGTAATGTAATGTGAAGATAAGTTGAAGGCTATTATTTTATTTTTATAAAAAAATCAAATTATAAAAGAAAAGTGAAAATTTCTGAATGGAATGTTAAAATAATATAAAGAGATAAACTTGCGTGTAGTTCAACGTCAAAACATCAATTTTAAAATTGAAAAAAGCTTATAATTTAATAAAATTTCTCATAAACACATCATCATCATCATGATTCTATAGTGGGATCCGTTTATAAGTAACATATATTTTTAAAATAAATCACATTATTTTTAAAACTAGAATATCTAACTTTGATAATCATTTTTAACAATTATTCTAAATTAAAATATTTTTTAAAAATTATTTAATTTTTATTATGAAATAAATATTAATAAAATATTTTTATTTACTTTGGTGTCCCATTAATTTATTTAACGTAAAAAATATGCGGCTAAAGTATACTTTTAGCCCTTTAAGTTTACATGATATATACTTTTGGTCCTTTAACTTTATAAAGTATACTTTTAGTTCTATAATTTTAACGTCGTTAATTTTACTAACGGAAAATGCAAACTCAAGTGATGACAGTGTAAACTTAAATGATGATTGTGTAATTAAATGTTATTAAATTTAAATTTAAAATATGGGTAAATTAAAGAATATGTAAAATTTGTTTAATTAAATGATATTAGTCATCACTTAAGTTTGTCACGTCAGCATTTTCCGTTAGCAATATTAACGGTGTTAGCGTTTTAGGACCAAATATATGCTTTATAAAGTTAAAGGACCAAAAGTATGCCTTATATAAAACTTAGAGGACTAAAAGTATATTTTAGCCAAAACATTCATGTACAAACATACACATAAAAGAACATTCTCATAATTAATCTTACTTATGATATATTAATACACACACAGAAAAGGACAAAAGGAAATTTGATGATGTGAACCAATGCAACTCAAATTCTTAACATCTCATTTTGACATTTTTCTTTCTATTTTGAATCAGCAAGTTACTTTTTTGAGAAAAAAAAATTTGTTGTTGTTATTGTTGTTTGCTTGAATACTTTTTAGTTTATTTCAAAACCAAGCAGTTGCATAGCATATACTTTTACGAAATTTCAAAACAAGAGAACCCTAGATTCACACACACACACATATTATAAAAATATTCACAAGGTAGCCATAGTAAATGCATATGGCCCAGACTTATTTTTAGAAGCACTTTAGTTCTCATACTGTTTCATACAAAATCGTTCTATCTTTTATTGATATATATTATAATATATATATGTGTGTGTGTGTCCCCAACGTCTTTTTATCCTATACTCAATGCTTTTTTTACCAAAACCAATTGTCTATAGGGCTCTTTGGTATATATAGTCAGATAAACGAAAAACAAAAGATCGAGAAAAGCCAATATATAAGTTATAGTATTTTTATTAATTTTCTTAATAATATTTATTCGTTTCAACTATCATTTCAAAACATATACGTACAAGTATTATTTTTGTTTGTTTCTATGTATCATCTTACACTTATAACATGTTTTGGTTAAATATTACATTTAAAATTTCACATTTAGTATATAAAAACACAACATATATATTCAATGTCTATTATATTCATGTTATTAATTAGGCATAAGTGCAACTCTAATCCCTTAATTAGTTTTATATAAGGTTTTATTTTGATATCAGAACTTTTTACAGCATGTCTTTTTAGTCCTTGAACCCTAACACCATTAAAAAGAAATGGGAACATTGAAATTTCAAATGTTGGCAAAACATTTTCAAATGCTAGCATATTAAGATTAATTTCTAAAAATAATAATGATTGACACAAAAATTAATTATCATTTAAGACTAATGGTGTTAGAGTTGGAAAACTTTTAATTTTTTTTTTTTTATAAAAGTAAGAGACCAAACTGAAAAAACATTATATGAATTAGAGAACCATATATTCACATTTTTACTATACTTATTACTTTTTTTTAAACTATTTCTTATTAATAACATGTGTGTCTCTTTAATTGTTTTTATGAAGAAGAAAGTAAATTGGGTCTTGAAGGTTCATATCACTCCACCAACAGTGAAGACTAATCTCTCGTATCATCATATGTAGGGTAAAAGTATATATATTTTTTCCTTTCAACCAAGTCTATTTCATGATATAAATATAAGAATAAGTCACATAATAGAGGAATTGTATGTGTAGTCCAAAGAGTTTGTGTAGCATTAAGCGCTTTATTCCCAATATGTCATTCTACTCAATTTTCTATGGGGGATAGAGAGTATATGCTCTCTCTAAGCCAGTTCTTAATATATGACTTAGTTGATTTTTTTTTTTAAGAGATTAATCAAACTAAATGCATTACTTAAATATAGCATATGTTGTGTATCATTAAATTATATATTAGTTTATAAGTCAAATAAATTAATTTAAAGAAAAAACAATAAATATAAATACTTCAATTAATTTATTTAATTTTCTTAATCTTTCAAAGTAATTTTTTTAAGGTAGAATTAACAATTCAATCACTAAAAAATGCCTTGACTTGTCAATATACTAGGACCACCAAGGAAACCAACTTCATTTGACATTTTTTTTTCTTGTTTTATATATTAAATGATTGATAACTCTTTATAGCTAACACATGCATATTCATAGAAAATAAAATGAAATAACCTAAAATAAAAATAAAGTGGTGGTGGAAGCACTTACACACACTTGAATGGTTAAGGCAAAGAAGAGTGTTTTTCTTAACTTGTGTGCTCGAAAAGACTTGCTTTGCTTATTGTAGCATGCCAACTAACAACATCATACATCAAAACTGTCTTCTCACAAGAATTTTATTTGGAAAAAGAAAAGCTGAAAATGATATCTGAGAACGATTGTGTTGGTGGTGACTATTATTACGAAAAAGCCATTTTGTGAGGCCAAAAGCAAAAGAAAATGCCAAAAGTATTTGAAAATGAACACACATACACTCACTAAATTGCCTAAATCAATGGGCTTCATACAATCCACACAGATTCCATTCAACTCTACCATTTTCTAATTTGTAAAATTGTTGATTTTAAATAAGTTCTGAGGAAATAATAAAAGTGATGATGATATTATACCTATGCTTGTTCTTAGTCTTTGAACCTTTTCATCATTATAGGGACGACAAGGAAATATAGTGCCATAATTTTGTAGTGTGATTTATAGTGACAATTATGTAATTTCATGTAAAAATTAGCTAAAAGAGACACGTGTCAGGGCATGAGAGCCTTATAAGAAAACAAACATGAGAAAGCAGCGGAAATCAATTAGGCCTTATGCAAGGAATGTAATCACCAAAAAGTCCTATAATAAGTGAACACAATATACAATTGATGACAAGTTTGATCCGGTGCATAAAATGATAATAGGTCTATAATGCTCATTTGTTTAGTTATTGGAATTTTACATTTATTTTTAAGCACCTCATAATGATTTTCCTTAGGAGATAAGAGCAGGGTTATAATTTAATTATCACTCCATCCCAACAAAATGATTATCTTATACATGTGGGCGCTAGAGAGTGTCACCCATTAGAGAGATCTGTCGGCTCTCCTTTTATTTTTTACCCATATAATTTTGAGAGTGCATGCATACATATAATGAACTTAACACTATATGTGTGTCTATGTGTATATATAGTTTTCTGGACATAGATATTATTTAATAAGAGACAATCTTATTTGAGATAGTGTTGATCCTTTCTTATTGATAATTTGAACCTTAATTTGCTATATTATGAAGCACCAATTTCTTTATATTAGATCCAATATTAATCGTATATTTCAACCTAAAATAATATTCTAATCAAGTGTGAGCCTATCACTTGGCTCATATATATAGTTGAGTTTATCACTATATTAATTTAATTATAAATGAGCGAATTTTTTGTAGTGCGTTATTCCTTATTAAACATTGACCATGATGTTATACCACTATCAAGTAAGAAGAGGATACTCTCATTGTCATCTTTTTCTCATTATTTTTTCATCATCTCTTCTCTACCCTTGGATCATGAAATGAATGGTTTAGATGTAATATTATATATGTAATACCCTAAAATTTGACGTAGGGTAAATATAATAAATTTGTAGAATATACCTATTGAAAATAGGTGAGTATGAGGTCTCAAACACCTTGTATTGAATTCATCTTGTTATTGGGACAATTTCTCCTAAGATTGAATAATGCGTGAAAAGGTCCCTAAAACATTAGATACTTTGCCAATAGGTCCCTAAAATATTTATGGGTTATAAAATACCCTGAGAAAATTATGATAAAATCCTAAGAGGCAACTAAATATTTATTAAAAATTGGAAAGTATGTTGTCTCTAATTTAGGTAATTTATTAAATTATTACTTTGGAAAAATTACAGGAGAAAAATCTACAAGTATTGGGGGACCATATTGGACCCCATGATTTTTAATATTATGCATGGTGCATAAATTACCAATGTCAGTGAAATAGTTGTGAGATAATAATTATTACTAATTAAGAAAATTGTCAACAATTAGTAAGTGATTAATTAGATAATTAATGACTAATTGTTTAGACATAAGATAAAGAGAAAAAGGTGGAAATTACTTAAAATAAATATATATATATAAATAAAAACGAAATTATGAAGAAAAATAAAGAAAAATTAAAATGGAAATCAAGAAAAAATATCTAAGATATTTAGTAATTAAATAATATTATAATTGTGATATTTTATACAGGATAAACGAGAACGGATAGAAATAAAATCCTACCTAGAAAACCATGAACTAAGTTTCTAGAGTCAGAGTATATTATAGACAAGTGAATTTTTATCTCGAATTAGGCTCTCTCCGAAGTCATTTCCGTAACCGACGAAGTGATCATGAGATAAGGCCAAGAAGATATTTTGTGAAGTTAGAACAGATAGTAGAAATGAGAACCGATGGAAAATAATTCATAAACTGGAATCCGGGGATAAGTTGGTAAAAACCAGAGTATATTATTAATCAGTGGATTTTTATCCAGAAGTTGACGTCGGCAAACGCAATTTCCATAGCTAATGGCGTTTGGCCGAAATATTCAGCAGACAATGGAATGTCCTTAATGAGATCAAAAATTTAGATAACCCAAGTATCTTGAAAGAGAAAGAAAAGATCTTCAGGACCTTGCTCCCGGAATTTTGAGATTTCCCAAGATTATGCGATTAGGACACCGAACAGAGAAGTTTATCAGATAAAGGCACATATATTAAGAGATGATGCAAGCATGACATCACTTTGATGACTCAGGATGAGGTCATCATAGTGAGGTGTAAGGCCAGGATCGTGCCACCTCAAAAAAGTGCGATCCAACGGTCAGAAATTGACCAGACAGAGTTCAAGGGAATTACTGAAATGCCATTGGTTTTTTCTATAAATAGCCTTCACATTTCTCTTCATTCTTCACAAATCCTAGAGCTTTCTAGAGAGAGATTTTAGAGAGAAGGAGGAGTCTGTGGAAATAGCAAAGTGCCGGGTAAGTTCTTCGGTCCCTAGTCTTTAGTCTTAAGTTCTTTCGGTAGTTATAGTAGAAATGCTAGAGTAATATCTAATCTTCCAAGTCAGTTTAGATATCATGTTTTAGGAATAGATATGATATTTATTTCAGAAATATATTGGAGAAAGAGGTATGTCAAAATCTTGGGAGATTAGGATTAAAATAGCGAAACTCTGGCAAAATCTCGTCGATTTGTCAACCTAAGGGCAAAACGGTAATTTGTACCTAAAATGCCTATTATGATATGAAATATTCATAAATGTGATATCATCCTTATAGGATATCTGAAATCATGAACCATTGTTTCTACTGTTACTGCTGTTGTACCGCCGTCGTATCGCTGTCAAACGTAGTATTCCGCCAGAAATACCGTATAGCGTCAACAAAGGTACGTTCGCGTACTGTAACACTAACTCTGATATTTATGGTATGCGTGTATGTGGTACGTGTGTTGTATGCATGTTGGTGGTGTGTTGTTTGATTACTTAGTTTTGTTAGAGGATAACTAAACATATGCATGCACTGGGAGTGGTATATCTATATTCACTGGGAGTGGTACATTTCGCTGGGAGCGGTACATTTGCTTTCACTGGGAGTGATTCATTTGCTGTGTTTATATACCGTATATGTGAATATGAGGTTAACCGTTACCTGGGGTCCGTATGCATGAGACCTCAGCTCTTAACATAGCTTCAGGATCAGGAGGTCCGAGGACCAAGGAGAAAGGCAAGAAGCACTTATAGGAACTCGGCTGAAGACAATCTTTTGTTGCCACGGCATGGGTAATGTCAGGGGAATACCTCTGTGGTTGTTTACTTCAAAAACTCTCGGTCTTTGTACTGTTTCTGTAATTAGTCAGACTTACGACATTTTGAATATATGTATCAGTTACTCTCTTGCTCCGATGCTCTACTCCGATGAAAAAAAATTATACTGCTTTTGAAAAGTTGGGATGTTACAATATAACATTATTATTATAATATTTTATAAATTAAAAATTTTTATTTTTTGTGGATTGCAATTATGAAGGGTATAGATCAAATTTTAAGAGTCTAAATTTACTTATTTATGTATAGAGAGATAATTTTATAAAAGATTAATTGAATCTGAACCATGTATTATTTTGATCTAACGACGGTGCATATGAGATAATGAGAAGAAAATGAGAAAGATGACAATGAGAGAAACCTAACCCCCGAGAGGCATGAGACAACATCATGCAACCATTAAAAAAAAAAAAAAAAATCTATGGAGGTTTTCCTACATAGATTGGACATAACAACTCGATCAAAAAGTACCTTAAGATAATATTTATGCATGAGTCTCTTCTAATTGTTTGCATATCCTCTAATTCAAATTGAACCAATATGAGACTTCTTACCACTCCTTAACTCAGACTTGATCTCTTAATTAAAACCATAATATGGGTCAATTAAACTTCTTCCTTTATTCGCCATACTTTCCACATCAACATAGAATTAATGCTTTATGTACCTAATTATTTATATAAACTCTTTGGTCCAAATATGAGAAAGAATCATTATGGTAATTATAGTAATGACAACGTAACTTAAGAGTTAATTAAATGAACTCTTCCTTCATGTGGTAGAGACATGTTTCATGACATATAGACTTTTAGTCAAACTCTAACAATTGCTATCCCACACCATCACTAGTATATTATATTATACACTCAAATAATTGACCTAATTTTGGAGTTATATATAATTGATTAGTCAATAATAAATAGCACATACATACTTGATTATTTTAAATATTTTCTTCACATATTTATTTAATTTGTACTACAAAAAGAAAATAAATAAATTTACGAGTTGTTAAATTCCCGTGCTAGCTAATGGTAGAGAATAAAGATGCGGCCTAGCTTAATCGGGAAGTGCAAGGTTAGAGGTAAAGTTTTACAAGAAATATTTATTTTAAGACAATTTGGGTTTTATTTATGATAATAGATCAAAAGCCAATTTATATTTAGATCAACAAATTAAAGAACGCCATTCTTGCCAATCAATGTTGAGCTTTTTAATTTTCTTTACCTTTGAATTGATGATTTTGGCATTTTAATATAGAGATATGCTTTTATTGTTTATTTCATTCATGAGTTGTTCAATCTTCAATCCCAAATCTGGTAGCGGAGACACCCTAATTTTGGGAAAACTATCTTGTCAATATTCGGGAATATTTTGTCAACATTTAAAATTTTAATATCATTAATTTAAAAAATAAAATAAAATTAATAGTATTAGAATTAAAGAATTAAAAAGACACTTTATAAAATTAAAAGACTAAAAAAGACCTTGTGTGAAATTAAATGGTAAAATGTATCCCTTTGTCATAAATAAATTATTATGTTATGAATATACTTATTATGTGAATGTCCATTGACCCTTGGTTGGTATACCTTATAATTCTTGGTAGATGAATATTGATAGGTAACCCTTTGTTAGTTATACTTGTAACACATGGTAGGTGAAGCTTGGTAGGTTACCTTGTGATTCTTTGGTAGATGACCCTTGTTAGGTGATTCTTATATGTCTATAAATAGAGTTGTAATCATAAGGTTGAGAGATAACTTGAATGAGAACTTCTCCTTTCATTCTCTCTTGAATCTCTATCTTTTTCTAAATTACTCTTTGTTTTATAATACGTTATCAGCACGAAGCTCTAACCAACTGAGCTTGTGTTGATCATAATCTTTGTGCCCTCTTCCTCACCTTCACGAAGATTCAACCAAGGTAAGATTTTATCACAATCTCCTTTACTATATGTTTATTTTATCTATCTGGAATAATCTTAACTACGATATGGAATTAAAGATATACTTTTACCGATTATTTTAAATATTGGGTTCCATGGTTAAGATTTGAGATTATTTAATATTTTTACGGTAAATAGTAATTTACTATTCATAGTAAATTTACCCTTTTTCCAGTGATTTATTAATTTGACTCCACATTGGAAGTCTAGATTTAATTTTCCCTTTTAATTGTTTTAATTTGAGATTTTATTATTGTCACTAACATTTACTTTTGTGTATTTATTTTTATTGTTACTAACATTTATTTTTATGTAACTAACATTTACTTTTATGTTATTTATTTTAATTTATCTTTTATGGCGGCAACACTATTTATTAGTGGGCTCAATTTATTTATTTTATTATACATTTATTTATTCTTCATGGAGGCACACTAGTATCTATTAGTAGGCTCTATTTATTTATTTTATTTAGCGTTTATTTATCTTTTATGGTGGTGACACTTTGTGGGCCCTATTTATTTTATTTTAATTCTTTACTGCTTTATTTATCTTTCATGGTAGCAACACTAGTATAGTGGGCACCATTTATTTTATTATTTACTCTTTATTTTTCATGGTGGTAACACTAGTATAATGGACTCCATATATTTATAATTCATTTACTGCTTCATATCCCCCTTCCCTTTTATTTTTATTTACTGCATTATTTATTATTCATGGCAACCACACTATTAGTGGGTTCCATCTATTTATTTTATTATGTTTATATTTTATTTATCCTGAAGATAAATTGTTAAAAGGCCATATGTATCATGAGATTAAAATGCTATGGAGATATGAGGCATTAATTGGCCTGAGATTATGAGGAGACATAAATTGGATAAGAGATAAATTAGCCTGAAGCTAAAAAGCAAGTTAGCTTGAAGCTAAGAGACATGTTGGCCTGAAGCCAAAGAGATAAAATATGAAACAAGATTTGATCCATAAATTTTGTACGCCATCAATTGTATAAAGGCCTCAAAATTTTAAATTTGGCATACTCCCTCAAATTATGAGACAAGGCATTGTATGATCATTGTTGATTGTAAATAAATATATCCAATTTGCTCTTGTAGTAGCAATATTGTGATTAATTCTAGAAATGTTGTAGATTAATTTCTTGCCATGATCAAACAAATCAGTGAGTTATGGATTATGAATTTTATCCAACTTCATTCTCAGAAGTGAATGAAGTAATAAATAAAATTGTGATTATGGTTGTTTATTGTTTTGTGTTTTCTCTAATTATAATAATTATCGTAAATATAAGAGAGGAATATTCATAAACAAAAAGATTAAACAAAAGATAATATATTTTCAACAAAGATCAACAGCACGAGGTACAACTCCATTACAAAGCTCCACCATCTCTCCTTTAAGAGATTCTATTTCATCTTCTTTTTCTGCTCTTAAGTTGAGATCTAGATGAGGCAACATATTTTTCAACTGAGCAATTCGCCTCATACGTTTTTGAAGCTTTTTGTATGGCCATTCAGTTAACCCTCCTTTTTGATAAATCCTTTGTATTGTGTGAGTACTCATTTAAATGTTTACTCGCTTCCTCGAGGGTTAAATGAAAATAATTACCTAAATCATGGAGCTTTGTTTTCTTTATTCTTTCTCGTTGCTCTATAGTTATTCTATACTGTTCACTTTGTTTGATAAATGAACTATCATAAGGTATACTAACCGCCGGATGTTTACCTTTATTTGATTGTTTTTCAGTATTGGTTTGAAATGAACTCCACGGAAGTTCATTTGGGTTTTGAGCCCATTCTGAACCAATAAAAAGGATCTCATAATAAGCCAATACAGGATCACGCATCAAGTTATATCTTGATGCTTGTAAATCTATACAATACTGTGTCAGAAAATATTTGATTTCTCCAAAATTTTTATTAGTAAAATCAAACATTTGAAGTCTGTCAGTATTATAAGATTTATCTTGTATATTTTCAAATAAAACAGCGTGGGAAATCATACCTGTTCTTCTTCCGTGAACTTCAAGTTTATGACACTAAAGTCCGTTGGTATGTATGATTTCCTGTAAAACATGACAGCAACTACATTCCAATAAGCTAGTAGTTGCTAACTGGCTGGTAGTTGCTGGCTGACTAGTTGTAACTGGCTAGCTGATCATTGTTGACTGGCTGATTATTGTTGGTTGATTGATGGTTGCTGGTAGGCTAGTGATTATTTGCTGGTTAGTGAATGATGGCTGATTGATTGCCGTCACTATTGGCTGAACTGGATTGGTAGACTCCATTAGTTCTGCCATAGTTCTACACCTTTTAATAGGACTGCAATATGTATGTTACCCAAGTCTGCATATAACCAGTGCCACAATGGCCTATCGTGTCTTCAGCGTTAGGAAAACTCAACGGTGTTATTAAGACTATAACCCGTATACAACTCAAATCCATGAGCAATTTCAAAACAGAGTATCAACATGTGAAAACAATTATCATATATAACCATACCATAAGCATAAGTGTTAATGTTACAATACGTGTCCGTACCTTTTACCGTATAGTCGTCAAACAAATGTAATACCCCAATTTTCATAATACATGTAAATATTAAATTTTGATAAATGACACCTATTACAATAGGTGAATTTGTGGTCTCAAAACTAGTAAAATAATTACCTTATCTTTTAAGGTAATCTCTCATGAAATTAGAGTAAATAAAGAGCTAAAAATCCCTAAGTGAATTTATGGGTCATAAAATACCCTAAGAATGTTATGATAAATCCTAAGAGACAACAAAATATTTATTAAAATTGGAGAATATGTTGTCTCCAACTTTTTAGTTGATTTATTATCATTTTTAGGAATTATACCATTTTTTAAGCAATTAAAAACATCGGAGGATGATAAAATCAATTAGAGAAAATTAGTAACAATTATTGGGCAATTGAAATTGCAATAATTGAGATGCTCTAGTAATTTTTGAAATTAGCTAGTAACTAATTTATAGAGATCATAATACCAAGACCAAATGGTAAATAGAAGCTAAAATTGGCACACAAGGAGTTGTTAATTATCAAAATTAAATTAGAAACCTTGTCAAATTTTGGTAATTAAGCCTAGTAACCCTTAAAACACTATATTGGAGATTAACATGGGATTTAACCAATTATTCCTAATTAATCTCTATGGGACGAAAATTCTTGTTTAATGGTAAATAAAAGGAAGAATTAAATTATATTAACCATAAATCCTGAATTTAAGTGGACCAATGAGAGAATTTCCCTCTTAAAATTGTGAGAACATTTAAAATGTAATTGAATAAGTAAAACAAGAGGGGGGGGGGACGGTTTTCAAGAAGGAAGAAGGGAAAATAATAAGTCAAAGAGTATGGAAGAAGATTGGACAAACTTAGGGACCAAGTTTTTAAAACTTGAGGAGCAAGAAGTGATGTAATTAAATACAATTAGATGAGAATCCCTAAGAAATAAATCATAACTTGAAATATTGGAACTAAGTATTTAAGATAAATACATATTTGAGATCAGTGAATTATGAGCATCAACTTGGCTATTCCCAAAGTTAATTTCGGTTACATATAAAAGTCATACCTAAGTGTTTTGGGAATTAAAAATCACCATAAATCTAATCACAAAATTAGGATTTCAAAAGTGAAATTAGATTTTGAAGAAAAACATTAGTTGATGCTTAACTAAATTAGCATTTGGGATTAAATAGAAGATAAAGCAAAAATCTAAGGAAAAGGGAGAGAGAGGGACGAATTGGGGAGGTGTAAGGGGGAGATCTTTGCTTCCTCACCAAGCAAACCTCAAGGGCCAAGATCAAATTGAATTACTTGGTGCCTACTCATTTGATTTCCTATAAATAGAGCTCTTCCCTTCACAAGTTTCTCACAAATTTCTCAAGCCTCAACCGAAAATCATAGAGAGGAGGGAGAGAGTAAGGAGCTGCTGGAAGTAGGTAGCAAGTGTTCTTCAAGAGGTAAGAGAGTTTTTAGCTTTTAAGTTTAAGTTTTTAGGTTATGAGATAGAAATGCTAGAAATGTTGTTTTGATCATCAATCTTCCAAATCCAGTTTTATTTTCATGTTTTTATGGTTTCCATTGCATTTATTTCGAAAAATTGATGAAGAAGAAGTTATATCAAAATTTTTGGAAGATTAGGATCAAAATAGCGAAGCTCTGGTGAAATCTCCTCAAACAGTGATTTTTGGAGTCAGGGGTAAAAACGTCAGTATTTTATGATGAAGATGATGTTCTAAAATTCTGAGAAAATTCATGGTGAAAGTAGACGTCTAGGGCTTTCTAAATCTATAAAGAGTGTATCATTTGAAGCTCTGTGCAAAAAGATAAAAATCTCAGAAGTTAGGTAATGTTTTCTGTGCGAAATTCTGGGCAGTATTTAAAAACGTGAAATCTGGGAATTATCCATGAATTCTGGGTAAGTTCCGGTATTTTTCCTCAAAAATATACTTCTCAAGGATTCCGGAAAATTTTACAGATCCTCATTTTGATTTATCTAGAATTAGTTATGATTTTTCAAAGTTATCGAAAAATCTGCCCAGAAAATGCTGCACCACGTTTTTGAAAAAATGTAAGGGAAAAATTGTAATAATAAAGCCATCAAGGGTAGAATGGTAAATAGAGGTGGAAATATCTCTTAGAATGTTATTCTAAGTGATATGGTGATATGTTTGGATATCCGGGAAGTCCAAAGCCGGAATCAAAGGTCGGATGTTTGACGACTATGCGGTAAAATGTACGAACGCGTATTGTAACATTAACGCTTATGCTTATGGTATGGTTATATGATAATTGTTTTCACATGTTGATACTCTGTTTCGAAATTGCTCATGGATTTGAGTTGTATACGGGTTATAGTCTTGATAACACCGTTGAGTTTTCCTAGCGCTGAGGACACGATAGGCCATCGTGGCACTGGTTATGTGCAGACTTGGGTAACATACATATTGCAGTGGCTGTGTTATGTTACTTGCTGATATGTTTTTGAAAGTTATAATTGTGAATATATTATTGTGATACCTGTCATATACTGTTTACATAAGCATGAGGTTAACCGTTACCTGAGGTCCAATGGACATTGGACCTCAGTCTTAATAAATAGTACAGGAAAGAAACCGGGATGGAGAAGGCGTCAGTAGATAGAGCCATGAAGAGGCAGCGGTTAAAGGCAAAGGTCGGTAGAAGTTATTAGGACTTAGCTTTTGGCACGAATTTAACAAAGTTACTTTGAACAGTTTGGTGTCTAAGGCTGGGTTAATCTATGTGGGAGGTCAATCAGTCGGCGTATAAGTCGGTGAGGCCCCATAATAGACCCCTACCTGGCCAATCTGTTTGATTAACTGATGTTAGGTTCCAAGCCATAGGTCTAGTTTAAGACTTTCTTTATGAGAGAAATGTATTCAAACCTCTGTAAATTGTATCACATGAATATTCCTTCGGGATATTTAATATATCAGCTTATGTCGGGCATCATCATATGTCTGGGCATTTTTATATCAGATATTCGTTGTCCGGATCTTAGCGCACGCTATCAATTTCCGCAGTACTCTAAGCTGTAGCATCTCAAACTCTGTTGTTTTTTTTCTTAAAACTAAGTGTCGACCGACACGATTTTCAAACCTGGAATTTGGGATGTTACAGCCTCCTTGATGAACCTGCTTCACTTGTACCTCCAATCCTTGTAGATTGAGGAAGAACATTTGTTCTTGGGGGAGAAGTAGGTACATTTGAAGCAGAAGGAGGAATAGCAGAAGAAAGAATAAACGTGTCTAAAGGATCAGAAAATAGTAAAGAAATAAATGAAAGGTTTGTCTGATCATCATACAATAAAGCATCAAATAATGCTGTGTCGGATGTATCAGAAACTGGGATAAAATTGCTTGGTCCCGCCATGACAATAGAATTTAAAGAAATATGTGTGAGTATCTGGTAGTTGATATTATCAGATGCTTGAATGTTTGTGAGGCATGTTTGTTTGCCTTCATCTATTTATAGCTGAATTAAATACTGTTGAATCTCTTCAGATCTGCGTAGTCCTGTTGAATCTTTGCAGATCTGCTTCCAATAAAGCATGAGCTTAGAGCCTTTTTGACTATATATGCATACGACAATTCGTAGTGTTGTGCCTATGATTCCACAGTTATGCATGTTGTGCCTGTGATTCCACAGTGTTGTGCTCGTGAATCTGCAGTGATACATCTAATGTTTTTGTATTTTATAATAATATATATTTGATTGCCATTTTTGGAAAATGGAAATTTTGTTACCAGAAGTAACAAAATTTTGCATTGATAATACATCTGTGGAATTTTAATGATATCTGTAGAAATAGATATCATATATGGAATATTGTATGGAAGTTACATGAATTAATTTTAACGAACTCACACTTGAGGGGGAGATTGTTATATCAAGTGTGAGTGTTTGTGTATTAATTCTTTGTGAATATTTGTGTGATAATTCTTTGTGAATGTTTGTGTGTTGATTTCCCCAAAATGAATATTAGATTTGATGATAAATCATATGGAAAGTTGGCATGACTTGTTTGATCATCTGAGTCATATATTATGTGCTGCTTGTTCTCAAATATAAATGATTATTATTGGAAATGGATCTCTGGAAATATATCAAATTGAAAAATTATATGTGAGATTATAAGTCTACAAAGTTTGCAGTGATGTTTGCAACTAGAAGTTTGCAATATATTATGTGCGTAATTTTCAAATTGAATAATCCAGAAATCATATATGAGTAAATTAATGATTATGAGAACATTGATTATATGTGTAGATTTACAGCGATTATATAAGTCAACAAAATTCTCCCCATAAAATTGGCTTTTGGTCAGGAGCTAGATTAACTCCATCTTGAAATGTTTTAAATGTGTAATGATTATTAATCCACTATAATGCACACAGATGGATATACACTGCATGATTGGATGAGGGGGGAGAAAATAAGCAGATTGGGTAAAAGAGATAAAGTGTAATGAATTACCATTGACTCATATTGATCCTCGTACTAAGAGTTCAAAATGATAATTCAATTGCAAAGTTTAGTTAATTGAATGCCAGAAGCATTTACTGACCTAAAGAAAGTGACAAAGTCACATGTCCTAACTGCAAATGCTCCTATATGAATTATTATAAAGTACGCCTGAAGCGTTACAGGTCCATCGGTTTTAAAGACAAAAATCCTCCAATGAGAAAAGGAGCTATAAGAATATAGATGATCAAGTCAAGGATAATTAATAAAAGCTCCAGAAGAGCCATCTCCTGAAGAGATGAAGAAAAACTCCAGAAGAGCCATCTCCTGAAGAGATGTTATCTCTAGAAGAGATGTTATTTCCAGAATTGAATATTATGGTCCTAGAAGAGACCCAGGTACCTAAGATATGTGAATATAAAGATATCTTAATAAATGAAATCTGATGGGACCGAAAATAACGTCGACGTTGATGATATTTATGTTTAAATGATAGCATATGTTGTAATAAATGATAATGAGGATCATGAGCCACAATATAATAGTGTGTGCTAGAAGCACATGTCCTTGAAGGACGTAAGGCGCCAGAAACATATGTCCCTGAAGGATTAAATATGTCAGAAGCATAAGTCTCTGAAGGACTCAAGATGCTAGAAGTATCAAATGTTCGAGAATAATGATAATTTCATATATTGTCAGAAGCAATTAGAGTGTGCATCTTAATTCTATATGCACATGTATATTTATGAAATGATTATTGTGATTTTACTTGAAAGATTTAGATCTTGCAGGTATACAATGAATAATCAGACTGGGCGTTTCTATTATTCTATAGTGAATAACAGAATACTTGCTGATAGAAAGAATGATATGCTCATAAAGACATTGAAGCAATGTGGTCATCAAGGGGAGCAAATCTGATGTAATCAAAAGGGGGAGACGATACACGCTGTACTCTTTTTCCCTTATCTAGGTTTTGTCCCACTGGATTTTCCTAGAAAGGTTTTTAATGAGGCAGCTCTCAACAGTGTATCAATGAATGATGTACTCTTTTCTTTGGCTAGGTTTTTATCCCACTGAGTTTTTCCTAGTTAAAGTTTTTAACGAGGCACATTTATAAATGGACATCCAAGGGGGAGTGTTATGAATATACTTATTATGTGGATATCCATTGACTCTTGGTTGGTATACCTTATAATTCTTGGTAGATGAATATTGGTAGGTAACCCTTTGTTAGTTATACTTGTAACACATGGTAGGTGAAGCTTGGTAGGTTACCTTGTGATTCTTTGGTAGATGACCCTTGTTAGGTGATTCTTATATGTCTATAAATAGAGTTGTAATCATAAGGTTGAGAGATAACTTGAATGAGAACTTCTCCTTTCATTCTCTCTTAAATCTCTATCTTTTTCTAAATTACTCTTAGTTTTATAATATATTATTATTATTAAAAGTTTTCTGTCCTAATGTTCACTATTGTGCAAGCAAGCTGTTAACTTCAGTCCCTTCAAGTTGAGATGTGATGCATGGCTTCTACCTAAATAAATTACTTTAAACGTGTTATTGCCGTGACTTCACAACTCTTCATGACTTGGAGCTCCTCCGATCCACATTTTTTAAAATACTAAATAAATAAACAAACACTACACTGTGGGTATATAGGACTTTCTACGTCGGTGAAGGAAGACTTTTCAGGTTAGTTAGTGGAAGGTTAATTATCGATTTTAAATATAAAACAGACTTGACTTTTTTTGAAAAAATTAATAAAGGTAACTAAGTTACTTAATCATTTTATATATTAGTTTATTAGTCAAACTATTTGGTTTGGAGGAAAAAGAAAAAATATAAATATTCTAAAATAATTTAATTAGTTTATTTAATCTCTTTAAAAAAGTCAACTTTGTCTTATATTTATAACTGAAAGAAGTATATAAAAGCATTGTAGTCTGTCTTAAATTTATATGGATTAAACGGCTTCATTAGCATATCAGCTTCAAAATTCGTCTCTCTTCTCACATGTTCAATATCAACAATCAATTACACGTCTAAACTTATAGTGCAGCGCCGATTTTACCGAATTAAATTCCAGTTATCATTAAAAATTGTTATTTCCATCCTACTATATAAACTTAATTGCTTCTGAAGAATCCTATTTTAAGCAAACCTTTTTATTTATGCTTCGCGCCACATACCCTTTTAAGACCTACATGGGGTGTCTACAATTTAGCCCTAGAAGGGGTCCCTATTTTAGATATTAAGCATGAAAATTTCAATCGGATTTCTTTGATAATACCTTTACATCCTGCTATGACATGCTTATGATTTGGGGCGACTTTCTTATTATTTTTTTAGGTTAAATAGAAAATTCATTCTGAAATTATACGGCTTGGATTCGATGCATCAGACCCTCTGTCGCAAATTTTGCACTGATTTTTTTTTTATATATATAATGTTACTTTTTTTTTCGTAGGGTCACATTTTACATTGGGAAAGTGCGCAGCGGAGAGTCTGATACATCGGACCCAAACCGCTTTCAAATTATACACCCAAAAGCAATATTGTTTTGGAAGTTTTTTTTAGTCTTAATGTCACATCGGACATCTAAAAATATAGTAATGTTACCCTTCAATTAACCAGGGTTTAAGTGTTTATGTTGACTATTAATTTTGACTGTTATTGCTTACATGGTAGCCAAATGTATTCTCAACTCATAATTCCACCTCATACCGCCAAAGCCTATCTCCGATCTGAGCTTCTCCCTCTTCCTCTTCAACTTCGTCTTCTCCAGTCAGCCATCGCTCCCCACCTCTTTCTCCGTCAATTCTGTTCATCGGATTGGCCCCCATCAAGTTTATCTTCTCCAGTCAGCCATTGCTTCTCTTCCCCAGTTCGCCTCAAGTCTCTATTCTTCCCCCATATCATCACCTATCCATCTCATTGTCATCTTCCCAAATCATTTTAACCTCACATTAATCCGCAAAAGAAATGCAATAATGAATCAACTAGCATAGACCAACAAGAACCGGCATATAAAGAAATCCATGAACAAAATTCAGATAAAAGCTAGAGACAGACAAATCAAGGGAAACTAGGGAGGTGCTTGAGCTTAATGAACAAAAAAGAAAAATTGGGAAATAATTTATCAATAGAAGTGGAAATCAGAAACAAAATCCATAAACAATAATCAGAAAAAGAAAAACCAAAAGCAAACCTCTATTCATTCAGAATATATCCTAGAAATCTTTCATCAAGGTGCTGAAGAGAAGGTTGACTAGCTATTATGTATTTCTAGTTAAATGGATAAATAACTCTATAACAAATACAATATATATATATATATATATATATATATATATATATATATATATATATATAAATTTAAAAAGGAAAAAAAAAATGCTACAGTGAAAAGGGCCTGCAAGGCTGGCCTGAGGCCTTCCAAGGCCAATCAGTTTAAGCTCGAAGCCCGTTAGGGCCGGCCCTCCAGGGCTAATTTCAAATATTCTGTCCATTTTTCAAGCCTGGCTTTTAAAGGGTTAGGGTTTAAACGAGCCAGCTCGATGGGCCTAGCCCGTTTTACCAGCTCTAACTCTCGGACATATATTTTCGGGGTGGATTTACTACTTAACACTATTTTTTTTTTACCAAATCTTTATATTTTGTTATTTCATTAATTGTAATTATTCCAGAATATATTGTGTTTGATATGATTGTTTTTTTTTTCTCTCTTATGAACATTCACCCTCATATTCTGAATGAATCAACATTGAATAGTTTACACGATTTCGCCTCTTTTTGCTCTCTTTTCTTGTTGCTCATTTCTTTCACAAAAGTACTACCTCTCTTCTTTATTAATTTGGGGAGATTAATTAAACTAAATAAATTATTGAATTATGGCATATGTTTCATGACCTTTTTAAAACATATATGTGTATTAATAGATTATATATCAGTTAAGTTAAATAAATTTGTTTGAAAAAAAAATAATAAACATAAATATTTAAAAGTAATTTAATATTCTTAAATTAGTCAATTGAGTCTTAATAAATTAAGGACCGAAGATAGTAACATTATTTATTTCATAAGCTAGTAAAAAAGAGAGAGGGAGAAGGCTAGTAATTATATGTGATGCTATAACTATTAAAAAATGATAATGCTCTAGTGTGGAATAACAAAACGGCTGAGACATTAATGGTTTTAAAGTAAGTGGTCCAACCATGCGTTTGAATAATAATTTAATTTAATTAAAAAATATAAAAAATATTGATATTTTTAATCATGAAAAGAGTAATATTTAAATTAAAAAAGTTATTTGATGTACAGATACATGGAACATTATATTTATATATAAACCACATATAATCCAACATGATAGAGTTACTAAAATATAAATATGACAGGTTTTTATTTTTGTTTTTATTTTTCTTTTAACTTAAGATGACGTTGTCTTAGTTTCATATATGAAGGAGGGGTTTTATTTTTTTCATGTTGCATGAGAAAACTAAACTTCCTACACACACGAAATAGTGAGACTCACATATACATATATGAATTAATATATGTATATGTGATATGAGATAATTTTTTTTCTATAATATGAGAAACATTAATCCCATGAAGGAGATAAATAACATAAAAAAATCAATCTAGTTGATTCATTGAAAAAACTCTTGACTTGACCAATTAGGAAGCTAATTAACTGATTCATCACTGGTTTAACCGACCAAGTTGGATTGAATTTTAATAACATGGGGAATAAGCATTAATCTCAAAACTGAGAGGACGGTCCTTCTGTCTCTCTGTTTTTTTTTTCTTGGTCAGCTTGGATGCTTTTTTTTTTTTTTTGTGGTCGTCCTTGGGACCATTTACTCAATAACTCAAATGCTTTCCTGTATTGTGATCACAGCGACAACAAAATTTTATTTATTTCAGTGATAATTATCACTTGTTTGAGGATTCAAAAACCATGTTGTAATTCTAGTTAGCAAGTGTGTAACGTCCAAAGTTTCTTTTTTCTTTCTTTATGGAGTATTGACAAAGAATTTGAGACTCGAGTCATTGTTTGTTACTTTTCATCTTTTTTTGTCTGTTTTCATTTTTCCCTCTACCAACGTAAGGTAATGGCATTTATTAGTGTAATAACAAGTTTTTTTTTTCCCCCTATAGTTAAAAGATACCCCTCTCCTCTGGCTCTAAATATAAAACTAAGTTAATTTTCTTTGGAAATATTAAAAACAATAATTAAATTACTTTAGAGTATTTTTTTTTCAAACTAATTAGTTTGAGTTATAAACTAATATATAATAGGGGTAAAGAAGCAAAAATACACATGTGTTTTATCATTGGGAGCGCCTAGCACCATATGCTTTTTTTGGGAGCAAAAATACACACGTGATTACCATTTTAGAGCAAAAATCACATCCCACCGTTATATTACTGATCACCGTGATGAGAGAGAAAAAGATGAAGTGAATAGTAACATAATAGTGATATGTGACTTTTACTCCAAAATGGTAACCATGTGTGTATTTTTGCTCCCAAAAAATGCATATGGTGTTGAGCGCTCCTGGAATAGAGCACATGTGTATTTTTGCTCATTTACCCTATATAATATAAAAATATATAACATATTATATGATTAAGTAACTTATTAAGTTTCTTTAATTTCTCAAAAAAAAAACCAACCGAGTCTTATAATTAAAACTGGAGAGAGTATTTTATATCACCAACGAGATTAGGTTCAGTGGAAAGAGTTAGCCCTTTCAATATGGAGAAGTAATGTTGGAATCCTCAATGGAAAATGTGATCCATTTAGTGCTTGAATAAGAGAATATATATGTATTAGTAGACATGTGAAACCAGTGATAATAAAAATGTGATTTTGTTTTTTTTACCAACAACTTGTTGGTCGATATGTTAAGTGCTCTCATTTTTTAAGAATATAAATTTGAATCCCGAGAAATATACTTGTTGGCAAGGCTCTAACCTTAATGCTCGCAGCTCAATATGTACATTAGGCTCAAATCCTAAATATGACTAAGGATACTTTGGGTTCACATGGAAAAAAAAAGTGATTTTTATGTCGGTTGTCTTTGTAATCAGTGTGCTTTCAACACAAGTTGCTATTAAAACTGGTAAAGAAGGTAAAAATTCTCATTTTATTTAAGAAAAATTAAAATTTGAGATTAACTAGAAGAACTTAATGTTTAATATCCCTTTTTTTTTTTTTTAATATGATTACTTATTGCCTTTGAATGAGAACCTTTATAAAACATATAAAAAGAAAAAGAAAATCGGGTTCTAGCTTTAGTGGACAAACATGATTGCCTTAAAAAGTATTAATGATCGTTAATTTTTTACCGTCTTTGAGAGGAATTTCAATTTTTGAATTTTATATATAAGATAACGTTATTTACTCAGGGGGGCAAAAAAAAACAAAGGACAACGATCGTTAACTGTCGTTTCACCTTAAATTAATTTCACTTTTTGACTTTCTTTTTGGGTCTTCTTTAATTACTGGTTTTTTTTTTCCCGGGGGGGGGGGGGGGGGGGTAAAGCTCTTATGAGTAAAATCATTTGGTTATTTTAGATTACATCATAATTACTTGCGATAGTAATGAATTAATATAAATACCTTCCAATTTTAAAATAAAATTTAATTTACTTAACTAAGTTAGGTAGATAAAGAAAAATAAATAAATTATTATTATTCTTGATAGGATTTAAATTCATGTTTTCCTCTTTACATGGAGGCCGTTTAACCCTTCAATCAAAAACTAGATGTTGTTAGATAAATTATTTAATTATAATTAAAAGGACATGATCTCCCTACTTTTTTATAACATTAGATTATATATTAATTTATAAATTAAGTAAATTTATTTGAAAAAATGATAAATATTAGTGTGTCTGTAGTTTAGTAAATTAATTTATTACTTAATTTTTTTTTCATTCATTTAGCTTTTTTAACAAATGATATTAAGGAATTAAAAAATTTACAGTAAAGACAAAGAAAGCGAAATAAAGTGCAACGAATTGAGTTTAGATAAATAACAAGAAACAATTAAATCAAGTAAAAGAAGAAAATTTCTTGAGCAGTTCAAATAATTTTGTTAATATATTACACATAATATTAAGGAAAATGTATATCTTTAATTATTTGACTTAAAAAAATATTTCATTTTTTTCTTTTAATTTTATAAAATGTCTTTTTAGCAGCTTATATCCTAACATTATTAACAAAAGAAAATACTGACATTGAAAGTTTAAATGTTTATAGTGTATTCTCAAATCTCAAATGCTAACATATTATATTTAAGTTTTAAAATAATAATGATTGTCACAAAAAAATCATCATTTGATACTAAGAGTAGTGTTACAGTTAGATTACTGAAAAAATAATTATAAAATTAAGTGTTCGAATTAAAACTTTAAACTACTTCTGATTTTTAGCATAATTATAAGATCCAATTGACTAGTTTGAGAATTTTAAAGAAGTTAAATAAAATATTTTAAATTATTAATAGTTATCCTTTTTTTTTTTGCAAACTAATTTTCTTAAATTATAAACTCATATATAATCTAATAATATACTTAAGTATGTTAGAGAAATAATGTAACATATATAATAACTAATTAAGTTATTTAATTTTCCTAAACTCTCCAAATTGGTCAACTTAGTCTTTTACCAATGATTTTTTTTTTTTGGTTACCTCAATTAATGGATCAAACATGTACTTTTGCTTTTCACTAACGATTTTTTTTTTTTACCTCAATTAAAGAATTAAACCTAGGAAGAACTAAATAAATCTTGGAATAAATGCATGTGTTAGTAAATATATTTTGTCCCCCCTCTCTTATTTATTACTATTACTATTTTTAATTTTAATATTAATAAAGTTACAGGGGCATCAGCTGTAACCAACTGTTGTCTTCTCAGGTTTGTTTTCTACTGCTTTATAAAAAAGCTAAGCCTGTGTGGTTAAAGCCATGAATGAGCTTTGATTATCTCTTTTTCTTCTTCTTCTTCTTCTCGGAAGCATCACAGAATACATTCCAAAACAAAACCTGAAGAAAGAGGGGTAGCAGATAAATTATTAGCTTACGAAGGAGAAGAAGAATTTTTTTTTGAAAATTTCCCTATATGTGTGTGTATATATCGTTATATCTGATTGAAATCTGAGCAGTTTTTGTTCTATATATAGATATATTGTAATAATCTCTCTCTTTTCTCTCTCGCTCTCGAGTGCTTAAAGCTAAAAAATGGGTAGAGGAAGAGTGGAGCTGAAGAGGATCGAGAACAAGATAAATCGCCAGGTGACATTTGCAAAGAGGAGGAATGGGCTTCTCAAGAAAGCTTACGAACTGTCCGTACTGTGCGATGCTGAGGTTGCCCTTATTATCTTCTCTAATCGAGGCAAGCTCTATGAGTTCTGCAGCAACTCAAGGTTCTTTCTCTAATCTAATATTATTATTATTATTGTTATGCTCTATTCAGCTTTTGTGCCTTTCGTATTTCTGGATTTTTCTCTTGATTCTCTTCCTTGTTCTCGAGGGCTGCTTCAAGTATTTCTTATGCTTTGGTGTTCTTCTTGTTGCTGTTTGATTGTCTGAGTGGTTTTTTGTGTGTATTTCTTGATCATTAGGTGTTGATCTTACTTTGTTCATGGCTTTTTGGTGTCCTGATTGCAATAATAGGGCTAGGATCGGATTTCGATGTTTGTACTTTCTTTCTTTGTTGGTTTTCAAAAGATTAAATCACAGTCAGAGTATGGAGATTCTATAAATCTTTGCCAGGTGATTGGTTTAAGGATCCTCCATATATAAATCTAAACTTGGAGGACGAAATTTCTCTTATATAATTGCAATCTATCAATACAAGACGGTTAATAACTTAATATCTAATCTGATTTGACAAAATTCCATGCTGCTTTTTGAGTTTTGATACTTTGAGTGAGATTAGCTAGCTAATTGTATGTTCATATACATAATAAATATTCTAGAATTTTGTTTCATTTTCTCGTTCCTTGCAAGTTAAATTTCGTAGAAGTCTGGATTGCAGGGTAATATTCTCTTCCAAAATATTAATATTTAATCAAGATTGCTTTAATCTGGGGGGTTGTTCTCGTTTGGAACTGCAAACTTCAACGTTTAGGGATATGATAGGCATGCGTGAAAAGCAATTTAAATTACATAGAAAAATCTGGTAAAAAACATCGTAATTTCTTGCAAATACCAGACAAAATTCTTTGAGAGAATAAATTGTAGGGAAATCTGGAAGCTGAATTATCAAAACATTGAAAAAGAGAGTTGGTTTTTGTTAATTCTTAAATTTCAACAAATACTCATGCTTAATTATTGTTGGTTCCTTGTTGATTAAGTCCTGTTCCACTGCCAGGTTATGCGATGTAATAACCACAAATCTTAACGTTGGAACCTGTAAAATCCGTGGTCAATATTGTTTAACATGAGACCATACTGACGTTCTTTTGACACCTATTTAATACCTAGGATTCTATGCTGTACTATATTTCAGTTATAGTTGAATATTGTCAGAAAAGAGATCAAGGTTCAATATAAGGGCAAACTTTAAAATTAAATCAGTCAATTAGATATGATTGTCGTATACGCCTATACTTTTTTCAAATTCCCACAATGTTTGTGTTTTAATTTTCTTGAAAAATCATTATTTTTAGCTCTCCATAAGTGAAAGTTTGTGACCTTCAATTGTGCTTCATTTGCAGAAGAGGGGATCTCGATTAAGAGAAAAATTCCATTATCACCCAAAAAAAAAAAAAATTGCCAGTGAATGGCGCTAACTATCACTGGGGTTCATAAATTAAATTATAGCTACAGTCACAGATAAGCTATGGATTGTTTCATTGTACTTAGGCCTTGCTAGGAGATTAGAAGAAGTGAATGACACAGAGAGAGAGAGAGAGAGAGAGAGAGAGAGAGAGAGAGAGAGAGAGCAAGGGCATAGACCAGAATCCTTGTTCTTGAAAAGTTTTTTTTTTTTAAAAAAAAAAAAACAGAAAGAAAGAAAGAAAGAAAAACAAAACAAGACTGTGTGTTTTATATATCAATCATGAAGAAGTCATTAAGATTAACGTCCATCTCTATGGCCTGGTACGAAAACTTTCCGTACTATAAATTTGCTGTGTTTTATTCTTTTGAATGTAAATCTGGTCATTCACATTCATTAAGTCAAATTAACAAAGAAAGGTACAAGAAACAATAACAAAAATAAAAAGACCAATCACCCTCCATCATCTATATTCACATGTTCTAAGAGATTTCTGCAAATAATTATTTTTCTTGTATGCGTTCATGATTAATAGTATATACCATGATAGCTTCTCTCATTTGTATGTCATCATCATTTTGACATCCCTTCTTGTGGGGGGAAACTGAAGAGACATCTACGTCAGTATCTGCAAATGTAGGATTTAGGAGCTATGTTGATCAGTTTAGAAGTCCTTAAAAATTTTATAGAACTTTAAGTCTCCTACGTAGCTTGTATTCATAGATTAGTGTGAAGATCAAGGAAAGAGTAAAGCCTGCTTATTGTTGACTCAGCTTGATTTTCCAGTTGAAATTTCCTTTAAGCAAAGTAAGATCATTTAACCAAAACGTTTACTATGCTCCCTACAGTTACAGCCAAAGAGAGAACTTGCATGCTTTAGCCTCTTGGTTAAATAAATAAGAATAAAAGAAAATGAATTTTCCTTAACAGGAAACTTGCCTTTCTTTGTTATATAAGAGTGTCATGATAAAATTTTAGTCCTAAATAGAAATGAATTCATGATAAAAAAAATTTCTATATGCCTTGCTGAGTATTGTCAAGTACCAAAATAAGTTCATTTCCTTCATTGCCATTGAAGAAAGTTCAAAAGTCCTGGACTAAGATGAAGTATCATTAATCTACTTCTGGAGAGAGAGAAGAGGTTTACTACTTGGAGAAGCAAGATGTAAAATCAAAACTAAAGCAATTTACTTAAAGGTTTGGACCAATACTCACCTGTATTGCATTACAATTAAAGAGACATATACAGTTATACCTCTTTTGATGTCGTGAAAACAGATTATTTGTCCAATCCATCACCAATCAAGTTAAAGAAACAGTTATTATTTTTTGAAGCTCACGACAAATTATTTTGAGCGACATTGGAGAAGTGTATATATGTCTCAATAATTAGATCATTTCAGGTGATTATTCGTCCAAATCTTTATGAAAGGCTTCTCCAAACAAATTGCTTTATTTTTGTTTGACATATAACTTCTCCTATAAGTGGAACGATTATAAGTTGTATAGAAGTGCTCAAATTTTGATGTATGACATCTTACCCATAAGTGGGGAGACAAACTCTTGCTGAAGAAAATAAGAACCCAATCAGTGTAAAGGCTATATGAATATCAACGAATGCTCAAAAGAAATTTTCCTATAATGATTATGCAAATATTTATAAATGTTATTGTGACCTTTAAAGAGAGGAAGCTTAGTTTTTCTGGACCTTGTATTATTTTTAGTATCTTTGTTAGTTTAAACTCATGAAATGATTGCTTAAAGTATTAACAGTGTTTGATTCGTTACAAGAAAACTGCAGGCACATGCATACATGAAAATGATGGTCTATTTGCTGTAAGAAATTTAGATTACGTGTTCTATCTGCTGTTAATAAATAAAGATTATAAAAATAAAATCTATATATTATTTTATGGCTCAAAATGAATATTCATAGTATGAATAGCTATATAATTCAACTTAATTAAAACATCAAAATGAATGATTTCTCATTGTATATGCAATAAATACAAAAATGTTTGGCTTAGACTCAACTACTATGATTGGGTAATATATATTGGCTTTTACTGGCTAATAAATTATTACTTATTATATATGCTGCACTTTTATTATATGTTTTGTCTCATCTTAATCACTTGCATTTTTTTCCTTTTACTCATGTAGATCAAAGGCATTAACATCTTATATGAAATAAAGAAATGTCTCTAATGCCATTTATGTGCTGGCTGTTTCATTATTTCAGCATAGCTAACACAATTGAACGGTACCAAAGATGCAGCTATGGAGCCATGGAAGCAGACCAACCAGCAATGGAGACACAGGTTAGTTCAAAAGAGAGATTCATAAACTTTATCATCTTTTTTAATTTGTAATTGTAACCTCTTTATTTTTATTTAACTAAATCCATGAATCTGTTTAGATGACTCATTTTCTTATGCCAGTGCTCTTGAAAGTTGATTCTTCTTCTTCTTGTTTGTTTTTTTTTAATGTATATATGTACCTGGTGAAATGAGATTTGCATAAACCCCCCGCCCCCCCCCCCCCCCAAAAAAAAAAACCAAGAAAAAGAGATGGGGGAAGATGCATTAAATAGTTAAACTGTAGAAGTATATTATACAACTTATACGAATTTCATTAATCATTGTCCAAAATTCAAAGAGGGTGTTACGTTATATGGCATATCTAAACTGTGTTGGTGTAAAAGCTCTTCCGTTCTTACCCTTCCCGGGGGGGGGGGGGGGGGGTGGTTCTTTAGTCCTATATCATATTTCTTAGCTAGTTTTTCAAAAATGAATTTTTTTTTTAATTTTTAACTTTTAATGTTCATATGCCTTATCATGTAATAAATTTATGTTTCTTTAATGATTTACGTTGAAGTCCATTCTTAGTCCCTACAATGTTCGCCTTTTTGCAGAGGTACTACCAAGAGTATCTTAAGCTGAAATCAAAAGTTGAGGCACTACAGCACACTCAGAGGTAAAACTCTTACAATTATGATTCTCAAGAGGTCTTTAAAATAATAATAGATAAGTTGATCTAAAGAGATCATTATGCTTGATCATGAAAATTATAAATTTTAATTACATATGCAAATATTTTCAATCTACAATGTGTAGAAATCTGCTTGGGGAAGAATTGGATCAGTTGGACGTAAATGAGCTCGAGCAGCTTGAACGTCAGCTGGACTCTTCACTGAAGCAAATCAGGTCGAACAAGGTATGTAAATTCGATCCGACACGTAAAAGTAAAACATAAAAGATCATGATATAAAATTTAACCTCTTAAATGTTTAGATCTCTTCAGAATGATCGTTATGATTTTACATACTTAGAGATAAGCAATAGCCTTAAGATGTTGTTATCTTCCTGTTCCTTTCTACTGCAGACACAACATTTGCTTGATCAACTAGCTGATTTGCAAAGGAAGGTAAAGCTGCTTTAAATATTGCCTCTATAGTCCTTAATATAAAAGGTTTAGGGTTGAATTTAGGCTTAAATATAAGATCTTAATTCACTTTGACCCCTCTATTTATCCCTAAACTATCCCCGCTGATGATATATGTTAAGGGAGTGTGAATAAAGGGGTAGTTTCAATACAAATGATTTAAGAAGATCTTTTAGGGAATTCAACATTTATTTTTGGTATATAGTTAAATTAACTAATTTCGGTAATCTATTCAAATTAATTAAGTAAATCTTATATTAAGGAGTGGAGGTAGTGCTTTTTAATATTTTTAATTTTTATACTTTTACGTATATATGCTGATTGCTGTATGTTTTTTTAATGGATGGGCAGGAAGAGATGCTTCTGGAAACTAACCGTGTCTTGAGGTGCAAGGTAGCAAAAAAACACCTTAATCTTTCGTGTTTTACTCGTAAAAATGCGGTTATTGAATCTTATATTCTCAATTTTTTTGTGAATTTTCTTATATTTAAGAATATTTGAATCATCAATGATTCAAACTTATTATCAAATCCTAAGATTAAAATACTTTATTTACAGTATATGCAGGTCAAAGGATTTCATTTAAATGTGTGTGTGGTTAGTTTGCTTTACGTTTCCATTTTCATTCTAAAAAAAAAAAAGAATAAATCAATTTTGCAATCATCAATAATGTATGTAGACCTTGTAAAACGTAAGAATTTATCATATATATGGAATCTCCATCTGACAACATTTTATGTCAAATTTAACAGTTTGTAGACTTAGACATTATCTACATGACACTGTTATCTGATCAATAGTCTCCAAGTCAGCTGGACAGATAGCTGACAGCTTTAGTTCCAGTTTAAAATTTACCTAATATTTTAACTACAATTTACGTCCACTGTCCACCTATTTTATGGACCATACTCTTTTCTGGTGACTATAGGCCATAATATTAAAAGCTAGTGGAGAATATATGAAATGAAATCAGCAAGTATATATATACTAATATTTTAGCACCTGATGCAATTGTGCCTAAAAGGCTAATACCCTAAGTAGTCTTAATTATAACCTAGAGCCTTTAAGAAGACAAAATATTGATGATAGATAAGAAAAAGTACTGGTGGGGATCTGGTTCAATACACTCACTCTTATTATTCTCTAATAATATCATCGTAAAGTTGTTTTAATTAAGATACTGTTACAGGATTTCAAACAATATAGAAATTCGACCTTTAGTACGTCAAATTTCAATATTCTAACTTATGTGCTTCATCGTCATTTTTTCTTTATCCATAAACTGCCTGTTTTTAGTTTATATAGAAAATTATATATATTTTTTGGGTGCTATTACTTCGTTGTCTCCAAACAATTTTTTTCTCCTTCATATTTTTGAACAGTTGGACGAAATAAATATAGCCCTTCAGCCATCATGGGAAGCTAGGGAGGGAAATGATTCATTCAGCAGCCAGCCTCCACACTCGGAGGGATTCTTCGGGATGGCACAATGCAGTCGTACATTGCACATGGGGTAAAGTACCTCTCCCTCATTGCTCAAAATCTACATTAAAAGTATTCTTATTAAATTTTAATATAAGATATATTTATCTAACTTGATTATATTAAAGAAGTTAGTTAAGTCAGTTATAATATGACCATTTTTTCTAAAACTCTCTAATTATTATTGAAGGAGCATTAATAGGGATAAATTAAGAAAATATTGATAAATATGTTTTATATTTAGGACTAAAATTAACTTTCTAAATATGTCTTATATTAAGTATGGGAGGGAGTATATGATTTAGTTTTGCTATTACTGCCAGGGAAGTGTTCTTAGAAACTTCATTTTTGAGTAACAATTTGTTTCTCTAGGTAAACTAAGGCCAGCTAGAAGGGCCAAGACCTAGAGACCTAAAGACCAAGCAAATTGACCCCAATTACTTTAGTCTAAACTTTCTCAAATATATCATAATGGTTCCTTTTTCGAATTTACTTTGAAGTTCTGTCCAGACAAATAACACATTTTGATGAGAATATGCCGTCCCATCAATTTAGCATATTTTATCCTGCCTTGTCTGATCTTTAAGATTTTGTTCCAAAAGTATACCGTCAAGCTTGAACTGGCAGGAGATACATGATATATCTATATATCTTATTACTATCTTAGCTATAAGTCTCTCTGGCAAATAGGTCAATGTTTAGCTGGCAAGCTGCTGATTCCTTATATTCGCTTTTGCGTGCAGCTATGGTTCTGCAGAAACAAATGAAGCTGCTGGAGCAACAGCTGGAACCTCAACCCAAAATGCCACTGAATTTTTGCCTAGCTGGATGGCATGATAATATGTGTGTGTGTGTGTGTGTGTGTGTATTGAGTGACGTAGCTTATTAATTCATCGTGTAATTCTCTAAAGAACATGATGATGATGATGATATATGGTATGCTTTTGTGTAGTGATCTTGCTCATGAAACTGTCACCTGGAAGTGCAGGCAGGCTACAAATAAAAGGTGTTAATCAAAACCATGCAACATATAAACACTTTTGCATGTATTTATTTCTAGCAATAAACTTGTTTCTTTGACAAAATTTGATATGGAGAATATTTGTGGTTTGTCTAATATAGCCTGATGTGGAGCTTGTGAAATCTTTTATGTTCTTTATCTAGTTTATTTTGTTGCTGGGTACAACGTAATTTTTTTTTTTAGTTTTTACATGAAAATTTAAATTAAGGTTGTAACTTTCATCAAGTCCTCCCTGGGCCTCAGGTGCAATACTGGCTCATTCCCATTGCCCAATAATATAATGTGGGGGAAGTACTTTTTTTTTTATCTCATCGCTATGCTAGACTTAAAGATCATATATTATATACTCTCTCTTAAATGTAATTAGAACCACCTCTCCAATTTGTCTCAGTCATTTATTATTTCATCTTTTTCCCTCTTAATTTGATCTTCTCCTCCCTTACACCAATTAAGTGGAGAGACTAGGATGTCCCAAGCTCTTGAAAATAAGAGATATTTTAATATCTTATAGTAATGAAATTATTATATTTTGCATTTTTTTAAAATTAAAAATTTCAAAATTGTTACATTATTATTAAAAATACAAATGGAACTACATTGTTTTGTTGTCGAAAAATATCAAAATTTACATAGAACCTAATTATTCAAAAAACAATTCGTAGGTTAAAACAGTACAAGAAGTATTTGGGGGGGGGGGGGGTTGTTAATTTACAACAACAACAAAAATAAAAAAAAAATAAAAAAAACAAAGAAAGAAATCGGGGTGTTAATTAGAGTTCTCAAGCTTGATGAAAAATCAATGACCTTTTGCATGGGCTATCCAGTATTCAAGGTCTACCTCCTTTTAACTTAGAGGATTTATCAGGGGTTTAGACTAATTTGGGTACGATTAAGAGAGTAGGAAAACTCTACCACCAAGTATTTAACACTATTACATTTATAGAGTTCGAATTCAAAACCTCTAGTTAAGCCGGTATAGCCTCTTACTAGTTGGAAAATTAATAATTAAATAAAATTCAAATCTAATTTTAGAAAATTGTTAAAATTCTGAACAAATTTAATAACATGCCTAACTTCAACAACTAAATTTCCGAATATTCATAAAGTTGTTAGAAGGTTCAATCATGAGGACATGAGGTAGGTATAAATAAGTATATGTACGTTTTTTTCTGGTTGATTTGAATTTTCTCCGGCTGATGATATTATAAAGGGTAAAAGTGTAAAAACACACATGAGATTTTTTTAAAAGTGCGTCCAACACTAAATATTTTTTGAAGGGGAAAAGTAAATGACTTTCAAAATATATGCAAAAATACACATTGATCATTAGCTAACCGTTTGTTTGAATTTTTTAAGGGTTAAGATGTAAAAATATACATGAGATTTTTTCAAAAGTTCATCTAACACAATTGATATTTAAGGGACAAAAATTACTATGAATTTCCAAAATAAGTGCAAAAGTACAATTGACAATTAATTGACCATTTGTTTGAATTTTTTGATTGAAAATGGTAACATGAAAGATGATGTGGATGATTAAGAAACAACCTAGAATAATAATTTGCTAACTAGGCATGAAAAATTAATTTTTACCTAACCCTTCCTCTTCTCTCCCTCTCTCTTCTGAAAGAATTGATGAGGTGGAGATAAAGGGTTAGGAGGAAATTAATTTCCCTAACTTAGTCAACAAATTATTATTTCAAATTGGAAAATACTAACATACTCCAAGAATGTCACGTTATCTAAACTCTGTATAATAAAAACATAATAACTCTTATCATTTTAATCCCAATTGGTTGATTACTCATCTAATAAAAAAAATTAAAATTTTATCTTGGTTTCTAGGGGGAAAAACAACTTAATTTTAAAAAAAACTAAAACAAAATGATCAACCAATATTTTTCTTAAAAGCAAGATAAAATTTATTTTTCTTAAAAACAAGATAACATTTAAATTTTTTTTGATGAGTTATTAACAAACTAACATTAAAATGATCTAAGATGTTATGTTTTCATTAAATAGAATTTAGATGACGTGGTATTCTTAGAGTGTGTAAGTATTTCCCTCTAAGTTATTTCTTAATCATCCACGTTATTCTTAATGTCACCTCTTTTAGTCAAAAAATTCAAACAAATAATCAGTTAATAGTCAATATGTATTTGTACACCTATTTCAGATGTTTATAGTTAGTTTTTACTCATAAAAAAACATTTTGTGTTGTGTGTACTTTTAAGAAAATCTTATGTATATTTTTACACACTAACCTTTTAAGAATTTAAACAAACGGTCAATGTGTGCTCCTCTAAAAAATATTTAGTGTTGGGTGCACTTTTGAGTTTTTTCATGTATACTTTTACGCATTAACCCTGTTATAAATGCAGGCGTATCAAATATGAAAACTGATTGGAAGTTATCAGAAAGCAAGCAGGGTCCTCAGGCAATTAATCATCAGTGGTCTTATTAATTTGATTGACAACCTCAGGACAGAAAGAAGAAGTACAAAAGTAGTTCAAATATGAGCATCATGTGAATTTAATTCCTCCATTTTGATGTTCACACACTTGGGGTTTTAGGTTTAATTAGCTTTAAGGCAACGATCTCATGGCTGTGTTTTGATTAAGCAGCTATCTATGCGACAACCTCTATATTTTTCTTATGTATACACAACCTCTTATTATCATAGGTTCAACTAGGGTAGTTCTTTTTAAAAGTGTAATCACAATATAGAGTTTTGATTAATCTATATAATCATATTTCGGATAAACACCAAAATAATCAAGATCCTTCGAAACCTATACCAGAAATAACAATGTTGCGACTTGAATAAACCCTCCAATCATTCATTGAAATTCCAAATTCATGAAGAAGAATTAAAAACCAAGCCATACCATTCATTTTCCCAAAAAGCTGAACTAAGCAATATTTGGGGTGTGTGGAGAGAGAGAGAGAGAGAGAGAGAGAGAGAGAGAGAGTGGAGTTCAAGAGGAAAAGGAGGGGCTGTATTTTTGACGAAGGAGGAGGAGAGAGAACACTTGAAATGAGAGAAGACATAGGGAATGAGAGGAAGGGCATCCTATATCTTTTGCCTCAAATTAAATATTCCAGATTCCTACCTGATCCCTTAAAATATCCTTTCATATATTGACATTATCTTTTTGGAATTTTAGAATTGAGATGATATTTTTTTAGGGATTTTCCCTTATTTCTATGTCACCTGTAAATTATTTTCAAGAAGAAGAGAGAATTTTATAGAGGAGGCAAATGTAATTCTTGTTCAATATGGTTAAAAGGCATACAAAATAAATGTGTTGATGTATTATTTATTAAATTCAACCTGGCCCTACAAATGAAAAAGATAATATTCTAAGTTATTTAGTTAAATGTGAATAACAATTATAATGATTAAAAATAATGATGAAATTAAAAGTAAAATCAAATATTTTCTAATAATGTTAAATATATGAAATATTTAAATATTTTACTTACCCATTATTGTATATCTCGTCCCTATGAATACTATGCACTGTTATATGGAGCTTCGATGATACACAGGCTCCAAAAAAATTAATATAATTTCAGAGGAAAACAAAACTACCTTATTAATAAAGGTTAAAACATTGTTTTCGTCCTTTAAATTTACATCAAATTTTGATGCAGTCCCTCAAATTTATAAAATGTATATTCACCCCCTTAAATATTAATACTCTTAGAGTCTCATTAACGAAAAAAGGTTTCCTCGACAATTTAATTTGTGACTTTGCAATTAAATGCTGATAAAGTATACTTAAAATTTAATCTTTTAATATAAAATTTTTATATTTTGGAAGATGAATTGTTTACATTGAAACTTTAGATAGAACAACATATCTATTAGGTTCAGTTTAAATATTTTTTTCAATTTACAAATTTTAAATTAAAGATTACTGTAATACCCAAAAAATCCTATTTAGCATGACCACTATATTTTGATAGGAAATACCTATTAAAAATAGGTGAATATATGGTCTCAAAATTTGGTATTTTATTTTAGGGAATTTTCTTCTAGAATTAAACAAACCAAAGACCCAAATTTTCAAATTTCATTTAGAGATTATAAAATACACTAAAATTATCATATTACAACATAGTTTTTGTTTAATTATAGAGAGTAATAAAAGGTTATGAAAATACCTAAATCAATTAAAGGAAATTACCAATAAATAAATGACAATTAAATTTACGTTAATTAAAATAATTTTATAAATCTTCATATATAATAAATCTAGTGGCAATTAAAAGTGTAATACCCGGATAATTATTTATCTGGAATATTATATTGACAAATAAATACCTATTGAAAATAGGTGAATTGGTGGTCTCAAAACTAGGGAAATAATTGTGACATAATTGGTGACATGTTTGGAAGTGAACCAATTGCTGTGATTTTATACCATATATGTAAATATGAGGTTAACCGTTACCTGGGGTCCGTATGCATGGGATCTCAGCTCTTTACATAGCATCAGGGTCGGGAGAACCGGTGTCGGAGGAAAAGGGAAAGCAGCATGCTTAGAGACCTGACGGAAGACTTCCCGCAGTTGTTCTGGCAGAAGCCATCCTTTTGTTGTTGTACAGTCCTTTTGAGATACTCGGTTTTCTTAACACTATTGTACCCCGCCAGACTTATGGCATTTTGAAATACAAATAACAGATACTCTTCCGCTCAAATGGTCTACTCTGATGGTTTGAAATGATTTTAAATGAAAAGTTAATTTATTCCACTTTTGAAAATTGGGATGTTACACTTTGGTATCAGAGCAGAGCATTCTGGCACGGATTTAACGAAGTTACTCTGAATAGTTTGGTGTCTAAGGCTGGGTTAATCTATGTGGGAAGTCAATTAGTCGCCGTAAAAGTCGGTGAGGCCCCCATAATAGACCCCTACCTGGCCAAGCTGTTTGGTTAACGGAGTTTGGTTCTAAGCCTTTTTAAAAAAAAATTTTGAAAATGAGTACTGATATAGCCAAAGTCGGTGTACCACCTTACCTCGGTATACCAGTCTACACCGGTATACTATCTTGAACCAGTGTACCACCTTCTGTTGATGCATTACTCTAACCCAGAGTCGTCATATCCACAATCTGTACTGGTATTGATATCAGTCTCTGATAATCTTGATAACCCTGCTATCAGTCTCTGATAACCCTAATAATCTCCAGTTTGTACTGGACGATAATTCTATCCTGGCACAGAGCCTATGTGTGGAGTTGAGTCACACTTCTAAGACCGAAAAAAAAAATAAATATCATATCTATCCTAAAACATGATATCTAAAATATACTGGAAGATTAAAGATCTACTCTAAAACTCTAAGAACTACCGAAAGAACTTAAGACTAAAGACTAGAGACCGAAAGACTTACTCAGAGCTTCGCTATGAACTTCTTGCTCCTCCTCCAGATATACTGATTCACGGGCTGAAGTACGAGATACAGGAAAGGATGATATCACAACGGTTTATGAAGCTGATTCAAGCCGTAGAATCATGCCGGTTAATTGAGCGAAATCTGAAGGAGCTGCATAGATCCAGAAGACCCTACTTTAGTAGTTCAGATCGTGACGAGGTCAGCCATGGAAATCCTTCACGGAAGAGAGAAGCTCCTTGGAGTGACTCCCAGAAAGAGAGCAAGATGCCATTTCAGTTTAGGCAGCAGAGCAACTCACGAGTACCGGAATACCGACCATGTTCAAATTGCGGAAGATATCATCCCGGTGTTAGCTGTACTGGGAAACAGGTTTGCTTTGGATGTCGGAAGCCAGGGCATATCATTTCAAACCATCAGAGTAAACCATTTGAGCGGAAGAGTATCTGTTATTTGTATTTCAAAATGCCATAAGTCTGGCGGGGTACAATAGCGTTAAGAAAACCGAGTATCTCAAAAGGACTGTACAACAACAAAAGGATGGCTTCTGCCAGAACAACTGCGGGAAGTCTTCCGTCGGGTCTCTAAGCATGCTCCTTTCCCTTTTCCTCCGACACCGGTTCTCCCGACCCTGATGCTATGTAAAGAGCTGAGGTCCCATGCATACGGACCCCAGGTAACGGTTAACCTTATATTTACATATATGGTATAAAATCACAGCAATTGGTTCACTTCCAAACATGTCACCAACTATGTCACTCCCAGTGAATGCAAATGTACCGCTCCTAGCGAAAAGTACCACTCCCAGTGAAAACAGATATATCACTCCCAGTGTATGCAGGTGTACAGTTATTTCTTACCAAACAAGTATTCAAACAACACACCACAACATGCACACATACCACATATACACATACTGTAAATATCAGAGTTAGTGTTACAGTACGCGAACGTACATTAATTACCTCATACAAGTATACCATACATATAGCACATATACGCATATAGTAAATATCAGAGTTAAAGTTACCAGTACACGGACGTACCTTCGTTGACGAGCGTTTAGTACGTTGACGATAAACTGTACTTTTGACGGAAAACAGCGGAATGACAGCGAAATGACCGCGGAACAAGATTACTGATATCCTATAATGATAATATCACATTTATCAACATTTGATATCATAACAGGCATTTTAGGTACAAATTACTATTTTGCCCCTGATCCCCTAATCGGCGGAATTTCGCCAGTACTTTGCTATCTTGATCCTAATCTTCCAGAATTTCCACATAATAACTAAGGCTTGATGATGCAGCAGGGATGACATCATCCTTGAGAGGTGTAAGGTCAAGATCTTGCCATTCGGTCTCTAGTCTTTAGTCTTAAGTTCTTTCAGTAGTTCTTAGAGTTTTAGAGTAGATCTTTAATCTTCCAGGATTTCCACATATCTCTAACTCCAATATATTTCCCAAAATAAATATCATATCTATCCTAAAACATGATATCTAAAATATACTGGAAGATTAAAGATCTACTCTAAAACTCTAAGAACTACCGAAAGAACTTAAGACTAAAGACTAGAGACCGAAAGACTTACTCAGAGCTTCGCTATGAACTTCTTGCTCCTCCTCCAGAGCTTCTCTCTCTAACTTCTCTCTAGGATTGTGTGAATTGGTGAAGAATGAAGAGGAATGATGGCCTATTTATAGAAAAGCCCAATGGCATTTTCGTAATTCCTTTGAACTTTGTCTGATCAGTTACTGGCCGTTAGATCGCACTTCTTGGAGGTGGCAAGATCTTGACCTTACACCTCTCAAGGATGATGTCATCCCTGCTGCATCATCAAGCCTTAATGGTATCAAAGCCTTAGTTATTATGTGGAAATTCTGGAAGATTAGGATCAAGATAGTGAAGTACTGGCGAAATTCCGCCGATTAGGGGATCAGGGGCAAAATAGTAATTTGTACCTAAAATGCCTGTTATGATATCAAATATTGATAAATGTGATATTATCATTATAGGATATCAGTAATCTTGTTCCGCGGTCATTTCGCTGTCATTCCGCTGTTTTCCGTCAAAAGTACAGTTTATCGTCAACGTACTAAACGCTCGTCAACGAAGGTACGTCCGTGTACTGGTAACTTTAACTCTGATATTTACTATATGCGTATATGTGCTATATGTATGGTATACTTGTATGAGGTAATTAATGTACGTTCGCGTACTGTAACACTAACTCTGATATTTACAGTATGTGTATATGTGGTATGTGTGCATGTTGTGGTGTGTTGTTTGAATACTTGTTTGGTAAGAAATAACTGTACACCTGCATACACTGGGAGTGATATATCTGTTTTCACTGGGAGTGGTACTTTTCGCTGGGAGCGGTACATTTGCATTCACTGGGAGTGACATAGTTGGTGACATGTTTGGAAGTGAACCAATTGCTGTGATTTTATACCATATATGTAAATATGAGGTTAACCGTTACCTGGGGTCCGTATGCATGGGACCTCAGCTCTTTACATAGCATCAGGGTCGGGAGAACCGGTGTCGGAGGAAAAGGGAAAGTAGCATGCTTAGAGACCCGACGGAAGACTTCTCGCAGTTGTTCTGGTAGAAGCCATCCTTTTGTTGTTGTACAGTCCTTTTGAGATACTCGGTTTTCTTAACGCTATTGTACCCCGCCAGACTTATGGCATTTTGAAATACAAATAACAGATACTCTTCCGCTCAAATGGTCTACTCTGATAGTTTGAAATGATTTTAAATGAAAAGTTAATTTATTCCGCTTTTGAAAATTGGGATGTTACAAAAAGTCATCAATTAGGGAAATTTTAACATAATCAAGGGCCAATTATGAAATTATATTTAAGGATCATAAAATATTATATAAATACCATATTAAACCATAGTTCTCATATAATCAAATGAGCAAGAAAATATTATAAAAACACTTAAGCTAATTAATGGGAATTAGCAACAATAAATGAACAATTTAGCTTGCACTAATTAGGATTAGTTGCAAAATAATCAAGAGGCAAAATAAAAAGTATAAAATGAGGGTGGAATAATAATCGTCTAATTAAGCACTAATTTTCACGATTAGTTAAAAAATCAATTAGTTAATATCAAAGGCAATCAAGGGAGAAGATTTAATCTAAATAAACACAATGAAATCCAATGGTTGTGATTAAACCAATAATTAATCTTAATCTTTGTGAAATTAAATTGGCCAATGATAAAACAAGAAAATATTCTTAATCCTTATGAAATTAATTGGACCAATAAGATATTAGCATGAATTGAAGGCCAAGATTAAATTTCATAAAGCTAAATCCTAAGGCTTAAAGTTAATTTCACTATTAAAAAGCCTTAATCCAAGTAAAAAACTATGAACCAATAAGGATTAAGTGGAAGAATGTGTGAGACAATGAAAACACAATTGGAAGAGTAAGGATGAGGGAGAGCCACGTTTTGCTTGTACAAGAGGAAAGAAGAAATGATTTATCACATAAAGCTTAGTTTGAAAAGTCAACAAAAGAGGCTAACCAATGAAAACACTTGAACCATGAGATATTTTGCTAATAAGAAATCATACTAAATGGGAAAGAGAGAGAGAGCACGGTTTGGAGTAGGGAGGAAGTAAGAAGTTATATTATTATAAGATAGATATTAGGTATTCAAGCATATGGGATAATATTGTGGTAAAGAAAGTCAAGAATTAACCAAGGTGAATAATGATTTGAAATCCAAAGTAAAACTTAAGTAGCAAGTTTGTTATTTAATCAGAAACAAGTGAATGAGAATCTATAGAAATTAAATCATATCTTGAAATATTGAAACTAAGTATTAAATATAAGTAGACATTTGAAACCAATAAAATATGAGCTTGAACTTGGCTATTCCAAAAGTCATTTTCGTATACTTTTTGTAATACCCTAAAAATCCTAGTTAGCATAACCACTATATTTAGTAAATGATACCTATTGGAAATAGATGAATTTGTGGTTTCAAAACTAGTAGAATAATTACCTTATTTCCCAAGGTGATTTCTCATGAAATTAGGGAGAATAAAAAGCTAGAAATTTCTAAGTGAAGTTAAGGGTTATAAAACACTCTGAGAATATTGTGAGTAATCCTAAGAGGTAATTAAATATTTATTAAAATAGGAGAATATGTTATCTCTAAATTTTTAATTGATTTATCATCATTTTTAGGGAAATTTTGTTTGGATTCCAATAAATCCAAAATTCAATTTTCTAAATCTTATTAAGGATCATAAAATATCCTAAGATTATCATAATCTAGTATAATCTTAATTATATCATTTCAACAATTAAAATCATCAGAGGATGATAAAATCAATTAGAGGAAGTTAGTAACAATTATTGGGCAACTGAAATTGCAATAATTGAGATACTTTAATAAGTTTTGGAATTAGTTCATACTTAATTTATAAAGGTCATAATTAAGGAAATATCAATTAAATTAAGGATCAAATGATATTTAGAACCCAAGATTAGCACACAAGGAGTTTTTAATCAACAAAATTAAATTAGAAATTTGTCAAATTTTGGTAATTAAGTCTAGTAACCCCTAAAACACTATATTAGCAATAGTAACCAAGGATTTGTGAATTCTCCCTTTAACTAATAAAAGTGGTGAAAATTACTAATTAAAGAATGAAGAAATTATATTAACTTTTAGTCCTAAATCCTAAGAGGGGACCAATGAAAGATTTTTCTTCTTAAATTGTGAGAACAATTGAAAGGTAAATTGATAATTAAATATAGGGAGATGGGGACAGATTTGCTAGGGAAACAAGAAGGGAAAATTGTTGTAATAAAAATACAAACACATAAGTCAATTGCTTGTGGGAGAAGATTAAAAAACTTAAGGAGCAAGTTGCTTAACTTGGGGAGCAAGTTGTTATTTAATTAGGTGAAAATAGATGAGGATCTATAGAAAATAAATCATATCTTGAAATATTGGAACTCAGTATTAAATATAAATACATATTTGGAATCGGTGAATTATGAGTTTTAACTTGACTATTCCTAAAGTTATTTTCGTATACTTTTAGGATTCATACCTAATTGTTTCAGGAAGTTAAAAATCACCATAAATCTAGTCATAAAATTAGGATTTCAAAAGTGAAATTAGATCTTTAGTAAAACCACCAACTTATGCCTAACTAAATTAGCATTTGGGAGTAACTTGGAGAAAAAACAAGAAAATCTAAGAGAAAGGAGGGGGAGGTCGGTTTTGGGAGGTGGAGGGGTAGGATTAAACCCTCTTGGCCAAGGAAAAAATGAATGGATAAGATCAATTGAAGATTGCTTGGTGGTTACTCATTACTTGGCTATAAATAGGGACCCTAAGTTTCACAAATTCTCACCAATTCATCAAGCCTCAACCGAAAATTTAGAAAGGGAGGAAGTGAGAGGAAGAGCTTCAAGAACAAGGAGCAAGGTTCTTCAAGAGGTAAGAGAGCTTTTAGTCTTTTAGTTCTAGTTCTTAGTTTTTGTAGTAGAAATACTAGAAAAGGTTGTTTTGATCTTCAATCTTCCAATTCTAGTTTTATTTTCATGTTTTTATTCTTTCCAATGGCTTTATTTCGAAAAAATGATGAAGAAAAGGTATAGTAAAAATTTTTGGATGATTATGATCAAAATAGCGAAGCTCTGGCGAAATTTCATCGATTAGCGATTTCTGGAGCCAGTAGCGAAAATGTTGGTATTTTATGAAGAAGTGATCTTCTAAAATTCTGAGAAAATTCATGGTGAAAGTAGACATATAGGACTTTCCAAATATACCTAGAGTGTGTCATTTGAAGTTCTGTGCAAAGAAATACAAATCCCAGAAGATAAGCTACGTTTTCTGGGGGAAATTCTGGGCAGAGGTTTGAAACTGTGGAACTGGGAATTTTTCATGAAATCTGGATAAATCCCAGTATTTTTCCTCGAAAGTAGACATCTCAAGGATTCCGGGAAATTTTACAGATCCTCGTTTCGATTTTTCTAGAATTAGTTATGATTTTTCAAAGTTAGGCGAAATTCTGCCCAGAAATGCTGGATCAGCATTTTTCCGAAAATTTAGGGAATAAATTGGAAAATAAATCTGTCAGGGGTAAAATGGTCTTAAATAGCCAAAATATCTCTTGAAATAATATTTGTGAATTAATAGAGATGAAATTACCCTTATAGGATATCGGTGATCGCTTTCTGTCAAAGCATACCGAAAGTCATCAACGAAGGTACGTTCGCGTACTGGTAACTTTAACTCTGATATTTACAGTATGTGTATATGTGGTATGTGTGTTGTATGCATATTGTGGTGTGTTGTTTGAATACATGTTGTTGTTAAAGGATAACTGTACATCTGCATGCACTATGAGTGATATATCTGCATTCACTGGGAGTGGTACTTTTCGCTGGGAGCGGTACATTTGCATTCACTGGGAGTGACATGTTTGGAAGTGAATCAATTGCTGTGTTTATATACCGTATATGTAAATATGAGGTTAACCGTTACCTGGGGTCCGTATGCATGGGACCTCAGCTCTTAACATAGCATCAGGGTTGGGAGAACCAGTGACGGAGGAGAAGGGAAAGCAGCATGCTTAGAGACCCGGCGGAAGACTTTCCGGCAGAAGCCTTCCTTTTGTTTTTATACATCACTTTTTGAAACACTCGGTTTCTATACTGCTATTGTATCTAGCCAGACTTACGGCATTTTGAATATATATATATCAGTTACTCTTTCGCTCAAATGCACTACTTTGATGATTTGAAATGATTTTAAATAATGAAAAATTTATTCTGCTTTTGAAAACTGAGATGTTACACTTTTATGATTCATACCTAAGTGTTTCAGGAAGTTTAAAATTTCCATAAATCTAGTCATAAAATTATGATTACAAAAGTGAAATTAGATCTTGAATAAAAATTCCAACTTACACCTAACTAAATTAACATTTGGGGTAAATAGGAGATGAAGCAAAAATCTAAGGAGAGAGAGGGAGAGAGGACGAAATGGAGAAGTGGAAGAAGAGGATGTAACTACTTGTGATGCAAGTTTGAATCCAATGGCTAAAATGCAAGAAGAGTTAGGTTTGAAAGAACTACCAAAATGCCATCACATTTTGCTATAAATAGAGGGCGTTGGCCTTCATAAACTTCACACCAAAACAAGCTAGAGCATCTGATTCTAAGAGTGGAAAGTGAGAGTTAGTGGGAAGCAAGAAAGAGTAGCAAGTTTCTTCAAGGGTAAGTTCTCTAATTCTTGAGTTATAACTTTTAACTTCGTAGTTTAAATGTTGTTTTGATCTTTAATCTTCCAAAATATTTTAGATTTCATGTTTTTATGGCTAAATATGTCTTTATTTCAAAAATATGATGGAAAATATTATGAAGCAAAATTCTTGGAAGTTATAGATCAAAGTAGCAAAATTCTGCCAAAATTTTCGGTGAGAAGTTTCTCAAAGTCAGCAACATAGAGGCTATGATTTTATGTAGAAGATGGGGTTAATAGATTCTGAAAATTTTCATGGTTATAGTACACATATAGGGCTTTCAAAATATACTCAAAGTGTGTCATTTGAAGTTTTGTGCAAAGAGATAAAAATTCTTGAAGTTAAGCTACGTTTTCTGGGGAAAATTCTGGGCAGAGGTTTAAAACGTTGAAACTGGAAATTATTCTTGAATTCTGGGTAAGTTTCAGTATTTTTCCTTGAAAATAGAGATCTCAAGGATTCCGGGAAATTTTATGGATCCTCGTTTTGATTTTTCTGGAATTAGTTATGAATTTTCAAAGTTAGACGAAATTCTGCCCAGAAATATTGAACCAACGTTTTTTTTCAAAATTTTGTGGAAATAATGGAAATAAAATCCTCCAAGGGTAAAATTGTCATTTGTAGCCAAGATATCTCTTGGGATAATGTTTGTGAATTAATAAAAGTGATATTACCCTTATAGGATTAATTGTGAACGTGTTCCGATCGACAAACATACTCAAAACTCGTCAACAAAGGTACGGACGCGTATTGTAACATTAACTCTTATGCTTATAGTATGCTTATACATGATAGTTGTATTCACATGCTGAAACCCTGTTTTGAAAGTTTGCTCCTGAAATATTGAATTGAATACGGGTTATGGTCTTGATAACACCGTTAAGTTTTCCTAGTGCTGAGGACATGATAGGCCATCGTGGCACTGGTGAATAGTGCAGACTGGGGTAACATACATATTGCAGTGGCTGTGTTATGTTATTGCCTTACAAGTTGTTATGATTTTGAAAGTTGTAATTGTGTACTTATTATGTAATACCTGTCATATACTGTTTACATAAGCATGAGGTTAACCGTTACCTGAGGTTCAATGGGTATTGAACCTCAGCTCTTACCATAGCTTCAGGTCCGGGGAAACAAGGACTGAAGACAGAAGTAAGCGGAGTAAACAGAACGTGTAAGGACCCGACCGAAGATCCTATTTTTAGATGTGTACCGTTATAACATCACTCTGATAAATGTACTATACATTATAAACAGACGGATACACCACAGTTAATGATATATCAGTTACTCACTCTTTTACTTGCTCCGATGCTCTACTCTGATAAAAAGAAAAAAAAAATTTATTCCGCTTTTGAAAATTGGGGTGTTACAATTACTATGTTAGCATTTAAATGTAAAATCATCATGTTAGCATTTTTTATTAATGAGACTAACTATATTAACATTAAGAGGTTAAAAATATTGTTTATAAACTTAAGAGATTAAAATGAAATTTGATGTACACTTATAAAGGATCGCATGTATGCTTTAGCTATTAATACAAAAAGTAACTAATGCTAGACATTTAGTTTAATTGATGTTAATTTGTTGTGACTTGTGACTGCGAAATAAATGACAAAAAAAAAAAAAAAACGGTATCTAATGCACCAATGACCAAAGTGTGTGTTCGTCTTTTATTACTGTTCAAAATTTACCCTTCGACCCAAATAATCTAGGCAGTTTTGATTTCAAACTAAATTTTCCACCAACGGTCTCCAGTGCTATAAAGGCCACGTGTATTCCCACGGTTATCAAATATAAGCAATAAATGAATTTAGGTACATAGCATTAAGAAATATAGTTTAGTATCTTAAAAGTATTTTTATCTTTTTATTTTTCCCCCAATAAAAATATGTAGTGGTTGTTACTTTTTATTGAAAGATAAGAGTTTAATGATTATCCATAAGGGATATTTTCTTGTTTGTATACATATACTGGCTATCCTGTCCACATTAATACTCCCATAAATTGAAAAAAGTAATGTCTTAATTATTTTTTTATTTTTTTATAAAAAGAACCATAATATGGGTTTTCAAGGAGAGAACGAAAAATATAAGAAATCTATACATAGTTAAAAATAAGTTACATAAAGTTAAATAATAGTTGCACTCACTCAAAGATTTAGATCATTAAGTACCTCTCTGGGGTAATAAATTTTGTAATAGGGAATTTTTCAATAATTTTCCCTTCTTTTTATCATCAATAGCAATTCTTGATCAGAGCAAAAAATAGCAATTCTTGATCAGAGCAAAAAATAGCAATTCTTGACATACCATGTGGCCCGGAGACAGTTACATATAGATTATATGGCATCATTGTATTCTATCAATAACCAAGTCTTTAGATAAATTGTTAACCATAATTTATCTGAGTGTTCTTTGTGATATTCCTCTATCTCATTTCATATGACTATACTTTCTTCCAAACTTCCTCATTACTGGCACCCCAGAAAATACTCAAACTCTTCTTTGTATGTGGTCATTACAAATTTTGTATTTCCTTGACTATCACACATTTATCTCAATATCCTTATCTTAGTTACGCCCCCCCCCCCCAAAAAAAAACTTTATACTCTTTTTGTCTCTTTAAAACTCAATATTCACTACCATGCAACATTTGTGGTGTTTCATAGAAAAATAAAGTGTCAAACTACTATCCAACTATCAAAAACAAAACTAAATCAAACTGCTGTTCGGAACCGTGAGAAACTATTGCCAAAAACAAAATATAAACCAAACACAGGTACAAAAAATGGTTTTAAGACTGGACAAAAGAGGCATCGTAAGACCAGACTCATGGCAGGTCTTGTTCTAGGCGGTATTAAAATTCTAGCTTTTAAGATCGGACTCGAACTGGTCTTAAATAAACTCTTTTAAGACCAGACATTTAAAACATCTGGTCTTAAAGTGGTACTAAATATACCTAAAATATTTTTTGCTCAGTCTTAAAACTCAATTTTAAATACTGGACAAAAAATAGGCCGCTCTTAAAAGGTCAGAATTTTAAGACCGGACAAAAATAAATCTGCTCTAAAAAATAGCACCTTGTTAGACCAAACGACTAATTATACGCAGTTTTAAAAAATTTACTTTCAAGACTGGATGATAAATACATCCGGTGTTAAAAATTAACTTTTTAGACTGGACGTATTAAACCATCGGTCTTGAAAGACCAACTTTTAAGACTGGACTAATATCAAATATGTTAACTTGTCCTTTAAGATCGGACATATAAGTACATCAGTAACTGGCGTTGAGGGAACATGAAGAGAATGGTTTTCTTTGTTCATTTTTGAGAAAGGAAGAGAGGTTGAGAGTGGTGGTGCGAAAGAGGAACACCTGAGAAAGTGAGAGAGTAACAGAGGATGGTGATGGTGGGCAAGGAAGAGATATAATGCAATAGGAAGATGGGTTTTGCAACAAGAACAGGGGTTTCAAAGTTCAGAGACAATGACGTATGTCATAAGGTAAGGTTTTGCGCGAAGAAGTATATGTTTTCAGTTTTAAGACCGAAGTAACTTAAACGACGGTCTCTTTTTTTTATACAAATAAGCAACCAAACATTAACTACATGACATCTTTAGCCAGAAGAGATTCCAAAGACATATCGGCACACGATAGGATATGGACACCAGGCATCACTGATAGACTCCCTTTGGCTAGGTAATCAGCCACAACGTTAGCTTCTCGATGAATAAGGCTAATTTCCACGTTCCAGTCACGGTCCAACATCAATTTTATTTCCTCCAACAAACGATTATCAGCATGAGCTTCATTCACATGATTCTTCATCAGATCAACTGTGTCCATAAAATCCACTTCCAGAATGACATTTCTAAACCCCATATCCCATGCAATTTTAAGGCCATGGATGCAACCCCATAATTCAGCAGTCAAGCTGTCACCCTCCTCGCCTTTAAACATGAATGCTTTGAGTAGATTGCCAAGTTCGTTTCTAATAACTCCACCCCTTGCAATACCGGAGGTGAAGTGAGAGAAAGCTCCATCGGTGTTTAATTTCACCCACCCCAACCGTGGTAACTGCCATCTTACCAAGGGTAAACTCGCGTGTGTGCGAGGTCCGCTAGTGAGGCTGAAACGGTGGTAGGCGTCATTTGTGCTACGTATCACGGCATAGGCGTTCGCTAAGATCTGGGCATTTGATATTCTCCTTCCCTCGTACACCATCGAGTTTCACCGTCGCTAAAGCCACCAGCAGATAATGACAAAGAGTTGACTCCATTCTTCCGTGAACTGGTCTCTTTGTGAATTAGATAGGTTCCAGCGAATCCATCTCTCAAGCTGCGAAGAACTGAACGCATGCCAGTGATTGGGAGCCACCAAATGGCTCCAAAGCTTACAAGTGTCTGGGCAGTCCCTAAGCACATGCATGATGTTTTCCTTTGCAGCACCACAAATCGAGCAGCGAGCATCCATGGTTAAACCACTCCTACATCGGGATTCATTGGTAAGAATCCTCTTATGAAGAACCAGCCAGAGGAACATCTTACATCTTTCAGGGGTTTTAAGCTTCCACAATCTGCTCCATAAAGGGTCTGAATGAGACGTGTCAGAGTCAAAGACTGAAGCTGCAAACTTGACTGTGAAAAGACCATGCTTGCTCCATTTCCATCTCGGATTACCACTTGGTAAAATTTCCATCCCTTCCTGAACCTTGTCCCACGTGCGTTTAAGTCCACTCCATAAATTCGAGCCCAACTTATTTTTATCAATTCTAGGAATTAAGTCTGTACCACAATCATACTTATTCCTTAAGACCTTCACCCAAAACTCATCCCTCCTGGTAGATAATTGCCAACCAATCTTCATTAGATAAGCTTGGTTCGAAAGGTTAGTATGCCAGATTGTAACACCCCATTTCCAAAAGCGGAATAATATATATATATATATATATATATCAGAGTAGAGCATGTAATTGAGTAGCTGATACATATTACAACTATGATGTTTCTAGTTAGTCATAATAACGGTACACTTAATATAATATGCATCCCAAAAGTAGGCATCTTCGGCCGTGTCTTCAAACGGGCTGCTTACCCCTGTCATCACCCCTCGGTCTTCCAGACCCTGAAGCTATAGTAAGAGCTGAGGTCTAATGCCCATTGGACCTCAAGTAACGGTTAAACTTATGCTTATGTAAACAAGATATGTATGACATATATTCATAACATTTCAGCAGTAAATCATTACATAAGCACACAGCAGATGCAAGATTAACACAACAACAATACATAAGCACACAACAGATGTAAAGTTAAACCCATGTCTGCACTATCCAATGCCATAACGGCCCATCGCGTCCTCAACGCTAGGAAAACTCAACGGAGTTATCAAGACTATAACCCGTATATAGCTGAATGTATAACCAATGATCTAAGACAGAGTCTCAGTCTATGAAATCATCTATCACATATAAGCATACCATAAGCATCAGAGTTAGTGTTACAGTACACGTCCGTACCTGAGTTGGTGATAGCGGTACGTTCGTCGGTCGGTATGTGTGTAATACCCTAAAAATCCTACTTAGGATAAGTATCATAATTTAGTAAATAATACCTATTGGAGATAGGTGAATATGAGGTCTCAAACACCTTGTATTGAATTTATCTTATTATTAGGACAATTTGTCCTAAGATTAAATAATATGCAAATAGGTCCCTAAAATATTTATGGGCTATTAAATACCCTGAGAAAATTATGATAAAATCCTAAGAGGCAACTAAATATTTATTAAAAATTAGAAAGTATGTTGTCTCTAATTTAGGTAATTTATGGGATTATTTTCCTTGGAAGATAATGAGTTAAAATTTGATATTATTTTGGGAAACATAAGTTGCCTCATGATTTTTAATATTATGCATGGTGCATAAATTACCAATGTCAGTAAAATTGTTGTGAGAAAATAATTAGTTTTAATTAAGAAAATTATTAGGAATTATTAAAGGATTAATTAAGTAATTTTCAGGAATTTTATAAGATTAGAGAAATTTGGGAAACATGAAAAATAAAATAAATATAAATAATAATTATTAAGGACCGAAATTTTTGGCTAATTAAATAAATAATAATGGTTAAGATATAGTCTTAAAAAGTAAAGATCAATGGTTTAGGATTTTTCAAGAATTTATGAAAGCCTAAATCCAAGTAATTAGTTATGGACCAATAGGAAAATTTTGTGGAAAATAAATATAGGATAAATATAATATATGTGGTTAAGGAAAAAAAAAAAAAATATATATATATATATATATATATATATATATATGGTGTGTTGGCCGAAATTTTGGGGGAGATAAGGATGAAGAAGATATTTGAATATAATAGTAATATAGGTTTAAGCATGTGATAAATAAGTAACAATATAATAATAGTTAAAAGTGGACAGGATAAACGAGAACGGATGGAAATAAAATCCTACATAGAAAACCGTGACTTAGGTTTCTAAAGTCAGGGTATATTGTGAACGAGGGAATTTTTATCTCGAGATGGCCGGTCTCCGAAGTCATTTCTGTAACCGACGGAGTGATTTGGAGATCCGAATAGGAAGATATTTTGTACAATTAAAGCAGATAGCCAAAAGGAGAACCGATAGAAAATAATCCTGTTGTGGGAATCTGAGGATAAGTGGGGAAAAACCAAAGTATAATGTTAATCAGTGGATTTTTGTCTCGGAGTTAGTACCGGACAACGTTATTTTTATAGCCGGGCACGAATACCGAGGATTTTCAGCTGATAACAGAATGTCCTCAGCAGGATCAGAAACTGAGTTAAATTAGATAATTTGAAAGAGGAAGAAAAGACCTTCGGAGTGTTGTTCCCGAAATTTTAAGATTTTACAAAATTTCGCGATCAGGATACTGAACCAGGAATTTTACCTGATAAAGCAAGATGACATAAGGCTTGATGATACAGCAGGGATGACATCATCCTTGAGAGGTGTAAGGCTAAGATATTGCCACCTCCAAGAAGTGCGATCTAACGGCCAGAAACTGATCAGACAAAGTTCAATAAAATTACGAAAATGCCATTGCCTTTTTCTATAAATAGCCTTCACCTTCTCTTCATTCTTCACAAATCCTAGAGCTTTCTAGAGAGAGATTTTAGAGAGAAGGAGGAGTCTGTGGAAATAGCAAAGTGCCGGGTAAGTTTTTTCGGTCCCTAGTCTTTAGTTTTAGTATTTCTTTCGGTAGTTGTTGTAGAAATGCTAGGTTGATCTTTAATCTTCCAGGTATGTTTAGAAATCATGTTCTAGGGGTAATTAAGGTATTAATTTTGAAAATCATTATGGAGTTGGAGATATGTTGAAATTCTGGAAGATTAGGGTCAAGGTAGTAAAGTGCTAGCGAAATTCCGCCGATTAGGGGATCAGGGGCAAAATGGTAATTTGTACCTAAAATGCCTGTTATGATATCAAATATTGATAAATGTGATATTATCATTATAGGATATCAGTAATCTTGTTCCGCTGTCATTTCGCTGTCGTTCCGCTGTTTTCCGTCAAAAGTACAGTTTATCGTCAACGTACTAAACGCTCATCAACGAAGGTACGTCCGCGTACTGGTAACTTTAACTCTGATGTTTACTGTATGCGTATATGTGCTATGTGTATGGTATGCTTGTATGAGGTAATTAATGTACGTTCGCGTACTGTAACACTAACTCTGATGTTTATGTTATGCATATATGTGGTATGTGTGCATATAAAGGTTAGAGAGTATCTGTAATGCTGGGAGCAATATGTTCATATGCTGGGAGCGATATGTCTGTATGCTGGGAGCGATATGGTCGCATGCTGGGAGCGATATATATGCATTAGTTATGATAGTTTGCTTGAGTATGCGGTTTGGTGTTGTGGTATGAGTTGTCTGTATATTGTGTACGTAAACATGAGGTTAACCGTTACCTGGGGTCCGTATGCATGGGACTTCAGCTCTTAACATAGCGTCAGGGTCGGGAGAACCAAGGACGGAGGACAAGGGGAAGCGCAAGCAGGTCATCTAGAAGACCCGACTGAAAATTTCCTTTGATGTCCCGGCAGAAGCCTTCCTATTATTGCTTTTCTTCACTTTTAAACCACGTGGTTTCTATACCGCTATTGTATCCAACTAGACTTATGGCATTTTGAATATATATATCAGATACTCTTCCGCTCAAATGGTCTACTCTGATGATTTGAAATGACTTTGAATGAAAAAAAAAAAAATTTATTCCGCTTTTGAAAATTGGGATGTTACAATGTGTTTCAGATAGCCTATAATAATAATATCGCTTTGTTAATCCATAAATAATATTCCAAAAGATATATTGACTATTAATGACCATCTTATCCTTGGTGAATTCATTTTTCACTTTATTTCCCCATAATTTCGTGAAAAACGCTGTTTTCAGCATTTAGGGCAGATTTTTTGTCTAACTTTGAAAAATCATAACTAATTCTAGAAAAATCGAAACGGAGATCCGTAAAATTTCCTGGACTCCTAAGGATGTCTACTTTTTAGGAAAAATACTAGAATATTCCCAGAATTTAAGAACAATTCCCAGATTTAATGTTCATCAACCTCTGCCCCGAATTTTAAAGAAAAACGTAGCCCTTCTTAGTGAATTTTTATCTTCTTGCACAAAATTCAGAATGACACACTTTGGGTATATTTGGCATTTTTACCACTGGTTCCAGAAATTTCTACCCGATGAATTTTCGCTAGAGCTTCGCTACTTTGACCATAATTTTCCAGAAATTTTGATATACCAAGTGGCTCATCTAATTTTCGAAATATCACCATTTTTTACTATAAAAACATGATATTAAAATTACTCTAGCATTTTTAGGATCAAAGCTACTTCTAACTATGAATTTAAGAACTAAAACTTAAAGAACTTAAAGCTAGAGCTAGAGATCTTACCAAGAACTTTGCTTCCACTTCCCCAAGACTCTTCACCCTCACTTCCACTCTCTTTATCAGCTGTTACTAAGCTTGCTTTGGTGTGAAATTTATGAAGACTAAAGGCCTCTATTTATAGGGAAAGATTTGGACACATGTGGCATTTTCTCTTTACAAATTCTTATCCATATGTTACACATACACGTACATACCTACTCCACCACACATACATTCATACACCCACACATATCCTCCACGTCTCCCAACCTCCGTGGCTTTCCCCCATTCATTCATTTTTCTTTCTTTCTTTCTTTCTTTTCCCATGTGCTAGGATATCTAGATTACATTGTTTTTTTTCCCCTTTCCCAAGCAAGGCAAAACGTGGCTCACCTCACTACCCTACTCTTCCCATTTGTGTTTAATTCCTCTCTTATTACAAATATCCTATGGTAATTGAATTGATAATTAATCCTTTTTTTTTCGAAGATATTAGCCCATTATTCATGTTGATTTTATTTATCCCTAATTATATTGCAATTAACCTCCAATTAGTGCAAGCTTAGGTGCCTTGTTATATTTACTAATTGTCTTAATTTAATTAAGTGTTTTCCTTACTTATCTTTCTCTTTTAAATAGGAAATTGTTGTTATTTAATGTTATTTTTATTTCACATATTATTTCCATATTCCTCTATGGCTTATCTTTGGTTATATTAAATCTAGATGTTAAAACATTAGTTGTAAGGTATTTTATGATTCCTAATTGAAAATTAGATAAAGGGTTTTGGATTTATTAACTTCCAAAGAAAATTCCCTAAAACATAATAGTAAATCAATTAAGAGTTTAGAGACAACATACTCTCTTATTTTAAGAGGTATTTTCTTGCCAAAATATGATACTTAGGAAAAATACAAATTCTAGGATATTACACGGATACCTAGCCCTCCTCTAGCTTTGGGTTTGCATACCACATCCCAAGCAACAAGCGGTATTTTCTTCCTCTCCACCGTACTACCCCAAATAAACTGTCTATTACATTGGTCCAGGTTCTCACAAGTACTTGATGGCAAAAGAGAAGTTTGCATGACCACTACAAAAAAATTGATTTTTTGCGACAGAAAAATTCTGTCGCAAAATTCCAATTTTCCGTCGCAAAATAGGATTGTGACGGAATTTGTGACGGAATTCATCCGTCACAAAAAAGACCTCGCAATTGCGACGGAAATTTGAATTTCCGTCGCAATTTGCGACGGAATTTAATTCCGTCGCAAATTTCAAAATTTGCGACGGAAAAGTTTCCATCGCAATTGCGACGGAATCCAATTCCGTAACAAAATTTTAAAAAAAATTTAAAAAAATAAAAATTTAAAAAAAATCGTAAAAAATATTTATAAAATAAAAAAATTAAAGTTATTAAAAATATATATAAAATTGCATGAAAAGATATATAAAAAATCTTAAAAAATATATAAAAATAATCCTATATATCTATTTCTTTCTATTACATACTCACAACCTACGTCCTCATCTTTCTCTTGTAGCAAACTATATACATATATATATTCATACCCACATCCAACACATGTACAGACAACACACACATAATAGGGAACACACAGTAAAATATATATACATACAATACATACAGAACATACATAGAAAAAAAAAAGCACATACTCTATACAAGCATGATTCATTTTTTAGATGGGGAAGGGGAAGTTGAAGAATAAAGAAGAAAGTGAAGAAGAATGAAAAACGGGGAAGGAGAAGAAGAAGAAGAAAGCAATGAAAATAAGCTACTAACCTGTGGAATAAGAAGAAGGAACACTGAGATCCTACGTGACTGAAAAAGAAGAACAAGAAAGCAATGAAAAACGAGAGAAAATGAAGAAAGGAATGAAAAACGAAGGGAGGAAATGAAGAATGAGAGAAAGAATCGGGGGAGGAGGAATTTATATTTCTGACGAAATTTTGCTACGGAATTGATTTCCGTTGCAAATTTGAAAAATTTTGCGACGGAATTTAATTTCTATCACAAAAAGGAAAATTTTTTAAATTTTTTTTTCCAAATTTTGCGACGGAAAATAATTCCGTCGCAATTGCGACCGAAATATTTTCCGTTGCAAAACCCAAAGGGGTTTACGAGGGAATTATTTTTCGTCGCAAAACCTCAAGGGTTTTGCAACGGAAAATAAATTCCGTCGCGAAAATATTTCCGTCGCAATTGCGACGGAATTATTTTCCGTTGCAAAATTTGGAAAAAAAAAATTTGCCTTTTTGTGACGGAAATTAAATTCCGTCGCAAAATTTTTTTAAAAATTATTTTTGGTCAAAATTTTGCGACGGAATTTATTTTCCGTCACAAAAATCCCACCTTTCAAAATTTTGCGACGGAAAATATTCCGTCGCAAATTCACTATTTTCTAGTAGTGGACATATCCAGGAATTGCTGAAATTACTGATGAGATAAGAGTTGATCTACCAGCCGAAGACAGAGAATTCGTCTTCCAGTTGGATAATCTTACTTTGACCTTATCTACCACAAACTAGAACGATTCCTTAGAAACTCGCTTATGGTGAAGGGGGACCCCCAAATATTTCCCTAGGTCGCTAGTAATTGAGAAGCCAAGAGATGAACACATTTCAGTTCTTCTCACATGGTGTACATTTTTAGAAAAATACACTTGAGTTTTCTGTTGATTAACCTTGAGCCCAGAACTAACACAGAATGCACTGAGGCAAGAATTAATCGTATTCACCTGATCCATGGCAACTTCAGCAAATAGAATGATATCATCTGCAAAAAATAGATGCGAGATAGGAGGCCCATATTTTGTAAGACGGATTGGCTTCCAATTACCGTCATGAACAACAGCTTGAATTAGATGAGCTAGCTTTTCCATACATAACACAAATAAGTACGGAGATAGAGGGTCTCCTTGCCTAACCCCCCGTGATGGATTAAAGTGCTCCGCTTTATCACCGTTCCACAATAGTTGCATACTAGAGCTAGATACACATTTTTCAATTACCTTCAATAACTAGCAAGGAAGATTGAGTTCATGAAGGCAATCTTGTAAGAAATTCCAATTAGCTGTCATATGCTTTCTCCAAATCAATCTTAATAGCCAAGAAGCCCTTCTTACTCTTCAAACTTCTCATTGTGTGGATAACTTCCTGAGCCACAATGATATTATCCCTACTGTGCCTTCCTAGAACAAAGCTACACTGGTTAGGGGCTATCACCTGAGGCATAATGGGTTTCAAACGATAAACAATTATTTTTGAAAGAGCTTTATAAATCACATTACAGAGACTAATGGGTCTTAAATCTCCCATACACTCTGGGTGGTCTTTCTTTGGAATGAGCACCATAAGAGTACCATTTACCTCCTTTATATCCTGCGGATTAGAAAATAAATGTTTAATATAAGACACAACAGAAGGACAGATTGTACTCCATTGGCTTTGGTAGAAAAGGGCATTAAAACCATCCGGTCCTGGAGATTTAAGAGCGCCCATATCAAAGATAGCATTTTTAATTTCCGAGTCTAAAATCTCTTTGTTGCACCATTCAAGTTGCGTTGCATCCACATTTGGATAAGATATATGACAAGATGTAACATCCCAATTTTCAAAAGCAGAATACATTTTATTTTCATTAAAAATCATTTCAAACCATCAGAGTAAAGTATTTGAGCGGAAGAGTAACTGATACTTGTATTTCAAAATGCCATAAGTTTGACTGGATACAGAAGCGGTATAGAAACCGAGTGTTTCCACAACGAAGTAAAATAACAATGGAAAGGCTTCTGTCAAAGGAAATCTTCAGCCGGGTCTTCCACGCATCCTGCTTGTGCTTCTCTTCGGTCCTCAGACCTCCCGAACCTGAAGCTATGTTAAGAGCTGAAGTCCCATACATACGGACCCCAGGTAACGGTTAACCTTATGCTCAAATATAACAGTATATTGATAACAGCATGAACATATTCACATAACAGCAGTATATCACTACATAAGCACAAAGCAGATGCATGATCACATATTGGCAGAACATAAGCACAAAGCAGTATGTAAAGCCCCACATAATGGTTGCACATATCCAGTGCCACGACGGCCCATCGTGTCCTCAGTGCTAGGCAAACCCAACGGGATTATCAAGACTATAATCCGTATCAAGCTGTAAGTATAACTGACAACCCTAAGCAGAGTTTCAGTATCTAAGCATGTCTATCACATATATGTATATAAGCAGCATAAGTGTTAAGGTTACAATACGTGTCCATACCTCCGTTGACGATTTTTGATACTTCCGTCAAATTACGGCACGTTTGACAGCGGCTCAACGGCGGTGACAGCGGAAACAGCGAAAACAGCGGTTCGGTGTTCCGAGTATCCTATAAGGTTAATATCACTAATATGAGTATTTAGAACCAAAACGGGCATTTTAGGTACAAATTACCATTTTGCCCCTGGTTTGACTGTTTGGCGGAATTTTGCTAGAGCTTCGCTGTTTTGACTTTAATTTCTCAAAATTTTTGCTATAGCCTTTCCTCTATCATATTTCTAAAATAAATATCATATTTATTCTTAAAATATGAAGATTAAAGACTATTCTAGCATTCCTATTATAACTACCGGAAGAATTACCGAACTAAAGACTAGGGACCGAAGACTTACTCAGAGCTTCGCTGTAAAATTCCCCAGACTTCTCCTTCTTCTTCCTCTCTAAATTTTCGGCCTCCTTGAAAGGAAATGGTGTGAAGATTTGAAATGGAGCAAGGGGTATTTATAGTGAAAATCTTGTCATTATTCATGCTTTGTCAGACGAAATCTGAGCCGTCGGATCGCACTTTTCTGAGGTGGCTAGATCTTGGCCTTACACCTCTTAAGGATGATGTCATCCCTGCTGCATCATCAAGTCTTATGTCATCTTGCTTTATCTGATGAAATCCCGGTTCGGTGCCCCGATCACGAGATTCCGTAGCACCTTAAAATTCCGAGAACAATACGCTGAAGGTCTTTTCTTCCTCTTTAAGAATACTGGGTTCTTCTTCCCTTATACTCCCAGTAAGGACATTCCGTTATCTGCCGAAAATCCTCGGTATTCGTGACCAGTTTCAGAAATAACTTCGGTCGGTACTAACTTCTGGATAAAAATCCGCTGACCAATACTATATTCTGGTTTTTCCTAACTCATTCCCAGAATCTCACAACGGAATTACTTTCTATCCGTGATCATTTATCCTGTTCATTTTTCCTCTGATTATTATATTATTATCTAATTAACACATGTTTTAATTATATTATTATTTTAATGCAAATATCTAGATATTAATTTCTTAATTTTCATTTCATTTTTCTTTATTTTTCTTCTAATTTTCGTTTTTATTTATATATATATATATATTTATTTTAAGTAATTTTCACCTTTTTCTCTTTATCTTATGTCTAAACAATTAGCCATTAATTATCTAATTAATCACTTACTAATTGTTGACAATTTTCTTAATTAGTAATAATTATTATCTCACAACTATTTTACTGAAATTGATAATTTATGCATTATGCAAAATATTAAAAACCATGGGGCAATTTATGTTCCCCAAAATGATATTTAATTTTGCCTCATTATTTCCCAAGGAAAATAATCTCATAAATTACCTAAATTAGAGACAACATACTCTCTAATTTTTAATGAATATTTAGTTGCCTCTCAGGATTTATCATAATATTCTCAGAGTATCTCATAACCCACAAATTCACTTAGGAATTTTTAGCTCTTTATTTCTCCTAATTTCATGAGAAATTACCTTTAAGAAATAAGGTAATTATTTCCCTAGTTTTGAGACCACCAATTCACCTATTTTCAATAGATATTTATTTGTCAATATAATATTTCAGATAAATAATTATCCGGGTATTACACAAGACAGTCTTGGCCTATCTATACAATCTTTTGTTAATAGCTTTGAGAAAAATCCCGTGGCCATATTTTTAATCAAAATGGGGTCATAAATCCATGAGCCCTCCTCATTTTTGATAGCCTCAATACGCTTGGCTTTCCGCCTAAGATTAGCTCGGGCATGGAAATAGCGAGTATTACGATCTCCAAAGACAGTCCACTCCGCTCTAGCTTTCTGCGCCCAAATAAGGGATTCTTGGAGCAATACATCTTCCAGCTCCTTCCAAATATTAATCTGTAGATCTTCATATTTAGACAATAGACCTGCCCGACATATAGCCCTGTTTAGGCCATCTAGATGACGAAGACGGTGCCTTTTTTTGCCCTCTGTATGTCTAAACACCGCTTTATTCCAATGAGAGCAAGCGATAGAGAATTGAGATATATTCTGCTACAAAGGGATATTAATTACCTAGGAAGATTTCACAAACTCACTAAACTGTTCATGTAGAACCCAAGCTGCGATAAACCGAAAAGGGCGATTTGGTCTCACAGTTGACTTTGAAGTGTCAAGACAAAGAAGTAGAGGCCAGTGATCTGATTTGAAAAAAGGCAAATGAAACACTGAAGCATTAGGAAATTTATTAAACCATTGATCATTCACAAGTAACCTGTCAAGTCTTGCCTCGGTGGCACCTCTCTTCCATGTGAATTCAAGACCAGAGAAGCCCAAGTTGCACATCTCGTGCATATCAACCCATTGCATAAAGTCACGGTCAACTGAGCGCTGAAAAGTGGCTTGTGAACGTCGTTCACAATGGAGTAAAGTACTATTAAAATCACTGCCAACCAGCCAAGCACCACGAACTTTTGAGGCCAGATGGGTAAGATTATTCCATAAAATGCGACGAGATACATACGAGGGGCTCGCATAAATCACAGTGTGCGTCCAAGAATCACCTCCTACTCCATTCACCTGTAAATGCATAAATTGATGATGACGTTCTAGAACAGAAATAAAGGAAATATATTGGTCCCATAGACACTAAATACCACCACTATACCCTTCACAATCAATTATCTCCATATAAGGAAAAGCCAATTGCTTTGCTCTTCCTGCAGATAGTTTATTATCACATCTAGTTTCTAAGATAGCAATAAAATTCAAGTTATAATGAACCTTAAGGTTGCGTACAAGAGCAGGAAAACTTTTAGTGCCCGTGCCCCTGGAATTCCAGATTAGAAAATTCATAAAGACACAGTAGAAGAGTGTTGGGGTGGTGTAGCCTTCCCCATAGCTTTATCCTGATCACACATGTTGACATCCAAATGGTACTGTTCAGTCGCGTCAAGAGCTTGCATTACCGTGTTATTACTACTGGCTTCCAGGGTAACATCTGATATATTATCTTCCTAGGAATACCTGCGACGTTAGCGTTCTGTATATTAAGATCTAATCCATCCCACGACATCCGCTTAAAAGTTAACATTTAAGAACGTCCTCTATTTATATCTGGTCTCAAAAGTAATAAACTATTACTTAAACGATGGTCTTAAAAGTTTAAATTTTTTCATTATTTAGTACCGGGTAGAAGTTATGTCCCATTTTAAGAATATTAACTTTAAGACTGTTATTTATATATATCCGGTTTTAAAAATTTTATACCATTATATTTAAATATTTTCTTATTATTTTGGACTGCAAAAAATATAAGTTGGACTATACGAGATTTCTCTATAATGTAATTCATATTTCAATTTTTTTAATAACAGTTTTAAGAGTGGTTGTTTTTTTAAGCGGTCTGAATAATATATTTAAGACCTATCAAAAAATGATACAGTCTAAGAAGTTCTTTATATTTACAAAACTGTCATCGGTCATATCTTTAAGATTGAGACGTCGATACTTCACTGTAAATGAGGCGGTCTTAAAATATTTTTTTGCACTAGTGAAACAAACCAAAATTAGTTGATAAATAGCATAAATAATAACTATTTATTGTATATGCAACAAATAATTAACCAAAATCATATACACAAATTATATTATTATGTATTAATGATGAAACGCATAAATAAAAATATAACAAAATAAATATAAATAACCTTATATCTAAAAACCTTACAAACAGTTACAATTTACTAGTACAAATGATAACTTAAATATTAGTTAGAAGAGATCAGTGCTAAAACCTGATTCACTAGCTATTGTAATGATTAGAATGCTAAAAATAACCAATTTTCATCCTTAAAAGAATTGGAAATTGATGTTGATTGTTTTTCTACTTGTTCAAGGCATCTAAATCTCTTCAACTACAAGGTTAAAGTATTAGTTCTTGTAAATAATTTTGTAAGTCAGACTTGTCCAGAAAAATATATATGTTTGTGTATAAAATATTCAAATATAACTTTGACAATAGTAATATTTAAATATAAAAGACAATAAGTTGGAAAACAAATATAAAATACAATACTATTCATGTATAAACTACACATAATTCAGCAAAAAGAAAAGTTACTAGAGTACAAATATATATGATGATGAACTAAAAAAAGTATCGTTTCAAGTTTTTGAAAAAATCCAACCTAGTGAACTCGTTTCAAACTTTTAAATGAATTGGCTTAGAGATGTTCATTGGTTGGTTGGTCTAACCGGCTTATCGGCTAGCCCTTGACAAGTTCAGGCCTAAAATAGTCGGGTCTAGAAGCCTACTTATCCTAAAATACCATTTTTTTTAAGAGGCGTGGTTCATTTTATATGTTTTTAAACGGGTCATGCCAGGTTCATGAGCTTGACTCACTTTACGAACTCCATTAATGGCATACTGAATTATCTTTGACAAAATAGATCATTCTAAGCGAATGGTTTTGTTTAGCCCTTTTTTAATCACTTTTGTGCTTTAAAAGACAAAATTCCTTTTACATAAATGTATAAAATCATACCTGTATCAAGTTCAAGTTCTTCAACATATGTGGGCATGTTTCCTATTTTTTTGTCTTATGAGTTATATATATATATATATATATATATATATATATATATATATATATATATATATATATATATTAAAAAAGAGGATATTTGGTTACATGTGATTTCAGAACTTCACATAATGGATGTAATGAGGAACCTGACCTCATTATTTTTCATGCACACACCTACATACAAATTTATTTTAAATAAGCTAATTTAAACAATCACTAAGTAAAATTTATTGACCCTCTCTAATTAAGTTAGCTATTGAATAATCTAAATTATAATGAAATCTAAAAATAAATTTTTATAAGAATTGTTTTCCGTGAGTAATGGAGAGTAATCACCTTATAAATATAAACAATTAAAGATATACCGTCTAAATTAAACTAGATTTCTCAATATTGTTATGATTTATGAGCCAAAAGAAAATTTGTTGTTGTTATTAAGCAAAGCATCTAGACTTTGAATAATTAATAAGGGATAAAACGATAAAGAGTTCTTATTATTTTATTACAATAATTTTAAAATAAAATAAATACTATCATATTCTAAATATATTAGTCAAATAATTAATTTTCATATATTAAAAAAGTTAGTTATGTAAATTATTTGTTGGAAATGCTTATTGATTTCTTAAAAATGCCTATACAATCAGATGCATCGAAAACTATCCCTAATCAAAACACTAATACTCTATTAGTAAATGAAATTAATAGAAATAATTTAGAGAATAAATTATAAATTTAAGAATTTAAAATGAATTGAGATGTTTTAACATCAAGACAAATCTATTTATCAGCTAAAGTAAAAACACAATAAATTTAAAATAGGATCTGAAGAAGATCAACGAATCCGCCGATGTACTGATCAACTGGACAATACATGGTGTCATTGGTGTCAGTGATTGGTTTAAAGTGAAACTTTGCGGGTAGAAGTGACCGCATGCTACAGTAAAGTTTTCCCATAGTAGAAGGTTTTGAAGTCAATCTAAAATTCATTTGCAATTTCCGAAATTAACAGATCACTAAACTTGGAATTTAGTATATTAACGATATAAACATATTTTCGTGTAAGATAATAAATTAAGGAATTTTTGTTTATATATACTTATAAGAGTTTCAAGCCATCTTTGTCATTATTATGACACAAGAAAGTTAATTGTTAAATCTCCAACCTGTCTCTGTTTTATTTCCCAGATTTGCACGTCAAGTGTTTGAACCAAAAGAAAATTTTTCGTTGTTATAATTTTTTTATTTCATTAGGTTCAAATTTTCCCATCATAAATCTGTTTTTTGTTAAATCATAGCCACCATAAGCTTAGGAGCTTATCCCGCAAAACAAAATGACGTGATTTTATTAGTAAAATGACATTGTTTTACAGGATGGGCTCCAGAGCTCATAAATGCGTTGAGCATCTAATACAGACACAATTTTATGTTATTTCAGAATAATTACAATTATTTGAAAAAATTATTATATAATTCAGAGCAAGGATATTAGCTATATATATGATTTAAAATATATACACTTGAATGATACTTTTAACCAATGTATGTATTTAAAAGATTAATAAATAAATAAGTTTAAATTAATAAATGCGATCAAGAATTAAAATTATTGAAATAGTAAAATTTAGAAAGATAAAATTCATTAAATTTATAATAGGATAAAATTGAATAATATAAAAAAATTGAAAATATATGTGGCAATTATTTTTTGAAAATTTATAAGTGTTTAAATAAGTCATAATTAAGTAATATTTATGTTAAGAAGAAAAATTTTGGTAGAAAAAAGGTCAATTGCATTAATTAACGGTCAACTGAAATTGGGTGAATGAAAGTAGAGTACTAAAATTAGAATAGAGGTTTGTGCAACACGCCTTTTGGTTTCAAAGAAGATCCATTTTAATTTTTTAAAATAAAAGAAATGTCTCTGTAATTTAGGTTAAATAAAAGAAAAATCAGTGTATTTCACTCGAAAGAAAATTTACCTACCTCAGTTATGGTTGCTTAGCTATGAATCTCTGGCATGCTCTGCTGCCAGTAATAAGTCTAAATCTCTCGAGCTTCTCCACCTTCATTGCAGATTCATCGACGTGGAAAGAGAATGTGGGGAGGAAGAGAAGATAATAGCATCAGATCTAAATATTTTTCAAGGGATGATTTAGTGGCTGAAACAACATAAAAAATATGGAATTAGTGAAGGAATCTATTCCATGTAAATTTTCGTTAGTAATCCTTCAAAAGTTAACGGTTGAAATATCGACAGGGAAGAGAAAGAATATGACGGTGTCTTGTTGCTGGGGAACTCATATACGGTCCACGGAATCTTCATCTATATATATTCTACCAGTATAATTCCAATGTATCTACTTAAGGAAATTAGCATTACAAAATATAATCACATTTACAATTAGAAATGATTTGTCTTTCACTTTTATATCAACTAAAATAAAAATGTAATTATTAACCATCATTTATTGAATCACAAAATGACGATTCTTATGGAACAACGATCATAAAACAATTTCAAAAGATTTATTTTCCAACCTTATATCAGAGAATAACAAAAAATAATAGTCATAACAATTGAGGGTAAATTATGAATGACAAAAACAACTTAAGAAACAATCGTCATATAAACTTTTTAAACAGTCTGTCACCCAACTACTCTTTCCCTAGCTGCTATGATTTAATATACATTTTCATGAATCTCTAATTAAACTCACATTTAAACCCTTGCACGGAGCTCTTCCTCCACAAGCACTTTATCATGATATTCTCTCTAGTTGCATTTTCAATGCTATTCGCAATGATTGGATTTGCAAAATTTGCCATATGTCAATTATACATAATGACATGTTTTGCAAATCTAATCGTTACGAATTCCATAGACAAAAATTTATCGGGACGTACAGGCACATTTGGCTTGATAACCCACGAAACACTTTCCATTCTACTTCCACAAAACCCTAAATGCAAACTTACATCTTTCATTTGTTCTTTGAACGAAAAGGTTGACAAATTAGTAGATAATGAAGAATATGATGATGCATCATTTCTTCATCTTAATGACTTTTTATTTTTTGTTTGGTTTTTTAATTATCTTTATTATTTTTTAATATTTTGTGGGTAATATGGTCGTTGATTATGCAAACACAAACCGATATTTTAAAAAAAAAAAACTCAAATACATAACAATTATTAAATAAAACCCATCACTTATTAGAATACATTTCAATTCCTAACAATTATTAAGAAACAATCATCACCATTTATAAAATATAATGATTGTAACATCCCATTTTAAAAACAACGAAATTTTTTTTTTTTTTAAAAAACGGTGATCAGAGTAGAGCTTTTTGACCAAAACGAGTAACTGAACCTTGATAAAACATAACCACAGTGTAATTGTTCTATTACAGTTTTCTAACATCCGAAAGAATGTAAAATACATAACTAGAGACATAACAAAATAAAACTCCGTCCTAGGTTCTACGCAGCCTGCTTGCCTCTCTCTTCCGACCTTGGTCCTCCCGACCCTGAAGCTACAGCTGAGATCCAATTTCCAATTGGATCTCAGGTAACGGTTAACCTTATGCTCAAATAAGACAGTATATGGATAACAGCATGTACATAATCACATAACAGCAGTATATCACTACATAAGCACACAGCAGATGCATGATCACATATTGGCAGAACATAAGCACACAGCAGTATGTAAAGCCCCACATAATGTTTGCACATAACCAATGCCACAACGGCCCATCGTGTCCTCAGCGCTAGAAAAACCCAACAGCGTTATCAAGACTATAACCCGTATAAAGTTGTATGTATACCGACAACCCTAGACAGGCTTCAGTATATAAGCATGTCTATCACATATAGTATATGAGCAGCATAAGTGTTAAGGTTACAATACGCGTCCGTACCTCCGTTGACGATTCCGAACACTTCAGTAGAATTGTGGTACGCTTGACGGCGGTATGACAGCGGAAACAGCGATTCGTGATTTCGGGTATCTTATAAGGATAGTATCACCGGTGTGAGCATTTAAGATCATATCAGACAAATTTCAGTACAAATTACTATTTTGCCCCTAGATTTTTGGCGGAATTTCGCCAGCACTTCGCTATTCTGATTTTAAACTTTCAAAATTTTTGTTATAACCCTTCCTCTAGCATACTCCTAAGATAGATATCATATTTATTCCTAAAAACATGATATCTATGCTAACTTAGAATTAAAGACTACTCTAACAATTCTACTATAACTACCGAAAAACTACTTAAACTAAAGACTAAGGAATGAAGAACTTACTCAGAGCTTTGCTATGAACTTCTTACTCCTCTTCCAGAGCTTCTCTCTCTAACTTCTCTCTAGGATTGTGAGTGAATTGGTGAAAAATGAAGAAGAATGAGAGACTATTTATAGAAAAAGGGAGTGGCAATTCCGTAATTTCGCTGAACTTATCTGGTTGAATTCTGACCGTCGGATCGCATTTTTTTGGAGTGGCTTGATCTTGGCCATACACCTATAGGCTGACCTCCCCCTCCCACAAGAAAACAAAATTGATGACATCATCATGCTTACGTCATCTTACTTTATCAGATGAAATTCCTGGTTCAGTGTCCTGATCGCGAAATTTTTGTAAGATCTTAAAATTCCGGAACAACACTCTGAAGATCTTTTCTTCCTCTTCAAAAATACTGGATTTTCCTATCCTTATACTCTCATTAAGGACATTTCGTTATCTGCCGAAAATCCTCGGTATTCGCGACCGGTTACAGAAATAACGTTGGCCGGCGCCAACTTCGGGATAAAAATTCACTGATTAATAATATGTTCTGACCCTAGAAACCTAGTCCACGGTTTTCTAGGTAGAATTTTATTTCTATCCGTGGTCAATTATCCTGTTCACTTATTATTATAATATTACTTATTTAACACATCCTTTATCTCATATTATTATTATATCTAAATATCTAATTCATCCTTATCCCTCCCCCTAATTTCGGCCCACACACATAATATATATATATATATATATATATATATATTTTTTTTTTTTTTTTCTTTTTTTCCATTTCCCATAATATTCTATTATCTTGTATTTATTTCCCCAAAATTTCCTATTGGTCCATAAGCAATTACATGGATTTAGGCTTTTAGAATTCCTTGAAAAATTCTTAAGCGCTTGATCTTGTTTTTTTCAAGATTGCATCCTAACCCTTACTATTACTTAATTAGGCCAAAAAAAAAATTCGATCCTTAATAATACTTATTTATATTTATTTTATTTCTCATGTTTCCTAAATTTTCTATAAGCTTATAAAATTCCCAAAAATTACTTAATTAATCCTTTAATAATAATTTTCTTAATTAAAACTAATCATTTTCTCACAACAATTTTATTAACATTTATAATTCAAGTTCCATGCAAATTATCAAAAATCATAGAGTCAATCTTAGTCTTAGAATACTTTTTAATTCTCCTTCTTTTTATTTTCATAGGAAATAATTTATTAAATTGTCTAAATTAAGAATAATATGCTTTCTAAATTTTTAATAATTATTCCATGCCTTTTAGAATTTTTCCTAATTCTTCTCAGGATGTTTTATGGCCTTAAGACACATTTCCGATATTAAATTTCCTTTAATTTTTCTTAATATTTTTCTCTTAATCACATAACATGTTAAGACCAAAATCTTCGTAAATAGGCATTTTTATTATTGTGACATAATATTCCAGATAATAGTTATCCGGGTATTACAATGATACTAAAGGATGCAATCGGCTTGATAATCCACAAAACTCTTTCTATTTAAATATCCAAAAGTTGAATTTCACTTCTCCACTTCCATTTCAACTTCTTGTAGCTAACTGCAAGCTTTTGTTATTCACCAAAATCATGGACAAGTGTAAGAGAACTTCTGATTCATCATCTGGGAAAAAATCAAAAAATGAACTCCCTCCACCAACAAGCCACCAACAAGCATTGAAGGGCTCGTCTACACGACCTACAAGCTCCATCATATGGTCTAGGTTTACCTACGAGACCAAGGACACATGAATCAGTGCTTAAAGAATTTATCTCTCTTGTTCGCTCTATGAACGAGAAGGTGGACAAATTGCTGAAGAAAGAAGAATCTAAAGATGCATTAGATTCTTAAAACATTTCTATTACTTTTTATTGTTAGTTTGTATTTTTAATTTTGTTTGTATAATGGCAGTTGCATAATCAACAACCAAAATTAAGGAAAAAAAAAGTCAAATGTATAAAGGTTATTTAGTAACACTCATCACTAATTAAAATACCATACAAATACATAATGGTTGTAATTAGTAATTGTCATATTTTTTTCACAAAAATCATCATAAAATAACAAACAATTCGTCTTCTAACTTTATATAAGTGACAACAAAAACATAAAGGTTTCTATTTAAAAACCATCAACTAAATGTTTGAAACCTTTCCCCTTCCACTTTGTTCTCTGATGACTGACATAAGAACCAAATACCATTTCATTACCTACCACTACACATGACTGCTCGTCTTCAACTTCCAACATGTGCAATGATTGTTCGAATCCATCACTTCAAATCTACTTCGAACATGTTTTTCGTACTATTTCTTCATCGTCTTCCTTTATTCTCTCAATAGTTAAGATGAAACACCATGCTGTAGACTTGCTAGAAAATCCTCGGCGTCATCCTCTTCCTCCTTCACAACCTCTACATCCCTCCTCCTCCCACTCCTCCTCCACAACCTCTACTGCCTCCGCCTCTACCTCCGTCTCCACATCCTCGACCCCTCAAATGGAATGCATTGACCATGCCGTAAAGAGGTTGGCTGGATATTTGTTGAGTATGAGCAGGAAGGCCAGACTCATTCTTAATGAGTATAGGATTGGCCATCATGATCCTAACATACTCTAAGATGACTAAGGCAACTCCTTTGGTGATAAGTAGCGTGATGATCTAGGGTATGCTACTAATTTTGAAAACTTTTGATTCATTCAAATTTAAGGAAAAAAAAAAGTTTTAAAATTAGTTACAGACCGTATATTATCTATCCAACCGTATATCTATTAGAGTAATACATCCTTCATTGAGTAGCTATGCAATATGGGATGGATCAAGATTTTATAGGCTTTGCAGCTAGAATCAAGTGCGCTCCTGACCTATATCTGTGGTAATGTAAGTATTGACCTATACCTTGTGGCTCTTCACATGAATTAAGCCACAAAAACAATGAATGAGTGGAAAAAAATTAATATCCCTCTAGGAAAGGGTGCAAGGGGTATGCAAACCTTTGAGCTGCTTAAGAGTTTCCATACCCTTGTGTTCTTTCCTATAGGGACATTCATTTTTTCCCAATCTTTGTTTTTTAGGCTTAATTCCTATAAAAGACACAATTATATGTCAATAGTTACATTATGAGATATATATATATATATATATATATATATATATATATATATATATATATATATAGGTTAACAGTTGGCATTGATTCTTCCTACAAAGCCTGGAATGTATTGATCTATCCTAAATTGCATGTCAATTAGTTGTGAGGGGTGTTGTTCTATTATATACAGACGAGTCCAATTAACTAAGAAACTTTTACTTGAAGAGTTTAATATTCATACATCACGGTTATTAAATAAAAATTATCATGTATTATAAAAGTTCATGGTTCTTACTTACAAATTGTTATTTATGTTACTAAATAAATAACGTCTATCTACATGAGACCGTTATTTATTATTATTAAAAATCACGATTCTTATATAAAAAAAACCATTTTGTATGTTACTGAATGAATAATAGTTGTTTATGTTAGATCGTTATGTGTTATGCTAGCATTACTGATTATATAACAATTGTTTATATGAGCCTATTTTATATGATGCATGAATCATGCACATGATGGCCTCACAAAGCCTCAATGCATGACAAGTGATTCATTAGAACATTTATAATAGATAGATACTGAATAAATCACGGTTTGAAATTGTTATTTATTTGCACCAAGCATATATAATTCCTCCATAATGTGCATAAAGTAAATATATAAGAATAATTTTATCTCGTAAAGCATAAAAGCGCTCTTTTTAATTAAAGTGTTCCAAATAGCTCCTTAATTGAATTAATCCCCTTTCAAAAGACTTAAAATTCTTGTCGTTCTTCCTTAATTTTATCGCTTATTGTAATAAGTAATAACCATGAACCATTCAATGTCATCCATGTTCAAAGCACTTGTTAAACAAAGGATAATAACACCGTACGGCAAATAACCTATGGACTGATTACTGTTTTACGTAATGTTATTGTCCGTACGACAAAGGCCCTCACAATTATTTTTCCAACTGCTGATCATGAGAGGTACATGCAGGAGATGAAGAAGACAAAAGCAACACCATAATTACGAAAAAGATCAAAATAGTAGTAAAACAAAGAAATAACTCAAAATAATCTCCTCCTTGTGGTCGACACTAAAAGAAGGCAACACCTTTTATACACTAGTCATTGTCAGCCAATAAGAGATCGACAACACAATCCCAAAAAACCCCACAACCCTAATAATCACTTTGCCCTAGAAAGAAAAAATCCTCAAGCTTCAATTATATCCCTCATCACACAGCCACCATACTTGTCCAGAACAAAATCAAACACACAAAACTCTCTAAACATTCTCCTTCTCTCTTTCTTCTTCAACCCCTTCAGGTCTCACTTGTTCGGGTAATTTTCTCAGGAAAATCTTTTTTAAAAGAAGAAAAACAAGGGAAAAGCCAGTTCTAAAGTATAACTTCTGTTACTTTATCAGTATTAGTATCAATATATATATCTATATTATAAGGTTGTAGTATATCTGAAGAAATGGGGAGAGGTAGGGTTCAGTTGAAGAGGATAGAGAACAAGATCAACAGGCAGGTTACTTTCTCAAAGAGAAGAGTTGGATTAACGAAGAAGGCTCATGAGATCTCTGTGCTCTGTGATGCAGAGGTTGCTTTGATCGTCTTCAATCACAAAGGAAAGCTCTTTGAATATGCCTCTGAACTTTGGTATTACACACACACAGACACACATATACATAAATGCGTGTGTATTTTTGTTATATTTGCACTGTTTCTCTTTATTCTTCTGATTTTGTGATTCAGTTTGCTTCCGACTTGAGAATATGGTTTTGATCCATCTGGCATGAAAACTGAGGGAAGCAACTTTTGGTTGTTTAAAATTTATTTTTTCTCTAATCAAACAGTATTTCTTTCTATTGTTAGTTCTAATTGGCTGTATATATATAGAAGAAAACTGAATGCGGATCTTGGTATATGATAAAGTTTGATCAGCCATGTCATATAAATTAAAGCTGTATTTATAAATATACTATTTCATATTCTTAATATAAGATTTCGTTTATAAGGATGGCTTAGTATATATTAACCTTGGATGTATTACTCTAGCTTGTTTTATTTTCGTATTTTTTGTTTTAAATTTTTTCCTTGTTTTGCAGTTTGCACTCGAGTAGGGTTTTGTCTCTAGATTGAATTATATATGGAGGGGGGATTTTTGTTTTTTTAATGTGATTAGGGTGTCACTTCCCCGTCCTATCTTATCTTAAGAGAATTTTTTTTAGGCATGCCATGTTTCTATTAGTTAGAGACAAAGATAGTCTGTCTGGAAATTTTTATATCATTTTCTGTTTTTAGCCCTATTAATTATTGGTTAATCTCATTGCATTAACTAACTCTTTGTTCATTCTTTCTTACAGTACTCTCTCCCAGCCATAAATAAGGGTGTTTAATTTTAGGGAAATAATTTATATTTTTTGCATATTTATTGCATAATTTAGTTATTTGTACTTATATCATAATGTGTTTGCAGTTAGGTATTTCTTATTGGTTAAGTTTGTGTGTAAAGTATGTGGTTTGTTTTGAAGAAACAAACTTTTAATAATAAATAAAAATGTTTTTGGTGCATGTAAAAGCTTAATTAATTGAATGTTTTCCCAAATTAGGTATGTCGATCATATGTTGTAGTACATATGGACATTGGTGTTTGTTCTATCTATGGGGTAATTTAATTGTATTGGAGTTATTAATATTTGTTGTTTTACTTTAAAAATTAATTAATAATAATGATTTGGTTTTGGGTTGAAATTAGCATGAAGGAGAAAACGTTTTTGCTATAGCATTTTATCATTTTTGCTTCAACTTCTTACACACACATGCTGATTTTGCTCTCATATGAATCTTGGTGTTAATTTGTTCCCTACTGATTTTTGAGGCCATAGGGCACATATAAATAAATCTGTGTGTGTGTCCCAAGCTGGAGGATAATAAAGTATTAATATATACTAATCCTTTCTATTTGATTTATTCTCTTAATTGTTTTGCTTTGCATTTGATGAGTGTTTTGGTTCTGCATGGGTCGGATTATTAATAGAAAGAAAAAAACTACTTTCGGTCAATTCACAAATAAATATATTATTTGGAGATCAATTCGAATTATATACACACTCAAACGATCTATATACTCAGATATAATCAAGAAAATAATAGGGAAAAGGAAAATACTCAAAATAAACTACTATTATATATTAAATATCACTTTTATAACTTCACTCTCAACAAAAATACAAAACACTAACCTACACACACACACGCACACACACACACACATAAATATATATAATAATTCAACCTTCATAAATTCACACCCGGAAAACTAATTAAGAACTCACATAATCTTAAAAGACACATAATATTGAAATTTATTATTTAAGATTTTCCTTGAATTTAAATGTTTTCCTCTGTACTCCAAGATATGCTATTGATCTTCCAATCATCAATTTAATTAGATGAAGGCAGCATCGTTCAACTTCAAATATTTTCTTCTTGTTTGTTTTTTTTCGCCATTTCAATTCCCTCTTAAACTTATGCCTTTCTACACCAGTGGTATCTTTGTATTCCTTGTGTGGAGCTCTTCATCATAATTACTATTACGCAAGTTTAGATAAATTTTTTCTCATGTATTTACCTCAAACCATAAATCATGATTACAAATCTGTTTTTCGAATGCATCAATGGCCATGAGAAGTTTTGAAATCTTTGTAAGCTTTAGATCCAAATTCACCATTATATATTTACAATTTATTTTTTATTAACTTTAAAATATATAAAGCACCGGGTAAAATTAATTTCTTAATTGTTAATTATTATTTGGTCAAGCAAATTGTTAATTATTGAAAACATAATGACTAATTATTAAAAACAAATTAAAAACAAATCTAGACAGGCTATATATTGCTGTAATTTCTCCAGCAACTGAGAAACCAAGTCCTTCATTATATTCTTATTGCATATCCATTTTCCTTTGTGTATCTTCAAGTTTCTTATCTTTTTGACTCTTCATCACTACTCATACTCTCTTTTTTTTTTTTTTTTTTGCTCTGAATCACTACTCATACTCTCAAGTGTGGAGATCTCATGTCAAAATTCAAATGGAAACCTTCTTCTCTCTCTCTCTCTCTCTCTAATTTATTTACTCAAACCTTGATACCAATTTGTCAGAACCAAGAAAAGAATTTTCTTGAAGAACAATTCAAAATTACTCAAATCTACAAGGATAGAAATATGCATAGAATACACTCAAATCATATCACTCTTTTATCATGCAACTCAACCCCAATCTTAACAATACTCAAAATTTAATATATTCATACTACTTGACTAAATTATATGAAACACCTTGAACTTTATGTTATATGCAAATAACCTTTTATTATTAGTTTTTTCAATTATCTATCTTCAAATGGCTTAAAATTTAAGGGGCTTTCCTGTACAAAACTCAAAGTTCGTTTGAAGGGCTTATATACATACAAAAACAAAGTTTAACGGATAGAAAATTAATAGTTTGGGTTATCTCCATAGACTTAAAAGCTTAGGAGAGTTTATGTTTCAGTTTTGAAGGTTAAAGAGAGATTATTCATACATAATTCTTCTAACTTCAGAATTTTTTTTTTTAAAAAAAAGTTTACCTTAATATGTTTAACAATTCTTGAAACTACAATTTTTTTTTTACTAAAAAAAAAAAAACATAATTGAAACCCACATTTGACAGCACATGTATATATTCAACCCACAGGAATTCACACGTACAACTATGACCTCACACAATCCTAAAAGACACATAATATTAACATTAACCATTTCCAACAAATTAACAGTTCAATTTCGTTGCTACCAACTTAGATTCAGAGTTCTATCCTCTTTGTTCTTTGTTCTTTCTTTTTTCTTTCTTTTTTTTTTTTTAAGGTTTTGGAGTTCTATAAGAAAATCACGCCGTAGCTGTGATCCATGAAATTAGATATTTTTCTTTTCTCTTTTTTTAATGCTTCATGTCATTTCACGGTTCAGTCTTCACTTCAATTCATTGATGATGGAGTGTGGGGATCCTTGTGGATTAGTTACTTGTTATGATTCATTTTAAAGCTTAAGTCCTTTCAGTTCAGGACATTGATATATGCAAAAGCTGCATTTTGCTGCAACTTCATGTGCTTTTATCTCTCTCTCTCTCTCTGTCTTTTTTTTTTCGTTTTCATTATTTGAAATTTTCCCATCAGTAATTGATTTTGAGATTTTCATCTTCAACTTTCTTTTTAGTTATTTTTTTTCCTGAAATTCGTGCCAGTTTTCTGCTTTCATCTTTTACTCTTGCTTTTTAATGTCTGGCATGGAGTTTCAAGCCAAGTCCTTTCAAACGATGGCTTATAAATTAAGGAAAGCAAGTATAATCATTAGCTATGACTTTATTATTTCTTTTAATATAGGGAGCTAGTCCTTAAGGATGTCTTATCTTAGTTTCCTAGATGAGCCATGTGTCACCACTAGATTACCTTAAAACAAAACTTTTTTTTTTTGCTTGCAAAAACAAAACTTTTTTTTTTTGCTTGCAAAAACAAAACTAGTACTTTAATTTACTAATTTTTTTACAAACAGGAAACATAGGAATAATTGTTTTAATTAATTTTTCCAATAATTGTATTAATTAATTGATCCTTAAACTTTTCGTTTCTTTTATTTTATGGAGTGTTGATTGTCATTGATTTAACCAATGTTTCATAGTAACTCACATGATTGCTATTTGGCTGAAAAAAGAATCATGGAAAATCTATGTATGAATCATTTTGTGACTGGCTATTTGTAATTAACAAATGCGTTTTATACTATTCATAGAAGTAGATATTAACAACAGTTTACAAATATTAAGGAATTGATAAGTTAAAATCAGTTAATACTCTTAACATTTCAAAATTATTCTCAATAAATATCATTAATTACGGGAAGATGTTTAGTTACTTAGTGTATTAGTCGATCCGCACCAGGATCTTACATTGGGAAAGGACCACTGTCCATGGAGCCACTACCTCGAATGCTTGCATGGGTGCCAGCCTCCACTGAGGCAAATATTATCCTTCCATCTTGAGGATTTGTCCCTTGACAACAACTAAGAGCACCTTCCTAAAGATTCAACGCCACGACCTGAGACATAAATGCATGCCTTAAGAGTCACTTGGTAACCAAGTACACCAGGTTACCAAGTGCCCTAGTTGCGGCCTCACTTGGTTGTTGCTAATGGACAAATATTCTAAAGGAGGGGACAATACGTGCCTCGGTGTGGGTTGTCGCTTCCAATGTGAGAACCCTGATAGGATCCAAGCGGACTCTCGGCAATGGCCATTACATGTAGGATTTAGGAAGCAAAGGATATTAGGGAAAATATTAATATTTTAAACAAATGATTTTTGTAATTAAGGACCATCAAGAATGGTCTTATATTATAACAAGGATAAGTGGAGTTCATAATGTTTTTCATGAATACAACAACACAACTAACAAGTATTATTCCAATAGATGGTGTCTATTATATGGCTCGCACAATATAATTGTGCACAATCAATATTCCAATCTTTGCTTAGATTGTTAACCAAAAAGTTTTGGTCAATAATTTTATTGAGCATTTTTATCGGTTTTCCTCTACCTATTTCCAGAGGATTTCATATTGCTTAATCTATCCTTCTTAACAGTGCAATCAATGGCCTTATTTGAATGTTTCCAAACCAACTTAAATGATTTTCTACAATTTTCTCTTGTACCATTCCTATTTGTGATGTATATGACCAAACAGACATCTCAATATTCTCATATAAATTGCTGTCACTTTATGTTTGAACTGCCAACTTCTTTTTGGCTTCATGGGTGGTTAATTCAGTTAAGATTAGTTTATGATTTAGAGGAGCTAATTTATTACACACATAATTGCAAGTTGCTTATTATGCAATTATATATTGCAAAAGATCGAGGCTTGATTGTCGTTATAATATATGTCATGCTGTGGATTTCACTTTGGCTACACAGACCGGAGAGTGTGTGTGAGAGAGAGAGATAGAGAGATGAAAGAGATTTAACCATTTTTTCTTATGGGAATGAAACAGCATGGAGAAGATACTGGAACGCTATGAAAAATGTAACAATGCTGAGAGGCAGCTTACTGGAAATTATTCCGAGACGACACAGGTTTGGCTTTAATCAATTCATATATATATATATATATATATATATTGATTAGTTCTGATTGAAAAGAAACGTGTGTGAGAGAGCAAGAGAATCAGTTTACTTTCAAGTTTCAATTTATCATTTGTAATTATTCTTAAATTTCATTGTTTTTTAACCTATTTGAATCATGAAGGCCACAAACAAAGCACAATTTACTTTCATCATCTTTGTCTTTTGCTATTTCATGATCTTGTTCTTTATGTATGCTTCCTCGATGTCTTTTTGTGTCTTCAATTTCGTTAGTTTTCTTTTTCTAATCAAACGCTGTCTATTTAAAATATATATGAACATAGAAGACTAATTTTCTTAAGACTCTCCATTAGCAAATGATCATGATTCACGTGTATATCATAAACAACATATGCCCAGTATCCTTAAAAGTATTGAGAAATGTTGTGAACACATATTAGCTACACACACACACTCACACTAGCTTCTTAAGAAAAGCTAATTAATTAAGCTACATATATGTAATTCTTAAGCTAACTTAAATATAATTGCAGGAAAACTGGACCGTTGAGTATTCTAGACTGAAGGCTAAGATTAATCTGATGGAGAGAAACCAAAGGCAAGTTCTATGCTTATACTAACCATTAATTCATTAGCCAAATGGCTAGGTAGCTATTAATAGTATATCTTACCCCTTCCGTTAAGTATACAACTTAGATAATTATTTCATATATATTAAACAAAAAAATAGTTGTTTATAACAAATGTGTATTAATTTTCTTAAAATATTTTCTTTAATTGATTATTACCCTATTGATGGCAACCCCACTTAATATATGCAATCAATAAAGATATCTTGAGAAAAAATTACTTCATCTGGTTCCTAATATATGAGACAGTTAGAGGGTTGCATTTCATCTTAAATATAACTCATCAATCTATTTTGTCCCTAATATTTATTACTTTATCCCTCTGGTTCTTAATGTAACACTTACTTAGGATTTTTAATGAATTATCTCTATTAATTGCAATTTGCACATGTTAAATGGAGTTTACGTCAAGGGTAGTTTTAATACAAATCATTATTCCGCCTTTAACTTTCAGGCATTATATGGGAGAAGATCTTGCTTCACTCAGTCTCAAAGAGCTTCAGAGTTTGGAGCAACAATTAGAAACAGCCATCAAACATATCCGTACACGCAAAGTATACACACACACACACACACACACACACTTTTCTTTAATGGCACTGAGATATTTTAATTTACGTCTTCCATTTATTACAGAACCAGCTCATGTACGAGTCCATTTCTGAGCTTCAGAAAAAGGTATAGAGTGCCAGCGCTTTGTTTTGTGTGTGTGTGTGTTTTTTTTTTTTTTTTTGGGAGTGGGGGGATGCCCATTCCAACTATGCCTTAAATGTTAAATCCTTGTTCTTCTATCCCAATAAAAGTTGACTTTGTCTTTGTTTTCTAATTATCCTTGGTCTTTAATATAAGATATGTTTATCTAATTTAATTATATTAAAGAAATTAGTTAATATAACATATATTTTCTAAACTATCCTAATCATCTTCCTTAATTCTCTTCTTACCTCTCTTTTATTATTGTTGATGGAACATTAATTGAGATAAATTAGGAAAAAATTAACATGTGTAAAAAAATATGTCTAATATTTATGAATAAGAGCGACTCTCCAAATATTGATCCGGAGGGAGTAATATGCACGCTACTTCGTTCAGGCTCATAATTGAAACTTCTCCAACTGATTTTATGGATTCGTTAGTTTATTTTATTAGTTTCTAAGTAAATTAATTTGTGATTTCATCTTGTTCTCTAAATATACACATATGACAGGATAAGATGATACAGGAAGAGAATAGCATGCTCACTAAGAAGGTAATATACTATCTGTATACTATGACTCAATTTATTCATGCTTAAATTTTTTTATTTTACTGATAAATTAATTAATATAATCATTCTAATGTTCCCGGAAAAAGGCATTTATTCTCGTGTTGATGCATTAATTAAATTTAATTTAATTTAATGTAATACACTGACCACTATTCGATCAGCATCTGCGTGTTTACTTATGGATCTTTTTTGCTTTTTGTTTGCAATTGAAAGATTGAATTAGTCAACTAACTAGGTTTTATACACTACAAAAAAACACGAAATTACCCATGGAATTACTGACGGAAAAAATTCCGTCGGTAATTACCCACGTAATTCCGTGGGTGATTAAAAAATTACCAACAGAAATTTCCGTCGCAAAAAACACTGTCAATAATTTTTTTTTTACCGATGGTGTTTTTTGCGACGGAAATTTCTGTCAGTGATTTTTTAATCACCCACGAAATTCCATAGATAATTTCAGTTACCTACGGAATTCCGTGGGTAGTTATCGACGGAAAAGTCGGTAATTCTGTGGATAATTCCGTGTTTTTTTGTAGTGATATTAGAAAATGAAATGAGTAATTTAAGTATATGTAGCTAGAGATTTAGATTCGCTTAGAGAAATGTTAACTTGATCTTCACCTCATATGCCTCCATGGGATTAGTGTAACATTAAGGAAGGGTTTAATTGTTTCTATGTTCATCACTTTTAATTTAGAGGTCTTATTATTGTTTGATGTTATTAATAAAGATTATATGTGGTGTTAATTAATTAAGGGCTTTAATTGTGGAGAAAACATGACTCTTGAGAATGTAGTACTAGCACCCTCCAAAAAGCACCCATGCTTCTCAAGTTGAGAAGCCAGATGTCTTTGCCCTCTGTGTTCGTGCTTTCATAATTTGATATTTATTTGATAATATATATATATATATATATATATATATATATATATATATATATATATATATATATATATATATTTATTAATGCAAGTAAAATCTGGCAAAACAAAAAAATTAACAACGCATGTGAAATGAAAATAGATAAAGGAAAGGGAGAAGGCTGCAATGGCAGAAGCACAGCAGGCACAGTTGGAGCACCCAAACCATCAAACTGCTGCTCCTAACCCTTCTTTCTTACTCCCTCGTCCTCTTCCCACTTTAGTCACCGGGTACTTCATCTCTCTCTCTCTCTCTCTCTCTCTATGTATGTATGTACATCCACATGTATGTATAAGTATACAATTCATCTTACATAAATTTATTTTAAACATATCTATATTTAAGGTGTATTTCTATGATTACTCAACTATATTTGGATTCTTGTTAAATATATACTTTGATTTTGGTTAAATTGCATTCACTACTTTGAAGTATTGTTTTAACATAACGAAATATGGTAAACTAATTTTTGTTGTAATCATTACCATAAAGTATTTTTTTGAGTACTATCAGTAATTTTTTTTGTACAATTTTGCTCTTAGAGTATTTTTCTCAGTAGCAATGATCATCCTAAGCTTAGGATATTGAACACTAAAGTAAGAATATTTTAGGTTGATAAATGTACCAGAAATTAGCTTAGGATATAGGGTGCCATTAAAAAATATTTTAGAACTAAATGCAACAAAAATTAGCTTAACATATGAGTGTTCTTAGAAAATACTTGAGAGCGTAGGATACCTCTACTTTTTTTTTTTTTCATGCACTTGTATTGTTAGTCTACAAGATGAATTTTATGTGCGTTTGTGTAGGTATGTATGTATGTAGAGCTTATAAGCAGTAATGGAACTTACTATAGATTCATGACACATTTACTCCAATGAATGAAACTTGTTATAGATTTTGTGTTTAAGAAATTGTTCGGCACACTTTATTAAAATTATGCAATATGGATTTCCCCCTTTGGGGAGCTATTTAAATATTATTGTTTGGAGAGTGCTAGCATAAACATATGCATATTTCACATAGGTTAATAAGACTTAATTTGAAAGTTTTTAATCTTTTTTAAGGAAAAATTGAACTAAAATTCGATATCTTTAATCTTGAATGAATTTTAGTGTGTAAAATAATACCAAATTCTAACTATAATAACTTTTGATAAATAATTTACATTGAAACAGCAGAAAAAATTGCAATATAAAATGAAATTTCCAAATAAGAAATGCATTAAACATTTGATAAAGGTAAATTATAAAAAATCCCATTAACCTTATATCATATGTAAATAACCTCCCTAATGTTTGAATTATACAACAAACCTCGATATATATTTATACAAATAAGTCTCGTGTTTTATTAGTTTGTTCATTATTTATCTGAAAATGACTTAAAATTTAAGGGATTTATCTACCTAAAATTTACAGTTTGAGAGGATTATACATGCATGTAAAAGAAAAGTTTAAGGGGTATATATAAAATTGATAGTGTAGGGGCTATCTGCATAGAATTGAAAATTTATGGGGGTTTATTGTAAAGTTTTAAAGATGGTAAAGGTTATTTATTTATGATATCAAGTTTAGGAGGATTTTGCGTAATTTACCCTAATTATAAAAATAATTTACGTTTGGTAACTATGATTTATTTAAATGCAGTGGTAATTACGGTGAAGAAGAAACAGCAGTGATGGGAAGGAACGATCTTGACCTAACCCTGGAGCCAATGTATCGCGGCCACATCGATTGCTTTACCCCTAATTTATAATTATAATTATTAATTAGTTGTTATTATTAACGAATAATTTCAAAACCTCTTTGATTTTTGTTTGCCTTCTTGAATTATTATGTTTTTTTGGTTCATCGGATTGTTTTTCGTTCGGACTGTAACTGTGTGTGGAAGCATGCATTATTTATGTCTGCACGCTTCATCATGTCCTTGCTTGAAGACTTAAAAACTTTCCCCCTTGTATTGAATTGTGTTATAATACAAAACATATAAATATATGTGTGTGTGACGGAGATTTCTTTAAGCTACTTCCTCCGGTTCTAATTATAAGACATAGTTGACTTTTTTAGAGAAATTAATGAAGCTAATTAAATTACTTTAGAGTATTTTTATTTTTATTTTTTTTTTCAAACTAATTAGTTTAACTAATAAATTAATATATAATCTAAGAATACACAACATATGAAATGATTAAGTAACTTATTTTGCTTCCTTAATTCCTATTAAAAAAAGTCAACTTTATCTTATAATTAGGACAGGAGGAGATAGTATTTTTTTTCCATGTATAATACTCCCTTGGATCCTAATAAATGTATGTAATAGTATGTGGTCTATTTTACTAAACGTAAGACTTCTATTTATTTTATCTCCTTAATTTATTATTTTCTTCCTAAAGGCTCCCAAAAGCCGATGAAGAGTATATGACGAGTACTTCTTCTAATTTAATTACTAAGGCATAGGCTAGCTACATTAAATGAGTGCACAAATAGGCAATATCACTGCAAAGGAATCTTAGGAGGATTCTCGAGCATACTATTAGTTTATTACTTGAACAATAACTGAAAAGCTGCTTAATAATGTACATTAGGTTTCATGCCTTACATATATAGGAAGATGTTTTTTGTTGAATGATTGGCTTTGCTAAGTTTAGTAAGATAAATTTTTTTTTTTTTAGTAAGATAAGTTGACTACAAAATGGCTAACATTATTAAACACATTTACACTTACTAAGCAAGTCGCATCATGGAAAAGTGCAAGATTGCTAAGCAATCATTGACTGCTTAATTCCACCATGATTGAAATGCTTGATCTAGTCATTCTTAGAGGCAAGTTACAAGATTTTCGGTGAAAGAATTTCATCATATATATAGGGTTTAAAATTATTAAGTTAATTTACACCCTTAAGGATGTTATATGACCATAAAAGTCAATGGGTTATAAAAAACAGAAAGTATAAATCTTTTAAATGAGTTGCATGCACTTAGAGAGATTAAACGATCAAATATCTCATTTGTGAGATGGATCACATTTAATAATATAGATGAGGCATTATCAAGCGATGAAATTCAAATTATAGTTTTTTAGGCCTGTCCAGCTAGGATTTCATTGACATCATTTAATAACTTGAAATCATTTTATTGAGATCATTTGGTGACGGCTTTTACTTGTTGCCATCAATGTACCCCAGCCCTAGTTATAAGAGATATATATACTAGCAAATTCTTTGTTTTCGATATCGCGATGTCAGATTGTGACTACGGTTGATTACAGGTTTAGATCATCGTCTAAGCATGGCAAAATGTATTTATATTTAAAGTCTTACGCGGTGACTCTGGAACTGTAGGATTTTCCATATGCTCATGTGAATTTAATTTGAAACATGTCTTACATGTGTTATCATAGTATGTTCTAGATCTTCCTCTGTCAGCTAATTTTTATGTATATGATGCATGGTGGATACATGCTAATTTTCTATTTGGAAATTAATTTGGAAAAATTTAAAATAAGCATTATGTATGTTCTTGAATGCAATAGAAATCTTCTAGTAAACCTTAAACGTTTATTCCATTCAGTTCCTACTTGAATATTTGTTCATCTCATTTGACTAGGTACTAATATGAGACAACAAACTATAGGGGTGTTCCCTTCTGTCCCATCTTGACCATCCCATTCTCACTACAAAAATACAAACCATCACCGACGGAATTGCGACTGAAAAAATTCCGTCGTAGAAAATACCGTGACAAAGACAATTACCGATGGAATAATGTTCCGTGGGTAATTTTGGACAGAAATCACCCAAGGAACTTGGGGCTAATTTGCCAAGGAATTGCGTGGTTAAGTTCCATTGCAAAATAACTGACAGAATGTTTCTGTGGGTAATTCCCCGTGGACTTGAGACAAATATTCATAGGTAATATTGCCCAGAATCTGAATGTCCTCCCCCTTCATTTTTAAGCATTTTTCTTTTTTTTACAATTTAACACGCTTTAATGATAAAATTAGTCTTTTTCATATAACCAGAAAAATGAACAAGTTTTGAGTATATTGGTAAATGTCACAAGTTCAAAGTCACTAAAACACTAAGAAAAAAGAAAATATGTCTAAAAATTCACAAGTGTACATAAGCAATGAAAATTGTCAACTATCATTTTCAAAATCTTCATTTACATTGGTAGTAGATAGAGCATCATCATTGGTAGGGTTAGAGAGATTAGGTAAGTGAATCCTATTGCTTGCAATGTTGACAGAATCATATCAGTCGCTTGTTTGAGGTGTTAATTCTCTTGTTTTAGGTTTGCATAATCTTCTTTCATTTGAGTTATCTTCATTTGAAATTCTTGAACGTTAGAATCCACTGTAGAGTTGATGCAAGGAGCTAAGCCATAAGAGCCAATATGTTTGTTTTTAGATCCAAGCCTATAGATTCAGCCCCTCTTGTTCTTACCACCAGTAACCTCTAACCACAAATTAAGTTCATCCTGATTGGATTGGACACTACCTCCCTCAAAACTGATAGATGACTTTAGTCTCAAAATTCATCCTACAAACAAAGTACATAAAATTAGTACATCATAAAATATTTCTTTACAAATTATGAAGCCAAATTATCTTAGTAAGAAAGATAAATTTTCACATATGAAGAGTTTAATACAATTCAACATTTTACCACATCTGAAGAATTCAACAAGATGAACAAAAACAAAATTCAAGCATCATCAAGAGAGGGTGATCACTAATAGCCATAATTGTATGATATTAGCGCCCCTGCACAGCCAAATAAGTACATTTAACAAGACATGTGAAACCAACCTACATGGCGACAAGTAGAAGCAGTGCAGTGACAAAGTGACAATATGACAAGACCCTCCAAACAAACAAATTCTCACAACAAGAATACTGCACCACATTTCAAGAGATAGTAATTCTTGAACCATCAAAAAGATAAATCACTAAAATAATTACAAGCATGATGTTACAATTTTGCAAGAAAAAACCAGCCACCGTTCACATGCAGCAAGCTATTATTGTTACAAACAAGAATTTGTGAAAGACATGAAACTGATTGACCCTACACAAAAATGAAAAAAACAACTTAAGCTATGAATGCTTGATAGCAGCCATGGGGGCTAGTTATACAACATAATATAAATAGAGAACGTCACTATTTTCATACATCAGCTAGCATTTTCTGACATACTTTATGTTAATCATATGAATATCAAGTCTCATAAACATAGAATGTCACTATTTTCCATGCTTCACCATTGGACGGGTGAGAGAGAACATTGAAACCTCGACGATTCTCATAGTGCTATCTCATTTCCTATGTTGTTTTTTCATAAGCATATAATCTTTGCAGTCTTGAAATGAGAGGTAAGAAAAAAAAAAACCTACTTCCTTGCAACTTTCTTTCTTCTTCTACGAGACTTGTTAAAGGAAATATCTATCCTCACAACAAAACTTACATTAGGTGGCATCAGTGTCATCTTTATAATACAACGTATGCCCATTCGCACAACAATCAATCTTCTTATAATCTTGACCTAGCTTCAACACTAACTTCTTTGTTTGGTACAACTCTGCAAGCATAAGGATGTCTTTAGGTTATGTCCTCACCATGAGTTGGGAAACTAAAGTAAAGGCATGCTCTATAACAGCCTAAATTTTTTCGCCATGCGAATTGAGAGTAAGCCTAAATTAGGCAAATCACTAAGCCCAATTCAAGAAGAGTTCCAAGAATGACAAGAGATAAAAAGCCTCTTAGGGACTACGTGGTATGATCATTCTGGTCAATAGACCTAGTATGCATAAGTCATAGAGTTAAAAGTGCCAATGAAAAAGGGGCACAAAACACTTAATACATGGTGCTAATCGGTTGATAATGATGTCACTCAACTATGTCTGAAGGTATAGGATGATTAATTGAGCAAAAATATATTGGTATATGGCAATTCTAAGGTAGTTGGGTACGCCCTGCATTTTTTGAAGACACCGGTATATGGTATCATTTCTAGGCTTAGGTATACATGTCACAACCGTGAGTGAAACCCAAGTAAGAATCCAGGGTACACCTTGAAAACTGTGCAACACCCACACAACATACATACTCGTTCACAAAGCCAAGTGTCACAACACTCGCACATAACGCCACATGTTCCTCTCACATGATGCCACTTGTCTCACATGCAACAAAAACACACACCGTACACATACTTCTCTTTAAAAACCGTGCCCTCTCCCTTTCATACACTTGTACACACACAACCATGACACATACACACACTTGACACATGTCATCTTGCATGTAAGCTACTTGGCACACATGCAAGAAGACACACGCACACACACATGCAGTGTGACACTTGTCACACATGCATGATTGCCACTTGGCACTCACGCACGCGCGCGTGTGCACACACACAAATCCTTATACTCACTCCCCCATAATTCATATCAGCTGATCTCCCTCCCTCTCAAACCATATGGCACATACCCCCCTCATTCATTCTCTCATTTGGTCTCATCTCTCAACCATAACACACAACCTTCTCCTATCCTTGTTTCAACCGTACACACACATACCTTCCTCCATTGATTCTCAATCTTTTATCCATTCCCTTCCTCTCGGCAACACATTTGCATGATGTTGTTGAAAGGCTTGGGCGAAGCATTTGGAGTTAAGGAGAAAGAGGTAGTTGCAAGAACACAAATCAAGTCCAGGTAAGAGATGATCTTGACCCTATGTTATTGAGCTTGTTCTTGGAATTGTTGGTAATTTCTCCTTGAATTGGAAACCTCAAATCCTAAGGGGAGGTTCTATCCAAATTCCTAAAAAAGGGTTTAAAAAATGATTAAGGACCAAATAATTAATCAGAAGGTGATTTGGAACCTAAAATCATAAGTTAGTGAAAAACTCTAAAACTGCCAGTTTAAGATTCTAAGTGGCAACAAACTTGTGGACAATTTTTGACTAAGTAAATGAAGTTCAAAAATCATGAAACTTTCCATACTTAAAGAGGGCATGCAGAACTTTAATTTGATAGGTCATTTGTAATTTTCAGAGTTTGGTACAAAGAGTAATGGATTTAACAAAATGACCTATGAATATGGAAATCTAATCTAGATAGTGGAGAAAGATAATTAAATTGGGAATTATTGGCGTATGATAAAATTGTGAAAATTTCCATATTTGAATTTGACACTAAGTTTTAATTTGATGGTAGTTTGTAATTTTTGGAGTTTTGTTCAAGGAATTATGATTTTTACAAACTAACCTAAGTTTCTGGAAAGTTAAATCTAGGCAATGAAATTGTGAACAGTGTTTTACTAATAAATTAGGTCTAAAAATTATGAAACTTTTCCAGTATGTAGTAGACACAAAAAGCTTGAATTTGATAGGTAGTTTGTAATTATGAGTTATGAGCTTTACCAACTAACTTAAGCTCATAGAAGTTTATAATGGACGGTAGTGAAAGAAAGTAAATTTGGGAATGTCTTAGCCGTAAATTATCTCAATAACTATTAATATATGAAATTAGACTTATCAAGCTTTAAGTAGGAATTGGAACCACTCCATTTGGAGTTGTATAACTCAAGATGCGATTTTTTCAAGTTCCTTGATTTTTTCAAGTTCCTGTAGAAATTAAAGGCTTGATTTCTAATAAGTCTAAGAATAATCACATTAGATAACTATGGTTATGTCCTTAGGGCCATAAAAAGAAGGAAGGAACTCCAAGCAACTCTGAAGGTTGGGAAAGAGGAAAGCCAAGGGAAGGACATTGGTCCTTAAGGTAGTGGGCTTACTTTACTTTCATATATTTGATATTATTGCTTGTTTTGATGTGTATGATTTCTCTGCCTGCTTATCTATGCGTAACATATTTGAATGGTTAAAACTCTGTTTCTAGTTATGCTATGACCATGAGTATGAGCATTAAGCATGTAGAATTGTCATTATGTTAGCATGAACCTATGCAAGGCAAGCGTTTCATACACTAGCATTTACTTGCATGCATTGTATTGGTATTGTCTACTACTTAGATTCCTCAGAATCTCACCCTCCATTACCAACCAATAGACAAGTGAGCACATGTAAGAAGTGTTGCACGAGCTCCAGAATGAAGTGTTGCTTGAAGACGGCCCATCAGAGGGATAGCTTGAAGAATCAAGGGATGACAATGTTTAATTTGCTTAATTTTCACTATCTGTAATAAATGTAAACGTATATTAAGGGGTATAAACCCTAGGAATACCCCTATTATGTACTCAAAATTTAAGTTTGTATCAGTATATTGAACTATTTCTGATTTTGCCACACAACTGCATATGATTATGGTCAATAGTGTAGGTACCTTGGATGGGTGTTACATGCTCAGAAATATTAGTTTTCACCTTAATACTCAATAACTACAATGTTGTTGAAAGCTGAGATTCTTCACAACCTTCCCACAACGGTTGTTGTGTGGGACGTAACATGTCATAAAATTCTCTTGCGTCAGTATTTGGCATCTCTTTAATACCTTCATCACACTTATCTCTAAAACTCGGCCCGATTACATCTATCACCATCAACTCATATTGACTTAGCTGGTTTCCAAGTGCCCCATATGAGGCATGTAGGGCACTTGGTATTAGAGACATGGAGTGATGATTTCCTACTCATGTTTCATCATGAATAGTCCATACATAATAGTCTGGCATGAAACCCTTACTATAAAGGTGCACCTTCACCTCATCCAAAGGTAGATGATACTTACTTTTACATTTCACACATTGACACTTAAGCTCTCCCAATTTTTGACAATACGGTGATTAATATGCATATGCAGAAAACCAATCAACACCCTGCTCGAACTCTATCGTAACCCATTTAGTCCTCAGATTAATTTTGTTATACATCCATCTTCGATGTTCTGGGACTTCCATTTTAAGAAATGGGATACGGCACAAATTGGAAGCAGACAAATGCAACTTCTAAATCACATTTGATGGCAATCAACATGTATATGATGCTGCCATAAAAACTATTTGTAGCAGTCCAAAGTGATGAAGAAAACCATGGGATTATATATGTAAAGTCATGATAATGTTTACAACTTAAAAGGTGTACCAGCAATGTACCTACCATTTGAAGCAACATACTAATGTCAAGAGAACATCAAGAAGAGAAAAAAAAAAACATTTACATGACACTGAGATGTTATGAAACTTAAGAATTAAACAACAAATATGAAGGAACTACCTCAGTAGCACTGCCAATGTAAAATTTAATTCCCCATGATGTTCAATCACTCAGATTCAACCTAACATCAACAAATAGCTTATCATAACAATACATTGCAGAACATAGTAAGTAATTGCTAATTTGAAACTGTAGGTGTCTAGAAACTGATAGGATTAAAGTTGTCCCTTGTCATTAAGATTTTACCCAAGGCTTTAGTGAAATACTCAGTGTTATACAATCTGGAAAATGTTGTCTTTCGTAGAGAATAAGCAACTAATGATTAGAACAACTATAATATAATAATGGAGCCATTAATTTTTCATATCAAAATGTTTTTTTTAAAGAAAATGGGATGAAAGTGAAACACAACCAGTTGGAATGACACAAATATGAATCATTGAATTTTTGTGATTGCAGTATATCAAAATGGTAAAGCATACAAAAGAAGTGGTACAAATGAAATCTTCTCCACCAGGATCTATACAATCATAATCTTGAATCTATCTATATCTACCAAAAGAATTTTACTAAAACAGACTACAAGTATTGCTTTAAAAGTAAGTCTCTTTAGTCTTCTACGTCTACTTTGAAAGGCTGATTATATTTCAAATAACATACATATAAATTAGATTTTCCATATTGAAGTTCAAGTTTCACTTACTTTAGGTCAGCTAATTAAAAATGCTTCACTTGTTTTGTTTTCCTCTTTATTATTGTTTTGTAGGGGTGATCATGACCTTGTCCCACATTTAGCCACAGAATAATGGAAAAAGAATCTTAATATCACTGAAGAGTAATTGTTGGATTTTGTTTTTTCATGAAAAAAAGCTCACATTGTATTTCTACATAGTTTTAAGTATAACAAGCAGACGAAGGCAAATATGAGACCTAGTCATGGATCTTGGTTCTAATCATTACAGTCTTGTCGTTCAAGTTTCAAAAAAAAAAAAAGAATAATGAATATAATATATTATGATGAAGAGGTGAATGCTGGAAGGTAATTTGATAATGGCAACGTGATAACACATCAAAATGAATGATATTTCAACAACATCTTATAGAAACAATCCAGCAAAGTGAAGTAGGACACAACATTCTAGGAAATATATGTTATACAAGGAAACAAAATTCAAGAATTCAAAGACTTTGCTCAGTTAAGTATAGTGGTGGATGAATAAACTGAAAGGTAGCAACAAACCATGTATAAAGTCCCAAAATTTCAAAGTTGATTGCTTGGAACGTTCGAGACTACTGTCATCAAGGTCCATTAAGAACACGATTCATATCTCAGAATCCAAACAAACATAAGCTTATTAACTCCTTTGTTTAAAACTTGAACGATGAACTGCAGAAGAACCAAAGATAAATTTGTCTCTGAAGTCTAAGTCCACAACCTATACTATTAGTACTCCACTCTAACCCTTCAGATATGATATCTATGAACCAAAATTACAAAGTTATCTAACCAAATAATCTGTAACTCATGAAAATATTATACTTCATGTAAAAAGAAACCTTCTGGTTGTCCAGCTCACCTAAAAGAAAACAAAAGAAACTTTGCTGTCTAAGCTGAACTAGAAACAACGGAGGGCTGAGAGAAAGCTTTGTTGAGAAACGTATCAGAGCAAAATGAAAAAAAAGGAGAACATGCTAAAATGTACAAAAGCTAGCCAGAGACTCCCTAACCAAACTCAATCTCAAAATTAAGTCTTGAAAGCTTCCCAGAAAAACCAAAAAGTAATTCAATGACCAGGATCATATGCCGATTAAGAAGGGATTATGAATGAATACTTACACCCATGAGAAATTCAAAAGATCAGGGTCTAATTTCTGGAACATACACAACAAATGTTGGTGCAGCAAATTTCGGAACCACATTCATCAAAAATATGAAACAAGCTCAACTTCTTGCACATAATGGGTAGCTGAAAAATTAGGTGTATGGGTTGCTAGGAGGCGAATCATACTAGATCAACTCAGAAAATGGCTTAGGGCTTTTAGATGAGATGTCGAGTGCCAAACCTTGGATCAGAGAAGCTCAATCTTGCCGTTTCCTTGGAGAAATCCCCCTTTCAAGGTTCAAGAAGGTGAAGATTTTGCAGGCCGATTCCTAACTTTAGGGCCCGTATGGATAACGGAAAATGACACCAAGGAATAGGAAAATGGGGATTTTCAAATGGCAACGGGTGTTTGGATCAAAATTTTGTCTAAAAATATTTTCCCACCTATGACAATTTTGAACTGGATGAATGAAAATGAGTTTCTACAGAAAATAGTGGGAATCCATTCTCTAGCGCTTTATGAAAACCACCAAATATCCAAATGCCCCGAAGCTCTCCATTTTTACTGTGTCGGCGGTATAGGAATTTAGCATGGGGATGAGCTTCAAGAACCTGGTGTGGGTTTTAGCGATGACGAGAACAGGTTCAAAAACTCAGCAAGAGCGAGCAAGCACCAAGGCATAGCTTAGCGAAATAGAGTAGATTTATCAACATTCTACAAATGCAGCCTTGTTGGCTATCAAGACACTCTCGCCATTAAAAAATAGGAAAGAAAAGAAAAATCGGTCACCGTCATCAATTCTTTCTCTTCAATGGCAGTACTTATGATAATCCACTACTTTTTCCCCTCTTTCAAATTAATCTTTGCTACAACCATAGAAACAAGAGGGGGTTTATTCACATATCTTTCCTTGTTGAATATTTCCATTGCTTTTGATTTTGCCCTGTTTAGTTGTTCTGGGTTTCTCAACAACTCCATCATGTATCATTTCTAGCAATGAATGTGTCCTGTAGTGGGGAGAATATCACACAGTATCAGCAACTTGAACCATCAACCACATAAATTTATTTTACTGAGTTGGCTTTACACTCAAGTAGAGCCATTAAAACAGGCCAGGGCCATTGGGCCGGCCCATTTAACCCTAACCCTTTAAAGACCGGGTTTAGAAAAATGGACGAGATATTTGAAATTAGCTCTGGAGGGCCAGCTCTAACGGGCTTTGCGCTTAAACGGGCCGGCCCTGGAAGGCCTCGGGCTAGCCTTGCAAGCCTTTTTCACTGTAGCTTTTTTCTTTTTTTTCCTTTTTAAATTTATTAATTTATATATATATTGTATTTGTTATAGAGTTATTTATCTATTTAACTACAAATATATAATAACTATACGGCCCTGATTTACAGCCCTACACTCAAGTGTGGCATTGTGTGAGCAATTTGGTAGAAATTGAAATCTTAGAGGTAAAATGGTATTTTGTCTCATTTTCTTATAACCAAACAAAAATTTTCCTATCAACCCATTTTATTTTTCCGTGCAAACCCAGCCCATCGAGGCAAAATATTTTTCGTTCCATTCCATTCTTTTCATTCCTATTCCTACATTTTCTTTGATCTAAACGGACCCTTGCTTCAACAGAGGGAAAATTTTCGATCAAAGAGGGAGAAGCTTTTATCAAATTCAGAACAAAGGCCACCTTTGGGTTTTGTCCATTGCACAGACTTACAGACAAAATTGCTCAATTCTGTCAGTATTATTTTATATTTTAGAGAAAAAAAAACTAACTATTTTCACTGATAGAATTTAGAGACAGAATACTTCCGTCGGTATTTTCTGACAACATTCCGTCTTTAATTGTTGATGGAATAAATCTATAGAAAAATTCCATCAAGAATTGTACACTTTTGACAGAATTAATTTGTCTCTAATTAGAGATAGCTTTCTGTAGGAAATTCCATCAGAAAAATTATCGCTGCCATTTCTACCGTTAATGCATTGGAGATCACCGACGGATAATTTTCTGTTAGTAGTTTTGTGGATAATTTTTTGTTTTTTGGTAGTGTCTAATTCCGATCATTTTGGGATAGGAGAATCTCATCTTGAACAATTCACAATAGGACAAAAGCGAGATAGGACAAAATCATCACTGGGATGGGATCACGGGACATGAGATGGGCTTTGTCTTGCCCTGAAATTATACTAGTGTGTGTGTAAAAAATCTAGTATTTTTATTTTTAATCAAAATATCTAATATTTTTATGAAATATATAACTGATATCTTTTTTTCGATATATGTTAGTTATATAAAAAGTTATATATAAAAAAATCTAGTTATGTATGTAATTCTGATTACATAATTTGATGTAATCAAGATTACACTACCAAGACTAATGAATGAGGATGCATGCATCATGTAATCAAGTAATAAAGAAACTATTGCCATTATAATTTTTTAATTTGACCAAAGTGCCCACCTATAAATGATGTTAAATATGAGGTAACTACCATCATTAAATATTTAAGAAATTAATTAATTATAAAAAATATAAAAAAAATCCCCCACTAAAAAAATTAAAAAAGTTATATTCCTCCTTTAAAAATATTAAAATATCCCATTAAATAATATTTCCACTATTAAATATTAAAAATTTACTAGGAACTCCTCTTAATATTTTCACCATTAAATATTAAAATTTTATTATGAACCCAATGCATACACTACACAAATTGGAAAAAAGAAAAGAAAAGAAACTTTGAACCTAACTTGCATATTATACATATATGTCTAGATAGGAGTTATTTTGTCTCTTACTATATTATTCCCATATATTTTAATTTTTTATGTAATCCAGCTAAACATTTTTTTTTTTTTGCATATACATTATCTTTCCTTAATGGCGAATCAAACAAATTCATGTAATCATCATTATATTGCATTTTATTCCGTTACATTACCTTCGATTCTACGAACCAACCAAGCACTAAATATTTATGATCATCACTCTTATTAAGTTTAAGTTTTAATTGTTTATTATTTTGTATTATGCTTTAATTTCAATCTAAAAATGATAAAATAGGACGATTACATATTTGTGTTATATATTTTCAATCATCTAAATTCACTGTCCAACTCAAACCCTTACATTTTAGTTTTTAATGTCCAAAAAGAAGAAAAATCAGATGCTAGATCCTTAAAAAAAAAGATGTGTAACATCCCAAATTTTATTTCTAAAGTTCAATTATCATTAATAAAAGTATTTCATAATAAGTGGAATTTATCATGTATTTATTAGAGTAATTAGAATTTACCCAAAATAAGATTTATAATAAGATAAAAGAAATTATGTAGTAAAAAAAAATATAATATGAAATGAAATTTGACTAAATATAAAAAATGATAATAATAAATAAAGGGATCATGACCCTTTAGCTTTAGCTCGCAAATGGAGGTATTATATCAAATATACCCCACCTTCCTTTGGTCATTTTCATGTGTATGAGAGAGATGGTCCAGAGGCGTCGAAATTCTTCCTCTTCTAGCGCCGTTCATTATCAGTCAAGTGGTTATTCTTATTCATAAGGTTTGACTCTTTTTTTTAATTATTTATTTATTTTATTTCTTTTCAACTCACTTCTTCTACGAAGGTTGTTCAAGGAAATTTTATGTTTCAAAGGGTTTTAATATTGTACTAGTCGAGGCAAATTTTTGGGAGAGTTTTGAGTTTTGAAAAAAAAAAAAATATATATATATATATATATATATATATATATATATATATATATATATAAAGGATAATTAATAGTTAATTTTAATTGGTTTAGATTTGTTATTTGGTTGTTGTAGGAATTTAAAATTAATTTTCTATTTAAAAAGTTTAGATTTATATCCTATAGGATGTTTCTACCAATTAAATGTGGTTTAAGTAATTTATTTGGGTTACTAGAAATATTATTGAAGATTTAATCAGTTTAGTTTTCCTAAATCTTGAATTATATGAAATTATGAGTTGAGATTTGATATTTGAGTTAGAATTTGATATGATTTTGATTATGTGGAAATTTGAAGAGTTTTTTTAATAATTAAGTTATGCTCATATAAGTTATAAAAGAGATTTAATTGGTTTATGATGTTGATATTGATGATTTTATGATTATAAGTGTGTTGGAGGTGAAACTTTAATTTATGAAATTGAGTGGTTGAATTGAGAACATGGTATAAAGGTTATCTAAATATTTTGATGAGTAATTTGGGCTTACGAGAAGTGATCATCTATGATCTTGGATTGTTGAGGTTAGGGATTGTTGAGGAAATTAGGATGTTGAAAATAATGGTTGTAGAGGAAATTTGGGTTTTGAGAGTTGAATTGTATAACTTACTTATTTTATTGTTGTTTGTGGTTGATTGGTATTTACATTGATAATGTAGAGCTTTCTTGTGATCGGAAATTTCTTGTGTTTTGCTCTTCAAGTTAAGGTTAACTTTGGAGTTGAGATAATCAGGGTTAATTTATTCTATATGCTTGCTTTGAGTTGTAAGGTGTTTTCTAAACCTTACTTTCATCTATATTACTTGTATGTGTTTTGAAAAATTATGTGTACGTTTGAATATAAATTTTGTTTAGTGAATCAATGTATTTTTCAACTTATATGTATGAGCGGAGATTATGATTAAGATGGTTACTATTGTGATAGTTATGATGTTAATGATGGAATGTTATATATGGAATGATGTTCTTGTATAATTTTTAAGAATATATTGATATATTTTTTTTCCTTTTTTTGGTTATGAGATATGTTGGGTTGTGTGAAAGAGATATGGTGAAATTGTGCCCATCGGCTCTCTTATTCCTAATCGGGTTTTGAGTTGACTGTTTTGGGCGGATATCTCCCTGTTACGGATATTGGTTGTGGCATGAGAGGGAGTAGTATTCTTAAAGTGACTAGCTAACCTTTGGTTACGTATACTAGGACTAATAGGATGTACCACATCTATAAGATATAAGGAGAATCATAATGGTTGAGTGGGGATGGTTCTAATCTTTGAAATTATTAAAAAAATATTTAAGTATTGAAAATATTATTATGTTAGTTAAACTTGTTTCTCTAACTTGCAATACTTTCCTGCATATTTTATCAATTGATTTTGGTTATTGAGACTTTATGTCTCATCCCGTCGTAATTAATATTTTTCAGGTAAGGCCTCTAATTCTGCTAGAGGTCAAAGGTATAGACGTTGTGAGCTTAATTTATGGATCTATTTTGGTATTGGTGTTGTATTGATTTCTATATTGTCATTTGAGAGCTCTTATGTTTTTGAAATACTATATTGATAACTCTCCATATTTTATATATTTAAGATATATTTTGGAGATATTTGAAGAATTATCTAAACAATTTTGGGAGATTTCTATGAGATTATATTATTATAAGATCAAATCAAAGTGGTGCATTACTTGTGAGATTTCAATTTAAAATAAAATTTTTTGAGTTTAGGAAATAAATAATAGTAATTAGAAGTTAAAAAAAAAGAAAAAAAATAACTATTATTATTATTATTCATTATTATTACTATTGCTTTCACAATCAGATCAGCTGGAGAATTGATGGAATGAATTGGGCTAATGAAATGATTATTCAGTTGGGCTGGATAAGGCAATTGGAAGTGGGCCCACGGATTGAATTGACCAATGAAAGAAAAGAAACCTAAAAGCTAATTGAGAGGAGACGCACGGAAAGAAAAAAAGACAGGCGGAGACGCGGATGAATTGATTAAAACCTGGAGAGAGCAACACGAAAAAAGGCAGAGACTGAGACGCAGAATATCGAACAGAACAGAGACGTGGCTGTGCCCGGGGGGGGGGGTCTCGAATGGATTAAATCAGAGAGAAAGAGGCGCACAGCTGATCAGATTTGAACGAAGAAGCTGCTGGTTCAATTTCCTGTGTTCTTTTTCTTTGTTCTGTTATCTCAGAATCGAGTTCCATTTCCATTCTTTATCATTTTCCATTTTCCACATCTCTCTGAACCTGGATTTAATTTGCTGTGAATTGGATTAAATGAGTAGCTAAATCTTTTATTTTAGGATTCTTTTGACCCTTTGTACTTTGTATCTATGGATTAATACTTAGATTTTTCTCTTTTTGGTAGATAAATATATATATATATATATGTGTTGATTTCAATCTAGACTTAATGCTTCTAAGTAATTTGTCTCCATTTCTATTTAGTTGATTTATTTATCTTGGTTTGACTTGAAAAAGCTAATCTACGTTGATTGAAATCATGCTTGTTTTGAAATTTACTTGATAAGGTTTGTTGGTAAAATAGAGATATATTTACTAATTTTGTATTGTCACATTAAGGCTATTACTTAAACATTGATTCTCATTAATTTTAGCAAGAAATTGTACATTTTAATGAGAAGAGAAATTTGACATTGATTTGAGAGAGCTTATCAGGTGTTTATGAACCTTAGACTAACACATATATCCCCTGAACCTTAAACTTATTTTTTAAAAAATTAATCAAGCTTTTGATAAATTTGTTGATATTTTTCAGATAAAAAATTTCTTAACTTTTTTCTAAATTTACTAAACATATAAAATATATCATTAAAAAATTACTAGTATAATTGTTTAAAGCAGAATAGTCAATCGCGCGCTATAGCGTCGCGATAGCGCTGGAGCGGCGCAGAACAAGGCCTTGACACAATAGAACCTCCATTGCGGAGCGTTTCAAGGTCGCGCCTGTAGCGCCAGTCGCGATGCACAAAGTCGCGTGGTGCGTCGCACGATTTTGGTGTGTTTTTTTTTTAAAAAAATTTGAGTTTAGAGATCACGATGGATTCGATTGAGCAAAAAAGAGATTATGATAGATTCGGAAACAGATTAGGAAACGATTTAAAGCCTGACCTGAAGATGCAAGAGGCCTAGGTCAGCCGTGAGACGCCAATCTTCCAAAGACGTAAGTTCCGAAGACGTAAATACTGTTGTTCTGGCTGACGAGACACGCGATCGAGTTCACAGTGAAAGTTGAGACTGTCCACTGTTTTCTCGATCATCTTCTCGGTGATCATTGATTTCTAGTTTATACAGTTCAAGTGTGACGCGTTCAAAGGGAGACGAGCTCGTTCCTTGTTGTTCAGTTCCAGTCCGACACGAGTACGAGTTCAGTTCCAGTTCCGAACACGCGTAGGTAGGTGACTTTTTTATATTTCTGCAGTACAGTTCGGGTCTGCATTTTCAATTCTTTGGGGGTTCGGAGTTCGAGACAGCAATTTCTCTTTTTAGTCAAATGCTTCTTTTTGGTCAAATATATATACTTTTGATTGCCAGCCTTCCTCGTAGCTTTCTACATCATCTTTTTGGATGTTTTGGTCAAATCTTCTTTATGGTCAAATATAATTTTTTTTGGTTAAATGCTTCTTTTTGATAAAATATAAATATTTTTTGGTCGCCAGCCTTCCTCGTAGCTTTCTGGATCATCATCTTCTTTGGATGTTTTGGTCAAATATAATTTTTTTGGTCAAATATAAATTTGCTTTGGTCGCCAGCCTCCCTCGTAGCTTTCTGGATCATCTTCTTTGGATGTTTTGGTCAAATATGTTTTGGTCAAATATAATTTTTTTGGTCAAATATAAATTTTCTTTGGTCGCCAACCTTCCTCGTAGCTTTCTGGATCATCTTCTTTGGATGTTTTGGTCAAAATCAAATATAATTGTTTTGGTCAAAGGCTTCGAAAAGACACTGTTATAATTTCTAAAATATCCACTCTTGCACAGTAACTATGCGATCTAAGTAGGACCTTTTTTTTTTGGTCAAATGCTTCTTACTTCTAACAAAGTGGCGTTATAAAGTTTTGAAATATCTACTTAGTTTGTACTTTGTACAATAACAATGCCATCCCAGTCACAACAAACTTCAGCTACGGTACCGCAAACTTCAACCAAAGTCTTTTCTTGTGCAATGGTCAAACCTACGGGTGAAAATATTGATATAGCATGGAAGTGGAATAGCTTGAGTGATATAAATAATAGGAAGAGTGTCACATGTGATTTCTGTGGCAAAGTGACTACAGGTGGGATTACTCGGGCAAAAAGGCATCAAATGGGAATAAGAGGAGATGTGAATGCTTGTTTGAAATGCCCAGCTGAAGTTAAAAATCTACTCAAGGAAGCTGCTGAGAAAAAGAAGGTTGCTCAAACTTACAATGAGTTGCAAGATGATAATGAGGAAGAAGAGATTGAAGAAATTCATAGTTTACGCATGGGAAAAAGGCCAGCAACATCAAGTGATCTATCTACCAAGAAAGCCAAAAGCGTGAAAGGCCCTATGGATTTACATCTTTTTAAAAGTCCTGAAGCAACTATCAAATTGGGAAAGAATAAGAAGCAAACAAGTATAACTGATGCTTGTGATAAAGAAGCAAGGGATAGAACTTATCAATACATAGCTCAATTCTTTTATAGGAATGGAATAGCTTTCAATGTTGCTCGTACAAGAAGCTTCAAGTTGATGCTTGAAGCTGTTGGAAACTATGGTCCACATCTAAAGGCTCCAACCTATCATGAATTGCGAGTTCCATTCCTTAAAAAGGAAATTGAGCGAACAAACGAAATGTTGAAGAGTCACAAGAAAGAATGAGAGGCATTTGGATGTTCAATTATGTCGGATGCATGGACGGATAGGAAGAATAGGACCTTGATCAATTTCATGGTGAATTGTCCATCTGGGACTATGTTTGTGAGGAGTGTTGATGCTTCATCATATATGAAGACTGGGGAGAAGTTATTTCAGCTATTAGATGATTTTGTGGAGGAGATTGGAGAAAGGAATGTGGTTCAAGTGGTAACTGACAATGGCAGCAACTATGTTTTAGCTGGTAAATTGTTACAAGCCAAGAGAACCAACCTTTATTGGACTCCGTGTACTACACATTGCTTGGACTTGATGTTAGAAGACATTGGGAAGCTTCCTAAAGTTAAAACGACAATACAAAGAGGCATTAGTCTAGTAGGTTTTATTTATAACCACTCATTGGCCCTAAACATGATGAGGAAGTATACAGAGAAGACTGAATTGGTTAGATATGGAGTCACAAGGTTTGCTACAACCTTCCTTACATTACAAAGGTTGCACAAATTAAAAAATAAACTTAGAGTGATGGTCACCTCAGATGAATGGTCCAAGTCTAAGGCTGCTAAAGATGTTAAGGGAAAAAGGGCAACTGACACTATACTTATGCCTACATTTTGGAATGGTGTCCTTTATTCTCTTAAGGCTATGGGGCCTCTTGTACGTGTTCTTAGGCTTGTTGATAATGAAAAAAAGTGCGCGATGGGTTACATATATGAAGCTATGGATAGGGCTAAGGAAGCTATTCAAAAATCTTTTAATGGAAATGAAGACAAGTACAAAGAGATTTTTGCAATTGTTGACAAAAGATGGGAGTGCCAACTTCATCATCCATTGCATGCATCAGCTCATTTTCTAAACCCAGAGTTTTATTATAAAAATCCAGAAATTGAATTTGATGAGGAAGTGACTTCAGGACTTTATAAATGCATTGAGAAGTTAATACCGACCGATGAAGAGGCAGATAAGATTACAAATGAGTTGTCTCTTTATAAAAGAGTTGTAGGCAACTTTGGTTTGAGGCCAGCAATAAGACAAAGGACCACTGTGGCTCCTGGTAAGTAAAAGCGCATTCTTTGATAAAATTAATTACATTGTAATTCAAACTAGTGGTTTTGCTAAATTGCTAATTAGTTCACTCATTACAGCTGAGTGGTGGAGGATGTATGGAGCATCTACTCCAAGTTTGCAAAAACTTGCCATCAAAGTGTTAAGCTTGACTTGTAGTGCATCCGGATGTGAGCGTAATTGGAGTATTTTTGAGCATGTAAGTAACTAAGTATTCATTTAAATTTTAAACGATTCTACTTTATAGAATTTCAAGTAGTGATTGTGAAACAAACATTCTTTTTTTGTAAATTATACAACAGATTCATTCTAAGAAGAGAAGCAAACTTGAGCATCAAAAGTTACAAGACTTGGTTTTTGTTAAGTATAACCAAGCTCTTAAGGAATGCTTTGATTGCCGTGATGTGATTGATCCCATTCTCCTAAATGACATTGATGATAGTAATGAGTGGTTGGTGGGGGAAATGGGTGGAGATGAAGAAGTTGCTGAAGAAGAGTTAGTTTTTGAGGATGACACTTTGACTTGGGGAGCTGTTGCTGATATAGTTGGAGCTGGTGAACCTAGAACACACACTCGGCAGCAAAGCAAATTAAAAAATAAATATGTTGCAACTTCAAGGCCTTCAACTAGCAATAACAGAAAGGGTATCATTGAAGACGAAGAGGAAGAGGCAAATGATGAAGAAAGTGACAATGAGGAGGAACAGATCTACAAGTCTAGTAGTGGTGAAAGCAACAATGATGAAGAAGACTTGGATGATCTTTTCAATGAAGACTAAAGAGAACTTTTTCTTATATTTATGACCTTTAGAGACTAATTTAATTTTGAATGGTTTCTTATATGTTATTGTTTTATTTATGGTTTTTAAAGACTTGAATAATTTATTGTTTAATGATGAATATGTTTTACATTTTGAGTATATTTTTATTCTTTAATATTTATATGTGTATCTTCAATGTAGTGGTCATCCCGCAATGCGCTATAACGCTATAGCGTTTTTTGGGCTTGCCGCTACGCGCCGCTATCTGGGATTGACTACCTTGGTTTAAAGATAAATTAGGGACTTGGTATAATGAGAGGTAAGTTAGTGAATAAGATTTATTTTAATATATGGTTTTTAATTTTAAAAAAATACTTGGAGAATATTTTTAAAATATTCTTTAACAGTGTTAATAGTTTAGATTGAAGTGCATGTTTTGAAATAAATAGAAGGTATTGTAATTAAGGTAAAATAATAGGGTAGATAGAGTATTTTATTCTTTTTTTTTTTTTGAAATTGGTGGGACGTTATTGGGCTATTGTTTGGGTTTCAAATTTTGACACAGGCTTGCTGCCAGGAATTTCCCCGAACTGGGAACCGGGCGGTCCAGGCCCAAGTAAAATCCGGCCACCTCATCCGGGAAACAACCTTTATCGACTTCGACCACAACTGGCGGTAGAAAACTGGAAAATTTCATGAGAAAGTACTCATGAGCCGAACATATTCACTGAACGTTAGTCGTAGTTGTTGCTCGTGCGTTTAGCGTTTGTTTTAGTTTTCCCTCCGTCTCAAACACCGCCGTTTGCCATTCACAGCAGTGTTAGTTGTAGAACCGCCGCCGCCGCACACCTAAGTTATATCGAGCTAAGGAAGCAGGAAGGGATTAGCTTGACAGGTAGGTTGGTTTCTGTGCATTTGTCTGCTCTTTCTCTTCCTTTTCGTTTTGAGAGGTTATTATGAGGTGATTAATATCTGGCGGTATTTTTGCTTAGGCTGATTCAAATTTGGGGGAGAAATCAAGCTAAGTTGAGCACTTGTATATCTCTATTTTATTTGGTTAGCCGTGCGGTTTTTTTCTGCAACCCTTTGTATTTTTCCCATGGAGTTCAATCCACCAGAGACCTCTTCTCAACAAAAGAGAAAGCCCAAGAAAAAACGAAGCCGGGAAGACCCAGAGCTTGAACACCTGAACTCATTGTCGTGGAACCCCTCTCTTTCTGAACATGATGATCCTTTTTCTTTGGTTGTAGGCTCAAATGAACTTGAAGGAGGTTTGAATTTATTTTTAACATTTTGTATGGTTTTGTTTTGCTTATGGATAGGTAAATTTTGGGCGTGAAGTTTTTGTTGGACGAATTTTCTAAAACTGGTTTGGTAGTAGCTGAAAGTAGGTTGAGAAGTTTTGTGCTTTACTAGAGTTTAGACATAAACTCGAGAAGGTTTGGGAACTTTCTTGTGCTGCTAATTATAATCTGAAGTCCTTGAATGCACTATAGCCATATATACGAAAGGGAGAATTTTGTTCTTAGACTTCAATTTTTTTTTCCCTGGGAATATTGCCCGTACAGGTTTCCTTTCACTGGAAGAGATTGATGAAGCTGAGTATGGTTTAGAAATTCCTCATCCCAAAGAAGGCAAGAGAAAGAAGAAGTCTAAAAATAAAGCAGATTTGAAGAAACAGAAGCTATGTGAAGTAGAGGGTGCCTCTAATGACGAGGTTGGCGTGAATTTTGAAGAAAACAAGGATGAGAGTGTGATGACTATAAAGAAGGTGAAGAAGAAGAAAAAGAAGGAGGAGGAGGAAGAGGAGGGGAAGGAAGCTGCTGGTATGTGCTAGATCATGCTCAAATTTAATCCAAAATTATGCTTATGTGTTCATGCATTTGTACTTGAGTTTGTTAGTGCGTGTGCAAGAGCATATTGAGATTAATTCCACAACTCAAGGGCGTGTTTGCTTTGGTTACTAGGCTGTCTGTTTCCAACTTCCATCATTGTTCCTGTTGGAAACCTATCGAAGTTTCATAGGAAGTTTATTTAGTTTTGTATGATGTCCTTAATGGATAAACATATTGTTATCTTCAAGGGCAACTATCCTGTAATCATTACTTGAGGATTAAGTATCAGTCTTGGTATTTATCTTCTGTTTTCTGTGTTTTATCAGTATTTTCAGCATAGCATACATACAGTTGGAGCCCTTTCTAGTTCCTTAATCTTTTCTTATGCCATTTCGAGCAAAAAAAAAAAAAAAATCTTTTCTTATGCCATGAAATTTACCTTTCTGTCGGTACCTTATCTTCCCCTCTGCCAATCCTATTTAAGCTTAACTTTTTTTGTTTCAGTTTAGACTTGATTATGTTATCCTTTTTCCCGTCATTTTAAGCTGTTACAACTGATATTTACAGTTTTGTTCCTTCTTGTCTGCCCATACATTATTAATACTTGGGCAAGAGTAAGCTGTTTCACTAACCACAGCTTCTGCTTCCAGATCAAGTTATTAATGTGAAAGATGATAATGATGAAGAGGACATTGATGAAATGGAATTTTTTGCATGGACTGAGTTGAGACTTCATCCTCTGCTCATGAAAGCAATTTACAAGCTTGGGTTCAAGGAACCCACGCCAATACAGAAAGTTTGTATTCCAGCTGCTGCTCATCAAGGGAAGGTCAGTCAAGGTTTCTCTTCTGGGAACCAGGTGATCTTGATTCAAATGATTTGTGGTGATGATACTTATTGTTTGTTCACTTTGGCAGGATGTTGTTGGGGCTTCTGAGACTGGATCTGGGAAAACTCTTGCCTTTGGTTTGCCCATTTTGCAACGCCTTTTAGAGGAGAGAGAGAAGGCTGCAAATATGGTTGAACAAAGGGGTGAAGAACCTGACAAATATGCTCCTTCTGGCGTTCTAAGGGCTCTCATAATTGCTCCAACTAGGGAACTTGCGCTGCAGGTATTTATCAAGGGTTTTGGTTCAGTTATGTATTTAGCGTCTGAATGTTAAGTTCTACACAAATGGATGAAGGAGTAGCTTGCTTAGTTTTAATAACTATTGTGTTATGGGGCTAATAATGGGTTTCCTATGATTTTATGGTGGTTGACAAAACAAATTAGCCGACAAAATAATAAGGAATATAAACCTCATATTTAATGACATTCAAGAAAGCATACTACTTGAAATTTGATATTGGCAAGTGTTTTCAAGTTCTATTCAAATTCAAATTTGGTCTTGTACAAAATCTGGCATTGAAATATGGTTTCTTGGCCTACCAACATTTTACAAATCTCTGTACTCCATCTTGCTTTGTTTTGGAATAATTTGTTAAAGCAGATGCTTGTATTTTCAAGGTAGTCTCTGGTCTCCAAGTGTTGTATGGACTTGGACAATGTTTGTGGCTTTTATTTGATTGTAGGTTTTGCTTTCAAGGGAGTATCTCTCTTAGATATGCATAGAGATTAGGCAGTTTGGCTGCATTTTCAAGTTTTAGTCTTTGTAAATACTCTTTAAGCTGTGAGGCTTGTTTTGCCCCTCCAACGCTCAGGTCATTCATCTAAATTCTTTTTTTTTTAAGAAAGTACTGAAACTAAGTTTTCTATTTTCTATTGGATTGTCCTACATTTGTGGTCTTTTGGCTTTGGGAGGATATTTTTTGTATGGCTATGTGCATCCATAAGAACTAATCTATTTTGGGTTGGGTTTCTCTCCTCATATTTTTCTCATCATCCCTTTTAATTTCTAAATCATATCCGTCCAATCAATACAATACTACTTTAACTTTTCTCTCATTTTCTCAATCAATGGCCCAAATGGGCTGATGGGAGAAAATTAGAAAAAAGATTAGGAGAGGATCTCTTTCCATCTATTTTTGGTTCACAAAGTAGCAACAATCAATTGTTTTGTTAGCAATTTTAACAACGACGTTACCCAATTGTTACTTATGGATGCACATAGCGATATTGTTTATTGCTAACAAAATAAAGGATGGGTAACATCATTGTTAAAATTGCTACCAAAACAATTGATTATTACTATTTGAACCAGAAATAGATAGTTCTTATGGTCTATGGATGCACATAACGATATTGTTTATTGCTAAATTTGCATCTTCGCCCTTTTTCCTTCCTCAAATAATTTTTCATCATATATATAATTCCTGAGGCGAAATTTATATTATAGCTTAATTCCAAAACATTTACTTGTGTGTATTCTTCTAGTTCTTTTTATTTTTATTTTTATGTTTTTCCCAAAACACATAATGATGGAATATTTTTGAACCACTAGGCGCAGAACCTTACTTGGCACACAACTTCCGCATATCTCTTTTACTTAGGTCGTGAAATCATGTTGCTCTAGAAATTGCTATTAAATGAGACGTAATATATTTTTTTTTATTAAATGTCTACTTTGAATTTCATTAAATGGTACACTTTTTTTTTAATATAAGATTTAACATCATTTAATATATTAGTATAATATATATTGCAAAAATTTACTAAATCATATATTCCTCTCAGATAATTGTGTTCTCAATCAGATTCTTATAGTTTGACATGCTTCCTGGTGACCCAATAGAAATAATTATTCCTAATGATATGTTATTTGTCAATTTCATTATTTGAAATATACTTATGTTTTCAGGTCACTGATCATCTTAAAGCAGTAGCCAAATATATCAATGTTAGGGTGACTCCTATAGTCGGGGGCATTTTGGCAGAAAAACAGGAGAGACTCTTAAAAGCAAGGCCGGAGATTATTGTTGGGACTCCAGGGAGGTTATGGGAACTTATGTCAGCTGGGGAAAAGCATCTTGTCGAGGTGATTGATAAGACAGTACCATGAAGTTTTAGCATAATGGAACTTTTATTATGGAGATTTAGTAAACGTTTCAAGGAAAAACAGCTAGTTAGATAACTTCCAAGGTGGAACTAAAGTGCGAAAGAAGGTTGAATTGTTCATTAAGAAACTCTTTATGTAAAAATGAAACAACTAAAAGTGAAGAGCACAGTAGAAAAAGCATAGTCATAGGCTGATGGCATTGTTAATCCTACCACACCATGCTATACATGAGCTACTATTAAGTGTGCTCTTTTGGCACATTCCACTTTAAGAGGCATATCATATTAGTTGTGTTCGCTATGCTTGATAGGGTCTAACATTAATTTGCGCTTGGCCTTTCAATATTGAGACATGGTTATGTATGACTACTTCTGCAGGATTAATTAACACATGAGAATATATAAAAAAATGTGGACATCCTTAGACTAACATATCACCCGTTTAAGACCTGACAGTTTGAAGTTGAACAATGAACCATAGACCATATGGCACTTGCATCATCTACAATTAGAACTTAATAATTGTGTAGGGCACTAATAAATCATGTGATCCTATCTGGCTGCAAAGATGTCTCAAGAGGCCTTTTTCTGATATTACCTTTATGATTAGAATGTTATTGCAGCGTGTGTTTCATTCTTTCAAACCCCCAAATGTTAATGGATAAAAAATTTTGGGTTTCAAGAAGCAAGGATTGCTCCTGGACTAGGAGTCTCTTCTTTGCTATTCCATGCCATCCTAAAAATTCTGGTGCTCAATTCCTTGTGATATTGTTAAATTGAAAATTAGTTTACAACTTTCATGATTTGTTTTTGCAGTTACATTCCTTGTCATTCTTTGTGCTTGATGAGGCTGATCGAATGGTACAAAGTGGGCATTTTAAAGAGTTGCAATCAATAATTGACATGCTTCCCATGCCCAACACGTTGGGTGGGGATGATCCTCAATCTGCCCAAGATTGCATCACAATTTCAAGCTGCCAAAGAAAGAAAAGACAAACTCTAGTCTTTTCGGCAACTGTTGCGCTCTCTGCTGATTTTCGCAAGAAGCTAAAGCGTGCTTCAACAAAACAAAATCAATCAGTGTTAGATGGATTCAATTCCATTGATGCCCTGTCTGAACGTGCAGGAATGAGACCCAATGCAGCAGTGATTGATCTCACTAATCCAACAATATTGGCAGCCAAGCTAGAAGAATCATTTATTGAGTAAGTAATCTTATGCCTAAATATGGAATTTAAGTTTCTGAAATTGCAAATATTGATGATTGATAACTTTTTATATGACATCAATTATTTGTCACGGAACACAGATGCAAGGAAGAAGACAAAGATGCTTATCTGTACTATATTTTGACTGTCCATAAACAAGGCCGAACAATAGTATTCTGTACATCAATCGCAGCTTTGCGCCATATCTCTTCTTTACTGCGCATTCTTGGCATTAATGCTTGGACTCTTCATGCTCAAATGCAGCAGCGAGCACGTTTCAAGGTTTTTTTTCCTTTCTTTTTTTCTCCATTCATGGTTTATTGCAAGTTTTGTTGTGCTAACTCATCTGAATGACTATAATATATAATTTTCTTTTAGTCTGTCCCTATTACTCTACAATTGCATATTTTAGCAGTATAAAAAATATGTATGACTCTGTTGATTGATGCAATAATTATTAAAGGCGTCCTCTATGTGGATCCACTTGAGCATTAGACCTTAGCAATCGAGGTTATAAAGATTGAAGTGTTATTTGGGATCAATCAATGGCACAAAGCACCTCTGCTAAAGAGGAAAGTTTAAGTTTTTACCCCAATGTGGGTATGTGGTGTGTGAGTTACCTTCCCTATGGGGGAAGGTTGTAGATGTGGTTTATAATTGTTTGTTGCCAAAAAAAAGGTATATAATACATAAACGTCACAAATTAGTATTAAGTGAAATTCATCATGAATAGATATGACCAAAGCATTTTAGTGAAAAGGGCATTTTGTAGCTTTAACATGTAACTGAACAGACATAAAAAACAAGACAATAGAGAAGGCATAGACAGAGTCAAACTGCACTTCCTGTTATATGATCTTCTTTTGCTGTTTGGATATCCCTTGTTACATCTAGGATCTCCTCTTTCAAATGCAGAGGTTTATGGTGCTACATCTGGTGCTATGATATCTCATTAGCTGTCAACCAATCAGGCTAGTGTAGAACAAATTAAAGACAGGGAAGCTACAAAACTACAGTATTTATGAGGGTTTAGTGTTGCCCTTCAATTAACATCAGCAGTGAATTCAAAACGCTGAAAAATTCGTTCTATTTTTCTAGAACAGTGAATTTGCTTCCGTCAAGTTTGTAATCCATAATATATGATAAGAAAGTTATTCTATGTTATATCCTATTTAAGCACACGGTGTCTTACTACTCACTATGATGGCCCAAAACAGGAACATAATCTCAAAAAGGTTACTTAAAACTTATGCATTCCAGTTGGTTGGCCATGCTGGTTGTAATGCGAGAAGGGAATATATGTGGAGAAATTGGTATTTGGCAACCAGGAAGAAATTTATGATGTAGAATGAGGAAGCATTTACATCTAGACATAGTAGTTTTATTTGGTTATTGGGTTCCCCTCTGTACGTCAATAACTACATCCATAGTCACGAAGTTGACGTGATAGATGGTTAGCTAACAGGGCATTTGACAGAACCAATGGTGTAGCATGAAAATTAGACCCAACAGTTTATAGCATGGAAGGCTCAGATGATTTACCTAGAATGCATAGAGAACAAGGTTTGATTACAAAAGATTGTGAAAAGGATGCACTTCTCTGATTGTTTTGTAAGGAGTTGATAAATGTCAGGTTGTTACGTGATACCCACCTCTTAATTAAACTTATATAATCAAGGGGGGCATTTGGTTTAGCTTCATTTGAAGGAATTGTGTGGTACGAGGTGAATATGTGAAGTTTTGTCTTGTAAAGCATAAAAGTGCGTTTTTTAGGTGTTCCCAAACAGGCACTAAATATGCCATCTTTGTAGACAATTAATGAACAATTTGATATTGTCTCTGCTGTAACACATACTAATATGAATCAAATTTCAAACATATCATCCTGCTCCAATATTCTACTAGTCAGTTCAGTAGCCTTGAACAAGAAGGTGATTCTTCGAATATTCTCCCCATTTTATATCGGATTCATTTGAATGTGTAGTTATACATCATGTTTAATATAATGGTATAATACATACTCAACATGGATGTGCACTCTTTTTAAAGTTGTGTTTCATAGTCCACCCCACTTTCCTCCCTGAATTGATTAGTCGTGTTCATGGGTTTTTGTGGTTAGCCTTAAAATATGAGGAAGAATGACCATTCTCATATCACGACGCCAATAGTATCATAGCCATGGGATTCCTTGTTTGTAATCAATATTATCTTTAGCATATGTCCCCTTCCAGTTCAGACCTCTTGAACATTGATATTCGTTTACCTTATCATGATATGCATATGAGTTATAAATTCTTCTCTTATTTAATGCAGGCTATTGATCGCTTTCGTGAAGATGAAAATGGCATACTTGTTGCTACTGATGTTGCAGCTAGGGGTCTTGATATTCCTGGTGTTAGGGCAGTTGTCCACTATCAGCTTCCACATTCAGCAGATGTAAGTTGATACGATATCAGGCTTCTTTGATATTTACATATATGCACCAGAAAGCCACTCTGCATTGCATGAATTTCAAGGAAAGAGCTGAAAAGAAAAAAATAAATCGAATTTGATTGAATAAAAGAAGCATTATACGCAGCCCAAAAACTGAAAACATTCTGTAAATGTTAGGTCGATAGTAAAAACTCTTCTACAATTATATGTATATTATATGATTGTTTTAGCATCTGAAAGTTATTTCTTATTTTTAGGTTTATGTTCATAGAAGTGGAAGAACAGCTAGGGCTTCTGCCGAAGGGTGCAGTATTGCTTTGATCTCACCAAAAGATACAACAAAGTTTGCTTCATTGTGCAAGTCCTTCTCCAAGGTTTTTTTTAACCCCCCAGAAAAACAAAGTTGTACTGTTCTAATCCTTTAAATTTGAGAATCTTAGTCGAAGAAATAGTAGTTGAAACTCTCTGCTGATGTTTTGATAGTAGCATTGTATTACTAGGTTCTTATGAGTTAGTTGATCCATGTATTTGGTAAAAAAAAATTAGTGGATTTACTGCAAAGTGAGCTGCTGAAGTGAAGAAGTTCTGGATATTCTATTTGCTTTTTGCTTGATCTGGACTTGATGAATGACTTACATTCGTGCTTCTTGTTTGACATATATAGGACACATTTCAGCGATTTCCTTTAGAGAATTCATACATGCCAGAAGTTCTAAAGCGATTGTCTATTGCCCGTCAAATAGACAAAATAACACGAAAGGATTCACAGGTAAATAGATTCACTTGAGTTGAAACCAAAGGAGCACCAATGCCTGACTTTTGAAGCATTATTCAATTTTCACCCACATGGGGTACATGTGAAGGTTGTGATCATTTACTATTCTTTCCACTTCAAAATGAACAAATAATTTTATACATTAATGTTTTATTACGGGCTGTAGAATTTTAATGTATGATACCTAGCCAAATCCAAATCTCATATTTTTAAATCCCCATACTGATGTAGGTATACTTTTGGATACTGTACAATGACTGGATAATTTTCCCTTCACTTCACATTTTGCTTTAAGCCTTCAACCTTTTTTTCCCCTCTTGCTTGATATGTAATTTTTTATACGCCAATGCTCTTTTTTCCCTTTGTATACTTTAGGAAAAAGCTCAGAAAAGCTGGTTTGAGCGGAATGCTGAATCAGTGGAGTTAGTTACGGAAAATGATGACAGTGAGGAGGAAAGAGTGAAGAAATTTAAGCAAATGAAAGTCAGCTCTGCTCAGTTGAAGAAGTTACAGCAGGTCTGATTCTCAATAATTTTCCCTCTTGAACTGATATGCTGCGGCTACTTTCTTTCCCACTATGTTTCTCCTCAGGTGAAATTTCCTCTGACCCCTAATTCTGGCCTAAATGAACAATTGCAGGATCTCAAAGCGCTTCTTTCACGCCCCTTACAATCAAAACAATTTTCGCATAGATACTTAGCAGGGGTATTTCCCTGTAGACCTTCATTATATGTTATTTTGTTTCTGTTCCTTCAGCTTTTATATATGTGTGCGCGCGCTAAATTGATCTTTCAAATCTGCAAAATTTTAAATCATAGATGCTCTTTCCAGGCGGGGGTCACTCCTCTGATGCAGGAACAGTTCCAACAATTAGCCAAGCAAAAGCAAGGAAGTGCTGGAGTAACTGGCAAGGGCAAATTGGTTGTGATTGGTCAAGATTGTGTAGAAGCTCTTCAGGCTTTACGGAATGCTGGTGAAGAGGTAGAATCTTCCTCCATTTCTTGTATATTGCGAGGTAGCTATGCGAGGGGGTGTGCCCTTAAGTTTCTCAGGGAATTGGTGTGGCAAAACTTGAGGACACTCCTATAAGCCTAATGTTTTATGATATACTACATCCGGTCATTAATATAGGTGCTAGTTGACTAATTTGGATAAATTAAGAAGTTAGTTATATTAATTATTTGTAACAAATATAGGTTGGTTTTCTTAAAATATCATCTTTCATCACAACCACCCTTGAATAGAAACTTCTTAGTGGTGTGTAATCAATAGGGGTATTTCAGGAAAAAAATTATAAATTTGAGAGACAGTGGATTGAGGTCTTATATTTAGGACCAAATCCAATCCCTAACTAGTTTTTATATTAAGGACTGGATCTAGTATTTCGCTTACATGAAAATACAATCAGCCCTAAAATTGAGACTAGACCTAAATAATGAGATTAATTTAGTTTTAAAATGGGGTCATATAAAGATTTCGTTAGCAGGTCAAGGGTGTGCTTTTACTAGTGTGTGTATATAATTTGTATTTTTTTTCTTGATTTGTTTAATCTGCTTAGATTCTGTAAATTAAATCCTATTTAAGAATATGTCCAGAACGTCTATGCTTTTGAGGTTCCATTTCTCATCCATTATCGTTTTGATTTGAGAATGAGGAATTTGAAATATGATTTTGTTATTGTGGGAAAGAAATCGAGAATTCCTCAAGTAATAAATGAAGTTTGGCTTATATTTTCTATTTCCTGCTCTCTCTTCCCACAGGTGCGCATGGACGCCAAGAAAATGACAGGAAAGAGGATGGAGAATTTGAAACGAAAGAGAAAAGAAGAGAAAAAACGTAATGTCCTTTGATGATTGTTTCAGTTTTCTTATAGCCACCCCTGTTATTCTTTTTAGTGCTTGTTTGGATTATTATAAAGCAAGTTCATATAAATGGAATCAAAATTTTTCTCTTACTTGTCTCGTACTAATACATCGTAAATCACAATAGAAAGAATGCTTTTGAAAATCTCTATAATTGCCATTCCAAACTAGGCCTTTAGTTTATTTTGATTGAGGGATGTCCCTTTTTTTGAATTAAGTTTTATCTGATAGAAGTATTGTAATTTCAGGTTTGCATGACCAGCGAAGGAAGCAAAAGAGAAAGATGAAATTGGAGAATGAATAGAATTGAATTGAAATATTCGCGTCTTCCATTTGGAGATGTTGCTCAGAAAAATTTCAGAGGAAGGTTAATTGCATAGGCTGTTTGGGCAAATATTTTCACCACTGAATTTGCAACAATGGTGGATTGCTCAAGCCTTACCAACGCCAGCCTAAAAAATTATTCAGTTAAGCACAAAAAAGAAAAGTTTTGTACGTGGTCTCATCAATTGAACATGGATGTAGTTTTGGCTCTTTGCCTTGACATCCATTTGTTGTGATTTTTATTTAGTTTTTTATATTATCATCCGTTATTGAGTTTAGGGTTCATGGCCGCCTCTCCTAATACAAGTGTATTTTTTGAAATTTGAACTTAAGGTCCAGAATCTAGCGGGCCTTATACTGCTAGGCTAACTCTATATTAGTCTATTTATTGTGAGTTTCAACATATAGAAAGATGGCTGTGTCCATGTAATCTTTTTTTTTATTATTATTATCGGTTTTGCCTTTTTTTAATCATATTAATTAATAATTTCAGAGGACAGAGATCAATTTCATAATGTCTATTTCTTTTTGATGTACCGCTTCAGAATGTCGAGTTTATTGCATAATGACTTTGTGGGGTTGCTCCCCCAGGCACAGCTTTAGGAAATAAACAAAAAAAAAACAACAATGAAAGGAGATGCCAACAAATAGAATTTTCCAGTAATTCTAAATTAAATACAGCATGATAATAAGGTGTATCTTAGGTACATTTACTAGCTGCTGGCAAAAAAAAAAAAAAAAAAAAAAAAAACTAGATATTTTTCTCACGTAAATGACATATCTTATTCAATACTCTTACTCGCTCTCTCTTCTTTTTGTTAAGAAACAATTTAGAGACAGTTAACTGAGCCACATTAATTAAAAAGTTAGTTAGATACAATAAAAATGTTATGTGATAAATGTAACTTTTTTTTTTTGTCAAAAATGCTTTCATTTGAGTGGACGAGAGATAATGTGTGGGAATTCTAATTTTATGGTTAACACGAGTAATCAAATAGTGATAAAATGAAAAAAAAAAAAGAATTATTTAAAACAACTTATAAACATCTGCTATATATATAGTTGGCGTGCCTCAAAATAACTTTCATAAGTAATACTCCCTCCATATCTTATTGTAAAGTTTAAATTTGTGAATTGATGTGCCTCAAAGTATAAGTTTTAGTTTATGTTTGTCCAAATATTTATTTATTTTTTCTAGCTTTACCCATTGTCCACTGTATTTATTGCATTTATTCTTTCATGTTTATCCTATTTACACATAAGGGACGTTGATGAAATTCTTTTCATCATGTTGTGGATAAAGTTAAAACAAGGTTATCAACATGGAAGGTTAGGTCTTTGTCTTATGCAGGAAGGGCCATTCTTATCTCATCGGTGACGACGGCAATACTGGGGTATGTCATGCAAACATCTTTACTTCCGATTAGCACATGTGATAGCCTAGCTCAAAGCAATCGTCAGTTTTTATGGGGAACCACTGAAGATCAAAAGCGGATCTCTCTTGTTGCCTGAGATATTACATGTAAACCTAAAGCAAGTGGTGGTTTGGGCCTTCGTCAGTCTAGCTATTACAATCATGCTTTCCTTATGAAGGTTGGGTGGCATTTAGCAGCTAGAAGGGAAGATTTTTGGGTGCAAGTCATCAGGAATAAATATAATTGTGGAACGGATGTTATACCTAAAATTGAAGAACGAAGAAGTGGGTCAAATTTGTGGAATGGGGTCAAACGTGTATGGAACAAGGTTAAAGATGGTATAGAAGAAATGCCAAATGGTCGAATACGCTGGAAATGGGCCAAGAGTGGGGATTTCACTGTTAAATCGGCATATGACAGCTTGAGACCTGCAGAGTTGAATCCTGATAAGCTGTGGGGTATTATTTGGAAGATTAAAGCACCTGAAAGATGCAAAATATTCATATGGCTTGTTCTTCATAACCGTCTTTTGACAAACACTGCTAGACGAAGGAGAGGATTAAGTGAGGACAGCTTATGTCCAGTATGTAAGGCAGCTAAGAAAAGTTTGTTACACGTTCTTCGCGATTGCCTTGAAACTCATGTACTTTGGAGGCAGTGCGTTCCCCATCATATATGGCGCACCTTTAGCAATCTGGAGGTTTATCATTGGATCCGATGGAACCTAACGTACAGTAGTGACCTGTTGCAGGCAGAAAAGTGGAAGCAGTTTTTTACCATTACATGTTGGTGGATTTGGCGAAGACGGAATAAGTTTGTCTTTGAAGGTACTCGAACATCCAACCTGGCCATTTCTTTCAGTGTATCTACAATCTCGACTTGCTTGAATGAAGCCCAGGATAGATTGAGGGTAATGGGTAGCAGGCAGGGGCTTTCAAGCACCTTCGGAATACACTAGCAGGCTCCCCCAGTTGGCTGGGTGAAGATAAACACAGACGGTGCTTTCTCACCTTTGAACCCAGGTGTGGCTAGTGGTGGCTTACTGCGAGATGAACATGGTCACTTCCTGCAAGCTTTTCTGTTCAAAGGGTCGGGGGTGATAGTTTAATAGCGGAACTCTGGGGTTGTCTTCATGGATTGAAGCTTGCGTAGGATAAAGGGGCCAAACACGTCATCCTTGAGACCGACTCAGTGGAAGCAGTGGACCTGATTAGGATCCTCACTAATGAAGTTCATGAAGACCGCTATTTAATTGGGGAAATCAAATCTGTACTAGAGCGGGATTGGGATGTTGAGATTAGACATATTAGTCGTTGGGTAAATATGGCTGCAGATCATCTTGCCACATTGAGCTTATCATGCATGCCTGGGTTTCAAATCATGTCGCATCCTGATATGGTGCTAGCAGGGCTTATTGAACGTGATAAGGGCTAGATAATGTTAGGTTTCTCGTTTGTATCAAAAAAAAAAAAAGAAAAGACCCACCTAGTTGATGAGAATTATTATGATTTGTATGCTTTTGACGCAAAAAGAGAAATACCTTTTTTTTTGGTAAAAAATCGAGGCAACAGCCCTATATTATTTCTGTAAGTAACTACATCTTGGATAAATGAAACCCAAAGTATCCCTGCCTAAAGCATCAATTACAATAGCAGGAGGATTAACAAAGATAACTCTATCCCCTTTACTCCTAAGGCTATAGTTTGCAAGTATATCTGCACAAGTATTTCCTTCTCTAAGCATATGAACAAACTCTATGCTAGTAAACTCACGACAGATTGAAGCAATCTGTTTCAGCAACTTAGTATCAGCCCTATCATCTATCAGCAAGCTATTCATCAACTTTACTACAGCTAGAGAATCAGATTCTACTATTATATTTACAAACTGATATGAGACAGCTAGTTCTAGACCTGTAATAATGGCCCATATTTCACTTGTTATTGCATTGCAACTCCCCAAATATCTTGTAAAACCACCTCTCTATGCACCATTGCAGTCTCTAATCAGACCGCCACATCCAGCCACATTACTACTTCCCTTTGATATCCCATCAACATTGAGTTTCATCCAGCCAGCTGGTGGGGTATGCCATCAGATAGCCACTTCTTTTTTGATTCCTCTTGACTTGCCAAATTCAAGCCTTGCCTTCTTAACTTCTGCTGCATATTTGTATACACATCCAGCCCGATCAAATGGCATCTCGAAATCATCCTCAAATAATCCCTTATTCCTCCAATTCCATAGGAACCAACATGTTATCCCAAAAACAAGATTCCAATCTTCCTTTGAGCTTGCCAAATTCCATGCCAGCCACTCCTTACCCTGCAAACGCACAAATTCAGAGTTTGCACAGTTCGGTTTTAAGGTATCCCACAGATCCGTAGCCAGTTTACAATCTCTCAACACATGCATTATGTCTTCCTTGTCCTAACAGTAATAACACCCCATATTGCCTCCTATAATCCTGCCTTTCCTCTCCCCTGTAAGTAGCCTATTATGCATAGCCAGCTACAGGAAAATTTGAATCCTTTTTGGTCCCTTCCAATTCCATAGTTCCTTCCATTCTCTGCCATCTGAACCTTCCTCCTTTCTTATTGCATGATACATTTCAGCTACTACATAGCTTGCTTTTCCATTGTTACCCCATCTAATCGCATCTGAACCATTGTTTGTTTTCGGTGGAGGAATTGCCCGTATAAAGTTCCTTCCCTCTTCATTCACCCATGTTGCAATTTTTTTCATGTCCCAGTCACCATCTGTATTGATCATTTCCTTTACTTTGATCTGTTTCTCCGCTTCCCTAGGAGCAACATCACACATTTCAATCACTCTCCTTCCGTCTCCTAGCCACCTATCATCCCAGAAGTTTATTAGTTCCCCATTCCCAACTTCCCATTTAATATTTTTAACTATATTTGGCCATATTCTGACCAAATTCCTCCATAAATCAGAATCTGTTTTATTCCCTATGCAACCTTCTAGTAAACTCCTTTTCCTTTTGTATTTTCCACATAAAACTTTTGTGCATAGGTTCTCTGGTTTTGTGATCATATTCCATGCCACTCTCCCTATAAGTGCATCATTCATGACCTCAAGGTTTCTCATTCCTAAACCTCCATTCTTCTTTTCCTTACATATAGTCTCCCAACTCACTACGTTTATTTTCTTCTTTCCCTCCTCCCTTCCCCAGACAAAATCTCTTTGTAGCTTCTCTATTTGCTTTCTAACTCCCACTGGAATTACAGCATGTTGCATGGTATAGGTTGCCATTTGATTTGTTACCGATTGAACAAGTGTGATTCTACCTGCAAGAGACAAGGTCTGCTTCTTCCAACAGTTGAGCTTATTTTGCATTTTGTCAAGTAAGTTTTCATAATTCTTCCCCCTGACTCTCCTATTTGTCATGTAGGCACCCAAGTATCTACCCAGTTCATCCGTACGTTTGAAACCAGCATACTTACAGATTTCATTCTGCACAGATCTATCCATATTTCTAGAAAAATATACACTGGTTTTGTGGAAATTTACCTTTTTCCCTGATATCTTCCCAAAGGTCTCCAATACCTCTATGACCATATTTATTTGACCCATTTCAGCTTCACAAATCCATAGTAGGTCATCTGCAAAGAGCAGATGTGACACTTCTGCTCCCTCACGCCCCATCTTGATAGGCTTCCATTTTTCTTTCTCCACACAGTCAGCAATCATATGTGAGAGTTTTTCCATTCCAAGTACAAAAAGATAAGGAGACAAGGGGTCCCCTTGCCGTAAACCCCTTGTTGGAACTATTTCCTCCCTCTTGCTCCCATTCCACATAATTGACATTCTAACAGAGTTCATATAAGCCTCCATGACCTTCTTTGTATGCACATCTAGATCAAGTTCTGTCAATACTTTCCCCATATAATCCCAACTCATCCGATCATAGGCCTTCTCTAGGTCAATTTTTATAACCATGAACCCCTTCCTTCCTTATAGCTTATTCATTGTATGTACAATTTCTTTTGCAATAATAATGTTCTCATGTATGTTTCTCCTAGGCATAAAACTCGTTTGATGTGGTGAAATCAGCCAATCTAGGAAAGGTTTCAGCCTATTTGCTAACAGTTTAGCTAAACCTTTATACAGAACGTTACAGAGGGCTATCGGTCTGAAATGATTTACCTGCTCAGGCTTGTCAATTTTTGGTATGAGAACAACCAAAGTATCATTTATCTCCCCAATCTTCTCCGGATGCTTCCACAAAGATTTTATATAGTTGCACACAGATTTTCCAACTATCTCCCAGTTTTGTTGGTAGAAGATTGCCGGAAATCCATCACTGCTTGGAGCTTTAAAGCCTCCCATTTGATAAAAAGCTTGTCTGATTTCTTCATCCTTTACATCTCTTCCCATGATCTTCCACTTCTCTCTATCCACTTTTCCCCATTGTTGATTAGTTACAGTCCAGCCTCGGTTTTGATCAGATTCACTGAATAGGTTACAGTAAAAGTTGTGGACCATGTTCACAATTTCCTCTTCATTTTCAACCCACTCTCTATCATTATTTTTTAGCATTTTGACTCTGTTCCTTCTTCATCTCGATATGGTTTTTGAGTGATAGTACTTTGTGTTACGATCTCCCTCCTCCAACCACCTCCCTCGCGACTTTTGGAACCATAACAATTCCTCTTGGTATAATGTTTGCAGCAGTTCTCCTTCTAACTCCTTTTCCAACTTTATCAGGAAGTAATTACTCTTTCTGTCCAAACATTTTTGGATTCCGTTTAATCTATTGTAGAGTCTTTTTCTCCGGATTGCTAGATGGCCAAACACCTCCTTATTCCATTTTATTAGATCTTGCTTAACAGCAGCAAGCCTTGCCGACGCATCCCCTTCTCCTTCCCAGCTCCTCTCCATAAACTTGTCAAATTGCTCATGCATCTTCCACATTGCCCTCATTCGAGGTAGCCATTAGTATGGGATGATGATCTGAACACACTTATGGTAATATTCTAACTTCAGCATTTACAAACTTATCTTGCCATTCAACAGAACACAAACAGCGATCTAGTCTTTTATGGACCCTCTCCAAACCTTCCCATTTTGGTCCTTTCCATGTGAAAAACGGACCTTGTGCTTCAATGTCTATTAGATTGCAATCTTTTATCCAGTTGTTAAATCTTCGACAACGCATTGCATTAACTCGGCCGCCACCTTTCTGTTCCAGATGTGTTTTTATTTCATTGAAATCACCTACTAGAACCCAAGGTTCACGTATATTTTCAACTAGATTGCTTAGGCTCTCCCACAAATCTTGTCTTCTTTCCACACAAGGGCTGGCATACACTGCAGTAAATAACATCCATTCCTCCTTCAGTTGCACTTTACAGTGAATATATTGCTCTTCTTTTTTCAGCACATCCACTTTTAATTCTTCACAACTCCACAGCAGCCAAATTCCTCCAGAAAAACCCTCAGCTTCCATCCTTGCTTCCTTCTTAAACCCCCAACTTTTGATAACTTTGTTCGCATGACTTCCACTTATTCTGGGCTCTAAAATCACAAGCAAATCTATTTTATGTTTTGTCTTTAGCTCTCTTACAACAGCAGCAACCCCATTGCTTGCAGCACCACGACAGTTCCATATTAAGACTTTAATCATGATAACTATTCTGGGTAGAGGTCCAGCACACTAAACCTTACTGATCCAGGGCAACCGTAGAACAGACCACCTCCATACTCTGGTGTATGTCCTCAAATTGCTCCACAAACCTGTCAACTGAACTCGTTTCTGTACTTCTACCTATTCCTTTCCTCCCTACTTCATCCATAGGGTCTCCCGGGTTCAAGTTCTCCTTATTTTCTACATGCATTTTCTGCCACTCAAACATCTCTGGTGTTGTCTCTTGTGTTCTTGCATTTCCACCAACTCCTTGATGGCTCCTTCTTATCCCCTGAATGTTTTCTTTGTTGATCACTAGTAGTGGATTCCTATCAGAGCTTTCTTTATCCTTCTTTCCTGTCTTATCCATACGGCCTTTTGTTTTTTCTTTGTTCATCCCAGCTTCTTTCTTCAGACCCTCCTCACCACCTGTTTGACTGCTCTGTTTATTCTGCCTTTTAGGTCCCCCTCTAGCCAGGCTTCTGTGAGTATCGCCATTATGCATATTTTGCTCTTCTTCAACTACTGCATACTCTACTTCCTGCCCTTCCCCTGTATCCTCCTACAACACTGTGAATCTTGATCCCGACTTCTGATTTGGTGCCATTGGTTCCTGTCGTCTAGGCCTTCTGTATCTCTGGACTGTTTTCCATAGTCCCCTGTCCCTTTCTATCTCTATATTAGCTTTCTTAGTAGACTCAACTCCATCAACTACCATTCCTTCCTCCATAATACGCCTATGATAAACATCACATCCTTCCTTCAAATGTCCTACCCTACCACATTTGTTGCATAACTGGCCTAGACTCTCGTACACAACACTTAGAATATGTCCTTCAACACTGAATTCTGGTACTAAAGGCTTATTCAAGTCAAGCTCCACGCACATCCTCGCAAACCTTCCCCTAGTTTGTTTTGTTGTATGCACATCAAGTCTAATAGCTTTGCCTATTGAATTGCCCAAATTTAACAGAAACTTTTTGTCAAAAAGTGGTGCAGGTAAGTCGGGGAACCTCACCCAGGCCACAATTGACTCAATTTTCTCCTGTTTAGGGTTAAAATCAGGCCTCCATCTCCCTACACTCAAATACGAATCAGAGATTACCCAAGGGCCTCCAATCAATGCCTCCATATAATCTTCCATACGTTGAAAATTGACAAGGTAGAAGTCGTTTTCCAAATCGAAAACATCAATTTTACCTTTTCTTTCCCAGATCTACCGCAACCTTTTTGCCATGAATCCATACGTCAACTGTCTTCCTAGGAGCTTCACTACAAGCGTGAGACTGAAAGGTTTCAATAGCCATTCTCTTTCCTTCTGCTCAAACGTGAATTTAGGACATAGTGGATCAGAGTGATCCACACTGATGCCATCCCCAGGATTTAGAACCTTTTCAAAATCTGTATCATCGCCATAATCTGCTACATCGTCATCTTCATCTGTTCTAGTCCATTCCCACCAGCACTCACCCTTATTAACATTCTGCAGAAGCGATTCACGATATGATCTCGGTGCAGGCACAGTTTCTTCAGATTGCATCCATTCTTCTTCTCGGCGTCGAATCGATTCTCCCCCTTGGAATTCCTTATCCGCAAAGCATACCTTCTTTGATCTCCGATTCACCTCCTCTCCCTCCTTTCTCGGTCCAACCTCACTTGCCCCTCCCCGCATAGCACGGACGGAGGGACCACTCATTTCCTCCGCCACAGTGGGTGACGGAGTGTGATCAGATCCCCAAATCGAAACCCTAGCAGAGCTTCGACTATTTTATTGATACAAGTCAAGACACCAACTTTCTTCTCTTTTACCTTTTTTTTTTAATACAATGGAAAAGAAAACAATACTTCAAAGTGAAAAATTTAGACAGCTCAATTTGAAATTCTAAAAGAATAATTAAAAATGAAAGTTTAGATTGTATTTAAATTTTTTATTGTTTTCATACTCATTTTGTAATTTTAAAAATTAAATTAAATTGTAGAAGAAATGCGCATACGAGTTAGAAATGCTGAAAAAGCATATATGAAAACTTTCTTAACTGAAATTTAGTCTAATTAAATTTCTAATTTTTCAACTTAATTTTTAAGAGTTTCAACTTGTACATGGCATCAAGGAAAGGAAAAGGCAGTTTCCTAGGAACCTCACTATCACTATTGACATCCACGTCTGCATAGCGTTAGCCCCGTCTATCTTATTATTTGTATCCTAACCAAATATAAATATAAATATATATGTGTGTGTGTTTGTGTGTTTCACTAATTATCAACGGGTTATCTACGAACAAAGCTCTTTTATTATTATTATTATTATTATTATTTTAGATGTAAGACACAAAACTAAAATCTTATGTATTAACCGAATTGAACCACTTTTTTTAATTTATTTAAAAAGAATACAAAAGGACATGATAAACTAGGAAAAATTCTTTTAAGGTCTTAAGATTGTGATGTTAAAAAAGTCTCATTGACAATTTTTTCAGTAGATAATTAAGAACTTCATTTGTGCATTTTGACACCTCCGTAAAACTTTTTTAACGTCAAAAAGTGAGGCATTTTTAATATTTTTTCCCCCTTAACACCTTAAAGGACATGACTTCCCACCCGCACTGAGAGAGACGACGACTTTAGCATTTACTATTGACTAAAAAAAAAGCCACTAACCGCATAAATTCTAAGGAAATGCTTAAAAATAGAAAGAGGTCTAGAATATACAACTAAATTACATAAAACTCTCTTAAACTTTATTTTATGTATAAATAACTTATTTAATTTTAAAAATTTATAGCTAAGCTTCCTAAATTCTTACATTTATATAAATAGCTCTTTTATTACTCATCCGGTCCAAAGTGTTTGACCTAGTTTATAGTATATCAGGGAGAGCTAATTAGGTCTGGACTATCTAGAATGATCCAGATTTATTTTTTTAAAATGATAATTTATTTTAAAATGAGGAAGAACCATGAAAGCTCCTGGCCGAGATGGTTTGATTATATACAGGGATCCCTTTGAAGGAAACCCTAGAGACTACTTTAATTTCAAAGACTGTGCAACAAAGAGCCATGGGACGACTATGATGGCGAGTTGCTTGTCTAGATATCTGGATTATCAAGAACCTTAAAGTTATCAAATATAATATATATGATACATACTAAGTTGTCTTGTTTTGAGGTTTCTTTAATTTGTTGTTGTTCTCATTGATCTGGGATATAATAACCTCTTGATCTGATCTGTTTATCTATGCTTCGTGTCTGATAATTATAATATCGTCTCAGTTCATTATTTTGCTTTATATTTCTGCTAAATCAGTTGATTTTTTTCCCCATTCTGGTTTCTGCATAATACAAGGAGTTTGGTGGGGACTCGTTGTTCTTTTTATGTTGCTTAAGAAATGGATTCTTCTTGATATTCTTGTAACATCTGGTTCAAAATGCGGAAACGAACAAAGCAAAGGAGGAAAAAAACCATTTTCATTTTTTTGTTCTAATAATGAGTACTTGAGTATGTATTCTCCGGGAATCTCTTTAGGTGATTATCACAATTATGAGCGGTGGTGAAATCTACAGTTCAAATGGAATTTCATTGCTTCACATTTTAAGATTTTCAACTAATGATTTTTAAATGAAAAATTATCTCTTGACAAAATAACATTTAAGATATCTTTCTTTTAGATTTGTACTACCAAAATATTTTTTTAAAAAAAAAAGTTAAATAAATTTGATTTAAATCATTCAAATCAGATCTAATTAACGGTATGTAACGGGTATGTAGAGGCAGTGAGATTGAACTCTGCACTCATTATTATTATGATGAGCAACGAAATGGCATGTCTCCGTCAATTGCCAAGAGAATGAACTGAAAAGCTTCCTACACTGCCGACTACAAAGAAAAGAAAGGCGAAGGAGTGGAATTAGTAAAGTCAAGATTCGTAGAAGAAACTGGAGGGGTTAATGTGTAACAATATATATGTGTTTTTTTCTAAAAGTGCACCCACCACCAAGTGTTTTTTCTTTTATATAAAAGTGACAATGTAGTTATAAAAGTGGAGCAAAAATATACATTGACCTTTAGTTTAACTTTTTTATATTTTTAAGGCTAGTATAGACAATGACTCATCTATATTTCATCCCAACTAGCAATAACTAGAGAAAATGGCAGAATATGGCCTAGATAATTTTGAAAATTTCAGAAAGGCGGCAACAACAAAGAGGAGGTGGAGATGGGCGGCCTGATAAGTAAAATTGGAATTGAAGAGAGAAGGGCTGAACTCTAATATTCCTTAGTATTGGGTGCACTTTTATGAAAATTGCATACATATATATCTTACTTGGTGTTGGCTTTAATTTATTCTCTTCCTCTTGAGTGCGTGATAATTAGAGTATTTATAGACCATGATTTGATACATTAAAGTGATGCTTTTAAAAGTATTATACCTCTCATGACATAGACACATCTCTTTATTTTAAAATAATAGAATAATATCAGAGTGCCCTCTCTTTGACACACCCTTAAAATATTTAGAACGGGAAAAAGATGCGTCACTCGCTTCATAGTATAGGAACATGGAAACCTTTCTCGAACAAAAAGGTCACCAGTTTAGTCACGTAACCTCGTACTATTGGGGTCTACACATTTGATTAAAAAAATAAAACAAAAGAAAATAAAAGAAAAGGGGAAAGAGGGAATGAAGAAGAGATGTGGGGAAGTGTGGGGAAAACTTGAAAAATAAAGAGGGTGGATCGTTTATTCCCTCTTCCCCACATCTCTTCTTTATTCCCTCTTTCCCCTTTTATTTTATTTTTTATAGACTCGACATTCTGATAGGTAGTGCATCACAAAGAAATAGACTCTGGAATTATTAATTAATATAATTAAAAAAGGAAAAACCCGAAATAGACTATGGAATTTTTTCGGTTTTCCCTTTTTTAATTATATTAATTAATAATTCCAGAGTCTATTTCTTTGTGATGCACCACCTATCAGAATGTCGAGTCTATATAAAAAATAATTTAGAGACACTTAAACGTTGATTAAAAAGTTAGTGTTGTATATACAATAAAAATATGACAAATGTAACTTTTTTGTCAAAAATACTTTCATTTGGGTGGAAGAGATAATGTGTGGGAATTAACTTTAATTTTATGGTTAATACGAATAATTAAATAGGGGTAAAATGAAAAATCAATAAAAAAAGAATATTTAAAACAACTTACAAATGTCTTTTACAAATAGGAAGAGGCTATAAGGAATACTCCTCCGTCTCTTATTGTAAAGTTTCAAATTTGTAAATTGATGTGTACCAAAATATAACTTTTATTTTATCTTTGTCTAAATATTTATTGTGTGTTTTCCAACTTTACCTTGCTGTATTTATTACATTTATTATCTCACACACTTATCTTTTTTACACAAAAGGGGCATAGAAGGAAAAATAATATATATTTATTATATTTAACTAATTTTAACTTTTTTGTTGATTAACACAAATTAATTATTTGAAATTTATGATAAGGGATGCAAGAAGTAGTTGTTTCATATAAAAAATTGTAAAATTTTCTTAGTTAACACAACTAGTAAATGCTTTGTGAAAGGAGGGTGAAATAGACTTTTTGGCCCTTCATTTCCACACAGCTTCCCATGTGTACCATCTTCCAATATTCACACCCCATCGTCACTGTGATCCATAATAATTCAGAATGAAAGAGGACTTCTTTTTCTAATAAACTAGAAAGAAAGAGGATTGAACCTTCATGACCAAGAAAGATCAATAAAGGAGAGATAGTATAATATGAAGCTTGTCACAGAAGATCGACACGTCACATAGAGATTTTCTGTTGAAGCTACGCGCTTTGCGTGAGATCGCACACACTACACAAACACACTCACACCCAAGGCAAAGAATGGTTTGGGTATACTCAAGTACTTATAAGAGAATGAGTAATTTTGGTGTGGCTCTTGTCGCCGCTGCCGCCATTGGTATCGCCAGCGCAGTTTTGGGCTTTGGTTCTTCTTCTTCTTCCAGTTCTGAGACCAGGAAAACCATGAAAGCTTCCGGTAAGAACGGCGAAACCATGTCAAGGGACGACTTTGAAGAGGACCCTAAACCTACTTCAGAAACTCGCGCAAAAAGTAGACATGGATGCAGTAAACTTGACCTCAAAAGATCATGCAAGTGATTAGTAAGTAAGATTAAAATGGCACTAGTCTTCTTGTACTTGCACATGCATTTGTATGTAACTTGCTCTCTTATTTCTATTATTAATTTCCTCGCTCTTCTGTGTGTCTGCGTTGACTAGGATGTTAAAATCGTAAACTGATGTATTGTTGCTTTCGTTTAATTTGCTTATGTAAGCTTAGCTTGCTAGTATTTTATAACATATAAAGAACATAGTGTGTTGGCATTCTTTTTTAATTATGTTTCTTGTCAATCTCTTCACATTTTTAGTATACAAGGTTCAAGAAAGCGGGGAATATATATAGTTGGCCGTTGATGATTAAGTTGTGAAAATATCAAAATCTGTGGGTTTTATAATATAGTTCTTGTTGTTGTTGTTGCTGTTGTGTGTCTATAAAAATGTGGTAAGTGCTGTTGTATATGATGTATTTTCGGAAGAAGAGGAAGAACCTGAAAGCTCCTGGCCGAGATGGTTTGATTACTATATAGAGACCCCTTTGAAAGAAATCCTAGAGATTACTTTCGAAGACTGCGTTTGTATAGATCTGGACCATCAAGCACCTTAAAGCATCAAATATATATGATACTGAGTTGTCTTGTTTTGATGTTTCTTGATCTGCTTATGTATGCATGCTTGGTGTTTGATGATAATAATAATACCATCTCAATCTGGTTCTGCAAAATACAAGGAGTTTTAAAATAGGGTTAAGGTCTAAAAATACACATGAGCTTTTTTCCCAGGAGCAAAAATACACATATGCTTTTTTGAGGAGCAAAAATACATATGTGATTACTATTTTGGTACAAAAGTCACATCCCACCGTTAAGTCATTGTTCACCGTAATGAGAGAGAAAGAGATGATGAGGTGAACAGTAACTTAACGGCGTTGAACAATGACTTATTTGTAGTTGGCTAATTTTATATGCAAATTTCAGTTTTTACGGATTATGTATGTTAAATCTTTCCGTTTATATGAATTCTAATATGGATCGCAGTTGGATAAATGCTTTACGGATGAGTGTTGAATATCAGAATAGGGTTAGTGAATTTATAGAATTTGCTAAACAAAATGCCCATGATGATAGTGGGAAGTTTTATTGTCCTTTGTACGATGTTTTAATGAGAGGCGACTAAGTCCTAAAGTTATACACACACATTTAGTTTGTCAAGAATTTTGTAAGACCTATACAGTATGGGTATGGCATGGTGAAAAAATACCAAGTGGGTCTCAACATGGAGAAATGGCCTCTGATGATAATGACGCGGATATGGATAATCGCATAGAGGACATTATTCGTAATGTAGGAGAAGAGTCTTTTCATCAATCACATGCATATAGTAATATATGCAGTGATACAGAGACCCCACTATACCCTGGGTGTAAAAAATACTAACTGTTGAACACTGTATTGAAATTGGTCAGCTTGAAGGCACGTCATGGGTGGAGCGACAAGAGTTTTTCTGAAATGCTTGATGTAATACCTGGATAGCCATTATCTGGAAAATTATATTATAACAATAAAATGTCCGATAATGAAGATTTTGTCTTAACATGTTATAGGATTAGTTTTGGGATAAATTAAGAAAAATTAAAGGAAATTTATTGTCGGAAATGTGAAAAATACCATTTAAGATCATAAAACATTCCGAGGGAATTATGGAAAATTCAAAGAAACATGAAATAATTATGAAAAATTTAGAAAACACATTATTCATAATTTAGACAATTTAATAAAATATTTCCTATGAAAATAAAAAGAAGGAAAACTAAAAAGTATTCTAGAATGGAAATTGATTTCATAATTTTCAATATTTTACTTAAAGGGTGAATTAACAATGTTAACAAAATTGTTGTGAGGAAATAATTAATTTTAATTAAGAAAATTATTAGGAATTATTAAATGAGTAATTAAGTAATTTTTTGGAAATTTTACAAGGTCTAAAGCCATGTGATTGATTAGGAACCAATAGGAAATTTTGGGAGAAATAAATATAAGATAAATAGGATATTAAGATTAATGGAAAAATTATAATTTTATATATATATATATGTGTGTGGCCAAAAATTAGGCCAAAAAGAAAAAAAATAAATAGAAAATGGGAGGATAAATATGAAAGAAGATCTTAAATAAAATAAGAATATAATTAAAACATGTGTTAATTAGATAATAATATAATAATTAGAGGAAAAATGAATAGGATAAATGATCACATCGCGAAATGTTAACACATCGCGAAATATTGCTTGAATACCCGTCTGGAACTTTAATTTTCTTTAAAGTCACGAGGAAGATTTCCTTATTCGGTTTTGTCAGGGTAAATTTCGCTGGGTGAAATCTGTCATGCTCATCCGGTCACGCGTCTCCACGAACTCCCATCTCCCGTAAATCTTTCCTCACCTGAAGATGATCTTTTGACTTGCCTGGTTCGTTTAGAATCGTGTACAACACATTGTCACACACATTTTTTCCAATGTGCATAACATCCAGACTGTGTCGGAGCAAATTATCTTTCTAATAGGGCAGAGTAAAGAAGATGCTTATCTTCCGCCATTGCTGAGGTGCAGAACTAGAAGCCCTAGCAGTCTTTGTACTTGCCTTTGCTTGATCGTCTTTTTTTCCAAATTCAAATTCAACATCCTGCAGCTGCTCTATGATATCTTCACCTGATAAAATCTAAGGAGCTCCTCTTTTTTCCTGTTGCCCGTTGAATCGATTGCGTTGCAACCTAAACCTGTGCGTACCATCGAGGAACCTGCGATGTGTAACATCCCAAATTTTGGGAGATGAAATTTTATGGAAATTTAAATTATGAAATTTGGGCTAAATAATTGTGAGAATAAATATTTGAAATTAAGGTCTATTTTTCCTTAATTTATTTCAAGAAAAGAATAAATTTAAGGAATATTTGTAAGTGATAATTTTAGGCCTAAATATTATAGGATAAATATTTTATGGCCTAGGAAATTAGGAATTTGATTTTTAGATTAATCAATAATTGCAATTTAACCAAATTGCAAATAAAAATATTGTTTAAAAGAAACAAGAGAATAAAAGAATCATGGGCCACGTAATTAGAAGCTTAGAGCATTAAGAAGGAATGAATCCAAGCCCAATCTATCATCTGTTAACCTCAGCTCTTCAAAACCGAAAAAGAACCAGAAGCAAATCACCTTCAGCCCACGTTAGAAACAAGAAATATCAGCAAGGAAGTTCACTTCCCTCAGTCCAGTTCCGACGTGGAGAAAGACGCAGAAACAGATCACTTCTTCTTAATATCCATTTCTCACTGTCACGTAAAGCTGCAACTTGCCATACTTCCAGATCCAACTTTCGGCCTTCTACTGTACACGCAAAATCGTTGACTTTTCTTTCAAAGCACGAAAACACAGAAGGATCAGAGGAAACCATGCTTTTCGAGACACTCACCCTTGGACCATTGTGTTTTAGCTGTGACTGGTCCTTCATGAGCTCTTTAAAACCACTTCATTTAAGCTCCTCTTCATTTGTTTTCCCATCTCTTTCGGCATTCAGAGAGGGGAAAAAAAAAAGAACTATCAGAGAAAGGAAACAGAGAGTGAGAAGAGGAAGGGAGTGAGAGTGGGAGAGTGACAGAGTTGCTCAATGGTTCTCTGTTTTTCATCGGTGAAAACAGAGGAGATAAACCAGCGACCTACTTTAATGTTTGACTCAAGCTTTGAAGGTGATTATCATCCTCCCTTTCTCCTTTGTTATCTTTCATAAACTAGCTTAGGTTTAAGCCGAAAGGATATGAAACAAAGCCAACTGAAACAATCCGAAATGAAAACATAAAACAGGGACTTATATATATATATATATATATATATATATATATATATATATATATATATATATATATATGTTTGTTGTGCTATGTTGTGGCTGTCTGTGTTTTCTTTTCTGCAGTTAGGTACTGTTTTGCCAAGAAAAGGGATGTTGGACGTTTATTTTTGTGTGATAGATGTTATCGGGTCTCTTGGTTTCTAGTGTATAAGTGAGACTAAACACAAAATACTAAGGGGAATGAAAGAGAAAAGAATAAAACGCTGTAAGTTAATTTGTTTACATATGTATTGGAAAGAAAAGAAAGAAGATTTTTTTTGCTGTCAACTTGGTGTAGTATGCGTGAGTGGGTGTTTTTCTGCATGAGAACTATTAATATATATGAGCATAACGTGAATGTGAACAATAGGTATATGCATCTGTGTGTGGGCATGCTGATGAAAAGAAAGAAAGAAAAGGAAAAGCTAGTTTGTTTCATACCTATATATACCTATATATATATATATACCTATATATATATATATATATATATATATATATATATATCTACAGGGGAACGTGGTTACTGTGTGTGTAGGTAATAGAGAGGGGATGAGTTAAGTTAATATATATATATGTGTGTGTGAGTGGATGAATATTTATGGTTGTTGTCTGGAAAGAGAGAAAGTAAATGAAGAATAGATTTATGAAAATAAATATATGTGCTATGTGGTAACTGTTTTCAGTGAAGGAAGGAGGAGTTATTTTACTTTTCATACCTATATATACATGTGGTATGTGTTTGCTAGGTGCTATTTTTCATCCTATCTATAAATATATGTGTGTACGTGATGTATATAAGGGAGAGGGACAGAAACTTGTTTTGTTATTCAAACCTTGCTGAAAAGCATAAAGATATTGGATGTGAGATATAATTATATATATATGTATGTAGCTGTCGCATGGTGTGAGTATTAAGTTATACGTTGCCAAGATTTTTGCTAGCTTAGGTGTGTTTGAGCATATATATATATATATATATATATATATATATATATATATATAATAACCTTGAACATGGAGCCTAAAGTAGAGTTGCATATTCTGTTTATATAAAGCATATTCTCTTGAAGAGTTAGTAAAGGTAACAATTAAGAAATATGGAGTCTAAATTAATTAAAGAAAGATAACTTATATTTTGGAAACCATGGGGAACATTAAATTAATAAATTTAATTATCTTCTTATATGATGGTTGGTCTTTATTAAATTTAATTGATTATTAATAATAAATTAAGGGAAATAAAGGAAATAAATAAATTATTGATAAGTAATTAATAGGAGTTAATATTGCTTATAGAAAGTTAATAATAATGAATAATTTTTTTTTCTATTGGAAAAATGGAGTAACTAATAAAGGAATTATTCTTAAAATTGGTATAATTATGTTCTGTAGAGTTTTTAAGAGTTATTGACGAATAGAAAATTGATTGTGATAGATTGGTTATGGCGTTTGTTGACCTCTCGGATTAGAGGTCATGTATAATAGTTAGCTTTGGTGAGAGGTAACCACTTTCCACTTATTATGATATCGATATACTGCTTTTGAGTATTTTTCTGACTGATTATAAATGTTTTAAACAAATTCTTGCCATGTGGATTATATGTTTTTTATAAACTGAAATTATATACATTGAATCATCATGAAAATCATGGGAAAGGGAAGAATTGGGAGGAAATGTGATATTTATTTTCCACTGAGAAACGTCTCAAAAACAGGAGCATCCCGATGGTAAAGGTGGTTTGGAAAGGGATGTCACCTCGGGAAGCGACGTGGGAAACAGTAAGGGACATGGAGGAGAAGTACCCAGAATTTACAGCCCAGAATTTAGTTACAGTAGAGTAAATTTCGAGGGCGAAATTTTGTTTAAGGGGAGGGGAAATGTAATACCCGGATAGCCATTATCTGGAAAATTATATTATAACAATAAAATGTCCGATAATGAAGATTTTGTCTTAAGATGTTATAGGATTAGTTTTGCGATAAATTAAGAAAAATTAAAGGAAATTTATTGTCGGAAATGTGAAAAATACCATTTAAGGTCATAAAACATTCCGAGGGAATTATGGAAAATTCAAAGAAACATGAAATAATTATGAAAAATTTAGAAAACATATTATTCATAATTTAGACAATTTAATAAAATATTTCCTATGAAAATAAAAAGAAGGAAAACTAAAAAGTATTCTAGAATGGAAATTGATTCCATAATTTTCAATATTTTACTTAAAGGGTGAATTAACAATGTTAACAAAATTGTTGTGAGGAAATAATTAATTTTAATTAAGAAAATTATTAGGAATTATTAAATGAGTAATTAAGTAATTTTTTGGAAATTTTACAAGGTCTAAAGCCATGTGATTGATTAGGAACCAATAGGAAATTTTGGGAGAAATAAATATAAGATAAATAGGATATTAAGATTAATGGAAAAATTATAATTATATATATATGTGTGTGTGGCCGAAAATTAGGCCAAAAAGAAAAAAAAATAAATAGAAAATGGGAGGATAAATATGAAAGAAGATCTTAAATAAAATAAGAATATAATTAAAACATGTGTTAATTAGATAATAATATAATAATCAGAGGAAAAATGAATAGGATAAATGATCACGGATAGAAAGTAATCCCGTTGTGAGATTCTGGGAATGAGTTAGGAAAAACCAGAATATATTATTGGTCAGTGGATTTTTATCCAGAAGTTAGTACCGACCGAAGTTATTTCTGAAACCGGTCGCGAATACCGAGGATTTTCGGCAGACAACGGAATGTCCTTACTGGGTATATAAGGGTAGAAGAACCCAGTATTCTTAAAGAGGAAGAAAAGAGCTTCAGCGTATTGTTCTTGGAATTTTAAGGTGCTACGGAATCTCGTGATCGGGGCACCGAACCGGGATTTCATCAGATAAAGCAAGATGACATAAGACTTGATGATGCAACAGGGATGACATCATCCTTGAGAGGTGTAAGGCCAAGATCTTACCACCTAGCAAAAGTGCGATCCAACGGTCGGAATTCAACCAGATAAAGTTCAACGAAATTACGAAAATGCCATCGGGTTTTCCTATAAATACCTCTCCATTCTTTCACAAATCTCACACCAAACTCTCTTGAGGATTTCGAAAATTTGGAGAGAAAGGAAGAAGGAGGAGTCCGGAGAAAAATCCCAGCGAAGCTCTGAGTAAGTCTTCGGTCCCTAGTCTTTAGTTCGGTAATTCTTTCGGTAGTTATAATAGGAATGCTAGAATAGTCTTTAATCTTCATATTTTAAGAATAAATATGATATTTATTTTAGAAATATGATAGAGGAAAGGCTATAGCAAAAATTTTGAGAAATTAAAGTCAAAACAGCGAAGCTCTGGCGAAATTCCGCCGAACAGTCAAACCAGGGGCAAAATGGTAATTTGTACCTAAAATGCCCGTTTTGGTTCTAAATACTTATATTAGTGATATTAACCTTATAGGATACTCGGAACACCGAACCGCTGTTTTCGCTGTCACTGCCGTTGAGCCGCTGTCAAACGTGCCGTAATTTGACGGAAGTATCAAAAATCGTCAACGGAAGTACGAACGCGTATTGTAACCTTAACACTTATGCTGCTTATATACATATATGTGATAGACATGCTTAGATACTGAAACTCTGCTTAGGGTTGTCAGTTATACTTATAGCTTGATACGGATTATAGTCTTGATAATGCCGTTGGGTTTGCCTAGCGCTGAGGACACGATGGGCCGTCATGGCACTGGATATGTGCAACCATTATGTGGGGCTTTACATACTGCTTTGTGCTTATGTTCTGCCAATATGTGATCATGCATCTGCTTTGTGCTTATGTAGTGATATACTGCTGTTATGTGAATATGTTCATGCTGTTATCAATATACTGTTATATTTGAGCATAAGGTTAACCGTTACCTGAGATCTAATTGGAAATTGGATCTCAGCTGTAGCTTCAGGGTCAGGAGTACAAAGGGGATGACAATAGAGGCAGGTGTCCGGTGTAGGAGGGCGGAAGAAGTTTATCAGTTTATCTTTATATATTCTGTTTAACACTATCTTCTTTTGAGATGACTGTATAAGAAAAAAAAATTACACTATGGTTATGCATCTTTGGATTCAGATACTCAGTTTATGAAAATGCTCAAACTCTGATTACCGTGTTTGTTTGTTTAAAAAAAAAATCCGCTATTTTAAGTGGGATGTTACACTTGAGGCTTTTAAGGACATGCTTTTGGATGATAATGTGTTACCTCACCGATACTATGATGCTAAGAAAATACTTTGTCGACTAGGGATGAGTACAAAAAGATCCATGCATGCCCGAATGATTGCGTGTAGTATAGGAACAAGTTAGAAGATAAGCTGAATTGTCCGATATGTGAAACCCCAAGGTACAAGTCAAATAAGGGGCCTGCAAAAGTGTTGTGGTATCTTCCAATCATACCAAGGTTCAAGCGGTTGTTTGCTAATGAAAATGATGCAAAAAATTTGAGGTGGCATGTAGATGAGAGGATTTCTGATGGAAAGATTCGACATCCTACTGATTCTTCTCAATGGAGGAGAATCAATCAATTATTTCCGACCTTCAGCGAAGAACCTACAAACCTTAGGCTTGCCCTTAGCACTGATGGCATGTATCCATATGGAAGCCTTAGTAACATACATAGTTTCTGGCCTGTACTCCTGATTATTTACAACTTATCTCCTATGTTATGCATGAAATGAAAGTACATCATACTGTCTATGTTGATTTCGAGACCAAAACAACTCGGAAACGACATTGATGTTTACCTTCAGCCCTTGATTGAAGACTTGAAGGAGTTGTGGGAAGAACGTGTCGATATTTTTGACTCTTTCAAGAAGAAGGTCTTTAAAATGAGAGCCATGATATTTTATACTATAAACGACTTCCCAGCATATGGGAACTTGTCAGGGTATAGTATAAAAGGATATAAAGCATGTCTAGTTTGTAAAGAAGGCACAAGCTACCATCAACTTCAACATGGAAGAAAGACGATTTATCTTGGACATAGAAGATTTCTTAGACGGGGCCGCCCATATCGTCGATTAAAGAAAACCTTTTTTGATGACCAAGAGTATGAAGATGCTCCAGTGGCATTGACTGTGGAGCAAGTGTATAAAAAGGCGAAAAATATAAGTGTCGTCTTCAATAAGATTGCAAAAGGTAGAAAAGAAACAAATATATGGAAAAAAAAAGATCGGTATTTGTAATACCCTAGATTTTATTATTATTTTAATAATAATAATGATAAATACTAATAATACTAATATTAAAATTGAAAATTTAATAATGTAGTAATAAAAAAAATAGTAATAAATGGATAGATAAAAATTAATTTAAATTAAAATCTAATAAAGGATTTGTCATTATTTTATTAAACTAGTAATGGTTAAAAGTCCAACTCACAAAGCCCAGCTATTAGCTAAACCCTAAAAGCCTAATTATAAGTTAGGTTTAGCTGTCTAACTTTAGTCATCGTTCATTAACTCTCTCTTTGGAAAATCTTTTGCGACAGAGTTTCCCTTCTAGGAGCTTAGCAACCATGGAAACCAGGTAATCCTAATCCCTAAGACAATAGAAATTAATAGATGGTAGCGTTAGAAAGTGTATTAGAGTTGATCGATTGTAGTCCTAAAACCACACTATTTTCCTTGGCTGCGAATAATTTTTATTTTTACCCTTGCTTTTTTTTTTTAATGAGTTCGAATGCATATTTTTTTTTTCTTTCCAATCAATCAGAGTTCGAATGCATGATTCCCTTTCTAAGGAATCATTGTGACGTAGTGCCAAGTTTGAATCCATAAGTTTTTTTTTTCTTTGGTCAAATCCGTAGGTCAAAGGCTATATGATCCCTATAATGTTGTCTAATATATCAATTCGGCCCATCTTTTAATTGTCATTGAATGGTTCAGGTTTCATGCAGAAGAGATTGGTTCCTATAATAATGAATAAAGCAAGTCGGTCATGCTAACTAGAATCCGTAGGTCTACTTCTTTATGGTTGCTATAATATTTAATATTTAAAGTCGGTGAATGTTTTCAATTGATGGCTGAAGCGTTCAATTCGGTCAAATCTTTATGGTTCACATAATATTCAATCTGTAGGTCACAAAGATAAGGAATGATTAGTATATTGTTTGATATAACAAGTCGGTCATTTTTTTATTTATTTTCTTTTTTTTTTTACTGGTAGTGGATGGGTTGAGTATCACACAACAAGAATATTGATTGCTAAAGCCGATGTATAGGTTCTCATGTTTTGGAATTGGTCATGGAGTTTATAGAGACATGAAAAATTTATAGGGACTTATAATTAGTTACCTTACAGTATAATTTGGGAAAACTCATGAGCCCTCATAAAAGAGCTATAACTCTTTGATTTGTGAAATTAAGACCCACCCTTTCTTGTGTGAGTTAAGGATTTTCTTTTTCTATTATTATTAAAAATATTTAATTACATATAATAAAGATTATTTAGGAATTTTATAATGAGACTAAAATATTTAAAATAATTTAATAGTGGGATGATAGTTTTGGGATGGTACCTCCCAAAGTGATGAACACACCCTTAGGCTCTCAACCTCCGATATGTTATTTGATGTGAACCGATATATCCGTTCTTCCCAAAGCGATGTCTGGCAGGATATCTGGGACACTAGTAGCAACTTTGGGAAGAGGTGTGCACACTAGGAAGAAAATGATCTATGGCCAATTTGATGATGATTTGTGACTGGCAAGTTTCCGGGTCACAGGGTAGACTGGCAGGATATCTGGGTCTACCATGGTTCTCTTCCCACTAAATAGATTAGCAAGATTTCCGGGTCTAAACAAAATTTAAAATGATAATGATTAAAGTTTGATGCAATTATCAAGTGATATATATACATTTACTTTGATTAATAAATTTGTGCCAGACACCTTATGATTATACAAATATACGGTATTTTATCTTGTTTTATTTTGTAAATATTTTATTTTAATTTTATAATTGTTTTGTTTTATTTCAATTTATTTTAAAATTATATATTTATTTACTTAATCATTTTACTTTATGTTACGTTATCTGTTCTTAATTAGGATTACCAGCTGTTGCTGATTTCTGTGTTGCTGGGCTGCGATGATCCTTCGGGGGAGCAGAATTTCCGTGAACAGGTTTTAAAGATTGGGGCTAGCAGTGAGAAGTGAGGATGACAGACAATAAACTCTAGTTATTTATTTTATTTTATTTGAACATTCAGATTAAGTTTAGATTTATTTCATAAAATAAGAAGTCTTGCACTTGTCCCATACAAGTGCAACGGTGACACTCCCCGAAGTGGTTTATTTCGGATTTTTATTATTATTTATGAAAACTATCAACATTTTATGTTATTTTAATTCTAGAAAATCGGGGGTGTTACAGTATTCTTCGATCTTTCATATTGGCGCAACCTTGATTTGAGACACTGTATTGATTTCATGCATGTGGAGAAGAACGTATATGATAGTATTGTTGGTATGCTTCTCAACATACAAGGTGTTAGTTCTCTATGTGTTTTGATGATAGTTGACAATTGTAAACTTAATTTGAAATTTGTCTTTGGAAAGTTGTAAAACTTTTTGTTTAAGGCAAACTCGAGTTTTGGTAGACTTGATAAGACAATGACTCAGTTTTTACAAAGAACGCCAAACTCCAGTTTGCTTAGGCAAACTCGAGTATGTAGAGTTATAAAGAGCAATCAAAGTTTAAAGAGTTGTAAACTCGAGTCTATGTTTTGGAAACTCGAGTTTAGATCAAACAGAAGCTTCAGCGTTTTATCAAGTTTTCAAAACTCCAGTTTCAGATTTATAAACTCCAGTTTACAAGAAAGCTTAAAGAGCTAAAGAGTTTAAAGACTTGTAAACTCGAGTCTGAATTTTGTAGACTCGAGTTTGGCATAAGCAGAGACACTCGTGTTGTTGCTTGATTTTAGTTTCCAGTGACTCCAGTTTTCACTTAACAAAAAGTTTTCAAAGTTTGCAAATACACTGAAACTCGAGTCAGGTTTCTGGAGACTCGAGTTTAGGACTATCTGAAAACACTCGAGTTCTTCATGATGTCTAAACTCCAGTTTTGAGAATGAAAACTCCAGTTTGAGCTTTCAAAGATATTTCAAATGTTTCAGTATTCACTGAAACTCGAGTCTGGGTTTTAGAGACTCGAGTTTAGCTCAAATAGAAAGCACTCGAGTAAAAGACTGTTTTGAAAACTCCAATTTGAAAAATAAAAACTCCAGTTTACACTTAAGAGATATTTCAAAAGTTTCAGTTTTCACTGAAACTCGAGTTTTGGAAATCAAAACTCGAGTCTGGATCATACAGAGAGCTATACAATATTTTAGGTTTTGTAAACTCCAGTCTGCGTTTTCTAAACTCCAGTTTTGAAGCTATGAACTTGAACTTAAGATTTTCATAAAAGCTTCAAACTCGAGTCAGTCACTAAATGACTCGAGTTTAGCTAAGTGTTCAAAACTTCATTCAAGGCCAACTCGCAATTTTCCTCTCTGTAAGAACCAAACTCGAGTCAGTCACTTATCAACTCAAGTTTAGTAAACTTTTAAAAATAAGATGCTCTCTGGATGAGCTCCAAACTCGAGTCTGGTTCCGTAAACTCGAGTTTGTAACGCACAGATTTGTAAAACCAAATGGGGTCAAATTGCGAAAACCATTTGAATGATGTTAATACTTCATATCTTTAATTGTTACTATTCCTAATGTCATTTAACCAGTTTGTTAGCAAGTTTCAGATGAATTATTGAAGGAAATAGTGAAGATTCAGACTATGAGTTGTAAAGCAAGAGAGAGAGAATATGCTGTCTTATAAAGTACTTCAACTTGGATTAAATTAATACAACTTTGAGAACAGCCTATTCTACACAGGGACATCAACATTATCTTCATATTAATTAAGTCTCACATTGCAAGAATGTCTACAACAGTTTAGACAAAAGCAGAATCCATCCATCAAGAACATTGTAGGTGGATTCTCAACAACTAGTTGCTAGAAGTGGAGCTTCAACAGCCAAATTCGTAGTGCTCTTCCAACAGTCATGTTCTTCATTCAAAATAAACCTCAACTGCTATAAATATGATTCAGATTCGAAAAAGAAGACAGACAGACAATATACAAGAGACTTACTGTGAACAATATTCAAATTTCTGTATTCATTCCTCGGTAAATTATCTTGAGAGATTAGAGCTTCAGTGTTTATCAATATTTGCTCTTAGAGAGAGTTTGTTTCTGTTAAATCACTTGTTTGTAAGAATCTCAAGTCAGGGGACTTGGAGATTGGGAATATCAGTGTACAACTTGTAAGGGGGAGTGTATCCTAGTGAGAGGATAACTTTCGAGTACAGAGTGTGTAACTAATTGTGAGTGATAGTGGAAATCCCAGAAAGTCTGGGGACTGAACGTAGGTCAAGGAGTTAGACCGAACCAGTATAAATCTTGCTGTGTCTTGTTCCTTTCTCACCTTCTCTACACTATCCTATTCTTGCGATTAATTTCCAGAATTGAGAAAAAGAATTTTTCAAATCCCCAATTCACCCCCCTTTTGGTAATTTGCTCCGGTTTTTCACAAGGTAGCACAAAGGGTGGTGTGAAGACAAGATTGGATTTGCAAGAAATGGGAATACGCAAAGACTTACATCCAAGGCCATATGGTAACAGAACTTATTGTCCCCCGACTTCTCATACTTTGTCTAAGGATGAGAAACGTAGTTTTTGTGAGTGTTTGCATGGCACAAAAGTTCCGTCGAGGTATTCTTCAAATTTTAAGAGGTTTGTATCGATGAAGGACTTGAAATTGGTAGGCCAAAAGTCTCATGATTGTCATGTCTTGATGCAACAGCTACTCCCAGTAGCTATTCGAGGCATAGCCGAGTATGATCTTCGAAACATTTTGACTAGGCTTTGTTTGTTCTTCAATGCGATTTGCAGTAAAGTTTTTGAGATTGAACAATTGAATGAATTGGAGAATGAATGATATCTTATCTTGTGCCACCTTGAGAAGCTTTTTGCTCCTTCATTTTTTGACATCATGGTTCATCTAATTGTTCATCTAGTGAGAGAGATCAAGTTGTCCGGGTCTGTCCATTTATGGTGGATGTACCCAATTGAAAGATCTATGAAATTCCTAAAAGGGTACGTGAAGAACGCATACCGGCCAGAAATATCAATTGTTCAGAAGTATGTATCTGAAGAGGCCATAGAACTTTGTCAAAATTATTTGGCCAAAGTAAGACATATCGGGCTTCTAAAACGTCAGCATACTGAAGGGGGTAGACGAGGGGCTTCAGTAAAGAGTGTGGATCCTGATGAATTGTCACAAGTCCGCTTATACATGTTGAATAATGTTGATGAAGTTCAAGCCAACATAGCTACACATAAAGAAGCTATGAGGAAAGAAAACCCTCGAATGACTAAACAGAGGTTGATTAGGGAGCATAACAGAACATTTGCAAACTGGTTCAAACAAAAGGTCAAGGGAGAGGAATCTGTTTCTGAGACAATCAAATGGTTAGCACGTGGTCTTGAGGTTGATGTCATAAGTTGGAATTTGTATGTGATCAACGATTATATATTTTACACGAAGTCCCTAGATGATAGGAGCACCGTCCAGAACAGTGGTGTAATGTTAGAGGCTGAATCTATGCATTTCTCTAGTTCGAAAGATAAGCGGCCTAAATTGGCAGTCATGCCATATTATGGGGTTATTGAAGAGATTTGGGAGGTGGACTATGTCGTGATTAGATTAATGGTGTTCATGCCATATCAAATGCAAGTGGGTTAATCTCAATAATGGTGTTCAAATCGATCGGCTAGGATTTACATTAGTCGATGTCAATGACAAGAGATGTCGACCTCTTACAAAATAACCAAGTTCAATAAAAAGATTTGCAATATAAGGAACTTGGATCGTTTCCCACGGAATTCGCAGTAGGTTCAATAGAAATAGGAACATAGTAACAGAATGGGGGAAAGAGTTTTTTTATGCAATTAAGAAGGAAAGCAGAATGAAACAGATAAGGAAAACGAGATTAATTAGACTAAAAACGACTAACCCAGAATTAGGAATTCCAAAACCTTCATCAGACTAAAATAATACACCAAACTCGTGATTGATTCTGGACAAACCGAAATCTCTGCGTTTGTCCAGAAATTCCCTTCATTGAACGATCGTCCAGAATATATTCAAAACAATGGCGTGACACCAAGCAATTGCCCAGTAATCACTTAAACCCAGTTGAATTATGTCCTTGGGATAAATCAATCTGAGTTTTTAATCAAAAACCCAATCCGAATTCAGAAATATGATCCGATAAAAGAAGGCAGAAACGAGTTTAGATGTTACCGGTTAAGCGTGAGTCTTCTGGAATACGGAATCCTTAATCCATAGGTTAATCAAAGAGGCTTAGCCGAGCATGGTTGAGCAAAACAATGAAGAACAGACGAAGAACACCAAGAATATCTCAGAGAATTTAATTAAAACGTTTTTTAATCCAATAATAATGTAAAATGTAATAATGTGTTGGTTTCAGCCACCATACAATTTTTGCTTATACAGGAAGGATGAATCAAGATGACTGAAAATTAGGAATCAATCCCCTAATCATAGGAAAACTCTAATCAATTTGAAATCTCTAATAAATTAGGAAACTTCTAATGATTGGTCATTTATTACAAAATTCGTCCAAAATGGAAATCCAGCAAAGGGTCTGTCTTTAGCTCCAATTTCATCCATCTTCTTGCCTAAACCAGCCTTCGAGGTCTTCATAACAAATGTAGCTCTCTAAATCATCTGAAAAGCGAAAGAAGAATGAGGCTAATCCGATATCTAGATCAAAAGTTATGGCAAAAATGGTGAAGCATTGTAAATCTAGAATTTTATTACGAAAAACAAATTTAATCTAATTAAAAGCTTAATGTCCAATTCAGTAATAAAACCCATCATTTCTCATTTAAACATCCCTAAATTATTAACAAAGAGATAAAAATAAGTGGAATAATATTCAATTATTAGTCAATAGTAGAAGTTTTGGAGATGAACCTTTTATTATGACAGACCAGGTGAAACAAGTTTTTTATATCACCGATCAAGTAAAAAAATTGTGGTTGGTAGCTATCCAAGGAAAAAGAGTTATCAATATTGATGAGGAAATTCATGCAAATTATGGTCTTCTTGACAGTACTCCTTTTTCAAGGGGTCTACCGGATATGAATGAAAAAGATGAAGCAGATAATGAATCCGGCATAAGGAGTGATCATCAAGAACGGATATGGGAGGATATCCCTTTATAAAAGAGTCAATTCGTAAGGTAACTGCACAAATCTTTGAAAACTTTAAGGTTTTAACACTATTATATTCCTTCCATATTTTTTAACAATGTCACTGACTATATGAAGTTTGTTCTTGTTTTATTTTTGTGGCAGGATTCGATCCAAAGGGGCATGTTATAAAAGAGGATGTTACATTGTTTGATGGAAATCAGATGAAAGCATGGTGAAATATTGGGCATGTATGTTGATTTAAGTGTGGTATATCTTATTGTAACAGCTTATTGTATTTGTATTTGTAACTCATGGTCAATAATATTTGTGTTCTACTTTTTTCCAATTCAATTTATTCATAATTGTTCATAGCTTGTAGCTTAAAGTATAGCCTTTTCTGTGCTGGATTGACTGATATGAATTTGTGTATAGATCATTCAATTTATTCATAATTGTTCATAGCTTGTATTTTAAAGTATAGCCTTTTATGTAGTTTAAAGTATAGCCTTTTATGTGCTGGATTGGTTGGTATGGATTTGTGTATATATGATTAATAAGAATATAACAGGGAAAAAATTCAGGAAAATTTAGACCAATAAAACAAAAACGTCGGTCTTAAAAGTTCAACTTTTAAGGCCTTTTAAGACCGGATGTACTCGGATGTACATAAATACGCGATCTTAAAGGTCAGACAACATATTTGATATTAGTGTGGTATTAAAAGTTGGTCTTACAAGACCAATGGTTTAATACGTCCGGTCTAAAAAGTTAATCCTTAAGACCAGACGTATTAATTATTCAGTCTTGAAAGTAAGTCTTTAAAGATCGCGTATAATTAATCATCGGTCTAACAAGCCGCTATTTTTTAGAGCGCATTTATTTTAGTCCGGTCTTAAAAATTAGACCTTTTAAGAGTGGCTAAAGTTTTGTCCGGTCTTAAATATTGAGCTTTAGGACCGACAAAAAAGTATTTCTGTTATATTGAGTATCACTTTTAAGACCTAATATTTTTAAATGTCTGGTCTTAAAAAAGTTTATTTAAGACTGGTTTAAGTCTGGTCAAAAAGATATACTTTTAATACTGACTGGAACAAGACCGGTCGCGAGTCCGGTCTTCTGATGCCTCTTTTGTCCGGTCTTAAAAGCTTTTTTTTTTTTTTTTTTTTTTTTTTTTTTATTACTACATGTGAGCTTCCTATACTGCCAATTACAAAGAAAAGAAAGGCAAAGCAGTGGAATTATTAAAGTCAAGATTCATAGGAAAAAAAGGCCCCGGGGGGGGTGTGATGGCGACATAAAGAAACTAAAGTGGTCTAGGAAAAGGAAATAAAGAGAGGAGAGATAGTTTGGAAAAAGGTGAATTATTTAAAATATGGCAAACATAAAATGCAATATTAGGTAATGGGAAAGTTGGGGGAGCAAAAAATTATTTAAAAGGTGAAGAGGTAGTGGCCTTATAACGTAACAGTAATATGAAAAATTCTCTTCTAATTGAAAGGTTACCGATTTGATTCCGGTTATAACCTCAAGTTAGTGCATTCTCATCTAATTAAAAAAAAAACGAAAATTAGAGAAATTAAAGGGGAAAGAAGGATTAAAGAAGAGTTGTGAGGAAGTGTAAAGGAAACTTAAAAAATAAAGTGAGTGGATTCGTAAAGATTTTTTTTGGTGAGAGAGTATACGTCCATTCCTCTGCTTCTCATATGTGACGTCGAGAGTTGATCTCTTGACTGAGCGAGCTGATGGAGAGACGAGAGGCAACATCGTAGCGACAAACACAAAGAGAAGTAGAGAGTGTCTCTAAGCAAAATTGGGGATCACTTGGTTGGTTTCGGGCTTCTGGCATAGTGGCGTTTAGGTAATTTTAAAGAATATATATATATATATATATATATATATATATATATATAGCTTAAGATTGAAAAGTACCATTCCAGATCCCGGTTATATTTTTCCGATCCCAATTTACTTGGGATAGAAAACCATTGAACAATCATAATTGTAGTAGAGGAATATATACATTTTATTAATTATGGCTCTTAGCTGAGGCTCTTGTTAAAAAAAATTAGCTTCACAGTACTCTTTTTTATATTTTTAGGACAACATTACACACTAAAAACAATTCTGGAAATTCTACGTTGTTGGGTGACTACTTTCAAAATACGACTTACGTTTGAAATGAAGGGAACAGTGATAATAATGTCATTATAATATATACCTTTTGTCCATAAAAAAGAGAACCGTACAATAGTTAAAAAAAATAGTTTGAAAAAAAAACCAATTGTAAAAATATAATAACAAGCTATTTGTTATGATTGTAAGTGGTTTCATCACGTAAGAAAATGTATATAAATTTTAATATTAAATAATATCTTTATTGAGAAGGCTTTAACTTTGATAGCCCTTAATCTTTGATCCGACAGATATAATTTAAGAATATTCTAAGTTGACTATAAAAAATAATAAAAAAAAAAATCGCTCATGAAGAGCGGGTAGGAAAAGAATCAAGACATTCACCTGCAAGTTGATAGATTTGGTTTTATTTTTATTATTCCGATTTTAATTTTAAAATACTGTAACAAAAAAGTTTTTAAAAACGGAGACAGAGAGAAGAAATAGTACTTAGCACGAGCAATAAAATATCGACACGTTGCGTTGAGCTCATGAAGCATAAAGCAGCGTCATAGCCGACGACCTCACTACTGACTCTGTGACGTCCATCCATGGCTGCAAAGCATTTTTAACAACGACAGCTACCTTGCGTGGGAGTAGGAAAATGAACTGGTTCGAGGGCACCAAAAACTGGTACGAGAGTACCAAAAACATGAACTGGTCTGAGAGCGCTAAAGATTTGTTACAGAGAACCAAAAGCATGAACTGGTCTGAGAGCGCCAAAAACGTGAATTGGTCTGAGAGCGCCAAAGATTTTCTGGAGAGCGCCAAAAACGTGAATTGGTCTGAGAGCGCCAAAGATTTTCTGGAGAGCGCCAAAAACGTGAATTGGTCTGAGAGCGCCAAAGATTTTCTGGAGAGAGCCAAAAACGTGAATTGGTCTGAGAGCGTTAAAGATTTGTTAGGGAGAACCAAAAGCGCGAATTGGTCTGAGAGCTCAAAAATTTTGTTAGCGAGAGCCAAAAGCTCGAACTGCTACGAGAGAGCTAGAAATTTGTGTGCGACTGGTAAGGATTTGTCAGGAGATGTGATTGGTGCTGCAAAAGAAAATATTGAGGTTAGGCATTTAGTTATCGGAGCTGTGGCTCTTGTTTTCGTCGCTGCCGTTATGTGCAGCTGTAGATCCGGTGGTGGTGCTGGTTCTAAAGGCGGAAAGATTATGAAAGCTCCTGGTGGAAAAGGCCGAACCATGTACAGATCCGCCTTTGAAGGTAACCCTAGAGGCTACTTTCGCGGTTTGCGCAACAAAGAGAGTTGAAAATCAAGTAGATCCACATCAAGAACATCAGGCCAGTTATTTGTAAGTGAGATTGACTTGCACAATTTCTCTGTAATCGCCTGTTCTGTTTTCTCACTTGGATTTTTCTTTACTCTCTTGTTGACTTGTGTTTATGTTGATTTTGCTGCTTGTGTGTATGCTTGGTGTTTCATTAAATGACTCTGAAAATTTAAATTGAAGCCGATCAGTTAATTGATGCCACTGTGAATTTTTCCAGATTTTTCTATTTTCAAATAAGTGTGTCAATCCTAAAACCAGATCAAGAATAATCTGAGGCTGCTAAATTGGTAATTGGTTTGGTGGTTCTTCTGATAGCAGAAATTAAAGTTCCAGGTGGGTATTGGAACTATAGCGTTTTAATAGATGTCTTTCTCGATTGTGAATTGAAATAATGTGAGGCTTCTTGCTTGCTTCTGGGTTTATCAGTTGCATCCAATTAACCTTCCTTTATAAGATCCTTAGTTCTTGTTAATGTCAATCACTCTGCGCATGAATTTGTTTGGTTAGTTTTTAATCCCTGTTTCCGTAACAAAGGGAAACCAAAATACGTACCAAGTCATTTATTTGTTCACCACACTCCTTTTTGCCCCCTGGCAATTGAATTTCTGATTGAGGATTGGCGCCATATATATATATTTTTAATTTAAAAGTTATTTATTAGAAATACAAATATCCGTTAAATTAAAAAATTGGATTGCTCACCGGTCTCGGACCGGACAGGCCAGGCACAAAAGTTCAAACTATTTTATATCAATAATTTCTTTTCAAATCAAATGTTAACAACCAAAATATAGAGTTGGTTATAAAGTCCCCTTAGATCCCTAGAGGTCTTGTTCTTGAATCTCAGAAAAGATATTTGTGTTGGAAACAAACCAATTACTAGATAATAAATCACATGCTCATTGTTCAAATTTGGGAAACAAGAAGCATGACCAAGCTTCTTTTTTCAAACCAATTTTGGGTAGATGCTCGTTTGTTCTTTTTCAAGAGTAATACTAGTGGCATGTGTTTTTAAAACAACCAATATAGATGCTCGTATGTTCTTTGGAAATCTATAGTGCAAGAGAAAAAGTTTGGTAAGGCTGACAATGGAATGTACGAAATGGTTTGGTTGTGAAGTTTGTCACTGATAAATGGTTGATGATCTCTGTCAAAGAAACCTGAACCAGGAAGAGGAGAATAGTTTGGCTATGGATTGGGTTAATAAGGGGAACTGGGATTATGGGAGGTTGAAGGATATACTTCCGAGCAGGGGCTAGTAATAATGATAATAGAATTCAGATGTTTAGGAAATTACATTTTCTCCTTACAAAAATCTTAATATTTTCACTTTAGTTCCCACTAAAATTTTCGTGGAGGGACTAAAATAAAAATCATAATATTTTTATGAAGCTGAAATATAATCTTGTGAACACTTGGGTTTATTCTATGATTTTCACCAAAAAAAAAAATTTCCTGGCTCCGCCAATGCTTCCAAGACAAGTTATCCAAAGGCTAATTGCTGTTATGCCACCACATTCAGAGGCAGGTCGGGATGGCATCATGTGGAGAGGGACTAAAACAGGGATGTTTGCTGTGAAAAACACATACAAAATCCTGGAAGGATATAGGATAAGAAACAAACGAAATTTTCAAATTAATATGGAAATGGCGAGGAGCTGAGAGGATCCGTGTCTTCATGTGGATAGCTTTCAATAATAGACTTCCTACAAATCTCTGGAGAAGCAAATGGTCATCAACATTGTTGGTATGCTCCTGGTGCAATAGTGAAAATGAAAGTGTACTTCATATCCTTAGGGACTACCAGTATGCAAAAGATTTATGGCTTCATACAGTGGATCCAGCTTATTTTCATTCGTTCTTTTCTTCATCCTTGCAAGACTGGGCTTTACTTAACTTCAAGGAAGACCTTGGTTCCCAGAAGTAAGGTACGTGGGATTGAATATGGGAGTAACAATTTAGAAATTATGGATTTGGAGAAACAACTTTTTGTTTTTAGGACGAGCGAGACAAACCTCCAGATCCTGTTAATGTCATCCTAAATTGTTGGAAAGGATTCACTCAGTTATAGCAAGATGTTAGTGACTGGCAGTCTTCAGCAGTGAAAATAGTACGTTGGATGCCTCTGAAAATTGATTAAAGTGAATGTGGATGAGGTGGTCTCAAGCTGGGCAAACAGTGTTGCATCGGAGGTGTCCTGAGAGATCATGAAGGAAGTTGGGTGGCTAGCTGGCTTCACTCATAACCTTGGTCACTGTGAGGTGTTAGAAGCAGAGGGATGGGCCATTGTTAAGGGATTGCTCTTGGCATGGGAACTGGGCTGCAGACATGTAGTGTTGGAGTTGGATGCAAAGGAGAAAATTGGTTAAATAGCAATTTTGTCCTGGAAGTATATTACCAGAAGCAATGTTGTCCTAAAAGTTTTTTTTGACTCAATTGTGCCCTGGAAATATAAAAATGTAACAATGTTGGCTCTACTAGCAGTGAGACCTAGCGGCGTTAACACACTCAAGTATGATACCCTCATAATCTAGTGTGTTCGTTTTTTTTTTTAAATTGTTTCTTATTCTTTTTTTATGGAGTGCACACTCAAATGAGCGTGCGTTAAAGTGCACACTCGAGTGTGCGTTGGGCACACTTGAGTGAACACAATGCACACTTGAGTGTGCACTTTAATGAACACTCATTTTAGTGTGCACTCCATAAAAAAAAAAAAAAAAAACCGTACACGCTCGAGTGTGAAGGTATTACACTCGAGTGTGTGGTAACTCCGTCAAGGTGGCGGTTAGTGGGGGTAACATTGCTACGTTTTTATACTTTCGGGGTAAAATTGAGTCCAAAAAAACTTTCAAGACAATATTGCTCCTGGCAGTATACTTTTGGGGCAAAATTGCTACTTAACCCAGGTATTGATGGATGATAGGTTTGATGCTAGAGGGAGTCTTCTTCTCTGGCGAATCGAGGAGTTTATGCAGAAGGATTGGAATATGATTATTCGGTATATACCGCGAGCAAAGAATAGAGTAGCAGATGCACTTACAAAAAAGGGAATATCCTTGCCTAGTTTCTTAGATGTTTGTTCGGACCGGACCGGACCATGCTCCGTCCTTATGTTCCAATGATGTCTTGGGATTCAATTCCCTGTGTAGTAACCTTTGATTAATTAGATACTATCTTCAATATATAACCAAAAAAAAAAAAAAAAAATCAACCCCCATGTTGAAGTATTTCTTACTATATAGAGGTGCAGTTCAAGGATTGTTCAGAAGTTATATTACTTGATCATATCCGGATTGGTTGTTGTATCTTTTTTATCGGACCGGTTTTGGTCATTTTCTTGCTCCTGTCTGCTACCCTCTTTTTGACCAAAACGGTGCCATTTTGGTGTAAAGAAGGGTAATTGTGCCCTTCTTTTTCTTTTTTTCTTTTTTAAGAAATATTTTAAGTGTTAGATGGTACTAAAAAGATACTTTATAATACTAAACGTACTGAAAAAATATTTTATGATTATAAAAAGTTATTTGAAGATCCTAGAGTGTATTTTTAGTACCAGTCATATCCTAAAATATTTTTTTTCAAAATCCTAAAACAATTTTTTAAGATCATAAAGTATTTTTCCAGTATCAATCAGTGTCTTTTTAGTACCATTTATTACTTTGAAATATTTTTTCAAAATCATAAAATAATTTTTTAAGATCATGAAGTATTTTTTCAGTACCAGCTAGTATCTTTTTAGTACCAGTTAATATCCTGAAATATTTTTTTTATGATATTAAAATAATTTTTCAAGATCATAAAGTATTTTTTAGTACCATTTAGTTTCTTAAAATATCTTTTTAGTACTATTTAGTATTTTGAAATATTTTTTCAAAAAAAAAAAGGTATAGCTGCCCTCCTTTGCACCAAAACAGCTTTATTTTCTCGCATTTGAGGGTAGCAGATGAGAGTGAGAAAAGGACCAAAGCTGGATCCCTTTTCATCAATGTTGTTAAATCCGGATTGGTTTGACTTCAAGTTAGTTGATTTGATTATGATATGATCTACTAACCTTTCACTTAGTCCATTGACCGGTCCCAAGCCTGATCCAAATTTAATAACTTGGTTTTTATTTTCGTTGTTGGTTTAGTTTTTCTTGTGGGTTCTCTGGTAAGTAAAAAAGGTTTTCTTTTGGGTCATGGTTCTGTCTTTTCTTTTCGTTTATGTTTTTCTACGTGGGCTTCAAGGATCAGGTATGTAGTTTCTAGTTGAAAATGCCCATCACCTATTTGTCCTAAAAAAGTTAAAGAAGTCCGTTACTTATGTAACGTTTTACCTTTTATTTGATTAAAATTGCCCCCCCCCCCTCTCTCTCTCTCTATATATATATAAAAGACGTCATGGAAAAAAAATATATCTTTGTACTATTTAGTTGAAAAGTTGGCTAAAAACACAAAAATGAGCACCAGATTTTAGTCTGCTGTAAGTTTATAAATTTGAGGGTACAATGTTAGGGGATTGAGATTCTCTCAGTATCTCTTCCTTCAGTATCCCTCAGAACTTTGAATCCTGACCGTTCAAAAATATATTTAACTGTATAGATAAAGATACTCATTTTTTTAAAAATTATTGCATGCGGTGAAGAGATAAATTGAAGATAGAGTAAGGAGAGCAGTACTGAGTACTGAGGGATACTAAGGAACCGGATATTGAGAGAATCCGGTCCGGTTCCAATATTAGGATCGTTTAGGTTATAAAGTGTGGGATTGCTAGATGCAATGGGAGGACCGGAGGAAGTCGAACACGTTATGATGTGCAATAATTCCATTACATTCTAAATTCTATAAAATACATTATTATTCATATAAAAATGATAAGAGTAAAATGTGAAGAAAATTTTATCTTAACTTACATAAATATATTGTTAACGAGCTTTGATGATCTTTGGGGTCATGGAAATGACGTCAGCATCACATCCTAGTCACCCCTTATACCACAAACGCATCACTACCGTTGGAAATCCTGCTGCATTGACCGCAGCCCTTCCTTTTACTTTTAAGAAAAGCAGACCGCATACAATCAAATTTTATGGAAGATCGTAGTATGTAATTCCGAACTTTTTAACATCAAAAAAATATTGCTGCTGGATAGTTACTCATAGTAAAATTTATTATTGAAACATACATAAAATATTGGGAAAAAAAGAAAAGAAAATGCCACTTAACTTCAAAATCCCACTTAACAACGTATTGAAGTAGAGAGCCATACCTACTCAAGAACCTAGACCTGAAGTATTTTGAGCAATGAATTCTGTAGAGAAAGATTTTTCAAGCTACTTTTTCTAATATATCAATTTAAAAAAATTAGTTCTTGAATAAAATAATTTTTACTTCTTTTTTCTTTCTTTCCCAGTCACTCTCCTCAGGGGTAGTATGTCTCCATTAAGGAAAATGCTAGCAAAGTAATGTGAACTACTCCCTCGCTGATTAATATAAGATTTAGTTCATTTTTTAGAAGAAATTAATATAATTAAATAAATAATTTAATAATAACATATATCCTTAGATTACATATCAGTCTATCATTTAAGCAAATTAATTTAAAAAAATGATTAATATAAATAATTTAAAGTAATTTATTTAGTTTCCTTAAACCTCTAGACGACTAGACAAGAATAAGGGTGGGAATTAAATAATATAAGATACTCTTTCTTTGATAAGTGTGCATCATACTAATCTCTTCGGTCTTTCAGCTCCATTAATTACAAATTTAGGTTATAAATTTAGGGCTCGTCTATCTAAAGTATTTTAATTTGATTCCAAAGGTATATATCAAAAGTTTTGGTGAATTTTTTTTTAAAGTAGGTTATTGGAATAAAAATGTAGCAACTTGAACGGTCTATGTTAGAAAATGCATTAGTTAGTTATCATACCATCTACAATTTCTATTTTAAACATATCAAAATAAGAATATTAAAATTTTAAAATTAAATTAATATAATGTGGATATCCAATTTTATTGTATGGATGGCTCAAATATAGATCTATAGAGATGCGCCTCATGCTCATATTACAATTCAACTAAAAATGTTATAAAATAAAGAAATCGACCAAAAAGGATAATAAAAGAGGTGATATTATTTATCTGTAAGTTATAGACTTTGGTGAATTTATTTCCCCTGTAAATTGACACTCTTAATAATTTTATGGGAAATTATTAAAATTTTATCAACTTTGATTCTCTTAAAAGAAAAAAAAAAGGATTTAGCGGCAATGGACAAAATCCGTCACTAGACAGAGAAAATTCGTTGCAAACATATTTTGCGACAAAAAAAAACATTGCAAAAATTTCGATTGCAATTGAAATTTGCTATAGAAAAAAAAAAAAGGCGTGGCAAATGTTAAAATTATGTTGCAAATTGTGATGAAAAAAAAAATCCATCACAAAATATGAAAAAAAAATTTGTCGCAAATTGAGGAATTTGAAAAAAAAAATTAATCATTAGAGCTTTTTCACAGCAACCACTTAAAATAAAAGAAAATAATATTAAAAAATAAAAATTATTGAATAATGCATTAAAATTTTTTTTTATTACTTATAATTATATAACGAAATAAACCTGGAAAAAAAAATTGTATTCCACTGATAACTCCAGGTATATATATAGCTATCTTATATACTTCCAAGGACCAAAAGCTACAAAAGCCTGAAAGCTTAAAAGATTCAGGTACGCAGTACAATTAGCAAAACACTATCAGCTTAAGGGGTCAGTTTTGCCTACAGATCTGCCGAAATCTGCTATTTATCTGCTTCAAACCAAATGTATAATTCTGCATTTCACATTTAAGCATTAGCTTCTGAAATGTCCTCTATTACTCCCTTCCCATCCATGGCATCGAAAAAGAAAAAAATCTTTAGAGGGTGTCCTTTTCCTGATATTGCTTTGATCACTTCCTAGTTCCTACGAGGTCAAAACAGTCACCTTAATCAGATTAGTGTTACAGCAGATAATAATAGCATGGGTAAAGACATCATAGTACTAAATTGTTATGAGGAATACCTGTCCAAGGATTCCTCCAATTATGGCATAAACAGGAGGAAATTCTGTTGTATTTGTTACCAACCGTTCTAGTAGACTGTCAGGCACGTGGGATTCATTTGACAGACTGTTAACAAAATTAGCAAGTTTAGATTATGAACAGTAGACACAAACAACATTACTGCAACAAATTCCAGGTAGCCTACCTGTGCAGCGCATAGCTTCTTTTTCAACGTAAGGACACCAGGAAGATCGGCAACTGAAACCTCTCCTGGACTTCGTCCTTCAGTCTCTTCCAACTTTTCAATAACTGCTAGAGACAATTAGATTTCGATGCTTTAATAATTGGTGAATGCATGTCTTGAGTTGAAAATGGAAAAATATACAACAAACTTCTGGGGGTTAAAGAGTAATTTCCCATATCAAAGGTAACAATCAATGACAGAGCCTTGTACAAAGGTGTTCTTGAAAATATGCGCCTGGAGATATAAACTAAGGGCATGTAAGCCATATGTTCTCTACCTCTCTCTCTCTCTCTCCCCCATCACAACTTTATAGAACGTGCCTCACATTGCAAAGTACAGCTTTGATGTCTTCCTGGGAAGTGCCTTCCATGGCACTGATAGTACTGCATCCTGCAGTAAAAGATATAAGAATTAGGCAACCTTGTAAAGCATACTTGGCGACAACACATCGTCAGAAGTAAGGTAAATTATATACACATAACATATAGGCCCATAAGGTGTTTTAGAACTTGCATATTTTGAAAATTTTGAATTCAATTACTCTGTTGTTTCAACAGTATAAAAAGATACTCTCTTTGAAAGCTTCCGGCATTTGTCATTAGCAGGTTGTGAATTCAATTTCTTCAGTGAAATCACAAAGCAATAGATATACAAATAAGAATACTAAGTAGAGATTTATCACACGGTAAGTGGTTATATGGGGAAAGAAGTGTTAACATCATACCTTAGCAGCAAGGGACCAACAACTGATTACTACAACATCAAACTTGTCGAAGAAATCAAGACCAAAATCTGACAAATCGGCTGTACCCTAGGAGATAACAGAAAATGATAACCAGCTATTGATGGGAAAAACAAAAGGAAGAAAAAATATGAAGAGGAAAGAGAGAACGCAAACCTTTCTCCACAGAAACACGAACCATAGGATTGAAATCTTTAAGTGAATCACAACAAAGCTCAGCAAGGGTTTTCCCTCTGTATACGTTCTCATCAGGAGGAATAAGAAAATTGGAGGACAATGCCTCCTCGTTTGCTACTCGATCATCCACTAAGGTTAAACTACCAACTCCAGCTAAAACGATGTTCTTGCAAAACAAAGCCACCAGAAAAACAAGTAACAAAAATTAGGCATCCCACCCAATTAGCCCCCCGAAAAAGAGATTCATTTAGTTGAAGACTCTTTGCAAGTTTAGTTTGAAATACTTCTTATTATATAATGAAAGTTAAAGGTTTAAGTACCTCTGCTATAGTCCCTTTCATTCCATAAACCAGGACATGAGCTTTGCTCAGTCTAAACAGCAGAATCACAAACGTGAAGTCAAATTTACAAACTCAGGGTTCATTTTTGTAGAACAGAGGGGAAAATGAGGAGATTCAGAAAAATGAGGAGAAAAGCAAAGGTACCTCCTTTGAGCATCAGCACCTTCTCTTTCGCTATTCGGAGAGAGATGAGTTAAATAATACCTCATTAGCCCTTATTATAAGACAGCAATTAACAATTCTATTTAGTCTTTTTTATAAAACACGTACTTATTTCCAATAAGTATTAATTGTTTTTTTCCATGTTTGCTTGAGAGTACCACTTTAGTCTTATTTATAAAACTATTTTGACCAAATCTCACATACTAAGGGGAGGGGAGATAGTTAACTCAATGATTATAGGGACAAATTTTCAAATTTTCCCTCATTTATGATTGGGTATTTTTCAATTCTTTTTTCTTTCTCTATTTTCATGAGTACAATTAATATAAGTAAAATTATCATAATCTCATTTATTACATGAAACTAGACTTATAAATAGGACCAATTTTTTTTGGTTAAAATTGACTAATAAATAGGATCAGAGTAGTAATAATTAATATAATATTAGAATTTAGTGTAATTAATTGGGGTAATATTGAAAATTATTTAAATTTTATTGACTTTAATTATTTTTATTAGTTTGTAAGAATTATTAGTTAGTGTCTTATAATAAAAACTAGGGAGTACCTGATTATTGGAAATGGAAACGATTCAAACCCTAAACCAACAATGTAAAGGAATTAAGAGAAATTTGATTCAGTACCTTCTCTTCCCGCTTGCTTTCTCGAGGTTCATTATTCCGTTCAACAAATAAGAGAAGATCTCTCGTATGCCGCACAATATCAGCTGCAGTACGAGGCTTAGATTTCAATAAGCTTTTCATTTTCAGCAACCTGAAGATATGAATGCTATCCGGTGATGCCTCCGGCAGACCAAATAACAACTCCTCCCAACGGAGATAGAAGAGGGTTGTGAAGATGGAGCCAAAGAGAAGATTAAGCATGAAAGAAGAAGGTCACCACTTCAAACTCGTGGTGATGTGCTATCTGGTATTTGGAGTATATGTGTAACATCTCAGAAATAAGAATTCTTTTTTTTTAATATTATTATTTATCTAATATTTAACATTTTAATATATCATGGAAAAAAAAAGAAAAAAAAAAGAAGAAGACACCACAGCAAGCATAGACCAATGTATAATACTCCCTCCAAATTACACTCGATCAGGTCCTACACTTTAAGCCCACTCCATCGGGTCAAATACCAAACTCCATTGTCATTTATGTAAAACAGAAGCAAATCAGCGACATTAATGGGGAAGCGGGAGATATCTCACGCAAAGCAGCAAAAGCAGATCACGCTGTCAGCAAAGGGTAATCACAATGCCGTTTAAGCAGGAAAAAAATTATGCAGCGCCATACCTCTCTCCGTGTCCTCAAGCTCACCGTCATATATCCGTTGGTTCCCATTTCCTTCGGACTGGATCTTCCACCTTTATATAATCATCACCCATCTGCTGCACTCAATGCCATTGCTTTCTCCAACTCCATTCCCATTCATTCATTCTCATTGACTAAGTCTGAAAGTGAGAGGCCGAGAGGGGGAAAAAAATGGAAGCAAACTGTAATTTTCCCATGTTCCAACATTGCTGAGACAGAGGGGAAAACCAGTGCAGATCCTCCTTGCTTCAACTGATCCATAGAGGTAATCCATTGGGTTAAGGATTCGTTGTGACAACTTAAGCACATGAATTTGTAGTTTTCCCGTAGATGCATCCAAAGTTGTCTCGGTGAATTTTGTCATAGTGATGAAAACAGAGTTTCATAATCCATCAACACAAATAATTGGTGAGTGAAATTCCTCATAAGTAATAAGCTTAGACTTGTCTAGCTAAAAAGTTGTCATTATCCTTAGTTGAATCATATAACCTTAAATGAATCATTTCAGAAGCTCATTTACGGAGCTTTGAAAAATCTCCTTATCAAATTGTGCTCTCAAGCTTTCAGTCATTTTCCATCGAAAATGCAAGCCTATTAAATTCTAAGTGATAAAACTATTGCGTTGCCAAAAATCTGAAAATGAAAACAGGGGTCTGAGTGTGTGTTTGTGGTGATTTGCATCTGTTTTTATTCATATATATATATATATAGACACACACACCTTAGATGCATACAGAGGCTAATAGATAAGTAGAAAAGAGGTAGCTGCCAATGATTTTCCTGCTATCGTGTTTATGCTGATAAAAATGGGAGCTGATGCATGAATATGTATCAAAGGCATGCTGGAGGGAGCTGTTAACATTTATATATATATATATATATATGAAAACCTAGTATGTGTGTGTGTGTGTGTATATATATAAACTAAATGCATGCGTTGCGTGACTTTACACCTCTGCTTCATCATATGTATAAGGGTACTGTATGTGCATGTGAGTATTTCCTGCATATAAGTTATCTATATAAGGGTGCTAATAGTACGTTGCTTTCTTTTGTCTTCTTTTTTTGACTTTATGAGTATAATTATATATACATTATTAAGTGAAAGAGAAGGAAAAGAAAAAAAAAAAAAACGTGGCATTGCATCTTTTTCTCACCGAGGCATGAATATATGTGTGTGTGTATACACTATTGTCTTCCTATATACATATACATTTATATATTCATTACAGTTACAATAACCATTTCAAAGTACTTATTGACATATCAAATCAATATCCATATAATTTCATTCTCATAATCATTTTATAAAATACTCACAAACAACATACTAACATATATTACAAGCAGAAAGTGGTTATCTCAAGTTTTTGACACAAGTACTAAACTTGAGAGAGATCAAGTCCACTCTAAAAATAAATAAATATAATTACACATTAATAGAATTGACAAAGATACCAACTAATATAAGAACAAAATAATTAATTAAATTATCATTGGCTTACTTTAGTTTCCTTATAATGACAATTTTATCTATTAATCAAATCATTATTACTATCTGATTTCCTTCTTTCATAAATTATTTCCCATAAAATATCACCATATCCTCAATTTAACCAAAATACCCTATTTTTACCATAAAATTTTAAATTAAAATTTTCAAATATTCACATTCATTTATAAACCTCAAATCCAATCCATATCATCCTCAATATAACCTCCAATAAATTAAAAATGGATTATAAGATAGAATATAAAAGACCTATTATCACAAAGCTCAATTTTTCAACCTAATACTAACTTATATAAGCATAACCTAATTAATTTACTAAACAAATCTTCAAACTTTCAAAATTATATCAAAATTTTTATTTAAATTCCAAATCCCAACTCATATTTTCATATAGTTCAAGATTAACAAAACTAAACATGTTAAACCTATAATAATACCTCTAGTAATCTAAATAAATGCCTCAAACCTCATTTAATAGGTATAAATATCCTATAGGACATAAATTATAAATTATTTTAAATAGATTTTTTTTTAAAAAAAAAGTTGCTTCAATAACCAACTAATAAATATAAATTGGTTAAAATTATTATTAATCATGCTCTACTATATACAATAATTTATTATCAAAACTCAAAACTTTGCCAAAATTTTTATCCCAAAGCATTTCACTAATCAATACTATATTACTCTCATTAAAAAAAGAAAAATACATGGAACAATTTTTATAAAGGAAGTTTGTTGAAAAGAAGCTAATTTATCTACTTAAATATCTTATAAGATAAATAACAAACTTTAAAATATCCTCCAACTCTTCTTTTCTTCTCCTCTCTTTCTTTCCTCACTTTGGCACACTCTCTCCGTTGTAATACCCTAATTTTCATAATACATGTAAATATTATATTTTGATAAATAACACCTATTAAAATAGGTGAATTTGTGGTCTCAAAACTAGTGTGATAATTACCTTATTTCCTAAGGTGAATTCTCATGAAATTAGGAGGAATAAAGAGCTAAAAATCCCTAAGTGAATTTATGGGTCATAAAATACCCTGAGAAAATTATGATAAAATCCTAAGAGGCAACTAAATATTTATTAAAAATTAGAAAGTATGTTGTCTCTAATTTAGGTAATTTATGAGATTATTTTCCTTGGGAAATAATGAGGCAAAAATTAAATATCATTTTGGGGAACATAAATTGCCCCATGGTTTTTAGTATTTTGCATAATGCATAAATTATCAATTTAAGTAAAATAGTTGTGAGAAAATAATTAATCCTAATTAAGAAAATTGTCAACAATTAGTAAGTGATTAAATAAGTAATTAATTGGTAATTGTTTAAACATGAATAGAAAGGGATTAAATGATGAAATTAAAAGCTAATGATGCTCTAATGACTTGAGTTAATTAGCAAACCAATTAGCCTAAGATATTAGCAATAAAGAAGGAGATTAAGCACATGATTAGAACTAATTAAGTGTGCCCCAAAAGTCAACAATGTCAACTAGCACATGGTGGAGCTTTGAGAGCCAAGTATTTTTGAGATATTTTGATATAATCAAGCTTAAGTCTTCAATTAATTAAAGTAACCAATGATGGTTATATTTAAGAAGCTTTAAACACTTGATTAGAGGGTTGATTATAGCTTATTAAATCTGCCCCAAAGGTCATAAAAACGTCCAGCACATATGGGAGTAAGATTTGGATAAGATTTCATAATAAAACACATGCAAATGCTCTTGATTAATTGGCAAACCAATTGGGTATAGTCATGTGGAGCTTAGGGACACTTAAGCACTCAATTGTGTCATCAAAATGACCTCATCAACTTGCCAAAGTGTAAGGCTGAAAATTTAGCTTCTTAACTAAGTTTAATCTAAGGGTTAAAATAGAATTAAAGTTGCTAGGAAGTTAACCAAGGATTGGCTATAAATAGAGAGCTCTCCTCTCTTCATTCTTCACGCCAAACTCATACCAAAGATTGGAGAGTTTAAGAGGAGAGTGAAGCAAGAAGGAGGAAGGAGTTCAAGAGTCTTCAAGAGGTAAGCTTTAGTTCTTAAGTTCTAGTCTTTAATTTTTATAAGTTCTTAGTATAAATGTTAGTTTAATCTAGAAAATTAGAGAATAAATTCCTATATTTGTTTTTAGGCCTCATTACATTGAAAAATGCCTGAAGAGGTAAAAACATAGTAGGGAATAATTTTTGGGAAGCAATAGATTAATGTTGTGAAAGTTGTAGAATTTTCAGTTCTTAAATCTTGGTCAGACAGCGAAAAAGATGCTATGATTTTATGTAGCAAATGAAGTTATAAAATTATGAAATTTTCCAGAAAGAAAGTAGACATGTAGGGCTTTCCAAATATATAAAATATGTAACGTTTTGATCTATCGTCAAGGAGATATGAATTTTTGAAGTTAAGCCATTTTTGCTGGAATAAAATCTGGGTAATGTTGAGAAAATTTAAAACTGGGAATGATTTATAGTGTTCTAGATTCTGGGAATATTTTTCCTTGAACATAGACATGCCAAGGGTCATGAGGAATTTTACAGCACCTCAAAATGATTTTTATAGAATTAATTATGATTTTTCAAAGTTGCTAAAAAATCTGCCCAGAAATTTAGCATAGCGTTTTAAAATAAATGTAAGGGTAAAGTTGTAAATAACAAATCCACCAAGGGTAGATGGGTAAATAGAGGTGGAAATATCTCTTAGGATATTATTCTAAGTGATATGGTGATATGTTAGGACATCCGGGAAGTCCAGGACCGGATTCATAGGTCGGACATTTGACAATTACTTGGTGAAAGGTACGTTCGCGTACTAATAACTTTAACTCCGATGTGCCTTATATGATTATATATGATTGGTGGATTCATGTTGAGTGCGGGACAAGATGAGGTCTTGGGTCATGCACCGTGATTAAGACTCTGTCTTAAGTCACTATTTATACATTCAGCTATATACGGGTTATAGTTTTGATAACACTGTTGAGTTTTCCTAGCGTTGAAGACACGATGGGCCGTCATGGCACTGGTTAGTGCAGACCGAGATAGACTTTACATGTGCTGTGTGCTATGTATTGTTGTGTTGTGGTAATTTTACATCTGCTGTGTGCTGTGTATTATTAATGCTGAAATGTTATGAATATCTGTCATATATATTGATCATACTTTGCATATAAGGTTAACTGTTACCTGAAGTCTAATGGGCATTGGACCTCAGATCTGTCTAAGATTCAAGAAAGGAAACAGGATACAGAAGGTACCAGTGGGTGGAGCCGCGAGAGGGGCACCGGTGGACGGAGCTGGGAAGAGTCACCAGTCAAGTAAAAGCCGGAAGAGCGTCCACGGAGTGTTCATTCTGGCATGATTTAACGAGGTTATCTCAAATGGTTTGGTGCCGAAGGCAGGGCTAGTCTATGTGGGTCAGTCAATAAGTCGCCGTGAACTCGGTGAGACTCCCATGATAGACACCTGGGTTAGGTTTATTGCCCCAAGTCTAGCTATGGCTTGGTTGAAGATTGTATAATTACCATGTAAGAATTGTAATTATACAAAGCTCTGTAATTGTATTACATAAATATTCCTTCGGGAAAATTTTTAATATACCAGCTTATATCGGGCATCAGCATATGTCTAGACATTTTATATCAGATACTCATTGTCCAAATATTAGCGCATGCTTTCCGTTCCCGCATTACTCTAAGCTGTAGCACCTCAAACTCTGTTGATTTTCCTAAAACTAAGTGTCGATCGACACAATTTTCAAGTACGGAATTTGGGGTGTTACATTTTCGTACTCACGAACTCCGCACTGACCCCCCCCCCCCCCCACACACACACACACACAAAAAAGAAGAAGAAAGGGGGGGTATTACCCCTCCCCATGAAAATTTTCGTTATACATATACTTCTTTTCTTCTTCCTCTTATTTATTTTCTTATTTTCATTTATTTTTAGGATATTATATTTGCTCTACTGTTGCGGATTCCATCCTCCACCACTAATATGGATCTTCACTTTGCATCTCCTTTCTCTTGTGATTCTTCCTTGAGCATACTTTCTTTTTTTTTTTTTTTTAAATTGATATTTTTAGTTTCATTTTATTTTTTATATAATGAGAGCTCACTAGTTGAGGCTCTAGGTTGCCAGATTATTTATGAAGAAGAATCATAGACAAAAAGCGATATCTAAATCATATGATGACAGTTGGTTTGAAGATAAAAACAACAGAGAAAAGTGGGGCGCACGAAAATATTATGAAGTTTAATGCCGAATTTTTTATTATCGTTTTATTGCAGGGAAAATACTTCTAATTACTTTAGATTATATAAACTAAAATCAATATAATTTTTTCTCCTAATTGTTAGCAGCTTGTTGAATCACGGTCTACTTGAACGTTCACCCTCATGTTCTTAAACTTTAGCAGATAGGTTAAAATAAGATCTGAGATTTGCTCAACTTTTAATATTGTCTTTTTGCAGTGGAACTTTGGAGCACTAATACATGATAGACAATTTACAACAAAGAGATTGGATAATATTGTAAATATTTTTAATATATTTTCTTTTAGAATTCAAAAAATTATAAGATAATGTTCTGGAGTGTTTAAGTGATTAATTTCTTTTAAATTGTATGATTTTTATCTATAATGTATGTAATTTTTTTGATAATGTATTGAACTTTGAACATTATAGATAATTTTTTATTTAATATTATTATCTTGTTCTTATCAATGATTATATTGTGTTCTATATAATAAATATTAATAAAACTAAAAAACTAAAATAATAAAAAGTAACTATATATAATAAAAAACATAAAGTCACTACATTACGGTTATTAATAAATAACTGTTAGATATGCCTTCAATATATTACATTGCATATATAACAGTTCGGAATTGAGCATATATATTGGTCCCTCAAAACAATGTAACGGGATATTATAGTATGAATTTTTGCTGTGGAGATTGTGTTCTTTTTTTTTTTTTTTATTAGACAAGGGTAAATGGAATAGAGGAAGCTTTATGTGTTTGTAACCCTTGTTATGTGATTTCAAAATGTGTCATTGATATAGTGCTCTAAAGTTGTCAATGTTGCTTATGTAGTTGTTAATTACAACTTTATTCTACAAGGTGACAGAAGATGGCGAGTAAGCCTGGAAATCATAAATTATGTTTTTTTGCATATAGGGGACAATTTTTAAATGGAGGAGAATAAGATTTGCAATATGTACGGTGGTAGAGTTAGGAAAAAAACCATAAACAAAGACACTATCTATGAGGAGTTGAGAATAATTGTAGCATCAATCATTAGGGAAAAAAAAAAGTAGTAGAATTTTCATGAAATTCACGTTGACCTTTGGTACAAAAGCCTTTATGGACCTTGTAGATTATGAATAAGTAGAATATTTTATTCAATTCAATAGAGAAACCAATAAGGGACTATGCATGAGAGGATCATGTGTAAGTTGTATTTTCCTTTTAAACTCATTTTTTTGTAGTCACTTGTTGTGTAAGTTGTCATTGAATGTTCTAAACTTGTTGTTGCTTGCTTTTGACTTGTTATTGATTGCTCTAAACTTGTCATTACTAACAAAGGAGCAAAATTATACTTTCATGTTTTGAATTTGTAATATCCCATTTGAAAACAGAGGAATTTTTTTTTTAAAAAAAAACAATAGTCAGAGTAGAGCATTTTAGCAAGCGAGTAACTGAACCTTAAGGATATATAACCATAGTGTAATTGTACTAATATAGTCATCTAATATCCAAAAGAAGGGAAATATATAAACTAAAAACATAAAAACTTCGTCTTGAATTCTACACTGGCCGCTTGCCCCTATCTCCAACCATTGGTTCTCCCGATCCTAAAACTATAGTTGAGATCCAATTCCTATTTGGATCTCAGGTAACGGTTAACCTTATGCTCAAATAAAACAATATATAGACAATAGATATTCATAATCACATAACAGCAGTAAATCATTACATAAGCACACAGTGGATGCATGATCACAACATTGACAGAACATAAGCACAAAGCAGTAAGTAAAGTCCCACAACATGTCTACACATATCCAGTGCTACGACGGCCCATCGTGTCCTCAGCGCTAGGAAAACTCACGGCGTTATCAAGACTATAACCCATATAAAGCTGTATGTATAACTGACGACCCTAGGTAGAGCCTCAGTATATGAATGTATCTATCACACACACACACACACACACACACACACACACACACACACATATGAGCAGCATAAGAGTTAAGGTTACAATATGCCTCCGTACCTCTGTTGACGATATCTAGCACTTTCGTCGAAATATGGTATGTTTGACAGCGGTACGACGGTGTACGACAACGGTAACAGCGGAAACAACGGTTCGTGATTTCGGATATCCTATAAGGATTATATCACAGATATAAATATTTAATATCATAACAAGCATTTTAGGTACAGATTACCATTTTGCCCCTTGTTTGATTAATTAGTGGAATTTTGCCAGAGCTTCGCTAGTTTGACTCTAATCTTTCAAAATTTTGACAAAACTCTTCCTCCAATATATTTTTGAAAATAAATATCATATTTATTCCTTAAACATGATATCTAAGCTAACTTGAAAGATTAGAGTTTACTCTAGCATTTCTACTATAACTACCGAAAGAACTACTTAAACTAAAAACTAAGGACCGAAAAACTTACTTAGAGCTTCGCTATGAATTCCTCCGGACTCCTCCCTCTCTCTTCTCTTCCAAATTTCGGATTCCTTGAAAGGGATTTGAGGTGAGAATCATGAAAGATTTGAAGGCTATTTATAGGGAAAACGGATGACATTTTCGTAATTTCTTTGAACTTCGTCTGGTTAGATTCTGACCGTTGGATCGCATTTTTTTGAAATGGGCTGATCTAGGCCATACACCTCTTTGGCCGACCTTCCCCCCTCCCCCCAAAAGTCAAAAAATGATGTCATGCTTGTATCGTCACCCTTGCTTTATGGGCTTTCATCCGATAAAGCTCCCTGTTCGGTGTCACAATCGCGTAATTTTGGAAAGTCTCAAAATTCCGGAAGCAATGCCCTGAAGGTCTTTTCTTCCTCTTTCAAGTTACTTGGGTCAACTAAATTTTTGATCTCATTAAGGACATTCCGTTGCCTGCCAAATATTTCCGGGCAACCGCTGTTTGTAACATCCCAATTTTCAAAAGCGGAATATTTTTTTTTTTCATTCAAAGTCATTTCAAATCATCAGAGTAGACCATTTGAGCGGAAGAGTATCTGATATATATATTCAAAATGCCATAAGTCTGGTTGGATACAATAGCGGTATAGAAACCGCGTGGTTTAAAAGTGAAGAAAAGCAATAATAGGAAGGCTTCTGCCGGGACATCAAAGGAAATCTTCAGCCGGGTCTTCTAGACGACCTGCTTGTGCTTCCCCTTGTCCTCCGTCCTTGGTTCTCCCGACCCTGACGCTATGTTAAGAGTTGAGGTCCCATGCATACGGACCCCAGATAACGGTTAACCTCATGTTTACGTACACAATATATAGACAACTCATACCACAACACCAAATCGCATACTCAAGCAAACTATCATAACCAATGCATATATATCGCTCCCAGCATGTGACCATATCGCTCCCAGCATACAGACATATCACTCCCAACATATGAACATATCACTCCCAGCATTACAGATACTCTCTAACCTTTATATGCACACATACCACATATATGCATAACATAAACATCAGAGTTAGTGTTACAGTATGCGAACATACCTTCCGTTGACGAACGTTTAGTACGTTGACGATAAACTGTACTTTTGACGGAAAACAGCGAAACGACAGCGAAACGACAGCGGAACAAGATTACTGATATCCTATAATGATAATATCACATTTATCAATATTTGATATCATAACAGGCATTTTAGGTACAAATTACCATTTTGCCCCTGATCCCCTAATCGGCGGAATTTCGCTAGCACTTTGCTACCTTGACCCTAATCTTCCAGAATTTCAACATATCTCCAACTCCATAATGATTTTCGAAATTAATACCTTAATTACCCCTAGAACATGATTTCTAAACATACCTGGAAGATTAAAGATCAACCTAGCATTTCTACAACAACTACCGAAAGAAACACTAAAACTAAAGACTAGGGACCGAAGAACTTACCCGGCACTTTGCTATTTCCACAGACTCCTCCTTCTCTCTAAAATCTCTCTCTAGAAAGCTCTAGGATTTGTGAAGAATGAAGAGAAGGTGAAGGCTATTTATAGAAAAAGGCAATGGCATTTTCGTAATTTCATTGAACTTTGTCTGATCAGTTTCTGGCCGTTAGATCGCACTTCTTGGAGGTGGCAAGATCTTGGCCTTACACCTCTCAAGGATGATGTCATCCCTGCTGCATCATCAAGCCTTGTGTCATCTTGCTTTATCAGGTAAAATTCCTGGTTCGGTATCCTGATCGCGAAATTTCGTAAAATCTTAAAATTTCGGGAACAACACTCCAAAGGTCTTATCTTCCTCTTTCAAATTATCTAATTTAACTCAGTTTCTGATCCTGCTGAGGACATTCTGTTATCAGCTGAAAATCCTCGATATTCGTGCCCGGCTACAGAAATAACGTTGTCCGGTACCAACTCCGAGACAAAAATCCACTGATTAACATTATACTCTGGTTTTTCCCCACTTATCCCCAGATTCCCACAACGGGATTATTTTCTATCGGTTCTCCTTTTGGCTATCTGCTTTAATTATACAAAATATCTTCCTATTCGGATCTCCAAATCACTCCGTCGGTTACAGAAATGACTTCGGAGACCGGCCATCTCGAGATAAAAATTCCCTCGTTCACAATATACCCTGACTTTAGAAACCTAGGTCACGGTTTTCTATGTAGGATTTTATTTCCATCCGTTCTCGTTTATCCTGTCCACTTTTAACTATTATTATATTGTTACTTATTTATCACATGCTTAAACCTATATTACTATTATATTCAAATATCTTCTTCATCCTTATCTCCCCCAAAATTTCGGCCAACACACCATATATATATATATATATTTTTTTTTTTCTTAACCACATAATTTATATTTATCCTATATTGATTTTCCACAAAATTTTCCTATTGGTCCATAACTAATTACTTGGATTTAGGCTTTCATAAATTCTTGAAAAATCCTAAACCATTGATCTTTACTTTTTAAGACTATATCTTAACCATTATTATTTATTTAATTAGCCAAAAATTTCGGTCCTTAATAATTATTATTTATATTTATTTTATTTTTCATGTTTCCCAAATTTCTCTAATCTTATAAAATTCCTGAAAATTTCTTAATTAATCCCTTAATAATTTCTAATAATTTTCTTAATTAAAACTAATTATTTTCTCATAACAATTTTACTGACATTGGTAATTTATGCGCCATGCATAATATTAAAAATCATGAGGCAACTTATGTTCCCCAAAATAATATCAAATTTTAACTCATTGTCTTTCAAGGAAAATAACCCCATAAATTACCTAAATTAGAGACAACATACTTTCTAATTTTTAATAAATATTTAGTTGCCTCTTAGGATTTTATCATAATTTTCTCAGGGTATTTAATAACCCATAAATATTTTAGGGACCTATTTGCATATTATTTAATCTTAGGACAAATTGTCCTAATAATAAGATAAATTCAATACAAGGTGTTTGAGACCTCATATTCACCTATTTCCAATAGGTATTATTTACTAAATTATGATACTTATCCTAAGTAGGATTTTTAGGGTATTACACTGTCGGTTATAGAAATAATGTCGGACAGCGTCAACTTCTGGATAAAAATCCACTGATTAATAATATACTCTGGTTTTAACCAACTTATCCTCGAATTCCAGTTTATGAATTATTTTCCATCAGTTCTCATTTCTATTATCTGTTCTAATTTTGCAAAATATCTTAGTCTTATCTCCTGATCACTCCGTCGGTTACAAAAATGACTTCGGAGACAACCTACTTCGAGAAAAAAATTCACTTATCTATAATATACTCTGACTCTAGAAACTGAGTTCATGGTTTTCTAGTTAGAATTTCATTTCTATCCGTGGTTATTTATCCTGTTTGCTTTTCCCAATCATAATATTATTTAATTACAAAATATCTTAGATATTTTCCTTAATTTTCCATTTCATTTTTCTTTATTTTTCTTGGCCCAAAATTTTGGCCCTTTATAATTACAAAATAATCATATTTATTTTATTTTTCATATTTCCTAACTTTTTATAATCTTATAAAATTTCCAAAAATTACTTAATTAATCCCTCACTAATTGTTGATAATTTTCTTAATTAAGATTAATCATTTTCTCACAACTATTTTATTGAAATTAATAATTTATACTCCATGCATAATATTAAAAATCATGGAGTCAATTTTGGTTCCTGTGACACCCCACTTTTCAAAAGCGGAATAAGGTATTTTCATTAGAGTAAAGCATTGGAGCAATTTAAAAGAGCGAGTATCTGATAAACATCCACTGTTGAGGTACCTAGTTGCTTATACAGCAGTACAAAGGTCTAAATATTTATTAATATGGTAATACAAGTCCAAAAAGAAATTCTTCGGTCGGGACCCTAAGCATGTTGTTTGCCCTTATCTTTGGTGCTTAGTCCTCCTGATCCTAAAGCTATATTAAGAGCTGAGGTCCATGCATCGAACCTCAAGTAACGGTTAACCTCATACTTATGTAAACGATATATGTATGACATCACAGCATTAATCAACACATAAGTATATAGCAGATGCAAGATTAATATATCCACTGTACACTTCACATGTAAGGTTATCTATGCTAATAATACACATCGCATGTACAGTTATCTATTGTATAGTTATCCACGTTAACAATACACATCACATGTAAAGTTATCTATACAATTCACTTGTATAGTTGTCTATCACATATAAGCATACAATAAGCATCAGAGTTAGTGTTACAATACGCGAACGTACCTTCGTTGATGACTTTCGGTACGTTTCGACAGAAAGCGATCACAGATATCCTATAAGGGTAATATCATCTCTATTAATTCACAAATATTATTTTCAAGAGTTATGTTGGCTATATAAGACCATTTTACCCCTGGTGGATTTATTTTCCAATTTATTCCCTAAATTTTCGGAAAACGCTGATTTCAGCATTTTTGGCAGATTTTCGTCTAACTTTGAAAAATCATAACTAATTCTAGAAATATCGAAAAGGGGATCCGTAAAATTATCCGAAATCCTTGGGATGTATATTTTTGAGGAAAAATACTGGATTTTCCCCAGATTTTACGAAAAATTCCCAGTTTCTATTTTTCTTAACGCTGCCCAGAAATTTCCCTGAAAACGTAGCCTTATTTCAAGAATTTTTATCTTCTAGCACAAAACTCAGAATGACACACTCTAGGTATATTTGGAAAGCTCTATATATCTGCTTTAACCATAAAAAGATTCAGAATTAATGAACCCCATCTTCAACATAAAATACTGGTGTTTTTACCCCTGACTTCAAGAATCACTAACCGATAAAATTTCGCTAGAGCTTCGCTATTTTGATCATAATTTTCCAGAAATTTTGCTATACCAAGTAGCTCATCTAATTTTTGAAACATCACTATTTTTGACTATAAAAACATGATATTAAAATTACTCTAGCATATCTAAGATCAAAGCTACTTCTAACTATGAATTTAAGAACTAAAACTTAAAGAACTTGAAGCTAGAGCTAGAGAACTTACCAAGAACTTTGCTCCTCCTTCTCCAAGACTCTCCACTCTCACTTTCAATCTCTATAACAGATTTCTAAGCTTGCTTTGGTGTGAAATTTATGAAGACTAAAGGCCCCTATTTATAGTAAATTGGTGTGGCATTTTGGTAGTTAAATGGAACTTGCCTCTTCTTGCTTTTGAGCCAAAGGATCTAAACTTAGTTAAGAAGTTTTAATCTTAACCATTGGACCCATACTTAATGAAGAAGTTTCATAATCTCCTTCCCCCTCCCCCAATTCGTCCCTCATTCTTTCTTTGCCATCTAATATGCTTTTTCATTAGCAAAATACCTTTGATTATTGAATAATAAATTCCATCAAAACTCCTCCATGCATGTACGCCACTTATGTGGATTTTTTAACTCTAATGTAATGCTTTTAACTTCATCATTTTTTATCTCCAACTTCCGAAATCCACATCCTTTTCTTGGATATTTAATGTATATTTCATTAACTAAATATTCCATTGTTTAAGCTTCCCATTGGTTAGTTGAATTTGTTGATTTTTCAACAACGTTTAATTAGCTTCTCTTTTCTCCCTTCTTCAACAAGTCTTCTTTTCCTCTCTCCTTATCCTCTTCCACTCCATTTATTACCTTATCCTATCCTCTTCCAAATTGTCCCCTCAAATTATCCCATGTGCTTTGTTTAATTGGATTTAAATAAAATGAAACTCCTTCATCCTTACTCAAGCTAACCCATTCGTCCCTTCCTTTCACCTTGGCTCTCAAATTGTGTTTTTCTTTTGTCTCTAATAAATGACATCCTAAGCCTCCCATTGGTCCATTTAATTATCTAAGGATTTAGCTCAATTCTTTGATTTTCCATTGGCTAATTCAATTACAAGAGGATTAAGCTTACTATAGGATTAATTAGGACCATTGGATTCAATTTGTGTTTGTTTAAATCCAATCTTCACCCTTAATTGAATTGCTATTAGTTAATTGATTTATTAACTAATCATGAAAATTAGTGTTTAATTAGGCATGCATTATTTCACCCTCCTTGGCTTAATTATGTTTAAGTATAATTAGCCCCCTTTTGAATGATTTAATTATCTCAAATCATGTTGCAATTAATATTTAATTAATGCCTTTAATCAAATTGAAAATACTTACACAAGTTAGTTCACATTTGATTAGACATTTTTCCTTTAATAGGTTTATGCAATTTTAGCATAAATTGCCTTATTCATTATGCATTTAATTTCCTTAAATATCTATTTAATTTTGTTGTCATCTACCTCTTGTCTTTAGGCTGAATTATAGCCCCTAAATAATATCTCATAATTAACCTTTGGTTAATTAATTCAAAAGTGAAATTTGGATAAGAATATAATCAATAGATTATAATTCTTTGAGACCACATATTTACTTTTGTATTTTGCTAATTAATTTACCAAAATACAATATTACAAGTATTATGAAAATTAGGGTATTCCAGTTCTAGAATACTTTTTAATTTTTTTCTTCTTTTCATTTTCAAAGGAAATAATTTATTAAATTTTCTAAATTAAGGACAATATTCTTTCTAATTTTTAATAATTACTCTCATGCCCTCTAGAATTTTTCATAATTCTTTTTAGGATGTTTTATGGCCCTAAAATGCATTTTTCACATTTTTGGCAATAAATTCCATTTAATTTTCTTAGTGTTTTTCTTTGAAAATAGACTAATTATACAACATTTTGAGACCATAATCATTACAAATAGACATTTTTATTATTATAACATAATATTCCAGATAATAATTATCCAGATATTACAGAATTAATAGCACTTAGCTAGGTCCTTTGAGACTTCATTGCAATTTGATGATTTTGAGGGACCTGGTTGCCATCAAGTCTGTTAAGTGGGATTTATTTGCAATTTTCTCTTTATTAAATTCATAGAGAAGTGAAGGAGTGTGTGGGCTTATACCTTGATAACTTCTTCAAAATTAAACCAACAATTGCAATATAGGGTGCAATCATAGGTCATCTCTTGAAGAGTTTTTTATTAATTACCTAGCACCTAAATGCGATAATTGGCATGAAAGGAGTTAAAAAGGATGTTGAGCTTTTTGTATATCAACTAAGTGAAATTAAACTAACATGCTTTAAAATCACTATTTTTATATTTTTGGAATAAAGATGGATGAAATGGTGATTGGTTTTGAAATATGATGAAACCTCCTAGAACAATGAATTTTATCTATCCTTGCTTTAAAAAGTAATGGGAGTGTGCTAGATTTACAAAAGTGGCCAAAATACCCTTTGAGCTAGTTTTGAGTTAGGTGAATTAAATCTCCCAAGCAAGACTTAATTCCTCTAACTGAAACTCAATTCAATACTCTAGCAAATGGAATTAACAATATACAAGACACAAGTAACTAAGGACACTTGAATTATAAACATAATGTAACATCCTAAAATATAGAATTTGAGAAATTAAGGATTTATCTTTAACACATATCCAATATTAGAAAGAAAAGGAAAATATAAAGTTAGCATTATCCTATACATGCAACGCCAATTAATTCTCCATCATCCTCATACACTTTCAATTATCACTCTCCATTCTCCATTTTAATCACTGCCTCCATTTGTTATTTTGGCCTTTTTGCAGAACCATTGCTTTTTATTCATGCAGCCACGTACACCTCCTCCCTCCCTTTTCAATACACATGGATACACATGCAAAACCATACATCTCACCTTTCCCTTATTTCTCCATTAAATCATCCAAAACTTCCTCTTCTCATTCCTTCCATTCCTCTTCTCGGCCAGAGACTGTAATACCCTAAAAATCCTACTTAGGATAAGTATCATAATTTAGTAAATAATACCTATTGGAAATAGGTGAATATGAGGTCTCAAACACCTTGTATTGAATTTATCTTATTATTAGGACAATTTGTCCTAAGATTAAATAATATGCAAATAGGTCCCTAAAATATTTATGGGTTATTAAATACCCTGAGAAAATTATGATAAAATCCTAAGAGGCAACTAAATATTTATTAAAAATTAGAAAGTATGTTGTCTCTAATTTAGGTAATTTATGGGGTTATTTTCCTTGAAAGACAATGAGTTAAAATTTGATATTATTTTGGGGAACATAAGTTGCCTCATGATTTTTAATATTATGCATGGCGCATAAATTACCAATGTCAGTAAAATTGTTATGAGAAAATAATTAGTTTTAATTAAGAAAATTATTAGAAATTATTAAGGGATTAATTAAGAAATTTTCAGGAATTTTATAAGATTAGAGAAATTTGGGAAACATGAAAAATAAAATAAATATAAATAATAATTATTAAGGACCGAAATTTTTGGCTAATTAAATAAATAATAATGGTTAAGATATAGTCTTAAAAAGTAAAGATCAATGGTTTAGGATTTTTCAAGAATTTATGAAAGCCTAAATCCAAGTAATTAGTTATGGACCAATAGGAAAATTTTGTGGAAAATCAATATAGGATAAATATAAATTATGTGGTTAAGAAAAAAAAAATATATATATATATATATGGTGTGTTGGCCGAAATTTTGGGGGAGATAAGGATGAAGAAGATATTTGAATATAATAGTAATATAGGTTTAAGCATGTGATAAATAAGTAACAATATAATAATAGTTAAAAGTGGACAGGATAAACGAGAACGGATGGAAATAAAATCCTACATAGAAAACCGTGACCTAGGTTTCTAAAGTCAGGGTATATTGTGAACGAGGGAATTTTTATCTCGAGATGGCCGGTCTCCGAAGTCATTTCTGTAACCGACGGAGTGATTTGGAGATCCGAATAGGAAGATATTTTGTATAATTAAAGCAGATAGCCAAAAGGAGAACCGATAGAAAATAATCCCGTTGTGGGAATCTGGGGATAAGTGGGGAAAAACCAGAGTATAATGTTAATCAGTGGATTTTTGTCTCGGAGTTGGTACCGGACAACGTTATTTCTGTAGCCGGGCACGAATATCGAGGATTTTCAGCTGATAACAGAATGTCCTCAGCAGGATCAGAAACTGAGTTAAATTAGATAATTTGAAAGAGGAAGATAAGACCTTTGGAGTGTTGTTCCCGAAATTTTAAGATTTTACGAAATTTCGCGATCAGGATACCGAACCAGGAATTTTACCTGATAAAGCAAGATGACACAAGGCTTGATGATGCAGCAGGGATGACATCATCCTTGAGAGGTGTAAGGCCAAGATCTTGCCACCTCCAAGAAGTGCGATCTAACGGCCAGAAACTGATCAGACAAAGTTCAATGAAATTACGAAAATGCCATTGCCTTTTTCTATAAATAGCCTTCACCTTCTCTTCATTCTTCACAAATCCTAGAGCTTTCTAGAGAGAGATTTTAGAGAGAAGGAGGAGTCTGTGGAAATAGCAAAGTGCCGGGTAAGTTCTTCGGTCCCTAGTCTTTAGTTTTAGTGTTTCTTTCGGTAGTTGTTGTAGAAATGCTAGGTTGATCTTTAATCTTCCAGGTATGTTTAGAAATCATGTTCTAGGGGTAATTAAGGTATTAATTTCGAAAATCATTATGGAGTTGGAGATATGTTGAAATTCTGGAAGATTAGGGTCAAGGTAGCAAAGTGCTAGCGAAATTCCGCCGATTAGGGGATCAGGGGCAAAATGGTAATTTATACCTAAAATGACTGTTATGATATTAGTAATTGAATACATGTGATATTATCCTTATAGGATATCCCTGAATATGTTCTGACCAACTGTCGCACCGTATTCCGCCAGAAATACCGTATAACGTCAACGAAGGTACGTTCGCATACTGTAACACTAACTCTGATGTTTATGTTATGCATATATGTGGTATGTGTGCATATAAAGGTTAGAGAGTATCTGTAATGCTGGGAGCGATATGTTCATATGCTGGGAGCAATATGTCTGTATGCTGGGAGCGATATGGTCGCATGCTGGGAGCGATATATATGCATTGGTTATGATAGTTTGCTTGAGTATGCAGTTTGGTGTTGTGGTATGAGTTGTCTATATTTTGTGTACGTAAACATGAGGTTAACCGTTACCTGGGGTCCATATGTCGGGAGAACCAAGGACGGAGGACAAGGGGAAGCGCAAGTAGGTCGTCTAGAAGACCTGGCTGAAGATTTCCTTTGATGTCCCGGCAGAAGCCTTCCTATTATTGCTTTTCTTCACTTTTAAACCACGTGGTTTCTATACCGCTATTGTATCCAACCAGACTTATGGCATTTTGAATATATATATCAGATACTCTTCCGCTCAAATGGTCTACTGTGATGATTTGAAATGACTTTGAATGAAAAAAAAAAATTATTTCGTTTTTGAAAATTGGGATGTTACAGAGACAGAAAGAGAGAGAAACCGAAGGTGAAGGAAGCATGAAGTTGAGAAGAGAAGAGAAAAAGAGAAGAAGAGATCTTGAAACCCACATGCAACCCTAGAATTTGACTGAGGTAAGCCCACTAAGTCTCCTCTCATCTTTAGTTTCTTCCATTTGGTTAGATTAGGAGTGAGAGGAGTGGTCAAATTTTTACTTTGAAGTGGAAGAACTAGAGATTACGGGCTATAACAATAACTAAAGGTAGATTAAGGAGTATATTTGGATTTTCATGTGTTTGTTTGGCTTTGGGTTATGATGATCGAAATAGAAACTTGCTAGTTCGGTGTGTGTGGCTTGGGTTGCTATGTTTTGAGATAACCGAAATTGTGGCTTGCTATTTCATTGTGTATGGTTTTAGATTCCTTGATACTAAGGTTAAAGAGAGTAAAGGTATTGTTGCATGTGTGAATATGAACTTGCGAGTGTAGATGCCGAACAGCTAGGAATGATTCTCAAAAACTAAAAGGAACTTTCATACTAAATCTAGAACTGCACTACGTAAAAGGTGCTGCATGTGTTTGATTGGCTTTGGGCTGTGATTTTTGTATTGATGGGTTGCTATCTATAGGTGTAAGGCGTTGGATTCTTTGGATTTAAGGATAAGAAAAACAAAAGTTGATGTCATCGTATGAAGCATAAATGGAGTCATGCATGTCTGATATATGAGCATTGGGTTTGCTTCCTAAAAGCATAGAGTCATTTTCTCATCTCTACAACTTAGTCCAAAAACAGAGATTGATATTCATTTCATTTTCATGGTTTAGGAGTTGAGCTTTTCTCTGAAAATTTTACATGAGATAGTACTCTCCTTAAGCTTGAAGTTGAGTTTTGAAACACCTAAAACGAAGGTCTGTAGCTCTAGTTATGATTTTTGGAAGTTGAACTATGACTTTGAAGATGTTTTGGTGTCAGTTTGGAGGTATACATATGACGTTGCATTTTTGAAAGAGTAAAAAAATTTTAAAAATTATGAAAATTTTACTAAAGATAGGTGACATGCATAGCTTTAAAACAGTATATATTTCACATCATTTTGAGGTCTGATCAGTGAGAAATAAATCTTACAAAATGACCCTGCGTCTGGGAACCCAAACAGGACAGTCTTGATGTTTTTCAAAATTGGGAATGACTGGAGTAAGATTAAATTGTGAAAATTTACAGTTAGTTAGAGGACTTCCAGAGATTTAATTTTACATATAATAGGCATTTTTTTGAGCTCTGTACAATAAGTTATGGATTTTTGAAGATAAATCACAATTTCTAAAAAATTCTGCACAGAGCTTAAGTTTTTAAAATTTGGGAATTTTTCTTAGCCATAAATCAACTTTGTGACTTTAGTTTATGAAAATAGACTTATCAAGGAATAAATAGAAATTGGAATAATTCCATTCGGAGTTATATAGACTAAGTTATGAATTTTCCAAATACCTAAGGAAATTAAAGGTCAATTTCTGATAAATCTCACAATAGTCACATAAGTTGTTAATTGTGCCTAACCTTTAAAGTAAAGGTTTCTTTGATAAAATGAAAGGTTAAATGACTGAGATGATGATTATCCATAATGAATAGTATCTAATTAAATAAGTCTCAATAAGTATACATCCCTAGTCATAAGGATATTAAAAGACAAGTATCTTTGGGGTGGGTCTAGAGAAGTTGAATTTATAATTATGATTGATTTGGTTAGTGACCCATCGCTATATGTAAATGTGAATTATAGGAGCTGAGAACCGTCGTACCGAAGGACAAGAGTAGTAATAAGAACCTGGTTGAAGGGTGAAGTCGGTAAGACCAACAGATAGTAACTCTAATATAATCTTACATTCTTTGCATAGCTATATATGTTTTTGTAAACCATATTTAAATGTCCCGCCTGTATGGGTCCAGCACCACTCGTGGCTCGATTGAGCGGAAGGGCCGACCATAGGGCCAACTTCCCGGTGGCTAGGCAGGGCCTAATGCATTCAGTGAATTTTGATATTTGAATTACCTAAAATGAATTTTCTAGTGCTAAGGTGTTTGAAATCATTGTATGATTTACTTGTATTACAAACTGCATTTGGTATGTAATACTTTTCGTTTAAATTTGAATTGAAATTATTTGTTGTATATGTTGTGTGGATTATTCTGTTTGATTGATTTATATATATTGCATATGTTAGAATTTGAGATTAACCTGTTACTTTAGGATTCATTTATTTGAATCTCAAAGCCTTCATCAAATCCAGGACGTGGGTAGAGTAGTAAGCAAGGCGGAAGAGGTAAGGGCATTGAAATAACCTGATTTTGAGGAAAAGGTGGTGAAGAGAAAGCAGATGAAACATTTAGTTTCATTATTTTGTTTATGGATTTTGCTACTTCCTTATGACTTAGATTTTATTTTGAGATAGCCGTATATGGCTTCTGGGATGTATATATTTAATTAGATACATACGATCTCGTAGAAGTAGTTAAGATACATATACATATATATGTTGCCAACGATTGCTGTAGGATAGGGCATGTATGTAACAAGCTCAAATTACAATGAATGATTTAGTAGAGCACTAGGTTAATTAGAGAAATAAAAAAAAGTATACTCTGATAAAATTTAACCAGGTTTACAAGTAGATATATTTGTTAATAAGAGTTTGAACCATTTATTTAATGTTTTCTAAAGTTGTAAATTTTTAGTAAAGCCCATTTGAACAATAGTTTTTGAAATCTATAAATGGGTTGAGTTTTTTTTATATATTTTTTAAAAGAAAAAGTTTTTACTATTAAGAATTAAACCTAAGCTCAGTGGTTTAAATTCTTTATTAAATAATACATTGAACTGAGTTAGGAAGATGCCACTCTGTTCTGGGTAAAGAATAGTAGGGTGTTTCACATAACATATTTATAGCAACATCCAAGCATTAAGGTTAACCAAGTCAATGCACACAAAGTTACTACAAATTAAGTTCAAAGTGTCAAGTGCACAAGTTAAAATCAAATACACATCTAATTAATATTAAGAAATGCATGGAACCCCAATACAAAACTCCAATCCAATATTCTAATTAAACTCTAAACCTAAAACGTAATTAATACAAAAGATTAAATATAGAAATTAAATAGTAGATCACTCCTCTACGAAACTCTAAGCTCGATAATCAACTCATTGCTCTAGGAGAAGAGTGATTTAGCCACTCCAATTTGTCATCACAACTTCACCAAACACTTTCAAAATTTCAATAACAATTAAAATGACAAATCAACAATGAATAATGAGAGGTTGGAGGTTGACAACGGAACCGAGAGGAGAAGAGCCACGTTCTTAAATAGTGGAAGATCTCGCTCAAATACTTGAAAATGGAGGTTCGCCAGGAGTTAGAATGAAGAAAGTCGCTGGAGGTTTGGAAGGAAGAGGTTCGCCTACATTCTATTGATCTAAATCCTAGCTCTTTGCTTATGGCCCAGCTTCTGTGTGTTCTCTATCTCTCCGGTGGTGACCGATGATGAAGGGGGGTGACGGTGATGGAAGGCGGTAATGAAAGAAGGGAAAGTGGCGGTGGAAGGACGAATGGTGATGGTTTCTCTAGTTTGAATTGCAGCAACGCTCCTCTGGTCTTTCCAAACTCATTATCGTGACCTCCAATCCCTCTCTCCAAATGGTACTTGGGTTGACTGGTGTTGGTGTGGAGGAAGGTGATGACAAGTGATGGTTGTAACATCCCTAATTTTGGTGTTACTAAAAACCTTGTATTTTGAAAAATATTTGGCAAAATACAAAAGGTGAATATGTGTCTCAAAGAATTATAATCTATTGATTATATTTTTATCCAAACTGCACTTTGGAATTAATTACAAATGGTTAAAGTTGTAATCACACTTAGTGGCTATAAAATGTGATATAAAAGTTACATAAAATAATAGCTATTTTAATTCCAAGAGAGACAAGATAAATTAGTGTATGAAGATCAAGGGAATGTGACATTTTGACACATAAATGGTGACATATTGAAAATTCAACAAGTCCAAGTGCCACATGTCAAGTTAGGAGACCAGATTATTAAGATGAATCAAAGCAATGCTATGATGCCACTTGGCACAAAGAGAAAGGCTCAAGAAGAGGGACACCTAAGCATGGGCTTATGTCATGAAGATGACACAATTTTCCTAGCCCAACAAGCCACCCAAATCAACCAAAGCAAAGAAGAGGGATAAAAAGATGATGACTTGTTCAATTAAGCAATGCAAAGAGAGTTGGTGATGAGAGTTGGTGGGAGTAGTTGAGACTTTCGGCAAGAGAGGACTTGTGCATTAAGTGTAAGGCACTTCAAAACACTTCCCAACTTCTCTCTTTACTCATTTAGCATGGTTCAACAAGAGAGAAAAGAGAGAAAAAGTGACCTCAAGCAAGAAGGAAGAGAGAAGGAAGAGAAAATCCAAACAAGCTAAGGTGAGTTCATGGGTTCTTGTAACTCTTTTTCTCATCTTCTTGTGTAAGTTCATGGCCTTAATGAAACAGTGACCTCAAGCAAGAAGGAAGAGAGAAGGAAGACAAAATCCAAACAAGCTAAGGTGAGTTCATGGGTTCTTGTAACTCTTTTTCTCATCTTCTTGTGTAAGTTCATGGCCTTAATGAAACACTTTCCTTTGCTATTTTATGGTGAAGAAGCTAAAATATTGAAGAAGGAAAAGAATGAAGGAGTTTCCACAAACCATTAAGATCAAAGCAAGTTGGTAAGGATTTTAACTTTTTTTAGTATTATTTCCTATATTTGGCTAAATATTAGTTTTCTTCGGTCAAAATGGTCTAGTCATGTTGTTATTGTAACATAGAGTCATGGAACTCTAAGGAGTCATGATGCCCAAAATAAGATCCAACATGATCAAATACCAAAAAGCCAAGATGATCTAAGACTAAACTAAGCTTAAGATTATGATTCATGAAAAAGAGGTTTTCTTGATTTTAATGTTATATTCTAGCCTATGCAAGAAAATGGTGGATCAAAATGATTTTCATGATTTTGAGGTCACCAATGGATTTAAAACGAAAAATGGAGCAGAAAGATGGTGGAAAATGTTTTTTGTAATCAAAAGATCAAAGTTGTACAAGTTGCAAAAATCTACCATTCTTGGATTTTCTAGAGGCAGATGACTTGTACGTGATTTTTGACCAATCAAATGATGTCTAAAAGTCATGAAATTTTCCAAAAAAAATTAGACATATAGAAATTTATTTTGATATATAATTTGTAATTTTTAGAGCTATGTACAAAAGTTACATATTTTTGAAGTTGAATCATGTTTCTAGAAGTTCAATTCGGACAATGGTGGTTGTGTCTAGATTTTGACTGATCAAATGGAGTTTTAAAATTCTAAAACTTTCTAGAAATAAAGAGGACATAAATATATTTCTTTTAATGTATCACATGAAATTTTTGGAGTTTTATATAAAAATTTATGGAACTTTCAAACTGATTCATATTTCTAGAAGCGTAATATGAATAGTGATGGAAAACAATAAATCTGAAAATGATTCAGATTTTTGGACTTTTGGATATATTTTCTATAAAAATAGACATATCAAGGTCATGTATATTTTTGTAGAACATCAATTGATTTTTTTTCCATTTAATTATGATTTTTCAAAATTGTTGCTCATTTCTGGATAGAAATGTGAATAATCTAAAAATCAAGTACAATAAAGTCAAATATGTAAGACTTATCCTATATGAATTAAAGAGGGACTTAAGAGACAAGAAAAACCCTTTTAATATTTTAAGAATGGTATTTAATATAATACCTTACAAAATAAATAGGAAATTAATAGTTGTAATGGTCTTACTTTAAGAAATTAAAGGAAGACTAAGAATTAATACTAATTATGAGAAGTTAAGATTGGTAACTTAATCTCCAATTCCTTGTGAATCATATATACCTTGTATGTTCAAGTCTTGTGGATTCTTGGCTAGGTTTGTATGCCCAAGTCTATGCGTTTTATTCAGCTAGTTGTGGATTATTATTGTAAATGACAATGCTACATGCTTGCTTTTCTAGCACTAAGGATTCGTATCTCGCTAGGACACGTAGCACTTTTGTGTGCTTATGCCAGTAATGATACATGAGTTGTATGCTATGTAGTCTGGTTGTAGTGTGTTTGTTGAATGATTTATTTTATTTTGTAATATATGAAATATTTGTTATGTATGCTTTGCACTTTGAATATGAGATTAATAAGCGATCATTGAATCTTAGTTATACCTAAAGATTTAGGAAAATGTTTTGGATCAAGAAGTAAGGCTGTGTAGCTAAAGAAGCTAATGAAGACTTTGAAGGAGGGGGTTTATTTATATGAATTTTATATTCGGAATTTTGGGATTATAAATACTAACTATTCGACTAGCTTTAATTTTAGATAACTGTATAACCAGCATTCGTTAAAGGGATTAACACTGAATATTCCCGAATTATAATTGGTATCATGCATATATTCCTTTGAGAATTTAAATTAACAAGCATATGTTATCAATTACTCATCATTTAAACGCTAATGCATGCACTCTAATGTGAACTCACTTTGTTCTATCAATGTTGTTACTTTGATAATTACACACAATTAGTCTAATAAGAGATATAGGATCATAATTGGACTCCATAATGAATATAAAATTAGGGGCGTTACAATGATGTCGGTGAGGTTGGTGATGCTAAGGTCGATTGTTGGTGAGAAGCTCGAAGCTCTTCTCTCTCACACTCAATTGGGTTTCTCTCTAGGATGTGGCTTTCCTTTTGTGCCTTTACCCTCCACTGCCCTCCTTTTCTCTCAAACAACATCGTTTTGGTGAAAAATGCACATTGTTCACTTTTTTTTTTAAATATCATTCACCATCTGAAGTATTTTTGTAGTACTAGTCAGCACCCTGAAATAAATTTTCAAGATTATAAAGTATTTTTTTCAATACTAATCAGTATTATGAAGTATCTCTTTAGTAGCAATCATTATCCTAAAATATTTTTTCGTAACAGTTAGTAGCTTGAAGTATTTTTTAGTTCCAGTCAGTACCCTGAAATATTTTTTCAACATCCTAAAATACCTTAAAATATTTTAAGATCTTGAAAAAAAAAATATTTCAGGGTATATACTGGTACTAAAAAAATACTTCAGGATGGTTAATGATATATATTACTCTTTTTTTTAAAAAAAAAGAGGGAATAATGTGCATTTTGCACCAAAACAATGCCGTTTGAGATATAGGAGGGCATTAGAGGGTAAAGGCATAGGAGGAAAGTCGCGCCCTCTCTCTAAGCTTCAAGAAAAACTGACCTAATCCCGTTTGATTAAAATGTGCGTTTTGGAATGATTCAAACGTGTGTTGAGGGACTAAACTAAAAATTTAAAACCTTTTGTGGGGAAACTTTATATTTCAAAAATTTTGGGCATTTTATTAATTTTCTCCTGTCCTTTCATTGATTTGCAGTTTACAAAATTATGAGTGCTTATCTGAAATTTTTCCTAAACTAATATGCAAAGAAAATAAACCCAAAATATGATACCTTCTATTTCAAAAATCAATCAAGGTAAACATGAAATATATGACATTTTTGCCTTTTAACTTTAATTTCATGCAAACAAATTTAATCACAATTAATCATAAAGACGACATTTTAAATTTAATTATTGTGACAAAAACCCCTGAATAAAATTTAAAAATATAAAATAAAAATAGGGATTCATCAGGAAAGTTGGTAGGATGTGCAACGTTGTGAATATTAGAAAAAGATTTTCAGCAGATACGTGATGAGGGCCTTTTTGTCTTTAGCCTTGGAGTTCACAATAAAAAATAACCAAGGATTGCGTACAGGCAAACTTAGGATCGTTATCTCTTATCGATGAGCCTTTTATTGATTCGTAAGTAATCCATATGATATGCAAATGCAATAAAACAACAAGGGGAAATTTTGGTTTTAGATTTTCAAATTAATAAACTAAAATAGAAATGCAATTTAATTAAATGTGAAACTATTGTTTTTGGTATTTTCTTTATAAAATGGAATGGAGTATGGAAATGTATTGAATAAATGCTCTTGGAAATGGAATAGTGGCTATCATAATTCAATTAGATGAAGGAGTAAATTTCACTAAGTTTTGATGAAAAACCTCAATGTAAAGCCCCTATTTCCTAAGCCACTTATGGAGTCCAATTATGATCCTAGATCTCTTATTAGACTAATTCGTGCGTACTTATTTAAATGATAGCGTTAATAGATCAGAGTAAGTCACAACAGAGAGCATACTTAATTGTTTGGACAACTGAGTAACTGATTTCATATGCGCAGACATATGCTGGTTAATTAAAAATTCCCGAAGGAATAAAAGCGTGATACAACTTACATTCATTGCAGTGATCTCGGTTGACATGTTAGGCTACAGTAAATTCGAAAGGTTTAACATTTCAATCTTTCTCCTTCCGTGTTTTTACGCGTGTTGCTTACCCCTTTCTCCTACTCTCGATCCTCCTAATCCTGAAGCTAGGGTAAAATTTTGAGATTCAATGCCCATTGAATCTCAGGTAACAGTTAACCTTATGTTCAAGTATAAATAGTATATGAATGACAGATATTCATTTATAATTCAGCATATAACCAAACATAGCACACATCATATGTAAGGTTCATATATAAACAATACCTCTACATAGCACACAACCCATGTAAGGTCCACATAGTTTGTACATAAACTAGTGCCACGCCCTAGAGCATGTCCTCAGCGCTAGGAAAACATCCATACGGCATTACCAAGACTGTAACCCTTTTTCAAATAATAGCTGAATGTATTTAACATGGTGACCTTAGACTCAGTCTTGTCCATGACTATATGAATCATCACATCACATATAAAGCATATACAAACAACATAAGAGTTAGAGTTACAGTACGTGTCCGTACCTTAGTCTTTGGCGCTAGTGGTACGTTCCCCTTTCGATACTGGTTCCAAACCTTTCTGGATATCTTATAATACTATCACTGCATTGTTTCTCTTACAATCAATATCCTAAGAGAGAGCCTCGTCACTCATGACCCTATACCCCGGGTAAATTTTTATTCCCTTTATACCCTTTTTAATTAATTAATACTAACACTTTCAGTTAATTAATATTTTCCTTTATTATTGTTTATTTATTATCACTCTTTCCTTATAATAATAACAATACCTGTTATTATTATAATTATTCTAAATTTCCTTTAATTGATCATAATATAATGCTAATTATGGTTTCCAAATTATTTAACAATGTATTCAATTAAGCTTTAATAACCACACAAATAAATTTTATGGATAGCAATTAGAATAAAGATAAAATAGCATGAAGCAAGATACATAATTATTCCCATACATACATAAATCCATATACATATATAACTAGATTTGATTAACTCATTTAGCTCCCAGGCACATTTTCATTTTCCTGTGTATGTATATATGATCTCAACCAATGACACCATTTTTCCTTTTGTCTTATATGAATCAGAATTTTGTACCTGGTTCCCGACACACACATGCATCAATATACATTCTCTTCTTTCTTTTTCTTTTAACCTTATACACACACACAGCCTCGGGTCCATGTATAGAACTTAGGATTTTCAGCATAACAGCACCCACGTTTTCAGTTTTGTTTTTTCTTTCTTCTCTTTCCCGCAACACACATACACCTGGTCAAAACATTTGTCTTTTTTGAAAGAGTTAATGTACACATGTTTCTTTCTTTTCCTTTGCATACTGTTACAGTACACTCCTACTACCAACATACCAATGTTCATATGTTTACATGACCACACGAGCAGATCACACAAAACTTGGCTCAAGCATATATATATATGATCACCAACGTCCAAAATCTCATGACAGCAAAAAGAACTACAGCATATATATATATAGTTATGATATTATTCTCTCACCTCTTCCCTCTCTCGGCATACACGCACAGACCCACCGATATAGGTATATATATATACATTTTCTCTTCATGCAAGTTCAGTTTCTCATTCTTTTGTTTAGTTTCCCATCTTAATTTCAGTTTTGGTTTTGTTTCTCAACTAAGATCGTTTTCCATATGTTCACCCGACAGCCCCTATTTTTGGTTCTTACTTTCGGCCAGCTTCATATTTGATTCTCTTGACTTTATTCCAAGCTAGGCTATGACAGGAAAACACAGGAATAAGAACAGAGGAAAGCTTGGCGGTTACCTTCGGTTTTCAAGCTTCAAGGGTGACGTATAAGTGTTGAAGTACTCCTCTGCTCCACCAATGCAAAAACAGGGGGAAATGGTTTTAGTTTTTCCTCTCAACCTCACCCTCTATTTCGGCTCTCACCTTCGGTCTCTCTTCTCGTTCACTCTCACTCTCTTCTCTCTATCACTGTGATCTCTACTCAGACACCGAACGAATGAAAAAGTGAACACAAGTTGGAATGCAATGGCTTTATAGTCAACTAATTATCTAGTTAAGCCATCGAAATCCGCTGGTCCGAAGGCTTGTTGGTGTCTCGAGGAGTATGGGGCGCCTGACCTCTGCTTCAAGATAAGAATCATTACCTGTTGTTTTAATAAATGCAATCGGCTTAGTTGACTTTCAGCTGGTTTTATATTTTCTAATTGTTTATCTGCTTCCTTCGGTTTCCTTCTCTTGGTGGGAATAGGCCAAGCCCTTATCAGTGACCTACAGTCTTGCCTATTTAGGGTCTAATTAGGCCTGACTTGTTTGTCAAAAAGGCTAAACCAAGACCTATTTAAAAGCCTAAATATGTAAATAGGCCAGACCTATTTTATTAAGGCTAGGCCTTTAGGCCTTCAGGCTTAGTCTATTTACATATTAAATAAATATAATTGAATTTATATCATATAAATAATATAATATTTATTATTTTTCATTTTTATATTCTAATTTCAAATTATATTTAGATAGGTTTAAAGTATATAAAACCTATTTCTAGCCTCCAAAGCCTACAATATGAGGCCTTTTTAAAGGCCTACATTGTAAGTAGGCCTTTAAAAAGGCTTCAGGCCTGACCAGACCTTATGAAGGCTCAGGCCTGAGCTTAAAAAAAGCCTGAATTCATGCCCAGGCCCAGCCTCAGACCTTCTACCTCCATTACAGGCTCAGACCTATTTAGCCAAAGCCTGGCCTATTTCCATGCCTACTTCTGTTTAAGGAATCAAGGGGAAATGGGCTGATGCTGGTTCACTGGATATTGGGTTGGGTTGTTGGGCTTGGGTGTAGATCATCGCAAGTTGGCTTTGATCTGCTTGTGTTCTTGCTGTCGGTTCTGGTCGAAATGGAGGAGGTGATTTCCTTGGTTATTAATGCAGGCTCCTCACGTGGCTTAGGTTTGTGGCAAGCAATGAATTGGTTTGGGCTTGCTTCACGTGGCCCATCTGTTCTTTCCTCCCTCCCTTCATTTTTTTTAACTTATTTATTTTCCAATTAGTTATCATAACCTTTAATTATGATTATTGCTATATAATTATAGAGGTTAATTATTTTTATTCCATAACACTAGTTCATTTGCAATTAGACTTAATTGCAATTATGGAAATAAATCCCAAAATATTTAATCCTATAATTATCATTTACCATTTTTCCTTAAATTTATTCTTTTCAAAATAAATTAAGGAAAAATTAAACCTTAATTTTAAATAATTATTTAATCTGGCCCAAATTTCATAATACTAATTTATTTGCAATTATCCTTAATCACAAATAAATCCGATAGTATTTAGGCCTGATTATTCCTTATTCTTTTTCCCAAAATAAATTTATGGGAAAATAAACTCTTATTTTCCCCTAATTATTTCAATCGAATTCTCACAACTTCATAAAATATTAAATCTTGATTTAATATTTCATACGATATTCTAAATATTAAAATCCCAGAAATTTGGGATGTTATACTCAAGATACCACTTGAGTCTAATGATTTTAATTAGTGATTACTCCTACTACCGTAGCTAGCAATTACCTCTTAAGAAACTATTGAAGTATAATCAATGTGCAATTAGGATTAGATTAATGCAATTTGCTTCCTCTTAAAATGAATGCAATAACACGACACTCAATCAATTCACTTCAATTATCTTATCTAATAATAACATGTAGAAAGCACAATATCATTTAATTAATAAGGAAAATACATATATATAAATCCAAAAAGCTACTATAATCCAATTCAATCACATAAGTTCAATCCATAAAATTATCCAATCTGATAAACTATGTCTCAACAATAAAAATCAATATTACTAAAACTAGGAAATACAAAATCCATGTATAATAAAAGAAAATAAATTGAACAAAATTAACTCCCTGGCTCTATTAAAGCTTTGAAATTCCAGCCACCAAATGCATCTCCAATATGCAAATAATCAGCCACAGATAGCCATGAGATAATCCAACACAAGCAGCAAATTCAAAATCCACATAGGCATTTGAGGTATGCGACTATCAAGGAGGAACAACGCTGGTTCGGAGGTTCTGGTCCAGAGTGGGAGTGGAATGGTGGAAGGCAATGGAGTCCGACGGTGGTGAGGATAATGATGAAGAAGACGATGTGGGTCACGGCGCTGCTAACTCTCCTCGTCACTCTGTCTGTCTCGGGTCTTCTCTGTCGTTTGCTGGTTTTGGTATGAAACTTGAGTCTATCGGCTAAAAGGGCGGTGGTTTGGTTGTGGAGGTCGCCGACGACTCGGAAGTAGCGGTGAAGGTCGAAGAGGGAAGGTTCAGTCCTGCGGCGCTGTGTGTGTTCTCACTGTTCGCGTCTCTGCTTTATTTATTCCATTCTTCCGCAGCTCCTGACGGGTCCTCTGCTCTATCGGGTCTGGAGCTGAACCCAATTAATTGGTTCGTGGTCAAAACGCAAGTTTTGACCAGGGACCAATCTATAAAGTTTAAAAGGTTTCATGGAGGGACTTTTGTGCAAATTTTTGAAATATTTCCAGGTCAGAACATAATTTATGAAAACTAGGGTAAAATTATGTAATTTTCTCTGGTCCCTTTTCTTCTTTGATTTCAATTTCAAAAAATTCTAGGGGCATTTTCTGTAATTTTTTCCATTTATCAAAATATTACTTTCGACCCTCCAAAATCTCAAATTTCCTTCTTAAACCGCCTACAATGCAAGATTAAACATAGTATAACACAAAAGTCCAAGAAATCATTCGTATAAATAATTAACAAATTATGACTATTTTATCCCTAATTTCACTTAATTCAATACAAATGTCCGTAACTCAAATTAGTGCTTAATTATGCAATAATGTCCTAAAAAATGCATTAAGAATCCCAATTTTTAATTATAAAAAATCATGTAAAAATATGGTTCAATCGATATGTTGGCCATACATAAAAATTGATACATGAATATGCTTTATAATAGATGGCATTAAATTATCTTAAATGTTTTACTAATAGAAAAATGAGAAAATTTGAAAAATATTAAAAAGAGAGTCAAAAGATACATGAATATGCATGCTTTACTTGCTGCTTTTTCTTTAATACTCATAAATATTTTGTCAAATACATAGAATAGTGAGATTCGTGTATATAACTCCGTGCTTTTGTGATATAGGACCGGGAAGGGGAAAGGGAAAAGAGAGACTAGAGAGACAAAGAGCATCCAGAAGGACGTGAAACCGGACGAATAGAGGGATGAGAGAAATCTCAGAGGAGAAGGAAACTCAATAACATGTTTATTCAAATTATAAGTCTCAAGTCTCAACCTAATCCTAGGAATTAACGAGAGAACATTCTATAAACCCAAAATTAAATGCAAATAACAATTAATAATAAAAGATCACAATCAATCAAAATTAAAACAAAATATTCCATAATAATGGTAAATATCCAAAATATTCAAAACTCTTCATCAATCATTATTTCCATATCTCATGTGGGATTCATATATACAGAAATCCTTCTATCTATTTCCGTTTCTTTCTGAGGAGTTACTTAAACCAACAAACACAGATAATTAATCTGTCATTGTTGGGCAATTCGTTCGAATTCGAACAATATATATTCCCTTGTGGAGCATTTTCGTTACTTTCTACAAGTATATATAAACAACACACATTCTGTGCGTATATACCAAATCATTTTAGTGTTAGTTCTAAATCTCTATTTTGTTCCAAATCTATATATCGTCTTGTTCCATATTGCCATGGATCCTGAACTCTCCAATACAGCGGACTCTGATGATCATGTCAACCCATCATCATCTTTAGGTAATGACTTGGTTAGCGTTTTGGATCGATATATTTGTTTCTCTTTCAAATATTACCACCACTCAACTTGATCACCCAGATCAAGATGGAAATGCTATTGATGAAGAAAATGAAAATGATGTTATATATTTTTGGAGGAGTTGAATTAGATTCCAACGGCAATTGTAGTCGTGAATGGCCATTTTCATTAATCCTTTTAGTTCAGGAGCTTAAGATGATTTAGTTTTCAGAAATTATTAGTTGTATTATTTGTGGAAAATCTAGTATTTGATTGCAGTACTACAAAAATAGGGAATATTGGTGCAAATTTTGTGGTATTTCTTTAAAGAAGTGCCACAACTTCTTCTGAAATTATTTTTTTAAAAAAATTGAGATGCTATGAACTTTCTCAAGTGCCATAACTACTTGTGGGCAAGCATCAAATCAGGGATGGAATTACCGACAGAAAAAAAATTTCCATCAGTAATTTTTTGAGACGAAATTCCGTCGGTAATCTCTTTTGCAACAATTTTTTCTACAATAGACATTTTCGTCGGAAATCAAATTACCGACAGAATTCTGTCAATAATTCTGTCACAAAATGAAATTACCGATGGAATTCTATTGATAGTTTGGTATGTTCTTTTTTTTTTCTTTTTTTTTTTGGTAGTGTGTGGCACTTTCTCAAGGAAGTGCCGTAGCTGTTACTCACTTTGTGTGATGCTTGGCTCAGTAATCACCACACAATATTTTTTAATATTTTTTCCCAAACCTTTATTTATTCATAGCTTCCACACTTTAGCAGCAGCGTGTCCCTATTTTCCATGGCAGCTACCTCGCCCATTTCCTACTTCCTTTTCCTTATCCTCTTGTGCAGATTGAATTTGTGTTGTGTAATATATTGCTGGGATTTATGTTTATAAATCATTGCATTTATATCAATTGGATTGATAATTGAGTTCTTGTTTTTTTTTTTTTGGTTGCCCATCCGGTATCCAGAGTTTCGCCCTGACTAATCCGGATCCGACCCGCGTCGCGCACCTGGCTATGGTGGGAGAGTCTCCCAATGGGAGTTTTCTCATTCACAAGGCTCGAACTCGAGACCTTACTTAAGCGACACAAGCCGCTTACCACTTGTGCCAACCCCTATTGGTTAATCGAGTTCTTGTTATTTACTTAATTGTCAATATGGTGTGTATGTTGCAGATTTAGGTTGTGAGTTGGTAAATTGTCTAATTTTTGTTTGTCTAATTCTAAACATAATTTTCAAAATTAATTTTAATTAATTATCATTGGTTTTAACAGATAAGATAAGCTTAATTCATAGTTTAAAACCTAGACCATTACGAGTTCTCTAGTTGAATAAGTATTAGGCTATTGTACTTGAGGACTTCCTAGGCTTCAAGTAGGTAATTAAGCTTTTTAATTCCAATTCTTTATCATTTATCCTTTAGTCCAATTAACTGAATTGGTTATGAAAGTTAACTTGATGTGAATTTCTAAATTATCCACTCCATCTTAACTAAACCAAGCCCTTCTTATTCATAGTTGATTAATTTCACCATCAAATAAGGTCTTAGTATCACTTGCATAATCATGGACTCATGGTAGCTCGTAGAATGCATTTTAGTTGGTTTTAATAAATTTAGATACTAGTGTTTTAATTTTTAGGTCGATTTTGATTGTATTATTTTCATGCTTTTTTTTGCCATAATCATTTAGTTAGTTTTTTGTATTGAAGTGAAATTCATGTATCTTGGTGCATGGATACATGGAATGGATTCATGTATCTCGGTATCTCTGGGGTATCCGTACGTACAAAAATGGCGCTCCTACCTCTGCAAATTCTAAGAAAAATCATTACTATTCTTTTACTTGCTTTTTTTCCTTTAATTTCCACAGAAAGTTTTGTAAAATACATAGTATTGAATTGTAAATTCATGTATCTCGTATCTCTGTGGTATCCATATGTACAAAAATGGCGCTCCTACGTATTTTTATTACTCTCTACAAGTTCTAAGAAAACCCATGACCCGCTCTAGAAATTAATTAAATAAGTGGACTTAAACTATGAAATTTTACATAAAGATGATTATATTGTTTTCTCTAACATATGCATCCTCTACTACCATGGTTGCTGCAGAAAACTCTAAAGCCTCTGCTGATCTCACTGTTGTTCCTGAGAAGTACGAAGAAGCTGTTGATGAAAACCCATCCCAAGAATTTCAAGATCTAATTGCCACCTTACCCATGAAATTGGATAGTTTTAAAGCTGAGCTATGTCAATACCAAGGTTTCTGGTTTCCCAAGCTGCTAATGCAAGGAATCCTAAAATGTCAGAATCGCTTCCAAGCTGGTGACTCTGATATTGTCCTCGCCTCCGCACCGAAATCTGGCTCTACATGGCTGAAAGCCCTCGTTTTTTCCATCGTCAACCGCAACACACATAATCCAACAACAAGTCCAATCCTCACTACGAACCCTCATGTTCTCATTCCTTTCTTGGAAGTCCTCCTAATGCTTCAAGATACGCCGAATCTGAGCTCATTTTCGTCGCCGTCATCGCCGATGATCTTGGCATCACATATCCCATATACTTTGTTGCCAGAGTCCATGAAGCAGTCACGGTGTAAGATAGTGTACTTGTGTAGAAACCCTAAGGACATTCTAATCTCACTTTGGCATTTTATAAATAATGTAACACCAGAAAGCCAAGAATGCCCTCCACTCAAGGATTTCTTTGAGGATTTTTGTGGAGGACTGAGCATTTATGGGCCATTTTGGGACCACGTGCTGGGGTATTATAAGGAGAGCTTAGAGCGTCCATGGAAGGTACTATTCTTGACATTTGAGGAGTTGAAGAGTGATCCAGTTAGGACTTTGAAGCAGCTAGCTGAGTTTATAGGGTATGGCTTTTCTCAAGAGGAAGAAAATGGTGATGTTGTGTGTAACATATTGAAGCTTTGTAGTTTTGAGAACTTGAGCAGTCTTGAAGTGAATAGAACTGAACGTTCCTGGGTAGGGGTAGAGAATAAGGCTTTCTTCCGACGTGGACGAGTGGGTGATTGGAAAAATTTACTCACCACTGATATGGTTGAACGATTTGATACTATCTCTCAGGAGAAGCTGGAGAAACATGGCTTGAAGTTTTAAACATGTAAGCAAGGTATAATTTGTGTCCATTATATTCATCTTTGGGTCTCTCTTTTAATTTGATGCAACTGATTGATTATTTCTGCTAATGCAGGGTTACATGATCTAAATTTGGGAGTCGTATGAAATAAACCTATCTTCACGAAGAAGCATTGGTTGTAAGAAAACATTTCTCATGTTGTAAGAAAACCATTTTCTCACGTTACATACACATGAAATGATGGGATCCACATATATATATATTAATTCATATATGTATATGTAGGTCCCACCATTTCATGTGTGTGTAGGAAACTTTTTTTTTTTCTTATGTAACATGAGAAAACCAAAACCCTAAATTTATATATATAAACTATATATATGGAAAAAGAGGTTCTGTGAAACAAAATAACGGTACACCTAATTAAACATGATATGTTCTATGCAAGCTATAATTAGTGTCCATTTATTCTCTCTTTTGACGAAACTAATTTCTTCTAATCTTGCAGTGTTATATTCAAAATTTTGGAAGTCGAATTAAATAAGCCTATCTTCATGGAGAATTCTTGTTTAGGTGTCAAACTTCGAAATCAAGAAGCATTGATTGTGGATATTCCATGAGAGATAGAACATATATATTGTTTAATTTGATTAGCATTGTTATTGCATTCGGTGAGAGAAAATAATGTATTCGCTTTTGATTATGTAAGTCTTTTATGATAATGAATTACCCAATAATAAGATGCATTTTCAATCTTGCTTATGGATCAAAGATTGGAGAAGAAAAGCACACAAGGCCAGGTACAATTTCCATACGATTGTTTTTCTTTTCTATTTTTTTTTTTAATGTTTGGCTGTTCTCATGTATAAGAAATACTAATAGAATATAAAAAATTTCTAATATATTTTTTATTTTTATCCCCATTAATTATTTTCTCAATCTCTCTTCATAAATAAGGGTGTTTTGGTAAATAAGTTGTACTTCATTTTTACAATATATATTACATTTAACCAATTTTAATATTTTTTTTATTGATAATAATTCAGTTATTAGTATCTTGTAAAAATATACATGAGAGAGTATTATAACTAGTTTCAAGTTGTGTTTATCGCAAATGGGATCGTTTTGGGACTGTAGTGAATGAAACTTGAATGTTTTGAAATGATAGCCAACAAAAAGTTAAACGACAGTTCAAAACATCTAATCCTTTGCTCTTTTTTTATATTATTTATTTTATATTATCATCACGTTCGGATTTGTGAATGATTTCTTAACACAAATGTCTCATGTATAATTCAGACTTGAGACTCAAAATAATTTAGCAAGCTCACTAAAATCAACTCTATTTTGGTTAAATGACAGTGCAAAACATCCACCGTTTTAGAGCAGCTTTTCTCCTTTGCTCTTTTTTATTTTATATTATCATCACGTTTGGATTCGTGAATGCTTTTCCTAACACAAATGTCGCACCTAGAATTCAAACTCGTGGCTCAAAATAATTTAGCAGGCCCACTAGATCAACTCTATTTTGATTCTTCTTTACTTTTTATATTCGAGTCCACTGCCTAAAATTAATGGCGTTCTCGTCAATTGGGCGCCCACTAACACAATTGTCAAGGAGGGTGACCGCGAAGACCACAAAATGAACTCAATAACTCAACAAATTTAGTTCAATTCTTTGCGATAATTGACTTTATTGTTTCTTAAAAAAAAAAAAAAAGATTTGTCAATCCTTGTTAGCTTCCCTCAATTATAACCACTGGTTCCTTTGCTTATAATAACGTGGATACGGACTAAGCAAACATATAAGTTGTCACAAAATAAAAAATAAAAGAGATTTTTAAAAATAAAATAAAATGATGAAATAAAATTTATGAGTATAATAATTTGAGTTAATGTTCAAATTAGTATTTTTAAGGTGTTCCTGGCACTTTAAAGTATACTTTGTACAATTTTGCTTTTAAAGTATTAATTTCTTAGGGACAATTTTAACCTTGCCATTAGCTTCTCAAAAAGTTTATTAAGTGAATATGCATCCAACATTCTACAGTATTGTTTTAAGATAATACTCTACAGTATTTTTTTAAGATACTAAATAAGAAATTATTTTGAGGTGTTGGATGAACATTAATTCAAATTATTATATTCATAAATTTTATTTCATCTATCATTTTATTTTTAAGAATCTCTTTTTTATTTGTTATTATGTAACAACTTACAGGTCGCTTTGTCCCTATCCATTGTTATGAGTATTATTGTCAAACTTACAAGTTGATTCTCTGAATTTATTGTTTTTATGTTTCTAGCTTACAAAATGGAGTTGAGTCATAAGTAAATTCATAATCATGGTAAATTCAGTTAAACTCACGGCTTTATACACCGAGTTTACCATTTTTATGTTTGTAGCATACAAAACCGTGTCAACTTATCTTTAAACTCATGTAAACTTTTTTCAATTTAATCATGCTCAGTGGCTTTATATATGAATTTTATAGAAATTTTTTTGTTAAATATGATAAATTATGAAGATAGATTTAATTTCAATTATTTGGATTTGAAATATATTTAAATCAAATTGTTATAATTTTTTATACATTTTAATTATTTAATTATATACTATTAATATATTTAATGGTAAAAGTAAATTCTTATATACTTATAATTCAAGCTCACGATATGAGTTTTTATATCACCATCACGAGTTTGCTTAAACTTGTAACCTTGGTTATAAGTATAGGAACTAATAATAGTTATAATTGAGGGAAGCTTCTTATTAACAAATCATTAAAAAAGAAAAAATAAATTATCTCAAAGAATTGAAATAATTTTGTTGAGGTATTATGTTCAATGCGTGGTTTGTGCAATCACCCTTCTTGGAAACTGAGTGGGCTCTGAATTGATGAAAAAACCATTGTTTTTAGGCAGAGGATGGAAAGAGCAAAGGTGGCAAGCTACTCCCCAATAAGAACTTAATCCAACAATTTTTTCTTAAAAAATGTATTCCCTCATATCTTTAATATAAGATATATTTATCTAATTTGATTAGATTAAATTAGTTAATACAGCATCTAAAACACCACAATTATTATCCTTAATTCTCTCATTCTCTCTCCTCTTTTTTTTTTCTATAGTTGGGAAAAAAAGAAAAGCCAAAGGAAACTACAGTATAGTTCCTACATCTAGCAGCAGTACGTCTCACAAAAAAAGATGGTACCATCAGCTTGAGCCAGTGCCTCATTAGCCAATAAATCGGTAATACATCATCACCACAAATTTTTCTCGAATAAATCGGACCCATAATGCGTCTCTTCTAGTCACCAGCCACCACCCTTGCTTCATCATGAATGTTGAGTTCTATTTACGTGCATCTAGTAAACCTAGTCCACCCTCCTCAATACGTCGACAAACAGCATCCCAAGCAACCAAAGAACCCTACTTTTGATACCCGCAGAGCTCCATAGAAATTTACGTGCGGCTCTGTATATTAATCTCTTCACACCTACTAGGAGGTAGGGCCGGACTCAGAAAATAATTGAAGGGGGGACACCATTGCCGGGGGATTTGGGGCCCCCGAATTTTTTTTTTTAAAAGCAAAGTTTTAAATGCATTAAAAAAACAAACGAATATAAAGGGAAAAACAATACTAAATGCTGATAGAAATAGTAAGGTTGAGTACTAAATAAATTTAAGTACATATATTATAATAACAAAAGTATATTACAATAATTACAATGTCATCTTTCTAGACTTTATTTTTTGGAATTCTATCATAATTGCCTCATTATCAATACTATGAAATACATCTTTTTCAATATGGGGCACTAAGCAATCATTCAACCATTCATCCCCCATCCGATGGCGAAGTGCATTCTTAATATATTTCATAGCTGAAAATGCTCTTTCCACATAAATAGTTGTCACAAGTAAAGTTAATGCTAACTTTATAAGTAAATATACCGAAGAATACACAATATTTTTTTTTCAACCATCCTCTTGGCAAGATCAGCTATTCCTTGCAAATTCAAAAAATCAGGATCATGTTGCATATGAAAAATATACATGTCGAGTTAATATTTAAGCATGACAAAATCATTCAAATCAAAAGAGGTCAAACAGAAAAGGAAAAAGAAGAAGAAGAAGAAGAAGAAAGAGAGAAGATATTGAAATTCAAGAGGGGACATTGCCCCCTCAAATTAACATGTGGGTCCGCCTCTGCTAGGAGGTAGCCATGACAATTGCATGGTTCATCCCTTTTGGGACAAGATCTAGGCCGTCAGATTTCATCTAATGGTTTAGATCTCTTCTTTTTAAAATAATTTTTTTAAGCAATACTAGTGCGTATTTTGAAGTATATTTTTACTATAAGTCAATATCCCAAAATATTTCTAAAACAACTTTCATAATTATGAAAGATTTTTCAATATCCTGAAGTATGTTTTTAGTCTCAGTCCGTACCCTAAAAAAAATTTTAACAGTAGTAGTTAGTATCATGAAGTATCTTTTTAGTCTCAGTCAGTCCTCTGAAATTTTTTATCAAGAGTACATGCTAGTAAGTGCTCTTAGACACCATAGTGTCATGAATTGGACCCTCCAAATACTTACCCAAGTCCAGTGGAACTGAGAATCCAAAAAAAATTACTAATCTCCTGATGTCGGATATGATTAACATTCTTTGAGAAAAATATTCTACATTTAGAGTCATTAACTTTCTCACCAGAAACTAAGTAGAAATCATCCAGACACGCCTTTATGATTGCAGCCTGATCATCCGATGAAGCCTTAGCAAACAGAATTAGATCATCTATGAAGAACAAATGGGAAATAGCAGTACCATTTCTTTTTAACTTAAAAGGCAACCAATTTCCCTCTAGAACTTTGTTCTGAATAAGATGTGTCAACCGCTCCATATAAATACGGTGAGACAGGGTCACCTTGTCGAATGCCCCTCTTATCGACCCTCTGAAGATGGAATATCACCTAGAGGGGGGGTGAATAGGTGATTTAAAAGAAACTGATTAAACAAAATTTTCACAAATTAATGAACTAACTGATCAAGAATTTAAAGGAGAAGGAACACGAGAGAATTTATCCTGGTTCGGTCTATCCTGACCTACGTCCAGTCCCCAAGAACACTTTGAGATTTTTCACTATCTTCAGAATACAAATACAAATATACAACTCGGAATGATCTCTCAGACTCACTCCCCCTTACTACTTGTAATTGTACATCCTTACTTAAGGTTCCATAACCTTAAAATTTTACAAATGAATGAAAATTAAATGTTTAAGTAACTCCTCACGAGTTGAATAATAAACGATCACTGAAGTACAAGTTGAGAGTAATGAAACTGATAAGATAGTAACTCAGAGTAAATGCGCAGAGTTTCGGTAGTTGGCCGAATTGTATGCTTGGGTATTTATACTCTTTCGCCATTAATGCCGTTGGGAGGAACTTGAGAGTTACCGTTGTGACTTATTTAATTTTCCGTTAGACACAGCTTGCTCTCTCTCTTCCTTGTGCAGCCAAATGGACCGTTGAGGCCTCATTAAATGAAATCTATTCTTTCATTAAATGCGTTGATCGTTGAGAGTGCTTTTGCAGAAGAATGTCTTGATTAAGTAATCCTTGGAAGAATGTTTCTTCCTCCTGCTCTGGGCTTATTTCTATTTGCTTTCTATTTGCTGCTCTGTTCCTGCTTCAGCATTAAATGCTGTGACGTGAGCATCAGCTTTATGTTGATTTTGAATAATAACCCGTTGTAAGTTCCTGAAATCACTAGTAAACATATTAGAAATATTTTAAACATCATTCCGAGGGATTCTGGAGGTTACAAACCAAAAGCTCAAATTTTCACAAGATCAGATATCAATGATAGCGACAAGAACTCGAGTTTTTAAAGTAGAACTCGAGTTCTTTTGTTTTTCCATTTTAGTATCTCAGTGCTGTAAGCCAAGAACTCGAGTTAACAAACTAGAACTCGAGTTCTAGAACTTGAGTTCTTATACAAGAACTCGAGTTCTTTTGGTTACTTTTCCCCCTGTGTGATGAGAACTCGAGTTGATCCTCGAGAACTCGAGTTCTTCCTTTTTCCTTCAAAGCCATTTTCAAAGAACTTGAGTTCTCAGTTATGAACTCAAGTTTATGAACTCGAGTTCTATTTTAGGAACTCGAGTTTTTAAACTTGTTCATCAGGTCATAGAGTATCGTGCAGAGAGAACTCGAGTTCTTATTTATGAACTCGACTTGATGAACTCGAGTTTGTCACTAATGAACTCAGACTTGAGAATTTTTTCATGACCCTGAGCCGCGAACTCGAGTTCTTAACCCAAGAACTCGAGTTCTTCATCTATGAACTCGAGTTGTATGACCAGGAACTCAAGTTCTTCATTTTGCTGAGATGAGAACTGGAGTTTTAAATCGATCTTATGTAAACCATTGATTCACAAGTGTTTAGTTATCATCAAAACTTGGTTGAGAACTAACATTCTCCCACTTTTTGATGATGACAACACTTGTAGCTTTTTGAAAAACAATAGCTGGTATAAAATGGTATCAGTATTTGCTTGTAATTAAAAATTTAAGATCATCTCAGTAAAATGAAGCAATAGATAACTTTTGAAGCAATGGTCAACTATAACAATGAGATCATATCAGCAATTGCATTAAAAACATCAAAGCCAATAATACTGTATTACATCCATCAGCACAAGATTTACATATCAGTCAGATCACAAGGTTCAGTTCAGCACAGAATAAGATTAGACAAATTAAAAGACTAATCAGCAACTATCAGCTCAACAACTATCAACTATTCTCTTCTCAACTACTTTCTTTCTTCTCCCCCTTTGTCATCATCAACTGGAGGAAGCATGGAGATAGGGGTGATTGACAAAGGAGTCTGGAGAAAAGGTAGGGCTTCGGCAAAAGTTGATGGAGTCACCTGAGGACGAGAGGAGGAAGAAGGAATGGAAGTGGAGGGAGATGGAGGAACTGGGACATGGACAGGAAGAGAGGTGGAAAAGGCTGGAGCAAATTGTAATACCCGGATAATTATTATCTGGAATATTATGTCCATTTATGATAGATATGGTTTCAAAATGTTGTATAATTGGTCTATTTTCAAAGGGAAATACTAAGAAAATTAAATGGAATTTATTGCCAAAAATGTGAAAAATGCATTTTAGGGCCATAAAACATCCTAAAAATGTGATGATAAATCCTAAAGGGCTGTGAAATAATTATTGAAAATTAGAAGGAATATTGTCCCTAATTTAGACAATTTATTAAATTGTCTCTTTTGAAAATAGGAGAATAGAAAATTAAAAAGTATTCTGGGGACCATATTAGACCCTATGATTTTTAATATTATGCATGAAGCATAAATTATTAATGTCAATAAAATAGTTGTGAGATAATAATTATTACTAATTAAGAAAATTGTCAACAATTAGTAAGTGATTAATTAGATAATTAATGGCTAATTGTTTAGACATAAGATAAAGAGAAAAAGGTGGAAATTACTTAAAATAAATATACATATATAAATAAAAACGAAAATTAGAAGAAAAATAAAGAAAAATGAAATGAAAATTAAGAAATTAATATCTAGATATTTGCATTAAAATAACATTATAAGTTAAGACATGTGGTAATTAAGTAATATTATAATAGTAAAAATGTGAACAGGATAAATGACCACGGATAGAAATAAAATCCTACCTAGAAAACCGTGAACTAGGTTTCTTGAGTCAGAGTATATTAGGAACAAGTGAATTTCTATCTCGGAGTGGACTGTCTCCGAAGTCATTTCTGTAACCAACGGAGTGATTTGGAGATCTGGCCAGGAAGATATTTTGTGGGATTAAAGCAAATAGTAGAAATGAGAACCGATAGAAAATAATCCCGTTGTGGGAATCTGGGGATAAGTGGGGAAAAACCAGAGTATAATGTTAATCAGTGGATTTTTGTCTCGGAGTTAGTATCGGACAACGTTATTTCTGTAGCCGGGCACGAATACCAAGGATTTTCAGCTGATAACAGAATGTCCTCAGCAGGATCAGAAAATGAGTTAAATTAGATAATTTGAAAGAGGAAGAAAAGACCTTTGGAGTGTTGTTCCCGAAATTTTAAGATTTTACGAAATTTCGCGATCAGGATACCGAACCAGGAATTTTACCTGATAAAGCAAGATGACACAAGGCTTGATGATGCAGCAGGGATGACATCATCCTTGAGAGGTGTAAGGCCAAGATCTTGCCACCTCCAAGAAGTGCGATCTAACGGCCAGAAACTGATCAGACAAAGTTCAATGAAATTACGAAAATGCCATTGCCTTTTTCTATAAATAGCCTTCACTTTCTCTTCATTCTTCACAAATCCTAGAGCTTTCTAGAGAGAGATTTTAGAGAGAAGGAGGAGTCTGTGGAAATAGCAAAGTGCCGGGTAAGTTCTTCGGTCCCTAGTCTTTAGTTTTAGTGTTTCTTTCGGTAGTTGTTGTAGAAATGCTAGGTTGATCTTTAATCTTCCAGGTATGTTTAGAAATCATGTTCTAGGGGTAATTAAGGTATTAATTTTGAAAATCATTATGGAGTTGGAGATATGTTGAAATTCTGGAAGATTAGGGTCAAGGTAGTAAAGTGCTAGCGAAATTCCGCCGATTAGGGGATCAGGGGCAAAATGGTAATTTGTACCTAAAATGCCTGTTATGATATCAAATATTGATAAATGTGATATTATCATTATAGGATATCAGTAATCTTGTTCCGCTGTCATTTCGCTGTCGTTCCGCTGTTTTCCGTCAAAAGTACAGTTTATCGTCAATATACTAAACACTCGTCAACGAAGGTACGTCCGCGTATTGATAACTTTAACTCTGATGTTTACTGTATGCATATATGTGCTATGTGTATGATATGCTTATGTGAATTAACTGATAGCTCTGTGGTACGTCCGCGTACTGGTAACTTTAACTCTGATGTTTACTATATGCGTATATGTGCTATATGTATGGTATGCTTGTATGAGGTAATTAATGTATGTTCGCGTACTGTAACACTAACTCTGATATTTACAGTATGTGTATATGTCTTATGTGTGTTGTGTGCATGTTGTGGTGTGCTGTTTGAGTACATGTTGTTATTAAAGGATAGCTGTACATCTGCATACACTGGGAGTGATATATCTGTTTTCACTGGGAGTGATACTTTTGGCTGGGAGCGGTACATTTGCATTCACTGAGAGTGACATGTTTGGAAGTGAACCAATTGCTGTGATTTTATACCATATATGTAAATATGAGGTTAACCGTTACCTAGGGTCCGTATGCATGGGACCTCAGCTCTTAACATAGCCTCAAGGTCATGAGAACCAGTGACTAAGGAGAGGGGAAAGCAGCATGCTTAGAGACCCGGCGGAAGACTTCCCGCTGTTGTTCTGGCAGAAGCCATCCTTTTGTTGTTGTACAGTCCTTTTGAGATACTCGGTTTTCTTACCGCTATTGTACCCAGCTTTTGAAATCAAAGTATCAGTTACTCTTCCGCTTAAATAATCTACTCTGATGATTTTCAATGATTTTAAATGAAAAGTTAATTTATTCCGCTTTTGAAAATCGGGATGTTACACAAATGGGGATAGGGCAAGAGTGAAGATTGGAGATGAGGAAGAAGCAGGATGGGTGATTGGAGAGTGAGATGGAGATACATGAGGGGAAATGTGTGGGGTGGAGTGAAAGATAGGATCAGGCATGGTAGCATGTGGAGGAGAGAAATGTGGAGGTGATGAGCCAGAAAGACCTATAGGATTTGTCTGCTTCAGTAGCTTCTCAACCTTTTTGTCCAGTCGGTCATAAGCAACATGTGTGGCTTCAAATCTAGGACCAAGATCTTCAAAATGATCGGCAACAACTTCAAGCTTCTCATTGATTCCTGCTAACTGATCAGTCAAATCCTCTTGAAATTCATCCTCGGACTTGGACTTGGACTTAAAGCATTTTATGACCTCATTGACACCTTTCTTTACCTCTGCCTCAATTTTCTTGGACAACTCAGTAATTATATTATCTTTGAGGGTAGAGATGGCAGCTGAGATGGCTCTGTCAACAATGATCTAGATAGAAGTGCCAAACATAGAAACAGGTTCAGGAGCCTGAGGAGGGGCAGATGTTGATGGCCGTGTGGGAGATGTTTGAACTGCCTCAGCTCTGGAGGGAGGTTCTCTGGTGGATCTGGTCCTGGAGGGAGCTCTAGATTGACCAGACTCTTCAACAAATTCCAACCTCATGTAGTTAAGCTGGTTCTGACAGAATTTAACAGGCTTAACAGGTTTAGTGTCCAACTCAAGGTGCCAAACTCTATGATGAAAGAGAAGAATAGAGATCAGATAGGCATATGGTAGGTGTGCTTTCTTTTGACCCTCAAACCTGAATTTCAGAATCTCATGGTAGAGCTAGTAGCCAAGATTGAAGGTGGTTTTGGACATAATGGCAGCTAGTAGGCTATAATCTCTACTGGCAAAGTGAGTGCAATTTTTTCCCTTTAGCACTAGATTCCTAGTGTAAATATACCAGATGACTCTATGGAGAGAGGGCATGTCTTTAGGATTGAAATTCAGTGGCCCACTTTGTTCACCTGGCCTGAGAATTTCATAGATTTCATCATCTGTATATTCTATAATAGGTGGAGGAGGAGGATTTGTTATTCCTAACATGTCATTCAGGATTTTGACAGTGATGGTAATGCGTTTGCCCCTGACATTTGAGAGCATTCTTTCTTCCTCCAAGGTTCCATCAGGAGCAATTACGTTAGAGACTCTTAGAAAGAAGTAAAAGGCTCTAACTACAGATGGGCAATAAGGAGTTTGAATGCCTAGTAGTGGCTTGAAACTATTCAGATAAGGTGATAAATCTAAACCACATTCTGACAGAAAACTTGGAAAATCAAGATAGACATTTGAACAAATGTTTATAATCCCATAATCAGAGAGATATGTACGGCGGTCAGATTCAGGAATTGAAACAGGGTTACAAATGAAATCCTTTGGTGGGATAGGGTTTCTAGTTATAGCTAGAACAGAAGGAGTACCAATGCCTGTCTAGGACTGAAATGGAGCTGCTCTGGATGGTGTACTTTGACCTCGGGACTGAGATAGAGTAGACTTGTGTGGAGGCTCATCCACCTTTTCTTTACCTCGACCTTTGACCGGAGTAGCAGTGGATTTTGGTGGTTGTTGGGACTCCGTTGGCTCACGGATGACTACTCCTCTTGTTCAAGGACGAGATGGTGGAGAATCAGGAGATTCAGGAGGAGGAGGAATAATGTCCTTTGCTACTTTGGGTCGGTAGCGAAGAGGCGGAATCTTCTCTTGACGAGGTCTTTTAGGAGGTGGAGCCTTGGGTGGTGAATCAGAAGTTTCTGTTTCAAAGGAAGTTGCATCTCGAAGTTCTGGGTTTTTAGTTCTCATAGTGAAGTTTTTCAGAGAGTTCTGAGAGTTAGGGTTTTGTTTCAAGGAGGGTTTGAACAAATGAAGAGCAGACGAAATTTGGCAGTATGGCAAGAGTTTTAGAGAAGAGTTTTAGAGAAAGTGCGTATATATGTCCGCTATGAACTCGAGTTCATGTAGTGAAGAACTCGAGTTCTTCCAGTGACTGTTCAGACTAGACATGAGAACTCAAGTTTTTAGTTAAGAACTCGAGTTCTTGAACTTGAGTTGTTGATAAGCAACTCGAGTTCTTGTGCTTCATGGAGCTAGTACATGAAGAACTCTAGTTCATGTTTATCAACTCGAGTTTATGAACTCGAGTTCTTTCCTAAGAACTGGAGTTGATATCATCAAAACGTGCATGAACTCGAGTTCTTCCTGATGAACTCGAGTTCTTAACCTGTTGCCTTCAGAAGAACTCGAGGTTTTGGATCTGAACTCGAGTTTTAATCTCCCCTAATTATAGCGATGAAAACAGAGACCTGAAAAACAGTATTTATAAACTCCGAAGCTTAAGTTAGTCAATGTTTAAGTGAATTAAACTTAAATATATGAAATGAAATTCTTACAACTCATTGGGATTCACCATTCCTAATTCTCTTCTGATAAACAAAAATTGTTCCTTGGCCAGGGGCTTTGTAAAAATGTCAGCAAGCTGCAAATGTGTCGGAATGAACATCACTTTGACATCTTTTCTCTGCACATGATCTCTGATAAAGTGATGTCTGACATCAATATGCTTAGTCCTTGTGTGTTGAACTGGATTCTTCGCCAGACTTATGGTACTTGTGTTATCACATAAGATTGGAATATCTTTCAGGTGAATTCCTAAGTCTGATAATTGTTGCTTCAACCACAGGACTTGGGCACAACAGCTAGAGGCTGCAACATACTCAGCTTCAGTAGATGAGACAGCCACAGTAGTTTGTTTCTTGTTGAACCACGATACCAGAGAGCCACCAAAGAACTCACATTGCCCACTGGTGCTTTTTCTATCAGTTTTGTAGCCAGCGTGATCTGAATCAGAATACGCAACCAGATATTCTTGTCCTCCTTTTGGAAACCATAGTCCTAGCTCTTTTGTATCAGCTAGATATCGAAATATTCTCTTCACGTGTTCTGCATGTAATTCCTTTAGGGCAGCTTAGAAGCACACATGCCCACACTAAACTGAATATCTGGTCTACTGGCTGTCAGGTACAATAGGGATCCGATCATTCCTCTATATTTGGTGAGAGTTAAAATCCTTTCCCTTTTCTGTATCAGCATCAAGAGAGGCAGTTGAACTCATTGGAGTATCTGCACCATTGCAATTCTCCATTCCAAATCTCTTGAGCAGATCCCGTAAGTACTTGGTCTGAGAGATAAATATCCCATCCTTTCGTTGTTTAATTTGCAGACCAAGAAAGTAGTTCAGCTCACCCATCATAGACATCTCGAATTCATTCCAGATTATCCTTACCATTGTTATGTACAAAACATTTACATCCAAAAATGTGTAAGTGAGCCAAGTTTGGTTTTCTCCCTTTGTAGAGTTCATAAGGTGTCTTGTTCAACTTCTTTCGCACATAGGCTCTGTTTGAGATGTAGCTGGCAGTGCTCATGGCATCTGCCCAGAAGACTTGTGAAGTCTGATGCTCATTCAACATTGCACGGGCCATCTCAGTCAGTACTCGATTTTTCCTTTCTACCACACCATTTTGTTGAGGTGTTCTTGGTGCTGAAAAATTGTGGTCTATGCCATGATCCTCACAGAACCTTTTAAAGAGTTGATTCTCAAATTCACCACCATGATCAGTTCGAATAGTTGCAATGCATATACCTTTCTCATTTTGCACTTTCTTAGCAAACACACAAAACAGATCAAATGTTTCATCTTTTGAAGATAAAAATATTGTCCATGTAAAACGGGAATAATAATCTATTATAACTAAAGTGTATAAGTTTCCCCCCAAGCTTTTCACTCTGGCAGGTCCAACCAAATCATGTGAAGTAGCTGAAGGGGTCTATTTGTTGAAATCTCACTTTTGTTTTTGAAAGAAGGTTTAGTTTGTTTGCCCTTTTGACATACATCACAAATCATATCGTTTCTAAAATGAATTTTGGGCAAACCAATTACTAGATCCTTTTTGAGCAACTTGTCCAGCTGATGCATATTCACATGTGCAAGTCGTTTATGCCATAGCCAGCTCTCATCCAAGTTACTAACAAAACATTTTTCTGAAATGGTTTTTGGAAGATCTAAGGTATAAAAATTACCTTCTCTATGAGCTTTGAATAAAACCTTGAGTTTTCCTTTGTCAATTGGAAGGTTGTCTTTATTTACAATGAGACATTCTTCTGAGTCAAATATGATCCAATTGTTCTTATCGGCACTTTGACTCACACTTAGAAGGTTATGGCATAGTCCTTCTACTAGATAAACATCCTTGATGAAAGGTCCTTCTTTAGTTCCAATTTCACCTATGCCAGTGATTTTCCCAAATTGATTTCCTCCGAAGGTAACTTTACCACCATCTCTTGAATTTAAGGCAATGAACTTCTCTTCATCACCCGTCATGTGTCTTGAACATCCGCTGTCAATGTACCATTTGTTTATTCTGGATGCTTTCAGACACACCTACAAGACAAAAGACATTAAGTTTTAGGTACCCATCTTTTCTTGGGTCCTTTGGGGTTAGTATGAGGTATAGGAATATAGGTTCCTTTGGGTACCCACTGATAATTTCCTACAGGTCTATCTCTTCTTTCCTTTTTATGAAAACATGATGATGTGCTATGACCCTTCCGATTACAATAATTACAATGAGCAAAAGGATTTGATGAATGCACTGACTTTTGAAAATAATTCAAGTATGATTTTCCACCAGTTTTCTTTTTGCCCTTCTTTTTGTCAAAAACAGGATTATATCCTATACCTGATCTATCATTTGTGAAACATTGGGCATTTAAAATCACATTAAGCATTTCACTTCCTCTGGTGAATTTCTCCAGGGTTTTTGTAAGATATGAATTCTTTTTCTCCAAGTCAAGACAGTCCTCACAAAGTATGTTTTTGTCAGTAAAATTCTTAACTTGCATTTTAAGAGAAATATTTTTCCTTTTCAGATCAAAATATTTATCAGCAAGTTTTTCAAATTCAGATTGTATTTCATTGCATTCATCAAATAGCTCATCATAACTAGATAATGAATCGTTTACCTCAGGTTGTTCTTCTTCTGCAACTAAGCACACATTAGCTGTCTCAGCTTCTTCTTTACTTTCCCCTTCTGAAGAGTCATCTCCCCAGATAGCTGAAACATACGCCTTCTTCTTGAAGTTGTTGAACTTCTTCTTTTTGTCCTTCTCACTGCCCTTTAGCTGAGGACACTTCGATTTGTAGTGACCAGGCTTTTCACACTCATAGCAGATGATTTGATCTTTCTCTTTGGATTCACGTCTGCTGCTTCTGGAACCTCCCTTTTGGAATCGATTTCTGAAACCTTGATCCCTTCTGTAAAATTTCTTGAATTTCCTCACGAACATACCCATTTCATCGTCCTTGTCATCTTCATCATTTTCTTCCTTTTCTTTAACTGCATTGAGAGCAACTCCTTTATTCTTGTTGTTGCCATTGATTTCGTCCAAATCTTTCTTGAATTTCAGTTTGCTTTCATACTTAGACAAGCTTCCGAATAAGGTTGCCACTGAAGCCATTGACTCACCTCGAGCCTCTTCTATAGCTGTGACCTTGGCTTCCCAGTCTTTGGTTAGTACGTTGAGAATTTTTCTGACTTGGGCACGTTGTTCATAGCTCTTACCCAATGCAGCTAGCTGGTTTATCAGATGAGTATAACGAAGTTGAAATTCAGCAATTGACTCTCCGTTCTTCATTCTCAGCAGATCATACTCTGTTGTGAGAGTATTGACTTTGTTTTCCTTTATAGCTGTTGTTCCTTCATAAGCAACCTCTAAGGCTACCCACATTTCTCTAGCTGTCTCCAGATTACAAATATGAAAGTATTCTTGTTGACTGAGTGCACTCTGAAGCAAGAGTATGGCCTTGCTGTTTAGAGTAACATTTCGTCTATCATTATCAGTGTAGTCTTCTTCCGGCTTTGGCAATCTGAGACCATTGTCGAGAATGGTTGGCTCGTAGTTTCCTCTTTCGAAGACTCTCCACAATCCGAACTCCGTAGCCATCACAAACACTTTGAACTTGTTTTTCCAGAACGAATAATGTTGTCCGTTGAAACCGGGAGGCCGGTTAATTGATGCACCATCAGGCAATATTCCATCCATGATCAAACTCTGGATGTTAATCCAACCTGAGCAACCAGGCTCTGATACCAAATGAAGATGGAATATCACCTTGAGGGGGGTGAATAGGTGATTTAAAAAAAAACTGATTAAACAAAATTTTCACAAATTAATGAACTAACTGATCAAGAATTTAAAGGAGAAGGAACACGAGAGAATTTATCCTGGTTCGGTCTATCCTGACCTACGTCCAGTCCCCAAGAACACCTTGAGATTTTTCACTATCTTCAGAATACAAATACAAATACACAACTCAGAATGATCTCTCAGACTCACTCCCCCTTACTACTTGTAATTGTACATCCTTACTTAAGGTTCCATAACCTTAAAATTTTACAAACGAATGAAAATTAAATGTTTAAGTAACTCCTCACGAGTTGAATAATAAACGATCACTGAAGTACAAGTTGAGAGTAATGAAACTGATAAGATAGTAACTCAGAGTAAATGCGCAGAGTTTCGGTAGTTGGCCGAATTGTATGCTTGGGTATTTATACTCTTTCGCCATTAATGCCGTTGGGAGGAACTTGAGAGTTACCGTTGTGACTTATTTAATTTTCCGTTAGACACAGCTTGCTCTCTCTCTTCCTTGTGCAGCCAAATGGACCGTTGAGGCCTCATTAAATGAAATCTATTCTTTCATTAAATGCGTTGATCGTTGAGAGTGCTTTTGCAGAAGAATGTCTTGATTAAGTAATCCTTGGAAGAATGTTTCTTCCTGCTGCTCTGGGCTTCTTTCTATTTGCTGCTCTGTTCCTGCTTCAGCATTAAATGCTGTGACGTGAGCATCAGCTTTATGTTGATTTTGAATAATAACCCGTTGTAAGTTCCTGAAATCACTAGTAAACATATTAGAAATATTTTAAACATCATTCCGTGGGATTCTGGAGGTTACAAACCAAAAGCTCAAATTTTCACAAGATCAGATATCAATGACAGCGACAAGAACTCGAGTTTTCAAAGTAGAACTCGAGTTCTTTTGTTTTTCCATTTTAGTATCTCAGTGCTGTAAGGCAAGAACTCGAGTTAACAAACTAGAACTCAAGTTCTAGAACTTGAGTTGTTATACAAGAATTCGAGTTCTTTTGGTTACTTTTCCCCCTGTGTGATGAGAACTCGAGTTGATCCTGGAGAACTCGAGTTCTTCCTTTTTCCTTCAAAGTCATTTTCAAAGAACTTGAGTTCTCAGTTATGAACTCAAGTTTATGAACTCGAGTTCTATTTTAGGAACTCGAGTTCTTAAACTTGTTCATCATGTCATAGAGTATCGTGCAGAGAGAACTCGAGTTCTTATTTATGAACCCTGAGCCGCGAACTCGAGTTCTTAACCCAAGAACTCGAGTTCTTCATCTATGAACTCGAGTTGTATGACTAGGAACTCAAGTTCTTCATTTTGCTTAGATGAGAACTGGAGTTTTAAATCGATCTTATGTAAACCATTGATTCACAAGTGTTTAGTTATCATCAAAACTTGGTTGAGAACTAACACCCTCTAGTACCATTCCATAAAATTCTCATATCCATGAATGACATACAATGCCACACTACGACCATGGATCTCGTTGGAACACTCCTAGACAAAAGACCATCGAACCCGATCATACGTGTAACACCCCAAATTCCATTCCATTTACTGTCTCCATTGACTCATACATAGTGTACTTATCAGAGTAAAACGGAACGGAGAATATGCACAACGTTTGGATAATGAGTAACTGATATAAAGTGCCCAGGTACAAACTGTTTATATTACAATTCCAGAAAGAATATTCATGTGATACAGTATACAGAGACTTACATACAGCTCTCTGTTAAACCAAATCTTAATTGGACCTATGGCTTAGAATCCAACACAGTTAATCAAACATATTGGCCAGATCGGTGTTTAGTCTAATGGAATTCTCCCCGTCTTTCACGGCGACTTGTGACAACCCACCGACAACCCTTTCTTAGTTTAAGCACTAATTGATTTGATATAACTTTATTGAATTCATGCCATGGACTAATCTTCTTCAAACTCTATTCTCGATCGGTGCCTCTTCAGGGCTCCATCTACATCATCCGTATCGCTTACTCAAATCCAATATTCTTCCTTGAACCTTTAATCAAATTTGAGATTCAATACCCATTGAATCTTAGGTAACAGTTAACCTCATATGAAAAGTATAAACAGTATATATGACAGATATTCATTACATTCAGTAAAACAATAATACATAGCACACAACACATGTATGTCAACAACAATACATAGCACACAGCAAATGTATGTCAACCATGTCTGCACATAACCAGTGCCACGACGGCCCATCGTGTCCTTAGTGCTAGGAAAACATTTATACGGCATTACTAAGACTTTAACCCGTTTCAAGGCTGAATGTATTTAAAAGGTGACCTAAGAGTCTTAGCCACAGTCCATGACCCAAGATCAAGTCTTTTCCATGACTATATGAATCATCTCATCATATATAAGCATACAAGATATATCAGAGTTAAAGTTACTAGTGCGCAAACGTACCTTTCACCTCATAGTTACCATTATGCCCGACCTTTGAATCCGACTCCGGACTTCTCGAGTATCCTATAACGTTACCGTCGGATTATTTCCTTTTCCATATTTTATATGATATTAAAATTAATACCACATCACTTGAAATAAAACCCTAAGAGTTATTTTTACCTCCTTTGACCTTTTTACCCTTAAAGGATTTAATATTCCAATTTTACCCTTACATTTCCTTAAAAACGAAATGCTGGATTTTTTGGGCAGATTTTTCAGCAACTTTGAAAAATCATAACTAATTATACAAAAATCGAAATGAGGTGAAACTAAAGCCAAAATTTCACTTAACAAGTCTAATTTTCTGGAAAAATAACGCCTCAACCTTGAAATCCTTGAGTCATTCCCAGTTTTAATTTTTCCAACCGCTGTTCGGATTTTAACATCCTAAACAAGGCCTAACTTCAAAAATTCATAGCTCCTTGTCCAGAGCTTAAAACGTTACAAATTATATATCAATAGAAAGCCCTGGATGTCTACTTTATTTCTGCAAAATATCATGATTTTTAAAGATCATTTACTATTTAAAATAATTCCCACAATGTGACTGACTTCAGAAAAACTGAAATCTGAGAATTTTTCTCAACTTTCACAATATTATTCCTTTGATCTCAAAAATCATTTCCCATCATGTTTTCACTCTAATTTTCGTTTTAAACTCATCAGAGACCTTAAAAACATGTACAGAAATTTACTTTACAATTTCTTGAATTAAACTACAATTCTACCAAAAATCTATAAGCTAGAGCTCAAGAACTTACCTCTTGAAGTTCCTACTCCTTCTTCTTCTTGTTCCTATCTTGCTTTACTCTTTATCTTGATTTGAGTTTTAGTGTGAAGAATGAAGAGAAATTCAAGCTCTATTTATAGAGTTTTTGGTCTCAACCTCTTTTCAAAAATCACATGTTTAACTACTACTCATCTACCATAAACATGTCTATTTACTACTAATCTACCATACAAAAGTTCATCTACTAAAACTCATCTTCCAATCAAATATTACATGGAAATCTACCTCATAACCATCTACCTTTCATTTTCATCTACTAAAACTCATCTTCCAATCAAATTTTATATTTATATGAATTTCTTAATTAAATTTGGAAGAAAATATAATCAATAAATTATTTTTCTTTGAAATACATATTCACCTTTGTATTTTGCTAATTTATTTACCAAAATACAATATTTACATAAATTATGAAAATTAGGGTATTACAATACGCTTTCTCTAAATCAATCTTAATAGTCATGAAACCTTTCTTCTACTTATTATTTCTCATAGAATGAATAATTTCCTGCAACTAAGATAATATTATCTGAGTTCTACCAGCCAGCTACATAACTGCACTGATTAGGAGACACCACTTCCCCCATATTATGTTTCAGACAGTTAACCAACACCTTAGTCACCAACTTGTAAACAACATTACCCAAACTGATTGGAAGAAAATCAAGAAAAAGACTGAGGCACGATCACTTTAATTAGGTGTAAACGCAGTATTAATTAGTACCATTGACACGTACACTTAACTTCCTTGGGATTATCAAAAATACCCTGTACCATTCTGACAACCAAATCCCCAATTACATCCCATTGACTCTAAAAGAAAAGAGGATTCAAGCGCCCATACAAAATAAAGCCTTTTTAACCTTTTTCTTGCGTCGCCATAGCTGCTAGATACTCCGGTACCGGAGAGCTCGCCGTTGAAACACGTTCATCCTCCCCGTAAAATAGCATTAAAATCTCCTCCTATACACCACTTCCCAACCCCTCTGTTTTCAATTGCTTGAAGCTGCCCCCATAAATTCCTTCTCAAACACGTGATTTGGGCTTCCATACACAATAGAAAGGTCCCACCAACTCACGCCATTTCTTAAGAATGTGCCATGAATTACTTGAGAAGTTTTGTACGTAACCGAGAATTTAATGATATCGTCCCAAAAGCACCAAATACTATTACTAAACCCCACCACATCATCCACCTCAAAATTTTTAAAACCAAGTCTTTGAGTAATGTATACTGCCTTAACGCTACAGTGTCTAGGTTCCAGTAGAGAGCAAGGAAATCAAATTTGCATTTCTTCTTCATATCTATAAGCAATCCAAAAAAAAAGCTCTCCCTCCAACCCCCCTTGAGTTCCACACTAGAATTTGTATATCATAAAAGCACAAAAAATGAAGGTTAGAACAGCCCATTATTGATTACGAAGAGCCGAAGCTCCCATATCATCCATGCACACGTCGTCCAACTCCACCTTTTGACTCAAGCCCAACCTCATCTTTGCCTATTAGATCTGGCCCATTCACTTTGGATTTTCACACTCTTCTTCAGACTCACTACCTTCTTCTTAAGCCCACGTTCATTAACTTTCTTACTCCCCCTTGTTCCCGCTCGGCCCATGATTTACATCCTTTACTATTGTCATTCGAATCAGCCATAATTTACCCACATCTATTAAGAGTAAGTGGTAAGTAAGTGGCTCTCCTTACATCATCGATTTCAGACATGAAAATAAAAGGGTAAAGGGTCAAAAATATACACGACATTTACCCCAAGGATCATCGAGCACCACGACATTTTTTTTAGATCAAAAATACACACAACGTTACGTTTTAGGGTCAAAAATATCACGGGACGTTAATTGACTAACGTTGACCGTTAACATGGACGGAAATGAACAGTAACTCGGGTAAAATTACCATTTCGCCCTTAGTTTTAAGCTGAAATTACCACTTTGCCCCTAGTTTTAACTTTTTTCTTTTTTTTAAAAAAACACTAAAATAACCCCTCTCCGCCAGTGGTTTCTCCCACTGGCTACACCACTGCTGGCCGCTGCCCTCCCCACCGCCAGCGACCTTCGGCGGCCTTTTTTTTAAAAAAATAATTTTCTTAAAAAAAAACTAAAATAACCCCTCCCCGCCGGTGGGCCCTACCACCGGCCACACCGCTGCCAGTGACCGGAGGCCACCTCCGGCGACCTCCTCTAGTGGCCTTATTTTTTCTTAAATATTTTTTTAAAAAACAAAAAACTAAAAAAAATTATTATCAGGAGGAAATTGAAATGGAAATTGTCCCTGCGAGGAGGTTGAATTTTCAGGCCAAGACTATCATTTGATTTTATGAATAGTTTGACATATGTATTTTAAAGTAATGAAAATGACTGTTTGAAATTCAGAAACAAGACTATGCGTTAAAACTACACATTATTAAAAACTAATTAATGACATGCGACAAAGAACAGAAGCGAGGGTGAAGCGGCAGAGAAATGGAGTTAGCCCAGTTAATCGATTTGCGAGACAGAGAATCATATTCAGAAAAGAAAATATAACCCCATACTCTAATTTCTCATCTTCAATCGTTAAACAGATTAACCTTCAATTTTTATAAAATAGTATATATAAATGAATAATTAGTCCTTTTCAATTTTCGTAGTCACGAAAAGTACAAAAAATTCCATAAATTCTTACTGAAAGTGTGCCAAAAATCATATGTCTTTTGTAGATGTAAAACTACTGATACACTGTTACAATGAGAGGAAAGATACAGTGACTATTAGAATAACTCAATGGCCATTTATTTGGCCACTTCTCCTCTGTTTGGATGAAAATAAAATCAAAACAAAACATACGATGAGAGAAAACTCTAAAATTTAATAATCATTTTCTGAAGTTTTTCTCCACATTATTCCCTTCATTGATTTTTCCCTCATATTTTCTCTTAATCCAGAGGCGGCTGCCGGCCGTCGACTTTGGCCGGAGGCGATTGCCAACAGCCGCCTCCGGCCGGTGGCGGCGGCAGCATATTTTAGTTTTTTTAAAAAAATTATTTTAAAAAAAAAAGCCGCTGGAGGAAGTCGTTGGCGGTAGTGGGGCCCATCGGCGAGGGAGGGGTTATTTTAGTTTTTTTAAAAAAAGAATTATTTAAAAAAAAAGGCTGCCGGTGGTGGGAAGGGCGGTGGCCGGTGGTGGTGGGGCTCATTGGTGGGGGAGGGGTTATTTTAGTTTTTTGTTTTTTAAGAAAAATAAAAAATAAAAAAGCCGCTAGAGGAGGTTGCCAAAGGTGGCCGCCGGCGGTGGGGCCTACCGGCGGGGAGGGGTTATTTTAGTAATTTTTTTTTAAAAAAGAAAAAATTTAAAACTATGGGTAAAATGATAATTTTAGCTTAAAATAAGGGGTAAAATAGTAATTTCACCTGAGTTACTGTTCATTTCCGTCTAAGTTAATAATCAACGTTGGTCAATTAACGGCCCGTGGTATTTTTGACCCTAAAACGTAATGTCGTGTGTATTTTTGATTCAGAAAGAAGGTCGTGGTGCTGAGCGATCTTTGGAACAAAGGTCGTGTGTATTTTTGACCCTTCACCCAAAATGAAAAAAAAATAATAATGTTAGGAGCTACTCCCCCACGACTATGGACCCAAGTGAGAGCAAATTCAAATTAGTTGAAACTACAAATTCCGTGAACCTAGTGGACAATTAAAAAAGAATCCGCCATAGTCACCATGATTTGATTTTTAACGTCTAATACCACAAATTAGATCCTTTCCTTTGTGAGCTCTCCGTCTACCTACCGATCCACCCGCCTTTCCATAATATTTCCACCGTCGGATGGCCATGACTGCCGGTGCCGACGTATTCTTTGAACCAACATCCAATTATCGTACCTTCCCACAACCTCCGACCCTTTCGTCTATCTCCCTTCATTTTCCTTACCAGTTTTTTTCTCATTATTCATCGACGAAAAATTATTCTGCCTCATCTCCACGCACCTCCCCTTCGTATAAGGGCAGTGATCAGCATCGTGACCAAAACGGCCGCAGCTAAAACATATCTAGAGTGAATGCCCTCATAGTGGATTCTTTTCTCGATCCCATCAATACACACCGCTGGCAGCAATGGAGCACTAAGATCGAGCTCGACATAAGGCAAGCAAATCTTCCCTTGGTATGACAAAGGGTAGTCATATCCAATTTCAAAACTCTTTCTACCTGCAACCCATAAAGAGTACCCTTATCGTAGTAATCTAGAGGCAAATTCGTAAAATTTATCCATGTCGCAATCTTTCCAATTTTCTCCCCAACCGGGTTAAAACCCTGTTTCCAAGGTTGGACGGCGAGATAGTGCTATATAAGAAAAGATTTTTTTTTTAATCAAAATTAAGAAAAGATTGACAATAATGAAAATGATGTCTTAGATGAAGATCAATCCCTAAATATATTTTATAATGAATATCATATAACTAAAAAATTGCTGTTTTCAATTCAAAAAAAAAAAAAAAAAACGGTCGGAATGAGCATTAATCCATAAAAAATGACAATGATGCCCATGGCTCTCTGGATGGTTAATTACTTCATTATATTCCAACTCCATAATTTGAAGGTTTAGAAGCCGATTCATCAACCACTCTGTCAAATTAAAGCCCAAATGAGCCAGTTAATTAACAAAGGATTAATTCCAATTGTATCAAAGGAATAAACAAACAAACAAAATTATTAGATATTAAATTATATGTAATAGCCTCACTATGTGAATGCTTCTAACCTCATTACCCAATCACATACCATAAGAAATATTATGATTTTCGAGGTTCAATCAACTTATGTTAGAAATGTATCTATGAATATTCAATTAATTGGGTAATTTAAGAGCTTTATAAATATTAACACTCTAATAGCACGATGGATATGTAATACCCGATTTTCGCTTTATTGAAAATCTTTTATTTTATGAGTATGTGACCATATTAAATTGGCTAAAATATGTGACAAAAAATCATATAAAATAATGGTGATTTCCAATCAAAAGGAGTCAAGAAATTAAAGTATATGAATGCACTTAGCCAAATCAGTACATATTAGCAACAATTCCCTAATAAATGGACTTGCACTAGATTAGGGGCAAACATTTGTAACTACCTAATAGGGATATACATTGGCCTAAAGAAAAGGGGTAGAAGACAACGAAAATAAGTTGTTGTCAAAGGGAATAAAATACATAGTATGTAGTGCATTTTGTGTCAAGTTAACACTTGTCAAGCCAGGGATAAATGTTTAGATGATTTTTATTCAACTTGTGTATGTATCATCAATCTAAGTGAAGCCATCAAGACCCTTAGAAGGGCTGTTATTTTCGAAAAAAATAAGGGCCAAATAAGATGATATTAAAGCTTGATTAATTACACAAATACACCTTCACAAGTCAACCAACCAACCATATATTGACATGTGGGTGTTAAGGAACGCCTAAGCTCTTTAGTGTGTCATCCAATTGCATCATCCACTTGCCAAAGAAGTTTTCATTTTCAGCGGAAGCACATGGGGTTGTTTAATGCTAAATTGTTTAATGCTAAAATTTGGATAAGATTTGATGGTAAGAGCACATGGGATTGTTTAATGCTAAAATTTGGATAAGATTTGATGGCAAGAGCACATGTGGTTAAGCTAAACACTACTACAGAAAAGGATTACTACTATCTTAAAAGACGTCCTTATTTTAAAAAAGAAAGTTAAAAGTAAAAGCAATGGCATTCTTGTAATTATTTTGTTGAATTATATGTATTTGTAGACTTAAACAAATATTTAGGATGTCTAAATTCAGTTAAGGTGTCCTGAAATAAATTCAAGATGCTTAAAATTTAGCGCTAAAAATTAATTGTTGGTGCCATGGGAATTTTTTAGGCGCTAGGAAATATTTTTGGTTTTTTGGTGTCATGAATAATAAGAAGGACGCCTTAATTTTATTTTTTGGCATCCTACAATTTATTCAAGATGCCTAAAATGTGAAAAAACTTATTAGGGAAATAATTTTTTTTTTCTTTTTGGCTTTCTGGCATCTTGTTTGAATATCAGGACGCCTTAATTATCATTTGTGGTGTCCTAGTGAAGCTTCAATACACTGAAAAGGAAATTAATGCATCCTTTAATGTATAAAGGACACATTAATTTAATTTGTGGCGTCCTATATGAACATTTAGGACGCCACAAATGATTAAATTACTTCAACTTGCACACCGCATATCTCCCTTAGCACTATTTCAAAAAACCACTAAAGAAAGATCTCACGAAGCGATCTTGAAGGCCATTCAGGAGATGCCGATCCCACGAACCAAGAAAGAAAGAAGGGGTTTTCTGAGAAGGATCAACTACATTGCTTGCTTCATCTCAAACCTCACTGCAACCTGCCTGTAAACCCATTTTCAAGCTGCTAAAGAAGAATCACCCGAAAGAAGGCAGCAGGATGGATGATTTGCACTAGAGAGCGCCTTTTGGAAGGAAGGCTCATCGAGACCTCAATCTCCTCAGATCTGTGAGAGATAGAGGCAGATCTGCCATCTCCTTAGATCTGCAGCTCATCTGTTGATGTGTTGGTAAAAACCTAATCAAGCAATTGAAGCAATGAAAGAAGGAGGAAGGAAGCAGGGTGATGCGTCTTCATGTGCGACTTGCAAGCTACTTCGAAGAAGATGTGCTTACGACTGTGTCTTTGCTCCTTATTTCCCTGCCGATGAGCCTCACAAGTTCGCTAATGCCCACAAAGTCTTCGGAGCCAATAATGTCAACAAGATGCTTCAGGTTTCTTCATCTCCTTATTTCTCTCTTCTTGTGCTTCATCTCTTTCGGTTGATACAATTGTTGGTAGTAGTAATTGATTTCTGCTCCGATCCATCACGCTTTTTAAATTCTTTTGTTCTTCAGACTCAGGTAATAATTCTCATGCTCTTCGATGCTTCCTTTTTCTGCCAACAATCTGTGTTTCCTTGCGATTTTTTTGTTGTCTCCGTTAAGATCATCAAAATTGAAAAGCCGTTTCCTCTCCTAGATTTTCAACCCCTGAATGTTTCTTTAAAATCATCCAGTTTATGTTAATCATTTTCCTCTCTCTGTTTTTGTTGTTGTTGGAAATATTCGAAGTTTTCTTGTAATTTCAATCTCTTTGTTTCGTCTATCATACAAACTTGATCATAATTGTCTATATGTTTCATCTGTATTCTGAAATCTAGACACAATCACTGTTTGATTCACAAAATTCCTTCAAGATTTTGGTCTCTTTCTGTTAATTTGAAGAATCTGTGTGGAAATTCTTGTTGCAGAGGGTTTTTTCTATATATATATATAAAAGATTTACGGCGTCCTGAAATATGATTTAGGGCGCCTCATATGAGGTGTCCTGAATCATGTTTCAAGACGCCTCATATGAGGTGTCCTAAATCATTTCAAGTCGCCTTAAATGAGGTGTCCTGAAATTAATTCAAGACGCCAAAAGTTCCAAAAACAACGACCCTCCCACATACGTCTCTCTGAAAAAGGATGTTAATTGGGTATTATTTAGGTTGTTTTTTTGTTTTTTTTTGTAGTAGTGAAAATATCTTGATATTTTATAAGCTAAGAAGCCATAAGAGTTTGACACATAGAAGAGCAATCCAAGGGCTGAAAATGAGTAAGAAAAAACATCCAAAATGAATGGATGAGATGAAAGATGAGAAAACTTCTTGATTAAGTCAATAAAATGTGATATTTTGTAAGGGTAAAAGGATAATTTGACATGTGGGACCCACAAGGGGCTAATCCTTCACTATAAATACATGGTTCCCCCTCTTGCATATCCTCACAATTCAAACACTCAACTAATCCAAGAGTGAGAGAGGGAACCAAAATGGTGAAAGGGAAGGAGGAAGACACTCAAGAACTCAAGGTAAGTGTTCTTGTGATTTGGTAGTTTATCTCTAGCTTTAGTAAGAACACTCTTATATGGTGTTATGATGGTGAGGCGAAAACATTTAGGAATCAAGGAGGAAGAGGAACTTGCAAGAACACAAGTTAAGTCAAGGTAAGAGATGATCATGACCCTAATTGTTGTGTTCTGGAACTTGTTGGTAATTTATGATAAATTCTCCTTGATTTGGAAACCTCAAATCCAATGGAGAGGTTCAACCCAATTGGTTTAAGAACATGTTTAAAAGCTAAATAATGAGTTAGGAGATGGTTGGTACATAAAATCATAAGTTTTGCAAAGTTGAGCAAACTACCAGTTTAAGTTCCGAGAAGGTAATGACCTGACGGTCCATTTTTGAATAAGTAAATGATCTTAAAAAATAATGATATTTTCCAGAAACAAAGTAGACATCCAAGGATTTATTTTGATATATAATTTGTCATTTTTAAAGCTCTGTATGAAAGCTTACATATTTTTGGAAAAGGCTTATGTTTTAAGAAGTTAATCTGAACAGTAGAGTTTATGTTTGGATTTTGACAAAAAAAATGGTGTTTAAAAGTCCTAAAAATTTCCAGGATCAAAGTATAAAGAAAGAGTTTTATTTGGTATATCACAAAATATTTTTAGAGTTCTATACAAAAATTTATGAATTTTCTAAGTTAATCCATGTTTTTGGACGTGAGACTAGAACAATGGTAAGAAACCATAAAACTGGGAATGACTCGAATTTTCTGGGCTTCTATGAATATTTTTCCATGAAAATAGACATGTCAAGGGTCATGTATAGTTTTTTTTATCATATTATTTGGATTTTTTTACAATTAATTATGATTTTTCAAAGTTACTGAAAAATCTTTGAAGAAATGCTACAATTTTGCTTTTAAGGAAAAGTTAAGTTAAAAATTGGATAAATTATCCAATAAGGGTAAATATCAAAAGTAGTGAAAATATCCTTTTTAGGATTTTATTCTAAGTCATATGATATTTATTACAATATCATATAAAATATGGAAGGGGAAATAATCCGATGATAAATTATAGAATATCCGGAAAGTCTAGGGTTGAATTCAAATGACCGGCATATCTTGGTAACTACGTGGTGAAAGGTACGTTCGTGTATTGCAAATTTAATTCTTATGTGTCTTGTATGCTTATATATGATTGTTTGATTTATTAGTCATAAACAAGACAGGGGTCTCGGATCATGGACCGTGACTAAGACTATGTCTTATGTCACATGTTTATTTACATTCAATTAAGCTGTGAATTCAACTTGAAGTAGCTTAAAGTCATGATAATGCTACATGTTTTTTCCTAGCACTAAGGACACGTGGCATTGATGAGTGCATTTGCCGATAGCGATACATGTGTTGTGTGCTATTGTAGTCGGGTATTGATGTGTTTGCTGAATGTTGTAAATAACTATCATATATTATTTATACTTTTCATATGAGGTTAATTGTTAGCTAAGATTGAATTCAATTGAATCTCATACTTGATAAGGTTCAGGAAAGGAATTTGGACCTAGGAAGGCAAAGTGGTCAAGCAAGTGAAGAAGCACAGGTCACAAAGTGACATTACAACAAAAAGGCGTTTTTATTTCCCTAAAAGGCGTCCTTTTTATAAAAAAAAGGAAGTAAAAAATAAAGGCGGTGGTATTTTTGTAATTATATGTGAGAAAAGTTGACTTTTGACGTCTAAGTTTTGAAATTAGAAGCCAAAAGAAATTCTTTTGGCGTTTAAGTTTAGACTTAGACACCAAAAACATCTCTTTTAGTGTCTAATTTCAAAACTTAGATGCCAAAAGTCAACTTTTTTCACATACAATTACTTTTGGTGTGTAATTTCAAAACTTTGATGCCAAAAGTAGTCCTACCAGCTTTTTAGAAAACCAACTCAAAGGCATTTGTAGTTATAGTTGTTATGCCTCCTTTCTGCGTCTTCCCTCCTCTGAAATTCCTTCCTTCTCTCACCGTCAGACCTTCATCCTCCCACTGTGTCTGATCCCCGTTGCCTTTCATCTACTAATGTCGAAGCTTCGAAACTCGTTCCTTCTTCCACAGTTCGACCAAAATCCACCATCAATGATGATCTAAAGATACAGGTTCGATTTCCATAGACTTGCCTATGTTTTGATTTCCATAGATCTGCTTTTGTTTCGATTCGCTTTTAGAATGGTTTTCGATCTATGAGCATTTATTGTGTTCGAGTTGTCGATGAGCATCACAGAGCCATGGAGATCGACAAGTGGTGGCATCGGTGGAGTTTATTGGCTTTGGTGATGATAGTTGGCACTATCGAAGCTTCTGACATGACTTATGATGGAAGATCTCTGCTAATCGGCATTGATGGATTTTCTTTTTCTTGTTTTTTTCCTATACAATTTGATTAGAGTTAGTTTGATATGGGTTTATTGGATGAATGTTCTTCTAAAGGGGGATGTGAGGACTGAGGAGACAACATTGACTTTTTTTTTTTAAAAAAAAAAAATGGACTTATGGTGTCCTATTTTTTTTAGGACGTTGTAAGTAGTTCCCTTTACTATGCCTCCCAACTAGGCATCCTGCGGAATATAGACATTAAAAGTGCCTAAAATAGGACGCTATAGCCCTTTTTTTTTTTATAGTAGTGTGAGTTCAAAGAAGATTATTGAAGCCTAATTTCTGGCATGAATTTGATAAACTTAGTTCAAACCATTTGGTGTCTAAGGAAAGGTTGGTTGAAGTGGTTTTTAATTATCACATACCTACATCCACAAGACTAACACCAACTTATCCAGTAGGAAGTAGGTCTGATTAACTGCGTGAGTTCATAGTTATAAGTCTAGGTTGAGCAAAGTTTAAGATTGTATAAGAGTTTTTAATTATACAATTTTATCACATATGTATCCTTGAGGGGAATTGAATTAACCAGTATATGTCTGAACATATAATATTAATTACTCATTGTTTAAATGTTAATACATGCTCTCTGTTGCGAATTACTCTGGTCTATTAACGCCCTCAACTATGTTAATATTCTGAATATTACATGTAAATGGACGTAATAAATAGTAAGGAATTTAGAGTGTTACATGATATGATAGGTAACTCTCGCATTTCATGTACTCCGATTGTTATGTGTTGCTTTGCTCACCACTTCAAATAAATCAATTAAAATACTAGACAAGATAGCTCTACATATAGGTCAATATCAATGTATAAACACATACACATACACATACACACATATCAAATTTATATTAAAATATACGGGCAAAACTTAAACACATGTACAACACTTGCAATTCACGCCTATTTGATTAATTAGTTTCATACGCTGATGACTGCGAAATAGCAATGACTTAATTAAAAATTGATATTCTTACCGTTTCAAAGAATCGGAGTAGAATTATGGGTAGATCAATTTCTTGAAAGATTTTATCACGGATATCCATTCTATTAAGTACAAAACTTGATTAGAGTAAGAACTTGAGAGCTTTACCAGCACCATAAATAGAATAATACCCTACCATTATATATATTACTCCCTCATTCTCCGTATATAAAAGCCTTTTTTAATGGACTTGTCCCTAAATTTAAGATCCTTCTTAAGCTTATCTCAATAATAAATGTATTTTTTCTTTTTTATCCTCAATTAATTATCATACTACATACATTCTCTTCTATCATTTTCTCAATATTCACTACTACTACAAACAAAAAGTACTTTTAACATCACTAATTAACGTCTGTTTTTTTTTAATAAAAAAAAGGTAAAGGAGTGTAATACCCTAAAATTTATATTTCTCCTAAAGAACCATATTTTGGCAAATAATACCTATTAAAATAGGAGAGTATGTTGTCTCTAAATTTTTAATTGATTTATTATCATTTTTAGGGGAATTTTCTTTGGATTCTAATAAATCCAAATCCAATTTTCTAAATCTTATTGAGGATCATAAAATATCCTAAGATTATCATAATCTAGCATAATCTTAATTATACCATTTCAGCAATTAAAATCATCAGAAGATGATAAAATCAATTAGAGGAAATTAGTAACAATTATTGGGCAATTGAAATTGCAGTAATTGAGATACTTTATTAATTTTTGAGATTAGTTAATGAGTAATTTTTTTAAAGGTCATAATTAAAGACCAAATGATATTGATTAGCATACAAGGAGTTTTTAATCATCAAAATTAAATTAGAAACTTGTCAAACTTTGGTAATTAAGTCTAGTAACCCTTAAAACACTATATTAGCAATAGTAACCAAGGATTTATCTAATTCTTCCTTTCACTAATAAAAGGGGCGAAAATTCCTATTTAATGATGGAATAAATTACACAAATAAATTGGACCAATGGGAGATTTTTCTTCTTGACTTAAGAAAGCAATTAAGATATAAATGAATAATTAAATTTGTAGAGGGGGGACGGTTTCTTGCTTAGGAAGCAAGGAGGAACATAAGTCAAGAAAGATAGTGTAAGGAAGAAGCTTCAAAGACTTAGGGAGCAAGTTATTTAACTTGGGAAGCAAGTTGTTATCAAATGAGGTGAAAATAGATGAGAATCTATAGAAAATAAATCATATCTTGAAATATTGGAACTAAGTATTAAATATAAATACATATTTGGAATCAGTGAATTATGAGCTTCAACTTGGCTATTCCCAAAGTTATTTTCGTAAACTTTTAAGATTCATACCTAAGTGTTTGGGAAATTAAAAATCACCATAAATCTAGTCATAAAATTAGGATTACAAAAGTGAAATTGGATTTTGAATTAAAACACCAACTTAGTCCCAACTAAATTAGCATTTGGAAGTAATTAGGGGATAAAGTGAAACTTAATGAAGAAGTAGAATGACTTGGGGACAAAGCAAGATTACTTGGTGAAGAAGGGGGGGAGGGTGACGTTTTTTCTGAGGTGTAGGGGAGGGATTGAAGCTTCTTTGCTAAGGGAAATCCAATGGTTAAAATGCAAGGTGGAAAAACTACCCAAATGCCATCACATTTCACTATAAATAGAGGCCTCCTCTTCACAAATTTCTCACCAAGTCCTCCAAGCACAACCGAAATTTAGAGTGTGTGGGAAAGATTGAAAGAGCTTCAAGAAGTAGGAAGCAAGGTTCTTCAAGAGGTAAGAGAGTTTTTGGTTCATAAGTTCAAGTTCTTAGTTATAAAGTAGAAATGCTAGAAATGTTGTTTTAATCTTCAATCTTCCAAATATAGTTTTATTTTCATGTTTTTAAGGGTTCCACTGTCTTTATTTCGAAAATTTGATGAAGAAGAAGTTATAGCAAAATTTTTGGAAGATTATGATCAAAATAGCAAAGCTCTGGCGAAATCTTATTGATTAGCGATTCCTGGAGTCAGAGGTAAAAACATCAGTATTTTATGAAGAAGATGATGTTCGAAAATTCTGAGAAAATTCATGGTGAAAGTAGACATCTAGGGCTTTCTAAATCTATAAAGAGTGTGTGATTTGAAGCTCTGTACAAAAAGATAAAAATCTCAGAAGTTAGGTTATGTTTTCTGTGTGAAATTCTGGGCAGCAGTTTGAAATGATTAAACTGGGAATTTTCCATGAGTTATGGGTAAGTTTCAGTATTTTTCCTCGAAAGTAGACTTCTCAAGGATTCCGGGAAATTTTACGGATCCTCGGTTCGATTTTTCTAGAATTAGTTATGATTTTTCGAAGTTAGGCGAAATTCTGCCCATAAATGCTGGATCAGCGTTTTTTTTTCCGAAAATTAGGGAATAAACTGGAAAATAAATCCACCAGGGGTAAAATGGTCTTATATAGCCAAGATATCTCTTTGAATAATGTTTATGAATTAATAGAAACAATATTATCCTTATAGGATATCCCTGAATACGTTCTGACCAACTGTCGCACCGTATTCCGCCAGAAATTCCGTATAGCGTCAAACGAAGGTACATCCGCGTACTGGTAACTTTAACTCTGATGTTTACTGTATGCGTATATGTATGGTATGCTTGTATGAGGTAATTAATGTACGTCCGCGTATTGGTAACTTTAACTCTGATGTTTACTGTATGCGTATATGTATGGTATGCTTGTATGAGGTAATTAATGTACGTTCGCGTACTGTAACACTAACTCTGATATTTACAGTATGTGTATATGTGGTATGTGTGTTGTATGCATGTTGTGGTGTGTTGTTTGAATACATGTTGTTATTAGAAGATAACTGTACATCTGCATACACTGGGAGTGATATATCTGTATTCACTGGGAGTGGTACTTTTCGCTAGGAGCGGTACATTTGCATTCACTGGGAGTGACATAGTTGGTGACATATTTGGAAGTGAATCAATTGTTGTGTTTATATACCGTATATGTAAATATGAGGTTAACCGTTACCTGGGGTCCGTATGCATGGGACCTCAGCTCTTAACATAGCGTCAGGGTCAGGAGAACCAAGGACGGAGGACAAAGGTAAGCGCAAGTAGGACGCATAGTAGACCCGGCTGAAGATTTCCTTTGACATTCTGGCGGAAGCCTTCCTTTTGTTGTTGTACATCCCTTTTGAACCACGCGGTTATTACACCGCTATTGTATTCAGCCAGACTTACGACATTTTGAAATATAAGTATCAGTTACTCTTCCGCTCAAATGCTCTACTCTGATGATTTAAATGATTTTTGTTGGAAAAGAAATAATATTCCGCTTTTGAAAATTGGGATGTTACAAGGAGCAAAAATACAAATGTGCTTTACCCTCAAGAGTGCTCAACACCATATACTTTTTTTAGGAGTAAAAATACACACGTGGTTACCATTTTAAAGCAAAAGTCATATCCTACCGTTATGTTACTGTTCACTTCATCTCTTTCTCTCTCATCACGATGAACAGTAACATAACGGTGTGATGTAATTTTTGCTCTAAAATGGTAACCACATGTGTATTTTGCCCCCAAAACAAGCATATGTTGCTGGGTGCTCTAGAAAATAAGCACATGTGTATTTTTGCTTCCTTACCCTTAAAGAAATAGAAATTAATAAAAGGAAATGGTGGCATTTTTAAAATTATAGTTCGTCTTTTTAATGATGGTTAAACAGTTGTTAAAGATACCTTTGATTCCCATAGTTAGGGTAATCTAGAAAAAAAGGAGAGCTTATTTTCAAAAAGAAAGAAAGCTGCGACATTGAAAGTAGAGGGCACCTTGAGCTTGAGATAACCATCACTTCTTTGCCCCTCAATACCACTGCTGCCCAATCTTGCTCACTACAAAAAGAATGACATTTTGTAGTAGTTAAAATGTTGTATTTGTAGCGGTTTTAACTACTATAAGAGATATAAATAGAGATTTGACAAACTGCTACTAAATACACTATTGTGAGCGAATTTGTAGCGGTTTAAAACAACCACTACTATATGAAACCTAACCGCTACTGTAATTGTGGACATTAATGAAAATAGTGTAGCATACACGGGTACAAAAAAGTATTTTAAGACTGGACCAAATAGGCCCCGTAAGGACCGGTCTCATTCTAGGCGGTCTTATAAATACGTAACTTTTAAGACCGGACTTGAATCGGTCTTAAAGAAATATTTCAAGACCGGACGTAAGAAACAATAGGTCTTAAAAATCGCACTATATAGACCTTACATATATTTTGTTCGGTCTTAAAACCAGGATTTATAAGACCGGACAAAAAAGTCCGGTCTTAAATACCACACTTTCAAGACCGGACTAAATGTCATCAGGTCTTAAAAGTATGTAACTTTCAAGATCGGTCAAACATATACACCAGTCTCAAAAATGAAGAATATAAGACTTTGCTTTAACATATAACCGGTCTTATAATTATAACTTTTAAAACCAGACTAAATTAATAAGTGCAGTCTTAAAGGTAAATTTTAAGATCGGATAGCATAGAGTCCGCTCCTAAAAGTCTGTAATACCCCAATTTTCATAATACATGTAAATATTATATTTTGATAAATAACACCTATTACAATAGGTGAATATGTGGTCTCAAAATTTGTGTAAATTATTGATTTAATGTTAGGCAATTTTCCTTTGGAATCAATTAACAAAAGGTTAATTATGGGACATGATATAAGAGAGTATGTTGTCTCTAAATTTTCATTGATTTCTTATTTTTAGAGAAATTTTCTTTGGATTCTAATAAATCCAAAATTCAACCTTATTAAGGATTATAAAATATCCTAAGATTATCATAATTTAGTATATTATACTATTTCAGCGATTAGAATCATGAGAGGATGATAAAATCAATTAGAGGGAATTGTCAACAATTATTGGGCAATTGAAATTGCAATAATTGATATACTTTATTAATTTTTGAAATTAGCTAATGATTAAGATTTTTTAAGGTCATAATTTTGATTAGCATATAAGGAGTTGTTAATTATCAAAATTGAATTAGAAACCTTGTCAAATTTTGGTAATTAAGCCTAGTAACCCCTAAAGTACTATATTAGCAATAGTAACCAAGGATTAATTAATTCTCCCTTTAACTAATAAAGTGACGAAAATTACTAATTAAAGAGTGAAGGAATTATATTAATCCTTAATCCTAAACCCTTGTGAAATTAAATTGGACCAATAAGAGATTTCTCTTCTAGGATGTGTGAGAACATTGAAACATAAAATTGGTAATTAAAAGTGTGAAGGGGGACGTTTTATTTAAGCTTGGACAACAAGAAATTATTTATAAACATATGGGATAATTGAAAAAGAAGACTTGTTGGTTAAGGGGAAAAGATGTGTAAACATATTCCTTGGTCAAAAATCCCTCTTGAATTTTGAAAATAGGGAAGAAATAGAGTGAAAATGATTTTAAATAACTTCAAATCCAAATACATAAGTCAATTAAGGTAGTGTGAGTGAGAAGCTTGGTATAACTTAGAGGGCAAGTTGTTTGTCTTGGGGAGCAAGTAATTGCTTAATTATAAGAAATTAGATGAGAATCCATGGGAATTAAATCATAACTTGAAATCTTGAAACTAAGTATTAAAGATAAGTACATATTTGAGATCAGTGAATTATAAGCTTCAACTTGGCTATTGCCAAAGTCATTTCTATAAACTTTTAGATTCATATCTAAGTGTTTTGGGAAGTTAAAAATCACCATAAATCTAATTATAAAATTAGGATTTCAAAAGTGAAATTGGATTATGAATTAAAACACCCACTTACACCTAACTAAATTAGCATTTTGGAGAAATTAAGACAATTTGGGAAGGAAGTAGAATTGCTTGGGGACAAAGCAAAGGAAATTAAGGAAAATAGGGGGAGGGAGGACGGTCAAGGAGGGGGGGGAGGGTTGAGATTTTTACCTCCTCCCCAAGAAAAAATCAATGGCTAAAAGCAAAGGGAAAAACTACAAAATTGTCATCACCTTCTCCTATAAATAGAAGCCCTCCTCTTCACATTTCCCTTACCAATTCCTCAAGGCATAACCGAAAATATAGAGAGCAAGGGAGAGTGTGAGGAGTTTCAAGAAGTAGGATGCAAGTGTTCTTCAAGAGGTAAGAGAGTTTTTAGTTTTTAAGATTAAGTTCTTAGTTTATGAAGTAGAAATGCTAGAAAATGTTATTTTGATCTTCAATCTTCAAATTCCAGTTTTATTTTCATGTTTTTATGGTTTCCAATGGCTTTATTTCGAAAAAATGATGAAGAAAGAGTATGGCAAAAATTTCCAGAAGATTATGATCAAAATAGCGAAGCTCTGGCGAAATTTCCTCAATTAGTGATTTCTGGAGTCAGTAGTAAAAATGTTGGTATTTTATGAAGAAGATGATGTTCTAAAATTCTGAGAAAATTCATGGTGAAAGTAGACATCTAGGGCTTTCCAAATATATAAAGTTTGTGTCATTTGAAGCTCTGTACAAAAAGATATAAATTCTAAAAGTTAGGCTACATTTTCTGGGCGAAATTCTGGGCAGCGATTTGAATTGTGGAAACTGGGAATTATCCATGAGTTCTGGGTAAGTTCCAGTATTTTTCCTTGAAAATAGAGATCTTAAGGATTCCGGGAAATTTTACAAATCCTCATTTTGATTTTTCTGGAATTAGTTATGATTTTTCGAAGTTAGATGAAATTCTGCCCAGAAATTCTGCACCAGCGTTTTTCCGAAAATTATGTAAAAATAATTGGGAAAAAATTCCACTAAGGGTAAAATTGTCAATTGTGGCCAAGGTGTCTCATGAAATATTGTTTGAGAATTGATTGAGACGATATTACCCTTATAGGATATCAGAGATCGTTTTTCTGATCAGCAGAACGTACTGAAACCCAGGTACGGACGCGTATTGTAACCTTAACTCTGATGCTTATGGTGCTATATATGATAGTTGTATTCACATGTTGAAACTCTGTTTTGAAAGTTGCTCATGATATATTGAATACGGGTTATAGTCTTGATAACACCGTTGAGTTTTCCTAGCGCTGAGGACATGATAGGCCATTGTGGCACTAGTTATGTGCAGACTGGGGAAACATACATATTGCAGTGGCTGTGTTATGTTACTTGTTGTTATGATTTTGAAAGTTATCATTGTGTATTTACTATTGTGATACCTGTCATATACTGTTTACATAAGCATGAGGTTAACCGTTACCTGAAGTCCAATGGGCATTGGACCTCAGTCTTAATGAATAGTACAAGCAAGAAACCGAGATATAGAAGGTGCTTGAGGATAGAACCGTGAAGAGGCAGCGGTCGAAGACGAAGGTCGGTAAAAGTTATTAGGACTTAGTTTCTGGCATGAATCTAATAAAGTTACTTCAAACCATTTGGTGCTTAAACTAAGGAAGGGTTCATCGGTGGGTTGTCACAAGTCGCGATAGAGTTGGTGAGACTCCCATTAGATTGAACACCGACCTGGCCAAATTGTTTGATTAACTGATGTTAGGTTTCAAGCCGTAGGTCTAGTTTAAGACTTTATTTATCAGAGAATTGTATTTAATCTCTGTAAATTGTATCACATGAATATTCCTTCGGGATATTTAATATATCCAGCTTATGTCAGGCATCATCACATGTCTGGGCATTTTATATCAAATACTCGTTGTCCGGATCTTAGCGCACGCTATCCACTTTCACAGTACTCTAAGCTGTAACATCTCAAACTCTGTTGAATTTCTTAAAACTAAGTGTCGACCGACATGATTTTCGAACATGGAATTTGGGATGTTACAAAGTCTCACTTTTAAGACCGGAGATCAAATACACCAGTCTTAAAGAACGTCTTTAGGACCGTTATTAGTAGTTTTAAGACTGTAAGGAATAACCTCCGCTCTTAAAAATCTGACTTTTAAGATTGGACCTTCAATAGACCAGTCTTAAAAGTGGATATTTCCCCTGTTCAAAACAAATTTGCCACAAAATCCAACATCTAAAGACAGTACTCTAAGCTTCAATTTATAATTGAATTGAGAATGGATTACAAATATTATTCACCAGGCATCGTAATGAATGACTAGCTATTACAGTACAAACCTAATAACAAATGAATGTAATTAATACAATATGACAAATACATATTACAGTGGGTTATAACAGTGTACAACACCTAAATGAACATATATACCAATTCATCACCTTGTCTTCATCAGATTCCCACCCGGCCAATAACAACGAACATAACTAAAACAAACATATATGTGATAGCAATTTCGATCGGATCCTGGCTTGCCAGAAAAATAAAAACAAAAACAAAACACAGTCAGTAACATTGTTTAAGAACATAAATATTTAAGAAGGAAATGAATATAGTTAAAACGTAAATTAAAACCTTCAAGTTTTCAAATAATTGTGCAGATGAATATTACCTTATGAATTGATGACTCTTTTATAAAGGGATATCTTCCCATATCCCTTCTTGATGATCATTTCTTATGCCGGGTTCATTATCCGCTTCATCTTCTTCGTTGATGTTCGGTAGACCCCTTGAAAAAGGAGTACTCTCAGGAAGACCATAATTTGCATCATTTTCCTCATCCATATCAATGACTCTTTTTCCTTGGAGAGCTACAGACCACATTTTATTTGCTTTTGATCAGTGATATAAAAAACTTGTTTCGCCTGGTTTGCCATAATAAAAGGTTCATCTCCAAAACTTGTACTATTGAGATCGACTAATGTAAATCCCAGCCGATCGATCTGAACTCCATTATTGACATTAACCCACTTGCATTTGAAAATGGAAAATCTAATGAAGACATAGTCCACCTCCCAAATCTTTTCAATAACCCCATAATATGGCATGACTGCCAATTTAGGCTGCTTGTCTTTCGAACTGGAGAAGTGCATGGATTCAGCCTCTAACATTACACCACTGTTCTGGACGATGCTCCTATCATCTAGGGACTTCGTGTAAAATGTGTACCCGTTGATCACATACGAATTCCAACTAATGACATCAACCTCAGGACCACATGCTAACCATTTCATTGTCTCAGAAACAGATTCCTCTCTCTCGACCTTTTGTTTGAACCAGTTTGCAAAAGTTCTGTTATGCTCCCTGATAAACCTTTGTTCAGTTATTCGGGGATTTTCTTTCCTTACAGCTTCTTTATGTGCAGCTATGCTGGATTGAACTTCATCAACATTATTCAAGATGTATAAGTGGACTTGTGACAATTCATCAGGATCCACACCCCGTACTGAGGCCCCTCGTCTACCCCCTTCAACATGCTCACGTTTTGGAAGCCCGATATGTCTTACTTTGGCCAAATAATTTTGACAAAATTCCATGGCCTCTTCAGATACATACTTCTGAACAATTGATGCTTCTGGCCGGTATGCGTTCTTCACGTACCCCTTTAGGAATTTCATAGATCTTTCAATTGGGTACATCCACCATAAATGGACAGGGCCACATAGCTTTATCTCCCTCACTAGATGAACAATTAGATGAACCATGATGTCAAAAAATAAAGGAACAAAAAGTTTCTCAAGCTGGCACAATATCAGATATCCTTCATTTTCCAATTCATCCAATTGTTCAATCTCGAACACTTTACTGCAAACAACATTGAAGAAGAAACAAAGCCTTGTCAAAATGTGTCAAAGATCATACTCAGCAATGCCTCGAATAGCTACTGGGAGCAGCTGTTGCATTAATACATGACAATCATAAGACTTTTGGCCTACTAATTTCAAGTTCTTCATCGATATAAGCCTCTTAAGATTTGAAGAATGCCCCGACGGAACTTTTGTCCCATGTAAACACTCACAAAAACTTATTTTCTCATCCTTAGATAGCGTATGAGAGGCCGGGGGACAATAAGTTCTCTTACCATACGGCCTTGGATGTAAGTCTTCCCGTATCCCCATTGCTTACAAATCCAATCTTGCCTTTACACCATCCTTGGAACTACCTTGTATGTTGAGAAGCGTGCCAACAATGCTATCACATACGTTGTTCTCAACATGCATGACATCAATACAATGTCTCACATCAAGGTTGCGCCAATATGGAAGATCAAAGAATACCGATATTTTTTTCCATATATTTGTTTCCTTTCTACCCTTTGCAGTCTTACCGAAGACGACACTTATATTTTTCACCTTTGCATACACTTGCTCCTCAGTCAATGCCACCGGAGCATCTTTATGCTCTTGGTCACCAAGAAAGGCTTTCTTTAATCGACGATATGGGTGGCCTCGTCTAAGAAATCTTCTATGTCTAAGATAAACCGTCTTTCTTCCATGTTGAAGTTGATGGTAGCGTGTGCCTTCTTCACAAACCGGACATGCCTTATGGCCTTTTATACTATACCCTGACAAGTTCCCATATGCTGGGAAGTCGTTTATGGTACAAAATATCATGGCTCTCATTTTGAAGACCTCCTACTTGAAAGAGTCAAAAACATCGACACCTTCTTCCCACATCTCCTTCAAGTCTTCGATCAAGGGCTGAAGGTAAACATCAATGTTGTTTCCGAGTTGTTTTGGTCTCGAAATCAACATGGACGACATGATGTACTTTTGTTTCATGCATAACATAGGAGATAAGTTGTAAATAATCAGGAATACAGGCCATGAACTATGTATGCTGCTAAGGCTTCCATAGGGATTCATGCCATCCATGCTAAAGGCAAGCCTAAGGTTCCTAGGTTCTTCCCCGAAGGTTGGAAATAGTTGATCGATTTTCTTCCATTGAGAAGAATCTGCCGGATATCGAAGCTTTCCATCAGAAATCCTCTCATCAGCATGCCACCACAAATTTCTTGCATCATTTTCATTAGCAAACAACCGCTTGAACCTTGGTATGATTGGAAGATACCACAATACTTTTGCAGGCCCCTTATTTGACTTGTACCTTGGGGTTTCACATACCGAACATTTCTACTTATCTTCAAACTCGTTCCTATACAACACGCAATCATTCGGGCATGCGTGGATCTTTTTGTACTCCATCCCCAGTGGACAAAGAATCTTTTTAGTATCATAGTACCGATGAGGCAACACATTATCATCCGGAAGCATGTCCTTAAAAGCCTCAAGCATTTATGAAAAACTCTTGCCGCTCCATCCATGACGTGCTTTCAAGCTGACCAATCTCAAAATGGCGTTCAACAATTGGTATTTTTTACACCCAGGGTATAGCGGGGTCTCAGCATCACTGCACATATTACCATATGTATGTGATTGCTCAAAAGCCTCTTTTCCCACATCACAAATAATGTCCTCTATGTGATCATCCATATCTGTGTCATTATCATCAAAGGACACTTCACCGTGTTGAGATGCACTTGGAACTTTTTCACCATGCCATATCCATATTGTATAGGTCTTACAAAATCCTTCACAAATTAAATGTGTGTGTATAACTTCTGGACTTTCTCGCCTCTCATTTAAACACTCTACACATGGGCAATAAAACTTCCCACTACCATCATAGGCATTTCCTTTTGCAAACTCTATAAATTCCCTCACTCTATTCTCATATTCAACACTTGTCTGTCTCGCATTTATTCAATTACGATCCATAGTATAATTCCTATATATAGACGGAAAAATTTAACATACATTATCCGAAAAAATTGAAAATTGCACATAAACTAAGCCAAGTCCATTAAATGCATATGAGTGAGACTTTGTCCATTGAATGCAACATAAATGTATCGCGTACAGTCAATCTAGTATTGTTCCAAAAACAAACAAAAAAAGACTTTGGTCATTAAATGCAACATGAAGAATCACTCGTGCTCATAAATGTATCACGTACAGTCGAGACAAGAAGCTAAGTTCAATAAATACATAACGCGGAAAATAAATGCAGACAACAAAAGTAACCCTAAGTGTACTTGTTGGTCATTCGGATATGTCTCAAGTAAAAGTGTAAAACATAAACTTCAAAGTACAGTATTGAAATACAACAGAGTAACCCACCTCAACATTTCACCGATTTTGTGCAAACCATAAATAACCCAGAACGAAAAGAGGAAAAATAAAATATATATGTAATTGATAAATACACATCTTATGTACAGGTCTATCGCCGTTTAGTTAAGGAACCAACTAGAAGGTGATAAGCTGACCGGCACTAGCTTGTCGAGAGATCTGTCTCATGGCAACGCAAAGCAACACACAAACACTTGAGAGTTGAGAGTGAACAAGAGTTATTATCACTTTCGGCGGGACAAAAGAAGTTCAGAGAAGAAAATTTAACTTTTCCGCGCTACATAATCATTTATATTTAATGTCATTAAGAACGGCTAATTGTAAAGCATCCGGTCCTAAAGGTATAGAAGTTTTAAGATCGGTTACATATTAAGCATACGTTCCTAAATGAATTCATTAAGAACGGTTACTTATTAAGCATCCGCTCCTAAAAGTTTCAATTTTTTTTAATAGAAGAATTTAGTGAAAGTCCACATTTTCTTTAAAATTAAACTACAAGATAGTACGTTGAGAATAAGGTTTTTTCCATTGATAAGCTTAGTTCATTTTGATTTTTACATTAATGGAGAATGTACAAGTACAAAGGAAAAATAAGAACAACAAACTTACAAATAACAAAAACAACCTACAATATGACTAAAAGTTCTAAAGCTAATTATCAGCTAATGTCTTGTCGATATCGGCTTCAATGGCAGAAATTTCACCCCGGATATCAACAATTTCATGTTGTATGCGCATCAGTATCACTTCTTCAGGATTAGGACCAAGAGGCTGGAGAGGGGGAGCGGGAACCTCTTCATCATCCGAAATAACAATGGGTCCAATGACCCGAGACTCCTCCGTCTGAACAGAACGTGTTTTCTTGGTCTAAGTATGACGTAGCCCAACGAGTTGTCTCAATATCTTCCAACGAGCTTCAGGAGTAGTCCTGCGAGGGGTTATCTTGTATCTAACCATTGTCTAGCTTGGTTTAGGGTAGAGGGGAGCAGAGGGATACTAAAAATGGGAATGTGAGAATATGAGATTTGATTTGAACATAATATCAGTTGATTCAGTTATGTATAAATCTTGAGCAAATAAAGTTCTATATAAAAGAAATAGAATAATTAATTATCTTTTATTTTTTAAAAGACCTTTTGGACCGTACACATATAAAATGTCGGTCCTAAAGGACTTTTAGGACCGGACATTTATTAAAACATCGCTCCTAAAAGTCTAGCATATTTTTAAATTATTAAAAACGTATTTTTTAAAAGCCATTCAGCACCGGACTGTTATGAAATAGATGGTCCTAAAACTCCTTCAATTTTTATGTTAATAATATGGCAACTTGTGAAAAACTTCACAAATGCTTATTATACAGCATTTGAGAAGGCCAAGTTAAGTCCTTCAATTTTTTCCATTTCATCACATGGCAGGACATATGTTTCACTGTCTTAGACATGGGAAAGTGAGAATATTGGATATAACTGGCAATAAATAATTAGTAATAATATTTAAGACCTAATTTTTAATTTTTAAAAATTAAAATCGGCTTATAGATTACTAATTTTTAATTTAAACCAATCAGAATTTAAGTTGAAATTTGTAATGTCTTTAAAAGTGTCGTCGATACAAATTCTGAGATTGGGCGTTGCATCCAAAATTTAATGCTTCAGTCAGATGAATCTCTTCGTATCCTAGAGTAGTTGTGTAAGTACTTGGATCCTTAATTAAGACCGATTATCTTAGAATACGCGGTCTTAAAAGTTCCTTCGTTCCAAATTCCAAGAGGTGCAGTCGTGTCTATCCTTACACTCTGTAATGATGATTGATAGTCTCTTTGGCTTCAAAAGACAATCCAACGATGGTGCTCCATCTATTTAAGCCCCTCATTACTTTAGTTTCTTCACATTATTCTCCACATCCTCATTTCTTCTACAATCTCCGATTCTATAATTGCTGCCCCACCTCCTCATCCACCATCAGGTCCTCCTTTTCCTCCTTCGTCTCTCTTACCTACGAGACCTCCCCTTCTACCGCCGAATCCAACGGTGAAGCAGATTGTGGAGCATCTGCTGGCCCACGTCCATCACATGGACCGACATATGGGTAGAATCTGTGGCCTCCTTCATACGATCAACAAGAAGGTCAACCTGGTCCTCGACGAAAATGATGTCGAGGTCCCATCCTCTGAAGCTGACTCTACATGCTCCTCCTCTTCCTCTTCCAGCAACAAGACGGAGGATTAATTAGTTTTTTTTATTTTCTTGTATGTTTTTTATGTTTTTATGTTTTTTTTTGTATGTATCTGGTTGCTGCCCTTAGGGGCAGCATAAAAAATATATATATGATGATGGCCGCCACGGCCATTTTTTGTCAAACCTGATTGTGTACGCTTGAGAAGCTCAAAAAATGGATTCGAAATTAACATAAGTTATATAATGACAAATAATTTGTAAAAAAAAAATATAATAACGACATTAACTAAGAACATAAAAAACATGCAAATTAAAGTCATTGTGAGTCTTGGCTAATTGACTTTAAAATTAACCATGATATATTTGCTTAGTTGATTTAATTTGAACATTAACATCATTTTTGTATAAAAGAAACAGAAAATTATATATTTTTATTTAAAAAAGACCTTTAAGACCGTAGACATATAAACGGCCGGTCCTAAAGATCTACGTATTGTTTAAAAGCCCTTCAGGAACGAACTGTTATGAAATAAACGGTTCTAAAAGTCTCTTGGTTTCGGATTTTAGTTTTCTATTTTGTGGTGCGTGCTGGAGGCAACCTGTGAAAAACTCAACAAATGCTTGTTATACAGCATTTGAGAAGGCCAATTTCCTTCAATTTTTTCCATTTCACATGTCTTAAAAGTCTCCAATATTTTAGTTTAAATTTCTCAGAAGAAGAAGATTCCTACATAACGAATGAAAATGGTGGGATAGACTTTTAGGACCGGTCATTTAATAACTATCCGCTCCTAAAGTCTCGCATATTTTAAAATTAAATTAACGTATTTTTAAAAAGCCCTTCAGGACCGAACTTCTATAAAATAGACGGTCCTAGAAGTCTCCAATATTTTAAAAAATTATACTAAGACTTTTAGGACCGGATTTATATGAAATAGACGGTCCTAAAAGTCTTTGAACTTTTTAATAAGCTCACCATTCTACAACATCCTATCCTAAAGGTTTAAGAACTAATTCCATGCAATACATTCAGCAACAAAAAAATAGAAAGCATCAATATAATTTGTTGGAAATGAATAAACAATTTTATTAATTATTGATCATTAAACTATACAATTGTTCAATTATTATTTACAGAAGATCAGATGTAATATAGGTCTACAGCATATGCATATTTACAAATTAATCCTAGGGGGCATTTGTGATTTCCTGAATGACAAATTCACAAATGACTTGCCGTATGTGCTCAATATCACCATCAGGAAAGGGGTCAGTGCAATCAAACGTCTGTAACATCAAAGACATAAATATATATTAGACTACCTTAATTCCTTTCATCAAAGGGGTCAGCACGCCAAACGTATGTACGTATAATATCATATACATTTACCTTTTCAGTGATAGACAGAATTCTTCGCCTAATAATATCATACATGTGTCGCATGACGTAAAGCCCACATAAGTTGGAAGCATGTGGTTGGCGATGTGTCTAAAATCAAACAAGAAATATATATATAAGAGCGCATACACAGTGACAGTTCACAAGGCAAAGTTCACAAGGCAGTGTCTATGCGTACTAACCTGTGGTTTGATCCATATAGTATCTTTGACCTAATACCCAGCCTTTCTCTTGGCCTTCTATTGGTATTCTGACATGGCCCTATTATTGAAATCAAAAATTTCAATTATCAATATTGGTAACTGAAAATTCACAGAAGAGATTTCAGACAAAAATCAGTGACAAAATGACATGCGCTACTTACTTATCAACCATTTGCTTTAACCTAGGCACTGGTTCTTGATGAATGGAGCATAAAAAGACAAATTTATTTTCCTCTGCGGAAAGAAGGACCAACTGCCAATGGTTAGAATGGTTGAATGGTGTAAGGTACCACCTTCTCATATTGTTAAACAACCTCTTAGATATGTATGATGTTCTTTGAGCCACGGTTGCCACACTTAGGTACTGTGGGCACAAGAATCTAAAATCCTGTTCTCTGCCCTGTACTCCCATCTCATGATACATCAACCTACAATAATGACATGCATATGTGAATTAGCTAGTATATATGTATGTGTACGTGTATAAATAACACCTCTTAAAATTATGTACGTACTTATAGAAGAAGATACTACTTACTTCATGAATAACAACACAATTGCATCAGTTAACTCCTTTTTAGGAAAGATAAGGGAGATTAAATCTTCCTGGTCAATAAAGACCGGTAGCTTCTCTTTTAGGCCTACTTCAGCATTTACAGGCCACGATCTGGTTTCAAAAGTTTGATTGACTACCAGAAGTCCAATCTCATCCTTGGCAGTCAACTTAGGAGCGGGCAAAATATCACGCGGGGCTGCATCTTCATCAGCAGGGGCTGGGGCTTGAGGAGGAGTACAAACACGTACAAGCTTCACTGGCCACGAGATGAAGCCTCCCAAGCAATCATTCACAAGTTTCATTTGATCGGTTTAAAGAGGGATAGGTGCATCAGCGATGATCACCTCTTCAACTGACACCCTGACTTCATCATCAATCATTTTTCGGTGGTGTACAGTTGATCCAAAGTTGTAGACATTCCCTCTTGCAACCAATCGTCTACCAGGATCCTTCACGTAGAGCTCACAATGTTCCACCGACTGTCCAACAATGCAGCTCCCTTTAGTGCTCTACTGGATAGGTGGAGGTGAGTGTGGGAAGGGAACAGTGCTCTCTCCACGAGAGCTGACAATCTTCATCATCTCCTCCTTCATCTTTTGCAGCTCGTCTTGAAACTTTGCACTTAATGAAGCTTCTCGCTCAGCTGCTTTCTTCTCTGCTCTGGCCTCTGCTTCCTCAGTTGCTTTAGCCAGCGTGAGTTCCATCTCCTCCCGGGTAACCGTTGCTTGTCTTTGGCGTTTGGATTTACCAAAGTATTGCTTCAGGCCTACCCGTCTTCCAATTCCCCTTACATGCTCCGCGTGATCCGGTTTTCCAGTCGCAACGGTAAGGATATCTTTCCTCCCGTCTGACACAAATGATCCCTCTTGTTCTTGCATTTTGAGTTCTTTCTGTAAGATACAGATAACAAGAGCATAATTAGTAACGAAACATGTTTAGTAACTAAAAAGTAACAAATAACAAGAGCATAATAATTACTTACAATTCTCTCAGCAACTGCACGAGTTTATTCACTAGAGTACGCCTCGCCTTTCTTTTTGCGAATATAGAGCCATAACTCCTCACGGCGTATTGGAGATGGTGGCCGCGGATCACATATCTCAGAAGGATTGGCTTGAGCTTCATCTTCCAATCTCTTTTGCTTGGCGGCCATCAACTCTTTTTCAGCCTTTTTATATCCACCACGAGAAGCTGTTTGTGGGCAATCATTCTTTCTCCCAATCTGTTATGCTTGCTGCCTTCTTATCTGTAAATTAGAAAAACAACTATTCATTATGAATTCCAGACCTCAATTGAAACACTAGTCAAATTCACTTCATCAAGTTTCAAGACTTTGTTAGGAAGATGTAGAATTGTATGTATAATAAATAGGGAGAAACAGAGGAAAGGGAGTTGCAGAACTGCTGCCAACTCAGTCAATTCATTCATTCATCATAACTGGTTCAAACTCAGTCAAGTTTCAATAACATCATGCACATATACCATTACACAGTTAACATACTAACTAACTAATAGCAATGTCTACGTGACCTAGTTACAATAACAGAATACCTTCCTAAGCAAACAACCTGACTAACGGCCTAATAAATGAACACAATAACATTCACATATCCGCACAGGTTAATAAGTATACAAGAAGGGACAAAAAAATTAAATATAGACTCACCAAAGCTTCTTCAGTAGTCCGCATCTGAACAAATTGTTGCCATGTTGCTTCATCAAGAAAGGCATACTTGGCGCAAGGATTAGGGGGAGGCTGACCAACCGGAATCTCAGTAAAAATATAGTTGTTCGCTAAGTGGGTCTTAAACTTCCTCCAGCGATCAGCACAATACGACAATGTCTTGATTTTCAACTTCTCATCGTCAGGAACATTGTACGTAAGCCAGATAAAGTCCCAGATAACATCTTTCACCTTCTTTTTGTCGACATTTTTCCACTCCTCGACCAAAATGCTTGCCTTGCTGCGTGCTTGTAAGCCGACATAAGGGAGTCAAATTTCCATCAAACTGTATATTGAGCCTTTTATTGACACTCCGCCCTAAGGCAAGCTCTTTCAATCGGGTGGGGCCTCTTCTACAATGATGGCTTGCAAGGCGGTTACGAGGAGGCTCACTCTGAGAAGGAGGTGGTTCGTTCTGACTAACACTAGTCACATCATCAGCTAGCATTTCAGGAACAGAACTACACTCGTTTCCTCCGTTCATTTTCGAAACAAGAATAGAGGTTGAGAGAGGTGGTGCAAGAAAGGAATGCCAGAGCAAATGAGGGAGTAACAGAGGATGGTGGCGAATTGCAAGGAAGAGGTGTTTAAGTGTTTCGGAACAAAGAACAAGGGTTTCAGTGTTCCGACAGAAAGACGTAAGACACAAGTTAAGGTTTCGCGCGAGAAATATAGTGGGCATTTTTAAAACCGGCGAAACATAAAACGAAGGTCTTAAAGGTTACAGTGGGAATTTTTAAGACCGGACAAACTCAAAATGACGATCTTAAAGGTTAACATTTCAGAACGTCCTTTTATTAAGTCCGGTCTTAAAAGTAATAAACTATTAGTTTAAATTTTTCATTATTTAGTACCGGGTAGAAGTCACGTCCGCTCTTAAAAATATTAACTTTAAGAACGTCATTTACATATGTCCAGTCTTAAAAGTCTGGTTGTACAGGATTTCTCAATAATTTCATATTATTTATAATTATTTTTAATGACATTTTTTAAGAGCAGTTATTTATATATGTTTGGTCTTAAAAGTTTTTTTTACCATTTTTATATATATTTCCTTATTATTTTGCACCACAAAAAATATAAGTCTAGCTGTACGGGATTTCTCAATAATTTCATAATATTTATAATTATTTTTAATGAATGTTTTAAGAGCAGTCATTTATATATGTGCGGTCTTAAAAGTTTTATACAATTATTTTTAAAAATTTCCATGTTATTTTTAACTGCATAAAATATAAGTCGGGATGTCCGTGATTTCTCTTTAAAGTAATTCACATTTCATTTTTCTTTTATAAATGTTTTAAAAGTAGTTGGCTTTACCAGCGGTCTGAATAATATATTTAAGACCTATCGAAAAAGATACGGTCCAAGTTGATCTTTGATATTTACAAAATTGCTACCAGTCATATATTTAAGACCGGAGGTTTATTCATCCGCTCTCACTAAGGCGGTTTTATAAATTGATGAGGTGGAAGAAGTTCTTTATATTTACAAAATTGCCACCGGTCATTTCTTTAAAAGCGGTGCGTCAATTCTCCGCTCTAAATGAGGCGGTCTTAAAACACCTTTTTGCACTAGTGATATCACGAGATGATTGGATTTATAAAATAGATGCCAATCTCTGATGAAAAAGTCACTGACTTATTTTTATCAGACAAACAACTATATTGCAACCCAATATTCTGTTGCATACTGCACTATCTTCTGAAAATGAATTCAGCGTGGGGGTATTTATAGGCTAATATTTTGTAGCAGTTCTAGAAATAACCGCTCAAAATGGGTATAGTTTGTTGCGGTTTTTGCTTCTTTTTCTCCAACCGTGACAAACGTTGTGTCCTTTTGAATTCTATGGCGGTTAAATCTTCAAAATCACTACTATATTCCACCACAAACTTTGGCACCACAAAGTGCCAAGCTAGCGCCAACTTTTATAGTGGTTATTTCCTTGTGACTGCAACTAAAGTCCTGCTACAAATTCTTTGTGCCACAAGGTGCCAATGTTGTAGCGGTTATATTCTTATAACTACTACAAAATTCCAACCATACACTTTTCGCACCACGAGATGCCAAGCTGGCTCCAACTTTATAGCTATTATTTCCTTTTACCTACTACAAATCTTGTTACTAACAAGCCTATGTTTTGGCACGACTGATGCCATTACAAATTTATTGCAGTTTGTGCTTAAACTACTACAAAAACTAATGTTTGTAGTGGCTATTTGTAACCGCTACTAGTTAATTGCTATAAAAAGTCATGTTTTTTTAGTAGCTGTCACCGTCGAAAGCCTGAATGGAGGGCCACGACTTGGAGAGATGGACTAGAGGAGCGCAATTTGATGCAGATAGCTCAGGAATTGGGGAGGAGAAACTCCTCAACAACCAATTTCACGAATATCGTGACATAGTATTCAATGATTCTGCACCATTTTTTATAATACAACTTCCACTGTTAAGAAATACATAGGAAATATACCTTATCAATATATCAATCATGATCCCCATAATTCAGGGATTATCATAATTAGTCATAATGAGCCTTTAAGAGTGTGGCTCTCCCTATTTGTATATATACAGATCTCTATTTCTTGTATGGTTTAAAGCAAAGTCCTCATGCCTGGTTTGATAGGTTTTGTGGTGCGGTCAAGAAGTTTGGTTTAAACCAAAGCAAGAGTGATCACGCCCGGTTCTACCAACAATCCGATGCAAGCTTAATTCTTCTAGTAGTATATGCCGATGATATTGTAATCACTGGGAGTAACATCTCTAGAATCTTAGAGCTTAAAGTCTTCATAAACTCCCACTTTCAAATAAAAGACTTAGGCCCATTGAAGTACTTCCTTGGTATTGAAGTCTTAAGAAGCAAGAAAGGCATCCTTTTAACTCAGAGGAAGTATGTTTTTGACCTATTAAAGGACACTGAGATGCTTGGAGCTGCACCAAGCAACATTCCTATGATTTCAAATCCTGGATCTTAATGATAGCATGTTTGATGAACTTCCTGATGACTTAAAGAAGAAGATTGATCCAAAGAAACTGAAGCCATTTGCATATCCTAAGCGGTATAGAAGACTCATTGGGAAGATGAATTACCTGACAGTAACTCGCCCTGATATAACCTTCTAAGTTAGTGTACTTAGCCAATTTATGGCATCTCCAACAGTGCCACAGTGGGAAGCATTAGAGCATATCTTGTACTATTTGAAAGGTTCCCTAGGTCGTGGCCTTCATTATATAGATTACGGGCACACTAAATTCGAATGTTTATGTGATGCGGATTATGCAGGATCTAAGGCCACAAGACAGTCCACTACGGGTTACTGTGTCTTTGTTGGTGGAAACTTGATATCTTGGATAAGTAAGAAGCAAGGCGTTGTGTCAAAATCAAGTGCAAAAGCAGAATACAGAGCCACGTCACAATCAATGCAAGAAATTGTGTGGGTAGTTCAACTTATGAAGGAAATTGGCATTACCACGACATTATTTGCGAACCTGTGGTGTGATAATAAAGCAGCACTCCATATAGCATCTAACTTTGTGTTCCATGAACGTACAAAACATATTGAAATCGACTGTTACTTTAATCATGACAAGATCAAAGAGAATGTTATATCTACAAGGCATGTGCGATCAAATGACTAGCTAGCAGACCTTTTGACGAAAGCTTTAAATGGGACATGGGTTGAATACCTTTGTAACAAGTTGGGCATGATTCATATATATGCTCCAACTTGAGGGGGAGTGTTAGGAAATATACTTTATCAATACAATATCAATCATGATCCCCATAATTCAGTAATTATCATAATTAGCCATAATGAGCCTTTAAGAGTGTGGCTCTCCCTATTTGTATATATACAGATTAGTTATATATGAATAGATCAAGAAATACAGATTATTTGCTTACATCCACCATCATCGGAGGCGACAGAGGAGGAGGTAAGAATTTGTCTGTCCAGATTCCTAAAGCGTCAATTATCCAATTAGAAGATGGAATAACGAAACCGCCATTATGATGTACGTGTTTTCTTAAAGCCCTTTCTGATGTTTCTTTTGACGCCAAAAAGGCCATTTCTCATTTGGATCGAGTCATTGGGCATATAAAATGGGTTATATTTGATAATTAATGGACTAGTATTCGGCTAACAAAATATTCTAACTTGAATCCTCTTCTTTGGAGTAACGTATGCTTTTTAAGGTATTTTAGGATTTTATAGCTCCCTCCAATTTCTCGTCGGAGTTTTTTTCCGGCGTGTCATGGATGGAGCTGCATTCTCATTTGATATCGTTAATAATCATCAATATTCTTCTTCTCTTTTTCTTTTTTCTTTTTTGCCTGGAATTAAACATCAATGTTCTTATCCAAAGAGTTATTGACTTAATGTATTAATTTGCCCAACACATCACTGATTCAGATTGAGGGAGTTAATACCAAAGAAGAGGTAGCATGGTATTGTGGCAAGAGAATGTCATATATCTATAAGGCCAAGGTTAAGAAGAATGGGACTTATTATCGCTACATCAGGGTAAGGTGACAAGGCTACGTACATGGTAAAGTGGTGTTGTAAGAGCCAAATTCAAGTCAAACTTGCCGCCCATATCGATTGTAATAACTTGTGGCCATTTCTTTTGTTATATGGATATTTGATCAACAATAACGTGGACATTCAGTTTGAAATATTTCTTGCCGGGAGCTAGGGTAAGAGTATTCATGTATCCAAGCAACATATGAGGCATTATGGAAATTGGTAGGTTTTTGCCTTTATCTTGTCTTTATCTGCTTACATGTGAGTTTTGCTTTCCAAATGCAATTGTTCTGGATTGATATAGTTTATTTGGCACAGCCTTGTATTGTGACTACATTGGATTCTTTTCTTGCTTTTTTATTTTTTATTTTCTTACATTCATACTGCTAGATATATTATAGACACGCCATGTGTGACTAAGGCTGAGCAGTAGATAGGCGGGGCTGCCCGATGTCCTAACCCGTGACCCGCTCATTTACTTTACACAAGTACAGGCATGGTATAACCTATTTAACCCGTGATAAACAAGTACTGACAAACACAAGCGGGTTTCAACGGGAACTGGGTTCCCCGTTTATACCTTTAAGTTGAAACAAAAAAACCAAACCAAACCCACCAAAGAAACTTAGAACAAAGAGAACCACCAGATCAGAGATGAGATGAAAGAAAAGATAGTGGGTAGATTTGTGATGCTTTACCGCGAGATGCCAACTATCACAGAGATTGACAGCAACAACCAATAATAACGACAGCTGAAAAGATCGACGACATCGTTGCTGTGAACAGAACAAAAGCCTAATACACAATCCGTATGTGCCGGTTGATCAACTTCTGCTCCAGGATGTATAGAATGAAGCTTGACCTTTGCCTTTTGGAGAGGTCTTTTAGACCGAAGCTAAAATAAGCATTCATCGCCCCCAAATCTTCTTAATGATCAAGCCGAGTGAGGAGGGAACAAAAATGAAGTTGAAGGATGTTTGAGAGTTGCAACACGAGATTGGAGATTGAAGATTGAGAGAAGAGAGAAGGGGGAGGGGGAGATGGTGAAATAAAGTATAATGAGAAAAAGAGGGAATTAGAGTAAGTTAGGGTTTTTTAAAATTTGAGACTTAAATTTTTTTAAAAATATAATAATTAAAAAAATGTGCCAAGCATTAAAAAAATGTGCAAGCTTTTGCTCAAAGAATCGAACCACTAACTTTATGGTTGCAGAACGCGATCCTTGCCACGGAACAAACTGCTAATGTTGCAAAGTATGTTTAAAACTTTATATATTATAATATAACTAACATATTTAAGACATATAAATATAGACGGGTGGGAACAGGCAGCCCATGCTCTAACCTGTTCCCTGCCCTGTTTAATATATACAAGTATAGGCACTAAACTCGTTACGGGCCCAATCTAGGCAAGCTTAAACAGGCCAAAAAGCTATGGGGCATGGGCAAATCTGTAGATTCTGGGTGTTTTGCTGATCCATAAGTGACAAGACAACAACAAAATGATTCATTATGATTGTTAAAGGACACCATGGACTCCTCTATGTAAATAGAGGATTTTTTATTGCATGTAGATTTTTTGAGCTGCTTATCTCAGACCGTTTGGTCATTTCTTTCACTACCAGTGATTGTGAAGGTGCAGGTGAAACGTTTCAAGGCACTTGGCAGAATTTTGGATGGTGGAACCTGAATTTGCATTTGTTGATTTGGAGGTACACTATATATTTCCAAACAGAAAAGAAAGGCAAAGGAATAGAACTAGTGCTTGTTGCCTAATTGAATAGCCATTTTCTCCAAATCTACCCGTACTTGTGCCTTCAAGAACACAAGATTAGCCTCTCTTCGCTCGAATTGATAGCCCTATACTAAAAATCTACCACTTGAATTAAAAAGAAAATTTTAATTAGTTATCCAAATTCTATTTTGCAAGTTACCACGACCAACGCACTACTAAATCAAGGGAAAGTCGGGTATGAAAATGAAAAGGGAGAGAAGAAAGATTGAGGGGAAAGAAATAAATTAAAGAAGAATATTGAAGAACACTAAAAAAGTTCCTGTAGATAAAACATGTTGATCGTACCATTTTTTAATTTAAAGGACACAAATCTGATGTTATTTGGAAAATTGACCTCTAGCGAAATTATTAGTGCATGTTTGGTTTACGGAATCAAAGTTAATGTAATGGAATGTAATGATAATTACATAAATTTGTTTGATTCGTTATTAATGAAATATGATACATATGCATAAAAAAGTTTGGTTGGATTACATCGAACATAAGAATAACAATATAGCAAGAGACAAAACTACCTCTATCTACACTCATGCATAAAAATTTTGGGTTTTTGGTAACTTTTTTAATTTGTGCAATATGCACATTGAGTTCATAGTAATCTTTTAATATTTAATAGTGAAAATATTATGGAATATACATGTTGGATTCATAGTAAATTTTTAATATGTGATGGGAGGAATATTATTTAACGTGATATTTTAATTTTTCTTAATGGTGGAATATATATTTTTAATGGGGGAATACTTTTTAAATTTTTTATTAATAATTAAATTTTTTAATATTTAATGGTGGTAATTATTTAATATTTAACCGTGTTTATGAGTGAGATGGTTGCTTCTGTCAATTTAAAAACTACTCCCTCGTCTTTATTATAGGGCACTAACTAGAAAGTGTTTTTGGTCATTTTTATAAAACACTTGCAAGTTTTCAAGATGCAATTAATTCATTTTTTTTATGTCTACCCATATTTAATAAAAGTAGTATGAGAGAGTACTAGATTTGAGTTTAGGGTAGTTAGTAGTGGTAATATTGGAAATCACTTAAATTTTATGACAACTTTAATGTTTTTAACTAACTTTATTAGTCTGTGAGAATGAGTAGCTTGTGCCTTATAATAAAGACAAGAGGGAGTAGAATAGTAATAGTGTTTCACTTAATTACAAAATGTTTGTATTTCCATTCATCAATTCTAGTAATGTAATCCTGATCACATCTAATGATATTATCAAGATTACAAAGATGTGATCAGGATTACAAAATTTAATCCTCTTTACATTATTACATAAAAGGCCAACCAACACTATAATCTATCTGTTACATTAAAATGTAATCCTATCACATGGAATCAAATCAAATAGGCTAGTTTATTAATGCTTCATTCATTAGCCAAGTTTGAAATCATCTGGCTCCCACGATAGGTTTTGAATAAGAAAATTATTTTAGTAGTTCCCGAAACTTCCTTGCTTAAATAATAACGTCGGTTACTTAATTTTGGCACAATATCAGATATAATTCTAACTCACTGGTGGAAATAGAAAAGATTGATGAAAATAATAATGGAAGATTGTATGATATTTAAAAACAACTAAGGATTTTTATGATTAATAAGACGATTAGAGAATATTTTATTTAACGGTGGATGTCATCTTTTATCATTAATATTATTTACATTTAATTTACAATTTTAAAATGTTTTTTTTATCAATTCTTATTTATTGTAATTAGGGATAAGATATTTTTACTGTCATTTTTTGTTACTACCAACGTTACTATCACTTTTTCACCGTTAGATTAGAATCTTAATAGGAGAGAGAAATGATAAAGATAGATAAAATTCTGATATAACAATGAAAAAGTGGTAGTAACAAAAAAGTGTAAAAAGTGTAGTAAGAATATCCTATCCTTTGTAATTATATTCTAGAATTTTTCATCATTAATTGGTAGGATTAAGTTGAGGCTATAAATAGCATATCAACTCATTTGTTTTGTGTGTGTTAAAATGAATTAATATGAGTTATTGAATTTCCTCCTCCTATGCTCCTCATTTGTCTGGTTTCTCTTTCTTTTCTTGCTCTCCTCTCTCCTCTCTCCTCTCTTGCTCTCCTCTATTTTCTCTCATCTCCTTCTGCCTCTTTCTTCTTCTTCTTTCCTCTCCCTTTCCCCTTCCTTGTTCTGCATCACTTACTGAAATCAAATATTTAATAAGCAAACCCAAATACATGGAAGCAATTAATTCATTTAAAATAAAGACTCTCAAATCGTGTCTTTATATAACAAGCGAGACAAACAAAATACAGATCAAACACATTGAAACTCTAAAAGAACAAGAGAAATTTCTTCATCATATTCGTTTAAATTTCTAGCTACTTACGCAAGCCACGAAAGTAACCAGCAGGATCTTCTTCAAAATCATCTCTGAAAATACGAAAGTCCCTTCCTGGAGCTTTTATCGTTTTTCTGCTCTTCAAATTACAACCAAACAACCCTAACAAGCCTCCAACGATACCAACGACGACAACAGAGACACCTGCAACCTTAACCTCCTCTTTCTCTTCACTGCTCTTCAATTTATCCATTCTCTTTTACATAAATTTAAAAAAAGAAAAACACTTTCACTATTCATTATGAGGCTGGGGGGCCTAATGTGCCCCCATGATGCCTCCCTCCTGTCCCTTAAAAAATTTAGGGGCTGCGCGAATGTTTTTTTTTTTTAGATTTCTTTTTATTATTAAGTTCTACAGTACGTAAAATGAATGGAATTAGATATTTTATGGGCAAAAAATAAAACTATTTTCAAATTTTTATAATTTTTCAAGGATTTCATGCCCAAAGTGAAAAAGAAAAGTGCACTATTTTTCTGAAAAATTATAAAAAAATTTGAAAACAGCTTCAGTTTGTGCCTTTAAAATATTCAAATATCACTTATTTTATATAGAAATTAATGATAAAAAACACCGTAAAAACATTTGGAAAGAATTGAGGGGCAACGGAAGGGCCACATTAGACTCCCCGGCCCTTCTTCATGGTGTTAAGCGATGAGGGCCACAATTGTACATTTAGTGAAACCATGGGGAAGATGTATAGAGGGGTACGTGCAATGCAATGACTTTTCAGTTTTGAATTAATTAAACCTAATTAATTTTGTGGAGCACTTTGAGTTGCATATCAGATAATAATGAGAAGCATGCAAGCTTTAAAGCAGGGCCCGACTTAAAATTCAAGGTTTGATATTCACTTGTAATTAATACTCCTTTATTCCTATTCATAAGACACTTCCATTGTGTTTCCCACAGATTAAGAAAAACCCTTAAATTTTATTAGCTCTGTCATAAAATTCAATAACTTTCTAACAATTTATCTCAATCTAATATACATTATATATCCCATGAGAACAAAGTTAACACTAATAAACTAAGGGATGAGAACAAAGTTAACACTAATAAACTAAGGGTAAAAATGTACATTCCTAAAAAAAATTAAGGAGGTGCCTTCTAAATAAAACCAAAAAACTTTCCCTCTCTCTATCCTATAAATAAGACCATAGGAGTATGTAAAGTACTTAAAAAAAAAAAAATCGATGAAATCCAAGGAACCACCCAGCACTTAATATATTTCTATTTTTGGAAGGGAGCGGGGAACTTAAAAATTACCCATATGCTAGTTAATATATGACCTAATTGAAAATTTGATGTTATGGTGTATTCCTAAATGGAAGACCACTTTTACATGTTCATTAGTTTTTTCTCAAATTAAACCTATTTATATTTATGAATCTTAAATTATTTAATTGAATCTTGCAAGAAAGACAATAACGATATGATATTCTGATCCTATTGATATTGCATTCTGTAAGAACAGATAATCTATTCGCTTTTGATTATGCAAGTATCTAATGATCATTAATTACCCAATAATAAGATGCATTTTCAAGCTTGCTCATGGTAACGTTCTCAGAATAAGTTTTTTTTTTTTTTTTTTTCAATTTCTATTCCGGGGAATAAAAATGGATGAGAATTGTGTTTGGTAAATCCGGTTTTTTTTTTTTCTGTTCCCAAGCTAAACCAATTTAGTTTTCTGTGCTGGGGAATAAAAAAAGAAGCAGAAAATTTCTGCTTTTCTGTTCCAGGGCACAAAATCAGAATCATTTTTCTCCCCACCTATAATACCCCAAAAATCCTATTTAGCATAGCCACTATATTTTGATAGAAAACACCTATTAAAATAGGTGAATATGTGGTCTCAAAACTAGTAAAATAATTACTTTATTTTCTTAAGGTGATTTCTCATGAAATTAGGAGGAATAAAGAGCTACAAATTCTTAAGTGAGGTTAGGGGTTATAAAATACTCTGATAATGTTATGATAGATCCTAAGAGGCAACAAAATATTTGTTAAAAATTAGAAAGTATGTTGTCTCTAATTAGTGAATATTAAAAATAATTATTGGGCAAGTGAATTTTTATTCATGATTAGTCATAATTAGTCTTGGGACTATCTAAGATTAACAAATTGGAATATTTTAACTTGATGAAGTATTAAAAGGGGTCAATATAAGTATCAAATGAATTTTTAAAGATTGTAATTGGTTTGATAATCAATTATAATTTTGGCAATTAAGTCTAGTAACCCCTAAAATACTATATTAGTAATAGTAACCAAGAATTAATTAATTCTCCCTTTAACTAATAAAAGTGGTGAAAATTACCAATTTAAGAATGAAGAAATTGTATTAACCTTTAATCCTAAATCTTTGTGAAATTACTTGGACCAATAAAAGGGTTTTTCTTCCTAAGATGTGAGAGCAAATAAAATGTAAATTGATAATTGAAAATTAGAGAGAGGGGGACGATTTTCTTGAGCTAAGAAGAAGGGGAAATTGTATTAAAAGACATACAAACACATGGTCAATAGAGTGTGAGAGAAGATTAGTAGAAACTTGGGGAGCAAGTAAAGAAACTTGGGAAGCAAGTAATTGTTAATCAAATGCAAATCAAGGAGAATTCATAGAAATTAAATCATATATTGAAATATTGGAACTAAGTATTAAATATAAATACATATTTGGAATCAGTGAATTAAGAGCTTCAACTTGGCTATTCCCAAAGTTATTTTCAGTTACTTTTAAGATTCACACCTAAGTGTTTGGGAAATTAAAAATCACCATAAATCTAGTCATAAAATTAGGATTACAAAAGTGAAATTGGATTTTGAATTAAAACACCAACTTAGGCCTAACTAAATTAGTATTTGGGAGTAAATGGGAGATGAAGCAACAACTTAAGAGCTAAGGGGGGAGGGTGGACGTTTTTGGTGAGGTGTAGGGGCAAGATTTTTCCCTCTTCTCCAAGTAAATACCAAGGGCTAAGATCAATTTGAATTGCTTGGAGGTTACTCATAATTTGGTTATAAATAGAGGCCTCCTCTTCACACAATTTCCACCAATTCACCAAGCCTCAACTGAAAAATAGAGAGCAAGGGAGAGAGTGAGAAGCTTCAAGAAGTAGGAAGCTAGTATTCTTCAAGAGGTAAGAGAGTTTTTAGTTTCATAGTTCAAGTTCTTAGTTTGTAAAGTAAAAATGTTAGAAAATGTTATTTTGATCTTCAGTCTTCCAAATATAGTTTTATTTTCATGTTTTTATAGTTTCTATTGCATTTATTTCAAAAATTTGATGAAGAAGAAGTTATAGCAAAATTTTTGGAAGATTATGATCAAAATAGCAAAGCTATGGCGAAATCTTGTCGATTAGCGATTCCTGGAGTCAGAGGTAAAAACGCCAGTATTTTATGAAGAAGATGATGTTCGAAAATTCTGAGAAAATTCATGGTGAAAGTAGACATCCAGGGCTTTCTAAATCTATAAATAGTGTGTGATTTGAAGCTCTGTGCAAAAGGATTAAAATCTCAGAAGTTAGGTTATGTTTTCTGTGCGAAATTCTGGGCAGCAGTTTGAAATGATTAAACTGGGAATTTTCCATGAGTTATGGGTAAGTTCCAGTATTTTTCCTCGAAAGTAGACTTCTCAAGGATTCCGGGAAATTTTACGGATCCTCGGTTCGATTTTTCTAGAATTAGTTATGATTTTTCGAAGTTAGGCAAAATTTTGCCCAGAAATGCTGGATCAGCGTTTTTTCCGAAAATTAGGGAATAAATTGGAAAATAAATCCACCAGGGGTAAAATGGTCTTATATAGCCAAGATATCTATTGGAATAATGTTTATGATTTAATAGAAACAATATTATCCTTATAGGATATCCCTAAATACGTTCTGACCAACTGTCGCACCGTATTCCGCTAGAAATACCGTATAGCGTCAAACGAAGGTACGTTCGCGTACTGTAACACTAACTATGATATTTACAGTATGTGTATATGTGGTATGTGTGTTGTATGCTGGTTGTGGTGTGTTGTTTGAATACATGTTGTAGTTAAAGGATAACTATACATCTGCATGCACTGGGAGTGATATATCTGTTTTCATTGGGAGTGGTATATTTCGCTGGGAGCGGTACATTTGCATTCACTGGGAGTGACATAATTGGTGACATATTTGGAAGTGAATCAATTGTTGTGTTTATATACCGTATATATAAATATGAGGTTAACCGTTACCTGAGGTCCGTATGCAAGGGACCTGAGCTCTTAACATAGCGTCAGGGTCAGGAGAACCAAGGACGGAGGACAAAGGGAAGCGCAAGTAGGACGCATAGTAGACCCGGCTGAAGATTTCCTTTGACATTCTAGCGGAAGCCTTCTTTTTGTTGTTGTACATCCCTTTTGAACCACGCGGTTACTACACCGTTATTGTATTCAGTCAGACTTACGACATTTTGAAATATAACTATCAGTTACTCTTCCGCTCAAATGCACTACTCTGATGATTTTAAATGATTTTTGTTGGAAAAAAATAATATTCCGCTTTTGAAAATTGGGATGTTACACCACCAATGCTCTTCCCAGACACAGAATCAGAAAAAACTGTTTCATCTCAGAAACTGTGCTAGGGAATAGAATGGTTGTCATGCACACCCTACATATTTTAGCAGATCCTATCAGCTAATAATTGTGCGCATTTGTTTAAAAATTTGTAGTTAAACCATCGAATTAAATACTTAACGAAACTAAAACTGTAGATAAACGTGTGATTTACACTTAACCCCCTTTCTTAACGCGCGCGCGTGTAATATATCGAACGCCTTAATTTACTTATCTTTTTTTTGGTAAAAAAAAAACAACTGCGCACAATTTACTTCTCAAGCAACAAAAACACAATGTAACAACTAAAAAAAAAACAAAGCTAAGCAGTACCAATTACAAGGAACCAACAAATTATTTCAAATAAAAGCACTCACATCATTTCATTTCACAGGCAAGACAAAATACAGATCAAACAGGAAAAACACAAGACACAAAAACAAATTAAAAGCCTTGCTTCATCATGTTCAAATTTCTACACGCGCAAGCAACTAAAGTCATATTCAAAGCCATCTTGGTCATCATCATAATAGCCATATTGGGGATCATATTCAAAGCCATCTTGGGGATCATCATAATAATCAAATCGGCGATCATATTCAAAGCCATCTTGGGGATCATCATAATAGTCAACTTGGTAATCATATTCAAAGCCATCTTGGGGATCATCATCATGGTCAACTTGATGATCATATTCAAAGCCTTCTTGGGGTTCATATTCATAGTGATATTGGGGACCATCATCAAAGTCCTCACGGGGATCATCATGCCTATTTCGATTAACTTTTCCAATGTGATTTACAATATCCAATGAAGTAAATTTATAAGAAGAGTTTTTTTTGGCCTTTCGTGAATATATTTTTCCACTGCTAACCGAGTCAGACCCATCATCATCAATGAAATCACTGAAAGGACAATAGTTTTCCACATCTAAATCTTCCATCGTTTCTCTGCTCTTGGAACCAGAACCAAACAACCCAGACACACTTTCAAAGATATACCGACGATGGCGAGCAACAACTATAACAATATCACACTAACCTTAATACCCACTTTCTTAAATATCACTGACTTGCATTTATCTATTCTTCTATTTCGTAAACCCTTTCGCTATTCTTCATGTTGTTGAGCAGAAGGCGTCACACTTGTACATATAGTGAAATCTGGGGAAGTTGTATAGAGGCGTGCAGTGACTTTTCGGTATAAATAAATTAAAAGCTATTAATTAAGTTATTATTGGTGGAGTACTGTGAGTTCCAATACGTTGATTACTGTGAAATAGATAGATGCATGCAAGCTTTAAAGGAGGACAAGACTTACAAATAGGCTCTTGAGTTGTACGAGGTTGATATTCACTTCTTTGTGATACTTTATGTTGGCAGTATTATCCAAGGTTTTGAAAGCTGGACCGGCGGTCACCCGGTCAAGATAGGTGCTACCAATTTGGCGATTTCTGCCCTCCATGTGGAATATCAGATCTGGAATAGGGCATTGAAATTTGAAATGGTGGTAGAGATCGGCAAAAGATGGAATTTCCCAGAAAATGTAATATGATGAAATTAAAGGCCAATATTACTCATATTCAAGAATCAACTATCACTCTGGTCTTATTTATAAGTTCCTTTTAACTAAATCACATATACCAAGGAAAGGTAGTTAGCTCAATAATTATGAGGTAAATTTTCAATTTTACTCTCATTTATGAATGGGTATCTTTCAACTTTTTCTTCTATCTTTATTTTCATTGGTACAATTAATGTGAACAAAATTGTCACAATCTCATTTATTACTTGAAAGATGACTTATAAATAAGACCAAATTTTTTGGTCAAAAGGAACTTATAAATAAAATCAGAGATGGTATTCAGATTGCTTTTTGTTTCACCGATATCAATGCGCTCATCTTCGAATATCTTGACCCGAGCAGACATGTTATTACTCTTCCCAACAAATTTACTTTTTTGTTTTTCCAGCTTCCAATATCGGCACCACATGTTGACAAAAAAAAATAAAATTGGCACCACTTAATATCATTAGACAATGGTAGTTTTCTCTTTTTTGGCCAATGGATATTAGAATAGTTTGAGTAGAAGTCCTAAGTTCAATTTTATGCTTTTGTTTATGGGAAAATTTTTTATCCTTCTTTGGATAAAAAGGATAATCAATGGGGTACTTTTTTCCTCATTCAAGTTATATGTTATTGTATTTTTTTAAAATTATTAAAATATATTTAAGTGATATATAAATATAAATATAAATATAAATATATATATATATATATATATATATTAGAATTATATTAAATTTTTTATGTTCATTTTTTATTTTTTTCATATATTTATTTTATTTATGCTCTCTATCATATATGCACAATATTATTTTTAATTTAATTATCACGTCACCGGTCCAATCATTTTGAATCATTTTGAACTTTAACCTCCTGACTTTTCTAGCTTGACATCCGGTCTAACTTTTAAAATATCGGCACTATCTTTAATAATAGAATAAATCTAGGGACCCACCTAGCCCCATCTTTTTGTTTTGTTTTGTTTTTTTGGGGGTTGGGTGCTTGAAAATCAATACACTCATCTTTTTTTTATTGATAGGGCACTTCCAATATATTTCAGTATAACTAAGAATAAGAAAAATACTAAATCTTATTAGCAATGTCTTAAAATTCAATTAATTTTCAACTTTATCTCTATTTAACATTAAGGAATAGGTGATGATTGAGAAGTCCAAGAGCAATAAATTATAGGTAAAATTATACATTCACACTAGTAGTAGGTCCTTATAGTTCTTTTCTTATTATATATCATTATACTTCCACTTGTTTTATATCAAGTTCTTGTAGGCTTTTTTTTTCTCTCTTTTTATCAGGTTTTTATAGTTTTACTTGCTTTTTAAATAGGTCCCAGTAGTAGTAGTTGTTGTTATTATTATTATTTATGAATAAAAAATATAATATTATTGTTGCTAATTTTCCCTGGTGGAAAATATAATATTATTCTAAAAATACTGATATTCTATAAATAATAAATTTTTATAATAATTTGATTTGATTTTACCATTATTTTTTATTATACAATTTGAATTATAATAATATTTTTTTAAAAAAATATAATAGAATCATAATTAATCAATTAATATTTATTTTTCTAATAATATAATTATTATTTTTAATTTATTAATAGTAAGTTATGTTTTAATAGTATTCATTTATTTAAAGCTAAAGTATACTTTTAGTTCTATAATTCTAATACTGATTAAAAGAGCTTAATTGTTAATCGTTCCTATGTATTTGATTTGTGGAACAAATGATATTACATTGGTATGAATTGTTTTATAGGAAACTTGAAAGAAATTGGAGTCATAAAGCTGAAAATAGAAAAGGGATTAAACTGAAAAGTTAATAAGTCTGCAGATCTGTGTGGAAGCTAGGAAGCACCTAAATGCAAAGCGCAGAAAGTTGCTACCGCCCGATTGTAATTTGCACCAAACTCCAAATTCTGAAGTTCCTGGCACTCCAAATTCGCGGAAATTTGCACCAAACTCCAAATTCTGAAGTTCCTGGCACTCCAAATTCGCGGAAAACTCAATGAAATTCAACCACGTCCATTCGAGTTTTGATTCGGTCACAGCACACAAACATTCCGTCGACTCCACATTCATTCTCCATCTCTATTATCTCATCTTCATCCACCTCCATTCTCTTCTACCTCCAACCCCATAAACCATCACCACTCTCCGATTCCATCGTTTTCTGCCATGCCTGGAGCTACACCGAAGCTCGAAGGAGTTTATTCTTTCTCCATGAGCAGCTGATCGTTTCAGTCTTCCTAGGAGTGAAGCTATACCTGAGTTCAAGCGCCTAATAGGGAGTTCTATGGTTCAATTGTTCTGGTTTGATTATGTAATTGAGTGTGTGAGTTGTATGTTTGAGAGGCAGCTTCGGATTTGATGCATCAGTGCTGTATTTTGTCAGGAGAACTTTTGAACCGGATTAGAATCACATAGAGTAGCGATTTTCTTGCATGAACTTAGTTGAGGGATTGTGTTCTCTATTTTCAAGTAGATTTAATCATATCTTCTGATTCGAGTTGAGTTAGTCTATATGATTACTTCAAATTATTCCATGATAATGAGCAGTAGCGATCATTGTAGAGAAATCAGATATGTTGCAATATGATTTTCTGCAAACGAGTAGCTTATCAATCGGTTTCTTATATGCTATTCAAGTTGAGTGGTTATAGGAATTAATTGATAAGTGGCTGGTTGCATTGAGCTTAATAATCATAACTGGACGAGGAAAGCAGAGCAGAACTTCTAGAGAGAATATACTGTCATTGTTTACTATTACCATTCATTTCACGTCATCTCACCTAAGTAAACCAGAAAATTACAAACAGTGGTATAGGATTTTAATTAAAAAAATAAACCAAACAGTTGCCCGCTCCTTTGCTGTGATTTATTCTCTTAATTTGTGACTCATTAGATTTGCTAAGAATTTTAATATTGATAAGGCTCCTTGGAGAAGAATAACCTAGGCTAGTTATCACTATACCATAGTTTAGCTTAGTACTTTTGGTAGGTTTGATGACAAGCTCTATCACCGCCACCACCCCCTCCTCCACCACACTAGTACAAAAAAGTGTTTTAAAACCGTCTCATTTGCAACGGACTATGGACGCCCCAATCTTAAAGATATGACTAGTGACAATTTTGTAAGTATAAAGAACTTCTTGATCCGTATCAATTTTTAAGACCGCCTCATTTACAGCGGAATATCAATACTCCGGTCTTAAAGATATGACTGGTGACAATTTTGTAAATATAAAGAACATCTTAGACCGTATTAATTTTTCGATAGGTCTTAAATATATTATTCAGACCGCTTAAAAAACAACCGCTCTTAAAAATCTTATGAAAAGAATTGAAATATCAATTACATTAAAGAGAATCTCATATAGCCCAACTTATATTTTCTGCATTCCAAAATAATAAAGACATATTTAAATATAATGGTATAAAACTTTTAAGACTGGACATATAGAAATGACGGTCTTAAAGTTAATATTTTTAAGACCGAACGTAACTTCTGCCCGGTACTAAATAATGAAAAAATTTAAACTAATAGTTTATTACTTTTGAGATCGGATATAAATAATGGACGGTCTTAAGTATTAACCTTTAAGGCCGTCGTTTAAGTTACTTCGGTCTTAAAACTAGAAACATATACTCTTCATGTGAAACCTTATTTACGACTTACATCTTTCTGTCTGAACTCTGAAACCCCTGTTCTTGTTGCGAAACCCCTCTTCATGTTGTATTATGTCTATTCCTCGCCAACCACCACCATTCTCTGTTATTCTCTCACTTTCTCAAGCATTCCTTTTTCGCACCACCACTCTCAACCTCTCTTCCTTTTCTCGAAAATAAGCGGAGAAAACCATTCTCTTCCTGTTCACTGAATGCCAGTTACTGATGTTACTAGTGTGAGTCAGAATGAACCCTCTTCATCTCAAAATGAGCCTCGTAACCGCCCTGCATGCCGTGGTAGAAGTGGCACACAAATAAAGGACGTATCCGTAAGTCGGAACATTGGGTCAAAGCTTGAGATTCAGTTTAATGAAAGGTTGGAACCTTTTGATCCTAATAAAAACAAATATAATAGTTTTGTCGGCTACATGGCATGCAGCAAGGTCAGCATCTTGATAGATGAGTGGAAAAATGTGGACTTTCACGCAGCGAAGAATCCTATTTAGGATACTATCCAGCTTACATACATTGTACCTGACTCTAAGAAGTTGAAAGACAAAACATTGCTTATTGTGTTGATCGGTAGAGGAAGTTTAAAACCTTTCTAGACAACAACTATATTTTTGCCTAGGTTCAGCTTCCGCACAATCCTTGGGATAAGTACACATTTATTGATGAATAAACTTGACAACAATTTGTTCAGCTACGGACCACTACTAAAGCTTTGGTGAGTTTATATTTAGTTTTGTTTGCTTATTAACCTGTGCGGATATGTGAATGTTATTGTGTTCGTCTAATCATGTTAGTTAGATCGTTTAATGTGTGAATTGAAGAATATATTTCCATCCTTTATCCTGCATCAGAGGAGCATGTCTTAGTTCTATGCATGTCTGATATGTTAACCGTTATTATATTCTTAGCTAGTTCTATTATAGTAGGTAGTAGTTAGACTTTGCTATTAGTGTGTTAGTATGTTAGTTTTATACAATTCTACATCTTAAATAAAATGTTGAAACTTGATCAATTGAATTTGACTAGTGTTTAAGGTTCATGTCAAGCAGAAGTTCTCTAATTTCTATTAGTGAGATGGCTGAAATTCATAATTAATAGTTGTTTTCAATTCCAATTTACAGAGAAGAAGGGAACGAACATAGGAGATAGGGAGAAAGAATGATTGCCCGCATAGGGCTTCTCATGGCGGATATGAAAAGGCCGAAAATGAAATGATGGCGGCCAAGCGAAAGAGATTGGAAGAAGAAGCTAAATCCAATCCTTCTGTGATAGTTGATCAGCCGCCATCCCCAATACGTTGCGAGGATTTGTATTAGTATATTCGTCAAAAGCCAAGAGGCTCTTACATGAGTGAACAAACTCATCTAGTTACTGAAAGAATTGTAAGTATCGTTATTGTTATTTTTTAGTTACTAATCATGTTTCGTTACTAAGCTTCTTATTATCTGTATCTTATAGGAAGATCTTAAAAAGAAAGAAACAGATGGATCTTTTGTGTCGGGCGGGGGGAATGATGTTCTGACCATTACGACCAGAAAACCGAATCACTCAGGACGTGTAAGGGAATCGGAGAATGGGTAGGCCTAAAGGAATACTTTGGTAAATCCAAATGCCTTAAACAAAGTATGGTTACCTAGGAGGAGATGGAACAAACAGTGACCAAATTAAATGAGGAGGCATAGGCCAAAGAAGCTGCATTGAAAGAAATGTTTGAATCCCAAATGAGGCAAATGAAGGAGGAAATGAATCAAATGAAGATGCTTTTTAGCTCTCGTCCAGAGACTAGTGTTCCCTTGACACATACACCTGTACCTGTGCAGTGGAGCACTAGAGGGAGTTGTATTGTTGGACAGTCATATTGGATATAATTAAGTTTTGATGATGTCTTATATGTATGCCATTAGAAAAGAGCAAAAAGTTTGTTTACTATATTCATCTTCTTCATTGATTAATTCTTGTATTTAATGTAGATCAATCCAAGTTAAGGTCAATCAAGAAGGAGATAAGAGATTTCAGATTGAAAGAGCTTAATCAAGAAGAAAATGATCAAGAAGAATTGAATGATAAAAAGAAGAAGATCAAGGAGGTTGAGGATGTAGATGAGGATAAGGAAAAGGAAGAGAAGAAAAAGAGGAGAGATTGAAGAAGAAAGACTCTATTGATTGGATCATCCTTACTCAAGAACAATTCAAATTTAATTATGATGAATGATCAAGAGATGAGTTTTTAGAAATTGAAGAAAATGAAGAGAAGGAAATATTGAAGAAGGTAGAAGTGGCAAAGAATGATGAGCCCAAGTTAAATGATGAAGATTGATCAATATGAGAAATGAAAGATGGAAGAAGTTGTTGAGAAAATCAACATCAGCTCAAATATAAGTATGGAGAACGTTCAAGAGAAGAGAAGAAAGAAAAAAAGAAAAGAATTGTGAAGAATGACCAAGTGAAGAGAAGAAGGAAAGAGAAGATCTTGTCAAAAAGAATGAGAAAAATCAATATTCAAGATCTTAGATTGATTCTATAAGTCTTCACAATCATTTGGATGTTGGATGGGTCAATTCAGAGTCAAAAACTGCAAAAATCGAGTTTTGGAAGTCAATACTCGAGTTTCCAAGTCAAAACTCGAGTATGAAAGCTTACTGGAAAAATTTGCTTCTAGATAGAGAAAAGTGAAGTTTGGAAAACTACAGTTTTGGAAACCACGGTTTGGGAGTCAAAGAGTCAAAATTTGAGTTTGGGAGTCAATACTCGAGTATGGAACTTATATACTCGAGTTTGGGATGTTCTCAGCTTCTCTCACGCGTCTAGTCCGGACAAAACTCGAGTTTCCTCTTCAAAACTCGAGTTTCCAGCTCCTTCAGCAACTCTATTCACCTCTGTTACACATACAGTTTTGGGCGAGGTCTGGTAATTCGATGATATCTCCTGAACCAGACATCGGATTGAGGTGAAATCAAATTTTGCTAAAACTAGACATCCAATGCGTCATCTTGACAAATTTTCAAGTCCAAAGAAGATCATATGAGAAAGCTTTGAATTTCCAAAGTTGGATCAAATATTCATGCCACACATTAGACTAAACATCAATTATTTGAGTGTAACTCACAATCTACATATCAGAATGAGCTAAAATTGGTGGCATTGGAAAGAAGACTCATAAGGATTTTCATCAAGATTTGATTCAACAAAAATGAAGATCAGACCAGAGAGATATGCTCTTCGAAAGTTGGCTGAAGATTCAGAACGCTGCAAAAACGCTGGTTTAAGAACATCTCTCAATCAACGGATCGTAACGGGCAAATTCCAACAAATGAAGATCTGATTCTTTTTGTATTGTGAAGAAGACTTAAGGAGCTATATGGGGATAATTGGTTTGCTAAAATAGAAGCCATATCAAGTCAGAAAACAACCAAAAGCTAGAGCAAGTTGAAAACTCGAGTTTATAAGTGAAAACTCGAGTATAACTCAGACAGAGAGCAATGAATATTAGAGCAACTTCAATACTCGAGTATGTAAGTCCAAAATTAAGTATAAGACATATAGAGATGAATCTGAAGTAATGCTACAAGCTCAATACTCGAGTTTCCAAGTCAATACTTGAGTTTACACCGTAACTTTAGAAAAATCAAAGTTGTGAAAATACTAAATCTGATCCAGATCAACCAAAAGTTATCCCAAATGATCTTTAATACTTATTATCATCATTTATATCATTTATGGACATGTTTCAGATGATCAAACGAAGGATTACATGGAGATCCAAAATACTGAGCTGTCAAGTCCCAAAAAGCAAAATAACGGCTAGTTTCCAACTGACTCTTCCTCAAACGGTTCTGATTACAACGGTTAATTTCTCCAACATCTAGAAGACCTTCATCTATAAATAGAGGCAGATTCAAAATGTAAGAAGGTGGAGGAGTGAGCTTATACGGTCTTAATGCTAAAATTCTGAATCCTCTTCTCACTCTGTTTTTCATGTCTTCATAGCTGAACTTAGAAAGAGTGAAATGATCTCCTATGCACTTCAGTGTTTATCATAATCACTTCTTTGAGAGAAGATACATTATTAATCATGCTTTCCTGAGAGATACTCAAGTTTGGGTGACCTTGAGGTTGGAAATTGGTTGTAATCTTACGGGAAGTAAAGGAGAGTCTCTGTGAGAGATTGTAAAGGCTGCACAAGTACCTAGACAAACTTGTGGGGTGTAAAGGCTTGTCTCTTGTGCCTGTGTAAACAAGGAGATAGTAAAAATCTCAAGTAGAGCTTGAGGACTGGACGTAGGTCAAGGTTGGATCGAACCAGTATAAATCGTTGTTTGCAATTCTCTTCCCTGAACTCTTTATTTCCAGCCTACATGTTTGAATGATTGTTTATAGTTTTATAATTCTTTAATATCATTCAAACTGATTTCAATGAATTGTGAAAAGATTTTCAAAGATTACAAGAATTTTTATCTTCACCCAATTCACCCCCTCTCTTGGGTTCAGCCAGGACTTTCAAGTCAGAGCAACCTTATGACCTGTACGTGGCAGAACCTCATATCAATTAGTTGTTAAAGGGACTGTCCACAACTTAGGATCAACTTTACACCACAAACAAATGATTGATGATGAAGTCAGAGTGCCAGTTGAAGAGGTGATCATTGATGCAGCTCTCCCTCTTCCAACTGATCAGCCACTACTGGCAGTTGGTCCTCATGTGCATGGAGGGGTATACGGTGATCTTCTTATGCTCCACTTATAGCGAACCAAGGGCTATATTATTGCAAACCATTAACGAGTAAGCATGTCATTTTGATTCTCTTGTATGAAATCTCTTATGTGAATTTTCAGTGAACATTATTGATAAATTTGTGATTTTGATGATAGTGCCATGAGGACCTTCCAAATCCAGGTCATTAAAAAGCATTCGTATGATCTCAAAGATCCTAAATAGCTCTCACCAAAAGTTAGTACATATTTGGATACTGGCACACTGCCTTGTGAAGTTGGTCAGTAAGCTATATATGCTTGATCTTATATATATTTCTTCTTCTTTTCAGACCCGTCGGTAACCAACGGGGTCCAACTTTTATGGCTTGTACATCATGAAACACATATATGATATTATCATGCAACAAAGGACTAAACTCATTGCAAAGGTATGAAAGCGGAGCTTGATCACCAAGAGGTGGTGAATTAGGGATTTTTAAAAATTCTTTTCTAAAGCTCTGTTTTAAGGCACTAAAATAGGGCATAACAGAGAGTAAGAAGAGGAAGACACAAAGATTTCTACTGGTTCAGTCCAACTCCTTGACCTACGTCCAGTCTTCAGGCTCCCTGAGTTTTTCACTATTCACAATTGATTACACCCTCTGTAACTCAAGAGTAATTCTCTCACTAGAACTTACTCCCCCTTCAAAGTTGTAATCAATAATCCCAATCTCCAAGTCCCCTGACTTGAGATTGTTTACAATAAATGAACTCTCTTAAAGAGTGGATAGAAATAAACACTGAAGAATAATTGTATCAAAAGATACTTTACACAAGAAAACTCAAAGAGTAGTTGAAAAATTTTAATGCTTTTCTTTTTCTGCTTGATTGGTTATGGAGAAGAATTGAATGATGCTCTATTTATACCAAGAGAGCATTAATTGACCATTATAATCTTCAATATGACTGTTGCCTTCATTAGCCAAGGATTAGGTGAAGCTTTGGTCTTCTTCTCTCTCTACTCTTTGGTTAATCCGGTTGCACAGAAGTTTATGCTTGGCTTATTAACTTTTAATCCGTTGAAAGAACAGCTACTAGATGTAAAAACATGACGTTAATCCTTTTGTTTTGCATGCAAAGTGATTTATCAGAAGGATGCAACTTTTCTGGACTTGAATTTAATGTGCTAACATCACTTTTGCCTTTTGCTTTAACCCTTCATTTAATATCCTCTAAAACATCTGAAACTTACTAACAAAGTAGTTAAACATAGCTAGGAATATTAATGAATGATGTTATGAAGCATTAAGATCAAATAAGAAAGGTTTCACAAATTCGTCAGATTTGAATTTTTAAAAGCTGCGACGCAAACTCAAGTTTGTGTATCAAAATTGGAGTTTGTCATTGTCCACTTAAGCATAAACTCGAGTTTCCTTCTTCCAGAGAGGAGTCTCGTGATTAGAGTCTTAAAGCACAGTTTTGACTGAAGACAAAACTTGAGTTTCCAAATGTAAACTCGAGTTTTAGACATTTCATGTAATCAAGTCCAAAGCCTCAAAATTGGAGTTTTCAACCAAAACTGGGGTTTTCAAAATGCTAAAAAACAACGATGCTCTATGTATGACCAAATTAACTTGAGTTTCCAAAACCAAACTCGAGTTTCCATTTAAAAAATAAAACTTAGAGAGATCTGTGTTATTTCAAAACTGGAGTTTCCAATTCTAAACTGGAGTTTTGAAGGCATTGAAAAAAAAAAAGTGATTCACTCTACTTGGCCAAAACTTGAGTTTCCAAAACTAAACTCGAGTTTCCGTTTAAAACATGAAAACATTTGAAAATCTGAGCCAAGTGAGAAACTTGAGTTTTCAATTCAAAACTTGAGTCTTAGGAGGTTAAAAATATGAAAACTGTCTGTCAAGTAAAAACTCGAGTTTCCAAACTGGAACTCGGGTTTTCCCAAAATTTGGAAAAACTTAGAAAAGCTGAAAACTAGAGTTTCCCTTCAAAACTAGAGTTTCCACAAGTCAAAAGCTTGGAAGACTCTCTGTATGATCAAAACTCAATTTTCCAAATGGAAACTGGAGTTTTGCTTTTGTTGAGAAAACATTGAAGAGTCTTTGTTTTGGTTTAAACTCGAGTTTCTAAATCAAAACCTGAGTTTATCCTGCTAAAAAACTTGGAATGATTTCTTTAAGGCCAAAACTCGAGTTTCCACATGAAAATTTTAGTTTTGCCTTTGATCATTAAAACTGAACTATTCTCTGTCAAGTCAAAACTCGAGTTTTGTTTCCAAAACTCTAAAAGTGGAGCTAAATCACCTAGAGGGGGTGAATTGGGGATTTTGAAATTCTTTTCGAAAGTTCTGTTTTGAAACACTAAAACTGGGTATAACAGAGAGTAAGAAAGAAGAGTAAGACATAAAGATTTATACTGGTTCGTCCAACTCCCTTGACCTACATCCAGTACTCAGGCTCCTTGAGTTTTTCACTATCACAATTGATTACACCCTCTGTAACTCTAGAGTAATTCTCTCACTAGAACTTACTCCTCATTACAAGTTGTAATCAATAACCCCAATCTCAAAGTCCCGTGACTTGAGATTGTTTACAATAAATGAATTAAAATCAATGAACTCTCTTAAAAAGTGGATAGAAATAATCACTGAAGCACTATAGCATCAAAAGATACTTTTTACAGGAAAACTTAAAGAGTAGTAGAAACTTGAATGCTTTTTCATTTTCTTCTTCAATGGTTGTTGAGAAGAATTGAATGCAACTCTATTTATACAAAGAGAGTGATAAATGATCGTTGCAAACTTCATTCTGACCGTTGGTGCACTAATCTAGCTGTTGGAGGCACTTTGGTCTCTTCTCTCTCTACTCTTTTGTTCATTCCTTGTGTTCAGAGGATAAATGTTAACTTCCTTTGAGTTTTTGTTTGTTGGAATGTCAGTGACTTGTTTAGGTAAGAACCATTTATCCATTTTGCATCGTGTAGAGCTTGTTTGATCAGAATATAGCAAGTTAGTTGTACTTTGCATTTAATGCTCTGACATACTTTTTGCTTGTGTTGAAACAGCACCTTTAATCTTCTTAAATCATTTCTAACTTAGCTGAAATTCTCAAGCAAATAGGTTAAACATATCTAGTGAAATTGATAAATGATATTAGAAAGCATTAAAATTAAACACAAGAGGTTTCACAAATTCATTAGATTTGAATTTTGAAAAGCTGTAACGTAAGCTCGAGTTTGTATATTAAAACTCGAGTTTGTCATTATGCACTTAAGTATAAACTCGAGTTTCCATATCAAAACTCATGTTTCCTCTGTTAGCTTCCATGTTTTGATGATGAGACAACATTATAAAAGAAGATGACTTGTCAAAATCAGGAAAAACGAAAAAACCAGAAGTGCTGCTGTCAAAAACCTCAAGGTTGAAAACTGTACCTCGAGGTTAACCAAAAACTCAAGGTCAGTGTATAAACTTGAGGTTCTAAATCCCAGTTCATCAGCTTAACATTCACTTAAAACCTCGAGGCTTAAATGATAACCTCGAGGTTGGGCAAAACCTCAAGGTTGGATACATACCTTGAGGTTGAGGCTCTCTAGTCAGGCAGCTTCTTCAATACGATCTTCAATAGGCATATAAAAAAAACCTCAAGGTTAGGAATTAACCTCGAGTTTTTAATAAAACTCGAGGTTATATAATCAACCTCGAGGTTGAAGAAGTCCTTATGTTGTCTTTTGCACTGAGTCTAAACCTCAAGGTTGGATTGTGTACCTTGAGGTTTATATGAAACTCGAGGTAGAAAAGCTAACTTGAGGTTAAAAGACTTTGAACTGAAAAATGATTTTGCGAATTGATCTCTGTATTGATTTTATCCATCTGATCTTATTTCTGATCTTATCTGTATATTATAATTACTTTATACTACTAACTATGATTCAAGTTTGTCTTGCAATGAAAAGATCAGGAATTTTTCTGTTCTAATAAAAAGCAAACATGATGTCATCAACATTAAATGTATCAGACGAAAAGCAAATACAGAGTGACAACATTCTTTCTGAACTCCAACGGTCAAATGTTAAGCAGAGACATTCTCTCTAGGAATAAGAATGTTGGTCAAGCTATTCAAACTACTAGCAGTAAATGCAAACGGTCATCTTACCTCCACCTTCACCCTTACGGATCTAGACAACGGCTAGTTTACAAGACAGATATAAATTGAAGAAGCATTCAATTGACCTAACCACCAAAACTCTGCGCATTTACTCTGATTAATTACTCTTATCAGTTTCATTCAATATCTTCGGATATTTTCCAAAACTTGTACGTCAGTGTTCAATTCTTATCTACTTGTGAGGAGTTATTTAAACACTTATTTGATTCAGTTGTAAAATCTTAAGGTTGTGGAACCTTAAGTGTGGGTGTACAATTACAAGTAGTAAGGGGAAGTGAGTCCGAGAGAGTGAGGATCATCCCAAAGTTGTACTTGTGATTCTTGAAGAGATAGTGGAAATCCCAAGGAGTTCTTGAGGATTGGATGTAGGTCAAGATTAGACCGAACCAGTATAAATTGCTTTTGTCTACTCTCCTTTAAATTTCTGCTTAGTCAGTATTCTGTCTTAACTCGCGAAAATTTTGATTAAGCGAATATTATTTTTGAATCACCTATTCACCCTCCTTTAGGTGATATTCCATCTTCATCCTCCTTCCAGAGAGGAAAGTTGCGATTTTAGTTTTGGAACATAGTATTAGCTAGAGACCAAACTCGAGTTTTCATGCAAAACTTGAGTTTTGTATTTTTAATGAATATATGTTTAAAACCTCAAGACTGAAGTTTTCAACAAAAACTGGAGTTTTGAAATTACTAAAAAACATCGATGCTCTCTGCATGATCAAAACTCGAGTTTTCAAATCAAAACTCGAGTTTCCATTTAAAAATTGAAACTTAGAGAGATCTGTGTTATTTCAAGACTGGAGTTTCTAAAACTGGAGTTTTCAGAACTGGAGTTTTGAATACATTGAAAAATAGTGATCTTCTGTGCTTGGCCCAAAACTCAAGTTTCCAAAACTAAACTCGAGTTTCCATTTTAAAACATGAGAACATTTGAAAATTGGAGCCAAGTGAGAAATTAGAGTTTTAAACTTAAAACTTGAGTTTTAAAGTGTTTAAAGCATGGAAACAGTTTCTCAAGCTAAAACTCGAGTTTCCAAACTAAAACTATAGTTTTCCCAAAACTTAGAAAACTAGAGTTTCCCTTTGAAACCAGTGTTTCCACAAGTCAGAAACTTGGTTGACTCTCTATATGATCAAAACTCAAGTTTCCAAATGGAAACTTTTGGAAACTGGAGTTTTGCTTTTCTTGAGAAAAACATTGAAGAGTCTTTGTATGATCTAAACTCAAGTTTTCAGACCCAAACTCGAGTTTGTCCTGATGAAAAACTTGGAATGTTTTCTGTAAGGTCAAAACTCAAGTTTCCACATGGAAACTGCAGTTTTGCCTTTGATCATTAAAATTGAGTTTTTCACTATCAAGTCAAAAATCGAGTTTTGTTTCCAAAACTCGAGTTTGCCTTTGACAATAAGTTTTTCAACTTACTTAAGACAAACTTCAATTTGATTTTACAATTGTTTGTTATCATCAAAACACATAGAAAACTTACAAACTCGAGTTTGCCTTTGACAGTAAGTTTTTCAATTTACAAAAGACAAACTTCCACTTGAGTTTACAATTGTCTGTTATTATCAAAACACACAAAGAACTAACAAGGTAAATGTATTCAATGTTACATATTATGGCTGAATTCAGTGTCTAGCTTAATGTTATATATGAAATATGCACGCAAATTAATTCAGTTTCTATCTTTGATGTTATAGAGGTTTGCCTCTGCTAATCCCTTTTCTAATGATGAAGTGGAGCACATACGTAATGTGTTTTGTCAACATCTTACTGACCTCTTAAAGTAAATACAACAATTATAGTTCTAAATTCATTTGTAAATATATACTTGTAGAGCAACAATTGTAATTACAGTACTACATTCATTTGTAAATTCATTTTGTAAATCAACAACTGTACAATTTGTATAATTCAATATATAATAAATTTATTTATTTTTTCGAACAATTTTCTTAACTTGTGTCTGAAACACCCGCCTAAAATACACCTTTTATACACATAATCACGTAGATAGAAGCGTCTCTTTAAAGAAAAACTACAACTGAAGCTACTATCCCTGTTCAATAAATTTACACCTTAGTAAAATATATTTCAAAACTAAAATCCTTCTCCCGTTGTGATATAATCCTCCCGCACCTCCTTCCTCATTCACGGGCTTCTTACCCTATTTGCAAAAATAAAGCTTATCCAAAATAATTCCTGGGATTCAAATGAATCCCAGTAGTAATGTTAACAATCACTCACAATATATATACAATACATGCAAGTATAATCATTACTTATACATACCAATCACACAACACATTCAGCATTCATGCATTTATATAAATATATACAACGATAAATACAAACAAATAAAGATATACATAATATGTGAGAGAAGGATTACTACCTTGATCTTTCCTTCCTTCCTTCTCTTTCTCTTTCTCTTTCTCATATTGTCACTCCCTCCGCCTTGTGTGTGTGTGTTTACCCGAGATGATTTAAACAATCAAATTGGAGAGTATGTGTTTTTCGGATTCAAGGAGAGAATAGGATATATATATATATAGGAGAGATATGATGCACACACATTCATTGGAGCAAGAAAGGACAAGATCATGTTGGCAATACCTAATACACACACGTATCAATATACACATGTGTCACTTTTTCCACCACAAACACTAATCATATATTACACACACAAGCAACACGTCATTTTTTAACACAATCCAACACACCTTGTCTAATATATATTCAACACGTACACACATATATATTACACCTTATTTAGTAGATATGCAACACGTACACACACATAAATTACACGTTGCACACAAACACTAATGATATATATTTTATTATATAATACAATATAATATAATATAATAACCATAATAAAATATAATATTTCATAATTTTCTCCAAGTCTTAAATAATTTTTCTAATTATCTTAAATTTTTCCTCATAATATAACTTAAGACTTTGAACTATTCTAAAATAGGGTCTAGTAGTTTCCCAAAAATAGGCTAATTCTCAAGCCTTTAGACCCAAAATTCAGGGTGTTATAGTGTCAATTTTGGTTTTCTAAATGTATTGGATGGTGGATATTGCTTGAAATTTGAGGTTTGAGATAATGTAAATGAGCAGTAAGAGATTCTGAAAAGTATTCACGACTTTTAGGACCACATATTTATTAAAGACATAGTCCTAAAGGTCTTTGTTTTTCTTTTAAAAAAATAAGCCTAGATTTTAGAACCGTTTGTTTGTTATATCTCGAGTCTTAAAAGTCTTATAAAATATTGCGACACTTTTAGGACCATATATTTATTTAACACACAGTCCTAAAGGTCTTTGTTTTTTTGAAAAAAATAAGCCTAGATTTTAGGACCATATGTTTGTTATATCTCTGGTCTTAAAAGGCTTATAAAATATGACGACACTTTTAGGACCGCTTATTTATTAAAGATACGGTCCTAAAGGTTTGTGTTTTTTTTAAATAAGGCTTGATTTTAAGACTGTATGTTTGTTATATCTCCGGTCTTAAAAGTCTTATAAAATATGGCGACACTTTTAAGACCGCTTATTTATTAAAGATACGGTCCTAAATATATTAGGCTATACTTTTAGGATCACTTATTTATTTAATGTCCGGTCCTAAAAAAGTCTTCGTTAATTCTAAATTAAATATGGCTAGAAATATAGGACTATCGATTTGTTAAATGTCTGGTCTTAATAGTCTTCTTTTAAATAGAAATGATGACCCACTTTTAAGACAAATCTTTAGGATTCAAGAACACTCGAGTTTCTGGCGTTCTTCTTAAGCTCGGAGCCTCGTTGTCGTAGTTTTTACCTCTCCAAATGTTGAAAAGCATTATCAATGTCCCTTTTCTTTTTATCTTGTCTTTTTTTGTCGGAAAAGAAGTAAGATAATGAAAAGGACACTAAAATATTCAACTCTGGGTCACTACTAGAAAATATTTAATTTGCGACGGATTTTTTTCCATCACAAATATGGGAAATTTTGCGACGAAAATTCAAATACTGTTGCAAAATAAGGACTAAAAAATTTGCAGAATATCTAGTGAAGGAATGACAATGTGACCAGCAACGGAATAACGAACCCGTCGCTGGCCCCAAATGGGGCCAACAACGGGTTTTGGTCCCCGTCCCTGGCCCCAAATGGGCCAGTGACGGGATAGGTCCCCACGCTGGCCCCAAATGGGGCCATCGACGGTATTGGGCCCCCGTCGCTGGCCCCAAATAGGGCTAGCGACGGGTTTTGGTTCCCGTCGCTGGCCCCAAATGGGCCAGCGACGGGGCTTCCCCCTTCGTCGCTGGTTGGCAGCATTTTTGCCGCCAACTATCCTCCCTCTTCTTCTATTATCTATTTCCAGTGTCCATCCCCCCTCCTATGCCCGATATTTCCGAAGTTTTTCCCCTCACCCACCGAGAGTTTGTCCTCCCTTCCTCCAGAAGCGCCACCGTGCCGGTGAACCTGCTCCGTCCAACTCCCCGCGACTCACCTGGACCGCCCTGCACTTCCCTTCGACAAAAACGCCGCGCTCCTCCCCCTCTTATTCCATTCATCGTTGTGCTTCAACTTCATGTATTTTTTTAATTTTTTTAATTTATTATAATATGAAAAATAGAGAGAAAGAGAGGCAGCCATGGAGTGCATTGCATGAAATATCTAAATGTTTACATAAGTTGGGGAATGTCTGAATTGTTTAAATATGAGTTAAATTTATTTATTATATGTAAAAAAAAAAAGATTGGTATGTAAATCACTTGAAATATCAAATGTGGTATTTAATTATGTATTTCTATCGATGGCTTTTGTACAGTTGAATGAAAGATATTGACATGAGTACATGTTGAATCATCATAATTAAGTTATTTGTTGTTCTGAAATGTATTTTTTAATCAACAAATAAAATAGTATGATTTGAGTCAATTAGTGTAATTAATCAAATTGCGAATGACACCCCGTAAAGAACAAGAATAGTCGGATTGTTGTGCCGTAATACTTTCTTATTAATATATATATATATGTATATATTAGGGCTTTCAGGGAAAAAAAAACAATATAACATAAATTTTAGGGGTAAAAAGTTGGCATGCAATTCAAATTAAATGAGGCAATGATTAGTTATTTTTAATAAAAGTAAAAAATAATAATAATTACGATGCTCATTTTTTGAATCCCCATTTAGTATTATCTACTTTCTCTTTATTTCTATCAAGTTGCATGGTAGTATTGGATTCACTCACTTCTACGCATACAAGGGTATTAGTTGACATCTAATTATTTATATATTTTTGAATATATTTTAATTGTGTTCAAAGTTTTTTTTTTGCTCACTTGCTCTTTACTTATTTGCCTTTAATATTGTCCATTTTTATGAATAGGACTTAACTTATTGATCATTTGATTCATTGACCTATGGTTTAGACCGTCATAATTAGACTCGGAATAACATAATTTAGTAAACAACATTGTTAGCATAAAATTTCTTTGATAAATAAATCCATGCAATGCACTACACACACTCACAAAACACAACAAACTTAGTATATATGTGAAATGTAATACGATATTCACCAAAAAACTTAATTTGATAGTATGCATTCTATCAAAGAAAATATTGTGTACATGAAACTTGATCTTATAACATAACTTTTTGTTATCACACACACATTATATAAAATTCATTTTTAATAAAAAAGATTAATGATAGTATGTGTGACTTTATGTACCAATGTAATTTTTAATAAAAATGGAAAGACTTTATAAATAAATTGTTCGATAATTTTTTTAGCAATGCCTAACTAATCATGTGTATGATTAAAACAAAATCAACTAAGTATTATATTTCAAAATTAGTGAAATTAGTTAGTTGAGTTAGTCCCCAATTAAAATGACTGTAAATATTTTTTCAAGCATATTTCATTAATTTTTTTATTTGAACGATCTTTAACAAGTTATACAATAAACACAGATATTTTGAAAAAAAATAAATTATCACTACTGTTGACATTAAAATGTAATTATAAATTATCATTTTCTGTTTACTTGCTGGAGATTCTTAGTTAAATCATTGTATTTGTTTCTCGTTTTTATCAATTAGTTGGCATGAGTGGCCAGTTGTATTGGCCACTTATATATACTTGATTCATGTAGTTTTGTGGACTGTGGTATCTCCCCACTCTATATATTTGTGTAAGGTTAGGTTGTAGAAGTATGGAGAGCCATCGTGATAGGAGTTAGATATACAATCGTCTAACTAAGAAAAGAGAAATAACTCAAGCATTCCCGGATGGTCTGGAAGAGTTCATTCAATTTATCATATGCAATATTTGTCTTAAAATTTATTTACATTTTAATGATTTTTATATTTTTTATAATTTTATATATTTTTTTTATATTTTAAAAATTTTAATTTTTTTTATTTTTTTGCGACGGAATTTGTTCCGTCGCAAATTTCAAAATGTGCGACGGATTTTTATATCCGTCGTAAATTTTGAAAATTGCGACGGAATTTTAAAATTCTGTCGCAATTGTGACGCCTTTTTTGCGATGGAACTATTCCGTCGCACTTTGTTTTTGTGACGAAAAATTTAGCTTTTGCGACGGAATTTTTCCATTGCAAAAAATGAATTTTTTTGTAGTGGGTGTGGTAAAACTGATGACAACGATGGTCCAAACTTGAAGAGTTGTCATTGTGTTTGTTTTTATTCATAAAAGGTAAACGATGTTTTTTTTGTTTTGTTTTGTATTTTCTTAACTGTATTTTGTAAATTTTTATCGTTAATGACATTTCAAATAATTTTTTGTTTGTTTCCTTTTTGTCTAAAACAAAATCGAGATAACGAAAAGCATACGAAAAGGCAATTGAATATGGAAAAAAAATTATTTATTATTTTTTTCTACTACCCGTTGTGGGGCAGCAACAATACAAACAAAAAAAACATAAAAATATTTAATCCCCCCTGGTCGTTGTCGGAGGGGGGGAGGGTTCAGAGAGGTTGGAGACGTCGTCATCAGAAAGATGGTACTCAACGTCATTGGCGTCGAGTACCGCGTTCAGCTTGTTGTTGATGGTGTGATAGACCTGAAACAGTTGGCCCAAACATCGGTCTATATGATCAATGAGGGCCAAAAGGTGCTGCATCATCTGGTAGGAGGAGGGGTTGGGAGGCAATGTAGGAGGGTACGAAGGTGGAGGTGGAGGGGGGACGATGATTAGGAAGACCTAGTAGTGGTGGAATAGCCATTACGGTGGAGGTTGTAGAAGTGATTGAGAAGAATGTGAAGAAAGTAAAGTAACAACAGGTTTAAATAGAGAACCCATCATGAACAATGTGAAACGTGGAAAATGTTTACGAGGAAACACATAGTTCATCATAATACGAGGAGATGCCTAGTTGGGAAGTTTATCTGGAAGCCAAAAAGACTCTAATCATTCATTTGAACAGAGTGGTAAGGATGCAACTCTGCTATCTCTCATTTGAAATGAATGAAATTTTAATACCAGATATTGTAAGAGATCTGTTCTTAAAAGTATTATTTTTAAGAAAAATTCTTACTTTAAAAATTTGAATTGAAACAAATAAATGAATTTTAGGACTGGATATAAGATAAAAGATCGGTCTTAAAGGTAATTGAATAATATAAATAATACATTTTTAGGATCGGGTATATGTTATATAACGGTCCTAAAAGTAATTGAATGGAAAAATTAATAATAGACTTTTAGGACCAGGGATATGTTATATAATAGTCCTAAACGTAATAGAATGGAAAAATAAGTAATAGACTTTTAGAACTGGGGATATGTTATTGGTCAGTCCTAAAAGTAATTGAATAAAAATAAATAAATAATAGACTTTTAGGACCGAGGATATGTTATAGGACGGTCTTAATACACTTTTGCGTATTAACTCTTGTAGTCCTGCCTTTATTAAACTCCTCACACTTCCTCTCTATCCTTCTAAACTCCTCATTACCTTGTAACTCCACACTACGTAGTTCTATGCCCCAATTGCTCAAACAATGGTTAGATAAAAGATAACCCCTCGCAGGGGCACTCCTCATGCTTGTGCCTACCTTAGATCTCTCGTGGATTCTTCTCGAGTGCATTCTATTTGGACGAAGGAGTCTCAGGTTGTTGGACCCATTGTTATTTCAGATGATGAAGAGGTTGACAGCCCCTTCCAGCCTTCAAACCACGAAGAGGTTCTCGCTCCCCCTCTCCAGCCTTGTGACAATATTCGCCAACTTCCTAGTCCCAGCGCTCCCCCTCTTTCCTCTGATGATGAAGTGATATTGATACGCATAAGACAAGAAATTACTGATCTCCGGCACGAAATTTCTACTGTTGAAGCCGATATCTCCAAGACATTATCTGATAATAAGAATTAGGATTTTTAGTCATATTATATATTGTTTTTGTTAATTTTCAGTTTTTGTTCTTATTTTCCTTTTGTACTTGAATATTGTTCTTGTAATGTAAAAATTATTAAGAACTAAGCTTCTATTTTATTTTTTCCATATTATCCATTAATGGAAAAAGCTTATTCTCCAATCTCTAGTGTTCCTTTATTTTCATTCAGTTGCTGCTGCAATCTTTTGTTTTAATATTAAAAAATATTTGACTTATAGGACCAGAGTTTTATAAAACATGCGGTCCAAAATTAAATGAATTTTAGGACCGCAGTCTTCTAAACCTCCAGTCTTAAAAATTTCAATATAATTTAAATATATCCTTAGGACCGGATGCCTTATAATTGACCGGTCTTAATAATATCCCAAATAATAAATGTCTCTGTCGCGCCACTCGCCTAACAAAATAAAATTTCCCCCTCTAAACTTCTCTCGCCGAGCTGAAAGTGATTATTCAGGTTCTATCTCCAGTGTTTGTGTGTTGCTTCATCGTTGCTTCGCGTTGCTCTCGACAACCACATTCTGGTTCCTTAGCTCAACATCTACAGACCAAGTTGTAAGAGTTGTTTCAGCTATATAACTTTATGATTTTCCTACTTATCATTCTTGGTTTTTCATGGGTTGAACAAAATTGATGAAATGTTCTTGTGGGACCTACCTAACTGACCAAAAAGTGCTTTTAGGTTACTCTTGTTGTCTGCAACATTAACATTCTTGACAGGAGAAGAAAGACTCAACAAACACATTTGAATTTATATGCTACAGGTGAGTCCACAAGACCTATATACGATGCATTTAATTTCCTCGTCGTGCATTTAGTTTGCTTCTTGATCCACTGTATACATTTATGAGCAAAAGTGATTCTTCATTATGCATTTAATGGGCAAGTTTAACCAATAAAAATAAGACAAAACCGACATTTAACTTATATATGCATTTGTAATTGGCTTATTGTGTGTTTGGGTGTGTGCGCGCGCGCCTTTGTAGTTGGCTTATTTCATATGCAAGTTTGAGTTTTTTCAGATTATGTATGTTAAATCTTTCCGTCTATAAGAATTCTACTATGGATCGCAGTTAGATAAATGCTTTACAGAGGAGTGTTGAATATCATAATGGGGTTAGGGAATTTATAGAATTTGCTAAACAAAATGCCCATGATGATAGTAGGAAGTTTTATTGCCCTTGTGTAGAATATTTTAATGAGAGGTGACTAAGTCTTAAAGTTATACACACACATTTAATTTGTCAAGGCTTTTGTAAGACTTATACAGTATGAGTATGGCATGGTGAAAAAATGCCAAGTAGGTCTCAACATGGTTTAATGAGAGGCGACTAAGTCTTGAAGTTATACACACACATTTAATTTGTCAAGTATTTTGTAAGACTTATACAGTATGAGTATGGCATGGTGAAAAAATGCCAAGTGGGTCTCAACATGGGGAAGTGGCCTCTGATGATAATGACATGGATATGGATGATCACATAGAGCACATTATTCATGATGCAAGAGAAGAGGCTTTTCATCAATCACATGCATATAGTAATATGTGCAGTGATGAAGAGACCCACTATACCCTGGGTGTAAAAAATACTAACTGTTGAATGCTGTATTGAAATTGGTCAGCTTGAAGGTGTTGGACCTGGCTATCACCTAAGAGGGGGGGGAATTAGGTGTTTGATAAAACTTTAGCAACTTTAAAAATCTTTTCGCAACTTATAACTTGACAGTTAGATATTTAAAGATAAGCATGTAATGGAAATGTAAAAGATAAGGGAAGAGAGTATGCAAACTGTGATTTATCCTGGTTCGGTCTAATCCTTGACCTACGTCCAGTCCCCAAGCTTCACTTGAGATTTTCAATCCACTATCTGCTTTGTGCTTAATTACACGTTCTATACTTGAAGTAATCCTCTCACTAGGATTCACTCCCCCTTACAAACTGTAATCAATACATTTGTTTGATTACACACTCTGTACTCGAAATAATCCTCTCACTATGATTCACTCTCCTTATAAGCTGTAATCACAACACAGTATTTCCCACTCAACATCACCCAATCTTCAGTAACTCTCAAATAAACTGATTCACAATGAATCTTTTCTCTTAGAAGTGAATGAATAAACACTGAAGCACAATACAAATGATCTCACTCTTTAAGATAAATTATATGATCATTGAGATATTTAGAGAGTAGATAAAGTGGATGTTAAAATTATGGCATTTTCACTGAGTAACCTCATGTCCCTGTTTTCCACTGTATTTTCCCTCTTACGTCTATATTATTTGCTCTTCGTTTCTGGGCTCCCTATAAAGATGAAGAAGTTTGAATCTTCTATCAAAATATGTCAGTTAGAGCTCCACTGAGAAACTTGTTGTTGGAAGTCCACTAAGGGTATGATTCTTGGAGCATCTCTGTTTTCTGATTTTGGGTACCAATAATGGCTGACAGTCTTTTGATCTAGAGGATAATCAATTTGAAGATAATATTGATCTTACTTTATCAATATGTGACTGTTGGAAGACCACTGAGAAATTTGACGTTGGAAATCCACCAAAGCTATTATTCCTTAAGATTCTTGGATTTCTGCATTTTGGTTTCTATATTCGTCGAGAGTCAGAAAGATAATTAATTGAAGGATAATATAAATCTCTTCTTATCAGAATGGGCAGCACTGGGACTATCTCATTTCTTTAATCCAAGTTGAAGATATTCTCTGACACATGAGCTAGCATGTCGTGGCGCGTCTCGTCTTTCCAGCGAAGCAATATAGAGCTTTCACCTTTTGATCCATACTTTGATTTGAACATCTGAAACTTACTTGTAAATTGGTTAAACAATGTTAGGAATAATTGTTAGTGATGATATGAAGTAATGAAATCATAATCAATGATTTTCATTTTACGAGCAAGGTGATTTTCAGATGTTATCTTCTCATGACTGCAGTACTTGTTCATTACTGGAGTCATTTAAGTGTCAGTTGCTTTCTGTCTTTGATCTTACTAGAGGAGCAACTTAGTTACTGGAGTAACTAAGGTACATGTAGCTTCTGTCTTCAAGATTACTGGAGTAATCACTTAGTTACTGGAGTAACTAAGATGTTGCAAAGTTTTTGTCCTTGATGTTACTGGAGTAACAATTCACGTACTGGAGTAATTAAGGATCATCTTGCTTCTGTCTCTGACATTACTGGAGTAACAACCTTGTTACTGGAGAAACTCTAGTGTAAAAATGTAAAAATGATTGGAGGAACCAAAACGTTACTAGAGTAAGGTGACTAACTATCGGGTTTGATTATGAGGTGGCTGAAAAACATTGACTTACTATAGTAAGTAAGTGACTACTGGAGTAAGTCTTACTGGAGTAGACATTTCATTACTGGAGTAATGTGCAAACAAAGGCGAACAGACCACATATTACTAGAGGAATGAGATGTTGACTGGAGTAACCATCAACTCTTCACTTGTTTGAGGATCAATTTCAGAATTCTGAACATACATTGAACTTCCAAAAATCATATCTCTCTCATTTGATCTTTGTATTCTTTGATCTTGATATTTTTGGAAAGGTGTGTGAGTCTAGTTTCATATGTCATTGATTTCAGTTCATTCCGATATGTAGTTTGTGAGATACCCTCAAATTACTGAACCTTGGTCAACTGCATGACGTTAACAGATGGGTCAACTTCAAAAATTCATAGCTCTCTCATTTGATCTTCTTTAGACCTGAATTTTTGATAGGATGACGCCTTGGATGTCTAGTTTTATCCAAAATTAGTTTCACATCAATACAATCTCTGGTTTGGGAGATATCCTCAAATTACTGAACGTTGCCTAGGTGAAACGCTGAACAGAGTTGCCGGAATACACGTATTACTGGAGTAATGCAAGGCTTACTGCAGTAATTTCAAACCAGAAGCTTTCTGTCTAAATTATTACTGCAGTAGGTTAATGATTACTGGAGTAATATCGAACAGAAACAGATTTAGCTGCTGATCCACACATATTACTGTAGTAACTAAATGACTACTGGAGTAATGAGCACCCAGAGGCTAACAGACCAAATATATTGCTGGAGTAACGCGTGGGTGACTGGAGTAACTCGACCAAAACTGAACCAATGAATGGAGTAATGTATTGATGACTGGAGTAAGTTGATCATTAATCATCCAAAAGCTTCAACTTGCTCATTTTAACTCCGAATTGATCCATTCTAACTTCCACTTGATCGTGGAGACTTCAAGAATTAATCTTAGAACTTGTATAATGATTTTCTTAGGCTATTCATCAAGTTCTTCTTTCTTTCTTCTCTCTTCTTGATTATTTTCCATGAATCAATTCTTTCTTTCTTCTCTTCTCTTGTTCTTTCTCCACATGAACAAATCTACATTAAATATAGCAATTAAACAATGTATATTATATAAAATTTTTGCTCTTGCTAATGGCATCTATATAAGACATCATCAAAACTAATCATAACCAATAGAAGGCATATCATGGGTGGAGCAACAAGAGTTTTTCTGAAATGTTTCAGGCTTTTAAGGACATGCTTCCACATGATAATGTGTTGCCTCACCGATACTATGATGCTAAGAAAATACTTTGTCCACCAGGGATGGAGTACAAAAAGATCCACACATGCCCGAATGATTGCATGTTGTATAGAAATGAGTTAAAAGAGAAGCTGAATTGTCCAATGTGTGAAACCCCAAGGTACAAGTCAAATAAGGGGCCTGTAAAAGTGTTATGGTATCTTCCAATCATACCAAGGTTCAAGCGGTTGTTTGCTAATGAAAATGATGCAAAAAATTTGAGGTGGCATGCAGATGAGAGGATTTCTGATGGAAAGCTTCAACATTCGGCCGATTCTTCTCAATGGAAGAAAATCGATCAATTATTTCCGACCTTTGGCGAAGAACCTAGGAACCTTAGGCTTGCCCTTAGCATGGATAGCATGAATCCTTATGGAAGCCTTAACAACATACATAGTTCATGACTTGTACTCCTGATTATTTACAACTTATCTCCTATGTTATGCATGAAACAAAAGTACATTATGTTGTCTATGTTGATTTCAGGACCAAAACAACCCGGAAACGACATTGATGTTTACCTTCAGCCCTTGATCGAAGACTTGAAGGAGTTGTGGGAAGAAGGTGTCGATGTTTTTGACTCTTTCAAGAAGGAGGTCTTTAAAATGAGAGCCATGATATTTTGTACCATAAATGGCTTCCTAGCATATGGGAACTTGTCAGGGTATAGTATAAAAGGCCATAAAGTATGTCCGGTTTATGAAGAAGGCACACGCTACCATCAACTTCAACATGGAAGAAAGATGGTTTATCTTGGACACAGAAGATTTCTTAGACGGGGCCGCCCATATCGTCGATTAAAGAAAGCCTTTTTTGGTGGCCAAGAGCATGAAGATGCTCCGGTGGCATGACTAGGGAGCAAGCGTATGAAAAAGTGAATAATATAAGTGTCATCTTCGGTAAAACTGCAAAGGGTGAAGAAAAAAAAATATGGAAAAAGAGATATGTCTTCTTCAACATATAAGTGCAATCTTGATGTGAGACACTGTATTGATGTCATGCATGTTGAGAAAAATGTATGTGATAGCATTGTTGGCATGCTTCTCAACATATAAGGTAGTTCCAAGGATGGTATGAAGGCAAGAATGGATTTGCAGACAATAGGAATATGCAAAGACTTACTTCCAAGACCATATGGTAATAGAACTTATTGTCCCCCGACTTCTCATACTTTATCTAAGGATGAGAAAAGAAGTTTTTATGAGTGTTTACATGGCACAAAAGTTCCCTCGGGGTATTCTTCAAATTTTAAGAGGCTTGTATCTATGAAGAACTTGAAATTACTAGGCCAGAAGTCTCATGAATGTCATGTATTAATGCAACAGCTACTCCTATTAGCTATTTAAGGCATTGCCGAGTATGATCTTCGACACATTTTGACTAGGCTTTGTTTCTTCTTCAATGTTGTTTGTAGTAAAGTTTTCGAGATTGAACAATTGGATGAATTGGAAAATGAAGGATATCTTATCTTGTGCTAACTTGAGAAGCTTTTTGTTCCTTCATTTTTTGACATCATGGTTCATCTAATTGTTCATCTAGTGAGGGAGATCAAGTTGTCCAGCCCTCCATTTACGGTGGATGTACCCAATTGAAAGATCTATGAAATTCCTAAAAAGGTACGTGTAGAACGCATACCAGCCAGAAGCATCAATTGTTCAAAAGTATGTATCTGAAGAGGCCATGGAATTTTGTCAAAATTATTTAGCCAAAGTAAGATATATCAGGCTTCCGAAACATCAGCATGCTAAAGGGGGTAGACAAAGGGCTTCAATAAAGAGTGTGGATGCTGATGAATTGTCACAAGTCCACTTATACATCTTGAATAATATTGATGAAGTTCAAGGTAGCATAGCTGCACATAAAGAAGTTGTAAGGAAAGAAAATCCCCGAATGACTGAACAAAGGTTGATTAGAGAGCATAACAGAACTTTTGCAAATTGGTTCAAACAAAAGGTCGATGGAGAGGAATCTATTTCTTAGACAATCAAATGGTTAGCACGTGATCCTGAGGTTGATGTCATAAGTCGAAATTCATATATAAGAAAGGGTTATACATTTTACACGAAGTCCCTAGATGATAGGAGCATAGTCCAGAACAGTGGTGTTATGTTAGAGGCTGAATCTATGCGCTTCTCCAGTTTGAAAGACAAGAGGCCTAAATTGGCAGTCATGCCATATTACAGGGTTATTGAAGAGATTTAGGAGGTGGACTATGTCGTGATTAGATTTCTCATTTTCAAATGCAAGTGGGTTAATGTCAATAATGGTGTTCAGATCGATCAGCTAGGATTTACATTAGTCGATGTCAATAGTAGAAGTTTTGGAGATGAACCTTTTATTATGGCAGACCAGGCGAAACAAATTTTTCATATCACCGATCAAGAAAATAAAATGTGGTCTGTAGCTTTCCAAGGAAAAAGGGTCATCGATATTGATGAGGAAAGTCATGCAAATTATGGTCTTCCTGAGAGTACTCCTTTTTCAAGGGGTCTACCAGACATGAACGAACAGGATGAAACGGATTATGAACCCGACATAAGAAATGATCATCAAGAAGAGATATGGGAGGATATCCCTTTATAAAAGAGTCAATTCATAAGGCAATATTCATCTGCACAATTCTTTGAAAAATCTAAGGTTTTAACACTATTATATTCTTTCTATGTTTTTAAACAATGTCACTAACTCTATGAAGTTTGTTATTGTTTATTTTTATGGCAGGATCCGATCTAAAGGGGCATGTTATAAAAGAGGATGTTATGTTGTTTGATGGGAATCAGATGAAGGCATGGTGAATATTAGGCATGTATGTTGATTTAAGTGTTGTATTTGTAAGTAAGTTATATATCTTATCATATAAATTAATTTAGGTGTTGTAGTCAATAATATTTGTATTCTGCTTTTTCTCAATTCAATTTATTCATAATTGTTCATGGCTTGTTGCTTAAAGTATAATCTTTTATGTGCTGGATTGGATGGTGGATTTGTGTATATATGATCAGGAAGAGCAGAGCAGGGAAAAAATTCAAGAAAATTTAGACCACAAATAAAAACGCCGGTCTTAAAAGTTCAACTTTTAAGACCAGATATATTCGGATGTATTTATATGTGCGATCTTAAAGGTCAGGTGAACATATTTGATATTAGTGTGGTATTAAAAGTTAGTCTTTCAAGACCGATGGTTTAATACGTCTGGTCTAAAAAGCTAATTTTTAAGACCGGATGTATTTATCAGGCAGTCTTGAAAGTAAGTCTTTTAAGACTGCATATAATTAATTGTCTGGTCTAACAAACTGCTATTTTAAAAGCGCATTTATTTTTGTCCGATCTTAAAATTCTGACCTTTTAAGAGCAGCCTATTTTTTGTCCGGTCTTAAACATTGAGTTTTAAGACCAACCAAAAAATATTTCAGTTCTATTTTAGTACAAATTTTAAGACCTGATGTTTTAAATGTTTAGTCTTAAAACAGTTTATTTAAGATCGGTTCGAGTCTGGTCTTAAAGATATACTTTTAATACCACCTGGAACAAGACCAGTCGCGAGTCCGATCTTACGATGCCTCTTTTATCCAGTGTTAAAAGCATTTTTTGTACCCATGCCACCTCCTCCTCCTCCTCCTAAAATTGAGGCTCTAACGTAGATGTTCGCAAGCCTTAATCACGACACAAGGCATCTCATGGCATACGCCAATACATTGAACAAGAAGTTGAATCACATACTTCATCACAATGATGATGTTGAATATGACTTGCAGTCAAACCCTTTATCTCCCTCCTCTAATGATGAGGATGAGGATGACAGTGATGGTGATACTAGACATCATCATTGTTTTCTTGCCTGACCTCCACATCCTCCTCTTCTATGTCTTCTTCCTTATCCTCATCCTCATTCTCATCATCAGATTGGAGGGAGATAAAGTGAAGATAAACAAGTTAATAACTTACGGTTATTAACTAAGAACCATAAATTATTCTTATCAACATACTTAGCAATTCTAACTTAATAAACATTAATTAAAGCTTTCGAAATCTTTCCTCATCCTTGTGCTACCTATGGGTGCCTGCCTCCCTGTTTTCATCTGATGATCGCCATCATAAGAATGAACTAAGTATCTTTCATTATGCCATGCATGTTCAACTTCCTATGTATGTAATGATGGTTTTTTCATATCCCTTCCATATGTGTATTATTTAAACTCCACATTTTCATATGTTTTCCCTATGTTTTTTTCATTGTATTCCTCTTTGTTCTCTTGCTCAATCGTCAAGATGAAATGTTGTGTGGAAGACATGCCAGAATACTCTCGATGTCATCCTCCTTCTCCTCTTCCTCAACCTCCACCTCCTACTCCTACTTCTTCAACATCCGCCTCCTCCTCCATATACTATGCTTCCTCAATTGGAAACAATGTTTCAGCATGCACAATAGACTAACCATTCCATGAGAAGTCATTTAGGATACCTCTCCAGTTTGAACAGAAAGGCGATTCTCATACTTGATGAGTATGGGATTGGCCATGATCCTAACAGTAATCCTTGCCAATCCTTTGGTAAGGAACAGCTTGGGGTTCATCGGGCTACTTGACACTGTTTCTTTCGTTTTATCCTTTTTCCTTTTTAAATATTTTGTAAAACAAGAATATATCCAACAGTTCTCAGAAAAATACCGTCATAAAATAAAATAAATAATAATTCTTATACTAATTATTCTTAATGAATGTCATAAAAGAACAATCGTCAGTAACACTTACAAACAATCAGTCTTTGACAAACTAATAACGGTTATTAAAAACCAACAATCACTATTTATAAAGGACACACAACTCGATGATCCATGAAACTCTCTCTATATAAACGTCTGAAAATTGAACTCCACTTCCATTTCAACTTCTTATAGCTCATCATCTCGGGACAAACTGATAGGTGAACATCCTCCACCAACAAGCATTAAAGGGCTCATCCACATAACCTACAAGCTCCATCATATGGTCCAGGTTTACTTTTGAGAGCATGGATGTAAGGACCACTACTTAAAAGAACTTACCTATAACATCCCAAATTTTGGGATTTTAAAGTATGAATAATATATGGAAATTAACCATGAAATTTGGCCTAAAAATAATTATGAAGTTAATTATTGAAAACTTAGGCATTTATTTTCCTTGCCATATTTGGAAATAAAAATCATGGAAAATAATTGAAAATTATGGGAATTAAAATTTTGTAATTAAAAAAGAACCCATATATCAGCAACACACACACACAAGCCCAACAAAACCCATCCAACCCTCAGCCCATCGAATTGCAGTTGTGTGTGTGTCCAACCCTCAGCCCATCGAATTGTAGCTGCGTGTGTGCGCGCGCGCCCGCGTGTGTGTATGATAGAGCAGCGCCCATTAGCAATAAAAAGTCCATACGTGCAAGCCCATAGAACCTGACCCATATACCTCCAAACCTATTCTTTAATTACTCAACCTCCAGTTCATGGAGATCACAGTAGAAGTAAATCACGCAAAGCAACTGCAAATCAAATAAAGCAACACCAATCTCATCTAAATTAGTCTTGCGTATTCATATTAGGAATTCTACTGTGCACGCAAGATTTCAGCGACGCCAAACGCACTGAAGCCACGGAAGACCAGCATCTTGAGCCTAGCATCAACGACTCCCATACCTCTCGAACCCGACATAATGTTTTCATCCCTGTCAGTTCTCATCTCTTTTGGGCTGGACCTCCAGTATATATTATATATTGATGTCCTTTGTTTCCCATTCATTCAGTCAACTGAAAGTGAGAGTCTGTGAGAGTGAGAGATGCAGAAGATAGATAGAGTGAGAGAGCGTCGAGAGAGAGAGAGAGAGAGTCATAAGCCAAACGTTCTCCTCTGCTCCTTGACGCGAGAACAGGGGAAGTGAGAAAAGGCTAATCCTCATTGTTTCTGCTTAAACCTGAAGGTAATCCATTAAACTTTCTCTTCCTCCAGTGTTTCGTCATTGCCCATAGGTAGATTTTGAGTTTTAAGCTGTTGCTAAAACTGAAACTGAAATGAAAAAGAAAAAAAGGAGGTTGTCCCCCCCCCCCCCCCAACACACACACACACACCTGTCTGTGTGTGTCGTTGTTGCCTCTCTCTGTGTGTATTTAAGTTGCATTTGTTCTTGCTGCCTCTGTGTGTGTGTGTGTAGTTGCTCGACACGCATGCGCCTACTGCATTTATATTAAGTTGATGTCCTATATGCTTTCTGCCATGAGAATATGTAGGTAAATATTAAAGCCACAAAAAAGAAGGAAAAAAATGCTTCTGTATGTGTGGTTGTCATGTATGGTAGATAGACAGACAGACAGACACAAACCCACACACACTCACTCACTCACTACATGCCATGAAGTGTGTATATATATTTCCACCCTGTGTGTACGTGTGTGTGTACACCTAATGTGAGTTTTGTGGATTTGAAAAATAAATTTGAATGATAAATATAGTACCAAAGTTTTGCTGGTTGTAAATATATTATGGAATTATTATTTATTAAGTTCAAATTGGTGTGTGTGTGTAAATTTTATTTTGTGTAATGTTTGTATTTATTAAACTCAAGGTTTTTATTTCTATAATCATATAGGATGAAACGTTATACTTTAGGAAGAGAAACATTATATATAATACTTCAAGGCATAATTTGTATAATAATTAGTATTTATTAAACTCCTAATTTAAAGTGTTAGAAAAGTCTCTCAGAGTCTAAAATAATTGTAGAGAGATAATAATAATAATAATAATAATAATATTATTATTATTATTATTATTATTAGGAAAGGGAATAAGTGATAGATACAAAGGGTATCATTATTAAGGGAATTTTTAGGGGTTAATCCACTTTTGATTCCCTAAAAAAAAGAATCCACGTAGTTAGATACTTTGCGACGCCATAAGTGACTAACGATACTGATAAATGTTTATAGGCATACTTTGATACCTCCACTGATCGCAGTACCTAAAAAAAATTTAAGGATTTAAGTTAAAGGTGGCTAACTATTATCTTATTGTGTATGTAATTATATATGACTAACTATGTTCGTTATAATATTTGCATATGTGTATCCTAGATATGGATTGGGGTTGCGTGTCCCATAGGGCTGTGTGTCCTAAAATAAGGCTACATGTCCTAAAGGGCTGTGATCCTTGGCCAATAACTGCAATTACGGTGCGACTTGTTTACTATGAATTATTCTATATTTAACATAAAATATATTTCCTGGGATCCATCCATTTGAACTCCAGACCACATGAAAGAGACAAGTAGTGGATCGGGATCAAGAGGGAAGGCACATATGTAAAGGTTACAGCAAAGGAACTTTTTGGGAAAATATGTGTAGATAAACTCTCATTATCATTTATCATTTGTCTATTTTTGGATTATTGTATTAATATCTGCCTATAAGATAGATTCGAATCATGAATAATCTATCCTCGTGTTTTCAAACTAAATTATTTTAAGGAAATTTTATTCCGCAATTAAATCATCCAAATCATTTCGATGCCTATGAACTACAACTCTGATAAATAAAGGCCCCACAGGGCAGGGCGTCACATTACCACCCTCATTCGCTCTTTGAACAAGAAGGTGGACAAGTTACTAAAGAAAAAAGACTATAATGATGCATTAGATTCTTAAGATATATCCATAACTTTTTATATTTAGTTTGTTTATATACATTGTCTTCTTTTTTTTTTTCTTTTTTGTAAAAAAGGTGGTTGCATAATCAAGCCCCAAATTTTTTTCTTTAAAAACAAAATTGAAATACATAGCAGTTATTAAATAAAACTCGTCACTTATTAGAATACCATCTAAAAGCAAATTATATAATGGTTATTAACAAAAAAAAAACTTAATAAATGTAAAAAAAATAAATAACAATTCTTTTGAGCGAGCCATGATGTAAATTTATAGGCACGATAACCCAAAAAACCTACATTCCCCTTCTATTTAAATATCTAAAATTAAATACACTTCACACTTAATCTGTTCGAATGAAATCCACCAAAATCTTAACCCTACGACTCTTGTTCTCTTTTTCTGCCATCAGGAGTCGCTTTCAATCGAATCCCACCATAAAAAGCCTTCATCTGACTTCTCAACAACAAATGTGCTAGTAAATATACTTGACCCTTACCTTAATGACTGCTGCATGAGTTGTTTTTGTTCGTGAGCTCTAGCCGATTGTGTTGCCTTTGTGAATTCATGCTGCAATAAAGCATCCAATGTGACATTAAATTGTTTCTATGATGTTTTTTTTAAACCCTAATATTGCACTAATCAAAGTTTTCTTTCTTATTACAAAAAATTGTCAATTCATTGCTTTGATTCACTGTTCATACTCTCTTAATCTTTTTTAAAGTTATTTTGAGAGATATGAATCCCTAAGTAAATACATTTCCTTTCTTGTAAGTATATATCCATATCTCCAAAAGTCACTTCAAAAAGATTACAAGGGATATAAAGAATAAACTAGTTCAGTTGTACCAAGAGGCGATAAAGCATTCAAGGTTACATTAAATTGATTTTGTGAAGTTATGTTTTTTTTTCTGGAAATTATAGTATTACTCTGATCAAATGTTCCTTTCCTATTATTGGAAGTTGTCAACCCATTGCTTTCACTATGGAGGTTCCCACTCTATTGATCTTTTGTGAGGTCACTTCTGGGGATATGGATTCCTAAGCAAATACCTCATTTCTTGAATGTATCCATATCTCCAGAAGTTACTTCCAAAAGATCAATAGGGATATGATGAATAAACTAGTTCAATTGCACCAAGAAGTGATAAAGCATTTAATGTGACATTAAATTGTTTTTGTGAAGCTATGTTCTTTTTATTTTAAAAAAAAAAAAGACTCATTATTGCTCTGATCAAACGTTCCACTCTTGTTTTTGTACTAAGCAAGTGCCACCAAGTTAAGAGCTTTGAAATTGAACATTATGATCAGTCCTAGACTTTTCAATGTGAGAGTTTCTAAGCTACTTGGTCTCAACTCTATTTACTAGAATAGTCCCACATCGAATAAGCATGCAATATGGGATGGATAAAGATTTTCTAGGCTTTATGCACTACTATAAAATAGTGATTTAACGTCCCCCAATTAATGTCCATTTTTTAAAAAATAGACGTTAAAAAGTAGGCGGTGACACTATTGTAATTTTCTCCTTACTTTTAACGTCCGTTTTGTAGAAATGGACGTTAAAAGTGTACATTTAACGTCTAATTTTTGAAAAACCAGTCATTGAAAATCAAATTTTTTTAGTTTCAATGATTGTTATTGAAAAACCAGTCGTTGAAACTCAAATTTTATAAATTTTTTTAATGCAGTTAGTTTCTAATTAAATTTAATAAATTATATCTACATATTATCACATATATCTAGATATTCCTAATATGTAGCCTAAAATTTTGATAGTTAAAATAAGAAATCTAACCTATTTTGATTTAGTTAGTTTCTAAATAAATTTAATAAATTAAACAATATATCTCTTTACACACACCCACCAAACGTTTTTTTTTTTTAGTTTCAACGAATGGTTTTTAAAAATCAGTTATTGAAAGTCAAATTTTTGGAGTTCAACGACTGGTTTTGAAAAACCAGTCATGGAAACTCAAATTTTATAAAAAAAATTTAGATGCAGTTTGTTTCTAATTAAATTTAATAAATTATATATATATATATATATATATATATATATATATATATATATATATATATATATATATATATCCCATATTTATAGCTATTCCTAATATTTAGTCGAGAATTACGGTAATTAAAATAATAAATCTAACTTTTTTTTTTAGTTTCAACGACTGGTTTTTAAAAACAGTCATGGAAACTCAAGTTTTATAAAAAAAAAATTTAGATGCAGTTAGTTTCTAATTAAATTTAATAAATTATATATATATATATATATATATATATATATATATATATATATATATATATATATATATTATCCCATATTTATAGCTATTCGTAATATTTGGCCGAGAATTACGATAGTTAAAATAAGAAATCTAACTTTTTTTTTGGATTTTATATATATATTCCTAATATCTAACCTAGAATTTTGATAGTTCAAATAAGAATGAAATAGGATCAAGACGCAAGGATTGTTGCAACAATTATCTATTATATGATCTTATTTTGAGGGATAAAGATGTGGGTCCATGTAAGGAATAGAGTAAAGATTGATTGTTGCTGGAGATACACGCACATGAAAATCCAAGAAAGAGATATCAAGATCGATCAAAAGGCACGTGGGCCCCACCAATTAAATGAGAATTGAAACCCTAAACATCTTCTATTAAATGAAGACTAGAGACACAAGGACGCAGCATGAGACGCGACGGCATTTAGAGAACACCAGCGGCAGACTTGGAGAATAAAACAGAGACAATGCACGTAGAGACGACGGCTAGATTGAATTAATATTCAAGGATAGCTACAAGCAGAGAACGCACAGACAGAGCACCTGGACATCAAAAATTTGGAGGGACACATACACACACAACGACCCAAACAATATGTCATGAACTATGAGCATGCTCCACAGCCTCCAAATCTATCGTTCGTCGCTAGTTGCAGATCTACGTCTCTCTTTCTCTCTTAACTAAACAATATGTCGAGCAACGATCCCAAGCACCGTGAAGAAGAGGAAGCCCCCCACAGGTCATGATGAGGATACCAAAGCTCCACCTTCCTGGTACTTTCTTTTGTTTCTAAATGGATAGTTCCATTGTAGTGCTTTTCTTCTCTATTTCCCTGTGCTTTCTTTCGTTTGTAATTTTTAATTTTTTTTCTTTATTTTATTAAGTTGGCCTCTGGGTAATGTCTTCTATTTCATTTAGTTAAGACTGTTGTTTATCATTCATTTTCAATCCATTCTTTTTCTTGTGAGGCTTTAGCCTGTTCAAATTGCGTCTTATATTGTGTTTTAGATGGTTTTACAGACAACCTAGAATGCATACATATAGTAGATTTATGGACATACAATGACCGTAATTTAGAAAACAATTTTTAACGACTATTTTTTAAACAACAGTTGTTGTAAGATAGAAAACAATTTTGGACGACTGTTTTTTCAAAAACAGTCGTTGTAAGTTATAAATTTTCAACGATTCTTTTATACACGACCCCTAAAATAGTCATCTAAGGGTCTAGAAACATGTGTAGGACCTGTTTTTTGTAGTTATAAACTTTGAACGACACTCTTATACATGATCTCTAAAACTAGTCGTCTAAGGGTCTTAAAAACAGACGTTAAAAGATAAATTTTCAACGACTATTTTTTGAAAAACAGTCGTTATAAGTTATAAACTTTCAACGACATTTTTATACACGACCTCTAAAAATAGTCGTCTAAGGGTCTAAAAACAGTCATTAAAAGTGTTTTTTATAGTAGTGATGGCTTGAATCAATTGCACTCTTGACCTATACTCATAATATAATCAATCACACTTATATTATGACTTATATCTCATAATATAAGTGTTCATCACATATACTTTGTGTCTCATAAGCAATTAAACCAAGAAATCAACAACCTAGTGAAAAAAAAAACACGAATGTCATCAACAATTAATACAGATATTCATAGGTTTTTTTCCCCAATCCATTACTTTCAAGGTTAATTCATATGAAGAGACACAATATATAGATAAACAATTACATCATCACTTGGATAGGTCAATAGTTGCTATTGGTTCTCCTCACAAAGCTTGCAATGTCATGATCTATCCCATATTCTCTAGTCCAACAAACTTAGAAACTCTCACTTAAAGAGTATCACAACCATACATCACTATTATTATATAAAAGTTATAAAATTTAAAGGTTCTTAATTAGGATGGTTATCCTTGTATTAAATACATAATAATTGTCTTAGTAAAATCATTATTTAATAGTATTTTAAAAGTCAATCGTTCTTAAAAAAACTGTATTTTATGTTAAATTACGGTTGTTAAAATGAGATCATTATGTAACATATGAGCATTACCATACCATGTATTATAATGATTTTTCAAATGTGTCCATCAATTATTATCATAGCATAGCCTTACCAAGCCTCAATATATAACAAGTCTCTTCTTATAACTATTATAGTAAGTCAACAATGAATAATGGTTAAAAACCGTAATTTATATGCCTGCATATATGACAGGAAGGAACCGTGAAGTGTGACAATTAATAACCATCACATATCGTAGTAGTGATTATTTAGCATATGTTGCTAATCATTATGCTAAATCTCTTCTGGTATCTTCTTTTGAGATTTTTCTCCTCAGCGATCTTTGATTATATATGTTAATTTGGAAATGATTTCCTTATATAAGAAAATAATTTGGAAACACTAAAAAAAATAAATCAAATTTCCGTTGGTAATTGGATTTTTTACTGAAAAAATCGTTGCAAAATAGATTACCAACAATAGATAATTCTGTGCAAAATGAAATTACCAACAGAGTTCTAATCCCATTAGTAATTTCATCCCTGATCCCACTTTTTTTATAGTCAAATGTAACATCCCAACTTTTCAAAAGTAGTATAATTTTTTTTTCCATCAGAGTAGAGCATCGGAGTGATTGAGTAACTGATATATATAGATTTAAAAAACCATAAGTCTAGCTAATTACAATAACGGTACATTATACCGAGTGTTATAAAAAAGGAATTACATCAAAAAAAATGTAACATCCCAAATTCCAGGTTCGAAAATCGTGTCGGTCAACACTTAGCTTTAAGAAAATCAACAGAGTTTGAGATGCTACAGCTTAGAGTACTGCAGAAGTGGATAGCGTGCGCTAAGATCTGGACAACGAGTATCTGATATAAAATGCCCAGACATGTGATGATGCCTGGCATAAGCTGGATATATTAAATATCCCGAAGGAATATTCATGTGATACAATTTACAGAGATTAAATACAATTCTCTGATAAAGAAAGTCTTAAACTAGACCTACGGCTTGGAATATCACTCCCAGTGCATGCAGATGTACAGTTATCCTTTAACAACAACATGAATTCAAACAACACACCACAACCAGCATATAACACACATACCACATATACACATACTGTAAATATCAGAGTTAGTGTTACAGTACACGGACGTACCTTCGTTTGACACTATACAGTATTTCTAGCGGAATACGGTGCGACAGTTGGTCAGAACGTATTCAGGGATATCCTATAAGGATAATATTGTTTCTATTAATTCATAAACATTATTCCAAGAGATATCTTGGCTATATAAGACCATTTTACCCCTGGTGGATTTATTTTCCAATTTATTCCCTAATTTTCGGAAAAAAACGCTGATCCAGCATTTATGGGCAGAATTTCGCCTAACTTCGAAAAATCATAACTAATTCTAGAAAAATCGAACCGAGTATCCGTAAAATTTCCCAGAATCCTTGAGAAGTCTACTTTCGAGGAAAAATACTGGAACTTACCCATAACTCATGGAAAATTCCCAGTTTAATCATTTCAAACTGTTGCCCAGAATTTCGCACAGAAAACATAACCTAACTTCTGAGATTTATATCTTTTTGCACAGAGCTTCAAATCACACACTCTTTATAGATTTAGAAAGCCCTAGATGTCTAATTTCACCATGAATTTTCTTAGGATTTTCAAACATCATCTTCTTCATAAAATACTGGCGTTTTTACCTCTGACTCCAAGAATCGCTAATTGATAAGATTTCGCCAGAGCTTTGCTATTTTGATCATAATCTTCCAAAAATTTTGCTATAACTTCTTCTTCATCAAATTTTTGAAATAAATGCAATGGAAACCATAAAAACATGAAAATAAAACTATATTTGGAAGATTGAAGATCAAAATAATATTTTCTAACATTTTTACTTTATAAACTAAGAACTTAAACTATGAAACTAAAAACTCTCTTACCTCTTGAAGAATACTAGCTTCCTACTTCTTGAAGCTCCTCACTCTCTCCCTTTCTCTCTATTTTTCGGTTGAGGCTTGGTGAATTGGTGGAAATTGTGTGAAGAGGAGGCTTCTATTTATAGCCAAATTATGAGTAGCCTCCAAGCAATTCAAATTGATCTTAGCCCTTGGTATTTACTTGGAGAAGAGGGAAAAATCTTGCCCCTACACCTCACCAAAAACGTCCACCCTCCCCCCTTAGCTCTTAAGTTGTTGCTTCATCTCCTATTTACTCCCAAATGCTAATTTAGTTAGGCCTAAGTTGGTGTTTTAATTCAAAATCCAATTTCACTTTTGTAATCCTAATTTTATGACTAGATTTATGGTGATTTTTAATTTCCCAAACACTTAGGTATGAGTCTTAAAAGTAACCGAAAATAATTTTGGGAATAGTCAAATTGAAGCTCTTAATTCACTGATTCCAAATATGTATTTATATTTAATATTTAGTTCCAATATTTCAATATATGATTTAATTTCTATGAATTCTCCTTGATTTGCATTTGATTAACAATTACTTGCTTCCCAAGTTTCTTTACTTGCTCCCCAAGTTTCTACTAATCTTCTCTCACACTCTATTGACCATGTGTTTGTATGTCTTTTAATACAATTTCCCCTTCTTCTTAGCTCAAGAAAATCGTCCCCCTCTCTTTAATTTTCAATTATCAATTTACATTTTATTTGCTCTCACATCTTAGGAAGAAAAACCCTTTTATTGGTCCAAGTAATTTCACAAAGATTTAGGATTAAAGGTTAATACAATTTCTTCATTCTTAAATTGGTAATTTTCGCCACTTTTATTAGTGAAAGGAAGAATTAGATAAATCCTTGGTTACTATTGCTAATATAGTGTTTTAAGGGTTACTAGACTTAATTACCAAAGTTTGACAAGTTTCTAATTTAATTTTGATGATTAAAAACTCCTTGTATGCTAATCAATATCATTTGGTCTTTAATTATGACCTTTAAAAAACTACTCATTAACTAATCTCAAAAATTAATAAAGTATCTCAATTACTGCAATTTCAATTGCCCAATAATTGTTACTAATTTCCTCTAATTGATTTTATCATCCTCCGATGATTAAAATGATATAATCAAGATTATACTAAATTATGATAATCTTAGATAGTCCCAAGACTAATTATGACTAATCATGAATTTAACTTAATAAAAATTCACTTGCCCAATAATTATTTTTAATATTCACTAATTAGAGACAACATACTTTCTAATTTTTAACAAATATTTAGTTGCCTCTTAGGATCTATCATAACATTATCAAAGTATTTTATAACCCCTAACCTCACTTAGGAATTTGTAGCTCTTTATTCCTCCTAATTTCATGAGAAATCACCTTAAGAAATAAAGTAATTATTTTACTAGATTTGAGACCACATATTCACCTATTTTAATAGGTGTTTTCTATCAAAATATAGTGGCTATGCTAAATAGGATTTTTGGGGTATTACAAAGAAATCTTCTGCCGGATCTCTAAGCATGCCGCTTTCCCTTCTCCTCCGTCTTTGATTCTCCTAACCCTGACGCTATGTTAAGAGCTGAGGTCCAATGCATATAGACCTCAGGTAACGGTTAACCTCATATTTACATATACGGTATATAAGCACAACAAATGAATCACTTCTAAATATATCGCTCCCAGTTAATGAAAATGTACCGCTCCCAGCGAAATGTACCGCTCCCAGTGAATACAGATATACCACTCCCAGTGCATGCATATGTTCAGTTATCCTCTAACAACACTATGTAATTAAACAACACACCACCAACATGCATACAACATACATACCACATAGACATACCATAAATATCAGAGTTAGTGTTACAGTACGCGAACGTACCTTCGTTGACGATATATGGTATGACTGTTGGTCAGAACGTAATCACAGATATCCTATAAGGATAATATCACATGTAATCAATTACTAACATCATAACAATCATTTTAGTCATAAATGACCATTTTACCCCTGACCTCTCTAATCGGCGAAATTTCGCCAGAACTTCGTTACTTTGACTCTAATCTTCTAGAATTTCAACATATCCCTTACTCCAACATATTTTCCAAAATAAATATCATATCTATCCTAAAACATGATATCTAAAACATACTGGAAGATTAAAGATCAAAACAACATCTACCCTAAAACTTTAAGAATTACCGAACTAAAGACTAGAACCGAAGAACTTACCCAGAACTTCGCTACAAATTTCCCCGGGCTCCTCCTTCTTCTCCTTGCTCTAAAATTTTGAATTCCTTGAGAGGATTTGGTGTGAAAAATTATGAAGAAGGCTAAGGCTATTTATAGAAAAAGACGATGTCATTTCGGTAATTCCTTTGAACTTTGTCTGATCAATTTCTGACCGTTAGATCGCACTTCTTTGAAGTGGCAAGATCTTGGCCATACACCTCTCAAAGACGATGTCATCCTTATGACATCATTCCTTGCTTTTTGGTCTTATACCAATAAAGCTTCCTGTTCGGTGTCCTAATCGCGTATTCTTGAGAAATCTCAAAATTCCGGGAACATAGCCCCGAAGATCTCTTCTTCCTCTTTCAAGATACTTGGGTTAACTAAATTTTTGATCCCATTCAGGGCATTCCGTTGCTTGCCGAACATTTCCGGACATACGCTGTCGAATACGAAAACGACTCCTGGCAACACCAACTTATGGATAAAAATTTTCTGATTCGTAATATGTTCTGATCTTTACCAACTCATCCCCGGATTTCATTTTATGAATTATTTTCTATAGGTTTTCATTTCTACTATCTGTTCTAGTTCCATAAAATATCTTCTTGACCTTATCTCATAATCACTCTATCAATTACGGAAATGACTTCGGAGATAGCCTACTTTGAGATAAAAATTCACTTGTCTATAATATACTCTGACTTTAGAAACATAGTTCATGGTTTTCTAGGTAGAATTTTATTTCTATCCGTTCTCGTTCTATTTGCTACCTTGAGTTTTAAATATGTAAACTAGAGTTTTCATCTCTCCTCTTGATTTTTTCACTACACACACACACACACACATGCACAACACTTAGACACACACACACTCACAACACACACATGTATATTATATATATTTACTTTATTTTTATACTATTTTAATTAATAACATTATTCTCTTAATTCGTGCTTTAGATAATTAGCCAATAATTACATAATTAATCATTTACTAATTGTTCATAATTTTCTTAATTAGTAATAATTATTATCTCACAACTATTTTACTGACATTGGTAATTTATGCACTATGCATAATATTAAAAATCATGGGGCAACTTATGTTCCCGAAAATGATATTTAATTTTGCCTTATTATTTTCCAAGGAAAATAATCCCATAAATTATCTAATCTAAATTAGAAACAACATACTTTCTAATTTTTAATAAATATTTAATTGTCTCTAAGGATTTTATCATAATTTTCTCAGTGTATTTTATAACCCATAAATATTTCAGGGGTCTATTCGCAAATTATCTAATGTTTTAGGGACCTTTTCGCACATTATTTATTCTTAGGAGAAATTGTCCTAATAATAAGATAAATTCAATACAAGGTGTTTGAGACCTCATATTCACCTATTTTCAATAGGTATATTCGACTAAATTATGATACTTATCATAAGTAGGATTTTTAGGGTATTACATCAAATAATTAGATTACATTTGTAAATTATTTGCTTATATGAGCAAATCATTTGGAAATGATTTGCTCATACATGAGAAAATCATTTCCAAATCAACATATATAAAAAATGATTGATATATAAGCCGACTCAAAAATGAGAAACTGAATAATATTCAAATTTAGATTTTGGCTTTACTTATTCCCTGCCTTGTTCCCAACTGTTGGAAGATTGAAGTAAAGAACACTAATAAAAGTTCTCAATGTAGATAAAACATGTGGATCGTACAATTTTATTAAAATAATAAAAAGGACACAACAGATGGAATTTAGAAAATTATCTGGCACCCTCCATAATTATTGGAATAAGAAAATTATTTCAGTAGGTCCCCCATTTACCTTTTGCTTAGATCGCTAGTTACTTAATTTTTGTATAATGTACGAACAAAATGTAACTCACTCAAATCAAATATAATACATTTAATTAGTAGACCCAAATACATAGAAGCAACTGATTCATTTCAAATAAAAACACTCACATCGTTTCTTTAAACAAGCGAGACATAAAAAAAAAAAAAAAAAAAAAAAAGCATATCAAACAGACAGAAACCCTAAAAACCAAAAAAGACTTTGTCTTCATCTTGTTTATGTAACATCTCATTTTAAAAAGAGCGGAAAATTTTTTTTTTACGATGATCAGAGTAGAGCAATTTCGCAAAACGAGTAACCGAACCTTAATACTACATAACCACAGTGTAAGTGTACTTATACAGTCATCTACTATCCACAAGGAAACAGCCCTTAACTAGGCACATAAAACTAAAGCCATAAAATTCCTTCTGCCATCCTACTCCAGCTGCCTGCCCCATCCTCAACCCTTGGTTCGCCCGAACCTGAAGTTACAGCTGAGATCCAATTATCATTTGGATCTCAGGTAACGGTTAACCTTATGCTCAAATAAAACAGTATATGGATAACAGCTATTTAACAACACATAATAGCAGTAAATCACTACATAAGCACACAGCAGATGTATGATCACAACAATAACAGAACATAAGCACAAAGCAGTATGTAAAGTCCCACAACATGTCTGCACATAACCAATGTCACGACGGCCCATCGTGTCCTCAGCGCTAGGAAAACCCAACGGCGTTATCAAGACTATAACCCGTATGAAGCTGTATGTAAAACCGACAACCCTAAACAGAGCTTCGGTATATAAGCATGTCTATCACATATATGTATATGAGCAGCATAAGTGTTAAGGTTACAATACGCATCCGTACCTCCGTTGACGGTTTCTGGCACTTTCGTCAAAGTACGGCACGTTTGACAGCGGCACGACAGCAGAAACAGCGGTTCGTGGTTTCGGATATCCTAGAAGAATAACATCACCGGTGTGAGCATTTAAGATCATATCAGGCAATTTCGGTACAAATTACCATTTTGCCCCTAGTTTGATCACTTAGTGGAATTTTGCCAGAGCTTCGCTATTTTGACTTTAAACTCTCAAATTTTGCTATAACCTTTCCTCTAACATATTCCTAAGATAACTATCATATTTATTCCTAAAACATGATATCTAAGCTAACTTGAAAAAATTAGAGACTACTCTAGCTATTCTACTATAACTACCGAAAAAACTACTTAACTAAAGACTATAGACTGAAGAACTTACTCAGAGTTTTGCTATGAATTTCTCCGGACTCCTCCATCTTCTTTCTTTGCCAAATTTTCGAAAATCACAAGAGGATTTAGTGTGAGAATTCCAAATGAAATGGTGGCTATTTATAGAAAAAGGCAATGGCATTTTGGTAATTCCTTTGAACTTTGTCTGATCAGTTTCTGGCCGTTAGATCGCACTTCTTCAAGATGGCAAGATCTTGGCCATACACCTCTCAAAGATGATGTCATCCTTAGTCATCAAGGTGATGTCACACACTTGCTTAAGAAGGTTTCTACCGATAAAGTCCCAGTTCGGTGTCCGAATCGCGTAATTTTGGAAAATCTCAAAATTCTGGAAGCAACACTCTGAAGATCTTTTCTTTCTCTTTGAGAATACTAGATTTTCCTATCCTTATACTCTCATTAAGGATATTCTGTTATCTGCCGAAAATCCTCGGTATTTGCGACCGGTTACCGAAATGACTTTGGAGACAACCTACTTTGAGATAAGAATTTACTTGTTCATAATATACTCTGACCCTAAAAACATGATATCTAAGCTAACTTGAAAAAATTAGAGACTACTCTAGCTATTCTACTATAACTACCGAAAGAACTACTTAACTAAAGACTATAGACTGAAGAACTTACTCAGAGTTTTGCTATGAATTTCTCCGGACTCCTCCTTCTTCTTTCTCTCCCAAATTTTCGAAAATCACAAGAGGATTTGGTGTGAGAATTCCAAATGAAATGGTGGCTATTTATAGAAAAAGGCAATGGCATTTTGGTAATTCCTTTGAACTTTGTCTGATCAGTTTCTGGTCGTTAGATCGCACTTCTTCAAGATGGCAAGATCTTGGCCATACACCTCTCAAAGATGATGTCATCCTTAGTCATCAAGGTGATGTCACACACTTGCTTAAGAAGGTTTCTACCGATAAAGTCCCAGTTCGGTGTCCGAATCGCGTAATTTTGGAAAATCTCAAAATTCCGGAAGCAACACTCTGAAGATCTTTTCTTTCTCTTTGAGAATACTAGATTTTCCTATCTTTATACTCTCATTAAGGATATTCCGTTATCTGCCAAAAATCCTCGGTATTCGCGACCGGTTACCGAAATGACTTTGGAGACAACCTACTTTGAGATAAGAATTTACTTGTTCATAATATACTCTGACCCTAAAAACTTAGTTCAAGGTTCTCTAGATAAGATTTTATTTCTATCCGTGGCCATTTATCCTGTTCACATTTTTACTATTATAATATTATTTAATTAACACATGTCTTAAACTTTATAATACTATTATATGCAAAAATCTAAATCATCCTTATCCCTCCCCCTAAAAATTTCGGCCAGCTCACACACACACACACACACACACACACACACACAGACACACACACACACACACACACACACACACACACACACACACACACACACACACACATATATATATATATATATATTCATTTCCCATAATATTCTATTATCTTGCATTTATTTCCCCAAAATTTCCTATTGGTCCATAAGTAATTTCATAGATTTAGGCTTCTAAAATTCCTTGAATAATCCTAAGCTTTTGATCTTGGTTTTCCAAGATTACTTCTTGATCTTTATTATTTATTTAATTTGGCCCAAAAATTTCGATCCTTAATAATACTTATTCGTATTTATTTTATTTCTCATGTTTCCTAAATTTTCTATAAGCTTATAAAATTCCCAAAAATTACTTAATTAATCCTTTAATAATTTCTAATAATTTTCTTACTTAAAACTCATCATTTTCTCACAACAATTTTATTGAAATTAATAATTTAAGCTCCATGCAAATTATCAAAAGTCATAGAGTCAATTTTAGTCTTAAAATACTTTTTAATTTTCCTTCTTTTTATTTTCATAGGAAATAATTTATTAAATTGTCTAAATTAAGGATAATATGCTTTCTAAATTTTTAATAATTGTTTCATGCCTTTTTTGAATTTTTCTTAATTCTCCTCAAGGTTCTTTATGGCCTTAAGGTGCATTTTTCACATTTCCCCCAATAAATTTCCTCTAATTTTCTTAGTGTTTCCTTTTAAGCATAGACTAATCATATAACATGTTGAGACCGAAATCTTCATAAATGGTCATTTTTCATTATTGTGACATAATAGTCCAGATATTAGTTATCCGGGAATTACAGTTTAAATTTCTAGCTACTTGTTTCGCAAGCCACGAAAGTAACCAGCAGGGTCATCTTCAAAGTCGTCTCTGAAAATACGAAAGTCCCTTCCTGGAGCTTTCATCGTTTTTCTGCTCTTCGAATCAGAACCAAACAGCCCTAACAAGCCTCCAACGATACCAACGACGACAAGAACTGCGACACCTGCAACTACATCACCAACCTTAACCTCATTTTTCACTTCATTCTTTTCACTGCTCTCGGGTTTATCCATTCTCTTCTACTTTTAAAAAAACCTTTTCACTATTTTTCATGGTTTTGAACATAGAGGGTCACTTGTATATATAGTGAAATCTAGGAAGATGTATGTAGAGGCGTGCAATAACTTTTCAGTTTAAGAATTTATTAATAATGGTTAATTTTGTGAGTTATTATTGGTGTGGAGTCCAGATCGGATGATTAAGAGGTGTGTTATTGATATTACAATGCTCCATTCGTTGATTACTGCGAAATGGTTAGATGCATGCAAGCTTTAAAGGAGGGCACGACTTACAAATTGGCTCTTGAGCTATACGAGGTTCATTATACACTCACCTGATTGTGAATATAATTATAAGGGGTAAGTAACAGAGAGATATATAGTTTAAGTATCACTTGTATTTATAGTGGAATCTGGGAAGATGTATATAGAGGCGTGCAATAATAACTTTTCAGTTTATAAATTTATTAATAATGATGAATTTCGTGAGTTGTTATTGGAGGAGCGCAGATCGGATAATTAAGAGTTGTGTTATTGATATTGCAATGCTCCATTCGTTGATTACCGTGAAATGGTTCGATGCATGCATGCAACTTTTAAGGAGGACACGACTTACGAATAGGTTCTTGAGCTGTACGAGGTTGATTATACAATATATACTCCCTCCAAATTTTTTGATAAGAAACTTTTATGCCTATTACGCAAAACATACACTTATTTATAAAGATGATGAGTTTAGGCAAAGCAAAATTATTGTTTCCACATAGGACGAAGGCCATAACAGATAATGTTGCTTATAAATAGGACCGGATGGAGTATTTCACTAGAACTAAACTTTATCTTAAAATTTAGTAACTTCTTAATTTTACCCTCATTTAATACTAGCATTAAGAAATGAGTGATAATCGAGATTTGAGAAGTCCCACCAAAAACAATGATTGGCAGTAAAATTTTATATTCATATAATAAATTTCAGGGAGAATTCTAAAAATTCACCACTTGAAATTTAAAATGTCAAATAGGTTATTTTACAACAAAATGAGTTGTTAATCTCAATACTATTTTTGTTAACCTCGTTGTTGTTATTATTAACATGATTTTGAAATTCAAATGTTATTTTTCTATCATTCTCTCTAAATTTAATGAGGTGAAAAAAATAATTTTTCTTAACCTCTTTTTGCTAAGCAAATATATCTCCCTATTAGAAGTCATTATATTCAAGGGCACTATCAAACACTAAATATAAGCATTTCTCCTACAAGGAAATATAATATAGTACCAATGGAGTATTTGTCATCTTCAAATTTGTGGGTGTAATACCCTAAAATTTATATTTCTCCTAAGTATCATATTTTGGCAAATAATACCTATTAAAGTAGGAGAGTACGTTGTGTCTAAATTTTTAATTAATTTATTATCATTTTTTAGGGAAATTTTCTTTGGATTTTAGTAAATCCAAATCCAATCTTCTAATCTTCAATTAGGAACCATAAAATACCCTACAATTAATAGTTTAACATCTAGTTTTAATATAACCAAAGGTAAGTCATAAAAGAGTATGAAAATAATTAAGTTGATTAGAGAATACTAAAAACAATTATGAGACAATTGAATTTTGATTAATTAAGTGAATTGCATAATTATTCATAATTAACCTTGGGGCCATTTAAGGTCAACAAATTGGAATAAATAAACATAATTAAGGATATATCACCTTAATTAAAGAACAAAGGCTAGTTTAAAACCAAGATTTAACTAATTATCCCTAATTTTTCACTAAGGGGCGAAAATTTCTTTTAATAAGGGATAAATAAATTGTACAAATAATAAATGGAAGAACCAAATTATGTAATTTCATCTAATTACCTATAAAACACTACATTAGGATACTAAATGAGATTAATAAGTAATTAATCCTTACTAATCACAATGTGACAGTCAATAAAATACACAACCAATAAATGAGATATTACCGTAGGGGTAAAATGGTCATTAGTGATTAAGGTATCCATTAGGATATTATTTGTGAATTAATAAATGTGATATTACCATTATAGGATATACGAGAATCACATTCCAACCGACGTACGTACCGCGATCACCGACTAAAGTACGGACGCATACTGTAACACTAACTCTGATGCTTATGTGTGATAGATACTTTCATAAAGACATGGACAGGACTCTGTCTTGGGTCATACACTGTGACTAAGTTTGTGGGACTTAGATCACTACTTATACATTCAGTTTTTTACACGGGTTATAGTCTTGATAACACCATTGAGTTTTCCTAGCACTGAGAACACGATGGGCCGTCGTGGCACTAGTTATGTGCAAACTGGGATGAACTTTATATATGTTGTGTGCTATGTACTGTTATGATATGAGAACTTTACATCTGCTGTGTGCTATGTATTGTTGTATGTTGTAATGTTATGAATATATGTCATACATATCTTGTTTACATAAGCATGAGGTTAACCGTTACCTGAGGTCCAATGGGTATTGGACCTCACCTCTTACCATGGCTTCAGGTCTGGGGAACCGAAGACTAAAGATAGAAGTAAGCAAAGTAAACAGAACGCGTAAGGACCTGACTGAAAATCCTATTTTTAGACGTGTACCGTTATAACATCGCTCTGATAAATGTACTGTACATTATAAACAGACGGATGCGCCACAGTTAATGATATATCAATTACTCACTCTTTTACTTGCTCCAATGCTCTACTCTGATGGGGAAAAAAAAATTATTCCGCTTTTGGAAATTGAGGTGTTATAGTGGGCTTGTAGCTTTAACAAGAATTCTACTTTTTAGCTTGTGAGTTTAACGATAATACCTTGTGGGCTTCTGACTTTAACAAATGCTATTGTGTTTCATGATTGGGGATAAAACTTGAAACGGAGTCCAAGAGTCCTCGATCTCGAATTTAGACATACTACATATATTAAAACTTTTTGGAAAAAAAAAAAAAAAAAATCAGGTGTGTGTGTGTGCATGTGTCCTGATTTTTTTTCAGAGAACAAATTGTGATATGCAAAAAGGAAAGCATTATGAATTTAAATGCTGGAAGACACGATCCTTGTAAACAAATGTTTTGTTAATACATAACAGCTCAACAAAAGTTCATATATAAGATTTTTTTTTTTTTTGGGGGGGGAGGGGGGGGGGACAGATAACAAAAATCAAAAAGCTAATCCAAAACAAAATCTGAGTCAATATTATAAAAATTATATCAATCACTGGAATTTGGTATTTATATGTGAGAAATAGAGTATTAAATCGAAAACAGAAAATGAATATTTTCCCGACGTGAATCAAGTTTACTTGATATGCTTAATTTCTCTGTGTGACGTGTTATTTTGGCATAGATTTTTCTTAACCTCAATTTTGGCACAGATTGAAACAATTCGTGGCACACGGAAGAGAAAATTGGAGTTTTATTTATTTTTAACAAATAATTTGATATCTTATCTATTAAATCCAAATCGAGGTTTGAGTGAAATGAAGCATCCTATGAGATTTTGTTCTCGTGATTAGTGTTCCAATTATTTACAACGCCCGAAACTAAGAACTTATTTAAAATATAGGTAAAACCGTAAAAGTGTATTTTTAGTCATTTAACTTACACAAAATTTTATTTTGGTCCCTTTCTTTTAAAAAGTGTCGTTTTTGTCCGTGACCCTAACATTGTACTTTTAACAAGAAAAATGTTGATATTAAAATTTTAAGGTTAATATTATTATTGGTCTTTATAATTTGATCGAATTTTAATTTTAACTTAATTAGTTTCAAATCATAGTGTTTAGTCCATAAAGTTTCACATAAAATTGATCTAAGTTTAATGGCATTAACTTATTAAATTTAGTTAACACCATTAATTATAGGATCAAAAATCTTGGTTCTAATCCATATAAAATTTCGGTTATGATCCATATACTTTTAACAAATTTTTTAGTTAGTTCCTAGGAGTTTTTGTTTTGATCCATGTTCTTCTAATGAGTTTTAGTTTTAGTCCCTCACCGTTAAACACAAACAAAATCTTTATAAAACTATATAAACTAAATACCAAAATTTGAAACTATGTGGATTAAAATTAAATTTGATCAAATTGTAAGGACCAATAACTATATTAATCCAGTATTTTAGACGTTCACGAAAAATTATCAAATGTTAATAATATTGACACAAAATTTATCATTTGAGACTTATAACAATGTTAAGAATTATATGACTAAAAAGGATATTTTATAAAAGGGTTAATATAATTTTTAGTTATTTAAGTTTGTCTTCATTTTAGTTTTAGTCTCTTAAATTTCAAACCATGAGTTTTGGTTTCTTAAATTTCATTTAATTTAAAATATTTATTTATATAACTCAACAGACACCTCAGTCATTTTACTTATAGAAGAACCAAATCAATGATTTGAAACTTGAGAAATCAGAACCAAAATGAGAACAACCTTAATAAACTAAATATTATATTAACCCTCACTGGGCTAAGAGACCAAATGTAGTTTCTTACCTAAAATATATTAAGCCCTTTACCACTCAACTCTTGAGCTCCTAAGTGAAGCCAATTTTCTTAACATTTAACTTATTTTTTTACCAGCAAATTACCATTTAATGTGTTATAGTGATGAAGTGTGAAATTTTTTCACTCTTTTGTCAAATCCATATTGGTATGTTTATAATGCTTTTTAAGGGTAAAAAAATTTGCTTGGTTATTGAAAGATACACTACTACAAAAAAAAAAAACAAATAATGTCCTAAATAAGACCCAATTAACGTCCTTTATTAAAAGGACGTCTAACAAAGGGAAGTAAAAAAAGTCAATTTTAGTGTCCTGCTTATTATTTAGGACGCCTTATGTAAGGCATCCTGAAAGATTTCAGGACGCCTTAGCGACTTGAAAATCCATTCAGGACGCCAAAAATCAAAATTTTGCATCCTGAATAGATTTTCAAGATGCAAAATTTATATATATATATATATATATATATATATATATATATATATATAGTGTACATATTATTAAACTTTTCTAGGCATCTGTGGCCTTTCATTTTTAGGTCAAAAGAGGTCATCAAAAGCAAAGCAGACATCCATCTAGACAGAAAATTAATGAACTATGAAAGACAGATTGTAAAAATTAGAGGATTTGAGAAAAGAAGAGAGGAGAAGAGACACAGATCGAGGGGAAAGAAGAGGAAACACAATGTGCACTTTCATTCATCTTTTGAGTTTACAAACAATTTCAAGAGAAGACACAGATTGTAATAATTTCTATTTTCTACACCTTACATATCAAACTAAGTACTATATTTAATATTGGAAATCTATATTGTATGAACATAAAGATTCGAAATGATGAGTCCTTTCAATTCAAATGATCATTTTATATAAAGGAGCTCCAATTCTATAAGGATCCACAACAAAGAGCTCATAATACGTTAGACTTCACATGACAACATTGGATTATCGTTGCTCCTTTCATCCTCATTCATTTTCTTCTCTCATATTTCTTCCTTCTCCTCCTCTCCACAATCGCTAACCACACTGCCACCTGTGTAACATCCCAACTTTTCAAAAGTAGTATAATTTTTTTTCATCAGAGTAGAGCATCAGAGCAAGAGAGTAACTGATACATATATTCAAAATGCCGTAAGTCTGGCTAATTACAGAAACGGTACAAAGACCGAGAGTTTTTTAAGTAAACAACCACAGAGGTATTCCCCTGACAGTACCCATGCCGTGGCAACAAAAGATGGTCTTTAACCGAGTTCCTATAAGTGCTTCTTGCCTTTCTCCTCGGTCCTCGGACCTCCCGATCCTGAAGCTATGTTAAGAGCTGAGGTCCCATGCATACGGACCCCAGGTAACGGTTAACCTCATATTTACATATACGGTATATAAACACAGCAAATGAATCACTCCCAAATATGTCACTCCCAGTGAATGCAAATGTACCGCTCCCAGCGAAATGTGCCCCTCCTAGTGAATATAGATATACCACTCCTAGTGCATGCATATGTTCAGTTATCCTCTAACAACACTAAATAATCAAACAACACACCACCAACATGCATACAACACACGTACCACATACACGTATACCATAAATATCAGAGTTAGTGTTACAGTACACGAACGTACCTTCGTTGACGAGCGTTTAGTACGTTGACGATAAACTGTACTTTTGACGGAAAATAGTAGAACGACAGCGAAATGATAGCAGAACAAGATTACTGATATCCTATAATGATAATATCACATTTATCAATATTTGATATCATAACAGGCATTTTAGGTACAAATTACCATTTTGCCCCTGATCCCTTAATCGGCAGAATTTCGCTAGCACTTCGCTACCTTTACCCTAATCTTCCATAATTTCAACATATCTCCAACTCCATAATGATTTTTGAAATTAATACCTTAATTACCCCTAGAACATTTCTAAACATACCTGGAAGATTAAAGATCAACCTAGCATTTCTATAACAACTATCGAAAGAAACACTAAAACTAAAGACTAGGGACCGAAGAACTTACCCGGCACTTTGCTATTTCCACAGACTCCTCCTTCTCTCTAAAATCTCTCTCTAGAAAGCTCTAGGATTTGTGAAGAATGAAGAGAAGGTGAAGGCTATTTATAGAAAAAACCAATGGCATTTCGGTAATTCCCTTGAACTTTGTCTGGTTAGTTTCTGACCGTTGGATCGCACTTCTTTGAGGTGGCACGATCCTGGCCTTACACCTCACTATGATGACCTCATCCTGAGTCATCAAAGTGATGTCATGCTTGCATCATCTCTTGATTTATGTGCTTTTATCTGATAAAGTTCCCTGTTTGGTGTCATAATCGCGTAATCTTGAGAAATCTCAAAATTTCGGGAGCAAGGTCCTGAAGATCTTTTCTTTCTCTTTCAAGATACTTGGGTCATCTAAATTTTTGATCTCATTAAGGACATTCCGTTGTCTGCTGAATATTTCGGCCAAACGCCGTTGGCTACGGAAATTGCGTCTGTCGACGTCAACTTCTAGATAAAAATCCACTGATTAATAATATACTCTGGTTTTTACCAACTTATCCCCGGATTCCAGTTTATGAATTATTTTCCATCGGTTCTCATTTCTACTATCTGTTCTAACTTAACAAAATATCTTCTTGGCCTTATCTCATGATCACTTCGTCGGTTACGGAAATGACTTCAGAGAGAGCCTAATTCGAGATAAAAATTCACTTGTCTATAATATACTCTGACTCTAGAAACTTAGTTCATGGTTTTCTAGGTAGGATTTTATTTCTATCCGTTCTCGTTTATCCTGTATAAAATATCACAATTATAATATTATTTAATTACTAAATATCTTAGATATTTTTTCTTAATGTCCATTTTAATTTTTCTTTATTTTCTTCATAATTTCGTTTTTATTTATATATATTTATTTATTTATTTTAAGTAATTTCCACCTTTTTCTCTTTATCTTATGTCTAAACAATTAGTCATTAATTATCTAATTAATCACTTACTAATTGTTGACAATTTTCTTAATTAGTAATAATTATTATCTCACAACTATTTCACTGACATTGGTAATTTATGCACCATGCATAATATTAAAAATCATGGGGTCCAATATGGTCCCCCAATACTTTTAGATTTTTCTCCTGTAATTTTTCCAAGGTAATAATTTAATAAATTACCTTAGAGACAACATACTTTCCAATTTTTAATAAATGTTTAGTTGCCTCTTAGGATTTATTCATAATTTTCTCAAGGTATTTTATAACCCATAAATATTTTAGGGACCTATTTGCAAAGTATCTAATGTTTTAAGGACCTTTTCGCGCATTATTCAATCTTAGAAGAAATTGTCCCAATAACAAGATGAATTCAATACAAGATGTTTGAGACCTCATATTCACCTATTTTCAATAGGTATATTCTACCAATTTATGATATTTACCCTAAGTCAAATTTTAGGGTATTACAACCTGCGGTGCCAACATTGGCCTTATATTTTATTCTACATTTAATTTAATAAAATCTCTACCATTAGGGGTACAATTATAAAGCTATAATCCATGACTCAATGTGCATGCTACTCAAAATCCCAAGAAAATAAATTTGTACATATAGTACTACCTTTAATCCTAAATGTAGGATAATTGCACAAATAAAAACTATGTCCTACTTTTACAAACCGATGAGTAATACATTATTAAGTCCCTCTTAAAATTTTGAAATATAGACTATTGATATTATTATCTACTTATCATAATCCTTGGAGAATTCTAAGACTTAATGAACAAAGAGGTGGATTGAGATCTATTATCATAATCATTGGCTAATGCCCCAACCAAAAAATGTGAAGTAAACTTTATAGACCTATATGTGTTGAAAAAGATGTCTAGCCAAAATGTCTCGAACCATATCATTGTCTTCCTCCGAGAACGGATCCACAGTATCAAAAAACTGTAAATTGGAAAACAAGGTATATAAGATAAATCAATGAAGTGAATGTATCAAGTACAACAACAAAAATATCATCATTTTGAGAATCATGGAGCGATTACGTACGCGTTGAAAACCTGAAACACATATCGCTGGAAACAATGGATTGCATAAAATTGATAACGTAGTATCTACACTCAGAGCTCCCTAGTTGTCAAGGGCACTATAAATAAAAAGCAAATTGTTAAAACGAATAAAGGCATATCCAAAGCTACTGTGTCAATGGAATAACTTGAATTGAAACTACTTACCTTAGGATGATACCACTTTGGTCCACCCTACACTAGTACTCCAGCAAGTGCTCTAAATGCCTTGAGACAACTATCATTAAAATGGAAAGTAATAGACATAAAAACAATTCAGTAAAATAAGAATCGATAATTTACACTACTACAAAAGAGGGTTTTTACTTCCCTAAAAGGCGTCCTTTTTTATGAAAAGAAAGTAAAAAATAAAGACGGTGGCATTTTTGTAATTATATGTGATAAAAAGTTGACTTTTGGCGTCTAATTTCTATAGCGATGATTTTGGCATCCAATTCATAAACTTAGATGCCAACATCCTTTTTATCTGTCGTCCAACTTTTTAAAAAAAAATCATCACTTTTCGCGTCTAATTACAAAACTTAGAAGCCAAAAACCGTAACTTTTTATTTCCACCCAACTTTAAAAAAAAAATATCACTTTTAGCATCTAATTTAAAAACTTAGACACCAAAAGCCAACTTTTTTATTAAAAAAATCACTTTTGGCATCTAAGTTTAAAAATTAGACGTCAAAAGTGGCGAGAATTAGGGGCGGCAAATGAAAATTTTGGCTACATATAAAACACCGCTTTGACGTCTAAGTAAGAAATTAGACACCAAAGCCATGCGCATTCTGTGTTTTGAAGCGATTAGGCTTTGGCGTTAAAACAAAAAATAATAATAATAATAGCTTTGGCGTCTAATTTATTGAATTAGACTCCAAAGCTATTATGCAATTAGGCTTTGGTGTCTAATTCATTAAATTAAACACCAAAGTTATATATTTTTATTTTTTTACTGAAATTGTAGATTAATTAATCACGCCATACTGATGCTGGGGCATTAATTAATTAAATAATCTATCACTTTTGGCGTCTAATTTATTAACTTAGACTCCAAAATTGGCAAAATTTTAAAACACAGGCGGCAAAATTAATTGTTGGGCGACAAAAAGCAGTACTTTTGGCGTCTAATTTCAAAAATTATACGCCAAATACTCTCTCACACCCCTCAATGCCCCTGATCTCTTCTCTCCTTTATGTCATATCATTTAATTTCCATCGATCAGTGCACTCTTCTCCTTCTCTCATTTGGACCTCCATTTCATTCAAGCTTCTCCTTCACTCCTTTGAAGACATTCACCTTCTTCTCTACTCCGGCACCACCACCACCCCTCCTTCATCGTCTCCCTTCTCCGTCGACCATCGCCTCTCCCACCATCCAACCCCAGTCTATCACGCTTTCTGATCTCCATGGCGTCCCCCTCTACATTTCTTACTATTCATCTATGTCTCCTTTTATGCATCGTCTCAGTTCGCGGTAACCATATTTAAATTATCATCACTCAAAGTTCATTTCTTCCCTTTGAAATTTGATTTTCTTTTTATTCTCAAACTTGGTTTTTCTTTCCTATTTAAAACCCTTCATCTACCAGTTTCGGCGAAAATCGTCCTTGAAGATGGCTATACGGTGACCACCATCATCGATGGCCACAAGCTCAAGGTACCATCTCTCTCATCCGGTGGTGTTAAAGATTTTTTTCTTCTCTTTCTGAATGAATCCAAGCATTATTTGTTCGTGTCTCTGTCGACCAAGTTCATTTCAATCAGCTTCTTCTTCTCACATCTGGAATTTGTTTTTGTTTTTTATTTTGAGTTGATCTTGTTGGATCCTGTTGTTGTAATGTAGATCTACACTTGTAGAATTTTTATTGTGAGTTTGTTGTGCGATTGAGGAACTTCTTCAAAAAGAATCGATTAAGAGTTGTCTCTGGCATATAATTGTGAACGTGGATAGAAATTTGCAATGTTCTGTGTCTTTTTAGGACTAAAGAAGAAGTGGAAAAAATTTGGCTTGTATATCTTATTTACTTTGTTTTTATTCATTTTGAGGTGGTATATATATGGATATTTATTATTGTTTAGTTGGTTGTGTTACTTATGACACACACACACATAAATTTTTCACGGGAAGCAGAGTCAGCTACGCTTGATGCAATATCTAACCTTTTAACACAGGAGTTGTTTATTTTATCAAATTGTGGTGATTGTTGCTTGCTGATATGTAAGAAAGTTTTTGTAAGGGATTGTGGGCAGTGAATATATGAAGTAGCATTTTTTAAAAAAATAATAATAACACTTACGGCATCTAAGTATTTTTTTTAGAAGCCGTAAGTGACACTTACGGCGTTTTAGACGCTGTAAGTGTCACTTACGGCTTCTAAAAAAAATACTTAGACGCCTTAAGTCAATAATTAATTTTTAGATGCGTTAAATTCTAACTTATGACGTTTAAATATTTGTTTAGACACCTGAAGTTCTAACTTATGGCGTCCTACTTTTAGTTAGACGTCGTAAGTCATACCTACTACGCCCCCCTAATAGGCGTCTCATGGAAAAAGGACGCTAAAAGTTCAAAAAATAGGACGTCGTAGCCCTATTTTGTAGTAGTGTTAGATACAAATGAGAGTGAGATACCAAAATTTGTGCCCAAATCAACTCCTTTGTTTTCTTAGGCACCAACTTCCAATAAGAGTATACAATGCTAACTTTGCTTTGAGCCAGATAGCCTACATAGCTAATGAAATTATCTTCCTCTGGACCAATTGGATTCTTATTAGCATCGAAGTCCACATGCAGCCTCTTTTTTTTACTTCCACGATGTGCGAGTAGCGCACCCATCTTGGTGCTACCTCTACCCCTTCTGACAACGAGTTCATCAACTCTATCACCCGCTGACTTGTCAGAGCTAGACATATTCCTGTTCATCAAAGATAAATCAATGTTAGATAGGTTATTAAATAATAAACAAATTAATAAAGAAAATATTAACATGTTAAACCACTACAAAAATTACATCATACTTTATACTTTTTCATAATTTAAGATGTTAACTATTTCATAGAAGATCTTACTTTATATGGTTTCCCATATTCCTTTACAATGATCATTTCTTGCAGCATATTCTTCATCATCTACCACTTCCACTTCACGTGCTGTAGGTGGATTTGTTGTGAAAGGGAGTGCATCGTCAAGGTTAAAGGTTTCTTCACCATACTTCTGTTTTTTACTTTGAAATACAATGGACATTTTTTTTTAGTTGCAAGGTCTGTAACATAAAACACTTGTTTCACCTGGCTTGCTAAAATGAATGGCTCATCTCTACAACCAAGTCTTTGAAGATCAACTGAGACAAATCCAAATTTGGGATCTATTACAACAGCATTATTGCTAACCCACTTACATTTGAATAAAGCAACTTGTATAGTGTTATAGCTCATCTCCCATATTTCTTTAATAACTCCATAATAATGCTAATACCGGGTTTTTGTCTTTCAAACTCGAAAAGTGCATAGATTCAGCTTCAACCATCACTCCACTATTTTGCACAGAACTTCTGTCATCTTGATCTTTTGTGCAGAAAGAATACCCATTTATATCATAACCGCTCCAAGTTATAACTGTGAAAGAAGGCCCCTAGGCAAGGCACTTGATTTTATCCGACACACCGATCTCGTGCAATACCTTCTTTTCGAACCACCATATGAATGTCTTCTTTTGCTCATTAGCTATCTGCATGTCATTCTTCCTTGGATTCATATTCTTCAAACACTTTCTGTGTTCATCAATATATGGCTGAACTTCTTCCATATTATTCAAGATGTAAAAGTGTGTTTGCAACACCTCTTCACGAGACATATTCTTCAATTTGATTCCTCGAGTTCCCTCGCTTATCCCCTCATCATGCTGAGATTGTATCGTCGCCCCTGATAGATAATCTTTGCAAAAGTTCATAGCCTCTTCAACTACATATCTCTCAACTATTGAGGCTTCTGGTCGTTAAGGATTTTTTGAAATACCCTTTTAAGATCTTCATGTATCGCTTGAAAGGGTACATCCACCTTAGGTAAACTGGACCGCAAAGCCTTACCTCCCTTACCAAGTGCACTATCAGGTGCACTATTATATCAAAAAAATACAGGAGGAAGATGCATCTCTAGTTGGGACAAAATAATATAACCCTCATTTTCCAATTCATCCAACTTTTCAATGTCAATGACTTTGTTATAGATAGCATTAAAGAAAATGCTCAATTTTGTTATAGTGGTTCGCACTTCATTTTTCATAATGCCTCTAATAGCTACTGGTAATAGTTGTTGCATCAACACATGATAATCATGGGACTTCATTCTCACTAACTTCAAATCGTCTATTGAAACACACCTTCTCAAATTAGAAGATTATCCTTGTGGAACCTTAATGTCATATAAACACCCACAAAAGCTTTTTTTTCTTCACTTTTGCTAGTGTATGAGCTGCTGGTTCCATGTATGCCTTCTTACCATCTTTTATTACTTGTGGATGTAACTGTTCTCTTATTCCCATATCAACTATGTCTAGTCTCGCACTAATTTCATCCTTAGTCTTCCCTAGTATGTGCAAAAGAGTACTGAACAGGTTATCGCAAACGTTTTTCTCTATATGCATCACATCAAGACTGTGTCTTACATCAAGACTACGCCAATATAGAAGATCAAAGAAAATTGATCTCTTCTTCCATATATTCTTATCACCCGAAATCCTTTTATGCTTACCCAATATGACATTAATATGTTCCTCCCGACTATAAACTTCCTCTCCGGTTAATGCCTTTGGAGCCGTTCTATACTCCAGTAAGCCGTTGAAACGCTTTCATAACTTACGATATGGGTGGAATCGGTGAAGAAACCTCCTATGATTGAGGTAGACCGTTTTCTTTCCATGCTTTAGTTGATGAAAGTTTGTGTCTGCTTCACATATTAGACATGCTTTATGCCCCTTCACACTGTACCCTGACAAATTTCCGTATGCAGGAAAGTCGTTTATTATGGTAAAAATCATTGCACGCAACTTGAAGAACTCCTTCTTATATGCATCACTACACCTTTGTCCCACAACTTCTTCAAATCCTCAACCAAATGCGCCAAGTACACATTGATATTGTTCCTGGGCTGTTTTGGTCCAGAAATCATCATAGAAAGCATCACATACTTGTGTTTCATACATAGTCAAGGAGCTAAGTTGTATATTACAAGGAGAACCGGCCATGCACTATGGGTGCTATTAAGAGTTCGATACGGATTGAAGCCATCTATACAAAGCCCCAGCCGAAGGTTTCTTGGCTCACTGCCAAATTGAGGGAACATTTCGTCTATTATCTTCCATTGCAGAGAGTCAGCCGAGTGCTAAAGATATTTTCCACAAGATATTCTCTCATTAGAATGTCATCTCAACTTCTTTGTCGTTGCTTCACTAGTAAAGAGACGCTTAAACCGCGGTATTATAGGAAGATACCACAATGTCTTCAAAGGTTGCCTTTTTGTTGTCTTATCTCCAGAACCACCACCTTTCTTCACTCTGTATCGTGAAGTTTTACACTTTAGACAATTACTAAGGCCTTTATACTCATTTCTGTACAATATGTAGTCATTAGGGAAATTGTGTATCTTTTCATACTCCATGCCCATCGTAGACAAGATTTATTTGCCTCATACATACAATTTAGAAGTACATTATCATCTGACAACATATCATACAACAATTCAAGCAATGACGTGAAACTACTATCGGTCCACCCACAAGTTGTCTTTAAGTTGACCAAATATAAGGTCCCAGTCAACCGTATATACTTAGTACACCCAGGAAACAAAGGTGTCTCAGCATCACTCCGCACGAAGGTCGGTAGAAGTTATTAGGATTTAGTTTCTGGCAAGAATCTAATAAAGTTATTTCAAACCATTTGGTGCTTAAACTAAGGAAAGGTTCATCGGTGGGTTGTCACAAGTCACCATAGAGTTGGTGAGACTCCCATTAGATTGAATACCGACCTGGCCAAATTGTTTGATTAACTGATGTTAGGTTCCAAGCCTTAGGTCTAGTTTAAGACTTTCTTTATCAGAGAATTGTATTTAATCTCTGTAAGATATATCACATGAATATTCCTTCGGGATATTTAATATATCAGCTTATGTCGGGACATCATCATATGTCTGGGCATTCTATATCAGATACTCATTGTCCGAATCTTAGCGCACGCTATCCATTTCCGCAGTACTTTAAGCTGTAGCATCTCAAACTCTGTTAATTTTCCTAAAACTAAGTGTCGACCGACACGATTTTCGAACCTGGAATTTGAGATGTTACATCTCCTAGGGAAATAGTAACCCTTTTTTTGTAGTAGTGATAAATTACTTAAATGTTTTGAATTTTGATGTAACCCAAAGAAATAATCACAATTAATATAACAAAATACTAAATCGCATATGGTTTTAAAAAGATTAAAATAAAACAAACAAATGCACCAAAAGATACGGTAATAAATTAAGTGGAGGACTATTTTACATTGACCTTTACTTTTTCTCAATTTTTAATTTAGTACTATACATTTTCCTTTCTTGATTAAATTATGAACTTCAATTCGCTTTTTGGGTACAATTAGGCCATGTTTAATATGTAGCATTGAATTCTGATAGATTAACACTGAGGAGGTTGGGGTTAGAATTGAAGTTTTTAAATTACGTGTATGAAGTAATATTTGGATAGACTACTTAAATTAATTTTATTTCATGATCTAGTCATAAATTATAAAAAGATCATAATACCCCTTATAATAAATTAAAATAATATTCCCTTTCTTCCCCAACGGCCTCCCTCCATCTCTCTCGTTGACCTTCACTGAACCAACAATGGCGGCGCCGGCGATGACTCTCCACCCATATCTTAGATTTTTGTTGGTCGATCTTCTCGCCCATTAATCCCAAAAAACCAACACGTGTCCGGTTCCTTTTAGATTCCAATTATGTGAATTTAATTCAATTGACAGATTTTGAAGTATTTCCATCCTTCTTTTCCACCGAAGATCAAACTGAGTAATTGATTTATGGGTTGTGGTAAAAAAAGCTCCCCAACTTCTGGGTAATTTTAAAGATTTTCTATTGTTTATTCTTGTTCCTTTTATTCTTCTTTGTATAATAAATGGTTAGCTCTATCCTCTACTTACATTACACCCACAATTTTCTAGCGAAATATATCCTGCTTCATCCCGATAAGAAAAGAACAATAGAAGAAAACTTATGCTACCGCCAATCATAAATATAAGCCATAGTTTTAGTGCACACTAAAAACTATATAAACTATGTCCTATATTTAATTTAGGGTCTGAAGAGCATATATATATATATATATATATACACACACACACACACATTAGCAGGAATTTTTAGTGGAGTTGGTTTCAGTTCAGTTTTGGTGTTGTTGTGAGGCGATGGAAATTTCAAAGGCCGAGGGCTGTGACAGTGAGGGCTTCAATGGGAAGTTGAGGTGATGGAGATGCCTGCGCCAATGGGGATGGACGACGGTAAATTAAACCTATACTTTAAGAGGGACAATTATGTCCAAAATTTATTATAACTTGGGATAATTTTGTCTCAATTTTCCAAACCTCTTATAGCTTTTTCAATACTAGGTGGTGGATAGCTTTACAGCAATCTCACTTTCATGACCCAATCTCTCTCATACCAAACATTACAAAATGAATAATATCAGTGTTAAGCCTACACCAAACTCTCCAATATTACAAACCAAGCAAAGCCTTAGTTTCTGTGTAGAGACTAATGCTAACAGAGAGAACTTATGCGTGTTAATGGTGCTAACACATCAAAATTAAAAGGATTTATTATTTAAGAAAGAAAAAAACATAAATATCAAATAATTATAAATTGATGGAAGGTATAAGTACCTATAAAATGATTTTTCCTATTAAATTAAGTGAGAAAGATAAAATCTTACTCTCTTCGGTCTTATTTATTTATAAGTAACACTCTTTTCACATAGGACTATATTTAAATATAAGTAGTAATTTAAATTTATCTAAAATTTTGATACTCTTTTTTCATTTTTACCTCACATTTATTAGGTATCATTTTTCCCACTCATTCTGATTTTTTTTCCTTTTTTGTTTCATTTCTCACCCATTCTCTCTTCCATTGAAAAATTATACTTTTTACACATTCATTACTTTTAATTAATTTTAACCAACATTTATACTCCATCAGTCTATTTGTAAGCATTTTTAACTACTTCACGTACCAATAAAAAAAATGATTACATGGGCCATAAAATTTAAGTGATTTCATATTATCTTTATTAATCACACTAAACCGATAAACTCATAAACCCAATCATCATACTGTTCATTTATATTTTCTCCCACTTCATTTATTTAAAAATATTTAATGCTCAATAAAACAATCACAACGTCATATGAAAAGAACTTAAAAATATCTTTTAGAAGACATGTTATAAAATTGACTGGAGCGAGCGAAAAAAAAAAAAAGGGACCCAGGGAGCATAACCTAACCTGCATGCATTTGGCAAGTTGTTTATTAAACGGAGGAAAGAATCAAATGCAGATGCTTTGGAGTGGGGACAAGCCCATGTTGTCAGTGACAGTGAATCTCAGAGAAAGCACGTGAGAATCTCAGGGTTATTAATTTCTCGAAATGCATTGTTTATTTAATTTCCCATTAACTTTTAGGACGTGGGTCACATGACAAAGATTTGTTTTATTATTTTTTATTCATAATGTTTGGCCCCTAAAGTTTTGGCCTTTAATTATCAAGTAAACTTGATTAGTTAAGGTATAAGGAAAACTATGGGCAAAAAAAAAAAAAAAGGTATAAGGAAAACTAATCCCTCAATCCTTATAGTTTTATAGAGTTTTGAATTAGGTCCTTATATTATTTTTTTTTTTCTTTTTATTATTCTTTAAGTTTGCTCTATCAACTCTATTAAGATTTACTCCCTCTGGTTCTAATTATAAAATTAAGTTAACTTTTTTGGAGAGATCATGGAAACTAAATAAATTATTTAATCATATCATATATTGTATATTTTGGATTATATATTAGTTTATTAGTCAAACTAATTGCTTTGAAGAAAAATATAATAAAAATAAAAATATTTTAAAGTAATTTAATTAATTTCTTTAATCTCTTCAAAATAGTTAATTTGGTTCTATAATTAGGATCAAAGAGAGTATTAAACATATTTTAATTTTAGGGACCAACGGAGTTGACAGAGCAAACTTAAGGAACTTGATAGATATATATATATATATATATATATATATATATATATATATATAAGGACCTAATTCAAAACTCTATAAAACTACAAGGGTTGAGTAATTAGTTTTCCCTTAAGTAAATTAGTTCTGTATAAGGTCAGAGCTTTATGTATTTGTTTACTTTCTCAAAGTTTATGATCATTATTTGGGTATCATTATCCACCTTCATTATTCTATTAATATTCAACTACATGACATACATATCTTATTTTATATTTTTAATTAACTAATTGATAAAATTTAATTTTAAAGTTACATAGTGTTTTATTTTAAACATATATGCAAATATTTTCAAAACAAACATCATTATACACGCTACTCTAATTTTAAACTTCTGAAAAAAAAATTATATCGAAGACGATAATATTTTTTTCATTGTTTCATTTGAAATTTATTCATATGAAAGTTTAAAATAAAAATTATTTCAATTCTTATTTAATTTTATAAATGCTTATACACACACACACATATAATTATGCACTATGAACAAAGCAATATTAACATAGTAACAAAAGTCATTATAACTTGATTCTGTTTGCCGAATAAAGATTCTTTTGGCCGGCGGCTAAGTATTTTAATAGGCATGGAAAAGACTCCATAGTGACAACAGCATAAATACAGATTGTTAGAGCTTATGTTTAATAATAAATAGGGTTAAAATTTTAAAATAATATATTATAAATATAAATAACAATAATTTAATTTAAATGTATTTTAAACATGAATAACTGAAATTTAATTCATCAACATTTATAATTAATCATATATAATAAGTAAACTTTTATGAAGTTTATATATAATAAATTCATTGAACTTGATCAAAAAGAACAAAATAACAATAGTTTAAAAGTGAGTTGATATAATTTTGTAGGGCAAAAGCATAAAAACGATAACCTCAATGTGCAAACTTATAAGTTTAACAGGGTTTATGACCAGCACAAGTTTAAGTATAAATTGAATCAATTTTATAAGCTAAAAATGTAAAACTGATAAACATGGAGAACCAACTCATGATTTAACAATAATGAATACAAGTATTACCTTAGCAAGTGATTGAAAATAGGGATAAATTAAAATAAAAAATATATATTTGTTGAATTTCTGTAACATCCCACCTTAAAAACAGCGGAAATTTTTTTTTTTAAAACATGGATCAGAGTAGAGCAATTTCGCAAAATGAGTAACTGAATCTTTATATTACATAACCACAGTGTAAGTGTACTTATACAGTTATCTACTATCCAAAAGGAAGCAGCACCTAACTAGGCATATAAAACTAAAACCATAAAATTCCTTCTGTCGTCCTACGCCAGTCGCTCGCCCCTATCTTCAACCCCTTGGTTCGCCCGGACCTGAAGCTACAGCTGAGATCCAATTACCATTTGGATCTCAGGTAACGGTTAACCTTATGCTCAAATAAACAGTATATGGACAACAGTTATTCACAACTCATAACAGCAGTAAATCACTACATAAGCACACAGCAGATGCATGATCACAACATTGACAGAACATAAGCACAAAGCAATATGTAAAGTCCCACAACATGTCTGCACATAACCAGTGCCACGACGGCCCATCGTGTCCTCAGCGCTAGGAAAACCCAACGGCGTTATCAAGACTATAACCCGTATAAAGCTGTATGTATAACTGACAACCCTAGACAGAGCCTCAGTATATAAACATGTCTATCACATATACATATATGAGCAGCATAAGTGTTAAGGTTACAATACTGTCCGTACCTCCGTTGACGGTTTCTGGCACTTTCATCAAATTACGGCATGTTTGACAGCGGCACGACAGCGGTGACAGCGGAAACAACGGTTTGTGATTTCGGATATCCTAGAAGGATAATATCACCGATATGAATATTTAAGATCATAACAAGCAATTTAGGTACAAATTACCATTTTGCCCCTAGTTTGACTTCTTGGTGAAATTTTGTCAGAGCTTCGCTATTTTGACTTTAAACTCTCAAAATTTTTGCTATAACTTTCTTCTAACATATTCCTAAGATAAATATCATATTTATTCCTAAAACATGATATCCAAGCTAACTTGAAAAATTAAAGACTACTCTAGCAGTTCTACTATAACTACTGAAACTAAAAACTAAGGACTGAGAAACTTACTCAAAGCTTTGCTATGAACTTCTTACTCCTCTTCCAGAGCTTCTCTCTCTAACTTCTCTCTAGGATTGTAAGTGAATTGGTGAAGAATGAAGAGGAATGAAGGGCTATTTATAGAAAATCTCAATGGCAATTTTGTAATTTCGCTGAATTTGTCTGGTTGAATTCCGACTGTCGGATCGCACTTTTTTGAAGTGGCTTGATCTTAGCCATACACATATAGGCCGACCTCCCCCCCCCCCCCCCGCCCCACAAGAAGACAAAATTGATGACATCATCATGCTTATGTCATCTTGCTTTATCAGATGAAATTCCTAGTTCGGTGTCCTGATCGCGAAATTTTTTGTAAAATCTTAAAATTCTAGGAGCAACACTCTGAAGGTCTTTTATTCCTCTTCAAGAATATTGGATTTTCCTATCCTTGTACTCTCATTAAGAACATTCCGTTATCTACCGAAAATCCTCGGTATTCGCTACCGGTTACAGAAATGACTTCGGAGATAGCCTACTCCGAGATAAAAATTCACTTGTTCATAATATATTCTGACCCTAGTAACCTAGTTCACAGTTTTCTAGGTAGGATTTTATTTCTATCCGTGGTCATTTATCCTGTTCACCTTTTATTATAATATTACCTAATTACCACATGGCTTATCTTAAATTATTATTATATACAAATATCTAATTCCATCCTTATCTCCCCCTAATTTTCAGCCCACACATATAATTATATATATATATTTTTTTTCATTTACCATAATATCCTATTTATTTGGCATTTTTTTCATGTTTCCTAAATTTTCTATAATCTTATAAAATTCCCAAAAATTACTTACTTAATCCCTTACCAATTATTGATAACTTTCTTAATTAAAATTAATCATTTTCTCACAACAATTTTATTGACATTAATAATTTAAACTCTATGCAAAATATCAAAAATCATAGAATCAATTTTAATTCTAGAATACTTTTTAATTTTCATTCTTTTTATTTTTATAGGAAATAATTTATTAAATTGTCTAAATTAAGGATAATATGCTTTCTAAATTTTTAATAATTATTCCATGCCTTTTAGGATTTTTTCTTAATTCTTCTCAGGATGTTTTATGGCCTTAAGACACATTTTTCACATTTCCGATATTAAATTTCCTTTAATTTTCTTAATGTTTTCCTTTGAACATATACTAATCACATAACATGTTGAGACCAAAATCTTCTTAAATGGGCATTTTCATTATTGTGACATAATATTCCCGATAATTGTTATCCGGGTATTACAATTTCAAAATCTCAAATCAATTTTATTGTCTATAAGACTATATGCATTAATTTCACAAGTATAGCAATTGAGGATCCATTTTAAGGAAAATTACTTATTTAGAATTTTAAAGTTTAAATGATATTCTTTTTATATTTTTCCTTGAAAATATTGCTTATATTAATGTTAATATACAAAACTGATTTTGTATAATGATCACCTCATATGTCATCTGATAGAATCGAACACGGAGGAAAAAGGGATAAAGAAAAGGATGAAGTTTTTAATAAATAAAAAAAAAAAAAAAAACCATGACTCATCTAGATTTCATTATAAATTGATAAATCTAATTATTTCAGAAAGTAGATTGGGGAGATAAGTTGAATGTCAAGATGATAATTCTCCATCTTTAGTGTATTTAAAATATATTGTAGAGGTATTTAAAGAGTCAATTTAATTGTAGTTTTTTTCTTTTTTTAAAAAAAAAAAAAAAAAAAAGAGTTACTCCACGTCAATATTTTCTGAAAATTCTCACCTTGTATGAACCCATTTTTAGAAAATTTCATAATACTTGCCACTTCCCCCTCATTCCTGTTGTTCCGGGAAGAGAGAGAATTTTAAGAACAGGTTCTTATATACTATCTAATCTTATTTATAAGTCCATTTTAATTAAAAAAAATTGGTCCTATTTATAAGTCCAATTTCATATAATAAATGAGATTATAACATTTTTACTCATATTAATTGTACCTATAAAGATAGAGAGAGAAGAAAGAGTTAAAAATTACCCAATTATAAATTATGGCAAAGATGAAAATTTACCACCATAATCATTAAATTAACTACCTCTCTTTAGTATGTTAGATTTAGTCAAAATGAACTTATAAATAAGATCAAATTGATACCTACCATTATTTCCACAATTAAGGATTGATTTAAGCACAATCAAATATTCATATTGATATTCATATTGATTCAAGCATAAATGAAAGCATAACACAGTCACAACCAATTTAAAATTTGAATGACTAAATGATTATTTTATTTTCTTTTTTTAAGACAAAATTATGACTTGATTATTTCTCCTTAATTTTATTATTTTAATGAAAGCGTTAGAAATATAATAAGGACCGAGTGACCTATGATAATTTTTTGTACAAAGGCACAAATAATTATATGTACGAATTCTTATTAAAAAAAAAGGTATACGTACGAATTGGGAATCACATATGTATTCAGTATTCCAACTGTCATTATCACTTTATCAGCAGTTTATCGGCTTTTTTCTCATAGTGCCTTTTTTTAGGAAACTATTTATCAAAATGCCCCTACTTTGAAACTATTTCTCATTATGCCCTCCTCTGGAAACATATTCTCAATCTACCCCCCTTTAGTCGACTAAACCAGGGGTTTAGTCGACTAAATTTTGAGGGGTTCAAAAAAATTTGAACCCCTCGAAATTTAGTCGACTAAACCCATTTAGTCGACTAAACCAAGTGGTTTAGTCGACTAAATTACGGGGGTGGGCGTTAAAAAACCCACACCCGACATTTAGTCGACTAAACCACTTGGTTTAGTTGACTAAATGTTTAGTCGACTAAATTTCGACGGTGAAGGTTTTTAAACACCCCAAACGCCGCTAATCGACTAGATCTCCTCCCCAAACCCCTCCCTCATCTCTTTTTCGCCAAAATCTCTCTGAATCAGTTGGTGGGTTGCGAAGAGAACTTCAATCAACTTGTATTTGCATCAATTTCGGTATGTTTTCGTCCCATTTTTATAATTCCACCGTCGACATTGTGTTATTGCAAACCCCATTTGTGTTTTACTGTTTTGTACTTAGATTTGATGGTTTTGTTGTGTATATATGATTGATTTGAGTTTTTCATTGATATTTATGGAGGAAAACGATGAATGTATATGTTTATGATAATTTTTTTGTATTTATGAGAATTTTTTTATTTTTGGACGAATTTATCTTCATTTTTCATCAAGAATTGGTGGTTTTGTTGTGTATATATGATTGATTTGAGTTTTTCATTGATATTTATGGAGGAAAACGATGAATGTATATGTTTATGATAATTTTTTTGCATTTATGCGAATTTTTTTATTTTTGGACGAATTTATTTTTGTTTTTCATCAAGAATTGGTGGTTTTGTTGTGTATATATGATTGATTTGAGTTTTTCATTGATATTTATGGAGGAAAACGATGAATGTATATGTTTATGATAATTTTTTTGCATTTATGCGAATTCTTTTATTTTTGGACAAATTTATCTTCGTTTTTCATCAAGAATTGGTGGTTTTGTTGTGTATGTATGATTGATTTGAGTTTTTTTATTGATATTTATGGAGGAAAACGATGAATGTACATGTTTGAACTTGAACTCATCTTTGACACCAGAATTTTAGCTGCAAAATGGAGGGTTTTAGCTGACCAAATAAAACAATTTATGAAAAACGAAGTAGTATTCTTCAAAAAAAATAAAAAACACTCAACCGATGTAAATCTTTTCACTTTCACATGTATATTCATCATTTTCCTCCATAAATAGGAATGAAATACTCAAATCAAGCAAAGACACACAACAAAACAACCCAATCAAAGCACAAAACGCAAAAATGCAAATAGGGGTTCGCATAAACACATAAATGACGACGGAAATCTTAAATGGAGATGAAAACATACCGATATCGACACAAATTCCACTAGATTGAAGTTTCCTACGCAACCCACCAACAGATTCAGTAAGGCTTTGACGAAAAAGAGAGGGGTAAGAGATTTGGATAGGTTTTTACACGATTAGGGTTCATATTGCTGTGGTTTGGGGTGTTTAAAAACCCTCACCGTCGAAATTTAGTCGACTAAACCAAGTGGTTTAGTCGACTAAATGTCAGGTGTGGGCTTTTTAACGCCCACCCCCGTAATTTAGTCGACTAAACCACTTGGTTTAGTCGACTAAATGGGTTTAGTCAACTAAATCATAGGTTTAGTCGACTAAATTTCGAGGAGATTCAAAAAAATTTGTACCCCTCAAAATTTAGTCGACTAAACCCCTGGTTTAGTCGACTAAAGGAAGGTAGATTGAGAATATGTTTCCTAAAAAGTGGCACTATGGGAAAAAAAAAAAAAAAAAAGCCCTAGTTTATCCAATAATAACAACTGCACGACATGAATCCACGTGTCAATACCCCAGATGATGCGCCTTCGTTGTGTGAAAGACGATAGAGATTCCACAAATTCAAATAAGAAAAGAAAAGAAAGAATTGCATTATTATTGTTATTTCCCTTTATACCCATTTTTCGATATTCAAAAGAGTCAACATCTAGGCCTGTTTGGTCAAAAGGAAAGCTTAGAATGGGGTGAATTGGACGCTCTGAATTATTAATGTTGGACCATTTCAAAAGAAGCACCATGGAAAATAGTGTGTGAACAGATATCTATATGCTAGACTTGGCTCTCCCTATATATAGCATCTTCTGCTTTATATATATATATATATATAATCCCCACAAATACATTTAACTTGTCTTCTATTATTATATTGGACTATAAAATTTTATAAAAAGATAATTTATTAAAAAATTAGTAAAACAAAACAAAAATTATTGAATCTCTTTACATGATAACTTAGAAGAGCTAGCCCAACAAAAAACTTTTTTAAGAAAAAAAGATCAAAAAAATAACAAAATGAACGTTAAAACAAGAAAGAAAAGAGGTTGCAACGGCAATACTTGGACAATAATATTACTTTTCCAATTTTAAATATTGGACATAATTTTTAATATAATATATACTACAAAATATATCATATATTTAGGACCGGTGATAGAACAAGAAAGGAGGCGAACACAAGGAGAAGGTGAGGTGATCACCAGCATGTAAGCAAAGTCCACTTGCAAACTACCTCACACGACTGAAAAATCCTGAAAGAAGACAAGCCAGCTAGCCATTAAAACATAACTCCAAAATTGGGAGAATGATTACTATGACTCTATGACCATTGGAAGCCAATTATGCATCCACTTTTACGACAACACGATAGAAGAACCATTCAATGAACTTATTGAAGACGATGACGACTTAAAGTCATTACATCAGTCAAGAGGTTGAAAACTTGGAAGGAGATTGGAAACTTTTAGTTTGTTCAAATATAGATTTCACAAAATAATAATAATAATAATAATAATAATAATAATGATAATGATAATAATAAAAGAAGTGATTGTCGTGAAAAAGGATTCCTATATTAAGAATGAAGTCCAAATACAATATCTTTGTTGAATAAAGAACATATCCATCTTGTTTACCACATTAAATAACATTTTCATCAAAATATGTAAACAAAAAAAAAAATCATTACTAATTAAGAAAAAATATTAGGAATAATGGGATAAGAGTAACACAAATTTTGGGTATACTAATAATCACAAATGAATAATTTTCTTAATTTAATTGAATTAAGGAAAAATTAAAAAAAAATGTTGATGAATTAATTAAAAATGATGATGTAGGATATTGAGTTGTCAAAGTGATGGATTGGTGGAATCCAGGAAAATTCCAGATTCTTGGGGAATAGGTGGCTTTGTCCCCTGATTGGATATGAAGTGGGGAAATTGAAGGAAGGCACCAAACATTGCTCCTTTAGTGTCTGTCTCTATCATTGAATCATTCATTCTTTCGATCCTGCCTTCACATTCATTTCTTTCCTCATTCCAACCTATGACTTTGCAAATTCTTAGCCGCCACTCACCTCTCCTCAATAATGCACCCCAATGCGCACACAAACTCGGCAAAAGGTACTATTAGAGAGTAGATATTCTCAGAATCTCTTTTCTCATTTTCTTCTTAGAATCTCATTTCTATCTTTAGATGAAAAAATAAACAATTCAGATCTAATATTTTTTAAAACTATAATGATAGTGTTTTGGGGTAAATTATTATTTTTTATTAATTTGTTTGGATTAGTTATGAAATGTGTAGATCATGATTTAATTGTTTGAATTTATTTATTCATGTTCAAAATAATAATTTTATAAAATATTAAATTTAGACCATCTATTTTTTTTTAAATCTAAGGATGAAAATTATATATTGAAAAGAAAATGAGAAAAATGATTCTAAGAGGATTCAAACCCGTGTTATTATCAATCTTGCATAAATAATTTAATCACAAAAGTCTTAAAATAAGTGAACATGTTGTCATTTGCAATACTGATATATTACTCAATTGTTGCAAAACTTTTTAATGATTAAATTATTTATATTGTGCTGCATAGTGAATTTTCATTGCTCAACATCTTTAATTAACACTGGCATCTCGGTCATCCAAATTTAATTTAAATGGTCTAGATTCGAACTTTTTACTTGTTTTATTTTGAGGGGGAAAAATCTTAACGTGTTCAGAATCAATACCTTAATTATCACCTTTTAAAAAAAATACATTTTTTTATTTAAAAACTTTTGGTTTAAAATCTTGAATCTAAACCAGTAAAAATGTATTTGTATGATGCAGATCTCAGTCAAATTCGGTGCTCATTACTGTTCCTCATGTCCCACTATTATTGTTACAGTGAGATTTTAGAGTTTCTTTCTTTCTTATGTCATAACTGCTTCCTTTCCGTGTGAACTTGCTCCGCCTGGTCTATATGGTCAAGCGGCTGTTTTTTTCAAAGGAAAATGACAGCTTTGGAAAAAGTTTTTCAACTTCCCTAACGCTTGGGATTAACAGGTAATTTCCATCAAAAGACGAAAATTATGTGACTGAAAATGACAATTAAAAAAAACACGTTCAAAGAACAACAAAGAGAGAAGGGGCTGATTCAGATTCAGAAAATGATGAACTGGTATATGTACAAAACACTGTTTTTCTTTTGACCCTTGAAGAAACACGACCCCCTTTGATTTTTCAACACCCCAAAGGTCCCACATCGACTATAGAAACGAATTTATAAGGCATTTTCTCTCTCCCCTACTAACCTTTCATCAGCCCCATGTTCCATCCATATCAGTATCCCCCTACCCTCTAAAACTAAAAGTTATAGTTCATCTCTAAGCTTTTTTCTTCAGGCTTTTACTGTACAAGACAACGGATAGAAAGATAATCACTCTCTCAGGAAAGGATCTATCTCTATGCAGCAGACTGCACCTAACATGAAATTCTTAAGCACCAGGTGATCGCCGGATCCGGATCAACTAAATTCCGTTTAACCGATAAGCGCCTCGGAATGTTGTGACTTTAGCGAGTCCTGATCTGGGTAAGTTGGCTTTTGACTGAACGCCTCGTTGAATCAAATACCTCATCCTCCTCAAGAGTAAGACCTAACCAGACCAAAGTTAGCAAAGGACTTAGACTTAAAGAGCCCACTAAAGAGGAACCTTGTAGGGGAATCTTGAACAGGTGGTTTTGACCCTGGAGGGATTCCCTTAACTTTAAGGATGCTGTCTCCAATGGTTTGGCGAATAGATTCTATGGTCTTGGAATCTACAGGACATCCCGAGGTTCCACGAACATAGAAGGTATTCACAGCTTTGCCACCTTTCGTGCTCACTTCAGCTCTCGTAACCGTGAGGCTGTTCTCACGGAAGATACGGGTTACATCAGATAGTAAACCGACTCTATCGTCGGTGCACAACTCTAGCTTCAAGTCCTGAATGAGGACAAGGAGAAAAACAAATTAGGGGTCTAAGAAATAATGAAATATATTGAAGAAACTGGTCATGACAAGAAAAACAGAGAAACGTGCCAAACTTGCCTAACTGGCAGTTTGTGTAGAATAATGAAAGATTGATTATTAAACGGGAAGAAGACTTGTTGACCACTAAATAAATACAACAGAATCAAACAACAAAGGACAAACAGGTCACAATTACAGAACCTAATCAGATGGGGGAAAACACAACAAAACTTCCCTCTATTATTAGGCTTTTGCAAAAGAATTCTAAAATAACCAGAACAGTTTTTTTGTTTTTTTTTAAAGGAGTCAAAAATCTGATGATAAGAGAAACATCTCCAAGTTTTTCTTGATCCCAAAAGAAACCAGTTTCTAATGTAGATTTCATAAGGAAATCACTTCAGGCCAAGTCAATTAAACCGCACTTAAAGAAACCTTCAACCTCAAGGAAAACAACTAAAGCCATGAGTTTCTGAACATATAAATAAACCAGGCAAGCACATCTCTTAGGCGGTAGCAATATGATTATAAACCTATGTTCTGCTCACTCACCTCGGAAGCTCGTCTCTCTATTGCAGCTTCGAGACACTGCATAACTCTTTGCCTTTCTGCATCTGATTTCACAGGAGACCCATCTATATGCCTGATGTAGTATTCCTGCATATATATAAAACAGTCAGCCAATATTCTCAGTGAAGAAGCCGAATTAATCTTGAATTAATCTCACAGCACGGAATGAGATCAGATACCTGATATGCTTCTGGCCCCTCAGCATCTATATTAGCATGGAAAACCACATACTGCATATCTGTCAAAGTACAGACCGTGTCGAAGAGAAGCTTCGGCCTATCCTTGGATTTAATGGTAACAGCGGAGTAATCTTTGTCGGACCAATGGACAACATTCACATTTGGTCTTTGCTTCTCATCAACAAACCCAATGTTGTTGTTGCTGTTGTGGTTGTTGTTATCATCTGCTCGCTCATAGTCCCTATCACCAAACATCATCTGGTGAAGCCTACGCTCGGTATGGGTGACTTCATCAGTAACCTCAGTCCTAACTCCCCTGTTCCTGTTGCCACCACAAAGCACATTGCAGAGAAGCTCCTTCACCAAGGTTAGCTTCTCCAGGTCATTAATGGCAGCCCCAGTTTCCTCATCATTCACATGCATAATAGAGGCTGCTCTGGTATTATGTGTCCAGATTTCCCCATTCACTATATTGCATTTAAGATCGGTCAGAACAGCACTCACTTCTGAGAGTAATCCTGGCCTATCGGTTCCCAATAGCTCAATAGTAGTATACTCCATGGATTGCTGGACTCCAACAGATCTCATGGATAGAAAGCATGATTCAGGTCCAAGAGACTAATATATAATTAAAACCAATCAAGCACAAATCAGTGGTCAAGGCAATGTAAAAAAGCAGAGAAAGTGATGAAAACAAGAAAGATGCAACCAACTAACCTTTCGAATATAATCCAGCATAGCTTCATCTGTGACCTTGTTCCCATGTTGGTCAGTGACATTAAAAACTAGTAAAGAGGAATACAAAATATTCAGATTCCTCTTGGAACAAAAATAATAAAAGCAAACACATCGAGAAGACAACGAAAAGGGAAAAAATATTACCATCAATGAACCATCCACCATCAGAAGATATATAAGCCTTAGTTATGATAAGGTTTAGATCAGTGAGGACTTGTACAACTTCAAGAAGTATTCCATGCTTGTTTGCACTATCAACCTGCAAATTAAAAGCAAGACTTTGTTAGGGAAACTTCCCAATCATACAAGTTTGAAGGATCAAGAAGAAGAAGAAGAAAGGAAATAACTGATACCGTTATAACTGTAGCATTCTTGCAAGATTCATTATCAATTACAACCCTGACAAGACAAGTGCAAAACAACGATGTAAGGACAAAACAATTGAAACTAAAGAGCCTGTTTTCTCATATTCATCAAATGTTTGTACCTGGGAGGGTTCATTCTTCTGAAAAGCTTCTCATATTCATCATCCATGTAGTGAGAGAAACTTGTGTTGACCCCGGACATAAAAGCTATGAAAAGAAACAAGAACCAATCAGAGGAGAGAAAATAGACACACAAAGCTCCATTGCCAATGAGAAGAAAAAAGTTCAAGTGAAGCTCATAATATTATTATAGTCCAAAGGAGGGAAGAAGAGGGGGGCAAAAAAAAACCCCTCTTTCGGAAATTATCTCATAAATAATAAAAAGCACAAGTGGACGATTGAAAGAGAAGTGACCAATCGTAAAGGGATGGGAAAAAAAAACACAGAATAACCATGGAAAGAAGAAAGCCAGACAATCAAAAAAAAAAAAAAAAGTAGCTAATTCCCAAGTAGCTAAATAGACTCAGAGAGAGAGAGAGAGAGAGAGAGAAGGAATCTTCAAACAGAACCCATTAGGCCAATCAAAAAAATAAAAATAGAAAGGCTAATTCAACACAGAAAGAAGAAGAGCCTGAGAAAACCAACAAAGAAGGAAAAATCCCAGAAAATTAAACAAACAGGGTCATAGATTTATGAAACCAGAGACGAAAACCCAGAAACGCCGTCACCAAATTGAGCACCGAACCCAGAAAAAGAAAGACAGAAATAGAATAGAAAACAATGGACGACGCCGAAAACAATGAAACAGATAAAATCTAAGAGTAGAGAGCGCGAGAAACTTAACAAAGAAAAACTATGACCTACCCATTGCAGTTCTTGTGGATTCTTGATCTGCTAAACCCAACAAATTTCTCGGTCGTCTCAAAGGAAGAAGAAAGAAGCGAACGCAAAAGAGACCTTGTTGTTGGTGGTGCTAGTATATTATACCCAATAAGCAATAGTATGTGTATATTTATAAAAACAGCCAGAGAGATCTCGCAGAGAGAGACACACACACAACAACACCGCCTACCCCTCTTCGTTTCTCCTTGATCTTCTCTCTCCCAACTTGGGAAAGAAATGATTTTATAATAAATAATTGGAATACTTTATTAAAAAAATAATAACAGAAATTCTTTTTGCCTAAAAGAAGTTTTGATCTAAAAACTGAAAAACAACCCAATCCCTTCTCTTCCCTTTCTCGGTCACTATCCCCTTCTCTCTCCTTTCTCTCTCTCCTGTTTGGCTCTTCTGGGTTGTGTTTCTCTCTCTACACCCCTCTCTCTCTCTCTCTCTCGAAATTCCCATTTCCGTGAATCCCTCAACACAGCGTATTTAAGTACTCGAAAAAAGAAAAGTCCCTAAAAATCCCAGTGAAAAAGGAAACAACGAGGGACAGCGAGTGGGAACGGGAGACTCGAGGAGCCACCGGCGCAGGTTAGCAAAATGCGGCTTCTGGTCCCTTCTTGGCGGATGATTGTGCTAAAATGCACCGTTGGCTTCGGATACGGTTATACGGTGTGGGGAATCATTTAAGCACGTGACTGAATAGCGGAAGAAAAAGAAAAATACCTTAAATTCCAAGGATTGTAGCAGTAGATCCCATGTGTTGTCACAAAGTAAAACCATTATTAAAATCAATGATATATTAATCATTCATTAATGCATGCAATAAAATTTATAACAAAGTAGTTTCATTACCTCTCGTATATTTATGAAATTTGTAGATAAATATTTCTAATTTCTATTGTTCATGATCTTAAAATGACTTTGGTAGTATATAATTATAATACAAGTGTGTGTGTGTGTGGGGGGGGGGGGGGGCATTTGATGTGAGTAGTAATAGTGCGGTTTTTTATAAAGTTTTTGCAATATATTAATTCAAAATTTTTAAAAACTAAGCTAATTTAAATTTTTGAAATATTTGTGTGTGTAGTCTTCCTGAGGGAACTTTAGTGATGTTTATTTATATTTTGATCCTACAAAATTATGAAAATCTTATTATTAGGAAAACAAATAAATGAACGTTCATGCAGTACAAACCCCAAGAACATTTTACACCTTTCAAGTATCTTTATTTTCCTTATTTTCCCCTATAGAGGGTTAGCTTGGTGCACATCATTTTTCAGGGAATCACAAGTTGATTTAACAAAAAAGACACCGCTCTTGATCTATTTCCAATGCAACTGCCCATTCACCAAAACATTGATTCCATCTTACACTTTGTCCCACTATGTCTTGATCTCATTCCACAAGTTTGAACCAGGTTTGTCCATGTCAATCCTCATGGTCATGTCTAAACCACATTTATATTTACTCCAAAAGACTTTAACTCAAATAATTCCTTCTAGCTAATAAATTCCAACCAAATTTTATAAGATAGCCATGATTTTGATATTTAACACAACGAAGCTCCAATCCGCCTCTTTGCTTAGGCTTACAAATAGCATCCTAAGCAACTAGGGGAATTTTCTTTTGGTCTTCATTACTACCCTATAAATATTGGTTACATTTATCCAAGGACTCACATGTGCTAATCAGAAGAAGGGAGGTTTGCATGATATAACTTGGAATTGCCAAGGTCATCGATGACATGAGCGTAGATCTCCTTGTTGATTATAGCGATTTTGCTTTCCACTTTGATATACATGTCTTCACTTTATCCACCACATATTGGCAAGAGTCTTTAGTCACTGTTTTATGATGAAAGGGAACACCAAGATATTTACCCAAGTCACTTGTTATTGAAAATCCCAAAGAAGAGCAAATCTCACTACTCCTAGTGCAATTAACACTATTAGAAAAAGAAGACTCTTGTTTTCTGTTAATCGACCTTTAAACCTGAGCTTTCACAAAATGCCTTAAGACAAGCATTAATTCTATTTACCTGATCCATCGATGCTTTCGCATAGAGGATATTGTCATTTACAAAGAAAATGTGTGAAATAGGAGAGCCAATCCTTGTGAGGCATATTGGCTCCTAATTTCCTTCATGAACAACAACTTGAATAAGATGAGCCAATTTTTCCATACATATGACAAGTAAGTAGGGTGATAATGGATTCCCTTGTCTCACTCCTCTAGATAGGTGGAATAAATCAACTTTATCACCATTCCATAACAGTTGTATGCTAGGTATAAAAATACTCTGAGCAATTACCTCGCTAAGACTATTTGGAATGAATGGTTACTAACCAACGTTTCAAGATACAAGAGAGGCTTGAGTAATGATGCTAGTTGTCTTGTGTGTAATACAGAGATGGAGAAGCTTCAATCTCCTTAAGGATTGCCCAGGGCTCTTGAACTTTGGAAGCAGCTTGTTACTCTGAGGTTATGATGTAAATTCAATTCATTCAATTCCCTTATTGTTTCCATTGGAATCTTTGTTCTAGCAACATGAGCAAGTAAACTGAGGAGTAGAGGGATACCTTTGCTATCACATGTTGGTGGCTATAGCGACGTGGAAACAATGTTGTCTTCAAGGCAAGAGGATTTCTATTAACTCTCTGCAAGTTAGTGTCAATGCTATCTTGTGTAGTATGCATGACGCTTGAAACAGGTTCTATAAGAAGAATGGTGGGGATTCTCCTCGAAAGAACAATGGTAGCTACTAACAATAGGGTGGATAAAAGTCAACACTAATAGTGCATTTTCGCATTTAGTTTCTAGTGTATCTAGTGGCGAAATTATTCAAGATGAACACAACAATTTTCCAAAGGTGTTTATATTCATAGGGGAGGAAGGAGAAAGCCTTGCTACCGAACATGGTTTTGTGTACATGAACCTAAGCTGGCGTGGGACATAGGTTATGAAATGTTATTATGGAAACTGACTATGCTGAAGCAATTGATTTGATCAAGAGTGAGATGAATGAAGCTCATGCTAATAGAATTCTCTCATTATAGAAATCAAGCAAGTGGTTGAAAGAGATTGGAATATTGAATTCTATCAAATTGGGCGTTGGGCTAATGAAGCAACTGATCATTTGATTAAAGCTAGTCTCTCATCTGTGCCAGGATTCCATATCCTTTTGCAAGTTGATCTCGAGTTGGAGCATCTTATTATAAAAGGCTAAGACCTAATTCACTAAATGGTTGCATCATTGTATAAAAAATTATAATAAATGGCAAAATTAATTAGTACATGATGAACCAAACTTCAAATAAATTGACTTGATTATGTGCTTCAATGCACACATCAATTGAACCAAAAAAAAAATGAAAATGTGTATTTTGGTAACGTTAATTTCACTTGTATGAAAAAAAAAAAAAAGAAGTTTGACATTTTTTTCTATGGATCATAAAGAATGGATAAAATATTACAGATGTTTATAAGTGTGGGGAAAATATCTAAAAATAAGCTTCGAAGTATCTTAATTTTCTCTCTTCCAATTAAGAGGCTCACAAATTTTATTCAAAATAAACAAAAAAAAAAATACTACCCCAACCACAAAGAGAAATGACCTAAACAAATAAGCAATCACAGACTAAACTAGTGTTCGAATGAACTAAAAATGTAAATCAAATTATTTTATACATGTCATCATGTCATGCACCAAATACTGAGAACTAAGATAAATTATTTGGATTGAGGACTCCAAACAAGTCAGATTTGATCATTTTGTTTAATCAAGAAATTTACAATCTTTTTTCAGAAACGTTAAAATATATGACAAAAGTGACAGAAAAATAACTCATCAAATCAAATAGTCACGTAAAAATTTCAAAGCCTCAAGTAATTAAAATGTAACCTAAATTATTTTGATTCACGAAGAACACCAAACAAACAAGATCCGTTCTTTTCTTTTAATCAAGAAACTAACAAAAATGACAAAGAAAAATGACCTATAAAATTATGCAGTTACATTAAACTCTGAACCGAGGTGAAAGGTAAGCTAAATTTTTGGATTCATGATGGGCACTGAACAAGCAAGATATGATCCTTTATCCCAATAAAAAAAAAAACTTAAAAAAAAACGTTAATTGAAAACAATAAAAAAAAATATATGACAAAAATGTTAGATAAAACCAAATAGTTTGTATGTTTTTACAAAATTTTCCCTCAATTTTTTTTTTTAAAAAAAAACAAACAAAGAGAAGAACTCACATCGCTTGAACACCACCATCAACCAGCCACGGAAGCTCCACTTTAACTACATTTGTAAATTAGTCAATCTCCTACACCTTCCCCCACTATTTGAATTTCCCTAAATGTGAAACTTGTTAAAAGTAATATTAAATGACGTTATTGAAATTGTAAATTAAACACATTCATAAATGTTGTCATTTGCATTATAAGTGTAGTAATGATTAAAACATTACATTCTTACTTGTAAAAATTGAAAGTGTAGCCAATTTCCCACTCTCCTACTCAATTAGTTGAATTTCTTAAATGTGAAACTTGTTAAATATATGATTCGACTCACCCTTAGTTGCCTCGGGGTCGAATCACTATTTACCACGAATTAAATGCAATACAGTGCAATTAACTCGAGATCGTTCTCTTAATCAAGGAGCCAAATTTATTTTGTATTTCCTAAGATAAACTAAGTGATATAAACATGGTTAGAAATTTGGTGTTCCTAAATAAGTTTTTCTCTAATTAAAATGCATAGGAAAAATAAAGAAACTATTCCTATATTTTTTTGGTCTTTTTGGAGATAAGGAAAAATACTTTGGATAGAAATAAGATTAAATAGTTAATGCTCTTGGTAATCAAGAAATGACCATCCTTGCTCTTAAAAAATTATGGGAGCTAAAATTCATTAAGTCTTAAGAAAAACCTCAAGATACCACTTGAGTCCAATATTCCCAATTAATAGTAGCTCCTATAACCATAGCTAACTACTATCCCTTGAGAAATTGTTTGAGCCCACTTAATGCGTAATTGAAATTGGAATTATGAAACATGAGACTTCTAAATTTGAGTACTAAACAGTCCCTCAAAAGGGTACAAATCAACCACATTAATTAGACAATACCACGCTAATTAACATAGCTTCATTGAAACCACAAAGAAATTCATTCACATATAAAAATCACACTACGAAATCCAATCTCAACTACAAATATCAAACTAATAGAGATAATTACCATTAATCTCAGTTCCAGAATCATATATCAAAATTTAGCAATTCAAATATATAATCCTAGACTAATAGTAAGATAAATAAAACTCCCCTAATGTAGTCCAATGAGCTTAAGAACAAGTCTTCATCACCAAGAACAGAGAAATTCAGTCACTCGTGGTAAAAAAATCACTCGCCGAAATCTGGAAAATGCTCGCCGGAAAATTCAAGAAGGTCACCGGAATCTGCATAAGCTTCGCCGGAAAATTCCAGAACTCGCCGGAATCTGGGATTTTCTTTCCTTCTTCAGTTCAGTCCGACGGTGGAGCCTGGTATAGTGAGTGAAGAAGAAGAAGATGGTTTCTCTCCTTCCTCTCCATCCTCCCTCCGGTTTCTGCGTTTTTTTTTCGTTTTTCTCCTTTGTTCTCTCTGGTTCTTTTCGTTCTTTCCAAACTCCAGCCGCCAGCTAAAACTCACGGCCAGCCTCTGAATGAACCCCCCAGACTCTCGGCCAGCCTATTCCTTCGTTTTTTTTTTCAATCTTTATTTTCTCTCTTCCAGAACTCTCGCCGCCAGCCTCTCGTGTCTAGCTCCCCTCTTTTTGCAAAAACAACCCTAATTAATTGGTTCCTGGTCAAAATGCAAGTTTTGACCAGGGACCAATTTGCAAAGTTAAAAAGTTTCAGAGAGGGACTAAAGTGTGAAATTTTGAAACATGTTTGGGGTAAAACTGACATTTCTGAAAATACTGGGTCATTTTATGTAATTTTTCTCTGTCTTCAAAAATATTAATTTGACCCAAAGAACATTTTTTCCAAATTCTTCCATTTAATTCTAAAATTCCTATAATGCAAGATTAAACACAATAGCATCAAAAATCTAAGAAATCATTTGTATGAATAATTAACAAATATTGACCATTTTACCCCTAATTTCACTTAATTCAATACAAATGTCCTTAACTCAAATTAATGCTTAATCATGCAATAATGTCTCAAGAAAATGCATTAAGAACCCCAATTTAATCATAAAATATCATGTAGAAATATGGTTCAATCAATATAGTAGTTTAAAATGTTAGACTCTGGCATGTATTATACTCTATATTATTATGCAATTTATTATCAAATGGCTTTGGGCTACCAGTCCTTTTGGGAACTAAAGTGGTTACCCCAAATTTACAATAAATTATTGGCCGCCGAAAAAGCCACAAATATTGAAGCTCTGGCTGCTAGAGGGTGGCAGCTTGTCGTTGGTAGTGCTTCGACAAGGTGGGTTTTTCTCTGAATTTTTTTAAATGAAGGGGTAATTTTGTAAAATCACTAAAATTTACAAAGTCTCAGATTAAGTCGTCTCAGATTTCTACCATCTCACCTATCTATCTTTTTGCATGCTTAAGTGACCTTTTGTGGATTTGATAATTCATGAGATATTTTATAGTCTTTTTCCCATCAAACAATCACGGAAAACTCTCAACCAATTGAAATAATATGTATACTAAATTATTTGATTCATAACATATGTATACCAAACATACAAGATTTGATCCTTTCTTTAGATCAAGAAACTGACAAAAATGATAGAAAAATGACTTAAATTAGACAGTCACGTTGAACTCTCAATTTGAACGTAACTTAAGTTAAATCATTTAATTCATGGGATCCTGCTACAAGCAAGATTCCATCTTTTCTTTCAATATATTCCCTTCATTCCTTAATATAACATATATATGGAGAGTTGATCTATATCCTAAATATAAGATATATTTTTAATATTAATAAATATTTTTCCAATGTACCCATTCTATTGATACTCTCTCAACCATAATTAAGGAAGAAATAGAATAAGAGAATTAAGAGAGATTACTAAGGCGTTTTAGAAAATATATGATATATTAACTAACTTAACTAACTTCCTTAACCTAATCAAAATAGATAAATGTCTTATATTAAGGATCATATGGCGTATATACTTACAAATATGATTGAAAACCATCAACATATATAAGGCAAAATGGCACAAAAATGACTAATAAATCACAAAATCACGTTAAACTCTCAACCAATTGAAGTAAATTGTGAGCTAAATTATTTGATTCAAGAGATCTACCAAATAAATAAGATTTTATCCTTATGACACGGTATGTTCCTTTTACATGTCTGTCATGAATATCTCACCCCTTTTGAATGCAAAACAAGTTTCACACCAAAACTATTGAAATTGCGATACCAAAAAAGTATTGAGAATGTACGTATAATGCTCTTTTGCAAGCTATAACACTTGAAATTATAAACTTCTTATTAATTAATTGCTACAAAAGGGTGTCATTAACGAATAAATGTTTAATGAAACTTACTAGTCAGATCATGTGTTTCACATGATACATAAATGTGTTTCACGTGATACATTTTAATTTGTTTTTCCATGAATATTCCCACACTTTTTGAGCGTGAAAGAAGTAATATATAGCTTTAACCTTTAAAATTATAGACTTTTCATTAAGTAGAAGATCAATTTTTCCTGTCCTTAAGAAATTAATGAAAATTTTGTTGACTGTGTACTTGAGAAATATATCAGACAACACATGACAAATTTTGTACAGTTATAAGGTTGTCATAATTGATTTCGTTGGATTTTTATGGAAGGAAGAAAACAATGTATTTATTTTTAAAAATGATAAAAGTACCCAAAAAATCAAGTTCTTCGCCAATCAAATTTATACATAACATCAAGAGATCTTTATATCTCCGAAGTCTTCCAGGTTCATGTCGACTACTTAAAGAAAAATGACAAAACATAATGCAGATTATCTGTACCTCTAGTTTGAACCTCATATCTAAGAAATATTCCCTCCTATTTTATATATAAGATATAAAAAACTAATTATGTAAATAAAAAAATTAGTTGAAAACAATAAATATGAAAAATATATTACTCTCTCCGGTCCTAATTATAGGACAACATTTGGGAGTTGGCTTTGGTCTTAATTATAGGATAAAATTTAAATTTTTGTCAATTTCTTCCTAAAACACCCCTATTTTATTCTCTTAAGTGTGCTTAGTTTTTAGTAAGTATATGCATTTAGGTGTATAGAATTTTCCAGTCAATAAAACTCTTAAATTGTTGAATTTTAATTTATTTATCAATGAGTTGACGTTAATTTACCTATATATATATAAACACACACATATATATTTATATATGTATACACACACACATATCTACATATACACACATTATGTGTGTGTGTGTGTGTTTGTTTATTATATACTTGTGTGTGTGTGTGTTTTTTTTTGGGGGGGGGAGTGGGAGGAGTGTAGATATATGTGTGTGTACATACACATATTGTGATACCCGGATAATTACTATCTAGACTATTATGTTACCATAATAAAAATGTATATTTATGAAGATTTTGATCTCAACATGGTATATGATTAGTCTATGTTCAAAGAAAAACATTAAGAAAATTAAAAGAAATTTATTGACGGAAACATGAAAAATAAAATAAATATGAATGAGTATTATTAAGGATCGAAATTTTTGGGCCAAAATTAAATAAATAATAAAGGTCAAGAAGTAATCTTGGAAAACCAAGATCAAAAGCTTAGGATTGTTCAAGAAATTATAAAAGCCTAAATCCATGAAATTGCTTATGGACCAATAGGGAAATTTTAGGGGAAATAAATATAGGATAAATGGGATATTATGGTAATTGGGAAAATATGTGTGTGTGTGTGTGTGTGTGTGTGTGTGTGTTGGCCGAATTTAGGGGGGGATAAGGATGAAGTTTGATTTTTATCATATAATAATAATATAAATTTGAGCATCTGTTAAATAGATAATGTTATAATAATAAGGAGTAAACAGATAATGGAAATAAGAACCGATAGAAAATAATTCATAAACTAGAATCTAAGGATGAGTTAAGAAAAACCAAAGTATATTATTGATCAGTGGATTTTTATTCAGAAGTTGGCGCCGGCAGAAGTTATTTCTGTAACCAATCGCGAATACCGAGGATTTTCGGCAGATAGCGGAATGTCCTTAATGAGGGTATAAGGTGAGGAGAACCCAGTAATCTCGAAGAGGATGACAAGACCTTCAAGGTATTGCTTCCGGAATTTTAAGTTTTTACTGAATTTCGCGATCAGGACACCGAACCAGGAACTTTATCTGATAAAGCAAGATGACATAAGGCTAGCTGATGTCATCAATTTTGTCTTTGTGGGGGGGGGAGGTCGGCCAAGCAAGGGAGGGCCAAGATCAAACCACCTAGCAAAAGTGCGATCCTACGGTCAGAATTCAACCAGACAAAGTTCAAGGAAATTACAAAAATGCCATTGGGTTTTTCTATAAATAGCCACCCTCTCATTTGGAATTCTCACACCAAATCCTCTTGAGGATTTCGAAAATTTGGGAGAGAAGGAAGAAGGAGGAGTCCGGAGAAATTCGTAGCAAAGCTCTGAGTAAGTTCTTCAGTCCTTAGTCTTTAGCTTAAGTGGTTCTTTCGGTAGTTATAATAGAATAACTAGAGTAGTCTCTAATTTTTCAAGTTAGCTTAGATATCATGTTTTAGGAATAAATATGATATTTATCTCAGAAACATATTAGGGGAAAATTATAGCAAAATTTTAAGAGGTTAGAGTTAAAATAGCGAAGCTCTGGCAAAATTCCACCAAGTAATCAAACTAGGGGCAAAATGGTAATTTATACCTAAAATGTCTGTCATGATCTTGAATATTCATATCGGTGATATTATCCCTATAAGATACCTGAAATCATGAACCGCTATTTCCGCTGTCACCGCTGTCGTGCCGCTGTCAAACATGCCGTAATTTGACGAAAGTGCCAGAAACTGTCAACGGAGGTACGGACGCATATTGTAACCTTAACACTTATGCTGCTCATATACATATATGCGATAGATATGCTTATATACCGAAGCTCTGTCTAGGGTTGTCGGTTTTACATACAACTTGATACGAGTTATAGTCTTGATAACGCCGTTGGGTTTTCCTAGCGCTGAGGACACGATAGGCCATCGTGGCACTGGTTATGTGCAGACATGTTGTGGGACTTTACATACTGCTTTGTGCTTATGTTCTGTCATTGTTATGATCATACATCTGCTGTGTGCTTATGTAGTGATTTACTGTTGTTACGTGTGGTTAAATAGCTGTTATTCATATACTGTTTTATTTGAGCATAAGGTTAACCGTTACCTGAGATCCAAATGGTAATTGGATCTCAGCTGTAGCTTCAAGTTCGGGCGAGCCAAGGGTTGATGATAGGGGCAGACAGCTGGAGTAGGATGGCAGAAGGAGTTTTATGGCTTTAGTTTTATAAGCCTAGTTAGGGGTTGTTTCTTTTTGGATAGTAGATGACTGTATAAGTGCACTTACACTGTGGTTATGTAATATTAAGGTTCAGTTACTCGTTTTGCGAAATTGCTCGACTCTGATCACGGTTTGTTTTAAGAAAAAAAAATTTCCCGCTATTTTTAAGATGGGATGTTACACATATATGCATATGTGTGTACATACACACACACACATATATATATAGCAAGACCATTATTTCAATTAGAAAACATGGAAAGGAAGATTATAAGTTGGGAAGGTATGTTAATGTCATTGAAAATTTATATGAGGGCATTTTAGGAAAATAAGTAAAATTAACTAATTTAATTTCCCTCCTTAATCTCTCCAAAATCGGTTAAATATGTCTTATCATTAGGACCGAAGGGAGTATCTTTTTAAAAGTCCCTTTATTTACCTAGAGAGAGTGGATAAGAGAGAGAATGAGTGAGAAAAATATGTGTCTGTAAGAGATAATTAATGCAATAATGTAATATAGAGACCAAAAAATAATTAAAATTTCAAACATCCTCGAAGCATATCTTAAAAATAGTAGCAAGCCAACCCCAAAATTTATATTCTACCTCATATATAAGAGAGGGAGTAATTTTGAGAACTATTCACTATAATTAGGATCTAATTTGGCATAAGTCCGAATTAATCTGTAGTGACAGAAGTTTTGAATTTATCTGATCTTAATAAATTTAAATGTAATTTAATTTATTTGCTTCACGTTGGTGCTCAGACCTAAAATGAATAAAATTTTGAAACTCAGGCAAGTGAGCTGCGCCTTTAATTTTATGATTATTATATCTAATTATTTGTTGATGGACACAAGTCAATGTTTTCCTCTGATTGAGATATATAGTTTTATTATTTCCAAGTTCAACCAAAGCATCTCTATATATAGTTTCAATCTTTTGATTCTCTGTCTTCGTCTTGAACAAGAAAGCTGATATTTAAGGCTAAATTCTAAAAATATTATACGGAAAGAAATCAACCATTTTTATCTATCCAAAAAATGAAATCATTAATTTCCGATTATAATTAACATATCGTGTTTGATTTTGATATTAAATTTTAGACTTTTCGATCATTTGCCACCAAATGGTTTTAATGGCTAATTCTTCTTGATCAATTGGTTCTCATTTTAGACTTAAACTTGTGTATATGCATGTGTGCGCGCAGGGACGGAACTTGGAAAACATATTTGGGGGGCCAAATAAGAGGGTTTGGGGACAGCTTCCCAAAAATTTTTTTTTTTTTAAAAGTTTTAAATACATTAAAAATAAAAGAAAAGAATATCAAATGTATATGAAAAGAAAAAATATTTAGATTTATAGAAGCTTTGTTACTTTCCTCCATGTAATCACTAAATCAATTGTTTTATTCTTCATCATTGAGCAATTCTTAGATCTTATCACTTTTCAAATAACCTATAAACAATTTAAACAGTATAATTAACTACTATTATACTAAATATAAATATAAAAAAAATTCATTTTTTAACATCTTTCGTATTAAAATGTATTAAGATCTGTATGGTGTTTTCTATTATTTACCACTAATATGTATGGTGTTTTCTCTTCTTTCAATGTGAGCCACACTGTTTTGAAAGGATCAATACTTTCAATACTTTAACCTAATAGAGGCGATGTCCTTTTCGCATGAGCAAGTAAGGAGGAAGGGAATAGAAAGCCAATCTTTCATATAATTGGTTTGGGGGCTGACGCATTATTTATATTAAATTAAGAAAAAAATCTGATTTTTTTTTTTTACTCATGTCCCTTGTAAGATCTGTCTCTGTGTGTGTTGGCACGCACACATATATGTGTGTATAATTCCGTCTAATTCAATTTGAACTAATCAAATTCTAATATGATTTTAGAAAACCATGCAAATTTTATTAAAAAAAAAAAAAGAATCTATCAATAATATTGAGATATCTTTTTTTAAAAAAAAATGGAATTTTGCAATCTTGTTTGAATCTCAATTCACTATTTTGTCAGCGATTGATGACTTTCATTAGACCCTAACCCTTCTTAATTTTAGAAAGTTTTTGTGACATTAATGAGAAAGATGAACATCATTATGGCCCAATTGGAAAAAAAAAAAAAAAACATATAAGATTCTAAGAATTGTTTTTAAGAGAAAATCAAATTTTAAAAGCTTTATAATTTGAGATTATGAGCAAATAAATGTTTTGAAAATTAATCTTTCTGAATCCTACTGATTTAATATTAGATTAAAGAATTGTTGGAAAAAAATGGTTTGGTTATAAGAGTTGACCAAGTTTCTTAATCTACGATGCACGTGGTACAAAACCCCCCATATAAATTATATGATTTCTGATCAATAATTAACAAAAGACAAACAATAAATATTATCCGAATGTTGATGATACGCGTATACGTGTTTCATAATCATGGAAGTTTTTTTTATTGCAACGAGTTTGTTTAATTAAATGAAATTGTATTGAATGTGTACACATATTAAATATTAAATTTAAATTTCATTTAAAAGCATACTTTCCTTCTTCTATAGTTTAAAAATTTATTCTACAATCGATGATGTGATCAATTTATCTTTGATAAAATATTTTCAAATAGGTATTATGTATCATCACTTTCTTATTTTTTGTATTATCATCTTTATTTATTAATAGCTCTATAATATATAACACCCAAAAAAAAAGTGAACCTTATAACAAAAATAAAATTATGACTTACTGCCAACAATAGTTTAGACTTCAGATTACTCATTTCTCTTTAGCAATGTTCAATACTTATTTCCCAATTCCTATTTTGAGCCGAATTAATTAGCAAGTGTTGAAGAAAGAAATTACTAAGGAGTTCATAATAAACATGAAAAAAAATTAGTTCTGAAATTAAAAATTTTGTAGTGCATCATTAACAAATACAAATCCTATCATATACAGATCATTATATTACATGTAATTGTTATTTTAAACTTATCTAAAACGCTCAAATTGATGGAAGAAAAATAGCTGAGGGAAGGATAAGTGGAGAAAAGTTAAGAGAAGAGAGGAAGAGACAAGGTAGCAAGGAAACATGGAATTGTTGAGAAGGCCATTCTGTGTTTTGTAATCACACACACACACGCACATACATATATAAATAATATAAATTTATATTTCTTGTTTAGCCATCTTTCTAGGTAGAGTCGTGAAAGTGGGTTATACAAGTAAGTTAAATGAACTAAAGATTTTAATAAAGCTAACATATATTTATTAAAATAACTAATATAACTATCAGTTTGCATAAATTAGTCAATAAACTCTTATATTATGAACTAGATGTTGCATTATATATATAGAGATAGAGAGAGAATTAAATATATTGAATTGCACTTCCTCCGATATTTAATATATAATATATTTTGGAAGTTGATCTTTATCTTTAATATAAGATAAGATTTTTACATTTGTCAATTTTTTCTAATTTATACCTATTGATTCTCTCTCAACAATAATTAAAACGGAGAGATGATGAATGAATTAACGACGATGACTAAGATGTTTTACAAAATACATGTTACGTTAACTAACTTTATTTATTTAATTAAATTATGTAGATATCTTATATCATGAATAAGTGGAATATACTTTTTTATATATATAAAAATACTTATTTTAGTCAAAAGCACAAACAAACTATTCTTTGTGAATTGAATGTTATTTTTTGGTAAAAAATGTTAAGTTAACTATGTATATATAATTATTTTACTATTGAATGTTTTGAAACACAGGCTAACAAAGTAGGATATTTGTGGGACCAAAAGAAAATCTTGTCACACCTAAAAAATATATAATAGAGAAACGACATTAACCTGTTTAGTCTAAGTTTGTAGCGGAAGAGAACAACTTGTTCATTTTTTTAAATACTTTTTAAAAAAATAAATTCTTTGGTCAAAGTATACGACAAGAAAAACAGGTCTTTTGTGTATTTAATGTTATCTCTGAACAGCGAAAGAAAACAGGAGATAGTTCAATATTTTTGCATCCTCACACGTTCATTGTCAGATGCAAGTGTGCTAAAATTAAATATACTATGATCCTCGATTTGAAAATTCCAAATTGTTATAAATTTAAATTATGCGAATTACTTGATAATCATAATTCATGTCAATGCATGTATGGTTAAAGTTATTTAATGAATGGAAAACTCAAAGGAGAAAAATAAAGAGGTCCCCGATTTAGAGTGTGTGTGTGTTTCTTTTTTTCTTGGGGGGGGGGGGGGGGGTGTCGGACTTGAATTATGTGATTAATTAGATAGTGTCGTCTCATCAAAGCGTGGCTTCTGGTCCTCCGAGACTTAATGCTGCCTTTTTTCCTTACGGAACCTTTTGAAAATTGGATTTTAGGGATCTGCATCCTAAACTAATAAGAAGTTGCAACTAACCGAACAGTTTTGGGATTGTGTTAGTATCTCTTTGTTTTAGCATTCTAGAAGTTTTTTTTTTATAAAAAATAAATATTTGGGAAAAGTTTTATCTCGATTTACAAAAAAAAATGGTTTTTAAAACCACGATTTGGGGTTTTCCAAACATGCACTTGGAATCAACTCATAAGTTTAATTGAATTTAAAACAACTATGAATTTATTAGTAACTTGACTCAATTTTATAAGCTATAAATATAAAAACGATAAACTAAAAAAGTCAACTAACGAATTTGATAATAACCATCATGACTTATATTGTTAATACTAACACCTGTTGGTTTATTGAATACTCCCACACTGATTTTAAATATACATATATACAAGCGTTAGTTAAGGAACTTAGTTTGGTTCTAAACTTCATTATTTTTTCTCCCATAATTATTATTTTCCTCCAAATGTATGTAATATGTGTACGTAGTTTATAAAATAAATAAGCAAGGAATAGGAGGAATATTTTTAGAAAATTTACAATATATATTAATTAATTATGTGGTTTTTATTTTATTTTATTTATGATAGAAGAAAGTATACATAAGATATTTTTTTTCAAAGTGCATCTAACACCAAATGTTTTTTTAGAAGCAAGATTAATTATGAACTTTTAAAATAGGTAAAAAAAAATACATATTGACCATTAGTTGACTGTTTGTTTACATTTTGTTAAGAGTTAAAATGTAAAAATACACATCAATTTTTCTCAAAAGTGCTCCCCAAAACAAATGATTTTTTTAGGAGAAAAAGTAAATGTGAACTTTTAAAATAGGTGACGTTGATGATTAGGAACAATTTGGAGAGAAATACTTACATATTCAATATTACATCATCTACATTTTGTTAAATGAAAACGTAATAACTTATATCATCTTAATATAGTTTGTTGATGACTCATCTTAAAAATTTAATTTTTTAAAAGAAAAATATTGATTGATCATTATGTTTAATTTTTTTAAAAAAAAATTAAAATGTTTTTCTTGAAGAATAGATAAAATTTATTTTTTTTTTTTCAAAATGAGTCATCGGCCAACTATGATTAAAATGATAAGATCGAGTTGTTATATTTTTACTGGATAGAGTTCAGATAACATAATACTTTTGAAGTATAGAAGTTTTTTTCTAACTTGAAAAATTAATTTGTCAACTATGTAAGAGAAATTAATTTTCACATGACATCTTATCTCCACCTCATCACTTCTTTCACAAGGGAGGGAGAGGAGAGGAAGGGTTAGGTGGAGATAAAGTAACGAGGTGAAGATAAAAGATTATATATTTTACATATATTTGGAAAGTTTATAGTTAATTTTATATCTCAAAAAAACCATTTGTGTTGGATGCATTTTTAGAAAAATTTTATATATGTTTTTGTTCCTTAACCCTTAATAAATTTAAATAAATAATTAACTAACCGTCAACATGTATTTTTGTATCTATTTTAAAAATTCATAATTACTTTTACCCTTAAAAAATATTTTTTTGTAGGTACACTTTTAAAATAATGTCATGTGTTTAACCCTATTTTAAAAAGATAATTGTAAAAAATAAGGCGGCAAACAAATGTAATAGGGGGAGCCACATGACCGGGGGAGCATAGTAAGGTGGAGGTGAATGATGTTGGAAGGTGGCGGTGGCACACACGCGTGTCTTGCGGTCGCTTGCTGCATTGCGGCCCTTATGTCCCTCTCACGTGGTCCCACATGCACCCATCCTTCTCTTCTTTGCTTCCATTCTCTCTCTCTAATTTAATCAAATGGAAAATTTAAAAAAATAAAATAAAAATAGGAAAAACCATTTAAGAGGTATCAATATTTTTCCTTAATTCTTAGCTATGTATTTTCTCTCTCAATTAAATCATTTAATTTTGCTCACTGTTAGGCCTTGAGACATTGCTCTGTTAGCATGTTAAACTATGTACAGGATTTAATTGTGCTTAAAGAGAAATGTTATAGATTTAATTAAGAAATAAAAAATACACCGACACCAAAATTAAAAATCGGACAAAAGTATAGCTATCTGCAAAATAGTTTCCCCTTACAAATATTCATTGTACTTACCAAATGGTTTGGGTCAAACGGAAGTGGCTAGTTTTTGTAATGTAGCTAAGCAAAAATTAGAATTTATTTTATATTTAATGTTGAGACATCAATTATGATCGTTTCCAATAAAAGAATAACAATGTTGATAAAAAAATATATATATCATTATAATTTTTTTATGAAAAAATTAGAATATTCATTGAAAGCACCGACAGAAAGAATTAGTTAATTAAAAATTCAATTTTTTAAATTTTACCCCTTAATATATTTGTTTATAACAGGAGATGAGTGACTTTATATTCCTTTCATCCTTGATATAAGATCATTTTAGCTACTTTATATAAATTAATTAAAAAGAGTAGTGAAGGATTATACTCTCTCTGATCTAAAATATAGAAAAAAATAAAATAAAGGACATAGGGAAAATAATATTTATTTTAAATGACCATAAAAATTGTAATTATTTAGAATGATCAAACATTATAATATAAATTTAAAATTACTAAATTTCCCCTAACCAAACTTTATATATGATCTCTTGTATTCATAATTAAACAAAATAACTAAAATTTCCCATCATGATTTGGTCTTTTTTTTTCAATATATTATTTCATTAAAAATTGTTAAACTCATATTTTTTTTAATTTTTATATGATTAAGTTATCCGATTAATATTATCAATGCTGATATCAATTGAAATTTTTGTTGATTTTAAAAAATTTATAATCTTTAAAAATTCTAGAATGCATAATTTTTTTTTCATAGATATATATTCAAGTTGTGAAAAATGAAAATTGAGAAAAATATTTTTTAATTTAAAGAAATTTAGAATATTGTATTAGTTTTAAAAATAGAATATGGAAAAGAATGCAGGAGGAAATGCAAAATATTTTGTTATGGGCATTTTAGTACTTTCAATTTTATATTTTTATATCTAGTCCTTCTAAATAATTACAATTTTTATGGTTATTCTCCATAAAATATTTTTTCCTCTAGGCCCTTCATTCTAATTTTCTCTAAAATATAAGTGGCTCCATCTGGTTGAATTTTTTAACTTTACCCATATTAAATTAGCTTTCTAAAGAGAGAGAAAAATACAATTAGTCACATTTAAACGTTAATTATATGAGAAAAATTGTCAAATTAATATAATTATTCTCTAAATGACTTATATTATGAATTAGAGCATAGCTTTGTAATTAAAAGTACTTCCTTAGCCCAAAATAAAAGACGTCTTCTAAAATGAAATTTTTGTCCAAAATGTAAGACGTTGTACGGGATTATCAATGATTATTTTTTACTTTTTCCGTTTGTAGGAGAAAGATAGATAATAGATATTAAATGCGTATACGAAAATCACATTCCTTAATAAGGATAAAATAGTTAAATTTTGTTAATTTAAGACATATTAAATGACTTAAGTAAAATTTATTGATTCATATAAATTAGTTAATAACGTCTTAGATATTGGATTGGAGGAAGTATTTTCTATTTACTTTTCCTCAACAGACATACCAAGACAACACAAAATATGTGATATGTATGAATAATTTTGTTTTTTTAGTTTTGCCCTCTACACAAAATATGTGATATGTGTGAATGATATAATGTGTTTATCTGGCCTAATTTATAAATCACTCCCATTATGTTTTATAGGTCTCAAGAAGAACATTGACTCTCATCAATATTTTGTCAAAATTTAATAAATTTTCAATTATAACCCTATTTAACGTGATTTATTAACGTGATTTATAAATGGGAAAACAAATCTTCGTTCTCCATCTTATAAATACCATTTAAAATCTGAACTTCCTCCATTTTGTTCCTTCAGTCCTACAACTTCATCTAAGAATAGGGGTATTATTGATAACAAGCACTCCTTCGCTCCTTAATAGAAGATAGAAGACGTATTTAGGGAGTTGATTTGGTCCTAAATATAATATGTAATTTTTATATTTAGTAATATTTTCATAATTTATCCCTATTGATACCCTCTCAACAATAATCAAGAATGAGAGAGAATTAAAGAATATTACTATGATGTTTTAGAAAATACATATTATATTAATTATATTTCTTAATATAATTAAATTAGATAAATAAGTTTTGTATTAAACACCGGTGGGAGTAATAATTATAACTTGAAATTTGAAACATGACATATATTTAAGGACATAATGAAAATGTAAACCCAGTCAAGTAAATAAGAACGAAAGTAGTTACTAGTGTAAGATAGTATAGATAGTTAAAAGTAGTTTGTGTAGTTGAAATTGCATAAGATAACAATATATACTTCTCAATATAACCGTCCAATTAAAATCGACATATCCTGATTATTTTAAATTTTTTTCATTAAATATCATATCTCTACAACTCAAATAATAAGAGCATTTGTGAAAAAAGAGAATTTAATATTATTGCCTTTATGCAAAATGTCTCGTATATAACACTATGGAAACCTTATTGAACGTGATGCATGTTAAGGATTGAATGCAGCATATTCTTAGAGGTATTTGGTTTAAAAAATATTGATTTTACTTAGTATTCCGTCAAATATCTTATATATTGAAACTTGAGGGTTTTCACATAAGAATTCCTTATATTAGAAATAAAAAGGGTAATAAAAATGTTTAGAAGCATTGGGATTGTAACATCCCAATTTTCAAAAGCGGAATAAATTAACTTTTCATTTAAAATCATTTCAAACCATCAGAGTAGACCATTTGAGCGGAAGAGTATCCGTTATTTGTATTTCAAAATGCCATAAGTCTGGCGGGGTACAATAGCGGTAAGAAAACCGAGTATCTCAAAAGGACTGTACAACAACAAATGGATGGCTTCTGCCAGAACAACAGCGGGAAGTCTTCCGCCGGGTTTCTAAGCATGCTGCTTTCCCCTCTCCTTAGTCACTGGTTCTCCTGAGCTTGAGGCTATGTTAAGAGCTGAGGTCCCATGCATACGGACCCTAGGTAACAGTCAACCTCATGTTTACAAACATAATATATGAACAACATTTACCACACGTCAACAGCAAACAAACTTTCTATCATAACAAATGCATATGTATCGCTCCTAGCATGTAACCATATCGCTCCCAGCATACAGACATATCGCTCCCAGCACATAGACATATCGCTCCCAGCATTACAGATACCCTCTAACCTTTATATGCACTTCACAGTACAAACACTCTAAGCATACAACACACATACCACATATATGTATAACATAAACATCAGAGTTAGTGTTACAATACGCGAACGTACCTTCGTTGACGAGCGTTTAGTACGTCGACGATAAAATGCACTTTTGACGGAAAACAACGGAACGACAGCGAAATGATAGTGGTACAAGATTAATGATATCATATAATGATAATATCACATTTATCAATGTTTGATATCACAACAGGCTTTTGAGGTACAAATTACCATTTTGCCCCTGATCCACTAATCGACGGAATTTCGCCAGAACTTCGTTACTTTGACTCTAATCTTCCAGAATTTTAACATATCTCTTACTCCGACATATTTCCCAAAATAAATATCATATCTATTCTAAAACATGATATCTAAAATATACTGGAAGATTAAAGATCAAAACAACGTCTATTCTAAAACTTTAAGAACTACCGAACTAAAGACTAAGGACCGAAGAACTTACTCAGAGCTTTGCTACGAATTTTCCCCAGACTCCTCCTCCTTCTTCCTCTCCCAAATTTCGAAATCCACAAGAGGATTTGGTGTGAGAATTCCAAATGAGAGGGTGACTATTTATAGAAAATCTCAATGGTATTTTGGTAATTTTGGTGAACTTTGTCTGGTTAAATTTCGACCGTTAGATCGCACTTTTGCTAGGTGGTTTGATCTTGGCCTTACACCTCTCAAGGATGATGTCATCCTTAGTCACCAAGGTGATGTCACCAACTTTCTCAAGAAGTTTTCTACCGATAAAGTCCCTGTTCGGTGTTCCGATCACGAAATTTTGTAAAATCTTAAAATTCCGGGAATGACACTCTGAAGGTCTTTTCTTCCTCTTCAGGAATACTGGGTTCTCTTAGCCTTATACTCTCATTAAGGGCATTTCGTTAACTGCCGAAAATTCTCGGTAATCGCTACCAGTTACGGAAATAACTCCGGCCGGCGCCATCTTCGGGATAAAAATCCACTGATTAATGATATACTTTGACTTCTCTCCACTTATCCTCGGATTCTCACAACGGAATTATTTTCTATCGGTTCTCATTTATCCTGTTCATCTTTTTTATTAATATAATATTCCTTGTTTAACACATGTCTAAATTCTAAATTATTATTATATGAAAAGATCCAACTTGATCCTTATCCCATATATTTATTTATTTTATTTTTCTTTATTTTTCTTCTAATTTTTGTTTTTATTTATATATATATATATTTATTTTAAGTGATTTCCACATTTTTCTCTTTATCTTATGTCTAGACAATTAGCCATTAATTATCTAATTAATTACTTACTAATTGTTTACAATTTTCTTAATTAGTAATAATCATTATCTCTCAACTATTTTATTGATATTAATAATTTATGCATTATGCAAAATATTAAAAATCATGGGGCAATTTATGTTCCCCAAAATGATATTTAATTTTGCCTTATTATTTTCCAAGGAAAATAATCCCATAAATTATCTAAATTAGAGACAACATACTCTCTAATTTTTAATAAATATTTAGTTGCCTCTCAAGATTTATCATAATATTCTCAGGGTATTTTATAACCCACAAATTTACTTAGGGATTTTTAGCTCTTTATCTTTCCTAATTACAAGAGAAATCACCTTTGGAAATAAGGTAATTATGACACTAGTTTTGAGACCACAAATTCACCTATTTCTAATAGGTATTATTTGTCAATATAATATTCCAGGTAAATAATTATCCGGGTATTACAGGGATCGAAAAATTCCTAGAGGTACAACTCAAAATGATTATTTTCATCATAAGAAGAATATAATAAATATTCAACATAAAAAAGAATATAAAAAATATTATCATGATGAGGATGACATGGAATTCGAGAAATATTTCAAATCCTTATAATTTAATATATATATATATATATATATATATATATATATATATATATATAATCTATGATATCTATAATTTTTATTGAGCCTATATATATATATATATATATATATATATATATATATATATATATAATCTATGATATCTATAATTTTTATTGAGCCTTGCAACGATTTTTTGATAATTTATTCGTTTTATTTTGAATTTATACTCTCAAACATCCACCATTTAGTTAGGAAAAAAAATAAAAAAAAAAAAAATCCACCGGCTGGTTCTTGGGATATGCTATGTGAATGCGGGATCGCTGGTCAATGACTAATTGATATTTTTAATTAAAAATGACGACTAACAACTTCATTATATTAGAGTGGTAATATTGCATTTGGGCATCGAAAATTTGATTAAAATATGACGCTTAGTTTACTAATGGCTTAGAAAATTGAGAGATCTTTGACCCTTAGTTTGTTTTAATTTGTCTTAATACATCATGCATGTATTATCAATTTAATCAAAGCAAGTTGGTCTAAGAATACTTGTTGTTTAGCCCAAGGATAACATTTAATTTAAGCCGGATTCCATCAAGAACTTGTTTTTTTTTTAAAAAAAAAAAACAAAACAAAAAACTATAGTTTACAAGAATGAAATATTTGTTTGACATGAGATGACCACTGAAACTTTTAAAAGAAGCATTTTAATTATAATTTATGATATAGGAGTAAAATATATAAGAGGGGTCTTGTCTCAAATTGGATAAACATGTTTATGATAATCAGTTCTAAGAATAAGAAGTAATCAAACACTCTTTCATATACTACATCCTTTTTTTTTTCAAGAAAATATATGCTTTTGTTATTTGAAATATATGTATTATAATTTTTTGATCTCTATCAAGCAAATAAATTACATAAACTCAATGATTATTAAATATATATTTTTTATTTTTAAACTAATAATAAATTGATTGTATTTCAGTAAAATTTGTTTAGGAAATAAAAAAAAACTACTCATAATTTTTTGAAAACTAATTATAATTATTTTTTTCCCAAAACAATAATTAGATGCAAAGCCTAAAAATAATATCATTTAATACTGCTAATATAATAATTATTATAAGTTATAATACTAATGTTAATCTAATATATAAAATCTATAATGAGATATATGTCATAAAAATTACTAATAATTAAATTTATTTATTTATTTTTTAAAAAGCACATGATATACAAGAAAACAAAATCCTATTTAAGAATACAATAGAAACAAAGACAAGGCCTATAAGATTTGATGCGAAGTGATGCATGTGGTAATTAATGCCATATGCTGGTGTTTAGTCTACGCGTGACCGCCACTTGACCATATGTCTCATTTATAAAAACAAAATGTAATATTTGCTCCTCCAAGATCCATGTCTCAATATTTTATTAATTTTAAATTTCTCTCTCTCTCTCACATATTGAAAGAAAAAAAGTTAGGTGCATTTGCTCATATCTATTACAATCAAGTTCAAAATCAAATCTCAACCACTTGATTTTTCCCCCCTAAGTTCACCAACAAAAGTATCAATAGTATTTTTTTTTTTTTAATTACAATGGCAAGCAAGTAGCTTGAGGAATAGAAATCATCTACTAATTAGACATCATTATTGTGGTTTTGAGGACTTCACCTTCCAATTTAAATAGCTCCAAACAAGCAAAAGGTTGTATCATTAAGACATCAAAATCCTGGTTGTTCTCTTGAGCTATTTGGGTTTAATAGTCTGCACATCTTAGTCTCTTCCCTTTACACATGAATAATCTCAATATCTCAATTTGATAGGATAAGGGATCTTACTTCTCAAGTCTCATCTCGCAAAGGATGCACATGTAGTTTACAATCAATCGAGAGCAAATGCATTCCAAAAAATTGGTGTAAAGGTTAATCCTACTTAGCTTCAATTACCCGTAGAGTATAAAGCCCATGTGGATAGCATGGATTTATGCAGCAGTTGGGGTAATATGCCCTAATTTATGTTGAAATCCACATATCTAGTTGCTATGATGATCTCTAATTACTCCCCACAAGCTACCTGGCCTCTATCATTTTGGGAGCCATCCACATTCACACCCACAAATCTTGGGGTTTTAGGGGGTGGGGGGGGTCATTTCGCTTCTGATATGTCTGGTATCTAAAATGTCTTATGGTGGAAGCCTCCATTTTCTACTCCCTCTATTGATGCAGTGTACATGAGTGAGCAATTATTTTAGGCTGATCACAAATGCCCTCAAACACCTTCTTACACTGATTTTTCCAAAGAAGTTAACATATGGTGCCAAACGTCTGGTGCCAAGGCCACCTTGTAGCAGATCTGTTTCTTGAATTGTTTTGAACATTCCATTTCAACTTTTTCTACAAATTACTAGAGAAAAATTATATAATAGTATATAGAGTTAGTTAAAAAAAAAGTATTATGATATCTAAAACATTAGATGGCTAAAAAATTATAAAACATTAAATCAATTATTTATATATGTAGCTAATATTATTAATATTTCATTGTAAATTCAACATCATATCATTTATTGATATTATAATATATTAAAATGGTTATATTATTTATATTTGGGTTAAATACGTCCACCACCCCAAAATATTTTGTTGTGTATCCAATACTTTAAAGTTTTTTTTTTTTGGTGTTTTCAACATCATAAATTATTTTAGTGCTTTGGTTCTAGATGCACAAAAAAATAATTTAAAGTGATGGTTGCTCTTGAAACCATGTTTTAGTATGTTAGATGCAATACAAAATACTTTAAGATATTGAATATATCTAGAAAAATACTTTAGGATTTTGGATATACCTCAACCCTTTATACTTTAACATATTAGTAATTCTTAAGAATTTTTTGAATCTTAATCTAATATCTTCAAGATACATTGATGATTAAAATATAAATAAATCTATAATTAATCAATAAACACTTCATAGTATTTTTTTTTTATCCTTGAATTATGCTTTCTTTTGTTTTTCTTAATTTTAACCCCTTCAACAAAGCTCGTTGATTAATGTACACTTGACGTTGTATACATATTATAAATCACTTTTAACATTTTTTTATACAAACTAAGAAAAATATTTAATTTTATCATCTAACCCACCCTTAAAACTCAATAACTTTTTAACTTTACATTATACTCTATGTAGGAACAAAATCAACAAAATAATAAATGAATGATAGAATTATAGTTAAGACTAAAAAGTTCTCTCTCCATTCTATAAATAAGACTAGATGAACATTTTGAATCCCAGTTTTATATTCTAAAAATATTTTATAAATTTGATATTCATTCAATTAATAAATATTAGTAAACAAAAATAATACAATATTTATTTATCCAATCAAACTTGAGCCTTGTGTAAATTATATGAAGATAAGTCATATTCTTCATAGCTAGTAGATTGACTATGAGTGTTTTATATTCTATAAAAATATAATATTGATACAACCGTTTGATGAGATTGACATTATTGGAGTAATGTTGGTTCAATGGAAGATTTTCTTAACACATTTTTTAGTGTATCCAAAAGTCATCACATTAATTGGACTAATTTCTACCTCATTTTCTTGATATAAGACATATTTAGGGGTTGATCTTAGTCTTAAATATAAAATATATTTTTTATATTTATCAATCTTTTCTTAATTTACTTCTATAGATGTTCCCTTAATAAAAACTAAAGAGGAGAAGGAATTAATGATGATAACAAGGGTATTTTTTAAAAAAATACATGTCATATTATTTAACTAATTTAACTAACTTTCTTAATATAATCAAATTAAGTAAATATATTTGATATTTAGGATTGAAGAAATATTTGAGTCAGGTTAGGCTCCAAATTGAACATAGATAGTTAATTTTAATAAACTAATTAAATGGATCAATTACTCAAAAGAACAGGGGAAAATCCGTAGTTGAATTAATAAAATTTTAAATTAGGTTATTGAATTTAACATATCCTAAATCAGATCAAATATCTTAAAATGGGATTTGAAGATTGGATAATTTTACTTTACTACCCTCAATTGATTCCCTCCCCCTAATCACTACCTCTTTCCCAAACTGTAGCACTGTTCATGGAAATGTAGCCTCATCATCATCTTCGTGACTGCGGTTCTGCCCATCCCTACGTTTCAAACTCAGAGAATCGCTGCAAAAATGTTTGCTTTGTGGTATATCGTCGGAGGGATCGAAGTCAAGTGGGTTTTAATTTTCCAGCTTTTGCGGATTCAATTCATCGGACCCACTTAACCAATTTTTGTGCCTAAAGTCGTCGTCCTTCTTCAGCGTCCAACTCAAATAAACAGTGCCTTTCACTTAAACTAAGAAATACCCGTTTATAAATAATAAAAGTGGATTTTAAATCATTTTAAACCTCAATCCAGTGTCAGTAATAAATTTACATTCTTTTATCAGTTTATGATGTGTTTCGGTTCCAGTTTTTTCAGAAGCACGTGAAAAATCCAACAATCACAAACAAAAACTTGGTTGTCCAGAGTGATCAATGCGAGACTCAGATAGAATATATTATTACATGGTGAAAAAAGTCCTATTTCCTTTAAAATAATCAATAAAAAGTGAAATAATCTATTGGTCTTGTAATATCTACGGTGAGGAGATGAGCTGGGTTCTTGATGAGCATGTCCATGGCTACAGTAGGGAGAGAGAGCGAGGTAGTGATCAAGGGAGAGAATTAAATAAGGGATAGTCAAGTAAAGTTTTCTAATTCTAAAATCTTATTTTAGGATATTTGACCTAACTTAGAATTTATTAAATTTAATGATTTGATCTAAAATTTAGGCAGTTCAGCTATCTTTTAAGAAAATTTTACCAAAGAACAGGCACACATAACAAGCAGGAAAAAAACAAGTGATAAAAATTAATATGTAAGTCTCTAAATTTAATCTTATTTATAATGATGTCTTTATAGTTTCTTTTATTGAGTCTGTATAGTCTTCTCAATTATCAGTATTTGTCTATATACTCCTAATTTGTTAAGTTGTAAAATAATTTGTTAAATTGATATAAATAAAATCAAAGTCCATCAAATTACAGATTATATTACCGACACAAAGAAAGGGTTACGAGTATAATAAAATTTTACTTTTATGTTAATAAGAAATAATTTTTCTTACATCATCTTGTTTTTTGAAAACTTATTTTATTTTGTATCTTGTGGCAACCTATCTTTCGCTTAGTCAATATCTAAATAAGTCAAAATTAACATATTATAAGTAGATGGACTAATGTCTATACATAAATGAGAATACTGTAAAACCCCAATAAAACAAAATACAGAAACTTGATTAAATACCAGATAAAATTATAATGACTAACGAATCAAACTTCTTAAAAACAAGACCCACGATGCTTTGCTCAATTCACTTGAATTTAAACTCAAAATTTGGTTTCCAAGCCGTTTCGGATAAGAGATTAGTGATTTATTATAACAAGGACTAGCCATTATGTTTTAGAAGTTTTTTTAATAGAACACTGAAAACCATTACATTACAATAAAAAGGCAAAAAAGAAGCCTAAAATCCCTCCTCGATGATCAATGATGCAAAAATATTCACTAATGTAGGGGAGAGTTTCGCTAAGTAATCAGTAGTACAAAATTGTAATTAGGTTTGGCCGACAGCCTCTCCCTCTTCTCTCTGCATCTCACGCTCCCATCTTCAACACCTCTCACCGGCGGCTTGTGCTTTAATCACAAGTCGTCAGCGATCCTCATTTTCGTGCTACAGATGAGTAAGAGTTGTAGTTTGGAATCTAGATCTTTTATCTGCAGTCCTTTCACTTTGAGTTCTATCAGTTGTTGCTTTTTCTCATCTTTGTGATGAATCCTTTCTTCTTCTCCAGATTTGATCTGTGGAGGTGAGATTTATCCGTTTTTTGTTTCTTTTTTTTTTTTGTGGTATTGGGTTTTGTGGTGGTGTTTTTGTCTCGAGAAATAAACAAATCTATAAGATCTGCATTCAAATTATCTTGGTTGGATGGTTGTTTAAACGTTATTAGATCCGAGTATCTCTTGGTAGCTTGGATCTACATTCTTGGAAGAAGATTTAAAGAGGTGTTGTTAGGTGTGTGGTCAAGGTCATCAGATCTGCTTGATCGGAGGAACAGACGTTTTCTCCAGGACATCATGGTTCTTCTTTCTTCTGAGTTTGGATTTTCTAGGTTCTTTACCCCAATATGGGATACCTGTATAGCTGCTCTAATTGCAGCTAATGCTTATAAGAAGGTGTGTCCTTTAAGGTGAGTTTTACAACCAACACTTTCTTTGTCGTCACTTCTAAACTTGGATTTCAAGGAAGCCGCTATTATCCATGATTCTTCTTCTACTCTTAAATCTTTAATATACGCTTGACTATTTTTATATTTGATTTATTTTATTGTATTTGATTTGACTTTGTTTGTATTTGCTTTCAAGTATTGTATCAGTTTGTAATATATATATATATATATATATATATATATATATATATATATCCTTTGACAAAAAAAAAAAGAAGTATAAAATTGTTTCCCTAGAGGAATGCCCAAACAGAATTTTCCAATCCCTATATATTAAAAGTCTAGTATCCTCAATATCTCTGAAAGGGTGGTTGGCCTTACAAAAGCACGAGTAGCTAAATTGATAGCCTCATACAACCAGAATAGACTACTATAGTTTTATATCCTTTGGACCAACATAATTAGAGCCATAAAAGAAACCAAGTATTCATAAGTTTGCGACTGTAGGAACCCATTCTCCGGCTGAGAAAGAAGACCAATTTGAGTGCACAGGCACGGAATAGGTAGTCATCATACACATTACTATTGATTGTTCCTAGAATCATTGGAGTCAAACAATATATGACATGCCGTGTTACCCCATATATCCCAACAGATGTACGTATCCAAAAAGAGCTGCCGAAGGAACCTTTTTAGTGAAGGTTTGTCCTGCTTTGTGCTTTAGATTCCATTTGATCCAGGTCACTCCTAGAAGAGAAGAGAAGACATGCCATAGGATCAGGGGCCACCATAGATCAACTGTGTGCAATTTGCCAATAGTAAATAACTACATAAAGAGATTTGATCTTTTCTGGCACCGTCCACAGCCAAATGAGCTTCCAAACATTATCTCCATGCACATGTGTGCCTAAAAGGAGTATGCGTTTTTTTTTTTTTTTTGGTTTTTTATTAAAAAGGAACACGATGAAAGAGACAATTGGAGAAGGTAGGTCAGCGGAGGGGCAACTAATAGGGGCGTTGCCAAATACACGGCAATAATGTCTCTCGCGTTGTTTGACTTTGACCCAACTGCTTAGAAATCAGTGAATTTTACCACCACACCCCCCAAGTGCTGTCCTCATCACCCACTCCGTCTCTCATCATTTTTTATAATTTTTATTTTTAAATTATATCTATTCAATTAATTTAAAATATCATATCATCAAGTTATATTTTTTTTTTTCATTTTTCTAATCAACTATCAAGATAGACTAATGAGAGGATTTCTTTCCGCCATCAAATGCCGGTTTGTTTTAGCTTTTTAGAAACATTTTTACGATTTATGAGACAATGATAAATCCCAATTTTACTATATTTTATCCCATATTAATCAAGTTATTTTAGGATTATTTTAGGCTAATTTGGATATATTAGATAATATTTAGATTGTTAGCTAATTTTAGAAAATAATATAAATCTGAATTAATTATAAGATATTGGGTTTAAATTATTAATATTTTGATTTATATCTTGTGATTAAATAATATCTCTTGATATATGATATATTATGATTTTATAAGATCCTATGGTGTAGAATTTTTCAAGATAGCTAAAAGAAAATTCAATAGTAAAATTTTATTAGGCTATTTGAATTTTATTGAACTCAAGTTGATACCCTAAAACCCTTCTCTTCCTCCCCTTTAATTAACCTAGCATCCACTAACATGAGGGTATGCTCTCTTTAAGAGCCATCACCACGCCGCAAGATTGACAAGCTGAAGACGCACAGACGCGATGGAAAGACGAGACGCAAAGGCCGAAGATTTCATCAGTTGTGATTGATTAATTCATTCTCCTTCACGTCATCACCTTTTCTCCAATTCTCCATTAATTCATCCTCTCCCATTCACGCACAAGCTATAGGACCCACGCTTCTTTCCTGGGCAAGCAATTGAATTTTATTCCTTAATTTCAATGGCGATGAGGAATTGCTTCACGAAGGAAATCCATGGCAGCGTGAGTTAGTTGGGAGATAATTTGGGAAGAGCATGGAGGAGGCTAGAGCCTAGGGTTTACACTTGAAGATCACAAGGGAGTGTCTTTCTTTTTATCTTTTTAATTCAAACTTGAGATTATTTAGTTTTAAAGGATTTCGAGTTGTATTAATTGAGAACAATCTAGTTCTAGATTGTAAACTTATTTCTTTTGGATTAGATTGATAATTTGAAGTTTTATACTTATTTGCTGGACTCTTGTTTGCAACCTTTGGATTGTCAATTAAATTGATAATTGAGGTTTCGTTATTAATTTAGTTGTTTAATTTGTTTATCATCTTAATTGTTTAATTGGGTTAATAAATTATCTGGTTGTTCAATTAGATAATTGTAAACAAGATTTCCAAGATTATTTTGTGATTGGTTTTTAATGGGTTTAATTAGCCACAACTTATTTCATTATGAGTTTTATAATGGAATATGTGTTATTGAGATAGAGGGTTTCCCATGTTCAATTGAGTAATTAAATTCATTAATTTCCTTTTGGTCTAATTAATTGATTTAGGCTAAGAAAGTTAACTCCATGCAATTTCTAAGTTGTCCCATTCATCATCATAACTGAATTAAACCTTTATTATTTGATTTGCTTTTAATTAATATTCTTCTTAGGATTTTAATTCTTTTCTCATAAGAAAAACCCCCAAAAATTGCATTCAACTCATATAGATTAATCTCATTTTCATATAAGTTTTAAAGTAAATTGCATTAGTACATTTAGTTAAGTTAATTGCATATAGGTAGTAGTGTTTGCATTCTAGTTTAGGTCCATTCACATTCCATTGCATCTTTTCATCACCTAAATTTAACCTAAAGAAAACCCGCAACTTGCTTCTTTGGAGAATGACCTAGGTTGATCCTAAACTTCATAATTAATTAGGACCTAGTTTAATTGATCACTTTAACGACAAAAGTAGCTCGATTAGACAAACATATGAGAAATTTTTTATCTCAATTTACAGAAGAAAAAAAAATTTTGAAATTAGGATTTCATTGTTTCCCAAATACATTAGACTGTTGGATACAACAGAAAAAGAAATATATTTCATAGTGTTAAATCAACCGTAACACAGTAATTTATAATATAATATAACACGGGTATAGAAAAAGCCTTTTAAGACCGGACAAAAGAAGCATCTAAGACCGGACTAGCGACCAGTCTTGTTCCAAGCGGTATTAAAAGTATACTTTTAAGACCGGACTTGAACAAGTCTTAAATATACTCTTTTAAGACCGAATGAACGACCGGTCTTAAAAATTTAGACCAAACTTTTGAAATATCCGGTCTTAAAAAGATTTCAAAATAATAAAAAAAACCTAAATCAAACAATCGATCTCAAATCACCAGATCTGGCAACATTTTGAATGTCCTTCCATCATCAGCGATGGAGAACCAAGAGAAGATTGGAAGCAACATCAACAAAAAAACAAAAAAGATGAATACAAAGTATAGAAATAAAGAAAATATAACAAGAAATAGAAATCATTCACCATGGAAATTGAATTTAAATCAATATAAAATCAAAGGTGAAATTGAAGTCTAGATCTACAAAAAAATCACAAGCTTAAAGCAGTCAAATTTGAGCAGGATCCTCTTGTCGATTCTGGCAAAGCTTCAAGCAACCAAAAGCAAAGTCCAGATCTAAGCAAGAGCGGTCAAGGTAGGAGCAAATAGACTTAAGCAAGAAGAGATCTGGGTTTGATTTTAAGCCAAATCTGTGTGAAGGCGGCATTACGTCGTCGTCTAGAATCCTCGAAGTAGTACACTTGCGCCGTTACGTTGCCGAGGATTCACTACTACAAAAAAGTATTTTAAGACCGGACCAAATAGGCCCCGTAAGACCGGACCAGCGACCGGTCTCGTTCCAGGCAGTCTTATAAATACGTAACTTTTAAGACCGGACTCGAACCGGTCTTAAAGAAATATTTCAAGACCGGACCTAAGAAACAATAGGTCTTAAAAATCGCACTATATAGACCTTACATATATTTTGTTCGGTCTTAAAACCAGAATTTATAAGACCAGACAAAAAAGTCCGGTCTTAAATACCACACTTTCAAGACCGGACTAAATGTCATCAAGTCTTAAAAGTATGTAACTTTCAAGACCGGTCAAACATATACACCGGTCTCAAAAATGAAGAATATAAGACTTTACTTTAACATGTAATCGGTCTTATAATTATAACTTTTAAGACCGGACTAAATTAATAAGTGCGGTCTTAAAGGTAAATTTTAAGACCGGTTAGCATAGAGTCCGCTCCTAAAAGTCTCACTTTTAAGACCGGAGATCATATACACCAGTCTTAAAGAACGTCTTTACGACTGTTATTAGTAGTTTTAAGACCGTAAGGAATAACCTCCGCTCTTAAAAGTTTGACTTTTAAGACCGGACCTTCGATAGACCAGTCTTAAAAGTAGATATTTCCCCTGTTCAAAACAAATTCGCCACAAAATCCAGCATCTAAAGATAGTACTCTAAGCTTCAATTTATAATTGAATTGAGAATGGATTACAAATATTATTCACCAGGCATCGTAATGAATGACTAGCTATTACAGTACAAACCTAATAACAAATGAATGTAATTAATACAATAAGACAAATACATATTACAATGCGTTATAACAGTGTACAACACCTAAATAAACATATATACCAATTCATCACTTTGTCTTCATCAGATTCCCACCCGGCCAATAACAACGAACATAACTAACATTCCTAGCTTCTTTTGTGACAAGCTAGCCCATTTCGATCGGATCCTGGCCTGCCAGAAAAATAAAAACAAGAACAAAACACAGTCAGTGACATTGTTTAAGAACATAAATATTTAAGAAGGAAATGAATATAGTTAAAACGTAAATTAAAACCTTCAAGTTTTCAAATAATTGTGTGGATAAATATTACCTTATGAATTGATGACTCTTTTATAAAGGGATATCTTCCCATATCCCTTCTTGATGATCATTTCTTATGCCGAGTTCATTATCCGCTTCATCTTCTTCGTTGATGTCTGGTAGACCCCTTGAAAAAGGAGTGCTCTCAGGAAGACCATAATTTGCATCATTTTCCTCATCAATATCAATGACCCTTTTTCCTTGGAGAGCTACAGACCACATTTTATTTTCTTGATCAGTGATATAAAAAACTTCTTTCGCCTGGTCTACCATAATAAAAGGTTCATCTCCAAAACTTGTACTATTGAGATCGACTAATGTAAATTCCAGCTGATCGATCTGAACTCCATTATTGACATTAACCCACTTGCATTTAAAAATGGGAAATCTAATGAAGACATAGTCCACCTCCCAAATCTCTTCAATAACCCCATAATATGGCATAACTGTCAATTTAGGCCGCTTGTCTTTCGAACTGGAGAAGTGCATGGATTCAGCCTCTAACATTACACCATTGTTCTGGACGGTGCTCCTATCATTTAGGGACTTCGTGTAAAATGTGTACCTGTTGATCACATACGAATTCCAACTAATGACATCAACCTTAGGACCATGTGCTAACCATTTCATTGTCTCAAAAACAGATTCTTCTCCCTCGACCTTTTGTTTGAACCAGTTTGCAAAAGTTCTGTGATGCTCCCTAATCAACATTTGTTCAGTCATTCGGGGATTTTCTTTCCTCACAGCTTCTTTATGTGTAGCTATGCTGGATTGAACTTCATCAACATTATTCAAGATGTATAAGTGGGCTTGTGACAATTCATCAGGATCCACACCCTGTACTGAGGCCCCTCGTCTACCCCCTTCAACATGCTCACGTTTTGGTAGCCCGATATGTTTTACTTTGGCCAAATAATTTTGACAAAATTCCATGGCCTTTTCAGATACATACTTCTGAACAATTGATGCTTTAGGCCGGTATGTGTTCTTCACATACCCCTTTAGGAATTTCATAGATCTTTCAATTGGGTACATCCACCGTAAATGGACAGGGCCACACAGCTTTATCTCCCTCACTAGATGAACAATTAGATGAACCATGATGTCAAAAAATGAAGGAACAAAAAGTTTCTCAAGCTGGCACAATATCAGATATCCTTCATTTTCCAATTCATCCAATTGTTCAATCTCGAACACTCTACTGAAAACAGCATTGAGGAAGAAACAAATCCTAGTCAAAATGTGTCGAAGATCATACTTGGCAATGCCTCGAATAGCTACTGGGAGTAGCTGTTGCATTAATACATGACAATCATGAGACTTTTGGCCTACTAATTTCAAGTCCTTCATCGATACAAGCCTCTTAAGATTTGAAGAATACCCCGAGGAAACTTTTGTCCCATTTAAAAACTCACAAAAACTTCTTTTGTCATCCTTAGATAACATATGAGAGGCCGGGGGACAATAAGTTCTCTTACCATACGGCCTTGGATGTAAGTCTTCCCGTATCCCCATTGCTTGCAAATCCAATCTTGCCTTTACACCATCAGCCCGGTACTCATAGAAGAAGATACTACTTACTTCATGAATAACAACACAATTGCATTAGTTAACTCCTTTTTAGGAAAGATAAGGGAGATTAAATCTTCTTGGTCAATGAAGACCGGTAGCTTCTCTTTTAGGCCTACTTCAGCATTTAGAGGCCACGATCTGGTTTCAAAAGTTTGATTGACTACCAGAAGTCCAATCTCATCCTTGGCAGTCAACTTAGGAGCGGGCAAAATATCACGCGGGGCTGCATCTTCATCAGCAGGGGCTGGGGCTTGAGGAGGAGTACAAACACGTACAAGATTCATTGGCCACGAGATGAAGCCTCCCAAGCAATCACTCACAAGTTTCATTTGATCGGTTTGAAGAGGGATAGGTGCATCAACAATGATCACCTCTTCAACTGACACTCTGACTTCATCATTAGTCATTTTTTGGTGGTGTACAGTTGATCCAAAGTTGTAGACATTCCCTCTTGCAACCAATCGTCTACCAGGATCCTCCACGTAGAGCTCACAATGTTCCGCCGACTGTCCAACAATGCAGCTCCCTTTAGTGCCCTGCTGGTCAGGTGGAGGTGAGTGTGGGAAGGGAACAGTGCTCTCTCCACGAGAGCTGACAATCTTCATCATCTCCTCCTTCATCTTTTTCAGCTCTTCTTGAAACTTTGCACTTAATGAAGCTTCTTGCTCAGCTGCCTTCTTCTCTGCTCTGGCCTCTGCTTCCTCAGTTGCTTTGGCCAGCATGAGTTCCATCTCCTCCAGGGTAACCATTGCTTGTCTTTGGCGTTTAGATTTACCAAAGTATTGCTTCAGGCCTACCCATCCTCCAATTCCCCTTACACGCTCCACGTGATCCGGTTTTCCAGTCGCAACGGTAAGGATATCTTTCCTCCCGTCTGACACAAATGATCTCTCTTGTTCTTGCATTTTGAGTTCTTCCTGTAAGATATAGATAACAAGAGCATAATTAGTAACGAAACATGTTTAGTAACTAAAAAGTAACAAATAACAAGAGCATAATAATTACTTACAATTCTCTCAGCAACTATACGAGTTTGTTCACTAGAGTATGCCCCGCCTTTCTTTGTGCGAATATAGAGCCATAACTCCTCACGACGTATTGGTGATGGCGGCCGCGGATCACATATCTCAGAAGGATTGGCTTGAGCTTCATCTTCCAATTTGTTTTGCTTGGCGGCCATCAACTCTTTTTCAGCCTTTTCATATTCGCCACGAGAAGCCGTTTGTAGGCAATCATTCTTTCTTCCAATCTCTTGTGCTTGCCGTCTTCTTATCTGTGAATCAGAAAAACAACTATTCATTATGAATTCCAGACCTCAATTCAAACACTAGTCAAATTCACTTCATCAAGTTTCAAGACTTTGTTAAGGAAGATGGAGAATTGTATGTAGAATAAATAGGGAGAAATAGAGGAAAGAGAGTTGCAGAACTGCTGCCAACTTAGTCAATTCATTCATTCATCATAACTGGTTCAAACTCAGTCAAGTTTCTATAACAGCATGCACATATACCATTACACACTTAACATACTAACTAACTAACAGTAATGTCTACGTGACCTACTATAACAGAATACCTTACTAAGCAAGCAACCTGACTAACGACCTCATAAATGAACACAATAACATTCACATATCAGCATAGGTTAATACGTATACAAGAAGGGACAAAAAAAATTAAATATAGACTCACCAAAGCTTCTTCAGTAGTCAGCATCTGAACAAATTGTTGCCATGTTGCTTCATCAAGAAAGGCATACTTGGTGCAAGGATTAGGGGGAGGCTGACCAACCGGAACCTCGGCAAAAATATAGTTGTTCGCTAAGTGGGTCTTAAACTTCCTCCAGCGATCAACACAATACGACAATGTCTTGATTTTCAACTTCTCATCGTCAGGAACATTGTACATAAGCCGGATAAAGTCCCAGATAACATCCTTCACCTTCTTTTTCTCAACATTTTTCCACTCGTCGACCAAAATGCTTGCCTTACTGCGTGCTTGTAAGCCGACATAACTATTATATCTGCTTTTATTAGGGCCGCAGGGAGTCAAATTTCGATCAAACTGTATATCGAGCCTTTCATTGGCACTCCGCCCTAGGGCAAGCTCTTTCAATCGGGTGGGGCCTCTTCTACCACGACGGCTTGCAGGGCGGTTACGAGGAGGCTCACTCTGAGAAGGAGATGGTTCGTTCTGACTAACATCAGTAACATCATCAACTGGCATTTCAGGAATAGAACTACACTTGTTTCCTTCGCTCATTTTCGAAACAAGAAAAGAGGTTGAGAGAGGTGGTGCAAGAAAGGAATGCCAGAGCAAATGAGGGAGTAACAGAGGATGGTGGTGGTTTGCAAGGAAGAGGTGTTTGAGTGTTTCGCAACAAGAACAGGGGTTTCAGTGTTTTGACAGAAAGACAAAAGACACAAGTAGTTAAGGTTTTGCGCGATAAATGTAGTGGGCATTTTTAAGACCAGCAAAACATAAAAAGACGGTCTTAAAGGTTACAGTGGGAATTTTTAAGACTGGACAAACTCACAATGACGATCTTAAAGGTTAACATTTCAGAACGTCTTTTTATTAAGTCCGGTTTTAAAAGTAATAAACTATTAGTTTAAAATTTTCATTATTTAGTACCAGGTAGAAGTCACGTCCGCTCTTAAAAATATTAACTTTAAGAACGTCATTTACATATGTCCGGTCTTAAAAGTTTTTTACCATTTTTATATATCTTTCCTTATTATTTTGCATCGCAAAAAATGTAAGTCTGGTTGTACGGGATTTCTCAATAATTCATATTTTTAATGACAGTTTTTAAGAGCGATTATTTATGTATGTCCGGTCTTAAAAGTTTTTTTTTTACCATTTTTATATATATTTCCTTATTATTTTGCACTGCAAAAAATATAAGTTTGGTTGTACGAGATTTCTCAATAATTTCATAATATTTATAATTATTTTTAATGAATGTTTTAAGAGCGGTCATTTATATATGTGCGGTCTTAAAAGTTTTATACAATTATTTTTAAAAATTTCCATGTTATTTTTAACCGCATAAAATATAAGTTGGGATGTCCGTGATTTCTCTTTAAAGTAATTCACATTTCATTTTTTTTATAAATGTTTTAAGAGCAGTTGGTTTTACCAGCGGTTTGATTAATATATTTAAGACCTATCGAAAAAGATACGGTCCAAGTTGATCTTTGATATTTACAAAATTGCCATTGGTCATATCTTTAAGATCAGAGTTTTATTCATCCGCTCTCACTAAGGCAGTCTTAAAAATTGACGCAGTGGAAGAACTTCATTATATTTACAAAATTGCCACCAGTCATTTCTTTAAGAGCGGTGCGTCGATTCTCCGCTCTAAATGAGGCGGTCTTAAAAGATCTTTTTGCACTAGTGAGTTGATGCCATCGCAAAACGCTTGAAGCATCTCACTGCCAACATTGCCAAGGATTTGATTGTGTGCCTCTTAGGACGACTTACGAAGATTGCGAGTAGGTTAGAGGAAGAGGATGACATTCTTGCTGAGGATTTGACCTATGAGGCTTTTGGGACATTCGTTGAATCTATAACTTAGTAAATGTTATATCACCAAGAAGACAAGCACACTCATAGACTTAATGAGTTTAGCGAATTTAGTTTTTTTTTTAACATTTTAAAGACCGGTTGTTTGTAAAAATCAGTCTTAAAAGTATATTTTTAAGACCGTTTATTTGTAAAAACCGCTCTTAAAAGTATTCTATATTTTTAAAACTGTTTATTTGTAAAAATCGGTCTTAAAAGTGTTCTATATTTTTAAGACCGGTTGTTTGTAAACACTGGTCTTAAAAGTATATTTTTAAGACCGGTTGTTTGTAAACACCAGTCTTAAAAGTGTTCTATATTTTTAAGACAGGTTGTTTGTAAAAATCGGTCTTAAAAGTAGTTCATATTTAATTAGTTATAATTAGCATATACAATTATATTATACAATTATCTTAATTAAGTTGTTAGAGAGATTTTAGGAATTAAGTTAGCAAATTATAATTTTTTGAATTTCGTAATTATATTCCTAATTATAATCCCTAGATTATAGTATGCAATTATCTTAATTAAATTGTTAGAGAGATTTTAGGAATTAAGTTAGCAGATTATAGTTTTTTGAATTTCATAATTATATTCCTTATTGTAATCCCTAGATTATAGGAACTGCCTAGGTTAGAAGATTATTTACTTATTAGCATCGGTATATAATTCCAATTAAGCGAAGAAATAAAGCATCACATTCTCGGACTCATCTCTCATCCGTATCTTCTCGAAATATTTATGAAATTGCCACCGGTCATACTTTCAAGACCGGATCTTTTATAATCCGGTCTTAAAAGTGTTCTATATATTTACAAAATTGCCACCAGTCATATTTTTAAGATCAGATCATTTATAATTCAGTCCAAAAAGTTCTTTATATTTACGAAATTGCCACCGGTCATACTTTTAAGACCTGATTTTCTATAATCCGGTCTAAATGAAGCGGTCTTAAAATTCTTTTTTGCACTATTGTAATATGATGTTATATTATTTTTACGGTTCATTTAATTTGTCTTATGAACTTTTCTTGACCTTTTATAAAACTTTTTTCTTAAAAAAAATTATGCATTCCACATCATATTCCATGTATGATATTTGATGTGTACAACATCGGAGTATACTATTACGTACTGTATATATAGTTGTTCTAGACATCACAATTTCAATATCATAAACGTGTAGCACCTTCACGTACCGACCCACACCAATTATGCAACATTAACATTATAATAAATTATGGCAAACCATAGTAATCGAACAGTTTAGATTGAAGAAGACGAAACCTTTATTTGACACAAGTTCAAATTTTATCTCAACCGCTATATATGATATTTCAAAATGATTAGACAGCCTCTTTCTTTGACAGCAACATGGAAAACCTCACGAATCACTAAAAAATGAGACAATACTTAGCGATTGCACTGTCTTCATATAGAGAAAAATGAGTAATCGCGTGATTTAAGGCTCATTCGTAGCTCATGGAGAACTGGAAAATTGTGTAGCAATTTTTTTGTCCGTTTCGATTAGTAGTGGTGAACAAATGTGTGATTTTAGATTATTATGATTTTTATAAATAACATTAATTAGAGGTGATGTTGATTAATCATTATTTTTGTTTGGATACATTTTTTCCAACGACTTTGAGAAATTTGATTATATTTGGATTTCATTTATTAAAATCACACAAGGATGTAAAATTACTAAAAAAATGGTTTGCATATTTTGAAGTTGGTTTGCATTTTCATAAATATATTTTAATAAATTACTTGAATATTTAAATATAATTTTCATTTAAAATAATCATTGCTAAAAATAATTTAAAAATTTGTATGAAATAAAAATAATAAATAAAAGACATCATATATTAAATAAAAAATAAATGAAAAGGAAAGGGATGCGAGGTAGATAAAAGAAAATCTCATTATCAAAACTATTAGAATTTTTTCAATGCATAGGTTATTTTCCTTGTCACTTTTACTTAAAGTGTTGCACAAAAATAAAATCACGATTGATCGGAACTTTAGAGAAAACATACAAATAATATAAAAGGGTTTCAAAATCTCCTTTTTAACTCAAAATAAATAATATGAACTTCCGTGGCTAAACCAAAGAGGCACTTATTGAGTTCGAGTGTGACATGATAGGAGCAGATGAAGTTAATTGTGGAACAAATAAAATGGGAAAATTGAAGTTTGGAATTTTTCTCGGCTTTTCTCAATATATATATATTTTTTTCTACGAAGGTAAGTACAATGCACATGGGTTATTAGACTATTACCTTATTCTTGTCTGGTTCAAATCTTGATTGAACTTACAGCTTTTTTAAGACAAGACGAAGTATCGACTTTAGACATTTTAAAGAGGTTATTTGACATTTGATAGACTATGTACGTTGGTTATTTGACATTTGATAGACTATGTACGTTTTTCACATTTCATTTTTATAGTTCTGATTATTTAAATTACAGCCGATTACTTAACATTCTTCAGTGATTATTTTCCCAGTAAATTGCACATTAAATCCTAAATTAAGTTAACGCACTGAGCCTTACAAAAATGTAATTAAAAAATAATAATAATAATATATATTTCAAAATTTATAAAAACCAATTTTATTTATAAGTAATGAATAATACACCTTATCCTGTGAACAACTGAACATTGGAATTTGGGACAATGAATAATGCACCAAATGTGGACTCTGCACTTTCTCTGGTCCTAACATCATGTTTGGTCTTGGAGAAAGGGGTGGAGGGAAAAAAGAGACTTTTTATTTATTTATTTATTTTTTTATTTTTACAAAATAATCTATAGAAAATTTATAATATTTTTTAAAAATACTCTCAATAAAAAAGAATATTCTTCTTATTAATGACAATTTAGTCAATTCTCTCCTTAAAAATTATTTCCCTCCCACTTTTTCTTCCCAAACCAACACAACCTAAATGTACAAGTTGTTTAAATATATGTTTTGATTAATAAATATCAAACATCAATCTCTCTTTTCTTTCATCTTTATTAATTTTTTTGGTCATAAATCTCTTTTGTCATATAAAAAAAAAAATCCCTACATCCTAAATCAACACCATAAAATGTGTGAAATTAAATACAAAAAATTTAACATCCATGATGTATAGATATTTAATGACAAACTGTTTTACCTAACAATGTCATCATATATCAAGCTATAAATTAAATGAAAATGTTAGAAAACAATGGAGGAAGACAATGATTAGTGGGTGTGCACAACATCAAGAAAATGAGGCAATCATAGATGAAGCAATCCCGTGGTGCTCTGAATTCAAATACACTCTTTATGTGAATTTTGGAATTTTTTTTACACAAAAAAAAATAAATAAATAAAATTGGGCCTCAACATGCCTATCATTAACCACGTCGACACCACGTGCTCCTGCCTATGACTCTCAATCGCATCCGTTAACATCCAACGGCTTTGCTAACTGTCATCCACTACCCCCCTTTCAACCTCTCTAGTTAGTTACCTAACCATGGTACTCTAGCTCATTGGACCGACATCACTAAAAATTTCCGACATCAAGCTTACTGATTTAAGAATATTAAATCCGAGCTTAACTAATAAAGAGGTCAGATACTCTCATCAAAGAGAGGGGATACGTTTCTGAAGTTGGTTAAAATGTTGGGGGAGGCCTCCTAGACAATGTGAACCTGTGAAAACAAAGACTGAGATGGAAACATGTGTATTCTTAGCCTTGTATACCCTCAGGAGCAGAACCATAACGCTTCACCCTTGATTTGTGGGTGAATCCAATTCCTCTTCTAAAATTTTGTTATTAAAAAAAAATTAATATTAATAAAATTAAATAAATTACTTAATTATGACATATATTATATTATCTCTCTGAAATATTATATCATTATACTATATATCATTTATAAGTTAATGAAATCGGTTTAGAGAAAAATGATTGATAAATATAAATACCTTAAAGGAATGTACTTTCTCCGGTTCTAAATTTAATATATAGTTTTTTTTTGAGATATTAAGAAAGCTAGTTCAATTATTTTAAAATATTTATATTTTATATTTTGTCTCTAAACTATTTTTATAACTTATAAATGGATATATAATATAAGAATATACAATAATATAATATGATTTAACAACTTATTTATCTTTTTTTTTTCCTTAAATAAGAGTCAACTATGTTTTATATTTAAGACCAGAGAGAATATTTAGTTTCTTTATTCTTCTCAAATTAGTCACATGGATATTATATTAAGGACAATAAATAATAATAAAAAATTACGTTAATTTCTTTTTCAAACAACAATCATTATAAATCCGCGCATACAAATATATCAATGCTGGACTTAAGCCCGATATCTCTGCAAAGTGTGGCATTTTTGTTTATCATCACTTGGCCAGCTGGTTATAAACAAATTAATTTCTTTTCATTAAACTAATGTTCACGTTGATTCTAGGAAAATAAATTATGATCACTTGCACATCACATTTTATATTTGAATTTGTGTAAATGCAAAACTCGTATTTACAAGAACTCCCTTCCATTTAACTATTATGCATTTTTATTTTAGTTTTATACACAATACAATTTTCTCATGAACAAAAATAGATCCCCTTGTGAACCTATATGAAAAATATCAAAAAATAACTGATACTAGTTCATGTCACATAAGGGTAAGGTCTGATTTGAGTAATGACAAAGGTTTAAAGACTAATATAATATTTGGAACATAGAAAAATATTTACTAAAAAGAAAATGAGAAATAATGCTCCTCACATGTTTTAGATATATTTTGTATTGTTTAGAAGACATTTTTCACGTAATATAAAGGTTAAAAAGATGACTCGTGGATGAATAGTGACCCATAATTTTGTTTGATTATCTAGCTTTGAATAAAATTTATCAACATTTTCTTAAATTAAGGGAGTAATCCATATATTAATGGAGTTTGAATATTGTATGAATTTTGGAGAATAGGTCATGCCAATGCTGCCACAGATTTGTAAATCATATAATTTATTAAATTATTTATTGGGTTAAAGTGTAAAAATACACATGAGCTTTTTCTCCAGAAGCGCTCAGTATCACGTGCTTTTTTTTAGAGCAAAAATACACACTTGATTACCGTTTTGGAGCAAAAAGCATATCTCATCGTTAAGTTATTGTTTACTGTGATGAAAGAGAAAGAGATAAAATGAATAATAACATAACGGTGGTGAACAATAAATTAACGGTGGAATGTGACTTTTACTTCAAAATGGTAACTACGTGTATATTTTTGCTCCAAAAAAAAAATTACATGTTTCTGGGCGCTCATGAGGAAAAAACTCAGGTGTATTTTTACACTTTAATCCTTATTTATTTTATCTTGATAGGCACAATTATTTATAATTCATATGTTGATATAAATATTAAAATTAAGAAATATTAATCATTTGGTCCCTATAGTTATAGTTACAACTTAATCTCCAAATTTGGATTCAATACCACTTAGTTTCTATAGTTATAAATCGGTTGCAATCCAATCCCTTAATTTTGATTGATTGTAAATCAGTTCTTATATTATATGTTTCTTTTTAGAGATTGAGTTGTATTAAATTAAAATTTAGGAATTAAGTTTTAACTAAGTAAAGAGTTGAGGTGTATCAAAGTTAACTTTTGAGATTGAATTATAATCGATTCAAAAGGTAAAAAAAAATTGATTACTTTTTTCCAAAATTAATCTATAAAGTATAAACTAATAAGTTACATAATAAGTAGCGTCTAGCGTGCATGCCATGCAAGCGGCATGCAATGAGTAAAATAATATATCGTATATCTTAAATAAAGGATAAAGAAGACAACTAATATTAGTCTGATTAGTAAAAATTTAATTTATAATTGATGGGGTGGTGAGTTCAATCGTTCCAATCCTTTTACCAAATATGACATATTTGTTGTTAGATAATTTATAAGTAGTTGGAATTGTCACGCTCACATGATTAAGACTCAAGATTCAACTTAATTAAAAAAAAAATTCTATTAAAAAAATAAAAAAAAGATAATTAATGACGGTGAAAGTTACTGATATTTGATCTCAGTAAAGGAAAAAGTATATTTCTTATTTACAAAATTATTAATTAACCTTTCGAGAATGACACAGACGCACGTGACTTGAGGACAGATCTGTCAGCGGATAGCTGGCATGGTGGTGACGACTCACGACCCAAGCCCGTGGTCGTCGAGAACATGACCTTTTTTCATTGACATTATTTGTTTATTTATAAATATTTATCAACAATTAAAATAAATAAATAAATGTATAAAAGGCTCTTTTTGTGGGCCACAAGAGAAAATGACCCTTCAACGAAAGGAAAAGTCACATTTGCCAGCTCATTGTCGATGTCAGAAAGGTCATTACGGCATTGCTGGGTGCTATTAATTATATGTCGTTGTTGGCAGAAGCAATTTATTCCACATTCCTCCATTACACTTCTATTCTTCACTTGATTGTAGTATTTATTTTTCAATATAAACAGAATCCAACAATACCATTCAAAGAAAATATTTTCATATAATTTTTCAGATAAATTTTATTATTATGAAAATATGAAATATATAGTAAGCTCACTTCAATATTTTCACGCATATGTGTTTTTTATTTTTATATTTATTGGAGACAGCTATTTGAGATAAGATATAGCATTAAATGTCGATATCTTTTTCAAGTGAGATTCAAACATTCATTCACAATGTTATAAGAAAGAAACCCACCTTATTAACTATAAATAATATAGGCATGATATTTTAACTTGAATTTCGTGCTGATTTCTAAGATTTAAAACCTTATTTTATTTTTGTAAGTTAAAAATGAAAAATAAAATTGTAATTTTCTTAATAAACATTTCCAATTGAGTTAGAATCAAGCATTTGTTGAACCCAATTGGATGAAACTATCTCAAAGGCGTTTATTATATTAGAACGGATTCAATCTAAAAACCTATAGTAGTTGAAACCCTTACCAATCAGAACCCACCTAAGTTGCTACATCCATTTTTTTAAAAAAGAAATTTTAACATAAAAATTAAACAAACAAATATTTATTCAAAAAAAAATTGGACAATTCAGATCTCATGTTGTTGATTTGCTAAGATAAATAGGACAAACCTAGTAATAATGATCCAACGTCTCTTGCTTCCACATAAATGTTGTATCAACCACCTACTTCATTCTATACCTTAATATCAGTATTATATAATTATGCATGTAGGGCGCACACATTAGTTTGGTGCAAAGCTTTGACTATACAAGACGTACAATTCTCATGCATATTACATCCAATCAAAAGTTTTGTCACCTTTAGATTCCTTTAATTATCTAGGGTACTTAAACGATATACCACTATTTTATACTCCCTCGATTTTAAAGTAAATGTCTTTTTTTAGGAAAAAAAAAAGTCTTGTTTTATTTTAAGGGTAAGTTTTATGTAACAATTTAAAATTTTTTTTCAATATAATTTGATATAGGGTCTAAATTATAGACTTATGAATAGTATAGGCATTTGATATACAATATATGGATGATTATTAAATGATTTTTCGAAGAAAACAGAGTGAAAGTGGGAGTCTTTAGAGAGAATATTAATTAATCAGACCATTAGGGTTTTTCCATATATTTATCTTTCCCTCTAAATATTTTTGTTGCAGTCAGATCGTAATAGAAAATACTCACTGACAATGTAGATTGAAGCCTCTGCCTCTAGACGATGTTGATCTCAATTACAAAAGATAAGTGGACAACAATCAAGCTATTGCTAGCTATATATACATATACACATATGTGCGTTTCACCAGTCCAACTGTTCGCACCATTTGGTGTCTCTCACCTAACTGATCTAACTGATATCAACTAGTCAACTACTAGTATCTATGTATCTATATATATATTATTTATCAAATTATTGTCAATTAAAGTTTTCCTATTGCTCCAATATTCTTTATTAATGAATCTTTGCTCCGTACGGAAGCAGTATCCCCATAGATCCTCATAATATGAATAATTATCATACATTCATACTTCTATAAATTATATGACCACGATAGTTTACAAAATTTTAGGATTTATAGTAGTTTTTATGTTTGTTATCTCTTTTAATTTCTTTATCTCTCTGACTCCGAGTTTCTTGTATAGTTCAGGAAAACATATATGTGTATCAGTGTATGTATAAAGACTTATCGTTAACATGTGATAATAATAATTGATATAGTTTAGGACATTATTGTTACATTCTGTATGGTCTTTAAGTATATATGGAAAGAAATAGATGCAATATTTTTTTTTGATACTGAATAGATGCAATATTTGTCACTTCTACGTTAATAAAAAAAAGATTGAGGTGCTATTCATAGAGGTTGTATTGGGCCCACAAATGCCCATTAAATTGAGGATAGGGTAATTGAACATATTGAAAGGAGGCTCAATAACTTCTACCATATGGGCTTGTAGTTTCAAAACTTTCAGCTTCGGCTCATTAACTGGAAGTTTTAGGCTTTTTTTTTTTGGCCCACATGAATTTTAAGGCTTTTGAAACCAAAAACGGGGTGCTCATGACTATCACGTCCGAAAACAATTCTCATTCTTGCTTGGCTCCCCATGATGTAGGTTTAAATTTGTTTAGGCTTTTTTTGGGAGTTTGGAGGAAAAGGAAAGGAAAGAGATGTAGGTAGTTTGGAGGGGAGGAGAAAGAAGGGAAATAGAAAATAATTCCTCCCCTTGTTTAGGAGTTAAAAAAATAGTAAGGGAGGAAGATGAACTTGTTAATATCAATTGTATGTAGGTTGACAATTGATAGACCTACCTAATGTTGTTAATAGATGCAACGATTGTTGTTAATATGGGTGGTAAACTTATTAATGACAACTGTATTTATGAAATGCATTTTATAACTTACTTGATGATAAACTTAGTACCTCATTATATTAACACTCATTCAGTCAATGGTTAATTAAGCTTATCAAAATGATTGTATATGATTGTGTATTATTATAACGTTAACGACAGTTGACAACTTAGTGGCATCATTGCATTATGACCAGACAATGTAAACATACAAGAACCGATATAACAATTGTAGGGGATTGCATTGGCAAGTCTATGGTATGTGTTGACAAGTCTATTGGCTAGTGTTGACAAGTTAGGGAGAAGACAATGACAAATCTTTTCTTTTTTTTTTTTGGTCAAAATAATATAAATTATAATAAAAAATGTTGTATATAGCCTGATTGCACTTTGACTAGATTATGAAAATATACATGAAGTTATATGAACAAGTGCAAAGGATTGCATTGACAAGTGCAAGAGTGTCCATTAACAAGTTTATATGCTTGTGTTGACAATTTTTCGGGGATACCATTATATTAACAATTGAATTTAAATCAGCATAAAATTTTTCTTATTGATAGTTTATTATATTCAACTTTCATTTGCAACTTTAAATGCATACATAATGTTAGCTCTATTTTCACAACCCATCTAAAAAAATCATATGGTCTGCATTTCCATCCAATTACACCATAACTTTAAGTGTGTCTAATGACATTTAAAAGAAAGAGTATGCTTTTTTTTTTTTTAAAATACACAAGTTGCCAACATTGCTTAGCTTAGATTATGATTCTTGAAGCCTCATTACATCTACTACAATGATAAACTTGTTTGTTTTGAATATGAGATTCAATCCATTTTCCCTTTGCCTTCTCAAAGGCCTTCCAGTGATTGGCAGTTGTAAAAATGTTTGTGTCATCATCTATGTCACTGTAAGGGAATTAGGATGTGGGCAATCAGTTAGATATGATTAGTTTTGATGATGTCAAATATAGATACAAAATATTAAAAGCAAAAATTTTGCATCATGTATTTATTTCCTACATTGACTAACTATTATATTTAATATGAATTTTTGTAGAATAGTGTCAAGCAAAAAAATAATATTTCAAGTTGGATTATGGTGAATGATCAAGAAAAAAATTAAGAAGATATTGAAGTTATCAACTATGAGGAAAAGAAGCTAAGAAAAGAAAGAAGCTATTGAGCTAGATTGTGGAGAATGACCATCAAGAGGAAAAAGAAGAAGGAATAGTGAATAAAGAAGAGCCGTCATCATATTGATATGGAAGATCAAAGAAAATTGATCTCTTCTTCCAAATATTCTTCTCATCCCACAATCTTTCGCTGCTTACCCAATATGACATTGATATGTTTCACCCGACTATAAACATCCTCTCCAGTTAATGCCTTTGGAGCCGTTCTATGCTCCGGTAAGCCGTTAAAACGCTTTCTTAACTTACAATATGGGTGGAACCGATCAAGAAACCTCCTGTGACCGAGGTAGACCGGCTTTTTCTCGTGCTTTAGTTGATGGAAATTTGTGTTTGCTTCACATAGACATGCTTTATGCCTCTTGACACTATACCCTGACAAATTTCCATATGCGGGAAAGTTATTTATCGTGGTAAAAATCATTGCACGCATCTTGAAGGAATCCTTCTTATATGCATCAAACACATCTACGCCTTCCTCCCACAATTTCTTCAAATCCTCAACCAACGGCGCCAAGTACACATTGATATTGTTCCCGGGCTGTTTTGGTCCAGAAATCATAATAGAGAGCATCACAAACTTGCATTTCATACATAACTAGGAAGATAAGTTGTATATTACAAGGAGAACTGGTCATGCACTATGGGTGCTGCTAAGAGTTCGATATGGATTGAAGCCATTTGTACAAAGCCCTAGACGAAGGTTTCTTGGCTCATTGCCAAATTGAGGAAACATTTTGTCTATTTTCTTCCATTGTGGAGAGTCAGCCGGGTGCCGAAGATATTTTCCATCGGATATTCTTTTATCAGAATGCCATCTCAACTTCTTCGTTGTTGCTTCACTAGTAAAGAGACGCTTAAACCGCGGTATTATTGGAATGTACCACAATACCTTCAAAGGTTGAGCTTTTGTTGTTTGATCTCCAGAACCACCACCTTTCTTCCCTTTGTATCGTGAAGTTTTACACTTCGGACAATTACTCAGGCCCTCATACTCATTTCTGTACAATATGCAGTCATTAGGGCAACTGTGTATCTTTTTATATTCCATGCCCATCGTAGACAAGATTTTCTTGGCCTCATACATACGATTTGGAAGTACATTATCGTCTGGCAACATGTCACACAACAATTAAAGCAGTGACGTGAAACTACTATCAGTCCACCCACAAGTTGCCTTTAAGTTGACTAAATGTAAGGTCCCAGTCAACTGTGTATACTTAGTACACCCAGGGAACAAAGGTGTCTCTGCATCACTCCGTACGCTATCATATTCATGCGGTTGTGCAAAAGATTCAACCTCAACATCATGAATCATTCTCTCCATTCCATGTCATCTACCTCAACTTCATTTTCGTGGGATGCACTGGTACTTACCTCCTCACCATGCCATATCCACGTTGTGTATCGAAGGTTTATTCCATCACAAATTAGGTGATCCCTTAGAGTAGCAATATCTGGTCGAACCCCATTTAAACAATTAACACATGGACAATAATACATTCCATTTTTTGTAGCCACATTCCTTCTTGCAAATTCAATAAACTCTTCCACCCCATTCTCATATTCTTCACTGGTTCTCAAAGCATTCATCCAACTATGACCCATTTTATTATCACCTAAGACATTTCCAACAACAGTGAAGTTCATAACAATTTCCAGACCGACATGCTTTTTCTCAATCTTTTTATCAAAATTCGGCAGCATTTCGCCTTAAAAATACGACATCCCAAAATTTCAACAACCAACAATTTCAGCTTAATTGAACAAAGCTTACTCAGCTTAACTCAAGAAAACTTACTAACTAAGGCAATTTAGAAAATATCATCTATTAAATCCAATAATTTCATCAATACAAAATATACAAATATGTCTAGGTTGTCTGAGTCATAAACTATAAACTTCTAAACATCATTATTCATACTACAAAGGTTACCTAGTTCAATGCACATCAACAAAAAAACAATATTTAACTATAATTACCTCAACTCTAAATTCCAATGCTTGAAATTGATTTACTTTATTCAACCTAAAGACAACAACAATAAAGACAACATTAGAATAATTCAAATGCAATATTTCAAAGATAAAATAAGAATATTGGAAAAATGAGAAGATAAAATTAACTTGGGAGGTTTATAATCATTTCAAGTGCTTTTGTAATTTTCCTACATCCAAAAAAGAAATCGCAAGAGAAGGATACATAATAATTGTATTCTTTTTCTTTAGCTCATTAAAACCTATCTAGTTACTTTATCATATTGTCCCTTTCTTTTGTAACTTGGCTAGGAGGTCCTTATTCTTTTGAGTAGAGTTTCAGGGAATTAGAAGCAAAAATATACCCTAATTTGGCCTAAACGTACACGAGCACACATGCATGAATTTAGCAGAGGCAGATGGGCATTAAGTGGTAATTTATGCAGCAACCACCACGAACCTCATTTGCCTCACCCTCATAATATATACCCTATCCGGCCCTGTATGTATATACTCCAGGTCACTTGCTCATTTAACATAAACTTAATGCTGCTGACCCCATCAAGTCTCAAGCCTTTCATATAATTTATATTTACACACGATCGCGCATACTCTACATTCATAAACAAACTGATTCCATAAATGCACTCAACAGGGAAGACAAAAGTAACCCATAGTGATATGAATTTCCGTCTGAACACTATATATCACATATAAATTAAATTCAGATTCTGGATACAAATATAAATGGAAATAACTACAATTGATATTTAATAGAAGGAGTTTAACATTCACATTTGTAAAACAAACTGATTTACCTTGCTGGAATCTCTCTAAACCAACTCAACTATCAAATTGAGAAGAGAATCTAGCTTTTCTACATGAGGAAGGCAGCCACAATTTGATATTTGGCGAATAATGGCATCAGGTAATTCACAGTGCAGTCTTTGCAAAAGTAAAAGGTTCATGATGAACTTCAATTATAGTGTTGGCATAGAAATATCTTCATCTCCCCTTACATTACCAGTCAAATAAACCCAAAAGGAGAAATTAAATTATCATGCTTCAGAAACATGACTTATATGCACTAAACAATCTTATATCTTGTTCATCACATATTTGAGAAAGACTAAAGTGCACAATATGGAAACTAACCACGGCAAGCTTATTGCTGATGATACGGTCATTCTCACCCCAAATGATTAGTGTTTTTTGTTTTACCTGTTAAATACAAATTTAAACAGAAAAGAAAATGAAAACAGAGCTTCACAGATAGATACAAAAAAGTTTTCAACAGATGTGAAAGATCGGAGCTTTGGGGTGAAAGTAGAGAGAGAGGAAGCCTACCTCACCACCAAAGAGGATGAGCACGAATCCGTTACCCGTAGTTGAGAGTGAGTGAGAGCGGCGGCCGACAACCTGAACGGTGGCGACAATGACCCATGAACATGAGCTGTATGAGGAGTCATCGACGAGGACCCACCGAGTCCACCACCACGAGTCATGACCAACTGTAACACCACCACTCGTCGTTTTAGTTTAGGGAGAGGTAAAAAAAAAGAGCTTGGAGAACGGTAGAAGAGAAAAGGTATATATGAAGAAAGAACAAAGCTAAAGGAAGAACAAAAGAAGATGAAAGAAAATACCGAATAAGTAACGAAATAGCTAGTTCATTACTACTGGTGAGGAGTTTTGAATGGTGTTTACTAGAAGCGGCGGTGAGAAGAAGGATAGGGGGAAAGAAACGGAAAAGAGAGAACATAAAAGTGAAGGATGATGGAGGGTTAGGGTTTTTGTCGGAAATGAGAGGGCAGGAGGCTGGTCAATGTGAGTGTGTGAGCAAGCTAGAGCAGAGGGAAAGAGAGATGCGATGAGCTGAGGGTTAGATGCTGGCCAACTGAGGGCCGTGTCGTATAATGATCAAGCTAAGCTGAGGGATGGCTGGTTGTGATTTAGGGGACTTTTAGGCACCCTCATAGAAAATTAGGGTGCCGTAAAGAGCTTTTAGGCGCCCTAACTAAAATTTAGGGCGCCTTTAATCGACTTTTAGGTGCTCTTATAATTGAAAGGGCACCATAAATTGACTTTTAGGCGCCCTCGTAAGCTTTAGGGCGCCATAAACAAGACTTTAGACGCCCTTAATTATTATTAGGGCGCCCTAAGGGCGAAAAAAATTATTTCACACATATTTAAAAATCCACAATTTATTTCCCACATCAAAAAAAATTATTCTCGATATAACATTATATTATTGTTGCTGGTGGCAAAAAAAAAAAAAAATTAGCGCCAAAAATATTAGCGCCAAAAAATTATTTCACTTTTTACTTCCTTTTTAAAAATAAGGAAGTCTTTTAAGGTAAGTAATCTTTCGCAACGACAAAAAATTAATTTTAGGCACCCTAAATTTAGATTTAGGGCGCCTAAAATACATTTCAGGCGCTGCAAACTTATATAGGGCGCCTAAAATTAATTTTAGGCCCCTTAAATTTATATTTAGGGCGCCCTAAGTCTCCCATATACTTTGTACTTCCTTTTTTAAAATAAGGACGTGTTTTGGGGAAGTAGTATCCACTTTTTATAGTAGTGAGTGACAAAACTTCACTATAAATATCATATTTTGTAGCGGTTTATACTAAAACTGCTACGAATTTGCAACAGCAACACTCATACCAAAACACTTGCTCGGAGTGTAATAGCGCGAAGGTTGTGTTGGTTGTATTTGTCACGGTTTGAGGATAAGAACGCTACAGGATTCAAAGAGATGTAATTTTGTCGCGATTCTATGCAAAACCACTACAAATGATTTGCATTTGTAGTGGGCATTTTTAAAACCGCTACAGACTTCAAATCTATATATACCCCTTCCTCAAATCATTTTGTGAAGATAGTGTAGTATGAAGAGAAACATTGGTTGCAAAGTAGTTGTCTTTCTATGATGAAAATAAGTCAGTGACTTTTTTATTAGAGATTGGCATCTATCTTGCAAACCAATATTTTATGGCATGTTTTGGCGGCCAGGTACCCCCACATGTAGAGGGGATGAGTATGAGTGAATGGAGAAAGAAAATCACAAATGTAACCAGTATATTTCATTTTGAGTAAGGGGTGAAGTTTTTGCATTGCACAGGACTTGCCCGGGCAAGTCCTGAGTAAGTCCAGGACTTGCCAGGACTAGTCCAGGACGTGCCAGGACTTGCTCGGACCTTGTCTAAGGGTGCTAAACCTTTCTAGGACCACCTCCAACGTTGCCACAACCTTGCCTAAGGTTGCCAGGCCCTGCCAGGGCCCCCGAAATGGGGTTGCCCACCCATGGGGCCCAAAATTCAACCGTCTCAAAAACTTGCCCGGACCCCCCAACCATGTGCCTTAGGGTTAGAAAGAGTGTGGCCAACAAAAAAACCGCGAGTTTAACACCCCAATTTCATTTTGAGTAAGGGGTGAAGTCCCAGACTTACTCAGGACTTGCCTGGGTAAGTCCATGGGCAAACCATCCAAAATCCGACCATCTCAAAAACTTGCTCGGACCCCCCAACCATGTGCCTTAGGGTTATAAAGAGCGTGGCCAACGAAAAAACCGTGAGTTTAAGGCCCTGATTTCATTTTGAGTAAGGGGTGAAGTCCCGGACTTACTTGGGACTTGCCCGGGCAAGTCCATGGGCAAACCACCAAGAATCCGACCGTCTCAAAAACTTTCACGGACCCCCTAACCCGACCGTCTCAAAAACTTTCACGGACCCCCTAACCATGTGTCTTGGGGTTAGAAAGAGTGTAGTCAACGAAAAAACTGCTAGTTTAACGCTCTGATTTCATTTTGAGTAAGGAGTGAAGTCCTAGACTTACCTGGGACTTGCCTGGGCAAGTCCATGGGCAAACCACCCAAAATCCGACCATCTCAAAAACTTGCTCGGACCTCCCAACCATGTGCCTTGGGGTTAGAAAGAGCGTGGCCAACGAAAAAACCACGAGTTTAACGACCCGATTTCATTTTGAGTAAGGGGTGAAGTCTCGGACTTACCATCTTCATTAATGACAAAAACTTGTAGCTGTTATTTCTTAAAAATGCTTCAAAATTTATAGAGTCAATACAATTGTTGCGGTTGTCCCTAAAACATAGCTACAAAATGCAAAGAGTCAAGAAATTTGTACAATTTATAAACCACTAAAAAATGTCATACTAGACGAGGTAGGGTTCGAATTTTGTAGTAGTTTGTGTAGTGGTTTGTTTTAAACCGCTACAAATATTTAAATTTTGTAGCAGTTTGGACATAAAAATGCCACAAAAGTCATGCCTTTAAAGCCATAACACCACCACAAAGTAAACCATGCGAGGTTTAAGTTATCACCACTCAAGTTTCATTCTCTCACGCTCTCTTACGACATTTAGCTACAATATTAGTTATGGATTCTAGAAGACATATAAGGAAAGAGGTGGTACGTGGTAGAGTGCCTCTAAGGGGGATAGTAGTAGAGGGGGTTGTGATAGGGGCCATAGAGAGGGGCATAGGAGTAGAAATGTCCTTGTGTCACCATAGGTGGGGGTCTAGATTGATCAACTCTTCTCAGGGGAGGCAACCCCACAATATGAGACTCACTACTAAAAAAGAGTGAAATTGTGACGGAATTTGTGACGGAAAAAATTCTGTTGCAAATTTTGGACATTTTGTGACGGAATTGGAATTCCGTCACAAAAACTCCCAAATTTACGACAAAATTGAAATTCCGTCGTAAAAAGCAAATTTTTTCGTCACAAAATTCCAAGCACATTTTTGTGACAGAATTCAGATTCCGTCACAAAAAATTCACTTTGTGTGACGGAATTCAGATTCTGTAGCAAAATGGTAGCCTTTTAATTTGAATGAGAAGAATGAAATAGATATGTTTGATGATATTCTGCTGCCTGGCTTTCGGTTTCATCCCACAGACGAGGAGCTTGTTGACTTTTACCTATTGACATCACTAAGCAAGTGGATATTTACAAGCAGGACCCATGGGATCTTCCAAGTAAGAATCAATTCTAATCATAACTTGCCCTGTATTTTCACTTCGAATCAATTAACATCTTCCAAGCTTTCTTTTTAATTCATGTCGTGATTCCAACTCTCTTTTTTTCTTTTTTGCTGACAAAAGAGATGGCAAGCAGTAGTAGCGAAAAAGAGTTATACTTTTACTGTCAAAGAGAGAGAAAATACAGAAACAGTGGTCGCCCAAATAGAGTGACCAGAGCTGGGTTCTGGAAGGCCACTGGAACTGATCGACCTATATACTCTTCAAAGGGAAATTGCATCGGTTTAAAGAAATCTCTATGAAATCAGGTCCTGGAAATCTCTTTGTGCTTGTACCTGAACAAAAATGCCTTAACAACTCTTGCAGTCATCTGGGTTTGACGAATTACAATTGAGTTACTTGGTTCACTTCATTTATGATTATGGGGAAATCTACGCGGTAAAAGCCATAGAAGAAGAATGCTGAATTATTAATATCAAAATGTGGTTCTTAATACTGATGGGCGATTGGATATGGGGAAGAAGGATAGTATAACTAAAGGGGAGTCTCAATTTATCTAGCTTTGGTCATTTTAAAATTATAAATTTGGATAAAAAGATGATTGTAAAAATCTTATTGTCAATTTAAATCTGATTCTCCTTATTATTTGAGTGGTGAAGTGATTTGATTTTTAAATTATTTGTAGTTGAAAATTAAATTATTTTTTTAATAATTTTTTATGTAATTATATATATATATATATATATATATATATATATATATATATATATATATATTATTGTTATTTTTTTATAAAATAAATTTTGCGACGAAAATAAATTCCATTGCAAAATTTTCAAATTTGTGACGGAATTGATTTTCGTCACAAAATTCCTGAAATTTGCAACGGAATTAATTCCGTTGCAAGATTTGGAAATTTGCGATTGAAATCAATTCCATCTCAAATTTGAAAATTTTGATTTTGCGACGGAATTTATTTCCATTGCAAATTTCAGGAATTTGCGACGGAAATCATGAATTCCGCCGCAAATGCGAGGCTTTTTTTGCGACGAACCAATTTTGCGACAGAATTTTTCCATCGTAAAAATTGATTTTTTTTGTAGTGACTCTATAGAGAAATATTCTGGAAGAGGACGTGAAGCTGATAGTTAGTGACTTTGAGGAAAATAATGGGCTTTTTTCCTAAAGTGCCCATTTTTAGGAAACTATTTACCAAAATGCCCTCACTTTCAAATTATTTCCCATTATACCCCTCCTTGGAAACATATTCTCTGTCTACCCCCATTTAGTCGACTAAATAAAGACTTTAGTCGACTAAATGGGGGTTTAATTTTTTTTTTTGAAAACTGTCGACATTTAGTCGACTAAATCCAGGATTTAGTCGACTAAATGTCGTGGAGGTGAAATTTTTTTCAATAACCCCGACATTTAGTCGACTAAATCCTAGGATTTAGTCGACTAAATGTCGACAGTGGGTTTTTTTTTTTCAATAATAATGGGTAATAATGACTATTTAGGAACAAATTAATTCAAGTCCTATTATTTAGGAATAAGTTGAATCATATCATTATCTTCTTGATTTCATGATTATCATTATTTTTACTTCTATTATTATCTATTATCCATTATCATTATCATTATTATATGATAATAATATAACATATATATATATTCCCTACATGTTAGTTGGTTAGATCCTATTATTTAGGGATACATTAGATCAAATCCTATAATCTCTAATATATTTTATTCATCTCATTATTGCTTTCCTAATATTGTTATTATTATTATTATTATTCTTTCATAATTAATCTACTATCCACTATTTTTATCCATTATTGTAAAAATATGTATTTATCAATAATTTTGCAAAAACGCACGCATGGCTCTCTGGTTTTTTTTTTTTCCAGTTTACACGCACTCACAGAAAAATAATCATGTAGAGAAGAAGAAGAAAACAACGAGGATCTGGAAAGAAAAGAAGAACATAGTTATAGATGATCATAATGATCACTGTGAGTGCGTGTAAACTGAAAAAAAAAGAAGCCACAGAGCCATGCGTGTGTTTTTGCAAAATTATTTATGAATACATATTTTTACAATAATGGATAAAAATAGTGGATAGTAGATTAATTATGAAAGAATAATAATAATAATAACAATATTAGGAAAGCAATAATGAGATGAATAAAATATATTAGAGATTATAGGATTTGATATAAGGTATCCCTAAATAATAGGATCTAACCAACTAACAGGTAGGGAATATATGTATATGTTATATTATTATCATATAATAATGATAATAATAATGGATAATGGATGATAATAGAATTAAAAATAATGATAATCATGAAATTAAGAAGATAATAATATGATCCAACTTATTCCTAAATAATAGGACTTGAATTAATTTGTTTCTAAATAGTCATTATCATCCATTATTATTGAAAAAAAAACCCACTATCGACATTTAGTCGACTAAATCCTGAGATTTAGTCGACTAAATGTCGGGGTTATTGAAAAAAATTTCACCCTCACGACATTTAATCGACTAAATCCTGGATTTAGTCGACTAAATGTCGACAGTTTTTTTTTTTAAAAAAATTAAACCCCCATTTAGTCGACTAAAGCCCTTATTTAGTCGACTAAATGGAGGTAGACATGGAATATGTTTCCAGGGAGGGGTATAATGAGAAATAGTTTGAAAGTGGGGGCATTTTGATAAATAGTTTCCTAAAAAGGGACACTTTGGGAAAAAAGCCAAAATAATGAGATAGACATACAATTTCCATAAGCAAGGCGGATCAATTTCTACATTGCGAGGATGAGCAGGACTAAGGGAAACCCCAACTGTTGTATTCGCCCTCGACCGGATTTGGGGTGGATGCCGAAGGTAAATTTAATTATTTTTGTTACAAAATTAAAATTAAAATTCCATATCGTTAATTACAGTGTATTTAAATTTAATATAAAAATGTGTTTATAATTGTACCGATCTACTGGGGAACATCAACAGGAGGAAACTATACGTTCTCGGTGTGAATCTGTTTCAGGGGCCACATGTCGTGGTTGGTAATTGGAATGATATAACAGATTAGTCAATCATGAATGGTGGTCACCTTTTCATCTGCTGGCTGGCTGATGCACCTTAAAATAAAGAAAACAAAAAATTTGTATCATCTCATATTAGATTTGGACCATCCGAATATTTTAGATTGGAATGCTCATCAATTTGAGTAGCACCCACACAATATGCCAAGAGGCAAGACATAAAACATGGAAACATTAAAGCATATTTTGACTCAAAACTGAGAGTGTCATCATGTAGGAAAACTTAAACATCTCACATGAAGCTCTGCTTCTATCAAAGGCGAGCTTGTGCGAGTTTATTGGATGACACCACATAATGCATGAACTCAGGATCACTTGCTAGAGCTTCGAGTATCTCATAAGAAGCATACAACTCAATATCAAAGCTACCTTCTTCAGCTCCAGCATCAAACACTAGCTTCCATGTCTTTGGATTGGAGAGGCCGCTATGTACAGCCACTGGTCTTCCCCACCCAAAGTCAATTGGGTAAAAGTTTAATCTTGGGGAGCTGCTAGTTCCCATAAACTTGCCAATTTTGTCACTAACCTCACTTTTCGGAGGCATCTTTGGATTTCGAGCCCAATCTTCAAGGTCCCTCTTAATCTTTTCCTCTGTGAATGACGATATTATCTTGTTCATCTCTAGAGCAAACTTGCCAAGCCCTCCATCTCCCACCAAGTCCCTTACTTTCATCTTCACGTAAGCAAATTGTATTGTGGTTCCAAAATAGTTGTCGGGCATTGGTGGGTGAGAAACTCTACTGGGTCCAATAGCTACAAACACTCTGTAAGTGACCACTTCTTCTGGATCAAGATGCTGATTCCTAATCACAGACCTCCAAACATGGCTGGTAACAGCTTGCAACGACGAGATTTCGTTGCTGATGGCAGCGTCCTCTGTCTCTGAGTTAGCTTTTGTTTTCAGTTCGACAATTTTTTCCCTTCTAAAATGGAAGATCCTCTGAGATAATGGAAATGGCTGATCATGTGGATCAACGGACGAAGAGGCCATAATATTAGTTTCCTCTATTTCTCTGAGTGGGATTCGTATAGGGCACACTATGTTACCCTGAGGAAACCACCGTTCGAATGAAGCGAGCTTTGAGGTCGACCCAATGGAGTTTAAACCATTTCGGGAGACTTCAGCCCACGTTTTCATGAAATTCAAGAATGGCCTTCCATCAGCAAGACAGTGGTTGATAGAACAAGCCATGAAGATTCCGTCGACGAGCTCTGTAACTTGGACAGCCAGTAATGGGATCCGAGATCCTTCAATGTTCTTGGATCTGTAGAGTGGGAAGAAGGAGTGGACAAATGGTGGAACATAAGGGGATTCAATAATGTCACCAACTGTAGTGTTCTCCGCAACAGCAAGAACAAAGCTTGCTCCGGTGTTGTTGCAAGTGACGGAGATGGATAAGGTGTCGTTGTCACCGCTGCCGCCGCCATGATGGGCGATGACAAAACGGCCAGTCAGGGGCCGGAAGAAGTCAAGCGTGGAAGAAAGAGAGTCCTGAAGGTGCTGGATCGTTTTCTCTATGGAAACTGAAGGAGAGGATGATAAGGTTGGTTTGTGAAAAAGAATCCCTTTCTGGGCATACTCACTTAGCAGAAACTGGAGATCCCAGGGATTGAGCTCGATTCTTTCAAGTGAATCACTATTATTAACCTGACTTGGTGCTTGGATCATAGTAGTGAAGACCACTCGGATGGCTGCCATGGCATACAGAGTGAGTGGTGTTTCTCTGCAATTGCATTTATGGGTTAAGATGCAATTTTATCAATGAAATTTTAACCAAAAAGCATCCAACACAGAGTAGTTTTAGAAGAGACAAAATTACCTCCTCCCCCTTCAGGTTGATTCCCTCCCTCAATGATGAAGATGAAATATAAGATGAGTTGGTAGTCTATTGTTTTCCCTTCATTCTTCTATTCGTTCTTTCATTTCTCCCTACCACCTACCAGGGACATATCTACCATCAAATTTATTAACTTATCACCTGGTCAATTTCAGGTCAAATATAACGGAGATTTCATGCAAGGTTAATGCCATTGGTTAAATTGCCACATTTTAAACTTTTTGTCGGTAATTTTGCCCATACTAAATTTATTTGTGCTGGGCGCTCATCAAATAAAACTTTGTGACTAAAATTGTGCCTTACCTATATTTATCTTCAAATCTTTCTTTTTAGAGTTGCCATTGTATGATCTTGTATTTTCTCACATGCAGAAAATGATACAAGGTTATGTTATGCAAATTTTCACTGAATTTTGAGTCAATTTCATAAAAAACTTTGAAATATTAAAGTTTAAATTTAAGGACAAAAATTATACCGAATGCCTTTTAAGCCGTTAATATCTAATCTACACAATTTATAATCATAATATAGACAGAATTAAAAACATTAATTTTATGAAATGTTATCATATTAATTTTATAACATATTTAAATCAAAATCATTCATTTTTTTTTAAGGATGGAGACGAGATATTAAAAAAAAAAAAGAAAGAGTAAAAGGAGAGGATCAGCTTCCTAAATGGCATCTGACATGTCATTATAGATAAGTTAATAATTTTGCAGTAATTATGTACATTATAATGGTATAAAAAAATCATTTTTACCAACAGTTAATGTGCTTAAATAATTTTCAACTATTCTGAAAAGTGCAACAATAATTGTAAACTATTTTTTAGAGAAAAAATAACTATAAACATTATAAAAGAGGAAAAAAGTGACTATAATCTTAATAGCCTCAAATGTCTGTTACTATGAGCTTTTTAATGAAAAGCTAAGGTGTTAAAATAGCTATTAACTTATATCAAATGTGAAAAAGTAACTATGAGTTTTTTTTTAAATACAAAAGTAACTAAAATGTGACTTATGGAACATTAATTCATAAGTTTTTCTGTTGCTTGTGGTGTTGGAGTCCAAGTGGATTTTAATTATGAGATGATGACTAAGGGTGACGTGGATTTTCCCAACCTTATCATATCCATATGCGATCTTTCATTGCCTCCTGGTTTTCCTCTAAGATCTCTTCCCTTAGAATCTTCTCAGAGCTGGTTATGTGATTGCAGCAACACTTGTGACGATACTTCTAAGATTAGTGGTTCATGTTGGGTATTTTAGCTTTTGTAGTTGGGGTGACAAGTTCCTTTCGCTTTGTCATTCTCACTAGAACAGGAAAAAAAGAAGTGATTTCTTGAACATTAATTCATAAAAATTTCTTCAACTTTTGTCGTTCTAATTGTCAAATTGATAAAACACTTGGTATAGGGTTAAAGAAAAAAAATTATGAACTAATGTTTAAGTCACATTTTAATTACTTTTGCATCCACATAAAATTTATGCTTACTTTTACACATTTGGTATAAGTTAATGGCTATTTCAACGCATTAACTTTTCATTAAAAAACCCTCACTAACAAACGTTTAAGATTATTGATATCATGGTCATTTTTTACCTTTCTTATAATGTTTATGATAACTTTTATTCAAAAAGAAAAAAAGTTTATGGTTATTATTGCACTTTTTAAAAAAGTTTGAAAGTTATTTAAACACCTTAACCCTTTTTATCATTAAAAAAAATGCCCCTACTCATAGTAGTACTCCTACAGTACTAAATGTAGGACCTATTTTGGAGTTGAACTTTAATTTGGTCCTTAATATAAGATCTTTTTAAATTTTAAATTTTATATTAATCATTTTTCTTCAAATTAGTGTGTCCAACTTATAAATTGATGTATAATATAATGTTACACATAAATATTTTAAAGCGATCATGTCACATGTTATAGTTAAATAATTTATTTAACACTCATAATATCTCCAAATTTGATATATTGATCTTACATAAAGATAAGAGATTGTATGCAAATTGCAAGGCATGCTTTCAATTTTTTTTTTTTTTCCCTTTTTGGGGAGGGGTGGGATTTCCACTGATGGTCATTCTAAAAAAAGCTACTCTTCTAATTCTAAATATAAGACATAATTAAAGAAATTGACGTGATTTTTAAATGTAAAACCTATTTTAATTGTCTCAATAATAATCAAGCAGGGAGTAAGGGAATTAAGGAGGATGATTAAGGTATTTTAGAAAAAAATGTATTATATTAACTATCTTAACTAACATTCTTGATCTACAAAAATAAAAAAAATTAAGTCTTACATTAAAGACTAAAGTAGTGAGTACTTTTTAACCTTATTCTTGTTGTGGGGGGTCAAAGTTGGTCTTGTCAAGCTAGGATTTATAAGTAGATCCTCTAGCACAATTGAAGAGAAAAAACAATTAAAGGCTCAAAGAAGTTAAATAAGGAATAAAATTCATAAAAGGTTGGCTTTTGACCTAGCTACTACCTAAAGACAAAATAACAATTGATTTTCATGTTAGTTTTGCAAGCTTAGTGAAGGTGTGATGCATCTTTGATTTGAAGAGAATTTATCTGGTAAAGTGACTTGAGGAGAATTTGATCATGAATCGAATTGAAAAGCTATGTGACAATTGGTTTGACTTTGCTAGGTAATTCTACTAATATACTCCCTTTCTTTCTCACTATAAGGCACTTTTTAAAAGAAATATATAGATAGTTCCGATTAGTCACGAAGTGAGATATTAATTAAATTTTTTAATATTACTCATATTTTAAATTTCATTAATTGCAATATCCTTCACTTCTTGAATGCAATTCATACTATTAAATATGATTAAATTTGAATTTTTTTAAATTTTCAAACAAAGCTAATAGTTTAACCATATTTCCTTGGTTTTGGAGAGGCGATTAAGATAATTTATATTAAGTACAAGAAAAAAATATATAACTTGGTCTTTGAGCCTCTAATGGATGTTTTTTCATGTTTGATCAACCTATCTCAATTCCTGATATGCATGGAACCTGACCTCATTCTCTTGGGTTTGTTTGGTTCAACATAAAGGAGGGGAATTGCGGATCGAGATGAATCTTAATATTATTTTGTTTAGACTGATTAGATGGGAGGGGAAAGATTATAATGTTACTTGTTTAGTTTAGAGAGAGAAAGAAGAAAAAATATTTTTATATAGATAACTTTATTTTTATTTTATTTAAGTTGTTTTTTAAATTTCATTAAATGTTTTTACACACACGTGCGCGCGCTATAAAAAATAGTGGATTAACAATAGACTTTCACTAATTAATTAGAAACGAAATTACATTGCTAATTGACTTTTTTTTTTTTTTTTGCAGTAACATAATTATAGATAACATTTAAAATATTAAAATGAACAAAATAATTATAATCATACGTAAATATGAGAGAGTGTGTATATAATTATATTTTCAAACTGGACCATAGTTATATCAATCACATTAATTAGGTTCTTCAATCAAATATGACTACACTTCCTCTTTTTTTTTTTTTTTTTTTTTTTATATGGCCGGATTTATTGTTAAATGACAATAATTTAAATATGGGACATATGGTCATATATGATTGATTGGAGAACTTAATGAAATGGAAATAAACTAAAGAATCTGGCCTAAATATTTTCCTTTTAAACTTTTATATATATACATATATTAGACCCAAAAAAACATTCCAGCCTGTATGACAATTACATCTCAATTACATCAATTAATAAATTTTTCAATTCCATCAATTACAACCAAGTGTTTTAACTTTAAATTTAGACCAAGTATGACAAAATATCTAAGCTCCATCTCAGCCTCATCTGCCTCGTTTTTTTTTTTTAAAAAAAAAAACAGATTTAGGCTTCAATTTTCAGCTTATTTGATTGTCTCTCTATCTTTTTATTTCCCTAAAAAACTGCCCTTATTAGGGTTAGAGTTTCTCTTTCTTTTTAACTTGAAATTATCATTTCTTTAGGAAATAATGGCTTTTTAAAGATGCAGCCTAATATCCTCAACTAATTATTCCCCCACTTTATCTACTTATTCATGCCCTCTCAAGAATTTAAATAATTGATTCTGGCTATTTTCACTTAATTAGCCAAATTTCCTAAAATAAAATCCAGAAATTTTCACATGAGAAATTTTTCTCATTTTGACTTCTTTTGGTCCTCAAATACAGAAAAAAAAAAACTTTTTTCTGTGTCTTCCATGAATCTTTGAGGATATGCTTAAGTTTCATTCATAGTTTTAAAAACCAACCCTTATTCTCGTATTTGGCCATTCTCAAAAAGGTCGGATATTACATATATATACTCACAAATATGAAATTTTAAGATTCCAATCAAGGAGCCTGAGGGGAAGAGTGGGGGATAGTGTTTTTGGTGCTGCAAGGAAGTAAAGATTGAGGTTCTGTTTAGTTCAAAGCATTTGATTCATGTAAAATCTGGGTCGGGCTCTGTTGAAATGCCAGATTTTATCACATTTGTTTACGGACCAGTAAAGGAAAACGAAAGAAGGAAGGTGTGGGGCAGTTTGAAGGAGTCTGCAGGGGAGGTGAATGGGGCATGGTTGTGTGTTGGAGACTTTAATGATGTACACGTTTCCATGCAAGAGGACAAGAGTGGGGGTAATCCTAAGGCTGCTAGGAAAATATTAAATTTCGAGTAGCTAATTGCGGATTGTGAGCTAACGGATTTGGGGTTCCAAGGGCAAAAGTTTACTTGGTGTAATAAACGAAGAGATGAGGAGCACATCAAGGAAAGAATCGATAGGGTTGCTTAGGGAAGGTTTTCCAAGGACTCAAGTGTTTCATCTTGAGCTGATTGTTTGGGATCATTGACCATTAGTAGTTGTTTTGTGCTTTTTCGCCGATGATGTTTTATTCTTTATGAATGCGAAGAAAAAAAACTGTCAACGGTTGGCTGCACTGTTGAAAGATTATCACAGAGCATCGGGACAGCAGGCTAATTTGGCTAAGTCAGGAAAGTTTTTCTCTAAAAACACCACAGAGGAGGTGAAGGGTGTTAGCATATAAGAGAAATCTGTTATACAGGCCGTTAGAGTTGTCATTGAGAATTGCTGACTTGTACAACTATCAGTTAGTTCACAGCTGTCAATTAGTTTAGATATTGTTAGGATTCTGTTATGCACACGTGTACCACAGAAGACACACTAGATCACCAGATGTAAAGCTATATATGTAAAGCATACTGATACATTGAATAATATAACGATCCAGTATTCTTCTATTCTCTACTTGCTTTTCATTCAGTCTGGCTTCCATTATGGTATCAGAGGTCTGACGACCATAACAAGAGATTGTCAACCCCTAGCAAAATAACCAAATTCAGTAAAAAGATTTGTAGTATAAGGAACCTAGATCGTTTCCCACGGAATTGCAGTAGGTTTAATAGTAACAGAAGTGATAACAGTAAATGATTAGGGAGGGGGGAGGAGTTTTTCAAATTGCAATAAAATGAAACTAAAATAGAAATAGTAAATGAAAATGAGATTAACCAAACTAAAATGACTAACTCAGAACCAAGGATTCCAGTACCTTCATTAGATGAAATTAAAACATCGAACTTGTGATCGATTTCTGGACAAACCAAAATCTCTGCGTTTGTCTAGAAATTCCCTTAACTGAACAATCGTCGAGAATGTATTCGAAACAACGGCGTGACACCGAGCGATTGCACAATAATCGCTTAAACTTGCTCGAATTAAACCCAATCCGAATCCAGAATCGAATTCGATAAAGGAAGACAATTAAGCGTGAGTCCTTTGGAATATGGAATCCCTAATCTGTGGGTTAATCAGAGAGGTTTAGCCAAGCATGGATGAGTAAAACAGTGAAGAACACGAAGAACAAATGAAGAACATTTTAGAGAATGTTAAAATTCTGTGTTTGATCTCCAAAAGTCTAAAAAAACGAAAATACAAATCTGTTTGTAGCCACCATCTGACTTAACCTAAAATGGAAAAACGAAATGGGGCTTCAAGTCATAAAATATCCAGCCCAAAAGAATTAGACTAAAATAACAAATGGGCCTTTACAAAATTTGGGCCCAAATAAAAATCCAAAAAACCGTCTTTGACTTCAGCTCCAAGTTTGACCATCCTCTTGTCCAAATTTTCCTTCTGAGTCTTCATAACATTTGTAGCTCTTTGAATCATCTAAAATATGAAAAATGAGGCTAATCCGATATCTGGTTCAAAAGTTATGGTTAAAAGAGTGAAGCATTGTAAATCTAGAATTTTATCATGAAAATGAATTAAATCCAAATAAAAGCTCAAAGCTCAAAGCCCAAATAAACATTAAACCCCTTATTTATTAGCTAACAATCCTAAATTTATTACCCAAAATATACAAATAAGTGTGTAAAATATTCAATTATCAGACCACCGTCAGCTTCGATTCCGGTGACCAGCGCTATTATGCTTGTTGATCTCCTCTTCTGGATTGATCACTCGATCACAAATGTCAACCATGTTTGGATCCATTAATTCTATCGTCACACCAGCTCCAGCTCTTACCTCTGTGAGAGATCGCAGCTTCTCAAATAAAAAAATCACCATCAAGCTCGATGACACCAATTTTTAGTTGTGGAAACAACATGTGTATTTTATGGTTAAGCAGCATCGGGTATATTCCTTCCTTGATGGAACAACTAATCCTCCATCAGCAACAATTCGAGGTGATGATGGCTGCAATCTGATAAATTTGGATTTCGAGGAACATGAATCATTGGACGTAGCCTTAGAGTCCTGGCTACTAGCATTGGTTTCCTCTAATATCCTTCCAGATCTCGTCGGATTGACGTATGCTGCTCAAATTTGGATGAAGTTAAATCAGCTTTTCTCAAACAAATCCGACTCCAAAATTCTATCCTATCGTAACCAGCTAGCAAATCAACGGAAAGGAGAACTGGCTATGTGAGGCTATCTAGCTAATGTCAAGTCAATCTGTGATCATCTTGCCATGTTAGGAGAAAAGGTAGACAAAGCCACACATGTGTCTCACATCCTCAAAGGACTCACAACAGAGTATGAACCGATAATCGCTGTGATCAATGCATCGAGACCACGATTTGGTCTTGAAACAGTCTCCACAATGCTACTAGACTCAGAGTCGCGCCACAAAGTTTTCACGTCCAACAGTCACACTCATCTTGTCAATCTTATCACACTTACAAATTCATGATTAAAACATTTGTTTAATACGTCTGCTACTGATACACATTCTGCCGACTATACTGGTAAGGATTCATTCACTGTCATATGCAATACACAAGGGAACAACTCTGGTCAAGGCAATAGAGCTTTTCATCCTCCAAGCTTTTCCTATGGCGGAGGACGTATGTTTGGACATGGTTGAGGTCGTTTCTCGAACATGAGATCATGTGTCAAATATGTCATAAAACAGGACATTTGGCAGATAGGTGCTACTATAGGTATGAGTATCCGAGCTCTTATGGCAATCGAACTAAAGCACAAGCCCATTATGCGATTGATTATGGTGTTCCTGAATTTTATTCACCATTTGGATATTATCCTATTATTCCTAACTCATCTGTATATGATTCCTCTTCCTCAAAATTACCTGCGACTAATCCTGTAGTTGCTAACTCTGTAACATATGCTCCTTCTAACTTTGTGACATATGCACCTCCTACTATTGCTACATTTGCTGTTCCTAAACCAGATCCTGTGTCTACACCTACGGCTCAAGCATTCCTAGTTACGCTAAATACTATCAATGACTCAGCATGGTATCCTGATTTAGGTGCTACAACACACATCACTCATGATGAATCCTGTTTTTCACCTGCTTCTGTTCGTAATGGTACAGGAACGGTTCAAGTTGGCATTGGAGAACTTTCCTTTATTCAATCTATTGGTAAAACCTTCTTGACTGATACTACTTCTCAATTTTCATTGAATAAAGTACTCTATGTGTCAAAAATGAAGAAAAATCTTCTATCTATTGCTCAGCTTACCTGTGAGAATAACGTTTCTGTTGAATTTTTTCCTCACCGCTGTGATATTAAGGATCTGAGGACTGGACAATGCTTGATATCTGGAATTAAAAGCAATGGAACGTATACTCTACTAACGCATGTGACACCTAACAAGTCTATAGGTTCTGTCCCTGTCTCTTACAAAAATGCCATGCTCAATGGTTCTACTGGTACTGATTGTTCTAAGAAGAGTTTTACCATCAGCTCTATTGGACCTAGTCACAATTAGCAAGTAGCTTATAATGCTTCCACTAGCTCCCTGACTCTTTGGCATCAGCGCCTAGGACATCCTTCAATTGATACTGTTAAGAACATTCTTACTTGTAATTCCATTTCCTTTACTGGTTTACCAAATAAAAGTCTGTGCACTGCTTGTCAATATGGGAAAAGCCACAAGCTTCCCTTTCACTCTTCCCCCACTCTATATCATAGACCCTTGCAACTAATTTTCATGGATGTCTAGGGCCCAGCTCCAGTTCAATCTTATGGCTCACTTTTTTATCTGGCTTTTGTTGATGCCTTAGCCGTTTTACCTGGATTTATTTTCTAAAAAAAAAAATCTGATACCTTATCAGAGTTCAAAGAGTTTCAACAACTTGTTGAAAATAAGTATCAAGCAAAAATACAACAAGTACAATCAGATAATGGAGGAGAATTTTTATCATTTAAGTCGCATCTTGTTGCATATGGTATAGAACATCAATTCTCCTATCCCTACACATCTAAACAAAATGGCTTAGTAGAGAGGCATCACAGATCAATAGTTGAAACAGTCCTGACATTATTGGCTTAAGCTTCCTTGTCTACATTTTATTGGAAAGATGCATTCACTACCGTTGTTTTCTTCCTAAATAGACTACCCTCAAAAGCCTTATCACTGCACATGACTCCTTATGAAAAATTGCATGGTGTTAAACCCGATTACTCTATTCCAAGGGTCTTTGGCTGCATATGCTATCCCTTACACTAGACCTTATAATTCTCACAGACTGGATTTCAGGTCAACTACATGCATATTCCTAGGATATAGCTCTCAGCATCAGGGGTATAAATGTCTGGATCTATTCACCGGAAACTCTACATATCAAGGCATGTCAACTTTGATGAAAACAAATTTCATCCTACTGTAACTCAAAATTTAGTTAAAGCATCAATTAACTCGTCGACCAATACCCCTTCCATTTCATCCACCACTTCCCTTCAATCCAAACAACTAGTCCGGTTTAGTCTACTTCTGTATCATTACCTACCTCAAATCCTCAACAAACTTTACCTCACTCAGATACCCACCATGTTACTCCGGAACCCATTGCCACCTCACCAGAACCTATTCATCATTTTCCCAATCCATCATCTACCAACACCTTTGCATCCCCTTTAAACAAATCTGCTACAGACAAGTCTCAAAGTTTTCAGTCTATTAACAAACACCTGATGATCACCAGAAGCAAGTTTGGTATCTCTAAACCAAAGATATATTCTGTGTTCACAGTTCCCTCAACTCCCACTACTATAGATGAGGCCCTTGTTGACCCTGCTTGGAAACAAGCCACACTTGATGAATACAATGCTTTATTAAAATTTCACACATGGGATATTGTTCCTTTACCCAATCATAGAGTTCCAATCGGATGCAAATAGCTTTGGAAAACAAAAACCAATGCTGATGGCTCTCTAGCCCAAAGAAATTCAAGTAGCTGGTATAGACTATCATGACACCTTCAGTCCTGTAGTGAAGCTAGCAACCATTCGCATCCTTCTAACTCTGGCTGTCAGTTTCAATTGGAAGCTAAGACAATTGGATTTTAACAATGCTTTCTTAAAAGGAGACCTTATAGAAGAAGTTTACATGGTTGCACCACCAGGTTTTTCTCTTGTACATTCTTCGGATGGTAGGCCACTAGTGTGTAAGCTACAAAAGGCTATATATGGCCTTAAATAGGTTCCCCATGCTTGGTTTCAAAAGCTACAATTGGCTCTTAATTCCTTAGGTTTTGTTGCTTCAAAATCTGATCCATGTTTATTCATTAAGAAAAGCAAAACTAATGTGATGTACTTGGTTCTGTATGTGGATGACATTGTCATCACTGGTTCAAACAATGATATAATATAGCGGTTAATTACTGATATGGGTGACCTATTCTCATTAAAAGACCTTGGCTCAATGTCCTATTTCTTAGGCATTGAATTCTACTCTATAGATCATGGTATTCTCCTGTCTCAGAGGAAATATATTTTATCATTACTCAAGGACACTAAGTTTCTCAATGCCAAGTCCTACCCCACACCAATGGCCACCAATTCACAACTTTCCTCTACATATGGCTGTCATTTCTCTAACTCAAAACTATATAGAAGTGTACTTGGAAAGCTTCAATATCTATGTTACACCAGGCCTGAGATTTCATTCTCAAAAAATAGGTTGAGCAGGTTTCTTCAGGATCCCCGAGAGCCTCATTGGGCTAGTGTCAAACGTATTCTTCATTACCTTGTAGGAACCATTGATTATGGGTTGCATATTTGTCCTTTGTCTCGATTACATGTTCAAGGATTTGCAGACTTGGATTGGGCATCCAATAAAGAAGATCGACATTCAGCGAGTGGATACTGCAATTATGTGGGAACTAATCCTATTCTTTGGGTCTCCAAATGCCAACCAGTTGTGTCTCGGTCAGCTACAGAAGCAGAGTATAGAAGTCTTGCTGATGCATCATCTGATGTAGTATGGGTGACAAAATGTAACATCCCAAATTTTTGATTTTGGGAATTAAGGATTAATGATGGAAAATTTGGCCTTAAGGAATTTTTAAAAATTTGGAATTTGAAATTAAGGCATATTTTTTCCAAAATTAAGGATAATTAGTTAGGAAATAAACTTTGGCCCAACTATATTGGAAATAGTATTTTATGGCCAAAATAAATTCAAGGAATATAATAAGGGATAAATTATAGCTCATGTCCGAGTCCATTAGGGAAGACCTCAGAAGCTTAGACTACTCAGTTAAAAGTAGTGCTTCTGTCTCTTTTGGTTTATGTTGAATAATTGTATATTGTCATGTTAGAGCTCATTTCGCATCCTCTGACAAAATTTTAAATGTTTCATTAAATGTTGATGCACTTTTAAGTTGTTGATCTACCTAATATATGGTTATTTTATTGAGTAAGTTGAAGACCGTTTCATAAAACTACTTCAAGAGATGCATGTTTCACTCAGTGAGTTGCTTATTGTTTGGTGTGATAATTCAAGAGCTATTGCACTTGCATCAAATCCGGTTCTACACTTTAAAACCAAGCATGTTGAGATTGATCTACATTTCCTAAGGGAAGAGGTTGCAGCGGGACAATTGAAAATTGGTTATGTGCCATCACAAGACCAAGTTGCTGATGTGTTAACAAAACCGTTGGGAAAGACCATGTTTTTACCATTTCGTGATCGTTTAAATGTTTGTGATCATAATATTACTTGTCAAAAACAACAAAAAGAAAAGTAGTATAAGGAATATTAGCGTATAAGAGAAATCTGTTATACAAGCCGTTAGAGTTGTCATTGAGAATTGCTGACTTGTACAGTTGTCAGTTAGTTCACAGCTGTCAATTAGTTTAGATGTTGTTAGGATTTTGTTATGCACATGTGTACCATAGAAGACACACTAGATCACCAGATGTAACGCTATATATGTAAAGCATACTGATACATTGAATAATATAATGATCCAGTATTCTTCTCTTCTCTACTTGCTTTTTGTTCAGTCTGGTTTCCATTAAAGGGAATGGTGTGTGGTGTGATGGGAATCACAGATATAAAGGAGCTTGGAAAATACCTTGGAATTCCAAATGTTTGGGGGAAGTCGAAACACCAAGCCTTATCATTTAAGAGAAAGAGTGAGAAGAAAAATTCAAGGCTGGAATGGAAGAAAAAGAAGGAAATGCATAGTGTCCTTCATGTGTCCTATTTGTGAAACCGAACCTGAATCTCTTGAGTATGCTATCTTTCTATGGCATGGGTAGAATGTGTTTGGTTTGGCTGTGATCTATCCCTTCGATTTGATAAAAACAGATTCACGAGTTTTGGCGATTGGTGTAAATATATGGTGCTAGAAAATAGGGAAAATCCATTTTGGGGTGTAAGAGAAAAAATTTCAGAAAAGGCCCCAAGATTCTGAAAATACCAGAAAAGGCCTCAGGGCCTTTTCTGGTATAAATTCATTAAAACGTTAACTGAAAGCAGAGCTAAATCACCAAGAGGGGGGTGAATTGGGGATTTTAAAATGCTTTTCGAAGGTTCTGTTTTGAAACACAAAAACAGGGTAAAATAGAGAGTAAGGAAGAAGAGTAAGACACAATGATTTATACTAGTTTAGTCCAAATCCTTGACCTACATCTAGTCCTCAGGTTCACTGAGTTTTTAACTATAACACCTTATTACACCCTCTGCAACTCGAGTAATTCTCTCACCAGAACTTACTCTCCCTTACAAGTTGTAATCAATAACGCCAATCACCAAGTCCACTGACTTGAGATTTTTTATAATAAATGAATTACAATAAATGAACTCTCTTAAAGAGTGGATAGAAATGAACACTGAAGCTCAATAGTATCAAAATATACTTTTTACAAGAAAACTTAAAGAGTAGTTGAAAACTTAAATTCTTTTCGTTTTCCAGCTCAATGGTTGTGTTGGATTTGGCTATCACCCAAGAGGGGGGTGAATTGAGTGTTTGATAAAACTTTAGGAACTTTTAAAAACTTTTCGCAAGTTATAAATCAACAGTTAGATATTCAAGTGTAAGCATGTACTGGAAATGTGAAAGATAAGGGAAGAGAAAATGCAAACTGTGATTTATCCTGGTTCGGTCTAATCCTTGACCTACATCCAGTCTCCAAGCTTCACTTGAGATTTTCAATCCACTATCTTCTTTGAGCTTGATTACACGTTCTGTACTTGAAGTAATCCTCTTACTAGAATTCACTCCCCCTTACAAACTGTAATCAATACACTTGCTTGATTACACACTTTGTACTCGAAGTAATCCTCTCACTAGGATTCACTCCCCTTACAAGCTGTAATCAACACAATGTGTTTCCTACTCAAGATCACCCAATCTTGAGTATCTCTCAAATAAACTGATTCACAATGAATCTTCTCTCTCAGAAGTGAATGAATAAACACTGAAGCACAATACAAATCATTTCACTCTCGATGATAAGCTACGTAGGCATTGAGAACAGAGAGTAAATGATGTAAAAATCAGAGTATTAGCATGTTGAAGGTGTAAGCTTGTTCTCTGCATTTTTCATGTCTGTGGAGTCTTCAAGTCTTTAGGTATTTATGCTAGTTTAAGCTTGTGAACGTTGCAAATCCATTCACACTTTGATTCATTCAAAAATCTAGCTGTTATGACCATATTTGTCAGATATAGCTGTTGGGAATAATTCAGATTTGAATATTTGATTGTTGGCTATTCAAAAATGTCTCCCATGTGGTCATGTTTGATGATATTCAGTAACTGTAGTTGGTAGGAGCCTCACTGTCTTTTTTGAAGAATGGTTGGGCTTCTTTTCAGAATGTAAATGTTGGAAATCCACTAAGGAAGTTTCTGTTGAAGGTCCACTAAAAAATTTCCTATTGCAAGTCCACCAAGAAAGTAGCTGTTGAATATTCTTGATTTCTGCTTTTGGTTCTAACAATGGCTGACAGTCCTTTGATCTGGAATATAAACAATTAGTAGATAATACTAATCTTCTTTTACAGAATGGGCAACGTTTGGGCTGCTTTGTTTGTTTATTCCAAGTTGCAGACAACTTCTGACAGCATATTCACTTTACAGCTAAGCATGAGAATCTCCATGTGATCCTGCATTTGATCATCTTAAACTTGTTAGAAAATTGATTAAATGAGATTAGAAATAGTAGTAATAGATGATATGAAGTCTGAAAATTATTCAGGAAGATTTCGTGGATCTAATCAAAGTGTTTGTAAAAACAGAGCGTCTTAGGCTTGAGTCTGTTTCAACAGGCTTGAGTTTGTTCATGCAAACTTGAGTTTGTTTCTCTAGGCTTGAGTTTGCTTCAGTTAAAAGGTCTTTGAAAACTCTTGATATGCTACAGGCTTGAGTTTATAACTTTATGCTCGAGTTTCCTGCTTTGAAAAATCTTCGAAAAACTCTCTGTAAGTGACAAACTCGAGTTCGTAAATGTAGGCTCGAGTTTGGACGTTTTGAAAAGCTTTGAGGAACTCTCTGGGTGAGGTAGGCTTGAGTTTACATGTCCAGGCTCGAGTTTAATCGACTTGGAAATCTTTAATAGTTCTTTGTCTGAGCTAAGCTCAAGTCTATTAGTTTTAGGCTCGAGTTTATCGAATTGGAAATCCACAATAGCTTTCTGTTTGAGCTAAACTCGAGTTTATAAGTGATAGGCTCGAGTTTGTAGCATCCTGAAATTTTCAGTCAACTTCCAAATGCCATATCTCCTTGGTTTGAACTCCATTTTAGTTTAATTAAGTATCGATGGAAAGCCCTATGAGTCTACTTTTATATGCCACCGATTTCACTACTTTAAGTATCGATGGAAAGCCCTATGAGTCTACTATTCCTCGTGGGATGATACTTTCTTACTACTTTATTACTTGTAACGACCAATACACTTGCCAAAGTCGCCTATCATTAGTGTTGAAACTAGAAGAGCTGTGCAGTAGTTATGGAGAGTGAAGGAATGTGATAGGGTGCACCAACACCTCTTTTGGCTTGAGTGTTAGCCATGGACGACACCGATGAGGCTTGGGTCACGGATAGTGGTTTTAATTTGGTTGAGTTGAGGTAGATTTGTGTTCTTGTTATAGGTTGTTTTTTAGTTTACTTTATGAGTTGTGTGTTAGGTTGTACTGTCAGGTTTTGCATAATATTTTCTTTTTTTGATTTGTTTGCATAGAATAGATAAAGACATTAGGTTCATGGGAAATTTCGTTTAGGTTCTAAAAAAGTTTAAAAAGTCTCAAAAAGTCTCAAAGTGAATTCAGATATTAGAAAAATCGTATAGGATTAACAACTTCCATATGTGGAATTAACAACTCCATTAATTAGTTTGATTAACAACTTTTTAGAACTTATCTAATGTTTGAATTCCCCTTTATACTTTTTTGAGGTTTTCTTGAGCTTTTAGGACCTGAACAAAAATTTTCCTAATTTTATTATTACTTGGAGTAGAAAAAATGCCTACCATATAGATTTTATCTTGTTTAAACCATTTGAAACTCAATTTTGTTGTTTTTTAATCATTGAACCACCTAGTTCATTGTTATTTTCCTACCTCTAGGATGCCTTGGGAATGAGACATTGTGTTTTTGCTTGGAAATATGTTATATGCATGATTGCATGTCGTGTGATTTTGAGTTTTGTTTGTGCGTAGTGTCTGGTGTAGTGGAAGTATTAATTTGGCGCTGTCACCAAATATTCTCCTATTTTAAATGATTTCTTTCGTATTAAATGTGTAGTAAATCATTCCTAATTAATTCTAGGTTACACTATTATACTACAGACTTTGTGTAGCCAAGCATTTTTAGGCCCTTCCACATGTCTTGATATGGGCATATTTTGAAGGGAATGATTAGTAATTCTGGGTTAATTGGCCTTTGCAAAGTCATTTTGCTCATATTTTACTCATCAATTTTTTTGATAAAATATTTTACTCATCACTTTATTATATTATTTGATAGGTTTGCCAATATATAAAAACAGGTTTAATATTTTTGTTTTTGTTGTAGAAAATTTTTTATGTCACTCATATAAAAGTAAGTAGGTTCTATTATAAAGAGAAGTGAGAATAAATATTAGTAGAACCCACACTTACTTTTATGTAAGTGTAACCGAAAAAATATTTCCACCACAAAAACAAAACTATTAACCCCATAAAAACAAACGCTTACAAATGAAGAAAAGCTTCTGCTCACAATCTTTATGAACCTCACAGATCACAATGCGAGACGAAGCTCGTAGTACACGTATATATAGCATTATCAGAAAAAATAGAACTCAGGAAGTCACAAATCCAAACGTGAGGACAGCTAAAAAGACTTCAATGTTCAGATCCACATAGACCTTGGAGATGATCATTATTTACTGCGGAGCGCAGCAAGAGCAGATCAATGAAGAAGAATTATATTTCAAGCATACCTGCGTCAAATAAAAAGCGTTAATGTCAAAAGGAAGAAGAATTATATTTCAAGTATACCAGCGTCATTTAAAAAGCATTAATGACAAAATAGAGATGATTCACAATGAAATAAAATCTGAAACACATTAGTTACAAGTTTTTTTTTTTTTTTAAATAGTTAATAGTCTGATCAAAATGATACAAAAAAAAAAAAGATTAAAATATTCTAATTGTTTATTATATACCATGTAATGATAAGTATATAAGATATTTTTAATTCACTAAATGAAATATGATTAAAAAACAAGAGAACAGAACGAAAAAGATATCTTCACACGAAAAATAATTATCTGTACGCTTACTATTAAAACATAATTCTGACCTGAACCTCGCTGCTTTCCGTGGACTAGAGATTCCAATGAACTGATACGGATTTAAAACTTCAAACCATATTTTCCAAGTTTCTCTTGAGCAATATCATCAAGACGTTTGATCATGTCTGATGTGAGAAAATTCTTCCAATCTCCAACTTCACCATTCCTAAAGAAAGCACTATTCACTACCCCAAATTGGGTTTTTCCGCTCTTATTCACTTCCAAATTACTTAAACCCTCAAAACTACATAGCTTCAATATATTTTCCACAACTTTACCATTCTCTCCATCCTTAAAAAAACCTGACCCGATAAACTCAGCAAGCATCTTCAAAACCTTGACTGGCTCATCCTTCAGCTCCTCAAACCTCAAAAACATTATCTTATCTGGTCTCTCCACACTCTCCTTGTAATACCCCAACATATGTTCCCAGAACGGACCAAAACCAATGACTCCTCGACAAAACTTATCGAATGAATCCTCAATTGAAAGTGACCCTTGATTGTCTGATCTTATCTTGTTTGCAAGGTGCCACATTGAAACAAACAGGTCCTTAGGGTCTCTACACAAATACACAATCTTACACCCCGACTGGATCACAGGCTCCGGCAATAAGAGATAAGGGAGATGAGTTGCAAAGAGCCTGGGTGATGGCAGCGAGCTTAAATCAGGCATGGCTTTTTGGTAGTAAAGGTTCATATCTAAGAAGGGCACAAGATCATGAGGGTTAGTTGTGAGAAGAGGGTGAGAATGATAATGATTGTTGCGACTGATAATGGCGAAAGCAAGGGCTTTGAGCCACGTGGTGCCCGATTTCTGTGTAGTGACAAGGAGGATGTCGGAATCTTGAGCTTGGAAGTGGTTTTGACAGTTGAGGATTCCTTGTAAGTGCCTCTTGGCAAACCAAAATCCGTTATATTGATGGATTTGGACATTGATCCAACCTGATTCAGCGGGTAAGGTAGCAATGAGGTCATTGCATTGTTGGGATAGCTCTTCGTCTTCATGGAGGTACTTGGGATGAACAGGATGATCAGAGAATGGAGACTTTTCCGCTGCCATGGTTATGATGATAGATGATGAAGTGTGAAGGAAATGACAGAGCCCGAGGCATTAAAAGTAGCAAATCACAAGCCGTGTGGTTTGGAATAGCTATTAAAACTTTTTAAAATAGTTTTTAAATTTCAATCAATACAGCAAAGTAAATATACGTTATGGTACAAAAATCCATACATGTTTTATCTCTAATACCAAATATTTTTTTAGATATAAAAATAACTACATGATTACAAATACACTTTATCCCTACAAAGTAAGAAGTAAGAAAATGAGAGTTTGGGGTGTTCAAAAGTGATTCCATGCAAATACAAAATCTTTGATCGAGCTGGGTAAAACAATTTTCTTGGTCCGACCCTTTTTAACCATTTAATATTAAACAGCTGTTAAAACTTTTAAAATTTTACTACACCCATTAGATTAAATTGAAATTAAAATTTTTGGGTGAAAAGACAATTTAGACCTTATTTTATAAATCAAATATGATTATTTACAAAACATATGTAAAAATTTACAATTTAAATATGCTTATTTACAAGTCAAAAAGAGTATGCCGAGAGATTTTTATTGATTCACTTTAGGTACTCATCATTTCCTTAATATAGGACATATATAAGGTATTTAAAGACTTAATTTTCATATTTATCAATTTTTTTTCTTAATTTATATCTATTAATGCTCCTTGAATGATAATCATTTAGGAGAAGAAATGAGAGAATTAAAGAATATGACTATGGTATTTTAGAAAAAACATGTGATATTAACTAACTCAACTAACTTTCTTAATTTAATTCAATCAAGTAAATATGTTTTATATTAAGAAAAAAAAAATAATACTTAGAAATGGAGAAAAGGGGGAGTAAAATTTTAGTAAATAAAATTTTGAGAAGTACATATAAAAAATTTTAATTAATTTTTTCACTTTTAAATTTTATATATTTTGTCCTTTAAAATTTTATAATCTGACCTTTCCATTTTGTCAAAAATTGGAATCATTGAAACTTTTTCCCTTTCCCTCGTGCCAGCTGAAAAATTCGAAAGTCATTTTCGAAAGTGCTTTACAGGATTCCCTGCGATATTTGGCATTGATGAGCTTTGAGAGCGAGAGTTCAACTTCCCCACAAGATTCCCTGTTATATTCGACATTGATGAACTGGATATTGTACGATAGAAAGGACTAGAAGAAAGAGGGAAAATATTAGTGAGATCCCAAAATACATAAAAAATATCAAAAAAGTCATAACCCCAAATCCTCCGTCAAAAAAGTCCTTACAGACTTTTTTAACATTGATTGTGAAAAGTTACAGAATTCCTCTTGCAAAAATGTCTCATCGTTAAAATAGTTTTTAATGTTGTCAAAATGATATTATTAGTTGTTAAAATGTCCTATAAAAATTTTGTTGTCAAAATGGCTTTTAATATCGTCAAAATTTCTCTAAGTTTTTCCTCTAGCGTGTAGAATTTTAGAAACCTGAAAATTTTTTGGCAACATGTGTAACATCCCGTTTTCATAAACGTTTCTGGAGCTGAGAGAGTTGAAAATATTTTACATAAACAAAGAGTAACTGAATAACATTGTATGTAATATATCTAACTGAACGTTTACTAATACAGTCATCCAAGTCTAATACTTCTAACATAAGTATCCCAAAAAGATGATGCCTCCGCAAGGTCCTCACACCGGCTTCTTACCCTTATCCTCGATCACTTCCCGGGATCCTAAAGCTATGGCAGGCGCTGAGGTTCAATTCCCATTGAACCTCAGGTAACGGTTAACCTCATGCTCATGTAAACAGTATATGACAGTTATCACAGATATACAACATAATCACAGTTTCAAACAAATATCCACATGTAAGGCAATAACATAACACAGCCACTGCAATATGTATGTTATCCCAGTCTGCACATAACCAGTGCCGTGACGGCCCATCGTGTCCTCAGCGCTAGGAAAACTCAACGGTGTTATCAAGACTATAACCCGTATACAACTCAACATTCATGAGCAAATTTTCAAAACAGAGTATCATCATATGAAAACAACTATCATATATAACCAAACCATAAGCATAAGCGTTAATATTACAATACGCGTCCGTACCTGAGTTTAATGGGTTGTTGGATACGTTTGTTGGCGGTACGCGTGCACAGTCTATCCTAAAAGGGTGATATTGTCCCAATTACTTCCCAAGCAATATTTCAAGAGACATCTTGGTCATACTTGACATTTTTACCCTTAAAGGATTTATTTTCATTTATTTCCACATAATTTTCAGAAAAAACGCTGATGCAGAATTTCTGGGCAAAATTTCGCCTAATTCTGAAAAATCATAACTAATTCCAGAAAAATCGAAAAGAGGATCCGTAAAATTTCCCGGAATTCTTGAGATGTCTACTTTCAAGAAAAAATACTGGAACTTACCCAGAACTCATGGATAATTCCCAGTTTCCAGAATTCAAACCGCTGCCCAGAATTTTGCTCAGAAAATGTAGCTTAACTTCTGGGATTTTTATCTTTTTGCACAGAACTTCAATTGACACACTCTTTATATATTTGGAAAGCCCTAAATGTCTACTTTCATCATGAATTTTCCCAGAATTTTAGAACATCATCTTCATCATAAAATACTAGCATTTTTACTACTGACTCCAGAAGTTCCTATTTGCTGAAATTTCGCCAGAGCTTCGCTATTTTGATCATAATCTTTCAAAAATTTTGCTATAACTTCTTCTTCATCAAATTTTCGAAATAAAGCTATTGGAAACCATATAAACATGAAAATAAAACTGGAATTGGAAGTTTGATGATCAAAATAACATTTCTAGCATTTTTACTTCATAAACTAAGAACTTAAACTTGAAAGCTAAGAACTCTCTTACCTCTTGAAGACTACTTGCCTCCTATTTCTGCAGCTCCTCACTCTCTTCCTTCCTCTCTATATTTCAGTCAAGGCTAGAGGATTTTGTGAAGAGAATGAGTTGCTAAGCCTCCTATTTATAGCCAAAGGTCATGACATTTCTTGTAATTTCCTCTCTTGCAATTAGCCATTGATCTTTGCTTGGAGAGAAAGTAATGATCTTGCCCCTCCATTCCCTCTTGGCCGTCCCCCGCCCCCCCCCCCCTTCTAGAAATTTTCTTGCTTTGTCCCCAAGAAAAGCCTCCTTCTTCATTAAGTTAACCCAATTAATTCCAAATCCTAATTTAGTTAGGTGTAAGTTGGTGTTTAAATTCAAAATCAAATTTCACTTTTGGAATCCTAATTTTATGATTAGATTTATGGTGATTTTTAATTCCCAAAATGTTTAAGTATGAATTTTAAAAGTTATCAAAAATGTCTTTGGGAATAGCCAAGTTGAAGCTCATAATTCCCTGATTCTAAATATGTATTTATCTTGGACATTTAACTCTAATATCACAAGTTATGATTTAATTTCTATAGGTTTTCTCCTAATTTATTCTATTTAAGCAATTATTTGCTCCCTAAGACAATCAACTTGCTCAAGAAGACAATTCCCTCATTGGTCCATTTAGACTTTAGGATTTAGGGTTAATATCATTGTATAATTTATTTATTCTTACTTAGAGAGATTTTGTCTCATGAAGTTAAATTAGGAATAAATGAGTTAAGTCCTAATTTAATCCCTAAAATATTGGTTTTTATATCAACAAACTAAATTAATTTTTATACTCCTAGGTTCTAAGAAAAATTTCCTATAAACAAAAATAAATACAATACAAAAAATTTGAGACCCCATATTCACCTATTTGAAATAGGTACTATCTATGGAAATATAATATTTAAGATAAATATTTTTATTTTTATATATTTTTTTTTCCGGGTATTACAACATGAAAAGTCATTTTGGCAACAAGACTTAATTTAATTAAATTAAAGACATATTAACAACTAATAAAGTCATTTTGATAACTACACTTTTTTTATATTGGAATTCCGTAACTTATTAACATTTTAATATAAAAAAAAAGTCTATGGGGACTTTTTTGTGATGAGATTTGGGGTTGATACTTTTTTGATATATTTCTTTTTACCTTCGGACCTCACTAATATTTTCCTAAAATTAAACCAAAATATTACTCCTCATTTTTCTCATATTTTAGTAGGAGATAATTATGAGTCAGACATAGACTTTGATTTTAATTATACAACTTTTCTCTTTTTTTACTTTTTATATTTATCATAGCACATATGTCATAGTAATTAAATAGTTTATGGATCACTCAGTCTCTCAAGTATATGGGCTATGTTATAAAAATATCCAATGAACTTAATTATACCAATGTACAAAAATACTTATATACCTTTTTCAGGTTTAAAAAAAAACTCAAGAACTTTAAAAATGGAGCAAAAAAAGACAAAATTGTTAAAATTATCTGATATTTGATGATGGATCCCACCATAACAAGTAATAAACTATAGGTGTTTTTAATGGTCGTGTTATTTTTTCTTCCGTTGTTAAAATTTATGAATATTTTTTCACCTAAATGTTTTTTAGATATTTTTATGTTCTGGCTAAAATTGTCTTCTATTTTTAACTGCATTTAATTCATAATTGTAAAAATCAATCGATTATGTTTCACCCTTGTCAATTTTGCATTGTAAATACTTAGTTTATTGAGAATTAGTTTTAAAATCGACTCCACAAAGTAAAACAATCCGAGTTGTGCACTATATTGCATTAATTTAGTTTTATTCTTGATAATCCCCGATGACTAAAGGGTTCTTTTAAGTGGCGTGGTTGCTTGGCTCCCTAGTAAACTAAGTGTCAACTTCATTGTTTATATGGGTTTTAGGCTTTTGGAACTAGTTAGAATTAGTCTTTGCATTGTTGATAGTATAAATTAGCATTTCATTTGTTCACATTAGTTTGCGCATATTGTTTTCAGAGTGCTAGGGTGTGTTTTTGTGTACTTTACTTGTTGGAATTCGTCTTTATTGGAAATGGGACCGGGGGTATGAGCTGTATTTCATTTGGAGCGTACTCCGGAGAAAGCTAGCGGGTTATCCACGGATTCAATTTTCTGTTGTAGCTTTTCCAAATCTCTGGTCCGAATCCATTTTGATTGATTTTCTTTGTTTTCTTGTTTTCTTGTTTTTCGTCCAATATTGGGCAACAGGCGTAGAGCCAGATAAAGTGTTGGGGATCAAACCCAGACTTGGCTCACTAAGGGTACATCTTGTGTCACTAGATTCATTTTCTTTAGTTCATTGAACTACCACCACTAACTTGAATTATGTGGCCTTCTCACACTCCCCACCATGTCTCACAAAGAAAATAATGATAGCTGATATTTTTCTCTCTGTCACTGATCACTAACATTAGATAAAGCCATATAAGATCTCATTGCCTTCACTTCATATACTGCCCACACAAGAGTTATTATAATTACCATGGCAGCTGAAAAATCTAACATTTCTAATTTTGCAGCTGTGCCACTCCTTTGGGATGAAGACCATGAAGGCCTATCCCAAGAGTGCAAGGACCTAATTGGAAACTTACCCGCAGAATCAAATTTGCTTGTGAACAAACTCTACCAATATCAAGGTGTCTGGTTCACCAAGAGGATAATTCAAGCCATTCTCAATTGTCAAAACCACTTCCAAGCCCTAGACTCCGATGTAATCCTTCTCAGCTCACCAAAGTCGGGCAGCACCTGGCTCAAAGCCCTCGCCTTTGCCATTGTTAACCGTAAGACCCATCATCCGAACCCGACCCAAATGTCCTCTACTCACCCTCTCCTTACCGCCAATCCTCATGCTTTGGTACGCACCCTAGAAACCGTCCTCTACAATGGGCAAGCCGAGCCCGACCTGAGCTTTTTCTCATCACCAAGGCTTTTTTCAACTCATATGCCATATTTTTTGTTGCCGGAGTCCATCAAGTCGTCGCGATGCAAGATAGTGTACTTGTGCAGAAACCCAAAGGACCAGTTCGTCTCTTTATGCCATTTCGTGAACAAGCTAAGACCAGAAATCCAAGCGGACAACATGATCGTAGATTCGTTCGAGCAATTTTGCAGAGGAGTGAGCCCTTGGGGGCCATTTTGGGATCACATGCTGGCGCACTACAAGGAGAGTTTGGAGAAGCCAGATAAAATAATGTTTGTGAAATATGAGGACATGAAGGGCGAGCCTGATAAGGTATTAAAGGACCTTGCTGGGTTTATGGGGTATGGATTTTCTAAGGAGGAAGAGGCTGATGATATTGTGGGTGCTATATTGAGACTATGTAGTTTTGAGAATTTGAGCAATTTGGAAGTGAATAATAGTGGAAAAACGCCACATGGAATAGAACATAAAGCATTTTTTAGGCGTGGGAATGTTGGAGATTGGAAGAATTTTATCACATCTGATATGGCTGAACGGCTTGATGTTGTTATTCAAGAGAAGTTGGAGAAGCATGGCTTGAAGTTTTAGATCCATCCAGATCATCAGAACATCGCGTTTATTGATAATAAGGTTCGTGTACAAACATTCGAAATATTTTAGATTAATAAATAATAAACGTGGAAGCAAATTATTATAATTTTTTCTTTCATATTCAACCTCTCCTTTAATTTGAATAACTATTTCTTTCGTTTTTTTGCAGGTGAATGTATAAGTGTTCTCTCTCGATCATTATCATTGCATTCTAGCTACATGAGGAATAATGGTTTTAATTTTTGCATGGTAATAAGAATGCTTCTATAATTTGAAGTCTTAGTTGACTTCTTATGTTCATCAACTGATCCACTTGATGAGTGCGAAGCAGTTTGACCGTGAAGAAGAGGCAATAAGTAAAATTACGATCATCAGCGCTTAAGTCCAGATGATAGAGCTTTTGATTGATTATTTTCTGACAAGAGCTGTGTTTCTTATGTGGGAAAAACACTTCTCATGTTATAGGAGAAATGTATTCTCATGTCACACATACATAAAATGGTGGGACCCACACACACACACATATATATATATGGGTCCCACCATTTCATATGTGTGTAGGAATCTTCTTCTTCTTATATAACATGAAAAAATTCAACCCCTTCTTATGATGTAAAAGTTTCGTTCTATCAATTATGTCCTCTTCTGAATCTTTTCTTTAAATGCTTTCTAATCTTCCCTCCAAGCCTCTTCATGAATTTCTTAACAAGTGATGAGCACTTAAACCGGTTCCTCAGAATTCTACTCAAAATGAAGGGGCAATTCTTTGATATGGTTGCCAAAGTACAATTGCCTTAACCACAATAATGCAATTTTGTTTTTTCCCATCTGAATCTGAGGCAATGATGAATCTTCACTACTATTGATCCGGTGCCCTTTTATGAAACGTGGACATTGTTAAGATATCAGGAGTTTGTAAAGAAGATAAGAAATCTCATCCCAATAATAATGCGTGTCTTGACACTATAAGAACAACAACTGTAATACCCTAAAAATCTTATTTAGCCTAGCTACTATATTTTGATAGAAAATACTTATTTTAAATAGGTGAATATATGGTCTCAAATTTTAGTGTTAATATTTATTTTTATTCATGGGCAATTTTTCCTAGAATTAGGAAGTCTAAAGACTAATTTTTCTAAATCTTTTTAAGAGTCATAAAAATATCCTAAGATTATCACAATTTAGTATAATCATAATTATATTATTTCAGCAATTAAAATCATCAGAGGATGATAAAATCAATTAGAAGAAATTAGTAACAATTATTGGGCAATTGAAATTGCAATAATTGAGATACTTTAATAATTTTTGAAATTAGTTAATAATTAATTTATAAAAGTCATAATTAAGGAAATATCAATTAAATTAAGGACCAAATGGTATATAGAAGCTAAGTTTAGCATACAAGGAGTTGTTAATCATTGAAATTAAATTAGAACCTTTGTTAAATTTTGGTAATTAAGCCTAGTAACCCCTAAAACACTATATTAGCAATAGTAACCAAGGATTAAGTAATTTTTCCCTTTAACTAATAAAAGTGGAGAAAATTACCAATTTAAGAGTGAAGAAATTATATTAATCCTTAATCCTAAACCCTTGTGAAATTAATTGGACCAATGAGAGATTTTTCTTCTTAAAGTTTGTAAGAACATTAAAACATAAAATTGGTAACTGAAAGGATTAAGGGGGACGGTTTTTAAGCTTGGGCAACAAGAAAAACACATGAGATAATTAAGTTAGAGTATGGAAGAAGTTAAGAAGACTTGAGAAGCAAGAAATGAATGAATTAGAGGAGGATGAGGAAAGAGGAAAAAGTGTGTGTGGTGTGGTGTGTGTGGCGTGTAAGTGTGTGTATTGTGTGAGTGTGTGTGTGTCCAAAGTAGTAAAGAAAGTCAAAAAAATTAACTAAAGTAACTAATGGGTTGAAATCCAAAAAGAAACTTGGGGAGCAAGTAATTTTTAATCAAATGCAAATCAAGGAGAATCCATAGGAATTAAATTATATCTTGAAATATGGGAACTAAGTATTAAATATAAATACATATTTGGAACCAGTGAATTATGAACTTTAACTTGGCTATTCTCAAAGTCATTTTCGTGTACTTTTAGGATTTATACCTAAGTGTTCAGGAAGTTTAAAATCACCATAAATCTAGTCATAAAATTATGATTTCAAAAGTGAAATTAGATCTTGAATAAAAACACCAACTTACACCTAACGAAATTAGCATTTAGAGTAATTAAGTAATGAAGCAAAACATCCAAGGAATAGGAATGGGAGGTGGCTTTTTTTAAGAGAGGTGTAGGGGCCTTACCTAAAAATCAATGGCTAGGATCAAGTGGGAGTTGCTAGATGTTTAACCATGGTCACTACAAAAAAAATGAGTTTCAGTGGCGACTTTCGGCGGCGACTTTAAATGTCGCCGCCAAAAATATGACTTTCAGCGGCAGCTTTAAATGTCGCCACCGAAAGTATGACTTTCAGCGGCGACAACTTATGTCGCCGCCGAAAGTCATACTTTTGGCGGCGACTTTTCATTGTCGCCGCTGAAAGTATGGCTTTCAGTGGCGACTCAAATATGTCGCCGCTGAAAGTCATACTTTCAGTGGCGACATTTAAAGTCGCCACTGATAATCTTTTTTCTTTTTTAAAATTATTTATAATATTGATATAATAAAAAAAATGAAAGAATTTTTCTAGACTTTCAGTGGCGACATTTCAATGTCGCCACCGAAAGTATGACTTTCAGCGGCGACAATTTATATCGCCGCCGAAAGTCATACTTTTGGCGGCGACTTTACATTGTCGCCGCTGAAAGTCATACTTTCAGTGACGAGATTTAAAGTAGCCGCTGATAGTGTTTTTTTTAAAAAAATTATTTATAATATTCATATAATAAAAAAATTTGAAAAAAGAATTAAGGCGCAAGGGAGGGAGTGTTGGCAGAATTTTTCTAGACTTTCAGCGACGACTTTAAATGTCGCCACTGAAAGTATGACTTTCAGTGACGACAATTTATGTCGCCGCCAAAAGTTATACTTTTGGCGGCGACTTTGTATTGTCGCCGCTGAAAGTATGACCTTTAGTGGCGACAATTTATGTCGCCGCCGAAAGTATGACTTTCGGCGGCGACATTTATAGTCGCCGCTGATAATCTTTTTTTTTTTTAATTTATGTATAATATCCATCTAAGGTCTTTTTTTTTTGGTTCAAGTATTAGATGTCTAAAAGAAACTAAATTCTATGTGCTCTGAGGTTAGCATTTACCCAGTGGAGTCTTTGATCTTCATTTTTATTCTCAGCTCCACGCGAACCCTAGCTCATTTTCTGGTTCTTCGTCGTTAGACCACCGACCATCATCCCTCGATCTTGCTCTGCTCCTTCACCCCCTCGCAATCCACCATCACTGTCGCACTGCCACTCTCGCCAAAACACTCTCCAAATCTTAATTTATTATTATCATCAAAAGAACCTTGCCCCAACCTGAAAATGCGACTTCTGACTTCCGGCAAAAAGAATGCATCTTCTGCCAAAAAGAAAATTTGCTCGTGGCCCCATTTTTCGACGGTCTCGCCGCCACAATCCTCGCCGCATCCTTCCTCTCTTACTCAAAGGTCGCGTTTTGAACGATCTCGACAGCCCTGCTTCCCGTCTTATGCAAGCGTCAATCGTTTGATGGATATTACTCAATGGTTTTTTCCCGGGGCGTAAAAGGTAATGTTCTCTTTGCTTGATCTGGCTTCAGATTTCCTTGGAAATTATCATTTTATCTTGGTATTATGTCTTCAAAGATTAATTTCCATCTGAAGAATTTGATGGATATGCAAAGTATGAGAACCAGGACAAGCTTTAAGGTTTCGCTTTCTGCAATTTAGCACCTCAACAGGAAGAGGAAGTTCTATTTGTTTTGTTTTGTTTACTTTATTGTTTTCATATAACTGAAATTTCCTACTACTTGCTCTAAAATTTTGAAACTCTGGTTCATTGATTCATCTCGATTGAGACTTAGTCATCTGTGGCCTCGGATGCTTTATCAGATGGACTATGCAGTCAATTATTATTTATCTAATCCCGACTGACACTATGATATTTATTCGTTTCTGAAATAAATCAAATTTTATTTGGATCTTGAGGAACTTAATTCAAGTGGAGAGTTTAATTTTAAGCTTCTCTTCCAGACCACTATAATATGAAATTTGTTGGAAGTCTCAATATATTCGTTTTTTGCTTCTCTTCCAGACCGTTACTCAAATTTTGGCTATCTGAGTGTCTTCGTATTATGTTGATTCTGTCTTATTTTGATTTCGGAGGGATCTTCATGGGTATTTACTGAATTGCCTAGATTCTAATGAAATAAAAGACCAGCACTGTTATTGGAAGCATTCGAAGTGGGATTAATAAAATAAGCTTTACAATGTATTCCTTTTAACAGGGCACTCCATGATCTTGTCTTCTATGACATTATCTAGTTTATAAGATAAAAGACTTTTACTTACAACAGCTAGCCGGTCAAATCTTGACATGGTATGTAAGTATGGCTTTACATTAAATACAACATTATACATGTGTTGGAGAAGTTTGTTGACTAGCAAAGAATCGATATCAATATAGCAAGAATGACAGGCTCTTGTTGATGCTTCTGATATGGTGAGATCTCAAATGAACTTCAAGAGACTCTCACTAACTGACATTAAGATTGATATTAAGAGGGTCCCTAAGAAGAAGGATCTCCTCTAAGCTATGGAAGCTATTGGTGGGTACAAATAATCTATAAAAAAATCTTCAATATATATTATAGAAAAGGAATTCCTCATGGTTCTCTCTGTTGTGTATCTCTCTTTATAGATGTTAAGAACAAGTGGGAGAATAGCTCGCGGGGCAGGAAACTGATTGTTCAAAAGCGAAGGGCGTCACTAACTGATTTTGACAGGTTCAAGTTGATGTTGGCCAAGATCAAGGTTAGTTTTAAGAACCATACTTCCGTACACATTACTATTACAATTATATTTTGAAACCTCTTAGTTTTAAAATACTAGTATTACAATTATATTTTGAAATCTCACGGATCATATTGGTACTTGTTAGCTTGCTGAAGCAGTCCAAGATATGTACGCATATTAAGATTCTCTATAATTTGTGCAGAGAGCAGGTGTTGTGAGGCAAGAACTCGCCAGGCTGAAGAAAAACGCTTAGTATGATTGTTTCACATGAATTATTCAAATTCTTTTCATGAATTTTGTCTTTGAGATTTATAAAGTGGAGGCAAAGTATAGTGTTTTGCTTTTAATTTTTCCGAGTTATTAGATGTAGCCAATACTTATAAACCAGCAGTAGCTTTACGTTTTGTTTGTTTGTTCAGGTTTAATATTGCATTTTAAAACCTACTGAATATTGTTGAACTAAAGTGTATGCATCTTGTATAATTACATTGAGTTGGTTGCTAGAAATTAGGTGATTGCAAACTCATTTGAATTTTTTCCATTTAATTTTTTTTTTTAAAAAAGTGACTTTCGGTGGCGACTTTTGTTGCCACTAATATTATTTTTTTAAAAAAAAAATTGACTTTTGGTGGCGACATTTGTCGCCGCTGATACATGGGTATTGGTGGCGACATTTGTCGCCACCAATACCCATGTATCAGTGGCGACAAATGTCGCCACCAATACCCCTCTTGCAACTGCCATCGCCTTCCGATATACTTTCAGCGGCGACAAATTGTTGCCACTAATAGTCTACTTTCAGTGGCGACATGATAATGTCGCCGCCAAAAGTATTGTCGACAGCAGTATCAGCGGCGACCATTTGTCGCCATCGAAAACTTTCAGTGGCGACATTCATACTTTCAGTGGCGACTTTTGTCGCCGTCGAAAGTCTTGTTTTTTGTAGTGGGTTTGGCTATAAATAGAGGTTTCATCCAACACAAATTCTCACCAATTTCTCAAAGGCATAGGCCGAATTTAGAGAGAGAGGAAGAGAGTGAAGAATCTCCAAGAGCAAGGAGCAAGGTTCTTCAAGAGGTAAGGAAGTTTTTAGTCTTTTAGTTCTAGTTCTTAGTTTTGTAGTAGAAATGTTAGGAAATGTTATTTTGATCTTTAATCTTCCAATTATAGTTTTGTTTTCATGTTTTTATGCTTTATGTTGCCTTTATTTCGAAAAAAATGATGAAGAAAAAATATGGCAAAAATTTCTGGAAGATTATGATCAAAATAGCGAAGCTCTGGCGAAATTTCACCAATTAGCGATTTTAGGAGCCAGTAGCAAAAACGTTAATATTTTATGAAGGTGATGACATTCTAAAATTCTGAGAAAACTCATGGTGAAAGTAAACATATAGGGCTTTCCAAATATATAAAGAGTGTGTCATTTGAAGTTCTGTGCAAAGAGATAAAAATTCCAGAAGTTAAGCTACGATTTCTGAGGAAAATTCTGGGCAGTGGTTTGAAACATGGAAAATGGGAATTATCCATGAATTCTAGGTAAGTTCCAATATTTTTCCTTGAAAATAGAGATCTCAAGGGTTCTGGGAAATTTTACAGATCCTCGTTTTGATTTTTCTAGAAGTAGTTATAATTTTTCAAAGTTAGACAAAATTCTACCCAGAAATTCTTCACCAGCGTTTTTTCCGAAATTTTGAGGAAATAACTGAAAATAAATCATCCAAGGGTAAAATTGTCATTTGTGGCCAATGTATCTCTTGAAATAATGTTTGGGAATTAATTGGGACGATATTACCCTTATAGGATATCAGAGATCGTTTTTCTGACCAACGGAATGTACCAAAACTCAGGTACGGACGCGTATTGTAACCTTAACTCTTATGCTTATGGCTTGCTTATATATGAAAGTTGTACTCACATGTTTTGAAATTGCTCTTTACTTACTGAATTAAATACGGGTTATAGTCTTGATAACACCGTTGAGTTTTCCTAGCGCTGAGAACACGATAGGCCATCGTGGCACTAGTGAATAGTGCAGATTGGGGTAACATACATATTGCAGTGGTTGTGTTATGTTATTGCCTTACATGTTGTTATGAATTTGAAATTATGATTATGTTTATTATTATGTGATACATGTCATATACTGTTTACATAAGCATGGGGTTAAGCGTTACCTGAGGTCCGATGGGTATTGGACCTCAGCTCTTACCATAGCTTCAGGTCCAGGAAACCAAAGACTGAGGATAGGAGTAAGCAGAGCAAGTAGAAAGGGTAAGAAGTCGGCATAAGAACCAAGCAGAGACGTTATTACTTTGTTTTGTACTTAGGTGTATTAGGAACTTGGATAAATGTATCATTGAATGTTCAAATTGATACACTGCATACAATGTTATTCAGTTACTCTTTATTTTCAAAAAAAAAAAAAAATTCAACGCTCAACTCTGATCAGAAACACTTTGGAAACGTTTATGAAAATAGGATGTTACAACAACTCCTGAAGAAATTGATATCCAACGATTTATTTATACATGGGGAGCAAAACCATAGCGCTCTGCCCTTGATTTGTAGGTGAATCCAACTCCTCTCCTAAAATTTTGTTATAAAAAAAATTAATATTAATAAAATTAAATAAATTACTTAATTATAATATATATTATATTATCTCTTTGAAATATTATATCATTATATTATGTATCATTTATAAGTTAGTAAAATTGGTTTAGAGAAAAATGATTGATAGATATAAATATCTTAAAGTAATGTTCTTTCTCCGGTTCTAAATTTAATATATAGCTATTTTTTTCTTTTGGAGACATTAAGAAAGCTAGTTCAATTATTTTTAAAATTTTATATTTTTTCTCTAAACTATTTTTCCTAACTTATAAATGGATATATAATATAATAATAATATATATATATATATATATATATATATATATATATATATATGATTTAATAAATTATTTAGTTTATTATCTAAAAAAAAAGTCAACTATGTTTTATATTTAGGATCAGAGGGATTATTTAATTAGTTTCTTTATGCTTCTCAAATTAGTTAAATGGATATTATATTAAGGATAATAAATAATATTAAAAAAATTACGTTACTTTCTTTTCAAACAACAATCATTATAAATCCGCGCATACAAATATATCAATGCTGGACTTAAGCCCGATATCTCTGCAAAGTGTGGCATTTTTGTTTTTCACTTGGCCAGCTGGTTATAAACAAATTAATTTCTTTTAATTAAACTAATGTTCACGTTGATTCTAGGAAAATAAATTATGATCACTTGCACATCACATTTTATATTTGAATTTGTGTAAATGCAAAACTCATATTTACAAGAACTCCCTTCCATTTAACTATATCATGCACTTTTATTTTAGTTTTATACACAATACAATTTTCTCATGAATAAAAATAGACCCCCTTGTGCACCTAGATGAAAAATATCAAAAAATAATTGATACTAGTTCATGTCACTTAAGGGTAAGGTGTGATTTGAGTAATGACAAAGGTTTAAACACTAATATAATGTTTGGAACATAGAAAAATATTTACTAAAAAGAAAATGAGAAATGCTCCTCACATGTTTTAGATATATTTTGTATTGTTTAGAAAACATTTTTCACGTAATATAAAAGGTTAAAAAAATGAGTCGTGGATGAATAGTGACCCATAATTTTGTTTGATTATTTCGTTTTAAAGAAACTTTATCAACATCTTTTTAAATCAGGGAGACATCCATATATTATTGGAGTTTGAATTTTTATGAATTTTGGAGAATAAGTCACGCCAATGCTGCCCCATATTTGTAAATAATATAATTTATTAACTTGTTTATTTTATCTTGATAGGCACAATTATTTATAATTTATATGTTGATATATAAAATTAAGGAAAAATTAATTATTTGGTCTTTATAGCCATAGTTAGAACTTATAATCTCTTAATTTTGATTCAATATCACTTAGTCTCTATAGTTATAAATCGATTGCAATCAAATCTTTTGATTTTGATGGGGTGCAAATTAGTTCTTATAATTTTAACTATTTTAAATATTAATGATATATTTTAAAAAATAAAATCACCCGTTTCTTTTTGGAGATTAAGTTGTATTAAATTAAATTTAGGACTAAAATTTTAAATAAATAAAATTATAGAGATTGAGTTGTATTAAATTAAAATTTAGGAATTAAGTTTTAACTAAGTAAAGATTATTTATTGAGGTGTACCAAATTAAACTTTAGAGATTGAATTATAATTGAATCAAAAAGAAAAAGAATCAAATGATTACCCTTTTCCGAAATTAATCTATAAACTAATAGGTGACATTATAAGTAGATTACTCATATTTTATCTCACTAAAGGAAAAAGTATATTTCTTATTTACATACTTGTCTTTTAAATTATTAATTAACCTTTCGAGAATGACACAGACGCACGTGACTTGAGGACAGATCTGTCAGCGGATAGCTGGCTTGGTGGTCACGACTCACGACCCAAGCACGTGGTCGTCGAGAACGTGACCTTTTTTCATTGACATTATTTATTTATTTATAAATATTTATCAACAATTAAAATAAATAAATAAAGGTATAAAAGGCTCTTTATCTGGGCCACAAGAGAAAATGACCCTTCAACTAAAGGAAAAGTCACACTTTGCCAGCTCATTGTCGATTTCAGAAAGGTCATTACGGCGTTGGTGGGTGCTATTAATTATATGTCGTTGTTGGCGGAATTAATTTATTCCACATTTCCGGGTTGGGATAACCGCAGCATAAGTGTCTTTTATTTCTGGTGGATTTTTTTTTATGGATTTTTTTTTTTTTTTTGCTTTGGACTTTTCATGTTGCAATTTGTGTTTGTAATAGTAGTGGTAGAAGTGGATTTTTTTCTTAATAGGTACTTGTTTGACATAGTTTTTGAAAAGACAATTAAGATAGAAAAAAAAAAAATATATATATATATATATATATTAAAAGTATAAAATGTGATAAATTAAAATAAAAAATAAAAAATAAATATAAATTTACTAAATAAAATAATAAAGTTACTATTAAAAAAAATTACAATGCCATTAAATATGGATATCTTTTTCACATCCATGTGGATATCGATCTATCTCTTCACCTGATTGTAGTATTTATTTTTATTTTAAGCAGAATCAAACAATACCATCGAAAGAAAATATTTTCATATAATTGTTTAGATAACTTTTATTATTATGAAAATATAAAGGGAATATCATTTCCGCCTTTACGGCTGAAAAATATTTTGGCTCTTTTTAAATGAAGAGATGAAAGGGAAAGAAGGGAAAGAAAAAAAAAAGAGCATCTCATCATCTCTTTATTTAAAAAAAAGAACGAAAATGATGTCATTTTGACTCAAGGCATAAAATTTTTTTTACCTTAAAAGCAGAAATAATATTCCCAAATATAAAATATATAGTAAGCTCACTTCAATATTTTTACGCATGTGTTTTTTATTTTATTTTATTGGAGACAGCTATTTGAGATAAGATATAGCATTAAATGTGGATGTCTTTCTTAAGTGAGATTCAAACATTGATTTACAATGTTATAAGAAAGTAACCCACCTCATTATACCTAATCCCTATAAGAAATAAACTCAGTTTAAATATAATGTAACAAATGGAAAATAAGTACATTTTTTTTAATAATATTGTATTTCCAATTTAAATTTCAGTATATTTTTATAATTTTATGTAAACAAATGAGTTTTATTTCCATTTGCGGTTTGGCGGTGCATATGTAATTAACTATAAATAATGTAGGCATGATCTTTGATGTTAGGTGATAAACCTCATTAACTTGAATTTCGTCCTGATTTTTAAGATTTAAAAATTTATTTTATTTTAGTAAGTTAAAAATGAAAAAAAAAATTGTAAATTTTTTTAGGAAAAATTCCATTCAGGGCCCAAGGTAGAAAAATATTGTCAAAAAAAATCCTAAGAAAAATCAAATATCAAAAAAGGCTCTAGGGCCTTTTTTGATATTATTTCCAAAACAAATGTACGAATATAGTTATTAATAGCTACTGATATAGTTGTTAATATGTAGTTGTTAATTATATTGATTCAGTTGTTAACGGAGACTGATATAGTTGTTAACCGCTACTGATATAGTTGTTAACGCTTTCTGAAATAATATCAGAAAAGGCCCTAGGGCCTTTTTTGATATTTGACTTTTCTTAGGGCTTTTTTTGACAATATCTTCCTACCTTGGGCTCTGAATAGAATTTTCCCTTTTTTTAATAAACATTTCCTTTTGAGTTAGAATCAAGCATCTGTCGAACCCAATTGGATGAAACTATCTCAAAGGCGTTTATTATATTAGAACGGATTCAATCCACAAACCTATAGTAGTTAAAACCCTTACCAATTAGAACCCACCTAAGTTGCAACATCCTATTTTTTTCCTTTTATTTAAAAAAAAAATGAAATTTTAACATAAAAATTAAACAAACAAATATTTATTCAAAAAAAAATTGGACAATTCAGATCTCATGTTGTTGATTTGCTAAGATAAATAGGACAAACCTAGTAATAATGATCCAACGTCTCTTGCTTCCACATAAATGTTGTATCAACCACCTACTTCATTCTATACCTTAATATCAGTATTATATAATTATGCATGTAGGGCGCACACATTAGTTTGGTGCAAAGCTTTGACTATACAAGACGTACAATTCTCATGCATATTACATCCAATCAAAAGTTTTGTCACCTTTAGATTCCTTTAATTATCTAGGGTACTTAAACGATATACCACTATTTTATACTCCCTCGATTTTAAAGTACATGTCTTTTTTTAGGGGGAAAAAAAGTCTTGTTTTATTTTAAGGGTAAGTTATATGTAACATTTTAAAATATTTTTTCAATATTATTTGATATAGGGTCTAAATTATAGACTTATGAATAGTATAGGCATTTGATATACAATATATGGATGCTTATTAAATGATTTTTCGAAGAAGACAGGAGTGAAAGTGGGACTCGTTAGAGAGAATACTAATTAATTAGACCATTAGGGTTTTTCCATATATTTATCTTTCCCTCTAAATATTTTTGTTCCAGTCAGATCGTAATAGAAAATACTCACTGACAATGTAGATTGTAGGGCTTTTTTTTTTTTTTTTTTTTCTTTTTCCTAAACTGTTCCTTTTTAGGAAACTATTTACCAAAATGCCTCTCCTTTAAAACTATTTCTTATTGTGTCCATCTCTTGAAATTATTTCTCATTCTGCCCCCATTTAGTCAACTAAAACAAGACTTAGTTGACTAAATGTCAAGACTTCACTTATTTTTTAACTGCCCAGGACATTTAGTCGACTAAGTCTTGTGACTTAGTCGACTAAATATCGAGGCTTCAATTTTTTTTTAACTGCCCACGACATTTAGTCGACTAAGTTCTATAACTTAGTCGACTAAATCAGGAGCAGTCATAAATTTTAAAGATAAAATATATGAAATAATATAGGGATTCAAATTCCAAATAAATTAACTAAGATAATTCCTTATTTTATATGAGATTGTATTAGAGATAATATTTTATCTTCAAAATTTATTTTATAAAACAACCAAGAAGATGTAGTTAGAGATAATATAGAGATTTAAATTCCAAATAAATTAACGAAGATAATTCCTTATTTATTTGTCTTCTTATATAAGTAAATTTTAATTTTAAGAGTTAATACCATCTTTGCTTGCTCAAATTTCAAAACAAAACAAAATTTATTTTACAAAACAACGAGCATATATATGAGATGCAGTTAGAGATAATATAGGGATTCAAATTCCAAATAAATTAACTAAGATAATTCCTTATTTTATATGATATTGTGTTAGAGATAACATTTTATCTTCAAAATTTATTTTATAAAACAACGAGCATATATATGAGATGTAGTTATTGATAATATATATGAGATTATGTTAGAGATAATATTTTATCTTCAAAATTTATTTTACCAAACAACGAGCATATATATGTATTTTATCTTCAAAATTTATTTTATAAAACAACGAGCATATATATGAGATGTAGTTAGAGATAATATAGAGATTCAAATTCCAAATAAATTATAAGATAACAAAACAAACCAAAACATGAGAAATCATAATCCAATGTATATATTTATCCTGCAATAGTTTCGTTATCACAATGATGGCTATTTCGATGTGTGAATCTCAGTGCTTTTATATACACGGGTTCCAATAAATAAAAAAAATCATACATACACATTCATCGTATAAGAAGACAAATAAATAAGGAATTATCTTAGTTAATTTATTTGGAATTTGAATCCCTATATTATCTCTAACTACATCTCATATATATGCTCGTTGTTTTATAAAATAAATTTTGAAGATAAAATATTATCTCTAACACAATCTTATATAAAATAAGGAATTATCTTAGTTAATTTATTTGGAATTTGAATCTCTATATTATCTCATATATTTTATCTTCAAAATTTATGACTGCCCCCGATTTAATTGACTAAGTTATAGGATTTAATCGACTAAAAATGTCGTGGGCAGTTAAAAAAAATTGAAGCCCTGATATTTAGTCGATTAAGTTATAGGACTTAGTCGACTAAATGTCGTGGACAGTTAAAAAAAATTGAAGCCCTGACATTTAGTCGACTAAGTCTTGTTTTAATCGACTAAATAGAGGCAGAATGTGAAATAGTTTCAAGAGAGGGGTACAATGAGAAATAGTTTTCAAATGAGGGACATTTTAGTAAATAAATTCTTAAAAAGAGACAGTTTAGGAAAAAAAAGCCTAGATTGAAGCCTATGCCTTTAGACGATGTTGGTCTCAATTAAAAAAGATAAGTGGACAAAACAATCAAGCTATTGCTAGCTATATATACATACACATGTGCGTTTCACCAGCCCAACTGTTGCACCCTTTGGTGTCTCTCACCTAACTGATCTAACTGATATAAACTACTAGTATCTATGTATCTATATATTCATACTTCTATCAATTATATGACCACGATAGTTTACGAAATTTTAGGATTTATATTAGTTTTTATGTTTGTTATCTCTTTTAATTTCTTTATCTCTGACTCCGAGTTTCTTGTATAGTTCAGGAAAACATATATGTGTATGTATAAAGACTTATCGTTAACATGTGATAATAATAATTGATATAATTTAGGAATTATTGTTTCATTCTGTACGGTCTTTAAGTATATATGTAAAGAAATAGATGCAATATTTGTCACTTCTACGTTGATTAAAAAAAAAAGATTAAGGTGCTATTGATAGAGGTTGTATTGGGCCCACAAATGCCCATTAAATAGAGGATAGGGTAATTGAACATATTGAAAGGAGGCCCAAGAACTTCTACCATATGGGCTTGTAGTTTCAAAACTTTCAGCTTTGTCCCATTAACTGAAAGCTTTAGGCTTTTTTTTTGCCCACATGAATTTTAAGGCTTTTGAAACCAAAAACGGGGTGCTCGTGACTATCATGCCAATGAGAGTTGGTATTGGTATAGATGGTAAATGGTAAATGATTCAGGACTAGGCCTTTGGGTCGTGGATTCAATCCCCTCTGTTGTCACTGGAACTCTTTTGGTAGGCGATCTCGTAAGTCCTCAGTAAGTGCTCATAGAGCCCGGGGCCGTGCCCAGGGCTTGGTAGGAGACTGGTGTCGAACCCTTCCAAAACTTTTTCTTATAAAAAAAAAAAAACAATTCTCATTCTTGCTTGGCTCCCCATGATGTAGGTTTAAATTTGTTTAGGGAAAATTGCACTAAGGTTTTTAATTGATTTACTATTATGTTTTTAGGGAATTTTCTTTGGAATATTTTAGCTTGATTAAGTATTAAAAAGGGGTCAATATAAGTATCAAAAAATTATAATTGGTTTGATAATCAATTATATTATTTCAATTAAGCCTAATAACATCTAAGACACTATAATGTAATAAGGTAATAACTTGGATTAAATTAATAACCCCTAAGGTTATTATGTGGGGCAAAATTCTTGATAAGTAAAGATGCAAGGAATTAAAAAAATATCTTCAATAGTGAAATAAGATTGTTACATAAATGGAAGACTAAGATTTAATTTCATAAAGCTAAATCCAAGGGCCTAAATTAAGTATAACTTTAATCCTTGTGAAATTGAATTGATCAATGATAGATCAAGGAAATAGTCTGAATTCTCATGAAATTAATTAGACCAATGAGGGTTAAATGATAGGATATGTGAGTTAATGAAAACACAAATTGGAAAGAGAAGGAGGTGTTGTGAGTGTGTGTGTGTCTAGTGAAGGAGAGAGAAAAGTGTGTGTTGTGAGAGTTGTGAGCCTAGTGAAGGAGAGAGAAAAGTGTGTAATTAATTAAATTGTGAGTTAAAAACCATTGGGATTAATTCAAGACACAAATAGATGAGAATCTATACAAAATAAATTGTATCTTGTGATACGTTAATTATAGATAAAATATAAGGATTTATTATGAACAAACATATTTTAAGCTTGGAATAGGTTATCTCCAAAACCTTTTCCTCAACTTTTGGGATTAATCATAAAATGATTAAAAGGCTAGTAAAAACTCCTAATGAAGCCATGATTATAAGATTTGTGAGTTGAAGAAGAAAACCTGATTTAAAACTACCATCTTCCAACTAATTACATGAGCACTTGGGGTAACTAGTGATTGAAACAAATGAACTAAGAAGCAAGGGGGAAGAGGCACAGTTTTGCTTGGAGAGGAAGAAGAGAAAGTTAAAAATATCTAGATATTAATCTATCAAACACATGTTGTAATTAAAGTCAAGATGTGTAAGGGATATTTTGTGAAAATGGAAGAGGATAGAAGGGAGAGTGTCACGCCCGGCTTTTAAGGCCTTCATTGCATCATAGTTTACGCGGAAAGGATCGAGGAGATTTGGACCACTTGATTTTACAATAAAGTTTTTGAAAATCTTAGTTTGAAAATACAGATTAATTTTTTCACGATTTGATATCTATCCCATAAAGGGATATTAATACATTAATCCAAAACAGATGAATGATAAACGTTACACTACAATCTAATTACTCCTGTTTTTTTTTTCCAGGAAATTTCAATATATTTCAACCGCTGTAACCCTTACAGCTGCTTCTTACTTTTCGATCCCGAACCACTTCCTGTATCTTTCATATGGTCTGGAATCCAAATGAATGGACCCTAGGGTAACAGTTAATCTCATGCACATGTATGAAAATAAATATGACATAATAACATATGTAGAAACATGGTAGAAATTACACATAACCGTAACCGCAGTTAACGCCCGAGGACTGCAACCCTTGTCTAGGACACGCAGCCCCATGAGACCTCAAATCCATGGCCAGGAAAACATAAACAAGTAATTCAACCAGCATACATGATCAACTAATTATTGCATAAACATTTACATACATGATTACAAGATTAGAGTTACCTACCTCGACCGTGTATCCCTCTCCTTTGTACTGAAATTGTTGGGATCATATGAATATCAAGGTCTTCCTAAAAGTGTTTATCATCACTGTCAATCACTTATTTGAATCTCAATTAAACTAATTATGCGAATTAGTCTAAGGATTAATAATAATTATTAATCATTTACAAATTTCTCTAACAATAATACCCCTATTTATTAATTAAGAATAACTCTCATTTATTATCAATTAATAACTCTTATATATTTTCTTTACTCTTTATTAATTAATAATAATCCTCAATTATTATTAATTAATAATTCTTTTATATTATTTTTCAATATCACTTCTTCTTTTACCAACAACATGTTATCCTTATATATATACATATACATCTAGCATTTCCTTTTTCTTTTTACTGAAAAATCACGTTTTCCATATGTCTTGTTGCAAAAAAAAAAAAAAAAAAGAGAATAATCATATCTCATGCAACATATATATATACCCACGCTTATACATAAATTATACTCATGTGAGCATTTTCCTCTTTCCCTGAATACTCACGGTTTCCAGTGGCGGGGCCACATGCTGGCCAGCTGGAGCTTTAGCCCCGGCTGGTCTTTTTTTATCTTATGTATTTATATATATGTATCATATAATATTTTATTTTGGCTAATAATTTGGCCCCAGTTAAATATTTTATTCTACGTATTTTACTCTTTTTAACGAGGGTAATATTGTGTTGATTAGTGAAAATTTTAAGATTATGATTTTGGCAGAGTTTTAAGTTTTTACAATAGATAACTATATATATATAGAGGATGATTAATGATTAATTTTAATCAGTTTGGATTTATTATTTGGTTGTCTTATGATTTTATAATGAATTTCACTTTTAACAAATAGATTATAATATGTTATTTGCTTAGTTAAAATTTAATTAGATCTTTATATTTTTTTAAAATATTTTTTGGGTTCATATTATATTTATTTTATTTTCTCCAATTATTTTATTTTGAGGTAGGGTGGAATGTGTATTTAAGTGTTACTTTTATTAAATTTCATTATATATTATTATTATTATTATTGTGTTTGTGATGTCTTTAAGATAATATTTGGTTCATTACTCATTAAGTTGTAAGAGGAAAGTAAAATTTTTATTTCAAATATCTACTGAAAATATTATCATTTTATATATTATTTTGATTTGTAATTATTGGTTATTATTTATTTATATTTTTAATATTATGTGATATTATTCTTTAAATAGTTCATTATATTTATTTTTTTGGGCTGCTAAAATTTTTTTCAGTTCCGCCACTGACGATTTCTATATATTATTATGTAGAAAACAACTCTTTTCCTTTCCCTTGACATGACAGCACCCAACTGTAGATATCTATCCCCCCCCCCCCCTCCCCGGCACACGCACACCACCTCCCATACATATATATATTTCATGCATGTTCGGTTTTAACTTTGGGCAGCAGCTTCCTTCTCTTTTATATACAACCACATGTATATGTTTTATGTGTTTTTCTCATATTCTCTTTCCTTCAATAAGACAGTACCGTTTTCTCTCCTTTTCTTTCTCTTTCTTTGGGTTCTCGCAAGCCAACACCAAGATATATATATTTTTGCCCAGAGGTGCAACAAAACAGAAGCAATGCATGGCAGCAACTAACAAAGCTTCAGCGTTTTTCTTCTTAGTTCAACAGCCCCCTGTTTTATGTTTTCATTTTCAGTTTCTGTTTTAAATGTCTAAGCTTAGCTTTGTTTCATCTTTACAAACTACCGATGGGAAAAGCTAAAGGCTTTGAGAGAGATAAGTTCTACGACTTACCTTTAATGTTCAAGCCTGAACCGAAGGAAGTAGCTTTCTTCAATATTCCTGTGTTTCACCGATGTAGAAGCAGAGACAGTGATGAGTTTCAGATTCTCTTTTTCTCTCCATCTCTGTCTACTTTCTCCCTTTCTTAGTCTCTCTTACACTCTCGATCTCGTTTTCATCTCAGTTTCACTTTGTTTTCTGGCTTATATACAGAGCAAGAGTTTTCGGTTTTCTCGCTGTTTCGCTTCACTCCTCTCGGTTTCTATCAGTTTCCAACTTGCAGAATGAATGAAAATGAATAAACACCAATATATATATTAAACAGAGGGTCTGGTCCGATCATGTAGAACCGCTGGTCCGAAAGGGTTTGCGTCTCGAGAAGCTGGGTGACGTCTGAATCTATGATCTCGGTTAAAGATAATCTGCTGTTAATAAATGCATCTGCTTCTTTGGTTTGACAGCTTAATGGATATTGGATGACGGGTAGCATCGCATTTTTACTGAAGGTGGCTGTTTGGGCTGAGACAATAAAATGGACATGGGCCGAAAGTTAATCCATTAGCTGCACAACTTGATTAGCATGGGAAATGGTTTTGTCTTACTTCTTGTTTTTTCTTCAGGTTGCTCATGTACGGGTTGCTGAAATGTGTTCAGCATTCTTTTTGTCTCATGATATTTTTACATGTCTTAGGCTGTTTTAGTCATATGGTGAATATTATATTATGTGGCCCAATGTTAAATACTTATTTATCCATTTCAAAAAATTTTATATGCAATTAGGTCCTTGACTTATTTAATTGCAAATAGTGGATAAATATTAGAAATAAATCCTTAATTTCATATAAGGATTTTTCTTCCCCAACTAAATTTCCCTTGGCCACAAAATATTTATTCCATAATATTTAAGCCCAAAAATTATCACTTACAAATATTCCTTAAATTTATTCTTTTCCCGAAATAAATTAAGGATGATATAGGCCTTAATTCGCAATAACTATTTTAAGCCGTAAATTATCTCTTCCAAGTTTTCTTTGGCTTTATTCTTGCCTTAATCAATTTATTTTGGCCATAAAATGTCACTTCCAAAATATTCAGGCCAAAAATTTATTTCCTAATCACTCTTTAATTTCTAAGAAAATATACCTTTAATTTTTGGAAAGTATGCCTTAAAAGTCCAAATTCTTAATCTTTAAAATCCCTTAGGCCAAATTTCCCATAATCAATTTTTGATTCCTAAAGTCCAAAATTTGGGATGTTACAGAGAGAGAGGGAGGACCTTTTTCATGGATTGGAGGGCTAGGATGAGTGCTCAATGAATTAATCTAGATCCCATGGCTCAAATTTAAGAAGAGAAAGGTTTGGAATATTTACCAAAGTGCCATAGAATTTTTCTATAAATAGGGAGCCTTCCTCTTCATTTTTCTTCACACCAAATCACACTTCAAGAAGGTGATTTCTAAGTAGGAGAGTGAGGAGAAATCTTGAAGCAAGAAGGAGAGTCTTCAAGAGGTAAGTTCTATTTCTTAAGTTTATAGTCTTTAGTTTTTATAAGTTCTTAGCATAAATGTTAGATTAATCTAGGAAATAAGAAGTAAAATTCCTACTCTTGTTTTTAGGCATCATTGCATTGAAAAATGCCTGAAGAGGTAAAAACATGGTAGGAAATAATGTTTGGAAGTCCTTAGATTAAATTTGTAAGAGTTGCAGAATTTTCGGTTCTTAAATCTTGGTCAGACAGCAAAAACGATGTTATGATTTTATGAAGCAAATGAAGTTATAAAATCATGCAATTTTCCAGAAAAAAATAGACATGTAGGGCTTTCCAAATATATAAAATATGTAACGTCTTGATCTCTGGTCAATGAGATATGAATTTTCGAAGTTAAGCCATTTTAGCTGGAATAAAATCTGGGCAACGTTGAGAAAATTTAAAACTGGGAATGATATGGTTGGAACGAGTTAAATCCATTATTTTTACTTAAAAATAGACTTGTTAAGGGAAATTTTGGCTTTGGTTTCACATCATTTTGATTTTTCTACAATTAGTTATGATTTTTCAAAGTTACTGAAAAATCTGCCTAGAAAATCCAGCATTTCGTTTTTAAAGAAATGTAAGGGTAAAATTGGAATATTAAATCCACCAGGGGTAAAAAGGTAAATAGTGACAAGAATATCTCTTAGGATGTCATTCTAAGACATATTGCATTCATCATAATAATATGATAATGATATTATAGGATATCCGAAAAGTCAAGAATCAGTACAGGAAGAGAATCGTACCAGGTGAAAAAGGTACAGACATGTACTGTAACTTTAACTCTTATGCGTCTTGTATGATTATATATGATAGTTTTATTCATGTTGAGTGCAGGACAAGACGATGTCTTGGGTCAGGCACCGTGGCTAAGACTCTGTCTTAGGTCACATGTTTGTTTACATTCAGGGTAGCCGTGGTTTTAGCTTGACACAGGTTATAGTCTTGATAACACCGTTTATATGTTTTCCCAGCGCTGAGGACACGTGGGTTCGTGGCACTGGTTAGGTGCAAACATTGTCATTCATGCATGTGCTGTGTGCTATGTATGATGGTTTTGACATGCATTTGCTTTGTGTTATGTATTGTTCACTGAATGTATTGAATATCTGTCTATATATTGTTATTACTTGAGCATGAGGTTAACTGTTACATGAGATTCAATGGGTATTGAATCTCATACTTGACCATAACTTCAGGATTTGGAGGATCAGGAGAAGCTAGTATAAAGGGTAAGATGCATGCGTGAAGGTTCGGCTGGAGTTTTATTTTGGACTGTATTTATACTCAGATCATTGTACTATTATTATACCGACTGGATATTAGTTTAAATTTGTAGCCACGGATATGTATCAGTAGTCACCCAACACATGCGCTCTATTACCCCACTCTGATGATATTCATATATACTATATGTTTATATACATTATAAGTAGTATGGATTAGGGGTGTTACACATTATATTAACACTCACTCAGTCAATGGTTAATTAAGCTTATCAAAATGATTGTATATGACTGTTTATTATTATAACGTTAACGACAATTGACAACTTAGTGGCATCATTGCATTATGACCAGACAATGTAAACATACAAGAACTGATATAACAATTGTAGGGGATTGCATTGGTATGTCTATGGTATGCGTTAACAAGTCTGTAGGCTAGTGTTGACAAGTTAGGGAGAAGACAATGACAAATCTCTTTTTTTTTGGGTCAAAATAATATAAATTAAGGTTAAGGTGCAAAAATACACATGAGCTTTTTCCCCAGGAGCAAAAATACACATATGCTTTTTTGAGGAGAAAAAATACACATGTGGTTATCATTTTGGTGCAAAAGTCACATCCCACCGTTAAGTCACTGTTCCCTGTGATGAGAGAGAAAGAGATGAGGTGAATAGTAACTTAACGACAGTGAATAGTGACTTAATGGTGGAATGTGACTTTTGCACCAAAATGATAATCACATGTGTATTTTTGCTTCTCAAAAAAGCATATGTGTATTTTTACTCATGAAGAAAAAACTTATGTGTATTTTTGCACCTTAACGCTATAACTTATAATAAAAAAAGTTGTATATGAAAAAAATGGAGCAAATCACCAAGAGGGGGGGTGAATTGGGGTTTTGACAAATTCTTTTCGTTCAATTCTGGAAATTAATCGCAGGAATAAGATAGTGCAGAGAATGGCAGAGGAGAACAAGACACAGCGAGATTTATACTGGTTCGGTCTAACTCCTTGACCTACGTCTAGTCCCCAGACTCTCTGGGATTTCCACTATCAGTTACAATCAGTTACACACTCTGTACTCGAAAGTTATCCTCTCACTAGGATACACTCCCTCTTACAAGTTGTACACTGATATTCCCAATCTCCAAGTCCCCTGACTTGAGATTCTTACAAACAAGTGATTTAACAAAACAAGAACTCTCTCAAAGAGCAGATATTGATAAACATTTAAGCTCTAATCTCTCAAGATATTTCATAGAAGAAAGAATACAGAAATTTGAATGTTGTTCACTGTAAGTGTCTTGTATGTTTGTTCTTCGAATTTGAACTTCATATATAGCTAAGGAAGATCATTTTGAATGAAGAACTTGACTGTTGGAAGAGCACTATGAATTTGATTGTTGAAGCTCCACTTCCAGCAACTAGCTGTTGAGAATCCACTGAAATTATTCTTGATGGGAGGATTCTGCTTTTGTCTAATCTGTTATAGACATCCTTGATATCTGGTGCTTTATTAATTTGAAGATAATGTTGATTGTCCTTGATAGAATAGGCTGTGCTTAAAGTTGTATTTATTTAATCCAAGTTGAAGACATTTGGTGAAGTACAGCCTGGACAACATGAGTTACTTTCAACTTTACAGTTCATCATTTCTTTCTTGATGAAATCCTTCATTTAAGCATTTGAAACTTGCTAGCAAACTGATTAAACAACATTAGAAACAGTAGCAATGAAGAATATGAAGTATTAACATTAAACATAATGTTTTCGCAATTTGGTGCCATCTGGTTTTATAAATCTGTTCGTCACAAACTCGAGTTTACAAAGCCAGACTCGAGTTTGGTGTTCATCCAGAGAGCAACATATTTTGGAAAACTTTCTAAACTCGAGTTGATAAGTGACTGACTCGAGTTTGGGTCTTATAGAGAGGAAAGTCGCGAGTTGGCCTTAAATAAAGTTTTGAACACTTGGCTAAACTCGAGTCATTTAGTGACTGACTTAAGTTTGAAGCTTTTATGAAAGTCTTAAGTTTAAGTTCACAGCTTCAAAACTGAAGTTTAGAAATGTAGACTGGAGTTTACAAAACCTGAAATATTGCATAGCTCTCTGTATGGCCCAGACTCGAGTTTTGATATACAAAACTCGAGTTTCAATGAAAACTGAAACTTTCAAATTTCTTTGTAATTGTAAACTGGAGTTTCTGTTTGCAAACTGGAGTTCTCAAATCAGTCAGTAACTCGAGTACTTTCTGTTCAAGCTAAACTCGAGTCTCGGAAATCTAGACTCAAGTTTCAGTGAAAACTGAAATCTTGAAATATCTTTATAACTGTAAACTGGAGTTTTCATTTTCAAAACTAGAGTTTAGAAATCATGTAGTAACTCGAGTGTTTCCAGTTTGTCCTAAACTCGAGTCTCCAGAATCCAAACTCGAGTTTCAGTGTAAATTGAAACTTTGAAATCTTTCTTTTAAATGAAAACTGGAGTTTCTGTTTTCTAAACTGGAGTTTACAAAATAAATAGCAACTCAAGTGTCTCTGTTTAACCCAGACTCGAGTCTTTAAAAACCAGACTCGAGTTTCCAGTGAAAACTGAAACTTGAAGAATTTTGCATTTGGTAAAACTGGAGTTTGTAAATATGAAACTGAAGTTTTGAAAACACGTTGTGACTTGAGAGTTTCTACCTTAAGCTAGACTCGAGTTTCAATCCTTAGACTTGAGTTTACAATTCTTAAAACTTTTTATTGCTCTCTGTATTTCTGCAAACTCGAGTTTGCCCAAGCAAACTGGAGTTTGGCTTGGTTTGTTACAAATTGAGTTTCTGTCTATCAAGTCCAAACTCGAGTTTTGCTACCAAAACTCGAGTTTTGCTACCAAAACTCGAGTTTTCCTTGAACAGTAAATTTTACAACTTACCAAAGACAAACTTCAAATTAAGTTTACAATTGTCAGTTATCATCAAAACACATAGAGAACTAACAGTATATAGCCTGATTGCACTTTGACTAGATTATGAAAACATACATGAATTTATATGAACAAGTGCAAAGGATTGCATTGACAAGTACAAGAGTGTCCATTAACAAGTTTATATGCTTGTGTTGACAATTTTTTGGGGATACCATTATGTTGACAATTGAATTTAAATCAGCATATAATTTTTCTTATTGATAGCATATTATATTCAACTTTCATTTACAACTTTAAATGCATCCACAATGTTAGCTCTATTTTTACAGCTCATCTAAAAAAATCATATGGTCTGCATTTCCATCCAATTACACCATAACTTTAAGTGTGTCTAATGACATTTAAAAGAAAGAGTGTGCTTTTTTTTTTTTGAAATACACAAGCTGCCAAAATTGCTTAGCTTGGATTAGGATTCTTGAAGCCTCATTACATCTACTACAATGATAAACTTGTTTGTTTTGACTATGAGATTCAATCCATTATTTTCCCTTTGCCTTCCCGAAGGCCTTCCAGTGATTGGTAGTTGTAAAAATGTTTGTATCATCATCTATGTCACTATAAGGGAATTAGGATGTGGGCAATTTGTTAGATATGATTAATTTTGATGATGTCAAATATAGATACAAAATATTAAAAGCAAAATGTTTGCATCATGTATTTATTTCCTACATTGACTAACTATTACATTTAATATGAAATATCTTGTAGAATAGTGTCAAGCAAAAAAATAATATATCAAGTTGGATTATGGTGAATGATCAAGAAAAAAATTAAGAAGATATTGAAGTTATCAACTATGAGGAAAAGAAGCCAAGAAAAGAAAGAAGCTATTGAGCTAGATTGTGGAGAATGACCATCAAGAGGAAAATGAGGAAGGAATAGTGAAGAAAGAAGAGCCATCATCATATTAGTTAAAGAAAATAAGCTATCTAATTACACTACTAGAAAATAGTGAATTTGCGATGGAATATACGCAAAATTGAGCCTTTTTGTGATGAAAAAAATTCCGTCGCAAAAAGGTTCAATTTTACGGTGGGAAAAAAATTCTGTTGCAAAAAGGTTCAATTTTGCGACGGAAAAAAAATTCCGTCGCAAAAAGGCTTAATTTTGCGACGGAAAAAAATTTCTGTCGCAAATTTTGGCAGATTTTTTTTTTAAAAAAATTGCGACGGAAAAAATTTCATCGCAAAAAGGTTCAATTTTGCGATGAAAAAAAATTTTCGTCGCAAAATTTTGCGATGGAAAACATATTCCGTCGTGAAATTTAACAGAAAAAAGATTTTTTTTTAAAAAAATTGTGACGGAAAAACGATTCTGTCACAAATTTTTGAGATGGAAAAGTGATACGCAATTTTTGCTACGAAAAACCATCCCGTTGCAAAAGCCTATAATATATATATTAGATATGATGTGGCCAGACGTTCTGCACTCCTTCGAGCTCTTTCTTCTTTTTTTCCCTGGCTTCTTCTCGCCCTCGCATCGCATTTTCCATACTCCCCAAACAAACCCCACTGCTTCTACATTCCTTGAAATTCCCAATTCATTTCCAAACTTCAGTGTCGGAATCAAAAGAATCGCCCGCTAATGACAAGTCCCATGGCTCTGTGGATACTAAGGACTCTAGCAAGAAGAAGAGTTTGGCGCTCAAGGATACCATTCTTCTTGATGGCTGCGACTTGAAGCACTGGCTTATTATCATGGATTTTTTAAAAGCCTCGAAGCCCTCGGATGAGGAAATAGTAAACTCTTATGTTAAAACCCTCGCCCAAGTTCTTGGAAGGTGCGATTGCGATGTCCATTTCTTTTCTTGTTACAACTCCATTTATGTTGCCTTTTTTCCTCTCCTTTTCCTTATTAGAATTTTTTGATTGTAGTGAGGAGGAAGCCAAAAAGAAAATCTACTCTGTTGCTACTGAGACGTATACAGGTTTTGGTGCCAAGATTTCCGAAGAGCTTTCTACAAAAGTCAAAGGTTCAACTCGCTTTGGTATTTCATTTTGTCTGAAGTTAGTTTTTTTTTTTTTTTTTTTTTGCTAAATCATCCTATTTGAGTTGTTGTGGTGCGTTTATGTTTTACTGTGTTGGGAATGCTAATCTGCTGATTTTATAAATTTTGATGGTGTTACCGTATAGTTGTTTGCAATGTCATCATTGGAAGAATTATTTGTTTGAGGTCAGAGCCTCAGTTATAATTTATACATCTATTTTCAGGTTTGGTGTCTGATGCATTTCATTTGACTTTTGGATGCGGTCTTCTAACATTTTCATTATTTTTCATGGCCACCTCAAGGAAGAAGGCTGATGGAGATTATACATATGGGTAAGACTACTGTTTAAAAATCATCTTCAGTAATGAGCAGTATTTGTTTTCGAAGATAAAATTGATTATTTTTGCTATCATATAAAGGTTTTAATTATAGACTTATCCATTTAGTTTCTTTTGCTATCATATTGAGAAATCATAGTCTCGTGTCACAACCATGGTAATTTGTAGTAGAAGTTTTATAATATATGCCATTTATCATTGATATTTTGGAACAAGAAGGGCATAAGGTGTAATTTAGCCAGGCTTTCTTGTTATTACATCAGATATTTTGAAAAAATTATCTTATGAATGAAATAGCTAAGTTGCATGTTTTTGTAAACAGTCCCACTAAATAGGAATCAACTCATACTTGCCCAAAAAAAAAAACAAAGAAAGAAAGTAAAAAGATACCAACTGTTTAGCTTATGACGTCAACATGCAAGTGGTGGAATATGGAAGGCATTGAAACTGAATGGCCAAGTTAATATGGTTCTAAGAATTTAAGATATGTTCATACTTAGTATATTTTAAGTGGAAGGATACCATTATATCCATTAGCATCTTTGCTACTTTTGCAGTTGTCTTACTTTCCTATGGCGGTTTCTCCTTATATTCCCATTAAATCAAAGAATGTATAAAATTTATTTTCTAATATGTATGGTGAATTCTATTTTTTGCAAATATTTTTCACCATTCAACCTGTGCCTTGTGAGTTCTTCCGTCCTCCTCATTGGTGCTACCTCTGGAAAAGCAAGCGTATAGGCTACTTATGAACATGCCCATGTATATTGTGCGTGTATTCTTGTTGAATCAAATATTAAGAGCTACTTCTAACATTCTGAAGTTCTCTAAACATGAAAAAGATGAGTATTTATATTGAATAGGTTTCTTTTGTAGTTCAATTGAATTGATTAATTAGAATGCAAATCAAGATGGAGATGAGCATAAAACAAATTCTGTGGAAAATTTTTATTCTTGCATGTGGCACAAAATGATATGAATTTGTCTTTGGCTCGCCATTATTTATCAGCAGATGCACACACGCCAGAACTTGTCCTATATGTAGGTGACAGAATATCATGAATTTTGAACCACCACTGTCCATCAGTACGTCTGATTTTTTTACTATTGTCTAATTTCAGATATAAAAGGCTAAAAGTTTTGTCTGCATTTTCGAATACTGTAAGTATTGAAAGTATCCTTTAAAACTTATTTTTTTGACCTCACATTACATTAATCAGGGTACAGAATGATGCTTCTGTAAAACTAATGGTAGTCATGCAAAGGAATACTCTGTGCACTTTAAATGCTAAAAGAGGATTTTTACTGGTCCCCCCAATTAGTTATTTAAAATACAAAAATTTGCATTTGTGTTATATGGATGCTTCCTACCTTAATCTCGGTTTGTCTTGCTGAGGGTGTTGCTTTGTAGTTGAGATTCTAGTGGTGTTGTTAATGTGTTTAACTAGGTTTGGGATTTTAATTGTTGCTGGCCTTTTTGCACATTAATTTATGTGTTATGTTCCCTGACACCAATTTTTGTAAGCTTGATGGCTATTGATGTATGCACTATAGAAGTCTAGCCATTATTTGTTTTGGAAAAAATTGTGTCACAATTGCGACGGAAAGTTTTTTGTTGCAAATTTTGAAATTTGCTATAGAAGAAAAATTCCATTGCAACATTCAAAATTTGTGACGGAATTTAAATTCTGTCGCAAATTGTGATGGAAATTCAATTTTCCGTCGCAATTGCGAGGCCTTTTTTGCGACGGACGAATTCCATCGCAATCCTATTTTGCGACGGAATTTTTTCATCGCAAAAACCAATTTTTTTTTGTAGTAATTAGTTTATCACTACAAAAAAATCATCAATTCGTAGCGGTGACAAAAATTTGCTATAAATATCATATTTTGTAGCGGTTTATACCAAAGTCGCTACGAATTTGCAGCAACAACACTCATACAAAACACAGGCTTGGCACGTACCACTACTACAGAAAAATGTTATTACTACCTTAAAAGACGCCCTTATTTTAAAAAAGGAAGTTAAAAGTAAAAACAATGGAATTCTTGTAATTAAAATACTGGTTTGGTGCCTACAAAATATTCAGGTCGCCTAAAATGTGAAAAATATAATTGATTAGATTCATGGCGCCACCTTGGGAAATTTTTTGGTGCCAGTTAAATTTTTTTTTTGCTTTTAGGCGTCTTGAATAATTCTAAGGATGCTTTAATGTAATTTTTTGTCTTCCTAATATTTATTCAGGACGCCTAAAATGTGAAAAATTTAATTGAGAATTTTTTTTTGGGCTTAATGGCGTGCCCTTTAATAAAAATATTTTTGGCGCCTTATTTACCTTTTAAGACGCCTAAAAGGAATTTTTTTTGGCACCGTATTGGTATTTCAGGGCGCCGTTAATGTACTTTATGACACCCTATAAGTATTTTAGGACGTCGTTAATTAGTTTATGGCGCCCTATTTGGTTTTTAGGGCGTCATTAACGTAGTTTATGGCGCTCTATTTACTTTTCAAGGCGCCTAATATTTTTTTCAGCTTATAATATTATCTATATTCTCTTGGCCTCAGCTCTCATTGTCACACACACACTTGCGGGCCCTCGATCATCTCTCACACACATAATCTCCTAGGCACTTACGATCGCTCTCTCCCTTGCTCTTATTTGCAAAAAAAAACCCTAGCCACCTCGCCTCCGTTTTCCTTCACGGGTTCCGTCTCTTTTTTCGGCATAGCTCCTCCGTTAGCGACGCAACTCCTCTGTCTTCCATGGATGTTGACTTGGGGATAAGAGGTATGTAGTCATTTTCCATCCTCATTTTACTTTTGACCAAGAAAGAGTAACGAGTATTAGGTTTGGCATGAAGGTGAGTTGGGATATTTTCCTGAAGTTCGGGCATAGACGGTTAGTTTCCTGGATGTTGACTTCCAATTTTTGGTTCCTTGTTTATTGTGGTGATTAAACTTTTCTGTTCAAGTCCTACTCTAATTGATTTCTCTCATTATTCTGGTTGCCCAGTTTGAACTTTTAATTTGAAGGGTACTTCTTTCTTCTCAGTGTTATTAGAATCATGTGATTCAAATTTCATGATTTGAGTCAAAAAAGTATGGGAAGGGTTTGAATCTTGTGGATTCATCGTACAGTGGCTTGTATTGTTTGATTCATGTTATCATAAGTCTTGAACAATTTCCATTTGGTATATCTGTAATTTGGTTTTGCCTCATTTTTCTTTGTTGCAAACTTGTGATGAAACCTTGGATCCTTCATCTATTGATTTTAATTTATTTATCAAATTTGTAGAGCTTTTAATGGTTCAACTCTGGAACTTTTGTTACAAAATAAAGAGCTTTGTCTATCTTATTTTTCCCTTTAGCTTACTAGTGCCAACGGATTAGAATTCTCCTATGCCAAACTCGATTGTTTGAAGAAAATTAATCAATGTTTCTTTTTTCACTAGGTGGACTGAAATCTAATGGTTCTGTTATAACTGCAAATGGCAATTGTTAACTTGGATTTAGTGAGTTACTTACTTTCACCCACCCTTCAATCATTGCTCCATTCTCAAATTCAAATATTTGCCTTGGCTCTTAATTAATTTGCCTCTTCTATATATATATACATTCAGGTATCATATATATGTTTGAATATTCTGTTACTCATCCCCACTCAGATTTCAGCTACATGCTTCTGCTACAAAAGGCCTCACACATTATTCTATTGCTGTCCACTAGCCACTATGTACCAAAAATGTTTTTACCACTTATTTTCAGTTTGATTAATTAAAATGGAATTGGTGCTTAAAGCTTTGAATATATATAGTTGGGGCTTACTTCTATTTGCCTTTACTACTTCAAAAACTTATAATTTGAGTTTGTGCCTATTTAAGATGGCAGGACCCTTTTTTGATGAGCTTTTTTAGATAAATTTTCTTCCTAAAAACCGTATTGTAGATGTGATTTTTATTTAACATAGGGTAGGAGTGATATTTTAGCCAGAAGCTATAATCTTACATTCCCTATATCGATCATAGCATTAATGGATGTTATAGTTATTCCCTCTCATATTAGTTTGAATAATTCTAATGTTGTCTTTATTGTTGTTTTCTTTAGGTTGGATAAAACAAATCAATTTCAAGTATCGGAATTTAAAGTTGAGGTAATTATAGTTAAATATTGTTTTTTTGTTGATGTGCATTGAACTAGGTAACCTTTGTAGTATGAATAATGATGCTTAGAAGTTTATAGTTTATGAATTAGACAACTTAGACATATTTGTGTATTTTGTATTGATGGAATTTAAAGCAAATCAATTTTGTACTGATGATATTTTCTAAATTGCCTTAGTTAGTAAGTGAAGTTGAGTTAAGCTGAGTAAGTTTTGGGCTGAAATGATTTTTTGTTGAAATTTTGGGATGTCTTACTGTTGAGGGGAAATGCTGCCAATTTTTTTTTTACAAGATTGAGAAATAAGCATGTCTTTCTTGAAATTGTTATGAACTTCATTGTTGTTGGAAATGTCTTAGGTGGTAATAAATGAGTTATAGTTGGATGAATGCTTTGAGAACTAGTGAAGAATATGAGAATAGGGTGGAAGAGTTTATTGAATTTGCTAGAAGGAATGTGGTGACAAAAAATGGCATGTATTATTGTCCATGTGTTTATTGTTTAAATGGGTTTTGACGGGATATTGCTACTATAACGGATCACCTAATTTGTGATGGAATAAACCTTTGATACACAATGTGGATATGGCATGGTGAGGAGGTAAGTACCAGTGCATCCCACAAAAATGAAGTTGAGGTAGATGACGATGGAATGGAGATAATGATTCATGATGTTGAGGTCGAATCTTTTGCACAACCGCATGAATATGATAGCGTGCAAACTAATGCAGAGACACCTTTGTTCCCTGGTTGTACTAAGTATACACGGTTGACTGGGACCTTACATTTGGTCAACTTAAAGACAACTTTTGGGTGGACCGATAGTAGTTTCACGTCACTGCTTCAATTGTTGTGTGATATGTTGCCAGATGATAATGTACTTCCGAATTGTATGTATGAGGCCAAGAAAATCTTGTCTACGATGGGCATGGAGTATAAAAAGATACACAGTTGCCCTAATGACTGCATATTGTATAGAAAAGAGTATGAAGGCCTGAGTAATTATCCAAAGTGTAAAACTTCACAATACAAAGTGAAGAAAGGTGGTGGTTCTAGAGATCAGACAACAAAAAGTCAACCTTTGAAGGTATTGTGGTACCTTCCAATAATACCACGGTTTAAGCGTTTCTTTACTAGTGAAGCAACGACGAAGAAGTTGAAATGACATTCTGATGAGAGAATATCCGATGGAAAATATCTTCGGCACCCAGCTGACTCTCCACAATGGAAGAAAATAGACGAAATGTTCCCTCAATTTGGTAGTGAGCCAAGAAACCTTCCCTCAATGTTAGATTGGGTAAGCAGCGAAAGATTGTGGGTGAGAAGAATATTTGGAAGAAGAGATCAATTTTCTTTGATCTTCCATATTAGCGTAGTCTTAATGTGAGACACAGTTTTGATGTGATGCATGTAGAGAAAAATGTTTGTGATAGCCTTGTCAATACTCTTTTGCGCATACTAGGAAAGACTAAGCATGGAATTAGTGCGAGATTAGACATGGTTGATATGGGAATAAGAGAACGGTTACATCCACAAGTTAAAGAAGATGGTAAGAAGGTATACATGGAGCCAGCAGCTCATACACTGTCAAAAGTGGAGAAAAAAAGCTTTTGTGGGCGTTTATATGACATGAAGGTTCTACAAGGATATTCTTCTAATTTGAGAAGGTGTGTTTCAATGGACGATTTGAAGTTAGTGGGAATGAAGTCCCATGATTATCATGTGTTGATGCAACAACTATTGATATAGTTATTAGGGGCATTATGAAAGATGAAGTGCGAACCACTATAACGAAATTGTGTATTTTCTTTAATGTTATCTATAACAAAGTCATTGACATTGAAAAGTTTGATGAATTGGAAAATGAGGGTTATATTATTTTGTCCCAACTAGAGATGTATTTTCCTCCTACATTTTTTGATATAATGGTGCATCTGATAGTACACTTGGTAAGGGAGATAAGGCTTTGCGGTCCAGTTTACTTAAGGTGGATGTACCCTTTCGAGCAATACATGAAGATCTTAAAAGGGTATTCTAAAAATCCGTATCGACCGAAAGCCTCAATAGTTGAGAGATATGTAGTTGAAGAGGCTATGGACTTTTGCAAAGATTATCTATCAGGGGCGACGATACAATCTCAGCATGACAAGGGGATAAGCGAGGGAACTCGAGGAATCAAACTGAAGAATAAGCCTTGTGAAGAGATGTTGCAAGCACACCTGTACATCTTGAATAATATGAAAGAAGTTCAACCATACATTGATGAACACAAAAAGAGTTTGAAGAATAAGAATCCAAGGAAGAATGACATGCAAAAAGCTCATGAGCAAAAGAAGACGTTCATAAAGTGGTTTGAGGAGAAGGTATTGCCCGAGACCGGAGTGTCGGATACAATCGAGTTGTTGGCTTGGAGGCCTTCTTTTCAGGTCATCACTTGGCGCTTATTAGTTCTCAAGGTTTTGATGATAACAAGACTTAGTATTTAAGGTTTTGAATAAGGATTAATTATGTGTAACAGGGCATACTCAAGTAAGGATGAGGTATGCTCAAGTAGATTTGATCTATTCTCTCTACAAGTATTTCAGGTAATGATACCTGAGTAAGGCTAAGTTATACCGAGTATGAAGTGAAAATTCAGTTATTTGATGTTCTGATATGATACTCGAGTATAGGTAAAATCATACCCGAGTATGGTTATTATCAGGAATTATTTGCTCTCGGGTTAAGGCTTACTCGAGTAGGATAAAGGAATACCTAAGTATATTTTCACTAACACATTTTATTTAAGTGATTTCTTTCAGTGAAGACAGATACTACTCGAGTAGGATAAACCAGATACTCGAGTATAATCAGCAATCAAATACCTGACGCAATTAGATGCAATAATACTCAAGTATTAAAGATAGCATACTCGAGTAATGTTAAAAATGGTATCTGTAAGAGTTCTCTGCATGAATACTCAAGTATTAAGTTAGATCTACTCGAGTATGATATATCATCTGACGAGAAACATTTTTGTAACAATACTCTCATGCTTCAGTTTATCATCTCCTCATCATTCAATATTTCCTGTGCTAGCACTAATTGTATTTCGTGTGAAAAATTGCAGAAGCATAATTTTTATTCTAACTATTATTAAGTACCATTGAATTTTGCGTAAAACAGGGGCAGCAAGCAGACCTCAGTATATTGCCCATACAGCATGAATATCTAAACATTATATTTGATCTCATCATCTGATGCAAGGCTCAGCACACTTAATTATGAAATCATGGTTAACTGATTTAATTGTTATACTTATATTTACTTTTAAATTAATGATGTTTGTTGAAGTGAGTTACAGATTATTGGACAATTGTTGAAGCTTGAATTCAATTAAAATAAATTACATCAGAAGCTTTCCAGCTGTACTTCCACTCAACACTCTGAAGTTGCAGACTTATCCAGACAAGAATAATAAAGCTCGTGGGAGATAGAATTGATGAAATGGCATGGGCAAACATTTGATAAATTATCTAAAGCCTCCACTACTCAATGAACACATTTCAGTGCTATAACAACCTGGAGTGGATTCCAATGTGGCAAATGGTAGGCACGGAAATTTGAATATTCAACGGACACCTATTCGAATCTTCTCAACGATCATCATTCTCCATTCTATATAAAGAGAAGCTTTCAATTGAAGAAGACACGAACAATCAGTGATTGAAACATTCTGCCTTGAACTTGTATTCATTCTTAGTTTCTTTCACTCTTAGAAATATTGAGCTTCAGTGATTATCATTGTTTACTCTTAGAGAGAGTATTTTTGATTTGTTGAAATCATTTTTTTGTAAGAATCTCAAGTCGGGGGACTTGGAGATTGGGTGTACAATTACAACTTGTAAGGGGGAGTGAGTCCTATTGTGAGAGGATCATCCTGAGTTACAGAGTGTGTAGTTGTACTTTGTTTGGGTGTACGATTACAACTTGTAAGGGGGAGTGAGTCCTAGAGACAGAGGATCATCCTGAGTTACAGAGTGTGTAATTGTACTTTGTGAGTTAGTGAAAAACCCAGAGGGTTTGGGGACTAGACGTAGGTCAAGGAGTTGGACCGAACCGGTATAAATGCTCTGTGTCATCTCTCTTGATTTTCATTACTGTGTTTTATTCTACGTTCGTCGAAAAGAATTTTCGTAATCACCTATTCACCACCCCTCTAGGTGATATTCCGCCTTTAGCGCTGTTATGAAATAAACGGATATACCTTCTACACAAAAGACTAAGATGAAAAAAGTTCTGTGCAAAATAGTGGGGTGATGGTTGAAGCTAAATCCATCCACTTTGCGAGTACGAAAGACAAAAACCCAGTATTAGCATCAATGGCTTATTATGGAGTTATTGAAGAAATATGGGAGATGAGCTACAACACGTTCAAAGTTGCTCTATTGAAATGTAGGTGAGTTAGCAATAATGTTGTTGTAATAGATCCTAAATTTGGATTTGTCTCCGTTGATCTTCAAAGAATTGGTCATAGAGATAAGCCATTCATTCTAGCAAGCCAGGCGAAGCAAGTGTTTTATGTTACAGACCCTGCAAATAAAAAAAATGTCCATTATGCTTCAAAGTAAAAAATAGAAGTATGGTGAAGAATCCTTAAACCTTGACGATATACCCCATTTCACAACAAATCCCCCTACAACACATGAAGTGGAATTAGTAGATGATGAAGAAAATGCTGCAAGAAAAGATCATTGTGAAGGAATATGTGAAACCATATAAAGTAAGATCTTAAGTTATGAAATAGTAATATGTTTTTTTTTGTGGTTTAACATTTTAGTTCATTTTATTAATATGTTTACTATTTAATAACCTATCTAACATTGATTTATCCTTGATCTCTAGCTCTGATGAGTCAAAGGGTGATAGACGTGACGAGCCTGTTGTGAGAAGGAGTAGAGGTTGCACACAGATGAGTGGGCTAGTGGCCCATCGTGAAAATCAAGAAAAGAGGCTTCATGTGGATTTTGATGACAAGTTGAATCCAATTGGCCTGGAGGAAGACAATTTCATTAGCTATGTAGGCTATATGGCTCAAAGCAAAGTTAGCATTCTATACGCCTATTGGAAGCTAGTTCCTAAGAAAACAAAGGAGTTGATTTGGGCACAAATTTTAGTTCGTCACTTTCGATATATCTACATTTGTATCATTTGGCTTATTACTTGAAATTTAATTATCTTTCATTTTACCTTGCAGCAAACGTACGACGTCCCTAACAATACGACAATGCACAAGAAATGGATGAGGGAAGTCCGTATAAGTTGGAAAGACTTCAAGAATAAGCTATCTAAAAAGTTTATTCGAGGGGAAAGGAGGAACAAGGATCCATGTTAGACATATCTTTATATTTCTCCCGAGGATTGGAGGAATTTTGTGGCGTCATGGCAAAATCCACAATTTATTGTAAAATTTCTTTTATTTGTATCATTTCTTTTATTTGACAACTTAGGCTCAGTTTTATTTGTTTTCGTGTCACAGGAAATAAATGAAGCCAATAAAGCGAAGCAAGTGGGAAATAAGTATCCGTGTTGTCTCTCCCGTGGTGGGTATAGAAAGTTGGAACGGAGAATGATGGCAGGGTAGTTAGAGAGAATGAAGGAAGCTGCCGAATCTGATCCTTCCACTATTGTCCAGCCCCCTGCACCTCCTCCTCGTCACAAGAAATGGAAAGCTGTGAGGATGAGGGGCGACAAATACATAAATGCGGATGTTGCGAAGGTTGCCACGAAGATTGTAAGTAGTTAAATTAAACGTTTTAAATAGCCTCAGTTGTTTCATATTATAGGGTTTAGTTGTTATTTATGAAACATCTTATGATATAGGATGCACTTGAGGAGCAAAGTTCCCAAGGTTCATTTAAGCCGGGTTCACGGATGGACATTTTGCCAATGACGATTCGGAAGCTGGATTACCTTGACAACATTCAAGGGGAGCCTAGGGGAGTTACTGCCACAAAATATTTTGGACGGCGTTCACGGTTTTATGACGAGGACAAACCTAGTCCTCAGCTTAGAGCCAAAATTAAGGCGTGACTATTTGACGAAATCATGCAACAAGTACGATCTGAAGTGAAAACTATGATAGATTCGAGGAACAATAGGTTCTAGCAACCCGTGAATCGCCAACCTTCCCCAGCAGTAAAGAGAGTTTTAACCCTCCGGATGTTGATCTCAACGAACCTTCTCACATTCCACAGGTAGGACAACCTTGCACTCTTTATTTGGATGTCCCACACCGGTGTATTGTTGCCGATGCTCTTGTTTACACGGATCACACCACCCACCATAATATCGAAATTCCAAAAGACCTACGTAGGGTGACTGTGAAATGTGTTTGAGAGGGGGAAGCCAAAACAGACATCCCGATTGAAGATGACGACGTTCCTGATTTAGGTCAGGCTATAGGATCGTTCATCCTTTAGCCAAATCATCTTATTCAGATGGCGGCGGCAGCACCTTCAATGGTAAGGAAATACATTACTTGAACTTGCTTTTCATTGGTAACTCACTCATAATATGTTTGTCTATGTTTTCATAGAATGAACAAGATGCGGGCAAATTTCCACACTTAGCACTATTGCGAGACATGTGTAAGGACATCAACTATCTCTTCTTCAAGATGCAACCGGGCATTGTCGGCATAGACAAGACATATAAGTTCACAGTTGACAAAAAAGATATTCGAGAATTTATGCATATGGAGGATTTAGATTTAGTCATTCTTGAAGTTGCGATAATGTAAGTTTTCCCCCTTTAATTATTGCATGCATTGATCTTTTTAATTTTCTATACTCAACAACACTTATCATTTTATTTCGATCATAGTGTCTGCAACAACATATGCGTCCAGAACAGCTGAACAGGTTTGTATGAATTCTTAAGTCCAATAAACACGACCACGACTCGCAGTACGTTAATCAAAAGGATGCTTTATGTTGGTGCTACAATTGCCGGGGAAGATGATCGTTGTTATCTAGCCCCAATACTTGAAGGGTATGTATTTTAGTTTTTTCTATTTAAGATTTTTAAGAATAAATTCCTTTCTTATCTTAATTAATATTAAAATGTATATGATGTAGTGGTCATTGGACTCTATGTGTTGAATGTCTTGACAAGAACGCATATTATTGGTTTGGTCCCTTATGTGGTGGCAGGCCAAACATTGAAATCAAATCCATGTTTGCCAAGTAAGTAAATTTTCGTCTAAATCATTGATTCTTCATTTATATGATTTGTTTTCATGTCTGTTAACTTCCATTTTAATGATAGTGCATTCAGGGCGGCTAGATCGATTTCTAGAAAAGCAGAACAGGGTGGACCAAAGTGGTTTTATCCGAAAGTAAGTAGTTTCAATTCAAGTTATTTCATTAACACAATGGTAGCTTTCAATATGCCTTTATTCGTTTTAACAATTTGCTTTTGATTTATAGTGCCCTCGAAAACCAGGGAACTCTGAATGTGGATACTACGTTATGTTTTGTATGTATACCATTGTTTCGAGAGGATGTACTACAGGTTTTCAAAACGTACGTGATCGCTCTGTGTTTCTCAAATGATAATATTTTTTGTTTTTCTTGAGTTAATTATTTCATTAACTTCGTTGGTTTAACTTATACCTTGTTTTCGAATTTATAGCTTTTTGATAGTCTGGATCCATGCTCAGAGGAAGAGATCGATACAGTTCGAGAAGCTTTGGCTGCAAATTTTCTTCAACGCATATAGATATGTACATCATATGTTCCATTGTTCGCCTTTAATACTCTTGGTTTCTGCGGAATTGATAATTCAGATTTGTTAATAGCCCTGAAAATCATATCAATCATTTAGAGTTTTGTTGTTGTTGTGATCCTTATTCTGTATTAGAGTTGAAACTTGGAGCTGAAAGTTGAATTTTTGGTCATTTTAAGTAATAGTTTGTTGTTGAAGTTGTTGGTCACTTGCTGCTGAATTTTATAATTGTACTTTGTTTTGTTGTTCCTATTGTTGGTCACTTGAGGTTGTTGGTCACATATACATATCATGTCCATCATGTTTTGCTGTTGCTGTTGTTGTGGGATGCTCATTGTTATTACAGAAGTTTAGAAAATAAAATTCTGAAGTTGTTGGTCATCGCTTGCTGCCGAATTTTATAACTGTACTTTGTTGTTGTTAATGTTCCTTAATTGTGCATTAGATGAAAACATTAAATTGTCGAATTTTTACCCTGAAACTTTTGCTGTTGCATTATGGAACTCTATCTCTGGATTTCATGAGATACTATGATTAGCTGTGGTCTTTATGGTTACCAAGTGCATTTTGGTCTAAACTAATCTGTACATGAATTTCTGCATATGTGAAAGAGTTTTGTTGTCACAAATCACAGTGGTTTGCTGCACTTGTTTTTATTTGAAATCGGATTGCATCATCTTAAATACCATTGTTCTATCATTGCTGTAGGTTTCAATTTATTCTTTGTAAATTAATGCCCATGAAATAGCAGGGGGCATTTCTTTTAAAAAAAATTATAATATAAGGTGTCCTAAAATTAAGTCTAGGATGCCTTATATACAATATTGGCATCCTGATTTTGAATCAAAATGGCCCAAAATACAATACAGGATGCCTTAAAGGCGTCCTATGTTAACTACAGGACGCCTTAAAAAAGGCGTCCTGATTAACAATAGGACGCCTTTCTTAAGGCGTCCTGTATTCTACGTAGGACGCCTTATAGACTATTTTTATAACTACCCCTATTCAGACGTCCTTCTCAAAAAGAACGTTTATTGCCTCTAATTCAGGACGTTTTTGACGTTTTTTTGTAGTAGTGTACGTAATGGCGCGAAGGTTGTGTTGGCTGTATTTGTCACGGTTTGAGGATAAGAGCACTATAGGATTCAAAGAGATGTAATTTTTGTCGCGATTCTATGCAAAACCACTACAAATGATCCGCATTTGTAGTGGGTATTTTTAAAACCACTACAGACTTGAAAGCTATATATACCCCTCAACCCTCAAATCATTTTGTGAAGATAGTGTAGCATGAAGAGAAACATTGGTTGCAAAGTAGTTGCCTTTCTATGATAAAAATAAGTCGGTGACTTTTTTATTAGAGATTGGCATCTATCTTGCAAACCAATATTTCATGGCCTGTTGCACTATCTTCATTAATGACGAAAACTTGTAGCTGTTATTTCTTAAAAATGCTTTATAAAGCCATAACACCACCACAAAGTAAACCATGCAAGGTTTGAGTTATCACCACTCAAGTTTCATTCTATCACACTCTCTGACGACATTTAGCTACAATATTAGTTATGGATTTTATAAGACATATCAGGAAAGAGGTGCTATGTGGTAGAGTGCCTCTAAGGGGGATAGTAGTAGAGGGGGTTGTGATAGGGGTCATGGAGAGGGGCACAAGGGTAGAAATGTCCTTGTGCCACCATAGGTAGGGATCTAAATTGATCAACTCTTCTCAGGGGAGGCAACCCCACAATATGAGACTCTACAGGGAAATATTCTGGAAGAAGACGTGAAGCTGATGGTTAGTGACTTTGAGGAAAATAATGAGATAGACATACAATTTCCATAAGCAAGGCGGAGTGATTTCTGGATTGGGAGGATGAGTAGGACTAAGGGAAACTTCGACTCTTGTATTCGTCCTCGACCAGATTTGAGGTGGATGTCGAAGGTAAATTTGATCATTTTTGTGACAAAATTAAAATTAAAATTTCATATGGTTAATTACAGTGTATTTAAATTTAATATAAAAAATGTGCTTATAATTGTACTGATCTATTGGGGAACATCAACAGGAGGAAACTAGAGTGTGAATTTGTTTTAGGGGCCACATGTCGTAGTTGATAATTGGAATGATATAACAGACTAGTCAATCAGGAATGGTGGTCACCTTTTCAACTACCGGCTGATGCACCTTAAAATAAAGAGAAAAAAATTTGGATCATCTCATTAGATTTGGATGATCCGAATATTTTAGATTGGAATGCTCATCAATTTGAATAGCACCCAAACAATATGCCAAGAGGCAAGAGATAAAACATGGAAACATTAAAGCATATTTTGACTCAAAACTGAGAGTGCCATCATGTAGGAAAACTTAAACATCTCACATGAAGCTCTGCTTCTATCAAAGGCGAGCTTGTGCTAGTTTATTGGATGACACCACATAATGCATGAACTCAGGATCACTTGCTAGAGCTTCGAGTATCTCATAAGAAGCATACAACTCAATATCAAAGCTACCTTCTTTTAGCTCCAGGATCAAACACTAGCTTCCATGTCTTTGGATTGGAGAGGCCGCTATGTACAGCCACTAGTCTTCCCCACCCAAAGTCAATTGGGTAAAATTTTAATCTTGGGGAGCTGCTAGTTCCCATAAACTTGCCAATTTTGTCACTAACCTCACTTTCCGGAGGCATCTTTGGATTTCGAGCCCAATCTTCAAGGTCCCTCTTAATATTTTCCTCTGTGAATGACGATATTATCTTGTTCATCTCTAGAGCAAACTTGCCAAGCCCTCCATCTCCCACCAAGTCCCTTACTTTCATCTTCACGTAAGCAAATTGTATTGTGGTTCCAAAATAGTTGTCGGGCATTGGTGGGTGAGAAACTCTACTGGGTCCAATAGCTACAACCACTCTGTAAGTGACCACTTCTTCTGGATCAAGATGCTGATTCCTAATCACAGACCTCCAAACATGGCTGGTAACAGCTTGCAACGACGAGATTTCGTTGCTGATGGCAGCGTCCTCTGTCTCTGAGTTAGCTTTTGTTTTCAGTTCGACAATTTATTCCCTTCTAAAATGGACGATCCTCTGAGATAATGGAAATGGCTGATCATGTGGATCAACGGACGAAGAGGCCATAATATTAGTTTCCTCTATTTCTCTGAGTGGGATTCGTATAGGGCACACTATGTTACCCTGAGGAAACCACCGTTCGAATGAAGCGAGCTTTGAGGTCGACCCGATGGAGTTTAAACCATTTCGGGAGACTTCAGCCCACGTTTTCATGAAATTCAAGAATGGCCTTCCATCAGCAAGACAGTGGTTGATAGAACAAGTCATGAAGATTCCGTCGACGAGCTCTGTAACTTTGACAGCCAGTAATGGGATCCGAGATCCTTCAAGGTTCTTGGATCTGTAGAGTGGGAAGAAGGAGTGGACAAATGGTGGAACATAAGGGGATTCAATAATGTCACCAACTATAGTGTTCTCTGCAACAGCATGAACAAAGCTTGCTCCGGCGTTGTTGCAAGTGACGGAGATGAAGAAGGTGTCGTCGTCGCCGTCGCCGCCTCCATGATGGGCGATAACAAAACGGCTTGCAAGGGGCCGGAAGAAGTCAAGCGTGGAAGAAAGAGAGTCCTGAAGGTGCTGGATCGTTTTCTCTATGGAAACTGAAGGAGAAGATGATAAGGTTGGTTTGTGAAAAAGAATCCCTTTCTCGGCATACTCACTTAGCAAAAACTGGAGATCCCAGGGATTGAGCTCGATTCTTTCAAGTGAATCACTATTATTAACCTGACTTGGTGCTTGGATTATAGTAGTGAATACCACTCGGATGGCTGCCATGGGATACAGAGTGAGTGATGTTTCTCTGCAATTGCGTTTATGGCTTAAGATGAAATTTTATCAATGAAGTTTTAACCAAAAAGCGCCCAACACAGATAAGTTTTAGAAAGGCAAAATTACCTCCTCCCTCTTCAAGTTGATTCCCTCCCTCAATGATGAAGATGAAATATAAGATGACGTGGTAATCGATTGGCCCTTCAATCTTCAATTCGTTCTTTCATTTCTACCCACCACCTACCAGCGACATATCTACCATCAAATTCATTAACTTACGACCTGGTCAATTTCAGGTCAAATATAACGGAGATTTCATGCAAGGTTAATGCCATTGGTTAACTTGCCACATTTTAAACTTTTCATTGGTAATTTTGCCCATACTAAATTTATTTGTGCTAGATGCTCCTCAGATCAAACTTTGTTACTAAACTTGCACCTTAACCCTATTTTATTCATAAATATTTTGTTTTTTTAGAGTTGCCATTGTATGATCTTGTATTTTCTCACATGCATAAAATGATCCAAGGTTATGTTATTCAAATTTTCACTGAATTTCGAGTCAATTTCATAAAAAACTTTCAAATATTAAAGTTTAAATTTAAGGACAAAAATTATATCGATCTAATGCCTTTTAGCAAGTTAATATCTAATCTACGCAATTTATAATCATAATATAGACAAAATTAAAAACATTAATTTTATGAAATGTTATCATATTAATTTTGTAACATATTTAAATCTAAATCAATCATTTTTTTAAAGATAGAGACATGATATTGAAAAAAAAAAGAGTAAATGGAGATGATCAGCTTCCGAAATGGCATCTGACATGTCATTATATATAAGTTAATAATTTTGCAGTAATTATGTATATTATAATGATTTAAAAAAATATTTTTTTCCAACAGTTAATGTGCTTAAATAACTTTCAACTTTTCTGAAAAGTGCAACATTAATAATTGTAAACTATTTTTTAGAGAAAAAATAACTATAAACATTATAAAAAAGAAAAAAGTGACTATAATCTTAATAGTCTCAAATGTCTGTTACTATGAGCTTTTTAATGAAAAAGCTAAAGTGTTAAAATAGCCATTAACTTATATCAAAAGAGAGTAATAACTATAAGTTTTTTTTGGATACAAAAGTAACCAAAATGTGACTTATTGATCATTAATTCATAAGTTTTTTCTGTTGCTTGTGCATGTTGGAATCCAAATGGATTTTAATTATGAGATGACTAGGGGTGACGTGGATTTTCCCAACCTTATCATATGCATATGCGATCTTCCATTGCCTCCTGGTTTTCCTCTAAGGTCTCTTCCCTTAGAATCTCCTCAGAGCTGGTTATATGATTGCAGCAACACTTGTGACGATACTTTTAAGATTAGTGGTTCATGTTGGGTATTTTAGCTTTTGTGGTTGGGGTGACAAATTTATTTCGCTTTGTCTTTTTCACTAGAACGAAAAAAAGAAGGGGTGATTTCTTGAACATTAATTCAAAAAAATTTTCTTCAACTTTTGTCGTTCTAATTGTGAAATTGATAAAACACTTGGTATAGGGTTAAAGAAAAAAATTATGAATTAATGTTCAATAAGTCACATTTTAATTACTTTTGCATCCAAATAAAATTTATGCTTACTTTTACACATTTGGTATAAGTTAATGGCTATTTCAACACATCAACTTTTCATTAAAAAACCCGCACTAACAAAAGTTTAAGATTATTGATATCATGGTTATTTTTGACATTTTTTATAATGTTTATGATTACTTTTACTCAAAAAAAAATTATGGTTATTATTGCACTTTATAAAAAGTTTGAAAATTATTTAAGCACCTTAACCCTTTTTATCATTAAAAAAATGCCCCCTACTCGTAGTAAGTAGTACTCCTACAGTCCTAAATGTAGGACCTAGTTTGGAGTTGAACTTTAATTTGGTTCTTAATATAAGATCTTTTTTTAATTTTATCTTTTATATTAATCATTTTTTTTTTCAAATTAGTGTGTCCAACTTATAAATTGATTATAAATTGATGTATAATATAATGTTACATATAAGTATTTTAAAGAGATCATGTCACATGTTATAGTTAAATAATTTATTTAACGCTCATAATATCTCCAAATTTGATATATTGATCTTATATAAAGATAAGAGATTGTATGCAAATTGCTAGGCATGCTTTCAATTTCTTTCTTTGTTTTTTTTTTTTTTTTGTTTTGGGGGAAGGACCATTTCCACTGATTCTCATCCTAAACAAAGCTACTCTTCTGATTCTAAATATAAGACATAATTAAAGAAATTGACGTGATTTTTAAATGTAAAACCTATTTTAATTGTCACAATAATAATCAAGCAGGGAGTAAGGGAGTTAAGAAGGATGATTAAGGTATTTTAGAAAAAAATGTATTATATTAACTATCTTAGCTAACATTCTTAATCTACAAAAATTAAAAAATTAAGTCTTACATTAAAGACTAAAGTAGTAAGTACTTTTTAACCTTATTCTTGTTTTGTGGGGGGTCAAAGTTGGTTTTGTCAGGCTAGGAGCTATAACTAGATCATCTAGCACAATTGAACAGAAAAAACAATTAAAGGCTCAAAGAAGTTAAATAAGGAATAAAATTCATAAAAGGTTGGCTTTTGACCTAGCTACTAGCTAAAGACAAAATAACAATTGATTTTCACGTTAGTTTTGCAAGCTTAGTGAAGGTGTGATGCATCTTTGATTTGAAGAGAAATTATCTGGTAAAGTGATTTGAGGAGAATTTGATCATGAATCGAATTGAAAAGCTATGTGACAATTGGGTTGACTTAGCAAGGTAATTCTACTAATATATTCCCTTTGTTTCTCACTATAAGGCACGTTTTAAAAGAAATATATAGATAGTTCCGATTATAAGTCACGAAGTGAGATATTAATTAAAATTTTTAATATTACTCATATTTTAAATTCCAGTAATGGATGTTTTTTCATGTTTGATCAACCTATCTCAATTCCTGATCAATTCCTGATATGCATGGAACCTGACCTCATTCTCTTGGGTTTGTTTGGTTCAACATAGAGGAGGGAAGTTGAGGATGGAGATGAATTTTAATATTATTTTGTTTAGACTGATTAGATGGGAGGGGGAAGATTATAATGTTATTTGTTTATTTTAGAAAGAGAAAGAATAAAAAATATTTTTATATAGATAAATTTATTTTTATTTTATTTAAGTGTTTATGTGTGTGTCTATATATATATATATATATATATATATATATATATATATATATAATAAACGCGCGCGCTATAAAAAATAGTGGGTTAAGAATAGACTTTCACTAATTAATTAGAAACGAAATTACATTGCTAATTGATTTTTTTTTTTGTAGTAAATAATTATTGATAACATTTAAAACATTATAATTTTATAATTATAAAATGAACAAAATAATTATAATCATACTTAAATATGAGAGAGTGTGTATATAATTATATTTTCAAACTGGACCATACTTATATATCAATCACATTAGGTTGTTCAATCAAATATGACCACACTTCCTTTTTTTTTTTTTTTCATATGGCGGGATTTATTGTTAACTGACAATAATTTAAATATGGGACATATGGTGATATATGATTGGATAACTTAATGAAATGGAAATAAATTAAAAAATTTGGCCTAAATATTTTCCTTTTAAACTTTTATATATATACATATATTAGACCCAACAAAACATTCCAGCCTGTATGACAATTACATCTCAATTACATCAATTAATAAAATTTTCAATTCCATCAATTACAACCAAGTGTTTTAACTTTAAATTTAGACCAAGTATGACAAAATATCTAAGCTCCATCTCAGCCTCATCTGCCTCGTTTGTTTTCTTAAACAGATTTGGGCTTCAATTTTCAGCTTATTTGATTGTCTCTATCTTTTTATTTCCCGAAAAAAAACTGCCCTTACTAGGCTTAGAGCTTCTCTTTCTTTTTAACTTGAAATTATCATTTCTTTAGGAAATAATGGCTTTTTAAAGATGCAGCCTAATATCCTCAACTAGTTATTCCCCCACTTTATCTACTTATTGCACGCCCTCTCAAGAATTTAAATAATTGATTCTGGCTAATTTCACTTAATTAGCCAAATTTCATAAAATAAAATCCAGAAATTTTCACATGAGAAATTTTTCTCATTTTGACTTCTTTTGGTCCTCAAATAGAGAACAAAACTTTTTTTTTTCTGTGTCTTCCATGAATCTTTGAGAATTTGCTTAAGTTTCATTCATAGTTTTAAAGACCAACCCTTATTCTCGTATTTGGCCATTCTCAAAAAGGTCGGATATTACATATATATATACTCACAAATATGAAATTTTTAAGATTCCAATCAAGGAGCCTGAGGGGAAGAGTGGAGGCTAGTGTTTTTGGTGCTGCAAGGAAGTAAAGATTGAGTTTCTGTTTAGTTCGAAGCATTTTGATTCATGTAAAATCTGGGTCGGACTCTGTTGAAATTAAATGCCAGATTTTATTACATTTGTTGGAGTTTGCAGGGGAGGTGAGGTTGTGTGTCGGAGACTTTAATGATGTACACGTTTCCATGCAAGAGGATAAGAGTGGGGGTAATCCTAAGGCTAATAGGAAAATATTAAATTTCGAGTAGCTAATTGCGGATTGTGAGCTAACGGATTTGGGGTTCCAAGGGCAAAAGTCTACTTGGTGTAATAAACGAATAGATGAGGAGCACATCAAGGAGAGAATTTGTTAGGTATGGAAATAGGCCAGGTCAGGTAAGGCTTTGGCTAGAAAGGCCTGAGCCTGTAATGGAAGCAGAAAGCCTGAGCTTGTGCCTGAGCCTGAATTCAGGTTTTTTTTTTTTTTTTTTGGCTTAGCCCTGAGCCTTCATAAGGCCTGGTCAGGCCTAAAGCCTGTTTAAAGGCCTACTTACAATGTAGGCATTTAAAAAGGCCTCATATTATAGGCCATAAATAGGCTTTATACACTTTAAACCTATCAAAATCTATATAAATATAATTTAAAATTAAAATATAAGAATGAAAAATAATAAATATTATATTATTTATATGATATAAATTAAATTATATTTATTTAATATGTAAATAGGCCAGGCCTTAACAAAATAGGCCTGACCTTTTTGACAAATAGGCTAGGCCTAACCAAGCCCTAAATAGGCCGTCTGATAGGGACTTGACCTATTCCCACCCCTAAGGGTTGCTAAGGGAAGGTTTTCCAAGGACTCAAGTGATGAGGAGCTGATTGGTTGGGATCATTGACCATTAGTAGTTGTTTTGTGCTTTTTCGCCGATGATGTTTTATTCTTTATGAATGCGAAGAAACAAAATTGTCAACGATTGGTTGCACTGTTGAAAGATTATCACAGAGCATCGGGACAGCAGGCTAATTTGGCTAAGTCAGGAAAGTTTTTATTTAAAAACACCACAGAGGAGGTGAAGGGAATGGTGTGTGGTGTGTTAGGAATTGCAGATATAGAGGAGCCTGGAAAATACCTTGGAATTCCAAATGTTTGGGGGAAGTCGAAACACTAAGCCTTAGCCTATAAGAGAGAGAGTGAGAAGAAAAATTCAAGGCTGGAGTGGAAGAAAAAGAAGGAAATGCAAAGTACCTGTGATGTGTCCTATTGTAAAAACGAACCTGAATCTCTTGAGCATGCTATCTTTCTACGAAAGTGTTTGGTTTGACAATGATCTATCACTTCGGTTTGATAAAAAATAGATTTACAACTTTTGGCGGTTGGTGTAAACTATAAAGCACCGATACCAACACGACCTTTTTTATACGTTTCTGATACATGGCGTCAATATATTATTTAAATAATACTAATTGTTCTGGAATATGAACACAAATGTCCAATCTCAAAGGATTAGTAGAAGTTAATATCGGATCGATGTAGGGGCTCTGCAATATCTATGAGAGAGATATAACCGAACCCTTAGAGATCACTTTGTCACACAAATGGCGGATGCCAATAAGGGTGTGGGGTGCGTGCACAATGGAATTGAATTTAGAATAGATGAATAGAATTTGTATACCTTGTGGGCAATCTCCTACTTATATAGAGATTACATGAGACCTTGGTCTACTCCAATACATGCTTGTAGTGCGCCTATTTTCCTGGATCATGCTTGCTCCACTATCTGCTTCGTGAATCATGGTTGGCGTGATTGTAGGAGTGGTATCTTACCGTGTTATGGTGATTCCACTATTGGGCTCTTGTTGGGCCTATCTTTATCGGCCCATTCTGCTAGTCCGTAACAGATGCCCCCAAGCTCGGTGTCTCAGGTCTTTGGGATGCCAAGGTTAATTGCTTCTATGTCGGCCTTTGACTCTAGTACATAGACTTGGGAACTTCAGGTTTTGAACTTTTCGAGTTGCCTTCTTATCTCGGATTTTGCTCATCCAACTTTCTCCTTCTACCCCCCGTCGTGTTTTGCTAAGTTTACATTGTTCCTCGACTTTCATATTTCCCGAGATAAACTTGACTTCCCATTGTTTTTCAAACTATTTTAATCTCGGCATTCTAAGTTAAATTTTCCTGCCACGTATGCTACCCCCAGTCTGAGGTACAATGTGAGTACGAGTTTCTACCCAGGCGCAACCTTTCAATAGCCATGGTAGCGGAGTGCGTTGTAGCGTATAAAACCTATTCTTCTTTGGTACCTCTGCCAGCTGTCTTTGGTTATCGTGCTTATTTAATGCTCACGTCTTTTCGCGATAGTCATGATTACGCTTTTTAGGGTTTTTTCAAACTTGACTTTCTGTGCTTCTCTGACGTCACCAGCCTTGTCGTTTCACCTTCGTGCCTGTTGGCGTTTTTAAACTTGTCTCTTTAAATGCTTATCATCTATATAACTTTAAATGTTACCTTGTTTCAAGTTTTTACGACCATACACTCCTACCGCTACAAAGAAAAAAGCTCTAAAGCCAAGTCTCGCACAACTCTTCCTTCTTATCTCCCAAGCTTTTCTGCACCAGGTAAACTTTCACCAACGTTTTCTTGATTTAGAATCTTTTTACACTTCTTCTTCTTTCCTGCTCTTTGATTCTTCTTTCTTCATTTTTGATACAAACTATTTATGGGTTTTGGGTAGTGTTCTTAAGCGTTTTTCTTGAAGTTCTAGGTCATAACACCCATCTCTAGTTTTTTCACCCATCGTTGCTCCCCACAATGGATAAAAATCCAGACATACCTATAGATATGTACAGTAGGCCTATTCTTGAGGAAGATAAGGAGGTCATTAAAAAGGTTTCCAATAAAACGGCCTACTAGCTGTGGGGTGTTCGCCGGCCTAAAGAATCTGTGAAGCAGATGCACTCAGACCATCTAGTAGTGGTAGTAAGAAAGCTAAACGTAGAGCTCCTCCTCCTCCCCCCCCATAAAGGCAACTCCGATTTCAGTATCCCGGCCCCCTATTCCACCAATTTATCTGCAAAAATTAACCTCTCAAATCTCACTTTCTTCGCCTTCTCCATGTGAAAACTATTTACATGAACATATCACCTTGGTTCAACTCGGTTGAAACAAATATCTTTTAATTAACTAAATTAATCACATAATCTATCAGAGTTGTCGCTTAATACAAGTTAAATAGTAAATAAAATTTTTGTGGAATTTAAAATTTTCAAAATATGCCAAAGTATGCATGATAAGCCCTAATGTGTGGCAATATACAATTATCCATAGATCAAAACAACAAACAGAAGCCCTACTTGATTAAAGTATATTATGCTTCTGTCGGCTTCCCTGTAGGACCTGAACCAGACTGGTCACCTGGGAAAAATTTGTAACCATCAGTCCAGCTCATTATAAATCAATATGTGCTAGTGAGGTGCCAAGTGGAATACAACAGTTCAATCCGAATTAAAATAATTGGTCAACATCCTCTTCATTAATTATCACAATATTAATAAGTATCATAATCGGTGTCTCAAATCTTTTGAATTTAATTCATAGAATCCCTCCCTTCAATCTAACTGAACCACCTTATTTCCTCTGACTAGACTCATGGGCTAAGTTACACCCATGTTACTAGTTACTCCAAAAGCTCACTGGTTAAGTGATAAGGACCGGCCAAAATCCTCAGAGCACATGTCCTAGACTATGGGTCTTTTCCCCACTTTACCCTAGTGAGGCGTCGCTAATGGAGGCATCACTACGTGGTGGAAATAACTTTTCCATTTTCTTTGAAATCTTCCCATCCCAACATTTTAATAATTTAATAGGGGAATTTCCAAATATTCATAATTGTTATGTCATCATATCTCAGTTCCCATAATCATCATAATATTTCAATACATATAATTTCCACTAATAAGATTTCACATGGCACACTTTATTTAAACATGCATAATCATTTCAGAAAATACTCACAGACAACATATTATTATTAATAACATAATAAGTGGAAAGTGGTTACCTCTCGCTTGAGTTAACTACTTTTACACTGCTCTCAAATCAGGGCTTAACACACCCCACATATCAATCTATCACAGCCAATTTACTAACAATTAATAACTCATAAGAAAGTCCACATATCCAGAATTATAATTGATAATAAAAAATATACTAATTTAAATAATAACCCCTTTATTATTTATTTCCATTGTTATCTATTTCCTTATTCCTAATAATTATGACACATTATTATCATTATCATTATTCTTTAATTTAAATTCCTCAATATTCAATATCACATGAACAATTATTTTATAATTATTATCTATTATGGAATTTATCTGGGCTTCCCAAAAATATAATATTAATCATACATAAAGTCTTAAAACCTTGGGTTAAATAAATATAAACTTCCATATTATTCTTTTTCAAGGACTAATTATCATTCAAATTAAGTAAATAATTCATCATTAATATATTATTTATTCCTCCTTTAATAAATAATAACCTTATTCATTTTTCTTAGTTATTCACTTCATTAATTATTTCTTCCCATAGTATTATTATACTTTGATAAATAATTATTATTATTTATCCCATTATTATTCATTAATAACTTCCTTAAAAATTTATAACTCCATTACTATTTATTACCTATAATAATTAACAACATTAATCATTATTACTTAATTACCTCATTTATTATTTATTAAAAATATTTAAAAATTCCCTTTATTATTTAATCTCTTTCCTTAATTATAATCACTATCTTTTATTTGTTTTCTTTATTTTGTCCATGATATGATAAGTGCAACAATATCATAATCAGTTAGTTGGTTGGTTAGATCCTATTATTTAGGATCAATTTAAATCAATTCCTATCTCTTAGAAAATAACCTCTAATATATTTACTTATTATTCTACTACTCACTATTATTAATTATTATAATTATCATTCATATTATTATTTTACTATTTATTCACCATTATTTTAAACTAATTGCAAAATAATCCTTATCATAAAATATATCATATCTTAATATAACCTATTCATATGTTTTGATTATACATATATCAATATGATAACAATACCTATCATTATGTTCTTCTTTCTTAATATATATATATATAAGTTAAACTTCAGTTTCTTTCCCTACACTTCATATCGTTTCATCCCCTTTTCTTTTTCTCGTGCATACACACACGTACAGAAAATAGAGAAGCAAGAAGATTTTCACACACACAGATCCTGTATGAAAGCCTCATCCTTTCTTTCCAATAGCTTAGGTTATATTGATAGCATGTTTACACACACACACACACATAAGTATACACCAGGAGTAGCAAAACAGATCCACAACTCAGCAACTATATTTAAACACACACAGCGAAATGCTCTGCACACTACGCTAACAGCCATAACATTTGAAGAAAAGAAAACGTGACAACATTAACGTTTTTCATGCAGCAAAACGAACGAGCAACATGCCAACAAGAAGAAGCTACGATGACAGTTAAAAAGGAACAGAAAAACATGGTATTAGAGGCCTTACAAGGGTGCTAATTCTCCTCTGTTTTTCGGTGGATAAAACAGAGCAGTTTGGTTTCGGTTTCCCTTGTTCTTGCTATGTAACATCCCAATTTAAAATACCGATTTTTTTTTTTAAAACAAATAGTGATCAGATTCGAGCATTTCGATTAAACGAGTAACTGAATATCTAGAAGTACATAACCATAGCGTAATCATCCTTATACAGTCATCTGTTGATTCCAAAAAGATAATATCTAAATAGTTCAAAAACTAAAACATATAAGCTCTTCCAATCCGCCTACATCGGCTACTTGCCGCTCTCCTCCACCATGGATCCCCCTAAACCTGGAGCTACAGCTGAGATCTAATTCCCAATTGGATCTCAGGTAACGGTTAACCTTATGCTCAAATAAATCATATATAGGCAACAAATAATCATAACAACATAACAGCACATCAATACATAAGCACACAGCAGATGCATGATCAACAATGGATAGAACATAAGCACATAACAATATGTAAAGCCCCACACTATGTCTACACATAAACCAATGCCACGATCTCCCATCGTGTCCTCAGCGCTAGGAAAACCCAACGGCGTTATCAAAACTATAACCCGTAACAAGCTGTATGTATGACTGACAACCCACGACAGAGTTTCAGTATATAAACATGTTTACCATATATATGAATATGAGCAGCATAAGTGTTAAGGTTACAATACGCGTCCGTACCTCCGTTGATGACTTCGGGCACTTCGGTAGCGTTGTGGTACGTTTGACGGTGGTACGACGGTGATTTGATAGCGGTGACAGCGGAAACAGCGGTTCGTGATTTTGGGTATCCTATAAGGATAATATCACCAATATGAATACCTAAGACCATAACAGGCATTTTAGGTACAAATTACCATTTTGCCCCTAGTTTGACTTTTTGGCCGAATTTTGCCAGAGCTTCGCTGTTTTGACTTTACACTTTCAAAATTTTTGCTATAATCTTTCCTCTAACATATTTCTAAAATAGATATCATATTTATTCCTAAAACATGATATTTAAACTAACTTGAAAAATTAAAGACTACTCTAGCATCTCTGCTATAACTACTGAAAGAACTACCGAGCTAAAGACTAGGGACCGAAAACTTACTCAGAGCTTCGCTATGATTTTTCTCCAGACTCCTCCTTCTTCCTTTCTCTCCCAAATTTCAAAATCCTCAAGAGGATTGGTGTGAGGATTGCAAATGGAATGGGTGGCTATTTATAGAAAATCTCAATGGCATTTTGGTAATTTTGGTGAACTTTGTCTGGTTAAATTTCGACCGTTGGATCGCACTTTTGTTAGGTGGTTTGATTTTGGCCATACACCTCCTTGGCCGACCTCACCCCCCCCACAAGAAGACAAAATTGATGACATCAACAAGCTTGTGTCATCTTGCTTTATCAGATAAAATCCCTGATTCGGTGTTCCGATCGCGTAATCTTTATAAAATCTTAAAATTCCGGGAACAACACTCTGAAGATCTTTTCTTCCTCTTCAAGAATACTGGGTTCTTCTACCCTTATACTCTCAGCAAGGACATTCCGTTACTAGCCGAAAATTCTCGGTAATCGGTACCGGTTACAGAAATAACTACGGCCGGCACCAACTTTTGAATAAAAATTCACTGATCAATAATGTATGCTGGTTTTTCTTAACTCATCCCCAGATTCTTGCAACGAAATTATTTTCTATCCGTTCTCATTTATCCTATTCACCTTTCTTTATTATTTTAATATTATCCATTTACCACATGTTTAATCTTATATTATTATAATATTACAAATATCAATCCATCCTTATCTCTCCAAATTTTCGGCCCATCCACCTATATATATATATATATATATATATATATATATATAATTTTTTTCCTTAACCACATATATTACATTTATCCTATATTCATTTTCCACAAAAATTTCCTATTGGTCCATAAGCAATTTCATGGATTTAAGCTTATAAAATTCCCAAAAATTACTTAATTAATCATTTAATAATTTCTAATAATTTTCTTAATTAAAACTCATCATTTTCTCACAACCATTTTATTGACATTAATAATCTAAGCTCCATGCAAATTATTAAAAGTCATAGAATCAATTTCGATTCTAAAATACTTTTTAATTTTTCATCTTTTTATTTTCATAGGAAATATTTTATTAAATTTTCTAAATTAAGAATAATATATTTCTTAAACTTTTAATAATTATTCCATGCCTTCTTAAATTTTCCATAATTTTTTCTTAGTACTTTCTTTTGAAAATAGACTAATTATACTTTATATTTTGAGACCTCATATCCACCTATTTTCAATAGCTATTATTTATCTAAATATATATTTAAGTGTATTATAAAAATTAGGGTATTACATGCTATATATCCCCCTCTCTCTCTATATCTCTGCGTGTCTCTTCTCAACTCTCTCGCTCTCTCTTTGCTTCTCCGTCTCTCTCTCAGTCTCCTCGGACTCACTGGTTCCGATAGGCTTCAAATGCAAGGGAGCAGGGACTTATATGGGGCTGGGTGGTCTGGCCTTGCGTGATTTACTTCTGATTGCTGCGTGATTTCCGCTGGTTTTTCATCCTTCCCTGCTGCCTTCGTGATCTGTGTGAAGGGCTGAAGAAACATGGGCTAGGCAGCAATGGAGGAGGGAGAGAGTATCATGTATATTGGGTTTTGTTTTATTGTTTGCTTTTGCCATGGTTCTATTATGCGACGGCTGCATGAATCTGGATCAAAGAGTGGGATGTTTGTGTGTTGGCCGAAAAGACAAATAATATTGGATCTTAATTTTGCTTAAGGTGGAGGCTGCACGTCAGGGAGTGTTTAGTCATGGTATTGGGCTTTCATTTATGCTTCTAATAGGCCGAAAGAAATTGAAAATACGATGGGCCAGGGGAAGTAAAATTCTGGTGTTTATATATATATATATAATTACTTATGGAGTAAAATTTCTGGTGTTTAAAATTCTTTAATTTCCCTTTAGGCATGTTTCTCTTTGGTATACAATATTGTTTTCTAACATATTTTTGGCCTAAAATAATCACTTCCTTAAATTATTATTCTTCCCAAATTAATTTAAGGAAGATTAGTCTTTCTTTTGAATAATCTAAATTTTGTAATTATGAAGACCAAGATAAAGAATAATCATTATTAATTTCTTTTATAATATTTAAATTTGAGTTACCCAAATTTGCAAGTTTACATCGGTTAAAAAGACTAAAACACTAAGAGCTCGTTTTTATAATCATTATCTAGGTCCTTAGTCACCTTCATGTTGGCCCGATACAATCACACCCCAATGGCTAGACTTGCGCTCTAGCCTTTGAGAACATATGTATAGAGCAACAATTAACTTGTACAGTTCCTTTATTGTTTTTTTTTTTTCATCTTTTTACTCCCATAAACACCTATAAAACCAAGGAGAAACCCATAGAATTTACATGGACCACCCTTAGGGGAATCCGAGGTAAAAAACTGTTTAACTCGTATACAGAGTCTTTCAAATCTTTTAAATCGGCTTTCTTTAAAGTCGAAGCCATTCCAAACCAAACACCATGGTTCCTTCAACCAAACGACTTTGGGGAACTGGAAGAAAAATTCCCCCTGTATTGGACCAATGAACACCATGACCTGTCTCCCAAAGCCTTCAACTCAAAAAAGAAAAGTTTTAACTCGGCTAAAGAGGAGGCTATAAAACTGTTAGAGGATCTCGGTGAAACTATGGGACCGTTTGATGTCGAGGTCTACTTATCAGTCTCCTTGAAGAAGAAGAAAAAGAGAACAGTAGCGAGTATGCTTGACGTTGTAGTAATATTTATTTTATCATTGTTTTATCAACTTATTGATCACCTTTTTGTCCTTGCAGAACAAACTATGTCTACCGTGCCAGCATATATGAACAGATTAGCTCGGCAGGCGGCTGCCAAGGAAGCCGGCGCTGGTGGGAAGAGACAAGCGCCAAAGTCTGGGAAAAGTACCAAGGCTCCCCTTCCCAAGAAGTCAAACACTGGGCCGACAAAATTAGTGCCTGAATTGATCGTCCTTCCAACCACTTCTCCAGCCGCTACCTCTGATGACCTTGTCATGCCATCTTTTTCAAATGTAACTCAAGCACAGGTGTCAGTTGCCCCTTCTTCTAACATTTATCTGTCACCGTCTTACCTACGGGACCATGGGGTCGACCCATTTACACAAAATAGCATCCGCCCTTCGTTAAGCTGGTTCTCCCCCGAGCCTATGTCTACCGCCGAAAAACAAATACTGGTCGAGATCGAACAACAAGCGATGCGTGCTACCAGGCTTGCCCAAGCCGTTAGCTTTTTTAAGACCCAATGGGTGGAGGCAGAGGCAAAGCTGAAAACTGCCGCATCTGAGTAGGCACAAGCAATAAAGGTGACAGTTAAGGTAGTTGTGAGGTCAGTGGAAGATGCCCGAGATAAGGCCAAACAGGCAAAGGCGAAAGCAGAGGAAGCTGCTGCTGCCTTAGGTAACAACCTTAAAGCGACCCAACTGGAGGTTGAGGAGGGAAGAAGGAAGCATGAATAGGATGTTGTTGAGATTTCCTGGACATTGGCCTGTGTTCAAGGCCTGGAGGGGCAACTGGCCATAGCCACTACTGATATTTGTTAGACCTAGCTGTCACCGAAGAGAGGGGTGAATTGGGTGTTGGATAAAACTTTTGGAAACTCAGAAAATCTTTTCGCAACTTACTCAAGGAGGTTTGAATGACAATAATAATTTATAAACCAATAGACAGTCATTCAAAATATATATGATGAAATGTAAGAGTTTAGGGAAGAGAATATGCAAACAGATATTTATACTGGTTCGGCCCAATCCTTGACCTACGTCCAGTCCTCAAGCTGCACTTGAAACTTCCACTATCTCCTTGTTTAACCAGGCACAAGAGAAAAGCCTTTACAACCTCACAGGTTTATTCAGGCACTTGTGCAGCCTTTACAATCTCCATGGATACAATTACACTCTATACTCAGGATAATCCTTTCACACTCGGATTCACTACCCCTTACAAGCTGCAATTGTTTGCCTAACACTTTAGGTCCCAACCTCAAGATTTTACAGATAATCAAATAAGAATTCTAAACTCCCCACGAGTAGATAGAGTGTTAATCACTGAAGTTCATAATCTATCATTTCACTCTCTACTGTAAAAACAGAGTGTATGAGCTATCGACAATGAAGTAATAAAATCATTTCGTTGGCTCCGTTGATTCTTTCATCAATCGTCGCCACTTCTTCCAGTTTGAAAACTTCGCAATTTATAGGTTATTGTGTTTTGACTGTTGCGAGCGTTCGAACATTGGACATCAGTTGGAAGTAGCAGTTAAATAAATAGCTGTTGAAGCTTCTAACATCATCATCTGCTTTATTGCACAAACGTTTGCTTCATAGAGGAATGTCTTTGGCTCATTCTTCCTTAATCGATCGTTGTAGTAGAAGTAGAAGGAATGTAGAAGTCTTTATCAGTCCAGATGCTTTATTAAATACTTTCATGCAGTATTTAGTTTAGCATTGAATGTTGCTGACATCACAATTTGTTTTTTATCTCAGAGCATCAATCTCTTGCTGGAATTCATCATAACCAAAACTTTAAAGTATAATTAGTTATGATAATTAAAATACAACATGGAACAACAGAAAAAGATAGTTTAGGAACAGATCGAAGCTTAAACATTTTAAACGATCACATATTAGTTCACAGCCCTTTAACCTTGAGTCATGGATGAAACCTCGAGTTTCTCAGAAAACTCGAGTTAAGTAAACTACCTCGAGGTTTTGTATGTCCAATTCAAAATAACGGATAGCAAAAGACTTGGACAAGTGAAACTCAACCTCAAGTTTGCTTACTACCTCGAGTTACAAATCCCAGCCTCGAGTTAATTTGACAGCAATCCTCAGCACTCAAGATTTTTCACTTTGTTGGCTAAGTTCTAGTAACCATAGCATCTCCGTTCGTTAAAGCATCTTGGCAAATCACATATATCCTTAGAATACTCTTTAAGTATTCTTTCCAATGCAAGAAGATAGCTCCAAACTCATTGTATGTTGAGCACTATGATGAGATTAATAGAAGTTTTTCTTGAACCAATCGTTTTTGTACAATCCTGAACAGACTCTCAATTTCCAAAAAATCATATCTCTCTCATTTGATCTTTGTTTTTTGTGATCTTGATGTTTTTGGAAAGGTGTGTGAGTTTAGTTTCATATGCCACCTATTTTAGCCCAATCCGATTTGTGGTTTGTGAGATATCCTCAATTTAGTAAACCTTGGTCTGCTGCATGACGGTGACAGATGACTCAACTTCAAAAATTCATAGCTCTCTCATCTGATCCTTTTTGGACTTGAATTTTTGTCAAGATGACACCTTAGATGTCTAGTTTCATTCAATATTTATTATACCTCAATCCAATCTCTGGTTAGGGAGATATCATCGATTTACTGAACATCACCCAAAACAGAGTAGAACAGAGTTGCTGGAAGCCATATTTACCTCGAGGTTGGTTGGTCTACCTTGAGTTTTGGCCCAAACTCGAGGTCAATGACTCTACCTCAAGGAAATCCATTAGAAAATACGTTTTTGCTGATGTTAGCTCATCCCAAAGCTTATTTTAACTTCGATTTGAGCTATTCCAACTCTCATTTGATCGTGGAGACTTCTAGAATCAATATGCGGGCTTGTATAGTGACTTTCTCATTCCATTCAACAATATTTTTCTTTCTTTCTTCTCTTCTCTTAATGATTCTCCATAATTTAACTCTTTCTTTCTTCTCTTCTCTTATTCTTCATCATTTGGCTCCACATCTTCTTTTCTTCTTCTTCATAAATGACTTTCACATTTTGAATCAGAACAAGATCCCACTATCTATGGCGTCCAACGACGTTGACTTGAACCACATTACCTTAGATCCTTAACTGTATCGATATATTAACCAGAGGATTTTAAGATGGTCTAGAATGTGCAATTTATCTTAGCAAGCTTGCTGATAGAGAAAAAGCAAGGATATTAACTAAATGCAATCATGGATGACTTGATCAATGTGGCATGTAAACTTTTTACTCTAAGGGCATCTATATAAGACATCATCAAAACTAATCATATCTAACAATATTATCGATCTGGAGAGCGGCGTGGAAGATTCCTTTGCCAACGCCTTGCCCTCTTTGATGCGGTGGTCAAGGATGGGAAACTTATCTCGGCTAGTGCTTTGAACGTGTCGGCTGGCGAGGGCCCATTCGGGGTAGGAAATGCTTATGACCAACCGGATGGAGGGAATGTTGAACTGTAGTCTCCAACCATGCCAAGCTCTAAAGTAGCAGAATAGCTTCTTGTTTCTTTCTTCTTCTTTTTTTTGTCTGAGCTTAAATCTCAATTTATATCATGTACTCTTTATTCATGAATGAAATATTCTTCGCATTTTACTATCTTGTTTGATATTCCAAACTCGAATTACTTTTTCCGCTTTATCTTTTTAACGTCGGCGTATTAACTTCAATCATTTTCTCATGTGGAAATAACGTATCCTAAGTTATTAATAACCTTGCTACTTAAGACCAGTTTCAACTGAATCTTAATTTAACCAGCTTGATCAGGGCTGATGTAATGGATTTTTCAACTTGGATATCATTTATTTATCAACCTAGGCTTGTTGGCCTTGCCAACATAAATAACTCAATTAAGAATATAGAATAGACTTGGCGGTGAAACCCGTCGCAGAGAATTTTTTAAAGTGGATTCTATGACTCCACCTTCTTTTATTCAAATGGACTTAACAACGTGACCGTCGTGATTGGCTCCACAAGAGCTTATATTCAGATGGCGACTATGTCGCTTACAAAATAATGGGCTCTACAGGAGCTTAAATTTAAATGGCGACTAAGTCACTTACAAAATAGGCTCATGATCATGCTGCCTTTAACATAGACTCGCGACTATGTTGCCTAAAAACCTCAACTGTAGTAAGTTTTTACCTTGTTTACATTCCACGTTCTTTTCACGGCCTCCTTCTTCAGGGTTTCAAGCACATAAGCTCCGTGCCCTAATGCCTCTTTAACCTGATAAGGGCCTTCCTAATTCACTACCAGTTTCCCTTCTCACGCATTCTTGTTCCCTATATCGGTTCTTCGTAACACTAGATCACCCTTCTCAAAAGACCGAGGTCTCACCTTTTTATTGTATTTGATTGCGACGAGTTGTTTTGCGGTGAGGTTTCAGCAATGTGTAGCAACTCTGACCTCGTCAATGAGGTCTAACTCGATAGCAATGGCTTGGTTATTCTTGTTTTCTTCGTACAAAGCCTTGACTCGCCTCCAAGAAGGTTCCCCAATTTCTACTGGTATCATAGCTTCACAGCCGTATGTCAGCCTATAGGGGGTTTCCCCTTTGGCCATTTGGATACTCGTCTGATATCCCCATAACACCGCATATAATTGCTCGACCCAGTCAGTCTCGGCCTCTTCCATCCTCCTTTTGAGACCATCAACAATTATTTTGTTTGCACCTTCGGCCTGGCCATTAGATTGCGGATGCTCGACCGAGGCAAAATGCTGAATAATCTAAAAGTCGGACATAATCTTTTGGAAACCCTTATCCATGAATTGGGTTCAATTGTCAGTGACTATTTCTGCGGGGATTCCAAAGCGAGCGATAATACTCCTTGCCATGAATTTTTGTACACGAACCGAGGTTATGGTAGACAATGGTTTGGCTTTGATCCACTTCGTAAAATAATCTACTGCCACTACCAACCATCGTAATTGCCCCGGGGCTCTCTGGAATATACTTAAGAGATCCAACCTTTACTTCTAAAATGACCATGGTGCCGATATATACTTCAGCTCGGTTGGAGGAGATCAAATAACTTTGGCATGCTTTTGACAGCTGTCGCATCTCCAGATGTGGTTTTTTGCATATGTCGATAACGTCGGCCAATAGTATCCAGCTCTTATGGCCTTTCAAGCTAATGCCTTGGCCCCCATGTGTTGTCCGTTGATGCCCTCACAAATTTTGGCCAACACGTATTTTGCTTCTTGGGGACTGAGGCATTTCACCATTGGTGAGTGCAAGCCCTTTCGATATAATTAATCGTTCACCATTGCATAAGATGCAGCCATTCTTACGAGCTTTCTCTCCTCTAAGGAGTCATCCAAGAGAATTCCTCGTTCAAGATAGTTGACAATGGGTTTCCTCCAATCACTAGCGTCTGAGATAATCATTACACACGTTGGCTCTTGCAAGCTTTGCTGCACCACAGTCTGATGATTTCTAGCACCTTGAGTACTAGCCAATTTAGATAAAATGTCAGCTCTGGTGTTGTCTTCTCTTGGGATGTGTCTCACCACCACCTCATCAAAGTCAGCTATGATTGATTTGACTTTTCCGAGGTATTTGACAAGTAGTGGTCCCTTAGCTTGATAAGTCCCGTTTATCTGAGATGTCACCAAATGAGAGTCGGTAGACACTTGCACATTCCTCACCCCATTTTCTTTAGCCTGAAGTAATTTGGCAATGAGGGCCTTATACTCGGCCTGGTTGTTGGACGTTTTAAAACCAAGACTTAGTAAGTGTTCAATGGCACACTCTCTATGGGCTTTCCAAGATGATTCGGGCCTCACTTCCTGTGGCATTGGATGATCCGTCAACAAACAAGTTCCATTGAGCAACCTCCCCAGAATCCTTTCTCTAGATGGAGTGAGTTCCACTAAAAAATCGGCCAGAGCTTGAGATTTGATCACATGTCGAGCTTCATAATTGATGTCAAACTTGGATAACTCTATCGCCCAGCTTGTCATTCTTCCACCTAAGTCGTGTTTATAGAGAATCTGCCAGCCAGATTGGCTGATTTGTCTTGACTACTATAGGATGGCTATGGAAGTACTGTCACAACTGTCGCGCTGTGGTTAACAACGCAAAAGCCATCTTTTTGAGCTTTTGATATCTGAGCTCGGAACCTTGGAGAGCCCGACTTACGAAGTACACCAGTGTCTGTCCCTCTTTTGGTTCTCGTACCAAAGCCGTACTAACAGCTTCTTCTCTAACTGCCAAATAAAATATCAAAATTTCCCCTAGTTCAAGTTAGCTTAGTATGGCAAGGCGGCCAAACACTGCTTTATTTTACTAAATGCTACCTCGCACTCTACACTCCATTCATGAATGGCCGCTTTTTTAAGCAATTTCAAGAGTAGGAGTGAATTCTCTGCTGATTTTGGTAAGAACCGGGTTTAAGGCGGCCAGCCTTCCTGTGAGCTGTTGTACTTCTTTCTGACATGTTGGGGCCTTCATATCCAATACTGCTTGGCAATTGTTGGGGTTTGCCTCAATTCCATGATGGGTTAGTAGGAAACTTAAAAACTTTCCCGATGGAACACTGAAGGCACATTTTGCCAGATTAAGTCGAATTCGATAAGCCCATAACTTATCAAAAGTCTGCTACAAATCTTGTATATGTTCTATTGGATTAATCAACTTTACAATCATATCGTCGATATATACTTCAACGTTCTTTCCCAGCTGGTCCTCGAAGACTTTTGTCATCGTTCACTGATAAGTTGCATTGGCGTTCTTTAGGCCGAACGGCATAACATTATAGTAGTAATTGGCCCTTTCTGTAATGAACGTCGTCTTTTCTTGATCTTTGGGATCCATGACAATTTGATTATACCCCGAATATGCATCCATAAACGACAGGAGTTGAAAGCCCGTGGAATTGTCTACTAGCTGGTCAATGTTGGGCATAGGAAAGGTGTCTTTAGGGCATACCTTGTTTAGGTCCTTATAATTGGTGCAGACCCTCCACTTGCCATTGGGTTTCTTAACCAAGATGACATTGGATAGCCATGTTGTGTACTGGACTTCTCGAATAAAGCTAGCTTCCAGCAGATCTTTGACGTGTTCTTTAAGAGCTACTATCCTATATGAGCTGAGCTTCCTTTTCTTTTGAGCAATTGGGTAGACCCTGGTCGAACTACAAGCTTATGACAACAAAAACTTGGATCTATCCCCAAAATGTTGGTTGGTCCCCATGCAAATATGTCGGCATTCTTTCTCAAGCATTCTTCCAGTGCCAAACGGACCTCGGGGTCTAACTCCTTGCGATCTTGGTAAGTTGCCCCGGTTTATCACCCAGGACGAGGTTTTCCAGTTCTCCACTTGGCTCTGCCCTCAGAATTTTGTCCTCCTCCCTCATATCCAGCTTGACCAAGTGAATGTTCTCTTTCCCTATAGCCTGAGAGGAGGATGGGTCGTCTTTACTCCCTTTGACCGAATCATAGTAGCACTGCCTCAATTCTTTTTGATCTCCCAGGATAATGACTATTTTGTTTTTTCTGTTGACTAGCTTCACCTTCTGATGCTTTGTGGACACCAGCATGTCCCAGTTGTGTATTGTTGGTCTTCCGAGGATAATATTATAGGGCGAAAGGAAGTTTGCAACCACAAATCTGACGATTTCTGACTTAAAAGCCTCCTTTATCCCTAAAAATAACTTCAAGTCTATACATCCTTTAGGCCTAGTATCTTGGCCATTGAAGTCTGTCAAAGTTGTTTTGCATGGTCTCAATTCTGTCGGGTCAAGCCTCATCCTTGAATGCCTCCCATAAGATTATATCCACTGTGCTCCCATTATCGACCATTATTTTTTGAACCCAGCAATCTACAATTGTTCCTGTTATCACCAAGCTGTGGTGATGACTTGGAGCAACATCTTCCAAGTCGGCTTTTGCGAAGTTGAGCACCGGTGACTCTAGCTCCCTAGTTCCTCTTTTAAATCTTGGGCGATCTCAGATCGCTAGAACCTCCTTCAAGTACTTGCATCGCTGATTTTGAGAATCTCCTCCACCTCCTGGACCCCCACTAATCACATTGTAGTCATATCTTACCTCGGGGAATTCGTCATCACTTTCCCCTGGCTTTTGCTTTTGCACCCTTCTTTTCTATTTAGGACTTCAGTTCTGCCCTTCAATAGGACACTTATTATTCTGTCGCTCCTGCATTTGAATCACATATCACTGTAACTTGCCTTTTCAGATGAATTTTTCCACAGCATCTCTCAAGTCCCAACATTGATCGGTAGTGTGCCCGTGTTGGTTATGGAATTCGCAATATCATGATTTGTCCAAGGTAAACTTGTTTAGAAGGAGCCGGGTTTGTTCTACCTTTTTCATCTCAGTTAAGGTGACCTCTCTCCATATTTGCTCCTGAGATATTTTCAATGGCATATATTTCTCATACCTTCCTTCCGCTTTGTTTCCCCGAGGTTTATTGTCTATGAAATGTTTTTGATTATCTAGCCTTGAGCCGCTTTGCTGATCTTTGTTCTTTGGGGGTGGGCTCCTGATTTTCCCTCTGTTACCTCAATTGGCAATCTCTAGTTGTTCCAATTCTAAGTATTGCTTTGACCGATCTCTAAACTCGGCTAAGGTTTTAACGTGTTGCTTCATAGATGATCTCTTCAATCGAGATTCATCATCTAAGCCTGCTTTGGCTAGATGCAGGTGTACGTCTTCCTTTAGTCCTGGAACTTGTAAGGCGGCGTCCTTAAAGCGCTTAAGATATCTCTGTAAGGTTTCATTGGGACCCTACTTTATCTTCCCGAGTTGAAATTCAATCTTTGGTTGCTTCCTGCTAGTTGCGAAATTCAATAGAAACTTTTGTCCAAAACCATCCATGTCCCGGATTGACTCTGTGGTAGCAAATGAAACCATAGTTGTGTGGCCCCTCGCAACGTTCCCGTGAAAATCTAGGGTATGGTTGGTCCTTTGAATCCTTTTAGCATTATCTCTATACCGAAATTGTTAAGGTCAACCTGTGGGTCCTGGGTCTTATCGTATTTTGGTAAATCCCTCAAGTCAAAATCCTTGGGATATATGGCTGCTCTGATTTCATCAGAGAACAGGCCTTGAATTCCCTCGGTACCTACTCTAGCCGATGTTTCTGGATTGGCCGGGGTTAATGGAATCAATCCTGCCTATCTGTGCTCTGATTTACTTGCGTTGCACTTGATTTTCCTGTGCTTTGATTTTCTACCAGCTGTTTTTCTGAAGTATTCTCCCTGGTATGCTTGGTATCGTTCCAAGGTGCACCTATGTCTCCTTGTTGAGCTACCGTAGTAATACTAACCTTGCTGGGGTTACTAGTATCTCAGTCATTGTTTTGTCCTGGGCTCTCTAACTGCCATCCTCCGAAGCTCCTCCTCTCGAGTTCTTCCTTGGTCAAGCCCGTTTTGTTTCTCCTTTCCACTATCGAGGTAATACTAACCTTGCTGAGGTTACTAGTATCTCGGTCATTGTTTTGTCCTGGGCTCTCTAACTGCCATCCTCCAAAGCTCCTCCTCTGGAGTTCTTCCTTGGTTGAGCCCGTTTTGTTTCTCCTGTTCACGATTGAGGTTTGATCCCTCGGCCCTTACTTGAGCCGAGTTATGCCTATTTACCTTGTTCGGCCCAACCTCATCCCTATTTTCATGTCGGGTAGAGACCACGATTTGGTTACGGTCAATGTTTTCTCGGCTAACGATTTGATCATCTCATTCTTCTTGACCCAGCCTATCATCCAAAATCAATTGCAGCCTATATCTTTCTTCCTGCCTCCATACAGCATCTCGGCGTTCCATGTCCTCTTGTACGCCGGACGTCAACTTCTCTTTGTAACCTGTTACGGTTTTCCATATCTTCCATATGCCTGAACAGTATCTCCATTACAGTGTCTCCTAGAAAGGGTCTTGAGGTTAGAGCAGCGACTGTACTTGCTAGACAACTTGGTTAGTGGGCGCTAGAAAGGTTCTAGTGTCGGCCATTTCATCCTCGGTTTCAATTTCAACCTGATTGTAATCAGGCGGCACAAAATCAAAATTCCGCATGTGTTGCCCAAGACCCGGTTGTGGCAATTGCATTGGTGGTTCCTGACGGGATACCTAACTTCGACTTCTAGTGTTTGCCATTCTTAGCGAGTTCTTTTCGGGAATCATAATTTAATGTCCCCACAAACGGTGCCAATGTTCTGGAATATAAACACGAATGTCCAATCTCAAAGGATTGGTAGATGTTAATATTGGATCGATGTAGGGGCTTAGCAATATCTATGAGAGAGATATAACCGAACCTCTGGAGATCACTGTGTCACACAAATGGCGGATGCCAATAAGGGTGTGGGGTGTGTGCGCAATAAAACTGAATTTATAATAGATGAATAGAATCTGTGTACCTTGTGTGCACAGAGCAATGTCTTGTGTCCAGATGTGATGTAAATAAATGAAAAGGATGTTGGATGGGAATAGGGGAACGCTAGAAGGGGATGATGATTAAGATTGTAAATCCTAGGAAAATTATTGTTATTTCCAATTAGGGGCAGCCGGTGGAGTTCAAAGATCCACAAATTCAGGTTAAGCCCAAATGAAAAGAACAAGCAAGCAAAATAGCATGTAATGTTCCCACAGTATGTATTTTGCCAGCTATACCGTATTATAATTCTCCTTTTATTTTTGGTTGAGTTGAGGTAGATTTGTGTTCTTGTTATTGGTTGTTTTTAGTTTAGGAAAAATCCTTTAAGGTCCCAAGGAATCAAGAAAATGTCAAAAAAGTCTCACAAAATAAATTTTAATGTCACATGAGCCTCAAAGAGTTGTTAAAATTTAAAACCTACATATAGAGTTTTTAATGCCTTACTGATGGAGTTATTAATGAAACTTTTATTATATAAGAAGTTTTTGTGGGACTCTTTTGACATTTTTTTAGTCATTTGAAACCTTAAAAGGATTTTCCCTTTAGTTTATGAAATGAGTTGTGTGTTTAGAGGGTCTTTTCTTCTACTTTTTTGCCTTTTTTTTTCTTGATTTGTTTGCATAGAAGTGATAAATGCATTAATTCATTATTATTTGAAGTAGACAAAAAGGCCTACCATATAGAGTTTATCTTGTTTAAATTGTAACATCCCATTTTATAAACGTTTCCATAGTATCATTGATCAGAGTTGAGCGTTGAAAATTTTTCAAAATAAAGAGTAGCTAAATAATATTGTATGCAATGTATCAATTTGAACATTCAATGGTACATTTATCCAAGTTCCTAATACACCTAAGTACAAATCAAAATAATAACGTCTCTGCTTGGTTCTTATGCTGGCTTCTTACCCTTTCTGCTTACTCCTATCCTCAGTCCTTGGTTTCCCGGACATGAAGCTATGGTAAGAACTGAGGTCTAATACCCATCGGACCTCAGGTAATGGTTAACCTCATGCTTATGTAAACAGTATATGACAGGTATCACATAATAATAAACATAATCATAATTTCAAATTCATACTAACATGTAAGACAATAACATAACATAACCACTGCAATATGTATGTTACCCCAGTTTACACTATTCACCAATGCCACGATGGCCTATCGTGTCCTCAGCGCTAGGAAAACTCAACGGTGTTATCAAAGACTATAACCCGTATTCAATTCAGTAAGTAAAGAGCAATTTCAAAACATGTGAGTACAACTATCATATATAGGCAAGCCATAAGCATAAGAGTTAAGGTTACAATACGCGTCCGTACCTGAGTTTTGGTACGTTCCGTTGGTCAGAGAAACGATCTCTGATATCCTATAAGGGTAATATCGTCCCAATTAATTCCCAAATATTATTCCAAGAGATACCTTGGCCACAAATGACAATTTTACCCTTGGAGGATTTATTTTCAATTATTTCCTCAAAATTTCGGAAAAAAACGCTGGTGCAGAATTTCTGGGCAGAATTTTGTCTGACTTTGAAAAATTATAACTAATTCTAGAAAAATCAAAACGAGGATCCGTAAAATTTCTTGGAACCCTTGAGATCTCTATTTTTAAGGAAAAATATTTAAACTTACCCAGAATTCATGGATAATTCCCAGTTTCCATGTTTCAAACCACTGCCCAGAATTTTCCCCCAAAAACGTAGCTTAACTTCTGGGATTTTTATCTTTTTACACATAACTTCAAATGACACACTTTAGGTATATTTGGAAAGCCCTATATGTCTAATTTTACCATGAATTTTCTCAGAATTTTAGAATATCATATTCTTCATAAAAGATTAACGTTTTTGCTACTGATTTCAGAAATTACTAACTGATGAAATTTCGCCGGAACTTCGCTATTTTGATCATAATCTTCTAGGAATTTTTGCCATACTCTTTCTTCATCAATTTTTCGAAATAAAGGCAATGGAAACCATAAAAATATGAAAATAAAAACTATATTTGGAAGATTGAAAATCAAAATAACATTTCCTAACTTTTCCACCACAAAAACTAAGAACTAGAACTAAAAGACTAAAAGCTTCCTTACCTCTTGTAAATCCTTGCTTCTTGCTTCTTGAAGCTCCTCTACACTCCTCCTCACTCTCTAAATTTCGGTTCCTAGCTTAAGGAATTGGTGAGAAATTTGTGAAGCTTAGGGTCCCTATTTATAGCAAAATGTGATGGCATTTTTGTAGTTCTTTCACCTTGCATTTTAACCATTGGATTACCCTTAGCTAGGAAGTTTAAATCTCCTCCTTATAGATCCCTAAAAACTGTCCTCCCCCCCCCCCTTTTTCACTAAGTTTTGCTTTACTTTATCCCCAAGTCATTCTACTTCTTCATTAAGTTTTACTTTACCTCCTAATTACTTCCAAATGCTAATTTAGTTAGGTATAAGTTGGTGTTTAAATCCAAAATCCAATTCCACTTTTGAAATCCTAATTTTATGACTAGATTTATGGTGATTTTTAATTCCCAAAACACCTAGGTATGAGTCCTAAAAGTATACGAAAATGACTTTGAGAATAGCCAAGTTAAAGTTCATAATTCACTGGTTCTAAATATGTATTTATATTTAATACTTAGTTCCCATATTTCAAGATATAATTTAATTCCTATGAATTCTCCTTGATTTGCATTTGATTAAAAATTACTTGCTCCCCAAGTTTCCTTTTGGATTTTAAACCATCATTTACCTTAGTTAATTTTTGACTTCTTCCTTGTTCCCCAAGTATCAAAAACCATCCCCCTCTATTATTTTTAATTATCAACTTATGTTTTAAGGTTCTCACAAACTCTAGAAGAAAAATCTCTCATTGGTCCAATTAATTTCACAAGGGTTTAGGATTAAGGATTAATATAATTTCTTCACTCTTAAATTGGTAATTTTCACCACTTTTATTAGTTAAAGGGAAAAATTACTTAATCCTTGGTGACTATTGCTAATATAGTGTTTTAGGGGTTACTAGGCTTAATTACCAAAATTTAACAAAGGTTCTAATTTAATTTCAATGATTAACAACTCCTTGTATGCTAAACTTAGCTTCTATATACCATTTGGTTTTTAATTTAATTGATATCTCCTTAATTATGACTTTTATAAATTAATTATTAACTAATTTCAAAAATTATTAAAGTATCTCAATTATTGCAATTTCAATTGCCCAATAATTGTTACTAATTTCCTCTAATTGATTTTATCATCCTCTGATGATTTTAATTGCTGAAATAATATAATTATGATTATACTAAATTGTGATAATCTTAGGATATTTTATGATCTTTAATATGAATCAGAGAAATTAGCCTTTAGGCTTTCTAATTCTAGGGAAAATTACTTAGGAATAAAAATAAATCCAACACCAAAATTTGAGACCACATATTCACCTATTAAAAATAGGTATTTTCTTATCAAAATATAGTGGCTAGGCTAAACAGGACTTTTAGGGTATTACATAAACCATTTCAAACTCAATTCTAATTTGTTGTTTTTTTAATCATTAAACCACCTAGTTCATTGTCATTTTCCTACCTTTATAATGCCTTGGGAATGAGACATGCACTACTATAAAATATAGCTTTTACTTCCCCAATTGGCGTCCTATTATAAAAAAAGGAAGTAAAAAATAAAGAAGGTGACATTTTTGTAATCATATGTTAGGAAAGTTGATTTTTGGTGTCTAACTTATAAACTTAGACTCCAAAAGTGGACCCTAGCGCCAAAAGTTAGCACAAAATATTCGCCAAAAATTGGTTTGGCGCCAAAAGCAAGACTTTTGAAGTCTAAGTTTAATTAATAGACTCTAAAATTCCGCCCCAAACCAGCACCAAAAATTCATTAAAGCGTCAAATATCATTTCATTAGCTCTGGATATTTGTTTTGGGTAAAGAATCTGTTGGATCTGGCTATCACCCAAGAGGGGGGTGAATTGGGTGTTTGATAAAACTTTATCAACTTTAAAAATCTTTTCGCAACTTATAAATTGACAGTTAGATATTGAAAGATAAGCATGTACTGGAAATGTAAAAGATAAGGGAAGAGAGTATGCAAACTGTGATTTATCCTGGTTCGGTCCAATCCTTGACCTACGTCCAGTCCTCAAGCTTCACTTGAGATTTCCTGTCCTCCACTCAAAAACAAAACATGTGGAGATTGATATCCATTTTCTTCAAGAGAAAGTTGCAGCTGGGCAAATTCAAATTGGCTACGTCCCGTCTAGAGATCAAGTAGCTGATGTTTTAACAAAACCATTGGGAAAGAATTTGTTTCTACCTTTCCGAGATCGTTTGAATGTCTTAGATGTTGATTGTTTAATGAAAAACAAAGAAGTTGCTTAAGGAATATTAGAGTATTAGATAAATCAATTTGTTATCTGTTAAGTTGGCTAGCTGTCAGTTGTAAAACGGTTCAGTACAACAAGAGTTAAGATAAGTAGTTAGCATTCTGTTTTGACTTGAACACGTGTACATCACTCACGCTATTATACTGTACAAGCACTACACGTAAGCTCTTCTATATATATCACACAGTGTAGATCAATAAAGGCACGATTCCAGATCCAATAATTCTCTCTGCTCTTCATTGCTTTCTATTATCCAATCCCCTTTTTCTAGCATTCTTGTTGTTGACGATGACCCAACTTGCCTTTTCATGTTGGGGGCTCTTCTTCGAAAATGCCAATATAACGGTTTGCTCCTTCTTCTTTTGATTTCTCCTTCATTATTCTAGTTCCCCTTTGCGGATTCAGGATTTCTATACATGCTTTATCATATAGATTTTGAATTTCAACTGGTTTTTTCTATGCCAAGTCTGTTAATTCGTTTGGTATATATTATTGGAATTGAAAAGACTTGGATTTAATTGACTGCATGCAGGAGATTATAATGTAGCCAATATGCAATCTAATCATGTTGTTTGCTTTAATGGTTGGCTTTTCTACTTGGTGGCATAAGTTAGTTTACTAACGGATTGTATTTCACAGTTCATTTACTATTTTCGATCTCTCTTCTGTTCTTCCTTTAGACTCGCTTTTCTTGACTATTGTTTTGTGTTCTGTATATACATATGAAATTTGAGAATGTACTATTTCATAATGATGTGTATTTCGGCCACGATTAATGAATTTGCAGTGACGACAACTAATAAGGCAATAGAAGCATTGGAGTTGTTGAGAGAAAACAGAAACAAGTTTGACCTGGTTATCAGTGATGTTCATATGCCAGACATGGATGGATTTAAGCTACTCGAGCATGTAGGACTTGTGATGGACTTATCAGTCATAAGTAAGCACACAAATCTTTGCCAGTTCATCTCTTTCTATTTCTCGCGTTTCATTTTCAAATTTAGGCTTTTAATGATAGTGATACCAATAAGGTAGTTGAGAATTAGGATTTTTATATTTTCTTAAAAAAGAAAGTACATAGCTGTTTTCACTTTGTAGATTGCTTTAAGAATGCTCGCTGATGATCCTCTATAGTTAAAATGTTATTGTATGTTTGATTTCAGTGTTGTTTGCACATGGTGACCCAAAACTTGATGAAGGGAATTACCCATGGAGCATGTGATTATCTGAAGTTTCATAGAAACACTGCATATTTTGCTCATGTCATCCTCTTATGTATCTATGCTTTGCTTCTTACTCGCATCCTGCTTCTGGTTTAAGCAAGCAGAGAAGAGAGAGAGAAAGTTGGCTTACTCGCAGAGAGAAATCCATTTTGCTCATGTCATCCTCTTATGTATTTTTATGCAAAATGGCTTACTCGCATCCTGCTTCTACTTCTCATGTATTTTTTATTTGGTGGCCAATATTTATTACCGAGTGTGATGGAATATATCCCTATCCCTACTCTTGGTATTATCTGTGAATTGTCCTTACATCTTCCTTATTAAATGTCTATGTTATGGTATTAGAGCCAGAGAAGAGAGTGAAGGAGAGAAAGGGAAAGGGAAACGGAGAATAGGGTTTCAAGAGATAGAAACTGGGAGAGAAGAGAGAGAGAGAAACTGAATATGCACTTCCATTCCATAATGAATCAATGGTATGAATAGAAGAGTATTTAAAGTTCTTTATTTATAGACCATGATCCTTACCTATTCCCAACGGCTACTAGTACTATCTACTAACAACCTTCAGTTATTTATTTATCTTCCATACCAATCTAGGTCTATTTGTTTGAGTTTTTCTAGTGGATGATAATTTTCTTTAATCTTTGGACTACTAGGTTTATGCGCCGACTGAAAAGGAAAGTACATTTCATCGGATATTATTTGTTTTCATGTGTCCTTCAATGAAATGCCTTCTTAGGGATCAGCATGAACAATGGAAACGCCATCCAAATTAAATAAGCCATCTAGAAGGTATTGTCAAATGTTCTTAATCTCTTAGCCCTTTGAATTTGATCGATTTTCATTAGCTATTAGACATTTTTTTTCTTTTTCACTTTGTTTTCCTGTTAGATTAGTTCTAATTATACTATGCACTCTTTAGTGTGAAGGTTTAACGTTGCCAAATATCGTGTGATAATCCTTTTTACTTTAGTGAACGTCCGAAATACAAGAAGAGTGACAAACCTGTTGGAAGTGGAGGTCAGTTTTTCTCTGCTTCATTTTTGTTCTTAATGGGGAAATTCTATTTCATTTTGCTGGAGCCAAGTATGGCATTGATGAATGTTTTGGGGTGATCAGGAGTGAATTCATATCTATTAATAGCTACCATGTGCGGAATTGATCATTTGTTATGGCCTAATGATTGAATCTGGATTAGAAGCAGGATGCGAGTAAGCCATTTTGCAGGATCTGCTTCATAAAAATACATGATAGAATTTAAGCAAGCAGAGAGAAAGTTGCTTCATTCAAGTTCTAGAAATTAGGAATATCACTGATTTGAATCAAGTTCTAGAATTTAGCAGTATCATGGATTTCAAGCTTGCTGCCATTTTGCATCAAATTTATTTTCTTTGTGAATTAGTTGCTGGGCTTTCATTCTTGGTCACGCACTCGATCTGTATTTCATTGCTTAGTAGGCATTAGTTTTGATGTTGTGGTGATATATTTCTGTTTCACTGCTTAGAAGGCATTAGTTTTGATGCTATTGTGGTGATATGTAGAAGGTTTTGTAAGGGATTATCATGTTCAGTGAGTAGCTATACGATCCAGCAAATTTTTTTTTAAAAAAGAAACTAATGCCTACGGCATCTAAGAACAGTCTTAGAAGCCGTAAGCATGAGTTACAACGTCCAAGAAAAAGTCTTAGAAGCCGTAAGCATGAGTTACGGCGTCTAAGACTTAATTTAGAAGCCATAACCATGAGTTACGGCGTCCAAGTTTGTTTCTTAGATGCCTTAACTCATGATTAAGGCGTCTAAGCCATGTCTTAGATGCCTTAACTCGTGACTTTTAGACCAACGGCGCCTTAGATGCCTTAACTCATGACTTTTAGACCAATGGCGCCTTAACCAAATACAAAATGACGTCTAATAAGTCTTAGATGTTGTATGTCATAATATACAACATCTAATTATAATTAGACGCTGGAAGTGAAAGATATACTACGCCCCCCAAAAGGCGTCTCACAGAAAAATGACGCTAAAAGTGCAAAAAATAGAACGCCGTAGGCCTGTTTTGTAGTAGTGATGGTGTTTTTGCTTGGAAATATGTTATATGCATGATTGTATGTCGTGAGATTCTGAGTTTTCTTTGTGCGTAGAATCTGGTGTAGTGGAAGTATTAATTTGGCGTTATGTCACCAAAGATTCTCCTGTTTTAAATGATTTCCTTTGTATTAAATGTTTAGAAAAGCATTTTTAGGCCATTACACAGGTCTTGATATGGGTATATGTTGAAGGAAATGATTAGTCACTCTGGGTTGAGCTTTACAAAGTTATTTGTTCATATTTTACTCGTCACTTTTTTGGTAAAATATTCTACACATCACTTTATTATATTATTTGATAGGTTTGTCATTATGTAAAAACAAACGCTTACAAATGAAGAAAAGCTTCACAAGAGGATGCTCACAACCTTTATGAACCTCACAAATCACAAACGCTTACAAATGAAGAAAAGCTTCACAATAGGACGCTCACAACCTTTATGATCCTCACAAATCACAATACGAGACGAAACTCCTAGTACACGTACCTATATCAGAAAATAATAGAACTCAGGAAGTCACAAATCAACACGTGAAGACAGCTAAAAGACTTCAATGTTTAGATTCACATAGACCTTGGTGATAATCATTATTTACAGCGCAGTAAGAACAGATCACTGAAGAAGAACTATATTTCAAGTATACCCGCATCATATAAAAAGCATTAATGTCAAAATAGAGATATCTCACACTGAAATAAAATCTGAAACGCATTAGTTACAAGTTTTTTATATAATTAATAGTCTAATTAAAATGATGCAAAAAACAATATGATTAAAATATTTTAATTGTTTATTAGATACCATGTAATGATAACTATATAAGATATTTTTAATTCACTAAATGAAAAAAAAAACAAGAGAACAAAAAGAAAATATCTTCATATGAAAAATAATGACCTGTACCCTTAATATTAAATAAAACAGAATTTTTGCCTGAACCTCGCTGCTTTCCATGGACTAGAGATTCCAATGACCTGATACGGATTTAAAACTTCAAACCATATTTTCCAAGTTTCTCTTGAGCAATATCGTCAAGACGTTTGACCATGTCTGATGTGAGAAAATTCTTCCAATCTCCAACTTCACCATTTCTAAAGAAAGCACTACTCACTACCCCAAATTGGGTTTTTCCGCTCTTGTTCACTTCCAAATTACTTAAACCCTCAAAACTACATAGCTTCAATATATTTTCCACAACTTTACCATTCTCTTCATCCTTAGAAAAACCTGACCCGATAAACTTAGCAAGCTTCTTCACAACCTTGACGGGCTCATCCTTCAGCTCCTCGAACCTCAAAAACATTATCTTATCTGGTCTCTCCACACTCTCCTTGTAATACCCCAACATATGTTCCCAGAACGGACCAAAACCAATGACTCCTCGACAAAACTTATCGAATGAATCCTCAATTGAAAGTTTCCCTTGAGTGTCTGATCTTAGCTTGTTTGCAAAGTGCCACATTGAAACAAACAGGTCCTTAGGGTCTCTACACAAATACACAATCTTACACCCCGACTGGTTCACAGGCTCCGGCAATAAGAGATAAGGGAGATGAGTTGCAAAGAGCCTGGGTGATGGCAGCAAACTTAAATCAGGCATGGCTTTTTGGTAGTAAAGGTTTATATCTAAGAAGGGCACAAGATCATGAGGGTTAGTTGTGAGAAGAGGGTGAGTGTGATAATGATTGTTCCGACTGATAATGGCGAAAGCAAGGGCTTTGAGCCACGTGGTGCCCGATTTCGGTGTAGTGACAAGGAGGATGTCGGAATCTTGAGCTTGGAAGTGGTTTTGACAGTTGAGGATTCCTTGTAAGTGCCTTTTGGCAAACCAAAAACCGTTATATTGATGGAGTTGGACATTGATCCAACCTGATTCAGTGGGTAAGGTAGCAATGAAGTCTTTGCTTTGTTGGGATAGCTCTTCGTCTTCATGGAGGTACTTGGGATGAACAGGATGATCAGAGAATGGAGACTTTTCTGCTGCCATGGTTATGATGATAGATGATGAAGTGTGAAGGAAATGACAGAGCCTGAGGCATTAAAAGTAGCAAATCACAAGCCATGTGGGTTGGAATAGCTATTAAAACTTTTAAAAATAGTTTTTTAAATTTCAAACATGATTACAGTATATAAAATAAGGGCTTTGGTTTTCTCATATTACATAAGGAAAAAAAGTTTTCTTACATACACATAAAATGGTGAGACCTATATATACATATATAAATTAATATATGTATATATGGGTTCCACCATTTTATATGTGTGTAACATGAGAAAATGATTTTTCTACAACATAAGAAAATGTTTTCCCATAAAATAAATATACAAAAAAGGTAATGATGCAAAAATCTATATATGTTTTACTTGATGAACATTTAATACCAAATATTTTTTTAAAAAAATGTAAAAATAACTACATGACTACAAATAAACTTTAAATTTACAAGGTAAGAAGTAAGCAAATGAAAGTTTGAGGTGTTCAAAAGTGATCCCATGCAAATACAAAATCTTTGAGTTGGCTATAACAATTTTCTTGGTCCGACCCTTTTTAACCATTTAATATTAAACAGCTGCTAAAACTTTTTAAAATTTTACTACACCCATTAGATTAAACTAAAATTAAAATTTTTGGGTGAAAGGACAATTTAGGCCTTATTTTATAAATCAAATATAATTATTTACAAGACATATATGTGTGTGTGTGAATTTACAAGTTAAATAAGCTTAGTTACAAATCAAAAAGAGCATGTCTTGAGATTTTCACTGATTCTCTTTGGCACTCATCATTTCCTTAATATATGACACATATAAGGAATTTAAAGACATAATTTTTATATTTGTTAATTTTTTTCTTAATATATATCTAATAATGCTCCTTGAATGATAATCAATTAGGAGAGGAAATAAAATAATTAAAGAATACGACTAGGGTATTTTAGAAAATACATGTGATATTAACTAACTCAACTAAATTTTTTATTTAATCAAATTAAGTAAATATATCTTATATTAAGAATCGAAAATAATATTTTAGAAATGGAGAAAGGGGTGTAAAATTTTAGTAAATAAAACCTAAAAAATTTCGAGAAGTACAAAAAAAACTTTTAATTAATTTTTAAATTTTAAATTTTATATATTCTGTCCTTTAAAATTTTATAATCTCACCTTTCTATTTTGTCAAAAATTGGAACCATTGAAACTTTTCCCCTTTCGGCCCTTCCCTCGTTTCCCTCGTGCCAAACATATGCTTAATAATTCAAAAGTCATTTTCGAAAGTACTTTACAAGATTCCCTGCGATATTTGGCATTGATGAGCTTGGAGAGCGAGAGTTCAGCATCTCTACAAGATTCACTGTTCTATTCTACATTGATGAGCTGTATATTGTACGATAGATAGGACAAGAAGAAAGAGGGAAATATCATTGGTCTCAAAATAGAAAAAAAGTATAAAAAAAGTCATAATCACAAATCTCATATCAAAAAAGCCCTTTGAGATTTTTTTAATATTAATTTTAAAAACTTACAAAATTATTTTCGCAAAAAGGTCTTGTGGTTAAAATAGTTTTTTATGTTATCCAAATTGTTTTATTAATTGTTAAAATGTCCATATAAAAATTTCATTATCAAAATGGCATTTAATTTCGTCAAAATTTATTTGAGTATTTTTTTTTTTTGGTTAAGTAGGGGCTAATCCAAAATAGACTAGACTACAGTAGGGATAGCTCTAAGAGAGCCAGCTCCTTCGGCATCTTCTTGCAGAAACCTCCGCAGTCCTTCCGGTGGCTCCTCAAGATAATGATTTCCCTCATCCAGGCTCAAAGCAAACGTCGCCAGATAGTCCACGCATCTATTGCCTTCTCGATATATATGAAATATCTTCACACTCCAGTCCTGAGCTATCAGTCGTTTTATGCGAGAGATCAAATTCATGCTGGGATGAAGATTTCCATCTAGTTTAGTAATCAACTGCATCGCAATCAAACAGTCGACTTGGACCACAACATCTTTGTAGCCAAGAGACCATGCTAGCTCAAGTCCATCTAAAATGGCCCATAGTTCCGCCTGAAGGGAAGAGCAGATACCTATGTTTCGAACACAACCTGCTAGCCACCGGCCTTCGTGAGTCTGCAGTAAACAGCCAGCTCCTGCTCGCGAGTTGTCCACTTTTTTAGAACCATCACAATTGATCGATATTGAAGATTCAGGTGGTCTGTCCCAGCTAATGAAGGTCTCCTGTAGAATAGTCCTACCTTTCGAGCTTCGACCATGTGAAGCCATAACCTTCGATGACATCTCCGCTAGAATAGTCATTTCCCGTACCAGATTTAAGGGTGCTATATTCTTGTTCTGGAATATGGCCTCGTTTCGTGACTACCATAACTTCCAACACGTTAGGCCGAACACACACGACCACTGAGAGCAGTTATCCTTCCATGGGGTACACCTGGAGAGGTTCTGAACTAACTAGATCTGGAGATCTAATCGAAAGAACTGTTCCATCTGGGACGCAGAGACAAGGTAAGACTAAACCTCCTGGGCATATTTACATGATCTTAGCACATGGTCTATATTCTCCAAAGTTGCCCCACATCTTGCACATGTATCTACTTCAGTCATATGTCGTCGTTTCCTCCCCTCATTGGTAAATAGACAGGATCTTGCAGCAAGCCAGAAGAAGACCTTAACCCATTGGGCACCCTGCCATCTCCATATTGAAAAAGCCGGAGCAAATCACCAAGAGGGGGGTGAATTGGGGATTTGAAAAATTCTTTCGCTCAATTCTGGAAATTAATCGCTGAAGCAAAGTAGTGCAGAGAAAGGAAAGAGAGAACAAGACACAGCAAGATTTATACTGGTTCGGTCTAACTCCTTGACCTACGTCCAGTCCCCAGACTCTCTGGGATTTTCACTATCACTCACAATCAGTTACACACTCTGTACTCGAAAGCTATCCACTCATTAGGATACACTCCCCCTTACAAGTTGTACACTGATATCCCAATCTCCAAGTCCCCCGACTTGAGATTCTCACAGTAAGTGATATACCCAAACACAGTACACTACACACTCTGTAACTTGGGATGATCCTCTCTCTAGGACTCACTCCCCCTTACAAGTTGTAGTCATACAATCAATCTCCAAGTCACCCGACTTGAGATTCTTTACAATCAAATGATTAACGAAAACAAACTCTCTCTAAGAGCAGATAATGATAAACACTGAAGCTCAAATCTCTCAAGACTATTTACAGAAGAATGAATACAGAAATCTGATTGTTGCACACTGTAATTGTCATGTATCTTGTCTATCCTTGTTCTTCTTCGAATCTAAATGATATTTATAGCTGTTGAAGTCCAATTTGAATGAAGAACTTGACTGTTGGAAGAGCACTACTAATTTGGACGTTGGAGGCTCCACTTCCAGAACTAGCTGTTGAGAATCCACTAAAATCTTCTTGATGGATGGATTCTGCTTTTGTCCAATCTGTTGTAGACATTCTCGCAATGTGGGACTTAATTAATATGAAGATAATGTTGATGTCCCTGTGTTGGAATGGGCTGTGCTTAAAGTTGTAATTATTTAATCCAAGTTGGAGCACTTTATAAGACAACATATTCTCTCTCTCTTGCTTTACAGCTCGTTGTCTGAATCTTCATTGTTTCCTTCAATAAACCATCTGAAACTTGCTAACAAACTGGTTAAAAGACGTTAGGAATAATAGCAATTAAAGATATGAAGTATTAAGATCATTCAAATGGTTTTCGCAAATTCGCGCCTTCTGGTTTTACAAATCTGTGCGTTACAAACTCGAGTTTTACAAACTTAGACTCAAATTTGGAGTTCATCCAGAGAGCATCTTGTTTTGAAAGACTTCCTAAACTCGAGTTGATTAGTGACTGACTCGAGTTTGGTTCTTACAGAAAGGAAAATCGCGAATGGCTCTTGGATGAAGTTTTGAGGCCATGCCTAAACTCGAGTCATTTAGTGACTGACTCGAGTTTGAAGCTTTTATGAAAATCTTGAGTTTAAGTTCAGAGCTTCAAAATTGGAGTTTAGAAAACGCAAACTGGAGTTTACAAAATCTGAAATATTGTTTAGTTCTCTGTATAGCCCAGACTCGAGTTTTGATATCCAAAACTCGAGTTTTAGTATAAACTGAAACTTTTGAAAAATCTCTTCATATGTAAACTAGAGTTTCCATTTTTAAAACTGGAGTTTTCAAAACAGTCATTTACTCGAGGCTTTCTGTTTGAGCTAAACTCGAGTCACCAAAACCTTGACTCGAGTTTCAGTGAAAAACTGAAACATTGAAATACCTTTTGAAAGCCCAAACTGGAGTTTCCATTTTCAAGACTGGAGTTTAGAAATCATGTAATAGTTCAAGTGTTTTCAAAACAGTCTTAAACTCGAGTCTCCAGAAATCTGACTCGAGTTTCAATGAGTATTCAAACTTTGAAAAACTTTTCATTGAAGTGCAGACTGAAGTCACTGAAACCAAAACTGGAGTTTACAAAGCAAGTAATAACACAAGTGTCTCCATTTATCCTAAACTCGAGTTTGCTTAAAACAGACTTGAGTTTACGAATCTTTAGCTCTTAAACTTTTCTTGTAAACTGGAGTTTGGAAGGTTCAAAGATAGAGTTTGAAAACCTGATAAAACGTTGAATCTTCTGTTTGATCCCAAACTCGAGTTTCTAAGACATAGACTCGAGTTTACAAGTCTTTGAAACTTTTGGCCTTTAAACTTTCTTGTAAACTGGAGTTTTAGAAAGACTGAAGGTAGAGTTTGAAAACAAGTTGAAATGCAAGTGTTACTGTCTTTGTTCTAAACTCGAGTTTCAATACTTAGACTCGAGTTTACAACTCTTGTAAACTTTGATAGCTCTCTGTAACTCTGCAAACTCGAGTTTGCCTATGCAAACTGGAGTTTGGCTTTCTTTGTCAAAAAAACTGAGCTTCTGTCTATCAAGTCCAAACTCGAGTTTAGCTACCTAAACTCGAGTTTGCCTTAAACAGAAAGTTTTACAACTTTCAAAGACAAACTTCAAATTAAGTTTACAATTGTCAGTTATCATCAAAACACCTAGAGAACTAACACATATAACTTCCCATAACCTATTAGAGTCCTCATCTTCCGTACCACAGAGCATATCGTAAGCTGATGAAACAGAGAAGCTACCGTCTTGGGAGAGATTCCAGAAGCACTTAGCCTCTCCGTCCTCCTGGGATGGAGGTCTACAACCTGAGATCAAAGAAAGCACCCTGCTAGGTAGAATACCACGAAGAAGGTCCCAGTTCCATTTGCCTTCAGATGTCACAAAATCTCTGATTGGTTTCTCAGTTTCATGTTCCTCAATATCTCTAAAGGTTAGGTGTTTGAGCGGCCCCACCTCTGGAACCCAGCTGTCTACCCAGAATCTCAACCTAGTACCGTCACCTGGGTGCCACCGAATACCCATCTCCACATCATTCCAAAGCTTCCTCATATGTCGCCACAAGTAGGAGCAATTATGGTTGCGTCGTTGCGGTCCTTTCAATTCGTCCCACCCATATTTATTTCGCAGAATCTGCACCCACAATAAATCCGGCCTTGATCGCAATGCAAAAACAAGTTTCATAAGGAAGGCTTGATTTTGCACCTCTAAGTGTTTAAACCTGCATCCACCCTCTTTCGGTGATTGGCACATATGTTTCCATTTAACCAGAGCAGGTCTCCGTTCAGTTTCTGTACCTCCCCAAACAAATGATCTGATATGTCATTCAAGACGATTACATAAACCTGATGGTAGTTTTGTTGTTTGCATCGTGTACATAGGTATTGCCGCAAGGACCGCTTTCGCAAGAGTAATACGTCCTACAAGAGATAAGGATTTGGCAGCCCAGCTTGAGAGTTTACTCCGTACTTTATCTTCAAGATACCCATAGGTCCCTGACCGCACCCGTTTATGAAGCAACGAAACCCCTAGGTACTTGCCCAAATCTATAGTTCTTTTAAAACCCAGCATTTCACATATGGTATCCTGGTCACGGGACCTGACATTCGATGAGAAGTATATAGCAGACTTGGGGTTGCTAACCCTGTGACCTGAACTTACACATAAGTCATTTAGGATGTTGCTAATTAATGTAATTTGGGAAATAGAATTGGAGCTAAAAAGAACCAGGTTATTTGCAAAGAAAAGATGTGAAAGCGGTGGTCCCCCTCTTCCCATTCGAAGTGGGATCCACTGGGTATCTTCCACCCATTTTGTAATAATTTGAGACAGGCACTCCATACACAACACAAAGATATAAGGGGACAAGGGGTCCCCCTGTCTAATCCCACGAGACGGAAAGAACTTTCTCGAGCGGATTCCATTCCAAACTGTTCGCATGCTGCAAGAAGATACACAAATCATAACCGCTTGGATAAATTTCTGAGGTAAACTCGCATCTTGGAGAGTATCATGAATAAACTCCCATCTCAATCTGTCATACGCTTTTTCAAGATCTATTTTGATTGCCATCCATCCTTCCTTTCCACTTTTTAATCGCATAGAGTGTATTGCTTCTTGGGCAATGATAATGTTATCTGAAATTTGTCTACCTACAACAAAGCTAGCCTGATTGGGGAGAACTAATCATGGTAGCCACTCCTTAAGACGATTAGCTAGGACCTTGGTGATAATTTTATATGGGATTGTGCATAGGCTTATCAGGCGAAACTCTTTAATATTTTCAGGATTCGGCACCTTAGGGATGAGGGTAATGAGAGTCTCATTTAGTGCTGGATCCAGAGCTCCTTCTTCATAAAATTGAGTGAGCATATGAAAGATAGACGAGCCAACTATTTTCCATTGATCTTGAAAAAACGCAGCATGCAATCTATAAACTCCTGGGGCTTTTAAAGGTTCCATTTGAAAAAGAGCAGCGTGAGTCTCGCCAAGGGTGATAGGTGCTTCAAGTGCCCTTGTCATTGAGCTATCAAGAGCAGGAAAAAATCCATGGTCGAAGTAAAGGATACACTCATTGGATTCGATCGTATATAGTTGCTTATAAAATAGGAAAGCCCAATTTCGAAGAGTTTCCTCCTCATAGCACCATTGACCAGTTTCATCTCTTAAAGCCGATATGGATTTTCGTCATGCATGTTGGATCGATTTAGCATGGAAATATTTTGTATTGAGGTCGCCAAATTTTATCCAGTCACTCCTAGCTCTTTGTTTCCATGTCAAATGCTCTTGCTCACAGATGATTTCAAATTCCTTCTTTAATTCCCTTTCCAACTGATCCAAGCGAGGAGAAGAGCAAATTTCATGGGCTTTTTGAATTCCTCCTAATCTTGCCACGACTCTGCGTTTCCTGGCGTTTATGCTACCAAAAGTTTCTAGATTCCATTTTTTTGCAGAAGAGGTAAAGTTCCTTATATTTGCCATAATTGATTCAGGGTTGGACCAGTTGTCCTTTACAACATAGGAAAATGAATCTGAAGTAGCCCAAGCAGCAAGGAACCTGAACTTTGATTGATGATTGGGCCGCCTCGTTTCTTTTCCAATTTGAATACATAAAGGAAGATGATCTGAGTTGACCTTCGGGAGATGTTTTACTAGAGACTCGCTAAATCTGTACAGCCAAGCAGAATTACAAAGGGCTCGATCAAGTCTCTGAAGCAAGGTACCGCGTCTCCATGTAAACTTCGGCCCTAAGAACCCCAGATCTATTAGGCCACTTTTGAACATGAAATCCTGAAACATTTGGCAACCTTGAGCACGTCTCTCTGACCCACCAGCACACTCCCTACCGCTGAGAATGGCGTTAAAATCCCCAGCTAAGAGCCACAGACCTGATGTTGTGGTAGCCATAAGTGAAAGCTCCTGCCATAGTTCCTTGCGCAAAGAGTTATTTGGACTCCCATATATTGCTGTGAATAAAAAAGGATCAGCTCTTCCTTGTGGACTAATTTTTGTGTGTATGAATTGAGGGTGACATCGCTCAACAGACACTTCCACCACATTTTTCCACATTAACCAGATTCCCCCGGAAAAGCCACGAGCTTCTAATCTGAACGATGAGTGGAAACCAGATAATTTAATAAATCTATCAGCCTTAAGCCCAAAGATCCGTGGTTCCACTAATACAACCATAACATGTTTATATTCAGACATAAAATGCCTAAAAGTGGTGAAGAAGCTATTGCTAGCTGCCCCCTGGCAGTTCCAAACTAAAATCTGTAACATCATGAGAATAATAAGAGTTAAGCAGTCAAGCTGGACCCTGGTGGGTCTTCGTCGTTTTCATCTTGGTGCAAGATTGGTTCCTGGGAGCAAAACAGGGGCACTTGAGTAGGTTGTGATGACTCAAGATCTTCCCTGAGGATTTCCAGTGCGTCTTTGGATATATGTCTACTCTGAGTTTCTTTCTAACTTTAAGATTTCTGGCGGTGTTAGAGTGGAGTTTTATCCCCTGCATCATCTGCTTCTTGAAAGGGTTAGTTAAAGACATATTTTCCTTACCTCTATCTGCTTTAGGCTTTGTCTATATTTTCCGTGCAATTTTGATTGAGAAAATTCTATTTCTACGACCCCAGTTCCTCCAACGCTTGGTGGCAACGTTGCAGTTCCACTACCGTATGTTGGTTTTGATCCAGTGAGGACACGTGTTTGATGATTTTGATGGTGGCATTATTTATCTCCATTGGACTAGAATATCCGTCATCAGTCAAATCTTTGGACTTGCCTTGCTCCACTAAGATATTGCTCCCGTGCCCTATAATGGGCCCAGTATTTATAATTCCGTCATGAAGCTCACTTTCAATAACCTTATCCACGTTGGAGGATTGTTCCACTAATGTATTGTCTTCTGCGCCTTTAGTTTCCTTTTTCCTGTATTCCTGGGCCACGTGGGTCTTCCCATGCAAAACTTTAGGAGAACCCTTTTTCTTAGATATACCAACTTTGGAAAAATCTTCTCCAACGGGGCCCGGGTTCCTAAATCAGCGGGGGTGGAAAAACTGAATTACCATTAAAAGACAAAACTTGTTGTGCCATTTCCATGCTAATGTCCTGTGCAGGTGGAGCCAATGAATCATCACATTCAAATAAGACATTAAAGCGAGATCCTCCATTGATTTGCTGATTCGGAATTTGAGATGTCTTCCCCCACTTCGGTTTGTTTGCTTTTCTGTGATGTTTGACTTGCATCCATGTTCCGTATGGTGACTGTGGTGGCTCCGGTGAATTGACGGTAAGAGGTTCAGGGATGACAGCAGTATTTTGATCGTCAAGTGACACTGAAATCGGTGTCCCTTGCTGTTGAGTAGAAGGTGGGTTACCTTGAGAAACCTTGCAACTTGCTAAATCTGTCAAGCTTTGGCATTTATCCTTGGAGTGTCCATATTTTCCACAATTGAAACAGATAAGCGGCAGCCCCTCATACTCTACTTCATAAGTCTTGCCATCTACTTTGATCCAATGAATAAGAGGTTGATCGAGATCAATGAGGACTGCAAGGCGAGCATATCTCCCTCTTCCCCTTGACTCTGTCATATAATCAATTCTATAGACATCACCCAGGAGTTTTTCCTCTGACGTATAGAATTTCAGAAACCTGAAGCATTTTTTGCAACATGAAAAGTCATTTTGACAAAGAGACTTAATTTGATTACATTAACAATATTTTAATAACTAATAAAATCATTTTGATAACGAGATTTTTTAATATTGAAATTCCGTAACTTATGGGCAATTAATATAAAAAAATTCTATAAGGACATTTTTGTGATGGGATTTAGGGTTAAAACTTTTTTGATATTTTTTTTCTACCTTAAGGTGTCACTGATATTTTCCCAAAATTAAGCCAAAATACTATTCCTCATATTTCTCATATTTTAGTAGGAGATAATTATGAGTTAGACATAGACTTCGATTTTAAATATACAACTTTTTTATCTTTTTTATTTTTTATATTTATCATTTTTTAAAACTAATTTGACTATATTACAAATATATAATAATATTACACAAAAGTATTTTAGATATATCATTCCACATATGTCATAGTAATTAAATAGTTTATAGCTCACTCAGTCTCTCAAATTAGATAAACGGTCAAGTATGGGCTATGTTATAAAAGTATCCAATGAACTTAATTATACCAATGGATAAAAATACTTATAAACCTTTTTTAGGTTGAAAAAAATACTCAAGAACTTTAAAAATGGAACAAAAAATGACAAATTTGTTAAAATTATCTGATATTTGATAATGGGTCCCACCATAACAAGTAATAAACTATAGGTGTTTTTAATGGTTGTGTTTTTTTTTTTTTTGGAGAAGGAGCAATAATACACATGAAGTTTGCCACTAGGAGCGCCCAACACCACGAAGTTTTTTCTAGACCAAAAATACACACGATGTTACGTTTTGGGAGCACCCAGCACCACGGGCCCTTAGTTGACCAACGTTGACCGTTAAGTATGACGGAAATGAACAAGAACTCCGCTGAAATTACAATTTTGCCCCTAGTTTTAACTTGAAATTATCATTTTGCCCTTAGTTTAAAATAATACATTTAAAAAAAACAATAAAATAACCCCTCCCCCGGTGGCCCCACCACCGGCCGGCCACCCAACCGTCGGCAACCGCTGGCCACCTCCGGTGACTTTTTTTTTTTTAAAAAAAAGGTTTTTCTTAAAAACAAAACTAAGGGGAGTTCGGTGGGTCACACCACCGCTGGCGGCTTCCATCCCCACTGCCATTCGCCGCCCGCGACAGGCAGCCACCTCCGACGACTTTTGTTTTTTTAAAAGAAAAACTAAGGTTTTTTTTCTTTTTTTTTTTAAAAAAAACTAAGCTTTTTTTTTAAAAAAAACCTTAGTTTTTTTTAAAAAAAAAAAGTCGTCGAAGGTGGCCGCCGATCGCTGGCGGCGGACGGCGGTGGGAAGGGAGGTCGCCGGTGGGGAGGGCGGTCGCCGGCAGTGGTGTGACCAATGGTGGGATCCATCAGACTCCCCTTTTCTGGACCAAAAATACACACTACGTTACGTTTTGGGGAGCGCCCAGCACCACAGGCCGTTAGTTGACCAACGTTGACCGTTAAGTCTGATGGAAATGAACAGTAACTCTGCTGGAATTACAATTTTGCCTCTAGTTTTAAGCTGAAATTACCATTTTACCCTTAGTTTTAAATAATGTTTTTTTTAAAAAAACAATAAAATAATCCCTCCCCTCGGTGGCCCCACCATCGGCCATACCACCGCCGGCCGGCCACCCCACCGCCGGCGACCTCCTCCGATGACCTTTTAAAAAAAATAATGTTTTTTTAAAAAAGAAAAATCCGTGGCGCTGGGCACTCCTAGTGTCAAACTTCATGTGTATTATTGCTCCTTCTCCCTTTTTTCTTTTATGTTGTTAAAATTTGTGAGTATTTTTGCACTTGAAATTTTTTTTAGATATTTTTATGTTTTTGACTTCTAGTTATAAGTGGATGAGTATTAAAATTATAGATTGTCTGTCCATTTGCTGAATCCTTATTTTATCATATATTTCCTTTGTTTATTTGGGGATTTTATCATATTATTCAGACAAAAAATGTATTTATTGTATTAATAACGATTCTCTGAAAATAGAGCTTAAAAGAGCAAAAAGTTATATTTTTGTGATTGCTCCTAATTAATTAATTTTTGAAATGAAAAGGTATTACATTTTTGTTGATTTTCTTTGTAGATCATTTGAGAGAAGTTAGATCAAAAAGCTAAAAATAAAATAATGAGCCCAGTTGCTAAGGATTGGAGAAAATACAGAAAAGGACCTAAAACTTCTGAGAACTGCATAAAAAGCTCAAGATCAGAGAGTCGGTGTTTTTGTTCTTGGAATCATATTTTTAGTGCTTTCTCCCACTCAAAATGGGAGGCCAACAAACGTATTTGATCCCTTGTCTCTCAACCTCGAACTCCATCTTTCACGGCCACCACCCACTATTCATCACCATCGGCCCATCCTCCATCTCACGCCATCTCCATTTCTGTTCACCACTTCCACCAATCAAACCATTGTTCGTCACCTCCTCCACCACAGTTTGAAATTCCTTCACTTCATTTCACTATTCGATGCCCAGAGGAGGGCTTGAGGCTCGGTGTAGCCGTTCTCCAGTGAAGAAGCATGTCAGGCATTGACAAATTCCAGTTCTGTTATAGGGATTTTGTTATAAACTTATAGTTGATGAGTTTAAAATGTCAAATCTTGTTAAATTTAGATAAGGAGTAAATGCATTGAATTATAATTAAAAGAGGTAAAATTGTCGTAATAATCTTAATTACTCTTGATTTTTGAGAAGATTTGATGTTCATTTAAATTTTTTAAATTGTAAGTGCTTAAAGAAATTAGATTAGATTTGAAAATAGTGGCAAAAGTACGAAAAAAACCTTAATTAATTAATTACCAAAATGCATTATGGGAAAACTATTAACTCATTTACCCCTTGTAATCGATTACATGCCTTATGTAATCGATTACAGAGGGTCAGATTTCTTTTTTCTTTTTTAAAATTTTGCACTATGTAATCGATTACGCCACTGTAGCGTAATCGATTACATAAAACTTTGCAATATGTAATCGATTAAGCTCTATGGTGCAATCGATTACATAGTGCAAATTGTTATGTAATCGATTACACCAATATGGTGTAATTGATTACACCAGCTCCAGAAGCACAATGAAGTCCTGATTTCGAATTGGTGCATATGGAAACTGATGCCCAACTTCATTTTACTCATAAATGTGATTTCGGGAAGGTATTTTTGCCAATAATTAATGGTCTACCCTAGGCTTAGTCCATTAATATCCCGATATTTGTTTTTTATGCCTACGACATGTCATTTGCAAAATTCATCATCTTAAATCATATAAACTGAAAGCATAAACATTCATAACTAAATTAAATGTCATAGTCAGTGCAAATTCACCAAGTCTAAAAAAAACATTACAAGAACCAAATACTAATATCAAGTCCAACAAAAAATAAAAAACAGAAGTATCAAATCTGTCTCCTCCTCTGTATCCTCCTCCTCCTCCTCAGAGACATCAGGCACCTGGTCCTCCTCCACGGCTATCTCTTGGTCCTATCTGACCTGTAATTGACGCAATCCATCCTCTAGCCCCCGCATCCGGCTATGCATCCACCACCACCGCTCGTTCTCCTTGTCGACGTGGTTCTTCCACCGCTTCTACTATCTGAGCTCCATCTTCCTCATCTGCTTCATCACATCACGGAGGGAGAATCCGCCATCCGGCTCAACCATGTCCTCCTCCTCAGGATCGTCATCGTCCTGCACACGGACCTCAGGATCAACCACGGGTGCAACAGCCGGTTACTAACATTTTAAAAAAATCAACAACAAGTAATTAATTAATCCATAATAAGTAACAATAAGTAGAACCATCCCCACTCAATCATCCTGCTCCTCCTTATATCATCTGGACGTGGTCCAACCTATCAGTGCTAGTATACCTGGCCAAGATTAGCTAGTTACTTCAAGAAACTATCCCCTCCCATGTCACCACCGATATACCATAACAGGGAGGTGTCCGCCCAAAACACTCAACTCAAATTCCGGATCAGGAATGAGAGAACCAATGGGCACAATTTCACCTTAAATCTCTTCCACACAACCCAACGTACCAAATAACAAATAAACAACATATCCTTATAATTTTTCAAGATCATCGTACAATACATTGTTCCATTTACAACATCTTATAACAAACATCATAATTATCACAACAACCACTATTGCTTCACTAAAACAATTTCACATTCAGATATAGGTAAGATTTTCAAAAACACATACCAGGAAGACAGATAATAGTAAGGTTTAGAAAACACCTTACAGTCTAAAACAATCATATAAAATAAATTAACCCCGGTTACCTCAACTCCAAGCTAAATCTTGAGAAGTAAAACACAAATGACCACCAATCATAAGAAAATTCTTAAAATACTCTAAATCTCCTTTTCTTCCCTCCTCTATGCTCCCTCACGTTTTTCTTTTCTTTTTCCCTTAATTCCTCATGCCTCACGCCACTTATATATATATATAGATGGGGAAAGGGGTGCAATTAATACACCCCCAAATATTCAAAGGCGGTGGTCTTTTTTTTTTTTAATAATCTCCTCCTTCCTCCGCAAGCTTCTTTTTTTTTTTTCCTTTTTTTTCTCTTTCTTCTTCCATACGCCACCTTCTTCTTCTTTTTTAAAATGGGAAAAATTGCCACAAAAGACCGAACTTTATTTTTATTTACTTACTTTTACTTTTTTTTCACAATTGCAATAATTAAATAAAATTATTTCATAATTACAATTAAATCCTAATGATAAAATTTATGATGTTACAACTCTCCCCGCCTAAATAGAATTTTGTCCCCAAAATTCTTGACAAGTCATAGAGAAAACAATTCACAGCACAAGATTTCAATACAATAACTTTAAAGTGACAACAATATTACTAAGATACAACGTTACGCCAACACATCAAAAATCAACACAAAAATTTATCGTACCACACAAGTCCAATCACAAAACAACACAATCATAGATACCAATACTACATAATGCACAAACATACCTAAACAAACAAACTAGGAAAATCGCGCCTCATTCGCTCCTCGATTTCCCAGTTAGCATCACCTGGAGACATACTTTTCTAGAAAATTTTTAGGAGACGAATTGTTTTATTTCGCAACTGCTTATCCTTTACATCAAGGATCCTCTTTGACTCGGGTATATAAGTTAGATTTTCTCTCAATTCTACCTCTTCAGGCTCAATTGCATGGGGAGGATCTAGATGATATTTCTTAAGTTGCGACACATGGAACACGTTGTGCACATTTGATAGGTGCGGCGACAAAGCAATCCGATAGGCGACCGGTCCAACTCGTTCCAAAACCTTGTAGGGCCCAATGAATCGAGAGTCAACTTCTTGGCTTTAATAGATCTACCAATACCAATTACCAGTGAAACCTTAAGCAACATATAGTCCCCTACTTCAAATTCCAACGGTTTACGCCGCCTATCTGCATAGCTCTTTTTTCTTGTTCTACGCAGTCAACAACTTTTGGCGAATCATCTCAATTTTCTTTATAGTTTCATCCACTAAATCCGGTCCAATTACAGTTCTCTCACTCAATTCAGTCCAACAAAGAGGCGATCTACACTTTCTGCCATATAATGCCTCGAAAGGAGCCATCTAAATGCTTGAGTGATCACTATTATTGTAGGCAAATTCTACCAAAGGCAAGTAACGGTCCCAACTACCAGGTAATTCAATGGCACAACCCCTCAACATATCCTCAAGATTCTAGATCGTCCCCCCTGTTTGGCCATCAGTTTGTGGATGACAAGCCGTACTGTATTTTAACTTAGTCCCCAGAGCCTTCTGTAGTGCCTCCCAAAAGTTAGATGTGAATCTCGAATCACGGTCTGACACAATCTTTGTGGGTACTCCGTGCAATCTGCCAATCCAATCTACATACAACTGAGCTAGCCTCTCTAAGCTATACCTGAATATGGATTGAAAGAAAATGAGCTGACTTCGTCAGTCTATCTACAATGACCCATATGGCATTATAGCGTGTTGCAGTCTCTGGTAATCCCACAATGAAATCCATAGAAATGTTATCCTACTTTCACTGAGGAACCTCTAAAGGTTGAAGTAATCCCGGTGGCCTTTGATGTTCGATCTTCACCTTCTGACAAGTCAGACATTTCAATACGAAGTCTGTCACATCACGCTTCATCATAGGCCACCAATATCTTTGCTTTAGATCTCGATACATCTTAGTGATTCTCGGGTGAATGGTATACTTGCTTTGATGAGCTTCTTCAAGGATTGTCTTTTTGATTTCCTCATTATCTGGAACACAAATCCTCTTCTTATATCTCAATATGCATGTATCCCCAATATCATATCTAGGTACTTCACCATTCTCTAATTCTCTTTTGATCTTTAGCAAGTGGTCATCTTTCATCTAAGCCATTCTTAAATCACTATAAAAGTCAAAATTTCCATGTACTGAACTCAAAATTACCTCGGACTTTGGTTCAAGATCAACCTCTGACAACTTTTCTAGAAGATTATACTCAGTCACACACATGTAAAACAAATGTATTGACTTCCAGCTCAAGGTATTTGCAACTACATTCGCCTTCCCTGGATAGTACCTCAACTCAAAATCGTAGTCCTTCAAAAATTCTATCCATCTTCTCTGTTAGTTGTTCAACTCTTTCTGATCCATGAGATACTTCAAGCACTTATAGTTACTAAAAATCTCAAATTGAGATCCATACAAATAATGCTGCCAGATTTTCAAAATGAAAACAACAGCTGTAAGCTCTAAATCATGCTTTAGATAATTCTCTTCATGAGGCCTCAACTGTCAAGAGGCATAAGATACAACTTTACCATCTTGCATAAGCACACATCCCAAGCCCTTCAATAATGCATTTGTATACACCATGTACGGTCTATATGGGTTAGGTATGATAAGAACAAGTGCATATAAAATAAATTAACCCTAGTTACCTCAACTCCGAGCTAAACCTTATCTTGAGGAGTAAAATGTGAATAATCACCGATCACAGGTGAACTCTACATCATCATAAGTATAACTTATGTAACTCAAAATACACAAATTACACTAATAATATATTATTGTAGTAAAAACTGAGAATAACAGTTTTATTCTTCAAATTTCAAAACTAGACCGATTAAAATTTCAATAATATCTCCATTAACCCAAAATAAATTATTTATACAATTTTTAATCGGTAAAAATATGAGGTGAGCTATAAATCCTAAACTTCTTGAATAGAAAAAAATTAATTTAAATTCCTACAACCACAAATCAAGAAATGAAAACCGATTAAAAAGACCCTTCCTCATAATTCATTAATTAATCATAATGATTTCACAAAACTAGATTAACAAGTGATTAAGGAAACCCTTTTCTTAATTTCATAAAATTGGCACATAGAAGTCTAGGGCACAAATCCCACCCACAAACTCACTACAGAAAATTCTTAACTCTGCGCACAATTATCAGACGGGAGGATATATAGCCCACAAGTTAAAACAACATCAAATTCACAATAAATGGTCTACACTAAAACATTTCCATACAAGTTCTGACTGTGGATCCACCAAAATGTTTTAGTGTATAAAATAAAATCTTTCGTCTTACAGTGATTAAACAATCATCTTATAAATATAACATTTCCCAAAATATGAGGGTCCTAAAATGGCAATATATAAATCCATACAACACCATTACCAAAAAGGCTTACAAAGATCACAACTACTAGGCCTCTGGCTACTTCCCTTGGCTTACAGAAGAATTAGAGATCTTGCCTAAAAAAGTTGATAATAACGGGGTGAGACATAAAGTCCCAGTAACTAATGTTAATTTATCACATATGCAAGAAAGGATTGCAAGTCAAAGAAGTAGGTTACTAACATTTTTAAAACATCAACAACAAGTAATTAAGTAATCCATAATAAGTAAAAATAAGTGGAACCATCCCCACTCAATCATCCTGCTCCTCCTTATATCGTCTGGACGTGGTATAGCCTATCAGTGCTAGTATACCTAGCCAATGTTAGCTAGTCACTTCAAGAAACTGTCCCCTCCCATGTCACCACCGATATACTGTAACAAAGAGGTGTCTGCCCAAAACACTTAACTCAAATTCCGGGCCAGGAATGAGAGAGCCAATGGGCACAATTTCACCTTAAATCTCTTCCACATAACCCAACATACCCAATAACAAATAAAAAACATATCCTTATAGTTTTCCAAGATTATCGTACAATACATTGTTTCATTTACAACATCTTATAACAAACATCATAATTATCACAACAACCACTATTGCTTCACTAAAACAATTTTACATTTAGATACAGGCAAAATTTTCCAAAACACTGATAATTGAATATTTTACACACTTATTTTGTATCTTTTGGGTAATAAATTTAGGATTGTTAGCTAATAAATAATGGGCTTTAATGATTATTTGGGCTTTGGGCTTTTATTTGGATTTAATTCATTTTCATGATAAAAATTCCAGATTTAATATGCTTCACTGTTTTAACCATAACTTTTGAACCAGACATCGGATTTGCCTCATTTTTGTCTCATATTTCAGATGATTCAAAGGGCTACAAATGTTATGAAGACTCAGAAGGAAAATTCGGTCAAGAAGATGGTCAAACTTGAAGCCGAAGTCAGAGACGTTTTTCTAGATTTTTATTTGGGCCTGAATTTTATAAAGGCTCATTTGTTATTTTAGTCTATTTCTTTTGAGCTAGATATTTTATGACTTAGAGCCCCATTTCGTTTTTTCTTTTTAGGTTAAGTTAGACGAAGGCTACAAACAGATTGTATTTTCATTTTTGACACTTTTGAAGATCAAACATAGACTTTTAAATTTCTCTGAAATGTTCTTCATCTGTTCTTCGTGTTCTTCACTGTTTTACTCATCTATACTTGGCTAAACGTCTCTGATTAACCCACAGATTAGGGATTTCATATTCTAGAGGACTCGCTCTTAATTGGTAACATCTAAACTCGTTTCTGTGTTCTTTTATCGGATTCAATTCTGGATTCGGATTGGGTTTTTGGTTAAAAACTCAGATCGATTAATCCCAAGGACATATTTCAAACTGAGTTTAAGTGATTAATGTGCGATTGTTTGGTGTTACGCCACTGTTTCGAAAACATTCTGGGAAATTGTTCAATTGAGGGAAATTCTGGGCAAACGCAGAGATTTCGGTTTGTCCAAAAATCGATCACGAGTTTGGTGTTTAAATTTCATCTGATGAAGGTTCTAGAATCCCTGGTTCTTGCTTAATCATTTTAGTTTGGATAATCTCATTTTCCTTTACTGTTTCTGTTTTAATTTCGTTTATTTTGCAATTTGAAAAACTTCCCCCCAAATTGTTACTCTTATGTTTCATTGTTACTGAATTAAACCTACTGCAATTCTGTGGGAAACGATCCAAGTTCCTTATACTACAAATCTTTTTACTGAACTTGGTTATTTTGCAAGGGGTTGACAATCTCTTGCCAAACACAGACCAAGAAGACAAATAATAGTAAGGTTTAGAAAACACCTTACAGTCCAAAACAAGCATATAAAATAAATTAACCCTGGTTACCTCAACTCCAAGCTAAATCTTGAGAAGTAAAATACGAACAATCACCAATCACAAGAAAATTCTTAAAATACTCTAAATCTTCTTCTTTTCTCTCCTCTTCTCTCCACTATACTCCCTCACGTTTTTCTCTTCTTTTTCCCTTAATTCCTCATGCCTCACGCCACTTATATATATATAGATGGGGAAAGGGGTGCAATTAATACACCCCCAAATATTCAAAGGCGGTGATCTTTTTTAAAAAAAAAATCTCCTCCTTCCTCCGCAAGGTTCTTTTATTTTCCTTTTTTTTCTCTTTCTTCCTCCATATGCCACCTTCTTCTTTTTTTAAATGGGAAAAATTGCCATAAAAGACCGAACTTTATTTTTATTTACTTACTTTTACTTTTTTCACAATTACAATAATTAAATAAAATTATTTCATAATTACAATTAAATCCTAATGATAAAATTTAGGATGTTACAAAATCAATGCAAATGAGAGAAAATCTTCAATTTTTCCTCAACCCACGGCTTGAATCAAACGCTTTCTGGACGAAAATGACGATGGAGGAGAGTGGGGAGCCTTAATCGGTTATGAGAATGAAAAATGAAGGGTTTTGAATGGTTTCGGCCTTTTAAAAAACTGAAAACGCGATATGTAATCGATTACGGTCCATGGCGTAATCGATTATATCGCGTTGTAACTACCAAATTTGCCTTCTGAAATTATGTAATCGATTACGCACTGTAGCGTAATCGATTACATAACAATTTGCACTATGTTATCAATTACGCCACTGAGCTTAATCGATTACATAGTGTAATGTTTTATGTAATCGATTACGCTACAGTGGCATAATCGATTACAAAGTGAAAAATTTGAAAAAAAAAAAAGAAATCTGACCCTCTGTAATCGATTACATAAGGCATGTAATCGATTACAGGGGGCAGATAGGTTAATATTTTTTCCGTAGTGGCATTTTGGTAATTAATTAAGGTTTTTTCCGTACTTTTGCCTGAAAATGGTAGTTTGAAATTTAAATTTAAGAAATGACAATTTAGCCTCACAAATTTCACAAATATCAATTTAGTCCCCTGTCAAAGTTGCAGCGTTTTGATAGTGTAACTTAGGGCTGAATTAAACAGTTTCAGAACTTCATTGTAGAAACAGAGGAGCAACCGTGAACCATCTTCCGTCACCTTCGTTCTCAATCCCATCCACTATGTCATCGTGCCTTCACCTTCACCATCAAATCCACCTCACCACCCCCCTTCACTATCGCCTCTTTCAGCCTTAACATTTTCACTGTTGGCAGCAGTCTTCAGAACTCAATCTTTGAAACTCTAAATTTGACATCTTCACTCCTTCACCATCATCGCCACCTTCTCTTCACTCCATTCACATTTTACCTTCACAGACGCCATTATCCTGGCTACTCGTCTTCCACCACAGGCCACCTCCACACTCTCATCTCTATCGATGAGTTTCTCTAGTTTTTATCTAGCTGTGGCTTTTCGTTTGGCCCTATTCCATTATTATCTACTACTCTTCCATCTTTATCATTAATTTCATTTGTCAAGTGGTTGTTTCCATGACTGTGTGTTAATTTGAATCAGAAGGTGGCTTTGCATTTTGAAGTTATTTTCATGAGTGGTTGATTTCCTTAGCTTCTTAGAAATGATTTGGAGATGGCTTGAGTTCACAAGTGCTTTAAAGGAGAGTTTATTTTATATATAGCTCATTATATTTGTAATTTCTTAGTGTTAGGAATTCTGAGACTATAATTTTAATTATGCTTTATTCTATGAATTGGAATTAAGTTCTTGTGAATTAGGATTTGTAATGAAGATTTGTATTGCTTCTCTGTGATTCTATTGATTTCTATCTACTTAACATGGTATTGTTGGATTTTTTGATTGAAATGGAATTATAGTTGAACTTAATGCATAGCCTATTCCAAAACCGCTCTCTAAGGGGTTATAATATGTTTAGATAAATGGGTTCATGAGTTTAAGAATTAGCCTCAATGGTAATTGAGGTTTGGTATATTAGGAAACTTAGAGGAACTCATTACACTAAGAGGGCTTAATAGCATTTCAAGAGTAGGGGTTCCTCTCTTGTGATGCTCGGCTCATTGGTTAATGAGGTTTGGAATATTAGAAGCATAGTGTATTAACTCTCCAAATATTTAAATTGAGTCAGGATGGTCATTGAAAACCATTTCCAAGAGCATCTTCACCACTTTCATTTTAAACCCGTTTTCACTCCCTCATTATCTGAAAACCCAAAAAACATCTATTTTAACTTCATTTAATTCATAATTCTAAAAATCAATCGATTAGGTTTCACCCTTGTCAATTTTGCATTGTAAATACTTAGTTTATTGGGAATTGGTTTTATAATCAACTCCACAAAGTAAAACAATCCGAGTTGTGCACTATATTGCATTAAGTTGGTTTTATTCTTGATAATCCCTAGATGACTAAAGGGTTCTTTTAAGTTGCGTGGTTGCTTGGCTCCCTAGTAACTAAGTGTCAACTTCATTGTTTATATGGGTTTTAGGCTTTTGGAACTAGTTAGAATTAGTCTTTACATTGTTGATAGAATAAATTAGCATTTCATTTGTTCACATTAGTTTGCGCATATTGTTTTCAGAGTGCTAGGGTGTGTTTTTGTGTACTTGCTGGAATTCGTGTGGCATTCACTTGAATGTTGGCAAAAAAATTCAATTTACCTGGAAATTGGGTGCTGGAATTGAAAGGTTTCACCCGAAAAATTCTATTATTTAAATTCCTACAGTCTTTGGGCATTTAAGCAAGAATAATAGCTAAATTATTAGTCCCAGTAAATTTTCAGTCAAATTTAAGTGTTTACACCACCTTTATAATTTTTCTGTATTTTGTTGATTTTTTCCAAATTTTAGGATAGATGACTTCTTGAGTTTGTTCTTTAATTTTCTTTTTTTTTTTTTTAAAGTTGCTTTAAGTTCGTTTTGGTTGGTTGTTGATTGTTGGAGTGTTTGGTAGCGCGTTAGGTAATTTTTAGTATGCATATTAGTTCGCATAGTACTTTCTTTGCATTTGCATTTGCTCACCATGGAATTTTTAGTAAGTTTAAATGTTTACTTGAGTAAGCCTATTGTTTAAGTCTTCTTTGTGAGGATTTTGAATGTTGCTCGAGAATGCAAAGACCTTTACTCAAGCATAGTTCTTACAGATGCTTCAATCTTCATCTTTTCATTGCTTGCAAATTCAAATAGACATGATTAATATCTGATTTCATTTGAATACTATTCATTATCACTTACAATGCTATTAATCATCTTACCAAGTGAGTTTCACATCATTAACAAAAGGTTTTGGTGTAAATTGTTGGAAAGCAATGAATGTGTTAGAGCATTAAATGCGTTGCAGAAAATAGAGCATACACACATAATGGAATTCAAAGTGGTCAAATGATCATTGCTGCAGAACCCCATTATGGTGAAAGCAATAGTGACATCTCTTAAGTCAACTACTAATCAAAAGCATGTCATATGAAGAATGTTGACAGCGATCCAAAAGTGACTTATCCTCGAATCTTTAAATGACGATGGTCAGTGTCTAACGGAAGCCTTCTATGTCTAATGAAATGATGAAGTCTCTTAAATGATACCTTTGAGCTTTATCAATGGTCATTAATGGCAATGGTTATAAATATGAAGAGCATTCAATGCAAAGCACATACCAAAAACTACCAACACTAATATTTATTTATTGCTCATTACTCAGTTAATCTTAGTTATATATCTTCAGATATTCTTTGTACTCCAGTGGTTATAAATTCACTCTATGAGAGAGTTATTTCGTTTGATTGATTATTTGTATAGTCTCAGTAGAGGGACCTTGAGTATGGGTGTAACGATTACAACTTGTAAGGGGGAGTAAATTCTAGTGAGAGGATTACTTTAAGAAACAGAATGTGTAATCGTGAAAGTGATAGTTGAAATCTTAGAGGTTTATCTTGGGACTGGATGTAAATCAAGAGATTAGACCGAATTAGTATAAACTCTGTGTTTATTCTTCTTCTATATTCTCTCTGTAAGTTTGATTTTCGGGCTTAGTTCAAAATTGTTAGGATCCGGCTGAACCCAAGAGGAGGGTGAATTGGGTGAAGATAAAAATTTCCAACCTTTAAAAACTTCTTTTCGCAATTCAGTAAAATCAATTTGTAAAACAGGAAGGAATTATAAAAACGTTGACAATCATTCAACCATAAATGCTGAAAAAAAGGAGTTAAGGGAAGAGGATTGCAAACTGTGATTTATACTGGTTCGGTCCAACCATAACCTACATCCAGTCCTCAGGCACCCTGAGCTTTTCACTATTCTCCTTGTTTAACTAGGCACAAGAGACAAGCCTTTACACCCACAAGTTTATCCAAATACTTGTGCAACCTTCACAATCTCTCTCACAGAGACTCTCCCCCTTACAACCCGTAAGGTTACAATCAACACCCACTTAAAATTACCCAATCTTAAGTAACTTTCAAATAGAATGTTTTACTCTAAAACTTCTCTCTAAGAAGTGGATAAATGATCACTGAAGCACATAGGAATTCATTTCACTCTTTAAATGGTAAACTCAGAAAACATTGAAAAACAAAGAGTAAGAGTTTCAGCATTATGACAGTGTAAGCTTACTCCATCGCCTTGCTACGTTTTGAATCCAGCTCTATTTATAGATGATGTTGTTCTGAACGATGAGAATAGAGCCGTTGTAAAATAGATTCGTTGAGTGTATGTCAGTTGCAAAAATATAGTTGCTGGAATGCTTCTTCAACTTGACAGCTCAGCATTTTGGTTCTTCATGAAATCCTTCATTTGATCATCTGAAATGTGTCTACAAATGATGTAAATGATGATAATAAGTGATAAAGATCATTTGGGTAAGTATCAGGATGATCTGGATCAAAATCGTGATCTTCGAATTCTTGAATTTTCTGAGGTGACGGTGTAAACTTGAGTATTGACTTCAATATTGCGGTATTGAGCTTATTTTATAACTTCAGTTTCATCTCTGTAAGCCCAATACTCGAGTTTTGCTTCCCATACTCGGGTATTGAGTATCCTCTAGCATTCATTGCTCTCTGTCTGAGCTATACTCGAGTATTCATTCGTAAACTCAAGTATTCAAGTTGTTTTGGACTTTGGTTGCTTCCAGACTTGATATCACTTCAATATTGGCAAACCAAATATCCTCATATAGCTCTTTGATCCTCCTTTCCACAGCAACATGAATCAGATCCAAACTCGTTGGATTTTATCCATTATGATAAACTAGCATTTTTACAACGTTCTGAATCTTCAGTCAACTTTCGAAGAGCATATCTCTCTGGTCTGATCTTAATTTTTGTTGAATCAAATCTTGATGGAAATCCTTATGTGTCTTCTTTCTAATGCCATCGATTTCAGCTCATTTAGATTTGTAGATTGTGAGTTACACTCAAAACACTGAAGCTTGGTCTGAAATATGGCGTGAATATTTGATCCAACTTTAGAAATTCAAGGATCTTTGATCTAATCTTCTTTGGACTTGAAACTTTGTCAAGAATGCGCATTAGATGTCTAGTTTCAGCCAATTTTGATTTCACCTCAATCTGATGTCTGGTTCAGGAGATATCATCAAAATATCAGACCTCGCCCAAAGCTGTATGTGTAACAGAGGTGAACAGAGTTGCTAAAGGAGCTGGAAACTCAAGTTTTCATTCACAAACTCGAGTTTTTTCGGGTCCAAAAGCCCGAGAGAAGTTGAAGACACCCAATACTCGAGTCATTAAGTTCCATACTCGAGTAGTGACTCTAATATTCCAGTTTTGACTCTTGACCCCCAAACCATGGTTTCCAAAACTCTAGTTTTCAAAACTACAGTTTTCTTGTCCAGAAGCAAATTTTTGCCTTAAGCTTGTATACTCAAGTTTTGATCTGGGTACTCGAGTTTTCTCTTCCAGAAGCTGATTTTTGCTATCTTTAGCTCTGAATTGACCTTCTTCAACATCCATTGATTGTAGACACTTCTATAATCAATCTTGGAACATGAATAATGATATCTTCATTAAGTTCTTCCATGTTCCATGTTTCATCTTGATCAATTTTCATCATCCAACTTTAGCTCATCATTCTTTACATCTTCTTCATTCTTTAATATCCATAGAGCCAAGCCCATACTGAACTTCTTCCAGAATTTCATGTGTCTTTTCTCTGTTTTCACATCTTTTGATCATTTTTCATAATTATATTCTTTCTTCTTCAATTTCTACTCTTCTTTTTCTCCTCTTCCTTTTCCTTAACCTCATCTACATCCTCGTTCTCCTTGATCTTCTTCTTTTTGATCAATCTTCATGAATGAACTTCACATTATTGATTCTACATTAAATACAAGAAGAATTAATCAATCAAGAAGATAAACATATTACTCAATCTTTTTGCTCTTGCTAATGGCATATACAAGACATCATCAAAACTAATCATATCTAACAAAAATAATTTTAAAACACCCAATTCACCCCTCTCTTGGGTGATATCTCATTTTCATTTGGTATAAGAGCTCTATCTTCTCTGTAAGGAGTAATACCTTGAGAAGGATCTAATGGACAAAATCTTACCTGAAGGACCTGCAATCAATAGACCTCCCGATTTTGATGGAGAGCACTACTCCTTATGAAAATTAAAATTCAAAGTCTTTCTTATGGCTATTAAATATGGTCTCTGGAATGTTTTCAAGAAAGGGGATTATTTTCCAACAAAATTAGAAGAAGGAATTCACATAGCAAAGGTCGAGGATGAATTTGATGGAAATTTTAAAAGGCTCATCACTCTAAATAGCAAGGCCATCTTAATGCTTCAAAGTGAACTAAGCCAGAAAGAATACTTTCGAATATGCGCTTTGTCATCAGCCAAAGAGAAGCGGAAGGCTCTTGAGATTGCACATGAAGGCACTACAAGCATAAAGGAGAATTGAGTCAACACTCTAATGACAGAATAACTTCATATGAAGTCAAGGGAGTCCATAGCTGTGTTTCAACTCAAGTTCTCATATATGATAAACTAGCTCTCAACCTTAGGAAAAGAATATGATCAAAACTCACAAGTAAGGAAAATTCTAAATATACTTGCTAAGGAATGGGAAGCGAAGGTCATAAAAATAGAAGAAGCCCGTGGAGAATTTATGAGATCTGTAGCTGCCTTATTCGGAAGCTTATCCTAATATGAAGGAAAAATAAAATTCAAGAAAGGCCTAGACGAGATCAGTTCCAAGAAAAAGGGAGTTGCATTCAATGTTGTTAAGAAGAAAAGGAGGTAGATAATGATGATGAAGATGGGAACTTGGCATAATGATCCAAAGATTCAGAAAGTTCTACAAGAGGGATAAGGGACTCCGAAAGTTTCAAAAAGGAGGAACTAACAACAAACAAGAATCCAAGGAACCCATCATCTACTATGAATGTGAAAAGCCAGGGAACATCAAATCTAAGTGTCTTCATGTAATATCCTGAATTTTAGGCATAAAGACTTGAGAATAAGCCTAAGTTAGGCAGACTACTAAGACCGGTTCAGGAAGTGTGACATTTCCTTGACTAATAAAGATCCTTTGCGTTTTTGAGGAAATAGGAAGAGAAAGAGACACTGAAAAGTCATATGTCAAAAAGTAAAAGTCAGAGTAATGATTACATTGGGACACATATCACTTCAGGGGTAAAAGAGGAAAAGCAAGGGAAAAATAGTCAAATCCTTACCACTTAAGCATGCAATTTCGTCCACTCTAGGAGAGAGAAGGAAAATCAGATGATTTTATCTGCATTCAAACTCAAACATAAGGTACTAGTCCCATAGGATATTAACTAGTAAAAAGGGAACTGATAAGGACCAATTAGGGGTTTCTTATGAACTGAATGAGACAAATGTAGGGCCATGTTAGGTAGTCAAGGAGGCGCTACATATGTATGTCCATTCAGTGGAAAATATCTGAAAAGTTGAAGAAAAGTACAAAAGGAAGTACCCTGTTAATTAGCGGGGCGAGCGTGGACTGGTGGAAGGAGATGAGACTGGATAAAGTGAAAATGACAACGGAAAAGTATGAGGGCAGATTTGGTGGGGCCCACATGGCACCACCTAACCCCTATAAACTTTAAAAGTTTACTTGGAAAAAAAGAAAAGCAGAATCAGTTCAAAAGTCAAATTGCGGGTCCCACTTTCGAATAAAAAGGGATAAATAAGATAAATTAGGGAAAATGAAATAAAAATCAAGGAATCTGATTTGTGGGCCCAAGATGGTGCCACCTAGTCTTATAATTATTAAAATTTGGCTGGGGGAAAAAGAAAAGGAAATTAAAGAACTTCCGGGCAAAATTGGTAATTTATGTAAATTCCAAGCCAAAACAGGTAATTTTCCCCACTTGAAGAATAAAAATCTGACCTAAATGGAGTGGGTTGCACTACATGTCAAGACCCTAGACATTTCTGGAATTTCTTGGGAAATAAGCCAAAAGCCAAATCCAATTCACTGATTACTAAACAGGAATTTACTCCAGTTATCTTGGACTGTTCGGTTACTTTTACCTTTATTAAAAAGATGAAACTTTTTCTCTCATGGGTAAGGAGCACGAAATTTTCAAAAAGAAGAGAGAGAGAGAGAGAGATCTGCAAAGCCTCCATTTGCAAGAGTGAGAGCAAGCCACTCGCATCATCAAGCCAAACTCCGATCTCAGGTAAACACCAAAAACCCGAACCTTTGAAGGTTAAACTTAAAGTTTTCATTCAAATGGTTAGGGTATGGTGCTATGATCTGATTTTGGTGTTTTTGATGGTCTATAAGTGTTCAAAACTTGATTTTATATGGGGTTAAGCTATGGTTTAGATTTTCGAATTCCAAATCACTGAAAACTTTAAAAAACAAGCTTGCTGTCGAATCTGGAATTCTGGGCAGCGAGTCTTCAACTCGGTTTTAAAAATAGGAAAACAATTTGGATTGAGCTGAAATTTTTCAAGCATAAAGAAAACTTCCTAAGGTTCACCGTGATATATAATTTTGTGTTATTTGGATTTTTTTGCTAAGAGATAAAAATTGGTAAAGTGGGTTTAGAAGACAGCAAAATAAATCTGACCAGGGTGTATAAATTGGGCTACACGCTAAACCACATGTATGTTTGGTCTCTGGAATTATTTTTCCTGGAAAATAGACATATTAATGGTTCAGATGGCATTGTTTTCATGTAAATATGAACTTTTTGGAATTTATTAAAAATGTTTGAAGTTAGGTTAGATTCACTGGATTTTCTAGAAAAATTAAGAGGAGCTCAAATTTAAGAAAAAAATATAAGGGTATTTTCGTAAATATTGAAAATAAGTTATTTTGATGTGTTTAGGAAAAAAGCATACTCAGGAAAGCTATCAACCATTTTAAAATAATAAACCAGTGCATATCCCACAGGTAGTAGTAGCGGTAATTGCTTTACTTAAGTACTTTTATGTGTTTGTGATATGTGTGTTTTGCCATGTGTATTTTTGTATATGTTATGCATGTAGAACATGTTGGGGTTTGAGCCCCTATTCGTTGTGTTCCTAGCGCTAAGGAGTGATCCAGGGCTGGCTTTGATTAGCAACTCTATGGGTCGATAGATCCGAGACTTGGGTGGCTCTACGGGTTGTGGATCCGGGGCTGGTCTAGTACAGGCGGCTCTACGGGTCGTGATTCTGGGGCTTGCCTTGGTAAGACAGCTCAACGGTATGAAGACAGATTGTTGTGTATGTTTCTGTTTGCATATGTGGTATGTTTGGCATAGTACATGTGATTTATCTATGACATGGTTGCATGCATACACTACACACATTTAGTGTATGAGTACTGACGGTTACCTTGGAGTTCTTTGTCGAACTCCAGACACTGCTGTAGACACAGGGGGATGTGCCTGAAGCGAAAGACCCTTTTGGAAAGGTAGGGCATGGCAGTGCTGTTGAAGGATAGGGAATGCCCTATCATATTTTGTACTTTACTTTTTGGATGATTGTACCCTAACCCTTCGGGGACTTTTACTTTCTATTTGTTTTACTTTTACCAGTACTGTAGATCATCCAGACCGAATAAAATGCTCTATTGTGCTTACTCGCCACTCGAAAGGGTGAAGTCGGTAGGGGTGTAACAATTCAGTTAAAGAATAAAAAGAAGAAATTCAACAAATTCAAAAAGAAAGCATATGTATAAGCTACCTGGGGAGATAACTCTTCTGATGAAGAAGAAAAAGAAGAGGAAGTAGTTATATTTGCCTTATCGCCTAAGAAGAATATGAAAGCCAAGAGGTATATGATACTAGCCCTCCTTATGATGAACTTCTTTCTAAGTACAATGATTTATGTTTTGAATTTTGAAAAATAGCCAAAGAACTTATTCTTTCAAAGAAAAAGGATTAAGTCTCTTGAACAACAAGTTCAAACTACTCCCTAAGCTTGTGAAAAGACTTGTGAAAACTGTTCCATTTTAAAAAAGAAGAAATCTTATCTTATCAAACTCTTAAGAAATTCACTAAAGGCAATGAGATGCTTAATATTGTTCTAAAATCTTAAAGGTTTCCGAATGATATATCATGCATAGGTTCTAATCCTGATGTAGACAAAAGAAAGGGGGGAAAGAAAATAGGAGAAAGATCTTATTTGAAATATTTTTAAAAATTTGTACACTCCTCCAATCCCTTCACTCATTATAACTATTACAACTGAAAGGGGTATAGTACTACCTCATGTTTTCATAGAAAAGAGAGAAAGGATAAACTAGTACGGAATTATCAATGGGTGCCTAAAGGCACTTATGTATTCCCTAAGGCAGAAAACCCAAAAGGACCCAAGAAAAGATAGGTAGCTAAGACTTGATCCTTATTGAGTATATTACTGCATCAAATTGTTGCGCTCAAGTATTATGGCTTACGCAACAATTTCAAGACTTGGGATTCCATCTTAAAGAAATTTCAATCCTCTGTGACAACACAAGTGCAATAAGCTTGGCCAAAAATCTAGTCCAACATTCAAGAATCAAGCATATTGACATTAGGCATCACTTCATCAGAAATCATATATATTCAAAAGACAAATGTTAAAGTGTTGTTCATTGCCACTCACTTATAACTTGTTGATATTTTCACCAAACCATTGGCCAAAGATCAGTTCCTATACATTAGAAGGCAATTTCAATTTCAAGTTACAAGTGATCTCTTCCTTACTTGTCAATTTCAAGTTTAATTTGAATAATCATTACTAACTTTAGCATCGGAGTCTCTAGAATTTTGGTTTGCAGGATGTTCTATTTCTTCGACTCAAAACAAAGCAAAATAGAGAGCTATGATACTCAAGCAGATTCTCAGAAGCCCAACAATATCATGAAGACTAACACTGGAAATAGACAAAAATTAGTATTTTACTTGAGCATAATAATTATATGCTCGAGCAATATTGAGATTTGATGAGTTTCTTGGTGCTTACATGAAGGCTTGCTTAAGCAAGGAGCAAGCTTGCTCGAGCAGAGTGTCAGGTACACTCGAGCAAGGCAAATGAAGCTGCTGAGATGAAGGCATGCTCGAGCAAAGGGTATGATATGCTCAAGCAAAGTCGTGAAGTAGACCTAAGGAAAAGGGATTCGACAAATCTTGCTCGAGTAACTTCCAAGACCTGCTTGAGCAAATATCCAACAATTTGATGAATGTAATCCTTGAAAGACCAAATCAACTCAGAAAGATCAAATATCTCTTCAAAGGGGTTTAAGTTTTCACAAGAACATACTTGAAGTTAGGTATTTCAGCATTTTTGCATTTTTTGCAATCATGCTTGAGCACGTTAGTGATTGCTCGAGCATAACCGTGAGCAAGCTTTACTCGAGTAAATTTCTCTTGCTTGGGCAAAGTAAAGCATGCTTGAGCAAACACGGATGACAATGTGTTATAGGAACAGTCCTAGTCTCATTTTCCTTACATCATCTCACCTTTCGTCTCCATTTCCTTTCGAACACTCTCACACCTGCTCACCTTCTCATTTCAAATACATCACTAATTTAGACGTATCATTTCAATTACTCAAAACAGATTTCTCGATTTTGAATGTTGCTCAAGCAAGCAAATACCTTTACTTGAGCATAGTTCTTACATATGCTTCAATCACTTTGTCCTCTCAGTGTTCGTAAATTCAAATATACATGATTAATATTTGATTTCATTTGAATACTATTCATTTATCACATACAATGCTATTAATCATCTTACTGAGTGAGTATCATATCATTAACAAAAGGTTTTTGAGCAAATTGTCGAAAAGCACTGAATGTGTTAAAGCATTAAATATGTTGCAAAAACCAAAGCACTGAATGTGTTAAAGCATTAAACATGTAATTCAGAGCAAGTCAAATGATTATTGTCGCAAACAACCATTCCGTCGAAAGCATTAAATATTTGTGGGATTGTAAAAGACTTCTCTTGTGCCTAGATTAAACAAGAGGATAGTGGATTGAAACTCTTAAGTGGAGCTTGAGGACTAGACGTAGGTCAATGATTGGGCTGAACTGGTATAAATCACAGTTTGCATATTCTCTTCTATGAACTCTTATATTCCCAGTATATATGTTTATTTGAATATCTAATTGTTGATTTAGAAAACACAAAAAGATTTTTAAGTTACAAGATTTTATTCCTTCACCCAATTCACCTTTCTCTTGGGTCCAACTGAGTCTTACAATGACTAAAACAATAGCTAACCAAAAATGAAACTAACAACAAAATAAAGAAGAGAACAATAAGGAGAAACAAAAATTAAAACTCGAATTTTCATCTTTACTGCAGATATTCTTTATCTGCAAACTTTAATTTCCCTCTATCTAATATATGAACTCTTGCATTGTTGTCACCAACTAAGGAAAATAGAACACACCGTCCTCTTGCTATGCCTAACATATATATAGGTATTGATTCCCTATGTGCGTCTCTATCACACTATCATCCTTTTTTTTTTTATTGATTATCATATAATATAAATATATTTTAGTGAAATTTTGTTCTCCCTTAAATCTTATAATATTTCATGCAAAATAAATTAAGATATGAATATATTTTATATCAAAATAACCTCTTATCTTATAACTCATTAAATGATAGAAAAATATATAAAAGATAATTAAATAAGTGTAAAATATTAATAATTTTATTAAATATATATCAGAATATATATATATATATATATATATATATTGTCATTCATATATATATAGAGGAAGGTTTACCAAGTTAGGATGAGATTTGGAAAAGCTACATCATAAAATGGAATCTGTGGATAACCTGCTAGCTAGTTCCAAATGAATTACAGCTCACATCCCTGGTCCGGTTAGCAATAACAATGAGAACGAGACATTCTTACCCAGGGGCGGAGCTACACTTGTGCCAATAGGGGCAAATGAACCCATAATATATATATATATATATATATATATATATATATTTTTTTTTTTTTTTTTTTTTGAGAGAATTTAGTAACAATATGTATAACTAGTATAGTTGGTTAAGACTAATTTTAGGTTAAGGTCACTGGTTTGAACCTCCTCTTCTCTTTATCCTTTTTTTATCCTTTTCCCTTTTCCCTTTCCCCTTTCCTATTTCATCGTCCTGTTCTCTCACTCTCTCCATCATTTGTTTCCCCATCCGAATTGATCACTCCGTTCTCGTCAATCAATTTAAAAGGTTAGATTATTGCTTTGTTTTTGGCGACCCCATTCACTGCTCAAATTCGACACCCTTATTCATTACTGTGATGATTTTTGTTGTGTCGTTTGCTCTGGATCGCCATTGTGATGAATCCAGACTGGCCGCTTGAACATGGTTGAAACCTTTTGTTAGTCTGCAATTTGTCTGACTATGGTTTCCGTCGATTTTCATTGTTGGATCTATTTTTTGTGTTTGTAGATGGTCAAAAATATCTTGTAAAGAGGAATAGCACGAATTGGTTTTTCTTGATTGCCAAAAGAAATCCTTTGAAAGTGAGAAAACTGATTTGTATTTACTGATATTTCCATTATGGGTCTGTCAGTCTGTGAATCATTTGCAGAATATCAACATGGAATAAGTTTTCGTTGATTGCTAATTTTTTGTTTGGAAATGAGAATATGGGTTTGATTTAATGATGTGGTTTGTTTATGAGGAATGGGGATGAACTTAAGCAAATGCTGAAGTATAGATTTTTGATTTGGGTTTGCTATGTATTTGAACTTTTAAAACAAACTTATTCTCAATAAGATATGCTCTGTTTCTGAACTCCAGATCTCTCTCTTTACCTGTCTATACTTGATAAACTCATACATATGTATAAAGAAAAAACTCCAATCATATGCCAACATCAGAGGGCTTGCTCTTCAAGATAATGTCTCTATGAGACTTAATTTGTGGAACATCTCTTTGAGACTTTAAAGTCATATGTAGGTGTATTGTTATAGATGGTATGTGGCTCTGTGCATACAATTTAGGTGATCATCTAATCTTTACTCAGATTGGAAAATAGAATATAATATCATCACTATTCTAATTGGCGCCTTGCACTTTAAGTTTTGAAAGAATATAAGATAAAATAGTAATGATTTTTATGGTTCTCAGATTTCTTAATATGCCATATCAAAATTAAATGATTATTTGTGATATATATATATATATATATATATATATATATAATGATAAGATGCGGCTGAACTAATGATAGAAAGTCAAAATGAAAATACTAATATTTTTTTATTTTCTAAATATATGTGTAGGGAGATTCCTTCCTTTGTGTATATATAAGAAAGAGGAAGGGTATTGAGTGGAGTGAGAGCCAAGCTACAAAGGGAAGAGTTTGAAGACGTAGAAGAGGTATGGCCTGATCTTGTTTAGTTTCTGGTTTTCACTTTTTTTTGGCTGGATTATGAGCGTGTTCACTTTATCTTTATGTTTGTTTTGATTTTTTAAAAAAGAAATTTGGTTCCTAATTAGCTATTCAAATCGCATTACAGAACTGAAAGGGGCCAAGGGATAAGTTAGTCGGCACTGAAACTTAGTCAAAAGTACTCCCTAGATCTTACCAGGATAAGGGATCGCTCTGCCCCCGAACTCCTGAACCCCTACACTAATTATACACCCATTAACTCTAAATCTTGGCTCCACTCCTGTTTTGACCTGATTCCTTGAACCCCACCACCAGCTAGGCTGCAAGCCACAAGCTTTCGCGTGACGTTCGGTCACACTATAATCATATTGAACCCGTCAGTTCTTCTGTAGCAGAAAAAATCAGTAAATATCCTATTGAGTTCAATGGCTAGTAATTATGATAACATCACAATTTTTGAATTTACAAATATGAATTTTTCAAATTGAGTAAAATTGCCAAATGTAAAATATCTCAAACGCCATATTTTTCATTTTGTGCGTCTCACCTTTTATGTCCAGGCGAATGGTCATGTTTTATTGAGCTTTTTAAGTATCTTTTTAGTAAGAGTTTATAGAATATGAGGTAAATATGTTAAAAAAGCTTTATTTTGACTTATGTGTATAAGTCATAATTAGTTATAAGGAATTTTTGAAACATAACAGCAAATATGTAGTAAGAGAGAAATTTGTCAAAATAAGAAAGATTTTAAAAAAAAAATTCCTAAATTGAGATACTGTGAAAAAAATTTGTCAAATTTATATAGTTGGCGGCATCATCTCACAGACTCATCATTTTTTTTTTTTAAAAAAATATAAATAAATTTAAAATGCAGGGCTTACCTGCGCATCTTTAATTAATGATGATTTAAAAAACAGTAAAGTGCTGTCGGCTTCGCGTGGGGTAGTACGAGCCATAGTGCTTTGGTGGGTGGCTGCATTACCAATTACCCTACAATGATAATTAAAAAAAAGTAAAGTGTTGTCAGCTTCACTTGGGAAGTGCAGGCAATAATGCTTTGGAATGTGGTTTCACGACGCGCGCGGCTTGCGTCATATGCTATTTTGGTCCGCTACGCGTCACACGGCACCGTTTGGTGCAACATACCTAGTTTCTTCTTTTAAAATAAAAATAAAATAAAAAAATTATTCACTCTTGTTGTATTTTTTAAATATCAGTCAATACCTTAAAATATTTTTTAAAATCCTAAAATAATTTTAGGATCTTCAAAAAATATTTGAGATTTCTCACTAATATTAAAAAGATACTTTAAAATATTAAAATTTTAAGATACTGACTAGTATTTAAAAACACTTCATGATCTTTTAAATTCTTTTTGTACCTTCAAATGATAAAATAGTAAAACTTGAAGGGGATGGCAAGAAAATGCTTACTTTAATCGTGCGTGCGTAACACGTGGCCTCGTGGGGATGATTAAACACCCTTGCCATATCCGTGGATGATGGAATTGGCTTAGGTCCGCAGACCTTTGCACCAAAACTACGCTATTTTGGGAGTTTTATGCAAGCCAAGCCCCTTTCCCTTATAATAATGATAATAATAATAATAATACAAAATCAGACTCTTTCGGGTATAGTAAAAAGATATTCAAATACTGAATAGTATTAAAAAAAATATTTTAACATCTTAAAAAAATATTTTATGATGGTGAAAAAATATTTTAAGGTAGTGATTTGTATTAAAAGAATATTTTAGGATACTGATTGATACTTAGAAAATAATTCATGATCTTAAAAAATTATTAAAAAATATCATGAAGCATATTTCTAGTAGTAGCCAGTACCTAAATTATTTTTTCAAGATCCTAAAATTATTTTTTAAGTATCAATCAGTATCCTAAAGTATCCTTTCAGTCTGAGCCAGTACCCTCAAATATTTTTTCAATACCCTAAAATATTTTTTCATTACCCTAAAATAAATTTGCAACATCATAAACAAATTTTTCAATACTATTTAATATCCTGAACTTTTTTGAATTTTTTTTTAAAAAAAAAGGTAAAGAGGTTTGGCTTACACAAAACTGCGCCAAAATGGTGCAGTTTTGGTGCAGAGGTTTGCAGACAAAAATCCGCAGCAGACCTAAGCCAATTTTGTGGATGATACTCCTCCCCTATCTCTTTTGAAAGACATAAAATAATTGCATAAATAAAAAGTTAGTTAAATTTTATTAAAGGTATAATAAATATATTAAAAAAATTTCCCTAAAAGTTTTCCTATTTATGGAGAGAGGCGATATGTAAGATAATTGATGCAGTGACACTAACCAATAATTAATAAAAATAATAATACTAAAAATTCCAAACATGCTGTTAGTGTCTCTCAAAAATAGGAAAAATAAAATCGTCCATTCCTAAAAAATATTTCACTTATATATAGATCCAAAGGTGGGACCCATTTTTCCAAATTAACTAAACATCCTAAACATTTCTTTTCGTATTCCACATCTCTCAATCAAATTTTAAATCCACACGCACACACATATATATGAACGCGAACATACATGAGCACCCCAATATGAAAAGCACAAGTCCAAATCTAAACGATGGACATGGGACAATAATTGTTTAAAATTGAAAAGCAGAAAAAATTTGAGACCTCCAAGTTAAAATCACATTGAAAATATTAGAAGAATATTTTCCTTTCTGTTGATATTAATTATTATATCCCAAGAAACCCAGGACTTGTTGCAAGGTTAACCCTCCAATAAATACTTTCCTCTCAAACATAGGCAACAATCTCAGTATCTTCACTTCATGATTTTGTCATTTGATTTCTTTTTAACTATGGTACTTTATGAATAGGTTGAGACGAGAGGTTCAAGAGAAGTGTGAAAAATATTTCTTAAAATATAATATAGGCTTTGAGTAGGGTTAAAGGCTTTAAACAAGCTTCAAAGTTACTTAAATAAAACTTAATTAATACATATAATTTAATAAATCTAAATAAAATTTAATTTAAAAAGTTATTATTTGAAATCCTTACTATAAACAATGAACCCACCAATAATACTATATAAAAGAACACAACAATTTAGCATAACCAAATTAACATAAATATATTAATAATGAAAATTGAACAATATAAGAACACTATAACAATACAATACAAGTCTCTCAAAGTGAAAGAGACACTAACCAACAGTAGTCTCTTGTACGGACAACTTCATTGATACATACCATTTTGATTGATTTTCTTTGGTTCTTTTGTTTTGTTTTTGTTTTTCCCCCAATTTTGGACAACAGGCGTGGAGCCTGATTCAGTGTTGGGGATCAAACCCTGGCTTGGGACACTAAGAGCACATCTGGTGTCACTAGATTCATTTTCTTTAGTTCATTGAACTACCACCACTAATATGAATTATGTGGCCTTCTCGCACCACCATGTCTGACAAAGAAAATAATGATAGCTGATATTTTTCTCTCTGTCACTGATCACTAACATTAGATAAAGGCATAAAGCCATATAAGATCTCATTGCCTTCACTTCATATACTTGCCCACACAAGAGTTATTATAATTACCATGGCAGCTGAAAAATCTGACATTTCTAATTTTGCAGCTGTGCCACTCCTTTGGGATGAAGACGATGAAGGCCTATCCCAAGAGTGCAAGGACCTAATTGCAAACTTACCCGCAGAATCACATTTGCTTATGAACAAACTCTACCAATATCAAGGTGTCTGGCTCACCAAGAGGATAATTCAAGCCATTCTCAATTGTCAAAACCACTTCCAAGCCCTAGACTCCGATGTAATCCTTCTCAGCTCACCAAAGTCGGGCAGCACCTGGCTCAAAGCCCTCGCCTTTGCCATTGTTAACCGTAAGACCCATCATCCGAACCCGACCCAAATGTCCTCTACTCACCCTCTCCTTACCGCCAATCCTCATGCTTTGGTACGCACCCTAGAAACCGTCCTCTACAATGGGCAAGCCGAGCCCGACCTGAGCTTTTTCTCATCACCAAGGCTTTTTTCAACTCATATTCCATATTTTTTGTTGCCGGAGTCCATCAAGTCGTCGCGATGCAAGATAGTGTACTTGTGCAGAAACCCAAAGGACCAGTTCGTCTCTTTATGGCATTTCGTGAACAAGCTAAGACCAGAAATCCAAGCGGACAACATGATCGTAGATTCGTTCGAGCGATTTTGCAGAGGAGTGAGCCCTTGGGGGCCATTTTGGGATCACATGCTGGCGCACTACAAGGAGAGTTTGGAGAAGCCAGATAAAATAATGTTTGTGAAATATGAGGACATGAAGGGCGAGCCTGATAGGGTATTAAAGGACCTTGCTGGGTTTATGGGGTATGGATTTTCTAAGGAGGAAGAGGCTGATGATATTGTGGGTGACATATTGAGACTATGTAGTTTTGAGAATTTGAGCAATTTGGAAGTGAATAATAGTGGAAAAACGCCACATGGAATAGAACATAAAGCATTTTTTAGGCGTGGGAATGTTGGAGATTGGAAGAATTTTATCACATCTGATATGGCTGAACGACTTGATCTTGTTATTCAAGAGAAGTTGGAGAAACACGGCTTGAAGTTTTAGATCCATCCAGATCATCAGAACATGGCGTTCATTAATAATAAGGTTCGTGTACAAACATTCGAAATATTTTAGATTAATAAATAATAAACGTGGAGGCAAATTATTATAATTTTTTCTTTCATATTCAGCCTCTCCTTTGAAAAACTATTTCTTTCGTCTTTTTGCAGGTGAATGTATAAGTGTTCTCTCTCGATCATTATTATTGCATTCTAGCTACATAATGAATAATGGTTTTAATTTCTGCATGGTAATAAGAATGCTTCTATAATTTGAAGTCTTAGTTGACTTCTTATGTTCATCAACTATCCACTTGATGAGTGTGAAACAGTGTGAGCGTGAAGAAGAGGCAACAAGTAAAATTACGATCATCAGCGCTTAAGTCCAGATGATAGAGCTTTTGATTGATTATTTTCTGATAAGAGCTGTGTTTCTTATGATGTAAAAGTTTCGTTCGATTAATTATGTCCTCTTCTGAATCTTTTCTTTAAATGCTTTCTAATCTTCCCTCCAAGCCTCTTCATGAATTTCTTAACAAGTGATGAGCACTTAAACCGGTTCCTTAGAATTCTACTCAAAATGAAGGGGCAATTCTTTGATATGGTTGCCAAAGTACAATTGCCTTAACCACAATAATGCAATTTTGTTTTTTCCCATCTGAATGTGAGGCAATGATGAATCTTCACTACTGTTGATCCGGTGCCCTTTTATATGAACCATGGACATTGTTAAGATATCAGGAGTTTGAAAAGAAGATAAGAAATCTCATCCCAACAATATATAATGCGTGTCTTGACACTATAAGAACAACAACTCCCGAAGAAATTGATATCTTACGGTTTATTTATACATATTAATTATATATGTAGTACTCTGGTTGGACAGAAAGAGCTTTCCAAAACATGTTAAGTTGTCAAGATGTAAGATAGTGTGCTTGTGAAGAAACCCTAAGCCCACTTGATCTCTTTTTGGAATTTCATGAACAAGCTAATACCAGAAATCCAAGAGGACAAGACCATCGAAGATTTGTTCGAGCAATTTCGATGTTTCTAAAATTTTGAGAATTTGAGCGATTGGGAAGCTAAGTGAATAAAAGCGGAAAAATTCCCCCATGGAATAGAAACTAAGGCATATTTAAGACGTACGGGGGAATGTAGAAGATTGATAGAATTTTCTCCAGTTTGATATGGTGGAATAACCTGATGTTATTATTCAAAAGAAGTTGGGGAAACACGGCTTGAACCTCTAGATCATGCAGATCAATGGAACATCTGGTTTATAGAGAATAACAATGTTCATTTACAAATTTGAGTATTTATAATTAAATTTGAAAACATTTAATTTATATTAGTAAATACTCCCTTTGGTTATTAATGCTGGATATAATTAGGCTGTGGATATTTTAAAGTCTTATTTTTTATATTTGACAATCTTTTCTTAATTCATCATTAATAATACTCTCTTCCATTACTCTCTTACATTATGTTTGCTTTGAGGGGAGGGAAAGATGAAAAAGAAATTTTTTCTTATTTTTATAAAATAACCTATAAATTTTTTTCAATATTTCTAAAATATACTCTTAATTAAAAAAATATTTTTTCATTAATAATAATTTAGTCAATATTTTCTCTAAAAATTGTTCCCTTTCTACTCCTTTACGTCAAATCAAGCACACTTATATAAATCATGTAAAAGATTGTAGAGAAAATTGAGGAGGATGATTAAAAAAATAAATTGCTGTCAGCTTCACGTGGGGTAGTCTGGGCAATAATGCTTTCGTGGGTGGCTGCATTGCCCTACAATGATGATTAAAAAAACATTAAAGTGCAGTCAGCTTCTAGTGGGGTAGTACGGGCAATAATGCTTTCGTCGGTGGCTGCATTGCCAATTACCCTACAATGATGATTAAAAAAAAGTAGAGCTGGAGGGCGAGCCCGGAGCGTCACGAACTAGTCCGTTAGATCCTGTATAATTTTTTATTTTTTTTAATTGAAGTTGAAGTTAAACTTTGTTTATTATTTTTGTTGACATTTTTACTTTTTTATGTTTCATACATTCATTTACTCATATTCTTCTTCATTTCAAGCGTTTCTTTCATGTACATTTTAACATAACAATCTATTTTTAAATAAATTATTTGGAAATTTTAAACTTAACAAAAGAAAATTTCGTCAAATTTTTTTTAACAGGTAAGGGCTTTTAAAAATAAAATAAAAGGATTCAGGGATAGGGAGTTCATATACGATGTTGGTTCATTAGAATATGTAACCATTGAAAATGAAATAGGAAAATAGTAGAGTCAATAGTTAATTATAGAATATGTAACCATTGAAAAATTGATTCCCTTAGAAATATGTGTCATAGAGACTGACAAACAAGAAGCGTGCTTGATTGATAATATTTATTTGATAATTTAGAACTTTAATTATTGTATTTTATTAATCATATTTCTTTAAAAAAACAGATAAAAAATAGTTAAAATTTAGAATAACAATTTTTTGATCCTGCGGGCCGACCCTGTTAGACCCTGGCCTTTCAAAAGCCAGCCCTGGAGGGACGGGCCGGCCCTGATTATTAACTCCAAAAAAAAGTAAAGTGTTGTCAGCTTCACGTGGGTAGTGCAGGCAATAATGCTTTGGCATGTGGTTTCAGGACGCGGCTTGCGTGCTATGCTATTTTCGTCCGCTGCGTATCCGATACTCTCAAATGGTATTGTTTGGTGCAAAATATCTAGTTCCTTCTTTTTTAAAAAATAAAAAAGTATTCACTTCTGTTCTATTTTTTAAATAGCAGTTTGAAATATTTTTCAAAATCCTAAAATAATTTTACGATTTTAACAAAATATTTAAGGTTTGTCACTGATATTAAAAAAATACTTCAGGATAGTGAAAAAATATCTTTGGATACTGACTAGTACTTAAAAATACTTACTTGATGATCTTTAAAAAAAATTTTGTGCCTTTAAATGATCAAAGAGTAAAACTAATACCAGGTAATGTCAATGTTTTTTTGTATGGAGAAGTACACTTTTGCTATGTTATTAATCGGACTTAAATAGCCAATATATATATATATATCCTTTTGTGTCTGAGAGATACTTTATTTTAAAAAATAATTATGAAATTGTAAATAAAGGGAGGATTCTATATTATTGACCTTCAAGTTATCCGTTCCGCCCAAATTTCAACGATTATCCCAAGGAGCTGTTATTATACCTTATAAATCATGAGAAACATGGGTGGTGATTTCATGATTGATTTGATTTTAATCAAAATTGACTGGAAATAATTAATTACTGAGGCCTGCTGCACCTAGCAATTGTTAGCCTATATGGGTCGACCTTCTTAGCCTTTTTTTTTTTAACTTTTTTTTCCCCTAATCTTCGCTTAGTAGCTTAGATTTTCCTTTTTAATGTAAATACTAATATTTGTTTAGTGTTTATCACTTAATCTTTCTTTAGTCCAAGATGGTTTCAATTCATTTATAAATTTGGCTTTCTTGTTTTCATTCCCACTAGTTTCCTATGGTTATGCAGCATTTTTGAAACGTTACTGATTATATAAATAGACACCTAAAAGTTTTCTATTAAAAACAGGGTTCTTTTTTTGGTCCAGCTCTAGCTACCACTTCCAAGTATATGTACATGTTTCATGTTTTTTTTTTGGGTGCAAATTCATTGCTGATGTGTTTTATCTTAAGCTAGACGGATTATCTCGTGTGATGTACCGGTCCTTTCATTAGAAAGGGAAATGGAAATGATATTAAAATTTGGAAAATAATTTTAGCTATTGATTGCAAAGGGTTGAAATAAAATATGAAGGTAAAATATATGTGGTACAAGTTAATAAAAGTCAGGTATGTTGTTTATGAGCATATGTAATTCATATTGGTGATGGACATAACCGAGTTTGAACTTACAAGTATTAGGCATTGTAAATGGATTTTACGTTGTTCTTGTTCTTACAGTCATGTAGCAGTATAAAGAGAGATGTTAGGACATTTAAAATTAAACATATACATCAATTTTGTTTTAAATTTTATTATTATGTATGGGGTTGATTGAGCCTTTAATGTTTTGTGCAAATTCATTATTGATGTACTTTATCTTAAATCTATCCCAATTAATCTGAAAACACAGGATAGGCCTATGCATTAAAAGTAGACGATATATATTATTCAAGCTAATCAACAATGAATTATAAAATTATAATTTTCTTAAAGAATCATTTATTTATTAATTTCTGAATGGTAAAAATACTAAAATATTCAAATTAAGCTTCAAGAAATTTTGGAACATGAAAATAATTTTTTATGCATATATAATATTAAATTTATAAGTAGCCACAATAATAACAAATTATGAAAATTGAGGCTTATGTTAATGTTTGATGATTAATTTTATCTATTAAAGTCTCTCTCTCTCTCTCTCTCTCTCTATATATATATATATATATATATATATATATATATATATCCAAATTATTACAAGTCATTTTTTCAACAAAAGAGAGAATGAGTGAAAAAAAAATAATGAAAGAGAATGATTGAGAGAGAGAATAAATATTTTCTCATGGACCTTTAAAATTTCAAAGAGAAGGGAGTGCAAAGTTGTAAAATTCCCTAAAACATTTTTATGTAAAATAATTCATATAATTATTTTTAAAAAACAAAAGTAAAATAGAAATAGAAATATATTTCAAGGACTCAGTAGTTAACATTATTCAAATGTATGTATAATAATAGACGTTTTGACTGTATCATTAAAAACCCAAATATTTGTATTACTCGCGCAATTTGGCACAAGTTAAAGCATGACCATTTAGGAATTGTTTGTTCCATGACCTCTACGAATGCAACAAATAGTAACAGTTTTTCTTAGTATAGCGACTACTAATTAACCGCTATCTTGTACTGTTTTTAATTGATAGTGGATGAACCTAGCCAATAGCATTTTGTAATGACTCGGACAAAGCAAAGAAAGTTTTGTGTCAATAATTCAACTAAGGCTCATAGCATTTTATTATTACAGCATTATTGGTTTGTGTCTATCTAGGCGGCACAAGAAGTGGATCACATGAAACAAAACAAACTTCTTATGCATAAAATAATACTCGTATAATACACCCACCAAAATGGACCGGCCGGACACACAAGAAGTATTATTGGTCAAGCTAAAGATATCCATGTAACTTATAAATGATGCTAACACCAATATAAAAATTGCCTTTTAGACTATTTCTGGATCCGGTTTTGATATAGCTGACATCAAATGTTTGTTATTTTTTAAACCAGTTGAACAACAGGCCTTAAAAAATACTTTTTAGATCAGTTATTCAAATATTAGATCTAAATAGTCGGACTTTTTAGACTGGGTTTGTACAAGATTAAGTCTTAAAAGTCTGACTTTTAGGATCTGTTGTATACAATATCCAATCTTAAAAGTCTTTTTAGATATGGTATTTATAACATTTGGTCTAAATTTTTCGTGTTTTTTTCTACCTAAAATATGTGTACGTTCAGGGTCAGTGGGTCAAACCAGAGTCAAACCGGAACTAAACCAGTGTTAAACCGGTAAAAAAATAAAGATTTAATATTATTAATATATTAATATAAAATTATAATAGGATGATAAAATAAGTAAAATTTTAAGTGTTTATTTTACCTTGAAAAAAGAGCAAACTTGCTTAAGCTAAGCCCAGTATTTATTATCTGCAAATCTGACAAATTAAACCTACCCGTTGAAACTTTTCCTAGGCTCTAAACTCTAGTGGCGTGCAAGTAATGAAATCACCTTTTGCAAGGAACAACTTCTCTCTTCTGCAATGCTTTTATAACCTATATCACAATGCTTTTGAATATAATATACCTATAGGCTCTCATCTTCTTTTCTATTCCGTCTTCTTTCATTTTTCTTCAAGCTCGGCCCCCTTCAGTAGTTCCGATCTCTCCCTCTCTCTTACTTGCATTCTCTTCTTTCTCAAAGCCATTTTTCTTCAAGCTCGGCCCCCTTCAGCAGTTTCGTCTTCTTTCATTTTTCTTCAAGCTCTGCATTTTCTGGTCCATGTTCGACATGTTTGGTCTGTGTCTGGTCCAAACTCGGCATCTCTCTGGATCTAGCGACTGGATCTGTTTGCATCCGAAAGTTTCAAACCCATCTCTGGATCTAAGGAGACTAGATCTGTTCGCATTGGAAAGATCACTCTGTTTCTTTTCATCTTTCTCTCCCTGTAAACATCTTCTTCAATTTACGTTTTTGGAAAGAAAAAAAAAACACCTAACCTGAGGTTTTGTGATGGACCGTACCCGATTTGCGGCTGGTTCACCGGTTTCCGGTCTAAACCGGACCGGATCTCATCTCAATAATTCATAACCATAATTATTTTATGAGTTTAAAATTTTTTTATTTCATTAAAACTAAATCCATCAATCTCAGGTATTATATATTCATTTGATTGATTGGGGGACCATTTGTCCCAGTGAGAACATTGGGTTGAAACAAAAACTACTGATAATGTATCCTTATATAGTACTAGTAAAATTAATGACACTGCATTATTTATAAATCGTGATTAAATATGATATTGATAAAAATTTAAATCAGATTCTATATTATATATTGATAAGTATTTTCTACAAAGATCATTAAGATTCAAGGACTATATATGATGAGACTTAACTGTCACTATTTCATTTTTTGGGACTTAATTGCCATTCTTTCTGTTTTTAATTCATTAAAATTAATTCCATCTACCCCAGGATTTTATCCAATTTATTGGTTGGGGATCATGGATACAAACAAAAAACCTTGTCAATATCGCTACATATATAAATTAATATGAGAAGGTGCATTATTCATACATAAATTACAAATAAAGAAAAGCTTTAAAATTTAAATCATATTAAACTCTATTTTTATAATTATTTTCTACAAAAATAATTCATATGCAATGACGACTATAAAGGTGATGGATATAGCCATCAACCTGGACATGTACATCTTAATTATATTCCTCAAGTATTGCTTCTAATATTTCTTAATACAGAAGAATTATATAAATCTTAAAAAACTATGTGGTCCATTATAAAGAGTAAGCAGGCCCTCATTTTTATTTTAAAATTTTGTACGAATGATAGCTACATTATATTTTTATATATTAAGATTAATAGATTTGTTGATACCTCTAAATTATGTAACGACGCGGTGACGTTTGTTGCTAACAAACTTGATAAGGCATCGACTTATATATATATATATATATATATATATATATATATATATATATATTGTACTCCTACTTTAACAAATTTTTCCTTCGAAGAACATCTATGCATTTTTTTTTTGAAAAAAAAAAACCCTTGTATTGATCGTCTTACGATATAGTTAAGTAATAGTTCAGATTTTAATAATTAGCCTTCTAAACTATTTGCAGTTGCCTTTTTTTTTTTATGAGCACAATAGTTGACATAGCCTAGCAGGGAGAAAACTATCTTGATTTCGCAGAATAAGCTATTATTTTGTAAAGGTTATATTAAGATGTGAAAATAAAAAGATTCAATGTCGAATAAAGATAAAATTAGCAAAGGAAAGCCTAAAGTTAAGAGTACTATTCTGTTTAAAATTCGTCCAACTTCTCATATTTCAAGTCATAGATAGAAAAGTTATGTAAATCATAATAAAACTAGATCATTTATTAAAAATTGTACGATGATAGCTATATTATTCTTATAATAATTTTAAATTATGTAATGATTTGGTGAAAATGTCTTGAAAACAATAACATAAGTTTGTCCCCACAAATAAACTTGTCAAGCTAGGCCCTAGACTCCTTATGTATGCATAAAACATATTTTTCTACTAATAATAAAGCTTTCAAAGTACGTTTATGCATTAAAAAAAATAAATCTCTCATTTTCGGGATTTGTTAATAATTTTGTTAAATAATTCTTCCATCATTGTCGGAATTATTATTCAACTTATCTGGTGGCGGACCATCAATCAAATTGAGGACTCTCAACCCAAAAAAAAAAAAAAACTAATATATATGTTACAAGTTGCAGCATTATTTCTGAGTCCCAAAATTATAACCCTTTTGCTTTAATTCTCTCTATTTTTTTTATATAAATTCTCTCTATTTATTTATTTATTTTGATATAAATTCTCTCTATTTATTTTCGCTTCTTCCTTAACCAACTTTGCTTCTCCTAAGCCCACTCAGGTATATGGGCTTTTTCTTTTTCAGGGTGCAAGCCCTAATGAATACTAAACCCATTCATTACAAAACTGCTCCATTGCAAAAGTTCCTTCAGAGAAAAAAGACAAATTAAAACAGATTGATGAAGTCCTGGTGTGATTTCAAAGCAGAGAAACCGAAGACAAAACAGATTGAATATATGGGGAGTGAATTAAAAAAATTAAATTATTTTTCTTATAAATTACTACTTTTTCTCCATTATTTAATTTGAATGATCGGTAATGCGCTAAAGTCGCGACTTTGAGTAGTTCTTCTGTCTACCTTCTCACTTTTGCTTAAATTTACTTTTCGATTGTTTTTCTATTGATGTTTCATATCCTGATGAGAGCTTCCAATGCTTCGCCAAGTGTTTAGAATGACTTAATTTCTTAACCAATCAGACCCTAAAACATGATTACAACAATTAATAAACAAAGAAAAAACATAAAATCAAAGCCAAAATATAGGCAAGCAAACAATGGTGCATAATCCAAAACAAATTGCACATTTTCCTGGTTATCCAAAACATACACAAGTGTATCAAAAAGTTCAGGAAAATTTGCAAAATTGACACAAGATCCTGGTATTTAACTAGTTGAAAATTGTACGGTATATCATTCATAAACAATGGATCTTAAGCACTCCATGCAAATATATGTATGATCGAGGTATATAGTCTAGTAGCTGAATTAAGTACACCAAAGTTGTTGTAATATCCTAAATTTTTGGGATTTGAAAATTGGAATATTATATGAAAAATTTAAATTTTGAAATTTGACATAAATAATTATAGTATTAATTATTGAAATTCAAAGTCTATTTTTTTTCCTTAAATCTATTTTAAGAAAAGACTAAGACTATGGAATATTCGTAAAAGATAAATTTACACCTAAAAATTATAGAATTAATATTTTAGGGCCTAGGAAAATTAATTGGGAAAGTAAAATCCTTACATGGAAATTAAGGATTTACTTTTAATATTTATCCAATATTTTCCATTAAATGAACAAAAGACCTAAATGTAAATAAGAATCTTCAAGGATCAAGAGGGATAATTTCAATAGGCCTCACAACGATACAACACATACACACATATTTTCTATATCCTTCATTCAGCAAAAACGAAGCCCAATACTCAACCCATTAGTCTTCATTGCCCATGCATGCAAAACCAATTCTCCATTTCAATTTTTCACTCTCCTCTTTGGCCCAACACGTAACAGCAAAGGGATCACCTCAGCAAAAAAAAAAAAATAAATAATAAATCATTCCTCACCATCATAAGCTCTCGGTCAAAACACATAACAAAGGAGGCAGAGAGAGATCAGCCAATTAGCGCCATATTCTCTCGTCAGTGTGTCTCATCCTAGCCTCAATTGTACATGCAAGAACAAGAAGACAGCAGCGCCATGCTCTCATAACAGAAGCAACACAGTTCCATGCCTCTCGAGCTTAGCCTATCTTAAGATATCTCTCAACCAATTACATTCTTGACATGTTTGTCCTCATTTGATTTAGTAGTTCATATCTCCTAACTCAATCTTTATATCTCTTGAATCGTGCGACTGTCATTCACTTTTTTATTACATAAGATAATATTGTTAATCTCTATGGAACGATACTCTACTTCTCATTTTATTATTTATTTAACTGGTTCATTTGCCATAAACAAATCTGACCAACACAATATAATGCCAATGAAAAACATATTATACTTAATAATTAAAATGAAATAGTAGATACTTGTGATCCATTACAAAAAATATATTGCAAAAGAAAAGAGAATAAAATAAACAAGTAATTTTTAGATGAAAATTATATGAAATATATCAAACGTGATGATAACCACAGCCCTTAAGAGTTTTATTTGAACATAATTTGACTAATTTTAGTAGACAAGATGTTCCGAGGAACATATAAGAATCTAAAACTTCAAGCCATGTTTCCCTAACTTTTCTTCAGTAATAACATCTAAACGTTCAACCATATCAAATGTGAGGAAATTCTTCCAGTCTCCAACTTCACCACGTCTAAAAAAAGCCCCATTCTCTATCTTTCGCCAAGAGTTTCCGCCAGTTCTGTTCACTTCCATAGTACTCAAACTCTCAAAACTACAAAGCTTCAATATATCAGCCACAACATTACCATCTTCTTCCTCTTGAGAAAAGCCATAGCCCATAAACTCAGCTAGGTTCTTTAAAACCTTGACTGGCTCACTCTTCAGCTCTTCAAATCTAACAAACATTACCTTCTCTGGAGTTTTCAAACTCTCCTTGTGGTATCCCAGCATGTGATCCCAAAATGGTCCATAACCAACCAGTCCTTTACAGAATTTCTCAAATGCATTCTCCATTGGAAGCAAACCTTGAGCTACCGCTGGTTCTAATAACTTGTTCACGAACTTCCATGTGGAAACGAACAAGTCCTTCGGGTTTCTACACAAGTACACAATCTTACACCTGGATTGTTTAACAGACTCTGGCAACAAAAGATATGGGACATGGCATGCAAAGAGCCTTGGTGATGATGAGAATGAGCCAAGAGAAGGCGTGGGCTTCAGGAGATCATCGTAGTACTCTATGAAGGGAACGAGTTCATGAGGGTTAGCAGTGAAAAGAGGGTGAGGATGGTGTGTTTTGGTCGGATTTGGATTTGGATTCGGATCATAGGTCTTACGATTGAGAATAGTGAAGGTAAGGGCTTTGAGCCAGGTGGTGCCAGATTTAGGGAAGGTGACAAGGATGATATCAGTATCATGAGATTGGTAATGATTCTGAAAATTGAAAATTCCTTGAATATGCTTCTTGGACAGCCAGAAACCTTTGTATTGATAGAGTTGCATGTTGATCAGAGTCATTTCATTTGGTAACGTAGCAATGAGGTTCTTGCATTCTTCTGATAGGTGATCTTCATCTTCATGGAAGTGCTTGGGAAGATCAGAAAGATCAGAGGGTTTAGTCTTTTCTGCTGCCATACAAGCGTATGAGAGAACAATGAGGTAAACGATGAAGTGAGGGTAGTGACCTTAATTAGCTTGGTGACAGATTTATATAATCTTTAGAGGAAAGAGAAAGTCAAAACCGAGGCATTTTTCCCAACAAGGGTTACGAGAATATGAAGAGGTTAAGTTTATAATCTTTGCGCATTTTATATCCAGTGACCTTAATTGATGGTGATTTATAAAATAGTTAAGGAGTAAAATTTTACCCATAAGTTTCTAGGGGAAATCCCCCTTAGGGCCCAAGGTTCCAAAAGATTCTCAAAAAAGGCCCAAAGAAAAATCACATGTCAAAAAAGGTTTGGCCTTGTTTGGTATTAAGTTAGAAAGCGAAATTATAATATTGTTCTAATATAGTTTTTAACGTGTAATGATATAGTCATTAACATATACTAATTTAGTCACTAATGTTGTGATGATATAGTTGTTAACGTTTTCTGACATCATACCAAAAAAGATTTTATGGTATTTTCTGATATATGACTTTACTTTTAGTCTTTTTTGAGAATTTTTTTGTACCTTGGACCCTGAGGAGAGGAGGATTTTCTCAAGTTTCTACCTATATTATGTGTATGTTAAGTATCATACGCCATTCGTATGTGCAAAACACAGACATATATAAAAACATTTAAAATAGAAGCAAAAAAGACAATTAAATATAACATGACACCATTACTGTAATACCCTAAAATTTGACGTAGGGTAAATATCATAAATTGGTAGAATATACCTATTGAAAATAGGTGAATATGAGGTCTCAAACACCTTGTATTGAATTCATCTTGTTATTGGGACAATTTCTTCTAAGATTGAATAATGCGCGAAAAGGTCCCTAAAACATTAGATAATTTGCAAATAGGTCCCTGAAATATTTATGGGTTATAAAATACCCTGAGAAAATTATAATAAAATCATAAGAGTCAACTAAATATTTATTAAAAATTAGAAAGTATGTTGTCTCTAATTTATGTAATTTATTAAATTATTACCTTGGAAAAATTACAGGAGAAAAATCTAAAAGTATTGGGGGACCATATTGGACCCCATGATTTTTAATATTATGCATGGTGCATAAATTACCAATGTCAGTAAAATAGTTGTGAGATAATAATTATTACTAATTAAGAAAATTGTCAACAATTAGTAAGTGATTAATTAGATAATTAATGACTAATTGTTTAGACATAAGATAAAGAGAAAAAGGTGGAAATTACTTAAAATAAATATATATATATATAAATAAAAAAGAAAATTATGAAGAAAAATAAAGAAAAATTAAAATGGAAATTAAGAAAAAAAAATCTAAGATATTTTGTAATTAAATAATATTATAATAGTGAAAAATGTGAACAGGATAAATGACCACGGATAGAAATAAAATCCTACTTAGAAAACCGTGAACTAGGTTTCTTGAGTCCGAGTATGTTAGGAACAAGTGAATTTCTATCTCGGAGTGGACTGTCTCCAAAATCATTTCTGTAACCAACGGGGTGATTTGGAGATCCGGCCAGGAAGATATTTTGTGGGATTAAAGCAGATAGTAGAAATGAGAACCGATGGAAAATAATTCATAGATTGAAATCCGGGGATAAGTTGAGAAAAACCAGAGTATATTATTGATCAGTGGATTTTTATCCAGAGGTTGGCACCGACAGACGATATTTCCGTAACCGATAGCAATTACCAAGGATTTTCGGCAGGTAACAAAATGTCCTTAATGGGAGTATAAGGTTAGGAAAACCCGGTATTCTCGAAGGGGAAGAAAAGACCTTCAGAGTGTTATTTATGGAATTTTGAGGTTTCCCAAGATTACGCGATTAGGACACCGAACAGGGAACTTTATCAGATAAAGGCACATAAATCAAGAGATGATGCAAGCATGACATCACTTTGATGACTCAGGATGAGGTCATCATAGTGAGGTGTAAGGCCAGGATCGTGCCACCTCAAAGAAGTGCGATCCTACGGTCAGAATTCAACCAGACAAAGTTCAATGAAATTACTGAAATGCCATCGTCCTTTTCTATAAATAGCCTTCACCTTCTCTTCATTCTTCACAAATCCTAGAGCTTTCTAGAGAGAGATTTTAGAGAGAAGGAGGAGTCTGTGGAAATCGCAAAGTGCCGGGTAAGTTCTTCGGTCCATAGTCTTTAGTTTTAGTGTTTCTTTCGGTAGTTGTTGTAGAAATGCTAGGTTGATCTTTAATCTTCCAGGTATGTTTAGAAATCATGTTCTAGGGGTAATTAAGGTATTAATTTTGAAAATCATTATGGAGTTGGAGATATGTTGAAATTCTGGAAGATTAGGGTCAAGGTAGCGAAATGCTAGCGAAATTCCGCCGATTAGGGGATCAGGGGCAAATGGTAATTTGTACCTAAAATGCCTGTTATGATATCAAATATTGATAAATGTGATATTATCATTATAGGATATCAGTAATCTTGTTCCGCTGTCATTTCGCTGTCGTTCCGCTGTTTTCCGTCAAAAGTACAGTTTATCGTCAACGTACTAAACGCTCGTCAACGAAGGTACGTTCGCGTACTGTAACACTAACTCTGATATTTACAGTATGTGTATATGTAGTATGTGTGCATGTTGTGGTGTGTTGTTTGAATACTTGTTTGGTAAGAAATAACTGTACACCTGCATACACTGGGAGTGATATATCTGTTTTCAGTGGGAGCGGTACTTTTCGCTGGGAGCGGTACATTTGCATTCACTGGGAGTGGTACATTTCCCTGGGAGCAGTACATTTGCATTCACTGGGAGTGACATATTTGGGAGTGATTCATTTGCTGTGTTTATATACCGTATATGTAAATATGAGGTTAACCGTTACTTGGGGTCCGTATGCATGGGACCTCAGCTCTTAACATAGCTTCAGGATCGGGAGGTCCGAGGACCGAGGAGAAAGGCAAGAAGCACTTATAGGAACTCGGCTGAAGACCATCTTTTGTTGCCACGGCATGGGTAATGTCAGGGGAATACCTTTGTGGTTGTTTACTTCAAAAACTTTCGATCTTTGTACCGTTTCTGTAATTAGCCAGACTTACGGCATTTTGAATATATGTATCAGTTACTCTCTTGCTCCGATGCTCTACTCTGATGAAAAAAATTATACTGCTTTTAAAAAATTGGGATGTTACAATTACTATTTTTGGTGAGACCCACAATATTTTTACATATCTATATTTAACTGGTGTTAGCTAGGTTATATTTAGAAGTCGTGACATTTTTGCTCCAATTTTTGCACCTTAAACCTTTATAAAAGAATATTGATAAGTACCACTCGTCAACTACGGCATACAGCAACAGATATATTAGGTTTCCTTAAAGAAGACATACAATCTCATCTCAATAATTCATAACCACAATTATTTTATGAGTTTAAAATTTTTTATTTCACTAAAATTAAATCCATCAATCTCAGGTTATTATTCATTTGATTGATTGGGGGACCATTCGTCCCAGTGAGAATATTGGGTCGAAACAAAAACTACTAATAATATATCCTTATATATTGTCCTAGTGAAATTAATGACAATGAATATTTTATAAATCGTGGTTGAATATGATATTGAGAAAAATTGAATTCAGATCATATATTATATATTGATAATTATTTTCTACAAAGATCATTAAGATTCAAGGACTATATATGATGAGACTTAACTGTCACTATTTCATTTTTTGGGACTTAATTGTCATGCTTCTTGTTTTTAATTCATTAAAATTAATTCCATCTACCCCAGGATTTTATTCAATTTATTGGTTGGGACCATGGATACAAACAAAAACCCTTGTCAATATCGCTACATATATAAATTAATATGAGAAGGTGCATTATTCATACCTGAATTACAAATAATAAAGCTAAGATTTAAGATTTAAATCATATTAAACACTATTTTTATAATTATTTTCTACAAAAATAATTAATATGCAATGACGACTATAAAGGTGATGCATATAGCCATCAACCTGGACATGTACATCCTAATTATATTCCTCAAGTATTGCTTCTCATATTTCTTAATATAGAGGAATTATATAAATCTTAAAAAACTATGTGGTCCATTATAAAGAGTAAGCAGGCCCTAATTTTTATTTTAAAATTTTGTACGAATGATAGCTATATATATATATATATATATATTGTTGATACCTCTAAATTATGTAATGATGTGGTGACGTTAGTTGCTAATAAACTTGATAAGCCATCGACCTTTTCTTATATATATGAAAATATTTTCTGCTACTACTTTAACAAATTTTTCCTTCGAAGTACATCTATTCGTAAAAAATAAATAAATAAATAAAAATCCTTGTATTGATCGTCTTACGATATAGTTAAGTAATACTTCAGATTTCAATAATTAGCCTTCTAAACTATTTGCAGTTGCCTTTTTTTTTTTTTTTTTATGAGCACAATAGTTGACATAGCCTAGCAGGGAGAAAACTATCTTGATTTCGCAGAACAAGCTATTATTTTGTAAAGATTATATTAAGATGTGATAATAAAAATAGATTCAATATCGAATGAAGATAAAATTAGCAAAGGAAAGCCTAAAGTTAAGATTACTATTCCGTTTAAACTTCGTTCAACTTCTCATATTTCAAGTAACACATAGAAAAGTTATGTAAATCATAATGAAACTAGATGATTTATCAAAAATTGTCCGAATGATAGCTATATTATTCTTATATAATAAAATGGACAGATTTGTCAATAATTTTAAATTATGTAATGATGTGGTGAAAATGTCTTAAAAACAATGAAATAAGTTTGTCCCCACAAGTAAACTTGTCAAGCTAGGCCCTAGACTCGTTATTTATGCATAAAACATATATTTTTCTACTAATAATAAAGCTTTCAAAGTACGTTCATGCATTAAAAAGATAATCTCTCATTTTCGAGATTTGTTAATAATTTTGTTAAATAATTCCTCCATCAATGTCAGAATTATTATTCAACTTATCTGTTGGCGGACCATCAATCAAATTGAGGACTCTCAATCCAAAAAAAAAAAAAAAAAAAAAACAAATATCAATATGTGTGTGCGTAATACAAGTTGCAGCATTATTTCGGAGTCCCAAAATTAAAACCCCCCCTTTTGCTTTAATTCTCTTTATTATTATTTTTTTATAATAAAAATTTTAGGCAAGGAGTTGGGTTTACCCAGACCAAGGGTAGGGTGCTATGATTTTGCTCCCCTGGGTATACCAGACTGAGAGTACAGATGCCTCCACCTCAGTCTGCGTTTTCACAAGTTCAAATCACTTAGGATGTCTCTCACAGCGCTTTGACTAAGTCTAGGATCGAATCCTCTCCCATTTGGTGAAAAAGTCCGACCCCTTTACCAGTTGAGCTTAAGAATGAGAGGTAATTCTCTCTATTTATTATCGCTTCTTCCATAACTAACTTTCTTCTCCTAAGCCCACTCAGGTATATGGGCTTTTTCTTTTCCAGGGTGCAAGCCCTAATGAATATTAAACCCATTCATTACAAAACTGCTGCATTGATGCAAAAGTTTCTTCAGAGAAAATAGACAAATTAAAACAGACTGATGAAATCGGTGTGACTTCAAAGTAGAGAAACCAAAGACAAAACAGATCGAACTTATGGGGAGTGAATTAAAAATTTTAAATTATTTTACTTCTAAATTGCAACTTTTTCTCCATTATTTATTTTAATTTGACCTATCAGAAATGCGCTAAGAGAATTTCTGTCCCACTTTTGCTTAACTTTACTTTTCGATTGTTTTTCTATTGATGTTTCATATCCTGCTAAGAGCTTTCAATGCTTCGCCAAAGTGTTTAGAATGACCTAATTCCTTAACCAATCAGACCCGAAAACATGATGGCACAATTAATAAATAAAGAAAAAACAGAAAGCCAAAATATAGGCAAGCAAACAATGGTGTATAATCCAAAACAAATTGCACATTTTCCTAGTTATCCAAAACATAAATAAGTGTAGCAAAAAGTTAAGGAAAGTTTGCAAAATTGACATAAGATCCTGGTATTTAAAAAGTTGAAAATTGTACTGTATATCATTCATAAACAATGCAAGTGGATCTTAAGCACTCCATGCAAATATATGTATGATTGAGGTATAGTCTAGTAGCTGAATTGAGTAGCAGAGTTGTTGGGACAAAGAATGGCAAACTAGAAAATCAAAAGATATTTCAATATTTCTAGATTATAACATTATAACTAAAAAAAAAATAAAGGAGAAAAAGAAAAAAATGAACTATATATATATATATATATATATATATATATATATATATATATATATATATATATATATAAAGAACTCAGGTACGCTGAATTTGCAAAATTTTTGTGACACGTGACATCCAAAAATGGGATTTTGAAATTCAAGTAAAAAGCCATAAATGGCATTTTTTTTTTTTTTTTTTTAAGGAAAAAGTCCACAACCCCTCACTGGCACCATAGCCTTTGATGGTGCCAGAGCTCCGGCAGGAATTATTTTGGCAACCAACTCGTTGGTGGCCAGTACCAGCAAGGACTATATTGCCGGCAAGGAGTTGTGAACTATTTAAAAAAGGGCATTTCTGACTCTTTGCTTGAATCTAAAAATATCAATTTGGGATGTCACATATCACAAGAATTTTGCAAATTCAGTGTATCTCTTGGGGTTTTTATATATTCTATGTCCTTTTTCTGCTTTTTTTCCCAAATTCAATTCGAACAATAATAATAACCGACATTCAGGGGAAATGAATCCAAGAAAACAACTACCAGATATAAACTAAATTTCAAGTGGACATGACGCTAACTAATTTATGAATTTGAGGGAGGAAGATGACTTGCAAGGTGAAACATCAAGAAGATGAGCGAACCGAGTGAGACTGCGGGAGGAAAAGACAAGAGAGAAAGCAATGATGAAAACATGAACAGCAGAAACCGCCAATGGCTAACTGAACCCAGATATCCTACATTTTTTATTTCATGGCTTGGTCTTATTAAAACCTTGGCTTGTTAGTTGAAAAATGAATATAGGATCTAAAACTTCAACCCATATTTCCCGAGCTTCTCCTGAGTAATAGCATTGAGTCTTTCGAACATATCAAAAGTTAAGAAATTCTTCCAATCTCCAACTTCTCCATGTCTAAAAAATGTCCTATTCTCCATTCCAAATGATAATTTTCCACTTTTATTCACTTCTAAATTGCTTAAATTCTCAAAATTACATAGTTTCAATATATCACTTAAAACATCTCCATTCTCCCCATCCTTAGAAAATCCAAACCCTATAAACTCCGCCAGATCCTTCAAAACACTAATTGGATTTTCCTTGAGTTCCTCAAACCTCAAGAACATTATCTTCTCTGGCCTCTTCAAACTCTCCTTATAGTATCCCAACACATGATCCCAAATTGGCCCATAAACAGTCACTCCTTGGCAAAACTTGTCAAACCAATCCTCAGTCAAATTGAACTCTTGGTTTTTTGGTATTAACCCATATGTGAAGTGCCAGAGAGACACAAATAGGTCTTTAGGGTCTCTACACAAGTACACTATCTTACACCTCGACTGCTTCACAGACTCCGGCAATGAAACGTACGAGAGATGGCTCGAAAAGAGGCTTGGCGACGAGAACAAGCTCAAATCAGGCATGTTTTTCTGGAGGTAGAGTTCAAACTCCAAGAAGGGTACAAGAGCATGAGGGTTATTAGTGAGGAGAGGGTGAGGGTTACATGTTTGGGTCATGTTTGAATTAGGGTTTGGATAATGGGTTTTACGGTTGAGGATAGCAAAAGTTGGGGCTTTTAACCAAGTTGTGTCAGATTTTGGGGAGGTTACGAGGAGGATATCAGAGTTTCAAGCTTGGAAATGATTCTGACAGTTTAAGACTCCTTGCAATTGCTTTGCAGTGAGCCAAAAACCTTGATACCGATAAATCTGTGAACCAATCCAGCCTGTTTCGGTGGGTAAGGTGGCAATCAACTCCTTGCATTCTTGGGACAAGTCTTCTTCTTCCTGGAGGTACTTGAGAGGCAAAACATCAGAGGGTTTAGAGTTTTCTAAAGCCATGGTTATATATATTATATATAAACCGTGACAAGTATATATATAGGGGGAACAGTCAATGAGACTGATGGAGTGAAGGTAGTGATATTGTTCATGGTTTATATATACAATATTGAATTAGACGAAAGGAGAAGGAAAACCGTCGGCATCTGTAACATCCCATTTGAAAACAACGTAAATTTTTTTTTTAAAACCAGTTATCATAGTCGAGCATTCTAGCAAGTGAATAACTGAACCTTAAAATATATAACCATAGTGTAATTGTTCTAATACAGTCATCTAATATCCAAAAGAAGGCAAATACATAAACTAGAAACATAAAAGCTTCGTTTTGCATCCTACATCGTCTGCTTGCCCCTATCTTCACACCTTGACCCTCCCGAACCTGAAGCTACAGCTGAGATCCAATTTCCATTTGGATCTCAGGTAACGGTTAACCTTATGTTCAAATAAAACAGTATATGGACAACAGCAATCATAAACACATAACAGCAGTAAATCACTACATAAGCACACAGCAGATGCATGATTACAATATTGACAGAACATAAGCACAAAGCAGTATGTACAGTCCCATAGCATGTCTGCACATAACCAATGCCACGACGGCCCATCGTGTCCTTAGCGCTAGGAAAACCCAACGGCGTTATCAAGACTATAACCCGTATAAAGCTGTATGTATAACTGACAACCCTAGGCAGAGCCTCAGTATATAAACATGTCTATCACATATATGTATATGAGCAGCATAAGTGTTAAGGTTACAATACGCGTCCGTACCTCTGTCGATGATATCTAGCACTTTCGTCGAATTTTGGCACGTTTGACAACGGTATTACGGTGGTACAACAACGTTGACAGCAGAAACAACGGTTCGTGATTTCAGATATCCTATAAGGATAATATCATCGATATGAATATTTAAGATCATAACAGGCATTTTAGGTACAAATTACTATTTTGCCCCTAGTTTGATTACTTGGTGGGATTTTGCCAGAGCTTAGCTATTTTGACTCTAAATTCTCAAAATTTTGCTATAACTTTTCCTCTAACAGATTTCTGAGATAAATATTATATTTATTCCTAAAACATGATATCTAGGCTAACTTGAAAAATTAGAGATTACTCTAGCAATTCTACTATAACTATCAAAAGAACTACTAAAACTAAAAACTAAGAACTGAAGAACTTACCCAAAGCTTTGCTATGAACTTCTTACTCCTCCTCCAGAGCTTCTCTCTCTAACTTCTCTCTAGGATTGTATGTGAATTGGTGAAGAATGAAGAGAAATGAAGGGGCTATTTATAGAAAAAACGGATGGCGTTTTCGTAATTTCTTTGAACTTCGTCTGGACAGATTCTAACCATTGGATTGCATTTTTTGAAATGGGTTGATCTTGGCCATCCACCTATTTGGCCGACCTCCCCCTCACCCAAGAAGATAAAATGATGACATCATCATGCTTATGTCATCTTGCTTTATGGGTTTTTATCTGATAAAGCTCCCGGTTCGGTGTCCTAATCGTGTAATCGTGGAAAATCTCAAAATTCCGGAAGCAAGGCCTTGAAGATCTTTTCTTCCTCTTTCAAGATACTTGGGTTATCTAAATGTTTGATCCCATTAAGGACATTCCGTTGCCCACCGAACATTTTCAAACAAACGCTGTTGGTTACGAAAATTTTGTCTGCCGACGTCAACTTCTGGATAAAAATCCACTGATCAATAATATACTCTAGTTTTTCTCAACTCATCTCTGGATTCTAGTTTATGAATTATTTTCTATCCGTGGTCATTTATCCTGTTTACTTTTTACTAATATAATATTATTTAACTTATCTTATAATAATATTATTATACAAATATCTTAATATCACTTTTGCATCATCCTTATCCCTCCCCCTAAATTTTCGGCCAGCACAATTATATATATATATATATATATATATATATATATATATATATATATATTTATTATTATTTTCCTATTTTATTAACTATATTATCCTATTTCACTTGCATTTATTTTTCATAAAATTTCCCTATTGGTCCATAAGTAATTACATGGATTTAGGCTTCTAGAATTACTTAAATAATCCTAAGCCTTTGATCTTTACTTTTCAAGATTATATCTTAACCTTTGTTAATTATTTAATTTACTTAATTTGATTCTACAAGTTTAATTAGCACCTTAACCATGAGCTTAACAATTCTTTTCATATTTCCTAGATTTTTGTAACCTTATAAAAATTCCCAAAAATTACCAAATTAATCCCTTACTAGTTATTGATATTTTTCTTAATTAAAATTAATCATTTTCTCTCAACAATTTTATTGACATTAATAATTTAAGCTCATGCAAAATATCAAAAATCATAGTGTCAATTTTGGTTCCATAATACTTTTTAATTTTTCTTCTTTTTATTTTCAAAGGAAATAATTTATTAAATTATCTAAATGAAGGACAATACTCTTTCTAATTTTTAATAATTATTCTCATGTCCTTTAAAATTTCTCATAATTCTTTTTAGAATGTTTTATGGCTCTAAAATGCATTTTTCCACATTTTTGGCAATAAATTCCATTTAATTTTCTTAGTATTTCCCTTTGAAAATAGACTAATTATACAATATTTTGATACCATAATCATCATTAATGGACATTTTTATTACTATAACATAATATTCCAAATAACAATTATCCAGGTATTACAGCATCTATCCACTAGAATGGTGACAGATAGATTAAGTTCACGATATTTTTTATCATATACATAATCAAAGCTGGCGGCGTCCGTCACTAACGGTGGTGGTGGTTTAAGCAATATAAACTGTCTCTATGCGTCAGGAATATAGCAGGAGGCTCGGTATTGTCTGGGTTTGTTTGTTGGCTATGAGGCAACAAAATAAATACATAATCTTGGAATCTCTGTCTTTACTCCAACATCGATAATATGGAAGATTTAAGACGGACAGACACGTACACACACACATATATATATATTGTGTGTGAAAGACTAGAGCATCGATGCTCTCCATCACTAAACCGACTACATTGCTTGATTCTATTACTCCATTTAGTCCTAAATTGTGACGACCTAAAATCTGAGTCATGATCGACATGTAGGCTAAGTCAAATAATTCCACTTAGCCTAGCAAACCTTCAACAAAGTACACCAACTCTAGAATAAACATTTGCACAACAATAACAATACTTATTGAGCTTCCATATTAAAATCACAATGAGAGAACGGATATTCAAAAATTAAAGTTGGGGATGCATATGCTATGTCATTTACTACATAGTGCAATGACTCTGACACAGAATCCCCCAACCCTCACCAATACATTATAAGAAAAGTTTAGAATTAATGGGTGCACAATTAGTGTAGGAGTTCAGGGGCAGCGCCCCCGAAATTTTTTTTTTAGAAAAGCTTTAAATGCATTAAGATTGTATCATTGACATTTTTTGAAAGGAAAAAAGTTTGACAAGATGAAAGAACATGTTAGAACTTAGAACCTATAAGAAATCAAAGAATGAAGAATTATAATAACTAGAAGGTGGGCAAGCAAACCAAAATGCTGGCTTTGTCTTCAATTCATCATAAACGAACAACCCATATAGCTCTGAATATTCAGCACCAGTTTTCCGCATTAAATTTCAAGAGCTTGGGAGAAAAACTTATCTATAGTTTGTTCAAACAATTTCCTTCAATTGACATAAAATTATTGTTGATCATTACCAACCAGAACCTACAATAACTCATACCACAAAATTCCAAAACCAGAATAGGACTAAAATGGATTCAGTGCTCCATGATTAAAAATGCCAAATTTTCTTAAAGCCACAGATTGAAAACCCTAACCTCCATGGAAGAAAGGCAACAAAATTTATGCCGGGATCAGGAACAGAGAGAGCCAGAGGGGGACTAGAAGCACTGATAGTGGACGAGAGGCCAAGAGCGGAGAGCAATTGATGGTGGGATCTAGAACAAAGAGGGGGATCTAGAAGTACTGACGAAAGCGGACATGGAGAGTGACGACAGAGGTTTTGGAGCCGAGAATGGAGTGAGAGAACGAGAGCAGAGACAAAGAGTGATCAACGAAGCCGAGAACAGAGTGAGAGAACGAGAGTGGAGACAGAGAGTGATCGATTCGAATGGCGAAAAAATGATGGAGAGAGTGAGACAACGGGATATACGATGAAATGGGGAAAGGGGAAAATAAAGGATAAAGAGAAGATGGAGGTTTGAATTGGCGACTTTGAGCTAAAAATATGAAGTCTTAACCAACTATACTATCCATACATATTGTTACTAAATTCTCTCAATTTGTATATATATTTTTTTCATGGGTTTACTTGCCCCCATTAGCACAAGTGTAGCTCCGCCCCTGCGTAAGTTTATGAAGCATGTCGACCACAATGTACCTCACTATCTAGTTGCATTATCTGGGGGAATAAATATCAAGAGGGGAATGTGAAACATCCTCTATTTTTACTTATTAATAACCATATTTTAATTTTGGTAATTAACTTATTAATGCTAAAATATTTAACTTAACATCCCACAGTATACCAAAACATACATAATGAACCCTAACGTGGCAATTTACCTGTATCCAACATAAAACATAGAGACAGAAACACTACTTCTAGTAGTGTAATCTAATCTTCTGATGCCTTCCCTGATGGACCCGAACAGGAGCTATCGCCTGAAAAATGTGGTAACCATCAATCCAACTTACTAAAAATATTAATATGTGCTAGTGAGATGCCAAGTGGAACAATTTATAAACAACATATTAACAATACATTTCATACCATAAAATAAATATTTTCAATTTCTCATCAATACAATTCTCAAAATACCTCCCTTCACGCCAGCCGAACCGCCTTATTTCACTCCGACTAGACCCATGGGCTAAGTTACATCCATGTTACTGGTTACTCTGAAAGCTCACTGGTCATGTGATGAGGACCGGCCAAAATCCTCAAAGCACACGGCCCAGACCATGGGTCTTTCCCCACTTTAAACTAGTGAGGTGTTGTAAACCCACCACTCTGGTGGGTAAGTTCCCATCACTTGGGTGGGTAAGTTCCCATCACTTGGGTGGGAAAAATAGAAAGCCAACCATCATGCACCAATTGAGGCCTCACCACGTGGTGGATTAACCTAAACTTCATATTTACCCAATTTCCTTCTTTTCAAATTATCATAACAAATAAATGCATATATCTCATAATTCAAAATAATAATGTTCCACAAGGAAATTTCTATAAAAATTATTCATAATTATTCAACATAATACTCACAAACAACATATTAATAAACATAATAAGTTGAAAAGTGGTTACCTGTTACCAAAGCTAACTAATTTACACGACTCCTAATTTGACAGCTCAACATACGCCAAAAATTAATCTATCATAATAAATTTAATATCCGTTAATAACTCTTTTAAAAAAACTCTACATATTAAAAATATATGAATAAAATTGGAATACTTTACGTGGGCAAATTTCTGAAAAATTAGGGAGACATTGTAATTATAAATTTTCCTTTCTAATATTTATCAATTGCTCCCATTAATTTATCTTGTTATTATTATTTTTTTCCTTAATATAACCTTTTATTAATTACTTAACAATAATTGTTTTTATTCATTTACTTCCCCTTAGTTACCAATCCAAAATCACTAAAATATCCACCATCATACAAAAAGATAATTAAATTTGTTAATTTAATATTTCTCATGGTTTCTTCTAAAACTTTAATAAACACTAATTTAATCACAATTTATGTTTCACAATAACTTTTAGTTAAACATATGTATAAAATGCATTTTGCAAGTTAATTCCCCAGGATCATAATTTTCATAAATACTATTTTAGAAAAAATAACACTTAAAAATATACTTTGGTATATATAAACATATTAGCACAAGCTCACAGCAACCTTTGCATATGGTAAATATTTAAACATGCATCCACCTTTACATATACTCACCGACGTACATACACAAAAATATATATAGGTATGAAAAATAAAAATAACTTCTCCTTGGATTTTAATTTCAGAAATATTTGAACAATAAATAAGTTTGGTTTGACCGTGAGAATAGCAACATCATGGAATCATATTATTCACACATATATACATATTCAGCAACACACGTCCAGGAACCTTCCCTTGGAAATATCCCACCTCTTCCTTTTTATAAGATCTCTCTTCAATACTTTTCTCCCCCCCCCCCCCCTCTTTTTTTAATATCAGATTCCAACGTTTTCTTCTTTCTCATCTAAGACATACATATACTTATATATATCTAAATGCATTATCCCATGTGTTAATCTTTCTCTTCTTCCTGAACTGGACTCAGACCCTCACGGCTTCCATTATTATGCAGCATATTAGTTCTTTTTCTCTCATTAACTTATACACACACTCTTTCTTTTCCTTTTTCGTTCGCAGCAGAACACACACACATACAAGAAACATAGGTCCAGCGTTTTCTTTCTTTTTCATCTCTGAGTCTTCGTCGAAACATCCACTAAAATATATACATGTGGTGATCTATGTGTGCATGAGGTAACAGAAAACATGACAGCAACGATGATGGCTGATTATATATATATATATATATATATATTAGGCTTTCGGTTTCAGCATGCTTTGGGTTTAAGATGCAATAAGTTCTTCCTTCTCTCTCTATATATATATTATAGCCTAGCGTTAAAGATAGCCTCGGCAAGCAACACAAATGCAACAACAACGAATAGGAAACTATGACAGCAAAACAAGGAAGCACTAACAGTTAAAGAAAACAGAGGAACAAGGTGATAGGAGACTCACAGTGCTTCACGCATACACTCACTACTCTATCTTAGTCTCGCTCTCTCTCTTCGTTTCACACTCTGCTTCCTTCTGCATTTGGCCGAACGAGAGTAAGGATGCTGGGCGAAACTCCCTCTAATTCTTCCTTTGACTCCCTTCCTCTTGGTCTTACTTCCTCTCCGTTCTGGGTTCTGTATGAATGGCTGAAAAGATTAGAATGAAGGGCTCACACTCTCTCCATCTCTGTTCTGCATTTCTTTTTCTGTTTCCGTCAAGACCGAAGGGTTTAAACCTGATATGAAAGAGTTTAAATTGCGCACAGAGGAAACAGTGAAGTATGGCTGTGAAATACTTCACTTTCAGGTGGGTTGCCGAACACAAAACTGAAAAGAAGCATGGCGTTAACTCTTATGCTTCTGGCGTCGCTGGAACCCGAGATGGTGGAGGGAATATTCTTGCTGTCATTCTTTCTCTGTAATTACGTGTCTGGCCGAGAGATTACGGTGGTGAGGTGATTATTATTTTGCTGAGATAAGTGTATCCTAGCTGGTGTTTTCCATCTTGTCGGGTTAGCCAAAACGAAATGAGATAGAGGAATGATTATTAATGAAATAATGGGTTGCATGTGGCTTTGATTTCTTGACTACTTCTGCTGCAATTTCCGACGAGTATGGAAGAGATGAAAGTGAAATGGGCTGTTATGATGTTGTGAATTTTGAGCCCATGATATAATGATTATTTGCTGAATGGAATAGCTCTTTGGGCTTCGTTTTTGCTATTGGATTAGGCCCAAAATGGTTCAGTTAATGTGTAGGCCTAATAATATAAATAATTAGATGTGTTTATCCTAATAAACATTGCCACAAAATATTTTTTTTTTCTAAAATATTTGGGCCAAAGCTATTTCCTCATAATAAATTTTAAAGTAACTAAAGTAAAATATTATTTATTTATTTACTTAAATATTCTTATTCTTATTATTTTATTTATTTATTTATTAAATTTTTACTTTTAATTCCCAAAATCTAAAATTTTGGAATGTTACAGAATGAGTCTACCATTGATTCAGCGAAAACATAAATGACTAAGTGGGTGGAAGGGAAGCAAATTTTCTCAAATTAAATAAATGTAATAAAATTCAAATGTTAAATTGAACACGATAATGACGGTAAAGGTTCATTTAATCCTTATCTCAATTTTTTTTTTAAAAAAAGTAATGATAATGAAATATTCAACCACAACATTTCAATCAATCCAATCATCCAATATAAATCCTGGTGGGAGTTAAACACCCCTCCTATATACTATTACACTATATGCCATAATCATATAATTTATTGTAAGAAATAAATAACTATCCCACCCATATTTTATTTCATATATCATAGACTTATGGTGAGGAATAATCGTCTCACAATACATATGTATCATATACTATATACATATAACCTTGGGTGGGAAATAACCGTCCCACATAAATTTATATTTCTATATATCTTATATACCAAATATCAATATAAATCGTGGTGAGAAATCACCGTTTCACTTATATATATTCCACACACACATATAAACATCATCGATACACACACACACACACCTTCCAAAAATATTGTTCTTCCATGAAAAAAAAATTAATTAAAATTTTAAAAACATAAAGAAGGATTAAAAAAATTAATTAATAAAAAAGATAGGTAGAAATAAGGTAAATAAACAATAAACAATTGAAAAAAATCCTTTAAAAATAAATCAATTTAATATTTTGGAAACATAAAGGAGGATTTGAAAATAATGAGAATAAATAAGACAAAAGTAAGAAAAGTCAACATAAATTTATTATGGAAAGTACAGGAAGTTGAACATAAGTATAAATTGAAATATTGACATTAACAAAAACAATCACGATAATTATGTCCAACAAATTGGCAACCCCCCGGCCCGCGCCCGAAAGTCAACAGATGGGGGTGGAATTTTTTTTTTTTCTTTTTCATATAAAAATTTTAGGATAGGGGTTGAACTCACTCACAATTCAAATGTTGAACAAATCTTCTTTCCTTTTAAGTGATACTAATATTGAGCAGGGCAAGCCGTTTATTACCTTAAGGCGTTTACCGAGACATCCAAGAGATAGAATGCCTCTACAATGTTTTGACCAACTCTAAAATCAAGTCAGTTTTCTTTGGTAAGAGTGTCCGACCCTTTTATCATTTGAATCTAAGGACGAACAAGTAAATGAGGATGAATTATTTGCATAGCTTCATATATAGGCATAATTTGGACTTTTTTTTATTGGGCTTTCCAACTCCAAGTGCTTGCCCGCAAGGTTGCTTGATGTGTCTTTTGAGGCCCTATGTTCTTCTTTAGGGAGTCCAGTCATCTCAGCTTTGGTCACTCACAACCGTCATGCTTGATCACCACCGCTATTTGATTTTGAAGAGGACAATTTGAAAATAAGGGATTGGAGAACTGTGCCAAACCACCGCCATTCATTTGCATCCATCACTCACCACCAAACTTCACCTTCTCTTTAGTTTCCAGGGTTGTTTGGTTCTGCAGCTTGGGTTGGATGATTTAATGGAATAATGGTTATGTGTAGCTAAATCTCTTGCTTCTTGGTGATGATGATGTGTGCTTGAGCTCAATGGATTGCATAGGGAAGTTTTTCTATCATTCCATAAGTCTAGAATTATATATTTGGACTTCCTAGTTATAAGAATTATTGTATATGATTTTTAGAACTAAGATTGATGTTAATTTGTCTTTGTTGGTTTGATACTTGGGAAAATTCCACTCAAGGCCTAAATTATTAAAATATTATCAAAAAAGACCCTAAGAAAAGTCATATGTTAGAAAAGGCCCTGGGATTTTTTCTAGTATTATTTTTTTTAAAAAAATGTATGGATATACTTCTTTATGACAACTGATATAATTGTTAATCAAGCTGATTTAGTTGTTAATATATAGTTGTTAATTATATTGATTTAGTTGTTAACGAAGACTGATATAGTTGTTAACAGTTACTAATATAGTTGTTAACACTTCTTGAAATAATATCAGAAAAGGCCCTAGGGCGGCCTTTTCTGACATATGAATTTTCTTAGGACCTTTTTTGACAATATTTTTATTAATTGGGCCCTTAGTAAAATTTTCCCTTAATATTTTTAGTTGAGATTGAATTTTGTAGTGTGAAAATTATATATGTGAATTTTTTCTGTGGTAACAATAAGATTATGTTAATTGGTGTGTTATTGTCTAGTTAATGTGGTTAATTTGTACCTTGGATGGGCTGTTTAACACTCCGTATTAAGAAGACTCATCTTATGTCATTCTAAATTCATTTGCATTTTAAGTAGTTCAAAACATTATCTCAAGAGATAGTAGTTAGCTATATTATATTTGTAGGTTTAATTTCCTGATTTTTCTTTACCAAAACTCCTTGTACAAAATGTGTATCCAATGGAATGAGATAGTGAATGTTGGATAACTATTTGATTTTCCCGAGTATTAAATTTTTTAAATATATGTTAATATAAGAATGAGACACAAGGAATTCATATCCAAATAACTCCTAGGGCTATTAATTTCGGCTAACAAAGGAAAAGAAGGAGGCTATATAGAGTTTTAATTATGATCAAGCAAAAGGTCAAAGAATAATTAAATATCTTCTTTTTGCTTGGCTATATGCCACATGTTATAATAAGCTAGTATGTTGGTAAAATTAAATATTATATGGACATGTGAAAATTGGACAAAATAAAAACTCATTGAGTTTAACAAGATGGCATAAGAGTAAATAGCACACACCTAGTTGGAGGTCAATTATTCCCCTTCTCCTTCCCCTTCAATTGAATTGGACCTTTAATTAATCATTAGAACTAGAGTTGGGAATCAGGCCAGCCATTGAAAAGTCAGAGCCTAACAAAACATGGAGTAAGAAAAAGATCTGTTTTTTTAAAGCCAGGCTCGAGAGCACCAGGGCTAAGGTCGGCTCTACAGAGCCCGGAAGTTACTATTCCAAATTGTAACTATTTTTCCTCCATTTTTTTTCAAAGAAATAATTAATAAATTATAACAATTAAAGTTCTAATTTATCAAATAAATGTTATCAATATTAATATCCAAATAACACGAATCATCTGACAAATAATTATATTCACTAATTTATAATCAAAAGCAAACTATTGTTCATAAATAACTCACATAAAACATAAGAAATATACGACTAAGCAACTTTCATACGATAACTAACATTGGCATCTTCTTTGTCACTATCATCTTAAAGACATTTAATTATGCTTCAGTTTGAGTAGTAGACTCTATTTATGAGTAAAAATATCATGAATTTCTTCTTTTGGATCATCAACACACGCATTAAAAGGCCTGAAGGGCCTGCCCGAGGCGACCCTTTTTAAGCCCGAGACCCTATAGGGTCGGCCCTGCAGGGCTTATTTTATTTAGCTCCTTTAATTTTCAAGCTCAACCCTTAAAAGGCCATAGTCTAAAAAGGCTGGTCTGATGGGCTTAGCCCGATTTTCCGCTCTAATTAAAACACTCTTCCTTCCCCTCTAAAGTCTGACAAACATGCATAACGAAGGACCAAGAAGAGCACCAAAAATTTATAGAAGAAGAAGGAGAGGGAAAGATCAAGATCAAAAGGTAAGTTCTTATGTAATCTTCTCTACCTATTATAAGTTTCCTATTGTAACCATTATTGGTCCTAAAAGCTATCTTCCCACGGTGTTTTAAGATGGAGGCCGAAAATTTGGTCGGTATCAAATCTTGTAAATAGTTTTTTAAAGAAATATTTTTGATATTTTTAGACCAATTGTATAAACAAACAGTTTGAAAAGTATATTTTAGATTGGTCATATACAAAACAAGTCTAACAGTCTGTAAATATTTTTTTTTTTAAAAATATTTTAATACTTTTTTAGATGGTTGTAAAAACAACCTATTTAAAAAGTATATTTTATACATATTATATACAGAATCGGTCTAAAAATTTACATGTATTTACATAAATTCTAGCAATCACGTTTTTTAAACCGTCTCCAAAAAAATGGCCTAGATAAAATGACCTATCAATGGAATCCTTTCCATTTGTTATCTCTCTGTTGATTTTTTTTATTCTCATATACGCTCATTTTCACTCACTACCCATCGTTAACAAAAAATAAAATAAAAGAATACCGATGTTGTATTTAATGATTCTTTGCAAAGTTGTAGAAACTTGTTAATACCATTTTTTATATCTTTAGTTAGCTTATGAATCTAAATAAACACTCCTCAAGTGTATATATGTATATTGCATTGCTGGGATATAATTGTTGATTGTGAATCTAAGCCGTTACGGCATAGGTCTTCATCAAAGATAAATTGCGATGTTAGCCGGAAAGACAATTCTGTCACTTTTAATGAGATCGATCAAGTGTAGGAACGCACAAAAGAAAATGTTCATTTCAATATTCTACAATGTGGTTTTGGAGCCCACTCCACCTACTGAACGCCCAAAACACAAATATACAATTAGAGTATACTTTACAAATTATAGGCCATAGTCTTGATTACTTAGTTAGGTCTATGCAGCATGTCATAATTCTTTTGGGCCCAAGTATGCAAGAGTACGACCCATATTTCCCTATATTATTGCTATTCAACAGTCATTGTGAACGATCTCTCTTGACTCCACCATAACCAACTTTTATTTTTAGAATATGACATAGCACCATCAACATTTAACTTTACCCATTCAAGTGGTAGTTACTTGCCAAAGAGTCCTATAGGAGAAGTAACTCCCTGAGGAGGATATATATCAATGATCTGAACAAAACAGTTCCAGGTGTTGAGAATAACAAGAGCAGGATCAAAAGGTTTGTGAAAGACCTTTGGTTTTATGACTAATAAATTAAAGATTATACCATTATTAATTCCATACATTCTATACTAAGTTCTTTTAAAATCCTCTAAAATGTCTTCTCTAATGTAAACATATATGTGTTCTTAAATAAAATTACGTTAGAGGTAAATGTCTGTTTCCTTGATAATCCTCCAACTGTCCATCTAGAGAGATTTTTATTCCCAAAAAAAAAAAGAAAAAAAAAAGCTAGTAGCTCACATGTTCTCAAATCTCACTCTTCTGTGAAAGATTTGACAACACATTGGCTTCGGGAACTCACGTGCATGGTTGTGTATCAACGTTTAAGGCTTCCGTGGAATCACGATAGCAGAGCAAGAAGGCATCAGTTATAAAAAAGAAGGCATCAGTGTCACAGTGTACAGAGCACATAAAGGGGCTATACGATGCTCTGAACGAAGCAATAAAGAAAGTGAGGTCCAGTGAGGAGCAGGTTGGGTAAAGAAAGAAAATGAAGAATCACGTGGAAAAGAGACCAGAGAGATGGTGGAGGCTGATGAAAGAATGAAGGTCAAGAGAGGGAAAATTAAAGGAGAAAGGATTTTATCAGAAAATTTATAAGCACCAACCACACCATACAATGTTATGAATTAGTACAATGAATGACAACAATCTGCTCACATGTCATTTATAATGGATTTTTTTTTTGGGTAGTTACATTTTGTTATGAGGAATTCGTAGTAATTCTCCCTTTTTTTTTATCATTAATTTTCTTTAGAATTTTAAAATTTATGTAATTATTATTATTAAATTTCCCTAGAATGTGAGTCTTGGGGCAACAGTTTCCTGAAAACAGTGTTTTCGCGTGTGGTGATAAAATTACATATATCTGATCCCCTCTCAAACCTCATAATGGTGGAATCTTGTGCATTGAGTTGACCTTTTTATTACTATTAAATTCCCCTCCTAGAATCCCAATACTCATAGCTATATAGTCTGGTGGTATGAAAGTTTATCTATAAAATGTAAAGTTCAAGTAAATTATCTCACTTATAACCTCAAGTCATTATAGGCTATCCCTCTAAACTATCCTTGTGTGAGTTTCACTCCCTCTAAAACATAATGGTAAGCAACAAATGAATCAAAGAGCAATTGAGAAAAAAAATTTCTTATTAAGATTTTTATTGAGGAGAATGACTTAAGTTAAAAAATTAGTGTTTTATACATACAAAATTTACAGTGTAATAAATGCCAAGTACCAACCAATCATGCAACGCATTTATTAGTAGTCTTGGAAAACAATGATGAAGAAGAATCCCTGCTCATCCGAAAAGAGTTTTTTTTTTTTTTCCCAAAATCTTTATTAGTAAAGTTGTATTTAATCTTCTAAAATATTTTTTTGGGAAAATGCATATGAGGGCCCAAAGTAGTAACATATTTACAAAAAAGGCCCAGGAAACTTTCACATGCCAGAAAAGGCCCTAGGGCCTTTATGGGTATTATGTTTCAATACAAAATGACCAAAAAACCATCCAGAGATACCCACTGAACCATCATCGAGACCCCCAACCCTATACCATTCTCTATACTCTGAACCATTCTTGAAACTGGGTATTCCTTTGGTTTGCTTGCCATTGTCACCGCTCTCATCCTCGCTCGCGTGAAGCCTTCCGTCGTTCATGCTTGATATGCCTCTCCCATCATTGCCACTACCAGAAGACCGCCTTCTTCTTCCTTGTCCTCCGGCAAACAGCCCTAGTGACCCTAATTCGAGCATCAGCCAGCCCCTCCATCATCCGTCATTTTCTTCTTCCATTTGATGAATACTTCAATCTATCACTGCGCCATCGTTACTCTTCCTTCCTTTCTCGCAAGCTTCACCTTTGCATTGTAGATTTGCAGTACCAAGCCACCTCCGTCGTCTGAGGTTGTCTCCCCTAGTTTTTGCCTTCGTTTTCCTGGTAAAAGTCTTACTTTCTTATGGTCTTTGGTCTTTACTGATGTTTGAATTCTTACAACTGCAATTAGAGGATTAATTTTTTACTTTAAGTTAAGCAGAGAATGGTAAGAACTCCATTAATTGTTGCAATTAGAGGATGAATTTTTACTTTCCTATTCTCTTTGGTCTTTGTTGAAGTGTGAATTCTTGCAATTGCAATTAGAGGATTGATTATTACTAAGTTACATGAATTCTTATGCTCTTGGGTCTTTCTAGGTTTCTGTTTAAAAAGACGTCCTAATAAAGTATGGCATGATAAAATGAAGTTCCAGCTTACTATTTATGTTCCATCAAGTCAATTATTAAATGTCCTGATACAGAGATCCTCTAATTTTATCCCAGCTAGCAATTAGAGGATACAGTATGGCTGTGTATGTTCTAGTTATGATCACTCTATTTGGATACAAAAGTATTGTAAGGAGTGAACTTGATTACTCACTGCCTTAATTGTTTTATGTGTTTTACTTATATTTTCCCCGACGGCTTTCTAGATTGATGTTGACAAAATTTTGGCATTAATGACTTAGTATCATATCATAGCCACTTTGGTTTGACCCCTTGATGCCTAAATAAGGGATTAGATAATGTAATTACTTTTGGAATCTAAACACATTAGTTATTTATTAGTCCATAACATCCCTTATAACAGTTTTGTCTCCAAGAGTAGCCTCCCATATCTATCTATTGATGTACTTTGCCTCAGTCACTAAAAGAATTAGAATTTCAAACTTTTTTCTCAGTACTTAGCACTATTGTATGTCTAGTTTGCATTCATCTATAACTCAATAAATACATCCTTTGATCTAATCATTTCTTCAACCAAAGAAGGGGGGAAAAATACTCATCTATTTGTTTTTCACAGTTCCATTCCTTGAATTTTCAATGCCACTTTAACAAACCCATATAAAATAACTGACTTAAGTTTTAGGGTAATAAACTTCATAACCTAACATGAATATATCATATTGTGAACAGCATTGTTATGGCAATCTTAATGGACTTGCTGTTGAATAGTAAGGGAACTCGGTGATCCTGTAACATATTTATACTAATCAAATTATATCTACTCTAGAATATGTAGCAATGAAGCATTCATATCCTCTGTTTTAGTATGCGTAAAACAATAAATTATTGCTGCAATATTGATAGCCAAAGAAGTCTTTAGTAAATTTTTCCATACCATCTGTAGAGATATCAAACATTATAATCATACCATAATGTTAGCACAAATTATGTATCCATCTCTACTTTAACTTCCTAATAGACTAAGGGATTTCACCATGTCAAAAAGGGAAAACATTAGAATTGAAGTTTTGACCAAGTAATGCAATCCCTCTCTACATGAAAAGCTTCATGAAGTAGCAAAAAGATATGTCAACATACCTACAAATCTAGTAGGGCCTTCTGCATGTGTTAGTGCATAACTAAGATTATAAAATTCCTTCGTCTGATAATTATATAGATAACCTGTCAAAAAATTCCAAAACCAATTTCACCATAATTACCAAATGAATCTTCAAACTTGTGATGGTGGCAAAGAGAACTATGAATTGTTTGATATTGGCATTTTTTTAGGGAAAATTGACATGAAGGCCCAATTTACCAAGATATTTTCAGAAAAGGCCCTCCATACTTTCCCATACCAGAAAAGGCCCTGGGGCCTTTTCTGGTATTAACTTCCAAGGAAAATTACCAAAACGCCCCCTTGTGTTAATTGTGAAATAAGAACCGAAATCTCAATCTCTCTCAGTCTCACTCTCGCTTTCTCACTCTCTGTCTTTGGACTCTCCATCGTCTTCCACGCTCTCACTCTCTGTGCTCTCAACACCCGCTATCACTCTGCCAGGTCGTCTTGTCTCGTCTTGCCGCGGAAAGCTGAAAGTGTCCTGTGGAAAGTCTCGCCATCGGTATCTACATTGTCCAAATCTCCGAAAGGTTAGTGATTATCTTTTTCGTTCTTCGCCCAAATATCCGAAATGCTGCTTTCCTGTTCTTTGATTTTCGATTTGTAGGCAAATCTATCTACATTTTAGTGATTAGGTTATTTCATTCTTTGATTTTCCTGTTCGCTCTCTATCCGAAATGCTTGCCCAAAATTCATTTCAATAAGGCAAGCTTCTGCCGTTGGATTCATTTCAATATTACAGAAAGACGGATTCATTATATGTATTTGTAAACACCTATTGACCCCAACCTTTTTTATGGATCAATGTATTTCCGTTTTGATATATTGATGTAAATAGTTATTCAAAATTGATTGGAAATATTCCCCTTTCCTCTGTGTGTTCACTTGTGTGTGCTGATAAAAACATAATTCATTTGCCTTTATTCAGGTCCATGATTTTGGTTTCTTTCGCTATGACCCTGGTGCTATATAGTTTTTGAACTATGAGGAGATACCTTTTGCTCCAGAGGCGGCTTGTGTTGGACTAGAGATTAAAGTTGTTGGTAATGATAGTGGTGAGAAGGTATTAGCATGATTTTTACCCCTCTATTGTCATCTCTTGGTTTCTTGTTAACCATTTAATGACTTGATAGACAAGCTTGTGCCATTTGACATTTTAAATGTAATCATTCTTCTTCTTTTTCCTTTTCTTTTGTTTTTCGATCTTAATTTTCTGGTGAAGGAAAATGACTATTTGATATGTCTAGATTATATCTTTTGACCATTAGATGGAACTGGCATAATGATATTGTACCTTTGGCTTGATAACTCTTGGTTAATTTCATTCACCAGTTTTCAAGATAATGCTAATGATATTATCTTATTTTGCTCCCATTTTTTTAATGTTTTTGTCAATGTTTTCTACAATCAAGTGAATTGAACATTATTTTTATAATAACGGACATATGGGTTAAACTGGTGCTCGTACATAAAGAAATAAGCCAATCTCTCATCTGCTGGAGTGTTGTTGCTTTTAGTTTCCATCATAATAAATTTTACTGGCTAAAGTATATGTTTGGCCCTTTTAGTTTACATTAAGTTTCTGTTTGGTCCCTCAAGTTTAAAAAATGTATCTTTAGTCATTTAATCTTAACATCGTTAGTTATATTTAACGGAAAATGTTGACTCAACAAATTTACAGGGTGATTTTGCAACCAAATGCTGACAAAATATGCTCAAATTTTTGGCTAAGTGGTTTAGAACTAGTATTACATATTTTTGGTTAGTGTGTCTAATTGTGCATCTTCTGTCCCATTGTTGATTTCAACCATATCTATTTCCAGGCTGCGTCTGGAACCAAGGGAGGATCAAGTGGCTCACCAGTTATAGATTGGCAAGGCAGAGCAGCCTTGAATGCTGGGGGTAAAACATCAAGTGCATTTGCATTTTTTTCCCTCTAGAACGAGTGAGCTTTTCATCTATATTTGCTTAACTTAATATTTGTCCACTACTTCCTATTTTGCGCAAATATTCTTGTGAGGAGCAACTGATTCTGTTTAGCAAAGGTGAAGTAGATACGATGATTTAATTTTCAGGTTGTGAGAGCATTAAGGTTTCTTCAAAAGGGTAGTAATGCTAATTTAGGCAAATGGAAGGCAGTTTCTATACCTTGTGGTACTCTCCAAGTTTGTCCTTTGCAAACCCTTCCTTCCTTCTTTGAGCATTAATTTTCTTTTATCCTTATTAATTGTTGTCAACCTGTCTAATTCTGTTCGGTACTTGTTGAAGTGTAAATTCTTGTAATTACAATTTAGAGGACTAATTGTTGCTTGAAGACTTATTTCTCTTGCGCAGCTGAACTTGTCCCCTTTGTTGGAAATAAATGCCTATTATGTATTTTCCTCAACACGAGAAACATTAGAATTGTTGACTGCTGAATACATTCACTTTCCTTGAGTTTCTGCATTCATGTATCTGTGCAGTAGAACTTTTGAATATAGCTGATTTTGTTGATTGGCCCCATTGTTGTAATTAAATGCATGTTATCTATTTCCCTCAACATCAGAATCATTAGTTTTGTTGACTTCTGAATACACTACTGAATGTTTTGGCTGCAAGTTGTTAGCTTAACTGAATTACTTGGTGAAGAAACAACCTACTTTAGTACTTACAATGTCATTTGCTAAAACACTGATTATTGTTTTCATATTGCACTGTTGATAAGAATGAGTAGTTCAAAGAGGGCTGCTAGGTTTTCTGGGTACAACTTGTTCACTGAAGAGTTCTTCAAGCGACCCGACCAAAAACAAAAGTTGAAGGGCAAGGGAAAGAAAGGTGAAGGAGGTCAAAAAACCTATCAAGGCTTAGGTGTAGAACTAAGAACAGTGTGGAAGGGTTTAAGTGCCGATCAAAAAGCTGAATACAAGAGGAGGGCCCAACTATTAAGAGGCCCCGCCAAGGCCCAAGTGGACAAATACACCGCGCCATTCCTAACAAGATGTGCACCCAACACTTTCATGCAAGTGGCTGAGCAGTTAAAGGACAAACCTGAAGCCATGGCAAGGCTTCAAAGGATAGGGTTTGATAGGTTACTTGAAATAAGCTGCAGAAAGATCAACCGGTCCCTATGCGCTCAGTATATGAAATGTTTTGACCCCCCTACAAAGGAAGTCTGCATTTGAGGGGAGACCCGACCTTTAAGAGCCGAAGATGTCCATCAACTTTTGGGTCTACCTTTGGGGGGCGGGAGATCAAAGTTACCGTGAGCGACCAAAATCCTATTTTAAAGGACTTTAGGACTGTATACAAGAAAGTGAATTATAAAATAATCGGTGACATGTTGTTAGGAACCATTGATGACAACTTTGAGTTCCTGTTTGTCCTATTCACCCTTGGTACCCTCTTGGCACCAAGTGCATCCGTCTATGTTAGTGGCCGTATGCTGAAGTTGATGACGGTTACTAAGGATGCACTTGGCCAATTCGATTGGTGCTCCTTCATCCTTCATGAACTTGTCGATGAGATCGCTGATTTCAAGGACAACTCCCACAAGTCCAAAGGCAAAAAGAGCAAAACTGTTGGAGGATGTGTATACTTCCTCATGGTAAGTTGTGTCTACTTGAATTTGTTATTAAACATTATACATCAGCTGTTGGGTGTTGTTATTAATGGTTTGAATTTGTTTTTTCTTTTTCAGCTGTTTTGTTTGCAGAATTTTCCTTTGGCTGACGCCATAGCCCCTACACCCAATTCAGCCATGGCTTATTGGACGGATGACATCGTTAAGAGCAGACTGGTGCTCGAGAAACGAAGCCAAAAAGGCCTTCTGGTTGGTCACTCTCGTTCTCAGCGACCAGGCAGTGACTCACAACCATCGGTCTCCGCGTCACCATCGTTTGATCCTAAAACGATGCTCACTCACCCGGTAATGTGTGATTACAAATATTCATGACAATTACATATTGTTAATATAACGTTATTTGTGTAAGTATACCTTTTGTTCATGTGTTTGATGGTACAATACTATAGTGAACTGAGATGGTATCCTGTTCTGATCGTTTTTAATTTTTTTCCTAAATCGTATTGGGTGAAACACTTGTAATGTGTGCTCTTTTTTCTTTATGTTGACTGAATTAGGTATTTATCTAGTTATTCACTATCCATCTATATCGTGATTCGACCATTCATGACAATTATTATTGCTGAATTACTCCTTTAAATTTCAAAAATTTGACCATTATGCCATTTTAATATGAATGTTGATGTTGTGATTGAGGACTATTTGAGGACTGCTTTTTGAGGGCTACTGATGTTGTCGTCATTCATCATTTAACAACGCATTTTTTGCTTTCCAGGAAGTTTGCAGTACCTATTATAGGCTTGTCTCTATGGTGGGGAAAGAGATGTTAGCCCTTCAAGAAAGACTAACATCGGGCAGTAATAAAAATGAAGGGCCACAACAAAGAGCTGACAAAGACGATGACGAAGATGATGAATCCCCCCACAACAATCCCACAACTTCCGGGGACTCTGAGCAACACGATGATAAAGATAAAGATGGGTCTGAAAAAGACGATGACCAAGAGAAATCTGATGACTCGGCGGCTGAAGATATTCAAGATACTGATGATGACGACCACCACCAACAATCAAGTGCTATTGTCGAAGCACCTCTTAACATCGACCCAATTTTCATTGAAATCGTGGAATCACAAGTGCCTGAAACTGAACCCCAAGAGGGGGATGGTAGTGACGTACAAATAAGAAGATCCAAGCGAGCGATTTCACGTAGCAGCGTGTTAAAATCCCCTTGGATTGATCCTAACCGAAAGTCCAAGGGCAAGAGGCACTATGATGAGAAGGACCAGCTCTATGAGTTGTGTACCAGAACCAGTTCAGCAACGACAGAGGAGCTTAATGAGTAAGTGTATCTAATACTGTGCACATGGATTTAAAATTACGCTTGGAAAAATGCATGCCATTATTAACAACGTCATTTGTTGGCATTTAGGGATTTTATTGACATGCACGGTTTCTACATGAAAAGGAAAGAGCTGGCTTGTCTCAAACCACGTGCCTGGATCAATGATACGGTATGGGCAATGCAATTCTTTTTTGCGATTCATGTGTAGTTATTAGTAGGGGTTCTGTTTGTTTCTACTGTTGCTGGATTGTTAAATATTTTATAAAAGAATTCCGGGAAACCAATGTTAAGAAGTAAACTTCTCCCGTCACTCATTCCTTGTTACCCTTATATCTAGGATCACATTGGCGGGATCATATGCTAAGTTTTTGTATTTATCTTTTCGTTTTTGTAATCCAGGTACTTATGCTGAGATATATCATTCAATTGAGCTTGTAGTTTTTATGAACGTGTAAAGTCTAGTTTGTTAGGATTTGTTTTCTATCAATAATTAATTGTCCATTCAACTAGATGGGCGTATTCTCAAGATGTTGATTCAAGTTTTTGTGTCTTGGTTATCTTTGTGCATGATCATTGTAGTTAATTGTGTTATTTACTCTCTCTGTTATATATTGATTTCATTAAACTAAGTGATAGCATACAAGATATAAGAGCAGAATAACTATACTCAGATGCTTACTGATTTCGGAAAGTATCTTGCAATTCTTATTATAATACTATAATCAAAGCAACATAGATTCGGGGTTCTTTTTGGAAATCAATTATGATTAATGCTCAAAGTGAATCCTTGGTTTTAAATTTCCTTTTAGGTATGAAGATGAGATTGTAATCTATTCTCCTTTTCTTCTTTCTTTCTACTTTAATAATTTTCCAGTGTCAGATCAAATGGATAAGTCTTGATCCTTGATCAGATGAGAAAGATTCACGATACATGTGTGGTTGAGGTACCATTGCATGATGTGGTCGACAAAGACTATGGCTGCCCTTTTCTTTTTACCATTGTTTCCAGTGTTACATCTTTGGTATGCTTGCTCTTTTCGAATAATTGTGTCTGGCCTCAATGTTCAGTCTATTGTAATATGGTTAGAAAACAGTTATCCACAATGTTTGAGGGGACTTATTCTCACCTTGCAGAAGGAAAAAGTTTGTGCGGCAACAATTCAGTGATATGAAACATAAATCTCCAATGTTTCTCTTTTTAACATTTATGATGATGAATAATTTAAATTTTTATTACTTTTACTTGTTTTTGTAATAAATCCATTTGTGCATTTCAGTTGATGAGTATGGTTGCACGGACATTGGTTGCTGATCAGCGAAATGATGGAGGGGTTGTCACTCGACACATATTCAGCCCGTATTTCATGCAGAAGATCATCTGCTCTCCAAGGAAATGGTCAGTGGAAGACAATGCAACGGAGATCTTGCCGGAGCTTATTGGGTATAACATCGGCGATTGTCGCTTCATATTTGGGCCGACGCTCTGGCTGAACCACTGGTTCTGTTATGCCCTAGATACGACAACGATGACCTTCTTCGCGCTAGATTCGTTGGTAGAAACCCACACATATATGCGCATTCAGAGGGAACTTAAAGAAGGAAAGAAAGTGGAAACCAAGTCCAAAAAAAAGGCAAACAAACCAGCCTCATTTGATGCCAAGGGAAAGATGGCAAATGAAGTGGTAATCTGAAGCGAATTTAAATATGTGGTTACGTTAAAAATGCTTGCCATAATTAATATCTAATTGCCTGAACTTTGATTTCAGCGAAAGTGCTTCATGGACATTTTACGAAGGGTGAAGCCTCAATTGTTCGAAAACGAGGGCAGAATTCCGGAGGGGGTGACATGGGCTAAAGTCCATGTCCAAAGTGACGTGTAAGTGTCTATTAAGTTGTTTATAATTCATAAGTATCGTGTTAAAGTTACATGAAGCGTGTTTTTAACATCTTTATATATTTATTGTTTGCAGGGACTCGTGTGGTGTTCATGTCCTTTCTTGGCTCCAGTCATGGGACGGCACAGAGAAAGAAGATGGCTACACAATGCCTTCATATCAAATGGATGATCTGAGAGAAATTAAGTTTGGCATGTTGTGGTGGTTGGTAAACCACCCAAACAACCTACATCGAACCAAGGTGCTGTCATTGATCCAGGAAGCTCAAGCGCGGAAAATTAGTCGATAGTCTATGTCTGACTTGTTTAAATTTTGTATCTGAATTTCTGAATTTTGTTGGCTTGCTGTTAGATTAGATTACAGAACTTGTACAAAACACTTGAGTTCATTGTTAGGAGCTAGTTTTGTAAATGTACTGATGTAGTCAATTATGTTGACTTGACATTTTAATATGAATGACAACCACGGTTGGTTCCAGCAGATATTTCTCTATTTCTTGTGTATGTATGAGCAGAAACAAAGGAATATGATCAGGTACTCGTTTGTGAAAACCATCACCCTCTTTTAGCAACACCATCAGTGACCTTTAGCAACACTATCAGTAAAATTTAGCAACACCATCAGTCCAATTTAGCAACACCAACAGTCCAATTTAGCAACACCATCAGTCCAATTTAGCAATACTATCAATAACCTTTAGCAACACCATCAGTAACCCTTAGCAACACCATCAGTCACCCTTAGCAACACCGTCAGTCCAAATTAGCAACACCATCAGCACAATTTAGCAACACCATCAGCCCTCTTTAGCAACACCACAGTACAACTTAGCAACACCATCAGTACAACTTAGCAACACCATCAGTTCAATTTAGCAACACCATCAGTCCAATTTAGCAACACCATCAGTAACCCTTTGCAACACTATCAGTCACCCTTAGCAACACCATCAGTCACCCTTAGCAACACTATCAGTAACCCTTAGCAACACCATCAGTAACCCTTAGCAACACCGTCAGTCACCCTTAGCAACACCGTCAGTCCAAATTAGCAACACCATCAGCACAATTTAGCAACACCATCAGCCCTCTTTAGCAACACCATCAGTACAACTTAGCAACACCATCAGCCCTCTTTAGCAACACCATCAGTCACCCTTAGCAACACCGTCAGTCCAATTTAGCAACACCATCAGTCCAATTTAGCAACACCATCAGTAACCTTTAGCAACACTATCAGTAACCCTTAGCAACACCATCAGTAACCCTTAGCAACACCATCAGTCACCCTTAGCAACACCGTCAGTCCAAATTAGCAACACCATCAGCACAATTTAGCAACACCATCAGCCCTCTTTAGCAACACCACAGTACAACTTAGCAACACCATCAGTACAATTTAGCAACACCATCAGTCCAATTTAGCAACACCATCAGTACAATTTAGCAACACCATCAGTAACCCTTAGCAACACCATCAGTCACCCTTAGCAACACCATCAGTCACCCTTAGCAACACCATCAGCACAATTTAGCAACACCATCAGCCCTCTTTAGCAACACCATCAGTACAACTTAGCAACACCATCAGCCCTCTTTGGCAACACCATCAGTCACCCTTAGCAACACCATCAGTTCAATTTAGCTACACCAGCAGTCCAACTTAGCAACACCATCAGCCCAATTAATAATTACATAAGCCACTTTGACAAAAAATATCAGCATCAAATGACAAGTTCAGAAAAATATGACAGCAGCACCATCACTTTTAACAACAACATCAGCACTCTTTAACAACACAATCAGTCGATTTAGCAACACCATCAGGCCCCCGTTAACAACAATATCACCACAACTAACAACAAAATCATCCACCCATTAACAAGTACATGGGACCTTTTAACATCAGTAACACTAAAAAATAACACCTACATCAGCCGACTTTGACAGCAACTAAGGCAAACAATAACAATCAGTTGTCACCATGTGTAACAATATTAATAAGTGTACATAAATGAAACCTAGATACAATTGTGGCAATTGTATGTTATATCCAACTTTCATTTACATCAAAAAATATGCGAATAAAATAGGGATTACAACTTGACCCACCACCTCCAAAAAATAACATGGTGGAGATTTCTATCTATGGCCATTTACAACAAAAGAGTGTGACACGTAATGCCCAAAAAATAAACAACATTAGGAAACGACAACCATCAACTTGGGTTTGGATTCTTGCAAGTCCTGACGGTGTGTCCTGCCTCATGGCATATACGACAATGATAAACCTTCTTGTTTTGGAATTGAGACTCACGCCTTTTTCTTTTAGGTCTACCTGGAGGCCTTGTCGTGATTGGAGGATCCAAGAAGGTCTCTGTGAGCATTTCTGTGACTGTTGGAGCATCAGCCCGTGGACAATCATGTGTTGCCACGGGCCTCATGCTATGTGCATAAATTTTCTCTTGTGCTGAAACTCTAAAGCAATCATCTACAAGTGAGTATACACTACCATTGAGAACCTTGATTGCCGCACATGCATGTGGACAAGGCAGTCTACTCATTTGCCACTCCAAACACGAGCACTTTTTTCCAGCAAGATCTACATTAACATGAATGATGGCATCGCCACATCTAGTTTCAACCGAAAACTGGTAGTCCCCGTAATATGCAGCATGCATATTTTCAGCAAGGGAAACTTGCTGCATCAGTTTTTTCTCAACATTAGGTCCAATGCCATTTTTCCAATCAACTAAAGCCATCTTGCTTGCTAGCAACTTCGAAGCCAACTTCTCCCTATGCTTATGTATCAAAACTGTCACGGTGTGCCTTCTCTCTTTCAACATCCATGCGTTAAAGGACTCGGCAAGGTTGGTGGTTATGTTATCCCACCTTTGGAAAGGAAACTTGCTATGAGCCCATTGATCAATGTCCCCATGAGTTTGAAGCCATTGTGCCAAATGTGGGTTGAACATTTGTAATTTTCCCATTGCAACAATGAAGTCTTCATGCAGCCTCGCATATGCAATTCCATCAAGGAGATGCAATGCGGTATCCTTAGAATTCCGAGACGTTCGTGTAACCCCTCTATTTATTTTAAGGAACGCCGCACTATAATTTTCCTTCAAATGCCTATAACAAAATGCATGTCGCTCGGTGCCAAATACATCATTTACAGCACCAATGATGGAATTATTCTGGTCAGAAACAATTGTTATCACCAGTGGTCTTGTAATGTCTTTTACTTTGTTTAGGAACCAAGCCCAATCATCATATGTCTCACCGCTCACAATGGCATACGCTAAGGGAAACATGTCATTGTCTGCATCATAAGCACAAGCTGACAATAATGTTCCTTTATAAGGGCCACTAAGATGGCATCCGTCTATGTAAAGTATTGGACGACAACCGTGTACGAAACCTTTAATTGAGCACCCATATGCAATGAATAGCCGCTGGAATCTATTATCAGGTGACCCTTCCCATGTTGCGACAGTGTCTGGATCACTCTCTACCAGTCTGCGGCACATCCAAGGAATAACCCGGTAAGAGTCTTGTACTCGACCATGCAATTGCATCACCGCTCTTTCTTTCGCCCTATAAGCTTGATGATAGTTGACCTGAACCCCATACTCTCTATATAAGTCAGTTCGGATTTCATGGGGTGTCTTCTCAATATTGCATCTCAAACCATCCAACACAATCGATGATGTTAGGGTACACTTAGGTGGATGAGATACAATAAGGCTATCTTGTGCATGGTGTATGTGTTCACCTCTAAATGTCCTGATGATTAGAAACTCGGTCTCTTAATGTTCTCCTCCAGCTGAATATGCACCAAGGTACTAAGGACAACCATCAACCTTGCACTTCATTATTATCTTTTGTGGCTTGTTCTTCACAAATTTGTAGGCAAAGTTGTGTGCAATGCTATATTTGTACAGCATCTCACGAAGGGTCACAACATTTGCAATAATCTGTCCTGCTCCCATGATCAAATCTTTCCATTTACCATGATTCATTTCAGGCCTCGTTAATGGCACGGTTTGAGAAGAACACGGTAATGAGGGCAACTCTTGTGTTTCATTGAATATTTCAGGGGGCGATATGGCCAACCTGGCTGAACCTCCATAAACGTCATAACTCCTGTGACAAACAACAAGTATTAGTGCTTGTAATGACAATGTGTTTAGACTTTATTTGCAACTTACATATGAAAAAATTGCATTTCTTAACACATCAAGACTTACACTTCTTCTTCTTCCGCCCGTGCAAGTCTATTGTCATTATTCCCAATTTCTTCAACATAGACATGACCGTATTCGTCATTATACTGTATCAAGTGATCCACCCCTTCATCATCCACAAGATCAATAAATGTCGATGTATCCATGCTAACTTTGAATCTCACGCAAATTTCATTACTTTCTTTCCCAATTAAAGATGATATTGTTCTTTGCAACTCTTCATATGTGGTCCCTTCCTTTATGCATCTTGTTCTTATCGTTCCTCCAACATAATCACTTGCATCTTGTACAAACTTCCCCCCCATGTGAAAGAAACATAATATATTCTTCCCTGAACTACTAGCCACCTGTAATTACAATATGCAACAGAGTTAGTATTAGCAACTTCAACAGTCGAATTAACAACTAAAACCGAAGGAATTAACAACTTCAACTGTAGGTTTTAGCAACTATCCCGTATAAGTATTTTTACATTCAAACATTCCCACTAACAGACCTCACTCTGTTTCAATGCCCAAAAAACAGAGCAACCTTGATCCTCTACCACGTTTTCAAATTCACCTCATATTAACAAGTTAAACAGCCATATTAACAACAAAAACAGATTGTATTAACAACTTCCACTGTAGGTATTAACAACTATCAAAATTCAGCATTTTTCAATCTTCATTCCTTGATCACTTTCACCCATTCCCACTAAAATACATAAATTTTCCTCTGTTTCTGTGACAAAAAACAGAGCAACATTTTATGGACCCCACCCTAGAGAGATTAAAAAAGAGGAAGGATGGTGATTAAGCTATCTTGATGAAAAACTTAGCATTTCTTGTCTATATTCTACCAGATAATTACATTAATGAGCTCAAACTCCTACCTTTCATTAACCCAAACTTTCGACTGAAAAAATGTTGATGAACAGCAATAACCACCAAGAAGAGGCAACAATATACAACCAGGATAAGCTACTTTCAGTCCAGGAGATGAAAATACCGAACGACAATGATCAAACGAAGCAAGACGAAGGAGATAGACGAACGATCATGGCAGCAGATAAACATCCAGAAAGCTGTCGTTTTTTTTCCCTCATTTCAGCGCTAAAACAATCTTCATTTCCTTTTTTAACACAAGGGGGCGTTTTGGTAATTTTCCTTGGAAGTTAATACCAGAAAAGGCCCCAGGGCCTTTTCTGAAAATATCTTGGTAAATTGGGCCTCCATGTCAATTTTCCCTATTTTTTTTAGTAACATTTAGTATCTTAAATTAATTAATTTTTAATGCATTCAGTGTCAGTAAAATATCTTCTTCTTTTCCAGTTAAGGCATGCTATTGAAAAAAAACTCCATGATTGACAATATATTGTTGTAATGTCATAATCATACAGGATCCTGATTAACTTTTGTGATTTTTTTTCATATTATTCAATGTACGTCATTTTTTAAGCTTAAATCAACTTTGGAGAAAAATTAAGCGAGCGTTTAGATAACTTTGAAATCTTGATTTTAGAGCATGTTTGGGGAAGCGTTCAGAGTCTTAAAAAACCCATTTTAGGAAATAAAAAACGTAGTGGAAAAAGAAAAAAAGCTCAATTTATAGTGTTTGGGTAAGCTTCTTATATCACTGAACTTCTCCAAAAAAAAAAAAAAAAAAACTCTTTATTTCAGAAGTCAAATCCCAAGCGTTGGGTGGAGCATTCGAGCATTGGGCATTTATGCCACTGCCATTCATACACCTCCTCCCTGAGGCTGATAAGGGGGCGGGTTCAATAAATTGAAGCAGGTGAGGTTATTAAATACCCTCGGCCCACCATTAAATGGTGGGGTCGGCACATGCCCCACCATTTAAAATGAAATGTTTTTTTTTTTAAAAAAAAAAGCAAATTTCCTTTTCTCTTTCCGTTTGCTTTTTACTTTTTTACTTTTTATTTTTTATTATGTTTATATGATTATAATATGTCCTCTTAGAATAACACGCTTATTTTTGCCCATCAAACTTCATTAATTATTTTTACCGTAATATTCAATTATCAATATATATAATATGATTTATGATATATATATATATATATATATATATATATATATATATATAATATGTATATGATTTATGCTCTTATCAATTATTTTTTATTTCAAGTGATATTTTAAATAATAATTCAAAAAAAATTTAATTTGGAAAAAATTTATTTTTTTCACCGTCAATCTAAATACAAGTTATATTTATATAATATAACTTTTATCATATCTTAATGTTTACAAAAGTCAGAGTGAAAATAAGTTATTTCTACTACCACTAATACAAACAAACTCTAACCATACATCGTAAATGGAAAATTAGTTTGGAAAATTAGAAGCTCTTCTCCGCAAGTTGAGACTAAACTTATCTCTCATAATTACTCTAACCATACTTATCTCTCGTAAATTGTAAAAACTATTATTTAAAAATTAATCCAAACACACTTACCAATCAAAATACAAAGAAACAAAAAAGCAATAAAAAGATTACCTAATGCTATTTGACAGATTGCTTATGATGAATCCCACACATGAATATTGTCAAAAAAAATCCCGTACATGAAGAATATATAATAATCTTCCATAAAGATCAGTTTTAGGTTTGAAATCCGACAAGATTTTCAAGTCCAGAAAAACACTTACACAGCAGGAAACCGTGCATTTATTGATAAAAGAAAAAAGTAATAATTCATCAACGTACGTGGATGAATTTCTAATTGGTTTTCCGCCGATGTAATAACAAATACTTGGGAAACTTCACCTAAACTTTATTTGTCTTCTTCAATACTAAAGGATGTATTTGGATGTCTAAAACTTCAATCCATGTATCTCCAGCTTCTCTTGAGTAATAGCATTAAGTTGTTCAATCATTTCAGACGTAAGATAATTCTTCCAATCTCCAACTTCTCCACGCCTGAAGAAAGTTTTATACTCTTCTCCAGATGCCAACTTTCCATTCTTATTCACTTCTAAATTGCTCAAATTCTCAAAACTACATAATTTCAATATATCACTCACAACATTACCACTCTCTTCCTCCTTTGAAAAACCATACCCTATAAACTCAGCTAGATCCTTCAAGACCCTATTTGGCTCTACCTTAAGCTCCTCAAACCTCAAGAACATTATCTTATCTGGCCTCTCCAAACATGCCTTATAGTACCCCAGCATGTGATCCCAAAACGGCCCATAAAGGCTCACTCCTCGGCAAAACTTGTCGAATGAATCCTCAATTGAATTAGAGCCTTTGGTTTCAAGTCTTAACCTGTTTGTGAAGTGCCAAAGTGAGACGAATATGTCCTTAGGGTTTCTACACAAGTACACTATCTTACACTCAGACCACTTCATGGACTCTGGCAGTGAAACATATGGGACGTGACTTGAGAAGAGCCTAGGTGACGAAAACAAGCTCAGATCAGGCCTGGTCTTGTGAAGATAGAGGTCAAGCTCCAAGAAGGGTACAAGAACATGAGGGTTAGTTGTAAGGAGAGGATGATGAGGGAGATGGGTTTGAGCCGGTTCCGGATTCGGGTTCGGATAATAGGTCTTGCGGTTCAGAATTGCAAAAGTGAGGGCTTTGAGCCATGTAGTGCCAGATTTGGGTGACGTAATAAGGATTATATCAGAGTCATGAGCTTGAAAATGGTTCTGATAATTAAGCACTCCTTGCATTTGCCTGGTGGTATGCCAAAAGCCTTGATACCGGTAAGGTGGCAATCAGCTCTCTACATTCCTGGGAAAGGTCGTCTTCTTGGAGGTAGTCAGGAAGATCAGAAGGCTTAGAATTTTCTGCAGGCATGTTTGATTAACTATATCACTTTATAAAGCAAGGCAAGTATAGAGAAAACAGTTAGATCGACGATCGAGGAAGTGAAGATAACGAGCTTGGAAATGGGTTTATATGGAAAGATATTATTGAGTGGTAAATCAGTGGGAGGGGCCGAACCAAAAATTTTACTGATAGACAGAGGCAAAAATAAAAAATGTTATATCATAAATAAAAGTATCTAAAATACAATATAGATCTAATATACAAAAAAATTAAAAGATTTTTATTACAAAAATTAAGATTATTTTATTTGACTTTTACTCTACGTGTTTTCTACGTGTTTTCATATAGTTAAACTTATCAATTATTGAATCTATACCTAAGATATTATTTGATTGATAGGGGGACCATTCGTCCCAGTGAGAACATTGGGTCGAAACAAAAACTACTAATAATATATCCTTATATATTGTACTAGTAAAATTAGTGACACTGAATATTTTATAAATCGTGGTTGAATATGATATTGAGAAAAATTTAATTCAGATCTTATATTATATATTGATAATTATTTTCTACAAAGATCATTAAGATTCAAGGACTATATATGATGAGACATAACTGTCACTATTTCATTTTTTGGGACTTAATTGTCATTCTTTCTGTTTTTAATTCATTAAAATTAATTCCATCTACCCCAGGATTTTATTCAATTTGTTGGTTGGGACCATGGATATAAACAAAAACCCTTGTCAAAATCGCTACATATATATATTAATATGAGAAGGTGCATTATTCATACATGAATTACAAATAATAAAGCTAAGATTTAAGATTTAAATGATATTAAACACTATTTTTATAATTACTTTCTACAAAAGTAATTAATATGCAATGACGACTATAAAGGTGATGGATATAGCCATCAACCTGGACATGTACATCCTAATCATATTCCTCAAGTATTGCTTCTCATATTTCTTAATACAGAGGAATTATATAAATCTTAAAAAACTATGTGGTCCATTATAAAGAGTAAGCAGGCCCTAATTTTTATTTTAAAATTTTGTACGAATGATAGCTATATATATATATATATATATATATATATATATATATGTTGATACCTCTAAATTATGTAATGATGTGGTGACGTTTGTTGCTAATAAACTTGATAAGCCATCGACCTTTTTTTTTTTATATATATAAATATTTTCTACTACTACTTTAACAAATTTTTCCTTCGAAGTACATCTATTCGTTAAAAAAAAAAAAAAAAAAAAAAAAAAATCCTTGTATTGATCGTCTTACGATGTAGTTAAGTAATACTTCAGATTTCAATAATTAGCCTTCTAAACTATTTGCAGTTGCCGTTTTTTTTTTTTTTTTATGAGCACAATAGTTGACATAGCCTAGCAGGGAGAAAACTATCTTGATTTCGCAGAATAAGCTATTATTTTGTAAAGATTATATTAAGATGTGATAATAAAAAGAGATTCAATGTCGAATATATAAAGATAAAATTAGCAAAGGAAAGCCTAAAGTTAAGATTACTATTCCGTTAAAAATTCGTCCAACTTCTCATATTTCAAGTAATACATAGAAAAGTTATGAATATCATAATGAAACTAGATGATTTATCAAAAATTGCCCGAATGATAGCTGTATTATTCTTATATAATAAAATGGACAGATTTGTCAATAACTTTAAATTATGTAATGATGTGGTGAAAATGTCTTTAAAACAATGAAATAAGTTTCTCCCCACAAGTAAACTTGTCAAGCTAGGCCCTAGACTCGTTATTTATGCATAAAACATATATTTTTCTACTAATAATAAAGCTTTCAAAGTACGTTGATGCATTAAAAAGATAATCTCTCATTTTCGAGATTTGTTAATAATTTTGTTAAATAATTCCTCCATCAACGTCGGAATTATTATTCAACTTATCTGTTGGCGGACCATCAATCAAATTGAGGACTCTCAATCCAAAAAAAAAAACCTAATATCAATGTGTGTGCGTAATAAAAGTTGCAGCATTATTTCGGAGTCCCAAAATTAAAACCCTTTTGCTTTAATTCTCTTTATTAATTTTTTTTATAATAAAAATTTTAGGGGAGGAGTTGGGTTCACCCAAACCCAAGGCAAGGTGCTATGATTTTGCTCCCTTGGATATATCGGACTGAGAGTACAGATACCTCCACTTTAGTCTGCGTTTCGACAAGTTTACATCATCTAGGATACCTTCCCAAATGCCTTAACCAACTCTAGGATTGAACCCTTTCTCCTTTGGTGAAAAAGCTTGACCCCTTTGCCAATTGAGCTCAAGAACGAAGGTAATTGTCTCTATTTATTATGGCTTCTTCCTTAACCAACTTTGCTTCTCCTAAGCCCACTCAGGTATATGGGCTTTTTCTTTTTCAGGGTGCAAGCCCTAATGAATATTAAACCCATTCATTACAAAACTGCTCCATTGCAAAAGTTTCTTCAGAGAAAAAAGACAAATTAAGACAGACTGATGAAATCGGTATGACTACAAAGTAGAGAAACCAAAGACAAAACAGATCGAACTTATGGGGAGTGAATTAAAAATTTTAAATTATTTTACTTGTAAATTACAACTTTTTCTCCATTAGTTATTTTAATTTGACCTATCAGAAATGCGCTAAGAGAATTTCTGTCTCACTTTTGCTTAACTTTACTTTTCGATTGTTTTTCTATTGATGTTTCATATCCTGCTAAGAGCTTTCAATGCTTCGCCAAAGTGTTTAGAATGACTTAATTCCTTAACCAATCAGACCCGAAAACATGATGGCACAATTAATAAATAAAGAAAAAACAGAAAGCCAAAATATAGGCAAGCAAACAATGGTGTATAATCCAAAACAAATTGCACATTTTCCTAGTTATCCAAAACATAAATAAGTGTAGCAAAAAGTTAAGGAAAGTTTGCAAAATTGACATAAGATCCTGGTATTTAAAAAGTTGAAAATTGTACTGTATATCATTCATAAACAATGCAAGTGGATCTTAAGCACTCCATGCAAATATATATATGATTGAGCCATTGAGGTATAGTCTAGTAGCTGAATTGAGTAGCATAGTTGTTGGGACAAAGAATGGCAACCTAGAAAATCAGAAGATATTTCAATATTTCTAGATTATAACATTATAACTAGAAAACAAAATTAAAGGAGAAAAAGAAAAAATGAACTATATTTAAAAAAAAAAAAAACCTCAGGTACGCTGAATTTGCAAAATTTTTGTGACACGTGACATCCTAAAGTGGGATTTTGAAATTCAAGTAAAAAGCCATAAATGGCTTTAAAAAAAAAAAAAAAGGAAAAGGTCCTCAACCCCTCACTGGCACCATAGCCTTTGATGGTGTCGGAGCTCCGAGACGGGAATTATTTTGACAACCAACTCGCTGGTGGCCAGTACCGGCAAGGACTATATTGCGGGCAAGGAGTTGCGAACTATTTAAAAAAGGGCATTTTCTGACTGTTTGCTTGAATCTAAAAATATCAATTTGGGATGTCACATATCACAAGAATTTTGCAAATTCAGTGTATCTCTTGGAGTTTTTATATATTCTATGTCCTTTTTCTGCTTTTTTCCCAAATTCAATTCCAACAATAATAATAACCGACATTCAGGGGAAATGAATCCATAAGAAAACAACTATCAGATATAAACTGAATTTCAAGTGGACAGGACGCTAACTAATTTATGAATTTGAGGGAGGAAGATGACTTGCAAGGTGGAACATCAAGAAGATGAGCGAACCGAGTGAGACTGCGGGAGGAAAAGACAAGAGAGAAAGCAATGATGAAAACAAGAACAGCAGAAACCGCCAATGGCTAACTGAACCCAGATATCCTACATTTTTAATTTCATGGCTTGGTCTTATTAAAACCTTGGCTTGTGAGTTGAAAAATGAATATAGGATCTAAAACTTCAACCCATATTTCCCCAGCTTCTCCTGAGTAATAGCATTGAGTCCTTCGAACATATCAGAAGTTAAGAAATTCTTCCAATCTCCAACTTCTCCATGTCTAAAAAATGTCCTATTCTCCATTCCAGATGATAATTTTCCACTTTTATTCACTTCTAAATTGCTCAAATTCTCAAAATTACATAGTTTCAATATATCACTTAAAACATCTCCATTCTCCTCATCCTTAGAAAATCCAAACCCTATAAACTCAGCCAGATCCTTCAAAACACTAATTGGATTTTCCTTGAGTTCCTCAAACCTCAAGAACATTATCTTCTCTGGCCTCTCCAAACTCTCCTTATAGTATCCCAACACATGATCCCAAATTGGCCCATAAACAGTCACTCCTTGGCAAAACTTGTCAAACCAATCCTCAGTCAAATTGAACTCTTGGTTTTTTGGTATTAACCCATATGTGAAGTGCCAGAGAGAGACAAATAGGTCTTTAGGGTCTCTACACAAGTACACTATCTTACACCTCGACTGCTTCACAGACTCCGGCAATGAAACGTACGAGAGATGGCTCGAAAAGAGGCTTGGCGACGAGAACAAGCTCAAATCAGGCATGTTTTTCTGGAGGTAGAGTTCAAACTCCAAGAAGGGGTACAAGAGCATGAGGGTTATTAGTGAGGAGAGGGTGAGGGTTACATGTTTGGGTCATGTTTGAATTAGGGTTTGGATAATGGGTCTTACGGTTGAGGATAGCAAAAGTTAGGGCTTTTAACCAAGTGGTGCCAGATTTTGGGGAGGTTACGAGGAGGATATCAGAGTCACAAGATTGGAAATGATTTTGACAGTTCAAGACTCCTTGCAATTGCTTCGCAGTGAGCCAAAAACCTTGATACCGATAAATCTGTGAACCAATCCAGCCTGTTTCGGTGGGTAAGGTGGCAATCAACTCCCTTGCATTCTTGGGACAAGTCTTCTTCTTCCTGGAGGTACTTGAGAGGCAAAACATCAGAGGGTTTAGAGTTTTCTAAAGTCATGGTTATATATATTATATATAAATCGTGACAAGTATATATATAGGGGGAACAGTCAATGAGACTGATGGAGTGAAGGTAGTGATATTGTTCATGGTTTATATATACAATATTGAATTAGACGAAAGGAGAAGGAAAACTGTCGGCATCTATCCACTAGAATGGTGACGGATAGATTAAGTTCACGATATTTTTTATCATATACATAATCAAAGCCGGCGGCGTCCGTCACTAACGGTGGTGGTGGTTTAAGCAATATAAACTGTCTCTGTGTAGGAATATAGCAGGAGGCTCGGTATTGTCTGGGTTCGTTTGTTGGCTATGAGGCAACAAAACAAATACATAATCTTGGAATCTCCGTCTTTACTCCAACATCGATAATATGGAAGATTTAAGACGGACAGACACGTACACATATATATATTTTGTGTGTGAAAGACTAGAGCATCGATGCTCTCCATCACTAAACCGACTACATTGCTTGATTCTATTACTCCATTTAGTCCTAAATTGTGACGACCTAAAATCTGAGTCATGATCGACATGTAGGCTAAGTCAAATAATTCCACTTAGCCTAGCAAGCCTTAAACAAAGTACATCATGTAACATCCCACTTAAAATAGCGGATTTTTTTTTAAACAAACAAACATGGTAATCAGAGTTTGAGCATTTTCATAAACTGAGTATCTGAATCCAAAGATGCATAACCATAGTGTAATTTTTTTTTCTTATACAGTCATCCCAAAAGAAGATAGTGTTAAACAGAATATACAAAGATAAACTGATAAACTTCTTCCGCCCTCCTACACCGGACACCTGCCTCTATTGTCATCCCCTTTGCACTCCTGACCCTGAAGCTACAGCTGAGATCCAATTTCCAATTGGATCTCAGGTAACGGTTAAACTTATGCTTAAATATAACAGTATATTGATAACAAAATGAACATATTCACATAACAGCAGTATATCACTACATAAGCACAAAGCAGATGCATGATCACATATTGGCAGAACATAAGCACAAAGCAGTATGTAGAGCCCCACATAATGGTTGCACATATCCAGTGCCACGACCGCCCATCGTGTCCTCAGCACTAGGCAAACCCAACGGCATTATCAAGACTATAATCCGTATCAAACTGTAAGTATAACTGACAACCCTAGGCAGAGTTTCAGTATCTAAGCATGTCTATCACATATATGTATATAAGCAGCATAAGTGTTAAGGTTACAATACGTGTCTGTACCTCCGTTGACAATTTTTGACACTTCCGTCAAATTACGGCACGTTTGACAGCGGCTCAACGGCGGTGACAACGGAAACAACGAAAACAGCGGTTCAGTGTTCCGAGTATCCTATAAGGTTAATATCACTAATATGAGTATTTAGAACCAAAACGGGCATTTTAGGTACAACTTACCATTTTGCCCCTGGTTTGACTGTTCGGCGGAATTTCGCCAGAGCTTCGCTGTTTTGACTTTAATTTCTCAAAATTTTTGCTATAGCCTTTCCTCTATCATATTTCTAAAATAAATATCATATTTATTCTTAAAATATGAAGATTAAAGACTATTCTAGCATTCCTATTATAACTACCGAAAGAATTACCGAACTAAAGACTAGGGACCGAAGACTTACTCAGAGCTTCGCTGTAAAATTCCCCAGACTCCTCCTTCTTCTTCCTCTCTAAATTTTCGGCCTCCTTGAAAGGAAATGGTGTGAAGATTTGAAATGGAGCAAGGGGTATTTATAGTGAAAATCTTGTCACTATTCATGCTTTGTCAGACGAAATCTGAGTCGTCGGATCGCACTTTTCTGAAGTGGCTAGATCTTGGCCTTACACCTCTTAAGGATGATGTCATCCCTACTGCATCATCAAGTCTTATGTCATCTTGCTTTATCTGATGAAATCCCGGTTCGGTGCCCCGATCACGAGATTCCGTAGCACCTTAAAATTCTGAGAACAATACGCTGAAGGTCTTTTCTTCCTCTTTAAGAATACTGGGTTCTTCTACCCTTATATACCCAGTAAGGACATTCCGTTGTCTGCCAAAAATCCTTGGTATTCGCGACCGGTTTCAGAAATAACTTCGGTCGGTACTAACTTCTGGATAAAAATCCACTGACCAATAATATATTCTGGTTTTTCCTAACTCATTCCCAGAATCTCACAACGGGATTACTTTCTATCCGTGATCATTTATCCTGTTCATTTTTCCTCTGATTATCATATTATTATCTAATTAACACATGTTTTAATTATATTATTATTTTATTTAAGATCTTCTTTCATATTTATCCTCCCATTTTCTATTTATTTTTTTTTCTTTTTGGCCTAATTTTCGGCCACACATATATATATATAAAATTATGATTTTTCCATTAATCATAATATCCTATTTATCTTATATTTATTTCTCCCAAAATTTCCTATTGGTTCCTAATCAATCACATGGCTTTAGACCTTGTAAAATTTCCAAAAATTACTTAATTACTCCTTTAATAATTCCTAATAATTTTCTTAATTAAAATCAATTATTTCCTCACAACAATTTTGTTAACATTGTTAATTCACCTTTTAAGTAAAATATTGAAAATTATGGAATCAATTTCCATTCTAGAATACTTTTTAGTTTTCCTTCTTTTTATTTTCATAGGAAATATTTTATTAAATTGTCTAAATTATGAATAATGTGTTTTCTAAATTTTTCATAATTATTTCATGTTTCTTTGAATTTTCCATAATTCCCTCGGAATGTTTTATGACCTTAAATGGTATTTTTCACATTTCCGACAATAAATTTCCTTTAATTTTTCTTAATTTATCCCAAAACTAATCCTATAACATGTTAGACAAAATCTTCATTATCGGACATTTTATTGTTATAATATAATTTTCCAGATAATGGCTATCCGGGTATTACACACCAACTCTAGAATAAACATTTGCACAACAATAACAATACTTATTGAGCTTCCATATTAAAATCACAATGAGAGAACGAATATTCAAAAATTAAAGTTGGGGATGCATATGCTATGTCATTTACTACATAGTGCAATGACTCTGACACAGAATCCCCCAACCCTCACCAATACATTATAAGAAAAGTTTAAAATTAATGGGTGCACCCCAAATTTTTTTTTTTTTTTAGAAAAGCTTTAAATGCATTAAGATTGTATCATTGATATTTTCTGAAAGGAAAAAAGTTTGACAAGATGAAAGAACATGTTGGAACTTGGAACCTATAAGAAATCAAAGAATGAAGAATTATAATAACCAGAAAGTGGGCAAGCAAACCAAAATGCTGGCTTCATCTTCAATTCATCATAAACGAACAACCCATATAGCTCTGAATATTCAGCACCAGTTTTCCACATTAAATTTCAAGAGCTTGGGAGAAAAACTTATCTATAGTTTGCTCAAACAATTTCCTTCAATTGACATAAAATTATTGTTGATCATTACCAGCCAGAACCTACAATAACTCATACCACAAAATTCCAAAATCAGAATAGGACTAAAATGGATTCAGTGCTCCATGATTAACAATGCCAAATTTTCTTAAAGACACAGATTGAAAACCCTAACCTCCGTGGAAGAAAGGCGACAAAATTTATGCCGGGATCTGGAACAGAGAGGGCTAAAGGGGGACTAGAAGCACTGATGGTGGACGAGAGGCCGAAAGCGAAGAGCAATTGATGGCAGGATCTAGAACAGAGAGGGGGATCTGGAAGTACTGACGAGAGCGGAGATGGAGAGTGACGACAGAGGTTTTGGAGCCGAGAATGGAGTGAGAGAACGAGAGCAGAGACGAAGAGTGATCAACGAAGCCGAGAACAGAGTGAGAGAATGAGAGTGGAGACGGAGAGTGATCGATTCGAATGGGGAAAAAACGATGGAGGGAGTGAGACAACGAGATATACGATGAAATGGGAAAAGGGGAAAATAAAGGATAAAGAGAAGATGGAGCTTTGAACTGGCGACTTTGAGCTAAAGATATGAAGTCTTAACCAACTATACTATCCATACATATTGTTACTAAATTTTCTCAATTTGTATATATATATTTTTTTTATGGGTTTACTTGCCCCCATTGGCACAAGCGTAGCTCCGCCCCTGCATAAGTTTGTGAAGCATGTCGACCACAATGTACCTCACTATCTAGTTGCATTATCTGGGGGAATAAATATCAAGAGGGGAATGTGAAACATCCTCTATTTTTACTTATTAATAACCATATTTTAATTTTGGTAATTAACTTATTAATGCTAAAATATTTAACTTAACATCCCACAGTATACCGAAACATGCATAATGAACCCTAACGTGGCAATTTACCTATATCCAACATAAAACATAGAGACAAAAACACTACTTCTAGTAGTGTAATCTAATCTTCTGATGCCTTCCCTGATGGACCTGAACAGGAGCTCTCGCCTGAAAAATGTGGTAACCATCAATCCAACTTACTAAGAATATTAATATGTGCTAGTGAGCTGCCAAGTGGAACAATTTATAAACAACATATTAACAATACATTTCATACCATAAAATAAATATTTTCAATTTCTCATCAATACAATTCCCAAAATACCTCCCTTCACGCCAGCCGAACCGCCTTATTTCACTCCGACTAGACCCATGGGCTAAGTTACATCCATGTTACTGGTTACTCTAAAAGCTCACTGGTCATGTGATGAGGACCGGTCAAAATCCTCAGAGCACACGGCCCAGACCATGGGTCTTTCCCCACTTTAAACTAGTGAGGTGTTGTAAACCCACCGCTCTGGTGGGTAAGTTCCCATCACTTGGGTGGGAAAGGTCCCATCACTTTGATGAGACAAATAGAAAGCCAACCATCATGCACCAATGGAGGCCTCACCACGTGGTGGATTAACCTAAACTTCATATTTACCCAATTTCCTTCTTTTCAAATTATCATAACAAATAAATGCATATATCTCATAATTCAAAATAATAATGTTCAACAAGGAAATTTCTATAAAAATTATTCATAATTATTCAACATAATACTCACAAACAACATATTAATAAACATAATAAGTTGAAAAGTGGTTACCTGTCACCAAAGCTAACTAATTTACACGACTCCTAATTTGAGAGCTCAACATACGCCAAAAATTAATCTATCATAATAAATTTAATATCAGTTAATAACTCTTTTAAAAAAACTCTACATATTAAAAATATATGAATAAAATTGGAATACTTTACGTGGGCAAATTTCTGAAAAATTAGGGAGACATCGTAATTATAAATTTTCCTTTCTAATATTTATCAATTGCTCCCATTAATTTATCTTGTTATTATTATTTTTTTTCCTTAATATAACCTTTTATTAATTACTTAACAATAATTGTTTTTATTCATTTACTTCCCCTTATTTACCAACCCAAAATCACTAAAATGTCCACCATCATACAAAAAGATAATTAAATTTGTTAATTTAATATTTCTCATGGTTTCTTCTAAAACTTTAATAAACACTAATTTAATCAAAATTTATGTTTCACAATAACTTTTAGTTAAACATATGTATAAAATGCATTTTACAAGTTAATTCCCCATGATCATAATTTTCATAAATACTATTTTAGATAAAATAACACTTAAAAATATACTTTGGTATATATAAACATATTAGCACAAGCTCACAGCAACCTTTGCATATGGTAAATATTTAAACATGCATCCACCTTTACATATACTCACCGACGTACATTGTAATATCCCAAATTTTGAGGTATGAAGTCTCAAAATAGACTAAAATATTATTTGGACCTTAAAATATTATATTATATGTTATATTATATTATATTTTAATATATTAAATATAATATAATAGAAAAAAGTTTGGGACCATGTGTTTAATTTTTTCTTCCGTTCACACTGGAGTCATGGGGAGAAGTATATATATATTTTATATATATTAATTTATATTATATTATATTATATATTATATTATTAATATATAATATAATATAATATATAAAGTGATGGGACCCACGGCCAATTAATTCAATTCTTCAGACGCCTTCACATGAAAGTTTTGAAAATGTGTCTTGAGAAAATTACACCTAATGACCCAGGAGATGAAAATTACACTAAAACACCCATTTTTCATTATTATATAAACTCACTCACGCACACCCACGGTTTCATTCTTCAGACGAGAATGAGAAAGAGAGAGACAGAGAGAGAAGGAAGGAAGGCCAGAGAAGGTAAAGGGAATGATATAAGTAAGGTAGTAACACTTCTCTCACATACTATGTGTACCTTTTATATACATGTATTTACCATTGTATGTATATATATGAGATGCATGAATGCTGAATGTGTTGAATGAATTGTATGTATAAATTATGGTTGTCTTGCATGTACTGTGTATACATCTTATGTGAGTGATTATTAACGTTACTAACAGGGATTCATTTGAATCTCAAGAACATTTTTGAATAGTTTAATTTTGCAGCTAGGGTAAGAAGCTCGAGAACTATGAAGGGGGTTCTGGAGTTATAGACAAAGATAGGAGAAGATTTTACCATTTATTTTATTAAAGTGTAAATTACCGTATAGATTAATAGTAACTTCGGTAATTATTTAAGAAGAACGCTTCTGTATGCGTATTTATATATTAAAATGGTGTATTTAAAGCGGATGTTACATACATACACAAAAATATATATAGGTATGAAAAATTAAAATAACTTCTCCTTGGATTTTAATTTCAGAAATATTTGAACAATAAATAAGTTTGGTTTGACCGTGAGAATAGCAACATCATGGAATCATATTATACACACATATATACATATTCAGCAACACACGTCCGGGAACCTTCCCTTGGAAATATCCCACCTCTTCCTTTTTATAAGATCTCTCTTCAATACTTTTCTTCCTCTCCCCCCCCCCCCCTCTTTTTTTAATATCAGATTCCAACGTTTTCTTCTTTCTCATCTAAGACATACATATACTTATATATATCTAAATGCATTATCCCATGTGTTAATCTTTCTCTTCTTCCCGAACTGGACTCAGACCCTCACGGCTTCCATTATTATGCAGCATATTAGTTCTTTTTCTCTCATTAACTTATACACACACTCTTTCTTTTCCTTTTTCGTTCGCAGCAGAACACACACACACATACAAGAAACATAGGTCCAGCGTTTTCTTTCTTTTTCATCTCTGAGTCTTCGTCGAAACAGCCACTAAAATATATACATGTGGTGATCTATGTGTGCATGAGGTAACAGAAAACATGACAGCAACGATAATGGCTGATTCTATATATATATATATATTAGGCTTTCGGTTTCAGCATCCTTTGGGTTTAAGATGCAATAAGTTCTTCCTTCTCTCTCTATATATATATTATAGCCTAGCGTTAAAGATAGCCTCGGCAAGCAACACAAATGCAACAACAACGAAAAGGAAACTATGACAGCAAAACAAGGAAGCAGTAACAGTTAAAGAAAACAGAGGAACGAGGTGACAGGAGACTCACAGTGCTTCACGCATACACTCACTACTCTATCTTAGTCTCGCTCTCTCTCTCTCTTCGTTTCACACTCTGCTTCCTTCTGCATTTGGCCGAACGAGAGTAAGGATGCTGGGCGAAACTCCCTCTAATTCTTCCTTTGACTCCCTTCCTCTTGGTCTTACTTCCTCTCCGTTCTGGGTTCTGCATGAATGGCTGAAAAGATTAGAATGAAGAGCTCACACTCTCTCCATCTCCGTTCTGCATTTCTTTTTCTGTTTCCGTCAAGACCGAAGGGTTTAAACCTGATATGAAAGAGTTTAAATTGCGCACAGAGGAAACAGTGAAGTATGGCTGTGAAATACTTCACTTTCAGGTGGGTTGCGGAACACAAAACTGAAAAGAAGCATGGCGTTAACTCTTATGCTTCTGGCGTCGCTGGAACCCGAGATGGTGGAGGGAATATTCTTGCTGTCATTCTTTCTCTGTAATTACGTGTCTGGCCGAGAGATTACGGTGGTGAGGTGATTATTATTTTGCTGAGATAAGTGTATCCTTGCTGGTGTTTTCCATCTCGTCGGGTTAGCCAAAACGAAATGAGATAGAGGAATGATTATTAATGAAATAATGGGTTGCATGTGGCTTTGATTTCTTGACTACTTCTGCTGCAATTTCCGACGAGTATGGAAGAGATGAAAGTGAAATGGGCTGTTATGATGTTGTGAATTTTGAGCCCATGATATAATGATTATTTGCTGAATGGAATAGCTCTTTAGGCTTCGTTTTTGCTATTGGATTAGGCCCAAAATGGTTCAGTTAATGTGTAGGCCTAATAATATAAATAATTAGATGTGTTTATCCTAATAAACATTGCCACAAAATAATTTTTTTTTTCTAAAATATTTGGGCCAAAGCTATTTCCTCATAATAAATTTTAAAGTAACTAAAGTAAAATATTATTTATTTACTTAAATATTCTTATTCTTATTATTTTATTTATTTATTTATTAAATTTTTACTTTTAATTCCCAAAATCTAAAATTTTGGAATGTTACAGAATGAGTCTACCATTGATTCAGCGAAGACATAAATGACTAAGTGGGTGGAAGGGAAGCAAATTTTCTCAAATTAAATAAATGTAACAAAATTCAAATGTTAAATTGAACACGATAATGACGGTAAAGGTTCATTTAATCCTTATCTCAATTTTTTTTTTTTTAAAAAAAGGTAATGATAATGAAATATTCAACCACAACCTTTCAATCAATCAAATCATCCAATATAAATCCTGGCGGGAGTTAAACACCCCTCCTATATACTATTACACTATATGTCATAATCATATAATTTATTGTAAGAAATAAATAACTATCCCACCCATATTTTATTTCATATATCATAGACTTATGGTGAGGAATAATCGTCTCACAATACATATATATCATATAATATATACATATAACCTTGGCTGGGAAATAACCGTCCCACATAAATTTATATTTCTATATATCTTATATACCAAATATCAATATAAATCGTGGTGAGAAATCACCGTTTCACTTATATATATTCCACACACACATATAAACATCATCGATACACACACACACCTTCCAAAAATATTGTTCTTCCATGAAAAAAAAATTAATTAAAATTTTAAAAACATAAAGAAGGATTAAAAAAATTAATTAATAAAAAAGATAGGTAGAAATAAGGTAAATAAACAATAAACAATTGAAAAAAAATCCTTTAAAAATAAATCAATTTAATATTTTGGAAACATAAAGGAGGATTTGAAAATAATGAGAATAAATAAGACAAAAGTAAGAAAAGTCAACATAAATTTATTATGGAAAGTACAGGAAGTTGAACATAAGTATAAATTGAAATATTGACATTAACAAAAACAATCACGATAATTATGTCCAACAAATTGGCAACCCCCCGGCCCACGCCCGAAAGTCAACAGATGGGGGTGGAATTTTTTTTTTTCCTTTTTCATATAAAAATTTTAGGATAGGGGTTGAACTCACTCACAATTCAAATGTTGAACAAATCTTCTTTCCTTTTAAGTGATACTAATATTGAGCAGGGCAAGTCATTTATTACCTTAAGGCGTTTACCGAGACATCCAAAAGATAGAATGCCTCTACAATGTTTTGACCAACTCTAAAATCAAGTCAGTTTTCTTTGGTAAGAGTGTCCGACCCTTTTATCATTTGAATCTAAGGACGAACAAGTAAATGAGGATGAATTATTTGCATAGCTTCATATATAGGCATAATTTGGACTTTTTTTTATTGGGCTTTCCAACTCCAAGTGCTTGCCCGCAAGGTTGCTTGATGTGTCTTTTGAGGCCCTATGTTCTTCTTTAGGGAGTCCAGTCATCTCAGCTTTGGTCACTCACAACCGTCATGCTTGATCACCACCGCTATTTGATTTTGAAGAGGACAATTTGAAAATAAGGGATTGGAGAACTGTGCCAAACCACCGCCATTCATTTGCATCCATCACTCACCACCAAACTTCACCTTCTCTTTAGTTTCCAGGGTTGTTTGGTTCTGCAGCTTGGGTTGGATGATTTAATGGAATAATGGTTATGTGTAGCTAAATCTCTTGCTTCTTGGTGATGATGATGTGTGCTTGAGCTCAATGGATTGCATAGGGAAGTTTGTCTATCATTCCATAAGTCTAGAATTATATATTTGGACTTCCTAGTTATAAAAATTATTGTATATGATTTTTAGAACTAAGATTGATGTTAATTTGTCTTTGTTGGTTTGATACTTGGGAAAATTCCACTCAAGGCCTAAATTATTAAAATATTGTCAAAAAAGACCCTAAAAAAAGTCATATGTTAGAAAAGGCCCTGGGGTTTTTTCTGGTATTATTTTAAAAAAAAAAACTGTATGGATATACTTGTTAATGACAACTGATATAATTGTTAATCAAGCTGATTTAGTTGTTAATATATAGTTGTTAATTATATTGATTTAGTTGTTAACGAAGACTGATATAGTTGTTAACAGTTACTAATATAGTTGTTAACACTTCTTGAAATAATATCAGAAAAGGCCCTAGGGCGGCCTTTTCTGACATATGAATTTTCTTAGGACCTTTTTTGACAATATTTTTATTAATTGGGCCCTTAGTAGAATTTTCCCTTAATATTTTTAGTTGAGATTGAATTTTGTAGTGTAAAAATTATATATGTGAATTTTTTGTGTGGTAATAATAAGATTATGTTAATTGGTGTGTTATTGTCTAGTTAATGTGGTTAATTTATACCTTGGATGGGCTGTTTAACACTCCATATTAAGAAGACTCATGTTATGTCATTCTAAATTCATTTGCATTTTAAGTTGTTCAAAACATTATCTCAAGAGATAGTAGTTAACTATATTATATTTGTAGGTTTAATTTCCTGATTTTTCTTTACCAAAACTCGTTGTACAAAATGTGTATCCAATGGAATGAGATAGTGAATGTTGGATAACTATTTGATTTTCCCGAGTATTAAATTTTTTAAATATATGTTAATATAAGAATGAGACACAAGGAATTCATATCCAAATAACTCCTAGGGCTATTAATTTCGGCTAACAAAGGAAAAGAAGGAGACTATATAGAGTTTTAATTATGATCAAGCAAAAGGTCAAAGAATAATTAAATATCTTCTTTTTGCTTGGCTATATGCCACATGTTATAATAAGCTAGTATGTTGGTAAAATTAAATATTATATGGACATGTGAAAATTGGACAAAATAGAAACTCATTGAGTTTAACAAGATGGCATAGGAGTAAATAGCACACACCTAGTTGGAGGTCAATTATTCCCCTTCTCCTTCCCCTTCAATCGAATTGGACCTTTAATTAATCATTAGAACTAGAGTTGGGAATCAGGCCAGCCATTGAAAAGTCAGAGCCTAACAAAGCATGGAGTAAGAAAAAGATCTGTTTTTTTAAAGCCCGGCCCGAGAGCACCAGGGCTAAGGTCGGCTATACAGAGCCTGGAAGTTACTATTCCAAATTGTAACTATTTTTCCTCCATTTTTTTCAAAGAAATAATTAATAAATTATAACAATTAAAGTTCTAATTTATCAAATAAATGTTATCAATATTAATATCCAAATAACACGAATCATCTGACAAATAATTATATTCACTAATTTATAATCAAAAGCAAACTATTGTTCATAAATAACTCACATAAAACATAAGAAATATACGACAAAGCAACTTTCATACGATAACTAACATTGGCATCTTCTTTGTCACTATCATCTTAAAGACATTTAATTATGCTTCAGTTTGAGTAGTAGACTCTATTTATGAGTAAAAATATCATGAATTTCTTCTTTTGGATCATCAACACACGCATTAAAAGGCCTGGAGGGCCGGCCCGAGGCCCTCCAAGGCTGACCCTTTTTAAGCCTGAGACCCTATAGGGCCGGCCCTGCAGGGCTTATTTTATTTAGCTCCTTTAATTTTCAAACTCTACTCTTAAAAGGCGATAGTCTAAAAAGGCTGGTTTGATGGGCTTAGCTCGATTTTCCGCTCTAATTAAAACACTCCTCCTTCCCCTCTAAAGTCTGACAAACATGCATAACGAAGGACCAAGAAGAGCACCAAAAATTTATAGAAGAAGAAGGAGAGGGAAAGATCAAGATCAAAAGGTAAGTTCTTATGTAATCTTCTCTACCTATTATAAGTTTGACAAACATGCATAACGAAGGACCAAGAAGAGCACCAAAAATTTATAGAAGAAGAAGGAGAGGGAAAGATCAAGATCAAAAGGTAAGTTCTTATGTAATCTTCTCTACCTATTATAAGTTTCCTATTGTAACCATTATTGGTCCTAAAAGCTATCTTCCCACGGTGTTTTAAGATGGAGGCCAAAAATTTGGTCGGTATCAAATCTTGTAAATAGTTTTTTAAAGAAATATTTTTGATATTTTTAGACCAATTGTATAAACAAACAGTTTGAAAAGTATATTTTAGATTGGTCATATACAAAACAAGTCTAACAGTCTGTAAATATTTTTTTTTTTAAAAAAATATTTTAATACTTTTTTAGACTGGTTGTAAAAACAACCTATTTAAAAAGTATATTTTATACATATTATATACAGAATCGGTCTAAAAATTTACATGTATTTACATAAATTCTAGCAATCACATTTTTTAAACCGTCTCCAAAAAAATGGCCTAGATAAAATGACCTATCAATGGAATCCTTTCCATTTGTTATCTCTCTGTTAATTTTTTTTATTCTCATATACGCTCATTTTCACTCACTACCCATCGTTAAAAAAAAATAAAATAAAAGAATACCGATGTTGTATTTAATGATTCTTTGCAAAGTTGTAGAAACTTGTTAATACCATTTTTTATATCTTTAGTTAGCTTATGAATCTAAATAAACACTCCTCAAGTGTATATATGTATATTGCATTGCTGGGATATAATTGTTGATTGTGAATCTAAGCCGTTACGGCATAGGTCTTCATCAAAGATAAATTGCGATGTTAGCCGGAAAGACAATTCTGTCACTTTTAATGAGATCGATCAAGTGTAGGAACGCACAAAAGAAAATGTTCATTTCAATATTCTACAATGTGGTTTTGGAGCCCACTCCACCTACTGAACGCCCAAAACACAAATATACAATTAGAGTATACTTTACAAATTATAGGCCATAGTCTTGATTACTTAGTTAGGTCTATGCAGCATGTCATAATTCTTTTGGGCCCAAGTATGCAAGAGTACGACCCATATTTCCCTATATTATTGCTATTCAACAGTCATTGTGAACGATCTCTCTTGACTCCACCATAACCAACTTTTATTTTTAGAATATGACATAGCACCATCAACATTTAACTTTACCCATTCAAGTGGTAGTTACTTGCCAAAGAGTCCTATAGGAGAAGTAACTCCCTGAGGAGGATATATATCAATGATCTGAACAAAACAGTTCCAGGTGTTGAGAATAACAAGAGCAGGATCAAAAGGTTTGTGAAAGACCTTTGGTTTTATGACTAATAAATTAAAGATTATACCATTATTAATTCCATACATTCTATACTAAGTTCTTTTAAAATCCTCTAAAATGTCTTCTCTAATGTAAACATATATGTGTTCTTAAATAAAATTACGTTAGAGGTAAATGTCTGTTTCCTTGATAATCCTCCAACTGTCCATCTAGAGAGATTTTTATTCCCAAAAAAAAAAAGAAAAAAAAAAGCTAGTAGCTCACATGTTCTCAAATCTCACTCTTCTGTGAAAGATTTGACAACACATTGGCTTCGGGAACTCACGTGCATGGTTGTGTATCAACGTTTAAGGCTTCCGTGGAATCACGATAGCAGAGCAAGAAGGCATCAGTTATAAAAAAGAAGGCATCAGTGTCACAGTGTACAGAGCACATAAAGGGGCTATACGATGCTCTGAACGAAGCAATAAAGAAAGTGAGGTCCAGTGAGGAGCAGGTTGGGTAAAGAAAGAAAATGAAGAATCACGTGGAAAAGAGACCAGAGAGATGGTGGAGGCTGATGAAAGAATGAAGGTCAAGAGAGGGAAAATTAAAGGAGAAAGGATTTTATCAGAAAATTTATAAGCACCAACCACACCATACAATGTTATGAATTAGTACAATGAATGACAACAATCTGCTCACATGTCATTTATAATGGATTTTTTTTTTGGGTAGTTACATTTTGTTATGAGGAATTCGTAGTAATTCTCCCTTTTTTTTTATCATTAATTTTCTTTAGAATTTTAAAATTTATGTAATTATTATTATTAAATTTCCCTAGAATGTGAGTCTTGGGGCAACAGTTTCCTGAAAACAGTGTTTTCGCGTGTGGTGATAAAATTACATATATCTGATCCCCTCTCAAACCTCATAATGGTGGAATCTTGTGCATTGAGTTGACCTTTTTATTACTATTAAATTCCCCTCCTAGAATCCCAATACTCATAGCTATATAGTCTGGTGGTATGAAAGTTTATCTATAAAATGTAAAGTTCAAGTAAATTATCTCACTTATAACCTCAAGTCATTATAGGCTATCCCTCTAAACTATCCTTGTGTGAGTTTCACTCCCTCTAAAACATAATGGTAAGCAACAAATGAATCAAAGAGCAATTGAGAAAAAAAATTTCTTATTAAGATTTTTATTGAGGAGAATGACTTAAGTTAAAAAATTAGTGTTTTATACATACAAAATTTACAGTGTAATAAATGCCAAGTACCAACCAATCATGCAACGCATTTATTAGTAGTCTTGGAAAACAATGATGAAGAAGAATCCCCTGCTCATCCGAAAAGAGTTTTTTTTTTTTTTCCCAAAATCTTTATTAGTAAAGTTGTATTTAATCTTCTAAAATATTTTTTTTTAGTAACATTTAGTATCTTAAATTAATTAATTTTTAATGCATTCAGTATTGTAAAATATCTTCTTCTTTTTTTCTAGTTAAGGCATGCTATTGAAAAAAACTCCATGATTGACAATATATTGTTGTAATGTCATAATCATACAGGATCCTGATTAACTTTTGTGATTTTTTTTCATATTATTCAATGTACGTCATTTTTTAAGCTTAAATCAACTTTGGAGAAAAATTAAGCGAGCGTTTAGATAACTTTGAAATCTTGATTTTAGAGCATGTTTGGGGAAGCGTTCAGAGTCTTAAAAAACCCATTTTAGGAAATAAAAAACGTAGTGGAAAAAGAAAAAAAAGCACAATTTATAGTGTTTGGGTAAGCTTCTTATATCACTGAACTTCTCCTAAAAAAAAAAAAAAAAAACTCTTTATTTCAGAAGTCAAATCCCAAGCGTTGGGTGGAGCATTCGAGCATTGGGCATTTATGCCACTGCCATTCATACACCTCCTCCCTGAGGCTGATAATGGGGCGGGTTCAATAAATTGAAGCAGGTAAGGTTATTAAATACCCTCGGCCCGCCATTAAATGGTGGGGTCGGCACATGCCCCACCATTTAAAATGAAATGTTTTTTTTTTAAAAAAAAGCAAATTTCCTTTTCTCTTTCCGTTTGCTTTTTACCTTTTTTTTTTTAATTTTTTATTATGTTTATATGATTATAATATGTCCTCTTAGAATAACACGCTTATTTTTGCCCATCAAACTTCATTAATTATTTTTACCGTAATATTCAATTATCAAAATATATATATATATATATAATATGTATATGATTCATGCTCTTATCAATTATTTTTTATTTCAAGTGATTTTTTAAATAATAATTCAAAAAAATTTTAATTTGGAAAAATGTTATTTTTTCCACCGTTAATCTAAATCCAAGTTATATTTATATAATATAACTTTTATCATATCTTATGTTTACAAAAGTCAGAGTGAAAATAAGACATTTCTGCCACCACTAATACAAAACCATACATCGTAAATGGAAAATTAGTCTGGAAAATTAGAAGTTCTTCTCCGCAAGTTGAGACTAAATTTATCTCTCATGCTTTTCTCGTAAATTGTAAAAACTATTATTTAAAAATTAATCCAAATACACTTACCAATCAAAATACAAAGAAACAAAAAGCAATAAAAAGATTACCTAATGCTATTTGATAGATTGCTTATGATGAATCCCACACATGAATATTGTCAAAAAAAATCCCTTACATGAAGAATATATAATAATCTTCCATAAAGATCAGTTTTAGGTTTGAAATCCGACAAGACTTTCAAGTCCAGAAAAACACTTACACAGCAGGAAACCGTGCATTTATTGATAAAAGAAAAAAGTAATAATTCATCAACGTACGTGGATGAATTTCTAATTGGTTTTCCGCCGATGTAATAACAAATACTTGGGAAACTTCACCTAAACTTTATTTGTCTTCTTCAATACTAAAGGATGTATTTGGATGTCTAAAACTTCAATCCATGTATCTCCAGCTTCTCTTGAGTAATAGCATTAAGTTGTTCAATCATTTCAGACGTAAGATAATTCTTCCAATCTCCAACTTCTCCACGCCTGAAGAAAGTTTTATTCTCTTCTCCAGATGCCAACTTTCCATTCTTATTCACTTCTAAATTGCTCAAATTCTCAAAACTACATAATTTCAATATATCACTCACAACATTACCACTCTCTTCCTCCTTTGAAAAACCATACCCTATAAACTCAGCTAGATCCTTCAAGACCCTATTTGGCTCTACCTTTAGCTCCTCAAACCTCAAGAACATTATCTTATCTGGCCTCTCCAAACATGCCTTATAGTACCCCAACATGTGATCCCAAAACGGCCCATAAAGGCTCACTCCTCGGCAAAACTTGTCGAATGAGTCCTCAATTGAATTAGAGCCTTTGGTTTCAAGTCTTAACCTGTTTGTGAAGTGCCAAAGTGAGACGAATATGTCCTTAGGGTTTCTACACAAGTACACTATCTTACACTCAGACCACTTCATGGACTCTGGCAGTGAAACATATGGGACGTGACTTGAGAAGAGCCTAGGTGACGAAAACAAGCTCAGATCAGGCCTGGTCTTGTGAAGATAGAGGTCAAGCTCCAAGAAGGGTACAAGAACATGAGGGTTAGTTGTAAGGAGAGGATGATGAGGGAGATGGGTTTGAGCCGGTTCCGGATTCGGGTTCTGATAATAGGTCTTGCGGTTCAGAATTGCAAAAGTGAGGGCTTTGAGCCATGTAGTGCCAGATTTGGGTGACGTAATAAGGATTATATCAGAGTCATGAGCTTGAAAATGGTTCTGATAATTAAGCACTCCTTGCATTTGCCTGGTGGTATGCCAAAAGCCTTGATACCGGTGGAGCCGGTTGGCAACCCAACCCGGTTCAACCGGTAAGGTGGCAATCAGCTCTCTACATTCCTGGGAAAGGTCGTCTTCTTGGAGGTAGTCAGGAAGATCAGAAGGCTTAGAATTTTCTGCAGGCATGGTTGATTAACTATATCACTTTATAAAGCAAGGCAAGTATAGAGAAAACAGTTAGATCGACGATCGAGGAAGTGAAGATAACGAGCTTGGAAATGGGTTTATATGGAAAGATATTATTGAGTGGTAAATCAGTGGGAGGGGCCGAACCAAAAATTTTACTGATAGATAGAGGCAAAAATAAAAAATGTTATATCATCAATAAAAGTAAAATACAATATAGATCTAATATACAAAAAATTAAAAGAAAACTATTACAAAAATTAAGATTATTTTATTTGACTCTTATTCTACGTGTTTTCATATAGTTAAACTTATCAATTATTGAATCTATACTAAAACTTAAAACATTTTTTTTCAATGTTATGGGCAAAAACTCACTATTATTTCTTTTAAAATAAATATCAACAGTAACACTCTTTTCTATAATAATCATCTACAAAGAGTATGAATTATCTCATGACTAATATGATTTTAAACTATTATTAATAATAACAGTAAACCGATATAAATTAACTATCAGTCATCATCAATATTATCATAGCCACATTTTAACAAAACTCAACATTTGCCTAAAATCATAACCCTAAAATATTCTTTAATCAATATAAAAGTAGTATCAATAATAAGATAAACTCATATCTAAAAACTTTCTTGAAGAAAATTTAATGAAAATAAGTAATTTTGAATCCCTGATTCTCAAAATTTTTCATAAACTGTTGAAAAAAAATAGCTGACAACGGGATGAGCTGCAAGCGAAAGGAAGAAGAGATGAGAGATTTCGGAAAAATGAGGTTAGAGATAATGAATGGTTGTGGGCCTCATCTACTTATTATTATATATATTCTTTATTTTTTTTAATATAAATGAAAGTCATGAAAGAAATTAAGTAGTCAAGTACTGCTAGCGAAGCTGAAAACAAATGACCCCATCTATTTCATGTTTATACTTTAAAAGAAACGAAAAAAAAAAAAATAGGGCCGTGCGCCCTTGATCAGTGGCCATCGCTATTGATAGACTGTAAGGAAGAGGGCGGGACCATATATATGTTGGTGCTGTACTGGGCCTAGTAAATCAACCAGTAAAAAGTGAAGCAGAGGGGTCGTGGTTTCTGGGCATGAAGGCAACAAGACATTGAGGCCACCTTGATAGCTCCAGCGTGGTTAGTTGAACCTGTCTGAAAGTACTGTTCCTTCTATCTTACCTGCTAGGATAGCCACTTGTGTAACTCGTTTTCATACACTAAAGTGCCTATTTGTATTGAGATAACGATGAAAAAGTTGGGATAAAATTTTTTTCATATGCTTATTTCGTGTATCATAAATCATATTCAAAAAATAGTTTTTATGGTCAACCCAAACATACACTAATAAGTATTCAATACTTTTGGTCCTATTCATAAGCTAGAAATAAGGATTTTTTGTTGTTGTCCTATTCATAATAAAAATGATGGCAGAGTGTACAAGACTCCCACCAAGTGAAGTTTGGGAAGGAATAGACGTACATGGCTTTATCCCTATAAATGGAGAGTGTTTCCAAGATTTGAACTAGTAATATTTAGGTCACATAGAAGCAACAAACCATACTAACGTGTCTAAGGCTCACCATCATTTTTTTTTTGGGTTCTATTTGTGTCATACAATAAAATTTTTATATGGATGTACAATTTTACCATTTACTTAATTATTTATTATTATCATGTTAACCCCATCATCATTATTATTAAAAGTAAAGTAGACTTGAAAAGTTATTAAATTTTAAGATAAAGTTAATAATTTTTAAAGTTTATTTAGTCCAGAAAAACATATTAGAAGTGACTTATAAATAAGATCAAAAGAGTATATATTTAATTTCAAATTTTCCCTCATTAATTTTTTTGATTCCTCTAAATTCGTAATTCATTTTCACCCCTCCATCTCTTTTTCTCTCCCCAATGAAAATTAAATAGAGGTAAAATTGAAAAATGATCGTTAATAGCCCTCCCATTACTCATATTTGGGACCAAATTATTCTCATACAAATTACCTATATTAGGGATCAGAATAGTATAATTATTTGCTAGATATTATTTATAAGATATACTTAAATGAGTTTCAGAATTTTTTAACCAATGTCTTTCATTTTTTATTTCATTTTTTGAGAAAATCAATTTGCAGGTACTTAATAATATTTTCTCCAATTTTTAATCTTATACATTTGTGTTGTTCTTTCATAATTAAATACTTTAATTTTGCTTTATTGGCATTGTAAAAATAGTACATCTTAGTCGGATACATCCATCGATATTGAACTAGGCTAGCAAACTTTGTTTCATGTACAAGGTGGACAGTCAAGTGAACCATTACCTTAAAAAAGGATGGAGGAAAATCATTTCCAAATGACACAACGTAAGAATGATTTTCTGTTGCAACTAATCAAGTTCCTCAATGATCAAAACCTTAGAACACAACTTTTGAAATAAAGAACACAACTTTATCAAAACGATTGGCACATCGGGAGGCCTTGTATCTTTCATTGCCAATGAAAGTAATTATTGCATAACAACATGTGAGTCATGACTCGTCAACCCAACAACCTTTCGAACTTGCATGTCAATAATCGTGAAAAGTTGTTTGACTACCCATCATAAACTTTTATTTTCTTCAACGTCACGAGAGATATTTCCTTATTCAATTTTGTGTGGGTGAATTTTGCCGATTGCGATTTGTTGTGCTCATATAGCTATACGTCTTCACAAACTCCTATGGCCCGTAAATTTTTCTTTACTCAAAGATGATCTTATGACCTGCTTGGTTTGTTAAGTATCGTGTATAGCACATTGTCGCGTAGATTTTTTCAATGCGCATGACATCATCAAGACTCTGTCGAAGTAAATTATCTTATCAATACGGAAGAATGAAGAAGATGCTTATCTTCAACCATTGTTGAGGTGTAGAAGCATAAGTCCTAGCAGTCTTTCTCCCTAATTTTACTGCATCGTCATTTTTTTTCCTCAAAAGTCGAATTCAACATCATAAAGCTACTGTAAGATATCTACACTAGATAAAGTATGAGGAGGTCATCTTTTTTCCTGTTACACATTAAAATGATTATGTTACAACCTGAACTTGTGCTTATCATAGAGAAACCTTTGATGAACTATGAAGACGACTTTCAATTGTGAGGAAGGTGTACTGAATCAAAGTCAAAATTGTAAGTTGGACGCATTGTCCTAGTATACATATTCCACCCGGATAATATTCTCAGGCCAGGAAAGTCACTTATCATCCATATCAATACTGCACGTAAGTTGAACGGTATCTTCTTGTGTGCATCATATGTCTCAATGCCGACAATCTACAAGTCTAGCATTCTGCAATAAGCGATTGGAGGCATGCTTCAAAGTCATTTCCCGGAGTCTTTTTGGTTGGAATGATCATAGAAAAAATGAAGGAGCTTTGTTTCATAAACATCCAAGGGGCAAGTTGAAGGGAATTAAGACAATAAGAAAAATACTGTAACTTATGCTAAGATTCCTAAACAAATTAAAACCGTCACTCGCTAAACAAGCCAAACATTTTTAGGGTTTGCCATAAAAGCCGGAAAGTTTGAGTCAAACGTTTTCTAGGCATTTGCATCCCATGGATGTCTTAACTTACCATTTGCGTTATTGTAAACTTCATGCTACCTCATATGCTCAACTGTTTTAGATTACATAAGCAATCTTTGTAAGTGAGGTTTTAAAAGAAAGTGCCTAAGAATCATTGTTGGTTTCTTCTTCTTCCTTTTCAGATTCTAAATTGTTTTATACCTTGACATATGACATTACCTACAAGTCTTCTTGTGAGAATCATCTCCTCAATATAGCATACAATCATTAGGTCAAACATCAATTTTTTTGTAGTTTAAACCTAATGTGTTAATAATCTTCTTGGCCTTTTAGAATGTTGTGGGAATCTCTATGTAAGGAATGCATCTTGTAATAATTCCAACAACATCGATATTCCCTTATCATTAATCCCATAGAAACACCTGATATGATAGAATTTGATCAAGAAAGAGAATTCGAAATATTTTTGACAACCTTGATACAAAGGACAATGAGGCTGAAAAATTCCTGAGGAGCCTCATTCCTTAAGAATACAATGCCTGCATCCAAAATTTCTGTGGTGAAGTTGTCATCTTGAAAACCAAAAGCATCACAAACAGGATCATCAAGATCTACTTAAACTTTCACTTATGAACTTCGAGGAAGATTACCATTGTACCTCATACAGGATTTCTCACCATGAACTCCCCAGAACATATAGTCTTCCAGGAAATGCTTCACAAGCAAATGCTCCTTAGCAACTTCTCATATATCCCACTTGCACTAGGTGCAATCATTATATATGTATCCTCCCTAGATAAAACGTATTCATTGATTCTTAGACATATCTAAGATTCAATGAATTTGGACACTATTGCTCGTGTTAGGCTATTATTGTGTGCAACCCTGTAGGCCCATATGAGATTGGCAGTGGGCCAATACTGTACCAGCCCACAAGTCGCAAGCGGCCTCTAGCAAGACATTGCGACTACCCAATTCATATGGGGATCGATGATACGATACAACCTATCATACAACCATGTCACATCCCTTTTGTCAAGCGATAATTTGGTCAAGGATGAGGCATGGATAATGTCAACCTCCTTTTCTTAACCATTACTTTCTCAATTCTCGAGTAGTCTGATAATTGAAATGGAAACTCCTTTCCACCGTAGTATGGCCATACGTTTCTCAACTCACTCATCGAGGGGCCCAGTATTATCTCTCTACAAATGCGAGGGACAAATTCCATCTTGACCACTCACATTCCTCTGCATGAAAACCACTGATCCCGATCCAAGCCTTTATCATTACTCGATCAAAGGTGACTTTTGGCTAGATCAAAGATCAGTGACTCATCATGTAGGAATCCATGATGATCTCAGGTCATAGGGCCTTGTGACACAATTATACATGAGATAAGCTTATAACTAAATCCATGCAGCTTTCTCATAGTGGGTCGATCCAGCACCTTGTACTCTTACAAGCACCCATGACTTTGATTCGTATCTCCATACCTTATCAAAGTCATACTAGTCTTATCTCATCTTTACTCCCGCGTAGATGACTGACCAGGGACATTTAGGATAATCTATAAGATATATTTAGGGATACAGTTATCAATATAAACATGCAAATAAAATGATAACTAAAAGAGAATACTTTAAATAATAATGTTCAAAGTACAATAATTAGCCTTTCCAACAAAATACTCCCACTTGTACTAGGTGCAATCATTAATTACTCTAATTCTCATTGTCCTAACATGACGCTCATGTTTTGCTTGTACAAGTGGCTTAGTAAGAGGATCAACAACATTGTCTTCTCCTAATACTTTGCATATCTTTATGTCACCTCTATCATTGATTTCTCTGATAAGATGAAAGCGCAGGAGTATATACTTAGTCCTTTGATGTGACCTAGGCTCCTTGGCCTGCGCAATAGCCCCGCTATTGTCACAAAACAAGTCTATTGGATTTGAGATGGTAGGAACCACCCCTAGTTCAGTAACGAACTTTCTAATCCAAACAGCTTCCTTAGCTGCATCCAATGCTGCTATATACTCAGCTTCTGTTACAGAATCAGCTACAGTGCTCTGCTTTGAGCTCTTCCAGCTTACTGCACCACCATTTAACAAGAATACATATCCTGACTGCAATCTTAGATCATCTTGGCCAGTTTGGAAACTCGCATCTGTGTAACCAGTCACACAAAGTTCATCCTCAAAGCCACCATATACCAAGAATAAGTCCTTAGTCCTTCTTAAGTACTTTAGGATATTCTTGACAGCAGTCCAGTGACCCTCACCAGGATCTTGTTGATATCTGCTAGTCATACTCAAGGCAAATGACACATCCGGTCGAGTACATAACATGACATCATGATAGATCCAATAGCGGAGGCATATGAAATCTTACTCATGCGGTCTCTTTGATCTTGTGTACAAGGACACAGATCCTTACTGAGATGAATGCCATGAGACATGGGCATGTAACCCCTTTAGAATCCTGCATACTGAATCTATGCAGTATCTTGTCTATGTATGTGCTCTAACTTAGGCCTATCAGCCTCTTGAATCTATCTCTATAGATCCTGATCCCTAGGATGTAAGTGGCTTCACCTAAATCTTTCATTGAGAAGGATTTTCCTAACCAAGACTTGACACTCTGCAAGGTAGGAATATCATTGCCAATGAGTAGGATGTCATCAACATAAAGCACCAGAAATACAACTGTGCTCCCACTAACCTTCTTGTAAACACAAGGTTCATCTATGTTCTGAATGAATCCAAACTCTTTGACTACTTCATCAAAATGATGATTCCAGCTCCGAGATGCTTGCTTCAATCCATAAATGGATCTTTGAAGCTTACAAACTTTACCAGAGTCCTCTGGACGCACAAAACCCTCAGGTTATGTCATGTACACATCCTTAAGCAGCTTTCCGTTAAGGAAGGCTGTTTTGACGTCCATCTGCCATATCTCATAGTCATAATATGATGCAATGACAAGAAGGATTCTGATTGATTTGTCCATTGCAACTGGGGAAAAGGTTCATCATAGTCCACACCATGAGTTTGAGTGAATCCTTTTACAACCAGCCGTGCTTTAAAGACATTTACTTTGTCATCCATGTCAGTTTTCTCTTTGAAAACCCACTTGCACCCAATGGATTTTACACCTTCAGGTGGATCGACTAAGGTCCATACCTTATTGTCGTACATGGATTGCATTTCAGACTTCATGGCATTAAGCCATTTTTCGGAGTTGGGTCCCACTATGGCTTCTCGATAGATGGTTGGTTCATTCTGCTCAATGAGCAAAAATATCATGACTTCCGGTAATCAGAAACTCATATCTCTGAGGCTGTTACCGTGTTCTATCGAACCTTTGTGGGCCTTGTGTTACTTGAGTAGGCTCAACAATTTGTTGTGAGTCTTCTCCATTTTTCATCTGTGGTTCTACGTTGTCTTGTGGCTCTCGAACTTCTTCGAGGTTCACTTTACTCTCATTGGTTCTTTTAGAGATAAACTCTTTTTCCAAAAAGATACCATTGCGGATAACAAACACTTTGTGATCTGTGGGATTGTAGACATAGTATCCCTTAGTTTCCTTAGGATACCTCACAAAAAGACATTTTGAGGATCTGGATGATAATTTATCTGAGGTTTGTTTTTAACGTAAACCTCACATCCCCAAATTTTAAGAAATGACAAACTGGGTTTCTTCCCAGTCCATATCTCATATGGTGTCTTTTCAACCGCCTTTGATGGAACACGATTTAGTGTGAACACAGCTGTTTCTAGAGCATAGCCCCAAAAGGACGGCGGAAGATTTGTTTGACTCATCATAGACCAAACCATATCTAATAGAGTTCGATTCCTCCATTCAGAAACATCATTCCATTGAGGTGTTCCTGAAGGAGTAAGTTGTGAGATGATCCCACAACTCCTAAGATGGTCAATAAATTCTTGGCTCAAATATTCACCACCCCGATTAGATGGAAGTGCTTTAATTGTTTTGCCAAGTTGGTTTTGCACTTCATTTTGGAATATTTTGAACATTTCAAAAGATTCAGATTTATGTTTCATTAGATAGATATAGTCATATCTACTAAGATCATCTATAAATGTAATGAAGTACAAATGACCTCCTCTGGTAGATATATTCATTAGTCCACACACATCAGTATGTATGAGGCCCAACAAATCGGTGGCCCTCTCAATTTGTCCAATAAAAGGTGCCTTTGTCATCTTTCCCAATAAACAAGATTCACATGTATCAAATAATTCAAAATCAAATGAACTAAGAAATCCATCTTGATGGAGTTTCGAAATGCGTTTCTCATTTATATGGCTTAGACGACAATGCCACAAGTAGGTTAGATTCAAATCATTTGACTTGAACCTCTTAGTAGTTATGTCATAGATTTGCCCATTATTAGGATGTTCTAAATTAATTTCATAATGACCAGCATGCAAAGCACCATCAGCATAAAAAATGTCATTATGATAAATTGAACATTTACGGTTCCTAGTAACGGAAGTATAACCTTCCTTATCCAAATAAGAAAGTGAAACAATGTTACTACTCAAAGCAGAAACATAAAAACAATTGTTTAAAATTAATAAAAGCCCACTGGGCAGAACTATTTCATAAGTGCCTACGGCTAAAGCAGCAACTCTTGCTCCGTTTCCAACTCGTAGGTCAACTTCGCCCTTCTTCAATTTTCTAATGTCCTTGAGACCCTGCACATTTGTACAAATGTGAGATCCACATGTAGTATCTAATACCCATGTAGAGGAAGTGGAAAAATGAATATCTATGACATAGATACCTGAAGTGATAGCCCCGCCATCCTTCTTGTTCTTTTTCAGATCTTCAAGGTAGAGTTTGCAGTTCCTCTTGCAATGACCATGCTCATTGCAGAAGAAGCAGACCCCGTCCTTCGAAGGCTTTGCCTTCTTGGCTGGAGGCTTAGATTCAGGCATGTTTGACTCATTGGTCTTACCAGTTGAGCCTTTACCCTTTCTTTTGCCCTTGCCTTTCCATTGATGCACATTTAGCCATCTTGTAGGAATGTAAGGCCTTAGTGGTCTCATACCTATCTTGTCTTGCCTATTGCTGAAACATTTCCTTGAGATGTACAATCATCTCAAGAGCCTCCATATGTTCTAGATCCTTTTAGAGTTCTGGAACCATGGTGGCAAGCATCAAGCATCCTACATCCACAGAGTCATTCTGATGCTTTGTGTAAGCATCTTTTTGAGCTCTTGGGGCATTGGCTGCAGGCTCCTCAGGAATGGGTTGATCGAGGACATAAGCCTTTCTTTCCTACTTGAGAACAATTCTCAAGTTCCTGAACCAGTCAAGAAAGTTTGTCCTTCTCAAGGACTGATCACAGTATAGTGTTGCAGTGTTACTAGTCGATATGATTCTACAAATAAAAAAAATATGCAAAATTAATTAATAATCTCCCACTGAATTAACAACCCTCATTATAATTAGTGAGATAAGATCCATATTTGGCTTAAATTTAAGTCCGCTTTGGCAGGATGCTTAAAATCAAGTTATTTAGGTAGGCAACTCTTTTGCCAATTACATCATATGTAACTCTTAGATCTTTATGGGATTCGATCATCATATGACCGACACGTTTAATCCCATCTAATGCCTTGAGATTGAAAACCATTTTGATGATCTCAATTAAGTCAAGACAATAATGAATATTAAGTATCACCATTACTCACACTTGTCTCTCTAAGATAACTCAGATGTATCCACTTTGGTGGAACATACAAATGAGTGATCTAGGTTTTGACAAGTATTCATTAATTGACGGCATTGTGACTTAAGATTTTATTTAGAGGGTATTATTTGATATGATCTAATTAATCCTATTAATTTTACTTATATGAATGCAATCATTATTGTATCTCATATAACATATAAATTAATCATACAGTGATCAAATCAAAACATAATTAAAATTCGTGACACAACATGGCTCATCTATCCTAAAATCCTCTTAAGCCAATGAGAGGACTTCTCTAAATAATAAAAGAGAAATACATAGGAGAAACCTTGTTTCAACATACGAGGGGAGTGAGATGAGAAGATAATATACATCAAGAATATTCAGAGAGAGGTATAGCTCGCAGGCCATATTTAAATTTACAACACTTGCAAAACTCTATGAGCCATGTTGTTCACCATACCCAAACAACATTTGGAGGTTAAATCACAACAGGTAATATTTATCTACGATGCCATTATAACATGTTTAAATATATTTTATAAAGGCATTGTAAAAGCATGGGATTATACAACGTTAAATCCAATTTAATGTTATGATACAAATATATCATGGACCCAAAATCCAATATATTATAACGTGATATGCAAATCCCATTAACATGATCAATCATATAATCATGTAGCAATATATTCACTACGTGACAAAATAAAGGTCGGCAATTATGCATTCACGTTCTTTCTTATAAAGAAAAATTACTATCTATGAACACGCAATCTCGTGAAGCAATTACGATAAGCACATATATCTAATATATATCTATTCGCATTAAAATATAAACCTAATTTAAATGCTTGGTTGACCTGACTCTGATGCCACTATTGGGATTCCTACACACACAGCGGAATTAAAAACTTTACAAATCCCGAAGAGGATCGCTCAACCGCGTTTAAATCAAGGTTCGTTATAAGAAATTGTACATTTCCAAAAGCTCGTGTGTGTCTCGTTTTATTTGAACTGGTGGGCTACCTTCTCGATCAGCAGAAGTCGACTATTCGAATTGCCTTCCTCTATCGGTATCCACACCGAACAGCTTTTTTAACACGAACGTTAACTTGCTAGCGTCTTCTTACTTTTTGCGTCTTACGCTTTTCTTTTTTCTCTAGAGTTTTCTTTTGCGGCTCTTCTCTCTTTCTAATACGACTAGATCAATGTTTATTTATAGAGTTTCTAAAACCCTAATTGAGCCGTATTAAAATATTCAAGATTAATCTCAATTTATCTTGAATTTGAATTTTAGATTTAGATAGCATTAATTAAATCTATCTAATAGATCTAATCTAATCTATTTATTTAATCTAAAATTAAAATCCTACAGATTTAATTTATCTTTATAAATTAAATCTAAGAAATGATATATATCTATTTAATTAAAACTGAGATACTATATCTCAATTTAAATTAAATCAAATATATGATATATTCAATTTTAAAAAAATTAAATCAGAGATACAATAATATTCAAGATTAATCTCAATTAATCTTGAATTCGAATTTTAGATTTAAATAGCATTAATTAAATCTATCTAATAGATTTAATCTAATCTATTTATTTAATCTAAAATTAAAAGCCTACAAATTTAATTTATCTTTATAAATTAAATATGAGAAAAGATATATATCTAACTAATTAGATATATAATTGATTTATCTTCATAAATCAAATATAAAATACGATATCTCAATTAGTTTTAGTTATATAATGATTCGCCTTATGACATAATTTCCAACACAAAATATGTTTGGCACCCGCGTCTTCTCTCAACTTAAAGTCCCGTCAGCCCCAAAGTTCCTTTAAACATAGGGATATCAGTTCCTATCAAATTCAAATTGGTGGTAATAACCCATCTTCTATTGCAGGTGGGAAAATTCACAAGACAACTGCCCCCAAAAATTTTACATTTGGCATTGTAATTTAAATTTTTCATACCATCATGAAAACTAACAGTTAGGTTACAACCTCACAGCCAAGCTATGTGGGCATTAATATATGGATTGAGAATAAGCTGGGACATGGGTCGTGACTGGTAATTACGGTAAGGGATGCCTCTGAAGTTATTCGATTGACATGGAAGCTCGTAGATAATGATCATCCGAATTGCAACCTCATCGATATAGCAAAGGATTTATTGGCAACAGACTGGTTGGTGCAACTTCTTTGGCATACACCTGAGAATGCAAATTGTGCAGTAGACTTCCTAGCCAAGCCAGCCTTGAATTTAGTGTCGGGCTTTCATCCCATACTTTCTTGAGATACAGAACAAGGAAAGGAACAAACAAACCCCGATTTTGTTACTCAAAACAAAAAAGAATTCTTCTCCAGTAAATGAATTCTTATGCCAAAAATTAACAAATGATTGTAAAAGGGATAAAAGCTTAGGTTGTAAGTGCTACAGTAGATTGCTTTGTTTTAGCAATTGTGAAACAGGGGCTAAAAAAGTTTGATTCTCAAATTCAAATTTATTTAGCAAATTCAAATTTCATTAATAAATTTAGATTTTATTAGAGGGTATTATGAGTATTTCATATTTTCCCTACACGCGTCACTCAATTTTCATCATATTAAATAACTCATTTTTTCTCAATCTATATTTCATTCTCATGTCTACCAAGTTGGAAAACCCTCTAAATTCCCTCCCAATTTTTTTCCCATTCATTTCCCTTCCTTTCTTTTCCTTTATCATAAATTTTTTGTATCATTATGATCCTATTTATAAAACCTTTTTAGCTAAATTACACGTACCAAGAAGAGGTAGTTAGTTCAATAATTATAGGGTAAATTTTCAAATTTTCCTTTATTTATGAATGTGTATATCAACTCTTTCTTCTCTCTATTTTTATTAGTATAATTAATAGGGTTAAGGTGTAAAAAAACACATGAGTTTTTTTCCCAGAGCAAAAATACACATATGCTTTTTTGAGGAGCAAAAATACATATGTTATTATCATTTTGGTGCAAAAGTCACATATTAACGTTAAGTCACTGTTCACCGCCGTTAAATTACTGTTCACCTCATCTCTTTCTCTCTTATAATAGTGAATAGTGATTTAATGGTGAGATGTGATTTTTGCATCAAAATGGTAGCTACATGTGTATTTTTGCTCCTCAGATTTGCTCCTGGGGAAAATATTCATGTGTATTTTTACACCTTAACCCTAATTAATATAGACAAAATTGTCATAATCTCATTTGATATTTGAAAGATGACTTAAAATAAGAATAAATTTTTTTTGTCAAAAAAAAAAACTTAAAATAAGACCAAAATGGCACCAGATAAGGACCACAACGACTACTAATTATACCTTGTACCAGATTAGGACCACAGCAAGTACTCATTATATCTATCATTGTGATTTGGACGATGATTTATTCTTAGGGAAAATTGATTACAGGGCCCAAGGAAAAAAAATAATTACAAAAAAGACCCAAAAAACATTCACATGCCTAGGGCCTTTTCTGGCAGTTTTTCAAAAAACGTTAGCAACTACATCAGTAGCGGTTAACAACTATATCAGTCCCCATTAACAACTAAATCAGTCTAATTAACAACTACATTTTAACAACTACATCTGTAGCAATTAATAACTACATCTGTAGCAATTAGCAACTATGTCCGTACACTTTTTTTTGAAAAAATGCCAGAAAAGGCCCTGGCATATGAATGTTTCTTGGGCCTTTTTTGTAATTATTTTTCTTCCTTGGGCCCTGTAATCAATTTTCCCTTATTCTTATCACTTTTGTGCCCCTTTATTGGGGCTCTAAGGCTCTTTGTCTCTCTGGAATCCAAAGTCGTATCAAACTTTCCGTAATCGGAATGAGTAATATCTTTCCTACTTTCTCTATACAACTTTGGAATCCAATGCCATATCAAACTTTGAGTGATCGGATCCCAAGCAAGTGTGGCTCCAAATATAGTAGTAAGGAAAATATTTATATTTATCACAAAAGCATTTTTTATGTTGATGTGGATTTAAATTAAACATAGTATTTATACTTATATTTAAGCCCACTCTTTTTAACTAATTAAAACTAACGTTGGTTAGTTCTCTTGTTTTAATTGTATGATAAAGGGCTGATAAAGGCGGAGTCAGAAATTGTAATTAGGGGTAAAAATTATAGAATAGAATTTAAATGTTTATGAAACTACATTTCAGCCCCATAAAAATTTTAAAGCTTTCATTTTTAACCTTTAAAAATTTTATGATTTTTATTTTTGTCCCTCCATATAAAGTTGCATGGAGCTATTTTATAATTTTAGAATGGCCACCCTAGCCCCCTAATTTCACCTTTGAGGCTGATAACTTGTAAATAATAAAATTCATTTTAATATTGATTTCTTTAAAGCTTTAACTACCTCACACATGTTAAGAAAATAAGTTTAAAGTTGGTTAGATAGTTCAATTTGTGTAAAACAAATTCCAATACTTTTCGACATTTTTACCCAAGATTTTTAAAAACTGAGGCAACTGGATGATCCGTCTAGCTAAACCGTCAACCAGATTAGAAAGTCCTTATAGAATGTAAGAAAATAAGGGAAAATGACAGGAAAAAAAACTTTACAATTGTAAAATCCTAAATCAAATTTATTATCAAGAATTATTAAAGAAATGACAAAATTTAATAAGCAATTCATAACTCATTTTTTGAAAAATACCTAATTTAAAATTTTACAAATTGAAAATTCTTTTTATGTCTTTTTCCTAATAATAAATGTAATATGGTTCTTTCTCAAAGCAACTTATAATTGGGACCAAAACTCCTTGCAGAACGTGACGATTAAAATTTGTGTACGGTGAGAATGATCGATAGGCAAGTGGATTTTTTTTTTAATCAATCATTATAGTGGATTCACTTACAATGAACAAGCAAATTGAAGTAATTCTACTCCCAAGGGTATCAAAATTAACCTTCCCTCAATTTCTAATTATAACTCACTTTAACTAATTACCATAGATTAAGAAATTATATGATGTTCTTTCAATTACTTTATTACTCGATATTTTAAAAAATAATGTTAATTGAATACAATAAATTCTAACCCATTTTTACTCATATCTCTCAATCTCTTTACCCCATAGTTATTCAATAATACTCATGCCTAAAGTATTGTTAAAAACATTAATTATTTTATAGACAAGTGTATATTGCTGCTGGTGTGTTGTACTAAGAAGTTTATATATGACATTTTGAGCTTCTCAAGCTGGAAGCACATAAGGATATTTTTTTGTTGTAAAGCATTGCTTTATGATGTATGTAAAATTTATTATATAATTTAGTCTTTATGATTGGACAATTTTTTTTATGAACGATAAGCAATATTTATTTGTAATCATAATATATAAATCATGTAATTATTTTATAATAATCTATTCTAAATGACCCATATATTCTTATATTGAAAGTCTCAAATGTATTGTTTATGGATGAATATTGATGAGACCATTATTGAAGACCCTTATCACAAAATTAAATAAAATAAATATCATTGCTTAAAAAAGAGAAACAAACATTGAAAATGAAATCAATGCTAGTCAATGTGTCGATTTTTTGAACTAAATCAATGAGTTATAATAATTCAAAATTATAGTTTGTTTCCAAAAAAGGGGGGGGGGATAAAACAAGGGATTCCTTTTGGATCCATTAATCAATATATGATTTTTTTTTTCATATTTTTTCAAAATTGATTGATTAAGTACTCATACCCAAAAATGATTTGATTACTTCATAAATTTCATTTATTATTGATGCTTCTTATTGATTTGATGATTTAATATATAAATATTGACATCATTGTCCTACATTATAGATGATTATTTTCTAATTTCCTTTTTTTTTACATTTCTTCATTATATATATATATATATATATATATATATATATATATATATATATATATATATATATAAAGTTAATTAGTTACCAGTTATGCATGCATGTTCCTTTATGAAGGATTTTGAGTGTGAATGTTAAGCATGTTAGTTCTCTATGGGTTTTGATGATAACAATCATTTGTAGAACCAAGGTTGAAGAATTGTCTTAAGGAAGCAAAAACTTGCTGAAAGAGGCAATGCTCAAGTTTCAGTAACAAAACTCGAGTATTGAAGTTTCAAAGAAGAGCTCAATGCACTTGACAAAGGACAATACCGCAGTATTCAGATGAATACTCGAGTATTGGGACTTACAGAGAGCATCTCAAGTTTTCCATCAAGGAAGACTCGAGTTCTGATATGCATACTCGAGTTTGAGCCTATGAGACCCTTCAAACAATTTTAACAGAGATAAAAACCACGGTTTGGAAAACTACAGTTTTGAAAACTAAGGTTTGAAATTTAAAAAGACAGTTTTTGAACTTAGCTCCAGGTTTCAAATGTTTTCATTTTCAAATGAAAACTCGAGTATCATATTAGAATACTTGAGTATTGAGCAAAGTAAAATTGTTTTAAAACTTGAATACATTCATAAATTCCAGTTTGGAAAATTGTGGTTTTGGAAACTGCAGTTTATCATTGGCTAAGCTGCTTTCTATGTTTTAAAAGGTAAACCCATACTTGAGTATGGGGTTGAAAACTCGAGTTTCGAGTTATACAGAGAGCTACTGAGATTTCACATGTCTTTAATACTTCGGTATAGGATGAAAACTCTGGTTTTGATGTTTTGAACAATTATCCATCAAGAGTCCAAAAATCGAGTATTGGTTGAATATTCGAGTATTGGCTGAATACTCGAGTATTGGCTTAAGTTCAACAGGAACACCAAAGCTCAAATCGCGAGTCTCGTCACTGGAAGGAGAATACTCGACTATAAATACAGATACTTGAGTATAGGCTTAAGTGTATAGTGACAAACTCGAGTATCGTTACACAAACTTGAGTTTTGATTGCGCCTTCTGATAATTCTAATTTGTGAAATCTGTGTAATGTTTATGTAATGATCCAAATGATTTATATTCTTAATTCTCATCTTTATCAGATATGTTTAATGTGTTTGCTAGTATATTTCAGCCTAATTACAGATGATTCAGAGAGATTAAAGGTGCTGTTATTACATAAAGCAAAACCTTGTCAGAAGCATTGAATGCAAGGCCACCTAACCAACTATACTTTGATCTACCAAGGCTTACACGAAGCAAAAGGGTTAAAGAGCCATACACCTAACACTGGACTGACATTTCCAATGGATATAAACGGCTAGAAGTCACCCACTATCAAAAAGATCAAAGTTCAAGCAAAAGAGTAGAGAGAGAAGAGACAAAAGTGCTTCCAGCTGATAACCATCCTCACCAACGGTCAATTGAATACCTGCAACAGTCATTAACGAGGAGCTTCAATTTTCTTCACTGATTCGCTCTTTCCTGTTCGCCTCTTCTGAATCACTCTGTCTCCCTAGAATCTTCTATCTCTTGTTCTCTCTTTAGCACTCTCCCCAGTGAGGCGATTTGCGACTTGAGACTACATATAAATCGAGTAGGAGAGGACTGAGATGATGCGTGGAAGACGATGAGACACAGAGGAGTCGCAGCGATGATGCATGGAGATTAGGGTTCTCTTAAAAAAAAGAGAGAGCTTAAAAAAAGCTCCTCTAGGAGAGTTTTTGGCATTTGGCTTATTCTTCATGTAAAAAAAAAAGCTCTTTTTATTATAAGAGCTTTTGCAAAATCTTGTTTAGCCTAGCTTTTACTTATAAATAGAAGATAAACTAAAAATAAGAGGATCCAAACAAGCACTTAGAAGTGTATATATGAGAAATTGAAAGAGTTTCCTCACATTTGAAATGATTGCTAGTGGGAGTCTCTTAAAGAGATGAACTAAGAATCGAAAAAAGGTTGCTTGCCGGTGGTGGCTCAGAAGAGAAATCACTCGTTGAGAAGAAAAGTGAATTATAGTATAGCAAGAAGAATAACAAGTCAAACAAAGGAGATATGAGAGTAGAAGTTGTGGTTGTTACATCCAAGCGCCTTACTCTTGATATTGGTTTACTTTGGCGTCCTGTCACCCCTCACAGTTTTAAAATAGGTCGAGAGGGAAAGGTATATAGACCCTTATAAGCCGTTTTTATTTTCTCCCCAACCAATGCTCGGGTCAATGTGTCAGTGAGGACATTAGGCTCTAAGGGTAGAGTGTGAAGTCTCACATTGGTTTGGGGGAACAAAGGACGTCTTTTAAGAATCTAGATACCTCTCATTCTCAACCGATTTTAAAACCGTGAAGGGTGACGGCCCCAAAACAAAAAATATCGAAAACAAGGAGTTGTGTTGTTATAGTCTCATAAACCTCATATAGAAGGTGGACCACAAGAAGATGATGGAGAGAATAGTTAGGTTCATGAGAGAGAAAGAGTACAGAGTAACAAATTAGGGGCTTTAAGGTCTTTAATTTGCATGTTTTGGAATTTTCCATGTTATATTTGTCATGTTTGTATATGGATTTTGTTTTAAAAAAATGATACTATATATCATATCATATATTAAAAAAAAAAGATTTTATGGGGCAAATTTGTCCCAAAAATATTTTTAGATTCAATATCACCCAAAAATTTCAAAACCATAACTATATCATCCTAGTAATCTAGGTTGGTATATAAAAGTTATTTGGCGTTCGATATTTTCCTCAAAATTAACAAATCGTAACAATAATGTCATATCATTCATCAATGTTAATTTTGACTCTTAAATGAGTTTGTTTGACTATATCCACTCCTACATACTCCCTCTAGTTCTTATTATAAAATATCAACTATCAATTCTTACAAACCAATAAAATTAGTTAAAAACATTAAAGTTATTCTAAAATTCAAGTGATTTCCAATATTACCCTTACTAATAACCCTAAACTTAAATATAGCACTCACTCCCACTATCCTTATTAAATAAAGGCAAACATGAAAAAATAAATTAATTACACCTAGGAAACTTGCAAGTACCTTATAAAAATGACAAAAAATACTTGTTAGTTGATGCTTTATAATAAGGATTAGAGATGAGTAGTTTAATACCCTAAAATTTATATTTCTCCTAAAGAACCATATTTTGGCAAATAATACCTATTAAAATAGGAGAGTATGTTGTCTCTAAATTTTTAATTGATTTATTATCATTTTTAGGGGAATTTTCTTTGGATTCTAATAAATTCAAATCCAATTTTCTAAATCTTATTGAGGATCATAAAATATCCTAAGATTATCATAATCTAGCATAATCTTAATTATACCATCTCAGCAATTAAAATCATCAGAGGATGATAAAATCAATTAGAGGAAATTAGTAACAATTATTAGACAATTGAAATTGCAGTAATTGAGATACTTTATTAATTTTTGAGATTAGTTAATGAGTAATTTTTTTAAAGGTCATAATTAAAAACCAAATGATATTGATTAGCATATAAGGAGTTTTCAATCATCAAAATTAAATTAGAAACTTGTCAAACTTTGGTAATTAAGTCTAGTAACCCTTAAAACACTATATTAGCAATAGTAACCAAGAATTTATCTAATTCTTCCTTTCACTAATAAAAGGGGCGAAAATTCCTATTTAATGATGGAATAAATTACACAAATAAATTGGACCAATGGGAGATTTTTCTTTTTGAATTAAGAAAGCAATTAAGATATAAATGAATAATTAAATTAGTAGAGGGGGGACGGTTTCTTGCTTAGGGAGCAAGGAGGAACATAAGTCAAGAAAGATAGTGTAAGGAAGAAGCTTCAAAGACTTAGGGAGCAAGTTATTTAACTTGGGAAGCAAGTTGTTATTAAATGAGGTGAAAATAGATGAGAATCTATAGAAAATAAATCATATCTTGAAATATTGGAACTAAGTATTAAATATAAATACATATTTGGAATCAGTGAATTACGAGCTTCAACTTGGCTATTCCCAAAGTTATTTTCGTAAACTTTTAAGATTCATACCTAAGTGTTTGGGAAATTAAAAATCACCATAAATCTAGTCATAAAATTAGGATTACAAAAGTGAAATTGGATTTTGAATTAAAACACCAACTTAGACCCAACTAAATTAGCATTTGGAAGTAATTAGGGAATAAAGTGAAACTTAATGAAGAAGTAGAATGACTTGGGGACAAAGCAAGACTACTTGGTGAAGAAGGGGGGGAGTGTGACCTTTTTTTTTGAGGTGTAGGGGAGGGATTGAAGCTTCTTTGCTAAGGGAAATCCAATGGTTAAAATACAAAGTGGAAAAACTACCAAAATGCCATCACATTTCACTATAAATAGAGGCCTCCTCTTCACAAATTTCTCACCAAGTCCTCCAAGCACAACCGAAATTTAGAGTGTGTGGGAGAGATTGAAAGAGCTTCAAGAAGTAGGAAGCAAGGTTCTTCAAGAGGTAAGAGAGTTTTTTGTTCATAAGTTCAAGTTCTTAGTTATGAAGTAGAAATGCTAGAAATGTTGTTTTAATCTTCAATCTTCTAAATATAGTTTTATTTTCATGTTTTTAAGGGTTCCACTGTCTTTATTTCGAAAATTTGATGAAGAAAAAGTTATAGCAAAATTTTTGGAAAATTATGATCAAAATAGCAAAGCTCTGGCGAAATCTTATCGATTAGCGATTCCTAGAGTCAGAGGTAAAAACACCAGTATTTTATGAACAAGATGATGTTCGAAAATTCTGAGAAAATTCATGATGAAAGTAGACATCTAGGGCTTTCTAAATCTATAAAGAGTGTGTGATTTGAAGCTCTGTGCAAAAAGATAAAAATCTCAGAAGTTATGTTTTGTTTTCTGTGCGAAATTCTGGGCAGCAGTTTGAAATGATTAAACTGGGAATTTTCCATGCGTTATGGGTAAGTTCCAGTATTTTTCCTCGGAAGTAGACTTCTCAAGGATTCCGGGAGATTTTACGGATCCTCGGTTCGATTTTTCTAGAATTAATTATGATTTTTCGAAATTAGGCGAAATTCTGCCCATAAATGCTGGATCAGCGTTTTTTTCCAAAAATTAGGGAATAAACTGGAAAATAAATCCACCAGGGTAAAATGGTCTTATATAGCCAAGATATCTCTTGGAATAATGTTTATGAATTAATAGAAACAATATTATCCTTATAGAATATCCCTGAATACGTTCTGACCAACTGTCGCACCGTATTCCGCCAGAAATACCGTATAGCGTCAAATGAAGGTACGTCCGCGTACTGGTAACTTTAACTCTGATGTTTACTGTATGCGTAAATGTATGGTATGCTTGTATGAGGTAATTAATGTACGTTCGCGTACTGTAACACTAACTCTGATATTTATGTGTATATGTGGTATGTGTGTTGTATGCATGTTGTGGTGTGTTGTTTGAATACATGTTGTTATTAGAAGATAACTGTACATCTGCATACACTGGGAGTGATATATCTGTATTCACTGGGAGTGGTACTTTTCGCTGGGAGCGGTACATTTGCATTCACTGGGAGTGACATAGTTGGTGACATATTTGGAAGTGAATCAATTGTTGTGTTTATATACCGTATATGTAAATATGAGGTTAACCGTTACCTAGGGTCCGTATGCATGAGACCTCAGCTCTTAACATAGCGTTAGGGTCAGGAGAACCAAGGACGGAGGACAAAGGGAAGCGCAAGCAGGACGCATAGTAGACCCGGCTGAAGATTTCCTTTGACATTCTGGCGGAAGCCTTCCTTTTGTTGTTGTACATCCCTTTTGAACCACGCGGTTACTACACCACTATTGTATTCAGCCAGACTTACGACATTTTGAAATATAAGTATCAGTTACTCTTCCTCTCAAATGCACTACTCTGATGATTTTAAATGATTTTTGTTGGAAAAAAATAATATTCCGCTTTTGAAAATTGAGATGTTACAAGTAGTACCAAGTAATTGCCAACTCATCCAATAAAAGCTTTTAAAATGTTATTAAAGCACCTAATAATTGCAAGTCCGATTTATTACTAACGTTTTTCTTTTCTTTTTTCATTATCTATATAATGTGACCATCAAACTGACAAATGCATAGGAAGATTTGTTCTTTTGTGAGAGAAATGACGTTAAGGTTCTTATTAATAAGACTAAAATACTCTATCCATGTTTTGTCTTAAATATATAAACATCCTCTCTATTTTGAAAATACACACTTAAGTTTAAACTATTAACTTCATTAAGAATATTCTAACATATTCTGAAAATATATATTTTTAATTACAATTAATATTAAAAAAATAAAAAATATTCACTATTTTTCTCTTAATACTAAATCCAAAATTTTAATTGACAACTTGTAAGTACCACAAACTTTTAAAATTCAAGTAAGTTTTCTAAATATTTGAAGAAAAAAACATGAAATTATAAATTTAAATAATTTATACAATCTCTCGATTCTATAAAGTTTATTATATTTGATAGAAAAATTGCATTTGATATATATTTTTAGTCGTTTGAGAAAATAAAAATAAATAAACGTGTGTTTGTGCGCATGTGTGTTTAAACCATTCTAATGTTAAATAGAGTCACTTTCGTAAAACAAAAGTTCTAAAGTCAAATATAACGATTAACTAATGGTTTGAAATGATAAAAATATAATCTCAAAATATAAGGAGGAGTTTGCGTAACATACATTTTAATTTTAATGGCGGTCTATATGAATTTTCAAAATAGAGGAGATATTAGAGTATTTACTCTATTTATAATAAATCTGACTTACAATATATTAGATGCTTTAATGACAAAGTCTTGGTGCTACATGGAAGTGTATATGGTCAAAAAAAAAAAAAATTAACAATCAAAATTAACATCCCTCAAACCAACACTACTACAGAATCACTGATATATTATGGTTATTATCGTCCATAATTGAACCTTCATATATGTGGGTGCTATATATGCTCAGCATAAGATACATAACAGTTCTAAATCATAATACATTGATGGCATATATAATGGTTATTTTTAATAAATGTAATGTAATGGATTTATTTTTTTTATTATATATAGTAAAATTTTATTATTTAATTTTATATAAATTTATTTTTAATAGTTATTATATAAAATACAATATAATAATTGATGATAACAAGATAGAAATATTAAATAACAAAATTTTATTTATGGTAGCCAAAATTCAATCCATTACTAAAAAAATTCAATACGATAAACATCATAAAATTTAAAAGAAATTAATCACTTAACCACTCTAGAATTTAAGAAGGAGTTGGAAGAGTTCTATCAAATAGATTTTTTTTTTTTTTTTAGAATCCTATCTTTTTAGATGAAAGAATACTTAAAGGCTCTTTGTGAATAACGGTGATGTATTATCCATAATATTAATTAATATATAAATATATTTTTAAATTACTTAACAATTCTCTACAAAAACATGTATTGTCAAATAATATTTTTATATTGCACGACACTTAATGGCTTTTTACAAAAAAATTCATAATATATTATCAAATAATTTTTTTCTTCAGAATCTCACCTTTTTATATTAAATAATAATGAACAGATTTTTTTAATAATTGTGATTTATTGTCAAATAATTTTTTTATAGAATCCTACCTCCTTATATTTGATATTTTTCATTATCCTATCTTCTTATATTATGACAATTATCATTTTTAACTATTAAATAATTTTAAAGAATATATAATGATTCTTTGTAAAAAAAAAAAATGTCAAACATTGTGAAATAAAACTTTTTTACAATATGATCTTCTTATATATGACGGTTTTCATTGATAACTATTAAGTATTCTTAAAGAATACATGACTGTTCTTTATGAAGAACTGTCAAATATATATTTTTTCCAAAATCCCCCTTTCTCTCCTCTTTAAAATATTAATAGATATTATATATTAGATTAATATTTTAGTATATTATGTTTATCTTAAAAATATAAATTTGAGATATTATTAGATATAATAACTAATAATATATCATATTTATAAATCTAAGGTATAAGCTTTGTGTATTTGTTTTTATTGCTATAATTTTGGAAGCAAATTGTTTCATAAGAACTATCATATTTGTCACTAAATAAATGAAGATTATTAACTAAAACTGTTATTTTTGTGCTTTTGTGAATTCTGCCTCTCAATATATAATGATGCACATATTTAACCATTATATTTTAACATTATATATTATTGTATGACTTCCACTTAAACATATATTGACATTTATTCGATGTAACTATTATTTATTAAATGTTAAATATATCCAAATTTGTAGCAGTGCGGCATTGTTACCATTTGGAAATTTCAAAATAATATTGAACATGAAAAACTTCAAAATAATATTGAACATGAAAAAACTTATTGATACCTAACAATTATTAATGAAAACTTTTAAAATAAATTTACACCTTAATAAAAAATATGACATTGATGATAAGTAAACATGTCAGTCCAACATATTTAGTTAACTAACTATCAAACTTTATCATAGGGCAACGTTATGACTTGAAAACTTTTAAAGTGATATTAAGCCTACAATAATTTCTGAATACCCAATGCTCACGCATGAAAACTTCCATGTTAAATTTGCCCCTAACCTAATAAAAAACTGCAGACATATGTCACACAATTAATCCTTTTTTTAAAAAAAAAAAAAAGAAAGAAAATAAAAAAACAACAACAAAAAGGTTGGCAAACAATACGAATCATATAAATTTCTTGAAGACGTTTTATATATGCATAAAAATAGCGATCCATTACCTTCTCTCTCTTTTTTTTTACACCATGCGAGGATCAATTATTAAGGAATAAATTCTTAATTAAAGTGGCTTTTTTTTTTTTTTTTTTTACAACCAAAGTACCTAACTTAAATTTATTGGAGAATTATTTTGTAGGTAAATAAACATTTCTTCAATTTTTAATTTGGTACCTGTGTATTTCTTTTTCTTGATTAAATATTTAGTATTTATCTATTTGCATCGTTAGCCATGTGTAACTTTGTTTTCCCAGAACCGTTGCCCATACAAGAGATAACGGTTCCAACAAAGAAAAATTTTAAGTATTTAATTAAGAGAGAAAAATATATAGGTAACAATTAAAAACCAAATAAAGTATAAGTACCTCCAAATTAGTTTTCTCTATATATAATATAAAACTTTTAAGAGTACAATATACATTTAGTCCTCAAAATTTACTGCAAGTTTCATATAGTGTCTTCTCTTAATCTTAAGACCGTTAATTTTATTAATGAAAAATTTTGATCCATCAAATTTAATTGTGAATCTGCAATTAAATGCTGAAAAGCATCCTTAAATTTTATTCATGGTAAATGAGCAAAAATATACATGTACTTTATTCTCAAGACGCCTAGTACTATATGCTTTTTTTGGGAGCAAAAATACATACGTGGTTACCATTTTAGAGCAAAAGTCACATCTCACCATTATGTTACTGTTCACCGTGATGAGAAAGAAAGAGATGGAGTGAACAGCGACATAACGGTAGGACGTGACTTTTGCTCCAAAATGGTAACCATATGCGTATTTTTGCTCCAAAAAAAAAAACATATGGTGTTGGGTGCTCCTAGGGATAAAGTGGCAAAAGTATGGAAAAAACATTAATTAATTAATTAATTACCAAAATACCACTGAGGCAAAAGTATTAACCCATCTGCCCCTGTAATCGATTACATGCCTCATGTAATCGATTACAAGGGGTCAGATCTCTTTTTTTTCATCTTTTATACTATGTAATTGATTACGTCACTGTTCAGTAATCGATTACGTGAAATTTGCACTGTGTAATCGATTACACCAGTATGGTGTAATCGATTACACCAGTTGCAGAAGCACAATAAAGAAGAGATTTTGAATTGGTGCATGAAGAAACTGATTTCCAACTTCTTTTTACATACAAATGCGACTTAGGGAAGTTCTTTTTGCCAATAATTAACCGTCTACACTATGCCTAGTCCATCAATGTCCCTATATTCGTTTTTCGTTCTACGACATATCATTTGTAAGATTTATCATCTCAAATCATATAAACTGAAAGCATAAACATTCATAACCAAATTAAATGCCATAGTCAGTACAACTTCACCAAGTATAAAAAAAAATTACAAGATCTAAATACAAATATCATGTCCGACAAAAAAAAAACATAGATATCTAATCTGCATCCTTCTCTGAATCCTCCTCCCCCTCCTCATCGGAGACATTAGGCACCTGGTCCTCCTTTCCGGCTGCCTCCTGGCGCTGTCCGTCCTGTAGCTGCCGAAGTCCGGCCTCCAGTCCGTGCATCCGGCTCTACATCCACCACCACCGCTCGTTCTCCTTCTCAACGTGGCTCCTCCACCGCTGTCTCTTTTGGATGTCCATCTGCCTCATCTGCAGCATGACGTCACGGAGCTGGAATCCACCATCCGGCTCAACCATCTCCTCATCCTCGTCATCGTCATCGTCCGGCATAGGCACCTCAGGATGAACCACGGGGGGAACAGGCGGTGCATCGTCCTCGTCAACGGCAGTGCATATCCAGGCACCCTGTGCATTCTGCTGTATCTTGCACTGCTCTAGTAGGCGCCTCCCAAATACAGCGTTCCAATGCTGCTGGTCCACCATCTCAAATGACTGCATCAGCACACGGAAGTGGAGCAATATACGGTGGACTAGGTAGGCGAATGGGAGGGCGTCGTTCTCCTTCTGCTTCACCTTGAACATCATCCATCAAACATAGTGTCTCTAGTTCACCGGCACAGCGTGAAGGATGGCCCACATGATCGGGAGATCAACCTCCAACACCCTAGAGTGATTATAGGCCCGGGGGAACAGAATATGGGTCAGCACGTAGAAGAGGATCCGTGCATCCACAGTCAGCTGGCCCACAGTGAAAAGGGCTCTCTGACCCAAAGGCCTCCTGATAGCGTTGACGACGGCGGCTCAGTCATATCCAAGCAGGTTGACATTGGTGTCCCTATTGTACAGAATGGCACCCACCCCATCAAAATCATATCCCAGCATGTAGGCCCATATCGGAGCAGTCATCTCTATGTCAATTCCGCAGATGCGTGACTTTAGCACTCCATTGATGTAACTGAGGTTATGGTAGAAGGCTCTAATCATATCCTCTGAGTAGGGACTGACGAACTCCGTCAAGCCACGTAGATGCGAACCCTCCACCAGTGGGACTATGTCAAATCCCTCCTCTGCAAAAAACTGCATGTCCAGTGACTGGGGCTTGATGACGGGTCTGCCCGCAAAGTGCTGGACGAAGGATCTGTGGGATGCTGCATTATTGCCCAAGAGAATTCCGTATCGGAGATCTGTCGGCTGTGCCTGAGAGTCGGATTGTAATACCCTAAAAATCCTATTTAGCCTAGCCACTATATTTTGATAGAAAATACCTATTTTTAGTAGGTGAATATGTGGTCTCAAATTTTGGTGTTATATTTATTTTATTCCTAGGCAATTTTCCCTAGAATTAGAAAGCTTAAAGACTAATTTTTCTGAATCATATTAAGAATCATAAAATATCCTAAGATTATCATAATTTAGTATAATCATAATTATACCATTTCAGCAATTTAAAATCATCAGAGGATGATAAAATCAATTAGAGGGAATTAGCAACAATTATTGGGCAATTGGAATTACAATAATTGAGATTCTTTAGTAATTTTTGCAATTAGTTAATAATTAATTTATAAAGGTCATAATTAAGGAAATATCAATTATGATAAGGACCAAATGATATTTAGAAGCTAAGATTAGCATACAAGAAGTTATTAATCATCAAAATTAAATTAGAACTCTTGTCAAATTTTTGGTAATTAAGCCTAGTAACCTCTAAAGCACTATATTAGCAATAGTAACCAGGGATTAATTAATTCTCCCTTTTAAATAAAAATGGCGAAAATTTCTAATTAAAGAGTGAAGAAATTATATTAACCCTTAATCCTAAATTCTTGTGAAATTAATTGGACCAATGAGAGATTTTTCTTCTTGAGTTGTGAGAACAATTAAAACATAAATTGATAATTAAAAGAAGAAGGGGGAGGACAGTTTTTACTTGGGTAGCAAGAAGAAAAAATGATTTTTAAATACACAAACAAACACATGAGCTAATTAGATGATAAATGGCCATTAGAGTGTAGAAAAAGCTAAGGGTACATATGTAGACTTTTGAGGCTTGATTTAATGCAAGAGAAAAGTGTGTGTGTGTGGTGTAGGGCGTGTGTATGTGTATGTGTAGGTGTGAGTGTGTGTGTCCAAAGGTTGTGTATGTGTGTGTGTGTAGTAAAGTTACCCAAGAATAAACTAGAGTGAATAATAGTTTGAAATCCAAGGTAAAAACTTGGGAAGCAAGTTAACTTTTAATTAGATGCAAATCAAGGAGAATTCATAGAGGTTAAATCATATCTTGAAATTTTGGAACTAAGTATTAAATATAAGTACATATTTGAAACCAGTGAATTATGAGCTTTAACTTAGCTATTCCCGAAATCATTTTCGTATACTTTTAGGATTCATACCTAAGTGTTTCAGGAAGTTAAAAATCACCATAAATCTAGTCATAAAATTATGATTTCAAAAGTGAAATTAGATCTTGAATAAAAACACCAACTTACACCTAACTAAATTAGCATTTGGGATAACTTGGGGATGAAGCAAGATAACTTGGGGATGAAGCAAAATAACTTGGAAAAGAAGGGGGGAGAGTGACGTTTTTTAACTTGGAGAGGAAGAAGAGAAATGCTTTTTAATTGAAACTTCTTCATTAAGTATGGGTCCAATGGTTAAGATTAAAACTTCTTAACTAAGTTTAGATCCTTTGGCTCAAAAGCAAGAAGAGGCAAGTTCCATTTAACTACCAAAATGCCACACCAATTTACTATAAATAGGAGCTTAGGTTCTTCATAATCTTCACACCAAAACTCAACCAAATAGGTGAGTTCTTAGAGAGCAAGAGTAGAGAGAAAGGGAGTAGGAAGCATGAAGGAGAAGGAAGTTCTTCAAGAGGTAAGTTCTAGTCTTTAGTTTTTGTAGTTCTTGAAGTTCTAGTTTAATTTCATAGTAATTTATGCTTTGATCTTAAATATTCAAGAATAGTTTTGATTTCATGTTTTTATGGTTAAAAATGGTTTTATTTCAAAAATTAGATGGAAAATATGATGTAGCAAAATTTTGGAAGATTATGATTAAAATCGCGAAGCTCTGGCAAAATTTCATCGGTTAGCGATTTCAAGAGTCAGTAGCAAAAACGTTAATATTTTATGAAGGAAATGATGTTCTAAAATTCTGAGTAAATTCATGGTGAAAGTATACATATAGGGCTTTCCAAATATACCTAGAGTGTGTCATTTGAAGTTCTGTGCAAAGAGATAAAAATCCTAGAAGATAAGCTACGTTTTCTTGGGGAAATTCTGGGCAGAGGTTTGAAACTGTGAAACTGAGAATTTTTCGTGAAATCTGGGCAAAACCCAGTATTTTTCCTTGAAAATAGAGATCTCAAGGATTCTGGAAAATTTTACGAATCCTCGTTTCGATTTTTCTAGAATTAGTTATGATTTTTCGAAGTTAGGCGAAATTCTGCCCAGAAATGCTGAACCAGCGTTTTTCCGAAATTTTGAGGAAATAATTGAAAATAAATCTTCCAAGGGTAAAATTGTCATTTGTGGCCAAGGTATTGCTTGAAATAATGTTTGTGAATTAATAGAAACGATATTACCCTTATAGGATGAACTATGAACGTGTACCGACCGTCAAACGTACCCAAAACTCGTCAACGAAGGTACAGACGCGTATTGTAACATTAACTCTTATGCTTATGGTGTGCTTATATATAATTATTGTATTCACATGTTGAAACCCTGTTTTGAAAGTTTGCTCTTGAAATGTTGAATTGAATACGGGTTATGGTCTTGATAACGCCATTAAGTTTTCCTAGCGCTGAGAACATGATAGGCCATCGTAGCACTGGTGAATAGTGTAGACTGGGGTAACATACATATTGCAATGGCTGTGTTATGTTATTGCCTTACATGTGATTATGAAACTGGAATTGTGATTATGTACTTATTATGTGATACCTGTCATATACTGTTCACATAAGCATGAGGTTAACCGTTACCTGAGGTTCAATGGGTATTGAACCTCAGCTCTTACCATAGCTTCAGGTCCGGGGAACCAAGGACTGAGGATAGGAGTAAGCAAAGTAAGCAGAACGCGTAAGGACCCAACTGAAGATCCTAATTTTAGATGTGTACTGTTATAACTTCACTCTGATGAATGTACTGTACATTACAAACAAACGGATACGCCACAATTAATGATGTATCAGTTACTCAATCTGTTACTCACTCTTTTATTTGCTCCGATGCTCCACTCTGATTAAAAAAAAAAAAATTATTCCGCTTTTGAAAATTGGGATGTTACACGGATGCCTCACCCTCCATCCATGCCTTCGAACGTCTCTCGCTCTGAGGGTCAACTCTTCTGCGTGGAGGCATGATCACAACAAATACCTACAAAAATACAATATAAACCATCAACAAATATGAAACAAATATGTGATTAATGGCATAATCACAATCCATGATCAATATCGGTCAACGGAGAAAGTGTAATTGAAAGAAAAATGCACAATCAACAATCAAACTCCATGTAATCAATAATCTTCAACATCCATACACAGAATAACATGTAATTTGTGCTTCAATCTCACTGTTTACATCAATTTTACATGCAAACATACACACATTGTTTCCGAAATGCACAAAAACATCAATTTAATCCATTACTTGTTCAAAAACAACAACAAACAATTTAAATCAATGATCAAAACACTACATACCCAAAGAAAACAAACCCTAATCGATTACATGAACCATATCTTCAGAAAAACGGAGAAAATAGAGACAAATTCGCAATGGGTACCGAAAACCTACTGAAATCAATGCAAATGAGAGCAAATCTTTGATTTTTCCTCAACCCACGGCTTGAATCCGCAGCTTTTTGGCCGAAAATCGCAATAAAGGAGAGTGGGGGAGCCCTAATCGGTTAGAGGAATGAGAAATGAGGGAAAATGAGGTGTTTGACGTTTTTAAAAACTGATTCCGCGATATGTAATCGATTATGGCCCATGCCGTAATTAATTACATATCATGGTAACTGCCACATTTGCTTTTAGGTTTTATGTAATCGATTACGCCACTCATCGTAATCAATTACACAGTGCAAATTTCACGTAATTGATTACTGAACAGTGACGTAATCGATTACATAGTGTAAAAGATGAAAAAAAAGAGATCTGACCCCCTGTAATCGATACATGAGGCATGTAATCGATTACAGGGGGCAGATGGGTTATTGCCTCAGTGGCATTTTGGTAATTAATTAATTAATGTTTTTTCCGTACTTTTGCCGGATAAAGTATATGTGTATTTTTGCTCATTTACCCTTTAATCATTTAATGTAATATTTTATATTTTAAAATATAAATATAAAAATATATTTTATTTTATCTATACTATATACATATTATATTGGTACATTTCATTTTAATTTGTGCATCTTGGATGGATGAATCATGGATGCAATCTATATATACATATGTTTGTGGGAGAAGAATATCTTCACTGATTTCTCTCTCTATTTAATGCATTCACCATTAGAGTTTCAATGGTTGAGATTTGGGAATAGTTTACCGTGGCAGATTTTTATTATATTTAATCCTATAATAATATATTTACATAATATTAAACTTCAGTCATTAAAAATTGATCTAATGATAAAAACATTAAATGGAGAGAAATTGAAGAAGGAAACCAATTGAGACATTCCTCACTCCGTGTGGGACTATGTTTTATGAAAATTGAGTGTTTTTGTAGTCTTGGAGAAACATTTGGTAATGCTTTCAACAAAGGTAAAAGTATACAATTAGTTATTTAACTTCACATAAAGCTTTGTTTTTATCTCTTAATTTTATAAAGCGTCTTTTTTAGTCATTTAAGCTGAAAACCGTTAACAAAAATGATGATGTTGATATTAAGATTTAAATATTTAAAAAAACTTTTTAAATGCTAACATAATAAGTTTAATGGTCAAAATAACCATCGCTACAAAAAATCATTATATGATATTAATAATATTAGGGTTAAAAGACCGAAAGCATACTTTTCAAAATTAATCAACCAAATCGAACTTTATATAAAGTTAGAGGACCAAATGTGAACTTTTAGCTTTTACACACTAAAACTACCACCCCCAGTGACTATGGATGCAATCGATCTACGGCTTCGATTTTGGACCCTCTTGAGAGTTAGAGATGTTCCGTTATTTTGAACTTAACCTATCTACCTACTAACCCAACTGCCGTACAATATCCTCTTCTATGTCCCGTGATTTTGAATTTAACCTGCCATTCAATTTCCTATTCTTTATATATAACAGTTATTATATATATAGCCATCACACACTACATGCATATACATAGACCATAACCATGGCAGCAGAAAAGTCTCAACCCTCTGATCTTCCTGTTCATCCCAAGTACCTCCATGAAGACGAAGAACCATCCCAACAATGCAAAAACCTCATTTTACCTTACCCGCTGAACCGCGTTGGATGAATGTCCAACTCCATTACAAATGTTTAAGAAATGTTCAATTGTAAGAACCACTTTCAAGCCTCAGACTCTGACATTCTCCTTGTTACTCCACCCAAAGCAGGCATCACATGGCTCAAAGCCCTAGTTTTCGCCATTCTCAATCGCAAGATTCCTTATTCAGAACCAAACCCGACCTCTTAACTTCAATATCGCCACCCTCTTCTAACAATGAACCCTCGTGTTCTCGTACCTTACTTAGAAATGATCTTCTACGAAAATGCCATGCCTGATTTAAGCTCGCTCCCACCTTCAAGGCTCTTCGCATCCCATCTCCCGTATGTTCTGTGGCCGGAGTATGTGAAGCGGTCGAGGTTTAAGATTGTGTACTTGTGCAGAAATCCTAAGGACCAGTTTGTGTCCTTGTGGGGCTTTGCAAATGGGCTGATATTAGAAAGCGAGGGGCCAATTTCGATTGAGGATTCGTTCGATAAGTTTTGGCAGGCAGTAGTTTTTGCCGAGCCATTTTGGGATCATGTGTTGGGATACTATGAGGAGAGTTTGGAAAAACCAGACAGGATAATGTTTTTGCGGTTTGAGAAAATAAAGGATGGGCGACAAGATTTTGTGGAACCTAGACGAGTTTATGGGAGGCTGGTTTTTCTAGGGATGTAGAAGATGGTAATGTTGTGGGAATTATTTTGAAACCATGTAGTTGAGAATTTATAATATATGAATATTATATTTTTACATTTTTTTTTTCAAGGGTGCAATAATTTTTTCCCCGTTTATATTGTCTCTGAATATTTTACTCTCTTTATTTATTTTTTTCATTTTTGTATTTATAAATATTTACATTTTAGATTTAGAATAAACTAAACTCAATGTGCTGCTTTGTGCATTCATGAAATACTACAGGAAATTAGTACAGTCATGAAATACTACGAGAAATTAGAAGCTGTTTTACTATTATACTATAACTCATTCACTGGTAATTCCAAACAAGTCACGCTTTCCCAATCCTCTTTTTTTTTAAAAAAATAATTATTTGATCCTTAGTATCACCGAGTTTGTAACACGGTCCTATAGTTTGACTCGTCGCACCTCAATCTCTAAAATTTGAACCTTTACAGATTAGTCCTCACTGTTTGCAAGTCAAAGAAGACGTGCTGATGTATCTGTGTATCTGCATATGTGGCATCCTAGTCAGACCACCCCTCCTTTTCTTCTTCTCTTTCTCTCGCCGTCCTCTCTCTCTTCTCTCTCTCTCAACCATGGCTTCTCCACCTCCAAACACACCTTCATCGCCATCAGACCCAGCCCCTTCATGAGATGACTTCTACTTCTGAGGATGGGGCTTCTTCTCAACACTAGTATTATATATTATCAAAGCATCATTTTCCCGACGTTTCATCTTGTAAAATCATGGACAAGGCTTGGTCTGTCCGTAAAGTTGAGCCTCCAAGACAGAAACGAAATGTTGTGCTCTCGGTCGATTCCGCAGTCGAGTCCCGGTCCCGGTCAGCATTGTCCACGATTGCCCATCATTTTCTGGCTTTTCCAAAGAACATTTTATTGTGTTGCAGATTCGATGAAGGATCGACAACCCCTTGGTTAGGCTGAAACAGTACAAAAACGAGTGACACTTGCTTGGGATTGGCCTTGTGGGCGAAGTAAGGATATGCGTTTATGAGAAAAGGAGATCCAGTTTTGGCGTGGAAGTTCAGGATTGGAGTGAGTCATGAAGTGATTGGAACGAAATACTCCGGCGGAGGGTGGGTAAGAAGTTTTTAGAACTGCTAGAGAGTGTGTGGTGGTCAACAATATCTGCTTGTCAAGTTCAAGACTGAAGAGCGCCGTGTGAACACTCTGCATCGCCTGAAGCAGGTTGCCACTGAGAGAAATATCGTTCAATAAAGCGGTAATCCAGGGTTAACCCGTGGCCGAACCCACCTAACCCGAAAAACTTGATGGGCTGGGTTGTAAAAAACTAGGATCATTTTGAAGCAAATCTTTTCGGTTCGAACCCATATAGGCCCAATCCACAGGTTAGCCTGTTTTTTTTTAAAAAAAAAATAATCATATTTACTCATTTATCTCATTGTCATTTACTCATTTATTTAAAATTAAGATAATATTGTCTTTCACTTTGTTTTATCATTTGTAGCAGATTTACCTATGTAAAAGGAAAGTGCTCGAGCTCAAGAAAATCTTACATTATTGACTAATTGTTGATTGTATTGAATGTTAATAATAGATTTTGGATTTATATTTAGTTTGTAATGTGTGAACTTGTGATGCATGCTTAATCTGTAATCTTTGAAACTTTGAATTTGATGTTTTTTATCACTTAATAATTTTGTAATGTATTTTTAATTTTGTATGGTTTAGGTTTCTAGGGAAAAGAAATTCAATACATTGTTTGAAAAGTTGGAAAAAAAAAAGTAAAAAAAATGAGTTGGACGGGCTATCCCGCTAACCCCCAGAGATTATGGGTTGGATTAGTTAAATATAAAACCATATTGATACATGATTTTTCGGCCAAAACCCATAGGATCCCAAAGAGTCAATAAAACGGGCTCAACCTATAGCCCGCAAGTCTTAGCAGGGTTAAGTTTGGGGATTTCTCAGCCCGCAAAAATGTAGGCCGCACAGGCCCTACCTGTAGCCCGCAAGCCCATATTACCAGCTCTATCGTTCAATGTTAAGACCTCATTTCCAACGAAGATGCAAGTGATCTTAGTGTCCGGCAAGTATGGTTGCAAGTTTCATTTAATCCAGGCTGGAGCTTTGTTCGGAACTTGAGAGGGAGAGAGAACGAGGAGGAAAAGAGAAGAAAAAGATGCCACATATGCACACATCAGCACTTCTCCTTTGACTCACAACAGCAAGGACTAAATCATTAAAGGTCCAAACTTCAAAGACCAAGTTGTGACAAGTCAAACTATAAAAACTGAATTATAAACTCATTGAAACGATCAAATAATTAATTTTCCCAAAAATATTCATTAAACCTTTCAACAGGAAACGCTTACATGATTGAGTTCATGCCAAAGCATTCTTTTAAGACCAAATTAAATCCAGGTCAGACTAATTGATTGCATGCAAGCTGCTCTACAAAAGCTAAGTTATACATGTCATCTTCCTAAAGTATTAGTTGCAATTTCCGAAGTTGATGAACATATTAAGCTTTTCACATAGCTAAAATTTATCAATGCAGGGACATTAAGATTCACTGCCCTCCAATAAACTATTTTGCAATACATATACAACTTTAAAGTCATTAAAAGGTAAAACAGTAAGGAATATTCTTAGAATGGAAGGGTTATAACAGACATTCAGAAGAACAAACTCACAGGCTAAGATGGTAGGAGAGTACTTCATAGTTCAATATCTGGCAATCCCACTAAGAAGGAACTTGGATCATTAGATCCAAGGAGGGGAATGTACTCCGATCCCCTGACATGAACACTAAAGCAAGCTGCAGCAGAAAGAACTCAAAATTAACTCAGCGAAAAGTTAAATACAAATCAACAATACTTGTCATGTACTTGGTGATCTATAAGTCTTGCCTCACCTCACTCAACATAGTTTTAAAAGTGCCGCGCTATTCCTATTTGATGTATACAATAGGATTGTCACCATACTTATACCAATGGCATTCATTCAAGGAAGGTTTTTAAATCCAAAAAAAATAAAAATAAATAAAAGGTTGCAGGACAAACTCTGTCACTAGAGGAATCAGGATGGTTCAATGTACAAGTCTCCCACAAAATAGGGTTTGGAGAGGGATAACCCCCCTCCCCCCCAAAACCAAAAAAACCACCACAAAAACAAGCAGAGAGAGATTGTATCCAAAATTTGAACCCGTGACCTATACGTCTTATGACAGCAATCTTCCTATTACTCCAAGGATCACCCTTTCCCCAAGGAATTAAGTGATTTAAACCTTGTAATCACTCTCTTCATGCAAAAGTGTAGAAGATGTTAGTTAGAGTTCCAGTATCAAGTAGTATGCATGATTCTTGTATTTTTGTTGATTGATTCAGTTAAGCAGAGAGCCCACTTGATTTACAAGTTATCTTTATTTTTTTGTTAAGATAAAATCCACCTCCTGCAGATGGATTCATGACTTCCTAACAGAAACAAAACTGCAATAGGATGCACCAAAAGGTGTCCCATTTGCATTTTTTTGCCACAATTTTTGATGATGCTATAAACATTCTGGTACTGGTCATCAATATTTTTAAAAACAGAAGGGGATAATGGGATAAACAATCTCTTTTCCAATTAACTGTTTAAATTGGTCTGTTTGTACTTCCAACTAAGATTTTAAGGCATCTAACTGTGAAATAGATGAACACTGGTCATGGAAACAAATTTCAGGAAGATAAACTGCCAACACATTACCATTCTCTATTTTCATGACACTTTGGAGCATTGTATCCATCTTTGGTTTCATATCAGAAATATCGTCCATAATAGGAACTACCAAGGTAAGATCCCTGTATGTATCACGTACAAATCTGCATATCTTTTCAGCAAATTCAAGCTCGCCATCTGATATTCGACCAATCGCCAGACGCATGAGCTCTCCAGTCAAATCTGCAAGCTGCAAAACAAGTATACATTCTCCATGAGAAAGAGAAGGGTAAGAACAAATACATTACATGCATTTGTATCTTCATACCATCAATAGATTATTAAAAAAACTAGTAAAAAGAAAAAGAAAAGGAAAGGTGAACAGATAAAAAACATCTAAAAATATTATGTAGAACTAGATCTTTTCCTTCATACTTGATACTTCTCTTCCGTGAGTAACTATAACACCTCTTCTTGAGTTTTACCTTATATTTAAGTTAACGAGTAAAATCTTACCCCTAAAAGATAGTCAAGAACATTTATCTGTAGAGGCTCAAGAGATGGATCACTGAGTGGCAATAAAGTCGAATTTATCTCATCAAGCTTCAAAAGACTTCCAGTTTTGCAGAAATTGTAGAATGTAGCTGCTTCAATATACTCTTGTATCTGCCAACTCCAAGACAAGTATTAGGGGATACTGAGCATAATAAGCCTATCCTCAACAAGGATAGTAATGAAGTATACCCCAGGTGAGTATGCTCTCCTAAGCTTCCAAAAGTCAGTTCCTTGCAATTCTTTGACCAGTCGAGACACATGTTGATCTGTGACAGCCGCTAAGTCCTTTTCTGCTTTCTCAAGAACTTCTTCTTTATTATATTTACTCATACTGATTAACAAATTAGAATACGTCAACATGAGCATAAATCATAATGAGTTCTACAAAGATAAAATTCTACCACATATAGGAAAAAATAGAGTCGAAAGGTGAGAAAAACAGGATACCGGTGCACTTGAAATATGACTTTTTTGCTATTCATCGTAACATCACGGCTTGCTTTTACTACTCTTTCCCGTTTATCATTCTACACAAATAAATTTCCCAAGCATTAAAATAACAGTAAGCAAAATAACAGGAAGCAGTGTCTACAGACTGCCCCTACACCACCCACAAAAAAGATTCTTAGAGATATAATTCTCAAACTTTAGCAAAATCATCAATGTTTAACTTCACAAAAACTTCAGGGCCATTCATACAACTTGTAACAGTCAGATGGATATTATCGGTGAAGAAAATTTCTCCATAAAGGGTTGTGCTCCAAAGCATCACAAAAAATCCATACTTCTGACATAAAAATCACCGCTACATACATGTGCTTCTGCAACAGTAAGCTGAGAGCAGAACAATTAATTGATTAAAAGTTCCAATGTCCTAACAATTGTTTGGCAAATTACAACCACTAACAGGTCAAAACCTTCCCTTTTGATGCTATTTCCAACCTCGTCAGTAACCCTAACACAGTATTTGGTCTAATGGAGGAGAGGGGAGGGATTCTAGTGGCATGAAACATAATGGCTTCAATAATCAATACAACAAACTGAAACTGGCAGCAATGAAAACAAACAAGGGTATCAAAATATCTCTTAGATTCTAGAAGAATCAATTCGTAACCAATCCAACTCTTAGATTGTAAAATACTTGGATATCGTAGCAGAAAACATCTAAAAATAAGCACTTGTTTGGCCCAACCAACGATTCCCTAATCTCCAGAACTAATCGAACAAAAACCGAACGAGAAATCAGTCTTCCAACGACACTCAAAGTGTAAATTTGACACTCTTAACACTAGAACAACATTATCATTGTTTAAGGGGAGTAGCAAGAGATGGAAAAGAGGCATTACAAGGTTATTCAGATATTCAGCATATTTGGAAAAAGCATCCCTCATAGAGGAATTAGTGGCCATTGTTCTAGCCCTTTTAGTAGAACTCTCTAAGTTGGACCCTGCAACTACAGAGAACAAGAAATTGAAACTGAAATTAGCGTAATGCCCAATAAAGCCGCGACTATTACTGCGTCCGTCAGCGAAACACAAACAAAATACTAAATTAGAGAGCACAGCAAGCAGATAGAGGGAGAGAGAGAGGAAGAGAGAGAAATACTTTGATGGAGGCGCTGAGATTTGGATGCCATGAGAGAAATTCTGTGAAGTGATGAAAAGGAATACGACATCTGTCCGTTGAAGTACAAACACTCCAGCGCCTTCCCTGGTCTTAACGTGTCGGTCAATATTTGCCCTCCGGATTCCCCATTTTCAAGTGCAGAGCACGGACCAGTCCACATTTGGTGCCATCGAGGTGTCTATTATGTGTTCATTCCTCTATTCTATATTAGAGGGATGAATATATTTTTTTAAAATTTTTTATATATTATATTTATTTATATTTAAGTATTTTTTTTACCCAGTATCTCAAATTAATTAATTTACAGTCCTGTATTCAGTAATATTTATCTGTAACACTAGTATCATGAAAACTAATTAATTTGAGATACTGGATACAAAAAACATTTCAGAAAACAACATATAATTTAAATATAAATAAATACAAAATATAAAAAAAAAATGTTCATCCCTCTAATAGAGGGATGGGCACCAAATGTGGATTGGAGCACACACATTTAAATTCTTAAGAAAATTTCACTCAAGGCCCAAATTATCAAAATATTGTCAAAAAAGGGCATAAGAAAAATCATATGTCAGAAAAGGAGGCCTTTTCTGATATTATTTTTAAAAAAATTGTACGGGTATAGTTGTTAATGGCTACTGATATAGTTGTTAATGAGATTGATTTAGCTGTTAATATGTAGTTGTTAATTATACTGATTCAATTGTTAATGGAGACTGATATAGTTGTTAACCGCTGTTGATATAGTTGTTAACGCTTCTTGAAATAATATCAAAACAAGCCCTAGGGCCTTTTCTGACATATGATTTTTCTTAGGGCCTTTTTGACAATATTTTGATTAATTGAGCCCTGAGTTGAATTTTCCCTAAATTCTTTAGTTGTTTTTAACTCTCGAAGGGTGTTATGGCCTTTTCAACCACCTTCAGAATTATCTTATTAGATCTCTCGACTTGATTAATGATGTGGTGAATTTAAATTTAGGCATTTCAATTTAATTTAATTATGATTTTTCCTTAAAAATATTGAGAAAAATATAATCAAAATTGATACAAAAAATAATAAGCATATTGAATTTCAATAATTTCAAATGGAATAATTTGAAATTTTGAAATGCTTCCAAATGTTCAAAATTATCAAACAATGGGAAATTCGCCCAAATAATTAAAAAAAAATTGTCAGATTGAACCACTGTGTTAAATATTTACTAAAGTAGCCCATTTTGTGGCACCACATAACATGTGTGGCACTACCACGTGGCGCGCCACAAGTGACACCACACGTGGCAACGTCACTTGCGGCGTGCCAACGTGGCACGCCACATAAGTGACACCACACTTTAACAAATTTTTTTTATTTGTAATTATTATAATTATATATTATTATATTTAATATATATATTATATTTTATATATAATATATATATATATCATATTTTAAAATGATGTGATATATATCACATTCAAAGCCAGATTAACCAAGTGTTTGCGATTTCGAAAATTTTATGAAATATCCCTTTTAAAATGATGTAAATTGTGAACGCTTGATTAACCTGGCTTTGAATGTGATATATATCACATCATTTTAAAATATGTTATATATATATATATATATATATATATATATATATATATATATAAAATAGATATTTAATATAATAATATATAATTATAATAATTAAAAATTTAAAAAAAATTGTTAAAATGGCGCCACATGGCGTGCCAATGGCAGCGCCACATGCGTAGTGACGCCAGCGCCACAAAGTGGACTACTTTGGCAAATACTTAGTACAGTGGTCCAATCTGACAATTTTTTTTTTTTTGAATTATTTGGGCGAATTTCCCTCAAACAACCCTTAGTTTTTTTAAAAAGAAAAATCATCAAAACCCTTTACCAGCTGTCGAAGCTCCAACGTCAACGATTGCAAGTGGCGGCTCATTACTAAAGTTCAATGACCTTCTTGATATCAGCTGCCAAAGATCCGATGATCTAATATACTTTTTGTAAATTTCTCAACAAAATTCATCAACATGTATACTTAAATTGTTAATATGAATATTAAGTAGTAAGTAGGTTACTTGTTGAATACTTTATAATAACTACTTTTGTTTTGTTATTAATTACTCAAATATATATATTAACTACTTTTATTTCTTTAACTAAAGTAGCTAGTCAAAGAAGCCAATTTTCAAATTAAAGTAGCCAATATTTATATTTGAGTAGTTAATAGTGAAACAAAAGTAGCTATTAAAAATGTTCAACAAATACCATGTTTATTACTTTATTTTAGCTATTAACAAATCAAGTGTTCTTATTTATTATTTTGTTTCAATATTGACTGCTTAGATGGCTACTTTAGTTAGAGGGGGGAAAAGAAAGTAATCAATATCAACATTGAAGTAGTCAATATGTATATTTGACTAGTTAATGGTGAAAATAGTGAAACTGTAATATCCAAATTTTAATTTTAAAGTTTAGAGTTAATTATGACTTGACTATTGATGAAATTGAGGTATTGATATTTTGTAGAGTACATGTGCAGAGGAGAGTGTTTGAGGTTGCTCATCTTAGGTGTTATTTTCATAGTGGATTTGCGTAACAAACCTACAACGAACTCTATTATAAAATCTATTGTATTTTTAGGTCATTTGTCATGAGTTTGCTGTAACGAACTCATGATGAATCGCGGAAAATGTTAGAGCTAGGAAAATGAGCCGACTAGTCATGGTCTCAGGTCTAAATGCTCCAACTATTTAGGCCTGAGTAAGGAAAAACTACATAATTTTAATGCTGATATTATATATTAAATGATCACCTAAAATTAAAATAAGGTCAACATACAATTCTGACGAGGAAGTTTTTCAACAGTGAGGGTATAACACAACTCAGTTTTGAATGGTCACCCAAAAAAAAAGAAGGCATAATCTTTTAAAATAGTACAATTTAAAGGCCACCTTAATGGAAGCAATAAAATGGCACCACTTTTTTTTTAAAAAAAAATTATAAAGAAATTTTAGGAAAGGGGTCGGACTTACCCATAGTCTAAGGACAGTCTACAGAGGATACTGATAAGAGAGTACACATGTCTCTATCTCTACCAGCATTATCACTGCTTCTTATATACCCCTAGGATGCTTCCCCCAGTGCTTTGACTAACATAAGAATCAAATCCCCTCTCAAAAGTTAAGAAAAACCAACTCCCACACTAGTTAAAGCCAAAGACGAGGGGTGGCATCACTTTTGAAATATTGCGATGTTATATAGCAGAAAATGTATTGGGCTTTTGATAAAGAAGGGCCGACTAAAAAAATGAAGCCCAGGTAAGAATGGGTCTCTACACTTATAAAGCAGACTTTACTAGAAGCATATGGAAATTCTAGCCTGCGGAAGAAGGGCCCTTTAAAAAAAATTGAAAAGTGGAATACAAAATTATAAGCAACAAACATCAAGGATAAATTAATTTGTTTTCTGAAGTGAGAATAAGGACCTTTTATTTAAAATTAAAAGCTTACATGACGTATTATAAAACAATAAAAACAGAAATGGAGGAAGAAAAAGTTTATTTGCCAAAGCCTATTCAGGAAAACGTCAAACTTAGATTTCAAAAACTATTTTTCGTAAATTGAGATAAAACTTCTCTCACAAAACGTTTTATAAATTCTAAAAGCTTCAAACGGGCATTACATCCTTAGAAATATTCAAATACAGTATTTTAAATAGCGTCTTTCTGTAGATTGTGGCAAAAAATAGCAACTATACATGACATGAAATCGCATGGTCTGTTACCCACACACATACGAGATTATTTTTATGCTATTAAAACTAATAATTAAATATAAAAAAGATAAAAATTTAATTTAAAATATATTTTAAGTTATTAAAATTAATTCTATCGATATAAATTATTTATTGTATTCAACAAAGAAACTTTTACAAAGTTCATATATAAAATTCCTAAACATTATCACACACAAACACCCAAAAAAAAAAAAAAAGCTTGTGTAAATTTACACAATTTTGTAAGTCACAAATGTCAAAACAGTAAATTTGTTATATGAATTCATAAGTTCAACGTATTTTACAATTAAGACAAATTTAAGAGCACGTTAATATAATTTTGTAAGATATAACTGCGAAAACGATAGTGGACAACGATGCTCACACATTTCAAAATGGTTATTAAAATTTAAAATAGTTATTCATCTACAAAATTAAAAATATTATTACATAGTGTAATTAAATCATAACATTGTTTTTTTTTTCTTATATATATATATGTGGAGAGGAAATCACTTACAGCTTTTAAAAAGTTGTAAGATATCAAGCCCATAATCTGCCAATTACAAAATAAGAGTACCTTTTATACTACTAAGTTATGACCCCCATCAAATCATACTATTGCATATTAATGTGTACCATTATATTGACAAATTAAGCCCGTGCTTAACTATTTAATTTTTCATTCAAGAAATTTTAATTTAATCACAAAGACATTGCTAAACTTAGAGCCATGGATAAATAACATCCTTAACTTTTAAACATTAATAGTAAAACTCCCTAAACTTTCAAGTTTATACATATGTACAGCTCAAACTATCAATTTTATACCCGACACTTTATTTTTATATGTACAGATAAATCCCTTCAAAACTTTTAAGTCATTTCGTAGATAAATAAAGAATAAAACTACTTGTATGAAAATTATATGTATGAATATAAATGTTCAATGAGATTTATTGTAAAGTCACAATAGATATTTTATAATTTAGCCTAAAAAATAGTAATAAACTTTTTGGTTTATCATATTATTATGTAAGACAAATTCATATAACATATTCAAAACAATTGGTACATAGTTAAAATTACTCTACGTAGATTATTTTATTAATTAATAAATACCACTCGCCATTGCTTCGCTTTGACCATGAAATAACTGCCTGAATTAATTACTCTATCTGAACTTGGACCTGATCTGACTACTGGCCACAGTTGAAAATATTTTATTAATTACCTAAATTAAATATCTAAATAATAATAATAGTAATAAAATATCACACATATTAATCATATGTTTAAAAAATTGGAAGTCACGCCATTATGAAAAGAACTACTTAAACGCGTGGACAGGGGAGCCAGCCACCATGCGTCAATTGGCAGCATCATTATTATAACATTCAATATTATTATTAAACTACATGATTTGTTTGACAGTTAAGGTTTTTTTTTTAAAGTCAAATTATACTTCTTCATAGTTTATTAATACTATAACTATATTTAATAATAACAAATGATTTGTTAATAACGCTATATCATATGGTCAAAAAAATTAACGACATATCATATCAGAGAGTATTATAATTTATAAGGTTTCTTTTAGCAACTGATTATATAATTTCTTATTTTATTATTGCATTATTATATGAAAATGGCGGAATTGTTATAATTTAAGTTTCCCAACATCTCTTTTGGATCTTCAAAAATTAAAGAAAATTTATAGGGTGTAATATATAATTTATTAAAATACACAAAAAAAACATTCATATATAGTCATAAAAAAAAGTAGGATTACTATTTAAATAAAAAGATATTGATCGATCGCAGGTAAATTGAAAACTGGCACATAAATCACATTTAAGTCAATAAAACAAAATTATTAAAGCACAAATATGATAAATTGTTATTATTTTCTTCTTTTTTTCGAAATCAAAATGATATCGTTTCTACCTCAGCAATGTGAAAAAATTATATGAAATCTAATATGATCAATCCGTCCAAACTTTGGATGCACGCACCTTAAGTTTTCAAATAAAATACATTGACTATCGCTTCCTCTCATCTAAAATTACACAAACATTTCCTTTATTTTGGAAATATATATAGACCTTCTTTAAAATTAAAATATATATTAAAGAAACTTCCTTTATATATTTGAGATTTTATTTTCATCTACACAATAGTTAATTGACTGTTAATTTTGACTATTAAACATTTTCCGTGACCAAAATACCATTTTCTCAATGAATGAATGAATTATATTTTCCTAAAAATAATTTTAATACATATATGTTCAAAATTTTCAATATATTGTACAACATATTAATTTTTATTATATTTTAAATTTAAAATTTTTTTATCATGCTTATTGAAACTCATTTATTCAGTATTCTTTTATTTATCATATGTTATTAATAAAGTAAGTTTTGAACTGGTATCTTTCAATAGTCAAAACAATATGATATTATTCATTTCAAAAACGGTGTGAAAGAAAAAGAAAGAAAATAAAAGGAGGGTCCCCAACCCAGGAAAAAAAAAACAATAATAAAAAATCAGGGAAAATAACAGCCTTTTGTCCTCTTTCGGTACCCTTCAAATATGCCTTAGCTGTGTCTAATTCCTACATGCTTTTTATTGTTTTGTTGTCGTTTCTATTATATATGTATTTATTTAGGGTTTAACGTGCTTTTATTATAGAAACATTTTTTTATCATACTTAATTATATATAAGTGAGTGGGTTTATAATAGGACCTACTCACTTATATATAAGTGTGACAGAAAAAATATTTTTATAATAAAAATAAAAATATTAAATCCATTTATTTAATTTGACTTGAATTGTTTCTTTCTCCTCTTTTTTGTCTTGGAAGAACTGGGACAACACTATATCATTAGGAAGACCGCTTCTTGCTTTCGGACTGAACCCTGCAGAATTTTGAATTCTTACTTGTAATCATTGAATTAATGCAACTTTATCTCCTTTCGAGATATAAAAAGTAATATATTATTCATAAATATACATATGACAGATTTATTGGTATATATATTGTGTTAGCACTTTGGTTGTTTGAGTGAGGAGAGAATATAAGAAAAATAGGGGAAAAACAAAATAGAGAGAACGCATTTTCTCTTCTTAATTACATTTAAATTAATAAAAAATAAAATAAAATAAATAAAAGTGACTAATTTCATGATAACAATAATAGAGAGAGACCACTTGTTTCTTTTTCTCTCCTTTGGGGAAATTTCTGAAAGAATATTTTTATTTCAAAATCCTTTCACTTTTGTAGAGAAAACTTTGAGAAGAAAATATATGGGCCACATGCTTTCTTTTCTCTTCTACTTTTCTTTTATTTCTTTTGTTATATGAACAAGTGTGAATCCATTGTTTCCCTTGTAGCTTTCTATTCGCAGGGTAAAGAACTAAAGAAGAAATTACATATTTATACACCATATTGAAGGACAATGATATTATATGGAACTATGTCCAAGTTGTCTTCAGATCAAATGGTCGTATTACCTCCAAATACTTTATGCATATCTGAAGGGAACCCAAGATTTTTAAGGAGCATAATAAAGAGTACCAAACCCGAAAACAAGAGAGAGTGCATATATGTAATTAATAGTGGAATCGAAATATCATATCATAACTCAAAATCTTAACGTTTAAGTTTATAGGTTCTTTACTAACAACTCTTAGGAGCAAGTGAAAAGGGACTTACTCTTCCTTTATCATGTTTAGTACAAGGCGTGGAATAAAAAAAATAATATTGGGAATTATTTCCTCACGATGGCTCCAACGAGGGATAAAATCTGGATTAGTTAGAATCAAAAATTCCGGTGAATTAGGTAGGATACTGAAAAAACAAAGCGAAGTTTATAAGTTTTTTCACTTATTATCTATTAAACCTAATTCTATTCGACGTGGTACTTCCACGATCAAGTTAAGTCTACTCACACTTGGCTTCTTAACAATTTTTCCCTTGAGTGTGAGTTTATTATTGACCACACAAACAAGCTCGGGCATACTACTAAAGACACTAGAAATGCTTTGATGGAGATGCTAGAAATGCTTATTGACCGAGGCAACAAAGCCAACCAAATTTGAATGTGAGCTTTAGATGGAGAATACACAAGTCCCTACTGAAATCCAGACCGGTTCGTTCTTCTTTGGGCTTGTGTGGAATTTTGGGCTTGCAGCATCTTCTTCACACAAAATAGAAATATTATATATTTACTAATTTTATTGAAAATGTGTACTAGATGGCAATTTTCATGCCTTTATTTGACATCTTCTTTGTTTTCATATAAATTCTTGTTTATTTGGGTTGATTGTTTTATTATAGGGTTCGAAAGACCCAAATTATTACAAATTTTATATATCAAGATGGATAAATTAAGCTTGTCTGGATCATTTTTGAGGTTTTAAAAGTGTCTATACACATAAATCATATTGATATAAAACTCTTCTCACAAACAAAACAATGTCAAACGCAATCTTTAAAACCAACAATATTTTTGACTTTGTCAGACAACCCGACTTCTTGCCTCTCAATTTCTTCTATTTTTTTTTAACCTCACACTTTTTTTCTTTTAATTTTTTTTTTTTTGGATCAAACTGAATTCATGACTAGATCTAAATGAAAATGTAGAATTCCAATTAAATATATTAAGAATTTGAAAATCTCATAAGTAATTAGTGATTGATATTAAAAATTGCAGTGATTTACTTGTAAGTATAGTAAATAGTTAATGAAATATAGTAAATAAAACTGATTTGGAATGTTGATATTTTTAAGATATTTCTCTAAAATTTCCTCATATAATGAACAAATCTAATTTAATTTCTATGGCTAATATATGTGCATGTTTGTATGAGATATATTATCAAAATAGTATATTAGTTAATGGTTTGTTCATATTAACGTATCTAATAATTTATCCTACAAAATGGTGTGACAAATTAGTTGGTGGGGTGGATTTACCACCCAAAAAAAAAAAAGTTGGGGTGCAAATGATGAGGACGAATGGAACAGGTCATGAATTTGATAATAATATTAGTTAAAAATTATTCACTTGTCTAATTATAATCCATTAAAATATTTGATTAAATAAAAATTCATATATACACATGCACACACAAATACAATTATTGCGTGCCGTTCAATTCATTCGGGAATCATACACACACAATATCCAATATCTGATGGTCAAAATTAACTTTTATTTCTAATAATTTTTAAAAGCAAAAGTTGTAATTGGATTATTCATGGTGAATTAATGTTCAACCTGTTCTGCATATATCAGGTTAATGAATGTAGCTTATGGAATTATTGTTCAATTTGTTCTGCATCACTAGGTAATCCAGTAATGTCTGAGACTTTGAGTGGAAAAATGAGGAGAAATTTAAAGTTATCTGGAGAACGAAAGTATGAAACATATATCCAACGCGTTGCATTGTTATATACTCCTCTCCAATTTTTAATATAAAAATTATTTAACAAATTTGGATAGCTTAAGGAATCGGGATAAATTATTTAATTATAAAAAATGTGATATAATCTTACTAAAATACCTATGAAAAACATTAAATTTCATATCTGTTTATAAATTAGTTGTATATTAGTTTAGGAAAATTAATGATAGACACGATAGATAAAATAGATTGAGGTCTAAAACTTAGGACCGAAATCAATTAAGCTCATAAGTCATAACTAGCTTATATATATAGGACTGAAGGAGTATCAAGTAAATGGGACATATATAATAAATAAATGTGTTTTTTGAACATGAGTTTTATAAATGGAAAAAAAAAAATCTATGGAGAGGATAAACAAATTGGATATAGATAGTTTAATTTGGTTAATCATATTCATGATGACAAGGCTACTCTTAAATAAGAATAATATATTGTTTTAAGATAGGGATGTTGTCTAATTCCACGAAAGCTTGATCAATACACCCATCTTTAGGTGTCATGGAAGATATCAGAAGATTGTTTATGCAAGATTATTGAGAAATTTATTACTTTCTGGTACTTAATATAATATATAGTTATTTAATTTGATTATATTAAAATAGTTATTTAGATTAGTTAATATGATATATATTATGTAAAATACCCTAATAATCTTCCTTAATTTCCACATCCCCTCTCCTACTTTATTATTCTTGGTGAAGCACTAATAAGGGTAAATTAGAAAATGATAACAAATATGAAAATCATTTCTTATATTTAGGATCAAGATCAACTCTTTAAATATAATATGTCTTATGTTAAGTGACAGAAGGAGTATAAAAATGTCTTTAAAGAAGCCAATATATATTTATCCTGAATAGCATGAGCTGGATACACCCATAATATAAATACTCAATCCAAGGTTAATATCTGCCTCCAGAATGTAAAGTCATAATGAGACATTATGATTTTTTTGGGTCTTTTAGACTCAATTGTATAGTTGATGAGTTTGCTTCAAACTTTAACATTATCTGTGTATTAAAAAAATATGGAGGACAAGAACATTCTTCCATATATACATGGACCACAAACATTTTGTATTTAAGAAGTATGACTTTTAATCTTTTTTTCTGAAACAAAAAATTAATCCAAATATTCATATAGTTTACCTTAATTTTGAATAAACTATAATTAAATTTATTTGAGCTTATAGTTTATTAGTTTGATTCATTATAAGCATATTCATCCTAGAGTGTAAAACTCATTAATTTTAATTTATATAATTTCATTGGCTTTACGAGTTTTTTTCCCATTATATTTACCATTGTTTTAACACCATGTGCATTTTTTTTTTTTTTGGAATGAAACTTCATAAAAATTATAAATTTAAATTATCGGGTCAAACAATAAGATCCCAGTTCAAAAAAAAAAAAAAAAACTAGATGAACTTAATTCAAAATTGAAGCAAACTATTAGAAGCTTAAGAAACTGATGATTAACTTTCTCCTTTACTTTATGTGCAGAAAGGGAGTTCCCCTCATCATTTAATTAAGAAAATTTTTATAAAATTGTGATCTTTTTCGAAAAATATTAGAATTATCAATTGATTTTGCTTACTTTTCTAAATTTATATAATTTGTTTTAAGTGTCTTACAAACAAAACCAAATGGGGGTAAAAACAAGTATATTGAACTTGAATTTTAGGTAAAGCTATGAATTTTCTTGGGAAAATATACAGCGGGACACGAGCGAGTTGTCGAAGTTGCGTAGCAAGGAAGACATTGAAGAAATATGGTATAATTCCATTGTAAGCAACCATAATTACCTCATCAATGGAAAGAGCCATACGTGAATCAGGGAATTGAAGCAGCATATATACAATCACCGTTTTTAATTTGCCTTATATGAACCAAACAATCTTGTTTACCACTTCAAGCATTCTCAATTATAGCAACCAAACATTCCCTGCCATTTCTCCTCTCCTAATTGGTATAAAAATTTGTAAACATTATGACATATATATTGCAATCTCAATAGATGAAAAAGTATCAAGTTTTATAATAATTTTGTTGGCATTTCCCACTTCCCCCTTGTTTAATATATGCTCTACCCAAAAGTACAAAGTTTACACTATAATATACATAAAGGGTAAAATTGTATATTAATGGGAAAAAAATTAATAAAATGACTTATAAATGGGATCAAGAAAAATCTTATCTCTTTATCTTATAAATAGGATTAGAGTCAGAGGAGTACAACTCTGCATGCCTCTTTGCCAAGAATTACTTATCCTAGACTTGTTTTTATAAGATACAAGTGATAGTTAAAATATTCATCACTACTATGAAATCGTACACTTATATTTAATAAATAACGATCACAATGAATAATTGTTAGTATGTCAAGGTAAAGTTCACGCAAAAATATACAATGTTAATATTTAATGGTTAAATATACATACCGTCATATATTGAAAGGCGGAATTTGTGAAAACAAAAACATAACCATTATAATTATTAGAGTAAAATACTCAAAGCACACTTGCGTTTTGTTTTAATTATACAAACCTTGTCTCTGTTTTGAAAACCCACATAGACATCCCTTGAAATTAAAAAATATATTGCACTAACTTCCCTTACACGCATTTTGAGGCTCTATTTCCATCTGATCAAACTGTTAATTGATCATTAAGTTTTGATCTTTAAGTTTCACTTTTAAACATTTTTGACAAAATGCCCCTATTTAACAACAGAGTTATTTAGACATATATGGGACCAAATACACACACACACCACCAATAATTAATTCTAATAGATTTTATAATTATGTTAAGAATTTATTAATTTTGATATTGTAATTTGCATTTTTTTTTATTTTTCATCTTATTTATTAAAATGTATTATTTTTAGTTTCTTAAATGACTAAAAATATATGTTAAACAGATATTTTTTGCTATAAAAAACGAGGATAATAAACAATATAGCTATGTATAAGTCATTTAAAAATAAATTATATATTTTTAGTTTCTGAAAGTTTATATATTTTAATTATTTATTCATTTTTCAAGTGAAATTTGTGATTTTAGTATTAAGGGTAAATTAATAAAAAAAATTTATTTTTTTATAAATTTTAATTAAAATTAAATTTTTGGAATCTTTTTAGAATATTCTTAATAGAGTTAATAGACTAAACTTAAGTATGTTTTCAAAATATGGGAGATTTCTGTGTAATTAAGACAAAACGGGAGGTGGTTAGAGTATTTTACCCTAATTATTAACTATCACCACTATAGATTCAGACACATATAATACTTGATAAATAACGGTTATAGCAAATAAATGTCATGTATATCAAGGTAGAGGTCACACATGAATATATAACACTTAAAAGTAACTGTTAATTATACACACCATCATGTAATGCGATGCAGAATTTACGAAAATACAAAAATAATCGCTATAGTTAATAGCCATAATGTATTTAGTGAAAAACAATGACAGTTCTTTTAAAATAACCGCCATGTAACACTTACAAATAATTCGTTTTCCCCAAAACACTTCTTTATATGTCATAACTCCTCGTAACATCGTCGAACCTTTATAAGTTATAACCCTTTGTAGCATTCGTTAAACCTCTATTTAAACTCACATATTCCTTGTTATTCATATTACTTTTCTTTATTGGCCTACTCCTTCTCTCCTACATGATGTTAAGATCTCAGGAAGCTCCTCCTCTGCCATTGCCACCGCCGCCAACACCACCTGCTCCTCCTCCTCCTAAAATAGAGGCATTGATGCAACTATTGGCATGCCACAACCATACAAAGCATCTCACCGCATACAGTCATACACCAACAAGTTGAGCCTCATACTATGTCACAATGAGGTTGAATATAATTTACAGTCAGACCCTTTATCCTCTTCCTTAGATGATGAGAATGAGGAGTAAGAGGACAGTAGTGGTTGTGATGACTAAACGTCACTATTGTATTTTTAATTTATTAAAAAAAATAACTTTAAGAAAAATAACTTCATGCTTCACTATTATTAATTAATAATCGTAAAGAATTCTTGTAACGTGGTTACAAATAACACCAACATAATTAACAGTTACAACTTAATAAACGTTAATTAAAGCTTTTGAAACATTTTCTCTTCCCTATGATGACTCTGTGTGCCTCCTCTTTATTTGATGATTGTTAGGAGAACTAGATACCCTTTCATTACTTCTTTTTCAACTTCTAATGCGTGTGGTGATGGTTATTTCATGTCCTTTCTAGATGTCTATTTAAACTCCCATTGTCATTTATTTTCCTACACTTTCTTCGTCATCATCCTCTTTGTTCTATCAATTACCAAGATGAAAAGCTGCATGGAAGAATTTCTAGAAAGCTTTCGGCATCATCCTCCACCTCCTTCTTCTCCTTGTCCCCAACCTCTATCTCCTACTTCTCCTTGCCAACATCTACTTCGCCACTACTGCCTCCTCCTCCTTTGTCTTTACAACCTATTCTTCAACAAATGGGGGCAATGTTACGACATGCAGAAGACACTAACCATGCCATGAGGAGGACTTTTTTTTTTTTTATACTATTACGTATGAACAAGAAGGTCAATCTCATATTTGATGACTATGAGATTTACCATGATCCTAACAATGATCTTGGCCACTCCCTTGGTGAGAAGTAGCCTAATGATTTCATCAATTCATGAAGGTACTCTCTACTATTTTTTTTTTCATTTTAAAATTTTAAATATATTGTTACAAAAATATATAACAACTATCATGAAATAATATAAATAACAATTCTTTAATTGTTCTTTTGAAACAACTGTCATGAAAGAGAAGATGAATAATTGTTTTTTTTAAACAACCATCATGTAACTTATGGCACAAGAAAAAAGAACATTATTGAGTGCAGATTGATACTCTTCAACTTCCAACACATACTTTACTTTTAATCTATTTAAACTCTTCATTTTCATACCTTTTTCTTCATCATCTTCCTATGTACTTCTCATTATCATGGTGAAGCAACGTGGTGAAGAAATGTTGGAAAATCGGCCTCCTCAATCTCCACATCCACCTCCTTCTCCTGCTCAAGCTCCTCCTTCTCAAGTGTATGTTTGCTTGCTTCTCTTCCTTCTCCAATCCAACCTCCACCCCTCTCGTACTCTTCCTTCCCAACATGTACCTCTGTCTGCTTCACCGCCCCCTCCCCAACCTATTGCTCCAAAATATGTTCCAATTTGGAACCATTATTTATCTGAAATGAGCATATATAGCACTTTTATATATGACGGTTCAGAACCGTCATATATATTCAATAATAAATATCATATATGTGCTATGTGGTGGTGAATTAGTGGTAATAAACAAATTCTAGATATTTGCTATTTTTATTATTTTCTCCAAGTGAGATATCAACTCTATCAACAATTTCATGATATTTTAATAATTTCAAATAGAGATTTTACTTCCAATGCATCCACGGTAACTGTTTATTTTTTAAAAAATTTTAGGAAGGGAGTTCAGCTTACCCACAATTTAAGGATTTAAGGGTAGGGCAACTGACACTTGACCTCATCACAAGAACTGAAGCACTCATACTCATGGACGACTAATTTATTAAGGTGGCAGCACTACCAAAAAAATGCTATTACAGATGGAATCACAACGGAACATCCGTCGGAAAAATTACCGATAGAAAAATTCCAGTTGTAAATTCTATTGGAACATACATTTTTCGATGGAAAATGTTCTATGGTAATTACCGATGGAGTTACCAATGAAAATTCCATTGATCGGTAATCCATTGGTAATTTTTGCAACAAATTATCAACGGAATTTTTGTCAATATATTTTTTAATTTTTTAATAAGTTATATAATATAAAAAAATACTAAATAATAGATAATAAAAAGAATATATGACAAAAAAATATAAATATAAATAATGAAATATAAAAAATATATTTAATATAATGTATTAAATATATATTATATTAATAATAAATATTAAAATGAAATAAAAAAATGATATTAAATAATATATTATAAAAATATATTTTTAATATTATATATTTGTGTGTGTAATAATTATGTGCATAAATAACACAAGGTCAAAACAATTCAACTGGTAAAAGCATTAAGGACGCACTCAACAACCATTATATGATGTGGATGAGAAGCTGATGTCGATTTTTTATTTTAAAAAATAAATTAAAATTTCCGACGAAAAATTCTGTCTGTAACTTCCGAGAGAATTAAAATTCCATCATAAACCAATTTGTTACGTAAAATTTAGAAATGAAAAGGATTCTGTTGGTAATTCTGTTTCTGTCACTAATTCATTGGTAATTCCATTTGTAATAAGTTGGGTGGGCCTTGACTTCAAAGATGCCTTCCTAAGTGCCACAACGCTAACCTTTTAGTAAAGGTATCTGACCCTTTGACTGCTGAACCCATAGTACAATGGATGCTTTCCCTACAACTTTTTTCTCATAAATAGATACAAAAGATGGCATAAGTATAATGAAGTCATTAAAAAACTTTTTTTGACCTGAAATCATTAAAAAAAAAATTAAAACATTGATCTTTGGTAATTTGGACTATGTTTAATTGTTCTATGGCTCCCTCCAAAAAAAAAAAAAAAAAACAGAGAGAGAGAGAGAGGGAAAAAGAAAGAAGAATCACCAATTTTAATTCTATATATCACGGTCAATTAGGAGCATTTAACTGGTGGGTTATTTGGCACGAAAATGAAAAAGAATTATAATCAAATAAATAATTTTGAAAATTTTAAAAACATTGCAGCTCTTTTTCCCCGAAAAAAAAAATCAATTATACAATACCCCTATTTTTTTTGTATAATTTATTTTCTAACAGTTTTATAGATCTAAAATAGAAGCGAGTTCGTGAAGAACTATTAATTTCTTTATTTCAAAAATACTATTCATGTGAATTTCCAATTAATGGAAAAACATTATATGCTTTTACCATGTACATTATGTTTATATCATATTATTTCATTTTAGTTTTTTAAGCTTAAAGTGTATTTTTAATTCTTTAGTCTTAACACAGTTAGTATCATTTAATAGAAAATGATGACTCATCAAATCATATTATTTTAATTCTAGATAGCTGTCACGCTAGCTCAACTTATTATAATACTAATATTAATAACCCACCTAATGTTTGCTAAAAAAAAAAAAAAATCACATAATAATATCTTAATTAATTTTTCCATCTGCTCTTTCTTCCCCCATTAAAAACCCTTCCGCCAAAGCTTTCTTCCTCCATGAATTTTCAATGGCTTTCATAAGAGATGAATAAAATGGACCCCAAGGCATTTCCCACCAAATGGAGCACTCACAAAACCTTTGAATTTTGTGAGTGCAAGAGGATGGCGCACCATAACCTTTGAATTTTGCTTCCTTTTGTACAATCCCATATGTATTCTCATCTCAATTCTCATCTTGGAAACTAATTACCATTGCGATTGTAGTCCCAATTCCCATCATCTTCCCATATTCATTTGAGAACTAACCAATTTCATCTATGGAAGAGGTATGACGTCTTCTTATTTCTTTCGATCCATGAGGAAGAAGGCATTGCGGCAATAGGGGTAGGGGTTTCTCACGAGGAAAGTAGAGCACTTGATTAAAAAGAGGATTTATTATTATTATTAAAAATATGAATTTGTTAAAAGATTTGAGTTGATATGGCGACTAGCTTTAATATTAAAAATGTGACTTGATGAGTTAGCATTTTTCATTAGATGGGGTTAACGGTATCAAAATTTAATGATTAATAATGCATTTTTTAAACTTAAAGGACGGAAATAAAACTTAATATAAACATAAATGATCAAATATACTCTTTAGCCTAAAATGTATAATCAATAGTATTCAAAATAATTTGTAGACAATTTTAACGACGTAGCTAACTCTTTTTTATTGTGATGAAATATTTGAAAATGACTTACATTGAGAACTGAAGAAAGTATAAATAGAAAAAAGAAAAAAAAAAAAGAACTAAAGGAAGTATAATGTAAAATTTGTAAACTACTACAATGTTATTTCTGCAATTAATGCTAGAAAAATGTTTCTAATAATTACATAGCATTAGCATGATAAATACAATTATATAAAAAAATCAAAATCAATTGAGAGTATTATAAATATAAAATATATAGATTTATGCATGTATATATGTATAAAGCGTAAAGAGTTGCTCTAAAATTCAATAAAAGTTAAAAAGATTATACTGACTAGAGTCCTGAATTTTAACTTCTTACTCAATTTAAGTAGGTTTTACATTTATGGGTTAAAGAAAATGAAGCCTATATTTCAAAAATAGAATATTATATATTCTTAATATATATAACAAAAATAGAGTATTATCCTACTAGATAGAGTTGCACTACAAAAAAAAGGGGTCAATTTGTAGCAGTTACAATGAGGTAATTGTAGCGGTTTTAACCGCTACAAATGATATTAGTCGCGATTCATGAAACCGCTACAAAATACATTGTCGCAAACAAATTTGTAGCCGTTTTAAATAACCGATACAACATACTAAATAACCGCTACTGAAACTGTAGTGGTTCAACATAACCGCTACAATTTTTGTTAGACATGACGTCAACGTCATCAAATAGTAGCGGTTACAAAAACCGCTATAGGGTGAAATATATTAGCGATTTTATAAATCGCTACTACTCATGTACAAGTTTATTATGTAGTAGCGGTTGAGACACCGTGACCAATGGTTCCTACCATTTTTGAGGTTTGAATTCATTTCATACTTGTAGCGGTTGTATAACCACTATAATATATTCCCGCCATTTTTTCGAAATAAATATTTTGCCGCGATTTTTTCATTTCTGTTATTTGTAGTGGTTTCTACCCGCTACAAAATATTCCGTAATTTTTTATTAAATTTATTTTTCATATTTGTGGCGGTTCATATAACCGCTACAACGTCATAAAAAAGAAAAAAATAAAAATAAAAATTCAAATAATATTTTTTGGGTGAATTAATTTATTATTGTCTAAAAAATTTATCAAAATAGTATTTATATAATTCTTCATTATCAATATTTTAAAAGTTATTAAATATTTTATCATCAATATTTTCTCCGAAAAAATGATATTAAAAAGTGAGATTGGTTATATATATTTATTGTATATAAATGGTTTATTATATGTTCATTTAAATAATATGCAATATTAAAACTAATATTTTGGGCAACAATAAAAAATAAAATCAATATGTCTAAGAATATATTAAATATTATGTGTGAAAGTAGATAAAATAATAAATTATGTGAAAGTTGAAAGAAAAATGTCAATGAAGCTAAATAGAAATTAGGGGAAAAAAATCATACAATTTTTAAGAAGAAAGAAACATAATTAGAAATGAAGAAGAAAAAAATAAATATTGCGATAATCATCATATTTGATTCGGGTTAACAACACTTACCTTCTTGAAATAATTAATCTCATTGGGAAAAAGTAGAAATTTGAGAGAAAACGAGGAGAAAATGTGCTAAAAAACGATAGTGGAACATATTAAATGAGGTTGGTGGGGTGTTTATATTGGTATCTACGTCACTGTTTTGTAGCGGTTGAAGTTTCGGTTCTTGTAGCGGTTTAGGATATGTAGCGGTTTTTATCTGTATCAGTTGATGTGGCACTCTTTGTAGCGGTTTTTGCCTATTTTGTAGCGGTTAAAAACCGCTACAAATAAGTTGAAATTTTTTACCGCTAGAAAAAAGCTACAAATAAGTTTTTTTTGGAAAAAAATATATAAAGTCTTACACATTAAATCGTAAGCATAACTTTAATTTTTCCTCTCAATCTTTGTCACCATCCCTACAAAAAAAAGTTTCAATAAAATGTCAGTTGTGAGTTGATGAATATGTTTGAACACAAATGCAATTTTGTTTAAATATTTTTATATCATAAAGCGTATGTTAAAAAACGTACCGAACTATAGGTAAATTGTCATTGCTGTCAGGGAAGAAGTTCTCAAAACTGGCGGGCTGCAACAGCTCACTCTCGTAGGCGACGTTATCAGTATCACTCATGTCGTAAAGGTCTCGGGGCTTTAAGTGAACCACCATATGCCACTACCTGTGTCTCTCATCAACGACATAATAAACCTGATGGGCCTCTGAGTCAAGATTATACGGCTCATCATCTTCAGACTGTCTAGTGTGAATAGGCCGGGAGAAATTCACTGATGTGATGCCTAAGTCGTCAGTGGTGAGTCCACGGGACGTTGTGGTATTCACCCACAAACACTTGATCAACGTCACCGTGAAAAGGCCTTGGTAATTTATCTTGACCACATCAAGCAACTTTCCATAATACGGGACGTCATCGAACTGCATGTTCCCATCACTGCTTCTCGTGTAACCCCTTGTCCCAAACGTGCCATATACACTTGAGTTTTGGGTCAGCAATCCCTGATCTCGTGAAACGGTGCAAAACTTGAAATCGTTGACATTGTATGCCGTAAATCTTTGGGTGTGGTCAAGCGGGCCGAGTGCAAGAGCTCTGAATTCTGGGGAGTGCAGGTTGTGGTCATTCATAATTCTCCTCAGCTGACGCTTGACATAACTCCTAAATTCCTTGCAATTAAACATGTGAAGAAAACAATGAAATGTGAGTACAAAATGTAAGGAAATATAAACGATAACATATATATGTGCCCAATCCTTACTGAAGGTATGGTTCAACTTTAGTGCAATTAATCAAGACATGTCTATGTGCTTGAAGCTTATCAAGTGTCGTCAGCTTGAAGTTCTCAGTTCTACCAACTGGTCTTCCAACACGAGGGATTAACAACTCTGTCGTTGATGACTTTGGCTTAGGCTCAGGACAGTCGTCCACACGAGGCGGTCGGTTAAATGATGTCTTAATGTCATCAAAGTACCTGGAACAAAAATACAAGACCTCATACCCAATATAACCTTCTACAATTGAACCTTCAGGCCATGCTTTATTCCTGACGTAGGATTTAAGTTTCCCAAGAAACCTATAAAGTAATGAATGAAAAATGTTGAGACATTAATGCTGAAATGTGTGACTAGATAGTAATCGTAAAGTGATTAATTTTAAATGAGTACCTCTCAATAGGATACATATCGGTAGTGAATTAGGCCAGCAAGCTTTGTTTCATGCACAAGGTGTACTGTCAGGTGAACCATGACTATGAAAAAGGACGGAGGAAAGATCATCTCTAAATGACACAGCATAAGAATGATTTTTTGTTGCAGCTGGTCGAGCTCCTCCATGGTCAAAACCTTGGAACACAACTTCCGGAAGAAAGAACACAGCTCAACCAAAATGATCGACACATCGGGAGGCATCGTATCTTTGATGGTAAGCGGAAGCAACTGTTGCATAAGGACATGTGAGTCATGACTCTTCAGCCCAATAACCTTTTGAGCCTGCAAATCCACATATCTCGAAATGTTACTTGAGTACTCGTCTGGAACTTTTTTTTCCTTCAAAGTCATGAGGAAGATTTCTTTATTCGGTTTTGTCAGGGTGAATTTTGCCAACTGAAATCTATCATGCTCATCCGGCCACATGTCTCCACGAACTCCCATCTCTCGTAAATCTTTCCTTGCCTGAGGATGATCTTTTGACTTGCCTGGTTTGTTTAGAATCATATACAACACATTGTCGCACACATTTTTCTCAATGTGCATGACATCCAGACTGTGTCGGAGCAAATTATCTTTCCAATAGGGCAAAGTGAAGAAGATGCTTATCTTCCGCCATTGCTGGGGCGAAGAACCAGACGTCCTGGAGGTCTTTGTATCGGCCTTTGCTTGATCGTCTTTTTTTCCAAGCTCAAACTCAACATCTTGAAGTTGCTCTATGATATCTTCACCGGAAAAAATCTGAGGAGCTCCTCTTTTTCCCTATTGCCCGTTGAAGCGATTGCGTTGCAACCTGAACCTGTGCGTACCATTGAGAAACCTCTGATGACCTATGAAGCACCACTTACGACTGTAGGGAAGGCACACCGAGTTAGAGTCAAAATTGCAAGCTGGACACGTAAGGCCGGAGTGCAGGTTCCACCTAGATAATGTTCCCAGGCCAGGAAAGTCACTAATCATCAACATCAAGGCCGCACGCAACTTGAAAAGTGTCTTGTCATGCGAGTCATATGTCTCGACCCCTATATTCCACAACTCGACCAACTCGGAGATAAGCGGTTGGAGATACACATCGATGTCATTTCTCGGTGCCTTTTTGCCTGGAATGATCATAGACATAATGTTGGAGCTTGGTTTCATACACATCCAGGGGGCAAGTTGTAGGGGATCAAGACAACCGGCCAAATACTGTAGCTTGTGCTGAGATTCCCAAACGGTTTAAAACCATCGGTTGCTAAAGCGAGACGAACATTTCTAGGATCTGCCGCAAAATCTGGAAGTTGTGAGTCGAACGCTTTCCACACTTGAGCATCCCGTGTATGTCTGAGTTTACCATCTTCGCTCTTGTCAGATTCGTGCCACCTCATATGCTCAGCTGTCCTGGACGACATACACAATCTTTGTAAACGAGATTTTAAAGGAAAGTACCTAAGAATCTTTGCGGTTTTCTTCTTCTTCTTTTTCCCTTTCCGTACGTCCTGAACCTCGAAGTGTGACACTTCTTACAAGTCTCCTTGTAAGCGTCCTCTCCCTAATAAAGCATACAGTCGTTAGGGCAAGCATCGATCTTTTCGTAGTTCAGGCCTAATTTGTTAATTATCTTCTTGGCCTCGTAGAAGTCTGTAGGAATGTCTGCGTCGGGGAAAGCATCTCGTATCAATTCCAGCAACATCGACATTGCCTTATTAGTGATCCTACACATGCACTTGATATGGTACAACCTGATCAGGAAAGATAACTTGGAGTATTTTCGACAACCTTAATACAACGGATGATCACTCTCATCCATCAGGCTGAAAAATTCTCGTGCTGCTTCATTCCTGAAGAAAACAGGTTCTGCACCCTGAACTTCTGCTGTGAAGTTGTCGTCCTGAACACCAAAAGCATCACGAACTGCTTCATTAACCAGATCATCTTGAGCTACTTGATTTCCTACTTGTGAGCTTCGAGGAAATTGATCCCCATATCGCATGCCATGTTTCTCACCATGGACTCCCCAAAATGTATATTCCACTGGGAAAGGCTTGACAAGAAGATGTTCCAAAGTACCCTCCCGTGTTTGCCATTTCTTAAACTTGCATTGACAACACGGACACACGATCTTCCCATTAATGCTAGCGTGAGAGAAGGCGAAATCTAAGAAATTTTTCAATCCCACTACATATACGGGAGAATTGCGTAGCAACTTGATCCATGACTTATCCATATCTAGTCAACAAGCTAGGATAGACTACAAAACTAGGATAAAATGTTTAATTCTCTTCAATTGACGTGAGATCCATTAAATGTAGTCTCAAATAATTTGTAGCAGTTATAAACCGCTACATCAACCGCTACCACTAGAAAAATACATTTAGTAGTGGTTTATAACCGCTACATAAACTACTACATCCCCATTGCAATTTGAAATGTACAATTCCCGCCATAAATTAGTAGCGGTTGTCTAGCCGCTATTAAAACCACTACAAAGTTTTATTTATGTAGCGGTTATATAATTGCCACAAAGTAATTGCCACTTGTAGCAGTTCGTTTTCCAGTACCCACTACAAAATTGTAGTGGTTTCCTCTAGAAATCGCTACAAAATGTATTTATTGTTTTTTTAAAAAATCAATATTTAAATATTTTTTTTCAAAAAAGTATTTTCAAAATTGATAGCTTTAGTGATAACAACAATAAATTATTTTTACATCTCGATTTTTTATTTGTTAGATATTATTTTATTATTTTTCTTACAACACCTATTTTATGTAACTATAATTATATATTTATGTAACTAATTTAAAGAAATCTAAATACTTATAAACTACAATAAATGAAAGTTAAGTATTTAAATTGTAGTCAAACAAACCAAACATCATAAACATCAAATAAACATTTTAAATAAATATATGTCTCTAAAAATAGAAACTAACAATCAAGAGCCTGATGATTAGGTCCTATCTCAGTAGTGGCATGGGCAAGAGCAGAGGTAACAACACCCTCATCATCATCATCATCATTAGCAGCAACACTACCACCAGCACCAGCAGGCGGCGGGTGATCCTCATGGACGAACGAAGGGGAAGGAATGAGGGGCACCTCGTCGTCGATGAATGAAGGGGAGGCGAAAAGTGCCTATTAGGTAGAAACTCTGTAAGGGCACCGTGACAAGCATCTCAACTATGCTTATTCGAAGCATACCACCTGTTAGTCCGGTCCTGAATGCGCCTCTCCCTGGCAGCCTGCTTCGCCTCAATCCGCTCCCTCTCTGCCGCCTGTGCGGTCACCATGACGACCGCCTTCTTAGCAACCAGGGCGGCAACCCTATCCTCAATCATGGCTTCTAACCCCTCTGGTGGTGGCATACATCTTACGCTGGAGGTTCCGGCCTCAGATGCGGAGGACTTGCCATAAACAGTGTTGGGCCTCGCGCCTAGGCCCATACCCTTAACGTGCCTGGGATGCTCGACTTGGCCCACACCAGCTTTTAATGGGGCCGTAGGGTTCACAGACCCTTGTGACTCAGGGGTTTGGGAAGCTCGCAGCTCTTCCGTGGTTTGCTTAATCCGGGCTTGACAGGAAGATTTCAACAAATAGTAATTGAAACAATTTAATTGAATTTGAATATATTACATTAACAATATCAATAATATTTTTCAACTTACTATGATCTCCTCAGCCGCCTCAGATGTCAGTATGTCATCACGATGTCTATGGGTGCGTGTGAAGAGCTACCCATAGTTTGTTTGATGGTTCTCCTCCCACGCCTTCCCTTGCTGTAAGAATTAAAAGAAAAAAGTTTGTTATTTAAAAAATGGAGCAATGAATGTTTTATTAAATTTATTTTAAATCTCAACATACCATCTCACTGTAGGTCATAGCAAACGTCTTCGATCCTGCCGTGTGATGGACCGTCTAGGCTGCTCGGCTCCTGGTGTTCCTCTGGGACAAAAGCTGTGCCTCTGCACTGCTCCTATACTGCACAAAAGCTGCCCAGTCATTGGGATCCACACCGTCTGGGACATTCTCGATCACCTGTTGTATAGGAATCGTCCCATCTCCATTCCTCTTGAGGTACAAACGATTCCTTTAGTTCTTCCACGTATCCCCAATCTTCAGTAATGACAACCTTTTCGCCTAGCCTCCCACGTTAAACTTCTCTTATATCATAATAAATTACTAATTAATAAATTAATCATAAAATAAATAGTAACATATAAAATTAAATAAAGCAACTTAACTTACCTGGATAATGTCAGTAAATGCTTTGTCCTTGTTGTTGGAAGGAACACGCTTCCAATCCTTGAAGAATATTGAAAACCATGCCCAATTCCTACCTAAATCAGACAGGAATCGGTTGAACAGGTGACCCCCATTCTCAATTGGTTGGTCTGTCTCCGTGTTCCAGGGGACCACTACTTTAAGGCCCTGCATCAAAGTGACCGCGGCAACATCCAGCGACCTCCTGTTGATTTCCCATTTGTATCTGCACAGTTAAAATAAAAATTGTTACTTTTGCTTTTAAACATAATTTAATTAAATATAAGAAAATAAAATTTAAATTTTCACAAGAAATTAATTACATTTACCTTCCACGTCCACTACAAATCCGGTGGAGTGCGAAGACAATGGTCGGGGGTCCCCTTGGTCCCGCTCGTTCTCCTGGTCGAGAAACTGTTCGGCCTCGCTCACAGAGAAGTTTATCTCAACCTCCTCATCTTCGTCGAGGTCGCTTATCGAGAGAGTTGCGCCATGTTCTCCGCCTACTGTCTCTAGGGTCTCTATCGCAGGGATCGGTTCATCAATAAAGATGTCTTCATAATCACTCCCCGTCTGAGGGGGTGGAGGCAGACTACTCCCCGTCTGAGGGGGTGGAGGCAGATTCCCGGGCCCACGGCCTCTCGCATGACCCCGTCTACTGCCACTTCCTCTTAGGACAGCCTTACCCTTCCCTTTATCTCCGTTAACCATATTTTACAGTAGAGAGAAGAAAACAAAAGTTGAAAGTGAAGAGAAATGAACAGTAGCGTGAAAGGAACTGCGGTTAATACTGCGTCATTTTGTAGCGGTTAAATTGAAAAACCGCTACCAAAATGAATAAACTATAGCGGTTAATGCAGACCGCTGCATCAACTGCTACAAAATCAAGAAATAGTAGCCGTTACTTTAGTAAACCACAACAACATTGAACAAATAGTCGCGGTTAGATTCAACCATTGCTTAAACCGCTACTAATTGTGTGGCGTTTGACATATTGTAGCGGTTTAAGCTAGAACCGCTACTAATTTTGTAGCGATTTGAGTGAATAACCGCTACTAAGGTTTTTTTTTTTTAAAAAAAAAAACCAAACTAATTGGCTTATTAGTTTTCATCTAATGAAACTAATAAGCCAATTAGTTTGGTAAAAAAAATATATTTTTTCAATAAGTGTACTGAAAATAGTCCAACAAGTCCATGAATATTGGGCTTTAATGTAGACACCGATCTCTCTGAAAAGGCTCACCGAGTCATTTTGATCCGAGGTATTTTACAAAAAGAAAAGTGGCTACAATCAAAACCCAACATTCGGTCGCTTGTTAAATGATCCTCAGAATAATACAATTAGCCTTCACATCAGAGAAGAAACCAAATCAGGTAGTAACTAAAGAACAACCTCCGGTTTCATGGATGAGATATGCAAATATGTGCCGCACTCATTAGAACAAGAGAAGAGATTAGTGCTTTAGATATTTGCCCGACCTTCGTTATTAAATCGATGTTGTTCATTCAGTTACTAGCCGGATCCGGTGATTTCTCTGGATTTTATGTTTGTTGTGATGTACAGTCATGTTTATATACGTTAAAATTTAGTAGTAGTTATTCAAATAACCGTTACTAAATAATAGCATTTGTCGCGGTTGGTGTTTCGGTTTATCCCAACCGCGACAAATAAGTGGTGTTTCGCTATCTTGTAGTGGTTGGTTCTAGTAACCACTACAATTAAAGCGCTGCAAAAATTCACGCCAACTCCAAGTTTAGATTAATAGTGGTTATATTAGACTGACCGCGACAAAATAGCCGCTACAAATATTCGCGCTATTGCGGGCCAAATTAGTGCCAATTTTGTAGCGGGTTACACGTCCTTAATCGCTACAAAGTGCATTGCAGAATAGATCCCCACTTTCGCGCCAGTGGTCCGCTACTAATTTGTTTCGGTTTGGTGTAAAACCGCTACAAAGTCATGATTTAGTAGCGGTTTTAATGAACCACTACTGTATAACCGCTACAAATCATTATTTTTTTTGTAGTGTTGGTTATATAGACCACATGATGTCATTTTGCTCTAGATGAAATCAGATCTTTGAATAGGTTATTAACTATATTATCTCATTTTACAACCTTATTAAGTGTTTTCACTTCGATCTTAATATATGTAAATAATAAAACACAAAATTCCTAATTTTAAATCATCTAAGGGTTCCATGATGAAATTAAAGTACAGTTAGACAATCATGTAATTAAAAAAGATACAGTTATGCGAATCTTTAATATAGTTCCTTTGTACATACATGTGCATGAAGATCTTTAAAAAATAATAGAGGGTTAAAGTGTAAAAATACTCTTAAGTTTTTATCAAAAGTGTATACAATATCATATATTTTTTGGAGATACAAAAATGCTCATAAACTTACAAAACTAGAGAATAAATAGTATTATTGTTAAAAGAGGCAAATCTCCTTAGTAGGACCCACAATATTTAAAAAATAAAAATGGCTACAATTTGTAAATTCCTCTTATGCCCTTCCCTTTAACTCTTTTACCACCCACGTCAACGTCTCTCTATTTCCTCCTTCATCTTATCCATTCTCTTCTCATATGCCAATGACGATAGCATCAGTCTCCACTAATGATGATTGCATCTCCACAGCAAAAACAACTATCATCCACCAGTGATCACAGTGATTCTTGTCTCTTCCAACATCATGTAGATCAACCCCTATTAGGTGGTTCAAATATGGTTGAATTCGACCCATCGCAACCACCTCCACAAAAGGGTGCATACTATGGCAGTGGGGAGGCTAGAGGGATACATAGAAGGTGGAGGATTAGAGAGATCAATTTTGGAAGAAAGAGATATTGATGGGTATCTTGGCAATGAAATAAGAAGGCATTGATCTTGGAGGAGAGAGATTTCCATGAAAGTGGAATATCACTTATAAGGGGGTGTATAGGGGATTTAGAAAAAAAAATCTTTTTTGGATTTAAACGAGGAATAACAATAATAGAGATTGAGACAGAGAGAATGAACATAGATAGATTATATTGGTTCAGTCTAACTCTTTAACCTACTTCTAGTCCCCAGAAACTCTGAGTTTTTCACTAACTTATAATCACAGATACAATTACACACTTTATACTTGAGATGATCCTCTCACACTAGGACTTACTCCCCCTTACAAGTTGTAATTGTACACCCACACTTAAGGTTCCTCAACCTCAAGATTAAATAGATAAACAAATAAGTGTTTAAGACTCCTCATTGAGTAGATGAATAATAATCACTGATGTACAAGAATATCTGAAGATATTAAATGAATTTAATGAAACAATAAATTGCAATAGTCGTATTGAATGCACAGAGTTTCGGTAAGTGGAAAAATTGAATGTGATGAACTTTTATACCATCTTCCATTAATGCCATTGTGAAGCTCTGAATGTAGCCATTGTGACTGTTCGAACTTCCGTTAGGCACAATTGGTTTTTGTTAGGTGCAGTCAACCGTTGCTTCATTACTTTGCTTGTCGTCAATATACTTGTGTACAAAAGTTGACTCAGAATGACTGCCAAAATAAGTATGCCTCCAAGGAATGATTTCATCTGCTACGAGATTTTATTTTGTTTGATGGCTTTGTTTTCCAATGGCATTAAATGCTTCTGACATATATGCTGCTTTTCAATTAATCAACATTTGAATAATGGTTAATGATATGAAATATACTCAAAAGAATATTAGAAATAGTATATTGCAGTACGAGTAATATTTAAATAGAAATCAATGATAACCAAAAATATTTAAACTTATGATTACCATTGAAAGCTAACACAGGGAGGTCACTGTGTGCTATACTTGAGTACCATACTCCCATACTCGAGTACCTTACTCGAGTACATCATTACCTATACTTGAGTAGCATTATATTAGGTTCTTTTAGATACTTTAAACAATAGTACTCGAGTAGCCTAGCTTCCTTACTCAATCACCATACTCGAGTACACTAATGGCAGTACTCTAGTATAATCTTTGCTTGACTAACATTCATAGTTAATCAAAGATACTCGCCAACAATACTCGAGTAGCCATTTTCTTATACTTGAGTAGTACTATGGTAGTTTCAATTCAAATTACTTGTACGACAGTACTCAAGTAATATAGTCCCCTTACTCGAGTACCATACCCGAGTACATAGAAGGTTTTGCTCGAGTATAGTCTCATCTGTACTAAATTTTATACTTGACAGAAGCAGTACTCGAGTACCAATTTGCTCATACTCGAGTAGTAGAAATCTATACTCGGGTACTCTTAACACATATCAATTTTATAAGACTTAGATCAATCATACTCGAGTATTATTCTTACCAGAACTCGAGTAACCTTGTTATCATCAAAATTCCAAGAACTAACATTCTATGCCCTAATTTAATTTTTTGCCTTCAATTTCTTGTCTATAATCAATCTTGTCTGGCTATGGTTCATGGTGGCTCTGGTGAATGTATTTTTAGATCAGTGAATCAGAGCTTGTGAAGGGGAGAATGACAAGATCAACAACATGTAGAGAGTAGAGGACGATAATTTATTTGGTTTTCAGCAGGAGTTTTTTTTGTTAATATTGTTAATTTTCTAGTTCTTCAATCTCATTTGATAGTGGTTTTAGTCATGTAGATAGCTAAAGAGTTAGGGAGCATTGCAAGAAGAACTTGGTATCCTTTTGGATATATTCTAGAATTTTGTTGTAGCATCTAATTCCTTAGGTAGATTTCATCAACTGAAAAGTTCCTTTGGTCTGTACTCATGTCACTGTTCTTCAAGGAAAAATAAAAAAGAGTTGAAGAGGATGTAGGTTGGGAGGGAGAGGGTGGTTTTTTAAGGTGAGGGACATTTTGGTATTTTGATATTATATTTCACATCTATTAAGGCAATTTAAGGTTGATGGTTTCTTATTCCTTCAGCTTTGCAAGTTTATGAACATTTTGGATAAAAATTTATAAGTATTTTTACACCTTAAGCTTGAAGATTAAAAGGTTAGAGGGTGATTATGGTTCAAAAACTTGGAAGGTGGTACAATCTCTCGATTCTTAATATAAATATAATAAAGAGTTAAGTAGAAAGTTCATCTTGGAATTACATGCCCTGGAACAATGTTGCCTTGGAAGATTTTTAAATCTCAATGTCACCCCCGATGTATTAAAGCACAGTAATGTTGCCCTCCCCATTAAAAGCGTTAATTTTCAGTGTTAAGAAGACACATCCCACTCACATGGCACTCTAATCACCTCCTCATTGTCACATACTTCTTCTATCCTCTCCCCTCTTATCCACCTCACAATTGCCCCTTCTTTCCTCTCTTTCCCTCCTCCTATGTTCATCATCACCCAGCTGAATCCATAATCAAACTCGTAAGCCAACATACTTCAATGTCTTCCTATCACATCCAAAAATGCTATAATAAAAAAAATCAAGAGTTCTACAAAAAAAAAAGAGAATTAAATCCATAATCAATAAATCCAAACTTCAATGTCTTTGTCATGCTCATCACATTAATGTCTTCCAATAGTTCAACAAATCCATAACCAAGAAATTAAATTCAGACTCAAAAGATAAAATCAAACCCATAAAATCCATCAGACTTCATGCCTAATCTAGAAAATTATCAAACTCAAAACTTCAAGAAGATAACCAAAAATGAAAAATCTAGAAAAGTGAACAATGAAAAATGTTATTGTGTTATTGTGTGTTAGTTCTCTATGAGTTTTAATGATGACTAACAATTGTAAACACAAAGTGAAGTTTGTCTTTAGTAAGTTTAAAAACTTATTGTCAAAGACAAACTCAAGTTTGAAATTCTAAAACTTGAGTTTGAACTTGACAGAGTAGCTAAGTTTTATGAACTTAAAAGCAAACTGCGGTTTGCATTTACAAACTGCAGTTTATGTCAAAAAGAGAGCACTCAAAGTTTTTCAAAATAAAGCAAACTCTCAAGTTTGTATTAGTAAAATTAAGATTGTGTAAGACATAAACACTTAAATATTTTTGAAAGCAAGCAAACTACAATTTGATACTCTAAAACTTAGTTTTACACCCAACTAATGGCTATATCAAGTTTTCTGTTTTGAGAAAACTCGAGTTTGAATTAAGTAGAGATTTTTTTAAGATTTCATGTTCAAAACAAATTACGGCTTACATCTATAAACTCTAGTTTGTCATTTACAAGAGTTATCAACGTTTTCTATAAACTTAGAAAACTTGAGTTTAATAATGTAAACTCGAGTTTGTCTCAGGCAGAGAGATTTCAAAGTTCTTCGTTTATAAAGGAAACTCGAGTTGAGTTTTGGAAACTCAAAGTTATGTCAAATAGAGAGCTATGCTCTATTTTTTGAACTTGAAAACTCCAGTTAAGCTTTGGAAACTCCAATTTTGAACTTTGCAGATTTAAACTTAATTTCTCTTCAAAAGTCAGAAACTCAAGTTAGTCATTAAATGACTCGAGTTTGCTTATGTGCTCAAAATGTATTTCAAACTTCAAGTCACAATGGTCATTCCCAGAATGAACTAAATTAGAGTTTGATGCTTAATGACTCGAGTTCTGCATTGTTTCAAAATGTTTCAAAAATCTGATATTGCGATGGTTATTCCTAGAATGAACAAAACTCCAGTTTGTTTTAATAAACTCGAGTTTTTGTCACACAGTTTGAAACTTTGATTTATCGAAATCTATGATTTGATCCTGCTTAAGCTATATACTTCATGATTTCACTTTATATTATTCCCTGTTATACTTGTTCAATTTGCTCATGAGTTTCAAATGAATTTAGCAAGGATCAAGGTGAAATCAAATCTGGGTTAAATGAATTAATGAAGAACCATGAACAAGCCTGAACTTTCTCTTCTATTCCAATAGTTCAACTCAGACTGTTATTGATTGTCGAGATCACTCTCCAATTGTCAAATGAAGTTTATGGAATGACAAGAATGTTGGAAAATCAACTGCAACAACTCTATTCTAGATTTCTAGCAAAGAAAGCAACAGAGAAAAATATGCAACTATCATATTCCAGATGTCAAGCTTAACAATGAAGTTTCAGAGAGAAGAAAATGCAACGGCTAGTTTCTTTGGTTGACTACAAATACCTAGGAAGACTTGAAGAATAGGACACAACAACAACATACGATTACAATTGATTTCATTCTTTGGTGTGCATACTACTATTTGAACTTTAGTGTTTATCCATATCTGCTCTTTAAGAGAGTTTTTTTTTTAAGAAAAATCATTTGGTTACTCGTTTGAGAGAACTCAAGGTTGTGGAACCTGTGAGTTGGGTTATTTAATTACAAAGTGTAAGGGGGAGTAAGTCCTAGGTGATTAGGATTACTTGAGAGTTACATTATTGTAATTAAAGGTTATTGAGATAGTTGAAAATCGCAAAAGGTATCTGGGGACTGGGCGTAAGTCAAGGATAGGACCGAACCAGTATAAATCTTACTGTGTCAAGCTCTTCTTCCCTTGTCTTTTATACTCTGTTTTTTGGTCTAAACTTGGGTGTTTCCAAAAAGAATTTTTAAGATCCCCAATTCACCCCCTCTTGGTGATTTCTCTCATTTACATTGTGCACATCACAGACATGGCTTCATTGTCGACTAGTAAGCATAAAGAAGTTTGATGGAAAATGAGCCAATAAGTGGCGATGATGAGGTGGATAGGAGAGGAGGGGGCAGAAGAAGTAGATGGTGATTTGATTGAGAAGTGTCTTTTTAACAGTGAAATTAACGTTGTTAATAGAGAGGGTAACATTGTTACATTTTGATATTTTTGGGGCGGTATTAAAACTAAAAAAGCTTTCAGGGCAATATTGCTTCTGGGTGTGAACTTTCAAGGCGAATTTTCTACTTAACCCCATAATAAATCATATCCAATAACAACAACAACTACTTTATAGAATACAACTCAAATGTGTGATGAGAAAGCTCCACTACCTTTTTTAAAAAACTTTTATTATGTGTTAATAAAAATTGATTTAGTTGGTAAGGAGTTAGTTTATAACCTATAAGTTGGTGATCGGTTCAAATCTCGTATTGTCGATATATGCTTTTTGAGCTTAGAGACATACTTTAGCTTTGGTGAGCCACAAAATTCAACCCACAAAAACTTTTTATTACAAAAAATGACATTTTTACAACCATATTCATGAACTGATATAGAAATTGGTGTTGTAGAAAGTCACTTATTGAACTGGTTCCAATTAAAAAGTTTATGTACCAATTAAAAAAGAGAAAAATATAGAGAAAAGAATTTTGAATTTTCAAAATTCCAAATTATTTTCGTTCTAAGAGTTGAAAAGAGAATGATAAAACTTAATAAGCAATTTACAATTCATTTTTGGGAAATACTTTATTTAAAATTTTATAATTTTATAATTCTTTTTCTATCTTTTTCCCTAAGAAAAAAAACGGGTCTATATAGGGTATCTCTACAACTGATTCATGGAGTTCACTTTTTACATTTATTATCTATACAATCGGTGTTTGAAAAAAAAAAAGCCTTCTACACCAAATGTTTAAATAATTGCCACAACAACAAAAAACTGTAATAACTTATCTACAAAAATGTTACCATGTACCATGTCATACCCCTTGTATTTATGACATTTATCATAGTAATAGAACGATATATAGTGAACAACACATATAGAATAGTAAACTGATAATAGTAAACATTATTGGAATTGTTCAAAAATAATAGTTCTTAATATAGTGATCCAAAGTAAACATCGGTGTTGATATATACTATGGCCCAAAATAAGTTGAAACAAAACTACTATAACTATATAGCTTTATCTAGTATCTAAGCGGCAATTATCAGTACTCTGTAATTGCTGTCTTTCCATTTGAGATACACCCGCTGCTTTGACCATGTCTCGAACCTGAGCCCTTGGGAACGGCTTGGATTCAATTTGAACCCTAGAATAACATGTTAATCTCATAAGTAGAGTGTAAACAGTATATGAAGGTTAAGATAAACAGTCCACATAACATAAAACATCCAGATCACACGCACACGTGCACACACACACACACACACACCACACAACTCCTAGCGCTAGGTATAACAAATTGGCATGTACCAAGAATCCTCTTGTATGTCGGAGTTCTCAATCGGAACACCCAACTAGGAATATTCGAATGGAAACTATCGAGAGTTCTATCCAGAATCCACTAGTGTTCTCAATCAGAAGTGCCTCTAGTTGATTGAATGTAACTAGGTTAGCCACCTAAAAACTACCAGTCCATTAGGCCCTATGCCTAGTTCTAACCACAGGAAGGTACTCTATAGTTAGCTATTCCGCTCAATCAAACCACGAGTGGTGTTGGTCCCATACAGGACGGGACAATCACATATTTGATTCAACAATCATACATAGCTGCACAAAGTATGTGAAATTAAAGTTACTACCTGATAGCTTTTAAATCGTTTGGGATGTTTCCTAGGTGCTTTGCTTGTTTGGGCGATTAGAAGTTCCTATATGAACAATAGTCAATACTCACTCTAACTCTTGACATTCCAAATATTAATGTCATCTATGTCCAAGAATCTATTGTACATTTGAACTTCAAACCAGTCATCATATGCTATCATATGTGTCATTTTTGTCTCTTTTTACAAGTATTCTAGAATTTTCACTACAACTTTGACAAATCATATCTCTTTGCACAGGTGTCGAAATGGAATGATTCCAAAGCCTATAGACCCATTGTTAAGTCTAATATCATGTAAAAATAGTTCCAATAACCATCCATGCACATATCAGCCCATATTGCACCAAACAGGGGCTGATATCCAGATTGCATTCTAGAATTTTAAGTTACGTTAAAAAATTCATAACTCAATGTACACATATCTAAATTAGACCAATAACCTATCAAATTAAAGCTTACTATGTTTATTTTATTCCTGTAAAATTTCATGGAAATTAGAAATCATTTACTACTCCAAAAATGCGTCACAAGATTGTTGCCCAAACTGAAATTTCCAAGGCAAATTTTCAATTTTGACAAAATTTGATCTCGGAGCTTCCAAAATTCCTACCGAACCTCTACCTACCCAATTTCACATTTTGTTTTTGGTAAAAAGAGAGGCCTAAGCCTTCATATATTAGAAATAGTACAGAGGGGATTAAGTCCCATACAATCGTTCATAAACACAGCCCTAAGATTATTCGGGCACACATTCAAAATAGAGGATTTAGATAAACCCTCTTTAGCTAATCTATCAGCCATAGCATTCGTAATACGAGGTATATACTACACTATCACCTCCCAGTTCTGACTCAACATGGTTCTAATTTGTAGGAAAACATTGCTGCTATTAGGGTCATTCTGTCTCAACTTTAGCTTTTCAATCAATAACTTAGCATCAGATTCCACAATGACTTTTTTATAGCCTTCTTCCCACGCCTGCTTCATTCCAAATAGCATCGCCTATTCCTCCGCATCATATACCTCACAGCAGCCCAAATATTGTGTGAATCCCAAAATCCATCTTCGCCTATGATCTCTCACCACACCCCCACAACCTGCTTTGTTGGATCTGGATGAGACTGCACCATCAATATTCAACTTAACCCATGCAACAGGAGGGGGGACCCATTTAATAATCCCGAGACATGAATGTTGTTCTAAATACCATATGATTCCACTTTCTCACAAAACAGCTTCTATGACTTCCTTATGACAGCTGATGGGAAATTAGGCTTGCAAAAATCATCCTGAAAAATATGATTATTCCTCCATTGCCATAGAAACCAAATCCCAACCCCTCATATACGCTTCCACTGAACATTACACATTACAATCTTTTCCCACTTCTTCATTTAAATTGAAAGCAAACCACTCATTCAGAGAATAAGAAAAGAAAGCTGATATATGCTTCGAATGAACCAGTTCAAGCCAAATCAGATTAGCATATCTGCAGTCTCTGAAAATATGCATTTCATCCTCCACCCCAGACTCACAGAATTGGCATAGAGGAGAATTAGACGACCATCGACTTCTCAAAGAATTTGTTGGTAACCGGTTATTAAAAGCCAGCCACAAGAAAATTTTAATCCTTTCTGCTCCCAGCCATGCCCAAATGCTTTTAAAATTGCCATCATACAACTGCCCAGGAATTTTTCAATCATGAAATAAGCACTTTTAACAGAAAAATTTCCATGAGAAGTTCCATTCCACACCATAATATCCTCTCCAGCCACTTCCATAGGTGGGAGAATAGCAATAAACTTTTGTATTACTTCTTCAACACAATATTTGCCAATCGAGTAAAATCCCAGGCTCCATATACAACCCAATCCGCCACTAAACTTCCTTCTTCCTCTACCGTGAGAGGCCTTCTACAGAAATTTTTAATTCTCTCAAATTTTAAAAGCCAACAATCAGAGAAGAAAAGCACAGACCTACTATTCCTTACTTGCCATCTAGTACCATCCTCAATAATATCTTCCTGCTTACAAATGAATTTCCAAAGAGTGGAATCACTTTGTTTGTGGTTGAACAATGAGATTTCACTTCTGGTCATATATTTTTTTTCCAGGACTTCTGCCCATAATCCCTCCGTCCCCTTGACTAATGACCAAGCTAATTTGGCACCAAAAGCTCTATTCACTGAACACAATCTCTTCAGCCCTAGGCCTCCATACTGCTTTGGTTGGGTAATCCTACCCCAACTCATAGGATGGAATCCATTCCTGGTCTCAGTATTCCCCCAAATAAAGTTTCTTTGTTGCCGTTCAACTTCCGCATATATGCTCATAGGGAGCTGGGCTACTTGCATGGGATATATAGGAATTGAGCTAATAACAGCCTTTGTTAAAGTTATTCTTCCTCCTGTTGATAGACAACTAGCTTTCCATGATGCTAATTTATTTTTAACACGGTCTATAATATACTGGAATTTATCCTTACTTCTCCTTTCTCTAGTCAATGGAAATCCAAGATATTTCCCAATTTCACTTGCTATTTTCATTCCAGTGATATTTTTAATTCTACCTTTCAAAGAAGCAGAAACTTTAGGAGAAAAAAATTTGTTGGATTTGCTAATACTAACCTTTTCGCTCGATGAAGCACAGAAAATATTAATAGCATCCATCATATGAGTTGCTTGTTCCTCTGATGCTTCTCCAAAAAGAAGTAAATCATCTGCAAACATCAGATGTGAAATAGTAGGCCTATCTTTATTTATCATCACTGGCTTCCATTTGTTAGCTTGTACAACATCATTAATAATATGGGACAACCTATCCATACATAAGACAAAGAGAAATGGCAAAATCGGATCGCCTTGCCTAAGGCCTCTTCTTGGCTAGAAAAATTCAGATTCCTCCCCATTCCATAAAACATTCAATGATGAACTAGAAACACACATCATGATAATGTCCCTAAACCTGCTTTCAAATCCCGCGTCCTCCAACACTTTACTAAGGAAACACCATTCAAGTCTATCATAAGCCTTCTCTAAGTCGATCTTCATAGTCATAATACCACGTCGCCCTTTAGTTTTTTTTCATCTTATGCAGTATTTCTTGGCCAACCACAATGTTGTCTTGGATGTGCCTTCCCGGTATGAAATTGGATTGGAAAGGAGAAATTAATTCATCCATAATTCCTCTTAGTCTTTGAGAAATTATCTTTGTAATGCATTTATATTGTACAGTACACAGAGAGATAAGCCTGAAGTGTTCTACTCTCATTGGCTGGTCCACTTTAGGTATCAACGATATCAAAGTCTTGGTGGGAACCCATCCACACCAGGCGCCTTATACGGACCCATACGCCTAATTGTATCATAAACTTCTTTATCATAAGGAATCTTTGCCAAATCCTTCAGCCGAGAGAATTCAAAGCTAGGAAAATTACATTCTGTTCTTAGCTCCTCCTCCACATAAGAGTTATTTTGAAACAAATTCTTAAAATGACAAACTACCAGCTTTCTAACTTCATCTTCATCTTCCACCCAATTTCCAGCTTCATTTCGTAGTGCAAGAACTCTGTTTCGTCTTCTTCTAATTCTAGTCTTGAGATGGTAGTACTGTGTGTTTCTATCTCGTTTTGAAATCCAATCAGCCCTTGACTTTTGAAACCATTTTATTTCTTCCAATTTTGATACCTCCTCCAGTTCAGACTGTAATTGATCTTCCAGATTAAGAAGAAATCTAGAATAGGGATATGCAGAGGACTTTTGTATCCCATTCAACCGTGCCATTATTTCTTTGTTCCTCCTCTCTACCATACCAAATGTCTCTCTGTTCCATCCAGGTATTTCTTTCTTAACTCTTTTCAAATTCCCCTCCAACCCACCATTACCGTACCATTGACTTTAGAGAAAATCCTTGAATCCTTCATGAGCCATCCACATCACTTCAAACCGAAAAGGTTTGTTTCTTCTAATTTGAGCCACTATTCCCAGATTCAGCGAAATAGGGTTGTGGTTCGAAAACCTTGTTCTTGGCAAATTTTTAACAGAGCAATCCGCAAATTGTGAAATCATAGACAGATTGGCAAATGCTCTATCTAATCTCTCATATAATCTGGAGTATCCTCTGATACGCGGCCCCTTCCATGTAAATTTCAGACTTGAAGCCCCTAGATCAATCAGTCCACATTCTTGAGTTTTATTTTGAAACCAACTTATTCTCCCATGGTTGCCACCCACTCCGCCAATCCTTTCATTTTCTGAGAGAATGTCATTAAAATCCCCCCAAACCACCTAAGGCAAACTATTTATATCCGAAAGAAACTTCAATTTTGCCCAGAGAACTGATCTAAACCCAAAATGAGGTAGAGCATAGACCGATGTCAATAGAAGTGTCGAAATACCTGGACCAGAACATCTCGCGTGGATGAATTGCCTATCTTTCTCCAGAACCGTAACCGAGATCACAGAGCTGTTCCATATCATTACCAATCCTCCCGATCGTCCCTCTCTCGAAACAATAACTAGGCTATCGAAACCTAGACACAATAAGCATCTTAGCTTGGAGTCATCTTGACATCATGTATCAAATAAAACAATGAGACTTGGCTTGGACCCATTTAGACTTGATTTAATATTTCTGTAGAGGCCTGGCCCACCAGAACCCTTGGTATTCCAGTAAAAAAAGCTATCCATAAACATAATATTCAAAGAATAAAAGCCAAAAGGCCCACACTCACAACTGTGATTCCGGAACTATAGACATATCTATAGACGTGTCTATGTCTCCAACTGGATCCCTCCAATCCTCCTCACTTTGTAAAGAGCCCAAATCGCTAGGTCCCTCCCCTTTACCAAGCCCAAATCTCAGATGTGTCCCCTCTCCAGGGTTAAAGGGTTTGGTGGCATGAATTTGGGCTTCATTAGTGAATAAATTGGGCCCATACCCATAATTCCCCTTAGGCATAGTCTGATCCACTTCCATATTGCAATTATTCCCCCCACAATTCTCCCCCATCGTTATCATTAAGACTGCACCTTGCGATTCCTTGTGCCCTTCACGCGTTCGTTTCTCCACCTGCTTGTCTCCCTGCTGTATGACACCTGTTAATGCTCCCCCCACTATCTCCTCGCCATCCACATTTCTCTTGGTACTCGTCTTTGTATTGCCCATGCCTCTCACTATCTCTTTCTCCTGCATATCATTGGCCTTAATCACATTTTGTCCCCCATTATCACCATTCATGTTTTCCACTCCAGCTAATACACTAAAGCGTGACCCCACGTTATGCCGGCTTGGATTTTCAACAGTTTTCTCCTTCTTCCTCCTCGGCCGTCTTGATTTTTGCACCACCTTCCAACTTTCCGGCTTCTCTCCATGTCTTTGTTCTTCATCTACTTTATTTGAATCCTTATTAGCCTCTTGTCCCTCCTCTTATGCTTGTTTTCTTTGAGCGCATGTTTCCCATCTATGACCGTAAATCCCACAACAAGTGCATAGCAAATGGAGACCTTCATATTCAAGATAAAATGCTTCATCCTCAATATAGAAACCCTGCATCATCTGTTTGCTTAGTTGTACCAGAACGCAGATTCTCGCAAATTGTCCTCTGAGTTGCCATGAAGTATCCGTATAAAATTTTATGGTTTTTCCAATTCTATTCCCGATCATAGTGAGTACTTCCTCATCATAATATTCCAATGGCAATTTTGGTATTCTTACCCACACCGCTGCTTCCTAAATGACTTCCTTATTTGGACGAAATTTTGCTTCCGATGGTTTAAAAATCAAATAGTGATCTTAGATTAACCATGGATCCCCTTCAAGAGCAGTTGCATGATCCTCCTTGTTGGTAAACTTCACCACATAGTACCCATAGCCAATATTAATCAAAGTAATAATTCCACGTTTTGCCCACATTGCCTGCAAGCGTTTCTCCAGAGCTATGAATCCAATGCTTCTTCCTAATAACTTAGCCACCAGAGCATTGCTCCATGATTTATAGAGTCTACTCTTCATTTTGGACGAAAACCTGAAAGAAGGAAAGTTTCTGGTCGAATGCTCTGTTATAACGCACTCCCTTGCCTCATTCTTGTGCTCTGCTTCTTCTAAGGGTTCATCAGACATAGCATCATTCGAAAAATCACTCGTCTCCTTCTCTCCAGTCTCCTTCATATCATCTTTATCATCGCTCGCTCCTTTTAACTTATCCATGAAAGAAGTGCCTTTAGCGCTATAGGAACCAGCACCACCTCCAAGTTTCGGCCAGTGACCTCCCAGTTTATCCCCCTCCTCATTCAAACTCACTTTTTTAACTTTCTTTTTACTCCTATCAAGCAAATCCTCCTCCTCCAACATTTTTCTTCCAGGTCACAAGTATAATTAAAATCCGTTAACCTAACAAATGTGGCTAATCTTATCAGGTTTGTCTCTAATCCAAATTTACCCAATTTCACATTTTAAACACAATGGAATCATCAAATTGACCAAAATCCAACTCTTCTAGTCTACCTTGTATTGGTCAAACCTGGGCTTAGTATGGCCGTCTAAAATTTCATGGTTTTTGCTTCATAAAAACTCAAGCTTCAATTCCTAACAACATTTTATCTTATTTTTTGGACCATGTACACATATTATCCTACTCTAACAAATCAGGTAGAAATTCCTTATAGAAAATCAACCATCCAAAACTCACAAAAACCAAAAATATTACCAGTAAACTCCAATACAGTACTAATAGATTTAGAATCACTTACCTTAATTATTGTTCGGTGTTTTTTTGGCAAGATTTCCTTCTTCCCTTGATTTTAAGATTGTAGGCCAGAACCCTAATCACCTCTAAACAGATAAAATTCCATGATTAAAGAGTAGAAGAAGAGAAGGACTAAGGATTATAGGTCCATAATGCGAGAAATTACCTCGATTTCACTTCTCTTCTTTCCCCTTGCAATTTCAGTGGTTTGGAGCTTCTGTAGGTAAGTGACGAATTGGAATGGATAAATGAAGAGAAATTCAAGTGTTATTAGGGTCCATAAGTTGGTTTATAAGGGGAAGTACCAAATTTCCCTTCAACTTCTGCAAAACTATGATTATGCCACAAATTATAAATTCAATTGAATTTCAACTTTTTCTTTTGTAATCCAATTGGCCAAAATTCTTGAGCCATTTGTAGAAAAATATTGGCTCATTTTACTGGCTCATAACCCATGCTAATGTGCCCAAAATTTTTAAATATTTATGAGACATACAACACAAATTCATAAAAGGTGTAATTTTAACCTTCCTTCATTTTTCTAAAAATTTCCAGTGGAAGTCAAACAATTTATTTTCATTCCTTTTTAGTCCAATTTAATGATCTAAAATGGAACAAAAAAGTATTATTTCCATTTGTCCATTGGTTCCAACAAGTGTCTCAAAATTTTCACTTTCGGTGAAATGGGGTATTTCGGGTAAAATTGACTCTTTTGTCAAAATTTACCATTTCTTTTCACTACATGTACATTATAGATGCAGTTTGTCAAAGAAAATTTGAGATATTGCATACCACTTTGGTCTTATTTATAATACTCCCTCTGGTCCTTATTATAAGACACCAACTAGCAAGTTTATTTGGTCCTTTTTATAAGGCACTTGTTTGTTCCCAATGAGCATTAATTATCTTTTTCCATGTATACCCCTAATTAATATAGGTAGTAGGTGAGAGTAATAATTAATAGAATATTAGAATTTAGTGTAATTAGTAGGGGTAATATTGGAAATTACTTAAATTCTAGAACAACTTTATTGACTTTAACTATTTTTATTGGTATGTGAGAATTATTAGTTGGTGCCTTATAATAAGGACCAAAGGGAGTAAGTCTAAATTAACTAATTCTCATATACCAATGAGAGTTAGTTAACTCATTAATTATAAGATAAATTTTTAATTTTGTCTTTAACTATTATTGGTTGTTAAAGTCAACAGGTATAAATTTTTTTATTTAACAATTAATATGGGCAAAAATGTTACAAATACATTTTTTACTCTGAAACTATATTCATAATAAGGATCGAAATTTTTAGTCAAAATAGATTTATAAAATAAAACCAGATTGATATATTTTTTCCATTGATTACTAAGAAATTTTAGTTCTCTTTTGAATGTTTTCTAATTAAATGATATGGTTAGAGATTGAGATGATGTAACATGAATTTTTGTGGTATACACGCAACGCTGCTCATCACCGCCTAATATCCAACCTAACCCATATAGGACCATTAACCACCTCTTCTTTTCCAACAAGTATGTCATCCAAAATAATATAATTATGTATTGTTAATCATATATGTCGGATACATGTCGGCTTTTGCTTATGTCATGTGTTGGTTGCCTAAATTAATTTGATTTGAATGATCATTTTATATTAGCATTTTTTTTAACCTGAATTTTATATTATTATGAGTTCTATGAACCTTCGTCTTTTAACCAAATATTTAGGGTTTTTATCATAACTCACGTACCCGTTATATCAGTTATATCATTTGTAGAGGGTTTGAATTTATAACCTTACACTTAAGAAAATTTTTATAGTTGGGTTACAATATCATAGCCCCCCAATATTATTCTCTGTTGCCGATACTTTAATATTTGATGTGAATAAAATATACGCTTCATATCTCATTCAAAATTTATTTACATGGTTTATATGATATTTTTCTTATAATTTTTAATTAAATATATTTTATATAAATTGGTATTTAGAATGTTGATATTATTTTGTGTCTATTTCTGTTAAAATAAAAATAATAATTAAATGTTGTATTTGAACAATCAAATTAGATTAAATGTCAAATGATGCACATATTTTTATCGAGGCTTATTTCTATATCCATTTTTATGTAATAGAAAAAGTTATGACAAGTTGTATCGTCGACGAGTTATGAAAAGTGCAATTTATTTCTCAAACCTCATGTATTTGTATATAGTCACACCACTTAATTTTAATTTTAATAATAGTTATGCAAAAATGGTTAAATGATTCTTTATGTGATTTATTCATTTTTAATCGTATTTTTTAAAATGTTCGAGGACAAAATATATACAATTATTGTTGTGATTTCAAAGATTGAATTGTCACTTCTTCATATGTGACATGCATCACATATGATTTCAACTTTTTAATTCTATTGACCAAAAAAAAAATATTTAATTCAATAATGACTTAATAAAAGTGCTGAAATAAAAAGAACTCTCCGGTAATGTTGCAAAGGTTATAGTTGAGCACAGATAACTTATAAGTAATGAAGTTTTGTTGATACTGAAATAGTAATACTTCAATACAAAATATAGGACATAGTTGGTAATTAATAAAAGGATGAGAGGTACAGAAACATTAAATTCTAAAAAAAAAAATCATTTAAATTTATAAATTAAAGATTACTTCGTTCCAATCATATCAGACTAAGTAAGTTTTTTAATTCATGATTTATTTCTAGAACTATTTTTTATTATTAACATTAACTTACTTAAAAAAGATAACTTATTCAACTTAAAGGGAAAAAGAAATTGGCCCCTAAATGAAACCTTGAAGGGAAAAAAAGTCCTTCACTATGCATTCAAACTAAGAGGCCCTTTTATATTTCTAATATCGATTAATCAGTTATTATATTTAATTAAAAAGTATATTTACAAATATTTATAACTAAACAATTTAGTTTAAGAGACTCAAGGAATAAGATTTGAATATTGATTTGTAAGCTGTAATCTTTAATATTATTTTTCAATTAGAACACTAAAATAATATAGCTTATTAAAAAGTTAAAGCAATATAATGAACAAGAGAATAAATCTTTTGATGAATAATTTGATGTTGTGGGTCCCATCTTTTTGGTGAACCGCCAAATCAACCAACTTTCAGGTTCAAGTTTAACTAAAATGGAAAGAATAGACTTTGAACAAAGATGGAACCTATTTCAATGAAATAAAGCATTAAAAGAATAGGCGTGACAGGATCCAACTATAATCAATTTTAGTTTATTTTTAGGATTATTGCATGATAATTAAGGTTCCTTATTTTTTATTTTTTTTTTATGAAAAAAAGTTTAGGTGAGTTATGTTATGTGGGCTCATCAGGATCAGTATATACTTTCGAGCTTAAAAAATATTTATAAAAGTATTTAAAGATTAGCCACCAATAAAGTTTTCTCATCAATGTCATTCGAACAACAATCTTTGCTTGGTATTCTCATCCTTTTGCTTTACATGTAGTGATTTTCTTAAAGTAAAATACATTATCCTTATATTTTACCTAAAGTATACAAACATCCGCTTTATTTTGAAAATGTATGTAAATCTCTCTTAAAATTAAAATGCACGGTACATAAACCTCTATTACATATTTTATATTTTATTTCTATCCACCCAATTGTTAGTTTACCATTGAATTTTACTATTAAACATTTTTTGTGACAAAAATACCGCTCTTGTAAAAAATGAATAAACATTTATATTTGCCTAAAAAAAACAATAATTCTAATACATATATGTTCACAATTTCCAATATATTATAAAATTTAAAATTTTTTAATCATATTTATTGAAATTTTTTTATTTAGTATTCTTTTAAAGGACTAAATTTTTTTTCTTGTTTTCTTTTTTTGCAAGAATACCATGACTAAAAACATATTTAAAAGGCACATTTTCAATAAGAGAACACCTATAATTTTAGTGTAACGAACTAAGGCTTATTGAATTCTAGACAATATAATAAAATCTCTCTCATTACGTAATAAATTAAGGTTCAAAATCTTATTGTAAAAGGTGCTTATATATAGTATCTGAAAATGTCTCACATATAATTACCTCTAACCAAAGAATACCTATACTTAGAAAATTGAGTATGTAATAAAATGATATTTATATGATTTTGTTTGGTATGTCATTAAGTAAAGCCTTTGCACTGTAAACTAAGTCTTATAATTAGGCCAAAAGTAGTAGTATTTGCTTGGAGTACAAATAAAGCCATAAAAAGAGGTAACAATAATATATTAAAAGACAAAATGTATCTCTCCACACACGCGCCTATACATGTATGCCAAGCAATACATAAGATATTCTGACAAAAAATACATCAGATATTATATTTGTTTTTTGCGAACTATATAAAATATCATATTATATATACTTATACATACACACGAATGCGTCAAATATGATACATTAAGAATACATCATATCCTATAATTTTTCTTTCTTTGTTTTTCCCCCACGAATCCTTACTTAACTTTAATCATATCCTACCTAGGCAAACTAGGTAGACATTTTAGCATGAATAAATATATACTTGCATAATTTTTCACTATTTAATTTGAGCAAGAAGCATAGGTATTTTTAGGTTAAATTACATCATACCCTTTAAATTTTAGGTCAGCTGCGCATCACTTCCCTGATTTTTAAAAAGTTTAAATTAAAAACCCTAATGTTTTAGGTTTTGACCATAAACTCCCCTAACATTAAAAAGTCACTAGTTTTTGTCATGTTATCATTTTTATATTTTTTATTATATACTATGTCATTTAAAAAATAACACTTGATATTTGACATATAATTATAAATATATTATACTTTTTATTTAAAAAAGAAATTGTCAAAATAAAATTTTGAACATTTTTTAAGAATTGTATTTTTTATATATATTTTAAATATTTTATTTTAAGAAATTGTAAAATAGTTAAGATTATATATCAGTGTTATTTTTTAATGACATGTTGTATGATGAAAATATTAAAATAATGGCATGACAAAAACCATTAATTTTAACAAGCCATAGGGGATTTGGTAGTCAAAGCATGAAATATTAGTAATCCTCAATTTAAAGTTTTAAAAATTAGGGAGGTGATGTGCATCTTACCCAAAGTTTAGGGGGTTTGTGTATTTTGGCCTATCCTTTACACATATTTTGGTGAAATATTTTTAATAAACTTACACTATATTGATTTCAAATGAAAGTTTAGTTACTTGTTTTTTAAAATAGTTTAGAACAATCGAATGAGTAACTTTTGATAAAAGCAGAAAAGAGAAGAGAATAAAAGAATGAGCAATTAACCCGCGCATAATATAGAACCTCTTCCTTTTATGAGTTAGAAATTTATTCCTTTGTCTGGGAAATCAAAGTAAAAGACATAGTAAAATAAGCCTCACAAATCTATCAATGTTCTTTATTCCCCGCTTTTACTTTTAGAATTCAAAAAAAAAAAAAACGTATATATTTATTCATATATCTCTTAGGTTTTCAAATATATGTGATGCATCATTTTTTTTTCTCTCGATGAAAAAAAAACTAAGACTTTATTTTTGCATAGTTGAAAAACGTAGATGCGTGCATTAATTATCAAAATATTGCTCATACAATTCATACCTTTAAGAAAAAAAAAGTATTACTTGCACGTAATATGCTCCTTTTCAGATTAAGTTTGAGTGTTAAGCACTGTGTTTTAGCTCTCCCAACTCATCATATTTAGATTATTATATCTGATTTGGATGATCTAGATATGAGTTTATAAAAAGTCTATACTTTTTAATAAAAATTAGTTTGATGAGTATAGAATCTAAAATCAAGATAATGTTTTAACTACTATTTTTTCAAAATATTATTTTTATTTAAAAAATAGTCAAAACAATCACTTTATAAAAACTCAAATTTGTGTAGTCCAAAATAAGAGTTGGACAACCCAAATATGATGAGTTGGGAGGGGTAAGTACAGTGCTTAGCACTGCAACCAAGTCCGATGCTTCTCTCATTAGAGGATGGTAACATCATTTCCAATAAGGAGTCACTCCCGAGGAGGCGGATTTTTTTTTTTTTTTTTTACACATCATTGTTTAAAAAATCATCTAGAAATATACGATAATATTTTCTTGTCGTTGATATTGTAAGTCACATTTAACTACTTCATTAACTCATTTAATTTTATCTGAAAAAGAAATATTTTTATAATTTTGCATATATTTTTAGAGTATAGAAAAATATTATAATATACTTCAAGTTTTCTCCCAGTAATTAAATTTTAATAGGGTTTACATTTGAAAAAATGTTTATTAATGACTCACTAAGTGATTTATATTATAGACCAAAATTTCTCCTAAAAATGTTGTTTACAAGAGACCATTATATATGTATTATGCCAACCTTATTAAATATATAACGGTTGTTTATGTGAGCCCATTTATTTGTTATACCAGCATTATCATTATGACACCATGACTTCACCAAGCCTCAATACATAATTGGTATTATATATTTATATTAGAATCGCTATAATAAATACAGAATACATCAAGATTTAGAACTATTATGTATCTATGCTAAACATATATAACGCCTTTATATAAAGTTTGAAACCGTCACATACAGTCAAAAAACTGTAATGAAAGGCCTTAGTAAAACTATAATTGAAACTACAAAGAGTACAATAAATGTTGATGATGTTATTATATTTTGAAATCCAATATCATTGAGTCATATTTGAGTGTATATAGTGGGGTGCGATTGTAAGCAACTCCCTTATTTATTTTTGTTGTATTCACACATATTCAAACTCAAACTCAAAATTTCATACTAGGGCTGTTTGGTACGAGGAAGATTTGAAAAGGGAAAAGAACTTAGAGGAGGGAAAGGGAGAAATGAAAGATTTTGAGGAATGAACGAAGATGGCTTGAGGGAAGATGAGTTGTTTGGTATGAAGAAAAAGAAGGAATGACAGTTGGTAAAGAATAAGGAAATACTTATTAAAAGTAATTAATTCAAAATGAAAAGTAAAAATATTTTTTTCCATAATTCGAATGAGATGAGTTTGCTTACATTAAATTCAAATTTATGGATCAAATTCTAATTTTATGACAAAGCATTAATTTCCAAAAAAAAAAAAAGGTTTGAATTTGCCTAAAATATCCTCTTATCAAGTTCAAATTTATCTAAAATATTTTTCTGCCAAGTTCGAACTTTTCGCATAAGTTCAAATTTATCACATAAGTTCAAATTTATTGTAAAAATTTGAATTTAATCATATTTTCTAGCCTAATAGAAAATAAATATTTTATGAGGCGTAAATATGTCTAAAAGTGTCACTATTCACATGAAAATTTGGGTTTCCACCAATTTTGGTTTGATCTTCTCTTCCCACTTTTAAAGGAAAATTGATGGACTCAAAGTAGGCTCGAAAACTTGAGTTCTTGGGAAGATTTGTTACAAAAGTGTATCAAGCAATGGAACTTGATCATCTTCCATTCTCTTCCCATATGTTCCGCATACCAAACAAGCCCTTAAGGGGCCACAATTACTTTTTGTTGTAGAACCATGACTTGTTGTTGGTAAATGTTGCTTTATTTTTATACAAAATATAAATATGAAAGGGATGAGGAAAAATTAAAAAAAAAGTATGCAAATCTTATGAAGAGACATGCATATAACTCAATGGTAAAACTAAGTTAAAAAATTTATATAAGATCGAAATATTATCGTGATTAATTAAAAAAAACTTATTTGAATCATTATTTTTGAAAATTATATATAAAATGCGAAGAAAATGATAAATAATAACTTATTTTATTGGCCGTATTGTCATTAATAAAAATATAATGTTTCTTTTCCTATTTTCTAATTTTATATAACAAAATATCAAAATATGTTCTGGTTTTTTTTTTATTTTTCAGAATATATTTTAAATTTTTTCTTATCACATAAATGAAAACACTTTTTTTTTCATAATATATTTTAACTGAAAACACATTTTTTATTCTTTTATTTTTCAAAACAAAATATGTTTTGAAAATAGGAAATCATGCCCATAATTTTCAATTAGGAGTCACATTAAGGATTTGGGAAAAAAAATGCATCTTTGTTAAAAGAAACCATCGTGAAACGTGCAATAATACAATAATTTTGTTGTGGTCATTCAGTATTCAACGCACAAACCATCCTAGGAATTCTCTATGGACCTTTCTGTTAATTTCAAATGATGTTTGTGTACAAATCCTGAGTTGGCTCTTCACATGACTTTCAAATTCCCTGCAATTGATCATGAGATGGAGATCACGAAATGTAAGTATGAATTGTAAAGAAATATATAGCAAAACATATGAATATACAATGCTTACTAAAGGAAGGAGATTCAACTTTAGTGTAATTAATCAAGATATGTCTATGTGCTTGCAACTTCTAAATTATCGTCAATTTAAATCTCTCACTTCCTCAAACTAGTTTACCAACACGAGGGATCAACGACTCTCTTGATGATGGCTTAAGTTCAAGTTTAGGACAATTGTCTACTTGAGGAGGTTGGTTCAAAGACGTCTCAATGTTATCAAAGTACCTTGAATAGACATAAAGGACATCATCCCCTATATAGACTTTAGCTATAGAACCTTCTGGCCACGCCTTATTCCTTACATAAGATTTAAATTTCCTAATAAACCTATAAAGTAAAGAAATACAAATGTCTATAAATTGTTAAATGTGCGACTTGCAAATTTTAAGAGTAATGTTGAGGCGTATATATAAAATGAGTACCTCTCAATTGGATGCATCCATTGGTATTGCACTGGGCTAGTTAGCTTTGTTTTATGAACAAGGTGTATTGTTAGATGAACCATCATTGTGAAAAAGGACGGAGTAAAAATCATCTCTAAATGACATAGTGAAAGAATGATTGTTTGTTGCAGTTGATTGAGCTCCTCAACAATCAAAACCTTTGAACACGACTTCTGAAAGAAAGAACACAGCTCTACCAAAATAATGGACATATAGGGAAGCAACATACTTTTGATTGCCAACAGAAGTAAATGTTGCATAAGAGCATGTAAGTCATAATCCTTTAACCTAGCAACCTTTCGAGTCTACAAGTCAATGCATCGTGAAATGTCGCTTGAATACCCATATAGAACTTTTATTTTCTTCAATGTTACGAAGAAGATTTCCTTATTTCATTTTGTGATGCTAAATTTTGCTAGTTCAAATTTGTAATTCTCATTTGGCCATGCATCTTCATGAACTCTCATGGCCTGTAAATCTTTCATCGCATGAAAATGATCTTTTGACTTGCCCGATTCGTTAAGCATTATGTGTAGCACATTGTCATACATATTTTTTCAATGTGCATGCAATCAAGATTGTGCCAAAGCAAATTATCTTTCTAATATAAAAGAGTAAAGAATATGCTTATATCTTCCACCATTACTGAGGAGTAGAAGTCAAAGTCTTGGCAATCTTCCTCCTCACTTTTGTTGTATTGTCATTTTTTTCCAAACTCGATTTCAACATCCTAAAGCTAATTTAAGATATATGCACTGGATAAAGTCTTAGGAGGTCCTCTTTTTTTTTTTTTCCTGCTGCCCATTGAGACGATTATGTTGCAATCTAAACTTGTGTTTGCCATCGAGAAACCTTTGATGACCCATAAATCACCACTTTCAACTATAGAGAAGGTGCACTGTATAAAAGTCAAAATTGCAAGCTAGACACACCATCTTGGTATGCACATTACACCTGGATAATGTTCTTAAGCTAGAAACATTACTTATCATCCACATCAAGGCTACACGCAAGTTGAACATTGTCTTCTCATGCACATCATACGTCTCAATGCCTATATTCCATAATTTCATCAACTCCTTCAAAAGTGGTTGGAGATACACATCAATGTAATTTTCTGGTGCCTTTTTGCCTGGAATTATCTTAGACAAAATGAAGGAGCTTGCATCCAGGGCAAGTTGTAGGGAATTAGGACAATAGGCCTTTTGTGCTAAGGTTTCCAAATAGATTAAATCTATTGGTCACCAATACAAGATGAACATTTCTAGGGTTTGCCGTGAAATCTGCAAAGTATGAGTCAAACAACTTTTAGGCTTCAGCATCCTGTGGATGTCTTACTTTACCATCTAGGTTATTGTCAACTTCACACCACCTCATATGCTTTGCTATTTTAGACGACATAAACAATCTTTGTAAGTAAGGTTTTAGAGGAAAGTACTTGAGAATCTTTGTTGGTTTCTTATTCTCTTTTTCACCTTTTGAACTGTCCTGAATCTTAAAGTATGATGTTTCTTACAAGTCTTCCTATGAGCATCATCTCCCTAATAAAGCATATGATTATTGGGGCATGCATCAATTTTTTCTTTGTTTAGGCCTAACCAGTTAATAATCCTCTTGGCCTCGTAGAAGGTTGTAGGAATGTTTGTGTCAAGGAATGCATTTTGTAGTTATTCCAGTAACATTGACATTGCCTTATTAATGATCCCATACAAGCATTTGATAAGATAAAAATTGATCAAGAAAGATAATTTGGATTATTTTCAAAAATCTCAATGCGATAGAGCATCTGCCTCATCCATGAGGTTGAAAAGTTTCTGAGCTGCATCATTCATAAAGAAAATAAGGTTTGCACCCTGAACTTCTTTAGTGAAGTTGTCCCTTTTAAAACCAAACACATCTCGAACAACATCTATAACATGATCATCTTGATCTTCTCCATTTCTTACTTGTGAACTTTGAGGAAGAACATCATCATATCTAATATAAGGTTTCTTACTATAAACTCCCTATAACTTATATTCCTCCGGAAAAGGCTTCACGAGCAAATGTTCCTTAACAACTTCTCGTGAATGTCACTTCTTAAACTTGCATTTTCAACACGGACACATGATCTTACCATTATAGTTGGTGTGAGCAAATGCGTAATCGAAGAAATTGTTCAATCCGGCCAAATATGTTGAAGAACTGAGTGGCAACTTGATCCATATGTGTTTAAGAAAGTATGAAGAATAATAGGAGAAAAGATAGGTGAAGAGAGAATATTTACTTCTCATAATGACTTATGGGGAAGCTTAAATGCACCACTGGAAAATTTTTAGCAGTAAAAAAACTGCCACAATGATGTTTCAACATTTGTAACAGTTACATAACGCTATATCAACCGCTTCAATAACGAAGACCATTTGAAATTTGAAATTTTTTGAATTTGTATCGGTTGTAACCGTTGCTATAACCACTACACAAATGCTACCACTATAGATGAGAAATTCAAATTTCAAACTATCAAATTTTTTAGCAGTTACTATTTTAAACTGCTACAAATTTGGCGGTATTAACAATTTCAATTTCAAATTGTCACAATTTTGTAGTTGTTTAAGAAGTGTAACTGCTACAAAGCGATCACAATTTTTTTTTTTTGTGCTTTCATGTCATAAAATTTGAAGATAATTGAGAAATAATAACATAAAAATATGTTAAAAAATAAAATATAACAAGCCAATTTTTTTGAAAAAAAACAATGTATATATTTAAAAAGAACTAAAACCTAACTAACTCTTCGAAGCCTAATCATTCAGTCCTCTATAGTCGGGAATGGATCAATGCGCTGACCAGATGTAACACCACCATTATCATTAGCATGAGGAGGTGGAGGTGGAGGTGGAGGGGCTAGATCGATGTTGAACACTTGAAGAGGTGGGGGCGGGGGAACGGGCTCTGCAACGCCCCCAAATTTCTAGCAATTATAATAACCAAATTTGGGAAGTGTTATCACCGCACTTGTACTAGAACAAGTGCAAGGCTAACTTAATACACTACCATAAATCCAAAACTAAAATAAAACATTTTATTCGGAGCATAAAAAAAAAAGAAATAGCTAAAATTCATTGAATGTCATTCCTCACTTCTCACCGCTAGCCCCAACTCTTGACACCTGTTTCACTGAAATTCAGCTCCCCTGAAGGATCATCGCAACCCATGAACCAAATAAAAAACATCAGCAAAGCTGGTAATCCTAAAGAAACAAAGATAATATAAAAAGAAATAAAATAATTACATGATAAAAATATCACACACACACACATAATTAAAAGGAGATGTCAGTTTTGTTATTCTTTATGAAATTTACTTGGTGGAAAGAGAACCATGGTAGACTTGGATATCCTGCCAATCTATCCTATGACTCGGAAACCTGTTAGTCACAAATCATCAAATTGGCCATAAAATATTTCTTCCTAGTGTGCACACCTCTTCTCAAAGTTGCTACTAGTGTTTGGAAATCCTGCCAGACCCAGCTTTGGGAAGAACGGATATTATCGGTTTACATCACATAATATTTCGGAGGTATAAAGCCTAAGGTTGTATTCATCACTTTAGGAGGTACCATCTTAAAGCTATCCTCCCACTGCTAAATTATTTTAAATAACTCATAATAAAATTCCTAAATTATTTCTATGCACTCTAGTGTCCCAAATTGAATTTATCCATATTTTATACTTATTTAATTATCTTTCCTACACTTTTCTATCATTTAATTAAATATAGGATAAAAGAATAATTTAAAAGAAAAAAAGAAAATCTACTCATATCCTATTTTGTTGTGCAAAGATATTATATGAAGAAAGAGATAAAAAAAAAAAGATCAGATAAAATAACATTAGGCGAGCTAGCATCTACTTTCAACATACAATGCAATATCTTTAATATATCATGTATAGTGGATGAGAATAAGGCTCTACTTGTGCGAAGGAATGAAAAAAAATGAATCAGAGATGTGACCTAAAAAGGTATGCCACTCATGTTTCTTCACAAATATATAAATACCTATACATGAATATATTGATTAAAAGAGCAGGAGAAGACAAATGATTTTTTTTAAAAAAAAATTATGGATAAAGACATGTGGACCCCACAGCAAAAAGGAAGCCTAAGGTATACACACAAGAAGGAACGCATAGAAGGATCAATAAGGAAATGAGGAGGGAAATATATGTGTGTAAAAAATCATATCATAATCAATAACTGATGCGAACAAAACTATACCCTCCTGGTGTAAGAAATTTCAATCTATTTTAATGCTTGTTGCTAAGAATTAAGCCCCACATAGTTATGGCCATTTAACTGATCTGCATAGACATCTTTCATATTGAAGATTGTAGAATATTGTACACAACCAATATACGAAGGTCAAGCATTCCGTACAAGAACCTCATTCAATTTTTTTATATAGGCCAACATGCACTCAACAGAACTGTTCATGACAAATCAATAATAATAATAATAATAATAATAATAATACTTATTATTATTATTATTATTATTATTATTATTATTATTTTGGAGTTTTAAAGGCTTGCCAGGAAATAGCCAATCATACGTTATGGACACAAAATCAAAGCTATGCTTATGTTGAGCGTACGAACTTCCGAATTGGTCCTAAATCTGTTAAGCCAAATCTCGTTTCTTGTCTTCAACCAAAGTCTAAGTCCTCTCCTCAACATTTGCCTCACCCAATGCTCCGTTGCCCTAGATCTAATGTCGACAATCCCTGATTGAGAAGTTCTATCCTTAGAGTGGTGCTTTTGCTATAGATTATATTAGGTATAGTGCCTATCCCATACCTATGACGCATCCATAGTTTTCAACTTGGGAAAAACCCCTGTGACTCTGGGGTCTAGGATTGGCGTAGCTCTGCCTAGGCTTGTCTAATTCACCCTTGGCATATGCAAGATATAAGAAATTAATGAAATAATTGCATAAATGTAAATTAATTACATCATTTATATCTTTTTTTTTTTATGTAAATCACTTGCAATGGCTTCCTCTACTTGTTGGGAGGTAGGCATCCCACCCTGGCGTCTATGGGTGTATGTGTATAACTCCCCATAGTCTGTCTATTTGTTCTCCTCTGGAGCCTTCCTTTCCTAAAAGGGAAAAAAATGAATTTAGTTGTAATTGAAATAAAAGAATTGATAAATTAAAGCTAAAATTAATTTAACTTTTAAAAAATACCAGCTCATTGTAGGTGACAACAAAAAGTTTTGGATCCGACCATGTGGTGGATCCTTTATTGCCTGTGGATCCTCATGTTCCTATGAGAAAGAGCTTGTATAGGACACGAAAAATTAAAATATGTTTCAATAATATTATATAATTTCTAATTATTAAGAAATTATAGAATTAAGTAAAAATGTACTTGGCCTTCAGGACTCCTCTTATACTGTACAAAACTGGCCTAATCTAATGGTGGGACATTGTTTTGGGGGCTCACTATTAGCTGATCTAGAGGTGTTGTCCTATCCTTATCCACATGGTGATAGAAATGACTCCTCAATGAAAGACAGAATATCGCCAAGAGGGGGTAAATTAGGGATTTAAAAAAATCTTTTTGATTTCCATTGAATGTACTAGCTAAAATAGAGTATAGAGAAAGTAGGAGAAATATTGACATGATAGATTTATACTGGTTTGGTCTCAACTCTTGACCTACATCTAGTCCTCAAATTCTCTAGGATTTTCACTAATCACTTTAATTGATTATACACTCTATACTTTAAAGTAATCCTCGCATTAGGATTCACTCCTTCTTAGAAGTTGTAATTAAATATCTCAATCTTAAAGTCCTAATACTTTGAGATTCTTACAAAGATATTGATTTAGAAACAAACTCTCTAAAAGAGCAGATAGATAAACACTGAAGATTATAAATCTTTAAAGATATTACTTAAATGAATGAAACAGTATATGCATATTGATCGTTTTAGCTTCTTTTTTTCTTTTCAATGGTTGGAATGAATTGAATGCTTCAACTTATATTTAGTGAAGACAATTAATGACCATTGGAAGCCTTCAATGCACTATTAAGAGTAATCAATATAGCTATTAGACTTGAATATGGTTCGTTACTCACAGCACTTGATTCATTCATTGATCGCCAACATTCTTTTTTGACATTCCTTGTGTTGTTCCTGTTGGATGATCTGGCGTTCAAATAAGGAAAGAAACCATAAATGCCTTTAGAATGTATAAAGAATGATTAACTAAATTCATGCTTTGTTTTATGGGGACGTATTTAATGCAGGTGATGTAAGCAATGCTTTTTTATTAATCCATATTCAATCATTCATGATTCATCTAATAATCTAAAATTCATTAAAAAACTTATCAAACATAGTTAGGAACAATAATGAGTGATGATATGAAGTAAGCAAATCACACTTTGTAACATCCTACCTTAAAAACAGTGGAATTTTTTTTGTTAAATTTTGATCAGAGTAGCGCAATTTCACAAAACAAGTAACTAAATTTTAATATTACATAACCACAGTGTAATAGTACTTATACAGTCATCTCCTGTTCAAAAGGAAGCAGCACCTAACTAGGCATATAAAACTTAAGCCAGAAAACTCCTTCTGCCATCCTACTCCAGCTGCCTGCCCCTATCCTCAACCCTTGGTTCGCCCAAACTTGAATCTACAGCTGAGATCCAAATACCAATTGGATCTCAGGTAACGGTTAACCTTATGCTCAAATAAAACAGTATATGGATAATAGCTATTTAACAACACATAACAGCAGTAAATCACTACATAAGCACACAGCAGATGTATGATCACAACAATGACAGAACATAAGCACAAAGCAGTATGTAAAGTCTCACAACATGTCTGCATATAACCAGTGCCACGACGGCCCATCGTGTCCTCAGCGCTAGGAAAACCCAACGGCGTTATCAAGACTATAACTCGTATAAAGCTGTATGTATACCGACAACCCTAGACAGAGCTTCGGTATATAAGCATGTCTATCGCATATATGTATATGAGCAGCATAAGTGTTAAGGTTACAATACACGTCCGTACCTCCGTTGACGGTTTCTGGCACTTTCGTCAAATTACGGCACGTTTGACAGCGGCACGACAGCGGTGATAGCGGAAACAACGATTCGTGATTTCGGGTATCCTATAGGGATAATATCACCGATATGAATATTCAAGATCATGACAGGCATTTTAGGTACAAATTACCATTTTGCCTCTAGTTTGATTACTTGGTAGAATTTTGCCAGAGCTTCGCTATTTTAACTCTAACCTCTCAAAATTTTGCTATAATTTTCCCCTAATATGTTTCTGAGATAAATATCATATTTATTCCTAAAACATGATATCTAAGCTAACTTAAAAAATTAGAGACTACTTTAGCTATTCTATTATAACTACCAAAAGAACCACTTAAGCTAAAGACTAAGGACTGAAGAACTTACTCAGAGCTTTGCTACGAATTTCTCTGGACTCCTCCTTCTTCCTTCTCTCCCAAATTTTCGAAATCCTCAAGAGGATTTGGTGTGAGAATTCCAAATGAGAGGGTGGCTATTTATAGAAAAACCCAATGGCATTTTCGTAATTTCCTTGAACTTTGTCTGGTTGAATTCTGACCGTAGGATCGCACTTTTGTTAGGTGGTTTGATCTTGGCCCTCCCTTGCTTGGCCGACCTCCCCCCCCCACAAAGAGACAAAATTGATGACATCATCTAGCCTTATGTCATCTTGCTTTATCAGATAAAGTTCCTGGTTCGGTGTCCTGATCGCGAAATTCCGTAAAAACTTAAAATTCCGGAAGCAATACCTTGAAGGTCTTATCATCCTCTTCGAGATTACTGGGTTCTCCTCACCTTATACCCTCATTAAGGAGATTTCGCTATCTGCCGAAAATCCTCGGTATTCACGACCGGTTACAAAAATAACTTCTGCCGGCGCCAACTTCTGGATAAAAATCCACTGATCAATAATATACTCTGGTTTTTCTTAACTCATCCCTGGATTCTAGTTTATGAATTATTTTCTATCGGTTCTTATTTCCATTATATGTTTACTCCTTATTATTATAACATTATCTATTTAACACATGCTCAAATTTATATTATTATTATATGATAAAAATCAAACTTCATCCTTATCCCCCCCTAAATTCGGCCAACACACACACACACACACACACACACACACACACACACATATATTTCTCAATTACCATAATATCCCATTTATCCTATATTTATTTCCCCTAAAATTTCCCTAGTGGTCCATAAGCAATTTCATGGATTTAGGCTTTTATAATTTCTTGAACAATCCTAAGCTTTTGATCTTGGTTTTCCAAGATTACTTCTTGACCTTTATTATTTATTTAATTTTGGGCCAAAAATTTCGATCCTTAATAATACTCATTCATATTTATTTTATTTTTCATGTTTCCTAAATTTCTATAATCTTATAAAATTCCCGAAAATTACTTAATTAATCCCTTAATAATTTCTAATAATTTTCTTAATTAAAACTAATCATTTTCTCACAACAATTTTATTGACATTAATAATTTAGGCTCCATGCAAATTATCAAAAATTATAGAGTCAATTTTAGTCTTAGAATACTTTTTAATTTCTCTTCTTTTTATTTTCAAGGGAAGTAATTTATTAAATTGTCTAAATTAAGGATAATATGTTTTCTAAATTTTTAATAATTATTCCATGCCTTTTGGAATTTTTCATAATTCTTTTTATGGTCCTAAAATGCATCTTTCACATTTTTTTTTATTATTATTGCAACATAATATTCCAGATAATAATTATCCGGGTATTACACACTTAAAGACTTAAGATTTACGAACACGATGATTGCAAAACAGATATAGGTTTAACTCGAGTTAGATTCAGGCATACTCAAGTAAATGACTCGAGTTAAGCATTCTAAGATCGAGTCACAAGTTCATCATGTTTGAAAATAAGTTTTAAATTTAAATGAAGATGTCTCTATATGATTTTAACTCGAGTTTACAATGTTTTCTCAAGTGCATGACTTGAGTCAATCATAGTATGCTCGGCTCAAGTTTATCTTTTATAAATGGACTTTCAAGATGACTTTTGAAAGTGATTTGAAATCGCATCAGCTCGAGTCATTAAATGATAACTCGAGTCAACTTAGTTCATTTGGAAAATGATTTTCAAATCTATACTTGAGTTAATGAACTTTGGCTCGAGTCACAAGTTCATCTATTTTGAAGATAAATTTAAGTTCACAAAAGATGACTTAAGTCAAATAGTATAGGCTTGAGGCAACATAATTTTTTAAAATATTTCATAAGACCAATGACTCAAGTTAATCAAAGCCTTAGTGAATTTTAACTAAGCTTTCACAAGACTTGGCTCTGTTGGATATAATTAGTTTTGATGATGTCTTATATAGATGTCATTCTTAATAGCAAAAAGATTGAGTAGTATGTTTATCTTCTTCATTGATTAATTCTTGAATTTTCTTGTAGAATCAATGATGTAAAGTTTACTCATGAAGTATGATCAAGAAGAAGATGATCAAGAAGTATTGAATAATGAAAAGAGGAAAATCAAGGTTGAAGAGGATATAGATGAGGATAAAGAAAATGAAGAGAAGAAAAAGAGGAAGAGGTTTAGTATAGGCTTGGCTCTCTGAGTATTGAAGAATGAAGAAGGCATAAAGAATGATGAGCTAAAGTTGAATGATGAATGACCAAGTGAAGAGATTGAAGAAAAGGAAGATCTTGTCAAAAAGATGGAGAAAAATCAATATACAAGGTCTTAGATTGATATCATAAGTCTTCACAATCATTTGGATGTTGGATGGGTCAATTCAGAGTCAAAAACAACAAAAATCGAGCTCTGGAAGAAAATACCCGAGTTTCCAGATCAAAACTCGAGTATACAAGCTTAAAGCAAAAATTTTCTTCTGGACGAGAAAACTGTAGTTTTGAAAACAACAGGTTTGGAAACCAAGGTTTAGGAGTCAACTCGAGTTTTCAAGTCAAAAGTTGAGCTATGGAGGTCAATACTCGAGTATGGGAGTCAATACTCGAGTATGGAACTTAAATATTCGAATATCGGGTGTTTTCAGCTTCTCTCGCGCATCTAGACCCAACAAAACTCGAGTTTCCTTTTCCATACTCGAGTTTCCAACTCCTTTAGCAACTCTGTTCACCTCTGTTACACACACAGCTTTGGGCGAGGTCTGGTAAATCGATGATATCTCCTGAACTAGACATCGGATTGAGGTGAAATCAAATTTGGCTGAAACTAGACATCCAATGCGTCATCTTGACAAAGTTTCATGCCCAAAGAAGATAAGATGAGAGAGCTATGAATTTCTAAAGTTGGATCAAATATTCACGTCACTCTTCAGACCAAGCTTCAATTATTTGAGTGTAACTCACAATCTACAAATCGAAATGAGCTGAAATCGATGGCATTTGAAAGAAGACACATAAGGCTTTCCATGAAGACATGATTCAACACAAATGAAGATCAGACCAGAGAGATACAATCTTCGAAAGTTGACTGATGTTTTAAGACGATGGAAAAACGCTGGTTTAGAACAACTCTCTTTCATCAGATTATAATGGACAGATCACAACAAGTTTGGATCTGAATCTTGTTGCATCTTGAAGAAGACACAAGGAGCTATATGGGGATAAATGGTTTGCTAATTTAGAAGCTATATCTAGTCAGATAGCAACCAAAGTGCAGAACAACTTGAAAACTCGAGTTTACTCGAGTATAGCTCAGACAGAAAGCAATGAACATTAGTGGATCTTCAATACTCGAATATGGGAAGCAAAACTTGAGTATCGAGCTTACAGAGATGAATCTGAAGTAATGCTATGAGCTCAATACCGCAGTATTGAAGTCAAAACTCAAGTTTACAGCGGAACTTCAGAAACTTCAAAGTTGCGAAAATCTTGAATATGATCCAAATCAACCAGAAGTTTACCCAAATGATCTTTAACACTTATTATCATCTTTTACATCATTTGTGGACATACTTCAGATGATCAAACGAAAGATTTCATGAAGATCCAAAATGCTGAGCTGTCATAACAAAAAGCATTCCAACGGCTATATTTTTCAACAAACATATTCTCAACGGCTCTATTCTTAAACAGATGTATTCTCAACAGTCAAAACACCTTCATCTATAAATAGAGCTGGATTCAAAACGCAAAAAGGTGGAGGAGTGATCTTACATTGTCATAATGTCAAAATGTTGAATCTCCTACTCTCTGTTTTTCAATGTTTTCTGAGTTTACCATTTAGAGATTGAAATGAATTTCTATGTGCTTCAGTGATCATTTAGAGAATTTTTACTGTAAATCACTTTATTTGAGAGTTACTTAAGGTTGGGTAATCTTGAATGGGTGTTGATTGTAACCTTACGGGTAGTAAGGGGAGAGTCTCTGTGAGAGAGATTGTAAAGGCTTCACAAGTGCCTGGATAAACTTGTGGGGTGTAAAGGCTTGTCTCTTGTGCCTGATTAAACAAAGAGAATAGTGGAAATCTCAAGTGGAGCTTGAGGACTGGATGTAGGTCAAGGTTGGACCGAACCAGTATAAACCAGAGTTTGCAATTATCATCCCTTAACTATTAATTTCCAGCATACATGTTTGAATGATTGTTTACAATTTAATAACTCTTTAATATCATTCAAACTGATTTGAACGAATTGATAAAATATTTTCAAAGGATCAAAGTTTTTATCTTTACCTAATTCACCCCCCTCTTGGGTTCAGCCACCTTTTACATTTGGTATCAGAGCTTGGGCTCTTGTTTAAATGACTTAACTGTCTCAAGAGTTTAAATGGCTGATTTTGGGTGTAGCCTATTTTTAGAAAGTTTTGATTATACTGTTCCACCATTTTTGAAAGATATTTATTTTTGGTTTTGGAAAGCAAGAATGATTTTGTTTATAAAATCATCTAACTTTGATGTGTGGAAAGTTTTTACAAATGATTTTGATTACAAACCAAGAAAGGGTTGGACAGAAAAAGAAAAGAAAATGTTCTCACTGAACATTAGAGCTATGAAAATTTTATATAGTGCATTGACAGAAAATGATTTCGAGAAAATAAAGTTTTGCTCTTGTGCTAAAGATATATGGGATACTCTTGATTCAATGTATGCTTCTAACAATTGTGTTGAAGTTGATAGTGTTGACAACTCATCGGAAACAAATAGCTACATATCCATTAATGAGCAACTGGAAGTTGAGGATGAAGAAAGAGAAATCATAGAACACTTTCATGATCCAGTCAACATGATAGAACAAGAGAATGAGGGTTCCCAAGAAGAGCTCATGAACGATTATGATCAATCATCACCTGGAGCTCAAGATGCACATATGGTAAAAGGTCCTAATTCTTCTTGTGTATTTAAGAAACATGATTTTGAAAGTCTGCATAGGATTGTTTTCCAACCAATTATTGATTCTATTTTGAAAAGTAAACTTATTTTCGAAAAAAATGTTGGAAATTCATGTGGAAAGAATGAATGCTTAAATGAAAATTATTTGAAGTCTTACTCTCATCACCCACACAATATTTGCAAAAGATCTCATAGTAAACATCATTCTATTATTTGCAATTATTATGGTCAATCTGGTCATATTTTTCATACTTGCTATATTAGGAGAAATTTTAATATGAGAAATAGATTTGTTTGGGTTCCTAAAGGACAATCATGGTCCGATAATAACCGACAAGGACCCAAGTATAAATGGGTACCAAAATGTCCATCCAATGCTCTATGTGTACAGGTTGATTCGAAAAGCAATGGACATAATGGTACGAGGAAGATGAAGGAAAATCCAAAAGTTTCTCATGAGGATAAGAAGAGACTCACATCAAATAGGAGAACTTTTGGGGCACCCATTGCTGGATCTATAAGGCTTAATCATCAAAGGAAGCAATGGATACAAGCAAGAGGAGTGTGTTCTACTTCAAGAACAAATTACCATCAAGTACCATTCAATTATCTTGAGGGGAACAAGAAGAGGAGGATTTCTCAAGAATCTAATAGAAGACTCTTAGAGTCTATTTCTTTTGAGAAAGCTTTGCCAACACACAGAGGAAAACAAATGAAGAATCAGTTGGTAAGCAAAGCCAATCCTCCAAGCACCTAAGTGTTGGATTTGGCTATCACCCAAGAGGGGGGGTGAATTGGGTGTTTGATAAAACTTTAGGAACCTTAAAAATCTTTTCGTAACTTATAAATTGACAGTTTGATATTCAAAGATAAGCATATACTGGAAATGTAAAAGATAAGGGATGAGAGTATACAAACTGTGATTTATCCTGGTTCGGTCCAATCCTTGACCTATGTCCAGTCCCCAAGCTTTACTTGAGATTTTCAATCCACTATTTGCTTTGAGCTTGATTACACGTTCTGTACTTGAAGTAATCCTCTCCCTAGGATTCACTCCCCCTTACAAACTGTAATCAATACACTTGCTTGATTACACACTCTGTACTTGAAGTAATCCTCTTACTAGGATTCACTCCCCTTACAAGCTATAATCACAACACAGTGTGTTTCCCACTCAAGATCACCCAATCTTGAGTAACTCTCAAATAGAATGATTTTCAATCAATCTTCTCTCTTAGAAGTGAATATGATGAACAGTGAAGCACAATACAAATAATCTCACTCTATAAGCTAAATATATGATCATTGAAATATTCAGAGAGTAGATGAAGCATATATTAGATTATTGGCATTTTCACTGTGTAAGCTCAAGTCCCTGTTTTTCATCACTGTTGCACCCTTGCGTCTATGTCTCTCTTGCTCTTCGTTTCTGGGCTCCTTATATAGATGAAGAAGTTTGTATCTTCTATCAAAATATGTCTGTTAGAGCTCCACTGAGAAACTTGCCGTTGGAAGTCCACTGAAGGTTTGGCTTGGAGCGTACTTGATTTCTGATTCCAGTGATGTTTCTAGCTTTCTAAATCTGCAGTATATTTAATTTGAAGATAATATTAATCTTCCTTTATCAGAATGGGCAGCAAGGAATGTCCATAATTGTTTAATCCAAGTTGCAAATATTCTCGACACATGTGTTGGCGCTCCATGCTGAGAATCCACTTTACAGCTCAGCAAAACAGGACCTTTTGATTTCAACTCCAAACTTCATGAAATTCTTCATTTGATCATCTAAAACTTACTAGAAAATTGTTTAAACAATGTTAGGAATAATAGTAAGTGATGATATGAAGAAATGAAATTATAATCAATGATTTCCATTTTACGAGCACGGTGATTTACTGATGTTCTCTTCACATGACTGCAGTAGCTCATGTGTTACTGGAGTCATTTAAGTGTCAAATGCTTTCTGTCTTGTGTATAACTACAGTAGCATTTTAGTGACTGCAGTAAGTCATAATTGTCATTTAGTTTATGCCTTCAAATAACTGTAGCAAGTTCAATATAACTTGAGTCCAAGTTGGTGTAGGTAACTTATGCTCTTTGTAAGCCTTTGACTTGAGTAAAGATGGGATTAGCTACTTTTAGTCTTCTTCTTACTGTAGTAGCTAAATATGACTGGAGTAGATTGATGATCAATTTCTCTCTGTCTTAGATCTTACTGGAGTCATCACTTAGTTACTGGAGTAACTAAGGTTCATGTCGTTTCTGTGATAGATCTGACTAGAGTAGCATCTTGGTAACTGGAGTAACCAAGGTGAGGAATTGCTTCTGTAACACACTTACTGGAGTAGCCTTCAATTACTCAAGTTAATTTCAGTCTTACAAAGTTACTGTCTCGACCTTACTGGAGTAGGAACTTAGTTACTGGAGTAACTAAGGTTTATTTTGTTTCTGTCCTCGAGCTTATTGGAGTAAGGATTTGGCTACTGGAGTAATTCAGGATCATTTTGCTTCTGTCTCTGACATTACTGGAGTAACAACCTTGTTACTGGAGTAACTAAGGTTCATTTTGCTTCTGTCATCGAGCTTACTGGAGTAGGTACTTGGTTACTGGAGTAATTCAGGTTCATGTCGTTTCTGTCTGAGATGTTACTGGAGTAACACCTTAGTTACTGGAGTAACTCTAGTGTAAAGGTGCCAAGATGACTGGAGTAACCAAAAACGTTACTGGAGTAAGGTGACTGACTATTGGGTTTTGGTTCTGGAAGGGTCTGAAAGTGAAGGGAAAGTAGAGACTTACTGGAGTAAGTAAGTGACTACTGGAGTAGCCCTACTGGAGTCACCATTTCATTACTAGAGTAATGTTCAAATAGATGCGAATAGGCCACAAATTACTGGAGTAATAAGATGTCAACTAGAGTAACCATCAACTCTTCACTTATTTGAGAATCAGTTCCAGATTTCTGAACAAAACCTGAATTTCCAAAAATCACATCTCTCTCATTTGATCTTTGTTTTTGGTGATCTTGATATTTTTGGAAAGGTGTGTGAGTCTAGTTTCATATGCCACTGATTTCAGCTCATTACGATATGTAGTTTGTGAGATATCCTCAAATTACCGAACCTTGGTCAGCTGCATGACAGTAACAGGTAGCGTAACTTCAAAAATTCATATCTCTCTCATCTGATCTTCTTTGGACCTGAATTTTTGATTGAATGACACCTTGGATGTCTAGTTTCATCCAAAATTGGTTTCATCTTAATACGATCTCTGGTTTAGAAGATATCATCAATTTACTGAACATCGCCCAGTTGAAACGCTGATAGAATTACTGGAACAGCCGTATGACTGGAGTAATGCGATCCTTACTGCTGTAGTTTCACTCCATAAGCTTTCTGTCTGACCCGTTACTGCAGTAGGTTAATGATTACTGTAGTAACCACCTGACAGAAATGAAACCAGCAGCTGAAACACACGAATTACTGCAGTTATTAAGTGCCGACTGGAGTAATGAGCACCCATATCACATATATGACTGAAGTAACGCGTAGGTGACTGGAGTAACTCGACCAATACAGTAGCAATGACTGGAGTAACATATTTTTTACTAGAGTAACTCGATCATTATTCATCCGGAAGCTTCAACTTGCTCATTTTAACTCTGAATTGACTCATTCCAACTTCCACTTGATCGTAAAAACTTCAAGAATCAATCTATGAACTTGTGTAATGATTTTCTCAATCCTTTCAACAAGTTCTTCTTTCTTTCTTCTCTCTTCTTGATTAATCTTCATGGATCAACTTATGATTTCTTCTCTTCTCTTGTTCTTTCTTCACATGAACAAATCTACATCAAATTGTAGCAATTAGTCAATGTATATGATATAAACTTTTTGCTTTTACTAATGGCATAAGACATCATCAAAACTAATCATAACCAACACTAAGGTATAGGTATACAACGGTAACACCGCCTACATGCCTATCTATAATATTTATTGAGGTTTTATATTTTGGATACCTTAGGAATGAACATTGAAACATATTTCTCTTAAATTGGTTTTTACATTTTGATCTATTTTTAAATTGCAAATATTCAATAAGTTTGATCCTTTATGCATACATGATCACTTTGAAAAGAAAGTTTTTTCTTTTATGCATAAAGATTAATTCACTGTGCTTTGTTATTCTAAATTGATTATATTCATAAAAGCATGTGAATTTAATGTTGATCCCTACAAGCTAACAAAGATTGGATCCAAGTAAGGTTGGATACCAAGAAAGAAAGAGATTGATATGGTTTTGTAGGATCAAAGAAAGATTCTCAAGAATGCAACATAAAGAAATAATCCAAGTCTTGAGAAAGCTAAACTTGTTGTGCTTGATGTTGGTTGTGAACATTGGAAGAGGAATTATCTACATCTCAACCAAGCAAGCTTCTATGAGGACAAGAAAAATTATGGTGATATCTAATTCTTGCCTCATGCTATGTTTGTATGAAGTTCAATATTGATTTGTCTTTGGGTAAATTAAAAGGTTTTTGAAATTGATTTAATCTCAAAAAACAATTTTTCTGTCAAAGCAAAACTACAGTTTTGAAAACTACGGTTTCGAAAACTCCAGTTTCGAAAACTCCAGTTATTCAAGGTTGGGTAATCTTGAGTGAGTGTTGATTGTAACCTTACGGGTAGTAAGGGGAGAGTCTTTGTGAGAGAGATTGTAAAGGCTTTACAAGTGCCTGGATAAACTTGTGGGGTGTAAAGGCTTATCTCTTGTGCCTGATTAAACAAGGAGAATAGTGGAAATCTCAATTGGAGCTTGAGGATTGGACATAGGTCAAGGTTGGACCGAACCAGTATAAACCGGAGTTTGCAATTCTCTTCCCTTAACTCTTAATTTCCAGCATACATGTTTGAATGATTGTTTACAGTTTAATAAATCTTTAATATCATTCAAACTGATTTCAACGAATTGATAAAAGATTTTCAAAGGATCAAAGTTTTTATCTTCACCCAATTCACCCCCCCTCTTAGGTTCAACCACGTTTTACAAGCACGAGTTTGATAACTTGAAACTCGAGTCAATATGACAGCAGGTTATTGATACAAGTTTAATCAAGCTAACATATTTTGGACTTGAGTCATTAACCACATTTTGTTTATAATTGTTAGTTATCATCAAAACACATAGGGAACTAATACTCTAGTTCTTCCAGCCATCCCAATTTTAATGACCGCATACCTCCTCCTATTGTCTTATACTTTAAACTTTGTTTGTACCACAATTAAATTTTTAAATAATTATTTCAAAAGGCCTAAGTTATAAATATCAATATATATATTATAATTAAATGCAATCAATTACCATAAATTCTAAAAATGCTTTTTTCTTCTAATCCAACGAAAGATCCTTCCAATCTCAGAAGTGGATGGGAAACCAAAACCAATTCTCACCAAAGTTAGACAGCAAGCGGTTCAACAAGTGACCATTGTTCTCGATCAGTTGCTCCATGTTGTCATTCCACAGAACTATGACACATGGCCCATTGATCACATTGAAACCAGCCACGTCCAGCCTACTTGTGCTGATGTTCCCCTGCTCATCTATACAATTTACAACATATTTTATTACAATTAAACACAATTACAAACCAATGGAATTTAAATATTACATTTTTTAAAACAATATTTATATTTACCTTTAACTTCCACCTCAAATCTAGTTGCTCGGGAAGATTAATGTTATGGGTTCCCTTACTCCTGAGCGATCTCCTATCCAAGAACTGCTCCACTTGATGTATTGGCATTATCAATTCGAACGTTCCACCTTGCTTAAAGTCCTCCACACTTATCTCAGCCTCCTCCTCAACCACCTCATCCTCATCATAAGGCGTGTAATACCCTAAAAATCCTACTTATGATAAGTATCATAATTTAGTAAATAATACCTATTGGAAATAGGTGAATATGAGGTTTCAAACACCTTGTATTAAATTTATCTTATTATTAGGACAATTTCTCCTAAGAATAGATAATGTGCGAAAAGGTCCCTAAAACGTTAGATAATTTGCAAATAGGTCCCTGAAATATTTATAGGTTATAAAATACCCTGAGAAAATTATGATAAAATCCTAAGAGGCAACTAAATATGTATTAAAAATTAGAAAGTATGTTGTCTCTAATTTAGGCAATTTATGGGATTATTTTCCTTGGAAAATGATGAGGTAAAATCTGATATTATTATGGGGACCATATTGGACCCCATGATTTTTAATATTATGCATGGTGCATAAATTACCAATATCAGTAAAATAGTTGTGAGATAATAATTATTACTCATTAAAAAAATTGTCAAAATTAGTAAGTGATTAATTAGATAATTAATGGCTAATTGTTTAGACATAAGATAAAGAGAAAAAGGTGGAAATTAATTAAAATAAATAAATATATATATATATATATATATATATATATATATATATATATATATAAACAAAATTATGAAGAAAAATAAAGAAAAATGGAAATGGAAATTTAGAAAAAATATCTAAGATATTTAGTAAATAAATAATATTATAATTGTGATATTTTATACAGGATAAACGAGAACAAATAGAAATGAAATTCTATCTAGAAAACCGTGAACTAAGTTTCTAGAGTCAGAGTATATTATAAACAAGTGAATTTTTATCTCGAAGTAGGCTGTCTCCGTAGTCATTTCTGTAACTAACGAAGCAATTAGGAGATCAGGCCAAGAAGATATTTCACAAAATTAAAGCAGATAGTAGAAATGAGAACGAATGGAAAAAAATTCATAAACTGGAATCTGAGGATAAGTTGGTTAAAACCAGAGTATATTATTACTCAGTGGATTTTTATCCAGAAGATGACGCTGTCTGACGTTATTTCTGTAACCGGCAGCGGTTGTCCGAAAATGTTCGGCAGGCAACGGAATGTCCTTAATGAGATCAAAAATTTAGATAAACCAAGTATCTTGAAAGAGGAAGAAAAGACTTTAGGGTATTGCTTCCGGAATTTTGAGATTTTCCAAAATTACGCGATTCGGACACCGAATAGGGACTTTATCGGTAGAAACCTTCTTAAGCAAGAGTGTGACATCACCTTTATGACTAAGGATGACATCATCTTTGAGAGGTGTATGGCCAAGATCTTGCCATCTCAAAGAAGTGCGATCTAACGGCCATAAACTGATCAGACAAAGTTCAAAGGAATTACCAAAATGCCATTGCCTTTTTCTATAAATAGCCTTCCATTCTCCTTCATTTTCTCACCAATTCCTCTTGCAAATTTCAAAATTCTTGAGTAGAGAAGGAAGGAAGAGCTCTGGAGAAAGTTATAGCAGGGTTCTGGATAAGTTTTTCGGTCCTTAGTCTTAAGTACTAGTTTCGTTCGGTAGTTATAATAGAAATGCTAGAGTAATCTTTAATCTTTCAAGATAGCTTAGATATCATGTTTAAGGAATGAATATGATATTTATTTTAAAAATATATTGGAGAAAGAGGTATGTCAAAATCTTGGGAGATTAGAATTAAAATAGCGAAGCTCTGACAAAATCTCGTCGATTTGTCAACCTAAGGGCAAAATGGTAATTTGTACCTAAAATGCCTATTATGATATTAAATATTCATAAACGTGATATTAACCTTATAGGATATCTGAAATCACGAACCGTTGTTACTGCTGTTGTACCGTGTCGTATCGCTGTCAAACGTAGTATTCCGCCAGAAATACCATATAGCATCAACGAAGGTACGTTCGTGTACTGTAACACTAACTCTGATATTTACAGTATGTGTATATGTGGTATGTGTGTTGTGTGCATGTTGTGGTGTGTTGTTTGAATACATAGTGTTGTTAAAGGATAACTGTAAATTTGCATGTACTGGGAGTGATATATCTGTATTCACTGGGAGTGGTATTTTTTGCTGGAAGCGGTACATTTGCATTCACTGGGAGTGACATGTTTGGAAGTAAATCAATTGTTGTGTTTATATACCATATATGTAAATATGAGGTTAACCATTACCTGGGGTCCGTATGCATGGGACCTTAGCTCTTAACATAGCATCAGGGTCAGGAGAACCAGTGACGGAGGAAAAGGGGAAGCAGTATGCTTAGAGACCCAGCAGAAGACTTCCCATTGTTGTTCCGGTAGAAGCCTCCCTTTTGATCTTATACATCACTTTTGAAATACTCGGTTTCTATACCGCTATTGTATCCAGCTAGACTTACGGCATTTTGAATATATATCAGTTACTATTCTGCTCAAATGCTCTACTGTGATGATTTGAACTGATTTTAAATGATGAAAAATTTATTCCGCTTTTGAAAATTGGGATGTTACAAGGCGGTAGGGTTGCCTCCTTCCCATGTAGGGATACCTCCTCTACTTGTGGGAATATCTACTAAGGCTAGTCCTTTCCATAGTGACACAAGGATATTTCTACCCCTGTACTGCCCTCTAGTACTAGTGCCTCCTCATCGAGGCACTCTTCCTTATATCACTTTCTTTCTCTTATCCCTCCCTAAAGTCATCACTTATTTAAAACCATAGTTAAATGTTGTAAGACAATACTTCAAAAAGAAATGGGCAATGGTGAGAATGAAATGCAGGTGAGTTATTTGAATGCTGGCCTTTTTGTAGCAATTTTTCCTAAAACTAGTACAATATTCCTAGTTCACCGTGAAATTTTTTAACGGTCACTAAAACAACTACAAATGTGAGACTGTTTGCATTATGTAGAGGTTTATGCTAAAAACCACTATAGATGTCAGACTATTTACATTTTGTAGAGGTTTTAATCTATAACTGCTACAAATGTTATTGTGAGTTTGAAGAACAATAGCAAGAAACCACACATTGATTTGAAAGTAGTTGCCACTCTCAATAAGACGCAGATTTGGTGCTAGGTAACATGATACCAAGCACAACCCATCTACAATTTTTCAAAAGGGCTTTTGTTTTTAAACCAAAGTCTGGTTTCTTGCTACTAATTCTTCATAGAATAAAATATGTGGATTTGGTTAATATACAGGCTTCAGATGTGTAGCGATTATTGTAGGTAACCTCCACACATTTACGAGCTATTTGCATTTTGTAGTGGTTATTGGTATAAACCACTACAAAATGGACAAGACTCTTAGCATTTTGTAGCGGTTAGTATATGTTGGACCTGGCTGTCACTCAAGAGGGGGGTGAATTGGGTGTCGGATAAAACTTTTGGAAACTTAGAAAATCTTTTCACAACTTACTATAAGATGTTTGAATGACAATAATAATTTATAAACCAATAGACATTCATTCAAAACATATATGCTGAAATGCAAGAGTTTAGGGAAGAGAATATGCAAACAGAGATTTATACTGGTTTGGCTCAATCCTTGACCTACGTCCAATCCCCAAGCCAAACTTGAGATTTCCACTATCTCCTTGCTTAATCAGGCACAAGAGAAAAACCTTTACAAACTCACAAGTTCAGTCGGGCACTTGTGCAGCCTTTACAATCTCCACTATAAGGATACAATTACACACTCTGGTACTCAGGATGATCCTTTCACACTAAGATTCACTTCGCCTTACAAGTTGTAATTGTACACCCACTCTCAAAGGTTCCACAAGCTTGAGATTTGATCACTAAACAGATAATGAAATAAGTGTTTGGACTCTGTCACAGAGTAGATGAATAATAATCTCTGAAGTACATAATCGATCTTACTCTCTACTGTAAACTATATAGACGTTGAGAAACAAAGTGTATAAGCTATCGACGGTGAAGTAGTAAAATCATTTCGTTGGCTTCGTCGATTCTTTCATCAATCGTCACACTTCTTTCAGTTTTAAGACTTCTTCATTTATAGGCAATGAAGATTGATTCATCTGTTGAGTAATTCTTCTCATTGGAATATGACCGTTGTGATTTGCTCAAAGTTACCGTTGTGAGCTCTAACGTAATCATTCACCTTTTGATAATATGATGTTAATCCAGCTGAAAATCATTAACAAGCTCATCAAACAAGTTAGGAATGATAATAAGAAAGGATATAAGCTAAATAAATCATATTCAAAGTCTGTTACGATTAAAATGAAGATTTTTTAGAACTGATACATTTTGGCTTGAGTCAAGCTCTTAGGCTCAAGTCAATCTTTTCAGTCTGAAACACATTTGCCTTGAGTCAAGACATCCTGGCTCGAGTTTAGATACAAACTAGAGCCACCTTTTGTAGGCTTGAGTCACAATATGCCATTTCAGAAGTAACGGTCAAAATCCATTATATATGAATTCCAGAGAATTGCTGAAAAACTCGAGGCAATATTTCCTGACTCGAGTTTTGGGTGAAACTCGAGTAACATTTGCCTGACTCGAGTCATAAATCATTTATTAAGTTTTCTCAAGCGCCTAGACTCGAGTCTCATTTTTTTTGGCTCAAGTTTAGGCTTGAACTCGAGTCATAATCCTTTGACTCGAGTCAACTTGACAAGAAGCCTCAGCACTCAAAATTTTCACTTTGTTGGCTAAGTTCCAGTAACCATAACATCTCTGTTCATTAAGCATCTTGGCAAATCACATATATCCCTAGAATACTCTTTAAGTATTCTTTCCAATGCAAGAAGAATCAACTCCAAACTCATTGTATGTTGAGCACTATGATCAAATTAGTAAAAGTTGTTCTTGAACCAACGTTTTTGCACCATCCTGAACAGACTCTCAACTTCCAAAACTCATATCTCTCTCATTTGATATTTGTTTTATGTGATATTGATGTTTTTGGAAAGGTATATGAGTCTAGTTTCATATGTCACCAATTTCAACTCATTCCAATTTGTGGTTTGTGAGATATCCTCAAATTAGCGAACCTTGGTCTGCTGTATGATGGTAACATATAGGGAAACTTCAGAAATTCATATCTCTCTCATATGATCTTCTTTAGACTTGAATTTTTGTCAAGATGACGCATTGGATGTCTAGTTTCATTCAAAATTAGTTTCATCTCAATTCGATCTCTGGTTTAGGAGATATCATCGATTTACCAGACCTCGCCCGAATTGAATGTGAAATAGAGTAGATCAAAGTTATTGGAAGCACATTTGACTTGAGTCAACTGAATTTGACTCAAGTTTTAGCCCTAACTTGAGTCAATTCATCCCAAAACACGATTTTGCTTATTTTAACTCCGATTTGAGCCATTCCAACTTCCATTTGATCGTGGAGACTTCTAGAATCAATCTATGGGCTTGTATAATGACTTTTTCATTCCATTCAACAATTTTTTTTCTTTCTTCTCTTCTCTTGATGATTCTCCATACTTTAACTCTTTTTTTCTTCTCTTCTCTTGTTCTTTATCATTTGACTCCACATCTTCTTTGATTCTATTTCTTTCTTTAATTCAATACTTTTTTATTTATCTTCTTCTTGATCATTCTTCATAAATGAATTTCACATTTTGAATCTGCATTAAATTTAGGAATTAGTCAATGTGGCATGTAAACTTTTTGCTCTAATGGCAGCTATATAAGACATCATCAAAACTAACCATATCTAACAGTGTAGTGGTTTCCATGATGACCACTACTATTAGAATATTTGTAATAGTTTCTACAATAATTGATACAAGCTTTTGTTATTAATGAAGATGGTGCAGCATGAAGCTAAATATTGATTTGCAATGTAGATATTAATCTCTAATGAAAAGTCAATTGACTTTTTTTATCGGAGAGAGGTGGCTATGTTGCAACTAATGTTTTGCTGCATGCTACAAAATCTTCACAAAATGATTTCAGGGCTGAGGGGTTTATGTAGCTTTAAAGTGTGTAGCGATTTTTAAAATAACTGCCACAAAATTCAAAGACTATTTGCATTTTATAATGTTTATTAGGCCTAACCGCGACAAATGTGGAACATTTGTAGTAATTTTAGCCTTGAATTGCGAGAAAAGAACATACTCTTTAAATGTTGTAGTGGGTTTTGCTTTCAAACCAAAACAAAAGTTCAGACTCTTCATTCTGTAGCAGGTTTAACCTTAAAACTGCCACAACCTTCGCAATATTACAAGCCAAGCTGGCGCAACTTTGAGATAGTTTTAGATGTACAAACCGCTATTAATACGATCGCTATGAAATTGGCACCACCTTGGCATCAATTTTGTAGTGGTTAATTTCTTATGATCTATATAAAGTTTATGGCCTAACAAGCGAGTGTTTTGACGTGAGGCTGCTGTTGTAAATTTGTAGCAGGTTCGGTATAAACCAATATAAAATTTCATATTTGTAACGATTTTATGTGACCACTACATATTAACCACTACTAATCAATTGTTTTTTTGTAGTGTCTCTCCTCCCTCTCCCTTCATCTAATTCCCCCTCCTTCTTGTTGTCCTCCTCCTCTAATCTCTCCCTCCCCTCCCCTTTCCTTAACTTGTTTCACATCAATTTTGGCATCAAAGCTTGGTTCCTAACTCCTTCCACATGTCTAAACTCCATTTTTCCATTTAACAAACACGTCTTACACGCAACCATCCTTCATAACCACCTTTAACTCCTTTGTTTTCCCTTTTATTAACGTCTATTTGAAGCGAGACCACTTCCATTATGTTTCCAATTGAGAGACCGTCTAGATCCCACAAAACTCACCATAAAAATGCCTGTGACACACCAACATGCGCCGTTTGAACTCTGTTATATAGTTTTTCTTTGCAACGTCACTTCCGAGCTTCTGTTAATAGCCTTCCAGATGTCGAATTGTGATGAACTACCTCCGTTAGAACCGTATCTAAAAACTAGACTCAAACACCAGTAGACCACCACCACTACGAGCTGCCACATTCCAATCAAGGTTAAGCAATGATCTCCACACGCTAGTTTGTTGTTTTCATAATTTTGACCATGTTTTGATTTGTTTCTTCCTCCATAGGCTTTCCCAAAGTCAAGAGCAAGCAATCAAGACCATTGGGCAATCCTCTTAATCTTATGGCTTCCATTATTTGAATTGTTTGTTATTTTAAAGGAAAAAAGTGAAAAAAGAAAAAGCAAAAAGATTTGGAAAAAAGAGTAGACAAAAAAGAAAAAGAGAGGGAAAATGTAAATACAAGGGGAAAAAAAGAGTACAAAAATTCATTTGTTACATTTATTTTTGTGATTTAATTTTGCATCGAAAAAAAGAGAAAGAGGAGTTACCATGTTGATCTTGCAAATATGAGTTATAGAAATACTCTTATAGGGAGTGTTGTTATGCATATAACACCACATACGAGAATGTTTATCATGACTGAGCTCGGTACTCTAGTTGATGCCATCAGCATGCCAACTATGAGTACTAAACTATGCTATTCGTAACCAACACATGTATGTTAATTGTGGCCATGATCAATATGATGGTCGTTGCCATAGCCTTTGCTCATATGATTACGCTACATATCCTCAACATAAGGAAGATGATCATCACCAACAAAAAGATCATAATCCTAGTGAAGATGAGCATTCTAACTTCTTCTTGCCTAAAGTTGAAAAAGATTAAGGAGAGCTAAAAGATGTTGTAAGGAGAGGGAAAGTATAAGGCTTTTTGGCAACATTGGAGGGCAAAAGATAAATGTCTCAAGGTACAACTAGAACGCTTCAATGCCATAGTTGAGCATCAACATGCCCATATGTGAGAGGACATGAAGAGTCTGTGTCAACAACTCCATGAGTTTACAATGTAAACAGGAGTATAACAATCTAGATAAGCGAGTTGAGAGAAGTCAAAGCTCCTTCTTTAAAATAAGGAGATGAGATTGCAATCCTACTTAAGAACTATCACCAACTATTGTGGAACCCCGTCATGACGTTGATATGTCTTCACTTGCACCTATTCTACATTCTCCAAGGAAAACTCATGTGATTGATGCTACCAATAACAATAATTTTATTGATCATGTCATCCATGCAACACCGATTGAGATTAGTAAGATTCACGTTCAAAGGGCAACAACCTCACCTCCTCAACATACTACATTGCCTAAGGTCACTACATTGTTGTATGGTCCACTCCAACAATGCCTCTTCTATTGTAAAGGTTTTCCAAACACTCTTCAAGATTTAGCTGGTTATTCCTACCAAGGTTTACTCTTTTAGCATCTCACTCATTAGGAAGGGTTTCCATATGGAAGCGACATATTAAAGAATTAGCCCTCCCTCCCTCCTTCCCAGATTTATGCATTACTTTTAACTTGTCAAGAACCAAGTCTTTCAAATGGGGAGAAATGGTATGATATGGGATAAAGAAATCTAGGGTTTAATTAGGAGATTTATGGTTATTCATTATAATTATTAAATAAGGATACTTATCCAAATTAAATTGGAATTTTGAATTTAAGATTTAGATTTGAATTTGAATTTTAAATTCGGCATTTAAACTTGAATTTTGAATTGTTATTTTATAATTCTAAGGCACTATATATAGAGTTTAGGGTTCTTTGTTGTCTGAGTTTTAATTGATTGATGGAATAAAAATTCCTTTTTCTTTTGAGTATTCTCTCCTCCCTCTCCTTTCGTCTAATTTCCCCTTCGTTCTTGTTGTTCTACCTCCTCTAATCTCTCTCCCCTCCCCTCCCCCCTTCCCCAACCCGTTTCACATCATTAACCCTTCTGAATATTAGAAACATGAAAACGATGGATGAGGAACTTTAGGTTCTGATCGTTGACATTAAGATTAATCATTATGGAGTTTAGTGGGATAATTACGGATGCTCCCAAAAGTCTATTATTGTCATAATGACAAAGGTTTCTTGAAAAGATTCAAGAATGCGTCATTTGGACCGTCGTTTATGGCTCTACAATTCCATTTCGTTCTTCTTGTTCCTTCTATACATGATGATGTCGTATCATTCTCATGACATAAACGGGGTAAAACCACACTCTATTTGTGACTATCTTCGTGTTTATTTATAACTCGTTATAAAAACAATAGAGGGATAATTTATATGAAAATTCCTATAGTTTACCTGATTTTTAATTAAGTCCTTATAATTTTTTTTTAATTAAGTCACTTATTTTTAATTAGATCCCTATATTGGTTTTTTCTTTTTCTATCTTCTATAATAATTTCATCTGTTTTGCTGGTCCAACAAAAAAAAAAAATCAGCTGTTCTTAATGATGTTCCTATATTTTTTTTTTTTATTAGCCATCTGAAACTACAAAGACTTATTAAAATATAAAACTATAAGAATATGGTTTAAAAAAAAATCAAGGGACCTGATAAAATCGGGAAAAGAAAAACAATGTAAGGACCTTATAAAAACTATAGGAACCTAATAAAAAATTAGTTACCATACGAACTTGTATATTAATTATAGAAAAAATGAATAAACTAAAAATATATCAAAATATATATATGATGTAAGAATTATTTTTTATTTCTATACTCTATCTAGTAATGTCAAAATATTGTAATCCTTAACTATCTTAAAATATAAATATATTACCAGTATTAAGAATCAGTAAAAGTTAGATCTAAAAATTTGAATCAAAACTTTTATTTAGAAATAAAATGAAAATGAAAATCGGGATCAGGAACAGGATTTATAAATAAAGATAGAGCCCGTATAGTAAAAGGTGAGGGTGATATTGATTACGGGCGCACTCGGGTGCACGTTAGTAAACGGTGAATGGGTGGTGGACACGTGTGAGGCAATCACGCACTGAATTTCACGTGACGAGGGCGCTGATCCTCGTGCGGTGCTTTTCTATTTTACCGTTTGACTATGACTGGGAATCAGGGAATCCATGGGATCACCATACTCTCTCCTATCATTTTTATAAATTATTTTTATTTTTATTGGGCAAAAGAATTAATGTTTAAGATTAATTAAGAAATAAATGTGTGAAAAATAATATATTTCTTCTAAATATACCTATATTTATAAAAAGAGCATAGGAGAAAGTATAAATATAAAATATGAGAGAGAATGTATAACAAAAGAATGAATTAAAAAGAATTAGTGGTAAATATGGGATAATTAATATAAAGATGTGTATTTAATAAAGGTATAAAAGAAAAAAATATTTTAAATTTTGAGATACAAGAAGAAAATTGCTTATAAAAAGAATCAACTTCAAGAGTCATTAGCAAGTAATTAAAAAGTGTTATTTTTTTGGCAAAAAGAAATATTTTATTTTATGTTTATAATATTTTATTAAAATATTAATAATTTAATATTAATATCTTAAATATTTTTATTTACCAATCTATGATTTATGAATCTTATTCGAAAAATTTACAGCTGCAATATTGTATATGAGATTTATAGGTGAATTCCTTTTTCATATGGGCTCATTTGTAAATTAAAATAGTATGATAAATTATAATTCTTCAAATTATTTAGAATTCTTAGGTCTTTCTATAATTTTCATAATCAACTGACGGAGAACATAACAGAATTTTAAGGAGCCGAGTATCTTTAGGAAAAAAAAAAACTAAAGAGCAAAATTATACTTTAACCTTTGGGAATAAAATTCAATTCGTCTTCTACTATATATAGATAATCTTGAATAAAAACTATTTTCAACCAATATGATTAAGTCTCTCACAATGTGATGAACTAATATTTGAATCTTCATTGAAAGAGATGTTTACATTTAGTATTTGACACTATCTTTAACATAATTCCCTCTTATAGGAGAGGAGGAGGAGGAGGAGGAGGAGGGGAGCTTTTTCAATGAATTAATATTTTTTGGGTTCATAATTTTTTTTAGCATGATTATTACATGAGTTTTGTGAATTATTAGTTTTTAATTTTTCTAATGTTATAAGTTTCAATCAAAACAAAATAAATCAAAATTTAAATTTTTAAATGTAAAAATAGTAATAATAAAAGTTAGTTATATAAGTTTGATAATCAATATATTAAGTGTATAGACTTCCTTTCTGATAAATATTCATTACATTTGAGTGATTTTAATTTCAATCAGCATCTTCTTTAGCTTTAGGCATAACAAATCCTTCACAATTTTTCTTACATTTTCTATATATTTGCATTCATATATCCATAAAAATATAAAATGAGGAGTTCTTTTTTGGTTAATAGCATTATTATTATTATTATTATTTTGGCCACATGTCCATCAGAACATAAGTTTATTCAGCAATTTGCTAGTCATATTGCCCAATCATAAACCGACATAAGCAAACTTTAATTGTGTTGGAGACATATGTAAATTTAACACCATTAACTGAATTCATTTTCAAATTACAAGAACCAAAATTTCAGACAGACAGAGATCAAAAGACCGAAAAAAACTATGAAACTTTGGAGACCAAAATGAAAAGTAAATTATAACGATCAATAGTAGTACTAATCCCCTTTTTATCACCCAGACAAAATTCAAAAGACTGAAAAAAACTTTGAAATTTTGGAGATCAAAATGAAAAGTAAATTATAACGATCAACAATAGTACTAATCCCCTTTTTATCACCCATAATACCCTTTTTTTAACAACGAGAGATTTTCCTTTTCCCATTTTCACTCAATCATTCTGTCACAAACACAGTACCTATGTTGTAGAAAAGCTTTAGTGCATAATATATGTGAGTATAATAATTAATGAAAGCTTCATATACAAGCAATTATGGTATTAAGTTAGTTAATCTTTTCATCCTGTGGATTAGCAGACAACCACAAGACATGCACATTGATTTACATGTTTATTTAATTTTTTTATATATTTAATTTGCAAGTTGTTCTGCTTATAAGGTGACATTATGCTGAAAATATTCAAAGAAAATGGACATAACTTATAGAATTACATTAAGAAAACTATATTGTTATAGAGATAATTTTATAAACCCTAACAATCTTGATCTTTTCGTCTTCGAAAGTAGGAACCTACTTGACATTGTAGAAGTCGGTGAGTCACTGATCTAGTTAATGATCAATTAAAAATGCATGATATTTCAGCTTGCAAAAGACTAAGTTAATAACCACTTTAAAATAGACAGACTGAATTACTCGTATTGTTTTGAATGTAAGATTTATTTATCTAATTCAGGAAGATTCAAGAAGGTTAAAATAAATAACTTAATTATAATATATGAGACTTGATATCTCTATATTTGTTTATATAACATTAGATTATATATCAATCTATAAGTTAAAAACTTAGTTTATCAATTTTTGAGTTAAAAGACTTATTTTGAAGAAAAATGATACATTCAAGAAGGAAGCGGAGTGAAGCATAATAGCATGGAGCCGCCAGGTAATAATTTTAATTCAATAAAACCAAATTGGTAAATTTCAAAATTTACTGAATAAATAATCAATGCAATTTACTTATTAATATATTTACAAAATTATTCCCACATAAATTTAATTAAATGAATTTTGATTAATATACTCATAATATACTACTCCATCTGTTCCTTATAAGGTACCAATTAATAATTGTATTTGATATTTTTTGCAAGGCATTTGTTTCTTTCTAAGGAGCATTAAATATTCTTTTCATGTATACCCTTGATTAATAAGGGTAGTGGGTAAAAGTAATAATTAATATGATATTAGAATTTAATGCAATTAGTGGAGTTAATATTAAAAATTATTTAAATTTTAGGACAAATTTAATAACTTTAACTGTTTTTATTGATTTGTGAGAATTGTTAGTTTATGTCTTGTAATAAGGACTAGAGAGAGTACAATTATGATCAATTCTATTTTCTATTGACTTAAAAAAAATTTCTGAAAAAGATTCAATAGTTTTATATTAAACTAATGTAATTGTAAAAGGTGGTTTGTGGGTTGAATAGCCACAAAAAAAAAAAAAAAAAAAAAAAAAAAAAAAAAACTAAGACATAAAACACATTAAGAATAAGACATTTGTATTTAATAGGTTATTACACGCCCACGGCACCTAATTTTTGTTTGATGCATTGAATTGGAGGTGGCAACTCCTACACATAGCTCCATATCCGGATTACTTCAATGTAATCCGAAACAATTGGCAGAATGCTACATGTCGCTTATTGACGTTTGATTTGTTTGATCTTACATACTTGTAAAGTGTTTCATCTTGTCTTGTGCACTAAGAAAAGCTATATAAAATTAATTACCACTTAATCTTTCAAATGTTATCAATGTTTTTTTATTTATAATAAATAAAATACTCCCTCCCTACTTGTTTATTATTTATAAGGTCATATTAACCAAATTAAGCTGTTAAAAAAATTAAAATTAGTTTATATTAATAAATTTGTAGGATGTTTTTTCCTTAAAAAGGCCTTCATTTTATGAGTGGATAAAGAAGAGAGAGAGAGAGAGTAAAAATAAGATTTTTTTTTTTAATAACAAGGGTTTCCCCCATTGAAGCTTGGAACACTAAAGATTCACACTTCTTCCAGTTAGTACGCTTCTTGAAATTTAAACTTATATTCTCCTGAGTGATACCTCTTACCGCCTTAGCCAACATCTTGTTGGTATGAGAAAAGTACTGTGAAATAGAATGTATATGGTGTATAGAATGATAACTTTTTTTTATTATTTAGATAAAGCAAAAAATGACCTTATAAAAGGGAATGAACCATTTTAGAAAAGATAACATTAATGAAAATGTCTATCTTTTTATTTTTTGTTATAACTCCACTCGTATATATTTCTACTCTAGAACTCATTATACTTACCTATAGAGCATTTGAACTCACAACTTCATTTATAGAGGAATCAAACTCAACCTCAAGCTTGAAAAGACATGAGGCCTAACTTGCAGGCTGACTGGTATGAGGGAGGGGAAGGGAGAGAGTATTTTTATGATTCATATTAAAATAAAATTAAAAAAGTTAGGTTATAAAACTTTGATAAAAAAATTGGGAGAATCCTAATTAAATCCTTTTGAAATAGCAAAATCTAAATTTAAGTCTACGCTTTCATCAAATTTTTAATCAGGCCGTGAGTTCTAATTACGGATTTTATAATATTGTTGAAAGACTAAAATGCCTTTATTTAATTTAAAAAATGAAGATTTTTAATCAACGGGTAAATTCTCATATATTTTTAACCATAAGAATCTATGTTTCTTTGAATCATTGGAATCAATGAAATCTTAACTTTTAGTCAATTTGCAACAACTTTAGAAGGTAAGTTATAACAATTTCTCTTTAATCCTACTAGTTAAAATCGTTGGGATCTCAACTTTTAATCCACCCATCTTTCTTGGTTTCTTCAGCAACTCCATTTAAAATTTGGTTTCTTCCAGATATTGTTTTGGGATTTCCTTCCTTACTGTTAATCCAAATCATCGATTTATTGGAAGGATCCATATGTATTGAATTCAATGAAAGATCAATTCAAAAGAATATGCTCGTTTAAGAATTGGATAGGGAAGGGTCCATATGTATTTAATTCTTATCCGAATTAACGATCGAACCCTTCACTCATCGGGATCAATTCGAAGCATTAAGGAAATTCATTTTCAACGGAAAAGAAGCTCCATATGTATTGGCTGCTACAAAGCAGCTTTCTTGTAAGATCAAGGCCTTTAATTGATCACCAATATTAGTTTTCAATGTTCTGAGAATACAATCTCCTGCAAGATTAAGCGACTGTCAAGCTCCTACCTGATTCCCTTTTTCCTAACAAGTCAATCCAAGGGGCAAAGAACAAAACTTGTTAGCATAATATGGAATCATTCCTTCACCCGAACAAGAAGCAGCATGTATATATATCTAGCTGCACGTACAGTCATTTTTTTATTCTTTCAACTAGCCACATATTTCCACAAGATGAATTTAACTATTTATGATTTATGAACAATATGAAGTACCAAGTAAATTAATTTGTTTGTTGTAGGTTGGCATTAAAAATGACATATACTTCATTATCAACATCTGCAAACAAACAAACAAAATTTTTTTTTTTTTTTTTAATGTAGGTGGACAATTTGTGAAGAATGTTGAAGATTAAATTTAATATGATGTGTAATACCCGGATAACTATTATCTGGAATATTATGTCACAATAATAAAAATGTCTATTTATGAAGATTTTGGCCTTAACATGTTATGTGATTAGTATATGTTCAAAGGAAAACATTAGGAAAATTAAAGGAAATTTAATATCGGAAATGTGAAAAATGTGTCTTAAGGCCATAAAACATCCTGAGAAGAATTAGGAAAAATTCTAAAAGGCATGGAATAATTATTAAAAATTTAGAAAGCATATTGTTCTTAATTTAGACAATTTAATAAATTATTTCCTATGAAAATAAAAAGAAAGGAAATTAAAAAGTATTCTAAGACTAAGATTGACTCTATGATTTTTGATAATTTGCATGAAACTTGAATTATTAATGTTAATAAAATTGTTGTGAGAGAATGATTAGTTTTAATTAAGAAAATTATTAGAAATTATTAAAGGATTAATTAAGTAATTTTCAGGAATTTTATAAGATTATAGAAATTTAGGAAACATGAAAAATAAAATAAATATAAGATAAATAGGATATTATGGTAAATGGAAAAATATGTGTGTGTGTGTGTGTGTGTGTGTGTGTGTGTGGGCCGAAAATTTGGAGGGATAAGGATGAAATAAGATATTTGTAGAATAATAATAATATAAGATTAAGACATGTGGTAAATAAATAATATTATATTAATAAAGAGTGAACAGGATAAATGACCAAGGATAGAAATAAAATCCTATCTAGAAAACCTTGAACTAAGTTTTTAGGGTCAGAGTATATTATGAACAAGCGAATTTTTATCTCGGAGTAGGCTGCCTCCGAAGTCATTTCTAAAACCGGTAGCGAATACCGAGGATTTTCAACAGGTAACAGAATGTCCTTAATGGGATCAAAAATTTAGTTAAATTAAATAATTTAGAAAAGGAAGAAAAGACCTTCAGGACATAGCTTCCGGAATTTTAAGACTCTCCAAAATTTCGCAATCAGGACACCGAACCAGGGATTTCATCTAATAAAGCAGGATGACACAAGTAAGATGATGTCATCAATTTTGTCTCCTTGTGGAGGGGGAGGTCGGCCAAGAGGTGTAGGGCCAAGATCAAACCACCTCAACAAAATGCAATCCGACGGTCAGAATTCAACCAGACAAAGTTCAATGAAATTACGAAATTGCCATTGAGATTTTCTATAAATAGCCACCATTTCATTTGGAATTCTCACACCAAATCCTCTTGAGAATTTCGAAACTTGGGAGAGGAAGGAAGAAGGAGGAGTCCGGAGAAATTTATAACGAAGCTATGAGTAAGTTCTTCAGTCCTTAGTCTTTAGTTTAAGTAGTCCCTTTGGTAGTTATAGTAGGATTGCTGGAGTAGTCTCTAAATCTCAAGTTAGCTTAGGTATCATGTTTTAGGAATAAATATGATAATTATCTTAGAAATATGTTAAAGGAAAGGTTATAGCAAAATTCTGAGAGATTAAAGTCAGAATAGCGAAGCTCTGGCAAAATTCCACTAAGAGATCAAACTAGGGGCAAAATGGTAATTTGTACCTAAAATGCCTATTATAATCTTAAATATTCATATCGGTGATGTTATCCCTATAGGATACCCGAAATCACGAACCGTTGTTTCCGCTGTCACCGCTATCGTGTCGCTGTCAAACGTGCCGTAATTTGACGAAAGTGCTAGAAAAACCGTCAACGAAGGTACGGACGCGTATTGTAACCTTAACACTTACGTTGCTCATATACGTATATGTGATAGACATGTTCATATACTGAGGCTCTGTCTAGGGTTGTCAGTTATACATACAGCTTTATACGAGTTATAGGCTTGATAACGCCGTTGGGTTTTCCTAACGCTAAGGACACGATGGGCCGTCGTGGCACTGGTTATGTGCAGACATGTTATGGGACTTTACATACTGCTTTGTGCTTATGTTCTGTCAATGTTGTGATCATGCATCTGCTGTGTGCTTATGTAGTGATTTACTGCTGTTATGAGTTGTGAATAACTTTTATCCATATACTGTTTATTTGAGCATAAGGTTAACCGTTACCTGAGATCCAAATGGTAATTGGATCTCAGCTGTAGCTTCAGGTTCGGGCGAACCAAGGGGTTGAAGATAGGGGCGAGCTACTGGCGTAGGACGGCAGAAGGAATTTTATGGTTTAGTTTTATATGCTTAGTTAGGTGCTGCTTCCTTTTGGATAGTAGATGACTGTATAAGTACACTTACACTGTGGTTATGTAGTGTTATGGTTCAGTTACTCGTGTTGCGAAATTACTCTACTCTGAACAACGTTTTAGAAAAAAAAAAAATTTCCGCTATTTTTAAGGTGGGATGTTACATGATGGGGAAGTGTAAGAGTTAAAACCATAAGAGAGGGAATGTCACTTGAAGATATCATGAGAGTAATGATATCTCACTAGGTTTATATTAAGTGTAATAATAGCGAGAAGAAATACACTGTATACTGATGAGAGGATCCTAATAGATCTTGTTAATGATGTGGACATTACAAACATGTTTGCATGCAAAGAGAATTACAATGTGCATGAAACACTTGGTGAACCACAAGTGTAAGTGACTTTGTTGCTTCTTTTTTTTTTGGAAAAAAAAAAAGCTATTATTTATCATAGTGTTATTGTTAATATAGTAACATAAGGTTTAATTGAATTATGCAGCATTGAGGAATTGTTGGGACATTCACGGCGAAGCCCTCTCTCTCGAAGCAGTTGGGATAACGAATTTGAACCAATGTCTTATCAAACTAGACTTGAACGCCTAACAAATGACTGAATTTTTTGGTATATGTAATGTCACTGAATTATAGCAGGTTTTATTGCAAAACTTTTGTTGCTTCTCCTTTTCGAAATAAAATTGTTAATTATTAAACGTCAGCAACGTATAGTATTTCCATGGTTTATTAGTTATTGATTTTTCTTTTGCAGTATATTCAATTTTTTAATCAAAATTACAGTATTTTCAAATGGGTGCATAAAATCATACTCAGAGGCTTATTGCAGGTTTATTCCATGGTTTATTAGTTATTGATTTTAATGGAATGTGAACTACCTTTAAGTTTCTTGGCATAATTTCATTTTGCTCTACCTGTTTTGTGTCTTCATACCTTTTTGTTTTCATGGATAATAAACAGATCAGAATCATCAAATACTATTCTTTAAGCATGCACTTGAGTGATCAAAGAGAACACAATAATCAAAAGAGATGGGTCCTAGAGTTGATTAAGACAGGTCTCAAGTACCATAGTACCACAATAATCACAAGAGATGGGTCAGCTACCACTTAACACGAATATGGAAACCAAGGTGAGGTGGTCCATTCTGCTGAGTGCTAACAAAATGACAGATGCTATACACTTCTCCTTAGATCCACGCTGTTGTATAAACTGCAAGCTGTGCGATTCTCTGTTACTTTTCTTCCTCGCTTGTTCTTTTCTTTTTTCTCTGTAAATAATAATTAAAAAACATAGAATTGCAAAGATATATTCTCTCAGCAGTAACATATTTGAATTCATATTTCGAATTCACCCACTCTGGTCTCCATCAATTTCGGCTTTGCCTCTGATCTTTCTGCCATGGCAGACTTTTCTTGAACTACAACCAACTCTATTTATGGTCACTTCGGTTAATTATTCATACCCAAGTGGCAACTAAAAATATCTCAAGTACATCATATATTCAGATTCTCCCTTTTTGAAAACTAAATAAAAATTCATTTCTTCCTTGAATGAAGTATTCAATTCAATTATAAGGGAAACAAGAGCCTGTAAAATTTTCCAAGAGAAAGAAAACTAGTTTTCACAAGTTGTTCTCCCATATATATCTTCTGCCACTATCACAAATAGGAATTTTTCTGCCCACTGCTGGTTGCTGGAGACTGTAAAGTGGATCTTGAAAACCAAAAGAAAGAGAATTTTCTCATTATTAGTAAAAAGAATATTGTGTTCGAGTGTTTAATTTCCACTGTAAATGGATAAAGTTCAATTTTGATGAATACAAATGACAGACTACAAATAGATGATTGACATTCCATTACAGAATTCAAAATCTTGGTTAATTCACAGGCTTCTAAAACCGAAACAAAATATGCTATTCAAGAAAAACGAAATCATAGAAGTTAGTACAACCCTCTTCCAGCCTGTGGTCAAGTTGCACACTCACCTCTCAGTTGTGACCACCTCAGAACCCCACTAAGTTTTACAGTATCCCCTCCAATAATTCTAACGGTCGTAAACTCAACTAGTCTAAAACTTTAAAAAATATGCAGGACAAAAGAATGCTAACTTGTCAGGTATATCTTCTTGTAAGACTACGGTGGCAATAATGTTAATGAATATTAGTATCTAGCTTCAATAAGTTGTTCAAATCATTCGTCACTCTACCATTATGTTATGCTTCTAAAACTCTTCTGTAGAAAAGAACATCTAAGCAGCTGAAGACTTTATCTTCTCTTGGTTGAAGACTTCTGACATTCCATAACGGCCTCTTAGAACCCTAAAGAAATCATTGCATCATAATTCAGATACGGACTTTGGACGAACACTAGAAAAGTAAAAAGAATAGAGCATAAGTTGCAAACATCATTCCCAACATACTAGGATATAGTATAGAACTGATCATCTGATCAGACGGAAGCATAAGTTTAAATATGTAGAAAATTTATTTGTTTTTTAAATATGCACTTAGTTTTAAGAGTGTATGGAAAAGTTAACTCGGGATAACATTAGTATGAATACATTTAATGTATGCTTCTTAGTTCTTAGTTGTTATCCGATTTGTGGATAATTAAATCATTAGGAAAATTTTAGCCAGCCCTCTTCAAATTAATTTCAGTCAACCTCAATAATTTTTTAAATTTCACTGCACCCATGGTCAAAATGAATTTATTTTTTATAGGTGAAAAGATAATGATACTTCTACTTTACTTGTTTTATAAATGTCTATATCTATTGTCTTGTGAATTTTCATATTTATTTTATAAATGATCTAATTTTGTTAACTCCCTAAGTTCTATCTTTTGAACCCATTTATTTATCTTGTAAATACGCATATTTATTTTGTGAATTTTTATATTTATCTTGTGAATGATTAAAATGCTTTTAATTCTTTAGATTATTTTAAATTCTTTTATTTCTCTTATAAATATTTTTATTCGTTTTATAAATTTCTTTATTTATCTTATAAATGCTCCTCTAAAAGCATAAAAAGAAAAGTATCATTGTCTTTTCACCAAAAAAAAAAAATTACTTTCATTTTAATTGTTGGGTGCAATGAATGCAATGAAGTTTCAAAAAATGTTGGGGTTGATGGAAATTAATTTACTGAAGAGCTAAATGAATTTTTTTCTCAAATCATTTCCTTTAGACTTTATAATAATTCTTTTAAAAATATAAATTTATTTATCACCGACACTCACCGTATGGCAAATCTTGACCCTGCAAAACCAGGGGTGCACATTCCATGCCCATCCCCTTAAGTGAATAGAGGGATGGGCATATTTTTTTTAAATTTTTTTATATATTGTATTTATTTATATTTAAATTATATATTGTTTTTTGAAATTTTTTTCCCACCCAATATCTCAAATTAATTAGTTTCCGATTTTACATTCAGTAATATTTATCTGTAACACTAGTATTATAGAAATTAATTAATTTAAGATAATGGGTGGAAAAAAAATTTAAAAACACAGCATATAATTTAAATATAAATAAATACAGTATATAAAAAAAATTAAAAAAAAAATATGCTCATCCAAGCACCTAAAAATGGGTATGTGCATTCCAAAACCAGAGGAATCGATCGTGCTTACGGAATCTGAGTAATCCTGTTATTATTGAATCTTCATACGGGCGAAAAAAAAAAAAAGGCTATTCCTTACTGGCAAAAAAAATAACAATTTGCTATTCCTGAGTGGAGAGGATGAAACGAAATCATGAAACTCTTTGGTGGTCCCAATTCCAAAATAATAATAATAAAAAGTAAAATTCTCGTAAAAGAGTGTTGGCATACATGGTAAGGGATTCAGGATTAATACATTGGGACGTGGGTTCGATCCCCTCTACCGTTGCTGAGACTTCTTTGATAGGCGATCTTGTAAGTCCCTAATAAATATTCATATAATCCAGGGTCGTGCCCTGACCTTGGTGGTGTCGAACCTCCAAAACTTTTTTCTTATAAAAAGAAAGTAAAATTCTTTTCCAAATAATCAATATATATATATATATATATATATATATATATATAAGACTTCTCCTCGTCAGCGGTTCCAGTTCATGATTTCCTGATACAGCTAACTCACAGAAGTTTTGTAGAAAAGCAGAAACAGAGGAAGAAGATGGTGCAGGAGTAGGATCCTATGGTGGGTCACTGTTACAGGCTAGCAATTCCGTGGACTGTCACCGGACCAACAAACAAACTCTGGTACCGGCGGTTGAACGAGCCGTTTTGACTTTGTAAGTATCAGAAGCAAAAGAAAACAAAAAAACGACATTACACTGAAATTCTCCGACATCGGTGTCAGTTGCTCAAATGAGTTTCCCTCGATTAGATTTTTTTTCTCGTTTGTTAGAAACAAGTCAAAGGGGTTCATCGTAGTCTAGTCCATCTTGTTTACGGGCTTGGTGGATCCAGTGCTGTCAATAATGCTCTGTCCCCATCCTTCTCTCTCTGTTTTGCTATTAGAATTTTCTCGGGAAATTTTTTCCACTGTTTGGTTGGTCGGAAAATGGGAAAAAGTGGCGGATTTCGAAGGTGGGTTAGGTGAAGAAATTAATAGACTTTGGAATTGGGGGATGAATGCCTGGAATGCACCGTTCATATCTCTCTCTCTCTATCTGATTTTTTCCTTCTGGGTTTTTCCGGGAAATTCTTGTGGTGTTTGGTTGGCCGGAAAATGGAGGAATCCGATGTGGGTCGGGCGAAAGACATAAACTTTGGAGAAAACGGAATTATGTGTGGGGGCTGAAACATGGGTTGTATAACGTTACAAATTTTTAGGTATGAAATTAAATTTTAGATTGTGAGAGGGGGTAGAGACGATAATTTAATGCTATAATATACCCCTATTTATTATTACGGGTCTTAAGGAGATAGGTGCCATTTGTGCTGTGTCCAAGTTCTTACATTAATTGCTGAAGAAGATGAAGGCGGGAGAGAGAAAGAGAGAGGGGGGAGGGGGGGGGGAGAGGGAGAGAGAGAGAGAGAGAGAGAGAGTTGACCATTATTTCGGGCTATGATTACAACTCAAACCCTTCTGTCATCCTCTTTTACTCTGAAATCAGTTCTGATTATTTTATCTTAATTCTGTTCTTCCCTCTCCTAATCAAGCTCCTTTCGCCTTTCTCCTCATAAAGCTTTGATTTTATTTTTTCTTTTCCTGGGGGTAATTTATTCCTCTGCTTTTGCCTCCTAAACTTTCTCTCTGTATTCCATGGTTCAGTTCAACTCTGTTTTGAGGGAAACGATGAAGATGAACCCCCCCCCCCCCCTCCCCTCTTCCCTGTTGCGGTTAGTTTCTCCTGTGTCGTCACCAGTTTGTGACTCTTTTGTCTCTGCGTGCAGTTAAGAAATTGTTTGAATTGTCTGTTCTGAAGGAAGGCAGAAGAAGATTGATAAGGTAGGTAGTAGCATATTATATATTTATTTACAATTGATTCGTCTTTTTATTTTTTTTAGCTTTCTTTTACTAGGTTTTTGTTTGGGATCTGAGATAGATCTCTATTAGTTTTTCTTCATGCAATCTTCTTCCATGGAGATGAAACCCAGCTGAGATATTCACTTTACTTTTAATTATTTTTTATATTCCTCTGTGCCAGATCCAATCAGAGAGCTAGTGGACAAAAACATTGATAGCGAATTTTTAAATTGTGGGTTTTCTTCCCCATAATAAATTAAAACTAGGTTTGTAATTTTCTTGCGAAAAGTTTTCTAAGTTCCCAACTTTTCTCTTGTCCTATGTATACTTCGAGAAACTGTCTTTGGATTCTCTTCTTTTCTTGGTTAGCCGAATTCTATTACTTATAATAAAGTAAAAGGCAGATAGTACCTTCTCTTTGGTACTTCCTATATTCCCCTTAGCTTCTTCATAAATGAAAGAAACTAACATCTCTTTAATCAACAGTATTTGATTGGCCTTTGTGTGAGAATAGAAGCTCTAGTTTAATCTGAACCCTTTTTATATGTATTCTTGGTTCTTGGTAAACGGCTAAACGCTTCCTTAGCCATTTTTGTATGTGCAAATTGACTTTTAGTATGGCAGTAAAAGATTCCTTCAACGTTATGGGAAAACTGGTTATTAATGATAGAATCATACGAGAATTCTGTTGGCACTAAAAAAATTAGAGTCTCTTGTGAACAGTGCCTTTTACCCATTTTTTGTTTTTTTGAAGTAAAGCTTATCCCTCTAGCAGTTAACGGAAACTTGTTATTGATGCTAGGCTTATATGTAAATCCTCCATCCATTTTTCTCTATTGCTCTTGTTCCATTTAAGTATTGCTTATTTTCCTTCAACACAATTAACCAATTATATATCTGTTGCTTGCTAAACTAGTTATTCTTGTCTCTTATTGATCAGGTCGCTGCAGAATCGGATCTGTACTTGCTTGAAGTTTGAAAATACCTTGGGTTGGAACACAGAAAATTGTCCATGTATTAAACCTATGAACTATGAAATTAGGTAACCAAAAACTCTGCTGCTGATTTTTTAGTTTTCCTAGTAAATTACCTTTTGAACTCATGACAGGATCATATTGATGACATTCTTACCAAATTTTGGAGTCATAGTGTTTATTTGATTTCTTTCATTTTTTTTGTTTGTGGCAATTATTTGCTTGTGGTTTCAATTTCAAACCTTCCGGGTTTAGTTTTCACTGATGTGGAAGTGTATTTGCAGATGGTGAACTGGCCTTCTACCATTCAAATATCGGCAAACCTAAGTCTCAGTCATTTGAATTTGATGTCAATGATCCATACTCTGCTGGATGCAGATCAGAAGACCAGGAGGCCAAGGAAAATGAGAAAAGAGTCTCAGTCGATTTAGAGCCAAACAAAGGGAATTTAGTTCCATCACCACGTAAAATGGAGGCTGAAGATGCTTTAATAACTTCACCAAAACCCGATTCTGGTGCGAGTGTGGTTGATCTTAGAAATGAAAGTGAAGAATCCCCTAGTGATCCGTGTCCTGATTTCCCACAAGATGTCAAACCGGTTGCAAGTTCGGATGTTCCAGGAGTGGTAGATTCATTAAAAAATCTGGCAGATTCTTACATGGACAAAAGTGTTACCGAATGTGAACCGGAATTGGTTGTGGTTTATAACGAAAGTAGTGACCATGTTATTAAGGATATCTGTGTTGATGAAGGAATCCCAACTGAGGAAAAGATATTGTTGGAGAATACTAATGAAGATGCTGCTCATAAATTCTCGTCCTTGGGAGAGGATCACAAGAGCGAAAAATTTGCAAAAGACAATGTTGCTGTTGATGCACCTTTTCCAGTTTTCATAGACGTGCCTGCTATAACAGAGGAATCTGATGAAGTTACTACGAATCATTACAAGTTCGAAGACTTGATGCTACATGACGACGAGGAAACCAGAAAATTTGCTACTGATGTCGACAAAGAGATGTTATTGGCTGGATACAAAGTTCTATTGCAAGATTTGGATGAAGAACAGTTAATGCCTTTAATTGAGGAGGGCAACAAAGCTGAGCAAAACTATTCCCAGGTATTCAACATCCTAGCATGGCATAAAATTAATCATTGGATTCATATACATATACATATATACATGTATATACTCTTGTTGGGATATTTATATTTACTCTATTTCTCTCTCTTACTTTTCCCATTGTAAATAAGGGCATATTTGAAAAAACAAAAAAAAGTTTATTTCAGATATATTTATTATTTTTAAATAATTTTAACCACTTTTTTAAACTGTGTTATTCAACTATCGGGTTCTTATAATTAGAGGGAGTGTATGTTTTACAACTTTTCTTGGTATTAAGATGAGAATTGTTGGAAAGTGATAATTTTGATTTATCTGCAGGTCTCTAGTGACCCTGAGTTGCCCTCCAAGCCTAAGGAATCCGAAGATAGGGTTGAGGAAGCCGTCTCGACTTCTGCTTTAGTGGTTGAAGAGTCAAACAGTGATTCCAGTGATGCTGGCATGCCAGAGAATGGTGGCGTCACTTCTCAGTTTGATCTTCCGGTTGCTGCTGCTGCTGGTGCCAAAGAGGAATCTGACCAAGTTGGTGGTGAGCCTAAGCTCAATGTTGCTCAGAATTCATCGGAGTCTGTGGATGTGAAACCAGATGATCATCAGGCTGTAACAAGTCATGCCAGACACGGCTTAGGTGAGACGAGTTTCTCGGCTGTAGGTTGTGTATCGAATCGGATAACTTGCTTGGATCCTGTGCCTTATTCTGGAAGCATCTCTCTTAGATCAGATAGCAGCACGACTAGCACACGGTCCTTTGCCTTTCCAGTGTATGTAAATTGCTCTAAACTTGCATCAAAAGCTTGTCATTTAGAAACAAACTTAGGATCTCTTGACTTTTGGTTTTAAGTTCTTCTCGAGAATTACAACACGCGAATCGATTTTCTAAAAAGTGAGTTAATAATGCACTCCATATTGTCGGAAATGTCCACATGTTATATTTTTGTCGAAAACTCGATAACAAACTGATACGAGTTTGGAGGACAATTCTATCACCTTGCATGATATCGGTCAAGTGGAGGAATGCCTAAGAGAAGAGGAATTGTTTTACTTTACCGATCTCATGCAAAGTGACAGTTGCCTTTCAGGTTCATGTCATAAACGCTTCAGTAACTTTGAGTTTTGTTTTCTTTCTTGATTATCCTTCATGCAGGAATTTCATGACTAACATTCTTGTTTTCCTCTTGTGCTTACAGAATTCAATCTGAATGGAATAGTAGCCCAGTTAGAATGGCAAAAGCTGACCGGAGACACTACCGGAAGCACCGGGGCTGGAGGCAGGGCCTTCTATGCTGTAGATTCTGAATGCTCTCTCTCTCTCTCTTTCTTTTTTCCTTTACTCTATTTTTTAAATAGTTTTAGGTTGATAAAATATATATGATTGAAATATCACCTTAGCATGAAAATAAAAAATAAAAAAATCATGTACTAGGCTGTTCTACAATTTGCTCTAGGTTTAGGATAATGCTAAGTTAGTGCTGCTGCAAGCAAGTTCTTTGTTGTGTGCTCCTTTTCTCTCACATTCTATACATGATATGATCAAATATTGACTGAAATAAATCATAAGATGCATATTTTTTTATTTATCATTTTTCTTTTGGGTTGGATAGGACATATTTATTTTACTTTACTTAAACTATGTGTTACTGAATGCTTTTAAACCATTAGCAAACTGGTTTAACTGTTGAACTCTCTTCAGTTGGTTGTTAATTGTGTAAAATTATTAGGGAGTATTATCAAATTTAACTCAGTTTCTGTAACCAAAAAATAAATAAATAAATTCACAAGCAATTTTATTGCGAAATGCTCGGGATGAGTTTTCTTTTAATATGTTTATCTGTTTTCTGTTTGTGCCCGGTTTGCTTCTTCTGATTAATCACAAGTTTGATACAAGAAGCAGAGAGGACATGTGAACATAACACTGTAAATGAGGAATATAATAAATTAGTAAAAATTAATCTTGGGAGTTGAGCTTAGAAATTTGGATGTTCACTACAATTTATAGAGATAAGAAGAATGACAGTTAGGTCCTCGATAATTTTTTTCTGAAAAATTAGTTGTAATTATTGATTCAGAGAATGGTAAATTCAAAAGTCTTAATTATAACTGAAATTTTTATTTGCAACTGTTTTGACTCAATATTTGAAATTCATTTTTCAAAATATTTTAAAGGCTTTAACTGTCATTAGTTCAACTTTTTTAGACTTCAATCTCATTCTCTCGAAATGATAGATGCTTTTTCACCAAAAATAAAAAATAAAATAATAATAATAATAATAATAATAATAAAAGAATTATATATGTTTTTCTTACCAAATAGAATGATAAACGTTTTCTCCCTTTTCATTTATTAAAAAAAAATGATAAATCTCTCTGAAATACTTATATTGAGGTGGCAATCATGCTTATAGTTAGACCCGTGATTTTTTTTCCTTCAAAATTTTAATTAATGAGTGAGAGAAATAAAAGTGTCATTGAAAAATAGTTAACAAGTAATACTTATATTTTGTCATTATCTTTTAACAAAGGTTTTACATATAAAAAGTAAGATGGTTGAGGGTGGAACCACTTCAACCCTTCCACTTCCACACACACCTTACTCCATCTTGCCCGGCTTCTCCTTCCTTTTTTTTTTTAATAAATTTATTAAGATTTGAGTTTGTGGTGTGCTAATAAAAAGGGAGAATTTCATTTAAATCCATTTAAAATACCTAAATTAAGATTTAGGTTTGCACTTTTAACAAATCTATAATCAGGTTAAGAGGCTTTATTAGGGATTTGTGAATATTGTTAAAAGTCCATAATACCCTTCGAATTGAAATGATACCTAAATCTCTATATTTCTATATCCCACAGTTTACCTGATTAGTACCTAAAAAATACATGATATAGCAGCCAAATCTTAGTGAGTTCCTGAATATGGGAGTCAAGGCAAAATATAGCAATCAATAAAACGGAGAACTTTACTTTTAAAAAAAGTCTTTTAGTAGTAATTATAAAAAAAACCGCTACAAATATCAGGATTTATAGCGGTTTCAAGGCAAATCACTATAAATTTATAATGGTATGACTCGTGCAAAATGTTGCGCTAGTCAGCCACGGTAATTTGATTTGTTGTAGTTTTAAAACAAATTGCTACAAATTTGTAATGGTATGACTCGTGGTTAAGGAGTTAGACACTCAAGTTAGTAAAGCTACCTATTTCATTTCAATTTTGAGCTGATTAGATTTGTTTTTAGTAATTTATTATTATTATTGAAATATGTTTTTGTAATATTTATGAGTTTCTGAGCATATTTTGCTATGTGTAATATGTTTGTTGAACTTTTTTTCCCATGCGTTTTTAATTAGTTTTTAGAAGATATTGATTTTTTTGTTTGATTATGTGTGATTATATTATTATAATATTGTGATGTTATTTCTTTATAATGTTGGTTATTATTTATTTTGTAATTATCTTATTATAATATTTTTTATATAAATATTGGTTAGGTGTGACTGTAATTTATTTTTAATATCGACATGATGTACATTTTTAATTGGTTAAGTGAGAAATTATAATCAATTGTATTTGTATTCATTTTCTTATTAAAAAAATTGCATTAATTTGAAAAGTGAATAATTGTAGTTATAATATTTTATGGGAGAGAAAGGGGGAAAGAGAAGGCGGTAGATGAGTGTCCCCAGAAGACCTATTCTACAAGGGCACAATAGTTGGGGTAGAGAGCACCCAACAAGGTGACATGTCCCCGCGCCACCAGAGCAAGCATCCCCACCAAAAGTGCCTATTCAACCAAAAGCACCTTAGATTAATGTGAGCAACTACGAGGAGCGTGGGAAGTTTATGGCACCTGTGAGACAAAGAGTTATACGAGCACGACAACATGTAGTTTAAAGGCGTCTCTTATTATGGAAAGCTTGTTGATGTCATCGGACTAAATTATCAAAGTCATTTGACCGTAATGTTCTTTAAGTGTTCATGGGCAAATACGACAATTTCACGGAGACTCATAACTAACTAATTAGACATCACATTAGCAAATTTCTCCTAGCCAATTCACACTCATCAATCTGAAGATAATGAGCTATTACTCTTGTCTCAGAGGCATATCAAATTTATTATGTCAAGGATGAGAGGCACAAAGATCGAAATGATATGTATGATAGTAATAATATCACCTACAAATATAAGCTATTCCAGCTCGCCAATTTTGGAAATTTCTTTCCTAGAGGCGATAAAAATTTACTTTGTAGTTAGGTGGGTTTTTATAAGTTACACTTTACTATTACTTAATTTAAATATTATTTTTTATACAAAATCATACACTCAATACCAACATTTTCTCTACACATTTTTTTCTTTAGGGATGCCAATGAAGAATGATTAAAAAAAAGTTGTATATTTTTTTTATAAAAAAAATTCCAATTGATTTTTGTAGTAACAAATAACCATTACGAACATAGTCACCATAATGGCTACAAATGTCTCACAGGATTCCTTTAAATACCCTCACCACATATCATTTATTACATTTTCCATTTCTTTCAGCACCTCTCCACTACAACTTTTCTCTCATTTGTTCAAATCATCTCGACGAAGAGTTGAGCTTATAAGGTAAATTATTTTCTCAAATTTTGATTTCATCATTTCATTTTATTTTGCTTATACATATAATTCTTATTATAGTTTATTTCCCTCATACAGAAATTCAATGTTTTACTTCTTTCATCTACATTTTCAACGTTCCTTCCATAAACAAATATATCTCTCCATCTTCAACTTCAATTTTATAAAGTGAAGAACCTAAATCATTATTACATACACATTCAAAAGATGAATTGGGACATACATAATATCCATACTTATCTAATTTAATTTAATCATTCTCCTCAAATAATGAACATTATCATTTAAATTGTTATTTAAATGATAAACCAATTAAAAATAATATTGGAAAAATAAATTTACAAATTATTCACACATCTTTTTGTTGTCAATTTATGCAAGATTTAGTAGTGGGTGTTCAATCATTACAAAATTAAATGTTAAATTTTTGACTCAATATTTTGAAATTTTATTAAATATTAGTAGTAGTTTCCCTACCGCTACATATGTTTAGTGGCTTTTTTTTCAAATTTCTAAAATTAATTAGTAGTAGCTAGGCAACCGCTACAAATGTTGGCAGAAAAAAAAAAAAAAAAATTGGCGTCACATTTGTAGTGATTAGCAATTTTTTAAAAAAAATTAATCCCTCAAATTCAAATGATAATTTTAGCAGGATATACATAGAAAGTCTAATCTATAGACGCATCTTGTCGCAGTTGGTTTAAACCACTACAAACCTAATAGCTATTTGGTTGACACGCATAGCGGTTCTTTTCTTCTTCTGATGGTGAATTGGCTGGAGAAATCTCAGAATGGGTAGAGGAGATTGATATTTGAGATGGAAGGCACAGAGAAAAATAGCATAAAGACATGTTAGTATCATTAAAAAAAAAAATCAGAAATATCTAATATGGCCTCTTAGCTTGATTAGGAATGTGATGAAAATGTGGACCTGCATATGAATTTAGACATTTTAAATGAATTCAAATAGGATTTTCCTTGAAATTCATCGGTCATAAGAACTCTGGGATCGGGAAAAAAAAACACACACACACACACAAGGAGATTTCATAAGAACTTCTCCGCCTACTCTCTTTTGGCCTTCATGCCTTTATTTATTTTTATTTGAAAATTTTGTTTAAAAAATTTCCTGTGTTGATTTTCTCTTGATACTCTTTATTCATCAAATTAGGGACTCTGTGTTAAGGGTGACAACTTCTCCAACTTGTTACGTTAAGAGACTGTTTGATTAGAAGGAAGAGAATAAAAATGGAGGAAAAATGAATCACTCTCCTCATTTAGTTTGGAATTTTGGGAGGGAGGCAAAATTTTGGGCCACTTTACCCTTATAACTTATCTGATATTCCAATAATGTCTATGATCAAAAAATATTATGATAAATAAAAATATTATTATTGTTAAAATATTTTTTTAAATAAAATTATATTATTATACAAAAATTATTATAATTTAAATAATATTATTAAAAATTAATTTAATATAAAAATTATATATTTGTGAATAAAAATTTATTATAGTTACAGCATATGCTCATACAAATTTAATAAAAAATATTATTATAAAATATATTTAAAATAAATAATAAATTTTTATAAATAAAAATTATTTTACTTATAAAATATTTTAATATAATTTTAAATAAAAATATTATTATAATGAAGATTAAATTATTTTTACTAAATTTAAAATAATATATTTTTTAAAAAATATATTATTATGAATTAATTTAAAATGAAAACATGAAATTATACATAAAAAATAATATTATAGTTTTTAAAAATATACATTTAATATATATATATATATATATATATATATATATATATATATATATATTACTATATTAATTCTAAATGAAAATTTATTATATTAATTAGATAAGATATAAATTAACGTGTATAACATATAAATAAAAAATATAACCAAATATATGTTAGATTGGAATAGTAAATTGATATCATTCCTCTCATCATTTCCCATCTTAAATCAAACAAGGGATCATTAAAAACCTCTCACCTCCCCTCCCCACCAACCAAACTAAATAAGATAGCCCTTTACCCACCCCTCCCACCTCCTCTGCTCTCTTCAAACTAAAGAGGCACTAAAGCTTCAATCACTTGATGAAGACCTTTTGAGTATGACCTATGATTTTTCTGACACTATCATTTATGCCCCCCCCCCCCCCCCAGCTTATTAGTTTTCTTGACTTTCTTTTAGATGATGATGATAGCAGCTTCGGTGATGATTTTGATTGTAATAGTAATCTTCTTCCCCATGCAAAGGGATAGTGCATGTGGTTGGTTGTGAAATTCTAAATCTAAAAGCAAATCACATTACTTGGCAACTTTAAGGTGCATTATAATGTGTTAAATTTCTCTAAAAAAATGTTTTGTTGTAATCTTCACCCTCTTATAATTCATGAGAATTTCTTTTCTCCCCTCCCTAAAAAATTCATTTGTCTCTAAAATTGATAGTAGTTTGCAATTGCATATTCATAGAGGAAAAATTTTAGGAGGGTTCATGATTAAGTTTTAAAAGTTAAATTAATAGTAGTAAGTGGTTCTAAATTCATGAACATTTTATGTAGTTTACCCTAAAAATATTGGAAACCCTTTTAAAAGACAGCTGAATTATCCTATTTTTAAATTGGGTCATTAAATTTAACAAATCCTAAATTAGGTCAAATATCCTGAAATGGAATTTAAGAATTTGATAATTTTACTTAACAACCCTTCATTTGATTCTCTCTCCTTATCCCCACCTTTTTCGAATAACAACCATGAAATTAATTAAGGAAATAAAAAAATCTTTTAATATATAACACAATAATTCCTGATGGTCATTTTCTCGTACAATAATGCCTGATTAATAGTCGTCTTGTTTTGTTTTGGGAAGCGCCATATTACTCCGTTGCTTGCTTTGTGATAACTTTTGTCCCAAGTCTTGATTTGTTCATTAAACAATTACAAAAGGAAATAAAGAAATCTTTTAATATATCTCACAATAATGTTGATTGATACAGATTTTGGTCGACTCTATCCTTTTTAATCAATAAGATTAAAGTGTAGTTTATGTGAGGAAGAATCTGAATTTGTGTGATTGAAGGTGGCTATGAGACTTTTGAGGAGCTTTTTGAGGTCTCAACCTGGGCTCAACTAGGCATCTGTGATAAACTTATAAGTTTCTTTTTTCTTCTATTTTTATTTTAATTAAAGATCCCATTAGAATTATGACGAACCTGATTAATCGAGCTTTTCTTTTTCATTCTTTGAAAAGGATGAATTATTGAATGTAGATGGTTACTACAATTCGTTGTTGTCATTCATCAACAAAGTAGTAGAGGAAGGGTTTATAAATACATTCACGTCAAGATAAAACTTATCTCATACAATTTAATTACAATTAAAAAATTATTTTGAAAGACTTCAAGTTTTAAATAAGTTAAATTCTTTAAATAAGTTAGGACATATTGATAATTAAGTGTGCTAAACTAAAATGTTTCTACATCATTCCTAATAATATAAATGAAAATTCTCTAATAAAGAACTTTAAAAATGTTAAAAGGTAAACATGTGTTTTGAATTTTTATAATCCTAAAGTGATGTTAAGTTTTTTTTTTTGGAAATTAAAAGGAAAAGACTAATTTGATTTTACATATTTCTTTTATTTAAAAAGTTACCCCCATCAGTCACTGTGGGAGCTTTGATAGAATATTCCCAAAGTGGTGGGGTTCCAACCCCAATACTTTATTTGCATAAAATGTTGGTGACCATGGCTACCAATGCCATTCAATATATGTAATGCAAACATGTGTGCGCACATACACATTAACATTTGATTTTTAACTCAAGCACATTAACAAGTTTAGAGAAGGAATTCACAACTTTTTTTTAAAATAAAAAATTCAGTTACTCTCTAAAATCATTCACAACTTTATATAAGGAATTTATAAGTTCAAATGAAGAAGAATTAACAAGTTTAGATAATGAATTGACAAGTTACGATAAGGACTTCACAATTTTTGTTTTTAAAGTAAATAATTAACTTACTTTCTTGAGCAATTCACAAGTTTAGATAAAGAATTGATAAATTTAGATAAGGAACCCAGTCGTCGAATTTACTGTCCTTATCTAAATTTGTGAATTCTTTATTTGAACTTGTGAATTCCTTATATAAAATGTGGATGACTTGAGATAATAAGTCAATTTTTTACTTAAAAAAAATAAGAGTTACGAAATCCTTATCTAAACTTATTAATTCTTTATCTAAATTTGTAAATTCCTTAGCTAAATTTGTAAATTTCTTATATAAACTTATGAATGGCTAGAGAGAGTTATTGAATTTTTTACTTAAATGAAAGTTGCAAATTTCTTATACGAACTTGTTAATTTCTTATATGAACTTATGAATTCCTTATTTAAACTTATAAATTCCTTATATAAACTTGTTAATGGCCTAAGAGAGTAAGTTGATTTTTTACTTAGAAAATGAAAAATGTGAATTTTTTATTTGAATTTTTTAATTCCTTATATATATATATATATATATATATATATATATATATATATATATATATATATGTATGTATGTATGTATGCATTATTTATATTGAATAGCTTTGATGACCCACCACTTTGGGAATAGTTTTTCCCATTGGCGCCAAAGTTCAATCGGCGGAAGCGGGCAGTAGAGGTAATTTCTTTAAAATAAAAAGGGTAAATTGGTCTTTTCTTTTAATTTTAGAAAAGATAAATTAAGTCTAACCTCTCTTTGCCATTATAAATATTTCAAACATTTTTTTGTCTTTTAGCGTTTCTAAATTTTTTTATTTGGGATTTTTCTTAACATATACTCCCTCCACTCCTTTTGTAAGAACATTTCAACTAATATATTTCTACAACATTTCTAATTAAATTCATATAAACTAATAAAAATAGTTAAAATTATTAAATTTATTATAAAATTTAAATGATTTCTAATAGTAATATTATCTTTATTAATTGTATTAAACTCTAGCAATATGTTAATTTTTGCTCTTTCTCACTATAACTATTAATATGAGTTTGTACGAAAAAAAATTATTTAAAGCTCATGGACGAAACTATAAAAATGTCCTATAAAAATTATAAAAATACCTATCAGAAGACATCTCTATAAGAGGGACTGGGGTGAGTAATAGATAGATGGGTAAAGTCACACCTCAAATATCAAAAGGTGAGCGACATAAAAATATGAGAGAAGTTACATCTCTTAAGCTTTCTAACACATAAATGAATAACTATAATGATAGTTATGATAGCATTCACAGTGTCATCCATAATTAATATAACAATCTTAGACTTGAATAGATCATTTCTAATTTATTTATAAGTGTGTCAGTATGTATATATAATCATATTATCATTTTTTTTATAATGAAGACGATAAACCTTTTAGTATAAATTTTGGCAAGTCACTTCTACAAGTTGGACCTCCCGAAAATTTCACAATAGCGAGGGAGTTCGTACAATGTACGGAGCTCTGCTCCACAACAACATATAGATTTACATATATCCCAAAACTTCCATAGAGAGAAAAATCCTGCCTATAAACTATGTGGAACATCTAAACTACATAATTAAATACATAAATGTAAACTTATATTTATAACAATTAGAAACTCTTCCAAAGTGTATCTACAAGCTTTAGTCAAGCAATGAGGATCTTTGCTATTTAGCTAGAGGTGCAAGGTTAGCAATTCTATCCGAGACCAAAATAATTTTCCGATGGATAACATCTCATGAATGAAAATAACTTGAATACAGAAAGAAATAATGGTAGGATGAAAATATATAATAAACAAATGACAATTAATTTCAACTTTCATGTATGAAATCATAACCATAAATGGATTTATATAAAAGATTATTACTAAGCGTAACTAAAGTGGGATAGAAGATCATTGAACGAACAAATACTAATAAGGTAATAAAACAATTTGTTTTCAAAACAAGCTTAAAAAAAATAAATCTCAAATTTCATCCTTCCGTAAGACTTCAAGAGAATGGATGCCCCACGATGGAAAGTAATCAAACGTAGTTGGAGGCCATTAAAACAAGTATGGACACATAGTCCACAAAGGTAACTAACCAAACGCCGATGAAAGCCACAAAAACAAGCGTAGATATGAAACCCATAAATAACAAGCGTAAGAACAACTCATATGAATATCAAGCAAGAGTATAATCACTACTAGAAAATCTAGATTTTGTGACGGAAAACTTTCCGTAGCAAATTTTCTGATTTTTGCGACAGATAAAATTTTCCATCGCAAAATTCTGAAAATTTGCGACGGAAAATCATTTCTGTCGCAAAAAAACAAAAATTTGTGATGGAAGAAAATTTCTATCGCAAAAAAAAAGTGTCCGGAGTCATATTTTGCGACAGAAACCCTTTTCGTCACTGGCCCGTTTTCGTCACTGGCCCCATAGGGGCCAACGACGGATTTTATAGCCGTCGCAAGTTGGCGGACTTTTTGTACGCCAACTTGCCTCCTTCATCCCCCCTTCCCAATCGACCCCCAAAATCGCCCCCCCAGCTGCCCTACTACAAACTGCCCCCCCCCAATCGACCCCTCCCCCTCCAGCAGCCCCCTTCTCGACAAACTGCCCCCCCCCCCACGGCCCTCCCCACCTCCGACGTCTCCCCCTTCACCTGCAAACCCCCCCCCCCCCCCCCGCGTCCAAGCCCCCAACCATCGACCCCCCCACGGCCCTCCCCCAAAACTAACCCCCACCGCTGGAAAACCACTCCCTTCGCTAGCCTGTCTTCCAGTTGCTGCTGTGGTTGAGTCAGCATTATTCTTGTTGCCTAATCTTTTCAGGTTCCTTGTATTATTTTTTATGATGTTAAAAATAATTTAGTTCTTGTATTTTATTTTTCCTTTAAATTAGCATATTTTTGTTTGTTGTTTGATGTTAATGACCTTAGATATGTTGGTATTTATTGTGGTAAACTAGCAGAAAAATTTGTGCTACACAAGATCTACTATTACAAAAAATGCGTTTGATCTAAGTATTTCTTATGATTTAAATTGGTGTCATTAGAGTCATGTTGTAAGTTTTTACACTAAAAATTGCATCTCATACGCTTTACTTGTTGTGAATTTTTTTAACACTAATTGTTATTCTTTAAAACATCAAATTAATTTTAATTTTTTTTATATTACACTTCATTCAATTTATATTAATTTAATTTTTGTATAATTAGCTTCAATTGATTAGAAATAGCATTATTTCTATATTAAATTATTTATAACTGAATGCTTTAATTAAGTGGCAATTGGTTGAGATGAGGGGCCAATTGTATTGGCCACTTATTTATATTTGAGTCATGTTTTGTGGACTCGGGTATCTTCCCACTCTATATATTTGTGTAGGGTTGAGATTGTATAAGTATGGACGACCATCGTGATAGGAGTTGAATGTACAATCGTCTAACTAAAAAGAGAGAAATAACTCGAGCATTCCTAGACAGTCTGGAAGAGTTCATTCAATTTGCTTTGGAACACTCAACTAATTCAAGTAGATACCTTAGATGTCCCTGTGACAATTGCGAGTGTTAAAAATTTCAAGAGCAGAACACGGTCAAAATCCATTTGTGTAAAAAGAAATTCATGAACAATTATGAATGTTGGGTATATCATGGCGAAGTCCGACAGACACCGAGTGGATATTACGGGAGCAGTAGTCATCGATGCAACCTTAATCAATACGAACAATTGGTGATGGATGCCGTGGGACCATCGATTGGGCAATATTTTGATCCCTTTACTCATGTTGAACCGTCATACATGCAAGAGGAGACTGATACGCATAATCAACCATGTTATATGGGAGAGGATCCTAATCCGGAAGCCAATAGGTTCTACAAAATGCTTCAAGATGCGCAACGACCATTATGGGATGGCTGCGAACACATTGAAAGTAGTGAGCACTCATCGCTTTTGGCTACCTTAGCAACATTAAGCTTGAAGACTGATCACTGTATGAGTGAGAGGAATTATAACGAAATGATGCAGATGATAAGCAAGATTGCTCCGAAAGACAATAATTTGCCGAAAGATTTCTATCAAACAAAAAGAAAGGTAAAAGAGATTGGGTTTAGTTGTGAAAAAATCCATTGTTGCCCCAAAGGATGTATGTTGTACTACAAAGATGATGCTGAGCAGACCAATTGCAAATTCTGTGAACATAACAGATACAAACCTGTGACTAAAGAGAGGAAAATGGACCATCAACGAGAGTCTATTTATTCAAGCGGCAAAAAGATTTGACAAGAAAGGCAGACTCTTCGGGATGGGTGCCTTTGCGAGCCGGCTAAAGCCTACGAACACTCCTTACCGCGCAATGAAGGTGTTGATGCAGATAAATATAATAAAATTGTTCTACATTGTTACATTTTCATTCCCTCATCCTTTTAAATGAAGTAGAAAAAATAACTCACTCTGAAATGTTGTTTTTTTTTAGATGAGCTTTGGAGGGTGAAGGCGTTGTTGCAAGCGCAAGATGAGAGGATACAACATACGGCAACAAGAACAAGAGCAGCAGTGGACAAATGACATGGTGAGGCAGATGCAGCTTGTACTCCAGTCCTTAACTCAGGGCAAGGGTACTTGGCTGGCTCCTGGTGGTGATGACCCTCCTAATGGTGGTGATGACCATCCTGGTGACGATGATGATGATGATCATGTTGTTGCTTTATAGATTATTTTTTAGTATCTATTGTTCGCAACTTTATAACATATATATTTGACTTTCTTATTGTAAAAAATTATGTATGATTGTTATTTTATATTTTTATCATATGCAAATTTATCTTGAAATTTATTTACTTTTTTAATGATTTTTATATTTTTTTAATATATATATATTCCGATTTTTTTAAATTTAAATTTAAATTTATTTTTTTAATTAAAATGATTTTTTAAAATTTGATTTTTTTTTATTTTTTGTGATAGAATTAAATTCCGTCGCAAAAATTCAAATATTGCGACAGAATTTATTCCATCACAATTGCGACGGAATAAATTTCCATCGCTATTGCAACAGAATGAATTTCTGTCACAATTGTGACGGAATAAATTCTGTCACAATTACGACGGAAAATTTTTCGTCGCAATTCTTGGAGGATTTGAGATGGAAAATGTTCCGTCACAAATCCTTTAGGTTTTGCGAAGTAAATTTATTCCGTCGCAAATTGGATGGAATTTCAATTTTCCGTCGCAACACTATTTTGTGATGGAAAATTGGATTTTTGCAACGGAATTTTTCCGTCGCAAAAAACCAACCTTTTTTGTAGTGGGTGCTTGTGAATGTCAAGTAGTTAGAGGTTAACCATGGTGCACCAATAACTAATAGTCATTTTGTTAGTAACCAATGTTCTATATTGAGTCCTTATCTTAAATACATTTTTAAGATGCTTAGGGTCAGTTTATCAAAACAATGATTCTTCTTTCAATACCATGATGACTCGTAACAAAATGACATAATAAAATCCCTCAAGATGAAAGTTCGTAAACAATATTTTAAAACTTTCCTTTAAATTCAATATGTTGACAAAACCCTTCACAAAATAATAAAGCGTGCATATAATCATTCTAAAATACAAAGACTATGTTAACATGAAAGTTTTTGTGAGAAAATCAGAAGTTTTCTTAGCATTTTCTTACATAATCATGAACTATATTATAAAGTAATAGGAAAAGAATAAATAACAATAAATAAAGTTGTCAATCCATACTCATTTCAATATCAATTAGGACATAAAACAAATCTAATAAGCTTTCATTGGCAAAATTATACTTGTAAAGATGGTTATTAGATGAAAGTATGACAAGTAGTAAAAACATCATTAATAAATATTATAACAAGATGTTATTCACTCACTTGCTAAGTTCCCACATACTACCTACAATTCACTCTACTAGCAGATTTCATGTGGGGTCCACTCTATAACAACCCAAATTTTTGGGACAAGAAGTTTAGGGATAAGATTGAGATAAGTAGGTTGTCAAGTCAATAAGAGTCAGAAGTGTTAAGCTTATTATAAGAAAAAGCTTAGGATACTGTTGAAGACTATTTTGGATCTTGAAAAAAAAAAGATTATGAAATTTTATTTTGAGGATTTAAAAATATTATGAGGGGATTAATTACGAAAAATTTGGCCTAAATATTTTTAAACTTATAATTTGGAATTTAAGGCCTATTTTTAAAAAAAATTAAAGGAAAAATAGTTAAAGGATAATTTATAGCCTAGAAAATTTAGAGTTGATATTTTATGGCCAAGAGAAGCTAATTGAGGAAGAAAAAAAAATCCTTATATAGAATTAAGGATTAACTTCTAACACCTATTAGATATTTGCAACTTAATGAATAAATCACTAATTAAGTAACAGATAATAGTCCTGTCTGTCGAAGGTCAAATGATATTATTTTGTGGAGTGGAACCCACATAACCCCCCCTCCATTTTTCATGTAAGACACCTTACCCTTCATTTCCTCAAAATTCAGCCACGTGCCGACACATACATGCAAACCACTCTCCTCTTTATTTAATTAATCAAATTCGGCCAGCATAATAAATTCTCCACTCCACCAATTACACCTACCGTCAGAACCCATTCTCGCCTATCCCTCCTTCATTTCCATTCTCATTCAGTTTTGGACAGAGAAGAATACACAGAAGGTGAGGCGGAGAGAGAGAGGGAGACCGAGAGTGTGAGAGGACGAAGGAAAAGAAGGGGATCGAAGAAGGAGTTTAAGAAATCCACATGCAAGTTTGGAATTGGGTTTAGGTAAAGCCTCTTCATTCCCTTCCCATCTCTGATTCTCTGCAATTGCTTATGTTTGGGGATTAAGGAACATAGTTGAATATTGATGCTGAAATAGGAAATCGATTAAGGGCAGAAATGGTGCTGCATGTGTTTGTTTTGTTCTGGTTTATGGAAGATTAAATCTGAAAATCAGTGTTGCATGTGCTCTGTTTTGGGACAACCGAATTTGTGGCTTGCTGTTCCAGCGTATATGGTTCAGACTCTTTAATTTTAAGGCTAAAGAATGTGAAAAAAAAGTGTTGCTATATGTGTTATGGGGGAGGATGTCGTTTCTATTCTGTTTGGAACTGAAAATAGATACATGCATATGTATAAATAAAATAGCAGCTGCAAAGGAATATTAGTAGGGTGTAAGGTCCGAACCGGTGTCTATGTTCCAGAGGAGTATTGGAAACAGTTGAGAGTTTTGGGTAGTATAATAGGCATTTATTATATGTCTTAGAGATTATATAATATATAAGAATAATACACACACACCAATGATGACCTATCTTTATGAATTTCAAATTTTATAGGAATTGACAATTGCTTGAGTTCAAAAAAAAAAAAAAAAAGTGAATCCAATGGACTTTGGTAAAGGTATAGTTTCGGAATAAGTAACAGGTGAGTGAATAGCGTCCCTATCTAATTTCTATAAATGACATTTTTATTATTGAAATTTTATATTTATTTCTATATTTAAAAGTATGATTTTATGAAGGAATAATTGTTGATAGTATATGAGTAAAGAAAGGTGATTTTATTTCATGGCTTTGAGTCATACTTGGTTAATTATCCTCGTGGATTGTGTGGCTACGCTTGTTATCCGTTCTGTAAGAAGTTATATAGAAAGATGAGGTTTGATAATTATGTTTTAAATTGATTATATTTAATCAAAGGTTTTATTTCGTACATTAAATTATTTGAATAACAATATTTATATAGAGTTCTATTTTATTCATTATTGTATGATTTATAAATTAAAATTTATTTCTATATTGTTATTGTCAAAAGGTAAAGGTGTTAAATTATTTACTTCTGTATTTTATTAAATTATAAGAATGAGATGTTATTCACCGGAAATTTGTTTTGGCTCAGATAGTATTGCCAACCTTGGACCTCTTGGTGAGCGGTGGACAGTCTTCTCAAGGATTTAAAATTAACTAATCTATTTGATAGTGCTATTAGTTGATGTAATCATAGCCCTAGACTTTTGTATTAATATTTAAAGTCAGGTGCTCCATGTAATTTATAGGTAGGATCCATGTACATAAATTTAAGACTTAAGGAATGTAAGTCCACTCATATTTCGTGTCGGTCACCCTTTTAGTTTTCAAGGTGTGACACCCTCCTTATGTATCCTAATGCCCAAAACAAAATTTTTATAATTCCCTTTATAAAAATTCAAAGAATCCATTTAATAAAATCGGTGCTACTACTTATTTAGCAATACCCATCCTATTATTATGTATATCAAACATCAATGTTCAAGCATCAATCCCACTTCATTAATTTATTTAGTAATAATTTTCAATGACCCAATGGGCACGTCTACCATGCTAAGCTCATGTCAATTCAATAGATATAAAGAATGATACGTATGTGTGTATATACACATATGTATGCCTTCTTCAAACTTCCTCACGCAAGATAAAACTTTGAATTTCATAACTAATAGTCTAATATATCATCATAACCAGTGGCAAGTTCAACAATGACCCACTAAAGCAAAAAAGAAAAATCTCTCATTCCTCTTTTTAAACAATCATCAACATTCAAACAGTTGCATCAAACTTCAATACCAAATCTCTTGCATGTTTCCACCATATTCCTTTTTTTATACATTTTATCAAACACTTTATGTGCACCTCAAATTTAACACATAAGACAACACCATAACTCATTAATTATCAACCACACATCCAAATAGCTTTACAAATTTTCATATACACCTTATGGACATTCAAAATTAACTCATAAAACAACACTCCAATTCATAATTACCTACAAATTATACTTCTCCAGCCACAATAGAGAAACAAAAGAATTTCAATTCTTTTCTCCATACATCACTGTAAATAAAAAAAAAAAAAAAAAGGAGGAGGAGGAATGGGGTCCTGAACACACATATGAACCCTAGTAGCAAACAAGAGCAAAAGGAAAAACACATACATGCACAATAGCAAATCACATAACAGAGAAAGAAGAAGAGGGATTCAGACATACAAACACAATCTTAGCACTGAAGAACTGGTTTCAATCTCTGCACACCCACGCACATAAAGAAGCATCGTACAAAGCAAAGGACAAAGATTCAACTATTCTGGCACAAAGGCGGTAGAGAAAAGAGTTAACACAAGCAATTCACAACAAACATTAATTGGACTCTTAATTTCTAAACCTAGTGATTGAATAAAACATATATATGTGTGTGTGTTTATTAAGGAGTACAACTTTATTGCAATTCGCCGGTCTTCATTAGCTATTTACAACAAAATGTTTGCAATAAAGTTGCATTGTACAATAAACTTATGTTGTCATTCAATTATGAGGTATGATTAGAAAATAACAAGTACTGTAAAATTTAGGAATTTCCAAGTTTTCACTAGTTATTTACAACATAAATTTTATTATAAAGTTATGTCATTGAAGTTTCAGCCACCATCACCAAAACTCTAGTAACACTGCGGCCATTGTCTATTGCCACTATCTATCGCCGAAACTTCAACTACGGGTATAGGTGGCTTAAAACACACACACACACAGGTGGCCCTAAAAAACAGTGAGAGGCAATCTAATAAGATACCCAAGATCCACAAAAATATCAAATTGGTCCTTTAACCAAATGATGATTTGTTGAATTTGCTAACTTTTTTTTAGGATTTACTTATTTTATGTCGTTTCAATGGATTTTTCCCTTTCAAATATTCAAGGGAATAATATCAATATATACTAACCTTAATTAATAATTATGCCTTGTCAATGACTAGTTGTTCCAGCAACAATGTCACCAATCATTTTTTACGAAATCCTCAATTCGTGGCCAACATTATTAACATGCTCGTACTTGCGGTTATGAGTCTCCCTCCTCTATGGAAGAGGGTAGGTTAAGGGTAAATTTTTTAAAAAATATAATTATTCCCTATAAAAATTAATTACTGATTATTTATTATTACACTAACTTATTCACTAATTAATTATTCTCATTCTCAATTTAACTCTGTTTTTTTTATAAGCCTTTTGGCCTCCATATTTTTTTTTTTAAAAAGTATTTTCTTAAATTTATGAATCCACTTATTTTGACAGAAATTTAATGAAAATTTTCATTTTCTTTCACAAAGGATTCATCTTCATAAAGGGTTAAGGTCTAAATTTGCCACGGAAGTTGTGCGAATGGACGTTCAGCACCCGGAAGTATTCGTGGTACCAAATTTACCCTAAAAGTATTAAAGTGGTACCAAAATTACCCCAGAAGTTTTTAAAAGGGATCAAATATACCCAAGACTGACGGAACGTCAAACGTCCGTTGGCCACGTCGGAAATCCGTTGGCCATGTCAAAAATGTTTTTTTTTTTTGTTAAAGTCCAAATTTGCCTCGGAAGTTTTTTGCAAGGAGCGTCCAGCACCTGGAAGTTTTTTTTGGGTACCAAATTTACCCTGGATTTTTGCCACATCTTATAGACACGCCAGATTTTTGTTTTTAGCAAGCTTCATTTTCTCTGAATCCCAACATCATTCTTCTTGGCCCATATATCCAATCCATATACTTACTAATCTTCTATCATCCTTACTCCCTCTCGTTTTGACCCAACAGCTTTACGTAAACAGATCCAGCGCTATTACGTGAAGCAGATCCAACATCATTATGTGAAGCAGAGCAGATCGCGTATCAGTAATCAAATCAGCGGATATCACGGTGAAACACAAACCAACCAAACGGACAAGAGCGGCTGATCTGCGATGAGCCATACCTCTCGAGCCCTATGCTCTTTATTTGAAAGTTCATGCGTCTGGACCCTTGTGTTTTATCTGGCCGATGAACTTCTATTTAAAGGGGTCTCTCTCTCGTCTCTGTGCCATTTATTAGGCGTTGAAAATAAATCCGAAAGCAAAGCTGAAAACTGAAAACTAAAATAGAGGATTGTTTGTGAGCTATGTTTTTTGCATTCGTTTGTTGGGTCTGTTAATGATACCAAATTTACCACGGAAGTATTAAAATGGTACCAAAATTACCCCAGAAGTATTAAAAAGGGACCAAATATATCAAAAACTGACGGAACGTCAAACATCCATTTGCCACGTCGGTGCCACGTTGGTTTTGGGTATATTTGGTACTATTTTAATACTTCTAAAGTAAATTTAATACCACGAATACTTCCAAATACTAAACGCTCCATTTGCATAATTTTAACTTTAGTGGCAAATTTGGTATTTAACACTTTTCATGAATAAAGGTATCTGCCAGTTTGATGATACTCCTCGCGCCGGAATGCTCCCTTTCCGTCATAGTGCTCTGTTTCAATGGCATTTCGCTTCCTTCTCCACTGCAAGAACTACCCATCCACTATCTCAGCTTTATATCGCGCAATTCCGTCTTGCTTCTTCTCTTCCAGATGCCGAAGAAACCCTTTCACTCTACCTTCACAGTCACCTCCGTCCCCAAAGAAGGTCCCTTTCACCGTCTCAGTGCACGGCAAGACGTGGCAAGACCCTTATCATTGGATGTCCAACACTGAGGACCCAGATCTCTTAGAACATCTCAACCATGAAAACACGTACGCTCAAGATTTCATGGCCGATACCCTCAATCTTCAATCCATTTTGTCGTCGGAGATGAGAAGTCGAATACCCACTTCTATTTCCACTCCCCCTGAACGTTGGGGACCCTGGTTAGTTTACTTTCCGATTCTGGAGATGCTTTTTTCATGGCTGGTACTTGGTAGATACGAATGTTTCCTTGGAAAACTTATTTATACGATATTTGAGTGTAAAAAATAGTTTTACTTTAAAAGAGTGAGTTTATATTATAGTAATTACCTGTCCCTCTTCAATTTGTGTACTCAAAATTTGATCTTGTCATTCTAAAGAGATTTCCTCTTTGTTTTATCACGTCAATGCCGTTAAGTTAACAAATAATTAGAATGGGTAACATGACATACATGAAGCTCAGATTATCAAAATATTCTTTAGAGGACTGAGATGAGTTCAAAATTTAGTGAATCAAACTTAGGCAAAATGTATCTTTCGAAGATCAACATGTCAATTCACTCATTATAAAATGTGTTCTGTGGGTCTTGAGTAACATACCGGCTTTGTTAAATTCACCAAATAAGAGAGTGAATACAGGTTTAAGTTGAGTGATAGACTGAGGAATTCAAATTTTAATTTGCCTTGACTTCCAAACTGATTCTTTAGCACTATTTTTAAAAAGGGAAAAAAAAAAGTTACTACTTTGATTGGTTCTCGCATTAGCTTATTTTATCCTCTGTTGGTTAGGCTGTATTACCAGTACATTCCAGAGGGAAAGGAATATCCTGTACTGTGTCGGAGGCTAGAAACAGAGAGAACAGGCTGGTTGAAGTCCTTTCTCCATTATTCAATGCTGAGATCAACACAGGAGGAAGTCCTGCTTGATTGGAATGAGCTTGCAGAGAAATATGGAAAGTTTCTTATCTGATAAACTGTTTGATAAATGTTAGACATTGCTATTGTCTTTCTTTGTATGTATATTTTTTAATCAATTCTTTGAGATTGAACATTCTGCTTGAACTCTCTTTCCTGTTGGAATTCATTTATTGATTTTTTTAATATTGCAGGGTATGTCCATGTTGGTACATGCAGAGTTTCACCTGATCATAACCATCTTGCATACACAGTTGATATCACTGGTGGTGAACGGTTCATGCTTCAGGTAAAGGATCTCAGGAGTGGATTTACAGATCCAAAATTTGGAGTTGAAGGCGTTGTTAACATGGCATGGGCACGGGATGGAAGCTCTCTCTTTTATACTATGTCAGATGAAAACCAGAGACCTTACAGGTGAAAATTTTAGACTCTTTTCTTTGTATTTTGATATAAACTAATTTTCATTCTGACTTTGATATGATAACATGGCAGGGTCCTCTGCAGAAAACTTGCAAATGATCATGTGAACGATCTCCCAGTATTTACTGAGAGTGATTCCAGTTTCTGTGTGGATATAACAAGCACAAAAGATGGCAAGTTCATAACTGTGAATTCAAACTCAAGGACTTCATCCGAGGAAGGAACTTATAGATATTCATTTATGAATTTAAAAGGAGATTATCCTTTCCTAGCAACATGTTGATCTTGATGTTTATCACAGGTTTATGTTATGAATGCGGCCAATCCTATGAATGGACTGGAAAGAATATGTAAGCGTGCATCTGGTGCACAGTACTTTGTGGAGCATCATCATGGCTTATTTTATATACTCACAAATGCTCCAATTCCTGAGGGTAATTGGTCTGGTCAAGATCTTTATCTGGCTCGACGCCGAGTTGAAGATATAGGATGTGCTTACTGGCAGGTCATGTTTGGTCAGCTTCCAAAATCACTCTTCTAAGTTTTTAATTTCTATGTGCTTTTGTTTATCTAAATGCATCACTCTAACACATCTTTGGTGTGCTTCTTTTATTCTTCAGAATATCATTCTTCCTCCTAAAGATATGAGCATAAGTGATATGGACATTTTTAATGGCCATCTGGTTCTTCTCTTCAATAAGAAAGGTCTTCCTGTGTTATGCTCCTTGAATTTACCTGTTAAAAATGATTGCAAGGTATATGAAATGTTGCTCTATTGACTGTTTGCAAATTATTATGCTGAAATATCTATCTGCCTTATAAAATGCATCAGCAATTAATGCTGACCTGAAACTCCGTAAAATTTGAGTAAAATACTCTGACCACCCGTCTATTTCACCTTAGTCACACAGACTTGCTCTTTATTTCAAAAACATAGACTTAGATCCAAACCGTTAACTCTGTTAAGAATATTCTAAAAAGATTCTAAAAAATATTTTTAATTAAAATATATATTAAAATAAAATTTATTTGATAATTTGCCTTTTATCAAATCAAATCTCTAATTTATTTATGAATGTTCACAAACTAGAGGAAAAAAATCAATGGCAGCAGCAATGAATTATTTATATAATACCTTGAATTTATATTATTTATGCTATATGATAACAAAATTATGTGTTTGAAATATGTTTCTATCTGGTTAAAAAAAAAAAACCTTAAATAGACACGTTTCGATAAATATTATGTGAAATTAAAATTATAAAATTTTATAATTTAATCAAAATTAATATATTTTATAACATTTTAGTAAATTTAAAAATATATATTAGAATTAGTTTTTGGTTGCACAATTTTTTTTGACAAATATAAATGTGTAAATCATTCTTATGTTATAGAGGGGTATTTTGGTCAAGAAAAGTATGAGATTCAAACTTAACGGTCCACTAACGGTTGGATGTATGGAAAAGGAATATAAATGTGTAAATCCTTATGTTATAGAGGGGTATTTTGGTCAAGAAAAGTATGAGATTCAAACTTAACGGTCCACTAACGGTTGGATGCATGGAAAAGGAATCTTAAAAATATAAGGTAGGTTTGTGCAACTTATATTTTGATTTCAAGGGAGGTTTATATGAGTTTTCAAAATGGAGGGGAGATCTGTCTAATTAAGAGTTAAGACAAAACAGAGAGGGGTTAGAGTATTTTACTTAATAAATTGTATCATGCTAATATAAACCTGCAGAAGACGACATCTAACTTGAATTGTTTTGCAGTATCAGATAGACATTGAGGACCTTAGACCATGGTACTTTCCTATGCCATCAACTACATGCAGTGCTGTTCCTGGTTCAAATCATGATTTCATGAGTACAGTTTATCGTGTGGTGCTTTCGTCACCTGTGGTATGTGATTATGATGCAGATTTGACCGTGGTCTACATTGATCACCTAATTATCGAGGAGTAGATGGAAGTTTATATTTGAAGTTGACTTGTTTTCTTTTTGGAGTGAGCAGATGCCTGATGTGATTGTGGATTATGACATGTCCAAACATGTTTACTCAGTAGTACATCAAGAGGAAGTAAATGTTGCTTCTGCTGGTCAGTCAAACGTCCCGATTTTTGAGAACGAGGATAAAATTCAAGAGGCATACAATATAAGAAATGGTTGCACAATGAATTCTGGTTCTCAGACATGGAGAGACTTTTCTCATGTATACTGTTGTCAAAGAGAGGAAGTTTTTTCCCATGATGGTGTGGGGATTCCTCTGACTATTGTGTACTCTAGAGAATCCTGGAAGAAGGGTAAATCACCAGGAATTTTGCTAGGTTATGGAGCATATGGAGAAGTTTTGGATAAGAGCTGGTGTGTTAACCGCCTGAGTTTACTAGACCGAGGTTGGGTGGTAGCATTTGCTGACGTAAGGTGGGTTGCCTGATGTTTGGTGTTACAACTTACAACCGTACCAATAGGTCATAGGCTTTTTTATATTGATATTAACTGTGAAATTAAATGTTATGCACTTTTCTAATCTCTATACATCAAGTATTTTGTGACATTTATATGCTTTTTAAGCATTTGATAATGTTAATTTTGGCAGAGGCGGTGGAGGAGGTGCTGATTCTTCATGGCATAAATCTGGAAGTGGATTTAACAAACATAATTCAATATATGACTTTGTGTCATGTGGCCAATACCTGGTTAATAAGGGTTTTGTCCATAAAGATCAGCTTGGCGCCATTGGATGGAGTGCAGGATGCCTTATTGTTGGTGCAGCTATGAATATGTATCCGGATCTCTTTCGAGCCACCATATTAAAGGTACCCTTTTTCATCTTTCTTTTCAAATGCTTGTTCTCCATAGTTTTCTTGTGCTGATTTGTTTTTTCCTGATGAATACCAGGTACCATTTCTTGATATATGCAACACATTGTTGGACCCTAGTTTGCCCCTCACAATCCTTGACTATGAAGAATTTGGAAATCCTCAAGTGCAGTCCCAATTCAATTCAATTTTCAAGTATTCTCCTTATGACAACATTTCTGAAGGTCGATGTTATCCTTCAGTTATGGTCACAGCAGCACTGAATGACTCAAGGCAATTTTGGATTTCCCATATCTGTTGCATGCCTTGCATATATTTTGCTTTGCTTGCCTTGCTTTCTTTCTAGGAAAAATTAATTTGTTAGCCCCTACACTTTTACTCAGTGCAACTTAGTCCCTATATATTTGAATTGGTTTTAACTCATTCTCTGAACTTTAACTCACTACAACTTAGTCTGTATAGTTTAAACCATTTTATAATTTAGTCCTTGACCTTATGGATATGACTATATTTTCTAAGACACGGATTAAATTATAAAATGATTAACATTATAGGGACTGATTTATAGTGACTCAAAATTTAGGAATTGAGTTGTACCGAGTCAAAATGGGGCCAGATTTCTCTCATTATCTTTTTCTCATCATCTCTCATAATCTCTAAATCATATCCATCCAATCAATAAAATATTACTTTTATTTTTCTCTCATCTTTCCAATTAACGGTCCGGATAGGATGATGAGGGATGGGGAGAAATAAAGCTTATGAGAGGATCTCCTTCCATCAAAACGTAGGGATTGAGTTATAATTGAGCCAGAATTAAAAGGACCAAAAGATTAATTTTTCCTATAAATAATGAAGTTATTCTTGTAACATTTGTCACTTTGATGACATTTTATTTTGCAGAGTTGGAGTTTGGGAAGGTGCCAAGTGGGTGGCTAAAGTACGAGATAGTACCTGTTCTAACTGTTCTCGAGCAGTTATCATGAAGACGAGTATGATTGGAGGACATTTTGGTGAAGGTGGTCACTATGGTCATTGCGAGGAACCAGCTTATGAATATGCGTTTCTCATGAAAGCTTTTGGCATTCTCAATGATTAAGTAAAACTCATCCCGCGAACTGTAGGAAGATTGTCTTGAATCAGTGGAAGGCTTTTTCTCAGGTTGAAGAAAATATAGTATGTCTTCAAGATACCATTTGGAATCTAATCTCCACCTTGCAGGTTGTGCTAATATGTTTTATAAATGGTCAAAATATTTCACATTATATATATAGCCACTTTTTCTTTTTTCTGTGCACAGCTGCATTCTGCAGAGTCACTTGTTGATACTTGAAGAACTTTCCTTGGCTATTGTTTGCAGGAGAGAAATAGGATTGGATGTCTGGAACAGAACAAGCCTTTTGCTTTTTAGCTTGAAGGAGAGCAGATGAGACTTGTGATGATTGAATGGTTTGAATTTGAACTCATTCCACAGAAAATTCTTAGTCGTGATATTCCTGAGCCTAAAGCTTCCCTATGGAATTCAAGGTGAGAAGATGAAACTGGCGTTTGGGAAGAAGCTGGTCTTTTGATGCCAAATGAAGCTTTTAAAAATTGTAACATAATTTAATGAGAATTCATACTCACACTTTCAATCAAGAGTTAACATTAGGCATGGGAATTAATTGTCATTTTCTCCTCCGCTGCTTAATGTAAGAACCATTTAACTAATTTAATTAGATTAAAGAAAAAAGTTTAGTTACTTGTAATAAATATGATTTGTTTTTCCTTTAAAACTAAATTTCTTAAAAGTCATTAATATATTGTTGAGGTAGTATTAATATGGGTAATTTGGGGGAAGATATAAATATAAGAAATAAGTCATATATTTAGACTAAAACTGACTGCCAAATGAGATTTTACATTAGAATACCAGAGGAGTAAGTTCTCGGGGCAGTGATAGTTGATGACCAGGGATTGAATTAATGCCCTTTTGGGATCAGAAGATTGTGAAATCTCAAATTTGGACCAAATTTACTTTGATGATTTGAATCAAAGAGAAATTTACTAAAATACCTATTTAGCTAATTCATGCCCATTTCTTTTGAAAGAGAAATAAAATTTGCAAACTCTAAATTGGGAAAATTTAGATAAAATCACTGAATTATTTTGGCAATTTAAATTCTCGTCTTTTAATGATGAATCGGGGAATATGAATTTATAATGAATGCCTTCTAAGTTTCAAATGAGGAAAAAAAAAACATTCAAATTACAAGAAGTGACAGAATTTGACAGGTTAATTTTTCTTTTTCTTTTTCAATTAAAAAAATGGTATACAAGTTGCAAATTATCTACTAAGTTCGACAACTTGGAACATTAATATAACTCGCTTTAAATTATAAAAAATGAAGCAAGTTGAATTTATTTTCTTTAATGGTAAGTGGAAGAGAATGAGTTACAAGTAGTTGTTTGCTGAGGGTTCAAATGCGGTAGAATTAAATCAAATTCTTAGTAGTAGCCAAAATGAAAAATCGAGCTGGTTTCACTTTTGTTTCTCAATTTATATTCATCTTTTTATAATGTGGAAACTACTAGGCACATTAATTTTGATGATATTCTCATTTTTACAATTGAAAAACATAAATTCAAATTGTCAAAGTTTTTATCACTTCTAATAAAGATTTGAAAACAAGTTTTCATAATTTGCTATATTTGCTTGGAATTATTTCACAACTCATTTTCTTCATAATGAAAAACAAAATTTTAATCTTAATTATAAATAACTTCCAACATGTTTCCTAGGAACTAAGAAAAAATTTTAACCCCATTTTTTTTAAACAATTAGACCCCATTAACTCTACTTAAAATTTAATAATTTTTTAACTTTGCATACATCCAGTATACATTATCTCATGAGTAAGAAGTTTACACTAATAAATAAAGGGTAAAATTATACATTCACGTAAAAAAATTTATGATGTAACTTATAAGTATGACAAAAAAAAAAACATTTTCTCTTTATCTTATAAATAGGGTTAGAATAGTAGTTTTTATTACTTATAATGATTTGATATTAAGTTTTCTTGATTCATAACCTATAAGTAATGGGCATTAATTTGCAACAAATATTTTTTTATAATGAAAAAAATGAACTATATGGTGTTTTTAGTACTCTCCTCTCCAAAATTATTAAAGAACTTTTGATCTAAAATGAGATTAATTCCCCTCATTCTTGAATTTTATATATAATGTAAAAAAATTAATAAATTATACTATTTATGAGTTATAGATATTATGCTCATTATTATTTTTTTTTAAAAATAATTGTGTAATGCATGGAACTCAATGAGGTTAATTTTACCAGCTCTACGACTAATGCTAGTTTGTTGAAAAGACACATTTCAGCGACGAAGTTTATTTTTATTTTTTCGTTTGATTTTATATCAGGATCTCTGAAAAAAAATTTCCAGCACATGTTAAGCCTTACTAGAGAACATGAGAAGAATGCTTTCTTTTTTCCCCCCTTACCTTTACCAACTGGATCATGGAAAAATTAGGGCATCTCATCTTATATCATACAGCAGTAATCTACCGAGCCAGCTGCTTTTAGGCTGATTCACAATCCATGCTTTCTCTTTCTTTTTTTTTTTCTTTTTTTTTTTTAAATGTGCTTCTTAGGTATTCGTCTTTCTAATTTGAGAGGGTGGGGTATTTTTTTATATATTTTATTTATTTAGATTAAATTATATATTATATCTTGAAATATTTTTTAATCCAATATCTTAAATTAATTAATTTCTAAGATATTGATGCTACAGGAAAAATATTTTTGAATACAAGAATGAAAATTAATTAATTTGATATATTAGATGTAAGAAAATATTTTAAGATGAATGATATAATTTAATCTAAATAAATAAAATATATAAAAAATATTCCCACCTCAAATACAAGAAGAATCAGCATGTGAACCCCTTTCACACGGCTTCTCGTACGCTTTACACTCAAGTTACTGTTCATAATGGAAAAATGGCTTGCCCCAATAGCCTGTTTTTTTCATGACAATGTTTGTTTGGTACGATGGAATTGGGAAAAAAATTCTATTTCCATTTTCACAAAAATAGGTGGAAATGGCTTCCATGTACTAACCCATGGAAATGTGGAAAACTCTATGGAAGTGAGATGTTTTTACAATTTTCATCTTCTCCCCCTGTTTCCTCATCCTTCGAAAAAGCCTCCTGGACCTCCTCTTTTCCGACGAAGCAGGTAACCAGCAGCGGCGACAACCACCTCCAACTATTGTGACGGCGGCCTCCTCAGCGACAATGACTACAACCCACATCTTGTGAGAGCTTGCAATGACGAGAGCATAGATCTTATGCTTGTGCCATTTACAGATCTTGCAATGGAAGGGCGGACCTTGCGAATTGTGATGATGACAGCCTTCATCGGAAAAAGACAGCGGCGTCTTCCTCCTCCTCCCTCCTTCGTTTCTTGCCTTCCATTTTGACGGTGAACACCACCAGGTGACTCATCCTCTCGAGCATAGCCAGAAAATATTTTTTAACCTGAATCAAAAAATAAATACGTTAAACAATTTATCAAATAATATGACATAATATTAAAAATACAAATAAATGAAAACTGATAATTATAAATTAAAACAAGATATAAAATTATACTAACTTTTTTAGTAGGTATTTCAAACAAGAATTTTACTTTTATCTTATAATCTAATAAGTAATGAACTAAATATTGTCATAAATATGTCACAAACACAAACATAATAATTATATGGAAAATTAAAATGAAGGACCCAAAGGAAAAGATATGTATAGAGAAGGATGATAAAAATTGTAATTATTTTGATGGATTAAATATAAAAATATAAAATTAAAAGTACTAAAATGCCCATAACAAATTTTTTTGAATTTCTTCCTACATCCTCTTCCTCATTTTATTTTTAAAACTAATATAAAATTCTAAGTTTCATTAAATTAAACAATAGTTTTTTCAATTTCCATTTTTCACAACTTGGATATGTATCTATGAAAAAAAAAATTATGCATTCTTCAATTTTTAAAAATTATAATTTTTTTAAAATCAACAAAATTTTAATTAAGAATAGAATTATACAATTTTAATAAAATTCAAGGTCTTTTCATATATGTTAAACCAAGAAAGTTTGTATGATTTATTTTAGAAGCAATTTATGTGGGTTAAAAAATTCATGTAATGTTAATAAAATTAAAAAAAAAAGCAAATTAACCTATTATATCCTATATAAAAATTTTCAAAGATAGAATCAGTAGTAAATGTTTCAGTAGTCTTTCTTTCAATATACACAACTAAATTATTTGTAAGAAAATCATCTTCCATATTATTTTGAAACATTGTCTTTACAATTTTCGTTGTTGAGAATGCACATTCACTACTTGTTGATGAAACTGATAGAGTTAAGATTAGACGAATTAGTCTATCAACTAAATGTTATGAATTTGTCTTTCCTATCTTAGACAATCCCCGACACAATTCAAAAATTGAAGATAAATTTTGTAGTTTTGGATGTTTTAGAATGTCTTTATGGAAATGCTTCAATTGATAATTTAAATTAATTCTCTCATGCTCAAAAATATCAAGAGGATAATAATTCTTTGCAAGACTATAAATATCATCAACATGAAAAGCTTTGTAATCATCATTCTGAGCTCACGAAGAGCTAAGTGACGAAAGTTCCATTGTTTATTCATTAAACCTAACTCTTCCAATTGAAAGTAAATGGTTGAATTGAACATATCAAAATGATAATAATACTCAATAGTTATTTGATCATGTTGTCGATGACTACGACTTTCAATATATTGAGCATCAACATCGGGAACAATTGTTTCATAAGTCCAGAGAAATTAACAACATTTTCAAGTATTTTTTTTTCCAACCACCATCTCTTAATTCTTGAATAAGTTCCTTTATACATGAAACTAACTACATAGCATTCGAAAGATCATGAGACTTTTGTTGTAATGCCTAACAAAGAACTTCAATGATACCCATGATCTCCATTATCAAATGTTAATTAAAGATAAACTCAAAAGAAGTTATCATCTTATAAGCTGCAGTAGCATCTCCTCTTTGACAATAATTTGAGCCTTTAATATGAATTTTTTTCAAGCAATGAACAAGATTTATTATACCCACATCGAAGATTGCAATAGAATGGAAATGAGAACCCATCTAGTATCACTAGTTTGCTTTAGTGTGCCTACTTAATTAGAGCCTCTACCAGTTTCAAGCTCACCAATAGCTTGCAAATGTTTAAATTTTGAAATTAGTAGCAATTAATTTTGAAGGTGTGAATAGTTTACTTAGTAGCAATTAATTCCTGTAATCCCCAAAGATATGTTTGGAAGTATTATTAGAAACAAATCACTAATATACCCATAAAAGCTTGATTTTAGACATGATCAATTATACGTAAAGTTGTCAAATTCGTAAGTTTTAGTATACTCGTGACAGTGACATAAACTTGAATTGTAAATTCATAAGAGTTTACTTTCACCATTAAATAGGCATTAATAGTATATAATTAAATAAATAAAATATAAAAAATGATAACAAATTAATTTAAGGGTAAAGGTGCAATTTTACACATAACCTTTACCTAAAGGAGCGCCTAGCACCATAACCTTTTTTTGGGAGCAAAAGTACACATAACGTTACATTTTGGGAGCGTCCAGTACCATGGGCCGTTAGTCAACCAACATTACCGTTAAGTCTGACGGAAATGAACAATAACTCCGCTAAAATTACAATTTTGCCCCAAGTTTTAAGCTGAAATTACCATTTTACTAATAGTTTTAAATAATTTTTTTTTTTAAAAACACTAAAATAACTCCTCCCCACCAGTGGGCCCCACCAGCGGTGGCGGCGGCCCTCCCCACACCGCTGGCGACCTCCTTCGGCGGCCACCTCCGGCGATCTCCTTCGGCGGCTTTTTTTTTTAAAAATATCTTTTTAAAAAATAAAATAAAATAACCCCTCCCCTGCTTGTGGGCCCCACCACTTGCTACACTGCCGGCGGCGGTTGCCCTCCCCCCAATGCCGGCGACCAGAGGCCACCTCCGGCGGTGGGGCCCATCGGCTGGGGAGGGGTTATTTTACTTTTTTTAAAAAGAAAATACTTTTTTAAAAAAAAAAAAAAGCCGTTGGAGGAGGTTGCCGGAGGCGCCCGACGTTGGGAGGGGCGACCGTTGTTGGCGGAGTGGTCGGTGGTGGGGCCCACCGGCGAGGGAGGGGTTAGTTTACTTTTTTTAAAAAAAATTACTTTTTTTGAAAAAAAAAGCCACCGGAGGAGGTCGCTGGCGGTGGGGGGAGGGCGGCCGCCGCTTGCGGTGTGGCCGGTGGTGGGGCTCACTCATGGGGAGGAGTTATTTTTGTGTTTTTTTAAAAAAAAATTTCTTTAAAACTAGGGGCAAAATGGTAATTTCAGCTTAAAAATTGGGGAAAATTGTAAGGCCTCAACTCATTTTAGTGTACTGGTGAATTTGTTTTGTACGAAAAATAAGTTTTTTTTTTTAATCTTTATAACATGCTCTTGCCGTGCATCGCGTGGGAAAGTAAATGCTATTTTCTATATAAATGCTACTTTATATTGCAATTAAATTGATGAAAGTGAAATGCTCTCTTTGTTCTTAAATATAGGACTCTCTCAACTGATTCATAACCATTGGACTTGTTTGATTAAGTTGGTTTTTGTTATTATTATATAAAAAATTGCGTGTGGCTTTACTTAAAATAACCCTCTTTTATTGAGGCGGTATGAAATGTGGGAGAAAAAAGGGAGGGAAAAAATGTACAATTAATTATGGTAATATCTTATAAAAAATATTAAATAAGGAGAACAGACTGAATCCCTATATTTAGGACAAAAATTCATTACTTAATTAAACCATATTTTACTACTAGAGAAGGGTGAAATTGTAACGGAATTTGTGACAGAATTTCTCCGTCATAAATTTTAGGTATTTTGTGACGGAATCGGAATTTCATCGCAAATTTCCAAAATTACTTTTTGTGACGGAATTCATATTCTGTCGCAAAAATATCACTTTTTGCGACGTAATCTGAATTCCATCACAAAAAAAATCACTTTTTGCGATGGAATTCCAATTCCGTCACAAATTTCCAAAATCACTTTTTACAACGAAATTTAGATTCCGTCGTAAAAATATCACTTTTTATGACGGAATTTCAATTCCATCACAAAAAGTGATATTTTTTGTCTCGTCCATCCCCATCTGGCAATTGGCGTGCTCTACTGACTGCCCAACTGTTCCTCTCGCTTCTTTGGCTTTTTGGCTCTCAAAATCTCTGGTAATTTCTTTTCCTTTGCCTAGCTCCTCTTGTATGCTCGTAATCCTCACTTTCTAGATTATCTTCTCTCTGCCATGTAGCTTTGAACTAGATCATCTCTTCTTTTGTTCCTGGCATCAATATTTCTCCTCTGTTCGCTGAAAAGACAAATTCAACTAGACCCCCAATTTCCTCTTCTCTTTTTCTTATAGTGATGTTCTTTGTGTTCGATTTCTCATTTTTAGGTGCTGAACTGCTCCTATTTGTACACAAATATGTAATGCAATTTCTCGTTTTGCTCTTGGATTTCCCTGAAATGTCTTTGCCATGTTTAGAGGAAGAAACTGCTGTTTTTTTTTCTTCTTTTATTCATTAGACCCAGTTTGATGCCAACTCAAGAAGACTACAACTTGCAATAATTTTCATTTCGTAGCATTTACAATCTTTTAATCTAAGTATGGCATTTATATAAATGATGAATATGTGTGCCGTGTGCGTGCGTTCATGCATTAAGTGATACTCCTTTTGGAAATCATTAACGCGTTCTTTTGTTGATAACAATCATGGCCCACCTTTTCGGAAAAGGAAAAAAAAAAAGTGTGGTGGACATTTGATATAAATAAGCAAATGCACAAATTGGCACTGATATCTGATTACACAGTTGAGTTCTGTAATGCTAAACGTTTATAGATTCTACGTCCACCCATATGAGATTGCGTCGTGTCGGTAGATATTTGATTTTCTTCTCCTTTGGAAAGTCATTATTTGTCTTAATCCTTACCCTCCATCACAAAGTCAGTGGCGGAGTTAAAAACGTGCCGTATGAGATTTAATTGATTTGGAATTTTTCATATACACGTTTCATTAAATTATTTTGGGCGGCATTATTTTGTCCAAAAATGTTGGAAAAACATTCAATTGTATACCATTCTGCACCTAAATAATTGGTATAGCACGGGTTGATTAGAAATAGCAAAAATGTGAGTATCGATGAGAAAAAAGCCAAATTTTTTCACATTTAATTCATTATATATTTATCAATATAGTAGAGTAACATCAAACATTTGAATCTTATTTATAATACATATCTAACATCTTGATGTTATTTTTTTTTTATTGCTTTTAACACCTTTATCTTATAATACTTGCACCTAGCTAGGGCTATATATCCAATCTGAGGCTGGGAGCTAGATTTTAGTGAGATATGGTAGATATTTTCTGCCAGTTAATAGTTATTTCAAAAGTAATAGTAGTATTATATTTTAATCATATTAATTACCATAACATCCATGCTATATATGGTGGGTATTCATTGATCTTGTCATCTATTATATTTTCTACAAGTTAATATTTATTCAATGTAAAACTCTTTATGATTGTTATTTTATATTTTTATCATATGCAAGATTTTATTGAAATTTATTTAATTTATTTTAATCATTTTTATAATTTTTATGTAATTTTATATATTTTTCACTAATTTTATTTTATTTTTTTATATTTATAAATAATTTTTATGATTTTTTTAAATTTATTTTTTTAATTAAAATGAATTTCATGACGGAATTAATATTCGTCGCAATTGCGACAAAATTTCTATTTTCCGTCACAATTACGATGCTCTTTTTGCGACGGATGAATTTCATCGCAAATTCCGCTGTAAAACTGTTTTGCGACGAAAATTTGGTTTTTTGCGACTGAATTTTTCCGTCCCATAAAACCATTTTTTTTGTAATGTTTATTATTGGAGTTAGTATGAAGTATATATGGGCTCCGCATAGCTACTAATTAACATAAATTTTTTTTATGTGTTTTAGATGTAGATTTTGTGCCCTAAAAATTATGACTGCTCTCTTAAGAATTCCATTTTAAATAATTTTTGTATGGTTTATAAAAAAAAGAGCATATAAATTAAATAATATTAATGACCTTTTGATAACGATGATATGTCTTGCTTTTGGTTAATTTGTATGAATAGAAAATGAAATAAATTGAGATTATGTAAATTCGTTAATTTAATGACTTTCCTTTTAGATGCGGCGGTCCTTGTCAAGGACCATCCGCTATACCCATTTTCAATCACCTGACGCCTTGTCTTTTTAATTTTTTTTAAAAAAAGACTAAAAATGGGTGTAGCAGACAGTCCTTGACATGGAACGTAGCTACGCCCTTTCCTTTTCTGATAATGTATTTTTTTCCTTTTTTTATACACATTTATTGTAGAATTTTTCCCCATCAATATCATTTCTAATATTCTATGAATTATTTAAATGACTTTAAGTCATCAATTTTAAACATGAAGAGATATAAACATACAGTAATAGTCTAATAGCCATGTGCCCATGTGTTTGTTCTCAGCGAAAATGAGAGAAATAGATGAATATACCAACCAAAATGTGTTCTTTTTTGTCCATACCACCATAAATGAATCATGAATGTGTTGAATTTAATGTACTTTAATTGCACCATGATGCATGCTTTGTTATGCGAGAAAAAATGGGAAAGAGCCTCTCCAATTTTATAGTTCCCTCCACTTTTTTTATTCACATCATTAGATCAACTCGGACATTAGAGATTTAATATCTTCTAAAAAGTTAAAAAAAAAAATAATATATAGAATAATTTAATTAAAAGTAAAAAGGTACTAACTATTTAGATTAAATTTTAATGATTTAAATTTATTTATTTAAACAAAATTTATTTAATATTATAGGATATTAAATCTTAACCGTCAGAGATGATTCAATGGTGTAAATAAAGAAATAGAAGGGAATGGTAAAAAAAGAAATAGAGAGACACATTCCTTAAAAAGAATACTCACGATAACGTTTGTTTTGTTGTTCCCACATCTCTTATTTTATAAGACATTTATAATTTATTCACACAAAACAATAAAAATAATTAAAAATATTAAATTTGTAAAAAAATTTAAGTATTTTTTAATATTAAATTTAAGTATTCTTCATGAAGTTAAGATACCAAATGCTACTTGAAAAATACTTTCAGCATGCTAGATATACCAAAAAATATTTTAGAATGGTGAATAGTACTACTGAAAAAGCATTTTAGAGTGTGGGATATAGTTACAAGGTTATGCCACTGAAAAATATTTTAGGGTCTGAATACAACTAAATTACTTCAGTGTTCTAGATGTTCCTTAAAAAAAGTGTTCACCATTTATCATTTTACCCCTAAACAGTATAGTTTTGAAGTAGAGAAGGGTAGCAGACCACAAAAGAAAAGGATAAATAAGTATTACTTATACCTCTTTAGGCGACTTATATTATGTACTAAAAAATTCTTTTAAAAAGTGACTTATATTTTGAATCGGAGATAAAGGGAGTATATAGGAATAGATAGAGGAAGTAGTTTTTTAAAAGCAATTACATGTTCATCAAGTTTCTTATTATATTATTCAAAAAATTAAATACCTAATTTTCTTATTAATGATAATATTCCTATCATTTTTAAGGGTTAAGATTCAATTTTCCCCTTAATAAAGTTAATAAAGTTTAATATTTATCTTAATTCCAGTAAAATATATTGAAAATAACTTATAAATAAAAAGAAAGAAATATATGTACATGCTCCAAAGTTTAGCGGGTCATGTATACTTTAAGCTTGAGTTTATCGGCTAAATGAAGAAGGCTCTTAGAGATTAGAAACGTAACAAGAGAGAGATGCATGGCTTATTAATCTAAGTAAAAAGATGAAAAGCTTACGTTTTCATGGGAAAAAAAGGAATCTGTTCATCGTATCCCTTTTTTGTGTGTGCTTGCTTTGTAACTTCCAATTAACTTGTTGAAAAGAAAAACCTAATCATAGGAATAAATATTAATTAAAATTCTCCAAAAGAAAAATGTCCACCCTTATTTTCCTCAATGGAGATTGTACAAAAGAATGAGATTTAATTAAAATAGCAAAAATCACCAGCCAGAAAAGAAATTAAAGTAGTGGGTAATATATAAGCAATATAACAGTTCCTAAAATTGATAAATTCAAAATATATAATTCCACTAATCATGAACACATGTGTGTCTACACGCACACTCTTGTTCACAAATATACTCTAATTACTTAATATGAATTGGAATTTAGTTTGAAGAATAAGTTGTGTTGTTTTTGTTATACTACGTCTTACTTTAAATTTATATTTTATATTTATACTAATACTTTCTATAAATATTAATTTAATGTATAACATATTTTGAAAATAAAATAAAATTTACATAATATTAATGTGGAAAACATATGCTATAAATTGATTGCTTAAAGTTCATACCTTTTTACCAAATAGCTATTAGTTAACAGTGGTAGAGCTAGGATTTTTTTGTTTGTGTACACATAATTAGGGGGAGATTTGGTTGTTCGGGGGCAGCGTCCCCAAATTTTTTTTTAAAGAAAATTTGTAAGTACATTAAAAAACACAATAATATAAACTTTGGCCACATTTTCAAATCTAAACAACACATTAATATGCTTCAATATGACGGATAAAAAAGACATTGTAGATCTATCAATATCTAAAAACAACTAAGGCGCAAGATATCAATCACAGGATATTTTGCACAAGAATAATTTAGAGAGCCTCATTATCATCACTTTGAATAATTCAGAAAATCTATTACTCATGACATAAGGTAATATAGAAAAAGTTCTAAAAAATTAGCCCCATAGTAGATGAAAATGAAAGGCAACAGGTACTGATTATTCTCTCTGTAACAAGCATTACACAAGCAAATCTCGTCTCACCTTGTTAACCAAGACATTTTTGGACAGCTTTTCTGTCCACGTAGATGTTGATGCTCCAACAGCAATCAAACATTTAGTACCCTGACCAAAAAATAGTGAGGCACATTCAGTAGAGTAATTGATGGCTTTAATCTTTTCATCCATATATACACAGGTACAAAAAAGTATTTTAAGACTGAACAAAAGAGGCTCCGTAAGATTGGACTAGCTTGTTCCAAACGGTCTTAAAAGTATGATAACTTTTAAGACCGAACTCGAACCAGTCTTAAAGAATTATTTCAAGACCGGAAAAAAAGAAACAATAGGTTTTTAAAAATCACACTATATAGACCTTACATATATTTTGTTTGATCTTAAAACAAGAATTTATTGGACCGAACAAGAAACGGTTGGGTCTTAAATATACCACTTTCAAGACCGGACCAGATAACATTAGGTTTTAAAAATATGTAACTTTCAAGACCGGACAAACATATGCACCGGTCTCAAAAAAAAAAGACCTTACTATAACATACCACTGGTCTTAAAACTATTACTTTTAAGATTGTGTAATACCTGGACAGTTGTTGTTCGGAATATTATAGTATATTAATAGAATGACTATTTATGATAAATATGGTCTCAAAGTATCAGATAATTAGTCTATTTTCGAAGGAAAATACTTAGAAAATTAAATGGAATTTATTGCCAAAAATGTGAAAAATGCATTTTAGGGCCATAAAACATTCTAAGAATATGATGATAAATCCTAAAGGGCAGTGAAATAATTATAAAAATTGGGAGGAATATTGTCCCTAATTTAGACAATTTATTAAATTATCTCCTTTGAAAATAGAAGAATGGGAAATCAAAAAGTATTTTGGGGACTTTATTAAACCCCATGATTTTTAATATTATGCATGGTGCATAAAATATCAATGTTAGTAAAATAGTTGTGAGATAACAATTATTACTAATTAAGAAAATTGTCAACAATTAGTAAGTGATTAATTAGATAATTAATGGCTAATTGTTTAGACATAAGATAAAGAGAAAAAGGTGGAAATTAATTAAAATAAATATATATATATATAAAAATAAAAACAAAATTATGAAGAAAAATAAAGAGAAATTAAAATAGAAATTAAAAAAATATCTAAGATATTTTGCAATTAAATAATATTATAATGGTAAAAAGCAAGTAGGATAAATGACCACGGATAGAAATAAAATGCTACCTAGAAAACCGTGAACTAAGTTTCTAGAGTCAGAGTATATTATAGACAAGTGAATTTTTACCTCGGAGTGGCCTATCTCTGAAGTCATTTCCGTAACCGACGGAGTGATCATGATATAGAGCCAAGAAGATATTTTGTGGAATTAAGACAGATAGTGAAAGTGAAAACCTATAGAAAATAATTCATAAAATGAAATCCGGGGATAAGTTGGTAAACATCTGGACATATTACGAATCAGTGAATTTTTATCCAGAAGTTGACGTCGGCAGACGCAATTTCCGTAGCCAACGACGTTTGGCCGAAATATTCAGCAGACAACGAAATGTCCTTAATGGGATCAAAAATTTAGATATCCCAAGTATCTTGAAAGAGGAAGAAAAGACCTTCAGAGCCTTGCTTCCGGAATTTTGAGATTTCTCAAGATTACGCGATTAGGACACCAAACAGGTAACTTTATCAGATAAATGCGTATAAATCAAGAGATAATGCAAGCATGACATCACTTTGATGACTCAGGATGGTGTCATCATAGAGAGGTGTAAGGCCCAGATTAGCCCATTTCAAAAAGTGCGATCCAACGGTCAGAATTTGTCCAGACAAAGTTCAAAGAAATTACGAAAGTGCCATTCGTTTTTTCTATAAATAGCTCCTTCATTTCTCTTCATTCTTCACCAATTCACACACAATCCTAGAGAGAAGTTAGAGATAGAAGCTTTGGAGGAGGAGTAAGAAGTTCATAGCAAAGCTTTGGATAAGTTCTTCGGTCCTTAGTCTTTAGTTTAAGTAGTTCTTTCAGTAGTTATAGTAAGAATGCTAGAATAATCTCTAATCTTTCAAGTTAGCTTAGATATCATGTTTAAGGAATAAATATGATATCTATTTCAAGAATATGTTGGAGGAAGAATTATGTCAAAAATTCTGAAAGATTAGAGTCAAAATAGCGAAGCTCTGGCGAAATTCCACCAATTAATCAAACTAGGGGCAAAATGGTAATTTGCACCTAAAATGTCTGTTATGATATTAAATATTCATAACTGTGATATTATCCTTATAGGATATTTGAAATCACAACCCGTTGTTTCCGCTGTTGTACAGTCGTCGTACCGCTGTCAAACATAACGTTTTTCGACGAAAGTACCAGATATCGTCAACGAAGGTACGGACGCGTATTGTAACCTTAACTCTTATGTTGCTCATATACATATATGTGATAGACACATTCATAAATTGAGGCTCTGCCCAGGGTCGTCAGTTATACATACAGCTTTATACGGGTTATAGTCTTGATAACGCCGTTAAGTTTTCCTAACGCTGAGGACACGATGGGCTGTCGTGGCACTAGTTATGTGCAAACATGTTTTGGGACTTTACATACTGCTTTGTGCTTATGTTCTGTCAATGTTATGATCATGCATCTGCTGTGAGCTTTTGTATTGATATGCTGTCATGTTATTATGAATATCTGTTGCATATATATTGTTTTATTTGAGCATAAGGTTAACCGTTACCTGAGATCCAAATGGGAATTGGATCTCAGCTATAGCTTCAGGATCGGGATGAACGAGGGTTGAAGATAAGGGTAAGCGGCCGGTGTAGGATTCAAGAAGGAGTTTTTATGTTTCTAGTTGTGTGTTTACTTTCGTTTGAATATTAGATGACTGTATAAGTACAATTACACTATGATTATATATCTTTCAGGTTCAGTTACTCGCTTTCCAAAATGCTCCACTCTGATTATCGTTTTAAAAAAAAAATTCCGCTATTTTAAATGTGATGTTACAGACTGAACTAAATTAATAAATGCAGTCTTAAATGTTGGTCTTTTTTATTATTTATTAGTACTTTTAAGACCGTAAGGGATAGCATCCGCTCTAAAATGTCTGACTTTTAAGACCAGACATTAAATTCACCAGTCTTAAAAGTGAAATTCTCCCCTGATCAAAACAAATTCGCCACACAATCCAGCATCTAAAAGACAGTATTCTAAGCTGCAATATATATATATATATATATATATATATATATATATATATATATATATATATATATGAACAATCCTTTATAAATTACTATAATTGAATTGGAAATGGATACAAATATTATTCACCAGGCCATGAGTTATATTATGGCATCGTAATGAATGTAGCTTGTTACTAGCTATTACAGTACACACCTAATAATAAATGAATGTAATAATACAATAAGCTAGATAAGTTACAAATACAGTGTACAACATCTAAATGGACATATATCCCAATTCACCTTGTCTTCATCACCGGATTCCCACCTGGCCAATAACAACATAACTAACATTCCTCTTCTTTTGTAACAAGCTCATTTCGATTGAATCCTGCCAAAAATATAAAAACAAGAACAAAAGACAGTCAGTGACATTTTTTAAGAACATAATTAATAAGGAATTGAATATAGTTAAAAACGTAAATTAAAACCTTAAAGTTTTCAAAGAATTGTGAAGATGAATATTACTTTATGAATTGATGACTCTTTTATAAAGGGATATCCTCCCATATCCCTTCTTGATGATCATTTCTTATGTCGGGTTCATTATCCGCTTCATCTTCTTCGTTAATATCCGGTAGACCCCTTGAAAAAGGAGTACTCTCAGGAAGACCATAATTTACATAATTTTCCTCATCAATATGAATGACTCTTTCTCCTTAGAGAGCTATAAACCACATTTTATTTTTTTGATAAGTGATATAGAAAACTTGTTTCACCTAGTCTACCATAATGAAAGGATCATCTCCAAAACTTCTGTTATTGAGATCAACTAATGTAAATTCTAGCCGATTGATCTGAACACCATTATTGACATTAACCCACTTGCATATGAAAATGAGAAATCTAATTAAGACATAGTCCATCTCCCAAATCTATTCAGTAACCCCATAATATGGCATGACTGCCAATTTAGCCGCTTGTCTTTCGAACTGGAGAAGTGCATAGATTCAGCCTCTAACATTACACCACTGTTCTGGACGGTGTTGCTATCATCTAGGGACTTCGTGTAAAATGTATAACCGTTGATCACATACGAATTCTAACTTATGATATCAATCTCAGGACCACGTGTTAACTATTTGATTGTCTTAGAAATAGATTCCTCTCCCTCGACCTTTTATTTGAACCAGTTTGCAAAAGTTTTGTTATGCTCCCTAATCAACCTTTGTTTAGTCATTCGGGGATTTTCTTTCCTCATAGCTTCTTTATGTGCAGCTATGCTGGCTTGAACTTCATCAACATTATTCAAGATGTATAAATAGACTTGTGACAATTTATCAGGATCCACACTCTTTACTGAAGCCCCTCATCTACCCCCTTCAGCATGCTAACGTTTTGGAAGCCTCATATGTCTTACTTTGGCCAAATAATTTTGACAAAATTTCATGGCCTTTTCGGATACATACTTCTAAACAATTGATGCTTTTTGGCCGGTAAGCGTTCTTCACTTACCTTTTTAGGAATTTCATAGATATTTCAATTGGGTACATCCATCGTAAATAGACAGGGCTACACAACTTTATCTCCCTCATTAGATGAACCATGATATCAAAAAATGCAAGAATAAAAAGTTTCTCAAACTGGCACAATTTCAAATATTCTTCATTTTCCAATTCATCCAATTGTTCAATCTCGAAAACTTTACTCCAAATAGTATTGAAGAAGAAACAAAGCCTAGTCAAAATGTGTCGAAGATCATATCCGGCAACGCCTTGAATAGCTACTGGGAGTATCTGTTGCATTAATACATGACAATTATGAGACTTCTGACCTACTAATTTCAAGTCCTTAATCGATACAAGCCTCTTAAGATTTGAAGAATACCCCAAGGGAACTTTTGTGCCATGTAAAGACTCACAAAAACTTCTTTTCTCATCCTTAGATAAAATATAAAAAGCCGGGGGATAATAAGTTCTCTTACCATATGACCTTAGATGTAAGTCTTTATGTATCCCCATTGCTTGCAAATCCAATCTAGCCTCACATCATCCTTGGAACTACCTTATATGTTGAGAAGCGTGCTAACAATGTTATCACATATGTTTTTCTCAACATGCATAATATCAATATAGTATCTCACATCAAGATTGTACCAATATGGAAGATCGAAGAAGACATATCTCTTTTTCCATATATTTGTTTCTTTTTTTTGTAACATCCCAAATTTTTAGACCAGAAGATTGGAAATTAAACTGAGTTAAGAAGGCTTCTAATTAGTGGAGTCTAAGAGTTTTAAGCTTATTATAAGGAAAAGGTTTAAGATAATTATTAAAATTATTTTGGACCTTGAAAATTTGGGAGGATTATATTTCAAGGATATAGAAATATTATGGTGGAGTTAATTATGAGAAATTTAGCTTGGATAAATGTTATAATTAATATTGGAATATTATATGAGAAATTTGGGCTAAAATAATTATGTAAATAATTAGTGAAAATTAAGGCTTATTCTTCCTTAATTTATTTTAGGAAAAGACTAAGTGAGGAATATTTGTAAAATATAATTTTGGGTCTAAAATATAATTTTAAATTCCAAGGCCCAGGAAATTAAGAATTCCATTGTTTTGCAATTAAACTTAACTGCAAATTAGATAGAGTTTTAATATAATAAATGAAACAATGTGCATGAGCTTATTTGAGAGACACAAACCAATCACAATGGAACACAAACTTGGCCCAACACCTTCAGCCCACGTGAGAAACATGTATTAATCACTATGAACCATATAGAATCAGCCCAGTCCGACGTGAATGAAGGAAGAAGCAGGTTCATTTTCTTTTGGATCACAGCCCATATCTCGAGCCCATTACCTTTATCCATCAACCCGTTAAAATAAAATTAAAAAAAAAAAACAGATCACGTTTCAGTAGACAAATCACGCAAATATCAGATGATCAGCAGAAAATCAAAGTTTCAGCGTGAGTTGCGCTGAGGATTATCTTCAGACCACGCTCTACCATGCTTCTCGAAACACCAAACCTTCGGACAAGCGGTTCAATGTGATTTAACTGGATTAAGCTTCTGTTATATAATCCTCATTCTCGCTGTTGTTCTCATCTGTGAACGCGAGAACTTGAGAGAAAACACAGAGAGCAAGCCGAGAGAGGAAGAAGTAAAGAGAAAGAGAGAGTCCGAGAGTTGCTGAAGGAGAGGTGGGGGAGTTTAAACTGATCATTATCTCTGTTTTGGCGTTGAAAAACAGAGGAGAATCAGCAAGCTTTCTGTCCTTCAAGCTTGATCTTCGAAGGTGAGTTTCAAGCTTTCTTCCCCTTAGTTTCATCGGCATTTCTATTTGTGGATATTAAACCAATGGAAAACTAAGGATTTGGGCGTTGGAAATGAATCTGAAAATTGAACTGAAATCCCCGGGGGGGGGGCTTTCGTCGGGTTTTCTTTGAGTAAAAATATATATAGGGGTGTAAACATGGTTGCTGTCATGATAAAGGAAAGAGTAGTTATTTTACATACCTAAATATATGTGTGTGGCCGAACACTTTCATGAGGGAGGAGGGGGCTGTTTAATTAAATGTATATTAGTGAAAGCTTTCGCTGTCTTCGTTTTAACTCTTACTGACATGAAAACGCAACTAGGTGTACACGCACACACGTGCATGTATATATAATTGTGGTGTAATTGCTGCTGAAGTTATTAGGGGGTGAATATATCTCTGGGTGTGTTTTCGGCATGAGTAAATATCTATATATTTGTGTGTGTGGTGTTGCATGGGAATTTAATCATATTTAAATGTATACATATTAAACGTGGCTTATATAGATATATAGGATACTTCACTTTTTTTATATTTAAAACAAAGCTGAAAGTTTAGACATTCATATATATTTACTATGTGCCAGGAAAGAAAAGTTCGCTGTCAAGAATATTGGCTAAACTATGCCTAGTGATTTTTAAATAAAAGTTTCACTATTTTTCTGAGTAGCTGAAACATCTCAGACAGTAAAACGTGTATTAATAAGTAGTATTTATAAACTTCTAGTTAAAAATTAGTTCACATAGTGTTTGTGTTTATTAAAGCTTGATTTAAAAAATATATATTATTAAATAACATGGAAAACCATAATTAGCATTATATTATGAAAAATTATAGGAAACCATGAGAATCATTAAATAAATACATTAAATAATATTCTTGTATGATGGTTGGCATTTATTGACTTTGATTGATTGTTAATAAATAATTAAGGGGGATAAATAAATAAAAGGAATTATTGATAAACAATTAATAAGAGTTTATATTAGTTATAGAGAGATAATAATAATTGGTGAAATAATAATAATAAATAAAGGGAAATTTGTGTTACTATTTGGAAATTAGAATAATTATGATAATAACAGATAATGCTATTATTATTGGGAAGGAGTGATAATAATAAATAATAAATGGGGAATTATTATTATTGGGAATAACAACAACAACAACAACAATAAAATTATTATTGTTGGAGAAATTTTTAAGGGATTAATAATTATTATTAATCCTCTAAATTAATTCATGTCATTAGTTTCCTTGCGATTCGAGTAAGTGACTAATGACGATGATAAACGTTTTTAGGTAGACCTTAACACCTTTTTCTAATCCCAACAATTTCAGTCAAGAGATAAGGATTCAAGGTTGAGGTGGGTAACTTTAATCTTGTAAGCATGTGTGTAAGTGTTTATGCATTAATTAGCTGATCATGTATGCTGGTTGATTTACCTATTATATGTTTTCTCCTATCTATGTATTTGAGGCTGCGGTCTCATGGGGCTGCGTGTCCTAGACAAGGGCTGCAGTCCTTGGCCGTTAACTGCAGTTATGGTTATTGTAAATGCTTTTATGCTTTAACATGTGCTAATATATTATTTATGCTTTCATAAATGTGCATAAGATTAACTGTTACCCTGGGGTCCATTCATTTGGACTCTAGACTCCATGAAAGATACAGGTAGAGGTTCGGGATCGAAAGGCAAGAAGCACCTGTAAGGGATACAACAGTTGAAATCTTTTTGGAACTTCCTGGGAAAAAATAGGAGTAGCTAGACTGTATTTTAACGTTTATCATTCGTCTATTTTGGGATTACTGTACTAACATCCAACTATGAAATGAATTCAAATCGCGAAAAAATTAGTCCGTATTTTCAAACTAAGTTAATTTTAAAAACTTTTATTTTGTAATTAATTCGTTCAAATCACCTTGATCCTCGTATGCGTTAACTTTGATAAAATAAATGCCCCATAGGGCGGGTGTCACATTTTTACCTTTTGCAGTTTTATCGAAGATGACACTTATATTTTTCACCTTTGCATATACTTGCTTCTCAGTTAATGCCACCGAAGCATGCAGACAATATTGCTTCTCCCCACAAATTACTAGGTGTAGGAGAACTTACAAGTAAAGCATTCGTCATTTCTTTTAGGGTTCTATTTTTCCTTTCAGCAACACCATTAGATTCAGGTGAATATCGGAGAGTTACTTCATGGATTATTCCTTCTTTTTCACAAAAATCATTAAGCAATAAGTATTCCTCTTCTCCATTTGACCTAACTCTTTTTATCTTTTTATTTAATTGATTTTTTACTTCTGCCTTGCATAAAAGGAATTTTTCAAAGGTCTCATCTTTATTTCTAACTAAATATACTCTAGTATATCTTGAAAAATCATCAATAAAAGTAATATATATATATATATATATATATATATATATATATATATATATATATATATATATATAATATCTCTTTCTGCCTCTTGTTTCTGTTTGTTTTAAATCTCCCAAATTAGTGTGTATTAAAGATAACAGTTCAGTTTCTCTTTGAGTAATAAAATGTGATTTTCTAGTTTGTTTTGTTTTCGTACATACTTCACATTTATTAATATAATTAATATTAATCCCAGAAATTATCCCAAGATTTAGTAATCTTTTTATATAAGATTTATTAATATGCCCTAGTCTAGTATGCTATAAATAAAAAAAAAAAATCAATCAAGTAAGCAGAAGAAGATGCATTATCATTATTGTCATCAACACTTAGTACAAAAAGACTCTGATTACAATAACCCTTTCCTATTAGAATATTGTTCTTTGTGATAACAAATCTTATCAGCTTCGAATGACACCTTAACCCCAAACTTTCCTAGTAGAGCTATAGATATCAAATTTGCTCCAAGTTCTGGTACATACAAAACATCATTCAATGCCAACGTCTTTCCTTATGTGAGTTTCAACACCACTTTTCCTTTCCCTTGAACTTTTCCAGTTTGTGAATCAACCAAATAAATTTGGTCTTCTGCTTCCTGGAAAGTGGCAAACATCTCTTTATTTTCACTTATTGCTTGGTCGTGCCGGAGTCCACCACCCATTTTTTCACATCAGAGACCAAAAATGCTTGAGAGATCATTGCAACAATAACTTTATCATCACTATTTTCATCTTTTACAACCAAATTTACATTTGGCTCTGGAGGATTTTTGTCTCTCTTATGTTTTTCAATTCTGGCATTTTTCCTACACTGAGCAGCAAAATGTCCTGGCTTATCACAGAAAAAACAACTTCATTTCTTCTTGAATTTGGGGTTAGAATCATTAGGCTTATAATCAAATTTCTTTTTGTGTTGGTGTTTAGAATTGTACCTCTTGTTGTGCAGCTTTGCTTCCACTAAATTGGCTTTTGTAGTCATTTGTTTCCTCTTTTATGCTTGGACTGCCTTTTTGTTGGTGTCTTCAATAATAATGTGTGTGATTAGATCTGACAAGGACAACTGCTTCTGCTTATGCTTCAGTTGTTGCTTGTAATGATTCCATGTTTCTGGCAGTTTTTCAATCAGAACTCTTGCCACGAATTCATCTGGAAGATTGATATTTTCAGCCCGGAGTTCCTCTAACAGTTTATGATACACGTTGATCTCATGATATTTTCAGCCCGGAGTTCCTCTAACAGATTGGAATTGGGAATATCATGATTCTTAGAGTTAGCAGCGTTGCTCTCCATACTCGGTAAGATATAACTCTGTAGATTGTTGAAAAAATCAGAAGCAATCTCGTACAACGCTGAAATAGAAGATCTGAGTCACGTCTGGTAACATTGTCTTACAACAATTAAAATAATATTTCTGGGGAGCAAAAATATTTTCACAGTCACATCTGAAAATGTTGTCCTACAACAACTAAAATAATATTTTTGGGGAGCAAAAATATTTTCACAAAAGTGCCAATATCATGTATTACTCACGTGCAGGGTGGAAATCACCGGATTTCCACTACGCTTGCCTTTCTGGGATCCATTGTTGTTTCTGGGATCCATTGTTGTGCCCGTGAGTCCACTACTCCTCTTAGTTTCTTTACAAGCCCAACATAATAAGATTATATATATAGGCTTTTGCTCTCTCTTTCCCAAGTAATATGGGACTTGTTTCTTTGACGCACCCACACATATTCTCATATTTGTACAACAAAAATAGTTTATATCATTAAAATAGTAAAAAATCATTACTATTTTCCAATATTTCCCTCCGATCAACCAAAATCAATGTATCTTAATTACTCTTAATTTCTTCCTCACATAATCTCGTTGTACAATACAATTAATCCGTGTAATTTTTTGGGGCAAAAAAATAATTTAATGCTATGGAATTTTTAGAAATGAATTTAGGACCATAAAAACTTTCTTGAAGATGTCTTATACTAAGAACAAGAGTGGTATAGATACACATATATAAGCTATTGTATAAAAGAATCAGAGTGTTTGGTGATGAGAATTATATATGTTGGTTCATAGATATGCGTACCCATGGTGGAAAGTGTTACAAATTAGCAGAATGGGCCTTGTGACAACAAGCCCAGCAGCAGGCCCAGTATCAAGGAAGCCCATAATATCTGGTAAGATGTTGTTCCTAAAATCTCGCTCACCACGATACCTGAAGCAAGTAGTGGACCAGGCATGAATCAGAGTGTTTAGGTGCACTACCAGCAGACAGGGGAGTGGATCACGACCTTAGATGCTCTCTATATAAATAGGAGACTACTCATAAGGTACACACACTATTCGCCTATTCTATATTCAGTTCCACTGAGCACACACCCCACTCCCATATTAGTAGTGTGTGACGCAGTGATCTACAGACGTTCAGTTGAGATATTCTCAATAATAGTGCTGATTCCTTGTATCGATCCGTCGTTGTTCATTGGACTTCTGCATACGTTTACCAGGGTATTTTGATATTATATATATCGGTGTTCTCACACTAGAACAAAAAGAGAAGGAGATAGATTCTGAGAAGAAAAGAACAGATGGTCTGTGTCCTCTAACACCAGAAGAGACTGCTCTAACACTACGTGCATTGGGGATTGATTGTAACATTCATGTCTATATTGCTGCTGGAGATATATACAAAGCATACAAAAGAATGGTGGATCTCAAGCAAGCTTTTCCAAATCTGGTCAGTATATATATAATAATTGAACCAATTAATAATAAGCTCTTGAAGATCGATCATCAGAATCTACTGTTTCTTATGTTATATATGATTGACTTGCCAGTTTATTGATTATATTTAGTTTTATGACGAAGTTGTGTTTGTTTAGGTGAAAAAAGCGACGTTATATTGGATGCGTGGGAGCTTGAAACATTCAGGAACCATTCGAACCACATGGCAGCTATAGATTACTATGTGTCAATTGAAAGCGACATCTTCTTAACAACTTACAAAGGTCATATGGCTAAACTTGTTGAAGGCCATAGAAGGTGTACACTTTTCTTCTCTAACATCTTGCTGATTAGACACTTTGGTTTGGCAAAAGTATATCTTTGATCCTCTAACTTTATACAATGTTTTAATTTGATCCCTTAATTTTTCTAAAATATCTTTTAAATCCTTTAAACCTAATGCTATTGGCCCCAGATGACGATTTTTTGTGCCAATTGTTTTTTTTAGATTAAAAATAAGATATCAGTATTGAGAATGGTTTGTTAGCATTTAAAATTTCAACGTCAGCATCTTTTGTTGATAGCATTAATTAGGATTTGAGGACTAAAAAGACTACTTATAAAATTAAGAGATAAAATTAAAATGAAACCTTGTATAAAGTTAAAAGATCAAAAGTATGCTTTTGCACTAGAAATAAAATTGAGGGGTTTTCATTTGTATTACATGATGATGAGCAGGTACTTAAGGTTTAAGAAGACGACAGTGTTGGACAGGAAGGTGTTGATGGAATCAAGGACAGATCTTGGAAACATTATTTGTTGGGGCCAAATAGGGGGATTCAGGGGTAGCGCCCCCGAATTTTTTTTTTAAAATGAAAGTTTTAAATGCATTAAAAATAAAAGAATATAAATAAGAAAAGAATATCAATTGTATAAGAAAAGAAAAAATATTCAGATCAATAGAAGCTATGTTACCTTTCTCTATGTTATCATTAGCTTTAATTTCCTCTTGAAAAATGAATCAATTATTTTATTCTTTATCATTCAGCTATTTTTAGATTTTATCACTTTCCAAATAACCTATAAACAATATAATTCACTACTATTATACTAAATATAAATATAAAAAAACTCATTTTTTAACATCTTTTAAATTAAAATGCATTAAGATCTGTATGGTGTTTTCTATGTGAGCTGTGTGTTCTATATTACACCAAATGCATTAACATCTTTTATTTTACTTGAACACATACAACATAATACCTACTCATTTTTTATATGATTTTTTTTTTTTTTTGGCGGGGGCTGTGCCCCCCAATGTCCCAATAAAGTTCCGTCCCTAGATGGAATTGATAGACCAGTACAAAAATGGAACCCTAAATTGGAACGAATTCTGAACTCAGGTGAAGGCAGCTCATGCTGTCATGCATATCGTGTTGGAAACCCTACCATGAGATCTGTGGTTCCTGGAAAACCCAAAGAAGAAGACTACTTCTACACTAACCCTCAGGAACGTTTGGATCGTCAATATATATATATATATAGGGCTCAAAAGATTTTATTTTATGCTTCTCAAGAATGGAGCAAGACGATTCTCTGAATCATTATAATTGTTTCCCATTCATATCTGTTTTCATTTTAAATGTGATTTTATGAACTTGATAAATACAAATGCACCTCATAATTCTTGAGTTATCGTATATTTCTAATTCTGGCCTTACTATATATTGCTATAGCTGAGAATGGGCTAGCCCGCAATGTGGCCGGGCCTGTTTCGAGACTTATTGAGAGAATCATTATGAGGTCCTAATAAAGAAATATGATAACTAACAAATTCAAAAAGTGAGTAGCATGAGTCTGTCATCTCTTTCCGGAGAACTTTTTATTGCGCACTACGCACTTGTTGAAAAACTTTTCAGTGATTATTTTCCTTTCTAACATCTCATAGTAATTCTCCTATATTTGTTTTTTATTTAATACATTTTAAACATACACACAATGATACAAATATGTCAATGCCGAGATTGAACTCGGGGACCTCGTTTAAGTGTGGTATGTGGAGTTGCTGCTAGGATAATTATACTTATATGAAACCAGGGATTAATATCATGAAGCTCAAATTCAAATTCTCAAAGGACAAATAAATATTGCCACCAAGATGAATCCTCTACAAGAACCACAATTTTATGGATATTATAACAACATTGCAAAGGCATGGTGATGCATATGAAATTGACTATGGGCTCATCACAATTAACTGATAATAAAGATGAAAGGTTCTTGAGGTCAAATAATAAAAGGCCCAATGGGCTAGCCCACAATAGTCATTACTCAATTGCTTGCTTGTTTGTCATATTATATTCATGATCAACGATGATATATGAATGGCAATGAAGACTTGAGTCTAACGAAAGGAACTACTAACCTTCATGACATGATAAATTAACGTTTATTAGCATATAAAGCTAACAACATATCAACATGCAAACGCCGCTACAACCAGGATGAGGTTCCCGTAGAATCATTATTCCATCAGTGCATTGATGAGCTTCCTTAGCCAAAAAATCTGCACATTCAATGGCTTCCCATGGAGCATATAGGATCTTGATATCTCAATCTGATTATATTATATTTCTTCCCTCTATGATCTCTGCTCTGAGTGGATGATTTATCCTGCTATCTCCCATTGGTAGGGGTAACGCTTCCTTAGAGTCTGTATAGGCTAGAATTGACTGAGCCGTCCGTGCCAAGGCATATGTAGCCCTCTGGCGGTGGTGTCCACTGTGTTGTCACCTCTTCTGAGTGAAAATTCTGTATCTGAACTTTCCTTGTTCTGTAGATTCCATGAGTTGATAAAAGCATGCATGCGTGATTTCTGGAGCTAGAGCTCTCGTATCATCCATGATGCCTTTACATCTATTCTTCCATAGGAGCCAGCATATAGTGCTAAATATTCTTATCCATGGCCATCGATTGGTGATTGCATTTCCTAGCTCACAAGACATATACCTCCTAAGCCACACCTGCAAATCAGAACCACCCAAAAAACTAATAAGATTGTTAAGTTTATCAACACGTTCCTTGCGATCTTACAATCACAAAGTATGTGTAGAATATTTTCCTCCCTTTAACACTCAAATGGGCACTGATCACTAGTAGATATTCCTCTATTGGCTCTAAGTGAGTTAGTGGGTAACCTCTCATGAAAAACCTGCCAAAAAAACATTTTAATTTTCTCAGGGACCGGCAATTTCCACACTTTCTTCTATTGGGCCACAGGAGCTTGCTCTGTGGTTGATGACCATCTTATCTATATGCCGCTTTGACACTGAAGTTCCCGTCATGGCCATTTCTCCAAAAAAATTTGTCATTCTCATTCCCAGTGGGTGGTTTAATTTAACTTTAACTATAATATTGATCATCCATTGGGGAAGAAACCTTCTCCATTCATGTATATTTCACGAACCATCATCCAGCACAAAATCTTTCACTTTGGCGCATGGATTGATCAAGTGACAATTCCTCTCTGCTAGGTGGATGAGTGGTTGCTCAAGCGGCGACCACAAATGCCACCAAAAGTGTCGTTGAACCACTGTTAGGATACCACACATTAGTAATGTTGCGCCATATCACTGAAGAGTTCTGCTTTTTGACCACAAGTGGGTATAAACCATCACCACATCTATACGTACTTTTGAGGCATTGGACCCATAGTTTCATGATGAAAGCCATGTTCTTGCACTTCAAGTCTCTAATTCCGAGCCCCCCCTACCGCTTTATCTTGCTTGATTTGCTCCCAAGATATCAACATTTTAATCCCCGTTTAAAATAGTGCTGCCGTTTGGTGTTTAACATTGTCTTAACCCTGCTCATAAAAGTGTCGTCATTAAGTGTTTAGTTGTGTCTAACCAAATTGACTCTAATACATACAAAGATACATGTGCGCTAGAATTTATGTGTGTGTGTTTGAATTGTACAGATATTTTTTTAAAATTTATTTGATAATGGACAGCTCACTCGAAGAGTCGTACATAAGTACATAACTACATATGCTATACTCCCTCCAGCCTTATGTCTTAAATAACTAATCTGCATATATTAAAAAATTTAGTTACATTAGTTACAACAATAACAAAATTTTATCCCACTTGGTGCAGTTGGTTGCATGGATCACACGACGCATTTTACTCTATCAATAACCAATTTTTTGATAGATTGTTAACTAGAAGACTCAATAAATTAAATTATTAAATTAGTTATTCGTACAAATTAAAACGTGATGGTTTCCTTCTTCCCCCAAGTTTTATTCTTATCTAAATATAGGATTAAAGTGCATCTTTTTTATCATTTTGCACAGGAAGCTACACTATTAATGGACAACCTTCTTCATATATGTGCAATTAACATAGAGAGTTTAGTGGAAAAAAAAGAACAAATTTAGTAGACACAATAGATTGAGATATTGCAAATAAAACCAAAGCAAACAGCTAACTAGTTTCTACATCTAGGATGGGAGGGAGTAGCATGGGTGTCAGTCCAAATAATAATTTAAAAAAGAAAATTGATTTTTGGAGTGTATATATTCTAATACTGAACCTGAAAATTATGGATCTTGGTTTGTGTTGACAATAGAAACAAACCTGCGAGCAATTGAGGCTGTGCTATTTCAATGGATTTGAAGAGTAGTCAATCATCTTGTTCAACATGATCGTTATTATCCTCCACAGATGATGTGTATCTAAGTTTCATTTCTGAGGAAACTTATTTGTTCAAAATCTTTCTGATGCTCTACATAGAAAGGGTTTGGCCATTAATACGGCTCCAGCAAATCCATTGTTAATCCTCAATATCCTTATTAGAGAAAACAAGATTTATGTGGTTGTCTTCTACAAAAACTAAGCTCCCTCCTATCCTTTTTATAAGCAATTTTTCTTGATTGAGCAAAATGAACTGGCGGTTAAGACTAGTTAAAAAGAATAAATGTGTCAAAAATATCATGTATTTTCCAAATATACCCCTATTCATGAAAATAATATAGGAAAGATAATGAATAAAAAATATATAAGAGAGAATGAATAATAAATGTATAAATGAAAAAGAGTTAATAGTGAGTGGGGATAATTAATATAAAGTTATGTATTTAATAGGGGAAAAAAAGAAAAAGGTAGTTTAAATTTGGGTTAAGGTGCAAAAATCCATATGACCTTTTTCCTCAGGAGCACCCAACACCACGTGTTGTTTTTGGAGCAAAAATACACACATGGTTAACATTTTGGAGCAAAAGTTACATCCCACCGTTATGTTACTGTTCACCGCTATTATGTTACTGTTCACCTAATCTCTTTCTCTCTCATTACGGTGAACAGTAACATAATGATGAGATGTGATTTTTGTTCCAAAATGGTAACCACGTGTATATTTTTGCTAAAAAAAAAAGGCACATGGTGCTGGACTCTCCTGAGAAAATAGCTCATGTGTATTTTTGCACTTTAACCCTTTAAATTTTAAGGAAAATAAAAGTTTCTTATATTATGGACGAACCTCATACGAGAGAAAATTGCTTATAAAAAGGATTGGAGTGAGAACCTTCTCAACTCACTACTCGCGGAACATGCAGCCATGGCGGCTGAATGTTTCAAGAAACCAGGTCACAGCTTTCTCCCAATCTTCTTCAAGGTAGATCCATCACAAGTTAGAAATAGCTACTTTCTTAAGAATAATGTTCAAGAGTATGATGAACTAGGATCTCACAAGATAATCAAGATTCAAACATGACTGGCTACCACTGTATTCACCCAACGTACGTGAAGATTTGGTCGTACCAGATGAGTAATCAATATTATATATTCTCTCTTAGCTGTTATATTGAATATAAAATATTCTTCTTATTATCTTGTCAGCTGTATTGCCTGGTCAACCATTATATTTTTAGTAGGAGCTCATTATTGTGGCCTGCAAATGTACGTAATAGTTGTATTTATGCAAAATTGTATAATTATTCCTTTTTCTTATGGAAATAAAAATTCACGTTATGACATAAAATAGTACTACCTTCAGTCCTAAATAAAGGACGTAGTTTGTAGTACAAATTATGTCCTATATTTAGGACTGGAGGAGCAACTTACAAGTTACTTAACATAGACTTTACATCATGTAGTAGTATATATTTAATATTCTTGGGACAGTCCTTTTTAGTAAGATTATTTTTGTATGCGTATATTTGTTTCTCTAATTCTATATATAAGGTTTCAGTTACTATTTCATTTATATGAATTGCCATGCATGTATTACCACAAGGGGAGGTCTATAAAACTGGGTGGATGTCTTTATCAGGATACACAAAGGACTGGTAATGGGGATTATATAAATTCTCCGGAAGGTAATTTTTGTATAATATAAAAGGAATACAAATTGCGGCTTAAAAACATTTGAAGCTTTGATATCAGCATCTTTTGTTATCAGCATTAATATTAGAGAACTGAGAAGACATTTATAAATTTAAGGGAAACATTGCATTGAATTTAAGAATTAGACATACACTTTTGTCGATGTATTACTCTTCATCTTCTTCAGGAGAGATCAGCTGTTCGAGTAATTGGTAAGTTGTTGTGGAGGCATTGAAAATCTTAGGCAATGAAAATAAGTAAGTAATTAATATCCATCTAGTTATATGTACTATATTTTTCTGGAAAAGAAATCATATATATTGTTCTGATATGATCAATTTTTTATTTTTCCTGTTTTGTTTCTTGGTTACCTCCACGATAGTGCTAAAAGACATTGATCAAACTCTTAAAGCAATGGTTAAATCTGGCCGTATATCTCCACCAGTTGGGATACGATCATCTCATCGTGTTAAAAAAATCATAAGGCTTTTTTGGATTTAAACTCAACCAATTATATTGTCCGATTTATGGGGATTTGTGGCATGGGAGGACTAGGCAAAACAGATCTTATGGAACAATTTTTTAACAACATCTCTCACCTTTTCCATGATTCATGTTTCCTTGCTAACGTAAGTGAATACAAATTCTTCTTGTAAAAAGCACTTATACATGCATGTACCTTTCCTACAAGAATATGTATATTCAAAGGACAAAATTTGCAGCAGTCTAAGACATCGTAATGCTCATAGTTCTTGATGATGTTGATGCATTAGAAAAGTTGAGATCTTTTGCTTGAAATAAAGATGGGTTTGGAGGAGGATGTAGAATTATCATAATAACGAGGGACCATAACATCCTTAAAAGGCTTGAAGAAGTGGATGAAATTCACAAAGTTGTGCTGTTAAACATGGAGGAAGCTCTTAAACTTTTTGTCAGATTGCTTTTGGATGTGATTATCCAATCATACGTTATGAGGAAGTGACATTTAAAGCACTTGAATATGCTGGTGGCCTTCCATTGGCAATTAGATCATTAGGTACTTTGTTTTGGGGCCAAAGTAGTGTATCAGAATGGCATAGTGCATTGAATGAATTGAAGAAAGTTCTAGAACCTTCCATTTTTAAAGTACTCAGGAAGAGTTTTGATGGGCTTCAAGAGTTGCAAAAGGAAATTTTTGGATATTGCTTGTTTTTTCAGATGGGAGAAGATTGAATGTGTGAAGGAGATTTTATATTGTAATTATGAAATGTCTTATGTTGATGAGCAATCATAGTTCTTACTGACAAATCACTCATAACAATATCATATCAGAGAATACAAATGCATTTTATGGTGCAACAAATGGGAAAAGAGATTGCTCGAAATGAAAAGAGGAGCAGAATATGGTGTTATGATGATTTTTGTCAAATCATGGAGAGCAACAATATTGTAAGATTTTTTTTTTAACTTTTTGTTTATTTTGAGTACATTATCACTATATTTCCTTAAATATGTGCATATATCACTAGTGCAATATAGTATTTTTACAACAATGGCCTTTATACACCAATTGTTGCTAAGACGGTATAGAAAGTATGACCTGTACCAACACCTTGTTGGTGTAGTGGAATGCGCGCAAGCCATCCTTAGGTGACCTTGTGAGGTTTAGAGAGGTAATCTTCTATTGTGATTTGGTGATCTTTGATATGTTTCATCGAGAATTTATAGTGAGAAAACCAATCTTTCTAACGAAGTAATTGAGAGTCTGGAAGAGTCTAGTTTCTTTTGGAGTCTAGCATAGATGATAAAGAGGTGTTTTCCGTTTTTATAGTAACATGGTGTGAGTTTAAATAAAAACTGAACTTTTTAATTCCTCTTTCGACCACTAGAATCTTTTTGTAAGTAGCATGATAATGCTTTTCAGACTCATTAAATTGCCTTCTTCCATATGCACAGTAATGGTGTTTGCCATTTATCTCTTCTATGAGCACAACTCCCTAGAAGTGCTAACTAGCATATGTCTCTGTGTAAGATTGTTTGTCTTATACTTGGAATTTTGAGTGGAGTAGGGTGTTATGATATCAATTTCAATTTTTTGATAGCTTTTGTCTGGTTTGGACTTCAAGGAATAGGATTCTTTTTTAATAGTTTGGACCACTGGCTAATGTGTTTGGATACATCAGGGATCAAGTCTCTGAGGTAGTTCACGATCCCCAAGAACTTCTAGATCGTTTTACCGACAAGTTTTCATCTGGGAAGTTGAGAAATTCTTGTGTGATATGGAGGCCTAGTTGGTAAAAACCTTCTTAAAACATCATTCCAAGAAACTCTATTTGGGCTTAGGCCACATGGGCTTTCTTGGATGAGAGCATGACTCCTACTGGGCTGTCAGCTCAACAAATTGGACTAGTAACCTCTTTTGGGGCTTCTTCACTTTCAGAGAATAGTAAGATATCACCAATGTAGATTAAGGCACTATGAAGGATGGGCTGAAAAATCCTTATCATAGCATTCTAAAATAGTGAAGGGGCTACTTTTAATCCAAAGGACATCACCTTCTATTATTATTGGGCATCTACATAATGTTGTCTTATATCGATTATCAATGTGAATACGTAGGTGCCAAAAACCTATTTTTAGGACAAGCTTTCAAAAGACTTTTGCCTGGCTGAGTCTAAGAGGTGAAAACATCCTATAACATTCTAAATTTTGCTTTACCAAAATCTCTGCATATCGTGAATATTTAATAAAATGTCAAAATTGAATATTTGTTAAGAAATTGATAATCTATTGACTATTCTTAAGCCAATTTTTGACTAGAAAATGAAATGACAATTCACCAAATTTGTGACCACATTTAGGCCCATTTGGAATAGCAGCGATAGAAGTGACTTTTGTTCCTTATGGACTTTTCTTGATGGACTTTTTTTCTGTTGGACTTTTCCTGATGTGATTTGTGTTTGGAATAGCGGTAGCAGAATTGAATTTTTTCTTGATGGGCATGTAATACCCTAATTTTTATAATACATTGAAATATGTATTTAAACAAATAATACATATTGAAAATAGGTGAATATGAGGTCTCAAACACCTTGTATTGAATTTATTAGGACAATGTCTCCTAAGAATAAATAATTTACAAATAGGTCCCTGAAATATTTATGGGTTATAAAATACCCTAAAAATATTATAAAGAGACAAATAAATATTTATTTGAAATAGGGAAGAATATTGTCCCTAATTTAGGTAATTTATTAAATTATTACCTTGGAAAAATTAAAGGAGAAAAATCAAAAAGTATTAGGGGACCATATTGGACCCCATGATTTATAATATTTTGTATAATGCATAAATTATCAATTTCAGTAAAATAGTTGTGAGAAAATAATTAATCTTAATTAAGAAAATTGTCAACAATTAGTAAGTGATTAAATAAGTAATTAATTGTTGATTGTTTAAACATGAATAAAAGGTAATATCCAAAGTTAATTATATGAAACCTTAATTTGATATTAATGACCAATGGGGGGTCAAGGTTGGCATAAAGAGTGTTGCTAATTAATTTAGCATAATTAAGAGGTATATTAAGTAAATTACAAATATCCTTAATAGAATAAGCTTGCACTAATTGAGATTAGTTGCATAATTCTTTAAGATGATTAGAGACAAACTAAAAGAGGGCTAATTATATTTAAAAATAATTAAGCCAAAGAGAATGAAATAATATCTTAAGTAATTAAGTCTAAATCTTCATATAATTGAGTTAGCTAATAGCAAAATATAATTAAGGAGCATGTAAACATTTGATAATTAAGAATTGCTAATTAGTGTTGAAAAGTCAACAATGACACCTAAGCCTTGATTATGTCATCAAGATGACATCACAAGAGCACATGTGTATATTATGAGTGTGTGTGCGCCTAAGTGTTGTGCATGTGTGTGTGTGTAGTGGAGGAAAGAGAAAAGATGAATCTAGAAAAGGGGGGAGGTGGCATTTTTTTGTAAGAGGTGTAAGGTCAAGATTTAAGCTTCCTAGTTAAGTTAAATCCAATGGTTAGAATGGAATTAAAGTTGCTAGATAGTTAACTCATGGTTGGCTATAAATAGGAGGCTTCATGCTTCATTTTTCTTCACACTAAATCACACTTCAAGAAAGGTGATTTCTAAGTAGGAGAGGGAGGAGGAATCTTGAAGCAAGAAGGAGAGTCTTCAAGAGGTAAGTTCTAGCATTTAAATTTCTAGTTTTTAGTTTTTATAAGTTCTCAGTATAAATGTTAGTTTAATCTAGAAAATTAGAGAATAAATTCCTATACTTGTTTTTAGGCCTCATTGCATTGAAAAATGCTTGAAGAGGTAAAAACATGATAGGAAATGATGTTTGGAAGTCCTTAGATTAAATTTGTAAGAGATGCAGAATTTTCGGTTCTTAAGTCCTTGTCAGGCAGCGAAGTAGATGCTATGATTTTATGAAGCAAATGAAGTTATCAAATCATGAAATTTTTCAGAAATAAAGTAGACATGTAGGGCTTTCCAAATATATAAAATATGCAACCTTTTGATCTCTGGTCAAGGAGATATGAATTTTTGAAGTTAAACCATTTTTGCTAGAATAAAATCTGGGCAACGTTGAGAAAATTTAAAACTGGGAATGATTCATGGTGTTCTAGGTTCTGGGAATATTTTTCCTTGAAAATAGACATGCCAAGGGTCATGAGGAATTTTACAGTACCTCAAAATGATTTTGTTTAGAATTAATTATGATTTTTCAAAGTTACTGAAAAATCTGCCCAGAAAATACTGCACTGCGTTTTTGAATAAATGTAAGGGCAGAATTGTAAATAACAAATCCACCAAGGGTAGAGAAGTAAATAGAGGTGGAAATATCTCATAGGATATTATTCTAAGTGATATGGTGATATGTTAGGATATTCGGGAGGTCCAAGGCCGAATCCAAAGGTTGGGCGTTTGACAGTACCCGGTGAAAGGTACGGACGCGTACTGTAACTTTAACTCTTATGCTGCTTGTATGCTCTATATGTGATGTGATGATTCATATAGTCGTGGACAAGACTGGGTCTTGGGTCATGCACCGTGATTAAGACTCTGTCTTAAGTCACTATTTGTATATTCAGCTATTATGTGAAAACGGGTTACAGTCTTGGTAATGCCGTATGGATGTTTTCCTAACGCTGAGGACACGCTCCGGGGCGTGGCACTGGTTTATGTGCAAACTATGTGGACCTTACATGGGCTGTGTGCTATGTAGAGGTATTGTTGTGATATGAACTATGACATGTGCTGTGTGCTATGTATAGTTATATGCTGAATTGTAAATGAATATCTATCATGCATACTATTATACTTGAGCATAAGGTTAACTGTTACTTGAGGTCCAATGGGTATTGGACCTCAGTCTTAATGACTAGTACAGGAAAGAAACCAGGATAGAGAAGATGCCGGTGGATAGAGCCGTGAAGAGGCAGCGGTCGAAGACGAAGGTCGGTAGAAGTTATTAGGATTTAGTTTCTGGCAAGAATCTAATAAAGTTATTTCAAATCATTTGGTGCTTAAACTAAGGAAGGGTTCATCGGTGGGTTGTCACAAGTTGCCATAGAGTTGGTGAGACTCCCATTAGATTGAACACCGACCTGGCCAAATTGTTTGATTAACTGATGTTAGGTTCCAAGCCATAGGTCTAGTTTAAGACTTTCTTTATCAGAGAATTGTATTTAATCTCTGTAAGATGTATCACATGAATATTCCTTCGGGATATTTAATATATCAGCTTATGTCGGGATATCATCATATGTCTGGGCATTCTATATCAGATACTCACTGTCCGAATCTTAGCGCACGCTATCCATTTCCGCAATACTCTAAGCTGTAGCATCTCAAACTCTGATGATTTTCCTAAAACTAAGTGTCGACCGACACGATTTTCGAACCTGGAATTTGGGATGTTACAGGGCACTTGTTTTGCATAGCTTTTGAAAAGTAGTTGAGATGGAAAATAACTGAAAAGGGCATAAATCATATATATTGTATAAAATATGATAATTTGAGATAAAAAATTAAAAATAAATATAAATTTGCTGAATAAAATAATGAAATTACTATTTAAAAAAATTACAACATAGTGAAGTGCTTAAATAAACCTATCTCATACAAGTTGGTTTTTGATTTAATCACGAACACGATTCATTTGTATTGAAGATAATTATGAGGATGCTTGATCAAGTAAATCATCATTATCTTCATCACCTGTATTTTCTTCTTCAACTTGACCAAACCCCACATCATTTTGGAAATAAATATCTCCAGATAAAATTATGTATCCCAAAATTCCGCACCATTTCTCTCATAACCCATTAGGCTTGTTTAGTTTAGCAGATTCTAAATACTGCTAGATGCATGAGGAATAAAAAGATCTAATTGGCAAATAAAACTATTCATAATCAAATTTTAAAATTTATAAAAACGCAGGATAATTGAAGTTGGAAGTTGAAACTATGGAAAAAAAATTATGACAATGGTCATACTTCATGACTGTTTTTTTTTGGAGGGGGGGGGTGGAATGGTCCTTTCAACATAAAATTTGATATGGCTTCAAGGTATGAAGCCTATCAAATAGTTAACTATCCCAAACATCCAATTATCTAGCTTCTACTTTTGTTACACTTTCACTTGACTTTTTTTAGCTTATGAAGCTACACCAAACAGGCCCTTAATTGGCCAAAGAGTGCATCACGTGACTACATTTAATTGTCTAAACATGTGACAAGTTGGCCACTCTAATTAAGGCCATATTTCAGCCTAAAGAAACAAGAAAAGGGAATGTTTGTTATTTTGCCAAATTGGTACATAAAGACAACATGACTTTGACACATGATCTTCAACTAATGGACCATGAAAGTCAACAAATGTTATCCTTAAACAAGACCATATTTTTGGCCTACATGAAGGAAAAATGAAACAATGAAAATTAGAAGTTGTCAAAGGTAATAAGCATAAAGAATTGCATAAGTGTAAGCTCATAATTAGTGCCAAGTGTCAAAAGGGGAAAGACCAAGAGGTTGGGAGATATTTTGATAAACAAATAGAGACACATCCAAGAGGCAAAAAGGACCCCTATTTTGATCAAGAAGAGGAGGAGGCAAGAAAGAAGAATCTCAAATCAAAGGAATTAATGCCTTTGTACTAAAAGGGACACATGGCATGCAAGGGAAGAAAGATAGTTTTGTTCTTATCCAAAAAGGGCATGCGTCTTTAAGATAGGAAAGACAATAGAGACCCCTCATCAAGGGCCATTAATTTGGCCAAAAAGGGAGAAAAGAAGGAAAAGATGATGACTTGAAATATCTTGCACATGTGAGAATTAAAAGTCAACAAAGTAATCTCAAGATGCCACATGGCACAAAGGGAAGCAAGATGATCTAGAAGAGGGATACCTAAACAAGTACTTATGTCATTAGTATGACATCAACTCTTACCCCACAAAGCCTTTGATAGTTTTAACTAAAAGCAAGGGCAAAAGAGGAAAGATAAGAAACTTAATAAATAAGTCATATTCAAGAAGATTTTTGTGAAAGTGTTTTAGTCTTTTGGAAAGTGGGATACCTTTGGTGAATTGCTTAGCAATTATAAAGACACCTAAACTCTCTTCTTGTACTTTACAAAAGATCAAAAAATCATCTTGCCATAAGAGAAAGAGTGTGTGTCAAAATAGAGAGAAAGAAGAGAGAGACGGAAGAAAAGGTTAAGGAACCAAGGTAAGATCTCTTTGTTATTTTGTATCTCTTCTTCTAATAATCATGTAAGAATCCCTAGCCATAATAAAACACTTACCTTTGGTGTTTACATGGTAAGGCTGAAAGTTTGAAGGGAAGAGAAATTTCCAAAGTTCAAAAGATCAAGTCAAGAAGGTAAATCCCTAGCTTTCCTTTGTGTTGTTTTGGTTGTGGTTGGCTTGGTTGGTGGTTTGTTCATGGTTTTTTTTTTTTTGGAGGCATAAAACCTTAAGGGCTTATGCTACCCGAATTTCTAGGAATAAGAATGACATGATCAAAAGCCAAAAACATCAAGTAAAAGGAAACCTAAGGCTAAAATCAAGATATTTGTGAAGTTGGTTTGAAAAGTCATTATTCTTCATTTTTATGTAATATTTCGGCCTGAGCATGAACATTAGGAAATAAATTGATTTTGATGATTTTAAGGTTAACAAAGTTCTTATAAAAAAAATGGAGTAGGAATAAGGTTGGAAGTGATTTTTGGAAACATAAAATAACAAGTTGTTTAAGTCACTAAAAACTCCCAGTTTTGGATTTTCTGAGCCAATTGGCTTATGTATAAATTTCAACCAAGTAAATGATGTCCAAAAATTATGAACTTTCCATAGTTGTAGTAGATAGAGATTTATTTTGATAGGTAGTTTGTAATTTTTGGAGTTCTATAAAAGGAGTTATTAATTTTACAAACTAACCTAAGGTTCTAGAAGTACAATCTAGACAATAGTGAATCTTAATTATTTTGGGACTGACACGAATTTTTCTGGCTATTGGTGGTATTTTTATTTATTTATTTATTTTTTTGTGAAAAGAGACATGTTAAGGGACACGTAGATTTTGGAAACACCTTATTTGAAGTTTTTTTCAATTAATTATGAATTTTCAAAGTATACTGAAAATTTTGGTGAGAAATGGATTTAATATGAAAATAAGTACACTAAAAGTCAAAAGTAAATGACTTGTCCAAAAGAGTTAAAAGGTGACCTAAGAGATAAAAACAACCTTTTTAATATTTTAAAATGATATGACATTTATTTTAGTACCATATAAAATAAAGGAAATTAATATTGTCATGGCACTATTATAGGACTTTAAAGATTATCTGAGATTTTCCAAATGCCAGAGAATTTTACTAATTGTGCATAGACAAGGTATAATAATGTAAAGTAACTTTAATCTTCTATGTCTTATGTACTTATATATGCCTATTTAAATCATGAATGTGGACTCATGTCCAGGACTTGTGCCTAGGACATACATTTGTTTACATTTAGCTGCTTAGATTTATTTTTATAATAATCTACATGCTTGTTTTTCTAGTGCTGAGGATTCAAGACTTGGAGGGTCTTGTGTTTATTTAGGACTTGTAGGGTCTTTTTTGCAGTGAACTTTACATATGTTGTATGATATTTATGTTGCTAAGCGTTTACTGAATGCTGTATGATTTTTCAAATTATGATTATCTATCATATATTGTTTATACTCTACATATAAGATTAACTGTTACTCTAAGATTCAATTTTGAATCTTAGACCTAACTATAGATTCAAGAAATAGATATAGATTAAAGGGAAAGGTAGTGTGGATTGAGCTGTGAGGAAGCCCTGGAGAAGAAGGGGGGACACTAGAGACATTTTTATATTAATATTTTGAACTGTATAATATTTATGAATTTATTTACCTTAATTTTTGGGATGACTGCACCACTAATATCCCTAAGGGGATTAACCTTGATAATTATTAACCTTTAACCAAGTTATTAAATTACATTTTATCAAAACTCATTCATCTAAACCAATATGCATGCTCTGTTGCATCATTACTCTATTGTGTGACTATAGATATAAGGGAGGTGTTACACATCTTGCTTTAGTAATGGGAATTTATCATCCTGTAAGAATAAATTGAGAGGCTTATAGTCAATAACCAGCCTCATCTTTCCTATGAGAATCTTTTACCTTTTTCACATAAAAGGCTTGGTAAGTCCAATTTGATTCAGTGGGCTCAATCAATTTTTTTGCCAGAAGTGAAGTACATTCTTGTTTGGTTAGCTGGAGATCTTCAGGATTCATACCAAAATATGTAGCCTTTGTAGGATTGATATCTTCATTCTTTTTGAAAGGGAGCTTGATGAAGAAATCTTCATTTTTCCATAGAGGAGTAGGATGTTTGAACTGATAATGGCTATACACACTCAACGTGAGAAGTTTGTCTTGTAGATCTGAGTACCAGTTAGAATCTGGTTAATCTCCAATATGCTGGTGGATTCCACATAAGGACTAAAAAACTTCTTGAATTTGAGGCCATTCGGAGTAATTGAAAGATGTTTTGTTCTATAGAAAGCATTAAACCCAAAGAGGATGTCTTTTTTTTTTTTTGAAAGATAACTTACTAGAACTCTTATCCAAACAACACAACCTAGGAAGAATTTTATCCTGACTTTCTTTCTTAAGATAAGGACAATCTTAGATTTTCCCGTTGACTGTTGTGAAAGAGTGGTGAAATGGAGCCCAAGATTCTTTTAGAAGAATAAAGGACTTAAGGATAGTGGCACAAGATCCAATGGTCTAGGAGTCATATCAATTTGGGTTATACCCAAAGATCCTAATGATCTAAGGATTTGGATTAGTTATTTTGAAACAGGTTAAGGGAATAGATGGGTCTGTTTATATGGTATGTATTGTATTCCTCTTCATAGGAAGAATCTTATAAACTTGAATCAAAAATAGGCAAGATGTATTGTGTATCTTCATCCTCTTCTGGTTGTTCTTCAAAGATGGATTCAATATCTTCATTTGCATAAATGGTTAATGCACTTCTGAAACATTGTAACATTTTTACTTCTCTCTTGTTCTTGTTTGGACAATACTTTGCAAAGTGTCCCTTTTTCCTGCAAAGGAAGCATAGATAAGTCTTCTGGAATTTGGGATACTTTCTTTTAAAATACCTAAATTTTCTTTTTTGTTTATTTTTGGTTGGGTTATGGAAGTGAGATTTCTTCTTTGTAGAGCAATGACAGGTATTTCTTGTCCTTACACTTGATTTTCAAGTAGGATTTGCTACATGTTGGCTTAAGCTTGGAGCTTCCTTTAAGCATTGTTTTGAAAAGCTTCTATTGGTCAATAATTTTTCCAACATTGCCCAGGAAAGTTGATATATTTCTTGAAGTGTAAGTTGATAAACTTCTTTCTAAAGATAATTATTTATTCTATGTAATTTTGGATGAAGCTCATCAAGAAGTGAAGCAATATAGACATGTTTGAGATTAGGGTCTTGGAATCCTCCCAATAAATAATATTTCTCTGATATTCTTGTGAAATGGTTTTATAAGTCTTTTCGGTTGAGTGAGCAACACTTCATTTCAAAATATTCTTGGTAATGTCTTCGTTGAATAATAGTGACATCTCCTAGGAATTCTCTATGAATTGCTCTAAGAAATATTCCTGAGTTTTCTGCTCGAACCTCTTGAAGCCTTTGATATTCACCAAGTTTAGAAAACCATGCATGTAAGTTGCCTGTCATTTTGCAGTGTAGTGTTGGATCAGGTCATCTATAAATCTATCCATGCTACAAAATTCATGGACCCTTTCACGTCATTTCTACGACGTTATATCAGCAAATGTAAAGCAGTGTCTAGAGGATGGTTTTCCTTCTAGATTTCTTGTCCTCTGATTCCTCTTGTTTCTCCTTCTTTAAATGAAGGATCTCCTATAAGACCTGGCTATCACCCAAGAGGGGGGTGAATTGGGTGTCTGATAAAAACTTATGAACTCTGAAAATCTTTTCAAAACTTATAGATTCGTATGACAGTAATGAGTTGTAAACCAACAATCATTCATTTAAACATATATGCTGGAAATATAAGAGTTTAGAGAAGAGAATATGCAAACTATGATTTATCCTGGTTCAGCCCAATCCTTGACCTACGTCTAGTCCCCAAGCTCCACTTGAGATTTTTAATCCACCATCTCCTTGTTTAATCCGGGCATAAAAGAAAAGCCTCTACAATCTCACAAGTTCACCCAGGCACTTGTGAAGCAGAATCTCTCATCGAGATACTCCCCCTTACACACCATAAGGCTACAATCTATTCCCACTAAAGATTACCCAATCTTAAGTAACTCTCAGATAAACAGATAAAGTGATTACAATGAATCTTCTCTCTCTCATAAGTGAATAAGTAAACACTAAAGTACATAATCGATCTTCTCACTCTCTACTCTAGACTATATAAACATTGAGAAACAAAGAATGTATGAGTTAAGCGTGTATTGACATATCGATGGTGAAGTAGTAAACTCATTTCATTTCATTCATCAATTGTTACTTGTCGTCCATCGTCGTGACTTCTGGTTTGAAGACTTTGCAATTTATAGGTAATCATCTTTTACTGTTGCGAGTATTCAACCATTGTAAGCATTCGACCATTGGAAACACATTAGTGTCTATTGGAGCGTTTGTGCTTTGCTATGTGTTGTCTGTCATTAAATGTTCATTGTGTCGCACAGAGAGAAATAGCCGTTGACGAATTTAAATGCTTTGTCGTTTAACTCGTTCCTTTAAGTTCTTCACTAGATAAAGTGCTGACCTCTATAAGCACTAAAAGCTTCTGACACATGAATTTGATTTTCGGCTAATCAACGATTAAACATTCGTTAATTAGCTGAAACTCATTAGCAAACTGATTAAAAACATTTAAGAATAATAATGAGTAATGATATGAAGAAAAGAAATCATAATCAGTTGATTTAAATTTTCCAGAAACGAACATTTGAAAAACAGGGTGATCATGCTCGGGCATGATTGTTTGTTTGCTCGAGCATCAGTTCAGAAGTACACACTGAAAGGCTGAAGAATGCCTCATGCTCGAGCACTACCCAAGCTTGCTCGAGCAAGCTTTTGAAGATTTTGAGAGAATCTTGTTGAGCACGATGTTGCTCGAGCATCAAAGTCCCAATGCTCGAGCATAAGACACATAGAGGCGAAGAATAAGAAGTTGAATGATGCTGCTTGAACACACATTTACCTCTGCTCAAGCATGGCACTCGAGCATGACATTTTTATGCTCGGGCATGACTCTTCAACTTTGCATATTTACTGCTTAGCTCGCTGATGCTCAAGCATGCCATATTCCCTACTTGAGCATGCCATATTCCCTGCTCAAGCATGACTCTCAAATTTATACGTCTTTGCTTTTATCCTGATGATGCTTAAGCATTCCAAAGTCCTTGCTTAGGTATGGTTGTTAACTTGTAATTATTTTCTCTCTCGAGCTCAATGATGCTCGGGTATCCCAAATAATTTACTCGAATAGTCTTCTCTTATCAAGAGTGAATAAGCATAATACTCTTCAGTACAAAGCTCAATTTCCAGAATGTAGAGACTTTCAGAAAACAAGAATATTGACAGCACAATAGTCAATTTCCCATGAGCATAATGTCTTCAATATAGCTTTAAAGTTTGGCAAACCACTCATACTTATAAAACTCTTCAAGTCTTCTTTCCAATGCAAGAAAAATTAACTCCAAACTCATTGTAGTTTGTCCGTTATCATCAGATGAATGAAGGTTGTTCTTGATCAGTATTTTTTGTAGCATCTTGAATTGACCGTCAAATTCAAAACATCATATATCCTTCAATTGATCTTTGTTTTTTGATCTTGATGTTTCTGGAAAGGTATGTGAGTTTAGTTTCAAATGCCACTGATTTCAGCTCAATCGAATGTGTGGTTTGTGAGATACACTCAAATTACTGAAGCTTGGTCTACTGTGACATTGATTTCTGTGTCAAATTCAGAAATTCATATTTCTTTCATCTTATGTTTTTTAGACTTGAATTTTTGTCAAGATGACGCATTGTATGTCTAGTTTCATACAAAATTGGTTTCGGCTCAATCCAGTTTCTGGTTTGGGAGATATTATCAAATAACTAGACCTTGCCCAGGTGAAATGTGAAACGGAGTCGAACAAAGTTGCTGAAACAATGCCTTGCTCGAGCACATATCTGGCTTGCTCAAGCAAGATGGAAAAAGCAGTGATAAACACTGTAGCAACACAGGTACTGTAGCAGCTCAATTACTATTCATCACGAAGCTTCAACTTGTTTATTTTAACTCCGAACTGCGTCATTCCAACTTCCGCTTGATCATAGAGATTTTCATATTGACATTCTCCTTTCTTTAATCTCCTTTCTTTACCATTCTTCATTGTTTAAACTTCATATCTACATTAATATATAAGGATTAATCAAAGTAGAAGATAAATGTACTATGCAAGCTTTGTGCTCTGGATAATGACATCTATATATGACATCATCAAAACTAATCATAACCAACATCTCCCACATGAGGATTATTGAAGGATTCTCCTATTTGTACCATAGCAATTATAGACAGATTAGCATAATATTGGTCATTACTAGAAGTATTGTCTTTTGATGTGGTAATGGTAAGCTCTGTGATTTCTGTCTCAACATCATTGGATGCTATTGTGGTTTTATCCACATAGGAGAATGATTTTGAAGAGTCGAAATACTCATTATCTTACCCCCAAGAAACCAATTGTTCTGGATGGATTATTAGCAGTACTTCTTATTTTATTTGAGGGATCTAATTGAGCTGTTGAAGTTTGGGGTGGAGATGGTGAAGGTGTATGGATTCTTATCCCTATCTAAGGTATTCTTGGTCTTTGGTAAGAGAAAGCCAGTCTTGTATAAAATGAATGATTATAAGATAAGGGCTAAATAGATACATGATTTGTTTGTGTTTAGATACCAGAAGAGGTGACTACCTTCTTTCTAGATGATTTTTTAGAGGCTAATTCTCTTGATTCTCTTAGCTGTATGGCAAGAGGATAAGTTGATTTGAAAATAGTGTTATAATCAGGTTCACTCTGAGGAGGTTTGAAGATAGGATAAGTTGTAGGCATGAAGATTTGTAGGGAAACTGGGTCTATTGTTGGCTGGGGTGGTAAAGGAGGTGGTTTGGCAAGATCAACTTCAATTTATTGCAATTCTTTCCTTATTTATGAAAGCTCCTTCTCCTTTCTTTAGAAATTTAGTCCATAGTATTGTTTATCTATATGGCTTCTTAGATCTGCATATAATTGTTGAGCCTGGGTAGATAGTCTATTGTGAAGGCACCTAACTTCTTTTGGCTCTATGTCAACTTGAACAACAAGATGTTATATCCTATTTGTAAGGTGTTCAAGTATTTCTTCCATGCGATGCATCAAAACCTTATTTTAGCTTACTGCATTCTCAATTTTCCAATTCAATACTTCTTCTGCTAGTGTAATTGGTTTATAAGTTCCCTAAGGGGTAAGTTTTGTAGTAGGGACATAGGGCCTTGTTGTAACCCTTTTCTAATAATTAGTTCTAGTTTGAAGAGGTGGGAACTCTTCCTTTTAGGGTTTTACTATGGCAATACATGATACAAGATGAGAACTAACCATATGAGGAATAATTGGTGTTAGTGGAGCAATCACTTGTATTTTTGCTTTTGGAAGTACACAAGCTGCTAAGTCATCATGACCTAGTCTTTTGAGCAATTCATAAAGGGCCATTTTATTTGTTGGAATTGTAGGAATAGGTCTATTGACTTTCATCTTTGGGCCTTAATGACCTTTTTCATTTCTTCAGTGATCATTCTGAGAACATGAAGAACCTTTATTCTTCTTTCTATTTCTCTTTCTATCTATGTGTCGAGTTTCATAGCAATCACAGTTTGATTCAAGTTGAAGTTGTTAGTTCTCTATGTGTTTTGATGATAACCCACAATTGTAAATAAATAAAGTTAATGGTTTAAGTCAAAATGTCTGTAACTTGATCATATTTAAACTAGTAATTTACTATCATGCTTGACTCGAGTTTAGAGTTGTAAAACTCAAGTAAATACAACACAGAGAGCTTTCAAAAATATTTGAACTTATACTTGACTCGAGCCAGTCATACTTAACTTGAGTCATCACAAGACATAGAGCTTTCAAAAGTATTTAAACTTATGCTTGACTCGAGCTAGTCATAGTTAACTTGAGTCAATGCAAGGCAGAAAGCTATCAATGTATTTTAAACATATGTTGACTCGAGATAGTCTTGCTTAACTCGAGTCATGAGTCCTAATGAAATATTTATGAATTGTCAGTAACTCAAGCCTGTGGTATATGACTCAAGTCATACTTTGTGGACTTAAACTTATTTTCAAATTTAGAAGTCCTTAACTCGAGCTTGTATCTCTTAACTCGAGTTTAGTGTTTGAACATATTTTATAATGAACTAGTTAACTCAAGTTAGTTACTTAATGACTCAAGCTGACACAATTTCAAACCACTTTCAAAATGCTATTTTGAAGTTCCTTTTTGAAAGAAGAGCTTGACTTGAGCTAACCTTGATTGACTTAAGTTATGCATTTGAGCTAGACATTTTAACCTTGAGCCTAAGTCATACAAAGACATCTTTTTTTAAACTTCAAACTTATTTTCAAAGAAGATGATTTAGTGACTCGAGCATAGAATGCTTAACTCGAGTCATGCACTCAAATTTGCTTGAAATAATCTCGAGTATAATATGACTTTGTTTTCTAATCACCATCTTCATAAATGCTAAATCTTCAAGTGTGATTCGTATACTTCATATCTTCACTTATTATTATTTCTAACTATGTTTAATCAGTTTGCCAATGAGTTTTAGAAGATTAAACGAGTGATTTAATGCAGATTAATCAAAAAGCAAATGATTACGTCAGATGCATTAAATGTTGGTTCAGTAAACGAAGCACTAATTTGAGCAATCAAACTCTGTACATTCCGAAGGCATTTATGGTCTCTTTCCAAATCTGAATGCTTGATCATCCAACGGGAAAATCTTAAGGAATGAGAACGATGACGCTTATTGAAGAATCAATACGTGAGAGAAACGACTGAGTAATCAAATCTGAATGGCTATTTTCATTACTCTCAACGGATAAACTTCAAGCTTCTCCAACGGTCATAGATGACAATCATTATAAATACTAAAAGCATTGAATTCTCCAACTACTAAAACATTGTGCATTTACTGTGACATTATTACAAGTTATTGTTTCATACATTTGTAATATCTTCGGATATATAATCTTTAGGGTTTATCAATCTGCTCTTTTAGAGAGTTTATTATTGAATCATTATTCTTTTAAGAATCTCAAAGTTTTAGGGCTTTGAGATTGGGTAATAGTATCACAACTTGTAAGAGGGAGTAAATCCTAGTGAGAGGGTTACTTTCAAATACAAAGTGTGTAATTGATTGAAGTGATAGTGAAAAACCCATAGTGTCAAGGGACTAGACGTAGGTCAAGAGTTAAGACTGAACCAATATAAATCTCTTGTGTTCATCTTTCTCCTACTCTCTTTGTTAGTCTCTATTTTGGGCATGAATTCTAGAGGAAATCGAAAAGTTTTTAAATCACCTAATTCACCCCCCTTGGTGATATTTAGTCCTTTACAAAAGTGCTAACAGAAGTGAGACATATGTCACTCACAAACTAAGTCACACATACTGGGGTCAAAATCCCTTAGGAACACTACTACAAAAAGTGGCTTTTCCTTCCTAAGAGACATCTATGTTTTAATAAGGGAAGTAAAAAAATAAAAGCGATGACATTTTTGTAATTATGTAGAGGCTTTTGGCATCTTAATTTTGAAAAAAGATGCCAAAATTAGGATGCCAAAAGTAAGTATTGGTATCCTAATTTAAAATTGGGACACCTAAACAACTGAGTTTTAGAGTCGAAAGCAATAGTTTTGGCATTTGAAAATCAATTTAAGTCGCCAAAAAACAGTATTTTTGATGTCCTAAAATCAATTTAGGATGCCAAAAACAATATTTTCCAAAAATACTTATACCTTCCAACACCCCCTGCACGACTTGACTTCTTCTCCCCTCATTTCATTTCATTTCGATCTACACAGTTTCTCTTTCTCTGCTCCACATGTTCTAATGTGCTCCTCCAACCTTCACCTTTTTCTCTCTACTGTTGTCATTGCCCCTCCTCTGCCATCCTTCCTTCTTTGTCAACCATCGCCTCTCCTACCTTTTAACCCCACTCTATCACACCCTTCAATATCCTATTAGCATCATCCCCATCAATGTCCACCTCCAACGTCCACTGCCTCCCCTTCCGATGTCCACCTCCTTTTGATCACATGTTCTTCTTCCTCCTCTTCTTTTTCTAGTAATGCGAACTTCTCTGTCCTCTTTTACTTAAATCAAACTCAGATCCGATGCTAATGAAGGAGGACGAAGGCAAAGGTGATAGAGGATGAAGCTTCAACTATCAATGTATGACGATGGTAAACCTCTGGTATTCTTCTTGTCCATCTTCAAATCTACGAATGAGGATACAACTTTGTCTTCTCTATTGTTGCTTTGTTTGCTCTTTCTTTGCCAATGGTTTCTTTGATTCCATTTCATGATTTTCTTAGTAGCTTTTGGATTTGTAGATTTTTTTTTAAAAAAATTTTGAGTTGATTAAGGTGAGCAAGAACATAGATATCTATACTTGTATATCCTCAGATTTGTTGTTGTAATTGGATTGAATTTGTGTATTTTTTCATTGTGCGCAACCACTACTTCTTTTGTATATCTAAAATCTATGTTTGATAGATCTAATTGAATATGGAATTATTATTTGTTAGCTCTCGAACCTGGTTTAAGTTTTTCTCTTTTTTTTGTTTAAAAAAAGCAATACAGCGTTCGAAAAAATTTGGGACGCTATAAGCCTAGACTTAAGAAATATGGCTTCCTAAAAAATTTAGGACGTCGTAGGCCTAGACTTTCTACGCCTCCTTGATAGGCTTCCCTCCAAAACAGGATGTAAAGAAACCTTTTTTTTTTGTAGTAGTAATAGTAGTGGAAGTGTCCAATCATGTGGGATACATAGACTAGATCTCATCTTTTGGTGGAATAATCCCGAGGGATAAAGTTTAAGGTCTTATTCCTCTAACCGAAACCAAATTCAAATCGCTAGCCAATTAAAGAACCAAGAAATGCATTCAACTCATAAAATCCAATAACCAAGCCACCTTGAATTATCACTAAATATTCACAATAATCTCCACACATCACTGAATCAAGAAATGCATAAAAATTAAAGCTAATATAGCTCAGTGTCAAAATGCAAAATAGAGATTCAAGAGCTACAACTAATCTCCAAAATACATCAATACAAACCAGTCCAACATCATAAAAATTATGCTAAGACCTGGGAATCAAATAAATAATGGGGAAATAGAAGACTAGAAGAACTAAACTCCCCTTTTAAGCTCCAAACTCGAGCCATCACTCATTGCCTTAGAGGATTAGAAACTTAGCCACGAACTGCCATCAAAAGAGTGGCCACCCACTAATTTGAAGTCACAAACATGGATGAACGGTGGAAGAAGGAGGGAACCACCGAAGAGATGGAGAAGAAATATGATGGTTTTAGTGATAGAGAAAATGGAAGAATGCAATGGAAGTGGAGGTCAAATGCTGGAGGTGAATGGAAGTGGTACGACCAAGAGAGCGACGAATCGGAGATCGGGGCCCAAGATTTGAGGTTTTGGTTTTTGTCGCGGCTGGTCCCTGTGGTTCTACTCAGATTGGTGTGTAATATTTTCAAACCTAATTCACTTGGCAAAACACTGCAACTTTGGGGGACTAAATTGGCATTTTCAAAATTCGTGGTACCAAAATGTCATTTCTCAATTTAGAGCCCCAAACTGCCATTTTCAGATTTAATATAATTTTCAAGCACCTACAATTGGAAAAAATTAAACCAATATCAAATCCTCTCAAAAATCAATGATTAAAAATAATTACAATAATTATAACAATTTTTCCCTTTTTTGTTCTAATTCTATGCATTTACTCTTAATCTGAATTAATAACAATGAATGCATTTTAAACTCTATAATTATGATAAAACCCTCAAATAAAGGATGAAAGTATATAATAAAATAGGGATTTGTCATATACTTTTAGTCATTTAAATTTACATGAGGTATACTTTTGATTCTTTAGCTTTATAAAGTATACTTTTGGTCCTATAATTCTAACACAACAAATTCAATTGATAATTGTGTAAACTTAAGTGATGATTGCGTAATTAAATGTTATTACCCTTAAATTTAAAATTTGTAAATAAAAAAATATCTAAAAACCTAATGAAGTGATCCATATCAAAACATTTATTGTATTAAAAAAATTTCAATTTAATAATATAAATATCAAAACCTCAATTTTATTTGAAGCAATTTGTTAGTTTATTTTAGTTTATATTCTATATATGTTATATTGAAAATTAAAAATTAAATATGTTTTGTTAGCTACATAATCATCACTTGAGTTCATTGTGTAAATATTTTCTGTTAGTAGCATTGGGCCTGTTTGGGTCAATGGTGAGAGTGGTAGCCTATTTTCTATTTGACTTTTGTAGAAGCCTGATAAGAAAATAGTTAGGTTGTAAATGTGATTTGTGTTTGAATCGACAGTAACAGAAGTAGCTTTTTTTTTTCCCAAACAAAGACGTATTTGGGTTAGCGGTTAAAAAGTGAGTTGGGATATAAAATGACCAAAAAGGTCATGAATCTTATTGAATATTACATATATTAATATTAGTTGTATATATTCTGATTATTGAAGGAAAAATGTAAATGTAAATTTAAATTTGAGGAAAAAGAGTTTAATTATATTTAAAAATTAATAAACAATAAAGCCTTTTAGTAAATATATTTAATGTAAAAAATTTCCATATAAATTAGAATGTGTAGAAATGTTTTTTTTTTCCCTCTCCCCAAATTATACCAATTTAACTGATTTTAAATATTTTTCTCCATAGATTTATTTATTTGCAAAAGTAGAATTTTTAATTGAAAGAAAAGAAAAGAGAAAATGCAAGATGCGTGTGCCCTATATGAGTGAAAGGATGGCAAGAAGACGTCTTAGACATGCAAGATGCATTGATGTCCTAATGTACTGAGATACTCTCTCCGGTCTTAATTATAGGACAACATTTAAATTTTTGTCAAATTTTCCTTAAAACACCCTTATTCTATTCTCTTAAGTGTGTTTGGTTTTTGGTAACTATATGCATTTAGGTGCATAGAATTTTTCAGTCTATAAAACTTTTAAATTATTGGATTTTAATTTGTTTATCGATGAGTTAGCGTTAATATATATATATATATATATATATATATATATATATATATATATATATATATAAACACGCGTATAGACATACACACGCATTATGTGTGTGTGTGTGTCTATATATGTTGCGCGCGCGCGCGCGCACACACACACACTATATATATATATATATATATATATATATATATATATATATTTGTGTATGTGTGTATTTATGTATATATATGTGTGGATGTGTATACATGTGTGTGTGAGGGTAGATGTGGGGGTTTGTATTTGTGTCTAGATATATGTGTGTGTATCTCGGGGGGGTGTGTGTGTGTTTTGGGGAGTAGATATATGTGTGTGTACATCACATACATACATATGTGTGTATATATAGACACACACATATATGTATATATAGCAAAACCATCATTTCAATTAGAAAATATGGAAAGGAAGGTTCTCGGTCGAGGAGGTATGTTAATTAATGCCATTGAAAATTTATATAAGGGCATTTTAGGAAAATGAATAAAATTAACCAATTTAACTCCCTTCCATAATTTCCCCAAAATCAGTTAAATATATCTTATAATTAGGACCGGAGGGAGTAATTAGGCAAAAGATAAGACGTGTGGAACCTATGTGAGTAAACAGCATCCTAACACATCGGCCAAAAGCTACAAAAGTGCCAGGGAGGGGGGAGTGGCTTTTTTTTTTTTTTTTTTAAAGCTACTTTTTAGGAAAAAGTTGGATTAAAAAAAACTAACCCAAACAGATAAATGTTTTTTTCACTGGGCTTCTGCGCAAACTGGCCCAAACACTGCTCTCCAAACAGACATATTAACAGTATTAGAAATATAGGACCAAAATATATTTTATAAAATTAAGGAATTAAAAGCATACCTCATATAAAACTTAAAGGATTAAAATCATACTTTAGCTCTTAAAATTATTAAGATATACCAGCGGAGATTTGCAGCCGAACTTTTAGCAATTATAAATATAGTAAGAGAGCAAAATTTATTTTAAAAATATTAAAATATTTCCGTACCAACCTGAGGGCTTCACATAAAACCCGGAGAACAGAATACTCCTTTTATTTGCAACTTTGTAAATATAGTTTACGTTCATTTAACCACAACTTACAATTAAAGTTGTTTAAGGACCTTATCATTTGAATATGACAGTTTTTTATATCTAAAGACAGATAAAGTTAAGCCAAGCATCAACCCTCGTTCTTGTCACCATTATTAATTTATTCTCGTCAATTGAATGAATACGTGTATTTGTCTTCTTTGAACTTTGCAAAACCACGTACTGAGACAATAGTCTATTCCATATAAATAAATATAGTTATTAATGTGCACGAGACATTTTAATAGGGTGATATAACTAATAAAAATATATTAGTGTATCAAAAAATAAAAATAAAAATGGATTAAAATAAAAATATTGATCAACAAGTGTTGTTACTAGTGGAAGGGATATCACCCCCTTAGTATAATGCTATTGGCCCCAGCGTGAATGCATATTAAAAGAGCAAATTGATTGAAGTTTGAAAAATTTTCTGGAGGCGTACGCCAATATTAAGATATTGGCGTACATATGTATATATGCAGGCGCGCGCATATACATATGTATGTGTGTATAAACACACACATATATAAATTTTTTTTTTTTGAAATATTGATTGATACGTGTCACGCCCTCCTAGTGTCACTTATATATAGAGATTACAGAAAGAACCAATAATAACAAAAAAAAAAGTAATATATCATGCAGCGAGATTCAATGAAACAAGGCGTTTTGATTAAATTGGATTAAGCAATATTACTATTTTGAGCAAATTGCCTTACGTACTACGGATCAGATCGTACATATTCAAAGCTAATTTTAATAAGGTGCTGACCATAATTATTTAATGATCATAATTGATGCTAATTTTCATATGATGATTAGATTATTATGTACAACATGGTCCACTTGTATAGGATGATATGCAGTACACTTGACTAAAGAAAGAAAGGGCAGCCAAGGATAAGCACTCGGGCAAATCTCTTAGCAAAAGGAAGGTGTGTAGAACTGTAATACCCGGATAACTATTATCTGGAATAATATGTCACAATAATGAAAATGCCCACTTATGAAGATTTTGGTCTCAACATGTTATGTGATTAGTATATGTTCAAAGGAAAACATTAAGAAAATTAAAGAAAATTTAATATCGGGAATGTGAAAAATGTGTCTTAAGGCCATAAAACAACCTGAGAAGAATTAGGAAAAATTGTAAAAGGCATGGAATAATTATTAAAAATTTAGAAAGCATATTATTCTTAAATTAGACAAATTAATAAATTATTTCCTATGAAAATAAAAAGAAGGAAAATTAAAAAGTATTCTGAGACTAAAATTGACTTTATGATTTTTGATAAATTGTAGGGAGCTTGAATTATTAATGTCAATAAAATTATTGTGAGAAAATGATTGATTTTAATTAAGAAAATTATTAGAAAGTATTAAGGGATTAATTAAGTAATTTTTGGGAATTTTATAAGATTATAGAAATTTAGGAAACATAAAAATAAAATAATATAAATAATTATTATTAAGGACCGAAATTTTTGGCCAAATTAAATAAATAATAAGGGTTAAGATGTAACCTTGAAAAACCAAGATCAAAGGCTTAGGATTTTTCAAGAAATTATAGAAGCCTAAATCCATGTAATTACTTATGGACCAATAGGAAAATTTTGGGAAAAATAAATACAAGATAAAAATATATTAGGGTATATATATGTGTGTGTGTGTGTGTGTGTGTGTGTGTGTGTGTGTGTGTGTGTGTGTGTGTGTGTGTGTGTGTGTGTGTGTGTGTGTGTGTGTGTGTGTGTGTGTGTGTGTGTGTGGTGGCCGAATCTTTGGGGAGAAGAAGAGATACGGATGATGAAAAATAATAATATTATAAGATTAAGACATGTGGTAATTAAATAATATTATATTAATAAAAAGTGAACAGGATGAATGACCACGGATAGAAATAAAATCCTACCTAGATAACCGTGAACTAGGATTCTAGAACCAGAGTATATTATTGATCAGTGAATTTTTATCTAGAAATTGGCGCCGACTGGCAATATTTCTGTACCCGGTAGCGATTACCGAGGATTTTTGGCAGGTAACAGAATGTCCTTAATGAGAATATAAGGTTAGGAAAACCCAGTATTCTCAAAGAGGAAGAAAAGACCTTCAGCGTATTGTTCCCGAAATTTTAAGATTTTACAAAATTTCGCGATCAGGACACCGAATCAGGAATTTCATCTGATAAAGCAAGATGACACAAGCATGATGATGTCATCAATTTTGTCTCCTTGTGGGGTGGGGGGGGGGGGGAGGTCGGCCAAATAGGTGTAGGGCCAAGATCAAGCCACCTCAAAAAAATGCGATCCGACGGTCAGAATTCAACCAAACAAAGTTCAATGAAATTATGAAAATGCCATTGAATTTTTCTATAAATAGCCTTTCATTTCTCTTCATTCTTCACCAATTCACTCAAAATCCTAGAGAGAAGTTAGAGAGAGAAGCTCTGGAAGAGGAGTAAGAAGTTCATAGCAAAACTTTGAGTAAGTTTCTCAATCCTTAGTTTTTAGTTTCAGTAGTTCTTTCGGTAGTTATAGTAGAATTGATAGAGTAGTCTCTAATTTTTCAAGTTAGCTTAGATATCATGTTTAGGAGTAAATATGATATTTATTTCAGAAATAGGTTAGAGGAAAAGTTATAGCAAAATTTTGAGAGTTTAAAGTCAAAATAGCGAAGCTCTGGCAAAATTCCACTAAGTAATCAAACTAGGGGCAAAATGGTAATTTGTACCTAAAATGCCTGTTATGATCTTAAATATTCATATCGGTGATATTATCCTTCTAGGATATCCGAAATCACGAACCGCCGTTTCCGCTGTCATACCGCCGTCGTCCCGCTGTCAAACGTACCATAATTCGACAAACGTGCCAAGAATCATCAACGAAGATACGGACGCGTATTGTAACCTTAACACTTATGCTGCTCATATACGTATATGTGATAGAGATGTTTATATACTGAGACTCTATCTAGGGTTGTCAGTTATACATACAGCTTTATACGAGTTATAGTCTTGATAACGCCGTTGGGTTTTCCTAGCGCTGAGGACATGATGGGCGTCGTGGCACTGGTTATGTGCAGACATGTTGTGGGACTTTACATACTGCTTTGTGCTTATGTTCTGTCAATGTTGTGATCATGCATCTGCTGTGTGCTTATGTAATGATTTACTGCTGTTATGAGTTGTGAATAACTGTTGTCCATATACTGTTTATTTGAGCATAAAGTTAACCGTTACCTGAGATCCAAATGGTAATTGGATCTCAGTCGTAGCTTCAGGTTCGGGCGAACCAAGGGGTTGAAGATAGGGGTGAGCTATTGGCGTAGGACGGCAGAAGGAATTTTATGGTTTTAGTTTATATGCTTAGTTAGGTGCTGCTTCCTTTTGGATAGTAGATGACTGTATAAGTACAATTACACTGCGGTTATGTAATGTTAAGGTTCAGTTACTCGTGTTGCGAAATTACTCTACTCTGAACAACGTTTTAGAAAAAAAAATTTCTGTTGTTTTTAAGGTGGGATGTTACAAGAACGTTATCATTAATTTATTTTTGTAAAATATTACTAGTGGAAATAAAAAATGAGCTACGTCAATTATGAGAGGCGTGAATTAATAAATTAGGGAAAATCATTTTATAAAAATGTACATAATTTTTTGCCAATTTGGGGTGTAGTACATCATAATCATTTTAGGATTGCAATTAATGTTCTTCATATTCATCTAATGATATCAGGTCCAAAAGAAAACATCTAATGATAAATTTATTATATACAACATGATCCACTTGCGCCGGCCTGTATCTATGAATTAATGCAAAGTTGTGTACAATTCCCTCTAGTTCTTAGTGTTATAAGACACTAAGTACTAATTATCGTAAATTAAGGAAAGATAGTTAAGTCATTAAATTTATTTTAAATCAATAAAAATTTTCAACTTTGCCCTGTTTAAATTATGCATGCGATTTAATTTTTTTAACTTTGAACCCCAATTAATAATAAGAGTAAAGTGAGAAAAAAAAGTAATTGAAGAGGCAGTTGGTGCTTTATATTTGGGACTAAAATTTGCTTCTAATTGGTGCCTTATGTGCAATCAATATGAACACACTTTTGGGGAAAATCATAAATTAAGCAAACAAAGTTGATTGAGGTATACTCCTCTGGTTCTATATATAGGGCAGAGAGAGAAGAAATTTTTTTATCCTATTTATAAGGTATATAGAAAGAAAATTTTTGTTATGAATATACAATTTTACCTTTTATGTATTATTGTATTGACTTTGTTCTTATAGGATATAATGTATATTAAATAGGGGCAAAGTTGAAAAATTGTTGAATTTTATGAAAGAGTGAATGAGATTTATGTATTTTTTTTTGTCCGTGTGAAACATGCTAAACATGTTTTATATTTAGTACCAGAGGCCAGAAGGGTATATTTAAGTTTAAAGTAAACTTCTTGTCTAATTTTTATATTTAGCTTCAAAGCTTATATATTAAATATTATCCATGACTGTAAGAAGAGGATACTTTTAGAATCCTTTTTTGCCTTATCTTCTTAGAATCTCATATCCAACTTTAAATAAAACAAAATTTGGATTGTTGCTATTTAATATTTTAATAAACTTTTACTATAACCTTGGTAAGGAAATAAAAGCCCTTCTTCTCTTCTCCGTGCATTCTGATGCTTCCTCAGGGTTAGGTTAATTTCCACTGTTAACCAAAGCGAAAATCTCTTCTAGACCCTTCATTAGCTAACTTTTAAAGTAAACAAACTGATTCCCTCTATAAATTATTTTTTTATTTTGTCTATATTGTGGTTATTAATTATGTAGATTGGATTTGAAGAGTTTAATTTTTTTTAGTTATGTTTAAAATAATAATTTTTAAAAATAATTAATCTGAAACATCCATATTATATTTTAATTTGATGGTGCAGATGAGACTCTAAGAAGTAAATAAAGAAAAAGAAAAATGAGAGAATCTAAATTTTTTTTCTCATGTTATAAATTGTCCAAAACTGTAATTCTAAATTGATTTCTTCACCAGGATTTCATATGTCTGGTCGATTCTGGAGGGCGCATTATAACGTGTGCATAAAAAATAAAAGTAATGTTGACTTAATTTGCCAAGTGACATTATTAAAAAGGAAACGAATAATGTTATACCCTCATCACCATGTACGTCGCCCTATATATAAAGGCATGCATATAGGTTTTCTCAGCATCGATCAAGAGCGTTAAAAACTAAAACAATAATGGCTCTTAGAGTTGAATTGTCTTGTCTTGCTTTTCTAATCTCACTACTCGTGAGCTTCGCTGCAATGGCTAACTCTGTAAGTAATTGCTCTCTTGTAAGCTTTTCTCTTCTACTTATTTTGTGTGGGGGTGTTATTACATGCACTACTACATGAAAGGAGATAGATTTTATCAAACTAGCTTAAACTAAACATATATCTCTATCTAAAAGTTTAATATATATGCACGCAGCAGCAGTGCCAATATGTTGTGAGAGTTAAGACAGGAGATCGCCGTAGTGCAGGAACGGACTCCATGATCAGCCTCAAGTTAATGGCGTCCAACGGAAATAGCTTTACCGTCAACAACCTTGAAGGTTGGGGAATAATGGGACCCGGTCACGAATACTTCGAGCGCGGCAACCTTGACGTCTTTAGCGGCAAGGCCACTTGCGTCAATGTTTGCGCCATCACCGTCACCTCCAACGGTGCAGGGTACAAGCCAGGGTGGTACTTGGATTACGTTGAAATCACCGTCAGCGGCGGTGTATCTAAGAATGTAAAATTTCCGGTGAACCAGTGGCTGGCTCTAGACGAAAGGCCCCATCATCTCTATGCCGACGTCAACCTATGCCCCCGCTTCGGTGGCTTAGAACCAATTCTCTCTTATGTGTGACCATTCTACATTACCAAAATCTGTATATTTTACCTCTTTGCCTTATTAGTAATATGATTATAAAAAATAAATAGGCCCTGAGGTAGTATTATGTATCTGGCTTTTGTTTGTGTTGTGTTTTATGTAATATTTGTCTTTTGTCTCATTTCAATATCAATAATAATTCCCCTTCATGGTGCGAACTTATCGTTTTGTCCGGATTTACATGTTTAACTTCTTGATGACAGTAAAGTGCGAAATAAATTTTCTAAGAATTGCAAGGCAGTTTTTTTTTTTTTTTTTTTTAATCCGCTCGGCAGTGATATAATTAGTAACCATTTTTTTTTTTTAAAAAAAAGAGTTACAACCTTGGAGTCTCATTATATAGACTCTTTCTTTTTCGGTTTCGTCATTAGTTTTGTTTTGTTTAGTGGAATTACTAAAAAAGAAAAATAACAAGAAAAAGGGACGCTGCTTGGGGAAAACGAGTGGGACTGAGAGATCGAGTTACACACAAACGTAAAATTATTGATATTTAATTTGTTTCTATTTTAAAATATAAATTACTCTGTTCCTGCTTATCCTAATTCAATTTTGCATGAAAATTAATGAAATCCACATTTCTCAATGAATATTATTAGCGCGACTACTTATAAATTTTATATCATAGACGTATACAAAAATTAATATAGAGTTATTTCCAAGTTAAAAAAAAAAATTCCAAGATAAATTTGAAAATATTCTTCTTATTCAGAAATGCATACATAAATACCATTTCTTTTAAAATTAAATTAATCATGGTATAAATCCTTATTTTGTTCTATTTAATAATGAATCGTACACTATGGTATGCACACACACTTTACCCATATATTTATTTTCAGGAAGAATTTCCCTCCCGCGCTCATTTATTGACATATTATCATTAATTCTCTTTTATGCTAAGCTTTCTCAAACTTTTTGAAAAAAGCCATGAAAAGTTGACTTGCTTTTTGTTTAATATTTATGGAGAATCGCATCTCATTTCCAATGAACTAAGATGAATAAAGACAAAATATAATAGGATGAGACGCAAAAAATATACTTCGAATACGCAGGGGTGTGGGTGTCGGCGGGAGATCATTTCGGAGTGGACTGTCTCCGAAATCATTTCTGTAACCAACGGAGTGATTTGGAGATCCGGCCAGGAAAATATTTTGTGGGATTAAAGCAGATAGTAGAAATGAGAACCAATGGAAAATAATTCATAGATTGAAATCCGGGGATAAGTTGAGAAAAACCAGAGTATATTATTGATCAATGGATTTTTATCCAGAGGTTGCCGCCGACAGATGATATTTCTGTAACCGGTAGCGATTACCGAGGATTTTCGGCAGGTAACAGAATGTCCTTAATGAGAGTATAAGGTTAGGAAAACCCGGTATTCTCGAAGAGGAAGAAAAGACCTTTAGAGTGTTATTTCTAGAATTTTGAGGTTTCCCAAGATTATGCGATTAGGACACCGAACAGAGAACTTTATCAGATAAAGGCACATAAATCAAGAGATGATGCAAGCATGACATCACTTTGATGACTCAGGATGAGGTCATCATAGTGAGGTGTAAGGCCAGGATCGTGCCACCTCAAAGAAGTGCGATCCTATGGTCAGAATTCAACCAGACAAAGTTCAATGAAATTACCGAAATGCCATCGTCTTTTTCTATAAATAGCCTTCACCTTCTCTTCATTCTTCACAAATCCTAGAGCTTTCTAGAGAGAGATTTTAGAGAGAAGGAGGAGTCTATGGAAATAGCAAAGTGCCGGGTAAGTTCTTCGGTCCCTAGTCTTTAGTCTTAAGTTCTTTTGGTAGTTATAGTAGAAATGTTAGAGTAATCTCTAATCTTCCAAGTCAGTTTAGATATCATGTTTTAGGGATAGATATGATATTTATTTCAGAAATATATTGGAGAAAGAGGTATATCAAAATCTTGGAAGATTAGGATTAAAATAGCGAAGCTCTGACAAAATCTCGTCGATTTGTCAACCTAAGGGCAAAATGGTAATTTGTACCTAAAATGCCTATTATGATATTAAATATTCATAAACGTGATATCATCCTTATAGGATATCTGAAATCACGAACCGCTGTTTCTGCTGTTACCGCTGTTGTACCGCCTTCGTATCGCTGTCAAACGTAGTATTCCGCCAGAAATACTGTATAGCGTCAACAAAGGTACGTTCGCGTACTGTAACACTAACTCTGATATTTACAGTATGCGTATATGTGGTATGTGTGTTGTATGTATGTTGGTGGTGTGTTGTTTGAATACATAGTGTTGTTAGAGAATAATTGTACATCTGCATGCACTGGGAGTGATATATCTGTATTCACTGGGAGTGGTACATTTGCATTCACTGGGAGTGACATATTGGGAGTGTTTCATTTGCTGTGATTTTGTATCGTATATGCACTGGGAGTGACATGTTTGGAAGTGAATCAATTGCTGTGTTTATATACCGTATATGTAAATATGAGGTTAACCATTACCTGGGGTCTATATGCATGGGACCTCAGCTCTTAACATAGCGTCAAGGTCAGGAGAACCAAGAACGGAGGACAAGAGGAAGCACAAACATGACGCATAGAAGACCTGGCTGAAGACTTCCTTTTGATGTTCCGGCGGAAGCCTTCCTTTTATTGTTGAACATTACTTTTGAAATACTTGGTATGATGTACCGCTATTGTATCCAGCTAGACTTACGGCATTTTGAAAACAAGTATCAGTTACTCTCTTGCTCCGATGCTCTACTCTGATGTAAAAAAAAAAATTATACTGCTTTTGAAAAGTTGAGATGTTACAAGTTTGATCTCGCTTAATTCTCTGCTAATTTAGTTTTGTGGTTTTGCTTTGACGCTTCATATTTGGTGTTTAGTAGTAATTTGATTTGGACATGGTTGTTTTGAATTGAAAGTCTGGTAAAATCAAACTCTGCAAAATTTTTTTGAGATTTGAGTTTTTCACCCGTGAGTTAGGTGATGAGAGCCTGATGAAATCAAGTACCTACAAAATGTCATTTCTCAATTTAGAGCCCCAAACTGCCATTTTCATATTTAATCTAATTTTCAAGCACCTACAATTGGAAAAAATTAAACCAATATCAAATCCTCTCAAAACTCAATGATTAAAAATAATTACAATAATTATAACAATTTTTCCCTTTTTTGTTCTAATTCTATGCATTTACTCTTAATCTCAATTAATAACAATGAATGCATTTTAAGCTCAATAATTATGATAAAACCCTCAAATAAAGGATGAAAATATATAATAATACAAGGATTTGTCATATACTTTTAGTCATTTAAATTTATACGAGGTATACTTTTGATCCTTTAACTTTATAAAGTATGCTTTTGGTCTTATAATTCTAACACAGTCAATATTTTCTGTTAATAGGATTGGGTCTGTTTGGGTTAGTGGTGGGTGTGATAGTTTATTTTCTATCTGACTTTTGTAAAAGCCTGATAGGAAAAAAGTTAGGTTGTAAATGTGATTTGTGTTTGAAACGACACTAGCAAAAGTAGATTTTTTTTTTCCAAACGAATACGTGTTTGGGTTGGCGGTTAAAAAGTGAGTTGGGATACAAAATGACCAAAAAGGGTATGAATCTTATTGAATACTACATATATTAATATTAGTTGTATATATTGTGATAATTGAAAGAAAAATGTAAATATAAATTTAAATTTGAGGAGAAAAAGTTTAATTATATTTAAAAATTAATAAACAATAAAGCCTTTAAGTAAATATATTTAATGTAAAAAATTTCCATATAAATTATAAATATAGTAAGACAACAAAAATTTATTTTAAAAAGATTAAAATATTTCCGTACCAACCTGAGGGCTTCACATAGAACCCGGAGACCAGAATACCATGGTAATTAAACCTGGACCGGCCGGTTTAGACTGGAAACCGGCGAACCGGCCGTGAATCCGGTCCAGAAAACCATAGAAACTGGGGTCGACAGCTAATATTAAAAAAAAAAAGAAAGTGGAAGAAGGAGAGGAAGAAAATGGCAGCCAAAGCTCATATCAACATAAAAATAAAGGAGCAATGAAGTATAGAGATCACTGGAATCGGAGCAATAGCTACTTCTCTCCCCTCAGAAACCGCCGGAGATCAACAAGGAGGGAGGCCACCGGATGTCAACGATGGTAAATGTGCCAAGGTGTTGATCGACGGTAGACAACCTATGAGATTAGGGAACATACAAGCAGAGAGAAAGGGGAGGGAGACCAATGGAGAAGACATTGCTGATGGCTTTGGAGAAGCCATGGCTGATAGCCTTGCGAAACAAAAGAAACAGAGAGAAAATAATGAGAGAGAAAAGAAAGAGAAATGAATAGAAAGAGGGAAGGGTGAAACACTTGGGGAAAGAGTGAAAAGTGATGTGAGGCAGTGACTTGGGGAAAGAGTGAAAAGTGAAAAGACAATTCCCTGCTTTTATTCAATGGTTAATTAATGTGATCACTCATATTTTTAACCAATGGCTAATAGCCAATAAAGGAAAATATGTTGGTTATAATAATCCTAAAATCTTTACTTTCTCACCGGTTTGGTCCCAATTTGACTATGGTCTGACCCACTGACCTTTAACCCAGTATCCCAATCGGTTCAATGACCAGTCTAAGTTTAATAACCTTGCAAAATACTCCTTTTATTTGCAACTTTGTAGATATAGTTTACGTTCATTTAACCACAATTTACAATTAAAATTGTTTAAGGACCTTATCATTTGAATATGACAGTTTTTTATATCTAAAGACAGAAACAGTTAAGCCAAGCATCAACCCTTGTTCCTGTCACCATTATTTATTTATTCTCATCAATTGAATGAAGACGTGCATTTGGCTTCTTTGAACTTTGCAAAACCACGTACTGAGACAATATTCTGTTCCAAATAAATAAATATAGTTATTAATGTGCACGAGACATTTTAAGAGTGATATATATAACTAATAAAAATATATTCGTGTATCAAAAAATAAAAATAAAAATGTGGATCAACAAGTGTTGTTACTAGTGGAAGGGATATCACCCCCTTAGAATAATGCTATTTGCTCTAGCGTGAATGTATAATAAAAGAGCAAATTGATTGAAGTTTCAACACTTTTCTAGAGGTGTACGCCAATATGTGTCCAATATGTGTGTCTATATATATCTACACACACATATATACATATACCTACACACACATACATATCTGTGTGTGTGCGCATATACATATGTATTTATGTGTGTGTATATGTGTGTGTGTCTATACACACATATACATACATACATACGTACATACATACATATGTATATGCGCGCGAACACCCACACACACATATAATTTTTGAAATATTGATTGATCCGTGTCCCTCCTAGTGTCACTTATCTATAGAGATTACAGAAAGAACCAATAATAACAAAAAAAAAAAAAGAAGTAATATATCATGCAGCGAGCTAGATTCAATGAAACAAGGCGTTTTAATTAAATTGGATTAAGCAATATTACTATTTTGAGCAAATTGCCTTACGTACTACGGATCAGATCGTACATATTCAAAGCTAATTTTAATAAGGTCCACTTGTATAGGATGATATGCAGTACTTGACTAAAGAAAGAAAGGGCAGCCAAGGATAAGCACTCGGGCAAATCTCTTAGCAGAAGGAAGGTGTGTAGAACGTTATCATTAATTCATTTTTGTAAAATATTACCAGTGGAAATAAAAAATGAGCTAACTCAATTATGAGAGGCGTGAATTAATAAATTAGGGAAATAGGGAAAATCATTTTATAAAATGCAAATAATTTTTTGCCAAATTGCAGCACATAATTATTTGGGGTGTAGTACATCATAATTATTTAAGGATTACAATTAATGTACTTCATATTCATCAAATGATAGCAGGTCCAAAATAAAACATCTAACGATAAATTTATTATATACAACATGATCCACTTGCGCTTGTATCTAGTAATTAATGCAAAGTTGTGTACAACTCCCTCTAGTTCTTAGTATTATAAGACACTAAGTACTAATTATCATAAATCAAAGAAGGATAGTTAAGTCATTAAATTTGTTTTAAATTGATAAATTTTTTCAACTTTGCCCGGTTTAAATTATGCATGCGATTTAATTTTTCTAACTTTGAACCCCAGTTAATAACAAGAGTAAGTGAGAAAAAAGTAATTGAAGAGGCTGTAGGTGCCGTATATTTGGGACTTAAAGCTGCTTCTTGGTGCCTTATGCGCAATCAATGGGAACACAATTTTGGGGAAAATCATAAATTAAGCAAACAAAGTTGATTGAGGTATACTCCTCTCGTTCTATATTCTATATATAGGGTAGAGAGAGAAGAAATTTGTTTATCCTATTTATAAGGTAAAGAGAGAAAATTTTGCACATGAATGTACAATTTTACCCTTTATTTATTATTATGTTGACTTTTTTCTTATAGGATATAATGTATATTAAATAGAGGTAAAGTTAAACTGTTGTGGAGTTTTATGAAAGAGTTAATAGGGTTTAAAAAGTTTTTTTTTTCCTGTCTATGTGAAAGATGGTAAAAGTGACATATTCTTAGGACTAGAGGCCACAGAGGTATATTGAAGTTCGAAGTAAACTTCTTATCTGACTTTGATATTTAGCATCAAAGCTAATATATTAAGTATTATCCATGACATTACCGGAAGATGATACTTTTAGAATCTTTTTTCTGCTTATCTCCTTAGAATCTCAAATCCACCACCTTTAAATTAAAAAAAAAAAAAAGTATTGTTCCTATTTAATATTTTAATAAACTTTTACTATAACCTCAGTAAGGAAATAAAAACCCTTCCTCTCTTCTCCCTACATTCTGATGCTTCCTCAGGGCTAGGTGAATTTCACATATTAACCAAAGCGCAAATCTCTTCTAACCCCTTCGTTGGCTAACTTTTAAAGTAAACAAACCGATTCCCTCTATAAATTATTTTTTATTTTGTCTATATTGCTGTTATGAATTATGTATATTAAATTTTAAGAGTTTAAATATTTCTAGTTATGTTTAAAATACCAATATTTTAAAATAGTGAATCCAAACATCCATTTTATAATTTGATGGTGGAGATGTGATTCTAAGAAGTAAAGAAAGAAAGAGAATCCAATTTTTTTCCCTCACGTTATAAATTGTCCATCATTGTAATTATGAATTGATTTCTTCACCAATATTTCATATGTCTGGTCCATTTTGGAGGGCGCATTATAACTTTTGCATAAAAAATAAAACGAATGCTGACTTAATTTGCCAAGTGACATTATTAAAAAGGAACCTAATAATGTTATACCCTCATCACCATGTACGTCGCCCTATATATAAAGGCATGCATATAGGTTTTCTCAGCATCCATCAAGAGCTTCACAAACTAAAACAATAATGGCTCTTAGAGTTGAATTGTCTTGTCTTGCTTTTCTAATCTCACTACTCCTGAGCTTCACTTCAATGGCTAATTCTGTAAGTAATTGCTCTCTTGTAAGCTTTTCTCTTCTACTTATTTTGTGCGTGGGTGTTACTGCATGCACTACTAGATCTAAGGGTATATAACCTCGAGATAGATTTTATCAAATTAGCTTAAACTAAACATATATCTATATCTAAAAGTTTAATATATATGCACGCAGCAGCAGTGCCAATATGTTGTGAGAGTTAAGACAGGAGATCGCCGTAGTGCAGGAACGGACTCCATGATCAGCCTCAAGTTAAGGGCGTCCAACGGAAATAGCTTTACCGTCAACAACCTTGAAGGTTGGGGAATAATGGGACCCGGTCACGAATACTTCGAGCGCGGCAACCTTGACGTCTTTAGCGGCAAGGCCACTTGCGTCAATGTTTGCGCCATCACCGTCACCTCCAACGGTGCAGGGTACAAGCCAGGGTGGTACTTGGATTACGTTGAAATCACCGTCAGCGGCGGTGTATCTAAGAATGTAAAATTTCCGGTGAACCAGTGGCTGGCTCTAGACGAAAGGCCCCATCATCTCTATGCCGACGTCAACCTATGCCCCCGCTTCGGTGGCTTAGAACCAATTCTCTCTTATGTGTGACCATTCTACATTACCAAAATCTTAACATTACCTCTTTGCCTTATTAGTAATATGATTATAAAAAATAAATAGGCCCTGAGGTAGTATTATGTATCTGGCTTTTGTTTTTGTGTTGTGTTTTATGTATTATTTGTCTTTTGTCTCATTTCAATATTAATAATAATTCCCCTTCATGGTGCGAACTTATCGTCTTGTCCGGATTTACATGTTTAACTTCTTGATGACAGTAAAGTGCGAAATAAGTTTTCTAAGAATCGCAAGGCAGTTTTTTTTTTTTTTTTTAATCCGCTCGGCAGTTGTATAATTAGCAACCATTTAAAAAAAAAATAGAGTCACAACCTTGGAGTCTCATTATATAGACTCTTTCTTTTTCGGTTTTCATCATTAGTTTTGTTTTGTTTAGTGGAATTACTAAAAATGAAAAATAACGAGAAAAAGGGACGCTGCTTGGGGAAAGCGAGTGTGACTGAGAGATCGAGTTACACACAAACGTAAAATTATTGATATTTAATTTGTTTCTATTTTAAAATATAAATTACTCAGTTCCTGCTTATGCTAATTCAATTTTGCATGAAAATTAACGTAAGCCACATTTCTCAAAGAATATTATTAGCGCGACTACTTATAAGTTTTATATCATAGACACATACAAAGATTAATATAGAGTTATTTCCAAGTTAAAAAATTTCCAAGATAAATTTGAAATTTTTAATATTCTTCTTATTCAGAAATCTATACATAAATACCATTTCTTTTAAAATTAAATTAATCATGGTATAAATCCTTATTTTGTTCTATTAAATAATGAATCGTACACTATGGTATGCACACACTCTCTACCCATATATTTATTTTCAGGAAGAATTTCCCTCCCGCGCTCATTTATTGACATATTATCATTAATTCTCTTTTATGTCAAGCTTTCTCAAACTTTTTGAAAAAGCATGAAAAGTTGACTTTCTTTTTGTTTAATATTTATGGAGAACACGCATTATGGAGAACACGCATCTCATTTCCAATGAACTAAGATGAATAAATACAAAATATAATAGGATGAGACGCAAAAAATATAATTCGAATACGCAGGGGTGTGGGTGTCGGCGGGAGATCATTTTGGACCATGTACCAATATGAGGGGCAATATGGTTCTTAGACTGACTTATTCAAATCTTTTAGAGTAGCTCTAATTTGTCATGAATTTGAAAAGACCACATTGTCCTCTTTAACTTCAAATTAAATTACGAAATTTCAGTTGTAAATTTGTGATATGAAATTCCTTATTTGTTGTCCGATTTCATACTTATGCAAGGTATGCTATTTATTCCATGGCTTATGTTCATCTCTGCACATGTTCATGCAGCGTAAAAGGTTCAGAGAACTAATTATCACCGTAATGTGATGTTAATGTGACGCTAATTTTGGGGTTCATGCGCTCCTGAATTCACATTGAAGTGATTCAGGACTTGATTGGAAGCTCCCAAGACACAGCCAATTGCAATTATTGGGTCCAGTGAAATGTGTTAGTCCCTTACAGTGTCAGACAATAACTTGAAGAGGATCACTTCCTAGAGGACACTTGAGCCCAACAACCAAAAATAAAGGAAGCTCCAGATAATATTTAACTATATAAACCAGTTTCATATTATTTTGAGGCTGTTTGGGCCACTTGGGACATTGCAATCTCTAGGATTCCATTTTGGGCTAAACAAAATCAACTTCAACCAGTGGCGGACCTACACTAGTGCCAATGTGGGAAAGTGCAGACACAAAATATATATAATTTAAAAGAAATGAGTGACAATGTATGTAGGTGGTGTAATGGTTATCTTAGTCAATTCCCTCCATCAGGTCATCGGTTCGAACCCAAGTTCCTCTTCTCTCTTTTTTTTTTTTCTTTTTCCATTTCCCACCGTTCCCTCTCTACGACTCTGCCCCTTTTTTTCTTTTTCCATTTCCAATTTCCATCGTTCCCTCTCTACGACTCTACCCTAGCTCTCTGCCTCATCTGTCGTCGCTCAACCGTTGCTCTCTGGCTCGTCCACCCGTCGCTCAAGGCCTCTCAACGTAAGTTTCTGTTGGATATGATTAGTTTTGATGATGTATTATATAGATGCCATTATCCAGAACAAAAAGCTTGCATACTACATTTATCTTCTATTTTGATTAATTCTTATATATTAATGTAGATATGAAGTATAGACAATGAAGAATGATCAAGATGGGAGATTGGAGACCTTGATAAATGGAATAAGAATATCATTATACAAGTCTCCATGATGAAATGCAAGTTGAAATGGTTCAATTCTGAGTTAAAATAAGCAAATTCAAGCTTCCTGATGAATAGGAGTTGCTACGTATCAATTGTTATAATCCCATGAATGAACAACTGCTTCCAATGCATAAAACTCACTCATTCTTGAGAATAATGTTGCAATTCTCGAGAATGGCATAGTGATTCTCGAGAATCCTATTCTAATTCTCGAGAATGGTCGAGAATTCAGCAATTGCTCAACTTTGTTCACGTTTCACCTAGGCGACATTCAGTAAATCGATGATATCTCACAAACCAGAGATTGGATTGAGGTGAAACCAATTTTGTAGGAAACTAGACTCACAATGCGTCCTCTTGTCAAAAATTTAAGTCCAAAGAAGATCATATTAGAGAGCTATGAATTTATGAAGTTGCTCTATCTGTTAACGTCACACAGCAGACCAAGGTTCGCTAATCTGAGGATATCTCATAAACTACAAATTGGAATGAGCTGAAATCGGTGCCATATGAAACTAGCTACTCAAATACCTTTCCAAAAAATTCAAGATCACAGAAAAAAAAAGATCAAATTAGAGAGATATGATTTTTGGAAGTTCAGAGTCTGTTTCAGAATGGTGCAAAAACGTTGGTCCAGAACAACTTCTATTAGTCTAATCCTAATGCCTAACATACAATAAGTTTGGAGATGATTCTTTTTGCATTGAAAAGAAGAATTGAAGACCTTTCTGGGTGTAGGTGGTTTGCCACATTTGAAGCTATATAGAAGACGTTAAGCTTACGAAAGTTAACTGCTGCAAGTACTTCAATGAGAATGACTCTTGAGAATTTCATATATCAAGCTTCAGACATGACTTCTGAACACATAAGCAATTCTTGAGAGTTGAATCCTAATTCTCGAGAATGCCATGCTTCAAGCATCAGACCAGAATTGGCTTTCACGACAATTCTTGAGAATTAACACTTAATTCTCGAGAATGCTTAAGGATGAGAAATATTCACTTATCCATTGACCTTATTTCCTTCTTGATGATTCTCAAGAATGAGAAATAGATTCTCGAGAATGTTATCTCATAGACAAGATGATATGTGTAATATGAAACTACTAAATCCATACAATTCTCAAGAATCCATACAATTCTAAAGAATGAGAATTAACTCTCGAGAATGTAATCTTTCAAGGCATGATCAATTGGATAGTCTACACATCTATTCTCGAGAATGGCCACAAGACTCTCGAGAATGCCTCCTCATGAAGAAGATGATGTGCTTGACTTGAATCTATTGAAACTATCTAATCAGTTCTCGATTGTTGAATTTAATCAACATGAACATCATGACTTATGCACAAATCTCGTTAAATCTCGAGAATTGAGTTATGATTCTTGAGAATCTAATATGATAAGGCAATGGAATACTAGTTCTCGAGTATATGGAGAATATATATAGATATCAGTATTTGAAATCTTTGTTCTTTTTGACCTACAATTCATTAGATTAAGCATTGGGTACTTCATAATATTAATCATCGTTTAACCAGTTTGCTAAGTGAGTTATAGATGACCAAATTGAAGAATTCCCTGAAAAGCATTGAGATATGTTTGCTGAGCTGGATAGTCACAATTGTAGTATGGTGTGGCATCGTGTATGTCAGGAATATTTACAACTTGAAATAAGAAATAGAACAGTCCAGATACTGCCCATACCAGCAAAAGTGTCTGACCATCATTTCAAGTCATCCTTCAACCAAGACCACGTGAGAACATACATACTGTTAGACGAACAAAGTGCAAAAGACGTGGAATTACAGCTCAGCACTTTATCCAGCAAAGCAACTGACGGAATGAGTTAAACGACAAACACTAGTACGTTTCCAACGGTCAAATGCTCACAATGGTCGAATGCTCGCAACAGTAAAAGATGATTACTTATAAAATGCAAAGTTTTCAAACCGGAAAAAGAAGATGACAGATGATGAGACAATTGACGAATGAATCGACGAAGCTAATGAGGTGATCTTCACTGCCAATATGTCAATACCCACTTAGTCTATACACTCTCTGTTTCTCCATGATATATATCTTACCATAGAGAGAGTCAAATGATCGATTATGTACTTCAGTGTTTATATATTCACTTTTGAGAGAGAGAAGATTTATTTGTAAACATTCTATCTTAGAGTTACTTAAGATTGGGTGATCTTGAGTGAGAAACACATTGTATTGATTATAGTTTGTAAGGAAGAGTGAATCATAGTGAGAGGATTACTTCGAGTGCAGAACGTGTAATCAAGTTGAAAGCATATAGTGGATTAGAAATCTCAAGTGAAGCTTGGGGACTGGACATAGGTCACGGATTGGACCGAACCAGGATAAATCACAGTTTGCATACTCTCTTCCCTAAACTCTTATATTTCTAGCATATGCTTATTTGAATATCTCACTGTTGATTTAGAAGTTGCGAAAAGTTTTTTAAGTTATCTAGAGGTTTATCAAACACCCAATTCACCCCCCTCTTGGGTGATACCCAGGTTCAACAGTTTCCTCCATAAGCTTTTCTTGTTTCCAAATGAAAACTGATCTTTTTATGATTTCTGGTATTAATACTGCTATTCGACTTGATTTTTGCTTATATATTGTCTTCTTTCCTTCTTTTCATAGATTAAATTTGCGTGTTTTGCTTCGATTTTAGTCTGATCAATGTGTATCTGTGTTTTCCCCTCTTTATTTGTCAGTATGAATTTGATCTCGCTTAATTCTCTGCTAATTTAGTTTTGTGGTTTTGCTTTGACGCTTCAAATTTGGTGTTTAGTAGTAATTTGATTTGGACATGGTTGTTTTGAATTGAAAGTCTGGCAAAATCAAACTCTGCAAAAAAATTTTGAGATTTGAGTTTTTCACCCATGAGTTAGGTAATAAGGGTCTGATGAAATCAAGTACCTACAAAATGTCATTTCTCAATTTGGAGCCCCAAACTGCCATTTTCATATTTAATCTAATTTTCAAGCACCTACAATTGGAAAAAATTAAACCAATATCAAATCCTCTCAAAACTCAATGATTAAAAATAATTACAATAATTATAACAATTTTTCCCTTTTTTGTTCTCATTCTATGCATTTACTCTTAATCCCAATTAATAACAATGAATGCATTTTAAGCTCAATAATTATGATAAAACCCTCAAATAAAGGATGAAGATATATAATAATACAAGGATTTGTCATATGAAGATGGAATATCACCTAAAGGGGGGTGAATAGGTGATTTAAAAATTTATTTCCTTAATCAAGATTTTCGCGAATTAAGACCAAACACTAACTAAGCAGAAATTTAAAGGAGAGTAGACACAAAGCAATTTATCCTGATTCGGTCTAATCCTGACCTACATCCAGTCCTCCAAGAACTACTTGGGATTTCCACTAACCCTTCAAAAATTACAAATACAACTTAGGGATGATCCACACACTCACGGACTCACCCCTCTTATTACTTGTAATCGTACTCCCACAACTTAAGGTTCCACAACCTTAAGTTTCAACCAAGAATAATGAAAGTGTTTACAGCTCCTTATGAGCGAGTAATTAATGAGCACTGAAGTACAGAAAATATCCGAAGATATATGACAATGAATGAAATTGATAAGTGTAATCAATCAGAGTTAAATATACAGAGTTTCCGGTGGTTGGCGATATTGAATGCTTGGGCTTTTATATTCTTCACCATTAATACCGTTGGGAGGAACTAGAAGATGGCCGTTGACACTTAATTAAATTTCCGTTAGGCACAGGTTCCTCATTAACCAAAATCGACTGTTGAATCTTCATTAAATGAATATGCTTCTTTTATTAAATGTGATGGCCTTTGGTTGTACTTGATAGCTAGAATAAGTATGTCTTGAAGAATGTCTTGTTCCCCTGCAGCGTTACATTCCGAATGTTGCTCTGTTTCTACTGCTTCGCATTAAATGCCAGTGACGTGAGCAGTTGCTTTATTTTGCTTTTTGCTTAACAGTCATCTTAACATCTGAAAATCACTAGCAAATGGTTTAAAAGCATCTTATAAATGATTCCTAATTGTTCTGGAAAATATCTGATAAAGATCAGATCATCTGAAAAATTGCAGACAACGAATCGCGATTTTTGTTCATAAAAACTCTGGTTCTTAAATAAGAACTCGTGTTTTGAACTAGAGTTTTCTTCCAAGAACTAGAATTCCTTTGATTTCTTTTCAACCGGATCAATTCTAAAAGTTAAGGACTCAAGTTCTTGAACAAGAACTCTAGTTCTATGTTTCGCACAAAAATTGAGTTCTTAAAAAACTTGAGTTTTTAATGAAGAACTCTAGTCATAAACTCTAGTTCTTTACCAAGAACTCTAGTTCTTCACATTTTGAATAAGACACAGTTATTTTCCAAAGTGAAGAACTCTAGTTATTTTCCAAGAACTCTAGTTCTTTACCAAGAACTCTAGTTCTTATATTTCGAATGAAACACAGTTGTTTTTCAAAGTGAAGAACTCTAGTTCTTATAAAACTTCTGATGAATGATAATTAAGAACTCGAGTTTTATAGACAGAACTCTAGTTTTAAACTTTAGTTCTTCACTATTGAACTCTGGTTCTCAAAAACCTTTTTGATTTTTGAAGATTTGTGAAAAACAGAAGACGCGAACTCGAATTCTATGACCAAGAACTCGAGTTCTCAATTTGACTGATTGAGAACCGATCTGTGAAACTTTTCAAAAACTTGAGTTTTAAAACCAGAACTCTAGTTCTTGTTAAACCATCAACTAACAAGTGTTTACTTATCATCAAAACTCAAATTGGGAACTAAAATTCTCCCCCTTTTTTATGATGACAACACTTGTAGCAATTTTAGAAAAGATAGCTGGTTTATTTTAAAACAAAATCAGAGTTTCTGAATGAAGATGGAAGAAAAATTTGAGACAGATATTCTTAACTTCACTGTACATATTTTACTAACAGAACAAGTCTACATAGGCTTGTAATTCATGAAACCAAAAGATTTGCTACTGTATGCAGTTTGTCAGCAAAATTACAACCATTTAGTAGCAATACACAGTAAAAGAAGATTGAACAAGTAAATACAAAGTAAACAACAAATTAAACCTATTCAGATGGACAAACATGTGGAGAAATATGAGGAGGAGAGTGATAGATGGGATCAGGCATAGAAGCATGTGGGGAAAAAGGTGGAGGTGATGAACCAGAAGGTCCTGCAGGTACAGGCTGTTTCAGAAGTTGCTCGACCTTCTTGTCCAAAGGTAGATATGCAGCATGAGTGGACTCAAACCGGGGACCCAAATCTTCAAAATGACCCTCAATGTTTTCCAATTTTTCAACAATGTCCACCATGCTTTCAACTTGTTCATTCTGAATATCAGCCAGCTTCTTGATCTCAGTTACTGCTTTGCCAATCTCAGTCTCCATCTGTTTGTTGATTTCAGTCATCAAGGTAGATTTGAAGGAAGAGAAAGCTGCAGAAATGGCTTTATCAATAATGGACTGAATGGAGAAACCAAACATGGAAGGAGGAGGAGGAGCAGAGGCAGATGGCCTAGTAGGAGATGAGTGGCCCTCCTCAGGTCTGGAATGTGAGGCTCTAGTTCTAGATCTGGAAGGGGCTTTAGACTGCCCAAACCCCTCAGGAAATGACAGCCTCGTATAGTTAAGCTGGTTTTGACACATCTTGGTCGGTTTGATTGGTTTAGAGTCTAACTCAAGGTACCAGATTTTGTGGTGAAAGAGAATTAGAGATATTAAGTGTGCATAGGGAAGGTGAGCTTTCTTCTGGCCTTTAAATCTAAATTTTCTAATCTCATGAAACAACCAGTGACCAAGGTTGAACTGTGTTTTAGAGACAATGGCTGCAAGTAGCCCATAATCTCTTTGAGCAAAGTGGGTGCAATTTTTGCCTTTTGGCACCAGATTCCTAGTGTATATATACCACAAGACTCTATGCAAGGCAGGCATTTCAACAGGTGTGAATTCGAGTGGCCCAATTGGCTCACCAGGTCTGAGAATCTGAAAAATTTGGGCATCTGAATATTCTATGGTAGGTGGAGAAGGGGAATCTATAACACCTAACATATTATTTAAAATTTTAGTAGTTAAAGTTACACGCTTCCCGCAAACATGTGTTATCATTCGTTCTTCCATGAGTGTGCCATCAGAACCAATCTCATTGGCAATCCGTAGGAAGAAATAGAATGTTCTAACTACTACAGGACAGTAAGGAGCTTGGATTCCTATAAGAGGTTTGAAGGAATTAAGATAGACAGATAAATCCAAGCCACATTCAGACAGAAAGGATTGAAAGTCAATATATATATTTGGGCTAAAATTCCTAACTCCATAATCAGATAAGAAGGTTCGTGAATCAGACTCAGGTATGGAAATGGGATTGCAAATAAAGTCTCTAGGAGGTATAGAATTTATAGTAATGGCTATGTGAGAGGAAATACCAGCTGAGTGAGGCTGAGTCTAAGGTCCTTGAGATGGAATGGATTTGCGAGGAGTAGCAACCACCTTTTCTTTCCCTTTTCCTTGAATGGGAATAGTAGCTTGCTTCTTCTATTGCTCACTTGGTTCTCTGATCACAATCCCTCTGGTTCTAGGGCGAGAAGGAGAGGAGGAAGGAGGTGGACCGACATTTTTAGTAACTTTGGGTCTGTAGCGTTTAGGAGGAATTTTGTCTCGACGAGGTCGCTTAGGCGTTGGAGATTTTGGAGGAGGAGAGGAATTGGGGCTTTCAGATTCTAGAGAAAGTGATAAAGTAGAAGAATCATCATGATTGTCAGGATTTTTGGTCCGTATTTTCATCGAATGAGAAAGATTGGGAGGAAGAACTGGAGTTTTTAGGGTTTTGGGAGTTTAAGGATCTGGATTGTTCAGAATTTGAGAGGATGATGAGAAATGAGGAGATGAGTTCACACAACAATATATATACCTAATTCATGAACTCAAGTTCATTAGTGAAGAACTCGAGTTCTTGACAATAAGTACTCAATCTGAGAAGAGCAAAGAACACGAACTTGAGTTTATGGGATAGAAGTCGAGTTCAAGACTAGAGTTCATTTCTGAGAACTCTAGTTCTTATCTGATCGGTTCTTAAGAAGATGAAAAGATTCTTAGGAACTCGAGTTTTCCTTCAAGAACTCTAGATCGAAACTAGAGTTCTAGTCTACAAACTGGAGTTCTTAATTCTCGCAAAAATAAACATATATTGAGTTCAAGCAGGAACTCTAGTTCTTGTATGTAAACTTGAGTTATGAACTCGAGTTCTGTCCCAAGAACTAGAGTTCTTGAAGTGCATTATCATCAAAACACGAATGATTGAACTAGGAACTCGAGTTCTGTGTTTATGAACTCGAGTTCTTTACCTGTTAAGTTTACACCCATCGAAAGAACTGGAGTTCTTGAGCTTCAAACTCAAGTTTGACTTCCTCTGATTGTCCCTGTTTTAAGTATCCATAACAGAGACTCCTGCAAAACAATATCTAGACACCCCGAAGCTTAAATTAGTCAGGATTAAGTAAATTAGATTGAAAAAGACTAGATTAGAGATGAATTTCTCACAGCTCATTGGGATTTACCATTTCCAATTCTCTTTTGATAAAAAGAAACTGTTCCTTAGCAAGAGGTTTGGTGAAAATGTCTGCCAATTGTAGATAAGTAGGGATGAACATCACTTTCACATCTTTTATTTAAACACTGTCTCGGATGAAGTGATGTTTAACATCTATATGCTTTGTTCTGGTATGTTGTACTGGATTCTTTACCAGGCTTATTGTATTTGTGTTGTCACAGAGGATTGGAATCTCTTTCAGATGCACTCCCGAATCAGACAATTGTTGTTTTAACCATAGAACTTGTGCACGGCAGTTGGACGCTGCTACGTATTCTGCTTCAGTTGAGGATACAGCCACAATGGTTTGTTTCTTACTGAACCATGATACCAATGATCCTCTAAGAAACTCACATTGACTAGTGGTACTTTTCCTATCAGTCTTGTATCCTACATAATCTGAATTTGAGTAGGCAACCTGATATTCTTGTTGTCCTTTTGGAAACCATAGTCCAAGTTCTTTTGTATCGGCTATCTTTTCACATGCTCTGCATGTGATTCCTTTGGTGTATCTTGGAACCTAGCGCACATGCCTACACTAAACTGAATATCTGGTCTACTTGCTGTCAGGTATAGTAGGGATCCGATCATTCCTCTATATTTGTGATGTTAAAATCCTTTCCTTTTTCTGTGTCAGCATCTAGAGAAGCAATTGAACTCATTGGAGTGTCTGCACCATTGCAGTTCTCCATCCCAAATCTTTTGAGCAAATCTCGCAAGTACTTGGTCTGAGAAATAAACATCTCATCCTTTCGTTGCTTGATTTGCAAACTAAGAAAGTAGTTCAGCTCACCCATTATAGACATCTCAAATTCACTCTGCATTTTCTTTGAAAATTTCTCACATAGAGAATCATTAGTAGAGCCAAAAATAATATCATCAACATATATTTGAACAATCAGTAACTCATTAAGCTTATTATTTTTAATAAAAAGAGTAGTGTCTGCTTTTCCTCTAACAAAACCTTGTTCTAGTAAGAACCTGCTTAAATGCTCATACCATGCTCTAAGAGCTTGTTTAAGACCATATAAGGCTTTCTTTAGATGGTAGACATGATCAGGGTATTGGTCATTTTCAAAACCAGGAGGTTGTTCTACATATACCTTCTCTTGTATAAAACCATTTAGAAAGCCACTCTTAACATCCATTTGATAGAGTTTTATTCCCTTGATGCAAGCAAAGGCCAGAAGAACACGTATGGCTTCTAATCTAGCTATAGGAGCATACGTTTCTTCATAATCAACTCCTTCTTCCTGATTATAGCCTTTGACAACAAGTCTAGCCTTGTTTCTGACTATAATTGCGGATTCATCTCGTATGTTCTTGAATACCCATTTAGTGTCAATGACCGGATAGTCTTTAGGCCTAGGTACCAAGTCTCAAATTTGATTTCTATCAAATTGATGTAACTCCTCTTGCATTGTGATGACTTAATCATTGTCTGATAAGGCTTTTTCAATTTTTGAGGGCTCAATCTCAGATATGAAGGCTGAGAACATGACCTCATTTAAAACATTATTTCTAGTTCTTACTATTTCAAGTCTCAAATTTGATTTCTATCAAATTGATGTAACTCCTCTTGCATTGCGATGACCTAATCATTGTCTAATAGGGCTTCGTCAATTTTTGAGAGCTCAATCTCAGATATGAAGGCTGAGAACGTGACCTCATTTAAAACACTATTTCTAGTTCTTACTCATTGGTCTACATTTCCTATAACTTGATCAAGAGGATGATTCCTAATGAACTTCCAAGCTCTAGGTTGAGATAGATCAGGATGATTTTGAGAGTCATTTTCAAAAACATCTTCAGAATTTTCAATAGAAGCAGGAGTAGATTTTGAGAAAAACTGATTTTTCTAAATGAATTCATCATCTTCATCCACAAAATTTATTGATATTGACTCACAGAACACTACATGTATTGACTCTTCAACGATATGGGTACGTTTATTGAAGACTCTAAATGCTTTGCTCCTATTGGAATAACCGAGAAAAATACCTTCATCTGATTTAGAGTCAAACTTACCCAGATTATCCTTACCATTGTTATGCACGAAGCATTTACAACGAAAAATGTGAAGATGAGCTAAGTTTGGTTTTCTCCCTTTATAGAGTTCATAAGGCGTCTTGTTCAATTTCTTTCTCACATAAGCTCTGTTTGAAATGTAGCTGGCTGTGCTCATAGTGTTTGCCCAGAAAACTTGTGAAGTCTGATGTTCATTCAACATTACACAGGCCATCTCTATCAGTAATTGGTTTTTCCTTTTGACCACACCATTTTGTTGAGGTGTCCTTGGTGCCAAGAAATTATGGTCTATGCCATGAGCTTCACAAAAGCCTTCAAAGGCTTGATTTTCAAATTCTCCACCATGATCAGTCTGAATAGCTGTAATGCATATACCTTTCTCGTTTTGCACTTTCTTGTCAAACACGGTAAACAGATCAAATGTTTCATCCTTTGAAGATAAAAATATTGTCCATGTAAAATGAAAAAAATCATCCACTATAACTAAGGTATACAAATTACCCCCTAAGCTTTTCACTCTGGTCGGTCTAACCAAATCCATGTGAAGTAGCTGAAGAGGTCGATTTGTTGAAATTTCAATTTTATTTTTGAAGGATGATTTAGTTTGTTTGCCCTTTTGACATGCATCACAAACCATGTCATTTTTAAAATGAATTTTGGGCAGACCAATTACTAAATCCTTTCTCAACAGCTTGTCCAGTTGGTGCATATTCACATGAGCAAGACGCTTATGCCATAACCAACTCTCATCCAAGTTACTAACAAAACATTTTTGTGAAACAGTTTTTGGCAAATCTAATGTATAGCAATTACCTTCTTTAGGAGCCTTAAATAATACTTTGAGTTTACCTTTATCGATGGAAAAATCATCTTTATTGACAATGGGACATTCTTCTAAGTCAAAAATAATCCAATTGTTCTTATCAGCACTTTGACTCACGCTTAGAAGATTATGACATAGTCCTTCTACCAAATAGACATCCTTGATAAGAGGACCTTCTTTTGTCCCAATTTCACTTATGCCAGTGATTTTCCCAGATTGATTTCCTCCGAAAGTGACTTTGCCACCATCTCTTGATTTTAAGGCAATGAATTTATCTTCATCACCCGTCATGTGTCTGGAACATCCGCTATCAATGTACCATTTATTGACTCTAGATGCTTTCAAACAAACCTATAAGACAGGAAAAATTAAGTTTTAGGTACCAATCTTTTCTTGGGTCCTTTGGGGATAGTCTGAGACTTAGGAACATAAGTTCCTTTGGGTATCCACTGATAATTCCCAACGGGCTTATCTCTTCTTTCCTTTTTATGAAAGCAAGATGAAGTATTATAACCCTTACGATTACAGTAATTACAATGAGCAAAAGGATTTGACGAATGTACAGTTTTCTGAAAATAGTTCAAGTATAGTTTTCCCCCGGTTTTCTTTTTACCTTTCTTCTTATCAAAGATAGGATTATATCCTATGCCTGATCGATCATGTGTAAATCGTTGGGCATTCAAGATCACATTGAGCATTTCACTCCCTCTGGTGAATTTTTCAAGAGTTTTTGTAGGGTATAAGTTCTTTTTCTCCAAATCAAGACAATCTTCACAAATTATGTCTTTGTCAATAAAGTTTTTAACTTGCATTTCAAGAGTAGTATTTCTCCTTTTCAAATCAAAATATTTTTTGGCAAGTTTTTCAAACTCAGATTGCATTTCATTATACTCATCAAACAGTTCATCATAAGTGGGTAATGAATCGTTTACCTCACTATTTTCTAATTGTTCTTCTTCTGCAACTAGGCATACGTTCGATGTTTCTCCTTCTTCTTCACTTTCTTCTTCTGAAGAGTTATCTTCCCAGATAGCTGAGACGTACGCCTTCTTTTTGAAACATTTAAACTTCTTCTTTTTGTCTTTCTCATTCCCCTTCAGTTGAGGACACTCTGATTTGTAGTGACCAAGCTTTTCGCACTCATAGCAAATGATTTGATCTTTCTTTTTGGAATCACGTCTGCTACTGGACCCTCCTTTTTGGAATCGATTTCTGAAGCCTTGATCCCTTTTGTAAAATCTCTTGAATTTTCTTACAAATATGCCCATCTTATCATCCTCATCATCCTTGTCATTTTCTTCCTTTTCTTTAACAACATTGAGAGCAATACCTTTGTTCTTGTTGTTGCCGTTGATCTCATCCAAATCTTTCTTGAACTTCAATTTGCTTTTGTATTCAGACAAGCCTCCGAACAAGACTGCAACTGAAGCCATTGATTCACCTTGAGCTTCTTCTATTGCTGTGACCTTGGCTTCCCAGTCTTTGGTCAGTACATTAAGGATCTTCCTGTCTTGGGCACGTTGTTCATATGTTTTGCCCAATGCAGTTAGCTGGTTGATTAGATGAGTATACCGAAGTTGAAATTCAGCAATTGATTCTCTGTTCTTCATTCTTAGTAGAACATATTCTGTTGTGAGCGTGTTGAGTTGGTTCTCCTTTATAGCTGTTGTTCCTTCATATGCAACCTCCAAGGCTATCCATATTTCTCTAGCTATCTCCAGATTGCAAATACGAAAATATTCTTGTTGACTAAGTGATCTTTGAAGCAAGAGTATGGCCTTGCTGTTTGGAGTAACATTTCGTTTATCATTCTCATCATAATCCTCTTCCAACTTTGGAAGTCCAAGACCATTTTCTAGGTATGTTGGTTCGTAGTTTCCTCGTTCAAAAAATCTCCATAGCCTAAACTCTATGGCCATAACGAACACCTTGAACTTGTTTTTCCAGAATGAGTAATGTTGTCCGTTGAATCCAGGAGGCCGATTAATTGAGGCACCATCAGGCAATATTTCGTCCATGATCGAACTCTGAATGTTAATCCAATCTTAGCAACAAGGCTCTGATACCAAATGAAGATGGAATATCACCTAGAGGGGGGATGAATAGGTGATTTTAAAATTTATTCACTTAATCAAGATTTTCACGAATTAAGACCAAACACTAACTAAGCAGAAATTTAAAGGAGAGTACACATGAAGCGATTTATCCTGGTTTGGTCTAATCCTAACCTACATCCAGTCCCCAAGAACTACTTGGGATTTCCACTAACTCTTCAAAAATTACAAATACAACTTAGAGATGATCCTCACACTCATGAACTTACTCCCCCTTACTACTTGTAATCGTACACCCACAACTTAAGGTCCCACAACCTTAAGTTTCAACCAAGAATAATGAAAGTGTTTATAGCTCCTTATGAGCGAGTAATTAATGAGCACTGAAGTACAGAAAATATCCAAAGATATTTGACAATGAATGAAACTGATAAGTGTAATCAATCAGAGTTAAATACACAGAGTTTTCGGTGGTTGGCGATATTGAATACTTGGGCTTTTATATTCTTCACCATTAATATCGTTGGGAGGAACTACAAGATGACCGTTGACACTTAATTGAATTTCCGTTAAGCACAAGTTCCTCATTAACCAAAATAGACCGTTGAATCTTCATTAAATGAATCTGCTTCTTTTATTACTTGATAACTAGAAGAATGTTTTGTTCTGCTGCAGCATTACATTCCGAATGTTGCTCTGTTTCTGCTACTTCACATTAAATGCCAATGACATGAGCATTTGCTTTATTTTGCTTTTTGCTTAACAGTCATCCTAACACTTGAAAATCACTAGCAAATGGGTTAAAAGCTTCTTATAAATGATTCCTAACTGTTCTGGAAAATATCTGATAAAGATCATATCATCTAGAAAATTATAGACAACGAATCGCGATTTTTGTTCATAAGAACTCTGGTTCTTAAATAAGAACTCGAATTTTGAACTAGAGTTTTCTTCCAAGAACTAGAGTTCCTTTGATTTCTTTTCAACCGGATCAATTCTGAAAGTTAAGGACTCGAGTTCTTGAACAAGAACTCTAGTTCTATGTTTTGCGCAGAAATTGAGTTCTTAAAGGACTTGAGTTTTTAATGAAGAACTCTAGTCATGAACTCTAGTTCTTTACATTTCGAATGAGACACAGTTATTTTCCAAAGTGAAGAACTCTAGTTCTTTTCCAAGAACTCTAGTTCTTATATTTCGAATGAAACACAGTTGTTCTTCAAAGTGAAGAACTCTAGTTCTTATAAAACTTCTGATGAACGATAATTAAGAACTTGAGTTTTATAGACAAAACTCTAGTTTTGAACTCTAGTTCTTCACTAATGAACTCTAGTTCTCAAAAACCTTTTTGATTTTCGAAGATGTGTGAAAAGCAGAAGATGCGAACTCGAGTTCTATGACCAAGAACTTGAGTTCTCAATTTAACTAATTGAGAACCGATCTGTGAAACTTTTCAAAAACTTGAGTTTTAAAACCAGAATTCTAGTTCTTGTTAAACCATCAACTAACAAGTGTTTACTTATCATCAAAACTCAAATTGAGAACTAACATCATATACTTTTAGTTATTTAAATTTACACGAGGTATACTTTTGATCCTTTAACTTTATAAAGTATACTTTTGGTCCTAAAATTCTAACACAGTCAATATTTTCTGTTAGTAGCATTGGGCCTGTTTGGGTTAGTGGTGAGAGTGGTGGTTTATTTTCTATCCGACTTTTGTAGAAGCCTGATAGGAAAAGAATTAGGTTGTAAATGTGATTTGTGTTTGAATCAAAATTAGCAAAAGTAGCTTTTTATTGCAAACGAATACGTGTTTGGGTTAGCAGTTAAAAAGTGAATTGGGATATAAAATGGCCAAAAATGGCATGAATCTTATTGAATACTACATATATTAATATTAGTTGTATATATTGTGATAATTGAAGGAAAAATGTAAATTTAAATTTAAATTTGAGGAAAAAAAGTTTAATTATATTTAAAAATTAATAAACAATAAAGCCTTTAAGTAAATATATTTAATGTAAAAAATTTCCATATCATTTGAATATAGTTTACGTTCATTTAACCACAATTTACAATTAAAATTGTTTAAGGACCTTATCATTTGAATATGACAGTTTTTTATATCTAAAGACAGAAACAGTTAAGCCAAGCATCAACCCTCGTCCCTGTCACCATTATTAATTTATTCTCATCAATTGAATGAAGACGTGCATTTGGCTTCTTTGAACTTTGCAAAACCACGTACTGAGACAATATTCTGTTCCATCTAAATAAATATAGTTATTAATGTGCACGAGACATTTTAAGGGTGATATTGTAACACCCGGCCTTAAGGGGCCTCTGTTTATCAGAGTTTTCATGCACATGCATCGAAAAGATTTGGACAACTTATTAGCAAAATAAAACTTTCATAGAAATTACTTAGTTCGGAAATATAAGGATAAAATTTTCACGAGTGAAACTTATCCCTTAATAGAAATCTTATTACAATAATCCAAATATAACAAGCAAATGATAAACAAACTGATACAGTCCATTTCTTTTATTATTTCCCTACGGCTATAACCCTTACAGCTTCATCTTTCATTTTGATCCCGATCCTTCACCTGTCTTTTTCATTCAATCTGGGGTTCAAATGAATGGACCCCAGGGGTAACAATTAATCTCATGCACATGTATGAAAGCATAAATAACAGTTTAGCACATGTTAAAGCATGGAAGAATTTACAAATAACCGTAACCGTAGTTAACGGCCAAGGACCGCAGCCCTTGTCTGGGACGCGTAGCCCCATGAGACCGCAGCCTCAAATCCATGGCCAAGAAAAACATATAACAGGTAAATCAACCAGCATACATGATCAGCTAATTAATGCATAAACACTTGCACACATGATTATAAGATTAGAGTTACCCACTACTATTTAAGAACCAATGTGTCCTTACGCTGATCCACTATCACCAACCGTCAAAATTGCTTGAAGTTCACTTCTTTTTTGTAATACCCCAATTTTCATAATACATGTAAATATTAAATTTTGATAAATGACACCTATTACAATAGGTGAATTTGTGGTCTCAAAACTAGTAAAATAATTACCTTATCTTTTAAGGTGATTTCTCATGAAATTAGAGTAAATAAAGAGCTAAAATTGTAATACCCGGATAATTATTTATCTGGAATATTATATTGACAAATAAATACCTATTGAAAATAGGTGAATTTGTGGTCTCAAAACTAGGGAAATAATTACTTTATTTCTTAAAGGTAATTTCTCATGAAATTAGGAGAAATAAAGAGCTAAAAATTCCTAAGTAAATTTGTGGGTTATAAAATACCCTGAGAATATTATGATAAATCCTGAGAGGCAACTAAATATTTATTAAAAATTAGAGAGTATGTTGTCTCTAATTTAGATAATTTATGGGATTATTTTCCTTGGAAAATAATAAGGCAAAATTAAATATCATTTTGGGGAACATAAATTGCCCCATGATTTTTAATATTTTGCATAATGCATAAATTATTAATATCAATAAAATAGTTGAGAGATAATAATTATTACTAATTAAGAAAATTGTCAACAATTAGTAAGTAATTAATTAGATAATTAATGGCTAATTGTTTAGACATAAATAAAGAGAGAGAGAAGGTGGAGATATTTGTGAGTTGTGAGTATGTGTGAGTTGTGAGTGTGTGTGTGCCTAAGTGTTGTGCATGTGTGTGTGTGTAGTAAAAAAAGAAAAAAATATATAATAAAATAAAATAAGAGATAAGATCTTAGAATATAATAATAATATAATTAAAACATGTGTTAATTAGATAATAATATAATAATCAGAGGAAAAATGAACAGGATAAATGAGAACGGATAGAAAATAATTCCGTTGTGAGAATTTGGGGATGAGTTAAGCAAAACCAGAGCATATTATTAGTCAGTGGATTTTTATCCAGAAGTTGGTACCGGCCGAAGTTATTTCTGTAATCGGACACAAATACTGAGGATTTTCGATAGATAACGGAATGTCCTTAATGAGAGAATAAGGTTAGGAAAACCCAGTATTCTTGAAGAGGAAGCAAAGACCTTCAGGGTACTGCTTCCGGAATTTTAAGATTTTACGAAATTTCGCGATCAGGATACCGAATCAGGAATTTTACCTGATAAAGCAATATGACATAAGGCTTGATGATGCAGCAGGGATGACATCATCCTTGAGAGGTGTAAGGCCAAGATCTTGCCACCTCCAAGAAGTGCGATCTAACGGCCAGAAACTGATCACACAAAGTTCAAAGGAATTACAAAAATGCCATTGGGCTTTTCTATAAATAGGCCATCATTCCTCTTCATTCTTCACCAATTCACACAATCCTAGAGAGAAGTTAGAGAGAGAAGCTCTGGAGGAGGAGCAAGAAGTTCATAGCGAAGCTCTGAGTAAGTCTTTCGGTCCCTAGTCTTTAGTCTTAAGTTCTTTCGGTAGTTCTTAGAGTTTTAGAGTAGATCTTTAATCTTCCAGTATATTTTAGATATCATGTTTTAGGATAGATATGATATTTATTTTGGGAAATATATTGGAGTTAGAGATATGTGGAAATTCTGGAAGATTAGGGTCAAGATAGCGAAGTGCTGGCGAAATTCCGCCGATTAGGGGATCAGGGGAAAAATGGTAATTTGTACCTAAAATGCCTGTTATGATATCAAATATTGATAAATGTGATATTATCATTATAGGATATCAGTAATCTTGTTCCGCGGTCATTTCGCTGTTTTCCGTCAAAAGTACAGTTTATCGTCAACGTACTAAACGCTCGTCAACGAAGGTACGTTCGCGTACTGTAACACTAACTCTGATATTTACAGTATGTGTATATGTGTTATATGTATGGTATGCTTGTATGAGGTAATTAATGTACGTTCGCGTACTGGTAACTTTAACTCTGATGTTTACTATATGCGTATAGATGCTATGGGTATGATATGCCTATGTGAGTTAGCTGATAGCTCTGTGTACGTTCACGTACTGATAACTTTAACTCTGATGTTTACTATATGCGTATATATGCTATGGGTATGATATGCCTATGTGAGTTAGCTGATAGCTCTGTGTACGTTCGTGTACTGTAACACTAACTCTGATATTTACAGTATGTGTATATGTGGTATGTGTGTTGTATGCATGTTGTGGTGTGTTGTTGAATACCTGTTGTTGTTTATTGTACACCTGTTTACACTGGGAGTGATATATCTGTATTCACTGGGAGTGATACTTTTCGCTGGGAGCGGTACATTTGCATTCACTAGGAGTGACATGTGACATGTTTGGAACTGTTTCATTTGCTGTGATTTTGTACCGTATATGTAAATATGAGGTTAACCGTTACCTGGGGTTCGTATGCATGGGACCTCAGCTCTTTACATAGCATCAGGGTCAGGAGAACCGGTGTCGGAGGAAAAGGGAAAGCAGCATGCTTAGAGACCCGGCGGAAGACTTCCCGCAGTTGTTCTAGCAGAAGCCATCCTTTTGTTGTTGTACAGTCCTTTTGAGATACTCGGTTTTCTTACCGCTATTGTACCCTGCCAGACTTATGGCATTTTGAAATACAAATAACAGATACTCTTCCGCTCAAATGGTCTACTCTGATGGTTTGAAATGATTTTAAATGAAAAGTTAATTTATTCCGCTTTTGAAAATTTGGAATGTTACAAAAATCCCTAAGTGAATTTATGGGTCATAAAATACCCTAAGAATGTTATGATAAATCCTAAGAGGCGACTAAATATTTATTTAAAAAAAAAAGAGTATGTTGTCTCTAAAGTTTTAATTGATTTATTATTTTTAAGAATTACACCATTTTAACAACTTAAAATCATCAAAGGATGATAGAATTAATTAGAGGAAAGTAGTAGCAATTATTAAGCAATTGAAATTGCAATAATTGAGGTACTTTATTAATTTTTGAAATTAGTTAATGATTAAGTTTTTAAGGTCATAAATTAAGGGCCAAATGATATTTAAAAGATAAGATTAGCATACAAGGAGTTGCTAATTAGCAAAAGTGAATTAGAAACCTTGTCAATTTTGGTAGTTAAAGCCCAGTAACTCCTAAAGCATGGTGTTAGGACTTAAATTCCTAAATTATCATTAAGGGGCGAAAATTCTTATTTAATGATGAACTGAATAAATTATACAAATGAAAGGGAATCAATGGGAGTTTTTCCTCCCTAGATTATGTGAGAACATTAAAAACATAAGTTGAATGATTATATTAGGGGTGGGGGACGAATTTTGCAAGAAATAAGAAAGAAAAAGTAATTTTAATAAGTCAATGAAAGTGGTGTGAAGAAGAAGCTTTGCAAAACTTGGGCACCAATTAAAGGAATAAATTATTTAGTATTGAGGAAGCTAAAGCAAGTGTGTGTGTGTTGTGTGTAGGGCGAAATTTTTGAAAGAAAAAGGGGAAAATGATAAGCCAAGAAGGTTAGCTCATGAATAAGTAAATGGTCAATTGTGTAAGGAGGAAGATTGGAAAGACTTAAGGAGCAAGAAGTTTAACTTGGGGACCAAGTTGCTACTTAATTAAGTGAAAATAAATGAGAATTCATAGAAATTAAATCATAACTTGAAAGATTGGAACTAAGTGTTTAAGATAAATACATATTTGAAATCAGTGAAATATGAGCTTCATCTTGGCTATTCCCAAAGATATTTTCGGTAACTTTTAAGATTCATACCTAAGTGTTTTGGGAATTAAAAATCACCATAAATCTAATCATAAAATTAGGATTTCAAAAGTGAAATTGGATTTTGAATTAACACACCAACTTACACCTAACTAAATTAGTATTTGGAGATAATTAAGGGATAAAGCACAAACTTAAGGAAGAAGGGGAGGGGGTCGATTTTGAAGAAGAGGTGGAGGGATAGGATCTTTACTTCTTCCCCAAGAAAAAGACCAAGGGCCAAGATCAATTTGAATTACTTGAAGGCTACTCATAATTTTGACTATAAATAGAAGCCTCCTCTTCACAAATTCTCACCAATTTATCAAGCTTCAATTCGAAAATTTAGAGAGAAAGGGAGGGTGTGGAAGAGCTGCAGAAAAATAGGAGGCTAGTGGTCTTCAAGAGGTAAGGGAGTTTTTAATTCATAGTTCAAGTTCTTAGTTTATGAAGTAGAAATGCTAGAAATGTTATTTTGATCTTCAATCTTCCAAATATAGTTTTATTTTCATGTTTTTATGGTTTCCATTGCATTTATTTCAAAAAATTGATGAAGAAGAAGTTATATCAAAATTTTTGGAAGATTAGGATCAAAATAGCGAAGCTTTGGCGAAATCTCCTCAAACAGTGATTTCTGGAGTCAGGGGTAAAAACGTCAGTATTTTATGATGAAGATGATGTTCTAAAATTCTGAGAAAATTCATGGTGAAAGTAGACATCTAGGGATTTTCAAATCTATAAAGAGTGTATCATTTAAAGCTCTGTGCAAAAAGATAAAAATCTCAGAATTTAGGCAATGTTTTCTGTGCGAAATTCTGGGCAGTATTTAAAAACGTGAAATCTGGGAATTATCCATGAATTCTGGGTAAGTTCCAGTATTTTTCCTCAAAAATAGACTTCTCAAGGATTCCGGGAAATTTTACGAATCCTCGGTTCGATTTTTCTAGAATTAGTTATGATTTTTCAAAGTTACCGAAAAATCTGCCCAGAAAATGCTGCACCACGTTTTTGAAGAAATGTAAGGGCAAAATTGTAATAATAAAGCCATCAAGGGTAGAATGGTAAATAGAGGTGGAAATATCTCTTAGAATGTTATTCTAAGTGATATGGTGATATGTTAGGATATCCGGGAAGTCCAAAGCCGGAATCAAAGGTCGGATGTTTGACGAACTATGTGGTAAAAGGTACAGACGCGTATTGTAACATTAACGCTTATGCTTATGTTATGGTTATATATGATAGTTGCATTCACATGTTGAAACTCTGTTTTGAAAGTTGCTCATGATATGTTTGAATTTGTATACGGGTTATAGTCTTGATAACTCCGTTGAGTTTTCCTAGCGCTGAGGACACGTGGATTCGTGGCACTGGTTATGTGCAGACTATGGGTAACATACATATTACAGTGGCTGTGTTATATTACTTGCTGATATGATTATGAAAGTTATAAATGGGAATTTATTATTGTGATACCTGTCATATACTGTTTACATAAGCATGAGGTTAACCGTTACCTGAGGTCCAATGGACATTGGACCTCAGTCTTAATGAACAGTACAGGAAAGAAACCGGGATAGAGAAGGTACCGGCAGATAGAGCCGTAAAGAGGCAACGGTCAAAGGCAAAGGTCGGTAGCGGTAGAAGTTATAAGAACTTAGCTTCTGGCTCGAATTTAACAAAGTTACTTTGAACAGTTTGGTGTCTAAGGTTGGGTTAATCTATCCAGGAAGCCAATCAGTCGCCGTATAAGTCGGTGAGGCCCCCATGATAGACCCCTACCTGGCCAATCTGTTTGATTAACTGATGTTAGGTTCTAAGCCATAGGTTTAGTTAAAACTGGATTTAACAGAGAAATGTATTTAAATCTCTGTATAATGTATCACATGAATAATCCTTCGGGACATTTAATATATCAGCTTATGTCGGGCATCATCATATGTCTGGGCATTTTATATCAGATACTCGTTGTCCGGATCTTAGTGCACGCTATCAATTTCCGCAGTACTCTAAGCTGTAGCATCTCAAACTCTGTTGTTTTTCTTAAAACTAAGTGTCGACTGACACGATTTTCGAACCTGGAATTTGGGATGTTACATTTTTCCTTTTGGCCCTAAATACATAATCATACCTTTAAAATTAGGGATAATGAATATTTATATTTTCCTTTTTAACCCTTATTCCATTAAGGTTAAATTAAGTAACTTAAACTTGTTACTTTCAGCCCTTATCCTTTACAGTCCTCAGCAGTCCAGTAACTTCAATCATTTTTAATTAATTGCACAAAAATATTTGTAATGTGCCGTCAACTCTCACGTGTTCTTAAACAAGTCCCCTTTCATATAAAAATATCCCCAAAGATTAATACTTGTCAAATTATTCCCAGAATTTACGTTTTCACTGACTGTCCTGTTAAGCTTCCATAATTCATAGCTTAACTTTAAAAATCCATATCTCATTGCACAGGGCTTTAAAAATTAAAAATTATATACAAATTAAAGCTCTTCATGTCTTATTTAATTCTGGAAATTATCATAATTTTCTGGGTTCATTTACCCAACTTAAAAATTCGCATAAGCTCTCTGTCCAGTTTTAGCTTCCAAAACTGAGGGTCATTTTGTATAAATCATAACTCTTTACTCAGAGCTTAGAAAATTACAAAATACCCACCAAAAGAAAGATCTATGTGTCTACTACACATCTGGAAAATATCATAATTTTTAAAATTCTTTTACTATGTCCGAAATACAACGCCATATTATTACTTCAGAAGCAAACAGAAACGTTTCCTGTTTTGTAACTCAACTTCCAAAAATCATAACTGGAGTTGTACACCTTCGTTTTTAGTGATCCAAAGCTCATTTCAAACCACGAATAGAAGATGACTAACTCCAAACTTCCAAAATTGGCAATTTCAACATCTTTATGAAGTTCATGATTTAATACCTCAAAGTACCTTTGAAAATTCATTCACCAACATATTCCCACACAATTTTCAGTGATGAACACATTGGCAAACCCAGATTTATGAAATTCTACTTATTTCTTTAAATTTCCCTCATATTACAAATCTGAGTTTAAATCAAAAGCTTCAAAATCTTGAAGAAGAAGTGGATGTTCTTACCACTAGGCTTGATCCTTGAACTTGTGGTCAACATAACCACTATTTTCCTTGATCAATTCCTCGGCCTAGATTCAAGAAGATCACATGCACATGAGTTTTTAACCACTCATAATGACATGTATGAAGAAAACATCCAAAATACCAAGATAAAGTTCAAATTCCTTACCTTGAACTTCTTGATCTTCTTCTTCCTAACTCTAACCATGAAATTGAAGATGGAAGTGTGTGATATAATTTTGGTGAGGTGTGTGTGTGGTTTTTGGCGGAGTGAAATGTGTGTGTGTGTGTGTGTGTGTGTGTGTTGCCATGGAAAGGAAAGAGGGAAGAGGGAGGTGTTTTGTGTGTGTGTGTGTTTTGTGCGTTTGTGTCTTGTGTGTGTGTTAGATGTATGTGTGTTGGGTTAGGTGTGTGTTAGGTGTGTATTAGGTGTGTGTGTGATTGGATATGTGAGTGGGTGAGTTTTATATTATTATTATTGTTTTGTTTTGTGTGTGTGTGGGGAACCCGTGGGAAGCATGGGAGGGTATTACAGATATAACTAATAAAAATATATTAGTGTATCAAAAAATTAAAATAAAACTGGATTAAAATAAAAATATTGATCAACAAGTGTTGTTACTAGTGGAAGGGATATCACCCCCTTAGTATAATGCTATTTGCTCTAGCGTCAATGCAGAATATAAAAGAGCAAATTGATTGAAGTTTGAACAATTTTTTGTAGGCGTGCGCCAATATGTGTGTCTATATATGATAGTTCTTTATATGTTTTGATGATACCTGATAATTGTAAAACCAAATTGAAGTTTGTCTTTGAAAAGTTGAAAAACTTACTGTCAAAGACAAACTCGAGTTTTGGTTAGAAAACTTGAGTTTGAACTTGACAAAGAGCAACTCCAGTTTTGTAAAATGAGACAAACTTGAGTCAAGATTTTAAAAACTCAAGTTTACATGATACAGAAAGTTCCTAAGTTTTTAAATGCAAAGCAAACCATAGTTTAGTTTAACAAACTCCAGTTTGACAAAACAAGTAAATCTGAGGTTTTCCAAGCTTTGTTGGAAACTCAAGTTAATGTTTTGAAAACTCCAATTTACAATAAACAGAAAGCTATGTAATTCTAAGCTTGAGAAAACTCGAGTCATGCTTTTGAAAACTCCAGTTTACATATACTAAAATGTTTCTCAAAGTTTTCTCTTATGAGGAAACTCGAGTTTAGGTTTGACAATCTCAAGTTTAGGACTCACAGAGAACATTACATATTTCTAAGGTTTTAAAAACTTAAATTTTTATTACAAACTCCAGTTTGATCAATCCAGATACTTTTTTCCAATTTTCCTATGTTTTGTGGAAACTCGAGTTAAACTTTGCAAACTTGAGTTTATGCCATACAGAGAGCATTGCTCTCTTTACACGATTTAAAAACTCCAGTTTTGAAATGAAAACTCCAATTTTGAGCTTTTGGACTTAAAATATGTCTTTCATTATAAGTGTCCAAAACTCGAGTTAGTCACTTAATAACTCGAGTTTAGGTTCTGCTCAAAACCTATTTTCAAAGATCAAATTGCAACTTTTTTCTCTGTATGAAGAAAACTTGAGTCAGACTTATAAAACTCGACTTTAGATTTTCAGAAGTAAACTACAAACTCCAGTCTTGATGAACTAACTCGAGTTTACCTCACAATTCAAAATTTGAATTACTCGAATCTGCGAAAAGCTTTATAATTGATCTATATACTCTTTATCATCATTCATTACTATTCTTAAGTATGTTTAACCTGTTTGTTAGTGAGTTTTAGATGATTTAAAGATGATTAAAATGAAGTTTCAACCAAAAGCAAAAAGCATGTTAGAGCATTTATTGCAAAGTACAGATAGCTTGCAATATTTTGGACAATTATCCTCTGCATGATGCACAAAGAATTAATGTTTCTTTCCTTAACTATGTAATACCCCAATTTTCATAATACATGTAAATATTAAATTTTGATAAATGACACCTATTACAATAGGTGAATTTGTGGTCTCAAAACTAGTAAAATAATTACCTTATCTTTTAAGGTGATTTCTCATGAAATTAGAGTAAATAAAGAGCTAAAAATCCCTAAGTGAATTTGTGGGTCATAAAATACCCTGAGAATGTTATGATAAATCCTAAGAGGCAACTAAATATTTATTAAAATAGAAGAGTATGTTGTCTCTAAATTTTTAATTGAATTGTTATAATTTATAGGAATTATACCATTTTAAGCAATTAAAATCATCAGAGAATGATGAAATCAATTAAAGAAAATTAGGAACAATTATTGGGCAATTGAAGAGATACTCTAGTAATTTTTGGAATTAGTTGAGAATTAATTTATAAAGGTCATAATCAAGGAAAAACCAATTAAATTAAGGATCGAATGATATTTAGAAGCTAAAATTAGCACACAAGAAGTTATCAATCATTAAAATTAAATTAGAAACTTTGTCAATTTTGGTGGTTAAGCCTAGTAACCCCTAAAACATGATGTTGGAAATTAAAGTTAGGATTTAAAATAATTATTCCTAATTTATTTCTATGAGACAAAAATTCCTATTTAATGGTAAATAAATGGAAGAATTAAATTATATTAACCATAAATCCTAAATCTAAGTGGACTAATGAGAGAATTTTCTCTTTAAAAATGTAAGAGCATTAAAAATTGTAATTGAATAAATAATAACAAGAAGGAGGGGACACATTTTTTTTCTCTTGGAAAGGAGGAAGAAGTTATTTAATATATTATTAAGAAGCAACACATGGGTCATTGATGCTTGTGGAAAAAGAAAGAAAACTTAAGGAACAAGTTAATCTTTAACTTGGGGAGCAAGTTGTTATCTAGTTAGTTAAAATTAGATAAGAATCTATAGAAATTAAATCATATCTTGAAATATTGGAACTAAGTATTAAATATAAATACATATTTGGAATCAGTAAATTATGAGCTTCGATTTGGCTATTCTCGAAGTTATTCTCGGTTACATATAAAAGTCATACCTAAGTGTTTTGGGAATTAAAAATCACCATAAATCTAATCACAAAATTAGGATTTCAAAAGTGAAATTAGATTTTGAAGAAAAACATTAGTTGATGCTTAACTAAATTAGCATTTGGGATTAAATAGAAGATAAAGCAAAAATCTAAGGAAAAGGGAGAGAGAGGGACGAATTGGGGAGGTGTAAGGGGGAGATCTTTGCTTCCTCACCAAGCAAATATCAAGGGCCAAGATCAATTTGAATTACTTGAAGGCTACTCATAATTTTGGCTATAAATAGAAGCCTCCTCTTCATAAATTCTCACCAATTCATCAAGCTTCAATTCAAAAATTTAGAGAGAAAGGGAGAGTGTGGAAGAGCTGCAGAAAAATAGGAGGCTAGTGGTCTTCAAGAGGTAAGGGAGTTTTTAGTTCATAGTTCAAGTTCTTAGTTTATGAAGTAGAAATGTTAGAAATGTTATTTTGATCTTCAATCTTCCAAATATAGTTTTATTTTCATGTTTTTATGGTTTCCAATGGTTTTATTTCGAAAAATTGATGAAGAAGAAGTTGTAGCAAAATTTTTGGAAGATTAGGATCAAAATAGCGAAGCTCTGGCGAAATTTCCTTAAACAGTAATTTCTGGAGTCAGGGGTAAATACGTCAGTATTTTATGATGAAAATGATGTTCTAAAATTCTGAGAAAATTCATGGTGAAAGTAGACATCTAGGGCTTTTCAAATATATAAATAGTGTGTCATTTGAAGCTCTGTGCGAAAAGATAAAAATCTCAGAAGTTAAGCTATGTTTTCTGGGCGAAAATCTGGGCAGCGGTTTGAAATCTGGGAACTGGGAATTATCCATGAATTCTGGGTAAGTTCCAGTATTTTTCCTCGAAAGTAGACTTCTCAAGGATTCCGGGAAATTTTACGAATCCTTGGTTCAATGTTTCTAGAATTAGTTATGATTTTTCAAAGTTACCGAAAAATCTGCCCAGAAAATGCTGCACCACGTTTTTGAAGAAATGTAAGGGCAAAATTGTAATAATAAAGCCATCAAGGGTAGAATGGTAAATAGAGGTGGAAATATCTCTTAGAATATTATTCTAAGTGATATGGTGATATGTTAGGATATCCGGGAAGTCCAAAGCCAGAATCAAAGGTCGGATGTTTGACGACTATACGGTAAAAGGTACGGACGCGTATTGTAACATTAACGCTTATGCTTATGGTATGGTTATATATGATAGTTGCATTCACATGTTGAAACTCTGTTTTGAAAGTTGCTCATGATATGTTTGAATTTGTATACGGGTTATAGTCTTGATAACACCGTTGAGTTTTCCTAGCGCTGAGGACACGATAGGCCATCGTGGCACTGGTTATGTGTAGACTTGGGTAACATACATATTGCAGTGGCTGTGTTATGTTACTTGCTGATATGGTTTTGAAAGTTATAAATGTGATTTTATCATTGTGAAATCTGTCATATACTGTTTGCATAAGCATGAGGTTAACCGTTACCTGAGGTCCAATGGACATTGGACCTCAGTCTTAATGAATAGTACAGGAAAGAAACCGGGATAGAGAAGATGCCGGTGGGTAGAGCCGTGAAGAGGCAACAGTCAAAGGCAAAGGTCGATAGAAGTTCTTAGGACTTAGCTTCTGGCTCGAATTTAACAAAGTTTCTTTGAACAGTTTGGTGTCTAAGGCTGGGTTAATCTATGTGGGAAGCCAATCAGTCGTCGTATAAGTCGGTGAGGCCCCCATGATAGACCCCTACCTGGCCAAACTGTTTAATTAACTGATGTTAGGTTCCAAGTCATGGGTTTAGTTTAAAACTTTCTTTATCAGAGGATTGTATTTAACCTCTGTAAATTGTATCACATGAATATTTCTTCGGGATATTTAATATATCAGCTTATGTCGGGCATCATCATATGTCTGGGCATTTTTATATCAGATACTCGTTGTCCGGATCTTAGCGCACGCTATCAATTTCCGCAGTACTCTAAGCTGTAGCATCTCAAACTCTGTTGTTTTTCTTAAAACTAAGTGTCGACCAACACGATTTTCGAACCTGGAATTTGGGATGTTACAAACTAGCTTCTGCCATTCCAACGAATTAATCTCAATGAAAGTCAACCATAAATATCTATGCAGATGGATTAACTGAAGTGTAGTGAGAGAAGAAGACCAAAGCTTGTGCTAATGTTCCCTTAACACCTACAACGATTATATTAAAGATTGCAACGGTCATTTAATGATCTCTTGATATAAATAGAGTTGCATTCAAGTTTTCTCAGCAACAAAGAAGCTGAAAAACTAACTGCATTCAAGTTTACTAGCTACATTTTTAGTTTTCTCTTGAAAAGTATCTGTTGATACATTGTACTTCAGTGTTTATATCTATCTATTCTTAGAGAGGGTTTATTTGATTCTAAATCATTTATTGTAAATAATCTCAAGTCTTGGGACTTGGAGATTGGTTATTGATTACAATTTGTAAGGGAGAGTAAGTTCTAGTGAGAGAATATTACGCTTAAGTTACAGAGTGTGTAATCAATTGTGGTAGTGAAAAACCCCAAAAGTTTGGAGACTGGACGTATGTCAAGAGTTGGACCAAACTAGTACAAATTCTTGGTGTTTCGCTTTTCTTCCCTAAACACTCTGCAAGCTCTGCTTTAGTGATAAAAAACAAAGCAATCGAAAAAGAATTTTAAAATCCCTAATTCACCCCCTCTTGGTGATTTGCTCCACTATCAATATTGTGTGTGTGTGTGTGTGTCGATGTATATGTATATGTGTGTGTGTGCGTGCGCGCACACATACATACACATACATACATATGTGTGTGTGTGTAAAATTTTTGAAATATTGATTGATCCGTGTCACGCCCTCCTAGTGTCACTTATATATAGAGATTACATAAAGAACCAATAATAACAAAGAAAAAAAAATGTAATATATCACGCGGCGAGATTCAATGAAACAAGGCGTTTTAATTAAATTGGATTAAGCGATATCACTATTTTGAGCAAATTGCCTTACGTACTACGGATCAGATCGTACATATTCAAAGCTAATTTTAATAAGGTGCTAACCATAATTATTTAATGATCATAATTAATGCTAATTTGCCTATGACGATAAGATTATTATGTACAACATGGTCCACTTGTATAGGATGATATGCAGTACTTGACTAAAGGAAGAAAGGGCAGCCAAGGATAAGCACTCGGGCAAATCTCTTAGCAGAAGGAAGGTGTGTAGAACGTTGTCATTAATTCATTTTTGTAAAATATTTCCAGTGGAAATAAAAAATGAGCTAACTCAATTATGAAAGGCGTGAATTAATAAATTAGGGAAAATCATTTTATAAAATGCATATAATTTTTTGCCAAATTGCAGCACATAATTATTTGGCTTGTAGTACATCATAATTATTTAAGGATTACAATTAATGTACTTCATATTCATCAAATGATAGCAGGTCCAAAATAAAACATCTAACGATAAATCTATTATATACAACATGATCCACTTGCGCCTGTATCTATTAATTAATGCAAAGTTGTGTACAACTCCCTCTAGTTCTTAGTATTATAAGACACTAATTACTAATTATCATAAATCAATGAAGGATAGTTAAGTCATTAAATTTGTCTTAAATTGATAATTTTGGGAAAATTAAAATAAAGGACCTAAATAAAATAATATTTAACTAGAAGGACCATAAAAATTGTAATTATTAAAAAGGACCGAATAAACTTAAAAGTACTAAATTACCCTTTAGTTTCCCCAATATAGAAAACAAAGAGCAAAGCGTATTCTTTTGTCCTCCCGTGAATATCAAGGTGAGGTCATTTGAGGATGCAGTATTGGAAATTAAAAATGACGATATTTGGTAAAAGTGTATGCATAGCAATAAAGTTCAAGAACAACTTTGATCTAATTAACTTCTTGTTTTCACGGGATTACCAAAAATCTCTGTTTTTAACTTCTAATACTGGATTTCAAATGGCCCCACCTTGATATTTAGGGAATGACGAAAGAATGTACTTTGTTCTTTATTTTTTGCGTTAGGGAAGCAAAAAGGTAATTTAGTACTTTTAAGCTTATTCGGCCCTTCTTGATAATTACAATTTTTATGGTTCTTCTAATTAAATATTATTTTATTTTGGTCCTTTATTTTAATTTTCCCTAATTTTTTTTAACTTTGCCCGGTTTAAATTATGCATGCGATCTAATTTTTCTAACTTTGAACCCCAGTTAATAACAAGAGTAAGTGAGAAAAAAGTAATTGAAGAGGCTGTAAGTGCCTTATATTTGGGACTTAAAGCTGCTTCTTGGTGCCTTATGCGCAATCAATAGGAACAAAATTTTGGGGAAAATCATAAATTGAGCCAACAAAGTTGATTGAGGTATACTCCTCTCGTTCTATATTCTATATATAGGGTAGAGAGAGAAGAAATTTGTTTATCCTATTTATAAGGTAAAGAGAGAAATTTTTGCACATGAATGTACAATTTTATCCTTTATTTATTATTATGTTGACTTTGTTTTTATAGGATATAATGTATATTAAAAAGAGGTAAAGTTAAACCGTTGTTGAATTTTATGAAAGAGTTAATAAGGTTTAAAGGTTTTTTTTTTTTTTTTTGTCTGTGAAAAATGGTAAAAGTGACTTATATTTAGGATTAGAGGCCACATAGGTATATCCAAGTCCAAAGTAAACTTCTTATCTGACTTTGATATTTAACATCAAAGCTAATATATTAAATATTATCCATGACATTATGGGAAGATGATACTTTTAGAATCTTTTTTCTGCTTATCTGATTAGAATCTCAAATCCACCACCTTTAAATCAAAAAAATGTATTGCTCCTATTTAATATTTTAATAAACTTTTACTATAACCTCAGTAAGGAAATAAAAACCCTTCCTCTGTTCTCCCTACATTCTGATGCTTCCTCGGGGCTAGGTGAATTTCCCATATTAACGAAAGCGCAAATCTCTTCTAACCCCTTCGTTGGCTAACTTTTAAAGTAAACAAACCGATTCCCTCTATAAATTATTTTTTATTTTGTCTATATTGCTGTTATGAATTATGTATATTAAATTTTAAGAGTTTAAATATTTCTAGTTATGTTTAAAAAACTAATATTTTAAAATAGTGAATGCGAAACATCCATTTTATAATTTGATGGTGGAGATGTGATTCTAAGAAGTAAAGAAAGAAAGGGAAAAATGAGAGAATCCAATTTTTTTCCCTCATGTTATAAATTGTCCATCATTGTAATTCTGAATTGATTTCTTCACCAATATTTCATATGTCTGGTCCATTTTGGAGGGCGCATTATAACTTGTGCATAAAAAATAAACTAATGCTGACTTAATTTGCCAAGTGACATTATTAAAAAGGAAACTAATAATGTTATACCCGCATCACCATGTACGTCGCCCTATATATAAAGGCATGCATATAGGTTTTCTCAGCATCCATCAAGAGCTTCACAAACTAAAACAATAATGGCTCTTAGAGTTGAATTGTCTTGTCTTGCTTTTCTAATCTCACTACTCCTGAGCTTCACTTCAATGGCTAATTCTGTAAGTAATTGCTCTCTTGTAAGCTTTTCTCTTCTACTTATTTTGTGCGTGGGTGTTACTGCATGCACTACTAGATCTAAGGGTATATAACCTCGAGATAGATTTTATCAAATTAGCTTAAACTAAACATATATCTATATCTAAAAGTTTAATATATATGCACGCAGCAGCAGTGCCAATATGTTGTGAGAGTTAAGACAGGAGATCGCCGTAGTGCAGGAACGGACTCCATGATCAGCCTCAAGTTAAGGGCGTCCAACGGAAATAGCTTTACCGTCAACAACCTTGAAGGTTGGGGAATAATGGGACCCGGTCACGAATACTTCGAGCGCGGCAACCTTGACGTCTTTAGCGGCAAGGCCACTTGCGTCAATGTTTGCGCCATCACCGTCACCTCCAACGGTGCAGGGTACAAGCCAGGGTGGTACTTGGATTACGTTGAAATCACCGTCAGCGGCGGTGTATCTAAGAATGTAAAATTTCCGGTGAACCAGTGGCTGGCTCTAGACGAAAGGCCCCATCATCTCTATGCCGACGTCAACCTATGCCCCCGCTTCGGTGGCTTAGAACCAATTCTCTCTTATGTGTGACCATTCTACATTACCAAAATCTGTATATTTTACCTCTTTGCCTTATTAGTAATATGATTATAAAAAATAAATAGGCCCTGAGGTAGTATTATGTATCTGGCTTTTGTTTGTGTTGTGTTTTATGTAATATTTGTCTTTTGTCTCATTTCAATATCAATAATAATTCCCCTTCATGGTGCGAACTTATCGTTTTGTCCGGATTTACATGTTTAACTTCTTGATGACAGTAAAGTGCGAAATAAATTTTCTAAGAATTGCAAGGCAGTTTTTTTTTTTTTAATCCGCTCGGCAGTGATACAATTAGTAACCATTTTTTTTTTTAAAAAAAAAAAAAAGAGTTACAACCTTGGAGTCTCATTATATAGACTCTTTCTTTTTCGGTTTCGTCATTAGTTTTGTTTTGTTTAGTGGAATTACTAAAAAAGAAAAATAACAAGAAAAAGGGACGCTGCTTGGGGAAAACGAGTGGGACTGAGAGATCGAGTTACACACAAACGTAAAATTATTGATATTTAATTTGTTTCTATTTTAAAATATAAATTACTCTGTTCCTGCTTATCCTAATTCAATTTTGCATGAAAATTAATGAAATCCACATTTCTCAATGAATATTATTAGCGCGACTACTTATAAATTTTATATCATAGACGTATACAAAAATTAATATAGAGTTATTTCCAAGTTAAAAAAAAAATTCCAAGATAAATTTGAAATTTGAAAATATTCTTCTTATTCAGAAATCTATACATAAACACCATTTCTTTTAAAATTAAATTAATCATGGTATAAATCCTTATTTTGTTCTATTTAATAATGAATCGTACACTATGGTATGCACACATTCTTTACCCATATATTTATTTTCAGGAAGAATTTCCCTCCCGCGCTCATTTATTGACTTATTATCATTAATTCTCTTTTATGTCAAGCTTTCTCAAACTTTTTGAAAAAAGCCATGAAAAGTTGACTTGCTTTTTGTTTAATATTTATGGAGAATCGCATCTCATTTCCAATGAACTAAGATGAATAAAGACAAAATATAATAGGATGAGACGCAAAAAATATACTTCGAATACGCAGGGGTGTGGGTGTCGGCGGGAGATCATTTTGGACCATGTAACAATATGAGGGGCAATATGGTTCTTAGACTGACTTATTCAAATCTTTTAGAGTAGCTCTAATTTGTCATGAATTTGAAAAGACCACATTGTCCTCTTTAACTTCAAATTAAATTACGAAATTTCAGTTGTAAATTTGTGATATGAAATTCCTTATTTGTTGTCCGATTTCATACTTATGCAAGGTATGCTATTTATTCCATGGCTTATGTTCATCTCTGCACATGTTCATGCTGCGTAAAAGGTTCACAGAACTAATTATATCACCGTAATGTGATGTTAATGTGACGCTAATTTTGGGGTTCATGCGCTCCTGAATTCACATTGAAGTGATTCAAGACTTGATTGGAAGCTCCCAAGACACAGCCAATTGCAATTATTGGGTCCAGTGAAATGTGTTAGTCCCTTACAGTGTCCGACAATAACTTGAAGAGGATTACTTCCTAGAGGACACTTGAGCAACCAAAAATAAAGGAAGCTCCAGATAATATCTAACTATATACACCAGTTTCATATTATTTTGAGGCTGTTTGGGCCACTTGGGACATTGCAATCTCTAGGATTCCATTTTGGGCTAAACAAAATCAACTTCAACCAGTGGCGGACCTACCTTAGTGCCAATGTGGGCAAGTGCAGACACAAAATATATATAATTTAAAAGAAATGAATGATAATGTGTATAGGTGGTGTAATGGTTATCTTAGTCAATTCCCTCCATCAGGTCTCCGATTTCAACCCAAGTTCCTCTTCTTTTTTTTGTTTTTTTGTTTTTATCTTTTTCCATTTCCCATCGTTCCCTCTCTACGACTCTGCCTTAGTTCTCTGCGTTCCGCCGTCGCTCTCTGCCTCATCCGCCGTGACTCAACCATTGCCCGTCCGCCTGTCGCTCAACCGTCGCTCAAGGCCTCTCAACAGTAAGTTTCCTCCATAAGGTTTTCTTGTTTCCGAATGAAAACTGATCTTTTTATGATTTTTGGTATTAATACTGCTATTCGACTTGATTTTTGCTTATATATTGTCTTCTTTCCTTCTTTTCATAGATTAAAGTCGCATGTTTTGCTTCGATTTTAGTTTGATCAGTGTGCATTTGTGTTTTTCCCCTCTTTATTTGTCACTATGAAGTTTGATCTCACTTAATTCTCTGCTAATTTAGTTTTGTGGTTTTGCTTTGAAGCTTCAAATTTGGTGTTTAGTAGCAATTTGATTTAGACATGGTTGTTTTGGATTGAAAGTCTGGTAAAATCAAACTCTGCAAAATTTTTTTGAGATTTGAGTTTTTCACCCATGAGTTAGGTGATGAAGGTCCGATGAAATCAAATACCTACAAAATGTCATTTCTCAATTTAGAGCCCTAAACTGCCATTTTCATATTTAATCTAATTTTCAAGCACCTACAATTGAAAAAAATTAAACCAATATCAAATCCTCTCAAAACTCAATGATTAAAAATAATTACAATAATTATAACAATTTTGCCCTTTTTTGTTCTAATTCTATACATTTACTCTTAATCTCAATTAATAACAATGAATGCTGTAACATCCCAAATTCCAGGTTCGAAAATCGTGTCGGTCGACACTTAGTTTTAAGAAAAACAACAGAGTTTGAGATGCTACAGCTTAGAGTACTGCGGAAATTGATAGTGTGCGCTAAGATCCGGACAACGAGTATCTGATATAAAAATACCCAAACATATGATGATGCCCGACATAAGCTGATATATTAAATATCCCGAAGGAATATTCATGTGATACAATTTATAGAGATTTGAATACATTTCTCTGATAAAGAAAGTTTTAAACTAGACCTAACATCAGTTATTCAGTCAATTTGGCCAGGTCGGTGTTCAATCTAATGGGAGTCTTACCAACTCTATGGCGACTTGTGACAACCCACCGATGAATCCTTCCTTAGTTTAAGCACCAAATAGACCGATATAACTTTGTTAAATTCGTGCCAGACTACCCTGCTCGTCATGCCTCTACCGACCTTCATCTTTGACTGCTGCCTCTATACAGCTCTATCCACCGGCACCTTCTCTATCCCGATTTCTTTCCTGTACTATTCATTAAGACTGAGGTCCAATGTCCATTGGACCTCAGGTAACGGTTAACCTCATGCTTATGCAAACAGTATATGACAGATTTCACAATGATAAAATCACATTTATAACTTTCAAAACCATATCAGCAAGTAACATAACACAGCCACTGCAATATGTATGTTACCCAAGTCTACACATAACCAGTGCCACGATGGCCTATCGTGTCCGCAGCGCTAGGAAAACTCAACGGTGTTATCAAGACTATAACCTGTATACAACTCAAATCCATGAGCAATTTTAAAACAGAGTATCAACATGTGAAAACAATTATCATATATAACCATACTATAAGCATAAGCGTTAATGTTACAATACGCGTCCGTACCTTTTACCGCATAGTCATCAAACATCCGACCTTTGATTCCGGCTTTGGACTTCCCGGATATCCTAACATATCACCATATCACTTAGAATAACATTCTAAGAGATATTTACACCTCTATTTACCATTCTACCCTTGATGGCTTTATTATTACAATTTTGCCCTTACATTTCTTCAAAAACGTGGTGCAGCATTTTCTGGGCAGATTTTTTTGGTAACTTTGAAAAATCATAACTAATTCTAGAAAAATCAAAATGAGGATCCGTAAAATTTCCCGGAATCCTTAAGATGTCTATTTTCAAGGAAAAATTTTACCCAGATTTCACGGAAAATTCCCAGATTCTAGTTTTATTAATGCTGCCCAGAAATTTCCCTGAAAACGTAGCCTTATCTTCTGAGATTTTTAACTTGTTGTACAGAACTTCAAATGATACATTCTTTATATATTTGAAAAGCCCTAGATGTCTACTTTCACCATAAATTTTCTCAGAATTTTAGAACATCATCTTCTTCATAAAATACTGACGTTTTTACCCCTGACTCCAGAAAACACTAATTGATGAAATTCCGTCAAAGCTTCGCTATTTTGATCCTAATCTTCCAAAAATTTTGATATAACTTCTTCTTCATCAATTTTTCGAAATAAATGCAATGGAAACCATAAAAACATGAAAATAAAACTGGATTGGGAAGATTGATGATCAAAACAACATTTCTAGCATTTCTATCTTATAACCTAAGAACTTAAACTCAAAAGCTAAAAACTCTCTTACCTCTTGAAGAACACTTGCTACCTACTTCCAGCAGCTCCTTACTCTCTCCCTCCTCTCTATGTTTTTCGGTTGAGGCTTGAGAAATTGGTGAGAAACTTGTGAAGGGAAGAGCTCTATTTATAGGAAATCAAATGAGTAGGCACCAAGTAATTCAATTTGATCTTGGCCCTTGAGGTTTGTGCAATACCCTAAAAATCCTACTTAGGATAAGTATCATAATTTAGTAAATAATACCTATTGGAAATAGGTGAATATAAGGTCTCAAACACCTTGTATTGAATGTATCTTATTATTAGGACAATTTGTCCTAAGATTAAATAATATGCAAATAGGTCCCTAAAATATTTATGGGTTATTAAATACCCTGAGAAAATTATGATAAAATCCTAAGAGGCAACTAAATATTTATTAAAAATTAGAAAGTATGTTGTCTCTAATTTAGGTAATTTATTAAATTATTACCTTGGAAAAATTACAGGAGAAAAATCTAAAAGTATTGGGGGACCATATTGAACCCTATGATTTTTAATATTATGCATGGTGCATAAATTATCAATGTCAGTGAAATAGTTGTGAGATAATAATTATTACTAATTAAGAAAATTGTCAACAATTAGTAAGTGAGTAATTAGATAATTAATGACTAATTGTTTAGACATAAGATAAAGAGAAAAAGGTGGAAATTACTTAAAATAAATATACATATATAAATAAAAACGAAAATTAGAAGAAAAATAAAGAAAAATGAAATGAAAATTAAGAAATTAATATCTAGATATTTGCATTAAAATAACATTACAAGTTAAGACATGTGGTAATTAAGTAATATTATAATAGTAAAAATGTGGACAGGATAAATGACCACGGATAGAAATAAAATCCTACCTAGAAAACCATGAACTAGATTTCTTGAGTCAGAGTATATTAGGAACAAGTGAATTTCTATCTCGGAGTGGACTGTCTCCGAAGTCATTTCTGTAACCGACGGAGTGATTTGGAGATCCGAATAGGAAGATATTTTGTATAATTAAAGCAGATAGCCAAAAGGAGAACTAATAGAAAATAATCCCGTTGTGGGAATCTGGGGATAAGTGGGGAAAAACCAGAGTATAATGTTAATCAGTGGATTTTTGTCTCGGAGTTAGTACCTGACAACGTTATTTCTGTAGCCGGGCACGAATACCGAGGATTTTCAGCTGATAACAGAATGTTCTCAGCAGGATCAGAAACTGAGTTAAATTAGATAATTTGAAAGAGGAAGAAAAGACCTCCAGCGTCTTGTTCCCGGAATTTTAAGATTTTACGAAATTTCGCGATTAGGATACCGAACCAGGAATTTTACCTGATAAAGCAAGATGACATAAGACTTGATGATGCAGCAGGGATGACATCATCCTTGAGAGGTGTAAGGCCAAGATCTTGCCACCTCCAAGAAGTGCGATCCAACGGTCAGAATTCAACCAGACAAAGTTCAATGAAATTACGAAAATGCCATTGCCTTTTTCTATAAATAGCCTTCACCTTCTCTTCATTCTTTACAAATCCTAGAGCTTTCTAGAGAGAGATTTTAGAGAGAAGGAAGAGTCTGTGGAAATAGCAAAGTGCCGGGTAAGTTCTTCGGTCCCTAGTCTTTAGTTTTAGTGTTTCTTTCGATAATTGTTGTAGAAATGCTAGGTTGATCTTTAATCTTCCAGGTATGTTTAGAAATCATGTTCTAGGGGTAATTAAGGTATTAATTTCGAAAATCATTATGGAGTTGGAGATATGTTGAAAGTCTGGAAGATTAGGGTCAAGGTAACAAAGTGCTAGCAAAATTCCGCCAATTAGGGGATCAGGGGCAAAATGGTAATTTGTACCTAAAATGCCTGTTATGATATCAAATATTGATAAATGTGATATTATCATTATAGGATATCAGTAATCTTGTTCCGCTGTCATTTCGCTGTCGTTCCGATGTTTTCCGTCAAAAGTACAATTTATTGTCAACGTACTAAACGCTCGTCAACGAAGGTACGTTCGCATACTGGTAACTTTAACTCTGATGTTTACTGTATGCATATATGTGCTATGTGTATGATATGCTTATGTGAATTAACTGATAGCTCTGTGGTACGTTCGCGTACTGTAACACTAACTCTGATGTTTATGTTATGCATATATGTGGTATGTGTGCATATAAAGGTTAGAGAGTATCTGTAATGCTGGGAGCGATATGTTCATATGCTGGGAGCGATATGTCTGTATGCTGGGAGCGATATGGTCGCATGCTGGGAGCGATATATATGCATTGGTTATGATAGTTTGCTTGAGTATGCGGGTTGGTGTTGTGGTATGTGTTGTCTATATATTGTGTATGTAAACATGAGGTTAACCATTACCTGGGATCCGTATGTATGGGACCTCAGCTCTTAACATAGCGTCAGGGTCGGGAGAACCAAGGACGGAGGATAAGGGGAAGCGCAAGCAGGTCGTCTAGAAGACCCGGCTGAAGATTTCCTTTGATGTCCCGGCAGAAGCCTTCGTATTATTGCTTTTCTTCACTTTTAAACCACGCGGTTTCTATACCGCTATTGTATCCAACCAAACTTATGTCATTTTGAATATATATATCAGATACTCTTCCGCTCAAATGGTCTACTCTGATTATTTTAAATGATTTTTGATGAAAAAATAATATTCCGATTTTGAAAATTGGGATGTTACAGTTTGCTTGGAGAAGAGGCATAAATCCTTGCCCTACACCTCCTCTTGACCGTCCTCCCCCCTCTCTACTTCTAGAAATTATTTTGCTTTGTCTCCAAGAAATTCTACTTATCCCCTAATTACTCCCAAATGCTAATTTAGTTAAGTGTAATCGAGTGTTCTTATTTAGGATCCAATTTCTCTTTTGAAATCCTAATTTTATGATTAGATTTATGGTGATTTTTAATTCCCGAAACACTTAGGTATGAATTTTAAATGTATCCGAAATTAACTTTGGGAATAGCCAAGTTGATGCTCATAATTCACTGATCTCAAATATGTATTTATCTTAAACACTTAGTTTTACTATTTCAAGATATGATTTAATTTCCATAGGCTCTCATTTTAATTTCTTTTAAATAAACAATTTCTTGCTCCCCAAGACATCTACTTGCTCCATAAGTTATCTCAATCTTCTTCTACACACTACTTGGTCTACTACACTCACATACTCACACAACTTCTAACCATATACACTCCTTCACCATACACACATTTCGCCACACACATATATCACACATACTTGCCTTGGCTTCTTCCATACACTATTGACCATTTATGATTATCCCATGTGCTTTGTTTAATTGAATTTAGATAAAATGAGATTACTTCCTCCTTACTCCAAGTAAAAACCGTCCCCTCCTTCTTGGTATTATTTATTCAATTATATTTTTAATGCTCTTACATTTTTAAGGAGAAAATTCTCTCATTAGTCCACTTAGATTTAGGATTTATGGTTAATATAATTTAATTCTTTCATTTATTTACCATTAAATAGGAATTTTTGTCTCATAGAAATAAATTAGGAATAATTATTTTAAATCCTAACTTTAATTTCCAACATCATGTTTTGGGGGTTACTAGGTTTAACCACCAAAATTGACAAAGTTTCTAATTTAATTTTAATGATTGATAACTTCTTATGTGCTAATTTTAGCTTCTAAATATCATTCGATCCTTAATTTAATTGATTTTTCCTTAATTATGACCTTTATAAATTAATTACTAGCTAATCTCAAAAATTACTAGAGCATCTCAATTATTGCAATTTCAATTGCCCAATAATTATTACTAATTTTCTCTAATTGATTTTATCATCCTCCGATGTTTTTAATTGCTTAGAAAATGGTATAATTCCTAAAAATGATAATAAATCAACTAAAAAGTTGGAGACAACATATTCTCCAATTTTAATAAATATTTTGTTGCCTCTTAGGATTTATCATAACATTCTCAGGGTATTTTATGACCCATAAATTCACTTAGGGATTTTTAGCTCTTTATTTACTCTAATTTCACGAGAAATCACCTTAAAAGATAAGGTAATTATTTTACTAGTTTTGAGACCACAAATTCACCTATTGTAATAGGTGTCATTTATCAAAATTTAATATTTACATGTATTATGAAAATTGGGGTATTACAAATGCACTTTAAGCTCAATAATTATGATAAAACCCTCAAATAAAGGATGAAAATATATAATAATACAAGGATTTGTCATATACTTTTAGTCATTTAAATTTACACGAGGTATACTTTTGATCCTTTAACTTTATAAAGTATGTTTTTGGTCCTATAATTCTAATACAGTCAATATTTTCTGTTAGTAGGATTGAGCCTATTTGGGTTAGTGGTGGGTGTGGTGGTTTATTTTCTATCTAACTTTTGTTGAAGCCTGATAGAAAAAGAGTTAGGTTGTAAATGTGATTTGTGTTTGAATCGACACTAGCAAAAGTAGCTTTTTTTCCAAACAAATATGTGTTTCGGTTAGCGGTTAAAAAGTGAGTTGGGATACAAAATGGCCAAAAAGGGTATGAATCTTATTGAATACTACATATATTAATATTAGTTGTATATATTGTCATAATTGAAAGAAAAATGTAAATGTAAATTTAAATTTGAGGAGAAAAAGTTTAATTATATTTAAAAATTAATAAACAATAAAGCCTTTAAGTAAATATATTTAATGTAAAAAGTTTCCATATAAATTAGAATGTGTAGAAATGTTTTTTTTTCTCCCCTAATTATACCAATTTAACTGATTTTAAATATTTTTCTCCATAGATTTATTTATCTGCAAAAGTAGAATTTTTAATTGAAAGAAAAGAAATGAGAAAATTAACAAAGAGAAAATGCAAGATGCGTGTGCCCTACATGAGTGAAAGGATGGCAAGGAGACGTCTCAGACATGCAAGATGCATTGATGTCCTAATGTACTGAGATAATTAGGCAATAGATAAGACGTGCGAGCCCTATGTGAGTAAACAGCATCCTAATGCATCCAAAAGTTTTTTTTTTTTAAAAGCTACTTTTTAGGGAAAAGTTGGATTAAAAAAAAGCTAACCCAAACAGATAAATGTTATTTTTCACTGGGCTTCTGCGCAAACTGGTCCAAACACTGGTCAAACACTGCTCTCCAAACAAGCTTATTAACAGTATTAGAAATATAAGACCAAAGTATATTTTATAAAATTAAGGAATTAAAAGTATACCTCATAAAAAATTTAAATGATTAAAATTATACTTTAGCTCTTAAAATTGTTAAGATATACCAGCGGAAATTCATAGCCGAACCTTTAACAATTATAAATATAGTAAGACAACAAAAATTTATTTTAAAAAGATTAAAATATTTCTGTACCAACCTGAGGGCTTCACATAGAACCCGGAGACCAGAATACCATGGTAATTAAACCCGGACCGGCCGGTTCAAACTAGAAACCGGTGAACTGGCCGTGAATCCGGTCCGAAAAACCATAAAAACCGGGGTCGACAGCTAATATTTTAAAAAAAGAAAGTGGAAGACGGAGAGGAAGAAAGTGGCAGCCAAAGCTCATATCAGCATAAAAATAGAGGAGCAATGAATTACAAAGATCACTGGACTCGGAGCAATAGCTACTTCTCTCCCCTCAGAAACCGCCGGAGATCAACAAGGAGGGAGGCCACCAGATGTCGACGATGGTAAATGTGCCGAGGTGTTGATTGACGGTACACAACCTGTGAGATTAGGGAACATACAAGCAGAGAGAAAGGGGAGGGAGACCAATGGAGAAGCCATTGCTGATGGCTTTGGAGAAGCCATGGCTGATAGCCTTGCGAAACGAAAGAAACAGAGAGAAAATAATGAGAGAGAAAAGAAAGAGAAATGAATAGAAAGAGGGAAGGGTGAAACACTTGGGGAAAGAGTGAAAAGTGATGTGACGTAGTGACTTGGGGAAAGAGTGAAAAGTGAAAAGACAATTCTCTGCTTTTATTCAATGGTTAATTAATGTGATCACTCATATTTTTAACCAATGGGTAATAGCCAATAAAGGAAAATATGTTGGTTATAATAATCTTAAAATCTTTACTTTCTCACCGGTTTGGGCCCGGTCTGACCCACTGACCCTTAACTCAGTATCCCAACCGGTTCAATGACCGGTCCAGGTTTAATAACCTTGCAGAATACCCCTTTTATTTGCAACTCTGTAGATATAGTTTACGTTCATTTAACCACAATTTACAATTAAAATTGTTTAAGGACCTTATCTTTTGAATCTGACAGTTTTTTATATCTAAAGACAGAAACAGTTAAGCCAAGCATCAACCCTTGTTCCTGTCACCATTATTTATTTATTCTCATCAATTGAATGAAGATGTGCATTTGGCTTCTTTGAACTTTGCAAAACCACGTACTGAGACAATATTCTGTTCCATATAAATAAATATACTTATTAATGTGCACGAGACATTTTAAGGGAGATATATATAACTAATAAAAATATATTCGTGTATCAAAAAATTAAAATAAAAATGTCGATCAACAAGTGTTGTTACTAGTGGAAGGGATATCACCCCCTTAGTATAATGCTATTTGCTCTAGCGTGAATGTATAATAAAAGAGCAAATTGATTGAAGTTTCAACACTTTTCTAGAGGCGTACGCCAATATGTGTGTCTATATATATCTACACACATATATATACATATACCTACACACACATACATATCTATGTGTGTGCGCATATACATATGTATTTATGTGTGTGTATATGTGTGTGTCTATACACATACATACATACGTACATACATACATATGTATATGCGCATGTGCCAGCACCCACACACACATATAATTTTTGAAATATTGATTGATCCGTGTCCCTCCTAGTGTCACTTATCTATAGAGATTACAGAAAGAACCAATAATAACAAAAAAAAAAAAGAAGTAATATATCATGCAGCGAGCTAGATTCAATGAAACAAGGCGTTTTAATTAAATTGGATTAAGCAATATTACTATTTTGAGCAAATTGCCTTACGTACTACGGATCAGATCGTACATATTCAAAGCTAATTTTACTTGGTATGATGTACCGCTATTGTATCCAGCTAGACTTACGGCATTTTGAAATACAAGTATCAGTTACTCTCTTGCTCCGATGCTCTACTCTGATGTAAAAAAAAAAATTATACTGCTTTTGAAAAGTTGAGACGTTACAAGTTTGATCTCGCTTAATTCTCTGCTAATTTAGTTTTGTGGTTTTGCTTTGACGCTTCAAATTTGGTGTTTAGTAGTAATTTGATTTGGACATGGTTGTTTTGAATTGAAAGTCTGGTAAAATCAAACTCTGCAAAATTTTTTTGAGATTTGAGTTTTTCACCCGTGAGTTAGGTGATGAGAGCCTGATGAAATCAAGTACCTACAAAATGTCATTTCTCAATTTAGAGCCCCAAACTGCCATTTTCATATTTAATCTAATTTTCAAGCACCTACAATTGGAAAAAATTAAACCAATATCAAATCCTCTCAAAACTCAATGATTAAAAATAATTACAATAATTATAACAATTTTTCCCTTTTTTGTTCTAATTCTATGCATTTACTCTTAATCTCAATTAATAACAATGAATGCATTTTAAGCTCAATAATTATGATAAAACCCTCAAATAAAGGATGAAAATATATAATAATACAAGGATTTGTCATATACTTTTAGTCATTTAAATTTATACGAGGTATACTTTTGATCCTTTAACTTTATAAAGTATGCTTTTGGTCTTATAATTCTAACACAGTCAATATTTTCTGTTAATAGGATTGGGTCTGTTTGGGTTAGTGGTGGGTGTGATAGTTTATTTTCTATCTGACTTTTGTAAAAGCCTGATAGGAAAAAAGTTAGGTTGTAAATGTGATTTGTGTTTGAAACGACACTAGCAAAAGTAGATTTTTTTTTTTCCAAACGAATACGTGTTTGGGTTGGCGGTTAAAAAGTGAGTTGGGATACAAAATGACCAAAAAGGGTATGAATCTTATTGAATACTACATATATTAATATTAGTTGTATATATTGTGATAATTGAAAGAAAAATGTAAATTTAAATTTAAATTTGAGGAGAAAAAGTTTAATTATATTTAAAAATTAATAAACAATAAAGCCTTTAAGTAAATATATTTAATGTAAAAAGTTTCCATATAAATTAGAATGTGTAGAAATGTTTTTTTTTCTCCCCTAATTATACCAATTTAACTGATTTTAAATATTTTTCTCCATAGATTTATTTATCTGCAAAAGTAGAATTTTTAATTGAAAGAAAAGAAATGAGAAAATTAACAAAGAGAAAATGCAAGATGCGTGTGCCCTATATGAGTGAAAGGATGGCAAGGAGACGTCTCAGACATGCAAGATGCATTGATGTCCTAATGTACTGAGATAATTAGGCAATAGATAAGACGTGCGAGCCCTATGTGAGTAAACAGCATCCTAATGCATCCAAAAGTTTTTTTTTTTTTAAAAGCTACTTTTTAGGGAAAAGTTGGATTAAAAAAAAAGCTAACCCAAACAGATAAATGTTATTTTTCACTGGGCTTCTGCGCAAACTTGTCCAAACACTGGTCAAACACTGCTCTCCAAACAAGCTTATTAACAGTATTAGAAATATAAGACCAAAGTATATTTTATAAAATTAAGGAATTAAAAGTATACCTCATAAAAAATTTAAATGATTAAAATTATACTTTAGCTCTTAAAATTGTTAAGATATACCAGCGGAAATTCATAGCCGAACCTTTAACAATTATAAATATAGTAAGACAACAAAAATTTATTTTAAAAAGATTAAAATATTTCTGTACCAACCTGAGGGCTTCACATAGAACCCGGAGACTAGAATACCATGGTAATTAAACCTGGACCGGCCGGTTTAGACTAGAAACCGGCGAACCGGCCGTGAATCCGGTCCAGAAAACCATAGAAACTGGGGTCGACAGCTAATATTAAAAAAAAAAAAGAAAGTGGAAGACGGAGAGGAAGAAAATGGCAGCCAAAGCTCATATCAACATAAAAATAAAGGAGCAATGAAGTATAGAGATCACTGGACTCGGAGCAATAGCTACTTCTCTCCCCTCAGAAACCGCCGGAGATCAACAAGGAGGGAGGCCACCGGATGTCAACGATGGTAAATGTGCCAAGGTCTTGATCGACGGTAGACAACCTATGAGATTAGGGAACATACAAGCAGAGAGAAAGGGGAGGGAGACCAATGGAGAAGCCATTGCTGATGGCTTTGGAGAAGCCATGGCTGATAGCCTTGCGAAACGAAAGAAACAGAGAGAAAATAATGAGAGAGAAAAGAAAGAGAAATGAATAGAAAGAGGGAAGGGTGAAACACTTGGGGAAAGAGTGAAAAGTGATGTGAGGCAGTGACTTGGGGAAAGAGTGAAAAGTGAAAAGACAATTCCTGCTTTTATTCAATGGTTAATTAATGTGATCACTCATATTTTTAACCAATGGCTAATAGCCAATAAAGGAAAATATGTTGGTTATAATAATCCTAAAATCTTTACTTTCTCACCGGTTTGGTCCCAATTTGACTATGGTCTGACCCACTGACCTTTAACCCAGTATCCCAACCGGTTCAATGACCAGTCTAAGTTTAATAACCTTGCAAAATACTCCTTTTATTTGCAACTTTGTAGATATAGTTTACGTTCATTTAACCACAATTTACAATTAAAATTGTTTAAGGACCTTATCATTTGAATATGACAGTTTTTTATATCTAAAGACAGAAACAGTTAAGCCAAGCATCAACCCTTGTTCCTGTCACCATTATTTATTTATTCTCATCAATTGAATGAAGACGTGCATTTGGCTTCTTTGAACTTTGCAAAACCACGTACTGAGACAATATTCTGTTCCAAATAAATAAATATAGTTATTAATGTGCACGAGACATTTTAAGAGTGATATATATAACTAATAAAAATATATTCGTGTATCAAAAAATAAAAATAAAAATGTGGATCAACAAGTGTTGTTACTAGTGGAAGGGATATCACCCCCTTAGAATAATGCTATTTGCTCTAGCGTGAATGTATAATAAAAGAGCAAATTGATTGAAGTTTCAACACTTTTCTAGAGGTGTACGCCAATATGTGTCCAATATGTGTGTCTATATATATCTACACACACATATATACATATACCTACACACACATACATATCTGTGTGTGTGCGCATATACATATGTATTTATGTGTGTGTATATGTGTGTGTGTCTATACACACATATACATACATACATACGTACATACATACATATGTATATGCGCGCGAACACCCACACACACATATAATTTTTGAAATATTGATTGATCCGTGTCCCTCCTAGTGTCACTTATCTATAGAGATTACAGAAAGAACCAATAATAACAAAAAAAAAAAAAAGAAGTAATATATCATGCAGCGAGCTAGATTCAATGAAACAAGGCGTTTTAATTAAATTGGATTAAGCAATATTACTATTTTGAGCAAATTGCCTTACGTACTACGGATCAGATCGTACATATTCAAAGCTAATTTTAATAAGGTCCACTTGTATAGGATGATATGCAGTACTTGACTAAAGAAAGAAAGGGCAGCCAAGGATAAGCACTCGGGCAAATCTCTTAGCAGAAGGAAGGTGTGTAGAACGTTATCATTAATTCATTTTTGTAAAATATTACCAGTGGAAATAAAAAATGAGCTAACTCAATTATGAGAGGCGTGAATTAATAAATTAGGGAAATAGGGAAAATCATTTTATAAAGTGCAAATAATTTTTTGCCAAATTGCAGCACATAATTATTTGGGGTGTAGTACATCATAATTATTTAAGGATTACAATTAATGTACTTCATATTCATCAAATGATAGCAGGTCCACAATAAAACATCTAACGATAAATGTATTATATATAACATGATCCACTTGCGCCTGTATCTATTAATTAATGCAAAGTTGTGTACAACTCCCTCTAGTTCTTAGTATTATAAGACACTAAGTACTAATTATCATAAATCAATGAAGCATAATTAAGTCATTAAATTTGTCTTAAATTGATAAATTTTTTCAACTTTGCCCGGTTTAAATTATGCATGCGATTTAATTTTTCTAACTTTGAACCCCAGTTAATAACAAGAGTAAGTGAGAAAAAAGTAATTGAAGAGGCTGTAGGTGCCGTATATTTGGGACTTAAAGCTGCTTCTTGGTGCCTTATGCGCAATCAATGGGAACACAATTTTGGGGAAAATCATAAATTAAGCAAACAAAGTTGATTGAGGTATACTCCTCTCGTTCTATATTCTATATATAGGGTAGAGAGAGAAGAAATTTGTTTATCCTATTTATAAGGTAAAGAGAGAAAATTTTGCACATGAATGTACAATTTTACCCTTTATTTATTATTATGTTGACTTTTTTCTTATAGGATATAATGTATATTAAATAGAGGTAAAGTTAAACTGTTGTGGAGTTTTATGAAAGAGTTAATAGGGTTTAAAAAGTTTTTTTTTTCCTGTCTATGTGAAAGATGGTAAAAGTGACATATTCTTCGGACTAGAGGCCACAGAGGTATATTGAAGTTCGAAGTAAACTTCTTATCTGACTTTGATATTTAGCATCAAAGCTAATATATTAAGTATTATCCATGACATTACCGGAAGATGATACTTTTAGAATCTTTTTTCTGCTTATCTCCTTAGAATCTCAAATCCACCACCTTTAAATTAAAAAAAAAAAAATGTATTGTTCCTATTTAATATTTTAATAAACTTTTACTATAACCTCAGTAAGGAAATAAAAACCCTTCCTCTCTTCTCCCTACATTCTGATGCTTCCTCAGGGCTAGGTGAATTTCACATATTAACCAAAGCGCAAATCTCTTCTAACCCCTTCGTTGGCTAACTTTTAAAGTAAACAAACCGATTCCCTCTATAAATTATTTTTTATTTTGTCTATATTGCTGTTATGAATTATGTATATTAAATTTTAAGAGTTTAAATATTTCTAGTTATGTTTAAAATACCAATATTTTAAAATAGTGAATCCAAACATCCATTTTATAATTTGATGGTGGAGATGTGATTCTAAGAAGTAAAGAAAGAAAGAGAATCCAATTTTTTTCCCTCACGTTATAAATTGTCCATCATTGTAATTATGAATTGATTTCTTCACCAATATTTCATATGTCTGGTCCATTTTGGAGGGCGCATTATAACTTTTGCATAAAAAATAAAACGAATGCTGACTTAATTTGCCAAGTGACATTATTAAAAAGGAACCTAATAATGTTATACCCTCATCACCATGTACGTCGCCCTATATATAAAGGCATGCATATAGGTTTTCTCAGCATCCATCAAGAGCTTCACAAACTAAAACAATAATGGCTCTTAGAGTTGAATTGTCTTGTCTTGCTTTTCTAATCTCACTACTCCTGAGCTTCACTTCAATGGCTAATTCTGTAAGTAATTGCTCTCTTGTAAGCTTTTCTCTTCTACTTATTTTGTGCGTGGGTGTTACTGCATGCACTACTAGATCTAAGGGTATATAACCTCGAGATAGATTTTATCAAATTAGCTTAAACTAAACATATATCTATATCTAAAAGTTTAATATATATGCACGCAGCAGCAGTGCCAATATGTTGTGAGAGTTAAGACAGGAGATCGCCGTAGTGCAGGAACGGACTCCATGATCAGCCTCAAGTTAAGGGCGTCCAACGGAAATAGCTTTACCGTCAACAACCTTGAAGGTTGGGGAATAATGGGACCCGGTCACGAATACTTCGAGCGCGGCAACCTTGACGTCTTTAGCGGCAAGGCCACTTGCGTCAATGTTTGCGCCATCACCGTCACCTCCAACGGTGCAGGGTACAAGCCAGGGTGGTACTTGGATTACGTTGAAATCACCGTCAGCGGCGGTGTATCTAAGAATGTAAAATTTCCGGTGAACCAGTGGCTGGCTCTAGACGAAAGGCCCCATCATCTCTATGCCGACGTCAACCTATGCCCCCGCTTCGGTGGCTTAGAACCAATTCTCTCTTATGTGTGACCATTCTACATTACCAAAATCTTAACATTACCTCTTTGCCTTATTAGTAATATGATTATAAAAAATAAATAGGCCCTGAGGTAGTATTATGTATCTGGCTTTTGTTTTTGTGTTGTGTTTTATGTATTATTTGTCTTTTGTCTCATTTCAATATTAATAATAATTCCCCTTCATGGTGCGAACTTATCGTCTTGTCCGGATTTACATGTTTAACTTCTTGATGACAGTAAAGTGCGAAATAAGTTTTCTAAGAATCGCAAGGCAGTTTTTTTTTTTTTTTTTTAATCCGCTCGGCAGTTGTATAATTAGCAACCATTTAAAAAAAAAATAGAGTCACAACCTTGGAGTCTCATTATATAGACTCTTTCTTTTTCGGTTTTCATCATTAGTTTTGTTTTGTTTAGTGGAATTACTAAAAATGAAAAATAACGAGAAAAAGGGACGCTGCTTGGGGAAAGCGAGTGTGACTGAGAGATCGAGTTACACACAAACGTAAAATTATTGATATTTAATTTGTTTCTATTTTAAAATATAAATTACTCAGTTCCTGCTTATGCTAATTCAATTTTGCATGAAAATTAACGTAAGCCACATTTCTCAAAGAATATTATTAGCGCGACTACTTATAAGTTTTAAATCATAGACATATACAAAGATTAATATAGAGTTATTTCCAAGTTAAAAAATTTCCAAGATAAATTTGAAATTTTTAATATTCTTCTTATTCAGAAATCTATACATAAATACCATTTCTTTTAAAATTAAATTAATCATGGTATAAATCCTTATTTTGTTCTATTTAATAATGAATCGTACACTACGGTATGCACACCCTCTTTACCCATATATTTATTTTAAGGAAGAATTTCCCTCCCGCGTTCATTTATTGACATATTATCATTAATTCTCTTTTATCTAAGCTTTCTCAAACTTTTTGAAAAAGCCATGAAAAGTTGACTTTCTTTTTGTTTAATATTTATGGAGAACACGCATGTTTAGACTGACTTATTCAAATCTGAGGCCTTGACAAATTTTAGCTCCATTGAATTAATGCAGGAAAACTTACATAAATATACCAGATTTATTTACAAATAATTCTAGTAAATTTACAAAAATATAGCAAAGTCTTTTAGAGTAGCTCTAATTTGTCATGAATTTGAAAAGACCACATTGTCCTCTTCAACTTCAAATTAAATTACGAAATTTCAGTTGTAAATTTGTGACATGAAATTCCTTACTTGGTGTCCGATTTCGTACTTATGCAAGGTATGCTATTTATTCCATGGCTTATGTTCATCTCTGCACATGTTCATGCTGCGTAAAAGGTTAATAAAACTAATTATCACCGTAATGTGATGTTAATGTGACGCTAATTTTTGGGGTTTTTATCTTGGGCACCAGAATTCACATTGAAGTGATTCAAGACTTTGATTGGAAGCTCTCAAGATACACAGCCAATTGAAATTATTGGGTATAGTAAAATGGGTTAGTCCCTTACAGCATCCGACAATAACTTGAAAAGGATTACTTCCTAGAGGACACTTGAGCCTAAAAACCAAAAACAAAAGAAGCTCCAGATAATATTTAACTATATACACCAGTTTCATATTATTCTGAAGCTGTTTGGGCCACTTGGGACATTCCAATCTCTAGGATGCCATTTTGGGCTAAACAAAATCAACTTCTACACCCACACACAAAAAAAAAAAAAAAAAAAAAAAAAAACATATCAAAGATATGATGACCATATATATTCTTTCATTATTCGTTATCTCTGCTACCATTTTCTGTTCTTTTTTATTCGATATCACTATGTTCTTTGATTTGGTCATTGCTTATCTCTTTCTTTTTACCCAATTAGGACTTTTTGTAACTGTGTTGCTACGTGTATAGATAAATTAGGCTTAAGGTATAAGGTATAGATTGACCATAATAAAGTGTTAGGCCAAAAACATCCAACACAAAAAAGTTTTAAGTGAACCATAACTACCAGAAAAATAATTAAAAAGTGCAAAATATCACAATGCCCTTAGAACTAAAGTAAAAGCCGTTACTTTCCAAACGTAGATTGACCAACAAAATGTTAAGCTAAGAGCACCTAGTACAAATAAGTTTTGAAGGAACCAAAAGTACCAATCAACAATTAAAAAATGGTAACTAGCACAATGATGTTAAAATCAAGCTAAGGTTGTCTAGTGTGAATCAAACGTGCAATTGGTTGGTAAGAGTGTTAAGGTGGCATAGATCTAGTTGTTCATATAGACTTATCCCTTAGCCTTAAATCTTTGCCTTTGACATGTGACTCAGAACCTCTGTCTCTTCTTTGTTGTTTTCTCCTTTCACATCTAATAAGGGATCAACCTGAAGGCGCTCCAAGTAGGTCAAAAACAAACCTAATGTCCTATGCTTGATCAATATCTACTGACACTGACTTGTTCCCTATTCTTCACAACCTTTCATTAGCGAATTCAAGCAAATACAATTTTCTTCTATAGTTTTCTATTGTCCCATGTCGTGGCTTTCTCTGAGTTGATCTTGTTATTAAGGTGAGCAAGAACACAGATCTACACTTGTATATCCTCAAATTTGTTGTTGTAATCGCTTTGAATTTGTGTATTTTTTCATTGTGCGCAGCCACTACTTCTGTATATCTGAAATTTATTTTTGATAGATCCAATTGAATATGGAATTTTTGTTTGTTAGCTCCCGAACTTGGCTTAAGGTTTTTTTTTTTTTTTAAAAAAAAGCAATATGGCATCCGAAAAAATTTGGGACGCTATAAGCCTAGACTTAAAAAATATAGAATCCCAAAAAAATTAGGACACTATAGGCCTAGACTTTCTGACGCCTCTCTGATAGGCGTCCCTCCAAAACAGGATGTAAAAAAGACGTAAAAAAGTTTTTTTTTTTTTTTAGTGGAAGTGTCCATTCATGTGGGATACATAGACTGGATCTCGTTTTTTGATGGAATAATCCCGAGGGCTTTTTCAAGAGTTTTGTGGAGAGGAGTAATTGTTGCTATGGTTCTATGAGGTGGGCAAAAAGAACCTTCTATTCCTGGCCTTTGAAAAATAGATTAATTGTTCCGTCTAGCATCCTCTGTACAAAAGGTGGAGCAGTTGTATAGATATCTACAGGATTAGTATGGAACTCCTTTTCATAGTTGTAGATCCACTCAAGAGGCATCTTCTGCATCCTAATTTTCACCTTGGTTATACGTGAAAGCAACTCAGAAATATTGCTAAGAATGATATTTTTGTGAATAACATTTATTGAAATAATGAGTCTTTTATCATGATTTTTTGAGAAACTAAAAATTTAATTATTATTTTTTAAATAACTTACCTTACCAGTTTTTCAAGAAATTGATAGGGCCAAAACTAGGCTAAAGTATACGGAAATTGTTGGAAATTATGTCCTAAGATTAATCATTATATAATCAAAACTAATTGAGATATCATATTTCATATTTGATTTATGAAGATAAATTAATTATATATCTAATTAGTTAGATATATATCTTTTCTCATATTTAATTTATAAAAGATAAATTAAATCTGTAGGCTTTTAATTTTAGATTAAATAAATAGATTAGATTAGATCTATTAGATAGATTTAATTAATGCTATTTAAATCTAAAATTCAAATTCAAGATTAATTGAGATTAATCTTGAATATTATTGTATCTCTGATTTAATTTTCAAATTAAATATATCATATATCTGATTTAATTTAAATTGAGATATAGTATCTCAGTTTTAATTAAATAGATATATATCTTTTATCAGATTTAAGTTATAAAGATAAATTAAATTTGTAGGCTTTTAATTTTAGATTAAATAAATAGATTAGATTAGATCTATTAGATAGATTTAATTAATGCTATTTAAATCTAAAATTTAAATTCAAGATGATTTAAGATTAATCTTGAATATTTTAATACAGCCCAATTAGGGTTTTAGAAACTTTATAAATAGACATTGATCTAGTTGTATTAAAATAAGAGAGAAGAGCCGCAAAAGAAAACCCTAGAGAAATAAAAAGGCGTAAGACACAAAAGTAAGAAAACAGTAGCACGCTAACGTTCATGTTGAAATGTTGTTCAATGTGGATACTGGTAGAGGAAGGTGATTGGCGATTTGAAGAGTCGATTTTTGCTGATCGAGAAGGTAGCCCACCAGTTTAAATAGAATGAGCACACGAGCTTTTGAAAGATACGGGTTCTAATTATAATGAACCTTGATTTAAACGCAGTTGAGCGATCTATTGGACCTGGCTATCACCCAAGAGGAGGAGTGAATTGGGTGTTTGATAAAACTTTAGATAAGTTTTTTAAAAAAAATTTCGAAATACCCAAGTTTTTGATCAAAAACAGAGTATAACAAAGTAAGGGAAGAAAAGCTAGACACAGTATGATTTATACTGGTTCAATCCTAACCTTGACCTACGTCTAGTCCCCAGATACTTTCTGGGTTTTTCAACTATCTCAATATTCTTTAATTACAACAATGTAACTCTCAATCAATCCTAATCACCAAGGACTTGCTCCCCCTTACACTTTGTAATTAAATAACCCAACTCACAGGTTCCATAACCTTGAGTTCTCTCAAACAAGTAATCAAATGATTTTCAAAACAAGACTCTCAAAAAGAGTAGATATGAATAAACACTAAAGTTCACATATTGAAGTATGCACAATAAAGTGTCAAAATAAAAATGTAATCAGTTGTAATTGTCCTTGTTGCTATGAGTCTTCCTGGGTAGTTATAGTTAAATCAGAGGAACTAGCCGTTGCATTTTCTTCTCTTGATTCTTCAATGTTCAGCTTCATATCTAGAATATGACAGTTGCAAATATTTCTCTATTTCTTCAATTCTTGGCTGGAATCTTGGATTTAGTTGTTGCAGATGGTCTTACAGAATTCTTGTCATTTTATAAACTTAATTTGACCGTTGGAGAGTGATCTGAACGTTTCATAACGGTCTGAGCTGGTCCATTGAAATAGAGGAAAAATTTCAGGCTTGTTCTTAATTCTTCATTAATTGCATTCACTACTAGAAAAAAAGTGAAATTGCGACGGAAAAAAGTCCGTCGCAAATTTTGGGCATTTTGTAACGGAATTGGAATTCCGTCGCAAAAAAATCACTTTTTGTGACGGAATCTGAAAATTCCGTCGCAAAATTGCAAATAGATTTTTGTGACGGAATTTATATTCCGTCGCAAAAAAATGGCTTTTTGCGACAGAATTCCAATTCCGTCGCAAAAAGTGATTTTTTGCGACGGAATATGGGTTCTGTCGCAAAATTACAAACAGATTTTTGCGACGGAATTAATATTCCGTCGCAAAAAAAAAAAATCACTTTTTGTGACCGAATCTAAATTTCGTAGCAAAAAGTGATTTTTTGCGACGGAATTTCAATTTCGTCGCAAAAAGTGATTTCAGATTTTTGCGACAGAATTGGAATTCCGTCGCAAAATGACGGCCTTTTGGCCACCATTTTGCGAAGGAATTAGGCGTTTGGTCGCAAAAACTGAGTTTGCGACGGAAAATATTTCCGTCGCAAACTCTTCATATAACCCAATTTTTGTGCCTTCTCACCTCCCCCCATTTCGTGCTCTCTCATTGTCTCTCAATCGATGTGTTCGTCCTACCCATTTGCCGCTTCTTCCCTCGCCGTCCGTTCTCGCCGTTGTCATGTCTGTCCACTGCTCCTCCCTCAAATCGTTGTTCCGTCGTCCGACCTCTCCCTACCAGGTAAGTTTGTATGTTTTAATTATTATTTTACTTTAAATTATAAAATTATGTTATTTAATTTGGCTAGAAATATTTTACTTTAATTATTTTTTGAATTTGAAATTTCTTCCACAATCTTTATTATTCAGGCCAGACGATACAAATATGTTATTTATTACTAACATCTCTCCTCCAACTTCTCGTTATCACTCTCCTCTGTTATATCAGAACCACCAATTACTGCTTCTAATAAATGACTTCATTTTTATTTATTTTTTTGGTAAATTTCATTCACTAGTAAAAAATTAGGCAAATTCGTACAGGTTTATCCTTCTTCTAAACAGACAAGTTGCTATAAGTTTCGTTTCGTAGGATTTTACGGTTTTTAGAAGATTTTTTTTTAAAAAAAATGAACTTCATTGTTTATTGTACGGCCAATAACGTTTGAAAAAATATGCAATTTTTTTTATCATTGTTTCTTAAATTTGTTGTTGGATTTCACTTGTTGTTTAACGAATTCCATGCCTAATTATTCGGATCAGAAAATCAAATTTGTTCAGATCCTAATATAATGCCATATGATCCCTTCATTAGATCCTAATAAATAGGATTGTATTGTTCCATTATATGTGCCACTGCTATATTCTGTAAATTTATTCCTTTTTATTTTTTAAAATAATCAAAAATTACACAAAAATCCTACATTGTAAAATTTACGGTTTTTTAGCCTAAAATTTGTCATATGCAACCTATTTTATCCGCATAATTCTTCTTTGACTGAAAGAAATTTATTTTTAACTGTATACAAAATAAAATATACTCCTCTAGTTTGTTTTATACACCTCAAATTTTTTTATTCAATTTTATTTATTTTTTAATCATTTTTATATTATTAATGTAATTTTATATATTTTTACTTTTATTTTTAAATATTTTTTATGATTTTTTAATGTAATCTTATGATTTAATAATTTTTATTTTTTTATATTTGAAAATAATTTTTACGATTTTTTATATTTTTAATTTTTTTTAATAAAATAATTTTTTGCGATGGAAATTTTTTCGATCGCAAAATTCAAAATTTGCGACTGAAATTTGTTTCTGTCGCAAAATTCGAAATTTGCGACGGAAACAAATTTCCGTCACAAATTTCGAATTTTGCGACGGAATTGTCAATTTCCGTCGCAATTGCGACGTGTTTTTTGTGACAGAAAAATTCCGTCGCAAACCAGTTTTGTGACAGAAAATAGCTTTTTTGCGACGAAATGTTTCCTTTGCAAAAAATGATTTTTTTTGTAATGATTTGACCCAGATCTGATTTCACCTTGATCATTGCTGAATGCATCTGAAACTTACTCGAAAACTCATTAAATAATGTTAGAATCAATAGTAATATATGATATGATGTTTTAAGATTAACCCATGAAGATTCGCAGATTGACGCAATCTGGTCTTTAAACTTCAGTGACTGAAACTGGAGTTTGTAAAACAAAACTGGAGTTTTCAACGGGCTAAACTGGAGTTTCGAAATCCAAATTCGAGTTTAGGTCTTCCAGAGAGGAATATCGTGATTTGAGTTTTGGAGCACACTTGAACTTAAGGCAAAACTCGAGTCATTAAATGACTAACTCGAGTTTTGAACTTTTGAAGAGAAAATAAGCTTAAGTCCACAAAACTCAAAATTGGAGTTTTCAAATGCAAACTGGAGTTTTCTTAATTCAAAATATTAAGGAGCTCTCTGTCTGCCACAAACTTGAGTTTACTAACTCAAACTTGAGTTTTCTTAAAAGATGAAAACATCTTGCTCTCTGTCAAGTGCAAAATTGGAGTTTGCTAATACAAACTCGAGTTTTCTTCTCCATGGCTCAGTCAAATATCCTTCAAAAAAGTTCTTTGCTCTTTGACTTGATAAAGATCAATTCATGGAATCAAGTGTCTATCTCCATTAGATTCTTTAAGTCTTCTTTCCAATGCAAGAAGAATCAGCTCCAAAATCATTGTAATCTGACAGTTATGATCCGATGAATTAAGGCTCTTCTTTAGCCAGCGTTTTTACAGCATCATGAATTGACTGTCAACTTAAAAGATTCATACCTCACTCATTTGATATATTTTTTCCATGATCTTTATATTTCTGGAAAGGTATGTGAGTCTACTTTCATATGCCATTGATTTCAGCTTATTCCAATGTGTAGATTCTGAGTTATGCTCAAATTACCAAACCTTGGTCTGCTGTATGACGGAATCAGATGGAGCAACTTCAAAAATTCATATCTCTCTCATCTGATCTTCTTTGGGCATAAAACTTTGTCAAGATGACGCATTAGGAGTCTAGTTTCATACAAAATTGATTTCACCTTAATCCAATCTCTGGTTTGGGAGATATCATCAAATAACTAGAGGATGCCTGTGCTGAACGTGAAACAGAGTTGAAAAGAGTTGTTGAAAGCTTGCTAAACTTGAGTCATTAAGTGACTAACTCGAGTTTTGAGTTCCAAACTCGAGTTTACATTGGCTAACTCGAGTTTTGCTGATCCAGAGACGCTAGAGTTGAGGAAGACACTACAAACTCAAGTCATTAAGTGACTAGCTTGAGTTTTGTGTCTTGAACTCGAGTTTTCTCATAATCCAGAGGCAAATCACTTCCAATAATGCAGTAAACTTGTCTTTTGAGCATCTGGCTTGAGTTTGCTCATCCAGAACCTGATATATGCTTGTTTTAACTTTGAATTGAGTTGTTCCAACTTTCATTTAACTGTGGAGACTTCAAGAATCAATCTAAAAACTTGTATGATAATTTTCTCATTCTATTTGGCAAGTTTTTCTTTCTTTCTTCTCTTTTCTTGATCATTCTCCATGATTCAACTCTTTCTTTCTTCTCTTCTCTTGTTCTTTCTCCATAGTCATATTTGAACAGATCTATATTAAATGTAGCAATTAGTCAATGTATACGATATGAACTTTTTGCTCTTACTAATGGTATCTATATAAGACATCATTAAAACTAGTCATAACCAACACGATCCTCTTCGGGATTCATAAAATTTTTTTTTTCGCTGTGTGTACGAATTCCAACAGTGACATCAGAGCCAGGTCAACCAAGCGTTTAAATTGGGTTTTCTATATGTATGTATATGTGATATATGTGTTTAAACTGAATCCTATAAGCTTTAAAATATAAACTCACGTTAGAGTTTCTACGGATAGCAAGTCGGAGATGGCGACCGGTTATGAATTGTTCAGAATGATGGACGATCACACTGAATCATCGATTACGTTCGCGCATAGATCGTATTCTGAAATGTTTAGAATGGACAATAATGCTTGGATTTAATCTAGGGTAAGATTCAAGTTGGAGCAATGTAATCATATTAATTGAAATGTAGTTCATAATGATTTGAACGTGAATGCCACGCATATGCAATCATATTATATATTTATATATAGATAAATATATTATATCATATTATATTATAATATAATATAAATTCAAAAATAATAATGATATTATTTATAGATAATAATATTATTATATATAGTATTTAATTTATTTGATAAATTAAATAACTATATAAATTGAGATATTGTATCTCAGATCTGATTTTTGAATAAAGATATAGTATCTCAATTTAATTGAATAGAAAGATATCATATCATAGATTTAATTTATAAAAATAAATTTAATATGTAGGCTTATAATTCGAATTAAATAAATATATTAGATTAGATCTGTTGGACAGATTTAATTAATATATATTATTTTGAATATTTTGAATACGGCTTATTAGGGTTTTAGAAACTCTATAATAGATATTAATCTAGTCGTATAAAACGGATGAATTAGAAGGCCGTGACTAGCTATTCGTAGCGCGAGAATTTAAATTATGATATTATATTATATAATATAACATAAAATAGAAAATTTTAATCATGAATTAAAATATGTTCTAATTTACCTTTCAAGTGTTGTTTGGGTATGGTGAACAACATGGCTCTGGAGTTTTACAAGTGTTGTAAATTTAAATATGGTCTGCGAGTCATGCCTCTCTCTAAATATTCTCTATGTACATTCTCTTCTCACCTTACTCCCCTCGTATGTTTAAACGAGATTTCTCTTGATGTAATTTTCTTTACTTATTTAGAGAAGTTCCCTCATTGGCTTGAGAGGATTATAGGTTAGATGAGCTATGTTGTGTTACGGTTTTAATTTAGAGTTTTAATTATGTTTTAATTATATCACTCATAATTAATTTAGAGTTTTAATTATGATTGGATTAGATCACTCATAATCAATTTAGAGTTTTAATTATGATTTGATTAGATAATTCATAATTAATTTAGAGTTTTAATTATGATTTGATTAGATCACTCATAATTAATTTAGATTTTTAATTATGACTTGATTAGATCACTTCTGATTAATTTAGAGATTATATGAGATACAATAGTTATTGCATTCATATAAGTTGAATTAATAGGATTAATTAGATTATATTAGATAAATAAAATTTTAAGTCATAATACCATCAATAAATGAATACTTGTCAAAGCCTAGATCACCTATTTGTATGTTTCACCAAAGTGGATGCATCTGAGTTATCTTGGTGAAACAAGAGTGAGTAATGGTGATACTCAATATTTATTATTGTCTTGACTTAATTGAGATTATCAAAACGGTTTTGGATCTTAAGGCATTAGATGAGATTAAACGTGCCGGTCATATAATGATCGAATCTCATAAAGATTTAAGAGTTACATATGATGTAATTGGCAAAGGGGTTGCCTACCTAAATTGAAAATGGAAGAAATCACCAAGAGGGGGGTGAATTAGAGATTTCAAAACATTCTTTTCAAAGATGTCTGAATTTTTAAAAACTTGAAAAACAAAGAACGAAAGAGTAAGAGAAGAAAAGCTAGACACAAAGGATTTATACTGGTTCGGTCTTAACCTTGACCTACGTCCAGTCCCCAGATATCTTCTGGGTATTTCTAGTAACTCAACAGACTTTAATTACAACAATGTAAACCACATGAAATCCTAATCCCTTAGGACTTGCTCTCCCTCACACTTTGTAATAAAGCAACCCAACTCATAGGTTCCACAACCTTGAGTTCTTACAAAAACAAGTAATCAGAAATGATTTTTGAAATCACACTCTCTTAAAGAGCAAATAACCATAAACACTGAAGCTCAAGAAAAACTACTTTTCACAGCAAAGATTTAAAGCAAGAATGTAATCAGTTGTAGTTCAGTTGTGTGTGTTCTTTGCTTTGAGTCTTCATAGCTATTTATAGGCTAACTAGAGGAACTAGCCGTTGCATTTTCTTCTCTAATGTTCAGCTGCAAATCTAGACAATGACAGTTGCTTACTTTCCTCTGTTCTTTCAATTCTCAGCTGGAATTCTGGAATTCATTGATGCAGATGGTCTTCCAAATATTCTGTCATTCCATAACCCTTATTTGGTCGTTGGAGAATGATTTAATTGATCCATAACGGTCTGTGCTGAACCATTGGGATAGAGGAGAAAGATCAGCCATGTTCTTGGTTCTTCATTTATTGCACTTGATCCAGATCTGATTTCATCTTGATCTTTGCTGAACTTATCTGAAACCTACTCAAAAATTCATCAATGATGTTAGAAATAATAGTAATACATGATATGTCATTCTCAGATTAACCCATAAAGATTTCACAGATTGACACAATCTGGTTTTTCAAACTCACCGATACAAACTTGAGTTTATCTCTCAAGACTTGAGTTTATAGTTTATCCAGAGAGCAGGGTCGCGACATGAGCTTTGAACAAAAGTCTAAACTCGAGTTTATAAGTGACTGACTCGAGTTTCAGTCCTTACAGAGAGGAGAGTCGAGTTCTGGTCTTTGAATGAGATTCTAGATATATGGCCAAACTCGAGTCATTTAATGACTAATTCGAGTTTTGGGTTTTGACAAGAAGATAGAGTTAAGTCAAAAACTTCAAGACTGGAGTTTAGAAACATAAACCGGAGTTTTCAAATCAGACATATTGTGATGCTCTTTGTAAGTCACAAAACTTGAGTTTCCAAAACCTAAACTCGAGTTTCAGTGAAACTTTGAAATTTTTGTCAAATGAAAACTGGAGTTTACACAATTAAGACTGGAGTTTAGAAAGCAAGTTGTAACTCGAGTGTTTTTTGTTTGAGCCAAACTCGAGTCTGCAAAGTCAAACTCGAGTCTTAGTATGAGCTAAAACTTTGAAAGCTTTCTGTTTGATATAGACCTGGAGTTTGTGAAAGCGAGACTGGAGTTTACAAGACTACTGAAGTTTCTGAATTCTTTCTGTTTAGTCTGAACTCGAGTTTTAATATCGAAACTCGAGTTTGTCTTGTTGTGAAAACTTTGAGTGCTCTCTATATCTTGCAAAGTAGAGTTTACTGAGCAAACTGGAGTTTGGCTTCCTTTGTAAAATCTGAGCTACTCTCTGTCTATTTCAAACTCGAGTTTTGCTACCAAAACTCGAGTTTGCCTTTGACAGTAAGCTTTACAACTTATCAAAGACAAACTTCATATTGAGTTTACAATTGTTAGTTATAATCAAAACACATAGAGAACTAACATAAATAACTTGATTTTAAGCGTCCTGCCAAAGCGGACTTAAATTTAAGCTAAATATGGATCTTAGCCCACTAATTATAATGAGGGTTATTAATTCAGTGAGAGGTTGTTAATTAAACTTTGCATATCTTTTAAATTGTAGAATCATGTTGAATAATAACACCGCAACACCATCAATGCGATTAGTCCTTGAGAAGGACGAACTCGACGAGACAAACTTTCTTGACATGTTTGGGAATTTAAGCGTTGATCCTAAACATGAAAGAAAGGAGTATCTCATCGATCAACCATTCCTGACGAGCCTGCAGCTAATGATCTAAGAGTTCAGACTAATGCTTATATGAAGCACCAGGATGACTCTATGGATGCAGGATGCTTAATGCCAGCCACTATGATTCTAAACCTCGATGGAGACCTGGAACATATAGAGGCCTCTGAGATGACTGTTCATCTTAAGGAAATGTTTCAGCAACATGTAAGGCAAGAGAGGTATGAGACCACAAAGGCCTTACATTCCTGTAAGATGGCTGAATGTGCATCAGTTAGTCCTCATGTGTTGAAAATGAAGTGCAAAACCAACTTAGCAAAATAATTAAAGCACTTCGATCTGATCGGGGTGGTGAATATTTGAGCCAAGAGTTCATTGACCATCTTAAGAGTTGTGGGATCATCTCATAACTTACTCCTCCAGGAACACCTCAATGGAATGGTGTTTCTTGAACGGAGGAATCGAACTCTATTAGATATGGTTAGATCTATGATGAGTCAAACAGATCTTTCGTTGTCCTTTTGGGGCTATGCTCTAGAAACAGTTGCGTTCACACGAAATCATGTTCCATCAAAGGCAGTTGAAAAGACACCATATGAGATATGCACTGGGAATAAACCCAGTTTGTCATTTCTTAAAATTTGGGGATGTGAGGTTTGCGTTAAACACAAAGCCTCTGATAAATTATCATTTAAATCCTCAAAATGCCTTTTTGTAGGGTATCCTAAGGAAACTAAAGGATACCATGTCTACAATCTCGCTGATCACAAAGTGTTTGTTATTCGAAATGACATCCTTTTGGAAAAGGAGTTTATCTCTAAAAGAACTAGTGGGAGTAAGGTGAACATCGAAGAAGTTCGAGAGCCACAAGACAACGTAGAACCACAAATGGAAAATGGAGAAGACTCACAACAAGTTGTTGAGCCTACTCAAGTAACACAAGGCCCACGAAGGTTCGATGAAACACGGCAACGGCCTCAGAGATATGAATTTCTGATTACCGGAAGTCATGATATTTTGCTCATTGAGCAGAATGAGCCAACTACCTATCGAGAAGCCATAGTAGGACCCAACTCTGAAAGATGGATTAATGCCATGAAGTCTGAAATGCGATCAATGTACGACAATAAGGTATGGACCTTAGTCGATCCACCTGAGGTGTAAAAACCATTGGGTGCAAGTGGGTTTTCAAAGACAAAACTGACATGGATGGTAAAGTAAATGTCTTCAAGGCACGGCTGGTTGCAAAAGGATTCACTCAAACTCATGGTATGGACTATAATGAAACTTTTTCCCCAGTTGAAATGGCCAAATTGATCATAATCCTTCTTGCCATTGCATCATATTATGACTATGAGATATGACAGATGGACGTCAAAACAACCTTCCTTAACAGAAAGTTGCTTGAGGATGTGTACATGACACAACTTGAGGATTTTATGTGTCTAGAGGACTCTGGAAAAGTTTGTAAGCTTCAAAGATCCATTTATGGATTGAAGCAAGCATCTCGGAGCTGGAATCATTGTTTTGATGAAGTAGTCAAAGAGTTTGGATTCGTTCAAAACATAAATGAACCTTGTGTTTACAAGAAGGTTAGTGGGAGCACAATTGTATTTCTGGTGCTTTATGTTGATGACATCTTAATCATTGGGAATGACATCCCTACCTTACAGAGTGTCAAGTCTTGGTTAGGAAAGTCCTTCTCAATGAAAGATTTAGGCGAAGCCACTTACATCCTTGAGATTAGGATCTATAAAGATAGATCCAAGAGGCTAACAGGCCTAAGTCAGAGCACATACATAGACAAGATACTGCATAGATTTAGTATGTAGGATTCTAAAAGAGGTTACATGCCCATGTCTTATGGCATGCATCTCAGCAAGGATATGTGTCCTAGTACACAAGTTCAAAGAGACCGCATAAGTAAGATTCCATATGCCTCCGCCATTGGATCTATCATGTATGTCATGTTATGTACTCGACCGGATGTGTCATTTGCCTTGAGTATGACCAGTAGATATCAATAAGATCCCGGTGAGGGTCACTGGACTGCTGTCAAGAATATCCTTGAGTACTTAAGAAGGACTAAGGACTTAGTCTTGGTATATAGTGGCTTGGAGGATGAGCTCTGTGTGACTGGTTACACAAATGTGAGTTTCCAAACTAACCAAGATGATCTAAGATCGCAGTCAGGATATGTATTCCTATTAAATGGTGGTGCAGTAAGCTGAAAGAGCTCAAAGCAGAGCACTATAGCTAATTCTGCAACAGAAGCTAAGTATATAGCAGCATCGGATGCAGCTAAGGAAGCCGTTTGGATCAGAAAGTTCGTTACTGAACTAGGGGTGGTTCCTACCATCTCAAATCCAATAGACTTGTTCTGTGACAACAGCGAGGCTATTACGCAGGCCAAGGAGCCTAGGTCACATCAAAGGACCAAGCATATACTCAGGCGCTTTCATCTTATCAGAGAAATCAATGATAAAGGTGACATAAAGATATGCAAAGTACTAGGAGAAGACAATGTTGCTGATCCTCTTACTAAGCCGCTTGTACAAGCAAAACATGAGCTTCATGTTAGGACAATGGGAATTAGAGTAATTAATGATTGCACTTAGTGCAAGTGGGATTATATTGGAAAGGCCAAATCATTATACTTTAGACGTTTATATTAGTTAAAGTATTCTCATTTAGTTATCATTTTATTTGCATGTTTATATTGATAACTGTATCCCTGGATATATCTTATAGATTATCCTAAATGTCCCTGGTCGATCATCTACGTGGGAGCAAAGATGAGATAAGACCAGTATGACTTTGATGAGGTATGGAGATACAAATCAAAGTCATGGGCACTTGTAAGAGTACAAGGTACTGGACCGACCCACTATGAGAAAGCTTCATGGATTTAGGCATAAGCTTATCTCATGTATAACTGTGTCACAACGCCCTATGACCTGAGATCATGATGGATTCCTACATGATGAGTCACTGATCTTTAACCTAGTCAAAAGTCGCCTTTGACCGGGTGATGATAAAGGCTTGGATCGGGATTAGTGGTTTTCATGCAGAGGAATGTGAGTGGTCAAGATGGAATTTGTCCCTCACATTTGTAGAGAGATAATACTGGGCCCCTCGATGAGTGAGTCTGAGAAATGTATGACCATACTACGGTGGAAACGAGTTTCCATTTCAATTATTAGACTACTCAAAAATCGAGAAAGTAATGGTCAAGAAAAGGAAGTTGACATTATCCATGCCTCATCCTTGGCCAAATTATCATGTGACAAAAGGGACGTGACATAGTTGTACGATAGGTTGTATCGTATCATCGATCCCCATATGAATTGGGTAGTCACAATGTCTTGCTAGAGGCCGCTTGTGACTTATGGACTGGTACAGTATTGGCCCACTTCCAATCTCATGTGGGCCTACAGGGTCGCACACAAGAATAGTCTAACACGAGCAATAGTGTTCAAATTCATTGAATCATAGATATGTCTAAGAATCAATGAATATGTATTATCTAGGGAGGATATATATATATATATATATATATATATATATATATATATATATATAAAATGATTACACCTAGTGCAAGTGGGAGTGTTGGAAATTATGCCCTAAGGCTAATCATTATATAACTAAAACTAATTGAGATATCGTAATTCATATTTGATTTATGAAGATAAATCAATTATATATCTAATTAGTTAGATATATATCTTTTCTCATATTTAATTTATAAAAGATAAATTAAATCAGTCGGATTTTAATTTTAGATTAAATAAATAGATTAGATTAGATTTATTAAATAGATTTAATTAATGCTATTTAAATCTAAAATCTGAATTCAAGATTAATTGAGATTAATCTGGAATATTATTGTATCTCTGATTTAATTTTCAAATTAAATATATCATATATCTTATTTAATTTAAATTGAGATATAGTATCTTAGTTTTAATTAAATAGATATATATCTTTTATCAGATTTAAGTTATAAAGATAAATTAAATCTGTAGGCTTTTAATTTTAGATTAAATAAATAGATTAGATTAGATCTATTAGATAGATTTAATTAATGCTATTTAAATCTAAAATTTAAATTCAAGATGATTTAAGATTAATCTTGAATATTTTAATACGGCCCAATTAGGGTTTTAGAAACCCTATAAATAGACATTGATCTAGTCGTATTAAAATAAGAGAGAAGAGCCGCAAAAGAAAACCCTAGAGAAATAAAAAGGCGTAAGACGCAAAAGTAAGAAGACGCTAGCACGCTAACGTTCGTATTGAAATGTTGTTTAGTGTGGATACCGGTAGAAGAAGGCGATTCGAAGAGTTGACTTCTGCTAATCGAGAAGATAGCCCACCAATTCAAATAGAATGAGCACACGAGCTTTTGAAAGGTACGGGTTCTAATTATAATGAACCTTGATTTAAACATGGTTGAGCGATCCTCTTTGGGATTCGTAAAAAAAATTTTCCACTGTGTGTACAGATCCCAATAGAAATATGAAGACCTTTGTCATAACGCCTTGAAGTCTACAATCGACAATTATATCCAAGCAATGCAATATAACACAAATCAGGTCATTTCTCTTTGAGGAGCCCTTTTTTTTTTTTTGAATTCCTAAGCTAATTAAGTGATAAAAACATGAAATTGACAAGGGAGAAAGTTTAAGGTTTTCTTTATACAACTACTTTGCAAAAATGATTAAATGCAACAGAAACTACTATTTTTAATATTTTTTTTCTTTTATAAAGATGGAAATGGATGGTAAAAATGAGCGACTGAATGATGACATAATGATGTCTCTTTGGCAAATGAGTTATCGCTTTCCTTACTGAGTTAGCTAGTTTAATTAAAATGTGCCCGAAAGACTCTTTGGACTGGCTTGAATTAAATTAATAAGACACTTTCACACCACATAGGGTAAGGTCTTATTCCTCTAATAGAAACCAAATTCAAAGCGCTAGCCAATTAAAGAACCAAGAAATGCATTCAACTCATAAAATCCAATAACCCAGTCACCTTGAATTATCACTAAATATTCACAATAATCTCCACACATCATTGAATCAAGAAATGCATGAAAATTAAAGCTAATATAGCTCAGTGTCAAAATGCAAAATTGAGGTTCAAGTGCTATGTAATATCCCGAATTTTGGGTCTAAAGACTTAAGAATTAGCCTATTTTTGGAAGGCTAATAGGCCCCTATGAGTCCAAGTCTTAAGTTTATTATAAGAAAAGTCTTAAGATAATTGGTAAAAATTATTTGTGAAAAAGAAAAATAATTTATTGATTATATTTTCTTCCAAGTTTAATTAAAGAAATTCATATAAATATGATATTTGATTGGTAGATGAAGGGTAAATAGTTATGAGGTAGATTTCCATGTGACATTTGATTGGAAGATGAGTTTTAGTAGATGGAAATGAAGGGTAGATGGTTATGAGGTAGATTTCCATGTGATATTTGATTGAAAGATGGGTTTTAGTAGATGAACATGTTTATGGTAGATGGGTAGTTGGATAAACACGTGATTTTTAAAAAGAAGTTGAGACACAAAACTCTATAAATAGAGCTTGAATTCCTCTTCATTCTTCACACCACAACTCAAATCAAGATAGAGAGTAAAGCAAGATAGGAGCAAGAAGAAGGAGTAAGAACTTCAAGAGGTAAGTTCTTGAGCACTAATTTATAAATTCTTGGTAGAATTATAGTTTAATTCAAGAAATTGTAAAGTAAATTTTTGTACATGTTTTTAAGGTGTCTAATGAGTTTAAAATGAAAATTAGAGTGAAAACATGATGGGAAATGATTTTTGAGATCAAAGGATTAATATTGTGAAAGTTGAGAAAATTCCCAGATTTTAGTTTTTCTAAAGACAGTCACGTTGTGGGAATTATTTTAAATAGTAAATGATCTTTAAAAATCATGAAATTTTTCAGAAAGAAATTAGACATCCAGGGCTTTCTTTTGATATAAAATTTGTAATTTTTCAAGCTCTTTGGAAGGAGATATGAATTTTTGAAGTTAAGCTATTTTTGCTAGAATAAAATCTGGGCAACGTTGAGAAACGCAAAAACTGGGAATGACTCAGTAATTCTGGGTGAAAATGAATATTTTTCCTCAAAAATAGACATCCTAAGGATTTCAAGAAATTTTATGGATTCTCATTTCGAGTTTTGTAGAATTAGTTATGATTTTTCAAAGTTATCGAAAAATCTGCCCAGAAAATACTGCACTACGTTTTTAAATAAATATAATGGCAAAATTGTAAATAACAAAGCCACCAAGGGTAGAGAGGTAAATAGAGGTGGAAATATCTCTTAGGATATTATTCTAAGTAATATGGTGATATGTTAGGATATCCGGGAAGTCCGGGGCCAAATTCAAAGGTCGGACATATTGGTAACTATGTGGTGAAAGGTACGTTTGCGTACTGTAACTTTAACTCTCCTATGTCTTGTATGGCTTTGATATGATTGATTGAATTATGTGTGCTTACATTCAGTTGGCTATGGATTGTTGTAATTCTATGATAATGTTGCATGCTTGTTTTCTTAGCGCTGAGGAACCCGTGACTAGGTCACGAGGCACTGGTGAGTGCTAGTAACGATACATGTGCTGTAGGCCATTGTAGTCGGGTACCAATGTGTATGCTGAATGTATGTTTGTTGTGATTATCTATCATATATTGTTTATACATTTCATATGAGGTTAACTGTTACCTGAGATTCAATGGGTATTGAATCTCAGACTTGATTAAAGGTTCAGAGAAGGAAATCCAGACCTGGGAAGGCGAAGTGGACAAAGTTGTGAAGAGGCACCAGTTGAGACAAGAGCTTGAAGAAAGTTATGAGGGCCTAGTTTCCGGCTTGAATCTAATAAAGTTATTTTAGACTAATTGGTGCTTAAACTAAGAAAGGGTTTGTCGGTGGGTTGTCATAAGTCGCTGTGAAAGACGGGGAGACTCCCATTAGACTAAACACTGATCTTGCTAATATGTTTAACTAACTATATTGGGTTCCAAGCCATAGGTTTACATAATGTTTGATTTATCAAAGAGCTGTATGTAAGTCTTTGTATACTATATCACATGAATAATCATTCGGGAATTGTAATATAACCAGCTTATGTCTAAACATTTTATATCAGTTACTCATCGTTTAAACGTTGTGCATGCTCTCCGTTCTGTTTTACTCTGATATGTACACTGTCTGTGAGTCATTGGATAGAGTAAATGACATGAAATTTGGGGTGTTACATGCTACAACTAATCTCCAAAATACTTCAATACAAACCAATCCAACATCATAAAAAAAAAGTATGGTGGGTGTGTGTATAAAGAGATATATTGTTTAATTTATTAAATTTATTTAGTTACTAACTAAATGAAAATAGGTTACATGGTTTATTTTAACTATCAAAATTATAGGCTACATATTAGAAATAGTATATATATATATATATATATATATATATATATATATATATATATATATAATTTGATTTCGATTTTAAAAAATTGACTTTCAACGACTGGCTTTCCAAAACTAGTCATTGAAACTCAAAAAATTTGAGTTTCAATGACTGTTTTTCAAAACCAGTCGTTGAAATTCAAGGGAAAAAAAATGTATGGTAGGTGTGTGTATAAAGAGATATATTGTTTAATTTATTAAATTTATTTAGGAACTAACTAAATGAAAATAGGTTAGATTCTTTATTTTAACTATCAAAATTATAGGCTACATATTAGGAATAATTATAAATATGGGATTACACACACACACACACACACACACACGATAAAAAAAAATTGACTTTAAACGACTGGTTTTCCAAAACTAGTCATTGAAACTAAAAAAAAACGTATGGTGGGTTTGTGTATAAAGAGATATATTGTTTAATTTATTAAATTTATTTAGTTACTAACTAAATGAAAATAGGTTACATTTCTTATTTTAACTATCAAAATTATAGGATACATATTAGGAATAGCTATAAATATGGGATAAACACACACACACACACACACACACACACACACACACACACACACACACACACACACACACACACACACACACACACACACGATAAAAAAAAATTAACTTTCAACGACTGGTTTTCCAAAACCAGTCATTGAAACTCAAAAAATTTGAGTTTCAACGACTGGTTTTTCAAAACCAGTCGTTGAAACTCAAGGGGAAAAAAACGTATGGCGGGTGTGTGTGTGTGTATAAAAAGATATATTGTTTAATTTATTAAATTTATTTAGGAACTAACTAAATGAAAATAGGTTAGACACACACACACACACACACGGGCTTAAAAAATAAATTGACTTTCAACGACGGGTTTTCCAAAACCAATCTTTGAAACTAAAAAAATTTGAGTTACGACGACTGGTTTTTTAAAACCAGTCATTGAATCTCAAGAAAAAAAAAACGTATGGCAGGTGTGTGTGTGTAAAGAGATATATTGTTTAATTTATTAAATTTATTTTAAAACTAACAAAATGAAAATAGGTTAGATTCCTTATTTTAACTATCAAAATTATAGGCTACATATTAGGAATAACTATAAATATAGGATAACACACACACATACACACACATGGGCTTAAAAAAGAAATTGACTTTCAACGACTGGTTTCATTGAAACTAAAAAAATTTGAGTTTCAACGACTAGTTTTTGAAAACCAGTCATTGAAACTCAAAGAAAAAAAAAACATATGGGTGTGTGTGTGTGAAGAGATATATTATTTAATTTATTAAATTTATTTAGGAACTGACTAAATGAAAATAGGTTAGATTCCTTATTTTAACTATCAAAATTGTAGGCTATGTATTAGGAATAGCTATAAATATGGGATTATATATATATATATATATATATATATATATATATATATATATATATATATATAATATTCTTACTACCTGTTTATCTTACTACCATTTGACTATCATTTTCTTACCGTTAGATCTATTATTTGATCCAACGGTCCTGATTTACCCTACTTAAAACCTTCTTCCTTCTCCACATTTCTCTCTCTTTCCCTTTCGTCCAGCGCCGGTGATTTGAGAGAACTGGTGATTTCTCTTCGCATATCTTGTACAAAATAGAAACACCCATCCAATTTGCTATGATAATCATCTCTATTTTCTTTATGTAATTTTTTAATCTCCGTCCGAGGATGCCGCGCAGTTGCGGAAAGCTTTTGTAGGTACTGAGCTCATCACTGGACTGAAATGATTAACTTTTTTATTTAACATTTCCTTGTGCTAGTTATTTTGATTTGATTTATGTTATCGGGTCTTTGATTGATGATTGATATGTTGAGTGTTTGCATTGTTTTTGACTGGTCTAAAATTTCTTGTTAATGTGATATGATCGTGTGGATTTTACTTTACGATATTGTATTGAGGATTCTGAAGTTTTACCTATTTCGTTGATTTTCATTCAGTGGGTCTTTGTGAATACGATCTGCAACCACTTGAATATTGTAGCAAATTGGATGGTGGAGGAGTTAAATGCCAATGCCCTGCAAGGTTTAAAGGAGATGGTGTCAAAAATTGTGAAGGTGATAGATGTTATATATATATATATATATATATATATATATATATCAAGAATATATTGCCATTTGTCTTCAAAATCTTGAGTGCTCTTTTTTTGTATGGATACAATTAATGAAATCGCTGTTAAATGTGGCATGTTGCTGATAGACATGAGACAACTTTTCTGGGAACTTTTTTGTGATGTACCACATACAAAATCGATGCTTGCTATTTGGGAAAACTTTGGATATTGCTTTGGTAATTGACATGTCCTATAAATTCAATGACATATATAAGAATACAATCATTAATATATGAAACAATGGAAAAGATGTACTTAAAATGATTATACCTTATCAGTAATTATGGTGCCTGGATGTTTCCCATTCATTCCTCAGAGTCATTCCTTAAATAGCCACACAAAAGTATCTTCTATTTCGTCATTCAATAAAGCACATCCGAACAAGAATGACTGTAAATGATTATTTACACCAACAAAAGGTCCAAATGGCATTGAATACTTATTAGTTATGTATGTCGTGTCAAATGTGATGACATCACCAAAAAGCTTATAAGCTTGTGTGGACCTCGCATCAATAAAAAATAAAAAGCTTTCCATGCGATCCTCATTGTCATATTTAATGGAATAAAAGAAACTTGGATCTAATGATTGTTGTTTGACATAATAGTGTAGCATAGCTTGTGCATCTCCTGTGTTATACATTCTTCTCCTCACACTTTTTAGATGATTATAACAATCTCGACTGTCAAATAATAACTCGTCGCCTTTGAAGATGGTCGCCACTTTCCCTGTGGGCAAGCCTAACTGATTAAATTTTTCAACCAATGATCTTGCAGCATCAGGCATTTTTCTGTGTGATTTGAGATAATGAACACTATTTGGAGTCACAAGAACATGATTATGGTTGTTGTCAAAATGTGTAATTCTCCACATTTTTATTTTTCCATTTTTAGAAGCCTTTACACAAGCTTCACACCCAATGCGAAATGATGATGTCATTTTTTATATGGTCTGACAAACTTGAGTAACATCTTTATCTATTTTTGGTTGTGGATAACCTTCTCTAGCACAAACTAGCTTGAAGTAGTTATTTCTCCTTGTTCGTGTTCTGACGTCGAAACCTTTTACCTTGCCATATGTTGTATACAAGTCCACACATCCTTTTGTTCAGAAAATTCCATTCCAGCCTCAATCAAAATATTAGAATTCTATGTCGGTGTCAAGGGAATGACATTTGGAATGTTATCAATTAAATCATTCGATATGTCATCTCCTAAATTAAGAAGCATCTCTTCTATAATTTCATCATCACTGAAATTGATGTAATTTATTGGTTCATCATCCATATTCAATAAGTCATCTCCCAATTCACTAGGTATGTCATCATTCCTATTTTCATCATTTAAGTCAATGTAGTCCGGATGCTCATCCATAATATACCTAACAATTTAAAATCAATAAACATATAAATAACATTCAAATACTCTTAATCATGACCCAAAAAAAAGGTATGGTGGACTAGACTAAGATTTTCAATCCAATCACACCAGATGAGAAGAACGTTATATATGCATGCAAGATTGAATAAAAATGCATTATAAATCAAGAAAAGCAGATCATATACCTAATTAAGAAAAAGTAGCACAAACGCAAACAAACCCCAAAACTTGTAGGCGGTCTAGTTAATTGCCGCAAGAAACACGATTTGATTTGGTTATACAATAAAAATTTGGATTCAAGTAAGACTTCAAAATCATTAGTAAATTCCATGTAATGCACAAACAGAACAAACATATCATGAGCGCAAGCAGCAAGATCACATATCATCAAACATAATAACCAGTTACTGTGATCAGATGCACAACCAAAATTACAAAAGAGGTAAAACTTCAGAATCATCAGTACAATATCGTAAAGTGAAATCCGCACGATCAGATCACATTAACAAGAAATTCTAGACCAGTCGAAAACAATGAGAACACTTAACAAATCAATCATCAATCAAAGATCCGATAACATAAATCAAATCCAAATAACTAGTGCAGGGAAATGTTAAATAAAAAAGTTAATCATTTTAATCCAGTGATGAGCTCAGTACCTACAAAAACTTTCCGTAATTGTGCGGCATCCTCAAACGGAGATTAAAAAATTACATAAAGAAAATAGAGATGATCATCATAGCAAATTGGATGCGTGTTTCTATTTTGTAAAAGAGATGCGAAGAGAAATCACTAGTTCTCTCAAATCATCGGCGCTGGACGGAAGGGAAAGCGAGAGAAATGTGAAGAAGGAAGAAGGTTTTAAGTAGGGTAAATAAAGACCGTTAGATCAAATAATAGATCTAACGGTAAAAAAAATGGTAGTCAGATAAAGAGGTGGTAAGAATATCCTATCTCTCTATATATATATATATAGACACACACACACACACACACACTCATATGGGATTAAAAAAAATTGACTTTCAATGACTGGTTTTCAAAAACCAGTCATTGAAACTCAAAAAATTTGAGTTTCAACGATTGGTTTTTCAAAACAAGTCGTTGAAACTAAAAAAAAACGTATGGTGGGTGTGTATATAAAGAGATATATTGTTTTATTTATTAAATTTGTTTAGGAACTAACTAAATAAAAATAGGTTAGATTCCTTATTTTAATTATCAAAATTATAGGTTACATATTAGGAATAGCTATATATATATATATATATATATATATATATATATATATATATATATAGGATAAAAAAATTGACTTTCAACGACTGGTTTTTCAAAACCAGTCATTGAAACTCAAAAATAAAAAAAAGGGTATGGTGGGTGTGTGTGCCTAAAGAGAAAATTTTGAGTTTCAATGATTGGTTTAAAAAATAGTCGTTGAAACTCAAAAGAAAGTAAGGAGAAAATTATTAAACAAACATTAAATGTACACTTTTAACTTCCTTTTCTACAAAACGGACGTTAAAAGTAAGGAGAAAATTACAATAGTGCCACCGCCTACTTTTTAACGTCTATTTTTTGAAAAACAGACGTTAATTGAGGGACGTTAAATCCCTATTTTGTAGTAATGTAAAATAAATCAAGAAATATCATTTAAATTTATATAAAATATCTAAATTCATATTTAGACTTGCACTATTAACAAATCCCTAATTAGGCCAAGAGGGATTACTGGGGATTTGTGAATATTGTTAAAACCTCATAATGCCCTTTTAATTGAAATGATAAATCTCTATATTTTGGGGTCATGACGAAATGTGAGAAGGGCTCATATGGTTAGCTAGGATCAGATCTTGAAAACAAAGGACTTGGGTGGGTTTGGTTTTAGAAGACTGACATCAAGTTAATTGTGCTCATGGAGCTAAGTTAGCATGGAAGTTGATACTAGGTGAGGAGGGTCCTGGGCATTTGTCTTACAACATGAGTACATGCTAAGAGATGAAGATCCTTTATTCTCTTGTTTCCCAGGAGACTCTAAACTCTGGAAGTTCATTTGCTCTCAAAGTGATATAATTGAAAAAGGGACAAGATGGAGGGTGAGGAACATGGTTTGTAAACCCAGACCGGTCTGACCGGAAACCGGCAAACTGGCTGGGAAACCGGTCTGGTTTAGGGGGAAAACGGGTTGACTCGATGACTTCGAGTCAACCCGGTAAACTTACCCTAAACCGGCCAAGTTGAAATGGATCACCGAGTTGGGGGGCTCGAGAATCAGGGAAAGTTTGGCCAGAGGAATGAAGGGAACAACGAAAGAAGAAGAAGGAAGAACGATGGAAACAGGGAGAAGAAGAAGGACGAATGACGGAGAGTGATGGTGAGTCGCATGAAAGGGCAAGGATCCATGGAAGCAAGGAAACACAATGAAAAAGGAAGGTCAGAAAAGGGAAGAGAGAGAGAAGAGATCCGGTGAGGGCGTGAGGCGCACCGTGCAGAGAGTGAAGAAGGAAGGAGAAAGAGAGTGAGGAACTTAATGAATAATTGATATTTGATCTTGAGTTGGGAGGTTCATAAAACGAGGGAGGGATCTATTGCTATTGTCTTTTCTTTCTTTTGCTTGTGTAGAGAAGCTCTGCAGTCACATTTAATGTTGCGATTGATTGTGATATGGGAGATGAAGACACATGGAAGCAATAATAATTAATAAAGAAGCTATTATGATGGTTAAATTCTAATAAAAAAACAAAGGAAAATTCACACACAAGATCAAAAGAGTATTTAGTCCTTTTTTTTGCCAAAGGTATTTAACCCTACATAGCTAATTATAAATACTGATGTACTCTAGAGAAGAAGTGGGTATTAACAAGTTTAATTTTTTAAATTTTATATATAATTTTATATTTATAATCCTGAAATCTTTACTCTCTCACCGGTTTAGTCCCGGTTTGACTCCGGTCTGAGCTATTGACCCTTGACCTAGTACCCCGACCGGTTCAATGACCGGTACGGTTTTAATAACCTTGGTGAGGAATGGGCTTTTGGTTAATTTCATCAATGACCCATGGTTGGGAGAGGGTATTCACCTAAAAGATTTTGGGAAAATCCTCCCCAGAGCCCAATTAAGCAAAAAAAAATTTCAAAAAAGGCCTCAACAACTTTCACATGCCCTAGGCCTTTTCTGGGTATTATTTTAAAAAAAAAACGTAGTTGTTAACGGTTACTGATTTTGTTATTAACAGTTACTGATTTTGTTGTTAATGAGGTACTAATATTGTTGTTAACGCTTTTGAAATAATACTAGAAAAGGCCCTAGGGCTTTACTGACATATGAAAGTTGTTGGGGCTTTTTTTGAAATTATTTTACTTAATTGGCCCTAGGGAGGATTTTCCCAAAGATTTTTGTGTTCCACCCATCTCGGAATCAGAGGATATGTCTATAGTGTTGCGGACTGGGTGCAAGGGGGAGCATGGGATTACAGCAAAATTTCGAGCATTATGAATCCTGCAGGTGTCAGTAGAACTGCTGCACATATGCCGCCCAAAGGGTTGAAAATTTTCATTTTCTTTCACAAAGGTTTCATTTTCATAAACGAAGTCCTCTGGCCAGTTTGATGATGCTCCTCGCGCCTGAATGCTCCCTTTCGGTCATAGTGCTCTGTTTCAATGGCATTTCGCTTCCTTCTCCACTCCAAGAACCACCCACTCACTATCTCACCTTTATATCGCACAATTCCTTCTTGCTTCTTTTCTTCCAGATGCCGAAGAAACCCTTTCACTCTACCTTCACAGTCACCTCCGTCCCCAAAGGAGGTCCCTTTCACCGTCTCAGTGCACGGCAAGGCGTGGCGAGACCCTTTTCATCGGATGTCCAACACTGAGGACTCAGATCTCTTAGACCATCTCAACCATGAAAACACCTACGCTCAACTCAAGCTTTCATGGCCGATACCCTCATCTGCAATCCATTCGGTCGTCAGAGATGAGAATTGAGAAGTCGAATAACCACTTCCGTTTCCACTCCCCCTGAACGTTGGGGACCCTGGTTAGTTCACTTGCCGATTCTGGAAATGCTTTTTTCATGGCTGGTACTTGGTAGATACGATTTTTTCCTCGGAAAACTTATTTATAAGATATTTGAGTGTAAAAAATAGTTTTGCTTTAAAAGAGTGAGTTGATATTATAGTATTTACCTGTCCCTCTTCAATTTGTGTACTCAAAATTTGATCTTATCATTCTAAAGAGATTTCCTCTATGTTTTATCACGTCAATGCCGTTAAGTTAACAAATAATTAGAATGGGTAACATAACATACATGAAGCTCACATTATCAAAATATTCTTTAGAGGACTGAGATGAGTTCAGAATGTAGTGAATCAAATTTAGGCAAAATGTATCTTTTAAAGATCAACATGCCAATTCACTCATTATATAATCTGTTCTATGGGTCTTGAGTAATATACCGGCTTTGTTAAATTCACCAAACAAGAGAGTGAATACAGGCTTAAGTTGAGTGATAGACTGAGGAATTCAACTTTTAGTTTGCCTTGACTTTCAAACTGAAGCTTTATCACTAGTTTTAAAAAGGGGGGAAAAATACTACTTTGATTTGTTCTAGAATCAGCTTATTTTATCCTCTGTTGGTTAGGCTGTATTATCAGTACATTCCAGAGGGAAAGGAATATCCTGTACTGTGTCGGAGGCTAGAAACAGAGAGAACAGGCTGGTTGAAGTCCTTTCTCCATTATGCAATGCTGAGATCAACACAGGAGGAAGTCCTGCTTGACTGGAATGAGCTTGCAGAGAAATATGGGAAGTTTCTTATCTGATGAACTGTTTGATAAATGTTAGACATTGCTATTGTCTTTCTTTGTATGTATATTTTTTAATCAATTCTTTGAGATTGAACATTCTGCTTGAACTCTCTTTCCTCTTGGAATTCATTTATTGATTTGTTTAATATTGCAGGGTATGTCCATGTTGGTACATGCAGAGTTTCACCTGATCATAACCATCTTGCATACACAGTTGATATCTCTGGTGGTGAACGGTTCATGCTTCAGGTAAAGGATCTCAGGAGTGGATTTACAGATCCAAAATTTGGAGTTGAAGGCGTTGCTAACATGGCATGGGCACGGGATCGAAGCTCTCTCTTTTATACTGTGACAGATGAAAACCAGAGACCTTACAGGTGAAATTTTTAGACTCTCTTTTCTTTGTATTTTGACATAAACTAATTTCATTCTAACTTTGATATGATAACATGGCAGGGTTCTCTGCAGAAAACTTGCAAATGATCATGTGAACGATCTCCCAGTATTTACTGAGAGTGATTCCAGTTTCTCTGTGGATATAACAAGCACAAAAGATGGCAAATTCATAACTGTGAATTCAAACTCAAGGACTTTATCCGAGGAAGGAACTTATAGATATTCATTTATGAATTTAAAAGGAGATTATCCTTCCCCAGCAACGTGTTGATCTTGATGTTTATCACAGGTTTATGTTATAAATGCGGCCAATCCTATGAATGGACTGGAAAGAATATGTAAGCGTGCATCTGGTGTACAGTACTTTGTGGAGCATCATCATGGCTTATTTTATATACTCACAAATGCTCCAATTCCTGAGGGTAATTGGTCTGGTCAAGATCTTTATCTGGCTCGACATCAAGTTGAAGATATAGGATGTGCTTACTGGCAGGTCATGTTTGGTCAGCTTCTAAAATCACTCTTCTAAGTTTTTAATCTCTATGTGCTTTTGTTTATCTGAATGCGTCACTCTAACACATCTTTGGCATTCTTCTTTTATTCTTCAGAATATCATTCTTCCTCCTAAAGATATGAGCATATGTGATATGGACATTTTTAATGGACATCTGGTTCTTCTCTTCAATAATAAAGGTCTTCCTGTGTTATGTTCCTTGAATTTACCTGTTAAAAACAATTGCAAGGTATATGAAATGTTGCTCTATTGACTGTTTGCAAATTATTATGCTGACATATCTATCTGCCTTATAAAATGCATCAGCAATTAATGCTGACTTGAAGCTCCATTAAATTTGAGTAAAATACTCTACCTTTCTATTTTGTTTTAGTTACACGGACTTGCCCTTTATTTCGAAAACATAGACTTAGATCCAAACCGTTAACTCCATTAAGAATATTCCAAAAAGATTCTTAAAAATATTTTTAATTAAAATTTATGTTAAAATAAACTTTATTTGATAATTTTCCCTTTATCAAATCAAATCTCTAATTTATTTATGAATGTTTACAAACTAGAGGAAAAAAATCAATGGCGGCAGCAATGAATTATTTATATAATATATTGAATTTATATTATTTATACTATATGATAACAAAAATATGTGTTTGAAATATGTTTCTATCTGTTGAAAAAAAACCTAAAATAGACACGTTTCAATAAATATTATGAGAAATTAAAATTATAAAATTTTATAATTTAATCAAAATTAATAAATTTTATAACATTTTAGTAAATTTAAAAATGTATATCAGAATTAGTTTTTGGTTGCACAATTTTTTTTGACGAATATAAATGTGTAAATCATTCTTATATTATAAAGGGGTATTTTGGTCAAGAAAAGTTTGAGATTCAAACTTAATGGTCCACTAACGGTTGGATGCATGGAAAAGGAATCTTAAAAATATAAGGTAGGTTTGTGCAACTTATATTTTGATTTTAAGAGAGGTTTATATGAGTTTTCAAAATGGAGGAGAGATCTGTCTAATTAGGAGTTAAGACAAAATAGAGAGAGGGTTAGAGTATTTTACTTTGTATCATGCTAATATAAACTTGCAGAATACAACATCTAACTTGAATTGTTTTGCAGTATCAGATAGACATTGAGGACCTTAGACCATGGTACTTTCCTATGCCATCAACTACATGCAGTGCTGTTCCTGGTTCAAATCATGATTTCATGAGTACAGTTTATCGTGTGGTGCTTTCATCACCTGTGGTACGTGATTATGATGCAGATTCACCTAATTATCGAGGTGCAGATGAAAGTTTATATTTGAAGTTGACTTGTTTTCTTTTTGGAGTGAGCAGATGCCTGATGTGATTGTGGATTATGACATGTCCAAACATGTTGACTCAGTAATACATCAAGAGGAAGTAAATGTTGCTTCTGCTGGTCAGTCAAACGTCCCGACTTTTGAGAACGAGTATAAAATTCAAGAGGCATACAATGTAAGAAATGGTTGCACAATAAATTCTGGTTCTCAGACATGGAGAGACTTTTCTCATGTATACTGTTGTCAAAGAGAGGAAGTTTTTTCCTTTGATGGTGTGGGGATTCCTCTGACTATTGTGTACTCTAGGGAATCCTGGAAGAAGGGTAAATCTCCAGGAATTTTGCTAGGTTATGGAGCATATGGAGAAGTTTTGGATAAGAGCTGGTGTGTTAACCGCCTGAGTTTACTAGACCGAGGTTGGGTGGTAGCATTTGCTGATGTAAGGTGGGTTGCCTGATGTTTGGTGTTACAACCGTACCAATAGGTTGTAAGCTTGTTTTATATTGATATTAACTGTGAAATTAAATGTTATGCACTTTTCTAATCTCTATACATCAACTATTTTGTGACATTTATATGCTTTTAAAGCATTTGATATTGTTAATTTTGGCAGAGGCGGTGGAGGAGGTGCTGATTCTTCATGGCATAAATCTGGAAGTGGATTGAACAAACATAATTCAATATATGACTTTGTGTCATGTGGTCAATACCTGGTTAATAAGGGTTTTGTCCATAAAGATCAGCTTGGCGCCATTGGATGGAGTGCAGGATGCCTTATTGTTGGTGCAGCTATGAATATGTATCCGGATCTCTTTCGAGCCACCATATTAAAGGTACCCTTTTTCATCTTTCTTTTCAAATGCTTGTTCTCCATAGTTTTCTTGTGCTGATTTGTTTTTTCCTGATGAATACCAGGTACCATTTCTTGATATATGCAACACATTGTTGGACCCTAGTTTGCCCCTCACAATCCTTGACTATGAAGAATTTGGAAATCCTCAAGTGCAGTCCCAATTCAATTCAATTTTCAAGTCTCCTTATGACAACATTTCTGAAGGTCAATGTTATCCTTCTGTTATGGTCACAGCAGCACTGAATGACTCATGGCAATTTTGGATTTCCCATATCTGCTGCATGCCTTGCATATATTTTCCTTTGCTTGCCTTGCTTTCTTTCTAGGAAAAATTAATTTGTTAGCCCCTACACTTTTACTCAATGCAACTTAGTCCCTATATATTTGAATTGGTTTTAACTCATTCTGTGAACTTTAACTCACTACAACTTAGTCTGTATAGTTTAAACCATTTTATAATTTAGTCCCTAACCTTATGGATATGACTATATTTTCTAAGACACAGGGATTAAATTATAAAATGATTAACATTATAGGGACTGATTTACAGTGACTCAAAATTTAGGAATTGAGTTGTACCGAGTCAAAATGGGGTCAGGTTTCTTTCATTATCTTTTTCTCATCATCTCTCATAATCTCTAAATCATATCCATCCAATCAATAAAATATTACTTTTATTTTTCTTTCATCTTTCCAATTAACGGTCCGGATAGGATGATGAGGGATAGGGGAGAAATAAAGCTTATGAGAGGATCTCTTTCCGTCAAAATGTAGGGATTGAGTTATAATTGAGTCAAGATTAAAAGGACCAAAAGATTAATTTTTCCTATAAATAATGAAGTTATTCTTGTAACATTTGTCACTGCTAAAAATTTGATGACATTTTATTTTGCAGAGTTGGAGTCTGGGAAGGTGCCAAGTGGGTGGCTAAATTAGGAGATAGTACCTGTTCTAACTGTTCTCGAGCAGTTATCATGAAGACGAGTATGATTGGGGGACATTTTGGTGAAGGTGGTCACTATGGTCAATGCGAGGAAGCAGCATATGAATATGCGTTTCTCATGAAAGCTTTTGGCATTCCCAATGATTAAGTAAAATTCATCCGGCGAACTGTAGGAAGATTGTCTTGAATCAGTGGAAGGCTTTTTCTCAGGTTGAAGAAAATATAGCATGTCTTCAAGATGACATTTGGAATCTAATCTCCACCTTGCAGGTTGTGCTAATATGTTTTATAAATGGTCAAAATATTTCACATTATATTCATAGCCTCTTTTATTTTTTCTGTGCACAACTGCATTCTGCAGAGTCACTTGTTGATACTTGAAGAACTTTCCATGGCTATTGTTTGCAGGAGAGAAATAGGATTGGATGTCTGGAACAGAACAAGCCTTTTGCTGTTTAGCTTGAAGGAGAGCAGACGAGACTTGTGATGATTGAATGGTTTGAATTTGAACTCATTCCACAGAAAATTCTTAGTTGTGATATTCCTGAGCCTGAAGCTTCTCTATGGTGTGTAAAAGTGAGAAGATGAAACTTGCGTTTGGGAAGAAGCTGGTCTTTTGATGCCCAATGAAGCTTTTTAAAATTGTAACATAACTTGATGAGAATTCATATTTTCACTTTCAAGCAAGAGTTAACATTAGGCAATGGAATGTACTGGTGATGTACTCCTCTGGTGTTGAATGTAATAACCATTTAACTAATTTAATTAGATTAAGAGAAAAATTTTCGTTACTTGTATTAAATATGATATGTTTTTTTTTTACCAAAAAAAAAAAATGATATGTTTTTTCTAAGATGCCTTTGTTTAAAACTAATTTCTCAAAAGTCATTAATAATATATTGTTGAGGTAGTATTAATATGGGTAATTTGAAAAAAAAAAATAAATATGAGGAATAAGACATATATTTAAATAAAAAATTTGACAAGTTAATTTTGATTTTGATTTTTCAATTATAAAAAAGGCATACAAGTTGCAAATTATCTACCGAGTTCCAAAACTTGGAACACTAATATAACTCGATTTAAATAATAAAAAAATGAAACAACTTGAACGTATATTTTTTAATGGTAAATGGAGGAGGATGAGTTGCAACTAGTTGTTTGCGAAGGTTCAAATGTGGTAGAATTACTAGGCACGTTAATTTTGACGTTATTCTTATTTTTACAATTGAAAAACATACATTCAAATTGTCAAAGTTTTTATCACTTATAATAATGATTTGTAAACAAGTTTTTATAATTTGCAATTTGCTTGGAATTATTTCACAATTCATTTTTCGTATGATGAAAAACAAAATTTGAAGTTGTCATGTATTCCTTTGATTATATTTATAAATAACTTCCAACATGTTTCTTAGGAACCAAGAAAAATTTTAAACTCCATTAACTCCACCTTAAAATTTAATAATTTTTCAACTTTGCTTGTGTTTATAGTATGGCTTGTGTTTCAATCGTTCAAATCTAGCACCAAGGTTTTTGTTTTTCTGGTCCAGTTTTATGTTAAGTGATTGGTCTTTTTCTTACTTTTCTACAGTTCTGCCTGTCTTATCTATCATCTATTCTATTTTGCTTTATTTTTCAACCATGGTGCTGGATTTTTTTATTTTATTTTTTGGTTCTTTGGCTCTGAATTTGAGCTACTTGCATGGTGATTTCAAAGAGAAACCAGTGATCGGCCTTTTCAGTAGAGGATGTGGCCTTCAAAGGCATGCCATTTGACACTGTTCAAATATCTTGCTTTTGTGGTAAAAAATGTTATCCCTTCTTCATTGTTTATAGTTGGGCGAAGGTGAATGAGCAATTTCATTATTTTTTAGTTGCAAAAATAAATATAAATAATTTATTTAAGAGTAGATATAATGGCGTCAATAAGAAGACTTTAACTTCTATTATTTTTTGCATTATGGGTCCTGTCAGTCTTCTCTCCATTATTTTAATATTTTTAATGAAAAAAAAAAATATCATTTAGACCATATGAAAGCTATATTATAAAATAAAATATCACTTATTTTTGTCAAGGTGCAAATTTACTTAAAAAATCTTAAATCTAACATCGAAAAAAGATGAAGTAAATGACATATTAACTTTACTATAAATTTACATTTTAAAAAAAATAACATGTGATGTCAACTTAACATATTTAGTTAATTAACAGTCAAAATTAATTAGGATAATGACCAATCCAAAATTACTCCCTTTTTTACATTTTTAGGACAAAAATTAATTAAACCGAGCACGTTAATTCATTATCAGATACCAATGAAAAAATTTATATGGTTTCAAGGTCGTCCTCTCTTAATATTTGAATATGCAGATTTCAGAATATGACTTGCGAAGAGGAGGAACTTAAATGTCATTCTTAAATGTGTGTATCAGAACAGGTAACTGTTTTCTTCCTCTAAATATTAACGATTTTTTTTCCCCACGGTAAAAAGGAAACATATATTAAGCATTTTTATCTTGATATCCTGAAATTTCTCTTCTTTAGAATTTACTATGTTTAAAAAAAATCTGAATTATCTTTTATTGCAAGATGTTGGTTGGACTTAGAAGGTGTGAATAGTTTACTTAGTATCAATTAATTCCTACAATCCCCAAATATATGTTTGGAAGTATTATTAGAAAACAATCACTAATATATCTATAAAAGCCTGATTTTATAATTAAGTGACTGTTTTAATTAGCTTTTGAAAATGACTTTTGTAATTTACGAGGAAAATATGTGAGGAGTTTTGTTTCGGTTTGCATAAAACTAGGTTTTAAGAGTTTCCAAACATTATATTAGTCATGTTGACTTTATATTTATAAAAGCCTGATTTTAGACAAGGATCAATTATATGTTGGATAATAATCAAGAGTGAGAAATATGGATCAATTATAAGGTTTGATTCAAGTTTATAATTAAGATTCCTGCACATCGCAAAAAAGGTGATGCTCAATAGTGGGGTGAATTTCTTTGTACGGAAATTAAGTTTATTTCCTTACTAACATGCTCTCGACGTGTATCACGTGGGGAGGTGAATGCTACTTTACATTACAATGAAATTGATGAAAGTGAAATACTCTCTTTGTAAGACTCTCTTAATTGACTGATTCATAAGGATTGGAATTGTTTGATTAAGTTGGTTATTTGTTATTATTATATAATAAATTGTGTGTGGCTTTACTTAAAATACCCCTTTTTATTGAGGCGGTATGAAATGTGGGAGACAAATGGAGGAAAAAAAACTGTACAATTGATTATGGTAATCTTAGAAAAAATATTAAATAAGGAAAAAAAGATAGAAGTCCTATATAAAGGACAAAAATGTATCACTTAACTAAATCTTAGTTTTTTTTTTAAAAAAAAAAAAAAGTTGCCGTCGCCGGTCGTCGAAGGAGGCCAGCAGCGGGGAGGGCGTCCACCGTCGGTGGTGGCGCCCACCGGCCTCCCCTTAGTTTTTTTGTAGAAAAAACCTTATTTTTTTAAAAGAAAAAACCTTAGTTTTTTTTTAAAAAAAAAAAAGTTGCCGCCGCCGGTCGTCGGAGGTGGCCGTCGGCGGCGGCCGGAGGTGGGGAAGGTGGCCGCCGGCGGCGGTGGGGCCCACCGGTAGAGGAGGGTTTATTTTAGTGTTTAAAAAGAAAAATTAAACTAGGGGCAAAATGGTAATTTCACCCGAGTTACTGTTCATTTCTGTCCAAGTTAACGGTCAACGTCGGTCAACTAACGGCCCGTGGTATTTTTGCACCCAAAACATAACGTCATGGGTACTTTTGCACAAAAAAAAGGTTATGGTGCTGGGCGCTCCTGGGGAAAAGATTATATGTATTTTTGCACCTTAACCCTTTATTATAGGAGTAAGTATGAAGTATAATATATGGGCTCCACAAAGCTACTGATGAACATAAAATTTTTATGTGTTTTATATGTATATTTTGTATGTGCCCTAAAAATTATGACTGCTCTCTTAATTAAAAATTCCCTTTTAAATAATTTGTGTATGGTTTATAAAAAAAGAGCATATAAATTAAATAACATTAGTGACCTTTTGATAAGGATGATATGTCTTGCTTTTTGTTCATTTATATGAATAGAAAATGAAATAAATCGAGATTATGTAAATTTGTTAATTTAACGACTTCCCTTTTTCGATAATGTATTTTTTCCTTTTTTTTATACACATTTTTTTTTTTATGTAAATCGAGATTATGTAAATAGATGTTGTTACGGATATCTTATAAATGGGCCCAGCCCAATAACCAAAGAGCCCAGTCAAAATGACTTCAATTATGCTCATAACCGCTTCCTTGAAAATAAGAGTGGTTTTATCAAGAATATCTATCATGATGGTAACTACCTATGAAAGGAGGAGATTATTCAAAAAAGCATATCTTAATATTCCTAAAATAAAGGACAAATCTAACTGATTAAGATAGGGTCCAGGTACGCTTATAAATAGGGTAAACCCCTTATAAGGTACACACTTCTGAAACCCTAGCTTTTCTATTCACACAGAGCACACACACCACCCCCTTTGGCTATCATTAGCCTGCCGTATACTCTCGAACTACGTGGACTTTGATCCACACTGTGGTACGTAGGACCCCGGGATTTCACCCCAAGCCAAGTCCAACCCAACTTGTGATCTACACCAGATCATTGGCGCCGTTTGTGGGGACTGTAAAGTCCTATTCCCGTGACCCGTGATGGCTAATACCAGAAGCAAAAGCCACCCGCATGCACACGAGCAAGTTCAGGAACAAAATTTTAGCGAGACCCAACAGCAGAACGTTCAAGGCGTTAATCAGGAACAAATTGAGGAGCCCCCGGACTCGAACCTCCCATCTCAAGATGGACGAGTAGGCCAAACGCTGGAAAATACTAACAACGCTGGTTCCTCAACAAAGTTTCAGATTGGCAGCCCGGACATACGGCTCCTACATAACATTGCTGAATCAATGCTGAAACGAATCGAGAATGTGGAAGAACGCGACAATCTTTAGAATCAAAAGATTGACCATATGACCGAGGTGATGAACCAAATCCTTAAACACTTACAAGACCCTCTTCAGGAGGAACGCCGGGATGATCAGCAGAATGAGGACGAAGAAACCAATCACCAAATTGTTGATCCCCTACAGGCGGACCATCCCAGGCAAGGCCGAATAATTTTAACAAAAAATTCTCAGCAAAGTAATCACCGGGATGCGAGTCAGGAGAATCAAACCCGGGCGCTTAAGAAAGACAGCCGTACCTCGGACAATCAGGGAATTCGGCCAGATTCCGGAAGGTACAAGATGTGGTATGGGGACGGAGGACAAAACAACAGCCCGTTCTCAGATGAAATTACGGAAGTTGAGTACCCAAGGAAATTCAATACGTCCGACCTCCCTATGTACGACGGAAGTCAGGATCCCCAGACACACTTGAGTACTTTCGACACTGAGATACTGGTCCGAGGATTCAAGGGGCCGATCATTTCCAGGCTGTTCACCTCAACATTACGAGGAGCTGCTCAAATTTGGTTCCGGACTCTATCTCCCAAGTCCATTACCGACTTCAACGACCTGAGCGAGAAGTTCCTGCTGAATTTTGCGACAAGCAAAAAGCAGCCCAGGTCGGTCTACACGCTGGATAGAATCAAGCAGCAACCCGGTGAAACCCTTCAGAAGTATTTGGATCGTTTCAAGGCTGCCGCATTGCAAATCCAGGGATTAACGGAAAGCGTCCACGTACACTTGCTCATCTCGGGCTTAGATAGCGAATCCAGAATGGGGAGATCGGTCATATCTGGTGAGATCAAGACACTGGATGAATTCCATAGACGAGCCAAAAAGTATCTGGACATCGAGCAGATGAAGATAGCCAATGCGTTGGGAAAAGAGAGACAGAAAAGCCCACCCCTGAAAGGGAAGGACCAGGCAGCAAGAGACCGACCCAGGAACTCGGACCAAAAAACACGAGGACAAAGGCATGAAGGGAAGTATGAGAGATATACTCCACTAAATGTCCCTCGTTCACAACTATGGAGAGAGGTAGCCTTGACCGAGATAAGGAAGGTGGAGCGACCACGACTACTTTATAACAAGGGTAAGTTGGACCGCACACGATTTTGCGAATTCCACAATGGACCCGGGCACACAACGGATGAGTGCTGGGACCTTAGAGATGCAGTTGAGAAGTTTATCCGAGATGGAAAATTACGTCAGTACGTTATCAAAACACAAGGGAAAAAAGCCAAGCGCAAGCAGACGGATCGGAGTACAAGCCCGGTCTCCCGGAGGAGAAAGCCGGACGAAGGTCGGAGAAAGCATGACAATGAGGACGAGTTCCCGGAAGCAGAGTTAAACTGCAATGTCATTAGTAGAGGTTATGGAGGTGGCGGCGATACCACCAATCAGCGGAAGAAATACCTTCGGGAAGTCTTAACCATCAGGGGACGACCGACCTTCAAGCCGGAACCATCGCAAACAGAAGAGCCTCCTAAGTTGTTCTTTACTCAGGAAGATCTGAGGGACGTAATCCCGGGTCATCAAGACGGACTGGTCATAATCGGCCTCCTGGGAAAATGCCGCGTAAAGAAGATATTCATCGATCCTGGCAGTGCAGTGGATATCATCCTGTGAGACGCCTTTAAGCGCATGGACCTCAACCCATAAAATCTAAAGCCGTGCAGGACAACCTTAATCGGGTTCAACGGAGAGGATACAAGTCCCAAAGGGTGTATAGAGCTAAAAATGACCTTGGGCTCTAAAGAAGCCTTTAAGACTGAGCAAGTCAAGTTTATTGTAGCGGATTTCCCTTCGTCCTACAATATAATCTTAGGCAGACCAACTATTCATAGTTGGGACATGCTCATATCAACTAAGCATCAGAAGCTGAAAATGGTAAGTCGGAAGAATAAAGTCGTCACCATCAAAGGTGATCAGAAGGAATCTCGGCAATGCTACTTCTCGACGGTTAAAAACAATGAACCCGGAACATCTATCTCGTAGCAGAAAGGAATTCAAAATTCAGCGCCAATTGCGCCGAGTTCGGTCAACGTGGTAGAGCTGGATGTAAGAGAAGAAGCAAAGTTGATGAAAACAGAGCCTGATGGAGAGCTCACAGACTACCAACTAGGAGAGGAGCCTGGACAAATAACGAAGATCGGGAGTTCGCTTGCCGAGCAAGAAAAAATCGAGCTCAAAAAATTGTTATGGATGAACAAGGACGTGTTCGCATGGAAACCTTCGGAGTTACCAGGTGTCGACCCGGCGTTCTGTTGTCACAAATTGACCATAAATCCATGATATACGCCGGTCTCGCAGAAGAAAAGAAAGATTGTATCGGACCGACACAAAGCCCTAGCCGAGCATGTAAGAGAACTGCTGGATGCGGGATTCAACAGGGAAATCCAGTATACCACATGGTTATCTAATGTGGTAATGGTCAAGAAACCTAATGGCAAATGGAGGGTGTGCACCAACTACACCGATCTCTACAAAGCATGCCCCAAGGATGCTTACCCCATGCCAAATATTGACCAACTGGTGGACAATTCCTCGGGATTCCAGCTGCTCTCATTCATGGATGCGTATTCCGACTATAACCAAATAGCTATGCATCCCGAAGACCAGGAAAAAACAGCTTTTATCACGGAAAAAGCTAATTATTGCTATAATGTCATGCCTTTCGGGCTGAAGAACGCAGGAGCTACTTACCAGAGGATGATGAATCAAGTGTTTGAGGCACAGCTCGGCAGGAACGTCGAAGTTTACATCGACGATATGATCGTTAAGTCAGTTAAGCGATCCGACCACATCCAGGATTTGCAAGAAACATTTGATAAGCTCCGGGATCACAGAATCCGACTTAACCCAGCTAAATGTGCATTCGGAGTACCAGCGGGTAAGTTTCTCGGATTCCTGTTGACAAACAGGGGCATTGAGGCCAATCCGGATAAATGTCAGGCCGTCCTCAATATGGCGGCCCCAAAAAACAAAAAAGAGGTACAGCAGTTGACTGGCAGACTGGCCGCGCTGACAAGGTTCTTACCGAAATCGGCAGAAAATGCTCTTCCTTTGTTCAAGTTATTGAAGAAGGAAGCACAACATGGAGAATGGAACTCAGAGTGTGAAGCCGCGTTTGACAAGATCAAAAAATGCCTGTCGTCACCACCTGTGCTGTCGAAACCCGAGCCCGGGGAAGATTTGATATTATATCTATCCGTGGCCCCAGAAGCAGTAAACGCCGCCCTGGTGAGAGAAGAATCGACAGAACAAAAACCGATTTACTTTACAAGCCAGGCTTTGCAAAGTTCTGAGCTAAGATATCAAAGGTTGGAAAAGGTGGCCTTTGCGCTCCTCACTGCAGCTAGGAGATTACATCCCTACTTCCAGGGGCATAGAATAATTGTGCGAACCAGTCAGCCGATACGCCAAATACTCCATAAGCCTGACTTGGCAGGAAGAATGACCAGTTGGGCTATCGAACTGTCCGAATTCGACATAGTATATGAAGCTCGGCATGCTATTAAATCCCAGGCTTTAGCCGACTTCATTGCAGAACTGGTACCAACAGAGGTAGTACCGAAAGCCAACCTTAACATTTGGAAAGTATTTGTAGACGGCTCGTCAAACGCCAAAGGAAGTGGAGCCGGGATCATAATCGAAAGCCCAGAAGGAGTCGCCATGGAACACTCCCTGCAATTGCACTTCAGAACGTCCAATAATCAGGCCGAGTATGAGGCTGTATTGGCCGGGCTATCACAGGCAAAAGATAATGGGGCCAGGCGGGTTCATCTCTCCACCGACTCTCAACTAGTCGCGGCCCAAATCAACGGTTCATACACGGCTAAGGGACCCTTGCTAATCAAGTATCTGGGGAAAGTCAGAGAGGCAATGGCTGACTTTGATGAGGTCGTAGTCACCCACATCCCCAGGGGAGAAAATGCGAGGGCAGATATCCTCTCCAAATTAGCAAGCACCAGGAACCCGGGAAATAATCGGACTGTAATACAACAAAGTCTGAAGGAGCCCACGTGGATCATGGTCATCACAGCAGCAGAAGACTGGCGAAAGCCCATCTTAAATTACCTGGAAAAGGGAGTTAGCCCAGACGATCCCGGGGAAGCAAGGCAGGTAGCACGAACAGCGTTAATGTACACGGTGGTCAATGACCAACTGTACCGAAAAGGCCTCCAATCCCCAATGATGAGATGTTTAAACCAGCCAGAGGCCGAGTACGTGCTATCAGAGATACACGAAGGAATAAACGGACAACACATGGGGGCAAAGGCGTTAGCCCGGAAAGCCCTAAGGGCTGGATATTACTGGCCGACAATGGTCGCGGATTCCAGAGAGCATGTACGGACATGCGAAAGCTGCCAAAAACATGCTCGGATCCTCTGGCCACCTCCGACCGAGTTGAAGACCATCACGGCTCTGTGGCCATTCTTTAAATGGGGTATAGACCTCCTTGGACCGTTCAAACCGGCCGCAGGGCAACTGAAATGGCTTGTGGTGGCGGTGGATTATTTCACTAAGTGGATCGAGGCCGAACCACTGTCAGCCATCTCGGCCGCTCGAATACAAAAATTCTTCGAAAGAAATATTGTTGCAAGGTTCGGGATTCCTGCCGAGATCATAACTGACAACGGTACTCAATTCGTTGACCAAGGCTTCCAGAGGTTGATGTCCGAGCTCGAAATCAAGCACTATTTCGCCTCAGTAGAGCATCCGCAATCTAATGGGCAAGCCGAGGCAGCCAACAAAATCATTGTTGACGGGCTCAAAAAAAAGGATGACCAATGCATAAAGTAACTAGGTCGAGGAACTATACTCGGTACTCTGGAGATACCGAACTAGTGTCCAAACCTCGACCCAGGAAACACCCTTCCGAATGACATATGGATGCGAGGCCATGATCCCGGTTGAAATTGGGCAAACATCATGGAGGAAAGCCAAAGTCATGGAGGAGGGAGAACATGCTAACAGCAAACAATTAGCAGTTGAGCTAGACCTCATCGATGAAGTCAGAACGACGGCACACTGCCGAGATCTGGCAACGAAGCAGCTGGTGGCGGCTAAGTATAACCGCAAAGTTAGACCACGAGCATTCGATAAAGGTGACTTGGTATTACGCAGAACGGATATCGGAAATAAGAATGCCCGGGACGGAAAACTTGCAGCAAACTGGGAGGGTCCTTACCGTATTTCAGACAAAATGGGGCCCGGGACCTATGTCCTTGAGACATTAGATGGCACGCCCATTAAACGAACATGGAACGCGGACAAACTAAGGACTTACTACAGCTAAAGACCGGGATACACTCGGAATAAGCGCACAACGGATGTCAGTGGTGACTGAGAACCGCTTTTCAGTTTTAACGGATGTCTGTGGTGACCGAGAACCGTTTTTTATTAAGCATTGTTTTGCTTTTGGCAGTATTTTCCGTTTACTTTAAATTCTTTGTAATCCCGATTATTTCAATCAATAAAAAAGGTGGTTCAATTCATGGGCCAACCAAGTTATTACTTGTGAAATCAATGCAAAGATAGGCCGTGACAAAGGCAAGATAATTAAACAAAGACTTGGGTTTCGCGATCTCGGTCATGATAAGATTTGTCAACAAATCTTATAAACGTTACGATGCATCGGAACTGTCCCCTGGGGTGGTGTGAGATTGCCATAAAAGATCCTGATCAGGTCGAAATGTTTAGGCTCCTATTCAAAAAGGATATTAGGGCCCGAACATGTGGCAGTTGGCTACCATCTCGATAAGGTACTTTACAAGATAAAGTACTTAGATGATTTTTGAAAATCATCTGTTGTTTAGAATGCCCGACCATTAATAAACGTGGCCCGTTTGTTAAAACGTCGGTTGAATATCTAGCAGATTCTGCGCAATATATCTTAACTTTGGCCAAGTCATAAAATAAAGAACCGAGTTTCGTGCACGGATTACGTTCCCCTTTACTCATCAACTGGTGAATTAAAACACGAGTTTGGTTTAAAGGATGAAAATAAAAACTGACAAGATAGACGAGCTGCAGATGCTAGAAATATCCGGGAACACCGGCTTGTCATGGTATTAATTTTGAGGGCAGAGGCCTCAGATTACAGATAAACAAAAATGAAAGTAAAAATACTACACATCAAAGGAGAAAATAAAAAGGTCCTAGAAGAACAACGTCAAATTTGGGCTTGGCCGGGCACAGGGGAGCCAGGGGCGTCAGTCGTCGGAGCATCTTCCTCAGCTACTTGACCACAGTCATTCTTCGTGAGATGCTCGGACTCTTCGACCAGAGAAAACGGCGCTGGTATAAATTGCCCATCCTCTACCGAAGCTCTGAAATCCACAGCGTCCAAATTCATCGTAATATCGGGATTCAGAGCTCGGACTTGGGCCAGGCATAGGTTGAAAGCTTTAGCAGCCGTCTCAACGACCAAGACTTCCAGCTTATCCACCTCAGCGGCAGACGCCACCAGCTCGGCCTTCGAAGCGTCGAGGTCGGAGTGAGCAAGATTAAGGTCCTTCACCACCCCCGCATACTGACCCTGCAAGGTGTGCAGTGAGGCATTCAGCGTGTCTTCTCGGGCCTGACTGGCGTCAAGTTCGGCGGAGAATCGATCCCTTTCAGTAAGGGCCTTTGATAGCTCCTCCACCGCCTTTATCTGAGCCTCTTCCGCTTTCAGGCGCGCCTCCTCAGCGTCCGCCTGCCTAATCTCGGCCTCTCTCTTTTCAATCCTAGCCTTGGCAACCTCGGCTGCAGCTTTAGCATATTTGTGCTTAACGGCAGCATAAGCGTCCAGCACGCCGACCGTCTCCATCAGATGGTCCTGCAGAACCTGCAGGTGATCGAGGTCGGAGTCGGCAAAGGCCTCACCACTGAAATACTTGCTGGGGGGCTTCACCGCGTATTTAAGCTCCTCCGAGACCCCATCAGTCCATACCTCACCCCGCGATTGAAGGCGAGACTTGCCAGAAAGTGGAGGAGGAGGGACGCTTGTGGCAGCACTGGCGTCCAGGACAAAGGCCGGACTCTCTTCTTCGACCGAAATCGATGACGTTGCCACCGACTTCGATCGCTTACGCGGAATGAGCTCCGTATTGGCCGGAGAGGGCGCAGCCCTTTTCTCAGAAGTAGTTTTTGCAGGCGAAGGAGCAACCACAGCCTTCTTCTGGGAAGAGGACTCCCCTTTCTTTTTGGCCTTAGTTCGGAGCTTCTCGGCCAGTTCTTGAAAAGAAGCCTTCCCCATTTCAGGCACTACAAAAAACATAACGAACATCAGAAAGGACGAGGCATAAAAAAATCCAAAGAACAACAAACTACCAACAGAAATCATACTCGGTGGGTACAATTCCTCCACCGACTGTCGAATAAAAATCCGGGAATCAATGACATCCCTCTCGGCCACATGGTCGACCAGAGCTATCACAGTCTCAACCTCGGCTGGCTTTAAGCTATCATCGGAGGATGCAAAAATGTTCTGGTCTTGGTCATAATGAGTTTTAGACTAATACAGAGGCAACAGCAGCTCCATCGAGCTGGAATCGACACCCTGAAGAAACCACGGTTTATGACCGGGTTCGGCACTAACTTTGAAAAAAGAAACCTTGAAGCCTTTCCAGGTGTCGGTTGCCACGTGGAAAAGCTTCTTGTCCGGTTTCCCTCGGAAAGAAACCCAACCCCTCTTTTCTTCGGGCTCCCCGGGTTGACGAGCCCTTTGGATATTAAAAAAATAAAAAAATGTTCCGGTGGTGGGGGTACGACTTAAAAATCAGCAAAGCCGCTCGAACGCAATAATGAAACCCCAGGAGTTAGGGTGAAGCTGAGCAGGGGCCAGCTGAAGAATGTTTAAAAGATCTACTTGAAACCTGGTAAACGGAAAACGAAGGCCGAGTTTCTTAACGAAATCTAGGTAGAAGAAGAAAAAAGAACGCTCATTCCCTTCCCGAGCAATGCACACCAGTTCAGAAAGGCCGGGAAGAGATAAAGAACAATGATTCTAGTCCCCTAATGGGAGCTCGGCGATCTGATTGGTCGTGGCTTTCGAGAGCCTGGATAGTACCCCGGTCGCAACCCAGTTATACTTTTCAGCAAGATGATGTGGAATACAGGCGGCCGCTGACTCCACGGATCCGGAATCCTCGACAGGACGGGGAGAAGTTGACATACTACCTAGAAAAGGCAAAACAAAAATAAATTAGAAATGATGAAGATGATACCTGAAGGTAGTAAAGCGGGACGGGTAGAAACGGCTTCAACAACCCGCGGTTGGATATGCCGGCATCGTGAAGCTATTTCCTTAGCTTCCCATGACCGGCCAACCATCGTGGCTTCAGATATCAACCAGGAACATTCCTCGCACGGGCCGATAGGCCGGGTAAGGGAGATTAGGGGCTCCGCTCGTTGAGGAAAGGAAGAAACGGGTAGAGGAGGATTTTCTCTCCTACTCTTTCCCAAGGGCGGCTCTAAAGAAAAAACCCTAGTGTCAGCACTCCCCCGGCCTAGACTTTCGGGCTCTACAGACTCAGACCGACCTCGAGCCTTTCCCCTAACCCGACCAGACTGTCCTGGTTGACTACCACCTTCTCCGCCATAACTACGGAGAACGTTTTCCCTCTTTTGTTCTTCGGTCAGAGGTTTCCCGTACAGCCACCAAGCTATCCGGGGAGGCATGCGCTGAATAAGCTCGGCCTCTTCCGGGGAAAAAGCATTTGGATTCAAAGGCGGAGGAGAACCTTAATGGCTCATCCCGAGAAGATAGAATTTAAATAGGAAACTGGAACCCAGAGACAGGGAAAAAGGATTGAATAGACCAGAAGTTTAGAGAAGTTCAAGAACAAAGCAGAAGCCAGAACCCAAAGGGGAAGAAACTTGAAAGAACTCACAATAACCTACCCAGAAAAAAGAAAGACCAAGAGATAGAGAAAGAGAAGAACACAGCCAAATAACCAGAGAAGGAAACAAGGAAAATACCTGGTTTGAGATAAATTAAGGGAAGAGGAAATGCGCGAGCCACAAAGATCAGAACTGGGAATCTGAGAAAAATGAACTGGTGACTGGTTGCAAATTTCTCTCAAAAAGAAAACTCAAGGTTTGGCGGTTTTCAAAATAGAAGAAGAGGAAAGTCGAAGACTCTTATAAACAAAGCAAGCAGACGGATGAAAGTCAGGAAACTCAACCGCCGAAGGCCCAAAGGGCCCATACACAAATAGTGATGTGGACATTAAAAGGCGTGCGCATTTAATGCTGATGTTAAGCAAACACGAAAACCAAGATAGTGGGGCAGTTGCTCCACTCAGAAGCCAGCTAGTAAACGTCAAATCAGCAGGAGGCAATGATGACACTCGTGGCCTCGAGATAAGACGAACGTTGAATCAACACATGAGGCGGACAATGATCCCGGCTTGAAATGCTCATGTGGCCGACTACATGAATACACCCCGGTCGTCTGACCTAACTCCCCATGCAATCTCAAACTTGGGGGTAACAAGTCCCGATCCACGAAAAACTGGACAAAGTACCTGTAAACGGGAAGTAAGACCAGGTAGAAATATTAATACTATCAGACACCAATAAAGAAGGAAAGTTCAAGAAGGCATAGGAGGAGTTCGGCCTAGAATCAAAATTATAGAACATTAATGTTCTCTCGGGATAGCAAATGAATGCGACCCACGTTAACCGGGCTGGGGGGCACCCGCGTCCCACCCAAATAAACCGGAATGCAAATTAATGACAGATGGGGCAGCCCGGGGACCAAAAATGTTCGACCTCGAAAAAAGAAAGAACTAGAAATCAAAAACTTCAGGACGGCGAAATGAACTAGAACACAGGACGTAACCTGACGAATACATCCTGGCTGCTCGGAGCCTTGAACAACCAGGCTGGGGGCAACTGTTACGGATATCTCATAAATGGGCCCAGCCCAATAACCAAAGAGCCCAGTCAAAATGGCTTCAGTTATGCTCATAACCGCTTTCTTGAAAATAGGAGTGGTTTTATCAAGAATATCTATCATGATGGTAACTGCCTATGAAAGGAGGAGATTATTCAAAAAAGCATATCTTAATATCCCTAAAATAAAGGACAAATCTAACTGATTAAGATAGGGCCCAGGTACGCTTATAAATAGGGTAAACCCCTTATAAGGTACACACTTCTGAAACCCTAACTTTTCTATTCACACAGAGCACACACACCACCCCCTCTGGCTATCATTAGCCTGCCGTATACTCTCGAACTACGTGGACTTTGATCCACACTGTGATACGTAGGACCCCGGGATTTCACCCCAGGCCAAGTCCAACCTAACTTGTGATCTACACCAGATCAGATATGTATTTTTTTTATACACATCTATTTTTTTTACACAATCAATATCGTTTTAAATTTTCTACGAATTATTTAAATGACTTTAAGTCATCAAGTTTAAACATGAGGCGATATTGTTGTCAAATTCACAAGTTGATTCTTTGAGTTTAATGTTTTCACATTTCTAATTTATTAAATAGAGTTGAGTTACTGATAAACTCATGACTATTGTAAACTTGGTTAAATTTACAAGTTTATACACTAAATTTATCGTCTTTACATTTCTAATTTACAAAATCACGTTAACTTACTCTTAAACTCTTGTTAACATTTTTTATTTGATCATGTTTAGCAGCTTTATATATAAGTTTTATAGAAATTTATTTGTTAAATATGATAAATTTTAAATGTTGATGGATTTAATTTTAATGATTTAGATTTAAAATATATTTAAATCAAATTGTTGTCATTTTTTATATCTTAATTATTTACTGGGTTAAGGTTCAAAAATACACATGATTTTTTTTTCCAGGAGCGCCCAACACTACGTGCTTTTTTTTGGAGCAAAAATACACACGTGGTTACCATTTTGAAGCAAAAGTCACATCTCATCGTTAATTTACTATTCACCTTGATGAGAGAGAAAAAGATGAAGTAAATATTAACATAACGGCGGTGAATAGTAACTTAATAGTGGGATGTGACTTTTGCTCTAAAATGGTAATCACATGTATATTTTTGCTCCCAAAAAAAGCATGTGGTGCTAGACGCTTTTGGGAAAAAAGCTCATATGTATTTTTATATCTTAACCCTTATTTATTATACACTATTGATATATATTTAACAGAGAAAATAAACTATTACAAGTTTAAGAAATAAGTTCACGTCATTGTCGTAAGTTTCACAACATCAAATACAGTGATAGTCTAATAGCCATGTGTTTGTTCCCAGCGAAAATTAGAGAAATAGATTAATACACCAACCAAAATGTGTTCTTTTTGTCCATACCACCATTACTGAATCATGAATGGGTTGAATTTAATGTACTTTAATTGCACCATGATGCATGCTTTTTTACCCAAGGAAAATGGGAAAGAGCCTCCTCATTTGTTTTACTATCTACTTTTCTCCACTTTTTTATTTACACGGTTGTTGGATCAATCTTGACGCTAGAGATTTAATATCCAAAAAAAAAAGTAAGAAAAATATAGAATACTTAAATAAAAGTGCAAAGATATCAACTGTTTATATTAAATTTTAATGATTCAAATTTATTTATTTAATATTATGAAAACATTTTTATGATTAAATATTAATTGTCAGAAATGATCCAATGGTGTAAATAAAGAAGTAGAGGAGAGTGAATGGTAAGAAAAATGGAGTAAATCTTTTCTGAAATACTAACAATAACGTTTGTAATTGTTATTCCCACTGCTATTATTTATAAGACATTTATAACTTATTCACATAAAATAAAATAAAAGAAAAACAATCAACAAATAATTAAATTTGTCATAAAATTTAAGTATTTTTTTAATATTAACTCTATTAATATGGAAGTGTGTTTAAACCACTTTTGTGACAGTAATTCCAAACGTAATTCACATTTATAATTTCACTTTTATCTCATTTTATGTTTGCAAAAATATTTGATGCTTATTGAAATTATTAAAACATGTTTTAAAAAAAAAAACCGAAAAATACATTCTAGAAGACATTATAACACGAGCCGAGCGAGTAATTCAACGTGAGTGTATGTTTTTCAAAATAAGATACACGTACAAATTGCGTAAAAAAGGTTGGCTAAAATTACTTTAAAGTAATAAAATGTAAAATAATTTAACTTATGTTTCAAAAACACTCTTATTTATGGAGAGAGACTGGGTAGGTGAATAATTAATGTAGTAAGACAAATATAACAAGTAATAGGGATGAAAACAGAAAATGATACTCGCTCTGGGACAAAATATAGAGAACTTGTCCCCTCTCTCTATTTTTTTTTTTTTTTTTTAAAGCTCCCCTTCCCTCCTCTGCCCAAAACAACCCCGTTTTTATTTCAAAGAATTGTCTAGTAGCTTGAAGTATTTTATATTAATATCTAATTTCATAAAGTAATTTCTAGTACATCCGATACCTTAAAATATTATTTTTTCATTAGCACTCAACATTTTTAAAGTAATTTTTAGTGCAATTTTATGCCAATAGTATTTTTCTCACTAGCAATAAATATCCTGATGTTAAAATACAAAGTGCAACTGAAAAAATACTTTAGTATGCTAGATGTACCAATTTTTTGTTTAGAATACTGAACATCAATTACTACTAAAAAAAATTTAGTATGTTATTGAAAAATATTTTAGGATGTTGAGTACAACTAATTAAAAAATTACTTCAGAGTTCTAGATGCTTCTTCAAAAAAGTGTTCACCATTTATCATTTTACCCCAGAACAGTATAGTTTCGAAGTAGAGGAGGGTAGTGAACCATAAAAGAAAAGGACAAATAAATATTACTTATTTTTCTTTATGCTACTTATATTATGGACTCAAAAATTCTTCTAAAATGTGACAATTATTAATAAGAATTATTCCAAATTTCTACATATTTTCTTTCTGAACTGGAGGCAGAGGGAGCATATAGGAATAGAGGAAGTAGTTTTTTAAGAGCAATTATTTCTTCATCGAGTTTCTTATTATATTATTCAAGAAATTAAATACCTAATTTTCTTATTAATGATAATATTCCTATCATTTTTTGAAGAAGACTCTTAGAGATTGAAAACAACAGAAAGATGCATGGCGTATTAATCTAAGTAAAGAGATGCAAAGCTTACGTTTTCCTGGGGAAAAAAGGAATCTGCTCATCGTATATATCCCTTTCCCCCCCCCCCCCCCTGTTTTTGCTTTGTAACTTCCAATTAACTTGTTGAAAAGAATAATCCAATAATAGGAATAGATATTGATTACAATTCTCCGAATGAAAAATGTCCACCTTTATTTTCCTTAATGGAGATTGAACAAAAGAATGAGATTTAATTAGAATAGCAAAAATCACCAGCCGGAAAAGAAATTAAAGTAGTGCGTAATATATAAGCAATATAACAGTTTCTAAATTTGATAAATTCAAAGTATATAATTCCACAAATCATGAACAATATGTATGCCTATACACACACACATTCTTGTTAACAAATATAATCTAATTAATTAATAAGAATATAATTAGATTTGGAATTTGAAGAATAAGTTGTACATGTGTTGATTTTGTTATACTACGTCTTACTTTATAGTTTATATTTATATTAATACGTTCTATAAATATTAATTTATTGTATACAATATTTGGAAAATAAAATTTAAAGTTACGTAATACTAATGTGGAAAACATATGCTACAAATTGATTTTTCTTCCCTTATAAATGTTTATCTTTGCTTAAAGTCCGTACTTTTGTTACCAACAAATTGTTGGTTATGATGGTAAGTGACATCACCTTATAAGAAGAAAAATACAAATTCAAATATCAGAAAGTGCATTATTAAGAGAGACTAAAATTATTTGTGCTCCAAGCATTGAAAAGGATTATACTTTTGACCAAAAAAAAGAGTCCATATTTTTTTTTGTTGGGATCACCTTCTTAAATAACCATATATTAAATAAATTACAATTTTGGTTTACTTGTACGGTTAATAGGAAGACAACTATATATGTCATAGCTTTATAATCTAATGACACCAAGCTCCTCCCTTAAGTTTGTTTTTAGTGTGAGATTGTGAGTTCGAACCTTTTAAAAATATGTGTAATAAATATGTCAATTATGATGATAAAATAAAAATATCCTATTTTCTTCTGTAGCAAATTATATTATTCAACAGACACATATGTTCTCATTATTATTTTTTCCCTTACACAACACTCAACAATACATATAATCACAATGAAAACAAGGGCATTAATTCATTTAGTTATTCTCTGAAAGCATTCTTCATCTTTACAATTTGACACTACACCTCTAAATCATTGCCCTCTCCTTCTTCCTTCAATCCTCCCCATTCATGATCTGAGGGATATTCCATTTCCTAAACTCTTCAAAACCCTAAAAATATTTCTCTTCCCTTTCTTTTTATTTCCCTCTCCTCAATATATACCTAATACCTCACTTATATATAGCTTCCTATATATATCATCAACAACTAAACACACACACACACACAGCTGTAAATTATATTGAAGCATGGGGTACAAGAATAATGGTTTTGACGATTCAGAAGACATAGAAGAGAAAGGAGAGAAAGCTTATAATGGGAATAAGTTGAAGTATGTGGGAGTTTTGAATATGGAAGTGCTCAAACGTTTGATGGTTGGAGGAGTTAAGTCTCAGAAACTGAGAGGTTCGTTATCAAAGGGAGGATTGTCGAAGGATGTGATTCTGAAGCTGTTCACGGTGGCAACAAAGTCAAGATTATCTTCAACTTCAAGATTCAATATATGGGCTTTTCTCTTTACATATGTCTTCACGATTTGGATTTTCGCAGTCCAATTTATGAATCGTTTTTCCTCCCATCTTCGACCTCCAAGTACGTATTATATATCTGCGTCTTTCTTCAATACTTAATCACTTCTCATTGATTCTGGTTAAGTGTTTGGATAAACCAGAATAAGGACCAGATAAGTAGTAGTTTTGTTGTTGTTGGAGATCACTAATTAATAGTTGTAAGTGAAATTGTGGCTACATGTGTAAATGGGAATCTAGTTTTTCATGGGGATCACATCCTTTTCTTGAAACTTGATCGGAAGTTGAACAGGAAATTTTCAGTATTAAATACTCTTTCTAATCCACAATATAGGCAACTTCTAGAAGGAAGATATTGTCTAGAATATAAGTCCCTTTCAGTTTAATTATTTTTTTTTTTCCTGTTTTGCCCACTCATTATATCCCCTCTCTAAAATGACATTCTCAATGCAATTAAACACATTTCTCCTTGAGGGGAAAAAAATCTCAATAAAGGGTAAAAGTGAAATTTTTTACATTTTAAAACATATTAAATGATTTAACTATTCTTTCTTCTTTTCTATGATATAGTTGAAGTTTTCTATATTATGGATAAGAGGGAGTATATATTATATGATCGTTATTGATACGAGGCGCATGTCCCATATGGCGTTATTATTCAGCTTATTTTTTTCCCGAGTTAATTAATGAACATTTTTTAAATTTGAAAATATACTCATATTCTTCTTTGAAACTTTTTGATCTTATACTAAAGATGGGAATTTTAACAAAAGAATATATGTATATCACTCATATTTTCTCACTATATTCTTAGAAAATATTATCTTAAAGTCAAGAAATAAACTCTTTATACAATAATTGATTTTAATAGTATTGTTTCATATAATCATGATAGAGAATTAAATTTAATTTGTTTCAAATACTAAAATATATCAACCACACAATAATAGCTGTCTTTGCAGTTCGTTGCATGCAATCCACCAATAGGCATGCTCTTTCCCTATGCTGCATGCACAGTAAATGAATATGCTGAAAACAAGGCTCCTAAAACAAATCATACTCATGGATTTCAGTGAAAACATTAAAATGAAGTAAGTTTGTGATTATCATATAGACTTATCGAGAGTACAATAGAAAAGTTTATTTTAAAATTTTTTAGTGACTTTATTATTTGCTTTCAGGGATTTATGAGAATGATGGATATCTAATGGTTTCTTCCAATGGAGGATTGAACCAAATGCGAGCTGGTCATTTTGTCCTGTTGTCATTCATGTTACTATTGAATTATTCCATTTTCATTATTGCTTGTTCTCTCAAGTATTTGTATCAAATGTGACACAGTATATTAATATTTTTATTATGAATATTAAATTTTAAATTTTTTAAATAATAAATTCCATAAAATGTGTGCTCTTGTGTCTCTCTCTAATTCTCCTCACTATCATTTTTTTTTCTTTTGTTATCTGTATGTGTGTGTGTACGTATGTACGTACACACGTGTGTGTGTGTGGGGTTTTTTTTTTTTTGGGGGGGGGGGATATATGTAGGGTATTTAATTTGGTTGATTTGGCTGCAGATATGTGACATGGTTACCATTGCAAGGTTTTTGAATGTGACACTTATAGTTCCTGAATTGGACAATACCTCCTTTTGGAATGACCATAGGTGAGTAAAGTTAATTGACCCAACAAATATATTTTAATTAATTAATCGTTTTATTAAATGAAGCAATTAATGAATAAATTTAATATTGTGGTTGTTGCGATGGCTGCAGCCAATTCCCAGATATATTTGATGTGGATTATATGAGAAAATCGCTGAGAGGTGAAGTTCAAATATTGAAAGAGTTGCCTTCAAAACAGAAGCAAAAAGTGGAATTGGAATCCCTCTATTCTATGCCTCCTATTAGTTGGTCCAATATGACCTATTACTATGATGTGGTAAGTATAACAGTTTCTGCAAATCAAGCTTATCTATAAATACTCCCTTTAGTCCTATATATAAGATATTGTCAGGCTCTTATGAAAAGGTCAAGATAATTCAAAATTTTGGCTCTTATAAAAATGACATAAGGGAGTATCAAAAAATTCGTTAAAAGGAAATAAGGGTGTAAGAAATGCATTTTATTTTTAAAAAATATCCTTATTTATAGAGGAACAATGATAAGAGATAGAATAAGTAGAAAAAGGAGGTACTTCTCTTGTCCTACTTATAACACATTTTTAATATACACTGATTAAGAAAAACCTTAAATTTCATTAACTTTGTATTAAAATTTATCAACCTTTTCTACTTTATCTCTATTTAATTAATATACATAATACATAAGGGTAAAATTGTATTTTCATCTGAAGAATTTAATGAGTTACCTAATAAATAGAACACACAAAGCTCTTCTCTCTGCTTTATAATTAGAATCAAAATGAAATAACATGTATTTTGTAATACCCGGATAATTATTTATCTGGAATATTATATTGATAAGTAATACCTATTGGAAATAGGTGAATATGAGGTCTCAAACACCTTGTATTGAATTTATCTTATTATTAGGACAATTTCTCCTAAAAATAAATAATATGCGAAAAGGTCCCTAAAACATTAGATAATTTGCAAATAGGTCCCTGAAATATTTATGGGTTATAAAATACCCTGAGAAAATTATGATAAAATCCTAAGAGGAAACTAAATATTTATTAAAAATTAGAAAGTATGTTGTCTCAAATTTAGGTAATTTATTAAATTATTACCTTGGAAAAATTAAAGGAGAGAAATCAAAAAGTATTTGGGGACCATATTGGACCCCATGATTTTTAATATTATGCATGGTGCATAAATTACCAATGTTAGTAAAATAGTTGTGAGATAATAATTATTACTAATTGAGAAAACTGTTAACAATTAGTAAGTGATTAATTAGATAATTAATGGCTAATTGTTTAGACATAAATAGAAAGAGAAAGGGTGGAGATATTTGCGAGTTGTGAGTATATGTGAGTTGTGAGTGTGTGTGTGCGCCTAAGTGTTGTGCATGTGTGTGTAGTAAAAAAATAAATATCTAGATATTATTTGATTATAATAGTAATATAAATGGGATATTTTGTAAAGAAGTTGACAGGATAAATGAGAACCGATAGAAAATAAATCCTATCTCAAAATATGTAAACTAAGTATCTAACATAAGGACTTATTATAAACAAGTGAATTTTTATCTCAAAGTGGCTTATCTCCAAAGTCATTTCCATAACTGACGGAATAATTATGAGATAAGACCAAGAAGATATTTTGTGGAATTAGGGCAGATAGTAGAAATGAGAACCTATAGAAATAAAATCATAGCTTGAAATCTGAGGATGAGTTGGTAAAAACCAGAGTATATTATGAATCAGTGGATTATTATCCAGAAGTTGACGTTGTCCAACGTTATTTCCGTAACCGACGGCGTTCGACTTAGAATCTTCGGCAGGTTACGAAATGTCCTAAATAGGATCAAAAATTTAGTCAACCCAAATATTCTTAACGAGGAAGATTACATCTTCAGCGAGTTGCTTCCGGAATTTTGGGATTTTTCAAGATTACGCGATTAGAACACCGGCCGAACAAGGACTTTATCGGTAGAAAACTTTTTAAGCAAGTGTGTGACATCACCTTGGTGAATAAGGATGACATCATCTTTGAGAGGTGTATGACCAAGATCTTGCCACCTCCAAGAAGTCCGATCCGACGATCAGAATCTGATCAGGGAAAGTTCAAAGGAATTACCAAAATGACATCCACTTTCCCTATAAATAGCCTTCACCTTTCTCTTCATTCTTCACAAATCCTAGAGCTTTCTAGAGAGAGATTTTAGAGAGAAGGAGGAGTCTGTGGAAATAGCAAAGTGTCGGGTAAGTTCTTCGGTCCCTAGTCTTTAGTCTTAAATTTTTCGGTAGTTATAGTAGGAATGTTAAATAGATCTTTAGTTTTTCAAGTATGATCTAGATATCATGTTTTAGGGACAAATATGATATTTTTTTCATAAATATGTTGGAAGAAGAGATATGTTAAAATCTTGGAGAAATAGAGTTAAAGTAGCGAAGCTCTGGCGAAATTCCACCGATTGGTAAGGGTAGGGGCAAAATGGTAATTTGAACCTAAAATTTCTGTTATGATATCAAATATTGATAAATGTGATACTATCATTATAGGATATCAGTAATCTTGTTCTGCTATCATTTCCCTGTCGTTCCGTTGTTTTCCGTCAAAAGTACAGTTTTCCGTCAACGTACTAAACGCTCGTCAACGAAGGTACGTTCGCGTACTGTAACACTAACACTGATTCTGTAATGCTGGGAGCGATATGTCTGTATGCTGGGAGAGATATGGTTGCATGCTAGGAGCGATACATATGCATTAGTTGTGATAGATCGTTTGTATATGCTGTTGATGTTGTGGTATATGTCGTCCGTATATTGTGTATGTAAACATGAGGTTAACCGTTATCTGAGGTCCGATGCGCTGGATCTCAGCTCTCCATATAGCTTCAGGGTCGGGAGGACCAAGAATCGTGGATAGCGGCAAGTAGCCCGCATAGAAGACCCGGTTGAAGACTTCCTTTTGTTGTTCCGACGGAAGCCTTTCCATTGTTGTTTTACTTCACTTTTGAAATACTCGGTTACTGTACCGCTGTTGTAACCAACCAGACACACTACGGTTGGCACTTTGAATATATATCAGTTACTCTTCCGCTCAAATGTTCTACTCTGATGATTTGAAATGATTTGAAATGAAAAAAAAATTATTCCGCTTTTGAAAATTGGGGTGTTACATATTTAATAAGGGCAAAGACCAAATTAAAATTTCAAACATTTTTAAGTGTGTCTTATAAATAAAACCAAGCCACCCATAAAATTTATATCTTATATTAGTGGGGTCGGCTTTGTTCACTACAAAAAACCTTCCACAAAAAAAATTCTGTGGGTAATTTCCATTAGTAATAATTACCCACTGAATTCCATCAGTAATTTTCAACAAAATTTTCTGTGGGTAATTTGAAGTTTTTTTTGTAGCGGTTATAGTAGTAGTATTGGACTAGAAGGGTAATTATTAAGATTTCATTTCAGTAATTTGAAGTATATGATGAATTTTCAACATCTTTGAATTTCTTGAATGAATGATGGTGAATTCAATCAAGTTAAATAAATCCTATATATTTTTCACTGCCTTCTTCTAGATTGATACATCGCACGGATATGCATGTAGTATTATTGTCGATGGAGATCTAGTTTCAATAATTTAATGATGCACGAGTTCTATTCCATATGAGTTCTTAATGATTAATAATTGTTTTGAACAGATTCTTCCTCGAATAAAGGGATACGAAGTTGTGCACTTCACAAAGTCAGATGCAAGGCTAGCCAACAATGGGCTTCCTGAGGAAGTTCAGAAACTGAGATGTAGAGTGAATTACCGGTCTCTGAAATTTGCTCCTCCAATTGAACAAGTAGCGAAAAAGATTGTTAGAATTCTCAAGCAGAGAGGACCTTACTTGGCTCTTCATCTTCGTTACGAAATGGACATGATTGCCTTCTCTGGTTGCAACGAAGGTTGTACCCCAGAAGAAATCGATGAACTCACTAAATTGAGGTAAATAAATAAATAAATATGTGTGTGTGTGTGTCATCTCTCTCTCACACACACATATATATTATCTGCTTGTATACCTGTTAGCTATATTGAATATTGACAAGAACATATATAATGAAAGTATCATATCTATTATTAACCATGAGAGAGCAATAAGCTCATACAACAATTAAACAACCATTGATCTTGAGGGTGATGAACAATCCCCAAATTATGTAGACTGAGAAAAGGACCTTGCACAATTAAACTCTCTCTATTCATCTGGCGAGGATCAACATTTCTTCACACCTAAATCACATGTCAAGATCATTGCTATAGAGTTCACGAGTGATTAGCCATCTTGCAACACTTTAATATTTCCAACAATAATATCACTCTGGTCCCTAATATGAAATACTTTTTAACTGCTTCACAAGGATTAATAAAAGTACTTTATATCATTAAAATAGTAAAAAGTTATTACTACTTTCCAATATTATCCTCCGACCAAAATCAACGTATCTTAATTACTTTTAATTTCTTTCTTACATAATCTCATTGTACAATACAATTAATCGGGTTTTTTTTCCTTTTCTTTTTTTTGTGTTTTTTTTTTTGGGAGGGGGGGGGGGCGGGGTTGGGGAGTATTTAATGCTATTGAATTTTTACAAATGAATTTAGGACGATAAAAACTTTCTAGATGTCTGTTACTAAGAATAAGTGGTATATACACACATATATAAGCTAATGTATAGTAGAATTAGAGTGTTTGGTGATGAGAATTATATATGTTGGTACATAGATATGCGTATCCATGGTGGAAAGAGAAGGAGATAGATTCTGAGAAGAAAAGAACAGATGGTCTGTGCCCCCTAACACCTGAATAGACTGCTCTAACACTACATGCATTGGGGATTGACAGTGACATTCAGGTCTATATTGCTGCTGGAGATATATACAAAGCAGACAAAAGAATGGTGGATCTGAAGCAACATTTTCCAAATCTGGTCAGTATATATATAATAATAATAGAACCAATTAATAATAAGCCCTTGAAGATCATCAGAATCTACTGTTTCTTAGGTTATATATGATTGACTTGCTAGGTTATTGATTATATTTAGTTTTGTGACGACGTTGTGTTTGTTTAGGTGAAGAAAGAGACGTCATTGGATGCGTGGGAGCTTGAACCAGTCAGGAACCATTCGAACCAAATGGCAGCTATAGATTACTATGTATCAATAGAAAGTGACATCTTCGTACCTACTTACAAAGGTCATATGGCAAAACTTGTTGAAGGCCATAGAAGGTGCTACACTTTTCTTCTCTAACATCTTACTGATTAGACACTTTGTTTTGGTAAAAGTATACCTTTATCCTTAAACTTTATAAAATTTTCAGTGTGATCCTTTAATTTTTCTAAAATATCTTGAGTTCTTTGATCCTAACGCTATTGGCCCTAGATGATGATTTTTTGTGCCAATCTTTTTTCTTAAAGTTAAAAGTAATATATCAGTATTTGAGAATGTTTTGTCAGCATTTAAAATTTCAATGTCAGTATCTTTTGTTGATAGCATTAATTAGGAATTGAGGACTAAAAAGACAACTTATAAAAGTAAGAGACAAATTAGAAATGAAACATTGTATGAAGTTTAAAGACTAAAAGTACACTTTTGCACTAGAAATGAAATTGAGGGCTTTTAGTTTGTATTACATGATGATGATCAGGTATTTAGGGTTTTAGAAGACGATGGTGTTGGACAGGAAGATGTTGGTGGAATTGATAGATCAGTACAAAAATGGAACCCTAAATTGGAACGAATTCTCAACTCAGGTGAAGGCAGCTCATTCAGATCGTGTTGGAAACCCTACCAAGAGATATGTGATTCCTGGAAAACCCAAAGAAGAAGACTACTTCTACACTAACCCTCAGGAATGTTTGGATCGTCAATTATAATGATGATGATTCATATATTCTCGTCTAGGGATCAAAATATTTTATTTTATGCTTCTCAAGAATGGAGCAAGACGATTCTCTGAATCATTATAATTGTTTCCCATTCATTGTTTTCATTTTAAATGTCATTTTATGAGCTTGATAAATACAAATGCACCTCATAATTCTTGGGTTACTGTATATTTCTAATTCTGGCCTTACTATATATTGCTATAGCTAAGAAAGGGCTAGCCCACAATGAGGCCGGGCCTGTGTTGACACTTATTGGGAGAATCATTATGAGGTCTAAGAAAGAAATATATAACTAAGAATTTCCAAAAGTGAGTAGCATGAGTTTGCCATCTCCTTCGTTAGAACTTGTCACTGTGTACTGTACTGCTCACCGGTTGAAATACTTTTTAGTAATTATTTTTCTTCCTTGAGATCTTATAGTAATTCTACTATATTTGTTTTTTATTTAATACATTTTAAACACACACACACACAAATATGTCAAGGCTAAGCTCATACTTGGGGACCAACTTATATAAAACAAGGGATTGATATCATGAAGCTCTAATTGAAACTCTCAAAGGAAAGATATATAAATATTGCCAGAATCCCTACAAGAACCACAATTTTATGGATATTACAACAACATTTTTTTTAATACAAATTAGACTATGTGCTCATCACAATTAACTGCTAATACAGATGTAAAGTTCTTGAGGTCAAATAATAAAAGGCCCAATGGGCTAGCCCACAATGGTCATGACTCAATTGCTTTTGTTTTTTGTCTATTATATTCATGATCAATGATGATATATGAATGTTATATAAAAAAAAAAAAAAATGATGATATATGAATGACAATGAGGACTTGAATCTAACGAAAGCAACTACTACCCTTCATGACATGATAAATCGACATTTTTTTTTCACATAAAGTGGCAAGTTAAAACTTGAATCTACAACCAAAACAAAATAGTCTAAGTTAACAACATATCAGCATGCAAACGGCGCTACAATCAGGATGAGGTTCCCGTAGAATCATCATTTCATCAGTGCATTGATGAGTGATGAGCGTCCTTAGCCAAACAATCTGCACATTGAATGGCTTCCCATGAAGCATATCGGATTTCGATATCTCAATCTGATTATATTATATTTCTTCCCTCTATGATCTCTGCTCTGAGCGGATGATTTATCCTGCTATCTCCCATTAGCAGGTGTAACACTTCCATAGAGTCTTTATAGGCTAAAATCTTCCAGAACCCATGTTGTTTGCACAAGTGAAGATCCGTCAAGAGATTAATCAATTCAGCGGCCGTTGTTGGCATGAGCCCCAGCTGATGTTGGAATCCCAAAAGTCAACTCCCCTCATAATCCCTAATCGATCAGTCCACCACATGAGGCTTGTTTATGTTAATTGACTGAGCCGTCCGTGCCTATGCATATGTAGCCCTCTGGCGGTGGTGTCCATTGTGTTGCCACCTCTTATGTGTGAAAATTCTGTGTCTGACCTTTCCTTGTTCTGGAGATTACATGAGTTGATAAAAGCATGCATGCGTGATTTCTGGAGCTAGAGCTCTCGTATCATCCATGACGCCTTTACGTCTATTCTTCCATAGGAGACAGCATACAGTGCTAAATATTCTTAGCCATGACCATTTATTGGTGATTGCGCGCATTTCCAAGCTCACAAGACATATTCCTCCTAAGCCACACTTGCAAATACTTCTTGGCCTATACTTGCAACATTGCTCCTAGGTCTATGCTTTTTGGGACGGATGTACTATCTAACCTAGGCATTGGACCCAAAGAGCTTATGGCTTTGTCAGTAAACCCAAACTCCAACATAGTTTTATGATGAAAGCTATGTTCTAGCACTTCAAGTCTCTAATTCCGAGCCCCCCTACAGCTTTATCTTGTTTGATTTGCTCCCAAGATATCAACATTTTAATCCCCCTTTAAAATAGTGCTGCAATTTAGTGTTTGACAATGTCTTAAATATTATTGTCTCTAATAGCTAGAATGATAAACTGCTGATAAAAGTGTCATCATTAAGTGTTTCGTAGTGTCTCAAACCAAATGGACTCTAATACAAAAATACATGTGCGCTATAATACACACACACACATCATACAATTTTTTATTAATTTATCTGATAATGGACAGCTCACTCAAAGAGTCGTATATTACTAACTATATATGTTATACCCGGCCTCCAGCCATGTTTTAGATAATTAATTTGTATATATACATTAAAAACTTTAGTTAAATTAGTTACAACAACAACAAAGTCTTATCCTACTAAATGTAGTTGGCTACATGGATCACGCGACGCTATTATACTCGATTAACAACCAACTTTGTAGGTAGGTTGTTAACCAAAGGACTGAATGAATTAAATCATTTAAATTAGTTATTTTTATAAAAATGTGATGGTTTCCTTCTTTTCCCCTAGTTTTCTTCCTATCCAAATACAGGTTTAAAGTGCATCTTTTTTATCATTTAATTTGTGTAAGAAACTACAATATTAATGAAGAACCATCTTAATATATATGCAATTAACATAGAGAGTTTGGGAAAAAAACATAATTACAAATTTAGTAGACACAGTAATTAAATTGAGACATTACATTTAAAACCAAAACAAACAGCTAACTAGTTTCTACATCTAGGATGGGAGGGAGTAGCATGGATGTCTGAAGAGTCCAAACAATATTTTAAAAAAGAAAATTGATTTTGGGAGTATATATATTCTAACACTAAACCTGAAAATTATGGATCTTGGTTTGTGTTGACAATAGAAGCAAACCTGCGAGCAATTGAGATTGTGCTATTTCAACGGGTTTGAAGAGTAGTCAATCATCTTGTTCAACATCATTGTTATTATCTTCTACAAATGATGTGTATCTAAGTTTCATATGTGAGGAAACTTGCTCATTTGTTCAAAATCTTTCTGATGCTCTAAATAGAGAGGGTTTGAATATTAATAACGGCTCCAGCAAATCCCTTATTAATCCTCAATATCCCTTATTAAAGAAATACAAGATTTATGTCGTTGTATTCCCCAAAAACTATACTCCCTTTATAAGCAACTTTTTTTTCCAATGGCATAAAACAAACTAGCGGTTAAAATTAGTTAAACACGATAAATATGTTAAAAATGCCATGTCTTTTCCATGTATACCTATATTTATGAAAATAGTTATAAGAGAGAGAATAAATGAAAAATATATGAGAGAGAATGAATAATAAATGAATAAATAAATAAAAAATTAGTGGTGAGTGAGGATAATAATGTACAATTATATATTTAATAAGGGTAAAAAAGAAAAAGGTAGTTTAAATTTTAAGACACAACAAAAAGTTGCTTATATTATGGATTAGTGTCAAGAGATAGAAATTTGCTTATAAAAAGACAAAAGACCAAAAGGAGTACCTTCTCAACTCACTACTCACAGGAACTGTAATACCCAGATAATTACTATCTGGATATTATGTTACCATAATAAAAATATATATTTATGGAGATTTTGATTTCAACATGGTATATGATTATTCTAAGTTCAAAGAAAAACACTAAGAAAATTAAAGGAAATTTAATATCGGAAATGTGAAAAATGTGTCTTAAGGCCATAAAACATCCTGAGAAGAATTAGGAAAAATTCTAAAAGGCATGAAATAATTATTAAAATTTAGAAAGTATATTATTCTTAATTTAGACAATTTAATAAATTATTTCCTATGAAAATAAAAAGAAGGAAAATTAAAAAGTATTTTAAGACTAAAATTGGCTCTATGACTTTTGATAATTTGCATGGAGTTTAGATTATTAATGTCAATAAAGTTGTTGTGAGAAAATGATGAGTTTTAATTAAGAAAATTATTAGGAATTATTAAAGGATTAATTAAGTAATTTTTGGAATTTTATAAGCTTATAGAAATTTAGGAAACATGAAAAATGAAATAAATATAGAATAAATGAGATATTATGGTAATTGGAAATATATATATATATATATATATATATATATATATATATATATATATATGGTGTGTTGGCCGAATTTAGGGGGGGATAAGGATGGAGTTTGATTTTTATCATATAATAATAATATAAATTTAAGCATGTGTTAAATAGATAATGTTATAATAATAAGGAGTAAACAGATAATGGAAATAAGAACCGATAGGAAATAATTCATAAACTAGAATACAGGGATGAGTTAAGAAAAATCAGAGTATATTATTGATCAGTGGATTTTTATCCAGAAGTTGGCGTCAGCAGAAGTTATTTCTGTAATCGGTCACGAATACCGAGGATTTTCGGCAGATAACGGAATGTCCTTAATAAGGGTATAAGGTGAGGAGAACCCAGTAACCTCGAAGAGGATGAGAAGACCTTCAAGGTATTGCTTCCGGAATTTTAAGTTTTTACGGAATTTTACGATCAGGACACCGAACCAGGAACTTATCAGATAAAGCATGAGGATAAGGTTTGATGATGCAGCTATGATGAGGTCAGCAATTTTGTCTTTTAGGGGGGAAAGAAGTCAGCCTAAATAGGTGGAGGGCCAAGATGAAGCCACCTCAGAAAAGTGCGATCCGACGGTTCAGAATTCGTCTGACAAAGCATGAATAGTAACCAGATTTTCCCTATAAATACCCCTTGCTCCATTTCATAATCCTCACACCATTTCCCTTCAAGAAGGCCGAAATTTGAGAGAGGGAGAAGAAGGAGGAGTCTAGAGAGAAATCCTAGCGAAGCTCTGAGAAGTTTTCGATCCCTAGTTTTAGTTAAGTAGTTTCTTCAGTAGTTATAGTAGAAACGCTAGAGTAGTCTTAATTTTTCAAGTTAGTTTAGATATCATGTTTTAATAATAAATATGATATTTATTTTAGGAGTATACCAGAGAAAGGGTTATAGCAAAAATTTTGAAAGTTTAAAGTCAAAATAGCGAAGCTCTGGCGAAATTCCGCCAAATAATCACATTAGGGGCAAAATGGTAATTTGTACCTAAATTGCCTGTTATGATCTTAAATATTCATATCAATGACATTATCCTTCTAGGATATCCAAAATCACAAACCGTTGTTTCCGCTGTCACCGCTGTTGTGCCGCTGTCAAACGTGCCGTAATTGGACGAAAGTGCTAGAAACCGTCAACGGAGGTACGGACGCATATTATAACCTTAATACTTATACTGCTTATAGACATATATGTGGTAGACATATTGCTATACTGAGACTCTATCTAGGGTTGTCAGTCATACATACAGCTTATTACGGGTTATAGTCTTGATAACGTCGTTGGGTTTTCCTAGCGCTGAGGACACGATGGGAGATCGTGGCACTGGTTTATGTGCAGACATAGTGTGGGGCTTTACATATTGCTGTGTGCTTATGTTCTGTCCATTGTTGATCATACATCTGCTGTGTGCTTATGTATTGATGTGCTGTTATGTTGTTATGAATATTTGTTGCCTATATATGTTTTATTTGAGCATAAGGTTAACCGTTACCTGAGATCCAATTGGGAATTGGATCTCAGCTGTAGCTTCAGGTTCAGGAGGATCCAGGGTGGAGGAGAGCGGCAAGTAGCCAATGTAGGCGGATTGGAAGAGCTTATATGTTTTAGCTTTTGAACTATTTAGATATTGTCTTTTTGGAATCAACAGATGACTATATAAGGATGATTACACTATGTGTAACATCCCAATTTTCAAAAGTGAAATAATTTATTTTTCATTTAAAATCATTTAAAATCATCAGAGTAGTGCATTTGAGCGGAAGAGTAACTGATACTTATATTTCAAAATGCTGTAAGTATGGCTGAATACAATAGCGATGTAGTAACTGCGTGGTTTAAAAGGGATGTACAACAACAAAAGGAAGGCTTCCGCCAGAATGTCAAAGGAAATCTTCAGCCGGGTCTACCATGCGTCCTGCTTGCGCTTCCCTTTATCCTCCGTCCTTGGTTCTTCTGACCCTGACGCTATGTTAAGAGCTGAGGTCCCATGCATATGGACCTCAAGTAACGGTTAACCTCATGTCTATATATACCATATATGGATCACAGACATTCACAAACATAAACAGTTCATAAGCATTTAGACAAATGTATCCCTGGCATATAAGCCCCTTGGCAGATATATCACACTTAGTATACATTTCACACCTAGCACTTGTTTCACACCAAGCATTTCACACCCAGCAAGCGTATCCCAATACCTAGCAAAAATAATCATAACAACAGTACATGAACATATCACCGAACTATCAGCTATCTCATATAAACATACCAAACACATAGCACATATAAGCATACAGTAAACATCAGAGTTAAGGTTACCAGTACGCGGACGTACCTTCGTTTGACGCTATACGGTATTTCTGGCAAAATACGGTGCGACAGTTGGTCAAAACGTATTCAGGGATATCCTATAAGGATAATATTGTTTCTATTAATTTATAAACATTATTTCAAGAGATATCTTGGCTATATAAGCCCATTTTACCCCTGGTGGATTTATTTTCCAATTTATTCTCTAATTTTCGGAAAAAACGCTGATCCAGCACTTCTGGGCAGAATTTTGCCTAACTTCGAAAAATCATAACTAATTCCAGAAAAATCGAAAAGAGGATCCGTAAAATTTCCTGGAATCCTTGAGATGTCTACTTTCAAGGAAAAATATTGGAACTTACCCAGAACTCATGGATAATTCCCAGTTCAATCATTTCAAACTGCTGCCCAGAATTTCGCACAGAAAACATAACCTAACTTCTGAGATTTTTATCTTTTTGCACAAAGTTCAAATCACACACTCTTTATAAATTTAGAAAGCCCTAAATGTCTACTTTCACCATGAAATTTCTCAGAATTTTTGAACATCATCTTCTTCATAAAATACTGGCGTTTTTACCTCTGACTCCAGGAATCGCTAATCGATGAAATTTCGCTAGAGCTTCGCTATTTTGATCCTAATCTTCCAAAGATTTTGCTATAACTTCTTCTTCATCAAATTTTCGAAATAAAGACAGTGGAACCCATAAAAACATGAAAATAAAACTATATTTGGAAGATTGAAGATCAAAACAATATTTCTAGCATTTCTACTTCATAAACTAAGAACTTAAACTTAAAAACTAAAAACTCTCTTACCTCTTGGAGAACACTTGCCTTCAAATTCCTGAAGCTCTTCCACACTCTCCCTTCCTCTCTAAATTTTGGCCTAGGCTTGTGAATTTGTGGGGAGAATGTGTTGAGGAGGCTTCTATTTATAGGCTACCAAGGAGTAGTCACCAAGCAACTTCAATGGATCTTGGCCCTTGGTTTTTGCTTGGAGAAGAGGCAAGGATCTCCTCCCTACACCTCCCCCAATTCGTCTCTCTCTCTCTCTCTCTCTCTCTTAGATTTTTGCTTCATCTCCTATTTAATCCCAAATGCTAATTTAGTTAAGTATCAACTAATGTTTTTTTTTTAAATCTAATTCCACTTTTAAAATCCTAATTTTATGGTTAGATTTATGGTGATTTTTAATTCCCAAAACACTTAGGTATGAATCTTAAAAGTAACTGAAAATAACTTTGGGAATAGCCAAGTTGAAGCTCTTAATTCACTGATTCCAAATATGTATTTATATGTAATACTTAGTTCCAATATTTCAAGATATGATTTAATTTCTATGAATTCTCCTTGATTTGCATTTGATTAACAATTACTTGCTTCCCAAGTTTCTTTACTTGCTCCCCAAGTTTCTACTAATCTTCTCTCACAAGCAATTGACTTATGTGTTTGTATTATTATTACAACAATTTCCCTTCTTGTTTCCCTAGTAATTTCGTCCCCCTCCCCCTAATTTTAATTATCAATTTACATTTTATTTGCTCTCACACCTTAGGAAGAAAAATCTTCAAGTAATTTCACAAGGATTTAAGATTAAGGGTTTATATAAATTCTTTAATACAATATCTTCGCCACTTTCATTAGTTAGAGGGAGAATTAATGAATCCTTGGTTACTATTGATAGTATAGTGTTTTAGGGGTTACCAAGCTTAATTACCAAAATTTGACAAGTTTCTAATTTAATCTCAGGTTCTAAATATCATTTGATCCTTAATTATGACCTTTATAAATTAATTATTAACTAATTTCAAAAATTAATAAAGTATCTCAATTATTGCAATTTCAATTGCCCAATAATTGTTACTAATTTCCTCTCATTGATTTTACCATCCTCCGATGATTTTAAATGGTTATATTTTATGATCCTTAATAAAAATTAGGAAATTGAATTTTGGATTTATTAGAATCCAAAGAAAATTCCCCTAAAAATGATAATAAATCAATTAAAAATTTAGAGACAACATACTCTCCTATTTTAATAGGTATTATTTGCCAAAATATGGTTCTTTAGGAGAAATATAAATTTTAGGATATTACACTATGGTTATATACTTCTAAATATTCAGTTTCTCGTTTAATTGAAACGCTCGACTCTGATCACGGTTTGTTTTTTTAAAAAAAAATCGGTATTTTAAATTGGGATGTTACAGGAACATGGGTTGCTGAATGTTTCAAGAAACCAAGTCACAGCTCTCTCCCAATCTTCTTCAAGGTAGATCCATCTCAAGTAAGAAATAGCTACTTTCTTAAGAATAATGTTCACAAGATAATCAAGGTTCAAACATGGTTGGCTACCACCGTATTCACCCAACGTGAGGATATGGTCGTACCAGATGAGTAAGTGTAACATCCCAAATTCTAGGTTTGAAAATCGTGTCGGTCGACACTTAGTTTTAAGAAAATCACAGAGTTTTGAGATGCTACAGCTTAGAGAACTGCGGAAATGGATAACGTGCGCCAAGATTCGGATAATGAGTATCTAATATAAAATGCCCAGACATATGATGATGCCCCGACATAAGCTGATATTTTAAATATCCCAAAGAAATATTCATGTGAAACAATTTACAGAGATTTGAATACATTTCTTTGATAAAGAAAGTCTTAAATTAGACCTATGGCTTGGAACCTAACATCAGTTAATCAGACAATTTGCCAGGTCGGTGTTCAATCTAATGGGAGTCTCACCAACTCTATGGCGACTTGTGACAACCCACTGATGAAACCTTCCTTAGTTTAAGTACCAAATGGTCCGAAATAACTTTGTTAAATCCGTGCCAAAATACTCTGCCGGAAACTAAGTCCTAATAACTTCTACCGACCTTCGTCTTCGACCGCTGCCTTTTCACGGCTCTTTCCACCGGCACCTTCTCTATCCCGGTTTCTTCCCTGTACTATTCATTAAGATTGAGGTCCAATGCCCATTGGACCTCAGGTAACGGTTAACCTTATGCTCAAGTATGACAGTATGTATGATAGATATTCATTTACATTTCAGCATATAACTATACATAGCACACGACACATGTATCAATTCTTATCTCAACAATACCTACATAACACACAGCCCATGTAAGGTCCACATAGTTTGCACATAAACCAGTGCCAAGCCTCGAAGCGTGTCCTCAGCGCTAGGAAAACATACATACGGCATTACCAAGATTGTAACCCGTTTTCACATAATAGCTGAATGTATAAACAGTGACTTAAGACAGAGTCTTAATCACGGTGCATGACCCAAGACCCAGTATTGTCCACGACTATATGAATCGTCACATCACATATAGAGCATACAAGCAGCATAAGAGTTAGAGTTATAGTACGCGTCCGTACCTTCATTGACGATATCGGGTACTTTCGTCGAAATATGGTACGTTTGACAGCGGTACGACGTCGGTACGACAGCGGAAACAACGGTTCGTGTTTTCAGATATCCTATAAGGATTATATCACAGATATGAATATTTCATATCATAACAGGCATTTTAGATACAAATTACCATTTTGCCCCTAGTTTGATTAGTCAGTGGAATTTTGCCAGAGCTTCGTTACTTTGACTCTAATTTTCCAAAATTTTGCCGTATCTCTTTCTCCATCATATTTTTGAAATAAATACCATATTTAAACTTAAGCATGATATCAACAACATATTGGAAGACTAAAAGATCAAACTAACATTTTTACCATAATTATCGAACGAAGCTATAATCTTAAGACTAGGGACCGAAGAACTTACCCAGAACCTTGCTACTCCTTCCTCCGAGCTCCTCCCTTTCTCTAACTTCTCTCTAGATTTCGAACTAGGCAAGTGAATTGGTGAGAAAATGAAGGAGAATGGAAGGGCTATTTATAGAAAACGGCAATGGCATTTTGGTAATTCCTTTGAACTTTGTCTGATCAGTTTCTGACCGTCGGATCGCACTTCTTTAAGGTGGCAAGATCTTGGCCATACACCTTACTATGCTGACCCCATCCTATGTCACCAAGGTGATGTCACCAACTTGCTCAAGAAGCTTTCTACCGATAAAGTCCTTGTTCGGTGTTTTAATCACGTAATCTTGAGAAATCTCAAAATTTCGGGAACATAGCCCCGAAGATCTTTTCTTTCTCTTTTAAGATACCTGGGTTATCTAAATTTTTGATCTCATTAAGGACATTTCGTTGCCTGCCGAACATTTTCGGACAACCGCTGTCGGTTACGGAAAATGACTTCAGAGATAGCCTACTTTGAGATAAAAATTCATTTGTATATAATAAGTCCTTATGTTAGATACTTAGTTCATATATTTTGAGATAGGATTTATTTTCTATCAGTTCTCCTCTATCCTATTTGCTTTTTCTCAAAATATCTCACTTTATATTATTATTATAATCATAAATATGTAAATATTATTATTTTGCTACTACACACACACATGCACAATACTTTGACACACACACTCACAACTCTCCACATCTCATAACACTCACACACCACACATCTCACACACACAAATTTCGGTTTTTCTTCTTTATTCATGTCTAAACAATTAGCCATTAATTATTTAACTAATCACTTACTAATTGTTGACAATTTTCTTAATTAGTAATAATTATTATCTCACAACTATTTTACTTACATTGGTATTTTATGTCCTATGTAATATATCAAAAATCACGGAGTCAATTTTGGTTTCAGAATACTTTTTAATTTTTCTTCTTTTTATTTTTAAAGGAAATAATTTATTAAATTGTCTAAATTAAGGACAATATTCTTTCTACTTTTTAATAATTATTTTACTGCCCTTTAGAATTTATCACAATTCTTTTTAGGATGTTTTATGACCCCAAAATGTATTTTTAAGCCTTTTTGACACTTAATTTTCTTTATCCCTCCTAATTTCATGAGAAATCACCTTAGGAAATAAGGTAATTATTATACTAATTTTGAGACCACAAATTCACCTATTTCCAATAGATATTATTTGTCAATATAATTATCCGGGTATTACAGTAAGCAACATTATATATTCTCTCTTAGCTGTTATATTGAATACAAAATATTCCTCTTATTATCTTTTCAGCTGTATTGCCTGATCAACCATTATATTTTTAGTCGGAGCACATTATTGTGGCTTGCAAATGCACGTAATAGTTGTATTTATGCAAAAGTGTATATTTGTTCCTCCATTTTTTATGGAAATAAAAGTTCGCATATGAAATAAAATAGTAGCTTACAAGTTACCCAGTATAGACCGTACATCATGTAGTAGTATATATTTAATATTCCTGGGACTGTCCTATTTAGTAAGATTATTTTTGCACGCGTATATTTAGTAAGGGACCGAAATAAAACATTGGAAGAAATTTAAAAATTAGACACACACATTTTTTCTCTTCATCTTCTTCATCAGAGATCAGCGATGAGTCATTGGTAAAGTTGTTGTAGAGGCTTTAAAAAACTTAGGCAATGAAAATAAGTAAGTAAATTGTAGAGTATATTTAATCAACTTGGCATTAACTGAAGGTAACGAAAAATTGTAGCTTAAAGTCCGCACTAAAGGAAATTTCCATGCTGCTTTTAAGGGTTTTTTTCCTCCTCTTGGCTTCCACTCGTTTTTTTCTTTGACGCTCTCTTCTTTTTTTCTTTTTTCTTTTTTTTTTTTTTGTTGAAAAGGAAATCAACTTTCCAGTTTCTGGGATTTTGGAGCAATTTTTGTGAGCTCTCTGATTTCGCATATCTTCACCAGCACTCTTGGTCTTGGACCTGGTTACATATATGTTTATACCTCTATTTTTATTTTATTTGCTTTATTATATTCTGACAAAAAATGATGTTCGTTATTCTAATTCAATTATTTAGGCACATGATTAAGAATTAAAACAGTGAGCTTTTCTTAAACTTTGAGCTTCAAAAATAAAATTCAAGCTCTTGATACTTAAATCATGCTATTCCATTAATATATGAATATTCTAACTTCTTCAAAATTCTTTAAATACATTTCTTTCCAATATGGAAATTTCCAGCTTTCACATTAATTCTTGAGCCATCTGCATGGCAGTGCAATCATCTAACATGTGTGAATCCTAAATAGAAAACCTCTTGTGAGCTTTCAAATTAAACATACAAATCCATAAAGCTCTCATCATCATATAATAACTAACTCTTATTGTTAATTAGCTTTATTAGCATTACAGCAATATATCCCACAGTTTTCCTTAAGAAATCTAGCAACATTTTTCTCAAATAGTAAATCCTAACATTTTTCAGCAATATTACTTATTTGAACCCTCACTTGAAGCTCTCATAGCCTTCTTCTTTAATTTGAACCCTCCAGTATTTTGGGCAAAAAAAAAACCCCCTCCAGTATTAGAGTGTCCGCACTTACTTTTTCCTTCTCTTTTGAGCAAAATTTGAGGCACTGCTTTAATGCTATTCATTATCTCACCAGAAATTATAAGCCTAACATAATGAATATAATATAACTTATTTAAATTATTAGGATCGCTTATTCTATGATATATGAACATATTGATGACTTAATTATTATCAACTAAGCATATGGGGCCTTGGTGGAAGGCATATAGTTCACGTCACTTGTTAAAGTTGATGATTCTAGACATTCATTTCGATCAAGAATAGGAGTACTATATATATATATATATATATATATATATATATATATATATATATATATATATTCCTCTCATCCTAAATATAAAAACTAGTTAAGGGATTTGCCTTTGTCTTATAAATATAAGATCTTCATCCACTATATCAACCAAAAATACACAAGAGTAACGTTTTTTTTTTAAAAAAAAAGAAGAAGAAATATCTCTATTAAATGAACATATATATAGTAATCACATAGCAAGAATAATTTCATTGAATGAATAGGAAATACATAACGATAAATCATACAATCACAATAATTCCAATCCAAGCACAAAATTATTAGTGCAAAAAAATAATTTCCCCCATTTTTCCCAATTATTTATGCATTGTTATGGAAATTGTGTTTATGATAGCTTTTTGAACCCCAAAACATGCGATTGTGGGCTAAACATGTGATTACTTATTTTTATCTTTTTAGTTCATATTTGAATGGGCAGACTGTGTACTGGGCTTTTAGGTGAAAAATCGCTTAAAATCATAATTATATCACATTTCTTAATTGCCTTCTACCCACGATCGCTTAAAGCCACCCTTTTGCGGCAGTAATCACAGGTTCAAACCATGCATACAAGCAAATACGATTGCTAAAAATAAAAGAAAAAGAAAGTGTGAGCTGTGGCATTTTTGTGAATAAGTAACGAAGCTAAAGAAGCCAGTGTAAAAAGCACTTTCCACATTAGTTGAAACAACCACCAGCATATACATAAAGTACTTAATTTCTTAAATAAATATTCATTTTCACCTCTCTTGAACAATAATCCTTCACTTGAGGAATTCTATTAGTACAACAAGAACAAATCAATAATTTTTAGTGTTCCATTTCGTTGATTTGGTCATAAACTTGTAATTATCTTTGAGATAGTATATTATTATGAGGTTGATTTTTCCCCCCTTTATTTGACTTTTAAAGTTCACAAGTTCAAGTTTTCAATTTATCATATAATTAACGTGTTCAATATATTCTCAGAGCTACACTTAGCCAAGTGAAGAAGCGTACGTGTCGGCTTATGCCTTAGTAACTTCTTCAAAATTTAACCAATGATTGCAATATATGATGTACTCCATGATCATCTCTTAAAGAGTTCTTTTATTGATTACCTAGCAATTAAATATGATTATTGGCATAAAAACAATAAAAATTGAGCATTTGATCTTTTAACTACCAACTACTTTTTCGCAAAAATGAGTATTCTTAGGCTCTTATATTTCATAACATCAATTTTTCAGAAAGTCTTTATTTTCTTTCTAATACATTGCATTATCTTTCATGACATAAATATAGCACACAACTATGGACATGTGAAAAGGTGAATGTTATTTTGATAAGTGTAAATAGGAATAGCAAAGATAATCAGGTAAAGGCTAAATTCTATATAACCCATGAACTTAGCTCTATATAAGGTCTGTTTGAGAAAGCGATAAAGAGGGGGAAACGTATGATGGGGGGAAAAAATGTGCGATATGCATGTTGGTACATGTTTGGAAAGCGGCGGTCAAAATGGGCTTTTATCATTAAAGCATCTTTTATTTTTTATTTTTTTTTAAAAAAAAAACCTTCATGGTGCTTTTGTGGGACCTCCTCTCCGTTAGGGAGAGGGAAACGTACGATGGGGAGAAAAAAAGTGTTATATGATAGGCATGCGTTTATCATGCGTGTCTTTATTATTATTTTTTATTTATTTACTTTTTTTTTTTTTTTTGCAGCCAAACAATTCATTATGATAATAGGGAGTAGAAATTAAAAAAAAAAAGGATATATACTTGTATAGTTGTATAAGGGATTTACTCCCTACATATTGACCTGCGGCTATCCCAAACATATATCTATTTGACTTTTCAAAGTTTAAATTTAACCTCCTTGACTTTTCAATTATTGACAACCCCATATACTATTAATTTTGCCATTATGTTACTGATGGAAAGTGCCACATAAGATTAATAGGAATGATGTGGCATTCTATAGTTGAAAAGAATTTAAAATTTAAAATTTCAAGTGATCACATATTAGTGTTTTAAAGTTTAAAGGGGTGTAATATATTATAGCTTAATTTTTTTAATCCATGTCAAATGCCACATCATCTACATTAATCTGACATGACGGTTTTCATTAGTAACTTAATGGCAAAATTAATGGCAGGGATTTTAATGTCAAAAACTAAAGGGTTAAAGTACAAAAACTACAAATGAGTTTTTTCCTCAGCCCAGCACCACATGTTTTTTTTTTTTAGCAAAAATACACACGTGGTTACATTTTAGAAGCAAAAGTCACACGGGCCCCACCGCCAGCCACCCCCACGCCAGCAGCCGCCTCCAACGCCCGGCCGATGCAAGAAACCGACCTCCCCTTAGTTTTTTTTTAAAAAAAAGTCACCGGAGGTGCCCGCCGGTCGCCGGTAGCGGCGGCGTGGCTGGTGGTGAAGCCCACCGCCCTCCCCCTTAGTTTTGTTCCTTTTAAAAAAAAGGTCACCAGAGGTGGCCGCTGGCGGTGGGGCCTACCGGCCTCCTCTTAATTTTTTGTAAAAAAAAACCTTAGTTTAACAAAAAAAAATTGCCAATGGCGGTGGTGTGGCCGGTGGTGAGGCCCACCGGCGGTGAAGGGTTTATTTTAGTGTTTTTTTAAAAAGAATTATTTAAAACTAGGGGCAAAATGGTAATTTCATCTTAAAAATAAGGGCGAAATGACAATTTCAGCGAAGTTACTATTCATTTCCATCCAAGTTAATGGTCAACGTCGGTCAACTAACGGTCCGTGTGACTTTTGCTCCTAAAACGTAATCACGTGTGTATTTTTGCTCCAAAAAAAAAAACATGTGGTTCTGGGCGCTCTTGGGAAAAAACTCATGTATATTTTTGCACCTTAACCCAAAACTAAAATATCAATGAGGTTAAATTTAAGCTGTAAAACATGGTGGGGTTATCCACAATTAACATAAATTTCAAAACTTTTGTAGATTTTCGGCTAAGGTAAATTAGAAAGGGTAGTTGGGAATATACTCAAGATCTATCATAAAGGGAAATTAGGTAAATTATAAAGATAAATGATTCACTAGACACTGATTACATCCTTCAATACCGTATTTTGAGTATATTCCCAAACTACCCCTTCCCTCATTGTTTGTCTAATTACCCTTGCTATTCCTATTTCCGCATGTCATATTTCTTGATTCAAAATCTAACATGTTTTGGGAATTATCCTAATTGTTGTTTGATCTCTCTTACTCAGATATGGTTGCCAATGTTGAGAAGCTTGAACTTGTGTGGCTCTGAGTATTTGAAGAAGCTGCCAAATTTTGAGTTGCTCACAAATCTAGAGAGGTTAAATTTTGAAGGATGTACTTTGCTTGATTAATCTATTGTGCTGCTTCCAAGGCTCAAGCACCTGAATTTGAGTCTTATCAGCATTCCAAATTAATGAGTTATTTGGCCAAACCTTTCTTCAGTTTCATTGGCCAAAAAAAAAGGCCCCTCTCGAATTTCTAAATCTAGCTGGTTGATCACAATTTGCTTCATGCTTGAACTTCAACTAAAGCTTGAAAACATTACTTCTCACAAAATGACAGTTAGTTTTTTCTGTTGAGCGTTGTTCAATTCATAGTATTTGATTCATGTAGCCAACCCTCACTCAATAGGGTAAGACTTATTATTGTTGTATTGAAATTATGAGCACAAAATCAAGGCGCAGTCACTTATTACCCATAGTAAGAATTAATATTTGTTGACTATCACCTCAGAGTAATAAGCTGCAGGGATTGACGTTGGGGGCCAAAGGCCATTGTCAATACCGCCGGCCACTGTGTCAACTGAAACAAAATTTATGTTAATTCTCCAGAGTTAATCCTAGTTTTAAATAGAAGACTCATTTACTTTATTTTTTTTTTTTCAATCTTTTTATACTTTACACCTATCTATTGCTGCTCGTTTAATAATAATAGAGGAGAAGAGGAAATGAGAGAATGAAAGAAGATGATTATGGTTCTTTAGAAAATACATGTCATATTATTAAATTTAATCAACTTTCGTAATCAAATCAAGTTAAGTAAACACGTCTTAATAGGAGGAAGTACATGGTAATATATTTTGATTTGTTGGAGCTATATATAAAAAAGATTTTGCCCATTCTGATATTCAATTTTGTCTCCTTGTTTTTAGCAAAAGGCAACGATTGCATTAATACTTGCGTCCACCATGTTGTTGACCTCAAGTTCTTCACTTTCCACTATTCTAATCTAATTCATCCCCTGCTGATATCAAACACAAGCATATAGTTGTAGCAGTTGCCTTCAATATTACCATGTTCTCTCTTTTGAACTTTCTTATAAGTTGGCATCTCATGTGTCTACTCCTGCTATTATAAGTTGGTTGTTGTACCCTTTTATCCCCTTAGTTGTTGGAGACTTTACTTTAGCCATTGGTTAAGATAATTGTAGTAGTTGAGTCTGAACTTACTATGTTGTCTTGTGAACTTTCTTATGAGTTGGCGTACAGTGTCCTTCCTTACTCTTGCTACTGTAAATTGACTGTTATATCCTTTTATCTCTTGAAATTATTGGAGGCTGTACTTTGGCTATTGATTAGAATTATTGGAGGCTTTACTTTGGCAATTGGTTGGAATAATTATAGTAGTTCCATGAGGTTCCTAAGTTATATCATGTAAGCCTTTTTATAAGTTGGAGTCCAGCGTGTGCTCTTAACTCATCTATGAGTATTTGTCTGTACTTCATATAATATAATTGACTGTTTTATTAAAAAAAATGAAACACGTGATTAATTATTACCAAATTGACATTCCCTGAAAATCAAATTCACTCCCTCTGCCTTCACTGCAGAGTTTATGAAAGACTGCATCATTAGTCATTACAAGGAGTGTCTCCTTTGAATCGTACGTAGCAAGAACCTACTAGATTGGTAAAATTCCCACCCCAAAAGCTCAATAACACTGTTGAATTAATATGTACCAATCAATCTGAAAAACAGATGACATATACATGCAACATAAGAAACCTCAATATCCCACAAATAATAACGAGTTACAAGGCTTTATCGTTCTAAGGTGAACTTCATGAATGGGTGAAAAATCCAGAAACCCAAAGGAAGGGATGTACAGTAACCTCGACGGATATGCCACATCAGCAAGAAGAAGCTACTGGAGATTCTGGATGAAAATAGAGGCTCAGAGAACATTCTCTACGTTTTCAGCCTCTTCTGAGCTTGATCTGTGTCTTCCCCGTTGCCTGAATCTCTAAAATGTGTTATTGCTTGATTGCTAGATGGGATATTATCATGATTCTGCATAACCAAGAAAAAATATTAGCCCAAGGAAGTTAAAATGCAAGCATTAGCTTTAAAAAACATCATCGTCTAAACACAGGTTTTACATATAAAAACTTGTGTTGCCCCCTTAATTTGGAGGATCCTAAGAGTAAAAATTTGTTATTACTGAAGATTCGGATGGACATTAACAAACAAGCTCTGTATTTTTACCTTTCTTTTCCCCAGCCTATATTTTCACACTTAAAAGTTAACATGTTCATTTGATAAATGATTTCAATGAAATGCTTAACACTCCCTGATCCAGACCTAGTGCCAGTGTGCCACTTTGAATAGAAAGGCAGTCTCAACAAACAAACCATATATCCATATAGCTGAATTTACGTTTCCTTCTGTATATTATTGATCCTGTAAGTAACTTAATGATCACATGACTAGAGGAGCAAGAATTTAGAATGACCACACAACATTAATTATTTAAACAAGATACTTATCACTTTCCGATCAACTTCTCCTTTGACATATTTATAGCAAAGCCACATTGCAACTAATCACAGTGGAGTGCAGAGATGGCAGCCGAGCGATTTGAGGGTGATGAGTTTAGCTATCTCTTCATTTGTTGAGCACAAAAGCAGAGCAATAGCAGCAATGGGTTTTTGCTATGTCTTCGACTCTTGAACACAGGATACATGCTATAGAATTTAGTTGAGGTAGAGAGAAAGAAAGTGAAAGAGGAGCAGTAGGTGGGGAGAGGGAAGACATAGGGTTCAATGACCACCACTGTTCTGTCATCCATCTTGGTTGTTGCCATCATCATAAGCTGAAACTTCAGGGGAGAGGGAGAGGTGAAGACACTGGCAAAAGATGGTGGATGCCACAGAGCAGACGGTAGAGGAAGAAGGGGGCAACAGCCAAAGAGAAATGAGCAATCAAGGTTGAAAAATAAGGAGGGCAAAGTTTCCAATAGATTAAATTACAAAGATTATATGGGTCATAAGCATTGAGGTTCCATAGAAATGGTCCACTTCCACCCAAGGTAGGCACGGAAGTCAATTCCATCCTTTGATGGAACTGGGTTCCACATGGAACTAAGTAACACGATACCAAATGGGCCAAAACTTCCCTCCCCAGCTCCACTTCCCGGGCTTCATTTCCATGGTATCAACAGACCAAGAAGGTAAGACATAAATTATTTGCATACCCAAGTATATTGAATATTCATGTTTCATTCCCAAGACATGTCACTAGCAAGCAGGCAAGTCCACAAATGTAAACAATGTGCCGTAGAATAATAAATCTTGTCAATCTACCATAGAATAATAAATCTTGTCACATGTAAGAGTGAGTTATAATACCATAGAAGCAGATGTACCACAGCCCATCCCTTTGTTTGCCCGTTTCCCAAGGTTAATTTGAACTGAAATGCTAGCCTGTGAGAGATCTAAACCAGCACTTTGTAGTGCTTGAGTCAGATTGTGTAACAGCCTGTTCACCAAATCATATATAAAGTTTATCATAAGGGCTGAAGAACCAATCATATTAGCAGGACAAGTGCTGCATACTTATTCCACTCAACACCAGAGGGCAGAAATTCAACAAAGTTTTCAAAATCAAAAGAACATATACATTAGAATCAAGAACTCAAGCTTATACCACTTACTCCAATCAATTGCCATACATAGGATACCATAAACAATAGTTTTCAATTACTCATCAATTTACACGTACACAATGGGTGCTTTATAAACATCAATTACACTTTAAGCTTCAACACAAGGAGGAAACCAGCATGTTTCCTGCTTAACATGAAATTAAAATGTTCAACTGAACAAACCCAAGAGAGTATCCCACACACTAAGATTCAACTTCCATTCAGATTTCAGCAACACAAAACTAAGGGAAGAAATGCTGTATGGCTAATTCACAAACAGCAGCTAGTGGTCCTAGAGGTTTTACTCTATACTCTTTCAAAGTTAGAAACCATCAGCTAAGCCATTCATAAATTAAAACCAACTTGATAATCTCTTATCCTTAATCAATAACTAGGAAATTAAGGGGAAAAACCTTGAAAAAGAAAACCAGCATGGTTAGACTTGCAAAATCTATCAAAGGAAACCATAAGTTATCACAATATTAATAAAATGAAAGGGCGCACCAACTATTAAATTTCAGCAAACACCCACCCTTGAGAGTATGCACTTGAGATGTTAATCGTTCCTCCTTCAATTGTCAGCTCTTCCTGTTGGTTCTGAGGTTCACTATTGGCTGGACAGTCAGCCGATTGCCCATCAGAAACAGGCCCCTGAAGAGGACGGGCAAGTGCACCATCACTTCTGACAGGAACAGACATGCTTGCATGCATAGGCATTGGCATTGTTATCCCCTTGCATTCTAACTCAGCTTGCCTCTCCACTGCTTTACTTACAATATCCCTGCTCTGTTCAGGATCGACGATATTCTGGGAACCACTGAGCACAGTTGGAGAGACACTAATGTTGCTTTCGTCAAACTTCCCAGGAAAAGGTGATACAGGACCAGAACCATTCTTTACAGCTTGAGGTTGGCCAAAGCTTTGAACTCGCCAATGACTGTTTCTCTGTACCATTAAGGTGTGTAAGAAAACTAAATCATTATAACTTTAATGGTTTAACCATAAAAAGAGCTCAATAATTAGAGAACTAAAAACCGGTCAATGGCAAATATGATAAAGAAACTGTGATAAACTCACTCATCGCATTTTAGACAAATATAGTGAACTAATAACAAGTAAAGTCAAATTCAATATTTTATTCAAATTTCTTCTTAACTTTCTTTTTATATACTTTTTGATTTATCTGCTCATGTGTCCATTCAGATATGTATTGGACAAGCATCCCATCATAGTTTCTGGAGAACATACAACAATCATAATTTTACTCATTTGCATATAGTAAAAAAACCAAGAGATGAATACATTGCGTTTTCACAATTTATTTGGATAGTTGCATCTGCTTCTTCATCCACCTCCCCTCAAGTATAAAATAAGCTGCAAACTTCCAATTAATGTCACACATATTCTGAACCATGAAAACAGAAGATAGACTATGACTGCTTTCTAAAATTATAAGAAATGTAAATGATAAAATAATTTGACCACAACAAAGTACTAGTTTCCCCATAACCAAAACATTTGCATCTTTTTCTTCCATCTGCCTCTCCTCTCCTCTCACTTTTTGAGTAACAATAACAAGGTTGCAAACTTCAAATCAAATCATGATATACAATTTCAGCAAATCAAAAAGAAAAAAAGAATGTTATGCAGGTTTTTTTTTTCCAGAACTATACACACCTAGGATGTTGTGTAAATAAATAAAATCATAATCACATCAAGTAAATTAGAAAAAATAGAGGACAATCCATAAAAACAAGATAAATTATCCTTCACTTATATTCATTCACCAATTTTAGAAAAAAAAAAATTAAAAATGAGCACATTAGCTATTGCAGTCATGTGCTGAAGTCAACAACATATCAAACCAACAAGCAAGCACAAAATATCTTTCATTTACCCAAGGCATCAACTTTGTGGGCTCTTGACCCCAACCCTGATATGAACCTTCATACTTGTGTACCTTCTCTTGTAAGTACTGGACATACTCAATGACCTAAAAAACAGACAAGTCATCAGGTAATATGAATATATATTCTAAACCAATTTCAACAAGTTTGACTGGGTGAACTGATTGGCATCTCATAATATACCTCTAATAGGAATGATGCAGTATCCCTCTTTTGATCACTATGAGGTATGAGATCTCTTAATAACTGGAATCTGAAGAAAGGGGTTAATTTTCATCAATCTACAGCATGCTGACTCTTTGCAAGAACTGAAGCCAGAAAAATGCAGTAAAATCCCAAGAAAACAAATTCCAAGATATGCTATAGATTCATTATGTAGCGCTGCTGCAACATATAACTCTGTTGGCCTCCAAATCTTAGGTGATGATATCATATGCTTTGCACCTCATAAAAAACAAATTACACAAATAACGCAACAAACTTGTTTTGACCTTTTTGTTTTTGTACTACAACACATTATTAACCTGCTTGGCACCTCACAAAAAACAAATTACACAAACTACTCAAGAAATTTTTTGACTTTTTTGTTTTTTTCCCTATAGTACATTGTTAACCGTTTGCAATGATTGACTTAACGAATATTCCAAAGTGATTAGATGTATGAATAAGATCAACAAATTTTCACCTAAAGTCTGACGTTTTAAGACTGCGAAGCTTTACTGAGAGGCGTAGAAATTTACTCTCAATGATAAACTTATCAAATTCAGCAGAAGCATGTATCCATTTAAATTAAATGGACCATCAAGGATATCACTCATGCCCAAGCACTTGTCTAAAAAGAACAATTCTCATTTAATTTATGGTGATGAGAATGCTGAAATCACCTCTATGAAGACTTGAATATTACACATGCTCCACCAAATTTTTTAGGTCCAAAGAACAAATTTTTTGCCCATACCTCTCATTTATCTTGCTCCGCCTTCGCTGCTCAGTCACTGAATGTTTTGATCTTATAGCACTAGCCTTATCAAGAGGTTTTGTATCTGTTTTAACGAAATGCATCTCAACGTAAGAACTCCAAGTAGTCCAGAGTGGACAGTAAAGAAAATTGTCCGAGAAATCAGGCATGATACATACAGAGCTATATAAACAAGCTAATTCCTCTCACTTTTTTCCCAGACAAGGTAAGAAAGCATAAAAAGTCAACCTCACATTTCAGATTTGAAAACCTTAAGGTTTTAAACCGATAACTAATTTCAACATATAAGCCAAAACAATGTCAATGATATTCAGCATATTGAAAACCAAATACAGTATGAAACTAAAATGGTCAAAGGGCGCAGAATTACTGACAAAGACAGCCAAACATTTGTTAGGATTGTCAATACAAGACTAACACTTAACTAACAGAAATTGCAAAGTGGTTTAGAATTACAAGATAACAGAACATAAAGAATTTTAATTTTTTTTTTAAGAAAAAAAAAGAGTAACATGATGAGACAGCCGACGAGCGGAATAAATCAACAAGTGACATAGGACCTCGTACAAATAAAACAAATACCCAATAACCGGATCTAGCGCTCACGTAAAACTAGGTGATAACCAACGGAAAAAGCTACCTTTGTTGGTGTTATTGCTATTAGGCGTGGACGAAGGACCTTCTTTTCTAAAACCAAACTCTTCTTCATCGTACTCATAGTCCTCCTGATTCCCTTTCCCAGCCCTCATTCTTCTCAGCGCAATTTCCCCGCTCAAATTTCGAGAAGATTAACTTCCGAATCTACCGATCACCCCAAAAGCTACAAGGGAAAATTCAGAGCCCCAGAAATGGCCAGATGGTGATGCCGGAAGAAGAAATTGAAGGAAGCGAGAGCTCAACCTGGATGAATTGATTAGGGATTTAAAAAAAAAGTTTATTGTTGTTCAGCGCGGCTGCCACCACGAGAAGAGGTTGCTATAGTGTTGGAGAGAGAGGCTCAACGGTTGGGAGCATTAGCTTGAAAGGTATGTGAGAGTCACAGGCGACTCATTCGACAGGGTGACGGAATGGTTGGGTGTGGGGACTGGAGAGAGAGAAGGATCGCATGTGGCTTACCTCATGTGTCCCTCGGCGGGGCAATTATTCACGCATAATCAATAACCTTCTTTTTTTTTTACCAAAAAAAATAAGAGAGAGGATATTCTTATTACCATTTTTTCTTACTACCAATGTTACTACCGTTAGATCAGAATCTTATCTATCCTTATCATTTCTTTCTCTTATTAAGATTTTGATGTGAAAAAGTGGTAGTAACATTGGTAGTAAGAAAAATTGGTAGTAAGAATATCCTATCCAAAAATAAATAACCTTTTATTTTTTTGGGAAAAAAACGCTACCATTTGCTCTCATAAAACAACAAAAACTTTGTTAACACATGAAAATGATAAAAATGTGATATTGTAAGAATATGAAATTTTAAAATTTTAAAGTTGGTATATTTTTACTATAATACTCGTAATATATAAGAAAAAACCACCCTCACATGGTGGCTGGCTGCCAAACGCTAGTGGCCGTTATTTGGGAGGGACTTTTTCTTTATGAAAAAATGTGGAAACAAAGATGGCAAAGGTGAGATTAGAACCCACCACACCTTGGTTGGTTCCAAAAGGCTTAGCTATCGGGCCACCAAGCATTGGAGCTCCAACACCAATGGCTAAGCCTTTTGGAACTAGCCAAGGTAGGATAGGTTTAAATCCCACCTCCATGACTCTACCTTATTTAGCCTTACATTTTTTTCGGAAAAAACTAGTCCCTCCTCAAAAACACAGCCATTGGGGTTGGAACTTTGGCGATCAGAGGGTGCCGATTGATTGACACTAGTTTCTGACAAGCGAGCAACATGCGATAATGCTCTAGCGAGGTGGTTTTCAAATATATATATATATATATATATATATATATATATATATATATATATATATATATATATAATGGCGGATCTTGAGATAAATATTTGGGGGCCAAATGTATACTCATTGATGAATTAAAAAAAAAAAATTATTTGAGGGGGCCAAATGTATAAATTTTAAAGACAAATATATATATTTTTGGACTAAATATATTAAAAAAAATCCTATTTATAATAAATATTTGAGAAAGTTTTTTTTGGGGGGGGCTGTAGCCCCCCTTGTCTCTATGAAGATCCGCCCCTGTATATATATATATATATATATATATATATATATATATATATATTAGGGGCATTTTGGTGAAAATACACAAATTTCAAAATTTCATATTCCTATCAGATTCCTACCATATCTCTTTTTGTCACTTCTTTGGGCAAAAGTACGGAAAAAACCTTAATTAATTAATTAATTACCAAAATGCCACTGAGGCAAAAGTATTAACCCATTTGTCCCCTGTAATCGATTACATGCCTTATGTAATCGATTACAAGGGGTCAGATCTCCTTTTTTTTTTTTCAATTTTTGCACTATGTAATCGATTATGGTACTGTTTAGTAATTGATTACATAAAATTTGCACCCTGTAATAGATTACGATGAGTGTCGTAATCGATTACGTAGTGTAATTTTTACGTAATCGATTACAATACAATATCGTAATCGATTACATTTCGACAGATGTGTTTTTTAAAAGCCAAGTTGAGCTCATTCGTGGTCATTTCTCCGTTTCTGCCCTAGAGCTTCTGGTTGCTCGTGTTTTGGACGGTTTTTGTGCAACCCATCAAAGTGTAAGGCCATTCTCCTCTTTGAATGTGGTATTGTTGTGTAATTTTTGTAGTTTAACTTCATCCACCTTTGTTTTTGTGTAGAATCTGAAACCCACTCCCTTCTAGCTCCCAATTTCTGTTGTGAATGATGAGTTTAAGTTCTAACGACTACGTTGCCGTAATCTACCATAATGGGAGGCATTTTGAAGGACCCGATGGTGTTCAATTTGAAGGAAAAACCAAAATGATGAAAATCAATCAGGCCACCACGTACAACCAGCTCAAAGAAAGGATTTGCCGAAAATTGGGGCTACATGGCAGCTACTTAATTCATCGGTTGATTGCCAAAGTGGAGACTGTTGTCAGTTTTGATAGTGTATACTACATTAGTAATGATGTGTGTGATGATGAAGACGTAGAGTGCATTATAGATTCCTTTGACAATCAGAAATCACAAAATTTCATTAAGATTTATGTTGAGGTTGAATCCGGTGAAGCATCGTCTGTTCCCATGCATACAAGATCTCCACAATATTATGGTCAAGAAGACAGAGCCGTCAGTTTATCTGCATCGTTACAAGCATTAAGTCAACTAAGATTGACGGAGGAGGGGGAGGATCACGAAGACGAGTGTGAGGAAGACGAGGATATTCACAGCGAGGAGGGAGAACCTGACAGTGTGGTTCCACTAGGTGACTCGTCAAACACTGATATTGAGGGTGATTCACTGTCACCGCTTCGTGTGAACCCAGTTAACGGTGGTAAGTTAGTAAATTTGTATTTGTATCTGTAATTTGTATTCAGTGGTTTTGACAAAGAATCGTTTGTACAACTGTCGGGACTGATATTGAGCCATTCTGGAACGAAAGCCCGCACTATTCTAGCATTAATTGGGCGCATGCTAATGATGAGACGGAGATGTTGTATGGTGATGATGACATGCAAGGTGGTTGGCATTTAGGTGATCTATGCTATTTATATCAATAGTTTCCTTCGAAGTCGGAAATGCAACATGCCGTGAAATTATATTGCGTGAAGTCTCGTCGCACAGGCATAGTTGAGAAAAGCGATGACCATAGGTTTGTCATGAGGTGTCAAAACTACGCCGACGGTTGTCCTTGGTACATGAGGGTAATGGTCCCCAAGAATGGAAATTGTTGGGAGATTCGTAAGTGGGGTCAAGATCACACCTGCAATAACCAGGCTCTTGTACGAGACCACAGATAGTTGGATTCAGACGTTATATGTATAGCCATCATCGGTATGTTTTCTCTGTTGTTACAGTGTCATTCGTCATGTTTATTGATAGCACATTAATGGACTATACGATGTTTTCATTAGGTATGTTAAGAGAAGATCCATCTGTTAAACCATCGTTGATACATGAGAGGATACAATATGTGTATGGATATAACGTAACATACAGGAAGGCCTGGAGGGCAAAAATGAAGGCAATTGTGAAGTTGTTTGGTGATTGGGAGGAATCGTACGCATTCCTGCCCAATTGGTTAACATACATGACGCAGTGTAATGTGAGTTAGTGTTCAGCCTTGATACCTTTGAAGCTTTCGATGGACAGCTTGTCCACACCGACATGCGCATATTCTGTAGGGTATTTTGGCCATTTCACCAGACCGTTGAGGCCTTCAAATACTGTAAGCCCGTACTGCAAATTGATGGCACCCACCTGTATGGAAAATATAGAGGGACTTTGTTGATTGTGACTTCACAGGACGCGAATGGGAAGCTACTACCCATTGCCTTTATGGTCGTTCCTCCTGGTGGGAAGTACGATGATTGGTTGTGGTTCCTTGATCTCCTGCGTGTTCATGTGACCCAGAGGCAGGGCATTTGTCTGATATCTGACCGCCACACCAGTATGAAAAAGGCGGTTAAAGATCACCATGGATGACAGCCTCCAAATGCCTATCATGTGTATTGTCTGCGTCATTTCGGGAGCAACTTTCACACTAGGTTTAAGGATGTTGAATTGAAGAAAACTGTTATGACACTAGGTATGAAATTTCACCTTCCATTTACTTGTTGTAATCATTGATTATGTTTCCATTGTGATGAGTTTGCATTCGCTGTCATGCAGGGTACATGAGTTCAAAGATTCAGTTTGATATAAAGTTTCAGGAGTTCATTGAGGCAAACCCACATGTTTCGTCCTGGTTTGATAGGGCTCCAAAGGAGAAATGGTGCATGTCGTACGATGAAGACGGAAGGAGGTTTGGTCACATGACGACTAACCTATCAGAGTGTGTCAACAAGGTCCTCAAGGGGGCATGTAATCTACCAATCACCGCATTCGTCAAGATCACATGTAGTAGACTTATCGAATATTTCGTCACGAGGCGTGTTGAGATTACCAAACACATGACTGAAGGTAGGATAGTGTCTAAGAAGGTTGAAGACCACATACAAAAGATGGACGAACAGATAGTCGCGTGTCGGGTGGTGCTATATGACAGAGAATTATGGTTATTTGAGGTTGAGGACGTACATGCTGGGGACACAATGCGGGTTGACTTGATCAACCGCAAATTTCAATGTGGGAGGTTTTCAGCAAGACGGTATCCGTGCGTCCACATGTTAGCAGTGTGCAGGGTCAAAAATTTGAACCATTACGATTATGTTGACCCGGCGTTCACTTTGCAATACATTAGTCAGGTATATGCTGCACATTGGTACCCGATAGGCAATGAACGATTGATTCAACAAGTAGATGGTCCAATCGTTATCCCGGATACAAGTTTGTTCTGCAGAAAGGGAAGACCAAAGTCTACGAGGATACAGAATGAGATGGATTGGGTGGAGTCTCAACCGTCAAGCAGTCAGTCCCGCTGTCGGCATTGCAAGCAAGTTGGTCATAATATACGAACGTGTCCGTTGAGGAATAGGCAAGGTTAAAGTGGACAAGTTATGTAATTGTATTGCATTTATGATGACACTGGTGAACTTATGTGTATTAGTATTTGTTGATGTATTGTGACGTTCAGTTTATAATTAGTTGTTTTAGAAAACCATGAATGCAAACGTCCAAATACTTATGTAAACGGATATAGGTACATCGATGGACTAGGTATAGAATAGAAGGTTAATTGTTGGCAAAAAGACCTTCCCCAATTGTAGGTAAAAAGACCTTCCCCAATTGTAGGTAAAAAGAAGTAGGAAATTAGTTTCATCATGCACCAATTTGAAATCTCTTCTTCATTGTGCTTCTGCAGCTGGTGTAATCGATTACACCATACTGTTGTAATCGATTACACCATGCAAATTTCATGTAATCGATTACTAAATAGTACTGTAATCGATTACATAGTGCAAAAATTAAAAAAAAAAAAAAAGAGATCTGACCCCCTGTAATCGATTACATGGCCTGTAATCGATTACATAAGGCATGTAATCGATTACAGGGGCAGATGGGTTAATACTTTTGTCTCAGTGGTATTTTGGTAATTAATTAATTAATTAAGGTTTTTTCCGTACTTTTACCCACTTCCTTGTGTTAACAAACTTGTTGGAGTTTTGTAAGTTCAAATGATATTTAAGTGTCTTTTCTTTTTAATTAAAATAACTCATAAAATTTTAGGAAAAATCAATATAACAATTACAAAAATTAATACAATGTCAGTCCTTATAGTTTGCTTAAATCTTAAATCATAGGTTATGGTCCTTCATGAGGCAAAATAGTCAAAGTCTTTAATAAAATACAAAGACTAACGTTTTAGACAAAAAGAAACTTGAGGGAGCAAAACCTATATAGGGACTAAGCCAAAATGAAAGCAAACCATAAGAATCAAATATTTTATCAACCTTCTAAAAAGATATCCACACAAACAAATCTCCTTAACAAGGGATTTATTGTTATTTCTTACATTAGAACTTGTCTCATTACATAACATTCAATTGTTGTAACACTTGTTGTGATTAATTGCATTCTTTGATACCAACTGTGGTTGGGTCTAACAAAAGGGCTAGTCCCTTATAATGTAGTGAATCAATATTTAAATAATTAAATCCTTACTGGGAGTGATGCTTATATTTAGTGCACTACAAAAAATTCATTTTTTTCGATCAAAAAATTCCATCGCAAAAACACAATTTTCCGTCGCAAAACTGTTTTGCGACAGAATTCGTCCGTCACAAAAAATATCTCGTAATTACGACGGAAAATGGTAATTCCGTCGCAAATTTTGAAATTTGTGGCGAAATTTTTTTCCGTCGCAAAAATTTGAATTTTATGACGGAAAATGAATCCCATCGCAAATTTTGACATTTGCGACGGAAATCAATTTTGTTTCCATCACAAAAGTCAGAAATTTGCGACTGAATCTCATTCCATCGCAAATGTAAGTGATTTTGCAACGGAATCATATTTCGTTGCAAAATTTCATTTTATTAAAAAATCCAAAAATTACATTAAAAAATGTAAAAAATAAAAATAAAAAAATATAGAAAATCATAAAATTATTAAAAAAAAAAGAAAATTGCATTAAAAAAATATAAAAAAATCATAAAAATTATTAAAAAAATCATAAAATTGCATTAAAAATTATAAAAAATTAAAATAAAAAAAATTATTTAAAAATATATAAAAATCATAAAAATTATTTTTTAAAAAATCATAAAATTGCATAAAAATATATACATAAAAAATATATAAAATTGCATTAAAAATATAAAAATTATTAAAAAAATATATGTCTTTAACATGTGAGTACTTGAATATCTTCACACGCCTTTCATAAACCTTAAATGCATATTCAAACCATATAACAGTCTTCAATTTGGAGTTTCACGTGTCTGCAAAGTTTGGGGCTTCATCTCTTCCTTGATTCATTTCAGCCATGTGTCTGTAAAAGCTCACAATCTTATCTAATTTGTAAATATTCCATTTTATCCAAAGGCTTCAAATTCAGGTCAATAAAAGATACCTATAACATATCAAGTTCCAACTGAAGTAAGATAATCAAAGTTTCAAGCAACTACATCTATAACTCAGTGAAGGAAGGTAATGATATTCTGCCCAGTCAAAGTAAAAATGAAAGATATTTCAGACCAAAATCATAGAAATTACTATATCCATGGATTGCATGTTAGGTATATGTATATATAAGTACATATAGCTTCAACAAAGGATATTACTGCAATGACTATCATGAAACGAATGTGTGGGGCAGACAACATGGAGTGAATAAAGAATTAAAAAATGTAACCTTTCTTTTGGGTAAAAAAATACCCTCATTTATGTTGTATAGCGAATGTGTGGGAATATCAGATCATACCAGGGCGTTGGAACTTTGGCAATCAGAGGGTGCCAATTGATTGACACTAGTTTCTGACAAGCGGGCGACTGGCGATAGTGCTCTGGCGAGGTGGTTTTTTAAAAAAATTTATATATTAGGGGCATTTTGGTAAAAATATACAAATTTCAAAATTTCATATTTCTATCACATTCCTACCATATATCTTTTTCTCACTTCCTTGTGTTAACAAATTTGTTGAAGTTTTGTATGTTCAAATAGTATTTAAGTGTCTTTTCTTTTTAATTAAAATAACTCATAAAATTTTAGGAAAAATCAATACAACAATTACAAAAATTAATACAATGCCAGTCCTTATAGTTTGCTTAAATCTTCAATCATAGGTTATGGTCCTTCATAAGGCAAAATAATCAAAGTCTTTAATAAAATACAACGACTAACATTTTAAACAAAAAAAAACTTGAGGGAGCAAAACCTATATAGGGACTAAGCCAAAATGAAAACAAACCATAAGGATCAAATATTTTATCAACCTTCTAAAAAGATATCCACACGAACAAGTCTCCTTAACAAGTAAGGGATTTATTGTTATTTCTTACGTTAGAACTTGTCTCATTACATAACGTTCAATTGTTGTAGCACTTGTTGTGATTAATTACATTCTTTGATACCAATTGTGCTTGGGTCTAACAAAAGGGCTAGTCCCTCGTAATGTAGTGAATCAATATTTAAATCATTATTGGGAGTGATGCTTATGTTTAGTGTCCAACAGTGCTTCGGACATGATTGCCTTACTAAGAAAATACATGTGCTTAGAAAATAAAATTGCATTCTTTGATGAGGATCTCACAGTGATTTTTTCTAAAATTTATTCTTTATAAAATTGACAATAAAAAATCATCATTAGAATTTTAAAACTTTGTTAAAACTGATAGCTAAAGAGCCCTTCATCTTACATGAAGTGTGAGAAATATGTCATGCCACTCATAAAATAGTATAACTTAATATATTGATGCATACTATCATAAATATTTTTGAAGCTATACATTAAATTATAATTTTCATATGACAAATAACTCCCCCTTATTTCAAATTTAAAACATTTTTCATAATATATTTGAATATGTAAGGTAGTGGGATAGGAAGAATATGTAATGCATTACATAAGAGCTTAAGGATAATTAATATTTTTCATTTAAAAGGTCTCTAGGAGGGTAATCACTTAGCTTGCATCTCATTGAAAAAAATAATTAATGATTAAGTTTCAACAAGAGTAACCACTTAATCATATTTCTTTATAGTAGGTGTGCCTACTATAACAACAACAAGTAGTACTTCTAATCAAGGAGGAGAGGATGGGTGACAATTAAGGAATATAATAGGTCTTATATTATGCAACTAACTTCCTTAACTAATCTAATCAAATTAGATAAAATAGGTCTTATATTAGGGCTTGTTAAGCATGAGGGGAGTTAAGATATGATTAGTTTTAATTATGTCAAATATTAAGAGAAATTTTTTTATATAATATATTTATCTCATACATTGACTAATTGCTATATTTAATGTAGATTAGTCAAGCAAAGATTAGAAGATATCAATTGAATTATGGAGAATGATTAAGAAGAAGATTAAGAAAGAAGTTATTGATGAGCTAGATTGTTCAAGAGGAAGAAGAAGAAATATATTGAAGACATTAGTTAAGAAAGTAAGAAGTTATCAAAAGATTTTTTAGAATAATCAATAAGAAGGAGAGAAGAAATTAAAGAAAGCAGAACTTGCAAAATATAATGGGAATATCAATATTCAAGTTCTTAGATTTGATATTAAAAGTCTCTATAATCAAATGAAAGTTGAAATGACTTAATTCGAAGTAAAAATACACCCCCTAGAAGCTATTTCATCTTTACTTAAGTCACTTTTTATTATCACTCGACTAACACCTCCAAAAGTGATTTCTACATGTTTTACTCAAATTATAAAAGCTCCATTCGAGTGATTATCAAATTTCAACATATTCTATTCAACTTTGTTTTCATTAAGTATAATAGACGTTTGGTAATTTGGTCATATCTCTCAAACCATAAATTTGATTGAGATGAAAATTGTTTCATATAAAACGATACTTCAAATTTGACACATAGGCACTAAGATCAAACTCGACTAATTTGAGATGAAAGATATATGAATCTCGGAAGTTGACACTGGAATTTCTCATATTATTCCAAAACACGTTCAGTAATTTGGACATGTCTCCTATACCAAAACTTTGATTGAAGTAAACCTTATTTCATATGAAACTAGACTTTAAATACGATTCATGGACAATTACTTAGTTCTCAGAGAGTACCAAATGAAAGAGAAATGAACTTTGAAATTTGATGCCCGAAATCAATGTCGTGTTCCAGCCTAGTAGCTACCAATTTGATGATAAAATTTGTAAGACAACAAATTTGGAACTGGTTCTTATTTCATTGGAAAGAATACTTAAAGAGCGTTATGGGGATAGGTCACTTGCCAAATTTAGAGTTATATTTAAAGGGTTATGCCCATTAGAAGTTGACTTCTATGCCAAACTATCCATGTTCTAAATAGGAAAAAGGCACTTGAGTGATAGTAGATGCACTTGAGTGATGAAGCTTAACTTCTAGAATTTTAGGAAGTCACTCAATGGAAATTAGAATTTGTGAAAGGTTTTGTGTCCAGATCGCTCAAGTAATGAGGTAAGTACTTGATTGATAAACATCACTCACAAGTAAATTGCAAGTCACTCACAAGAAATATGATAATTGGGGATATGGTAAACAAATGATTTGAGTGGTTGAATGGAGCATTTGAGTGATATGCTCCACAAATACCAAATCACTTGAGTGATGACATTCACTTGCAAGTCACTCACAAGTGAAGCTAAAGTGATGTGATCTTCTTATGAGATCACTCGAATGTTTGCGATCATTTGCAAGCACATAAAGAGATTTAAAAATGCACTCGAGTTACTCAATAGTGAAGAACTTATCTTTTACAATATATATGGAAGATCACTCGAGTGAATGAATATGCACTCGAGTGATATTCATTTTCAAAACATCACTACCAAATCAGTCACTAATGATTATTAGAATAAGATCACTGAAACACTTCAGTGACAGAGTAAGCACTCAAGTGGTAAGAGAGCATTCAAGATTTTAAAGTCATGCTCGAGTGATTGTTCATCATAAACTTAGAATCACCATTTCGAATTTTTCGATATACTTTCAAACTCATTTAAAACTTGATTATCTTATTCCTAACTACTCCTAATCATTACTAATCAAGTTTATATGAGGATTATAGATGATTAAACTTGGATTAGAGATCAACAACCACAAAGTAACTTTGTGTCAGAAGCGTCAATAGCTACTTCCAACAGACATCCTGAAAGATAGAATATCACCTAAGAAGAGAGTGAATTGGGTGATTTAAAATTTTTCTTTTAATCCTCTGAATCACACAAGTAAAACAGAGATGAATAAAGAGTAAGAAAGAAATATCAGACATAAGGAATTTATACTGATTTGGTCCAAATCCTTAACCTACATCCAATCCTTAGATTCTTTGGGATTTTACTATCTTAAAGATTGATTACACACTCTGTAATTCTAAGAGTAATTCTCTCACTATAACTTACTTTCCATTACAAGTTGTAATCAATTAATCTCAATCTCAAAGGTTTCACAACCTTGAGATTAATACAAGAATGATAATTTTAAGACTATAAAAGAATAGATAGATAATCACTAATGTGTATTTATATCCAAAGATAGTTCTCAAAGATTAGAAATAGTAAATACTAATTTCACAAATTGAATATGCAGCGTTTTCGGTAGGTAGAAAATTCAATGCTTCTGGCTTTTGTAGTTATTGGCATTAATGACGGTTGAGAAGCTTTGAAAACTATCTGTTGAGAATCAATGTTGCAAGTGGAAAGGAAGTGGTTGCAAGACTTTAATGGTGTGCATGACAACCATTTTGTTGTTCAGCACTGTTTCTGAGATGAAACATTTTTTTCTGATTCTGTGCCTTGGAAGAGTTCTGAGAATCAGAATTACATTTGTTAACGCATTTAATTTTTACTCCGAGAATCAGAATTACGTTTGTTAACACAATTTCTTTTTTCTTTTCATTCCAAGAATCAGAATTATGTTTGTTAACCCATTTTATTTTTATACTAAGAATTAAAATTACCAAATACAATACAAATCTATTTCTTTATTTTTTGTTTACATATTTCATCAACTGTGTAAAATAATAAATTTTAATAAATTTTAACCAAAATGCCGACATTTCATATTTTTAAAAAATATCTAAAAAATATATTATTTTATTGTGTAATTGTTTTTTACAACAAATACTAAAATATAGTCACATGACTCATCTAAATAAACTAATCTATTTCTTTACATTTGCTCTAATTGGTTCTTTGGTATATATTGAAGTATTAATAATAATATTTAACAAATTTGATATAACAAGATCTTCATCTATTGATTTGTCGTCAATAACAATGAAGGTATGCTGATAGCCAAAGGGAGAAGAAAAGGTAATGTCAATCATGGAAAACGTAGCATAAACATTTTATATAAAATCTATTATATCTCTGTTGTTGTTTTTCAACAATGCATGTTTTTTTAATAGGAGAGGGTCATTTCCGTTTACGCCATTGTTCATTAACTATTAATTACATCAGACAAAATCTTAGTATATCCCTGTTCATATCTTGCACAACAGCACAAGTAAAATTTCTGTTCAATTTTCTTACCTCATTCAAATGAAGAAAATCATAAAATCAAACCTAGACAATGGCACCTACAGTGTTAAATCCTTCACTAAAAAGGGCACTTGTTCACTCAGAAGAAGAGATATAGTAGCAAGGCGCAAAGCAGAGAGCTGCTTCCCTCCAACATGTATTCTTTTTTCTAAGATTTGTGCCTTGAAAATGTGAAGAAAGAAAGATGATGTTTGCAGATAACATTATAAGAAAATGCAGAAGCATTAGGGCATCAACATCATAAGATCATTCTTCAGCAATAAAAAACTAACAGAAACAGAAATGTGAATCCAACAACAGAATAGTTTCTAAGTCAGAACACAATATAGTACTTTGTGATATGAATTATTAGTAGCATGAAAATAAAAGAATATGAGATGAAAGTTCATGAAGAATCTCATCAAAAAATGAGCTTTAAATATGAATGTACTTATATAGCAGGTAAGTTGCCCATTCTGAATTACAAGCAACAAGTCTCATGGCTCTTCTTTCATCTCAAAACAACGTTGTCCTCAATAAGCACACAATTTAGTACGCCAACTTAGAAACAATATTGACATTTTGATTTAACATGCATGTGTTGGACATTTATATGCTAGATCCCACAAAGATAAACTACGGGTTATTACAAATTAGCATGCTACATGATGCATATTAAACATTTGACCAAGAAATTCAAACTGTCTAACATAGCTATTCAACAAATGAATGAAAAGAAACTCACAATAATGGCGATTAATTTTGCATCAGGGCTCCATACTGCCTGCAAATTTTCTCCTTCCTTTTTCACTGAATTTAAGTCTCTTTTGAACTTGCCTAGTCTCACTTTATTCTGAACCCGCCACAAAAACCACAATACAGTCAACCCCAGAATCCATTCTCTGAGTTAATCAAATCTTCATGTATACAAGTATACAACAACATGTAAAATATATACATTATATTTTACACCACTAGCAAGCAAAACACAACAGTTAATTTTACTTCTTGGCAATTACAGCTCTCCGTTTGATCTTAAGGAACTTGGAAAACTTGATAGGGCGACTTCGGCAAGTGCACCGGTCGTTACAAGTAATAAAGTAGTGAGAAAAGATCGTCCCACGAGGAATAGAATTTCAATCACTAATTCGCTATTTTCGCTTTAGTTGGATAAATTGAGTAATAAAAGATGAGTTGTAACCAATCAAGAATTTAAAGATTTAAAGAAAGCCAAGAACCTAAGATCAAGAATCTCAAGAACACGTTTAGAAAAGATCAACAATCAAGAAAAGTGCAGCTAAGGCTTAGAATCCCCATATGCTCCTTCAAGTATTTGAATTGAAATTCCAATTGATTATTATTCCCAAATTGACGATCGATTCTCTAAGGTTAGATTAAGTCCCAATGTCTTGATGCTACCTTAGTCTATTTTATCTTTAAAAACAACCTAATGTCTTAGTATTGTCTAGAAAGATCAGATTTTGAACCAAAATCCTAGGATCGCATAAATTCGTAAGCCTATGTCTAAGTCATGCAATTTTATGATGAATTAACTGTTCGGGTTAAATGAACCAACATCTCTATTGTCATACATCAACCTAAGAACAATCTAAAAGGTGATCAGGCTTCAAGAAGGCGTTAAGCAAAGAAAATTCATTCAATCAAAGAAATCAAGATTCATCAAGAATTCAACCAAATACTTAAACTCGCATAGGGTTCATCCTAGCCCTAACTACAAAAAGGAAATTAGCCAAGCATGGCTAGATTAACAAAATAAAGAAGAAAAGATGAAGATAGATGAATAGTTCTTTAGAGATTGGGGAAGGTTGATCTCCACGGTTGCTTTGATCTTCTTTCTCCAATGCCCGTAGAGTTGTTTCTTATGCCAAAAGTTCTTTTCTTTTCTTGCTAGGGTTGCCTCTTTTATGTTTTCTGGTCCAATTGGGTTTCCAAATCTCAAAAATCCTTAATTTTCCTTTCTTTATCGGGTCCTAAAAACTTTCCAAAAATTAAAAATAGGAGTTTTCGCACTTCTGGCGCTCTGGGCGCCAGAACCCTCGAAGGAAACAGAGAGTTGGCGCCAACTTCCAAGGCTACACAAAGAGTTGGCCCCCTGGGTGGCAACTGTGTACTGTTTTGGTGCCCTGGGCGCCACTTCCCATTGTCACACAGAGAGTTGGCCTTCTTTGTCAGTTTCTCTCATTGTCTTCTCCTGAGTCTCCCAAATGGCTTTTTCTTATGGATAAAACCTGTAAAACACACAAGAATACTTGTGAGTGTATGTCTGACATCAAATCCATGTTTTTCACTCATTATTCTTAATCGTTTTAATCATATTAGATCAATTTCATGCTAATCTTGTGCTTTAAAACATGGTAAATTTACGGCTCATCAGAAAGCTCTATGAGTTTATCAGTTTTAGGTGTGAGACCATTCATAGCAAAATACGCAGCAAATCTCTCACCATCCTCGTATGCCTGTAAAATCCCCAAAGTTTTTAACACATATATTGGGTTGTATAAGTGAAAAGGATAGACATAGAAAGTGGTGAGTCGAAACTCTGGAGACAACTAGAGTAAAGAGGCAGAAAATGCACCTTGTATATGAGAATTCTAAGCAATCCCAAGGCTCTAGTAAGGTTACAATCAGTCTATTGAACCAGAAAAAGAAAAAATTGAGCCGCTGGACTATAGGACAATCTCATTTGGATGCAGGCACCATCATAATCTCTTTGGTAATCAGAAGCTCTGTATCACATTGCCTTCAAGGGGAAATAACTCAAACAGTTCTAGACAGTAAAGTGGGAGATTTATTTTTGAAAATACACAAACCAATTACATCAGAGAGATCAACGGAAGAACACAAACCAGACTACTAGAACGAAGAGAAAATAAGAACACAGAGCTCAATGAACAAGATGATGAAAAATCTAAGTCATCAGTTGCCGTAAGCTTGGAGAGCCTCACCAATTAACTTGCAAATCCTCCATTCTTGCAAGACCTTGGCCCCCATATGCTCATAAAAATTGATCGCATTCACGTTCCAATCAAGCACTGTCCACTCCACTCTCCCGTAACCCATCTCTACTGCCTGCTTCGCCACTGTCGTAAGCAGCATTTTCCCGAACCCTTTCCTTCTATAACACTCTCTCACAAGAATATCCTCCACAAAGAACCTTGGCTTACTCAAAAAATGTTGAGTAATTCGGACCTTCGGTTTGTACAAGGGATTGAAGTTCGATTCAGGAAAGGGGTTAGGGGAAACTTTGAGGATGAAGACGGTGACAGATTGGAAGGGCTGAGACCTGAAGAGAGTGGAAGAGAGAGAGAGAGAGAGAGGATTCGGTGGCGGTGAATTGATCGGTTAAGTGCTCGAACACAACCATTATCTAATGGAAGGAGAAAAATGATTCTGATTTTTGTGCCAGGGATCGAGAAGCAGAAATTTTTAGCTTCTTTTTTTTATTTCTTAGTACAAAAAATGTAATACCCAGATAATTATTTATCTGGAATATTATATTGACAAATAATACCTATTGGAAATAGGTGAATTTGTGGTCTCAAAACTAGTGTAATAATTACCTTATTTCCTAAGGTGATTTCTCATGAAATTAGGATGAATAAAGAGCTAAAAATCCTTAAGTGAATTTGTGGGTCATAAAGTATCTTGAGAATATTATAATAAATCCTAAGAGGCAACTAAATATTTATTAAAAATTAGAAAGTATGTTGTCTCTAATTTAGGTAATTTATGAGATTACTTTCCTTGGGAAATAATGTGGCAAAATTAAATATCATTTTGGGGAACATAAATTGCCCCATGATTTTTAATATTATGCATGATGCATAAATTATCAATATCAGTAAAATAGTTGTGAGAAAATAATTAATCCTAACTAAGAAAATTATCAACAATTAGTAAGTAATTAATTAAATAATTAATGGATAATTGTTTAGACATGAATAAAGAAGAAAAACCGAAAATAAGAAAGAAATAGAAGGGGAAAAAAGTGTAAAAAGGTGTGTTGTGAGTATGTGTGTGCCTAAGTGTTGTGCGTCTGTGTGTGTGTAGTGGGAAAAAAAAGGGGTGAAAACCAAAAAAAAAAGAGGGGAGAAATTTGGTGATGATTGAAGATTATGATATTTTCATTATAATAATAATATAAGTTGAGATATTTTGTAATAAGATTGATAGGATAAATGAAAACCGATATAAAATAAATCATATCTCAAAAAATGTGAACTAAGTATCTAACATAAGAACTTATTATAAACAAATATATTTTTATCTTGGGGTGGGCTGTCTCCGAAGTTATTTCCGTAACCGGCAGAATAATCAGGAGATAAGACAAAAAGATATTTTGTGAAAAAAGAGCAGATAGTATAAATGAGAACTAATGGAAATTAAATCATAACTCAAAAACCATGAACTAAGTTTTTAAGATTAGGACATATTACGAACGAGTGAATTTTTATCCAGAAGTTGACGTTTTTTGACGTTATTTCCGTAACCGACAACGTTTGTCTGAAAATGTTCAGCAGGCAACGGAATGTCCTGAATAGGATCAAAAATTTAGTTGACCCAGACATTTCTAAAGAGGAAGAATAGACCTTCAAGGCTATGTTGTCGGATTTATGAGATTCTTCAAGATTACACGATTAGAACACCGAACAGGTACTTTATCGGTAGAAGACTTCTTGAGCAAGTTGGTGACATCACCTTGGTGACATAGGATGAGGTTAGCATAGTAAGGTGTATGGCTAAGATCTTGCCACCTCAAAGAAGTGCGATCCGACGGTCAAAATCTGATCAAGGAAAGTTCAAAGGAACTACCGAAATGCCATCGTCTTTTTCTATAAATAGCTTGAACTTCTTCACAATTCTCACACCATTCCCTTCTTGTGGAAACCAAAATTTTAGAGCAGAGGAAGGAGGAGGAGTCCGGGGAAATTTGTAGTGAAGTTCTGGGTAAGTTCTTTGGTCCCTGGTCTTAAGTTCTAGTCTTATGTTCGGTAGTTCTTAAAATTCTAATGTAGAAGTTGTTTTGATCTTTAATCTTCCAAGTTAGTTTAGATATCATGTTTTAAGGTTAAATATGATATATATTTCAAAAAATATGTTGGAGTTAGAGATATGGCAAAATTTTGGAAGATCAGAGTTAAAGTAACGTAGTGCTGGCGAAATTCCGCCGATTAAGGGGGTTAAGGGCAAAACAGTAATTGATACCTAAAATTCCTGTTATAATGTGAGACATTGATTAAAGTGATATCATTTTTTTAGGATATCTGAGATCACGTACCGCTGTTACTGCTGTTGTGCCGTCGTCGTACCATTTTCCGTCTAAAGTTCCATATATCGTCAACGAAGGTACGTTCGCGTACTGTAACACTAACTTTGATGTTTACTGTATGCATATATGTGCTATGTGTATGGTATGCTTATACATATTGTAATCGATAGCTCTTCTGTGTGTTATGTATTGTTGATATGTTCACGTTGCTAAGTGCCACACATCTGCCAGGGGGCTTATGTGCTATTGGGATACATATTGGCTAAGTGCCAAATGCTTGCTAAATGCCACGTAATAGCTAAGTGCCACATATCTGCCAAGTGTCACACATCCGCCAAGTGTCACACATCCGCCAGGAGGGCTATGTGATAATACGGTTACGCTTGTTGTATATTTGTTTGATCGCATATTGTATATGTGAACATGAGGTTAACCGTTACCTAAGGTTTGATGCATAGACCTCAGCTCTTAACATAGCTTCAGGATCGGGAAGTCCGAGGACCGAGGAGAAAGGCAAGCAGCACTTATAAAAACTCGGCTGAAGACCATCTTTTGTTACCACGGCATGTGTATTGCCAAGGGAACACCTCTGTGGTTGTTTACTTTAAAAACTCTCGGTCTTTGTATCGTTTCTGTAAATAGCTAGACTTACGGCATTTTGAATATATGTATCAGTTACTCTCTTACTTTGATGCTCTACTCTGATGGAAAAAAAAATATTTTACTGCTTTCGAAAAGTTGGGATTTTACAAAAAATAAACCGGTTCATCTTGAGAACAAGAAAAAAAACTGAATTTACCAAACACAATTCTCATCCATTTTTATTCTTGGGAACAAAAATAAAAAAATATAAAAAAAAAACTCATTCTGGGAGCATTACCATGCACACCCTAAGTTGCTTGAGAGTTGGTTGTCTAATTCTAGCATTTGTCTCTACTTTGCATTTAATGCTTCTAACACATAATTGCTTTATTGTAATTTGGTGTTAATCCATATCAAAATCAACTGAAACTCATTAACAAATTGATTAAACGTAGTTAAGAATAGTAAAAAGTGACAATATGAAGTATTCAAAAACACAATCAATATTTTAGATATTTGGAACATGGTGTTTTTCATTTTCCATAACATTGACTCGAGTCACAATTCACTAACTTAAGTTACATGACTAGAGTCACAAGATTTTGACTGGAGTCATCTTTGATTAGTAATTGAAAGTCAAGGAAACACATACATGATAACTTGAGTCATCTAATTTCACAAAATATCTGAGAAACTCTCTGTAACATGATGACTGGAGTTATTGTAACATGACTGGAGTCATCCACATTTTCAAAGCACCTAAGATCATCTCTGTGTCATCATAATTGGAGTTGTTATTAAATGACTCGAGTCACTCATTTTCTCAAGACATATGAGAGCATCTTTGTAACAACATGACTGGAGTTACTTAAGGCTTACTCGAGTTAATATCAATTTTCATAAAAAAGTTGTTAGGTTTAAGTTGAGAAAAAACTTTTGACACAGTAGATGACTTGAGTTATTAAGTGACTGACTGGAGTCACATTTGGCCGTTGGGAAAAGTTAAGTTTGAAAGTCATCTTGGTGACTAGAGTCACAACAGTTTGACTGGAGTCATTTAGCTTCCAAGTGTTTTGAAATGAAGGACTATGATTGGAGTCATACTAGGTTGATTGGAGTTACAGAACAATGATATGACTCAATCTAAAAAGCGATGACTCGAGTTACACAATGATGATTGAAGTCATATTTTCTCAAAAACTATATATAGTTTTTGAACAAGACAAAATTTAACAATGAAAGGGTCTTGGACTTAGTTCAATAACAATATTCTTAATTTATAATTGTCAGTTATCATCAAAATACATAGAGAACTACACATCCAACGGTTATATTTTGAGTTACTCAATAGGAAGAAAGGGCTCAACGGTCAAATGCTCTTCATCAACTATAAAATGAGAGGCATTTAAGATAAAACAGGATGAGAGCCTATGCCTACAATGTTGATATACATGCTTATACCATGAATCTTATCCGACCAAAGCTTTATAATCAAACTCACACCATGTACTTCTATGTTAATCATCATCTTTTTTATATAGATATAAGTATGTTTTCATTGTAATCATTCTATCTTTGTGAGAGTTACTCAAGATTGGGGTATCTTAGCGAGAGACAAAATGTTTCTTTGCAGTGTGTAAGGTAGAGTTCTTATCTCATTGCGAGAATTATAAAGGCTTTACAAAGTGTCTAGATCAAACTTGTGGCACTGTAGTGTTTATCAAGTACCCGGTTAAACTTGAGAAAGATAGTATATTGAAATCTTAGGGGGAGCCTGGAAACTGGACGTAGGATCGTAGATTGAACTAAATCAAGATAAATCACAGTTTGCATATTCTCTTCTTTAAGCTCTTATATTTCTAGCAATATGATTTGAGCAATAGAATGAGAAGAAGAAAAAATCATTATTTTCATACTTGCTTTATATACCTACGATGTGAAAAGTGCCTCAAAGTTCTTAAATTTTTATCTTACGCCTAATTCACCCTCTCCTGGAGGTGGAGGGTAAGTGAATGGAGAAAAATTATTTGAGTATGATTTTTAAAAATTGGAGAAGTATGGTTAGAAGTTTGAAATTAATTTTTCTTGCTGTTTATCTTATATCTTTTCTTGATTAAAATTTTATAATCTCACTTCTCCAATATTTTAAATCCAATTTGTACAAATTTCCCCTCTCCTCCAAACCCCACATACCAATATCTATGTACAAGTAATTATCTACACAAGCGTATACACAATAAGTTATTATTTAAATATAACACCAAGAAGCAGCCAACAAATTCAACTAGACAGCCCTGATTGCAACAAGTCACCTAAGAACTTGTCTATTAAAACAGAAAAACATAACATTCCCTTCAAAGGATTAACCAAATTTTACTTCGTGAGGCATAGAGAAGTGCTTCATGGCGGCGACCATGGCTGCGTTCGCTGCCCCTCCAGACGAGGACGGTGCCACAGAGGCCTTACTCGTCTTGGTGTCTTCTCCACCAAAGGAACTGAGTGACAATATTCTGTGAATCATGCACCAAAATAACCCACTTTTCTTCTTCTTCATTGTCTTATAACCCATCAACTTTACCTTGAGAAATTGGAAACTTTTGGATGAGCTATCAATTAATCAAGCTCTCTGCTACGTACTGCTTCACCTCAATGATTTGTTTCTGATTTTGGTTCATTAACTTTCCTTTATATATGTGTGTGTGTGTGTGAATTAACATAAAGTTTTGAAGGATATTTCTTGCTGGATGCGCTAAAAGCGTGGGCATAAAGTTTCTTTCCTACTGTTCAGTCAAAGTACTGAATTTTCGGGGAATCTGCTTGTGTTTTGATTCCTCGATTGTTCCTGTGAGTGAGATGGAGCACGACTATCTAGCCAATAAGAAATAGCCACCCCAACACCCGCCAAACTCATATAAATACTCATTATTATTGTTATTATTGTTATAAAACTGATAAAAATAATAAGAAGAAGAGCAGAGGTTCTAGAGAGATAAAGTAGAGAGATAGATTCTCATTTCAATTAATCAATGAACAGTTACAGAAAACCTCTATTTATAGAAGAAAAATGGGACTTTAGTGTAATTTCTACCTCTGGGTCATTTGGTGTAGTTTTCCCCAAAAACCTAAACTATTCACTCACGGATTTCCTTCGCGTGAGTGATTGTATAATTGTGTGCGGGTCCCACCAAATAGTAAACTACTATGCGTGGTACTATGCAAATAGTAAATCACTATGCGTGGGTCCCATATCATCTTTTAATATTTGGAAACCAGGAGTCAATGGACATCCACATAATAAGTATATTCATAACACTCCCCCTTGGATGTCCATTTATGAATGTGCCTCGTTAAAAACTTTAACTAGGAAAAACCCAGTGGGATAAAAACCTAGCCAAAGAAAAGAGTACATCATCCATTGATACACTTTCTAGTGCTGCCTCATTAAAAACCTTTCTAGGAAAAACCCAGTGGGATAAAACCCAGATAAGGGAAAAAGAGTACAGCGTGTATCGTCTCCCCCTCTTGATTACATCAGTGTTGCTCCTCCTGATGACTATATTGCTTCAATGTCTTTCTGAGCATATTATACTTTCTGTCATCAAATATTCTGTTAGAAACACCCAATCTGATTGTTCATTATATACCTGCAAGATCTAAATCTGTCAAGTAAAGTCATAATAATCTTTTCATAAATATATATGTGCATATAGAAATTCAATAAATGTTTATTCAGATAATGATGCTATATGCACTATCATCTTGAGTCCTTTTGGGACATACGTGTTTTTGGCGCCTTATGTGCTTCTAGCACATACAAATATATTGTGGCTCATGATCCTCATTATCATTCATTGTAGCATATGCTATCATAGATATTATTAACGTCGACTTCATTTTTAATCCCATCGGATTTCATTCATAATTTATTGAGATCTCATAATGTAAATACCTGGGTCTCTTCTTGGACCACAATACACTTTACTTGTAATATCTCTTCTGGAGATAACATCTCTTCAGGAGATGGCTCTTCTAGAGCTTTTCTTAATTATCCTCAACATGATCATCTATATTCTTATAGCTCCTTTTCTCTTTTGAGGATTTTTATCTTTATAACCGATGGACCAGCAACGCTTCAGGCGTGCTTTATAACAATTCATATAGGAGCATTTACAGTTGGGATATGTGACTTTGTCACTTTCTTTAGGTTAGTAAATGCTTCTAGCATTCGATTAACTAAACTCTGAAATTGAATTATCATTTTGAACTTTTAGTGCACAATTCCTTGTACGATGATCAATATGAGCCAATGATAATACATTCTAGTAAATCTTTACCCAATCTGCTTATTTTTCTCCCCCTCATCAAATCATCAATTTTCTTTGTATATCCATCTTTGTATATCCATCTATATGCATTGAAGTAGATTAATAATCATTGCACATTTAAAACATTTTAAGATGGAATTATTCTGGCTCCTGACCAAAAGCCAAATTTTACGGGGAGAATTTTGTTGGATTATAAGCTGCAAATATACACGTATGAACAATGTTCTCATAATCATTGATCTATCCATTCATAGATACTTTAATACATGATTTATGGATTATTCAATCTGGAAATTGCGCGCATAATATATTGCAAACATCTGGTTGCAATCATCACTGCAAACTTTGCAGATCAATAATTTCATATGTACTCTTTCAATTTAATATATTTCCAGAGATCCATTTCCAATAATATTTTCATAATCATATCTATTTGAGAACAAGCAGCACATAATATGACTCGGATGATCAAACAAGTCATGCCAACATTCCATATAATTTATCATCAAATCCAATATCAATCTTGGGGGAATCAACACACAAACATTCACAGAAAATTAACACAAAAACACTCACACTTGATATATATCAATCTCCCCCTCAAGTATGAGTCTGTAGAAATTAATTCATGTAATTTCATACAATATTCCATATATGATATCTATTTCTACAGATATCATTAAAATTCCATAAATGCATTATCAATGCATTATTCTGTTACTTTTGGTAACAAAATTTCAATTTTCCAGAAACAACAATCAAATAAATACAAAATCATTGAAATTATCAAAATACTGTGGAATCACAGATGCATTACTGTGGAATCACAGGCGCAACATGTATCACTGTGGAATTGTCGTATGCATATATAGTCAAAAAGTGTCTAAGCTCGTGCTTGACAGGGTGCAAATCTGTAAAGATTCAACAGGACTGCGCATATCTGCAGAGATTCAATAGTATTTAATTCGGCTATAAATAGAAGAAGGCAAACAAACATGCCTCACAAACATTCAAGCATCTGATAACATTCACTACCATATACTAACTTATCATTTTTCTTCTAATCGCGTATATTATTGCAATGGCAGGTCCAAGTAATTTTATCCCAGTTTCTGATACATCTGACACAGCATTACTTGATGCTTTGTTGTATGATGATCAGACAAACCTGTCATTTACCTCTTTATTATCTCCTAATCCTTTTGAGATGTTTATTCCTCCTTCTACTATTCCTCCTTCTGCTTCAAATATACCTACTTCTCCCCCAAGAACAAATGTTCTTCCTCAATTTAGAAGGAATGAAGGTACAACTGAAGCAGGTTCATCAAGGAGGCCTGTTAAAAGGTGTAGAACTATGGCTGAACTAATGGAGTCTAACAGTCAAATTCAACCAATAGTCACAACAATCAATGAGCCAGCATTCATAAGCCAGCAAACAACCACCAGCCAGCCATCAACCACGATCCAGCTAGCAACAATCAGCCAACCGACAACCATTAGCCAGCCAATAACAATTAGCCAACCAACAACCACTAGCCAGCCATCAACTACAAGTCAATTAGCAACAACTAGCTTATTGGAATGTAGTTGTTGTCATGTTTTACGAGAGATCATACATACCAACGAACTCCAGTGCCATAAACTTGAAGTTCACGGAAGAAGAACAGGTATGATTACCCATGCTGTTTTATTTGAAAAAGTACAGGATAAATCTTATAATACTGACAGGCTTCCAATGTTTGATTTCACAAAGAAAAATTTTGAAGAAATCAAACAATTTCTGACACAGTATTGTATAGATTTACAAGCATCAGGATATATCTTGATGCGTGATCCTGTATTAGCCTATCATGAGGTTCTCTGTGTTGGTTCGGAATGGGCTATAAATCCAAATGACCTCCATGGAAGTTCATTTCAAACCAATATTGAACACTCATTAGGCAAAGGAAAACAACCTGCAGTAAGTATACCCTATGATACTTCATCCCTTAACCAGGGTGAATTATATAGGTTATCTATGGAGCAACGAGAAAGAATAAAGAAAACAACGCTCCATGATTTAAGAAATTATTTTCACTTAACCCTTGATGAAGCGAGTAAACAATTAAATATGTCTACTCACACCATACAAAAAATCTATCAAAAAGGAGGGTTAACTGAGTGGCCATACAAGAAGCTCAAGAAACTTATGACGCAAATCTCGATATTACGAAGAGCTTTGCCTCATCTGGATCCCATCTCAAGAGAAGCAAAAGAAGAAGACATTAAATATCTTCAGAATGAGATGATTAAAGTTTGTAATGATGTTGAGCCACTCGCAATTAAACTTTGTTGAAATAATATTTCCTTTTGCTTAATTATTTTGTTTATGAATATTCTTTTCTCGTATTTATAAAAATTGTTATAATCATATAAATCACATAACAACCATAATAATATATTTTCTTTATTCACTTCTGGGAATGAAGTTGGATAAAAATTCATGATCCATAACTCACTGATTTGTTTGATCATGGCAAGAAATTAATCCACAATATTGCTACTACAATAGCAAATTGAATATATTTATTTATAATATCAATCATGATCATACAATCCCTTGTCTCATAATTTAAGGGAATATTTAATGCCAAATATACAATTTTGAGGCCTTTATACAACTGATAACATACAAAATTTATGGATCAAATATTGTTTCATAATTTGTCTCTTGTTATCAGGCTAACTTGCCTCTTGGCTTCAGGCAATCTTGCCTCTGAAATTAAGGCTATCTTGCCTCTTAGGCTCAAGCCAATTTATGCCTCATCTCTCAAGCCAATCTATGCTTCATATCTCTATGGCATTTTGATCTCATAATTATATATATGATCTTTTAACAGTTTATCTTCAGGATAAATAAAGTATAAGCATAATAAAACAAATAGATGGAACCCACTAATATGTATATATTAGTGTCGTTGCCATAAATAATAAAAGGGAAGGGGGATTTATATAAAGCAGTAAATAAATAAATAAATAAATAAAAAATAACTGGAAATAAACGTGCTAAATAAATAAAAAGAAGATGAGATAGGAATGGTAGTAAACTCACAGCGAGACCTATCTCATCCAAAGATAAGAAAGAAGATGCATATGCAAATGTAAATATATATATATATATATATATATATATATATATATATATATATATATATATATATAATATATAGAAAACGGTAAAATAAAAAGGGAAAGGGATTTAAAGCAGTAAATAAATAATAAATAAATGGAGTCCACTATACAAGTGTTACCACCATGAAAAATAAAGCAGTAAATAATAAATGGTGCCCACTATACTAGTGTTGCTACCATGAAAGATAAATAAAGCAGTAAAGAATTAAAATAAAATAAATGGGGCCCATAAAATGTCACCACCATAAAAGATAAATAAACTCTAAATAAAATAAATAAATAGAGCCCACTAATAGATACTAGTGTGCCTCCATGAAGAATAAATAAATGTAAAATAAAATAAATAAATGGAGCCCATTAATAAATAATGTTGCCACCATAAAAGATAAATAAATGTTAAAATAAATAAATAGAACCCACTAGTAAATATACTAATGTGCTATCATAAAAGATAAATAAATGTTAGTAATAATAAAATAAATGTTAGTGACATAAAACTAAATATTAGTAAAGTCAGTATGGAGCTTAGTATAGCCACCATGAGATAAATAAATAAAGCAGTAAGTAAAGAATTACAAATGGAGCTTAATGACGCCACCATGAAATAAATGAATAGGAAGTGGGAAGAATATATAAACATAAATAAATTACTGTAAATAATAAAATATAAATTTACCGTGAATAGTAAAATTACTATTCACTATAAATAGTGAATAAAGTAAAATTACAGAAAGATTAATCTAGACTTCCATGTAGGAGTCAAATGAATAAAATGTAAAAATTACTGAAAAAGGGGTAAATTTACTGTGAATAGTAAATTACTATTTACCGTAGTAAAATAGTAAATAATCTCAAATCTTAACCATGGAACCCGATGTTAAAATAATCGGTAAGAATAGATATTTAATTCCATATAATGGTTAAGATCATCCCAGATAAATAAAATGGAAATATGAAATAGATGGTGAGAAAAATTTTACCTTGGTAGAGTCTTCGTGCTGATAACGTGTTATAAAACTGATAAAAATAATAAGAAGAAGAGCAGAGGTTCTAGAGAGATAAAGTAGAGAGATAGATTCTCATTTCAATTAATCAATGAACAGTTACAGAAAACCTCTATTTATAGAAGAAAAATGGGACTTTAGTGTAATTTCTACCTCTGGGTCATTTGGTGTAGTTTTCCCCAAAAACCTAAACTATTCACTCACGGATTTCCTTCGCGTGAGTGATTGTATAATTGTGTGCGGGTCCCACCAAATAGTAAACTACTATGCGTGGTACTATGCAAATAGTAAATCACTATGCGTGGGTCCCATATCATCTTTTAATATTTGGAAACCAGGAGTCAATGGACATCCACATAATAAGTATATTCATAACAATTATGATTATATGGCTATCTAACTAATATAAATACTTTGGGCAAAAAAAAAAAAAAACTAATATAAATACTCATTATTATTGTCATTATTATTATATAGCTATCTGTTAGCAAAAAAAGTTATTATATAGCTATCTAACTAAGGCAAATTTAAATATATTTTTGTTAGACGTTTTTTGTGCCCATATGAACTAGAACTAGAACTTGAGACTACATGCAGCTGCTGCTGTTGCTTCTGTTGTAGCCGCGCTCTACCGCCATAATCGGCATGTACTTGGGTTGGGTTGACGGGGCTATTAGTTGATTTTAATATATTTCATTCCTTTTCATTTTAAAAATTTTTTAAATTGGTTTCTTAATCTAATAATAAGTATGTGATGAAGATAATGTATAACTACTCTATATATATACATATATATAATAATGTATAACTACTCTATCTATTTGTTATAGAAAAAAGAACCTACCGGCCGTTGGAGTTAGAAACGGTCATTATGAGGGTGAAAATTATAGAACAGAACCCGTATTTTTATAAAATTACATTTTAATCTTATAAACATTTCAATATTTTCATTTTAATCCTTCCATTAAACTTTTAATGGTAGAGCTGGGAATCGGTGCCGGTCCTATAGGGCCCCGAAAGTTACTATTCTAAATTTTAACTATTTTTTCTCCATTTTTTTTCAAAGAAATAATTAGTAAATTACAACAATTAAAATTTTAACTTATCAAATAAATGTTGTCAATATTAATATCCAAACAAAACGAATCATCTAACAAATAATTACATTTACTAGTAATCAAAAGCAAACTTTTGATCATAAATAACTCACATAAAACATAAAAAGCATACCATTAAGCAATATTAGTACAATAACTATCATTGTTATCTTCTTTGCCACTATCATCAATTTTAAAGACATTTAATTGTGCTTCAATTTGAGTAAGACTCTATTTCATGAGTAAAAATATCATGAATTTTTTCTTTCAGATCATCGACAATGCATTAAAAGGGCCTATAAGGCTGGCCCGAGGCCTTCCAAAATTGATCCTTTTAAGCCCGAGGCCCTATAAGGCTTATTTCACTTAACTCCTCTAATTTTTAAGTCTGGCCCTTAAAGGACTAGGGCCTAAAAGGGCCGGTCCGACGGGCTTGGCCCGATTTTCCAACTCTATTTAATGGGGATTAAAGGGAAAATATTGAATTTTTTATGAGGCTTGAATGTAATTTCCTAAACATTAAGGTTGTATTCTATAATTTTAGGAAGTCACCCTTGACCTCTCCCTAGCTCTGCCTAAAGGGGGTCCACATGTATGTGTGTTGACGCGGCCATTACTTATTGGTTAGTTGACTTGACCTTCCAAGTACAATGTATTTCCATTTTCAGGGTAGTTTTCGTCGCACCCAGATCATTCACAATCGGAAACATTGAGTAGCCAAAAGCAAAACGAAGTAAGCAGATTCCCAGAAATTTACAAATTAATTGGACTAATCAAGAGAGTAAAAAATGCAACATCGTTGTTCAAAAAAGTTCAGTTTAAATGAAAATATTCCAAGAAACTTGACGAACACGATATGATCTTACCTTATTCATCAAGAAAAAATTGGATATACATATACATCTACATATAGATATATATACACACACACACACAGATCAATCAGCAATAATAGAAAGGTTATCATCAAAAGTCACCAATTTATTCACAAAAGTACGTACGGTTAATTAGTTGTAAAAATGGGTTATAAGGCGAAGAAGAAAAGCTTGTCTTTGTGGGCAGCCATGTTAGATGGACTATTTTCCGTCAGGGTCTCAGAGGAGGGTGGCGGAAACGACGATCAGAAGACGAGTAAGGTTGCGACGACGGAGGCCACCATTGTGGCCGCCATGAAGCATTTCTCTTCAACTCCGCAGAAAGTAAGGTTCGGGTGATCCAATAATGGTGATGAGACTGCCATGGTTAATTACTCGTCCAAATCTATCTCTTTTCGTTATTATGAAAGTGCGATTTAATTAATTTTTTTGCTTGCACCAAAGTGGAGGAGAACACAAGATTTCGTATCCGGCTTAAGAAGATTTCTTCTCTTATGCTCCATTCGGTATAAAGGGGTTCAGTCTAAAGGTTATGTAAATGAGATGTGGAGTCTTCATCAAATTAAGAGAGAGAAGTCTCTCTCTAGAATAAAGATAATTTCAGTTTCTGTCAAAATCAGGCTTTGTTCGGGAGTTCCATTTTGGAGGGAAAAAAATGAAAATGAAGAGTTTTGAGAGTTTTAAAAATAAGAAGGGAGGGAATCAATGATTTTTACAAATCCTCCAAAACTCTCCTTCTTCACAAAAATGAAGTTCCCCATATGGGGGGTTTTAAAAGAGAACATGGATTAATTATTTTTTTACCCTCATTCAAATAAATCACCCTCGTTATTTCTGATTTCTTTTCTATTCTCGGAACGCACACGAAAAATATTTTTTAGAGAAAGAAAATAATTTTTAGAAAGAGAAATACATTTTTAGGGGAAAATATTTTCTAGAGAGAGAAAATACTTTTAGAGAGAGAAAATGCTTTTTAGATGGGAACATATTTTTAGAGAGGGAAAATACTTTTTAGAAAGAGAAATACTTTTTTAGGAGAAAATATTTTCTAGAGAGAGAAAATGCTTTTTACAGAGAGAAAATACTTTTTAGAAAGAGAAATACGTTTTTAGGAGAAAATATTTTCTAGAGAGATAAAATGCTTTTTAGAGGGAGAACATGCTTTTTAGATGGGAACATATTTTTAGAGAGAGAAAATACTTTTAGAAAGAGAAATACTTTTTTAGGGGAAAATATTTTCTAGAGAGAGAAAATATTTTTTAGAGAGAAAACATGCTTTTATATGGGAACATATTTTTAGAAAGAGAAAATACTTTTTAGAGGGGAACAAATTTTTAGAGAGAGAAAATGCTTTTTAGAAAGAGAAATACTTTTTTAGGAGAAAATATTTTCTAGAGAGAGAAAATACTTTTATAGGGGAAAATATTTTTAGAGAGAAAATAATTTTTAAAGAGAGAAAATACTTTTGTAGTCGAAAATATTTTTAGAGAGAAAATACTTTTGTAGGGAAAATATTTTTAGAGGGAGAGAGAATTTTTTTTATGGGAAAATATTTTTAGAGAGAGAAAATATTTTTTGAATATAAAAATTACGTAAATAACTTTTTAAAAAAATTTAAATTTAAATTTATTTGTAAAGTATAATAATTATATTAATTTTTAAATATAAGGATAAAATAGTTAAAATAACTCATTAATCTCCCATCTTCCTCCCTTACTATTTTTTTAACTCCCAAACAAGGGGAAGAAATATCTTCCATTTCCCTTCCTTCTCCTCTCCTCCAAACTCCCTATATCTCTTTCCTTTCCTTCTCCTCCAAACTCTCAAACAAAGCCTTAAAGAAATGGTTAGTTGTTAATCACCACCACCTGAGGAATGATCATTGTAAAGCCCTAAGTGGGTTAATTCATTGTTGCATTGCTCTTTATGGAGCTTATAATCATCTAATAAAGATCCATGATTTGATTCTTATAGTTTATCATTTTATGGGTTGATTTACATGATATATGTATATATAACGACAGCCAAAATTTTGGTTTGGGGACGAAAAGCTAGTTGACAAGTTTTTTTTTTTTTTAATGTTTGTAAAAATGTTTATCCCAATGTCTTTTTCTATCCCAACCTAATTAATATGTCTAGAAACACTTTCGGTTGCTTTTGGATGAATTACATCGAATAAGTAAAAAGCAGCCAATAATAAAATTTAAAATCATGAAGAACCCAAATTACCCCTAACACTCTTCATTTTGTCCGTTGGAACTGTGCCACATGTTTGAGCTGTAATATAATGTCTTTTGTATGTATGAAATTTGTTGATATGTTTTTCCTTCCAATAATACATTGACTCTTTTTATTTTTATAATTATAATTTTTATTTTAATATCTTTTTAAAGTTATCAATTTTTTTTTTTTATGTCTAGACCTAATTAATGACACCAACACCCCCTTAAAAATTCTTATAAATACGAGGGTGTGAGTTCAAACTATGTGTGAGTTATAATGGGTGTATAAATTATGACAAAATAATATAATATTATATATACTATATATTTTGTTAAGTTCACGTGATTTTCAAACACTTCACACATATAAAAAGCTTGGTTGGATTAGCTTTTAAACTATTTCTGGAGAAAAAGGTGCCAATAGCGATTCTAGAGATTAGATTCCAAGTATAATTGCTTTTTTGAAAAAAATGATAAAATGAGAGAGTTTCGATTACTTTATCCAGTCCATTTTATAAGTTAGTTTTTTAAATTGCAAAAAATGAAATAGTGGTTAATATTAGTTACAAAAAAAAATGTTAACAGAGCCAAAACTTCTCCAAATCTGCCCTTATTTGTGAAAAGAGTATAGGAGAGAAGGAATAAAAACATGAAAGATAATGAATAGAAAATATGAGAGAGCTTGAGTAATAAATGATTGAATAAAAGAGACTTAGTAGTGAGTGATGAATAATTAATATAAAGTTATGTATTTAATAGGGGTAGAGAAGAAAAAATAATTTAAATTTTGAGACATGAAAAGAAAGTTGTTTATATTAGGGATTAACCCCATAAGTGAGAAAATTGCTTACAAAAATGATGGGAGAGTATTAATTGTTTTTTGAGTTACAAGGACAAGTACGTACTAATGACCTGAATTACAAATGAGATCGAACTCACTATCTTCTACTTATAAGGAAACAGTTATACCACTAGGTTATAAGGTTTTTGGATATTTGGATAATTATTATCAAAATCACTTTTTTCATGTTGAAATTACCATAAAAGTTATTAACTAATGTAATAATTGCATTTAAAGTATAAAATATCATTTCAAAGATATTTAGCATCACGTTTTATAATAAAATAATGAAATTTAAATAAATTTGTCAACAAAATTAAAAATTATAGCATTAGTCAATATTAATAATGATAAAATAGCTCAAAAATATATGTATTAGTAATTTGTAGAGACTTAAATCATTTTTAAATATTAATTTTGTAAAAAATTAATTTAGATTAAAATATGTAATTTATGTGATCAAAAGATTTGATTTATTTGATTATTAACATTCCACTGAAAATTGTGCTTCGTATACACAAGTAAGGATGATGGTCAGAAAAGTTTAGGGAAAATTGATTACAGGGCCCAAGGAAGCAAAATAATTACAAAAATGCCCAAAAAAATTCACATGCCACTGGCATTTTTTCAAAAAGAAGTGTACGGACATAGTTGCTAATTGCTACAGATGTAGTTGTTAAAATGTAGTTGTTAATTAGACTGATTTAGTTGTTAATGGGGACTGATATAGTTGTTAACCGCTACTGATGTAGTTGCTAACGTTTTTTGAAAAAATGCCAGAAAAGGCCCTAGGCATGTGAATGTTTCTTGGGCCTTTTTTGTAATTATTTTACTTCCTTGGGCCCTGTAATCAATTTTCCCAAGTTTATTCCTGGCTGGAGAATTGGCCAACATATTTTTAAAAGGAAGAGGCGAGGACCTGGGAAGGAGCAGAGGAGCTTTGGAGAGGACGGAATCACCACCGACGGCACCCTAACCCTACCACCGTCGCTTTTGCCTCCTCTCCTCCACCACCACCACCTTCATCTCCATCCTCCTCTCACCACCGTCAGTTCCTTCTTTTTTTTTTTTCCAAGAACCCGAAAGTACCCAAAACCGATAATAGGAGACTAATCTTTTCGGGTCATAAAGATCAACGAAGTGGGTTTTGGCTCTTCTAACAAAACATTTTTAATGAACACAGCCTAGTTTGAACTCAAGATATCATATCTAGGAACCCAGTCTTCTACCAACTAGCTATACCAGAGTTTTATTGGTCCGTTAGTTCCTTCTTTCCTTCACCATCAAGCAAACACATTCTTTCATTGTCTGCTTCTAATTCCTTCATTCCTGCAACAAGTCCGACAGCACCCACCCCTTTTTCTCCATCAAATTCACCCCTATTCACATCAATTCCATACTTCTCCCCCATGTGCTCCTCATGTACTCCTTGGGTGCTCATCCCTATACTTTTAGCGGGTATTATTTTTATTAAGATTAAATTATATGTTATATCTTAAATTTTTTTTTACACAATATATTAAATTAATTAATTTTTAAGATACTGGTTTTATAGGAAAAATATTTCTAAATATAAGGCTGAAAATTAATTAATTTGATATACTAAGTGCAAATAATATTTCAAGATGCAGCATATAATTTAATATGAATGAAAACATATATATAAAAATTAAAAAAAAATGTTCTCATCCTAAAATTAGAGGATTGAGCACATAAGAGAGAATCACCTAGTACAAACCAGAAAACAAGGAGTGAAAGAGAAAAGATCAAGGGCATTTTTTGTTGGGAAATTTTATAACACCCACGATAATACCCAACAACAAGAAAAAAGGTGGGGAATTTTATTTTCCCGAAATCATGTATGTTTTGGGATAAAATAAATACTCATCATTATTGTTAGGGTTAAGGAGTAATTTAGGCAACAAACTATTACCTCAGAAGCGCCCAGCACAAATAACTTCAACTGGACCAAAAATACCAACAAACTATTAAAAACATATAGTCAGCAAAACACTGTTAGAAAAAGATAATGCCGTTATCTAAATTGTAGATTGGCCAACGAACTTTTACTCCAGGAGCGCCTAGCACAAATTTTTTTACTCCAGGAGTGCTCAGCACAAAAAAGTTCATGTGCAATCAACTTAAAATCCGACGCTGTAAATCCTTATCTGGATCCCAACCATGAGTATTGGGGTTAGATAGAGTGAATGCAACAAAAAAAAATCATAAATTATATTAATTATCTCATATTAATTATTATTATCAATTATCTTATGCAATTATTGATTATAATATTGTATTATTTACTTTTTAAATTTAATTTTTGTTGTAATTCTATTCAATCTTTTAAACATATCACATATTTACGTGTGTATAAATATGCGTAAAAATTGATATATGGTTGATGAGATTTTTTAGTTATTGATATAAGTGCATATAATATGAGTAATTTTTTAGTTTTATTTATCATCAATTTAGAATAGTTAATGTCATGGGATCTTTCGGTTGCCCAAAAAAAATTCAGAAGCCTTCGTCCCTTTTTTAAAAGTAATGCTCCTAGAATACCTACTTAACCGACATTAAGATTTGAATCCATAGTATGTTAATCTCATCAGCCATATACCAATTTTCATCGGCAAAAATATTATATTTATATACATAAATATAAATGAATTCAATCCTTTTATCAGTAGAGACAAGAGAGAAAGATATACCCAAAAAAATAAAGGGGGCCTATAAATTATGTGATATTTTTACGCATGTAAATATCAATTTTTATGCATATTATATGCATATAAATATGTGATATTTCTAAAAGGTTGAAAAGAATTACAATAACAAAAATATAATTTAAAGAGTAAATATATAGTCAATAATTGCATAAGATAACTGATAATAATAATTAATATAATTTTTGATTTTTTGTTGTTGCATTCACTCTTTCTAATCCCAATGCACATTGTTGGGGTCCAGATAAGGATTTACAACAATCAGATTTTAAATGGATTGCATATGGATTTTTTTTTTTTTTTGGTGCTGAACGCTTCTGAAGTAAAAAAATTTGGGAAAATGCCTATGGAGGCCCAAATAAGCAAGAAAATTCCAAAAAATGCCCAAACTAAACTCTTTGATCAGAAAAGACCCTAGGACCCTAATGGGTATTAAGTTCAAACAGCAAATGACATTAATAAGCAAGTATTAAGAAAATAAAAAGGAAATCTGATTATTCCCAAAATATCAATCTGTTTGCGCGCCTGAAACGTAACACACGGGGAACAGGGGAGAACGAAAGGCAGAGAACGCAAAGAACACACCATTTCCCTGAAGCTTTGTAATATTCTCATCTATTTCCCTTCATTTTCGGTCAAACAAAAAAATAAAACAAATGGAGTTAAATTAATGGCATAAAGGTAGTTAAGTGCAAAACTCAAGGATCTTTGCATATTTCCACCGACTTGACTTGAGATGAATTAATATTCATTAACCCACACCTTCCATCAGATTCAAAATTTCGGTAATATAAAACTGATGAAAAGTAAATACAAGAACAAGAGATTTTAGAGAGAGAGAGAGTAGAGAGAAGTTCTCATTTCAGTGTAATCTGAATGTTTACAGAAGGCCTCTATTTATAGAAGGAAAATGGGCCTTTAGTGTAATTTCCACTTTGGGTCATTTGATGTAATATTCCCCTAATTACATAACTGTACACTCACGGGAATGCATTCCCGTGAGTTGTATTATTTTGTGTGTGGGTCCCACCAAATAGTAAACTACTATGCATGGTACTATGCGTGGGTCCCATGTCATCTTGTAATATTTGGAGACCGGGAGTCAATGGACATCCACATAATCAGTATATTCATAACACTCCCCCTTGGATGTCCATTTATGAATGTGCCTCATTAAAAACTTTAACTAGGAAAAACCCAGTGGGATAAAAACCTAGCCAAAGAAAAGAGTACATCACTCATTGATACACTATCCAGTGCTGCCTCATTAAAAACCTTTCTAGGAAAAACCCAGTGGGACAAAACCTAGAAAAGGGAAAAAGAGTACAACGTGTATCAACTCCCCCTGTTGACAACATCAGTATTACTCCCTCTGATAACATCAGTTGAGATCTTTAAGTCTTCGAAGACCAATACCATAGACAAGCTTCTCAAAGATTGCTTCTGGAAGTGACTTGGTAAATAAATCTGCCAAATTTTCTCTTGAACTGATTTGCTGGATATCTATTTCACCATTCTGTTGAAGATCACGAGTAAAGAAAAATTTTGGTGAAATATGCTTCGTTCTATCGCCCTTGATGTATCCTTCTTTAAGTTGGGCAATACATGCAGTATTATCCTCATATAGAACTGTTGGAACCATTTTACCAGAAGATAAATGACAAGTAGTTCGTATATGATGAATTACTGACCTCAACCACACACATTCTCGACTTGTTTCATGCATTGCTAGGATTTCTGCATTATTAGATGAAGTGACTGATATAGTTTGTTTCATGGATCGCCATGAAATTGCTGTACCTCCATATGTAAATACATAACCTGTTTGTGATTTTCCATCATGTGGATCAGACATAAATCCAGCATCTGAATAACCAATCAGTTCATGTTTAGATACATTTGAATAATATAACCCCATATCCATAGTACCTCTGAGGTAACGAAAAATACGCTTTACACCATTCCAATGCCTTTGTGTTGGTGCAGAACTATATCTTGCTAATAAATTAACAGCAAATGTTATATCAGGTCTTGTGTGATTAGCAAGATACATTAGTGCCCCAATAGCATTAAGATATGGCACTTCTGGACCAAGTAATTGTTCTACACCTTTTTTGTTAATTACTTGGGGTTGGAATGGATCTTTTTCTTTTATCAAAGATCTTACAACCATTGGAGTACAGAATGGATGTGACTTATCCATATAAAATCGTTTCAAGACCTTCTTTGTATAAGTTTCTTGATGTACAAAGATCCCGTCCTTCAGGTACTCAATTTGTAATCCAAGACAAAATTTTGTCCTACCTAAATCTTTCATTTCAAATTCTTTCTTCAAACAATGAATGGCTTTTGTAATCTCTTCAGGAGTTCCAATAATGTTGATATCATCAACATAAACAACAATTATAGCAAATTCATTTCTCGATCTTTTTATAAAACTGCATGGGCATATCGGGTCATTTTTATACCCTTCTTTCAACAAATATTCTTTAAGGCAATTATACCACATGCGCCCTGATTGTTTCAAGCCATACAAGGACTTATTTAATTTGATCGAGTATTGTTCTCGTGAATTTGAATTAAATGCTTCAGGCATCTTGAGTCCTTCAGGAACTTTCATATAGATATCACTATCAAGTGAACCATATAAATAGGCAGTCACAACATCCATTAGATGCAAATCAAGCCTTTCATTTGCTGCTAGGCTAATTAAATAACGAAAAGTAGTTGCATCCACTACTGGTGAATATGTTTCTTCAAAATCTATGCCAGGTCTTTGTGTAAAGCCTTGGGCTACAAGGCGTGCTTTATACCTTGTAATTTCACCCTTTTCATTTCTTTTCCGTACAAAAACCCATTTATATCCAACTGGCTTTACATCTTTAGGTGTATGGACTATAGGTCCAAATACTTTTCGTTTTGCCAATGATTTTAATTCTGCATTAATGGCATCTTTCCATAGGAGCCAATCTTTTCGTTGTTGGCACTCTCTCATGGATTTTGGCTCATGATCCTCTTCTTCATTCATCACATCATATGCCATATGATTAGCAAAAATGTCATCAATGTTGACTTCATTACGGTTCCATTTGATATTATTTGTGACATAATTTATTGAGATCTCATTATTTTCATACATTTCAGATACCTGGATCTCTTCTGGGGCCTCAATATTCTCCTCTGGAGATAATTTCTCTTTATGAAGTGGCTCATCCAGAGCTACGCTTTTTTCTTGATTATCCTCGACTTGGCCATCTATAATTTTAGCTTCTTTTCTTTTTCGAGGATTTTTATCTTTGGAACCGATAGGCCTACCACGCTTAAGGCGTGCTTTTGATTCATTTGTAATCGGTTGTCCTACAGGGACATCAATTCGAATAGGAGCATTAGCAGCTGGAATATGTGACTTTGTCACTTTCTTTGGGTCAGTGAATGCTTCTGGCATTCGATTAGCTGAATTCTGTAAATGAATTATCTTTTGAACTTCTAGTTCACATTGTTTTGTACGAGGATCAAAATGAGCCAATGATAATTCATTCCAGCTAATCTCTTTATTCAACTGCTTATTTTCTCCCCCTAATGTTGGGTAAACTGATTCATTAAAATGACAATCTTCAAATCGTGCAGTAAATAAATCTCCTGTAGATGGTTCTAAATATTTTATAATTGAAGGAGATTTATACCCAACATAAATTCCCATTCTTCTTTGAGGACCCATTTTAGTACGTTGTGGAGGTGCTATAGGCACATATACTGCACATCCAAAGGTCCGTATATGAGAAATATTTGGTTCTTCACCAAAAACCATTTGTAAGGGGGAAAATTTTAAATAACTAGTTGGCCTGATGCGAATTAACATTGCTGCATGCAAAATGGCATGGCCCCAAGCAGAAATTGGTAAATTAGATTTCAAAAGTAAAGGTCTTGCAATAAGTTGCAATCGTTTTACCAATGATTCTGCAAGTCCATTTTGCGTATGAACATGTGCTACAGGATGTTCAACATCAATTCCAAGGGACATACAATATTCATTAAAAGTCTGTGAAGTAAATTCACCAGCATTATCAAGACGTATTTTCTTGATAGGATAATCCGGGTAATGTGCTCTTAATCTTGTCAATTGAGCAAGTAATCTCGCAAACGCCAGGTTTCGAGAAGATAATAAGCACACATGCGACCATTTAGTTGATGCATCAATTAAAACCATATAATACCTAAATGGTCCGCATGGTGGGTGTATTGGCCCACAAATATCTCCCTGTATCCGTTCTAGAAATGTGAGAGACTCACTTTCTACTTTGGTTGGTGATGGCCGAATAATTAATTTTCCCTTGGAACATGCATCACATGAGAAATCATGGGATTTTGGTATTTGTTTCTGTTTCAAGTTATGTCCACATGAATTCTCTATTATACGTCGCATCATAATTGACCCGGGATGGCCTAACCGGTCATGCCAAACAATAAATATGTCTTTATCAACATGCTTCTGGTTTTCCATAACATTTATTTCAATTGTACTAATACTTGAATAGTACAAACCAGAAGATAACATAGGTAATTTCTCCAGAACATATTTTTCACCATATCTAACAGTAACAATTTGTAGATATTCTTTATTGTCCTCATTTATAGTCTCAATATGATATCCATTTCGACGGATATCTTTAAAACTCAACAAATTTCTATGAGACTTAGAGGAATACAAAGCATCATTAATAACAAATTTCGTACCATTGGATAATATTATTATTGCTCTTCCAGAGCCTTCAATCAATCTTGTATTACCCACTATGGTATTGATGCTTGTACTACAATTTGTTAGATGTGAAAAATATTTCTTATCTTTAAGAATTGTATGTGTCGTTGCACTATCAATGAGACATATATCTTCATTCTTGTGTGCAATATTTGAAATGTCCATGAGCTTGGTAGAGTCTTCGTGCTGATAACGTAATATAAAACTGATGAAAAGTAAATACAAGAACAAGAGATTTTAGAGAGAGAGAGAGTAGAGAGAAGTTCTCATTTCAGTGTAATCTGAATGTTTACAGAAGGCCTCTATTTATAGAAGGAAAATGGGCCTTTAGTGTAATTTCCACTTTGGGTCATTTGATGTAATATTCCCCTAATTACATAACTGTACACTCACGGGAATGCATTCCCGTGAGTTGTATTATTTTGTGTGTGGGTCCCACCAAATAGTAAACTACTATGCATGGTACTATGCGTGGGTCCCATGTCATCTTGTAATATTTGGAGACCGGGAGTCAATGGACATCCACATAATCAGTATATTCATAACAGGTCAGCAATTAAATGGGTATTGGATATAATGGCAATATGGTAAATAAATGAAAAGACAAAGCAATGTTTATGATTGGTTGATTTTTCCACCGCCTTTGACATTTAAAATACTCATTAAATCATCTCTTGATTTAATGAATCTCGGCCAGGATCAGCAGAGAAAAGAGAAGTGCTCAATATTGACCAAAAATGGCGTATGAAATGTAAAGAGGAGAGAGAAACAAACTTCAAGCAAAATCTTCTACCAAATCACCTCCAATCCAAAAACTCCCTTTATTAATCTTGTTCTACTCATTAAGAGCTTCAATTCTACGGTTTCAGTTTTCTCATAGGAGGAGTTTCAAGTCATTGGGTTAATCGGGCTACTGCCAGAATTCCGAACCGATTGCAGAATCGTGATAAGGTAAGCGTAAGCTTTATTTTGAACCGATTGTTTTGAGATTTGGATGAGTTTTTGAACACTTGGGAAAAACCCAACGTTTTCAAACATTAGGATTTTTGGAGTTTCATAATGATTTATTTATGAATATGTGATTATACGATGATTTGATCGCCTATGGACCTAGTCTGGTGGTTAAATTGTAAATTGGTGAATTATTTTACATTAATTTCGAATCTGATCTGAACAGGGCAGGTACTTAGAGTTTGAATTTGGTCATTTTGATTGTTCCATTGTGTTCAGAATGAAAAATTATGTGAGGTAAAGGTTCGGTAGAAATTTTGGAAGCTCCGGGATCGAATTATATCGAAACCCAAAACTATTTTAAAACCTCCAACCTGAACAGTCATTTTGCAATAAATGTTTGGGGCAGTGAATGAAGTCCAAATTGGAATGAAATTTTACAGGATGAAAGTAGGCATAAGAGGAATTTAAGCCAATATTAAATTCCTTACTAAGAAAAGGAATTTAATGAATATGGACACTTGGAATGGGCTTATTTTAAATTAGCAAAGGAAATATTTATCAAGGAGGGATTAATTATATTTATATTGTGTTATTATAGGACTATTGGTGATATTGTGCACTGGGAAATTTATTTACATCCGTGGTCGACAATCAGGTAGTAACCTTAATCTTCATATATTCTGTGTGACTTGTGTATGTATGTTTTACCTTGTATATTGCATACATTTAGTTATCATTTATTTCCGAGTACTCTGGAACTAGAACATGTTGTGTGCAATAAGGGCCTTGCTGTGTGTTGTGCCGGTGGTCTGTGTTGTGTGCTATTAGGACCATTGCAGTCTGTGCTGTGTGCTATTAGGACTGCTAGTTCCGGATTTGGTTGTGTGCCTTGTTGTGTACATGATACTGAATGTTATATGGTTTGTGTATTTATCCTTGGTTTTACTTACATGCATTGTTATACATTTTATATAAGATTAACGGTTATTCTGGAATTCCCTTATGAATCACAGCCTCTTTTAAGTCCTCTGGCAGTTTGACTAGAGCGAAGCAAGGTAATAGAGGTAAGGCCCTGAGCAGGACCAGTGAGAGGTTAGATGTTGATAATATTACTTTTGGAAACTTGTTGTAATTATCTAGATGATTGTACTATTTTATTTTGGCCTGTCAGACACTATTTCCGTCTGACTGTATATTTTTGATCCCTTAAGGGAAAGGTTTATCTTTTAGTATTTTTGTCAGTATACTATTGTCCAAACCAGTGTATGTTCTGCTGCTTATACTCTGATATGTTATGTAAATTTACCTAAGGAAAATGAGTTAGAATTAAATATAAGTAAAGGATCACATTGCCCGCCACCCGAAAGGGCGAGGCCGGTAGGTGTGTAACAAGCTTAATGTCATTTGCTGCTGCGTTGATGTATTTGTTGGGGGGATGAACATATATATTCTCAATCATCCACTGCTGCGTTGATGTATTTGCTGTTCGAGAAGGTTTTTTTTAGTTAGAATGTTGGGGGGCTGAAAGGTTGGAGCTTGACCAAAGTTACGTTATCATCGAGTAGAAAATAGGTAAGAAACACTAAGAATTTGATCAAGATATCATTATCACCATTCTAGTTAAGAATCACTGAAGGGTGGGGTGGATACTCTGTTTTTTGCCTTGAAAACAAAGGGAAATGTGTGTTTTTTAGTGGGATGATGCTACATTTGCTTAAAAAACACTGAAAATGGGATAGTTGTTAACACCTACTGTTTTAGTTGTTAATTTGACTGATATTGTTGTTAATACCTAAATGTTAAAAGATTATAGGTTGCTCTAATTTTGGGCATAGAAACAAAGGGAGGTTTGTTTGTTAGGGGGAATGACTGAATGTGAAAATGGTGAAATTAGATTGTTGTTAATACCTACAATTTAAGTTGTTAATGTGATTTTTAATTTGTTAATACTATCTTTATGTTGCAAATCATAATTAAAGATGGCCTCTACTTCAGGGAAAAATCTATTATGTTTCTTCCATGTGGGGGGTAACTTTGTATACAGGGGAGGACAAGAAAGCGATTATATTGGTGGAATGGTAAGAACAAGACGCATCAAGGAAAGAATAACATATGAGGAGTTGCAAAGAATCATTGCGTCTTTAATTGTGAAAGAAAATACTGAAATTGTGTGAAGTTCAAACTTAGCATGGATACATCTATATTTGTTGATCTTGTAGATGATGAAGGGGTAGAACATTTAATAAGGTATAATGAAGAATATTGTCATGTGTACATTGAAGAAAATGGAGATAATGACAATAGATCACGACAAATGAATATTCAAATGGAAGAGCAAGAAGTGTAAGTCTTGTTGTGTTAAGAAATGTAATTTGTTCGTATATAAAATGTTAGTACTTGGTTCTTATTACTTGCACTAATACTTGTTATTTGTTGCAGGACTGATATAGATTTTGGAGGTACAGCTGGGTTGTATATGTCTCCCCCTCAAATGTTCACCCAAACTGAAGAGTTACTATCATTGTCGTGTTGTTCGCAAAGTGTTCCATTAACCAGGCCTGAAATGAATCATTCTAAATGGAATGATTTGATAATGGGAGAAGGACAGATTTTTGCGAATGTTGTGACCCTCCACAAAACGTTGTACAAATTCAGCATCACACACAAGTTTTCATACAAATTTGTGAAGAACGAGACAAAGAAGGTAATAGTCAAGTGCAAGGTTGATGGATGTCCCTGTTACATGGGTGCTTATTCAGCGGGAGAACGTCAACATACTGAGTTCCTAATCATAAGAACATATAGAAGTCAACACATACACCATGCACAAGATAGCCTTATTGTATCTCATCCACCCAAGTGTAGGTTGACATCATTGATTGTAATTGATGGTCTGAGAGGTAACATTGAAAAGACGGCTAATGAAATTTGAATTGACTTGTATAGTGAGTATGGTGTACGGTTAAACTATCGTCAAACTTATCATGCGAAAGAAAGAGCGGTGAGAGAATTACACGGACGGGTTAAGGACTCTTACAAGGTTATTCCTTGGATGTGTGGTAGACTCATAGAGAGTGATCTCGACACAGTTGCCAAATGGGAAGGCTCACCTGATAACAGATTTGAGAGATTATTTATTGCATATGGTTGCTCCATTAAGGGTTTTGTACATGGTTGTTGGCCAACACTATATATAGATGGGTGCCATCTTAGTGGTCCTTATAAGGGAACAATGTTGTCGGCTTGTGCGTATGATGCAGACAATGAAATGTTTCCTTTAGCATATAGCATTGTTAGCAGTAAGACCTATGATAATTGGGCTTGGTTTCTAAATAATGTAAAAGAAATTACATGATCATTGGAGATAACAATTGTGTTTGATCGGAATAATGCAATTATTGGTGCTATAGGAGATATATTTGGCACCGAGAGACATGTATTTTGTTATAGGCATGTGAAGGAAAACTATAGTGCAGAGTTCCTAAAAAACAATAGAGGGATGACACGTACCTCTGGGAATAGCAAGGAAACTGCATTGCACCTACTCGATGGAATTGCATACGCAAGGTTGGTTGAAGACTTCACAGTTGCGATGGGAAATTTGAGATTGTTCAATCCACAATTAGCACAATGGGTTGAGACTCATGGGGACATTGATCGATGGGCTCTAAGCAAGTTTCCTTTCAAAAGGTGGGATTACATAACTACTAACAATGCTGAATCGTTCAATACGTGGATGGTGAAAGAGCGGAAGCACACCGTGTCAATGTTAATACATGAGCATAGGGAGAAGTTGGCTGCGAAGTTACTTGCAAGCAGCATGGCATTGGTGAATTGGAAAAATGGTGTAGGACCTAATATAGAAAAGAAATTGATGCTACATGTGAACTTTACTAAAAATATGCATGCTAGATATTATGGGGAGAACCAGTTTTTGGTTGAAACTAGATGTGGTGATGCCTTAATTTATATTGTTGTTGATCTGGCTGCAAAAGAATGCATTTGTTTAGGATAGCAAATGAGTGGACTACCTTGCTTACATGCATGTGCAACAATTAAGGTGCTTAATGGTAATGTGTACGCATTTGTGCATGATTGCTTTACACTTTCAACCCAAGAGAAAATTTATGCACATAGCATGCGGCCAGTTGCAACATATGATTGTTCATGTGTTGATGCGCCAACGGTGACACAAAATGCTAACTGTGACTTTCTTGGAGCCTCCAATTACTACAAGGCCAGCAGGTAGACCCAAAAGAAAAAGACGGGAATCTCAGTTCCAAAACAAGAAGGTTTATCACTGTGGTAGATGCCATGAGGCAGGACACTCCGTGAGGACTTGCAAGAATCCTAATCCAAGTTGATCATTGATGGTGCCTTGGGTGTATATTTTTTGTGCATTGCGTCTGACAATCTTTTTGTTGTATATGGCTTTAGATAGAAATCCACACCATATTATTTTTGGACATGGTGTATGATGTTGTCATTATGAATTTGGAGACGCATTTTGTTGTTGTAAATGAAGGTTGATATTGTTAACACAATTGTATCCAAGTCTCATTTATGTACACATATTCATACTGATATTACAAATGTAAATGATGTTGGAAAATATATGCAGCTGGATTTTGTTGTTAGTAGGTCTGATATTGTTCTTACTAAGGACTGATATTGCTATTACCAGGGACTGATATTGTTGTTTGTGGATACTGATATTGTTGTTAGTGTCTACTGTTATTGTTGTGAGTAGCTACTGATATTGTTGTTACTGGCTACTGATATTGTTGTAAGTGTATACTGTTATTGTTGTTTGTGGCTACTGATATTGTTGTAAGTGTATACTGTTATTGTGTTTGTGGCTACTGATATTGTTGTTAGTGTATACTGTTATTGTTGTAAGTGGCTACTGATATTGTTGTAAGTGTATACTGTTATTGTTGTTTGTGGCTACTGATATTGTTATAAGTGTATACTGTTATTGTTGTATGTGGCTACTGATATTGTTGTTAGTGTCTACTGATATTGTTGTAAGTGTATACTGTTATTGTTGTAAGTGGCTACTGATATTCTTGTAAGTGTATACTATTATTGTTGTATGTGTCTACTGATATTTTTGTAAGTGGCTACTGATATTGTTGTAAGTGTATACTGTTATTGTTGTAAGTGGCTATTGATATTTTTGTAAGTGGCTACTGATATTGTTGTTAGTGTCTACTGATATTGTTGTTAGTGGTTACTGATATTGTTGTTAGTGTCTACTGATATTGTTGTTAGTGGTTACTGGTGTTGTTGTTAGTGTCTACTGATATTGTTATTAGTGGCTACTAATATTGTTGTTAGTAACCCCTATTATTGTTGTTAGTGGACCATGTTATTATTGTTAATGGACCCTGTTACTATTGTTAATGGCCCCTGTGTTGCAATTGACATCCGTGAAGAAATATAAAAAACATAAGCACCAATTTAAGAAAACATAAGAAAAACTTAGCTCTTGTCATTCAACAAAAATTGTGAAGTTAGCATCAGTAGACAATTTACACAAGAACAAATGGTGAAAGGTCATATTGTTATAAATACAAAGTTGTTATAACTACATATTGTCATCAACTACAATGTTTTCTAACAAGTATTCTCCTTCATGTGTCTTCTTCCACTTGTGGTAGTCGTCAATCAAAGACAACACTTTTTGCTGATGGTTGTTGCCAGGATGGGTGACCAGCCACCACAAGACGCCCACCTTCAATTCCCGAATTTCGTCATCACTAAAGAATGGCATTGTGTAGCCATAACCACCTTGCTCTGAACCATCCCACGTCTGTAACCATGAAAGCACATGAACCCCACACGAGTCCCTGAAATAAAATAGATAGGTTGTAGTCAGATCAACCATCAAACTTCTAATGTGGGATGTAGAAAAAAAACCACATAATATACATATGTGTCCCTTTGGACATGGACTTTAGCCCATATAACATCCTTGGGGATTTTGTCTTTGTCCTCTAACAACTGTGGCTTCACTGCCCGGATGATATCCATGAAGTATTTGCATTGAAAATGAAGTTAATACAGTTATATAAATGCTTACAATTTAACCAACAAGTAAACTACTTAAACAGACTTTCAATTTCAGGTTATCTTACCATTTCTCTTGCCATCACTGACTTTGGATCAAGGGATGATTTTTTCTTTGCCTTTTTCTTGGTTGGTAATTTCTCGAGATGAGAGAGTTGATGTTGCGTCCAATAATATGTAATGCTGTCAACCAAGGAGTTAAGGGCGTAGAAAGCCATCATTGTTGTATCAAGAACATAACAAAACTAGTGATTTAGAAAAAGACACGGGCCAAATAGGCAACGACAGTCGCCAATGTTGTACCCTATATGTTGAGGAAGGATTTGAGACATATTGGCCTTGCCTGTCCATTTGGGTGGAGCTCTAATCATTTTTTTTGGTTGAAATCGGGGCATTATCAGCCCATTCTCATTCATTAAAAATACCTAACCTGGGGTAAGACTCCCCCATATAGTTTCTGTACAAACATTCATGAATAAAAGAAGGAAGGTTAACGAACTCTACAAAATCATCCTCCTATGAAATGCTATTCCTAGCTAAAATGTCAGCACAACTATTACCTTCTCTGTGTGTATGAGCTATGACCAACCTGGGAATTTTCCTCATGAGTATACCTATTTGTTGAAGCATACCCGTTTCAGTAGCTTCCTCTGTCTGTATTTGTTGTAGAGATTGCACCACTAGTTGCGCATCTCCTTCAATTATCACGCTATGTATCTGTTTATTTACAGCAAACTCAAGGCCTAAAAGAAAAGCCCAAACTTCAGCCCTGTACGCTGAACATATGCCTAGCTTCTTTGCAAAGCCTCCCATCCATCTTCCATCGGACCCTCTCAATATTCCACCACATCTAGCTCTTTTCTCCTTTCCCCTCGAAGCCCCATCTACGTTAATCTTGGTCCATCCCTCTCTTGGTGCCTCCCATTTGAAGCTAACCTCCTTTCTTCCTTCACTAATTCTCCCATACGCAAGCCTTGCCTCCTTAATACCCCTTACATGCCATTTAACCACCAGCCCTTTTCCAGTTGGAATGCTAAAACCTTCTTCAAAACGTGCTTTATTCCTCCAATTCTGAAGAAGCTAACAAGAGACTCCAAAGACTAGGTTCTAGGGAGCTCTAATCATTTTATCCATAAAGTCCGATGTGAAAATATGTCTCTTGACTGCACCACCATCCTCTAATTGATCGGCAGCTAATGTCTTTGCCACCATAGTCATCAACTATATGTGGGAGAATTAAACCAATGAAAACAACAGGTCATATGTGTGGAACTGTTGTTATAACTAGAACTTTTTGTTGAAAAAATGGAAGCATGAAATAATCAATAATATGACATGAAACCCCATCAATTGTTGTTGATTGACCTTGTTATTAAAAAAAATAGATGTATGGATATATATAGGGACCACAACTACTGCAACTGCATTAACCTTCTTACAGACAATTTATATCAGGAAATTGACAAATAACCAACACAATCACAATGTATTCCACAAATTACTTTCTACATGGTAACATACACATTATAGGCGACCAATACATATAGCTCCATAATACAGTACGGGTGAATTCAATATTTCAGATGTCATGTCACCTAAACTTCAAAAATATTGAATAACCAATTAACCACTTCATACGTAGGTTGTTCTCAATAGATTAATTGAAAGTTTCACCATACATATTTAGTCACATTGCAGCCATTAGCAATAAATAATAGTCAATTGTTGGGAACTATCGACAGGGCAAACAGATGAAACAATAAATCAATGATATACTTTGATAAGTAAACGTGACATACCCAATCGCCTATCCAAGCTCGTGGTCTTAGACATTCTAGATCTTTCCTTGTGAGAAAGTAGCCATGCATGTCCACAAATTCCCTAAAAGACAATATATGACAATATTAATCAATATATGCATTTTATGTAATGACAAGTAACTGCATGTGAAATAGTAAATGCAACTTAAGCAACCTCTTCCTTACTCGGTCTCTTTGTGCACAACTCATAAAAAATATCCTTATCATCATATGCTTGTTTTCCCTTAGACTTCCGCTTGAAATCAAGCCAAGGGGATTTTAAAATGCCACTAGGGGTGATGACCCTATGAGATGTCCTCAAATCACCACCCATTCCTTTACCTTCTTCTTGCACAGCCTCCCTCATTTGTTTTGGAACAGCAGCGTCTTGGACTTGCTCCCCGACCAATTCTGCATCCATAATATGGTGTTCCTCTTCATGTTCACGGACACTGTCAAGATCTACAACCTTTTCACCTCCATCTCCCTCCTCTATGTCATCTCCCTCCTCAATGTCGTGTCCGCCGTCATCGTCAGACCCCATAGAAGAAGATGGCTGGTTGTTGGGGAGTCATCTTCATGCTGCCCCATCTTTAGACAAGCTATCATGAAGCGCAAGCATTTCTTGTTGCAAGCTGGAAAGTAGCCACACATATGTCCTACGCACAACCTGCAAAAACATATGGCATCATATATCACAACATCAACATTTGTAATGAAAAAACTGAAACAATGGGAAACAACATATGGCTAAAGATAAATTTTTGTCACACATTATCAGGTGCGTAAGCATTCTATCAGGGTCAAACGATGTAGATGAACCAACTGATTGCTGAGGATGTGGCTTACGAGGCTTGATGCAATGAAGGAGGCCTTTTTTACTTCTTTTCTCAACGAACAATCTCTTCTTTACCTTTTCGTCGGTCCAAAATACCATGGCCGACTCTTGTTGAGATGCTACAACGTCATTAAGTGGGAAATGTTGGAAACAAAAGAGCTGAACAAAAAGAAACGGGGAAAAACCATTGTTATCAACAGTTATATAGTACTGAGTCCAATTGACATGCAAAGTTCTTGAACTTTTGGGCATCCATGAGGAAGTATAGGCAGCTGCCTACAATTTTGCTCCGTTTTGTCTTGGACTTTTGGGCATCCTTCTTGAACTCATAAATCTCTTCGCAGAGTTCTTGAAGGATAAAGGAGGACCAATCAAAATCCGCAAGTGCATCCTTAGTGGTCGTCATCAGCTTCAAAAGACGATCACTGACAGAAATGGATGCATTGGGCACCAATAAGGCACCCATGTTAAATAAGACGAATAAAAACTCAAAATCTTTAGCTAAAGGACCAACCAAGAGCTCACCAATTCTTTTGTACTTGACATTCTTGTATACGCTTCTATAGTCCTTAAGAATGGTGTTCTTGTCGTCCACATTAACTTTTATGGACTGCCCCCCACAGGAAGACCCAACAATTGATGTACAAGTTCAGCTGCAATGACTCGGGTCTCCCCCTTAATGGACACTTGCTTTGTAAGGGGATCAAAACACGTAATATACTTGACACATAACAATTGGTTGATTTGTCAGCAACTAATGTTGACCAACCTATCAAACCCGATCACCTAGCCTTTTCATCACCTCGGGTCTTCCCTTCAATATACTGCAAACTTGGATGAATGTGTTAGGTGTACATCTAGTTAGGAAGGGCACCATATACTTCTTCACTTTCACCGGGGCTCTAAGTTGTTGAGCCCTCTTTGTGTATCCGGCCTTTTCCTGTGCACTTAGGCTTTTCCAAGCTTTTCTCATATGTACACTCAATCCTTTAAAGTCAGCCTTGCCCTCGGATTGGTCGAAGAATTCTTCTGTGAATAGGTTGTATCTAGAGAATCTAGGATCCCTTTTTGAAGATTTCCCCATGTAGTTACTTATTATATTACAGTCAATTGTAGATCGTGTACCTACAACAATTGTAAATGAAGTTCAAAATACAAGTGTTGAAGTCTACAATTAACTTCATCTCCAATACAATACTGTTATTGATTTACTACCAGTAATTATTAATACATCCTAATTAAAGATCACCACCTTTTTTGGTTTTAAGATATTTTCTCCTGCATCTGGATATTTAATGAATGAACAACACAATAATGTTTTGCATTAAGAATAGACTAGATAAGAAAGAAACAAGCCAACTATATGAAAGAACTTCATATATGTCTTGCGTGACTTAAATGCAACAGGCTCTCTACTCCTAGTAACAAAGTGGTGCTATTCTGTCCTCCAAGGGACTCCACCAACAGGTTCTTTTTCTCACTTAATTTCACCCCATTTCACTATGGACAAGAAAGTTGTTCTGTGTGTTTCCAATATCTTAAACCAATTATGAACTCTAATGACATAAAAGAGTATTAGAATTAACTTTCTGAACAGGCCAGTTAAGACATGGATATTAACCTGCACTACTGAAATCATCCTCTTATGATTGTCCCAAAGGTATAGTCAGGATGCTTTTCAACCAACAGCACAATTCTTTCACTCAAAAAAAGCACACTTCTATCAATCAATATAGACTGAAAAGATAGCAAGTGTAGAGAAATTCAGTGCAAGAACCAATGCTTAATACGGTTATATCAAAAACCATGCCTAATTCAGTGCAGGGAATATAATCTTTATAAGAGATGAGATTCAACATATAGACTGGAATTCAACAACAAAGAACATTTCACCGGAACTAATTCATTTAAAGTTTATATCACACATTGGGCATTAAAAGAGTTTAGACCACACAATATCGGTAATAGAAAAAGACAGCAGGAGGAAGTCAAATCACCGAATCATTAGTAACTTCAAAAATGATTGTCATTATTGATTATTACATATAAGTTAAAGTTTCCAAAAACAAATTGCTATTGTAAGACAAGTAGAACCTTTTAAAGATAATAACTCAAGGCAATTAACAACTGAAATTATATTGGGTTCCAACAGTGAATCAAATCGCCCACAAAAGACTTATGTGATTCCAAATTACCATTAACCTAGCGACAATGATAAGTTTGCAAATAAAACACATCCCCAAATAAACTTAAGCCATTCTATAATCACAACATTACACCGACATATCCAAATAAACAACAAGTAAAAAACTGGACTGTAAGCCTCAAAATTTGCAAAAAAAATAAAATAAAATAAAATTATTGACGGGGTCAGAGGAGGAACCCATCCTAGAAAAAAAAGATCAAATGAGGAGCTTGTTGAAGTAGGAGGAAGAATTAGGTGGTTTGAAAGAGCGAAGAAAACAAGAACTTCTATAATTGGATTTCAAAAGAATAATTTCCTACAAAGAAGAATGCCAATTACATTTCAGATCTCAACTATTCCACATTTGAATGAAAGGGTCGGGGAAGAAGCTGGATACCTTAATCGATTAAAAATGAAGAAACTTTATGCTGTAGGTTGTCGATGGTCGACCATGGTTTAGCTAGGGTTCAGATACAAGATGGCAGTGGAGACAAGGCTAAGGCTGATGACGCCCGTGGCTGAAAAATCCTTTCTCAAGTTAGAGAAGTGAAGATTTGAAAAGAATGCCAGTTTAGGTGAGAATACAGAATGAGAACTTTGCGCTTACCCTCTGGTCTTCCTTCCCGTTCTGGTCCTTCCGATGAAGAATGAGCTTCCACGGTGTTCAATGGCTCCTTACTCTTGCTCTTCCTCTATTTTCGACGAACACCGGCGGTGTATCTCTATCTCTCTCTCTCTCTCTCTCTCTCTCGGTGATGACGATGGTTGGTTAGCACAAATTTCCCTTCCTCTCTCACGCGCTCCCCCCTGCTCCAGATTTTAAATTTTGCTCACAACCACTGCTCCAGATCGATGAAGACATGTTCTGTTATGAGGTTAATAAAGAGGGTAAAATAGTCATTTGCTATAATTGAACTTAATATCCATTAGGGCCTTTTCTGATCAAAGAGTTTAGTTTAGGCCTTTTTTGGGATTTTCTTGCTTATTTAGGCCTCTATAGGTATTTTCCCAAAAAAATTTGTGCCGGACACTCCTGGAGTAAAAGTTCGTTGGTCAATCTATACCTTCGATAATGGAGTTATCTTTTTCTAACGAACGTTATCTTCTTTTAACGGCGTTGTACTGACTGCACGTTTTTAAAAGTTTGTTGGTATTTTTGGTTCACTTGAAAGTTATTTGTGCTGGGCACTCCTGAGGTAATAGTTATTAGCCAAATTACTCCTTATCCCTTATTGTTATTGTTATTATACGGCTATCTAACTAATATAAATACTCATTATTATTATTATTGTTATTATATAGCTATCTAACTAGGTCAAATTTAAATATATTTTTGTCAGACGTTTTTTGTGCCCATATGAACTAGAACTAGAACTAGAACTAGAGACTACATGTAGGTGCTGCTGTTGCTTCTGTTGTCGCGCTCTACCGCCATAATCGGAATGTTGACGGGGCTATTAGTTTATTTTAATATTTCATTCCTTTTCATTTTAAAAATTTTAAATTGGTTTCTTAATCCAATAGTATCAATATGTGATGAAGATAATGTATACCTACTCTTTTATATATATACATATATATAATAATGTATAACTACTCTATCTATTTGTTATATGAAAAAGCACCTACCGGGGGTCCGCATGTAAGTGTGTTGACGGGGCCATTACTTATTGGTTAGTTGACTTTTACCTTCCAAGTATAATATATTTCCATTTTCGGGGGAGTTTTCGTTGCACCCAGATCAGTCACAATCGGAAACATTGAGGAGGCCCAAAACAATACAAAGTAAGCAGATTCCAGAAATTTACAAATTAATTTGACTAATCGTCAAGAGAGTAAAAAATGCAATATCGTTGTACAAAAAAGTTCAGTTTGAATGAAGATATTCCAAGGAACTTGATGAACACGGTATGATCTTACCTTATTCATCAAGAAAAAATTGGATACATATATATATATAGATAGATAGATAAAGCTAGTTGACGATTTTTTTTTTTTTTAATGTTTGTAAAAAATTTTATCCCAATGACTTTTTCTATCCCAACCTAATTAATATGTCTAGCTACTTTCGGTAGCTTTTGGATGAATTACATCGAATAAGCAAAAAGCAGCCAATAATATAATTTAAAAGGGTTAAGATGTAAAAATACACATGAGTTTTTTCCCCAAAAGCATTCAGCACCACGTGCTTTTTTTTGGAGCAAAAATATGCACATGGTTATCATTTTAGAGCAAAAGTCACATCCCACCATTATGTCGTCGTTTACTTCATCTCTTTCTCTCTCATCACAACGAACAATAACTTAATGATGGAATATAACTTTTGCTCCAAAATGGTAACCGCATGTATATTTTTACTCTAAAAAAAACACATGATACTGGGCACTCTTGAGAAAAAAACTCTTGTGTATTTACCTTAACCTAATTTAAAATTATGAAGAACCCAAATTACCTTAACTCTCTTCCATTTTGTCCATTCGAACTATCCCACTTTTTTTTGGGGGGGGGGGGGGGGGGGGCGGGGGCTGTAACGTGTTTTGTATGTATGAAATTTGTTGATATGTTTTTTCTTCCAATGATACATTAACTCTTTTTATTTTTATAATTTTAATTTTTCTTTTAATATCTTTTCCAAGTTATCAAATTATATCTATATTATGTCCAAACCTATTATGACAAAAATAATATAATATTATATGTGCTATATATTTTATTAAATTCATGTCATTTTCAAACATTTCACACATAAAAGAAGCTAAAGTGATGTGATCTTCTTATGAGATCACTCGAGTGTTAGTGATCACTTGCAAGGACCTACAAATGATATGAAAATGCACTCGAGTTACTTAGTAGTGATTAACTTCTCTTTCACAATATATATGAAAGATCACTCAAGTGAATGAATATGCACTCGAGTGATATATTCATTTTCAAAACATCACTACCAAATCACTCGCTAGTGATTATTAGAATAAGATCACTGGAACACTCGAGTGATAGAGTAAACACTTGAGTGGTAAGAGAACACTCAAGTGATTTAAAGTTACACTCGAGTGTTTGTTCATTAAAAACTTAGAATCACCATTTTGAATTTTTTGATATACTTTCAAACTCATTTTAAACTTGATTATCTTGTTCCTGACCACTCCTAATCATTACTAATCAAGTTTTCATGAGGATTATAGGTGATTAAACTTGGATTAGAGATCAACAACCAAAAAGTAATTTTGTGCCAGAAGCTTCAACAACTACTTCTAACGGACATCCAATGGTTATATTTTGAGTTGCTTTATAAGAAGAAATTGCTCAATAGTCAAATGTTCTTCATCAACTATAAAAAGGAGAGACATTCAAAATAAAGAGGATGAGAGCCTATTCCTACAATTTTGATATGATGATACCATGAATCTTATCCGACCAAAGCTCTATAATCATACTCACGCCATGTACTTCAGTGTTAATCGTCATCTTCTTTATATAGAGAGAAGTATGTTTTCATTGTAATCATTTTATATCTTTTTTAGAATTACTCAAAATTGGGCATCTTAAGCAAGAGACAGAATGTTTCTTTATAGTGTGCAAGGTAGAGTTCTTATCTCACTACAAGAATTATAAAGGCTTTACATGTGCTCAAATCAAACTTGTGGCATTGTAGTGTTTCTTAAGTACCCGATTAAACTTGAGGGAGATAGTGGATTGAGATTTTAGGAGAAGCCTAGAGCCTGGATATAGATTGTAGATTGAACCGAATCAAGATAAATCACAGTTTTCATCTTCTCTTCTCTAAACTCTTATATTTCTAGCATATATGATTTGAGTAACTGACTGTGAATTTATAATTCATTATTTTCATATACTTGTTTTCACTAAGATGTGAAAAGTGTCTCAAAGTTCTTAAATTTTAATTTATGCCCAATTCACCCCCTCTTGAATGTCAGTCAATTCTAATAGGAAGGGGAGGGAAAGTGAGCGGAGAAAAGTTTTTTGAGTATGATTTGTAAAAATTGGAGAAGTGTGGTTAGAAGTTTGAAATCAATTTTTCTTACTCTTTTACCTTATATCTTTACTTGATTAAAATTTTATAATCTGACTTCTCCAATATTTTAAATCCAACTTGTAAAAATTTCCCCTCTCATCCCCTCCCCTCCAAACCCCACATAGCAAACAGAGACCGAGAGAGTATTATTTATGTACTGGTAATTATCTAAACAAGCGTATACACAGAAAGTTATTATTTACATATAACACCAAGAAGCAGCCAACAAATTCAACTAGACCCTGACTGCAACAAGTCACCTAAGAACTTGTCTATTAAAACAGAAAAACAGAACATTTCCTTCAAAGAATTAACCAAATTTTACTTTGTGAGGCATAGAGAAGTGCTTCATGGCGGCGACCATGGCCGCGTTCGACGCTCCTCCAGACGAGGACGGTGCCACAGCGGCCTTACTTGTCTTGGTGTCTCCTCCACCAAAGAAACTGAGTGAGAATATTCTGTGAATCATGGACCAAAATAACCCGCTTTTCTTCTTCTTCATTGTCTTATAACCCATCAACTTTACCTTATGAACTTGGAAACTTTTGGATGAGCTATCAATTAATCAAGCTCTCTGCTATATACGTACTGCTTCACCTTAATGATTTGTTTCTGATTTTGGTTCATTAACTTTCCTTTATATATGTGTCTGTGTGTGTGTGTGTGAATTAACATAAAGTTTTGAAGGATATTTCTTGCTGGATAAGCTAAAAGCGTGGGCAGAAAGTTTCTTTTCTACTGTTCAGTCAAAGTACTGAATTTTCTGGGAATCTGCTTGTTACCGCGAAAATAAATAAATTATTAAGATTAAATTTCTGCTTGTTCAGTCAAAGGATATTTCCTTGATTGTTCTCGCGAATGAGACGAAACTGCCATGGAATTAAGTTGAAGGCTTCATTAGGCTAAGGTGGAGCACGACTAGCTAGCCAATAAGAAATAGCCACCCCAACACCTGCCAAACTCATATAAATACTAATCATTATTGTTATCGTTATTATTTAAATATATTTTTGTTAGACGTTTTTTGTGCCCATATGAACTAGAACTAGAACTTGAGACTACATGCAACTGCTGCTGTTGCTCCTGTTGTCGCCGCGCTCTACCGCCATAATCGGCATGTTGACGGGGCTATTAGTTGATTTTAATATTTCATTCCTTTTCATTTTAAAAATTTTAAATTGGTTTCTTAATCCAATTGTATCAGTATGTGATGAAGATAATGTATAACTACTCTTTTATATATATACATATATATAATAATGTATAACTACTCTATCTATTTGTTATATGAAAAAGCACCTACCGGGGGTCCACATGTACGTGTGTTGACGGGGCCATTACTTATTGGATACATATATATATATATATAGAGAGAGAGAGAGAGAGAGATAAAGGATAGTTAAGAACCCAAAATCGCAGACAAACCACTATCAGAAACAGCAGTAATAGAAAGGTTATCGTCAAAAGTCACCAATTTATTCACAAAAGTACGTACAATTAGTTGTAAAAATGGGTTATAAGGCGAAGAAGAAAAGCTTGCCTTTGTGGGCAGCCATGTTAGATGGATTATTTTCCGTCAGGGTCTCAGAGGGTGGTGGAAATGAGGATCAGAAGACGAGTAAGGTTGCGGCGACGGAGGCCACCATTGTGGCAGCCATGAAGCATTTCTCTTCAACTACGCAGAAAGTAAGGTTCGGGAGATCCAATAATGGTGATGAGACTTCCATGGTTAACTGTTTGTCCAAATCTATCTCTTTTCGTAACTATGAAAGTGCGATTTAATTAATTTATTGCTTGCACCAAAGTAGAGGAGGAGACAAGATTTCGTATCCGGTAGAAGAAGATTTCTTCTCTTATGCTCCATAATTGGTATAAATGCAGCAAATACATATACATAGTTAGAATACTAAATATAATTAGTTAGGATGATTAGTGTTAATCACATAATTGCTAAATGGCCCTAAAATCTCTATATAAAGGGGCTCAGTCTAAAGGTTATGTCGATGAAATGTGGAGCCCTCGTCAAATTAAGAGAGAGAAGTCTCTCTCTCTCTCTAGAATGAAGATAATTTAAGTCTCTCAAAATCCTTAGAGGAATGGTTAGTTGTTAATCATTGTCAGGTGAGGAATGATCATTGTCAGGGTTATAATTCATTGTTGTATGTATTGCTCTTTATGGAGCTTATAATCATCTAATAAAGATTCATGATTTGATTCTTATAGTTTATCATTTTATGGGTTGATTTACATGATATATGCATATGTAACTACAGCCAAAATTTTGGTTTGGGGACGCGAAAAGCTAGTTGACAAGTTTTTCTTAATGTTTGTAAAAAAATTTATCCCAATGACTTTTTCTATCCCAACCTAATTAATATGTCTAGCAACTTTCGGTAGCTTTCCGATGAATTACAACGAAAAAGCAAAAAGCAGCCAATAATATAATTTAAAATTATGAAGAACCCAAATTACCTTAACTCTCATCCATTTTGTCCGTTCGAACTACCCCACATGGGGGAGCTGTAACGTGTTTTGTATGTATGAAATTTGTTGATATGTTTTTTCTTTCAATAATAAATTAACTCTTTTTATTTTTATAATTTTAATTTTTCTTTTAATATCTTTTCAAAGTTATCAAATTATATCTATATTATGTCTAAACCTAATGACACCATGTAAGTTATGACAAAAATAATATAATATTATATATGCTATATATTTTATGAAGTTCAAATCATTTTCAAACATTTCACACATATAAGAAGCTTAGGGCCCCTTGGCTATAACTTTTGGAGAATAGTTTTTGAGATTTACGAGATAAAAATGACTTTTGAAAAATAGCTTTTAAGGATTTATGAGTTAAAAATGATTTTTGAAAAATAACTTTTGGAAAAAAATGGAAGTGTTTGGATAATTTCAAAACCTAAATTTTGCCAAAAATTTGCCAAACACCCCAAAATTGTCCATAAACTATTCTGCATTAAAACTTAGGTTTTGGAAAAAGTTTGTCAAACACCCTTATTTTTTCTAGAAGCAATTATGCATCAAAACCTAGGTTTTGTCATAAGCTTACCAAACACCCCTATCTTTTTGCAGAAGATATTCTGCATCAAAACCTAAGCTTTGGATTCCAAAACCAAGGTTTTGTGAAAAGTTATTTTTTTTTTTAGCTTTTTTTCTCTCCTCTACTATATCAGTATTTTTTCAGTACTAGTCAATATCCTTAAGATATTTTTTTAATACCTTTCAGTACTCTAAAATATTTTTTCAAGATTAGTCATTACCTTGAAATATTTTTTCAATATCATAAATTTTTTTTCAAGATTAGGAAGTATTTTTTTAGTATCTTTTTAGTACCCGTTAGTACCATAAATTTTTTTTTCAAGATTGTTAGTACCCTAAAATATTTTTTCAATATCCTAAAATAAATTTTTAAGATCATGAGAAGTATTTTTCAGTACGAGTCAGTATCCTTAAGTATTTTTCTAATATCCTTCAATGCCCTGTGTAACATCCCACCTTAAAAACAGCGGAATTTTTTTTTAAACTTTGACCAAAGTAGAGTAATTTAGCAAAACGAGTAACTGAACCTTAATATTATATAACCACATGTAATTGTTCTTATACAGTCATCTGCTAATTCAAAAAGAAAACAGCGCCTAACTTCACATGTAGACTAAGGTATAAAACTCCTTCTACCAACCTACGCCAATCACCTGCCCCTATCGTCAACTCGCTTATCGCCCAAACCTGAAGCTACAGCTGAGATCCAATTACCATTTAGATCTCAGGTAATGGTTAACCTTATGCTCAAATAAACAGTATATGGATAACAACTATTTAACAACCCATAACAGCAATAAATCACTACATAAGCACACAGCAGATGTATGATCACAATAATGACAGAACATAAGCACAAAGCAGTATGTAAAGTCCCACAACATGTCTGCACATAACCAGTGCCACAAGGGCCCATCGTGTCCTCAGCGCTAGGAAAACCCAACGGCGTTATCAAGACTATAACCCGTATAAAGCTGTATGTAAAACCGACAACCCTAAACAGAGCTTCGGTATATAAGCATGTCTATCACATATATGTATATGAGCAGCATAAGTGTTAAGGTTACAATACGCGTCTGTACCTCCGTTGACGATTCCGGACACTTCAATAGAATTGTGGTACGCTTGACGGCGGTATGACAGCGGAGACAGCGGAAACAATGATTCGTGATTTCGGGTTTCCTATAAGGATAGTATCACCGGTGTGAGCATTTAAGGTCATATCAGGCAATTTCGGTACAAATTACCATTTTGCCCCTAGGTTGACTAATTGGCAGAATTTCACCAGCACTTCGCTATTTTGATTTTAAACTTTCAAAATTTTTGCTATAACCCCTCCTCTAGCATATTCCTAAGATAAATATCATATTTATTCCTAAAAACATGATATCTAAGCTAACTTAAGAATTAAAGATTACTCTAACAATTCTACTATAACTACCGAAAGAACTACTTAAGCTAAAGACTAAGGACCGGAGAACTTACTCAGGGCTTCGCTATAAATTTCTCCAGACTCCTCCTTCTTCCTTTCTCTCCAAATTTTCGAAATCCTCAAGAGGATTTGGTGTGGAGATTATGAAATGAATGAGGGCTATTTATAGAAAAAAGGCAATGGCATTTTGGTAATTCCTTTGAACTTTGTCTGATCAGTTTCTGGCCGTTAGATCGCACTTCTTAGAGATGGCAAGATCTTGGCCATACACCTCTCAAAGATGATGTCATCCTTAGTCATCAAGGTGATGTTACACACTTGCTTGAGAATGTTTCTACCGATAAAGTCCCAGTTCGGTGTCCGAATCGCGTAATTTTGGAAAATCTCAAAATTCCGGAAGCAACACTCTAAAGATCTTTTCTTTCTCTTCGAGAATATTGGGTTTTCCTGACCTTATATTCTCATTAAGGACATTCCGTTGCCTGCCAAATATTCTCGGTAACCGCCACCGGCTACAGAAATAACGCCGGTCAGCGCCAACTTCTGGATAAAAATTTACTGATCAATAATATACCCTGACTCTAGAAACCTAGTTCACGGTTTTCTAGGTAGGATTTTATTTCTATCCGTGGTCATTTATCCTGTTAACTTTTTACTATTATAATATTACTTAATTAACACATGTCTTATATTATATTATTATCATATACAAATATCCAAATCATCCTTATCCCTCCCCCTAAAATTTCAGCAAGCTCACATATATATATATTTATTTTTTCCCCCCATTTACCATAATATCCTATTTATCTTGTATTTATTTTTCCCAAAATTTTCCTATTGGTCTATAAGCAATTACATGGATTTAGGCTTCTATAATTCCTTAAAAAATCCTAAGCCTTAGATCTTTGTTTTCAAGATTACATCTTAACCCTTATTATTATTTAATTAGGCCAAAAATTTCGGCCCTTAATATTAATTATTTGTATTTATTTTATTTTTCATATCTCCCAAATTTCCATAATCTTATAAAATTCCCGAAAATTACTTAATTAATCCCTTAATAATTTCTAATAATTTTCTTAATTAAAACTAATCATTTTCTCACAACAATTTTATTGACATTAATAATTTAGGCTCCATGCAAATTATCAAAAATTATAGAATCAATTTTAGTCTTAGAATACTTTTTAATTTTTCTTCTTTTTATTTTCAAGGGAAGTAATTTATTAAATTGTCTAAATTAAGGATAATATGTTTTCTAAATTTTTAATAATTATTCCATGCCTTTTGGAATTTTTCATAATTCTCCTCAGGATGTTTTATGGTCCTAAAATGCATCTTTCACTTTTTTTTTTTGACAATAAATTTTCTCTAATTTTCTTAATGTTTCATGTTGAAGCTAAAATCTTCATAAATGAGCATTTTTTTTATTGTTATTATTGCAACATAATATTCTAGATGATAATTATCCGGGTATTACACCCTAAAATATTTTTTCAATATCCTAACAAAAAAATTCAAGATCATGAAATATTTTTTCATTACCGGTCACTATCCTTAAGATATTTTTTCAGTATGAGTTAGTATTAAGTATCTTTTTAGTACCTGTCAATACCCTGAAATATTTTTCAAGATTAGTCATTACCCCGAATATGTTTTTAATATCCTAAAATAAACTTTTAAGATCATGAAATATTTCATAGTACTGACTGGTATTAAAAAAATACTTCATAATCTTAAAAATTTATTTTAGGATATTAAAAACATATTTCAGGCTAATGAATAATCTTGAAAAAATATTTTAGGGTACTGACAGGAACTAAAAGGATATTTACAAATACTGAAAAAATACTTCAAAATCTTGAAAATTTATTTTATGATATTGAAAAAATATTTCAGGGTAATGAATGATCTTGAAAAAATATTTGAGGGTACTGAAAGGTACTAAAAAATATCTTAAGGATGGTGACTAGTTATGAAAAAATATTTTATGATCTTGAAATTTCTTTTAGGATATTGGAAAAAATATTTCAAAGTACTGAAAGATACTAAAAAAATACTTAAGGATATTGACTCGTACTGAAAAAATATTGACGATGGCAAAGGAAAGAGAAAATAAAATAATAAATAAAATAGTTTTAGGTTTTGGATCCAAAACCTAAGTTTTAAAGCAAAATAGCTTCTAAAAAGAATATAGATGTTTGGTAAGCTTATAACAAAACGTAAGTTTTGATGCAAAATAACTTCTGAAAAAAAGAGGGGTATTTGACAAACTTGTGACGAAACCTAAGTTTTGGAACTCTCCAAACAGACCCTTAGTTAGATGAGCTTTTGAAGAATAGTTTTTAAAGAAAAAGTGATAACAATGATTCTAAAAAATAGATTCTGAGCATAATTACTTTTTTTTCAAAAAAAAAAAGCAATTATGATAAAATGAGTGTTAGATATAGTCACTACAATGCTTCTTGACTCTGAAGCTCAACAGAAATCATTCATTGCTAATTCTATAGCTCAAGTTCATTATTTAAATGTATTAAGTCAATATGTTGATCTTTCACAAGATAATCAGTTAACTCAAGCTACTCATGGTGTACCTGCCTCATGTGGATGAGAACCTGCACCATTCTATCAACCTTTATTTGTTAATGGTCGAGTCAGGGGACGTGGTCGCAGCTTTTCGTTTCAGAACAAACCTTCTTATCAAATTTGTCACAAGGTAGGACATCTAGCTGATATGTGTTACTTAAGGTATGAGTCCTTTGCACCTTCCAATCAATTTTGACCATATACTCAGGTACATTACACTGACTCAAGTAATCATAATAAAGTGTCATCATATGAGTCTGATAATCATATCAGTTGGCCAACGCAGTATATTGACGTTCCAATTGGTTATAACCAAGCTGTAATACCTATTAATCATTCCACTCCAAATACAAATTGAATGCTACTAGTACTCATGTGTCTAATTCAATCACTAATAATGTTGTGAGTTGGAACGATCTCCATTTTACTTAATAAAATAACCATATATTAGTTAGATCAATAACTTAATAGTGTTTCAACGTTTAATAAAATATCCAAAATATGCCAGAGTATGCATAATGAGCCCTAACATGGCAATATACAATCATCCAACATAAACTAAAAGAGACACAAGCACTACTTTTAGCAAAGTAGTCTAAGTTTATGAGGCCTTCCCTGATGGACCTGGACGGGAGCTATCACATGAAAAATGTGGTAACCATCAATCCAACTTATTATGAATACTAATATGTGCTAGTGAGGTGTCAAGTGGAATAATTCATATATCCAAATATTAAAAACACAATTCACCAATATCCATATCATAAAATTTCATATCATAAATGAAGTATCATAAAATAGATGTTACAATTTATCATTAGCACAATTCCCAATATACCTCCCCTCACTCCAGCCGAACTACCTCATTTCCTTCGACTAGACCTATAGGCCAAGTTACATCCATGTTACTGGTTACTCAAAAGCTCACTGATCATGTGATCAGGACCAACCAAAATCCTTAGAGCACATGTCTCAGACCATGGGTCTTTTCCCCTCATTGAACTGGTGGGGTGTCGTAAGCCCTCTTAAACCAGTGGGCCAGTCCCTCATTGAACAGGTGGGACAATCACTACTACAAAACAAGTCTACAACGTCCTATTATTTACACTTTTGGCGTTCTATTTCATCGAGACACCTTTTCGGGGGGAGTAGTATATATTTCACTTACGGCGTCTAATTATTGTTAGACTTCGTATATTATGATATACAACGTCTAACTAATTTTTGGACGCCATAAACATTTTGATAAGGCCCCTCATCCTGAAAGGCGTGATTTACGGCGTCTAAGCAGAGATATTAGACGCCTTAAATCATATTTAGGCGTGATTTACGGCGTCTAAGAAGATTAAGACATCTAAGAACTTGTATTAGAAGCCCTTAAGAGAGGTTCTTAGACGCCTTAAACCATATTTAAGGCATCTAAGACCTCTCTCAGACGCCTTAAATTATTCTTATGGCGTCTAAGAATGATCCTTAGACGCCGTAGGATTGTATTTTTTTTTTTTAAGTTGAATCACACGTAGTCCCAATCCCTCTACTTTCTTATTTAAAAGCAGACATAATAGCATCAAAACTAACTAAGCAGTGAAACAAAAATATTACCACAATAACATCAATTCAAGTCTCAATCCAGAATCTCACATATTTGACAATACATGGCCCCTCCAAAGAAAGAAAAACAAAAATACTAATACATGAATTATATCAATTCAACTCAGAATCAGGCAAAGACATGCCTAAACCAGAAGAGAAAATAAGCTTTTTTTACTAACTAGAATCAGTCAAATACACAGTCAGCTTCATGAAAAAATGATCTCTTTCCAAACAGCTTGCTGAAAGAGCCACAAACAACTCCTAGCTAACAGCAAAAGGATTAAAGTTACCGGCATTATCTGTACAGCAAAAGGATTAAGCTTGACACCACAAAACATTCAACCTCGAATTCAAATAGGCCACTGACTTAGGAGTCCACTAGGAGGGCACTTCCTAAAATAGAGAAAAAGAAAATATCATCAATGTTTTCTAAACAGGAATATAATGCATGCACTATTATACATATATACTATAACAATTGAAATACAAATTAGATCAATCCAAAAAAACCTTGTTGCAGCCCCAAAGAAAATCAAAGAATAACACTGAACAGCCATGAAACATCACTCACAATGCAAAAAATCCACAAGTCACAAAACCATTGGACCATTTAATTTAATTCGTTCTCATCAATACTTCATTGCAGTATGATTGAGATATCCATTTCGTGCTACTATATTGACTATTTGTACTAATAACAACTCAGTCATCAAAAGACAAAATAATTAATTTATGCTTTCTTTCTCATGGCAGCAAGCTTTAATTCTATCAAAACGAAAATTAATGATTAAGAAGGCATACACTCACTAGCTTCCTTCATTCATCTATGTGTCTAAGAAGATGTCCAGCCAACAGGTTTCGAACCAAATCGATATCGTTCTCCGAGTAAGCAGCCTCACTCCCAAAAATCTGTAAAATTTTCACAAGATACATGATTAATCAATCAAGTGAATTAATTAATTAAACAACTACAATACCACTCCAAAAAATATTATCATTTGAGAATGAATGAGCGATATCTGATCAAAATCTAAAGTTTGCCCGCTCTGAATGATGTTATACATGTACAATATAACATAATATCCACACTCAGTTTTCCCTGGCTGTCGAGCGCACTATAAATCAAAAAGCAAGTGGTTACTTGAATTCTTCTGTCATATCGAAATCCATTATCAATGAAATAAATTGACGTTAAACAAATTACTTACTGTCGGATAAACCCATGTTGGCTCTCTACTAGGACCCCCAACCCCACAATGCAATCGGTATGCCTTCAATGCACTATCAGTAAAATGAAAATGATCAAACATTATAACAATTCATTTAATTCAAGAATGTCAGTGATTTAGGAAAAAAAAAAGTTTAATTACTTGCTAAACATGGACTTTATTTCTTTATGTGGCCTCTTATCCAAGGAATCAAACCAATAAAGAGTATTCTTGTTTGGACATGCAGCACACAACGTCCAATGATACCTACAACATCACATACAAAATAAGATGAAGTTAAAATAATAAGGCAATTTTTTTTTTTTTAAACTTCTTAAGTAGACAAAAATATAATACGTACCCTTCATTAATTGAGGCTAGATAACAAGACAATTTTTCCTCCCCCAATGTATAGCCCACATAAGAAGTCCTATGTTCCAATGTACTCTGGGTCCTTGTGGTATTTGTTGGACATAAAAATCCATATAACTTATTTCCTCCGAGTTCAACGATCATGTTGTGGAAGAAACTATGATAGAAATAAAAAGATAAATGAATAGTTGAATATATAAAACCAAAAAAATAACATGATTAATTGAAGGAAAAAAGATTTACTTACGCGATTGCAAGTTGAATCCAACATATATCTAGCTCCTCTAAATGTATGAACTCCCTAAGATCTTTCTTGTCGATCATGAAAGGATAAGCCGACACTCGTGAGCTGAGAATTCCCCTAGGCATCTGCATGGGGATTTGTTTAATGCCATTGTACAACCGCTGCAATCGTGCCAAGAAGGGAAATTGTGTCGCTTGGTCTTCATCCTAATAAAACATAAAATATAGATTATGAGTATGTAGACAAGGAAAATCCCTAGATCATAGCAAAAGGATGTAATAGTTAGTATTTCTCACCATTAGAGGTGCCAATGCACAGTTAATCAGCTTCTTTGGCCAAAGGATGAATGATCCTATCGCAGAGCCTAGTGTGGGAACTTCGTCATCAGGGACCGGGATGTCTATTGCTTCTTCCCCTTCTCGAACACATGTCACACTCACCCTACATAGTATGTCTGGAATTTGTATATTATGGTGGGTGGTTGATTGTGAGTGGACGAGAGCATTAGCAACATTTTGAAGTTCTGGAACATCCATATATAGCTTGCAAGGAGTTCCACCCTGATTAGAGAGAGAAGGTGTGCATTGTACAACGTGATCAGGAGGGTGATAACTCTCCTTCATGCTAGGGATGACCGGGGACTCCTGGGTTGTGTGTTCCGTGGACGAATGTATCATAGAAGCCATCTCACCACGCACTTGTTTCATGACACTTTCAAGGAGTTGCGATTCAATTTTGGCAATCAACTCCGGACTAGGATCATGATTTGCACAATAGTGTGGAGTGGGTTCAAAATATTTTCCAACACTAACTCCTCTTGGCTCCCCTCGAAGATAACCAGGGTTATCCGGTTTCCCAATTGCAGTTGATAGGATGTCCATCTTGTGACTAGTAGGCGTAAATGATCTTTGGCTACTCTTCTCTTCAAGTTCATCTTGTATCATACAACGCACACGAATGAGAATTAAATACGTGTAATATGAAACAATTTCCAAATTTACATACTTCAATTTTAACTACTTACGATCCTTGAAGCAACCTCAGCAACAACTGGATTGATGTATTTACCACCCTTCATCCTTGCGGCTTTCCATTTTTTGTGGCGTGGAGGAGGCTTTGGGGGCTCAACAATCATGTTAGGATCAGATTTGGCAGCTTCCTTCCTCTTCACTAACTCGTCTGTCATCATCTTCCGCTGAAGCTTCTTATAACCAGCTCTAGACATGTAATGCTGATACTTATTTGCTGCTTGCTTGGCCATATTTGCTTCACTTACTTCCTGTGAAAGGTGGACAAAAAATATCATAGTCAATTTGGAAAGTATATGGAATTAAAAGATAAGATAAGAGTTGAAAGAAATCTTACAATAAATTAAGGGTCTTGTCGTGATGCAACAAACGATCTCCAGTCCTCTTCAGAGATGTACGTATAAGTAACATATGGATCCTCATTCTTTAAAGGCCCGCGAATATACTTTTTTGAAAGCTTGTTCTTGAAATCTTTCCATCGAACACGAGCGTGTGCCATCACTTAGTGTCTGGGACATCGTACGTTTGCTGCAAGGTATGACTAAAGATACAGATATTGATATGTAAAAAAATTATATACCAAAAGCTATCGCCAAATCATCTCCTTGGTCTTGGGTGGAACCGACCTCCAATCAGCGTACGTGATTTTAATTTTGCTCCTTGCTAAATACCCAATATAGCTAGTGAACTTGTCTTCCTCAGGACCAATTGGATTCTTATAACAATCAAAGTCCACATGTAGCCTCTCCCGATTCTCTTGTTGACATGCAACCAATTCTCCCAGCTTTGTGCTGCCTCTACCCTTTCTCACAACGGGTTTGGCTCCATCGCTATCAGACCCATCTGAGTTGTCCATATTCCTGTTAAGACAAATAAATGTAAGATAAGTTATTTAGTTATAATTAAACAACTCAAATTAAAAACAAACAAGAAAAATGAAAACAAAAATCATAGTATTATTGCATAACTTAAGGACTTACGTACTTTATATGGTTTCCCATAACCCTTCACAATGATCATTTCTTATGGCATATTCTTCATCATCTACCAATTCCACTTCAGTTGCTGTAAGTGGATTTGTTGTGAAAGGTGGAATATCGTCAAGGGTGAAGGATTCTTCACCATACTTCTTTTTTTTTACTTTGGATTACAATGCACATCTTGTTATTTGCAGGGTCTGTGACATAAAACACTTGTTTCGCTTGACTTGCTAGAATGAATGGCTCATCTCTATGACCAACTATTTGAAGATCAACTGAGACAAATCCAAATTGTGGATCTATTACAACAACATTATTACTCACCCATTTACATTTCAATAAAGTGACTCTAAACTTATTGTAGATCACCTCCCATATTTCTTCAATAACTCCGTAATAGGCCATTGATGCTAATACGAGATTTTTGTCTTTCGAGCTCGAAAAGTGCATGGATTCAGCTTCAACCATCACACCACTGTTCTACATAGAAATTTTGTCATCTTGGTCTTTGGTATAGGAAGAATACCCATTTATATCATAACCACTCGAAGTGACGACCCGAAAGAAGGCCCCCAAGCAAACCACTCAATAGTTTCAGACACACCAGTTTCATGCGACACCTTCTCTTCAAACCACTTGATGAATGTCTTGTTTTGTTCATTCGTTATCTGCATGTCATTCTTCCTTGGATACATACTCTTCAAACTCTTTCTGTGTTCATCTATGTATGGTTGAACTTGTTTCATATTATACAAGATATACAAGTGTGCCTGCAACAACTCTTCACGAGGCACATTCTTCATTTTGAGTCCTCTGGTTCCCTTGCTTATCCCCTCGTCATGTTGAGATTGTACCGTGGCCCCTGATAGATAATCTTTGCAAAAATCCATAGCCTCTTCAACACATACCTTTCAACTATTGAGGCTTCCGGTCTGTAAGGATTTTTAGAATACCCTTTTAGGATCTTCATATACTGCTCAAAAGGGTACATCTACCTAAGGTAAACTGGACCGCAGAGCCTTACTTCTCTTACCAAATGCACTATCAAATGTACCATTATATCAAAAAAAGCGGGAGGGAAATGCATCTCCAGTTGGGACAAAATAATATAATCATCATTTTCCAATTCATCCAACTTTTCAATGTCAATGACTTTGTTACAGATATTATTAAAGAAAATACATAATTTTGTTATAGTGGTTCGCACTTCATCTTTCATGATGCTTCTAATAGCTATTGGTAATAGTTGTTGCATCAACACATGATAATCATGAGATTTCATTCCCACTAACTTCAAATCATCCATTGACACACACCTACTCATATTAGAAGAATACCCATGTGGAACCTTAATGTTATATAAACAACCACACAAACTTTTTTTCTCCGCTTTTGATAGTGTATGCGCTGCTGGCCCCATGTATGCCCTCTTACCATCTTCTCTTAGTTGTGGATGTAACCGTTCTCTTATCTCCATATCAACCAGGTCCAGTCTTGCACTAATTCCATCCTTAGTCTTCCCTGGTATGTGCAAAAGTATATTGACAAGGCTATCACACACGTTTTTCTCCATGTGCATCACATCAAGGCTGTGTCTCACATCAAGACAATGCCAATATGGAAGATCAAAGAAAATTGATCTCTTCTTCCATATGTTCTTCTCACCCGCAATCCTTTGCTGCTTACCCATAATGACATTGATATGTTTCACCCGACTATAAACTTCCTCTCTGGTTAATGCCTTTGGAGCCATTCTATGCTCCAGTAAGCCATTAAAACGCTTTCTCAACCTACGATACGAGTGGAACCGATGAAGAAACCTCCTATGACCGAGGTAGACCATTTTTTTCCCGTGCTTTAGTTGACGGAAGTCTATGTCAGCTTCACATATCGAACATGCCTTATGCCCCTTCACACTGTACCCTGACAAATTTCCGTATGATGGAAAGTCGTTTATCGTGGTAAAAATCATTGCACACAGCTTGAAGGACTCCTTCTTATATGCATCAAACACATCTACACCTTCCTCCCACAATGTCTTCAAATCCTCAACCAAAGGTGCCAAGTACACATCGATATTGTTCCCTAGCTGTTTTGGTCCAGAGATCATCATGGAAATCATCATATTCTTGTGTTTCATACATGGCCAGGAAGGTAAGTTGTATATTACAAGGAGGACCGGCCATGCACTATGGGTGCTACTAAGAGTTCCATACAGATTGAAGCCATCTGTACAGAGCCCCAGCCGAAAGTTTCTTGGCTCGCTACCAAATTGAGGGAACATATCGTCTATTTTCTTACATTGCGGAGAGTCAGCTGGGTGCCAAAGATATCTTCCATCAGATATTCTCTCATCAGAATACCATCTCAACTTCTTCGTTGTTGATGGGCTAGTAAATAGACTCTTAAACCGAGGTATTATAGGAAGACACCACATCGCCTTCAAAGGTTGCCTCTTTGTTATCTGATCTCCAGTTTCACCTCCTTTTTTCACTTTATATCGTGACGTTTTACACTTTGGGCAATTACTAAGGCCTTCATACTCATTTCTGTACAATATACAGTCATTAGGGCAACTGTGTATCTTTTTATACTCCATACCTATCGTAGACAATATTTTCTTGGCCTCATACATACAATTTGGAAGTACATTATCATCTGGCAACATATCACACAACAATTCAAGAAGTGACGTGAAACTACTATCAGTCCACCCACAAGTTGCCTTTAAGTTGACTAAATGTAAGGTCCCAGTCAATCGTGTATACTTAGTAGACCCGGGGAACAAAGGTGTCTCTGCATCAATCCGCACGCTATCATATTCACGCGGATGTGCAAAAGCTTCTACCTCAACATCATGAATCATTCTCTCCATTCCATCATCATCTACCTCAACTTCATTCTCGTGGGACACAGTAGTTGTTACTTCCTCACCATGCCATATCCACGTTGTGTACCGAAGGTTTATTCCATCACAAAGTAGGTGATCCCTTATATCATCAATATTCCGTCTATTCTCATTTAAACAATTCACACAAGGGCAATAATACATCCCATTTTTTGTAGCCACATTCCTTCTAGCAAATTCAATAAACTCTTCCACCCCATTCTCATATGCTTTACTAGTTATCAAAGCATTCATCCAACTATGATCCATTTTTTGACCACTTATGACATTTCCAACAACACACAAGTTTTATAACAATTTCAAGGATGACATGTTTTTTCCTCAATAAATGAGGAAAAATTTCGGGAAGTAAGAAACTTAAGGGGAGGTGATGTCAAAATTGTAGAACAGATTAAGGAATTAAGGAAGTGGTTAGAGTTAGAATTGTGGTAGCTTAAGGAATGAAATGATGAAAAATCAGTTTCTCTTGAACCCATGTATAATTTCGTTCAGTGCAAAGAAGGGATTAAAATTTAATGGTTTTGATGCCTCTAACGAGTTTTAAATGAAAAATTGAATAGGGTACAAGTGAGAGACTAAGTTTGGAGACATTAAACACTAAAGGGGAATTTTTGTGTAATAGCCCCTTATTATGCGACTGTGTTGAGTAATTGAAGGGGAAGGGGATTCCATTTAATTCATTTGAGTTTTAAAATGGAATCTACATGCATGCAAAATTATGGGGAGAGAAGCGCTCTATATTACTTTTAAGCCTATGGAATTGAAATTGCAAAGTTGATTGAGGTCAATGTCAAAAATTGAACTACCATCTAAAAAAAGGTAGTTTCTTGAAAAAATGAAAATATAAACAGAAACACTGCATATACAACATGCTTGACAATGAAGCAATAATATGTGTTTGTGGGAATAAGGACATAGAAGAGGGGAAAAGGAAAAGAGGAGTTACTATTGGCAACCAAGCATATTGCATTTTTAATTTCCCTCATAATAAAAGCTTACCTTTAAAGTTGCCTCCTCTACACTCCTTCACTCTCTTGACCAAGAAGGTAGCAATCAATTTGTAAAGTGGGGAATGAGTATGCGTCTGGCAATTTAATTGTAAGCATAAAATCAATCAGGATAAGTTCATCTTTTATTTTATTGCCAAATCAACATAATTACATCTTCTATAACAAAGAGAAGACAAAAGGAAAGTTTCAAGGACTAGAGTAATAACACTTAAATCCATAAGTATGCGATTTAATAATGAAAGCAACTAACCTTAGTTGATAGCGCAATAGTTTGCTTCAAACCTTTGACCAAGAGCTAAATCATTGTTGCTGATGAACAAACAAAACGAGAAAGGCAGCCTAAAAGCTTATATGCCAACTCATCTGTCAAAACAGAAAGAAAAAGCGCCTTTATGTCTTTCCCAACTACTCTTATAAAAACTATCTTTTCATAAATCTCTAATTAAGATCACCTATTCTAGTTTATTTTTGTAAAATTAAAAAAAAAATCAAATACATAACAATTCATTAGAAAAACCCATCACTTATTACTACATATGATCTCTTTAAAGTTTAAACCCTGGAAGAGAAAGAAAGGAAGGCAACCATGTGTGAGCATGTGACTCATAAGTTGAATTTGACACTATGATAGATGACCCTCTTAACTTCTGTATGTTTTCAAGACACCATTGGTTATCTTAGCATAAGCAGATTCTCATATTTTTCGCCAATAGAAACTCTGGTAGATTAAGGAAATTCTAACTAGAAAGCCAAAAATGAAACCAATCAACATCTTCCATTTCTTGCTATTACACAGCCCCCTCCCACCACCAAAAGAAAAAAAGAGATCAAAATAGTCCATTTATCTATACTATCATATGGTCCATTTAACTTTCAATTTTTTAGCTCCCTGTTTTACTTTCACTCATATCTTCTTTTCTCCTTCATTGGGCAATCATGATTTACACACAAAGATGCAGAAAAATATTAATAATCAAAACCCATAGCTTATACAGTAACAATTTTTCTTCTTTCTCTATCATTAAGTTACACATAGCAACACATACATATATCTATACTATCATATAAACATAATAACTCACGACTTCTTCTTTCTCTTTCACAGATCAACAACTTTGGATAGAAACAGAGAGGTATGTCAGCAAATAAAGCCATTTCATGCAGCAAAGTTTTCTCCCAAGTATATAAAATAAACGATGACAGCAAATATGAATACATACATATTTATTTTAGTTGGTTTCCCTAATATGAACATACATATCATTCATACACAGAATGACATTCCACTTCAGACCACAGACAAAATTTGGCATATTAGCAATACACTTAATGATGCTTAAGTGGATGCACAATCCACATTCCACCAATATAGTCATTTCCCGATTTAATTGGGGTTGGAGAAAAATATATACAGAATAAGATCGAACCCCAATTGTAGGCCATAGGCTAGAAATAGCAAAACAGAACAAATTGCAAGAACCAGACATTATCTTCCTCCTCTCAATTCAGCACATTATTCCCAATAATCTCATACAATCATGTGGCCACACAAGCTCACCCTTAAACAAGAGACCCGATAACAATGAGGCATTTTTACAACAAACATGCATATTCATACATAGATGTTATTGGCTCAACTCATCCAGCCCCAAGACACAAACTCCCAGCCCCTTTGTTTTTCAGTTTAACTTGCATATTCAAAAATGATACTTGTGCCATAACTTACAGAATAAGAGAACAAATCTATAAAAAAACAAGAAATTTTCAATTTAACTTGCTAGATTTCCAAACAAGAAATTTGTTTGATAACGTACCTGAAGGTAGAGTAATCGGCAACGATGGCAATGTCGATAAACAACGACTACACCGATCAGCAGGCTCACGGCGGCAACGAGGAGGAAGCCGAAAGAAGCTGAAGCAAAGGAGAGCAAAATAAAGGTAGGTCAAAAGCGATTTGGTATTTGGTGAGAAACAAACTGAAAGATAGGATGGATTCAAAGAAGAAGCTAGGAAAAATGAAGGATTGGAGGGATTCGGCGAAAGAAACCAGGGCTCACCGACATTCAGCGGAAGAAAATCAAAGCACCTCTCTCACTCGCGACACTGATCAATGTCCCGATATAACAGATGACAAGTTAAAATGAAACAGTTTTGGGGGCTTTTTTAGTGTCTAAGTGGGCTTCTTAGACGCCAAATATACTTTTTTGGAGTAACTTTGGCGTCGAAGAAGCCAACTCAGACGCCTAATGTGAATTTTTTTTTTCTTTCCCACAAGACAAATGCTTATATGATTTTTGGTGCAAGAATTGGTAAACCTTTGGCGTTAAAAAAACTTTTTGCCTAATTTTTGGCGTCTAATAAAATTATTAGACGCCATATATGAAATTTTTTTTTTTCTGCATAAGATAAATGCCTATATTATTTTTGAAGCAAGAATTGGTAAAACTTTTGTGGAAAAAAAATTCTTTGCCTGATTTTTGGCATCTAAGTCCATGTATTAGATACTATATATGAAATTTTTTTTTTTACACAAGACAAATGCTTATATTATTTTTGGCGTAAGAATTGATAAAACTTTGGCGGCAAAAAAATTTTTTACTTGATTTTTGGCGTCTAAGACCATGTATTAGACGCCATATATGACATGTTTTTTTTTTTTTTTTTTGCATAAGACAAATGCCTATATTATTTTTGGCGCAAGAATTGGTAAAACTTTGGCGGCAAATTTTTGGTGTCTAAGACCAAGTATTAGACGCCATATATGAAATGTTGTTTTTTTTTTTTTTTTGCATAAGACAAATGTCTATATTATTTTTGGCGCAAGAATTGGTAAAACTTTGGCCGCAAAAATTTTTTTGCCTAATTTTTGGCGTCTAAGACCAAGTATTAGACGCCATATATGAAATGTTTTTTTTCTTTTTTTTGCACAAGACAAATGCCTATATTATTTTTGGTGCAAGAATTGGTAAAACTTTGGCGGCAAAAAAATTTTTTGCCTGATGTTTGGCGTCTAATAATTAGTTTTAAATGCCAAAAATGAAACTTTTAATTACAAAAATGTCACCGCCTTTTTTTTTACGCCCTTTATTAGTAATAGGACGCTAATTAGGGAAGTAAAATCTATCTTTTGTAGTAGTGAATAGAAAGTCAACCATTGTGCACCAATGGAAGCCTCATCACGTGGTGGAATAACAACTCCATCTCTTCCCAATTCAACCATTTCCATGATTATCATAATAAATAAATGCATATATTTCATAATTCAAATCATAATGTTCCACAAGGAAATTTCTATTAAAATATTCATAATTACTTCACAAAATATTCACAAACAACATATCAATATACATAACAAGTGAAAAGTGGTTAAATTTCGTCTTAATTACTATCACCCTACTCCTAATCTAAGAGCTCAACACACACCAAAAATCAATCTACCACAACCAATTTAGTAACTATTAATAAATCTTTAAAACTCTAAATATTAAAAATATACAAATTTCAATAATAAATTAAAATGCTTGAAGTGGGCAAATTACTGAAAATTTAAGGAGATCATTGTAATGATAAAATTTTCCTAATAATAACAGTGTTTATTTATTTATCCTATTGTTGTTATTCTTATTTTACGTATTATTATTTATTATTAATTTTACAAATATCATTGTTGAAATTGTCATTTATAATGCTTCTAAACACATTTATTTGGTTAAGATAATTAGTTAGCACAAAGAAGCATCAAACAACCACTGATTCTATTTATTTTGTTCTTTTAGCAGCATAATTAAACTATATCAAATTCTATCATTGCCAAGTAAACTCTATATACTTTCAGCTTAATATAATTCTTAACCACTCCAAATAGTTTATGTTTTTAATCTAGAATTTTCCATCTTTTCATATTAGTGTTTAGATCATCATTCTAATAATCCTATGCATGATTTCAGCTATCTATAACAGTCGCTAGCAATTCAAAATAACAAACAGCATAGATGAATAATTTTTAGAACCTCAAAATCCATCCTATTGTGCTATTAATTCACTCACGCATATACACACATATAGAGACGCGCACAAATAGTTAAGATGCAGCAATGCTTTTGTGTTTAATAAATATACCTTGTTGCATTAGCTTTAATTTGTTGCTTTAGTTTTGTATATACGATGACCTGACAGCTACATATTTATATCTATATATTCACACACCCATGCAACAAGTTACACACACACACACACTAAGATCTTAGCAAATTAACATATCTGCATATTTATATATTCATGTGCATGCATTTATGTATTCAGTTAAATATCCCCCAGGCATGCATGCGTTTTTCATATGTATTAATGCATCTGAGTTCCTTTTTCTTCCTCCCTAATAATACTTTCAAACTGTAGCGTGTGTGTGTGTGAGTGTTATACACACATGTAGTAAAATGAAATAGGGGACGATGACAACTAAATGAATGGGAGACGATGACAGCAAGAAGGAAAACGATGATAGCTAACACACATGCAGCAGAAAAATATCGAGGAACCCGATGACAGCTTCGCTGGATGATGCTGGAACAATGAGGCTTGCTTGCTGGTTTTTCCTCTCTGTTCCGACGGCAAAAGAGCAGGGGAGTATGATCTAAGCTTCTACTCTCTCTATCCTTCCTCGTCTGTATCTCTTCTTCGGTCACGGTCTCACCTTTGGTCGAAACAATGTGAATGAGGGAAGTCAAAAAGTAGGGATTATATAATGGATTAACAGTCCGGTCCGAGGAGATACACAGAGGATGTATATGGTGTGTCTGAGTTTAAAGATTTGTTGTGGACGTTGGGCTTGAGAGGCATGGCTACGAAAGATACGGGACAGTAGCGCATGGATATTTACGTGAACAGTGGTTAACTTTAATGCTTTTGTAGATGATTTGTCGCTGATCTTTGTGATGCCGTGTTCAGCGTCTTGCGTACAGAGGGATTATTTGATTAGAAGATAGTGGGTTGGTTTGGATGAAAGTCATTGGTTGGGGTATTTCCTGGAATTATGAACCTGAGATCAATAATTATAAATGAAGGAAGTATGGGCTTTTGTTGATTTGATATGTTAAACATGAATGTCGATAAATTGAGGGAGTGGGCTTTCATGTGGAAACCTTTATTTGATATGGGTCCAGCATATAATGAATATATAAGAGGTGTTTAATAGATAGAATTAAAAATTGGTGCTTTTACCAGCACTCTTGTAGTGTAGTGATATTGGGATTCATTTCCCCGACTTAGGTCCTAAGTTCGATCCCCCTCCCCTTGCCTTGTATCAGGATAAAAAAAAATTGGTGCTTTACATAGAGAAGTACGTGATCATAAAATGAAAGAGAAAGTGTGGTAATTATATGTGTCGTCATTAAAGGGAGGAGTATGTAGGAATTAGTAATCAATATTGTGTTACTTGAGTTTTATTCTAAAATTGTCTCTTACAATTGTCTCTTTGATTTTATTTTTTCTAAATATTCTAAGGAAAATAAATTCCTAATTTTCCAAATAATTAATTTGAACATTTAGCCAGATTCTACCGTTTAATTCTCATATATTATTTCTTAAAAAAAATTAGACATAATTTATTCTTTATTTTTTTTATCATTATCATTATTATTTTTAAATCTTAAAAATAAATTAGGATATTACATGAGTGGCAACAATGCATCTGATTCAATTTTTCCTCAAGCATTTGTGGCCTCTCTGAAATCATAATTGATAAGGCTTGGTATCTTGACTCCGAAGCCACACAACATATCTCAAATACAACTGATATGCTTCAATCTGCAGCACCACCGAAAGGTAAGAGTAAAGTAATAGTTGGTGGAGGTACAAGTTTACCTGTATCTTACATAGGCTCCACATGCTTAAGTAATTCATCGTCAGCTCCTAAGTTACTGTTGAACAAAGTATTGTGTGTACTAAACATGCAAAAGAATCTAGTGTGTATTGCTCAGGTCACTAAAGATAATGGAGTCTCTATTGAATTTTTTCCCCACACAAGCATTATTAAGGATCTGCAGACCAAAAAGCCCCTCCTGACTAGTGGTGAGGCTACTAGCATGTACAAGTTGAATGATGCATCAATACCAAATTGCTCACTGAACTTGAAAGCTCAAAGTACTCAATATAACCAATATGGTTTCTGTCATCTCACAACTGAAGTAGATAATTTCACTCTATGGCATAGGAGACTTGGCCATCCAAATGTAAACATTATAAAGAGCATACTAAATTCTATCAATGTCTCTATACCTAAGACATACACTGATGATAACTGTACTGCTTGTAAAATGGGAAAAAGCCATAGACTTCCATTTGTAGCATCTTCTACCATAAAGCCAATGGAATTAGTCACAATGGATTTATGGGGTCCCGCTCCACTTGCTTCTAAAGGGTTTTTTTTATTACATAGCTTTTGTGGATGCATACAGCAGATTCACTTGGATATACCTACTGAATAAAAAATCTGATGCTCTTGCAAAGTTCAAAAAATTCAAAAAATTTACAAAAAACAAATTCAGTACTAAGATTCAGCAGGTTGAGAGTGATAATGGTGGAGAATTCTTGTCTTTTACTCCTTTCCCCATGCAAAATGGCATTCAACATAGGGTTACATGTCCCTACACATCTGAACAAAATGGCATTGTTGAAAGAAAACACAGATCCATTATGGAGATTGGCCTAACCTTGCTTGTTGCTGCTTCACTACCTCTATTCTATTGGGGAGATACATTTATATCATCTGTGTTCTTGTTAAACAGATTACCTACCTCTGCTCTTCAAGGTCTTACACCTTATGAGAAACTTCTAAATGCCAAACCAAATTATTCCCTACTTAGAGTCTTTGGATGTGAATGTTTTCCGTACCTACGCCCCTACAATAAGCATAAGCTTGAATTCAGGTCTGCCCATTGTCTATTCCTTGATTATAGTTCATATGACAAAGGCTATTAATGTCTAAATAAAGTCACTAGGCGTGTATACATTACTAGCCATGTGCAATTCCATGAAAATACCTTTCCTGCTCAATCCCAATTCAACATCCGTCATGCCTCTTCTCAGTCAATTGCACCCACAAAATTCAAACCACCTATGTCAGTAGTTCAAAAGCCTCACCATATCTCATATGTATCTCCTACATCTCATCATTCTCGTTCATCTCATACAGCAGTATCTCCTTCCACTCTCCTTCTCAATCCTTCACCCTCATACAGCAGTATCTCCTACTAGTAGTACTACTGCCAGTAGTACTACCATTCCTATCTCACCAACCCTCTATGTAACACTTCCCCAATCAATTTCAACACTCACTCAAAGCAAAACTGGTGTGTTCAAACCTAAAGTGTTTGCGGTAGCTGAAGATGTGTCTATTCCAAAAAATATTGATGAAGCCCTATCTGACCCTAATTGGACCAAAGCCGTTACAGAAGAATATGAAGCTCTTCAAAAGTTTCGAACATGGGAGCTTGTTCATTTGCCACTTAACAGGAAAGTTATTGGCTGCAGATGGTTATGTTGCCTGAAAACTCATGCTAATGGCTCTATTGCAAGATATAAAAGAAGGTTAGTAGTAAAAGGATATTCACAAGAGGCTGGCACAGATTATCGTGATACTTTTAGCCTTGTGGTGAAAGCTCCTATAATTCATGCTCTTCTAACAGTTGCTGTCACTCACAACTAGAAATTACACCAAGTGGACTTCAATAATGCCTTCTTGAATGGAGATTTGACAGAAGAGGTATTTATGGAGCAGCCCCCGGGTTTTATTCATTATGATATAGAAGGAAAACCTATTGTTTGCAGACTCAAGAAAGTTCTCTATAGGTTGAAGCAAGCACCTAGAGCATGGTTCATAAAATTGAGCACCTATTTGATGACTCTAAACTTTGTTGCAACAAAAGCATACTCATGTTTGTTTATCAGAAAAACAGGCACTTATGTTACTTATCTTCTAGTTTATGTTGATGACTTAGCAATTACTGGATCAGATGAAACAGAAGTTCATAACCTTATTGCTGAGATGAGTATTGTTTTCTCATTAAAAGATTTAGGTGACCTGTCATATTTTTTGGGCATCAAGTTCCAAAGATCCTCTAAGGGAATTCATTTTACTCAGAAAAAGTATATCCACAATCTCCTGACAAAAACTCATATGGTTGGTGCATACGCTTATGGATCTCCCATGGTTGTAAATACTCATCTATTTGCAAATGACAACCAGCTATTTGTTGATCCACACTTGTATAAAAGTATTATAGGTTCCTTACAATATCTATGTTATACAAGGGGTGACATTGCCTTTACTGTTAACAAATTAAGTCAATTCCTCCAGGAACCAACTGTGAAGCAATGAAATTGTGTTAAGAGAATTCTTAGGTACTTAAATGGTAGAAGCACTCATGGTTTGCTAATTAAACCAGTGCAAAAGTTCAACATCCAATCTTATGCAGACTCATATTGGGGTCAAAACAAAGAAAAACAAAAAAGAAGATGAAGTTCAGGTTCTGCCAGAAAATAAAAGATCCACTAGTGGTTTTTGTGTCTATCTTGGTGCAAATCCAATATTGTGGGTCTCAAGGAAGCAACAAGTAGTAACCAAATCTGCCACAGAGGCTGAATACCGAAGTGTAGTTGATTCAATTACTGACTTAATGTGGCTTCTATCATTCCTAAAAGTTATGTGCATAGATGTTGTAAACATCCCTTGTATCTGGTGTGATAATACAGGGACAGTAGCCCTCTCATCCAATTTGGTCCTACATTCCAAACCCAAACATGTAGAACTGGATGTTCAGTTTATCAGAGAAAAAGTAGCAACAGGTATTGTCACGGTTGGATATGTCCTGTCCGCCTACCAAGTTGTAGACATATTAATGAAGCCACAAGTGTACAGTATGTTTGCTTACTGTCGAAACAAGTTAAGTATAATATCTCAAGATGAGGTTCATAATGGTGACTTCCCCGATATGAAGATAAACCAATTGGAAGAACTAGAAGAGGAGCTAGATTTTAGTAAGCAGAATGTTAAATGATTAAAGTTGTTACAGATTAGTTAGATGAGTCAACCACGTGTCAATGCTAGTTGAGTTACTGAGCTGACGTGTCATGTAAGTAGTTGTATTGTGTTATGGTTAAGCTTTTCTCTTTCTTTTCAGATCATAAGATCACGCGTATCAGACTGGTCTATATAATGTAAAAGCATGAATTCATTACCACTTAATTTGATTAAATTCTCTGAAATAAGTTTAATATTCAGAGTTCTTGGCATTTATGACACCCATAATAATACGAATCAACAACAACAAAAAAAGGGAAATTTTTTTTTGCTTTCTCAAAACCATAGTTTGGGATAAATTAAGAGCTTCTCTCATTTTTCCAGCGGTCGTCTGCAAGCACATCATCAAACCATGGTTTTCAAGCATAAAAGTATTTTTTTTTTTCTCTTCAAACAGGCACAAACTTTGTTAATTTTATTATCTAATCAAGTTTCAATTTGTCAAACTACCTAAATTTTTCATAAATACAACCCTATATATTTTGTTTTGGGATTGTTATCATGCTGGTTCTTAGGGAGGCCCTCTTTATTATGTCCAAAACAACCCTAGAAGAAGAAAATCAGATTAAGCCCTTCATTTACAGAATCCAAGAACTCATCTAGCACTTATTCCTTCTCCAAATCAACTTAATTGCAGATTCTAGCATAGCTCCCTCGATTTTACCATCAATGCCTCTAACTTGAGCGAGATTATTAAGGTCAAACTTAATTGTCTTCCCAACCATATCACCTACTTTCTCTAGGCACTCCGGCTAGATTATAACAATGCATTGCTAGGTTATGAAGTCTCATCCATATAGCATTTTTTCCCAGTTTTTTAGTTAAAGGGCTGAACTAAGGGGACCAAGTTAAATGGCTATTAATTTAGTGCTGCAAGTTGACATAGGGTCCCTCATCCAATATATTCTTTTCTTTTCTTTTTTGGTAAAAGACAAAATGATATAAACAACTAATCATTTAGTATCTTATGCTAGTAACCTAAGCTTGGAAACCGTTGGACATGATAATTGTTTTAATTAGCTCCAAGTCTAGAATATTAAACATAGAGGAGAGCTAACCTTTGAGTCCAACAACAACAAGAAGCCTTATCTAGTAGGTGGGGTTGGTTATATAAATCACATGAAGCCATTGGGCTCTAATAACAACCAAATCCTTAAATAGGTTGTTAACTAAAATGTCCTTACCAATGACTTAATTCTGTCTTCCTTTACTCTTTCTTACAAGACTCTATACTATTTGATCTAACCTTTGAGTAACAATAGTTTAATTTGATCCCTCAAATAGTAAATACAACAGCTTCCCTCCATGGCTTGAAACAACTTTTGCAATCTTCATCTGGTATTTTAAGAGACAGTTGAAATTCGTTAGTTTCTTAGTTTCCTCTTTTGGTTGCCCCTTACTGATTGCTGTTACTTTTGTTAGGTTAGTTTGTATTTTGCTCTTTCACTTGACTCCTGTTAATGCCTAAAAGTTTATCACTACAAGAGTTCTGTTGATATTTCTCTGCACCATCTTGCTTCTCAGGGGAAGCAGGAACCAACAAATTCTTCCTATTTCTCCTGAGAAACAAAAGTTTCTTGTACAATTTCATCATTCACATACATATTTGAATCCATCAAGAATCTAACCTTTCTGTTTCATGTCACAATGTTTTGTCCATTGATCCTCCGGTATTCTTTTATCAAAAAGTGTTCATAGATATCCTAGGTGAATCTCATAATCAACCCATAGAAAGTGCTAATGCTTGTTATAATTACAAACTATACTCCAATAAATTGTCTCTTCTATAGATAAAGGTCCATATTTTTTTTGTCATACTTTAAATGTCTAATTTGGTCTCTATTCACAACAACTATTAACTTTAAACTCTTTATCTAGCTTACTAATGGGAAAGCATGAGCTCCTTACACCAAACACTATTGCTAATTGAGATAAAGCAAAAAGGCCACAAAAGCTTCGATGGTACTTTGAGATGTGTATGAAACAGTGTTGAGATTAGAATGTGTTTAAGGTCCCGTTTGGTACAGGGAACTCATAACTGGGAGAGGGAACTTAATAGAGTTCCACGGAGAAAATCTATTTGGTGCGCTATGTTCCTGGCACTCCCAATTCCCGCCTACGTTCAAACTCCCATGAACGCAGGAAATAGCTATCCCTCCAAAAGTGGCAGAATCCTGAAAAACTCCCTAGGAAAGTGATTTATTGGGACGAAAAAGCCCCTCTAAAAGCTGTGTCTAATTTAATCCAGTTGCAAGTGACAATTTTGAAGGAGTAGCCGAAGACGACAGTGGCAGCTTGAAATCAAAGACTGGGCGAGGAAGGTCGAATCGAGGTAAGAGTTGAATGGGTTTTGTTGTTCTTTCAGCGCTGTGCTTCTTTTATTAAATCCGATGCCCTGTTTGTTCGACAGTAGGAAATAGTGGCATATATGTATTCGGTGCTCTGCTTGCGAGATTTTTTCTCAGTTGAAACACAATTTCCTCCTCCACCCACAGGGCCTGCAGCCCCCATGTTCTTCCCAGTGAACCTCCCGAACTGCATCAATAAGACGGGCCACTACTAGGAAATCCCCAACCAAGAGGAAGAAAAAGAATTATTGACATTTTAGTTTTTGTTTCATGTTTACAGTGTTTTTGTAATGTGTAATATCCTCATGTTTTCCATTCATTTTCAGTCAACCGAAAATAAATGGAAGTTGGACTAATGGCATGACGTAAATAAGTGAAAGTATAATGTTATAAACTTTGGCCATGCTCCCACCGACTTTGCTTGGAAATATTCATTAAATCATTTGCCTTCTAATACATTCTTCGGTCAAACAAAGAAAAGAGTGAAGTCAAAAAAAAAAAAAAGCAATGGCACCAAGGTAATTAAATTAAAAAGGAAATGCTTATTATTGGTTTATTTCTCCACCGCCTTTGACCATCTAATATCAATTAAATCATCTTGCTTCCATTCATTTCGGCCAGGAGCAGCAGAGAGAAGCTTACAAAATCAGCTGAAAATGGCGTTTTAAATGTAAGAAGAGAGAGAAAGTGAACCTAGCCAAAATCTCCTACCAAACCACCTCCAATCCAAAAACTCCCTTCATCAATCTTGTTCTACTCATTGAAAGCTTCAATTCTACGGTTTCGGTTTTCTCATAGGAGGAGTTTCAAGTCATTGGGTTAGTGGAATTGCTGTCGGAATTCTAAACCGATTGTGGAATCATGGTGATAAGGTAAGCATAAGCTTTATTTTAAACCAATTGGTTTGAGATTTGGATGAGTTTTCGAACACTTAGGAAAACCCTACATTTTCATACATTAGGATTTTTGGAGTTTTATAATGATTTATTCATGAATATGCGATTATACGATGATTTGATCGCCTATAAACCTAATCTGGTGGTTAAATTGTGAATTGGTGAATTATTTTGCATTAATTTTGAATCTGATCTGAACAGGGAAGGTACTTAGAGTTTGAATTTGGTCATTTTGATTGCTCCATTGTGTTCAGAATGAAAAATTGTGTAGGGTAAAGGTTCGGTAGAAATTTTGGAAGCTCCAGGATCGAATTATATCGAAACTATTTTGAAACCTCCAGCTTGAACAGTCATTTTGAAATAAATGTTTGGGGCAATGAATGAAGTCCAATTGGAATGAAATTTTATAGGATGAAAGTAGACATAAGAGGAATTTAAGCCAATATTAAATTCTTTAATAAGAAAAAGGAATTTAATGAATATGGACACTTGGAATGGGCTTATTTTAAATTAGTAGTGGAAATATTTATCGAGGAGGGATTAATTATATTTATATTGTGTTATTATAGAACTATTGGTGATATTGTGTACTGGGAAATTTATTTACATCCGTGATCAACGATCAGGTAGTAACCTTAATCCTCATATATTCCGTGTGACTTGTGTATGTATGTTTTACCTTGTATATCGCATACATTTAGTTATCATTTATTTCCGAGTACTTTGGAACCAAAACATGCTATATGCGATAAGGGTCTTGCTGTGTGTCGTGCCTGGTGGTCTGTGCTGTGTGCTATTAAGGCCACTGCAGTCTATGCTGTGTGCTATTAGAACTGCTAGTTCCGGATTTGGCTGTGTGCCTTACTGTGTGCATGATACTAAATGCTATGTGGTTTGTGTATTTATTATTGGTTTTTCTTACATGCATAGTTATACATTTTATATGAGATTAACGGTTACTCTGGGATTCCCTTATGAATCCCAGCCCATTTTAAGTCCTCTAGCAGCATTTCTAGAGTGGGGCAGTGTGATAGAGGTAAGGCCCTAGAGCAGGACCAGTAAGAGGATGGATGTCAGTGATATTTCTTTTGGATACTTATTTTGATTACTAGATGACTGTAGTATTTCATTTTGGCCTGTCAGGCACTGCTACTTGGATGACTGTATATTTTTTATCCCTTTGCGGAAATGTTTATCTTTCAATATTTTTATCAATATATTATTGTCTAAACTAGTGTATGCTTTGCTGCTTATACTCTGATATGTGACGTAAATTTACCTAAGGAAAGTGAGTTAGAGTTGAATATAAGTAAAGGATTACACTGTCCGCCACCCGAAAGGGCAAGGCCAGTAGGTGTGTAACATAATGATTCAGGAGTAGGTTGTTTGACATTTTGTAAGTTATTAGTCCTACTCAATTGTTTATTGAACTGGTTTAGATTGTATCATGCGAGTTCGAACTTCATTGTTTCATTTGAACTTGAACATCTGTGTTATTTTGCAATTCCTCCCCTGTTTCTCGTCTAAATTAATGTCCGCACCAAATTTCCTTAATTTGGTGTTGTGGCCTTATTATTGTTTCCATGTTCGTCGTCCTTCTCACTACTGGCAGCCCTTATGATCGTCGCACTTTGATCCCTTCAACGCCTCCAACTACTTTCCTCCAACACGTGATTTGCTTTGCTTTGTTTCTCTCTGATTCACAAAAGAGTAAAAAAAACAAAAACAATTTGTTTTCTGCCTTTTATTTAAGGGCATTGTGGGAATTTTACCTGATTTTCCCACTTAACCAACACCCAATTCTTCTTAGCAAACATTTTATTTTCCCTCAATTTAAGTTATATTCCCATGTCTACTAAACAGTTTAAACTTTTTATGTTCCTTCTTATCTTCCTTTCCCTTCCTTTCCCTCTTTTAAATTCCTTTCCCTCATTAAATGTTCCATGTACCAAACGGGACCTAAGTGTCATTGCATGAGTGAGTGTCACCTGCGCCAAATGCAAATCTTTGAACAAAACCCAAATCTAATCATTAAGGACTACTCTGAAGATTTTGAGAATTCTTTTCTAGCTCACATGAAGAGGAGCCATCGGTTCAGTCGTATAGCAGCTAATGTAGTTTACAATGAATACATTACTGAAGATAAAGATCATGTTCATATGAATTCCACTCAATGGCTTACGCTAACAGAGTTTGTCAAGTATTGGAACTAGTTTCTTTGCCTACTCAAAGGATAGGTAGGGAGATCAACTCATCTCATTTGGATTATCCAGAAGAGATCTATACAGCCCATATTTATTTTTTAAAAAAATTATTTTAATGGGTTGAGAATTTAAAATTAAGATAGTCTCTAGATTAGCCTTTTTTACAAAAATGATTTATTCATTTAAAAATAACTAATTAAAAAAATTAAATCTAGACCATCGGATTTATTTGAGTTGGTGTTGGAAAAGTACTATACATAAGTCAAGACAAAACTATTTTCACAAACTTACCTCTCGTACTCGTACACTGTAAATTTGGTAAAGTAGCTTCTACCGTTAATTAATTCAAATAGGTACAAATGGATGGTCCAAATGAGATGAGAGATAGGTTGGCCGTCAAGTATTTGGGTCGAACTGCTATAAGTGTAAGGTTGAAGAAACACCCAAGGGTTGGTTTATCACATACATTGATAGAGATTCTGAGACACTTTTTTCAAAGAGAGGGTGAAGAAGAAGAGGATAAAGTCTAACATGGCTGAAGAAGAGAAGCAAGAGAAGGAGATATACAAAAACAAATAGAAAAGGCTACCATTGTTTCCGATCAACCTTCAAATGCTGAGCTTCCCAGAGAGTTAAAAGTGGAAGAAGGGGTTAAGATTGGTTTTTCTCTTGGTTCATCAGCAAAATCTACAACCAAGTAAAAACTAGAGGGACCAAAGGCGGTGTTCAACGAGGTTGAGGATGCCGAAAAAGAAGAATGGAAAAGAACCCCGTAGGCTCTTTGAAAAGAAAAAATAGTGGTGGTTGGAAAATGACATTCGATGAATTGATATACGGGAGGAGGAGAAGGAGGAGGAGAAGGTTAATAGAAAAGATTACTGGTGGTATGGGGGAATTGTTGTCAAGGTCATGAGCAAAGCTTTTGTTGATAAAGGGTATATTACAAGCAAAGGAACAAGGTGTTGTATTAAAAGTGTTCGACAAGTATATGTTGGGGAAATAGGAATGCTTGAAAGCAATAATGCGCTTAGAGCCTTAGAGTTGATCAAGCTGAGCTTGAAACTGTGATTCCCCAAATTGGTGGTCTTGTGAAGATAGTAAATGGAGCTTATAGAGGATTTATAGCAAGATTGTTAGGGGTTGATACAGATCACTTTTGTGCAGATAAAAAAGGGTTCTTATGATGGGAGAGACTTCAAGGCAGTGGAGTACGAGGATATGTGCAACATAGCACGGTGAGGTTAATACGCCATCATACTTTACTCATCCCATTAGGAAGGATCGGTATCATGATCACACGACATCATTGTGTCCAAGAACTAGATTTATAAGAAGTTTATGTCCATAAATTTTTTGAGTATTTTTTCTGATTTTCTTCTACTTTTTTTAAGAGGACATACTATTTGATAGTATACTCTTTTAACCGGCATATCTAATGACATTTTTTTTACATTACAAACGATAAATGTGTCTGTTATATTGAAAGGAAACATGTACTTTGCATCAACATAATTGTAAATTTTTTTTTCACTCTGATGAGTCTTTCATGACCCTCTTCACTTTTTATTTCGATGATCTTAACAAAGACGATTTGAAAACTGCTCAGATAAATTGTAGAAAAACCGTGCGCCAAATTGCCAACCCCATGCATATACGAATTTAGTGCTCCCTCCAGTATTAATATATATTTGGAGGATTAATATTTATACTAAATATAAGATAAAATTTTTATATTTGTTAATCTTTTTCTAATTTAGCCTTATTGTTATTCCCTCAACAATAATTAAAGAAGAGGGAAACGAGGGAAATAAGGAAAGTAATTAGGGAATTTTAGAAATTAAGTAAATACATCTAACCGAGGAGTAGCTTATAAAGTATACAAATATTCAAAGGTTCTTCCTCTATAATCATGTAATTATCTTATGAGAAAAGAGATACTCTTTTTTTAGCAGTACGTATAATACTGAAACTATATTATTTCTTATCAATTTTTCTGTTTTTCGTTTGAACTGCCAAAAATATTCAGCCAGCAAGTTAATATGCTATTGACTTCAGCATCTCACGTTTACACAATTAATTATACGAGTATTTATATTACGTCATATTGATTTGTTTTCGATCTTTTGTTCATTATCTGTGTCTTGCTGAATTAACCCAAAATGTGGTCATCAAGTTTCTTTTCATTCAGACCGATTCAACTTTTGACTCCCATCAATGATATTAATTTATAAATTTATGGCAATCTGCTTCATTAGTTTCTGCTATTCTTCAATACTCTCTGTGTTCTTATAATCTAGGGGCGACGAAACTGCCATAAAAATGGCAAATACTCCCTTCAGTTCTAATAATAAGACATCCGCGGCACGTGCGAGGGTCCTTATTTGATTATGACTAAGAGAGCATTAATAGGTTAATCTTGGAAAGAGTTAAGTAGAAAATCTGCCCTGGAAATATATGTCGAGAAGCAATGCTGTCATGTAATTTTTTGAGGTTCAATATCATCCCATAAATTTTAAAACATAATAATATTGTTATTTTCTGTCAAAAAATTAATTGTTAATGTCAATTTTTAACGGTACTTGATAACATTGCTATGTTTTTTAAAACTTCCGAGGGTGACATTGAACCTGAAAAAACTTTTAGTGCAATATTGTTCCTAGACATATATTTCCGGGATGAATTTGCTAAGTAACCTTTTTGGAAAAGTCTGACAAATATTCCTTACATTAAAACCAAGATTAATTCCCCTATTATATTTTACATTAAGTACGGGAGGAAATAATAATAAGAGATTGGCACATTGGATGAGGATCTCACACATAGTAAATCAGACTGATTCAACTTTTGACTCCCTTCCATGATATTAATTTATAAATTTATGGGAATCAGCTTCATTACTTTATGCTATTCTTCAGTACTGTGTTCTTATAGTCTAGGGGTGACGAAACTGCCATAAAAATGGCAAATACTCCCTGGAATCCCAATAACAAGAGATCGGCGCAGGCAAATGAGGGTTTCTTATTTGATTATGGTTAATAGAGCATTAATAGGGTAATTTTAGAAATGATTAACAAATATGCCTTACATTAAAATGGAGATCAATTCCCCAATTACCCTCAATTATGTTTTACATTAAAGAATAATAAGATATTGGCACACTAGATGAGGTTGCTCGCACACATATATATATTTCCCATAGAGTTTTGATATTTGAGATGATGACCTTTCTTACTAAAACATGGAGATAGTGATCTCTAACAACCACTACTAATGACAAATTATTCTCAATCGCATCAACAATAGTCTTAATCTTGTTGTGTGGGTGTGTACGACCACGGATTTATCTAGCCCGTGGTTTGGGAGAATAAAGTAGAACATAAGTCTTCCCCATCAAGCCACAGGTTTGATTAAATATATGATAAAATTAGAGAAAGATAAAAGGTAAAAATATTGAAAAAAAATTCCACTGCAAAATTATTACCCAAAACTGCTTGAATTTTGTTTAGGTGCAACTTGTTTTTTTATCTGCGTGCAACTTATCTTTAAGTATGTATAAAAGAAAAGGCACTTGCACATCATTATATTAAAGATGAGTTACACATTGCTCTATAGATTTGAGTTTGGTACTTTTAGATAATAAATTTCAAAGAGAGATATTTTTTTTCTTTTCTAAAGATGAAAAAAAGGCAATGGGGTCCTAACTTTTTATATACATGTGGGTCTCACAGACACACCATGCCACACTAATTTTTCTTTTATTTTTTAGAAAAAAAATACCAATGTAAAAACTAGGTGCTAGTCAAATGGTATTAAAATACTTTCACTGTGTTTAATGTAAGACTCAATTCACTAATTTTAGTATATTAAAGGTGTTTGTTGAATTAGTTAATAGATATGTTTTGTCTGAAATACTTTTATCATCTTCCCTAATTTCCTCTTTTCTTCTCCTATATGATTATTGTTGAAAGAAAATCAATAGTGTTAACTTGAGAAAAAATTGGAAAAAGTGTGAAATAGGTCTTACATATTTAAAATTTAGATCAAATTCTCAATTAGGTCCTACATTAAAGATCAAATGGAGTATCTTATATATCTACAATTAGGAATAAGCATGGACTGGATTAAACCAATTAAACCAGGTTTGACATCAACCTAAGGTCTAGTTTGGAGAAGACCTTAGGATGCATAAGGAAGCTTGTAGTCTAGTTTGGTCTAGCACTAGCTTGATGCTGAGCTAGACTAGACCGAGTTTGATGGACTATTTGGACTGATTCAAGTAGTACATGTCCTAAATTTTAAAAAAAAAAATTAATTTTTTTTAACTTTAGAAGGCAACATTTGAACCTATTAAACACAATTAGGACCATAAAGATAATAATATAAAACACATCACATAAAATTAAAACATCATAAATCTATAAGAATATCTAACAACAATAAAAAAATATGTTGAAAAAAAAATAATTAAACATAATAAATACAATTAAGATAATAAAAACACCTATAATCGTATAAAAATCATCATAAAAAATAAAATTTAATTATAAATTAAAAAAACTCCAACAACATTAAATAAAAATAAAAGAAAACATTTAAATTACAAAAACATTTTAAAAAATTTGATCTGGACCAGACTGGACTAGTCCAAGTGGTCTAGTCCCTGGTCTGGAACTTAGTCCAACCCAACCAATCAGTCTAATGTGATTTTATTATGTTGTATATCTATACTAGACCAGATCAGACCGGATCAGCTCAGGTTGGACCTGGACCTGGACCTGATCAGGACCACCTGTATTTCGCTCACCCCAGTCTAATAGTCATATGTACACATGCACCTTCCCGACTCTCATTTTCTTGAACTTCACCAGGAAGCAGTTCAAAAGATCCTTTCTTTTGATCCGTATTGATATTCACTTGAAGAAGAACCTTTGATTAATTGAATCGCACTTTGCGTGGAGAAGAGAAATGCTTTGAAGCAGCGACCATGGCGGCCTCAGGGCCCGCCTCGTGATGATCAGCCTCCGCCGTCTTCTTCTTCACCTCATCATGGCCACCATTGAAGCAGACCTGCCAGGATCTGAAAATCGATGAAACCCTTCTTCTTCTCTTACTCTCACCTTCACCCATTTTGCGATCGACCCAAACTATAAAGTTAATAAAACACAAAGCAGAAGATATAGAATATCAAAGTGTTTATTACATGCTGATCTGAATCAACCACATAAACTGGAGAATCTGATATATGAGTTGAATGAATAAACCAGTTGAATCTGATTTATGAGTTGAAAGAATAAACCAGTTGATGTATTATTATTATTCTTATAAATGGACCATATGTGTGCGTGCTTGTCGCTGAAGAAGCTAATTACACTTGGTCAACAAGTGTCTTCCTTTGATTTTGTTGTTCCTTGGATTCTTCGTTTTTTTTCCCTTCCTCCAATGCTGCTGTGATATCATCGAAACAGTGACGTTTGAAATCAATAACAGTGCTCTTCTTTGAAAAGTAAAAATAATATTATTGGTCATGGTGCTTTGCAGTTACGGATTAGAAATAACTATGGTGCACGGATCAAAATCCTTGAGCTTTTCTTTCGGATGTCGCTACCCTCTTAGACAATGAGATCCGTTGTAGCATTTAACATTGAGATTTTTTTTTTTGTGATGTTATTATTATTATTATTATTATTTTGTAATATTAAAAAACAACCTTTGATTTCCTGCAGCGGACCCTTATTCCACCCTCAATGTCAAGGAGGGTAGTCACATCCTTTTCTTTCCTTTTCTTTCGCATTTTTCATTCTATGGTCTGAGATATACTCCTAGAAAATACCCTTAGCGTGTTTAATAATATAATATGTTTGAATAAAATATATTAACTACCCTCATATTTTTTCAAAATTACAAAAACATTCCTTTTATTTTAAAAACGTATATAGAACTTTTTTGAAATTAAAATGCATATTACAAAAACCTTTTTTATATATATTTGAGATTTCATTTTTATCCATCTAACTATTAGTTAACAGTTAACCGTTAAGTTTGACTATTAAATATTTATTTTTAATCAAAACATCCCTCTTTCAAAAAATAAATAAACATTTATAAATGCCTAAATATGAAACCAAAAAATAATTATAATACATATATAATCAAAATTTCTAATATATTATAAAATTTATTAATTTTTATTATATTATAATTTCTTAAAATTTTATTCTTAACATATTTATTGAAACTTATTTATTTAATCTTATTTTAAATGACTAAAAACATTTTTCTTTTTTCCCCACGAGACTTAAAAGTAGGGGTGAAAACATGCTAAGCCAAGCTTCACTTTTAATGGGCCAGATATGTTTTGCAACAAAGTGGTCTAAGTCTAGCTTATGGCTTGTTACAAACCTTAATTACTTTTGGCCTAAGCCTAACCTATACAAAGGCCTATTAAGGAGGCTTGTTAAGAACAAGCATTGAACCTATTAAAGATGTCTATTTAGTACAATTATATTTTCTTCAGATAGAATAAATACTATTTTTAGATAGGATAATTACTTTTTTTCACATTGAGTTATTTACTTTTTTTTTTTTTGCTAGCATAGAGTAATTAACAGACTCATATCGACCTAATAGGCCTAATATTCTTCTTAATAAGCCTATGTCTGGCCTGGCCTTTTTAATTAACAAGTCAAGCTTGACCAGGCCTTTAATAGATCAGGTCACAAACCCCTAATAGCTCATCAGGTGTGTTTTCATCCTTATTTGCAGGGCGTGGTTTTCTTTATTATATATTATTAATTAATAATGCAAATTTGAGATACTATATAACTTATACTAATTTTAAATTTTATTTTTTTTGAATACGTTTTTTGCACAAGTATTTATAAACATGTTTATTTAATAATGCATCTATTAAAATATTTACTCATATTTTTAATTAAGTTTTCTATGTTTGCAAAAATTAACAGATAACTATTTGCAAAAATATGAAAAATAATAAATAACATAAACAATTTTAGCTAAAATTAGAGAATTAATAATGATAAGGGTAGGTTAGTAAATAAAATTTATTTTAATTTAGTGATTCTAACTGAGTTTATCAAAGAAGATATCCCTAATTGTATGATTATAGTTTGTTGGTAGAATCAAGAGAGGGTGGTAACTTTAGATTTGAGATATGGATTGAAGGACTATTGAGTAAAAGGGTTTTTGTCTAAATAAGAGTAGGACAAAACATATGCATTATAATTTTATTCAAAGATAAGTTAGAAGTTATTAAGGCTAAACTGAGAGATCAATTCATTCCATAAGTGACAAAGTTTAAATATATATTTTTTATTTTGGATCAATTATTTGACAAGATGGTGAAATCGATGTGATGTTCATCATAAAATTCAAGTTGGGTGGTATAAATGGAGAAAATCTATTAGAGTTATTTGAGATTAGAAAATAACTAATAAGGTAAAACATAAAAGGGAAGTTTTATTGTAATACCCTAATTTTCATAATACATGTAAATATTGTATTTTTGTCTATAAATTAGCAAAATATAAAGGTAAATATGTGTCTCAAAGAATTATAATCTATTGATTATATTCTTATCCAGATTTCACTTTAGAATTAATTAATTAAAGGTTAATTATGAGACATTATTTAGGGGCTATAATTTAGCCTAAAGACAAGAGGTAAATGACAAAAAAATTAAATAGATATTTAAGGAAATTAAATGCATAATGATTAAGGCAATTTATGCTAAAATTGCATAAGCCTATTAAAAGAAAAATGCATAATCAAATGTGAACTAACTAGTGTAAGTATTTTCAATTTGATTAAAGACAATTAAAGGCAGTAATTAAAGACTAATTGCAACATGATTTAAGATAATTAAATCATTAAGAATGGACTGCTCATTTTCAAAAATATCAAGGATTAAATGATGAAATCAAATGCACTAATGACCTTGATTAAGTAACAAACCAATTAGACAATGGCATTTGCAATAAATGAACACTTAAGCACTTGTTAAGAGGATAATTAAGCTTAATCAAGGCAGCCTCAAAAGTCAACATTTGCAACTATAATTAAGGGTTAGGATTTGTGCACATGTAAAGCCATCCAATGGACTAAATTAATTACCTAAATTGGCTTAATCCTCATGAAAATTAATCAACCAATCAAAGCAATTGACCATTGGATCAATGCCACATAAAAAATCATCCAATGGCTAGGGAATTAGGGGAAGGAATCATCCACGAGGTGTAGGGTGAATGTAAGCTCCCTTAATGTGCAAGTTGGATGTAATGGATAGGGGGAGAGAAGCTCAATTGAATCTCCACAAAAATTACTACTTGAGCCATTGATATTTTACTATAAATAGGGGTGTTGCACCTCTTCAAATCCTCACACAAAAACTCACTTCAACAAACGATTTGAGTAGAGAAAAATCATAGGAGCAAGGTGAAGAAGGAGTAAGAATTTCAAGAGGTAAGTTCTTAAGCTTAAGCTTTTAGTTTTTGGTAAAATTGTAGTTTAATCTAGGAAATTGTTAAGTAAATTCATTTACATGTTTTTAAGGTCTCTAATGTGTTTAAAATGAAAATTAGAGTGAAAAAATGTTAGGGAATAAGTTTTGAAATCAATGGATCAAGATTGTGAAAATTGTAGAATTTCCAGTTTTGAATCCTATGGTGGCAGCAAACAAAGAGGCTAGTATTTTATGTATCAAATGAACTTTAAAAATCATGGAATTTTCCAGTTATAAAGTATACATCTATGTCTTTCTATTGATATATAATAAGTGATGTTTTAAGCTCTAGACAAGGAGTTAGGAATTTTTCAATTTTTCAATTAAAAAAAAGGAATTTTTGAAGTTAGGCCTAGTTCAGGATATTAAAATCTGAACAGTGGTTGGAAAAAATTACAACTAGGAATGACTCAAGGATTTCAAGTTTTAGGCTTTATTTTTCCAGAAAAATAGACTTGTTAAGGGAAATGTTGGCTTTGGAATCACACCATTTTGATTTTTTTAGAATTAGTTATGATTTTTCAAAGTTATTGAAAAATCTAACCAAAAAATCTAGCAATGCGTTTTTAAGGAAAAAATAAGGGTAAAAATGGAAGAACAAATCATTTAAGGGTAAAAAGGTCAAAAGAGGTAAAAATAACCCTTAGGATATTTTTTCAAGTTATGTGGTATTGATTATAATATCATATAAAATATGAAAAAGGAAATAATCCGACGATAACATTATAGGATACTTAAAAAGGCCGAGGTCGGATTCAAATGATGGGTGTATTGGTAACTACGGTGTGAAAGATACGTTTGCATACTGGTAACTTTAACACTTGTGTGTCTTGTATTCCTATATATGATTGTTTGATTCATGTTGAGTGATAGACAAGACAATGTCTTAGGTCATGCACCGTGGCTAAGATTGTCTTAGGTCACATATTTGTATACATTCAGTTTAGTTGTGATTTCAACTTGATGCGCTTTATAGTTTTGATAATGCCGCTTGTATGTTTTCCAAACGTTGAGAACATGTGGGTTTCGTGGCACTGGTTATGTGTAAACACTGTTGACATGCATGTGATGTGTGCTATGTATTATTGTTTACTAAATGTAATGAATATCTATCATATATTGTTTATACTTTGCATATGAGGTTAACTGTTACTTGAGATTCAATGGGTATTGAATCTCAGCCTTGACCAGGTTCAGGAAAGCAACCTGGATCTGGGAAGGCAACGGAGCTGAGAAGAGGTGAAGTGGACAAAGCCATGAAGATGCACCAGTCGAAGACAAGGGTCTGTAGAAAGTTATTAGGGTCTAGTTTCTGGCATGAATCTAATAAAGTTATTTCAGACCAATTGGTGCTTAAACTAAGAAAGAGTTTGTTGGTGGGTTGTCATAAGTCACCGTAAAAGACGATGAGACTCCCATTAGACTAAACACTGATCTGGTCAATATGTTTAATTAACTGTGTTGGGTTCCAAGCCATAGGTCTAGTTAAAAGATGTATTTGAGTTCTTTGTAATTGTATCACATGAATATTCCTTCGGGATGTTTAATTTACCAGCTTATGCCTAGACATTTTATATCAGTTACTCATTGTCCAAACGTTAATGCATGCTCTCCGTTTTGCTTTATTCTGATATGTACACCATCAACTCTGTTGATATTTCTAATACTAAGTGTTACCATACATAATAAGTAGTACGGAATTTAGGGTATTACATTTATCACATTACTATAAGACCGACAATATTATATGGTAGTGAATGTTGGGTTTTAAAGGGACAACATTAATATAAAGTGAGGTAGTTGAGATTAATATGTATCATATAAGAAAAAATCTTAATGATCATACACGCCAATGAATTTGAGCAAGATTTATTAAGAAGAAAATGGCAAAAAATCATTTGAGGTGGTTTAAACATATTTAAAGATGGTTATTGGATGTGCTAGTGAGAACAGTCAGTCAAGTTGTATGGACTCTTCGACAAAACATTCAATGAGGTGATGTTATAAAGTGAAATCTTTTGGTTAATAATTTATTTAAAGATATGGTTTTTGATAAAGCACATTAGCATCATGCAATCCATGAATCTGACCCAATCTAATAAGATAAGTTTTTGTTGTTATTAAATTGTGCTATCAAAACCAATCCTATTTGAAGTGTTATCGGATAGTAAACATGAACACTTTTCTTTATAAGAATTTAAATATTAGTTGGTCACATTGTGACAAACTAGTTCATTCCACTAAACCGAAATTTCCTTATTAATAGGGTGGATATCTTTTAAAAGATGAACTATAAATGAATAAAGACTATTACGTAGTATTTATAATCTCAATAGTAGAAGAACATAACAGTAATTGTTTGTTTATATTAAGTTTTTTTTTTTTTAAAAAAAAAAGCTTTTAAATCCTTTTTAAAATCATGTTTTCCTACGGTGAAACAAAGTGTTGTTAATTCACTTTGGTTTGAAACCCGAATTAACCAACAAAATAATATAAGTTTCTTCTCAAATACTTCTATTATAAATAAAGAACCGGAAAATTAAACTAATAAACATGCTATTACTTGTAAAGGCATCTTCAACACTTGAAAGGTAATTTCCTATCAAATCATAAATTTTAAAGTTTATGTTATCATCAAAATCATAGAGATTTACAAAAACCATATATATGTATTGAAAACAACAAAGATAAGTATTGAAAATTTCTAAGATGATTAATGGAAAAAATTGAAAATATGATTATTTAAAATGTTAAAAATAAGTATTGAAATATGAAATATTAGTATTGAAAATATAAATGACTGCCAAATTAACTAAAAATTAATTCCCACACAAAACCATACTCTTTATTTTAATTTCAAAATTTTTAATGGTTATTAATGTCATTGGAGGATTTTTAGATGTTACTACTTTTGGATCATGACAATTTGACATAAGAGCTAGTTGGGAATTAGATTTAGTCTGAAATATAATATTTCAATCTATTTTGTCTCCTGTATTTATTATTTTTTCAAAAATTAATCTACTTAACTTAAAATGATATCTAATCTAATGTTACATATATAAGGCTATTTTAGAGGTAGTATCTCACATTTTTACAGATTAATTAATTTATTTTATTTTCTTAATTAACTAAATTAGTTAAGTAAATTAGGGATTGAAGCGAGTATTTTCCTTACCGTTAACTAAAAAAAAAAAAAAACTAAACAAGATTGGGCCAACCTAGCTATCTATACTTGTTACAGGTACAATGAAAGTAATATAAAGTAGACAAAACTTAAGATTCCACGGTGATAAGAATCAATATGGACATTTTACCAAAAAGAAAAACAAAAAAAGAATCAATATGGACAATTGATATGATGTTGCACTAACAAAGGCAAATATCCGATGGCAAATAAAACAAAACAAAACAAATAAACGAAGGCTAATCTCTATGACCAAAGATTCACTCTAATTTCCTTTTTTGATACAAGACAAAATGAGATTAAAATATGGAGTTAAGTTTAATTTGCATGTTTCAAACTATAAGAGTATAAGAGTACTAATATTTGAATTAGAAAGCCTAATAAAAGAAGGAAGAGAGAAATAGTACTAATACAAATAGAGGAAAAAATAGGAATTAAAGCTAGAATTTTCTTCCAGGTAATGTCAGTGGAAGGTGTATGAAACATTTCTTCACATAATAGATTGCCAGTGGAAGGCTAGTTGCAGCATCAAGAAGAAGTGGGTTATGAATCCAGAATAAAGAGGCTCTTAAACATTTGAGAAGAAAGTCAATGCCTACAATTGTTTGATTCCTCAACAAAAATTCTTTTAATGACGATCCTTTGTAACAGATGACCCCATGATAGTAGTGTTGTGCCAATCCATTGGATTTGTGCAACACAATACCCAACCTTAATCATTAATCAGATAAGAGGAGTCACTTGATGGATTCAAAAGAGACGGATCTTTCTTTGTGTATGATGAGAAATTTGGATAGAACTTAACCTCATGCAAGATATCCATAGGATCAGCACGATTCCCATTATGTAAGGCCATATTACGCCTCCTCCAAATGGTATGAAGCAAACATATTATTTGGCAAATTAAAGAGTCAAGTCCATCAGGAAATAGCTGTAACAAAGTTTGTTTTAACCATCCTTTGAATTCTTGAAAGTTCAGGATGGAATCCTGATGAGTAAAGTTCCAAATCAGAGGGATCTCATTACAGGGTATGATACAAACAAGTGCTCTAGAGATTCCTCGACGTCGCAGCCAAATAAACACTAAGTAGTGGCATTGAGATGGCGTTTCTTCGAAATATCACAAGTAGGCAACACATTTTCATTAATTTCCAAAGGAAAAGAATATGCTTTAAGGGAAGTTGAACTCTCCATAAAATTTTCTGAAAGTCATGATGGGAAAAATTGTTATTAGACAGTTCTAAAAAGATCTGAGATACTTCATCGTTAACTATATATATATAATATATGCCTGTTGTATTAGCAGTCCACATCAAAGAGTCTAGTAGATTTAAAATGGAAATGGATGTATGGAGAACTACCTGTGTAATGTCTGGGGCATATAAATTACAAAGCAAGGGGCATTCCATGAGACTAAATTCCAAAAATAAGGAAAATGCAATAATAGATCAGCTACAAGATGCATATTCATCAAAGAAGCTTGATCCTATTGCATGGGACATCATATGTGGTTGTTGATAGATATTGATGTAATATCCCAACTTTTCAAAAGCAGTATAATTTTTTTTTTTCATCAGAGTAGAGCATCGGAGCAAGAGAGTAATTGATACATATATTCAAAATGCTGTAAGTCTGGCTAATTACAGAAACGGTACAAAGACCGAGAGTTTTTGAAGTAAACAACCACAGAGGTATTCCCCTGACATTACCCACGCCGTGGCAACAAAAGATGGTCTTCAGCCGAGTTCCTATAAGTGCTTCTTACCTTTCTCCTCGGTCCTCGGACCTCCCGATCCTGAAGCTATGTTAAGAGCTGAGGTCCCATGCATACGGACCCCAGGTAACGGTTAACCTCATATTTATATATACGATATATAAACACAGCAAATGAATCACTCCCAAATATGTCACTCCCAGTGAATGCAAATGTACCGCTTCCAGCGAAATATACCACTTCCAGTGAATGCAAATGTACCGCTCCCAGCGAAATGTACCACTCCCAGTGAATATAGATATACCACTCCAAGTGCATGCATATGTTCAGTTATCCTCTAACAACACTAAGTAATCAAACAACACACCACCAACATGCATACAACACACGTGCCACATACACGCATACCATAAATATCAGAGTTAGAGTTATAGTACGCGAACGTACCTTCGTTGACGCTATACGGTATTTCTGGCGGAATACTACGTTTGACAGCGATACGACGGCGGTACAACAACGATAATAGCAGAAACAACGGTTCGTGATTTCAGATATCCTATAAGGATAATATCACGTTTATGAATATTTAATATCATAATAGGCATTTTAGGTACAAATTACCATTTTGCCCTTAGGTTGACAAATCGACGAGATTTTGCCAGAGCTTCGCTATTTTAATCCTAATCTTCCAGAATTTTAACATATCTCCAACTCCATAATGATTTTCGAAATTAATATCTTAATTACCCCTAGAACATGATTTCTAAACATACCTGGAAGATTAAAGATCAACCTAGTATTTCTACTACAACTACCGAAAGAAACACTAAAACTAAAGACTAAGGACCGAATAACTTACCCGGCACTTTCACTACTAGAAAACTGATTTTTTGCGGCGGAATTTTTCCCTCGCAAAACAAGCATTTTCCGTCGCAAAATTATTTTGCGACAGATTTTGCGGCGGAAATTTGTCCGTCGCAAAAAAAGCCCTCGCAAATAATTTTTGCGGCGGAAAAAAGGAATTTCCCTCGCAAATTCAAATTTTGCGGCGGAACAATTTTCCCTCGCAAAATGAGAGATTTTGCGGCGGAAATATTTTCCCTTGCAAATTCCAAATTTGCGGCGGATAAATTTTCCCTCGCAAGTTGAGATTTTGCGGCGAAACAAATTTCCCTCGCAAAATTTTTTGAATTTGCGAGGGAATTATTTTCCCTCGTAAATTTGCGATGGAAAATGTATTTTCCCTCGCAAAATTAAAAATTATTTTAAAAAAAATCATTAAAAATTATAAAAAAAAATAGAAAATAAAAAAAAATTGTATATCATAAAAATAAATTATACAATCATCATACAAGTTTACATAATAAAAACACAATATTATATAAATTATAATGTTCTAAAATGAACTAAAAAAAACTCTAAATAGCAGTAGTCTGGCCATCGTCACCGCCAGTATCGTCGTCACCACTAAGAGGCAGCCCCGTACCTTTGTCTTTCAATAGGGCATGGAGAAGTGCTTGCATCTCACTAATAATATTTCCTTGCTCCCTCATCTTCTCGTCTTGCTCCAGCACCTTCTGTTCTAACATCTTTACCCTCTTATCCTTTGCAAAACCAACATTATGAAGTCAATTTACTTGTAATACTTCATTTATATGAAAGAGGGAGTAATGATTTGCGATTGATAACAAAAGTACAACTCTACCTTCAGGACCACCTCTACTACTGCCGGATGAGCGCCTCGAAGACGACTTCAGTTGGGTGGCAGAAGCACCCATCCCGAAGACTCTCCCCTTCTTGTCCATTCCGCCTGTAGCCTGAAGGAAGATACTCTCGTTATCGGAATAAGAGGACGACGAGTCGCTCTAAATCTGTAAGTCTCTCTCCTACGTCAGCTGCTGATAGGTCTCCTACAAGCACAAACATACAACACAAATAATGCATATAAAATAAAAGAAAGATGTTACTGTTTGAAACAAATAATAAATGTAATTAATATCTCACCGCGAATTGCTGGGACTTGGCGTTAATCCAACGCTTGCCTTGACCCTCAACCGGCTGGGTATGAGTCCACTCAAAGGTGGTCCAAGGAATCAAATCGGCAGGAACTTCCCCAGACGCTGCCTGCAAACACAAATGATAATCATTCATTAATTATTGATTAAGTACAAAATATTAAAAGCTGAAGTAGAAAATAGCATATACTTACAATCTTTCGTCGATGCTCACTAACTGGAATGCTGCCGCCAGCATATGACGGTCCATCCATGTGGGACCTATTTAATTTATTTTGCTCACTTTGCTTCAAAAATCTTTCGTCGGTGGCCCACTTGTCAAATAACTGGCCTGCAACCTCAGGCTGAATCCAATTTTTTTTTTCCTTTTTCATGCCTCAATTTATATAATTTATCAGACAGCCACTTGCTTCCCTTGAAGTTATAAGCCTTCTTTAAATTTGGAAGATGCTCGGGCAAGCAACTAAACTTTCCCTGAAAAACAATACTAAATAATTAGTGCTCTAAATTATACAAGTAGTTAATCAATTTGCATTTTGATGAGAATAAAAAATTAATAACCATAAATCACATAACTTACCAATAACTCAGTGAACCAAACATCTCGCTTGCTCTGAGGAATCGCTTTCCATGTGGCCCAAGGTTGATCAAAATTACGAAATATTTGCTCGGCCATGAAATCCGCCACCGGCTTATAAGGATCAAACTTGAAAAAAAAAAAGAAAATGTTGCAAATAGTAGCATACAAACTAAAGGTAAAAAATCATAACATTACATGACTTACTCGGTGCTCCCTACAGGACGGATCCACATCTTCCCTGTCGCAAGATCAATGGATCCCCAGACTAGGTCGTTAGAGGAACTAGCTTGCCCGCCCTGGCTATGAGGCGATGCAGTGTACTGAAAGAATAAGTATATTGAAAATTTAGAACATAGATGTTTTAACAAAATATATGTAAATCAGTCAGAAATCATAAACTGAACCTGCTCTGCCTGATGGTGTGGTGGATATGTATAAGTGAAAGGTTCACCTATATCGCCCATAACAGAGTCAGTAGTAGGCGGTGAAGATGAAAAATGAAGAGGCGGAAGCTCCGGGGAAGAGCTAAGCCCTCTGACTACATGGGGGGTAGATGATGTCGGCCTACCCCCTCTGATAGGACGGGCTGGGCCGCTACCTCTACTATATCCACTAGCTGAATGGCCTCCTGGATGCTCCATTTCTGAACACTTATAAACATAATGCCAAAATATATATAATTATAAGAAAGTTACTTAACACAATAATAACTAAGCAACGGAGTATCAAATATAATAGATCGTCATAAATAACTAACTTAAATCAATCGGACGATTCCTGTTCTTCCTCTGACGTCTTATAATCGTCGAATTCAGATTCAGTACTAGAGTAACCCACTTGTTCCTCATCGTCTGATTCCGCATTCTCAATTTGGATAGGAATCAGCTCTAAGTCTCCAGTGGAATCAAAGACATTGCAAGGTACATCTTCCTCGACATTACTTACGGCAAGTACATGTTCCACATCTGCTTGGAAGGGTTCAGTCATGTCGTCATTTGTTTCTGACTCTTTTGAAGTAGGTATAATATTTTGTGCTTTGGTTTTGATAACTCCCACCCACTCTTGACGGGATGTAGGGTAATATGTAAAATAAACTTGTTCTGCCTGTTGAGCAAGAATGAATGGGTCATAACTAACTGCATATCTCCGTGACCACTCGATCTCAACATTTTCATATTTGTCCACCTTTGTACCACGCGGACTGTTATCAAACCACTCACATTTAAATAGAATCACTGACTTGTCCCACTTGTAATCCAGCTGAATTATATCAATTAACTTGCCGTAGTAGTCGCACTCCACCCCGTCAACTAGGCCACCTCGACAACATACACCGTAATTGCATGTTTCCGTATTTCCGTTAGCATCAACAGTTACAAACCGATACCCATTGATTACATATTTTTTTATCCTGGTAACAGCTGTTGCAGACCCGTAAGCTAAACTCCATACAACATCATGGGGAGCTGACGCATAAGCTGAACTCTATGTTTTTTGCTCGAAGTTGTCTCGTAACCAATGAGGAAATTTATCCTTCATGAATTCATCGAGGTCGGAATCCGAGATCAAAGGATTTATTGATCGGACCCATTGTGAGAAGTATCTGTAACAAAAAGAAAGAAATTAATACTTTAAACCGTAGCAGTTACTGAAAAGATGAAATCTTACTTTAAGTACGGGGCGGCCTCTTCACAGTTGTTTAGAATGTACCACTCCGCTACTTTCTTATCGCTTCCTTCCAGAGTTGACCTACAATTTGTTCGAATGACCCGGCCAGGATAATTAAATATTGATATTTGACCACTCGTCTCACCGCCATCATCGTTGCGAGGTACCCCCCTCCATCTTGATATAACTTCAGGGGGATAATAGTATGAGGCAAATTTGGTGGCCTCTTCGACCAGATACGCTTCTGCAATAGATCCTTCAACGTATCTTGTATTTTTGATCTTATATTTCAGTGTGCGTAAAAACCTTCAACGGATAATTAGAGAGTATTTATAACTTATGTCACAGTGTGTTTGAATTAATCACAACGAAAACAAATATATATTACCTTTCAAACGGATACATCCACCTATATTGTTGCGGACCTCCTACCCTTGCTTCGTACACCAGGTGAACGGGAAAATGTTCCATTGAGTCAAAGAAGCTAGGAGGAAACACCATCTCTAACTTGCATAGCATTTTTGGCACACTCTCCTCCAACTGCCGTAACTTGTCGACATTAAGTTCAGAAGCACAAATTGTTGTAAAGAAGAAGGAAAACTCTGTCAGAGTATCTAATACATGCTTCGGTAGTACCTTGAAGGCCCACGGCAATAATCTCTGAAAGAAAACGTGACAATCGTGACTCTTCATATCGCGTAACTTCACCTCGTTCAAGTCCACACATCTTGAGAACTTTGATGCATAACCGTTCGGTAGATTCACACTATTAACCCACTTCAACAATTCTAAATTCTGCTCTTTGTTCAAGGTGTAGGGCGCCCTAGGTTTGGAAATCCGACCCGTGGCAGTCTCTACCAAATGCAAAGAAGGCCTTCTACAAATCTGTTGTATGTCAAGTCTTGCATTGATTGTATCCTTTGTCTTACCCTTGGTGTCCATGACGGTGTACAGAATATTACAAAACACATTCCTCTCAATATGCATGACATCGAGGTTGTGTCTTAACAATTGATCTTTCTAATATGGTAGCTCCCAAAAGATGCTGCGTTTGTTCCAATGATGTTGAACGCCATATCCCTCAGGCTCACTGTAAGCAGCTCCTTCTTCAACACTTTGAATGTGCTTCACCCTCTCCCATATTTCTTGCCCACTTAAACGACGAGGTTTAGCTGATCGTTCAACCACATTCCTGCTGAAGTCTTTTTTGTTTCTTCTAAACGGATGATCGAGGGGTAGGAATCGCCAGTGCCGGTCAAACCAAGATACCTTGCGACTGTATGGCAGGCTAAACCCCATGTTCTGTTCAAGACATATCGGACATGCAAGCTTCCCCGATGTTTGCCATCCGCTCAACATCTCATATGCAGGGAAATCATTTATCGTCCACATTAAGGCAGCACGCAGGATGAAATTCTGACTCAATGATACATCGTACGTAAGAACCCCCTCACTCCACAACATCTTCAACTTGTCTATCAAAGGCCTGAGATACACATCTATTTTCTTTTTTAGGTTGGATGGCCCAGGGATTAATGCGTTGAGGAAAAAAAACTCTCTTCTCATACACATGGATGGTGGGAGGTTGTACGGAGTCACAATCACAGGCCAACTGGAATAAACCCTGCCGGTTTGGTTGAAAGGAGCAAACCCATCTGAGCATAAACCAAGACAGACATTACGGGGATCGGCTGCAAATAATGGATTCGCCTCATCAAATTTCAGCCAAGCTTCGGCATCAGATGGATGCGTGACAAATTTTTCATCCCTATGATGCTCTCGGTGCCATCTCATGTGAGCAGCTGTTTGTTCTGACGAATACAATCTCTGAAGTCTGGGCACGAAGGGAAAGTACCACATCTTGCTTAATGGTTGAGTGGTTGTTTTCCCTTTAATCTTCTTATACCTATCATGTGAACAAAATTTACAAGTACTCCGCTCAGCATCATCCTTGTAATAGAGCATACATCCGTTGGGGCAGCAATGGATTTTTTCACAACTAAGCCCGAGCTCTTTCACCTTTTTCTTTGCTTGGTAAAAATCTTTCGGCAAATTATTGTCATTGGGAGCAACCTTACTCATGATCTGCATCATTTGATTGTAATTCTTCTCGCTCATATGGTGATCAGTCTTCAAGCTTAATGTTGCTAGGGTAGCCGATAGCGAAGAATATTCACTATTTTCAATGTGTTCGCAACCTTCCCATAAAGGACGTTGGGCATCTTGAAGCATTTGATAGAACCTACGGGCCTCCGGATTAGGATCCTCTCCCATGTGTGATGGTTGATTATGCATACCGGTCTCCTCTTCCATGCATGAAGGTCCAGCATGAGTCACGGGATCAAAATATTGGCCGATCGACGGTCCAGCCGCATCCATCACCAACTGCTGATATTGATTAAGGTTGACTCGATGAGTACTGTCTCCGTAATAACCACTTGGTGTCTGTTGGACTTCCCCGTGATGCACCCAACATTCATAATCCCTCATGAATCCTTTTCTACACAAATGGATTCTGACTGTTCCCGCGTCATCAAATTCGAAACACCTACATCTCACACACGGACAACTGATCGAGGTACTTGAATTAGTTGTGTGTGCCAAAGCAAATTGGATGAACTCTTCCAAACCGTCTAAGAATACTCGAGTAAGTCGTTTTTTCTGAGTTAGACGATTGTACATCCAACTCCTATCACGATTGCCTTCCATACTTCCCCAACCCAACCTTGCACGGATAATTCTTGGAACATAATACAATAATACCAACTAATTAATTTAGCTATTAACCTAAGTGACAAATACAACTGGCCACTTAACAAATTCTCTCCATAATTTTTTAATTTTTTTCCTCTTATTTGTGTCAAACTTACAAATTATATCTACAAATATTTCTCCTATAATTATAAAGTGATAGATAACATAAACATTAAATTTTTTATTTTTTTTATATTAAAACTAAGTTGATAATTTGACACTGAATACCTGCAAAATTTCCAAAGAATAAAATATTGTATTCACTCTTATTAATGATTTCAGGTTTAAGTTGATTAGGATCTAATAGTTAAATCACTTAATTAGTAGATTAAAGACAAAACATCTAAATATATATAAACTAAATGATTTTTTTTATTGTTGTTAAAAATATAAATCTAGTAACAATTATACACAAATTGTTATTCTAATGTAATTCTTAAATATATTAACATTTATGTGTTATTTAGTTTATGTTTTCTAAATTAGAAAATTAAAACACGAATATACCAATTAACATAAAAATGTTATACCACATAAAATAAATTTATTGTATAAGTTATTAATTTATTTATTTTTCAAAAAATTATAAATATATGAATGTCTTATATTACATCCAATAGTACACATTAATTTATCTTTAAATTCACATAGAATTATATTACATTTTTTCTTTAAACTCATGAATTTCCTCAAAATCATTACACAAGTAGTTCAAAGCTATAGTTAATTCAAATTGTTAACCTCTAAGATTTTATTTTTATCAATAAGTTATGAAAATATATTTAGGCAAAAACAAAATTAAAATAACAAAAATTTGATTTTAATATATTTTAAATTTAAATTATTAAAATTAATTCAGCATCATAATTTTTCATGTTCTAACAAAGAAATATTTATTAAATTCATATATCACAAAAGCATGCGTTTTAAAACATATTGATTAAAGCTAACATATTCAAAATAGCACTAATCATAATTTTTCATATACACAAATATATATATATATATATATATATATATATATATATATATATATATATATATAAAACAGTCAATTAATGGCAAAAAATTCGAGCAAAAAATAAATTAATGGCAAAAAAAAAACGAATAATAAATCAATCCCAATAAAAAATGAAAATAGCACTAATCTTAATTAAAGCAAACATATTGATTATCACATGCAATATTGATGAAGAACTATAGAATTTCAGGAAATGTCAAAGAGGAGAAAAAACACATACCTCTTGAAGGATATCTTGGAATGGAGAAAGAAGAGCAAAGACGGCTCACCAGGATGCTTGGACTGAACGTTGGCGGTGGAGGCTAGGACGGAGCAAGACGCAAGAGAGGAAGAAGAAAGGAGCAAAGACGTAGAGAGATAGTTTGGGGACAGAGCAAGACGCAAGAGAGGAAGAAGAAAAGAGCAAGACGCAAGAGACGCAAGAGAGGAAGGCACGAATCAAAATGAAGAAGGGAGGGTCGGGGATAACATATATTTGTGGCGGAATTTTTATTCCGCCGCAAATTTGCGGCGGAATTCAATATTCCGCCGCCATTTGCGGCGGAATAAAAATTCTGCCGCAAATTTGCGGCGGAATATTCCGTTCCGCTATAAAATTTTGCGGCGGAACGGAATATTCCGCCGCAAACAGTCCTGCCGACAATTTGCGGCGGCACGTGGGTGCCGCCGCACAAATTTGCGGCGGAAACCCAGTTCCACCGCAAAATGTTGCAGTGGAAACAGGTCTTCCGCCGCAAATTTAAGGCGGAAGATTTCGTGCCGTCGCAAAATGTTGCAGCGGAACTGTCTCTTCCGCCGCAAAATGTCGGCAAGACTGTGTCCCGCCGACAATTTGCGGCGGATGCCGCCGCAAATTTGCGGCGGAATAAAAATTCCGTCGCAAATTTGCGGCGGAAGACCTGTTTCCGCCGCAAATTTGCGGCGGAATATTTCTGTCCGCCTCAATTTGCGGCGGAGAAACATTTTCCGCCGCAAATTTTCTAAATTTGCGACGGATTTAATATTCCTTCGCTATTTGGGACAAATTTGCGATGGAAGTTTATTCCCTCGCAAATTCCGTCGCAAAATGGCTATTTTCTAGTAGTGTTTGCTATTTCCACAGACTCTTCCTTCTCTCTAAAATCTCTCTCTAGAAAGCTCTAGGATTTGTGAAGAATGAAGAGAAGGTGAAGGCTATTTATAGAAAAGACCAATGACATTTCGATAATTCCCTTGAACTATGTCTGGTCAGTTTCTGATCATTGGATTGCACTTTTTTGAGGTGGCACGATTCTGGCCTTACACCTCACTATGATGACCTCATCCTGAGTCATCAAAGTGATGTCATGCTTGCATCATCTCTTGATATATGTGCCTTTATCTGATAAAGTTCCCTGTTCGGTGTCCTAATCGCGTAATCTTGGGAAATCTCAAAATTCCGGGAGCAAAGTCCTGAAGATCTTTTCTTTTTCTTTCAAGATACTTGGGTTATCTAAATTTTTGATCTCATTAAGGACATTCTGTTGTCTGCTGAATATTTCGGCCAAACACCATTGGCTACGGAAATTGCGTCTGCCGACGTCAACTTCTGGATAAAAATCCACTGATTAATAATATACTCTGGTTTTTACCAACTTATCCCCGGATTCCAGTTTATGAATTATTTTCCATCGGTTCTCATTTCTACTATTTGTTCTAACTTCACAAAATATCTTCTTGGCCTTATCTCATGATCACTTTGTCGGTTACGGAAATGACTTCGGAGAGAGCCTAATTCGAGATAAAAATTCACTTGTCTATAATATACTCTGACTCTAGAAACTTAGTTCATGGTTTTCTAGGTAGGATTTTATTTCTATCCGTTCTCGTTTATCCTGTATAAAATATCACAATTATAATATTATTTAATTACTAAATATCTTAGATATTTTTTCTTAATTTCCATTTTAATTTTTCTTTATTTTTCTTCATAATTTCGTTTATATATATATATATATATATATATATATATATATATATATATATATTTATTTATTTATTTATTTATTTTAAGTAATTTCCACCTTTTTCTCTTTATTTTATGTCTAAACAATTAATCATTAATTATCTAATTAATCACTTACTAATTGTTGACAATTTTCTTAATTAGTAATAATTATTATCTCACAACTATTTCACTGACATTGGTAATTTATGCACCATGCATAATATTAAAAATCATGGGGTCCAATATGGTCTCCCAATACTTTTAGATTTTTCTCTTGTAATTTTTCTAAGGTAATAATTTAATAAATTACCTAAATTAGAGACAACATACTTTCCAATTTTTAATAAATATTTAGTTGTCTCTTAGGATTTTATCATAATTTTCTCAGGGTATTTTATAATCCATAAATATTTTAGGGACCTATTTGCAAAGTATCTAATGTTTTAGGGACCTTTTCGCGCATTATTCAATCTTAGGAAAGTATCTAATGTTTTAGGGACCTATTTGCAAAGTATCTAATGTTTTAGGGACCTTTTCGCGCATTATTCAATCTTAGGAGAAATTATCCCAATAACAAGATGAATTCAATACAAGGTGTTTGAGACCTCATATTCACCTATTTTCAATAGGTATATTCTACAAATTTATGATATTTACCCTACCTCAAATTTTAGGGTATTACAATTGAGGTACCATTACCCACAAGCCATCTTAGATTCCGAACTACTAATGGAGCATTTTCAGCTAGAGAATTCCAAATCCACGATGCATTATAGGGTTCCTTGATAATAATAGGAGTATCAAAATCTGTGTATTTAACCTTTTGAGTTGTGGCTGAAAGAGAATGAGACTTAGATGGAATAACACGCCAAATTTGTTTGGCTTGAAGTGCTTGGTTGACAAACTTTGTTGGTCTCAAACCTAAACCCTCGTTCTCTACAGGTAAAAATAGATTATCTCTCTTAAGAAGATGAATTTTACGATTTGACCTAGAAGAACCCCAAAAGAAATTTGCACAAGAAGCATCAATGTGATTACAAATGTACTAAGGCAATTTAACGCATGAGAGAATATGAATATTCACTGAAGCTAGGACATATTTGATGAGAGTGAGCCTTAAAGCTTGAGAAAGAAGCTTAGATTGCCATGACCCGATCCTTCTTTCTACAGAGTCAACTACCTGCTGATAAATAGAAGATTTACTTTTTCCTAGATCAACCCAAGTTCTTAGATATTTGCCCAGTCTGGAACAAAAGTGAAACCTATAATCTTAGAGAACCTAATCTTATAAAAAAGTTTGCATCTTTCGCATACCTAACGGCCTCATCAAACCCAAAAATATCAAAACCTAATCTCATTTTCTTGGTCCCTTATCTTACCTTTTCTATATCTAATCATGTTTTTGTTGTCATGTGGAGCCCTTCAAAATATTTAAAGTAAATTAAAAACCATTTTTAAGAGACTGAAGGGTTTTATGTTGAAAATATTAATTACTCTCTCCGATCTTAGTGTAGGGCTTAATTAGGAAGTAGAAGTTTATTCTACATATAAATATAAGACTTAATTCACATTTTTATCAATTTTTTTCCAAATTAACCCTATTAATATTCCCTAAAAAATAATAAAATAAGAGAGGAAGGGAGAGAATTAAGAAAAATGATTTTGATGTTTTAGAAAAAAAAATCAAATAATTTAACTAAAATATTCTTTAATATACTATCTAATTAGTTAATTATGTATTACATTACGGGCACGAAGAGTAGTTTCAATCATTACAGTTGATTTTTTAAGATTTACAATTAAATTATGTTGCTAAGTTAGTGAAGGCATTTTCATTTAATTATTTGTCTTTTGATTTTTAACCTTATTTCTTTATCACCTCAAAAATTTGTGGCATCTTAATGTCTTTCAAGATTTACAGTTGAGCTTTATGTTAAAAATGAAAGAACTTATCTCAATATTTAGTAAATATTAATATTTACAATTGATTTTTTAAGATTTACAATCAAGTTAAGCTACTAATTTTGTGAAGGCATTTTCATTTGTTTTTAACCTTAGTTCTCTATCATCTCAGGCCTCTTAATGTTTCTTTTTCCTCTAGAATTCTTATTATTTCTTGAAATTTCTAAAGTGCATGGTCTTTAAGAATACTTCACTTTTTTTAATGTCCTCTTATGTCATTTTCTTTTATTCTTAAATACTTGTCATTGCATACAAATGCAATGTATATCATTCTATTTGTCATTTTCTTTTATTCTTTAATATCTACTTATTTTGAATTAATGATTGCTTGTTGAATAATATTACTTCTTATAAATTAGGTTGTAGGTCCAATACTTTATATAAAGTAAGATATATACACTCTATTGTTTATGATTTATAAATAATTTTTTTAATTATTTTTATATTAAATCTCATACGTTGTACAAAGTTTGAGAATTAAATCAATTAATCAACATTATTTGAAGTTCAGAAATAGAAAAATTTATAATTATAATATATTTATATGTTACATTTATTTTTATATTAAATTGCATATGAATCTCATGTATTATAATAAATTTTGATGATTGAAAGTTGTTAAAAAAAGTAAAGTATTAATATTTTAAATATTATGAAAATAAAACCAAGATTTTTAATTATTTTTTTTTTTGATACACATAGTAGTGGAGGGATCAGGGTTCAAACCTTGGACATGGGAGAGAGGAGCCAAACTCCCATGCCACCGCGCTACTAAGGCCACTACTACAAAAAACGTAAAAAACATCCTGAATTAGAGGCAATAAATGTTTTTTTTTTTCAGAAAGACATTTGAATAGAGGTAATAATATATAAGGCGTCCTATAGGTAATAGAGGACGCCTTAAAAAATGTGTCCTATATTAACTATAGGACGCCTTTATTAAGGCTTCCTATAGTTCAAATAGGACGCCTTAAAAAAGGCGTCCTATATTAACTATAGGACGTTTTTTTTAAGGCGTTCTATTTTAATTATAAGACGTCTTTAATATTTTTTTTTTTAAAAAAAATCAAAACCCTAAATCTAGAAGAAAAAAACATACCCAATGTCAAAGGAGGAGAAGAAATATACCAAAACCGGAGTAGATCTAAGCCTAAATCCAAGAAGCCTCACATTATTATTTAGGACGGTACAGAAATGAGCCACTATCAATTTCAACAAGACGCGCAAAAGACAAAAAAGTAATCAGAAATAGCCCGAAAGACGGTACAACATCGGTTTTCACCCAAACAAAAACAAATCGAGGAGATTACCTTGAAAGCAACATAGTCATCCATCTTATTTGACAATACAAGAGAACATGAGATCTGCTTCTTCAACTCAACTAAAGAAAACGAACAATTAAGGGGAAAAAAACGCATATATCCTAACAAAGCCCTAGACAAAATAATTAGATTATATATTAGTTTATAAGTCATACAAATTATTTTAGAAAAAAATAGAGCTGACAAAACGGGTTGAGCCTGTCAGGCTAGCTAATTTAAACTCGTCCAAATAAAGGGTCGTGCTTGTATTTTAGGTGGTGTAAAAGGAAACCGAACTCAAACTGGCTAGCTTACAGGGTTCAAATAAGAGGGTCAACTTGCTAGGATTAAGGGTCGGCCTTTTTAAGCTTGCATATTTTTATTTATTAAAATAAAAATACTCACTCTTGTTATACAACACCTCTTATTTGTTAAAAAAAAAAAAAATCTAGTGCATTCTTGTGCCCTAATGAAACATAAAAGGTTTAAGTTGGGGTTAATTTGTTTAGCGCTTGCCACTTCCCATATTATATATATGTTTTGTTCTCATTCATGCATCCCTGCCGTGCACATCAGATAATCGAACTTCTAAAAGGAAAAAAAGGAATATTGTTTTTCTTCAAACAATATAATTTTAGTTTAACTTTTTTCCCTTTTCAAGATTTTTTCAAATTAAATAATATTATAACAAAGACAATTTAATAGTCATAGACACACACACACACACACACACACACACACACACATATATATATATATATATGATATTTTCTTTTTTTTTTAACTATTAAAATTTTTGTATGTGATTACAAAAATGGCATAAATTATTTAATTTTGGTTATTTTTTAGTTGGGACAATAGTATATAAATGTTTGAAGTTTGATTCGTATTTATTTTTGAAGTTTAGGAAATAGTTTGAAACTTTATTTTATTAATATATATGATTTAAATTATAAATTTTAAGAGATTTATTATTTTATTTTTAGATATTTCAGAATAATTTAAGAAATTTAAATTTAATAAAAATATGAAAGATTGAAAACTAGCCAAGAGCCAAAATATTCAAGGATCAAGCTTTAATAATACAGTGATTTCTTTGACGAAAAAAAAATGATGATTTTATTCCATTTGAACTTTTTAAGGGGTCAGACTTGCCTGTATTGACAATTTTAGAGAAAATAATAAATATAAATATTTTAAAATTATTTATCTAACTTTCTCAGCTAGTCATTGGTCTTATCATTTTAATAATCAAAAGTGATAATTTACAACATTAATATTGTCAGAAATTTTCTGTTCAGCCAGCACTTTAATGGCGTAGTGGTACAGGCGCCAGTGTTAACTGGTCTCGCTTCCAGGGTTCGATCCTGCATCCACCACAAAGTAGCAAAATTTGCTGTTCAACGTTCAACCCGCTGCTGTAGTCTTCTTCACTAAGAAAAAGTGAACCCAGTCAACAGCAAGGGCATATTCGGAATTTCATTCCTTGATAGAATCAAGACGGATGGGCTCGGCGCAGCAGAATGGAGAGAGAAAAAAACAAACCATCCTCCATTCGTTGATGCTGCCCATTTAGACGGGGACACCCGCCACGTCATTATCCAATGCCATATCTCCATGTTTCCCCGCCCATTCCCTCCCATTTAGTCCGACGGCTCAGATCTTATCATCGTTCTCTGATCTGACGGTCATCGATTCCAGTTCTAGACCCTTCCATTCCATGCCATTATTACCACAGAGACGAGTTGCTCTGACCATGGTTGGTTTATTAACCGTGCCTGACGCGTTTGGGTTAAAGAAAGTTCCTCGTAGGCCTGAGCGAGCGAGAGGACAGACACAGAGAGAGAGGAAGGAACAGAAGATTGAGAGTAAGGATTTGGGATTGTCGCCTGGTCAAGAAATCCCCTCTCGAGTAGTAAGGATTTGGGATTGTCGCCTGGTCAAGAAATCCCCTTCCGAGTCGACTCGTTCTTGTTCCTACCCTTTGATCATCGCTGTATTTCCGCCGTCCTCGGATTTTGATAGGGTTCCTTCGTCATAATCCTCTCCAATTCGTCCTCCAATCTCCTCGAACCGCTGGTCACATCTGGGATTTGTTACTTCATTCAGATCTCGCATTGCGGGTGAGTTTTGACGTTAATGGCCGTCAATTTCATTCCTTGATGGGGGTGTTTACATTTACATCGGATTCCTCTCCCCGGCGTTTCCAATGGCGTGTTTCTTTTGGTTTTTCTGAGCGAAACCATTGTTCTTTACGGGAGAGGAGCTGTGGTAATGCTTGTTTTTGGTTGTTTCACCGATTTTTTTTTTTTGGACAAATGTACCAAATCAGCTGGGGTCTAGCTTATTTTCTGCTAGTTTTGGTTTCTCTGGTTCTTAGGTGATGTCATATTGAAACTCTTCAATATGTAAAAGCATTTCATTTCTGAGTTTTCTTACGTTTTCCCCTGTGAAATATTGACTTCTTGATGAAATGATTGTAGTTGTTTTAATGATTATGATTGATGATTCACTTGAATTGTAAGTTTTCTGGGAAATATTTAATGATAGTGAGCACATGCGAAACCTAAGCCTCTGCATTTTTTGAGTTTTCCGGAATTAAAACTTAGCTTATGAATGTAGTAGTAGTTATGCAATCTGTTTCTTGCTCTTACTGTTGTGTATGCCTTCTATTTCATATCAACTAAATTCATTCCGTGTTCTATGAGTTGATTTTCTTCATAATTTGTGTTCGATTTTAGCGTCTGACTTTGAATTTCGATTTAATCTCCAACTTTACCCAGATTTGGATTTTGCCATCTGGTCGTGATGGCTTCCTGAAGTAGCAATCCCAGAGTATCAATCAATCAAATATTAACTCTATTGCTGGTTTTCTTATCTCTCTTGCGGATCTGTTTCGCGTGCTTTCCTTTTGGTTAATGATCATTGCGGGACAAGGAATTGGTCTTCCACGGTCATCATTGGCTCTGGAGCTTGGCAACTTTTGGGGAGGGAAGGAGCTCTCCTCTACTGCCTTCTCTGTTGCCCTCAGCAAAGCCATCTGATCCCAGCCAAAGTTTATGTCTCTTAAACTGGATAGCCCTGTTCAAACCCAGATGGCCGTGTCAGTCATGAGAAGTCCACTTGGTGGGGAATACCATGGGAGCAGCAGTGTGCAAGGGAGGCAACCTGCTGGAAAGAGACAAGTTTTTGTGCAAACTGAAACTGGGTGTGTCTTGGGCATGGAATTGGATCGACGTGACAATGCCCATACTGTGAAGAGGAAGCTACAGCTTGCACTTAACGTTCCAACAGAAGAGAGCTCACTAACATTTGGAGATACAGTTTTGAAGAATGATCTTAGTGCAGTTCGAAATGGTTCTCCCCTTCTCCTTACTCGGAATATCATGCACAGAAGCTCATCCACCCCATGCCTGTCTCCCACTGGAAGGGATATTCAACATAGGGATAAGAGTGGTCCGATTGAGATCTTAGGGCAATCAAATCGCCTTGACAGAATGAAAGATCTGGCAAAGGAAATTGTGAAGGCAATGAAAATGGGAATTGATCCTCTTCCTGTCCATGGTGGGCTTGGAGGTGCGTACTATTTCAGGAACAGCAGAGGTGACAGTGTCGCAATAGTTAAACCAACGGATGAGGAGCCTTTGGCTCCAAACAATCCCAAAGGCTTTGTCGGTAAAGCTCTTGGACAACCAGGTTTGAAGCGGTCAGTTAGAGTTGGTGAGACAGGATTCAGGGAAGTTGCAGCTTATCTTCTTGACTCTGAACATTTTGCCAATGTTCCCCCAACTGCATTGGTGAAGATCACTCATTCTATCTTCAATGTTAATGATGGGGTCAAGGGGAGTAATTTCCAGAGGAAGAGGCTGATTAGCAAGATTGCATCTTTTCAGCAGTTCATACCTCATGATTTTGATGCCAGTGATCATGGGACATCTAGCTTCCCAGTTGCAGGTGTGCATCGTATAGGGATATTAGACATAAGGATTCTTAACACAGATAGGCATGCTGGAAATTTGTTAGTTAGGAAACTTGGAAAATTTGATCAGGTGGAGCTAATTCCTATTGATCATGGGCTTTGTTTGCCTGAAACTTTGGAGGATCCTTATTTTGAGTGGATTCATTGGCCTCAGGCTTCAATTCCATTCTCCGGGGATGAGCTTGAATACATTAAGAATCTTAACCCTGATCAAGATTGTGAGATGCTACGAAGGGAATTGCCCATGATTCGAGAAGCTTGCTTGAGGGTCTTGAAACTTTGCACCATTTTCCTCAGGGAAGCTGCTACTTTTGGTCTGTGTCTTGCTGAAATTGGTGAGATGATGACTAGGGAATTCCATCGTGGGGAGGAGGAGCCCAGTGAACTTGAGGTTATATGTTTGGAGGCAAGGAAGATGATAGGTGAGAGAGAGGAGCTGTCTCCAAGGAGGACTGAGCTGGGAGATCAGGAGTTCCAGTTTGATTTGGACTGTGATGAAGCAGGGGCTGATTTCCCTCCAAAGATCTTAGTTGATGATCTTTTAAGCAGGGCATGTTTCCAGCCTGGACTTGTTAATGGGCACGGCCGCAATCCACTTTCAAAACTAGAGGAGACTTTAGAGGAGGAAGAGGAGGAAAGCGATGGAGAAGATGTGGGGCTTGTCACCCTTCCACCTCAAGAAGGAAACCTAACCATTTCTAATATTTCAACGTCACTTAAAAATAGCATGTTAGACGAGAAAGATCAGAAACATAAGAAATCTTCAGCCGGGAAAGTTGACATTGGCTATTTTGGTAATGCATCAACATATGGTCATATGAGTGCCAATGAGCAGCTTCCTGCAAGCATAAGCTTTGTTAAGCTGGCTGATATGACTGAAGATGAATGGAGTGTGTTTCTGGAGAAGTTCCAGAACCTTCTGACTCCGGCATTTGCTGAAAGGAAATCGGTAACTTCAGGTCAAAGGCAGATACAGAGGCTTGGTACTTCTTGCCAGTTTTGAAGTTGAGAGCAATATGGTAATGATATGATAGAGAGAAGCCTATAGAATGAAGAATAAAGGCTTTATAGGTATATCCAGAATGAAGGACTTGTTAGGATAGGGTATGGGTTGGAAGCTTGGAATGAGTGAGTACTTTTAGTGGAGGAGAGAACACGAAGTAGTGCTGTAAATATTCTTGGCTTTGCTCAGTAGTTAGCCTTGTAGGTTGTATTTTTATATGATATCATGTTCTTTTTTTGTTTGCCGAGTTTCTTAGGACATGTTTGATAAATAATTTTTAACCTTACTGAAATGATACTCATGTATATAAAGAAGCCTGTATTCCTGTCTGTTTTGATTTTGATTTTGATGATCAGTCTACCTTCTTTCGCTGGGATTCTGGGGTCTCGGCATGTATCATTGTGGCTAAAATGTCCTGTATGTGGTGTTTAAAACAACCGAGTTATAATTGTTTAATATTTAGTTGTGGAGTTGGTTTTTACAGTTTGCTCTTGGTCTTCAGTTTGAAGGTATATATTTTGGTCTCTTTAGTTTCTTCCCTAAAAACCTTAAGACTATTTTGTATTTTGAGGGGATTAAAGTCTATAATTTGAAACTATTGGGACAAAAACAATATAAGGGTGAGTCTTTCTTTTCTTCATGATGAGCAAGGATAAACTCCTTGGGGCTGAGAGGTGAATATTAGGTTAAGTGATGACTCTGTGGATGACTTTGTCTGGAAATTAAATAAAGCATGAAGCATCATAGCCGCTTTTTTTTTTTTTTTTTAAATCTTATCTCATGAGAAATGCCCATATATCTTGTTTTTCTAGAATAAAGCCGCCTTTAGGCGGTGGTGGTGGGGTTGGGGGAATCAACAAACATGCTGTATTTTGCTTCTTGTCTCGTCCTTTTATTTTTGTTTTCTTCATTCTGCACTGTCATCAACATTATACATTGAATGAATAGATGATAAGTTGTGATGTCGCACTATAAAATAATGGGTTGATGTCTAAATTTGTTTGGAGATTTTCACACAGGAATAATGTAACTTTGAATTATTTTATTTTTTATTTTTGGTTTAGGGTTGCTCAAGAAGTATTAAATTGGAGTAATATTGTCCTTTATCATTAATCATTAATGTCAATTTTTTCACTATCAATGCCCCTCATTTTTTTTAATCAAAGTTGAGTAACATTATTATTATCTTTCAAAACTTTGGCGGTATCATTGAATTCAAAATAAATAAATAAACAAACAAATAAATAAATATTAGATAAATATTTTGGTTAATACCCCTCCCCCTTTCCTTCATTGAATTCAAAATAAATAAATAAACAAACAAATAAATAAATATTAGATAAATATTTTGGTTAATACCCCTCCCCCTTTCCTTAATAGAAGGTTATTTTGGAGAGTTGATTTTGATTGTAAATATAAGACATAGTTTTTAAATTTGTCATTCTTTATAATTTAACTCTAATGATAATCCCTCAACAAATCCAAAGAGGAGAGAGAATGAAGGAATTAAGAAAAATGATTATGATGATTTAAAAAATACATATAATTTTAACTAACTCAACCAATTTTTTTAATCTAATCAAATTAAATAAATATGTCTTATATTAAAGATCGGAGAGTATTTATTATGAGAAAGAAATCAAACTCGAGATGAAAGTTATTTCCATTTTGTCAGTTCAGCAGTCAAAATTAATGTCACGGGAGCCATCAATTTCATTAGGTGAAATAATTAATTAGGCGTGTGAATTTGATGGTAAGTGATGGGTAAAGAGTCAATTGATGAAGAGCTTGAAGATAAACCTGAAAGCTCATAGCACTTGGTTTTGATCTCAATTAAGCATAGAAATGTCATTTTCCAATAATTTTTATATTCATTCCAATAATTTTTATATTCAAGTTAGCTAGAAAGCAGGATAAACATAAAGAGATTCATCAAAGATCTTGTTCAGTAGTATTAGCCTTTTGTGGGTCTGCGTGTACTTTTTTTATTAGATTGTCTCCCTATGATGATTATATTTTGACCATGGTTAGCATGCTGGGTTATACTATATTTTATTAACTTTAGTTAGAAGTGTTGAGTTAAACTTAGATTTTGACACGAAGTTAAAACTATTTTTTAAATCTTAAAATCTAAAAGATCTGGCATAGTGTGTTTTTATCATAAAATAACTTATAAATTCTTATTCTTAATAATTTGAATATTCCATGAATCAATTTGAAGATACTACTAGTTGAAGTACCACTCTGGTCCTGCTATTGAACACCCCACTTCTGTTGTTACTTGTTACCTTATTGTAAGATCTAAATAATCAAATTGTTTGGTTTAAGAAAATTGTTAAAATTAGTTAAAGGTAAATAAATATGTAGGAAAAGCATTTTTCCTCTCTAAATATACCCTTATTAATAAGTGGGGTAGGTGAAAGTGTGAACAAAATGAGAGAGAAAATGTGTGAAAAAGATAATAAAAGAAGGGTAAAATGAGTAAAAATGTATTAAATATTTAGACAAACCTAAAATGAAACTTATGAAAGGGGATCAGCTAATTCAAAAATTTGGATATTATAATATGGGATGGAGGGAATAAGGTACCTTCTAGAAGTAATTCTTATTATAAGGTACTAATAAGTAACAAGTGATGAATTATTATATGTTTTAAACATTATATTGTTCTTATTTAAATTGGATACAGTTTTTTATTTTTCATTTAAGATGTAATTCATAGTTTTATATAAGGATAAATTTGAAAATTTTGATTTTTATTTCCTAAAAATTCATAACTTAACCACTTTTTCTTAATCCTAATTAACGGGGGTGGTTTAAATTGGGGATGAGAAATATATGTTATTGGAAATTGAAAAGTAAGGTGATTTAAGAGCCTGTAATTCAATTGACAAATTACACCCAACTTTAATGGAAGGTTGTGGATTCTAGTCTTAAAGATAGGAAATGTGGTGGGCGTGTCTGCGGGTATGTATCTTCAGCTTCCCTACCGTGAAGGCTAGGCAAGGGATAAAATCTTTTAAAGGGTTAATATAATTTTAATTTTATTTTGGTTTTGATCCTTAAATTTTAAATTATAGGTTTTGGTCTCTCAAAAATTTCATTTATTTAAATATTGATCCCTAAAATTCAATAAAAACCTAAATCATTTTGCTGAGAACAAAACCTATAATTTAAAACTTGAGTGTAAAAATCAAAATGACTAAAAGAACTAAATGTAATATGAAACAATTTTTTTAAAAAGAAGAGAAAAGTGAGTTTGGATGAAGTGGAAGGTTAATCTGTCTGTATAGGTATGGTGACTGATTAATTATTGTACTGTGAGTTGCTTTTGAAGATGGCCAGTGATGGTCCCTTAACGTGAATGTGAGGCTTTTTATGGTTTTTTGACTGCAACCTATAAATAAGTCAAAAGAGGTGTGACACTCAGCCTTGTTTGGTTGTCCCCTTTATTAACATCCCCGAGGCAAACTTATGGTTAACTCTTTGATCCTAAAGAACAAGACATTGATGCATTATTGGCTTGCAAACTTTGTTAACCCTGAAAAGAAAAGAACTTGTACTGACCCCCTGATAATGTTTCTGCTTCCAAACATGGCGATATAATTTTAAGGTACAGGTCATTCGGAGGGTTCTTTTCCTATGAACCTAGTCTGGTTACTGGGGAGGCCCCCATGCTCCCCCTAAATTTTCTACCACTTTCCAAATGCTTTTTTTTCTTATTTTTTTGGACCGAAGATTCTATACCAAATGGGAATTTTGATATCTTATAGATAAAAATGGTGATGTTTTAAATTTTCTATAATTTTTTTAAAGATTTTATATAAAAATATGTAGAGTTTATTCCCTTGATAGTTAAAGTTTTCAAAAGGGATTCTTTATTTGACTTGTTATTAGCAACAATTAGTTTACATCATGCTTCATGATTAAAAAGGCTTTATAAATACATATATATTGTTTGTAAGGATTTCATAAATAAAGGAAAAACTAGTTCTTGACATCATATGATTATACCTTAAATTTTATAACGTACATTTTTGTTCAAGTAAAACAAGAAATCTATCTATTGATAGATCGCGCCCCGGTTCCACGTCTATGGAAAGGAATTAAAACAACTTGAGATTAGTTTTACAGGGAATTGAATGTGTGGTTGGTAAAAGGGGAGATGAAGTAGCCAGATGGAAACTTAAAAAGCATGGTAATTTTTCCATTAGAACAGTATTCAATCTTTTAATTTGAAAGGAGAAGACTCGAGGGAAGGTCCTATATATATATGGAACAAAATTTAGAAGTTGAATCTGCCTCAGAGATGCAAATCTTTTCTTTGGTTAATGATGCACAATAAACTTCTAACCAATGAAGCAAGAATGATTGTGGCATTAGTGAGACAGCTTCTTGCATTTTCTGTAATTGTGATATTGAAGACTCCTTGCATATTCTTCGAGATTGTGATGAGCTTAAGTCATTATGGCTTTAAGTTGGTCAGCCTGGCTTCCGTGAGAAATTTTTCAACAGTGATTTCTGAACTTGGTGTTGTATGAATCTCAATGTTAAAGTTGGGCAGTGTGATGGACCTAGGAAAGAGTTTTTTGTTGGCTTATTTGGAAAAGACGTAATAAGAATGTTTTTGAGAACATTCATTCTAGTGTTCTTGGACTTCTTGCAAAGGCCAAAGCCATATTGTCTTCCTTTAGTATAGCCAAGATGCAGCTGAAGCAAGTCAAAATTCGTGGTATTTCAGAGACAAGCGAGAGCCACACCAAAATGGGGATGGATGGGTGAGTGACTATCAATGTTGATGGAGCATATTCACACAGGAATGGGCACAACGAGATGTGGAGGTACTATCAAAGATCATCAAGGAAATCTGATTGAAAACTTCATGGTTAATACACTGAATGGAGATCCTTTACCTGCTGAACTTTGGGCGTGCCTTGTTGGTTTGAAAAAGTATGGGATGGGAACTATAGATGAATTTACTTGAGAAGCGATTCTTTAGAAGTAGTTAAGCTTATCAAAGATGAAAATAATAAGCTTCATGATAATTATAATTTAATCTTTAAAAGTCACAACATGCTTAAATGTGAGTGGTTAATTGATTTTGAACAGGTTGGAAGATAATAGAACTTTGAAGTTGATATACTTACTAAGCGTGCTTTAGTGGCGCCCCCGGAATTTCACTTGGTTCCTTATATACTTTTTGTTTATTTAATTTATTTCTTGTAATATAGAATAGTTCTTATGACTTTCTTTACTTATAAAAAAAAAAAAAAAACTGTATTTGAACTACATATACAGTAGTAGTTTGGTTAATTAGATTGAATGAAAGTCATTTGATAATTAAATTGATGATTTAAATTTTATTAAAAATCATGCAATATTAGTCTTTCACTTTTGACTACATCCAAAAAATACTACTTTATTCGGTCATAAACATAATACTACTTTTGGTTATATTTATAAGTTTAATTTGAACAAAAATTTTGGTCCTTATTTCAAAGAAATAAATGGGAGTGTTACAATTTTGCCCAACTAAAGGTAGAGAGAAGAAAAAGATGAAAAATATCCATACAAAATGAGGACAAAATTGAAAAACTTATTAATTTAATTCATATTTATTAAGTCAACTAACATCCCTTGATATGTGAAAATTATGTAATTTAGACTTATAAGGCTAAATTATATAAAACTCCCATGAATTTTTTGTCAGTTGCATATAATCATCTAACATTTTAAAGTTTAAATTTAACCCAATGACCTTTCATTTTTTAACTATTAACCTCTTGGTGTTAAGTGACTATTATGTTTTTAACAAACAATGCTATGTCAAATTATGAGATGACACGTGTTATCCTATGTGCCATCCTATGTCAATTAATAATTTCACAAAATCCTCTAGACTTTGAATGGTTGTAGAGAATCCCTTTGAACTTTGATCAATTATAAATAACTCTCTGACATTTCAAAATTTAAATTTAATTCCCTTAAAATTTTGATTTATAATATTAAACGACATGTTACTTTTCTATCATTTTAATAAATTTATTAAAATTTTTACCAAGGTTATTAAACTCAGATTGGTTAATGAATTGGTATAAGTAGTGGGTCAAAGATTAATGGGTCAGATTGGTGTCAAACCAGAGCTAATTCGGGGCCAGAATTGTAAGGAAGTGAATTTGAACAATTTTTTTTTTTTGTTTTGAATAATTTTGGAATTTGAGAATTTTTAAGGATTAAATGATAATATTTTTTATTGAACTTTTTGCATTATAAAGTAGATATCTCAAGCTTTCTATAGAGTGTTAATTGTAATTTTTGAAAATATGTAAAATTAAATATGAACTTTTGAAAAAAGCATATTCTAAATAATCAATGAACTTGTCAAAACTGGTCGGATTGGACTGGCTAGGTGACCGGTTCTTTGGTTTCATGGTCAAATTGGCTGATTCGGTCTGGTTTTAAGAACCATGATTTTTATTATCATTTGTCAATTAAAAAGTTCTTTGTATGGTAAAAACTAGAAGAATAATATTTAGAAAAATATAAAATAAAATACTAATTCAAGAAAAAAAATGCATTACTAATAAAAATTTAATAAGGGCAACAACTATCCTCTTAGAAAAATGTAATATTTAAACTACCAATGCTCAATCATCCCAATAATATATTTAACATAAATGATGACAATTTTATACTATCAATGCTCAATTAACCTAAGAAAATAAGTAAATGTATATAAATGATGACATTTTTACTTAATATATTTTTTAAATATTATTCTTCTACTTTTTCTATAAGAAAGCTATTTTAATTTATAAATGAAAATTTTAAAAAAAACCTAATTTATTAAACTAATTTAAGTAACAACATGAGGTTTATTTATTATAAATCAAAATTTTAAGCGAGTTAAATTTAAATTTTGACATATCAGAGGGTTATTTGTAACAAGTTAAAGTTCAGGCGATTATTTGCAACTTTTTAAAGTTCCCCCCAGGAGGTTTATGAAATTAGTAATTTACATAGGATGACACGTGTCATCTTATAATCTGATATTGCAGTTTTCGTTAAAAAAGATAGTAGTCACCTAACAAAGAGGGTTAGTAGTTAAAAAGTGAAAGGTTGGGAGGGGTTAAATTTAAACTTTGAAATATCAGGGGTTATATGTAGCTGACCCAAAACTCAGGGGTTTTGTATAATTTGGCCAACTTATAAATAGGATCACAATGATAGTTAGTGGAGAGGTTTGTTTTGATAAAAAATGTAAGATGTCAATTTATTTTGTCTTCCAAAATTAAATTTTTTAAACTCTCCCTATTAATTACACATGATAAAGGAGTTTCAATCAATAAAGTGGTATCCCATGAAAATAATTGAAAAAAGGGTTAATGTGCAATTTCGCTCAAGAGCAATTTTACCAATAAACTCTCTAGTGGACCAAAACCACCAACAAACTTTTAAAAACGTAAAATTTGCACAACGCCGTTATATTGAGGCTAATGTCCATTTTCTGCCTTCATGCAAAAATTACAGAATAGACCCAGATGTTTATGAAACTATATTTAAGCCCCAAAAAATTTAAAATTTTTTATTTTAATCCCTCCATGTACTTTATATGGAGGGACTAAAGTGAAAATTATAAAAATTTTATGGCCTGAAAGATTTTCTAAAATTGTGGGTTCTTTTCTGTAATTTTTGTGGAGCCATCCTTACCCCAAAATCCGCCTCTGGTTATAGGCCTTTTTTTTAACCTTAGCCTGACCTGTCTTGTGGCCTATTAAAGAGGCCTGTAATTTTAAAAATTTTGTAAACAGTCTAACAAACCACAGGTCTTACCTCAAAATAAACCTACTTCAAACAGGGCTAAAACATAATTACTTTAAACAGACTAAAAACAGACCTACTTTAAACAAGATGTTAGATGTAGGTCTGTTTTCACCCTATTTGAAGTAAGCTTGTTTTAAGGTGAGGCCTGTAGTTTGTTAAGTTGCTTATAAAATTTTTAAAATTACAAGCCTCTATAATAGGCCACAGGCTAGGCTAAAGTAAAAAAAAAAAGGCCTATAACTAGCGACGGATTTTGAGGGGTAAGGATGGCTCGTAAAAATTACAGAAAAGAACCCAAAGTTTTAGAAAATTATCTTGCCGCCCTAAATTTTTTTTATAATTTTCACTTTAGTCCCTCCATATAAAGTCCGTAGAGGGACTGAAATTAAAATTTTTAAATTTTTTGGGGCTTAAATGTAGTTTCATAAACATCTGGATCCTATTCTATAATTTTCGCATGAAGGCAGAAAACAGACGTTAGCCTCAATGTAACGGTATTGTGCAAATTTTATGTTTTTAAGAGTTTGTTGGTGGTTTTAGTCCATTAGAGAGTTTATTAGTAAAATTGCTCTTGAGCCAATAGTTTGTTGATAAAATTGCACCTTAACCCTTAAAAAAATGTATTTTAGGGAGACCAACGTTTAGCAAATAACTAATTAATTTTGTTTTTAATATTTACAAAATTGTCTAGCTTGTATTATGAGGCTGCAAAGAGTAGTACTTGTGCTAACATGATTGCCCATCAAGTCCATCATATTGACATGGGTTCTATGATCTTTAATGGGCTGGTTCATGATAATATCAACTATAATGCAAAATATACCATTTCTAAAGGGGAGCTTCTACGCTCACTGGTTGCTGCAAGAATGTAGAAAGCGTCAATAATGGTATTTTCATATATAAGATGCAAAATTGTTCATTTTCTATACTTTCTCCATTGATTAAGACAACAATCGGTGTGGATAGCTATTTAAATTAGTTATTTTAAAATTTATCTGTCTATATGAGCATATTTTTTTGACCTGATTTCTAGAACAGCATATAAAACCTATTTTCTATAGTGGTTGTGACATTTATCCGTGTACAATGTTACACTTGCTACATCGATGTATAAAGTCCAACACTTACCACACCAGTTGTATTTATAGTGATTAGAGAACCGGTGAAGAAATCTTTTTTTAAACAATGTAAAAACACATTTTCGCACTAGTGCAATCTTTTGGTATTTTCAATACACATCCTAGCTAGATAGTCCTCTCTTATATCATCTAACCCATAGTCTTTTTAAGCTATAAAGTATATGTTTTGTCTTTTAATTTATATAATTGATTATATTAATGAACTAAAATTTAAGCATGTTTATCAATAGTTAATTATAGAGTCATTGTTTTTTTTTTGGACATGTTAAAGAGTCACTATTTAGATTTAGGGAAAAAGACATTTAAACAACTCTAAAAAGCCTGTTAACATATGATAATGATAGACACGTGATGCAGTAAGAATATGAATTTTTGAAGTTTGTGTATTTTTACCAAAATGCTTCTCATATTTAAATTAAAAAGGCCAAAAAAAAAAACCACCCTTGGTGGAACAGCACCACCAATTGCTTGTTGAAGCACCAGTGTCCGTTGGCGCCTTTGGCCGCCGTAGCTCTAGCGCCGGCGGCGTTTTTTTGGGGAGGGATTAGCTTTTCTAGTTGTTGAAAAATGTGGGGCCAAAGGTGGTGGAGGAGTGATTTGAACCCACCTGACCTTGGTTGGTTCCAAAATGATCAGCCATTGAGCCACCAAGTACCCTTTAATATATATGGGTATAAGAACATTTATGTATAATACATATAAAGCCATAATAGTATTTTACTAAAACAATAATGGAAATAACTAAAAGCATAATGACATTGACTAGGGGCATAATGATATTAATTAAATGACTGATAATAACTACAGTCGTGACAATATTGACTAAATAAGTAATGATATTAACTATAGGCGTAATAATATTAACTAAATGAGTAATAATAAAAAATAACATGTAAAAGTATTCACTAAAGGTGTAATGGTAATGACTAAATGAGTAATTGTATTGACTACAGGGGTACTGATATTAACTAAATAAGTAATGATATTAATTAAATGTGTAATAATATTAACCGAATGAGTAATGATATTGCCTTAAGGCATAATAATATTAACTAAATGAGTAATGCTTTTAACTAAAAGTGTAAATGTATTGACTAAAGGTGTAATCATATTGAGTAAATGAGTAATGATATTGACTAAAGATATATAGGTATTCATACATTTACTCTTTTAGTCAATACAATTACTCATTTATTCAATACCATTACACCTTTAGTTAATATCATTACTCATTTAGTTACTATCGTATGCCTCTAGTTAATACTATTATGCCTTTAGTCATTTCCATTACCCTTTTAGTCAAATACCATTACATCTTTATATATATTATACTTGTGTAGTGTGTAAGTGTGTGTGTGTATCAAAGGTGCTTCATGGCCTAATGGCTACGCCTTTTGGAACCAACCAAGGTAGGGCGGGTTCAAATCCCACCTTCACCACCGTTGGCTCCACATTTTTCCAAAAAAACAAATAGTCCCTCTCCACAATGATAGCCATCGACGCCAGAGCTCCAGCATCTGGCGTTGGTGCTCCAACAAGGTTGGTTCTCTCTCTCTCTCTAAAAATTTAAATATTAGGGGAATTTTGGTAAAAATACAAAAACTTAATTATTCCATATTCTTACCACTCATCTTTACGTTATTTCCATATTTTAATAGACTTTTTGGAGTTTTGTAAGTTCAAATGGTATTTAAGTGTATTTTCCCCTTAAATTTATTAGGTTAGTATTTTTATTTAATGAGACCAGTGCCATGTTAAGATTAAGAGACTAAATTAAAATATACTTTCGGCCTATTTAGCATGGCGTTGCCAAGCCAAAAAAGCCCAAGGGGGAGTGGGGGTAAATGTTTAGTGGGGAAAAATGTAATTTTTGGGTGTTGGGATCCTATCTTAGTCAACTGGGATTTTCCTTCAAAAGTGGTTCTAAGAAGAAGCCACAAAACTTGGCTTTTGGCTTCTAATGGTGGCTTCATTAATCTTTATTTTTCATATGGGTGGCTATTGGTCGAATTCCCTTATAGCAAGTGCACCAATGCTACAACAATGCTAAAACAACTTCCTCAATTATTATAACAAAGTTCTTCAGTTAACCCACCACTTATGTATACAGAAGCTTCCCCAATCCTATAATTATACTCCTTACTTTACTTCTCTCATTCCTATGCAGATTTTTAGGCTTAGAATAACATGTAAAACTGGGGTATAATGGTTGTATAAACTCATTCCAGTAGTTTCTTATTTAGATAAAGTTATGCACAAACTCCACTAGCACATACTATTTAATTGAGATATATTCTTAACTCTTTTCCAGTAAGCTAAAATCATGACTCTTGCTTATTAATGGCTACTTAACACACAAGATTAACGTTGAATACACAACTAAACAAATTGAATTACATAAATTAGAGCTTAGCAATTTGGTTTAGAATTAAGAACTAAGGTTCCACTGTCGCTAAACCAAAAGAGAGTTACTTTATGGCTGAAAAACAAGACACAACTGAAACTAATAAAATATGATCCATTAAATGCAAGGAAAGAAGCTAAAACGAAGAAGAGATGTCAAATAGGCTTGAAGGCACAAGGTTGCATTTGTCACGTAATGCCTCTATGTCTTCTTCGTATTATCATCATTTTGTCATATTGATATGTCATTCTTCTTAGTGCTCACTATCTCAAGCTCCTTCAGAATGTGCATGTTTTCACGTATTATGCATGCCATCTAGGGTTGACTATCTTTCTTCCTTTTATTGTTGAGGTCCTTGTGCCACACGTCCAATCTGCCTGTTAATGAGCTAGGCTTTCCTTTTCTATCAGGCTCGACTGGAAGATTTTGTCTTGATTGATTATATTATAATTAGCTGGATTTTGTGATGACATCTTTCTTGGTTTCCCATAATCTTTGACTCCTGTCTTCTTTAAGTGGCGGTTGTCTTTCATTGTATTTACCTCTAAAGCCCACTCTACATCTATCTTAAGATCCTGCAACTTATCTTCTATATTTTCTTAAGAAAAGATCAGCGCATAACATAATATGATATTTCATATAATCTTCTGTACAATGCTACAACATTGCACCAACATTACTATGTCAACTCAGACATATATCCAATTCTAAGTTTAATTCTACTTAAATACGAGATAACAACCCGAATGCAACAATTCCACTCATCTAACCTGTATTTTCACATATGCATTAATTCTGTTATATTTTATTACATCAACACATTTTAAACACAGAAACACAGTTCAAATCAGTCATAACATAGTGGCAATATATAACAAAATTACAACTTATCAGTGGCCATTATTATATTAAGATTAATGAGAAAATTATATTCAAATGAATTATACAACTAATACTAATTTAACTTTTTTTTTATTAAATTTAAATTTTTATATTCAATCATCACAATAGATACAACTAATACATACATACATACATACATACATGTGTGTGTGTAATATTCATTCAAATTCATTTTCTTTTAAGTCATTTTCCGTCTCAACTAACTTTTCAAATGTTGTTCTAAACAAGAGCCTATTTGGAAGAAAACCACTTTTACCACCGCTATCTCAAATACAAATGATATTTACAATCTGACTTATGTCTTATCTTACTTATGCAAAAGTCAGATTGAAAATAAGTTACTTTTGTCACTGCTATCCCAAATGGGTAATATAAATGACCAAATGTATATTTTTTTTATAATGTGACCAAACCAAGTGTAAACTTTATTGAAGGCAAAAAAAGGGTTAAGATCCATTTTTATCTTGCAAGTTGCTACGTAGGAGCAATTTGGGGAAATCTACAAGAAATAGAGAGGGTTGTATGTAGGAGGGGGAAAATTTCATGTGGTTTAGGGAATTTAGGTAATGGGTGGAGTAGGCTACAAAAGCGAGTAAGAGAGTTTGAATAAAAGAGAAATTGAGGTTGGAGGAGGAAAAGCAGAGATTGTGAAGAAGAAGAAGACGGACTTGATGACGACAATGACAAGGAAAAAAGAGAGACAAGAACTAAAGAAGTGATGTAGATGATGAAGGATGAGGTGGTTATGTTAAATGTGCCCTATAAATAAAACTAACGGTAAAATTTTTAATAAGTGTAGGTGATATTGTTATGTTTTTAACACTTTTGAGACAACATCACTTTTAAAAAATCTTTGAAGACAACAAAATTGTTGCTTGTATATGACAATTTTTATGGCAACAATAGACCTTAAAAAAAGTACATGCAATATTCATTATTTATATTTAGGTTTGTTAATGTTTGAATAAACTAGTGATATTAAATATCAAATATTTGGGAAAACGTTACCTATATTAAAATAGTTTAAAAACTTGATGATGATTATTTGTGATACAGGTAGTAAAATCATACCAAGGAACATGTGGGTGATTAATTTTATGGTTCTTTGTGTAACACCCCAAATTCCATGCTTGAAAATCGTGTCGATTGGCACTTAGTTTTAAGAAAAATCAACAGAGTTTGAGGTGCTACTGCTTAGAGTAACACGGAAACGGAAAGCATGCGCTAATATTTGGCAGTGAGTATCTGATATAAAATGTCCAAACATATGCTGATGCCCCGACATAAGTTGGCATATTAAAATTTCCCGAATGAATATTTCTGTGATACAAATACAGAGCTTTGTATAATTACAATTTTTACATGGTACTATACTATATTCAACCAAGCCATAACAAGACTTAGGGCAATGAACCTAACTTAGTTAATCAAACATAGACTAGCCCTGCCTTCGGCACCAAATCGTTTGAGATAACCTCGTTAAATCATGCTAGAATGAATTCTCTGAGGACATTCTGCCGGCATTTGCTTTGACCGGTGACTCTTCTCAGCTCCGTCCACTGGTGCCTCTCTCACGGCTCCATCTATCGATACCTCCTTACCCCGGTTCCTTTCTTGAACCTTAGACAGATCTGAGGTCCAATACCCATTGGACCTCAGGTAACAGTTAACCTCATGTGAAAAGTATAAACAATATATATGACAGTTATTTAATACATTCAGTGGACAATACATGGCACAAAGCAAATGCATGTCAAAAACACCACACATAGCACACAGCTCATGCATGTATAACCATGTTTGCACATAACCAGTGCCACGATGGCCCCTTATGTCCTTAGCGCTAGGAAAACATACAAATGGTGTTATCAAAACTATAACCCGTGTCAAGCTGAATCCACAGCTACCTTGAATGTATGCAAATGACTGAGACCACAGTCTTGCTCATAACACATGAATCAAACAATCAAATATAGGCATACAAGACACATAAATGTTAAAGTTACAAGTACGCGAACGTACCTTTCACCGGGTAACTGTCAAACGTTTGACCTTTGAATCTGGCCCTGGACTTCCCAAATGTCCTAACATATCACCATATTACTTAGAATAATATCCTAAGAGATATTTCCACCTCTATTTACCTTTCTACCCCTGGTGAATTTGTTATTTACAATTCTGGCCTTACATTTATTTAAAAACGTAGTGCAGTATTTTTTGGGCAGATTTTTTGGTAACTTTGAAAAATCATAACTAATTGTACAAAAATTGAAATGATGTGAAACCAAAGCCAAAATTTCCTTTAACAAGTCTATTTTTAAGAAAAAATAACGTCTTTGACTCATTCCAACCATATCATTCCCAGTTTTAAATTTTCTCAACGTTGCCCAGATTTTATTCCAGCAAAAATGACTTAACTTCAAAAATTCATATCTCCTTGACCAGAGATCAAAATGTTACATATTTTATATATTTCGAAAGCCCTACATGTCTACTTTCTTTCTGGAAAATTTCATGATTTTATAACTTCATTTGCTTCATAAAATCATAGCATCTTTTTTGCTGCCTGACAAAGATTTAAGAACCGAAAATTCTGCAACTTTTACAAACTTTATCCAAGGACTTCCAAACATTATTTCCTACCATGTTTTTACCTCTTCAGAAATTTTTCAATGCAATGTGGCCTAAAAACAAGTATAGGAATTTATTCTCTAATTTTCTAAATTAAACTAACATTTATACTAAAAACTTATAAAAACTATAGACTAGAATTTAAGAACTAGAGAACCTTACCTCTTGAAGAACCTTGCTACTCCTTCTTCTTGCTCCACTCTTCTCTTAAACTCACCTATTTGGTTTGAGTTTGGTGTGAAGAATGAAGAGAGGAGAGCTCTCTATTTATAGCCAAATACTCAATGGCATAAATGGTAATTATTTAGGTAATTCAAATTAGCTTCTTGTTTTCTATCCCTTGGATCTACTTGTGTTTGTTTAGATTAAATCCTTACCATTAATCCATGGCTTAATTCTCCCATTGGTCCATTTAATTTCATGAGGATTAAGCTCAATTCTTTGATTTCTCATTGGCTCATCTAAATTCACATGGGTTTATTGCATAATATCTTCATTAAAATATTATAAATTGCTTCTTCCTCTTCAAGTCACCAAAAATGTTACCCACTCTCTCTTGCCATTTAATATGCTTTTTCATCAGCAAAATATCCCATGGTTCAAGTGTTTTCATTGGCTAGTTGCAAATGTTGACTTTTCAACATGTATTTGTGTGTTAACTATCATGGAATCTTATCTAAATCATCCTCCTATATGCTGGACGTTTTTTATGACCTTTGGGGCAGATTTAATAAGCTATAATTAACCCTCTAATCAAGTGTTTAAAGCTTCTTAAATATAACCATCATTGGTTACTTTAATTAATTGAAGACTTAAGCTTAATTAGATGAAAATATCTTGAAAACACTTGGCTCACAAAGTTCCACCATGTACTAGTTACCATTGTTGACTTTTGGGGCACAATTAATTAGTTCTAATCATGTTCTTAATCCCCCTTTTATTACTAATATGATAGGTTAATTGGTTGGCTACTTAATCCAAGTTATTAAAGCATCATTAGCAATTTAATCTTCATCAATTAATCTCTTCATTTTTTTTCCCAAAATACCAACCCCTTTTCTTGATGATTTAATTATCTCCTAAATCATGTTGCAATTAATCTTTAATTAATGCCTTTAATTGCCTTTAATCAAATTAAAATAATCACACAAGTTAGTTCACATTTGATTAGGCATTTTTCTTTTAATAGGCTTATGCAATTTTAGCATAAATTGCCTTAATCATTATGCATTTAATTTCCTTAATTATCCATTTAATTTTTATTGTCATCTACCTCTTGCCTTTAGGCTAAAATATAGCCCCTAAATAATGTTTCATAATTAACCTTTGGTTAATTAATTCCAAAGGAAAATTGCCTAAAATTTAATTAATAATTTACACAAATTTTGAGACCACATATTCTTCTATTTTAATAGGTGTTATTTATCAAAATATAATATCTACATGTATTAAAAAAATTAGGGTATTACACTTTGTAAATGTGACATGTCTTACAACGAAGGACATATTGAATGCTCATTTGGTAGGTGGCAAAGTTCACATGTTGAACACTTTTAAGTTGCTTAATCTATATTTTGTGGTTGGAAATAGGTCAAAGGTTTTGAACAGTCTAAAGTCTAAATTTGTTCAACTTGGCACGCCAAGACTTCTTGGAATCATAATCTTTTAGTAAAATAAATGTACACTCCTTGAAAGCTAGAAGTGTTAAAATGTACTATAGCAATGTTGTCCCTGGTCATTAATGGTTACTGTCAATTTTTTAACAATTAATATATATATATTTTTTAATAGGATTGAACGGCATTGATACCTTTTGAAACTTTGTAGTGACATCTCACAAAACCTTTTGAAGCAACATTGTCTCTCAACAAAAATTTCTGCATAAAATTTACTCTTTAATTCTTAAGTAATTTACACATTATTTTGGTTTATATTTATTTTAATAAAGAAATCAAACGTGAGATGAAATTTATTTATATTTTTTTCAGTTCAACAGTCAGAATTCATGGCATGGGAGCCATCAATTCCATTAGGTGAAATAATTATTTAGGTGCTGTGAATTTGATGGTATGAGCTGGGTAAAGAGTCAATTCATTAAGAACTTGAAGATTGATAAGACGGCAAGCTCATAGCACTTGGTTTTGATCTCAATTAATGTATTGAAATGTCAGCCTTGACAAATTTTATATTCAAGTTAGCTAGAAAGCTGGATAAACATAAAGAGATTCGTCAAAGATATTGTTCAATATTAGCATTTTGTGGGCCTGCGTGTAATTTTCTTATTAGATTGTCTCCCTATGATGTGTGTGTGGGTGTGTCTATATATCTATTCAGATCAAGTTGTTTAAATTTTTAAATCTTAAAATCTAACAGATCTGGCATAGTATGTCATTATCACAAAATAACTTATAAATTCTTAATAATTGGAATATAAAATAAATCAATTTGAAGATACTACTAGTTAAAGTGCCACCTTCGGTCCATCTATTATACTCGCTGCATCCTTTGTCTGAAGTATTTGTTTCAAGAAAACTGGTAAAATTAGTTAAAATTAAATAAATAGGTAAAAAATGTATTATTTCCCTAAATATGTTTTTAGTTACAAGTGGGTAGATGAGAATGAAAACAAAATGAGAGAACTTGTGAGGAAAAAATTAATGAGAGAGGGGTAAAATAAGTAAAAATGTATTTAATTTTCAGACAAGCCTATATCTTATAAAAGAGGATAAACTAATTAAAAAATTTGGATCTTATAATAAGATAGAAGGAATCTATGTTATAAGGTACTAAGTCATAAATCGATTACTACTTTTTAAGATTGCGTTTATTTAAAGTTGGATACAATTGTTTTTTGCTTCTTATGATGTAATTCATAGTTTTAAATAAGGATAGATTTGATTTGATTTTTTTTATAAAAAAAATAGTAACTTAAGCAATTCTCCTTAATCCTACTTAATGATGACGTTTCAAAAATTGAAAAGTAGGGTGATTAAAGAGCCTGAGCCTTAATTGCAAAACTACACCCCACTTAAATGTTGTGGATTCTATCCTTGTGGGAAATGTGGTGGGTGTGTCCGCTAGTATGTGTCATCCTTCTCTATTAAAGGTTAGGTCAAGGATAAAATTTCTTACTCCCTCTCGATCCTTAATATAAGACATATTTAGAAAGTGAATATTAGTTTTAAATATAAAACATATTTGTCATATTTGTTAATATTTTTTCCCCCTAATTTACTTCTATAGATGTTCTCTCAACAATAATCAATAAGGAGAAGAAATGAAGGAATTAATGAAGATGACTAGGATATTTTAGAAAATACAAATTATATTAACTAATTTCTTTAATTATTAAATTAGGAAATTATATCTTATATTTAAGAATAGTAGGGTGTAAAGAAAAGAAAATGAAAGGTGAGTTTGGATGAAGTGGAAGGCTAATGTGTTTGTAGGTATGGTGAATGATTAATGGTTCCTTTTATAACGATTATTATCGGCAATGTATAATGGTTCCAAATCATTATATATGTGGGCACTATATATGCTCCTCGCAGATGAATTATAGTTTCAAACCATTGTGTACTCACTTCAAGAAAACTTATGGTTCATAGTGGTTAAAAAATGCTACAAATAGGTGATTTTGTAGCGGTAGGACCAAAACCGCTACAAATTTGCAACGGGAATATTCACGCTAAAATGCATGCTAGTTAGGGAACAAACTTTGTAGCGGTTCCCACTAAATAATTGCTACAAGATTTGGCGCGAAGTTGGTACCAATTTTTGCAACGTTTTAATTTTATTACCCACTACAAATGTGACGCAAGCAAGACGAGTTAAGATGTGAAAGATGTGGTAGTTCAGAAGTAAAAACTGCTATAGAAGTCAAATAGTCTTACATTTTGTAGCTGTTTTCTGTAAAAACCGCTACGAAATGTAAAGAGTCTTGTACATTTGTAGCGGTTAAGATTAATAACCGCTACAAAACACAATTAATTGGAAAATTCGTGGCGGTTTCCCATAAAAAACACTATACAATTTGAAGCTATATAAGCACTCCTACAAAATCTATATTCTGCGAAGAATTAGCTACAAGAAGCCAAACATTGGTTTCAATGTAGCTATCTAAGATGAAGATTAGCAAATGGGTTGTGTAGGGTATCATGTTATACTTATCATGTTACCTAGCACCACATTTGCATATTTTCATCTTGAGGCAACTACTTTCAAATCCATGTGTATTTTCTTGCTGCTATTCTTCAATTACAACGAAAGTTTGTAGCGGTCTTTTATAATAACCGCTTAGAATACAAACAGTCTGAATTTTTGTTGCAGTTTTACACTACAACTACTAGAGAATGCAAAGAGTCTTGTATATTTGTAGCGGTTAATACCAATAACTGCTACACAATGCAAATAGTTTGCAAAGTTGTGGTGGTTTCTTAAAAAAACCACTACATATCTAAAGCCTATCCATGTAAATTTTATTCTATGAAGAATTAGTAACAAGAAACTAGATATGGATTTCAATGTGGCTACTTGACCCTGACAATTTGCAAATAAGCAGTTGTTGGTATCATGGTATACGTATCATGTTACCTAGAACCACATTTACATTTTATTAGGGGTGACAGCTACATTCGAACCAATGTTTGGCTTCTTGCTGCTATTATTCAAACTCACAACAAAATTTGTAGTGGTTATAAGCTAAATCATTATAGAATGCAAAGAGTCTTCACATTTGTAGTGGTCACTCACAAAAATTGCTACAGAATGCCAAGAGTCTTCACATCTGTAGCAGTTTTTGTCACTGTTACAAAGTGTCATATGGAACGAGGTAAACTATGCCATTTAGTGTAGCATTTTAGCACAACCACTACAAAAGTTTACGGTTTGTAGTGGTTTTAGCATAAAATAGTCACAAATGTTCAAGTGTTTAACTGCAACAGTGACCCACGTGCATTTCATGTTCACCACACACATTTCATTCTCACATGTGATATAAGGCATAGTATTGTAGTACTAGAAGGTAGCAGAGGGGTAGAAATGTTCTCATGCCATCATGATGGGGGACCCAGCCTCAGTAGATGTTCCTACAAGGGGCGTCCCCATATGTATAAGAGGCAATTTTACCGCCTTATGTCGAGGATGAGATGATTGAGGAGGTTGATATTAGTTTGGAAGACTTTAAGCAAGGTAGGATGCCTAATTTCAATATTCCCTTACACAAGCAACTAGATTTGATGTGCAAGTCGAAGGTAAATTTTAATATTGTTTTAATAAATGTAATATTTAAATTCCATACGGTTTATTAAAAGAGTAGTTAAATGTAATAAAAAATGTTATGAATTGTGCAAATGAGTAGGGGAATATCACTACTAGGAATTTAGATGTGGCCGGTGTGAATGTGATAAATGAGCCATGTGTCATAGTTCCATGGAATGAGCATACAAACCAGCCAATTGAGAATAATGGTTACCTCTTCAACCGCTGGCTGACCGAATTTGGCATGAATTGGTTATGGTTTCCTATCCAATTCCATACTTGGAAGCATGTTCTGATGGATCTGAAGAAAAAACCTAGGTAGAAGTTGTTACAGTAATTAATTGCATTTAATTATAGTATAAATGTATATAGTTATAATTTACGCCTTTTTAATTAATTAATTAATTAATTAATTACTAATTCAATCGTGATATAGAAGAAGTTTGTTGTCCGTGACAACAAGAAGATGTGCACATTGATAAAGATAGGGGACAGTTGGAAAAACCGAAGGAGTCATCTCTACCATCGATGAATAACTATGGGATGATTCATTTGGAGTAGCTGATTGCGAGCCCCCCAGATGGCGTCCCACCTAATGGCTATGCCAATTTTATCTAGTTCAAGAGGAGTCTAGAGGGCCAGGTGCATTCTTACTAAATTATATAATTCTTAATAGTTAGAAATTTTATAATTATCATTTTACATGTATTTCAATGTTTCATCTGTTATGTAGGCTCTTTCTTAAAGGAACACCAGGATCCGAGAGTAGTAGAGGATCCACCACATGATCGAATCCAAGACTTTTGTTGTCACCTATAGTGAGCTGGTATTTGTTATAGTTAAATTATTTGTTAGCTTTAAATTATTGATTTTTTTATTTTAAATAAAACTAAGTTCAAATTTTTAAATTCTTTTTGGAGAGGAAGGCTTAGGAGGAGAATTGCCAGACAGACTATGAGGACTTATTCACATACACTCATAAACACTAAGCATGCTGCCTACCTCTGAGCAAGCAGTGGAAACCATTGTAAGTTATATACATAAAAATTATATAATTTATGTAATTAATTTACATTAGATACATTTGTTTCATCAATATCTTATAAAATGCGTGTGCTAGACCTAGATTATCCAGTCCCAAATAAAGCTATGACAATCCCAAACCCCAGAGTCACAAGGGTCTATGGATCCCATTACCCCCTTGAAAGATGATTTGGGCCAAGTTGAGTACTTTGGACGTATTAAGGGTATAGGGATAGGTGCCAGGCCTAGCATGATCTATGGTAGGAGAGTTGCCTTTGAGACCAAACCCTCTATAGCTGGGAATTTCAGCGTGAAAAGGCTGACGGATGGTTTAAGCGATCATTAAGGAGAAAGCTCAACTGATGGCTCAAGTGGTCTATGTAGATAAGACTAGGTAGGTTACCAAGGAGATTCAGGACAAGGTCAGAAGTTGGTACGCTTAGTAGAGGCTTTGCTCAAATTTCATTTCGAGGACGTATAATCAAATGTTTCTTGATAAGGAGGTTTTACCACCCCCGCCTCCTCTTGTGTTCTTCGTCGATTTGGCCCCTCTATTCCTTCTCAAGCTGACGAGGATGGTGCTATTACCTCTAGTCAGCATGTTGATCTTGCCCCCATTGAAAGAGGACCTGTTGATGTGGTTGCAGATAATTAGTTAGGTTTTATTTCTATTTTAGGACATATATTGTTATTTAAATTGTTTGTTAGAGTTTAATTATAATAGCATCAAACATTTGATAATATATCACAAATGTTTTTTCATACCTACACAAATGTATTATTATTTAACGTTAATTATATTATATAATAATTGTTATTGAAAATACAACGTAAGTCATAACATATTTTCTACTTTATTATTTCTTCATTATCTTCAAATTTTTGAAATTAAAGTCAACATATAAAATACATAATTTGAACGTTTTGTAGTGGTTTAACTTCTATAACAACTACACAACGATAGAAAAATTTGAAATTCAAAATAATTGATTTCACCAATTTTGTAGTAGTTTTAAAAGACAAATCGCTTAATCACTACAAAGTGATCAATGTTGTAGTGATTGATGTAGTAGTTAAGCAAACGCTACAAAGTTTAATAAAACCTTGTAGCGGTAATGGTAGCAAGTTTTGAACCGCTATAAATTGTACAATGATGCATTTAAGCATCTCCACACACATCATTAAGAGAACTAAACATTCTCTCTTCACCTATCTTCTCTCCTAACTTTGTTCAATACATATGGATAAATCATGGATCAAGTTGCCACGCAATTCTCCAACATATTTGACTAGATTGAAACACTTTCTTGGATTTCTCATTTTCTCATGCTAGTTGTGATAGTAAGATTGTGTATCAATGTTGTCGATGCAAGTTTAAGAAGTGATGTATACGAGAAGTTGCTAAGGAATATTTGCTTATGAAGCCTTTCTTGGAAGAATATATGTTTTGGGGAGTTCATGGTGAGAAACCTCGTATGAGCTATGAAGATATTCTTCCTTAAAGTTCACAAGTAGGAGTTCAAGTAAATCAAGATGATCCTATTAATGATGTTGTTTGTGGTGCGTTTGGTTTTCAAGATGACAACTTCAAAGCAGAAGTTTATGGTGCAGGCCACTACAAAAAAGTCAAGATTTGCGACGGACAAATTCCATCACAAAATAGGGAAATTCTGTCACAGAAACAATTTGCGCCGAAATTAGTTCCGTCGCAAAAAATGTAATTGCAAACCGTTTTTTGCGATGGAAATACAAGTTTTGACGCAAAATTGGAATTTTGCAACAGAACAGTTTTTCCGTTGCAAAATTCATAATTTGCGACGGAATGGCTGTTCCGTCGCAAAATTCCAAATCGATGGAATTATATTTTCGTCACATTCCATTGCAAATTTGGACTTTTGTGACGGAAATATAATTGCATGGCAAAATGGAATTCCTCAAAAACAGAATTATATAAAAAATATAAAAAATTACACAATAAAAAGAAGTTTATATAATGAACATAAGAGTTTATATAGAGAAAACGAAATATAAATAATAATGTTGCTAGTAAAATGGACTATAAAAGTCTAAACAGTAGTAGTATGGTCATCATTACTAGGAGCCGATCCCATATCCTTGTCCTTTAATAGGGACTGGAATAAATCCTACATCTGCTTCATCATCTCCGCTTGTTGTTTCATCATATGCTCTTGCTAGTTCAGCTTCTCTCCTTGCTAATTCAGCTACTCTGCTTGCTAATTCACCAGCTATTTTAATGCCTTCACCCTCTTAAGCTAATCTGCAAAAACAACATTAGGGAGACAATTTAATTTTTGTACTTAATTTAAAAGGATGATGAAATGAAAATTTAACAATTAATATCAAAAGTATTACATTTACCTGCAAAAACACATTCGTCATGGCTGGATGAGCACTTCGTATACTTTACTCAGTTGGCAGAGGCACCATCTTGAAAAGTGTCCCTTTCTTGTCTAATTCGCTTGCAGCCTGAATGAAGAGGTTCTCATTATCAGACTGAGAGGATGCAGGTTCGTTCTCAAGCTGCAAGGCTCTCTCTTATGATAACTTCTCCCAGGTTTTGTATAGGCACAAAAATACATCACAAATAAGGCATGTAGAATGAAATAAACATGTTTCTGCCTTAAACAAATAATAAATATAATAAATGTCTCACCATTAATTGGTAAGACATGGTGTTAATCTAGCACTTCTCACTACCTTTAGGCTTTGTTTGAGAGTTCTATTTTGGAGGGAATGGAAAGGAAAGGAAAGATTTTGGTAGTCTTTTCCCTTGTTTGGGAGTTTTAAAAATGAGAGGGGAGGGAATCAAGGATTTTTACAAATCCTCCAAAACCCTCCTTCTTCACAAAAATGAAGTTCCCCCAATATGGGGGGTTTTAAGAGGGAACATGAATTGATTATTTTTTTACCCTCGTTCAAATAAAGCACTTTCATTATTTATGATCTCTTTTCTATTCTTGGAATGCACACGAAAAATATTTTTTAGAGAGAGAAAATACTTTTTAGAAAGAGAAATACTTTTTTAGGGGAAAATATTTTCTAGAGAGAGAAAATGCTTTTTAGATGGGAACACATTTTTAGAGAGAGAAAATACTTTTTAGAGGGGAACAAATTTTTAGAGAGAGAAAATACTTTTTAGAGAGAGAACATGCTTATTTGACTCATTATTATATATTTTGTATCATGCTTCATGATTAAAAAGGCTTTATAAATATATTACACACACATATTGTTTGTAAGGATTTAAAAAAATAAAAGAAAAACTAGTTCTTAAACTCTATGATTTTACCTTTTATATATATATATATATATCCCAAGAGCGTCACACAAACTTGAAAATTTTGCTCGACTTTGAATATATGCGAATGCAAGTTTTTGAGAAAGTTATCTTAATTGGGTTCGACAATACTTATCTAAAATCTTAGTCAAATAGCCATGTAAGAAAAACATATCACTTCTCCAAATGGGAAGTATTATGGGATGTTTGATTATAGCTTTTTGAAACTGTTTGTTCCTAAAAAATAAAACAATATTATTCCAAAAGGTGTTTTTTATTTACTTATCATCCACATATCACAAACAATCCAGTACATCCAGTACATTACAACAAACTATTTAGGGGAAGTTACCTAATGCTACTATCCAGCAATTAGAAATCATCCACTTGGTTTAGCTACAATAATCTTGTAAGTACCAAGTTCATAAAGAGGAGAATGTAGTGGGAGGTCATCGCATAAGTGTCTTCCTTGCATATAGAGACAGTCAGTGGCGGAGCCACACTATTGCACCTGTCCGCAGGTGCAGACACAAAGTTGGTGAATCATCAGCGAGGAGCAAAAGTTCTCCTAAAATCCCACCCAAAACTTGTGAACAACAGGAGAAGAATGGAGAGAAACCGTTGGATGATGAGAAGTCAGAACCTCAACTATCCTTTGCATTTCACTATTCTTGGTCTGACCCATCCATGGAATTTGCCATTAAGACGCTTACTGGTGCATTACCAGTCGAGAACTCAGGTGATAAAGGGCATGTTTTGGTTCCTGAAACAGAGAAGGTTGATAAAACTAAATGGTCCAAGAATGTTACTGAAGTTCAAGGGCTTGTTTTTGGTTCCTGAAGCACATGAGGATGATAAAACTAAATCGTCCAAGAATGTTACTGAAGGTCTGGGGCCTGTTTTGGTTCCTGAAGCAAATGAGATTGATAAAACTAAATTGTCCGAGAATGTTGCAGAAGGTCAGTTGCCTGCTTTGGTTTCTGAAGCAAACATGGATGATAAAAATAGCTTGTCCAAGCGTGTTACTAAAGGCAGCAATGACAAAAGTAGATAGGCCACTCTAAAGAAATCCAAGCATAAGAAAGAGCCTAGTTTTCCTCGCGGGTTATCAAAGCGACTTGCTGGCCATGAACCTAAAATAGCACCTGCCGATAAGGCTATTGAATATTCCTCTAAAAAATCATGCAAAGATGGACCAAGTACTGTAGCAACTTCTGACAATGGAGCTTTGGAACATGTTGATGTTGGGGAAGGGAGACAGCTTGATCTTCCAGCTCCCACCAGTCCCAAAAGAAGAGTACATGGAGAGCCATCAAATGAGAGTGAGAAGTCAAATGAAGCTCAAATCACTCACAGTGAAGAGTTGCAGAAGGTTGAAGCTGAAAAGGTCAATGAGAGGTCTGAGTCAGAGGTATCCTTATAGTTTGGGGACTCTTGGGCAGATCCCTGCTTTGAATTTGCAATCAAGACTCTCAAAGGTGCATTGCTAGTGGATGGTTTTGAGGAAATGTTGCTTGTCATAACTCCTGATCTTAATTGTCCACCAAATACAGGATTGCTTGATAGTGTAGTAGAGAAGTGCATTAATGAAGAAACTCATGATTGCTAGATTCTATCAGTTTGATTAGCTTGCTAGATTCTTTGTTTATATTTTTTTTTTCTTAATGCATTTAAAAATTTCCTTAAAAAAAAAAAAAATCAAAGACGTTGCCCCCGAATCTCTCATACTAATTGTGTGGACACAAACAAAAAATCCTAGCTCCGCCACTTTGAGTAATCACTTGAAAAATGTTTATAAAAAAAAAAAAGATTAGATACATATATTCCAATAATAAGGAAAATAATTTATAATCTGACTTAATTATGGTACAATTTTAAATCAATAATTTAGAGATAAAGATCATGATGATAAGATTAGTATATCTCAAAAACTATAATCCACCAAGCATTATTACAAATCTCACTATTCCACCATCCATAGCCCTTCCATGGTTTAGTGAAGCTTCCCAATGCCATTTTCCTTCTATAGACAGAATCGTTTAGGACGTAGATTTGGATATGTCTTACAAATTCTATAATTGTTCCGACTATAGTTTAGTGTAAGACCATTATCCAATTAGATGATATAATTAGGTTTATAAAAATTTGGAATGTTACAACTATATAAAACAATATCAACTCTATTTCAATTGGTGAGCGAATGACTCAATTAATTATTGTTTTTAATCTTTTTTTCTTAAGAATGAAAAAAGCTTGAACAAAATGTTTCCCCTAGCCGCCACTAACTACCATTCTGCATTGGGGATGCCCAGCCTATGTGTCGTAAATTTTTCAAATGCTTTTTGTTTTGTTTTTATACGTTATTTTTATAATACCCACTAAAATCAAACAAGCCTAAAATTATTTTGTTGTGAGATGAATTTGAGATTTGACATTTGAGCCCACAAAATTAGTCCAACAAATTCACGTTGACCATGTAACTTATTCTGGATTTTTTTTTTTGAAAATGTAATTTATTCTAATTTTTTGAAAAACAGGACAACTTATAATCCGAATGGACTTTTTTTTTCCTTGCTACTTAATCCAAATGGACATGTTACCTGTAAAATGTTCTTGCAGACCTCACAATTAAATTCTGTTGCATCTTTTGGGCTTATTGTTTGAGACAGTTTAAATTCTATTGGATATGAACACTTTCACCATAGTCATCACGCCAAGCTCAGATATAAAAGTTCAATTAATCATAAAGACCATATGGGTTGGTGGGTGATTATTTTATTTCTCTGATATTTTATTTTGAAATAAAGAAAATAAAGTTATCTAAAACCATTTGTTCATTAATAAACAGAGAGGAATCCTAGGCATCAGAGCCATTATTCTGGTCGTTGGCTTCTGACTAAAGTTATCATTATTCAAAAGAATAATAAATACTAAAACGAGTAGTTTTTTTTTTTTTTTTACTTTTAATTGTGGATAAGTTTTATTTATTTATTTATTTCTTTTTAAATTTCAATCTAACTCTTAACAAACCCTTTGTTATGTGGGGCATCGAACGCAATTGAGCATAGTTGTGAATCTTTACATTTAATTTTTTTTTTTAGAAAAATTATTTTAATTTTGTTATGATGTGCTTTTGAAATCACACCATGTTATTTACAAGCTAGAAGAAATGAAAGTGATTATAAATTTGGAGTTAGATGACATGACATCATTATAAATGACACCAAATTAGTCTATAAATCCAATAACTATGATATATTCCAATTTATAGCCACCAAGCTGGCTTCTTTTTTTAAAATAATAATTGTAAAGTCCCTTATAAATAATTAAAAATTAAAAGTCCTACAATAAGTTAGCATAATGAAAAAGAAAAAGTTGATTGCAAGAAATGATAATATGTTATGACATATTGAAAAATTAATGAACTTTTTAATGATTGGATTTTTATTTTATTTATTTAGTAGAACTCAAGCAATATCTTCCCACCAATAGTTGTAGACTAATTCTCTTAAGTTGTAGAGATCACTAGGATTTGTTTCTCCCAATAAAACTTTTTTTATGTACATGACCTAACTTGAACCTAAAACATCATGTTTAAAAGATTCAGATATCTACCAAATGTCCAATTGTGTTTGGCTTTATTGTTTTTTTTTTTTTTTATCATTAGATTGTTCATGTGGGATTGAATAATAATTTCCTTTTTATTTTTACCCAAAATTTGAACTTAAAAGTATTTCGTACTCAGCAATTCACAAAAAAAAAAAAACAAAAAGAAAACAAAAATCTTGGTTTCGAATTGGAAAAAGAAAAAGACAAGGTGATAATGATATGCAAACTTCATCTAACAGCACCTTGCATATCACAGAATAATACTTTCTACTTTTATTTTAGAATAAAGGAGTAAAAAAGTCACATTTCCGTTGCTGTTCACTTTATCTCAGTAAATAGTAATATAACGGTGGGATGTGACTTTTGCTTCAAAATAGTAATCATGTATGTATTTTTTCTCCCAAAAAAAGCATATGGTATTGGGCGCTCTCGGGGGTAAAGCACATATGTATTTTTACTCCTTTACCCTTTATTTTACATTCTTATTGGTTCAATGAACCTACTTTACCAACAAGCATATATCGTGTTACACCTCACCTGCCAACTAAGACTCTAAATAATCACCCAAATAGGGAGCAATACACTTTATTTATTTTGAAAATAATGAACTTTATCATTATACATTGGATAAATGAACAGTAAAGAAACATCACCCAAAAATCTTCCCAAAAAAGGGAGTATTTAGTTGTAATTATACGTATATTTACCTTCTCAACAACAACAACATAAAAAGAAAATTTTCCCTCATCAAACCCAACTGAAATATATGTAACTGAATCAAATAAAAGGAGTTTAGATAGAATCACTCTATAAAAAAAAAATATCAAGTTAAAACACTAAGATCTGAACCAACAGGTGTTGATCCAAGTGGAAGAAATTTGGGCCCCTTTAGCCTGAGGACTTGAATTTGAGTCCATGTGAATGCAAAAAATACCTCTGGGATAGCTACTTCCGATCAGGCTTAATAATGATCGAATATGATCTAGTTAGATAGCCTTATCGAATCTCATCAATCTCATGGTTCTTATTGTACTGTACATTAGCTGTAGAAGATTCAAGTTGGTAATTTTATCTACCAACTCTATAAATCAAAGTGTTGTTCAGAAGTAATTTGTGTGTTAGATATGCCTCCAAGGTCTTTCAGCTAGGCTTACACACTCACTGTGCCTATAGCAATCCACAAGGTGGTCAATGGTCAAACCAGCAGCTTGCATGAAAGAGTGAACAATGACTGGGCCCACAAGCCTTAATCCTCTCTTAACCAAGTCCTTGCTTATGGCTTCTGCTTTTGGTGATCTCAGAGGAACATTCCTTGGGTATTTGTATTTGTTAATGGTTGGTTTGTGGTTTACATGCCCCCATATGTAGTTACTGAATGACCCACATTCCCTCACAATCTGATTACAAAACATCAAAATTCATTGATATTAGAATCTTAATTCATCAGCTACCAACAAGTTCATGTTATTCAACACTCTACTTAGATCTGTTTGGTACCCTATTGTTATCACTTTTACTCCCTTTGTTGCTTTTTATAAAGACCCTATAAACTACCTTCCTAAGATTAAGAAAATTAGTTTAAGTTAGTTAAATATAAAAAATTGTAGGGAAAATTAATATTTTTGTATTTAGAATTTTGATTTGGCTGTAACTCAATTTTTATACTTTAATTCGGTGGGATTTGTTCCCCATAGTTTTGAATTGGTTATAACTTTGTTCTTAAACTTTGATCCCATAGAACTCAGTCCCTATAGTTTAACCATTTAAAATATTACTTCTATATTTTAGAAAATAAATTTATATATTTCATGAAGTCAAGGACTAAAGTTTTAAATGATAAAAGTTATAAGGATTGAGTTACACTGAGTTAAAGTTCAATGATAGAGTTTTGATTGAGTCAAAACCATATGGACTGAATTATATAGAGTCAAAATTTAAGGATTAAGTAACAACCAAGTCAATAATACTCTAGAACCCAAAAGATTAATTTTCCCAAAATTTTAATAACTTTCCAATATTACTCTTTAAAATTTTGAAAAGAGTCTTGCACTAAGGACCAATAGGTAAAACAAAATAGATAGGAGGAAAGGGGGTATTTTGAGTTGAAGGGAGGGTAGAAAAATTGATGGAAGGTCCACATAAGCAAAGCGGGACCCACTTTCCCCCTTCTCTCTCTAGTGACAGTTTAGAAGATTAGCAGTATATTAGTTTGAATACTTGCCTTCACTATGCATTTGGCATTGTCCACTATGCATCTTACTCTGCTTTCTGCTAGTGAAAGAGCTTTGTTTGATTCTATCTCCATTATGTCTTTCTCCTCCATTTTTGCAACTATGTGAGGATCAAATCCAGCAAAAACTTCTCTGTATGAGGCATACATAATACTATATCAGCTTGCCAGTATGAACTAAGAGTATGATTTGGTTTCAAAAAGACAAAAATGTAAGTACCTAAGAATTTCCTTCCTTTTCAGAATCTCTGTCCAGTTATAGTCCATCAACAAGCCAGATATTGCAAGCAGCTCAAACAATTTGCTGTTTCATGATTCAACCGATTAAGAGAGATCATAGCACAATGATTATTTTGATAAAAGAGTCCCACATTGACTAATTAAAGAAATGATTAAAGGTATATAATGTTAAGGTATAAAATTCATTAAATTCTAATACTGAGATCTACTTACTTGTCATCATAAGCTGGAACCCCCCAGCACTCATCATGAAATTCTATGTATGCCTTATCTGCACAAGACTTCTGTCATTTTCATACTCACAATATCTGACTTCAAATAACTAAAAAGCAAAAACAGATTCATTGCTACAAGAGTACAACTCAAGTAGGTGAAGCTGCAATAATTGATGATGTTACTAAAATTTTATGTAAAGTAGTTAATTATTTAATAATTATTATCATCATAAGAAGTATCAATTAAAAGCTTTTGCATATATACTCTTATAATCTACTATCTCCAATCCTTTATATAAGAGCTACTTGGGTATTAGATTTGGTTCTAAATATGAGACCTCAATATATTTTGTATCCCAAATTCCCAAGCATTCCTGTTGATTTGACACATTTAGGAGTTTCTATCCAAAATAATTACGATGAAAGATGGTATTTTAGAAAAACCAACCCATATTTGTTACAAATAACTAATATAACTAACTTTCTTAATCTATCCAAATTAGTTAATTGGCTTTTATATTATGGAATGGAGGAACTATAATCTAAATTTGACTATGGCATTTCAGTTGAAGATCAGAACCTCACTTAAGAACAGCTTAGCAGCTTCAATGCTAGCTGAAGAAGAGAACATCAAAACATTCCTAAGTGATTAACAAAATATACATGGGAACTGAGAAAAATGAAACATACCACTGTTCTTTGTGATCCAATTGCACCTTCTTAATTCCCCAGGCTCAGTAGGATTGTTCAGTTGACTTGGCTGATGCTGCTGCTGCGAAGTTTTAGTTGCAGAAGGAGGAGGCTCTTTTTTCTCGCGGGTTGAAATCAAACGAAGAGCCAATGAAATTTTCTGGTCCAATGGTGTGAGAGAATCTGCTGTGAGTGAAGAGTCATTTGAGTTCTGTGAGAGAGACAGAGATAATGAAGACAAGGATAGAGATGAAGTGCTTTTCTGAAGCCCAATTGGGTACACTTTCTTGAGGTATTTGGGGAAAAAGCTCTGGCTTGGTTTCTGTGTCTCTTTGACACTTTTGCTCCTCTCAAGACCATTCTTTCTCACATTTGCTTTATACATACTGAAGAAGAAGAACAAGAAGAAAAAGAATGACAAGAAGCAGAAGCAGAGCTAGTGTTATAAATGGAGGACTTCAAAGTGAATTAAGATTCATACAAGTTTGGTTTATAAAAAGAGATGGGAAATTCTCAAGCTGGTTGGTAGAATGTGAGTTTCATGATATATTGGATTCTTATATACTTCTTGCTTTTCAAGAAATATTCATGAATTATTCTTCAGTATGGAGAAGCTCACAATGTTGAAAATGATACTTCTGTGATTGACCCTCTAAAACTTCATAAAAATCAAACAAACTATATATTGAGAAAAGGAAAACAAAAAACCTCTCACCAAACCCGATGAACTGCTTCACTTGTTTTCTATATATTACTCACATTAATGATAATAATAATAATCAGATCAGGATAGGGGTTCCCATTATTTACAAATCAAACAATCCCATTTTTAGATTTTAAAAGGCTAGTGTACTAATTTATAAGTAACATACTAAAGAAAGATAATACCCAAAAAAAAAAAATACTAATGAAAGATTAAAAGAAGTTAATGATGGTTGTTATAGTTGTGGGGTTTGTCTCAAAGCAAGGTGTGTGATGGGTCCTATAGTGATTCTTAACTCTTACTCTTAAACCTCAGTGTGAGGCATACTTGTGGCCTGCACAGACAAAGATATCCCATCCTTCCTTAAAATTTTTTAGGGTTCTTAATTAAACCAATAACTTGAAACTCTTTTTTCTCTTTTCCACTTGAAATGATGAGACCTTCGATTTGATCTTAGTGTCTTTATTAATGGTTGTTCCTTCTAAAGTGTTGCAGTTGAAAGTGTTCCTTCCTATTGAATCAAAGAATAAAGGATGGTTTTAGATAAGCTGAATCTGAATACTTGTTTTTAAGAGCACTTTAAAAATCAAGTTCTAAATGTCTCAAGTCTGATTTTAATTGAATATTTTCTCAGGACTATATAGAATTTAATCATGATAATGTATAATTAGGGAGGTTTAATGATAAATGTATGCAAGACAAAGGGATGAACTTGTCCAATAAATTGTGTTTTTTTTAAAAGGGAAAAATTAATATTATGTGGGAACTTGATTGACCTCAGCACATCTGCACATAAAGAAATGGGTAGGTTGGCTTAATTAAATATTTGTTTAGCATGAAGGCTTTTGCTGCTGGCATTTCAATGTCATGTTCATCTGTATATTGATATTTTTATAGCCTCTTTTAAGTTTGTGTTTCTCTTTCATTTATTTTAAATTATTTATTAAAGTTGAATTCAACATTTTGGAGGAGCACAGTTCGTTACGTTGTTTATATATATTTTTTGTTTATGTTTGTTTACTTGTATGTAAAGGAAAGCAAATGAATTACCACAAAAAAAAAAAAAAAGGAAAGCAAATGAATGAATGGTCAATCTTTTTTAATTTCTTTACATTAAGATCCCAACATTTTTGTAATTTTAACTTATTCCTCTTTTTTAACTCTTTAATATAAGTTATTGAAAGAATATTTTATTAAAATTATAATTTAAATTTTTTTTGGATTAATATATTAGGAGCACCAAATACTAACAATCGACTAGTTTAGTTCATGAGAATGTAGGCCCCCAATGAAGGGATTTTCACTCCATCAAGTAATTATCACAACTACATACACAGAGTTTAAACATGAAACCACTAGTTAAGTTGGGATTAACAACCCACAACTAGTTGATGCAAGCACTTAGTAGTAATTTGAAATATTTTTAGATATTATTTTCAAGGAAGACTTTTTAAAAAATATTATTAAAACTTACAATGATGGTGAGCATTCTCACCCCAGAAAAATGAGATTAAAAGTTTAAATCTCAATAAGCACATTTGTTAGAAGAGGTAAAAACCCTTAGCGCTTCAACCTAACCTCGAAAAGGAAAACCTTTAGTGAAATTTAAAAAAAAAATCAAAAGAAACTATTTTTATATAATATAAGTAATACTTTTTATCTAAAATTTCGATATATTATAATTATTTTCATTAAATAATTTATTAAAAATGTCGATATTCATTCTGCTTTTAAGATGCAAAGCCTTAAGCTATGACTTTGCCGGTAAAGATGATGTCTCTTGGGTCTTAATCCTCACAAGTCACAATCAGAATTGAAGTCTTAGTAAAAAGAGACACGTATTACACATTTGATCGTTAAACAAAGGTAACTAAAGAATCAACGTAATTTTGTACAGAAATTAACTAATTCAAGAAAAAAAATAAAGAATTATTGTGATATTGTTGTTCAACAAAAAAAATTAATGGATAAAATTTATGCATAATAATTCCAAAATATATTAGTATACACTTCCTCCTAATTTCCTATATCTAAACTGTAAGATATGTTTAGCCTACTTTACAGGGATTAAATTAATGGAAGGACCTTAACTCATCCAATTTTTCAATAAATAACATTAAAAAAAGGTTGGCTTCACATTTAGTTTAGGAAAATGGTAGAAAAATATTGTCAAAATAGAAAAAGATAAATAAAGGTGGTGAATTTAAATAATTTCAAATTGATTGATTTTAAATTTTGAAATGTTGATAAATGTGTTAAATTAAATAAGTGCCCTTACATTTTATTATTTTAAAAAATCAAGTATTGACGATTTTTGTTTGAGAAATGCTAGATCGCCGAAGCACTGGTGAAAGTTATGAAATATTCAATCAATACCTCATTTGCAACTTTAGTATCACTATTAATAATTCAAGTATTAATATTGACAATTTTTACTTGATAAATTAAAAAAAAAATAATATTAAACCGTCAAAGCTCCATAAAAGTTATTAGGAAAAATATTTGACAAGTACCCCGTTTAGAATTTTAATATCACTATTATCAACTCACGTATCTCTATTGACAACTTTTTCATGAGAAATTTTTTAAAAATATATTAAGCCGTCATTTACAACTTTAATATTATTATTAACAACTCAAATATTTATATTGACAACTTTTGTTTCAAAAATTTTAAAAAATATATTAAGTTGCTAGACATCAAAGCTCCAGTGACAAGCCCACTATCGATGGTCGCAAATGTTGGAGCTCTAGCGGCCGTCGAGGGGTTATAAGGATTTCTTTAAAAAAATAAAAAGTAAAGGCACTTATATAATTTCACACATTCATCAACATTTCAAAATTCTAAATAAGTCAATTTGAAATTATTAAAATTCACCACCTTATTTATTTTCTAACATATTTTGATAGTATTTTTATTTCATTTTCCAAAAAATTTAATGCCCTAAACGAGACTTCTATATTCCGAAAACGAAATAGTACTTATAGAACAAGACGTATATTTTGGATTGGAGGAAGTAACCACTAAAGTCTAGTCTTTTTCCCCCCGATTTGTGATTGTTGACTTTTGTTCCCTCAATAGATTGCGAGATATATATAAGATAGAAATAAATGTCTGTTATAAAACTGATAAAAATAATAAGAAGAAGAGCAGAGGTTCTAGAGAGATAAAGTAGAGAGATAGATTCTCATTTCATTCAATCAATGAACAGTTACAGAAAACCTCTATTTATAGAAGAAAAATGGGACTTTAGTGTAATTTCTACCTCTGGGTCATTTGGTGTAGTTTTCCTCAAAAACCTAAACTATTCACTCACGGATTTCCTTCCCGTGAGTGATTGTATAATTGTGTGCGGGTCCCACCAAATAGTAAACTACTATGCATGGTACTATACAAATAGTAAATCACTATGCGTGGGTCCCATATCATCTTTTAATATTTGGAAACCGGGAGTCAATGGACATCCACATAATAAGTATATTCATAACACTCCCCCTTGGATGTCCATTTATGAATGTGCCTCGTTAAAAACTTTAACTAGGAAAAACCCAGTGGGATAAAAACCTAGCCAAAGAAAAGAGTACATCATCCATTGATACACTTTCTAGTGCTGCCTCATTAAAAACCTTTCTAGGAAAAACCCAGTGGGATAAAACCCAGATAAGGGAAAAAGAGTACAGCGTGTATCGTCTCCCCCTCTTGATTACATCAGTGTTGCTCCCCCCGATGACTATATTGCTTCAATGTCTTTCTGAGCATATTATACTTTCTGTCATCAAATATTCTGTTAGAAACGCCCAATTTGATTGTTCATTATATACCTGCAAGATCTAAATCTGTCAAGTAAAGTCATAATAATCTTTTCATAAATATATATGTGCATATAGAAATTCAATAAATGTTTATTCAGATAATGATGCTATATGCACTATCATCTTGAGTCCTTTTGGGACATATGTGTTTCTGGCGCCTTATGTGCTTCTAGCACATACAAATATATTGTGGCTCATGATCCTCATTATCATTCATTGCAGCATATGCTATCATAGATATTATTAACGTCGACTTCATTTTCAGTCCCATCGGATTTCATTCATAATTTATTGAGATCTCATTATATTCACATATATTAGGTACCTAGGTCTCTCTTGGACCACAATACACTTTTCTTGTAATATCTCCTCTGGAGATAACATCTCATCAAAAGATAACTCTTCTGGAGCTTTACTTAATTATCCTCGACTTAATCATCTATATTTTATAGCTCCTTTTCTCTTTTGAGGATTTTTATCTTTTAAAACCGATGGACCTGCAACGCTTCAGGAGTGCTTTATAACAATTCATATAGGAGCATTTGCAGTTGAGATATGTGACTTTGTCACTTTCTTTAGGTCAGTAAATGCTTCTGGCATTCGATTAACTAAACTCTGAAATTGAATTATCATTTTGAACTTTTAGTGCACAATTCCTTGTACGATGATCAATATGAGCCAATGATAATTCATTCTAGTAAATCTTTACCCAATCTGCTTATTTTTCTCCCCCTCATCAAATCATCAATTTTCTTTGTATATCCATCTATGTGCATTGTAATAGATTAATAATCATTACACATTTAAAACATTTCAAGATGGAATTAATCTGGCTCCTGACCAAAAGCCAATTATACGGGGAGAATTCTGTTGGCTTATATAATTGCTGCAAATATACACAACATATAAATTTTGTTCTCATAATCATTGATCTATCCATTCATGGATACTTTAATACATTATTTCTGGATCATTCAATCTGGAAATTGCGCGCATAATATATTGCAAACTTCTGGTTGCAAACATCACTGCTAACTTTGCAAATTTATAATCTCATATGTAAACTTTCAATTTGATATATTTCCAGAGATCCATTTCCAATAATTAATTCTATCTGAGAACATGCAGCACATAATATATGACTCGGATGATCAAACAAGTCATGCCAACATTTCATATGATTTATCATCAAATCTAATATTCATTTTGGGGGAATCAACATAGAAACATTCACAAAGAATTATCACATAAATATTCACACTTGATATATATCATTATCATTCTCCCCCTCAAGTGTGAGACCTTAAAAATTAATTTATGGAATTTTCATACAATATTCCATGATAATAGCATATATGATATCTATTTCATTAAAATTCCACAGATTTCTAAATGCATTATCAATGCATAATTTTGTTACTTCTGGTAACAAAATTTCCATTTTCCAGAATCAACAAACAAATATATATTAAATACAAAATCATCAGGTGTATAATTGCAGATTCACGAGCGCAATACTGTGTAATCACAGGCGCATCACTGTGGAATCACAGGCGCGACAACTCAGATTGTCGTATACATATAAAGTCAAAAAGATTCCAGGCTCGTGCTTTATAGGGAGCAAATCTGTAGAGATTTAACAGGACTACGCAAATCTGCAGAGATTCAATAGGATTTAATTCAACTATAAATAGAGGAAGGCAAACGAACATGCCTCACAAACACTCAAGCATCTGATAATATCAACTACCAGATACTCACACATATTTCTCTAAATTCTATTGCCATGGCAGGACCAAGCAGTTTTATCCCAGTTTCTGATACATCCGAAACAGCATTACTTGATGCTTTGTTGTATGATGATCAGCATAACATGTCATTTACTTCTTTGTTATCTCCTAATCCCTTTGAAATGTTTATTCCTCCTTCTACTATTCCTCCTTCTGCTTCAAATGTACCTACTTCTCCCCCTAGAACAAGTGTTCTTCCTCAATCTACAAGGATTGAAGGTACAACTGAAGCAGGTTCATCAAGGAGGCCTGTTAAGAGGTGTAGAACTATGGCAGAACTAATGGAGTCTACCAATCCAGTTCAGCCAATAGTGTCGGCAGTTAATCAACCAGCATTCACTAGCCAGCAAACTATCATCAGTTTGCCAGCAACAACCAGCCCGACAACAACAATCAGCCAACCAACAACCACTAGCCAGCCAGCAACAATTAGCCAGCCAACAGCTACAAGCCAATTAGCAACTACTAGCTTATTGGAATGTAGTTGCTGTCATGTTTTACGGGAAATTATTCATACCAACGGACTTCAGTACCATAAACTTGAAGTTCACGGAAGAAGAACAGGTATGATTACCCATGCTGTTTTATTTGAAAAAGTACAGGATAAATCTTATAATACTGACAGGCTTCCAATGTTTGATTTCACAAAGAAAAATTTTGAAGAAATCAAACAATTTCTGACACAGTATTGTATAGATTTACAAGCATCAGGATATATCTTGATGCGTGATCCTGTATTAGCCTATCATGAGGTTCTCTGTGTTGGTTCGGAATGGGCTATAAATCCAAATGACCTCCATGGAAGTTCATTTCAAACCAATATTGAACACTCATTAGGCAAAGGAAAACAACCTGCAGTAAGTATACCCTATGATACTTCATCCCTTAACCAGGGTGAATTATATAGGTTATCTATGGAGCAAAGAGAAAGAATAAAGAAAACAACGCTCCATGATTTAAGAAATTATTTTCACTTAACCCTTGATGAAGCGAGTAAACAATTAAATATGTCTACTCACACCATACAAAAAATCTATCAAAAAGGAGGGTTAACTGAGTGGCCACACAAGAAGCTCAAGAAACTTATGACGCAAATCTCGATATTACGAAGAGCTTTGCCTCATCTGGATCCCATCTCAAGAGAAACAAAAGAAGAAGACATTAAATATCTTCAGAATGAGATGATTAAAGTTTGTAATGATGTTGAGCCACTCGCAATTAAACTTTGTTGAAATAATATTTCCTTTTGCTTAATTATTTTGTTTATGAATATTCTTTTCTCGTATTTATAAAAATTGTTATAATCATAGAAATCACATAACAACTATAATAATATATTTGCTTCATTCACTTCTGGGAATGAAGTTGGATAAAAATTCATGATCCATAACTCACTGATTTGTTTGATCATGGCAAGAAATTAATCCACAATATTGCTACTACAATAGCAAATTGAATATATTTATTTATAATATCAATCATGATCATACAATCCCTTGTCTCATAATTTAAGGGAATATTTAATGCCAAATATACAATTTTGAGGCCTTTATACAACTGATAACATACAAAATTTATGGATCAAATATTGTTTCATAATTTGTCTCTTGTTATCAGGCTAACTTGCCTCTTGGCTTCAGGCAATCTTGCCTATGAAATTAAGGCTATCTTGCCTCTTAGGCTCAAGCCAATTTATGCCTCATCTCTCAAGCCAATCTATGCCTCATATCTCTATGGCATTTTGATCTCATAATAATATATATGATCTTTTAACAGTTTATCTTCAAGATAAATAAAATATAAGCATAATAAAATAAATAGATGGAACCCACTAATAGTGTGGTTGCCATAAATAATAAGAAGGGAGAGGGATATATATATATATAGCAATAAATAAATAAAATAAAATAAATGACTGGAAATAAACATGCTAGATTAATAAAAAGAAGATGAGATAGGAATGGTAGTAAACTCACAGCGAGACCTATCTCATCCAAAGATAAGAAAGAAGATGCATATGCAAATGTAAATATATATATATATATATATAGAAAACGGTAAAATAAAAAGGGAAGGGGATTTAAAGCAGTAAATAAATAATAAATAAATGGAGTCCACTATACAAGTGTTACCACCATGAAAAATAAAGCAGTAAATAATAAATGGTGCACACTATACTAGTGTTGCTACCATGAAAGATAAATAAAGCAGTAAAGAATTAAAATAAAATAAATGGGGCCCACAAAATGTCACCACCATAAAAGATAAATAAACTCTAAATAAAATAAATAAATAGAGCCCACTAATAGAGACTAGTGTGCCTCCATGAAGAATAAATAAATGTAAAATAAAATAAATAAATGGAGCCCACTAATAAATAATGTTGCCGCCATAAAAAATAAATAAATGTTAAAATAAATAAATAGAACCCACTAGTAAATATACTAATGTGCTATCATAAAAGATAAATAAATGTTAGTAACAATAAAATAAATGTTAGTGACATAAAACTAAATATTAGTAAAGTCAGTATGGAGCTTAGTATAGCCACCATGAAATAAATAAATAAAGCAGTAAGTAAAGAATTACAAATGGAGCTTAATGACGCCACCATGAAATAAATGAATAGGAAGTGAGAAGAATATATAAACATAAATAAATTACTGTAAATAATAAAATATAAATTTACCGTGAATAGTAAAATTACTATTCACTATAAATAGTGAATAAAGTAAAATTACAGAAAGATTAATCTAGACTTCCATGTAGGAGTCAAATGAATAAAATGTAAAAATTACTGAAAAAGGGGTAAATTTACTGTGAATAGTAAATTACTATTTACCGTAGTAAAATAGTAAATAATCTCAAATCTTAACCATGGAACCCGATGTTAAAATAATCGGTAAGAATAGATATTTAATTCCATATAATGGTTAAGATCATCCCAGATAAATAAAATGGAAATATGAAATAGATGGTGAGAAAATCTTACCTTGGTAGAGTCTTCGTGCTGATAACGTGTTATAAAACTGATAAAAATAATAAGAAGAAGAGCAGAGGTTCTAGAGAGATAAAGTAGAGAGATAGATTCTCATTTCATTCAATCAATGAACAGTTACAGAAAACCTCTATTTATAGAAGAAAAATGGGACTTTAGTGTAATTTCTACCTCTGGGTCATTTGGTGTAGTTTTCCTCAAAAACCTAAACTATTCACTCACGGATTTCCTTCCCGTGAGTGATTGTATAATTGTGTGCGGGTCCCACCAAATAGTAAACTACTATGCATGGTACTATGCAAATAGTAAATCACTATGCGTGGGTCCCATATCATCTTTTAATATTTGGAAACCGGGAGTCAATGGACATCCACATAATAAGTATATTCATAACAATGTCTAATTTATGAACATATCCAACTTAAATTAAGCGTGTATCTTAGAAAGGATTTTTGCCACAATTTAGGGAAAATTGCCACTAAATACTTTGGAGAATTAATTTCCCAATGATATCTAAATTTGAGTACAAGTTGTAACACTCCTAATTCTGTACTACCGATTATATATATAAACACATAGTATTTATGAATATTATCAAAGTGGAGCGATAGCGTATATGTGTTGAATAAATACTGATACATATATGTGGCTATAAATTTAAATTAATTGTGGCATATCCGATTAGTATAATAACGGTACAATAATCCGAGTATTTAAAACTGAATATCTAATAGTATAAATATAGTTCAAAATAAAACTCCAGTTGAATCTTCACTCGTGCATCTTACCTTTATATTGGCTCCTAATCCTCCATATCATGAAGCTAGAGTCAAGTTTGAGATTCAATGGGTATTGAATCTCATGTAACAGTTAACCTCATATTCAAGTATTAACAGTATATATGACACATATTCATTACATTCAGTACAACAATACATAGCACACAACAAATGCATATCAACAGTGTTTGCACTCACCAGTGTCATGAATCCATGTGTCCTCAGCACTAGTCAAAACATACATGCGGTGTTATTATGACTATAATCCACATCAAGCTGAATCCACAACTTAACTGAATGTAAACAAACATGTGATCTAAAACTGAGTCTTAGTCACAGTGCATGGCTCAGGACCCCGTCTTGCCCTTGCTCCATATGAAACAAACAATCATCTATATGACACATAAAAGTTAAAGTTACAGTATGCATCCATACTTTTATTCGCTTAAGCAAGTGGTACGATTCTCTTTTGGTACCAATTCCTGACTTTCCCAGATATCCTATAATACCATCACCGCATTATGATATTAATAATAAATACCATATGACTTAGAATGATATCCTAAGAGATAATTTCACCACTATTGATCTTTCTACCCCTGGTGGATTTATTATCCCAATTTTACCCTTATAGTTCCTTAAAAACGAAGTTTAAGCATTTATGCCTAGGTTTTTCACTAAATTTGAAAAATCATAACTAATTGTAAATAATAATAATAATAATAATGTGATTTCAAAGCCAAAATTTCCCTTGAAAAGTCTATTTGTAGGGAAAAATAATGCCTGAAACTAGAAATTCTTGAGTCATTCCCAAGGTTAAAGTTTCCAACCATTTTCCCAGTTTGAAGTCCAGAAACATGGATCAACTTGAGAAATTCACATTGTTTCATAAAAACTTCAAAAAAAAAAAAACATGGTATATATGGATGTAAATCCCTTCATATCTATTATATCTCTAAAAAATTTCAGGATTTTTAGACACCATTTAAATGGCTAAAACCTATGCATAACAACCATTATTCATATTAACATCCAGAAACAAGGCTTAACTTAAAAATTTTATATCTCCTTGTATAGAACTTAGAATGTTACAAATTTTATATCAAACAAAAGACCTAAATGTCTACTTTATGCCTAGAAAATTTCATAATTTTTGAAAATCATTTACCTCCTAAAATGATATACACAAGGTGACTGATTATAGAAAACTGAAATCTGATATTTTTCCCAACTTTCACCTCTTGAATCTTTTAACTCCAAAAATTATTTCTCAACATGTTCCACTCCATTTTGCCTTTTAAATGTAACAAATATCTTAAAAACATGTAAATGAATTTACTTTTACCATTTCCTAGATTAAACTACAATTCTATAAAAATCTAAAAGCTTAAGACTAAGATCTTACTTTTAATTCTTGAACTCCTTCTTCACCTTGCTCCTTTGTGTTTTTCTCTAAATCAATCATCTTTGATATGATTTTTTGTTGTGAAGAATAAAGAGGAGAGCTTATCTATTTATAGGCGCAATAATCAAGCTCATGTGGTCCTTAATTTCATGGAATTATTTTCTCCTTCCCCCATCCTAACCTTTGGATTAAATCCACTTTATGAAATCAAATCCTCCCCCTAAACCACTTGGCCGAATTCTTCCTCTATTCCCTAGCCTTTGGTTTGTTTCTCTATGTGTCACAATCCAAATGATCAATGGCTTTCATTGGTTGGTTTAATTTCATGAAGATTAAGGTTAATTATAGGATTAATTAGGACCATTGGATAGAATTACATGTGCAACAATCTCAACCATTGATCCTAGTTGCAATTGTTGAATTTTCGGGCTAATTTGGTTAAGCCTAATTATTTCCTTAATCATGTGCTTAATTGTCCTTTTATTGCAAATGTCATAGGTTAATTGGTTTGCTATTTAATCAAAGTCATTAGAGCATTATTAGAAAATTAATTTCATCTTTCATTGGCCCTTGATATTTTTGAAAATGAGCAGCCCTATTTTGATGATTTTATTTTGCACTAATCACCATGAAGACATGTGCAATTATTCTTAATTAGTGCAAGTTTAAGTGCCCTTAGTTTTAGCTAACTTGCTATAATTTAATCAAGTATTTCTATAATATTTTCTTGCCTTCTTTGGTCATAAAATAACCATTATTTTATATGTTATTTATGTCACATTTTATTGCCCTTATTTGTTGTCTCAAAACCTTCCATTTATGTATAAATTTCATGAAGAAATTTTTCCAAAATTATAACCAATAGATTAAAATTCTTTACGATACATATTCACCCTTATATATATATATATATATATATATATATATATATATATATATATATATATATATATATATATATATATTATTCATCAAAATAAAATATTTATGATGAATAGGAATTTTAAGGTATTACACAAGTACTTCCTGTACGTAAAATCCTTTAAAGAATGGGTACTTTCTTTGTATAAAAACGTATCACAAACTATGGAGCAATTAATTCTCCCAATAGTTATTTATTTAAGGATCATACTTCCTTTTTTATCAAATGCAATTAAATTAATATTGGCAACGGAAAAAGAAATAGCAGTGAAGAAAAATTGAAACCAGAACGCAATACACAAGGTAAATGATATATACTACTACATATTTGTCTATATTTAACGATTTATTTTATCAATATTTAACAGTTTTTAACCATTAAATATCCAAGTGTCAAACATTTATATATAATGGTTTTCAGCCATTAGATGTTGAGCACTATAATTTACAGGTTTTCAAATACAACTATTATGTAAAGGGTACTATATTTAATGGCTGTAAAACAAAGGATGTTAAATACTGCGATGTATAGTTAATGGCTTTTTTTAATAACAATCGTGATACATTGTCTACAATATTTAATAGTTAAAATGATAAACAGTAAAGTATTGGTTACTAGAGAAATGAGTTTATTTGACGATTTTTTGGAAAAACTGTTATATATGTGTAAAATTTGATAGTTATTAACGAATAATTGTTAAGTATGTTTGACAATTTTTTTAAAAAAAAAAAAATCGGGGGCTCACTTTCAATAAGTCCCTATCTACATATTACATACATCTGAAACTAATTACAAATCCAACAAAAACCAATTATAGAAACCATGTAAACATATCAATTCCATGCAATTATCAAAAGTACATATATAAAACTATACATTACAAAAACCAAAAGATAATCCAAATTACCAACCACAAAAAGCAAATCAGTTAGAACAAAAAGAGAAAACAAAATAGAAACAAAAGCAGGAACCAAAATTGTCATAACCAACTCTATAGCATCCATTGGCGATTAACAATATTACTCTATAGCTAACTTATGCTCTCATCCATTGACGACAAATTGTCATAGCCAACTCTTTTATAACTTCTTCAATTGGCTAGGTGAATATTGCTTAGAATAACTATCCTCAAACTATACACATAAACAAAGTATGTGATGACTTCTTAATTTTAATATATTTGAGGTATATTTTGATATATATAGGAAGTCATTAATACTAAATTAAAGAGATTTTCTTAAGATTTTAAGAGAAATCAAATTGGACACATATTTGTAGGATTTCAATTTAAAATAAATGTTTTTGAGTTTTTAGAAAATAAATAATAGTAATGAGAAATTTTATAAACAAAAATTTAAAAAAAAATAAAAATTTAGTTTTATTATTATTTTTATTTCTATAATTATTAATTATTATTATTATTACTATTATTATATAATTACTATGGCTTTTCACACAATCAGAATAGGACACGTTGGACTTTGGAAATGGCTTGGTTGGATTGAATTAAACAATGGGCCCACCAATGAGGATTGATTAAATGAAGACCCAAATGCACAGGAAGGAAGACGCATAGGAAATTGGGCTAAAATGAGTTGGACTTTGAATGAATGAAAAGGACCAGAGACGCAGAGAATCAAATGGATATTGGGCTGGAGATTGAAGGCATTTGGATGAGGGCCCACGTGAATCAAAACCTAGAAGCCTAATTGAGAAACAAAAAGGGAGGATAGGGGTGTTCAAGAAGCCGAAGGCCCGGTGTGCCCATCCAAGCCCGGCAAAAAAATGCCTTGCCCAGCCCGAAAAAATTTGGGCACATTTGGGCTGGGCATTTTGCGGGCAGGGCCAAGCATCGAGCAGGGTATGCTGCCCTGCCCAGTACTATATATATATATATAATTTATTGTCATATTGTGCATATATTTTTTTTAAAAAAATCTATTGGTATGTTTATTTTAATACTTTAATTCCAGGATTTCCAGTTGAATCGGTATGAACTTTTTTGTCTTTAGGGATGAAGTTGAATTACCTTTCTTGTAATTGAATTTATATTTAATAATGATGAATGATTTTATTAGCCAGGATATGAAATCGTATTTTCCTTCTTCTGTTTTTCATATATTTTTTTAAAAAATTATAGGTTTCTTAAAATTTTTTATTTTATACATGCATATTTATTTATATTGATGTCTATATGATGATATAATCAATAACTTGATATTTTCCGATCCGAAATATTTGGCTGGATGACATTTTTCCTTGTACAATCCATTAAATATCTCGGTCTCATAGTTCATATTTGAATAGAGTACATTGATTGTGGATTAAAATTAATTGAGGACCATCTTTGAACTTTAATTTCTGCTCCTTAATTAATCTTTATTTTTTAAATAATGGATGATAGCTCTTCTCAGAACATAGAAGAACAAACGAAGGTGACGTCATGACGTGGGTGGATATGTCTCATATAAAGATTGAAATTTTTTTTTTATAAGTGTGATAGGTTATGGCCACTTGGGCATGTAAGGCCCGCCCTGCCCTGCCCACTATCGCCCTGCCCAAAAATGTTCGGGCTTTTATCGGGCAGGGCCGGGCATCGGGCCGCATTTTGCTGCCCATTGATCTTCCGGGCAGGGCATCGGGCAAAGGTCTTGCCCTGCCCAACCCTGCCCACGAACACCCCTAAGGGAGGAGGCGACATTAATTAATTGGAGGGCAGAGAGGGGTTTGGACGCTGAACAAGGGGGGAACACGCCGAGACAGAAGAGAATACGCAGCAGAATAAAAGAGAGAGTAGCTGGGGCGTGGAGAAAGAAGCAAAGCCAAGACGCAAGGAACCAGAGAGATGAGGCTGCTGTGTTGCTGATTCTTCTTCCTATTTTTAGTTTTGTTATCTCCCTTGATTAGCTCAATTCCAATTTCTTTTCATTCTTCATGTCTCTGAACTCTATCTGCATTTTGATATGAGTAGTTAAACTTTTCATTCTAGGATTCTTTTGACACTTTTGTATGAATTAATATTTGGATATTCCTCTCTTTTGGTAGATAAATATTTATATGTGTTGATTTTAATCTAAGCTTAATGCTTTTAAATGATTGGTCACCATTTAGATGATTTATTCACTTAGGTTTGACTTGAGAAAGCTAATCTAGGTGTAGAACTTGATTGAAATCATACTTGTCTTGAAATTTACATGATAAATGGATAGTTTATTGGTAAAATAGAGATATATTTACCAATATTGCATTGTCACATTAAGGTTGTTACTTAATATTGATTCTCATTAATTGTAGCAAGAGATTGTGCATTTTAATGAGAAGAGAAACTTGATTTTGACTTGAGAGAGCTTGTCAAGTACTTGAGAACTTTAGACTAACACATATAGGTATGAAAATACTAAGAGAGAGGAAATTAATTCAATAATATGAAATACAATAAGGAGAAAAAGAATCCTAGGCTTTTATTAAATGTTTGAAAATCCAAAAAATTATTTGCTTTTATTAATTTTTATTTTTAGGAATAGTCTTTAAACATTTTCATTTTTCACCAAAACTTTGTTTTAGCTCAACTTAAACGAAAGTGTAAAATCAATGCCTAACTAAAGTTGTGGATACTAAGTCCTCGTGGGAACGATACTTTACTTATCACTTTATTACTTGCATGACTCGTACACTTGCGAGGCGAATAGTATGATTCATGAATATATATGACTTTATTTTTGATTAAACTTAAAACACACATACATGTACACACACACCCCTTAGTATCAATTGAGCCGGGATTGTGGGTGACTATGTCCTTCGTAAACTTCATAAAACAATGCCCATTATAAGAGAACTGATTTGGCTGTCGCATACCTTTTAAACCAACAAATCAAATGTATCAGTCTAACACAAAAAACCAATTCTGACAACTCTAACACAAAAAAGTAAGTATTGGTGAATTACCACTACTCTCTTCTATTTGTAAGCGGATGCAATGCCATTGTCTTTTAATAAAGGGCAGGTGAGGCCTTCATCCACTACGTAATAGTAAACAACTCTGATAAAATATATCACAATAAGAAATTAAAAGCGCCAAATTCATAATAAACTCTAAATAAAAGTACCAAATTTAAATTTATCAACTTAGTTATTGAAAACCTCGACCATCTATGGTAGATTTTCCTCATCCTTATGAACCAAATCAAAGTATCAAATTCTTTGCTTAAAGGGATTTAGCACGATAAGCATCTAACGATCCCTAAGTACATTAAACAAAACACAAAACTAAGGGGAAAAAAACATAATGAGTATCCAATTTTATGAAGTAGTATACCTACCCCTGGTAGTATGGCACCAAGAAAAAACTTTCCTTCTTCTTTGTTGCCCTTTTAATGACCAAATCCTCTAATTCCCTCACTTTTCTCTCCACAAAATATGGCTAATTGCCTTCATTCAACATTCCTGAATAAAGGTGGGGGTTAAGGAACAAGAACATGTCTTGTAGGCCATTGCAGGCTACATACTCCCTATAAAGGTACCTTACATACAAAAACAAGCAAATCAATATATATAAATGCTATGAATAGCTAAGTATTCGTTCGAAGTATAAGGCATACCGGATATAAAAGTTACAAGCACTCGAGCTAGCCATATCGCTTGTGACGGTCTCTTTTACCAACACCTGATTGATAGTGTCAAACATGCCTTATTCCTTGTAGATATCTTGCTCAAAGGGGACTTGTTTGGTGTAGTAGTATCGCTCATGGTTTGTTTTGGAGACTATGCTATCCGTGCCTTAAGAGCCATTAGAAATTTATTGGGAATTGGCACAACTAGCCACTAAGGCACATGCATCATCTCATTCCTCTTCTTTAGCTCACAAGACACTGAACCATGGCCAAACCGAGCTCCCAGATTGCTCTTCCTTCTCTTCAGTTAAACAAGTTGAGAAAATAGCTATTATAATCCCCATTCACAAGCTTAAGAGACAATGGTATACCTTTTGTGTCTTCCTGGGTATGACAATAAGGTGGTCTTGCCACGCAACAAAGCTAAGTATAGCTCCTCCCATTGTATCTGGATCAGGGATAGGAATAAGAAAGATGTACTTAGGATCGATTGTCGTCTTTAGCTCTACCTTAACATGATTATGAGGGAGAGACGAGTATTGATTCGTGTTCTCCCCCTATAAGTTGTACATGTTGCCCGTGGCAACTGTATGCCGCTTGGGGTTATTAGCCACACACTCAACCTCGACCTAAACAAAGAGAAAATACAATTAGTGTAAAGCAAAAATAAATAAAGAATAGGTTTTTGGCATGAGTCATATTACCTAAAGTAGAATCTGAGATAGGAATGTGCAGCTATCTTTGGCACTAGGTTGTAAGCCATTCCCTGCTTCCCTATTGTATCCCGACTCATAAATTAATCAATAATAGCTTGTTGTGCTTCAACCTACTACTTCAACATCTCGGTCATCTCCATATACTATTGAAACTTCTAATCAGACACCTTATCTACCTCTTCCGCTTCCCAAAGTATTCTTTTTTGTTAAATCCATAGCCAACACCCCTCAAAAGACCACCGTGGTTAGGACCCAAAGCCTTTTCCAAGACATCTTGACTCAAGGTCTTTTTGCAGCAAAATGAAAGGTTAAAAACCTTTTTAAATGAAAAAATTAATCATAATCAAGGCATCGACCTTAACTAAGTCCAATATGCATAGTACTAGAAACACCAATATCATAAACATTTTTAAGATAGAATAAACATAATTGAATCAAAATCATCAGTACTTATTATTCTTGAGATTACCACCATGACATGCCTTCTTTGTTTTGCCTCATAGTAGCATACAACACTCCATGGTTGATAGTCACGTCCCATCATGACCCCTGTTTCTCTTTCAACTGCTGCTTGATGTTGGTATACCCCATGCGACCTTTATAGTATGAGCATTCATTGTTCTTCACCCTCTCACAGTTTCTTGTTCTTAATTCCTATGGATAGAAACAAAAAAGATATTAAAGTTACACATTACATTAATATAGAAGTCATGTATCTAAAGTTACACATTACATAAAATTTAATTTACCTTGAAAACTGGAATATGTCATGACTATACAAAAGCAACCCATTCAAGCTATTCAACAACTTACTTTAGTAGAGTCAGAAGCACTGACTCATCTCATCTCTTGAATCGGGTTCCAACAAATATTTATTCGTCTTAAACCCTCAAAATGAGTGCCAATCCTGCTAGCCTTCCCGAGCACATAATGTTAGGCATACCGGTTAACAAGATATTATTAACTATGCAACATCATGTCTTACTGATACTTCATTCCAAATATTCTTTCGTATCGGTTTCCTTCTTCTAGTTGTTCAAAGTTATAAGCATGTTGGTTTTTGTTGCATACCTGAAATAGCTAAAGAACTTGTTAGTTTCACAACTTGCCCTTTTTTGTTACATCTCCCATTAAGTTTCCTCCCCTCTCTCTTTACTTTTGTGACCTCCTTTATCACAACAAGGCCCTTTCTCAGTGCTTTTTCCTCCGGTGCTATAAGCAGTGTGTCATCATCCTACTACACACTAGAGGGGTTAGGACCCTAATACTTGAGCCACCATAGGATGCCAAACATATTAACATGTAACAAATATTAAATCATCATTCTAACTTCTCCAACCCATAAAACCTTGTAAAGAGACTAAGCACACTAAGTCAAAATACAAATCACCTAGATTATTAGTGAAAAAAATAAAAGGAGTCAACAAACATGCATAAAAACACACTAAATCATAATAAAAATATCAAACTTAATCATCTAACAAGCTATCATACAACCAAACTTTATTCCAACTTCTTCATGAAATTGTAAAATTTCTAAATTTTCCTCTCGACAAGATTTAAATGATAAATTATAAACTCAAACTAAGATATAAATATTGCCACCATTCAAAATATTATGAAGCAAAGCCTTTTTTTTCCTCTAGAACATTCTATCAAACACCTTGTGGTCACTAAAAGATTATTTCATACAACAAACACCTCCAATTCATGACTACTAATCAATAATGTATACTTAGGCATTAGTATAGTTTCTTAAGGTTTCCCAAAAAAAAAAAATCAATTTCTTATTAATCCTCCTTTGCCAATAAGTTTCTTAATCTAAAAATTTCAATCTTCAATAAGCAAACATTCTAACTCTAAGCTATTATCTTAATCAGCACCAACACATTGAAGCAAGAAGGGGGAAAATGAGGTTAGTTGTATAAATGAAGGAAGGTGAAAATGAAATTAAAAAATAAATTCAATCCTATCCTCAATCATATTGATCCAACATGAAAAGGAAGCAAGAAATTAAAATGTACTCATGCAACTCTGTCACCTTGAATAGAAAATTAGGAACCCTAAACCTAGAATTTAGAATGGACCCATAAATACTCTAACTCAACAAATTCTCTAGAAATATCAATTAAGCGAAAGCATTTCAACTTTACAATTAATTAAGATCACAAAAAACTCACGTTTATGAACGCGTGACTCAAAAATGGAGATTCAAAGAATGATGAATGTGAACATATTGCAACAAACATGTAATGGAGGAGAATGACAAGTTTAGCAACAAGAAAAAGTGAAATAGTGGTGGGGATTGCTGAAAAAGAGTGGTCAAAGCTATTTCAAGCACTTTGAGAAATGGTGGAATTTTTGCATTCGTGACAAAATAGGGTTCAAAAAGGGATTTTAAAGATCAATATTCGACTCTCTCTTTTTATTTTTATTTTTTGAACAAGGGTCAAATATATAAGTTTCATGGTTTTGTTGATGAACAACCATTATATATTGATAGCTTATATTTAACAATTTTTTATATATAATCGTCATGTAAATGATACATTTTTTCCAACAAAAATAAACCTATATATCACGGTGGTCATATAAAACCATCAAATATTGTCTCTTAAAATTAACGATTGTTTTAAATAACCATTATATATTGATTTCCCATAATTCCTCCTTTTTATTTTTAATGGTTTCTTGAAAATCATTAAGTATGGAGTGTCAAATATATGTGATTTTGTAGTAGTGACATTGTGGTGGGCAACAATGAAATATGTAGTAAACAATGCATGAAATGCTATGAGCTTAGATGCTAAGTTGTAAAGTACAATCAAAGTAAAAGAAAGTAGAAATATAACAAAGAAGTTATAAGGATTATCTTGAAGAGATACAAGAATTGTTTGCGGAGCTTGAGTAAAACCTTAAATAAGTGCTTGATGAAATTTTGCCATATTAGAAAATTAATGGGTTGTGATGTTAAGTGGAGTCTCATTTGTTGTGATCGATTTTTTTATTGATACTATCATCTAATATCCAATAATTTTTCTAAATTTTATTACTTAGTACCTAAGCAACTCATAGTTTTTCGTGTCTTCCCTTCTTAATATAGATGTCTCCTCTAGAACTAGCTCTGTGTTGGTCATTTTTTATGATCGATTGATGAGAGGTATTTTGATTATAAACTAGGAATTATATTGGTTAAAATTTGTTTGTTTATAAGAGGAAAAGGTAATCAGCTATTGGACAAACATTTGCAGCTAAAATACCTCTCATCTTCAACCAATTCCTATTTTATTGTTTAGTGGTAGAGGGAGGCATTGATATGGGCTATGGCTCTCCAAACTTTTAATTTTCTTATGGGTCAATGTGCCAAAATACTCATACTCGAGAACTTGGACTAAAAGTGCACCTAGTACTTCATACTTTTTTGAAAGTATAAAAATACCCATAAACTTTGAAGGGGGATATTTTCATGGTTATTAAAATCAAACCAGACCGGCCGGTTCGGATTGAAAATCAATGAACCAATCATGAAACAGGTTCAATCTGTCATGGAATTGGGGTTAATTTTTTTTTTTTTTAACACCGATTGTGAGAACGTTTACACATAGAGAGAGAGAGATGGTAAGATGAGGATATTATGGCAGCGATATCCTTTGTTGAGAGACTTACTTTTTCACCGGCTCCTATAATGGCGTCAAAGACTCCAAGCTCAAAGACGGCTTGCAGAGATAAGGGGGAGAACAAAGGAGGAGGCCAGTTGCATGGCGAAGATGAAGCTTTCTTCGTCTTCTTGCACTTGCCTTGTATGTGGTTGCTTGTGCTTGTATAATTCACCATTGGTGAGGTTAGAGTTGGACTTTAAGGAAGGAGCCATTGGGAAAGAGAAGAGAAAGAGAGTTTACAAAGCATGGGTCTAGCTGGATGATGAAGATGAGAATGAGGGCATCCTTCTCCCTTCATGTGCCTCATCAAATCAAGGGTTCTAAATGACGTGAAGGAGCAAGGTCATTAAATTAGAATCATAAAAGGACTAAAGGAGACTACTACATGTCTCTTCAACTTTTAAAAATACTTTGTGGGCCTATTTCCATTAAATATAAACAGCACCAAATCTCTTACAAGATATGATTTTGATGTTCGCTTAAAAAGACAATTAAACAAATATTATATACCTGATTTGGCCCCATTTGACTCCAGTCTAACTTACTGACCTTTAACCAAGTCCTACTGAACTGATCTAATTTTAATAACCTTGGATACTTCTATTGTTGTTAATATTAGATAACTTCCACTAAATGTTTGCCAGTTGATGCCTACAAAATTGATTCATCAGTTGGCTGATGTAAACATGGCAATTGGGGTGTAAAAATGTGTTTCTCACTTTTTTCCCTCTCTCATGTGACTACTAGGCATTCTCCGTAGTTTAAGACCTCTTCAATCAAGAATTACCAAAGAAATCAAAACTCCATAACATTCAAAGAACACATCTTCATAAGATCAATAAATTCAAAATCCAAAATCCAAAAAACAAACCAAACATGAGAATTCTCTCCTAAGTAATTGGATGAATTTCAAACAAATATGGTTTGAATAATTTCAAACAAATAACATGCGTGGATGAATTTATTATTGCCTCATCAATCATATATAAAACTTCCTCCTTCACGGGAAAGACTTAGAAATGTCTTTAAACATTAGAATTCTCTCCTGAGCAATTGGGGGATTATATCTTTTCAGAAGAGACGTATGACAAAAGATTCATGATACAAAAGGCACCAATGCTCATGAGAAAGCATCATGAGAAGGTACATGTAGAGAAAAGATGGAAGGATAGAATTATAAATTCTATTTACATGTTTGGCTATGATAATTTGAATAATAGAAAATGAGTAATGAATTATTGTTGACATGCTTATAATTTTGATTGTTGTTATGGTTTTTCATTTTTGACTCTAGTATGAAGTTGACACTAATATCTAACCGTTGTAATAGCTAGTCTACTGTTGTAAGGGCTTATAGCCAAGTTTATGATGGAAAATCACGACATATTGGCTAAAGACATAGCTCTGTAAAAGATATGATTTTGAATGGAGTACTTTCCATTAGTTATACAATAAGATCTGAATTGAATTTTTCATATCCTTTGACGAAAGGTCTAACAAGGGGTTTAGTATTAAAAACATCAAAAGGGATGTGATTGAAGCCCTATAAACATTGATCACCTATAGTAGAAACCCAACTTACACTAAACCATCATATCAAGTCTTTAATTCAATGGTGAAAATACTCTATCAGAGTGAGTGATTGCAAGTATTTGACTTTTAATACATTCTAGGTTGGAAAAGTACTCGGTAATTATGAGACCAGAAGTGGACAAATTGAGCCTAATTTGGGATTTATTGGACTTGGAAGCATATATTTGCTGGAGCATTTATTATGATGATGCTCTTGATGAAGTCTACATATATGAGAGTGAAGTGAGGCTACTTTTAAGAGTCCAAAGGCTTGACTCTGAAAAGCTCTCATTGAAAGGATATGGATACAACGCCACAAATAAATGTTTCATTTCAAGTGGCATACAATGGCCTGAGATCCCATGTGTAATTTATGCACACCAATTCATATGGGATATTGGTTCAAAGCTTAGTCTACTATAGTATTTCGAATGGGTGAAACCATGTCTTACTTAGGTAAATGTTTAAAACCTCAAGATAACTTTATTGACAACATGAGATTTCCGAAGTAATAAGAGTTTCTTATCATCGTTAAATGGTAGGGATTGTTGGAATATTTTAAAATGAACAAATGTGTTTATTGTAAAGTCATGTCTTTATAAATTAAGAATTTATGTGAAGGGTTGTATAGAGAGTTATCATACTAAAATTCACCAATGTCATATCATTTTAGTTTCTAAAGACATTTATGAAAACGTACGGTAACTACTATTTGATGGAAGATTATGTTAGTTTTTAAGAAAATCTTACATACTATAAAGGTTATAAAGGTGTAACCCTTCATCGAAGAGTTATTTTAAATAACTATTGGTTACTGAAGTTATGTTGGTTCATGAGAGTTTATGAATTTAACATATGGTTATGACTTTTATTGAAGATGCGTTGCTTCAAGAAACACCACTTCATAGCCTATAAATACCATGCATTATCATTTCATTTGTGACATACAAAACATATACAATATCAAAAATCACACAACAACAAGATATCAAACTTATTTCATTCTCCTTTGAATGCACACAAAGATAAAGTCAAATTATCATTTTGTAAAAAATACTGTTGAGAGTATAATCCATACGGAAGGGTCTTCGTTGTATCTTACAAGAAACTCGTCCGTTAATTCAACCTGCATCCTATGAGATATGTATAAGTAAGGTGAATTAAGCCTAAAAGAAAATATTGCTCACACCTTAAAGATATAGTGCACTACTTTCTTGGTTTCTTATTCTTGTACTCCTTAGAAATCCAACCCCTCAAAACATAATTTTTATATTTATCAATCTTTTTCTAATTTACCTTGTTTCTTTAATAATAATGAATGAGGAGAGGAAATAAAAGAATTAAGAAACATGATTAAAGTGTTTTAAAAAATATATGTCATATTAATTAATTTAACGAACTTCCTTAATCTTATTAAATTAAATATTTCTTATTGCATTTTGTACTATAGTATAAATACTATAAAGCAATGTTTTTGGGTAATTTATGTGCCATCAGCGGTCAAAATTGCCGCGAAAACCCTTCGTCCTCACTCAACCATCACCCCCACCATTAAACCCTGCTTAGGCAGAGAAAAGGAACAAACTTCGGCTCCAAAACCTCACAACCTAATGGTCCCCTTTTCTTTCCCCCTTCGTTTCCTTGAAAAATTGGAGGGTCCCACCCCTGAACCGTAGCTTCCCTTCCATGCTCAGGCGCGTTCACAAATGGAAACCTCACCATTTTCCTCGAAAATCTGCATGCCTTTGTCCGCTCTCAATCTTCGTTTTCACCAACCCCTCAGTTTCTGCTGCGAAGGTTGAAAATGAGCCTGTTGCTGCCTCTTCTATTGATACTAGAGTGGTTGACCCAGTTCGTGAGATTCTCACGGAGTTGAGGAATTTTGGCTTGAGAAATTTCCTTGCCTGTGAATATTTCCGTGCCGTATTTTGGAAGTTGAATCAGCCGCAGGTGGATCAAATAATCGATTGTCTGAGGAGAGAGAACTCAGATGCTGCATTATTCTTCTTTTATGCCTTGAGGAATGACTACGGGTTTCAGCACTCCAGGGATTCCCAATTTGTTGTTGCGCATGTTTTAGCGAGCAAAAGGCGGTTTGGGGACCTGCAGTTGGTCATAAAGCAAATGCTTGAACAGGAAGGTACGACTTTCATGGTCTACTTTGGAAATCATATAAACTTAGAAGTAGGTTGAGATGAGAAATTTTAGTGGAAACCTTAAGCTTACTCGGGTATGCAAGAGCTATACAAGAATAAATGAAGGTGGAGGGAGAGAACGTAGAGAGAGAGAGAGAGAGAGAGAGTGCAAATTTTGTTCCAAATTTAAGTACTGGTCTAATAGTTGCAGTTTAATGGTATTTATCCAAGCTCAAATAGGTATCTGAGAAACTAGTGATTCACTACGGGGAACTAACTTTCTAACAATGTTATCTATCTACAAACGTCTGTCCTCAAGCATAGGCTATTTGCACCTTGGTTTACTCCTCCCCAACCAAATGAAAATTAACACACAGAACCAGAACCAAAATTTCATCCCAAGTACTTTGCGCTATATAATTATGCAGATTTGCTGGAAATAATTGAAGTATCCGGTAAATGTAAGTCACATGATACAATGTGGTTGATCCGTCTGCCTACATTCATGATCAAAGACAACAGATGGACGGGCCTTTTCCAATAAAAGAACTTAGAAGTTGAAAGTATAAACGGTTTAATGGCACACTTAAATCACGCACCTCAACTACACCCGAAATCCTGACATTATTTCCTCACTGACTTATACATCAGTCGACAAAAAACTACTCATTGCATGGGCATTCTCTACTCACTCTGCTATGCACTCATTTTCTTGCAAAAGAACCCTGTGTTTAAAGATTCAAGGAAGACAATCAACCAGCAACATTAAAGGGAGAGGTGGTTAAATGATAGGCTGAAACTGATTCAAATCCTTATTGGTTAAAGAGAAAAAGTTTGTTATTGAAGTCTTCAGAATGGTCTTTTCTTATAGGGTCAAGAAACTTCACGCAGCTTGTTGCTTTCCTTAAATCAGTCTTTAAACTGACATCTGTATCAACCATATAAATTCAATAACTTCAGTTTTAAGATCAACATAATATATCGGGCCAAAAAAAAAAAATCAATGTAATATATTATCTGTTTAAAATATGTTAGAGATATTTTCTTCTTTCATTAGTATGCATATGCATTTAATTACTCTTTTTAGTATTTTGTTCGTGGATTTTTTTTTAAAAAAAATCTTTTATATGATATCTGATAGGTTTTGGTTCTGCTCCCTTACTTTGTGAGCTGCTTGTGAGCAATTTTGGGGGTTGGGACTCAAATAGTGTGGTATGGGATGCACTGGCTTTTGCGTATTCAAGATCTGAGATGGTTAATGATGCCTTGCTTGTTCTGGCCTACATGAAAGACTTAAATTTTCCGGCTTCTGCACCAACCTATAATAGCCTATTGCATAATTTAAGGCATACTGACATGTTTTGGGATATCTACAGTAAAATGAGGGACAATGGGGCTTCTCAAAATGAGTATACTAGGTCTTTACTCATAGATGGCCTATGTGAGCAGGCTAGGCTACAAGATGCCATTCTAGTTTTAAGGAATTCTAAGGTAAATGGACTTGGCCCTTCAGTTGTTTCCTTCAATACACTTATGTCAAGATTTTGTAAATCCGGTTTTGTAGATTTAGCAAAATCTTTCTTCTGTATGATGCTTAAGCAAGGTCTGTATCCTGATGCATATAGTTACAATATTTTAATTCATGGTTTGTGTATAGCTGGTTCCATAGAGGAAGCTCTAGATTTAATAGACGACATGAAATGTCAGGGGTTAAAGCCTGATACAGTAACCTACAACATTCTGGTCAAAGGGTTTCTCTTACTTGGCTTAATGGATGGGGTTGGGCAGCTCATTCAGGATATGTTGTTGGCTGGGTTAAATCCCAATGTTGTTACATATACAATACTAATTTGTGGGCATTGTCAGATGGGCAATATTGATGAAGGTTTGAAGTTGCTAGAAGAGATGGTTTCTCTTGGATTTCAGTTAAGTCTCATTCCATACAGTGTATTGCTCAGTAGTTTATGCAAATATGGACATGTCGAGGAAGCACTAAGATTGTTCTATGACATGGAAACTACTGGCTTGAAACCAGATCTCATAACTTATTCTATCCTAATTCATGGGCTATGCAAGCTAGGAGAAGTCCAGAGTGCTTTAAAGTTTTATAGGGAGATCTGTTCTAACAAATTCTTCCCAAATTCCTTCATTCACAGTTCTTTTCTGGTAGCTATGTGTGAAAACGGAATGACAACTGAGGCAAGAAAGTATTTTGAAGACCTAACGAGCAATGAACCACATAATATAGTTTTTTATAATATTATGATTGACAGATATGTAAAGATTGGAAATATTGAGGAAGCTTCACAGTTGTATAAAAGAGTTATCCAGAAAGGAATCGCTCCTACTATTGTTACTTTCAACTCTATGATTTATGGATTCTGCAAGGAAAAAAACTTGGGAGAGGCTAGAAAATTGTTTCAACGCATTACATATTATGGCGTATTGCCCAATGCTATAACTTATACCATTCTTATGAATGCACTGGGTGAAGCTGGATATATGCTATCCATGATTAAATTACTACAAGAGATGGAAGCAAATAATGTAACTCCAACTCACATTACTTATACTGTAATTATCAAATATCTTTGCAGACATTGGAGGCTGAATGATTCCCTCCAAGTGCTTAATGATATGCACTTTAAGGGTTTACATCCAGATCAAATTACATATAATACCTTAATCCAGTGTTTTTGTAAGGCTCACAACATGGAAAAAGCCTTCCAATTGTTCAATGAGATGCTAAGGCTGAAGCTGGAGCCTACTCCTGCAACATATAATGTTTTGATCAATGGCCTCTGCATTAATGGTGGCCTAGAAGATGCTGATAGACTGCTAATTGCTCTTGAAGAACAGAATTTCTGTTTGTCCAAAATTGCTTACACTGTAATGATAAAAGCACATTGTGCAAAAGGCAATGTCCACAGGGCTGTTCTGTTCTTCCATAAAATGATTGAAAAGCAATTTCAAATTTCAATCAGTGATTACAGTGCTATAATCAATAGATTGTGCAAAAGACGTGTAATTGCTGAAGCAAAGTATTTCTTTTCGATGATGTTATCTAATGGTATTTCTCCTGATGAAAAACTTTGCAAGACAATGCTAAAAGCATTTTCTGAAAGTGGTGATCATGGTTCAGCTTCAGAATTACTCGCTGAGATGATTAAAACTGGTTTCCTTTCTGGGTAGTCAATGAAATGGATGACTGCATTCCTTCTTCTGGCTCTCTAATTGGATCTACTTGTAAAAACGTATGAAGTCCATTTATGCCTTTAGCCCCTGCTGAATTGACAAACTTGGTGGAGTTTAATCAGATTTCCCACTGCTGAGAAATTTTTACTTTCAACATGATTAATATTTAATACTAATATACTTGTAAATACCACAGACATTGGAGTATGAATTTCCATGTCTGGAATTTATGTGGCTCTGAAGGACAAGCATCATGTTGTTCAATTTATACTCAAGAAATTGGCTTAATTAATTATAGGTGATTTGCTTGACCTGATATAGTTTCCCATTAGAAATTTTATTATTTTGTTTTCCAGGCAGGAAATTTCAGTTTCAACTCTCTCCCAAAATGTTGATATTATGGGTATTTTTCTTCAGACAATTGTGTTTTCTTTTTTTGTTTTATATTATCATCTAGTATCATTAGGTTCGGGGTTCATGACTGCCCCTCCCAACACAAAGTGTTTACCCTGGGACTCGAACTGGAGACTCAAAGGGATCTAGCGGGGCTTTACACCACTAGACCAACTCTGTGTTGGTAGACAATTGTGTAATTTAGGATTTGATCACCGCATACTCTAATTTTCTCTTCCTTTTTGGAGAAATTAGTATTTGTGAAATATAGGTTAGACATTTTTGTCTTCATTTCTCCATATTCTGTATTACCATAAAGGTAATGTGGCTTTTGTTCATAATTTCCTGATCTATCCTAATATCTATAAATTCGATTATTTTCAATGGGAACTTCCATTTTTTAAAAATAAAATATAATTTATAAGCTGTTCTGCATATATGGTCAAAGTTTTACCCTTGTTACTGCAACTTGATGAGACAGTTAAGTTAAATTCATGTTCGGGTGTCATACCTAACTGCTTGATTAAGTGTTGGAGGTCTAGTAGATAAATGCTCTTGGAAAATATTTATCTTTAGCATTTATCTTTGATTGGCATATCAAAAAAATATTTTTCTTTGATTTTATGAAATTAATTTTTTTTCTGGTTTACATGCTAGTTATATTAGAGCTAAATGCTCAAGTCACGAGGATCACCCGTTCTTGGAAAATTTTCTCATGGCCTAGATTTTGAAAAGTCTTATGATATGCATAATTTCAGGCGTCAATCTGACAGCATTGAGTCTGGCTAATCTATATCCTTAAATTGTAATATTCATCTTTCCCTCTTAATGCAATGTCAGGGTCACACAAAATGTGTAATTTGGGAGTCTCATGTGTAACATTGCATTGCTCCATATTTTGATGGTAATAAAGAAATTCTAGTTTTATCATTTCTCTAAAGTTTATATCTTGAATAGGGGTCCATTTTTGAGAATTTTCTTAGAGAACGAGAGATGAAATCCCAGAGAAAAGGGAGAGCCACCTCACAGACAATATTAATGAAAGGCTCAAATCACTGATTATTAGATTAATTCTTAGACTTTACTTGTTCCAATACTATAACCATACAAAGACTCTTCTACCTTAGGTGCATTATAAATAGCCATCTTCTTAGCTTATATATACCTCATAGCATGTTACTCTTAATTTACAAGATTCTCAGTATCTCTGCAGAATTTAACTGATCAAAATATTGCTTCAATGACACTGAGTGCTAGGCATGTACTAAGTGTTTGAGATCCGAAGGCCTGCAAATTGTTGCCTCTTTGAAGCAGCGTTTTACATATATGTCATTTGTGATCTGACTTGGGTGATCATCAAAGTAAAGGTGAGTGTTTCTGTCTGCACAGGGAATGATGTTGCGACGGCACCTGAGATCACCATCAATGATATTATGGCAGCAAGGCTTCCATGTATCTAATATCCCTGCAAAGGCAAGCAGTTATTCCTCAAATCATTGATCAGTTTTGAAAGCGCAATCTTATGAGTTACTGCCTGATGCATTTGACTTTCTATGTACCATATTTGTGTGCAGTTGTCCTCATCTCTACGAGGAACCCATTAAGATCTGCATGTACAAAGATAAAGCCAGGAAGCTGAGACTGCAACTGGTATAGCACTCCCAGGAGCCTCTTATTGTAAAAATTGATCTTCTTATTCATTGTTTCATTGCACTTTCCTTTTGGTGTCATGTGGGCAGCAATTGATGGAAAGCACCCTGCTGGAGGAATGTTGTTCACTAAAAACTTTCTTGCTCCTAATATGTACAGTTCCTGCAATTATTTTTCTTAAAAACAAAAAAAAACTAACAAGTTTTCCTGTTATGTTCATGTAAACTGACTAATTGAGATCTTGGTGTTGAACCATGGATATATTGACTGGGCAGAGGCATATGCGAACAATAATGAGCATTATCCTAATCTAGTAAAGGGAAAATCATCTGTAATTTGTGGTGTTATGAAACTTTTTAGGAGCCGATACCATTGATCTAGACAAAGTTGTAAACATGTTTTTTTCTCATCATTAACATGTGATTTTCAAGTTCTGCACATGCATAGCATACTAGTTCATTAACAAGAGTGCCAAGGCCAAAAGGAAGAGAAACGGTGGAAAAGTGTTATTTCACTTCAAACTTGAAGAATAACAAATATTACCTGCAGGTGTCTGGAAAATTCTTTTAACAGCAACAGAGCAAATGAGCGAGTGGAGGGCAAGATTTTGTTTATGGTCTGGCCGTAGTCATTGACCCTTGCATTGATAACAAACAAGGATTCGGACAGATGCCTTTCCAATACTACGAGCTCCTTGAACACCTTTGGTAAGTCATTTTGAACAGTTCTCTTAAAGAGCTTTAGTTGGGTGGGTAATGTCAAACTTGTCTCCTGCAAATAAAGAATATAAAATAGTATGCTAAAAGCACGAACTAAAACGATCACAGAATAGTGGAGGTGATGAATTAATGAAAAGAGGCAATAGTAAAACCTTTACATTGTTAGTTTCTTGTAGAATTCCAGAACCAGCAGATGCATAAGTAATCCCCGTAGTGATTTTGCTTCTTTGATGCTTTGAAAGACCCAGGTAGGGACGGGGGAAGGGTAGCCGAAGAAGTATAGCTGCATGACATATGAAACATAGATTAACTTATAGGCAAATTTAAAATTTTGCATCAGAATAGCTGGATCATAGAGAGGGTAAGCCTTGGTTTAGCGGTAAAATTGCTGCAATGTGACTTAAATAGTCACGGTTCAAATCATGGAAATAGCCTATTTGATTGTGGGAGTAAGGCTATGTACATATATTCCTCCTCAAACCCAACCTAGTAGGAACATTGTGCACTGGCTGCCCTTTGAATGGCTAGATCATAAAATGTTGAGACTTTGGAAAATAGTGAAGCTATAGGGATGTCTTACCAAGGTAATCAGCCATTGTTTTGCCATTTGTGCATCGGCCGGTGGGTTTGCCTCCAAAATCTATACCATAAGGAAGAAAACACACTTCATTTGAGGGAAGACCAAGATGGCAGATGTTCCCATTTTCAAATAGGGAATCGCCAAAAACATACATAGCTGGAACGTTTTTCGAGCTGCGCTTCAAGTGATAGGAATTCAATCCTGATATGAGGGGCAGAAGCGAAGTTAACAGAAAGGAGATGGTAAGATAATTGATTTTCATTCTTGAGATTATTCCAGTGTGTTCTCAGAGAAACCAATTGGAGTCGCTTGGGAAGGACGGACCAAGAGGTCTTTTTCTTCTTCCCTTAGTGGTGATGGAGCTAGAGCAGTGTTGTAAAACCCTGAGACGACGAGTAAACTTGGTAAACTTGATTAACTCAACAAGTTTACCGAGTTGACTCACTTACCAAAAAAATGAAGGGTATTTTGGACGCTGAACAGCTGAAGCCTGAAATTAAAAAACGCTGAAAACCTGAAACCTATTTGTGCCGTCGGACTCGGGACTCGGGAGCGACTATGTTTCTTCTTTCTTCTTCTTCACTGATCGATGGCATCGGGCTTCTATTACGCTTGAACCATCAATTTCTGCCCTTTCCAGTTGAAACGGAAGAGAAGCTTGCAGTTTGCGGCTCTACTCATCTCCTGTTTCTGGCAAATAATGACGCCTACCATGGCAAGATCGCACCTTCTTAGTCCCTCATGCTTCCATCTCAAAAAATTCGAACTCTCTTCTCAAGATTACAGATCGATTGCCCAGAGCTTCCGTAGTTCTGAATTTCCTTGCCTCACCCTGAGACATAAACGCAATGCCACGACCCCGATTTCCCCCAAAATCAGAGCTCAGAGTCTTCCCGGTATAAAATGCCGACTATATCTTTCATTGTTTAAATTCTGTTTACTCTGATATACTAAATTGGCTGCTCACTCTCCCAGGTTATGTTCCCGATTCCAAGTTTTACAAGGTCGAAGCGATTCTCAGGTTTGGAAGCTATTTACTCCCTTTCTTTTTGTCTGCATATGGAGTGGGAAGGGTGACCGACTGACCGATGTTTACTCAGTTAAGTTGAAATGAGTTTTGTGAATTCATTGATTATCCCCATTGATCCCATGTTGTATTTGCCACGGAGCATGCCCTGGCCAATTGCTTTTATAATTTTATTGTCATGCTATTTTGATTTTAATATGTATTACGATAATTTAGTTTAAATTTAATTATTTTTTTAAATATTTAGATTTAAATTTGTGATGACTTTAATTTATTGATGTGTTTTGAGTTTATATATGTTGAATTTTATTTTCTTTTTGTAATTGTTTAGTTTACGTTTTACGTTTTGTTTACCTTTATCATTTTTACATAGACTTTTCGTCTTAACAACACTGAGCTAGAGCTAGAGCAGTTGCTTGGGTTTATAAAGCCAAAATAATCAATAGATAGGATAAAGTCATGCTCCTTTGGTTCTATTTAAAGGGCAAAGAGAGAAATATTTTATACCAATGTAGAATTTTAAATTTATTTTTGTGGGGTGTAATGTATATTGAGTTTAATGTTTTTGTATTTGAGGTAAAAACTTTTTTTCTACCGTATTTCACATATAAGTGAGTGAGGCCCATTATTAAAAGAAGGGAGAGAAAAAAATAAATGAGCCTCATGCACTTATATGTAGAAAAAATATTTCTATCTCAAGGGAGAAACATTAAACCCATATATATTACGAGATAAATATTTTGGCTCTATTTATAGGCAGATATTTTATTGACTTTATTCTTATAGTGTGTGTGTCTATATATATATAATAGAGGTAAAGTTTACTTTTTTTGCATACATATGGCAAGGATAGCTTGAAATGACTACCTATTTGAGGAGAACCCCTCTAGAACAAAATTCATGTCTGTCCAAAACTCAGATTAACAACACTCTTGCACTTCTGAGAGGAAAAGTACATGAGAAACTTTACCTCTATTATATATATATATATATATATATATATATATATATATATATATATAATAGAGGTAAAGTTTACTTGAAACATGTTAAAAATGACTTATAAATAGGAATAGAAGAGTGTTTAAATAAGTTACTCCCTCCGGTCCTAATTATAAGACATAGTTGACATTTTTAAAGAGATTACAGAAACTAATTAAATTATTTTAGAGTATTTTTATTTTTATTTTTTTCTTCAAACTAATTAGTTTGACTAATAAACTAATATATAATCTAAGAATACACAACATATAAAATGATTAAGTAACTTATTTATTTAGCTTTTCTAATCCCTTTAAAAAAAAAAGATAACTTTATCTCATAATTAGGACCAGAGCAGTTTAAATTAACCTTTGTGGTCTAGTCAAAACTAGCTTGCCTCTTGTGTGAACGGAATCATTAAAGACTCTGGTCGTGATTGTGAACCCGTGATGTATCTACTATAATCCCCAGATTTTGGCCATTTTTGAAATCGCCAAAGCACTTCTTGATCTTCCCCGTGATCATTTTACTCCCACTAATTTCCAACTTTCCAAACACGCCCTCTTATGCGTTGATTGGTTAGAAAATAGAGAGGTAATCTTTCCCCACATAAGAAACAACTATTAAAACCATGTAGTTCAAAATGTTAGTTTCAAGGAATAAATGTGTAAAATATTTACTTTTTTTTTTTTTTCAATTATCCCCTTATTCAAAATAAGAGTACATGACAGATAATAAGTGAAAATTTATTATAAAGAAATAATGAGAGGCTTATTTTAAAGGGTTAAAGTACAAAAATATACATATTGTTTTCCTAAAAATACATCAAACGCCAAATTTTTTTTTTTTGGTGCAACAATGACCATGTATGTGGTTACAAAAGTGAAGCAAAAATACTCATTGACCGTTAGTTTGACTTTTTTGTATTTCTATAACTTACATGGATGATAATTCAGCTAAATTTCATTACAACTAACAATAAAGAATTGGACATAATTACAGAAAAATGGCATAGATATGTTGGGAATTATAATTCAGCCTTCCTCTCTCCAATCTCCCTTCTCGCTTCCAATTCTAATCTTATTCATCAGATTGCCCATCTCCGCCTCCTTGCCGCCATTGCCACCTTCCCTAGTTTTCAAAACTATTTAGGCCTTTTTCTATAATTTTCTCCAGTTCTCTATTGCCAATTAAAATGAAATTTAGCTGAGTCATCATTGTTCATGTTAGCCTTAAGAATAAAAAGAAGTCAAACTAATGGTTGACTAATGGTCAAAGGGTATTTTTAGTCCGCTTTTGTAACCACATAGCCACTTTTGAATTAAAAAAAGAACTTGGTGTTGGGTGCACTTTTGAGAGAACCACATGTAAATTTTTACATCTTAACCCTTTTTTAAATGGGCACAAAAATAGAATGACAAGTTTAAATTTTCAAACAAAATGTATTTGTTCCTTTTGTTAAGGATCATCCTTACAATAGAAAGAATGTTCTTTATAAAAAGTAGTAGAGGAAGTACTTCATACAAATATCAATTTTACATTCTGAATCTCATTTATCCCCCTCCATGTTAAGCCATGCCTTGTGTTCGTTGGACTAGGCTTGTTGCTCCATTTTTGTTGAAAATTCAGGACAAATATTATTGGGCATAAATTGAACTTAGATTTGGATTGTCAAAGGTGTAAAATTAGTGAATAAAAAAAAAGGGATAAAATTGGGGAATAAAAACAAGGGATAAGGTGTCCAACACCATGAAATATGTTCTTAGGTGTTTTCAGTATCTTAAAGTATTTTGTGGTTTATTTAACACCTTATAGTATTTGTCATGTGTGGTTAGTACCCTAAAGTATTTTTGTGGTTTATCCATCACTCTAGTATTTTTCAAGTGTGTCCGACTCCCTAAATTTGTTGTAGAAAAAAAAATTTTAGGTTGCTAGATGCACCTTCACTTAAAATGACTTTTTAAGATTTAATTTAATTGCAAGGTTAAAATGCTCCTAAAAAAATAATTTATTGGAAAATTTCTTCTACATAAAATTAATACTTTAAAGTAAAAAATAGGCCAAAAAAATACTACAACTCCTGAAAAAATATTTCAATATGCTAGATGGACCACAAAATACGTCAAGATGTCGGATGAATCACAAAATACTTTAGCATGCTATGGGCACACATGAGAAAATATTTTAGGACAATGAGTACAAAAAATTTCTTGTTGGGAGGGATAAGGCTCACTTTCAATTAAGGTTATATGCTTAGGTATGAGTTCAATGTTATAATCTTTTATCTTCAACAACCTTATAATTAACAAAGTCTTTGCCGATGCACTTACTTAGCTCCCAAGGGAAAAGTGAGGTTTTCCTTCCTATAAAACTAATGCGAGGTCAAATATATGGGGTAGTTTTCAAGTGTTGGATATTCTCCCCGTGCAATGCACGAGATGGTATTTATTGTTTATGTCATATTCGAAGTATAAATTTACTTAGTAGAGCTGAATAAAACGATCTTAATTCAAATAATATGCTAATTAATAATCATTCACATTTGTTCATAGATACTAATACACTATGTTCATCTATAAAGACACTTGTTTCAAAAGAAAAATAATAAAAAGTAGAATATGTTCACTTTAAGAATAAAAACAAAGTTTATCAGCATTATGATTCACCGGTTGATTGTTCTTCAGTCTACCTCTCATATAGAACAATTATGTTAACTGCTACTTTAGCTCTAAGAACTCCGATAATAGTATGACCCCTTATACATAAAAACGAAATTATATGAAGACAATTTTGTTATGAAACCATAGGTGAGCACAAGTGAATTGTATGATATATAATAGATTTACTATAAATTAGAGAATTGTGGTTATCAAAATAAAAATATTGATACGACAAATCTAACTCACTATTTCTTAGGAATCTAACAATTGGAATAGTGGTCAATAGTATTATTAGGAATGCAAATTGATTATCAGGTTTGCAAATATTGTTTCTCCTGTCATGAGATGTTAATTAAATTAATTAATTATTATTAATTAAGTGATAATAAATTGCGGAGTAAGTTCTCTAGAGTCAAGATGGCAATATTTACAAAGGCGTATGAAAGGTGTAGGGTCAGGTGCTAATCACATTTACTATTTCATAATTAACATTCAAGTTGCTTGTTTTTTCACATGTATTTTTTTTTAGGTTTTTTAACAATTTTTTATAATTCATTTGCAAGATCAATCTACGTCATATATATTTTATTTCTTAAAAAAAAAAAAGAATAATCTCTTTGTATTCCAAAGATGTAATTAGTTTATGGTAGTGTTTGGAAATCTTCCAAAACTTAAGTTTTGTATAATACGAGATAAGTATGTGAGGGGAGTTTTATTTCGACTTACGTAAAATCTAGATTTTCAATTTCTTTCAAACAGGCACTATGACTGTTAAATGTTGTCTTTAAATTTTATTAATTTCTTTAATCTTACATTATTACCTACGTATATTCATATATATCCCAAAAGTTTGGCAAACCACAAAAGTTAGTGAAGTTAATTTTGAAAGTATTTGCAGAAAGTACATAGGTAGTACTATCATGAATTTGGAATGGATTAGTAGGAGTGATAACCAAATCTAATGGAAATATGGGGGGGAAATGCTTTTAAAGATCCAAGATAATTGACATGAAAATTAAGTCCTCAACAAATGCTTGGTTTTGGAAATCTAATAGCACATAAACATGACGTAGGAGAAGTATTACTCCCTTTCTTTTTAGAAAAAAGTTTTGGAAGGGTTCGACACTAGTTCCTTACCAAGATCAGGGTACGGCCCCGAGCACTTACTGGGGACTTACGAGATCGCCTACCAAAAGAGTCTCAGCGACGGCAGAAGGGATCGAACCCACGACCCAAAGGCCTAGTCTTAAATCTCTTACCATATGTGCCAACTCTCATTGGCAAGAGAATTATTACTCTTGATTAGCAAGTGTGAAGTTTAGTCTTTTGCAAGTGCCAAAGTCCATTTTTTGGTCTTTTTAAGTTGCCGAAACCTTGAAGAAATCCCATCACAACAATACTCTTGATTAGTAATTGGGAAATATAACTCTTGAAAATACATTAGTTGAGGAATTGAGCTTCCAAGAGTGAAAGGCGGCTACTTTATATTTGTTGTTGTTATTGTTATGACGTACCTCAAAATTTTGCAAGTGATAAACTTCACCCACCATTGATCTAGATCTCTCATGTAACGTTCCAACAGTCTTCTCTGCATTACAAAATCATCAATCCTAGTTCTCTGCATGTATTTCATACGTTGTCACAATTAATGGATGTAAAACGCTTTCTATGTAAGGAAACTTCATGATTGACATACCTGCTCAAATATTAAAATTAAGGTGAACTTTTTTGTGATCATTGAAGGTTGTGTTGAACATTATCAGTATTAGAATAATTTGAGAGCTAAAGTTAATGATGGATGGAAAATTTGCTTGCATGTGAGCACAAATAAAGATCGCACCACCATTATTTAAAAGTTTACAAACCAACAACATTTTGAAAAAAAAAAATGTGAAAGATCACAAACATCAACATTTACAATGAAACATGAAAGGACACAACCTTATATATGGGCTCTTTTACGCCTTTTTAATAAGAGAAAAACATTTTTCATGTTGTAAGAGAAATGTTTTTTTATGTCACACACATGGGACCCACACACACATGTGTGTGTGGGGGTCCCACCATTTCACATGTGTGTAAAAATTTCCTTTTTCTCATGCAACATGAAAAAAATAGAACCCTTTTAACAAATGACTATCAGTATCACAAACTTCAACATTTACAATGGAATATGAAAGAGTACAAACTTTTAAAAAGACAAAGCCACGAACAGTGTCGGGGGGAAAAATCCGAGAGAAACCAAGGCCATTATTATTACAAGTCCTCAAGATTAAAAAATGGTGTCAAAAAACCCAAAATCTCTCACTACAAGTTTTCAAGACATAAAATAAATAGATGCAGTAAATAATTGTGATTTATATTTATAAGCAAAGACTAAAGGTGATACTTCCAACCAACGACGTAATCAGCAAAAAAGTTCTCTTCTTTTTGTTCCTTTAAAAATTCATATTATCATTATTTGGGGAATTCAAAAGACCACAACCCAAGCAATAAGATAGATTATTAAGTTATAGCCAATATTAGAGATATATCCCTTTAATATATATATTTATATATTGGAATAAATACAGAATATATAAGAGGAACATAACTGGAAAAAAAAAAAAGGAAACAAAAACCCGAAGAAAAAGGCAGTTTGGAAACCCGAAGGGTGCAATGGAATATTTATTAGTTTTTTTTTTTTTTGGTCAAGTTTTCGTATTTAATATGCCTAGTCATCCTGACTCGTGACATTAGGTTTGATTAATCCCTTTTTAATGATGAGAATTGAGAAATGCGAGCATGAAAATGAAAGGAATTACTTTTTTTATTAAATGATACTACCTCCATTATCTGATCCTTAATATGAAACTCAATAGAGCTTTTTTTTCTGAGATATTAAATAAATTAAATAAGTTAGTTAATCAAAACATATATTATATATTATTAGATTATATATCAGTAAATAAGTTAGACAAATTAGTTTGGTATAAAAAAGATTAATATAAACAACAACAACAACAAAGTTTAATCCCATCAAGTGGGGTCGGGTACATAAATCGCACAACGTTATTGTGCTTTGTCAAAAAACAAATCTTTCAATAGAAAAGATAAATATAAATATTTTAAAATAATTTATTTAACTTCCTTAATCTCTCAAAAAAAAATTAGAGGGCCCTATATTTAAGGAGGTAGAACAATATTGTGTTCAAAAGAATATTACCAACACAAAACCTAACGCTAGAATCAATTTTTTTTTCTTTTTGAATAATACAATAATTTGACTAGTTAATTTAATTGAGCCTGACACTGACACGCCTACTTCTAAAAGAATTTTTCTAAAAAAAAAAATCAAAGAATTATATATAACTAATTTCTTTTCTTTTTTATCAAATGATAAATCACTGAAGGATCATAAATGTTAATGCATATTATTCACAAAAAAGTAAAGAAAAGAATAAATGAATGAATGCAACATCAACTTGTATAGGCAATTGGCAATCTCTAGGGACCTAGCGGCAGATTTTGGCCGGCAAAAGAAAAATTGTGACTGATTCCACCAAAAGAATTTAAAAATGAAGAGAGAGAAAAATCAATTTTCCCCCAATTATTAAACAAAAAGGCAAGTGGCATTTCCATAGCCGGACCTCCCCTAGTTCAAACTGCCAAATGTTTTGAAACGATCCATTGTTGTTATCTCAAAGTTTGTTTTTTTCTTCTACTCACTAGATTCTTTCATTTCATTGATAAACAAAATCTTTGTTTTATTCAACGCTATATTCTTACTATGTCTTTTTTTTTTTTGGATTCTACAATTGTGGATCATTTTAACTTAACCAGTGGTCTCATATTCAAGCCCTGAGCATGTAACTATAATATACTTACTTAGAGGTGGTTCTTCTCATTGTGAACCTACATTCCTATGAATAAGACTAGTTGGCGGGTAATAGTACGTGATAATTTGGAGACATGCACAAAAGACTAAAAAAATCCCTCCCCATGGTAATTGTATATTGAAAACCTTGATAGGGACCAAACAATAAAAGATGAAGACAATACTAAGCTGGGTGAATTGGTTAGCCTTTTCTTACATGGAATCTATTATCTATTTCCACAATAGCAGATCAAATAATCACATCTGCAGGCTGCAGCCCAAAGCAAGGTCAAATGCATAGCTATTGGACTTGAGAAGGACCTCTCTCTCTCTCTCTCTCTCTCTCTCTCTCTCTCTATATATATATATATATATATATATATATATATATATATGATGGCATAAGCTAACATTAAGGAATCATTTCCTTTTACACACATTCATGAGAACGATATCACACATCAACCAATAAGTGCAAGAAAATAATGGCCTCTTTTTCAGTGGAGGATTTCGTAGGAAATGGAATTTTGAAGGCGTTGCTTCCAAAGTTACTGGAAGAAGGCTGGGATGATGTGCCCACAATGAAGATGATGAACGCAGAGGATATGATTGCAATACAAATGACACAACAGCAAAAGGTCAGTTTCCCGTATCAAATTTCATCATTATTATCCTCCTCAGAAACTCATAGTCAACAAAGATTTTATCATTGAAGTGCTATTGCTTTAAAAATAAAGATTTCTCATTTATCAGCTTTCATCCACTATAAATCAAGACATTTATAATATCTGAATTATCTGTTAAAATAATTCAATATCATATATATAGCAGTCACTTCAACTTGTGTCCTAAGTTTTTTTCCCCCCTTTCACACCTTAGGATGCAATTGGATTGAGGTCATACCTGCATGATCGCGGATTGATGCAATATGCAGAGAAGATGGAGGCATCCAGGAAAGGTCTTCCTGAACTCCTTAACTTAAGCTCCATGGATCTTTCAGCCCAGTTCGACATGAAACGAGGCCATATTGCCCGTTTCGTGGATAGAACTAGATGTGATGATTCTTCTCAACTGCGTGCAATTCCCATCAGGAAAAGAGCCAGCATGCTTTATAGATATGAAAGTCTTACCAAGAGTCAAGCATCTTACAGCTCAAGTAGCATGAAAAGATCTTATCTAAGGAGTAATACACCTGATAAATCACTTGAGCAATCAATGGCTGAACTAAAGATTAAAGATGGGCACATCTTTAAAGGGATTGTGGCTGCAGGCCCAGCTGTGCCTAGAGCATGTGGCTGTGTGCAAGCTCCAGATGTCACTGACCAAGTAGCTCCATATGCAGCTATTGAAAATATATCAGTGCAGAGACTAACTCCAGAGTATAAGATTGGAATGGAACCATTAGTGAAAGCAAAAACACCTCCGATGAAGGCTTCAGAACTGTGGCGAGATAAACCAGCTGTCATCCTCTGTCTCCGACGACCAGGGTAAATTTGACAACTATAGCAGTAGACTAAAACATGAATGATCTACTCTTGATACATAAAATTCAATTATGTAATTAGAGCTGTCAATCAGGGCCGGCCTCGCCCTCTAAGGTCGGCCTATGAAGGGCCAGGGCCGGCCCTCCAGGGCCCAGAGTAAGAAAAACATCTTTTTCTTAAAGCCCGGCTCAAGAACACCAAGGCCGGCCCGTAGGGCCCTGAAATTACTATTCCAAATTTTAATTATTTTTCCTCCACTTTGTTTTTTAAAAAATATAATTAATAAATTACAACATGAATCATCCAATAAATAAGGAGAGTCACTAATTCATAATCAAAAGCAAACTATATTCACAAATAACTCACATAAAATATAAAAGGCATATCAATAAGCGACATTAGTATGATGCCTATTATTGTCGTCATCTTCGTCACTATCATCGATTTTAACGACATTTGATTGTTCTTTACTTTGAGTAGTAGCCTCTAACTCATGAGTAAGAATATTATGAAATTCTTCTCCCGCATCATGAACACATCCATAATCTTTATTTGTAACAAATAATAAATCAATTCATAAAATTATAGTATAGTCATTATATATTTATAGTTAAATGGATAAATAACTCTATAACAAATACAATATATATATATATTAATAAATTTAAAAAGGAAAAAAATAAAAAAGCTACAGTGAAAAGGGCCTACAGTGAAAAGGGCCTACAGGGTTGGCCCGAGGTCTTTCAGGGCCGGCCCTCCAAGACTAATTTCAAATATCTCATCCATTTTTTAAGCCCGGCTCTTAAAGGGACAGAGCTTAAACGGGCCGGCCCGATGGGCCTAGCTCGTTTTAACAACTCTAATGGTAATATGTCACAGTTGTCATAATCGGATGTTTAATTTACAAAGTCAATAATATGAATAGATTACTACATCAAAAACAGTCTTGAATTCATGAGATGGAAGTAAAAAGGTAAAATCGCACAATTTTATGATTCAGAAAAGCGTGAAAATAACTAGTTCTTGTTGTATGTTTCATTGTTATTAAGTGTTCTTTTGTCTAAGCCTGTTATAAAAAATAAGAATTTTACACGAGTTAGATTTATTGTCTTAAGTGCTTTGCATATTACAAAGATGTACAGGCCATATTTTATATACCAAGGAATTTTTTCCTTGTCATTGAATTTTATGATTTGATATGGTTTACATTTTAGGATTTGGATATATACTTTTTGATGGGCAATGCATATATCATAATTTAAAAGCTACAATGACGATGATGATGACAACAATAAAAAGAGGATTGGAGAACTAATAATTAAATCAAGCCAATTGATTCTACAAAACTTCCATGCAAAGTATTACATTTAAGAGGTTTGGTCCAATCAAATGGAATAGGTTTCTAACACTTGGTATCGTAGGTTTCTGAATACTGACATGAAAGTGAACTCTGTTGCTAAGCATGCTCCTTAAACTTGGAAACAGGTGCATCATGTGTAGAGCTGAGGCACACCAGCTATTTTCGAAAAAACCCATATTTGACGCACTTGGGGTTAAACTATATGCAGTTCTCCATGAGCAAATAGAGTCAGAGGTATTTCCAGACTTCAAACAATTGTTACTGGAATGAAATATTCATTGCTTGACTTGTTATTGTTGTGGAGCAGGTAAAGGATTTCTGGCCCCGATACTGGGGTGGTGTAGTTCTTTTTGATCGAGGTAGGGATTTCTTTAAAGCTCTTGGTGGGGGGAAACTGCTCAAGGACAAGTTCATATCAGGATTTTTACTGAATCCCCGAGCACTGGCCAATTACAAGCGTGCAAAGGACAGAGGAATCGACCAGAACTTCAAAGGAGAAGGTGAGATAAAGGGTGGACTCTTTATAGTAGGAAGTGGAAAAACTGGCATTGCTTACCAGTTTATAGAGAGGAACTTTGGTGATTGGGCGCCTATAGCTGAAGTCGTCGAGATTTGTACTCAGTTGCAGGTAATTTAGTTATTGGTTTTTCTCCTACGATGTCATCGTTGCTTCTCTTCTAAGATCTTTTACTAAATCTTCTGAACCTGATGCAGAAACAACAAGGTCAAAGGGAATCCATACAACCTTGAAAGGATTACATTACAAAATTTACAATATGTTGCACCTGCATTCACTTCTTGTACTTGATCTTCAACAGAAGCAAAATCAACTTTATTTTGACATACAAAAGAATAGTAGCCTATGTTATATATAATGAACAGATATAGTTTGATCCTCAGATCTAAGTGATTTCTTTAAAAACCCCTCTGTATTCTTTTGGCGCTAGTTTTATTGCTGCTTTCACATAACTAGTTGGTTGTATTCTTTGATTCTGTTTCACGATATTTTCTTATTGCCAATCACACAAAAAAAAAAAAAAAAAAACAATTTCTTATTATCAATTCCATCCAAATGAGAATAGAAACCTAGAGTAGAATAGCCAGAGTAGAGTAGCAAAACATAAAGAACAATGAGAAACAAGAAAAGTAAAAGAATTCTCTAGCATCTGAGAGTTTAGAATCTCTAATAAATCCAGATTAAACTTTTCCTGATATATCCTCTCCTTTCTTTCCTGTATTCTTTTTGTTCTTATTATGGTGTCCCCTAGAAGGCCATGCCCCAATGGGAATGGATCTATTCTGTTCCCTGTTCCCAGACAAGGACCCTAATATTTCAATTAGCTATATGTGCTGGAAAGTAAGTATTTACTAACGTACATGGATAACATGAAACAGAATCATAAATTAGGAAATATTGTACAGTCATAACGTACCAGCATGATAAAATTTCAGTAACAATGACTTAGTCTGATTCCAACTAAGGAAAGCTTTCAGAAAAAAGAATTTTCTTCTTAAAAAAAAAAAACCCCCATGAATTGTTTGGGGTCAAAGTTAAATAAGAAAGTTGCATTTCTTGCTTTTTGTTTTAAAGGGGGGGAAAAAGCAGAAAGGGTTACAGCCTATAAATTAAAAGACTGCCAACTATACAGAGAAATAGGAGAAATTAAAATTTTGAACTTTCTATATTATGGTGATTGAAGGAATAGATGTCAAAAGAGGGTGAGCCTTGAAGCAATGTTGAGATTGCTAACATGTGATTCAAAGGTCACAGGTTCAAATTCTAGAAACAGCCTATGCCTATCTGTTTACAATAGTAAAGTTGCGAAAACTATCCCTCCCCAAACCTCACCTGGTAGGAGCCTTGTGCACTAGGCCACATTGATGTCAAACGAAACTGTAAGGGATACTTCATGAGCTAACCAGACCACCAGAGAAACCTTGTCATCCTTATAATACCTAAACATGTTTGCCCCCCTTATCGTTAGCACACCTAAACAAGTATTATTACCCCCTAGTCCCCAAGACAACGTTATCAACCATGACAAGCTCCTGAGTATTTTATATCACAGTCCACGCCAAAAATGGTGACAAGTGACAACTAAATAATATTTCCAGAACAATGTGTAAACTCTACAGCTTCAGAAAACGAGGTATTTACTGTTCTTTTTCCCCCTCTCTCACCACTGTCGGCTTTATTTGCAGTTAAACGTATATCTTTTCAAGTTTTCTTCTAGTTTGATCAAGAAACAGGACAATTATCAAGTCCCAGGAGATGAAAGAAGTAGAATATGACTTACTAGTTACCACAACATAAATAAGATGAACAATAAATATGGGGTAAAGGTTAAGGTGCAAATCTACCTTGAAAGTATTCATAAATGAGCAATATTGTCTTGAAAGTTTTGTTGGTCTCAATGTTACACTAGAAGTCTTAAAACGTAGCAATGTCACTTTAGAACTATGAATAAAAGTCATAATGAGATTAGCAAATTCATCAATGGTATTCACAAGACTTGTAATGGGTTTAACAAAGACATTTTCTAGTGATTTTCACCTACATTTGTGCACTTTAAACAACATTCGTAATGAGATTCACAAATTCAATAATGATTTTCACAAGACTTGCAATGGGTTTCACAAATGTGGATGAACCCAGACTGAAATGTTTCCACTTAGCGAACGCCTTTGTTAAACCCATTACAAGTCTTATAAATACCACCAATGAACTTGTTAATTCCATTATGACTTTTGTTTATAGTGCTAAAATGTGGGTGAACCTAGACCAACATGTTTTCACCTAAAAAAGACATTTGTTAAACTCATCACAAGTCTTATGAATACCATTGATGAACTTGTTAATCACATTACAATTTTTGTTAAACCCCACATTTATTGTTCACCTTTTTCTTCCTCAAAACCCAGATAATGTTCAACTCAGGAGGGGGTAGGTTTGACGGTGGCGCAATAGACCAAGAAGAATATTGTGCGTAATGAATCTGGAAGAAGAGCACAAACACAAACAACGCAATTGAGGTTGAAGATGGATCTGGTTTTTTGCACATTTGGTTTTTGATCTAGTTCTTTGAAAAGAGAAATTGAAGGCGATGGGACGATGATTGAGGTTGAAAACGGAGGTCTCATGATCACTGCGGTAGGAAGAGAAGAGAGCATAATGGTAAATTCATCAACATTTTAAAATTTCAATTTGATCTCTGTCACTTTTATGACCTTTACAAATTTTAACAAACTTTTAAGAGTTTTGAAATTTCATTTGACATTTATTCGTCATTCTCCCTTAATTTTATATCTTTGATTCACCAAATGGTTGCCATAGCAACTATCCGACCATCATAAATGAGTCAACTCAATGGACATGTTAACCTCAGGGTGACATTACTATATTTTAAGACTTCCAAGGCAATGTTAAGACAAGAAAATCTTCCAGGTGACATTGCTCCGTCACAAATACTTTTGGGGAGACTTTGCACCTTAACCTATAAATATGAATTAACCAAGTGACTCTTATCCAAGTCTGCGTCACTTGGCTTTTCTTGTTAAATTATTAGCAACAAGCACGAACTCCCCCCCCCCGGCGCATTGCGCGAATGCATCAATTTCATAACATAAGAACAAATCCTTACCTTCCTCTCATCCAAATTATTAAGAAATTGAGGAAAAAAAAACACACACACACAAAGAAATATAAAGAAAAGAATTGAATTTCAAATCAATCAATAAAAAATAGTTGTTTCACCACCCAAAAACACAAGATGAACTACAACTACATCAGTAGTTAGTACTCTTATATATCTAGCAACTTCTGCTACTGTTATATGTTTAGCAACTTTTGCTACAGTTCAAAAGTAAAAAAAATTACATGAAAATGCTATTAATCATAGTACATAAACATTCTTGTATATAGTTGTCATTAAGTACATTTGTCACCCTTATATCTACAGCTCTCCATGCTCTCCATCTAGCACGTCTGTCTTTTAATTTTAGTCTTTAGAAAATATTGCTATTGAGTACTGTAATACTCATTATTCACCTCTTCGTCATGGCCTTAATTTCCTGTAGTATTTAGAGAAAATTTCAATTAGGTACCACATTCTATTATCTACCAATTGATGATGATGCTATTCCAACATATTATGATTTTTGTTAACTTCAAGGTAGCTAGAAGTATAGAACAGATCAATCAACAATACTTATCCATGGAAATTTAATTTGGATTACAAAATCCAGATTAAAAAGTTAAAGCAGGCTAATAAAGCTAATTATGAAACCTACAGTGATGAAAAAAAAATCAGATCTATACAGGATAGATAATAAAGAACATTTAGCTATAAGAACTGAATGCAATAGATATTATTTAAGCAGGACGAGGAACCCTCCCCCAAAAGCTACCTATTGAGATGAGAAAACCAATAAACTAAATACCTCATTAAGCATCTCAAACTATTGAATATGGAATTTAGGCATTCCATACTGCCTAAATTTCTATCAGATACTGAATATTCCATCGATGCTTAGCATCCAACATCAAGTTAAATCATGCAATAAATAAAGAGATGAGAAAAATAAAAGAATGAACTAACAAAGGACTTTCACTTCCTTTTAAAAAAACTAAAATATTCAAGCAGCTCAGCAAATGTCCCCTGAACATAATCTAAATTTTCTTGTCAGATGATAGATTAAAGTATAAAATTCCCAGGTATGAAGTCACATCTTAGTCAATGTCCTCAGTGATATCAAGAGGTTCAATGTTCCTTCTTGAAACACATTAACACCACAAATATTTTGTTCAGCAAAACACTGTGTTACGGTCCAGCATCCTCTTCTTATCTATTCTTGGAAGAAAAACGCATGGTTCAAGGGTAAGATTGTCTTGGTTTAGTATCTTTATCTTATCTGCAGTTATTTCTTATGTTGCCGCTGTGGTTTATTATGTGGTTATTATTAGTTGTGTTGTTAGTCATTGTATGACATTATATAAAGTCTATGTTGTAAGACTGAATGTTATCTATTAAAAGTATTATTCAGATAAACTTCCCCTTCTCCTTCTATCTAGAATTGCAGATACCGGTTCTAGATTTGCCTCTCCTATTCCTCGTCTCTCCTCTGTTCCTAATCTCTCTTCCTCACTTTCTCCTTTCTAAGATCTAAACAATGCTTCACCTTCCAAACAAATTCTGAAAGACTGAGATCTGAAAATTATTTTTCATACAAATAGGATAATGATGAGAACATATCATTTTCATGAAATATATTAGTGCTCGTTGAAAAATTTCATGGAAGAGAGAAAGGCATTAACGTTTGAAATAATGAAGTCCAGGAAGATGACTCAAGTATGAAAAAGTTAAACAAATAAATAAAAAACAATAAGCAGAAGGTCTAAATTCGAAGCAAGGTAGGCAATAAGCAGAAAGTATGCACACCTTTAGCGCAAAAAACTGATTAGTCCATTTGTGCTGCACCAGTTGCACTATGCTACCATTTCCCTCGCCAACCACTTTGAGTACAGGAATAACCACGAAACAGACCCAGACAATTCTGTCTGAAAGGATGTGAAAGAGCATATTGAGAGTAGATAAGATCATAGACCAAAGACCCAAAGACAATATGTTTCACAGTTACAATAAAATGAATCCCAAATGCAGACAATAGATATTATAAATTGGGATTAGTAAATTTAAATAATAAAATGGAGAAGAGCTTCTAGAGGTTCCATGATGAAACTAAAGCTATTAAGTACATGTAGAGTTTTTGACAACTTGTAATGAAAAACTAACAACCCATTAGTTCAAGTCCAACTCAGAAAAAAGAACTTAAATATAAAAGAAACAAATAGGCATAAATATTATTGCTTTCTTATTATTATTGACCTCATCTAATTATTTGTTAATGCTCAAGTGCCTATAACTACACTTGACTAAAGCTACATTCCCTCGGTCACTATTCCAATAATACTACTTTCCATGAAAACTGAATACAACAAAGGAGAAAGAAAAGATCATTCACTTGTGTAGTTAACATTGACTATAAATATTGGCTTCCATTGTGATTTATTTTCTCTGTTTTCGCAGAAAAGTCAGATAGGGAATGAAACTTGTAATGATGTCAATTTGCCTAAACATGTTAACAGACCACAACCTCCACACCCAAAAAAAAAAAAAGGCATTAAACCCATAAAACCAACTACTAATAAGGCAACAAATTCGGGAGAAGGAAAGGAAACCATTGAGACCGAAAAAGTAATCAATGCACAGTACAGGCAACTGAAATTTAATGCAATATCAGTTATGATACTACATGCAACACAAAACAAACAAAGGCCTTTCCAAGAAAACTATAAGTCAAGCTCTTCCACTCCTACATGCGCATCCATTTCAAAAAGTTCATAAAATTTACCCACCTGCTCCAACCAAAAATAAAGTTTATTAGACTGCAGAGTAATGGCACCAAGAACACCTTTTCTTTTGGGTAACATATGGCACTAATAAGACTTAGCCACACTAAATAATATACCTTAAAAAACAGAACTTTGTCCATATGCTTTGACTTGAACTCCCACCATTCTTTCTATGTTCATCAGGCAACCTCACAAATATAAAGTCTATCTTTTCAAAGTTGACATTGATGAGATTCTAAATAATGAAAATCCAAGAAATTCTAGACTGTTATGGATAATATGTGCAATACTATATAAAGGTAAACAATGAAGTGAACTCATTAATGATTAGTTCAGCACCGCTAATACACGTTCTAAAATGTGCAACATTAGGAAGTTGATCAAGTAATTGTTAGTAAACAGACACATTATAATAAGATTCTCACGTTAAAGTGTTTCAGGAAAAAACCACATTCCAGCACAAAACATGAGTCTATATGAATGCACAAAATATGGAAATGAATCTGTTCAACAAACAAATTAAATCTGAAAAATTCAGAAAATCAAAGCGGGGAGATAAGAAACCAATAGTCCTCTCAATTGACAAATAGCTCAAAGAAAGCTTTAACCCTCTTCCCATTAGTGGCCCCCTCAACTTTTTCCAATCATCCTCTTTGATCCAAATCACTAACAAAGTGATGCAACTCAAGTTTTTGACCTACTTGCCATGAATAGCAGTTGCTCTTCTTAACATGGATTTGCCACCAAACAATAACTTCAGCGCTTAAGTCTTCAAAATGAAACTATCTGAATCTACACTTCTCACAACTCCCAAGCTTTATACATTGCTTGGCAATAAACCAAACATCATAATCACCATATCTGAACTCAACCACAACAAATTAATAAGAGAAATCACAAGTTTTTTCAGTTGCGCCGCCCTTGGGCCAAAGAAACCTATGAAAGTATGAACTCAGTAGTAACCATCGTCGTCCCTATAACAAATCCATCAAAAAAGAATTTACTGGCCAAAAAAGAGAATACTACAAAAGGTACTGAAACAATGTGCAACAGAACCTCCCTAAACAAAAGTAAAACACAATACAAAGCAACTTTCTTTTCATATCGGAAAATTAAAACAGCCCATTTCAAATCAGCCAAGCTAAGCCACTTCCTTCCGAAAAAAATATATGGTTTTTCATATCTAAACTCCCAAAACACATCACACAAACGTCAAGTGATAAAAGCCTAATCAACATTACTGTCTAAGCAAAAGCCTTCACCCTATAAGGAATAATGTTTCCAGAAAAAACTAAGGCAAATGAAGATAACATGTATTTGGACTAAAAATAAAATAGTTTAAGTAAGAAGAACAACTATAAGTATAAGAAAGAAACCCAAGAATCAAAATCCCAAATCTTTCTACAAATCAAAGAAGAAAGCTTAAAAAGACAAGCATTCACTGCAACAATGCAAGGAGGACGAATAGGTGCTCCACAAAAATGTGATCTTCTAGTTTGAGTCCTCCCCCCATTTACTATAACCACGTGCCCACCGATGGTCTGATTCAGAGCAATAGTCGGTCAAAAGTAAACATTTTAACATTGATATCACTTGATTGCAAGCTTATGATTCATTCATTCATTAGATAAACGATCATAACCTTGGTGGAAGATCAAAAATCATAGATATGTAAGCTTATGATTCATTCATTCATTAGATAAACTAAGAGAAAGATAAATTAGCAATCTCATGCCCTTCCATTCATGTCATTGATTGCATCAACTGCTGATCGAGGATTTGTGAAAGTTACAAAACAATAGCCTCCGATTCAAAATTTGCAAAAACGCAGCTCTCTGATTCTGATTAAAACCAAGCACTCGAAATGATTTTCCTTCACCTTCCATCAGAGGATGCAGCAATAAAAATATGTATTCTAAAAGAAAGAGCAGGCATGGATCTGGCGGAAGAACAAACAGACAGAGCTTCCATGGATGAATAAGATAACAATAGCTTGTATTGCCTCAGATCCCTAATAAAAATGTCATTTTCCGAAAAAATAACATGAGAATGATAAGCAATGAAGGAATATTAAAAGCATTAAATGTGAAAATAAAGCAATCACATTGTTATTTTCCAGTACTTCCTTTATGTCTTCTAACTTCCACAACCTGCTACGCTTGCCAACATTGGGATATTCTTGATGAACAATATACCTACTTGGAACAAAGCAAAATGAATAAGAGAAAGAACTAACCGGGGCTGACCAAACCAAAAGTATTTGTCTGAGCCTTGAATGAGAGGCATCCCTTAGCGAGAAGCCACTCCGATGCAACGATGGCAGTGATCACGGACGAGGGAGAGACGATGGGGAAGTCCGGAAGAGGAGAATGTTGATTTCATCCAATTAGACACACAAACAATGGCATTTCAAATTTAAAATTTGAAATGTTGGGAGCAAAATAAAAGCAACATTCATTGCAAATTGCACAGAGTAAAATACATGCTTGGAAAGAGTGAAAGCGACATATGTCAATCAACAATAAATGCGTTTGAATTGCAAAATACGTTTTCTCAGACAAAAAAAAAAAACCCCTCATCAAGCACAGAGCCCGAGATAAGCTTTTTTTTTGCCTTTTTAGCCGGCACTGTTAAATGAACAGGATTTTGTGAGACAATGAACAGTGCACGGCTTGAATATGATTCTCCTATTAAGTGTATATTGATTGAGCAGCTGCTACAATGAATGCTTACAGTGACTTCGGATAAGGTCATACATTCTGCATTTGTTGAGTCTCCCCAAATCAAGATGGCCAAAGCTCTAGAGCAATAGCGGGGACCCTAGCTGTCCTTTGGCAGTCTAAAATGGTAATTTCATTCATCTATTGAAAGGTGATCTCATATTCCAATTCACAATGAGTCTGCAGTTTTCATCACTTTTCAAAATAAAGTGCTCTAACTGTTGGGTTAAATAGGTGTAGGAATCAGGCATGTCACCAGAAATCTCCGCATGAACAGGTTCCATCTTTAAACGAGTGGAACCGAGCAGCATCTCTTACAAGAATTTCCCGTTGGGTGATCTTAGATATATACTTGGTAGCATTGTGGCAATCCCCACAAACCCTCAGATTTTTAACAACACGTATGGGAAGATGAGGAGGAATAAATATCAACCCAAAGGCAATTGCAAGCCTTTCACTATGGTGATTAAGCATCTTAATTTTCTCTGAATCCTCAACATCATGAAGAACAGAGTTCATATCAGGCACATATCCCTCTTTCAGCATTTTGTAGTTCAGTTTCTCAAGCGCAGAATATATCTGATCTGAAAATGGATTTGACCGGTCATCAGCAGAGAAAATGTACACACTGTTCTTATATTTAATCCAGCTACATCCTTGTTCCTTTCTCAGTCCCTTGTCCCTCATTCCTTTTCTCAGTTTGGCAACTTCTTCCCATTTTCCTTTTGCAGCATAGATGCTTGAAAGCAAGATGAAGCTAGCAGTATTATGTGGCTCCAATCCCAGAAGTGATTCAGCCGCCCATTTGCCAATTTCCATGTTCCCATAGAATCTGCAAGAGCTCAATAAGGTTGCCCAACCAATTGCATCAGGACAGAAAGGCATCTGGTTTATAAAGTTCCGAGCTTCCTCTAACTTCCCAGCTCGACTGTAGAGGTCAATCATACAGCTATAATGATCAAGAATTGGTACAATCCTGTATTCTTTAATCATTGATTGGAATATTTGTTTACCTCTCTCTACTAATCCTGCTCTACTGCAAGCAGAAAGAACCCCAATAAAAGTAACCCCATCAGGTTTCAAGCCATAAGCTAACATGCTTTCAAACAACCTGATTGTTTCATTGGCTTTACCAAACTTGGCATATCCAGAAACCAGGGCAGTCCATGAAACTTCATCCCTGACACTCATTTCATTAAAAAGCCTATGGGAGTCGTCAATGCTTCCACACTTGCCATATAATGTAACAAGAGCGTTGGAAACAGTAATATAGGAAAGCAGACCAGTAACCAAAGCTCTGCCATGAAATTGGGCACCCTCTTCCATGCTTGCGAGGTTGGCACAGGAACTAATTACACTTCCAAGAGTGAAATCGTCTGGCTTGACTCCACCTTTTTGCATATCAGAAAAGACTTCAACAGCTTCTTCACTGTAACCATTTTGTCCATAACCCACCAACATTGCAGTCCAGGATACAACATTCTTAAAGGCCATCCTCTTAAACACTGTTTCAGCTGATCTTATGCTCTTACACTTGCAATACATGTCAACAAGAGCACTACCTACAAATACATTATCCTTATAGTCAGTCCTAATTATATAAGCATGAACTTGCTTGCCTTCTTGCAAGGCGAGAAGACCTCCACAAGCAGTTAATACGCTTCCAAATGTGTATTGATCCATCTCTAAAGTTTCCAATCTCATCTCTCTGAATAAATCAATTGCTTCTTTATAGAAACCATTTTGGGTGAAGCCTGTGATCATTGTCGTCCAAGAAATAGAATCTTTTTCCTGCATATCATAAAAGAATTGCCTTGAGTCTCCAATCATACCAAATCGTAGCAGCCCTGTTAGCATAGTATTAAACATAACCACATTCTTCTCAGGAATCTCCTCAAAAGCCTTAATTGCATCAGAAATGAAGCCTGTTTTTGAGTACATATCCACCAAAGGACTTCCAACAAAAACATAGGACTGAAAACCGAACTTCAATATATGTCCATGAATCTGCCGCCCCAAATTAACACACCCATGACTCGATGCAAGTATAAGCATGGTGGAGAACGTAATCCGAGTTAAATTGTTGGACCCTTCCCTTAACAATAAATTATAAGCCTTCACCGAGTCAACAATGGAAATGCTAGCATACCCAGAAATAAGCGAATTCCATGAGACAACATCACGGCTTGGCATTTTATTGAAAACATCTTGCATCTCAGAAATTTTACCTGCTTTGGAATAAGTAGAAAGGACAGAATTCCAAGAGAAGAGATTTGGCTCAGGCATTTGATCAAACACTCGCTGCGCATAGACGATGTTGCCAAGCTTACCATAGGTACTTATGAGATTGTTTAACAGAAAGGTTTCTGGGATTCTCAATGTTTTGATTACGTGGCAATGGAGCTTCTTTGCCTGGATGTGGTTCCGGACTTCGCAACAATGTTTAAGCAATGCGCAGTAGTAGTTAGAAGAAGACGATGACATATTTCTTTTGAACAATTCTGTTGCGAAATGAAGTCTGATATTAATTATCTAAGCGCGATAAAACAAACCAGCTCCAATCCAAAAATAAATCATTTTTCAAATTGACGGTGGACGCTTCTGATATTCTACTTAGCTACACAGCTATGAAGAAGACCACTTAATCAATCGTCTGTGTATTAGTGGTAACTTACAGGCGAAAGATAAGAGCAATGGCCAGCGAAAATGGTACTCTGTTCCTGTCCTTTAGCTGCGTCGTCCTCCCTTTTGTGGAAAGTAACAGTTCCTCTTCAAGCTTAGTTCCTCTGTTCTGCGTCGTCTCTCCCTCCATTCAGATTCGAGGATGAAGATTGTCACTGACCTGAAGAAGAAGAAGAAGACCGAGCGGGAGAGCCGTTGTTCTTCTCCCCCCTCGGCTTCCCTGTTCTTCGTTCCAATCTATGTCGCGGCCAGTTGGAGAAGACAACAGAGGCAGAGACGGAGTGCTCCATTCCCCCATGCCGGTGCTTCCACTAATTCCCTCTGAAAATAATGAAGAAAATGGAACAAAAAGTTAACTTGGGAAAAAAAAAAAAAAATTGTTCAAAACCAGGGTTTGGGGAAAGAGAACTCAGAAAAATGGCAACAGCACTTTTGATCCCAAACAATGGTTATTTTAATTTCATAGAAAAATTTTGGTATTTCTTATGGAATTTGATGTTAAAAATCTTTGAAATGGAATCTTATTCTTTACATATAATTATGACATTAACTAATGTCCTTTTTTATAATTTAAACATGAAAAAAGTTGTTCAGACAATTATTATTTAAATACTATCATTTTATCAACGTTACTTTTTACATAAATATTCTATTTAAAATTTGTTGTCTAAAGTCACTTTTTTTTTATAAAAAATATTCTTTAAAAATTAATCCAAACATACTTTAATAAAAAAAATTAAGATAATAAATTTTTTTTGGTCTCTCAAATAATTCAATCATGCTTCTTCTACCTATTTGAAGAAATATATATGGTGACGATTTTCAATCACAGTTTAATATTTGTGGCCTATCCTTGGCGAATATATATATAATGATTTGGAAATAGTTGTATCTTGTAGGTGTGTCGAACAAGTGGTTTTTCTTTAATTTGATTTTTGTAAACTTAAGATTATGTGATTTGTTTTTGGATTAACAATGATCAATGTGATTTTTTTTTTTAATCTGACTTTTGAAAACTTTTTTAAATGATTATATTGAAAAGCATGTTGATATGAAAAATAACTTATAAAGACATAGATCTTATTAAATAATACCTATATTTTATAATTATACATTGAAAAGCAACTATATTATTTAGGCAACTATTGTTTTAGGCAGCTATTCATTTTCAAGGTTAAAATGTAAATTTAGTTTGAACTATTTTGTTATGAGCACCCAACACAATTAATTATTTTGATATGCATAAGCAAACATAATTTTTTTTTTTGTGGTATATGTAGAAAGGTTATTAACTCTAGTTAATTTCCGTTATTTTTTTTTACTGTGAATTCTATTAGTCTTCTCACTCTTTATTATTTTAATATATTTTTAGAAGAGTAAATGTACAAATTTAGCAATAAATTATTTCGTTATAAGCACCTAACACAATTATCTTTTGTTAGGTCCTCAAGTAAGCCTAAGCATTTTTTGTCTTATAAATTACTATATTTGTCCGGTAAATTCTATTATATTTATCTTGTGAATAACAATATTTGTCTTGTAAAGGGATTTTAAAGCATCGATCATTCACATATTTGTCTTGTCAAGGCGGTGAAGTGAAAATTCAAAGTCTTTTAAGGGCTGATTGAAATAAAATTGCTTCCATAGGATCTAAGTGATATTTTCCCATTAAAAAGGAAAATATTATTAAAATTTTTTTTTTTTTGGGTATAAACTAAAAGTATATCAAAATAATAGGAGAGTGAGAAAATTGATGGGCTTTACCGTGCAAAAAGTAACCGGAGTTACCTAGTGTTAACGATGTTGCTATATATACTACAAAAAAAAAAATGATTATGTCTATTTTTGCACGTCAAAATAGTTAATTATGTTGGATACCCATAAGAAAATAGTTTGTTGCTAATTTTACACATTGACCCTTATTTTTATTATGAATCTTTATCATTTATAACATGGTTCACAATATAAGACATTTTGAGTGTAATTAACGTTTATTTGTTTATTTTGCCTACATAATTAATATTTAAATATGGCTCCTTTTATATATATATATATATATATATATATATATATATATATATATATATATCCCTCTCAAACAAAGCCTCATTTATTGGGTAGAGTTGAAAAGAATTTTCAATATATGACAGATTTAGTAAGACAACTATCATGTTTTTTTTATTGGAATGAATTTGTTGAAGTGGTTTATATTGTTGACTAGAGAAATTCTTGCGGGATTATGGCTTGCCACGTCATTTGTGGTCTACCTAATTAAAATAAAACAACTCAACTAATATTAATTCTAGTTGGCTACTCATATAATTGATATTTTTATTTTTCTTAAAAAAATAAATTATTTAAGTAATATTTCACAATTAATGAAAAAGTAAATCATGTGAAATTTTTTTAAATTTTATTAATATGCTAGCTAATATTTAGGAAATGTAAAATCAACAAATGAGTTATTATATATTAATTTTTTAGATTGAAAATAACATGGCAAAACCAGAACATATAAGAGTTTCTCTTGTTGACAAAATAGAGCCCATTTTGATGTTGATTTTGGAGAATAGATTTAGAGATTTACAAAGTAGAAAAAACTTTTGGCGAATAGATTTAAGGAATAGCTTTTGCATAATAGATTTTGAAAAAAAAAAAAGAAGATAATATTTGGATATTATTATCAGAATAACTTTTTAAGAGTACAATTTACCAAAAAAAAACATTAGCTTTTGAAAATTGAGTATAGGACTAAATGAGGGCATTTTGGGGTTTTTACAATAATGGTGGGCCCACTTCTACAAAAGGAGGTTGAAAATTGAAAAAAAGATTTTTGAAAACCTAGGTTTTGGGGCCAAAACCTAGATTTTGGATTCATAATAGCTTTTGAAAAAAAGATAGGTGTTTGTCAAACTTTTTCCAAAACCTAGGTTTTGGAAACTACCGAACACCCTCTAAGGGAGTAATTGCATTTTAGAATGTTCTATCATTAATTGTCAATCACTCTTTTGGCATATGAAACCCTAAACCCTACAAAATAACTATTGTGGCCCTATTTATAAATTACTTCCAACATATTTCACATAGATCAACTTTAAACTTAATTTACTATATCTTAAAATTCAATATTTTTCAACTTTATTTTTATTTAATATACATTATAACTCATGAGAATAAAATCAATAATAAATGAAAGGTAAAATTATAAATTTATATAAAAATGTTATATACCTGCCTCGTTCCAAGTACTAAAGGGGTATTATAATTGCATACAAGAATGTTTTGTCAATTAATTCCTAAGGTTGAGTTGATACACGAAAATTGCACCTCAACTACCAATTAAAGGAAAGGGAAAAGTTCTCTTAGCTTTGGAAGATATTTTATTTTCCCCATAAGATTCTAAAACTTCAATGCACTCCAGATTCTAAAACTTCAATGCACTCCATCTCTTGTGTCAAAATGAAATTAAGTTTTATAAGTAAAAAAACAATGATATTACTGCTTTATTTTTTAATAAGAACATTTACAAAACATTTAAGGACATTTATAAAATAAATAAAGTCATTTGCAAAATAAATAAAATGATTCAAAAGAAATCAGAGAGTTAAAAAGAATATTTTTGCCATTCACAAGACATTTTTGCCATTCACAAAATAAATAAAGGGATCCAAAACTTTTTCTTTTGAATCATTTTTTTTGTCTTGTAAATGTCTTTATTTATCTTATAAATATCATTATTTGTTTTGTAAATGCTTTCATATATATATATATAAAAAAATAGAGCAAAAACATCATTATCTTTTTATCCACAAAACTTAATTTTATTTTGACCTAAAAGCATTAGAGTTCAATGAAATTCTAAAATCTTTTGAGGTTGACTAAATAAAATCTTTTCCACATGGCTGTTTGAGATTTTCCTTGACTAAAACGTGAGTAAGCATTTCCCCTCGTGGTTGTGACTAATAAGGGTAAATTTTAACTTTACTTTTATTTATGAATGAATATCTTTTGACTTTTTATTCTCTATTTTTATTAGTATAACAAATATGGGTAAAATTGTCACAATCTCATTTATTATCTGAAATATGACGTATAAATAGAACCAACTTTTTTTGTCAAAAGAGATTTATAAATAGGATTAGAGTGGTAGTCCTTTTTATAAGAGTTCAAAATTTAAATTATTTTAATTCTTTTTACAAGAGTCTAACAAGAATTATTTAAACATTTAATGAGTTTTTTTATTTGCACCCTCATTAAAGGCAGAAAAATACCATCAAAATTTGTAAAACACAAATAAGTATAATGAATTTCAATAATTCCAATCCAAATGAACTTATTTGAAATTTCGAAATGTTGCAAAATTTAAGAAATTACTTAACTACCTCTAGTTTTCTTTAAATAAAAACCCCTCAATTCCTTGTCGGTCATCGGAGCTCCAGCACTAGTGACCAACGACAGCGACCATCACTGGAGCTCCAGTGACATTGCCGGCAACCGGCCACTAGAGCTATGACAACCTAATATATTCTTTTTAAATTTCTCAAATAAAAGTTGTTAATATAAATTTAAATTATTAATAGTGATACTAAAATGGGAAAAATAAAATAAAGGACCAAAATAAAATAATATTTAATTAGAAGGACCATAAAAATTGTAATTATTAAGAAGGACCGAATAAGCTTAAAAGTACTAAATTATACTTTAGCTTCCCCAACGTAGAAGATAAAGAGCAAAGCGTCTTCTTCTGATCTCCCGTGAATATCAAGGGGAGGCCATTTGGGAATCCAGTATTGAAAATTAAAAATGACAATATTTGGTAAAAGTGTATGCATAGTAATGAAGTTCAAGAACAACTTTATTCTAATTAACTTCTTGTTTTTACAGGATTACCAAAAATCATTGTTTTTAACTTCTAATACTGGATTTCTAAATTGCCCCACCTTAATATTCAGGGGAGAACGAAAGAAGGTATTTTGTTCTTTATTTTTTGCGTTGGGAAACAAAAGGGTAATTTAGTACTTTTAAACTTATTCGGTCCTTCTTGATAATTACAATTTTTATTGTCCTTCTAATTAAATATTATTTTATTTTGGTCCTTTATTTTAATTTTCCCTACTAAAATTGTAAACAATTATTTATTAAATATTTCATAATAACTTTCATTGCAGGAACCAAACTTTTTTTTCACCTGTGGCACGTGTTGCTGTACAGTGCAAGGTTGCATCTGATCTTCCAAAGCTTGTTGAAGGTCTCAAACGATTGGCCAAACCGGATCCTATGGTTGTGTGTACTATGGGAGAGTCTGGAGAGCACATTGTTGCTGGTGCAGGAGAACTTCACCTTGAGGTTTGTTTGAAGGACTTGCAAGAAGATTTTATGGGCGGAGCGGAGATTATAAAGTCTGACCCTGTTATGTCCTTCCGTGTAACTGTTCTGTAGAGATCTTGCCTTACTGTGATGAGCAAATCACCCAACAATCACAACCGTCAGTACATGGAGGCAAGGCCCATGGAGGAAGGACTTGCAGAGGCAATTGATGAAGGCAAGATTGGACCCAGGGATGACCCCAAGGTTCGTTCTAAAACATTATCCGAAGATTTTGGTTGGGACAAGGATCTTGCCAAGAAAATTTGGTGTTTTGGACCTGAGACCATGAGACCTAACATGGTAGTAGATATGTGTAAGGGAGTGCAGTACCTGAAAGAAATCAAGGATTCTGCTGTTGCTGGATTCCAGTGGGCATCAAGAGAAGGTGCAATGGCTAAAGAGAACATGAGGGGCGTTTGTTTTGAAGTTTGTGATGTTGTTCTTCACGCCGATGCTATCCACAGAGGAGGCGGTCAGACCATTCCAATTGTAATAAGAGTCTTTTATGCTTCACAATTGACTGCTAAGCCCAGGCTTCTTGAGCCTATTTACCTGGTGGGAATCCAAGCTCCCGAGTAGGCTCTTGGCGGAATCTACAGTGTTCTTAACCAGAAATGTGGACATGTCTTCGAGGAAATGCAGAGGCCTGGCACTCCACTTTATAACATTAAAGCATACCTCCCTGTCATTGAGTCTTTTGGGTTCTCAAGCACATTGAGGGTTGCAACATCAGGGCAGGCTTTCCCACAGTTGATATTTGATCACTGGCACACAAGCTGCACAGCTTATTCCAGACATTCGCAAGAGGAAGGGCTTGAAGGAGCAGATGACTCCACTCTCAGAATGAGGACAATCTCTAAATTTATAAATCTCGTCGAGTTTCTCCTTCAATGTACAACTCAGTATGTAAATATAAGTCACTTGTATCCAATTCTCGTCTACCAAGAAATGCATTAAATTGACAAAATTTTGGTACACTTGCCCTTACTAAATTTTTATCTCTCTTTAGTTTACGAATGATTTTTTTGTTAATTGAGTTTGGTTTTGTAGCATTTTGTCATTCACTGGCCATACTGTATAGTGACAGTGATAATGTCCATACTGAATTCTCTTGGGTAGATGTTCTCTTTTAGGTGTGGATCTTAGAGATGCGAATTTGATCACACCGATGTATTTGGTACATAACAATTCATGGATGTTAGATTGACCTGTTTATGTTGATTTTGGTTAATGGTGCAGTTTCCAATAATGAAGTGTACGTCATTATCCAGTTTTTGCACAACCGAGATGATCTTTATTTACCAGGAAGTTGTATTGAGATTGCATTTGGGCATATTTTTGTATTTCCTGCCATGTTGAAAATTAATTCTAGGTGCTGATGGCAACTGAATTACCAGTATTATTTATGAATAATAGTTTACTTTTCATTACAAATTAGTGAATGTATTTATTTGTTGAATGATTTATGTTGTTTGAATATTAATATTAACAATACTTACTTGATAAATTATAATTTTAATTGTTGTAATTTACCAATTATATTTCTTTAAAAAAACAGAGAAAAAATAGTTAAAATTTAAAATAGTAATTTTCAAGTCTTATAGGGCCAGCCCTGACCCTAATGCTTTCAGGTCGGACTTTGAAAATTGAATGTTTTTCTTATTTTGAACCTTGTAGGGCCAGCCCTATTAGGCCATGACCCTTCAAGGATCAGTCCTGTAGGGTCAGGCCTGATTTCCTGCTCTAGATTAGGTGTTAGAGACCAATGACGATTATATCCCCAACGGCTAGATTGTTGAAAGACAGTGCATATCTCATCACAATGGTGCTCATGAATCATGACAAGGATAACACCGAAACTGATTCCGTGGGCTTGTACGTGTGCGTAGTGTCAAACCCTAAACATCACGGAATGCTCAAGAAGATCACAAGCAAAAGACAATGGCCGTTTGTTCACTACTCGCTCTAATCTTTATAATATTCATAAATGAATAAAAACAATTAAAATTATTAAAATTTTCTTTAAACTTAAGTAATTTTTAATATTATTCCTACTAATTACATTAAACTCTAATATCATATTAATATTATCCTTATTAATTATGAACAAACATAAAAAAAAAATTTAATGCTCTTTGAAAACAATCTATTACCTTATAAAAAAGACTAAATACATTTATTAATTGATGTCTTATAATAAAGATAAAAGAGACTACTTGTTATCCATGACAATAAGATATGGGCCAAGTCAACATCTGCGGGCGACTTTCATTCTTAGTTCACACTAGGCTTTAGAAGGTGGGTCCAAACTATCTTCTTTAAATGGGCCATAAAAGAATGACTTTAGGCCCAAACAACTTATACTTTTATTAAATGGATCCTCCGATTCGGATACTCCTATTAAATGGATCCTCCGTTTCGGATCCCTTGAGCAATGAGTCCCCTGAAGTCCTGATAAGGAGCGGCGGCAATACTGTGTTAAGACTTGAGAGGTGAAGAGAGGTTTCTCTATAAGTTTTACTGAGGAAACCCTTCACATCTTCAAGCTTTTAAGATGCAAAAGTAACATCAAACTTTTGTCTTTTCATGAAAACCTGTGAATATCACGTGCAATCGTTTTCTTGCTCAAGACCTTCAAACAAGTTTTGATGTTGCTGTTTTAGAATCCTTTCATGCTTTTTGCAGAAATTGTTTCTTCTTTCCTTCTTTCTTATCTTCAAAGTTCTTTAAATGCTTTGATGTAGAATCTAACTGGGTGATTTATTATGCTTGGTTCCTTCTTTGTTCTCTAAGTTCTAAATAACTGTATTGCATGTTTGAGATCTTGTTCTTCTTTATGGTGACTGCTTAATGTGATAAATTTATTAGTCGAATAGAGACATGGAGTTTCTGGGCTTTTTTGTTCTTATTGTTTCTCTTTGCAGCAGAGTACTCAGTATTCTGGAAGGACAAGAATGATCTCATAGAGGAACATGTTTTTTTACTTTTTATTTCCCAAATTGACTTGTGAGTTTTTCAATCTTAAGATTTTATTGCAGCATAAGGCTAAGCAAAATGATGAGGATTTTAATGTCTGAAAATGTCATGTGGAATACTTCATTCATATGCCTTCAAAGTTCTCTGATTGCTTTGCTGCTGCCATTTGTTGTTCTAACTAGTAATAGATGTATTTTCACACAGCTTATGTAACTATAAAATGGATTAAGATATTATATTATGGACCAAGTTGAACCATAACGAGCTTTTATATTGAGAACCAAAGTTATCCTAGATTACCTTTGTGACATTTTTCCCAAACAAAAGGAGTACTTCTATCTTCTATACTATTTGATTCACTAATGAAAAGGAAATGGCATTGGCAGGGATAGAAGGACCTCTTAAGCTTTCAATTTTTCCTTAGTATTATATAGTCATTCTCCAAAATTTATTCAAATTTTGTTTATATATGCTTTTAGATATAAGCTCCTTTAGCATTTTCTTCTCTCGTTGATAAATGGGTGAGGTAATAATGTACATGTAAGTCTATCATCAAGTGAGGGCTATTGGGCTTTTCATATTCTGTGCTTGGATTCCTTGTATGTTTCATATAGGAGAAGCTAATTATCTGTGAGAGCACCAAATTTCATAATCTAATAAGCTTTGATCTGTTAGATTATACGAGCATGGTGCAACAAAAATGTACATTGTCCTTGGTTCCTTTTTATGCTTTATGTGTCTGTTTCAGATGACTGGTAAAGCAGAACCAGGGCTGGACATGCAGAATTATATAGTTCAGTTTTAGCTTGTGTCTTTCAAGCTGCATTTAACTATTTTGGATTAGGATCTTATAATTTGGGGGAAATCATTAAAAAGTCTTTGCTTGTGAAAATTCTATGGTCCTGAAGACTAGAATTGGAGTATTGGTACTTTCCTGCTACTCTGTATAAAACCATGTCACTTAAAGTCTTTCCAGACAATAAAAATTGCAAACAGGGACGCAACATGAAAGCTTTTTTATAATGTCCCTCTAAGATCAAATTTTTATCAACTTGGATCATATTTTTATCTTTTTGTCTATATTTCATTCGCAAACTGTTTAAATGAATAAAGCAGCTTATTTTTTGACACGCAATGCTTCGAATATGGGCCTGTTCCTTCTAAAACTACGCAATTGATTGATAGGTTGGGCATTCCGTATCTTAAACCATAGGCCATAGACCGCAGCAAAATAATGTTATGAGTTGGCTAAATCATAAATGAGCGGGTTAAAAGAGGTTATGAGGAACACATTTAGTTATTATCATCTTTTTCTATAAAAAGAAAATTCATAAATATAAAACAACCCAACAATGTCAGGATGAGGATGATATGATGGAGCCCGAACTCCCGGAAAATGAAATGAATAGATGGATGTAGGAGTGTATTGATTTTTGAAGTACTCTATTTTGGTTTTTAATATGAAGTATCAACTAATAATTCCTACAAATCAATAAAAATAATTAAAGTTATTAAAGTTGTCTTCAAATATAAGTAAATTCTAATATTATCTCTAATAATTGCACTAAATTTTAATATTAGATTAATTATTAAATTAAAGTTGTCTTCAAATATAAGTAAATTTTAATATTATCTCTAATAATTGTACTAAACTTTAATATTAGATTAATTATTAATTATTAATCTCACCCAATGTCCTTATTAATTATTAAGGCATACATGGAAAAAAATAATTAATGTTTTTTGGAAACAAACAAGTTCCTTATAAAAAAAAAATAAAATACACTTATTAGTTGATTCCTTATAATAAGGATAAGAAGAAGTATAAGGAGACGTCAAACTGGGGGAAGAAAGTAGAATGGGAAAATATTTTGAGAAAATAGAAGTATTTCTTTATCCACTTACCAATGAATAAACTAAGTCTGGTCCATAATATATGGTGTTTTCAAAAGAATAATAAATTTTAGTCATTTGTAAAATAATTAATAGTCATATTCTAGGTTTGTCCCTGTAATGAATGCTTGCTTACAATTTTTCCTATTCTTTAAATTTTCAAACACATTTTACAATAAGGAAAAAAGTGAAAAATAATTTTTAAATTATGACATATTTAATTAGTTAACTTTCACTCCTAGTTTCCTATGAATTGGTTAAAATAGTGAATGGTAACCATTCATGGCTTGTAGGGAAAAAGGAAAGAGAATATCTTAAGAAAAAATATCAGATCCCCCAATTAGGCGTGGAATAAAATAAGTTAGAGGGAATAAAAAATTAAAGAGAACATCTTAAGAAAAAAATTTAAACCATCCAAGTAGGTGTGGAATAAAATAAGTTAGGAGGAATAGATCAGTAAAAATAATAAAAAGGTAGTTAAATCCTGTGGGCACATTAGGGAATCGTGAGTGATAGATAGAGCTGGGAAAACAATTCAAGTCCGTCAAGCCTGCTCGTTTAGGCCTACATTTATAAGAGTCAGGTGTAAGATTTTTGCCTTAAAAGTGAAAGCGAATCTAAAAGGGCTAGCCTTGTTGTTTTTAAATAACCAATATGATAATAATATTGTTGATTTTTTATACTTTGTTAATGATGTTGCAAATATTTAATTGTTATTAAGGTTAAGGTGCAATTTTACCGACGAATTATTGGCTCAAGAGCAATTTCGCCAATAAATTCTCTAGTGGACCAAAATTACCAACAAACTATTAGATCGGGAGCAATTTCGCCAACGCCATTAATTGAGCCTAACGTATGTTTTCTGCCTTCATGCAAAAATTACAGAATAGGATCCAAATGTTTATGAAGCTATATTTAAGCCTCAAAAAATTTAAAATTTTTTGTTTTAGTCCCTCCACATACTTTATATGGAGGAACTAAACTGAAAATTATAAAAATTTTATGGGTCGGAAGATAATTTTCTAAAATTTTGGGTTCTTTTATTTAATTTTTGTGGGGTCATCCCTACCCCCAAAATCCGCCCCTAGTTACATGCCTTTTTTGAACCTTAGCCTGACCTGGCCTGTGGCCTATTAAAGAGGTCTATAATTTTAAAAATTTTGTAACTAGCCTAACAAACCACAGGCTTCACCTCAAAACAAGCTTACTTCAAACAAGGCAAAAACATAATTACTTGAAACAGGCCAAAAACAGACCTACTTTAAATAGGCTGTTAGATGTAGGTCTGTTTAAAGTAGGTCTATTTTTACCCTGTTTGAAGGAGGCTTGTTTTGAGGTGAGCCTTGTGGTTTTGTTAGGTTGTTTACAAAATTTTTAAAATTACAGGCCTCCTTAATAGGCCACAGGCCAGGCTAAAGCCGAAAAAAAAGGCCTATAACCAGCGGAGGATTTTGAGGGGTAGGGATGACCCCACAAAAATTACAGAAAAGAACTCAAAATTTTAGAAATTATCTTGCCACCCCAAAATTTTTTTATAATTTTCACTTTAGTCCCTCCATATAAAGTACATGGAGGGACTAAAACAAAAAAATTTAAATTTTTTGGGGCTTAAATATAGTTTCATAAACATTTGGATCCTATTTTGTAATTTTTGCATGAAGGCAAAAAACGGACGTTAGGCTTAATTAACAGCGTTGACGAAATTGCTCCTGATCCAATAGTTTATTGGTAATTTTAGTCCATTAGAGAGTTTATTAGCGAAATTGTTCATAAGCCAATAATTCGTTGGCAAAATTGCACCTTAACCCTTGTTATTTTCTTTTTTAGAATTAAGTTTCAGAAGAATTTCTTGTATTAAGAATCCTAAAAATTAAAAAATTCTAAAAGATATTTCTTATTTCATAAGTATTCTTACTAATTTTGTATTTTTTTACTTATTTTCTAGTGATTGTTTTGTTCAAATCTTGTGTTTATTTTGTTGACTACTTACGCTTTTCAAGACATATTTATAAGAAGTATTTTTAATTTTGTTAAGTCTTCTCATTAATTATGTGTAATTGTGTGTGGACAATAGTTTACCTTTGATTATGAATTAGTGATTGTGTTTGTTTGTTGCATAATGTGTGTTGTTTAGACCTTAATGTTGACAACAATTATTTGTTAAATTTATAATTTACTAATTATATTTATTTAAAAAAACGTAGGAAAAATAATTAAAATTTAGAAAAATAACTTTCAGCTTTGGGCTATATGCTTATGGGTCGGCCATTAAAAAATAGATGTTTTTCTTATCTCGGGTGTAAGAGGGCTGACCCTATTAGGCCTTAATCCTTCAAGGGCCAGTCCTAATTCCCAGCTATAGTGACAAAGTGAGATTGAAGATAGTTAATAATGAACAAAGATTGATAATACTATTAAATGAGCGAGTACATGCAGTCTGTGTGCCAATAGCCTACCTGTTTAATTCTTAAAAGAACCACCCATCATGGGCCCTTTTTTGTGGGCTCAAAATGGGCCAATTTTTTGTGAATGCGGGCGGACCCACCGAGTTGTGAACTCCTTGCTCAGCCCTAATTTCTATTAGTGGAAAATAACCTTTCAAGGAGCAAAGGAAGAGAGTAAACATAATTTGTTTTTCCAATTGGTTATTTTTAGATAGAGTAGAATAATTTTTTTTGCTACAAAACTAAAACACATCAATTGTCAAACATCTTAAAAAAAGGACAATAGTGCATATATCACTAAATAATTTTTTGAGGTGTAGTGGCCTAAATTATTACCTCAGTCCTAAATATAAAATTCAATTGACCTTATTTTTTAGCCCTATAAGGGTATGGTTCAAATTGCCTACTAAGGGCAGATTAACATGACAAATTAAATTACTCTAAAGTATTTATATTTATCATTTTTCTCCAAACTATTTTATCCAACTTATTAATTTATATATAATCTAATAATACACAACATATGATGTGATAAAATCAATTGAGTTTCATATTAATAACCAAACGGAATATTTATTGTGCACTCAACATTCTAAACTATTTTTCAAATGTGTTTAGCACTTTAAAGTATTTTTTTCAAATGATTTCCAACATTCTAAAGTATTATTTAGATGGTGTCCAACACCCTAAGTAATTTTAATGTATACCTAACACCATAAATTACCTAAATTATTAAGTGTAAAATTGCACAAAAAATATTTTAGAATTATGGACGCACATGAAAAAATATATATTTTAAGGTGTTAGATGCAGCACAAAATATTTTAGGCATTAAATGCATATGCAAAAAAAAATACTCCATGATACTTTATGCACCTTAACCCAAAGATCAATGATGCCTTCTAGAATGATAGCGGCAGGGAGGGAGAGAGAAAGAACAGTTGCTAACAGAGGTAAGGAGGGGTAGGGAGGTGGAGACGGAGATGGAGGAGGAGGCAGAGGAAAAGGGAAGAGCGGACAGACAGATGGTGACAAGGGCTTCATGTTCAGGCGGTCAACTAATAAGAAAAAGGTAGGGGATGAGCTTCCTAAGGGACCCAACGTGAATTCAAGACGGGGTGCAACTCAGGTGTCTAATAGAGATAAATTACTATCACCAGGATGTGTTGGGTTCCTGGTGCAACACTCTAAGGAAGATGATATCATGCAAGGTTGGAAAGATTACTTCTATAAAATGAATGTTAGGGATGGTGGTGGTTTTTGGGAAGATTCAGATGATGAGGAAACTCAGAGAGCAAGAAGATTGGAGGGCAGGTTGGGGGTTTTTAACTTCATTGCTGAGGAATATACTGTATGGTGTCTTCCATGAACGAATTCACTTATTATTAAGGTCTTGGGTGCAAGCTTTCCCACTTATATTATTCGAGACAGGATTAACCAAATGTGGGACCTAAAGGATCCAATGAAGCTTATTCCACTACGTAATGGATATTATATTTTTTCTTTCTCAAATAAAGAAGATCGTGAATATGCTTGCCAAGAAGGACCGTGGATGATAGAAGACCACTACTTGATCATTTAGCGATGGTGTCCTAACTTTAATCCTTGGAAGGCGGATCTTCAGTGTAACATTGTTGCTTGGATTTGGCTTCCTGATGTCCACTTTGAGTTCTATAACGTGGAATCACTGCATAGAATAGGTAACATGGTTGGTAAAATGATCAAAGTGGACCAGTCTACATCTACATATGATAAAGTGGCTTTGCACGAATCTATGTCGATATTGATCTATAGCAGCTGCTTCTACCGATGTATACGGTGTTTGGGAAGGAGCGTCCAATCATCTACGAAAGTCGTCATCACATTTTCTTCTCATGTGGGAAATATGGACACCAAAAAGATAAGTGCTTGTTGCACCCACAGAGGACATCGCACAGTCGAATCAACAGAGTATCAGGGAGGATGAATATGGGGACGATTATGGTAAAAGGATGGAGAAGGGTTGTGGCGGTGGCTCTTCCACTGTCACCGGTGACAGAAAAGCTAGTGAGAGCCTGTTTGGGAAACTCAGGATCTTATAGCGAGATTTATGTGGATATTTCGTTAAAGATAAGGCAATCACGGATGTGACGAGGCAAGGTATAAATGAGTCGTTGAAGTAGGAAAGCTCCAAAAACTTTTCTGATGGGTCGTGTAAATCACAAGTGACAATGGATATCAGCTAGATATTAATAAGAATAAAGCGGCGATGGGGGAGGATAAGGGCGTACAAAAAACAGAGTGGGTCTAAGTAGGGTCAAAGTTGAAAAATGTGAGCAAAGGTAAAATGAAAGGAAAAGAGAATCAACCCCCTGCATGTGATAAAATCAATCACCCCACTCAAGTAGACCAGGATAAAAGGATCAATAAAGGCAATTCTTTTGTTGTACTGCATGCTTCTGAACTAGTCCAACTTAATGAAAGTGAGGGGCCACGTGGGATATACATGGTCTTAGTGGATTCAGCTTTCTCTATGGCTAAAAGGGACAATATTGATACACCGCATGTAAATGGCCTATCCACACAAAATTTGAATTTTTCAACATATGCGAATGACGAGAAGGTACATGATCTTAACACTATGCAACAGGAGACTTTGGATGAGACCATGTTTGAATAGGATAAGACTGGGGGTGAGGATGATACACTCGAACAAATAATATATGTTTCCTAAAGAATTACATGTTATGGAATTCTCGTGGCACTAGAGCATGAAGCTTTCCTGCTCTAGTACATGAAATTAAAATCATTATAAATTAGATATTCTGGCCATCTTGGAAACATGGTATACAAAAGAATTGTTTGTACGATGTGCTCATCAGATGGGATTTTCTAATATTGAGATTATGGATTGTGAAGGCTATAGAGGTGGAATCTGGTGTTTATGGGACGATAGCAGGATTTCAATTACCTTAGTGGAACATAATCATCAATTAATTCAGCTTCAGATTCTTAGCTCAGCGGGAGCTACTTGGCACCTTACTATTGTTTATGCTAGTCTTAATAGTTTTGCTCGACGGGTGTTGTAGGATAACCTTTCACAAATAGTCTTATCAGTACAGGGTGCTAGGTTGATAGTGGGTGATCTAAATGCCATGCTACTAGACAGTGAAAGGCGATCCACGGCCACATTTTGGTCTTCCTATGATAGTAACTTTTGCAGATGGATTAGACTTTTGCAATCCAGAGGCACGGCTGGATAGAATGGTTGCTAATGAGAAGTGGCTTAGTATGTTCCTCGATGATTCAGTAACTCATCTACCTTTTTTCAAATATGATCACAGACCTTTGTTTCTTTAGCTTAATCCTCAGGAGATACAAGATAGGCCGAACCAGCCTTTCAGATTTATCACTGCTCGAGTTCTTCATGAGAAATTTGATGACTTTGTTTGACAATCATAGAGTGGAGATAACTCAGGGGTGTAGAATATTTCTCAATTCATAGATGCTTGCTTAAAATGGAATAAAGAGGTTTTCAAACATACAAAAGCAAGGAAGAAACACATCCTCCACAGACTTGATTTAGAGTTAAGGTGCAAAAATACATATGAGTTTTTCTCTCAGGAGCGTCCAGCACCACATGTTTTTTTTAGAGCAAAAATACACACGTGGTTACGTTTTAGAAGCAAAAGTCACACGGGCCGTTAGTTGACCAGATGTTGACTGTTAACTTGGACGAATGAACAGTAACGTGGTGCTGGGCGCTTCTGGGAGAAAAACTCATGTGTAAAATTGCACCTTAACCCTAAAATTTATATATTAAAAAAAAACTCACCACCCCACCCCTCCCCCTGGGCGGCCACCCCACACCGGCGGTTGCCTCCGCCCCACCGCCGGCAACTTATTTTTTTAACTATTTTTTTAAACTAATTTTTTTTAAACTAAGGGGAGGTCAGCTACCCCTTGTCGTCGACCACCCCACGCCGGCAGCTGCCGTCACCCCACCGCCGCCGACTTTTTTTGTAAAAAAACAAACTAAATGTTTTTTTGAAAAGAAACTAAACTTTTTTTAAAAAAAAACTAAAGGTAGGCCGGCCTCCCCACCGACAGTCACCTCACGCCGGCGAATTTCTTTTTTTAAAAAATTAGTTTTTTTTTTTAAAAAATAGTTTTTTTAAAAAAAAGAAAGTCGCCGGAGGTGATCGCCGGTGGTGAGGTGGCAGCAGCCGCCAGCGTTAAAGTCGTTGGAGGTGGTCTTCGGCGGTGGGACGGAGGCGGCCGGTGGCGTGGGGTGGCCGACGGTGGGGCCCACCGACCAAGGGTGGGGTAGGGAGTTTTTTTTCTTTTTTTTGTAAAAATTTTAGGGTTAAGGTGCAATTTTACACATGAGTTTTTCTCCCGAGAGCGCCCAACACCATGTTACTGTTCATCCGTCCAAGTTAACAGTAAACATCTGGTCAACTAACGTCCCGTGTCACTTTTGCTCCTAAAATGTAACCACCTGGGTATTTTTTCTCCAAAAAAAAACATGTAGTACTGGACACTCCTGGGAGAAAAACTCATGTGTATTTTTGTACCTTAACCCTTTAATTTTAATAAAAAAAAAAGATTAAAAAAATTTGCTCACCCCAAAATTAGAGGAATGAGCATATAAGATGCACACAAGGGATGAGTACCTAATGTGAACCCTACAACCCCAATCAAACCTCCATCCTCGTCATTCCGCCGCTGTAATAATCAGTTCTCTGTTTTTATGTGATTAGTTTGAAGGGAAACTGTGGGAGTTGTTCAAGTTATACATACAGTGAATCAAACCATAATTGGAAAGAAGCAGTTCTTGAGCGTCGTGGTGATGATGTTGTTCATCATCTTCTGGGTTAGTGATTTGGGTTATAAAGATTGTGTCTTTTTGATGCAAGATGGGTCGCATAATTGGCGAGAGAAGCCATATAGTCATCAGATCTGCTGTGAAGCACAAACCAAATCTCATACTTAACAACATGAAAAGTTATTTTGACAATAAAAAAATCTATTTTAATAACAACACTTTTTTTATATAGAAATTCTGTAATTAATATAAAAAATATCCCTTAAAACTTTTTTCTATAGAGAATTTGGAGTTGAGGTTTTTTTAATATTATTTCTCTTCTTTAAAACATGAGTAATATTTTTCCTTTCTCTTTCCACTTATCTTGCCACATTGCATAAGTGAGTCAAAAAGCAATATTTTACGGTCAACTATCTTGTGTTAAAGAAGAGCTGCGTTACTCCGTTTTTTTATATTTTTTGAGAAATATTGATCTTATAAAAACCTTTAAATATCTACTATTTTTAGGAAAAATGACCTTTAACCCTGTTCACAAACGTCAACAATTTAATATTTTAAAAAAGGGAAAACATTTTCTATATTACACACACATGAAATAGTGGGACCCAATATACATATATTTTCAATATATATATGTGTGCGTGGGTGGGTCCCACCATTTCATATGTGTGTAGGAATTTTTTTTTCCTTATGTAACATGAGAAAACCAAAACCGTTAAAAAAAAAGGTCACAAACGTCCGTCTGTTCTTTTTTTTTTTTTTAGTAGAAGTTTCCACCTTCTTCTATCTTTATGCAAACACTTCCTCCTCCCCCGTTAAACCTTTACCACCATTTCGTCTCTGTCGAGTTCCAATAGCCACCCTTGTTCTTCATCCAAGCATCCAACGCTTCATCCCCTATATGGATTTTACTCTAAACACCATCCCAAGCTTTCATTTTTGCTGTCAGAGGAGCATGCTTTGTTTTAGTTTTTTTAGAAGTGTTTTTTTTTTTTTTTTAAAGAGTTTTGCCCTGACTTTTGAAAGAGAAAAAGCTTCAAAAACCATGAGCACTAAAATCTAAACCCTAGATTGCATAGAGAGAAAGAATACTATAAGAGAAAACTTTCAAAAATAGTAAATTTGTTTATCAATTTTAGAAATTTGTCTTTCTAGTATTTTTTTTACCTTATTTTCTCTCAACTTTTCTTTCCATACAAACATAAAGAAGAGTTTCATATGATAGTGATGACGGATGAAATATACATAAATAAAAAAAAAAAACGGGGACAATTTCAGTTAAGTCTCAAAGACTTCAATAAAATAAAATTGTATAGGTAAAAAGAAAGGGTTTAATGTTTCTTCTTTTAATGTAGAAAATTATGTGTGCCAAACTCACATAAAAATAAAAGTAAGTGAATTTTATTATAAAGAGAAGAGAAAAAAATAATAATAACACTCATTCACTTTTATATGAATGTGATAAAAAAAAAGATATTACCCACTTTCATATAATATAAGTGTAATAAGAAAAAATATTTCTATAATAAAAACAGAAACACTACATCTAAAGAGAAAATAATCTCCTTTATTGTATGTTTTCAGAAAAAGGTTTGATTGCAGAGAATAGTAGACTTTCTCCGTAATTTGCAATTCTTCGCGTTCTGCCATCTGTGGTCGCTTCACCCCCCCCTCTCTTTTCTGACATCTGTCCCTGCTTTTTCTTTTATTTATTCTTCTCTGGAGCCCATTAATGGAGAAAAGGTTTAAAAGCCTTAAGTACCCGGTTTTCACTTTATAAGATGGGATAAATGAGTAAAAATATATAGGTGTTTTATCTTTGAGAACACAAAGCACCATATATTCTTTTTTAAAGCAAAAATACACATGTGGTTATCAATTTGTAGTGAAAGTCACATCCCACCATTATGTTATTGTTCACTTCATCTCTTCCTCTCTCATCACAATAAATAGTAACATAACGGCAGGATGCGACTTTTGCTCCAAAATGGTAAGCACGTATGTATTTTTTGCTTTAAAAAAAAATTTAGTATTGGGCGCTCTCGAAGATAAAACACATGTGTATTTTTACTCTTTTATTCTATATATATATATATATATATATATATATTAGGCACCCCAAAATTTATTCCTCTGCTTAATGGTCAACATTTGTTGACTAAATTTGTAAAGGGAGGTGCTTATGGGCCATCCACTTCAACAACTTTTTGTTTGTCGAAGCTGATTGTCAAATTTTTTTGGTAGGATTTTATTTTTAAGATCATCTCTTATAATGTCTCTTCTCTCTGATATAAAATTCAGTTGAGTAATTTAGAGAAATAAAAAATGCTAAATACATTATTTAACTATATATTAGTTTATAAATCAAATAAATTAGTTTACAAAAAATGATAAATATAAATATATTAAAATAATTTATTTAACTTCCTTAATCTCTCAAATTGATCAACTGCAATAACTAGTATTTTAAAAAAATTGTGAAACTTTTGAAGTACCCTACCAAATAACTCAATAGAGTCTTTATATCAAGGATTTGAAACATTGCAGGGAAGAATCTAAAGTTTTATTTTTCTAAAAAAAATCCTATTAAATAATATGACGATTGACATAGACAAAATTGGTGAGGTAGATGCCACAAAGGTATGTGACCGTTATATATTTGGTTAATAAATGTTTAACATTAGGGTCAGTTAACGGTGGGGTGAAATTGCCTCATTGTTTAAAACTTCCAAGGCATATCTACCTCATCAAAAAATTTCAAGTGCCTAATGTCCAATCACGAAAACTTGCCAGGCATTTAAGCCATGTAACCCTAGTGAAAATGAAGTTTGCATCAATGCTGCTAATGGTAACATCCAATCATCCGTCTAATTACCCGTTTGAATTAACTTTTAAAGAATACCTTTTATAATTTACGAAGTAAATATGTGAGAAGAATTTTGACTCAGCTTGTAAAAAATAGTTTTTAAAATTAAATCTAGGTTTTGGTGGTTTCCAAAAAGGGCAAGGTCCCCTTAAACACGTGATCAGAGAAGACTTGTTAAGAATCTATTGAAAAATATTTATTCATTAACCTATAGTTTCTTACTTCATTTATTTCTTTTCACAAGATTTGAATAACTAAATTAAGTTGATAAAATGTTCGTAAAAATTTGTAAAAAAAAAAAACTTATTTTTTAAAACACATTTATTTATGAAGAATGTGGGTGCAAGAGAAAATGAGTAGAAAAAGTGATAAGAGACATAATTAATTGAGAATAAAAATAAAAAATGTGTTAAATGTTTAGATATCGATCTCTAAAATATATCTTATACAAAGCAATATATCCATTCAAATAATTGTATCTTATAAAAAAGAACTAAGCGGGTATTAAACCATATGAATCTACAAGTACTAACATTTTAGAATTTAAATCGAAAGAAATTTGCTTGATCTAAAGCTATGATTTATAATTATAGGGTTAAAACTAATTGAGTTAAGATATAAAAATATACATGTGTTTTTCTCAAAAGTACACTCAACACCAGGTGTTTTTTCTTTTTTTTGGGTGCACAAGTCATATGTGGATATAAAAATGGAGCAAAAATACTCATTAACCATTAATTTGATTTTTTTTTTTATATATATTCTTAAAGCTGACATGGACGATAACACAGCCAAATTTAATCTCAGCTGGTAGTAAAGAACTAGAGAAAATTACGGAAAATAATATAGATATTTTGAAAATTACAGTTCAGCTTTTCTTTCTCCCAATCCCAATCTTACCCATTGGGCTACTCGTCTCCGCCTCCTCATCGTCATTGCCATCTTTCAATAATTTTAAAAACTATCTAGACATTTTTCTGTAATTTTCTCCAGTTCTCCACTGTCATTTGAGATGAAATTTTGTTAAACCATCATCCATGTCAGCCTTTAAAATACAAAAGAGTCAAAATAACGATCAATGAATAGTTTTGCTCAACTTTTGTAATCACATGGTCATTTTTGCACCTAAATAAAGCACTTAGTGTTGGGTGTACTCTTAAAAAATCTACATGTATATTTTTGCACGTTAACCCAAACTAAAATAGGAAACATATAAAGTGCTTCTCCCTTATGTGCTTTTTACATGTCATCCCTCTAATTAAAAGGATGAAACATTTTTTTTTAATTTTTTATATAGTTTATTTATTTAGATTTAAATTATATGCTATTTTCTGAAATGTTTTTTTGCATCCAATATCTTAAATTAATTAGTTTTCAGTCCCGCATTCAGAAATATTTGTTTTATAGCACTAGTATCCTAGAAACTAATTAATTTAAGATACTGGGTGCTGCTATCCTTTTCGTTGAAACTGCGCCGTTTGGCATAAAACCAGTGAGCTGGTGTTGCTTTTTTTTAAAAAAAAAATGTTTTAAGGTATTGACTGATACTAGAAAAATAATTCAGTTACTAGCCGATACTGAAAAAAATACTTGATGACCTTCCCCTTATCTTTCCTCCCCTTCCATTTCCATATGTTTCATGTACCAAATAGGCCTTTAGTTACATCCTGTATCCTAGTTTAATTTAGTGGGTTAAGTAGCAAATCCGTTTTGGAAATACACGCCTAAGAGCAATGTTGCCTAGAAAGTTTTTTTATGCTTAATATTGCCCCGAAAGTTTAAAGACGTAGCAATGTTGTCATTTTCTATTAAAAAATTAAAGGCCAACGTCAATTTTTTAATAGTCAACGTTTCTTTTTTAACGGAAAAAGTCAACATTGCTTCGTCTTTAGACTTTCAGGGCAAAATTGAGCTTGAAAAATTTTTCAGGGCAATATTACTCATCAACGTATACTTTCAGGATGGATTTACTACTTAACCTTTAATTTAGTGCATCTTATACTAAAGACATTTATAATGTATCTGGCACACTAACGATAAATAAAATTATGGTTTTGGATGTAATCAGGCAATATCAATAGGGGTGCAGGATGCACTAAAAAGATATAACATCAAGGTGTTAGATGCATCATATATAAGATTAAGGTGCTAAATGCTATTGGGAAATACTAACTCCAGTCCCTTTAATAAGATCATTTTAATTGAATTACCTGATTTAATAAATTAATTAAAATTAGTTAAAAGTAATAAATATGTAAGAAATGGATTTTTTTTAAGTATATGCCCTTATTTATAAATAAATAAATTAGAGAGAGAAATAATGATGAGAAAAGAATGTAATTCTTCCGTCCATAAATATAAACTTCAAATTTCTGAATTATCTTGTATCAAAATATAAGCTTCATTTAGTTTTGTCAAAACATTTATTACTTTTTTTCAATTTTACCCCTTGACTATATTTGTTGTATTTATTATCTTTCTCACCTATCCTCTTTATAAATAAGGCATATTTTTTAAAAAATATATTTATGACTCTTAACTAATTTTAATTATTTTATTGACAAATACAAATAAGTTATTTAAAATTTATATTTGAGAATGGATGGACGGAGTATCAAAGAAAGACAAGATAATAAAATTAATTAAGAACAAAATCGGACAAAATCACATTTAATGTTCAGACAGCGGCTGACTGAATTTTTATATACAAAAAAGAAGAACAAAGTAATTTAAATTTTTGAATAAGAACATTATGCTGGGCCCCGATCTTTACTTGTTGTATTTTACACGCAAGTGTCACTTTCAATCGATGGGGAGGCGACTTTCCTCCCATTCCCTTTTCCACGCCGCTGTTTGGTGGAAAAAACCACAGTTTTCTCTCTTTTTCTTTTTAAATATTTTTTTTAATTTTTATTATAAGACATCAATTAATAATTTTTATTAACTAATAAAAATAGTTGAAGTAAATAAAATTATTTTAAAATTTAAATAGTTTTTAATATTATATTATTATTCTTACTAATTGTATTAAACTCAAATATTGTATTATTATTACTCTCACTTATTACTCTTATTAATTATTAGCATACATAAAAAACAATTAATATTCGTTGGAAACAAAATAGCATTCATTTTTTTTTCAAGATCATGAAATACTTTTGTACTTTGAAGTATCTTTTTAATATCATTCAGTATCTTAGAAATATTTTTTTTAGTACCAGTCAGTCTCTGAAATATTTTTTAAGTTCCTAAAAATTTTTTTCAAGATCATCAAATCAGCCAGTATGGTGAAACATCTTTTTAGTACTAGGAAGTATTTTAAAGTATTTTTTGTTACTCTTCACTGTCTGAAATATTTTTTCAAGATCTTAAAATAATTTTTCAAGATCGTAAAATATTTTTTTAATATCAGTATTTTGAAATATCTTTTTAGTACCAATAATTATCTTGAAAAATTTTTTTAGTACCCTTTAATATTATGAAATATTTTTTAAGATATTAAAATGATTTTTTTTAAGATCATAAAATATTTTTTCAATACTAACCAATATCTTATAGTATATTTGTAATATTAGTTAGTATCTTGAAGTATTTATTTAGTATCAATCAGTACCTTGAAATATAGGATCTTAAGTAATGACAAGCTAATCGATATTAAAAACTGTTTTATGATTTTAAAAAATTATTTTAGGATTTTGAAAACATATTTAAAAATATTGAATAATACTGAAAAGATATTTATTGATATTGATAGGCGGTGAATGCTATTTTTTTAAAAAAAAGTGAACAATGAGTTTTTTACACTAAAACGGCACCGTCCCATCGAAGGCTCTTTCCGCGAAGTTTCCTTCTGATTTGATTAATCTGTCTCTTCACTTTCCAAGAAGGTGCGCTGCTCAGCAATTTTAGAAGGAAAAAAATGCTTTCCTGGAGGATTGTAGCTTTCCATCCATTTTTGGATGGAAAGCATCTTCCATCAAATGTTGGAAGATTGCAACTTACTGGAAGATGTCGATTGGATCTTCCCTCTACCAAACACCCAAAAACCATGAGAAATTTGGGATCTTCCCTTTCCCTCTCTTACTTTCTTTGTAACAAACGAGCCCTTATATATCATCATCGATTACTCCAATCTCCAAGCATATAAATGACAGGCGTCTGGCGACAGCGACAGCGACAGCATCAACCATCTCTGGAGAGGTTCTAATGGGTCAAAATGGTCATTCATCATGAACGCGTCTTTTACGTCACTCCATTAGGTAAAATTCCTCGTATCACAGTTGTAGAATGTGTAATCGGACTTTGCCTCACGGTTATGATCGGACTTCTTCAGCTTCCTTATGAGTACATCGGAGAAAACCCTGTTCCGACGATCATTTTCAGGGGCCGTCCTCATACTTTTCATGCCTTTGTGCTTTCTGTTCTCGCTGCCTTTATGACCGCCACTCGGGCTATTCATGCGCCGCCAAATTCCTCCGGCAAATTTGAGAGCTACTGTGTCGTCGTTTCCGTGGTCTCCATCGCCTGTGCTTTTCTCGTTTTCTCCTGGGCTCTCCTCTGTTCTCTTATATTTTAGTCATGGAAAAAAAAAAACCTGAATAACTGAATTGAGGATTTAGGGTTGAGATTTTTTTTAATATTTGTTCTCTACTTTAATATCTTACTGATATTTTCCCTAAAAAATATTTATCCGGTAACCTATGGATTCATACTTCATTTATTCATTTTTCATAAGGTATCAATAACTGAATTAAGTAGATCTTATTAAGTTAAAATTGATTAAAAATAATAAATATGTAAAGAAAAAACAACTAATTTTTAAAAAACACCTGTATTTATAAAGAAGGTGGTTGGAATAGGGAATGGGAAGAAAAATTGACAAAAAAAGAATGTAGGGGAAAAATGAGGAGAGAGATATAATTAATTAAGAATACAAAAAATGAATTAATTGTTTAGATATTTCTAAAGTATATCTTATAAAAAGAAATATACTGATTCAAATAATTATATCTTATAAAAATGAATTGACGGAATATTAAACTACATGAATCTGCAAGGACTAATATTTTATACCGAAAGAAATTTGCATGACCTAAACCTTTGAATTTATAGGGAAAAACTAAAATAATGACAAACTGTGGATGTAAACATCGTTTTAAAGTAATAATATATTTTTTAAAAATAAATATTTTCAATATATTTTAACAATCATTTCTCAAGATCAATTTTTTAGGATATTGAAAAAATATCATGTAGTATACTTTTAATACAAGTCAGTATCCTAAAATATTATTTTAAAATAATTTTTTAAGATCATAAAATATTTTTTCAATACCAATGAATACCCTGAAGTATTTTTTAGCACTAGTATCATGAAATATTTTTTCAATATCCTAAAACAAATTTTATGAGAAGCACATATGTCCAAAAATATTATTATTTATGTGGAAACTTAAGTTCCCACCAAATTTAGTAGGATTTTATCTCTCCACTTTTAAAAGAAGATCGGTGAAGCTTGAGTTTCTGAGAAGAGTGGATATAAAAGGTGCATTAAACAAAGAAACTTACTTATCTTCCTTTCCCTTCCCTTTCCCTTCCCATCTGTGTACCAAATAGGCCTTTAGTTACATCCTGCATCCTAGTTTAATTTAGTGCATCTTATATTAAAGACATTTATAATGTATCTGGCACACTAACGATAAATAAAATTATGTTTTTTTGATGTAATCGGGCAATATCAATAGGGGTGTAGGATGCATTAAGAAAATATATATTAGGGTGTTAGATGCACCATATATAAGATTAAGGTGCTAAATGCTATTGGGAAATACTAACTCCAGTCCCTTTAATAAGATCATTTTAATTGAATTTCGTGGTTTAATAAATTAATTAAAAATAGTTAAAAATAATAAATATGTAAGAAATGAGGGGGTTTTTTTTTAAAGTATTTGCCCTTGTTTATAAATAGATAAATTAGAGAGATTTAATGATGAGAAAAAGAAAGTACTTCTGTGGTCCATAAATATAAGCTTTAAATTTATGAATTATCTTGTATCACAATATAAAATTAATTTTAGTTTTGTCAAAATATTTATTACTTTTTTTTCAGTTTTATCCTCTAACTATATTTATCATATTTATTACTTCTCTCACATATCTTTTTTATAATAAGGGAATTTATTTTTAAAAATATATTTATAATTCTTAACTAATTTTAATTTTTTAATTTTTTAATTTTTTTCTCAGAATTTTAATTGTTTTATTGACAAATACAAATAAGTTATTTAAAATTTATATTTGAGAATGCATGGACGGAGTATCGAAGAAAGACAAGATAATCAAATTTAATTAAAAACAAAATCGGAAAAAATCACATTTATTTGACCCAAAAAAAGAAAAACTCACATTTAATGTTCACACAGCTGGACCCCGATCTTTACGTGTTCCATTTTACACGCCAACGTCAGTCACTTTCACGTCGAGGGGCAGGCGGCAACCATCGTTTTCTTTCTCCTCTCTCTCTCTTTCTCTCTTCATTTTAAATCCCTTTTAAAATCTTTATTATAAGATATAAATTAATTATTCTCGTTAATCAATAAAAATAATTAAAATCAATAAAGTTATTCTAAATTTTAAATAATTGTTAATATTATTATTACTAATTACGCTAAATTTTCATATTATATTATTATTACCATAGTTAATATTCTTATTAATTATGGTTATATATGAAAAAAAAAACAATTAATTATCTTTACAGGCAAGTAAATGTCCTATAAAAATGATTAAATACACTTGTTGGTTGGTTAATACTTTATTATAAAGATCAAACAGAATAACATACACTATCCTGAATATGTTTTTCATTACCAGTAAGTGAAACATTTTGTCAAGATCCTAACTTTTTTTAAGATCATAAAACACTTTTGTAACATGAAGTATCTTTTTAGTACTCTTCATTATTTTAAAAATATTTTTTTAGTACCCTTTAGTCCTTGAAATATTTTTTAAGTTCCTAAAATAATTTTTTAAAATCATCAAACTAGACAATCTCGTGAAATATCTTTTTAGTATTAGGAAATATCTTGAAGTATTTTTTTTTTTTTGTACCTGTCACTACCTGAAATATTGTTTCAAGGTCCTAAAGTATTTTTTAATACTGGTAAATATTCTAAATTATCATTTTAGTATCAGTAATTATCCTGAAATATTTTTTAGTACCCTTCAATACCCTAAAATATTTTTTAAGATCTTAAAATAATTTTTTAAAGATTTTAAAGTATATTCTTAATACTAGTTAGTATCTTAAAGTACTTATTTAATATCAATTAGTACCTTAAAATATATGATCAAATAAGATTTTTGGGTACTGACTGACTGGTTGATCGATATTAAAAAATATTTCATGATTCTTAAAAAATATTTTAAGTTATTAAATGATATAAAAAAAATACTAATGGATAATGTGGTGTTGTATGCTATTTTTTTTTTTTTTTCCCGAAAAAAGACAATAGTTTGAACAATGATTTTTTGCATTAAAACGGCACCGTTTGAAGCCGCGTCCCATCGAAGCTCTTTCCGCGAAGTTTCCTTTTAGTCTCTTTACTTTCCCAGAAGGATCGCTGCCCTTACCATGAACCTGGTCAGCAATTCTACAACTCTTATATATCATCATCGATTACTCCAATCTCCAAGCATATAAATTACAGGCGTCTGGCGATAGCGACAGCATCAACCATCTCTGGAGAGATTCTAATGCGTCAAAATGGTCATTCATCAGGAACGCGTCTTTTACGACACTCCATTAGGTAAAGTTCCTCGTATCACAGTTGTAGAATGTGTAATCGGACTTTGCCTCACGGTTATGATCGGACTTCTTCAGCTTCCTTATGAGTACATCGGAGAAAACCCTGTTCCAACGATTATTTTCAGGGGCTGTCCTCATACTTTTCATGCCTTTGTGCTTTCTGTTCTCGCTGCTTTTATGACCGCCACTCGGGCTATTCACGCGCCGCCAAATTCCTCCGGCAAATTTGAGAGCTACTGTGTCGTCGTCTCCGTGGTCTCCATCTCCTTTGCTTTTCTCGTTTTCTCATGGGCTCTCCTCTGTTCTCTTATATTTTAGTCATGGAAGAAAAAAAAAAAAAGAAAGTAGATTTGTGGTGTGAACTGCATTACCTGTATTGAAGTGAGTTATTATATAAACTCATATTGAAGTGAGTTATTATATAAACTCATATCTGCCTTTGTGCTTCACTCCATGACGTCATAATACTTTTGTAATCTTATTTTGATATTGCCAATAAGGCACTTAGTTTGTGTCAAAACATATTTGAATAACGGGATAAACTCACTACATGTTGTTATACTAGTTTTAATTTTAGCCTATGTATTTGTAATGAGTAAGACATATTGATACTAATAAATAATCCATATTAGTTTTATTAACATCACATCAGCAAAATTAATGCAGTTACATTCATCACATAAGCCTACTCTTTTGTGGGCTCATTTCTTAATCATTAAAAAAATTATATATATATATATATATATATGTATGTATATGGTTGCAACTTTGATGACTTCCCTTAAGTTCAAAAGAAGAATTTCACTGACAGTTCTGTTTGTTTAGCTGCAGTGAGGAAGAATCATTGCAACACATTTGCAAGAGCCAGTGTTATTAGAACCGGACCGGTCAATTCGGTCGGGGTACTGGGTTAATGGGTCATTGGTTGAACTTGAACCGCATAACAATGACCCAGTCTCAAAAACCATATTATATTTATAAATTATATAACCATATTTTTTATAAATTATATAACCATACTTATAAATATATTAAAAAAATGAGTTTACAATAGATAAAAGTACCTAAATCTCCCCCTACTTACAGCTGGATGCCTGGGTCGAATTGAAAATTTGGTAACACACAAAACCAAAGAACATCCATGCCGAAGACGAAGTTTGAATTTAAATTGTAAAAGTTTCTAAGTTTACATTTAAGTCTCTCAAGCAACATTATTTTAATTTGCAGTTTAGTCCCAAGTGCGTTTTGACCAGGGAAGCTACGTCAGATCTAAATGAATGAATGCAAGTTGCGTGGGGTCCAGCTGGCAGGTGGAATAATTAACAAAGAATAAATGGTTCAGCAGAGACACGTTCTTGAAGAGAAAAAAAGAGGCTGAATAATTGGAGAATTAAAAGAAAAAGAAAGAGACAAAGTGGAGGAGTGGAGAATAATTAAAGAATAAAATATTTCTAAGCCCATCACAAGACAGGCGAGGAGCAGACGCGGCTTGGAGAATGGGTAGAAGTAAAATATTTCTACCATAACCTCTTCCTTCCATCAACCCTCTCCCTTTTCAGCCGACAGATCTGAGAACGAAGAGTGCCGCGCGAGCTGAGTGATCAGACCTTCACCCAGCATCACTGTCGACCACCATTCGTCCTTCGACCACCGTCAACCATCTACCCTTCCTTCACCACCACAGTCAGCAAGAGACGTAGACCCGAAGCTCTCGCGACGCTCTCAGCAAACAGATTAAATGAAGATGAAGGGGCTGCGATTTTTCAGCAGGAAAACCAGAAAACAAAAACAAGGTGAGATGGAGATTTAAGATTTGAGATTGAGATTTTTCACTTTTCATCTGTGAAGCTCAAGCCCGATGGCGCATAGGATAGAAGATCAAGTTTTTTTTTTTCATTGTTTCTGGTTTGATTGAAAAAAATAATAAAAAAAAATTGCGCAAACCGGCCGGTTCGCCGGGTTTATACAACCCGGCCGGTTCGACCGGCCAAAAACCGTTTTTTGTGCATTTCCGATCCTTTCATCGGCTTGGACCGGTTTTGTGCCCGGTTCACCGGGTTCCGATTTGACTCGGCCGGTCCGAGCCGGGTCTGATAACACTGTCAAGAGCTTTGTGGTTTGGGTGTTTTCACATTACAATCGTTGTATTGGATTTTCAAGCCTTCAAAGGTTGGCTTAAAAACATGTTAACTCCTCATCAGCAAAATCATATATTCTGTGGAATTATTTGTTTACTAAATGTCTCATCACATATCACATGTTCGAAATTTGTTTATTAATTGTGATTTGGAAGAAAAGAAACTTTGTCCTCCAACATGGGAAATTTGACAGCTCTCAATCTACAGAGAGGAGGAAAATTTAATGGCTTGATCTCATACTCAGAGTGAGCATTCTTAAACAAATTCCTTCACATAAAATTCCCACCCGATGTCTGGGACTCACTTCTGCCAAGGATATATTAGCGGACCTGGCTTCTCTCAGTATTTTTCTCTCCTCTTCTCTCAGTATCCCTCATCCCAGCCGTTCATCTCCTCTCCTCTTCCATCTCAGATTAACTTTTATTTGAAATCAACAGCTGAGATGAGGGAAGAGGAGGGAAAGAAGAGGAGAAAATCTGCTTCCTATATTAGCTTGCATGGGCCCCACTTAAGCCTGTCCAAATCATTTTTGGAACCAGAAATGCTTATTAGGTAAATTAGGACAAAATTTAACTTACATATTTATCTTGTATTTCGTAAATTATGGTTAAAAAACTGATTTTTAAGGTGTCAATCACTATTTTAAATAAGAGTAATTGAGAGTGTAACCCAAGGAGAGTAGATTTCTTTAGTATCATTCTCTCCTCATCCCTCAGTATCTCTCATTTACATCATTGATCTCAACTAAAAGTTAATTTGAGATAGAAGAGGGGAGAAGAATGAACGACTGGATGGAAGAATACTAAAAAAAGAAGAAGGGAGGATACTGAGGTAATTCACATCCGTAACCTAAAGTCCTCCATTTCCATCTCTAATCTACTTGAGAGCAAAATTTGTCATGCTTTGTCAATCGTGTGCGTTGGAAAATGTTTCATCGATATTTCCACAGGCTCTCAACATCAATTGTCCATCACATGGCTAGAAATACTAACTCTAGCTCTCAGTATATGATTTCACCCTATATCTGATTCAAGTTATTTCATATAATTATTTTGATAATTATGTAATTTCTCTTTTCTTTGGAACTTTATAAGACATAGAGCTGTTAATCAGGGTCAGGGCCAGCCCTCCAAGGCCTGAAGTAAGAAAAATACACATTTTTCAAAACTCGGCCCGAGAGCACTAGGGCAAGCTCATAAATAAGAATATCATGAAATTCTTCTCCCACATCATGAACACATCCATAATCTCTATTTGCAACAAATAATAAATCAAATCATAAAATTTTAGTATAGTTATTATGTATTTATAGTTAAATAGATAAATAACTCTATAATAAATACAATATATATATATATATATATATATATATATAAATTAATAAATTTAAAAAGGAAAAAAAGAAAAAACTACAGTGAAAAGGGCCTGCAGGGCTGACCCGAGGCCTTCCAGGACTGGCTCGTTTAAGCCCGAGGCCCGTTAGAGCCAGTCTTTCAGGGCTAATTTCAAATATTTCGTCCATTTTTCAAGCTTGAACCTTAAAGGGTTAGGGTTAAATGGGCCGGTCCGATGGACCTAACCCATTTTGACGGCTCTAATAAGACATAATCATTTTTTATTATCATTTTGTCTTTTTATATATTTTAAGAAAAGACTTCGGCTTCACTTACACGGCAAAGTATTAATGTGTAAGTTTGGGAGCAATTCTTCCAAGGAATGGTTGACTCTGGTTTGCTATATTGACTTGGAATGCTTGGCACTCAAGTTTTTAGTCAAACATCTTCTTCTTTCCCCATGGTGAATGGGATGTTGTAGTTAAATTGTATAAGAGTTTAAAAAAATTCTTGGTACCAGAATAATTAACAGGAAAATTAATGAAGACTATTATTGCTGGAGAAATGCTATTGATGGTCAATCTGCTTAATCAAAGTGGCCAATACTTTCATTAAACAAAACTCTCAAGAAAATTCATTATCATCCAATATGGAAGAGGTCGTAGAAGTGGTAGAAATAGGCTGGGCGGCCTGCTATTTCAAAACTCTGCTATCACTATAACTGGAGTGACAATTTATCACTCTTGTGATGATGCATCCGGAGCACGTTTGGTAACTGCTTGATGGTGAAGAGGAAGGATAGAACCAACGGCAATGGTGGATAAAATTGGTTCTCCGGCGATGGTGGTGGTGAAAGGAGATTGTTGATGGTGAAGAAGCCTCTGATTCCCTCGTTTTCCGTTCACCCTTGTGCCTCCTCTGTTCAGTTCGAAAGTGATAGCCTGGTGAGTGGGGTGGTGATGATGGAAACTTGTCGGCGGCCGTGAAGGTGAATTATGCCGCTGGATAGGAAGAAGAAAGGCGAAGCTTGGAGAATGAAGGTGAAGGTCTAGTTGGTTCGCAGTGCTCTGTTCTTTATCTTTGTTCTTCACGCTAAAACTGATGTAATAAGACCTAATGTTCATCAGCAAAACGCAGCAGTTTTTGAGTTGTGGACCAATCTCTCATTTCCAAATTTAATCCATTCTCTTTAAGCACCTACAATTTAAAACAATTAAACTAATATTATAATCTTCTCAAAAATTAATAATTAAGAGTAATTACTTTTGTTATGATAATTTTACCATTTTTAGTTCTAATTCAATGCATTTACTGTTAATTTTAATTAATCATAATAAAAACATTTTAAATCAATAATTATGATAAAATCCCAAAATAAAGTATATAAATTTATAATAAAATAGGGATTTGTCAATTCCTCACGCCTATTTATATTGTTTTTTTTTTTCTTTTGGACACTTCCTATTTATATTGTTTAATGTGCCTCTTTCACTACGGGCCAACACTTGTGGTATTAAATCATTATATATTTTATAAATATGCAACGCTTTCTTAGGATAAGAAATATCCTTCTATTATGATTTATGATTTATGAATATTATCATGTTTTATGGATATTCATGATTTCTCTAATATTAAAAAAAAATCCTTATAATAGTCATTCGCTCCAAAATTTTCTCGTATTTAATGAATAAAGTAATGTCATTAAATATAAGAATATTCACATGTATCAAACCCAATAAGATTCATTGACTTTTGAAATGTACATTATAATTCATGTCTTAAATGGTGGCAAGAAAATTCATGTATGAAAATTTAATGACTGGAAGCCTATAAAATATAAATAAAGGCTCACCCCGAAGTTTTGTACAAAAAATAAAAAATAAAAAAATAATCCAAGTAAAATGAGAATAACTCTCCAGCCACTACCCAAAAGAAAAGTCCCATCAAAGTCCAATTAATTAATACAGTACATAGATTAATTACATTTATTACATAAATAATCACACTTCCAATGAACCAGTGAACCACAGTACTCTGGATGCATGAAACACAAAATACTAAAAGTCTCACATAAATATATAAAAAGAAAAATTCCATATAAAGTTGTTTAAAATATATAGAAAAATCATAAATCATGTTGTTAAACTTAACAAATCCCTAATTAAGTTATTGACTCAATTTAGGATTTTAAAATATAAGTAAAATGATTTTATTGCATTTTTATTGTCTGTTTTATCCTCTTTCTTCTTAAAAGAATTTTATTACATTGTATCTAAGTTTTTCTATTTACATTAGTATATAATAAGATGAAGTGTGATTACTTTAATTGGGAAGAATGACAAGAATAATTCAAGTCAAAAAATAAAAAGAAAAGCATTAACCCAATATTAATTAAAATATTTTTATCTGAGTATGTGAATAAAAAATTATATTTTTTAGAAAAACTCGACTTAAAATTTTTTTTGTCAATTAAAAAAAACTTCATTAAATTTTTATTTGAATATTGCAATATCTAGTTTGTTTTTTACGTTGATAAAAGTCTTTTTTTTAAAAAAAAAAAAATTGCTAATGAAAATATTTGATATATAATTTGAAATATACACACTAGTTAGATTTTTTTTATTGGCATAGTATAATTTTCTTTCCATCGAAAAAAAATCTGGTCAAAAATAAAATTCTTAATTCTTAAGATTCAACTAAAAATAAGTTAATTGATCATGGGGTTATGCTTTCCTTCTTCTTCTTCTTGTTTTTTTTTTTGGCTTGAAGTATTCTTGATGATCCTTCCATGACACAAAAATTCTTTAGTTTAAGCTAATCATATTTTATTTTATTATATATTGATGTTGTATACATACTTGTTGGAAAAAAAAAGTTATAACCACCCTTTAAGAGGAGAGGGCAATAAAGTAATTTAACTCACATTTTGCAATCTTAAATTGGGTTGATAATTTAATTATATATTTATTGAATTTACCAACCTGATTTAGAATTTTCCTATTTCAGGAAGCTGATTAATTACATTTATTACATAAATAATCACACTTCCAATGAACCAGTGAACCACAGTACTCTGGATGCATGAAACACAAAATACTAAAAGTCTCACATAAATATATAAAAGGGAAAATTTCATATAAAGTTGTTTAAAATATATAGAAAAATCATAAATCATGTTGTTAAACTTAACGAATCCCTAATTAAGTTATTGACTCAATTTAGGATTTTAAAATATAAGTAAAATGACTTTATTGCATTTTTATTGTCTGTTTTATCCTCTTTCTTCTTAAAAGAATTTTATTACATTGTATCTAAGTTTTTCTATTTACATTAGTATATAATAAGATGAAGTGTGATTACTTTAATTGGGAAGAATGACAAGAATAATTCAAGTCAAAAAATAAAAAGAAAAGCATTAACCCAATATTAATTAAAATATTTTTATCTGAGTATGTGAATAAAAAATTATATTTTTTAGAAAAACTCGACTTAAAATTTTTTTTGTCAATTAAAAAAAACTTCATTAAATTTTTATTTGAATATTGTAATATCTAGTTTGTTTTTTACGTTGATAAAAGTCTTTTTTTTTAAAAAAAAAAAATTGCTAATGAAAATATTTGATATATAATTTGAAATATACACACTAGTTAGATTTTTTTTATTGGCATAGTATAATTTTCTTTCCATCGAAAAAAAATCTGGTCAAAAATAAAATTCTTAATTCTTAAGATTCAACTAAAAATAAGTTAATTGATCATGGGGTTATGCTTTCCTTCTTCTTCTTCTTGTTTTTTTTTGGCTTGAATTATTCTTGATGATCCTTCCATGACACAAAAATTCTTTAGTTTAAGCTAATCATATTTTATTTTATTATATATTGATGTTGTATACATACTTGTTGGAAAAAAAAAAGTTATAACCACCCTTTAAGAGGAGAGGGCAATAAAGTAATTTAACTCACATTTTGCAATCTTAAATTGGGTTGATAATTTAATTATATATTTATATAATTTAATTATATAATTTTCTTTCCATCGAAAAAAAATCTGGTCAAAAATAAAATTCTTAATTCTTAAGATTCAACTAAAAATAAGTTAATTGATCATGGGGTTATGCTTTCCTTCTTCTTCTTCTTGTTTTTTTTTGGCTTGAATTATTCTTGATGATCCTTCCATGACACAAAAATTCTTTAGTTTAAGCTAATCATATTTTATTTTATTATATATTGATGTTGTATACATACTTGTTGGAAAAAAAAAAGTTATAACCACCCTTTAAGAGGAGAGGGCAATAAAGTAATTTAACTCACATTTTGCAATCTTAAATTGGGTTGATAATTTAATTATATATTTATTGAATTTACCAACCTGATTTAGAATTTTCCTATTTCAGGAAGCTTTATATGAGATTTTCCCTATATAAAATCATTAAAATGTCTACATGTATTAGGAGTCATGTATATCTACATTAATTGGATTAATTAAATTAATTAGATTCATAATGATGGAAGGAGATCAGCCAACACTCTCCTTACTAATGTTTGTGAGAAATGTGAGCACTCAACACTTCCTATAAGAACTCTCTTCCCATCCGAACTCAATATCTCTTATCACCCGTCACAATAGTTAAAGATATGCTTTTATTATTATTGTCAAACTTACGAGTTGACTCTCCAAAATTATTTCCGTTTTTACGTTTTTAACTTATAAAAACAAGTTATTAGTAAACTCATGACAGTTATTTATATAAACTCGGTTAGACTCACAAGTTTATACACTGAGTTTACCATTTTTATATTTCCAGTTTACAAAATTATGTTAATTTACTCTTAATCTCATGTTAACTTTTTTGATTTGATAATGTTCAATAACTTTATATATAAATTTTATAGCTAGAAATTTCGTTGTAATATAATAAATGATTAATTTTATGGATTTAATTTTAATTATTTAATTATACTCTAGTAATACCTATTTAATAATAAAAATAAACTTTTAAGAGTTTATGATTCGAGTTCACAATATGAGACTACGTCACTGTCACGAATTTACTTAAATTTGTGAGTTTGAGAACTTTTGCCTAGACAATTTTTTTTACAATATATATATATATATATATATATATATATATATATATATATATATATATAATATTTTTGAACTATATAATTTTAACAAAATATCCAACAAGATCTTCAATAAAAAAAATTCCATCAAAATTTGGTAAAGTGAAATTGTGCAACTGAAAATAAATCAGTGTTATGAGATAAAAATATAAAAAAATTAAATTCAAAGGCAAAATAAACTATAAAATTTAAAAATTTAAAAAGATTTAAAAAGACAAGGTGCAAGTATTTACCCTCATACTTTTCATTGCAAAAGCGGCAATCACGACAATGTTTCAAAACAAAAATTAGCTTTTTTATATGACTAAACTAATTATGTCATATTCAAGAATAGTTATTCAATTTTAGGTAGCTCTCTTAAAGGCGCTTTCTGTATCACCCAAATTTAAATTTGAAACCTCGTGTTTAGGTAGTAAAGTTCTTTGACCAACACTTGTTGGTAAAAAATTAACTTCTTATATACCATCAAATGTCCACAAAGATATCCTAATAATTTCAGATTTGGTTGTTAAATTCTATGTTGCACCGACACTGACACGAGACATGACACGATTCAACACTTTGACACGTTAATTCTAAAAAAATATAACTTTCGACATGTTAAGGCACGTTTTAATATTAAATGTATATATTATAATTTACATTCAAGTTCAATATTTTGTAAAATTCTGGCTTTTAGTTTTGGCTCATTGTAGATTTAGCCTCATTATAAAGATCGTGCCTCTTTTTCAATAATATTCAAAGCCACGCATATTTTCTAAAAAATAAGAGTGTCGAGGAGTGTCGGACGGTGTCGAAGTGTCCGACACGCATATTTTTAAAAAAATAGAAATGTCTGTGCTTCATAGCTAGGTTAAATTTGGCTCATTACTAAGTAAAGCACATAATCTCTAGATACATGAAACACACTATATAAGGACACCATCACGTAATCTCAAAAAGGTCTACATATTATGAGGCATTCATGTATGTGCAATTGTATTACGAATTTATTGGGTTCATGGAAATTTGGTAGGAAAGTGAGATTTACACATAACGCTCAGTATTTCATGTGTGTGAGTGTGTATAAGAACTCCTTGAGTCCTGCCATAATCTGATCAGACCAGACATCTCAAAAAACAAAACAATCGCTCTCACAAAGTCTCGCAATGAAGAAGGGCTTCTTTAGACTGCTTCCCGTTGTTCTCATGTTTACCCTAGCAGTAGCATGTATGGATTCTGCTCTCTTCACTATATTTTTCTTCATTTATATTCCTACCTCTTTTTTTTTTTTTAATTCCTCTTTTTTGTTTAGGTGAGTTGCGTCTCAAGAACTAACCTAGGCAAGAGAATTCTTTCTAACTCAAAAAAATAAAAAATAAAAAACATGCTTATAGATCACCTAGAATTTGAACCTATGTCCTTGTAGTGGGTTGTAGATCGAATCATTATCTATTAGACTAAATTTTATAGATAATTCCTTTATTTCTTTGTTTAAAGTACTACAATGCTAATTAATTTTTACACAAAGTGAAAATAGTATACATGGGTGTGTTAACGGCCAAAAGCTGCATACTCTTCCCAACCACATTGGGTCTGTTTGGGTCGGCGATAGGAATGATGACTTAAAAGCTATCTGACTTTTATAAAAGTAAGATAGGAAAAAAGTCACGTTAAGTTAACGGATGTGTGTTTGGATTGCTTATTTGGCTTTTTGCAAAAATGAAATTTTTTTTAATTGAGGTGTGTTTGGATTATTATTTGAAAAGTCAGTTGAGATGAAAAATGACTGAAAAAGACATGAATCATATTGAAACTACATATACATATTAGTTGTATATAATTGAGTTAATTTTAATTTTAATTTGAAAAAAAAATTAAATATTATTTTTTTAAAAAATAAACAATATAAAAACTTTAATTAAATATATTTAATGGATAAAATTAATTATAAAATTGAGTTTTTTTTTTGTTTGGTGAAGAAGATCAGGGTCGAATGGATGGAAGAAGAATAATGCTCGCTTGCGTGATTCAATGGGAGTGGACTGTGTTATCAAAAAAAAAAAAAAGGACCAGTGCAGTGCGACAGGAAATAAGCTTACTTTTGGAGCTTAATTTGTAGCCCAGTACGACAGGGTTAAAGCAAAAAGCCCAACACATCTGTAGCTCAATCCAAACAGGCCAGCTTTTTTTTTTTTAGCTTTTCTAGGCAAAAAGCCAGCTTAAAGTGGAAACCAAACAGGCCCATTGTTCAACAACAATAACGCTATCGTCATGAACATCACTGTACCCATATGCTTAATTAATTAGTAGGTCATTTCAATTTTAGAATAGTCACTGAGAATTTCATAGAAATTAAGTCATTTTGAGATACTCATAATTGGTAGTTCTTATAGGTCTTTTTCCCATATTTAAATTCTCAATGACTCTGATTAAATTTGTACTCTATGGAATACATGATTTATGGACTTTAATACATGAAGCATAATTAAGGGTGAAGTAGGTGATCTTGTGATGCATTTTGCCCCACCGTTATGGCAATCAAGTTGTGCGCGCGCGCATGCATTATATGACCTACATTTATATATAATATAAAAATATATACTTATATTTATACCTATATGGGTGACTGTGTATGTGTGTCTTATAATACATTTTGATGGGAGGTTGATGTTGAAAGTTTGTTCTCTAGGTTTTATTTTAAATAAGCTCGTTAGGGAGGAATGATCCTCATGTATTTTCCTTTCCAAAAAGTGCAATAATGTTGTCATTTAGAGTTTTAGACGGATATGGGAGGGGTCTTCCCCAAGTAGGTGCGTAGTATTATCTAAGACAATATCAGTATAAGTTAATAATTTTAGGATAATTATACAGCTTATTCATAAAGCTTAAAATGTCATTTAAAAAAAAAAACAAACAAACCCATGAATAGTGTCCCCAGAACGTGATTATTCAGGAGCATGTTTCTAGATTGAATATATCTTAGCACGCTTCATTCGAATTTGAGCTATATATATCAAACCCATGAATTGAGCCTTCAACAGAATCTTTGAATCCAACGTGAACTTGCCTGCAATGCCATTGTACTGCCATCACTGGCACAGCAAAATCGTTATAGCAACAACATCAGATTCTTCAAATTCTTATCTGTGTGTAGTTTTTCATTTTGATTTCAGTCAATCGTATTAAAATATAAGTGTCACTTCGATTAATACAAAGATAAATGACCATGAGTAAGCTCCTATCGAATTCGAAAGACACCCTCAACATATGCCTATATTAAGAATCCAACAAAACCACCCATGATTACAATCATAACAACATCCCACAGGATTTCTGGTTTAGAGAAGTGATCTATTGTGATTTCTGGTTTTTGTTCAATTCTATAATTTTATGGAAAATGTTGTATTTTCTTGTGTAGGGACGGTGGGATTGTGGTTCATCGTGGCATGGAGGTTGATCCCAACACGTGCGTGGTTGGTGGTGGCGTGGAGGTCGAAGTTTTTTCACTAAGAATTGCAAGTCATGTTAGCCTGCCACAAGCTTATGTAATAGGGACGACGGTTTGGTTTTTTAAATGATAAAATAAAATTTGAAACCTTATGTAAGAACTATGATAATTATAAAATTATTAACTTATACATATGCCATTTAGGTTGCTAAATTAACCTCATTAATAGTGGCGAAGTCAGGAACTTTGATGATAAGGTGAAAATACAAAATTCTATATTATAAATAAAAGTATTTGAAATAAAATACAAATATAATATATAAAAAAAATTGAAAGAAATCTAACATATAAGAGCCCACTTGCTTGCGTTGGGCTTGAGTGGCTCTAATCCAACAAGAACGAATTATGTATATTCCAACAAATTACTCTCTCCGATCCATAATATAAGACATAATTTTCATATTCATTAATAATAATCCAGGAAGATAGTGAATGAAAAAATTAGGAAAGATGATGACCAAGATGTTTTAGAAAATACATGTCAAATTAATTTACTCAACCAACTTCTTTAATCTGTTTAAATTAAATAAATATGTCTTATATTTAGGACCAGAGGAGTACTAACTAAATTTTTAAAATATAAATTATGAAATACAATAGAATCAAATAAGCTTAGCTTATTAAACTTATATATACATGTAGATATGTCCTTATATTTTATTAATGTATGACAATTTTAAACTCGAAAGTTAAATACCAAACTCAAGCAATATTATGTGAAACTACTATATATTAAGATCAAAAGATAAGCATGTTATACATAATAAGTTTTTCTTGCACATAGGTTTTTTGTTTTTTGGTAATTGAAATATTAAAATAAGTCGCAAACAAAGAAAATAATGTACCCCTGTGTGTGTATTATGTTTCTTTAAAAAAAATTAGGGCCCCCCCTAAATAAATAAGAATTGGGATGTTAGTCATGTTATAACTTTCACCTCCTAAATAGGAATTTTGTCTCCAAATTCATTATATATACATGAATCAATAACAATAAACCTTTCTGGCCCCTTTTAGTTTTATTCTTCTAACCATAACTTCTAGATTCATTATTCCTCTTTGATTTTTTTTTTTTATTAGATCAAAAGTTTTCTTCTTGAGGCTTAGAAGGCAAAGAGTTATCACTTTTTTTTTTAAATAAGTGTGCTTCCTAGATTTGAACTTGTGTTTCCTCCTTACAGAGATGAAGCCTTTTTAAGCAATATGAGTGTGCATTCAAGTATTTATTATTATTATTATTATTATTATTATTATTTGAATTATTGTATACAACGCGTGTACACTAACTAATGGGCTTATCAAATTCATTCCAATTATGTCACATATCAAATTCTGTTAACATTTAGTTGCTAATTACTACTATTCTTAAGTTGTGATTGTTTGTACTTAAATTGTCTAACATTCAAACTACAAATCTCATATTCTTACCAAATTACATATATATTCATCATTTTGGCTAATGGATATTTTGATGTTTTTATAATTCAAATAGTATTTTTCTGTCATTTTTCTTAAAAAGTTTCTTTATGGATATATATAATCTTCACTAGAAAGCTACTCAAAATCTATAAAAGAAAATGACCAGTTCAATAGTATTCAGATTTATCAGTTATGATACAAAATTAGAATAAAATTAAATTAGAAGGCTAAATAAACTCTTGTATAAATTCCAAAAAAAAAAAAAGGAAAAGTGCACATTTTTTAGAGGGACATGAAAATATCCTTTTACTTGAGGCAATCATATTTGATGCTCTATCAGAAACAAAAATATGAGTACCTCGTCAGGCAATGATCCAAAAATTGTTTCGACTGGACCTAACCTATATTGGTAAAGTGCACTTTTTTCCTTTGAAGTTTTAGTTGAGAAAAGAAATTACAATATTTTAAACAAGAATTAGCTTCTCTCACACGCACACACCATTAACTGTGCATATTATATAGATATTTAAAGCTAAAATATAATGTTCAATCTCTAAATTTATATCAAATTTTAGTTCAATATTTTAAGTTTATAGAGTGAATGCCATTTAATCTTCATACTCTTAATGTCCCATTTAATAGAAAAATGCTAACTTCGCAAATTTAAATGATGATTATGCAATTAATGCTAACAAAGCATATTTAAATTTTAATAATCAAATATAATTATTTTAATTTTAAAATATAAAAATTATTATATTAAAGAATTAAAATTCATGCATGTTTTTTTAGTATTTAATACTAGAGCCACTATTTAAATTTGTCGAGTCAGTAATTTTTATTAAATGATTTAAAATTAAAAGGTTAAAAATACACTTTATAAATTTAAGGAAATAAACTAAAACACAAAATTAGTTGGAAAAAAAAATAAACGACAAGACTCCGACATCCCAATTTTGTATTGTGTGCAAATTTGGATATATAGTAATTGCATAAGGTTTCTTTTCCTAATAGTTTTGGTTTGAGGGGAGAGGATGATAGGAAATGAAAATGAGAGGGGAGAGAAGACTTTTATCAAATTACCAATATTAGTGAAAACATTTCTCTTTTTTGATTGAGAGTATAATTTTGGGATATTGAAAATTTTCCATACGCAATTGGTCAATATAAGATAAAAAATTTCTTTCTCCTCCCCTCTCCTCAAACCAAACACACCCTAAAAGTATGAATTTTGAAAAATTGAATGATTAATAATTCATTATTAGTCTGTTGTTATAGTATCCTTCAATATAAAATATGATTATTTTAAATTTCAGTTTTTAATCCCGCGAATATGACACCGAAGATGCGCACTAGAAACCTTAGTGATGAAGAAAATGGCCTTAGTGATGAAGAAAATGGTAGGTCCGGGGCACTATAAATCAAATCCAGCTTTCATGCTCACAAAGCAACCTTCTTCTACCATCATCATCATCGCAACTTTGCAGATCAACATGAACCCGAATGAAGAAATTACAGAATCCAACAGCGAAATCATCCAGAACCTAACCTCGGACGAACCCAAAGAGAGGAAGCTGAGGCGAATATGCGGCATACAGCGGCCAACTCGAAGGTCAAGGATGAGGAAAAGGATCTGTTGTTTCTAACGTATGAAGTAGGTAGAAATTGAATATGCAGTAAACAAAACAGTATAACAACAATATATGTTTAACAAAATATAACATACAGAGAGCATACAACAAGTCTGTATCATATGAAAAAGCTATAAACGAACTTATAAGACTGCCGAATATGGTTATGAACTATGCAGAAATCAAGGCCCAACTTTCGTTGTTTCCTTAAGACAATTTTGCTCCCTCTACGGATGCCACAGGTTTCTGAGCAATTGCCTCCCAGGATAGAGCGGATTGTTCGTCTCCAGAAAGATGGCTCTGTCTGTCTGAAGCCCAAGCGAATCCAACGAGTCTGCTTTCGAAACGCACAAAATGTGTATGCAGGAAGAGTGTATGCAGAGAGAAAAGAACGTGAAAAATTCTGTGACTAGGGGCCCCTATTTATAGACTCTGGAAAAACACGATCATATGGACTCGTCTGTTGCGTGAACTGGTAACACGATCAGATGGACTCGTCTGTTGCGCGAACTGGTACGTTGTGCGAAAAGACACACCGGAACGGAACGAACAGAGGCGACCTGCGTTTGTTGCCGGCGAACTAGTGCGTCTCACGAACAGATGCACCAGACAAAGCTAAACGGGGCGACGAGTCATACGAACAGATGCGAACAGACGGGACTGAACGAGTCGTACGCTGGAAAAAATCGGAGAGGCACAACGGAAATAAAAATAAAAGGATTATTTTATTCAAAAAATAATTTAATAAAAAATTATTATTTTATTGACGGACGGCAACGGCGGCGTGCGCCCGTGTGTGGTGGACCAAGGGTTGCCTAAGTCCTCATCCCTCCACAAAAGTGGGTAGGCCCAAGGGCCCAACTAGTAGGAGCCAAGTTGGGGCTTATATACCCTCCAACTTCCCTTCTCTTAACCAATGTGGGACTTAGTACTGTAACATCCCACTTTTAAAGCAGTAAAATAATGGGAAATTTTTTTTTTTTTAAAACCCGGTGATCAGAGTAAAGCATTTTTTTCATAAGCAGAGTAACTGAATTCAAAGTACATAACCAGTGTGTAATTTCAATATACAGTCATCCCAAAAGAAGAAAGTTTTTAACAGTATATATACAAATATAACTGATAAACTTCTTCAGCCCCTCCATACCGTCCACCAGCCTTTACCGTCACTCTCTCGGTATTCGCGACCCTGAAGCTACAGCTGAGATCCAATTACCAATTGGATCTCAGGTAACGGTTAACCTTATGCTCAAATAAAACAGTATATTGATAATAGCATTAACATAATCACATACAGCAGAATATCACTACATAAGCACACAGCAGATGTATGATCAAATAATGGCAGAACATAAGCACAAAGCAATATGTAAAGCCCCACATAATGGTTGCACATATCCAGTGCCACGAAGGCCTATCGTGTCCTCAGCGCTAGGCAAACCCAAACGGCATTATCATGACTATAATCCGTAGTAAGCTGTAAGATAACTGACAACCCTAAACAGAGTTTCAGTATCTAGCATGTCTATCACATATATGTATATAAGCAGCATAAGTGTTAAGGTTACAATACGCGTCCGTACCTCCGTTGACGACTTTTAGTACTTCCGTCAGATTTACGGTACGTTTGACAGCGGCTCGACAGCGGTGACAGCGGAAACAGCGGTTTGTGATTCTGGATATCCTATAAGGATAACATCACCAGTATGAATGTCTAAGACCATAACAGGCATTTTTTGGTACAAATTACCATTTTGCCCTTAGTTAGCCTTTTTAGCGGTATTTCGCCAGAGCTTCGCTGTTCCGACTTTTTACTTCCAAAATTTTTGCCATAATCTTTTCTATAATATTTTTCTAAGATAATTATCATATTTATTCTAAAAACATGATATCTAAATTATCTTGAAAAATTAAGACTATCCTAACACTTTTACTATAGCTACTGAAAGAACTACCGAACTAAAGACTAGGGACCGAAGACTTACTCAGAACTTCGCTAAGAATTTCTCCAGACTCCTCCTTCCTCTTCCTCCTCTTGATTTTCGAAAATGGCAAGAGAGAATGGTGTGAAAATGGTGAAGAATGGAGAGGTATTTATAGAAAAACCCGATGGCATTTTCGTAATTTCGTTGAACTTTGTCTGGTTGAATTCTGACCGTCGGATCGCACTTTTCTGAGGTGGCTTCATCTTAGCCTTACACCTCTCTTTGCTGACATCATCTTGAGTCATCAAAATGATGTCATGCTTGCTTCATCTCTGGCTTTATCTGATGAATTCCCGGTTCGGTGTCCGGTTCGCGTAATTCCGTAAAATCTCAAAATTCCGAGAATGACATGCTGAAGCTTTTTACTTCCTCTTTCAAATGTCATATTTTAACTGGATTTCTGATCCTGTTAGGGACATTCCGTTATCAGCTGAAAATCCTCGGTTTTCGTGTCTGATTCTAGAAACAATTTTGGCCGATATTAGCTTCTGGATAAAAATCCACTGACCAATAATATGCTCTGGTTTTTCCCTACTTATGCCCGTATTGCCACAACGGTTTGACTTTCTAAGAGCTCCTATTTTGATTATCTGCTTAATTTCTTCAAAATATCTTCCTATCCGGATCTCCAAATTGCTCTATCGGTTACAGAAATGAATTCGGAGACCGGCTATCTCGGGATAAAATTTCACTCGTCCGTAATATGCTCTGACTCCAACAACCTAGTTCACTGTTTTCTATGTAGGATTTTATTTCTATCCGTTCTCGTTTTTCCTGTCCGTTTTTCCTCTGATTATTATATTATTTCTAATTCAACACATGTTTTTATCTTATTATTATTATATAAAAAATATCCATCCAACCTTATCCCTCCACCAAAATTTCGGCCAGCCCTTTTTTTTTTTTTTTTTTTATTTTTATTTTCCAACATATATTATATTTATCTTATATTTATCTCTCACCAAAATTCTCTTATTGGTCCAAAATGAATTTAAGCTTATAAAATTCCCTAAAATTACTTAATAAATCCCTTAATATTTTCTAATAATTTTCTTAATTAAAACTTATCATTTTCTCATAAATATTTTATTGACATCAATAATCTAAATTTTTATGCAATTTATTAAGACTTTTAGACTCTATTTTAAATTTCTAGAGTACCTTTTAAATTTTCCTTCTTTTATTTTCATAGGAAATATTTTATTAAATTGTCTAATTTATGGATAATATGTTTTCTAAATTTTTCATAATTATTCCATCTCTTTTTGAATTTTCCATAATTTTCTTGGAATATTTTATGGCTTTAAATGTTATTTTTGACAATAAATTTCCTTTAATTTTTCATAATTTATTTCTTTGAACAAAATTAATACTATAACATATTGAGATATAAATTTCCATAAATAGACATTTTTATTATTATAACATATTTTCCAGATAATAATTATTCGGGTATTACAAGTACCACACACACAATCATTCTTATTTTTTTCCCTTCTTTTCCATCCTTTTTCTTATTCATAAACTATGGGATTTCTTCCTAAATTCCAACAGGATCCACTTGGATAACCTGAGATCGATGGTGATGAGACTCAGAATAGAGAACGACGAACTTCTTCAGAGACTGAAACATTTGATAGAATCCCATGTTAGGGTTCTTGAGGAGAATGCTAAGCTCAGGGAAGAAGCTTCCTGTTTTCTCCTAATGGCCACTATGCAACAACTCATATAATCACCATCATATATCATCAGGAATCTGATAACGCTCTTCTTTCTTCCTCGACTTCCTATGAGAGAGGAGGATGAGGAAGATAGAGGTGTCAGTTGAAGTGACTCATATATATGTGAGAACCGCCAGCTTAATCATACAGAAAAGTTGTGAACTAACTACTTTCAGAGTACAACACCGGAGGGTTCTTCAAGAGAGCTAATCTCTTTTGAGCAAAAAAAAAAAAAGAGAGAGCTAATCTCTCAGGGAAGAGTTCTAGACGCGTCAGCAGTTGGATTGAGTTTTATATTTTTTCCCCTTATTGGGTTTGAAATGACGTGGTTTGTGTCTAGTTATGCTTTATAGGTGTTATTTACTCACATATTACTGCTTTGTTCTTATTTACATATTGGGTTTTAGTTTTCTCATGTTGTATCAGAAAACTAAACTTCTTAGACACATGAAATGGTAGGACCCACATATACATATATTTAAATATGTATATGTGAGTCCCATTATTTCATGTGTGTGTGATATGAGATAATTTTTTTCCTACAACATGAGAAACATTAATCCCTTACATATTACTCTTATATATTGATTTTTTTGTATATTTTAATTATGTTATATTATTTTAATCATAGCCAGGTTCGGGACCTATATATGAACAATCGTCTCAATATGTTTAACAACTGATCCAATTTCCAATAACTTCAAAATTAGTTAAAATAAATGTGTAGCGACTGTAGATTAAAGCAATATACTATATATAGCAAATATATAAAACACGTATATTCAAACAAAGCTCACATTATTATTTTTCTAAATAAATCTAATTATTATGGAATATCTCATGCATTACATGGTGACTACTAATTACTCCCTTCATTCCTTATTGTAAGATCTAAATAATGAAATTGTATAGTTGTAAAAGAATTGTTAAAATTAGTTAAAGATAATAAATATGAAGTTTTTTTAAATATACCCTTATTAATAAGTGGGTAAATGAGAGAGAGTAGTAATAAAGAAAATGAGGAAAAAATGTATGGGGTAGAAGATGATGTGAGGGAATAAAGGCAAGGGGAGAGAAATATATAAAATTAATTAAGGGTAAAAGAGGTCAAAATGTATTTTGTTGGATATATGCTCTTAGTCACTTAAGCCTTATTGGGCTTTAGTGAGACCAAAGCCCATGAGGCTTAGGGTTAAGTTAAGTCTTGCATTTAACCCTATATATTCTAACTTACTCCTGCTGTGCCTTCTAAGGATAGCTCATCAGAAATAGACCCAAGAGGCAGACGTTCATCATCTGAACGGTTGCCCACACACCCACCCCATCCTACTCGAGAGATAGTCTGGAAGATCGATCATAGAGCGGACGAGGACTGTTCGTGAACTGTTCGTGCAGAGGCTTTCAGACCGCTGCATCTTTCCAGGTAATCAAAACAATGAAAGTTCTTATTTTTCCTACATCAAATCGGTTAAATACGTTTCTGCGTTTTTTGATGAGATTCCTACAATTTGCATCAGAGTCAGGTTGATGAGGAAAAGAATCCAGTTTTGATGTTCTTTAATTTATCATGTGATTCTTTCAGAAAATTATTTTCTTGAAAATATGGCATCCTTTTCTATAATTGTTATTTATTTCATGAAGATTATTCGTTTATAATTCATATTTGGTTTTATTTTAATTTTAATCTCTTTAATCCATGGTTAGATTCTCCCTGTATTTCTTGATTTGTAACAAGGAGGCTAATCCCATATGATTAGGTTTCCTCCTTGCTGTAATTTTTTATCTTTCTTGAAATTTCTATGTATTTTTCAAATTTTTGTAAAAGTTGGAGATCAAGAAATTGCAAGAAGATGAGCTTTCAACGCTTCCGGGATACTTTTCGTGGACCTCTGGACCTCGAAATTAGATGAACCATATATCGTTGGAAAGAGAATGGAAAGACGAGCAAAAATATAAAAACCCCGTCATCAGAATCCTAGTCACGCGCCGCCACAAGTGGCTGCGAGTGGCCTTTACGCGCCGACAGAGGAGTGGCGTGTGAGGACGCGTGAGAAGTCAATTGGTGCTTGATCCGGCGTCATTGTACTCGTCTTCCAGTGGCAGTCCTTCCCCTGGAGTTTTGTGCTGCTCTGACTGCGGTGGATAACGTGACAGAAGTGGAGGCTAAGGTTTCTCTTTTGTGTCCTAGGGTTTTTAGCCAGAATTGGGTTTTTGGGCTTTTGGGCCCATGGATACTCTAAAGAGACTTGGACAAATACTATGGGCTAGACAAAAGAGAAATTCCAAAGTTGTAAATTTTTATCTTTTAATTTTTATAGGAAAGCCATGGATTAAAGTTATTTGTTTATTTATTTAATGTTTTTATTGAATAGTATGAATTATATGTGCGATTAACATGATTAAAAATAACATGCCATATAGAATAGGAAGATGCCATATTGTTGCATAATCTCATGTCATAAATACATACTAGCTATTATGTCTTGAATCGACTAGTATGATAGTTATTATGTAAGATTATTTAGGTTATCCACTAAATTAATTATTAATTATTATGATTTTAAATTAAAATCTATAATAATATTTGGATTAATTAATTGTGGAATAAAAATCTAGATAACCACTAAATTAATTACCAACTATTATGATTTTAAATTAAAATCTAGAATAATAGTTGGATTAATTAATTGTGGAATAAAATTCTAGATAACCACTAAAATTAATTATCAATTATTATGATTTTAAATTAAAATCTAGAATAATAATTGGACTAATTGATTGTGGAATTAAAATCTAGATATCCACTAAATTAATTATCAATTATTATGATTTTAAATTAAAACCTAGAATAATAATTGGATTAATTAATTGTGGAATTAAAATCTAGACAAATAATCCAGATAATTTCCTAAGAGAACCCTTTTATTTTGCGAGTAAATTGTGGGTCTGCTAAAATGGTCATGAGTGAAGCACATACTGCCTGTCATGACTGGATTTAAGGACCTTAATAATTTCAAAATTTAGTAAAGTATTGAATGACCCATCGTCAAGAATGCTTGGATACTAAGGATAATTCTTGAAATTAAACAGAAGTTACTGTCAATTGAACAATTCTTGGAAATCGGAAAGTTGCTTATGTTGAATGAGAGGAGATTTAAATTAAGAAATTAATTTAACCTCCAAGCGCACTATAGGACCATTAATAAAATAATCATGTGAAGCCCCGACGGATAAGTATGGTTGGATTTTATTAGATTAGACCTAAATAACAAATGGGAGGAGATTTGAATTAAGAAATTAATTTAACCTCTGAGCGCATTGTCGGCCTGTCAATAAAATAATCATGTGAAACTCCACCGAATAAGCATGATTGGATTTTATTGGGCCTTAATAATTTTAAAATTTTAATAAAGTGTTGTACGCATCGCTCGACAATACTAAGCTATTAAATATAATTTTGAAATTAAACTTTTTTTTTTTCAGTTCAACAAAGCTTATGAAAATTCTCATGAAAAAATATTGAATGGGTGAAGGTTTTAAATTAAGTATTTAATTTTAAAACTAACGGGCTCCAATTGTGGGTTTATTAGTGAAATGGTTATCATTGAAGCCCCATCAGATAAGGATAATCGGATTTCGCTAGATTAAACCCTAATATTTTCAAAATTTTAGTAAATTTTTGTACGGCCCATCGTTGGCAACACTTAGACACTAAAGATAATTTTGAAAGTAAACAATGGTTAAATACATTCAACTTTGGTAAAGTTGTTAACCCTCCCATCGAGGCTCTGGCAATGGAACTAAAGGCCCAAATAACAATGTTAGTTTTACAAGTATCTTGCCCATCGTAAGCCTTGTAAAGATAATTAATGGATTGTTAACAATAAACAAGAGTAGTTATGAGAATCTACTTGCATTTAATTTGTTTGTTGCATTTTTGTTTGTGATTGTGTGCCTTGTATGTTTTTTCAGAAAATATCTTCCTTCAATCATTTAGCAATGATTTTGAGTCTAAAGCCTCTAGATGGTACCAACTATGAAGAGTGGAAAACAAAACTTGATGTTGTTTTCAAACATAAAGAGCTTAATTTTTACCGTACCAAAGCCATGGCCACTGCAAAGGATGCGTCTAAGGCAACTAAGACGCAATACTCAAATTGGGAAACGACAGATATGGTAGTTCGCTACTATGTTCTTGTCAGTATTTCCAAACACTTGCAGAAGCAAGTGTACATGGTTAAAAGTAGAGTAGAGATGCTTTAGACTCTTAATGACATGTTTGCAGTGCCTAGCAGCTATGCTAGACAGAATGCAATCAGTGTAGTTTTTGCTAAGAGTCTTGTTAAATCTAAGAGGAAACCTAAGGGTGGTAACAAGAACAACATGACTTGGTTATCAGTTGTCAAACCAGTTGCTATGAAGAAGCCGAAAGGCAAGTGCTTCAAGTGCGGACTGAAAGGACACAGGAAGAAAGATTGCCTAAAAAGATCAAACAAAGGGCGCCTGGTAGCTTGGACAAAGAAATTTTAAGCTTAAAGATGGGCAGCTTGTGTCTGCATTAGCATAAGCACAAGTTATTTTATCTTTTGATAATTTAAACTATGGTTTTGGGCCACTGCTTATTTGTTCCGAATTTCAAGAGGAATTTAATTGTTGTTAGTTGTTTCGTTGTAACATGGTTTCAAATGCAATTGATTCCTTAGCTTCATTTCGAAGTTCTTCTTTGTCTTGTTTGTTCCGGCACATTTTTTAAATAGTCTTTATTACCTATGTCTTATGCCCCATTGAATTTATTATGTTGAATTAAAAGGATCATGAACAAGACTATTCACCAAAGAAATAAGTTTCAAATGAAACATATCTTGGCCTTTTATGATTAAGTCAGATTACCTCAAATAGGAAACATGGTTTAGTTAAAAGAGGGACTGAAAGTTCCATAGTCTTTGAACTAAAGGCTACATGTAAGTCCTATTTGGAAGGTAAAATGGCCAAGCAATCTTACAAGGTCAAAGGATTTTGTGCAGCTATTCAACTAGAATTTTTACATACTGAAGTATGTTGACCAGTTAGCGTTCAAGCCATAAGAGGTTATGAGTACTTTATTAAATAAATGGTTGCTTTGGATTTGGACAAATGAACCTAGTGCGTCATAAGTCTTGAGTTTTTTTGGAAATTTCCAAGAGGTTTAAGTCTAAGGCAGAAAAGTATCTAGGTGTTCAAATAAAAACTTTGGTTTGACTGAAGTGTTGGATACCTGCTTGGTAAGTTCGGGCCTTGCCTGATTCAAGAAGGGATAGTTTTCACAACTGTCAACTCTAGGAATGTGTTAGTTGAATGAAGTTGCAGTATACAAAATTCAAACATTTCTAGACTTGGTGATGTACGTGTTCAGTTATTCATCCTTGCCAATGTCGTTCTGGGGAGATGCCTAGGAGAACGGAATGTACCTTCTTATTTGGTTCTATCAGAGACTATTGTAAAGACACCTATAGAATTATGGAAAGGGTGCAAGCCCAGTTCAAACCATATTCAAATGTAGGGTGCTCCGGCACATGTCTTGCAACAGAGATCAAATAAGATGGGATCTTGCATGGAATTGTGCAAATCTTTTGGCTAACCTAAGAGAAACGGGGATTAGATCTTATTTAGTCCAAAAGATAAGATCGTCTTAGTGAGAACTCACGTGACTTTCTTAAAAGAGGACTAGATGGAAAATTATAAGCCCATGAGTAAGGTTACTCTTGATGAGGTTTATCTCGGATCAAGAATTTCCAAAATTCTTTAGAAGCTTCATCCATTGTTCCCTTGATTGTTCAAAGAGGGGAAAAATATACCTCTGAGTGAACAAACACGAGAACCATAATTGGAAATTCAACATGATAATATACAAGTAGGAACTAATATCAAGGATTTGTTAACATGTAATATGAAGAGCCACCATCTGACCTAAAACTTGGATCTATTGTAGATACACCAGATCTAGTGTGGTACATTTGTAGTGGGAAAGAATCTTTTCAACCCTCAAGATATCTCGTTGGGTGACATTGATCCCATGAGTTACGATAATGCACTGGAAGATGTTGTTGATCAAGTGTTGCTCATAGCTATGAACAATGAGGTGGAATACTTGTATTTCATCTCTGTACGGTCTTTGGTAAAGACACCAAGAGGGATAAGACTTATTACATGTATGTTGACCTACAAAGCAAAGAGATGATAGACAGGAAGGTGAAAACCTTCAAGACTAGTTTGGTGACAAATGTTTGTCAGACGCCATGCTTGAGTCTATCTAGATTCTTTTAGTTGTTGTTACAAGTCTCATTTATGAGATTTTATTTTGGGAGTTAGATGTCAGAACATCTACATGCAACGACCAAAAAGGTTTATGACTAATGGGTAAGAACACTATATGCAAGTTGTGAAAGTCCATTCTATGGACTTAAGCAAGCATCCAGGTTATGGAACATCAGGTTTGATCAGGTTATCAAAATTATGTTTTTGAGAAAACCTTGATTAATGGCTTGTATTTGTATGTAAAGGATCCAAGGGGAGGCAATAGTTTTTCTGGTACTTTATGTAGATGATATGCTTCTTATTAGAAACAAAGTGGAGGTAATATTAAACGTAAAGAGTTGGTTGAGTAAGCATTTTAATATGAAAGCCAAGGGGAAGCCAATTATATTCTTGGTATGAAACTCTTATGAGATCGGAAGAATAAGAAGTTGGCATCATCTTAGGTTATTTACATTGACAAAACTCTTACCAAAACCCAACATGGGGAATTCTAAGAGGGGAATCATGTCTCTCAGATGTGGAATTCATCTTCCTAAGGAGTAACTTCTAAAGAATCTAGAGAAGGAAGAATGCATGAGTAGGATACCTTATGCTTTGCCAATAGGTAGTCTTATGAATACCATGTGGAGTATTAAACCAGACATCTACCACACAGTGGGAGTAGTGAGACGGTACCATTATGGTCTTAGAGGAACACTAGATTGTTGTTAAGCATGTACTCAAGTATCTTCGGAGAACAAGAGATTATGTGCTGGTATATTCTAGTGGGAGTCTTGAAAAGCTGATCTTTCACGAATTCAGTTTTAAGTGGATATTGATTCAAGAAAATCGACCTCGAGCTATGAAGTTTACATTAAACTAAGATAAAGGTGGATCTTGCAGACCCAGTTATTAAAAGTTTGCCTGAACTTGTGTTTAAGAGCCATGTTACTTCTTTGGGTCTTAGGAGGATCTCGGAATTGCATTGAGCAAGTGGGAGATATTATTCTCATTGTGCTCTTGGAGTAAGACAATGAAATAATATAATCATTTTCTGAATTTTTACAAATGAGGTGTTTTTCATTGTTTTGTGCACACAATTTAGAAACATTAAGGTCCGGATCAACTGTGGAGTATATGATCATATGGATACGTTCATGGAGGACATGGTCATAGGTTATCACAATTGATGAAAAGGTTCACAGCTATTACATTAAGTTGAGCGCTTTATTTAGGCTGCAATATTTTATGAAATGGTTTTGTCTGAATCATTATAAAATATTGGTGTGGATTAATACTTACATTGAATGGATCAAGGAGAGATTTGATTGAGGTTGTTCTTTCTGTCATAAGGAATCAAATCTCCAGATAACTATAGTCATGTAGTTGCTCTAAATCCTGAGTTTATTTTAAATGGGTAATTAAATAGTTTTCATTTGTTGATTTACCAACGGGTGAGGTTTGATCTATATGACGGCCAATAACTTGGTATTTTGGGATTGAGACTATTTGGTTATCGGTGTTTATGAGATAAACAACATGGAATTTATAGGAAATGTCCCATTGATATGTTTCGGTACTTGGATATTGAAGACACTGGCCAGTGCATGTAATTTATTAGAGAAACTATCAAAGTCAAGGGAATAAATAATTGATTGGGTTACAGAAAACTAGTCAATCAATTATAGACATTCTATAAAGGGGCGATGCATATACATGTTATAAGTGTCATTAATCTTGGAGATCACGTTCGGGCTTTTAGTGGAGTAGCATCGAACTAGATAATCTTCTATAGATTATCATGAGCCTTGATGAATGACAAATGATAGATCCCCAGGCTAGCTCAATACAAGGGATGGGGTATATAATTAAATGATGATGGCTTATGGGCTACATGATCTTGGATTTACGAACTCAAGTTTGTATCTTAAAAGAGCAAGTGGGAGATTGTTGGATATATGCTCTTAGTCACTTAAGCCCTATTGGGCTTTAGTGAGACTAAAGCCCATGAGGCTTAGGGTTAGGTTAAGTCATACACTTAACCCTATATATTCTAACTTACTCCTGCTGTGCCTCTTAAGGATAGCTCATCAGAAATAAACCCAAGAGGTAGACGTTCATCATCTGAACGGTTGCCTACACACCTACCCCATCCTACTCGAGAGATAGTCTGGAAGATCAATCATAGAGCGGACGAGGACTGTTCGTGAACTGTTCGTGCAGAGGCTTTCAGAACGCTGCATCTTTCCAGGTAATCAAAATAATGAAGGTTCTTAATTTTCCTACATCGAATCAGTTAAATACGCTTCCGTGTTTTTTGATGAGATTCCTATGATTTTATATTCATATAAACTCAAATTGTAAGTATCTTATAAAAAGAAATAGTTCGATTTAAAAATTGGGATAGGATATTCTTACTACCATTTTTTGTTACTATCAATGTTATTACCATTTTTTCACCGTTAAATCAGAATCTTATCTATCTTTATCATTTCTCTTTTCTATTAAGGTTCTGATCTAACTGTGAAAAAGTGATAGTAACATTGTTAGTAATAAAAAATGATAGTAAGAATATTCTATCCCTTAAAAATTTGGATCTTATAAGTAGATGGGGAGGTAGTACGTATTACTTGCTCCCTCCTCTCCTTACATCTAATCACCTTACTAGAATTAACAAATTGTGGTTAAGTCATTAAATTTGTTAAAAAATAAAGAAAATAGTGATATTTACTCTTTTTAAAAATCATGAATTATATTTTTATGAGAAGAGTATAACAAAATTGCATCGAAGTTTAAAAGAATAATCATTGAGGTTCAAGGAATGAATATAATCACACAAATCTCACCACAGGAGAGCATCATGCAATAGCAAATTATAGTACAAAAAAATGATAATAAGTTCTTTACTCAGTTGTTTTATGGCATTCTAGTAATTATATACCTTCCTTTGAACTTTATAATAAATTTCCTAGCTATAAATAAAGAGATTTTTTTTAATTAATTAATATCATACTTGATGATTTTTAATTAAGATCACTTATCATTGTAAAAAGCGATTGAAGAGTATATTCAATAGCTATAAAAATTAACAACAAAGTTGTTACTGGGCTCATCAAAACATGCATTCGGGCTCAAAGAATACTTACAGAGAAATTTGAACTCAAGAGCTTTTGGACTATAAGTCAATTTTTTACCAGCTGGATTTTCCTTTTGTTGGCTATAAAAAGTAACTTTATAAAAGCTTCCGAGAACTTAAATGTAGGTAATTTTAAGTTTAGAGAAATTATTATATGAACCTAGTTTGCCACGTCATTTCTGATCTAAATAATTAAAATAAACTACATTATGAGTTGATTTGACACCTTCTAAATATTAGCTATCATATTAATAAAATTAAGAGATTTCACAACTAATATTAATCTTAAGAGCATGGGAAATGAAAAAGCAAATGTTATGAAATCTTTCAACTTTATTAATATGTCAACTAATATTAAGAAGGTATTAAATCAGCTCATGAGGTGTTGAATTTTAATTAGTTAGACTATAAATGACGTGACAAGTAAGTCCTCAGTAAGTACTCATAGAGCCCGGGACCGTGCCTTAGCCTTGGTAGGGGATTGGTGTCAAACCCTTTCAAAACTTTTATATATATAAAAAAAATAAATGACGTGACAAAATTGGGTTCATATAATAAACTCTCCTAAGCTCATACCAATTCTTTACATGGGCTTTCTTTAATTTTGGCCCAAAAACAAAGTCTAGCCATTTAAGGGGTGTGAGAGGTTTAATTGGGCCCAACTTGCTAAAGAATTTCATTTAATACATGAGCTGATTTCCTTTTAGTGGCGTGTCTAATTTTTTTCATCCCAGTAAATCCGACTTAAAATATTTAGATATAGCAGCATTTTAAGTCAAAGAAGGATATTAGAATTTTGATGAAGTAATATCACTTGTGAATTATTGTTTCATATGGTTCAATGTACCAAATGTTATTGCCATCATTATGTGAAAACTGGGCACTATTTGATAATAAAGTATCTCTCACACACACGATTGGAGGGCAATTTTGTCCTTTAAATTTTTGTATTGCTGGAAAAAAAATGTTTTTTAAGAACACTGGTCACCCTAATGTTCAAGTCCGAACAATGTCACCACTCTGTCAAACTCATTTAGTCATCATACTTTGAAATATGAATGTTAGTGGGTAAGGGGGAAATTACATATAATGCCTCACAAAATTACAAATAAGTCATCTTTAGACAATGCAATACCATTACCAATCAGAGCTCTGATTAACTATATAGATAAATGTCAAGGAATTAGTATCATTTTTTTAACTCATGTAAATTATTAAAATATTATTTAAACGAACTCCCTTTAACCAAATTTGATTGGAAACTGAGTAATGATCGGATCACCATCACTAACTCCACCACTTGTAAAGTAATCAAAAAAATATTTGAATCAATATTGGAGTCATGAATAACTCATGACCTTTAGCCTATATCACTTTCTTTATTAACTCTCTTTCTACCCTTTCCATTCACATTCTTTGGAAGATTTCAAAACTATGTATAAAAATGGGTTAACATGCATTCAGGGGCGGAATTAGGTAAGGGACTGGGGTTGGCCCTTGTCCCCTCTAATTTTATAGAGTAAAACCCATATGTTCAAAAAATTACATTTCAGCCTCATAAAAATTTCAATATTTTCACTTTAATTCCCAATAAAATTTTTGTGGAAGGACTAAAATGAAAATCTGAAATTTTTATGGGGTTGAAATGGATTTCATGAATATTTGGGTTCTATTATGTAACTTTTGCCCCCAATTACAATTTTTGACTCTACCTCTACATGCATTCCCTACACATCATGAAATATATTTCAAGCAGCATTCAATATTGTAAATTACTTTTGTCATTACCCAAAATCCAAGTCACGATGTTCGACATGTAGGCTGAACCAAATAATTCCACTTAGCTTAGGACGTTTTAAATAAAGTACATTGACTCTCCGTCAAACATTTGCATAACAATAATAATACTTATTGAACATCCATGTTAAAATCACAATGAGAGGAAACATCTACAACAATTAATTTTGGGAATGCGCATACTATCCCATTTATCACATAACACAATGATATTGATACCATCGTAGTAGTCATGATATTCTGAAATCCCCTAAGGCTTACTAATACATTACAATATACTCCATAAGTTTATGAAGTATATCGATCACAATCAACCTCACTAGTTGAATTATCGAAAAAAAAAATAGAGAGGGATGAATGATTTTACCACTGACTCAGTGAAAATATAAATAACAAAGCATACAGAAGGTAAGCAAAAGTGCATAAAGTTTTTTTGCAAACAATTTTCCTCAAAATAAATAAATGTAAAAAAATTCAAATGTTGAGTTAAAAACTACAAAACTAATTAAATATTCAATCACAATCTGTCAATCAAGACAATCACTCAATATTAATTCTGGTGGGGAATAGCCCCCCCCTTTTTTTTTTGGCTCAAAAGGGAATGGCCATTCTATCTATATCATATTCCATACATTGTATCTCATAATTATATAACTCATGGTGGAGAATAACTGTCCCCCATATATTCTATTTTATATACCATGTACTTCTAGTGAGGAATAATCATTTCACTGTTATGAATATACTTATTATGTGGATGTCCATTGACTCCCGGTTTCTAAATATTAAAAGATGATATGGGACCCACGCATAGTGATTTACTATTTGCATAGTACCACGCATAGTAGTTTACTATTTGGTGGGACCCGCACACAATTATACAATCACTCACGGGAAGGAAATTCGTGCGTGAACAGTTTAGGTTTTTGGGGAAAACTACACCAAATGACCCAGAGGTGGAAATTACACTAAAGTCCCATTTTTCTTCTATAAATAGAGGTTTTCTGTAACTGTTCATGTATTGAATGAAATGAGAATCTCTCTCTCTACTTTATCTCTCTAGAACCTCTGCTTTTCTTCTTATTATTTTTATCAGTTTTATAACACGTTATCAGCACGAAGACTCTACCAAGGTAAGATTTTCTCACCATCTATTTCATATTTCCATTTTATTTATCTGGGATGATCTTAACCATTATATGGAATTAAATATCTATTCTTACCGATTATTTTAACATCGGGTTCCATGGTTAAGATTTGAGATTATTTACTATTTTACTACGGTAAATAGTAATTTACTATTCACAGTAAATTTACCCCTTTTTCAGTAATTTTTACATTTTATTCATTTGACTCCTACATGGAAGTCTAGATTAATCTTTCTGTAATTTTACTTTATTCACTATTTATAGTGAATAGTAATTTTACTATTTACGGTAAATTTATATTTTATTATTTACAGTAATTTATTTATGTTTATATATTCTTCCCACTTCCTATTCATTTATTTCATGGTGGCGTCATTAAGCTCCATTTGTAATTCTTTACTTACTGCTTTATTTATTTATCTCATGGTGGCTATACTAAGCTCCATACTGACTTTACTAATATTTAGTTTTATGTCACTAACATTTATTTTATTGTTACTAACATTTATTTATCTTTTATGATAGCACATTAGTATATTTACTAGTGGGTTCTATTTATTTATTTTTTATGGCGGCAACATTATTTATTAGTGGGCTCCATTTATTTATTTTATTTTACATTTATTTATTCTTCATGGAGGCACACTAGTCTCTATTAGTGGGCTCTATTTATTTATTTTATTTAGAGTTTATTTATCTTTTATGGTGGTGACATTTTGTGGGCCCCATTTATTTTATTTTAATTCTTTACTGCTTTATTTTTCATGGTGGTAACACTTGTATAGTGGACTCCATTTATTTATTATTTATTTACTGCTTTAAATCCCCTTCCCTTTTTATTTTACCGTTTTCTATATATTATATATATATATATATATATATATATATATATATATATATTTACATTTGCATATGCATCTTCTTTCTTATCTTTGGATGAGATAGGTCTCGCTGTGAGTTTACTACCATTCCTATCTCATCTTCTTTTTATTAATCTAGCATGTTTATTTCCAGTCATTTATTTTATTTTATTTATTTATTGCTATATATATATATATCCCTCTCCCTTCTTATTATTTATGGCAACCACACTATTAGTGGGTTCCATCTATTTATTTTATTATGCTTATATTTTATTTATCTTGAAGATAAACTGTTAAAAGATCATATATATTATTATGAGATCAAAATGCCATAGAGATATGAGGCATAGATTGGCTTGAGAGATGAGGCATAAATTGGCTTGAGCCTAAGAGGCAAGATAGCCTTAATTTCAGAGGCAAGATTGCCTGAAGCCAAGAGGCAAGTTAGCCTGATAACAAGAGACAAATTATGAAACAATATTTGATCCATAAATTTTGTATGTTATCAGTTGTATAAAGGCCTCAAAATTGTATATTTGGCATTAAATATTCCCTTAAATTATGAGACAAGGGATTGTATGATCATGATTGATATTATAAATAAATATATTCAATTTGCTATTGTAGTAGCAATATTGTGGATTAATTTCTTGCCATGATCAAACAAATCAGTGAGTTATGGATCATGAATTTTTATCCAACTTCATTCCCAGAAGTGAATGAAGCAAATATATTATTATTATAGTTGTTATGTGATTTCTATGATTATAACAATTTTTATAAATACGAGAAAAGAATATTCATAAACAAAATAATTAAGCAAAAGGAAATATTATTTCAACAAAGTTTAATTGCGAGTGGCTCAACATCATTACAAACTGTAATCATCTCATTCTGAAGATATTTAATGTCTTCTTCTTTTGCTTCTCTTGAGATGGGATCCAGATGAGGCAAAGCTCTTCGTAATATCGAGATTTGCGTCATAAGTTTCTTGAGCTTCTTGTGTGGCCACTCTGTTAACCCTCCTTTTTGATAGATTTTTTGTATGGTGTGAGTAGACATATTTAATTGTTTACTCGCTTCATCAAGGGTTAAGTGAAAATAATTTCTTAAATCATGGAGCGTTGTTTTCTTTATTCTTTCTCTTTGCTCCATAGATAACCTATATAATTCACCCTGGTTAAGGGATGAAGTATCATAGGGTATACTTACTGCAGGTTGTTTTCCTTTGCCTAATGAGTGTTCAATATTGGTTTGAAATGAACTTCCATGGAGGTCATTTGGATTTATAGCCCATTCCGAACCAACACAGAGAACCTCATGATAGGCTAATACAGGATCACGCATCAAGATATATCCTGATGCTTGTAAATCTATACAATACTGTGTCAGAAATTGTTTGATTTCTTCAAAATTTTTCTTTGTGAATTCAAACATTGGAAGCCTGTCAGTATTATAAGATTTATCCTGTACTTTTTCAAATAAAACAGCATGGGTAATCATACCTGTTCTTCTTCCGTGAACTTCAAGTTTATGGTACTGAAGTCCGTTGGTATGAATAATTTCCCGTAAAACATGACAGCAACTACATTCCAATAAGCTAGTAGTTGCTAATTGGCTTGTAGCTGTTGGCTGGCTAATTGTTGCTGGCTGGCTAGTGGTTGTTGGTTGGCTGATTGTTGTTGTCGGGCTTGTTGTTGCTGGCAAACTGATGATAGTTTGCTGGCTAGTGAATGCTGGTTGATTAACTGCCGACACTATTGGCTGAACTGGATTGGTAGACTCCATTAGTTCTGCCATAGTTCTACACCTCTTAACAGGCCTCCTTGATGAACCTGCTTCAGTTGTACCTTCAATCCTTGTAGATTGAGGAAGAACACTTGTCCTAGGGGGAGAAGTAGGTACATTTGAAGCAGAAGGAGGAATAGTAGAAGGAGGAATAAACATTTCAAAGGGATTAGGAGATAACAAAGAAGTAAATGACATGTTATGCTGATCATCATACAACAAAGCATCAAGTAATGCTGTTTCGGATGTATCAGAAACTGGGATAAAACTGCTTGGTCCTGCCATGGCAATAGAATTTAGAGAAATATGTGTGAGTATCTGGTAGTTGATATTATCAGATGCTTGATGTTTGTGAGGCATGTTCGTTTGCCTTTCTCTATTTATAGTTGAATTAAATCCTATTGAATCTCTGCAGATTTGCGTAGTCCTGTTAAATCTCTACAGATTTGCTCCCTATAAAGCACGAGCCTGGAATCTTTTTGACTTTATATGTATACGACAATCTGAGTTGTCGCGCCTGTGATTCCACAGTGATGCGCCTGTGATTACACAGTATTGCGCTCGTGAATCTGCAATTATACACCTGATGATTTTGTATTTAATATATATTTGTTTGTTGATTCTGGAAAATGGAAATTTTGTTACCAGAAGTAACAAAATTATGCATTGATAATGCATTTAGAAATCTGTGGAATTTTAATGAAATAGATATCATATATGCTATTATCATGGAATATTGTATGGAAATTTCATGAATTAATTTTTAAGGTCTCACACTTGAGGGGGAGAATAATATATATCAAGTGTGAATATTTATGTGATAATTCTTTGTGAATGTTTCTATATTGATTCCCCCAAAATGAATATTAGATTTGATGATAAATCATATGGAAAGTTGGCATGACTTGTTTGATCATCCGAGTCATATATTATGTGCTGCTTGTTCTCAGATAGACATAATTATTGGAAATGGATCTCTGGAAATATATCAAATTGAAAGTTTACATATGAGATTATAAATCTGCAAAGTTTGCAGTGATGTTTGCAACTAGAAGTTTGCAATATATTATGCGCGCAATTTCCAGATTGAATGATCCAGAAATAATGTATTAAAGTATCCATGAATGGATAGATCAATGATTATGAGAACAAAATTTATATGTTGTGTATATTTGCAGCAATTATATAAGCCAACAGAATTCTCCCCGTATAATTGGTTTTTGGTCAGGAGCCAGATTAATTTCATCTTGAAATGTTTTAAATGTGTAATGATTATTAATCTATTACAATGCACATAGATGGATATACAAAGAAAATTGATGATTTGATGAGGGGGAGAAAAATAAGCAGATTGGGTAAAGATAAAGTGAAATGAATTATCATTGGCTCTTATTGATCCTCGTACAAAGAAATGTGCACTAAAAATTCAAAATGATAATTCAGTTGCTGAGTTTAGTTAATCGAATGCCAGAAGCATTTACTGACCTAAAGAAAGTGACAAAGTCACATGTGCCAACTGCAAATGCTCCTATATGAATTGTTATAAAGCACACCAGAAGTGTTGCAAGTCCATTGATTTTAAAGATAAAAATCCTCAAAAGAGAAAAGGAGCTATAAGAATATAGATGATCATGTTGAGGATAATTAAGAAAAGCTTTAGAAGAGTCATCTCCTGAAGAGATGTTATCTCCAGAAGAGATATTACAAGTAAAGTGTATTGTGGTCCAAGAAGAGACCCAGGTATTTACATTATGAGATCTCAATAAATTATGAATGAAATCCGATGGGATTGAAAATAAAGTCGACGTTAATAATATCTATGATAGCATATGCTACAATGAATAATAATGAGGATCATGAGCCACAATATATTTGTATGTGCTAGAAGCACATAAGGCGCCAAAAACACGTATGTCCCAAAAGGACTCAAGATGATAGTGCATATAGCATCATTATCTGAATAAACATTTATTGAATTTCTATATGCACATATATATTTATGAAAAGATTATTATGACTTTACTTGACAGATTTAGATCTTGCAGGTATATAATGAACAATCAGATTGGGTGTTTCTAACAGAATATTTGATGACAGAAAGTATAATATGCTCAGAAAGACATTGAAGCAATATAGTCATCAGGGGGAGCAACACTGATGTAATCAAGAGGGGGAGACGATACACGCTGTACTCTTTTTCCCTTATCTGGGTTTTATCCCACTGGGTTTTTCCTAGAAAGGTTTTTAATGAGGCAGCACTAGAAAGTGTATCAATGGATGATGTACTCTTTTCTTTGGCTAGTTTTTTATCCCACTGGGTTTTTCCTAGTTAAAGTTTTTAACGAGGCACATTCATAAATGGACATCCAAGGGGGAGTGTTATGAATATACTTATTATGTGGATGTCCATTGACTCCCGGTTTCCAAATATTAAAAGATGATATGGGACCCACGCATAGTGATTTACTATTTGCATAGTACCACGCATAGTAGTTTACTATTTGGTGGGACCCGCACACAATTATACAATCACTCACGGGAAGGAAATCCGTGAGTGAACAGTTTAGGTTTTTGGGGAAAACTACACCAAATGACCCAGAGGTGGAAATTACACTAAAGTCCCATTTTTCTTCTATAAATAGAGGTTTTCTGTAACTGTTCATGTATTGAATGAAATGAGAATCTCTCTCTCTACTTTATCTCTCTAGAACCTCTGCTTTTCTTCTTATTATTTTTATCAGTTTTATAACATTCACATATATATCATATATTATACATGTATAACATTTGGTGGGGAATAATGGTCCCACCTATATTTATATATCCATCTATCTCATATATCAATTATCAACATAAATCATGGTGAGGAATAACCGTCTCACCCATATATATCACACACACATATATATAAACATTCTCAATGTATATACACCCACACACATTCCATGTACACACACGTACCTCCCAAAAATATTTTTTCCTTCATAAAAACAAATTAGTCAAATTTTTGAAAACATAACGAAAGTTTGAATTCAAATTAATTAATCAAAAAGAGAGGTTGAAATAACATAAATCTAAATAAATAATTGGTTTTTTTTAATTTTTTAAAAAATCAATTTAATATTTTGAATACATGAAGGATGATTTGAAAACAACGCTAAAAACAAGACAAAAGTAAGAAAATATATGTCAACATAAATTTATTATAAAAAGTATAAGAAAGTGGAACATAAAAGTTTGAATTGAAATATCCACACTAACAAATACCTTCACGATAATTGTCTCCATGAAATTATAAAGTTCTCAAACAAAACAAAACAAATACTAAAGATGCATTTAAAAATATTTGGAAGTGATAAAGCGATTGGAATTTGCTTCCCAAGAAACTGGAATAAGAGCAAGAAAAAAATATTTAAAGCTGAAAACATACTATTAGTGAAATGAATGGTATCACCTTAGCATGAATGATTGTAAAGTTCCCTTTTAGTCATACTACAATTGAACACCAGCAAAGCAAAGGAGTCCTCACTTGTATCACCTATAGTTTATATTTAAGCATAAGATCATTACCATAATTAAATTTATGACATTAGCTAACTTAACAACGATTTATACTAAATGTATACTTCAACTTTAAATTTATATCTTAAAAATTCATTTATACACAATTCAATGTTTAATTTTTTTATTATTATTTCAGTTACGTGCTTAAAGCTCTTGCTAGCGTGCTTTGAACATAAAAGTAATTATAATCATTCGGAAAATAATAATTATGAAGTTGCAGCGAGTAAGAAAATTCACTACAAAATTCAGCACACGGGTATGTTTAATTGGAGGAGAAGAAAAGGGAGGGGAGGGCCCAAACTGTTAGCTAGAGGAATATAGAAATAATTGAGAGAAAAGTATATTTATTCCAAATCAATAATATAGTACAAAAATGGATCATAGTCTCATAGAATGATCCCCCCCCCCCCACACACACACTGAGAAAAGTATATTTATTCCAAATCAATAATATAGTACAAAAATGGATCATAGTCTCATAGAATGATCCCCCCCCCCCCCCCCCCCCCCCCACACACACACATATGGATATTGCACCCGGTTTACCAGAGCTTTGCCCTGACTAGTCCGGATTGAGATTCTGTCGGACGCATATGCGAGGATTTCTCCCAAAGAAGTTTTCTGTATCCATAAGGGCTCGAACTCAAGAACCTTGCTTAAACAACCTAAGTTTCTTCCACTTGAGCCAACTGATATCCCACATATTTATATTCCCAAGACCTACACTAAAACCTAACAGACCTGAGCACTCTAAACATTGGGCTACACACAGCCCAACTAAACAACCCAGTACACAACACTATATATTTTGGGCCTAATTCTAACACAAACCTCCCATTTATTTGGAGGGAAGCTAAATTTCTGAACTATTTGTCTTCATAATTTTTGTGATATTCTATTAATATTCATGTAAGAATAAACTTCTCACTCATTTCAAACACGGAGAGAAAATTAATTTAAAATAAAAATTAATTTATTATTTTTTCCTCATAATTTTTTGTGACATTGTATTAATCCCATGAGAAAAAAATAAACCCTTCACTCGTTCCAAACGCAGAGGGAAAATTAATTAGAAATAAAATTTTATTGACTATTGTTTCCTATAAATGTTCTAATTTTAAATTTTAAAATATATTTTTATATTATTATAAATTAAAAAAATCATTCTATCAACTTTTCTACACATATTAACATGTTGAGATAAGAATGAATTTTAATAAATTATGCCATTTGATTTGAGATGTAAATTAATTCATATAACATAGATAAAAAATATAAACTAATATGTAAAGAATGAATGGTAAATTAATTATGACCTCACCTTGCTTCCACCTAAACCAAACACACTGCAACTTTAGAGAAGTATTTTTTTCATAACTCATGCATTCAACATTTCTAATAAATATATAGTGGATCATACTCACAACATCATGTTTAAAAAAGTCCTAAGGGAGGTGTTTAGCATCACTGGGCTACATAGTCCTAACAAACTACTTTTGTCTTTTGTATTCTTTATAAGTACATGTCATTTTGTGCGTGCGTGTACGTGTGCGTGTGTTAGGATTAATGTTCAATTTTACAATGAAAGTAATCACATAGAAAAGGATTTTTTTTTTTTGGGTTTTCAATGTCACTTCAGAAGTTTTTAAATTGTAATAATGTCACTCCAGCCCTTCTTCAAGTTTTTTTTTTCCTTTTGTGCGTGCGTGTGTGTGCGCGTGTGCTAGGATTAATGTTCAGTTTTACATTGAAAGTGGTCACATAGAAAAGGATTTTTTTTGTTCAATGTCACTTCAGGAGTTTTCAAATTGTAATAATGTCACTCCAGCCATTATTTAGGTTTTTTTTTCTTGTGTGGGCTCGCGCATTCAGGCATGTACATATGTGTGTGTTAGGATTAAGGTTCAATTTTACCCTAAAGGTGGCCACATAGAAAAGGGAGTTTTTTTTTGGATATTCAATGTCACTTTGGAAGCTTTTAAATCGTAGTAATGTTGCTCCGGCCATTATTCAAGTTAATTTTGATAGTTAGTTGACCAAATATGTTAAATTGGCTCATACATGTGTCATTCATATCATTTATGATTTGGATTAAGTTGCAAATTTTTTGTAGAAGAAGTTTTCACTTGGGAGCACTTGGTATCCACATGTTTCCCAATTATAGCAATTTCAACCAGCTATTATTTGACCCTTAATTAACTAAATTTGCTAATTTGATAAGATCACATGTCATCTGCTTCATTTTTTCCATGTCATAGATATAAATAAGGAAAACAAATCTTAAAAAAAATGCATCATGCATGAAGGATTGCAAAAAATCAAAGAGATTGAAGCATCTTATGCGGTGAAAAGAAAATCAAGTAGGTTGCTAGCTACCATGACATTCCTGAGGCATGGAGGCACAAGGTTTTTAATGGCCTTATTCTCAACAATATCCCTCGATATATCTTGCATTTAGTAATTGAATCTTTTTCTTTATTATTTTGGTGAATGTAAGCTCCTCATCCATCAATGACTTCTTCTTCTTCACTATTGTTCACTCTTCCATCTCAGTATATTTGATCAATTAATAATTAAATTTAACATATACAACGGCTAGGGTATTATTGCATAAATTTTGAAACTTCTTAGGTAATATTGAACTAAAAAGCTTTTAGAATAACATTGCTCCTTAATGAAAACTCTGTAAGCAAAAACATATTAAAAAAAAATGACATTGATGATACGTGAACTTATCTGCTTAACATATTTAATCAACTAACAGTTAAACTTAACATAATTAATGGTCAAAGTGAAATTGCTATGATTTGAAAATTTTTGAGGTGATATTAAACAAAAAAAAAAACTTTTAAGACAATATTACTCTTATGTAACAGAATTATGTATATTAGGATCACGAACATAACAAGAATCTTCCATATATATAGGCATGACGAGCATAACATATATCACGCAGGAATCTTCTTTTCTTTGATCTTCTTTCGAATTCATGGCCACTATATCTAAGTGGATATATTTTATTCTTTATTTACCTATACATATGGCATACCTTGTACATTAATTCAACCTTATCCTCTCATTAACTTTTGTTCTATAGTGGGTAACCACCTAACGTCATTTTGCTATAATTCACCAATTAATTAAGTACTTAACCATTCCCTCAAGAACCAGAAAAATAATCAACATAATCTTGGATTTAAATATTAATTTATCTGATTTTGAAACGTTTGTAGTTTTTAATTTTTCAGGTTAAAATATATCATATGTAAAAAAAAAAAAATATTTTTTATTAATAACATAAAGGAATACTACTTAGAACTAACAATATAATATTATGTGAAATATAAAGTTAAACTATTAAAATTATGTTTAAATTCTTTAAATATAATCACTGTATCTTTGAATAAGACAAGTTTACATTTTTTTTTCATCCCTATCTCACATATGCAACGTACCTATTTCATATAATATTGTGATTAAAAAACTCGAAAACTCGTGATTAAAAAAAAAAAAAAGAAGAACTTAAGAAAGATGTTTAGTGCCATTGCGTTACAACCCCCCACCAACTTATACTGTTATATTATATGGTTAGTGTCAACTCCCAAGCGTCTTATAGTTAATTATATGCTACATATAACGCCTGAGATTTAAAAGTATTTTCAAATATTTTCATTCGAAAACAACTGTGTAATCAAAGTTGAGATTAAAAATGTGTTATAAATTATCATAGACATCAGTTATCATTTAAACACACATGGTCATTTAATTTGTATGAATTTTTCTTACAACTAATGTAATTTACACGTGTCCATACGTGTATTGTGCGTGTGAAAGACATCGTAACGCCTTCCATGATTTTTCAACGCCATCTTAGATCTAACCAATCTTTGTGATTTATCATTTTCTAATTAAATCTAATTAATTTGGGTGGAATCAGACATTATATTATATATTGTGTTAAGGAGAACAAAATTCTTTCTATGCCTAATTCTCTTATATAGTATTTACTTCTTACAAAACTTCCAACTGTTTGTTCCACTTAATTATTTACTATTTGGTCTTTAATATAAGACATATTATGTTAGTTAATATGACATGTATTTTCTAAAATATCCTAGTCATCTTTCTTAATTCACTCATTCCCTTTTTTTCATGATTATTATTAAGGGAGTATCCATATATGTAAATTAGGAAATGATTGATAAATATGATAATTTTGTGTTATATTTAGAACTAATATCAACTTCTCAAATATGTTTTATGTTTAGGACCAAAGGAAATATTATTATTATTATTATTATTTTTTAAATTCAACTAGCCATCATCATACTCCAATATAAATCCCACCCAGGTTTAAATTATCACATCACCAAGCTAAATCCCACTATACAATCACTGATCTTCTTCAACAATAATATTTCTTAGCATCTTATTCTTGTTAAGTTTGCAGAGATCAAAATATGCTGATCCCATGTGAATCAAGAGAAATCTACACCTTAATCCCCCAAGAACTGGTCCAGAATCTTAACATAAATACTCTCTCAGCTGATAAAACTCATCCTCATCATCATCAACATCAAGAAGAACTTAAAGTTGTTGCTTCTTCGTCAACCTCGGATGAAGCCGACGAGAAAAAGCAGAGGAGAATGATGTCCAACAGAGAGTCAGCTCGAAGGTCGAGGATGAAGAAAAAGATGCACATGGAGAAGCTGATGTGGCTGGTGATGAGACTCAGGAAAGAGAAACACGACCTTGTTCAGAGACTGAAACATGTGATAGAGTCGAATGATAGGGTTCTTGAGGAGAATGCTAAGCTAAAGGAAGAAGCTTCCAATCTTCACCAAATGTTAGAGACCTCTGTTGCAATCGAATTCATTGATTTTGATGAGCCTCACTGTAACTTTTGTTGATTCCAACGTACCAACGTCCTCGTCTCGTCTCGTCTTTGGCTTTTTGCAGTTTAGTTTACAGCCGCATGCGAAGAAGAGGAAGGAATAAACTACAGAATGGTTTTGTGGACATGATTCGTCTTCAAGTTGTTTTCTTTCAAATTTCATATCCTAATCTATGTAAACACAATAGTAAGTTCTTTTTCTTTTGCTAAGCACACATTTTATCATATCGAAGGTAATTATATTCGAGACGTTGTTTAACACTAAATGTGGGGTACACCTCTTAATGGGATTCGAATTTACTATGTTGTAAGAGACTAATCTCTTTCACTAAATCCAACCCGCATTGATAAACGTATAGTAAGTTCTTGAATTCATTTGAAAATCCAACCGACCAGATTTTGTAAGCCCTGGTACGTAAAATCGTCATTCTAAATGTAAGACTTAAATAACTAATTTATATAAATTAAAAAAGTTAATCAAGTTAATTATATATTCGTAAGAAATTGTGTGTTTGTTTCTTAAAATGCATGTTTAATCATTTAGATTGAAAATTACCCTAATGAAAACATTCTTAATTTATGACACTGACAGTGATAATGTGACAAAATGGTTTATAATGATAATTGATAAATACGTACTTACATATGGTTTTTCCCCTTAATTTTTTTTTTCATAGGATCAAAATATGTTATAAGCTATATCTTTTCTTATCATTTAAGTGATTATTTTTTTAGGGGGTAAGGGTGGGATATAAATATTAGTCAAATGTTTAAATCTCCAGACATAATAAAAGAGCAAGTATTTTATATTTTTATATATTCAAAATAGAAAAACATTTTTACTTATAAAATCGTTAATTTTTTCATTTGATTTGTGTAATGACTCCTAAATATCTATTTTATTTTTTTTAAAAAATCTAAAAATAAATATAAATGGAGAAAGATAAGCAAGTTGTTTTCTATATGCCATAGTCAATATAAATCTATATTAAAATAAAGGGCAAAGGTGCAATTTAAACAACAAACTTTTCTAACAAGTGCTTCCAGCATTATCAAGTTTTTTGGGTACTAAAATGTATATAAGCTTTACAAAATGGGGCAATTTTAACAAATTCGTCAAGTGGGTGTAGACGGCGTTAGCTCAGCCAATGTGAGGACAAGTTGATGGGAAGGAATAAGAGAGAAAAAGAAAAAAGAAAATAGACATTGTTTGTATATATTTTGTAAAGTTTGAAAATAGACGTTGACTGAGTTGACGCCATCTTCACCGACTTAATTAACAGATTTGTTAAAATTGCCCCATTTTGTAAAGTTTGTATACATTTTAGCACCTAAAAAAAGTTATTAGATGCCCCTCTTAGAAAAGTTTATTGTTAAAATTGCACCTTTGCCCTAAAATAAACTATAAGATCTACATCAAGCTCTTTCATAAGTTATTAACAATATAACTTACCTCACGCAATGTGCAACACAATGATATAGTGTTATATGTAGTCACCTTGTCAAACCCAAATTTTTATCTCTAATTGTGATTATCAAGTTCGCTTGTATAAAGCCGGTAGATAAATTTTAATTAGTTTACTCTCATAAAAAAACAATAATTATTGACCAAATAATTATTAGTGTTTGTGTGTGTGTGTGTTCAACTGAAATTATTTATATATCGACAGTTACAAGCCAGTGACTAGTTGATCTAATAATCAGTTTCTTTCTCCCTATTAATTAATTAAGTTTAGATACATAGCGTCATTAAATCCGCCAAAGTAAGTTGGAAGGAAGACTTAGAGTGAATCTCGTGCATTTGAGTGAAGTCCAAAATGAGCTCTGCATTGTTAATTATTGCTTGTAAACAGTCAAAATATGAGAAAAGTTATCAATATATAATAGATTAAGAAATTTAATCGTTAACTTATATCATTACACACACACACAAACACATTAAAATCTATAAATTAAAAGCTACACTTTTAAAGTTTTAAATAGCGTTACTCATCTCAAATAATTTTTTACAGAACATAAGCCCACCACAATTTAGTTATTGATAAAATAAAAATTTTATGAGTATCGCTTAAAATGTATCGCTTAATCATAATATATTTAGTGCAGTTTATGATACACAAAAGATTTGAATATATTGAATATAATCCAAAACCAACCCAAAAGAGTTAATGGGAAAGTGCCCCCCCCCCCCCAAAAAAAAAAATCCACACACACAATTATCTATTTTTTTTTTTTAAAATTATGTACCAAACACAATAAAAAAAAAACTTTTTCTCATATAATTGTTTCTTTCTTCATCAAATCTCCATATTCCATGTGTTAAACACAACCTATCCCGAAAAAATAGTCGACTCCAATTTGTCAACAATTTATGATTAGGATATATGTAGTCTCAAAATATAATCTGAGGGTCAATTTATTAAATTAGTATGAACAGTTCATATTTTAATAATATTTTCGGATATGTCTCTCGTCCTGACTTTATTTTTTAAATTATTAATGATTCTAAAGTCTAATTTCTAATTGGGAAGGCATGCAGCGTGAAGGGCATAAGTGGAGACTCCAAAAACATCGAAGTTGACATGCTTACGCCACTTTTATTCTTTCTGTGCATAGAAAACAATTATGACAATCTTGATTACCGATAAACATGCATTGCCAATTGGAATCTCCATCCTTCTTCTTCTTCTTCTTCTTCTAATTATTTTTAAATGGTTCGTGTGGAATGTACTCGATAATTTAAATTTAACATTTTTCTTAATTATCTAGCATATATCAAAATATCATTGAGAAAATTAGTAAAAAGTCCCTTTTTGAAAAATGTTATAGTCAAAATGACCTTATATATTTTGTCTATCTTAAAATTTAGTCCCTATAATTTTATAAAGACCGCATGATTAACAACGTTTAATTTAATAATATGATAATAACACTGTTAAATTTACTTATGTAAATTGTTAATCGAGCAAGCAGGGAAAAAAAGTTGCGTGTGTTTTTCTATGCTTCGAGCAATCCGATGCCTTGACCCTTTTCCCTTTATTTTTCATTCAGCTTTGCCTTTGCTTGATCGAGGACCGACTTTAAACTCCTCTTCTTTCCTTCTCATCTTTTTCTCTCCTTTTCCTTTTTCTAACTATTAGATCAATATTTATGGATGGTTCAATTTAATCTCATATAAAATCATTATTAAAATGTTAAATTAAAAAAATAAAAATAATTTATTAGTTATAGCTAGGTTGCTAAATTTTGATATGAATAATTCAAGAGTATAATAACAAAATTAAAAATAATATTTTGTATAAAACTATGTTGGCCTATTCAAATATTGATCTAGCTGTTATTAGAAATGAGAAGAGAAGAGGAGGAGTTCACATAAACAAATTTAACAGTGTTACTGCCACATCATCAAATTTAACACTGTTGTTTTAACACCAGCTCTAAGTCCTTATAAACATACTGGGACTAATGTTTCAGATGGACAAAACTTGAGGAAAAATATTTGAAATCACATGGACTAAATCTAAAACATGATGAAATTATAAGGTGAATAGATTACACGTGAATAGATTGAATTAATATGGTCCATAGCCATTGATGTGTTTCGAAATCACTCGTTAGTTATCATTAATTCATAATGGTTCCGTGTTTGAAAGTATTGTGGCATCTTAATCTGTTGATTAACTGATTATTATGAAAATATTATTTTAATTACGGCGATACGTGTCATTGAGTTGGCCACCCCATTATTTCTTAACAATTCACAAAGATTATATATGAGTTTTTCGATCCAATGGCGTTAAACAGCTTCGTTATTCAGCGTGACAATTTTAATATTATAATATATAAAAAAACTTGTGGACCTCGATTTTTTGACGTTAAATTAATGTATCAGAGAAGAGGAAAAATAAATTATGATGAGCGTGCATGTCTCACGTCTATTCGATAAAACTAGTTGAGTAGGTTTAAGTTTGGCACTTGATTAAGGTTTGGTACCATAATTTATAATGAAACATTAACCTACTTAATCTCACTTGTCGGTTATCCGACAATAAAGCAATGGAAGGTCGAAGTTTGGGGTCTAATTAATTAATAAAACTTCTCACAATTTTTTTTTTTTTTTTTTTTACTTTAATCATTAAGAAACTTATGTCATTATTACTTAGAATTGACGAATCACGCATGCTTCGTATTTAAAGAAACATTCAAACTTGCGTGAATCATGACTGTCATACTCTTATGGAGTTATGGTTATATAGTGTTATTCCTATTTTAAAGTTATTTTTAACATGTTTTTCCAAAATTATAATTAAAAAAATCTTAAACATTATTAACTTTGTTTGAGAATTTAAAAACTTTATAAATTTACCCTATTTAATACATATAAACACTTTATAAGAAAATACTAACAAAGCATACAATAATAAATAAATGGTGAAATACTTCGTGCATGCGAAAAATTTACTAATGCTACTTATAAAGATGACAAGAAAAGACATTATCTCCACCTAATAAATAGGGCCAAAAGTGTAATCAATTAACTTAAAAATGTTTCCATTTTCTTGTTTTTGAAACCAAAAAATGAGAACAGTTTTGGAGATCATTTAAATTTAATACACTTACGTACTTAAATGAGTTCTTTTTGTTGTTTTTTTTTTTTAAAGAAAATTTTATCAAAGAGACCCTAAAATCTAGGTACGTACGCGGCCAGCGGAATATGACCTTAATAAGCACAGTAAAATAGTATTGCGTGTAGAGTTATTCCACTGGGCACCGTGCGACATAACCTATATATAGACTTTGATAATTATTATAATTAAAGCAAGAGGTGATTAATTAACGATTGCAATTAAATATTGTGATATTAAATTAATGAAATGCGGGGATTTGTCAAAGGAAACATTTTATATGGGTAGGTAGGACGTCTCTATGAACATATAGAGCTTATCATGTTTGAGCCAATGAAATCAAACATTGGTGAGCTCAGCTGTTTAAGAAAAGAAAATCAAGAAATTAAATTAATTAATCACAGAAAGAAGAGACAGGGAAGTTAGGGGTTGCCATATGCACGGTGAGGAATGTAGTGGACACAAATTATTATTGGGCATCAAATGTCATAAATGTCTCACTGAACATTTTTAAACTTGAGGTAGTAAGTTTAAATCCTAGGTATATAATATAGGTGCATGAGCTATGGCTAAAAGGACTGCTATTAAGTATTAAACAGATTAAGATATTATAAGCGTAAAATCGTAATATTGTTAACACACACACACACACATCACTTACAGTAAATTTTATACTATCATTAAAAAAAAAAAACCTTGGAAGCAATGGTTACTGAGTTGAGCAGATAATATGGACAATCTATGTAATTGAAAGAATCTCTCTCAATATACTTCCTTTCCTCCCCATTATAAGGGACCAGTAACTATTTGTTGAAACTATGTAGATGTGGTTAAATCGATAACTTTGTCTGAAAATAGAATAAATTTTCAGTTTTGCTCATATTTAAATAACAAAAATGTTTAAATATTTATTATATTCTCTCATAGTTAATGACTTTAAGTAAGGATAATATTGAGAAACTTAATTAAAACTCTATCAAATTACTTTTAATAAGGACTCTCCATATCTTCTAAAACATTTCTTGTAAACAGGGTTAGAGGGAATATTTTTCTTTTTTATAACACTTAACCCATCCTCTTGATCTGAAATATAAGTCACTTTCAATTCACATCATTGAAATTAAGGAAGAGCAATTAACTCATTAAATTCTCTTTAAATTGAAAAATAAATAACTTTATCCCCATTAAATATGGTAGGCCACATTTAAGCATTAGTTATAATGAGAACATTAACACATAAATTTCAATTACTCTCCAAATGATTCATATTATTGACCCTACATGGATATATTTTGGATCAGAGGGAGCATATTTGAAAACCATTGACAATAGGTTTTCTGTTTTAACTTTCAAGATAAACTACTCTCCCATTTCGTAGCCATCACCGACAACAAGGTTATGGGCTAAACCTCATCAAATATTATTGTTTTTTTAAAAGTATTATCTCTCTATCCAATTGGCTGTATATAGTGCATATTTGGTATACGGAAGCAGGTTTGTGAGATCAGAAGGAATGATTAATTGAGGTTTGAATTGATGGACTGTGCAATTGAATGGGTGGGTTGTGCTCTTTGATTTCATCCCACCAAATATTATAACTTCTTAATTTGTCAGTCAATTATATATTAACTCTCTTTTGTTTTTTTTTGGCCAATACCAATTATATTAACTTTTTCGATCATTCTATTTACTTCAATTTAATTACTTCTCCTTTGATATAATTTATAAGTCAGAAATAAAAGTTTTTTAATCTAATTTATAAATCATAGTATTAAATTTTCAATATAAATGTATTGTTTTACTTTTCATTTATTGTTAGGTATATTATCATTTTCTAGAAGAGTTTATTTATTAAACAAGGGTATATTTGGAAATTTATCAAATTTTAAGGCAAAACTAATGAGTTTAAAATTTTTCTTGGTTTTGATGAAATATATTGGAAGTACCTTATAAATAAGGCTAGAGGAGTATTAAATGATTTCTAGAGGAATCTCCAATATATTAAATTACTGATTTTGGTATAAATAATACTAATATATTATTTAAGTTATTTGGCTTATATTAAACTATTTTTTTTTAATTTTATAACGTAACTAGTATGATTCATATATGGATTATGAAAAATGTGTTACAATACTAATGCATAATTTATAAATAGTACTCGCACAACTTGTTAAAAGTATATTATATATATAGTTTTGATGAGCATATAATTTGTTTAATTTTCGGAAGTCTTGTGTAATATTAGTGCACGCGTACTAGGCTACTTCAATTTTTGAAGTGCTACAATTAAAAAAAAAAATTATATATTCTAAATTAAAGAAAGTTAGTTGCTCTATCCATTAAGTAGGATTCTTCTGGATTTAACAAATAAACAACTTGGCTTGGGAGGATATGCTCATAATCGTAGCCCCCTTGAATTCTATAAATGTTCTTACCACTATGGTAGATATCTAACAAATTTTACAATTATATTAATCACATAGCATAATGGACATAATAAAAAAGCACATATTTTTCAAGAAAAAATATTCCTACGCATCAATTGATTGACTTTTTACGTAAAATATATAAATGTTCTTCAATATCACTTCACCATTATATCCTTTTTAATTTTTAACAAATTATATGGTATCTTGAGTCTCACCCTTATCTACATTAAGTTTTATGTAGTGGAGATCCCCCAAGTTCACATCATGCTATAATAACAAAACTAAAGGGAGCCTTATAAACGAGATACGTCATTTACGGTACTATATATATAAGACACAAACTGGCATTTGAAACTTTAATTATTTTTGAAGATTTAGAAGGACAAGCCATTAACAAAATAGCAATTGTACCAAGCAACTTTAAGGGACAATTGATAATAGTAAGAAGAAACCTCCACGTTCGAGTAATTGGTATTTGGTAGTGAACAAGATAGAGATGACAAGGTATATATGTCATAGGCACCTAGAAAGAAAAGGAAAAGGAATCATCATAGAAAAAGGTAAGAAAATTGTTTTACACATTTATTTATTTGTGCGTTACACCACTAGTTTCATAGAACAAAAGGCTAGCTATGATTCAGTTCTCATTCATATATAGATATAATTAACATAGAAATGGGGAAAAGCATGCATGTTAAAAAAAATTCTTAATTACTAACCAACAAAATGGGTTCAAAATACAATCATTATTCAATCTAGCTAGTACACTACAAAAAAAGGTCAATTTGTAGTGGTTAAAATAAGGTACTTGTAGTGATTTTAACCGCTACAAAAGACATTAGTTGCAGTTTAGAAAACTGCTACAAAATCCACTGTCGCAAAAAAATTTATAACAGTTTAAAATAACCGATACTACATACTCAATAATCGCTACTAAAATGATAGTGGTTAAACATAACCGCCACAATATGTGTCAGACATAATGTCAACGTCATCCAATAGTAGCGGTCATAAAAACTGCTACATGTTGTACAATGGTAGCGGTTAAGTGAACCGCTACTAATTTTGTACAAGTTCATTACGTAGTAGCGGTTCAAAAACCGTGACAAATGCTTCCCACCATTTATGAGGTTTGAATTCATTTCATATTTGTAGCGGTTTTATAACCGCTACAAAGAATTCTCGCCATTTTTTTAGAGATAAATATTTTCCCGCGATTTTTTCATATTTGTTATTTGTAACGGTTTCAAATCGCTACCACTTTTTTTATTAGATTTTTTTATCATTAAATGTTTTATTCTGTATTTTTTTTATTAATTTTGTTTATCATTTTTGTAGTGGTTCATATAACTGCTACAACATCATAAAAAGAAAAGAAAAATAAAAATAACTATTGAAATAACTTTTTTTTGGGTCAATTAATTTATTTTCTAAAATATTTATCAAAATAGTATTTATAATTAATCATTATCAATATTTCAAAAGTTATTAAATATTTTATCATCAATTATATAAAATTTCTCTAAAAAATTGATATTAAAAAGTGAATTTGATTATTGTATATAAATAGTTTATTATGTGTTCATTTAAATAATATCCAATATTAAAATTAATGTGTCTAAAAATATAATAAATATTATATGTGGAAGGAGATAAAATAATTTATGTGAGTGTAGAAGAAACAATGTAAGTGAAGAAGGTGAAAAGAGATTAGAAAAAAAAATCATACAATTTTTAATAAGAAAGAAACATAATCAGAAATGAAGAAGAAAAAAAAAAAATATTGTGATAATCATCATATTTGATCTGGATTAACAACACTTACCTTCTTGAAATAATTAATCTCATAGCGAAAATGTAGAAATTTGAGAGAAAACGAGGAGGAAATGTGTTAGAAAACGAGATTGAAGCATATTAAATGAGGTGGGTGTGGTGTTTATATTGGTATCTGCGTAACTGTTTTGTAGCAGTTTACTTGTCGGTTTTTGTAGCGGTTTCTTATTTGTAGTGGTTGACGTGTCGTTTTGTGTAGCGGTTTTTTTATATTTTGTAGCGGTTAGTAACCGCTACAAATAAGTTTTTTTGAAAAAAATATATACAATCTTACATATTAAATTGTAAGCACAACTTTAATTTTTCCATTCAATCTTCGTCACCATCCCTACAAAATTTTATTGCGATAAAATGTTAGGTGTGAGTTGATGAATATGTTTGAACACAAATAAAATTTTGTTTAAATATTTTTATATCATAAAGCGTATATTAAAAAATGTACCGAACTATAGGTGAATTGTCATCGCTATCGGGGAAGAAGTTCTCAAAGCTGGCGAGCTGCAACGGCTCACTCTTGTAGGCGACGTTATTAGCATCACTCATGTCGTAAAGGTTCCGAGGCTTTAAGAGAACCACCATATGCCACTCCATGTATCTCTCATCAGCGACATAATAAACCTGTTGGACCTTTGAGGCAAGAATATACGACTCATCATCTTCAGAATGTATAATGTGAATAGGCCGAGAGAAATTCACTGATGTGATGCCTAAGTCATCAGTGGTGAGTCCCTGGGACGTTGTGGTATTTGCCCACAAACATTTGAACAGTGTCACCGTGAAAAGGCCTTGATAATTCATCTTGACCACATCAAGCAGCTTTCCATAGTAGGGGACATCATCGAACTGCATGTTCTCGTCATTGCTGCTCGCGTAACTCCTCATCCCAAACGTGCCACATACACCCAAGTTTTAGGTCTGCAACCCCTGATCTCGTGAAACGGTGTAGAACTTGAAACCGTTGACATTATATGCCGTAAATCTTTGAGCGTGGTCAAGTGAGCCGAGTGCGAGAGCTCTGAATTGTGGGGAGTTCGGGTTGTTGTCATTCATAATTCTCCTCCTAAACCAATCCGGAAATTCTCTGTGGACCTTTCTATCAATCTCGGATGATGTCTGTGTATGGATCCTCAGCTGACGCTTGACATAACTCTTGAATTCCTTGCAATTAAACATGCAAAGAAAACAATGAAATGTGAGTACAAAATGTAAGGAAATATAAACGATAACATATATATGTGTGCAATCCTTACTGAAGGTACGGTTCAACTTTAGTGCAATTAATCAAGACATGTCTATGTGCTTGAAGCTTATCAAGTGCCATCAGCTTGAAGTTCTCAGTTCCGCCAACTGGTCTACCAACACAAGGGATTAACAACTCTGTTGCTGATGCCTCTGGCTCTGGCTCTGGCTCTAGAGAATCATCCACACGAGGCGGTCGGTTGAATGACATCTCAATGTCATCAAAGTACCTGGAACAAAAATACAAGACCTCATCCCCAATATAACCTTCTGTAATTGAACCTTTAGGCCACGCCTTATTCCTCACGTAGGATTTTAGTTTCCCAAGAAACCTATAAAGTAATGAATGAAAAATGTTGAGACATTAATGTTGAAATGTGTGATTAGATAGTAATCGTAAAGAGATTAATTTTAAATGAGTACCTCTCAATAGGATACATCCATTGGTAGTGAACTGGGCCATCAAGCTTTGTTTCGTGCACAAGGTGTACTGTCAAGTGAACCATGACAATGAAAAAGGATAGGAAAAGATCATCTCCAAATGACACAGTCTAAGAATGATTTTTTGTTGCAGTTGGTCGAGCTCCTCCACGGTCAAAACCTTGGAACACAACTTCCGGAAGAAAGAACATAGCTCAACCAAAACGATTGACACATTGAGAGGTAGCGTATTTTTAATGGCAAGCGAAAGCAACTGTTGCATAAGGACATGTGAGTCATGACTCTTCAGCCCAATAACCTTTCGAGCCTGCATGTCAACACATCTCGAAATGTTGCTTGAGTACCCGTCTGGAACTTTTATTTTCTTCAAAGTCCCGTAAATCTTTCCTCGCTTGAAGATGATCTTTTGACTTTCCTGGTTCGTTTAGAATTGTATACAACACATTGTCGCACACATTTTTCTCAATGTGCATGACATCCAGACTGTATCGGAGTAAATTATTTTTCCAATAGGGCAGAGTGAAGAAGATGCTTTATCTTCCGCCATTGTTAGGGCGCAGAACCAGAAGCCCTGGTGGTCTTTATACTGGCCTTTCCTTGATTGTCTCTTTTTCCAAACTCAAACTCAACATCCTGAAGCTGCTTTATAATATCTTCATTGGATAAAATCTGAGGAGCTCCTCTTTTTTCCTGTTGCCCGTTGAAGCGATTGCATTACAACCTAAACTTGTGTGTACCATCGAGAAACCTCCAATGACCCATGATGCACCACTTACGACTATAGGGAAGGCGCACCGAGTTAGAGTCAAAATTGCAAGCTGAACACGCAAGGCCGGTGTGCACATTCCACCCAGATAATGTTCCCAGGCCAAGAAAGTCATTAATCGTCCACATCAAGGCCACACACAACTTGAAAAGTGTCTTGTGATGCGAGTTATACGTCTCGACCCCTACATTCCACAACTCGACCAACTCCGCGATAAGCGGTTAAAGATACACATCGATGTCATTTCCCAGTGCCTTTTTGCCTGGAATAATCGTAGACATAATGTAAGAGCATGGTTTCATACACATCCAGGGGGCAAGTTGTAGGGGACCAAGACAACGGGCCAAATACTATAGCTTGTGCTGAGATTCCCAAACGGATTAAAACCATCGGTTGCCAAAGCGAGACGAACATTTCTAGGATCCGCCCCAAAATCTGGAAATTGTGAGTCGAACGCTTTCCATGCTTGAGCATCCCATAGATGTTTGAGTTTACCATCTTCGTTCTTGTCAGCTTCATGCCACCTCATATGCTCAGTTGTCCTGGACAACATAAACAATCTTTGTAAATGAGGTTTTTAAGGAAAGTACCTGAGAATCTTTGCAGATTTCTTCTTCTGCTTTTTCCACTTCCGTATAGTCTTGAACCTTGAAGTGTGACACTTCTTACAAGTCTCCCTGCGAGCGTCCTCTCCCCAATAAAGCATACAGTCATTAGAGCAAGCATCAATCTTTTCGTAGTTCAGGCCTAATTTGTTAATTATCTTCTTGGCCTTGTAGAAGTCTGTGGGAATATTTGCGTCCGGTAAAGCATCTTGTATCAATTCCAGCAACATCGACACTGCCTTATTAGTGATCCCACACATGCACTTGATATGGTACAACTTGATCAGGAAAGATAATTTGGAGTATTTCCGACAACCTTGATATAACGAACGATCACTCTCTTCCATCAGGCTGAAAAATTCCAGTGCTACTTCATTCCTAAAGAAAATAGGTTCTGCACCCTGAACTTCTATCGTGAAGTTGTCATCTTGAACACCAAAAGCATCGCGGACATCTTCATTAACCGGATCATCTTAAGCTACTTGATTTCCTACTTGTGAGCTTCGAGGAAGTTGATCCCCATATCATATACCATGTTCCTTACCATGGACTCCCTAAAATGTATATTCAACCGGGAAAGGCTTGACAAGAAGATGTTCTAAAGCACCCTCCCGTGTTTGCCACTTCTTAAACTTGCATCGACAACAAGGACACACGATCTTCCCATTAATGCTAGCGTGAGAGAAGGCGAAATCTAAGAAATTTTTTCAATCTCGCTACATATACAGGAGAATTGCATGACAACTTGATCCATGACTTATCCATATTTATTAAACAAGCTAAGATAGACAACAAAACTATGATATACTGTTTAATTCTCTTCAAATGTCTTGAGATCCATTAAATGAATCGTCAAATCATTTGTAGCGGTTATAAACTGCTACATCAACCGTTACCACTATTAGTAGCGATTCTCCAACTGCTATTACAACCGCTACATAAATATTTTTCCAATTGTAGCGGTTCCAACCATATAACCTCTACCAAAGTCACTATTAGTAGCAGTTTTCAAACCACTATATCAACCACTACACAGTATTTTCCACTTGTAGCGGTTGGTACCCAAAAACCGCTACCAAGGTGTAGCGGTTTCTTCTCAGAACCGCTACAAAATGTATTTATTGTTTTTTTTTCTAAAATCAATATGTAAACATTTTTTTTCAAAAAATTATTTTCAAAATTGATAGCTTTAGTGATAACAACAATAAAGTATTTAAAAAAATGAATTTTTATTTGTTAAATATTATTTTATTATTTTTCTTACAATACCTATTTTATGTAACTATAATTATATATTTATGTAACTAATTTAAAGAAATATAAATATTTATAAACTACCATAAATGAAGGTTAAGTATTTAAATTGTAATCAAACAAACCAAATATCGTAAACATTGAATAAACATTTAAAATAAATATCTGTCTCTAAAAATTAAAACTAGCATTTAGGAGCCTGATGATCAGGTTCTGTCTTAGTAGTGGCGTGGGCAGGAGCAGAGGTAACAACACCCTCATCATCATTAGCACCAGCAGCACCAACAGGTGGCGAGGGATCCTCATGGATGAATGAAGGGGGAGGAATGAGGGGCTCCTCGTCGATGAATGAAGTGGGAAGCTGGGGAGGTGAAAAGTTCCTGTTAGGTAGCAACTCTGTAAGGGCACTGGCGCAAGCATCCCAATTATGCTTATTCGAAGCATACCAACTGTCGATCCGGCCTGAATGCGCCTCTCCCTGGCAGCCTGCTCTGCCGCAATCCGCTCCCTCTTTGTCGCTTGTGCAGCCGCCAGGGCTACCGCCTTCTCAGTAACCAGGGCGGCAACCCTCTCCTCAATCATTGCCCCCAACCCCTCCAGTGGTGGCATACGTCTTGCGCTGGAGGTTTCGGCCTCAGAGGCGAAGGACTTGCCATACACAGCACTGGGCCTCACGCCTAGGCCTATACCCCTAACGCAGCCTGGAGCTCGGCTCGGCCCACACCAATTTTTAATGGGGCTGTAGAGTTCACAGACCCCTGTGACTTGAGGGTTTGGGAAAGTCACAGCTCTGCCGTGGTCTGATCAATCCGGGCGACGAGAAGATTTCAACAAATATTAATGAAACAATTTAATTGAATTTGAACATATTAAATTAACAATATCAATAATCTTTTTCAACTTACTATGATCTCCTCAGCCGCTTGAGATGTCAGTGTCCCATCACGATGTCTATGGGTTCGTGTGAAGAGTTCCCCATAGTTTGTTTCACGGTTCTCCTCTCGCGCCTTCGCTTGCTGTAAGAATTAAAAGAAAAAAAGTTTGTTATTTCAAAAATGGAACAATCAATGTTTTATTAAATTTATTTTAAATTTCAACGTACCATCTCACTGTAGGTCACAACAAACGTCTTCGATCCTGCCGTGTGATGGACCATCTGGCCTGACCGGCTCTTGATGTTCCACTAGGACAAAAGCTGTGCCTCTGCACTCCTCCTATACTGGACCAAAGCTGCCTAGTCATTTGGCTGCACGCCATTTGGGACATTCTCGATCAGTTGTTGTATAGGAGTTGTCCCATCTCCATTCCTCTTGAGGTACAAACGATTCATCCGGTTCTTCCACGCATCCCCAATCTTCAACAACGAGTCCCTCTTCGGCTGGCCTCCCACGGTGAACTTCGCCTGCATCATAATAAATTACTAATTAATAAAATAATAATAAAATAAATATTAACATGTAAAATTAAATAAAGCAACATAACTTACCTGGACAATGTCAGTAAATGCTTTGTCCTTGTTGTTGGATGGAACATGCTTCCAATCCTTGAAGTATATCGGGAACCATGCCCAATTCCCGCCTAAATCAGATAGGAACCGGTTGAATAGGTGACCCCATTCTCAATTGGCCGATTCATCTCCGTGTTCCAAGGGACCACTACATGAGGGCCCTGCAACAAAGTGACCGCGGCAACATCCATCGACCTCCTACTGATGTTTCCATGTGTATTTGCAAAGTTAAAAAAAATGTTTATATTGATTTTAAACATAATTTAATTAAGTATAAGAAAATAAAAATTAAATTTTCACAAAAAACTAATTACATTTACCTTCCACGTCCACCGCAAATCTGGTGGAGTGTGAAGACAACGATCGGGAGTCCCCTTGGTCCCCCTTATTCTCCCGGTCGAGAAACTGTTCAGCCTCGCTCACGAAAAAGCTTATTTCAATCTCCTCATCTTCGTCGTGGTCGCTGATCGACAGAGTTGCGCCTCGTTTTCCACCTACTATCTCTAGAAGGGTCTCCTCCGCAGGGATCTCTTCATCAGCAAAGATGTTTTCATACTGACTCCTCATCTGAGGGGGCGTAGGCAGATTCCTAGGCCCACTCCTCGTCTGAGGGGGTGGTGGCAGATTCTTAGGCCCACGGCCTCTTGTACGGCCCCATCTATTGCTACTTCCTCTTAGGACAGCCTTACCCTTCCCTTTATCTCCGTTAACCATATTTCACCGTACAGAGAAGAAAACAAAAGTTAAAAAGTGAAGATAAATGAATAGCAGCGCAAGGGAAACATTGTTAATAGCGCGTTTTTTTATAGTGGTTACACTTAGAAACTGCTACAAAATTAAATATTTTTTGCGGTTAACCTAAACCGCTACCATAACCACTACAAAATGACCTCGACCTTCGTAAAACATTACAGCGGTTAGTATAACCACTACTAAGCTTCTGGCGTTTGAGTTTTTGTAGCGGTTAAAGGCGTAATTGCTACGAAAATGATATTCAATAGCGGTTTTAATTAGCAACCGCTACTAATATTTTTCTTCTAATAAAAAAAAACCAAACTAATTGGTTCATTAGATGAAACTAATAAACCAATTACTTTGGTAAAAAAAAATATTTTCAAAAAATTTACTGAAAATAGTCCAACAAGCCCATGAATATTAGGCTTTATTGTAGACATTGATCTCTCTGAAAAGGCTCACTGAATCATTTTGATCCAAGATATTTTACAGAAAGAAAGGTGGCTACAATCAAAACCCAACCTTCGGTCGCTTGTTAGACGATACTCAGAATAATAGAAGTAGCCTTTACATTAGAGAAAAAACCAAATTAGGAGGTAACTGAATAACAACCTCTGGTTTCACAGATGAGACAAGCAAATATCTGCTGCACTCAATGAGAGAAGAGATTAGTGCTCCAAATATTTGCTCGTCCTTCGTTAGTAAACCGACGTTGTTCATTCAGTTATTAGCCGAATCCGGTGATTTCTCTGGATTTTATGTTTGTTGTGACATGTACGGTCAGTTTATATATGTTAAACATTAGTAGGGGTTTGACTGAATACCCGCTACTAAATGATCAAATTTGTCACGGTTGGTGTTGCGGTTTTATAAGACCACGAGAAAACAGTGGTTGTTGTAGCGGTTATGATCTAAAACCGCTACTAATTGTAAGCATTTGTCACGGTGTTTGTGTCACTAAGCCTAAACCGCAACAATATTGTGTTGTTTCACTTTCTTGTAGCGTTTATTCTAACGTAACTGCGACAAACATTCGCGCCCGTTAGCGCGAAACACAGGCGCCAAATTGGTAGCAGTTTGGGTATAGGAACCGTGAAAAGTTGACCACGACAAACATTCCCGCCATTAGGTGCGAATCTAGCGACAATTTGGTAGTGATGGTTTGGGGAGGAACCGCTACAAAATGCCATCTCAAATTTGGCGCCAGTTTTTCGCAACCAATTTGTTGCGGTTGCTTGTAAAACCGCCACTAATACTTGATTTTGTAGCAGTTTTTTGTGACCGCTACTGTTTGACCGCTACAAATCAAGCTTTTTTTTTGTAGTGGTAGAATCACTACAAAAAAAAGAGTCCATTTGTAGTAGTTAAAATGACATATTTGTGGCGGTTTTAGATGTTACAAATGCCATTAGTAGCATTTAAAAAACCACTACAAAATACACCATGGAAAACTATTTTGTAGCAGTTATTACTACATATTCCTTAATCGCTATTGTATTTGTAGCGGTTAATCACAATCGCCACTATATAAGGCTGCACTGACGTCAACTTGAAACATCAGTAGCGGTTTTATAAATCGCTACAAAGTGAACTTCACATAACTCATAGTTGTTACTTGACTGCTACTAATTTTACACAAATGCGTCAAAATTTAACATTATTTTGCAGTGGTTACGTGACTGCTACAAAAGTTTCCCGCCATTTTTTGGAGCGAAATGTTTTTGCTGCCAGTTTTAATTCTGTTCATATTTGTAGCGGTTTGAAACCGCTACAATATATTCCCGCCATTTTTTGGAATAAATTTTTGCCACCTTTTTTAAAATTTTTTGTAGTTTGTAGCAGTTTAAAACCGCTACAAAATATTCAGTCGTTTTTTTCCTAAAGATTTTGTCGCGAAATCAAAATTTAGTTTATATTTGTAGCGGTTAGAAAACTGCTACAAATGTATAAAAGGAAAAAAAATTAATTTTTTTCAATCAATATATTTAATTAATTAAATATTGTATTATAAATAATTTATATTTTTAGTGAAATAAATGATATTAAAATATGATATTTGATTATATATATTTATTATTTAGGTATAGTTTATTGTAGGTTGATTTAAATAATATTTAATTTTAAAAATAATGTGTGTGTAGGTAGATGGAATTAATAATGTGTGTGAAAGTGGAAATAAAGTTGAAAAATAATCTTACAATGGTAAATAAAAAAAAATTAGAATCACAAATGTGGAACAAAAACATAAATATTGCGATAATCACATATTTGATCCGATTGAACAACACTTACCTTCTTGAAACACTGAAGCTCTTTGTGAAAATGTAGAAATGTGAGAGAAAACGAGGAGAAAATGTGTTAGAAAACGAAAGTGGATCATATTAAATGGGGTTTGGTTGGGTGTTTATATATTGGCATCTGCATACCAATTTTGTAGCTTTTATGTCATGCTTTTTGTAGTGTTTTATATTAGTAGCGGTTAGTTTGATGGTTTGTAGGGGTTATGTATTTGTAGCGGTGTTATTTTATTTTGTAGCGGTTTATAATTGCTACAAATAAATTTTTCTTTTTTTAAACAAAAAAAGAGTACAGATTAAATCATAAGCATAATTTTTTCTCTCAATCTTTGTCACCATCCCTACAAAAAAAAAAGTTTGGATAAAATGTTACATGTGAATTAAATATGTTTGAACACAAATAAACTTTAGTTAAATGTTATTATTTCATAAAGCGTAAATTAAAAAACATACCGAGCTATAGGTAAATTGTCATCACCTTCTGGGAAGAAGTTCTCAAAGCTAGTGGGTTGGAACGAGTCACTCTCATAGGCAACATTATTAGCATCACCCATGTCGTAAAGGTCCCAAGGCTTTAAGTGAACCATCATATGCCAATCCATGTGCCACTCATCGACGACATAATAAACCTGATGGGCCTCTGTGGCAAGAATATACGGCTCATCATCTTTAAATTGCCTTGTGTGAATTAGCTGGGAGAAATTCACTGATGTAATGCTTAAGTCGTCAGTCGTGAGTCCCCAGGACGTTGTCATATTCACCCATAAACACTTGAATAACATCATGGTGAAACGGCCTTAGTAATTTATCTTGACCACATCAAGAAGATTTCCATAATAGGGGACATCACCGAATCGCATGTTCCCGTCACTATTGCTTGCATTACTCCTTGTCCCAAACATGCCATATACATCCGAGTTTTCAGTAATCCCTGATCTTGTGAAATGGTGCAAAACTTGAAACCGTTGGCATTGTATGCTATAAATCTTTGGGCGTGGTCAAGTGGGCCAAGTGCGAGAACTCTAAATTCTAGTGAGTGTGGGTTGTGGTCATTCAATATTCTCCTTCTAAACCAACCCGTGAATTCTCTGTGGACCTTTCTATCAATCTCAGATGATGTCTCTATATGGATACTCAGTTGATGCTTGACATGACTCCTGAATTCCTTGCAATTAAACATGCAAATATACCATGAAATGTGAGTATAAAATGTAAGGAAATATAAAGGATAACATATATCTATGTGCAATCCTTGTTGAAAGTACGATTCAACTTTAGTGCAATTAATCAAGACATGTCTATGTGCTTGAAGCTTCTCAAGTGCCGTCAGTTTGAAGTTCTCAGTTTTGCTAATTGATTTACCAACACAAGGGATTAACAACTCTATTGTTCATGGCTCTAGCTCTAGCTCTGGCTTTGGATACATGAGGCAGTCGATTGAATGATGTATCAATCTCATCAAAGTATTTGGAACAAAAATACAAGACCTCATCCCTAATATAACCATCTGCAATTGAACCTTCAAGCCACACCTCATTCCTCACGTAAGATTTTAGTTTCCCAAGAAACCTATAAAGCAATGAAGGAAAAAGATTGATACAAAATAGAAACGGAGGGGGTGAATTGAGGATTTAAAAATTCTTTTCAAAGTGCTCTGAAACTTAAGCACAAAAACAGAGTAGAACAGAGTAGAGAGGAAGAAGTAAGACACAACAAGATTTATACTGGTTTAGTCCAACTCCTTAACCTACGTCTTGTCCCCAGACTCTCTGGGTTTTTTACTAACACTTATAATCAATTACACACTATGTACTTGAAGTTATCCTTTCACTAGGATACACTTCCCCTTACAAGTTGTAAACTAATATTCCTAATTCCAAGTCCTACGACTTGAGATTCTTACAATAAATGATTTTAATAAATGAAACTCTCTCTAAGAGTTGATAAAGATAATCACTGAAGTATAAATGTTTCAAAAGATACTTTACAGCAGAAAATTGAAATAGTAGTTAGAAACTTGAATAATTTTTGTCTTCTGCATCTTGGTTGTTTTGTATTCTTAGAAGACTTGAATGCAACCTCTTATATATGAAGAGAGCATTTAATGACCGTTTGATCCTTCAATGTAACTGTTAGAGACATTGGAGTAGCAGTTGGAAACACTTAGGTCTTCTTCTCTTTCTATCCTTCAGTAGGATCAGCTGCACAAAAGTTTATGGTTGACTTCTCTTGAAATAAATCCGTTGGAAGAGTAGCTTCTTGATAGAGTAACAAAGCATTCATCCCTTTGAAATGTGTGTAGAATGATTGTCTAAAAGAATGCAACTTTCTGGACTTGCAATAAATGTTCTGACATTGATTTTTGCTTTTTGACTAAATCTTCATTTAACATTCTTTAAAACATCTGAAACTCACTAAAAAACTAATTAAACATAGTTAGGAATAGTAATGAGTGATGTCAAGAAGTATTAAGATCAAATATGAAGATTTCATTGTTATTTCTCTATGTGTTTTGATGATAACTGACAATTGTAAACCTAAGTTAAAGATTGTCTTTGAAAAGTTGAAAAACTTACCGTCAAAGACAAACTTGAGTTTGGACTTGCAGAGAGCAACTCTAGTCTTGTGAACTAAGACAAACTCAAGTCAATATTTTGAAAACTCAAGTTTTGATGATACAGAGAATTCCTATGTTTTTCAAGACAAAGCAAACCAAAGTTTAGTTTAACAAACTCCAATTTGACAAATCAAAGAAATCTGAGTATTTTCAAGCTTTGTGAAAACTTGAGTTAATGTTTTGTAAACTCGAGTTTACAGCATACAAAAAGCTATAATATCCGAAACTTGAGAAAACTCGAGTGATTTTGGAAACTCCAGTTTACACTTATTGAAATGTTTCACAAAGTTTTCTCTTTTGAGGAAACTCGAGTTTAGTTTTCAAAAACTTGAGTTTAGGACTTACAAAGAACAATACATATTTCCAAAGTTTTGAAAACTTAAGTTTCGAAATGAAAACTCCAGTTTGATCAATTCCGAGAGCTTTCCAATTTTCTCAAGATTTTGTAGAAACTCGAGTTAAACTTTACATACTCGAGTTTATGTCATATAGAAAACATCACTCTCTTTACACTATTTGAAAACTCTAGTTTTATATGAAAACTCCAATTTTGAGCTTCCGGACTTAAAATGTACTTTTTTTTCACCTTAAGTGTCCAAATCTCGAGTTAGTCACTTAATGACGCGAGTTTAGGCTTTACTCAAAACCTATTTAAAAGATCAAACTTATAAAACTCGAGTTTAGGCTTTCAGATATGAACTGCAAACTCGAGTCTTGATGAACTAACTCGAGTCTATATCACAAATTCAAAATTTGAATTACCTGAATCTGTGAAAAACTCTGTGATTGATCTATATACTCTTCATCATCACTCATTACCATTCCTAGATATGTTTAACCTGTTTGCTAGTGAATTTCAGATGATTTAAAGAGGATTAAAGTGCAATTTCAACACAAATGAAAAAACATGTCAGAGCATTTATTGCAAATTACAGATGGCTTGCTATATTCTAGACAATCATCCTCTGGACAATGCGAAATGGATTAATGCTTCTTTCCTAAACTAGCTTCTGGCATTCCAACGAACTAATTTCAAGGAAAGTCAACAACTAATCCTCTGAACAAAAGGAATTAATTGAAGAGTAGAGAGAGAAGAAACCAAAGTGCCTCCAACAACTAAATTAATGCACCAATGATTATAATGAAGATTGCAATGGTCATTTAATACTCTCTTTGTATAAATAGAGTGGCATTCAATTCTTCTCAACAATCAATCTGCTAAAAGCGAATTGCATTCAAGTTTACTATCTATTCTTTTAGTTTTCACTAGAAAAGTATCTTCTGATACTTTGCACTTCAGTATTTATCTATTCACTCTTAGAGAGAGTTTATTTGATTGTAAATCATCCATTGCAAAGAATCTCAAGTTTGGGGAGTTGGAGATTGGGATATTAATTACAACTTGTAAGGGGGAGTAGATTCTAGTGAGAGAACTACTCTTGAGTTACCTCAATTGAGATAGTGAAAATCCCAGAGAGACTGGGAACTGGACGTAGGTTAGAGATTGGACCAAACTAGTATAAATTCTGAGTGTCTTGCTTTTCTTCCCTATACTCTACACAGTTCTGTTCAATATTCGAAAAAGAATTTTTAAATCCGCAATTCACCCCCCCTCTTGGTGATTTGCTCTATTTTCATTCATAAATTCAAGCAATTTGATTTTAAAAAGCGAGCAACACAAACTCGAGTTGATTTATCTAAACTAGAGTTTGTAACTTTGCTTCAGAAGACTAAACTCGAGATACTTAACTCTAACCTGAGTTTAGTTCTTCTAGAGAAGAACGTTGTGATTTGAACAATGAAGTACATTTTGAATACATGAACAAACTTGAGTCAATTAGTGACTAACTCAAGTTTTGGACTTATGATTAGAAAATAGGTTAAAGTCTACAAAACTCAAAACTAGAGTTTTAAAAAACTTAACTGAAGATTTCAAATCATGGAAATAGTGTATAGCTCTCTATATGGCATAAACTTGAGTTTACCAAACTCAACTCGAGTTTTCTTTAAAATTGTAAATCTTAGAAAACTCTCTGCCAGGAAAAAACTGGAGTTTGTTAAATCAAAACTAGAGTTTTCTCAAAGTGAAGAATGTGAAAACTTTCTGTCAATCCAGAATTCGAGTTCATGAAGTTAAAACCCGAGTTTTCTCAAAACTTTGAAAACTTGGAAAAACTTCTTGGTCAAGTGCAAACCAGAGTTTGTCATAACAAACTAGAGTTTGCTCAGGATGATAAAATATTAAAACTCTAGGCTAAATTCAAACTCGAGTTTTGTCAAGTTCTCAAATTCTTGAAAAACTCTCTTAGAGACACAAACTAGAGTTTGCAGAAGCAATCTGGAGTTTGTCATACTTCAGAAAATATTGAAGGTTCTCTGTTTGACGCAACCTCGAGTTAATAAAACTAAATTCGAGTTTGTCTTAATGTGAAAAACTTGGAGTGCTCTCTAAGTTTCGCAAACTGGATTTTGCCTATGCAAATTGGAGTTTGTCTTAGTTCATAAAATAAAATTAAATTCGGCTACTATTTGTCAGGTCCAAACTCAAGTTTGACAACCCAAACTTGAGTTTGTCTTTGACAGTAAGTTTTTCAACTTACCAAAGACAAATTTCATCTTGAGTTTACAATTGTCAGTTATCATCAAAACACATAGAGAACTAACACTTGGTCTCATAGAAGTTTGTGGGAATGTCCGAGTCAGGGAAAGCACTCGTAGTAATTCCAACGACATCGACATTGCCTTATCAGTGATTTCACACAAGCACTTGATATGGTACAACTTGATCTGGAAAAATAATTTGGAGTGTTTCTGACAATCTTCATACAATGGATGATCACTCTCATCCATGAGGCTGAAAAATTCCCAAGCTACTTCAATCATGAAGAAAACAGGCTCTGCACCCTAAACTTCTGTTGCGAAGTTGTTGGCTTGAACACCAAAAGCATCGCAAACAGCTTCATTAACTAGATCATATTGATCTACTTCATTTCCTACTTGTGAGCTTCGAGAAAGATGATCCCCATATCGCATACCATGTTTTTCACCATAAACTCCCCAAAATGTATATTCACCTTCTTGTGTTTGTCACTTCTTAAACTTGCATTGACAACACGAACATATGATCTTGCCATTAATGTTAGCATGAGATAAGGTGAAATCTAAGAAAGTTTTCAATCCTACTAAATATATGGGAGAATTGCGTGGCAACTTGATCCATGACTTGTCCATATTTAGTAAACAAAGCTATGACAGAATATAAATGAAGGGAGAATGTTTAATTCTCTTCAAATCACTCGTGATCCATTGCATGCAACGTTGGATAATTTGTAACGGTTGAGAAATAGCTACAAACAAGAAATTGATTTTGTAGCAGTTTCATAACTGCAACAAATATTGAAATTCAAACTGAATAAATCCTGCTAGAACTTGGTAGCAATTATATAACCGCTACTGAAAACACAACAAGTATGACATTCAAACTTTACAAAATCCCGCCAAAGTTTAGTTGCGGTTCCAAAACTGCTACAATAACTGCTACAAAATGTGATCTGTTAGACATTTGTTCAGTTTGGCAGACTCTTCTATAGTTTGAAATTTAAATTTGTAGCGGTTCTAGCCCAAGAACTACTACAGAATGTATTTAAATCTTTTTTTAAAAAATGTATTTAAACAATTTAAATTTGTAGCAAGTAGCTACAAATTATTTTTTAAAAATGTATTTTTATTTATTAAATATTATTTTCATTCAGATAAGAGATGAGAGCTGCAGATATTAGCATGTCTTCGACAACTAAGCCAAGATAGTTCATTCAATGACAATGCAGATTTAGTGATTTCTCTATATTTATAGTTGATGTACGGATATAGTCAAATATATAACTTAAATATTAGTCGCGGTTAATGTCAAAACCGCTACAAACTAACAGGATTTGTCACGGTCTAGGCATCGCTATACTTTAACCACAACAAAGTAGTGTCGTTTCGTTTTTTTGTAGCGGTTATTTTCATATCACCGCGACAAACATTCACGCCATTACATGTTAACACTGGCACCACATTTGTAGCGGAACCACGACAAATAAACCACCACAAACATTCACGTCATTACATGCCAAGCTAGCACCACATTCGCAGCGGTTAATTGTGCAATAACCGCTACAAATATTGTTGCAAGTAGGCCCACGCTTCGGCGTCAATGCTACTACTATGAATTTGTCATGATTTTGTCCAAAACAGCCACAAATCCATGAGTTTGTAGCTATTGGTTAACCACTACAAATCGTGGTTTTTTTTTGTAATGAATAAAGAGGATTTTAAAATAGATACATATATAAATGTCCTATATATCCAAAAAATTTAGTTGTTGCCAATATATAGAGTTTTCTATTGTAAATTACTCCCACCATATTTTTTTTATAAGGAACAACTACCAAAATCACATGATTTAAAATGTTAGCTAAAAGTAGTAAGTGTGTAAGATATATATTTATCTTATCAATTATACCCTTGTTTATAAAGAGAGTATCAGAGAAATAATAAGTGAAAATTTATTATAAAGATAATAAGTAACATATATTTAATAAGGGCTAAAACACAAAGACCAATTTAAAATTTCAAATAAAAAAGATTTTTTTATTATATTAATGATCACCCCTGTAAGAGAAATTGTGCGTTTTAAAAGAATAGAAGGGACCATTACAAAAAGTGAGCTAAACTGATAAATGTCTTATTTGTACGTGAGATTTTTCTCATTGTCTGCAATTTTTTAACTCAGTCTCTATAATTCAGTGGGAAAATGACACAAAAAGAACTTTACAAATAGTAAAACAAAATGAAGTTCCAATATTCATTATATCAAAAATAATTTAGGCCTGATTTGTCCTTTTAAAAATGAAAAGAAAATTAAACAAATTCCCTCAAAGATATTGTTTTTTTGGGGGGTAATCCCCACCCACCATCATCGGCCACAACAAAGTAACAGATTTGTTTGGAAATTTACAATATTTTATTAGGTTTTAATAACTTTCATTCATGAAGTAATAAATCAACACTATTAAGTTTTTCACAAGTTTTGTTAAGAAATTCACAACATTTCATTAGGTTTTAACAACTTTACCAAATACCAAATCTAAATTTTCAGGTTTTTCACAAGTTTTGTTAGTGATTTTATGACATGCCATTAGGTTTTAACAAGTTTCGTTTACCAAATAACAAATTTCCATTATCAGGTTTTTTACAAGTTTTGTTAAAGAATTTATGACATTTCATTAAGTTTTGACACATTTCATTCACCAAGTAAGAAATCTAAATGAAAATTCTCAAAACCCAATGGAACGTCATGAATGCATTAAGTTAAGGAATTTTAAAACATTTCATTAAGTTTTGACACATTTCATTCACCAAGTAAGAAATCTAAATGAAAATTCTCAAAACCCAATGGAACGTCATGAATGCATTAAGTTAAGGAATTCACAACATTTCATTAAGTTTTGACACCTTTCATTCACCAAATAAAAAATCTAAATGAAAATTGTCAAAACTTAATGAAATATCATGAATTCATTAATAAAACTTATAAAAAACATGATAGTGTAGATTTGTTATTTGAAAAATGAAATTTATTAAAACCTAATGAAACATCATGAATTTTTGAACAAATCTTGTTATTTTACCAATAATTATTCACACCAAAGCTTCAGTGCCAAGTTGGCCACTGAAGCTCTGGCTCTGGCATAAGTATATCATGTTACTTAAAAAAAATTGTGTGTGGGCATTTATGTCATTTTCTTTTTACTTCAAAAAGGGAAAATCAGGCCTAACACTTCTACGGTATTATAAATATTTAAAATACTTTTTTCTTTTTTCTAATTTTTAAAGTTTTTTTTCTATCATTTTCCCTAATTCATTTTTCATCTGAGCTTATCATCCAGAAATAAGAGTGTGTAAAATGTTCAATAGGATGGATTTATTTTTTTCTTATGAGCATGGATATATCCTCCTATTAAAAGGATCATGTTTGAAATATTGTCATTCACTAAATGTAAGCATCCAAATCAACGAATACTTTAGCTCTAGTCTGTCACATGGTGAACAGCTAGTTTTTTCTATTAAACCCAACTAGCTAGTGAGTCCGATAGGATGGATTTAGACTCTATGTAATATGTTCATGTTTGGGTGTGTAGTATAAGTTTCTTTTTCAATATGATTTATAATATACGAAATAAGTATCTGAAATGAGTTTTGTCTCGCCTCACATAAATTTACTTTCATAACGTTATTTCAAACAGGTGCTGGATACGTAGCACCCTATTAATCTCAGTACAAAAAGATTTTTGTGGTCTGTTATGAGTTATGGTTGTTGTTGTGCCACATCATTTAGTGTACATTTTAAAAATGGCATTGTTACATTTCCACAAATATTTTATTCAAAACTTATGTAGAGCGTTGAATCCATTCCCCAGTGAAACTTATCCATTTGCGCCCTAACTCTCATCTCGATTATCTCTCCCACCAAATTATTTTGGTATAATTAAGAAGATAAATATGAAAGTAACTCTTATATATTATCTTATGGGATATTGACTTCTTTTCTTTTTCTTTCTTTCTTTCTTTCTTTTTTTTTTTTTTGGCCTATGGGCTCCCTTCTCTATTCTTAATACAAAAGTTAGACAGCCAGTTAATTTAGGGGAAGACTCAGAAAATAATTGAAGAAGACACCATTGCTGAGGGGATTCAGGGGTAGTGGCCCCAAAAAATTTTTTAAAGCAAAATTTTAAATGCATTAAAAAAAATAATATAAAGGGAAAAACAAGGTGTAGCATCTCATTTTTATAAACGTTTCCATATTGTTACTGATCATAGTTGAGCGTTGAATTTTTTTTTTTCAAAATAAAGAGTAACTGAATAACATTGTATGTAGTGTATCAAGTTGAACATTCAACGTACATTCATTCGAGTTCTTAATACACCTAAGTACAAAACAAAATAATAGCGTTTTCGCAGGTTTCTCATGCCAGCTCCTTACCCTTGTCCTTGGTTCTGTTTCCCTGGGATCCTGAAGCTAAGGTAAGAGTTGAGGTTCAATACCCATTGAACCTTAGGTAACGGTTAACCTCATGCTTATGTAAACAGTATATGACAGGTATCACGTAATAAGTACACATTCACAATTTCAAAATTCATAACAACATATAAGGCAATAATATAACACAGTCACTGCAATATGTATGTTACCCCAGTCTGCACTATTCACCAGTGCCACGATGGCCTATCGTGTCCTCAGCGCTAGGAAAACTTAACGGCATTATCAAGACTATAACCCATATTCAATTTAATAATCAAAGAACAATTTCAAAACATGTGAGTACAACTATCATATATAAGCATACCATAAACATCAGAGTTAAGGTTACAATACGCGTCCGTACCTGAGTTTTAATACGTTCTTTGGTTAAAGAATCAACCTTCGATATCCTATAAGGATAATATCGTCTCAATTAATTCCCGAATACTATTCCAAGAGATATCTTGGCCACATATGACAATTTTACCCTTGGTGGTTTTATATTTCAATTATTTACTCAAAATTTCGGAAAAAACGCTGGTGCAGAATTTTGTCTAACTTTGAAAAATCATAACTAATTCTAGAAAAATCAAAACGAGGATCCGTAAAATTTCCCGGAATTCTTGAGATCTCTATTTTCAAGGAAAAATACTAGAACTTACCCAGAATTCATGGATAATTCCCAGTTTCCACGTTTCAAACATCTGCCCAGAATTTTCCCCAGAAATCATAGCTTAACTTCTGGAATTTTTATCTCTTTGCACAGAACTTTAAATGACACACTCTTTATATATTTGGAAATCCCTATATGTCTACTTTCACCATGAATGTTTTCATAATTTTAGAACATCATCTCCTTCATAAAATATGAACGTTTTTGCTATTGGCTTCTGAAATCGCTAACCGATAAAATTTCGCCAGAGTTTCGCTATTTTGATCATACTCTTCCAAAATTTTTTGCCATACTCTTTCTTCATCAATTTTTCGAAATAAAGGCAATGGAGAGCATAAAAACATGAAAATAAAACTATATTTGGAAGATTGAAGATCAAAACAACATTTCTTAACATTTCTACTTCATAAGCTAAGCACTAGAACTAAAAGACTAAAAGCTTCCTTACCTCTTGAAAAACCTTGCTTATTGCTTCTTGAAGCTCCTCTACACTCCTCCTCACTCTCTAAATTTCGGTTCCTAGCTTGAGGAATTGGTGAGAAATTTGTGAAGGGGAAGGTCTCTATTTATAGCAAATTGTGATGACATTTTTGTAGTTCTTTCACCTTGCATTTTAGCCATTGGATTAACCTTAGCAAAGAAGTTTTAATCCTCACCTTACACCTCCCAAAAACCGCCCCTCTCTTCCCCTTCTTCTCCAAGTTATTTTGCTTCATCCCCAAGTTATCTTGCTTCATCCCCAAGTTATTCCAAATGCTAATTTAGTTAGGTGTAAGTTGGTGTTTTTATTCAAGATCTAATTTCACTTTTGAAATCATAATTTTATAACTAGATTTATGGTGATTTTTAATTTCCTGAACACTTAGGTATAAATCCTAAAAGTATACGAAAATGACTTTAGGAATAGCCCAGTTAAAGCTCATAATTTACTGATTCCAAATATGTACTTATATTCAATACTTAGTTCCAATATTTCAAGATATGATTTAATCTCTATGAATTTTCATTCAATTGTATCTAATTAAAGAATTAACTTGCTCCTTAAGTTTTGTTTTGGATTCCAATCCATTATTCATTTTGGTTTATTCTTGACTTTCTCCACTACACACACACATACACAACTCTTAGACACACACACTCTCACAACTTACACACACTTTTCCCTTTCTTTTATCCTCTTCCACAATATTAAGTTCAAGCCCCCTAAAGTCTTCATATGTACACTACCTCTTTCTAGAACTTTAATTGTTTACTCAAAACAATTCCTTTTCCTTGTTGCCCAAGGTAGTAAAATTGCCCCCCTTAATCTTTTAATTAACAATTTTATGTTTTAAGTTATTCTCACAACCTCAAGAAGAAAATCTCTCATTGGTCCAATTAATTTCACAAGGATTTAAGATTAAGGGTTTATATAATTTCTTTACTCTTTAATTAGTAATTTTCGCCACTTTTATTAATTAGAGGGAGAATTAATTAATCCTTTGTTACTATTGCTAATATAGTGTTTTAGGGGTTACCAGATTTAATTACCAAAATTTGACAAGCTTCTAATTTAATTTTGATGATTAACAACTCCTTGTATGCTAATCTTATCTTCTATATATATCATTTGGTCCTTAATTTAATTGATATTTCCTTAATTATGACCTTTATAAATTAATTATTAACTAATTTCAAAAATTATTAAAGTATCTTAATTATTGCAATTTCAATTGCCCAATAATTGTTGCTAATTTCCTTTAATTGATTCTATCATCCTTTGATGATTTTAATTGTTGAAATGGTAGAATTATGATTATACTAAATGATGACAATCTTAGGATATTTTATGACCCTTAATTTTTTTTGGAAAAATTAGTCTTTAGGCTTTCTAATTCTAGGAAAAATTGCCTATGAATAAAAATAAATACAACACCAAAATTTGATACCACATATTCACCTATTTTTAACAGGTATTTTCTATCAAAATATAGTGGCTAGGCTAAATAGGATTTTTAGGGTATTACACAAGGCTAAGTGCTATTAGAAATAGTAATACTGAGCACTAAATAAGTTCAAGTGCATATATTGTAATAAACAAAAGTATATTACAATAATTACAATGTCATCCTTCAAGGCCTTATTTTTTGGAATTCTATCATCTCATTATTAATTCTATCAAATATATCTTTTTCAATATAAGGCACTAAGCAATCAAAGAGACACTTCCCTGTCTTATTAGGTCATAAAAAAGCAATTAAAAAACAGAGCTGGGAATGCGTGTTGAGGAAAGCATGGAAGGGGAATTTTTTTTTTTATTTATTAAAAAAACATAAAGGATCGAAAATCAAGGGGGGCATGGGCCCCCCTCCCCCTTCTCTACTATGTGGGTCCGGCCATTAGTTAATTTATAAAGAATAAAGAAATTAAGTTTTAATTATTTAAAAAATGTGTATTATTTTCCCTAAAATACTTTTTAAATCATTTATAATAGAACTACCCTGTTGTAAGAACTCCACTTAAAATAATTTGAGATAAATTGTGAATTTAAAAGAAAAAATAAATTGAGATATTATATTTAGGATTAAAAAAAAAAAATCTCTGACTAGTTTCATAGATATAATTATATGCTCTCCGGATCCTCTGTCTTTCTTAAAACTGGAAGGGCGATTTACTTGCTTTTCACAGAATGAACAAGAAAGAAGAGAGTCGTTTTCAAAATCAGTGTGTGTATAATTGGTCTGTCAAGATATAAAATTATAAATAATAAAAAGGGGCAAAGATTTAGGTACAAGATGTTAACAACTTAAACAAAATGAATATGCTTAAATGGTCCCTCTAATTAATTATCCATAATATATTCCATGTAGTATTTAAGTTAGTGGTGCATGACTCATCAGAATAGCAAAATAAAGTATGAAACACATTAAACAAAATTATATATACGACTTTATAATTCTTATAGATTCCCTTTTAAACTGAACTTCATTACGTCATCAGTTACGAGGCATTATGTTTTTTATTTTTATTGGCCACGATAGAGTTTTCATTTATTCAGAATTGCCTTCTGAATTTGGATAGGGTTTTCTCTATCTCATAATGCATCTGCTTCTATTTGCTTCTTCTCTGCGGTTATTATATCCTTTCTTTAATTTAATTTCAACTCGACCTTTCTCACCAGCCATATATGCTATTTCCAGCACTATTCGTGTAGAAAATTTGGCATACTCAAAATGCAAGTCAAGCATGAACTAAATGTGCGTTATTTTTTTAAAAAAAATTTGAAGTCTATTTATATATTAGAGATCGATATTAAGATTAGAGAGATAATTAAAGGTAATTTTAGAAGGCTTATATAATTTTGAGTGACATGTACACTTTTTTTACGATGAGAGATTATATTAATTAGATTAATCTTTAGTTGGCTGTATTGTTTGCGTATATTTCTATAATTAATTAGAATAGAGCATAATCAAAACCTAAACAAAAGGTAAACGGGTTAAAGGAATATTTTGCTCAAGAAGTTGCTATAGTTGTAACGGAGAGACAATTTTCCCTTAGAAGTGACAAATCTAAAGCAATTTTTTTTTTGGTAATTATCTTAGTTAAGTTTGATCGATAATCAACCAAATATGATGGGCTAGCATTTTACGTGTCATCCATCTCATTTTTATTTTTGTGTTTAGGTGCAAATTAGCCACAGTCACTTAGAAGCAATGTTGTCCTAAAAATTTCTTAATTGTAGCAATTTCATCTAACTATTATTTAGTTTAAATTTACTCATTAGTTGACCAAATATGCTTATTTGGCAAGTTCATGTGTCATTCACTTTATTTTTTTAAGTGAGATTTAAAAATAATTATTTTTTTTAAAAAAATAAATGCATCCCATGTATAGGATTAGAGACAATCAAAGAGGAGAAAATATCTTGTGTGATGAAGAGAAAATCAAAGAGATACTTGCATAACTTAGTGTTGTTGAGGCAAGACCGCAGAGAGTTTTCCATTGCCTTGTTTTCTTCTAATTTTTCTTAGTGTGTTATGCATCTAGTGCTTGAATCTTTTTCTTTATTACTCTATAACTAATATAAGCTCATCTTTTATATATATAATTTTCTTTTTCAATGTTGTTCACATCGCTAACTCAACATATTTGATCAACTCATGATACAAGTTAACCTAGATTGTTTGGGTGACACTAAGACAATTTGAAATCTTTTAGAGTAAATTTACACCTTAAAAAAAATGAAGTGAACAATAGATGAATGATATGTGAACTGTCAACTTATCATATCTAGTCAACTAATTGAGATAACAGTCAGGACAAAATTGATCCAGATTTAACACTTTTGGGAAAAAATTGTCCCTTAAAAAACTTTCATGACAAAATTACTTCACTGTGACAATATTTGGGACAAAATAACCCTTTAACCCAATGTAAAATGGTGTAATTCATTTACCCATAAACCTAAAAATGGTTAATGAGTAGAAGAAACTTGACTCCTAAATGAGTAATTAAAATAGGCTTTGGAATGGTTTCTTGGATGTTCAATATCACCCTAAAAGTTTTAAAACGTAGCCCCAAATCGTTAAAAAACTAACATTGACTCTTAAAAAATTGACATCAACTATTAGCATTTTTAATGGTAAGAGCAACATTGATCGAGGTAATATATTAATCTTGAGTAAACAAAATTTGGGACAAGTTTACACTTTGACTTATTAAAATATTAGGGATGGGGAAAATTTTTTGATTAAAAAAAATATACATTGGGATTTGGGACAATTATTACATTACTTTTTTTTTTGGCCCCACTTTACTTGGATTTGATTGTATGGTACCCAACACTATATAGTTTTAATTAAGGGGAAAGAAAAATAAGAAAAATCCCTATTTAAGAATTTTATTAGGCACAAGGATATAATATATTAGCAAGGATATATTTCTCATTCCAATTCTTAATTTAAGATATATTTGAAGGATTAATTTTAATCCTAAATATATGATATAATTTTAAAATTTGTTAGTTTTTACCTAATTTACTTTTATTAATGTTGTTTCACTAATAATTAAGGAGAAAAATAGAATAAGGGAATTAAAAAAAATGACTATAATATTTTAAAAAATACATATACCTTGTTAACTAACTTGTTTGTTTTTTTAATCTAGTTAAATTAAATAAATATGTCTTCAATCTAGAATAAGAGAGAGTAGCAAATACTGATTTTGCAAAAAGCATCTAAACTCTCGTGAACATTTCCACCTTTTAGCCATTAACCTCCTATAAATCCCACCCCGTCCTCAACATCACATCCCATTATTTCGTGAGGCTTCTCATAGATCAAATCATATCCACAAACACAAATCACTCTGTCTTCAACAATCACCAGCTTCCTGTAAATCTGCAGCCATGAGTCCTAGTGATGATATCAGAGGGAACAACCCATTCCTCTTATTCCCACAAAACATCAACACCTTTCTTCCCGACACAAACCTTTTCACAAACCTCGACATATTCAACGACCACCTTGGGACAATCCATCATCATCATCATCTTCTTCACAGTGACCTTCATAATTATAATGGTGTTCCTTCTTCTTCAACCTCTGATGAAGCTGAAGATCAGAAGCAGACAATCATGATCAACGAGAGGAAACAGAGACGAATGATATCGAACAGAGAGTCAGCTCGAAGGTCAAGGATGAGGAAGCAGAGACACATGGACGAGTTGTGGTCGCAGGTTGTTAGGCTCAGAACAGAGAATAACAACCTTATCCATAGGCTTAACCATGTTTCAGAGTCCCATGATAGGGTTGTTCAGGAGAATGCTAGGCTCATAGAAGAAACTTCTGATCTTCGCAAAATGGTCGCTGATTTGCAGATTGGCTCTCCTTTTGCCAACGCCCTCACGGATTTTGATGACTTCTGAGATTTGTATGAACATTATTAACATGACAACACACGGACAAAAACATACATCAAAGTTTTGTATTTTTTGTCTGTGTCATATGTATGATGCTCTGTTTATTAACTCTATGAGCTTAATGAGTTTTAAAAACAGGGTTCCAATAACAGCTGTGTGTTCTGTTTTTATCCTTTTTTTTTCCTGGGTTTCTCAATGATTCCATCAAATTTTGGTAATGTTTACCCCTTAATGATATGCTCCCTAATATAATAATAGCTTCGTGATAAATATAATACAACAATCCTCTTTATTTTCTTATTTATCATTTTTTTATAAACTTTTTTATTAATTACATATAATTAAAGAAATTTGTACGAAGAGATAGTTTTAATGTAAATTATTTAAGAAGATGTTTTAAGAAAATTAATGAATATTTTTATAAGTAATTAATTTAACTAATGTTTTTTTTTTTATCAAGCTTCGTTATGGCTCAATTTATTGACAAGTTGGTATAAATTTTTGGGTTAAGGTGCAAAATCACATGTAAGTTTTTTCTTCAGGAGCAAAAATACACATGTAGTTACTATTTTGGTGCAAAAGTCACATTTTACCGTTAAGTCACTGTTTAAAGCCGTTAAGTTGCTATTCACCTCATCTATTTTTCTCCCATCACGGTGAATAGTGACTTAACGATAGGATGTAATTTTTGCACCAAACTGGTAATCACATATGTATTTTTGCTCCTCAAAAAAGCATATGTATATTTTTTATCATGGAAAAAAACTCATGTGTATTTTTGCTACTTAACCCTAAATTTTTTCACATAATGCTTGCTCCTCCTTCGTATGCGCCATACCAGTCTGGACAATCGATTAAAAATCCACAAAAATTAATGGCATGATGAAACAGACCTGCCGCTCCTAATCAAGCCGATTCCTTCACTTTTATCTGACATGCTGAGCTTGCATTAAAATCTTCATCCTCTTTCATTGATTCAAATTCTCAAATGACTTTTGTGGGGCAGAATATGAGGGACATTCTCAAACCCAAATTCATTTTCTCTTTCCAACATTCCATTTTTCACTCGTCTGCTCTGTTGTTCCCTGCTTCCATAACCTTCCTCTTCATCTTCTTATGAAGAAAGGGCTTTGGATTTCAGATGTAGCTCACTCATGCCTTCTACTTTTCTGGTATTGATTTTGTCTTTTGAAACCTGATTCCCTTCTTTCATTCCCCCCACCCCCCCCCCCCTGTTTTGCTGGTTTAATTTGAGTTGGGATTTATTTCCTTTTCCAGTTACGATTTAGTTCAAGACTTAACATTTAAGCGGTGACAATCTTGACGAATACCAAATCCACGGAAGGTGATGACTGCTCAGGTACTCATGGTGAAGGCCGAGTCCACATTAGGTGCCGTAACCTTAATGTCTATCCCTTTATTAGAGTTAGAGGGATGAGCCGTGTCTATAATACCAATATTATGGAAATTAATTAATTTGATATACTGATATAAAAAATATTTTAGAAAATAATATATAATTTAAATCTAAATAAATATAATATATATATAAAAAAATCTGTTCATCCCACTAATAGAGGACACAGAAGAGGCATCTAAAGTTTGGGCACCTAATTTGAACTCATTATTGTGAAACCAGCTCGCCGCATATGATTTATGTTAGTGTGTGTTTGATGTATCATTTTCACAGTGCCCCAACTTTTGGCAGTGATGAAATCACATAATGAAAATGGAACACTACAGCATGAAAAAGGAATATTGTATCTTTATAGGAAGTAACAACTAACAAGTTGAGTTAGATAATAGTTTGACACTACATAGAAGTAGAAGGTGATATGATATTTGAAGTAATATTTAAATAATTTCAGGGTTTGTATTGTTGTGTTTGTCTACAAAGTTTAGGTAGGGGTAGACACCAATAACCTATCAAAGTTAAGACACGCCTCCTTACTCAAAAAGCTCTTAAAAAAGTACTTACAGATCGCCTACTAATGAAGCCTTGATATTGACCGGCATGTATCATGTTAGTTCTCTATGGGTTTTGATGATAACAATCAATTGTAAAACCAAGGTTGAAGAATTGTCTTAAGAAAGCAGAAACTTGCTGAAAGAGGCAATACTCGAGTTTCAGTAGGAAAACTCGAGTATTGAAATTTCAAAGAAAAACTCAATGCTCACAACTAAGAGCAATACCGCAGTATTCAGATGAATACTCGAGTATTGGAGCTTACAAAGAGCATCGTAAGTTTTCCATCAAGGAAAACTCGAGTATTGATATGCATATTCGAGTTTAGACCTACGAGACTCTTCAAACAAATTTTAACTAAAATAGAAAACCTTGGTTTGGAAAACTCTAGTTTTGAAAACTAAGGTTTGGAATTTGAAAAGATAGTTTTCCAACTTGGTTCCAGAATTCAAACATTTTTATTTTCAAATGAAAACTTGAGTATCATATTAGAATACTCAAGTATTAAACCAAGTAAAGATGTTTTAAAATTATTGTCATTTATGAACTTTAGTTTTGAAAACTCTAGTTTTGGAAACTACAGTTTAACATTTACTTAAATGATCTCAGAGTTTCAAAACTAAAAAGAAAACTCGAGTATGGAGAGTGAAACTCGAGTAGAGTCATACAGAGAGCTATCAAGGTTTCTAAGCCTTCAATACTCCGGTATAACATGGAAACTCCAGTTTTAATGTTTTGGACAATTATCCATCGAGAGTCCAAAACTCGAGTATTGGCTGAATACTCAAGTATTGGTTGAATACTCGAGTATTGGCTTAAGTTCATCAGGAACACAAAAGCTCAAATCGCGAGTCTCGTCTCTAGAAGGAGAATAATCGAGTATAGACACAGATACTCGAGTGTAGGCTTAAGTGCATAGTGACAAACTCGAGTATCGTTACACAAACTCGAGTTTTGGTTGCGCCTTCTGATAATTCGAATTTGTAAAATCTATGTAATGTTTATGGAATGATCCAAATGATTTATATTCTTAATTATCATCATTACCAGATATGTTTAATGTGTTTGCTAGTGTATTTCAGCCTAATTACAGATAATTCAAAGAGATCAAGGGTGTTGCTATTACACAAAGCAATGTCTTGTCAGAAGCATTAAATGCAAGGCCACCTAACCAGCTATACTTTGATCTACCAAGGCTTACACGAAGCAAAAGGGTTAAAGAGCCATACACCTAACTCTGGATTGACATTTCCAACAGATATAAATGGCTAGAAGTCACACATTATCAAAAAGATCAAAGTTCAAGCAAAAGAGTAGAGAGAGAAGAGACAAAAGTGCTTCCAGCTGATAACCATCCTCACCAACGATCAATTGAATGTCTGCAACGATCATTAACTACACTCTAAGTATAAATAGAGTTGCATTCAATTCTCTCAACAGAACAACTGAGTAAAAAATTGATTAAACATTAATTTTGTTGAACTACTCTTAGAGTTTCTGTACAGAGTATCGGTTGATACTACTTGAACTTCAGTGTTTAACTTATCTGCTCTTCAAGAGAGTATTTTACTTGTATTATCATTTAATTGTAACAATCTCAAGTCGGAGGACTTGGAGATTTGGGAATCATTGATTACAACTTGTAAGGGGGAGCAAGTTCTAGAGAGAGAATTGCTTCAGAGTTATAGAGTGTATAATCAAGTGATTTAGTGGAAAACTCAGAGTGCCTGAGGACTGGATATAGGCCAAGGAGTTGAGCCGAATCAGTATAAACTTCGTGCATTGCTATTATTTCCTTCTCACTGAGTTTATCTGATCAATCACCATAGGGGCAGAACTTGCAAAAATTTTTTAGAATCCCCAATTCACCCCCTCTTAGTGATTCAACTCCTCTTTCATATCAAACTTCCTCCATTTTAGAGTATTGGCCAACTCTTTAGTCAACTGAATTACTTCTCTTAACTGTCGTGTCATTATTTTTCAACAGTGAGAACGAATGCAAGTGGAATGGGAAAACAAGCCATGGCCCATAGGAAATTCAAAAGTCAACAAGGAAAAATGGTGGTGTTTGTTACTTGTTAGTGCTTCATTGTACAAGTTATTAATTTAGCGAAAATATAATTTTTCAATATTTTAGTGTTAAATGTGGAAAGTAACTCAAATTAAAAACAATAAAATATCCAGTATATATACGCATGCACTAAATTATTTCTTATATTTCTTATACTTTCTTGCTTTTATCTGAGTTTTTGACTAGTTCCAACAATTTTAATAAATGTTGGTTTTAGTTTATATTCTTAAACTAAGTCCTTATAAAATTATAGAAGTCAAAGTCAAATATTTAAAATTACATGGACTAACAAATTGTAATCATAATTCCATCAAATTGTAATCACCAACAATAATGTTAACCCATTTTTTTAATGTGAAAAAAGGATATCATTTTAGTGTTTGTACGAAAACTTGTTGGTCTTGGTGCAAAGCAATGTGAAAGTAGCTTTATCTAGGAAGCTGCAAAAAAACCTATTTCAATCTTACCTCAATAACTATCAAAAAGTAGGAAGTTTTTCTTCCCAATTAAAATTGTCTAGTACTCTCACTGTTCTTTTTAATAAGGAACACTTTAAAAAATCTCGCAGTTTAAAACGTTGATTTTTTTTTTAAAAAAAAATTGTATCAAAGTTGTAACTCTTTTAGATTAAAATACCCTTATTTATGAGGACAAAGGGAATAAGATAGCAAATAAAGGAATTATTATAATAAAAAGGATTTTAGAAAAATGAGAATAAGAAAATACGTATGATAAAAGTAATCGGTCATGAGGGCAGTGAAAATTTATTATATTGAAATTAATTAGGGCAATTAAATAAAGGCAAAATGAGAAAGTAACAAGTGAAAAATAAGACATTCTCTGAATATTTCTTATGAAAAAGAACAGGGTATGTGTTGACAGTTGTTTCTTATAAATAGAAACGGAAGGAGTAATTCAGAAACAAGGAGGGGAGGTATCTGCTGAAATGATTTGGTTGTGTTGAAATATGGCAGCAAAACGTGGATCAGATAAGAGACAGATAAGGGTTGATCATGTTGGGGAGGAAAGGAAGGTGTGTGAGAAGCATCATGATTGTATTGCTGACAAAAACATGATATCTTTAAATTCAGAGAAAATTATCAAATTGGATTACAATGCCTGCCTAACTTTTTGACAAAAAGGTCAAAACCTCACAAGGTATCACCTTCAAGGAAGTTTCTGTTGATGCATCATGTTTCCATGAATTGGAAGAGTACAGTTTCTTTTTTTGGAAGATCAATGTATAAAGGGTGAGTAACTCGGATAAAAATGTTGAGATGGATGTGTGGTTGTATAAGATAAAATTCATAATACACATATACGAGGAAGAGTTGGAGCGACATAAATCAAAAAGAAAATGGTTAAAAAAATCTTTGTGGTAATTCAAATATGTACAAAGAAAACCAATGCATCAATAAAAAGGTAAATCAAGTAGTATAGATAGTTCTCTTAAAAGAGGTAGAGGAAGAATGAAAAATATGCTCATTGAAGTTATTGAGTAGGTAGGGACCTTTTGTTTAACAATTTATCCAAAGATTTTATTATTGATAAAGCATAATGACGTTATGCAATCTATCTAACTGACCCCACTTAATAGGATAAGGCTTGTTGTAGTTGAAAGATCAATAGATGTCTTTAAGAGAACACTCCAACTTTAAACCAAAGTTTTGACATGCCAATGTACCACCAATAAATTATTAATTCTTTTTCCTCCTAGTTTCTCTCTATATCAACCCAAGTATGAAAAATTTGGAGGATTTGATCTGAGCATAAAATAATGCAAGATCTTTAAGAATTTGAGCAAATATTGATATTACAGTCTGAACTTCCAAAAGGTCAAAGAAGCTGAAGTGCAAGTAAATCTGTTTCTGCATAGGCTCAATGAATTCACCAAGGGTTATCTGCAATATAAATTCAAGCATTTCCAATAGATAGTGAATATGTACTGTGGAAATACAGAAAATTTTGTGACCAAATTGAATTGAAATTGGTGCTCATAGGACAAGGAACTTCAACAAAACTAATACTAAACTATAGTGACAACTTGAAACCTCATCAATTCTTTTTCTACGGGGTGAATTACAGTTTTCTGAGGCAAATAAAATGTAAGAAAGCAACAAAAACTGTTCAAAGCCAAATTACTCTTTATCAAATGGTGTTATTGGTAGAACTCTACATGACATCAAAATCTCATAAAAAAAGTTTGTGAAATTGTTTTCCCCTGTTCATATGTCAGTTTTAACAAGAGCTTCCGTACGAATCTTCTTTGGATATTCTTGCATTGTGCTCATATGTAATTTGCTTAATTGAATCAAGTGGAACCCAAAGTTTACTTTTATGCTATTTTGAGCATAACAATGAAATGAAGCTCAAGTAATATAAAATAAAGTTAAGTAGTCTATCTGTCCTGGAAGTATAGTTTAAAAGCAATGTTGCCTTGAAATTTTTTCAAGTTTAATGTCACCTAGAAGTTTTAAAACGTTACAATATTGCCCAATGCCGTTAAAAAACTCACATTGACCGTTAATAAATTAACGTTGACCGTTAACTTCTTAATGAAAAAAATATAACATTGCTACATTTTAAAATTTTTGGGGTGACATTGAACCTAAAAAACTTTCAAGACAATATTTTTTCTAGCTAGGTGTATACTTTTAAGACAGATTTACTATATAACCTATAAAATATAACCACAATGACCACGTTTCATTTTTAACTTTTGAGGATTCATGAATGAGTCACTTTTGATAGAGAGATGAATGCATTTTTATTTTTTATTTTACTTTCTTCCCTTATGATTAGTTGTTTCACTTCTTAACTCCTGGGGATCTCTGACAAAAACATGTCTTTTTAATGCATCTTTCCTTTTATCTTTAACAAAGAGAAAGAAGTAAAAAAGTCTTCATGTTGGGGTTGATATTGGTATGGTGGATAGCATTCAGAAGGTTATGTAAAGGTATGACCATGCCATGCTTAGGTTTTATTTTGATTTTTTTTTTTTTTTTTTTTTATCTCAGTTATATCTGTTTATTTTTTTATTTTGAAAGATGCAAAACAGAGGATGAAAGCCGTCTTAGGACTTCTTTCAAACAAAAATAAACTAATGTTGTTTTAATCGGTGTTAAGCTTACATTCACCATGCCTTAGCTTCCTTAAAAATAAAAATAAAAGAAAATTTATATTTAAGTTGTCTAGATCAAATTATGAATAATAAATATTGATCTAAAGGAAGCGTCACAGGGGATCTGCTACTGCTCAATGTGCTTTAGGTAAGAAAGTGACATGAATGAAAATCAGTATATACAACAAGTATTATACAGATAAAAGTTGAGGACATTGAAGATGTTGGAATCGCACATCAAATTTGATTGTTTTTTAATCTGATTCTAGATCATGTCTAGAGAAATATGAAAAATTCAACAAACAGTTCAACCCAGCAAGTCATAGAAGATAGGACATACAGATTCTGAATGTATAATACATTTTTCTCATACTACACCTCTACATCAAGTCTAAATAATACATTTACAAATCTGAATGTTGCATTTTGTACAATAATCTAACCATTTGATTACCAAATCTCCAGCTTTTGCACAAAATCTATTTAATTAGACATTCTGATTCTTGATACATACACATTTGACAAAGAAGATAATACCTCATAGTCTATCAATTGCTTTTGTCCTAACCACTAAAACTTGCTTAGCTTGAAGGTCTCTGTCAAATTATTCTCCAGTATTATGAACCATATTAGTCAAAATCAGATAAGAAAAAGGGAAGTTTCTTTCCTACTCCCCGAACCTATTTGGACTTGTGGTTATGATTTCACTGACTGTTCTTGTATACCATTCTCAGATCGCTACACAAAACTTCAATGAATGGTTATGACTTTCTCAAGGTCATACAACCACCTCCACAGAGGGAGAAAATTCTCAGGGATACTCATTTTAGAAAGATATTAAAAATATAAAAAATGAGGCAGCTTAGTAGACAACGCTGCCATCAAGTGAGGCCCGAGAATAAATAGATATACGTAGCCTTATCTTGTGAATAGAAATTTTATTTTTAGGATTTGCACCTATGACCTCAAGATCACATGATAGCAATTTTGCCATTACCTTGAGGTTCACTCTCTTCAATTTAGAAAGATATGATTTAACTAAACCAGGGAATTCTTTCAGTATTTTGGTTTTACATATCATTTTGTAAACTAGAATGTGTGTCTCATGTTTTGCATACAATCTAAAATAAGTCATATATTATTCATGGCTTATGCATGGTATGACTTATTGTAGATTTAAATTATGTATAGAGAATATCTATATACCTCCAATCCTAAAGTATGACATATTTTGTAGTATAATTTGCTCTATAAACTATGTCCTATATTTAGAAACGGAGGAGTGGGAAGAATTTTCAGTAAAAAGTCATGAGAAATGAAATGAATCAGCAAAAACTATCCTATCTCTAGCTACTGTTAACTTTGTTTTTGAAACTGTCTCCTCTATTCATGTCTGTTTTAACCAGAGATTCTCTGATGAACCTTCCTTGGAGCCTTGTGTTCAACTGCTATTTCTTCGACGGACCAAGAGGAATCCAAAATTTACTTTTCTGCTATAAAAATGTAATCACAGTGATCACATGTCATTTTAACTTTGGAGGACTCATACATGAGTCACTCTTGAAAGTGACGTGACATGCATGCACTTCACTGTGTTTTTTCCCCTTTTTTGAATTTTTCATTTTAGGATTAGGTGTTTTCACTTCTTCCATCCTAAGGTTCTCTTTCAAAAATGTTTTTTTTTATTGCGTCACTCCTTTGCTCTGTTGCGAGCATAAAGCATAAAGAGGTGAAGGGATTAGGTCACCTTAGTGTGTGCCTTTGAATATTCTCTAGTGCTCTACAATATGTATTTAGAAAGAAAGTGGCATATAAACTAAGTACTCTCTCCAATCCTTGATATATTAGATAACTAATTTATAAATATTAAAAAAAATTAATTAAGTTAGTCATTTATAAAAAAAAATTGGTGTTGGTTTTCTTAAAATATTATTCCCTCCGCCATCTTTATATATAAGAGTCTTTTTTTGAATGGGCTTATTCTTAAATTTAAGATTCTTTTTGAGTTTGTCTTAACAATAAATGCATTTTTTCTCATTTTCCCCTCAATTAATTATTATACTACATACATTATCTTTCATCCTTTTTTTTTTCATTATTACTCTCTCTCTCACACACACATATTCATAAATAGAAGCAGTTTTGGAAAAACAATTCAATTTCCTACATAATTGTTACATTTAACTACTTTTAATTGCCTTTTAGAATCTCGTAATTCTGTTGATATGCTTTACATATAGGAATGATAGGTTAATCACTTACATTGGAACTAACCCTTTATTGAAAACCCTTTTAGCATGTGAAACTAACAGGAAAGGTTTGGAAAACAATTACAACCTCTGTTCCTAAATTTAGGGCCTAGATATGGATTTTACTTTTGTTTTAAATATAAGACCTCAATATACTTTGTTTTCCAAATTTATATTTTTTTTCCCTAAAATATTCTTATTGATTGCACTTACTAAGAGAGTTTTTATCAAAGGTTGTTCTAATGCACGTGATTAAAGAGAATATTTTAAGAAAACAAAGACAAATTTATTACAAATAATTAGACTAATAATTTCATTAACATTCATGAATTAGTTATATATCTCCTAAATTAAGGGCCGGAGGTAGTAAATATTTGGACGAGAAAGTGTGCTGAGGTTTTATATTCCAAAAAGTAAAACCCCCATTATTTCCCATTTAGGACCAAATGGAGTATTATCTTTGTAGACAAATAAGTATCCTTGGCATTTCACTTCTCAATGTGGAAATGATAAAAGTTAATCAGATGGAAGATAACAAAGAAGGAACACAAACTTCAAAATTGGTCCCTGAAAATTCAACACACAATTGAACCCAACACATTTTGTCAAAGAATATAATACATACACATTTGTAGAAGATAAAAGTCCAACCACCTTTACTTAGTGTTTTATCTCAGCCACACAACATACTTGGTCTGATTGTCTCTCTCACATAATTCTTTAGTCTCATGCTTATGCATAATTTTCCAGTTCTTTCAATCATGCCCAGATGATCCAAATCCACCTTTACTTAATGACTCGTTGGAAGATTTTCAACCAGCAAATCTTGTTTTGGATTTCAAATTTGTCAAAGCCAGATAATGAAATCATCACATTTTCTTTCCCACTTCTCTTTTCCTTTTCTACGGTTCATATTCTTACTCTGATTAGGACTTCTGATTACTTTTGATAATGTCTTCTACTTTCAGATTACCATACAACAACAATTCAATACTTTGATATTGTCTTGCCCAATGACAGAAAATCAATATAAAAGATATAGTTTGAGTCAACCAATCATAAATGAATACGTAATAAACATGTGAAACTCATCTTCCTGTGGTTTGATCTGCCTCTCTTTTTCTGTAAATTGAATCTATAAATGCAATCATCTTCAGTGAAATGCCAATGTTTTATATTGAGCTAAGATCCAATTTTTTTTGAGAAGTTTTCACTTAAAAATTGTGGGTATCTAGAAGTTTTTATTGGATTGATACTACCTCAAAAATGTTGAAGGAGGAGCAATGCCATCCTTGGCCCTTAAAAATGTTAACGGTCAATGTTATTAGGACAATTTTGCTCTTTTTAACTTCTAAATAACCACAGCAATCAACAATCAATGGAAATAAATAAAAGCAATCAACAATCAATGGCTTTCAACCTCTATTTTGTGAAGGATAGCTTTTTGTAGCCATCAGACAACTTATAGATAGCCAGAGCATCAATTTCAAACTAAACAGCAGACCCAGTGAATTTGTCAGTCTAATAGAAATAAATAAAAGCAGATTTAATTGCAGGCACAGAATATGACCCATATTTACAAATTGTTCATATTATTATATTCAAGACCGGTTACACTTTACAGTATACTAGTTAAGAATATAAACGAAGTAAAAAGCCAAAAAAAAAAAAAAGAAGAAGAAGAAGCAAATAACAGCAGTACAGTTCAAGTTCATGGTCCATTGGTATCTTGTGTATATATATAATCCGTATGAGCAGCCACAGTTTTTCTAACCAAACACTCTTCCCTGCCAAGTCCTTTACATAACTGATCATCAAAATCGTTATGCCTTGACTGTTCCTACATACACAGTCACAGACAAAATCACAAATAGGTACTGTGCATTAGTTCAAGCTCCAAACTCCGAAGTGACACAAACACAAATTAAGACTTAAAAAAAAGGTATATAACCATATAACCCACTTACAGGTGATGATGCTGCAAGATGAGGAGGATTATGAACTGATCTGTGAGGATCAGAATCTGGACTAAAGACTCTGTCTTCTGCAACACAGAGTACAATAAGAGAGATGATGAAAATAAGCATCGACTTAGCCATTTTTGTTAGCTCTTAAGTAGGCATACACATATAGTTTTCAGTATATAGAAATTGAAAGTATAGGAGGAGGAAGAAGAAGAGGGTAGGTTTTGGAATGATATGAAAGAAGTGGGGTTGTGGGGATTGAAGCTTTTTTCTCTGGGATGAAGATTTGATATGAAGATTACAATAATGGGGCTTTGAAATGAATGCGACCAGAAAGTCAAAACATATTCAATGTCCTCTATTATTAAAATGTATAAAGATCGATGCTTTCTGGCTTTTCGAGGAAACAACAATGTTTAATTAGGGAGACATTGTTGAGAAGTTCGTTCTTTTGTTTTTGTGAGGTTATTTTTTAAATTGTTCAGTTTTTGTGTGCATGTGATAATGAGAAACTAGTTGTACTAGTGGCAGATTGTATAATTGTACTCCCAACATCCTCACATGCATGGGGTGGACACCTGTTAATGTTATGGGGCGTCTTGGTGGTGGGCTATAACTTGCCTAATTTCCATCTTTTGATGAGATGTTTAGATTATCGATAGAAATTGCTTTTATAATATGAATTATGGTAGTATATAAAGTAAATATGTAAAAAAAATTTTGTTTGAATTTGTATGAACGTGTTCTCAAATATGTACTTACACTCCTCCCACAGTCACACTAGTACAATAAAAATGGACATGCAAGGGGGTTAACAATAGCGAAAGGGATAAATTGCTCCAACTTGGTGAATTAAGATTTTAAGTTTTACCCAACAATGTCTTAAATAAAATTACATACAATAGAAGGATATTTATTCATAGGACAAAAAAGAAGGACATTTAGACTAGTTAGAAATGACTCTTAGATCTTATCATTATGGTCCTATTTATAAGTCTCATTTGATCAAAAAATTTGGTCCTATTTATAAGTCATCTTTCAAGTAATAAATAAGGTTATGATAATTTTGCCCACATTAATTGTATCAATAAAAATAGACAGAGAAGAAAGAGTTGAAAGATACTCATTCATAAATGAGGGCAAAATTGAAAATTTACCTCATAATCATTGAGCTAACTACCTTTTCTTGGTATGTGTGATTTATTTAAAAGAGACTTATAAATAGGACCAGAGTGATATTTAAAAGTGATTTAGAGAAGGGTAGTTTAAGAAGTAAGACACCTCATTTTCTCACTCAGTCTAGAAAAGTACTATTTTGATTCTGCTTATAAGGTAGAGAGAGTAGACAATTTTTTGTCTTATTCATATGGAAGAGAGAAATCTTTCCTATAAATATACAAATTTATCATTCATTTATTATTGTTTTGACTTTATTCTTATATCGTATAATTTATATTAAATAGGGATAACATTTTAAAAATATTAACTTTTATAACAAGTTAATAAAGTTTAAAATTTTCTTTAATATGTGAGAAAAATGTTGATTCTTTTTAGACTTGATGGGTGACAAAACCCCACCAGATCTAAAAAGTCGACTCCAACCTTTAGACATATTGTACTAGTGTCATCCCATTAATAATATACCTATGTTTCTGTTTGTCATCTTTGATGTTCAATGTATGTCAGTAATAATTAATCCACGAGTTAAATTGAATAACTTTAATGAGTTTTCCAGAAGGTGTGTTATTATTTTAATAAAGGGAGAAATTGTGTGTATGATGATGCATGCGAGCATGTAATATTTGGGTAAAAGTGGCATTTAATTTAAGATAAAGCTAAGATGAAACAGCACGCTTCTTTAATTATTAAATAAAACATATGGAGCGTCTGTGTGTTTAATGCATCGATTATGTTATCGAGGCCCAGTGCCTGTCAGTTGAAATTTCATTTCTCAATAACGTAATATGCTCCTCATCAGCTCCTGTTTCGAAGTTGAGGAGATGATCAATTTACTGTAAATTATGTCATTAAATTTTTTATATAAATTTATAATTTTATCTTTTATTTAATATTGAGTAAGCTTTATTCCCGTGGGGTTATTGCATATTGAATATGGTAAAAATTAGAGAGTTGTTAAATTTTACAGTAAAGTTGATAAGATTTGTTTTTTTCTTGATTCTGGTAAAACATATTAAAAAGAATTTATAAATAGGGCCATAAAAGCAGTTGAAGTAGTGGCTTATTGCATTCCTTACTAAATTACTCTCTCCATCTCTATACCACTCTAATACTATTTATAAGTTTATTTTAATTAAAAATTTTGGTCTTATAAGTTTAATTTCATACTAATAAATGTTTTTCTTACAAATTTACCCTTATTAATTACAATAAACAAAAAGAATTATTAATATTGACTTTTGAAACCAATGATAAATAAAAGAAAAATTGAGAATTTAGATCATAATTAATGAGTTAACTAACTCTCATTAATATATGAGAATTAATTATTTTGAACTTATAAATAAAATCAAAGTGATATATAAGATCCCTTAAACTGAATCACAGATTCTAAAAAACAGTTAAAATTAGTTAACAGTAATAAATACGTACAAAGATACCCAAAAAATATAATTGTTTTTCGAAGACAGTGCTATTTATGAATGAGTAAGAAAGAAAGAGTAATGATAAGAAAAGAAAGAAAGAGAATGTATGATAAATAAATGATATAAGAGAATGAGAGTAAAATGGATAAAAGTGCATCAGAAAAGTCAAATGAGACTTTATAAAATGGTACAAGCTCATTCAAGAAAAGGGACCTTATATATATGGATGTAGGGAGTAACAAACTGCCATTTTGAAACTTTTGTTGTTTTAATAGTATTTTTGCGCTCTACTACTTCTCTTGTCATTAATGTAAGACTTATTTACCTAATTTGATCAGATTAAAGAAATTAGTTAAATGAATTAATATAACATATTTTTCTAAAAAAAATTTAATCATCTTTCTTATCTCTCTCAATCTCTCTTTTATTTACAGGTACAAAAAAGGCTTTTAAGACCGGAAGAAAAAGGCATCGTAAGACCGGATCAATAACCGGTCTCGTTCCAGGTGGTCTTAAAAGTCTGTTACTTTTAAGACCAGATTCGCAATCGGTCTTAAAAAATACTTTTAAGACCGGACTTTTAAAATATCCGGTCTTAAAAATCTCATTCTATCACAAAAAAAGGGGACTTTTAAGACCGGTTGCGAAAACACATCCAGTCTTAAAAGTCCCTTTCTATTACCCAAAAAAAAAAAAAACCTAGAAACCAGAAATTTGTCCAGGTGAGCAGCATATTAGGGATAAATTTGAATAATCTCCTTTGATACAAATCCAACACTACCATCCCATCCTTTTGGAGGCTGCATAGATCACATCATTTCATCACTTAAGTTAGACTACCATGATTCGATGAAGGATGAAAACTTTGAGTTCTCTTTGAAATGATATAGCAAGTGAGAAATTAACCTGATTCACGACATAGTATACTTTGAAACGACTGGGATAATTAGCAACAAGACAGTCCAATTCTTCCTGCATATATATAAATATGCAAATTACTATAAATGAGAAGTAAACAAACATTGTGTACCTTAAACAAAGACATACTTAGAACGTTACAGTGATTCCAGACCCTCCAGCAAGCATCCTAAAGATAAACCCATCCAGCATCCCGAATTGGTCTCAATTCATAAATTCTGGCTTGCAAATTTTCCAAGTCATAAAAGCAAAAATAAAATAAATCGAAGAAGACAAAGTAAAAATTGCGAACCTGGAGAAGCTAGAACCAAAACAAGAAACCTTTAGAGGAAAGAAGGTGAAAGCAATTTTCGTAACGTTAGAAAATTTGTAAGTGAGGTTCTTGAGATAAGATGAGATGAGTTGAAAAGAGTGAGGTAAAATTTAAAAGGTCGAAGAGAGGTTTGGAGAGTGAAATTCAATTTTCGAAGCGAGAAAATAAAAAATTCATCTTTTAGACTTATTAGACCGGACTTTTTAAACATCCGGTCTTAAAAGTATACTTTTTAGACCGAACTTGTTAAATATCCGGTCTTAAAAATCTTTTAGAGAAGTTTAGAGAGCGAAATTCAATTTTCTGAACAGGAAAATAAAAAATTCGTCTTTTAGACTTTTTAGACTAGACTTTTTAAATATCCGGTCTTAAAAGTATACTTTTTAGAGATTTAGAGAGCGAAAATCAATTTTTGAGATGGGGAAATAAAAAATTCATCTTTTAGACTTTTTAGACCGGATTTTTAAACATAAGGTCTTAAAAGTCTAAGAGAGCGAAATTCAATTTTCAGAGTGGGAAAATAAAAAATTTCATCTTTTAGATTTTTTAAACCGGACTTTTTAAATATTCGGTCTTAAAAGTCTATTTTCTAGAGATTTAGAGAGCGAAATTCAATTTTTTGAGCGGAAAAATAAAAAATTCATCTTTTAGACTTTATAAACATCCGGTCTTAAAAGTCTAAGAGAGTAAAATTCAATTTTCGGAGTGGGAAAATAAAAAATTTATTTTTTAGACTTTTTAGACCAGACTTTTTTAAACATCCGGTCTTAAAAGTGCTCTATATATTTGTTGGAAGTTCAGATTTAATTAGTTAGCGTATACAATTATATTATGCAATTATCTTAATTAAGTTGTTAGAGAGATTTTCATAATTAAGTTAGCAGATTATGATTTTTTTAATTTCGTAATTATATTCCTGATTGTAATCCCTAGATTATATTATGCAATTATCTTAATTAAGTTGTTAGAGAGATCTTAGAAATTAAGTTAGCATATTATGATTTTTTGAATTTCGTAATTATATTTTTTATTGTAATCCCTAGATTATAGGAACTTCCTAGGTCAAAAGATTATTTACTTATTAGCATCTGTATATAATTCCAATTAAGCGAAGGATTAAAGCATTGCATTCTCGAACTCATCGCTGATCGGCGTCTTCTCAAAATATTTATGAAATTGCCACCGGTCATACTTTTAAGACCAGATCTTTTCTAATCCGGTCTTAAAAGTATTCTATATATTTACAAAAAGCCACTGGTCATATTTTTAAAACCGATCCTTTATAATCCGGTCTAAAAAGTTCTTTATATTTACAAAACTGCCACCGGTTATACTTTTAAAACTTGATTCTCTATAATCCGGTCTAAATGAGGCGGTCTTAAAGCATTTTTTTACACTAGTAATTTGATTATTGTTGGATATCATCACTAAGGGTAAATTAAAAAAATATTAATAAATATATAGAAAATAAATCTTACATTTAGACCAATATTAACTTTTTGAACATGTCATACATTAACAACAAACATATGAGTAGTATAATATAGGACATTCGTACTATGTCTCATGTATTTAAAGAAGATTTAATTATTATAATAAAAATAAAAATAAACTTATTTTTCCTATTTTGCTCTCCTATCACTATTACCTACAAGTTCTCGCGCATAATTACTCAACGGATATTGACCAACAAAGAGGTAAAGATGCAAATATATTTCTTCAAGCTATAAAATGTCTTGGTTTTGGAAAGCAATTTGTAATATTGTCAGTCATCTTAGGGTATTAGATTAGTTTTTAAAGAATAGCTTTTATAATTTATGAGACAACTATATAAGAAAATTTTATCTTACAAAAAAATAACTTATAAAACTAGTCTTGGAGAGTAGAAGTGGGAGCTCTATTCCTCTTAATTACCCTCTATGGTAGCCCATACAATAAAGATTTGCTTCTACTGAACCTCTTCCATTGTATGGCAGATCTTATAATGCATACCTCGTTATATTGTTAGAGATGAATACCGATCGATTATGCTTGAACCCACTTCCCACAAAATCATTTTTGAAAATTTCCGTGATCAATATTTCTACCTCTCAAATTTGTTATTTATACAAAAAATTCTTCATTACGCCATTTCATCTCGTCATGTTCTCGAGAAACACCACATCGACACCCCAACTATATGCTGATTTGGCAGCCAATTTGAAGAATCTTTGACTCACTTGTTCACCGCACGCATACAAAAAAAGGCTTTTAAGACTGGACGAAAGAGGGCCGTAAGACTGGATCCATGACTGGTCTCGTTCCAGGTGGTTTTAAAGTTTATAACTTTTAAGATCGGACACGAACTGGTCTTAAATATATATTTCAAGACCGAACATTAAAAAACAATAGGTCTCTAAAATCGTACTATATGGACCTGATATATATTTTGTTCGGTCTTAAAACAAAAGTTTTAGGACCGGACAAATAAAATGGTCGGTCTAAAAAATATAACTTTTAAGATTGAACAACAGAACATCCGGTCTAAAATTTTTCTCACCTATAAGATTGGATAGACAAATACAACAAAAGTTTGAGGACTGAACATATAAAATGGCCGATTTTAAAAATATAACTTTTAAGACCGGACAAAAGAACATCTAGTCTAAAACTTCTCACCTGTAAGACCGGACAAACAAATACACTGATCTCACAAAACCAAAAATTAAGACCTTACAATTACATACTCCGGTCTTAAAAGTATGACTTTTAAGACTGGACTAAAATATATATCCAGTCTTAAAAGTCGGTCTTAAAAGTATGACTTTTAAGACTGGACTAAAATATATATCCAGTCTTAAAAGTTGGTCTTTTTAGATTGGTTTATTAGGACTTGTAAGACCCTAAAGAAAAACATCCGTTCTAAAAAGTCTGACTTTTAAGACTGGGCTACTAAATACACCGGCCTTAAAAGTGGAATTTTCCCCTGTTCTACTTCCTGATCATACCACATCCGTCACCCAATTCAACATCTAAAAGATAGTACTCTAAGCTACAAACTATGTATATATGAACAATCCATTATAAATTACTATAATTGAATAGGAAATGGATACAAATATTATTTATCAGGCCATGAGTTATATCGTGGCATCTTAATGAATATATATACGATTATAGTACACACCTAATAAATGAATAATATACAATAAGGTAAGTTACAAATACAATGAGTTACAAAGACTGTACAACACCTAAATGAACATATACATGCCAATTCACCTTGTCTTCATTGGATTCTCACCCAATAGCAACATAACTAACATTCCTCTTCTTTTGTAACAAGCCCCTTTCAATCGGATCCTACAAAAAATATAAAAGCAAGAACAAAAGCTTCACAGTCAGTGACATTGTTTAAGAACATATAGAAGGAATATATTTAAAACTTTAAAGTTTTCAAACAATTCTGCATATGAATATTACCTTATGAATTGTTTCTTTTATAAAGGGATATCCTCCCATATCCATTCATGATGATCATTTATTATTTTGGATTCATTATCCACTTTATCTTCTTCATTCATGACCAGTGGACCTCTTGAAAAAGTAGCACTCTTAGGAAAACCATAATTTGAATGAATTTCCTCATCAATATCAATGACTATTTTTCCTTGGAGAGCTACATACAATATCTTATTTTTTTATCAGTGATATAGAACACTTGTTTCGCCTGGTCTGCTATGATAAAAGGTTTATCTCCAAAACTTCTACTCTTGATGTCGACTAATGTAAATCCTAGCTAATCTATCTGAACACCATTATTGATATTAACCCACTTACATTTAAAAATGGGAAAATTATTTTTAACATAGTCCACCTCCCAAATCTCGTTAATAACCCCATAATAAGGCATGACTTCCAATTTAAGCATCTTGTCTTTCGAACTGGAGAAGTGCATAGAATCAGCCTCTAACATAACACCACTATTTTGGACGGTGCTCCTATCATCTAGGGACTTCGTGTAAAATGTATAACCATTGATCACATACGAATTGCAACTTATGACATCAACCTCAGAACTACATGCTAACCATTTTATTATATCAGAAACACATTCATCTTCCTCAACCTTTTGTTTGAATCAATTTGCAAAAGTTCTATTATGCTATCTAATTAACCTTTGTTCAGTATTCAATTATTTTCTTTCTTGATTGCTTCTTTAAGTGCATCTATGATGGCTTGAACTTCATCAACATTATACAATATGTATAAGTGGACTTGGGACAATTCATCAGGATCCACACTCTATACTGAAGCCCCTCGTCTACCTCCTTCAGCATGCTGATGTTTAGGAAGCCAATATGTCTTACTTTAGCCAAATAATTTTGACAAAATTCCATGGCTTCTTCATATAAATATTTCTGAACAATTGATACTTTTGTTGGTTATGATTAGTTTTGATGATGTCTTATATAGATGCCATTAGCAAGAGCAAAAAGTTTATATCATATATATTGTCTAATTGCTACATTTAATGTAGATTTGTTCATGTGGAGAAAGAACAAGAGAATAGAAGAAAGAAAGAGTTGATTCATGGAGAATAATCAAGAAGAGAGAAGAAAGAAAGAAGAACTTGCTGAATAAACTGAGAAAATCATTATACAAGTTCTTAGTTTGATTCTTGAAGTCTCCAAGATCAAATGGAAGTTGGGATGGCTCAATTCAGAGTTAAAACAAGCATATATCAGGTTCTGGATGAGCAAAATCGAGCCACATACTCAAAAGTCAAGTTTACTGCATTACAGGAAGTGATCTGCCTCAAAAGTCTGGAACTGTCAAAACTCGAGTTAGTCACTTAATGACTCGAGTTTGTAGTATCTTCAGCAACTCTGGTGTCTCTGGATCAGCAAAACTCGAGTTAGCTAATGTAAACTCGAGTTTGGAACTCAAAACTCGAGTTAGTCACTTAATGACTCGAGTTTAGCAAGCTTTCAGCAACTCTGTCCGACTCTATTTCACGATCAGAACTAGCGACCTCTGGTAACTTGATGATATCTCCCAAACCAGAGATCGGTTTAAGGTGAAATCAATTCTGTATGAAACTAGACATCCAATGCGTCATCTTGACAAAGTTTCATACCCAAAGAAGCTGAGATGAGAGAGCTATGAATTTCAGAAGTTGGAACAGGAATTCACGCCACATAGCAGACCAAGCTTCAATGATTTGAGTGTATCTCACAATCTACACATCAGAATGAGCTGAAATTGGTGGTATATGAAAGTAGACTCACATACCTTTCCAGAAACATAAAGATCATGGAAAACAAAGATCAAATGAGTGAGATATGATCTTCGAAAGTTGACTATAAGTTCAAGAAGCTGCAAAAACGCTGGCAAAGAACAATCTTCATTCATCAGATCATAACTATCAGCATACAGTGAGTTTGGAGCTGATTCTTCTTGCAATGGAAAGAAGACTTAAAGAGCTTTATGGAGATAGGTACTGGATTCCAGGGATTGATCTTTATCAGGTTAGAAAGCAAAGAACTTGTGAGAAGGATGTTTGACTGAGCCATGGAGAAGAAAACTCGAGTTTGTGTTAGCAAACTCCAGTTTGAGACTTGACAGAAAGATATTCAATTTTACATAAAATCCAAACTCGAGTCTACATAGACAAACTTGAGTCTGTACAGACACAGAAAGGAATCCAAAATTTTCACATCAAGCTAAACTCCAGTTTGCAAATCAAACTTGAAGTCTAGAAGATACAGAGAGCACTCAGCAAGCCAAACTCGAGTCTAGATTCCCTAACTCGAGTTTAGACCAAACAGAAAGGAACCCAGAAAACTCAATAGACTCCCAAACTCTAATCTGGCCTTCCAAACTCCAGTTTGCACTTGACCCAGATAAACCTCAAATATTTTAGTAGTCACTGAAACTCGAGTTTGCTTCCCAAACTCGAGTCTGGATCATACAGAAAGATCATCCATTTTGGTTACACTACAAACTCCAGTCTATGACCCTAAACTCCAGTCTGGAAAATCACGAACTTAGGCTTGTTCTTGAAACATAGACCCAAACTCGAGTTGGTCACTAATTGACTCGAGTTTAGCTTCCGGACCAAAATTCCATCCCAAGTCCAGAGCCCGATAAACTCAAGTTAGCTTTTACAGACTGCAAGTTTAGACCACTAATCAACAGACATGCTTTCTGGATGAACCCCAAACTTGAGTCTGGAAGAACAAACTCGAGTTTGCATTGGGAATTTTGAAAAATCAAATGATGTTGATCTGCGAAATCTTAATGGGTGTTCCTGAAATTATTTCCTCATATGATATTATTGTTTCTAATGTCCTTGATGAATTTTTGAGTGTTTTTCAGATAAGGTTTAGCCAAGATCAAGGTGAGATCAAGATTCAGGATAAATGCATTAAATGACGAACCTAGAACATGGCTGATCCTTCTCTCTTATCCTAGATGTTCAGCTCAGACCGTTGTAACTCATAAGAATCATCTCAAACGGTCAAATTAAGTTTATGGAATGACAAGAATTCTGGAAGACCTTCTAGAACAACTAAATTCTAAGATTCCAGCTAAGAATTCAAGAACAGAGCAAAATATGCTACTGCCAGTTTTCCAGAATTACAGCTGAACATTAGAGAAGAAAATGCAACGGCTAGTTCCTATTCTTCATCTAAATAAGAAGCCCAGAAACGAAGAACAAGAGACACATATACAAGAAGGAGAACAAGAACAGTGACGTGAGCTTACACAGTGAAAATGCCAATATTCTAACGTCTGCTTCATCTACTCTCTGAATATCTCAATGATCATATATCTAGCTTAGAGAGTGAGATTATATGTATTGTGCTTCAGTGTTTATTCACTTACTTCTGAAAGAGAAGATTAATTGTAAACATCCTATTATTCTGAAAGTTACTTAAGATTGGGTGATCTTGAGTAGGAAACACTTTGTTGTGATTACAGCTTGTAAGGGGAGTGAATCCGAGTGTGGGATTACTTCAAGTACAGAGTGTGTAATCAAGCAAGTGAATTGATTATGGTTTGTAAGGGGGAGTGAATCCTAGTGAGAGGATTACTTCAAGTACAGAACGTGTAATCAAGTTCAAAGCAAATAATGGATTGAAAATCTCAAGTGAAGCTTAGGGACTGGACGTAGGTCAAAAATTGGACCGAACCAGGATAAATCACAGTTTGCATACTCTCTTCCCTTATCTTTTACATTTCCAGTATATGCTCATCTTTAGATATCTAATTGTCAATTTATAAATTGTGAAAAGTTTTTTAAAAGTTCCTAAAGTTTATCAAACACTCAATTCATCCCCCCTCTTGGGTGATAGCTAGGTCCAACAACTTTTGGCCAGTAAGCGTTCTTCACATACTCTTTTAAAAATTTCATAAAACTTTCAATTGGGTACATCCATCATAAATGGATAGGGCCGCACAACTTTATCTCTCTTACTAGATGAACAATTGGATGAACCATGATGTCAAAAAATGTAAGAAGACAAAGCTTCTCAAGCTAGCATAATATCAGATATCCTTCATTTTCCAATTCATCCAATTTTACAATCTCAAAAACGTTCATATAAATTGCATCGAAGAAGAAACAAAGTCTAGTCAAAATATGTTGAAGATCATACTCGGCAATGCCTCGAATAGCTACTGGGAGTAACTATTGCATTAAGACATGACAATCATGAAACCTTTGGCCTACTAAGTTCAAGTCCTTTCTCGATACAAGCCTTTTAAAATTTGAAGAATACCCCGAGGGAACTTTTGTGCCATGTAAACACTAACAAAAGTTTCTCTTCTCATCCTTATACAATGTATGAAAAGTCGGGGGACAATAAGTTCTCTTACCATATGGCTTTGGATGTAAGTCTTCGCGTATTCCCATTGTTTGCAAATTTAATCTTGCCTTCTCACCATCCTTGGAACTACCTTGCATGTTTAGAAGCATGACAACAATGTTGTCACATACGTTTTGTTAGTTCTCTATGTGTTTTGATGATAACAGACCATTGTAAACTACAAGTCTTTTAGCAGAAAGAAAAATAAGTATTTTGAACTTAGGCAAACTCGAGCCTAACTTAATAGACTCAAGCCTGCTCGTGATAGAGAGCAAAGTTCATGTTTTATAACTAAGGCAAACTCGAGCCTGTTGTGGTAAACTTGAGCCTGCATCTTACAGAGAGCAAATCAAGTTTTTGGCTCTTAGTTAGACTCGAGCCCACCTAAAATAAACTCGAGCTTGTGGCTTATAGAAAGCATGTCACGTTTTTCACTTGAGCATGGATTTCTTAACTCAAGCCTAAGTCTTACAGAGAGCTCCTCAAACAGAATTTCATGTGAGTAGACTCGAGCCTATGAAATTAGACTTGAGCCTGACCCTTCCAGAGAGCAATCAAATGTTCACTCAAAAATAGGCTCAAGCATAATGTTTTTCACTTAAGCCTATTTCAGATTTAAAGAAGTTTTAAAAGCGTATGGCTAAAACAAACTCGAGCCTAACACTTACAGACTCGAGTTTGGCACAAACAGAGAGCTATTAAAGTTTTATGGCCCGAGAAGACTCGAGCCTAAGGATTTTCACTCAAGCCTACGTCTTTGTATTTAAACTTCTTCTCATTGCAAACAGCTCTAGACTCGAGCCTATCACTAATAGACTCGAGCCTGTGCCATGTTCCAGAATACTTTCAAACACTCCACGATAAACACTAAAATCCAAAGGGCAAACTCAAGCCTGCTGACTTTATGCTTGAGTGCACACAAACAAACTCGAGCCTACTGATGTTAGACTTGAGCCTAACGAGATCTCTGTTTTATTCTCCGAGTGTTTGATATTTCTGATTCATTCTCATGATGCGTTTTACACTTATATAAGTTTACGAATCATCATATATATGTTTGATAAGTTTGTTCATGAGTTACATATTACATTAACACGTTTTGAGCTTCAGATCAGTATAGGTTAAGAGCATTTAATGCAGGACCAAAAATCAGACTGAAACTTCTCCTCTATCCCAATGGTTCAGCACAGACCATTATGGATCAACCAAATCACTCTCCAACGGTCAAAAATGGGTTATGGAATGGCAAGAATATTGGAAGAACATTTGCAATAGCTATATCCAAGATTCCAGCCGAGAATTGAAGAAATGACGAAAAATATGCAATAGCCATTTTCCAGATTTGCAGCTGAACATTAGAGAAGAAAATGCAACGGCTAGTTTCACTGGTTAATCTATAAATACCCACGAAGAAGAAGAGCAAGATACACAACAGAATTACATCTGATTGCTTCTTTGATCTTTAAGCTCTGTTTATGCGAAATATTTTTGAACTTCAGTGTTTATGATTATTTGCTCTTTAAGAGAGTGTGATTTCAAAAATCATTTTCTGATTACTTGTTGTGTGAAAACTCAAGGTTGTGGAACCTATGAGTTGGGTAGTTTAATTACAAAGTGTAAGGGGGAGAAAGTCTTAGGTAATTGGGATTGCATGTGATTTACATTGTTGTAATTAAAGCTCACTGAGATATTCGAAATACCCAGAAGATATTTGGGGACTAGACATAGATCAAAGTTGAAACCGAACCAATATAAATCCTTTGTGTCCAGCTTTTCTTCCTTCTCCCTTTTTACTTCAAGTTTTCAAAACTTAGATATCATTGAAAAGAATTTTTTTTTAAATCCCCAATTCACCCCCCTCATGGTGATTTCTTCCATCTTCACTTTTTTCTCCACATGCATGACATCAATACAGTGTCTCACTTCAAGATTGCGCCAATATGAAAGATCGAAGAATACAAATATCTTTTTCCATATATTTATTTCTTTTCTACTCTTTGTAGTCTTACCGAAGATGACACGGATATTTTTCACCTTTTCATAAACTTGCTCCCAGTCAATGCCACTGAAACATCTTCATACTCCTGGCCACCAAAAAAATGCTTTCTTTAATCGATGATATGGGTGGCCCAGTCTAAGAAATCTCCTATGTCCAAGATAAACTGTCTTTCTACCATGTTAAATTTGATGGTGTGCCTTCCTCACAAATCGAACATGCTTTATGGCCTTTTATACTATACCTTGACAAGTTCCTATAAGTTGAGAAATTGTTAATAATACAGAATATCATGACTTGCAATTTAAAAACCTCCTTGAAAGAGCAAAAAATATCGACACCTTCTTCCCACAACTCCTTCAAGTCTTCGATCAAGGGCTCAAGGTAAACATTAAAGTCATTTCTCGAGTTGTTTTGGTCCCGAAATAAAGATAGACAACATGATGTACTTTTGTTTCATGCATAATATAGAAGATAAGTTTGTAAATAATTAGGAGCACATGCCATGAGCTATGTATAATGCTAAGGCTACCATAGTGATTCATGCCATCCATGGTAAGGGAAAGCCCTTGTTCCTAGGTTCTTCGCCAAAGTTAGGAAATAAGTGATCTATTTTCTTCCATAGAGAAGAATTAGCTGGATGTCGAAGCTTTCCATTAGAAATCCTCTCATCTGCATGCCACCTCAAATTTTTTGCATCATTTTCATTAGCAAACAAGCGTGTGAACCTTCGTATGATTGGAAGATATCACAACACTTTTGCAGGCCCCTTATTTGATTTGTACTTTGGGGTTTCACATATTGGACAATTCTTCCTATCTTCAAACCCATTTCTATACAATATGCATTCATTCGGGCATGCATGAATCTTTTTGTACTCCATCCTAGTGGACAAAGTATTTTCTTAGCATCATAGTATCAATATGGCAACACATTATCATCTGGAAGCATGTCCTTAAAAGACTCAAGCATTTCTAAAACAACTCTTGTCGCTCCACCCATGATATGCTTTCAAGCTAACCAATTTCAATACAGTGTTCAACAATTGGTACTTTTTACACCCAGGGTACAACGTCGTCTCTACATCACTGCACATATTACCATATCCATGTGATTGCTTAAATTCCCTTTCTCCATCATCACGAATAATGTCCTCTATGCGATGATCCATCCCGTGTCATTATCATTAAAGGACACTTCACTATGTTGAGTGCACTTAGCATTTTTTCACCATACCATACCCATATTGTATATGTCTTACAAAATCCTTTACGAGTTAAATGTGCGTATATAAGTTTAGGACTTAATCGCCTGTCATTCAAACATTCTACATATGGTCAATAAAACCTCCCACTATCATTATGGGCTTTTCTTTTAGCAACTTTTATAAATTCCCTCACCACATTCTCATATTCAATACTCATTCGTAAAACACCTATCCAACTATGATCCATAGTAGAATCCTTATAGACAGAAATATTTAACATACAATATGTGGGAAAAAACAAAAATTGCATATAAACTAAGCCAAGTCCAAATGCATATGCTCAATATAGGTTATGTAATTTTTTTTTTGAAGGAGTAACTTTGCCCATTAATTGCATCCTGAATAATCACTCTTGATCATAAATGTATCACAGTGAATGCAAGAAGCACAATAAATGCATGATGTGGAAAATAAATGCATCGCATGAAAGTCTTGTGGACTCACCTATAGCATATAAATTCAAATTCTTTGGCTGGGGATTTCTTCTCCACAAACGTTGATGTTGCAAAGAACACAAGTAACCATAAAAACACTTGTTGGTCAGTTGGATAGGTATTAAGTGTAAATATAAACTTGAAAATACAATATTCATTAACAACAGAGGAACCCACAAGAACATTTCATTGATTTCGTTCAACCCATGGAAAAACCCAGAACGATAAGCAAAAAAATCAAAAAGTTATATAACTAAAATACCTCTTACAGCTTGGTATATTGCAATTTAGCTAAGGAACCAACCAGAAAGTGATAAGCTAACTAGTATTAGCTTGTCGAGAGAGCAACGTGCAATAGCTACGAAGCAACACACAAACACTGGAGACAAAACATGAGTTATCACTTTCGGCGTGACAAGAGAAGTTCATAGAGGGAAATTTAACTTTTTCGCGCAACAAAGACATTATATATTTAATTTTATTAAGACCGGTTAATTATAAAGTATCCAGTCCTAAAGGTATTCATTTAAAATATTTAAGGCAGGAGTTTTAAGACTAGATAATTATAAAGAATTCGGTCAAAAAGGATTATTTAAGACCGAAGGCTTACAAGAATCCGGTCCTAAAGGTACTCATTTTCATTATTTAAGACCGGAGGTTAAAAAACATTCGGTCATAAATGTCAAATATTTCTTAGAGCGGTTACTTATAAAGTATCCGGTCTTAAAGATCCTCATTTTTAAAAAAATTAAACTAAAAGATTGTAGCAACAATTGAATGGAAATAAAGGATACTCGAGAATAAGCTTTTTCCATTAATGGATAATATGAACAAAAAGAAGATATAAGCTTAGTTCTTTTTTATCTTTACATTACTAGAGAATATGCAAGTACAGAAGAAAAATAAGAACAACAAACTGAAAATTAACAACAGCAATATATAATGTGACTAAAAATCCTAATGCTTAATATCGGCTAATGTCTTGGTGATATCGATATAAACAGCAGACATTTCCTGCCATATATCAACAATTTCCTATGTTATGCATGTCAGTATCAATTCATCATCAGAGGGAAGAGTGGAGGGGTCAATTGTAGGCGCGCTGGGGCCAAGAGGTTGGCGAATATTGTCAAAACTCTTTAGAAGGGGAGTGGCAACCTCTTTCTTGTCTGAAGGCTGGAGGGGGTTAGCAACCTCTTCATCATCCGAAATAACAAAGGGTGTAACAACTTGAGACTCGTCCATCAAAATAGAACACACTCGAGAAGAGCAAAGAGATACAAGGTAGGCACGAGCATGAAGAGTACCTCTATGAGTAGTGATCTTGTATCCAACCATTGTCTTGGCATAAAGGATTATCAGGGACGTAGTGAGGAGTTAGGGCAGAGAGATTGCTAGTAAGAGTTAGAGCAAAGAGATACGAAATATGTGAGAATGAATGGGATTCATTTGGCATGTATAATTAGTGAATAATTTTTAAGAGCGTGTTTTTTAAATATCCAGTCCTAAATTTACTTTTAAGACTGGTTTCTTATAAAGCAGTCGATCCTAAAAGTATATATTTGAATTTTTCAATTAAATAACTTTTAATACCTAATTATTATATTTATCCGCTTCTAAAGGTCAATTATTTATTTTTAAGTTGAAACAATCAGAATTAGAGTAGAAAGATACGAAATACGTGGTATTCAATTGGCATATAATTAGTAAATAATTTTAAGAGCGTATTTTATAAATATCTGGTTCGAAATGTACTTTTAAGACCGATTTTCTATAAGTAGCTGGTCCTAAAAGTATATAATTGAAATTTGTAAATACCTTTAAGACCTCATTTTAATGGCCTGTCTTAAAAATACTTTTAAGACTGTATTTTTAAAATATTAGGTCCTAAAAGTCTCTCCTTAATTTTTTCTATGAATTTTTTCTATATAAATTAAATGCCTTATATTTATAAGAATGGTTGTCTTACAATATACGGTCTTAAAAGTTCCATCGTTTTAAATTTCCAAATTGGAGAGTCATATCATTACATTCTATGTTCAATGAATGCTTCAGAGTTTCTTCAACTTAGTATGTGTCTCTTGGTATTCTGAGGACACTCCAACGATGATGCTCTATTTAAGCCCCTCGTTACTTTAGTTTCTTCACATCCTCATTTTTTCCCTACAAACTCCACTCCGAGCCTAGCCTCCACCATAATGGCTGCACCAAATTATTGGGTCCTCCTTAAACACAAAGGCCTCCTCCATTACCGTCGAACTCATCCTCCAAGCAGATGTTGGAGCACCTGATGGCCCACGTCGATCACATTGATTGAAGCCTCAGTAAATTGGTTGACCTGATTCACACTGTCAACTGCAACCTCAACATGGTATTCCACGCCAATGATGTGGAGTACCATTCTTCTCAAGTTGATTAGGACTCCAGTAACTCCTCCTCCTCTGGCAACGATATGAAGGATTAATTTGAAGCTTTTATCTTTTTTTTTTTTATGTACTTTGTATTGTTTCCCTTTATCGGGTAGCATAAATAAAGTTATAATAATGAATAATATATGTTTGGTTAAATGTTGTTGGAGTACTTCTTTAAGACATTTCAATCTGTTTTGGACAACCTTGGATTACCCTTGAGTTACCCTTGTGTTTAACGAATAATATTGATCATATAATTAATAACGTTTCAATAATAACGAATCATATTCACATGGATAAGATCACCGCATGCATATAAATTAAAATTAGAATATAAAATTAATAAACCATTTTAAAATAAAAATCACATAATAACAACATTAATTAAGAACAAACAAAACAAATTAAAGTCCTCGTGAGTCCTTGTTAATTAATTAATTGACTTTGAAATTAAAACTCACAAAATACAATGTTAAGAACAAACAAAACAAACAAACAAAATTTACATTGTTTGAACAAACGTATATACAAACAAGTAACTAGAATGAGAGAAGGCTAGAGCATTGTCTTGAAACCCCATGCATGCGAGAGTATATTGGTGAGAGTTGTACTATAATATTGAAACCCCATGCATGCGAGCATGTGACATGATGGGGTTATGCATTATAATGACTCTTGTCAGTTCTTGGTAACTCGAGCCTAAGTTTGAGCTGTTATATTGAAATATATTTTGATAACTCTAGCCAATACTCAGTGACTCGAGTTTTATTTGCCAAGTCCAGGAGGATCATTAGACTGAGACTTTAACAACCTATCCACTTTGTTAGTTGAAGTCCACAATGTGTTGTGAATATTGGTGAGTCTTTCACTATGATCTTAAATATGGCTACTAAGATTGCCAACTTCCTCTTTGATTTCCTCTTAATCAGCATGTACCCTGGTGACCTCATTCACAAACTTGCCCATCTCAGCCTCCAATTTCTCAATTAGCTCATGACTTTGAGCTATCATAGCTACTTGAAGATGACCAACACATTCAGAGACAGCCTTTTCCACTATAGTCTTTATTGTAGCTCCAAGTGTAAAAGGTAGAGGTTGTGAACATTGTTCTTAAGCAGGTTCAAATTGTGCCTCTTGAGCTCTAGACTTATAAGCTCTTGATCTAGATAGGGCGGGTTCTTGATTGCCTAAATCCTTCTTCAAATGAAATCTTCATCAAATTCAAATGATGTTTTCCAAACATCTCAGGCTTCTTAGGAGGCTCATTCTTCTCTAGGTACTAAACCTTTTCATGAAACAAAATAACAGAGATAAAGTTTGGGAGAGGGATGGTTGAATTCTTCTTAAAATGAACATAGAATCTTTTCATTTCATTGAGAATCCAGTGTCTAAGATTATAAGGAATCTTATTCACAAATGAAGCAAAAAGAGAGTAGTCCTTTTGTGTAAAGTGTGTTAAATTCTTCCCCTTTTGTACTAAGTTCCTTGAGTAAATATACCACAAGGCCCTATGCACTAGGGGCATGACAATAGGAGAAAAACTGAGTTTCCCTATTAGTTTACTTAGTGGTTCATCTAGTCAAAGGATTTTAAAAATTTGCTCATTGTCATAATGAAATTCAGGAGGAGAAGGAGGATTAGAGACCAAAAGAAAAGAATTTATGTAATTAGTGGTAATTTTCATAAGGTTTATACTAAGGCGAAAGATCAAGATTGCAATCTTACCTCATTTTTCCATGTCTAGATGAATAGTTGGACAGAAGTTCATAAGGGCATAATCCTTTCTAAATTTCTTTCCTTCATCGGTAGAAAACATAATAGGTCCACAAGCGAATTTAAAAGAAGGGATAGGTTGATGATAAATGGCTTAAAGAGACAGTTTTGGAAATAGCACCTTAGAGCTAGATGGCTCTTGAACCTTAGAAGCAGAGGTTTTTCTTTGAGGAGTACCTCAAAATTTAGACGAAGGAACAGGCTTCTTCTTCAGTTTCTTCAATTTCTTGGGTGATGGTTCGTTGGACACCACCTTCGACTGACATCTTCTTAGAGGTTGCTTGGATCGTCTAGGGCGTTTCAATGGTTCTAGAGATGAAGATTAAGTCGCCTCATAGTCTAAATCACAACCTATGGACATGGCAGAGGTTTTGGAGATGGATTTGGGGGGCATGGTAAGGTTACGGCTCGAGTTAGGGGTCAGGTTTTTTAGACAAACCTGAGAGAAGACTTGAGTAAAATGAGAAGTAAAAATCTGAAGTCGAGAACAGAGATTTAAATAGGAAGCCATAAACTCGAGTTTCAACTTGTTGACTCGAGCCAAATACACTTCTAAAAATGACTAATTGTTAGCCTTCGTGTGACTTGAGTTTGGAACTTCTCACTCGAGTCAAATAGTCTTCTCAAAATGACTATTTGTCGGCCTTCGCGTGACTCGAGTTTGGCACTTCTTGGCTCAAGCCTCCCATGTTTTTTAAAGTTAAATGAAGACTTTTAGGACTGGTCATTTATAAAATAGTTGGTCCTAAGAGTCTGCCATATTTTTTTAAAGTAAACCAAGAATTTTAGAACCGAACATTTATAAAATAGTCGGTCTTAAAAGGCTTGTTAAAAGACTTTTAGGATCGGACATATATAAAATAGACAGTCCTAAAAGTCTCGCCTTTTTGGACCAGACAGATATAAAATAGACGGTCCTAAAAGTCTCAAATATTTTTAAAAGACTTTTAGGACCGAACATTTATAAAATAGCCAGTCCTAAAAGTCTCACATATTTCTTAAAAGACTTTTAAGACTGGACATTTATAAAATAGCTGCTCCTAAAAGTCTCGCGCAAATATTTTTTAAAAGACTTTTAGGATCGAACATTTACAAATTTATAATCAACTTATTTATAGCATCCTATCCTAAAGGTTTAAGCACTAACACCATGAAATAAATTCACCAACAAAAAATGGAAAACATCAATTGGTTGAAAATGAATAAACAAATTTATTAATTATTGGTCAATAAATGTACATATATATTGTACAATTGTTCATTTACAGAAGATGGTTGTTGCTACAACATATATTTACAAATTAATTTAGGACTTTGCGAGTTCCTCACACAGATATTCACAAATCACTTGGCATAACCGCTCAATAGCACCATCAGGAAAGGGGTCAGCACAAGCAAATATCTGTAACATCAAAAACAAAAATATATATGTTAGTCCTTAATTCTTTACATCAAAGGGATAGTCAGAATAAGCAAACGTATGTAATATCAAATACATTTACCTCTTCAATGATAGTCAGAATTCTTTGCATGATAATATTATACATGTTTCTGATGATGTAAAACCCATATAAATTGGACGCAGGTGGTTGCCGACGTATCTAAAAACGAATAAGAAATATATATAAGAGCATACATTGCTTATTGACCAAGTTCACAAGGTAGTGTGCCAGTGTCTAAATATGTACTAACCTTTGGCATGATCCATATAGGCTTTTTAACCCGAAACCTAAGCTTTTTCTTGAACTTCTTTTGGAATTCCATCTTGGGCCTATTATCAAAATTACAAATTTAATTTTTTAATAATGGTCACTAAAAATTCACAGCAGAGATTTCAGACAAGACAAGCAAAATGACATGCTTACTTGTCCACAATCTGCTTCAATGTAGGCACTGGATCCTTGTGAAGAGAGCCTAGAAAGACCACTTTATTCTCATCCACATATAGGAGGAACAACTACCAATGTTGACTGAAAATTCATAACAGACAAGTATTCAGTAATATGTATGTAGTATAATTAAGTGAATTGCATACAATAATTATGATATGTACCTATAGTTGAATGGTTCCATATACCACCTTCTCATACTGGTACACAACCTCTTAGTTATATATTCTTGTCTCTCCTTTACAAGTAGCACACTTATGTAGTCTAGGCACAAGAATCCAAAATCCTTGCTTCTGCCATGTTCTCCTATTTCACAATGCATCAACCTACAATAATGACATCAGTGAATTAGCTAGTATATGTATATGTGTCTAAACAACCCCTCTTAAAATTATGTACTCATCGAAGAAGATACTTACTTTATCAAAAGAACACAATTGCATTAGTTAGCTCCTTTCCAGGAAACAACAGAGAGATTAAATCTTCTTGGTCAACAAAAACCAGTACCTTATTATAGAGGCCTAATTCAATATTGAGAGGCCACGATCTAACTCCAAAAGTTTGATTGAGTACCTGAAGTCCAATTTTCTCCTTGGCATTCAACTTAGGAGTCTCAACAACTTCATGAGGGGTTGCAGCTTGAGGAAGAGTATAAACATGTACAAGCTTTACCGGCCACGAGATGAAGCTTCTCTTGAAATCACTCACAACCTTTATTTGATTAGTTTTAAGAGGGATAGGTGCATCAATGATCACCTCTTCAACTGATACCTTGACTTTATCATCAACCATTTGTTGGTGGTGTATAGTTGATCCCAAATTGTAGATAGTCCCTCTTGCAAACAATCGTCTATCAGGATCCTCCACGTAAAGGTCACAAGGTTCCACTGACTGTCCAAGAATGCAGCTCCTGTTAATGCTCTGCTGACAAGTGCAAGTGACTGTAGCAAGGGAATAGTGGTCTCTACATGAGAGCTCATAAGCATCATCATTTTCTCCTTCATCTTGTTCAGCTAGGCTTGAAAAGTTGCAGCTAATGAAGCTTCTCGCTTAGCTGCTTTGGCCTCTGCTTCCTCAGTCACTATGGCCAGCATACTTTGGTTTTGGCATTTGGATTTACCAAAGTATTCATTTTAAGCCTACCCGTCCTCTAATTCCTCTTACATGGCCCTCGTGATTTGGTTTTCTAGTCGTAACGGTAAGAATATCTTTCCTTCCATCTAACACAAAGGTCCCTCTACTTCTTTCATTTTGAGTTCTTCCTACAAGATACAAATAACGAGAGCTTAATTAGTAACGAAATATGTTTAGTAACTAAAAAATTAAAAATAACGATACTTACAATTCTTTCAGCAACTATGAGTTTGTTCACTAGTGTAAGCCTCGCCTTTCTTTCGGCAAATATAAAACCATAATTCTTTAGGGCATATTGGAGATGGCAGATCACTTATCGAAGAATGATTGGATTTAGCTTTATCTTCCAATCTCTTTCACTTGGTCACTATCAACTCTTTTTCAACCCTTTCATATCCACCACGGACATTCTTTGTGGGCAATCATTCTTTCTCCCAATCTCTTGTGCTTGCTCCCTTCTTTTCTGTGAATCAAAGTTGAAAACAACTATTAATTATGAATTCCATACCATTTCACTTACAGAAATTGAAAAACTTCTGCTTGATATAAATCTCAAACACTAGTCAAATTCACTTCATCAAGTTTCAAGACTTTGTTAAGAAAGATATAGAATTGTAGAATAAATTAGGAGAAACAAAGAAAAGGGAGTTGCATAACTTCTACCAACTTAGTCAATTCATTCATTCATCATAATTGGTTCCTACACATTTTAGTCTAACCTCTTATATATAATCAGAGGCTTGACTCTTAAGGCCCAATAACAGATTGTACAGAAACCATTACACAGTTAACATACTAACTAACTAATAGCAATGTCTATCCACTACCTACTATAACCGAATACCTTCCTAGCTAACTGAATAACGGCCTCATAGATGAACACAATTACATTCACATATCCATATAGGTTAATAAGCAAACAAAAAAGGGCAAAACAAAAAACTAAATATAGACTTACCAAAGATTAGGGTGAAGATTAGGGCAAGGCTCACTAACTGGATCCTCGACAAAAATATACTTGTTTACTAGCCGGGTCTTAAACTTCATCTAGTGATCAGCATAATACGACAATGTCTTGTTTTTCAACTTCTCATTGTCAAGAACATTGTAGTAAGCCAGATAGAGTCCCAAATAAGATCCTTCATAGTGGCTTTGTTGACATTTTTCCACTCATCAGTCAAAATGCTAAGCTTGTTGTGTGCTAGCAAGTCGACATAACTAGTATATTTGCTTTTATTAGGGCTACAAGGAGTCCAATGTTCATCAAACTGTATCTCGAGCTTTTCCACGGTAGTCTGAATTAAGGCAAGCTCTTTCAATCGGGTGGGGCCTCTTCTACCACCACGGCATGCAGGGTGGTTACAAGGCTCACTATGAGATGAATAGGGTTCGTTTTGACTCACACTAATCACATCAGTAACTAGCATTCCATAAACAAGACTAGAATCATTTTCTCCGTTCATTTTGAAATAAGAAGAGAGGTTGAGAGAGGTGGTGCAAGAGAGGAATGTCTAAGAAAATGAGAGAGTAACAGAGGATGGTGGTGGTGGGCAAGGAAGAGAGATAGTGTAACAAGGGTTTTGCAACAAGAATAGAGGTTCAGACTTCAGAGAGAGTAACTAGAGGTTTCACGCGAAGAAGGGTATATTTTGTTTAATTATAAGATCAAATATATTAAAACGTAGGTCTCAAAATTTAACCTTTAAGACCAAACCTTATGAAAGTCCGATCTTAAAAGTATTAAATTTTTTATTTAATTTCTTTCAATCTTTTGTATCGGACACAAATTAGTCCGGTCTTAAAAGTGTAACTTTTAAGACCGGATATATTAAAATGAAGGTCTTAAAATTTAACCTTCAAGACTGGACCTTAGAAACTTTGGTCTTAAAAGTAATTAATTTTTTATTTAATTTATTTCAATCTTTTGTACTGGCCACAATTTAGTCCAGTCTTAAAAGTGTAACTTTTAAAACCGGACATATTAAAACTAGGTCTTAAAATTTAACCTTCAAGATTGGACTTTATGAAACTCCGATCTTAAAAGTAATTAAATTTTGTTTAATTTATTTCAATATTTTGTACCAAACACAATTTAGGTATGATCTTAAAAGTGTAACTTTTAAGATCGACCTTTTTAATATATCCGGTCTTTACATTTTTACACTTTTATATTTAAATTTAATTGATATTTCAATTTTTTTAATAACCTATTTAAGACTGGTTTTTTTTCACCGGTCTGAATAATATATTTAAGACCGATGAATAAAGTATTCGGTCCAAGAAGTTTTTGATATTTACAAAACTGTCATCGGTCATACTTTTAAGACTGGGGCATCAATACTCCGGTTTAAATGAGGCGGTTTTAAAGCGTTTTTTTGCACTAGTGCCACCTGACCTCATATACGATCTATCTGGCTTAGATGTTTTTCTATCGAGCTTACGATTTCTAATTTCCAACAATTCTACCATTAGTTGAGAGACCTTGTCACACTTAGTTCACTATATTGTAAGGAATTAGCCTCTTTTACTAGACCTACAACCTCAGATGGTTAAGAATTTAAATTGTGTGTGTGTGTGTGTGTGTTTTATTTATTTATTTATGAACAAAAATATTGGAGTTATGTTATCTGTTATCTTGTGATAAGCTTACAAGGATCACCAATTTAGTTATTTTCTATGGAAGCAAAATTCACAATCAAACTCTTCTTCTTCCTTAAATGTTTATTAGTCTTTGGTCTCTTCAAGTGAGTCCTTGCTCAAAATTTGTTTCATCAAAAAAACAATCTATCCCTCCATCTCTTCTCCTTGGCCCCTTTTGCAAATGTTGTTATTTATAGGATTTATCATTTTTTGTTATTAGGAACAAATATTCTCTAATTAAAAGCAATCCATATTGAGACACTACTATTTGAAACTAAATGTTGACAACTCATTTAATGAGGATTCAAACTTTAGTTCATCTCATTGTGCAAAACTAGCCCCTTTTCTAAAGACTACCTTCAAAATTACCCAGCATTTATTTCAATTTTTTTCCTCCTCAAATATAATTTGATCTTTTATGGGAAAAAATAAATATGTTCATAAGATTGCAAATACTTGAGAAAAATAATTTTTCAAGTTACTCTCTAGTTCTAAACAAGTTGGTCCATTTAAGTTGAGGGTTAAGCTCGTAATTTGGAGCCTCTAGAATAAGGGTAGAAATAGTCCAGGCTACCAGTTAGGGGCCTGTGGCCTAGCTTATTAAAGGCTTTGATATGACCAAGCCTGTCAGTATAAAAAGGCTAGGCCAATGTCTATTTAATGACATATGTTTTTTAAAATGGTTAGACATAAGCTTATGAAGAATCCTATTAGGCCTATCAAGCTGACTTAGGCCAGCTAATTTATTCATACTAATAAAAAAAAAAGTTAATTGCTCAATCTAAAAAAAAAGGTAATTATCCTATTTGAAAAAAGTAATTATTCTATCTGAAAAAAATTAATTGTATTTAGAAAAAATATACACCCTAGGTTTTTCTTGTACCTCATTCCTTAATGCTGACAATCACACTCTTTGGAACTTGAAACCAAGCCCCGTATGCTCTCAACTCCTCTATCTGTGCTCGTCGCACTGCTCATCTCTTAGCTCTTGCTCTTCTTTGGCTTTCATTCTCTGTTCATGCTCACCATCCCCTCTTCTTGGCTCTTCTTCAGCTTTCATTCTTCGTTTGTGCTCGCCGTCCCCTTTTCTTGGCTCTTCTTTAACCTCCATTCTCTGTTCATTGTTGTAGTCCGTGCTTGCCTTCTCATTTGCCATTCAGGTAATATTTGTGTGTACTTAGAATTTTTATTTTTGTTTATTATGAGTTGTAAAGATTTGTGCATTGCCTCTTTAGTTATTTCCTCTGGTTCAATTTGTTTTTTCTCAATTTTGCAATTTGCTTTTTACTAGAAAACAGAGACTTAATATGTTATTTCTCAGTTCTGCGATTTTATTTGGGATTATTTTAATCAAATTGAAATTAATGATGGGCTCAAAGTTAAATGCAAGTATTGCAGAAACTTATTTCATACTTAAGGAAGGGAGCTAGCACTTCCTGTACATGGAAACGTGCCAAATCTTGTGATTTAAGGAGGTTGTATGTTGCTTCAAAAAGTTTTAAAAATATAGGTCTCCTTAACGGGCTTTAGGCCAGGCTTAGGACAAAAAAAAAAGGCCTCTATCAAACCACAAGCCAAGCTCAAGCCATATTATTACAAAACAGGTCTGATCTATTAAGACAAAAGCCTGTCCTGTTTCCACCCTATTGTAGAAAGAGTTGAGCCTAAAAAGGCCAACCCAGTAGGGTCATGTGCTTGACTTGAGGGGTAAGGGATGACCCATTTAAGCTTAAGAAAAAAAAAGAAATTAGCTACTCCCCCTTAGAAACAAAAGGATAGAATCCTAAACCTAAATATATGCACCTCACCTAAAGCTGGGAATACAGTTCAACCCGTAAGTTGCAGGATGGCCTGCACTAACCCACAGGCCATGCAGTACGGGCCTATACGATAAGCACTTTCACACCCTAGCAAAATGCCAACCCTAAACCATAGTTGCAAGTTGGCAGGCCAGCCTATGGGCCCGTGTTAAAAAAAATCATGTTTTCTTAAGAGGATGAAAGTCCAGACACATATATATGAGTCATCTAATTTGTCTTCCTAACATTAATAATTTCATTTATAAAAATTCAAAAACATAATCTATAATTTAAGAGATAAAGTTATCAAATTTGCTAAAGTTTACTGACAAAAAAAGATCAAATCATCTTAAAGCAATCAAAATATAATAATTTAGTTTAAAAACTAAGGAAGGAGGATGATTTTATATCTTTGGGATTGGAAGGTTCCAAGTGGGAGTGTGGGTGTTATGAATTTTATAAAATTATCATTTAAAAAAAAGTGCAAGACATTTGGGTTAGGCTTGTACAACCCATACTTTTTCAGGCTAATCGCATCTAACCCATACCAAAACTCGCGGCCTACGGGTTAGGCCTGCTTGTTGAGCCCATATAACTGACTATGCCATCACCTTAGTCTTCACACACCTCAAGCTCATGGTTGCATTGTAGCCCTAGTTACCCTCTCGGCCTCTATTTCCTTTAAAATTCTCGATTGGTCTTGTAGCATGGATTCAACCTCTAAAATTACACCACTGTTCTGGACGGTGCTCCTCTCATCTAGGGACTTTGTGTAAAATGTGTAACCGTTGATCACATACGATTTCCAACTTAGGACATCAACTTCAGGATCATGTTCTAACCATTTCATTGTCTCAGAAATAGATTCCTCTCCCTCAACCTTTTATTTGAACCAGTTTGCAAATGTTCTGTTATGCTCCCTAATCAACCTTTGTTCAGTCATTCAAGGATTTTCTTTCCTCACAGCTTCTTTATGGGCGGCTATGCTAGCCTGAACTTCATCAATATTATTCAAGATGTATAAGTGGACTTGTGACAATTCATCAGGGTCCACTTTATTTACTGAGGCCCCCCGTCTACCCCCTTCAGCATGCTGACGTTTTGAAAGCCCGATATGTCTTACTTTGGCCAAATAATTTTGACAAAATTCCATGGCCTCTTCAGATACATACTTCTGAACAATTGATGCTTCTGGCCGGTATGCGTTCTTCACGTACCCTTTTAGGAATTTCATAGATCTTTCAATTGGGTACATCCACCGTAAATGGACAGGACCAGACAACTTGATCTCCCTCACTAGATGAACAATTAGATGAACCATGATGTCAAAAAATGAAGGAACAAAAAGCCTCTCAAGGTGGCACAAGATAAGATATCCTTCATTCTCCAATTCATCCAATTGTTCAATCTCGAACACTTTACTGCAAACAGCATTGAAGAACAAACAAAGCCTAGTCAAAATGTGTCGAAGATCATACTCGGCTATGCCTTGAATAGCTACTGGGAGTAGCTGTTGCATCAAGACATGACAATCATGAGACTTTTGGCCTACCAATTTCAAGTCCTTCATCGATATAAGTCTTTTAATATTTGAAGAATACCCCGACGAAACTTTTGTGCCATGCAAACACTCACAAAAACTACGTTTCTCATCCTTAGACAAAGTATGAGAAGCCGGGGGACAATAAGTTCTGTTACCATATGGCCTTGGATGTAAGTCTTCGCGTATTCCCATTTCTTGCAAATCCAATCTTGCCTTCACACCATCCTTTTTGCTACCTTGTATGTTGAGAAGCGTGCCAACAATACTATCACATACGTTCTTCTCTACATGCATGACATCAATACAGTGTCTCACATCAAGGTTGCGCCAATATGGAAGATTGAAGAATACCAATCTTTTTTTCCATATATTTGTTTCTTTTCTACCCTTTGTAGTCTTACCGAAGACGAGACTTATATTTTTCACCTTTGCATATACTTGCTCCCCAGTCAATGCCACCGGAGCATCTTCATGCTCTTGGCCACCAAGAAAGGCTTTCTTTAATCGACGATATCGGTGGTCCCGTCTAATAAATCTTCTATGTCCAAGATAAACCGTCTTTCTTCCATGTTGAAGTTGATGGTAGCGTGTGCCTTCTTCACAAACTAGACATGCCTTATGACCTTTTATACCATACCCTGACAAGTTCCCATATGCTGGGAAGTCGTTTATGGTACAAAATATCATGGCTCTCATTTTGAAGACCTCCTTCTTGAAAGAGTCAAAAACATCGACACCTTCTTCCCACAACTCCTTCAAGTCTTCGATCAAGGGCTGAAGGTAAACATCAATGTCGTTTCCGGGTTGTTTTGGTCCCAAAATCAACATGGACAGCATGATGTACTTTCGTTTCATGCATAACATAGGAGATAAGTTGTAAATAATCAGGAGTACAGGCCAGGAACTATGTATGCTGTTAAGGCTTCCATATGGATTCATGCCATCCGTGCTAAGGGCAAGCCTAAGGTTCCTAGGTTCTTGGCTGAAGGTCGAAAATAATTGATCGATTTTCCTCCATTGAGATGAATCGGTAGGATGTCGAATCTTTCCATCAGAAATCCTCTCATCTGCATGCCACCTCAAATTTTTTGCATCATTTTCATTAGCGAACAAGCGCTTGAACCTTGGTATGATTGGAAGATACCACAACACTTTTGCAGGCCCCTTATTTGACTTGTATCTTGGGGTTTCACATATCGAACAATTCAGCTTCTCTTCTAACTCGTTCCTATACAACACGCAATCATTCGAGCATGTGTAGATCTTTTTGTACTCCATCCCCAGTGGACAAAGTATTTTCTTAGTATCATAGTATCGGTGAGGCAACACATTATCATCCGGAAGCATGTCCTTAAATGCTTCAAGCATTTCAGAAAAACTCTTGTTGCTCCACCCATGACTTATATTCAGGCTGACCAATTTTAATAAAGTGTTCAACAGTTGGTATTTCTTACACCCAGGGTATAATAAGGTCTCTGCATCACTGCACATATTACCATATGCATGTGATTGATGAAAAGCCTCTTTTCCTACATCACGAATAATGTCCTCTATGCGATCATCCATATCAGCGTCATTATCATCAGATGTCACTTCTCCGTGTTGAGACCCACTTGGCATTTTTTCACCATGCCATACCTATACTATATAGGTCTTACAAAATCTTTGACAAACTAAATGTGTGTGTATAACTTCAGGACTTAGTCGCCTCTCATTAAAACATCATACACAAGGGCAATAAAACTTCTCACTATCATCATGGGCATTTTGTTTAGCAAATTCTATAAATTCCCTAACCCCATTATGATATTCAACACTCATCCGTAAAGCATTTATCCAACTACAATCCATAGTAGAATTTCTATAGACGAAAAGATTTAACATACATATTCTGTAAAATCTGAAACTTGCATATAAAATAAGCCAACTACAAATGCGTATATAAGCTATATGTTGGTTCTGTCTTATAGTCATAAATGTATCACATTGAATCAAGAAGCAAAATAAATGCATGACAAGGAAATTAAACGCATCGCAAGTAGGTCTTGTGGACTCACCTGTAGCATATAAGGTCAAATGTGTTTGCTGAGTCTCTCTTCTCCTGCCACTAATGTTAATGTTGCAGACAATAAGAGTAACCTGAAAACACTTGTTGGTCAGTTGGGTAGGTCCCAAAAGAAGATTTCATCGATTTTGGTCAACTCATGGAAATCCCAGAACGATAAGTAGGAAAAGCATACAATTATATAGCCGAAACAACTCATCCAGCTTGGTCTTTAGACGTTGAGCTAAGGAACCAGAAAGTTGTTGTTGAGAGTGGAATGCGAAGCAGCGATGAAGCAACACACAAACACTAGAGACAGAACATGAGTAATCAATTTCGGCTAGACGAGAGAAGTTCATATAGGGAAATTTAATTTTTCCGCGTGAGAGACATTTATTATTTAGGATATTATTAATACCAGTCAATTAAAAGGAATATAGTCCTAAAGATATATTTAAATTATATTGAACTTTTTAAGACCGAAGTTTTATAAAAATGCGTTCCTAAACTAAATTTAATTTAAATTTTATATCAGAAATTTTAAGACTGGAGGTTAATAATACTGCAATCATAACATTCATTTTGTAATACCCGGATAACTATTATCTGGAATATTATGTCACAATAATAAAAATGCCTATTTACGAGGATTTTAGCCTTAACATGTTATGTGATTAGTATATGTTTAAAGGAAAACATTAGGAAAATTAAAGGAAATTTATTATCGGAAATGTGAAAAATGTGTCGTAAGGCAATAAAACATCCTGAGAAAAATTAGGAAAAATTCTAAATGGCATGGAATAATTATTAAAAATTTAGAAAGCATATTGTTCTTAATTTAGACAATTTAATAAATTATTTCCTATGAAAATAAAAAGAAGGGAAATTAAAAAGTATTCTAAGACCAAGATTGACTCTATGATTTTTGATAATTTGCATGGAACTTGAATTATTAATGTTAATAAAATTGTTGTGAGAAAATGATTAGTTTTAATTAAGAAAATTATTAGAAATTATTAAAGGATTAATTAAGTAATTTTCAGGAATTTTATAAGATTATAGAAATTTAGGAAACATGAAAAATAAAATAAATATAAGATAAATAGGATATTATGGTAAATGGAATATATATATGTGTGTGTGTGTGTGTGTGTGTGTGTGTGTGTGTGTGGGCCGAAAATTTGGAGGGATAAGGATGAAATAAGATATTTGTAGAATAATAATAATATAAGATTAAGACATGTAATAAATAAATAATATTATATTAATAAAGAGTGAATAGGAAAAATGACCCCGGATAGAAATAAAATCCTATCTAGAAAACCTTGAACTAAGTTTTTAGGGTCAGAGTATATTATGAACAAGCGAATTTTTATCTTGGAGTAGGCTGTCTCCAAAGTCATTTTTGTAACCGGTAGCGAATACCGAGGATTTTTGGCAGATAACAGAATGTCCTTAATGAGGATATAAGGATAGGAAAACCCAGTATTCTCAAAGAGGAAGAAAAGACCTTCAGCGTATTATTCCCGGAATTTTTAGATTTTACAAAAATTTCGCGATCAGGACACCGAACCAGAAATTTCATCTGATAAAGCAGGATGACACAAGCAGGATGATGTCATCAATTTTGTCTCCTTGGGGGGGGGGGCGGTCGGCCAAGAGGTGTAGGGCCAAGATCAAACCACCTCAACAAAATGCAATCCGACGGTCAGAATTCAACCAGACAAAGTTCAATGAAATTACGAAATTGCCATTGAGATTTTCTATATATAGCCACCATTTCATTTGGAATTCTCACACCAAATCCTCTTAAGAATTTCGAAACTTGGGAGAGGAAGGAAGAAGGAGGAGTCCGGAGAAATTTATAACGAAGCTCTGAGTAAGTTCTTCTGTCCTTAGTCATTAGTTTAAGTAGTTTCTTCGGTAGTTATAGTAGGATTGCTGGAGTAGTCTCTAAATTTCAAGTTAGCTTAGGTATCATGTTTTAGGAATAAATATGATAATTATCTTAGAAATATGTTAAAGGAAAGATTATAGCAAAATTCTGAGAGATTAAAGTCAGAATAGCGAAGCTCTGACAAAATTCTATTAAGAGATCAAATTAGGAGCAAAATGGTAATTTGTACCTAAAATGCCTGTTATGATCTTAAATATTCATATCGGTGATGTTATCCCTATAGGATACCCGAAATCACAAACCGCTGTTTCCGCTGTCACCGATGTCGTGCCACTGTCAAACGTGCCGTAATTTGACGAAAGTGCCAGAAAAAAATCGTCAATGAAGGTACGGACGTGTATTGTAACCTTAACACTTATGTTGCTCATATACGTATATGTGATAGACATGTTTATATACTGAGGCTCTGTTTAGGGTCGCCAGTTGTGCATACAGCTTTATACGGGTTATAGTCTTGATAACGCCGTTGAGTTTTCCTAGCGCTGAGAACACGATGGGCCGTCGTGGCACTGGTTATGTGCAGACATGTAATGGGACTTTACATACTGCTTTGTGCTTATGTTCTGTCAATGTTGTGATCATACATCTGCTGTGTGCTTATGTAGTGATTTACTGCTGTTATGAGTTGTGAATAACTGTTATCCATATACTGTTTATTTGAGCATAAGGTTAACCATTACCTGAGATCCAAATGGTAATTGGATCTCAGCTGTAGCTTCAGGTTCGGGCGAACCAAGGGGTTGAAGATAGGGGCGAGCTACCGGCGTAGGACGGCAGAAGGAATTTTATGGTTTTAGTTTTATATGCTTAGTTAAGTGCTGCTTCCTTTTAGATAGTAAATGGCTGTATAAGTACACTTACACTGCGGTTATGTAATGTTAAGGTTCAGTTACTCATATTGCGAAATTACTCTACTCTGAACAACGTTTTAGAAAAAAAAAATTCCACTTTTTTTAAGGTGGGATGTTACACATTTAATTTTGGACCGCATGATTTTTAAAACTGCGATCTTAAAAGTCAAATACTTTTTAATATTAAAAAGAAAAATTGTTGCAGCAATTGAATAAAAATAAAGAACACTGGAGAATGGAGAATAAAATATAATCTTTGTTCTTATTAATTTTTAGATCACTATGACAACATGCAAGTACAAAAGGAAAATAAGAACAACAAACTGAAAATTAACAAAAACAAGATTATAATGCGACTAAAAATCCTAGTCCTTGGTATCATCTAATGTCTTGGAGATGGAGGCTTTAGCAGCAGCAATTTCACGCTAAATATCAGCAATTTCCTGTATTATGCGCCTTAGTTTCACTTCATCATCATCAACCATGGGAGTGTTGGGACCAGGAGGTTGGAGAGGGAGAGCGAGAACCTCTTCGTGGTCTGAAGGCTGGAGGGGGCCGTCTACCTCTTCATCATCCGAAATAACAATGGGTCCAACGACCCCTGAGAGATCTGGCGTGGGCATGAGCTTCAAGAGTACTCCTGCGAGGGGTTATTTTATATCTAACCATTGTTTGAGCAGTTGGGGAAGGAAGGGCAGAGAGCTATGTAGTGTGGAGTTACGAGGTAATGAGGACTTAAGAAGGACAGAGAGGAAGCTTGTGGATGATAATAAAGGCAGGACAACAGTAGTTAATACTCAAAAGTGTATTAAGACCGTCATATAACATATCCACAGTCCTAAAAGTCTATTATTTATTATTTCATTAAAATAACTTTAAGACCGATCATTTATATTATACCCGGTCCTAAAAGTCTATTAATATTTTTCCATTCAATTACCTTTAAGATCGATCATTTATATTATAACTGGTCCTAAAAGTCTATAAATGTTTTTTAAAAAAATAATAAATTTAAGAACGGATCTCTTACAATATGAGGTATTAAAAGTTCATTCTTCTCAAGTGAGAGACACTAGAATCGCATCCTTACTCTCTGTTCAAATGAATGATTCAGAGTCTCTTCGACTTCTAGATAAACTTCCCAACTAGGCGTCTCCTCATATTTTGATGAACTATGCATCTCCTCAGTAACGGTTCTCGCGTTTCACATTCTTCAGGATGGTTTCTCTATTTAAAACTGTTGTTACTTTACATTCTTCTCAATCACTTCTACAACCTCCATAATGGCCGCTCCACCACCACCAAGAATTCACAACAATGGTCGTCCCACTCCACCACCACCGCCGCCAAACAACCCTCCTCCACCCCAACAGCCACCTCCGTACCCTCCTCCGCTGCCTCCAAACCCCTCCGCTCGATAGATGATGTAACACCTCCTGGCCCACGTCGCTCATATAGACCGACGCATGGGCCAAATGTTTCAGGTCTACCACGTCGTCAAGATCAAGCTGAACATGTTACTTGATGCCAATAACGTTGAATACAATCTCTCTAACGACGACGTCTTCAACCTCTCCTTCAATCCCTCCCTCCCCTCCGACAACGATCGGGGGGGGGATTAAATATTTTTATGTCTTTGTTAATGTTTTTTTTGTTTGTACTCTTCCTGCCCCACAGCGGGCAGGAAAAAAATGATAAATAATTTTTTTTTCCATTTTGATTGTCTGAGTATAGTATACTTTCATTGTCTCGATTTTATTTCAGACAAAAAGGTAACAAACAAAACCATAACTAAAAAGTGATTAACAATAAAAGTTCACAGAATACAATTAACAACATACAAAACGAAAAGAAATACAACTTTTACCTTTCAAGAATAAAAACAAACACAGCTGTTTCAGACAAAAAGGAAATAAACAAAACCATAACTGAAATGTGATTAAGGATAAAAGTTCACAGAATATAGTTAACAACATACAAAACAAAGCAAATAAAAAGAAACTTTTACCTTTTAAGAATAAAAACAAACACAGTGACAACTCTTCTCAAGCCTGGACCACCGTTGCCATCAGTTTTACCACACCTAGAGTTGAAAATTTCCATTATCTTACTTCTTTTCCGACAATGCTCTTTAACTTCTGGAGAGGTAAAACTGACGACGATAAGGGTTCTGAGCTTGAGCTGAACGCCAGAAACTCAAAGTGTTCTTGAACCCTAATTATTGGTCTTAAAAAGTGAGTCATCATTTCTATTTATAGGAAGATTATTAAGACTGGATATTTAACAAAATAGACAGTCCAAAATATCTAGTCATATTTAATTTAGAATTATCGAAGACTTTTAGGACCGGACGTTATATAAATGTGTGGTCTTAATAACAAAGACCTTTAGGAGCGTCTGTTTAATAAATATGCGGTCTTAAAAGTGACTTTTAAGACCGGAGATGTATCAAATATACGGTCCTAAAATCAAGGCTTATTTTCTTTTTTTAAAAAAAAGGACCTTCAAGAGCATCTCTTTAATAAATATGCGTTCCTAAAAGTGTTGTCACTTTTTTAAGACTTGTAAGATCGGAGATTTATAACACACGGTCATAAAATTAAGGATTATTTTTTTAAAAAAAAAACAAAGACCTTTAGGACTGTCTGTTTAATAAATATACGGTCTTAAAAGTCGCGAATACTTTTCAGAATCTCTTACTGCTAGTTACAACTCTTCAAAACTCAAATCTCAAGCAATATCTACCATCCAATATATTTAGAAAACCAAAATTACACAGCTAAGAAAATTGTTCGAAAAAATAAACAAATTTATTATATATTGAATTATACAAATTGTAAAATTTTTCATTTACAGAATTAATTTACAAATGAATGTAGTACTGTAATTACAATTGTTGCTCTACAAGCATATATTTACAAATGAATTAGTACTGTGATTGTTGTATTTACTTTAAGATGTCAGTAACATGTTGACAAAACACACTGCGTATGTGGTCCACCTCATCAGCAGAAAAGGAAGTCTCAGGCAAACCTCTGTAACATCAAAGAAATAAACTGAATTAATTGGCGTGCATATTTCATATGTAACTTTAATTAAGACAAAAACTGAATTCAGCCATAATATGTAACATCAAATACATTTACATTTGCAGTGAGTTTATTATCTGGTTGAGTGATAATATCATACATGTGTTTCATTATGTACAGACCACATAAGTTGGATCCGATTGGTTGCCGACGGGTCTGAAAAGAACAAGAAATATATATAAGATCGAGCATATATAGCTTACTGACCAACTTCACAAGGCAGTATGTCAATGTCCAAATATGTACTAACCTTTGGTGTGAGCCATCTAGGATCTTAAAGATCACTCCCTCGCTTTTTTCTGACCTGGTTAAGGAAGGTCTTTATGGCACTATCATCAAAATCACAAATTTATCAATAATGTTCGCTGGAAATTCACATCAGAGATTTTTTTACAAGATAATCAAAATGACATGCTTACATGTTTATGATCTCCTTCAACAGAACCCCTGGTTGGCAGTCTGCCAGTAGGCGTTGAAATTTCACAGATATCACATACTCAGTGATATATTATTCAGAATTAAGTGAATTGCAACAAGAGATCGATTGTGATATGTACTTATGGTGATATGGAAACAAGTACACCTTCCTTCTCACTTCACACAACCTCTTTGATATGTACTGCTGTCTTTCTTCCTAGGGGGTTGAGCTTGCATATACTGGGCACAAGAATCCAAAATCATTGATTCTGCCCTGTGATCAAGTGTCTTTTTCGTCTTTAGCCTTGGGGCCCACAATCAACAAAATAACAAAGGATTGCGTATAGACAACCCTAGGATCGTTCTCTCTTCTCGAGGAGCCTTTTATTGATTCCTAAGTAATCTAAATGACATGCAAATGCGATTAAAACAAGGGGAAAATTGGTTTTGGATTTTTGAACTAATAACTAAAATAAGAATGCAATTAAATGAAATCCTAAGCTTCTATTTTTGGTATTTTCTTTATAAAATGGAATGGAGAGTGAAAATGTGAAATATGGACGCTCTTGGAAATGGAGTAGTGGCTATCATAATTCAATTAAATGTAGGAGTAAATTTTCACTAAATCTTCACGAAAAACCTCAGGCAACCGCTATGAGTCTAGTGTTCTTAATTAATGATTACTCCTACTACCGTAGCTAGCAATCACCTCTTAAGGCACTATTGAAGTATAATTAGTGTGATTAGGATTAGATTAATACAACTTGTTTCCTCTTAACATGAATGCGATAACACGTCACTCAATTAATCCAATACAATTATACTCTCTAATAATAACACGTAGAAAGCACAATTTCATCGAATTAATAAATGAAATACATATATATAAATTCAACAAGCCACAAAAATTCAATCCAATCACATAAATTCAATCCACAAAATTATCAAAACGGGTAAATTAAGTCTCAACAATATAATCAAATATTCCTAAAACTAGGAACTTCAAATATAATATGAGAAAATAAACTGAACAAAATTAACTCCCCTGTTTTAAGCTCTGAAATTCCAGCCACTATTCATCTCCAAGAAGCAAAACAAATCAGCCACCCATTAATTAAATCTGAACTCCCAAATAAGAAGAACAGTAAAGTCCAGCCGCATGAAAAACTCCACACTAGCAGCAACTGAATCTGGAATAGAGAGGAAGAGTGAGGTCGACGGTGGTGATGGAAGGTGGTTCAGGCGAGGATGACGATGAAGAGTGAAGTTCCCAGCTCCAGTGCTCATTCTCGTTCTTAGATCTGTCAGTCTCTGTTATTCACCGGCGATGGAGTAAGCCAGTAAGGTGTGGCCGGTGATGGAGTAAGCCAGTAAGGTGTGGCGGTGGTTGAGGGTTGTCGCCGGCGACAGCGAAGGAAGCTGGGGTCACCGGCGACGGTGAAGGAATGGAAGGTGGAGGAAGGAAGGAAAGGTCGCGGCCTCCTCCTCGTCTTTGGTCTCTCTGTTTCTATCCCCCTTTTTTTTTCGTTCTTTTCCCAAAAAAACTCTAGCCGCCTCTGTTCCTTCGTTTTTTCAATATTCATTCTCCATTCTCCAGCTCCCCTGGGTCCCACGTCTTCCATTAGGTCATTACTCCCTGGTCAAAATATTTGCAAAAGTGTAAAAGTTTTCTTGAGGGACCAAACTGCAAAGTCAGAAACTTTCATAATTTAAATTCAAACTTCCATTTTCAAATTTGATCTAATCTTTTCAGGCATCTATAATGAAAATAATTAATCTAACCTCAAATTTTCTCATGAAAATCAATGATTAAGAATAATTACAATTTCTTTGACAATTTTACCCTTTTTTAATCCTAATTTCATGTATTTACTCTTAATCTTAATTTATCACAAGAAAGGCATTTTAAGCTCAACAACTACAACAAAATACATTAAGAATCCCAATTTTACTATGAAAAATCACATAAAAATATGGTTCAATCACCCTGTTGCTCCAAATCTTGATGCATGAGCCTATAATAATGGCATCGATCAAGGAATCAGTATATATATATGTGTGTCTAAATTATGTACTCATAAAATAAGATACTTACCTATACTACATTTGAATAACTGCTGATGTAATCTCCTGTCCAGGAAGCAGCAGGGACTTTATATCAGCGGTGTCAAAGAAAACCGGTTGAGGTTCATGAGGAACCCCTACCACTTCCTGTATATCCCATGATTGACATACAAATTCTCCTTTGGATAACATTTGAGATATTTTATCCTTGGCCCCCAACTCAGCAGTAGGGGATGCAGCTTTAGGAGGGGTTACAACTTTATTAGGAGGGGATGGAGATTGAGGAGGGGATACAGCTTTATTATGAGGGGATGGAGATTGAGAAGGGGATTGAACTAGAGGAGGGGATGAAGCATCAGGAGGAGTATAGACATTTACAAGCTTCGCTGGCCAAGAGATGAAGGTTCCCTTGATATCACTCACACGCTTCAGCTGATCGGTTGGGAGAGGGAGAGGTGCATCAATGATCACTTCTTCAACTGACACTCTGACTTCATCATCAGCCATTTTTTTGTGGTGTACAGTTGATCCCAAGTTGTGGACAGTCCTTTTAGCAACTAATTGTCTAGTTGGTTCTGCTACGTATAGGTCATAATGTTGCTCTGACTGTCCAACAATGCAGCTCCCTCTGGTGCTCTGCTGCACAGGTGCAAGTGTATGTGTGAGGAGAACACTGGTCTCTGGCTGAGAGCTAATAAGCCTCTTCATCTCCATCATTTCCTCCTTCATTAGCCTCATCTGGGCTTCAAACATCTCTTTCAATTAACGTTCTTTGGCCGCTGCCTCCTCATTTAATTATCTAACTGTTTGGTCCATCTCCTCCCAGGTAACCATACTTTGCCTAAGTCGTTTGGTTTTACCAAAGTATTCTTGTAGGCCTACCCGTCCTCTGATCCCCCTTAGCCGCCCCGGGTGATCCAGTGCCTAACCGGTGCCTATAAACTCCGTTGTAAATAAGGCAGTCTTAAAAATTTATGCGGGTGAAGAAGTTCTTTATATTTACAAAATTGTCACTAATCATTTCTTTAACAGCGGGGCGTTGATAATCCGCTGTAAATGAGGCGGTCTTAAAGCACATTTTTGCACTAGTGAATGTCCTCTATGCGATCATCCATATCTGTGTCATTATCATCAAAGGCCACTTCCCCATATTGATCAGACTCACTTGGCACTTTTTCACCATGCCATACCCATACTATATAAGTCTTACAAAATCCTTCACAAATTAAATGTGTGTCTATAACTTCAAGACTTAGTCGACTCTCATTAAAACATTGTACACAAGGGCAATAAAACTTCCCACTATCATCATGGACATTTTGTTTAGCAAATTCTATAAATTCCCTAACCCCATTTTGATATTCAACACTCGTCCGTAAAACATTTATCCAACTGCGATCAATAGTAGAATTCCTATAGACAGAAAGATTTAACATACATAATCCAAAAAAACTCAATCTTGCATATAAAATAAGCCAACTACGGTCCTAACATTCATTTAATTTTGGTCTGGAATAAGCTTTTTCCATTTTAAGACCGTATGTTTAGAAATTGCGGTCCTAACATTCATTTAATTTTAGATCGCATCTTTTATAAAACTCCGGTCCTAAAGATCAAATACTTTTTAAAATTAAATTGAAAGATTGCAGTAGCAACTGAATGAAAATAAAGGACACTGGAGAATAAACTTTTTCCATTAATGGATAATATGGAAAAAAAGAAGATATAAGCTTAGTTCTTTTTTATTTTTACATTACTAGGACAATATAAAAGTACAAAAGGAAAATAAGAATAACAAACTGAAAATTAACAAAAACAATATATAATGTGACTGAAAATTCTAATGCTTATTATCAGCTAATGTCTTGGAGATATCGGCTTCAACAGCAGAAATTTCGTGCCAGAGATCAGTAATTTCCTGTCTTATGCTCATCAATATCACTTCATTATGAAAGGAAAGAGAGGAGGTATCAGCGGTAGGAATGCTGGGACTAGGAGGTTGGTGAATATTGTCACAAGGCTGGAAAGGGGGAGCGGGAACCTCTTCGTGGTCTGAAGGCTGGAAGGGGCCGTCAATCTCTTCATCATTCAAAATAACAATGGGTCCAACGACCCAAGGATCCTCCGTCAGAATAGAATGCATTGGAGAAGAATCCATGAGAGATCTAAGGTAGGCAAGAGCATGAGGAGTACCCCTGCGAGTGGTTATCTTGTATCTAACCATTGTTTGAGCATTGCGGTAGAGAGCTACGTAGTGTGGAGTTATGAGGTAGTGAGGAGTTAATAAGGACAGAGAGAAAGTGTGAGGAGTTAATAAAGGCAGGAATTAATACGCAATTGATATATGAGAATGAAATGGGATTCAATTGGTATAAATGTTTCTACTTTAAAAATATACAGTTCATAAATTCTATTATTTATTCTTTCAATTCAATTACTTTTAAGACCATCCTATAACATATCCCCGATCCTAAAAGTATATTATTTGTTTTTTCATTCAATCACTTTTAGGACCGTCCTATAACATATCCCCGATCCTAAAAGTGTATTATTTATATTATTCAATTACTTTTAAGACTGACCTTTTTTCTTATATCCGGTCCTAAAATTCATTTATTTTTTTCAATTCAAATTTTTTAAAGTAAGAATTTTCTCTTAAAAATATTACTTTTAAGAACGGATCTCTTACAATATCTAGTATTAAAAAGTTCATTCTTTTCAAATGAGATAACAGAGTCGTATCCTTACACTCTGTTCCAATGAATGATTTAGAGTCTCTTCGGCTTCCAGATAAACTTCCCAACAAGGCATCTCCTCGTATTCTGATGAACTATGCGTCTCTTCGTAAACGTTTCCCACGTTTCACATTGTTCAGGATGGGTTCTTTATTTAAACCCGTTGTTACTTTACTTTCTTCACATTCTTCTCAATTACTTCTACAACCTCCACCGTAATGGCCGCTCCACCACCACAAGGTCTTCCTAATCATCATCCTTTACTTCCATCTCCACCTCCACCTCTGTTCCCTCCTCCGTTGCCTCCGAACCCCTCATTATACCAGATGGTGCAACGCATTCTAGCCTGCGTTGACCGATGCTTGGGCCAACTATTTTAGGTCTATAACGCCATCAACAACAAGCTGAACTTGGTACTCGACAATAATGACATTAAGTACCATCTTTTTTATGACGTTGTCTCCAACCTCTTCGAACCCTCCCTCCCCTCCAACAACGATGGGGGATGAAATATTTTTACGTTTTTTTCTTTTTTATGTTTTTTTTGGTACTACTGCAGCCACCCCACAACAAGCAACAGAAAAAAATGATAAATAACTTTTTTTTATTTCCATATTCGATTGCCTTTTCATTATCTCGATTTTATTTCCGACAAAAAGGAAAGAAACAAAACATTGTCCTCGTGTGATTAACAATAAAAATTCACAAAATATAGTTAAGAACATACAAAACAAAACAAAAAAAACATCGTTTACCTTTTACGAATAAAAACAAACACAGTGACAAATCTTCTCAAGGTTGGACCATCGTTGTGGTCGATTGTACCACACCTTGAGTTGAATATTTTCAGTGTCCTTTTCATTATCTTACGTCTTTTCCAACAAAAAGACAAGACAAAAAGAAAAGGGACACCGATAATGCTTTTCAACTTCAGGGGAGGTAAAAATGACAACAACGAGGCTCCTAGCTTGAGCAGAATGCCAGACACTCGAGTGTCTTGAACCCTAATGTCTTAAAAGTAAGTCATCATTTCTATTTATAAGACTATTAAGACCAGACATTTAACAAATAGATGGTCCTAAATATCTACCCATATTTATTTTAGAATTAACGAAGAATTTTAGGACCAGACGTTGTATAAATAAGTGATCCTAAAAGTGAAGCCATTTGTTAAAAATACCCTAAGACTTTTAAGACCGGACATTTACTAAACAACAATCCTAAAAGAATAGCCTAATATATTTAGAACCGAACATTTAATAAATATGCGGTCCTAAAATTGTTGCCATATTTTATAAGACTTTTAACACCGGACATGTAACAAACATATGGTCCTAAAATCTAGGCTTATTTTTTTTTCAAAAAATGAAGAACTTTAGGACCGGACCTTTAATAAATATACAGTCCTAAAAGTCGCGAATACTTTTCAGAATCTCTTATTGCTCATTTACAACATCCTAAACCTCAAATTTCAAGAATAAATAGCTTTATCCACCATCCAATACATTCAGAAAGGCAAAATTCACACAAGAACATTGTTCGACAAAATAAACAAATTTATTATATATTGAATTATACAAATTGTATAATTGTTTATTTACAGAATGAATTTACAAATGAATTTAATACTGTAATTGTTGTATTTACTTTAAGAGGTCAGTAAGATATTGACAAAACACACTGCATATGTGCTCCACTTCATCATTAGAAAAGGGATTAGCACAGGCAAAGCTTTGTAACATCACAAACAAAAACTAAATTAATTTGCGTCATATTTCATATGTAACATTAAGCCAGAAACTGAATTCAGCCATAATATGTAACATCTGAAAGAGGAGCTGAATCACCAAGAGGGAGGGTGAATTGGGGATTCTAAAAAATTTTGCGATTTCGCCTCTTACGGTGATTGTTCGAATGAAAACAGTGAGCAGGGAAGAATAGCGATGCACAACAGTTTATACTAGTTCAGCCCAAGTCCTTGGCCTACATCCAGTCCTCAGGCGCCCTGAGCTTTTCACTAAATCACTTGATTACACACTCTGTAACTCTGAAGCAATTCTCTCACTAGAACTTGCTCCCCCTTACAAATTGTAATCAATGACTTCCCAAATCTCCAAGTCCCCCGACTTGAGATCACTTACAATCAATCAAATACAATTGATAAAACTCTCTTACAGGGCAGATAAATGATCACTGAAGCTTTATAGTGTCAACCGACACTCTGTATAAGAAGGCTCTCTAATAAATGAACAAATTAAATTCAGTTTTGTTTTTCAGTTCAGTGTTCTTCGTAGAGACTTGAATGCAGCTCTATTTATACTTAGAGAGACATTAATAACCGTTGCTAGCATTCAATCGGAGGAGGAGCTTTCTTCCATAATCGGCTCTTTATCTTTCCTCCTAGCAGTAGAAGGATCAACTTTTTTCCTTTGAGGAGTCTCAGAAGGTTCATTGATTTGAACTCCTTTTGATTTTGGCGATTTAGGAGGATTATCCGAAGACTTCTCAGGAAGATTTACTCCGAGTCGACAAAGAAAGTCATTTCTTCTCTTGACTCTATAAACAAGGATAGACTTCATGCGAACAGGACGCTGGGGAGGAGATGGTGAAGGAATTTCAGGGATTGGAACGTCCTTGGTAGACGATGATGTAGTCTTCTTCACAGTTTTCTTTACTATTCGATACAAGAAACGCCTAGCAGCAAATTTCTTCTTTTCTGGTTGACATGGTGAGTGATGTGGGGATTCTTCTGAAGTTCCAGATGAGATTGCAGTGACTTCAGGCTCTTGAACTTGTCTTTTTGGTGCCATTGTGAGATCTTTGTAAGAGTTTGTGGTAATGAGAAGACAAGACAGGGAAGAGCAAGAAGGACAGGGAGCACAAAAGATTTCTAGGGCAAACCAAAGTTTAGAACGATGGTTTTCAGAAGTGACTTTTCGAATATTTATAGGTGAACTACCCCAAACTTGAGTATTCTATTCTAAACTCGAGTATAGTTAAGATATAACTGACTTGGACTTCAAGAGTGTATCGTGAACTTTTGAGCTTCCCGGATCAAAACTCGAGTATTCCTCCTCATACTCGAGTATCCACTTCTTGTCAATATGAGTCCCTTTCAGTCTACCTAGATACTCGAGTTTTGCTTGCCAAACTCGAGTATATAGCTTTTAATGACAAAACTCAAGTTTTGTGAGCCTCCTGCAAGAATTAAACTACGAACTCCAATGCTTGTGTTAGGGATCAGTAAATCATCAAAAACATAACTAACATTTGAGAGATAAGTTAACATTTGCTACCTATTGGGATTTACCATTCCCAATTTTTGTATAAAATTTAAACTGTTCTTTTCCTTAGCGAAAATGTCATCCAAATGAAGATGAGTGAGACTGAATTTGGACTTCTCTCTACTCCATATGATCTTCCCACTGTTTGGATTTTAGCAGTTACATACTCATTTTCAGTTGGATAGACAACAACACTTTTTATAGAATGATACAAGTGATTTCTCATAGGATTGCTCTTTGACCACATGTGCTTTTTGCATCTATCTTGTAGCAAGGTCAAAGTTTGAGTGTGCTGCTAAGCATTCTGGTTGACCTGACTGCAATCTTGCACACATTCTTGAACTGAGCTAGATGCCTAGATATCTTTGCAGCATCATCAATCCTTCATTTCTTGATATATTAGATTCCTTTCAACATTGCCCATCTCTCTTATTACACCTATTCCTTAGATTAATTTTCACAAATAGTGACTTTGTCGACGGCCTTAAACTTGATTATGACAAACTTTGAATGTTCCTCTGTGAGGTAACTAGAGTATTTGTTACCATTGTACCAAGTTATGCACCTCAAGGCTCTTAGTCACACCTGCAATTCAAATCTTAAGTACTCTACTTTTCTTGGGTCCTTTTTTATTAGCATGTATCTTAGGAATCTTGTTGGATCCCTTAGGCACCCATTGATAGTTTCCAGCAGGTTTATTCTTCTTTTCTTTTCTATGAAAACATGATGATGTTGAATGACCTTTCCTATTACAGTAATTGCAATGAGCAAAGGGGTTTGAAGAATGAATGCTTTTTCTGAAGTAACTTATATAAAGTTTTTCTCCAAACTTTTTCTTGCCTTTTCTTTTATCAAAAACAGGTTTGTAACCAATTCCAGATCGATCATTTATGAACCTTTGCTGTTTCAAGATGACATTGAGCATTTCACTCCCTCTAGTGAATTTCTCAAGTGCCTTCGTGAGATCCAAATTTTTCTTTTCTAAATCAATGCAGTCATCACATGTTAAATTTTCAGTAGAATAAAGGTTTTTTACTTGCATTTCAAGAGATATATTCTTTCTTTTCAAATCAAGATACTTATCAGCCAATTTTTCAAATTCAGATTGAATGAGATTATATTCATCAAATAATTCATTATAGGTTGGCTGAGAATCATATACCTCATTGTCTTTATCATGTTGCTCTTCTTCTTCAGCAACTAGACAAATGTTGGCTTTTCCTTTTTCTTCTGCTTCATCTTCATCTGATGAGCTGTCACCCCAAATAGCCGAGACATAGGCTTTCTTTTTCGATTTGCCATATCTCTTCTTTTCTTTATCTTTTTCAATCAGCTGGGGACATTCTGATCTAATATGACTAGGCTTTTCGCATTCATAGCAGATGACTGGTTTCTTTGATTCGAAGCTAGAGCTTCCTTTATAAGCTTTCTTGAAACCTTGGTCCTTCTTGTAAAACTTCTTGAATCTCCGGACCATCATACTGATCTCTTCATCTTCGTCTTCCTCATCCTCATCATCTGATTTAGTGGACTCTTTGATTGCTTTGAGAGCCACCCCTTTGCCCTTGTGATTGACTACATCAAGCTCTTTTCTGAACTTGATCTTGCCTTCATATTCTGATAGACAGCCAAATAATGTTGCTACTGATCTCATTGATTCACCACGTGCTTCTTCGATGGTAGTGACCTTTGCTTCCCAATCCTTAGTGAGAATATTTAGAATTTTTCTCACTTGAACTGGTTGCTCATAGAATTTTCCCAAGGCAGCAAGCTGATTAATTATATGAGTGTATCTCAACTAGAAGTCTCTAATAGATTTGCCTTGCTTTATACGAAGTAGATCATACTTGGTCATAAGAGTATTAACTCTGTTTTCTTTGATTCCAATTGTCCCTTCGTGAGCTATCTCCAAGGCATCCCACATTTCTTTTGTTGTTGCTAGAGTGCTTATTCGAAAATATTCACTCTGACTTAATGCACTCCGAAGCATAAGAATGGCCTTGTTGTTGAGAGTAACTAGCCTCTTGTCATTGTCACCATATTCTTCTTCTAGCTTTGGAATTCAAACTCCGTCTTCCTTAGACTCAGGAACATAATTTCCTCAATCAAATACTCTCTAGAGTCCGTATTCAAAGGCCATTACGAAAACCTTAAACTTGGCCTTCCTGAAAGAATAATGCTCATCACTAAAACCAAGTGGTCTATTGATTGAAGCTCTATCAGGCAGAATACCATCCATGAGCATCCTTCTCGAGTTGTTAAGCTCTTCTGAGAAGACCTTCTTCTAATACCAAATGAAACTGCATAGTGGACCCACCCCAATCCGTTGTGGCGTCTCATTGTATCTCAGCTGCTAGTTTTACGCACAACCTCACAACCTTGCAACCAGCGACAATCACCACCATCCACTGGCCATGTCGAGGTAAGAGCCAATGCTTCGCCACACCTCACATCACACTGTGAGAACTCCCAATCATGGTTACCGTTAACTAGCTCTGATACCAAATGAAAGAGGAGCTGAATCACCAAGAGGGAGGGTGAATTAGGGATTCTAAAAATTTTTACGATTTTGCCTCTTACAGTGATTGTCCGAATGAAAACAGTGAGCAAGGAAGAATAGCGATGCACAAAAGTATATACTAGTTTTGCCCAACTCCTTGGCCTACCTCCAGTCCTCAGGCGCCCTGAGCTTTTCACTAAATCACTTGATTACACACTCTGTAACTATGAAGCAATTCTCTCACTAGAACTTGCTCTTCCTTACAAGTTGTAATCAATGACTTCCCAAATCTCCAAGTCCCCCGACTTGAGATCACTTACAATCAATCAAATACAATTGATAAAACTCTCTTACAGAGCAGATAAATGATCACTGAAGCTCTATAGTGTCAACCGACACTCTGTACAAAAAGGCTCTCTAATAAATGAACAAATTAAATTCAGTTTCGTTTTTCAGTTCAATGTTCTTAGTAGAGACTTGAATGCAGCTCTATTTATACTTAGAGAGACATTAATAACCGTTGCTAGCATTCAATTAACCGTTGAAGAAGTTTCCTTTCAGTTAGAAGCAGTTTGGTCCTTTCTCTCCCTACACTTGTGCTTGTTCCTTAACTTGTAGGATAGAGAGTGACTTCTAGTCATTTATATAAGTTGGGATTGTCAGTCTTCACTTAAATGAAAGTCTCTTTATCCTTTTTCCAACGTGGAATGCATGGTAGTTGAAATTTCAGCAAGGTTGGTGGTGTGCATTTATTGCTTCTGACAGGACTTTGCCTTTTGTGTAATAACAACACCTATAATCTCTTTGAATCATCTGTAATTAGGCTGAAATACACTAGCAAACACATTAAACATATATGGTAATGATGATAATTAAGAATATAAATCATTCAGATCATTCCATAAACATTACACAGATTTCACAAATTTGAATTATCAGAAGGCGCGACCAATACTCGAGTCTGTCACTATGCACTTAAGCTTATACTCGAGTTTCTAAGTCTATACTCAAGTATTCTCCTTCCAGAGAAAGGACTCGCGATTTGAGCTTTGGTGTTCCTGATGAACTTAAACCAATCTCGAGTATTCTTCTAATACTCGAGTTTTGGACTCTTAATGAATAAATGTCCAAAACATCAAAACCAAAGTTTCTTCTCTATATCGGAGTATTAAAGGCTTAGAAATCTCAATAGCTCTCTGTATGGCTCAATACTCGAGTTTCAGTTTCCATATTCGAGTTTCCACCTTAGTTTTGAAACTCTGAAATTAGTTGAATAAATGTTAAACTGTGGTTTTCAATACTGAGGTTTATAATTGTTTCAATTTAAGAACCTCATTGATTGGCTCAATACTTGAGTATTCTAATGTGATACTCGAGTTTTCATTTGAAAATAAAAACATTTAAATTCTGGAGCCAAGTTGGAAAACTGTCTTTTCAAATTCCAAACCATAGTTCTCAAAACTGTGGTTTTCCAAACTGAGGTTTTCTATTTTTAGCTAAAACTATTTGAAGAGTCATATAGGCCTAAACTCGAGTTTTCATGTCAATACTCGAGTTTTCCCTGATGGAAAACTTGTGATGCTCTCTGTAACTCCCAATACTCGAGTATTCATTTGATTACTGTGGTATTGATTTAAGTTAAGTGCATTGAGTTGTTCTTTGAACCTCAATACTCGAGGTTTGTTACCAATACTTGAGTATTGCCTCAATCTGCAAGTTTTCAACTTCTTGAGACAACTCTTCATTCCTGATTTCACAATTGATTATTATCATCAAAACCCATAGAGAACTAACAACATCAAATACATTTACCTTTGCAGTGAGTTTAGTCATTTGTTGCGTGATAATTTCATATATGTGTTTCATGATGATAGGCCACATAAGTCGGAGCCCGTTGGTTGCCAACGGGTCTAAAAAGAATAAGAAATATATATAAGAGCATATATAGCTTACTGACCAAATTAACAAGGCAGAGTGTCAGGGTCCAAATATCTACTAACCTTTGGTGTGAGCCATTTAGTATCTTTAATATCATACGTATGCTTTTTGATGACCTGGATTTGGAAGGTCCCCATGGCACTATCATCAAAATCACAAATTTATCAATAATGTTCGCTGAAAGTTCACATGAGAGATTTCAAACAAGAGAATCAAAATGACATGCTTACTCGTTAATGGTCTGCACCAACATAACCCCTGGTTCGCTATAAGTAGAGCATAAGAAGATCACCATATGCGCCTCCATGCACATGACAACCAACTGCCAGTGGTGGCTGAAAATTCACAACAGTAAAGTACTCAGTGATATATTACGCAGAATTAAGTGAATTGCAACAAAAGATTGTGATATGTACCTATGGTAATATGGAAACAAGTACACCTTTCTTCTCACTTCACACAACCTCATTTATATGTATTGTTGTCTTTCGTCTTTGGTGGTTGTACTTGCATATACTGGGCACAAGAATAAAAAATCATTGATTCTGCCCTGTTGATCCAATTCTTGATGTATGACCTACAATAATGACATCAATCAGGGAATTAGTATATATGTATATGTGTCAAAACCATACATTTAAATTATGTACTCATAAAAGAAGATACTTACTTCAAAAACATTTGAATAATTGCTGATGTAAGCTCCTCTCCAGGAAGCAGCAGGGACTTTATATCATCAGTGTCAACATAAACCAGTTGAGGATGAGGGACCCCTACTATTTCATTGATAGGCCACAATTTTTCTTTAAAAACTCCTTTAGATACCATATATGATATCTTTTCCTTGGCACTCAACTTAGCAGTAGGGGATGGAGATTGAGGAGGGGATGGAGCTTGACGAGGGGATGGAACTGGAGAAGGGGATGAAGCTTCAGGAGGAGTAGAGACATGTACAAGCTTCACTAGCCAAGAGATGAAGGTTCCCTTGACATTAATCACAAGCTTTAGCTGATCAGTTAGGAGAGGGAGAGGTGCATCAATAATCATCTTTTCAACTAACACTCTGACTTTATCATCAGCTATTTGTTTATGGTGTATAGTTGATCCCAAGTTGTAGATAGTCCCTTTAGCAACTAATTTTCTATGAGTTTCTGCCATGTACAGGTCACAAGGTTGCTCTGACTGTCCAACAATGCAGCTCCCTTTAGTGCTCTGCTCCATATGTGCATGTGTATGTGTTAAGGGAACACTGGTCTCTAGACGAGAGCTAAAAAGCATTTCCATTTGATTCAATTCCTCCTTCATCTCCCTCATCTGGGATTCAAACATTGCTTTCAATGAAGCTTCTTTGGCCGCTGCCTACTCATTTAACTTGGCCACTGTTTCTTCCATCTCCTCCCAGGTAACCATACTTCGTTTATGGCATTTGGATTTATCAAAATATTCCTTTAGGCCTACCCTGTTAGTTCTCTATGGATTTTGATGATAATAAATCAATTGTGAAATCAAGAATGAAGAGTTGTCTCAAGAAGTTGAAAACTTGCAGATCGAGGCAATACTCAAGTATTGGTAACAAAACTCGAGTATTGAGGTTCAAAGAACAGCTCAATGCACTTAACTTAGGTCAATACCACAGTATTCAAATGAATACTCGAGTATTGGGAGTTACAGAGAGCATCGCAAGTTTTCCATCAGGGAAAACTCGAGTATTGACATGAAAACTCGAGTTTAGGCCTATATGACTCTTCAAATAGTTTTAGCTGAAAATAGAAAACCTCAGTTTGGAAAACCACGGTTTTGAGAACTACGGTTTGGAATTTGAAAAGATAGTTTTCCAACTTGGCTCCAGAATTTAAATGTTTTTTTTATTTTCAAATGAAAACTCGAGTATCACATTAGAATACTCAAACATTGAGCCAAGCAATGAGGTTCTTAAATTAAATCACTTACAAACCTCAGTATTGAAAACCACAGTTTAGCATTTATTCAACTAATTTCAGAGTTTCAAAACTAAGGTGGAAACTCGAGTATGGAAACTGAAACTCGAGTATTGAGCCATACAGAGAGCTATCGAGATTTCTAAGCCTTTAATACTCCGGTATAAAGAGGAAACTCCGGTTTTGATGTTTTAGACATTTATTCATCAAGAGTCTAAAACTTGAGTATTGGAAGAATACTCGAGTATTGGCTTAAGTTCATCAGAAACACCAAAGCTCAAATCGCAAGTCCCATCTCTGGAAGGAGAATACTCGAGTATAGACTCAAAAACTCGAGTATAGGCTTAAGTACATAGTGACAAACTCGAGTATTGGTCGCGCCTTCTGATAATTCAAATTTGTGAAATCTGTGTAATGTTTATGGAATGATATGAATGATTTATATTCTTAATTATCATCATTACCATATATGTTTAATGTGTTTGCTAGTGTATTTCAGCCTAATTACATATGATTCAAAGAGATTAAAGGTGTTGTTATTACACAAAAGGCAAAGTCTTGTCAGAAGCAATAAATGCACACCACCAACGTTGCTGAAATCTCAACTACCAAGCATTCCACAGTGGAAAAAGGATAAAGAGACTTTCATTTAAGTGAGGACTGACAATCCCAACGAATATAAACGACTAGAAGTCACTCTCTATCCTCCAAGTCAAGGAACAAGCACATGTGTGGGGAGAGAAAGGACCAAACTGCTTCTAACTAAAAGGAAACTTCTCCAACGGTCAATTGAATGTTAGCAACGGTTATTAATGTCTCTCTAAGTATAAATAGAGCTGCATTCAAGTCTCTACTAAGAACATTGAACTGAAAAACGAAACTGAATTTAATTTGTTCATTTATTAGAGCGCCTTCTTGTACAGAGTGTCGGTTGACACTATAGAGCTTCAGTGATCATTTATCTGCTCTGTAAGAGAGTTTTATCAATTGTATTTGATTGATTGTAAGTGATCTCAAGTCGGGGGACTTGGAGATTTGGGAAGTCATTGATTACAACTTGTAAGGGGGAGCAAGTTCTAGTGAGAGAATTGCTTCAGAGTTACAGAGTGTGTAATTAAGTGCTTTAGTGAAAAGCTCAGGGCGCCTTAGGACTGGAGGTAGGCCAAAGAGTTGGGCCGAACCAGTATAAACTGTTGTGCATCGCTATTCTTCCATGCTCACTGTTTTCATTCGGACAATCATTGTAAGAGGCGAAATCGCAAAAATTTTCAGAATCCCCAATTCACCCCCCCTCTTGGTGATTCAGCTCCTCTTTCAAGTCCAATCACCTTTAATGAATCAAGAAGAGTATCACATTTCAAAAGCCTCCATCCCTAACCCCACAGAGACCAATGACACAACCCCATAACCTAGCCACCAAGTTGTTGTCGTTCTCAAGTTTGACTTCAAGATTGATCCATTACCTAGACGAACCACTCCTCAAAAACAAGTCTCCTGAATGTTATTCCTTGAAAGTCTCTGCCTCTTGTGACTTATTGAAGTCGTGTGATAAATTTTGAAAACATTGTACCTTGTGAAGCCACATCCTAAATTGCTTGACTTCTTATTAAGGGTTTGCTTTCACATCATGATTGGAACTACCGTAATTGTAACTCAAGTTGGGCATGACAATGTTGGTGTTGTTCCAAAATTGATAATACTTAGTGAATTAGAGATCCTTATAAAACTTGAAGAAGAGAAGAGATGGATGGAAAGTGAGAGGGGGAAAAAAAAGAACGGATATGAGTAGAAGACATATGGGTAAACTCTCTCAATCCTAAAATTATGAATTGGGTTTTATGACTTGATTTCTAATATGTTAAATTTAGAAGCCTAATTTAGGATTTTGATATTTTAAAAGGATTTCAAAGGGATTTTCCCAATTTATAACTTGGTGTATACAACCCAAATTCAACCAATTACCTATCAAATTAAAGCTTATTATATCTACTTTATTCCTGTAAAATTTCATGGAAATTGGACATTATTTACTATCTCATAAAGTCATCACAAGATTACTACCCAAACTAAAGTTTTCAAGGCAGCTTTAGCAAAATTCGATCCTGGAGCTTCTGAAATTCCTACGGAACCTCTATCATACACAATTTTACATTTTAAACACAATCAAATCATAAAATTGGCCAAATTTCAACTCCTTAGATTTGCGCTGCTACTAGCTAAAATTAGATTCAATCATAACAATTCACCAATTCACAACTTATCTGCCAAATTATGTTCATATGTTCCCAGATCATCATATAATCACATGTTTATAAAAAAAAAATCATCAAAAGATTCCAAAAACCCTAGTTGGCTGAACATATAGGGTTTTACAAAGTATTCAAAAATTCATCCAAACCTCAAACCAATCGGCTTAAAATGAAGCTTATGCTTACCTGATCACAATTCTACAGTTAGCTTCGAATTTCGGCAACAACTCAAATAACCCGATGACTAGAAACTTATCCTATGAGAAAACGGAAACCATAAAATTGAAACTCTCAAGGTGTGGAACAATGTTTGTGAAGGGAGTTTTTGAATTAGACGTGGTTTGGTAGGTGATTTTGGCTAAACTAATTTTCTCTCCCCGTTTCCATTTTGTACGCCATTTTTTGATGATATTTTGAGCTCTTCTTTCTCTTGCTTGTTCTGGCCAAATGAGGATGAGATAAAACATGAGACCAAATGAATATTGAAAGCTTAAAGTCGGGGGAAGCAAGAAGGAAATCATAAGACTTTAATCTTCCACTTATCAACCATCTTACCATTGAATTCCAATTCCAATGACTTGTTGACCGAAAATTTTATGGTAAAAGAGTTAATGTGGTGTGAAGTCAAATGAACAACTATGTATCTTGACTAATTTAACTAATCAATGAAGTGGGGGTGTTGTGGAGTTCATTCCAATATGACCACATTTAATCATCCACAAGACTTTTATTTACAACTTAGTTCATTACTTATTTAGTTGAAAATATTAGATAAGTGTTAGGAAATAATAATTAATTCTACATAGATATTTTTCTCCCCCAGTCAACTTCTCTAGGAAATAGAATATTTTCTCTAAATTTTAGGTCAAATTTATCCCCTTAGTATTTCTCCAAATACACATACATCATACATGGAATTTGTCAGAGAAATTTTTTTTTTTTTTTTTAGGATATTACATTGAATATGATAAAGCTTTTGGATAATTATTTTTGTAACAAGGTTGGGACATATTTTCAAGAAATTTCTTATGAACGGTATTTGAAAAATGAATTCTGATTTTCAATTGTTTGGAACCTATTTGTGAGGGGTTTTTGATGACCATATCGAGAACTAGTTTTTTTCAAAGTTTTTATTTAATGAATAATATAATTTAATTATTGTGAGTCGAACTTGATGACTTGAAACTCCTCTTATAACAAAACTAAAATCGTAGAATTGAAGCTCTCAATATGTAAAACAATGTTTATGAAGGGAGTTTTTGGATTGTAAGTGGTTTAATAAAAGATTTTGATTGATCTAGTGATAAATCCCAATTTTATATAGTTTATCCCACCTTATTTCATTTATTTTGGGGATTATTTTAGGCTAATTTGGAATTATTAGATAATATTTAGATTGTTAGCCTATTTTAGGAACTAATATAAATATGAATTAATTATAAGATATTGAGCTTAAATTATTAAATTTTTAATATTCTGATTAAATAATATCTCTTGATATATGATAGATAGTGATTTTATAAGATCTTATGGTGCAGGATTTTTCAGGATAGCTAAAAGAAATCCAATGGTGAAATTTTAGGCGACTACTTGAATTTTATTGGGCTCAAGTTAATACCCTAAAAAAAAGCCTCTCTTCCTCTCCTATTAATTAACCTAGCTGCTAGATTTTATGGGAGCACCACGCCGCCAGCCAGACGAGAGAAGCTTCAGACCAAAAACGCCGAAGACGCTGAGACGCAGTGGGTAATTCATCAATCATCCGTTCCTTCATCTTGCCACAAGACACTGGACGACGGAAAAGATCATCTAGCGAGACGCAGGCAATTGATGAATCCTTCATTCTAGGAGCATCTCACGTCTCTCAATTCCAACTCACTCACGGGCCCACCATTAATTAATCAATCCCTTCATTCTCCTGGACATGCACAATTGTTGAATTGGTTGATTTATTCATCATGCTAGTGACTTGTTTGGCTCTGGGAGGAGGAATGATTTGCATGGAAGCTTAAGCTAGTTGGGAGACAACTTGGGAAGAGCATGGAAGAAGCTAGAGCCTAGAGCTTACACTTGAAGACCACAAGGGAGTGTCTTTCTTTTTAATCTTTTTAATTCAAGACTTGAAATAATTTAGTTTTAAATAATTCCGAGTTGTGTTAATTGAGAACAATCTAGTTTTAGATTGTAAACTTATTTCTTTTGGATTAGACTGGTAATTCGAAGTTTTATGCTTATTGTTGGACTCTTGTTTGCAACCTTTGGATTGTCAATTAAATTAGTAATTGAGTTTTCGTTGTTAATTTAATTGTTAATTTGGTTTATCATCTTAATTGTTTAATTGGGTTGATAAATTATCTGGTTGTTCAATTAGATAATTGTAAACAAGATTTTCAAGATTATTTTATGATTGGTTTTTAATGGGTTTAATTAGCCACCGCTTATTTCATTATGAGTTTTCTAGTGAAATATGTGTTATTGAACTAGAGGGTTTCCCATGTTTAATTGGGTAATTAAATTTATTAATCTCCCTTGGGTCTAATTAATTAATTTGGGCTAAGAAAGTTTACTCCTTGCAATTCCTAAGTTGTCCCCTTCGTCATCATAACTGAACTAGACCTTTATTATTTTATTTGCATTTAATCGACATTTTTATTAGGATTTTAATTCTTCTTTCATAAGAAAAACCCCCAAAAATTGCGTTCAATTTCATATAGATTAGTTTTATTTTCATATAGGTTTTAGATTCAATTGCATATAGGTAGAGTGTTTTACATCTTAGTTTAGGTCCGTTTATATTTCATTGCATCTTTTCATCACCTAAATTTTAACTTAAAGAAAACCCACAGCTTGCTCCTTGGGAGAATGACCTAGGTTGACCCTGAACTGCATAATTAGTTAGGACCTAGTTTAATTGATCACTTTAACGACAAAAGTACTATCGATCAATTTTGGCGCCGTTGCCGGGGAGCAACGGTTAGACTTTAGGTTTGAGTTTTCAGGTGACTTCGTAGGTAGTTATTTATTGCATGACTCGGTCCTCTTCGGAAAGATTGTTAGCCTTAGATCCTGAGATTGAGAGGATATTTCATCAACAAAGAAGAACTAGAGCTAGTACTCTTATAGGCAATAGTTCCTTTGTTAATCCTATTTTTGAATCCTCTGATCCTGAGGTTAATATGGACGGTAATAATATTGTTGTTAATGCTAATGAGAATGTAAATGCAAATGCAAATGCTCATAATGTTGATCCTGCTATGACCATTAAAGAATTGGTTTCTCCTGATTTGCATTTTCAAAATTGGTGCATAAATTATCCTGATATGAATGTGAATTTCGAATTGAAACCTGGATTGATACACTTACTTCCAAAATTTAATGGTGTTTCAGGGGAGGAAGCATACAACCATTTGAAGATGTTTCACATGGTCTGCACTGCTATGAAACCAGTCGATGTGACTGAAGATCAAATTAAGATGCGTGCCTTCCCATTCTCTTTGGAAGGATCTGCTAAAAGCTGGTTGCTTCGATTACCTCCTGGATTCATCACTTCATGGAATCAACTGAAGAAACTATTCTTAGAAAGGTATTTCCCAGCCTCTCGCACTTCATCTATCAGGAAAGACATAAGTGGATGTCGACAAATGGTTGGGGAATCCTTATATGAATATTTGGAGCGTTTTAAAACATTGTGTTCCAGCTGTCCCCATCATCAAATCCCGGACACACTATTGATCCAATACTTCCATGAAGGGCTCTTACCTCTAGAAAGAGATTTGTTAGACTCAGCTGCTGGTGGTTCTCTTCTTTACTTGACTATTGAAGATGCTTGGGAATTGACTGAAAGGAAAGCTGAGAATAGCCAACAATTTGGCTCTAGACAACAAGTAAAAGTTAATGAGGTAGGATTATTCTCTGAGTCTCGCCTGGAGAGCAAAATTGATAGGCTTGCATCTGCTGTGGAAAAAATGACTATGTTCAATATGCAAAATTCTTCTAATATGGTCAATCCTATGGGACCATCTACTACTTTTACTTCACAGCCCAACTCTTCTGCTCTAATAGGGCCACTATGTTCTATTTGCTCTCTAGCTACTCATGCTACTGACTCTTGCCCTTACCTGAATGATGGAGCTGAATCTTGCAATGCAATATATCCTTCTAAACCTATGACTCAAGGTGGCCAAAAATATGATCCTTACTCCAATACATATAATCCTGGATGGCGTGACCATCCAAATCTTCGATATGGAAATGGCCAACCTCAACAAGCACAGTTTAATCAAGGTGGAAATTCTAGTAGCAAGATGTTTCAACAAGTTAGACAATCAATGCCAGTCCAAGATGAAGGTTCAAGGTTAGAAAGCAAGATGGATGCTATGATGAAGATCCTAATACAACAGCAGCAACAACAGCAACAGCAACAACAACAAATTCAAAGCCTTCAAACTCATATTGGTCAATTATCTAATATACAGAGTAATGAGCAAAGTCAAGGTTCAGGAAGGCTTCCATCTCAGGTGGTGACCAATCCAAATGCTGGAACTCAGCAGAATCCCAATATAGGTGGAGTTAATGCTATATCTCTCCGACGTGGAAAGATAATCCCCTCTGCAGATCCTGTTACCATCAAAGACAAGGAAGTTGCTGATGACTCTCCTTCCACTTCCACATCACAGGATCAACCCACCTTATCAGAAACACAAGTGGTGCCCACGGAAAAACAAGAGGAGGATGATAAAGTAAAGCAAGTGGTAACACAAGCCCTCCCTTTTCCTACTGTGGTTGCTAAAGCTGAAAGGAGAAAGAAGGAAATTGAGGTGTCTAATGAAATCTATGATATATTCAAGAAGGTGGTGATCAATGTTCCACTAGTTGACTTAGTCACACAAGTACCTAAATATGCAAAATTCTTGAAGGAATTGTGTACTACAAAGAGAAAGTTTAAGCACGAAGGCAAGGTTGACTTAGGGGCAGTTGTCTCTTCTCTTTATCAAATGCCAATGCCAGTGAAGTGCAAGGATCCTGGTAGCTTTCTCATACCTTGCACTATTGGTGACATTGAATTCTCAGATGCCTTAGCAGATTTGGGAGCAGCTATCAATGTTATGCCAAAATCAGTCTTTGATCAACTCAATGGTGTAGAGCTTAAGCCCACAAATCTTGTTGCATCCCTTGCTGACAGACGTTGCACAGTCCCAGAAGGCGTTCTAGAGGACATCTTAGTTAAGGTAAAAGATTTCATATTCCCTGCAGACTTTTATGTTCTTGATATGGATGATGGTCGGTTTAGACAGAAAGGACACTCATCTCTAATTTTAGGTAGGCCTTTCCTTAAAACTGCTAAAGCTATGATAGATGTCCATGCTGGTAGCCTTACTCTAGAATTTGCTGGTGAAACTATTAGATTCAATGTACTTGAATCCATGAGACATCCCCCTGATGATTGTGCAGAAATAGATGTTAATGTTGTTGATGCTATTATGGATGATTCTGTTAAAGATCTTGAAGAGAGCATGCTTAGTAGATCATGTGATATTGCTGGTTTAGATGATAGCATCTCTTGTTCATGTGCTAAAATTGGTAATTGTGACACATGTGTTGACCTTGATGCTGCTGATATTGATATTTTCACTGATGCTATTAAGAATATGAGATACTCTAAACATAATGCTTCTGTGCCTAATTGTAGCATTGATGATTCTTCTGCTCTTACAGTTTCTACTGATGCTTCCCAAGATGGGAAAGTTTGTTCTTCTGTCTGTGAGTCTATTGTGCAGGTTTCTAGTTTGACAGATGCTGAATTGAAGCCGCTCATACCTTCAATTGATCAAGCCCCATCCTTAGAGTTGAAGGCGCTTCCTGAGTCATTGAAGTATGCCTATTTAGGGAAGGACGAGACACTTCCTGTGATTATAGCTAGCGACATAGCTGCTGATGAGGAGACCCGCCTCCTAGAAGTACTCAGGCAACGGATAAAAGCTATTGGGTGGACTCTTGCTGATATCCCTGGAATCAACCCAAATGTGTGCATGCACCGAATCCTACTAGAAGATGGTGCCAAATCTGTACGACAGCCACAAAGACAACTCAATCCATTAATCCTTGATGTGGTAAAGAAAGAGGTTTCTAAACTTCTGTCTGCAGGTATAATCTACCCTATTTCTGATAGTCGTTGGGTAAGTCCAGTTCAGGTAGTACCTAAGAAAACTGGTATTACTGTTGTTCGCAATGATGAAGGTGAGCTAGTTCCAACTAGAGTTCAAAACAGTTGGAGAGTATGTATTGATTATAGAAAACTGAACTCGGTAACTAGAAAGGATCACTACCCCCTCCCCTTCATAGATCAAATGTTAGAAAGACTGGCCAATAAATCACATTATTGCTTTTTGGATGGTTTTTCTGGATATTTCCAAATTTCTATTGCACCTGAGGACCAAGATAAGACTACATTCACATGTCCATTTGGAACCTTTGCATATAGACGCATGCCATTCGGTTTATGTAATGCACCAGGCACTTTTCAGCGTTGCATGGTTTCCATATTCTCTGATTTTCTTGAGCATTGCATGGAAGTTTTCATGGATGATTTCACTATTTATGGTGATTCTTTTGATGCATGCTTGACTAGTTTAGACAAGGTTTTGGAAAGATGCATTCAATATAATCTTGTGTTGAATTTTGAAAAATGTCATTTTATGGTTAAGAAAGGAATTGTTTTGGGGCATGTTGTTTCACATGATGGTATTGAGGTTGATAAAGCGAAAGTTGATATTATTTCCTCTCTTCCATATCCTTCATGTGTGAAAGATGTACGTTCTTTTCTTGGGCATGCTGGATTTTATAGAAGATTTATCCATGATTTTAGTAAGACAACATTGCCATTGTCTCGTTTATTGCAGAAAGATGTGGGTTTTGTTTTTGATGATGCTTGCAGGTACGCATGGGATGAGTTAAAGAAGAAACTCACTACACCCCCCATCATTCAGCCACCTAATTGGAGCCTTCCATTTGAGCTCTTGTGTGATGCTTCTGACTATGCATTAGGTGCCGTTCTTGCCCAAAGAGTAGAGAAGAAACAACATATCATAGCCTATGCATCTAGAACTTTAGATGCTGCTCAAGCTAACTACACTACCACAGAGAAAGAGCTATTTGCAATCGTCTTTGGGCTAGAGAAATTTCGATCCTATATCCTTCACACAAAGGTGATTGTCTTTACAGATCACTCAGCTATCAAGTACTTGCTTAAGAAACCAGACTCCAAACCCCGCCTCATTAGGTGGCTACTTCTGATACAAGAGTTTGATGTGGAGATTCGTGACAAGAGTGGTGCAGAGAATATGGTAGCTGATCATCTGAGTAGGATTGAAACACCTGCGGTAACATCTTTACCCTTAGATGACTTTCCTGATCAAAGGCTCTGTGAGGTTATTGTTTCTGTCCCTTGGTATGCTGACATTGCTAATTATTTAGTTGCATCTGTTCTGCCAATTGACATGAATAAACATCAATTGAATAAGTTTAAGAGAGATGTTAGATTCTACATATGGGATGATCCTTACTTGTGGCATATTTGTAGTGATCAAATTATTAGGCGATGCATTCCTGATGTTGAATTTGAGTCTGTCTTAACTTTTTGTCATACTCTTGCATGTGGGGGACATTTTAGTGCCAAACATACTGCTAGGAAAGTTTTAGAAAGTGGATTGTTTTGGCCAAGTCTATTTCATGATGCCCATGAATTTTGTAAGAAGTGTTCCAGGTGTCAGTTTGTGGGTAATATTTCTAGGAAGCATGAGATGCCCCAACAACCCTTATTATTCTGTGAAGTCTTTGATGTCTGGGGTATTGATTTCATGGGACCTTTTCCCACTTCATTTGGTTACATATACATCTTGTTGGCTGTAAATTATGTGTCAAAGTGGGTTGAAGCAATCCCCACTCGTACTAACGACTCTTCTGTAGTGGTTTCCTTTGTTCGATCTCACATTCTTTGCAGGTTTGGCATTCCTAGAGCCATCATTAGCGATCAAGGAACTCATTTTTGCAATCGGAGTTTTCAGAGCCTATTAAGTAAATATGGGGTGATGTATAAGGTGGCCACCCCATACCACCCTCAAACAAATGGTCAGGCAGAACTCTCCAATAGAGAAATCAAGCTCATTTTAGAGAAGACAGTGCAACCTAACCGAAAGGATTGGAGTAAAAGGCTCGATGATGCACTTTGGGCGTATCGGACAGCATATAAAAGTCCAATTGGCATGTCTCCATATAGGATTGTCTATGGCAAAGCATGTCATTTGCCAGTGGAGGTAGAGCATAAGGCATACTGGGCAATTAAAAGGTGCAACCTCGATCTTACTAGTGCTGGTATTGAAAGGAAGTTGCAATTGCAAGAGCTTGAAGAGTTAAGAAGAGAAGCTTATGAGAATGCTAGAATTTATAAGGAAAGAACTAAAGCAATCCATGACAAACTCATTATGAAGAGAGAATTTCAAGTGGGCCAAAAAGTTCTACTATATGTTTCCCGATTGAAACTCATGCCTGGAAAGCTCCGCTCGAGATGGGAGGGACCTTTCATTGTCATTGATGTCTTCCCTCATGGAGCTGTGAAGATCAAAAGAGAACCAAATGGCAAATGTTTCACTGTCAATGGACACCGCTTGAAGCCGTTCTTTGATGGATTCTCCACTCAGACAGTGGAGGCTGCTACACTACGTGACACCATGTAGACACCGGTTGTATTCCTTCCTTCACTCTTTTATTTTGCTTTGTCATATTACTCATTGTCATGTTACTGAGTTGAGTAGTGCCACGTATTACCTGTCTTTGTGATATACTATGACCAAATGTATAGAATGAAAAGGGAATTAATGAATCTCGATTAGGTGATTTTGGCTGGAGCAAACAGATGGAGAATTTAATTTGACGTTATGACTTCTTCATAATTACAATCATGGTCACAATTACTCAAATTCCATCATATGCTTGGTTTCATATGATGATTGCTTCTTCTTCCCCTTGGTGCACACTTGGCCGAAACTATATGGCCCATTTAGAAGGTTTTTGATCCATTTTGTTGATTTGTAACACATGCTCATGTTTTCTTAAATTTTAAATAATTATGAGACTTGTGACACAAATTCATATAAATTGCAATTTTAACCTTCCTTCAATTTTTCTTATAATCATAATATCTAATTTTCTTAAATATTATAATTTTTTTATTTATTCTCTTCAAATTTTATAAACTTTTTCTCTCTCTTAATGTTATGGTTTAGAATTAGGTATATAATATTTAATTCCATTTTGAATAAATTCCCAATACTCAAGAATTGCATGGTAAATCTTAACTACTAATACAGAATTAATCTCCTTAACTCAAATCCAAATCAAGAAAGATCTAATGCATTAAATTTTATATTTTTGTTTTATAAAAAAAATAATTAGATACCTTTTAAAAATATAATCAGGCTTAATAGGATTTTCCAATCCAATTTTAAATCATATTTTATTATTGCTGTTTCAATTCTATATTTCAATACCTCAAACCAAATATTTTATCTTCTTTAAATCTCCAATTAGTTGATAAATAACATCATAATCTTATTTTAATCTTATGAATATAAATTGGAGATGTTACATATATAACTTGAATATTGTGAACATAGTTTTGGAAACTATTGGCTTTTGTTTTAGTTGAGATATTCGATAATTATATGTTGTTATTAGGCGGAGCCCTTGTTGCTATGATTTCATGATAATGGGTTTAGACTAAGAAATCAATAAATTGTGATCTAGGCTTGTGGATTGACTATTGTCATGTTAGGCTTTAAATAGCTCAATTGGCTATCATGATCCCTAGTATTTACTTCCGTTGTACTTTAAGATGATTTATTAAATTTTTCTAATTAGCTTTTCAAACTGTTGTTTAAAACTATTCTATCAGAGCATATTCGTTTTTAACCATTGTAAATTTTATTGCTTGGATTTTAATTCTTTATTATCATGATAGATTACTTAACCAAAGTGTTAAATGTGGTTTAGAAATCAAGGTGTTACAATAGACCTTTATTAAAGCAAATTGAAAACCAAGTGTTTACTCCAGTTTCTTGGACATCTTACTCTTTTGAACCTTTAGTAATTGGGCTGTCGATAGTGGCGGAGCCAAGATTTTTATTAAGAGGGGGCACCATTGAAGGGTTCAGGGGCAGCACCCCTGAAATTTTTTTTTTAATAACAAAAGTATATTACAATAAAAATTTATTTGAGCATAGACCATATCTGAAGATATGAATTACATAGCAGCATAGAAGCATCCAAAAGACCAAGTAAAGCACTACAATATCACCCACGAGAGACAAATTCAATTCAAATCAAAATCTTGTGGGGAAAATCTAAGTTGCAGACACTAAACTTTGTGGTAAATAAATTGCAGAAAAGATTGCAGGGCTTCAAATGTGAAATCGAATATTGGAATAGAATGATTTTCTCACCTTCAGTTTGATAATGTATTCTTCCTCCTTCTCAACGAAGAAATCGCAAACAGTGCAAACGGCGGCGAACAGACAAGCGACGGCAGCGACACGCAAACGGAAAGGATGAAGGAGAAGGGTCAAACAGTGCGGCTGGGGTTTGGTCTGAAAAATGCTTCAGACATCGCGACATCGCGACCCTCTACTTCAGTTCCCAATATAATTATATAAGTGTACTTATTTATTTATTATATTTATAATTTTTTTTTAAAAAAAACAATTTGCAATTCAACAGGGGGCATTGCCCCCTCAACTAGCAACGTGGATCCGCCTCTGGCTGTCAATGTTATGAAGATGATCTTGGACTTGCTTAGAACCTTCTTGGATAATATAATCAACATCATATTCATTGTAGATACCACATAAACTTATATAAAAAAAAAAAAAAGAAAAAGAAAAAATACCACATAAACTACCATGTAGCACTTTGTCTCCTCCTTAGATGCCCACTTCATTGCTTTGTTGGACGCCAAATAAGATGTCATTGTATTTTTATCACCACATCATCATATTTCACATAGTTAATGTCTTTATTAAATTTTAGGAACTAACATTTTAGATGAAACAATCTTAAAGGACGAAAACTTATGATTTAAGATAATAAGGATCATAATCAAAATAAGAGCAAATTAGAAGGATGAAAATATTATATATATATTTTTTGCCGGGCCAATATTATATATATTAATCATTTAATCTATTTAATTTTTTAGGGTATTATTTTTAAACCCCCTTCTTCAATTCGAAGAGGAATTCCCCCCTGCGGTAACGGTGTCACCCTCCTGCTTCGAAGTTCAGACTTCAGAATGATTCTCGCTTCCCAGTAAACTGTCGGTGACCTGTCTTCCTTCCTGCATTCCAAAATCGGGACATGGTTTTCTTTCTTTAGTCATTCTCATCTTTTTTTTTTTTTTTTATTGGTTGGAGTTAGATTAAGATCTCAAGCCAGGCGTCAAAATCGACGAATTTCATGCCTTTATCTATTTAGCGGTTCTGACATTCACCGCTCTTTGCCTCTTTCTGTGTCGGTTCTTTTATCGCGTCATTGTGTTGCTGGCGCAGCAAGATCCACCTCGTCTCATCCTCAACATTCTCTGTAGTTAAAATTTCTTCGTTTCCTCAATCCATCTGTCGAAATTTCTTGTTTGACTCAGTGAATTATTCGAGCTCAAGAATAAGAAGAGGATAATCATGATGATAATGGCGATGATGGGGTTGAGCGTGCAGGGCATGTTGGATCTCATGGTGGCTGGGGTTTCCGTGTTGATTGGTTTGGGAATTTTTGGTTTCATTGCTTCAATTCTATGCTTTGCTGCATTCTTCCTCAATTCCAAGGACGTATCCTGAATCCTTGCACTATTGGTATGCACTAACATACCTTCAATATAATCTCTTCGTGAATTTTGATATTTTTTAGATTAGAGCTGTAACTTTGATATTGCCAGTTGGAGTATTCTTATAATCTTTTCATTGATAGGCTTAGACAATTTATTTAGAGTCCTGTGCATTTGTTACTCATGAATTGATCTCCTCTTTGGACTTCTGATGTGCTTAGGAAAGGTGCACTCGTACATTTGAGAACATGCTTCAGTGTGGATTTCTTATATGCTTAGGCGAAGTGCACTTGCAATGAGCTAATTATAGTATATTATTAATCTGAAGATTAAAATGATCATCATAACTTAGGTAGTGTCCAGTGAATTTATTGCCATATTTCTGTTTGGACTTCTCATATTCTCTGGCAAAGTGTAGAACTGTTAAGCCATTAATTCAAATATGTTTAATCTGTTATGTATATAATCTTCACGGCTTCTCTTGGTTCCGGTGAACTTATTGCCCTCGGCTGGTCATGCTGTAATTATCATATGCTTAGGCAAGGTGCACTGCAGCTGAACTAAATATATATGGTTAATCTGAAAAGCTTGGTAATCTTCATTATTTTGGGGTCCAGTGAGTTTGTTGCCTATGTTTACTTCTGCGGGGAATTCTCAAATGCCAAAGTTCACCACTGTTGAGTTAATAATCATATTTGATTAATCTGAACATAGCAGAGATCTTCATGACTAGATATTTTTATTATGAATATTTTTGGTCTGACATGACTTACAATTGAAATCTTATTTTGTGTAAAAAAATTTCGCAAACAGTATGGTTAATCCAACTTTTTTTACCAAAATTTTTTTGTTTGTGTGATTCTGCAAGATAGAAATTCTAGAATATGTCTACCATGCTATAAGCTCCTCTACTGCCAGTGCTAACAATCCAACTATTCAGCCTATGCTGCCATTATATTGATGCCCAACTTTAAATAATAGTAATATCATAAAGCAGTTTCATTAATGTAACATCCTCATGTGGTGTACTTTTTAAGGAATAAATATGATCACGAGAAGCTGAGAAATAGGTAACTGGAGTTGTATTTTGCCTACACTCATCATATTGTCGATCTCACTCCTTAGCAAATTCTTGATGTATAAGCATCTTTCTCAATTCACATGTCATACCCCATCACCTAACTTTTACTGCCCATGTTTGTGCTCTACAACAGTAAGTTTTCATCACTGCAAGGATTGCTGTGGTTTTTGAAATTTGTGTTGAACATTTCTGAACCATCAGCTATGTTCTGAAAGAATCAATTTTCCCTCTAGTTGAAAATTCCGGATGGGGTTAGAGTCTTACTGCTCAAAGGAAAAAGTGACCAGATTTGGGGAGGGAAGGACAAGGATTCTGACGATTCCATCATGGAAGCACTGATGTTTAGAAGGATGACATCTGGTGTTTGAGTCACAAAATGAATGGGAGAGAGATAATCCATTTGCATCATGGAAAAATTGCACTTCTGAAAGATGTCTTGGAAAGCAACTATATTTTTAAAAGTAAAGCCCACGCTTAAATTTTCACTTAGAAGTCACATGAAACATTTAACACATAAAAGAGTGTTAGCCACCTCCTTGATATTGCCATATTCTTCCACTTTAACACAATAAAGGATCACTGGAGTGGCAGAGCTTAATATTGTCTACACAATTAGGAATGCGCATTCACTCTGTCACACATGAATGGTCCATTCATAGGCTCATAGGCATTCATTTACTATCTTCTGGTTTTCAGAACTGCGTCAGATGAATAACCTTCAGAGCCTGATCTAAGTTGAAGCTTTGCATTTGTTTCCTTCATTAAATGCAAATGCTTTGGAGTATGGACTTCTTACAGTTACGTTATGCCTTTTAATTTTCGATAGCTTTAGGGACTCATACCCTATTCCAAGGTCGTAGGTACCGTGATTAATGACTATAACTTATACACCTAATCATAGAATTCATACTATTTTTGCTTTTCTGTTTCTGGATATTTGTTTTATTGGAAGATAAGTGTTAGATCTTTCATGAGTTTGTGCAAGTACAAGACAGTTATCTTTATAGATCTTTTTTGAGAATGTCTACCTTAAATAGCAGACATAAACCGTTGAGGAGATTTTCTGATAGGAATCATCATCACAGAAAGGCACTGGTTTTGGCAGTTATTAGAAGTTAAGAAGGTTATTGTTAGTTTAAGGAGTTTATTGCTTATTATCCATTCAGTTTAGAGCAGTTATAGTTTGCTATCTATTGTATGTTAGTTATTAGCAGTTACTTAGGAAGACTCTATAAATATTTTGTATTCCTGTTCAGATATTGGCATGAATGAAGATATATTTTAGAGAATACTTGTGTTGGCTGGAGTTAGATTCTGACTCTAGATTGTCTCTTTTCCCCTTTTCTTATCCTCAATTCTTTTAATTCTATCAATTGGTATCAGAGGAGAAGGTCTTAGGGCCTGTAGAATACCATGGTAAATACTCGAAACTCCTCATATGAGGATAATTCCCCAAGACAGATCCCCCAAAGCCAAGAAATTCCACCCTCCTCCAATCCTAAAAACGATCCAGCGGTGATTTTGGTGCAACCTCCTTCTCAAATGCATCCTGAAGCAAATAATCCTCAATTATCAGCCATCATGGCACAATTAAATCAGATGCACGTTGAACTCAACACGTTGAAAAGGCAAAAGGCACCAATTTTTGCTCATGAGGAATCAATTCATGTTAATAAAGAGACTTACAATAATTCCTATGAGGCAGATGAACCTTGGTGGCAACAGAATCCTTCAAGACGTCCCCACTCAAAAATCGAATTCCCACAATATGAGGGAGGAGATCCAAGAGGCTGGATTCTCAAAGCAGAAAAATATTTTCATTACTATCAGACGTCCAAAGATTTGAAGGTTGACATCGCTGCAATAAATCTGGAGGGAGACGCACTTGATACATTTACTTGGATTTCTTCGAGAAGAACCATACGTTATTGGGACGAATTGGTGCAAATTTTTCAGGAACAATTTGGCCCAATTGAATTCCAAAATCCTGACGCTTACCTCTGTAGCATCAAACAATTTTCGTCAGGAAACGAATACAAGCAAGAATTTGTTAGGAGGCAAGCTCAAGTACAAGGATGGCCGGAACATTGTCTCTTGGGAGTTTTTATCAACGGCTTAAAAGAAGAACTACAATCAAATGTTAAAATTCATAAACCTCGGACTGTATATAAAGCTGTAAGCCTTGCACTAGAATTCGAATCCAAATTAAATTTTGGAGGTGCTCAGCGTTCCACTCACTGCTACACTAATACACGTGGCATTGAAAATTCTAACCGAGATTACAGGACTCATTATCGCAATCCATTTAGTTACTCAACTGCAGCAAATTCTAAATTAAATGCGTCTGTTAACTCCTTCGGCGCGTTTAATCAAGGAGCCAACCTAGATTCGAATGCATCATATCCGAGCAGTGCGGCATCATTGGCTTATAAACAAAACTTGAATCTCCAAAATTCTAATTTTTCAAAACCAAGTCAGTCGGTGCGAGATATCCGGAGCCAACTTCACATTCGAATTTAATTTCCACAATCGGTGCATCAAATACACCCTCCAATCGAAATTCCAATCTGCACAGTTGGAACGTCCCGAAACAATTAATCGCACCTTCCTCACCGAATCTGTCGCCGAATTCATATCGACCCAGACTCTCGGAAGATGAGAAGCAGCACCGACGGGATAAGGGCTTATGTTTCCGCTGTGGTGACCGATTTACCCCTGGCCATTGCTGTACATCTTCAACATTGAAAATAATGGAAGTATCTGATCAACAAGTAGATGGCATGATCGAAAGTACAGAAAACGAACACCTGGCAAATGCAAAATTGGCTGAACTTTCCTTCTTCCCGCCTTGAAGACAAGGCTGATTTTTTAGGGGAGGGTATTGATAGGAATCATCATCACAGAAAGGCACGGGTTTTGGCAGTTATTAGAAGTTAAGAAGGTTATTGTTAGTTTAAGGAGGTTATTGCTTATTATCCATTCAGTTTAGAGCAGTTATAGTTTGCTATCTGTTGTATATTAGTTATTAGCAGTTACTTAGGAAGACTCTATAAATATTGTGTATTCCTGTTCAGATATTGGCATGAATGAAGATATATTTTAGAGAATACTTGTGTTGGCTGTAGTTAGATTCTGACTCTAGATTGTCTCTTTTCCCCTTTTCTTATCCTCAATTCTTTTAATTCTATCATTTTCATATTACACACATTTCCTCCTCCTAAACGCAGACTAATTACATGGGGAAACATCATCTTCACTGAATTCTTTTTTGGGAATATAAAGGGCTTCCCCTTTGGAGGTTTAGAGAGCAAAGGGCTTTCACTTCTTCCAACAAGTATGCTTCCCAAGATTTGAATTTGTGTTTTTCTTCTTAAGGGGGTGAGGCTGTCTTCATTGAATTCTATAGTGAGAGGTTTTAAATTCAAACATATGCTGACTCATGAACCAAAAACTATAAAATTGTGGAAAGCATCAAGTATTTGCACAATATTTTATTCTGCTTTAATTCTGTGCTTGTTTTCTTTACTTCATTTGGCTTTGATATTGCTGTACTATTCCACAGTTTCTCTCGGGGCCTCTTTAAAAAGGTTTAGTTTCAGATGTTAACTCTTGTATTTGAATCAGATGTGCTTGCTCAACGCGCTCAATTTGGTTGCAGGAATTCGTGGCTTATGGAGATTCATTCATCAAAATGGAGCCATGTTGTTGTATGAATCAGAGTGTTTGAAAAAGTTGAGGGTGCAATATTTCTTTTTGAAGTAGGAAATAGGAATGTAGCCTCTGTTCAGTGTATGGTCAACAAAAGTTCAGTGGTTAGATTTTTTTCCCTCCCACTCTTGTAAGATCATTCTTTTATATTAGTTAAGTCAGGTATTTGTTATAAACGGACATTGATTCTCCTTAAATGCTAGTTTCTAATCAGGTGCATTATAACTGCCCCTTCAAGAAAACTCCACTGCCCCTTGATTCTCCATTGTTAATAAATTTGGATTAGCTTTTGGAGAATAGTTTATGATTTACGATGTAACCATATAAGAAGAGTTTTATCTCGGTCTGGGGAGAAAGGCTTTTGAAACTATGGTTTCAGAAGTTACTAGACACTTTCTTGAGATTAAAGTAAACATCATGTCTAACTCTTATAATCAGGATTAGATGTATTAACAAATTAGGTGATTCTCTCTCAACTTGTAGAGAGGCTGAGAAATGAGTTGTGCTATTAATGAATAATGCAACTCATCAAGAATTTTATATTTGTTAATGATATTGATATACATTCATCCCAAATGGGGATACCTTCAAAATGTATCAAAACAAACAAAGATTTGTTTTCGGGACAGTTGAGACACAAGTGTTCCTCGAGATCAACTAAACATGTTTCTGATCCAACAGTTCTTATGAATACAAATATATTGGGCTAGATTTTACTATTACATTAGAAATATAGCGAAAACAAATTATGAAAAGAAAAGAAAGAAATGCGGCGAATACATTCTAATTCCTCTTCCTATTTTCATTTCTGTTCTCATTCTCATCCCTCTATAATTTATTCCACGTACCCAACGTGGTCTTAGATTATTTCACTGCATAGGTGTAAGACATAGCCCAATTTTTTTTTTTTTTTTTTATCTCTTTTCCCCCCAGAGGATAATCATGCAATTCAAAACTTAAAATAAGCATTCTTTTCTTTCCCGATTGTCATTGTTGTACACTTCATGGGATTTTATTCCAATACTAATTTTGATGCATTAATATTAATGCAAAATGTAAAAAACATACATAAAGAGTATAGGTGCAAGTTTTGATTAGCCGTGGAGAATTAATTTTAACTTTTTACAAAATAAATGTGAGGGTAGTTTTATTCTGTAAAGCCAAAACTTATTTGTAAAGGGTTAGTGTTTAAATTTGTTTTGGAAGTTTTTGTTGAGGAGAAATATTGTCTTGGAAGGTTTTCTAGGTTCAATATCACCCTACAAATTTTTAAAACATAGTAAAATTGTCTAATATCATTAAAAAATTAATTGTTGAATATTTAACCAAAATGACAACATTGCTTTATTTTAACACTTTCAAGACAATATTAAACCTTAAAAAAAATTTAGTATAACATTGCTCATAAGTGAAAATTTTCAGACAAATTTGCATACTAACCCTATTTTTAAATGTGGTCCCAAACAAGCATGCATGTGTATTCAGTGTGTGTGTGTGTAGTTTTATTTTGTAGCTGCATCATGAGTGGGGATTCAAAAATAGAAGCAACTTGGGAAATTTTGAAATCTCATTCAACTTGGGAAATTTTGAAATCTCATTATCTTCTTATTTTGCGCTAATGTTACAATTTACAAGAAATAAACAAATCGACAATTTTTATTTTTTTTTATAATTTATGTCTTTATGTAAGAGTATTAACTTACAAATTAGTAATTTAGGAGGGAAGAAATTCATCAGGAAAAAAATTAGTGAATGAATGTGATTGCTATTTTTTCTTTTTCTGTTTCCTAGAATACACCATTCCTCGGATCCCATCCGGATCCGCCACGAAGCCCAACGGCCGGTAAAACCCGAGAACTCGGGGCTCCGAATAAAGCGCGATGTTACTAATCCCCTTTTCTAACAATCCCTCGATCAGCCTCTCCATCACCGCCTTACCCAATCCGATCCCTTGGAACGACGGATCCACCACCACGTCCCATATGATCGCGTTGAACACGCCATCTCCGGTCGCCCTTGCAAATGCCACCGGCTTCTTCGTCTTCTTGTACTCCACCCACAACACCGTCTCCGTGTTATCCAGCGCGATCCGGATCTTTTCCGGATCACGTTTGGGAAACCCTACCGCTACGAAGATGGCGTTGAGCTGGTCAAGGTTGAGGTCGCCGGTGTCGCGGCGGAGGATGAAGCCGCGGGATTCTAGGGTTTCGTCGGAGACCGAGAACTTCGTGGCGGCTATAGTCGGGAGTTGAGCTGAGACGGTGAGGCTTCTGCGGGGAGGGTGAATTGAGGGTTTGATGCGGAGTGAGGAAGGGACAGGGGTGGAGAATATGGCGCGCAAGTTCATTATTGAAGCTTGGGGACTTCGATCCTTGTTCCGTGGTATTGGATGAGGAATAAAGTAAAGCCGTGAATTCGAAGAAGCTAGTGAAGTGTTATTGTGCAATTTGTGGCTGTGAGGGAGCATCTCTGGGGATAATACCGTTGTATACGTGTACTCTGATTGGCGGGAATTCGGTGGGCCCATTCGTTTATTTACTTTTGGATTTTCCTTTAGAACAAATTTTTATTTGTATGTTCAAAACTTTTGTGGAAAAATATTTCTATTGAAGATATTAAAATCTGTCTAACTATTATATTGACATCAAGTACGGTTTAGCTTTATCTGGGATTGAATCTCAAGTTAATCTTTAAGTTGTGTGATTGAATATCTCACTAGTTGCACATTGTGGGCACATATTGTTCAACTTTTCTGACTCAGTTATTTTTACTCTAATGGCTCATTGCTAGTGGTTGCAAATTGTGTTGTACTTGTCTTGAGCAATAAAGAACTCCCATATTAGGTGAGCTGCTCTGGCATCTGTAATCTAACCCTATTCCAATAACATTTTTAATTTAAACTCCTGATGTAATTAATGAGAAAAAAAGCTTAGTTATTGGTGAACTACAATAACGTTTTTCTTTACCAAAATAAGCACTAATGTATTTTAAATTAAAAACGAATGATAATGGACAAGGTTTTAGGCAGTTAAATGGACAATCAGAGAAGCTGTTGCTGAGCTGTCTGTTGGGGCTCCCTGAAAGCACTGACAAAGACTGAGACTTGAAGCTGCAAATGAGTCCAGTTTCCGTAGATTTAATGTGTTTTGTAAAATTGTGGCACGTGAAAGTTTTGCAGTTCATATTTTTGAAAACTGCTGACAAACATTCTCAGAATTTGACTGTTAAAATATAAACCATTATTTTACTAATTTTTCAGGAATAGAGTGCAGAAAAGTTGCATTATTGGACCTTTTTGGATTGTGAAGGAAGCGCGACTGGAACCTGACATTTCATTTTAAGATTATTGATCCAGAGTTTGCAAGGGAGAGGTAATATTTTCTTCCAGTGTTTACTTTTCTTGTTTTGGGATACTATCTAGTATTTTCTCATACACTTGAGGAACGAAATATTTGTGGCTAACTTGGTGACAGCTCTCGAGTATTTTGGTGCTCATCTGTAAGAGGGAGTTTTACAACTTAAGGATTCGAAATTTGAGTTTCATGCTTATCTCTTTGTCATAACCTTTTGCCAAACTTTCTGGCTGTTTTACTTTTTTGACCAATCATGACATTCTGAATTTCTATTTGATGGTGATCGTTCTTCCAGCTTGTCTTTTCTCTTATTTAGTACTTAGTTAGTTAGGATGTGGGGAAAAAATAAAGAAGTGTGAAAGTAACTTTAAACCTCCTTAGTTAACCTTCTTGCTTTAGGAATACAATACTTCTTCTTTCCAGTTCTTTTTCATCCTTTAGAGAAGACGCAATTAAAAATTTGGTCCTATTATCGAGGGAAGGACTTTTTTTTTTTTTTGAAAAATAAAAACTCATTGATGATTTTTGGCTTTTTGGCTAAACAGTGACAAAATAAATTTAAAGAATTACATGGAACAAATTGAGAGGTTAGTCAGGACTCATGATAACTGGTAGGTTCTGATTTATTTGTATGTAAATTTTGGAAATAAAAGGGAAAAGTATGTTTACTCTCTTTCTAAAGAGAAGCAAGGATCTCACTAACTCTTTAAGAACAGCTTCTCTGAGATTGAGATAGAGAGTAGGTAAGAATCTCACATCTTTTCTAAATCAGCCCACATCCTTAATAGTGATGAGCCAGAATCTGAAACTCATCGGACTATTAAAGTCTAAGGAGAATCTCCCGTACTAATTTACTCTCTGAATATTCGGCACTTTATTGATGAGGCACTAGGCCAATTTATAATGATTTACAGAGGGTAGAATCTAGGGAAAATCCTCCCCAGGGCCCAATTAAGCAAAAAAATTTAAAAAAAGTCCCTAACAACTTTCACAAGTCAGAAAAGGCCCTGAGGCTTTTTCTGGTATTATTTCAGAAAAACGTAGTTGTTAATGGATACTGATTTTGTTGTTAACGGATATTGATTTTGTTGTTAACGGAATTGTTGTTAACGGATACTGATTTTATTGTTAATGGGGTACTAATATTGCTGTTAACGCTTTCGAAATAATACCAAAAAAGAACCTAGGCATGTGAAAGTTGTTAGGGTCTTCTTTGAATTTTTTTTACTTAATTGGGCCCTAGGGAGGATTTTCCTTAGAATCTATTCAAAATATAAATAGAGAAATATATCTAAATCTAAGATTTAGATAACTAACAATCATATATCATAACAACTAAATCTAATAATCTCACATTTTTTTCTCAATGAGCCCACATCCTTAATAGTAGATGAGCCAGAATCTGGAACTCATCGAACTATTAAAGTCTAAGGAGAATCTTACTCTCTGAATATTTGACACTGTATTGATGAGGCACTAGGCCAATTTATAATGATTTATAGAGGGTAGAATCTATTCAAAATATAAATAGAGAAATATATGTAAATCTAAGATTTAAATAACTAACAATCATAAATCCTAACAACTAAATCTTAACTAATAAGATATTCATCTTATTTCCTAATTCCTAAAGATAATAATAAAAGATAATATCTAATAAGATATTTCTCTTATTTCTTAATTCCTAAAGATAATAATAAAATAATAATAAAAACAGACTCAATTAACTAAATATTAATTCCTAAAATCTCTAAACTTTCTGCAACTTCCATTATCTCCCGCTAATCCGGTACTCTATCAATAACCAAAAGATTAATACTCTTTTTTTGCTGTTGTAAAAACTATTACTGGTCCTGTTCACTTAAATTTATTTCGGTCACAACCACATCAAATGTGGTTTTTCGCTTTTGGGGAAAATTTTTCCTCCCCTCCCCATGCCCTTCGCCGTTGTGATTTATCTTTTCCCCCCTCCTTGTGTGAATTAGAAAAGTGAAACAGAGATTGCTTAGCATTTTGCATTTGCCTGCCTGTAAGGATTGAAAATGACTCATGACAACTCACATTAAACTCCCTGAGCCTTATTTGCCCTAGATTAGTAAATGCTTTTGCTGCTTTCTGCAGGTTCATGTTTATGACACATGCTCTCTGATTAGTCATAAGTCATAACTCATAACTTCAATTGTCCATATATGCATGCATACCATAGAAAGAGAATTATCCACATTAATGTCTTCGATCTGTTACCTAAAGCAGTTTTTAGTCCAACATTATAATGAACTGACTGACCTCAGAATTTGTCGTCTTTGGAGAATTCTCTGCAATGACTTTCAGAATTTCTCTCTCCAAGTTTTCAAAGTTGGCTTGCTTTAGTGATAGATTTTGGTATCGATGATGTCAGGCTTTAGTTAACAATAATGATAAAAAACTAATTCCCAGCAGTTGTCTCTTGAAAAGGAATATGATAAGGGGGAAAGAAAAAGACAACCTAATTTGCCGTTCTTTGGGTCCTTGTGATTATGAAGTTATTCAATAAATTTTCACATGCTAGGATGTCTATTTGGAAGACTAACCTAATAAATAAAGTGATCCTTTAAGGGACCAAACAAAAAATTATCTCATGTGAAAGACAAAATGAAGTCTTGCTCGTTATTATGTATTTATTTCAGTTGCTTGCAAAAATTTTGTTGCCTTCCGGTAGTTGCGCCTGGGCTATAGATTCCTTTTCTTTGTCTAGGTTAAAAAATAGTTCACAAATATTCTTGATCTTACCGTCTAGTCAACGAGGGATCTGGTTTTTGCGCTTCAGCACGATTAAAATAGGAGTTATTTGGGGTTTTTTTAACTGATAGGAACACAAAGTAAACGTTTAAAAGCTATTCTAGACCCAATTATTGGTTGTCTAGACCAGGCAATTACTGCGCAATTTAACTATGTACCTTTGTTTGTTTCCTTTTATTCCAGCTTAATATGATTCCAAGAACTACTCTCTTCTCTAGTTGTCTAATGCTATTCCAGTTTATACCTCAATGTTATGCCTTCAAACTAGTATTATTTCTGTTCAGTATTAAAAAAGGGATGAAAGAAAGAAAGCTCAAGCATATCTGGAAAGAATCAGTATGTGGTAAAAGAATCACGGACACTCATTTTCTCCCAGGTTCGTCTGCTTTAAGAGGCCTGAGTCGATGCTTTGAGCCTATGGATTTATACTGGAACTGAGCTTTCATTTGAAATCCAAAGGTCGATGCTAAGTCATGACTCTTTGTTTTTATCCTTTGAAGAATGAAAGTTATAGAACAGTTAATACACGAGCAATTATAGGAATTGAAAAGTTCAGGTGACATGGACCGGAATGGAAAATATTCTGGATGGGGTTAAATTCCTTGCATGCCATGCCCTTCTAGAGCTTAGCAATAAGCCAGAACAGATAAATAAATAGACTTTTTCTAATTAAGAAAAGGCTAGCTTATAATTATTTTTTGGGGCTAAATTATGTGACAAGACACTGTTAATTTAACCAGCTTCAAAGAGAAAGCAACATTTTTCTTGCCTTTCAAACATGACTACTAGCAGCACTACCAGCTTCAACCAGCGAGTCGTCGTCGTCTTCCTCCTCCTCTTCTTTTACTTCAACATTCCTTCCATATCTTCTCTTGCTTGCTTGCTTGCTAGTCTTCTTGCCTGAGAATAGGCTTTTTTTATCATTATCTTTATGCTTTGTGAAGTGATCAGAGCCACGACTTCCTTCACTGTTTATGCCTAAATATTGCAGGTGACTTGGACCAGAAGATGCATCAGAAGCCATTGAATCATCACTCTCATCATCATCATCAGCATCGTTATGGCCATTATTACCATCGTCCTCTACGCTTTTCACATCTTCATCATCACTGTAGCTTGTTTCTGTGTGAAAGTGAGAACCAATATAAGCAGTCCATCCAGACTCATTATCTCCACTAAATTCCCCAGAAGCTTCGGAAGGCTCCATGGACACGCTTCAGGAACAAGAGCATAATAAGACCCGGCAAGTAAGAAATTTTATGCTTTCATCAAAACAAACATGGGTCTCTGATCTCTCTCTCTCTCTCTACTGCCACCTGAACTAATTTTTATCCTCTTCCTCCCTTATTCCTAATCCAACTTTTAGTTTTTTATTTTATTTTATATTTAAAATATGGACACATCGAATTTCGGGACATATTGTCTATTGGGATTTTATTTTATTTTTTTTGGGGGGGGGGGGGTGTGGGGGAATGGACAAACGTGATTATAGAATTTTAACAAGATGTAAAAAATTGATTAACAATCAAATTCGTTGAAATTTTTCCCTCATTCCCCACGAACCAAACGAAGGTTTAGGAGCAAGTCCCACTACTATATATTGATTTTATTCTCAAACTATTCTTTTTAAAGAAATTTGTTATGAATATACTTATTATGTGGATGTCCATTGACTCCCGGTCTCCAAATACTACAAGATGACATGGGACCCACGCATAGTACCATGCATAGTGATTTACTATTTGGTGGGACCCACACACAATTATACACACATCCACGGGAAGGAAATCCGTGAGTGTACAGTTTATGTTTTAGGAGAAAACTACACCAAATGACCCTGAGGTGTAAATTACACTAAAGACCCATTTTCCTTCTATAAATAGAGGTCTTCTGTAACTATTCATCGTTACAGTTGAAATAAGAATTTCTTTCTCTACTTTCTCTCTCTATAATCTCTTCTCTTATTCTTATTAGTTTTATAACACGTTATCAGCACGATCGCATTTCTACCTTCTTCTTCTGCTGTTTATCTTTTTCATTCTCAGCCACACACGAACCCTATTTTCCGAACAACTCTCCAGATCTGAGACTCTTTCCTCCTCCTTCAGTTTAATTAGTTCTCTCCTAAAACTAAAGCAAGTGGTTCCTTCGTCTTCCCACCTATGGTTTCCCAGGAAGAGTTGTTTTACATTATTGTTGCGGGGTCTACATGTTTTCCTTCACATGGCGTACAGGACAACATTACAGTTTAATCTTTGAGACAACAATTATTTAGGAGGAAGAGTTGCTTTACATTATTGTTGCAGGGTCTACATGTTTTCCTTCACATGGCGTACAGGACAACATTTTGGAGACATAGTTCACACATTCACGGTTTGGTTTGAAATATTTTCTAATGGGGCCATATGTTTTTATATTATTATATTATAATATATAAATATATTATAAAATAATCTAAAGACAACTCACGTGAAACTAATCATAAAACATCAAGTGAATAAATTTAACTAATGTAGTAATCTAACTAATGTCGATAATATAAAGTAATTGGGTTTTTCAATTTTCTTATTTATATCTTATATAATTTTTATTATTATTATTATTAATTTGACTCCAGATTGGAAGTCTAGATTTAATCTTTCTTTTTAATTTTTTTTTTTTATTTGAGATTTTATTATTGTGACTAACATTTACCTGTGTGTATTTATTTTTATTGTTACTAACATTTACTTTTATGTTATTTATTATTATTATTTTTTATCCTTTATGGTGGTAACACTATCTATTAGTGGGCTCTATTTATTTATTTTATTTTACATTTATTTATTCTTCATGGAGGCACACTAGTATCTATTAGTGGGCTCTATTTATTTATTTGATTTAGCGTTTATTTATCTTTTATGGTGGTGACATTTTGTGGGCCCCATTTATTTTATTTTAATTCTTTACTGCTTTATTTATCTTTCATGGTGGTAACACTAGTATAGTGGGCACCATTTATTTTATTATTTACTGCTTTATTTTTCATGGTTGTAACACTAGTATAGTGGGCACCATTTATTTATTTTATTTACTGCTTTCTATATATTATATATATATATTTGCATATGCATATGCATCCTCTTTCTTACCTTTGGATGAGATAGGTCTCGCTGTGAGTTTACTACCATTCCTATTTCATCTTCTTTTTATTTATTTAGCACGTTTATTTCCAGTCATTTATTTTATTTATTTACTGCATTATATCCTCTTTCCCTTTTATTTTTATTTATTTATTTACAATTTATTTTTCTCCCCACTCCCCCTACCCTTTTTATTATTTATGGCAACGACACTATTATATACAAGTATATTAGTGGGTTCCATCTGTTTTATTATTTACTGCTTTATTTTTATATATTTATCCTGATGATAAATTGTTAAAGGCCATATGAGATCAATATGCCATTGAGATATGAGAATGCATAAATTGGCCTAAGAACATGAGGAGGCATAAATTAGCCTGATGCTAAAAGGCAAGTTAGCCTGAAGCCAAGAGACAAATTATGAAACATGGCTTGATCCATAATTTTGTATGCCATCAATTGTATAAAGGCCTCAAAATTATATATTTGACATTTAATACTCCCTTAAATTATGAGACAAGGGATTGTATAATCATGATTGATATTATAAATAAATATATCCAATTTGCTATTGCAGTAGCAAAATTGTGATTAAGTCAAGAAATATTGTGGATTAATTTCTTGCCATGATCAAACAAATCTGTGAATTATGGATCATGAATTTTTATCCAACTTCATTCCCAGAAGTGAATGAAGCAAATATATTATTATGGTTGTTTTGTGATTTATATGATTATAACAATTTTTGTGAATACGGGAGAGGAATATTCATAAACAAAATAATTAAACAAAAGGAAATATTATTTCAACAAAGTTTAATAGCGAGTGGCTCAACATCATTACAAACCTTAATCATCTCATTCTGAAGATATTTAATGTCTTCTTCTTTTGCTTTTCTTGAAATGGGATCCAGATGAGGCAAAGCTCTTCGTAATATCGAGATTTGCGTCATAAGTTTCTTGAGCTTCTTGTGTGGCCACTCAGTTAACCCTCCTTTTTGATAGATTTTTTGTATGGTGTGAGTAGACATATTTAATTGTTTACTCGCTTCATCAAGGGTTAAGTGAAAATAATTTCTTAAATCATGGAGCGTTGTTTTCTTTATTCTTTCTCTTTGCTCCATAGATAACCTATATAATTCACCCTGGTTAAGGGATGAAGTATCATAGGGTATACTTACTGCAGGTTGTTTTCCTTTGCCTAATGAGTGTTCAATATTGGTTTGAAATGAACTTCCATGGAGGTCATTTGGATTTATAGCCCATTCTGAACCAACACAGAGAACCTCATGATAGGCTAATACAGGATCACGCATCAAGATATATCCTGATGCTTGTAAATCTATACAATACTGTGTCAGAAATTGTTTGATTTCTTCAAAATTTTTCTTTGTGAAATCAAACATTGGAAGCCTGTCAGTATTATAAGATTTATCCTGTACTTTTTCAAATAAAACAGCATGGGTAATCATACCTGTTCTTCTTCCGTGAACTTCAAGTTTATGGTACTGAAGTCCGTTGGTATGAATAATTTCCCGTAAAACATGACAGCAACTACATTCCAATAAGCTAGTAGTTGTTAATTGGCTTGTAGCTGTTGGCTGGCTAATTGTTGCTGGCTGGCTAGTGGTTGTTGGCAGGCTGATTGTTGTTGTCGGGCTGGTTGTTGCTGGCAAACTGATGATAGTTTGCTGGCTAGTGAATGCTGGTTGATTAACTGCCGACACTATTGGCTGAACTGGATTGGTAGATTCCATTAGTTCTGTCATAGTTCTACACCTCTTAACAGGCCTCCTTGATGAACCTGCTTCAGTTGTACCTTCAATCCTTGTAGATTGAGGAAGAACACTTGTTCTAGGGGGAGAAGTAGGTACATTTGAAGCAGAAGGAGGAATAGTAGAAGGAGGAATAAACATTTCAAAGGGATTAGGAGATAACAAAGAAGTAAATGACATGTTATGCTGATCATCATACAATAAAGCATCAAGTAATGCTGTTTCGGATGTATCAGAAACTGGGATAAAACTGCTTGGTCCTGCCATGGCAATAGAATTTAGAGAAATATGTGTGAGTATCTGGTAGTTGATATTATCAGATGCTTGAGTGTTTGTGAGGCATGTTCGTTTGCCTTCCTCTATTTATAGTTGAATTAAATCCTATTGAATCTCTGCAGATTTGCGTAGTCCTGTTAAATCTCTACAGATTTGCTCCCTATAAAGCACGAGCCTGGAATCTTTTTGACTTTATATGTATACGACAATCTGAGTTGTCGCGCCTGTGATTCCACAGTGATGTGCCTCAGATTTGCTCCCTATAAAGCACGAGCCTGGAATCTTTTTGACTTTATATGTATATGACAATCTGAGTTGTCGCGCCTGTGATTCCACAGTGATGTGCCTGTGATTACACAGTATTGCGCTCGTAAATCTGCAAAGATACACCTGATGATTTTGTATTTAATATATATTTGTTGATTCTGGAAAATGGAAATTTTGTTACCAAAAGTAACAAAATTATGCATTGATAATGCATTTAGAAATATGTGGAATTTTAATGAAATAGATATCATATATGCTATTATCATGGAATATTGTATGGAAATTCCATAAATTAATTTTTAAGGTCTCACACTTGAGGGGGAGAATGATAATGATATATATCAAGTGTGAATATTTATGTGATAATTCTTTGCAATATATTATGCGCGCAATTTCCAGATTGAATGATCCAGAAATAATGTATTAAAGTATCCATGAATGGATAGATCAATGATTATGAGAACAAAATTTATATGTTGTGTATATTTGCAGCAATTATATAAGCCAACAGAATTCTCCCCGTATAATTGGCTTTTGGTCAGGAGCCAGATTAATTCCATCTTGAAATGTTTTAAATGTGTAATGATTATTTATCTATTACAATGCACATAGATGGATATACAAAGAAAATTGATGATTTGATGAGGGGGAGAAAAATAAGCAGATTGGGTAAAGATAAAGTGAAATGAATTATCATTGGCTCATATTGGTCCTCATACAAAGAAATGTGCACTAAAAGTTTAAAAGATAATTCATTTGCAGATTTTAGCTAATCAAATGCTAAAAGCATTTACTGACCTAAAGTGACAAAGTCACATGTCCCAACTGCAAATGCTCCTATATGAATTGTTATAAAGCACGCCTGAAGCGTTGCTGGTCCATCGGTTATAAAGATAAAAATCCTCGAAAGAGAAAAGGAGCTATAAAATATAGATGATCAAGTCGAGGATAATTAAGTAAAGCTCCAGAAGAGTTATCTTTTGATGAGATGTTATCTCCAGAAGAGATATTACAAGAAAAGTGTATTGTGGTCCAAGAGAGACCTAGGTACCTAATATATGTGAATATAATGAGATCTCAATAAATTATGAATGAAATCCGATGGGACCGAAAAATAAAGTTAACATTGACGACATTTATGTTGATATGATAGCATATGTTGTAATGAATAATAATGAGGATCATGAGCCACAATATATTAATGTGTGCCCAAAACACATGTCCTTGAAGGACGTAAGACGCCAGAAACACATATGTCTCAGAAGGACTCAAGATGCTGGGAGCATCAAATTCTCGAGAATAATCAATTAAATAAATTCATATAGTGCATATAGCATCATTATCTGAATAAACATTTATTAAAGTTCTATATGCACATGTATATTTATGAAAAGATTATTTTGATTTTACTTGAAAGATTTAGATCTTGCAGGTATACAATGAACAATCAGATCGGGCGTTTCTATTATTCCACAACGAATAACAGAATACTTGATGATAGAAAGGATGATATGCTCAGAATGATATTGAAGCAATATGGTCATCAGGGGGAGCAAGTCTGATGTAATCAAGAGGGTGAGACGATACACGCTGTACTCTTTTTCCCTTATCTAGGTTTTGTCCCACTGGGTTTTCCTAGAAAGGTTTTTAATGAGGCAGCACTAGATAGTGTATCAATGAATGATGTACTCTTTTCTTTGGCTAGGTTTTTATCCCACTGGGTTTTTCCTAGTTAAAGTTTTTAACGAGACACATTCATAAATGGACATCCAAGGGGGAGTGTTATGAATATACTTATTATGTGGATGTCCATTGACTCCCGGTCTCCAAATACTACAAGATGACATGGGACCCACGCATAGTACCATGCATAGTGATTTACTATTTGGTGGGACCCACACACAATTATACACACATCCACGGGAAGGAAATCCGTGAGTGTACAGTTTATGTTTTAGGAGAAAACTACACCAAATGACCCTGAGGTGTAAATTACACTAAAGACCCATTTTCCTTCTATAAATAGAGGTCTTCTGTAACTATTCATCGTTACAGTTGAAATAAGAATTTCTTTCTCTACTTTCTCTCTCTATAATCTCTTCTCTTATTCTTATTAGTTTTATAACAAAATTATATTATTTTCTTTGTTAGTAAGCTGTGTAAATTGTAGTTTTAGGACAGGACAAGAGGCCTATCACAACAGTAGTGCACGTTTAACCTTCATTATTGAGTCGCCAGTGTACGTCTGGGTTACCTGGCAATCCGACCACCATGACTTGCTGTCATTGCTTCTCCCTAGAAGACAGGATATTTTTTTTGTTATAAATAAAGCAAAATTGTCCCCTTTATCTGATGCCACGTAGGGTAAATTAAATCTGTCTACCTTACTTTTAGGAAAGATCTCCTGTTTAGGATCACACGAGTCAAAAATATTTTGCTCCCTTCAAATTCCTGCAATTATGTAAAAGATTTTTTTTGCCCAAAATTATGTAAAAAATTGAAAGACTATAATTAGCAACAGTTTTTCTGTATTATCCTTACCGATTTGAATTATTGTTAGTTACAATGTTGAAGTGTTACTAATAAATTTCATGAGTTATGTTTTTATTACCGTTTGGGCCACCAGAATCCAATGCTTTTTCTAAATCATGTTAACAGCTACCCAGTCATACAACTAATCAGCATAAGGCTTTTGCAACCAAGATGCCTCTCAAAAGTGTTTTTTAACCAAGGTGGAGTTCGAACTAGGTTGGCCCTTTTTTGTGGGATAGGTAGTCTACCACTAGATCAGGTACTCTTAGGCAAAAATTTTCATGAGTTATTGCTATGTACTTTTGAATTAGTACTTATCTCATGGTTCTAAAGTGCATGTTTTTCTGTTTCTGTTCTTGTTGTCAATGCAGTCTTCCCCGTCAATGGTATATCTAAAGAATGGGTTATTGACAAAGTACATTAGCATGGTGTAATCTATGTTAAGTGGGTTATCAACGCAGTCTTCGTATCAGTGGTGTGTTTAAAGAGTAGGTAGTTGATAGAAGTATATTGGCTTAGTGTAATCTATGCAGCCAACTCTATTGAATGGAATAAAACTTTTTGTCACAGTATATTAGCTTAGTGTAATCTAATATATGTTGCTTGCGACTTGTTTAAACCTTTGCTTCATTGAAATGTTAGTTCTCTGCTAAAACAAGTTTTAGTTGCTTATAATTAATAGTTATTGGAGCATCTATTTAAGTACATTTCAGCAAAAGAAAATAAAACGGTCAAAATTAAAATGCTCAGGAATGAAAGAAAACAAAAGGTAAGAGGATGTGTGAGTATTAGCATATTTTGTCATTTAGTACAGCTTCAAATCTCAGTCATGTCATCGAAAGAAAGGACAGTTTTTTGCTGGGCATGAAACAGGGAAGCCAACTGGGGTCATTTGTCGTTTTGCTCTGGGTGTATTAGATGTGATTGCCATTTTGCTTCTCCTTCAAAGTCCTTTTCCCCCTTCTGTATTTCCCTCATTTTCACTTCGTTTGGTTTTAGGGGAGGGTATGGGAGGGAAAGTTGAGAGAGAAATTTTCTCTTATTTTTACAAAATTGTCCATAACAAATTTTCAATATTCTTAAAATATACTCTTATAAAAAAAGAATATTCTTTTCATACTCAGAAAGACATTTCTATCATTTCCATTAATTTTGAAAAGGATAAATCAAACCCTCACATCTATGACATTTTGAATATTTGGAACACTCTTTTATTCTTTAGTTTTTTTTAGGAATTTCCCAATAAATAAATGAGTAAAATTTTTATTAAAAAAATATGTAAGATAAAAAAATAAAAAATAGAAAGTAACTACTTGTCCAATTTTTTTAAGAAAATCGGTCTTGTTAAAAATTTTCCTCCGCTACCCCCATTTCTGTCCTTCCAAACAGATCCCTAAGGGTGAGGATTGGACAGTTATGGCCTTTGCTTCCGGCGGCCACGCAAATCAGATTTTCATGTGCGTTGTGTCTCATCTAATAATACCCTGTTCCCTATTCTTGTAGTACCAATTTCATGACTCCCTTTGTCATTTTCTTAGTCTTTAAACCACGAAAATTTCCGAGATCTTCAGGATGCATTATTAAAAATAAATAAATTTGTGAATCTTTGTTTTTTTTGGTCGAAAAGCATGCCCAATCTTTCATTACTAAGTGTTACGGATATCTCATAAATGGGTCCAGCCCAATAACCAAAGAGTCTAGTCAAAATGACTTCAGTTATGTTCATAACCGCTTCCTTGAAAATAGGAGTGATTATCAAGAATATCTATCGTTATGATAACCGCCTATGAAAGAAGGAGATTATTCAAAAAAGCATATCTTGATATCCCTAAAATAAAGGATAAATCCAACTGATTAAGATAAGACCCAGGTACGCCTATAAATAGGGTAAACCCCTTACAAGGTACACACTTCTGAAACCCTAGCTTTTCTATTCACACAGAGCACACACACCACCCCCTCTGGCTATCATTAGCCTGTCGTATACTCTCGAACTACGTGGACTTTGATCCACACTGTGGTACGTAGGACCCCGGGATTTCACCCTGGGCCAAGTCCAACCCAACTTGTGATCCACACCGGATCACTAAGAGAAACAAACTATTACAGAACACCTACACAATAGTCAAAGCAATACAAAGCAAGGCTACCAAATAAAGGGATAGTACATAATCCTAAATAAACATAATAAAATAACTACCAACAAAAGGAAATTAGCCACCATTCAATACAGGACTGGAAGAAGAAGAGATGTCCACAACACAATTGGAATTCTTAGCATCTGAAGTTAGAAGAGACATTAAGGCAGGTGATGGTTGATAAACCCACCCCACAGGGCACACCTCCTCATAAGCAAATGCTGCTAGTAAGTCAGCAACTCGATTCCCCTAGCGCGGGGTAAAGCAAACAGAGAACCCAACCTCAAACAAGAGAACCCTCAATATATCCTATATAATACTTCTGCTCTTCCACTCAAATAAATCAGGGGGCTTGGCATCTACACAATAGAAAAGAGAGAGACAGTCAGTTTCAAAAACTACCTTGTCATGTCCCAAATCTAGAGCCAACAGGAGAGCCCTTTTAAGAGCTAAGGCCTCAGTCATAAACGCAGAAATCGACTTCACCTTATCTATGTAACCCCACTTAAAAAGACCATTTGAGTCTCGGCAGACCACACCAATTGCCCCAACATTCTTGCCTAAATGGAAAGCGCCATCCACATTGATTTTCAGATAACTCAAGGCCGAGGGGGACCAAAGAACATTAGGGGATAAACTCCTACTCTCCTCTCCAGACCCACGATGGTGTACACTACAATTAGCCCACAATTCAAGATTACTAACCTTTGCTCTTTCAATAACTAGGGTTGGGTTTGGATCTTTGTGATTAAAAACCCTATCATTTCTTTCCTTCCAAATGTACCACAGGATCCAACAAACTAAGGAAATGTCTTCAGGTTTAACAGAGGCCTTACCTAACAATTGTAGCCACCAAACATTGAAATTGGAGACACATGAGAAATCAATTCGAGCTCCCAATCTACTCCCAAACCACACACATCTAATCCATTGACAATGAAAAAAGAGATGTTCTATGTTCTCCACCGCCACTTCACATATAGGGCAAAGATTCGATCGAGCTCTCTTTCTGCGAACGAAGGCCGTATTCGTAGCAACTGAGCTAGTGAGGATACGCCATAGAAAATGTTGAACACGTGGGATAGTCTTTATCTTCCACACCGCTTTCCAGCAAGAAGTAGGCACAATTACCGAGGACCCCGCCTTTGAGACATCAACACAAAGCTTTGATTTACCACGCTGGTAACCCAATTTGACCGCAAAGAAACTATGAGTAAGTTCCGGGCAACTGTTACTTAACTTGACCCCCTTAAGCAGTTTGGACTCTTGGTGCTTACTAATCATCAGAGAGAAAACCTCCGCCACCAGAATGAACAAGTATGGCGAGAGAGGATCGCCTTGCCGTAAGCCCCTACTAGGAGCAAAGGAACTTACACTCTCCCCAGCAACACAGATATTTAGATTAACCGATCTCACACATTTCATAATCATAGAGACCCAATCAACACAAAAACCAAATCTCAATAGAACCCCCTCAAGAAAATCCCATTCAACGCGATCATAAGCCTTAATCATATCCAATTTCAAAGCAAATTCGTGTTTACCCCCCTTTTTCTTCCTCCGGAGGTAATGATACACTTCATCAGCAATAATAATATTATTCTGAATACACCTCCCAGGGACAAAATCACTTTGGTTCTGAGAAATGCAAACATCAAGAAGAGGCCTCATCCTATTAGACAAAAGATTTGAAATAATCTTGTGAGAGAAATTGCATAAGCCGATAGGCCGAAAGTGTGACACATGCTCAGGCTTATCCACTTTGGGGATCAAGGTTACATTGGTCTCATTGATTGCATTCAAAGACACATTACCTGCAAAAAACTCTTGCACCAAAAAGCAAATAGACTTGCCAACCGCTGGCCATGCACTATGATAAAAGGAACCAGAAAACCCATCAGGACCTGGAGCCTTAGAGCTCCCCAAACTAAAAGTTGCCTTTTTAATTTCATCAATAGTAACAGGCGCCATAAGGGTTGAGTTCATATCAGTCGTGATTTTTATATCAATGAAGTCCATAACAGAATTCAAGTTAGAGGAGCCTGAAGATGTAAACAACTGATGAAAGAAACCTGCAATATTATGAGAAATGGCAAGTTTATCAGTGAGCCAATTATCGTTATCATCCTTTATACACACAATCCTGTTCCGCTGCCTTCTTTTGATTGTAGATTGATGAAAGAACCGAGAGTTCCTATTCCCAGCAGATAACCAATTCACTCGAGATCGTTGCCACCAGAATTGTTCTTCCAAATCAAACAGTTGCTTAAGAGTCTTCTTGACATTAGACATCTCTGAGATGGTTTCCGGGGTCAGTTCCCCTTGAGATAATGCGGCCAACTGAGCTTTTAAGCTATCAATTAATTTAGCATTATTCGAAAATTCCTTCTTGCTCCATTTAACAAGATAAGACTTGCATTTCTTCAAATTCCTGACAAAGTCTTCTACAGCCTGGTGGGGCCTTTCTGGAGGGCACTTCCAACTATTCTTCACAACCTGCAAAAAATTACTATGCACAGCCCAACAAGCTTCAAAGAGGAATACTCGTTTTCTACAGTTATTATCCGGGGTACATTGCATAAACAAGAGGTGATGATCTGAGCCGACAGGGTCAACATTAATAACCTGCAAGTTAGGGAAGAGTACCCTCAAACGAACATTACCCAAAGCTCAGTCAATACGTTCCCGGATAGTTTCAGGGTCAGGCCTATTATTACACCACGTGAATCCACTACCATAAAACCCCAATCATCATGATCACAATCAGCCAATAGACATTTGAAATTTAGAATTTTCCTCCAAGCCCGTGGCCCTCCTCCTTCCTTTTCATATTGATGCAAAATGTCATTAAAATCACCAAAACATAACCATGGCTCAATAATATTCCTACTAATTCTCCTAACTTCCTCCCAACAAAGGCGTCTATCATACTCATCCGTAGGACCATACACAAAAGTTATAAAAGTAGGAACATCAAACACATCAGAGGAAATATGTGCATGAATAATATTAATTGAGGAGAATAAGATATCTACCTTAACTGAATCCACCCACCAGAGGGCTAAACCGCCACTAATCCCAATCGGATCCACTAGTCATTCTTCATTGAATCCACATCGTCTTCTCACCTTTTGCACATACCTCGCCTTTTGCTTAGTTTCCATTAAGAACACAATGTGAGGCTTTTTCCAGAAGCATTCTTCCTTCAAGTTCCTAACTGTCAAGGCAGCCCCTAATCCTTGACAGTTCCATGATAAGGTATTCATGGTGAACCGGTGGTTGGTTCAGTCCAACCACCGGCGGAATGAGTCCTATCCTCATAAATTGTTGCTGCTCCAGGCACCCCACTATCAGCAAGATCGATTTCCCCTGCTCCAAACCTCCTTCCAGCCGAAACCAGGTGTTGCCCAGCATTCTTACTTCGAATAAATGATTTCAAGGTCCTGTAGCTTTTACGCCTTCCTCTTCGAATGGAATTAGAGGCTGGACTGGGCACTGCTTGAATTTCACACTCCTCAAAAATTAATTTCCTGTGTCTCTTAATTATTGTGGCATCCAACTCCAACTCTGCAGGCCTCTTCAGGTGGATATTATTAAGAGAAACAGACATTGCCGAGATTGGTGACAGCCCATGAATAATAGAGCTCTTAATCGGACTGGGTACTTCTTCGCAAATCAGGTCCAACTTATAATTGGAGCCTTTTCCGCACACAGATGGGCTGTCGGGATTAATTGGGGTTGGGCCAATGCTATGGGCCTGGTTCAAATCATTATCAAAAGTCTCCGTACACGGACCCGCTTCACATCCGATGGCCCCACTTAGATGGAGGGAATTATCACTGCACAAGGTATTGGTAGTCTCCACATCAGCAACATCTCATTCCAAATTGGAATTTAAATTAACCCGTGAATCCCTGAGTTCAATCACATTAAATGCCTTCTGACACTTAGGAGTAGCCTTCGCCGTAATCACCGAAATCGCCATCTTGTCCTCCTGCACCTCCTTTCCTTTGCTCTGACAGCCAGCTCCTTTCCTGTATATACCTCGGTCAAAGTCCTCTGCAAAAGTGACGACTTGCTTGTCTCGCACCGGTTCCAGACTCTCTGGCGAATGGTTTCGTCTTGGTTCCGATGATCGGAAACTGTTCACTAAGAACTCGGCCTCTTCCCAGTCAGGCTTGCAGACCTCCAGAGTTTCGTCCATAGAGCAGACCGTGGTAGTGCTCATCCATCTACCAAACTTATATTTATTCTCCTCGTCCTGGCGATCTTCATTCGGCTCCCTGCAAGTGCGGTCATCGTGCCCTAATCTTCCACACCGGTAGCAAAAATGTTGTAACCGCTCATACTTTACTGAAACCCATACCGGCTCCTTCTCATCTCGTGGAACCCAAAACCCAAGTGTTAACGGTTCATCCAGACGGACTAAGGTTCTTACTCTAATATAAGCTTTGTTCAGTTTATCACCTAGCATTGGCCTCTCGAACATTACCGTCTTTCCCACAGCGTCTCCCAGAAGTTTAGCATTCGAGTTGTTAAAAGCTTCCAGTGGCACTCCATGAAACTGAGCCCAAAATGGAGAATAATCAAAATTGACTTCGTTCAAGACCATGCAATCTTCCCATATCTGTAAGTTTAATAGGAAGCCTTGAATGGACCACGGCCTGCCTCTCAGGACACGAGAATACCCCTTCATGTCATGGAAACGAAACAAAAAAACCAGCTTACCCTTCTCAAGTTCATGGACTTCGACCTCCTCTTCCATTTGCCACCCTTTCTTTATCATAGAGATTACCGTGGGAACATTTAAGTTCTTAATAGTCATCAGTTTACCAACCAGCGTTCTGCCCCGCTTCTCAGCCTTTCTGTCTAACGATAAAACCACCTCCTTCCTCACCTTGGAGCCACTACTACCCCCTACCTCCATTCCTTCGATGACTCCACACCAGATAACCACTCACACACCACAGACCACTAACACAACCTAACGCGCACACACTCTAGAAGAGAGGTAACACTCAGAAGTAACGGAAAAAACTAAAAAAGAAGCTCCTAATCGTAGAGAAAACTCTCCGATCAGGGGAGGTCCCAGGGGAACTCAGAAAAGCTCTCACGGAGAGAGAAGGTCACTCACGAGGAGAGAGAATTGTGCTAATGCCTTACCTTCACAATAAATTTGTGAATCTAAATGTATATACTTTTGTTTCTAAATAAGATAATAATAAATTGAACAACAACAACATAAAAGGATATAATGAGCATTGTATAATTTATTATTTCATATAACAAAAAACAACGACAATACTAATATAGAATAGGTCTACTGATGTAATGTCCCACTAGATTTTGTGAGTCTCAAATTCAAATCTTAAAGAAGTTATTTTTGTTGAGAAAAACAACCAGCCACAAACTTCAAATTGGATACCAAATGGTAATATATATATATATATATATATATATATATATATATATATTAAAAAGAAAAACAACAATAAGTAATGATCACACGTGCCATTTTGCCGAGAAGTTTGCAATAATGGATTTATAATGGTAAAAAAATGAGAAGTATAGTCTCATAAGATAATTTACAATAATAAACATGTAAAATTATATTTTAGTTTTTAAAAATATCTATATATGGGGAGAGGGAAAGTGACATAGAGAAAATTAACAGAAAAAAGATGTGTGTGAAATAATTAATGTATTGGTGCACCAAGTTATTAGTGGAAAAATTTAAAAAAAGTTAGTTAAAATTTTAAACTAGCACTCCAAAACACATATTTTTCATATTTAGTGCCGGATGGAGTATTATTTAGGAAAAATATAGAAAAAAAAAGCTAATTGAACTTCAAAATATTAAATCAGTGATTTCTTACTAAAAATGAATTGTCAATTATTATACTATCATAATTAATATTTATACTCTTATAGACAAAAGACTATTTAGGATTTTAAAATTAAATATTGTATTCCATTTTGAGACTTTTGTCTCATAACTATGTGTTCTCTATTTAACTTTTGTTTTCTTATCGGCACAAACATACATTTGGTCCTCTAACTTTGTACAAAATTTCAATTTAGTCCTTAAACTTTTAGAAGTATCGTTTTTAATCTTTTAATCTTATCACTTTTTGCATGAAATAATTATTTTTACAATATTCATTAATATAAGTATTTTGAACATTAAATTTCTTACATTAGTATTTGACAATGTTTTATCAACTATAAAAATTCAATGTCCACATCTTTTATTAACGATGTTAAAAATAAACAAACGAAAAGCCATTTTTCAAAGTTAAGGAACTAAAATTAAATCCTGTACAAAATAAATTTTTTATTGTAAATAATTGTTTACAAGAGAATGTTGAGAAAATATACCAAAACCTTGAAATGGAGATTTAAAATGGATAAAAAAGACTAAAAAATATCACTTAAATTTTAAACTAGTATTGTTGTCTACAATAACATAGGTATTAACTATAAGAATATAAGAATAAAGTAATTGACAAATCATTTTAGTAGTAAATCATTGATTTAGGATTTTAAAATTTAAATGATATATTTTTATATATTTTCCTTTAAAATCCTTCGATTAGGGTAGCTTCTAACCTTCCTCAAAATTCTACACCACTAAGGATATACTAATTTGAATTTCATAGGATGAAGCTTGAAGCACAGAGGACGACGAGACAGAGCCTATGGCAAGTCTAGAGTTCAAACTAGAAACTAGAGAGAGAGAGAGAGAGAGAGAGATATGGGGCTTTCACATTTATAGGAAGTCACGAAAAATGAGGAAACAGGACACGAGAAAAAAGAGGTACCTACATGGAAGAGAAATAAATGGACCACATGAAAATATAAATGCAAAGCCTAAAGTTTGAATTATAGGTTAAGGTGTAAAAATACACATGAGTTTTTTTTCTCATGAGCACCCAACACTACGTTTTTTTTTTTGAGCAAAAATACATTCGTGATTATCATTTTGAAGCAAAACTCACATCTCACTGTTAAGTCACTGTTCACCGTAATGAGAAAAAAAGAGATGAAGTGAACAGTAACTTAACGGCGGTGAACAGTAACTTAGCGATGAGATGTGACTTTTACTCCAAAATGGTAAGCACGTATGTATTTTTACTTCCAAAAAAAGTACGTGGTGTTAGGCGCTCTTGGAAAAAAAGCTTATATGTATTTTTATAACTTAATCCTTGAATATTTTTTCACCTTCATCCATCATCTACTTCTATTCTTTATAGGCCCTAATTTAATGGTGGATTTTCCCCCAATAAGGGATTCCCAATGTGTGTTGCCCTAAAGAGGCTCATGGCCTAACATTTCCTTCTCACTCTAGGTCATTTCCCTTTTCTTCTTTAAAACAAAATTATTGTGCAAGCTCCCAATCTTTCTTTTTAAGGTAAAGGGGTATTCTTGTGTGAGAAGTTTTTCTAAGGGTAATTTTATTTCAGAAGTATCGAAAATAGAGTATTTTTGCCTTGATCATTAACCTAGTTAATTTTAACCATTAATTAACCAAATATATTAAGCTGATAGTCCATATGTCATTACAAGTTTGCATCAAAAGTCCATGTGTTATCTACTCCATCTTTATTTCAAAGTTATATTGAAAACTTTCAAGATAAATTTGCACTATAACAAAAATGACATAAATAACATGTGGACTGTCAATCCAACGTATCTGATCAAGTAACAGTCAAAATTAATTGGAATGGTGGTCATGGTAAAATTGCTTCATTTTAAAAATTTTCAGGACAAAATTGCCTTCCAAAAAATTTTCAAGACAAAATTATCAAACTTCCAAAACAAAAATAACCCTTAACCCTTCTTTTTATTTGAATGTATAGTTTCGCCTTACTTTTAATGTTGTTTTTATAACCTTTCAAAAAAAAAAGGGAAAAGTTCTCTATTGAAAATTTTATTAATTAGAATGGCCCGAAAAATTTATACATTAAAAGAATCGGTACTCTGCAAAAATTTTGTACGTAGAGTATTGATACTTGGGAAAATGATTCCCTTTTCATAGTAGAAAATATTCAGTATCTATTATTTTTTTTAGAAAACTATTTATCTCTTTTGTATTACCCTTTTTACTTATAGTATGTTTAGTATGAGGAAAATTGAGAGAAAATTTTAATGAGTTCAATTTAAAATAAATGTAGAAGTAAGGCTATAAATTTAATGAAGAGAATATGTATGATTAAAAAGTAATAAAAAATAATTAAAAAATTTAATTCCACCACAATTTCTTAAAATCAAACTTATTAAAATTTTCTCTTGTATCCCTTCGTGTGGCAGAAAATCACATTTTTCATTTACAAAACCACTTTTCTTTCAAACCTCCTTCCTCCTTTTTTGAGTTCAAAGATAGAATTAATATAAAAGAAAGTGATGGATAGGAAAGCGAGTGAGCATCGGCGTCGTACGGTGATCAAAGGTAGGGAGGGGTTGAAAGAGGGAGATAGGGATAGGGATGGAGGGGGAGATAAAACAAAAGGTGATGCTGGGTTCTCGTTTGGGCAAATGGCTGAAAAGAAGAAGGTTGGTGAGGTTGCCTCTCAGGGGACTAATGTAAACTAGAAGAGTGGTACATCCTCGCTATTGTATCGGGATAAGCTCTTATCTCTTGGATGTGTTGGCTTCCTATTGAAACACTTGGACGAAGATAATATCGTGAAAGGGTGGAAGGAATATTTTCACCACATGAATGAGATGGAAGCTAAGGGTGTATCAAACGAGGTGGAGGAGGAGGAGGATAAGCAAACTGTGAGATGTCTAGAGGGGAAAACCAAGGTGATGAAGTAGTGTTGAAGAGTATACTGCTTGGTGCTTGCACTGGATGAATTCATTCATTATAAAAGTCCTAGGTGCAAGTTTCCCAACATATATCATCTGAGACTGTATCAATCATATATGGTGACCAAAGGATCTTTGAAGATTATCCTACTGAGTAATGGTTACTTCATTGTCTCTTTGACAAATAAAGAAGATCGAGGCTATGCATTTTAAGAGGGACTATGGATGATTGAAGAACATTACTTGATAGTTTAGAGGTAGCAACCAAACTTCAACCCGTGGAAGGCTAAACTCTAGTGCCGTATAGCTACTTAGATTCGTCTGCCAGATGTCTCGTTCAAATTCTACAATGTTGAATCATTGCGTAGAATCAGAAACATGATAGGAAAAATGATCAAAATTGATAGGTCTACTTTCATATATGACAAAAGAGTCTTTGCAAGCATCTGTGTAGAGATAGACTTGCAGCAACCGTTACTTCCATCTTACATTGTGTTTGGGGAGGAACGACCAATCATCTATGAAGGGTTGCACCAGGTCTGTTTCATGTGTGGGAGGTATGGGCATTGAAAGGATAATTGTCCAACGAAGAAGGGTGAAGATGAGGTAGGCAAGCATAAATCCATGGGGTTAGAGGCAGTGGATGTCAGTGGTGTGAAGCTGACAAAGGGAAAGAAGGTTGGAGGTGGCGCAACAATCATCGCTGGCAACGTAAATGTTGATGCTTCCTCATATGGTAAGATTTAGCTCTTGCGGCGTGAATCACATGGATCATCGTCTTCGGTAAGATTGAGGTACGATAATGGAAGATTGGAATTGACTGGTGTGTTGGAAATTATGCCCTAAGGGCAAGTCATTGTAATTTAAACATTAATGTTATTTAAAGTGTTTCTCTGTTTAGTTATCATATCATTTGAATGTATGTTATGATAATTGTATCCTTGGATATATAAAAAAGATTATTCTAAATGTCCTTGGTCAGTCATTTACGCGAGAGTGAAGATGAAATAAGACCGGTATGACTTTGATGAGGTATAGAGATACGAATTAAAATCATAGGCACTTGTAAGAGTACAAGATGCTAGAACGACCTACTATGAGAAAGCTGCATGGATTTAGTCATAAGCTTATCTCATGTATAATTGCGTCACAACACCCTTTGACCTGAGATCATTTTGGATTCTTACATGAGAGTTGCTAATCTTTGACCTAGTCAAAAGTCATCTTTGACTGGGTGATGGTAAAGGTTGCAATCAGGATTAGTGGTTTTCATGCAGAGGATTAGTGGTTTTCTGTAGAGAGGTAATACTGGGCCCCTCGATGAATAAGGTTGAGAAATGTATGACCATACTACGATGAAAGGAGTTTCCATTTCAAGTGTTAGATTACTCAAGGATCGAGAAAGTAATGGTCAAGAACAAGAGGTTGACATTATCCATGCTTTATCCTTGACTAAATTATCACGTGACAGAAGGGACGTGACATGGTTGTATGATAGGTTGTATCATATTATTGATCCCCAAATGAATTAAGTAGTCGCAATGTCTTGTTAGAGGCCGCTTATGACTTATGGGTTGGTATAGTATTGGCCCGCTGCCAATCTCATGTGGTCCTGCAGGGTCACATATAAGAATGACCCAACACGAGCAATAGTATCCAGATTCATTGAATCTTAGGTATGTCTAAGATTTAATGAATACAAAGTTTAATCTATGGAGGACACACACACACACACACACACATAAAAAAAAATATTATTATATATAGTATTTAATTTATTTGATAAATTAAATAACTAAAATAAACTGAGATATCAAATATCTAATTTAATTTGAATTGAGATATAGTATATTAGATAGACATATATCATATCTCAAATATAATTTATAAAGATAAATTAAATCAGTAGGCTTTTAATTTGGATTAAATAAGTAGATTAGATTAGATTTGTTGGACATATTTAATTAATATTAGTTAATTCAAATTCAAATTTCAAAATTAGTTAGATTAATTTTGAATATACAATACGTTTATTGGGGTTTGAAAACCGAAGCAATAGTTCGCAAGCCGTATTAAGAAGAGCCGCAAAAAGAAAAACCTAGAAAGAATAGACGTGAGACACAAAGTAAGAAGGCTCTAGCACGCTGTCGTCCGTGTTGGAAAGCTGTTTGGTGTGGATACCGGGGAGTGGATTCATAGAGTCAACTGCTAGAGATTGATCAAGCAGGAAGGCATTAGCCCACGAGTTTGCAAAGTGCACACATGAGTTCACAAAGGTATGGTTCCTAATTACCAACTTGATTTAAACGCCGTTGATAGATCATTTTCATGGGATTCGCAAAATTTTAATGGATGAAATCCTTCTGCTGTGTGTACAGATCCCAACATGGTGTGCAAAAGGAAAAGCCGGATATCAGGGATCCTATTCCACTAGCTAGAAGAAGGATAAAGTGATGGGTATAAATGGCATTAAAATGAGGTTGAACAAGGATCAAGGGCCACCAAAATCTGAGTGGGTACAGATGGGATCAAAAAGGAAAAATGCAAATAAAGGAAAAAATTCAAATAAAGAGAAATTAAAGGGTAAGTCAATAAGGGAACCAACATGTGATTTTGTTGTGTGTATGTGTGTGGGACACGGCATAGTGCATGATCAGGGGAGCTCAACTGAAAATTTGCAGATGCTAATTTCTCCTTCATGTCAAGCTAATGACACGTCATGTGTTGTGAATGGCATGCAAATCTCGGAAATAATGGCAATGACGTGGTGGTTCCCATTGTAGCGTCTTTGGATATTCCAATGGAGGAAATATGTCCTCATACAATGCCGACACAGGTTCAGGATGTTAAACCAGTGCAACAAGTCAATTTAGATGAACAAATGACCGAACAGGATAATACTGAGGGGGAGGTTGTACACCCTAAGACATGATAGTAAAACAATGAATTAAATGTTATGAAATTCATGGGGCACCAGAGCACGAAGCTTCCCTGCCTTGGTTCATGACTTAAAAAATCATTATCATTTGAATTTTGTGGCTATTCTTGAAACTCGATGAACTTAACAGATGGCACAAGCCAGAGCCAAACTAATGGGGTTCCCTAATATGGAGTTAATGGATTGTGAAGGGTATAGTGGTGGTATTTGGTGCCTATGGGATGATAGTATTATTAATTTATCTTTGGTGGAACGTAATTTTCAATTCATGCATTTTCTGATTACCAGTGTTACAGGGTTTACTTGGTATCTTACAGTGATTTATGCCAGCCCCAATTGTAATACTCGATGAATGTTGTGGGAAAATCTTGCTCGCATAGACCTTATAATGCAAGGGGCATGGCTTATTAGGGGTGATCTTAATGGAACGTTACTACATTGTGAAAGGCGATCTAATGCCCCTTCTACAAGCTTATATGATTGAGATATTCTCCTGTGGGTGGGAATACAGGATATGATTGATATAGGATTTGTTGGGCCATAATTCACATGGAAAAGGGGTCACTCAGATGCAAGGCTAGACCGAATGCTTGCTAACGAAGAATAGGTTACGATGTTTCCCAATGCCTCTGTGACACATTTGCCTTTTTTCAAATCTGACCATAGGCCGCTTCTTGCTCGTCTTAAACTGGAGGTAGCCCCTACAAAGGCTAATAGACCATTTAGATTCATTACGTCTTGGGTCCTACATGATAAATTTGATGACTTTGATCGTCAGGCTTGGAATCATAACACAAATTAGGTGCTTAATATTTCTCAATTTCAGATGCTTGCTCTACCTGGAATAAAGAAGTGTTTAAACATATAGAGTTGAGAAAGAAACGTCTGCTTAGAAGGCTTGGGGGATTAATCGAGTAATGGCTCAGTTTGGCATGGAGCCAAAATATGCAGACTTACAGTTAGAACTTTGGAAAGAGCTTGAAGATGTTCTGCTACAAGGGTCACTTATTTGGGCTCAGAGGACTAGAGCAGAGTAGATAGTATATGGAGACCGGAATACTCGTTTCTTTCATGCCTACATAAATCAAAGAAGGAAATCTCAAAGACTAGAGGCCGTTAAGGATGATGTGGGAACTTAGGTCTATGATACTGACAAAATTAAAGGTATGGCTACTTCATTTTTCTCCTACCTCCTCTTTGAGGATAATATGGATCGACCTGTGATTTATTGCCCGGTGTCATACTCGGGTGTGTTAGATATGATTAGTTTTGATGATGTCTTATATAGATGCCATTAGAGGAAAAAGTTTACATGCTAAATTTATCTCCCACATTGACTAATTCCTAAATTTAATGTAGATTCAAAATGTGAAATTCATTTATGAAGAGTGATCAAGAAGAAGATAAATAAAGAAGTATTGAATTAAAGAAAGAAATGGAATCAAAGAAGATGTGGAGTCAAATGATGAAGAACAAGAGAAGAGAAGAAAGAAAGAGTTAAATTATGGAGAATCATCAAGAGAAGAGAAGAAAGAAAGAAAAAAAATTGTTGAATGGAATGAGAAAGTCATTATACAAGCCCATAGATTGATTCTAAAAGTTTCCACAATCAAATGAAAATTGGAATGGCTCAAATCGTAGTTAAAATAAGCAAAATTGTGTTTTGGGATGAATTGACTCAAGTCAGAGTCATTAGACTCGAGTTAGGGCTAAAATTCGAGTAAGATTTAGTTGACTCGAGTCAGATGTGCTTCCAGCAACTCTGGTTTACTCTGTTTCATGTTCAGTTTGGGTAAGGTCTAGTAAATCAATGATATCTCTTAAACCAGAGATTGAATTGAGGTGAAACTAATTTTGAATGAAACTAGACATCTAATGCGTCATCTTGACAAAAATTCAAGCCTAAATAAGATCAGATGAGAGAGCTATGAATTTCTAAAGTTGCCCCATCTGTTACCGTCATACAGCAGACCAAGGTTCGCTAATTTGAGGATATCTCACAAACCAAAAATCGAAATAAGCTAAAATCAGTGGCATATGAAACTAGACTCATATACTTTTCCAAAAACATCAAGATCACATAAAAAAGATCAAATGAGAGAGATATAATTTTTGAAAGTTGAGAGTTTGTTCAGGATGGTGCAAAAACGTTGGTTCAAGAACTACTTTTACTAATCTGATCATAGTGCTCAACATACAATGAGCTTGGAGTTGATTCTTCTTGCATTGGAAAGAATATTTAAAGAGTATTCTAGGGATATATGTGATTTGTCAAGATTTGGAGGTTAACGAGATGTTATAGTCACTAGAACTTAGCCAACAAAGCGTGAAAATCTTGTATGCTAAAGTTTTCTGTCACATTGACTCGAGCCAAGATAATATGACTCGAGTTTGTGCTTAAACTCGAGGCAAAGAATATGACTTGAGGCAAAGTGCTTGAGAAATTTTACTAAGTGAGTTATATTGACCCGAGCCAAGAAAATATGACTCGAGTTTGATCCAAAACTCGAGTCAGGCCAGGTTGACTCGAGTCAGCAACAATGTCTTGGCTTATGGATTCTAACCGTTATCTTCAAAATAGCGCCTTCTGACTCGAGCCTACTATAAGTGACTCGAGTTTGTGCCAAAACTTGAGTCAGGCCAATTTAACTTGAGCCTAGAGTGTTTCTGATAGAGAACTTGACTCGAACAAAATGTATTAGTTCTGAAAAATATGCATTTTAACCATGACAGACTTTGAATATGATTTATTTGGGTTATATCTTCTCTCATTATTATTTCTAACGATGTTTAATATCTTGTTATTGAGTTTCAGATAATCATAACCTGGATTAACATCAGATTATCAAAAGGTGAATGATTACGTCAGATCACAATGGTAACTTTGAGTAAGTCACAACAATCATATTCCAACGGGAAGAATTACTCAATAGACAAATCGATCTTCATTGCTTATATATTGTGAAGTCTTTAAGCTAGAAGAAGTGACGATAGATGAATGATTTCGATGAAGCCAATGAAATGATGTTACTGCTTCACTATTGATATGTCAATAACTCATATACTCTGTTTCTTAATATTCATAGTTACAGTAGAGAGTAGAGAGTAAGATGAATGATTTTGTTCTTTAGTCTTTACATATTCACTTCTAAGAGAGAAGATTTATTGTAATCATTATATTTAAGAGTTGCTCACGATTGGGTGATCTTGAATAGGAACCAATTGTATCCTTATAGTGTGTAAGGGGAAGTACCTCGTAAGAGATTGTAAAGGCCGCACAAGTGGTCGACTAAACTTGTGAAGTTGTAAAGGCTTTTCTCTTGTGCCTAGTTAAACAAGGAGATAGTGAAAATCTCAAGTGCAGCTTGGGGATTGGACGTAGGTCAAGGATTGGTTGAACCAGTATAAATCTCTGTTTGCATATTCTCTTTCCTAAACTCTTATATTTCTAACATACATGTTTGAATGAATGACTGTTGCCTTACATCTCATTATTATCATACGAATTGCCTTCTGTAAGTTGCGAAAAGATTTTATAAGTTTCCAAAAATTTTATCAGACACCTAATTCACCCCTCTCTTGGGTGACAACCAGGTCCAACAGGGTGTGAATGAGGAATTGTTAAGGTGGTGTAGTTGAGATGTTGTGGAAAGTGAAGTTAAAGAAGTCATATTTAGCATGGGTGCACTCAAAGCCCAGGGCCCAGATGGTTTTTGATGCTCTTTTCTGCCAGAATCAATGGAACTCGTTATGTTCATCTGTAGTGAATTGTGTGAAATTCTTATTTTCTAACCCGCAGGCCAATAGTGAGATAAATGGAACCTTGATTGTCCTCATCCCGAAAAAGATCACCCAGAAACTTTGGGAGACCTGAGGGCAATTAGCCTGTGTAATGTCATATATAAAGTTGTCACAAAGATTATTGTTACTCGATTGAAGAGTATTCTCACTCAAGTGATATCTCCAAATTGGTGCAGCTTTGTTCTTGGTAGACATAGTAGCGATAATATAATCGTGGCTTAGGAAGTAATCACTCTATGCGAAACATGACAAAGAAGAAGGGGTTCATGGCCATAAAAATTGACTTGGAGAAAGTGTATGATTGAGTTAATTGGCAATTTTTACCAAGTTTGCAGGAACTCCATCTCCCAAGCGCTCTACACGAGGTTATTGCTCAGTGTGTGTCCACATCCAGTATGCAATATGGAACGAAGATAAAGAGGTAGAACTCCATCCTTCCAAGGGTGTGCATCAAGGGGACCCTTTATCTCCTTATCTATTTGTTACCTGCATGGAGAAATTGGCTCATCTCATTCAAGATGCCATTCATGAAGGAAACTGGGAACCAATCCGTCTTACTAGGCATGGCCCTCAAATCTCTCATTTATTTTTTGCAGATGATATTTTACTGTTTGCTAAAGCATCCATGGACCAGGTCGAGACAATTAATCGGTGTCTTCATACTTTCTGTGATAGCTCTGGGCTAAAGGTGAATCACCAAAAAACCTGAGTTTTCTTCTCTAGCAATGTTAGTCACATTCGAAAAAGTGAATTATGTGCATCCCTAGGGTTCTCTATTACGAGCGGTTTGGGCAAATTCCTTGGTGTCCCGCTTCATCACAAAAGGGTGACCAAAGAATCGTATCAGTATGTGGTAGACAAGAAGAAAACTAGATTATCCAAGTGGAAAGCAAAGTCTTTATCAGCAACTGGGTGATCTACACTCATCTCTTTGGTAACCACAGCAATCCCTAGCTACGTTATGCAAACATCTTCTCTTCCATTAACCACTCTGTTGGAAATTATGCCCTAGAGGCTAATCATTAAATAACTTCCATATTTGATTTATGAAGATAAATCAATGATTTGATTTATAAATATAAATCAAATCAGCTGGCTTTTAATTCGCATTAAATAAATTGATTGGATTGAATCAATTAGACATATTTAATTTCCAATTCAATTTCAAAATTAATAAGATTGATTTTGAATATTTAATGCAGCTCGTTAAGGTTATAAATACCCTTAGGTTGTAAGTAATTTGATTACACACACAAGAGAATTGTAGAGCTACTAAAAGAACCCTAGAAGAGAGACGTGAGACAAAAGCTTGAAAGTGCTAGCACACTGCCATTCATGTTGGAGTGCTATTCGGTGTAGATATCAGTAGAGAGAGTGGATTCATAAAGTCAACTCCTAGATATTGATCGACCAACAAGGTGTTAGCCTATGAGTTTGCAAAGCACGTACACAAGTTCACATAGGTACGGCTTTTAATTACTAACCTGATTTAAATGTTGTTGATAGATGATCTTCTTGAGATTCGTAATTTATTGGATAAATTTTATTCCACTGCATGTACGAATCCCAATAGTGGTATCAAAGCCAAATCAATTGTCCTTTTAAATTGGGTTTATGTTCTTAATGTGATTATATATGCTTAACCGTATTTTGTATGCATTTAAATCAAAAGTTCACGTTAGAGTTACGATCGGATCGGAAAAGATATATATTTTATTGTTAATGCGATTAACAATATATATAATTTAAACATAAATTACACACACACACACATATATGCAATCATTTATATTGGCATAACGTGATTATTGTCTTTAAACGTTAATTATTATGATTGACATAACATGTAATAACGTTATGATAATATCAATGGTATGATAATGTGTCATTATTGTAATTGATGTGATCAATGGTTGTAAGGACGTTTTTCTTATTATAATTATTAATTGTTGATAATTGGATCTTCGAATTAATTTTGTTCTTTGCTAGAGAAATCATGACATTTTATTTCATATTGTATGAATTAATACTTGTTGTGATTTATTTTCAAATTGTTTGGGTATGGTAAACAACATGGCTTTAGTCTTTACAATGGTTGTAATATTTAAATATGGCCTGCAAGCCATGCCTCTCTCTAAATATTCTTGATGTACATTCTCTTCTCATCTCACTCCCCTCGTATGTTTAAACGAGGTTTCTCCTGATGTAATTATCTTTTCTTATTTAGAGAAGTCCCCCATTAGCTTAAGAGGATTTTAGGTTAGGTGAGTCATGTTGTGTCACGTTTTAATTATACTTTTGATTAGATCATGACATGTTTATTTTGTGTATTATGTGTTGTTTGTATGAGATACAACTATAATTGCATTCATATGAATATAATTAATTAGATTAAACCCTCCAAATGAAATCTTAAGTCATAATGTCGTCAATCAATGAATACTTGTCAAAACCTAGATCACTCTTTTGTATGTTCCACCAAAGTGGATGTACTTGAGTTATCTTGGTGAGACAAGAGTGGGTAATGGTGATACTCAACATCCATTATTATCTTGACTTAATTGAGATTATCAAAACAGTTTTGGATCTCAAGGCATTAGATGGGATTAAACATGCAAGCCATATGATGATCGAATCTCATAAAGATCTAAGAGTTACATGTGATGTAATTGGCAAAGAGGTTGCTTACCTAAATAACTTGATTTTAAGTATCCTGCCAAAGCGGACTTAAATTTAAGCCAAATATAGATCTTAGCCCACTTATTATATTGAGGGTTATTAATTCAGTGGGAGATTATTAATTAACTTTGCATATTTTTTAATTGTAGAATCATGTCGACTAGTAATACTGCTACATTATCACTGCGATCAGTCTTTGAGAAGGACAAACTAAATGGGACCAACTTTGTTAACTGGTTTAGAAACTTGAGAATTGTTCTGAAGCAGGAAAGAAATGGTATGAAAAAGAAAAACAAGGACAAAGAAAAGGGTAATGGCTCAATTGGTAAGACCAAATAGTCAAACAGGCCCAAAACTAAGCCTGCAACCAAGAAGGCAAAGCCTTCGAAGGACAGGGTTTACTTCTTCTGCAATGAACCTGGTCATTGGAAGAGGAACTGCAAACTCTACCTTGAAGATATGAAAAAGAACAAGAAGGATGGTAGGGCTATTTCTTCAAGTATTTATGTTATAGATATTCATTTTTCTACTTCCTTTACATGGGTATTAGATACTACATGTTGTTATCACATTTGCACAAATGTACAAGATCTCAAAGACAATAGAAAATTGAAGAAAGGCGAAGTGAACCTACGAGTTGGAAATCGAGCAATAGTTGTTGCTTTAGTCGTAGGCACTTATGAATTAGTTCTGCCCAGTGGACTTTTGTTAATTTTGAACAATTGCTTTTATGTTCTTGCTTTGAGTAGCAACATTATTTCTCTTTCTTATTTGGATAAGGAAGGTTTTACTTCCATTACTAGGAATGGTAAATATTCTATTTAATGACATTTTTTTATGCTGATAGTGATTTGCATTTTGGTCATTATTCACTAAATTTAGAACATCTTAATAAAGGACATATCTATAACGTGTCTACCAAAAGGTTCAAATCAAATGATTTGAATCTGACCTACCTATAGCATTGTCGTCTAGGCTATATAAATGAGAAACGCATTTCAAAACTCCATCAAGATGGATTTCTTAACTCATTTGATTTTGAATCATTTGATACATGTGAGTCTTGTTTGTTGGGAAAGATTACAAAGGCACCTTTTACTGGGCATAGTGAGAGGGCCATTGATTTATTGGGCCTTATACATATTGATATGTATGGACCAATGAATACGTCTGCTAAAGGAGGTTATATGTACTTCATTACATTCATAGATGATTTTAGTAGGTATGGGTAATATATATATCTAATGAAACATAAGTATGAATCTTTTGAAATGTTCAAAATATTCCAAAATGAAATACAAAACCAACTTGGCAAAACAAATAAAGCACTTCGATCTCATCGGGATCGTGAATATTTGAGCCAAGAGTTTATCAACTATCTTAGGAGTTGCGGGATCATCTCACAACTAACTCCTCTAGGAATACCACAATGGAATGGTGTTTCTGAGCGGAAGAATCGAACTCTATTAGATATGGTTCGATCTATGATGAGTCAAACAGATATTCCGCCGTCCTTTTGGGGTCATGCCCTAGAAACAACTGCGTTCACACTAAATTGAGTTCCATCAAAGACAGTTGAAAAGACATCATATGAGATATGGACAAGAAAGAAACTCAGTTTGTCATTTCTTAAAATTTGGGGATGTGAGGTTTCATTAAACAATAAGCCTCTGATAAATTATCATCCAGATCCTTAAAATGTCTTTTTATGGGGTATCCTTAGGAAACTAAAGGATACTATGTCTACAATCCTACCGATCACAAAGTGTTTGTTATCCGGAATAGTGTCTTTCTAGAGAAAGAGTTTATCTCTAAAAGAACCAGTTGGAGTAAGGTGAACCTTGAAGAAGTTTAAGAGTCACAAAACAACGTAGAACCACAAATGGAAAACGGAGAAGACTCACAACATGTTGATGAGCCTGCTCTAGTAACATAAGGCCCAAGAAGGTCCAATAGGACACGGCAAAAGCCTCAGAGATATGTACTTCTGACTACTGGAAGTCGTGATATCTTACTCATTGAGAGGAATGAGCCAACTACCTATCGAGAAGCCATAGTGGGGACCAAACTCTGAAAGATGGCTAGATGACATGAATTCTGAAATGCAATCCATGTACGATAATAAGGTATGGACCTTAGTCGATCCACTTGAATGTGTAAAAACTATTGGGTGTAAGTGGGTTTTCAAGGAGAAAACTGACATGGATGACAAAGTATATGTCTTCAAAGCACGATTGGTAGCAAAAGGATTTACTCAAACACATGGTGTGGACTATAATGAAACCTTTTCCCCAGTTGCAATGGCCAAATCAATCAAAATTCTTCTTTCCATAACAGCATATTATAACTATGAAATATGGCAGATGGACGTCGAAACAGCCTTCCTTAACAGAAAGTTGCTTCAGAATGTGTACATGACACAACTTGAGAATTTTGTACGTCCAGAGGACTCTAGTAAATTTTGTAAGCTTCAAAGATCCATTTATGAATTGAAGTAAACATCTCGGAGCTAGAATCATTGTTTTGATGAAGTAGTCAAAGAGTTTGGATTCATTCAAAACATTGATGAATCTTGTGTCTACAAGAAGGTTAGTGGGAGCACAGTTATATTTCTAGTGCTTTATGTTGATGACATCCTACTCATTGGGAATGACATTCCTACCTTGCAGAGTGTCAAGTCTTGGTTGGGAAAGTCTTTCTCCATGAAAGATTTAGGCGAAGCCACTTACATCCTTGGGATTAAGATCTATAGAGATAGATCTAAGAGGCTAATATGCCTAAGTCAGAGTACATACATAGACAAGATACTTCATAGATTCAGTATGCAGGATTCAAAAAGGGGTTACATGTCCATATCTCATGGCATCCATCTCAGTAAAGATCAGTGTCCTGGTACACCCGATCAAAGATATCGCATGAGTAAGATTCCATATGCCTCTGCTATTGGATCTATCATGTACACCATATTATGTACTCGACCAGATGTCTCATTTGCCTTAAGTATGACCAACAGATATCAATAAGATCCTGGTGAGGGTCATTGGACTGCTGTCAAGAATATCCTAGAGTACTTAAAAAGGATAAAGGACTTATTCTTGGTATAGGTGGATTGGGTGATGAACTCTGGGTGACTGGTTACATAGATGCGAGTTTCCACTGACCAAGATGATCTAAGATCGCAATTTAAATATGTATTCCTTTTGAATGATGGTATGGTAAGCTGGAAGAGCTCTAAGTAGAGCACTGTAGCAGATTCTACAACGGAAGCTGAGTATATAGCAGCATCGGATGTAGCTAAGGAAGCCGTTTGGATCAAAAAGTTCATTGCTTAACTAGGGGTGGTTCCTACCATCTCAAATGCAATAGACCTGTTTTTGTGACAACAGCGGGGCTATTGCGCAGGCCAAGGAGCCTAGGTCACATCAAAGGATCAAGCATATACTCAGGTGTTTTCATCTTATCAGAGAAATCAATGATAGAAGTGACATAAAAATATGCAAAGTACCAGAAGAAGACAATGTTGCAGATCCTCGTACTAAGCCGCTTGCACAGATAATATATGAACGTCATGTGAGAACAATAGGAATTCAAAAAATTAATGATTGTACCTAGTACAAATGAGAGTTTTCTATTGAAAAGGCTAATCATTATACTTTAAACATTATTGTTATTTGAAGTATTTCTCCATTTTGTTATCATATCATTTGCATGTTTATTATGATGACTGTATCCTTGGATATATCTTATAGATTATCCTAAACGTCCTTGGTCGTCATCTAAGCGTGAGCGAAGATGAGATAAGACCAATATAACTTTGATGAGGTATGGAGATACGAATCAAAGTCATGGGCACTAGTAAGAGTACAAGGTGCTGGACCGACCCACTATGAGAAAACTGCATGGATTTAGTCATAAGCTTATCTCATGTATAACCACGTCACAACGCCCTATTACCTGAGATCATCACGGATTCCTACATGATGAGTCACTGATTTTTAACCTAGTCAAAAGTCACCTTTGACCGGGTGATGATAAAGGCTTGGGTTGGGATCAGCAGTTTTCATGCAGAGGAATGTAAGTGGTCAAGATGGAATTTGTCCCTCACATTTGTAGAGATAATACCGGGCCCCTCGATGAGTGAGTCTAAGAAATGTATGGTCATACTATGATGGAGAGGAGTTTCCATTTCAATTATTAGACTACTCAAGAATCAATAATGTAATGGTCAAAAATAGGAGGATGACACTATCCATGCTTCATCCTTGACCAAATTATCGCGTGACAAAAGGGACGTGGCATGGTTGTATGATAGGTTGTATCGAATAATCGATCCTCATGTGAATTGAGTAGTTGCAATGTCTTGCTAGAGGCCGCTTGCAACTTGTGGGCTGGTATAGTATTAGCCCGCTGCCAATCTCATGTGAGCCTACAAGGTCGCGGACAAGAATAGCCTAAGACGAGCAATAATGTTCAGATTCATTGAATCCAAGATATGTTTAAGATTTAATGAATACAATGTTTTATCTAGGGAGGATATATATATATATATATATATATATATATATATATATATATATATATATATAATGATTGCAGCTAGTGCCAGTGGGTATCTGTTGGAAATTATGTTTTAGAAGTTAATCATTAAATAACTTCCATATTTGATTTATGAAGATAAATCAATGATTTGATTTATAAAGATAAATCAAATGAGTTGGCTTTTAATTCACATTAAATAAATTGATTATATTGAATCAATTAGACAGATTTAATTTCCAATTCAATTTCAAAATTAATAAGATTGATTTTGAATATTTAATGCGTCCCATTAGGGTTATAAATACCCTTAGGTTGTAAGTAATTTGATTATACACACAAGAAAATTGTAGAGCCACAAAAAGAACCCTAGAAGAGAGACGTGAGACAAAAGCTTGAAGGTGCTAGCACGCTGCCGTTCATGTTGGAGTGCTATTCGATATTGATACCGGTAGAGGAAGTGGATTCATAAAGTCAGCTCCTAAAGATTGATCAACCAAGAAGGTGTTAGCCCACAAGTTTGCAAAGCACGTACACAAGTTCGTATAGGTACGGTTTTTAATTACTAACCCGATTTAAACGCTGCCGATAGATCCTCTTCTTAGGATTCGTAATTTATTGGATAAATTTCATTCCGCTACGTGTACGAATCCCAACACTTGTGATACCCTAGATCAATGCAAGTGAAAGTTCTTATGGGGAAGTTCGGATGGCCAACACAAAATACATTTAGTTGCATGGGATGAGGTTTGCAAGCCTAAATTAAAAGGCGGTTTGGGTCTTCGACATGCTAAGGATCATAATAGGGCATTTCTAATGAAGCTTGGGTGGAGTCTAGTAACCAAGAGGGATGATTTGTGGGTGAAAGTCCTCCGGAATAAATGCAATTGGAGTAATGATAAACTTCAAAGGATTTGACACGAGCAAGCCGGGGTCCAACCTGTGGAGCGGCATTAAGCAAACGTGGGATATGATGAAAGACGGAATTGAAATTTTGCCAACTAGGTAGTTGAGATGGAGATGGACTAAGAATGGGGTTTTTTTCTGTCAAGTTAGCCTATGCAGTACTAAAAAATGATATAAGCCCCCTGATCATTGTGGGGGAAAATTTGGAAGGTCAAAGTGCCGGAAAGGTGTAAAATATTTTCATGGCTTGTCTTACATAAAAGATTGCTAACTAATGCTTCTAGATCTAAAAGAGGATTGAGTAATGACAGCAGGTGTCCTGTTTGTCAAGCGGCAGTTGAGAATCTTCAGCATGTGTTTAGGGAGGTCTTGGAGACCACTAAACTCTGGAGAAATATTGTTCCTCCGCGGCTGTAGCGAAAATTTTGTACTTCAACTTTTGAACACCAGTTTCGGTGGAACGCTACATATAGGAACAGGAGTAAGGCACTGGATGAATGGCGAGAGTTATTTATCCTGACTTGTTGGTGGATATGGAGGCAACGTAATGCGTTTGTATTCGAGGGGAAGAAGGTCATGAATCACTTGTTGCAGACTAATGTTGAGGCCATCAGGAAGCTCATTCCAAATTCACCAGGGTATTGGAGGGAAACGTAAAGCAACTGAACAGGAAATGCAGTGGAAGCCCCCACCAGCAAGTTGGGTGAAAAGTAACGTTGATAGGGCATTCTCACAATTTGGTGTAGGTGTTGCTAGCGGTGGAGTCCTTCGAGACGCACATGGTAACTTCTTGAAGGGCTTCATGTTCAAAGGTATGGAAGGGGATTGTCTCTCGACTGAACTATGGGGCTGTGTTCATGGATTGAAGCTAGCGTGGGACTTGGGATATCGACAAGTTATTTTGGAATCAGATTCTGCTGATGCCGTCAACATGATAAAGAGTGATTTAAACGACCTTCATGCAGATAGTGGCCTGATCGCGGAAATTCATAATCTGATGGAGAGAAATTGGAGAATCGAAGTGGGTCTTATCAGTAGATGGGTTAACTTCGTTGCGGATCACCTGGCGAAAGCAGGACTCTCAGCTTTGACAGGAGTTCACTTCATTTCAGTTGCTAACATGGAGCTACACAACCTGTTGGCTAAGGATAAGCGCTAGTTTTGGTATTTCATGGATGCTTCTTTTTATTTTTTATTTTTTTTAAAAAAAAAACACTTTTCTTTCCCATTTTCTTGTCCATTCTGTTCCACTCAATCCACCAATGGAACTATTAAAAGCATGTGATTTTGATTATTATAGGATGGATTTTAAAATGGAATTTTAAGAAAACTAGTACTTTTTTAAGAAGAATAAAATTAATTAGTTTTATTGAGCTTTACAAACTAATTATTTAACCCATAAATTTAGAAAAATTATAACACACATATTTTAAATTCGTCTAAAGGAGATTTGGCTAGATATCAAAGTTTAAAAACAACCACAAATTATGCAAAATTCACCTCCACTTTCTATCATATGTAAATGGCCTTTTTAACTTTTGAGCTTTCGGAACTTTACGATAAACTTCTTTTAACTTTATATTTATACAAATAACTCTCATATTGTTATTTTTGTTCATTATTTATTTGTAAATGAAGTAAATTTTAATGGATTTAATTATTTGTATATAACTCAAACTTTGAACGGTTATATGCAAACAAAAATAAAATTTATGGGGCATATATTTGATAGTTTGAGTTTACCTGCATAGATTTCAAAATTGAGACGGTTTATTATTAAGTTTCAAAGGTTAAAGAAGGTTATCTATATATACTCATAAGTTTAGAAATATTTTAAGGAATTTAGAAAAACATAATATCATGTTAAGAAAAAGAAATAATAAAAAATAAAGGTGCAAGAGAATTGGGAATATATGTGAAAAGCCTCTCTTTGAAAATTTTATTCAATAGAAAAACCTGCTTACTAGTTTATATATGTTGTGTATTATTAGATTATATATTAGTTTAATTTATAAGTTAAAAAAGTTAGTTTAGAGAAAAATAAAAAATATAAATAATTTACAGTGATTTAATTAGTATCTTTAATCTTTCTAAAAAAAAATTAAGTAAATATTATATTTAGGTCTGAAGAGGATAGTAGTTCTTTTTTCATATCAAACCTTGTAAAATACATATACTTTATGGATATAAAATATACGAGTATCAGCTATACAATTTTTAAATAACAGACTCTCCGCCGGTTTTTTCTGAAGGAAACAATATTGGCCCCAAGAATTGAATGACAAAGATTAATGGTGGCAAAAGAATTTCGGGTCACGTGACATGAAAACATTGGACGAAGTCTCTCGTACTTTGGTGACTATGAATGCGCCACGATAAGAACAAGACGATCGTTTATCAAAGAAAAAGATAAGAACAAGACATCCAGCTCCACACATGCTGGATGTTATTATTTTACATAGTACATCCAACACAACAATATTAGGATGCCCTGTGTTTCCTTTTCTTCCTTGATGGCCAGAACAAAGCAAGCAGGTTAAGAAGAGCTATATTTTCTGTCAAGTCGGTTTGCTTTTGTTTTTTGTTTTCCTTTGACCTTGTTCAAGTTGATTTGTTTTTTTGGGCTGTATTTAAGTCGCTCTGTTGATAGTTTTGCAAACAGTGTTTATATGATATCATAATTCATTACTTAGGCTTCTAAATAAAAGACTGTTTCCTTGCCTATCCAAAATAGGCAAGGGCGTCCAGCTTTTCTAAACCGTTCATATCTAATTTTTTTTTTTATCCTTTGATTTTTAAATAAAAAAATATTTTTTTAAAAAATATTACTTAAGATATTATCTTTATTTTAGATTATCTATCTAATAAAATAATTTTTTAAAAAAATAAAAAATAAAAAAATTAGATCTAGACGGTTCAGAAAAGCTAGGCGCCTCCTTTGGATAGGCTGGGAAACACAGTCCTCTAAATAAGACCCTTAAGAGGAATGATTATGCACTTGCAATTCTATCTTCGCCCTTCATTTATCCAACTGGAGCCACTGCATCACCTACAAATATGAGATGCGTAAAGGTAATATTATATGTTCAAAATTAAGGAATAATGTGAATAACAAATATTAATAAAAAATATCACAATTTAGCCAATTAAATTAATTATCAAATCACCTTTGCACTCAAATCTCTCATTAATACTTAATTGTGCCCAAAATAGTCAATAAAATCCCACAAAATCCTAAGGTTAATAGCTAAAAGATATATAAATATTTAGCTCTATCAGAATGCTTAACAAGTTTACAATGTATTGGATAATGGTGATTGAGGATGCATAACTTGTTCTTGTCTTAGGATAAAGACCGTTGCTTCTCTGAGCCAGGTAGCTGCAATTGTAAGTTGATCATTCACGATGGTATCAAGTTGATTTCTTAGCAGAGGTTAAAAGAGAGTATATAATTTTTATTTTAACGATGTGTGAATAAGTAAATAAATAATAAAATAAAAGAGTCAAAGAAGTCTCACATCTCGATTAAATAAAGAGAACAATGAGCTCTTAGAGCCTATATATAGGAGTAGGGAGGCACTGATGGACCCAGAAATTTTGTTGACGGGGGCGAAAATGAAAAATAATACATAATAAATAAAAATACTTGAAATACGATACAAACCCCATATACAAAATAAAAATGAAAAAAATCCATTATAAAAATTAAGATTACTTCACTTGAATCTTATTCTATATGTTTTCATATTGTTAAATTTATTTATAATTGAATCCGTGATAAAACTCAAAATAATTTCTTTTTCAACATATGTAATCAAACAATTATCAAGAAATTGATCTTCCATTCTATTTCTAAATCTGTTATTGATTACATCCATAGTAGAGATAGATTTTTTAGTAGTTGCTATAGAAATTGGAAGAGTGAATACAAGTCTAATCAGTATGAAAAAAAAATAAATAGTAGTATTTTCCCCCATAATAATCACCTACAAAGAGCATGATTATTTTATGACCAATATGATTTTAAAAATATTACTAACAACAAAAGTAAACTAATTAAAATTAACCATTAGTTTTCATCTATATTTCTATAATCATCTTTTAACAAAACTCAAAATTTGCTCAAAATATTAACCCTAAAATATTCTCTAATCAGTACAAAAGTAGTATCATTAAAAAGATAAAATCAAGTATAATATATTTCATGAAGGAAATTTAATAAAAAAAATGATTTTAATTATTAAAAGCTATTGAAAAAAATGGCAGAATAAGTCACTGGAAGAAGACTAAGGAGATTTTGGGAAAGTGAAAATAAATGGGTTGAAAATATATTAAAGATTGTGGGTCCCACCTATTTTTTATTATTATTATTATTATTATTATTATTACTACTACTACTACAGATGAAAACAAACAAAGGGACCGTGACTTGACTTGGAAGATATAATAAGAAACTATGTGTGTGTACTATTACTATTATATTCCTTACACACACACACACTCTTTTAAAAAAAATAGAGGGGGCGGGGGCCACCCCTAGCTCCCCCCCCCCCCCCCCCTCTTCCGTCTGCCCTTGTAGTGAGGTAGATTCAATGTGCAACTTTTTTGTTTTCACACACAACTAAGGAAGCTTTAGTAAAATGTGATTTTTTCCCCTTTTTTTAACTGTTAGATCAAGCTGAAATTTGATCAACCCAGATAGACATGCAGTCCATCAATTTCAACAGTTGGATTAGATATTGTATTTGGGATAATGGTGAGAAAAGTGACTTGCAATATGACTTATAAAATTGGATAAAAATTAAATTGTGTAATATGATTTATGTTTAGATTAGCGGTAAAAGAAGTAGCTTTTCTGAAAATGAAACTTGTTTGGATGATATTTTGAAAAGCAAGTTTAGATGAAAAAAGACATGATTTTTTTTATTATATGTGTGTGTATTGTGAAAAACCAAAAAATTGTTTGGATGATTAATGAAAAAGCAAGTTTAAAGGTAAAATGTTGAAAAACGCATAAATTTTATAAAAATGAAAATAGTTAATGTATTATTTGGAAAAAATTTAATACTAAACTCTTTAAATTTTTTAGAAACATTTGAAAAAAGTCCACTAAAAATTTAATTGATGAGAATGATCAAAATCAAAATATTGTCATGATTTATATATATAAAATTATCAAATACTTCTTACCAATTAAATTTCTCATGGACCTAAACCAAAGTACTATCATTGTTATTAACTTTTAAGTGAATTTATATTCAGGGCAAAAAAATTCATCTATAAGGATTTATAATAAGGACTATAATACTATTTCAATTACAAAAAGTGGGATACAACATTTTTCTTTTATAAACTACTTTTCTCTCTCCAGGGTAGTAAATCCAAAACCAAGAAATTTTGGGTTATGACTTAAGCTATTTTCTTCTTCTTCTCAAAAGCCCAATTGAAAAAAGTTATAACAAACATCTTCAAAAGGGTTTTGGTTTTCTCATGTTACATGAGAAAAAAAAAGTTTCATACACACACATAAAATGGTAAGACCAACATATATGAGAAAATGTTTTCCCTTCAAAAAGCTAAAATAAACTACATTTTGGCGTCCGAAAGTAGTTTTTGGGATGGCTAAACCCATCCCAAACACAACAATGTCATGCATTAAGAGTTAAAAAGCTCAGGAAACAAATAAATTTTTGAAACGTGGAGAACAAACCCTGAAGGAAATAAATAATGTTTCTGGCTAAGTCCACTTTTGGATTGTTCTGAAATTTTTTGAGCTTGTTTGAGACATTCTGTTTGAAAAAACCAACGGTAGATTTTCAATTTGATGCCTTGGGTAAGAGTAATTTATCACACATTGAATCTATGATTTGAAAAATAGGAATTATGTATGTTGTAGACTTAGGAGTATTTTAGAGGTTCTAAAGGTTAAAATCTCAAGTTGAGATCATAGAAATGTTAGACAAACATGGTCTAATGCTCTAATGATCTAACTCTCAAATATAATATATGGGAAATGTTATATTAGGACTATATTATGCTTGAGAGTTTTTAATCGATATAAGTTTGTCTAGTTTGGGAAAGTAATTTAGACCTCATGATATTTTTGTTTATTAGATCTAGGATCATCAATATAAATACCTAGATATTTTCCTAAATGTGAGTGACAATGAAAACTAAGGAGATCTAATAATTTATGTTCAACTGATGAGAAATTGATGGACTACATATAAAACTTGATTTTTGATAATTAATTTGTTGACTAAAGAAGAGTGAGTATTGCCTTAGTAACGTCCTAACTATACGACAGACAATAAGCTTTTGTGACACGATAGAAAAGAAGGGTATCATTAGCATACGTGAGATGTGTCAAAGGCATTACGACATTGCAAGAAACATTAATACCATTCCACCAATTATGATTTTTGGCTTGATGAATCATGCAGGGTAAGACATCCATTTGCATATAGCAAAAAGAGATAGGATAAGAGAGGATCTCCCTGAATAAATACATGTATATGGATAATATGGTTTATTGTTTCGAAAAAATATTATGCAAGTCCTTACAGTTTTACCTAATTTTTAAGCAGGTCTTTATAGTTTCATTTGATTTTAATTAGGTTCCTATATTTTTAATGAATTTTTAATCAGGTGCCTCTAGTATTAGGTAACTAATAAAAGGGGGGAAAACCTATTGAAACCAGATTAGAAAAACACGAAACTATAATAACGTGATAAAAAGATAAAAATTACATGGACATAATTAAAAACATGTGAAACTCTATAGATCAAAAAGAAGAAATGATTGGGACTTTGAATAAAAACCAAGTTAAAAATATAAAGACTTGTCTATTATTTATCCCCTATTTTACCATTTACATAATGCTCAGGCAGTGAGGCTTATCTCTAATTAATCCAAAAAATATTACTTCTTTTTGCTCTTTTTATAAGGGTTTAAAATTTGAATTACCTTGATTTTTTATTTTAAAAAGAACCCACTGGGGTTGTTTGAGCATTTAATATGTTTTTATCATTTCTCCCTAATTAATTCTATTATCTCTCCTTATATTTTCTCATACCAAATTTTTTCTCATACTTTTTTTCTTTATTACTCTATTTTTTTCTCTTACGTCTCCATTTATAAATCAGAGTATGCTTTAAAAAATAGTTCATTTCCTATATACTACTTTGTATCTAAGTGTAAGTCACTCATACCTAATTCTCGCATACTAAGAAAAGCATTAAATTGATAAAATTGTATATATTTTCCGTCATTAATTTTTTTCTCTTTCAATTTTACAGATAATTTTCACACCTCTCTATCCTCTTTCTCTCTTTCCAATATAAATTAAACATGAGTAAAATTGAGAAAAAGTCATTAATTACCCTACAAGTGACTGAAATTTACGCATAGAGTGATATTTATTAATTTTAATTTATTTTAACTGTTTTTTTAAATTACATAATTTAATGAATGATCTCTTATGAAAAAGGATCAGAGGAGTAATTTTTTAGGAAATAAAGTACAAATAGATGCTTATTGTTGCTAGTCTAACAAATGTATGCTTATTATTTGGAAAAACTTAGGAGAAATGTTTTTTGACGAATTATTATTTGTATTTTTATGTAAAATAAATTGATTCAATAAATACAAATGTTGTCTTATAGGCCAGTTTAGCAGTTCTATTTTGCAAACCATACATTTCATTTATGGACGTTGGAAACTTTAGTTAAATGAATTGATTGAAAGTGACTTAATTTGGTTTTTTTTTTTAAAATAAAAGGTGACTTAATTTATTATTAATCACATCAAAGTGACTTATATTAATGAATACACAAATATATTAAAAGATACTTGTTGGATTTTTAATATAAGACATATTTATCTAGCTTAATTAAATTAATGAAGTTTTTAAAGTTAATTAATATGATATGTATTTTCTAAAATACTTAATCATCTTCCTTAATTTTTTAATTCCATCTTATTATTATTATTATTATTATTGAGGAGTATTGATATGAGTAAATTAGAAAAATATTAAACAAATATGAAAACTATATATCTATATTTAGGATTAAGATTAATCCTCTACATATGTCTTATATTAAATTCACCACAGAATAACAATTATTACCTCCAATCTTAAATATAGCACATAATTTTAGTGTAATTTGTACTAAAAAATCTTTTATACTCATAGCCTCATACGTATAAGGGATCCCTAATTTTACTTGAGCTACAGAATTGCAATAAACATTTCCCTCTGGACTTTCTTAGAAAAGATTTACTCCCTTCAATCAATTATAGATATAAGATATAGTTGACTTTTTTAGAAATATTAATGAAGTTAATTAAATTATTTTAAAATATTTATAGATATCATTTTTTCTATAAATTATTTGGCATAACTTATAAACTAATATAAAGTCTAAACATATATAATATATGAAATAATTAAATGATTTATTTAAGTTATTTAATCTTTCCCAAAAAAAAAAATCAATCTCTCCCTAAAAAAAATCAAACTTTGTTTTATGTCTTGTCTAAAGTTGGGAAATCAGGTTAAGCTCGTTGGGCCAACCTGTTTAAGCCTTGAAGGGCCGGCTTAAAAATTGGAAGAGCTAAATGAAATTGGTTCTACAAGGCCTCAGACTTAAAAAAGCCGGCCCGTTAGGCCTTTTTAATTTTTTCTCTCTCTAAATTACTTAGGTTGCCTAAACTTAAGAGTTGTTCTCACAATTGAATACACGGATTAATATATGATAGTAATCTACTAATTTATATGTATTTTGTATTTGTTATATAGTTATTTATCCTGTTATAAAAAAATATAGTTATTTATCTATTTAAGTATAAATACATAATAATTATAATCTGATTTTATGATTTGGTTTATTATTTATTATATATAAAGATTATGCATTTGTTCATAATGTGAGAGAAAAAAGTAATAATATTCTTACTTATGAAGCAAAGTTCACTATTTAAAGTGAAAATAATAAAATACCCTTAAAATTGATGATAGTGGCGAATAAAATAACAATGATAATCATTATACTAATATTATTTAGTAATTCTTCTTATATTTAATGTAAGTCATTTGTGATAATAATTTTTTTATTATAAATTAATGAATGTATTTATTTATTAGATGATTCATATTGTTTAACTATTAATTTTGATAACATTTATTTACTAAATTAAAACCTTAATTATTGTAATCTTAAAAAAACACGAGTTTTCTTATAACGGCGACCTGTACGCCCTGACCCCTTGAAGGCCGTGATTCCAGCTCTAGACTTGTCTTGGATGCGTTTTGTATTTCCTCATATCTGGGTCGAATTTTCATATGAAAAAGCAAATTTTCGCTGTCGCAAAGTGGACTGTTTGACGAAGACGGGGAAGGTTCAGTGAAATGAACGCATGACGATGTAAAGAAACCGAGTAATAGTCCGACTTCCATTCAAATATATTCCTAATCAACAAAAGCATTCCCGTCTTCTTGCAATTTTCTCTGCATGTTTCCCAATCTTTGGAATTCCAATTTCTTGCTTGTTTCCCAGGAAAATCCCTGAACCTCCCGCCAGATTGTGCCATGGCTTTGATTCAACAGCTTAAATCTCTCGACTGGCAGCAAGAATCGGACCCCTCATTTCATGATTTCGTCGCTATCCCCTTGTTTGCAGTTTTCTTCCCCTCCGTTCGCTATTGTCTCGATAGATATGTTTTCGAGGTACTTTTTTTTTTTGGTCGAAGTTTTCGAGGTACTTAACGAATCATGCTTTCTTTCATTATTTCGCTGCGTTTCCTTTACTGTGTATTTGAACGTTAGCGAGCTGATTAAGAAACGAATTGTTTCCATTTTTGCTGGTCAGTGAGTTTGCTGTTGGTGATTTGTATTCAACTGTTAGTGGGTTGTTATTGAGTGTCAATTGAATGTAAAGACTGAGGCACATGTGTTCAGCGATTCGTTATCTCTGTTCCTTTCCTGTGTATTTGATAGAAAGTGAATTAAGAGAAAATATCTGTTTCCCTCTTTGTGCTTGTTTTTTACACCAGCAAATTTGTTGACCTTTGTGCATCCAATGGAATGTAAACACAACAGCTTTGAAATTCCAAAATGGAATTACTTGGCAAGCTGATTTGGTCTCCAATGGTGCTACGTCTTCTGTCCCCTACTGTCACATACCTGCCCCATATGATGTAATGGATAAAGTAACTTCTATTAATCCGTTCTTTTCATGATATTTTCTATTTCTAATTTAGGAATGCTAAAAATAAAAGGTTTTAATGTTTCTTTCTAGTGGGTTTGCTTTTGTCTGACTCTGAAGCTAACATTGCTTTTGAATCTTTGTGCAGTCCAGGTTATATGCCTATCCACTTTTTTGTTGGTTAGTAATAGTTAAAGTTTCCAGCAAGCATATTCTTCTAACTTTATTTAAAGCAACCTGTTTTCAGTTTAACTGAGAAAAGGAAAATCTTGATGCTCATTCTGACATTTCTTATGTATGACCAATGTTGTTGGCAGTCTAGTTATTTCCCAGCAATTATTCTAACCTGTAAAACTTCTATATTGAGCGCCAACTCTATATTCTGGTGATTTTTTTTTAAAATGTTTTTCTTGCTTGCAGCTGTGCCTTGGGCAAGGTTCACCTAGTACAATATGACATGTGATTGAGGATTATAAACTCTAGTGGATCTCAGCCCCACAAATACCATAATAATTATTCTCCATATAAGCTTTGATCAGCATTTTTACTCTATTTGCCCCTCTACAATGATTGAGCCCGCAACATGAGTTGATAATATTAACTTCCTATTTTGCTTTTAAGGCATGATGGCTATGGTAACATGTTGCCAAATACATCTGTTTGTCATTACACTGTCATTCTCTTGACTTTATTTACTCCTTCAAACTTTTTTGCTTATAATTTGCTAATCTGAATCTAGCTTCATTAACAGAAAGTGGCCAGACGATTAATGTATGGAAAGGGGCATGAGATACTGGACTTTCAGACGGATGAAAGAAGGAAAAAGATTCAGAAATTCAAAGAATCAGCATGGAAATTTGTATATTTCCTATCAGCGGAGATTCTTGCATTATCTGTAACTTACGATGAACCTTGGTTTACTAGCACAAAATATTTCTGGGTGGGGCCAGGGAATCAAGTCTGGCCAGATCAAAAGATTAAGTAAGATTTGTTATAAAGCCAGATCAATGTTGATATCCAGTTCCAGTGTTTCACCTACGTTTGTCCTCATTTCCACTTTCTGTTATGATTTTGTGCAAACCTCAAATGTTTGACAGCAATAACTTCTAAACTTTTCAGGTTTAAATTAAAAGGACTCTACATGTATGCTGCTGGGTTTTATACATATTCCATATTTGCTTTAATGTTCTGGGAAACAAGGCGTTCTGATTTTGGGGTGTCAATGAGCCATCATGTGGCTTCTGTCATTCTCATCGTATTGTCCTACATGTTGAGGTATGATTTGATTGATTTTTATATGTCTTGTTATAAAGCATCTCTGCTAAGCATTATGATTTGGGTCGTGCTTAATTTGTAATTGTCTAGTGTGTTCTAATTTACTTTGTCATAGGCTTCTTGTCAAAAGAGTTAAATTTTTCAACAACTACATTTGTCTCTTGCTATTTTGTAATAATTTTTTATTTCCTTATGTCTTCGATGTTTGATTTTTCAGGTTTTTTCGTGTGGGATCAATTGTTTTAGCTCTCCATGATGGTAGTGACGTGTTTCTGGAAATAGGGAAAATGTCTAAGTACCGTGGTGCTGAAACAATTGCTAGCATTTCATTTATTCTTTTCGTTCTATCTTGGGTCCTATTGCGCCTCATTTTCTTCCCATTTTGGGTAATTAGGAGTACAAGGTTTGTATTATTTGAGTTCCTATGTTACAATTTTTCTGGTTCATAACTTTCCATCGTTCTGCTATTTACTTGTATAGGATGGATAGTAATATGAGGACATGCTTTTATTGAAACGGAAGTAACTTCAGGTTGTTATATAAGGATTTGTCGATGATAGTTATCTGAAAAGCCAATGCTTTTCAGTTTCAGTCATTTGTATTAAAATAGTCACGCAGATAATATAATGTTTTCTTCATACATTCTTGACACTATGGAACTGTATTAACTCAACTTCCATACAGCTCTACAAGATTGCCAAGTTCCCATATTATTTTTCTATGGGTAACAATAATTTTTTCAAACTGTATCTTTGTGCCTTTAAGAAATGAATCCTTAAAATAGAGAAGATTTTTGATGAACAATTATGCAATGATGAACAGCATTGTTTCACTGTCTAATCCTTTTGCAAAGCAGTTATAGTTTAGTTGTATTACCTTTAGCCTGACTTGTGCACCAGGAAGCTGATGATAAATGTGAAAGAGTTGTTTATACATTGGGTGGTTGACTCAGAATTTGTGTAAAAGAATTTTAGAACTGTCAAGTCTGAGCAGAATCGTCATATATAAGATATCCAGGATGATTTGTGCCTAAATTTTACTATGATTATAAAAACAACATAAAATTTCATCCAAGGTGGCTGAAGGTTTAAGTATTGCTTGTTTTCTGGCAGCTATGAAATTCTACTGACGTTGGATAAGGTAAAGCATGCGGTGGATGGTCCCATATGTTATTATGTTTTCAATAGCCTTTTGATCTGCTTGCTCGTTATGCACATTTACTGGTGGGTGTTGATGTACCGGATGCTTGTTAGACAAATCCAAGATAGAGGAAAACTTAGTGAAGACGTTCGATCTGGTGAGTTGAAGCAAGGCGAAAACTTGTTCATTCAATATTTTATTTGATCCTTAATATAAGATCCACTTTATAATTTAATTTTTTTATGAAAGTGACTCTTATATTAGGAACTGGATGTATTACTTGATCATGCATATCATATGTTTTCATTCTGGATTTCAGTCAAGGTACCTGAAATACCTTGATCTCAGGAAATGTTTTAATCCATATCAATTGTAGCCTTTTGTCTGTTTCTTGATATGAGATATCTTTACCTGTTTATCTGATTCAAACTGCTCCTCTTCACCTTTTTTGTTTATGCAGATTCTGAAGGCGAAGATGAACATGAAGATTAAGCAGACAAACAATTGTATGTGCGAGTAATCCGAACACAAGGCAAAAGTGAGTTTTGAGACTAGCTGTTATATTCCCTAGACTTCTATGTTAGTGTTGTTTAGTATAGAAGTAGGAGGATAATATATATGAAGTTCTCCACAAGATAGTGGAACTAGATACTGGACGTAAAATTATTTCCATGATTAATTCATTCCAACAGTTAAAGATCAAAAGACAACTACAAGAATGATGAATCTATGTTCCATATCTTGCTCACCATATGTGTGCTATTATCTCTTGTGCTCTCACTTTCAGTTTGGGACACTGGAATTTATGCCAAACAGCATATACCCTATTTCCTGTTTGTTAACTGTCAAAATAAAAAACAAATGATGAGGAAAACAGAAAATAGTGTACAACAGTAATAAGCCTTTTTTGTTTTCCTTTTAAAAAGTTGTCTTTTTATACTCTGATTATAAGTTAAAAGCACTATGGCAAGAGCTTGTTGTTCAATGATTAATACTGAATGATATTTGCACCATTTTCACAAATTTGTTAGAGTTTCTTGTTGTCCAACCATTTGAGCAGGGTATGAATATGTGAGGATTGTGTTTGTGACAACCAAAAAGCTATAATGAAAATTTTATTGCTGAGGAGGACATGAGCCTAAGTAATATTTTGTGTACAAATTTCACAGAGCAACCTTGCTTTCTGTGCATAAAAAAGTGAAAAAGACCAAAAAAAAAAAAATCACTTGAATTTTCTAAATCTCAAATCAGTATTGTTACCTACGAGAGCAGTGTTGTTAAAACGTAGAGTCTACGTAGAAACGGTAAGGGTGAGTAAAAACGTAAAATCGTAAAACGTAAACAAAACGTAAGAGTTTACTACATACTACAAAAAAAATAAAAATTCAACATATATAAAACATAAACACAGCAATACATTAAAGTCATCATAAATTTAAATCCAAACACTCAAAGAAATAATTAAGTTCATAATTTAATGTGATTTTTCATAATTAAATTGGGATTCTTAATGCATTTTCTTAGAAATTGTAGTAATGCCCCAAAAATATTTTAAATTTTTCAGTTTAGTCCCTCCTTAGAATTTTGAATCTTGCATTTTAGTCCCTTGGTCAAAACGCACGTTTTGACCAAGGGATTAATTAGTCTTCATCTTCTTTCCTCCCTTCAATCTGAATCTGAGACAGACCCGATCGAAGATCACAGAGCTGAGAGCACCGCGTGAGGCGAGAGAGGGGCGAGCTTAGACTTTCAGTCTTTTCTTCCTCCACATTCTTCTAAGTCGCCAGCGGCCTCCACCCTCACCACCAGCGCCGCCGGTGACCTGAAACAGAGGGGTGAGAAACTGAAGAAAGAAAGAAGCATCAGCTCTGATCAGCGAAGAAGAGGAAAGCCAAAGTCGACTCAGAACGAAAAAATCGTTGTTTCTACCGTTTCTAACGTTTCAGCACGTCGTCTCTACCGTTTTAGATCAATTTCCGTCTCAACCACCGATCTGAAACGTTTTTCGCTAGAAAAACGTAAAAACGTACGTTCCAACATTTTGGAACGACGTTTTAACAACACTATACGAGAGTATATAGGTATTAACGACAAACATATAGTAATTGACAACTCATTTTAATAAAAAATCATTAATTTTAGATTTTAAAGTTTAAGTGGTATTTTCCTGTTTTTTTTTCCTTTATATTCTACTTGCCAATAAAATTTTCAATGAGGGATTTTTGTCCAACTTTTCCAATTTCTTAATTCTTACATGAATTACACTACACCATTCCATGACTTAATTAAATGCATCTAGTTTTTTGTGATCTGATAGGCAACATTTACTTCCCCCCCCCAAACTTTTGGTACTGATGCAGCCATTTTTGTGAGATTGCCCCATTTGACTTGATCACTTTGTTCTCTCGTCACCTTTCTCTGACTTGATGATATGTAACTATATTTGTGAGATTGTCGTGTGGGACTAGAGAAAAGAACATCTAAGTGCATCCAATTCCACTGTGAGATTTACATGGTGTAAGAAGCCATGAAACATAATTATTTACTCTATTATGTACTTAATATAAAATATATTTACTTAATTTGATTTGATTAAGGAAGTTAGTTAAGTTAGATAATTTGACATACATTTTTTAAAACATTCTAGTTATTTTACTTAATTCATTCATTCCTTCTCCTCCATTACTATTGTTGTCGAGAGAGGTTAAGTTAGGAAAAAAAAAAACAGTTAATAAATATATAGCTTCAGGTGAGATACGACTGGAAAAATATTCATTTAAAAAATTGCTACAGGTTGGTGGCATTTGTAATTTATTTGGAAATTTGATTAATATAATTAGTTATTGGTAATAATACGATTCTCCTTCAGTTAGATTAATCCCCAAGCTGCATAGTGAATTAGCAGTTTGCAGAGAGCCCAGCAGAGCGGATGATGATGAAATAGGGTCAAGATGTAATTGCTGGGGCAATTTGGGAAGAGAGAGGCTTATTGCTTTTAAAACCGTAGTTTCAGTTCCAGAAGCCCTTTTCTTGCATACACCTTGTAAATCATAAAAGTTACTCCGTATTTGTCAAAAGTTGATCTAAACATACACTTTACACTTACCACATGGACTAGTTGAATTAACGAAATAGAATTAAAGAACCTGCTAAGATAAAAAGGGGGAAAAATATAGGGACCTAATTTAGAACTCATGCAAACTATAAGGTCTGAGTAAATACCCCCCTTAATACCCCAATTTTCTTAAAACTAAGTGTCGACCGACACGATTTTCGAAAGTGGAATTTTGGATGTTAAAAAAAAAAACAAGAGAATCTGACTTAAAGCCAGATTAATCCAAAGCATCAAATTACTAAATGTTTTTTTTTTTTTTTTTTTGTTTATCATCCTTCATCTAACGGAAGGAACTTATGCATTCATTAAATCTACGAAGGGTTGAACTTGCAATCTCACTTGAGAAAAACTTAAAGAGGTGATTTGTGTTAGTTTGGCAAAAAAGACTAAAACAACAACCGAATGATTTGTGAGGAGAAAAAGGTTATAGTCTATCCATAATCCAATGTTGCAGGGACATTTGTGTGGATGAGATTGTGTGGTGATTAAATTTGGTGACGAGGTTTGATTATTTTTTACCAATAGTAAAAAAGTTTGATGCCGACTAATGAAAAAGACTTGGGAATAATTAATAAAAAAACATGCTTGGGAATAATGTGAATATAGAATTTAGCTTAGGCCAACTAAATAGAGAATATGGCCACACATTGCAAGCCAAGGACTTTTTTATATTAAATAAAGGGTCAAGATGCATGGAGTACTCAAAGTATTTTTTTGGGGGTACATTCAGTATCTTAAAGCATATTGTGGTGTATTTAGCACTTTGAAATATTTTTTGTAGGTGCATGTATCACTGTAACTTATTTTTGTGTGCATATAACACCTAAAATATATATTTTTTCCAGGAGTAATATACAGCACTGTAAATCACCAAAATTGTTAAATGCAAGATTGCAATAAAAAGTACTTTATGGTGATGGACAAACCTAAAAAATATTTCAAGATGCTGGGTGCATCACAAAATGCTTTAGAGCCCTAGATACACCAGAAAAAAATATTTAAGAGCACTATATTTACCAGAAAAAATATACTTTAGTGTGCTAAGCACCTTAGCCCAAAATAAAATAAAACCAAATTTCTTATTGGCACGTTCAGACACACTCAACCAATTTAGGAAACACAAAATTGGTAGGAATAATTTAGAAAAATTTATAAATTTGAAAGACAAATAGGATTAAAATGATTATATATATTTGGGTTTTCTCATTTAATTTTAAAATAAAAGAGATGAAAAGAAAATTTTGGTGGTAATATTTTCTCTTTCGAGCTCTTGAAGAAGGTTTGGTGGGCAAACAACTCTGCATCTAAATTCACCCATTTCGCGGCTTCAACTTTCAATTCACTTATTGATCAAAAGTACTAATATTCAAGTCATATTGAAAATGTGTTTTCTTATTAAATAATATAATGATCAGAATTTAAAATTTATTATTTCAAATTATGAATACTCAATTATTATAAATTATTTTTACGTAATATTAATTGAAGAAATTAAGTTAAGATTTTAAAAATAAATTTAAAGTATATTATAGTTATAGAATATATTTATTATATGTCAGGTACACCAACAAAAAAGTCTTTGGGTTAAGGTGTAAAAATACACATAACCTTTTCCCCCAGGAGCGCTCAACAACATAACTTTTTTGGGTACAAAAGTACACATAATATTACGTTTTGGGAGTAAAAATACCACGGGCCGTTAGTTGACCGTTAACTTGGACGGAAATGAACAGTAACTCCGTTGAAATTATCATTTTGCCCTTAGTTTTAAGCTAAAATTACTATTTTGCCCTTAGTTTTAAATAATTTTTTTTAAAAAACACTAAAATAAACCCTCCCCGCCGCCGGTGACTTTTTTTTTTTTAAAAAAAAAAAACTAAGGTTTTGTTTTTAAAAAAAGTAAAGTTTTTTTTTTTTACAAAAAACTAAGGGGAGGCCGGTGGGCCCCACCACCAACGGCTGCCGCCCTCCCCACTTCCGGCGGCCGCCGGTGACCGGCGGCCACCTCCGGCGACTTTTTTTTTTTTTTTTTTTTATAAAAAAACTAAGGTTTCTTTTTTAAAAAAGTTGCCAAAGGTGGCTGCCGGTCACTGGTGGTGGCCGGCGGTGGGACCGACCGACCTCCCCTTAGTTTTCTATGAAAAAAACCTTACTTTTTTCTTTAAAGAAAAACCTTAGTTTAAAAAAAAAAATTGCTGCTGCCAGTAGCTGGAGGTGGCCACCGGTCCTCGGTGGCGGGGAGGGTGGCTGCCGACAGTGGTGTGGCCGGTGGTGGGGCCCACTGGTGGGGAGGGTTTATTTTAGTGTTTTTTTTAAAATTATTTAAAACTAGGGGCAAAATGGTAATTTTAGCTTAAAACTAAGGGTAAAATGGTAATTTCAGTGGAGTTACTGTTCATTTCCATCTAAGTTAATGGTCAACGTCAGTCAACTAACGACCTGTGGCATTTTTACTCCCAAAACGTAACGTTATGTGTACTTTTGCACCTAAAAAAAGGTTATGGTGCTGGGTGCTCCTAAAAGAAAAGGTTATGTATATTTTTACACCTTAACCCAAAGTCTTTAGCTATTCAAGGATTTATTATATAGTATTTATTTCTTAAAATTTTATGTATTTTAATATATTTTTTTTATTAAATAAAATTATTAATGAAAATATGATTACAAGAGTTTTGTAACTTATATAATTGATTTCTTTAAATTTTGTCCATAAACCCATTAATTAATTTATACATGACTCATCAGGGATATTCGGGAATTAATCCATATTCTCTATATTTATTTAGGTAATTTATTATGTATAAAATTTAAATTGTAAAAGGTTATGTCAGATTAAAGTGACTTCGAGACACATACACACACGATGTATCTCAACCAATAAATTCATTTCAAGGGGCGTTTTCGGAAGGGTCAAAAGTCATTTTTCTTCGAATAAACTTATAATTTATATATAATAATGGCCTCACTTTCACTAGGCATCTTTATATTACATAAAACGAGTTTAGTTAATTACTTAGATATTTGCAGGAAATATTCTGTAATGTTAACCTAATAACCGTTTCGCTATGTAGATTAAATTCGTCAGAGACAAAAATCAAAAGCTGCAAATTAATTCTGGGCAATATGAAGATTAATGTTGGGGATTTATTCTTTGTGTCTTTGATGTCAAATCTCAAGTTTATGTTGCTTGCAGCAATGGGCGCAGTATTAGCACTCCAACGTTTAGATATCCTCGGACATGAAGCTACTAAGCCCATCAATAAGGTAAGTGTTTCTTCACACAATTCGATTTTTTTTGGTTTTGAATATACCCTTCGTCATACATAAGTTAAGAATAATGCAATTCATTATGTATCTCCTGTAATTCATGAAAAATCTAACAAAATTTGGTTTCACGTAGCTTTATACTATTCATAGATTATGAGAATGAGAAGGGGTGTGGAAAATCAGTAGGCCAGTCCTAACCCGAGGTTGGGTCGGGTCCTCCCTAGGTCCTATAATGAAATTGGACTAGACTAGACCAGAATGACTGGTCGGGCCGAACTAGGTTCTAGACCAAACTGATCAGCCCACTTGATCTAGTTTGGTCTAACCCAGGAGAATTGTTTTTTTTTTGATAAGAAAAAGTTTAGGTGGGGGTAGACATCGGTAACTCACTAAGGCCAGAGTATGTCTCCAAGTTTAAAGAGCGCTTATAAAGATACTTACAGATCGCCTATCAAAAAGGCCCTTACATTGACCAGCGGGAATCGAACTTCCTCCCTTTTGGGGTGAAGGCCGATGCCTAAAAGGGAGGAAATTCAATTCCCACTATTTTAATATTTCGTAACTTTGGATGTTGCTTTTTATTACTGTGGAAATGTTGTTGGAAATTCTAATGGACTTATAGTTAAGTTTTAATATTTTGGGATGAGTTTTACATGATGATTACAAGTATTTTTAAATATCTTAACTGTGTTTATTAAATTGAAATTTTGCTTCCCATACTGGGAAAAAAACAAGAAGTAAATTGAAGTCTTGAATTTCCTATACTAGTTCGGGCAATCAATTTTCAATTGAACCAAGTTTAGTCTAGCTTGACCTTAGGTTGAAACTGGACTAAAACCGGACCATTAGCTGTTTTGTTCAACTTGATGTCTTTTCTACTTAAGCTGATGACTAACCCGGTCCGGTGAAGTCCATACTATACCCCTAGTTAAGAGCAATATAATTCATTTATTATCATATGTCAAGCATTATATGACCATATATTATACTCCACCTCCGGTCCTTAATATAAGGCATTGATTATTTAATTTGATTAAATTAAGAATGTTAGTTAAATTAGTTAATATAACATGTATTTCTTAAAATATCTTAGTCATCTTCCTTAATTTCCTTATTCCCTTTCCTCCTTTATAATTGTTGATGGGTAATAAATAGAAATAAATTAGGAAAAGATTGACAAATATAAAAAATATGTTTTATATTTAAAACTAATATCAACTCTTTAAATATGTCTTATATTAAGTACTAGATGGAGTATCATTATAACATTATTATAGTTGGGTGACAAATTGGATTTTGAACGTGCAGGTATCATTCTATGTCTTCAATCCAGCACTCTATCTAACCAACCTTTCTGAAACAATAACACGCAAAACAATGGCTATGTTGTGAGTGTAATTAGTTTATTTTCCATTAATCAATTAACATTATTGATGATTTTAGTTAAAATTAATTATTATGATTATTTGATCATCTTTAGCCAAAAAAATTATTTGATAATAATTTATATGCAATAAATTATTAATGTGTATATGTAGGTGGTTCATGCCACTCAATATTCTCATATCATACATTATTGGGTCAATCCTGGGTTGGATCCTTCTCAAAATAGTTCAAGTTCCTCATACTTTGAGAGGACTCGTCTTTGGTTGTTGTGTTGCAGGTTTGCCCTTATTTCATTTATTACTAATTAATCACTTAAACACATGTATACGTACATATCCAATAAGATTTGATTAATTAATTACTATATACATATTTTTAAAAATATATGATACATGCAACAGGAAACCTAGGGTCGTTAATGCTGGTTTTAGTTACATCAATATGTGAGGAAAAGGGAAGTCCATTTGGAGCTGGTAACGTTTGTAAAGATCAAGCCTTAGCCTATTCTTCTTTATCCTTTGCTGTATGTTCTCTCTCTCTCCTTTCCCCTCTCTCCCTCTCCCTCTCCCTCTCCCGATCTTGTCATTAATTAACTCCCTAGAGTGGAACTATATATATTTTATTACTCCATCCAGTCTTTACGAGTTAGACAAGGCCGGTTTACTTTGGCTATAAATATATGAATTTAATTTACTTTGTCTCCTAAAATTATACTTGTAATTTTTAGAGTCAATATAATCTTTAACCCCTAAGGTTTTACTCCTCATCATTTTGGTTTTGATCCCTTGTGGTAATATGGGCCCAATGTTTTAAATAAAATAAAACTTGAGGAAACAAAACCTACGATTTGAAACTTGAGAGATGAATAAGCTTGTATTTTATGCCTTGATAACTTTTTCAAAATTAAACCAAGGATTGCAATATATAGTGCAATCCAGTATCGTCTCTTGAGAAGTATTTTATAATTACCTAACAACTAAATATGATGATTGACATAAAAACAATAACTTTTTTTTTTGAACTTTTTATCTAACAACTAAATTGTAATTAAACTAAAATGCTTTAAAAACTAATATTTTTTGGATTTTTGGAAGAAAAGTGGAATAGAATGAAATAGAAATTGGCTTTGAAAAGTATGATAAAAAAAAAAAACCTCATAGATAATGGGAGTGTGCTAGTTTGATAAAAAGATAAAAGTGCCCAAAAGACTATTTGAGTTAGCTTGAGTTAAGTGAATTAAATCTTCAACACCAGGCAAGACTTAACTCCTCTAACCAAAACCCAATTTAAAACTCTAACCAATGAAATTAACAATATGCAATGATACAATTAACCAAGGACTTTGAATTACAAGCATAATATATTCATATATTCATAGCAAGCACAAGTCAATACACAAGAAATTGCTACTAATTAAGTTTAAAGTGTAAATGCACAAAATTAAAACCAAACACATAGCTATATTCTCAAGAAATGCCTAGAACCCCAATATAAAACTCCAATCCAATACACTAATTAAACTCTAAACCTAAAATTTAACTAATACAAAAGATTATATATATATATATATAGAGAGAAATTAGATAGTAAAACACTCTCCAAACTCAAGAATCAACTCATTGCTCTAGGAATTTAGCCACTCAGACTTGTCATTACAATTTCACCAAACACTTTCAAAATTTCAGACATTGAAGAACACCTATTTAACTTGATAGATTAACACTGAAATAAGAGAAAACAGTGGTAGCAAGTGGAACCACAAACAAGAACAGAGAAGCCATTGTCAATCTGTCTAGACAGAATACGTAGCTGGCGTTGAAGCTGATCGGAAGAAGAAAATAAGAAAGGAGAAGGTTTGAGCTTCGTCCTCCTCTGATTCGCCTCTGTGCTTCACCACAACTTGAGCTGGGAGGAGCTTAATGACGGCGGAAGTGGAGAAAGTGTTGACCGGCTGTGGTGGAGGTGTGGTACTGATCGAGGGTCCTAGCTCCCTCTCTGTGATTCTGATCTTCTGTGTCGTGGACTCCGAGCTTTATGTTCTCTTCTCTCGCTTTATATTCGTCACAAACTTACAGCTCTGTCTCGGAGCTTTCCTGTGCACACCGGTGGACGATGGAGATGAGGTATGGTGGTGGGTATTGGTGAAGGGTGAGGACGGTGGTGAAGGAGGGAGGTGATGAAGTTGTGTGGATGTGGTTTAGCTTCTCTGTGTCTCCGCCTCCCCAAGTTCGCCCGAACCCTCTATTGAAGAAAGAAACAGGAAGAAGAGAAGCAACTTCAGGTCTTACATAAGTGTTTTGGTAACACCAAATCAGGTTTCAGAAGTCTTTTTTTTGGGTTGAGATAAAAATCCATATACTTATTTTGTAAATTATAAAAATTATTCTGTAAAAGTTAATCTAAACACACACTTTATAGCCCAAACCCTTGGTTAAAACATTAAAGGTTTGAAAGATTTTAGGAGGAACTAAAATGAAAACGTGAAAAATTTTGTAGGTATAACTATAATTTTAACAAAATTACTCAATTATTATGACAAGAGACCAAAATTAAAATGTGAACAAAATTTGAGGGACCAAATATTATATTAATCCTAATTTTTACACTCTTCAAAATATATTTTTTTTTAAAAATAATATATATTTTAAGGGGTTTCCATCAAGAGGTAGACAGTTCCAATGCATATGACTAAAGATGATATTTTTGAAAATCAACACTTACTTTTACATATAACTAACTTAACTATTTTTTTTAATATTCACAAATAAGTTATCTAACTCTTATAGATTTAATGATCGGAGGTATTATATATTATTAATTTATTATTTGAAATGTACATATTATTAATTTCAGATAGGAGGCATATACTTCTGGACGTACGTATACAGCTTCGTTCGGATATTTCCAGCAAGTAAGATCAGCAACATCAATTCTGACGATGATCCTAATAGTAATAACACTCCTCCACTGCCTTCTTCTTCTTCAGATCCCATCATCCTTTCCACAAAAAATAAGGTCATTTCTTATGACTTTTAATATAATTAAGACATCAAGTAAATGAAAATATATTTACTCTTAATTGAATTTTCTTTCTCTTGTTATATATATATATATATATATATATATATATATATATATATATATATAGGTGAGAAAATCGTTAGATATAGCAATGAAGTACCTCAACCTCAAGTCTCTTCTTAATCCGTCGAACATCGCAGTGGTATGTAATGCTTAGAAAACTTGCACTTTTTATTACAACTTTAAAATGGATCCTTATTAGCTTAATTTACAAATAAACAAATATAGAAATTCCATCAACATGTTTGGTTAAAGTTAATTTCTATATATATGCAGATTGTGGGGTTAACGATTGGCATAACCCCATTCCTTCGGAAAGTATTCGTTGGTCCAAGCGCTCCTCTCCATATTCTTCATGGCACTGCTTCCTTGCTCGGGTAATAACTTTCTAGAGTTAAGAGGCGATTTTTTTTCAAAAGCTTTTACCGGGGGTTATTTTGGCCCAGAAGTGTAAAAAATGAATCAATTTTACCTTGGCGGTTATCCCTATTTTTTTTACCGTTAACTGACTAAATTTATTGAGCTTAAACTCTATATGACATCCGTGTCATTTTTATTAATTAAGGTGTAGATTTTCTCTAGAAGTCCATATCTTTTCTACTTCATTTTTTTCAAAGTTAAATTATTTAAAATTTTTGGCGTAAATTTACACCTTAACAAAAATAATATAGATAATATATGAATTACTAGTTCAACATATTTACTCAACTAATGATCAAAATTTCTGGGATAATGGCTAGGGAAAAATTACCCATTTTTTGATAATTTTGGGGCAAAATTCCCCCCCCCCCCCCAAAAAGATCTTTCAAGACTATATCACCCATTGGTGAAAACTTTTGAAGTAAAATTGTCCTTTAATCCTTACTTTATATTCTCAACTTCGTTGTACTGTTACGTTGATTATCATTATATGCATTAATTTCTTTCATGCTCCAAATTTTCTATATATATATATATAGTGTTAGAGTATATACTATATATTGAATTTGGCTAGGTTAGCTTGATCGATATAGAAGGAATATCTAGAGTATTTGACAAAAAATGTAACCATACTCCCTCTGATCCTTAATATAAGACTTATTTATAAAGTTGATTTTGATTTTAAATATAATACAATTATTTTTTAGATTTTTCATTCTTTTCATATTTTACCCTTGTTAGTGCTCCCTAAAAAATAATCAAGAAAGCAAATGGTGGAGGGAAAAATTAAAAAATAATATAGGATATTTTAGAAAAGACATACTAATCCAGTTCTTAATATAAGACATTATTTAGTTTAATTAAATTAAAGAAATTAGTTGAGTTAATTAATAGAACATATATTTTTTAAAATACTCTAGTTATCTTCCTTAATTCCTTAATTCCCTCTCCTCCTTGATTATTGTTGTTGAAACATTGGTAAGAGTAAATTAAGAAAAGATTGATGAATTTGAAAACTATATTTTATATTTAGAACCAATATCAACTCCTCAAATATGTTTTATATTAAGGACCGGAGGGAGTATCATATTATAACTAACTGAACTAATTTTTTTAATCTAATCAGATTATATAAATACAAGTATTATATTAAGGACCGAGGGACTAATAAATAATACAAACACATATAAGGACCTGATTTAGTTAGGAGTTATATATATATAATGTGGCCTTTGTGTTGTTCATTACTTAATTACTTGCAGGGCTGCTTTCATTCCAACTATAACCTTGATAACTGGCGCAAATCTTCTAAAGGGTAATCAATGCGAATACATAACTTTTGTTAATGAAATCCAAAATAAACAGACAGTGACTTTATATATATATATTTGATTGAAGCAGGTTTATGGAATAAGACGGATTTGAAGTATTCAGCCATAGTGTTAATAGGGGTGATTCGTTACGTGGTGATGCCCATAATAGGCGTAGCAATTGTGAAAGGTGGAGTTCGTTTTGGGATGATTCCGTCAGATGAACCTTTGTATCAGTTAGTTTTGCTGCTTCAGTATGCTGTCCCTCCCGCCATTAACATGAGTAAGTTCATCTAATTTCATCAATTCATCACTCATTTAATTATCATATACTCTCCCGGTTCTTAATGAATGATGTTATTATATGACCATTGAGTTTACTTTAGTCCAAAATGTAAAACTTATTTACTCTCCCGTGTCATTTTTTTTTAATCAGAAAAAAGAGAAAGACACTCCAGGAGAAGAGAGAAAGTCAGTAAGAAAGAAGCTCAATATACAATTTAATATGGTGCTAATAAGTCGCACAAAATCAGATTTCTTGGGGTTATTTAATATATAGCTTCTGCTGTAACTTAAATAGTAGGATAATTTGGAATCCTAAAATTAAAAGCATATATTCTGAAATTTAAATATATAACAATAAACTTAAAATAAAATTTTATATTTCTAAATATTCTCGTTAATTATCTTCAAATCTCCTTTGCAATATTCTAATCTTCTATCATCTTCAATTATTCTTTTTCTTCCTTTTTTTTTTTAAAATTTCCATCCATTAATTGAAGGCTGATTAATTGATCATTAATTGAATATTTGTGGCAGCATCGATAGTTCAACTGAATGGAGTTGGAGAAAAGGAATGCTCAGTTATATTGTTAGCAACATACGTGGCAGCCCCAGCTGCTATAACACTTTGGTCCACTTTCTTCATGTGGCTTGTCCTTGGTCAGCATCTCTGAACTTTTCTTCTCCCATCTTCTAAAAATGTGTTAGAAGTGGGAAGGAGATCTCCTCAGCGGCCATTTGCTCAGTATCCCTCAGAAGCCTATCTGAACCCTTGATCTCATTTAATCATGACAGTTTTTGAGCGCTCAAATCATATGAATGGACATGATTAGGGCTTCTAAGAGATATTTAGAAAAATGCTTCTGAGAGAAACCAGACCCGTTAGAAGTGAGAGATCAGACTCACTGTTTTGTGTTTATTTCTGTCTTCATTTTACAAATAAACTTTGGAGTTCTCATACTTTAGAGGATTTCATTCTCCTTGCCTAATTAGGCAAAAGATCAAATATATCTACACACGTGTGTGTGTGTACACGCACATAAGTATATATATCTCTTTGTGTGTCTTATTCTAAATCAATTCTATGGTTAGGATGGCTCTTATCTATAATGAGGAATATGATAAATATAGTTGGTACAACTTTACTAAACTCAAATTATATTACAGTAACATATTTCAAAATATATTAATGCATTTTTTTCGTGTACAACTTTTGGATTTCATTCTCCTTGCCTAATTAGTCTCTGTCTCGCCTTCTGTTCTTCAGCCGTTGCGTGTGTTTTGGTTTTTCTGCGTGTTGTTTCTTGACTTGCCCCAGCCGTGCGTGTATCTGCTCTCTTCTCTTTTGTTCTTTTCGTGTTGCTCCTCTCCTCTCTATTTTCTTAGGGCTAGTTTGGTATGAGGAAAATTTTAGGAAGGAAAGGAAAGGAAAGGAAGTGAAAGGAAAGGAAGGTAAAATTAAGAGGGAATTTAAAATGTGAGCTATTTGGTAAAGTAGGGAATAGAACTTTAAGTTGAGGGAAAATGATATGTTTGGTATAAAGAATTGGGTGTTGGTTAAGTGGGAAGGTTAGTTGAAATTCCTAAAATGCCCCCAAAACAAAAAATAGAAAAACCACTCTTACAATGTTTTTTTTTTGTTTTTGCAATGGAACGGAGTCGGACCCCCAGATGGCGCGAAGGTGTAGATGTAAAGTACTGGTTGATGCAATATTGCTTGTGCGACGATGACTAGATTCCTGATGTCACAAGGACGACGGAGAAGGAAGGAAGAGGGGGACAACACAAAACGAAGAAAGTAGCTGCAGAAAAGACCATCAATTCTCGAGAATTGACGTCAATTCTCGAGAATGATTCTCCAGCTGCCTATATCCATCACATATTTCATAGAGAAAGCATAACCCACATACATACAATCGCAGCATCGAAGTAAAGAGGACGTCGGTCACCATTACTGAGACAACTAAAACATTCACACAATGTATACCCATTGCAAGTTACCTTTGTTTCACCTTCAAGTTGCCTCTGCGTCGAACTTCTGTGCCTTTAAATGCCTCTGGTGTCGCTCTCTTCGTCAGCTCTTTCTTTGTCCAGCTGCTGCCTCGACAGCTCTATTAAAATAGAGCAACTATTCACAGGGGCTTTTTGTAATATCCTTAATTTTAGGCCTAGAGGTTTAAGAATTAGCTTGTGACAGGCAGATGACCAGGCCCAGTTCAGCGGATGTGATAAATGATATTTGTTCTTATCTAATTGGCTAATAAAGGAACATGATTATAAAGTGGCATGAGAAGGCAATAGAAAATTCAAGAACATGTACACATGGCAAAATAGGAAGATTAGCAACAAAAAATATCCTTGCCTTTGAAAATGATAGAGACACATGTGCACCCTTATCTAATAAGGATTATAGGATAAGGTAACTTTTCAAAGAAGTCAAAAATAGTGGTTAGATAAAGACAAGAAGAAGAAAAATGCCAAAAACACATGGAAGAACAAGAATTCAAGGGAGTAACACATAAGCTACCAAGGTGTCAACATGATATCTAAAGAGGAATGGATAGGGACATTTGTGTATATCTTATTGATAATTTGTGCCACCTAATTATCTTATCTATTAAGCAAAATATTGATGAATATCCAAATGGCCAACACCAAAGCATTTCATGTATTAATAATAGAAAGGGACACTTGGATTCCTTATTCAATGTGTTTTGAAGATCAAAATTCTTCCTCCATAAGCTATCAAATTCGTCCAAAATAAGGAGGAGAAGAGAAAGTCACCAAAACTTGCAAAATAAACCAAGTTTAAGGGATATTTTGTAAGGGCACTTTGGTCATTTGACTTGGGGGGATTTTTAAGTGCCTTCTTGACATATCTAATACATTTTCACTCCCTTTTTGCATGAGTACTTCGTTCAAGGAGAGAGAACTCAAGAGAAGTCAAGAATTGTCTAGAAAACGAGAAAAAAATTCAAGAGAAAGAAAGAATAAGACCAAGGGGTAAAATGGTAATTGGTCAAAGGAGATATTTGTGTTGGGCTCATGACCTCTATATAAGGACTTCTTCCCCTCAATTGTAAGCCACCAAGTTGCCATAAGAGAGAAAAGAAAAGAGAGTAAAGGTTAGCCCAAGTGAAAGAAGAAAGAAGGAAGCAAGCAAAGTTGAGAACTAAGGCAAGTTAGCTATGGTATTTTGTGAAACTTCTTTCTATCTTCATGAACATGTTGAAGATCCTAATGAGCAACTAATGTATGATATGTAGAAGCTTAAGCCAAAATCAACAAGGAGTTTAAGGAAGGAGAAGAGTTCAAGGAAAGCAAATCTCAAAATCAAGTAAGCACCTTCCTTGACACCTTTAAGGCTTTGTGACTTGGATTTAGCCTCTTTCATGATATTTGATGATTATGGGAATCGATATTCCTAAGGGGAGGTTCTGCTGATGTTGATAAAAATGACTTAACATGAGTTTTAAATCAAGAATATGATTTAAAAAGGAAGATTAGACAAGAACTTTGAAAGATATGGGCTTGAAATGATAATTTATTCAAAGTAATATTTGAATTATGGTGAATTGCAAAAGTGATTAGTATTATTTATATTCATAGGAAGTGTCATCGCCGGGAGCTTCTAAAAAGAATTTGGAGAAAGTAATTGATAAGTTTAAGTTTGCCAGGTAAGTAACCTTAATCTCATATGCTCATGTATGACTTTGTATGTATGCTTTACCATGATTGTCTATGCATTCGGTGTTATTTTTTTCCAAGCGCTTTGGTATCGGAACCCGCTGTGTGCGGCCCTTGGCATTGATGTGTGCCTTATTGAGCAATCTGTGTTATATGATTGTTTGTTCCATATTAGGCTTTGTGCCTTGCTGTATACGACCTACTGAATGCTGTATGATTTATGTTGTGGTTTTCTTACATACCTTGATTATACTTTGTATATGAGATTAATGGTTACTCTGGGATCCTTCGGGAGTCCAGTCTCTGTTACTATCTGTATATGTTACAGTTATTGGATGTAGCTCCTAGACAGATATCAGCAAATTGAGGTATTGGACCAGTTCTAGATTATTCGAAGAATTTTTGTAATAATTTTATGTAATTATATTCCAGATTCTATAACCAAGATTTTGTAATTTATCGTCAGTATACTATGCCCAAACCGTTTTGTATCTACACTGCGCTATATTGCTTTGATATGTGATAAAGTATTTGAAGGTTTGACAATTGGATTTACTAAATAAGAGGTATAACACTACCCGCCACCTAAAATATGGCGAGGCTGGTACGGGTGTAACATTTTTTGTCCGACATTTTCACTCTCCCAAAAAACATTTCATAATCCTACCACATTTTGAGGGGTCCGAATTTCCCACGTTTAAGGGAAGCTGGCACCAGGAGGGAAATGAGGTTGAGGGAAGCTAGACGTACCAAACATGTTTTTTCCGCGGGAAGCATGCCAAGTTCCCATTCCCTCTTCTCAGATCCGTGTAACAAACGGGTCGTTAGTATATGCCTGGAGCATCTCTGTCTTCTTTTTCCAGTCTGTCGCGTCTCCTCCTTTTTAATTGATTTAGGTTTTCATTCCTTCTTCAATCTCTTTCGTGGGCCAGCATCCATTTCCAATTCATTCATCAATTCTTTAGCGTGGGCCCAGCTTTGCTTCTTCTTCTTCTTCTTCTTTTTTTTACCTCCAGACTCCACGTGATTAGCTTTTTAGGTCTTTCAATTGAATCATTTGATTCAATGTGGGCCCAATTGTAATACCTGGATAATTATTTATCTGGAATATTATATTAACAAATAATACCTATTAGAAATAGGTGAATTTGTGATCTCAAAACTAGTGTAATAATTACCTTATTTCCTAAGGTGATTTCTCATGAAATTAGGATGAATAAAGAGTTAAAAATCCCTAAGTGAATTTGTGGGTCATAAAATACTCTAAGAATATTATGATAAATCCTAAGAAGCAACTAAATATTTATTAAAAATTAGAGAGTATGTTGTCTCTAATTTAGGTAATTTATGAGATTATTTTCCTTATGAAATAATGAGGCAAAATTAAATATCATTTTGGGGAACATAAATTGCCCCATGGTTTTTAATAATTTGCATGATGCATAAAATGTCAATAAAATAGTTGTGAGAAAATGATTAATCCTAATTAAGAAAATTATCAACAATTGGTAAGTGATTAATTAAACTTGTTAATCAACTTGGGCAAATTAAACATTAAGTAATGGCTAGGATTGAATTTCATAAAGTAAGATCAAAGGCCTTAATTAACCCTCATAAAGTGTAATCCATGTGAATTAAACATCAACCAATAAGAGGCCTTCTTCTAGATGATTGTGAGACAATTAAAACACAAATTGAAGAGCCAAGAGGGAAGGGGGGACGTTTTTTAACTTGGAGAGGAAAAAGAGTAATAATATTTAATGTGGTAAGCACACGGGTCATTTAATGCTTGTGGAAGAGGATAGAATGGAGAGAGAGAGAGGTTGTGAGTGTGTGTGTGTCTAAGAGTTGTGTATGTGTGTGTAGTAAAGAAAGTCAAGAATAAAACAAAATGGATAATGGATTGAAGTCCAAAGTAAAACTTAAGAAGTAAGTTTATTATTTAATCAGATACAAGCAAATGAGAATCCATAGAAATTAAATCATATCTTGAAATATTGGAACTAAGTATTAAAGATAAGTAGATATTTGAAATCAGTAAATCATGGGCTTGAACTTGACTATTCCCAAAGACATTTTCGTATACTTTTGTGATTCATACCTAAGTGTTTTAGGAAGTTTAAAATTTCCATAAATCTAGTCATAAAATTATGATTACAAAAGTGAAATTAGATTTTGAATAAAAATACCAACTTGCACTTAACTAAATAAACATTTGGAAAAAGGTGAAAATATCTTAAAAGTGAGAGGAGGTGGCATTTTTTTTAAGAGGTGTAAGGGCAAGATTTAAACTTATTTCCTAAGCTAGATCTAAGGGTTAAAATTGAATGGGAGATGTTAGGAAGTTAACCAATAATTTCCTATAAATAGGAAGCAACATGCTTCATATTTTCTCACCAATTCACAAAGCAAGGAATCAAAAATTTGAGAAAGTGAGGGAGTAGTGGAGAGGCTTCAAGAACAAGAAGCAAAGTTCTTCAAGAGGTAAGGAAGCTTTTAGTTTTATAGTTCTTAGCTTTCATAGTTTTTATAGAAATGTTGTTTTGATTCATAATCTTCCAATTATAGTGTTATTTTCATGTTTTTATGATAACCATTGTCTTTATTTCGAAAAATTGATGAAGAAGAAGTATGACAAAATTTTTGGAAGATTATGATCAAAATAACGAAGCTCTGGCGAAATTTTATCGATTAGCGATTCCTGAAGTCAAGGGTAAAAACACCAGTATTTTATGTTGAAGATGGGGTTCATTGATTCTGAAATTTTTCATGGTTAAAGTAGACATATAGAACTTTCCAAATATGCCAGAGTGTGTCATTCTGAGTCTTGTGCAAGGAGATAAAAATTCATAAAGTAAGGTTACGTTTTCTGGGTAAAATTCTGGGCAATGTTAAGAAAAATGAAAACTGGGAATTGTTCTTAAATTCTGGGTAAATACCAGTATTTTTCCTCGAATGTAGACATCCTAAGGAGTCCGGAAAATTTTATGGATTCTCGTTTCGATTTTTCTAGAATTAGTTATGATTTTTCAAAGTTAGACAAAATTCTGCCCAGAAATGCTGAACCAGCGTTTTTTCTGAAATTTTGTGGAAATTAAATGGAAAATAAAAGCACCAGGGGTAAAATGGTCAGTAGTGGCCAAAATATATTTTAGGATATTGTTTGTGAATTAATAAATACAATATTATCCTTATAGGATATTTGTGACAGCATTCTGACCGTCAAATCGTACCGTAACTCGACAACGAAGGTACGTTCGCGTACTAGTAACACTAACTTTGATGGTTATTATAGGCATATATGTGCTATGTGTATGGTATGTTTATATGAGATAGCTGTTTGCTCTGTGATATGTTCATGTACTGTTGTTATGATTATTCTTGCTGGGTGTTGGGATACGCTTGCTGGGTGTGAAATGCTTGGTGTGAACCGATTGCTAGGTGTGAAACGTATGCGAGGTGTAACATATCTGCCAAGGGGCATATATGCTAGGGATACATTTGTCTGAGTGCTCATGTACTGTTTATATTGTGATTATCTGTAGTCCATATATGACATATATAAACATGAGGTTAACTGTTACCTGAGGTCCGGTACGCGTTGGACCTCAGCTCGTAACATAGCTTCAGGGTCGGAAGGACCAAGGGCCTAAGGGAAGGGCAAACAGCACACATTGAGACTCGGTTGAAGACCATCTTTTGTTGCCATAGCATGGGTATTACCAGGGGAACACCTCTGTGGTTGTTTACTTTTAAAACTCTTGGTCTTTGTATCGAATCTGTAATTAGCCAGACCTATGACATTTTGAATAGATATATCAGTTATTCACTCTTTTACTTGCTCCGATGCTCTACTCTGATAAAAAAGAAAATATATTCTGCTTTTGAAAATTGGGGTGTTACACCAATCCAATTCAATCCAAAGTCCAAGTCCAAGTCCAAAGTATTCAGCTCGTAGAAACAATCATGGTGCTTTCCGAAAACAAAAGGAATTAAATAATAATAATAATAATAATAATATTAAAACTAAATAGTTTTTTTTTCTTTTTGAAACTTGTAATTACTATTATTTATTTCATAAAATAAAAAACATTTATTTTAAATTGAAACCCCACAAATGATGTGCCAATTTGATTTCTCTTAAAATTTTAAGAAAATTTCTTTAATTTAGTATTAATGACTTCCTAAATATACCAAAATATATCTTAAATCTGTTAAAATTAGGAGGTCATCACACCCCCAACCATGTGTATTGCAGTTAGAAAAAGCGAATGCAAAAAAAAAAAAAATCATAAATTATATTAATTATTATCATCAATTATCTTATGCAATTATTGACTATAATATTGTATTATTTACTCTTTAAATTAAATTTTTGTTGTTGTGATTCTATTCAATCTTTTAAAAATATCACATATTATTTATGTGCGTATAAATATGCGTAAAAATTGATATTTACGTGCGTAAAAATGTCACATAATTTATAGGTCATTTTTATTTATTTGGGAATGTCTTTGACTCCTTGTCTCTTGTCTCTACTGATAATTGATATATTTATGTGTATAAATATAATAATTTTGCCAATGAAAATTGATATATGGCTGATGAGATTAACATACTATAGATTCACATCTTATTATCGGTTAAGTAGGTATTCTAGGAGTATTACTTTTTAAAATGGGACGAAGGCTTCTGAATTTTTTTTTAGGCAATCGAAAGATCCCATCACATTAACTGTTCTAAATTGATGATAAATAAAACTAAAAAGTTACTCATATTATATTTACTTATATCAATAACTAAAAAATGTCATCAGCCTTATATCGATTTTTACGCATGCAAATTATGTGATATTTTTAAAAGAGTGAATAAAATCACTACAACAATAATTTAATTTAAAGAGTAAATAATACAATACTATATCCATAATTGCATAAAATAATTGATGATGATGATTAATATAGTTTATGATTTTTTTTGTTGCATTAACTGTTTCTAACCCCAATACACATGGTTGAAAATTTGAACAAGGATTTACAACAGTCAAATTTTAGGTGGATTGCATATGGATTTTTTTTCTGCTAAGCGCTCATGGAGTAAAACTTTTTTTGTGCTAGGTGCTCCTAGAATAAAAGTTCTTTAGGGAATCTATACCTTAGATAATGAACGTTATCTTTTTCTAATGGCGTTATGCTAACAGTACATTTTTAAAAGTTTTTTTGTGGGGATTGCACATTTTTAAAAGTTTTTTTTGATATTTTTAGTCAACTTAAAAGTTATTTGTGTTAGGTACTTCTAAGGTAAAAATTCATTGACTAAATTGCTCTTTAACCCTCCTCTTTATGAAATCCAAGTAATCCAAACGTCTTTTGTCAGCATTCAAGGCTACTTCTTCATCTAACCCACATATTCGTTTCAAGGATATGAAGTGAGTTTGAGATCTGGGAATGGGTTTAGATTTTGAGGGTGCTTCTTCATTTTCAATGATTAAAAAATTTCTCAAATGTTATAGAATAACTTCAAAAATGATTTGCTGAAAAATTTATATGCATCTTATGTTTATGTTGATATTGGTTGAAATTGAATGCTTAGAATTTAGTTACTGTCATTGCTTTGCTGGTTTTTGGGTAATTACTAAGATAAGATGAAATGGTTATTTTTTATTGAAAAGTTGTCATGTCGTCATTAGTTAATCCTATATAGTAACATATTAATTACTCATTTATTCTACACCTTCCTCAAACATATATTATCTTGCATATAGTCATCGATCACCTAATCCTTTCTAGTCATTTTCCAAACATTTATCGTCAATAACTGTACTCATGTAGTATATTTATACAACACTAATTTCAAAACACAATACACAATTAGAGTCAAACCCCTAACTGATTCTTGTCCTTCCCTAAACTAGACTCGTCAATCGCTTTGCTTAGTCAACCAACGATGCCCAGCAGACCAAAAAAAAAAAAAAATTAAAATTAACCAACTTACCCCACTCAACTGCCGAATAGCAACTGCTACTATAAGGGTTCAGTCCACCACGCTACGCTTAACATGATGGGAAAACACACAAACCTATGTACAACAATCGATGCCTCTCCTCTTTCTCAGTTCGACAATGACAACTTCTCTGTTCTCCTCTCTCACTGCAAACTTCCTTAGCGTTCACAAACGTTATCCTCACAGCGAAATTTTTTGGTGAGAATATGGGAGAAATAAAGTGGGAAAATGGGAGCACGATAGTGTGTGGGAAGTTCGGAAATATATCGCGCTTCAGTACTTCCATTCCAAATCTTCACCTTCGCACATGGAGGAGGGAGGGGGAGAGAGAATGAGAAGGAGAAAGAGAGAGAGAATGAGAGGAAGAAAGTGAGAGAGAAGCATAGGTGGTAAGTGAAAGTCATTTTTGTCATTTCCATTTGATTTAAAAATGACAAGTGAGACACTCTCACTTCCATGCATTGTCAATATTGGGAGCACCTCTTTGTCCTTTATTAATTTTAAAGTTCTTTTTTTGGTATTTTCCCTTTCTTGAACTGTGTACACCAATAACTATAATAAATTAAAGCCAAAAAAAAAAAAAAAAACTTCCATGTGCCAATACTTCTTTGTCTAAGAAGTTATATATTCTTCAAATGAAACAAAATATTGCACATGATCGATAAGAAAAAGTAACCAATGAAACAAAATCAATAAAAGTATAAAGCTGTAATCTTTTTCTTGTTTGACTCTTCAACCCTATTCTTTGCATGTACGTTGCCCAAAAAATCATCTGCAAATATATTTATGTAAGAGAAATTAATTAAAGTCAAAGATAAATGATAATTAATTTTGATATCTCTTATTTATGTATTCTTTACACAAACATGACTTAATTACTCCACCTATTGTTCTTTCTTATAATTAGTTAAAACCAGTAAGAATTTTATCAATTTCTTGATGAACTTTTTCTTCATGGATACAGGAAATTAAAAGGCAACGCAAACTGACATACATTGTCTTTGTGTGGTGAATTTGACTCTCTTTTATGGAATACTTTTGGAAAGGGAGATGACCTAAAATATATGATTTCTTGTATTCCGTTCACATTGAAAGGAAAAGTATTTTTAAATTGACCATCATCTTAAAAGCAACAAATTTAATTAGAACTTAAATAATTCCAGTATTTTGGGTGAAATAGTTAATATTTTTAAATTGAAATGTGATAACTTTGTAGCAGCAATTAATACGTGCCAGTACTTCTAATTAATAAGATAATGAAAGTAATCATTGAAACAAAATCAACACAAGTATATGGAGCTAAAATCTTTTTCTTGTTTGGCTCTTCATATTATCTGTGTATATTCAAATGAGATAATTAAAGTCACAATAATTTATAGTTACTTTCAAATATGTGTGTATATGTGTGTATCTTATGCATAACGAACATGAATGAGTACAGGACTCAATCAACCTCAACAATAGTTTCCATTCTTATAATTAGTTAAAACCGGTAAGAATTTTTTCAATTCCTTAATGAAGTTTTATCCATGAAGAGAAGAAACCAGAAGGCTACGTGCGAATAGACTCTATATGTGTGTGTGTGTTGTGTGTGTACATACATATATAAACATATGTACATATGTACACACATATACATACATATATGTATATATATACAGATGTATATATATGTACACACACACACAAATATAAATACATATACATACATATCCACACACACATATCACACAAAATATCTTATGTCTTCTTGGTAGTGAGATGCTTTTGGAAAAGAAAGTCGTGAAGAGATAACATGTGAGGCAAGATGAAATTGGGTATATTTTTGTGTATATATGTAAGGTTAGACATTTAATGGGAGTGGGTTAAAAGCTAAAAATAATGCATTTTTTCTTTTGAAAAAAAAACTATAAGTCAAAGTAGAGAGGTAACAAATAAAAACCCTTGTATTTAAATATATAATACGTTGATGAAATCTAAACTAAGGCATCATATGCACTGTATGACAGTTTCCAATTGTGTTGCTTGAGCAAAGGAGAGGGTCGAAAGGTCACTTTCGTTTCATTCAATTCAAATATATTAACTAACTATAATTAGTTTTTGGTTTGGTGGCTGGTTTACGCACAACTTGTTCGTACTAAATTGTCGATTAAAATCATGTTTTGATCGATCTCTGTAAATTTTATTATATTAATTTAAATTATATTTTTTACGCAAAAATAAATTAGTCGTTTATATTTAATTTTTTTTAATATAACTCCATAAATATGAAGCATTTCAAATATTCTCTTAAATGATCATCAGCAGTAACAGAAAAATATAAAACTCATAAAAAGATATAATATCCATAGACACTTGAAAAAATGTATAGTATAATTATTTTAACTAATTTTCACTTTGGGAAAATTAAAATGATGGTCACCTGTCATAGTATCACTTGATTTTACTAATAAGGTCTCTCTAGTTTTTTTTGTCCTTTTTATTAGTTCCTTACAATTCTTCAAATATATGCATTACTATGCTTACAATTTGTTAATTATGATTAATGTAAAAGAGCAAAAAAATTATGATTAATGTAGACGCTGACTAAGAGACAAGTAAGGTGCCACAAAATACAAAAACAAAAATTGATTTTTTTAAAACATAAAATGATAGAATAATTTTTTTTTAATTATCAACATAAAAAAATAGTTATGCTCTTAGTTGTCATACATAACATTTAATCTGCTTAATCTTGATTTTATTTAAATTTATGTGGTAAAATTAATCCAAATGTATAATAAGCAAGAGCCTCGTCAACAATACTGTTTCTCACTCAAATTTAAATTATAAATATGAGGACAAATACGTATAATTGGGAAAACTATATGGACCCAATAAAAATAAACAAAAATTATAAGGAATTTATTAAAAATAAGGTAAAATTATAAGAACTTGTATAATATTTTTTTTAACGTAAAACTAAGATTTTAGAATATTACTTTAAGCTAAAAATATGCATATATTCACCTGTTATAATTAATTCAAATTTGAGTCTAGAGAATGTTTACTTAGCTTCGGGTACAGGAACTCCCGGGCCACCAACTTAATAGGTGTTAGTTGTATCTTCTTTTGACTCTTTACAAAGCCCAATTTCATCACACTATTACAAAATATAGTTTTTACTTCCCTAATTAGCGTCCTATTATAACAAAAAGGAAGTAAAAAATAAAGACGGTGATATTTTTGTAATTATATGTGAAAAAAGTTTACTTTTAACGTTTAACTTTTAAACTTAGACACCAGATATTTTTGGCGTCTAAGTTAAATATTTAGACGCCAAAAGTAGATCCTAGCTCGAAGCAGCAAATTGATGATCGAAGTAATAATCCAATTAGAGCCATTTATCATTAAGAAGCAGTTATCCACATGTCACTAAATGCATAAAACAGTCCACGTCATTATTTTAAAATCACTTTGTCAGATTCACGAGCAATTAGCTGCCCACACCTTCAACCTCATTGGTCGTTACCTTTTTTCCCCCAATTGACATTAATTACAGTTTGAAAAAGGTCCCTCTTTAACATTTTCCCATGTATATATGCACATTTGAACCACATTTTAAAAATAAAAAAGGTCACTTTTGATAGCTGACTCCACTTCCATTGGTTTAATCATACTTTTGATATATTTATTAAGGGTTTAATATTTCTGCCTTTAAGACAAAAATATTTTATTTGCCTCACTCACATAAAGGTGAGTGGGTTCCAACATCAAAAGAAGAGAGATAAAATAATAATAAGACTCACTCACTTTTAGTGAGACAGATAAAATGTTTTTGCCTTAAGATAGAAACATTAAACTCATTTATTAATTATTAATTGTTCATCAATCTATTTTACTACTTTTCAGAGCACATTAATGAGTCCTTAATTTTCAAGATTCTCTCTTATCTCATGCATTTCCTTCACTCAATCTCTAGATTACAAATTTCAAATTCAAATCCTTCCAATATTTTTTAATATAAAAAATCCTTTTCCACTTTTAAAATCACAACACATCGCCTTTACCCAGATCAACACCATCTTACCTTAACCCCATCAACAATCGTGATTACTTCTTCACGTCTTTTCTTTATCGTCTTCCTTTGTCTGCAACGAGCCCTCCATCGTCATCTCTTTTTCACTAGAATCACTTTCTATTTTTTCTGTATATGGAAATATATGGTAAGGAATCATGTTTGGCTATTTCTCTTTCCTTCCTCATATTTTTACTTTCTCTTCCCTATTTTTTCCTCCTCTTCTTTGAAGTTGTCTTCTCTCTCATTTTTCCAGCAAAATAACAAGTTCTGGAAAGTACACCATGCAAGTATAACAGTTTTCATCCCCTAGGCTACCTATCATCACCATCATCATCATTATTAAATTTCTCATAAAACCAATATATAATATACACCATGCAAACATAAGCTTACTTATTATTATTGTTGTTGTTATTTAAAAGGCCCTTTTCTCTTTGTAGTGAACATAATGGTTTCTTCTTTCTTTTATCTTTTACAACAGTGGCATCTATTGAACTTATGCTTTTTTATGCATTGAAAAGGGATGAAAATGGTTTGGTTAACTGTTAAAACATATGGAAATTGCATGTGTATTTGCATTTGTATTTGCTTTGTAGATTGTGTGCATTTGCATGTGTTACTGCTACAGTTTTTATTGAAAATATTTCGGCTGATGTAAATGATACAGTTCATAAATCATACATCTCATATTTATATCAATAATTTTTTTTCAATACTAGGTTAACAGACTCATTTTTTCCCTTTATTGTTGCTAACGTTGTGCATTTTGGGATATTTTAACTGTTCCCTTACTATTAGGATTAATTAAGTCATGTTTAGTGATGCACATTATCAATGATATCATGAAGATATTTTTTCCTACTAAAACAAGGTGTCATCATAATATCTATAAGACTATTTCACAATATCAAACTATCAAACTTTCTTGTGTTTGACAATTTCACCATCTATTGATGACATTTTCGAAAGAGTAAAGGTATTCTTCTTAATTAATCTAAATTCACATGTTTATTTTCTTTCTGTTTGTAAAAACCATTTATATTACGCTGTGCAATGTAGAAACTAGTGAGTAACTGTAAGCAAATATAGGGCAAGGATGGCATACAGAATTTGATGAAGCAAATATTTGGAACCTCTTCGTATATGTGTGAGAGGTACTTGGATGGTGAAGGAAGTGCATATGGTGACGTTTTGATATATACTTTATACTGTTTTTTAGACTCATATACTTTCATGCATGTATTGAGAGAAATTGAATTTTGAACAAAATTATTTGTAGAATATTATTATTCTAAATCAATTCTATGGTTAGGATGGCTCTTATCTATAATTAGGAATATGATAAATATAGTTGATACAACTTAGCTAACCTCAAATTATATTGCAGTAACACATTTCAAAATGTATTGATAGATTTTTTCGTGTACAACTTTTGGGTTATTCGATTTAATTAGAAATATATATATATATATATATATATATATATATATATATATCTTTCTAGGTTTTGATTATTTCTAAAAACTTTAGAAAATAAAAAAAATGCTAATAATTTAAAAAGGTGTAATTTTTTATTGAAAAAAAATGCCTAAATGAGTAAGATATACACCCTAAGAAGTACGAGTATGTTATTAGAAAAAAAAAAGAGAAATACTAAAATTCAAAAATATTAAACATTAAATTCCTAAATAAACTCTAATATCTCGGAGATATGAATAATTTTACCAATTGTTATCCCTCTGTCATAGCTTAGGACATACAAAATTGTTGTAACAAATGAACGGCTAATATCACGGGGATATGACCGGGGCGGGGGGGCGGGGGGGGGGGGGGGGGGGGGGGGGGGGGGGGTGGGAGAAAATATAACGGGGATATTTTTTTTTTTATACATATCACGGGGATATATTTAGTGTGTATTAATTTAGTAACAAATGAACCTTTTTAATTAACTAAAAAACTAGTAATGACATACTTATCTATAATACAAATCTAAACAGGAAAAAAAATCATATAACTAAAAAATTTCTAAATAAATAAATTTTAAATATAATATTATTAACAAAATAACCGTCCAACACAGATGAGGGAACATCCTTGGATAACTGACCGTCTAATAATTAAAATGGGGTTAGAGAAGATGTAGAAAGTTAATAAGCTCTCTCAAATCAAAATCAAGTTTCTCTTCTCATTAAATTACACAATCTCTTACTACAATTAATAAGAATTAATATTTAAGCAACAACCTTAATATGACAACACAAGATTAGTAAAGATATCTCTATTTTACCTACAAACTATCTATTTATCTAGTAAACTTCAAGACAAACATGATTTCAATCAAGTTCTATACTTAAATTAACTTTCTCAAGACAAATCCAAGTGAATAAATCATATAAATGGAGGCCAATCACTTAGAAGCATTAAGCCAAGCTTGAAATCAACACTTATAGATATTTATCTACCAAAAGAGAGGAATATCCAAGTATTAATCCATACAAAGGGTTAAAAGAATCCTAGAATGAAAGATTTAGCTATTCATATCCAAATATAAAGAAATTCTAAACAAAGCTATTGAATACACGAAAATACTAAGTAGAAAAGAGAAACAACTAAGGTGAAAAATTCCAAAATCTCTCTTAAGAATAATCTCAAGCCTCCAAATCTCTCTCCCAAGCTTTTCCTTTGAGTGCTCCAATGTTCCCAAGTGCAGATAGTCTAATCTTTAGCCATTTCCTCTAGGTTAAGTAGTGTTTTTCTGCTCCTAAAATCAAAACACACAACTGTTGTAACACCCGCCCGGGGTGCCGTTATTCTTGCCTATAAGCTTACGCAGTAGTGTGGCAAAATCAGAAATATTTGATATACTGATACATCGGAACTTAAACTTGATTACAAAGGGGAGTATTCTCAGGGCTTATACCCTTTTACAAACGTTTGCATTCATTAATGACAGTGAAAATTAAACACAACTAAATCACTGTCGCCCCTCGATTCTTGAACTATCCTTCTGCTGGGCCATGATCTTCAAGCAACGCTCCCTCCTTAAGCACGATGCAACACTTCTTTCCTGTGCTCGCTTGTCTATTGGTTGGTAGTAGAGGGGTGAGATTTTGAGGAATCCCAGTAGCAGACAATACCAAACAGTGCATGCAAGATAAATGCTAATGTATGGTATACTTGCCTTACACAAGCTCATTTTAACATAATGACAATTCTGCATACTCAATGTTTCATGCATCATACTCATGGCCATAGCATAATCATAAACAGAGCTTCAATCATTCAAATATGTTACACATAACAAGCAAGCATAGCAATCATATATACACAATAAGCAATAATATCAACTACATGCAAGTAAGGTAAGCCCACTACCTTTTAAAGACTACTATCCTTACTCAGGTTCTTCTTTCACCAACCTTCAGAGTTACTTGGAGTTTCTTCATTCTCCTTGCGACCCTAAGGACATAACCATACCTTTAGAACCAGGGAAAATGAATGTTTATTTTCCTTTTTAACCCCTATTTCATTAGGGTTTAATTAAGTAACTTAAACTTGTTACTTTCAGCCTTTATCTGTCATTATCCCTAACAGTCCAGCAACTTCAATTATTTTTAATTAATTTCACACAAATTATTTTAATATGCCTTCAACTCTCACGTGTTTCTAGAAAAGTCCCCTTTCATAGAAAAATAATTCCAAAGGTCAGAACTTGTCAAATTATTCCCAGCTTCTACGTTTCCGTTGACTGTTCCGTTAAACTTCTATAATTCATGGCTTATATTTAAAAATTCATATCTCACTGCACATAGCTTTAAAAATTACACACCATATATCAAATTAAAGCTACGTGAGTCCTCTTTCATTCTAGAAAGTTTCAGAATTTTCTGGGTTCGTTTACCCATTAAAAATCCACATACAAGCTCACTACCCAGTTTTTGCTTCCAAAACGTAGGGTCATTTTGTACAATTTATTTCTCTCTAACCAGAGCTTAGAAAAATACAAAATACACACCGTTTCAAAGCTATGCATGTCCTCTATCTCCTGGAATATTTGCATAATTTTATAAGTCCATTTGATCAATGAAAACATGCATTCATGCAAGCAGACTGACTCCAGACTTCCTAAACTGGCAGTTTCAATGTTTTTATGGAGTTTATGATTTTACTTTCCAAAACACACTTAAAAATTCATTCACTACTTTATTCCCAAAAATTTTTTCGTGGTGAACCTCATGGTGGTCTAAGAATTTCGAAATTCCCTTTATTTCTTAGAGTTTGACTCAGATTACGAAATCTGGGTTTAAATCAAAAGCTTGAAGAAGAAATTAATGTTCTTACCACTAGGCTTGATCTTTGAGCTTGTGGTCACTTTACCACTCTATTCCTTGATCAATATTCACCCTAGACTTGATAAATCCACATGCATGTGAGTTTATAAACAACCACAATGACATGCATGAAGGAAAAAAAAATCCCAAAACACCAAGCTAGTGTTCAAGTTCTTACCTTGAGTTTCTTGTTCTTCTTCTTCCTATTCTAACCGTGGAGATTCTCTTGGTGTGTGATGATGTTGGTGTTTGGTGAAGAATTGTTATGGTTTTAGAAGGGAAAGGATGAGAGAATTTGTGTAAGTGCTGAAGAGTGAGTTGATATGCGTTCATGTGTGTTTTGCGTGGGAAATGAGGGAGGAAGCTTTGTGGAGAAATGAGAGGGGAAAAGGATGTGTGAAGAGATGAGGGAGGGAATGATCAAATAGATTGATTATATATGTGTGTGTTTTGGCGTGAAGAAGAGGAGAGAGTAAAGTTAATGTGTGTGTGTGTGTGATATGTGTCAATGAGGGAGAGTGTGTGTGTGACATGTGTTTGGCATGCAAGATGCCATGTGTCAAGCAAGAAGGAGACATGTGTCTTTTTGTGTGTGTGTGTGTGTTGTCTCGGTTTGCGTGTTTGCCTCGGTTTACACGGTGTACTCGAAATTCTGGCTTGGGTTTTACTTGGGATTGTGACACGAATATCGAGACACGACAAACGATACCACATACCTGTGTTTTCTCAAAAACGCAGGGTATGCCCGACTGATATGAAAATGTCGTATACTTAATTATACCGGTATATTTTCACTCAACTAATTGTTTTATACCTCAGGACATAGTTGGGTGGCATCTTTTCCAACCGGATTAACACCGTATAGGTCTTCTATGCCCCTTTTTGATTGGCACTTTAATTTCACGGCCTATAGATACTAGGTCCACTGACCTGTATAGTCAAGTTACTTAGTCCCTAAGAGGCTTTATATCTCTCATCATTCTTGAGACTCTTCCCGAATTAGGCTTAGTCGTTTGCCTAATTTGGGCTTATTTTTAATTCCTAGGGCCCAAAATTCGGGACGTTACATAACTGTACTATTCACAATTGGCTACGACTAGTTTGTCAACATGATGCGGCCAATTTGCACAAAGAGCTATTTTTCTCGAACTACCACTACAAGTTTGTTAACTTGCCACAACCAGTTATACAGATAATAAATTTTTTGACATTGTTTACTTGCCATAGCCAGTTGGTCAACTTGTTGGAGCATGTTGTACACGTTCCTTCTAACTTTGCCCTACTTCATAACCTTTATTTCTTTCCTTGTTTCTTGATTCTTATAGATCTTCAAATCTTGTTTCCATCCTCCTACAAAAGAGGGAGGAATTATCAATTCTTAATTGAATCCCAAACCCTATAGGGTATAACAAGAATTTCTTTGATTTTTATTTGATACTTTGATATGCACATTTTTTTCTATACACTACATTTCCTATGCATATTTTTAACCCAAAAATAGGTAAAAAGAGACAGAAATGTGCTGGAATGTTATCAATTTATAAGAGTTAACACCAAACACCAAAATAAGCTTATTTAAAAACTAAATCAAAACCCAACACTGAATCGACCATAACCAAATAACTTAATTGAGTTCATCTTGTTTGGTGTTCGGTTTCAATCATGATTTGCTCACCCCTAAGTACGCTAAGTAAATAGTTTTCGAGGGAGAGTGTTACACTCCTCACATAAACAAGTTGAGAAGTTAGAAAATAGATATTATAAACTTTATTAGCTGGTCAAAAGAGGATGGTAATTGAGCAACCAATAGATACGCACTTTGCTTTTTATCGCATATCTAACGTAACTAATGAACTTGTGAGATTTCAAAACTTGACCTCTCTTGTTTGATCTCACGGAAAGTTTCCTCCCCTCTCTCTTTACTTTTTGAACCTCTTTCATGACAACAAGACAATTCTTTAGTCTTCTTTCCTCTTATTTCATTTTTCTATCATTCATCTCACTAGAGGGATTGGTAGAGGGGGCAGCAGGATTATGACTCTCAATACTTTAGCCACTTTCAAAAGTCACCATATTAACTTGTAACACCTTTCAAATGGGAATCAATGACATGCCTCAAAACTTAAGTTTTCAATAGGGATAACAACAATGACATGACTCAAATAACTGCAAAATAATTTACTAGTAATTAAAAAGGAAACTTAAGTTAAAAGAAAATTTAAAATTTTGCAAAATCCCAAAAGCTTAGCTGAAATTACTGTTTTCTCTAGTTTTAAATTCAACACTAAACTTTCATGAGTTTTTCTAAAACTACACATCCATTCTATTTTCAAAATATGCATGTTTCCATGAATCAAGAAGCAACAATACAAAAGGGAAAATTTCAATATAAGCACGAAACAGGGACATAATCATATATCACCTCAAACAATACAGTGCCAAATTTATCAAAGTGCCAAAGGACTCAATTTATATCAATGTGGATTCAAAAAAATATCTATTCAAAGTGCCAAAACTTGATAGGGGTTAAGTGTACCTAACAACGAATTTGAACCCAGAACAAAAAACCAGAGCTTCGAACTACTGATTCCCAGTAATTTCAACAACCAACAATTTCAGCAATTCTATGAGTTAATATCAACATAAATACTTATTGGAAATTATGCCCTAGGGGCTAATCATTAAATAACTTCCATAGTTGATTTATGAAGATAAATCAATGATTTGATTTATAAAGATAAATCAAATCAGCTGGCTTTTAATTCGTATTAAATAAATAGATTGGATTGAATCAATTAGACAGATTTAATTTTCAATTCAATTAAAAAATTGATAAGATTGATTTTGAATATTTAATGCGGCCTATTAGGGTTATAAATACCCTTAGATTGTAAGTAATTTGATTACATACACAAGAGAATTCAAGAGACACAAAAAAACCCTAGAAGAGAGATGTGAGACAAAAGCTTGAAGGCGTTAGCACGCTGTCGTTCGTCTTGGAGTGTTGTTCGGTGTGGATACCGGTAGAGGGAGTGGATTCGTAGAATCGGCTCCTAGAGATTGATAGATGAAGGTGTTAGCTCACGAGTTCGCAAAGCATGCACACAAGTTCGCATAGGTATGATTCTTAATAACTAACCCGATTTAAACACTGTTGATAGATCCTCTTCTTGGGATTCGTAATTTATTGGATAAATTTCATTCCACTGTCTGTATGAATCCCAATAGTGGCATCAAAGCCAGATCAATTGCACATTTAAATTGAGTTTATGTTCTAAATATGATTATTAATACCGAACATCATGACAATATATTGGATATATTGTGTACGCCATTTATTTGATATATAATTATGTTCTTTTACAATGCATCACGTTATAATAATCATGACAAATTGACATTTAATAACGTTATAAGAACGTGGTGTGCCAAATTGACATTTAACGTGGTGTTCTCACGATATTTGAGATTGTGTGGACGTATGGGAATTGACATTAACGAGGCGCTGTGATGTGCTTAAATTATTATAATGAATGCAATGGTATTACGTGGTGTATGCGATATTAATTGTTGATATATCATGTTATAATCACTCTTATTATTACATGATTATAATTATGTTGTGATATTTTAATTATGACATTTCTTTCATAATGTATAAATTAATATGTTGTGATTTACCTTTCAAATCTTGTTTAGGTATGGTGAACAACATGGCTTTAGAATTTACAAGAGGTTGTAATATTTAAATATGGTCTGCTTGCCATTCCTTTTCTCTAAATATTCTCTATAAACATTCTCTTCTCATCTCACTCCCCTTGTATGTTTAAACAAAGTTTCTCCTCATGTAATTTTCTTTTCTTATTTAGAGAAGTCTCCTCATTGGCTTGAGAAGATTTTAGGTTAGGTGAGAGATGTTGTATCACGTTTTAATTATGCTTTTGATTAGATTATGACATGTTTATTTTGCATATTATGTGTTGTTTGTATGAGATACAACTATCATTGCATTCATATGAATATAATTAATTAGATTAAACTCTCCAAATGAAATATTAAGCCGTAATGCCGCCAATCAATGAATACTTGTCAAAATATAGATCGCTCTTTTGTATGTTCTACCAAAGTAGATGCACAAAGAGGAATGAGTTTAAATAGAGGTCTAATGAATGTTCCAAAGGGCTGTAACCTAAAGAATTACATGACGGTTGTTTTTGAAGATCGTTATATTTTGTCTTCGGTAATATAAGAGGTTGGAAGTCAAATCATTTGTAAGTGTTACATGATGGTTGTTTCAAAGAACCTTCACTTTTGTCACTAAATAAATAATATTATTTACTACATCTATTATTTTTGTGCTTTCGTGAATATTATCTCGCAATACATTACAGGCATGCAAAATTAACCATTATATATCATTGTGTGACCTCCACTTCATCATACATGGCATTCATTGGCTATAACCGTTATGTATTAGGCATTATAAATGACAATATCTGTAGTAGTACGACTGTGACAGTTTCTAATTGTGTTGATAGAACTAAAGAGAGTGTGGAAGATCACTTTCGTTTAATGTTAAACAATTCAAATTGAAACTAGAGTAAGCATGCATAGTAAAATATTAGATGTAATTTTTTTTTTGTCCATTAAAAGATTAGCTGTATGAGTTTTTGGTTTGGTGGCAGGTTTACGCACAACTTGTTTATGCAAAATTGTCTGTTAGAATCATGTTTTCAACCCTCTAAATTTTATTTATCAATTTTAAATTAGACCTTTTCACCCAAAAAATAAGTTAGTCGTTTATATTTAGAGACGTTCAATATTTTTTTCGGAGAATAGAAACTTTCAATATAACTCCATAAATATGAAGTGTTTCAAATATTCTCTTAGATAATAATCAATAGTAACAGAAAAATATAAAACTTTTCACAATATTGTCCATAGTGCAAAACGCGGGGGGAGTCGAACTATATATAATTATTAATTGAATAACTAATATTAATTTATCTCGGGGCAAATTAAAATGATGGGTCAACCTATTGCAAAGATGGAAGATGACATATTATCTTCATCAAGTAAAAAATAAATGAATGAATGAATGAAACTAAGATATTAGAATTTTATTTAATTTTAAGCCAAAATATACTAATATTAAGCTATTAGTTGAATCTAGAGAATGTTTACCTGGCTTCGGCCACAGGAACTCCCACCAACTAAATAGATGTTAGTTGTATCTTCTTTTGACTCTTTACAAAACCCAATTCCTTCAAAATACTTTAGACCCGCCATCAATCTCTGACCAAAAAAAAAAAAAGACAAAGGAAGAAACTTATCACCCTCAATCACGACACGTTACTTGTTCGTAGGACTTTTCTTATTTAAGGCCCTCTCAGTCTCAGTCCCACCCATATCATCTCTCTCCCACCCCCCTCCATTATTAGTCTTCAACAACAATGGCGACTACGGGACCTTATTCTTTTTGTTTGAACTATGTTGTTGTTACTGTTGCCTTTGTTCTTCTTGTTCTTGTTCTTACTAATAGATGTGATGCTTCTGAACTGAGACTTGATTACTATGCTTCGTCTTGCCCAACTGTTTTTGATGTTATTCGCAAGGAAATAGAGTGTGATGTTCAATCAGATCCCCGTAATGCAGCCCTGGTTCTTCGTCTTCACTTCCATGACTGTTTTGTCCAGGTCTGATCCATCATTTCTTTATTTAGTATGTATTTAACTAACAGACAATACTTAAAGTTCCTTATATTCATTACATCAAGTTTTCCAATTACACATGACCATGTATCCTATTTTCTTTCACATGGGTTTATGTGAAATAGATATACGAAACTTGACCTTGGCCTAAGTATTTTCCTTAACTAATCTACACACACAACTTGTACTGTATCTGGATGCTGTAAGGTTTGTGAATTTTAACGTAAAATATTCGAAGTTTATCTCTCTTTATTAGTTACATATACACAATACATACTTTTTGTATAATGCAAAGTGTTTTGCATTCAACATTACAAATTTTAGAGAACTTAATTAACTTCAGGATCTAGATTCACAGACTTTATAAATAATAATAAAATATCACTTGTTACAGATTTTGAGATGCTTCCATCAATAATTGAAAATTTTCAACTTGTAAAACTTTGGAGAGCTCAAATCTTATGTAAACGTAGAAATAAGAGATAGCTAGGTATCTTGACTCATTTAGCAAGTGAATTAGTCCATGTTAGTAGCCTGATATATTTAACTGTGAGACACACACACTATGTTTGTGTGTGTGTGTGTGTAACTATTTTTTTATTAATTAGTATATGTTTTTTTTTTGGGCCACTATTAGTATATGTATATAATTTATTGAGGTGTTTATGCTTCACATGTGCACGGGTTCTTTGACATTCATGCATGCTTTTAGAATATTTAAAATAACCGTTCTAGGATTAGGTGTATATTCTCTTTATGTTTGTGGCAAATATTCTAAGGTACTAGGTTATCCAACATATTGACAACTGCTTACGCTTTCTTTACAACTAACTCATCTTAAATAAAACCACACACACACAGACATACATATGTATTTATATGTATAGATGTATATATGTATGTATAGATGTGTGTGTACATACATATATACATCTACACACACATACATATATATAGCTTGAGAGAGAGAGAGAGAGGATGCAATTATTATATATAATTTGCTTGAGAATAATATATGTGTATGTGTGTATGGTGGAATATGTGAATCAGGGATGCGATGGATCAGTTTTGCTGGACGATACAGTGACACTGAAAGGAGAAAAGAAAGCGTCGGCGAACAGAAACTCTCTCAAAGGCTTCAGTCTAATTGACAGAATAAAGAACATGGTGGAATCTGAATGCCCTGGAATTGTCTCTTGCGCTGATCTTCTCACTATTGCCGCTAGAGATGCCGTTGTTCTGGTATATATATAGAGATATAATAACAGTTAATTAAGTTCCTGATGATTATTTTTTTTCCTGAAAATATAAGTTGCAAATATTGATTCAAGCAACTCTAATTTAAGAATCTCAATTATTACATAAGGCGTCTAATTTTAATTTCAAACGTTTGCATCTGAGATTCCAGCTGTCTACAACTATTTGAATCGATATATGCAACTTATTTTGTATAATTTTTTTAGAACTTAATTATCGTTAATTCAACATCTTAATTGGGACTTATCACGTACTTATTTTGTTTCATATATATATGCAAAATATACTAGTTTATGAAAAATCAGTGAAAAGTATTCGTTGGAAAATTTTATTAGCCAAAAAAACTATATTTTATACATGGAAAGAAAATATTGGTACTCTGCAAAATTTCATACATAGAAATTACTGGTTCTCAAATTCAACTATTTCTATCCAATAAAACTTTCAAACAGAGATTTTTCATCAATTTTCTCCCAATGATATACGTAGAAAAAATAAATATATGTTCTTCTAATTTGTTGTAGGTTGGTGGACCTTACTGGGATGTCCCAGTGGGGAGGAAAGATTCTAAAACTGCAAATTTTGCACTTGCCAATACCGACCTTCCAAATCCAGATGACACCCTTCTTACCATCATTTCCAAGTTTCTCTATCGAGGCCTATCAGTCACTGATATGGTTGCTCTCTCAGGTACCACACACACACACACACACACATATCCATCACCAATTTGTGTTCTTCAAAATCTAACTTCTTCATGAATTCCTCATGTTACTTTCTGATCACAAAACCTACACAGGAGCTCATACGATCGGCATGGCAAGGTGTGAGAGTTTTCGGTCGAGGATTTACGGCGACTACGAAGTGACTTCAGAGAAAGATGCCATCTCTGAGAGTCACCTGAGAGATCTGATATCCATGTGTCCATTAACAAAGGGAGGATCATCAGAAAATAATGTAACAGCATTGGATTATGTTACCCCTAACCTCTTTGACAATTCTTATTACCACTTACTTCTGAAAGGCCAAGGACTGCTTAACTCAGATCAAGAACTGTATTCGAGTGTGTTTGGGATCCAAACCAGAGAGCTTGTGAAGAAGTATGCTTTAGACCCGCTTGCTTTTTCCCAGCAATTCTCAGATTCCATGGTGAAGATGGGGAATATTGTGAACCCAGAAAGCTTTGTTGATGGAGAAGTCAGGACGAATTGCAGATTTGTTAACACTTAGAGGTTAAATTCAAAGATTGGTTCGTGTTCTTATTTGTTCAATAATAAACACAAATTACAATGTTATGTGAGTTTTTAATTTCTGCGCTGTATGTAAGCAGGTAAAAAGTCAGAAAGATGAAGTTCATAATTGTTCCTTTTTTACCAAATTGAATTTAAATATTTATACAAGTTGTTCTGATGAGGTATATTACTATATTAGTTTACCAACTTTTTTTGTTTTCTTCAATTTTTTTGTTTTTTTTTGGTTGCCGCCTTTTTTAGTTTGTATCTAAAATTTTCTGGAGTATTTCACGTCTAAGATGACAAAAAATAACCAGGGCAATGAATAATATTCCTCTAGTCCTTGAGGTAGTTTCTAATTGGGAAGTTGATATTGGTCCTAGATGTAAGAATTATTTTATGTGTTTATCAATTTTTTTTCAAATTGATCTTATTGATATTCCCTTAACACTAATCAAGTAGGAGAGGGAGGAAGAAAATTAAAAAAAATGATTAGGGTGTTTTAAAAAAAACATATTATATTAAATAATTTAACTAACATCTTTAATCTAATTAACTTAATTAATTAGTTTTAAAGTAAGGATCAAAAAGTATATCATCTTCAATACTTCAAGCTTTGTATATCTTATATTATGTTTGATATTTCAAGCTTTGTGCATTAGATACCTATCATTTGATATCAGAGCTATGTTGTTGACAGTTGAGTATCAGAGTTAGGTTGTTAATAACCCTCAACTAGTAGATATGGCTGCCCATGTTGAGGACCAACACTTGCTGAAATCCTTCCTCCGATAGTCAGCTCATTGTAACATCCCAGTTTAAAACACCGAAATTTTTTTTTTTTTAACGTGTCAAATTGTGATCAGAGTCGAGCATTTCGAGTAACTGAATATTTATAACCATAGTGTAATTATCCATATACAGACAACTACTGTTTACAAAAAGTAATGTCAGTATATTTACAAAAATATAAACTTCTTCGCTCCTTCTACGAAGACGGTTTGTCCCTCTCATCCACCCTGACACCTCCTGAACCTGTAGCTACAGCTGAGATCCAATTCCCGATTGGATCTCAGGTAACGGTTAACCTTATGCTCAAATAAAACAGTATATTGATAACAGCGTTAACATAATCACATACAGCAGAATATCACTACATAAGCACACAGCAGATGTATGATCAAATAATGGCAGGACATAAGCACAAAGCAATATGTAAAGCCCCACATAATGGTTGCACATATCTAGTGCCACGAAGGCCTATCGTGTCCTCAGCGCTAGGCAAACCCAAACGGCATTATCATGACTATAATCCGTAGTAAGCTGTAAGATAACTGACAACCCTAAACAGAGTTTCAGTATCTAGCATGTCTATCACATATATGTATATAAGCAGCATAAGTGTTAAGGTTACAATACGCGTCCGTACCTCCGTTGACGACTTTTAGTACTTCCGTCAAATTTACGGTACGTTTGACAGTGGCTCGACAGTGGTGACAGCGGTTCGTGATTCTGGGTATCCTATAAGGATAACATCACCAGTATGAATATCTAAGACCATAACAGGCATTTTTAGGTACAAATTACCATTTTGCCCCTAGTTAGCCTTTTTGGCGGAATTTCGCCAGAGCTTCGCTGTTCCGACTTTTTACTTCCAAAATTTTTGCTATAATCTTTTCTATAACATTTTTCTAAGATAATTATCATATTTACTCTAAAAACATGATATCTAAATTATCTTGAAAAATTAAGACTATCCTAACACTTTTACTATAGCTACTGAAAGAACTACCGAACTAAAGACTAAGGACCGAGAAACTTACTCAGAGATTTGCTACGAAATTCCCCGGACTCCTTCTTCTTCCTTCTCTCTCAATATTTTCGGCCTTCTCAAGAGGAAATGGTGTGAAGAATGGTGAAGAATGAAGAGGTATTTATAGAAAAGTTGGATGGCATTTTCGTAATTTCGCTGAACTTTGTCTGGTCGAATTCTGACCGTTAGATCGCACTTTTGCTAGGTGGAATGATCTTGGCCATACACCTATTAGGCCGACCTCATCATCCATAAAGAGACAAAGGATGATGACCTCATCTTGCCTGTGTCATCTTGCTTTATCAGATGAAATCCTGGGTTCGGTGTCCGGTTCGCGTAATTCCGTAAAATCTCAAAATTCCGAGAATGACATGCTGAAGCTTTTTACTTCCTCTTTCAAATGTCATATTTTAACTGGATTTCTGATCCTCTTAGGGACATTCCGTTGTCAGCTGAAAATCCTCGGTTTTCGTGTCCGATTCCAGAAACAATTTTGGCCGGTATTAGCTTCTGGATAAAAATCCACTGATCAATAATATGCTTAGGTTTTTCCCTACTTATGCCCGTATTGCCACGACGGTCTGACTTTCTAAGAGCTCCTATTTTGATTATCTGCTTAATTTCTTCAAAATATCTTCCTATCCGGATCTCCAAATTGCTCTATCGGTTACAGAAATGAATTTGGAGACCGGCTATCTCGGGATAAAATTTCACTCGTCCGTAATATGCTCTGACTCCAATAACCTAGTTCACTGTTTTCTATGTAGGATTTTATTTCTATCCGTTCTCGTTTTTCCTGTCCATTTCTTCTCCTGATTATTATATTATTTCTAATTCAACATATGTCTTAATTATATTATTATTATAATCAAATATCCATTTGTAATTATCTCTCTCTCTTTTTTTCTTTTTCTCTCTTTTTCCCCCAAAATTTTCGGCCCACACTTATATATATATAATTATTATTATATTTTTTTTTTCCATTTATCTCAACCACCTATAATTATTTTTAAATCCCCATGAAAATCCCTTATTGGTCCATAATGAATTTAGGCTTATAAAATTCCCAAAAATTACTTAATAAATCTCTTAATATTTTCTAATAATTTTCTTAATTAGTAATAATTATTATCTCACAACTATTTTACTGAAATTGATAATTTATGCATTATGCAAAATATTAAAAATCATGGGGCAATTTATGTTCCCCAAAATGATATTTAATTTTTGCCTTATTATTTTCCAAGGAAAATAATCCCATAAATTACCTAAATTAGAGACAACATACTCTCTAATTTTTAATAAATATTTAGTTTCCTTTTAGGATTTATCATAATTTTCTCAGGGTATTTTATAACCCATAAATATTTTAGGGACCTATTTGTAAATTATTTATTCTTAGGAGACATTGTCCTAATAAATTCAATGCAAGGTGTTTGAGACCTCATATTCACCTATTTTCAATAGGTATTATATATATTTAAATGTATTATAAAAATTAGGGTATTACACTCATTACAAGTCACTTCAAGTGGATTGTTTATGGCTAAAAGCTGTGAATTTATCAGTTTAGATTAGTTGATCATCCCAATTCAGGATTTAATGATTGAGAGCCTTTACCGATATACCTTTTGCTCCCTCTCTGATTTTTCATCAATAATTGCTGCTTCGAAAAAACATAACCCCTATTCTCAGAAAGGGTCCGAAAGATGAAGAAACTAGTCATGCAATAGCGACAGTGGAGTAAGCCCTGTGAGAAAAACACTGTATTGTACATCAAATCTCCACCATTAATATTGCAGGAAACATAGAGAGCTCCAAAACAAACATAAATTTTTGAGGATAACAATGTACAATTGTATAGAAAAACGTAACAATTTTTTGTTGGTGGCTTGTTTCTCTAACGACAAGATCTCACCGAATTTTTCATTGCACGGCTTTGCTCTTTTTTTTTAATTAAAAAAAAAAAACAAGAGGAAGCAATTACTTGTAAGAATTAGAAGGGAGCAAAAGGGTATACTGATAAAATCATTCAACTATAAAATTCTGAATTGAGATCATCGGTCTAATTTAGAATTTGTTAAGTTTAGAAACTTGACTTAGAATTTAAGTATTTTAAAAGGCTTTTAACGAGATTTTTTTTTTTTAGAATGTTATCATTTAATTATAAGCCTGCCTGAAAAAGAAAATTCACACGTGGTCGTGCGTGAGAAGAGTACTTGACATAGCTATTTTCTTGATATTTAAAAGGCAAGTCTCCCTTTAATATTGACATTTATGGTCTTTTTGCAATCATTAATATTTATGGTTGTAATAGTTTAAATTGATATTTGAAACTTATTTTTCAAAAATAGTTTCAAGAACTTAATTGTTATTAATTAAATCTTTTAGAATTTACCAATAAACTATTGGTTGAAGTGATAAGGACCTCATCCTCATGAGGAAAACAACATAAATTCAAATCCAAGGAAGCACACTTGTTGGGAGAGACTACATTATAAGCCTAGTGGGGGAAAATCCATAACCAAAAAAAAAAAAAAAAACCCCTCTTAGAATTTAAATGTCGTTCTCATGTATATATTTTGTTTCATAAATGTAAAATAAAATAATGGCAAAACTACATATTTGGTCCTCTAATTTTATACAAAGTTTTAGTTTGATCCTTTAATTTTAAGAAGCAAGTTTTAGTTATTTAACCCTAATATTGTTAATATCAAATGATCATTTTTAATGACCATTATTATTTTGAAAATTAAACTTAATATGTTAATATCTTAAAATTATTTTAATGATCCTAAGTTTGAGTAGGTTCTTACAACATCTACAATTTTAATATTAGTATTTTTTTTTTCTATGAACGATTTTAACATTAGAGATTTGAGAAGACATTTTATAAAAACATAGGATAAATTAAATTTAAGGGTTTAATGTTTTTACCTTTAAGGCAGAAACATTTTATCTGTCTCACTCACATAAAAATGAGTGGATCTCATTATTATTTTATCTCTCTTCTCTTGATAGTAGACCCACTCACTTTTACATGAGTAAGACAGATAAAATGTTTCTGCAGAAACATTAAACTCTAAATTTAAAGTACTAAATGTCTACTTCTGTCTAATACCTAATACGGGCATAATCCTCTAATGATGTTTTGCCTGGCCTACTGGACTTTGCTACAGGCCTGATATCATGGACTTTTTTTAGGGCCTGTTTGATTTTCTGTTTACAGAAGAGTTTTTTGTTTTGAAAAACTTTGAAAATGTGTTTTTAGTTATTTATTTTTAAAAGGGTTTAGATAATTAGATCTAGTGGGAGGGGTTAATCTTTCTGAAATATAGTAAACTAAGGTTTGAGTTTCCATTGGAAGAGTTGGCCATATTTGATAGTGCCTCCAATTGAAAGATACCTATGCCTAGCAAGTTATTTATTTCAAAAAAAATTAAAAAAATATATGAAAATTAAAAACCCAAAACATCTTTTAATGCTTTAGTACTTTTTTATTTTACAAAATTAGAGAAGACGCGAGGAGCATAAAAATAGTAAATAGAATCATACATTACAACCATTAATTTCCTTATTTTGATTTCTTAGCTTTCTTCTTATGCGTTTCCGTTAGAGCAAGTTCAAAGAAATTTGTATCCTTGTTAATCTAATTATGCTAAAAAAAAAATTGGATTGATAATAATGCATACTAAATAATTGAAAAATAAATATACTTCTTTTATTTTGCTTTTGTATTTTCTCTGTCCAAGTGCCCTTTAATTTGTAATTTAGTTTAAGTTAACATTAATATATTGAAAATACACTTAATTTAAGGGATTAATCTAAATCTTGACACAAACTTAAAAGAACAAATGTATAGTTTATCATTTTTTTCAACAAAGTCGTTTTGTCAGTTGTCATTTACTAAATACAGGAAAAATATTATCATTGATTTTCCCCCGTTTTCTCCAAGTAACTTTTTCTTGTTTTAAACAACCTTTAAGGCACATTTGGAAAAAAAAAAAAAAAAGAAGATAAAATAAGTCCTTTATAAATTTAATGGGATAATCATAGAAAATATTAACTCTAGCTAGGCGTATTTGTAAGAAACAAGTAAAAGTTATTGAATTATCATTTGTTTTTTATAAATAGGCTTGGAGTTAATTTTATTTTTCATACATGGCTTGGAGATAGTATATATTAGCAAGCTATGTTTTAAAAAGATTTTTAACTTAATAATGTTTCCAAAAAAAATTGAAGAAAAATGGGGCAGGACAAATAGGTTGGGGGGAAAAATCAAAAGGCTCGTTCAGTTCTTCCCATGTCAGCTGTACTTTGATATATTTCTTCACCCAAATTCAAAACCAACTTACTGTCACTTTGGAATCTGACTTCGTCATTGCTATTAATTTCCAAGAAAATGCACCTCCTTTTCAGCACAAGACCAGAAATATATAACTGATTGATTGAGTGATTGAGACACATTATTTTGAAAACAATTACTGATCCTATTTATAAGTTATTTTTAATTAAATTATATATGTAAAAAAAAGTAGTTAGTTGAATGATTATGAAGTAAATATTTAATTTTGTCTTCATTTATAAATGGGTATCTTTCAACTTTTTATTCTCTCTCTATTTTCATTTGTACAATTAATGTGGGGAAAATTGTTACAATCTCATTTATTATTTGAAAGAAAACTTATAAATATGATCAAATTTTTTTGGTCAAAATAGATTTATAAATAGAATTAGAGTGGTATTCTTTATAGTCTGCTACGTATGGGTTAGTTGAGGAACTTAGGAATTTGTCTTAATTATAAATCAGTAGGGTTTAAATTTCTCATGTTGCATAAGAAGAAGAAGATTCATACACACACGAAATGGTGGGACCCACACACACGTGTGTGTGTGTGTGTATGGGTCCCACCATTTCATGTGGTGTGTGAGATATGAGAAATTGAGAATACATTTTTCCTATAACATGAGAAGTGTTTTTTTCCTAAATACATATATGATGTACTTATAAATTACTTCTAATAGATTTTATCTCATCTAAAAAAAATCTTAATTCTCTTTAATTAATTCCCTCTTAAAATTTAATAATTTCTTAACTTTAGCTCTATTTAAAATGTACTCTACCATAAGAACACAAAGTTTAGCAATAAATGAAGGACAAAATTATATATTTAAATAAAAATATTAATGATATAACTTATAAATAGGAAGGAAAAAAAAAGACTTCTCTTTGCTTATTATAAATAGAAACATATGAGTATAAGATATCAATCTTTCTTGTACTAAGATATATATTTTTAGCTAAAGTATACTTTTAGTTTTTTAACTTTATGAAGTATATATTTAGTTCTATATTCTAACACCGTTAATATTACTAACAGAACACGCTGACGTAGCGAACTTAAGTGATAACTAATAACATTTACTTAAGAAAATTTTATATATTATTTAATTTCCACATATTTTAAATTTAAGCTTAATATTATTTAATTACACAGTCATCACTTAAATTTGCATCGTAGTTGGCATTTTGCGTTGATAAAATTAACAGTGTTAGAATAATAGGAATAAAAGTATTATTTATAAAATTAAAGGATCAAAAGTATATATCATATAAACTTAAATGAATAAAAGTATACTTTAACCTATATTTTCTAAATTACCATTATTAATTACCACTCCAGTTGTGTTAGCGGACATAATTTTTTGTCCTAAATGGAAGTCCACTTAGAGGTTAGTAATTATTGTTTTCATATTTTACCATTATTTAATTCAAGAGGGAAAATGGAAAGAGGTTAAAATGATTTGTAAAGTACTCCTTTTGGTCTTTATTATAAGGCACAAACTACTTTTTCTCACAAATCAAAGAATTGAAGTTAACTCATTAATTAGAACTAAAATTAATAATTTTTTCCAACTTCACCCCTCTTTAATGATGTAGCTTTAAATGAGTTAGTTAAAAATGAGGGCATAATGGGAAAAAAAAGTAACAAATAAGTTAGTTAAAGTAAGCTAGTGCTTTATAATAAGAACAAAAAAATATTGGTAATTGGTATCTTATAATAAGGACCAGAGGGAGTAGTTGAGGAAATTTTAATAAAGATAAATTTCAATGTCTTTTTTACTAATCTAAGACATATTGAGAGACTTAAATGTCATTCAGTAGCATTTGAGGATTAGTTCAAAAGGGGCCTATAATAAGAATTGAAGGGGTCTACACGCACATTGATATATGAAATGAATTGACCGCGATAACCGAAGAGCTTATTTATTTAAGAGCATTTTTAGAAGCAACTGCTATAAAAGTAGAGAGTACATCAATTAGTTGTTGGTTAAAGTGGTAATCTACTTCATCCTATTTCAAATTCTAAAAAACGTATTTATTATGAGAGACCAAAGCTTTTTATCCTTTTAAGCCTTGAAAGAAAGAAAAAAATCTTGATCAGATAAAAAACAATTAGCGAGTTGAAACAGAGGGATTATTCATAAGGGATAATTAACCTACATATTCTTATAGTTTCAACTAATTTTTAATTAGGTCTCTCTAGTTTTTTTTCTTTTTATTAGGTCCTTATACTTTCACATGCTCTTAAACAGGTCCTTGTGGATTTTGTTTTTCTTTTTATCAAGTGTTTATTGTTTCACCCAATTTTTAATCAAGTCCCTGTAGGTTTTTTTTTAATATTTTAATTTATTAATTTAATTAAAAATTAAATAAATGAATAATATTAAAATTTAATTTACTAATAATAAATTTAATTTAATAATTATATAATAAAAAAATATATAATTAATTATATTGTAATACATTTTTGGAAATTTTTTTATTATAATTCATTATTTATAATTATAAAAATTATAGTAAAAATAAATAATCTAAATATATGTTTAATTAAAAATTTATAAAGAATATATAAATAATTCATAAAAAATAATTTTAAAATTGAAATATTATGATAATTTTTATGTATAGAATAAGATTTAATAATGTTATATTTTATATTTATCGACAAATATTATTAGAATTTATTGAACAAATAATAAAAGAAGTACCGGGACCTAATTAAAAATCATGAAAAACTATAAGGACTTGATAAAAAAATAAGTGAAACTGTAACACCCTAAATTCCATACTTGAAAATCGTGTCAGTTGACACTTAGTTTTAGGAAAATCAACAGAGTTTGAGATGCTACAGCTCCAAGTACTGTGGAAATGGAAAACATGCGCTAATATTTGGACAATGAGTATCTGATATAAAATGCCAAGACATATGATGATGCCTGACATAAGCTGGTACATTATAATATCCCGAAAGATTATTCATGTGATACAATTATAGAGACATAAATACAGTTCTCTGATAAATCAACTTTATAACTAGACCTATGGCTTGGAATCCAACGCAGTTAATCAAACAAATTGGCCAGATCGGTGTTTAGTCTAATGGGAGTCTCCCCGTCTTTCATGGCGACTTGTGACAACCCACCAACAACCTTTTCTTAGTTTAAGTACTAATTGGTTTGAAATAACTTTATCGAATTCATGCCATGGACTAACCTTTTTCAAACTCTATTCTTGATCGGTGCCTCTTCACGGCTCCATATACATCGTCCGTATTGCTTACTCAAATTCAGTAATCTTCCTTGAACCTTTACTCAAATCTAAGATTCAATACACATTGAATTTCAGGTAACAGATAACCTCATATGAAAAGTATAAACAATATATGATAGATAATTACAACATACATTTAGCATTTTATCATAAATGCACAACAATCCACAGCTTAAATGAATACAGATACTCATGATTCAATCAATCATATCAAAATCATACAAGTCATAGGAGAGTTAAAGTTACAGTACGCGAACGTACCTTTCACCGAGTAATCGTCAAACGTCCGACCTTTAAATCCGACCCTGGACTTCCCGGATATCCTAACATATCACCATGTCACTTAGAATAATATCCTAAGATATATTTCCACCTCTATTTACCTCTCTACCCTTGGTGGCTTTGTTATCACAATTTTGCCCTTACATTTCTTGAAAAACGCCACTACAGATTTTCTGGGCAGATTTTCATTAACTTTGAAAAATCATAACTCATTCTACAAAAATCTAAATGAGGTGAAACCAAAGCCAAAATTTCACTTATCAAGTCTAGTTTTCTGGAAAAATAACGCCTCAACCTCAAAAACCTTGAGAAATTCCCAGTTTCAATATTTCCAACCACTGTTCAGATTTTAACATCCTGAACAAGGCTTAACTTCAAAAATTTATAACTCCTTGTCCAGAGCTTAAAACATTACAAATTATATATCAATAGAAAGCCCTGGATGTCTACTTTAGTTCTGGAAAATATCATGATTTTTAAAGATCATTTACTATTTAAAATAATTTCCACAACGTGACTGACTCCAGAAAAACTGAAATCTGTGAATTTTCTCAACTTCACAGTATCATTCCTTTGATCTCAAAAATAATTTCCTATCTTGTTTTCACTCTAATTTTCATTTTAAACTCATTAGAGACCTTAAAAATATGTACAGAAATTTACTTTACAATTTATTGAATTAAACTACAATTTTACCAAAAATCTATAAGTTAGAGCTCAAGAACTTACCTCTTGAAGTTCTTACTCCTTCTTCTTTTTGCTCCTATCTTGCTTTACTCTCTATCTTGCTTTGAGTTTTGGTGTGAAGAATGAAGAAGAATTCAAGCTCTATTTATAAAATTTTGGGACTCAACTTCATTTCAAAAATCACATGTGAATCAACTACCCATCTACCATAACTTGTCTAGCTAATTACTTGTCTATCTACCATACAAAGTTTATCTACCACTCATTTACCACGCACACCTTCATCTTCCTTCATCTACCATACACATGTCCATCAACTCATCTACGAATCAAATATCATATTTATATGAATTTCTTAATTAAATTTGAAAGAAAATATAATCATTAAATTATATTTCTTTAAGACAAAAATTCACCTTTGTATTTTCCTAATTCATGAGAATTGGAAAATTAGGGTATTATAGAAACTATAAAAACCAGATAAAAAATATAGAAATCTAATTAAAATTAGTTGAAATTATTAAAAAAAAATCCATTAATTAGCTCGATTTATAATATGGAGACCCAGTCAAAGTGACAAGGCCTCATGGCAATGTGATTTGACTTGGAAGATGGCGATCTCAAGGATAAGAGCTTTTGTCAAGTGCACAGAAATTTCTACTTGAGATAACCAATCAGGCTACTCCTTGCAACAGAAGCCATTCTTTCTACTACATTACTACTTGCAACATAACGGCTTCATACCACAGCTTCCTTTGTCAATTACTTCCTTTACTTTACCTCTAATTTCTGAACTACTTCATCGAAATTTGGCAGAGTTTATTTTTAACTCTAAAGTTCTTCATAAGAATTTAAACTTTTTTATTCTAAATTTGTTAATTAAGTCATTAACTTTGTGTGCTTAGGTTGCAAAGTAGTTGTTGCCTCTCCTAATAAGTGTGATATTCGAACTTGGTGTTTTCTCCTTACAAGTGTGGCCACACTTACCACATCAACCAATATCGTATTTTACTCATGTTTAAATAGGGAAAAAAATCAATTCCAGTCCCACAAATAGTTAATAACTTTAAATAACGGGTCATATTCAAAAAAACTTAATTAATACTCTACTAATTGTTGTATAATAAGGATTATCTATATTTTCTAAAAAAATATCTTATGATAATAAAGGTCAAGGAAGTTCTTAATTTGCTATTTTCTTAATCCAAATTCATCGACCCCCAACTTTATGACACATTGGAATGTTAGTTCCTCATGACTTCCAATTTCCAGTTAAAAGCACCATTATTCAACTCAGAGACATATTTAAGTCATTTTCTCTCGTATCAGATTTGAGGAAAATGACAAGAGAAATTGTATACCTTTTATTGGGTTTTCTATTGCAAAAAACTAAAAACAAAAAATATTATTGGCCATAATATTTTGGGATAATTTATGGGCTTAAATAATTATTGGAAATTAGGATTTTATTTTCATTGGAATAAAATCATGGAAAATAATTGCAAGAGAGGATGTTAGAAATTAAGAGTTCAATTATACAATAATTGCAATTGAAAATTGGTTATTTTAAAATAAAATAAAATAAATAGGAATTTTAAATAAAAAGAATGGTCACGTGGGGAAGCATGAGATAAAAACAATGATCATTTTCCCTCTCCATTCAGTCCGACATATAGAACAAAGGAAGCTGACTCAATTGTTGGACCACCAAAACCTTTTTCGGCCCAAACCCAAAACCCACAGCAAGTAGATAACCAACATATCAACCATGGATTAATCTCCCTCGGTTCGCCAATGAGAGTTGGTAAAGATGGTAAGGGATTCAGGACTAGGCCCTTCGGTCGTGGGTTCAATCCCTTCCGCCGTCGCTGAGACTTTTTTGGTAAGCGATCTCGTAAGTCCTCAGTAAATGTTCATAAAGGCGGGGTGAAGAAAGACGCAGAAGCCAAAATGATTACTGGAAGTGTGTTTAAACAACAGAAACAAGTTATATAAATGTTGAGAGAAGGAATAAAACGCTGATCCAGGGAAATGTTTACGGTATGAATGCAACATGCATGATCACTGTGGGTGTGTATAAGAAAGAAAAAGGGAAATTAATATAACATGTATACATATATGTGAAGAAAAATAAGAGAAAAACTTGCTGTCAAGCCTACCTAGTGTGTGTAAACATGCCTTAAACACCAAACCTTCACGCCACTTTTTTTTGAAGTAATATATATATATATATATATATATATATATATATATATATATATATATATATATGATGTATATGTGTTTCTGTTTGATGTTTGTTGAACCAAGGAGTGTGCGTGTGTTGTTGAAACTGAATAATAAGGTCTTAAGAAAAGAAATATGCCGTGGCTATCCTGGAGAAGAAAAAAAAATAGCTATTTTGCTTTCTTAACTATATATACATATAATGGGCTGCATGTGAAAGAAAAAGGGGAGCAAGTTAAGTCTATATGTGTGTACGTGTTAGCTGTGAATGAAAGAAAGAAGTTGTGGGTCTGTATATGTGATGCATAAGGTGGAAGATTTTTGAACTAAATAAATAAAGGGGGAAATAAATAAATTATTGATAGGTAATTAATAGGAATTAAAGTTAATTATTGAGAGATAATAATAATTGGTGAAATAATAATAATAACAGATAATGTTATTATTATTGGAAAATGTGATAATAATAAATACTAAATGGGGAATTATTATTATTATTATTATTATTATTATTATTATTATTATTATTATAGGGAATGATAATAATAATAATAATAATAATAATAATAATAACAACAATAAAATAATTATTGTTGGAGAAATTTTTAAGGGATTAATAATTATTATTAATCCTCTAAACTAATTCGAATAATTAGTTTATTTGTGATTCGAATAAGTGACTAACAGCGATGATAAACATTTTTAGGCAGACCTTGATATTCATTTGATCCTAACATCTTCCGTGAAATAAAAGGATACAAGGTTGAGGTAGGTAACTTTAATCTTATAATCATGTATGTTAATGTTATGCAATTATTGGCTGATCATGTATGTTGGTTGAATTACCTGTTTATGTCTTTCCTGGCCATGGATTCGAGGTTGCGGTCTCATGGGACTGCGTGTCCTAGACAAGGGCTGCGGTCCTTGGCCGTTAACTGCGGTTACGGTTATGTGTAATTTCTTCCATGCTTTAACATGTGCTATCATGTCATCTTTACTTTCATACATATGCATAAGATTAACTATTACCCTGGGGTTCATTCGCTTGGACTCCAAAACACATGAAAGATACAGGTAGTTGGTTCAGGATCAAAAGGGCAAAAGCAGCTGTAAGGACTACAGCGGATTGAAACTTCCTAGAAAAATAGGAATAGTTAGATGGTATATTAATGTTTATCATTTGCTTATTCTTGGGATTATTGTATTAACATCCAATTATCGGATGAAATCAAATCTCGAAAAATTAGTTCATATTTTCCAAACTAAGTTTAACTTCAAAAACTTTGATTATAAAATCAAGTCGTCCAAATCTCCTCGATCCTTTCCACATTAACTCTTATAAAATAAAGGCCCCAATTTGGCTCAAATGTTTTCCTATTTGGATAGATTAATATTTGTTTTTCTAGAGTTTTCAATTGATCAGAAGTCTTCTTGAGTATGACACTTTTCTCCAAGTAGAGGACATTGTCTTACCATAGGTGATAAGACAAATGAAGTGAAAAAAAGACAGTAAAATCTTTTTTTTTGGATATTGGGATATTCCATAGATGATGTTTATTAAAGACATTGATCAATTTGCTCTCCAAAAAGACTGGGGTGCAAAGAGTTTAAAGAAGATAGTTAGGTGAGAATTTTCATTGTCAACATCACAAAGGTAGTGATAAAATAAGAATAGGTGGAATGACAAATGGCATAGGCATAGAAAGTAGAAATGAACTAGAAATACCAAAAGAATTCTTTAGGGATGGTTCCTTGGATTAAAGGGATGGTTAGGTATGGGGTGTCAAGGTCAAAATGATCAGGATATGGTTGAATCTTAGAATTGGCGAGAAAGAGGTGGAGTCAATAGAAAAGGTTCTTCTTAGCTACATGAACAACATCAAAAACTGAATGAGGTTGGATCCTAAGGGGAAAACAATGGCTTTCTTAAGTGAGGCATAGGTGAGAGTATTTCTGAAATGGAGAGGATGCAAAGAGTTTGAAGAAAGTAGCTAGGTGAGAGTTTTCATTGTCAGCATCACAAAGGTAGTGAGAAATAAGATGTGAAATGACAATGACATAGGCATAAACAGTAGAAAGGGACCAAAGATACCAAAAGAATTCTTCAAGAATGGGTACCTAGATTAAAGGGATGGTTAGGTATAGGGAGTCAAGGTCAAAATGATCGGGATATGGCTGAATCTGAGTATTGGTAAGAAAAAGGTAGAGCTAATAGAAAAGGTTCTTCATGGCTGCATGAATTACATCAAGAATTGAAGAGGGTTGAATCCTAAGGGGAAAATAATGGCTTTAGTGAAGTGAGGCAACGGTAAAGGCATTTTTGAAATGGTGAGGATATAAAGTGGGTGGTTAAAAGAAGGCTTAATAGGTTGGATATTCTTTTAGGGACTTGATAGAAAATCAGCAACTACATTATGGTAACTCGTGATACGCTAAACTGTAAATTTATACAAGGAGAACCAATCTTTCCATCTGAGTAGCTAGCTATTAGGTAAAACTTTCTTCTTAGGGTATAACGTCTTTGGAAAAGATGTATTGTTTATTTTTACCATAAAATGGCAAGGGCTGAGGTTGAAATTGAACTTTTTAATGCCCTTTTTTGCTATAAGGATTTATTTAATCAGAAGTCTTCTTGAGTATGACACCGTTCTCCGAGTAGAGGACATTGTCTTACTTTAGGCGATAAGACATGTCAAGTGAAAATAGATAGTAAAATCTTTTTTTGTTTGCATATTAGGATATTCCAGAGATGATATTCATTGAGGACATTGATCAGTTTGCTCTCTAGAAAGATAGGGGTGCAAAGTGTTTGAAGAAGGTAGATAGGTGAGAGTTTTCATTGTCAACATCACAAAGGTAGTGATAAATAAGAAGATGTGGAATAACAATGACATAGGCATAGCGAGTGGAGAGGGACTAGATATACCAAAAGAATTCTTCAGGGATAGGTTCTTGGATTAAAGGGATGGTTAAGTTTGGAGTGTTAAGATCAAAATGGCCAGGATATGGCTGAATTTGAGTATTGGCAAGAAAGAGGTGGAGCCAATATAAAAAGAGTTAGATATGCTTAGTTTTGATGATGACAAATAAATATATCAATATCAAGAGCAAAAATTTTATATCAAGAGAAGAAAAAAAGTGTTCAATCATGGGGAATAATCAAGAAGGAAATAAGAGATTACAGAAAGAAGAATCTGCAAAGAAGCAAGAAGTTATCAAAGGATTTTGGGGATAATCAGGAAGAAGATGAGAGATTGAAGAAGGAAGAACTTGTCGATTGGAATATTATCATTCAAGGACTTAGATTAATAGTAGAAGTTTCCAAGATCAAATAGAAGTTGGAATAGTTCAATTCAGAGTTAAAACATGCAAATATAAGGTTCTGGATGAGCAAAATCGAGTCCCGAGGTTTCAACTTGAGTTTACTACCTTACTGTAGTGATTTGCTTCTAGAATATGAGAAAACTTAAGTTAAGGACACAAAACTTGAGTTTGAAAATCAAAACTCAAGTTACTCACTTAATGATTCGAGTTAGCAGTGTTTTCAGCATCTCTAGCATCTCTAGACCAGCTAAACTCGAGTTAGTCACTCAAAACTTGAGTTTGTTGTGCTATCAGCTCCTCTCTTCACCTCTGTTTCATGTTCAGCTTGGGCGATGTCAGGTAATTTGATGATATCTCATAAACTAGAAGTTGAATTGAGGTGAAACTAATTCTACATGAAACTAGACTTCCAATATGTCATTATGACAAAGGTTCAAGCCTAAACAAGTTCAGATGAGAGAGCTATAAATTGTAGAAGTTGAAACTAGAATTCACACCACACAACAGACCAAGCTTCAATGTTTTTTTTATAAGAAAAAAGTTTTGGAGGGATTCGACATCAGTCCCCCACCAAGGCCAGGGCACGACCCCGACCTCTTTGAGCACTTAATGAAGACTTACGAGATCGTCCACCGAAGGAGTTCCAACGACGGCAGCGGGGATCAAACACACATCTCTTTGGGATTTAACCAAATCTCTTACCATCTATGCCAACTTCCTTCGTCAAGCTTCAATGTTTTGAGTGTATCTCATAAACTACAAATCCAATCGAGCTGAAATTGGTGGCATATGAAAGTAGACTCAAAATTAGTTCCATTAAGACTTGAACCAACTAAAATAAAGTTCATACTAGGGAGATATGGCCTTCAAAAGTTGACAGTTAGTTCATGATATTGCAAAGACTCTAGTCCTAGACAACTGCTATTAATCTGATCACAACGTTCAACATATAATGAGTTTGGAACTAACTTTTTCTTACATTGGATTCTTACCTCGAGCTTGGACATTAAACTTGAGTTTGAGATTGGCCAAGAGTTTTCTAAGTTTTCATACTTTTGAGAAAACTTGAGTTTATCCTTGTAAACTCGGGTTTGGGTTTAACAGAAAGTTTTCAAAGATATCTAGTTTTAATGAAAACTTGAGTTGAGTTTTGTAAACTCAAGTTTTAGCCAAGTAGAGAGCTATGCTTGATTTCTATGATTTGAAAACTCCAGTTAAGTTTTGAAAACTCCAGTTTGAGCTTTTATGAACTTAAACTCTTTTTCAGTATGAATAGTGCCAAACTTAAATTTGTCACTTAATGACTCGAGTTTGCCACTGTTTCAAAATATTTTTCAAAGCTCAATCACGATGTTTACTTGAGAAAGAACTAAACTCAAGTTTGTGTTTCTAAACTCTAGTTTAAGTCGTCTTTGTTTTGAAATCATCTTATCTGAATTTGTGAAATCTTCATGAATGATCTATACACTTCATATCATCTGTTACTACTATTCCTAACTATTTTTAATCAATTTGCTAGTGATTTTCAGATGATCAAACATGCATTAAACCAAGGTTTAAGCATAAAGTAAAAATTGATGTCAGAACATTAAATATACAGCAGAAGCTTTAATGGCTAGTTCCAACTGATCTCCCACAGCTACTATTCACAACAGTCATATTCTCAACAGTCAAATGATCTTCATCTATAAGAAGAGTCACATTCAAGATGGAGAAAAAAGATGACAAGAGATTGCACTATCAAAATGCCAATATTTTGAATCCAACGTTTATCTCATACACACTCTATTCTCAATGCTTATATAGTTCATCATAGAGAATGAAATGATTTGTATTGTACTTTAGTGATTATTCATTCACTCTTGAGAGAGAAGATTCATTGTAATCATTCTATTTGAGAGATACTCAAGATTGGGTGATCTTGAGTAAGAAATTCATTGTATCCTTACGGTGTGTAAGAGGGAATATCTCAGTGAGAGATTTGACTTCACAAGTGCTTGGGTGAACTTGTGGGATTGTAAAGGCTTCTCTTATACCCGGATAAACAAAAGGATAGTAGATTGAAAATCTTAAGTGGAGCTTGAGGACTGGACGTAGGTCAAGGATTGGACCGAACCAGTATAAATCACTGTTTACTTATTCTCTTCCATGAACTCTTATATTCCCAGCATATATGTTTATTTGAATATTTAACTGTTGATTTAGAAAACGCAAAAAGATTTTTTAAGTTCGAAGATTTTAATCTTTCACCCAATTTACCCCCTTCTTGGGTTCAGCTGGGTCTTTCAAAAAGTTCTTCTTTGCTACATGAATTATATCAAGCATTGAAGATGGTTGAATCCTAGGAGGAAATTAGTGGCTTTGGTTAAGTGAGGGATAGGTAAAGGCAATTTTGAAATGGTGAGAATATAAAGTAGGTGGTTAGAAGAAAGCTTAATGGGTTGGATATTCTTTTGGGGACTTGATAGAAAATTAGCAATTGTATTATGGTAACCCTTGATAGGTTGAAATGTAAATTTATAGAGGGACAATCAATCTTTCCATCTAAGTAGCTCGTTATTAGGCAAAATTTTCTTCGTAGGGTCTAGCATCTTTGAAAAAGATGTATTCTCTATTTCTACCATAAAATGGTGAGGGCTGAGGTGGAAATTAAACTTTTCAATGCTCTTTTTTACTTCAAGGATTTCTTCATAGATGGTGTGATAATGTTTCTTTGACTCTTTGAATCTGCCTCTAGCATGCCCACAGTAATGGTACTTTCCTTTTATCTCTTCTATAAGGATAGCTCCTGAAAAATCATCACTAGTATGCAAGATTCTTTTACACTTGTCAAGAATCTTAAGTAGGGGTGGCTATTGAGCAATTCTTTTGAGAAGTTAAACTGCCTTAGTTTGGTATATTCCCTAGGGAGGACATTGTGTTTTTGCTTCTTTTTTATAATTTTATGAGTTTTTTTCCACATAAATAAAGTTCCTGGGATAATGCTTCACCGGCCCATTTATAGTATTTTTGCAGCTTCACCCCATTTAGTTAACTTCCTAAATTTCCTCAAATTAGCCAACTGATTTTTATATTATGCACAGCATGAAATATTATTTAGCAGTTTTGCGTAATAGTAGAAGTATAAATTTAGCTAGTCAAAATACTAAGAACATTAATTAATTTATTTAATGTTGTAATGCTCCAACTAATTGAGAGGAAATTTTGCGTGATATTAGTAGAAGTATAAAAGTATTTTATGAAGTCAAGTCCCCCCTTCAAGTTTTTATTTTATTGCTATGTAGATTATATAATTTGTTTAAATTTCCTTCAGAATTCAGATCAATTTTCTGGCAATGTTTCTGTATGACTGGGACTTCGGCAAGTGACACGTAATGACGGCAAAGTTTTTAGATATTAGTTATTTTGGATTTTAGATTTTTATTTTTTTCTGAAATAATTAATCAAAATAATATATAATCTAAAAATATATAATAAATAATATCATTAATTAATTAATTTACTTTCTTTAATCTTTCCAAAAAAAAAAATAATTATATCTTGTATTTAATTAAAACCGGATGAAGTATGAACTTAATATTATAAATATTTTTTCCAATAACTTTATATATATATATATATATATATTCTGGATTTTCACGCTATTTCTCTCCTTATATTGTGCTCTGCTTTTGAACCGTTTGCAGATTCTCAGGAATTCCCGCTTCCCAGAAAAATCTCTGTTAAATTGTAGAACATTTTCTTTTGAAATGGGAGCAGGGAGAGAATAATGGTAAATAGCAGAACCGACCTTCAATAATGGCGAGGCCTCTGGGTTGTTATTGCTGGAATCACTGAGAGACCTATTGGGGAAGCCTCGGGGAGTATTATTATTGTGACTTGTGATCATCACAAACGTGCACATTGGATCGATTCTGATTCACATTTTCTTCTGGGTATTAATTTTTTCGGGTAATGCCTGGATTGTGCTTTTTCTTTCCTCTTCTTTATATCATTACTGATGATGATTTTTGCCGCGTCGCTTGCTTTCGGTCACCATTTTGATGCGATTCAGACTGGCCGCTTGAACATGGTTGAAATGTTTTTGTCGGTCTGTTTTTGTCTTAGCATGGTTACCGTCGTCGATTTTCATTGCGATGATGCTTTCATTGCTCTTAAAGTAGTTGTTCCATTTTTCTTTTCTGTTGAGATTGTGCGAAGAACATGATGTCTTCTGGGATATTCTTGATTATGACAATCAGATAGTGATAGCCTTGAAGCTATCTGCTCAAAGAGTTTGAAGAATTTTTCTATGGTTTATTCTATGAAACACTACTGACGATTTGTGCTTATTTATGATAAAGGTGGTGGGATTATACTGGGTTAACATAATTGGTAACTGAATATTAGCATTAAACTTTATGGCTTCCAGTTACTGTGTATTGGGATAACACGATTGTTAACTGAATCTTACTGAACATGTTTGTCACTAATGATTACTTGCAATGTTTCTAACTCCTAATATCCATGCACAATTTCTTCCGATAACAATATTCTGTCTGGGGAATCACCAGTTTGTATAGGTCAGACGTATCAAACCTGAACTGCTCCTTACTTGGACAATTTCTGCTTCTGTAATTACTGTTAAGAGTGGTTACTTGACTACCTTGTTTAGAAATTAGATGCTCTCATTTTACCAAAACAAAAAAAAAAAAAGAAATTAGAAGCTCTGAGGGTTATGGACGTTAAGTATCCTTGGTAAAAAGAAGGACCTAAGTACGCTACCTCTGGCACCGTCTTGGCTAATTCACACAATATCTTTGCACAAATGATAATTTTTTAACTTTTTGTAAAATCTATATTATGAGCTCTTGCTTTGTATGGAGTTTGAGGTAAGCCTTAGTGCCTGTTCGTTTTAACTTTTTAAAAGTGCTTTTATGGTGTTCAATGTATGTAAGAGGAGTTTTGTATTGGCTTGTGGAAAAGTATTTAAAAAAGCAATTTTTCTTTCTTCCCAAAATAAGCACTTAATGACTGATTAATGGGGCAGCTTCGTAAACGTTATTAATTCATTTTCCAAGAATGCAAAGGATGTGTGGAGGGGTTTTCTTTGGGGTTACTAAAGAGTTATTATTTGGATGTGAAAAGGACAGAGCTATTTCTTCTCTTTTGCATAAACATGATATATTTTATAGACCATGTTTTATTCTTTTGTTACTTGTTCATTTAATTATTATAACATGGCTTTATTATTGGTTTGAAGGAAGTTGGGCTTTTCAATGGCTCAAGATTCTTCCTGCACAGACTCAAATTTCAAACGCCAAGGTCTCTTGAAAGATCAAGTTCGTTTGGTTGAAAGGAAAGAATCTGATCGCTATGAGATTGTCCCAATCCATGGTCTTCTATCCTTTGACAAGGGTTTCTTTATAGTAATCCGTGCTTGCCAAATGTTAGCCCAGAAAAATGATGGAATAATATTGGTAGGTTTGGCTGGCCCTTCAGGGGCTGGTAAGACCATATTTACAGAAAAAATACTCAACTTCATGCCCGACATTGCAGTCATTTCGATGGACAGTTACAATGATTCCAGTCGAATTGTTGATAGGAACTTTGATGGTAAGCTGTCATTTGATGTTTTATCATTCGATGCTGTTAGCATTATGTCTTGAGTGTATTTTCTGTTCTGTCTGGATGCAGTATAATAGAATTCAAGATATAGTTAGTCTCTTAGAGCAGCAAGGACATGGTTTATTCTTTCTTTTTTCTGCAATCACAAATTTGTTTTCTAGATATAGTTATAAATATGTTTATATGATATGTCTACAACTGACTAGCTGTGAAGGGATTATGTTTGTAATGCTACTAAGCAAATTATGTCGCATACATTAAAAATCCTGGCTTTATTAGCTCCATGCCCTTGTATTAATATTTTCATAATTTCATTATCAAATTTACGTTTTGCACAGTCAAGTTGTTTGGCATTTCACTGCATTTGTACAAGGCTGAGCCTCTTTTGTCTACTCCTTCAAGTCCTCTCTTTCTAGAGTCAGCTTCCATCTAGGTCCATTAAAGTATTGTTGAGCTGCCACAATACCTATTATCTGTTCCATCCTGTAGCCTATTTCTGTATTGGAAATAACTTCTCAACTTCTACTTCATCCTTCTACTTAATGGGCTGGCATACGTTCCATGTTATCAGGTAATTGAGTGTCGTGAAGGTCTATGAGATTTCAATTTCACAAATGTCCATTGTTCTACCTGTTATTGTATGTCTAGCACAAAGATCTAGCTGTTCTATAATTATCTTGCTTGGTTCTCAAATTCATGCTTTGCTTGCTATAACAGGTAAATGATAGCTGAGTGCTGACAGTTTGAAGTTAAGATAATAATCTCATTGTATTTCTGTCAATTCTATCATCTCTATTTGCAGATCCACGCTTAACAGACTACGATACGCTGCTCCAGAATGTCCATGATTTGAAGGAAGGAAAATCAGTTGAGGTTCCAATCTATGATTTTAAGTCCAGTTCACGCACAGGATACAGGTTGAATTCTGAGCCATCTTTTGCATATGTAGTATGCACTCTGCACACATTGGCATACACTCTAACGCACTTGTCTTGAAGTTGAAACACCCACAGGCATCTTTTGGATTTTTGCCTCCAAACATGAAGGTTATTTAGTGGGAAACTGAAAATTTCACCTTTTACAAGAGTGTAAAGTCGTTGTTGGATTTTTTGGGGTCTAAAAAGCTTCTTTTGTTTTGTTTTATTATTATTATTTTTTTTTAAAAAAAGTCAAACTAAGCTTTACCAAACAAGCCTTTGTGTAGACCTTCAACTTCTGTTCCACATTCTGATCTCCAGCAGATACATGAACATTAAAAATTTGCATCTAAATTGAACCGAATTGGTTTCATTATATTTGGGTCTCCGCTTGTGTATGGGATCTCCATTTGTTCTATTTAGTCATGATGCAGTTTGTATCACAATGAAATGTACCTTGATAACAGAACAGTTGAAGTCCCCAGCTCCCGCATTGTGATCATAGAGGGCATCTATGCATTGAGTGAGAAGTTGCGACCTCTACTGGACCTTCGAGTATCTGTCACAGGTGGAGTTCACTTGGACCTTGTCAAACGAGTAATTCGTGACATTCAACGTGCTGGCCAAGAACCTGAAGAAATTATTCATCAAATATCTGAGACGGTTGTTCACACTTTTATGTTCTATTGATCTTTCAACTAGAGCTTTTAAGCTCTCCCATTTCCAGAAATTCTAAACTTCAATCTTTTGCAGGTATACCCAATGTATAAGGCCTTTATTGAACCAGATCTTCAGACAGCACATATCAAAATTGTCAACAAGTTCAATCCATTTACTGGTTTTCAAAATCCTACCTACATATTAAAGGTTCGTGCCCAGAATAGTTCATTATGCCTGATACTGTGTGATGGAATAGTGATCAACTGTATAATGTATTCTAGTCAGCAAGGAAAGTAACTGTTGATGAAATTAAAGCTGTTCTCTCTGAAGATTATAAGGAAACAACAGAGAAGACTTATGATATATATCTTCTACCTCCTGGGGAAGATCCTGAAACTTGCCAATCATACCTACGGATGCGGAATAAGGATGGGAAATACAGTCTAATGTTTGAGGTTTGCCTCATCTAATCTGTGCTCTTTGTTATTTAAGCCAACAGAAATAGAATCATGAGTGCAATTCTGCATTAAAATTCACCAGTTTAAAACAGGTCCATGTGTCTAGAGCTTTTATGATATATTCAATAGAAAAAAAGATTGATGGATAAATGAAGTATGTGACGTCTCTCTGAACATATTATTTCATAATTGTGTAGATATTAATTTGGACTTGGGACATTTAGCTAAGCATTTAATATTATTCCATAATAGTAGACACTTGTTTGAAGCTGAATAACAGGACAAATGTGCTAGTGTATGTAATAGGCTTATTTGAATGAAAAGTTGTGCAGAATATGTGTGTATTTTTAGTAGATAGGGGCTTCATCCTCTTGCATATGAAAGTAATAGCTATTTTTTCCTTTTTGAAACTTTCTCTTCATGCTTTAAGAGAATTTTTGGGTGAAATTTAGGTAATTCATTCCATTTTCCTTCCTGTCCTTTTTTCCAATCCTCCTCAAATCATTCTTTCTGCTTTCCACCCTTTCAATATAAAAGTTCTTGCATTATTCTCCAATTAGGGATACCAGACTTCAGCTTATTGTTTTTTCCTTCCCTTATTACAAGCAATACAGCTAGGTTTAAGTACAAATGCTAGTTTCTCTGTTAAATTAAAGTTCAAATCAAAACTATTAATATGTTGAAGATGCTGGAACCCTTTTTTCCCCTGAAGTTAGGAGGGCGCTCAGAATTATTTTTGAGATGTTGAACAACTGATTGACTTTCCCCTCGCATAAATTGTGGGATTTAAAAGGCTCAAAATTTTTTGCGTGATGACTTTTTCTTTCTTTCGTTTTTGTTTGACTATGATAAAAGATATCTCAGGCATAGTTTTGGCATGCAATTTAGGTTTCTTATGTCTTCAGCAGTTCAATTTTTCATGACTCTTCATTTCTTTGACATAAGTACATATTGCTTGATTCTTGGATAATGTACTTCTTACACAGTATAAACTAATTGACGGCTTATGCTTAACTTATCAGGAATGGGTAACTGATAATCCTTTTGTCATATCACCAAGAATTACTTTTGAGGTAAGTGTGCGCTTACTGGGTGGACTGATGGCCTTGGGGTACACGATTGCCGCCATCCTTAAAAGAAACAGCCATGCATACTCCGATGATAGGATTTGTGTGAAACTTGATTGGCTCGAGCAACTTAATAGACATTATGTTCAGGTACTGGCTAAAAGAAGCCTAAAACCTGTATCTTATTACTGTTGAATGGTTGGTTGGATTTTACTGTGTTAATCACTCAAGTTCTTTAGTTCACATGTTTAGACATATTTACAATCTATTATTCATGGTTTTTGTTTAAGTCATTGTACTGACATGATGAAAGGTTGTGTGTGATTTTAGGAGTTATTGTATTTTTGTACATTATTGCACACATGTAATTTTGATAGTTCTTGGTAACTTTGTCACATTTTTCAAAAACAAAAATCCTTATCAGAGAAACTGTCAAACTGAGTAAACCATTGGACTTTGAAGGTATAAGCCAAAGCCCAAGAAATGTAAAATTTACAGATGAATAGGTTTAGACTTCTAAAGATTCTAGGTTAGCTCTAGGTTTGCCTATATAAAGGCCCATATGTATTGTCTTTGATTTACAGATGAATAGAGTATGTTTTATTTATCCTTCTAGATTCAACATGCTGAAATATTTGTTTTCATTTTTCCATGTTCACTTGTATTTTACCCAGAAAAAAATTTAGTTTACCATCTTGTTCTTTTTTGTTTGTTTAATTTGGAATATTTTGGTTTGTAATTTATTATGTGCTTCGGTAACTAATTACTGACTTAATAAAAAGGTGCATGGTAGAGATCGCATGGTTGTAAAATATGTGGCAGAGCAGCTGGGTCTGGATGGCTCTTACATTCCTCGTACCTACATTGAGCAAATTCAACTTGAAAAGCTTGTAAATGAAGTTATGGTACGCTAATTTCCCATGATTCACCAGTACCTTTTCACACTTCAGTACTTTATCTAACTATTTATTTCTTCAGGCCTTGCCAGATGATTTGAAGACAAAGCTTAGCCTAGATGAGGATTTGGTGTCAAGCCCCAAAGAAGCACTCTCTCGAGCCTCTGCGGATAGGGTCACCATGTTAAATAAGCATGTCAGAAGGTAAAGCCAGAACAGCCTCTCTTTATATCTGTTATTTGATTTCTAATGGCTGCATTTTTCATTGACAAAGACTTCTATTGAACTCACACGGCTCAAATTATAAAAAATAACAAAAATCTCTTAATCCATATGGGAGCGCTAGAATGAAAACATTTCCAAATCCATCACATCTTGGAAACATCAAAACTGGTTCAGAAAATCTCCATGATCATTTAATTATTGCTATTCTTGAGAAACTTTGGGTCTGACTTTTTCAACCTTATTTAATCTGTTAGTTGTGACATTTGACCGAGTTATTTTTCATTTGATTTTGATCTGATTGTGCTTCTATTCAAGGAAAAAGATTAATAATTAGGCTGTAATATTTCTTACATATCATGGACTAACATGTATCTTCAACAGCTTGTCACAATCATATACAAATCAAAGGGACAAGAATAATCTTTCCAAACTTGCAATATATGCTTCCAAGAATTGTGGGTTTAGTGATAGAAATCTGGATTCGCCAACAACACCAACAAACCAGGTACTTAATGTGATTTTGTGGTTCCTGTAGACATTTTTCTGTTGATTATGATATCTCTGTACTTATATCTATCCGCTTTCAATTAATTTTCATTCCCATATTGCTTGGCAGGCATCCATCACTCAGCTTTCCGAACAAATCTCCTCTCTTAATGATAGAATGGATGATTTTACAAATCGTATTGAGGAGCTGAACTCAAAGTTAGCCATCAATAAAAATTCTCTCAGCCAGCAGAATATGTCCCTCCAAGCTGAAGTCTGCAATGGTTCTGCTCCTACCTCTTACTTCTTCACCGGTCTGGGCAATGGCTCCTTGACTGGATCCATTATACCAAATTCCTCGTCTTCTTTGCAGTCACCCAAAGAGTTAATTGAAGAGGTATGTTAACAAATTCTAATATTTTTTTACTTTCAGAATATTCATCCATTATACCAATTATTTGTAAAATTATTTTACAATTATTTGAGCAGATAATATATACTCCCTCTAATCTTTAGTGTAGAAGCTAGTTGTGGAGTTTGTTTTAGTCCTAAATGTAATACCTAAATCTCCTTTGTCACCCTCATTTAATATTTTTTTCTAACCTACCCTGTTGATATGCACAATCAATTCGGGTGGCTTCTGATGTAAATAATTTAGAGGAGAGATATTTTGGAAAATAACAACACAATTATTTTACAATTAATTATTTAATTTTCTCAATCTGTGTCAATTAGTTATCTAGCTCATACATAAAGAATTGGAGTGTATTTTTTTTGGGACGCTTTCAATAGCTATGAAGTTTCAGTATGTTTGTTTTAGAGGCTTTCACAAATTCATGTTGCTTCTAACATATTTGAGTCTATATTGTCGGTGATCTTGCTTTAAGATGGGTGTTGGAGTTTCATCCAAATGCAATGAATCATGCCTAAAGTTGGTTTAGAGGTGTAAGGCCCTACTAAATCCCCATAGATTTCGAATTCAAATATCAGAGGAAACAGTTGTGTTTGAAGGGGTGGCCACGAATTCTGAATCGGATCTCAGATAATAATATTTTAAAAAATGAATAATGCCCAAATAATTAGGTGTATGCAACTGAATATTGTAGTATCAGTTCTCTAACGCTGTAAACTACTCTATCTTTTTAGTGCTTGGAGTAATTGTGCTTTTTCTGTCAACAGTCTCAATCCTTAGTTTGAACGTGGTGCTACTTCAGTAGTTATGAGAAATTCTCCAATAACACTAGGTGGCCTCCCATGCATTATTCAGAGTCCAAAGAATAACCATTCTATCCATTACTTATGAACAGTGCAATTGTTGCGGGGAAATCTCACTAGTTGAGTGGGGTTTATAAGTTCAAGGGACTCTTTCTCTTAATAGGCTAGTCTTTCGGAATTGGGCTTTCCCTTTGTGATTGTGATCATCACATTGGAGCTTTCATTGAGAGCCTAATATGTTTATAGAAAAGGGCTACCCACGAAGGGACATTAGACTACCTATGGAGGGTTCTAATCGGCAGGAGGCTGTGAAGTATTGTGGTGTGAACCAGCTAGGGACGCTAGCTCTTATAGGGCATGTCAGTGTTATGGGTCCCAAATTTAAAATTGTACAAGTGGAGTGGGGTTTATAAGTTCAAGGGACTCTCTCTTCTTGTAGGATAGTCTTTTAGGATTTGGCTCCCCTTTTGAACTTGTGATCATCACAGCAACTTGCTGCTACAAGTGACATGCTTACAAGTGATTGGTTTAGATTACAATATTTTTTTGTTTAGACCAGGTAAGAGATGTTCTTTTTACTGATTAACATGGCTATTCTGTGTGGTTATGGATAGTTATCAGGTATTGCAAGGAGCCAGCGTCAGATGATACTTCAACTGGACAATCTGAATAATCTTCTCCAAGGAAGCTGCAAGAGAACCATGGCTTCTTCTGTTGAATCAGAGTCCTCCAGTGGTGTGCGTGTTATGATGACTGTGGCTATTGGGGTTTTGGGGATCTTCTTGATGAAGGGTTTGTTCGACAGAAATTGAAAATCATAATTACTTTCTCCGCTTCATAACATTCTGATCCTTCTTTAATGGATAAAGAAAATATATTCTCTTTTTTTAAATATGCCTTGGCTACCACTATTTTAAGAGGTGTTTACATATTGATTTAAATTTGATATAAAGCACCACCCTGTTTGAAATGGTAAAAAATTGTTATAAATGACGTTGATGAAACCGTGAAACGCGATGAAAGTGTTGTAAATGTGGATAGTAGTGTAGTAAATATTTTAAAACAATGAATTTCACTTTGATAGTTATTTTATATATTAGCTTGTATATTTTTGGTAGAAAAAGGTTCAGGTGAGGTGAATTTCGAGGACTTACTAGGGCTAAGGCAACCTATGAACCCGGCGAATGCTTTACTTATAGATTTCATTTAGGGTTAAGGTGTAAAAATACATATATGTTTTTTCCGTAGTAGCGCCCAGTACCACATGTTTTTTTTGTGTGCAAAAATACACACGATGTTATGTTTTAGGAGCAAAAGTCACATGGGCCGTTAGTTGACCAATGTTGACTGTTAACTTGGACGGAAATGAACAGTAACTCCGGTGAAATTACTATTTTGCCCTTATTTTTAAGCTGAAATTACCATTTTGCCCCTAGTTTTAAATAATTTTTTTTAAAAATAAAACTAAAATAAAACCTTCCCAAAGCTGGTGGGCCCCACCACCGGCCACAACTCCGCTGCTGGCGACTCTTTTCTTTTTTAACAAAAATTTTAAAACTAAAGTTTTAAATTTTTTTTAAAAAAAACACTAAAATAAGCCCTTCCCCATCGGTGGGCCCCACCATCAGCCACATCACCGCCGGCGGCCGCCTCCCCACCACCGGCGACCTCCTCCGGTGACTTTTTTCTTTTTTAAAAAAATAAACTAAGATTTTAAATATTTTTTTAAAAAAAACACTAAAATAAACCTTTCCCCACCGGTGGGCCCCACCACCGGCCACACCACCGGTGGCGGCTGCCCTCCCTACCACCGGTCGCTGCCGGCGACCGATGACTGACGACTTTTTTTTTTTAAAAAATAAACTGAGGTTTTAAATTTTTTTTAAGAAAAACACTAAAACAAACCCTTCTCCACCGGTGGGCCCCACCACCGGCCACACCACCACCGGAGGCCACCTTCCCCACCACCAGCGGCGACCTCCTCCAGCGACTTTTTCTTTTTTTAAAAAAATAAACTAAGGTTTTAAATATTTTTTTAAAAAAACACTAAGGTTTTTTTTTTAAGAAAAGATAAGTTTATTTTAAAAAAAAAAAGTCGCCGTCGGTGGCCGCCAGTTGGATGTTTTGGAGCTCAAAATTTCAACCCTGGAATAAATATGAGAACTCCATTGCCTCCTTTACCAAATATCCAGGTTCAAGTTTTACCAAAAAAGTACTCCAAACCCATTACTGCTATAGCCTTTCTTGATACAGGCTCTTCACACACAGTAATGAAGCCTCACATTCTGCCTAAAGAAGAATGGGCCCCTCACAACCAATACTTTTTTACTGCAGACTTAAAGATCTTCAAAATTGATATGATTTCCAGAAGAAAGATCGGTATTAAGTTCTTCCCAGGATATACCTTAAAAATAAAGGTATTAGGGATTAACCTGCTAGGAAAAGATATTCTTTTTGATTTTGATGTTTTCTATTATACCAAGAATCTCACTATACTTTCAAATGGGATCAGGTGGAAATCAAATTTTAGTCCCTGGAGGAATATTCATTCTCTCTATAAGTTACAGAATACTCCATCGCAGTACTCAGCTGTCAAACATCAATTGTTGCAATATTGTGCTGACAACCATGATCAATTTCCTCATCCTTCTCCTTTGTGGAAAAACAAGGAATTCTTCATCAATCTTCCTTTCAAAAGAAATGAGGATATAAACCCAACCAAGGCCTCACATCCAGGAATGAATCCAGATGACTTGAAAATGGCAAGAGAAGAATGCGTTGCACTTCTTAAACAAGGCCTTATTGAACCAACAAAATCTGAATGGGCTTATCAAGCATTTTATGTTGAAAAAAGATCTGAAATCAAAAGAGGAAAAAAGAGGCTTGTCATTGATTATAGCCTTTAAATCATTTCCTACAAGATGATAAGTTTCCTTTACCAAAGCCTACGACCTTATTTGCTCGACTCAAAGGTTCGGCCCATGTATTTTCAAAGTTTGATCTCAAAGCAGGTTTTTGGCAACTTGGGATCAACCCACAAGATAAGCCCAAAACGGCTTTCTGTATACCAGATGCTCAATACCAATGGATTGTAATGCCCTTTGGCCTTAAGGTAGCACCCTCTCTATTCCAAAAGGCCATGATCAAAAAATTTGAGCCTATCATCAGGAACTCTCTCATCTACATTGATGACATCCTCCTGTTCTTAGGATCTGAGGAAAAACACCAATCTCTCTTGACCCAATTCTACTAGATCATAGCTCAACATGGCATTATGCTTTCCTCCAAGAAAAGTGACATTGGAATTACAGAAGTTGATTTTCTTGGGATGCATTTTAAAGATGGAAAATACAGTCCAGGACCTCATATTGCCCAGGAATTATTAAAATTTCCTGATGATAATCTCTCTCACAAACAGGTTCAACAGTTCCTCAGAATTGTTAATTTTCTCAGGGACTTTATCCCTCACTTGTCCCATCATACAAGCCACTTGTCCAAGATGCTAAGAAAGAACCCACCACAGTGGTCCTCACTACGGATAGAAGTTGTGGCTACCCTAAAAAGAATTGCACAAAATCCTCCACCACTCAAAATTCCTGATCAAGGACAAAGGATTTTGCAAACCGATGCTAGTGATGAATTTTGGGGAGTTATACTTCTTGAAGAAGTTAACGGGGCTAGACATTATTGTGCTCATGCCAGTGGACAGTTCAAAGAATCAGAAAAGCATTATCATGCTACCTACAAAGAAATCCTTGCTGCCAAACGAGGCATTGAAAAGTTTAGTTTTCATTTCAACCCCTACCATTTTATTGTGGAAATGGACAATACGTCTTTTCCAAAGATGCTTGATCCAAAGAAAAAGTTACTGCCAGATCCGGTGGAAAGATTGGTTTTCCCGCTATAAATTCACAGTGAAACATTTGAAAGGTCCGCAGAACATCCTTGTAGACTTTCTCTCAAGGCCACAGAAAACACCTCCTCCTTATCCTCAAATTCTATCTTCTAGACCACTCTACATCCTCACTATCTCAGAGAGTCATCCACTCTCCACCATGACCTACATCATTAAGGCATCCACTCTTCCTCCTGATACAGCACTCCGCTCATTTACTGATTTCTAAAACTATGCCAATGAGTATCTTTACTCCTGGCTCCATCTTCTGCTCACTAAAACTGATCTTATCCCAAAGGCCCAGCATTTCAGTGCTATATGCCCGTATACTACTATCCCGTTCATTCAAGGTCATATACCTGATGAACTTCTTTGGTATGTATGGTCATTGACCATACTCTACACCAGTGCTGTTACCCTTGCACCGCTTCTTATCTACCATTATATCTGTGACAGTCACAATGAGGATTCTTCCCTTGTCAAACTCCTCACTCTCTTTGCTCCTCTACCCATCTGGAGAGGATCCCTGTACAATATTATAGATAATAATAAAATTTGGTTTGTTGAAAAAGAAAACAAAAAAGATTTTTGTGTGTGTTTTTTCTTCGCAGGAAATATCACTCTCAGCTGCCTGACGGTGTAAATATGGAAACCAGTGTTCAACCATGGTCCCAACTACTTGATTGGGTCAAACCAGACCCTTCAAACTTTAAAGAAATTGGACTCATCCTTGCTGATTATAACAAGCAAGTCCTTAAAGAATGCAACATTCTCGGTCCAGTTCCCAAGGAAGAACAAGCTTATGGCTCTGATGAATTCTACCCTCCACCATCTCAGTATGTATCCAGCCATCATACCACATCTCCAGAAGCAGCTCAACTTTTCACTGATTCCCAAGGCAACATTCTCCAAGATCTCAAGACCCGTATGAAGATGATGTTGGAGATCCATTTACACAATCATCTTTGTTGCCTCTAGGCTCGACCCAGTATCCATCACAATGTAATCAACCAGAAGCCCAAGTTCCAAGCCCAGATGATGTACTTGACCCGGATCCATACCATGATGTTAACCCACTTAGTTACCTGCAGCTTTATGATAGAGACAGTGACTACAATAACCTCTCTCCCAGTCACGAACCTATCTTCAAATGGTCTCCGTAATCAGTGTTGGTAGTTTGTCTTTTAGCTATTATTTCACGTGTTTTATGTGTGTGCAACGTGTCCATGTTTCTGTTAAAGGTTGTACAATTGCTTTTAATGATATCTGTACTGCTTGTTTGCATCTTTAATTCTCCATCACTCCTTTTGTAAGTGTGTTTGCCCCTCCACTACTGGGGGTTTGGTTTGTTTGCATCTCTGCTCCTCTATATAAGTAGAGTTCTCCTTCAGTTGTAGGCATCGAAGAATTATCAATAAACCAGTGCGTTCTTATATGGCTTTCATGCCAAATTTTCACAATTTCATTTTTGTGTGAAATATTGCTTTGGAATTTTGCAAACTGGGATAACTTTTTAGCATTTTGAAATTTCAAATGGTATTTCACTAGAATTTTGCAAAGGAACAACATATGTACTTGCAGAAAAATGTATTTCCATCGGTCCTATAACTGAATTTTATAGTTTAAGATGTGGTTGAAAGTAACTCAAAATAATAAGTATATTTGAAATACATGTGTTTTTCTATGTATGCTTTTATTTATAATGGGAAAAGTAAAAGAGAAATTTAGAGTAAATATAAGTATCATCAATCTTTTAATTAACACAATACATATAATTAATAAGAAAAAAATAAAAATAAAAAACTCATTGAATATTCTCTTATAAAAAGAATCGGAGGGAGCATAAAATAATTTGAGGGGAGAGGGGTTATAATCACTTACATTCGTTGCTTCAGGTTTTTGGTTGAGTAAGTTTGAATCCAAAAACTTCTGTGTTATAATCACATTTTGCTACAACATTTCATTATCAGTATTGATCAGTCCCATTAGAAGAAGAAGAAGAAGAAGAAGAAGAAGAAGAAGAAGGCGGAGGAGGAGGAGGAGGAGGAGGAGGAGGAGGAGGAGGAGGAGGAGGAGGAGGAGGAGGAGGAGGAGGAGGAATTCTGTCACTTTGTCCCTGCAGGGCAAAAAAACCCATCATTGTATTGGTCGTATTGGCTTTTTTATTTTGAATTAATTACTTTTAAGGGTAAAAATAAACATTTCGTAATTCTTTACCAACTATCACCCCTTCATTTTCTTTCTACCAAACAACTCATATTCTCTCAAGCTATCTTCCCTCATCTTTCAAAATCTTCATTTTATTTCCTTTCCCTCTTCTAAGTTCCTTTCCCTCCTCAAATTTTCTTTGTACCAAACAGAACCTTAGAGTATAGCTTTATGCTTGAAATAACATCCAAGGTTTGTTAGCATTTTAAGTGACGTGACAATTAGGGTTTGTCAAAATGTAAATTTTAATTGTATTGAGAGGCAAAGCACGAATTACATACAACTTAATATGAGACTTGGTATTTTATATTACCAACTTTCCATCAATTGGCTAACATCTTGACAGCTGCACTCCACCACATTTTACTTGACTTCCTGCTAGTTAGGAGGCTCCACAATCATCTTTGAAATTGCCAATAATCTAGCTCCATATTCATCCATAGGTATCTAAGTGTGATTGGGAACCCTAGCCTCAAAAGCTAGATGTGGAGGTGGAAAAACCAATCTACTTAAATTGTTATTGCACCACGTAAGATAATTTGACCCAATTTTTAAATCTTTATTGCACCACATAACCTAACTAATTACACCCTTCGGTCCTAATTATAGAACATATTTACTAGATTTTGGAGAGATTAAGGATGAGAGTTAAATTTGTTATTTTTATTAATTTGCCTAAAACACCCTTATTAAATTTTAAAATGGCATCAAATTGTTGAATCAGCCCCCAGCCACAAAAAAAGGTCTGGTGTATAGGCCCAGAGAGATTATATGACTTCAACAAGTGGGCTCTTGGCTTGATGTTTGTAATCTTGATCTTCATTATTTGTAGAATTGACTCTTAAGAACACACAAAGAAAAGCAAACAAATGTCATTCGAGTTTTCTTTGTAATTTGGAATTTGAACTACAGGGTGAGCTAGAGAGGCTTTTTAAACTTGAGGAAATTAAATAGTTCCAAAAGTCTAAAAGCGATTGGATTTCTAAGGGTGATAGGAATACCAAATACTACCATTTGAAAGCCAAAATGTGCAGTAGGAGGAATATAATTTTGATGCTTAAAAATGATCATGGTCTTTGGGTGGATGATGAAGCTGATTTGAAGGCTCTGGTCATTAATTATTTTAAGTTTTTATGTTGTTCTAATCCGATAGAGAGTTTGAATCTAGAGACTCGGACTTCTTTTCCCTCAACGGACTCTCGGATTCTGTCTGATTTAGCCATTGTGCCTAATGATGAGGAAATAAGGTCTGCATTGTTTGCTATGGGTAGTTACAAGGCTCCTGGTATTGATGGTTTTCCTTTGTTTTACAAATCTAATTGGAGCATTGTGGGTCCAGCTCTTTGTGATTTTGTAAAAAAAGCATTTAGAGGCGAAGTTTCCCTACTTAAGGCTAGTGAGACAATCATCTCTTTGATCCCTAAAAGGGACAACGTTGAATTAGTGTCTCATTTCAGGCCCATTGCTTTGTGTACCATGCATTACAAGTGTATAACTAAACTTATAGCTCTCCGATTGAGAGATGTTATGAAGGATCTGGTGTCTCCTTTTCAATCAAGTTTTATTAAAGGAAGATACATACATGATAATATTATTGTGGGACAAGAGATTCTCTATTCTATGAGAAAGAATAGAAGTAAGAAAGGGCTTATGGCAATCAAAATAGATCTTGAGAAAGCATATGATAGGATCAATTAAGCCTTCCTAAAGCAAGTTCTTCTAGATGTGGGTTTTGATAATAATTTTATTGCCCTAATTATGGATTGTGTTTCATCAGTTTCATATAATGTCCTGTGGAATGGCTCTAAAAAGGAGTTTTTCAGGCCTCTAAGGGGGCTTAGACAAGGCGATCCCATTTCGCCTCTTCCCTTTGTCCTATGTATGGATCGACTATCACATTTGATTTGTGATTTTGTTAATGATGGTATGTGGAAACCAATTTATGTTGCCAAGAATGGCCCAAGTATGTCCCACCTTATGTTTGCGGATGGCTTGCTGTTTTTGGTATTGCAACTGAAGCTCAAGCATCTTGCATGATGAACTGTGTCAGGAATTTATGAGGGCTTCGGGAGGGAAGGTCTATTTGGGTAAATTCTCCATCTTCTCCCCCAAAAGTGCCTCTTAATATTAAGCTTCAAATTAAAGCAATTACCGGAATGCATATTTCTTGTGAAATAGGACGATATCTTGGTTTTCCTCTTTCCAAGAATAAAAGACTGAGAGAAAAGTTCCAATATGTGATTGATAAAGTTAAAGCCAAGTTGAGTGTGTGGAAGGCTAATAACCTCTCCATGGCGAGGAGGATAACTCTTGCTAAATCTGTCATTGGTATGATTCTCATCTGCTCAATGCTAGTGGCAAGACTTCCGTTGAGTGTTTATAATGAAATTGAACAACTTCAAGAGAACTTTATTTGGTGTCACGATGATGAGGGTAAGCACTATCACTCTATTGGGTGGGATCAAATTACTAAGCCCAAAGATTTTGGTGGTTTGGGGTTGAGAAGACTTAGCTCTGTTAATCGGGCTTGTGGTGCTAAGTTGATGTTACACACCTACCAACCTCGCCCTTTCGGGTGGCGGGCAGTGTGATCCTTTACTTATATTCAACTCTAACTCATTTTCCTCAAGTAAATTTACATAACATATCAGAGTTTAAGCAGTAGAGCATACACTGGTTTGAACAATAATATACTAATAAAATACTGAAAAATAGACATTACCTCGAAGGGATCAAAATATACAGTCATCCAGATAATGGTGTCTGATAGGTCAAAATAAAATACTACAGTCATCCAAATAATTGCAAATAGTATTCAAAAGAAATTGTCACCATCCGTCATCCCACTATCTCTGCTCCGGGGTCTTACCTATGTCACCCCGCTCTGCTCTAGACAAGCTGCTAGTGGACTTAAAAGGGGCTGGGATTCATAAGTGAATCCCAGAGTAACCGTTAATCTCATATAGAATGTATAACTATGCATGTAAGAAAAACCAAGGATAAAAGCACAAACTACGTAGCATTCAGTATCATGCACATAGCAAGGCACACAGCCAAATCCGGAACTAGAAGTCCTAATAGCACATAGCACAGACTGCAGTGGCCCTAATAGCACACAGCACAGACCACCGGGCACGACACACAAAAAGGCCCTTATTGCTCACAGCATGTTCCGGTTCTAGAGTACTCGGAAATAAATGATAACTAAATGTATGCAATATACAAGGTAAAACATATATACACAAGTCACACAAAGTATATGAGGATTAAGGTTACTACCTGGCAGTCGACCACATATATAAATGAATTTCTTCGGTGCACAATATCACAATAGCCCTAGAATAGCAAAATATAAATGTAAATAATTTCTCCTCAGTAAATATTTCTTTTTGATAACTTAAAATAAGCTTAATTCACATGTCCATATTTACTAAATTCCTTTTCTTGTCATGGAATTTAATATGAGCTCATATTCCCTTCATTTTTGTCATTTTTTCAGGATTTCCCAACAAATAGTGACTAATTTTAAAAAATTCACAATTAAATCTAGGAACTTTCTTTGAGTTGATTCCAAAGCTTACATTACCCTTATTATGTCTATTTTCTACCAAAAATACTATCTTGGGCCAGCGTTAAACGAAAATCAGTTTATAACTTGAAATACCTCTGCTGTCCGAAATTAAGCCCAGAATCAGAGGGTCATTTTCAAAAATTAATTTTTCTTAGTACACAATTCAGAAAAATGCGTGTTACCTATCAAATTAAAGTTTATGATGTCTACTTTAATCCTGTAAAATTTCATGGTAATTCAACAACATTCACTACCCCAAAAACGTTCCACAATTTAGCTGTCTGCATAGGGTTTTTAGGGTAGGTTTCAGGATTTCGGCATAATTCAATCCCGAAGCTTCTGTAATTCTTACCAAACCTCTACCCTACATAATTTTTTTGTTTTGAACACAATGGAACCATTAAAATGACCAAATTCCCACTCCTTAGGTCTGCCCTGTTCAGACCGAAATTACCTTTAATTATAACAATTTGCCAATTCACAATTTATCCACCAAATTAGGTTCTTATGCTCTCAAATCATCATATAATCATATATTCATGAATAAATTACCATAAGCCTCCAAAATACCTAATTGGCTGAAATAAAATGTTCCTTAACATTCTCAAAATTCAACCAAACTTCAAATTAATTCAGTTCAAATCAAAGCTTATGCTTACCTTATCACGATTTTGCAATTGGTTCGGAATTCAGGCAGTAGCTCGGCTAATCCAATGACTCAAAACTCCCCCTATGAGAAAACTGAAACCGTAAAATTGAAGCTCTCGAAGAGTAGAACAATATTTTTGAAGGGAGTTTTTGGATTGGAAGTGGTTTGGTAGGAGATTTCAGCTAGTCTAATTTTCTCTCTCTTCTTCCCATTTCCTACGCCATTTTCGGATGATTTTTGAGCTCTCCTCTTTCTGTTGCTTGATCTAGCCGAATGAGGATAATATTAATCATAAGACTTGATGGATATTTATCAAGTCAAGGTCGGTGGGAGAATGGTGGAAATTTCATGACACTATGCTTACCTTTAATTACAATCATACCATCGGTCATTTATTTGTTCACCAACGTGCATCTGTGGCATCATTTTATATATATATATATATATATATATATATATATATATATATAATTATTTTGTTTGACCGAACAATGGATGAAATTAGTGATGATTTGAATGATATTTCAAGCCCAAAAGTCGGTGGAATTATAGGCATATTATAAGACATTGAGTTTTGCTCCTTATTTCCATTATGCCATTAACTTTAATTCCAATCATTGTGTTGACCGTAATGAATGGAAATAAATAAGGAATAATGGATATTACAGTTGACATGGAACCTTGTGAAGGGTGCGAAGGGCTTATGGGCTGAAATCTTTTTCCATAAGTATATGGTGAGAGATAGTGATTCCCTTATTACTTATTGTCCAAGCGACTCGATCTAAGCTATGGAGATTTGTGTGTGATCAAAGGGAGATTGTAGAAAAAGGTGCAAAGTGGCTTGTTAAGAATGGTTTGGCCACCAATTTTTTTTCAGTGATTGCTGGGTAGGAGATGGTTTAACGCTTAATCAGTTTTGTCTTCGTCCTCTCTCGGCTGAAGAGGAGAATTATGTGGTTGCTGATTGGGTTGAGGTAGGAAATTGGAATATCACTAAAATCTCTTCAGCCATTAGCCCTGCAGTTATGAGGATAGTAGCTGCTATTTTACCTCTGAGAGTAGATGCAAATTTTGATTGTCTGGTGTGGGGAGCTTCCACAGATGGTCAATTTTCAGTTAGTAGTGCGTATTTTCTTATTGAATCTAATCCATTATCTACTCGTGATAGTATCTTTAAAGTCATATGGAAATGGGGTGGTGCTGAAAGAATCCGTGTTTTTATGTGGAAGGTGGCTTTGAACAAGTTGCCTACCAACGTATGGAGGAGTTCTTGGTCCTAGAGTTCTCCATTATGTGGAATGTGCAATTCTGGTCTTGAAGATATTTTGCATATTTTACATAATTGTGCTTATGCTAGGAATATGTGGTCTGTTTTTATTAAACCAAGGTATATGACTTCCTTTTTCACCTTTAATTTGAGAGATTGGCTTAACCTTAATCTAAAACAACAATTAGGGTGTAAATGGGAGGGATATTGGGATCTATTCTTTGGAGTAGCCATATGGAAACTTTAGAATTGGAGAAATAATTGTATCTTTGATTGTAATTTCTCTAAGCCTCAGAATCCTAGGCTGTCCATCTCTATGCTTTGGTCTAGTTTTGTGGCTCTTTCTGGTTATGCAGGTAGATCGGTTCAACAGGGAGTGGCACAAATGACAGGTTGGGAGAAACCTTCTTTTGGTTGGTTGAAACTTACTGTGGATGGGGCATCATCTTTGTCTTCATCTAATGCTGGATGTGGTGGGGTGCTTAGGGACAATCTGGCCAACTGGATTGTGGGCTTTGCCAAACTGATTGGTGATTGCCAGGCTAGTTCAGCGGAGGAATGGGCCATTATTGAAGGTCTACAACTTGCTTGGGATCTTGGTTATAGGAAGATTATTTTAGAATCGGATGCTGATTTTGTAATTAATTTTCTTTTGGATATCTCTTGTTCCACTTGTAGTAACTTAATTTTAAAAGCTCGTGAGCTATTAGCTTTAGATTGGCAGGTGGACGTTAGATCTATTCCAAGAGAATCAAATAGAATTGCTGATTCCTTGGTTAAGAGGGGTCTAACTAATTCTATTATTCTTGATGAGTGCCCAAATATGTAAAGAAATTAGGTTGACCAAGAGAGTTTGAGATTAATTTCCCCTTTGATATAATGTTTCATTGTGTAATGTAGGCTCAAAGCCATCTTTTCTAGCAAAAAAAAAAAAAAAAAAAAGAAGCAAACAAATGTGTCCTTTAAATGGGCATAATACAAATGCAAGGTTATTTTTTTTAGTCATGGAAAAAATATAATGAAATTAAAATATTAATTAGATTATTTTCAGAGAAAAAATCATTCACTTTGGTTGGATAGTTACCAGAAAATTTTTTTAAACAAATTTTAAAATTATTTTATTTAAAAATAAAAAGAAAGTAGAATCTCTCACTTGATAGACTATAAGCATGTTATTAAATTGATTGATGAAACAATACAATTGAGGTGTACGTAGCATTAATAAGTCACAAGCATTATTAAATTATCATTGTGTTTAATTATTATTGAAAAAGTATTTAGGAAGAAATTGACAAAAATTAGAATTTTGTTTTATAGAACTAAGCTCAACTCTCAAATGTTGTCCTATAATTAGGATTGAAGGGAGTATTTATTAAGTTTAATGACATAAATTTAGATAATTTAGTTGTCCTTAATTATATGATTTTTCTTTCTAAAACAATAGGCATAACACCCCCCCAAAAAAAGCAAAACTATACTTAAAATATCTGCTGCTAATATGCAATAACATTAGAATTTAGATAATTCAGTTATCTTTAAATACGATTTTTCTTTCTAAAACAAAAGGCATAACACCCCCCCCCCCCACCCAAAAAAAAAAAGTAAAACTACTTAAAATATCTCCTGCTAATATCATGCAATATAATAACATTAAATTTGTTATAAAAATAAAGGAAATTTGGGATAAGAAAGAAGAGCAATACAGGAGAAAAATTTTGAGAGAAAGAAGGCTGAGCTATTTTCATTCATTTATATTTTTTGGTAATTGCAATGCTATGTACCAAATTTCTATTTATAAGCTTTTAAGGGTCAAACCAAGAGTCGCCATTAATTTTGGATTTTAGTTTCCCAACATGTATTTATGAATACTGACTAGGATATGGGTCAATAGGTATCGACACAATTAATATTCATAATAATCCCTTTTTGACGTTTATTATGAATATATCTCATTAAAAACTTTAATTATGAAAAATCTAGAAAAAATCAGTATGAAAAAAACCTAACAAAAGAAAAGAGTACACAATATATATTGAAGCCATCTCATTAAAAAACTTTACTACAAAAACCATGTGGGACAAAACCTCAGTTAAAGAAAAAAGTACAACATTGTTATTACTCCCTTGATGGCAACATCAATTTTACTCCCGCTAATAGCAATATCACTTTCAATGTCTTTTTGGGTATATCATCCTTCTAGCCAGTAAACTATGAATGATACATTATTATTAAATGTTTTTTGCTGAAATGTATTTCTCTAACATATCTTCTAAAGATATGTTAAAGGGTTTAATATTTCTACCTTTGAAGCAGAAACATTTTTTTTGCCGCACTCACATATAAGTGAGTGGGACCCATTTATTTTCTCACTCTCTTTTTTTAATAATAGGCTCCACTCACTTATATGTGAGTGCATCAGAAAAAACGTTTCTGCCTTAGAGGCAGAAACATTAAACCCTATATTATAAAATCAATTTATTCTACCTTTATTTTATTTACTGTGGAAACAATGAAAGAAAAGTATTATGAAAATTACCAAATCTTATTTTCATTATTCATTGTGTACTTGTAAAAACTAAATTTTACCAATAAAATCATAATGAATACAATATTAACATGATATCTAGATATTCTCATAAAATATTAAGGTACTGCTAGAATATCAAATTCAATATATATATGGCAAGAAAAATCATCTTTGGACATGTTTTTGGAATTTCATATCCTTTAAGGATTCTTATGCAAAAAAAAATTATTTAGTGAGCTATATGTATATGCTATATATAACAATATTAAACAGACACATAATTTTTCTTTCATATACTGTCAGAATAATAATATATACAAAATGATTATATCCACCACAAAATCATATGCATCATCATAATCATCGTTAGACTTTGTGAAAATTTTGATTTTCACATAATCACAAATATTTATATATCCCATAATACTATCATATTTCTAGTGTGTACTGTAGGTGCTTAGTTGTCTCAGTATAATCATATTTTCATTACATATTTTTCCATTTATACTTTTCTTTTGACCAATCATCTTTATGTCCCAAAGATTAAAAAAAATATATAAAAAAGATGTAATATAAATTCCTGCATTTTAAAAAAAAAGTCTATAAAGACCTGAGTTGATATAAATTTTAAATATCAAATTACCTTATTGATTAGTGTATATCACTATATTGATAAATCATAAAGTGATCATTGCAAGTATATATATGTTAACAAAAGCAGATCTCGTTAATAATTGTATGTGATTATATTGACAAGTCATAAAGTGGTTATTGATGGGTACATCGATGTTAACTAAACTAATTCCTTATGTGACTATATTGACAAAGTATAAAGTAGTTATTGACAAGCCCATCAATATCAATAAGATAAGTTCTCGTTTGAAATATATATAACTAAGTTCCCTAGGTACTTTTTTAATAGGGGAATATAATGTATGAAACTTTTTAAACATTTTATCTTATCCTTAGGACTTGAGTGAGATTTTGATGAAATGAGGGAACCTGATGAAAGTGTTGTGAACGTTGCTAAATACAATGCCTTTTACTTTGATGGTTATTTTATATCTTAGTTTGTATTATTTTAACAGATAGATCTTGTAGCTCACTGATTACCAAATCTTTTTGTGTTGAAGGATGGTGGGATTAAATCCTGACAAATAAACATGAGCACGGGGGCTTGTCGGTATAGAAGGTGGCTAAGGTTTTTTTTAGAGGCAATAAAGTAGAATCAACATTTCAAAATTTCATTTTAATGTGAAATATTTCTTAGGAATTTTACAAATTGGGATAACCTTTTTAGCATATTTAATTCTTCAAAACAATGTAATATAATAAAAATATTTGAAATTTAAAAAACTATTTTTATGGAATTTCAAATGGTATAATCTAAGCTTGTATATCCAAATTTTACCCCCGTCTGTTGACTTTCAATTCGTTGTTGAGAACTGCCATTACTTTGACCTTTTTTTTTTTTTATGAAATAAACTTGATTAAATAATCCGATATCAGATTATGCAATCCATAAAAAAAAAATTATATATTTATTTTTTATTTGAATATTATTTTTATTTATAATTTTGATCAAATATTTTTTCCATACTTATATTTCTTAATTACTAATAGGTTGATTTCTTATTTAATATCAAATGTATTTTATTTAATATTTACACTCGAACTTCACATATATTTTTAAATTATTTATTATAATACTTATAAAATGAAGATAATATTTTAATATTCATGTCACTCAATAAATTATATTTTATAATATTTATCATTAAATATAATTATAAAATTATAGGCAAAATTAAATTCATACTCTTTAGGTAATTGTACATTCATGAGTGTTTTTAATAAATGGAATCCAAACATTATCAAAAATTTTAAAGTCACTTATAAAAAAAATCCGAACAGAAATTATGATTAACAAATGATACTTTCAACCACATGCACTTATGCATATCATGATTATTTTAAAATCACAATTCTCTATCGCAAATTTAAACATGCCCTTTGTTAATAATGCGAGCACAACTTGATACAAGGTTTACAATTTACTATAAGAAGATAATGTAACATATATTTATAACAATGTAACTTATATATTAAACATATATTTATTTTTAGGCCAAACAAAATTTTTAGACGAAAGATTTTCTTCCGCGGAATTGGATTTCTCAAGTTGGAGAACAAAAAAATTATGCAAGGGGTAGGAGAGAATTTAACCCAATTTTTAAATTACTAATTATGCCACGTAACCAGATTAATGATTTGTTAGGTTCAGTGATCTAAATTAAAATTTGGGTAATTTAATTGTTTCCTACTCTCCTTTCTAAACAATTAGGCTTAAACCCACCTAACTAATCCTGCAAAAATAAAATCTTGCAATAAGATTAAATTAAAGGTGGGATAATGGAATATATCTAATAGTAGGGAAAATCACGCAATTATCGGATAATAAAATCTAGTTAGGTGTAATGAGATAATTTGATGGGATTTTTTTCCCCCAAAATAAATAAATTTCCAACAAAACTAACTTCACTAGTAATTCTCCCCTCCCTGCCCGGCACGAGGCCCTCAGTTACTTCATATCGGTTAACTACAGAAAATCGCAGTCCATAAACATTGCCCATTCTAATTTGCCGGCTGTTAGATCAAAGTTAATTTTTGTCTCACTCCCCTCATCCATATATATATTTGTTTTGTATTAACCGAATTATTCGACTGTTATTGATATATATAATTTTGGTTCCGTCGTGTTGTTAAACGATGTATAATTGTTTTTCTCGGCCGTTGCGTTTTCTCCTCCTTTCTTTTTCCACTACACAAGTTGCTTGCGGTCTCAAACAAACTGTAAGGTGGCTCTTTGAATTTACTGATTTTAAGTTTCTAACATACAAAATTGTGTAAATTGACTGTTAAGAAACTTAAAAATTGTCTGAGCTGGACTGGCTGTTAAACTATAAACTCATTAAATTCTTTAGTTCACTCGTTGATTTTACTAGGGGTGAGAAATCATAACTGAAAACCGAACCCAAGTTTATTCGGTTTTTTGGTTTCGGTCTATTCAGTTTTTGGTTTTTATATGATTTGTAAAATAGGCTTGTTTTGAAGTTTAGTGTTTGATGGGGTTTTTTTGAAATTATTTCGGTTAAAACCGAATTACCTCTGTAAACAATGTAGTATGTGTATTCTTTTCTTTCCTTTCAATTTTTACTCAAACAAATTCATGTGTCATTTCAATAAGCAAAGCATGTTGAGTAGACTTTGCCGCCATTTCACAGAATTCATGTATTTTGGTTGTTTTTGAGTAATATTGTAATGTATAATATTGTAGATTGATCATTTTACATAATTCACCTCAAACAAGAAGGCCCCAAAACCGAATTAATCGAAAAACTGAACTGAATTATTTCCGATAATTCAGTTTCTTTAGTTTCAGTTCGGTTTGGAAAAATGTATGTATTTCGCTTTTAACCGAACACCACACTGAAAAACCGAATGAAGATTTTACTATTACCTTTCTAGTTTACAAAATCTTATTAACTCAATTCTTAAATTAAATTCAGCGTTAACTTTTTCGATTTAATCATGATCGGCGACTTTATATATGAATTTCATAGAAATTTCATGGTTGAGTATGATAATTTAGGAATGTTGATTGATTTAATTTCAATTATTTGGATATAAACAATACTTAAATAAATTGTTGTCAATTTTATATTTCAATTATTTATTCATACAATTTCAATATCTATCTATTTATTCATACAAGGAAACTCTTATGCATTTCAAGTTCATAATACTGAGTTTTAATTCTTATTACAAGTTTATTTAAACTCACAAATTTGATAATCTGAGCTTTAACTTTCAACTTTTATTACAAAGCCAGTAAAAGGGCGCATGCAGTTCTTGTTCTTGTTTTAGTTGTTTCAACCTCGAAGTTATTATATGCTTGTTTTTATCTATTTTGAAGCAAACTATTGATCATACTAAATACTTTGGTTTTGAATTTCGAGTTTGGTTAGGAATGGTCATGGCACCCCTAGGGACCTTATCAGTGACCTTCTAAGAAATGTCATGGCTTCTATATATCATGGAGAACCTGCCCATCCAAGATGCGGTTAAGACCTGTATTCTATCAAGGAACTGGAGATATATGTGGACTAGTGTGCCCAAACTTGAGTTTAATGCTACATTTTTTGAAGACATATCTACTGGTGGACATATTAGAAGGCATGAAATTTCTAATGTAATCTCTGAAGTTCTCTTGCAGCACCATGGTCCCAGAAATGAGTTTATTCTATGCATTCCTCGTGCTTACCCTATTAGAATTAAATGCCTGAGTTTGTGGATTCTCTTCTTATCCCCACAAAACATAAGGTTCTTAAGCTCAAAAATCGACAAGCATATCCATATGAAATGTCGTCGTGTTCTGTAAATGAACAATGAAATCAGATTTGTCTTAGGATTGAGTCTCAAGGCCTACGTACCCTTATACCCTTATCAGGGATCAAAGTCCACCTAGTTCGACACAATACTAGACGTTTAGCTAGAGGGGGTGGGGTGTGTGTGGGGTGTGTACTCTGTGTATGCTGAATAGTAAAAGTGGAGTTAGTAGCATGTGCGTACCTTGTAAGTGTACACTAATGTATATATATATAGAGTGTACTTGGGGCCTTAATCCGCTATTTACTCCGTTTTTGGTGTACCACGTGGTCCCGTTCGTAACTGTTCCACTATCTGCATGGCCTATGGCGGTTAGGGAGATAATAGTGATAATATCTTACTAGATGATTCTCTACTCTTATTGACGGACCCTGTTAGCATTGGGCCTATTAGGATGAAGCCCAATCTGTTTGTCCGTAACACGTTGCATCTCTTCTTGTGTAAAGACTTGATTCGCTTGGAACTTATCAATTTTACACTGAGATCTCCACCTTATTTTGTTGTTGACTTTAAAAGTCTTGTGCAAGTTCACTTGCATTACATGCTAGTTGAGTCGCCAACAGTTGAGAGGCTCTTATCTCTAGTTGTCCATCGCGAGAGGGTCAGACCATTTCGTATTGTACTGGTTTTGATGATCTCAATATCGTCTCTCCCAATATAATAGTCTTAACCATAGAAGATTCTTGGAATATGAAGTCAATTTGTTTGGAGGAATCGGATAATCTAACGGATATCAAAATTGCACTTATAATTAAGATGCACGGAAAGCCTTGAACGGGGCAGAACGTCTAATTTGGTTAACATTTTCTCATCCTCGCCTAAAATTAAGCGACTTTGCCTGGTAAAAGGCTATATTCAGGTGAGAAAAAATTACAAGCTTTGAGCTTCTAGTGTCTTTTCTATATCTCGATAACACACAAACTAACTAACTATAGTCATAACCTCTAATTTAATATCCATCTTAATAACCATAAAATTTGCAGCTTTTTATTTGAACATGTACAGAGATACATATAAATACTGGGTTCTGTTTGGGTGTGTAGTATTTTGTCCACGGGGAACATTCCAGAGAAGCTTCCAAAAAGATGATCTACTCGTCAACACATCTGCAATTGAATGGTATTGCTTTCTCTGAACTGCGAGAGATTAATCTGCTTCATTGCTTACTCAAAAGCTTTCCTAACTTGGAACAACTCAAAGTCATGGTATGCAAGAAAATCATGTTTCATATCATTCAAATTTCAAACCATAGGTTTTGTTCTTAAAACTTTCATTTCGTTTAAGAGACATTGGTCGCTATAATAAAATAAAAATCTGAATCATTTTACCTTTGAGGAACTAAAACTAAAATGAAGATAGACTTAAGAAAGCAAAAATTGAATTAACCCTTTAGTTTCTTACAGAAATTGTTTGATCATTATTGTTGTTCTTATTGCTTGATCCGATTAACTGATCTTATTAATAATTCTATGACAATATTTTGGACCGACAGCCAAATGGGGGTCCTTTTCTGGGGCTCATCAGCAGTGGCTGCCACCTTCCTTGGCTTCGAACAGTGACTGTTGAAGTTTATATCATCTTTGAGAAGGTATTGGATTTAGTGGAATACCCACTCGCTGTTTCTCCATCTTTAGAGACTCTTACATTCGAAATTCGTCAACAAGAATCAGATGCTATTCAACTCTTGGAAGTTTCACGAATTCTTTTACAAATTAGGCGAGCCTCTCCAAAAGCAAAAGTCAATTTCATTCAGTTGATGTAACGGAGTAGTGAATTCTTCTTCATATGCATTTACTAACATGCTTTCCTTGTCATCTTTGATATTTGCCTTTATGATGTACTTTAACTTTTACTATTAATATCATTTGGTCATTTTATTAAAAAAAAAGAAAAAGAAAATGTAAGCTTTTTCCTTGGCCTGCTTTGACCTTCTAGGCTTCCTATTAGTTTCTGTTGGGTATTGGAGAAATTTTACGTTGGATAAAACATAAAATCTACAATATATAAATGATGCCGGTAGCTCTCTGTTTTACCATCTTGATTTTTCTTTTTTTTTCTTTTTTTACATATCTTGCTAGCCTCAATGTAGTTTTACTTTTTATACAATTATATACGCGCACACTTGTAAGGATGAACTGTGCATCTTAAATCTAACCTCAACTTTTCTTGCCATAAGTCATTTGCGTGTACTAATATAAGGATATTCTTTCATCTGATTATTAAAATTTATCTGACATAATCAAAACCCTGACTCTTAAGGCTAAACCAAGGAAAATTCAGAATTTTATGTACAAGGCGAGCAATTATCCATGATGATGATGAACATACAAATCAAACACAAAACTTCATAAACAATATTCTTTCAACTTGAATGCACTCCAGAGGAATTGTCAATAAAACTTAACATCCATCTATATGTCAGTGCCTTATAGTATCATTTGGAATCTTTAAAGCAATATATGCTTATATAGCTGACCTTGAGGAGATAATGTGGTGCTCCTGTACAGCTTATTCTGACATTTATACACTCGCACACAAATTACCTGGGACCAGAAAGCTCCATGGCCTGATTGAACAGTGTACAATCGTCGGTGAGATCGGAGTAGCGTTCTGAAGAAGATAGCTCATTTGCTCTGCTCCTTGTTGATTCAGATGATCCCTTTGAAGCTTCCCATTTCTCTGCAAGGCCATCTCCTTCAAGCATTCTAACCACTTCAGACATTTTGGGTCTATGAGCTGGAAGGAACTGGGTACCCAAGAGTGCTATTCGAACTAATTCTTCGAGTTCAATTCTGTCATAGTTGTTCCTAAGGTCCTTGTCAATCAACAAGTCAAGTTTCTTCTCTTGATGCATTTTCCTCACCTGCTTATATAGCATTTTCATAAGTCATAACCATCTGTACATTCAAAATGATTAAGAGATCAACCAACGATGGTCAAATTTGGCCTTAATCAAATCGCTGTATAAAAAAGAGCAAATTGGGGGAAGTCTCAAATGAAAAGTTTTATTGGTAAGAAGGACCTTATAAATTTCTATACTCAAAAAGTGTCTCTACTCTACAGACTTTGTATATACAAAGTATCAATACTCTCTGATTTAGGTCCTTCTCAACAATAAAATTTTCAATGAGGGACTTTTTCCCAATTCCCACTAAAAAATTGATTAAGGGATTGATTCTATTTTGATTACCCAATTGAGCATGGCTCCTTTCTGGTTAGCTGCTTTTCCGAATTCAAGAGCTGTGCGGCCGGAGATGAGTTCGAGGAGAAGAATGCCAAAGCCAAAGACATCAGTTTTATCAGAAGATTGGCCTGTTGAGAGGTACTCTGGTGCTATATGGCCAACAGTTCCTCGAACAGCTGTGGTGACATGTGAGTCCCTATGGTCTAACAGCTTAGCCAACCCAAAATCCCCAACCACAGCTTCACAATACTCATCAAGCAATATATTTGCAGCCTTCACATCCCTATGAATAATCTTAGGTTCACATTGCTCATGTAGGTATACTAACCCTCTTGCTGCTCCCAAAGCTATCCTCTTCCTTGTGCTCCACTCTAAAGTAGGCTTTACTGAACCAACAAGAAGAATAACACAAAATCTTTACTCTACCTCAATGCAGATATGTAGATATAGAAAGTTGCTATATATGTACAAGGAAAAATGTCTGATTACAGCCAATAGTTGTGGGGTTGAATGAGTGATCTGATATTTCCAATAAATGTGATGAAATATAAGAATCAGAATATTTTGAGGAAACCTTTTATGAAAGATGGAAAGAAATGAATTTACTAATGTTATTTTATTATTATTTTTTAATTATATTATACTAGCAAGACATAAGTTTCATCCTTAACGAAATGGGGGCAGCTATGGCACATTGCAGTGCGGTGAACCGTCCACTGCCCCCATATGCAGTATAAAAAAATAAATAGAAAAGAAAAGCTCTCTCTCTCTCTCTGTTTTGTTTTGGGGGCAATGGACGGTCGAGTGGACCATAGCTGCCCCTAAGGAAACCTTCAAAGTAGTTGGGAGTAGGTTTAATTAAGCAAGTAGTTTCTTTTTGCAAGTATGCTTACTTTTTGGTTAAGAAAACCTTGTCTGTATATAGCATATAGCCCAAGGTAGTCTCTAATATGGAGACATATAATTTGGATGAATGAACATTTTGAAGCCTCTCTCCCTCCTTTGTTGAATTCTCTCTCATCTCTCCCTCAAATTTTTGTTCCGTTTCCCTTCCCTCTCCCATAATTTTACATCTCTTTTTCCTAAACCTCCTCTGTTTGAATTAAAACCAGTGTGTGTAAATGTATGTTGCTTCAAAATGCTTCAGAGTTTGAGCATTGTGGATTGATTGAAGAAAATCTACTTCCCTTTTAACACACTTGACAATACCCAAATCTAAATTAGTGAGGAGTATTAAATCTAAGACCTCCCAAAGGAAAGTTGGTAATACCTTTGAGACGAGAAGCGACACTACCATTGGACATGAAAGGGTAAACTAAGAGTCTCTCTGTAGGAGTGATGCAGTATCCATAGAGACGAAGCAAGTTTCGATGTACAGCGAGGCTGATCATCTCAACTTCAGTCTGAAACTGAATCTCCCCTGTAATGGCACTTCCATCTCTAAGCCTTTTCACAGCTATGACCCCACCATCTGATAGATAGCCTTTGTACACATTCCCATATCCTCCTTTCCCAACCAAGTTCTTGCTGCTGAACTTGTTCGTCGCAACCTCGAGTTCTCTTATGTGGAACTTCCTCAAGTTTCCAAGGCCCACATCTTCTTGCATTTGTTCTGTGATCAGAAAAATCCGAGAACATGACTTGTTATGATGTGGAACTAAAGAGTTTTTTCTTCTTTTTTTTTTTTAATTATGAAATAATGCAGAATAATTATGATTCATCACTAACCATTAATATCAGAGAAAACTTGTTTGCTTGATCTTTGTCTCCACCAGAGGAAGCCAAACACCAGAGTTAGTAAGCTGATGCAGCTTATTGTTAAGGCAAGTGCCAAGACAAGTTTGTGATTCTTTTGTTTACTGGTGGCTTGTGAACCTGGGGATGTATTTCTCAAGCATCTGTATTAGAGTATTATAAAACAAAAAGAAACTATGCCCCAGAGTGTCCTGTGGTACTTATAAGTTAAACTTTTTTTATTCAATATAAATTTTTTGTCCTTTCAATATTTCTTGTGCATAGTTTTTTGCAACCGATCTTTTTGAGTTTTAATTTTATAATAATAAGTACAATATTTTTTTTCCAAAAAATTTTAAAAGGTAACAAAAAGGAAAAAAGATATGTAGCTAAAAAAAGAAATTTATGTGTGTGTGCGTGTGTGTTTGTATGAATAAAAAAAATATTGTGTAACAACAACTTGCAAAAGAAAAATTACAATAATACTTCTTTTTTGTTAAAATTATAAAGGACTCTCTTCTATCTACAACCCTTACATAAATTTATTGTAAGAAAATATAAATGACCCGAATTCAATCTTCAACTGGATTTTTCAGAAAGTACATAGACTTTTTTTCCTTTTATTTTCTTAAATTATGCTTACTTTAAAAATATACCTGTAATTCCAATAAATTGAAGTAAATTTGTAAAATTTACTCTTTCATTCAGAAAAAATATGTTTATAATTTTGAAAGTCAAAGACAGATAAATAACAAAAGAACAAATTCAAAGATGAAAATCAAGAGGAACCAGAGGCATAAGAAAGAACTGCAATATATTCAGAAAATTTGATTACCTCGAGAGTTATTAAAACTAGTAGAAAGTTGTGTTGTTCTGAAGCAATGTTGGTCAGTTCTACTGGCACAAATCAGGGGATTTCCTAGAAGACTGTTTCAAGAGATATAAAGTAGTTATCAAATAATGAACCGAAACTATATTCTTGACTTAATGTGAGTGAGAAAATAATAGCAGTTCGGAATCTCAAGTTAAAGATGTTTGTACTTTTCTGTCCCCTGTTTGAATAATATTTTGTCCTAGAGTCATCTTTAACTACGACATCTTCAAGTGTAAAAAACAAATCTGATTAAAATGATAAAAGGCCTAAAGAAGCAAGTTGATTACTTGAATGTTTTTGCATTTATTGTAGGTAGAGGTCCAGTCAAGTTATTATAAGATATGTCCCTGTAAAAAGTTCAGAAGAGGACAAAAAAAATAATCAGAAATGAAACTGAAGAAGGAGAACAAGAAGTAGAAAAAAAGGGAAAAAATCGGTGAAAAATCCCTGTATGGAAATTTTTAGTCAGAAAGATCTGATATGTATTTATTCACAGAAATTACTCGTACTTTGTACGATTTCTTACACAGAAAGTGTCAATACTTGAATTCAAATCCTTATGGCCAATGAAATTTCCAAACAGAGACTTTTAACCGATCTTCCCAAAAGAAAGATGAAGAAAGAAAGAATATTATGGTAGAGAAGGCTTGAAGATACTTACAGAATAGCAAGCTGGGTCATGTGAGCCAAAGAGGAAGGTATTGGTCCTATAAGACTATTATTGTTCAGCCTCCTGATTTACAGTTCAAATTCCAATGATCAGATTCTATAACAAGGAGGAGATTATTTAAAGTGGAATTTTTCTTAAGAATAATATTCTTCTTCTTCTTTTTCAACTTACAGATAATTGAGACTCTTCATGTGGGAGAGACTCTCTGGAAGTTGACCAGTGAAGGAATTATGAGAAAGATCAAGAGTTTGAAGCTTTTGCATCATCCCAACCTCAGAAGGAATTGGTCCTGTTATATTATTACCTTGCAGGCTCCTGCAAAAATTGTAAATTAAATAAATGATAACTTAGAACAAACGTAAAAGATTTCGTTATGATAAAAAGATCAAACCCATGAAGAGATCCTGGATTGGTTACTCACAGATTGATGAGATTGGTTAAGTTGCTAATGCTTGGGGAAAGAGAACCAGAAAAGTTCTGGCTTGGAAATTCCCTAATAAGAAGAAAGAATTAAAAGGAACTAAGTAAAGTTAAAGAAATCAAAGTTGTAAATTACAAATTTTGTTTGTAAAACTTACAATTTAATCACAGAACCACCAGTGCAAGATATGAAATCCCAGTTACAAGGTTCCACATCATACATATCCCAATTATGAAGGGCATTGTTGGGATCCTTTAAAGAACTTTTAATTCCTATAAGAGCTTGTACTGCATGGATATATATATATATAGTACGGGGACATTAGTTTTATGGCTTATGATTTAATTCTCAGATATGATAAAACTAAAGTTGTCATTACCTTCATAGTTGACACCATCAGAAGAAAGCAACTCAGATACTGAAGTGCAGAAGAAGAAGAAGAAGAAGAAGATGATGATGAAGAAAGCTGAAATGGAGAAAGAAACATCTTCTCTTCTTTTCATTATTGATGAATCAGAAGAAACTGACGATTATGAGATCAAAGAATAAGGCTTCAACGGAAGTCAGTTCAAGATGTATATTAAGAGGAAAATTAAAGAGAGAGAGAATTGAAGGTTTTGATTGATTTGATAAAGTCAGCTCAACATGAAACGGTACTTGGCTCTTGTTCTTGTCATGTTCACATCTCAGAAAGAGGAATCGCAAGTATTCTTCATGTTTTTGGACCAGAAAAATGCTTCATGTAATAAATTTCCAAAGTGGTAATTAATTAACAGATAAGTTTATATGTTTGATAAGTTTCTTCATTAAAAACTTAACTGTGAGGTGCTTATGTATGGTTTTTTTTATAATTAACTTACTTTGCATATTTCAAAATTCCCCAAACAAAAGTGAAGGGAAAGAATATATGAAAGTAGAGCCACTTGTATGACATTTTGAAGATAAATGAAAAAGATGGTTGAAAAAGAAAGTTCCTTCAATCATGGATTGGTGTAGAAAATAAAGGGGTTATTCTGTTTCATTAAAATTTAAAAAGAATATTAATAGTAAATAGAGACTGACAAGTGATGAAGAATCATCTGTTAAGCACTGTAAAAATTAAAGTTGCTTGCTGATTTGTTTAATCACACGTACCAAGGAAGGCCAGAGGAGATAAAGAACACTTTAGTTTGTTATGTCTCCAAATCAAAGTTCAATAGAACATATAGTTATCGTAATAAACTAACAGGGTATCTTGCTTTGAAAAGAAAAAGTTGCCCCCCCCCCCCCCCCCCCCCCTCCCCACAGGATCCTAATAAGTCAACACTTTTTAACACCACCACTAAATTGGTATCGAGTTCAGTTGAGTTTTTATTTTATACGAACCACATTATTATTAGCACAAATTCTCTAAAAAATTTTCATATATTAGTATGATATATAGAAAACTCTAACAATTGACCCCCGAGAGAGATTATTGTATGCGAAACAGCAACAAGTTTGAACCTATGCTTAGTTTGAAACTTTCGAAGAAATCACTGAAGGGACTTTTAACATTTGCTTTTAGTATCACAGGACGACTTTTTTTTTAGGGGATAGTGTAAGCAACTGTCGTTGAAAAATTTTAAGATAGATTACTGTTCATAAACTGTCGTCTTAAGTGATTGAGATAGATTACTGTTCATAAACTGTCGTCTTAAGTGATTGCGTAAAATATAACACTAGCTCGTTGTAAGTGAGACTTACAACAATAGTTTTACAAAAACATTCGTTATAAATAAGACTTATAATGTCTGTTTTCTTTACAACAGTCATGTATATATATATATTTTTTATACACTATATTCGTGAATCTCACTTACAATGACTATTTTTTAAAAAGCAGTCATGTACTTTTTTTGTTGTTGTAAATACTATATTTGTAAGTTTCCCTTATAACAACTGTTTTGACGCAACAGTTTGTTCTATGCCAAACAATTGTCTTTATTTTGTTTTCTAAAATATATTCTTATTTTCTGTCCATAGCTTTTTAGTAAGAAACAACCAAAACAAAGATATAAAAACTGAGTAATATATACAGTGCCAATTCTCATAACAGAGAATAAAGAAAACTGAGTGATCACATTATAAATGGTGTAAATCATATTCTTAGAATCCCATTTCCACTTCAGATTAAAAAATGAATTGTTCAGATTTCATATTTTCTAAAACTATTATTATTGTATTTTATAATTTAATTTTACAAATTTTGTTTATGTTCCAGTTATGAATAGTGTAGATCATATTGTAACAGTTTAAATTTATTTATTTATATTTAAAATAAGGGTTAAGGTGCAAAAATACACATAAGTTTTTTTTTTCAGAAGTAAAAATACATATATGCTTTTTTTAGGAGCAAAAATACACATGTGGTTATCATTTTGGTGCAAAAGCCACATTTCATTGTTAAGTCATTGTTTACCGTGATGAGAGAGAAAAAGATGAGGTAAACAATAACTTAACGGCGGTAAACAGTGACTTAATGGTGAGATGTGTCTTTTGCACTAAAATGGTAACCACATGTGTATTTTTGCTCTTCAAAAAAGCATATATGTATTTTTGCTCATGGGAAAAAAGCTTGAGTGTATTTTTGCACCTTAACCCTTAAAATAATACTTTTATAAAATATGAAATATAAACCATCTATCTTCTTACATTGATGATGGAGATGAGATTTTGAAAAAAAAAAAAAATGAGATAGAGAATTTTCTGAGAGGACCCAAACCCCTATAATTGGGGGAGAAAATTTTTAATCTTTGAGCCCATGTTTAGATGGAAAGAAAATTGGGGGAGAAAAAAATACCACGTGGAATTTTTTTGTTTTTTTAAAAGTTAATCTTTTTGGCTATTTTAGGAATTTTTCCTTCTTAATATTCACTACTACATATTAGCACATAGTTAACGCTCCATATTTAACAACTTTCATGAAATCATGATATATACATAGGAAGAGTTACGAGAATGAGAGATAACGATTATTTAAAAGAACTGTTAAATATATGAGATAACATTTGACGGTTTAATATGAGCACCAGGGATATATAAGTTTGTTTTTTTTTTTTTTATAAAAAAATGGTATCATTTACTTGACGGTTGTATGTAAAACATCGTTAAATATATGCTATCAATATTTGATGATTTTATATGACTTGTGATATATAAGTTTTATTTTTTTATTTTTTGGGAAAAAAATGGTTTCATTTACTTGACAGTTGTATGTAAAACATTGTTAAATATACGCTTCCAACATATGACGATTGTTTATGGAAACACCCCTTAAACTTATATATATGACGCTTTTTCAAAATAAACAGTTACATATACATAGGACTTTCAAATCCATTTCCAACCCTATTTTATTGTGATTTCATACTTCCATCATTTCTATGCGTACTAAGTTAACAGCTTCGACCACTCCTTTTTAGCATCCCTATTGTTATTTCCCCCCCTGTGTGGAGGCATTTGTGGCTTGTTCTGAGTTCTTCAAAGCACTGAAAGTTTTGCGTCCATTAGCATAAAGGTGAGAAATTTCTACCCTTAACTAGAGTTAATGATTCGAACTTGATGCAACATTCATTTATACGTTGAGAAATTTTTGGGTTCTAGGTTTAGGGTTCTTCAAAACTCAAGAACCTATGCTTGTTGCTCTGTTCTGGGCTGTGAGTATAATGTACAAAGCCTTTTCCATTTTTAGGGTTAAAATGCAAGAATATACATGAGCTTTTTCTCAGGAGCATCCAGCACCACGTGCTTTTTTTTGAAACAAAAATACACACGTGGTTGTCATTTTGAAGCAAAAGTCACATTCCACCGTTATGTTACTGTTCATCACCATTATGTTACTGTTCACTTTATTTCTTTTTCTCTCATCACAGTGAACAATAAAATAACGGTGGGATGTGACTTTTGTTCCAAAATAGTAACTACGTATGTATTTTTGCTAAAACAAAAAAACATGTGGTGCTGGGTGCTCCTGTAGAAAAAACTTATATGTATTTTTGCACGGTAACCCTTTATATTATGCTAAAGGTTTTAATTAGCAATTCCATATCTTTAAAGTGTGAGACTATGTAATACCCGGATAATTATTTATCTGGAATATTATATTGACAAATAAATACCTATTAAAAATAGGTGAATTGGTGGTCTCAAAACTAGGGAAATAATTACCTTATTTCTTAAAGGTAATTTCTCATGAAATTAGGAGAAATAAAGAGCTAAAAATTTCCAAGTGAATTTGTGGGTTATGAGATACCCTGAGAATATTATGATAAATTCTGAGAGGCAACTAAATATTCATTAAAAATTAGAGAGTATGTTGTCTCTAATTTAGGTAATTTATAAGATTATTTTCCTTGGGAAATAATGAGGCAAAATTAAATATCATTTTGGGGAACATAAATTGCCCCATGGTTTTTAATATTTTGCATAATGCATAAATTATCAATTTCAGTAAAATAGTTGTGAGATAATAATTATTACTAATTAAGAAAATTGTCAACAATTAGTAAGTGATTAATTAGATAATTAATGGCTAATTGTTTAGACATAAGATAAAGAGAAAAAGGTGAAGATTACTTAAAATAAATATATATATATATAAATAAAAACGAAAATTAGAAGAAAAATAAAGAAAAATGAAATGAAAATTAAGAAATTAATATCTAGATATTTGCATTAAAATAACATTATAAGTTAAGACATGTGATAATTAAGTATTATTATAATAATAAAGAAAGGTGAACAGGATAAATGAGAACGGATAGAAAATAATTCTGTTGCGAGAATCTGGGGATGGGTTAGGGTTAAGCAAAACCAGAACATATTATTAGTCAGTGGATTGTTATCCAGAAGTTGATACCGGCCGAAGTTATTTCTGTAATCGGACACGAATACCGAGGATTTTCGGCAGATAACGGAATGTCCTTGCTGGGTATATAAGGGTAGAAGAACCCAGTATTCTTGAAGAGGAAGAAAAGACCTTCAGCGTCTTGTTCCCGGAATTTTAAGATTTTACGAAATTTCGCGATCAGGATACCGAGCCATGAGTTTTACCTGATAAAGCAAGATGACATAAGGTTTAATGATGCAGCAGGGATGACATCATCCTTAAGAGGTGTAAGGCCAAGATCTAGCCACCTCAGAAAAGTGCAATCCGACGGCTCAGATTTCGTCTGACAAAGCATGAATAGTGACAAGATTTTCACTATAAATACCCCTTGCTCCATTTCAAATCTTCACACCATTTCCTTTCAAGGAGGCCGAAAATTTAGAGAGGAAGAAGAAGGAGGAGTCTGGGGAATTTTACAGCAAATCTCTGAGTAAGTCTTCGGTCCCTAGTCTTTAGTTCGGTAATTCTTTCGGTAGTTATAATAGGAATGCTAGAATAGTCTTTAATCTTCATATTTTAAGAATAAATATGATATTTATTTTAGAAATATGATAGAGGAAAGGCTATAGCAAAAATTTTGAGAAATTAAAGTCAAAATAGCGAAGCTCTGGCGAAATTCCGCCGAATAGTCAAACCAGGGGCAAAATGGTAATTTGTACCTAAAATGCCTGTTATGATATCAAATATTGATAAATGTGATATTATCATTATAGGATATCAGTAATCTTGTCCCGCTATCATTTCGCCGTCGTTCCGCTGTTTTCCGTCAAAAGTACATTTTATCGTCAACGTACTAAACGCTCGTCAACGAAGGTACGTTCGCATACTATAACACTAAATCTGATGTTTATGTTATGCATATATGTGGTATGTTTGCATATAAAGGTTAGAGAGTATCTGTAATGCTGGGAGCGATATGTCCATATGCTGGGAGCGATATGTTTGCATGCTGGGAGCGATACATATGCACTGGTTATGATAGTTTGCTTGAGTATGCTATTTGGTGTTGTGGTATTTGTCGTTCATATATTGTGTATGTAAACATGAGGTTAACCGTTACCTGGGGTCTGTATGCATGGGATCCCAGCTCTTAACATAGCGTCAGGTTCAGGAGAACCAAGGACGGAAGACAAGGGGAAACGCAATCAGGACGCATAGAAGACCTGGCTGTAGACATCCTTTTGACATTCCGGCAGAAGCCTTCCTAATGTTGTTTTACTTCATTTTTGAACCACACGGTTACTATACCGCTATTGTACCCAGCTTTTGAATTCAAAGTATCAGTTACTCTTCCGCTCAAATAATCTACTCTGATGATTTTAAATGATTTTTGATGAAAAAATAATATTCCGCTTTTGAAAATTTGGGATGTTACAGACTAGCTATTGCATTCATGACATGGTCATGAACTTTCGTGCAAAATTTAATATTTTGGATGCTGCATTTTCAACTTGAGGAATTTGGGTAATCTAGTTGTGCATATGGATTTCAGTTTCAACTTGAGGAATTGCCTAGTTGGCTATAATTTTGCATGATATTGTGATGTTTAAATTAAATTAGCTTAAGCCTATGTCACTACAAAAAAACTGACGTTTGGTAGCGGTTAAAATTGTGTGTTTGTAGCGGTTTCTACCGCTACAAATGATAGTAGTAGCGGTTTAAAGAACCGCTACAAAATACACTGTGACAAAATGTTTAATAGCGGTTTTCTAAAACCACTACTCATGTAATAAAACTGCTACTATATTAGTAGCGGTTTTAAGTTACCGCTACAAGATGCGATTAAGATAACAAACTTCAAAAAAATTGGTGTCAAAATTTTGTAGTGGTTGTAAAACCGCTACAAATATTTGGATACAATTTCATAAAATTTGTAGCGGTTTTAAAACTGCTACAAAATATTGAAAAATTGGGAAAAAAAACATAACTTAAATCAATTGTTATAATATTATGTTGAATATTTTATTATTTAAATGATCGACAAATTAAATGATAATAGTTCATATTTTAAAAAGTGATTAATATTAAGTTAGATAAGGACTTATTATGTTGTATTCTTAATATTATGTAGGTATAATATTGAGAATGTGAATATAATAACGATTTATTATGTTGTCCCCTAAAAAACATGTTGTGGAAAGAATGTTGATGATGATAAAAGGAATGATGAGGAAATATATATCTTTAAAGTTCTGTATAAGAAAAAAAATGAGAGAAGATGAGAGAGAAGGGGATGGGAAGAAATGAGACAAAACGAGAGAGAAGAGGATGGGAAGAAATGAAGGAGTATGTGAAATGGGGAGTGGTGGGGATATTTATAAGGATATGCGTAACTTTTGTAGCGGTTGATGTAACACTTTTTGTAGCGGTTGATGTAACACTTTTTATAGCGGTTTTATGTTTGTAGCAGTTTTTTGTTAGATTTGTAGCGGTTATAAAACCGTTATAAAAATTCATTGGTATTTTTTTAAAAAAAAAATCAAAATCAAAATCAAAATCAAATTTTCACATTTTGTAGTGGTTGATGTGATACTTTTTATAGCGGTTTTATGTTTGTAGCGGTTCTAAAATCGCTACAAAAATTCATTCGTATTTTTAAAAAAAACAAAAACCAAAATTTCACATTTTGTAACGGTTTATGTGACACTTTTTGTAGCGGTTTTATGTTTGTAGTGGTTTTTTGTTTGTTTTGTAGCGGTTCTAAAACCGCTACAAATATTCATTTGTATTTTTTAAAAAAAAATCAAAATTTTACATTTTGTAGCAGTTTATGTAGCGATTTTATGTTTGTAGTGGTTTTTTATTAGTATAAAACCGCTACAAAAATTCATTCGTATTTTTTTAAAAAAAAAAATCAAAATTTCACATTTTATAGTGGTTTATGTGACACTTTTTGTAGCGGCTTTACTAAAAACCCGCTACCTCAACCGCTACAAATGAAGAAACCCTCCCTCATGCGTTGTGAAACTTTGTAACGGTTTTCTATAACCGCTACAAAAATTTAGACTCTTGGCATTTTGTAGCAGTTATTTTCATGTAACCGCATAAAAAAACCCGCGACAAACATTCCCGCCATTACGCGCGAACGTTGGCGCCACATTTGTAGCGGTTTTTCTAACAAACCGCGACTAATTAACCGCCACAAAAATTCGCGCCATAACGCGCCAAGCTGGCACCACCTTTGTAGCAAAAAGGCCCGCGCTTTGGCGCCAATCTTCCCGCTATGAATTTGTTGCGGTTTTGTATGAAACCGCTACAAATTGTGGTTTTTTTTGTAGTGTGTGAAGTGATCGTGACTTTGCTTGATATGTCAAGATTTGTTACAAGTTAATATGTTGACTTTGATAGTGGCTTAAGTACTAAGGGTCCTATAACCCCTCACCCGAGCCACGTCCATCGCCCCTTCCACCGAAGCTGCCCCCTTGCCACCCTCTCCAATGCACAAAATGAGGAAGCACAACTTATGGCATAAGAGGAAAAAACACTAAAGAAGGGTCTTGTTGTAATAAAAGAGGTCCAAAAAGCAAAGAGAGAGGGGAGGGAACTTAATATGAGATGAAATAAGAAAGGTCAAGTTATGAAATCTAACAAGTTCATTAGCTAACTCAAGTATGCGGTAAAAACCAACATGCTCATCATTTTGAACAACTGGAAGAAGACAACCGAGTTAATTTTTTTTTTTGTCAAAGAGACAACCGAGTTAATGAAGAAGGCTGTATGGGATAAAATGGCGGTAAGATATGATGCTACATAGTTAATAATATTATTAACTAGTATATCTAACACTAACAAATTGATTTGTGTGTTTTGTGGTTAGGATTCCACATAAATGACGACAAGAAGGATTAGATAATGACAAGAAAGATGCACGGTGTCCTTGCTTGCACATTGGCCCACATCAACTTGAACTGGCTTTGATATCATTTGTAATATGACATTTCACCCACCTTTGAATCCAGCATTCTCGTTGACACATAGGTGCATATCAATCCGAGCTTAGCTTTGATACCAATTGTAACATTTTAGCATCTCTATCTCAATAATGTCCACTTTAATAAATTGTTTGTTAATTAAATAGTGTTTTTCTCATTATGTTTATTGTGCTTGGGGGTCATTGTCTCCTCATTGTGCTAAATCCTTTCAAGCAAATGATTTGGTATTTTGATTTTGTTCATGGGATGCAGACAATCGACCACAGATGATCAAGGTATTCAATAAGTAAGTACACTTAATTTAAATTTGGTACTTTCACTACCACAAAAAACCTAAAAAACGTTCTAAATAAGACCCAATTAACGTCCTTTTTTAAAAGGATGTCTATGTGAGGGTAGTAAAAAATTTTGATTTAAGGCGCCCTAAATTTTATTCAGGACGCCTTAGTTAAGGCACCTTGTTCAGTTAAGGCGCCCTGAATTTATTCAAGACGGGGCCTTAATGCCTTATTTTTTTAAAATAAAAAAAAAACTCAGGCAAAGGACAACCATTCCAATCAATCCCAGGTTTTCTCTCAGCCAAATCCGAAACGTAAACGAAGGGGAAGCAACATTGAAATCAAACAGGACAATATATGAAGAACATCCAGGTTACTGAAAATTTAGTGAAGAGATTTATATTAGGAGGAGGAGAATCACAATAAATACTATGACAACTTTGAAACTAAGAATATCCCGTACATATGTATCCAAGGGCGAATCTGGAAATATAACTAAACAGAGCAGGGGAGTTTCACATACAGTCAATACAACACAACAGAACCAAAGAGCATCTTGAAATACACTATCAAAACAGAAAACAGCGATCGACAGAGGAGGTGGAGAGGGAGACGCGGTGAGATGACGGCGAAGTCCAGTTTGAAGCCTTAGATCTTGCATCTTGTGAGTAGATTTGACGAGACGATGGCGAGGGGAGTCGACGGTTTGGTTTGCAGCCCTAGATCTCGTCATCTCGTGAGCAGATCTAGCGACCCAGGCAAATCCGGCGAGACAACGTGAAGGGGAGACTTTGGAGTAAGGGTGAAGGTGGTGGAGATGAGACGAGATGGAGAGAGTCACAGGCGATGGAAGAGAGACACAATGGAATGGAAGAGAGTCACAAGCGATGGAAGAGAGAGACCCGATGGAAAGGAAGAGAAAGTGACGGGTGAGGGAAGAAATGGAAGAGAGAGTCACAAGTGGCAATTATATTTTAAACAAAAAAAAAATTTAGACACCCTAAATATAATTTAGGGTGCTTAAAGTAAATTTTAGGCGCCCTAAATTTTTATTTAGGGCACCTAAAGTATATTTTAGGCGCCCTAAACTTTTTTAAGGCGCCTAAAATATATTTTTTGGCGCTAATTTTTTGCCGCCTAGATAATTTTTTTTAAAAAAATTGACGCCTAAGTCTTAAGGGCGCCTAAAGTATATTTTAGATATAGAAAAAGCTAGGGAGCTTAAGGAAGCTTTTCGGCGCTCTAAATATTATTCAGGGCGCCAAAAGCCTACTTTAGACACCCTAAATTTAATTTAGGTTTAGGGTGTCTAAAGTAGGTTTTTGGCGCCCTAAATTAAATTTAGGGTGTCTAAAGTAGGTTTTTGGCGCCCTAAATATTATTTAGGGCGTCGAAAAGTATATTAAGGCGTATTGGTAAATACCAAGATGCCTTAAATAAATAAAAAAAGTTTAAAACATAATTTTTCACAAGTTTTTTAGCGCCTTGAAATAAATTTAGGGTGCCTAAAGGAGCTTTTTGGCGCCCTGAAATACGTTTAGGGCGCCTTAAATAAAAAAAATAAATAAATATGTCTTGGCACGTAAAAAATTCCCCAGATTACACTCATCGCGCGAAAAATTAATTTTTAGCGCTAAATTATAAGCAAACTTTAGGCGCCCTAAACTATATTTAGGTCGCCTAAAGTCTTTACTTATACTTTTTACTCCCTTTTTTAAAATAAGGACGCCTTTTGGAGAAGTAGTATCCACTTTTTGTAGTAGTGTTTTATTTGTTATTGTCTTGTTATAGTTTATCATAAATTTGGTTCTTTAATTTTGTATCTTATTGCTACGGATGAAGGCCTCAACTGCCCCCGTTGCTTAGCTGCAGCTATGAATTTTTTTACAAATGGAAGAGTGTAAAGGTAATCCACTGATATAGATTTCATTTGTATTCATTTCCTTGTTAGGGTTGTTTATTTGTTTTCCTTTTTTCATTTGTTTGTTTATAGTGTCCACCGGAACCAAATTAGAGTTATACTTTTGACTATATATAGTGTCATGAAGGATATAGTCACCCACAATCCTGTCTCCATTAACACTAAGGCATGTACATGTGTGTGTACATGTATGTGTGTATAATTAAGTTCAACGAAACGTCAAATCATATATATTTTAACATATTTAATTTGTTGTTGGCTACCATACTTTGTAGATAGTTATTGTGAGCAATATTCGCTTGCTCAAATTGAAGGAGTCATAGAAGAGTTGGTTATGACAGCTAATCGACAGTTGATAGCTGCAGAATGGATCAATTAGCTATAGAGTAGCCATATTTTTGTTTAAGTATATGCTAGATTCTTAGTTAGGCTCTTAATTTAAGTAGTTCATATATGGTTTTGCTTTTTATTTCTATTTTGGTTTCACTTTTGCTATCTTTTGGTTTTTGTTTTGGCTATTCGTAGCCATTTTGGTTACTGGAATAATGGATCTATTTTGGGTTTTGTATTTATAGGTGTTTGCGTAGATGTAATAACCATAGAGGCTGATAAAAAATTAGCCCCAATTTTTTTAAAAAAATTTGTCACTAATACATCAGGGTTATTTGCAGATAACCGTTATATATTTTCCCATATATAATCTTTTTTTTTAAACAACCATGAACTATATATCAAAATATTTTATGGTTATAAATTAACAACCGTCAAATAAACTCTTTTCAAATGACCCAAACTGATGTCAAATACTTTACCGTTCATCATTTGAACAGTAAAGTATTGTGAACTATATTTCTCAGTTTTCAATCAATAACCGTTGAATAATATTTATTATATTTAATTTTCATTGACTAAAAACCGTGAACTATATAGCCCTATATATGACAGTGATAATTAAACAACTGTTAAATATAAACATATACTTAGCACTCAGATAAAACGTTAAATATAGGTAAAAATAATCTTTGAACATAAGCAAATCTATAGTAGTGATTCCATGCCCTCCTCTTCCTTTTACTTTTACCTCCAAATATAGAGTAAGTGACAGAGTAGATCAAGTGGTATAAATTTTTCTAAAAATGGTCTAGAAATGCTAAAAAGCACTCAACAAAGTTATCAAACGAAATATTTTGGTTACCAATCTATGTATAGATTTGATTATTGATAGAATACAATAATGTCATGTAGTCCATGTAGTCCATGTAGCCAATCTCACCTGGTGGGACAAGACATTTTGTTATTGTTGTTGTAATGTTGGCCCCTGAGAAAGGATAGACCAAATTAATTGATATCTTTTATGTGAAGTCGTGGTTTTCATCCTTTGTATGTGCGCACGTGTTGGCGTGTGTGAGTTTGTGAGTGCGCGCATGTGAAATAATTGTTGTGCTTCACTGAACCTGGCATATAACGTATGGGTCAAATGAAAGGAATAAGAGGGGGCTGCCAAAAATGACCAGTTCTGAAGAATCTCACCATAAATATGTATAATTGCTTAGAAAATGAAGAAGACAAGCATAAAGCTTCCAAAGTGAATTTCTCTTTCATTCCCCACACTGTTCCCTGAAATGCACGCATATCTCCCCAATTCAGTGAATACTATATCTTACCTTTCTTTAACTTTCTCATATACGACGCTCTTGTACTTACAAAGCACACATGTTATTCATCATGATCTGTGCATATCATTTTGTTTCAAACACACACATATATGCACAAACACATCACACGCTCCCTCCAATTCTAAATATAGGGTACCTTTTGTTTTTGGAACAAAATATATGGAAGCTTTTAAGTGTGATGTTTGATCTAACATCTATTGTAATGCTAACTAGTTTTTTTTTTATTCACTGTAGTATAAGTTCCCAATAAAAGAATGTAATTACTAAAAAGTTTCATAATGAGTGAGCAACATATAATCACAAGTTTAGTGTAGGAAATTATAATAGGTTCATGTTGTTTATTTGTCATTAAGGCTTTTTGGTGACTATATTAAATTCCTTATTGTATTAATTGAACATAGTGATTTTTTTATGGATTTTTTCCTAGTACTCTTGTCTTGCTCAATAGGAGTTTCATAATATGTTTCGAGAATTACACCATTAATATATTTAATAAAAGTAAAATTAAAAAAAAATTGATTTTTTTTAGATCAAACTAATTTTTTTTTTATTAATATGTATAAATTAGTGATAGGTTATTTTAACTTTTTAGTCGTAATTTTACGAAGTTCAAAATAAGTATATAAAAAGAGTTTTGGCTTAACTTATACACAAACACATCACACACTCCCTCCATTCTAAATATAAGGTAGCTTTTAAATGAATGTTTGATCTAACATGTATTGTAATGCTGACCAGTTTTTTTCCTTTTTTTGTTTTAGAAAATCACTATGAGGTCCCAATAAAAGAATAAAATCATTAAAAAGTCTCACAATAAGTAAATAGCATGCAATAATAAATTTTAGTGCTCGAAATGATAGCAAGCTCATCTGTTCGCTTGTTATAATAATGATTTTCTCTGTTTTTTGTTTTTTTTAGTTCTAATACCCTTGTCTTAGCTTGTTCGACTGGAGTTGCACAAAATTTTTCGGGAATTACACCATTAATTTAGTTAATAAAAGTAAAATTAAAACAACTGACTTTTTCTCTTAAGAAAAAAATCAAAGATCAAACTAATTTTTTTTTTTAATATGTATAAATTAGTGCTTGTTTATTTAACTTTTTTAGAAGTGATTTTACAGAGTTTAAGGTAAGTATTTAAGAGGAGTTTTGTTTCAGCTTATAAAAAAGTAATTTTCCCTTCCCAAACGAGTACTTAGTTAGAAGCAATTCATTATAGAGAATATGAATCCAGCCATGTGAAGATTGGAGTGTAAATTCCAACGTGATTGTGAATCCAGCCTTTAGATCAACCTCTTCAATTATGTTTATGATCAGAGTATATAGGCAGAATACAATTTGAAGACGACTTAATTTAGACGTTGAATTTATTTTTTTGGTAGAATTACACGTTGAAATTTGATGCGCGCACACACACATGAACATGTGTGTATAACACACACACGTGTGTGTAGTTATTGAAATCTTGTGAATAATATTTTTAAGTATAGAATTCATAATTTTTAACGAGGCTTGAGTATGAAGCCAAAATATTAGAATCCCAATTCTGTGCTTTCCCCTCGTACAGTCACGCAATAAATAAATACACACATGTATATATGTATATATATACATGTATGTGTGTAGAGACACACACATATATGTATATATGTGTGTCTATGTATATGGTGTATAGATACACACAAACACACACACATATATACGTGTGTGTGTATCTTTGGAAACGAGGCAGTTGCATTTTGCTTTGCCATTTGTAGGGGGTCACATCATATTGACATTCCATTTGTATTCATCAAAACCACTCACTTTCTGTTTTTATTTACTTTTCAATGGAATAATGTTAGTGATAACTTCAATTATTTCCAATCGTTCACTGTGTTAGATTCCTGCCAAATTATTAAAAATAATGCATCACTTAAACTACAAGAGGGATAAGGGAGCATCTAATACCTTGATATTATTTATTGTTTGCATCCAACATCCTTATTTTATTAATGGATCACTTAACAACCTAAAATTCTTTAAGTACAATCTTACCCGTAAACTATTTTCCCAGACTCAGTTAACTCCCAAGAAATCTGTTAAGGTATATCCAATAATACTCACCTACCTAAAGTAATTTTTTGATGCAATTTTGTCTTTAATTTATAACTTTCATTATTAGAGTAAAGTATATTGACCATCTCTCTATTTGACCCAAATTATATAAACTTCTCCTCTATTTTTGAAAATGTATATAAGTATCTTTTAAAATTTAAATGCATGTTACAGAAACTTCTCTATATTTAGAATTATATTTCTATCTATCTAATCGTTAGTCAATCCTTTGTTTTGACTAAAATACCTATCTTTCAACAAAAAAATAAATAATTATATTTTCCTGAAAAATATTTTTTTAAAAAAATCTAATACATATATTTTCAAACATTTCAATATATTTAAATTTATCAATGTTTATTATATTATAAAATTTATAACATTAATTTGTTTCATATTAATTAAACTTATTTATTTAGTTTTCTTTTCAATGACTAAAAACATATTTCAAACAAATAACTTATGTATGTATGTATCTTATAAATGATATAAATTTGTGAGATTATATAAATTATTCATAATTTATATTTTTCCACTATACTCACCGATCTTCTTTCTATATTATTTTAATATTTTTTAATGGGAAGTATTATTTAGATCTATGGAAACAATTTCTTTTTAGTTAAGCCCAAAATTTTTTGAAATTTGCACACAATGAAATTGTTTATTGCTAAATTTTCACCCTCACCCTTTCATTGCTAAACTCAAGGTTATTAAACCCATATATATGGGCCATTGATGGTCTAAGTATTGTATTAAAAGTTAGTGGGTTAGATTTGACTATTTGAGTTAACCTGATACTAAACTGACAAAGAATAAAAAATTTTTAAAAAATAATAATTAATTTCTTGTCACATAATCCAAAATTCCAAATACCATATATTATTTCAACACTTTGAATTAGTAACAAAACAATCATATACTTATCAAATATTCTTTATAATTTCCTTAACAAATTGATATCATAGTACTCTATACCAGCCATTGACACCTAAATATGTAATAAGTAATCATAAAATATTCATCATGGCAAAATAACAAAACATGTATTTTATATAGAATTAGAGTCCAAACTGCTTTTTGGTTACAACTTACAGGCCATGAAACGAAAACCCCTTGATAAATCCAATTTTTCATATATTTTATCCCCTTATTTATTTATTTTAGGGACTATTTTAGGCTAAATTGAATTTATTAGATAATATTTGGGTTGTTAGCGAATCTTAGGAAATACTATAAATCTGAATTAACCATGAGATTATTGAACTTAAATTAATAATATTCTGATTGTGATTGAATAATATTTTTATATATGATATCATGATTTTATTTAATTTCTGCTAATAAAAAATATATTGGAATATCTTATAGTGCAAAATTTTCTAGGGAAGCCAAAAAGAAATCCAATAATAGAATTTTATTAAGCTTCTTAGACTTTAATGTGTTCAAGTAAATACTCATAGCTCCCCTCTCCTTTCTTATAATTAACCTAGCAGCTGCTAGGTTTTAAGGAGATAACAACGCCGCGAGAATTGAAGACAAACCGAAGACGCAGACCGAAGACGTAGAGACGCAGCTGGGAGAGGATATATATATTTTTTTTTGCTCGAAAGCTGGGGGAGGATTGAATCGATTAAATTTGACTCTTATTCATCAATTCCAATTGTCACTCAAGGGCCCCACCTCCAATTCCATTCATTCACCTCCTCTTCCAATCACGCAGAGAGCACGTCCAGCTATTATCAATTAACACATTCCTCTTCTCATTCACATACAGCCACGCAAGGACCAAGATTCATCCATCAATTAATCAATGGCCAAGTCTTGCTTGCAGCATTCTGAGCAGGAAAAATTCATGGAAGTTTAAGTTTATTGGGAGGTAATTTGGGAGGAGCATGGAGGAAGCTAAAACCTAGAATTTATACATGAAGATTATAAGGGAGTGTTGTTCTTTTTATCTATTTAGTTCAAAACTTGGGATTATTTAGTTTTAAATAATTTTGAGTTATTTTATTGAGAACAATTTAGTTTTAGATTGTAAACATATTATTTAGTTTGGATTAAATTAATAATTTGGATTTAAATTGTGCTTAGATATTTGTTGGGATTTTTGTTTGCAAATCGTTTGATTGTCAATTATATTATTAATTGAGTTTTCATTATTAATGTAATTGTCAATTTAGGTTTATCCTCTTAATTGTTTAATTAAGTTGGTTAATTGTCTAGTTGTTTAATTAGGCAATTGTAAACAAAATTTCTAAGATTATTTTGGAATTAAAGGTAATTGGTTTTTAATGAGTTTAACTAAGCACCGCTTATTTCATTGTCAGTTTTTTAATAGAATATGTGTTATTGAGCATGAGGTTTCCTATGTTTGAATTAGGTAATTGAACTCATTAATTTCAATATCTCATTAACCTTCTTTGGGTCTAATTAATTAAATTGAGCTAAGAAAGTTAACTCTATGTGAATCCTAAGTTGTCCCATGCAAAATTAAATCTTTGTTATTTGACTTGCTTTTAATCAATATTTTTATTAGGATTTTCTCATAAAAAAAATCCCAAAAATTGCATTCAAATTCATATAGATTAGTCTCATTTTCATATAGGTTTTCGAGTCAATTGCATTAATACATTTAGTTAGTTAATGGTATATAGGTAGAAGTGTTTTGCATTCTAGTTTAGGTCCATTTACATTTCATTGCATCTTTTGTCGCTTGAAAGTTAGTCCTAAAGAAAACCCACAACTTACTCATTGAGAAAATGACCTAAGTTAACCCTAAACTGTATAATTAATTAGGAACTAGTTTAGTTGATGATTTCTCTTTGAAAACCTTATCTCTTTCGAACACCTTTTAAACCATTGACCATTGAAAAATGGAACACCTTTTTGACCATTGGTCATTGGAGGGACAAGGCATTCACGTGTCCTCGTTCTAACAAGACCAATCTCGAGATCCCAATTTTAAATTTGCTCTGCAACAAACCACTAATAACTAAAAGCGACCGTAGAGAAACACCACTCACCCCATCTCATGGAGGCCGTCAAAGTCATCTCCATTACTACGATCAGAGCACGAAGCTGCCTTAAAAATTGTGACTCACCTGAACAAATCGATCTGAATCCATGGGATCTTCAATTTCTAATACTTGAGTATGGTCAAAAGGGGTTTCTATTTCACAAACCCTCCTCCTCCTCATCATCTTCAATACACAGAGAAACAGTGATCGAGCACTTGAAGGACTCGCTTTCTTCCGCCCTGGACTTCTTCCTGCCACTGGCCGGCCGTCTTGCTGTCATCCCCCGCGGAGGCGGTGATGACGCGTACTCTGCATTGATCACCTGTAACAACACCGGAGTAAGCTTTGTTCATGCCATCACAGAAAACACTACAATGGCCGACATCCTTGAACCAACTTATGTTCCGCCAATTGTCTCCTCATTTTTTCCACCAGGTAATATCAAGTGCTTTGAAGGAACTCGGGTTCCATTGATGGTGGTTCAAGTCACAGAGCTCTTGGATGGCATCTTCTTGGCTTGCTCCATGAACCATTGTATTGCTGAGGTGAAGCCTTACTGGAATTTCTTAAACGCATGGGCTCAGATCTCTCGAAATGGTCTAAACCACATAACCCCAGATTCAAAGCTAACTTCATTTAAACGATGGTTTCCTCATGGGAATATTGAGCGCCCAATAACAATCCCATTCAGAGCAATAATAGAGAATCATCATCTCAAGGAGTCAATAAATACGACTCAATCACCACCATTTTCAAGGAGGATCTTTCACTTTAAGAGAGAAAAAATTGCTCAACTCAAAACAAAAGCTAATTCCGAGATACAAGATGGTATCACCAGCAACAAAATCTCCTCCTTGCAAGCTGTTTTAGCCCATGTTTGGAGGTCTTCGATAAGAAATCAGAACCTTGACCCGGAAGATGAAGTCACTTACAGATTCCTCATATCTGCAAGTTCCAGAGTTTCAAATCCACCAATTCCAGACAACTATTTTGGAATTACCGTGCAATTCACCAATGTGACGATGAAAGTAAGGGACTTAGTGGGACATGGAGGTCTAGGGAAGTTTGCCTCAGAGATGAACAAGGCAATCTCATCATGCACGGAAGAGAAGATCAAGAGGGACTTTGAAGCTTGGGTACGAAATCCTACTATGCAGACACAAGATGCCACAATTGGGAAGTTTATGGAAACCAGCAGCTCCCCAAGAGTCAACTTTTATAACCTCGACTTCGGCTGGGGGAGACCTGTGGCGGTTCGCGGTGGCCAAGAAATTACAAAGCAGTGGAAGCTGATGGCTGATGCCGGAGCCGAAGAAGGTAGCTTCGACATTGAGTTGTGCGCTTCTTATGAAATGTTAGAGGCTTTGGCAAGAGACTCTGAGTTCATGCATGCGGTACAATTGCCTTGGTCGCCGGCGGAGTTTTCACCTTCAAGCACAGTCGCACGGACTCGACTGTGACATTGAGCAACGCTTTGTCCTCCATAGTTGGTAACATTGTATATTTCATAATTAATGTGATAAAGTATGGTTTTATGGTTTTTTAAATCCTGTAACTAGGTGATGATAATAAATATAATGAATATCTTATTTTTAGTGAAAACAGATTTTTTTTTTTGGGCCATTTGCACAAACAAGTTAATAGTTACTCGCTCTTGTCTTTAATATAAAATATATTTTTAGAAATTGATCTTAGTTGTTATAAATATATATTTGTTCATATTTTTTTAATAAACCTTTATTAGTACTTCTTTAACAATAATCAAAGATTATAGTGAATGAAGGAATAAAGAAAAATGACTAAAGTGTTTTAAAGTATTTTTGGGCCAAAATCAGTCCAAATAACTTTCATAGGGACTAATAATTTTTTGGGTAAAGGAGCGTCCAGCACAATAAACTATTACCTTAAGAGCGTCCAGCACAATAAACTATTAAGTGGAGCGTTTAGCACAATAAACTATTATCCCAGGAGCGTTCAACACAATAACTTTTTAAAAAAGAGCGTTTAGCACAATGCTGTTAATCGAGTATCTAGCCCTACCTGAAATGGTAAAACAGTACTCTAATCATTGGTTATGGTATTCTATCCATGCTGGCACGTACGACGGTAGAATTGAAGGGCTTTGCTCCCCTTTACAATATGAAGAAAGAAATAAGGGTCGAAGTTGCTTTATTACGATCTCCTGAAAGAGGGTTGAAAAAGATCACTGAGCGGGGAAGACAAAAGCAACTAGATTCAAAGAATGGTTGGAAGCTAACGTCGTTTTCTGAGATCCGACAAAAATTACACAATAGCGCCCATATATTTATGAAATTATACTTAAGCCACAAAAAAATTTCAAAATTTTTTATTTTAGTCCCTCCATGTGCTTTATATGGAGGGACTAAAGTGAAAATTATAAAAAAATTGGGGCTGAAACATAATTTTTTAAAACTTTGGGTTCTTTTCTGTAATTTTTGCGGGGCCATCCTTATCCCCCAAAATCCACTACTAGTTAAAGGCCTTTTTTTTTTTTTTTCTTTAATCTGACCTGTGGCCTATTAAGGAGGCCTATAATTTTAAAAATTTTGTAAGCAGCTTAACAAACCACACGTCAAAACAAGTCTATTTCAAACAGTGTGTAAACAAACATACTTTAAACATGTCGAAAACAAACCTACATCTAACAACCCATTTAAAGCAGGTCTTTTTTTGTCCTGTTTAAAGTAATTATATTTTCAACCTGTTTGAAGTAGGCTTGTTTTGAGGTGAGGCTTGTGGTTTGTCAAACTGTTTACAAAATTTTTAAAATTACAGGCCTTCTTAATAGGTCATAGGCCAGGTCAGGCTAAGGTAAAAAAAAAAAAAAAAACCTATAACCAGGGGTGGATTTTGGGGGTGAGAATGGCCCTGTAAAACTTACAGAAAAGAACCCAAAGTTTTAGAAAATTATCTTTCAACCCCAAATTTTTTTATAATTTCACTTTAGTCCCTCCATATAAAGTACATAAAGGGACTAAAATAAAAATTTTGAAATGTTTTTGTGGCTTAAGTATAGTTCCATAAATATATGGGTCTATTCTATAATTGTCTGACCTCAAAAAATTATCTTTGAATCTCTTTCTTATGTAACATGAGAAAACCAAAGCCCATAATTTATTAACAAGAGAGCTGTCGTACTTTTTCTTTGGGACAATAACCACAAAATGGATTCATGATTTGATCTTCACGAGGGCACTGTTGCGTTCAACGATGCTATGATTCTGATTTTATTATTATTATTATTATTTGGATTTAGAAAATTTAACAACACCAGCGCAAAGCAGCATGACAATTTAGAATTTCTGACAATTACATGCACCCAAAGAAAGAGAAAAAATCACAAGCAAGTACCTTAAAATAATCAAATTGTATTTAAGAAAAGAATACTTTGTTTTTGTTAATTTGAGTAACTAATAAGTGGAGGAACCAGAAAATATTTTTAGTCCGGGCCAAAAAATAAATATGTTGAACTATTTTTTAAATAATATTGTATAACATTAAAAATACAAATAAATAATAACTAACAATTATAAATCAAAACAATATATAAGATAATAACATTTTCAGTATATACTCAAACAAGAATTTTACTTTCCTTTTACAGCTCAATGAGTATTGAACCAAACATTATTCTAAAGATATTACAAATACAATCATAATAATAATATGTATAATGAAATTTAATAAAATTAATACTTAAATATGCATTCCACCTACCTTTAAACAAAATAATTGGAGAAAATAAACTAAATAGAATATGGACCCCAAAAAATATTTTAAAAAAACATAAAAATCTAATTAAATTTCAGCTAAGCAAATAACCTATTATAAACTATTTCTTAAAAGAGAAACTAATTATAAAATCATAAGATAACCAAATAATAAATACAAACTGATTAAACTTAGCCATTAATCATCCTCTACATATATATAGTCATCTATTGTAAGAATTTAAAACTCTGACAAAATCATTATCTCAAAATTTTCACTAATCGACATAATATTGCCCTAATTAGAAAGAGTAAAATACGTAGAATAAATTACTTAACTAGGGAAAAATTATTAGCCAAAATAAAATATTATATGATACATATATATATATATATATATATATATATATATATATATATATATATAAATACATAAGATAAGAGAAGATTAGCTGCGGCTAAGGCCCTAGCTGGCCAAAACGTGGCTCCGCCACTGTAACTAATAATAAGTCATTAAGCAACCAACACTACTGCCAGATAAGGTATTTTTAATGTTTGTTTTTAGAATCCTTAGACATCCATTTTTAGAGGTAAGTTTATAAAATTGTTATTCAAGTTTTAAAATAGATGTCCGTTTAAAAACATACTTCTTAAGTAACTTGTAACGTTTGTTTTTTAGAAGAACAGATGTTGTATGTACAGGAGAATAGCGGAAGCACAATAAGCAGTTTCCTTTTTATTTGGCGCTAAGTAATTCTTCATAAAGGAGGTCTGGGAGGGGATGGGTCTACCAAACAATGGTCCGCAGTAGCTCTCAAAGAGGCAGTAGTAGCACAACATATAAACAACCATCATATTCGAGGTTAAACATTAATTAGCATCTATAAATCTCTTCTTAATTAATGAACGGAAGAAAATTTGAACTCACCAAGAAGAACAAAGGTGATAGATGCCATTACAAAGAGCGCCCAAAAGCGTGCTCTCTGGCAGAATCCGACTACGGCTCTAACATCAACATCAGAGTTTTTGACACTAGGATTTGCCCGAATTGCCACAACTTCTCCGATTCCAATTTGGCTCCCATTCCCCGTCACTGGAAAGGGGTTTCCGAGAAACCCCACCTTCTATGGTGGTGTATGCTCCCTACCTTTTTGTTAATTTTGGTGAACTCTAGATTTGGTTAGCTACAGAGCGAGAAGGGACACTAAAGGAGAAGCCTTGGCCGGAAAGAATAGATCGAGTCAATGGCGGAGCCAGGATTTGGAGTTTATGGGTGCACAATTAGTATAAGGGTTTAGGGGTTTGGAGGCAACGCCCTTGAAATTTTTTTTTTTTTTTATGAAAAGTTTTAAATTAATGCATTTTCTAAAAGGAAAAAAGTTTGATAAGATTAAATAACATGTTGCAACCTATAAGAAAACAAAAAAGGAAGCAAACCAAAATGCTAGCTTCAGCTTCAATTCATCGTAAACGAAAATCACAAGGTGAGGTATTACCTTCATACATTCATTTACATCAGCCTTCATCTGCTTAGCCTTGAATGCTGCATTAACCTCCAAAAAGATTCAAGGGGATAAAGTTATTTCTTAAAGTAAATCAATTTGTAAAAGAAAGAAGAAAAGGAAGCTGTGTCATGACAATGAGAACACAAATGCATTAACATAGAAAAATAATAATGAAGAATTAACTAACCTTTACATCAGAAGGATTACAAAACCATTCTTCGATTTTTCATTTCTTGAAAATATTTCATTATATCCTCATCATCACTTGTATCAAATATATCACGTTCAACAAAAGTTAACATGCACGAGTTAAACCAATCATCACTTATCCGATTGCGTAACTTATTCTTAACAAAAGTCATTGCAGAAAAAACCCGCTCAACACTAACAGTTGCTACTGGTAGAATGAGTGCCAACTTTATCAACAGATAAACTAGTGGATAAACAATATCCTTTCTCTTCTCAACCATCTTCAAAGCAAGGTCAGAAATTGTTTGCAAATTGACAAAATCAAAATTAGCCCTCACATCAACAATGAAATTATCGAGACTTGAAGACAGAAAAGGAATATTTGTAAGTTCATCAAACTCCAAAGGATAGAATCTAGCAAACTCAATCAACTTTTCATTGTTCTTAGAAAATGAATCATGAGGATCAAGACAACTCAAACACTCAAGAAACTTCATATTGACGTTATCAAATCAATCATTCAACTCTTGAACCTGAGTATCTATCACTGTATTAAATAACTCCACCTTAAAGTAGTGGAGGAATGTGAATGATTCCAATCTCTGACTCGATCTCCCTTTAGGACAATAATCATCATTAGGGGTGTTCAAGAAGCCCAAGGCCCAGTGCGCTCGTCCAAGCCCGGCAAAAAAATGCCCTACCCAACCGGAAAAAAAGAAGCTTGAAAAAATTTGGGCACATTTGGGCTGGGCATTTTGCGGGCAGGGCCAGGCATCGGGCAGGGTATGCTGCCCTGCCCATTTGGCCCTGCCCGGTACTATATATATATATATACAAAATCTTTTGTCATATTGTGCATATATTTTTTTTAAAAAAATCTATCGGTATGTTTATTTTAATACTTTAATTCCAGGATTTCCAGCTGAATCGGTATGAACTTTTTTGTCTTTAGGGATGAGGTTGAATTACCTTTCTTGTAATTGAATTTATATTTAATAATGATGAATGATTTTATTAGCCAGGGATATGAAATCGTATTTTCCTTCTTCTATTTTTCATATATATATTTTTTAAATTCTAGGTTTCTTAAAATTTTTTATTTTATACATGCATATTTATTTATATGGATGTCTATATGATGATATAATCAATAACTTGATATTTTCTGATCTGAAATATCTGGCTGGATGATATTTTTCCTTGTACAATCCATTAAATATCTTGGTCCCCTAGTTCATATTTGAATAGAGTACATTGATTGTGGATTAAAATTAATCGAGGACCATCTTTGAACTTTAATTTCTGCTCCTTAATTAATCTTTATTTTTTAAATAATGGCCGATAGCTCTTCTCAGAACATAGAAGAACAAGCGAAGGTGACGTCATGACATGGGTGGATATGTCTCATATAAAGATTGAAGTTTTTTTTTTGTAAGTGTGATAGGTTATGACTACTTGAGCATGTAAGGCCCGCCCCGCCCTGCCCATTATCGCCTTGCCAAAAAATGTTCGGGCTTTTATCGGGCAGAGCCGGGCATCGAGCCGCATTTTGCTGCCCATTGATCTTTCCGGGCAGGGTATTGGGCAAGGGTCTCGCCCTGCCCAACCCTGCCCACGAACACCCCTAATCATCATTCATATTTGGAATCGATCGAGTTGAAGACGCGGTTAAAGAAAATGAAAGTCACGAAGGCGGAGGCAGATTGATTGAGTTGGAGGGTTGAGAAAATGAAAGTGGCAAAAAAAAAGGCACAAGCACGCGTTCGAACCCCAGACCTTTCACACAGATAGCCAACGTTATAACCAATTAATCCAACCAGACCAAGTGAAATAATATTCTCTCAGAAAATATATATTTTTAAAAATTTTTATGGGTTCACTTGCCCCCATAGGCTCTAGTGTGCCTCCGCCCTTGGATCGAGTAATACTGAGAACGAGGGCCTCGATGGTAGATTGTATAGAAGAGAGGGATATGACACATTGCGTGTATTGCTCTTTTTTTTTTTCCCATTTTTGTAATACTATCAATGTTGACTTCCTTAAAAATTTTTTAAGGGTTAAGGTGTTAAAATGCACATATGCTTTATCCCGAGGAGCATCCAACACCAAGTGCTTTTTTTAGTTACATAAGTGCACATGTGGTTACAATGTAGCTACAAAAATGTTGATTGACCATTAAGTTTAACTTTTTTTTTTTCTGACTGGGCGATGACGTGACATTTTTGCATATGTGTTGGACGCTCTTTTTGTCAAACCACATGTGTATTTTTGCACTTTTTGCCAAACCTGTTCATATTTTTGTATCTTTTAAATGTCATGTCATCGCCCGGTCAGTCAAAAAAGTCAAACTTAACAGTCAAACAATATTTTTGCATCTAATTTGTAACCACATATGCAATTTTGCACTTAAAAAAAGCACTTAGTGTTGGGTACTCCTCAGGATAAAGCACATGTGCATTTTCACACTTTAACCCATTTTTAAAGATGAAACTTCTCATTTCAGGATGATTCCAAAATTATTTTTTTGGTACAAAACGGAGCATTAGCCTTTCCTCTTTCCTGAATCAAAATATCCCGTGGGTATGCAACACTACTCACACAGTCATTTTACATACTATTAAGAACAACTTGGGGAGGACTATAAAAAATAGCATAGATCTCCTCTTAAACAAGACTAAAACTAGCAAGAGCATCAGCACAAGTATTATCCTCCCTATAAACATAAACATGTACAAACACACAATTATTAAATCTACTCAATGCCAAACAAATCAAAACCAACAGCCTGGAATCACTCTTACACTATGTTTGGTTTGAAGGGAGGGGAGGGAATGATAGGGAAAGTTGAGAAAGAAATTTTTTCTCTCATCTTTACAAAATTGTCCATAGATAATTTTCAATATTCCTAAAATATACTTTCAAAAAAAAAAAAAAGTCTTCTCATTAATGACAATTTGGTCAATGTCTTCCCAAAAGATTTTTTCCCTCCCCTCCCCTCAAACCAAACATAGCCTTATTGTCCACCAACAAATTTTTCAACTTATAAACCACAATAGTAGAGTCACATTCAACTAATATATTATCAAGGTTATAATAGCTAGTTAATTCAAGTCCAGTCAAATAGCCTAGAGCTCCTCTTTAATAGAAGAGCATACTCCTAATTTTTTCACAAAACCACAAATCTACTTGCCACTACTTCCCCTAATTAGCCTGCCACAACCTGCCAATTTCAACTCTCCCTTGAATGCACCATCAACATTTATTTTAACCCAACCCTGCTTGGGAGCCACCCATCTAATATTTAGTTAATGTGTTTTACCTCCAACTCTCCCCAAATCCACTCTTGCTCTTTTTATTTCTCTCATATACCACTATACTACCATGCTTCGATTTACAGGAATTCTAAACCCTTCCTCAAATATACTTATATTCCTCCAATTCCATAGAAGCCAACAAGTCAAACTGAATACTAGACTCCAAGCACCATTAGTATTCATCAGATTCCAACCAAACCACTTTTTACTTTGAAGACTAATAAATTCTGATTCAACTTTGCCTCATTTTAACTCCCTCAACAACTCCCACACTTTACCATAATCCCTCATAACATGCATCAGACTCTTACTTTGATTATTGCAGCAATGACAATTAGATGCACCCCCCATCAAACGACACTTCCTCTCTACTGTTAATAGTCTATCATGCATGGCTCTCCACAGAAATACTTGTATTCTTTTCGGTCCTTTCTATTTCCACAAATTGTTCCATACTACCTCCTCAATATCCTGTTATTCCCTCATTTAGTGATACATTTTAAAAACGTTGTATTTATTTAGCATATGACTCCCATAACTAATATGGTCTTCGCCACTCAATAGACTAGGAGGAGGCATAACCATGATCAATCTCTTACCTTCCTCATTAACACACTCCCCAATCTTTTCTATATCCCAAAATCTCTCTCTATTAACCATATCTCCCACCTTTGCATTCTATTTCATTGCTGCTAACATATCAACACATTTATCAATTAATTTGCATCTATCATCTGTAACATCCCAAAATTTGGGAATTTAAAACTTGAATATTATAAGAAAATTTAATACTAATTTCCTTATGTTTTGGTCTTCAAAATTTTAAACCTAAACTATTTGAAAGAAATACTATCCTCCTTAAGTTATTTTGGAAGAATAATAATTTAAGAAAATGTATGTTCATTCTTCCTTTAATTTTTTTTAAAAGTAAGGAAAAATATTCAGAGATACATTTTTGGCTAAAATCTTAATTAGCCAAATTTAGTTAAAAATAAACAAATGAGAAATATTAAAATGTTAATCCCTTTTTGTATTAATTGATCAATCAAATTAATGGACTTAGTTGAATAAAACAAGAGCCCATTATCTCAAGCCCAACTTGTTTTCCTCTTGGCCCATGAATCAAGTTTCCATTTTTTTTCCCTCTTCCTCTCATTCCATTCTACAGGAGCAGCATGAAATTTTTGGCCCATCTTAATCTTCCATGGCCCAACACCCATTCAAACCCAACCCAATATCTCCTTCCCTATCCATCGTTATCTCTCCCTCTTCTAGTCAGATTCACCACGCAGAAAGAAGGGGACATTAGATGGCCAAACACGTAAGATCTGAAAAGCAGCACAAAATCCGAACCTTCCATGCTTCTTCGTCAGTCTCGAGCTTTGCACCATGTAACCTTTGGTTTTTGTCCGTCGAGCAACTCTCTTCTTCCTCCAATATATATACACGTCGTGGTTCCCTCATTCCCCAGGACCTCTTTCGGCAGCACCAGACCAGAAAACGCAGAACCAAGAAAACGAGCAAGAGAGGTAGAGAGAGAGAGAGAGAGAGAGAGAGCAAAAGCAAGGAGGAACCAAAACCAGCTACCGCCTTCGTTTCCTTCTCCTTTGTCTTCACCGAAACTTGAAGACAGAAAAAGCAGAAACTGAAACACAACCGAAAACCAGAGCAGAACAGAAAACGAGAGTGAGAGACGAAGAGAGTAGAGAGATAGAGAGAGAGAGACCGAGGAAGAAGAGCACCCCCTTGCTCTGTTTTATACCGTCGGAAACAGGGGAGATCCAGCATCCTTTCAAGTGTCTTAACGTCATCTAACCAAGTTGTGTTTTTCAGTTTTTCTTGCTGCATGTAAAGAGTCTGTGTATGTGTGTGTATCCGTTCGGTTGAGAGTGTGTGTATGTGTTCTGCGTGTGTGAAAACTAAGCCCACAAAGAAGAAGAAGAAAATGTTGGTCTGGGTATATGTGTTTTGCAGACTTGGTGTTCGGCATGAAAATATATATGTATGGTGTCTGATGTTATGCGAACGAGGAAGGAAAGTGTGTGAGTATATGGCTCCCTGTTTAGCTGCCCATTACATTTTAACTGATCTGGGTGTTCTAATATAATATGTTTGCATCAGCTACTGATCATAGATAGAAAGATAGGAAGGAAAATAAGCTACTGATCTATGAAAAGAAAGAAGAGCATAATGATATGTATATTAACGTGGTGTTTAGGCGAAGAAGGAAAGTATATACTGATGCGCATAATGAGCCTATTTGTGTGGGTTTGAAAAAGGGATAATATGTAGACTAACGTTAAGAGCTCATGGACTTACGAATATAATATAGGTATTGTTATCATATTAATATATTAAGATATGATATATTTTATAATAAAGATTATCTTGCAATTAGTTTAAAATAATGGTGAATAAATAGTAAAATAATAATATGGATGATGATAATAATAATAATTAATAATAATAGTGAGTCGTAGTATAATAAGTAAATATATTAGAAGATATTTCTCTAATATAATATAAGGGGAAATAAAAAAGATAGAGATTGATCTAAATTGATCCTATATAATAGGATCTAACCAACTAACAGGTAGGAAATATATGTATATATCATATTATTATTATAATAATAATGATAATGATAATAATTATAATAATAGCATAATAATGGTAATCAAGAAATCAAGAAGGTAGAATATGATTGAACTTGTTCCTAAATGATAGAAAGCTAGCAATAATGAAATAAATAAATATACTATAATCTATTTTCAAAGGATAGGATTTGATTTAGAGTGTTCCTAAATTTTTTTTTTAAAAAGGATTAAGTAATAATGATTAATATTATTAATTATTATAGAGTTATAAATTTTTAAGGAAGTTATTAATGGATAATAATGGGGAAAATAATAATAATGAATATATTGTTATTTATCAAAGTGTAATAAAAATAATATTATGAGAAGGAATAATTAATAATTAAATGGATAAGATTATTATTTGTTAAAGGGAAAATAAATAATAACGTTATCGGTTATAACAGGGAATCAATACCATGTTTGGGGGATTTCAAGGTAATAAATGAAAGAATAATAATAATGATAATAATAATGTGTCATTAGGAATCAGGAATTAAATAATTAAGGAAATAAATAATGAAGGGGTTATTATTTAGATTAGTATATTTTTTATTATCAGTTATAATTCTGGATATGTGAAATTTTAAGGATATCATTAATGGTTAGAAAATTTATTTGTATAGATTAAATTGTGGAGTGTTGTGGAATTTTAAGGATGTTATTAATGGTTAGAAAATTTATTTGTATAGATTAAATTGTGGAGTGTAGTTGAACCCTGGTTTGAAAGCAGTGTGAAAGTAGTTAGCTCGGACGAGAGATAACCACTTTCCACTTGTTATGATATCGATATACTGCTTTTGAGTATTTTTCAGATTAATTATGAATGTTTTAAATAAATTCTTGCTATGTGGATTATTTATTTTTATAAACTGAAATTATATGTATGGAATTATCATGAAAATCATGGGAAAGGGAAGGATTGGGAGGGAATGTAATATTTATTTGCCACCACGTGGTGAGGCCTCCATGGATGCATAATGGTTGGCTATATTATTGTCCCACTAGTTGTTTGGGATCAGCCTACAGTTTATTGGGCTTACGACACCTCACTAGATTAAAGTCGGGAAAGACCCGTGGTCTGGGGCAGGTGCCTTGAGGATTTTGGTTGATCCTCATCACTTTACCAGTGAGCTTTTGGAGTAACCAGTAACATGGATGTAAGTTAGCCCATGGGTCTAGTCGGATGAAATAAGGCGGTTCGGCTGGCATATATGGAGGTATTGGGTATTGCATATATTACTTCCGATCATGATATTAAAGAATCATGTGATGTTATATAATGAAGATGTTGATGAATCGTTTATTTGAGATGAACTGTTTTAAATCCACTTGGCACCTCACTAGCACTTATCGATATTCGTAATAAGCTGGATTGATGGTTACATAATTTTTCCCAGGTGACCAAACCGGTCTAGGTCCTTTTGGGAAGCAAGCAGAGGTTTAGTCTACTTTGCTGCTAAGAGTAGAACTTTTTGTGCTTTTGTTGTATGTTTTGGATGACTGTATATTGCCATACTCTAGAGCTCATGATGCATACTTAAGCATATTTGGAAAAATTTAAATTCCGTTTTAAACCCTTTTATATGATTACTCTGACAAACTCTGATTTATATAAGATTATTTAGTTAATTAAAAGGTAGACGTTTCATCATCTACCCATTTATCTTCCCAAAACCTGATCCTTTTTTCCTTTCCCAACCTCCCACACAATATTACTAATAACTTTTGGCCAAATTCTGCCCAAATTCCTCCATATCTTGGAATTAGATTTTAACACTTTACATTCCTTTTCTAAATCACAATGCCTCCTATATTTACCAAATAGTACCTTTAAACAGAGAGTACCTGGCTTTGTAGGCCATATGTTATTTTAATAATTTTAGTTGTGGTTTCATTGTATTTTCACAGGGTTTTAAATGATTTATATGTTTTTTAGATATATTGTTCTCTATTTGTCTAGTAAAAGTGAGAATGAAGGAATATGCACTACAAAAAAAGGCCGGATTACTCACGGAATTTCGTCGGTAATTGGATTTCTGATAGAAAACGTTCATCACAGAAAAAATTGTGGTAGAAAACATTACCAACAGAATTCGGTCGATAAATTTCAATGGAATTTTTTCTGTCGGTAATTTTGTCTCTGATATGAAGTTATTTTGTAGTGATGGAGTGAAAGTTTTGTTGTAACTGTTGATGTATGAAGTCAAAATGTGTTGTTAATAGGGGCAATGATATTTGTTAATGTAGCTGGTAAACTTGTTGATGACAAGTATATTGTGCAAGTTGACAGTGGTGATGGCTAGTTCATTTGAGAAGAATCTACTATATATGTTTATTTCATATATGGGACAATTTATAATTAATGGAGCATATGACATAACATATGTTTTAGGAGTATGGTGAGAACAAAAATCATTAAGGAATGCACAAGCTATGACGAATTCAAACATGCTAATCATTGTGGTTGCAGAAGTAATGAGACTAGCCATATTGCCACGACTTACCAAAATCCTAATCCAAGCTTATCAATGTTAGTAACCTTTTTTTTTTTTTTTTTTGCTTTTTGCAAATGTCATTAGACACACTTACAGTTAAGGAGTAATTGGATAGAGATGCATTCCATATGGATTTTTTTTTAATAGGTTGTGAATATGGAGTTAATATCTTGTAGATGCATTTGAAGATGTAAATGAAAGTTAGATTGTAACATCCCACTTTTAAAACAGTAAAATAATGGGAAATTTTTTTTTTTTAAAACCCGGTGATCAGAGTAAAGCATTTTTTTTATAAGTAGAGTAACTGAATTCAAAGTACATAACCAGTGTGTAATTTCAATATACAGTCATCCCAAAAGAAGAAAGTTTTTAACAGTATATATACAAATACAACTGATAAACTTCTTCAGCCCCTCCATACCGTCCATCAGCCTTTACCGTCACTCTCTCGGTATTCCCGACCCTGAAGCTACAGCTGAGATCCAATTACCAATTGGATCTCAGGTAACGGTTAACCTTATGCTCAAATAAAACAATATATTGATAACAGCGTTAACATAATCACATACAGCAGAATATCACTACATAAGCATACAGCAGATGTATGATCAAATAATGGCAGAACATAAGCACAAAGCAATATGTAAAGCCCCACATAACGGTTGCACATATCCAGTGTCACGAAGGCCTATCGTGTCCTCAGCGCTAGGCAAACCCAAACGGCATTATCATGACTATAATCCGTAGTAAGCTGTGAGATAACTGACAACCCTAAACAGAGTTTCAGTATCTAGCATGTCTATCACATATATGTATATAAGCAGCATAAGTGTTAAGGTTACAATACGCGTCCGTACCTCCGTTGACGACTTTTAGTACTTCCATCAAATTTACGGTACGTTTGACAGCAGCTCGACAGCGGTGACAGCGGAAACAGCGGAAACAGTGGTTCGTGATTCTGGATATCCTATAAGGATAACATCACCAGTATGAATGTCTAAGACCATAACAGGCATTTTTTTGGTACAAATTACCATTTTGCCCCTAGTTAGCCTTTTTGGCGAAATTTCGCCAGAGCTTCGCTGTTCCGACTTTTCTCCCAAAACTTTTGCTATAATATTTTCTACAATATTTTTCTAAGATAACTATCATATTTATTTTAAAAACATGATATCTAAATTATCTTGAAAAATTAAGACTATCCTATCACTTCTACTATAACTACTAAACTAAAGACTAAGGACCGAGAAACTTACTCAGAGATTTGCTGCGAAATTCCCCGGACTCCTTCTTCTTCCTTCTCTCTCAATATTTTCGGCCTTCTCAAGAGGAAATGGTGTGAAGAATGGTGAAGAATGAAGAGGTATTTATAGAAAAGTTGGATGACATTTTCGTAATTTCGTTGAACTTTGTCTGGTCGAATTCTGACCGTTGGATCGCACTTTTGCTAGGTGGAATGATCTTGGCTATACACCTATTAGGCCGACCTCATCATCCATAAAGAGACAAAGGATGATGACCTCATCTTGCCTGTGTCATCTTGCTTTATCAGATGAAATCCTGGGTTCGGTGTCCGGTTCGCGTAATTCCGTAAAATCTCAAAATTCCGAGAATGACATGCTGAAGCTTTTTACTTCCTCTTTTAAATGTCATATTTTAACTGGATTTCTGATTCTGTTAGGGACATTCCGTTATCAGCTGAAAATCCTCGGTTTTCGTGTCCGATTCCAGAAACAATTTTGGCCGGTATTAGCTTCTGGATAAAAATCCACTGACCAATAATATGCTCTGGTTTTTCCCTACTTATGCCCGTATTGCCACAACGGTCTGACTTTCTAAGAGCTCCTATTTTGATTATCTGCTTAATTTCTTCAAAATATCCTCCTATCCGGATCTCCAAATTGCTCTATCGGTTACAGAAATGAATTCGGAGACCGGCTATCTCGGGATAAAATTTCACTCGTCCGTAATATGCTCTGACTCCAACAACCTAGTTCAATGTTTTCTATGTAGGATTTTATTTCTAGCCGTTCTCGTTTTTCCTGTCCATTTCTTCTCCTGATTATTATATTATTTCTAATTCAACATATGTCTTAATTATATTATTATTATAATCAAATATCCATTTGTAATTATCTCTCTCTTTTTTTTTCTTTTTCTCTCTTTTTCCCCCAAAATTTTCGGCCCACACTTATATATATATAATTATTATTATATTTTTTTTTTCCATTTATCTCAACCACCTATAATTATTTTTAAATCCCCATGAAAATCCCTTATTGGTCCATAATGAATTTAGGCTTATAAAATTCCCAAAAATTACTTAATAAATCCCTTAATATTTTCTAATAATTTTCTTAATTAGTAATAATTATTATCTCACAACTATTTTACTGAAATTGATAATTTATGCATTATGCAAAATATTAAAAATCATGGGGCAATTTATGTTCCCCAAAATGATATTTAATTTTTGCCTTATTATTTTCCAAGGAAAATAATCCCATAAATTACCTAAATTAGAGACAACATACTCTCTAATTTTTAATAAATATTTAGTTGTCTTTTAGGATTTATCATAATTTTCTCAGGGTATTTTATAACCCATAAATATTTTAGGGACCTATTTGTAAATTATTTATTCTTAGGAGACATTGTCCTAATAAATTCAATACAAGGTGTTTGAGACCTCATATTCACCTATTTTCAATAGGTATTATATATATTTAAATGTATTATAAAACTTAGGGTATTACATAGATATAATATACTATTCATATGAAAATTTGTATTAGAGTTTAATGTTTCTAGATGAACGACCAGTCTTAAAAATTTAGACCGAATTTTTGAAATATCCAGTTTTAAAAATGTTTCAAAATAATAAAAAAAACCCCAAATGAAACAATCAATTTCAAATCACCAGATCTGGCAACATTTTGAATGTCCTTCCATCATCAGCGATGGAGAACCAAGAGAAGATTGGAAGCAACACCAACAAGAAAAACAAAAAAGATGAATACAAAGTCTAGAAATAAGAAAACATAATAAGAAATAGAAATCATTCACCTTGGAAATCGAATTTAAATCAATATGAAATCAAAAGTGAAATTGAAGTCTAGATCTACAAAAAAAATCACAAGCTTAAAGCAACCAAATCTGAGCAGGATCCTCTTGTCAATGCTGGCAAAGCTTTAAGCAACCAAAATCGAAGTCCAGATCTAAGCAAGAGCGGTCACGATAGGAGCAAATAGACTTAAGCAAGAAGAGATTTGGGTTTGATTTTAAGCCATATCTGTGCGAAGGCGGCATGGGAGGAGCCATAGATCGAAGAGGAAGGAGCCATCATCGTCTAGAATCCTCGAAGTAGTATGCTTGCGCCGTTGTTGAGGATTGGAGTTGACGTCATCACAAAACGCTTGAAGCATCTCACTTTCAACGTTGCCAAGGATTTGATTGTGTGGCTCTTAGGATGACTTACGAAGATTTTGAGTAGGTTAGAGGAAGAGGATGTCATTCTTGTTGAGGACTTGACCTGTGAGATTCTTGGGACACTCATTGAATCTATAACTAAGCAAATGTTATATCACCAAGAAGGCAAGCACACTCATGGACTTGACGAGTTTAGCAAATTTAGGTTTTTTTTAACACTTTTAAGACTGGTTGTTTGTAAAAACAAGTCTTAAAAGTATATTTTTAAGACCGGTTGTTTGTAAAAACCAATCTTAAAAGTGTTATATATTTTTAAGATTGGTTATTTGTAAAAACTGGTCTTAAAAGTATATTTTTAAGACCGGTTGTTTGTAAAAAATGGTCTTAAAAGTAGTTCAAATTTAATTAGTTATAATTAGAATATACAATTATATTATGCAATTATCTTAATTAAGTTGTTAGAGAGATTTTAGGAATTAAGTTAACAGATTATAGTTTTTTGAATTTCGTAATTATATTCCTTATTATAATCCCTAGATTATAGGAACTGCTTAGGTCAAAAGATTATTTACTTATTAGCATCTGTATATAATTTCAATTAAGCAAAGGAATAAATCATCGCATTCTCGGACTCATCTTTGATCCACGTCTTCTCAAAATATTTACAAAATTATCACCGGTCATACTTTTAAGACCAGATATTTTATAATTCGGTCTTAAAAGTATTCTATATATTTATGAAATTGCCACCGGACATACTTTTAAGATCGAATCTTTTATAATCTAGTCTTAAAAGTATTCTATATATTTACAAAATTGCCAACGGTCATACTTTTAAGACCTGATTCTCTATAATCTGGTCTAAATGAGGTGGTCTTAAAGCTCTTTTTTACACTAGTGTTATGTGAGTGTGGTAGAAAAAATATGTTTGCAACAAAAGTAGAAACATTAAACCCTTTGTACTATGATGTAAATACAATTGTCAATGGATAGACATGAACTAGTTAAGGTAGGCCTATGAACTTGACAGTAGACACTCATAGACTTGTCATGTTATCCCTTGCACTTGTTAATATAGCTCTATGTTAACATAATGCGGCCAAAGAGCAATCACATTGATAAACAAACCTTTTTAATTAAAATTTGATAATAATTATGTAGACATATTATTTTACAAACCAATGAGTTATCACCTCAGCTCCCTGACTTATCAACTCAAACGCATAGATTTGTCAATGGATGCCCATGAACTTGTTAATGTTTCTTCATGAATGTTTACATAATATGGACAAATTGCAATGAGAACATAAGTTTACAAATGTAATAATAACCATTTAGATACAAAAAATTTAGATAATCTTAATTTACTATTGATATCATTTAAATAAAATGAGTTACTAAGTTGATCATAAATTGTTTTACAAAATACATTTCATTAATATTCATGAGTAATCCTAGCTACAACTATCCATACCCTTATTAATAGCACCTTTTGACTTCGTACACCAAGAGTTTCAACCATAAAACTTTCACCTATGTTCATTCATTCTCACTTTTACTATATAAACAAAGAACAATGTATCCAAAAATATAAAAAACATTTGAAACCCTATCCAAACATAATGAAACCACAACAAAAATGATTAAAACAACATATGACCTACAGTTACCATTAATACGTCTATCACCCGTATTAATAACTATTGATACACTTATTAACACCACATTTTTCTTTACACACTAGGTGTTGTAACTATAAAACTTTCACCCCATGTTCATTCCTTCCCTCTTATGATGCAAAAGTAGAGCATACTCAACTGAAAAATAGAGCACAAACCTAAAACCCTACCTAAACACATCAGAATTACAACCACACCAAATTCTTTGTATATAACTAAGTCGACCTTAATAGTTCACAATATAAACAAGATATCCTAAATAATCAAACGCCTAGCCCTAATCCTACATTATATTCCTACCTTCTCATGGCATCAAAATGTTTTCTTTAGCTTGAAGCTCCCAAAATTTGCAAATGAAGAATAAAATTTGCAAAAGAAAAAAATTTGCTATGACTAAGCAATGAGCTGAGCTTAATGAGGCAATGAACTAGGGCAATCAAGGAGAGAGGCACAATGTTTCCTTTGAAAGACCTAGCTGAACCCAAGAGGGGGGTGATTGGGTGAAGATAAAAACTTGCAACTTTTTTAGATCTTTTTGCAATTCAATAAAATCAGTTTGAATGATAATAAAAGGTTATAAAGCTCTAAACAATCATTCAAACATGTATGCTGGAAATAAAGGAGTTTAAGGAAGAGAATTGCAAACTCAGATTTATACTGGTTCGGTCCAATCCTTGACCTACGTCTAGTCCTTAAGCTCCACTTGAGTTTTCCACTATCTCCTTGTTTTATCAGGCACAAGAGACAAACCTTTACACCCCACAAGTTTGTCCAGACACTTGTGCAGCTTTTACAATCTCTCACAGAGACTCTTCCTCAACCCCCAAGGGATACATTCAATTTTCCACTCAAGATTACCCAATCTTGAGTATCTCTCAGTAAATAGAATGGTTTACAATGTATCTTCTCTCTAAGAAGTAGATAGATGATCAATGAAGTGCATTACAAGACATTTCACTCTTAAAATGATATACTATGAAAGCATGAAAAATAGAGTGAAGAGAGGATTCAAAATTTCGGCATTATGACTGTGTAAGCTTTTTCCACCACCCATCTTGCGTTTTGAATATGACTTTATTTATAGATGAGGATGATCTGAACGTTGAAGAATAGAGCTGTTGTAAATGGAGACGTTGAGAATATGAAGATTGGAAAAACTAGTTGTTTGGAAGCTTTTTGGACTTGATAGCTCAGCATATTGATTTTCATGAAATCCTTCATTTGATTATCTGAAATATGTCCACAAATGATATAAATGATGTTAAGAAGCATTACAAATCATTTGGGTAAGTATTTGGATGATCTGGATCATATTCAGGATTTTCAACACTTTGATTTATCTGAAGTTACGGTGTATACTCGAGTATTGACTTGAATACTGCGGTATTGAGCTTTTTTCATTACTTCAAATTAGTTTATGTCTATCTGATACTTGAGTATTGACTTACATACTCGAGTATTGAAAATCCTTTATCATTCATTGCTCTCTGTCTGAGCTATACTCGAGTATTCACTTATAAACTCGAGTATTCAAGTTGTTCTGGCCCTTGGTTGCTTTATGTCATGATATAGCTTTATATTTGCAAACCAATTATCCCCATATAGCTCATTAAGTCTTCTTTATAATGCAAAAAGAATTAGATCCAAACTCGTGATATGCCCGTTATGATCCGATGAATGAGAGTTGATCTAAAACCAGCGCTTTTGCAACGTTATGAATCATCAGACAACTTTCGAAGAGCATATCTCTCTGGTCTGAACTTCATTTTTGTTGAATCGAGTCTTAATAGAAATACTTATGAGTCTTCTTTCCAATACCACCGATTCCAGCTCATTTCGTTTTGTAGATTGTGAGTTATACTCAAATCATTATGAACTTCATTTTTGTTGAATCGAGTCTTGATATAAATACTTATGAGTCTTCTTTCCAATGCCACCAATTCCAGCTCATTTCGATTTATAGATTGTGAGTTACACTCAAATCATTGAAGCTTGGTCTGATGTGTGGCATGAATATTTGATCCAACTTTATAAATTCAAAGCTCCTTTATCTGATCTTCTTTGGACTTGAAAATTTTTCAAGATGACACATTGGATGTGTAGTTTCAGCCAAATTTGATTTCATCTCAATCCAATGTCTAGTTTAGGAGATATCATCGAATTACCAGACCTCGGCCAAAGCTAATCGTGAAACATAGGTGAACAGAGTTGCTGACCAATGCTGATACTTGAGTATTGAATTAGATACTTGAGTTTTGTCGGGTCCAGAAGCACCAGAGAAGCTGAAAACACCCCATACTTGAGTATTTAAGTTCCATACTCGAGTATTGACTCCCAAACTTGAATTTTGACTTGGAAACTAGAGTTGACTCCCAAACTTGAGTTTCCCAAAACTTGAGTTTTCCAAACTCTAATTTTCTCATCCTGAAGCAAATTACTCAGTAAGCTTGTATGCTCGAGTTTTGACCTGGAAACTCGAGTTTTCTCTTCCAGAATCTGATTTTTTCTATCCTTAACTCTAGATTGAGCCTCTCCAACATCGATTTGATTGTGAAGACTTATGAAATCAATTTAAGACCTTGTATATTGATTTTTCTCATTCTTTTTGACAAGATCTTCTCTTTCTTTCTTCTTTTCACTTGGTCATTCTTCACAATTCTATTCTTTATTTCTTCTTCTCTTGAGCATTCTCCACAAACATGTTTGAGCTGATCTTGAATAAAGATATTCCCATTCTATTCATCAACTTCTTCCAACTTCCATCTTTCATCTTGATCATTCTTCATCATTTAGCTTGGGCTCATCATTCTTTGCCAATTCTACCTTCTTCAATATTTCCTCTCCTTTATTTTCTTCAATTTCTGAAAACTCATCTCTTGATCATTCATCATAATTAAATTTGAATTGATCTTGAGTAAGGATGATCCAGTCAATAAAGTCTTTCTTCTTCAATCTCTCCTCTTCTTCTTTTTCTTGTCTTCCTTTTCCTTATCTTCATCTACATCCTCGACCTCCTTGATCTTCATCTTTTTGTCATTCCATGCTTCTTAATCATTCTTCATGATTCAACTCTCTTAATCTGAAACCTCTTATCTCCTTCTGGATTAACCTTAACTTGAATTAATCTACATTAAATGCAGCAGTTAGTCAATGTAGGAGATAACTATATTACTCAATCTTTTTGCCTTTAAGAATGACATTTATATAAGACATCATCAAAACTAATCATAACTAACATCCTTGACGGTGAAGGACAGTAAAATACAACTGCGACGAGCTTAGTTTGATAGGGCAACAACCTAAAGTTATCGTGGAGAGAGAGGAAGAGGAATTTCTATAGGGGGAGAGAAGAAGAATTGGGGGTTTTGGATTGTCATCCTTTTCTCAGTTTCACTAAAAGGTAACTAGGTCTTTTCACAATTGAAATATCTTACCCAAATGTCCCACAAGACTTACCTACAAATTGGAGATTTCAATGGACCTTGGAGTTGTATTTTCTTTACCTTGGTACCTTATTGTGATTTTCTGTATATTAAAGCATTCACTCTAGTTGTTTAATGCACGTTAGGATGACAAGATGTTAGATTGTGGCAGATCATGTCAATATCACTGCCTTAAAATATGAGTATGCAATTTATTCATGGGAGAATGATAGATAAACAACTTTGAAATTTAAAAATCCCAAAATCAACTATTCTCTATAAAATGAATTGTAATTGCTTATCAAGTCTCGTCATTACTTTATTAATTCTTAGTCATAAACTTGATATAGGATTTTGCAATTTCAAAAATATTTTTAGATCAGTTTCCCTTTATTCAATTGAAGGGCTAGCTACAATTGAAGCTGCATAAAGCAATGTGCCTATTACTATAATAGATGCATTAAGTAATGTTGATTGGAGAAATGCTATACAAGAAGAATTTGATGCCCTATAATGGTCAAGACAATATGGTTGACTGTAAATGGGTGCTAAAGAAGAAATTTAATGTTGATGGTACACTTCAAAAATACAAAGCTAGAATTGTAGCCAAGGGATTTCAACAAAGTCCAGGTATTGACTTCAAAGAAACCTTCAGCCTTATACTGAAAGCCTCTACACTCAGGTTTGTTCTTAGTCTTGCTATGACTTTTAATTATCAACTCAGACATATGGATATAAATAACAACTTTCTTAATGGTGACTTAGAAGAAACAATTCTTATGAAACAACCTAAAGGTTTTATAAGCTCCAAGGCACCTAACCATGTTTGCCTCCTAACCAAGGCTATATACGGTCTCAAACAAACACCCAGAGCTTGGTTTGAGAAGCTAAAATCTACCTTGCAAGGCTGGGGTTTTATACATTCTAAATATGATTCCTCTCTGTTCTTCCTCAAATTTAAGCAACATGTCATGTTTGTCCTAGTATATATAGATGATATCATTGTTACTGGAAACTGTACTGCAATGATAAATCTGTTTATCGAACAGATTAATAATTAGTTTGCTCTAAAAGATCTAGGATGGCTACGCGATTTTCTAGGCATTGAAGCATATTGTGACGAGACTGGAGTTTATTTGAAACAATAAGCCTACATACATAGCATCTTATTAAAGTGTGGTATGCAAAATTCATCTCTTATGCCTACGCCTATGGTAGTGAACATACACTACTCTAAAGATAAGGGAACCCCAATTGTAGATCCAACAAGCTACAATAAAATTATTGGGGCTTTATAGTATCTAACAAACACTCGCCCAAATATTATGTTTGTAGTTAACAAGTTAAGCTAGTTCCTAAGCTGTCCAATGACTATTCACTGGCAAGCCCCAAAGAGATTACTCATATATCTAAAAGGAAATATGGATCTATCTCTACATATCAAACCAAGTTCTCATCTTACCTTGCAAGGGTTCTCAGATGCCCACTGTTGGAAATTATGCCATAGGGGCTAATCATTGTACTTTAAAAATTATTGTTATTTAAAGTATTTCTCCATTTTGTTATCATATCATTTGCATGTTTATTATGATGACTGTATCTTTGGATATATTATAAAGATTGTCCTAAATGTCCCTAGTCGGTCATCTATGCTGGAGTAAAGATAAAATAAAACCAGTATGACTTTGATACAGTATGGAGATATGAATCAAAGTCTTAAGCACTTTTAAGAGTACAAGGTGCTGGACCAACTCACTATGAGAAAGCTGCATGGATTAAGTCATAAGCTTCTCTCATGTATAACCACATCACAATGCCTTTTGACTTGAGATCATCATGGATTCCTACATGAGAGTCCTTGATCTTTGATCTAGTCAAAAGTCACCTTTGACTGGGTGATGATAAAGGCTTTGATCGGGATTAATGTTTTTCATGTAGAGGAATGTGAATGGTCAAGATGAGATTTATCCCTCACATTTGTAGAGAGATATTACTAGGCTTCTTGATGAGTGAGTCTGAGAAATGTATGGTCATACTATGATGGAAAGGAGTTTCTTTTTCAATTGTTAGACCACTCGAGAATCGAGAAAGTAATGGTTAAAAACAGGAGGATGACACCATCTATGCTCCATCCTTAACCAAATTATCGTGTGACAAAAGGGACGTGACATGGTTGTATGATAGGATGTATCGTATCTCGGCCTTATATGAGTTGGGTAGTCGTGATGTCTTGTTAGAAGCCGCTTCCGACTTGTGAACTGGTATAGTGTTAGGTCACTGCCAATTTTATGTGGGCCTAAAGGTCACACACAAGAATAGACCAACACGAGCTATAATGTCCAAATTTATTGAATCTAAGATATGTCTAAGATTCAATGAATACAACGTTTTATCTAGGGAGGATATATATATATATATATATATATATATATATATATATATATATAGGGTTAAAGTCCAAATTTGTCACGGAAGTTTTGCGAATAGAGCGTTCAGCACCCGGAAGTGTTTTTGGTACCAAACTTACCCCGGAAGTATTAAAATGGTACCAAAATTACCCTGAAAGTATTAAAAATGGACCAAATATACCCAAGACAGACGGAACGTCAAACATCCGTTGGCCACGTGGGAAATGTTTTTTTTTTGGATTAAAGTGCAAATTTGCCATGGAAGTTTTGCGAATGGAGCGTCCAACACCCAGAAGTTTTTTTGGGTACTAAATTTACTCCGGATTTTTGCCACATCATATAGACATGTTAGATTTTGTTTTTGTTTTTAGCAAGCTTCATTTTCTCTGGATCCTAGCACCATTCTTCTCGGCTCATACATCCAACCCATATACTTACTGATCTTCTGTCATCCTCACTCCTTCTCGTTTTGACCCAGTAGCTTTACGTAAACAAAACAGATCCATCGCCATTACGTGAAGCAGATCTAGTGCCATTATGTGAAGCAGAGTAGATTATGTATCTGTAATTAGTGGAGATCAGGATGAAACACAAACCAACCAAACCCGCAAGAGCAGCTGATCTGCGATGAGCCATCACGGGTACAAAAAAGCCTTTTAAGACCGGATAAAAAATGCCTCGTAAGACTGGATGTGTGACCGGTCTTGTTCCAGGCGGTCTTAAAAGTCTATAACTTTTAAGACTGGATGAACGACCGGTCTTAAAAATTTAGACCGAAATTTTGAAATATCTGGTCTTAAAAAGGTTTCAAAATAATAGAAAAAACGTAAATGAAACAATCGATCCCAAATCACCAGATCTGGCAACATTTTGAATGTCCCTCCATCATTAGCGATGGAGAACCAAGAGAAGATTGGAAGCAACACCAACAAGAAAAACAAAAAGATGAATACAAAGTCTAGATCTATAAAAAAAAAATTAAAGGTGAAATTGAAGTCTAGATCTACAAAAAAATCACAAGCTTAAAGCTACCGAATCTGAGTAGGATCCTCTTGTCGATGCTGGCAAAGCTTCAAGTAACCAAAATCGAAGTCCAGATCTGAGTAAGAGCGGTCAAGGTAGGAGCAAATAGACTTAAGCAAGAAGAGATCTGGGTTTGATTTTAAGCCAGATCTGTGCGAAGGCGGTGTGGGAGGAGCCATAGATCGAAGAGGAAGAAGCCATCGTTGTCTAGAATCCTCGAAGTAGTACGCATGTGCCGTTGCTGAGGATTGGAGTTGATGCCATCGTAAAATGCTTGAAGCATCTCACTGCCAACGTTGCCAAGGATTTGGTTATGTGGCTCTTAGGACGACTTACGAAGATTGCGAGTAGGTTAGAGGAAGAGGATATCATTCTTGCTAAGGATTTGACCCGTGAGGCTCTTGGGACACTCGTTGAATCTATTACTAAGTAAATGTTATATCGCCAAGAAGACAAGCACAATCACGGACTTAACGAGTTTAGCGAAATTATTTTTTTTAACACTTTTAAGACCGGTTGTTTGTAAAAACTGGTCTTGAGAGTATATTTTTAAGACTAGTTGTTTGTAAAAACCAGTCTTAAAAGTGTTTTATATTTTTAAGACCGGTTGTTTGTAAAAACCGGTCTTAAAAGTATATTTTTAAGACCGGTTATTTGTAAAAACCGGTCTTAGAAGTATGTTTTATATTTTTAAGACCAGTTGTTTGTAAAAACCGGTCTTAAAAGTGTTTTATATATTTGTTGGAAGTTCATATTTAATTAATTATAATTAGCATATACAATTATATTATGAAATTATCTTAATTAAGTTGTTAAAGAGATTTTATGAATTAAGTTAGCTGATTACGGTTTTTTGAATTTCGTAATTATATTCCTTACTGTAATCCCTAGATTATATTATGCAATTATCTTAATTAAGTTGTTAGAGATTTTAGGAATTAAGTTAGCAGATTATAGTCTTTTGAATTTTGTAATTATATTCTTTATTGTAATCCCTAGATTATAGGAACTACCTAGGTCATAAGATTATTTACTTATTAACATTTGTATATAATTCCAATTAAGCGAAAGAATAAAGCATCGCATTCTCGGACTCATCTCTGATCTGCATCTTCTCAAAATATTTACGAAATTGTCACTGGTCATACTTTTAAGAGTGGATCTTTTATAATCCGGTCTTAAAAGTATTCTATATATTTGTGAAATTGCCACCGGTCATACTTTTAAGACTGGATATTTTATTATCCGGTCTTAAAAGTTTACGAGATTGCCACCGGTCATATTTTTAAGACCGGATCCTTTATAATCCGATCCAAAAAGTTCTTTATATTTACGAAACTGCCACTGGTCATACTTTCAAGACCTGATTCTTTATAATCCGGTCTAAATGAGGTGGTCTTAAAGCTCTTTTTTGCACTAGTGCATACCTCTCGAGCCCTATGCTCTTTATTTGAAAGTTGATGCCTCTGGACCCTTGTGTTTTATCTGGCCGATGAACTTTTGTGTAAAGAGGTCTCTCTCTCGTCTCTGTGCCATTTGTTAGGCGTTGAAAATGAATCCAAAAGCAAAGCTGAAAAATGAAACTAAAACAGAGGGTGGTTTGTGAGCTGTGTTTTTGGCATCGGTTTGCTAGGTCTATTAATGGTACCAAAATTACCCCGGAAGTATTAAAAAGGGACCAAATATACCCAAAATTGACGGAATATCAAACATTCGTTTGCCACATCGGTTTTGGGTATATTTGGTACAATTTTAATACTTCTGGGGTAAATTTGGTACCCAAAAAACTTCCTGGTGCTGGACGCTCCATTTGCAAAACTTCCGTGGCAAATTTGGACTTTAACACTATATATATATATATATATATATATATATATATATACATACTTGATTCTGAAGATAGATATCATATCTCAAATTTGATTTATGAAGATAAATTAAAGGGTAAAGGAGTAATTTGGCCAATAAACTATTACCTCAGGGCTCCCAACACAAATAACTTTCAAGTTGACCAAAAATACCAAAAAACTTTTTAAAACGTGCAGTCAACACAATGCCGTTAGGAAAAGATAATGTCCATTATCTAAGGTGCACATTGGCCAACGAACTTTTACACCATGAGCACCCAGCACAAAAAAGTTTTACTCCAGGAGCACTCAGCACAAAAAAGTTTATGTGCTATCCACCCAAAATCTGACTGTTGCAAATCATTGCCCGAACCACCAACCATGTGCATTGAGGTTAGAAAGAGTGAATGCAATAAAAAAATCACAAATTATATTAATTATCTTATATTAATTATTATTATCAGTTATCTTATGCAATTATTGACTATAATATTGTATTATTTAGTCTTTAAATTTAATTTTTATTGTTGTAATTCTATTCAAACTTTTAAAAGTATCACATATTTACATGCGTATAAATATACGTAAAAAGTGATATACAAATGATGAGATTTTTTAGTTATTGATATAAGTGCGTATAATATGAGAAACTTTTTAGTTTTATCTATTATCAATTTAGAATAGTTAATGTGATGGGATCTTTCAGTTGCCCAAAAAAAAATTCAAAAGCCTTCATCCCATTTTTAAAAGTAATGCTCTTAGAATACATATTTAACCGATAATAAGATTTGAATCCATAATATGTTAATTTCATCAGCCGTATATCAATTTTCATCAGCAAAAATATTATATTTATACACATAAATATAAATGAATTCGATCTCTTTATCAGCAAAGACAAGAGAGAATGACATACCCAAATAAATAAAGGTGGCCTATAAATTATGCGATACTTTTATACACGTAAATATCACGCATATTATATGCACATAAATATGTGATATTTCTAAAATATTAAAAAGAATTACAACAACAAAAATTTAATTTAAAGAGTAAATATATAGTCAATAATTGCATAAGATAACTCATAATAATAATTAATATAATTTGTGATTTTTTTGTTGCATTCACTCTTTCTAACCCCAATGTACATGGTTGGGGATCCAAACAAGGATTTACAACAATCGGATTTTAGATGGATTGCACATGGACTTTTTTGTATTGAGCACTCTTAGAATAAAACTTTTTTGTGCTGAGCTTTCATGGAGTAAAAGTTCATTGACTAATCTGTACATTAGATAATGGACATTATCTTTTTCTAACGATGTTGTGCTAACTGCACGTTTTTAAAAGGTTTTTGGTATTTTTGGTCTACTTGAAAGTTATTTGTGCTAGCCACTCATGAGGTAATAGTTTATTAGTAAAATTGCTCCTTAACCCAAAATTAAATCAACTGTCTTTTATTTCGCATTAAATAAATAGATTAAATTGAATCTATTAGACAAATTTAATTTCCAATTCAATTCAAAATTAATTAACATTGATTTAAAATATTTAATGCAGCTCACGAGGGTTATAAATACCCTTAGACTGTGAAAAATTGGACTACACAAGAGAACTGAAGAGCTGCAAAGAAACCCTAGAAGAGAGATGTGAGACCAAAAACTTGAAGGCGCTAGCACACTGCTGTTCGTGTTGGAGTGTTGTTCGATGCGGATACCGGTAGAGGGAGTGGATTCTAAAGTCGACTCCTAGAGATTGATCATGCAAGAAAGCGTTAGGCCACGAGTTCGCAAACATGTACATGAGTTCGCATAGGTATAGTTCTTAATGACTAATCCAATTTAAATATTGTTGATAGATCTTCTTGGGATTTGTAATTTATTGAATAAATTTCATTCCGCTATGTGTACGAATTCCAACACCCACTGGGCGTGTGTCCAAACGATAGGAGATACATGGGCGGCTACTATGCTTACTTTGGTGATTCCTTGATTTTGTGGTCAACCACAAAATAGAGAATCATTTTGAAATCCAGCACTGAGTCGGAATATTGGTCTCTCTTGGATCTGTCATCGGAGCTCGCCTAGATCTAGTCGCTGCTAGACGAAATTGGTCTCCATCTCCCAAAGCCACTGATCACATGGTATGATAATCAAAGTACAACTACTCTTGCATCTAATCCAATATTTCACGCTCGCACCAAGCACATCAAGCTTGCACTACAAATGGTTGTAGTAGCTGTTGGAAATACCGCTATAAAACTCACCGTAGCAAGACGATTTGTAACAATTAAAAATAACCATTATTACATAACAAAAAACCGCTACTGTATTTGTAGCGGTTACAGGAAATTGCCACTATATGTGGCTTAGCTGACATCCTCGTGATGATATAATAGCGGTTCACATAACCACTACAAAATGATATCTTGTCGCGGTTTTCAAACTGCTACAACATTACAAAAATGCTTCACCAAAAATGGTAGGGAAAAATATTTTGAAATTCATTTGTAGCAGTTATCTAACCGCTACAAACATTTCCCGCAATTATTTTAGTCATAAAATTTAGTCCCGCCCTTTTTTAAAAAAAATTCACTCTGTAGCAAATTTTTTTCAACTGCTACTAGATATTCAGAAATTTTTTAAAATTTTCTTTCGATTGCAAAAATATTACTTATGCTTAGTAGCGGTTAGATAACCACTATAAACATATATGATTAAAAAAATTAAATTAGTCAAATATTTTATTTTAATATAAATTTGTTAATTATTATATTTAATTAGTTAAATGTTGTGTTATCAAGAATTTATATTTTAATTTAAATAATTACTGATTTTTAATTATAAATTTTTATTAATTAACATTAATTTATTATGGTTTGATTTAAATAAAATAATGTGTGTGAAAATGAATAGAATAATATTTATGAAGATATATGGAATAATTTGTGTAAAGGGAAATGAAATAATGTGTGCGGAAGTGTAAACAGAGAATAAAAATAATCAGAAAAAAATAATAAGGAACACAGATGTTGAGCGAAAAAACAAATATTACAATAATAATTATATTTGGTCCGGGTTAACAACACTTACCTTATCAAAACAATTAATCTCCTTGAGAAAATGTAGAAGTTCAAGAGAAAGAGTAGAAAACGTATTAGAAAACGAAAGTTGAGTGTATTAAATGAGGTTTAATAGGGGTTTTTATATTGGTATTTGCGTACCTATTTTGTAACAGTTGATGTTTCATTTTTGTAGTGTTTATTTTTAGTAGCAGTTAGTGTGTCGGTTTTTGTAGCAGTTCTGTATCTTGTAGCGGTTTTTTATGATATTTGTAGCGGTTTGTAACCGCTACAAATAATTTTCTAAAATTTTTTGCAAAAATAAAAAAGATTATAGATTAAATCGTCAGCTACAAAGTAATCTTTTTAAAAAAAACATATAAACATATGATTACAGATTAAATGTTTTAACAAAAAAAAAAAGATTACAGATTAAATTGTAAGCATAATTTTTTGTCTAGCTCTCAATCTTCGTCATGATCTCTACAAAAAAGAAATTTGGATAAAATGTTACTTTTTAGTTGAATATGTTGGAACACAAAGAACACTTTAATTAAATGTTATTATTTCATAAAACATATATTAAAAAACGTACCAAACTATAGGTAAATTGTCATCGCCGTCAGGGAAGAAATTCTCAAAGCTAGCTGGCTGAAACGGCTCACTCTCGTAGGCGACATTGTCAGCATCACCCATTCTCGACGATTGGAGCTCTGCCTGGCTCTGCTCAATCCGGGCCTGACACACACAGATCATAAAACATTAATGAAACAATTTAATTCAAATTAAATATATTAAATTAACTATATATAAAAGAATTTTGTGTAACTCACTATAATCTGCTCTGCCTCCTCAGAGGTTGGCGTCCCATCACGGTGTCTATAAGTGCGTATGAACAACTCCCCATAGTTCGTCTGCCAGTTCTCTTCTCTAGTCTTCGCTTACTAAAAGAATTAAAAGAATAACAAGTTTGTCAAGTAAAAAATAAAACAACCAATAATTTAAACATAAAATTAATTTTACTTTCAGTTACCAGCTCACTGTAGGTCACGGCAAATGTCTTGGATCCCGCCGTGTGATGGACCCTCTGATATGCCCAACTTGCGATGTTCCTCTGAGACAGAGCCTGCAATTAAGTACATTTAAACTATAAATGAAGATAAACTACTAATTAAATAATTTCCAAAAAATATAAAGTATATAATTAATTAAAAGACGTAACTGTCCAGCCGGACTCCTCTTATATTGGACAAAACCTGCTCAGTCATTTGGGTCAACTCCGTCAGGGAAATTCTCGATCAGCTGATGCAGAGGAACCGTCCCATCTCCATTCTTTTTGTTGTACAGACGATTCCTCTGGTTCTTCCACCCATCCCCTATCTTCAGCATGGCATATTGTTTCGTGTGGCCTCCCACGTTAAACATTTTATGTATAATAATTTAATTATTAATTAATAAAATAAATAAATAAACCACAATATTTAATTATTATTATTAACATGTAAATTTTAATTAAGAAACATAACCTACCTGCACAATATTTTTAAATGCATCATTCTTGTTCCTATCCAAAACATGCTTCCAATTTATGAAGTTGAGTGGGGACCAAGCACAATTCCCGCTGAATTCCAATAGGTACCTGTTGAACAGGTGACCACCATTGCTGACTGGCTAGTTCGTTTCTGTGTTCCAGGGGACCACGACTTTTGGCCCTTGCAACAGAGTAACCGCGGAAACATCGAGCGACCTCCTGTTGATATTCCCATTTGTCTCTGCACAAATGAAAAAACATGTTATTATTTCTTTTAAATTTAAGGAAATGAAATTTAAATTTAGTGAAAAAATTAATTAAATTTACCTTCAACATCTATCACAAATCTGGTGGAACGCGAAGACAACGGTCGAGGGTTCCCTGGTCCCGCTCATTCTCCCTGTCCAGGAACTGCTGTGCCTCGCTCACGAGCATGTCAAAATCTATCCCTTCATCTTCATCGATGTCGCTAATCGAAAGAGTAGCGCCTCATTCTCCTCCTATTGTCTCAAGAGTCTCCGGCTCTGGGATTAGCTAATCCGTGAAGAGATCCTCATATGTCTCAGGGGGGAGGGGGCGGAGGGATATTTGTAGGCCCTCGCCCTCTCCCTCTCGTATGCGATCTGCTACCACTTCCTCTTATAAGTTTCCTCGGCGGTGGAACTTCCTTCCCTTTATCACCGTTAGTCATAATGTTTGACTTTTACCGTACAAGTATATAAGTAAAAGTAAAAATGAAAGAAAAGGACAAGGGTGAGAGAAAAGTTAAAATGAAAGGACAAGGGTGAGAGAAACTGACGTGAGTGATCGCTTAAACTGTGTCATTTTGTAGCGTTTATTCTAGAAAAACTGCTACAAAACCATGGACACTGTAGCGATTTTTTTTTCAACCGCTACAAATTTACCTCATATTGCTGACACTGTAACGGTTACTAGTAACCGCTACCTCAACCGCTACAAAATATTTGACCTTTCAAATTCAGTAGAACCGCTACTAATTTGAATTTTTTAACAAAAAAAAATCCAAACTAATTGATTTATTAGTTAGTTTCACTAATAAATCAATTAGTTTGGTAAAAAAAAAAAAAACACACACACACACACACACATATATATTTTAATAAGTGTGCTCAAAATAGTCTAACAAGCCCGTGAAGATTGGGCTTCAATATAGCCACCGATCTCTTTGAAAAGGTTTACTGACTCATTTTCATCAGAGTTATTTTACATAGAGAAAGGTGGCTACAATAAAAACCCAACCATCAGTTGTTTGTTAGACGATATTAAGAATAGAAGTGTTCAGGTCTGAGAAATAGCCAAATTTTAGTTGTCACTAAATAGCTATCTCCGGCTTCAGGATGAGAGAGGCAAATATCTACCACACTCATCTCTCGAGATAAGAGATGAGAGCCGCAGATATCCGCATGTCTTCGTTTACCAAGCTGAGTTAGCTCATTTAGTGACAACGCAGATTCAGTGATTTCTCATTTTTTATAATTTTTCTTTGATGTACGGTCACTATATATAGTTTAAAAATTAGTAGTGGTTTTCCAAAAAACCGCTACGAATGTTAAGGATTTGTTGCAGTTAGTATGTTGCTATACCCCAACCGCAATAAGATTGTGTCATTTCGCTTTCTTGCAGCAGTTATTAATTAATAACCGATACAATATAACCGCGACAAAAATTTGTGCCAGTTGGCGCGAACACTGGTGCCAAATTGGTAGCGGTTTTTTCATAAAAACCGCGACAAATATACTGTTACAAAGATTCCTGCCATTAGACGCCAAGCTGGCGCCACTTTCGTAGTGGTTGTTCATGGGTAAACCGCTACAAAATACCGTTCCAACATGCACGCACTTTGGCGGCAGTTCTTCGCTACGAATTTGTAGCAGTTTTGTGTAAAACCGCGACAAATACCTGATTTTGTAGCGGTTTTATGTGACTGCTGCTGTTTAACCGCTACAAATCAGGCTTTTTTTTGTAGTGTTGACATCCACTTTATTAGAGACAGAGTACTTAACAAGCAGCTGTCAGTCAAATACATGCCATCTTCTGAACAAGTTGTCGATCTCTTTACAAAGGCCTTGTCTCATTCGAAGTTTTAGGCCTTTAGGGACAAACTCAAAATTATCAAATTTTCCATTCCAAGTTTGGGGGGCTGTTGTAATACCCGGATAACTAATATCTAGAATATTATGTCACAATAATGAAAATGTCCATTTATGAAGATTTTGGTCTCAACATGTTATGTGATTAGTATATGTTCAAAGGAAAACATTAAGAAAATTAAAGGAAAATTTAATATCGGTAATGTGAAAAATGTGTCTTAAAGCCATAAAACATCCTGAGAAGAATTAGGAGAAATTCTAAAAGGCATGGAATAATTATTAAAAATTAGAAAGTATGTTGTCTCTAATTTAGGTAATTTATTAAATTATTACCTTGGAAAAATTAAAGGAGAAAAATAAAAAAGTATTGGGGGACCATATTGGACCCCATGATTTTTAATATTATGCATGGTACATAAATTACCAATGTCAGTAAAATAGTTGTGAAATAATAATTGTTACTAATTAAGAAAATTGTCAACAATTGGTAAGTGATTAATTAGATAATTAATGGCTAATTGTTTAGACATAAGATAAAGAGAAAAAGGTGGAAATTAATATATATATATATATATATATATATATATATATATATAAATGAAAATTATGAAGAAAAATAAAAAAAAATTAAAATGGAAATTAAATAATAATAATAATAATAATAATAATAATAATAATAATAATATATCTAAGATATTTTGCAATTAAATAATATTATAATGGTAAAAAGCAAGTAGGATAAATGACCACGGATAGAAATAAAATGCTACCTAGAAAACCATGAACTAAGTTTTTAGAGTCAGAGTATATTATAGACAAGTGATTTTTTACCTCGGAGTGACCTATCTTCGAAGTCATTTCCGTAACGACAGAGTGATCATGAGATAGAGCCAAGAAGATATTTTGTGAAATTAAGACAAATAGTGGAAGTGAAAACCTATAGAAAATAATTCATAAAATGGAATTCGGGGATAAGTTGGTAAACATCTGGACATATTATGAACGAGTGATTTATGATCCAGAAGTTGACGTCGGCAGACGCAATTTCCGTAGCTGACGGCATTTGGCCGAAATATTCAGCAGACAACGAAATGCCCTTAATGGGATCAAAAATTTAGTTGACCCAAGTAACTTGAAAGAGGAAGAAAAGACCTTCAGGGCTTTGCTTTCGGAATTTTGAGTTTTCCCAAGATTACGCGATTAGGACACCAAACAGGTAACTTTATCAGATAAACGTACCATAAATCGACAAACGTGCCAGGAATCATCAACGGAGGTACGGACGCGTATTGTAACCTTAACACTTATGCTGCTCATATACGTATATGTGATAGACATATTTATATATTGAGGCTCTGTCTAGGGTTGTCAGTTATACATACAGCTTTATACGGGTTATAGTCTTGATAACGCCGTTGGGTTTTCCTAGTGCTGAGGACACGATGGGCCATCGTGGCACTGGTTATGTGCAGAAATGTTGTGGGACTTTACATACTGCTTTGTGCTTATGTTTTGTCAATATTGTGATCATGCATCTGCTGTGTGCTTATGTAGTGATTTACTGCTGTTATGAATTTGTGAATAACTGTTGTCCATATACCGTTTATTTGAGCATAAGGTTAACTGTTACCTGAGATCCAAATGGTAATTGGATCTCAGCTATAGCTTCAGGTTCGGACGAACCAAGGGGTTGAAGATAGGGACGAGCGACTGGCGTAGGATGGCAGAAGGAATTTTATGGTTGTAGTTTATATGCCTAGTTAGATGTTGTTTCCTTTTGGATAGTAGATGACTGTATAAGTACACTTACACTGTGGTTATGTAATGTTAAGGTTCAGTTACTCATTGCACTACTCTAATCAACAATTTTTTAAAAAAAAATTCCGCTGTTTTTAAGGTGGGATGTTACAGTTGTCAAGACAAGTCACAATGGGCCCAAGCTCAAGTTACTAAAGCTATGAGCCCACTTGTAATAGGACCCTTATGTATATCTGTAATTGTAATTCCTAATGTACACATAAGACAGATGTCACAATCTTATACATTCTAGGGTTAGCAGCCTACTATAAATAACAATACAATACATTGGCAACGGCGGCCACTATTTCAGATATTAATTCTAGTCTATTTCCTTTTCTAGGAAGTACTAAACAACTGTACCGCAACTAAAACAGGCTAAATAGAGTGGCAAAAACAAGGCTTTTTCTTCAGCGCACCACAAATGAATGAAAATTAATGAACCTGAGGCCATAAGTCCCCCACAATTAGTAATACTTCTCCTAAGGTAAATGTAGAATCTAGTTTGAGTGTAAATTTTGGTTTTAAATGTTAGACATTTTTTTTTTCCTGTCTTATATCTTTTATTTATCATTTTTTTTCCATACTAATTTGCTTAATTACAAAATGATATATGATCTAATGTTTTATAGAATCATTTTAGAAAGATCATATTACATATATCATTATTATTAAGTAATTTTGTTTAATTTTGTTAATCTTCCCAAATTACATAATCAGATCTTACATACATTAAGCATATCATGAGTATTAACTATCAAACACTACTAGACATTTTGTAATACCCTAAAATTTGACTTAGGGTAAATATCATAAATTGGTAGAATATACCTATTGAAAATAGGTGAATATGAGGCCTCAAACACCTTATATTGAATTTACCTTATTATTAGAACAATTTCTCCTAAGATTAAATAATGTCCGAAAAGGGTCCCTAAAACATTAGATAATTTGTAAATAGGTCCCTGAAATATTTGTGGGTCATAAATACCCTGAGAAAATTATGATAAAATCCTAAGAGGAAACTAAATATTTATTAAAAATTAGAAAGTATGTTGTCTCTAATTTAGGTAATTTATGAGATTATTTTCCTTGGGAAATAATGAGGCAAAATTAAATATCATTTTGAGGAACATAAATTGCCCCATGGTTTTTAATATTTTGCATAATGCATAAATTATCAATTTCAGTAAAATAGTTGTGAGAAAACAATTAATCCTAATTAAGAAAATTGTCAACAATTAGTAAGTGATTAAATAAGTAATTAATTGTTGATTGTTTAAACATGAATAAAAGGGAATATCCAAAGTTAATTATATGAAACCCCTAATTTGATATTAATGACCAATGGAGGGTCAAGGTTGGCATAAAGAGTGTTGCTAATTAATTTAGCATAATTAAGAGGTATATTAAGTAAATTACAAATATCCTTAATAGAATAAGCTTGCACTAATTGAGATTAGTTGCACAATTCTTCAAGATGATTAGAGACAAATTAAAAGAGGGCTAATTATATTTAAAATAATTAAGCCAAAGAGAATGAAATAATATCTTAAGTAATTAAGTCTAAATCTTCATATAATTGAGTTAGCTAATGGCAAAATATAATTAAGGAGCATGTAAACACTTGATTAACATGATAATTAAGAATTGCTAATTAGTGCTGAAAAGTCAACAATGACACCTAAGCCTTGATTATGTCATCAAGATGACATCACAAGAGCACATGTGTATGAAAAATGAGAGGAGGTGGCATGTTCATATATAGGTGTAGGGATGAGATTTTAATTTCCTTCCTAAGTTAGATATAAGGGATTAGATCAAGTGAAAGTTGTTAGAAAGTTAACCATTAATTTGCTATAAATAGAGAGCTCTCCTCTCTTCATTCTTCACACCAAACTCATACCAAAGATTGGAGAGTTTAAGAGGAGAGTGAAACATGAAGGAGGAAGGAGTTCAAGAGTCTTCAAGAGGTAAGTTCTAGTTCTTAAATTTCTAGTCTTTAGTTTTTATAAGTTCTTAGTATAAATGTTAGTTTAATCTAAAAAATTAGAGAATAAATTCTTATACTTGTTTTTAGGCCTCATTACATTGAAAAATTCCTGAAGAGGTAAAAATATGGTAGGAAATAATTTTTGGAAGTCCTTGGATTAAGATTGTGAAAGTTGTAGAATTTTCGGTTCTTAAATCTTAGACAGGCAGTGAAAAAGATGCTATGATTTTATGTAACAAATGAAGTTATAAAATCATGAAATTTTCCAGAAAGAAAGTAGACATGTAGGGCTTCCCAAACATATAAAATATGCAAAATTTTGATCTCTAGTCAAGGAGATATGAATTTTTGAAGTTAAGCCATTTTTACTGGAATAAAATCTGGTCAACGTTGAGAAACGTAAAAACTGGTAATGACTCACTAATTCTGGGTGAAAATGAATATTTTTCCTCAAAAATAGACATCCTAAGGGTTCCGGGGAATTTTACGGATCCTCATTTTGATTTTTGTAGAATTAGTTATGATTTTTCAAAGTTACAAAAAAAAAACTACCCAGAAAACTCTGCACCGCGTTTTTAAATAAATGTAAGGACAAAGTTGTAAATAACAAATCCACCAAGGGTAGATGGGTAAATAGAGGTGGAAGTATATCTTAGGATATTATTCTAAGTGATATGGTGATATATTAGGATATCCGGGAGGTCCAGGGTCGGATCCAAAGGTCAGACGTTTGACAGTTACCCGGTGAAAGGTACGGATGCGTACTGTAACTCTAACTCTTATGCTGCCTGTATGCTCTATATGTGTTGTGATGATTCATATAGTCGTGGACAAGACTGAGTCTTGGGTCATGCACCGTGATTAAGACTCTGTCTTAAGTCGCTGTTTATACATTCAGCTATTATGTGAAAACGGGTTACAGTCTTGGTAATACCGTATGGATGTTTTCCTAGCGCTGAGGACACGCTCCAGGGCGTGGCACTGGTTTATGTGCAAACTATGTGGACCTTACATGGGCTGTGTGCTATGTAGAGGTATTGTTGTGATGTGAACTATGACATGTACTGTGTGCTATGTATAGTTATCTGCTGAATTGTAAATGAATATCTGTCATACATATACTGTTATACTTGAGCATAAGGTTAACTGTTACCTGAGGTCCAATGGGCATTGGACCTCAGTCTTAATGAACAGTTCAGGAAAGAAACCGGGATAGAGAAGGTGCTGGTAGATGGAGCCGTGACAAGGCACTGGTGGATGGAGCTGGGAAGGGTCACCGGTCAAAACAAATGCCGGAAAAGCGTCCTCAGAGTATTCATTCTGGCATGATTTAACAAGGTTATCCCAAACGGTTTGGTGCCGAAGGCAGGGCTAGTCTATGTGGGTCAGTCAATAAGTCGCCGTGAACTCGGTGAGACTCCCATGATAGACACCTACCTGCCCAAACTGTTTGATTAACTAAGTTAGATTTATTGCCTCAAGTCTAGCTACAGCTTGGTTGAAGATTGTATGATTACCATGTAAGAATTGTAATTGTACAAAGCTCTGGATTGTATCATATAAATATTCTTTCGGGAAAATTTTTAATATACCAGCTTATGTCAGGGCATCATCATATGTCTGAGCATTTTATATCAGATACTCATTGTCCGAATATTAGCACACGCTATCCGTTTCCGCAGTATTCTAAGCTGTAGCACCTTAAACTCTATTGATTTTCCCAAAACTAAGTGTCAACCGACACGATTTTTAAACATGGAATTTGAGGTGTTACACATTTAAATTCCCGTCTCTGTCTGGATGATTACGCCATGCGTTATGGACGACATACAAGTATACAACTATACAAGTCAATATTAAACCTCCAAGCCTCGATCTGGCTTTAATTATGCTATTTGCATTTGCAGATCAGAGGAAGGAAGTTACAGTGTTTAGATTATATATGAGCTGGCGACCATGTGTTAAAATTTGTCAAACAAATTATCAACAGTGAGGCTACAATTAATACAGTATTTTTTGCAAAATTTTGAAACCTGTTATAAAACTGATAAAAATAATAAGAAGAAGAGCAGAGGTTCTAGAGAGATAAAGTAGAGAGATAGATTCTCATTTCATTCAATCCAATGAACAGTTACAGAAAACCTCTATTTATAGAAGAAAAATGGGACTTTAGTGTAATTTCTACCTCTGGGTCATTTGGTGTAGTTTTCCCCAAAAACCTAAACTATTCACTCACGGATTTCCTTCCCGTGAGTGATTGTATAATTGTGTGCGGGTCCCACCAAATAGTAAACTACTATGCGTAGTACTATGCAAATAGTAAATCACTATGCGTGGGTCCCATATCATCTTTTAATATTTGGAAACCGGGAGTCAATGGACATCCACATAATAAGTATATTCATAACACTCCCCCTTGGATGTCCATTTATGAATGTGCCTCGTTAAAAACTTTAACTAGGAAAAACCCAGTGGGATAAAAACCTAGCCAAAGAAAAGAGTACATCATCCATTGATACACTTTCTAGTGCTGCCTCATTAAAAACCTTTCTAGGAAAAACCCAGTGGGATAAAACCCAGATAAGGGAAAAAGAGTACAGCGTGTATCGTCTCCCCCTCTTGATTACATCAGTGTTACTCCCCCTGATGACTATATTGCTTCAATGTCTTTCTGAGCATATTATACTTTCTGTCATCAAATATTCTGTTAGAAACGCCCAATTTGATTGTTCATTATATACCTGCAAGATCTAAATCTGTCAAGTAAAGTCATAATAATCTTTTCATAAATATATATGTGCATATAGAAATTCAATAAATGTTTATTCAGATAATGATGCTATATGCACTATCATCTTGAGTCCTTTTGGGACATATGTGTTTCTGGCGCCTTATGTGCTTCTAGCACATACAAATATATTGTGGCTCATGATCCTCATTATCATTCATTGCAGCATATGCTATCATAGATATTATTAACGTCGACTTCATTTTCAGTCCCATCGGATTTCATTCATAATTTATTGAGATCTCATTATATTCACATATATTAGGTACCTAGGTCTCTCTTGGACCACAATACACTTTTCTTGTAATATCTCTTCTGGAGATAACATCTCATCAAAAGATAACTCTTCTGGAGCTTTACTTAATTATCCTCGACTTAATCATCTATATTTTATAGCTCCTTTTCTCTTTTAAGGATTTTTATCTTTTAAAACCGATGGACCCTTGTAATATCTCTTCTGGAGATAACATCTCATCAAAAGATAACTCTTCTGGAGCTTTACTTAATTATCCTCGACTTAATCATCTATATTTTATAGCTCCTTTTCTCTTTTAAGGATTTTTATCTTTTAAAACCGATGGACCTGCAACGCTTCAGGAGTGCTTTATAACAATTCATATAGGAGCATTTGCAGTTGGGATATGTGACTTTGTCACTTTCTTTAGGTCAGTAAATGCTTCTGGCATTCGATTAACTAAACTCTGAAATTGAATTATCATTTTGAACTTTTAGTGCACAATTCCTTGTACGATGATCAATATGAGCCAATGATAATTCATTCTAGTAAATCTTTACCCAATCTGCTTATTTTTCTCCCCCTCATCAAATCATCAATTTTCTTTGTATATCCATCTATGTGCATTGTAATAGATTAATAATCATTACACATTTAAAACATTTCAAGATGGAATTAATCTGGCTCCTGACCAAAAGCCAATTATACGGGGAGAATTCTGTTGGCTTATATAATTGCTGCAAATATACACAACATATAAATTTTGTTCTCATAATCATTGATCTATCCATTCATGGATACTTTAATACATTATTTCTGGATCATTCAATCTGGAAATTGCGCGCATAATATATTGCAAACTTCTGGTTGCAAACATCACTGCTAACTTTGCAAATTTATAATCTCATATGTAAACTTTCAATTTGATATATTTCCAGAGATCCATTTCCAATAATTAATTCTATCTGAGAACATGCAGCACATAATATATGACTCGGATGATCAAACAAGTCATGCCAACTTTCCATATGATTTATCATCAAATCTAATATTCATTTTGGGGGAATCAATATAGAAACATTCACAAAGAATTATCACATAAATATTCACACTTGATATATATTATTCTCCCCCTCAAGTGTGAGACCTTAAAAATTAATTCATGGAATTTCCATACAATATTCCATGATAATAGCATATATGATATCTATTTCATTAAAATTCCACAGATTTCTAAATGCATTATCAATGCATAATTTTGTTACTTCTGGTAACAAAATTTCCATTTTCCAGAATCAACAAACAAATATATATTAAATACAAAATCATCAGGTGTATAATTGCAGATTCACGAGCGCAATACTGTGTAATCACAGGCGCATCACTGTGGAATCACAGGCACGACAACTCAGATTGTCGTATACATATAAAGTCAAAAAGATTCCAGGCTCGTGCTTTATAGGGAGCAAATCTGTAGAGATTTAACAGGACTACGCAAATCTGCAGAGATTCAATAGGATTTAATTCAACTATAAATAGAGGAAGGCAAACGAACATGCCTCACAAACACTCAAGCATCTGATAATATCAACTACTAGATACTCACACATATTTCTCTAAATTCTATTGCCATGGCAGGACCAAGCAGTTTTATCCCAGTTTCTGATACATCCGAAACAGCATTACTTGATGCTTTGTTGTATGATGATCAGCATAACATGTCATTTACTTCTTTGTTATCTCCTAATCCCTTTGAAATGTTTATTCCTCCTTCTACTATTCCTCCTTTTGCTTCAAATGTACCTACTTCTCCCCCTAGAACAAGTGTTCTTCCTCAATCTACAAGGATTGAAGGTACAACTGAAGCAGGTTCATCAAGGAGGCCTGTTAAGAGGTGTAGAACTATGGCAGAACTAATGGAGTCTACCAATCCAGTTCAGCCAATAGTGTCGGCAGTTAATCAACCAGCATTCACTAGCCAGCAAACTATCATCAGTTTGCCAGCAACAACCAGCCCGACAACAACAATCAGCCAACCAACAACCACTAGCCAGCCAGCAACAATTAGCCAGCCAACAGCTACAAGCCAATTAGTAACTACTAGCTTATTGGAATGTAGTTGCTGTCATGTTTTACGGGAAATTATTCATACCAACGGACTTCAGTACCATAAACTTGAAGTTCACGGAAGAAGAACAGGTATGATTACCCATGCTGTTTTATTTGAAAAAGTACAGGATAAATCTTATAATACTGACAGGCTTCCAATGTTTGATTTCACAAAGAAAAATTTTGAAGAAATCAAACAATTTCTGGCACAGTATTGTATAGATTTACAAGCATCAGGATATATCTTGATGCGTGATCCTGTATTAGCCTATCATGAGGTTCTCTGTGTTGGTTCGGAATGGGCTATAAATCCAAATGACCTCCATGGAAGTTCATTTCAAACCAATATTGAACACTCATTAGGCAAAGGAAAACAACCTGCAGTAAGTATACCCTATGATACTTCATCCCTTAACCAGGGTGAATTATATAGGTTATCTATGGAGCAAAGAGAAAGAATAAAGAAAACAACGCTCCATGATTTAAGAAATTATTTTCACTTAACCCTTGATGAAGCGAGTAAACAATTAAATATGTCTACTCACACCATACAAAAAATCTATCAAAAAGGAGGGTTAACTGAGTGGCCACACAAGAAGCTCAAGAAACTTATGACGCAAATCTCGATATTACGAAGAGCTTTGCCTCATCTGGATCCCATCTCAAGAGAAGCAAAAGAAGAAGACATTAAATATCTTCAGAATGAGATGATTAAAGTTTGTAATGATGTTGAGCCACTCGCAATTAAACTTTGTTGAAATAATATTTCCTTTTGCTTAATTATTTTGTTTATGAATATTCTTTTCTCGTATTTACAAAAATTGTTATAATCATAGAAATCACATAACAACTATAATAATATATTTGCTTCATTCACTTCTGGGAATGAAGTTGGATAAAAATTCATGATCCATAACTCACTGATTTGTTTGATCATGGTAAGAAATTAATCCACAATATTGCTACTACAATAGCAAATTGAATATATTTATTTATAATATCAATCATGATCATACAATCCCTTGTCTCATAATTTAAGGGAATATTTAATGCCAAATATACAATTTTGAGGCCTTTATACAACTGATAACATACAAAATTTATGGATCAAATATTGTTTCATAATTTGACTCTTGTTATCAGGCTAACTTGCCTCTTGGCTTCAGGCAATCTTGCCTCTGAAATTAAGGCTATCTTGCCTCTTAGGCTCAAGCCAATTTATGCCTCATCTCTCAAGCCAATCTATGCCTCATATCTCTATGGCATTTTGATCTCATAATAATATATATGATCTTTTAACAGTTTATTTTCAAGATAAATAAAATATAAGCATAATAAAATAAATAGATGGAACCCACTAATAGTGTGGTTGCCATAAATAATAAGAAGGGAGAGGGATATATATATATATAGCAATAAATAAATAAAATAAAATAAATGACTGGAAATAAACATGCTAGATTAATAAAAAGAAGATGAGATAGGAATGGTAGTAAACTCACAGCGAGACCTATCTCATCCAAAGATAAGAAAGAAGATGCATATGCAAATGTAAATATATATATATAATATATAGAAAACGGTAAAATAAAAAGGGAAGGGGATTTAAAGCAGTAAATAAATAATAAATAAATGGAGTCCACTATACAAGTGTTACCACCATGAAAAATAAAGCAGTAAATAATAAATGGTGCCCACTATACTAGTGTTGCTACCATGAAAGATAAATAAAGCAGTAAAGAATTAAAATAAATGGGGCCCACAAAATGTCACCACCATAAAAGATAAATAAACTCTAAATAAAATAAATAAATAGAGCCCACTAATAGATACTAGTGTGCCTCCATGAAGAATAAATAAATGTAAAATAAAATAAATAAATGGAGCCCACTAATAAATAATGTTGCCGCCATAAAAAATAAATAAATGTTAAAATAAATAAATAGAACCCACTAGTAAATATACTAATGTGCTATCATAAAAGATAAATAAATGTTAGTAACAATAAAATAAATGTTAGTGACATAAAACTAAATATTAGTAAAGTCAGTATGGAGCTTAGTATAGCCACCATGAGATAAATAAATAAAGCAGTAAGTAAAGAATTACAAATGGAGCTTAATGACGCCACCATAAAATAAATGAATAGGAAGTGGGAAGAATATAAAAACATAAATAAATTACTGTAAATAATAAAATATAAATTTACCGTGAATAGTAAAATTACTATTCACTATAAATAGTGAATAAAGTAAAATTACAGAAAGATTAATCTAGACTTCCATGTAGGAGTCAAATGAATAAAATGTAAAAATTACTGAAAAAGGGGTAAATTTACTGTGAATAGTAAATTACTATTTACCGTAGTAAAATAGTAAATAATCTCAAATCTTAACCATGGAACCCGATGTTAAAATAATCGGTAAGAATAGATATTTAATTCCATATAATGGTTAAGATCATCCCAGATAAATAAAATGGAAATATGAAATAGATGGTGAGAAAAATCTTACCTTGGTAGAGTCTTCGTGCTGATAACGTGTTATAAAACTGATAAAAATAATAAGAAGAAGAGCAGAGGTTCTAGAGAGATAAAGTAGAGAGATAGATTCTCATTTCATTCAATCCAATGAACAGTTACAGAAAACCTCTATTTATAGAAGAAAAATGGGACTTTAGTGTAATTTCTACCTCTGGGTCATTTGGTGTAGTTTTCCCCAAAAACCTAAACTATTCACTCACGGATTTCCTTCCCGTGAGTGATTGTATAATTGTGTGCGGGTCCCACCAAATAGTAAACTACTATGCGTAGTACTATGCAAATAGTAAATCACTATGCGTGGGTCCCATATCATCTTTTAATATTTGGAAACCGGGAGTCAATGGACATCCACATAATAAGTATATTCATAACAAAACCGACACAATTTCAAATCATTGAGGCAAAGAAAGATCTTTTACTGTTCATTGAATAATTTATAGTATAAGCAATCCCGGAGATCACGCCTACATCTTTTTAAAAAAATAAAATAAAATAAAATAACTAAGGGTTTCGCTTTTCGAGATTTAAAACAGAAAAGATTTTCCTCCTTTTTAAGAGGGTGAGGCAGCTTCCCAATTCAATCAACCGTTGTTTGATAAATATGCTTCTTGTTTTTTAAGTTTATTTGATACAAGGGTCCACCCACCTCATTAGGTTAAGTTATGCCCTCTAATCGTTCAGTGCTCCTTGATATGATCAGATATTATTAGATCGTGGCAAATGAATCCGCAGTTTATTCATTTTTCAGATTTTGACTGAAATAAGAAAATATTTCCGTCACTACACATAGTTTTGGTGATGGGATCAAGGAAATATAATAAATTTTAGAATATTGATTGACATAGAATAAGATTATAGATTATAGACATAGAATATATATTGGACACAATTATTGAGCTATTATTATGCAGAATTAGACCCCTTCAAGCATACCTTTTATGACAAGGGAATTTTGAGAATGCTCTCATAACACTGAAATACCATTCTTTGTTATATAATTCTCGAAATTTGTAATAATGAAAAGGGATCAATTTAACCATTTGAATTTTGAAATATCTTAAACAGAAGACAATTCAACCAAATATTTATACAAACAGTTAGGCCACAAGTTGTTTTGGTGTTTTACTGGAACTATTGATAAATACTCATCATTAGTATGATCTAAGCAATAATGACCAGATTTTTCTATCATCAAACATAAATAATTGCTCTTATATTGTAATTGTAGAAACAGTTTGAGACACAAAAAATGGGCAAATAGAAAGAAAAAACGAATAAATGAAGTGAGCACAAACACGAGAAAAAGAACAAATTGCATGCATAAGGATGGAATCTGAGAGGGAGTAGTATTTGCACCATAGTTCTAAATCGAGAGGTTTCGAAGATTTTTTACTCTTGAACGGAAAAGAAATTGCCAAGCAGCAAAAATTGTAGAGCTGTACAAGTAAAACATTTTTTTTTTTGGATTTCTCACCTTTACATAAAAATTGTAGAGCTAAGGGTAATTTAGTCTTTCTATCTTAACATTTTAATTTCTGATCTTTCAAAAAAAAAAATTACTATTTTTATGGTTTATTAATAAATATTATTTCTCTTAGATCTTTTATTATAATTTATCCAATTTTAATCAAAGATGAACATTGATATTAGAAAACAATTTATTTCATTAAAACTTGCAAAAGCAACTTGTTGATTTTTAAAAAAACTCATGTTAAATTTAACAATTGTTTAAATTTTTAAACGAGCTATCGCTTATAATTTAACTACTCCTCTGATCTTTAATATAAGAAATATTTATATAATTTGATTAGGTTAAAAAATTATTTCAATTAGTTTATACGACATATATTTTCTAAAGAACTCTAATCATTCTCCTTAATTCTCTCCTTAATTACTATCTGGACTATTATGTTACCATAATAAAAATGTTCATTTATGATGATTATGGTCTCAAAATAGAGTATAATTAGTCTATTTTCAAAGGAAGGTACTAAGAAAAAAATTATGGAAAATTCAAGAAGGCATGGAATAATTATTAAAAATTTAGGAAATATATTATTCTTAATTTAGACAATTTAATAAAATATTTCCTATGAAAATAAAAAGGAGGAAAATTAAAAAGTATTTTAGAATCAAAATTGATTCTATGACTTTTAATATTTTGCATAGGGCTTAAATCATTAACGTTAATGAAATTGTTGTGAGAAAATAATTAATTCTAATTAAGAAAATTATTAGGAATTATTAAAGGATTAATTAAGTAATTTTCAAGAATTTTATAAGATTAGAGAAATTTAGGAAACATAAAAAAAAATATAAATAATAAGTATTAAGGACCGAAATTTTCGGCTAATTAAATAAATAATAATGGTTAAGATATAGTCTTAAAAAGTAAAGATCAATGGTTTAGGATTTTTCAAGGATTTATGAAAGCCTAAATCCAAGTAATTAGTTATGGACCAATAGGAAAATTTTGGGAAAATAAATGTGAGAGAATTGAGTATTATGATAAATGAATATATATATATATATATATATATATATATATATATATATATATATATATAATATGTATATATATGTGTGTTGGCCGAAATAGGGGGATAAGGATGAAGTTGATCTTTGTAGTATAATAATAATATAAATTTAAGATATGTGTTAATTAGATAATAATATTATAAAAGTGAATAGGATAAATGACCACGGATAGAAATAAAATCCTACATAGAAAACCGTGAACTAGGTTTCTAAAGTCAAGGTATATTGTGAACGAGGAAATTTTTATATCAAGATGGCCGGTCTCTGAAGTCATTTCTGTAACCGACAGAGTGATTTGGAGATCCGAATAGGAAGATATTTTGTATAATTAAAACAGATAGCCAAAAGGAGAACCGATAGAAAATGATTCCGTTATGGAAATCTGGGGATAAGTGGGGAAAAACCAGAGTATAATGTTAATCAGTGAATTTTTGTCTCGAAGTTGGCACCGGACAACGTTATTTTTGTAGCCGGGCACGAATACCGAGGATTTTCAGCTGATAACGGAATGTCCTCAGCGGGATCAGAAACTGAGTTAAATTAGATAATTTGAAAGAGGAAGAAAAGATCTTCAGAGTGTTGTTTCCGGAATTTTAAGTTTCTACGGAATCTCGTGATCGGGGTATCGAACCGGGAATTCATTAGATAAAGTAAGAGGATAAGGCTTGATGATGCAGCTAGGATGAGGTTAGCTATTTTGTCTTCTTTTGGAGGGGGAGGTCGGCCAAAGAGAAGGAAAGGCCAAGATCATGCCACCTCAGAAAAGTGCGATCCGACGGTCCAGATTTCGTCTGACAAGGCATGAATAGTAACCAAATTTTCCCTATAAATACCCCTTGCTCCTTTCATAACTTCCACACTAAATCCACTTGAGATTTTTGAAATTTGAGAGAGAAGGAAGAAGGAGGAGTCCAGAGAAAAATCCTAGCGAAGCTCTGAGTAAGTTTTCGGTCCTTAGTCTTTAGTTAGGTAGTTCTTTCAATAGTTATAGTAGAAATGCTAGAGTAGTCTTTAATTTTTCAAGTTAGTTTAAATATCATGTTTTAGGAATAAATGTGATATTTATCTTAAAAATATGTTAGAGGAAAGATTATAACAAAAATTTTAAAAGCGTAAAGTCAAAACAGCGAAGCCCTGGCAAAATTCCGCCAAAAAGTCAAACTAGGGGCAAAATGGTAATTTGTACCTAAAATTCCTGTTATGGTCTTAGATATTCATACTGGTGATATTATCCTTATAGGATACCCAGAATCACGAACCGCTGTTTCCGCTGTCACCGCTGTCAAATCACCGTCGTACCACCGTCAAACGTACCACAACGCTACCGAAGTGCCCGAAATCATCAACGAAGGTACGGACGCGTATTGTAACCTTAACACTTATGCTGCTTATATTCATATATATGGTAGACATGTTTATATACTGAAACTCTATCGTGGGTTGTCAGTCGTACATACAGCTTGTTACGGGTTATAGTCTTGATAACGCTGTTGGGTTTTCCTAGCGTTGAGGACACGATGAGAGATCGTGGCACTGGTTTATGTGCAAACATAGTGTGGGGCTTTACATATTGCTGTGTGCTTATGTTCTGTCCATTGTTGATCATGCATCTGTTGTGTGCTTATGTATTGACGTGTTGTTATGTTGTTATGACTATTTGTTGCCTATATATGACTTATTTGAGCATAAGGTTAACCGTTACTTGAGATCCAATTAGGAATTGGATCTCAGTTGTAGCTCCACGTTCAGGAGGATCCAGGGTGGAGGAGAGCGGCAAGTAGCCGATGTAGGCGGATTGGAAGAGCTTATATGTTTTAGCTTTTGAACTATTTAGATATAGTCTTTTGGAATCAACAGATGACTGTATAAGGATGATTACACTATGGTTAGGTACTTCTAGATATTCAATTACTCGTTTAATCGAAATGCTCGACTCTGATCACGGTTTGTTTAAAAAAAAAAAATCGGTATTTTAAATTGGGATGTTACATTTATTCTCTTTTTTATTGTTGTTAAAGAAGCATTAATAAAGATAAATTAGAAAAAAAATTGATAAATACGAAAATGTCTTATATTTAATATTGAGATAAACTCTACAAATATATCTTATATTGTTGGCTAAATTTGTTCGCTGCCTACCCGCTAAGAAACGCTTCATCCTTTTACTATTATATTGATCACCCCCACGTCACACGCAATTCGCGTTACTAACGAGTTTAATCTTCAAAAAAAATTATGCGTTCTGTCTTTATTATAAAGATACACCTTATAAAAAATACATGTGATTCTTATAAGATAGCTGAAATATTTTAATTCCACACAGAACAAATGTGTAAATTTAATAATGGACAATTTTGCTATTAACACTTATAAAAAAGTATATATTTTGGGGTATAATAGTAGATATAGAAACACAGATTAACTTCCCTTATTTTTTACACCGTGGTCCCATCAATCTACTCTGTATTATTTTAATACTTTTAAATAAAAAATGTCACTTCGACCACATAAAAATAATTTTATTTCAGTTAATCAAAGAAAATTCTGAAATTTGCATGAAACGAAATTGTTCATTATTAAACTTACACATTTTCCCTTTCATTGTTAAAATGATAAATAGACGATTTTAAATTATTATTAATTTTGTTAGAAAAAACACATTACTTGGGACCTAATGTGATAAAAGTTTGTTAAGCAGTCTATAATTTGTAGCTAGAGTGCGGTATAGATTTTACTCTATACTATATTATATTATAAACTTTTCAATGATGATTTCATAAAATAATTGTACCGCGTGCATGTGAAACCTTCCTCTCTCTTCATTTGGTGCTTGCCCAGAGCCCCACTACCAATTTGTCTTGTTTTCTGGACAAACTTCAAACTTTTTTGTCTTTTCTTCATTTAGTTTTTTTTTTTTTTTTTTTTTTTTTTAACGACTTATGTGGCTACGTGACATCAAATGAACGGTTTAGATTGATGCAAGAGACTTGGGGTTATGCTAGAGTCTATAAGTAGCAGTCAATTAAAAGCAACCATAGAGAAACACCACGCACCCCATCTCATGGAGGCCGTCAAAGTCATCTCCATAACTACGATCAGAGCACGAAGATGTCATAAAAATGGCGAGTCACCTGAACAAATCGATCTGAATCCATGGGATCTTCAATTTCTATTACATGGGTATGGTCAAAAGGGGCTTCTATTTCGCAAACCCTCCTCCTCCTCCACATCATCTTCAATACACAGAGAATCAGTGATCGAGCACCTGAAGGAGTCACTTTCTTCCGCCCTCGACTTCTTCCTGCCGCTGACCGGCCGTCTTGTTGTCGTCCCCCGTGGAAGCGGTGATGACGCTTACTCTGTATTCATCACGTGTAACAACACCGGAGTAAGCTTTGTTCATGCCATCACAGAGAACACTACAATTGCCGACGTCCTTGAACCAACTTATGTTCCTCCAATTGTCTCCTCTTTTTTTCCACCAGGTAATATCAAGTGCTTTGAAGGAACTCGGGTTCCATTAATGGTGGTTCAAGTCACAGAGCTCTTGGATGGCATCTTCTTGGCTTGTTCCATGAACCATTGTATTGCTGACGTGAAGCCTTACTGGAATTTCTTAAACGCATGGGCTCAGATCTCTCGAAATGGTCTCAACCACATAGCCCCGAATTCAAAGCTCGCTTCATTTAAACGATGGTTACCTCATGGGAATATTGATCGCCTGATAAATCCCAATTTTTATATTTTTATCCCACCTTATTCATTTATTTTGGGGATTATTTTAGGCTAATTTGGAATTATTAGATAATATTTAGATTGTTAGCCTATTTTAGGAAATAATATAAATATGAATTAATTATAAGATATTGAGCTTAAATTATTAAATTATTAATATTCTGATTAAATAATATCTCTTGATATATGATAGATAGTGATTTTATAAGATCCTATGGTGCAGGATTTTTCAGGATAGCTAAAAGGAAACCCAATGGCGAAATTTTATAGGACTACTTGAATTTTATTGGGCTCAAGTTAATACCCTAAAAAGCCCTCTCTTCCTCCCCTTTTAATTAACCTAGCCGCAAGCTACAGAGCTGGCCGCCACACGCTGAAACAAAAACCACGCCGCGAGATTGCGCAAAGATCACCAGACCGAGACGGAGAAAAGAGGTGCACTACAGGATATTGATTCAATCAATATCCATTAATTCTTCAATTCCCCTCTCTCACGCGCGGATGGCTTCTCAAATTCTCAATTGATCTCACGGCCCCACCTCAATTCCTTTAATTCATTCCATTCCTTCACATACAACAAGGGTCCCACGCCATTACTTCTCCTGCAAATATTGAATCCAATATCCATCAATTTGATTAAATGGCCCTGAGTTGTATAATCTTTGGAGTAGGAGGGAGCGAGGTGATGGAAGCTTAAATTCTTTTGGGAGGCAACTTGAGAAGATCATGGAGGAAGCTAAGACTTAGGGCTTATTCTTGAAAACCACAAGGAAGTGTCTTTCTTTTTATCTATTTAATTCAAACTTGAGATTATTTAGTTTTAAAGGATTTCGAGTTGTATTAATTGAGAACAATCTAGTTTTAGATTGTAAACTTATTTCTTTTGGATTATGCTGATAATTTGAAGTTTTATACTTATTGCTGGACTCTTGTTTGCAACCTTTGGATTATCAATTAAATTAGTAATTGAGTTTTCGTTATTAATTTAATTGTTAATTTGGTTTATCATCTTAATTCTTTAATTGGGTTGATAAATTATCTGGTTGTTCAATTAGATAATTGTAAACAAGATTTCCAAGATTATTTTGTGTTTGGTTTTTAACGGGTTTAATTAGCCACCGCTTATTCCATTATAAGTTTTCTAGTGGAATAAGTGTTATTGAGCTAGAGGGTTTCCCATGTTCGATTGGGTAATTAAATTCATTAATCTCCTTTTGGTCTAATAAATTGATTTAGGCTAAGAAAGTTGACTCCATACAATTCCTAAGTTGCCCCCTTCATCATCATCACTGAATTAAATCTTATTATTTTATTTGCTTTTAATCAATCTTTTTAGTAGGATTTTAATTATTTTCTCATAAGAAAACCCCCCAAAAATTGCATTCAACTCATATAGATTAGTCTCATTCTCATATAGGTTTAAGAGTCAATTGCATTATTACATTTAGTTAGTTAATTGCATATAGGTAGTAGTATTTTGCATTCTAGTTTAGGTCCATTTACATTCTACTACATCCTTTATCACTTGAAAATTAGTTCTAAAGAAAACCCACAGCTTGCTCCTTGGGAGAATGACCTAGGTTGACCCTAAACTGCATAATTAATTAGGACCTAGTTTAATTGATCACTTTAACGACAAAATCACCATCGATCATCGCCCAATAACAATCCCATTCAGAGCAATGATAGAGAATCATCATCTCAAGGAGTCAACAAAGACGACTCAATCACCACCATTTTCGAGGAGGATCTTTCACTTTAACAGAGAAAAAATTGCTCAACTCAAAACAAAGGCTAATTCCGAGATACAAGATGGTGTCACCAGCAACAAAATCTCCTCCCTGCAAGCTATTTTAGCCCATGTTTGGAGGTCTTCGATAAGAAATCAGAGCCTTGACCCGGAAGATGAAGTCACTTACAGATTCCTCATATCTGCAAGTTCCAGAGTTTCAAATCCACCAATTCCAGACAACTATTTTGGAATTACCGTGCAATTCGCCACTGTGACGATGAAAGTAAGGGACTTAGTGGGACTTGGAGGCCTAGGGAAGTTTGCTTCAGAGATGAACAGGGCAATCTCATCATGCACGGAAGAGAAGATCAAGAGGGACTTTGAAGCTTGGACACGAAATCCAACAATGTACACAGAGCATGCCACTATTGGAAAGTCTATGAAAACCAGCAGCTCCCCAAGAGCCAACTTTTATAACCTCGACTTCGGCTGGGGGACGCCTGTGGCGGTTCGTGGTGGCCAAGCAAATGCAAAGTAGTGGAAGCTGATGGCTGATGCCGGAGCAGAAGAAGGTAGCTTCGACATTGAGTTGTGCGCTTCTTATGAAATATTAAAGGCTTTGGCAAGAGACCCTGAGTTCATGCATGCGGTAGAATTGCCTCGGTCGCCGGCGGAGTTATCACCGTCAGGTAAAGTCGCACGGACTCGACTATGACATGGAGCAATTCTGTCCTCCATGGTCGGTAATATTGTATATTTCTTCTTTAATATGATAAAATGTGGTTTTTAAATCTTGTACCTATGTGATGATAAAAAAAATATAATGAATATCTTATTTTTAGTGAAAAAAAGATTTTTTCCCCTATTTGTATAGACAAGTAATTAAATAATACCAGAAAAGGTAATAGGATTTGTTTTGACATTTGACTTTTTAGGATTTTTTTTAACAATACTTCCCTATCCTTGAGCCCTAAATGAAAATCTCCCCCCTAATTATGGTGCTTGGCCTCTATCTTTGTCATTTTTTGTCTCCATCTCCACAAAAAATACTGGACCACCTAGATTTTTTTGGATATGGCCATTTATGCTCTCTCTCTCTCTCTCTCTCTCTCTCTCTCTCTCTCTCATCGCCTCGCTTGTCAGAAATTCTATCGACCACCACCTATCCTAGACGAAAGATCTTTAATGACATATAATTGCATGAAGGAGAAACAGATCAACGAAAATAAGTACGTAAAGATTGTCTGATATACATATAAGAAAAATAAAATATTTCACTAAGTGATGAAATGGTGAAGAAAATAAATGTGAAGTGTCACGTATTTTTAGATAACGATTAATAATAAAAATAAAAACTGTATTTTTAATCCTTTGATTTCATATATACTATGTTTAATTTTAGTTCCTTAAATATATATAGTGTTTTTTCTCATTCCTCAAACTCTGATGCTGTTTGGAAAAATAATGACGTCAAAATTTAAAATATTGACAAAATATTTTCAAACGTTGATATATTATGTTTAGTTCTAAAAAAATAATAATGATTAATACAGATCATCATTTGAGACCACTCATCGTGTAATACCCTAAAATTTGACGTAGGATAAATATCATAAATTGGTAGAATATACCTATTGAAAATAGGTGAATATGAGGTCTCAAACACCTTGTATTGAATTCATCTTGTTATTGGGACAATTTCTCCTAAGATTGAATAATACGCGAAAAGGTCCCTAAAACATTAGATAATTTGCAAATAAGTCCCTAAAATATTTATGGGTTATAAAATATCCTAAGAAAATTATGATAAAATCCTAAGAGACAACTAAATATTTATTAAAAATTGGAAAGTATGTTGTCTCTAATTTATGTACTTTATTAAATTATTACATTGGAAAAATTACAGGAGAAAAATCTAAAAGTATTAGGGGACCATATTGGACCCCATGATTTTTAATATTATGCATGGTGCATAAACTACCAATGTCAGTGAAATAGTTGTGAGATAATAATTATTACTAATTAAGAAAATTGTCAACAATTAGTAAGTGATTAATTAGATAATTAATGACTAATTGTTTAGACATAAAATAAAGAGAAAAAGGTGGAAATTACTCAATATATATATATATATATATATATATATATATATATATATATATATATATAAAAGAAATTATGAAGAAAAATAAAGAAAAATTAAAATGGAAATTAAGAAAAATATCTAAGATATTTAGTAATTAAATAATATTATAATTGTGATATTTTATACAGGATAAACGAGAACGGATAGAAATAAAATCCTACCTAGAAAACCATGAACTAAGTTTCTAGAGTCAGAGTATATTATATACAAGTGAACTTTTATCTCGAATTAGGCTCTCTCCGAAGTCATTTCCGTAACCGACAAAGTGATCATGAGATAAGGCCAAGAAGATATTTTGTGAAGTTAGAATAGATAGTAGAAATGAGAACCGATGGAAAATAATTCATAAACTGGAATTCGAGGATAAGTTGGTAAAAACCATAGTATATTATTAATCAGTGGATTTTTATCTAGAAGTTGACGTCGGCAGACGCAATTTCCGTAGCCAACGGTGTTTGGCTGAAATATTCAGCAGACAACAGAATGTCCTTAATGAGATCAAAAATTTAGATAACCCAAGTATCTTGAAAGAAAAAGAAAATATCTTCAGGACCTTGCTCCCGGAATTTTGAGATTTCCCAAGATTACGCGATTAGGACACCGAACAGAGAACTTTATCAGATAAAGGCACATATATCAAGAGATGATGCAAGCATGACATCACTTTGATGACTCAGGATGAGCTCATCATAGTGAGGTGTAAGGCCAGGATCGTGCCACCTCAAAAAAGTGCGATCCAACGGCCAGAAACTGACCAGATAGAGTTCAAGGGAATTATCGAAATGCCATTGGTTTTTTCTATAAATAGCCTTCACATTTCTCTTCATTCTTCACAAATCCTAGAGCTTTCTAGAGAGAGATTTTAGAGAGAACGAGGAGTCTGTGGAAATAGCAAAGTGCCGGGTAAGTTCTTCGGTCCCTAGTCTTTAGTCTTAAGTTCTTTCGGTAGTTATAGTAGAAATGCTAGAGTAATATCTAATCTTCCAAGTCATTTTAGATATCATGTTTTAGGGATAGATATGATATTTATTTCAGAAATATATTGGAGAAAGAGGTATGTCAAAATCTTGGGAGATTAGGATTAAAATAGCGAAGCTCTGGCAAAATCTCGTCGATTTGTCAACCTAAGGGCAAAATGGTAATTTGCACCTAAAATGCCTGTTATGATATCAAATATTGATAAATGTGATATTATCATTATAGGATATCAGTAATCTTGTTCCACTATCATGTCGCTGTTGTTTCGCTGTTTTCCGTCAAAAGTACAGTTTATCGTCAACGTACTAAACGCTCGTCAATGAAGGTACGTTCGCGTACTGTAACACTAACTCTGATATTTATGGTATGCGTGTATGTGGTACGTGTGTTGTATGCATGTTGGTGGTGTGTTGTTTGATTACTTAGTGTTGTTAGAGGATAACTGAACATATGCATGCACTGGGAGTGGTATATCTATATTCACTGGGAGTGGTACATTTCGCTGGGAGCAGTACATTTGCATTCACTAGGAGTGACATATTTGGGAGTGATTCATTTGCTGTGTTTATATACCGTATATGTAAATATGAGGTTAACCGTTATCTGGGGTCCGTATGCATAGGACCTCAGCTCTTAACATAGCTTCAGGATCGGGAGGTCCGAGGACCGAGGAGAAAGGCAAGAAGCACTTATAGGAACTCGGTTGAAGACCATCTTTTGTTGCCACAGCATGGGTAATGTCAGGGGAATACCTCTGTGGTTGTTTACTTCAAAAACTCTCGGTCTTTGTACCGTTTCTGTAATTAGCCAGACTTACGGCATTTTGAATATATGTTTCAGTTACTTTCTTGCTCCGATGCTCTACTCTGATGAAAAAAAATTATACTGCTTTTGAAAAGTTAGGATGTTATAGATCGACGATATTAGGGTTAGGAGGCAGAAAATATACTTGATAAAAATGATAGGACCAAAATTGAATCCTTATTTAAAATTAGAGATAAACTATTACCTAACAAAAAATTGATAAATTGGCAGTTGTTATCATGTGATGATATAGTTAATGGGATATAATAGATATGTTATTTCTGGGTTATTGTGTAATGGAAAAAGAAACTTTGTTTTTTTTTTGTTAATTGTCAAACATATATAAATCACACTATTTATATATGTTTATAACTTGATGTGTATTCTATAAATGTGTGCTAATTGATCCTTTTACCTTTTCATCATCAGAATAATATGAGTAATTGCTCGTTTATATAGTTTACTACTTTTGTTTACTATGATCAAGCTTACTACTTTCGTAACCTTCAAAAAAACAAAAAAAACTCACGAGTCACTGGTAATAAAAGCTAATATATCCTTAAAATTTCTGGAAAAAAAGAAAACAAAATGTTTAATTTCGAAATGCCTTCTAGATTTAGTGAATAATGTTTTATACAGTTAAAAATGACTTGAAGGAGGTCTTATTTGTAGGACTATAAGAGAAGGTTTATTTTAGTTCTATTTATAAATCATATAATTATATTTTTTATATGAATGTACAGTTATACCCTTTATTTATTATTATGTTAAGTTTGAAATAGGAGCAAAGTTAAAAGTTTCTTACATTTTTAGGCACATTTAATGGGGTCTAAAATGTTTTCGTTGTGATCTATATAAAAAAAATGTTGCAAGTAACTCATAAGTAGGACTTTATTTTTTCTTTTATAGACTAAATAATAATAGGACATCCTAAAAAAACAAATTAAAATTAGGTTTCCTTCTTTTTTTTGCTCGGGAAAACATCTCATATATTCCAATAGAAAAGAACCACCTGATGTCTTACAAACTGATAAAGATAAGAGACAACCGTAAACTAGAATAAACCACACAGACAGAAACAGATACAGTGTAACATCCCATTTGAAAACAGTAGAATTTTTTTTTTGAAAGCCAGTTATCAAAGTCGAGCATTCTAGCAAGTGAGTAACTGAAATTTAAAGATATATAACCACAGTGTAATTGTTCTAATACAGTCATCTAACACCCAAAAGAAGACAATTACATAAACTAGAAACATAAAAACTTCGTCTTGCATCCTACATCGTCTGCCTGCCCCTATCTCCACTCCTTAGTTTGCCCAAACCTGAAGCTACAGCTGAGATCCAATTTCCATTTGGATCTCAGGTAACGGTTAACCTTATGCTCAAATAAAACAGTATATGGACAACAACTAATCATAACACATAACAGCAATAAATCACTACATAAGCACACAGCAGATGCATGATCACAACTTTGACAGAACATAAGCACAAAGCAGTATGTAAAGTCCCACAACATGTTTGCACATAACCAGTGCCACGACGGCCCATCGTGTCCTCAACGCTAGGAAAACCCAACGGCATTATCAAGACTATAACCCGTATAAAGCTGTATGTATAACTGACAACTCTAGACAGATCCTCAGTATATAAACATGTTTATCACATATACGTATATGAGCAGCATAAGTGTTAAGGTTACAATACGCGTCCGTACCTCCGTTGACGCTTTCCGACACTTTCGTCGAATTCTGATACGTTCAACAGTGATATGACGGCGGTATGACAGCAGTGACGGAGGAAACAGCGGTTCGTGATTTCGGATATCTCAGAGCTTCGCTATGAATTTCTCCGGACTCCTCCTTCTTCCTTTTCTCCCAAATTTTCGAAATTCTCAAAAGAACTTGGTGTGAAGATTATGAAAAGAGTTGAGCGCTATTTATAGAAAAACCCAATGGCATTTTCGTAATTTCATTGAACTTTGTTTGATCGAATTCTGACCGTTGGATCGCATTTTGTTGAGGTGGTTTGATCTTGGCCATTCATGATTTGGCCGACTCCCCCCCCCACAAGAAGACAAAATTGATGACCTCATCATGCTGGTGTCATCTTGCTTTATCAGATGAAATTCCTAGTTCGGTGTCCTGATCGTGAAATTTTGTAAAATCTTAAAATTCCGGGAACAACACGCTGAAGGTCTTTTCTTCCTCTTCAAGAATACTGGGTTTTCCTAACCTTATACTCTTATTAAGGACATTCCGTTACTTGTCGAAAATCCTCCGTAGTCGCTACCGGTTACAGAAATGACTTCAGAAATAGCCTACTCCGAGATAAAAATTCACTTGTTCATAATATACTCTGACTCTAGAAACCTAGTTCACGGTTTTCTAGGTAGGATTTTATTTCTATCCGTGGTCATTTATCCTGTTCACTTTTTATTAATATAATATTATTTAATTACCACATGTCTTAATCTTATAATATTATTATTTTACAAATATCTAATTTTATCCTTATCCGTCCCCCTAATTTTCGGCCCACACATAAATATATATATATATATATATATATATATATATATATATATATATATATATATATATATATATATAATTTTTTTATTTACCCTAATACTCTATTTATCTTGCATTTATTTTTCCCAAAATTTTCCTATTGGTCCATAAGTAATTATATGGATTTAGGCTTCTATAATTTCTTGAAAAATCCTAAGCCATTGAATCCTTACTTTCTAAGATTATATCTTAACCCTTATTAATTATTTAATTGGGCCAAAAATTTCGGCCCTTAATAATAATTATTTATATTTATTTTATTTTTCATGTTTCCTAAATTTCTCTAATCTTATAAAATTCCTGAAAATTACTTAATTAATCCCTTAATAATTTCTAATAATTTTCTTAATTAAAACTAATCATTTTCTCACAACAATTTTATTGACATTAATAATTCAAACTCCATGCAAATTATCAAAAATCATAGAGTCAATTTTAATCTTAGAATACTTTTTAATTTTCCTTCTTTTTATTTTCATAGGAAATAATTTATTAAATTGTCTAAATTAAGGATAATATGCTTTCTAAATTTTTAATAGTTATTCCATGCCTTCTAGAATATTTCATAATTTTTCTTAGGATATTTTATAGCCCTAAGATGCATTTTTCACTTTTTTGACAATAAATTTCCTCTAATTTTCTTAGTGTTTCCCTTTGAACTTAGACTAATCATATAACATGTTAAGGCCAAAGTCTTCATAAATAGGCATTTTTATTATTGTAACATAATATTCCAGATAATAGTTATCCGGGTATTACATACAGAACACCTAATAATAGTCAGGCAAATGCAATTAAATAAAGCCAAAAGAACAGAGCTTAGATCTCCTCATTAGCAGAACAGGTCCCAGGAGAATTATCCATGCCTATGTGAGCCTCCTCAGCATTCAAGGTTAGAAGTGAAGTCAAAGAAGGTGTTGGCTAGAGCACCCATCCGATCGGGCACACCTCCTTAATAGCATTTGTTGCAAGTAAATCAGTAACTCTGTTACCCCTCCTTGGGATAAAGGAAATAGAGAACCCAACCTTGTCAGAAAAAAGGCAAACAATATCATGAAGAATACTCCTGCTTCTCCATTCACATAAATTAGTAGATCTAGCTACAACACAAGACACTAATTGCAAACAGTCAGACTCAAATATAGCATTGTCTATGCCTAAGTCCATCGCAATTAGTAAGGCTCTTTTCAGAGCTAGCGCTTCTGTCATGAAGGTGGATATAGATTTCACCTTGTCCACATAGCCCCATTGAAAGAGTCCCAAATAATTACGGCACACAATTCCTATAGCAGCTCGGTCTCTCTCCGATAAAAAGGCACCATCAAGATTAATCTTCACACCCCCAGGATCAGGTGGGGACCAATGTATTCCAGGATTCGGATTCTTAGTGATGTCTCCTGCTCTACTCCTCAACTTGTAACACCCCATTTTATAAACGTTTCCATAATGTTTCTGATCAGAGTTGAGCGTTGAAAATATTTTTTTCCAAAATAAAGAGTAATTGAATAACATTGTCTGTGGTGTATCCAACTGAACATTCAACAGTACATTCATCCGAATGCTTAATACACCTAAGTACATATAAAAATAACAATGTCTCCGCTTGGTTCTTATGCCGGCTTCTTACCCTTGTCCTTGATTATGTTCCCTTGGGATCCTGAAGCTAAGGTAGGGGCTAAGGTTCAATACCCATTGAACCTGAGGTAACAGTTAACCTCATGCTTATGTAAACAGTATATGACAGGTATCACATAAAAAGAACACAATCACTATTTCAAATTCATAACAACATGTAAGGCAATAAAAAAACACAGCCACTGCAATATGTATGTTATCCCAGTCTGCACTATTCACCAGTGCCACGATGGCCTATCGTGTCCTCAGCGCTAGGAAAACTTAACGGCGTTATCATGACTCTAACCCATATTCAATTCAATATTTAAAGAGCAAAGTTTCAAAACAGGGTCTCAACATGTGAGTACAACTATCATATATAAGCATATTATAAGCTTAAGAGTTAAGGTTACAATACGTGTCCGTACCTTCGTTGACGAGTTTGGTACGTTTTGTTAGTCAGAATGCGTTCACAGTTATCCTATAAGGGGAATATCGCCTCTATTAATTCCTAAATATTATTTCAAGAGATATCTTGGCCACAAATGACAATTTTACCCTTGGTGGATTTATTTTTTAATTATTCCCACAAAATTTCGGAAAAAAACGCTAGTTCAGCATTTCTGGGCAGAATTTTGCCTAACTTTGAAAAATCATAACTAATTCCAGAAAAATCGAAATGAGGATCCGTAAAATTTCCCGTAATCCTTGGGATCTCTATTTTCAAGGACAAATACTGGAACTTACCCAGAATTCAAGAAAAATTCCCAGTTTTTAAAGTTTCCAACCTCTGCCCAGAATTTTCCCCAGAAAACGTGGCTTATCTTCAGGAATTTTTATCTCTTAGCACAAAACTTCAAATGACACACTCTGTATATATTTGGAAATCTCTATATGTCTATTTTAACCATGAATTTATTCAGAATTTTAGAACCTCATTTCCTTCATAAAATACTAGTGTTTTTGCTACTGGCTCCTGAAATCGTTAACCGATGAAATTTCGCCAGAGCTTCGCTATTTTGATCATAATCTTCCAAAAATTTTGCTATACTTCTTCTTCATCAATTTTTAGAAATAAAGACAATTTTAGCTATAAAACATAAAAACAAAATATACTTGGAAGATTAAAGATCAAAATAACATTTCTACTAAAATTATAAAAGCTAAGAACTAAAAACTAAAAGCTTCCTTACCTCTTGGAGAACCTTGCTTTTTGTTCTTGAAGCTTTTCCACACACTCCCACACTCTCTAATATTTCGGCCTATGCTTGGTGAATTGGTGATAAATTTGTGAAGCATGATGCCTCTATTTATAGCAAACTAATGGTTAACTTCCTAGCATCTTTAATTCCATTTTAACCATTGGATTAAACTTAGTAAAGAAGTCTAAATCTTGCCCCTACACCTCTTCTCAAAACTGCCACCTCCCCCCCTTCTTCTTAGATTTTTGCTTCATCTCTTATTTACGCCAAATGTTAATTTAGTTAGGTGTAAGTTGGAATTTTTATTCAAGATCTAATTTCACTTTTGTAATCATAATTTTATGACTAGATTTATGGCTATTTTAAACTTCCTAAAACACTTGGGTATGAATTACAAGAGTATACGAAAATGACTTTGGGAATAGCCAAGTTCAAGCCCATAATTTACTAGTTTCAAATATCTACTTATATTTAATACTTAGTTTTAATATTTCAAGATATGATTTAATTTCTATGGATTCTCATTTACTTGTGTCTGATTAAAGAATAAACTTGCTTCTTAAGTTTTCACTTTGGATTTCAATCCATTATTCATCTTGGTTTATTTTTGACTTTCTTTACTACACACACACATACACAACTCTTAGACACACACACACACACTCACAACTCACACACACACTACACGCCCCCTTCCCCCTTTTCTCTCTCCTTATCCTCTTCCATTTTATCTCTTAAAGTCTTGATTGGTACTTTGCCATTAATGTTTTGATTTACATGTGTTTTTATTAAACAATCCATTTCTTCCTCCTATATCAATGTACACCGATTTTACTCCCTTCCTTCCCCTTTTTAATTTGTGATTTGATTGTATCTTATTATAAAAAGAAGTCTTCCATTTGTTGATTTTAAATTCAGAAGAATTTAGGATTAAGGGTTAATATAATCTCTTCACTCTTTAATTAGTAATTTTCGCCACTTTTATTAGTTAAAGGGAGAATTAATTAATCCTTGGTTACTATTACTAATATAGTGTTTTAGGGGTTACTAGACTTAATTACCAGAATTTGACAAGGTTTCTAATTTAATTTTGATGATTAACAACTCCTTGTATGCTAATCTTAGCTCCTAAATATCATTTGGTCCTTAATTTAATTGATATTTCCTTAATTATGACCTTTATAAATTAATTATTAACTAATTTCAAAAATTACTAAAGCATCTCAATTATTGCCATTCCAATTGCTCAATAATTGTTACTAATTTCCTCTAATTGATTTCATCATTCTCCGATGATTTTAATTGCTAAAATGGTATAATTACGATCATACTAAATTATGATAATCTTAGGATATTCTATGATCCTTAATAAGATTTAGAAAAATTAGTCTTTAGGCTTCCTAATTCTAGAGAAAATTGCCTAGGAATAAAAATAAATACAACACTAAAATTTGAGACTACATATTCACCTATTTAAAATAGGTATTATTTATGAAAATATAATATTTAAAATAGATAATTATCTGGTATTACACAACTGATCTAGATTACCCCAGAATTCAGCATTACTTCTGCTAGCCAGTTCCACAACCGTGACCGGATCCGGTTCAATATGATTAAAAACAAAGTTGTTTCTTTGTTTCCAGATGAACCAAAGTGTCCAGCATGCAAGTGATAAAATAAAATCATCCAAGGATTGCTCACATGAGATCCTGAGCCACCAGGCATTAAAGTTCAATATTTCAGCAACACGAAACCGACCACCCAAAATGCTACCAAACCAAGCACCTCCAGTCCATGGGCAGATGAAAAACAAATGTTCAATGCTCTCTTCAGCTATACCACATATGGAACAAGTCTTAATCCGGGACCTCTTTCTCTTATACAACTCGTCATTAGTGGCAATTGCATTATTAAGGATCCGCCGTATGAAATTTTGGACCCTTAGAATAACCTTCAACCGCCATACAGACTTCCAGCAGGACTTAGGAAGAACAATGGAGGAGCTGGCTTTGTTAGCAACATTATAAGTCATTTCTTTCCTCATGTGATAACCTGCCTTCACCAAAAATTCACCATTTTTTGCTGGTGCCCACACAAATTAGGTTTCCTTCTCTCGAAACGAAATGCATTCGATTATCTGGTCCCCCGTAATTATGTACTTGGCCCCATCTCATTCAAATTAAAATACGGAACCACTTATAGTACTTTGGCTCTGGCCATTGATGCTATCCCTCTCTCATACGCACGCTGGTCAGAAATTGTCTTCCACCACCAAGTATCCTGCAGCGCAGCAGAGATTTTTAATGATATATAATTGAATGGAGGAGAAATAGATTAACCAAAATTTCTCATTCCATGTTTTTCTGTTGTGTGTTTGTAGGCACTTATCATGCTAATTTAGGGATGTGGACATTTTATTTTTATTTTCTATACATTTATTTATTTCAATTAAATTATATGATGCATCCTAAAATATTTTTTTACATCTAATATCTCAAATAAATTAATTTGTATTCAGAAATATTTTAAAAATTAATTAATTTGAAATACTGGGTGTAAAAAATATTTTAAGATAAAGCATATAATTTAATTAAAATAAATAAAATATATTTAACAAAAATGTATACACCCCAAAATAAGGAGATCAGCACCTAATAAGCACCTAAAAACAAAAGTATGGAATGAAAAACCCGAAAATGAGTATGTAAAGAACGTCTGAAATACATTTAAGAAAAATAAAATATTTCACTAAGTGATGAAATGCAAAGAGGGACAAAATAAATGCGAAATGTCAAGTACTTTTAGAGAACAATTAATAATAAAAAGAAAATTTTCATTTTTAATCCTTTGATTTCATACTATCTTTCATTTTAGTTTCTTAACTATATAAAGTTTTTTTTTCCCTCATTCCTCTAACTCTGACACTGTTAGGAAAAATGATGACAATAAAATTTTAAATATTGACAAAATATTTTCAAATGTTGATATATTATATTTGATTCTAAAAAATAATAATGATTAATAAAAATAATCATATGGGACTACTGACGATGTTAGGAGACTGAAAATATACATGATAAAATTATAGAACCAGATTGAAACCTTGTATAGAATTAGAGATAAACTATTACCTAACAAAAAATTGATAAATTTTAACTAGATGTTACATTTTTGTTTTGTGTAGGATTTGATGTAAATATATCACTCTATTTCATTCTTAATATAAAAGTTAGGCTAAAATATATTTTTAGTCTTCTAGGTTTTATATAAGGCATACTTTTAGTCCCTTAACTTTATAAAGTATACATTTGATCCTAAAATACTAACACTGTTAATATTGCTAACGGAAAATGCTAATGTAGCGAACTCAAGTGATGACTACTATCATTTAATTAAACAAATTTTATATATTCTTTAATTTACCCATATTTTAAATTTAAATTTAATAGCATTTAATTACACAATCATCACTTAAGTTTACACAGTCATCACTTGAGTTTGTATTTTCCATTAGTAAAATTAACAGTGTTAAAATTATAGGACTAAAAGTATACTTTATAAAGTTAAGGGACCAAAAGTATATCTCATGTAAACTTAAAGGACTAAAAGTATACTTTAGCCTAAAAGTTAGTTACAATTATAACAAAAACATATATGTATGTGTGTATATGTATTAATGTTTTTACTTTTTATATACCATAATAGATATTGCTCGTTTATATTCCATCTAGTCCCTAATTAATTAATTTCATTTATTTTATCTAACCAATTAAGTAATTTTTATATTAAGTGTAACACCACTAATTCTACACTAGTTATTATGCCTATTAGCATGTAATATTTATGAATATTATCAGATAAATGGAGCGATAGTGTGTATGAGTTGGGTTAAGCAGATGAGTAAATGATAATACATGGCTATAAATTTAAAACTAATTTGGCGTATCCGATCGGAGATAATACCAGTACAGTTATCCAAGTATTTAAATACTAAACATTTATAAGTATAAACATAGTCCAAAATATTAAAAACTCCTTTCAAGTTTTCACAATGCTACTTACTTTTTATATTGTCTCCTGATCATGAAGCTAGAATTAAGTCTGAGATTCAATTAAATTGAGTCTCAAGTGACAGTTAACCTCATATATAAGTATAAACACTATATGATAGATATTCATAACATTCAGCATCATAATATGCAGTAGTAGAATTAGGGGGCTAGGGTTGGCCCCCTCCCCTTAAAATTACAGAAAGAACCCAAATTTTTAGGGAATTTCTTTCAGCCTCATAAAAAATTCATGATTTTCACTTTAGTCCCTCTAAAGTTATGTGGAGGGACTAGAATATAGTTTATGGCCTGAAATATAGTTTCATGAACATTTGGGTTCTATCATGTAATTTTTGCCCCCTAATAGCAATTCCTAGCTCTGCCCTTGATAATACATAGCACATAACAAATATAATGTTAACAGCATATGCACTCACCAATGCCTCGTATTCTCGAAACCCACACTCAATCACCACTGCACCGATTGAACTTCCAGAAACATGGTTCAACTTCTAAAATTTGTAACTCCACTAGTGCAAAAAAAAAAAAACTTTAAGACTGCCTCATTTAGACCGGATTATAGAGAATCAGGTCTTAAAAGTATGACCGGTGGTGGCAGTTTTGCAAATATAAATAAATTTTTTGACTGGATTATAAAGGATCCGGTCTTAAAAATATGACCGGTGGCATTTTCGTAAATATCTAGAACATTTTTAAGACCGGATTAGAAAAGATCCGGTCTTAAAAGTATGACTGGTAGCAATTTCGTAAATATTTTGAGAAGACACCGATCAGAGATGAGTCTGAGAATGCGATGCTTTATTCCTTCGCTTAATTGGAATTATATACAGATACTAATAAGTAAATAATCTTTTGACCTAGGAAGTTCCTATAATCTAGGTGTAACATCCCAAATTCCATGTTCAAAAATCGTGTCGGTCGACACTTAGTTTTAAGAAAAACAACAGAGTTTGAGATGCTACAGCTTAGAGTATTGCGGAAATTGATAGCGTGCGCTAAGATCCGGACAACGAGTATCTGATATAAAAATGCCTAGACATATGATGATGCCCGGCATAAGCTGATATATTAAATATCCCGAAGGAATATTCATGTGATACAATTTACAGAGGTTAAATACAATCCTCTGATAAAGAAAGTTTTAATATAAACCCATGACTTGGAACCTAACATCAGTTAATTAAACAGTTTGGCCAGGTAGGGGTCTATCATGGGGGCCTCACCGACTTATACGGCGACTAATTGGCTTCCCACATAAATTAACCCAGCCTTAGACACCAAACTGTTCAAAGTAACTTTGTTAAATTCGAGCCAGAAGCTAAATCCTAATAACTTCTACCGACCTTTGCCTTTAACCGCTGCCTCTTCACGGCTCTATCTACCGACGCCTTCTCCATCCCGGTTTCTTTCCTATACTATTTATTAAGACTGAGGTCCAATGTCCATTGGACCTCAGGTAACAGTTAACCTCATGCTTATGTAAACAGTATATGACAGATATCACCATGATAAAATCACATTTATAACTTTCAAAACCATATCAGCAAGTAACATAACACAGCCACTGCAATATGTATGTTACCCAAGTCTGCACATAACCAGTGCCACGATGGCCTATCGTGTCCTCAGCGCTAGGAAAACTCAACGGTGTTATCAAGACTATAACCCGTATACAATTCAGCATATCGTGAGCAACTTTCAAAACAGAGTATCATCATGTGAGAACAACTATCATATATAACCATACCATAAGCATAAGTGTTAATGTTACAATACACGTCCGTACCTAAGTTTAACGGGTCGTTGGGTACGTTCGTTGACGGTACGCGTGCACAGTCTATCCTAAAAGGGTGATATTGTCTCAATTACTTCTCAAACAATATTTCAAGAGACACCTTGGTCATACTTGACATTTTAACCCTTGAAGGATTTATTTTCATTTATTTCCACATAATTTTCGGAAAAAAAACGCTGATGCAGAATTTCTGGGCAGAATTTCGCCTAACTTTGAAAAATCATAACTAATTCCAGAAAAATCGAAAAGAGGATCTATAAAATTTCCCGGAATCCTTGAGATGTCTACTTTCAAGGAAAAATACTGGAACTTACCCAGAACTCATGGATGATTCCCAGTTTCCAGAATTCAAACTGCTGCCCAGAATTTCGCTCAGAAAATGTAGCTTAACTTCTGGGATTTTTGTCTTTTTTGCACAGAACTTCAATTGACACACTCTTTATATATTTGGAAATCCCTAAATGTCTACTTTCATCATGAATTTTCCCAGAATTTTAGAACATCATCTTCATCATAAAATACTAGCATTTTTACTATTGACTCCAGAAATTCCTATTTGCTGAAATTTCGCCAGAGCTTCGCTATTTTGATCATAATCTTCCAAAAATTTTCCTATAACTTCTTCATCATCAAATTTTCGAAATAAAGCTATTGGAAACCATAAAAACATGAATATAAAACTGGAATTGGAAGTTTGATGATCAAAATAACATTTCTAGCATTTCTACTTCATAAACTAACAACTTAAACTTGAAAGCTAAGAACTCTCTTATCTCTTGAAGACCACTTGCCTTCTATTTCCAGCAGCTCCTTACTCTCTCCCTTTCCCTCTAAATTTCGGCCAAGCTAAGTGAATTGGTGGGGAGAATGTGTTGCCAAGGCTCCTATTTATAGCCAATGGCAATGGCATTCTTGAAATGTTTTCCTCTTGCATTTAACCATTGATTTTTCCTTGGTGAGGAGGAAATAATCCTAGCCCTCCACCACATACAAACCGCTCCCCCCCTTATCCTTCTAGAAATTTTCTTGCTTTGTCCCCAAGAAAAGCCTTTTCTTCATTAAGTTAACTTAATAAATCCCAAATCCTAATTTAGTTAGGTGTAAGTTGGTGTTTAAATTCAAAATCCAATTTCACTTTTGGAATCCTAATTTTATGATTAGATTTATGGTGATTTTTAATTCCCAAAATGCTTAAGTATGAATCTTAAAAGTAACCGAAGATATCTTTGGGAATAGCCAAGTTGAAGCTCATAATTCCCTGACTCTAAATATGTATTTATCTTGGACATTTAACTTCAATATCACAAGTTATGATTTATTTTTTTATAGATTCTTATTTAATTTTATCTCATTAAGTAACAACTTGCTTCCCAAGCCAAACAACTTGCTCCTCAAGTTTCCTAATCTTCTCCCATAAGCATCAAATGACCCATGTGCTTCTTGATAATATATTAAACAACTTTTCCTTCCTCTCCAAGAAAAAGCAACATCCCCCTCCTTCTTTTTTTTAATCATCCATTTGTATTTTCATTGTTTCTCACAATTTAAGAAGAGAAATCTTTTATTGGTCCCTCTTTAGGACTTAGAATTATGTAATTTATTTATGCCTCACTAAATAGGAATTTTCGCCCCTTAGTGAAAAATTAGGAATGATTAGTTAAATCATAATTTTAATCTCTAATATAGTGTTTTAGGGGTTACTAGACTTAATTTACAAAATTAGACAAGTTTCTACTTTAATTTTGATAATTAAAAACTCATTGTATGCTAATTTTAGCTTTTAAATATCATTTGGTACTTAATTTAATTGATATCCCCTTAAGTATGTCCTTTATAACTTAATTATTAGCTAATTTCAAAAATTAATAAATTATCTCAACTATTGAAATTTCAATTGCCCAATAATTGTTACTAATTTCCTCTAATTGATTTCATCATCCTCTGCTGATTTTAATTGCTTAAAAATGGTATAACTCCTAAAAATCAATTAAAAATTTAGAGATATAATAAATATTTAGTTGCCTCTTAGGATTTATCATAACATTCTCAGGGCATTTTATGATCCATAAATTCACTTAGGGATTTTTAGCTCTTTATTTACGCTAATTTCATGAGAAATCACCTTAGAAAATAAGGTAGTTATTCTACTAGTTTTGAGACCACATATTTACCAATTGTAATAAGTGTTATTTATCAACATATAATATTTACATGTATTATGAAAATTGGGGTATTACACTAGGGATTAGAATCAGGAATATAATTACGAAATTCAAAAAACCATAATCTGCTAACTTAATTCCTAAACTCTCTCTAACGACTTAATTAAGATAATTGCATAATATAATCTAAGGATTACAATCAGGAATATAATTATGAAATTAAAAAAAATCATAATCTGCTAACTTAATTATGAAAATATCTCTAACAACTTAATTAAGATAATTGCATAATATAATTGTATATGTTAACTAATTAAATCTGAACTTCCAATAAATATATAGAACACTTTTAAGACCAGATGTATAAAATGTCTGGTCTAAAAAGTCTAAAATATGAATTTTTTATTTTCCTGCTCTGAAAATTGAATTTCTCTCCTTAGACTTTTAAGACCGGATGTTTAAAAAGTCTGGTCTAAAAAGTCTAAAAGATGAATTTTTTATTTTCCCGCTTAAAAAATTGAATTTCGCTCTCTAAATCTCTAGAAAATAGACTTTTAATATTGGATATTTAAAATGTCCAGTCTAAAAAGTATACTTTTAAGACCAGATGTTTAAAAAGTCCGGTTTAAAAAGTCTAAAAGATGAATTTTTTATTTTCCCACTCTGAAAATTAAATTTCCCTCTCTTAAACTTTTAAGACCGAATGTTCAAAAAGTCCGGTCTAAAAAGTCTAGAAGATGAATTTTTTATTTCCTCACCTCAAAAATTTATTTTCGCTCTCTAAATCTCTAAACAATAGACTTTTAAGACCGGTTATTTAAAAAGTCCGGTCTAAAAAGTACTTTTAAGACCGGATATTTAAAAAATCTGGTCTAAAAAGTCGAAAAGATGAATTTTTTATTTTCCCGCTCTGAAAATTGAATTTCGCTCTCTTAGAATTTTAAGACCGGATGTTTAAAAAGTTTGACCTAAAAAGTCTAAAAGATAAATTTTTTATTTTCCCGCCTCAAAAATTGATTTTCGCTCTCTAAATCTCTAAAAAATTGACTTTTAACACCAGATATTTAAAAAGTTCGATCTAAAAAGTCTAACAGGATGAATTTTTTATTTTCCCGCTCCGTGTAATACCCCAACTTTCATAATACATGTAAATATTATATTTTGATAAATAACACCTATTACAATAGGTGAATATGTGGTCTCAAAACTAGTAGAATAATTACCTTATTTCCTAAGGTAGTTTCTCATGAATTTAGGAGGAATAGAAAGCTAAAAAATTCTAAGTGAAGTTAAGGGTTATAAAACACTCTGAGAATATTGTGAGCAATCCAAAGAGGCAACTAAATATTTAATAGGGAAATATGTTGTCTCTAAATTTTTAACTGATTTATCATCATTTTTAAGGAAATTTTCTTTGGATTCTAATAAATCCAAATCCAATTTTCTAAATCTTATTGAATATCATAAAATATCCTAACATTATCATAATGTAGTATAATCTTAATTATGCCATTGTAACAATTTAAAATCATCGGAGGATGATAAAATCAATTAAGAGGAAGTTAGTAACAATTATTGGGCAAATGAAATTGCATAATTGAGATACTTTAATAAGCTTTGGAATTAGTTGATAATTAATTTATAAATGTAACATCCCAAATTCCAGGTTCGAAAATCGTGTCGGTCGACACTTAGTTTTAAGAAAATACAGAGTTTTGAGATTGCTACAACTCAGAGTACTGCGGAAATGGATAACGTGCGCCAAGATTCGGATAATGAGTATCTAATATAAAATGTCCAGACATATGATGATGCCCCGACATAAGTTGATATTTTAAATATCCCGAAGGAATATTCATGTGATACAATTTACAGAGATTTAAATACATTTCTCTGATAAAGAAAGTCTTAAATTAGACCTATAGCTTGGAACCTAACATCAGTTAATCAGACAATTTGGTCAGGTCGGTGTTCAATCTACTCATCTACCACTCACATATTATCTACCACTGTACCGAATGGTTGAAGTGGTAGCGAGAGCTTTCAAATATTAAATTTGTGAAATCTCGCTCATAAATGTGTACCGGTAGTAAATATTTTTTTTTAAATAGTCCGGCAGTGAATTGTTTTTGTGAAAATTTTAGATGGCAGCGATTGAGTTTGAAAAATGATAGCACTATTATTGTTTGTATAGAGCAAATTGTTTAAAAATACTGCAATCACATGAATTTTCAATGTGTGAAAATTTTGAAATGAGACAGCATAATTGAAATGAAAAGCAGTGCATTTGGTAATAGGAGTTATGATTTATGTATCAGAGTAGCGCAGCGGAAGGTGGTGAATTTTGAGGTTTAGAGAAGATTTAGAGGTATTAATGTTCAAATTTCGAGGACGAAATTTATTTAACGGGGGGAGAATTGTAACATCCCAAATTTTGAGATATAGAGTTTCAAAATAAGACTAAAATAAGAGGACTACTAGACCCCTATGAGTCCAAGGTCTTAATTGGGAAAATTATTTGGACTTCGAAATATTATATTTTATTATATAATATTATTGATATTAAAATATATTTTATTATATTATCATAATATAATAGAATATATAATTTGTGAGTGGTAGATGAGTATATGGACATGTGTATGGTAGATGAACATGTGTTTGGTAGTTAGATTGATCGGTAGATAAGTATAGGGTAATTAGATGGTAGATATACATGTGTTTGGTAGATGAACTTATGTGTGGTAGATGGATAAGTAGATAGACATGTTTATGGTAGATGAGTGGTAGATAGACATGTGATATTTGGAAGGTAGTTGAGACTCGAAAAATTCTATAAATACCTCACCACTTCTTTTCTACCACACAAACACATACTTCCACTGTTCAGCCTTATGAGAGTGTAAGAGAGAGAGAGAAAGAAAGAAAAGGAAGGAAGGAAGGCCAGAGAAGAAAGGTAAAGGGAAGGATATAAGTAAGGTAGTAACACTTCTCTCATATACTATGTGTACCTTTTATATGCATGTATTTACCATTGTATGTATGTATATGAGATGCATGAATGCTAAATTTGTTGAATGAATAGTATGTATAAATGATGGTTGTCTTGCATGTACTGTGTATGCATCTTATGTGAGTGATTATTAACATTACTACTGGGATTCATTTGAATCCCAGGGATATTTTTGAATAGCTAATTTTGCAGACTATATAAGGAGTACGACAATGATGGTGATCATGGGTGTATAGTTGGAGATTGAAAGAGATTTTACTCCTGCCAGATTTATTTTATTGAATGATAAATTATCTGTATATGTATAGTACACTTCTGTATACATATTTATGTATTAAAATGGTGTATTTAAGGCGGGTGTTACAATATTCCTTTTACAAGGTTATCTCCTGTCTCAGCAGTTATACTAGGATTGAATAAAGTTCACCTAAACAGAAACCTCGACACCCTAGATATGTCGAACAGAACCCCAATCGAAGTGGTTATTTCTCCAAGATCCAATGAACAAGGCCCCACTGGACTATGCACACCCGCCCTCCACAAATCAGCCCCAAAGAAGGAATTTTTGAAAATTAAAAAAATGCCATAAGAGAGAAAAAAGGTAAACGTTCAACACAATCTATTGATCTCCATTTAAAAGAGGCTCTAGAGCGCTCTCCTTCTCTAAAACCTAGAATTGTCCTCCCCACAAGTACTATTCCCCATGACACTGACATACCACAGAATGCCGATGGTTGCCACCAAGTAGCCATCGGTTCACCATGAGCCGACTATCTTGGAACTGTTAAGGGTTAGGGGTTCCTCTGACAATCAAATTCCTCAAAAAGACTTGCAAGAAACAAAAACCCCAGATAGTCTTTCTTATAGAGACTAAGAAGAAACATCAATATGTTAGTAAAGTCAAGCAGCATTGTGGTTTTGCTGAAGAATGGATCATTGACCCATTAGGGTACAACAGTGGTCTTGCATTATTTTGGGACAAAGTCATTACTATAAACATCATCTCTTCATCTAATAATGTTATCCACACATCAATTAGTAACCTATCAGCTAATTTCCTGAGACACATCTCCTTCGTCTATGGCCCTCCATCAGAGAATTACATGCTTCTACTATTTGAAAGCATTGTTAAGTTTTCCACCTATAGGGCAAAGAGCCAGATTTGCCTGGGGGATTTTAATGATATCACCTCTCATCAAGAGAAACAAGGAGGAAATCCAAGAGCCATCAAGAAAATTCTCAACTTCCAAAAATTCAACGATTATTGCTCCCTTATTGACCTGGGCTTCAATGAGTCTTGGTTCACATGGTGCAACCGCAGATAAGGAGAACATACTATCAGAGACCGAATTGACCGAGTTATAGACAATGATTATTTTTGTCATAATTTTCCATTTGCTCAAACATTTCATATTGATCCTGCCTCTGATCATCATATCTTGCTTATGAATTTTCATCATGTTTATTCTTATAAAATAAGACCTTTCAGGTTTGAGGATTACTAGACTACTCATAATGATTATATGCAGGTGGTACATAAAAGTTGGGAATTGGGTAGTCGACATGACATAAATGTTGTTTCACGGTTTGCTTTTAAATTAAATAATTGTAGAAAAAATCTGATAAATTGGAGCAAACAAACTTTCCCCAATCAGTCAAAATTGCTTGAATGGTTAAAATCCCAACTAACATCTACCCAACAGGGTTACCAAACAGAGGAAAGTCACTTAGAAGCTATAGATCTCCTACGCCACATTGAAGATTTGTTGGAACAAGAAGAAAATCATTGGTGGTAACACTGGTGAATTTCTTGGCTCAAATCAGGCAACAAAAATTCCAAGTTCTTCCACCTATCTACCCTAATCAAAAGGTGAAGAAATGCAAATTTGAGCATTAAAGATGGAGATGGTGTATAGATAAGAGATAAGAATGCTATTAATTCCATGCAATTTTGCTAAACTCTTTACTTCCTCAGGGCCTCGACAAATTCGAATGTCACTGATTCCATTGATGTTAGGATTGATGGGGACAAAAATGAATTGCTTCTTCGTCCCATCACAAAAGAGGAAGTCAAATTAGCAACTTTTGATTTAGGTGGGTCCAAAGCCGGATGGCTTCTCAGGTAAATTCTACCAGTTTTCATGAGAAGAGGTAGGCGATACAGTTTTTAAAATGGTTAAAGAATTCTTCGAATCGGACTTACCACTTGACGAGATCAATGGTACCAATATCACCCTTATTCCTAAGGTGGATAAGCCTAACTCTGTCTCTCACTTTCGACCCATTGGCCTCTACAATTTTTCTTATAAAATTATTTCCAAAGTTTTGGCTAATAGGTTGAAAGGCTACTTAGATAAGTGTGTGTCTCTCAACTAGGGTGATTTTATCCTAGGACGGCTAATTCAAGATAATTTTATCATTGCCCATGAAGTGTTTCATTATTTAAGACGGAAAAAGAATGGCAATAAATATGAATTTGCCCTAAAAATGGACATGAGTAAGGCCTACGACAAGGTTGAATGGGACTTTTTGAGGCAAACTAAAATTTGGCTTTTTTTCGTCAAATGGGTTAATCTTGTCATGAATTGGGTGGAAACTGTTCACCTCAATTTATATATTGCAGGTGAAAAAATTGCTTCTCTCTGCCCTAGTAGAGGCTTTCGTCAAGGGAATCCATCATCACCTTACCTATTTATTCTTTCCTTAAAGGCCCTTTCTTGTATGATTAATAAATCCATGTCTCAAGGAAAATTAGTAGGGCTTAAACTTAATAACTACTACCCTGCACTTTCCCATAGCCTTTTCGTAGATGATGCTTTGTTTTCTATGAATGTAGGTACACAAAATTATAGAACCTTGGTTAAGATTCTCAATGCTTACAGCTTAGCTTCATACCAGCTAGCAAATTTGGAGAAATCAAGCAACATTTTCTTAGTAAACACCCCACAAATATTAAGGCAAGACATCTGTGACATCCTTAGCATTGGGGAAACATTGGACCATGGCAAATATCTGGCAATACCAAGTGTTTGGGGGAAAACTAAACATTAGGTCCTTGCATATGTTCGCGAACAAGTCAGCAAGAAGGTTCTAGGCTAGAGCAGTAAGCACATGCCCTTTGCAGGACGAGAGGTCATGATCAAGGCCGTTATAAATGCGATCCCCATTTTCCCTATGACATGCTTCATATTCCCAAACAAGACCTGTAAAGAACTAAATAACCTAGTAGCAAACTTCTAATGGGAAGGCCAAAATAAGACTCACTGGGTTGCTTGGAACAAACTTACTCGAGCCAAAGCTGAAAGAGGCATGAGTTTTTGGGATTTTAAAAAATTCAACAATAGTCTTCTTGCCAAAACTGCTTGGTGACGCTTTCAAAATCCCAACGACTTGTGGCCAAAAATGCTAAAAGGCCTTTACTTTCCCAATTGCTCTTTCCTTGAGGTAGCAAAAGGACATAGAGCTTCATGGTGCTGGTCTAGTATATTATAAGGAAGAGATTTTATTAAAGAAGGTCTATGTTGGAAAATAGGTAATGGGAGGTCTATTCATGTTTGTCAAGATAATTAGATTCCATCTTTATCTCCTTGAAGATTAATCACTAAAGATGAGGTGCTTAAGAAGTCCAATATAACAGTGGCGTCCCTCCTCTCTAATGATAGCTAGATGTAGGACTTATCTTTAATGCAACTTCTTATCAATGATCATGTGTATGAAACAATCACCTCTATTCCTATCCCAAGGGCTCCCAGAGAAGACAAAATGATGTGGACCTTATTCAAGAATGGCTTATACTCTGTCAAGCTAGGCTATCACCTAAGGTAGAATCCTTCCATAGCAACATACCAAACAACTAGACCTTCTAATCAACTAACCAACGACGTATGGAGACAGGTTTGGAGAATCAAGGTGATCCCAAGAGTCAACAACTTCATGTGGTGCATTCTTTCTAATGCCATAGCAACAAAAGAAGCACTCCTGAGACGTAAGCGGAGTAGCACAGACTTGTGCCCCATCCGCAAAGAAGCATGCGAATCAAATGAACACCTCTTCCTTTCATTGCCCCTGGGTCTATTGCATCTGGTTTGGTAGCAACTTATCGATTAGATGCGACCTCTTAAGCATATATAGCTTCAGGAAAAGGTGGATGGAAATCATGCAAAGCCACCTCACCGATCTCTAGACATAGCATAGATTTACTGGACCTTATGGTACATATGGAAAGGAAGAAATGAAGCTGTCTTTTAAGGAACTCATCCGGACCTTGTTCCAGTCATCAAACATGTGAGTCGGTCTCTACACTCCTACTGGACAATGAATTGCCCCGTAAAAAATGACGACCCAATTGGGCAAAAGTTCAAAGAAAAAAAAGTGCATCGCCTCAAAGTTAACCTTGACGGCACTTTTCATAAGGCGACTAAATCAATTGCTATAGGTATCCAGTATAGAGACCACCGAGGCAATCTGATCTGGGCATTTGTAGACAAAGTAAAATCTCTCTCAGCATTCATGACATAAGCGATAGCAATGAAGTGAGCCTTGATGCTAGCCTAGGATCTCAGCAACAAAAATGTTAGATTTGAGACTGATTGCCAAATCCTTGTGTGGTGTTTGGAAAAGGTTCAACTAGACCAGTGTGAATGGCAATCACGTGGAATCCTCGAAGATATCCTAAGAAGCCTTCAATCTGAGACCAGCTTTTCGATCCAGCTTACTCCTTGTCAGGGGAATAAAGTTTTCGATCTGCTTGCTGCATCTACCCATAAGGGGGTGTGCCTCATTGGGTGGGTAAACATGCCCTTACCCCTTTGCTCTCAGTGTTGGATGATGATATGAAGGTCACTAGGAGTCAGCTTCATCAGGTTTCTACTCACCCCGGACACATGGACGCTGAAGAACTTGAGCTTTAATAAGCCCCCTGGTAGTCGCCTTAGACAATCAGGCTTAGTTTCCCCTTTTAGCTTACAGTTTTGTCACTTATATTTCTATTTGATGTAATATGTTATCTAGTCCTTATCCGAAGTACTGATGTAATCCTTTTCAAAGTTAATGAATATCATAGAATTGTTCAAATAAAAATATTAAAATAATTTTTTAAAAATATAAAATTAAATGTTAATCGTCAATATCCTTTCTGAATAGTCCATATGGAAAAGCTCTACCTACTCATCTATGAAGGGGCACGACAAAAATTTTGCTCACCACTATATTACTCCTTCGAGTTCTTATTATAAGACATTAACTAATAAATGTATTTGATTCTTTTATAAGACACCTATTTGTTTTCAAGGAGCATTAATATTTTTTTTTCATATATGCCCATAATTAATATGGGTAATGGGTAAGAGTAATAATAATATAATATTAGAGTTTAATGTAATTAGTAGGGATAATATTGAAAATTACTTAAATTTCATGATAATTTTATTAACTTTACTTATTTTTATTAGTTTATGAGAATTATTAATTAATACTTATAATAAAAAACCCAAAGGAGTATATTATAAACCATTCGATTAATGATTTGATCAAATAATTGTATCGCGTGAAAGGCTGAAAGCTAAACCGTCCACTCTCTCTCTCTTCGAGCCAAAAAAAACTCCTCTCTCTTCATTTGGTGCTTGCCCAGAGTCATCGATTTGTCTTGGAGGCCGTCAAAGTCATCTCCATAACTAAAAGCAGCCGTAGAAAAACACCGCGCACCCCATCTCATGGAGGCCATCAAAGTCATCTCCGTAACTACGATCAGAGCACGAAGCTGTCATAAAAAGGGCGACTCACCTGAACAAATCGATCTGAATCCATGGGATCTTCAATATATATTACTTGGGTATGGCCAAAAGGGGCTTCTATTTCACAAACCCTCCTCCTTATCATCATCTTCAATACGCAGAGAAACAGTGATCGAGCACTTGAAGGACTCGCTTTCTTCCGCCCTCGACTTCTTCCTGCCGCTGGCCGGCCGTCTTGTTTTTGTCCCCCGCGGCGGCGGTGATGACGCCTACTCTGTATTCATCACCTGTAACAACACCGGAGTAAGCTTTGTTCATGCCATCACAGAGAACACTACAATTGCCGACATCCTTGAACCAACTTATGTTCCTCCAATTGTCTCCTCCTTTTTTCCACCAGGTAATATCAAGAGCTTTGAAGGAACTCGGGTTCCATTAATGGTGGTTCAAGTCACAGAGCTCTTGGATGGCATCTTCATGGCTTGTTCCATGAACCATTGTATTGGTGACGTCAAGCCTTACTGGAATTTCTTAAACGCATGGGCTCAGATCTCTCGAAATGGTCTCAGACACATAGCCCCAAATTCAAAACTCACTTCATTTAAACGATGGTTTCCTCATGGGAATATTGAGCGCCCAATAACAATCCCATTCAGAGCAATAATAGAGAATCATCATCTCAAGGAGTCAACAAATACGACTCAATCACCACCATTTTCGAGGAGGATCTTTCACTTCAACAGAGAAAAAATTGCTCAACTCAAAACAAAAGCTAATTCCGAGATACAATATAGTGTCACCAGCAACAAAATCTCCTCCCTGCAAGCTGTTTTAGCCCATGTTTGGAGGTCTTCGATAAGAAATCAGAGCCTTGACCCGGAAGATGAAGTCACTTACAGATTCCTCATATCTGCAAGTTCCAGAGTTTCAAATCCACCAATTCCAGACGACTATTTTGGAATTACCGTGCAATTCACCACTGTGACGATGAAAGTAAGGGACTTAGTGGGACAAGGAGGCCTAGGGAAGTTTGCCTCAGACATGAACAAGGCAATCTCATCATGCACGGAAGAGAAGATCAAGAGGGACTTTGAAGCTTGGATACGAAATCCAACTATGCATACAGAACATGCCACGATTGGGAAGTTTATGAAAACCAGCAGCTCCCCAAGAGTCAACTTTTATAACCTCGACTTCGGCTGGGGGAGGCCTGTGGCGATTCGCGGTGGCCAAGCAAATGCAAAGCAGTGGAAGCTGATGGCTGATGCCGGATCTGAAGAAGGTAGCTTCGACATTGAGTTGTGCGCTTCTTATGAAATATTAGAGACTTTAGCAAGAGATCCTGAGTTCATGAATGCGGTAGAATTGCCTTGGTCGCCGGCCGAGTTATCACCGTCAGGTAAAGTCGCACGGACTCGACTGTGACATTGAGCAACTCTTTGTCCTCCATAGTTGGTAACATTGTATATTTCGTCATTAATAGGATAAATTATGGTTTTTTTTTGCCTTCGACAAAATATGGTTTTTAAATCTTGTAACTATATGTGATAATAAAAAATTGGGTTAAGTGGTAAAGCTGCTCTAGAAATATACGCCTAATAACAATAATGTTACTTGAAATTTTTTTTAGGTTTCATGTTATGCGTATATAGAGAATTGATCTTAATTCTAAATATAATACATAATTTTTATATTTTTCAACATTTTTTTATGTTATCATTGATACTCCTACAATAATAATTAAATATAAGAGTGAATGGAGGAATTAAAAAAGATAAGTAGGGTGCATTAAGTATTTTTGAGCCTAAATCAACACAAACAACTCACAAGGACCAATAATTTGAATAATTTGTTTACATGAGCATTTGTCGTTTTGCTTTGGGCCAATAACCATATAATGGATTCATCATTTCATCCTCACATAGGCACTGTTCCGTTCAACGATGTTTTAAGGGTGGAAATAAGTTAGGCTAAACTTCTTCCTTAACAGGCCGATCTATTTTGAAGTAAAGTGGCCTAAGCCTATTACATGCTTTTGTTTTGCTTTTTTTTTTTTTTTTGGTCTAAGTTTGGCCTTTGGCCTGTTTGGGAGGTTTGTAGTTTTAAAATTTTGTAAACAACCTACAAGCAACAGACCTAACCTCAAAATAGATCTACTTCAAAAAGGACGAAAATAAACCTACTTCAAATAAGACAAAAACAGACCTACTTCATATAGGCCAAAATAAGGCCTACTTTAAACATGCCTACTTACATAAAATGGAAGGAGTAATTACAATTTTACCTTCATAATAAGCTAGTCTGGCAGGTCTAATAGGCTTATTATTAGGTTTAACCTGGCCTAGTAAGCAAAACAATCCTTGAAAGAAGCCTTGACCTAACTTTTTAGCCTGACTAGGCTTAGAACAGGCCCTTAGCCTAATTTCACCCCTACTCTGTTTCTGATTTTTTTTTTTTTATTTAGAAAATTTAACGCCCTGAACGCGCACATCCATCAAAAGCATACCCACATCGCAACATGATAATTTAGAATTGGGGAGAATAATCAACTTGTATTGAAAAAAAGAATACTTTGTTTTTTTTTTTTAATAATTTGAGCAATCGATGACAAAACATTGAGTAACCAATTACAAGTTAAGGTGGCACAACAACAAATTATTGAGCAACTAATGATAAATCATGGCCTCACCAATGATTTGAAGACTTATCATTGTTTGCTTAATTAGTGACACCTTAATTTATCATTAGTTACTTAATAACTTGTCGTTCTATACTCAAATTAACAAGGAAAAAAGAATTAGGTAAAAAAAAACATCGAAAAAAAGAATGTTGCATATATATATATATATAAGAAAAATAAAACTTTCACTAAGTGATGTAAAGCAAAGAGGATTTTTTTTTTTTTAAAATGTTAAGTATTTTTAGATAAAAAGAAAAATTGAATTTCTATAATCCTTTGATGTAATATCCTAAAATTTGACGTAGGGTAAATATCATAAAATTGTAGAATATACCTATTGAAAATAGGTGAATATGAGGTCTCAAACACCTTGTATTGAATTCATCTTGTTATTGAGACAATTTCTCCTAAGATTGAATAATGCGCGAAAAGGTCCCTAAAACATTAGATAATTTGCAAATAGGTCCCTAAAATATTTATGGGTTATAAAATACCCTGAGAAAATTATGATAAAATCCTAAGAGGCAACTAAATATTTATTAAAAATTGGAAAGTATGTTGTCTCTAATTTAGGTAATTTATTAAATTATTACCTTGAAAAAATTACAGGAGAAAAATCTAAAAGTATTGGGGGACCATATTGGACCCCATGATTTTTAATATTATGCATGGTACATAAATTACCAATGTCAGTAAAATAGTTGTGAGATAATAATTATTACTAATTAAGAAAATTGTCAAAAATTAGTAAATGATTAATTAGATAATTAATGGCTAATTGTTTAGACATAAATAAAGAGAGAGAGAAGGTAGAGATATTTGTGAGTTGTGAGTATGTGTGAGTTGTGAGTGTGTGTGTGCCTAAGTGTTGTGCATGTGTGTGTGTGTAGTAAAAAAAGAAAAAAAATATAATAAAATAAAATAAGAGATAAGATCTTAGAATATAATAATAATATAATTAAAACATGTGTTAATTAGATAATAATATAATAATCAGAGGAAAAATGAACAGGATAAATGAGAACGGATAGAAAATAATTCCGTTGTGAGAATCTGGGGATGAGTTAAGCAAAACCAAAGCATATTATTAGTCAGTGGATTTTTATCCAGAAGTTGGTACCGGCCGAAGTTATTTCTGTAATCGGACACGAATACCGAGGATTTTCGGCAGATAACGGAATGTCCTTAATGAGAGAATAAGGTTAGGAAAACCCAGTATTCTTGAAGAGGAAGCAAAGACCTCCAGGGTACTGCTTCCGGAATTTTAAGATTTTACGAAATTTCGCGATCAGGATACCGAATCAGGAATTTTACCTGATAAAGCAAGATGACATAAGATGATGCGGCAGGAATGACATCATCCTTGAGAGGTGTAAGGCCAAGATCTTGCCACCTCCAAGAAGTGCGATCTAACGGCCAGAAACTGATCAGACAAAGTTCAAAGGAATTACGAAAATGCCATTGGGCTTTTCTATAAATAGGCCATCATTCCTCTTCATTCTTCACCAATTCACACAATCCTAGAGAGAAGTTAGAGAGAGAAGCTCTGGAGGAGGAGCAAGAAGTTCATAGCGAAGCTCTGAGTAAGTCTTCGGTCCCTAGTCTTTAGTTCGGTAATTCTTCCAGTAGTTATGATAGGAATGCTAGAATAGTCTTTAATCTTCATATTTTAAGAATAAATATGATATTTATTTTAGAAATATGATAGAAGAAAGGCTATAGCAAAAATTTTGAGAAATTAAAGTCGAAACATCGAAGCTCTGGCGAAATTCCGCCGAACAGTCAAACCAGGGGCAAAATGGTAATTTGCACCTAAAATGCCCGTTTTGGTTCTAAATACTCATATTAGTGATATTAACCTTATAGGATACTCGGAACACCAAACCGCTGTTTCCGCTGTCACCGCCGTTGAGCCGCTGTCAAACGTGCCGTAATTTGACGGAAGTGTCAAAAATCGTCAACAGAGGTACGTTCGCGTACTGTAACACTAACTCTGATATTTACAGTATGTGTATATGTGCTATGTGTGTTGTGTGCATGTTGTGGTGTGCTGTTTGAGTACATGTTGTTATTAAAGGATAGCTGTACATCTGCATACACTGGGAGTGATATATCTGTTTTCACTGGGAATGATACTTTTCGCTGGGAGCGGTACATTTGCATTCACTGGGAGTGACATGTTTGGAAGTGAACCAATTGCTGTGATTTTATACCATATATGTAAATATGAGGTTAACCGTTACCTGAGGTTCAATGGGCATTGAACCTCAGCTCTTAACATAGCTTCAGGTTCGGGAGGTCCGAGGACCGAAGAGAAGCACAAGCAGGATGCTTAGAAGACCCGGCTGAAGATTTCCTTTGACAGAAGCCTTTCCATTGTTATTTTACTTCGTTGTGGAAACACTTGGTTTCTATACCGCTTCTGTATCCAGTCAAACTTATGGCATTTTGAAATACAAGTATCAGTTACTCTTCCGCTCAAATACTTTACTCTGATGGTTTGAAATGATTTTTGATGAAAAAATAATATTCCGCTTTTGAAAATTTGGGATGTTACACTTGATGCAATGCAAAGAGGAAAAAAGAATGTGAAATTTCAAGTTTTTTAATGTTAATTGCCAAAGGGTCCAGTTACTTTTCGCTGTACTTCTTTCCACCACCTCCTCTCCTAGGGCAAAGATTTTTAATGAGATATAAATGAACGAAAATGAGTTTGTAAAGAATGTTTGATATATGTAACATCCCATTTTCATAAACATTTCCATAATATTTCCATTCAGAGCTGAGTGTTGAAAATATTTTTCAAAAACAAAGAGTAATTGAATAACATTGTATGTAATGTATCTAACTGAACATTTAATAATACATTCATCCATGTGTTTAATACACCTAAATATATATATATCCAAAATAATATTGCCTCCGCAGGGTCCTCACGCCGGCTTCTTACCCTTGTCCTCGATTCTAATTCCCTGGGATCCAGAAGCTATAGCAGGGGCTGAGGTTCAATACCCATTGAACCTCAGGTAACGGTTAACCTCATGCTTATGTAAACAGTATATAACATATATCACATAATAAGCACACAATTATATCTTTCAAAATCATAATAACATGTAAGGCAATAACATAACACAGCCACTGCAATATGTATGTTACCCCAGTCTGCACTATTCACCAATGTCACGATAGCCTATCGTGTCCTCAGCGCTAGGAAAACTCAACGGTGTTATCAAGACCATAACCCGTATTCAATTCAATAAGTAAAGAGCAATTTCAAAACATGTGAGTACAACTATCATATATAAACAAACCATAAGCATAAGAGTTAATGTTACAATACGCGTTCATACCTTCGTTTGACGGGTTTTTGGGTACGTTCGTCGTCAGAACACGTTCACAGTTTATCCTATAAGGGTAATATCGTCTCTATTAATTTCATAATCATTATTCTAAGAACTATCTTGGCCACAAATGACAATTTTACCCTTGGATGATTTATTTTCAATTATTTCCTTACAATTTCGGAAAAAACGCTGGTGCAGAATTTCTGGGCAAAATTTCGTCTAACTTTGGAAAATCATAACTAATTTCAGAAAAATCGAAACGAGGATCTGTAAAATTTCCCGGAATCCCTGAGATCTCTATTTTTGAGGAAAAATAGTGGAACTTACCCATAACTCATGGATAATTCCCAATTTCCACGATTCAAATCTCTGCCCAGAATTTCCCCCAGAAAACGTAGCTCAACTTCTGGCATTTTTATCTCTTTGCACAGAACTTCAAATGACACACTCTTTATATATTTAGAAAGCCCTATATGTCTACTTTCCCCATGAATTTTCTCAGAATTTTAGAATATCATCTTCTTCATAAAATACCAGCGTTTTTGCTACTAGCTTCAGAAATCGCTAATCGATGAAATTTCTCCAGAGCTTCGCTATTTTGATCATAATCTTCCAAAAATTTTTGCCATACTTCTTCTTCATCAATTTTTTGAAATAAAGACAATGGAAAGAATAAAAACATGAAAATAAAACTAGATTTGAAAGATTGAAGATCAAAACAACATTTCCTAACATTTCTACTTCATAAACTAAGAACTTGAACTAGAAACTAAAAGCTTCCTTACCTCTTGAAGAACCTTGCTCCTTGTTCTTGGAGCTCTTCCACTCACTCCCACACACTCTAAATTTCGGTTATGCCTTGAGGAATTGGTGAGGAGTTGTGAAGAGGGAGGCCTCTATTTATAGCCAAGGAAGGGTTAATTCTCTAGCACCTTCTATTTGATCTTGCCCCTCCACCCCTCCTTAATCGTTCTCCCCCCCCTAGCCCCTAAGTTTCTTTGCTTTACCCCCAAGTTATTCTACTTCTTCATTAAGTTTTACTTTATCTCCTAATTACTTCCAAATGCTAATTTAGTTTGACATAAGTTGAAACTTTTATTCAAGATCTAATTTCACTTTTGAAATCCTAATTTTATAGCTAGATTTATGGGATTTTTAATTTCCTGAAACATTTAGGCATGAATCCTAAAAGTATACGAAAATGACTTTGGGAATAGCCAAGTTGAAGCTCATAATTTACTGATTTCAAATATGTACTTATATTCAATACTTAGTTCCAATATTTCAAGATATGATTTAATTCCTATAGATTCTCATATAATTTTATATAATTAAATAACAACTTGCTCCCCAAGTTAAGCAACTTGCTTCTTAAGTTTTCTAATCTTCTCCCACACACTAACTTAATTGACTTATGTGTTTGTATTTAAAATCATTTTTTCCTCCTTGTTTCTTAAGCAAAGAAACCGTCCCCCCCCCCCCTCCTATTTTTACTTTAATCAATTATGTTTTAATCTTCTCACATTTTTAAGAAGGAAATTCTTTCATTGGTCCACCTAGATTTTAGGATTTAAGGTTAATATAATGTGTTCCTTCCATTATTTGTGTAATTTATTTATTCCTCATTGAAGAAATTTTCGTCCCATAGAAATAAATTCGGAATAATTAGTTAAATCCTAATTTAATCCCTAAAATAGTGTTTTATATGGTAACAAGCTAAATTAATTTTTAGGCTCTTAAATTTTATGAAAAATTGCCTATAAAAATAAATAAATATAACACTAAAATTTGAGACCTCATATTCACCTATTTAAAATAGGTATTATTTATGGAAATATAATATTTAAGATAAATATTTTTTTCGGGTATTACAATATATGTACAAAGAAAATAAAATATTTCACTAAGTGATGTAATACAAAGAGGGGAAAAAATGTGAAATGTCAAGTATTTTTATATAACAATTAAGAATAAAAAGAAAAATTGCATTTTTAATCCTTTGATTTCATTCTCGTAAGCTTGAAAATAGGTTAGGCTCCTAGTAAGAACATACGGCTTGGCTTGGCCTATATAAAACCTAACCTAACTTATTGAATAAACAATTTGTAAGCATAGCCTAGCTTACAAATATAGTGAAGGTGCAACCTGAAAAACAACTGATATGATTAAATAACTTTTTTAACTTTTTTAATCTTTCCAAAAATAAAAGTCAACCTGATCATATAATTAGGACTAGAGATACTATCATTTATTGTAATTACATTTTTAACTCTTTTTCTTTGCATGTCTCGCTGTCTACCCTCCTCTCTTCTCTCTTTCTCTCCTTCATTGTCTCTCATCTCCTTCTATCTCTTCTCTCTTATTCTCTCCTCTCCTTAAATTAAAATTTACAAATTGAAGAAGACAAATAAATAAGTAATTATCCTAATGAATTTCATGTCCTCAATTAATGTCTGTTTCTTTTTATTAAAAAAATGTTAAAAAAGTAGGCAATGACATTTTTATAGTTTTTGTCTTACTTTAAAAGTAGATATTAAATGGAGGTACATTTAACGTCCATTTTTAGAAATCAGCATTAAAGCTACCTTATAATGCCTATTTTTAGAAACAGATGTTGAATTTATACCTAGTTTGTTTGTTTGTTTCTGTTTTACTTTCAATGACTGTTATTTCAAAAACCGTGGTTGAAAGTTGAAAATAATCAAATCTTTTGACCTTGTACTCTCACACCTTCGAAATTTTGTTCAAATATTTAAAAATAATCTCTTCACACACTGCTCTCTTACTTCCTACTTCCCCTATTTGTACTTCCTCCTATATTTTCCTGGAGCATTTTGCACTCGCGATTCCATATCTTGACTTTGTTCTCCTCCAACTGAGTTCTTCTAGGCATGCTAGCCCTGTTGTAATACCCGGATAACTATTATTTGGAATATTATGTCACAATAATGAAAATGCCCATTTATGAAGATTTCGGTCTTAACATGTTATGTGATTGGTATATTTTCAAAGAAAAACATTAAGAAAATTAAAGGAAATTTAATATCGGAAATGTGAAAAATGTGTCTTAAGGCCATAAAACATCCTGAGAAGAATTAGGAAAAATTCTAAAAGGTATGGAATAATTATTAAATGTAATACCTGGAAAAAAAAACAATATATAAAAATAAAAATATTTATCTTAAATATTATATTTCCAGAGATAATACCTATTTCAAATAGGTGAACATGGGGTCTCAAATTTTTGTATTGTATTTATTTTTGTTTATAGGAAATTTTTCTTAGAATTTAGGAGTATAAAAATTAATTTAGCTTGTTGATATAAAAACCAATATTTTAGGGATTAAATTAGGACTTAACTCATTTATTCCTAATTTAACTTCATGAGACAAAATCTCTCTAAGTAAGAATAAATAAATTATACAATGATATTAACCCTAAATCCTAAAGTCTAAATGGACCAATAAGGGAATTGTCTTCTTGAGCATGTGAGAACAATTAAGATAAATTTCATAATTAAAATTAAGGGAGGGGGGACGAAATTTTTTAAGGGAAATGGAAGAAAAATAATAAATCAATTAAAGAAGTGTGTAGGAGAAGATTAAGACAACTTGGGGGAGCAAGTTGATTTTCTTAGGGAGCAAGTAATTGCTTAATTAGAAGAAATTAGGAGAAAACCTATAGAAATTAAATCATAACTTGTGATATTGAAGTTAAATGTCCAAGATAAATACATATTTAGAATCAGGAAATTATGAGCTTCAACTTGGCTATTCCCAAAGATATTTTCGGTTACTTTTAAGATTCATACTTAAGCATTTTGGAAATTAAAAATCACCATAAATCTAATCATAAAATTAGGATTCCAAAAGTGAAATTAGATTTTGAATTTAAACACCAACTTACACCTAACTAAATTAGGATTTGGGATTTATTAAGTTAATTTAATAAAGAAAAGGCTTTTCTTGGGGGCTAAGCAAAACAAATTCTAGAAGAAGAGGGGGGGGGGACGGCTAGCATGAGGTGGAAGGCCAAGATCATTTCTTCCTCATCAAGAAAAATCCTATGGTTGTATGCTAAGGGGAGAAATTACAAGCATGCCACCCCCTTCTACTATAAATAGAGGCATTAGGCAACACATTCTCCTCACCAATTCACTTAGCTTGGCCGAAAATTTAGAGAGAAAGAGTGAGTGTGGAAGAGCTGCAGAAAATAGGAGGCAAATGGTCTTCAAGAGGTAAGAGAGTTCTTAGTTTTCAAGTTTAAGTTCTTGAGTTTATGAAGTAGAAATGCTAGAAATGTTATTTTGATCATCAAACTTCCAATTCCAGTTTTATTTTCATGTTTTTATGGTTTCCAATAGCTTTATTTCGAAAATTGATGAAGAAGAAGTTATAGCAAAATTTTTGGAGGATTATGATCAAAATAGCGAAGCTCTGGCGAAATTTCAGCAAATAGAAACTTCTGGAGTCAGTAATAAAAATGCTAGTATCTTATGATGAAGATGATGTTCTAAAATTCTGAGAAAATTCATGATGAAAGTAGACATATAGGGCTTTCTAAATCTATAAAGAGTGTGTCATTTAAAGCTCTGTGCAAAAAGATAAAAATCCCAGAAGTTAAGCTACAATTTCTGAGCGAAATTCTGGGCAGCGGTTTGAATTCTGGAAACTGGGAATTATCCATGATTTCTGGGTAAGTTCCAGTATTTTTCCTTGAAAATAGACATCACAAGGATTCCGGGGAATTTTACGGATCCTCATTTCGATTTTTGTGGAATTAGTTATGATTTTTCAAAGTTAGACGAAATTCTGCCCAGAAATTCTGCACTAGCGTTTTTTTTTCCGAAAATTATGTGGAAATAAATGAAAATAAATCCTTCAAGGGTAAAAATGTCAAGTATGACCAAGGTGTCTCTTGAAATATTGTTTGAGAAGTAATTGAGACAATATCACCCTTTTAGGATAGACTGTGCACGCGTACCGTCAACGAACGTACCTGTGCACGCGTACCGTCAACGAATGTACCCAACGACCCGTTAAACTCAGGTACGGACGCGTATTGTAACATTAACGCTTATGCTTATGGTTTGGTTATATATGATTGTTGTTTTCACATGATGATACTCTGTCTTGAAAATTTGTTCATGAAAGTTGAATTGTATACGGGTTATAGTCTTGATAACACCGTTGAGTTTTCCTAGCGCTGAGGACACGATGGGCCGTCGTGGCACTGGTTATGTGCAGACTGGGATAACATACATATTGCAGTGGCTGTGTTATGTTATTGCCTTACATGTGGATATGTGTTTTGAAACTGTGATTATGTTGTATATCTGTGATAACTGTCATATACTGTTTACATAAGCATGAGGTTAACCGTTACCTGAGGTTCAATGGGAATTGAACCTCAGCCCCTGCCATAGCTTCAGGATCCCAGGGAGTCAGAATCGAGGACAAGGGTAAGAAGCCGGTGTGAGGACCCTGTGGAGGCATTATCTTTTTGGGATACTTATGTTAGAAGTATTAGACATGGATGACTGTATTAGTAAATGTTCAGTTAGATACATTACATACAATGTTATTCAGTTACTCTTTGTTTATGAAAAATATTTCCAACTCTCTCAGCTCTGTATAGAAACGTTTATGAAAACGGGATGTTACAGAAGAGATAGTGGAAATCCCAAGGAGTTCTTGGGGACTGGATGTAGGTCAAGATTAGACCGAACCAGTATAAATTTTCCTTGTGTCTACTCTCCTTTAAATTTCTAAATTTCTGCTTAGTCAGTGTTTTGTCTTAACTCGCGAAAATTTTGATTAAATGAATATTATTTTTGAATCGCCTATTCACCCCCCCTCTAAGTGATATTCTACCTTCATGAATAACTACTCTAAGATATCTATGAGGTAGATACCTAGGAGAAGGATAGATCACTGTGCACGAATAAGGCTTTCGCTAAAGAGGTGGTGTATGTGCACAGTGACTGCATAATAGTACATCACAGAGAGCCTCTCATACCTTAGGGTTTAGGTCCTATTTATAGAGTTTTACCTCTAGGGTTTAGATTCATGGGCCTGTGTGCCTTATAACGCAAATATTGTGTCATTACATCTAGGTCAAGATCCTTGATTAGGATCTTCCTTGATTATAGGTTGGTTATGATCTCCCTTCATTATAAGTGGATTCTAATACAAATTGCCACTTGTTGGGCCACATCATAAATGGGTCCATAACAGTATGTAATTTGTCCGAGTTATTTGTAAATTGAATATTGAGTTCTTGCGTTAGGTACAACTGAAGAACAAAAGGAGACCAACCAGGCTGGTGGAGGTGAAGATGCCGGGGTAGGTTACAAAACCACTTACTATATCTTCTTCAAGGGGGAAAAGACTTACCTTCGCGTACACAAACATACCAACGTCAGATTTGAACCTGAGACCAATATTTTTAGCCACTTGTGTAACATCCCGGATTTTAAATGGCGGATTTTTTTTTCTCAAAAGAATAGTAATCAGAGTCAAGCATTGTAGGAAGTGAGTAACTGAATTTAAAGATATATGTCCACGGTGTAATTGTACTCATACAGACATCCATTGCTCAGAAAGGGTAGCGTCTAACCAGATTTAATAGAGCCACAGAAGTAAACTCCTTTTGCCATCCAATGCCTGCTACCTGCCTCGAACCTCAACCCTTGATTTTCCCGAACCTGAAGCTACAGCTGAGATCCAATTTCCAATTGGATCTCAGGTAACGGTTAACCTTATGCTCAAATAAACAATATATGGCAACAGATATTCATAATAACATAACAGCATATCAATACTAAATCACACAACAAGTACCACAACCAGTACCACAACAAGTCTGCACATATCCAGTGCCACGACGGCCCATCGTGTCCTCAGCGCTAGGAAAACCTTACGGCGTTATCAAGACTATAACCCGTACAAAGCTGTATGTACAACTGCCCTCTCTCGGCAGAGTCTCAATAAATGACATATCAATCACATATATGAATATAAGCAGCATAAGTGTTAAGGTTACAGTACGCGTCCGTACCTCCGTTGACGATTTCTGGTACTTTCGTCAAATTACGGCACGTTCGACAACGGTACAACAGCAGTGACAGCGGAAACAGCGGTTCATAGTTTCGAATATCCTATACGGATAATATTACTTATATGAGTATTCAGAACCAAAACGGGCATTTTAGGTACAAATTACCATTTTGCCCCTAATTTGACTTTTCGGCGGAATTTCGCCAGAGCTTCGCTATTTTGACTTTAATTTCTCAAAATTTTTGCTATAACCTTTTCTCTATCATATTTCTAAGATAAATATCATATTTATTCCTAAAACATGATATTTAATTAACTTTGAAAATTTAGAGACTACCCTAGCAATCCTACTATAACTACCGAAAGAATTACCAAACTAAAGCCTAAGGACCGAAAACTTACTCAGAGCTTCGCTAGGATTTTGCTCCGGACTTCTCCTTCCTCCTTGCTCTCCCAAATTTCGAAATTCTCAAGAGAGAATGGTGTGAAGAAATGTGAAATGGTGAAGGGGTATTTATAGGTGAAGGGAAGGGCATTTTCGTAATTTTTGTCTGATCGAATTCTGATCGTTGGATCGCACTTTTGTTGAGGTGGCTTGATCTTGACCATCCACCTACTAGGCTGACCTCATCATCCATAAAGAGATAAAGAATGATGTCCTCATCCTGCTTGTGTCATCTTGCTTTATCAGATGAACTCCCTGGCTCAGTGTCCTGATCGCGAAATTCCGTAGAATCTTAAAATTCCGGGAATGACACGCTGAAGATCTTTTCTTCCTCTTCGAGAATACTGGGTTTTCCTGACCTTATATTCTCATTAAGGATATTCTGTTATCAGCCGAAAATCCTCGGTAATCACTACCGGGTACAGAAATGACTTCTGTCGGTGTCATCTTCTAGATAAAAATTCACTGATCAATAATATACTCTGGTTTTTCCCCACCTATCCCCGGATCCCTGCATCTGAATTATTTTCTATCAGTTCTCATTTATCCTGTTCACTTTTCCCTGATTATTCTAATATTTCCTAACTAACACATGTTTTAATTAATATTACTATTATATTTAAAAATCTATCTATCCTTATCCTTCCATTTTTTTTTTCTTTTTCTTTTCTTTTTCCCCTAAAATTTTGGTCACCACTATATATATATAATTATATTTTTTTTCCATTTACCACAATATCCCATTTCTTTTTCACAAAAATTTCTCATTGGTCCATTTTTCCTAAACTCTTATGATCTTATAAAATTCCTAAAAATCCCTTAATTAATCCTTTACTAATTTTTGATAATTTTATCAATTAAAAATAATTATTTTCTCACAACAATTCTATTTACATCTCTAATTTAAGCTTTATCTAAATTATCAAAAATCTTAAGGCCAGTTTTAGTCTTAGAATACTTTTTAATTTTCATAGGAAATAATTTAGTAAATTGTCTAAATTAAGGACAATATTCTTTCTAATTTTTTTTTAATAATTATCCTTATGCCCTTAGAATTTTTCATAATTTCTTTAATATTTTCCTTTGAACTACTTATCTTACACTTTGAGACTACACATTCACCTATTACCAATAGGTTTTATTTATTAATATAATATTCCAGATAAATAATTATCCGGATATTACAACTTGAATTAAGTTTAGAGGATAAGTGTGGATGAAATAGATTTTCTTTGGTTCTAAACCTAGGAGTTAATTAGTCAAGAGATTTGCTTTAGCTTTAAATGTAATAATCTAGAGGGTTTACCCTAATACAAGAGCTAGGTAAGCTTATTTCTTCTCTCAGTTTTTTTGACTGAGGCCTTGATTTGTCAATTTTATCTTCGTTTAGTTCATAGAGGCATCAAGAAAGAGAGTATGAAGACAAAGGTCTTATCTTGTTCTTGGCCATATAATTTACTATCTCCACTTTTAAATATAAGACCCGATTGATTTAAAAAAATAAAGGAAGCTAAATAAGTTATTTTAAAGTATTTATATTTATTTTTTTCTTTAAACTAATTTGTATGACATATAAAATAATATACAATTTAATAATATACAACATATATTATGATTAACCAATTTATTTAGATTTCTTAATCTCTCCAATAAAATCAACTAAATCTTGTATTTAGTATTGAAAGTAGTACTTTGCATGTTGTGCTCTACTTGTGGCATGTGCTATGCCAACATCAATTTTCCAGAGGCGCCAAGGCTACCTTGTGCAAGTTTATATATGTGTGTGTGTGTGTGTGTTTGGTTATCTAAATTTAAGCACTAACCGTCTAAGATTAGAAGCAACATCGAATTTGTGACTTCCTACTTATAATAAAGCTTTCCTACTACTAAACTAGGAGATCATTGTTGGCTATATAAAACATATTTTCAATCCCTTTGTTTTAGTCCTATAAATCTCATCAACGAAATACACTAACTTAATAAATTTAAATGATGACTTGACAATTAAATGCTAATGAATTATGAATTTTAGTCCTTTCATATATATAATATTTTTATATTATTTAATATAAAATATAATATAATATAATATAATATAACATTTTAAAATTTGAAATATAAACTTAAAGTATTAAACTAAAACTTACTGTATTTCTTTACCAAATCGAATATAATATAATAAATTAAATAATATGACTTTTTTTAAGAAAAATATTAAAAATTCTCTCCATGTGAAATATAAATGACCAACAAACCTATTTTTTCAATTCTATAAATTAATCAAGAGAACGTTGAAAAGGAACATCAATGTATTTTTTTAAAAAAAAAAATGTTCTGTTTAACAAAAAAAAAAAAAAAATTGTTCCGGCTTCCAACGTATCTGCAGCTCCTCTCATTAATCACTGTCTATCTGTCGGAACAATTCCACACCCCCCCCCCCCCCCCCCCTTTCTTTTTTCTTTGTGCTTTGGGCTTTGTTCGAGCCACAACAAGAATTTTCTTTCATTGGGCTTTTGTGAAAGATTGATGTGGTGAGTAAAGATACTACCCAATTTTAAAAGAAAACTTTTATTGTATTAATAACCATAATATATTAAGGACATATATAATATATAATAGTTCTTTATTAATAATCATAATGTATTGTCTTCATTTTTTATATTTTTTTACTATTTTTATTAATAAGTCACGAGATAATAATATTAAATCAAAAAACTTATATTTAATACATTATAGATAAATATCATACAATTTAAAATAAATTAGTGGCTTAAACACTTAAACAATAAATGTTGTCAAATTCGAGTTTTTAGGTAGAAATGGAATGGTATGGTAGAAACGTAAAGTTTTTATTACTTAGGATTAGGATACATACACCTGTGGTGTGTGTTATATATATATGCATGGGATTAAGTAGTAATTTTGCCCCGGAAGTACATCCCGAGGAGCAATGCTGCCCTAAGAGTTTTTTTGGGCTCAATTTTACCCCGAAAGTATCAAAACGTAGTAATATTACCTTCGACTAACAGTGTGACGGAATTACACACTCGAGTGTAATACCTCACACTCGAGTGTGTACGGACGCACACACGCATGCACGCACGCACGCACACTGTACACTCAAATGAGTTAGTAGTGCACACACTCAAGTGTGCATTGTGGTTACTTGAGTGTGCACAATGCACACTTGAGTGTGCCCTTTGTGCACACTCAAAATGAGTGTGCACTAAGGGCACACACTTGAGTGTGCCCTTAGTGCACACTTGAAATGAGTGTGCACCTATAAAATTTTTTTTAAAAAAAAAATTGTGCACACTAGAGTGGGAGGGTATCACACTCGAATGTGCTCACTCCATTAGTGTCAACCGTTAGTGGAGGGTAATATTGCTACGTTTTCATACTTCTAGGGTAAAATTAAGCCTAAAAAACTTTCAGGGCAACATTGCTTCTGTGAGTATACTTCCGGAGGTAAAATTGCTACTTAACCCTATATGCATGTAAAAAAACACATAAATCATCATTACTCAGAATTGAATGAACAACTTAACAGAATGGGATAGTAAAAACGTAAAGTTTCTATTACTTAAGGTTAGGACACACACGCTCGTGCATGTTCATGTAAAAAAAAAATAGAAATCATTATTACTCAAAATTCAATGAACATATTTAAAGATATAAGTCACATAGTTATATTAAACATTAGTCAAAAAACACAAAAATAGTTTAACAACTCCTACAACCAATTTCCAAAAATATCAAAAGAATAAAATTTAACAATTCCTAAATTATATCAATTGATTCAAATCAAATACATCATCTTGCATCAATTGCATGCCCTCAATATTCTCTTCTCTTGCTCTTATAATAAGTTCATTTGCAAAACTTAGAATGTACAAATCATGATCATTCATAGGTTTCCTTACTTCAACTTCAATCAAACTTTCCTCATCATGGGCATTAACATCTAAGTTGTCTACATTTTCCCAACCTTTTTCATTAAAAACAGTAAAAACTTATGTTTTTATGCAGCGTTTTTACTTAAGACACTTTTTATTTGCGTTCTAACACACACCACTCCAATAAATACGTAATTTTTTTTAATGTTTTTATACTTGTTTTTGACAACAATGTTCACAAAAAACATGATCTTATCATGTTTTGAATTCTAAAAAGAAATCAATTAATAAAAAAGTTTCACAATATTCTCCAATATCTTTGTTGTAGATTGTCCATAGATCACATATGAGTGAGCTCCAAGAGTTTCCTTCACATGTCCTTTAACTACAAAAGGATAATATAAATAGAAAAAATAGAATACATATAATAAAAATAAGTAAATATAAAAACTTAAACAAATCTTGGAATATAACATCGAAAATTAGATATAGCTAGTAAAAATTGACAAATATAAAAAATTGAATCTCAAAATCAAGTTCAACAAACCCGATTTCAATCTACAGTTTGAGCTGCTAAAGTTGAACGTGAGATGCTCAACAATAAAAAGTTCAACATTTTACCGCAACATTTTTTCTACTTTCTCTGCTTTCTTTTGTGTTTTTTCTCTTTACTTTTAATATTCAAACCAACCACTATCATTAGATTAGATATTGTAATCCCGATTGGTGACTTTGAGCACCACCTAACTTGCAAGCTCTTGTTATATATAAAAATAAAATTAAACTAAAAACATTAACTAAAAAAATAAAATAAAAATGAAAGCTTACACAAGGAAGCAGTTGTGGAGTGAAGACACATAACAATGGTGGAGGACAAGACGGCGCAGCACTAAAACAAAACTTATGGAAAAAATAGTATGAGATCCACTAGGGAAGCTCAAAAAACGTTTGAGAATGAGTTTAAAGAGTTGTGTCAAATAAATTTTTTTAAGAATCTCATTTCCTTATATTTGATAATTTTTAGAATCCTACCATTTTATCAAAAAATACGTAACAATAAATTTCAAAAACAAGTTTATTCTGTCTATATTTCATTGCAATAGTAAAGACAGGGACGACCAAAACTCGAATAGTTACAATAAAGTCTAATATAATATATTTTTACAAAAAAAGGGTCTAAAATAATATAAGATGGTTCGTAAAATATTTATGGTAATAAGTATAAGTCACTTTAAAAAAAAGTCAGTAACATTAATTGTTTTCTTTCTCACGAATGCCCTTGTTAATTGTATTATTGTAGATACAGAATATATATAAAAAAAATTTAAAAGTAGTTAAGATATATTAATTCTGATTGAAGAGTAATCTTAAAAAATAGCTCGGGAAACAATTTGTTTATTATTTTAATGATACAAACTATTCTTATTATCGTTAATTCTTATAAAATAGTTAGAACATCAATACACCAAATGGTAGGTGAATGGATCAGTATTGAAGCATGGAGGAACCAATTGTGGCGGAGTCATTCGTGACGATGATGACATGTGGACACACACACACACACACACAGCTATAACTTAATGGATGTTGCTGTCTTTGCCGGTGTTTTGCTCCTTTTCTCTGGTCTTATGTTATTGTGTCTCCTACTTTGTTTAGGGTTTAGGGTACACACTTCCTCCAATTCTAAATATAGGAAAGGATAGACCAAATTGATACGAGTATTTTTTATGTTAAGTCATGATTTTCATATTGTGAGAGTGAGTGAAAAATAATTGCTGTGCTTTACTGAACCTGGCATATAACGTATGAGCCAAATGAAAGGAATAAGAGGGTGTAATACCTGAAAATTTTTTATCTTAAAATAAATAATATATCTTAAATATTCTATGTGCATAAATAATACCTGTTGAAAATAGGTGAATTTGTGGTCTTAAAACTAGTGTCATAATTACCTTATTTCCAAAGGTGATTTCTCATGTAATTAGGAGAAATAAAGAGATAAAAATCCCTAAATGAATTTGTGGGTTATAAAATACCCTGAGAATATTATGATAAATCCTGAGAGGCAACTTAATATTTATTAAAAATTAGAGAGTATGTTGTCTCTAATTTAGATAATTTATGGGATTATTTTCCTTAGGAAATAATAAGGCAAAATTAAATATCATTTTGGGGAACATAAATTGCCCCATGATTTTTAATATTTTGCATGATGCATAAATTATCAATATCAGTAAAATAGTTGTGAGATAATAATTAATCTCAATTAAGAAAATTGTCAACAATTGGTAAGTGATTAATTAAATAATTAATGGCTAATTGTTTAGACATAGATAAAGGAGATAATCAAAGTTAGTTATATGAAACCTCTAATTTGATATTAATAAACAATGGAGGGTCAAGATTAGCATAAAGAATGTTGCTAATTAATTAATAAAGATTAAGAAAAATATTTTGAGATTTAGTACATAAAGATCCCTAATCCTAAAAGAATTGTTAAGTTCGTGATTAAGGCACTAATTAGGTTTGAAAAATCAAATTAGATAAATTAATAATTATTAAGGGTTAAGATATAATCCTGAAAAGCAAAGATCAAAGGTTAGGATTATTCAAGTAATTTTAAAAGCCTAAATCCATGTAATTACTTATGGGCCAATAGGGAAATTTTGTGGAAAATAAATATAAGATAAATGGAATATTATAATTAAGTAAAATGGGAAAAAATAATATATATGTATATGTTTGTGCTGGCTGAAATTTTGGTCAAAGAAGAGATAAGCATTAGGCAATTAAAAATCTAGATATTGAGCTTTCAACCACATGTGCAATTGAAGTCATAAAGGCATGGAAGAGGATAAAGAGAAAAGGGGTATAGGTGGCATTTTTTTGTAAGAGGTGTAAGGTCAAGATTTAAGCTTTCTAGTTAAATTAAATCCAAGGGTTAGAATTGGATTAGAGTTGCAAGGAAGTTAATGCATGGTTGGCTATAAATAGGAGGCTTCATGCTTCATTTTTCTTCACACCAAATCACACTTCAAGAAAGGTGATTTCTAAGTAGGAGAGGGAGGAGGAATCTTGAAGCAAGAAGGAGAGTCTTCAAGAGGTAAGTTTTAGCATTTAAATTTCTAGTCTTTAGTTTTTATAAATTCTTAGTATAAATGTTAGTTTAATCTAGAAAATTAGAGAATAAATTCCTATACTTGTTTTTAGGCCTCATTGCATTGAAAAATATCTGAAGAGGTAAAAACATGATAGGAAATGATGTTTGGAAGTCCTTAGATTAAATTTGTAAGAGTTGCAGAATTTTCGGTTCTTAAGTTCTTGTCAGGCAGCGAAAAAGATGCTATGATTTTATGAAGCAAATGAAGTTATAAAATCATGAAATTCTCCAGAAATAAAGTAGACATATAGGGCTTTCCAAATATATAAAATATGCAACATTTTGATCTCTGGTCAAGGAGATATGAATTTTTGAAGTTAAACTATTTTTGCTAGAATAAAATCTGGGCCATGTTGAGAAAAATTAAAACTGGGAATGATTCTTCGTGTTTTAGATTCTGGGAATATTTTTCTTCAAAAATAGACATCCCAAGAATTTCGGAGAATTTTATGGATCCCCTTTTCGATTTTTCTAGAATTAGTTATGATTTTCAAAATTAGATGAAAATCTGCCCAAAATGCTGAAATCATTGCTTTCCGAAAATTTAGGGAATAAATTGGAAAATAAATCCACCAAGGGTAAAATGGTCTTATATAGCCAAAATATCTCTTGAAATAATATTTGTGAATTAATAGAGATTATATTACCCTTATAGGATATCTGTGATCACAATCTGTCGAAACGTACCGAAAGTCATCAATGAAGGTACGTTCGCGTACTATAACACTAACTTTGATACTTATTGTATGCTTATATGTGATAGACAACTATACAAGTGATTTGTATAGATAATTTTACATGTGATGTGTATTGTTAACATGGATAACTATACATGTGAATTGTATAGATAGCTGTACATGCGATGTGTATTGTTAGCATAGATAACCTTACATGTGATGTGTACGGTGGATATATTAATCTTGCATCTGCTATATACTTATGTGTTGATTAATGCTGTGATGTCATACATATATTGTTTACATAAGTATGAGGTTAACCGTTACTTGAGGTTCGATGCATGGACCTCAGCTCTTAATATAGCTTCAGGATCAGGAGGACTGAGCACCAAAGATAAGGGTAAGGAGCATGCTTAGAGTCCGGGTCGAAAAATTTCTTTTTGGACTTGTATTACCATATTAGTAAATATTCAGACCTTTGTATTGCTGTATAAGCAAATAGGTACCTCAACAGGATGTTTATCAGATACTCGCCCTTTTAAATTTCTCTGATGATCTACTCTAATGAAAGTACCTTATTCCACTTTTGGAAAATGGGATGTTACAGAGGGGCCTACCAACAATGACCGGTTCTGAAGAATCCCACCATGAGATATGATAATTGCTTAGAAAATGAAGAAGACAAGCATAAAGCTTCCAAAGTGAATTTCTCTTTCATTCCCCACACTGTTCCCTGAAATGCACTCATATCTCCCCAATTCAGTGAATACTATATCTTACCTTTCTTTAACTTTCTCATATACGACGCTCTTGTACTTACAAAGCACACATGTTATTCATCATGATCTGTGCATATCATTTTGTTTCAAACACACACATATATGCACAAACACATCACACGCTCCCTCCAATTCTAAATATAGGGTACCTTTTGTTTTTGGAACAAAATATATGGAAGCTTTTAAGTGTGATGTTTGATCTAACATCTATTGTAATGCTAACTAGTTTTTTTTTTTTATTCACTGTAGTATAAGTTCCCAATAAAAAAATGTAATTACTAAAAAGTTTCATAATGTGAGCAACATATAATCACAAGTTTAGTGTAGGAAATTATAATAGGTTCATGTTGTTTATTTGTCATTAAGGCTTTTTGGTGACTATATTAAATTCCTTATTGTATTAATTGAACATAGTGATTTTTTTATGGTTTTTTTCCTAGTACTCTTGTCTTGCTCAATAGGAGTTGCATAATATGTTTCGAGAATTACACCATTAATATATTTAATAAAAGTAAAATTAAAAAAAAAAATTGATTTTTTTTAGATCAAACTAATTTTTTTTATTAATATGTATAAATTAGTGATAGGTTATTTTAACTTTTTAGTCGTAATTTTACGAAGTTCAAAATAAGTATATAAAAAGAGTTTTGGCTTAACTTATACACAAACACATCACACACTCCCTCCATTCAAAATATAAGGTAGCTTTTAAATGAATGTTTGATCTAACATGTATTGTAATGCTGACCAGTTTTTTTCCTTTTTTTGTTTTAGAAAATCACTATGAGGTCCCAATAAAAAAATATAATCATTAAAAAGTCTCACAATAAGTAAATAGCATGCAATAATAAATTTTAGTGCTCGAAATGATAGCAAGCTCATCTGTTCGCTTGTTATAATAATGATTTTCTCTGTGTTTTTTTTTTTTTTTTTTAGTTCTAATACCATTGTCTTAGCTTGTTCGACTGGAGTTGCATAAAATTTTTCGGGAATTACACCATTAATTTAGTTAATAAAAGTAAAATTAAAACAACTGACTTTTTCTCTTAAGAAAAAAATCAAAGATCAAACTAATTTTTTTTTTTAATATGTATAAATTAGTGCTTGTTTATTTAACTTTTTTAGAAGTTATTTTACAGAGTTTAAGGTAAGTATTTAAGAGGAGTTTTGTTTCAGCTTATAAAAAAGTAATTTTCCCTTCCCAAACGAGTACTTAGTTAGAAGCAATTCATTATAGAGAATATGAATCCAGCCATGTGAAGATTGGAGTGTAAATTCCAACGTGATTGTGAATCCAGCCTTTAGATCAACCTCTTCAATTATGTTTATGATCAGAGTATATAGGCAGAATACAATTTGAAGACGACTTAATTTAGACGTTGAATTTATTTTTTTGGTAGAATTACACGTTGAAATTTGATGCGCGCACACACACATGAACATGTGTGTATAACACACACACGTGTGTGTAGTTATTGAAATCTTGTGAATAATATTTTTAAGTATAGAATTCATAATTTTTAACGAGGCTTGAGTATGAAGCCAAAATATTAGAATCCCAATTCTGTGCTTTCCCCTCGTACAGTCACACAATAAATAAATACACACATGTATATATGTATATATATACATGTATGTGTGTAGAGACACACACATATATGTATATATGTGTGTCTATGTATATGGTGTATAGATACATACAAACACACACACACATATATACGTGTGTGTGTATCTTTGGAAACGAGGCAGTTGCATTTTGCTTTGCCATTTGTAGGAGGTCACATCATATTGACATTCCATTTGTATTCATCAAAACTACTCACTTTCTGTTTTTATTTACTTTTCAATGGAATAATGTTAGTGATAACTTCAATTATTTCCAATCGTTCACTGTGTTAGATTCCTGCCAAATTATTAAAAATAATGCATCACTTAAACTACAAGAGGGATAAGGGAGCATCTAATACCTTGATATTATTTATTGTTTGCATCCAACATCCTTATTTTATTAATGGATCACTTAACAACCTAAAATTCTTTAAGTACAATCTTACCCGTAAACTATTTTCCCAGACTCAGTTAACTCCCAAGAAATCTGTTAAGGTATATCCAATAATACTCACCTACCTAAAGTAATTTTTTGATGCAATTTTGTCTTTAATTTATAACTTTCATTATTAGAGTAAAGTATATTGACCATCTCTCTATTTGACCCAAATTATATAAACTTCTCCTCTATTTTTGAAAATGTATATAAGTATCTTTTAAAATTTAAATGCATGTTACAGAAACTTCTCTATATTTAGAATTACATTTCTATCTATCTAATCGTTAGTCAATCCTTTGTTTTGACTAAAATACCTATCTTTCAACAAAAAAATAAATATTTATATTTTCCTGAAAAATATTTTTTTTTAAAAAATCTAATACATATATTTTCAAACATTTCAATATATTTAAATTTATCAATTTTTATTATATTATAAAATTTATAACATTAATTTGTTTCATATTAATTAAACTTATTTATTTAGTTTTCTTTTCAATGAATAAAAACATATTTCAAACAAATAACTTATGTATGTATGTATCTTATAAATGATATAAATTTGTGAGATTATATAAATTATTCATAATTTATATTTTTCCACTATACTCACCGATCTTCTTTCTATATTATTTTAATATTTTTTAATGGGAAGTATTATTTAGATCTATGGAAACAATTTCTTTTTAGTTAAGCCCAAAATTTTTTGAAATTTGCACACAATGAAATTGTTTATTGCTAAATTTTCACCCTCACCCTTTCATTGCTAAACTCAAGGTTATTAAACCCATATATACGGGCCATTGATGGTCTAAGTATTGTATTAAAAGTTAGTGGGTTAGATTTGACTATTTGAGTTAACCTGATACTAAACCGACAAAGAATAAAAAATTTTTAAAAATAATAATTAATTTCTTGTCACATAATCCAAAATTCCAAATACCATATATTATTTCAACACTTTGAATTAGTAACAAAACAATCATATACTTATCAAATATTCTTTATAATTTTCTTAACAAATTGATATCATAGTACTCTATACCAGCCATAGACACCTAAATATGTAATAAGTAATCATAAAATATTCATCATGGCAAAATAACAAAACATGTATTTTATATAGAATTAGAGTCCAAACTGCTTTTTGGTTACAACTTACAATGAGGGCCTAAAGGCCATGAAACAAAAACCCCTTGATAAATCCAATTTTTCATATATTTTATCCCCTTATTTATTTATTTTAGGGACTATTTTAGGCTAAATTGAATTTATTAGATAATATTTGGGTTGTTAGCGAATCTTAGGAAATACTATAAATCTGAATTAACCATGAGATTATTGGGCTTAAATTAATAATATTCTGATTGTGATTGAATAATATTTTTATATATGATATCATGATTTTATTTAATTTCTGCTAATAAAAAATATATTGGAATATCTTATAGTGCAAAATTTTCTAGGGAAGTCAAAAAGAAATCCAATAATAAAATTTTATTAAACTTTTTAGACTTTAATGTGTTCAAGTGAATACTCATAGCTCCCCTCTCCTTTCTTATAATTAACCTAGCAGCTGCTAGGTTTTAAGGAGATAACAACGCTGCGAGAATTGAAGACAAACCGAAGACGCAGACCGAAGACGTAGAGACGTAGCTGGGAGAGGATATATATATTTTTTTTTGCTCGAAAGCTGGGGGAGGATTGAATCGATTAAATTTGACTCTTATTCATCAATTCCAATTGTCACTCACGGGCCCCACCTCCAATTCCATTCATTCACCTCCTCTTCCAATCACGCAGAGAGCACGTCCAGCTATTATCAATTAACACATTCCTCTTCTCATTCACATACAGCCAAGCAAGGACCAAGATTCATCCATCAATTAATCAATGGCCAAGTCTTGCTTGCAGCATTCTGAGCAGGAAAAATTCATGGAAGTTTAAGTTTCTTGGGAGGTAATTTGGGAGGAGTATGGAGGAAGCTAAAACCTAGAATTTACACATGAAGATTACAAGAGAGTGTTGTTCTTTTTATCTATTTAGTTCAAAACTTGGGATTATTTAGTTTTAAATAATTTTGAGTTATTTTATTGAGAACAATTTAGTTTTAGATTGTAAACATATTATTTAGTTTGGATTAAATTAATAATTTGGATTTAAATTGTGCTTAGATATTTGTTGGGATTTTTGTTTGCAAATCATTTGATTGTCAATTATATTATTAATTGAGTTTTCATTATTAATGTAATTGTCAATTTAGGTTTATCCTCTTAATTGTTTAATTAAGTTGGTTAATTGTCTAGTTGTTTAATTAGGCAATTGTAAACAAAATTTCTAAGATTATTTTTGGAATTAAAGGTGATTGGTTTTTAATGAGTTTAACTAGTCACCGCTTATTTCATTTTCAGTTTTCTAATAGAATATGTGTTATTGAGCATGAGGTTTCCTATGTTTGAATTAGGTAATTGAACTCATTAATTTCAATATCTCATTAACCTCCCTTGGGTCTAATTAATTAAATTGAGCTAAGAAAGTTAACTCCATGTGAATCCTAAGTTGTCTCATGCAAAATTAAATCTTTGTTATTTGACTTGCTTTTAATCAATATTTTTATTAGGATTCTCTCATAAGAAAAATCCCAAAAATTGCATTCAAATTCATATAGATTAGTCTCATTTTCATATAGGTTTTCGAGTCAATTGTATTAATACATTTAGTTAGTTAATGGTCTATAGGTAGAAGTGTTTTGCATTCTAATTAGGTCCATTTACATTTCATTGCATCTTTTATCGCTTGAAAGTTAGCCCTAAAGAAAACCCACAGCTTGCTCATTGAGAGAATGACCTAAGTTAACCCTAAACTATATAATTAATTAGGAACTAGTTTAGTTGATGAGTTCTCTATGAAAACCTTATCTCTTTCGAACACCTTTTAAACCATTGACCATTGAAAAATGGAACACCTTTTTGACCATTGGTCATTGGAGGGAGAAGGCATTCACATGTCCACGTTCTAACAAGACCACTCTCGAGATCCCAATTTTAAATTTGCTCTGCAACAAACCACTAATAACTAAAAGCGACCGTAGAGAAACACCACTCACCCCATCTCATGGAGGCCGTCAAAGTCATCTCCATTACTACGATCAGAGCACGAAGCTGCCTTAAAAATTGTGACTCACCTGAACAAATCGATCTGAATCCATGGGATCTTCAATTTCTAATACTTGAGTATGGTCAAAAGGGGTTTCTATTTCACAAACCCTCCTCCTCCTCCTCCTCATCATCTTCAATACACAGAGAAACAGTGATCGAGCACTTGAAGGACTCGCTTTCTTCCGCCCTGGACTTCTTCCTGCCACTGGCCGGCCGTCTTGCTGTCATCCCCCGCGGAGGCGGTGATGACGCGTACTCTGCATTGATCACCTGTAACAACACCGGAGTAAGCTTTGTTCATGCCATCACAGAAAACACTACAATGCCCGACATCCTTGAACCAACTTATGTTCCGCCAATTGTCTCCTCATTTTTTCCACCAGGTAATATCAAGTGCTTTGAAGGAACTCGGGTTCCATTGATGGTGGTTCAAGTCACAGAGCTCTTGGATGGTATCTTCTTGGCTTGCTCCATGAACCATTGTATTGCTGAGGTGAAGCCTTACTGGAATTTCTTAAACGCATGGGCTCAGATCTCTCGAAATGGTCTAAACCACATAACCCCAGATTCAAAGCTAACTTCATTTAAACGATGGTTTCCTCATGGGAATATTGAGCGCCCAATAACAATCCCATTCAGAGCAATAATAGAGAATCATCATCTCAAGGAGTCAATAAATACGACTCAATCACCACCATTTTCAAGGAGGATCTTTCACTTTAACAGAGAAAAAATTGCTCAACTCAAAACAAAAGCTAATTCCGAGATACAAGATGGTATCACCAGCAACAAAATCTCCTCCTTGCAAGCTGTTTTAGCCCATGTTTGGAGGTCTTCGATAAGAAATCAGAACCTTGACCCGGAAGATGAAGTCACTTACAGATTCCTCATATCTGCAAGTTCCAGAGTTTCAAATCCACCAATTCCAGACAACTATTTTGGAATTAGCGTGCAATTCACCAATGTGACGATGAGAGTAAGGGACTTAGTGGGACATGGAGGTCTAGGGAAGTTTGCCTCAGAGATGAACAAGGCAATCTCATCATGCACGGAAGAGAAGATCAAGAGGGACTTTGAAGCTTGGGTACGAAATCCTACTATGCAGACACAAGATGCCACAATTGGGAAGTTTATGGAAACCAGCAGCTCCCCAAGAGTCAACTTTTATAACCTCGACTTCGGCTGGGGGAGACCTGTGGCGGTTCGCGGTGGCCAAGAAATTACAAAGCAGTGGAAGCTGATGGCTGATGCCGGAGCAGAAGAAGGTAGCTTCGACATTGAGTTGTGCGCTTCTTATGAAATGTTAGAGGCTTTGGCAAGAGACTCTGAGTTCATGCATGCGGTACAATTGCCTTGGTTGCCGGCGGAGTTTTCACCTTCAAGCACAGTCGCACGGACTCGACTGTGACATTGAGCAACGCTTTGTCCTCCATAGTTGGTAACATTGTATATTTCATAATTAATGGGATAAAGTATGGTTTTATGGTTTTTTAAATCCTGCAAATGATAATAAATATAATGAATATCTTATTTTTAGTGAAAACAGATTTTTTTTTTTTGGGCCATTTGCTCAAACAAGTTAATAGTTACTCGCTCTTGTCTTTAATAATATATTTTGGGAAATTGATCTTAGTTGTCATAAATATATATTTGTTCATATTTTTTTAATAAACCTTTATTAGTACTTCTTTAACAATAATCAAAGATTATAGTGAATGAAGGAATAAAGAAAAATGACTAGGGTGTTTTAAAGTATTTTTGGGCCAAAATCAGTCCAAATAACTTTCATAGGGACTAATAATTTTTTGGGTAAAGGAGCGTCCAGCACAATAAACTATTACCCTATGAGCGTCCAGCACAATAAACTATTAAGTGGAGCGTCTAGCACAATAAACTATTACCTCAGGAGCGTCCAACACAATAACCTTTTAAAAAAGAGCGTTTAGCACAATGCTGTTAAATAAGAAGCTAACGTCGTTTTCTGAGGTCCGACAAAAATTACACAATAGCACCCATATATTTATGAAACTATACTTAAGCCACAAAAAAATTTCAAAATTTTTATTTTAGTCCCTCCATGTGCTTTATATGGAGGAACTAAAGTGAAAATTATAAAAAAATTGGGGCTGAAACATAATTTTTTAAAACTTTGGGTTCTTTTCTGTAATTTTTGTGGGGCCATCCTTACCCCCAAAATCCACTGCTAGTTATAGGCCTTTTTTTTTTTTTTGCTTTAATCTGACCTGTGGCCTATTAAGGAGGTCTATAATTTTAAAACTTTTGTAAGCAGCTTAACAAACCACACGTCTCATCTCAAAACAAGTCTATTTCAAACAGTGTGTAAACAAACCTACTTTAAACATGTCGAAGACAAACCTACATCTAACAACCCATTTAAAGCAGGTCTTTTTTTTGTCCTGTTTAAAGTAATTATATTTTCAACCTGTTTGAAGTAGACTTATTTTAAGGTGAGGCTTGTGGTTTGTTAAACCGTTTACAAAATTTTTAAAATTACAGGCCTTCTTAATAGGCCATAGGCCAGGTCAGGCTAAGGTAAAAAAAAAAAAAAGCCTATAACCAGGGGTGGATTTTGGGGGTGAGAATGGCCCTGTAAAACTTACAGAAAAGAACCCAAAGTTTTAGAAAATTATCTTTCAACCCCAAATTTTTTTTATAATTTCACTTTAGTCCCTCCATATAAAGTACATAAAGGGACTAAATAAAATTTTGAAATGTTTTTGTGGCTTAAGTATAGTTCCATAAATATATGGGTACTATTCTATAATTGCCGGACCTCAAAAAATTATCTTTGAATCTCTTTCTCATGTAACATTAGAAAACCAAAACCCATAATTTATTAACAAGAGAGCTTTCGTACTTTTTCTTTGGGACAATAACCACATAATGGATTCATCATTTGATCTTCACGAGGGCACTGTTGCGTTCAACGATGCTATGATTCTGATTTTATTATTATTATTATTATTATTTGGATTTAGAAAATTTAACAACACCAGCGCAAAGCAGCATGACAATTTAGAATTTCTGACAATTACATGCACCCAAAGAAAGAGAAAAAATCACAAGCAAGTACCTTAAAATAATCAAATTGTATTTAAGAAAAGAATACTTTGTTTTTGTTAATTTGAGTAACTAATAAGTGGAGGAACCAGAAAATATTTTTAGTCAGGGCCAAAAAATAAATATGTTGAACTATTTTTTGAATAATATTGTATAATATTAAAAATACAAATAAATAATAGTTAACAATTATAAATCAAAACAATATATAAGATAATGACATTTTCAGTATATACTCAAACAAGAATTTTACTTTCCTTTTACAGCTTAATGAGTATTGAACCAAACATTATCCTAAAGATATTACAAATACAATCATAATAATAATATGTATAATGAAATTTAATAAAATTAATACTTAACTATGCATTCCACCTACCTTTAAACAAAATAATTGGAGAAAATAAACTAAATAGAATATGGACCCCAAAAAATATTTTAAAAAAAACATAAAAATCTAATTAAATTTCAGCTAAGCAAATAACCTATTATAAACTATTTCTTAAAAGAGAAATTAATTATAAAATCATAAGATAACCAAATAATAAATACAAACTGATTAAACTTAGCCATTAATCATCCTCTACATATATATAGTCATCTATTGTAAGAATTTAAAACTCTGACAAAATCATTATCTCAAAATTTTCACTAATTGACATAATATTGCCCTAATTAGAAAGAGTAAAATACGTAGAATAAATTACTTAGCTGGGGAAAAATTATTAGCCAAAATAAAATATTATATGATACATATATATATAAATACATAAGATAAGAGAAGATTAGCTGCGGCTAAGGCCCTAGCTGGCCAAAACGTGGCTCCGCCACTGTAACTAATAATAAGTCATTAAGCAACCAACACTACTACCAGATAAGGTATTTTTAATGTTTGTTTTTAGAATCCTTAGACATCCATTTTTAGAGGTAAGTTTATAAAATTGTTATTCAAGTTTTAAAATAGATTTCCGTTTAAAAACATACTTCTTAAGTAACTTGTAACGTTTGGTTTTTAGAAGAACAGATGTTGTATGTACAGGAGAATAGCGGAAGCACAATAAGCAGTTTCATTTTTATTTGGCGCTAAGTAATTCTTCATAAAGGAGGTCTAGGAGGGGATGGGTCTGCCAAACAATGGTCCGCAGTAGCTCTCGAAGAGGCAGTAGTAGCACAACATATAAACAACCATCATACTCGAGGTTAAACATTAATTAGCATCTATAAATCTCTTCTTAATTAATGAACGGAAGAAAATTTGAACTCACCAAGAAGAACAAAGGCGATAGATGCCATTACAAAGAGCGCCCAAAAGCGTGCTCTCTGGCAGAATCCGACTACGGCTCTGACATCAACATCAGAGTTTTTGACACTAGGATTTGGCTGAACTGCCGCAGCTTCTCCGATTCCAATTTGGCTCCCATTCCCCGTCACTGGAAAGGGGTTTCCGAGAAACCCCACCTTCTATGGTGGTGTATGCTCCCTACCTTTTTGTCAATTTTGGTGAACTCTAGATTTGGTTAGCTACAGAGCGAGAAGGGACACTAAAGGAGAAGCCTTGGCCGGAAAGAATAGATCGAGTTAGTGGCGGAGCCAGGATTTGGAGTTTATGGGTGCACAATTAGTATAAGGGTTTAGGGTTCGGAGGCAACGCCCCTGAATTTTTTTTTTTTTTTAAGGAAAGTTTTAAATTAATGCATTTTCTAAAAGGAAAAAAGTTTGACAAGATTAAATAACATGTTGCAACCTATAAAAAAACAAAAAAGGAAGCAAACCAAAATGCTAGCTTCAGCTTCAATTCATCGTAAACAAAAATTACAAGATGGGGTATTACCTTCAGACATTCATTTACATCAGCCTTCATCTGCTTAGCCTTGAATGCTGCATTAACCTCCAAAAAGATTTGAGGGGATAAAGTTATTTCTTAAAGTAAATCAATCTGCAAAAGAAAGAAGAAAAGGAAGCTGTGTCATGCCAATGAGAACACAAATGCATTAACATAGAAAAATAATAATCAAGAATTAACTAACCTTTACATCAAAAGGATTACAAAACCATTCTTCGATTTTTCATTCCTTGAAAATATTTCATTATATCCTCATCATCAATTGTATCAAATATATCACGTTCAACAAAAGTTAACATGTACGAGTTAAACCAATCATCACTTATCCGATTGCGTAACTTATTCTTAACAAAAGTCATTGCAGAAAAAACCCGCTCAACACTAGCAGTTGCTACTGGTAGAATGAGTGCCAACTTTATCAACAAATAAACTAGTGGATAAACAATATCCTTTCTCTTCTTAACCATCTTCAAAGCAAGGTCAGAAATTGTTTGCAAATTGACAAAATCAAAATTAGCCCTCACATCAACAATAAAATTATCGAGACTTGAAGACAGAAAAGGAATATCTGCAAGTTCATCAAACTCCGAAGGATAGAATCTAGCAAACTCAATCAACTTTTCATTGTTAAAATTAGAAAATGAATCATGAGGATCAAGACAACTCAAACACTCAAGCAACTTCATATTGACGTTATCAAATCGATCATTCAACTCTTGAACCTGAGTATCTATCACTGTATTAAATAACTCCACCTTAAAGTAGTGGAGGAATGTGAATGATTCCAATCTCCGTCTCGATCTCCCTTTAGGACAATAATCATCATTAGGGGTGTTCAAGAAGCCCAAGACCCAGTGGGCTCGTCCAAGCCCGGCAAAAAAATGCCCTGCCCTGCCCGAAAAAAAGAAGCTCAAAAAAATTTGGGCACATTTGGGCTGGGCATTTTGCGGGCAGGGCCGGGCATCGGACAGGGTATGCTGCCCTGCCTATTTGGCCCTGCCCGGTACTATATATATATATATATATATATATATATATATATATATATATATACAAAATCTTTTGTCATATTGTGCATATATTTTTTTAAAAAAAATCTATCGATAGGTTTATTTTAATACTTTAATTACAAGATTTCCAGCTGAATCGGTATGAACTTTTTTGTCTTTAGGGATGAGGTTGAATTACCTTTCTTGTAATTGAATTTATATTTAATAATGATGAATGATTTTATTAGCCAGGGATATGAAATCGTATTTTCCTTCTTCTATTTTTCATATATATATTTTTTAAATTCTAGGTTTCTTAAAATTTTTTATTTTATACATGCATATTTATTTATATGGATGTCTATATGATGATATAATCAATAACTTGATATTTTCTAATCCGAAATATCTGGCTGGATGATATTTTTCCTTGTACAATCCATTAAATATCTTGGTCCCCTAGTTCATATTTGAATAGAGTACATTAACTGTGGATTAAAATTAATCGAGGACCATCTTTGAACTTTAATTTCTACTCCTTAATTAATCTTTATTTTTTAAATAATGGCCGATAGCTCTTCTCAGAACATAGAAGAACAAGCGAAGGTGACGTCATGACATGGGTGGATATGTCTCATATAAAGATTGAAGTTTTTTTTTTTTTTTTTTTGTAAGTGTGATAGGTTATGACTACTTGAGCATGTAAGGCCTACCCTGCCCTACCCTGCCCATTATCGCCCTGCCCAAAAATGTTCGGGCTTTTATCGGGTAGGGCCGGGCATCGGGCCGCATTTTGCTGCTCATTGATCTTCCGAGCAGGGTATTGGGCAAGGGTCTCGCCCTGCCCAACCCTGCCCACGAACACCCCTAATCATCATTCATATTTGGAATCCATCGAGTTGAAGGCGCGGTTAAGAAAATGAAAGTCACGAAGGCGGAGGCAGATTGATCGAGTTGGAGGGTTGAGAAAATGAAAGTGGCAAAAAAAAAAAAAAGGCACAAGCACGCGTTCGAACCCCAAACCTTTCACACAGATAGCCAACGCTATAACCAATTAATCCAACCAGACCAAGTGAAATAATATTCCCTCACAAAATATATATTTTTAAAAATTTTTATGGGTTCACTTGCCCCCATAGGCTCTAGTGTGCCTTCGCCCCTGGATCGAGTAATACTGAGAACGAGGGCCTCGATGGTAGATTGTATAGAAGAGAGGGATATGACACATTGCGTGTATTGCTCTTTTTTTTTTCCATTTTTGTAATACTATCAATGTTGACTTCCTTAAAAAAATTTTAAGGGTTAAGGTGTTAAAATGCACATGTGCTTTATCCCGAGGAGCGTCCAACACCAAGTGCTTTTTTTAGGTACGTAAGTACACATGTGGTTACAACTTAGCTGCAAAAATGTTGATTGACCATTAAGTTTAACTTTTTTTTTTCTGATTGGGCAATGACGTGACATTTTTGCACATGTGTTGGACGCTCTTTTTGCCAAACCACATGTGTATTTTTGCACTTTTTGCCAAACCCTGTTCATATTTTTGTATCTTTTAAATGTCATGTCATCGCCCGGCCAGTCAAAAAAGTCAAACTTAACGGTCAAAGTCAAACTTAACAGTCAAACAGTATTTTTGCATCTAATTTGTAATCACATGTGCAATTTTGCACTTAAAAAAAGCACTTAGTGTTGGGTACTCCTCAGGATAAAACACATTTGCATTTTCACACTTTAACCCATTTTTTAAAGATGAAACTTCTCATTTCAGGATGATTCCAAAATTATTTTTTTGGTACAAAACGGAGCATTGGCCTTTCCTCTTTCCTGAATCAAAATATCCCGTGGGTATGCAACACTACTCACACAGTCATTTTACATACTACTAAGAACAACTTGGGGAGGACTATCAAAAATAGCATAGATCTCCTCTTAAACAAGACTAAAACTAGCAAGAGCATCAGCACAAGTATTATCCTCCCTATAAACATAAACATGTACAAACACACAATTATTAAATCTACTCAATGCCAAACAAATCAAAACCAACAGCCTTGAATCACTCTTACACTATGTTTGGTTTGAAGGGAGGGGAGGGAATGATAGGGAAAGTTGAGAAAGAAATTTTTTCTCTCATCTTTACAAAATTGTCCATAGATAATTTTCAATATTCCTAAAATATACTTTCAAAAAAAAAAAGTCTTCTCATTAATGACAATTTGGTCAATGTCTTCCCAAAAAATTTTTTCCCTCCCCTCCCCTCAAACCAAACATAGCCTTATTGTCCACCAACAAATTTTTCAACTTATAAACCACAATAGTAGAGTCACATTCAACTAATATATTATCAAGGTTATAATAGCTAGTTAATTCAAGTCCAGTCAAATAGCCTAGAGCTCCTCTTTAATAGAAGAGCATACTCCTAATTTTTTCACAAAACCACAAATCTACTTGCCACTACTTCCCCTAATTAGCCTGCCACAACCTGCCAATTTCAACTCTCCCTTGAATGCACCATCAACATTTATTTTAACCCAACCCTCCTTGGGAGCCACCCATCTAATATTTAGTTAATGTGTTTTACCTCCAACTCTCCCCAAATCCACTCTTGCTCTTTTTATTTCTCTCATATACCACTATACTACCATGCTTCGATTTACAGGAATTCTAAACCCTTCCTCAAATATACTTATATTCCTCCAATTCCATAGAAGCCAACAAGTCAAACTGAATACTAGACTCCAAGCACCATTAGTATTCATCAGATTCCAACCAAACCACTTTTTACTTTGAAGACTAATAAATTCTGATTCAACTTTGCCTCATTTTAACTCCCTCAACAACTCCCACACTTTACCATAATCCCTCATAACATGCATCAGACTCTTACTTTGATTATTGCAGCAATGACAATTAGATGCACCCCCCATCAAACGACACTTCCTCTCTACTGCTAATAGTCTATCATGCATGGCTCTCCACAGAAATACTTGTATTCTTTTCGGTCCTTTCTATTTCCACAAATTGTTCCATACTACCTCCTCAATATCCTGTTATTCCCTCATTTAGTGATACATTTTAAAAACGTTGTATTTATTTAGCATATGACTCCCATAACTAATATGGTCTTCGCCACTCAATAGACTAGGAGGAGGCATAACCATGATCAATCTCTTACCTTCCTCATTAATTCACTCCCCAATCTTTTCTATATCCCAAAATCTCTCTCTATTAACCATATCTCCCACCTTTGCATTCTATTTCATTGCTGCTAACATATCAACACATTTATCAATTAATTTGCATCTATCATATGTAACATCCCAAAATTTGGGAATTTAAAACTTGAATATTATAAGAAAATTTAATACTAATTTCCTTATGTTTTGGTCTTCAAAATTTTAAACCTAAACTATTTGAAAGAAATACTATCCTCCTTAAGTTATTTTGGAAGAATAATAATTTAAGAAAATGTATGTTCATTCTTCCTTTAATTTTTTTTAAAAGTAAGGAAAAATATTCAGAGATACATTTTTGGCTAAAATCTTAATTAGCCAAATTTAGTTAAAAATAAACAAATGAGAAATATTAAAATGTTAATCCCTTTTTGTATTAATTGATTAATCAAATTAATGGACTTAGTTGAATAAAACAAGAGCCCATTGTCTCAAGCCCAACTTGTTTTCCTCTTGGCCCATGAATCAAGTTTCCATTTTTTTTCCCTCTTCCTCTCATTCCATTCTACAGGAGCAGCATGAAATTTTTGGCCCATCTTAATCTTCCAATGCCCAACACCCATTCAAACCCAACCCAATATCTCCTTCCCTATCCATCGTTATCTCTCCCTCTTCTAGTCACATTCACCACGCAGAAAGAAGGGGACATTAGATGGCCAAACACGTAAGATCTGAAAAGCAGCACAAAATCCGAACCTTCCATGCTTCTTCGTCAGTCTCGAGCTTTGCACGATGTAACCTTTGGTTTTTGTCCGTCGAGCAACTCTCTTCTTCCTCCAATATATATACACGTCGTGGTTCCCTCATTCCCCAGGACCTCTTTCGGCAGCACCAGACCAGAAAACGCAGAACCAAGAAAACGAGCAAGAGAGGTAGAGAGAAAGAGAGAGAGAGAGAGAGAGAGCAAAAGCAAGGAGGAACCAAAACCAGCTACCGCCTTCGTTTCCTTCTCCTTTGTCTTCACCGAAACTTGAAGACAGAAAAAGCAAAAACTGAAACACAACCGAAAACCAGAGCAGAACAGAAAACGAGAGTGAGAGACGAAGAGAGTAGAGAGATAGAGAGAGAGACCGAGGAAGAAGAGCACCCCCTTGCTCTGTTTTATACCGTCGGAAACAGGGGAGATCCAGCATCCTTTCAAGTGTCTTAACGTCATCTAACCAAGTTGTGTTTTTCAGTTTTTCTTGCTGCATGTAAAGAGTCTGTGTATGTGTGTGTATCCGTTCGGTTGAGAGTGTGTGTATGTGTTCTGCGTGTGTGAAAACTAAGCCCACAAAGAAGAAGAAGAAAATGTTGGTCTGGGTATATGTGTTTTGCAGACTTGGTGTTCGGCATGAAAATATATATGTATGGTGTCTGATGTTATGCTAACAAGGAAGGAAAGTGTGTGAGTATATGGCTCCCTGTTTAGCTGCCCATTACATTTTAACTGATCTGGGTGTTCTAATATAATATGTTTGCATCAGCTACTGATCATAGATAGAAAGATAGGAAGGAAAATAAGCTACTGATCTATGAAAAGAAAGAAGAGCATAATGATATGTATATTAACGTGGTGTTTAGGCGAAGAAGGAAAGTATATACTGATGCGCATAATGAGCCTATTTGTGTGGGTTTGAAAAAGGGATAATATGTAGACTAACGTTAAGAGCTCATGGACTTACGAATATAATATAGGTATTGTTATCATATTAATATATTAAGATATGATATATTTTATAATAAAGATTATCTTGCAATTAGTTTAAAATAATGGTGAATAAATAGTAAAATAATAATATGGATGATGATAATAATAATAATTAATAATAATAGTGAGTCGTAGTATAATAAGTAAATATATTAGAAGATATTTCTCTAATATAATATAAGGGGAAATAAAAAAGATAGAGATTGATCTAAATTGATCCTATATAATAGGATCTAACCAACTAACAGATAGGGAATATATGTATATATCATATTATTATCATAATAATAATGATAATTATAATAATTATAATAATAGCATAATAATGGTAATCAAGAAATCAAGAAGGTAGAATATGATTGAACTTGTTCCTAGCTAAATGATAGGAAGGTAACAATAATGAAATAAATAAATATACTATAATCTATTTTCAAAGGATAGGATTTGATTTAGAGTGTTCCTATTTTTTTTAAAAAAAGGATTAAGTAATAATGATTAATATTATTAATTATTATAGAGTTATAAATTTTTAAGGAAGTTATTAATGGATAATAATGGGAAAAATAATAATAATGAATATATTGTTATTTATCAAAGTGTAATAAAAATAATATTATGAGAAGGAATAATTAATAATTAAATGGATAAGATTATTATTTGTTAAAGGGAAAATAAATAATAATGTTATCGATTATAATAGGAAATCAATACCATGTTTGGGGGATTTCAAGGTAATAAATGAAAGAATAATAATAATGATAATAATAATGTGTCATTAGGAATCAGGAATTAAATAATTAAGGAAATAAATAATGAAGGGGTTATTATTTAGATTAGTATATTTTTTATTATCAGTTATAATTATGGATATGTGGAATTTTAAGGATGTTATTAATGGTTAGAAAATTTATTTGTATAGATTAAATTGTGGAGTGTAGTTGAGCCCTGGTTTGAGAGCAGTGTGAAAGTAGTTAGCTCGGACGAGAGGTAACCACTTTCCACTTGTTATGATATCGATATACTGCTTTTGAGTATTTTTCTGATTAATTATGAATGTTTTAAATAAATTCTTACCATGTGGATTATTTGTTTTTATAAACTGAAATTATATGTATGGAATTATCATGAAAATCATGGGAAAGGGAAGAATTGGGAGGAAATGTAATATTTATTTGCCACCACGTGGTGAGACCTCCATGGATGCATAATGGTTGGCTATATTAGTAGTTGTTTGGGACCAACCCATAGTTTATTGGGCTTACGACACTTCACTAGATTAAAGCGGGAAAAGACCCATGGTCTGGGGCAGGTGCCCTGAGGATTTTGGTTGATCCTCATCACTTTACCAGTGAGCTTTTAGAGTAACCAGTAACATGGATGTAACTTAGCCCATGGGTCTAGTCGGATGAAATAAGGCGGTTCGGCTGGCATATATGGAGGTATTGGGTATTGCATATATTACTTCCGATCATGATATTAAAGAATCATGTGATGTTATATAATGAAGATGTTGATGAATCGTTTATTTGAGATGAACTGTTTTAAATCCACTTGGCACCTCACTAGCACTTATCGATATTCGTAATAAGCTGAATTGATGGTTACATAATTTTTCCCAGGTGACCAAACCGGTCTAGGTCCTTTTGGGAAGCAAGCAGAGGTTTAGTCTACTTTGCTGCTAAGAGTAGAACTTTTTGTGTTTTTGTTGTATGTTTTGGATGACTGTATATTGCCATACTCTAGAGCTCATGATGCATACTTAAGCATATTTGGAAAAATTTAAATTCTGTTTTAAACCCTTTTATATGATTACTCTGACAAACTCTGATTTATATAAGATTATTTAGTTAATTAAAAGGTAGATATTTCATCATCTACCCATTTATCTTCCCAAAACCTGATCCTTTTTTCCTTTCCCAACCTCCCACACAATATTACTAATAACTTTTGGCCAAATTTTGCCCAAATTCCTCCATATCTTGGAATTAGATTTTAACACTTTACATTCCTTTTCTAAATCACAATGCCTCCTATATTTACCACATAGTACCTTTAAACAGAGAGTACCTGGCTTTGTAGGCCATATGTTATTTTAATAATTTTAGTTTTGGTTTCATTGTATTTTCACAGGGTTTTAAATGATTTATATGTTTTTTAGATATATTGTTCTCTATTTGTCGAGTAAAAGTGAGAATGAATGAATATGCACTACAAAAAAGGCCGGATTACTCACGGAATTTCGTCGGTAATTGGATTTCTGATAGAAAATGTTCGTCACAGAAAAAATTGTGGTAGAAAACATTACCAACAGAATTCGGTCGATAAATTTTGATGGAATTTTTTCTGTCGGTAATTTTGTCTCTGATATGAAGTTATTTTGTAGTGATGGAGTGAAAGTTTTGTTGTAACTATTGATGTATGAAGTCAAAATGTGTTGTTAATAGGGGCAATGATATTTGTTAATGTAGCTGGTAAACTTGTTGATGACAACTATATTGTGCAAGTTGACAGTGGTGATGGCTAGTACATCTGAGAAGAATCTACTATATATGTTTCTTTCATATATGGGACAATTTATAATTAATGGAGCATATGACATAACATATGTTTTAGGAGTATGGTGAGAACAAAAATCATTAAGGAATGCACAAGCTATGACGAATTCAAACATGCTAATCATTGTGGTTGCAGAAGTAATGAGACTAGCCATACTGCCACGACTTACCAAAATCCTAATCCAAGCTTATCAATGTTAGTAACCTTTTTTTTTTTTTTTTGCTTTTTGCAAATGTCGTTAGACACACTTACAGTTAAGGAGTAATTGGATAGAGATGCATTCCATATGGATTTTTTTTAATAGGTTGTGAATATGGAGTTAATATCTTGTAGATGCATTTGAAGATGTAAATGAAAGTTAGATATAATATACTATTCATATGAAAATTTGTATTAGAGTTTAATGTTTCTGGATGAATGACCGGTCTTAAAAATTTAGACCGAATTTTTGAAATATTCGGTCTTAAAAATGTTTCAAGGAGGAAGGAGCCATCATCGTCTAGAATCCTTGAAGTAGTATGCTTGCGCCCTTGCTGAGGATTGGAGTTGACGCCATCACAAAATGCTTGAAGCATCTCACTTTCAACGTTACCAAGGATTTGATTGTGTGGCTCTTATGATGACTTACGAAGATTGTGAGTAGGTTAGAGGAAGAGGATGTCATTCTTGTTGAGGACTTGACCCGTGAGACTCTTGGGACACTCATTGAATCTATAACTAAGCAAATGTTATATCACCAAGAAGGCAAGCACACTCACGGACTTGACGAGTTTAGCAAATTTAGGTTTTTTTTAACACTTTTAAGACTGGTTGTTTGTAAAAACCAGTCTTAAAAGTATATTTTTAAGACCGGTTGTTTGTAAAAACCGATCTTAAAAGTGTTATATATTTTTAAGACTGGTTATTTGTAAAAATTGGTCTTAAAAGTATATTTTTAAGACCGGTTGTTTGTAAAAACCGGTCTTAAAAGTGTTATATATTTTTAAGACCGGTTGTTTGTAAAAAATGGTCTTAAAAGTAGTTCAGATTTAATTAGTTATAATTAGCATATACAATTATATTATGCAATTATCTTAATTAAGTTGTTAGAGAGATTTTAGGAATTAAGTTAACATATTATAGTTTTTTGAATTTCGTAATTATATTCCTTATTGTAATCCCTAGATTATAGGAACTGCTTAGGTCAGAAGATTATTTACTTATTAACATCTGTATATAATTCCAATTAAGCAAAGGAATAAATCATCGCATTCTTGGACTCATCTCTGATCCACGTCTTCTCAAAATATTTACGAAATTGTCACCGGTCATACTTTTAAGACCGAATCTTTTGTAATCTAGTCTTAAAAGTATTCTATATATTTACAAAATTGCCAACGGTCATATTTTTAAGACCGGATCCTTTATAATCCGGTCCAAGAAGTTCTTTATATTTACGAAACTGCCACTGGTCATACTTTTAAGACCCGATTCTCTATAATCCGGCCTAAATGAGGTGGTCTTAAAGCTCTTTTTTACACTAGTGTTATGTGAGTGTGGTAGAAAAAATATATTTGCAACAAAAGTAGAAACATTAAACCCTTTGTACTATGATGTAAATACAATTGTCAATGGATAGACATGAATTTGTTAAGGTAGGCCTATGAACTTGACAGTAGACACTCATAGACTTGTCATGTTATCCCTTGCACTTGTTAATATATCTTCCTCTATGTTAACATAATGCGGCCAAAGAGCAATCACATTGATAAACAAACCTTTTTAATTAAAATTTGATAATAATTATGTAGACATATTATTTTACAAACCAATGAGTTGTCTCCTCAGCTCCCTGACTTATCAACTCAAACACATAGATTTGTCAATGGATGCCCATGAACTTGTTAATGTTTCTTCATGAATGTTTACATAATATGGACAAATTGCAATGAGAACATAAGTTTACAAATGTAATAATAACCATTTAGATACAAAAAATTTAGATAATCTTAATTTACTATTGATATCATGTAAATAAAATGAGTTACTAAGTTGATCATAAATTGTTTTACAAAATACATTTCATTAATATTCATGAGTAATCCTAGCTACAACTATCCATACCCTTATTAATAGCACCTTTTGACTTCGTACACCAACAGTTTCAACCATAAAACTTTCACCTATGTTCATTCATTCTCACTTTTACTATATAAACAAAGAACAATGTATCCAAAAATATAGAAAACATTTGAAACCCTATCCAAACACAATGAAACCACAACTAAAATGATTAAAACAACATATGACCTACAGTTATCATTAATACGTCTATCACCCATATTAATAACTATTGATACACTTATTAACACCACATTTTTTCTTTACACACTAGGTGTTGTAACTATAAAACTTTCACCCCATGTTCATTCCTTCCCTCTTATGATGCAAAAGTAGAGCATACTCAATTGAAAAATAGAGCACAAACTTAAAACCCTACCTAAACACATTAGAATGACAACCACACCAAATTCTTTGTATATAACTAAGTCGACCTTAATAGTTCACAATATAAACAAGATATCCTAAATAATCAAACGCCTAGCCCTAATCCTACATTATATTCCTACCTTCTCATGGCATCAAAATGTTTTCTTTAGCTTGAAGCTCCCAAAATTTGCAAATGAAGAATAAAATTTGCAGAAGAAAAAAATTTGCTATGACCAAGCAATGAGCTGAGCTTAATGGGGCAATGAACTAGGGCAATCAAGGAGAGAGGCGCAATGTTTCCTTTGAAAGACATGGTTGAACCCAAGAGGGGGGTGATTGGGTGAAGATAAAAACTTGCAACTTTTTTAGATCTTTTTGCAATTCAATAAAATCAGTTTGAATGATAATAAAATGTTATAAAGCTCTAAACAATCATTCAAACATGTATGCTGGAAATAAAGGAGTTTAAGGAAGAGAATTGCAAACTCAGATTTATACTGGTTCGGTCCAATCCTTGACCTACGTCCAGTGCTCAAGCTCCACTTGAGTTTTCCACTATCTCCTTGTTTAATTAGGCACAAGAGACAAGCCTTTACACCCCACAAGTTTGTCCAGGCACTTGTGCAACTTTTACAATCTCTCACAGAGACTCTTCCTCACAACCCAAGGGATACATTCAATTTTCCACTCAAGATTACCCAATCTTGAGTATCTCTCAGAAAATAGAATGGTTTACAACGTATCTTCTCTCTAAGAAGTAGATAGATGATCAATGAAGTGTATTACAAGACATTTCACTCTTAAAATGATATACTATGAAAGCATGAAAAATAGAGTGAAGGGAGGATTCAAAATTTCGGCATTATGACTGTGTAAGCTTTTTCCACCACCCATCTTGCGTTTTGAATATGACTTTATTTATAGATGAGGATGATCTGAACGTTGAAGAATAGAGCTGTTGTAAATGGAGACGTTGAGAATATGACAGTTGGAAAAACTAGTCGTTTGGAAGCTTTTTGGACTTGATAGCTCAACATATTGATTTTCATGAAATCCTTCATTTGATCATCTGAAATATGTCCACAAAGGATATAAATGATGTTAAGAAGCATTACAAATCATTTGGGTAAGTATCTGGATGATCTGGATCAGATTCAGGATTTTCGACACTTTGATTTTTCTGAAGTTACGGTGTATACTCGAGTATTGACTTGAATACTGCGGTATTGAGCTTTTTTCATTACTTCAGATTAGTCTCTGTCTGTCCGATACTTGAGTATTGACTTACATACTCGAGTATTGAAGATCCTTTATCGTTCATTGCTCTCTGTCTGAGCTATACTCGAGTATTCACTTGTAAACTCGAGTATTCAAGTTGTTCTGGTCCTTGGTTGCTTTCTGTCATGATATAGCTTTATATTTGCAAACCAATTATCCCCATATAGCTCATTAAGTCTTCTTTATAATGCAAAAAGAATTAGATCCAAACTCGTTGTGATATGCCCGTTATGATCCGATGAATGAGAGTTGATCTAAAACCAGCGTTTTTGCAACGTTATGAATCATCAGACAACTTTTGAAGAGCATATCTCACTGGTCTGAACTTCATTTTTGTTGAATCGAGTCTTGATAGAAATACTTATGAGTCTTCTTTCCAATGCCACCGATTCCAGCTAATTTCGATTTGTAAATTGTGAGTTACACTCAAATCATTGTGAACTTCATTTTTGTTGAATCGAGTCTTGATAGAAATACTTGAGTCTTCTTTCCAATGCCACCGATTCCAGCTCATTTCGATTTGTAGATTGTGAGTTACATTCAAATCATTGAAGCTTGGTCTGATGTGTGGCGTGAATATTTGATCCAACTTTAGAAATTCAAAGCTCCCTTATCTGATCTTCTTTGGACTTGAAAATTTTTCAAGATGACACATTAGATGTGTAGTTTCAGCCAAATTTGATTTCATCTCAATCCAATGTCTAGTTTAGGAGATATCATCGAATTACCAGACCTCGCCTAAAGCTCATCGTGAAACATAGGTGAACAAAGTTGCTGACCAATGCTGATACTCAAGTATTGAATTAGATACTTGAGTTTTGTTGGGTCCAGAAGCGCCAGAGAAGCTGAAAACACCCCATACTTGAGGATTTAAGTTCCATACTCGAGTATTGACTCCCAAACTTGAATTTTGACTTGGAAACTAGAGTTGACTCCCAAACTTGAGTTTCCCAAAACTTCAGTTTTCCAAACTCTAGTTTTCTCATCCTGAAGCAAATTACTCAGTAAGCTTGTATACTCGAGTTTTGACCTGGAAACTCGAGTTTTCTCTTCCAGAATCTGATTTTTGCTATCTTTAACCCTAGATTGAGCCTCTCCAACATTGATTTGATTGTGAAGACTTATGAAATCAATTTAAGACCTTGTATATTGATTTTTCTCATTCTTTTTGACAAGATCTTCTCTTTCTTTCTTCTCTTCACTTGGTCATTCTTCACAATTCTATTCTTTCTTTCTTCTTCTCTTGAGCATTCTCCACAAACATATTTGAGCTGATCTTGAATAAAAGATATTCCCATTCTATTCATCAACTTCTTCCAACTTCCATCTCTCATCTTGATCATTCTTCATCATTTAGCTTGGGCTCATCATTCTTTGCCAATTCTACCTTCTTCAATATTTCCTCTCCTTTATTTTCTTCAATTTCTGAAAACTAATCTCTTGATCATTCATCATAATTAAATTTGAACTGATTTTGAGTAAGGATGATCCATTCAATAGAGTCTTTCTTCTTCAATCTCTCCTCTTCTTCTTTTTCTTCTCTTCCTTTTCCTTATCTTCATCTACATCCTCGACCTCCTTGATCTTCATCTTTTTGTCATTCAATGCTTCTTGATCATTCTTCATGATTCAACTCTCTCAATCTGAAACCTCTTATCTCCTTCTGGATTAACCTTAACTTGAATTAATCTACATTAAATGCAGCAGTTAGTCAATGTAGGAGATAACTATATTACTCAATCTTTTTGCCTTTAAGAATGACATTTATATAAGACATCATCAAAACTAATCATAACTAACATCCTTGACGGTGAAGGACAGTAAAATGCAACTGCGACGAGCTTAGTTTGATAGGGCAACAACCTAAAGTTGTCGTGAAGAGAGAGGAAGAGGAATTTCTATAGGGGGAGAGAAGAAGAATTGGGGGTTTTGGATTGTCATCCTTTTCTCAGTTTCACTAAAAGGTAACTAGGTCTTTTCACAATTGAAATATCTTACCCAAATGTCCCACAAGACTTACCTACAAATTGGAGATTTCAATGGACCTTGGAGTTTTATTTTCTTTACCTTGGTACCTTATTGTGATTTTCTGTATATTAAAGCATTCACTCTAGTTGTTTAATGCACGTTAGGATGACAAGATGTTAGATTGTGGCAGATCATGTCAATATCACTGCCTTAAAATATGAGTATGCAATTTATTCATGGGAGAATGATAGATAAACAACTTTGAAATTTAAAAATCCCAAAATCAACTATTCTCTATAAAATGAATTGTAATTGCTTATCAAGTCTCGTCATTACTTTATTAATTCTTGGTCGTAAACCTGATATAGGATTTTGCAATTTCAAAATTATTTTTAGATCATTTTCCCTTTATTCAATTGAAGGTCTAGCTACAATTGAAGCTGCATAAAGCAATGTGCCTATTACTATAATAGATGCATTAAGTAATGTTGATTGGAGAAATGCTATACAAGAAGAATTTGATGCCCTATAATGGTCAAGACAATATGGTTGACTGTAAATGGGTGCTAAAGAAGAAATTTAATGTTGATGGTACACTTCAAAAATACAAAGCTAGAATTGTAGCCAAAGGATTTCAACAAAGTCCAGGTATTGACTTCAAAGAAACCTTTAGCCCTATACTGAAAGCCTCTACACTCAGGTTTGTTCTTAGTCTTGTTGTGACTTTTAATTATCAACTCAGACAGATGGATATAAATAACAACTTTCTTAATGATGACTTAGAAGAAACAATTCTTATGAAACAACCTGAAGGTTTTATAAGCTCCAAGGCACCTAACCATGTTTGCCTCCTAACCAAGGCTATATACGGTCTCAAACAAACACCCAGAGCTTGGTTTGAGAAGCTAAAATCTACCTCGCAAGGCTGGGGTTTTATACATTCTAAATATGATTCCTCTCTGTTCTTCCTCAAATTTAAGCAACATGTCATGTTTGTCCTAGTATATATAGATGATATCATTGTTACTGGAAATTGTACCACAATGATAAATCTGTTTATCGAACAGATTAATAATTAGTTTGCTCTAAAAGATCTAGGATGGCTACACCATTTTCTAGGCATTGAAGCATATTGTGACGAGACTGGAGTTTATTTGAAACAATAAGCCTACATACGTAGCATCTTATTAAAGTGTGGTATGCAAAATTCATCTCTTATGCCTACGCCTATGGTAGTGAACATACACTACTCTAACGATGAGGGAACCCCAATTGTAGATCCAACAAGCTATAATAAAATTATTGGGGCTTTACAGTATCTAACAAACACTCGCCCAGATATTATGTTTGTAGTTAACAAGTTAAGCTAGTTCCTAAGCTGTCCAATGACTATTCACTGGCAAGCCCCAAAGAGATTACTCATATATCTAAAAGGAAATATGGATCTATCTCTACATATCAAACCAAGTTCTCATCTTACCTTGCAAGGGTTCTCAGATGCCCACTGTTGGAAATTATGCCATAGGGGCTAATCATTGTACTTTAAAAATTATTTTATTTAAAGTATTTCTCCATTTTGTTATCATATCATTTGCATGTTTATTATGATGACTGTATCCTTGGATGTACTATAAAGATTGTCCTAAATGTCCCTAGTCGGTCATCTATGCTGGAGTAAAGATAAAATAAGACCAGTGTGACTTTGATACAGTATGGAGATATGAATCAAAGTCTTAAGCACTTTTAAGAGTACAAGGTGCTGGACCAACTCACTATGAGAAAGCTGTATGGATTAAGTCATAAGCTTCTCTCATGTATAAACACATCACAATGCCTTTTGACCTTAGATCATCATGGATTCCTACATGAGAGTCCTTGATCTTTGATCTAGTCAAAAGTCACCTTTGACCGGGTGATGATAAAGGCTTTGATCGAGATTAGTGTTTTTCATGTACAGGAATGTGAATGGTCAAGATGGGATTTGTCCCTTACATTTGTAGAGAGATATTACTAGGCTCCTCGATGAGTGAGTCTGAGAAATGTATGGTCATACTACGATGGAAAGGAGTTTCTTTTTCAATTGTTAGACCACTCAAGAATCTAGAAAGTAATGGTTAAAAACAGGAGGATGACACCATCTATGCTCCATCCTTAACCAAATTATCGTGTGACAAAAGGGACGTGACATGGTTGTATGATAGGATGTATCGTATCATCGGCCCCATATGAGTTGGGTAGTCATGATGTCTTGCTAGAAGCCGCTTACGACTTGTGAACTGGTAGTGTTAGGTCACTGCCAATTTTATGTGGGCCTACGGGTCACACACAAGAATAGACCAACACGAGCTATAATGTCCAGATTTATTGAATCTAAGATATGTCTAAGATTCAATAAATACAACGTTTTATCTAGGGAGGATATATATATATATATATATATATATATATATATATATATATATATATATATATAGGGTTAAAGTCCAAATTTGCCACGGAAGTTTTGCGAATAGAGCGTTCAGTACTCGGAAGTGTTTTTTGTACCAAATTTACCCCGGAAGTATTAAAATGGTACCAAAATTACCTTGAAAGTATTAAAAAGGGACCAAATATACCCAAGATAGACGGAATGTCAAACATCCATTGGCCATGTGGGGAAATTTTTTTTTGGATTAAAGTGCAAATTTGCCACGGAAGTTTTGCGAATGGATCGTCCAACACCCAGAAGTTTTTTCGGGTACTCAATTTACCCCGGACTTTTGCCACATCATATAGACACGTTAGATTTTTTTTTGTTGTTTTTTTGTTTTTAGCAAGCTTCATTTTCTCTGGATCCTAGCACCATTCTTCTCGGCTCATACATCCAACCCATATACTTACTGATCTTTTGTCATCCTCACTCCTTCTCGTTTTGACCTAGTAGCTTTACATAAACAAAACAGATCCATCGCCATTACGTGAAGCAAATCCAGCACCATTATGTGAAGCAGAGTAGATTGTGTATCTGTAATCAGTGGAGATCAGGATGAAACACAAACCAACCAAACGCGCAAGAGCAACTGATCTATGATGAGCCATCACGGGTACAAAAAAGCCTTTTAAGACCGGATAAAAAATGCCTCGTAAGACCGGATGTGTGACCGGTCTTGTTCCAGGCAGTCTTAAAAGTCTATAACTTTTAAGACCGGATGAACGACCGGTCTTAAAAATTTAGACGAAAATTTTGAAATATCCGGTCTTAAAAAGGTTTCAAAATAATAAAAAAAAAACGTAAATGAAACAATCGATCCCAAATCACCAGATCTAGCAACATTTTGAATGTCCCTCCATCATTAGCGATGGAGAACCAAGAGAAGATTGGAAGCAACACCAACAAGAAAAACAAAAAGATGAATACAAAGTCTAGATCAATAAAAAAAAATCAAAGGTGAAATTGAAGTCTAGATCTACAAAAAAATCACAAGCTTAAAGCTACCGAATCTGAGCAGGATCCTCTTGTCGATGCTTGCAAAGCTTCAAGCAACCAAAATTGAAGTCCAGATCTGAGCAAGAGCGGTCAAGGTAGGAGCAAATAGACTTAAGCAAGAAGAGATCTGGGTTTGATTTTAAGCCAGATCTATGCGAAGGCGGTGTGGGAGGAGCCATAGATCGAAGAGGAAGGAGCCATTGTTGTCTAGAATCCTCGAAGTAGTACGCATGCGCCGTTGCTGAGGATTGGAGTTGACGCCATCGTAAAACGCTTGAAGCATCTCACTACCAACGTTGCCAAGGATTTGGTTATGTGGCTCTTAGTATGACTTACGAAGATTGCGAGTAGGTTAGAGGAAGAGGATATCATTATTGCTGAGGATTTGACCTGTGAGGCTCTTGGGATACTCGTTGAATCTATTACTAAGTAAATATTATATCGCCAAGAAGACAAGCACACTCACGGACTTAATGAGTTTAGCGAAATTAGGTTTTTTTAACACTTTTAAGACCGGTTGTTTGTAAAAACCGGTCTTAAAAGTATATTTTTAAGACCGGTTGTTTGTAAAAATCGGTCTTAAAAGTATATTTTTAAGACCGATTATTTGTAAAAACCGGTCTTAAAAGTATGTTTTATATTTTTAAGACCGGTTGTTTGTAAAAACCGGTCTTAAAAGTGTTTTATATATTTGTTGGAAGTTCAGATTTAATCAGTTATAATTAGCATATACAATTATATTATGCAATTATCTTAATTAAGTTGTTAAAGAGATTTTAGGAATTAAGTTAGCTGATTACAGTTTTTTGAATTTCGTAATTATATTCCTTACTGTAATCCTTAGATTATATTATGTAATTATCTTAATTAAGTTGTTAGAGAGATTTTAGGAATTAAGTTAGCAGATTATAGTTTTTTGAATTTCGTAATTATATTCTTTATTGTAATCCCTAGATTATAGGAACTGCCTAGGTCATAAGATTATTTACTTATTAACATTTGTATATAATTCCAATTAAGCGAAGGAATAAAGCATCGCATTCTCGGACTCATCTCTGATTCGCGTCTTCTCAAAATATTTACGAAATTGCCACCGGTCATACTTTTAAGACCAGATATTTTATAATCCGGTCTTAAAAGTATTCTATATATTTACGAAATTGCCACCGGTCACACTTTTAAGACCGGATGTTTTATTATCCGGTCTTAAAAGTGTTCTATATATTTACGAGATTGCCACCAGTCATATTTTTAAGACCGGATCCTTTATAATCCGGTCCAAAAGGTTCTTTATATTTACGAAACTGCCACCGGTCATACTTTTAAGACCTGATTCTTTATAATCCGATCTAAATGAGGCGGTGTTAAAGCTCTTTTTTGCACTAGTGCATACCTCTTGAGCCCTATGCTCTTTATTTGAAAGTTGATGCGTCTGGACCCTTGTGTTTTATCTGGTCGATGAACTTTTGTTTAAAGAGGTCTCTCTCTCGTCTCTGTGCCATTTGTTAGGCGTTGAAAATGAATCCAAAAGCAAAGATGAAAAATGAAACTAAAACAGAGGGTTGTTTGTGAGCTATGTTTTTGGCATCAATTTGCTAGGTCTATTAATGATACCAAAATTACCTCGAAAGTATTAAAAAGGGACCAAATATACCCAAAATTGACGGAACGTCAAACGTCCGTTTGCCACGTCGGTTTTGGGTATATTTGGTACCATTTTAATACTTCTGGGGTAAATTTGGTACCCAAAAAACTTCTTGGTGCTGGACGCTCCATTTGCAAAACTTCCGTAGCAAATTTGGACTTTAACACTATATATATATATATATATATATATATATATATATATATATATATATATATGATTCTGAAGATAGATATCATATCTTAAATTTGATTTATGAAGATAAATTAAAGGGTTAAGGAGCAATTTAGCCAATAAACTATTACCTCAGGGCATCCAACACAAATAACTTTCAAGTGGACCAAAAATACCAAAAAACTTTTTAAAACGTGCAGTCAACACAATGCCGTTAGGAAAAGATAATGTCCATTATCTAAGGTGTACATTGGCCAACGAACTTTTACTCCATGATTACCCAGTACAAAAAAGTTTTACTCCAGGAGCACTCAGCACAAAAAAGTTCATGTGCTATCCACCTAAAATCTGACTGTTGTAAATCATTGCCCGAACCACCAACCATGTGCATTGGGGTTAGAATGAGTGAATGCAATAAAAAAATCATAAATTATATTAATTATCTTATATTAATTATTATTATTAGTTATCTTATGCAATTATTGACTATAAGATTGTATTATTTAGTCTTTAAATTTAATTTTTATTATTGTAATTCTATTCAAACTTTTAAAAATATCACATATTTACATGCGTATAAATATACGTAAAAAGTGATATACAACTGATGAGATTTTTTAGTTATTGATATAAGTACGTATAATATGAGAAACTTTTTAGTTTTATTTATTATCAATTTAGAATAGTTAATGTGATGGGATCTTTCGGTTGCCCAAAAAAAAATTCAGAAGCCTTTATCTCATTTTTAAAAGTAATGCTCTTAAAATACATATTTAACCAATAATAAGATTTGAATCCATAATATGTTAATTTCATCAGCCGTATATCAATTTTCATCAGCAAAAATATTATATTTATACACATAAATATAAATGAATTCGATCTTTTTATCTGCAAAGACAAGAGAGAATGACATACCCAAATAAATAAAGGCGGCCTATAAATTATGTGATACTTTTATACACGTAAATATCACGCATATTATATGCACATAAATATGTGATATTTCTAAAATATTAAAAAGAATTACAACAACAAAAATTTAATTTAAAGAGTAAATATATAGTCAATAATTGCATAAGATAACTCATAATAATAAATAATATAATTTGTGATTTTTTTGTTGCATTCACTCTTTCTAACCCCAATGTACATGGTTGGGGATCCAAGCAAGGATTTACAACAATCGGATTTTGGATGGATTGCACATAGACTTTTTTGTATTGAGCACTCTTGGAATAAAACTTTTTTGTGCTGAGCTCTCATGGAGTAAAAGTTCATTGACCAATTTGTACATTAGATAACGGACATTATCTTTTTCTAACGATGTTGTGCTAACTGCACGTTTTTAAAGGGTTTTTGGTATTTTTGGTCTACTTGAAAGTTATTTGTGCTAGCCGCTCATGAGGTAATAGTTTATTGGCAAAATTGCTCCTTAACCCAAAATTAAATCAACTGTCTTTTATTTCGCATTAAATAAATAGATTAAATTGAATCTATTAGACAAATTTAATTTCCAATTCAATTCAAAATTAATTAAGATTGATTTAAAATATTTAATGCGGCTCATTAGGGTTATAAATACCCTTAGACTGTGAATAATTGAACTACACAAGAGAACTGAAGAGCTGCAAAGAAACCCTATAAGAGAGACGTGAGACCAAAAACTTGAAGGCGCTAACACACTGCCGTTCGTGTTGAAGTGTTGTTTGATGCGGATACCGGTAGAGGGAGTGGATTCTAGAGTCGACTCCTAGAGATTGATCATGCAAGAAAGCGTTAGGCCACGAGTTCGCAAAGCATGCACATGAGTTCGCATAGGTATAGTTCCTAATGACTAATCCGATTTAAATATTGTTGATAGATCTTCTTCTTGGGATTTGTAATTTATTGGATAAATTTCATTCCGCTATGTGTACGAATTCCAACACCCACTGGGCGTGTGTCCAAACGATAGGAGATACATGGGCGGCTACTATGTTTACTTTGGTAATTCCTTGATTTTGTGGTCAACCACAAAATAGAGAATCATTTTGAAATCCAGCACTGAGTCGGAATATTAGTCTCTCTTGGATCTGTCATCGGAGCTCGCCTAGATCTAGTTGCTGCTAGAAGAAATTGGTCTCCATCTCCCAGAGCCACTGATTGCGTGGTATGATAATCAAAGTACAGCTACTCTTGCATCTAATCCAATATTTCACGCTCGCACCAAGCACATCGAGCTTGCACTACAAATGGCTGTAGTAGCGGTTGGAAATACCGCTACAAAACACACCGTGGCAAGACGATTTGTAGCAATTAAAAATAACCGTTATTACATAACAAAAAACCGCTACTGTATTTGTAGCGGTTACAGGAAACCGCCACTATATATGGCTCAGCTGACATCCTCGTGATGACATAATAGCGGTTCACATAACCGCTACAAAATGATATCTTGTCGCGGTTTTCGAACTGCTACAACATTACAAAAATGCTTCACCAAAAATGGCGGGGAAAAATATTTTGAAATTCATTTGTAGTAGTTATCTAACCGCTACAAATGTTTCCCGCCATTATTTTAGTCATAAAATTTAGTCCCGCCCTTTTTAAAAAAAAACTCACTCTGTAGCGAATTTTTTTCAACCGCTACTAGATATTCAAAAATTTGTTTTAAATTTTCTTTCAATTGCAAAAATATTAGTTGTGCTTAGTAGCGGTTAGATAACCACTACAAACGTATACGATTAAAAAAATTAAATTAGTCAAATATTTTATTTTAATATAAATTCGTTAATTATTATATTTAATTAGTTAAATGTTGTGTTATCAAGAATTTATATTTTAATTTAAATTATTAGTGATTTTTAATTATAAATTTTTATTAATTAACATTAATTTATTATGGTTTGATTTAAATAAAATAATGTGTGTGAAAATGAATACAATAATATTTCTGAAGATATATGGAATAATTTGTGTAAAGGGAAATGAAATAATGTGTGCGGAAGTGTAAACAGAGAATAAAAATAATCAGAAAAAAATAATAAGGAACACAGATGTTGAGTGAAAAAACAAATATTGCGATAATAATTATATTTGGTCCGGGTTAACAACAACCTTATCAAAACAATTAATCTCCTTGAGAAAATGTAGAAGTTGAAGAGAAAAAGAGTAGAAAACGTATTAGAAAATGAAAGTTGAGTGTATTAAATGAGGTTTGATAGGGGTTTTTATATTGGTATCTGCGTATCTATTTTGTAACGGTTGATGTTTCGTTTTTGTAGTGTTTATTTTTAGTAGTGGTTAGTGTGTCGGTTTTTGTAGCGGTTCTGTATCTTGTAGCGGTTTTTTATGATACTACAAATAATTTTCCAAAATTTTTTGCAAAAATAAAAAAGATTACAGATTAAATTGTCAACTACAAAGTAATCTTTTAAAAAAACATATAAACATATGATTACAGATTAAATGTTTTGACAAAAAAAAAAGATTACAGATTAAATCGTAAGCATAATTTTTTCTCTAGCTCTCAATCTTCGTCATGATCTCTACAAAAAAGAAATTTGGATAAAATGTTACTTTTTAGTTGAATATGTTGGAACACAAAGAACACTTTAATTAAATGTTATTATTTCATAAAACATATATTAAAAAACGTACCAAACTATAGGTAAATTGTCATCGCCGTCAGGGAAGAAATTCTCAAAGCTAGCTGGCTGAAACGGCTCACTCTCGTAGGCGACATTGTCAGCATCACCCATTATCGACGATTGGAGCTCTGCCTGGCTCTGCTCAATCCGGGCCTGACACACACAGATCATAAAACATTAATGAAACAATTTAATTCAAATTAAATATATTAAATTAACTATATATAAAAGAATTTTGTGTAACTCACTATAATCTGCTCTGCCTCCTCAGAGTTGGTGTCCCATCACGGTGTCTATAAGTGCATGTGAACAATTCCCCATAGTTCGTCTACCAGTTCTCTTCTCTAGCCTTCGCTTACTAAAAGAATTAAAAGAATAACAAGTTTGTCAAGTAAAAAATAAAACAACCAATCATTTAAACATAAAATTAATTTTACTTTCAATTACCAGCTCACTGTAGGTCACGGCAAATGTCTTGGATCCCGCCATGTGATGGACCCTCTGATATGCCCAACTTACGGTGTTCCTCTGAGACAAAGCCTGCAATTAAGTACATTTAAACTATAAATAAAGATACACTACTAATTAAATAAATTCCAAAAAATATAAAGTATATAATTAATTAAAAGACGTAACTGTCCAGCCGGACTCCTCTTATATTGGACAAAACCTGCTTAGTCATTTGGGTCAACTTCGTCGGGGAAATTCTCGATCAGCTGCTGCAGAGCAACCGTCCCATCTCCATTCTTTTTGTTGTACAGACGATTCCTCTGGTTCTTCCACCCATCCCCTATCTTCAGCATGACATATCATTTCGTGTGGCCTCCCACGTTAAACATTTTATGTATAATAATTTAATTATTAATTAATAAAATAAATAAATAAATAAATAAACCACAATATTTAATTATTATTATTAACATGTAAATTTTAATTAAGAAACATAACCTACCTGCACAATATTTTTAAATGCATCATTCTTGTTCCTATCCGAAACATGCTTCCAATTTATGAAGTTGAGTGGGGACCAAGCACAATTCCTGTCGGATTCCAATAGGTACTTGTTGAACAGGTGACCACCGTTGCCGACTGGCTAGTCCGTCTCTATGTTCTAGGGGACCATGACTTTTGGCCCTTGCAACAAAGTAACCGCGGAAACATCGAGCGACCTCCTACTGATATTCCCATTTGTCTTTGCACAAATGAAAAAACATGTTATTATTTCTTTTAAATTTAAGGAAATGAAATTTAAATTTAGTGAAAAAATTAATTACATTTACCTTCGACATCCATCACAAATCCGGTGGAACGCGAAGACAACGGTCGAGGGTTCCCTGGTCCCGCTCGTTCTCCTTGTCCAGGAATTGCTGCGCCTCGCTCACGAGCATGTCAAAATCTATCCCTTCATCTTCATCGATGTCGCTAATCGAAAGAGTAACACCTCGTTCTCCTCCTACTGTCTCAAGAGTCTCCGGCTCTGGGATTAGCTGATCTGTGAAGAGGTTCTCATATGTCTCAGGGGGGAGGGGGTGGAGGGATATTTGCAGGCCCACGCCCTCACCCTCTCCCTCTCGTATGCAATCTGCTACCACTTCCTCTTATAAGTTTCCTCGGCGGTGGAACTCCCTTCCCTTTATCACCGTTAGTCATAATGTTTGACTTTTACCGTACAAGTATATAAGTAAAAGTAAAAATGAAAGAAAAGGACAAGGGTGAGAGAAAAGTTAAAATGAAAGGACAAGGGTGAGAGAAACTGACGTAAGTGATCGCTTAAACTGAGTCATTTTGTAGCGGTTATTCTAGAAAAACTGCTACAAAACCATGGACACTGTAGCGATTTTTTTTCCAACCGCTACAAATTTACCTCGGACTGCGGACACTGTAACAGTTACTAGTAACCACTACCTCAACTGCTACAAAATATTTGACCTTTCAAATTCAGTAGAACCGCTACTAATTTGAATTTTTTAACAAAAAAAATCCAAACTAATTGATTTATTAGTTAGTTTAACTAATAAATCAATTAGTTTGGTAAAATAAAAAAAAAAACACACACACACACACACACACATATTTTAATAAGTGTGCTCAAAATAGTCTAACAAGCCCGTGAAGATTGGGCTTCAATATAGCCACCGATCTCTTTGAAAAGGTTTACTGACTCATTTTCATCAGAGTTATTTTACAGAGAGAAAGGTGGCTACAATAAAAACCCAACTATCGGTTGTTTGTTAGATAATATTAAGAACAATAGAAGTGTTCAAGTCTGAGAAATAACCAAATTTTCGTTGTCACTAAATAGCTATCTCCGGCTTCAGGATGAGAGAGGCAAATATCTGCCGCACTCATCTCTCGAGATAAGAGATGAGAGCCACAGATATCCACATGTCTTCGTCTACCAAGCTGAGTTAGCTCATTTAGTGACAACGCAGATTCAGTGATTTCTCATTTTTTATAATTTTTCTTTGATGTACGGTCACTATATATAGTTTAAAAATTAGTAGTGGTTTTCCCAAAAACCGCTACAAATGTTAATGATTTGTTGCAGTTAGTATGTTGCTATACCCCAACCGCAATAAGATTGTGTCCTTTCTCTTTCTTGCAGCAGTTATTAATTAATAACCGATACAATATAACCGCGACAAAAATTCGTGCCAGTTGGCAGGAACACTGGCGCCAAATTGATAGCGGTTTTTTCATAAAAACCGTGACAAATATACTGTTACAAAGATTCCTGCCATTAGACGCCAAGCTGGCGCCACTTTCGTAGTGGTTGTTCATGGGTAAACCGCTACAAAATACCGTTCCAACATGCACGCACTTTGGCGGCAGTTCTCCGCTACGAATTTTTAGCGGTTTTGTGTAAAACCGCGACAAATACTTGATTTTGTAGTGGTTTTATGTGACTGCTACTGTTTAACCGCTACAAATCAGGCTTTTTTTTGTAGTGTTGACATCCACTTTATCAGAGACAGAGTACTTAACAAGCAACTGTCAGTAAAATACATGCCATCTTCTGAACAAGTTGTCGATCTCTTTACAAAGGCCTTGTCTCATTCGAAGTTTTAGGCCTTTAGGGACAAACTCAAAATTATCAAATTTTCCATTCCAAGTTTGAGGGGGGCTGTCAAGACAAGTCACAATGGGCCCAAGCTCAAGTTACTAAAGCTATTAGCCCACTTGTAATAGGACCCTTATGTATATCTGTAATTGTAATTCCTAATGTACATATAAGACAGATGTCACAATCTTAACTATAAATAACAATATAATACATTGGCAACAGCGGCCGCTATTTCAGATATTAATTCTAGTCTATTTCCTTTTCTAGGAAGTACTAAACAACTGTACCGCAACTAAAACAGACTAAACAGAGTGGCAAAAATAGGGCTTTTTCTTCAGTGCACCACAAATGAATGAAAATTAACGAACCCGAGGCCATAAGTCCCCCACAATTAGTAATACTTCTCCTAGGGTAAATGTAGAATCTAGTTTGAGTGTAAATTTTGGTTTTAAATGTTAGACATTTTTTTTCCTGTCTTATATCTTTTATTTATCATTTTTTTTCCATACTAATTTGCTTAATTACAAAATGATATGTGATCTAATGTTTCATAGAATCATTTTAGAAAGATCATATTACATATATCATTATTATTAAGTAATTTATTTAATTTTGTTAATCTTCCCAAATTACATAATCAGATCTTACATACATTAAGGATATCATGAGTATTAACTATCAAACACTACTAGACATTTAGATTCCCCTCTCTATCTGGATAATTACGCCATACGTTATGGACCACATACAAGTATACAACTATACAAGTCAATATTAAACCTCCAAGCCTCGATCTGGCTTTAATTATGCTATTTGCATTTGTAGATCAGAGGAAGGAAGTTACAGTGTTTAGATTATATATGAGCTGGCGACCATGTGTTAAAATTTGTCAAACAAATTATCAACAGTGAGGCTACAATTAATACAGTATTTTTTGCAAAATTTTGCAACCGACACAATTTCAAATCATTGAGGCAAAGAAAGATCTTTTACTGTTCATTGAATAATTTATAGTATAAGCAATCCCGGAGATCACGCCTACACCTTTTTTTTTAAAAAAAAATAAAATAAAATAACTAAGGGTTTTGCTTTTCGAGATTTAAAACAGAAAAGATTTTCCTCCTTTTTAAGAGGGTGAGGCAGCTTCCCAATTCAATCAACCGTTGTTTGATAAATATGCTTCTTGTTTTTTAAGTTTATTTGATACAAGGGCGCCCACCCACCTCATTAGGTTAAGTTATGCCCTCTAATCGTTCAGTGCTCCTTGATATGATCAGATATTATTAGATCGTGGCAAATGAATCCGCAGTTTATTCATTTTTCAGATGATGACTGAAATAAGAAAATATTTCCGTCACTACACATAGTTTTGGTGATGGGATCAAGGAAATATAATAAATTTTAGAATATTGGTTGACATAGAATAAGATTATAGATTATAGACATAGAATATATATTGGACACAATTATTGAGCTATTATTATGCAGAATTAGAGCCCTTCAAGCATACCTTTTATGACAAGGGAATTTTGAGAATGCTCTCATAACACTGAAATACCATTCTTTGTTATATAATTCTCGAAATTTGTAATAATGAAAAGGGATCAATTTAACCATTTGAATTTTGAAATATCTTAAACAGAAGACAATTCAACCAAATATTTATACAAACAGTTAGGCCACAAGTTGTTTTGGTGTTTTACTGGAACTATTGATAAATACTCATCATTAGTATGATCTAAGCAATAATGACCAGATTTTTCTATCATCAAACATAAATAATTGCTCTTATATTGTAATTGTAGAAACAGTTTGAGACACAAAAAATGGGCAAATAGAAAGAAAAAACGAATAAATGAAGTGAGCACAAACACGAGAAAAAGAACAAATTGCATGCATAAGGATGGAATCTGAGAGGGAGTAGTATTTGCACCATAGTTCTAAATCGAGAGGTTTCGAAGATTTTTTACTCTTGATCGGAAAAGAAATTGCCAAGCAGCAAAAATTGTAGAGCTGTACAAGTAAAACATTGTTTTTTGGATTTCTCACCTTTACATAAAAATTGTAGAGCTAAGGGTAATTTAGTCTTTCTATCTTAACATTTTAATTTCTGATCTTTAAAAAAAAATTACTATTTTTATGGTTTTTTAATAAATATTATTTTTCTTAGATCTTTTATTATAATTTATCCAATTTTAATCAAAGATGAACATTGATATTAGAAAACAATTTATTTCATTAAAACTTGCAAAAGCAACTTGTTGATTTTTAAAAAAACTCATGTTAAATTTAACAATTGTTTAAATTTTTAAACGAACTATCGCTTATAATTTAACTACTCCTCTGATCTTTAATATAAGAAATATTTATATAATTTGATTAGGTTAAAAAATTATTTCAATTAGTTTATAAGACATATATTTTCTAAAGAACTCTAATCATTCTCTTTAATTCTCTCATTTATTGTAATATCCGGATAATTACTATCTGAACTATTATGTTACCATAATAAAAATGTTCATTTATGATGATTATGGTCTCAAAATAGAGTATAATTAGTCTATTTTCAAAGGAAGGTACTAAGAAAAAAATTATGGAAAATTCAAGAAGGCATGGAATAATTATTAAAAATTTAGAAAATATATTATTCTTAATTTAGGCAATTTAATAAAATATTTCCTATGAAAATAAAAAGGAGGAAAACTAAAAAGTATTTTAGAATCAAAATTGATTCTATGACTTTTAATATTTTGCATAGGGCTTAAATCATTAACATTAATGAAATTGTTGTGAGAAAATAATTAATTCTAATTAATAAAATTATTAGGAATTATTAAAGGATTAATTAAGTAATTTTCAAGAATTTTATAAGATTAGAGAAATTTAGGAAACATAAAAAAAATATAAATAATAAGTATTAAGGACCGAAATTTTTGGCTAATTAAATAAATAATAATGGTTAAGATATAGTCTTAAAAAGTAAAGATCAATGGTTTAGGATTTTTCAAGGATTTATGAAAGCCTAAATCCAAGTAATTAGTTATGGACCAATAGGAAAATTTTGGGAAAATAAATGTGAGAGAATTGAGTATTATGATAAATGAAACATATATATATATATGTGTGTGTGTGTGTGTGTGTGTGTGTGTGTGTGTGTGTGTGTGTGTGTGTGTGTGTGTGTGTGTGTGTGTGTGTGTGTGTGTGTGTTGGCCGAAATAGGGGGGGATAAGGATGAAGTTGATCTTTGTAGTATAATAATAATATAAATTTAAGATATGTGTTAATTAGATAATAATATTATAAAAGTGAACATGATAAATGACCATGGATAGAAATAAAATCCTACATAGAAAACCGTGAACTAGGTTTCTAAAGTCAAGGTATATTGTGAACGAGGAAATTTTTATATCAAGATGGCCGGTCTCTGAAGTCATTTCTGTAACCGACGGAGTGATTTGGAGATCCGAATAGGAAGATATTTTGTATAATTAAAACAGATAGACAAAAGGAGAACCGATAGAAAATGATTCCATTATGGGAATCTGGGGATAAGTGGGGAAAAACCAGAGTATAATGTTAATCAGTGAATTTTTGTCTCGAAGTTGGCACCGGACAACGTTATTTCTGTAGCCGGGCACGAATACCGAAGATTTTCAGCTGATAACGGAATGTCCTCAGCGGGATCAGAAACTGAGTTAAATTAGATAATTTGAAAGAGGAAGAAAAGATCTTCAGAGTGTTGTTCCCGGAATTTTAAGTTTCTACGGAATCTCGTGATCGGGGCACCGAACCGGGAATTCATCAGATAAAACAAGAGGATAAGGCTTGATGATGCAGCTAGGATGAGGTTAGCTATTTTGTCTTCTTTTGGAGGGGGAGGTCGGCCAAAGAGAAGGAAAGGCCAAGATCATGCCACCTCAGAAAAGTGCGATCCGACGGTCCAGATTTCGTCTGACAAGGCATGAATAGTAACCAAATTTTCCCTATAAATACCCCTTGCTCCTTTCATAACTTCCACACTAAATCCACTTGAGATTTTTGAAATTTGAGAGAGAAGGAAGAAGGAGGAGTCCGGAGAAAAATCCTAGCGAAGCTCTGAGTAAGTTTTCGGTCCCTAGTCTTTAGTTAGGTAGTTCTTTCAGTAGTTATAGTAGAAATGCTAGAGTAGTCTTTAATTTTTCAAGTTAGTTTAAATATCATGTTTTAGGAATAAATGTGATATTTATCTTAAAAATATGTTAGAGGAAAGATTATAACAAAAATTTTGAAAGCGTAAAGTCAAAACAGCGAAGCCCTGGCAAAATTCCGCCAAAAAGTCAAACTAGGGGCAAAATGGTAATTTGTACCTAAAATGCCTGTTATGGTCTTAGATATTCATACTGGTGATATTATCCTTATAGGATACCCAGAATCACGAACCGCTGTTTCCGCTGTCACCGCTGTCAAATCACCGTCGTACCACCGTCAAACGTACCACAACGCTACCGAAGTGCCCGAAATCGTCAACGAAGGTACGGACGCGTATTGTAACCTTAACACTTATGCTGCTCATATTCATATATATGGTAGACATGTTTATATACTGAAACTTTATCGTGGGTTGTCAGTTGTACATACAGCTTGTTACGGGTTATAGTCTTGATAACGCCGTTGGGTTTTCCTAGCGCTGAGGACACGATGGGAGATCGTGGCACTGGTTTATGTGCAAACATAGTGTGGGGCTTTACATATTGCTGTGTGCTTATGTTCTGTCCATTGTTGATCATGCATCTGTTGTGTGCTTATGTATTGACATGTTGTTATGTTGTTATGACTATTTGTTGCCTATATATGACTTATTTGAGCATAAGGTTAACCGTTACTTGAGATCCAATTGGGAATTGGATCTCAGTTGTAGCTCCACGTTCAGGAGGATCAAGGGTGGAGGAGAGCGGCAAGTAGCCGATGTAGGCGGATTGGAAGAGCTTATATGTTTTAGCATTTGAACTATTTAGATATAGTCTTTTGGAATCAACAGATGACTGTATAAGGATGACTACACTATGGTTAGGTACTTCTAGATATTCAGTTACTCGTTTAATCGAAATGCTCGACTCTGATCACGGTTTGTTTAAAGAAAAAAAATCGATATTTTAAATTGGGATGTTACATTTATTCTCTTTTTTATTGTTGTTAAAGAAGCATCAATAAAGATAAATTAAAAAAAAATTGATAAATACGAAAATGTCTTATATTTAATATTAAGATAAACTCTACAAATATATCTTATATTATTGGCTAAATTTGTTCGCTGCCTACCCGCTAAGAAACGCTTCATCCTTTTACTATTATATTGATCACCCCCACGTCACACGCAATTCGCGTTACTAACGAGTTTAATCTTCAAAAAAAATTATGCGTTCTGTCTTTATTATAAAGATACACCTTATAAAAAATACATGTGATTCTTATAAGATAGCTGAAATATTTTAATTCCACACAGAACAAATGTGTAAATTTAATAATGGACAATTTTGCTATTAACACTTCTAAAAAAGTATATATTTTGGGGTATAATAGTAGATATAGAAACACAGATTAACTTCCCTTATTTTTTACACCGTGGTCCCATCAATCTACTCTGTATTATTTTAATACTTTTAAATAAAAAATGTCACTTCGACCACATAAAAATAATTTTATTTCAGTTAATCAAAGAAAATTCTGAAATTTGCATGAAACGAAATTGTTCATTATTAAACTTACACATTTTCCCTTTCATTGTTAAAATGATAAATAGACGATTTTAAATTATTATTAATTTTGTTAGAAAAAACACATTACTTGGGACCTAATGTGATAAAAGTTTGTTAAGCAGTCTATAATTTGTAGCTAGAGTGCGGTATAGATTTTACTCTATACTATATTATATTATAAACTTTTCAATAATGATTTCATAAAATAATTGTACCGCGTGCATGTGAAACCTTCCTCTCTCTTCATTTGGTGCTTGCCCAGAGCCCCACTACCAATTTGTCTTGTTTTCTGGACAAACTTTAAACTTTTTTGTCTTTTCTTCATTTAGTTTTTTTTTTTTTTTTTTTAACGACTTATGTGGCTACGTGACATCAAATGAACGGTTTAGATTGATGCAAGAGACTTGGGGTTATGCTAGAGTCTATAAGTAGCAGTCAATTAAAAGCAACCATAGAGAAACACCACGCACCCCATCTCATGGAGGCCGTCAAAGTCATCTCCATAACTACGATCAGAGCACGAAGATGTCATAAAAATGGCGAGTCACCTGAACAAATCGATCTGAATCCATGGGATCTTCAATTTCTATTACATGGGTATGGTCAAAAGGGGCTTCTATTTCGCAAACCCTCCTCCTCCTCCACATCATCTTCAATACACAGAGAATCAGTGATCGAGCACCTGAAGGAGTCACTTTCTTCCGCCCTCGACTTCTTCCTGCCGCTGACCGGCCGTCTTGTTGTCGTCCCCCGTGGAAGCGGTGATGACGCTTACTCTGTATTCATCACGTGTAACAACACCGGAGTAAGCTTTGTTCATGCCATCACAGAGAACACTACAATTGCCGACGTCCTTGAACCAACTTATGTTCCTCCAATTGTCTCCTCTTTTTTTCCACCAGGTAATATCAAGTGCTTTGAAGGAACTCGGGTTCCATTAATGGTGGTTCAAGTCACAGAGCTCTTGGATGGCATCTTCTTGGCTTGTTCCATGAACCATTGTATTGCTGACGTGAAGCCTTACTGGAATTTCTTAAACGCATGGGCTCAGATCTCTCGAAATGGTCTCAACCCCATAGCCCCGAATTCAAAGCTCGCTTCATTTAAACGATGGTTACCTCATGGGAATATTGATCGCCCAATAACAATCCCATTCAGAGCAATGATAGAGAATCATCATCTCAAGGAGTCAACAAAGACGACTCAATCACCACCATTTTCGAGGAGCATCTTTCACTTTAACAGAGAAAAAATTGCTCAACTCAAAACAAAGGCTAATTCCGAGATACAAGATGGTGTCACCAGCAACAAAATCTCCTCCCTGCAAGCTGTTTTAGCCCATGTTTGGAGGTCTTCGATAAGAAATCAGAACCTTGACCCGGAAGATAAAGTCACTTACGGATTCCTCATATCTGCACGTTCCAGAGTTTCAAATCCACCAATTCCAGACAACTATTTTGGAATTACCGTGCAATTCACCACTGTGACGATGAAAGTAAGGGACTTAGTGGGACATGGAGGCCTAGGGAAGTTTGCTTCAGAGATGAACAGGGCAATCTCATCATGCACGGAAGAGAAGATCAAGAGGGACTTTGAAGCTTGGACACGAAATCCAACAATGTACACAGAGCATGCCACTATCGGAAAGTTTATGAAAACCAGCAGCTCCCCAAGAGCCAACTTTTATAACCTCGACTTCGGCTGGGGGACGCCTGTGGCGGTTCGTGGTGGCCAAGCAAATGCAAAGCAGTGGAAGCTGATGGCTGATGCCGGAGCAGAAGAAGGTAGCTTCGACATTGAGTTGTGCGCTTCTTATGAAATATTAAAGGCTTTGGCAAGAGACCCTGAGTTCATGCATGCGGTAGAATTGCCTCGGTCGCCGGCGGAGTTATCACCGTCAGGTAAAGTCGCACGGACTCGACTATGACATGGAGCAATTCTGTCCTCCATGGTCGGTAATATTGTATATTTCTTCTTTAATATGATAAAATGTGGTTTTTAAATCTTGTACCTATGTGATGATAAAAAAAATATAATGAATATCTTATTTTTAGTGAAAAAAAGATTTTTTCCCCTATTTGTATAGACAAGTAATTAAATAATACCAGAAAAGATACTAGGATTTTTTTTGACATTTGACTTTTTAAGATTTTTTTTAACAATATTTCCCTAACCTTGAGCCCTAAATGAAAATCTCCCCCCTAATTATGGTGCTTGGCCTCTATCTTTGTCTTTTTTTGTCTCCATATCCACAAAAAATACTGGACCACCTAGATATTTTTGGATATGGCCATTTATGCTCTCTCTCTCTCTCTCTCTCTCTCTCTCTCTCTCATCGCCTCGCTTGTCAGAAATTCTATCGACCACCACCTATCCAGACGAAAGATCTTTAATGACATATAATTGCATGAAGGAGAAACTGATCAACGAAAATAAGTACGTAAAGATTGTCTGATATACATATAAGAAAAATAAAATATTTCACTAGGTGATGAAATGGTGAAGAAAATAAATGTGAAGTGTCACGTATTTTTAGATAACGATTAATAATAAAAATAAAAACTGTATTTTTAATCCTTTGATTTCATATATACTATGTTTAATTTTAGTTCCTTAAATATATATAGTGTTTTTTTCTCATTCCTCAAACTCTGATGCTGTTTGGAAAAATAATGACGTCAAAATTTAAAATATTGACAAAATATTTTCAAACGTTGATATATTATGTTTAGTTCTAAAAAATAATAATGATTAATACAGATCATCATTTGGGACCACTGATCGTGTAATGCCCTAAAATTTGACGTAGGGTAAATATCATAAATTGGTAGAATATACCTATTGAAAATAGGTGAATATGAGGTCTCAAACACCTTGTATTAAATTCATCTTGTTATTGGGACAATTTCTCCTAAGATTGAATAATGCGCGAAAAGGTATAATACCCCAATTTTCATAATACATGTAAATATTATATTTTGATAAATAACACCTATTACAATAGGTGAATATGTGGTCTCAGAACAAGTGAAATAATTATCTTATTTTCTGAAGGTAATTTCTTATGAAATTAGGAGGAATAAAAAGCTAAAATACCTGAGTGAAGATATGGGTTACAAAATACCCTGGGAATGTTATGATAAATTCTAAAAAGGCAACTAAATCTATTAAAATAGAAGAGTATGTTATCTCTAAATTTATAACTGATTTATTATCATTATTAGGGGAATTTTCTTTGGATTCTAGTAAATCCAAATCCAATTTTCTAAATCTTATTGAGGATCATAGAATTTCCTAAGATTATCATAATGTAGTATAATCTTAATTATGTCATTTTAACAATTTAAAGTCATCAGAGGATGGTAAAATCGATTAGAGGAAATTAGTAACAATTATTGGGCAATTGAAATTGCAATAATTGAGACACTTTATTAATTTTTGAAATTAGTTAATAGTTGATTTATAAAGGTCATAATTAAAGAAATATCAATTGAATTAAGGATCAAATGATAGTTAGAAGCTAAAATTAGCACACAAGAAGTTATTAATCATCAAAATTAAATTAGAAACCTTGTCAATTTTGGTAGTTAAGCCTAGTAACCCCTAAAACATGATGTTAGAAGTTAAAATTGGGATTTAAAATAAATATTCCTAATTTATTTCTATGGGACGAAAATTCCTGTTTAAAGGTAAATAAATGGAAGAATTAAATTATATTAACCATGAATCCAAAATCTAAGTAGACCAATGGGAGAATTACCTTCTTTAGTCATGTGAGAACATTAAAAATATAATTGCATAACTAAAATTAAGGGGGGGGGACGAATTTTTAAGAGAAAAGGGAGGAAGAATAATTTCAAATGCAAAACACATAAGTCAAGAAGTGTATGGGAGAAGCTCCAAAGACTTGGTGAGCAAGTTGTCTAGCTTAATGAGCAAGTTGTTGTTAATTAAATAAAATTAAATGAGAACCTATAGCAATTAAATCATAACTTGCAATAATGAAACTAAGTGTTTAAAATAAATACATATTTGAGATCAGTGAATTATGAGCGTCAATTTGGCTATTCCCAAAGTTAATTTCGGTTACATATAAAAGTCATACCTAAGTGTTTTGAGAATTAAAAATCACCATAAATCTAACCATAAAATTAGGATTCCAAAAGTGAAATTGGATTTTGAATTAAAGCACCCACTTACACCTAACTAAATTAGGATTTTGGAGAAATTAAGGCAACTTGGGAAAGAAGTAGACTAACTTGGGGACAAAGCAAAAACTTGTGAGGGAAGGGGGGAGTGAAGGACGGTCAAGGAGGGGGAAGGGACAAGATTTATTATCTCCTCCCCAAGTAATGAATGAATGGGCAAGATTAAAGGAGAGTTGCTTGATGTTTAACTCTCCTTGCCTATAAATAGAAGCTTTCCCTTCACCATTTCCCCACCAATTCACCAAGGCATCACCGAAAATTTGGAAGGGAGAGTGTAGGAGAGCTTCAGGAAATAGGAGGCAAGTGCTCTTCAAGAGGTAAGGGAGTTTTTAGTTCATAGTTCAAGTTCTTAGTTTATGAAGTAGAAATGCTAGAAATGTTATTTTGATCTTCAATCTTCCAAATATAGTTTTATTTTCATGTTTTTATGGTTTCCAATGGCTTTATTTCGAAAAATTGATGAAGAAGAAGTTATAGCAAAATTTTTGGAAGATTAGGATCAAAATAGCGAAGCTCTGGCGAAATCTCCTCAAACAGTGATTTCTGGAGTCAGGGGTAAAAACGTCAGTATTTTATGATGAAGATGATGTTCTAAAATTCTGAGAAAATTCATGGTGAAAGTAGATGTCTAGGGCTTTCTAAATCTATAAAGAGTGTATCATTTGAAGCTCTGTAAAAAAAGATAAAAATCTCAGAAGTTAGGCAATGTTTTCTGTGCGAAATTCTGGGCAGTATTTAAAAACGTGAAATCTGGGAATTATCCATGAATTCTGGGTAAGTTCCAGTATTTTTCATCAAAAATAGACTTCTCAAGGATTCCGGAAAATTTTACGGATCCTCATTTTGATTTTTCTAGAATTAGTTATGATGTTTCAAAGTTACTGAAAAATCTGCCCAGAAAATGCTGCACCACATTTTTGAAGAAATGTAAGGGCAAAATTGTAATAATAAAGCCATCAAGGGTAGAATGGTAAATAGAGGTGGAAATATCTCTTAGAATGTTATTCTAAGTGATATGGTGATATGTTAGGATATCCTGGAAGTCCAAAGCCGAAATCAAAGGTCGGATGTTTGACGACTATGCGGTAAAAGGTACGGACGCGTATTGTAACATTAACACTTATGCTTATGGTATGGTTATATATGATAATTGTTTTCACATGTTGATACTCTGTTTTGAAATTGCTCATGGATTTGAGTTGTATACGGGTTATAGTCTTAATAACACCGTTGAGTTTTCCTAGCGTTGAGGACACGATAGGCCATCGTGGCACTGGTTATGTGCAGACTTGGGTAACATACATATTGCAGTGGCTGTGTTATGTTACTTGCTGATATGGTTTTGAAAGTTATAAATGTGAATATATTATTGTGATACCTGTCATATACTGTTTACATAAGCATGAGGTTAACCGTTACCTGAGGTCCAATGGACATTGGACCTCAGTCTTAATGAACAGTACAGGAAAGAAACCGGGATAGAGAAGGTACCGGCAGATAGAGCCGTAAAGAGGCAGCGGGCAAAGGCAAAGGTCGGTAGCAGTAGAAGTTATAAGAACTTAGCTTCTGGCTCGAATTTAACAAAGTTACTTTAAACAGTTTGGTGTCTAAGGTTGGGTTAATCTATCCGGGAAGCCAATCAGTCACCGTATAAGTCGGTGAGGCCCCCATGATAGACCCCTACCTGGCCAATCTGTTTGATTAACTGATGTTAGGTTCTAAGCCATAGGTTTAGTTAAGACTGGTTTTAACAGAGAAATGTATTTAAATCTCTGTATAATGTATCACATGAATAATCCTTCGGGATATTTAATTTATCAGCTTATGTTGGGCATCATTATATGTCTGGGCATTTTTATATCAGATACTCGTTGTCCGGATCTTAGCGCACGCTATCAATTTCCGCAGTACTCTAAGCTGTAACATATCAAACTCTGTTGTTTTTCTTAAAACTAAGTGTCGACCGACACGATTTTCGAACCTGGAATTTGGGATGTTACAAAAGGTCCCTAAAACATTAGATAATTTGCAAATAAGTCCCTAAAATATTTATGGGTTATAAAATACCCTGAGAAAATTATGATAAAATCCTAAGAGACAACTAAATATTTATTAAAAATTGGAAAGTATGTTGTCTCTAATTTATATAATTTATTAAATTATTACCTTGGAAAAATTACAGGAGAAAAATCTAAAAGTATTGGGGGACCATATTGGACCCCATGATTTTTAATATTATGCATGGTGCATAAATTACCAATGTCAGTGAAATAGTTGTGAGATAATAATTATTACTAATTAAGAAAATTGTCAACAATTAGTAAGTGATTAATTAGATAATTAATGACTAATTGTTTAGACATAAGATAAAGAGAAAAAGATGGAAATTACTTAAAATAAATAAATATATATATATATATATATATATATATATATATATATATATATATATATAAACGAAATTATGAAGAAAAATAAAAAAAAATAAAATGGAAATTAAGAAAAAATATCTAAGATATTTAGTAATTAAATAATATTATAATTGTGATATTTTATAGAGGATAAACGAAAACGGATAGAAATAAAATCCTACCTAGAAAACCATGAACTAAGTTTCTAGAGTCAGAGTATATTATAGACAAGTGAATTTTTATCTCGAATTAGGCTCTCTCCGAAGTCATTTCCGTAACCGACGAAGTGATCATGAGATAAGGCCAAGAAAATATTTTGTGAAGTTAGAACAGATAGTAGAAATGAGAACCGATGGAAAATAATTCATAAACTGGAATCCGGGGATAAGTTGGTAAAAACCAGAGTATATTATTAATCAGTGGATTTTTATCCAGAAGTTGACGTTGGCAGACGCAATTTCCGTAGCCAACGGCGTTTGACCGAAATATTCAGCAGACAACGGAATGTCCTTAATGAGATCAAAAATTTAGATAACCTAAGTATCTTGAAAGAGAAAGAAAAGATCTTCAGGACCTTGCTCCCGGAATTTTGAGATTTCCCAAGATTACGCGATTAGGACACCGAACAGGGAACTTTATCAGATAAAGGCACATATATCAAGAGATGATGCAAGCATGACATCACTTTGATGACTCAGGATGAGGTCATCATAGTGAGGTGTAAGGCCAGGATCGTGCCACCTCAAAAAAGTGCGATCTAATGGCCAGAAACTGACCAGACAGAGTTCAAGGGAATTACCGAAATGCCATTCGTTTTTGCTATAAATAGCCTTCACATTTCTCTTCATTCTTCACAAATCCTAGAGCTTTCTAGAGAGAGATTTTAGAGAGAAGGAGGAGTCTATGGAAATAGCAAAGTGCCAGGTAAATTCTTCGGTCCCTAGTCTTTAGTCTTAAGTTCTTTCGGTAGTTATAGTAGAAATGCTAGAGTAATCTCTAATCTTCCAAGTCAGTTTAGATATCATGTTTTAGGGATAGATATGATATTTATTTCAGAAATATATTGGAGAAAGAGGTATGTCAAAATCTTGGGAGATTAAGATTAAAATAGCGAAGCTCTGGCAAAATCTCGTCGATTTGTCAACCTAAGGGCAAAATGGTAATTTGTACCTAAAATGCCTGTTATGATATCAAATATTGATAAATGTGATATTATCATTATAGGATATCAGTAATCTTGTTCCGCTGTCATTTCGCTGTCGTTCCGCTGTTTTCCGTCAAAAGTACAGTTTATCGTCAACGTACTAAACGCTCGTTAATGAAGGTACGTTCGCGTACTGTAACACTAACTCTGATATTTATGGTATGCGTGTATGTGGTACGTGTGTTGTATGCATGTTGGTGGTGTGTTGTTTGATTACTTAGTGTTGTTAGAGGATAACTGAACATATGCATGCACTGGGAGTGGTATATCTATATTCACTAGGAGTGATACATTTCGCTGGGAGCAGTACATTTGCATTCATTGGGAGTGACATATTTGAGAGTGATTCATTTGTTGTGTTTATATACCGTATATGTAAATATGAGGTTAACCGTTACCTGGGGTCCGTATGCATGGGACCTCAGCTCTTAACATAGCTTTAGGATCGGGAGGTCCGAGGACCGAGGAGAAAGGCAAGAAGCACTTATAGGAACTCGGCTGAAGACCATCTTTTGTTGCCACGGCATGGGTAATGTCAGGGGAATACCTCTGTGGTTGTTTACTTCAAAAATTCTCGGTCTTTGTACCGTTTCTGTAATTAGCCAGACTTACGGCATTTTGAATATATGTATCAGTTACTTTCTTGCTCCGATGCTCTACTTTGATGAAAAAAAATTATATTGCTTTTAAAAAGTTGGGATGTTACAGATCGACGATATTAGGGTTAGGAGGTAGAAAATATACTTGATAAAAATGATAGGACCAAAATTGAATCCTTATTTAAAATTAGAGATAAACTATTGCCTAACAAAAAATTGATAAATTGGCAGTTGTTATCATGTGATGATATGGTTAATGGGATATAATAGATATGTTATTTCTGGGTTATTGTGTAATGGAAAAAGAAACTTTGTTTTTTTTTTTGTTAATTGTCAAACATATATAAATCACACTATTTATATATGTTTATAACTTGATGTGTATTCTATAAATGTGTGCTAATTGATCCTTTTACCTTTTCAACATCAGCATAATATGAGTAATTGCTCGTTTATATAGTTTACTACTTTTGTTTACTATGATCAAGCTTACTACTTTCGTAACCTTCAAAAAAAAAAAAAAAAAAAAAACTCACGAGTCACTGGTAATAAAAGCTAATATATCCTTAAAATTTCTGGAAAAAAAGAAAACAAAATGTTTAATTTCGAAATGCCTTCTAGATTTAGTGAATAATGTTTTATACAGTTAAAAATGACTTGAAGGAGGTCTTATTTGTAGGACTATAAGAGAAGGTTTATTTTAGTTCTATTTATAAATCATATAATTATATTTTTTATATGAATGTACAGTTATACCCTTTATTTATTATTATGTTAAGTTTGAAATAGGAGCAAAGTTAAAAGTTTCTTACATTTTTAGGCACATTTAATGGGGTCTAAAATGTTTTCGTTGTGATCTATATAAAAAAAATGTTGCAAGTAACTCATAAGTAGGACTTTATTTTTTCTTTTATAGACTAAATAATAATAGGACATCCTAAAAAAAAAATTAAAATTAGGTTTCCTTCTTTTTTTTGCTCGGGAAAACATCTCATATATTCCAATAGAAAAGAACCACCTGATGTCTTACAAACTGATAAAGATAAGAGACAACCGTAAACTAGATTAAACCACACAGACAGAAATAGATACAGTGTAACATCCCATTTGAAAACAACAAAATTTTTTTTTAAAGCCAGTTATCAGAGTCGAGCATTCTAGCAAGTGAGTAACTGAAACTTAAAGATATATAACCACAGTGTAATTGTTCTAATACAGTCATCTAACACCCAAAAGAAGACAATTACATAAACTAGAAACATAAAAACTTTGTCTTGCATCCTACATCGTCTGCCTGCCCCTATCTCCACTCCTTGGTTCGCCCAAACCTGAAGCTACAGCTGAGATCCAATTTCCATTTGGATCTCAGGTAATGGTTAACTTTATGCTCAAATAAAACAGTATATGGACAACAACTAATCATAACACATAACAGCAATAAATCACTACATAAGCACACAGCAGATGCATGATCACAACTTTGACAGAACATAAGCACAAAGTAGTATGTAAAGTCCCACAACATGTTTGCATATAACCAGTGCCACGACGGCCCATCGTGTCCTCAGCGCTAGGAAAACCCAACGGCATTATCAAAACTATAACACGTATAAAGCTGTATGTATAACTGACAACTCTAGACAGAGCCTCAATATATAAACATGTCTATCACATATACGTATATGAGCAGCATAAGTGTTAAGGTTACAATACGCGTCCGTACCTCCGTTGACGCTTTCCGGCACTTTCGTCGAATTCTGATACGTTCAACAGTGAATGACGGCGGTATGACAGTGGAAACAGCGGTTCGTGATTTCGGATATCTCAGAGCTTCGCTATGAATTTCTCCGGACTCCTCCTTCTTCCTTTTCTCCCAAATTTTCGAAATTCTCAAAAGAACTTTGTGTGAAGATTATGAAAAGAGTTGAGGGCTATTTATAGAAAAACCCAATGACATTTTCGTAATTTCATTGAACTTTGGCTGATCGAATTCTGACCGTTGGATCGTATTTTGTTGAGGTGGTTTGATCTTGGCCATTCATGATTTGGCCGACCTCCCCCCCATAAGAAGACAAAATTGATGACCTCATCATGCTTGTGTCATCTTGCTTTATCAGATGAAATTCCTGGTTCGGTATCCTGATCGTGAAATTTTGTAAAATCTTAAAATTTCGGGAACAACACGCTGAAGGTCTTTTCTTCCTCTTCAAGAATACTGGGTTTTCCTAACCTTATACTCTTATTAAGGACATTCCGTTACCTACCGAAAATCCTCGGTAGTCGCTACCGGTTACAGAAATGACTTCAGAAATAGCCTACTCCAAGATAAAAATTCACTTGTTCATAATATACTCTGACTCTAGAAACCTAGTTCACGGTTTTCTAGGTAGGATTTTATTTCTATCCGTGGTCATTTATCCTGTTCACTTTTTATTAATATAATATTATTTAATTACCACATGTCTTAATCTTATAATATTATTATTTTACAAATATCTAATTTTATCCTTATCCCTCCCCCTAATTTTCAGCCCACACATAAATATATATATATATATATATATATATATATATATATATATATATATATATATATATAATAATTTTTTTTTTCATTTACCCTAATACTCTATTTATCTTACATTTATTTTTCCCAAAATTTTCCTATTGGTCCATAAGTAATTACATGGATTTAGGCTTCTATAATTTCTTGAAAAATCCTAAGCCATTGAATCCTTACTTTCTAAGATTACATCTTAACCCTTATTAATTATTTAATTGGGCCAAAAATCTCAACCCTTAATAATAATTATTTATATTTATTTTATTTTTCATGTTTCCTAAATTTCTCCAATCTTATAAAATTCCTGAAAATTACTTAATTAATCCCTTAATAATTTCTAATAATTTTCTTAATTAAAACTAATCATTTTCTCACAACAATTTTATTGACATTAATAATTCAAACTCCATGCAAATTATCAAAAATTATAGAGTCAATTTTAGTCTTAGAATACTTTTTAATTTTCCTTCTTTTTATTTTCATAGGAAATAATTTATTAAATTGTCTAAATTAAGGATAATATGCTTTCTAAATTTTTAATAGTTATTCCATGCCTTCTAGAATTTTTCATAATTTTTCTTAGGATATTTTATAGCCCTAAGATGCATTTTTCACTTTTTTGACAATAAATTTCCTCTAATTTTCTTAGTGTTTCCCTTTGAACTCAGACTGATCATATAACATGTTAAGGCCAAAGTCTTCATAAATAGGCATTTTTATTATTGTAACATAATATTCCAGATAATAGTTATCCGGGTATTACATACAGAACACCTAATAACAGTCAGGCAAATGCAATTAAATAAAGCCAAAAGAACAGAGCTTAGATCTCCTCATTAGCAGAACAGGTCCCAGGAGAATTATCCATGCCTATGTGAGCCTCCTCAGCATCCAAGGTTAAAAGTGAAGTCAAAGAAGGTGTTGGCTAGAACACCCATCCGATCGGGCACACCTCCTTAATAGCATTTACTGCAAGTAAATCAGTAACTTTGTTACCCCTCCTTGGGATAAAGTAAATAGAGAACCCAACCTTGTCAGAAAAAAGGCAAACAATATCATGAAGAATACTCCTGCTTCTCCATTCACATAAATTAGTAGATCTAGCTACAACACAAGACACTAATTACAAACAGTCAGACTCAAATATAGCATTGTCTATGCCTAAGTCCATCGCAATCAGTAAGGCTCTTTTCAGAGCTAGCGCTTCTGTCATGAAGGCGGATATAGATTTCACCTTGTCCACATAGCCCCATTGAAAGAGTCCCAAATAATTACGGCACACAATTCCTATAGCAGCTCGGTCTCTCTCCGATAAAAAGGCACCATCAAGATTAATCTTCACACCCCCAGGATCAGGTGGGGACCAATGTATTCCAGGATTCGGATTCTTAGTGATGTCTCCTACTCTACTCCTCAACCTGTAACACCCTATTTTATAAACGTTTCCATAATGTTTCTGATCAGAGTTGAGCGTTGAAAATATTTTTTTCCAAAATAAAGAGTAACTGAATAACATTGTCTGTGGTATATCTAACTGAACATTCAACAGTACATTCATCCGAGTGCTTAATACACCTAAGTACATATCAAATAACAATGTCTTCGCTTGGTTCTTATGCTGGCTTCTTACCCTTGTCCTTGATTCTGTTCCCCTGAGATCCTGAAGCTAAGGTAGGGGCTGAGGTTCAATACCCATTGAACCTCAGGTAACGGTTAACTTCATGCTTATGTAAACAGTATATGACAGGTATCACATAATAAGAACACAATCACTATTTCAAATTCATAACAACATGTAAGGCAATAACAAAACATAGTCACTGCAATATGTATGTTATCCCAGTCTGCACTATTCACCAGTGTCACGATGACCAATTGTGTCCTCAGCGCTAGGAAAACTTAACGGCGTTATCATGACCATAACCCGTATTCAATTCAATATTTAAAGAGCAAAGTTTCAAAACAGGGTCTCAACATGTGAGTACAACTATCATATATAAGCATATCATAAGCATAAGAGTTAAGGTTACAATACGTGTCCGTACCTTCATTGACGAGTTTGGTACGTTTTGTTAGTTAGAATGCGTTCACAGTTATCCTATAAGGGGAATATCGCCTCTATTAATTCCCAAATATTATTTCAAGAGATATCTTGGCCACAAATGACAATTTTACCCTTGGTGGATTTATTTTTTAATTATTTCCACAAAATTTCGGAAAAAAACGTTGGTTCAGCATTTATGGCCAGAATTTTGCCTAACTTTGAAAAATCATAACTAATTCCAGAAAAATCGAAATGAGGATCCGTAAAATTTCCCGGAATCCTTGGGATCTCTATTTTCGAGGAAAAATACTGGAACTTACCCAGAATTCAAGAAAAATTCCCAGTTTTTAAAGTTTCCAACCTCTGCCCAGAATTTTCCCCAGAAAACGTGGCTTATCTTCAAGAATTTTTATCTCTTAGCACAAAACTTCAAATGACACACTCTGTATATATTTGGAAATCCCTATATGTCTATTAATTTATTCAGAATTTTAGAACCTCATTTCCTTCATAAAATACTAGCATTTTTGCTACTGGCTCCTGAAATCGTTAACCGATGAAATTTCGCCAGAGCTTCGCTATTTTGATTATAATCTTCCAAAAATTTTGCTATACTTCTTCTTCATCAATTTTTCGAAATAAAGACAATTTTAGCTATAAAACATAAAAACAAAATATACTTGGAAGATTAAAGATCAAAATAACATTTCTACTAAAATTATATAAGCTAAGAACTAAAAACTAAAAGCTTCCTTACCTCTTGGAGAATCTTGCTTCTTGTTCTTGAAGCTTTTCCACACACTCCCACACTCTCTAATATTTCGGCCTATGCTTGGTGAATTGGTGATAAATTTGTGAAGCATGATGCCTCTATTTATAGCAAACTAATGGTTAACTTCCTAGCATCTTTAATTCCATTTTAACCATTGGATTAAACTTAGTAAAGAAGTCTAAATCTTGCCCCTACACCTCTTCTCAAAACCGCCACCTCCCCCCCTTCTTCTTAGATTTTTGCTTCATCTCTTATTTACGCCAAATGTTAATTTAGTTAGGTGTAAGTTCGAATTTTTATTCAAGATCTAATTTCACTTTTGTAATCATAATTTTATGACTAGATTTATGGCTATTTTAAACTTCCTAAAACACTTGGGTATGAATCACAAGAGTATACGAAAATGACTTTGGGAATAGCCAAGTTCAAGCCCATAATTTACTGGTTTCAAATATCTACTTATATTTAATACTTAGTTTTAATATTTCAAGATATGATTTAATTTCTATGGATTCTCATTTACTTGTGTCTGATTAAAGAATAAACTTGCTTCTTAAGTTTTCACTTTGGATTTCAATCCATTATTCATCTTGGTTTATTTTTGACTTTCTTTACTACACACACACATACACAACTCTTAGACACACACACTCACAACTCACACACACACTACACGCCCCCTTCCCCCTTTTCTCTCTCCTTATCCTCTTCCATTTTATCTCTTAAAGTCTTGATTGGTACTTTGCCATTAATGTTTTGATTTACATGTGTTTTTATTAAACAATCCATTTCTTCCTCCTATATCAATGTTGTAACATCTCATTTTTCAAAAGCGGAATGAGGTACTTTCATTAGAGTAGAGCATCAGAGCAATTTAAAAGAGAGAGTATCTGATAAACATCATGTTGAGGTACCTAGTTGCTTATACAACAGTACAAAGGTCTGAATATTTACTGATATGGGAATACAAGTCCAAAAAGAAATTCTTTGGCTGGGACTCTAAGCATGCTGCTTGCCCTTATCTTTGGTGCTTAGTCCTCCTGATCCTGAAGCTATATTAAGAGCTGAGGTCCATGCATCGAACCTCAGGTAGCGGTTAACCTCATACTTATGTAAACAATATATGTATGACATCACAGCATTAATCAACACATAAGTATATAGCAGATGCAAGATTAATATATCCACCGTACACATCACATGTAAGGTGATCTATGCTAACAATACACATCGCATGTAGAGTTATCTATACAATTCACATGTATAGTTATCCATGTTAACAATACACATCACATGTAAAGTTATCTATACAATTCACTTGTATAGTTGTCTATCACATATAAGCATACAATAAGCATCAGAGTTAGTGTTACAGTACGCGAACGTACCTTCGTTGACAAGTGATTAGTACGTTGACGATAAAATGTACTTTTGACGGAAAACAGCGGAACGACAGCGAAATGACAGTGGGACAAGATTACTGATATCCTATAATGATAATATCACATTTATCAATATTTGATATCATAACAGGCATTTTAGGTACAAATTACCATTTTGCCCCTGATCCCCTAATCGGCGGAATTTCGCCAGCACTTCGCTATCTTGACCCTAATCTTCCAGAATTTCCACATATCTCTAACTCCAATATATTTCCCAAAATAAATATCATATCTATCCTAAAACATGATATCTAAAATATACTGGAAGATTAAAGATCTACTCTAAAACTCTAAGAACTACCAAAAGAACTTAAGACTAAAGACTAGGGACCGAAAGACTTACTCAGAGCTTCGCTATGAACTTCTTGCTCCTCTTCTAGAGCTTCTCTCTCTAACTTCTCTCTAGGATTGTGTGAATTGGTGAAGAATGAAGAGGAATGATGGCCTATTTATAGAAAAGCCCAATGGCATTTTCGTAATTCCTTTGAACTTTGTCTGATCAGTTTCTGGTCGTTAGATCGCACTTCTTGGAGGTGGCAAGATCTTGGCCTTACACCTCTCAAGGATGATGTCATCCCTGCTGCATTATCAAGCCTTATGTCATCTTGCTTTATCAGGTAAAATTCCTGATTCGGTATCCTGATCGCGAAATTTCGTAAAATCTTAAAATTCCGGAAGCAGTACCCTGAAGGTCTTTGCTTCCTCTTCAAGAATACTGGGTTTTCCTAACCTTATTCTCTCATTAAAGATATTCCGTTATCTGCCGAAAATCCTCGGTATTCGTGTCCGATTACAGAAATAACTTCGGTCGGTACTAACTTCTGGATAAAAATCCACTGACCAATAATATATTCTGGTTTTTCCTAACTCATTCCCAGAATCTCACAACGGAATTACTTTCTATCCGTGGTCATTTATCCTGTTCATTTTTCCTCTGATTATTATATTATTATCTAATTAACACATGTTTTAATTATATTATTATTTTAATGCAAATATCTAGATATTAATTTCTTAATTTTCATTTCATTTTTCTTTATTTTTCTTCTAATTTTCGTTTATATATATATATATATATATATATATATATATATATATATATATATTTTAAGTAATTTCCACCTTTTTCTCTTTATCTTATGTCTAAACAATTAGCTATTAATTATCTAATTAATCACTTACTAATTGTTGACAATTTTCTTAATTAGTAATAATTATTATCTCACAACTATTTTACTGAAATTGATAATTTATGCATTATGCAAAATATTAAAAACCATGGGGCAATTTATGTTCCCCAAAATGATATTTAATTTTGCTTCATTATTTTCCAAGGAAAATAATCTCATAAATTACCTAAATTAGAGACAACATACTCCCTAATTTTTAATAAATATTTAGTTGCCTTTTAGGATTTATCATAATTTTCTCAGGGTATTTTATAACCCATAAATATTTTAGGGACCTATTTGCAAAGTATCTAATGTCTTAGGGACCTTTTCGCACATTATTTAATCTCAGGAGAAATTGTCCTAATAATAAGATAAATTCAATACAAGGTGTTTGAGACCTCATATTCACCTATTTTCAATAGGTATATTCTACAAATTTATGATATTTACCCTACGTCAAATTTTAGGGTATTACAAATGTGCACCGATTTTACTCCCTTTCTTCCCCTTTTTAATTTGTGATTTGATTGTATCTTATTATAAAAAGAAGTCTTCCATTTGTTGATTTTAAATTCACAAGAATTTAGGATTAAAGGTTAATATAATCTCTTCACTCTTTAATTAGTAATTTTCGCCACTTTTATTAGTTAAAGAGAGAATTAATTAATCCTTGGTTACTATTACTAATATAGTGTTTTAGGGGTTGCTAAACTTAATTACCAGAATTTGACAAGGTTTCTAATTTAATTTTGATGATTAACAACTCCTTGTATGCCAATCTTAGCTCATAAATATCATTTGGTCCTTAATTTAATTGATATTTTCTTAATTATGACCTTTATAAATTAATTATTAACTAATTTCAAAAATTACTAAAGCATCTCAATTATTGCCATTCCAATTGCTCAATAATTGTTACTAATTTCCTCTAATTGATTTCATCATCCTCCGATGATTTTAATTGCTAAAATGGTATAATTACGATCATACTAAATTATGATAATCTTAGGATATTCTATGATCCTTAATAAGATTTAGAAAAATTAGTCTTTAGGCTTCCTAAGTCTAGAGAAAATTGCCTAGGAATAAAAATAAATACAACACCAAAATTTGAGACTACATATTCACCTATTTAAAATAGGTATTATTTATGAAAATATAATATTTAAGATAGATAATTATCCGGGTATTACACAACTGATTTAGATTACCCCAGAATTCAGCATTACTTCTGCTAGCCAGTTCCACAACCGTGACCGGATCCGGTTCAATATGATTAAAAACAAAGTTGTTTCTTTGTTTCCAGATGAACCAAAGTGTCCAGCATGCAAGTGATAAAATAAAATCATCCAAGGATTGCTCACATGAGATCCTGAGCCACCAGGCATTAAAGTTCAATATTTCAGCAACACGAAACCGACCACCCAAAATGCTACCAAACCAAGCACCTCTAGTCCATGGGCAGATGAAAAACAAATGTTCAATGCTCTCTTCAGCTATACCACATATGGAACAAGTCTTAATCCGGGACCTCTTTCTCTTATACAACTCGTCATTAGTGGCAATTGCATTATTAAGGATCCGCCATATGAAATTTTGGACCCTTGGAATAACCTTCAACCGCCAAACAGACTTCCAGCAGGACTTAGGAAGAACAATGGAGGAGCTGGCTTTGTTAGCAACATTATAAGTCATTTCTTTCCTCATGTGATAACCTGCCTTCACCAAAAATTCACCATTTTTTGCTGGTGCCCACACAAATTAGGTTTCCTTCTCTCGAAACGAAATGCATTCGATTATCTGGTCCCCCGTAATTATGTACTTGGCCCCATCTCATTCAAATTAAAATACGGAACCACTTATAGTTCTTTGGCTCTGGCCATTGATGCTATCCCTCTCTCAAACGCACGCTGGTCAGAAATTGTCTTCCACCACCAAGTATCCTGCAGCGCGGCAGAGATTTTTAATGATATATAATTGAATGGAGGAGAAATAGATTAACCAAAATTTCTCATTCCATGTTTTTCTGTTGTGTGTTTGTTAGGCACTTATCATGCTAATTTAGGGATGTGGACATTTTATTTTTATTTTCTATACATTTATTTATTTCAATTAAATTATATGATGCATCCTAAAATATTTTTTTACATCTAATATCTCAAATAAATTAATTTGTATTCTGAAATATTTTAAAAATTAATTAATTTGAAATACTGGGTGTAAAAAATATTTTAAGATAAAGCATATGATTTAATTAAAATAAATAAAATATATTTAACAAAAATGTATACACCCCAAAATAAGGAGATAAGCACCTAAAAACAAAAGTATGGAATGAAAAACCCGAAAATGAGTATGTAAAGAACGTCTGAAATACATTTAAGAAAAATAAAATATTTCACTAAGTGATGAAATGCAAAGAGGGACAAAATAAATGCGAAATGTCAAGTACTTTTAGATAACAATTAATAATAAAAAGAAAATTTTCATTTTTAATCCTTTGATTTCATACTATCTTTCATTTTAGTTTCTTAACTATATAAAGTTTTTTCCCCCTCATTCCTCTAACTCTGACACTGTTAGGAAAAATGATGACAATAAAATTTTAAATATTGACAAAATATTTTCAAATGTTGATATATTATATTTGATTCTAAAAAATAATAATGATTAATAAAAATAATCATATGGGACTACTGATGGTGTTAGGAGACTGAAAATATACATGATAAAATTATAGAACCAGATTGAAACCTTGTATAGAATTAGAGATAAACTATTACCTAACAAAAAATTGATAAATTTTAACTAGATGTTACATTTTTGTTTTGTGTAGGATTTGATGTAAATATATCACTCTATTTCATTCTTAATATAAAAGTTAGGCTAAAATATATTTTTAGTCTTCTAGGTTTTATATAAGACATACTTTTAGTCCCTTAACTTTATAAAGTATACATTTAATCCTAAAACACTAACACCGTTAATATTGCTAACGGAAAATGCTAATGTAGCAAACTCAAGTGATGACTACTATCATTTAATTAAACAAATTTTATATATTCTTTAATTTACCCATATTTTAAATTTAAATTTAATAACATTTAATTACACAATCATCACTTAAGTTTACACTGTCATCACTTAAGTTTGCATTTTCCATTAGTAAAATTAACGGTGTTAAAATTATAGGACTAAAAGTATACTTTATAAAGTTAAGGGACCAAAAGTATATCTCATGTAAACTTAAAGGACTAAAAGTATACTTTAACCTAAAAGTTAGTTACAATTATAACAAAAACATATATGTATGTGTGTATATGTATTAATGTTTTTACTTTTTATATACCATAATAGATATTGCTCGTTTATATTCCATCTAGTCCCTAATTAATTAATTTCATTTATTTTATCTAACCAATTAAGTAATTTTTATATTAAGTGTAACACCACTAATTCTACACTAGTTATTATGCCTATTAGCATGTAATATTTATGAATATTATCATATAAATGGAGCGATAGTGTGTATGAGTTGGGTTAAGCATATGAGTAAATGATAATACATGGCTATAAATTTAAAACTAATTTGGTGTATCCGATCGGAGATAATACCAGTACAGTTATCCAAGTATTTAAATACTAAACATTTATAAGTATAAACATAGTCCAAAATATTAAAAACTCCTTTCAAGTTTTCACAATGCTACTTACTTTTTATATTGTCTCCTGATCATGAAGCTAGAATTAAGTCTGAGATTCAATTGGATTGAGTCTCAAGTAATAGTTAACCTCATATATAAATATAAACACTATATGATAGATATTCATAACATTCAGCATCATAATATGGAGTAGTAGAATTAGGGGGCTAGGGTTGGCCCCCTCCCCTTAAAATTACAGAAAGAACCCAAATTTTTAGGGAATTTCTTTCAGCCTCATAAAAAATGCATGATTTTCACTTTAGTCCCTCTATGTAAAGTTATGTGGAGGGACTAGAATATAGTTTATGGCCTGAAATATAGTTTCATGAACATTTGGGTTCTATCATGTAATTTTTGCCTCCTAATAGCAATTCCTAGCTCTACCCTTGATAATACATAGCACATAACAAATATAATGTTAACAGCATATGCACTCACCAATGCCTCGTATTCTTGAAACCCACACTCAATCACCACTGCACCGATTGAACTTCCAGAAACATGGTTCAACTTCTAAAATTTGTAACTCCACTAGTGCAAAAAAAAAAAAACTTTAAGACTGCCTCATTTAGACCGGATTATAGAGAATCAGGTCTTAAAAGTATGACCGGTGGTAGTTTTGTAAATATAAATAAATTTTTTGACTGGATTATAAAGGATCCGGTCTTAAAAATATGACCGGTGGCATTTTCGTAAATATATAGAACATTTTTAAGACCGGATTAGAAAAGATCCGGTCTTAAAAGTATGACTGGTAGCAATTTCGTAAATATTTTGAGAAGACACCGATCAGAGATGAGTCTGAGAATGCGATGCTTTATTCCTTCGCTTAATTGGAATTATATACAGATACTAATAAGTAAATAATCTTTTGACCTAGGAAGTTCCTATAATCTAGGGATTAGAATCAGGAATATAATTACGAAATTCAAAAAACCATAATCTGCTAACTTAATTCCTAAACTCTCTCTAACAACTTAATTAAGATAATTGCATAATATAATCTAGGGATTACAATCAGGAATATAATTATGAAATTAAAAAAATCATAATATGCTAACTTAATTATGAAAATATCTCTAACAACTTAATTAAGATAATTGCATAATATAATTGTATATGTTAACTAATTAAATATGAACTTCCAACAAATATATAGAACACTTTTAAGACCAGATGTATAAAATGTCTGGTCTAAAAGGTCTAAAATATGAATTTTTTATTTTCCTGCTCTGAAAATTGAATTTCTCTCTCTTATACTTTTAAGACCAGATGTTTAAAAAGTCTGGTCTAAAAAGTCTAAAAGATGAATTTTTTATTTTCCCGCTCCAAAAATTGAATTTCGCTCTCTAAATCTCTAGAAAATAGACTTTTAAGACTGGATATTTAAAATGTCCAGTCTAAAAAGTATACTTTTAAGACCAGATGTTTAAAAAGTCTGGTTTAAAAAGTCTAAAAGATGAATTTTTTATTTTCCCACTCTGAAAATTAAATTTCGCTCTCTTAAACTTTTAAGACCGAATGTTTAAAAAGTCCAGTCTAAAAAGTCTAAAAGATGAATTTTTTATTTCCTCACCTCAAAAATTTATTTTCGCTCTCTAAATCTCTAAACAATAGACTTTTAAGACCGAATATTTAAAAAGTCCGGTCTAAAAAGTACTTTTAAGACCGGATGTTTAAAAAATCTGGTCTAAAAAGTCAAAAAGATGAATTTTTTATTTTCCCGCTCTGAAAATTGAATTTCGCTCTCTTAGACTTTTAAGACTGGGTGTTTAAAAAGTCTGACCTAAAAAGTCTAAAAGATAAATTTTTTATTTTCCTGCCTCAAAAATTGATTTTCGCTCTCTAAATCTCTAAAAAATTGACTTTTAACACCAGATATTTAAAAAGTCCGATCTAAAAAGTCTAACAGGATGAATTTTTTATTTTCCCGCTCCGTGTAATACCCCAACTTTCATAATATATGTAAATATTATATTTTGATAAATAACACCTATTACAATAGGTGAATATGTGGTCTCAAAACTAGTAGAATAATTACCTTATTTCCTAAGGTGGTTTCTCATGAATTTAGGAGGAATAGAAAGCTAAAAATTTCTAAGTGAAGTTAAGGGTTATAAAACACTCTGAGAATATTGTGAGCAATCCTAAGAGGCAACTAAATATTTAATAGGGGAATATGTTGTCTCTAAATTTTTAACTGATTTATCATCATTTTTAGAGAAATTTTCTTTGGATTCTAATAAACCCAAATCCAATTTTCTAAATCTTATTGAAAATCATAAAATATCCTAAGATTATCATAATGTAGTATAATCTTAATTATGCCATTGTAACAATTTAAAATCATCGGAGGATGATAAAATCAATTAAGAGGAAGTTAGTAACAATTATTGGGCAAATGAAATTGCATAATTGAGATACTTTAATAAGCTTTGGAATTAGTTGATAATTAATTTATAAATGTAACATCCCAAATTCCAGGTTCGAAAATCGTGTCGGTCGACACTTAGTTTTAAGAAAATCACAGAGTTTTGAGATTGCTACAGCTCAGAGTACTGCGGAAATGGATAACGTGCGCCAAGATTCGGATAATGAGTATCTAATATAAAATGCCCAGACATATGATGATGCCTCGACATAAGCTGATATTTTAAATATCCTGAAGGAATATTCATGTGATACAATTTACAGAGATTTGAATACATTTCTCTGATAAAGAAAGTCTTAAATTAGACCTATGGCTTGGAACCTAACATCAATTAATCAGACAATTTGGCCAGGTCGGTGTTCAATCTAATGGGAGTCTCACCAACTCTATGGCGACTTGTGACAACCCACCGATGAAACCTTCCTTAGTTTAAGCACCAAATGGTCCGAAATAACTTTGTTAAATCCGTGCCAGAATACTCTGCCAGAAACTAAGTCCTAATAACTTCTACCGACCTTCGTCTTCAATCACTGCCTCTTCACAGCTCTTTCTACCGGCACCTTCTCTATCTCGGTTTCTTCCCTATACTATTCATTAAGACTGAGGTCCAATTCCCGTTGGACCTCAGGTAATGGTTAACCTTATGCTCAAGTATGACAGTATGCATGATAGATATTCATTTACATTTCAGCATATAACTATACATAGCACACAACACATGTATCAATTCATATCTCAACAATACCTACATAGCACACAACCCATGTAAGGTCCACATAGTTTGCACATAAACCAGTGCCATGCCCCGGAGCGTGTCCTCAACGCTAGGAAAACATCTATACGGCATTACCAAGACTGTAACCCGTTTTCACATTAAAAGCTGAATGTATTTAACAAGGTGACCTAAGACCCTGTCTTAGCCACAGTCCATGACCCAAGACCCAGTCTTGTCCATGACTATATGAATCATCTCATCATATATAAAACATACAAGCAGCATAAGAGTTAGAGTTACAGTACGCGTCCGTACCTTCATTGACGATATCGGGTACTTTCGTCGAAATATGGTACGTTTGACAGCGGTACGATGGCGATACGACAGCGAAAACAACGGTTCGTGTTTTCAGATATCCTATAAGGATTATATCACAGATATGAATATTTAATATCATAATAGTCATTTTAGGTACAAATTATCATTTTGCCCCTAGTTTGATTAGTCGGTGGAATTTTGCCAGAGCTTCGCTATTTTGACTCTAATCTTCCAAAATTTTTCCGTATCTCTTTCTCCATTATATTTTCGAAATAAGTATCATATTTAAACTTAAGCATGATATCAACAACATATTGGAAGACTAAAAGATCAAAATAACATTTCTACCATAACTACCGAACGAAGATAGAATCTTAAGACTAGGGACCGAAGAACTTACCCAGAACCTTGCTACTCCTTCCTCCGAGCTCCTCCCTCTCTCTAACATCTCTCTAGATTTCGAACTAGGCAAGTGATTGGTGAGAAAATGAAGGAGAATGGAAGGGCTATTTATAGAAAAAAACAATGGCATTTTGGTAATTCCTTTGAACTTTGTTTGATCAGTTTCTGACCGTCGGATCACACTTCTTTAAGGTGGCAAGATCTTGGCCATACACCTTACTATGCTGACCCCATCCTATGTCACCAAGGTGATGTCACCAACTTGCTCAAGAAGCTTTCTACCGATAAAGTCCCTGTTCGGTGTTTTAATCACGTAATCTTGAGAAATCTCAAAATTCCGGGAACATAGCCCCGAAGATCTTTTCTTTCTCTTTTAAGATACCTGGGTTATCTAAATTTTTGATATCATTAAGGACATTTCGTTGCCTGCCGAACATTTTTAGACAACCGCTGTCGGTTACAGAAATAACTTCGGAGATAGCCTACTTTGAGATAAAAATTCACTTGTATATAATAAGTCCTTATGTTAGATACTTAGTTCATATATTTTGAGATAGGATTTATTTTCTATCAGTTCTCCTCTATCCTATTTGTTTTTTCTCAAAATATCTCACTTTATATTATTATTATAATCATAAATATGTAGATATTATTATTTTGCTACTACACACACACACATGCACAACACTTAGACACACACACACTCACAACTCTCCACATCTCATAACACTCACACACCACACATCTCACACACACACAAATTTCGGTTTTTCTTCTTTATTCATGTCTAAACAATTAGCCATTAATTATTTAACTAATCACTTACTAATTGTTGACAATTTTCTTAATTAGTAATAATTATTATCTCACAACAATTTTACTTACATTGGTATTTTATGTCCCATGTAATATATCAAAAATCACGGAGTCAATTTTGGTTTCAAAATACTTTTTAATTTTTCTTCTTTTTATTTTCAAAGGAAATAATTTATTAAATTGTCTAAATTAAGGACAATATTCTTTCTAATTTTTAATAATTATTTTACTGCCCTTTAGAATTTATCACAATTCTTTTTAGGATGTTTTATGACCCTAAAATGCATTTTAAAGCCTTTTTGACACTTAATTTTCTTTATCCCTCCTAATTTCATGAGAAATCACCTTAGGAAATAAGGTAATTATTATACTAATTTTGAGACCATAAATTCACCTATTTCCAATAAGTATTATTTGTCAATATAATTATCCGAGTATTACAATAAAGGTCATAAATAAGGAAATATCAATTAAATTAAGGATGAAATAATATTTAGAAGCTAAGATTAACACACAAGAAGTTAATTATCAAAATTAAATTAGAAATCTTGTTAAATTTTGGTAATTAAGCCTATTAACCCCTAAAACACTATATTGGAGATTAAAATTAGGATTCAACTAATTATTCCTAATTTATTTTTATGGGACGAAAAATCCCTATGTAGTGGGAATGAATAAATTACACCAAGAAATGGAAGAATCCTAAAATCTAAGGGGACCAATGAGAGTTTTTCCTTCTTAAACATGTGAGGATATTAATAACATAAATTAATTAAGGGAAATAAGAGGGAGGGGACGGTTTCTCTAAGAAAGCAAGAAGGGAAAAGTAATTTTAAATAAGTCAAGTAAGTGGTGTATGGAAGAAGCTTCAAAGACTTAGGGAGCAAGTTGCTTGACTTAGTGAGCAAGTTGTTATTAATTTAATTAAATGAAATTAGATGAGAGTCTATAGAAATTAAATTATATCTTGAAATATTGGAACTAAGTATTGAAAATAAGTACATATTTGAACTCAGTGAATTATGAGCTTCAACTTGGCTATTCCCAAAGACATTTTCGTATACTTTTAGGATTCATACCTAGGTGTTTTGGGAATTAAAAATCATCATAAATCTAATCATAAAATTAGGATTCCAAAAGTGAAATTGGATTTTGAATTAAAACACCAACTTACACCTAACTAAATTAGCATTTGGAGTAATTAGGGGATAAATTGAATGTCTTGGGGACAAAGCAAAAGAAAATCTAGAAGGAGGAAGGAGAGAGGGACGAATTGGGGAGAGGTGGAGGGATAGGATTAAGACCTCTTCCCCAAGTAAGAATCCAATGGCTAGAAGGCAAAGGGAAAATTACAAAAGTGCCATCACCTTCTCCTATAAATAGAAGCCCTCCTCTTCACATTTTCCTCACCAATTCCTCAAGGCATAACCAAAAATATAGAGAGTAAGGGAGAGAGTGAGGAGCTTCAAGAAGTTAGGAGCAAGTGTTCTTCAAGAGGTAAGAGAGTTTTTAGTATTTTAAGTTCTTAGTTATGAAGTAGAAATACTAGAAATGTTGTTTTGATCATCAATCTTCCAATTCCCATTTTATTTTCATGTTTTTATGGTTTCCAATGGCTTTATTTCAAAAATTTGATGAAGAAGAAGTTATAGCAAAAATTTTGGAAGATTATGATCAAAATAGCAAAGCTCTGGCGAAATTTCATCGATTAGTGTTTCCTGGAGTCAGTAGCAAAAACGTTAGTATTTTATGAAGAAGATGATGTTCTAAAATTCATGATGAAAGTAGACATCTAGGGCTTTCCAAATATATAAAGTTTGTGTCATTTGAAGCTCTGTGCAAAAAGATATAAATTCCAGAAGTTAGGCTACATTTTCTGGGTGAAATTCTGGGCAGCGGTTTGAATTGTGAAAACTGGGAATTATCCATGAGTTCTGGGTAAGTTCCAGTATTTTTCCTTGAAATTAGACATTTCAAGGATTCCGGGAAATTTTACGGATCCTCATTTTGATTTTTCTGGAATTAGTTATGATTTTTCGAAGTTAGGCGAAATTCTGTCCAGAAATTCTACACCAGCGAATTTTCCGAAAATTATGAGGAAATAATTGAAAATAAATCCTTCAAGGATAAAAATGTCAAGTGTGGCCAAGGTGTCTCTTGAAATATTGTTTGAGAATTAATTGAGACGATATTACCCTTTTAGGATAGACTGTGCACGCGTACCGACGACGAACGTACTCAAAAACCCATCAAACCAAGGTACGAACACGTATTGTAACATTAACTCTTATGCTTATGGTGTTATATATGATAGTTGTATTCACATGTTGAAACCCTATTTTGAAAGTTGCTCATCATATATTGAATACGGGTTATAATCTTGATAACTCCGTTGAGTTTTCCTAGCGCTGAGGACACGATAGGCCATCGTGGCACTGGTTATGTGCAGACTGGGGTAACATACATATTGCAGTGGCTGTGTTATGTTACTTGTTGTTATGACTTTGAAAGTTATAATTGTGTATTTATTATTGTGATACCTGTCATATACTGTTTACATAAGCATGAGGTTAACCGTTACCTGAGGTCTAATGGGCATTGGACCTCAGTCTTAATGAATAGTACAGGGAAGAAACCGGAATAGAGAAGGTGTGGTGGATAGAGCCGTAAAGAGGCAGCGGTCGAAGACGAAGGTCGGTAGAAGTTATTAGAACTTAGTTTCTGGCATGAATCAAATAAAGTTATTTCAAACCATTTGGTGCTTAAACTAAGGAAGGGTTCATCGGTGGGTTGTCACAAGTCGCCATAGAGTTGGTGAGACTCCCATTAGATTGAACACCGACCTGGCCAAATGGACTGAATAACTAATATTAGGTTCCAAGCCATAGGTCTAGTTTAAGACTTTCTTTATCAGAGAACTATATTTAATCTCTGTAAATTGTATCACATGAATATTCCTTCGAGATATTTAATATATCAGCTTATGTCGGGGCATCATCATATGTCTGGGCATTCTATATTAGATACTCATTGTCTGAATCTTAGCGCACGCTATCCATTTCCGCAGTACTCTAAGCTGTAGCATCTCAAACTCTGTTGATTTTCTTAAAACTAAGTGTCGACCGACACGATTTTCGAACGTGGAATTTGGGATGTTACACTCCGAAAATTGAATTTCGCTCTTTAAACTTCTCTAAAAGACTTTTAAGACCAGATATTTAACAAGTCCGATCTAAAAAGTATACGTTTAAGATCAGATGTTTAAAAAGTCCGGTCTAAAAGGTCTAAAAGATAAATTTTTTATTTTCCCACTTCGAAAATTGAATTTCGCTCTTTAAACCTCTCTTCGACCTTTTAAATCTTACCTCATCTTATCTCAAGGACCTCACTCACAAATTTTCTAACGCTATGAAAATTGCTCTCGCTTTCTTTGCTCTGAAGGTTTCTTGTTTTGGTTCTAACTTCTCCAGGTTCACAATTTTTACTTTGCTTTCTTCGGTCTATTTTATTTTTGCTTTTATGACTTGGAAAATTTGCAAGCCAGAATTTATGAATTGAGGCAAATTCGTGATGTTGGATGAGTTTATCTTTGGGATGCTTATTGGAGGGTCTGAAATCACTATAACGTTCCAAGTATGTCTTTGTTTAAGGTACACAATGTTTGTTTACTTCTCATTTATAGCAATTTGCATATTTATATATATGCAGGAAGAATTGGACCGTCTTGTTGCTAATTATCCTAGTCGTTTCAAAGTATACTATGTCGTGAATCAAGTTAGTTTCTCTTTTGCTATATCATTTCAAAGAGAACTCAAGTTTTCATCCTTCAATTAATTAGGATAGCCCAACTTAAATGATGAAATGATGTGATCTGTGCAGCCTCCAGAAGGATAGGATGGTGGTGTTGGATTTGTATCAAAGGAGATTATTCAAATTTATCCCTAATATGCTGCTCACCTGGACAAATTTCTGGTTTCCAGTTTTTTTTAATAGAAAGAGACTTTTAAGATTGGATGTGTTTTCGCAACCGGTCTTAAAAATTTTTTTTTTTTGTGATAGAATGAGACTTTTAAGACCGAATATTTTAAAAGTTCGGTCTTAAAAGTGTAACATCCCATTTTCATAAACGTTTCTGGAGCTGAGAGAGTTGAAAATATTTTACATAAACAAAGAGTAACTGAATAACATTGTATGTAATATATATAACTGAACGTTTACTAATACAGTCATCCAAGTCTAATACTTCTAACATAAGTATCCCAAAAAGATGACGCCTCCATAGGGTCTTCACACCGGCTTCTTACCCTTGTCCTCGATCCTGACCTCCCGAGATCCTGAAGCTATGGCAGGGGCTGAGGTTCAATTCCCATTGAACCTCAGGTAACGGTTAACCTCATGCTTATGTAAACAGTATATGACAGTTATCACAGAAATACAACATAATCACAGTTTCAAAACAAATATCCATATGTAAGGCAATAACATAACACAGCCACTGCAATATGTATGTTATCCCAGTCTGCACATAACCAGTGCCACGACAGCCCATCGTGTCCTCAGCGCTAGGAAAACTCAATGGTGTTATCAACACTATAACCCGTATACAATTCAACATTCATGAGCAAATTTTCAAAAAAGAGTATCATCATGTGAAAGCAACTATTATATATAACCAAACCATAAGCATAAGCATTAATGTTACAATACACGTTCGTACCTGAGTTTAACGGGTTGTTGGGTACGTTCGTTGGCGGTACGCGTGCACAGTCTATCCTAAAAGGGTGATATTGTCCCAATTACTTCTCAAGCAATATTTCAAGAGACATCTTGGTCATACTTGACATTCTTACCCTTGAATGATTTATTTTCATTTATTTCCACATAATTTTCGGAAAAAACGCTTATGCAGAATTTCTGGGTAGAATTTCGCCTAACTTTGAAAAATCATAACTAATTTCAGAAAAATCGAAAAGAGGATCCGTAAAATTTCCCGAAATCCTTGAGATGTCTACTTTCAATTAAAAATACTGGAACTTACCCAGAATTCATGGATAATTCCCAGTTTCCAGAATCCAAACTGCTGCCCAGAATTTCGCTCAGAAAATGTAACTTGACTTCTAGGATTTTTATCTTTTTGCACAGAACTTCAATTGATACACTCTTTATATATTTGGAAAGCCCTAAATGTCTAATTTCATCATGAATTTTCCCAGAATTTTAGAACATCATCTTCATCATAAGATACTAGCATTTTTACTACTGACTCCAGAAGTTCCTATTTGCTGAAATTTTGCCAGAGCTTCGCTATTTTGATCATAATCTTCCAAAAATTTTCCTATAACTTCTTCATCATCAAATTTTCGAAATAAAGCTATTGGAAACCATAAAAAAATGAAAATAAAACTGGAATTGGAAGTTTGATGATCAAAATAATATTTCTAGCATTTCTACTTCATAAACTAAGAACTTAAACTTGAAAGCTAAGAACTCTCTTACCTCTTGAAGACCTCTTGCCTTCTATTCCAGCAGCTCCTCCCTCTCCCTTTCTTCCTATATTTCGACTAAGGCCAGGAGAATTGTTGTGGAGAATGTGCTAACCAAGGTTCTCTATTTATAGGCCAAAGAGGGTTAAACATCTAACATTTCTTCCTAAACCATGGCTCTTGGATCTTTGCTTGGAGAGAAAGAAATGATCCAAGCCTTCCACCTCCTCCTCCTCCTTCTTAGCCGTCCCCCCCTTTCTCCTTCTAGAAATTTTCTTGCTTTGTTCCCAAGAAAAGCCTCCTTCTTCATTAAGTTAACCCAATTAATTCCAAATCCTAATTTAGTTAGGTGTAAGTTAGTGTTTAAATTCAAAATCCAATTTTACTTTTGGAATCCTAATTTTATGATTAGATTTATGGTGATTTTTAATTCCCAAAATGTTTAAGTATGAATTTTAAAAGTAACCGAAAATATCTTTGGGAATAGCCAAGTTGAAGCTCATAATTCCCTGATTCTAAATATGTATTTATCTTGGTCATTTAATTTCAATATCACAAGTTATGATTTAATTTCTATAGGTTTTCTCCTAATTTATTCTATTTAAACAATCAACTTGCTCCCTAAGACAATCAACTTGCTCCCCAAGTTGTTTTAATCTTCTCCTAGACACTTCTTTAATTGACTTATTATTTTTCTTCCATTTCCCCTTGAAAAATTTCGTCCCCCCTCCCTTAATTCTAATTATGCAATTATGTCTTAATTGTTCTCACATGCTCAAGAAGACAATTCCCTCATTGGTCCATTTAGACTTTGGGATTTAGGGTTAATATCATTGTATAATTTATTTATTCTTACTTAGAGAGATTTTGTCTCATGAAGTTAAATTAGAAATAAATGAGTTAAGTCCTAATTTAATCCCTAAAATATTGTTTTTTATATCAACAAGCTAAATTAATTTTTATACTCCTAAATTCTAAGAAAAATTTCCTATAAACAAAAATAAATACAATACAAAAATTTTGAGACCCTATATTCACCTATTTAAAATAGGTATTATTGATGGAAATATAATATTTATGATAATTATTTTTATTTTTATTATTTTTTTTTCGGGTATTACAAAAAGCATTTTTTAAGACCGGTTGCATATCCGATCTTAAAAGTAACAGACTTTTAAGACCGCCTGGAACGAAACCGGTCGTTGATCCAGTCTTACAATGCCTTTTTCGTCCGGTCTTAAAAGCTTTTTTTGTACCTGTGCTCCTTGTACATAGTTTTAAAAAATACAAATTATATATCGAAAGAAATATCTATATATCTACTTTCTTTCTGGATTTTTATTTTATTTTTAGAGATCATTTTCTCCATAAAATATTGATCTCAAGCCTATTGACTCCAGAAAGTTCAAATCTAGAAATTTTCTCAACTTTAACTATTTTGATAATTGGTTTCCAAAAATTATTTCCCACCATGATTTCACTCTATTTTTCGTTTTAAACTTATTGGTGACCTTAAAAACATGAACATAATTTAAATTTATATTTTCATTGATTAAACCAAAATTTTGCCTTGCCAAGAACAAGAACTCCTCTTTTATATAAAATCATGGTTTCCAACCATAGATTTGCCTCAAAACTTTGCCTTTTGGACTTTGATGATCTTAAATTATGTTCTTAGGATCTTGGACAACATGTCCCCATATGATCCCATGCCTCCAAATTCCAAGACACAATGATCCAACAATTTTACAAAAATTCACAAAGCTTGAGATCAATAACTTTACCTTGTGTTTTGGAACCTTGGCTCCTCCTTCTCTCCTCCTATTCCACGACTCACTACTCTCTCTAATGGAATCAGATGTGTTTTGCTTGGTGTCAAAAAATGAGGAGGGGACCATCTGTATTTACAGATGAATGGTAAACCCATATGGATCCTAAAAGCTAAGTCATCCAAATTTCCTTCGTTCTTCCTTGCTTAGTCATCATTTTTTAGCTCCCATCCTCTCCCTCAATGTGCTGGTCGACATTCACCCTTAATGGTTCCAATTCTCCATTGGTCCAAGCAATTACAAGAGGATAATAGAAGATTTTTGGCCTAAACACATGTGATTTTATCTTGAAGCCAATTAACATCCTAAACAAGAACTTAGATACCCTTTGATTACAAGTGTCATTATAGGATTTGTTTATTTGCTAATTAATGTCATTTGTGCTTTATTAATCAAGCCTTATTGTGTCTTCTTTTGGCCTTGTGTATTTCAAAAATATAAGCCCCCATTAGATGTCTTTGTTGCTTTTTTATCAAATTGTAGGCATATGCACAATTTGGACAAAAATCAAGTAAATGTTTATCTCTAGCTTGACATGTGTAATTTTGGCATAAATTGCCTTAAATTCTATGTATTTTATCCCCTTTTATAACTAATATTTTCATTTCCTTCTACCTCTTGTCATTAGGGAAAAATATAGCCCTATCAAGTATTTACAAGTGTTTAACCTTGATCTTAATTAAGGCAAGTTCATTTGTTAAGACTTTGTTGTTAATAGATAGCAATTCAAGTAAGTGTCATTAACTGACTATTTTGACTCCCTTAGATAGATAATTACTACTATTTTATGTGGATTTTATGTTACATTTTATAGCCCCTAAATGTAGTCTCATAATTGAAAATTACCATGTAAATATTTGAATATAGAAAGAATTTAATAAGGATTTGGTGGGATTAAATAAAAGTATTTAAAATATTTTCCCACCTAATTTACTATAACTAGAGAAAATTATAATAAAGGACCTAAGAAAAATAATAATCATTAAGGAAGACCATAAAAAATATATTCTTTAGTCAACATGGAAGTGGGGCTCGATCTGTTAGTGCTAGCACAAGATCTGATTAATTACGAAGCTTCTTGTTCAAACAAGATGTACACGTTATCTACGGGAATGCATATAAATAGTTCAATGAATTTGAGACTTCAGCCCTCCGAGTTGGTAAAATGGTGGATTATTGGACGGTACAAATTTAAAATTTTTTAAAACGATATTTTTAAATATAAAATTATATTTTTAGAAAATAATTGTCAAGAGATTATCTTTATTTTATATGCTAAATAAAATAATTTTTTAAAAAATTAAAAAATAAATATAAACTGTCAGATTAGATCTAGAAGGTTGAGATCTTATTAACTCTTAATCCTGAGCACTTTTTTAAAAAAGAAAAACCGGTTACGTGGTTTTTTTTTTTTTTTTTTCAAATTTACTGCCGCTTTTAATTCTGGCAGATACATATTCATGATGCTCATACGAATAATTACCCTGGACATGTTAAAATGAAGAATGGGTTATATTATTTTATATTATACCAACTTAAGTTTTGTATATGTTTGGATTAGTTTTTTAAAAATATTTTACTATTTGTGAAATAAACATGTGAGATAAATTTATTTTCAGTTTGTGGAAAATAACTTCTAAAACTCGGTTGTGTAGTTTGTGAAATATGCATTGATAAGGGTTACCAGCTACAAAGTACTAAACAATTAAGCAATTAATTTAACTTTTTTTAATCTTCCCAAATTACATAATCATATCTTAATATCATGAGTATTAACTATCAAACACTACGAGACATTTAGATTCCCCTCTGTCTGGATAATTACGCCATACGTTCTGGACCACGTACAAGTCAATATGGAACCTCCAAGCCTCGATCTGCTTTAATTATGTTATTTGCATTTGCAGATGAGGGGGAGGAAGTTGCAGTTTTAAGATTATGAGCTGTCGATCATGTGTTAATATTTGTCAAACAAAATGGTCAACAATGAGGCTACAATTAATACAGAAATTGTTTCCAAAATTGTGCAACCGACACAATTTCAAATCATTGAGGCAAAGAAAGATCTCTTACTTTTCATTGAACAATTTCTAGTATACGCAATCCCGGGATTATGCCTAGATCTGTTTTTCAAAGAAAATCTAACCAAGAGTTTCGCTTTTCAAGATTTAATGCAGAAAATATTTTCCTCCTTTTTAAGAGCGTGAGGTTGCTTTCCAATACAACCCATTTGATAAAGAGAAAAACCTTTAAAACATTGGCGGAATCAGGAATTTTAACGACAAGGGACTATATTATATCATAAATAAAAGTATTTAAAATATAATATAGATAAATATAAAAAAGATTAAAAGAAATCTATTATAGAAATTAAGATCACTTTACTTGACTCTTACTCTATACGTTTTCATATTATTTGTAACATCCCGGATTTTAAATGGCGGAATTTTTTATTTTTTATTTCAAAAGAATAGTAATCAGAGTCAAGCATTGTAGTAAGTGAGTAACTGAATTTAAAGATATATGTCCATGGTGTAATTGTACTCATATAGACATCCATTGCTCAGAAAGGGTAGCGTCTAACCAGATTTAATAGAGCCACAGAAGTAAACTCCTTCTGCCATCCAATGCCCGCTACCTGCCCCGAACCTCAACCCTTGATTTTCCCCAACCTGAAGCTACAGCTAAGATCCAATTTCCAATTGGATCTCAGGTAACGGTTAACCTTATGCTCAAAGAAACAATATATGACAACAAATATTCATAATAACATAACAACATATCAATACTAAATCACACAACAAGTACCACAACCAGTACCACAACAAGTCTGCACATATCCAGTGCCACGATGGCCCATCATGTCCTCAGCGCTAGGAAAACCTTACGGCGTTATCAAGACTATAACCCGTACAAAGCTGTATGTACAACTGCCCTCTCTCGGCAGAGTCTCAATAAATGACATATCAATCACATATATGAATATAAGCAGCATAAGTGTTAAGGTTACAGTACGCGTCCGTACCTCCGTTGACGATTTCTGGTACTTTCGTCAAATTACGGCACGTTCGACAGCGGTACAACAGCGGAGACAGCGGAAACAGCGGTTCATGGTTTCGAATATCCTATACGGATAATATTACTTATATGAGTATTCAGAACCAAAACGGGCATTTTAGGTACAAATTACCATTTTGCCCCTAATTTGACTTTTCGCGGAATTACGCCAGAGCTCCGTTATTTTGACTTTAATTTCTCAAAATTTTTGCTATAACCTTTCCTCTATCATATTTCTAAGATAAATATCATATTTATTCCTAAATCATGATATTTAACTAACTTTGAAAATTTAGAGACTATCCTAGCAATCCTACTATAACTACCGAAAAAATTACCGAACTAAAGACTAAGGACCGAGGAACTTACTCAGAGCTTCGCTATGATTTTCCCCGGACTCCTCCTTCTTCCTTCCTCTCCCAAGTTTTCGAAAATCTCAAGAGGCTTGGTGTGTGAATTGTGAAATGAATGAAGGGCTATCTATAGGAAAAGGGAAGGGCATTTTCGTAATTTTTGTCTGATCGAATTCTGACCGTTGGATCGCACTTTTGTGAAGTGGCTTGATCTTGGCCCTCCATGTGTCTATGCCGACCTCATCCCCCACAAAAAGACAAAGGATGATGACATCAACATGCTTAGGTCATCTTGCTTTATCAGATAACATCCCTGGTTCGGTGTCCTAATTGCGAAATTTCGTAGAATCTTAAAATTCCGGGAATGACACGCTGAAGATCTTTTCTTCCTCTTCGAGAATACTGGGTTTTCCTGACCTTATATTCTTGTTAAGGATACTCCGTTATCAGCCGAAAATCCTCGGTAATCACTACCGGGTACAGAAATGACTTCTGTCGGTGCCATCTTCTAGATAAAAATCCACTGATCAATAAGACACTCTGGTTTTTCCCTACTTATCCCTAGATTGTCACAACAGAATTATTTTCTAACGGTTCTCATTTTGGTTATCTGCTTAATTCCTACAAAATATCTTCCTATCCGGATCTCCAAATCACTCCGTCAGTTACGGAAACGACTTCGGAGACCGGCTATCTCGAGGTAAAAATTCACTCGTTCATAATATACTCTGGTCCTAATTACCCAGTTCACGGTTTTCTATGTAGGATTTTATTTCTATCCGTTCTCGTTTATCCCGTTCATTTTTCCTCTGATTATTATATTATTACCTAACTAACACATGTTTTAACTTTTATATTATCTTATTAAAATATCCATTCATCCTTATCTCTCCAAAAATTTCGGTCACCCCCCTTAATTATATATATATATATATTTTTTTTTTTCCATCTATCTCAACCACAAATATTTTATTCATCTCATATTTATTTCCCAAGAATTTCCTTATTGGTCCATAATTGATTTAAGCTTTTATAATTCCTTAAATAATCCTAAGTCATTGATCTTTATTTATTACTAGCATTATTACCTCTTAATCCTTACTAATTATTTAATTAGGCCCTTACTAATAATTATCCATTAATAGTAATTATTTATATTTATTTAACTTTCATATTTCCTAAATTCTATAATCTTACAAAATTCCTAAAAATTACTTAATTAATCCATGACTAATTCTTAATAATTTTATCAATTAAAACTAATTATTTTCTCACAACAATTCTATTTACATCTCTAATTTAAGCTTTATCCAAATTATCAAAAATCTTAAGGCCAGTTTTAGTCTTAGAATACTTTTTAATTTTCATAGGAAATAATTTAATAAATTGTCTGAATTAAGGACAATATTCTTTCTAATTTTTAATAATTATCCTTATGCCCTTTAGAATTTTTCATAATTTCTTTAATATTTTCCCTTGAACTTAAACTACTTATCTTATACTTTGAGACTATACATTCACCTATTACCAATAGGTTTTATTTGTTAATATAATATTCCAGATAAATAATTATCCGGGTATTACATTATTAAACTCATTTATATTTGAATTCATGCTAAAACTAAAAAAAAATATTCTTTTTTAATGTATGTAATCAATGAATCATTAATAAATTGGTCTTTCATTCTATTTTGAAGCATGTTCTTGATTATCTTCATAGCAGAGAAATATATTTTAATAATGGCGGTAGAAACTAGAAGAATAAATATAAGTCTAATCACTCTATCAATTAGAAGGTAAATGATGAGCTTTCTAGTTCTTGCTATAGCCCTTGACATAATTCAGGTATAATTGATAAATTAATCAAATCTGGATGTTTAGGAATGTCATGCTCAAAATGTTATAGCTCCATCTTCAAATACAATTTTTCTTGTTATACGAAATCTCCAAAATAAACTTTATCAATAAGTTTGCAAATATCAACATTATTAAATGACTTGTACCTATTTATTGGATCTAAATTCATGCCCAAAGCAAGTAATTCAACCATATGATTTAACCTGCTATTTAATTCTTGCAATAGATAATCAATTACAACACAAATGAATTAAACTCCCGCAAGCATATGATGGGTCTGGACTATGGATGACCTAATTGAAACAGAGAGCCAAATTACTAAAATATCATTTTATTATATATATAATTTTTTAAAAAAATTAGGGGGGAGCAACCCTAGCCCCTCATGTAGGTCCACCCCTGCTATAAGGTCCTAAGTAACTAAAACAAATGTTAAAGAAGCCTACAAAAAAAAATTCTGATATAAAAAGAAGTTCTATTAACAATTTCTTTATTAAGTGATTAACTCTATCTATGAGTTTTAACACAGACTTTTTGATATGAGAATTTTTTTTGGGACTTTTTAAATATTTTTTTAGTTTTTTAAGATCTTAAAAGGATTTTTCCCTTTGATAAATATGCTTCTTGATTTTTGAAGTTTATTTGATGCATAGGCCCACCCCCTATTCCCATCCTTATTTATAGTTTTGGTGATGGGATCAGGGAAATATAATAAAATTTAGAATCATGTGAAATGGGATTGCGAGGACCACGTTAAGAGAATATTGACTCCACAAAAAAATTATGCGCTCCGTCTTTATTATAATATATACCTTTTAAAAGATACATGTGGTTGTGATTCTTTTAAGATAGCTGAAATATTATAATGCCACGGATCGAAATGCAAGGTTTAAATTTAGTAATGAACAATATTGTCTTAAGCAACCATAAAAATTAAATATTTTTTGGTACAATTGTAGACCTAAATAATTTATATAGGAGTAGATATAGCAACCTTGTAAAGGCGACCAAACTTCTTTTACTTTTTATAGAGTAGATTTCACTAATATTCTCTTTGTATTATCTTAATATTTTTTAATGAAAAATATCACTTATACCCATTAAAATAATTTCATTTAAGTTAACTCCAAAAGATTTTGAAATTTGCACAAAACAAAGTTGTTCATGGTAAATTTGCACCTTTATCCCTACATTGCTAACAAGATAGATAAAAATTTTAAATTTAGATTGTTTTAAAAATACATTACTTGGGACCTATTGTGATAAAAATTTGTTATGCAAGCTAAAATTTGTGGCTACATTACTACAAGATATAGCTTTTACTTTCCCAATTGGCATCCTATTATAAAAAAAAAAATAAAGGAAGTAAAAAATAAAGGAGGTGACATTTTTGTAATTATATGTGAGAAAAATTGACTTTTGACATCTAACTTATTACCTTAAACACCAAAAACATCACTTTTGGTGTCTAAGTTAAATATTTAGACGCCAAAAATAGACTATAGCACCAAAAGTTATCGTTGAAAATTGGTCTGCCACCAAAAGCAACACTTTTGGCGTCTAGGTTTTGAAACTTAGACACAAAAAGTCAAGACTTTTGGCTTCTAAGAATGAAACATAGACGCCAAAAGTCAAGACTTTTGGCGTCTAAGTTTTATTTTTGGAAGCCAAAAATGGACCCTAACATTAAAAATTATCGCCGAAAATTGGCCTGGTGCCAAAAGCATGACTTTTGGCATCTAAGTTTTAAACTTAGACACCCAAAGTCAAGACTTTTGACATGTAAGAATGAAACTTAGACGCCAAAAGTCTTGCTTTTGGCGTCTAATTTTTATTCTTAGATGCCAAAAGTATTTCAAATTTCTTATACTTTTTTTTTACGCCCTTCAAACCCAAACCCGTGACTTCATTAATTCCTTTATTCATTCCTAGCACGTGACATTCCCTCTTCTCTCTTGCCTCTACCTTCACGCCCACCCATTGCAACCACCACCGGCAACCTTCTTCTCCACATATCGTGAATGTCGCGATGACCTTCTTCCACTTTGTCTTCTTCCTCTTTCCCTCAACCTTCATGGATGACCTTCATTTCTCCACAAGATCGACGGCAAAATTGACGTCGTCCCTTCATTTTCAACCTTCTCCACAAGATCGACAGCACAATAGACGTCGTCCCTTCATTTCAACCTCGCTTTTGTTTTCAATTTTCGAGCTGTGATTCGTATGGGTTCGACTTACTCCAAATTTGTTCAACTTCTCCTTCTCACCTTTGGAATTTTTTTTTTAAATTTTTAGTTGATCTTGTTGGATCTAATTTGTTGTTATAATGTAAATCTACACTTGTAGAAATTTTTTGATTTGAGTTGAATTCGTTATTAAGGAAACGCCATTTGATTTTCGATTTTGGATTCGATTGAATTTGGATGTAGATATGGAATTATTATTTGATAGCTACCAACGTGGTTTGAGGGTTTTTTTTTTTAAAAAAAAGAATATGGCGTCTAAAAAAAAATTAAACGCCTTAAGCTTCCACTTTTTACGCCTCCTAAATAGGCATCCACATAAAATAGGACATAAAAAGCGGAAAAAATAGGATGCAAAAAAGGCTTTTTTTGTAGTAGTGCTAGGTAACTAATTTTGGACAATCCATTTTTTTTTTTTAACTTCATCTTTTTAAGCCACCATTTTTTAAAAAAAATCATTTTAAAGAAATATGTTAGTTGATAGATTATCTTTATTTTATATTTTCTAATTATTAAAATAAATTATTTTTAACGAATGTGTATTCAATTAAAATTGAGTCAATTTTTTTCCCTCTCCTCTGTGAGAGACCTTCATCTCCCCTCGTGAGAGCAAATCCTCTCCATCTGTGAGAGACCCCTTCGGTTTACTTAGGCGGTACCTTAGTCCTCTTGTTTCTTCTTCAATACCCCTAGTTTCCTTACTCTACTCACTACAATTATCATTAAATGGAGAACCACCAGACTAGTAGCGGCAGCACACGCGCTAAGGAAGTGTTACTAGACCTGCAGACATCTTTCAATGGTCAAAAGGGACGTGATCTTGTCGGCCGATTGGAAACAGACAAGACCCTGAACAGAGACATTGTGATCTCCATGTTCAAAAAAGGATGGGGCCTTAACAAGAATATGGAGATCCACGAGATGCCTGGTAAATGTTCTTTTCTCTTCCGGTTTGACAATTTGGACGACTAAAAACATATGCTGAAAGGTCGCCCATAGTCTATCCAAGGTGCACTGCTTAACCTCCAACACTAGGATGAATATATTATCTTTAGCGACATGGATTTTCGTTGGTGCCCTTTGTAGATCAAGTTCCATGGTCTCCCACAGGTAGCCTTCAAAAATGCCAACATGATAAAATTGGGAATGGCAGTGGGACATCTAGTCATGAATGAAACCCTGAAGATCCACAATAGACTTTCTCGCACGTTCATCCATGCCAGAGTGCTAGTCAATGTAAAAGAGCCTCTCGTGTCAGGTTTTTGGGTCCCCCATCCGAACCAAGAATCGCTATGGGTGACTGTTCGATATGAGCGCCTTTAACACTACTACTATGGGTGCAGAAGAGTTAGGCATGAAGAACGAAACTACAAATTCCAGACTAATTGTCCAAATGAGGTGGCTGAGAATGAACGAGTCGGGACTGGACTGGGCACAACACATATCAAAACCATTGAGGTAGTGCTGGTAGCTATTGTTGCGGATAGGGATGAGGCGAAGCTAATGTCGACTACTACCCCACTGGCAGCTATTTCGGCCCACAACAGAAGGACATCTGGCAATAGTCTCAAAATAGGAATAACCGATCAACAAGTCATTCCTTCAGCCAGCCATTTACTTCGCCATGTGGGATCAGGTTATGGCCAAAGTTCCAGTTCAGCGGATACTGCGGCACTTAATCTAAGGAGTGTGAGACACTAGATCTTTCCAAAAGTAGGGACCCGAGGAAGGAAGTCTATCATCCTAAAAAAGGCATCTGAGAGATCAAGGCATTGAACCTGACACTTACATGTTACATCAATCTCCTAGTAGCAACAAATATAAACCAATGAAGCCAACTTTAATGCTCACGATTACTAAGGGATACAAATCACTGAAATCCAAATTATCATAGACCCTATAACAGTGAGCCCAAAATATCAACTCCAATATGGGAAACTTAAGCTATCACCCGAATGAGAACTTCCATCAAGCAATAACGTGAACCCGACAATTCAGGAAAAACACCTCTTGATCAACTTAGAGCAGATTTACCAGAATAGCATCCCTTATTATCATATGGAATTTTCGACGCCTGAAAATGACGCTCACTTGGTGAATATTTGTTACATCCCAAATTTTGAGGTATAGAGTTTCAAAATAAGACTAAAATAAGAGGACTATTAGACCTCTATGAGTCCAAGGTCTTAATTGGGAAAATTATTTGGACCTCGAAATATTATATTTTATTATATAATATTATTGATATTAAATTATATTTTATTATATTATCATAATATAATAGAATATATAATATGTGAGTGGTAGATGAGTAGATGGACATGTGTATGGTAGATGAACATGTGTTTGGTAGTTAGATTGATCGGTAGATAAGTATAGGGTAGTTAGATGGTAGATATACATTTGTTTGGTAGATGAACTTATGTGTGGTAGATGGATAAGTAGATAGACATGTTTATGGTAGATGAGTGGTAGATAGACATGTGATATTTGGAAGGTAGTTGAGACCTGAAAAATTCTATAAATACCTCACCACTTCTTTTCTACCACACAAACACATACTTCCATTGTTCAGCCTTATGAGAGTGTAAGAGAGAGAGATAGTGTTGTGAAGATTATCTGGGATGCTAGAAGAATCTCATTGAGAGAATTGAAGTCTGTAAGCTAGGAGATAACAGGTAACTCTGAATATTCTTCCATATACTTGTGAATTGTGTATGATTATTAATTATTTATTTTTATGGATTGATTTATATGTGTAGGTGTTATAATATTTTATAATAAAATGTCGAAATTACGGATTTGTTCCCGAATAAATTATGGTTATGTTCCCGAATAATTTACGAATTTGTACCCGCATATATTACAATTTTGGATCTGAATAGTGATTTATTATTTGCATAGTAATTTATACATATTTTTTAATAGTGAGTTACTAATTGTACATGTACGTATTTTTAAATAGTGATTTACTATTTGCATAGTAACTTATACTTATTTTTTAATAGTGATTTACTATTTAAGACCCAGATTTAAAAAATGATTATTTGACCCGGTGAAATAACATACGATGTTGATTTATTATTTTTCAATAGATATTTTTATCATGACAGTTGTATTTGATGGGACGGAGTTATGAGGAATTTGTATGATACTGTTTTAACACTATCACTCGGTGCACAGTGGATGGTACTTGTCAGGGCCCCTTCTTCCATGTGATCATCTAGCCAGGATTGCATTGGAGTTGTAGGACACGTGACACCTCCTGAATTGTGATTAAGGAGGGGAGCTATAGTCCAAACTTAAGCTCTATACCTTTGGCCGAGTGTAACTTAAGTTTTGGTGAGCTTGGGACATCTCAGTCAAATGATATGTTCTATTGGACCATGTGTTAGCCTATGGCTCCAGTCAGCGGTATAAGGTTGGAAGGAGATATAAGGGGGGCTGCATATTGCATTATTTTTCATGGATTATAGATTTACAAAATGTTGATACACACTTATATACAGTAAAAGTTTTTGTATGAAAGATTTTATGTACATATATATTAAAATTATTTATAATTAGTTTCTACTTTTTATCATATATAATTTACTTATGTATGGTAGAAAATTTCAGTAGTTACTGAGACGTGGAAATCTCATGCCACATTAACATTTTTCAGGTAATTACCTTAATAGGGAACAAGGGGAGGCACCAACGGAGTGAGCCCAAGAAAGGTAAAGGGAAGGATATAAGTAAGGTAGTAACACTGCTCTCACATACTATGTGTATCTTTTATATGCATGTATTTACCATTGTATGTAATATATGAGATGCATGAATGCTGAATGTGTTGAATGAATAGTATGTATAAATGATGGTTGTCTTGCATGTACTGTGTATGCATCTTATGTGAGTGATTATTAACGTTACTACTGCGATTCATTTGAATCCCAGGGATATTTTTGAATAGCTAATTTTGCAAACTATATAAGGAGTACGACAATGATGGTGATCATGGGTGTATAGTTGGAGATTGAAAGAGATTTTACTCCCGCCAGATTTATTTTATTGAAGGATAAATTATTTGTATATGTATAGTACGCTTCTATATACATATTTATGTATTAAAATGGTGTATTTAAGGCGGGTGTTACATTTTGGTATCAGAGCAAAGGATTCTGCGATAAGGTTAGTATACTCTGATATTTTGGGTTTAACCTACCAATGCACCTGCTGAGTTTGTGAAAAATTTTTGAAATTGAATTTTTGAAATTGTGAATTTTTGAAAGAGAGTTTTTCAAATGAAATGATTTCAACAAAAATTTTTGTTGAAATGTTGTTGTCTCGTAGAGTTTGAAATTGAGTTTTGAACTAGGTGGTGGTAAAGCAGTACAAAAACTGGAAGAGGTCAGAAACTGTTGTAGACATATTCAGTTTACTGGATCTTACCAGATATTTTGAAATATTTTGAATCACTGGCCATTGTTGAAATTCTTTTGAGGGGATTAGTTTTTGGAAAGCTGATACTTGCACCAGCAGTGTATACATCCAATCTGAGAAATTTTATCTTGATGGGGCACGTATTTTGCCAGGGGGTTAGGCCCTGGGAACTGCAGTTGTAGACTGGGTTCTCCACGGTGATGGGTTGTTATATTGGCAAATAAGTGTATTGATATTGTGGTGGTTATGTATGGAAGATTGGGATGTACCACTGTACCGAACGGTTGAAGTGGTAGCAAGAGCTTTCAAATATTAAATTTGTGAAATCTCGCTCATAAATGTGTGCTGGTAGTAAATGTTTTTTTTTAAATAGTCCGGCAGTGAATTGTTTTTGTGAAAATTTTAGATGGCAGCGATGGAGTTTGAAAAATGATAGCACTATTACTGTTTGTAAAGAGCAAATTGTTTAAAAATACTGCAATCACAGGAATTTTCAATGTGTGAAAATTTTGAAATGAGACAGCATAGTTGAAATGAAAAGCAGTGCATTTGGTGATAGGAGTTATGATTTATGTATCAGAGTTGCGCAGCGGAAGGTGCTGAATTTTGAGGTTTAGAGAAGATTTAGAGGTATTAATGTTCAAATTTCGAGGACGAAATTTATTGAACGAGGGGAGAATTGTAACATCCCAAATTTTGAAGTATAGAGTTTCAAAATAAGACTAAAATAAGAGGACTACTAGACCCCTATGAGTCCAAGGTCTTAATTGGGAAAATTATTTGGACCTCGAAATATTATATTTTATTATATAATATTATTGATATTAAATTATATTTTATTATATTATCATAATATAATAGAATATATAATATGTGAGTGGTAGATGAGTAGATGGACATGTGTATGGTAGATGAACATGTGTTTGGTAGTTAGATTGATCGGTAGATAAGTATAGGGTAGTTAGATGGTAGATATACATGTGTTTGGTAGATGAACTTATGTGTAGTAGATGGATAAGTAGATAGACATGTTTATGGTAGATGAGTGGTAGATAGACATGTGATATTTGGAAGGTAGTTGAGACCCAAAAAATTCTATAAATACCTCACCACTTCTTTTCTACCACACAAACACATACTTCCACTGTTCAGCCTTATGAGAGTGTAAGAGAGAGAGAGAGAGAGAAAAGGAAGGAAGGAAGGCCGGAGAAGAAGGGTAAAGGGAAGGATATAAGTAAGGTAGTAACACTTCTCTCACATACTATGTGTACCTTTTATATGAATGTATTTACTATTGTATGTATATATATGAGATGCATGAATGTTGAATGTGTTGAATGAATAGTATGTATAAATGATGGTTGTCTTGCATGTACTGTGTATGCATCTTATGTGAGTGATTATTAACATTACTACTAGGATTCATTTGAATCCCAGGAATATTTTTGAATAGCTAATTTTGCAGATTATATAAGGAGTACGACAATGATGGTGATCATGGGTGTATAGTTGGAGATTGAAAGAGATTTTACTCCTGCCAAATTTATTTTATTGAATGATAAATTATTTGTATATGTATAGTATGCTTCCGTATGCATATTTATGTATTAAAATGGTGTATTTAAGGCGGGTGTTACAATATTCCTTTTACAAGGTTGTCTTCTGTCTCAGCAGTTATACTAGGATTGAATAAAGTTCACCTAAACAGAAACCTCGACACCTTAGATATGTCGAACAGAACCCCAATCGAAGTGGTTATTTCTCCAAGATCCAATGAACGAGGCCCCACTGGACTATGCACACCCGCCCTCCACAAATCAGCCCCAAAGAAGGAATTTTCGAAAATTAAAAAAATGCCATAAGAGAGAAAAAAGGTAAACGTTCAACACAATCTATTGATCTCCATTTAAAAGAGGCTCTAAACCGCCCTCCTTCTCTAAAATCTAGAATTGTGCTCCCCACAAGTACTATTCCCCATGACACTGACATACCACAGAATGCCGATGGTTGCCACCAAGTAGTCATCGGTTCACCATGAGCCGACTATCTTGGAATTGTTAGGGGTTAGGTGTTCCTCTGACAATCAAATTCCTCAAAGAGACCTGCAAGAAACAAAAACCCCAGATAGTCTTTCTTATGGAGACTAAGAAGAAACATCAATATGTTAGTAAAGTCAAGCAGCATAAAGGTTTTGCTGAAGAATGGATCATTGACCCATTAGGGTACAGCAGTGGTCTTGCATTATTTTGGGACAAAGTCATTACTATAAACATCATCTCCTCATCTAATAATGTTATCCACACATCAATTAGTAACCTATCAGCTAATTTCCTGAGACATATCTCCTTCGTCTATGGCCCTCCATCAGAGAATGACATGCTTCTACTATTTGAAAGCATTGTTAAGTTTTCCACCTACAGGGCAAAAAGCCGGATTTTCCTGGGGGATTTTAATGATGTCACCTCTCATCAAGAGAAACAGGGAGGAAATCCAAGAGCCATCAGGAAAATTCTCAACTTCCAAAAATTCAACGATTATTGCTCCCTTATTGACCTGGGCTTCAATGAGTCTTGGTTCACATGGTGCAACCACAGATAAGGAGAACATACTATCAGAGACTGAATTGACCGAGTTATAGACAATAATTATTTTTGTCATAATTTTCCATTTGCTCAAACATTTCATATTGATCCTGCCTCTGATCATCATATCTTGCTTATGAATTTTCATCATGTTTATTCTTATAAAATAGGACCTTTCAGGTTTGAGGATTACTGGACTACTCATAATGATTATATGTAGGTGGTACATAAAAGTTGGGAATTGGGTAGTCGACATGACATAAATGTTGTTTCACGGTTTGCTTTTAAATTAAATAATTGTAGAAAAAATCTGATAAATTGGAGCAAACAAACTTTCCCCAATCAGTCAAAATTGCTTGAATGGTTAAAATCCCATCTAACATCTACCCAACAGGGTTAAAGATGGAGATGGTGTATAGATAAGAGATAAGAATGCTATTAATTCCATGCAATTTTGCTAAACTCTTTACTTCCTCAGGGCCTCGACAAATTTCGAATGTCACTGATTCCATTGATGTTAGGATTGATGGGGACAAAAATGAATTGCTTCTTCGTCCCATCACAAAAGAGCAAGTCAAATTAGCAACTTTTGATTTAGGTGGGTCCAAAGCCGGATGGCTTCTCAGGTAAATTCTACCAGTTTTCATGAGAAGAAGTAGGCGATACAGTTTTTAAAATGGTTAAAGAATTCTTTGAATTGGACTTACCACTTGACGAGATCAATGGTACCAATATCACCCTTATTCCTAAGGTGGATAAGCCTAACTCTGTCTCTCACTTTTGACCTATTGGCCTCTACAATTTTTCTTATAAAATTATTTCCAAAGTTTTGGCTAATAGGTTGAAAGGCTACTTAGATAAGGGTGTGTCTCTCAACTAGGGTGATTTTATCCTAGGATGGCTAATTCAAGATAATTTTATCATTACCTATGAAGTGTTTCATTATTTAAGACGGAAAAAGAATGGCAATAAATATGAATTTGCCCTAAAAATGGACATGAGTAAGGCCTAAGACAAGGTTGAATGGGACTTTTTGAGGCAAACTAAAATTTGGCTTTTTTTCATCAAATGGGTTAATCTTGTCATGAATTGGGTGGAAACTGTTCACCTCAATTTATATATTGCAGGTGAAAAAATTACTTCTCTCTGCCCTAGTAGAGGCTTTCGTCAAGGGAATCCATCATCACCTTACCTATTTATTCTTTCCTTAAAGGCCCTTTCTTGTATGATTAATAAATCCATGTCTCAAGGAAAATTAGTAGGGCTTAAACTTAATAACTACTACCCTGCACTTTCCCATAGCTTTTTCGTAGATGATGCTTTGTTTTCTATGAATGTAGGTACACAAAATTATAGAACCTTGGTTAAGATTCTCAATGCTTACAGCTTAGCTTCATACCAGCTAGCAAATTTGGAGAAATCAAGCAACATTTTCTTGGTAAACACCCCACAGGCAAGACATCTGTGACATCCTTAGCATTGGGGAAACATTGGACCATGGCAAATATCTAGCAATACCAAGTGTTTGGGGGAAAACTAAACATTAGGTCCTTGCATATGTTCGCGAACAAGTCAGCAAGAAGGTTCTAGGCTAGAGCAGTAAGCACATGCCCTTTGCAGGACGAGAGGTCATGATCAAGGCCGTTATAAATACGATCCCCATTTTCCCTATGACATGCTTCATATTCCCAAACAAGACCTGTAAAGAACTGAATAACCTAGTAGCAAACTTCTGATGGGAAGGCCAAAATAAGACTCACTGGGTTGCTTGGAACAAACTTACTCGAGCCAAAGCTGAAAGAGGCATGAGTTTCTGGGATTTTAAAAAATTCAACAATGGTCTTCTTGCCAAAACTGCTTGGCGACTCTTTCAAAATCCAAACGACTTGTGGCCAAAAATGCTAAAAGGCCTTTACTTTCCCAATTGCTCTTTCCTTGAGGTAGCAAAAGGACAAAGAGCTTCATGGTGCTGGTCTAGTATATTATAAGGAAGAGATTTTATTAAAGAAGGTCTATGTTGGAAAATAGGTAATGGGAGGTCTATTCGTGTTTGTCAAGATAATTAGATTCTATCTTTATCTCCTTGAAGATTAATCACTAAAGATGAGGTGCTTAAGAAGTCCAATATAACAGTGGCGTCCCTCCTCTCTAATGATAGCTAGATGTAGGACTTATCTTTAATGCAACTTCTTATCAATGATCATGTGTATGAAACAATCACCTCTATTCCTATCCCACGGGCTCCCAGAGAAGACAAAATGATGTGGACCTTATTCAAGAATGGCTTATACTCTGTCAAGCTAGGCTATCACCTAAGGTATTAGAATCCTTCCATAGCAACATACCAAACAACTAGACCTTCTAATCAACTAACCAACGACGTATGGAGACAGGTTTGGAGAATCAAGGTGATCCCAAGAGTCAACAACTTCATGTGGTGCATTCTTTCTAATGCCATAGCAACAAAAGAAGCACTCCTGAGACGTAAGCGGAGTAGCACAGACTTGTGCCCCATCCGCAAAGAAGCATGCGAATCAAATGAACACCTCTTCCTTTCATTGCCCCTGGGTCTATTGCATCTGGTTTGGTAGCAACTTATCGATTAGATGCGACCTCTTAAGCATATATAGCTTCAGGAAAAGGTGGATGGAAATCATGCAAAGCCACCTCACCGATCTCGACATAGCATAGATTTACTGGACCTTATGGTACATATGGAAAGGAAGAAATGAAGCTGTCTTTTAAGGAACTCATCCGGACCTTGTTCCAGTTATCAAACATGTGAGTCGGTCTCTACACTCCTACTGGACAATGAATTGCCCCGTAAAAAATGACGACCCAATTGGGCAAAAGTTCAAAGATTATGTGAAATGGCCTCCCCCCCCCCCCCCCCCCCCCCCCCCCGGGTGCATCGCCTCAAAGTTAACCTTGACGGCACTTTTCATAAGGCGACTAAATCAATTGCTATAGGTATCCAGTATAGAGACCACCGAGGCAATCTGATCTGGGCATTTGTAGACAAAGTAAAATCTCTCTCAGCATTCATGACATAAGCGATAGCAATGAAGTGAGCCTTGATGCTAGCCTAGGATCTCAGCAACAAAAATGTTAGATTTGAGACTGATTGCCAAATCCTTGTGTGGTGTTTGGAAAAGGTTCAACTAGACCAGTGTGAATGGCAATCACGTGGAATCCTCGAAGATATCCTAAGAAGCCTTCAATCTGAGACCAGCTTTTCGATCCAGTTTACTCCTTGTCAGGGGAATAAAGTTTTCGATCTGCTCGCTGCATCTACCGATAAGGGTGGGTAAACATGCCCTTACCCCCTTTGCTCTCAGTGTTGGATGATGATATGAAGGTCACTAGGAGTCAGCTTCATCAGGTTTCTACTCACCCCAGACACATGGACGCTGATGAACTTGAGCTTTAATAAGCCCCCTGGTAGTCGCCTTAGACAATCAGGCTTAGTTTCCCCTTCTAGCTTACAGTTTTGTCACTTATATTTCTATTTGATGTAATATGTTATCAAGTCCTTATCCGAAGTACTGATGTAATCCTTTTCAAAGTTAATGAATATCATAGAATTGTTCAAATAAAAATATTAAAATAATTTTTTAAAAATATAAAATTAAATGTTAATCGTCCATATCCTTTCTGAATGGTCCATATGGAAAAGCTCTACCTACTCATCTATGAAGGGGCATGACAAAAATTTTGCTCACCACTATATTACTCCTTCGAGTTCTTATTATAAGATATTAACTAATAAATGTATTTGATTCTTTTATAAGACACCTATTTGTTTCCAAGGAGCATTAATAAATTTTTTTTTTCATATATGCCCATAATTAATAGGGGTAATAGGTAAGAGTAATAATAATATAATATTAGAGTTTAATGTAATTAGTAGGGATAATATTAAAAATTACTTAAATTTTATGATAATTTTATTAACTTTACCTATTTTTATTAGTTTATGAGAATTATTAATTGATACTTATAATAAAAAAAACCCAAAGGAGTATATTATAAACCATTCGATTAATGATTTGATCAAATAATTGGTATTGCGTCAAAGGCTGAAAGCTAAACCGTCCACTCTCTCTCTCTCTTCGAGCCAAAAAAAAACTCCTCTCTCTTCATTTGGTGCTTGCCCAGAGTCATCGATTTGTCTTGGAGGCCGTCAAAGTCATCTCCATAACTAAAAGCAGCCGTAGAAAAACACCGCGCACCCCATCTCATGGAGGCCGTCAAAGTCATCTCCGTAACTACGATCAGAGCACGAAGCTGTCATAAAAGGGCGACTCACCTGAACAAATCGATCTGAATCCATGGGATCTTCAATATATATTACTTGGGTATGGCCAAAAGGGGCTTCTATTTCACAAACCCTCCTCCTTATCATCATCTTCAATACGCAGAGAAACAGTGATCGATCACTTGAAGGACTCGCTTTCTTCCGCCCTCGACTTCTTCCTGCCGCTGGCCGGCCGTCTTGTTTTTGTCCCCCGCGGCGGCAGTGATGACGCCTACTCTGTATTCATCACCTGTAACAACACCGGAGTAAGCTTTGTTCATGCCATCACAGAGAACACTACAATTGCCGACATCCTTGAACCAACTTATGTTCCTCCAATTGTCTCCTCATTTTTTCCACCAGGTAATATCAAGAGCTTTGAAGGAACTCGGGTTCCATTAATGGTGGTTCAAGTCACAGAGCTCTTGGATGGCATCTTCATGGCTTGTTCCATGAACCATTGTATTGGTGACGTCAAGCCTTACTGGAATTTCTTAAACGCATGGGCTCAGATCTCTCGAAATGGTCTCAGACACATAGCCCCAAATTCAAAACTCACTTCATTTAAACGATGGTTTCCTCATGGGAATATTGAGCGCCCAATAACAATCCCATTCAGAGCAATAATAGCGAATCATCATCTCAAGGAGTCAACAAATACGACTCAATCACCACCATTTTCGAGGAGGATCTTTCACTTCAACAGAGAAAAAATTGCTCAACTCAAAACAAAAGCTAATTCCGAGATACAAGATAGTGTCACCAGCAACAAAATCTCCTCCCTGCAAGCTGTTTTAGCCCATGTTTGGAGGTCTTCGATAAGAAATCAGAGCCTTGACCCGGAAGATGAAGTCACTTACAGATTCCTCATATCTGCAACTTCCAGAGTTTCAAATCCACCAATTCCAGACGACTATTTTGGAATTACCGTGCAATTCACCACTGTGACGATGAAAGTAAGGGACTTAGTGGGACAAGGAGGCCTAGGGAAGTTTGCCTCAGACATGAACAAGGCAATCTCATCAAGTACGGAAGAGAAGATCAAGAGGGACTTTGAAGCTTGGATACGAAATCCAACTATGCATACAGAACATGCCACGATTGGGAAGTTTATGAAAACCAGCAGCTCCCCATGTTACACACCTATCGGCCTCGCCCTTTCGGGTGGCGGGCAGTGTGATCCTTTGCTTATATTCAATTCTAATTCATTTACCTCAGGTAAACTTACATGACATATCAGAGTATAAGCAGCAGAGCATATACTGGTTTGGACAAGAATATACTGATAAAAATACTGAAAGATAAACATTTCCCCGAAGGGATCAAAATATACAGTAATCCAGGTGATAGTGCCTAACAAGCCAAAATAAAATACTACAGTCATTCAGATAACTACAACAAGTTTCCAAAAGTAATATCATCGACATCCAACCTCTCACCGGTCCTGCTCCAGGGTCTTACTTCTATCACCCTGCTTTGCTCTAGTCAAACTGCCAGAGGACTTAAAAGGAGCTGGGATTCATAAGTGAATCCCAGAGTAACCGTTAATCTCATATAAAATGTATAACAGTGCATGTAAGTAAAACCAAGGATAAATACACAAACCACATAGCATTCAGTATCATGCACACAGCAAGGCACACAGCCAAATTCGGAACTAGCAGTCCTAATAGCACACAGCACAGACTGCAGTGGCCCTAATAGCACACAGCACAGACCACCGGGCACGGCACACAGCAAGGCCCTTATTGCACACAGCATGTTCTGGTTCCAGAGTACTCAGAAATAAATGATAACTAAATGTATGCGATATACAAGGTAAAACATACATACACAAGTCACACAGAGTATATGAGGATTAAGGTTACTACCTGGTCGTCGACCACGGATGTAAATAAATTTCCCAGTGCACAATATCACCAACAGTCCTATAATAACACAATATAAATATAATCAATCCCTCCTTGATAAATATTTCCTTTGCTAATTTAAAATACCATTCCAAGTATCCATATTCATTAAATTCCTTTTCTTATTAAGGAATTTAATATTGGCTTAAATTCCTCTTATATCTACTTTCATCCTATAAAATTTCATTCCAATTTGGACTTCATTGACTGCCCAAAACATTTATTGCAAAATGGCCGTTCAGTTCAGGTTTCAGTATAATTCGATCCCGGAGCTTCCAAAATTTCTACCAAACCTCTACCCCACACAATTTGTCATTCTGAACATAATGGAACAATCAAACCACCAATTTCAAACCCTAGGTACCTGCCCTGTTCAGATCAGCTTTGAAATTAATGCAAAATAATTCATCAATTCACAATTTAACCACCAGACTAGGTCCATAAGCGATCAAATCATCGTATAATCGCATATTCATAAATAAATCATTGTGAAACTCCAAAAATCCTAATATCTGAAAATGTAGGGTTTTCCCCAAGTGTTCAAAAACTCATCCAAATCTCAAACCAATCGGTTCAAAATGAAGCTTACGCTTACCTGATCACGATTCCACTATCGGTTCTAAATTCTGGCGGTAGCTCAGCTAACTCAATAACTTGAAACTTCTCCTATGAGAAAACCGAAACCGTAGAATTGAAGCTCTCGATGAGTAGAACAGGATTGATGAAGGGAGTTTTTTGGATTGGAGGTGGTTTGGTAGATGTTTTTGCTTCAAGTTCTTTTCTCTCTCCTCTTTAGGTGTCTCACGCCATTTTTGTCATTTTTAAGCTCTTCTCTCTTTCTTTCTGCACAAGCTGGCTGAAATGAATGGAAAAGGTGAGATGATTTAATAGATATTGGAATAGTCAAAGGCGGTGGATGTAGAAATCAATATTAGGACATTAGTTTTCTATGTATTTACCATTATACCATTACTTAATCTTCTATTCCTTTTTGACCTCTTTGACTTTTTTTTTATTTAACCGAAAATGAAGGGAAATAGATGAGAATATTACACCCCAAGAGGCAACTTTTATAACCTCGACTTCGGCTAGGGGAGGCCTGTGGCGGTTCGCGGTGGCCAAGCAAATGCAAAGCAGTGGAAGCTGATGGCTGATGCCGGATCTGAAGAAGGTAGCTTCGACATTGAGTTGTGCGCTTCTTATGAAATATTAGAGACTTTAGCAAGAGATCCTAAGTTCATGAATGCGGTAGAATTGCCTTGGTCGCCGGCTGAGTTATCACCGTCAGGTAAAGTCGCACGGACTCGACTGTGACATTGAGCAACTCTTTGTCCTCCATAGTTGGTAACATTGTATATTTCGTCATTAATAGGATAAATTATGGTTTTTTTGCCTTCGACAAAATATGGTTTTTAAATCTTGTAACTATATGTGATAATAAAAAATTGGGTTAAGTGGTAAAGCTGCTCTAGAAATATACGCCTAATAACAATAATGTTATTTGAAAGTTTTTTTAGGTTTCATGTTATGCGTATATAGAGAATTGATCTTAATTCTAAATATAATACATAATTTTTATATTTTTTAATATTTTTTTAAGTTACCATTATTGATACTCCTATAATAATAATTAAATATAAGAGTGAATGGAGGAATTAAAAAAGATAAGTAGGGTGCATTAAGTATTTTTGAGCCTAAATCAACACAAACAACTCACAAGGACCAATAATTTGTTTACATGAGCATTTGTCGTTTTGCTTTGGGCCAATAACCATATAATGGATTCATCATTTCATCCTCGCATGGGCACTGTTCCGTTCAACGATGTTTTAGGGGTGGAAACAAGTTGGACTAGACTTCTTTCTTAACAGGCCGATCTATTTTGAAGTAAAGTGGCCTAAGCCTATTACAAGCTTTTGTTTTGTTTTTGTTTTGTTTTTTGTTTTTTGTTTTTTTTTTTTTTTGGTCTAAGTTTGGCCTTTGGCCTGTTTGGGAGGTCTGTAGTCTTAAAATTTTGTAAACAGCCTACAAGCAACAGGCCTAACCTCAAAATAGACCTACTTCAAAAAGGACGAAAATAAACCTACTTCAAACAAGATGAAAACAGACCTACTTCATATAGGCCAAAATAAGGCCTACTTTAAACATGCCTACTTACATAAGATGGAAGGAGTAATTATAATTTTACCTTCATAATAAGTTGGTCTGACATATCTAATAGGCTTATTATTAGGTTTAACCTGGCCTAGTAAGCAAAACAATCCTTGAAAGAGGCCTTGACCTAACTTTTTAACCTGACAGGTCAGGCTTGACTAGGCTTAGAACAGGCCCCTAGCCTAATTTCACCCCTACTCTGTTTCTGATAATTTTTTTTGAATTTAGAAAATTTAACGCCCTGAACACGCACATCCATCAAAGCATACCCACATTGCAGCATGATAATTTAGAATTGGGGAGAATAATCAACTTGTATTGAAAAAAATAATACTTTGTTTTTTTTTTTAATAATTTGAGCAATCGATGACAAAACATTGAGTAACCAATTACAAGTTAAGGTGGCACAACAACAAATTATTGAGCAACTAATGATAAATCATGGCCTCACCAATGATTTGAAGACTTATCATTGTTTGCTTAATTACGGACACCTTAATTTGTCATTAGTTACTTAATAACTTGTCGTTCTATGCTCAAGTTAACAAGGAAAAAAGAATTAGGCAAAAAAAAAAACATCAGGTGAAAAAAAGAATGTTGGATATATATATAAGAAAAATAAAACTTTCACTAAGTGATGTAAAGCAAAGAGGATTTTTTTTTTTGAAATGTTAAGTATTTTTAGATAAAAAGAAAAATTGAATTTCTATAATCCTTTGATGCAATGCAAAGAGGAAAAAAGAATGTGAAATTTCAAGTTTTTTAATGTTAATTGCCAAAGGGTCCAGTTACTTTTCGCTGTACTTCTTTCCACCACCCCCTCTCCTAGGGCAAAGATTTTTAATGAGATATAAATGAACGAAAATGAGTTTGTAAAGAATGTTTGATATATGTAACATCCCATTTTCATAAACATTTCCATAATATTTCCATTCAGAGCTGAGTGTTGAAAATATTTTTCAAAAACAAAGAGTAATTGAATAACATTGTATGTGATGTATCTAACTGAACATTTAATAATACATTCATCCATGTGTTTAATACACCTAAATATATATATATCCAAAATAATATTGCCTCCACAGGGTCCTCACGCCGGCTTCTTACCCTTGTCCTCGATTCTGATTCCCTGGGATCCTGAAGCTATAGCAGGGGCTGAGGTTCAATACTCATTGAACCTCAGGTAACGGTTAACCTCATGTTTATGTAAACAGTATATGACAGATATCACATAATGAGCACACAATTATATCTTTCAAAATCATAACAACATGTAAGGCAATAACATAACACAGCCACTGCAATATGTGTGTTACCCCAGTTTGCACTATTCACCAATGTCACGATGGCCTATCGTGTCCTCAGCGCTAGGAAAACTCAACGGTGTTATCAAGACCATAACCCGTATTCAATTCAATAAGTAAAGAGCAATTTCAAAACATGTGAGTACAACTATCATATATAAACAAACCATAAGCATAAGAGTTAATGTTACAATACGCGTCCGTACCTTTGTTTGACGGGTTTTTGGGTACGTTCGTCGTCGGAACACGTTCACGGTTTATCCTATAAGGGTAATATCGTCTCTATTAATTTCATAATCATTATTCCAAGAACTGTCTTGGCCACAAATGACAATTTTACCCTTGGAGGATTTATTTTCAATTATTTCCTTACAATTTCGGAAAAAACGCTGGTGCAGAATTTTTGGGCAAAATTTCGTCTAACTTTGAAAAATCATAACTAATTTCAGAAAAATCGAAACGAGGATCTGTAAATTTCCTGAAATCCTTGAGATCTCTATTTTTGAGGAAAAATACTAGAACTTACCCAGAACTCATGGATAATTCCCAGTTTCCATGGTTCAAATCTCTGCCCAGAATTTCCCCCAGAAAATGTAGCTCAACTTCTGGCATTTTTATCTCTTTGCACAGAACTTCAAATGACACACCCTTTATATATTTAGAAAGCCCTATATGTCTACTTTCACCATGCATTTTCTCAGAATTTTAGAACATCATCTTCTTCATAAAATACCATCATTTTTGCTATTAACTTTAGAAATCGCTAATCGATGAAATTTCGCCAAAGCTTCGCTATTTTGTTCATAATCTTCCAAAAATTTTTGCCATACTTCTTCTTCATCAATTTTTCGAAATAAAGACAATGGAAAGCATAAAAACATGAAAATAAAACTAGATTTGGAAGATTCAAAATCAAAACAACATTTCCTAACATTTCTACTTCATAAACTAAGAACTTGAACTAGAAACTAAAAGCTTCCTTACCTCTTGAAGAACCTTGCTCCTCGTTCTTGGAGCTCTTCCACTCACTCCCACACACTCTAAATTTCGGTTATGCCTTGAGGAATTGGTGAGGAGTTGTGAAGGGGGAGGCCTTTATTTATAGCCAAGGAAGGGTTAATTCTCTAGCACCTTCTATTTGATCTTGACCCTTGCTTTTTTACTTGGTGAAGAGGTAAAGATCTTGCCCCTCCACCCCTCCTTAACCGTCCCCCCCCCTAGCCCCTAAGTTTTTTTGCTTTATCCCCAAGTTATTCTACTTCTTCATTAAGTTTTACTTTTTCTCCTAATTACTTCCAAATACTAATTTAGTTTGACATAAGTTGAAACTTTTATTCAAGATCTAATTTTACTTTTCAAATCCTAATTTTATAGCTAGATTTATGGGATTCTTAACTTCCTGAAACACTTAGGCATGAATCCTAAAAGTATACGAAAATGACTTTGGGAATAGCCAAGTTGAAGCTCATAATTTACTGATTTCAAATATGTACTTATATTCAATACTTAGTTCCAATATTTCAAGATATGATTTAATTCTTATAGATTCTCATCTAATTTTATATAATTAAATAACAACTTGCTCCCCAAGTTAAGCAACTTGCTTCTTAAGTTTTCTAATCTCTCCCACACACTAATTTAATTGACTTATGTGTTTGTATTTAAAATCATTTTTTCCTCCTTGTTTCTTAAGCAAAGAAACCGTCCCCCCTCCTATTTTTACTTTAATCAATTATGTTCTCACATTTTTAAGAAGGAAATTCTTTCATTGGTCCACCTAGATTTTAGGATTTAAGGTTAATATAATGTGTTCCTTCCATTATTTGTGCAATTTATTTATTCCTCATTGAAGAAATTTTCGTCCCATAGAAATAAATTCGGAATAATTAGTTAAATCCTAATTTAATCCCTAAAATAGTGTTTTATATGGTAACAAGCTAAATTAATTTTTAGGCTCTTAAATTTTATGAAAAAATTGCCTATAAAAATAAATAAATACAACACTAAAATTTGAAACCTCATATTCACCTATTTAAAATAGGTATTATTTATGGAAATATAATATTTAAGATAAATATTTTTTTCGGATATTACAATATACGTACAAAGAAAATAAAATATTTCACTAAGTGATGTAATACAAAGAGGGGGGAAAAAATGTGAAATGTCAAGTATTTTTATATAACAATTAAGAATAAAAGAAAAATTGCATTTTTAATCCTTTGATTTCATTCTCGTAAGCTTGAAAATAGGTTAGGCTCCTAGTAAGAACATACGGCCTGGCTTGGCCTATATAAAACCTAACCTAACTTATTGAATAAACAATTTGTAAGCATAGCCTAGCTTACAAATATAGTGAAAGTGCAACCTGGAAAACAACTAATATGAATAAATAACTTTTTTATCTTTTTTAATCTTTCCAAAAATAAAAGTCAACCTGATCATATAATTAGGACTAGAGATACTATCAGTTATTGTAATTACATTTTTAACTCTTTTTCTTTGCATGTCTCGCTGTCTACCCTCCTCTCTTCTCTCTTTCTCTCCTTCATTGTCTCTCATCTCCTTCTATCTCTTCTCTCTTATTCTCTCCTCTCCTTAAATTAAAATTTACAAATTGAAGAAGACAAATAAATAAGTAATTATCCTAATGAATTTCATGTCCTCAATTAATGTCTGTTTCTTTTTATTAAAAAAATGTTAAAAAGTAGGCAATGACATTTTTATAGTTTTTGTCTTACTTTAAAAGTAGATATTAAATGGAGGTACATTCAACGTCCATTTTTAGAAATCAGCATTAAAGCTACCTTATAATGCCTATTTTTAGAAATAGATGTTGAATTTATACCTAGTTTGTTTGTTTGTTTCTGTTTTACTTTCAATGATTGTTATTTCAAAAACCGTGGTTGAAAGTTGAAAATAATCAAATCTTTTGACCTTGTACTCTCACACCTTCAAAATTTTGTTCAAATATTTAAAAATAATCTCTTCACACACTGCTCTCTTACTTCCTACTTCCCCTATTTGTACTTCCTCCTATATTTTCCTGGAGCATTTTGCACTCGCGATTCCACATCCTGACTTTGTTCTCCTCCAACTGAGTTCTTCTAGGCATGCTAGCCCTCTGGCATGGAATTGAACCTGAACCCGAAACTTCAACAATTTGAGCCCAGTCTCTATTAGCCGTGTTATCTCTAGTGGTTTTGCTTTACATAAGACCTCCAGCACCAACTTGCACAAATCTCGCGGTTCCTCAACCCGAGAAGGATTACTAGCATTTTGATTCACCTTTTCTCTCCCCCGGTGTTGCTTATGCTAGTTTGCATTATAAGTCAGGGTTTCTATTTGTCTCAAACGCTCCTCCAGCAACTGCATTATTTTGACGTCCTCCTGTCTCTGGAGATGGTTATGCTGCCCCATCTCCTCCATCCACCTTATCGTCAAACCCAAAGTGGTTTGCATAAGGCGAATGTTCGAGTTCTCGACTAGAACCTGCTGAGAAAGGTCTTGTTCCTGAACTTGCTAGATCACTGTATTCTGAGGATTCGTGGCAGGCGCTGGAGAGGAAGTAGTGTTTGATACGTCTTCAGCATACACTGCGTCATAATCTAAAATGTCCTCAGGTTGCTGGTGAACTTGGTCCAGGTATTCATGGTTTTGCCATGGTAGATTTTCAGGAAACTACCCGTGCATGGGCAACTAATTGGTGCTTCTGGTGGCAACCATCTATGGTCATAGGAATCAAAATTTATGGATCCCCACAGTCAGCACAAATGTTCTGTATAACAACAACATATGTCTAGCCCTGTTAGACTAGTGTATTGATATTAGATCGAATTGTTAGCCTCCATGTTTTGATGATGAGTCAACATTATAAGAAAGAAATGGAGTTGCTCTTATCTGTCAAATTCATGAAAAAAAAACAGAAATTTTTTGCTGTCAAATTACCTCGAGGTTGAGAAACTTACCTCGAGGTTGTAATATTACCTTAAGGTTTCAAGCCTTCGTTTTCTTGGAAGATTCTTTAAACAACCTCGAGGCTCAAACAATAACCTCGAGGTCATAGCAAAACTCGAGGCTAGGATTTAGACTCAAGGTTGAGCCAATGTTCTTCACTGTCCGTGACTTTTAATTGAATAGACAAAACCTCAAGGTAGGATACTGAACCTCGAGGTTAAGGGAAAACTCGAGGTTGACATCAAAACTCGAGGTTGTATGCTTCTATCGATGAGATTACTTCTAGCTCATAACCTCGAGGTTGGTAAGCATAACACGAGGTTGATACGAAGTCCTTCTCTGCCCTGGTTTTAATTGAATATTAAAAAAACTCGAGGTTCAGAAAGATACCTCGAGGTTTGGTAAAAACTCGAGGTTCAATAAGAAACTCGAGGTTTTCTTCTTGTACAGCCAAAGATGTCTTTTGATAAGAAACCTCAAGGTTGGAAATATACCTCGAGGTTTGCTAGAAACTCGAGGTAGAATAGCTAACTCAAGGTTGAAAGACTCTGAACTGAAAATAATATAATAATCAGAGGAAAAATAAACAGGATAAATGATCATGGATAGAAAGTAATTCCGTTGTGAGATTCTGGGAATGAGTTAGGAAAAACCAGAATATATTATTGGTTAGTGGATTTTTATCCAGAAGTTAGTACCGACCGAAGTTATTTCTGAAACTGGTCGCGAATACCGAGGATTTTCGGTAGATAACGGAATGTCCTTACTGGGAGTATAAGGGAAGGAGAACCCAGTATTCTTAAAGAGGAAGAAAAGACCTTCAGCGTATTGTTCTCGGAATTTTAAGGTGTTACGGAATTTCGTGAACGGGACACCGAATCAGGGATTTATCGGATAAAGTAAGAGGGTGATGCAGCAAGGGTGACATCACTTTTGGAAGGGGAAGGACAGCCAAGACACATGGAAGGCCAAGATTAAACCACCTAGCAAAAGTGCGATCCTACGGTCAGAATTCAACCAGACAAAGTTCAGCGAAATTACGAAAATGTCACTCCCTTTTTCTATAAATAGCTCTCATTTCTCTCATTTCTCTCCACACCATTCTCTCTTGTGATTTTCGAAAATCTAGAGGAGAAGGAAGAAGGAGGAGTCCTGAGAAAAGTCCCAGCGAAGCTCTGAGTAAGTCTTCGGTCCCTAGCCTTTAGTTCGATAATTCTTTTGGTAGTTATAATAGGAATGCTAGAATAGTCTTTAATCTTCATATTTTAAGAATAAATATGATATTTATTTTAGAAATATGATAGAGGAAAGGCTATAGCAAAAATTTTGAGAAATTAAAGTCAAAACAGCAAAGCTCTGGCGAAATTCCGTCGAACAATCAAACCAGGGGCAAAATGGTAATTTGTACCTAAAATGCCCATTTTGGTTCTAAATACTCATATTAGTGATATTAACCTTATAGGATACTCGGAACACCGAACCGCTGTTTCCGCTGTCACCGCCGTTGAGCCGCTGTCAAACGTGCCGTAATTTGATGGAAGTGTCAAAAATCGTCAACGAATGTACGGACGCGTATTGTAACCTTAACACTTATGCTGCTTATATACATATATGTGATAGACATGCTTAGATACTGAAACTCTGCTTAGGGTTGTCAGTTATACTTACAGCTTGATACGGATTATAGTCTTGATAATGCCGTTGGGTTTGCCTAGCGCTGAGGACACGATGGGCCGTCGTGGCACTGGATATGTGCAACCATTATGTGGGGCTTTACATACTGCTTTGTGCTTATGTTCTGCCAATATGTGATCATGCATCTGCTTTGTGCTTATGTAGTGATATACTGCTGTTATGTGAATATGTTCATGCTGTTATCAATATACTGTTATATTTGAGCATAAGGTTAACCGTTACCTGAGATCCAATTAGAAATTGGATCTTAGCTGTAGCTTCAGGGTGAGGAGTACAAAGGGGATGACGATAGAGGCAGGTGTCCGGTGTAGAAGGGCGGAAGAAGTTTATCAGTTTATCTTTGTATATTCTGTTTAACACTATCTTCTTTTGGGATGACTGTATAAGAAAAAAAAATTACACTATGGTTATGCATTTTTGAATTCAGATACTCAGTTTATGAAAATGCTCAAACTCTGATTACTGTGTTGGTTTTAAAAAAAAAATCCGCTATTTTAAGTGGGATGTTACACGAATGCCCTTGTTAATTGTATTATTGTAGATACAGAATATATATATAAAAAAAATTAAAAGTTGTTAAGATATATTAATTCTGATTGAAGAGTAATCTTAAAAAATAGCTCGGGAAACAATTTGTTTATTATTTTAATGATACAAACTATTCTTATTATCGTTAATTCTTATAAAATAGTTAGAACATCAATACACCAAATGGTAGGTGAATGGATCAGTATTGAAGCATGGTGGAACCAATTGTGGCGGAGTCATTCGTGACGATGATGACATGTGGACACACACACACACAGCTATAACTTAATGGATGTTGCTGTCTTTGCCGGTGTTTTGCTCCTTTTCTCTGGTCTTATGTTATTGTGTCTCCTACTTTGTTTAGGGTTTAGGGTAAACACTTCCTCCAATTCTAAATATAGGAAAGGATAGACCAAATTGATACGAGTATTTTTTATGTGAAGACATGATTTTCATATTGTGAGAGTGAGTGAAAAATAATTGCTGTGCTTTACTGAACCTGGCATATAACGTATGAGCCAAATGAAAGGAATAAGAGGGTGTAATACCCGAAAATTTTTTATCTTAAAATAAATAATATACCTTAAATATTCTATGTGTATAAATAATACCTATTGAAAATAGGTGAATTTGTGGTCTCAAAACTAGTGTCATAATTACCTTATTTCCAAAGGTGATTTCTCATGTAATTAGAAGAAATAAAGAGCTAAAAATCCCTAAATGAATTTGTGGGTTATAAAATACCCTGAGAATATTATGATAAATCCTAAGAGGCAACTAAATATTTATTAAAATTAGAGAGTATGTTGTCTCTAATTTAGATAATTTATGGGATTATTTTCCTTAGGAAACAATAAGGCAAAATTAAATATCATTTTGTAGAACATAAATTGCCCCATGATTTTTAATATTTTGCATGATGCATAAATTATCAATATCAGTAAAATAGTTGTGAGATAATAATTAATCTCAATTAAGAAAATTGTCAACAATTGGTAAGTGATTAATTAAATAATTAATGGCTAATTGTTTAGACATAGATAAAGGAGATAACCAAAGTTAGTTATATGAAACCTCTAATTTGATATTAATAAACAATGGAGGGTCAAGATTAGCATAAAGAATGTTGCTAATTAATTAATAAAGATTAAGAAAAATATTTTGAGATTTAGTACATAAAGATCCCTAATCCTAAAAGAATTGTTAAGTTCGTGATTAAGGCACTAATTAGGTTTGAAAAATCAAATTAGATAAATTAATAATTATTAAGGGTTAAGATGTAATCTTGAAAAGCAAAGATCAAAGGTTAGGATTATTCAAGTAATTTTAAAAGCCTAAATCCATGTAATTACTTATGGGCCAATAGGGAAATTTTGTGGAAAATAAATATAAGATAAATGGAATATTATAATTAAGTAAAATGGGAAAAAATAATATATATGTATATGTTTGTGCTGGCCGAAATTTTGGTCAAAGAAGAGATAAGCATTAGGCAATTAAAAATCTAGATATTGAGCTTTCAACCATATGTGCAATTGAAGTCATAAAGGCATGGAAGAGGATAAAGAGAAAAGGGGTGTAGGTGGCATTTTTTTGTAAGAGGTGTAAGGTCAAGATTTAAGCTTTCTAGTTAAATTAAATCCAAGGGTTAGAATTGGATTAGAGTTGCAAGGAAGTTAATGCATGGTTGGCTATAAATAGGAGGCTTCATGCTTCATTTTTCTTCACACCAAATCACACTTCAAGAAAGGTGATTTCTAAGTAGGAGAGGGAGGAGGAATCTTAAAGCAAGAAGGAGAGTCTTCAAGAGAAAAGTTCTAGCATTTAAATTTCTAGTCTTTAGTTTTTATAAATTCTTAGTATAAATGTTAGTTTAATTTAGAAAATTAGAGAATAAATTCCTATACTTGTTTTTAGGCCTCATTGCATTGAAAAATACCTGAAGAGGTAAAAACATGATAGGAAATGATGTTTGGAAGTCCTTAGATTAAATTTGTAAGAGTTGCAGAATTTTCGGTTCTTAAGTTCTTGTCAGGCAGCGAAAAAGATGCAATGATTTTATGAAGCAAATGAAGTTATAAAATCATGAAATTCTCCAGAAATAAAGTAGACATATAGGGCTTTCCAAATATATAAAATATGCAACATTTTGATCTCTGGTCAAGGAGATATGAATTTTTGAAGTTAAACCATTTTTGCTGGAATAAAATCTGGGCCACGTTGAAAAAAATTAAAACTGGGAATGATTCTTCGTGTTCTAGATTCTGGGAATATTTTTCCTCAAAAATAGACATCCCAAGGATTTCGGAGAATTTTACGGATCCCCTTTTCGATTTTTCTAGAATTACTTATAATTTTTCAAAATTAGATGAAAATCTGCCCAAAATGCTGAAATCATTGCTTTCCGAAAATTTAGGGAATAAATTGGAAAATAAATCCACCAAGGGTAAAATGGTCTTATATAGCCAAAATATCTCTTGAAGTGATATTTGAGAATTAATAGAGATTATATTACCCTTATAGGATATCTGTGATCACAATCTGTCGAAACGTACCGAAAGTCATCAACAAAGGTACGTTCGCGTACTATAACACTAACTCTGATACTTATTGTATGCTTATATGTGATAGACAACTATACAAGTGATTTGTATAGATAACTTTATATGTGATGTGTATTGTTAGCATGGATAACTATACATGTGAATTGTATAGATAGCTGTACATGCGATGTGTATTGTTAGCATAAATAACCTTACATATGATGTGTACGGTGGATATATTAATCTTGCATCTGCTATATACTTGTATGTTGATTAATGTTGTGATGTCATACATATATTGTTTACATAAGTATGAGGTTAACCGTTACCTGAGGTTCGATGCATGGACCTCAGCTCTTAATATAGCTTCAGGATCAGGAGGACTGAGCACCAAAGATAAGGGCAAGCAGCATGCTTAGAGTCCCGGTCGAACAATTTCTTTTTGGACTTGTATTACCATATTAGTAAATATTCAGACCTTTGTATTGCTGTATAAACAACTAGGTACCTCAACAGGATGTTTATCAGATACTCGCCCTTTTAAATTGCTCTGATGATCTACTCTAATGAAAGTACCTTATTCCACTTTTGGAAAATGGGATGTTACAGAGGGGCCTACCAACAATGACCGGTTCTGAAGAATCCCACCATGAGATATGATAATTGCTTAGAAAATGAAGAAGACAAGCATAAAGCTTCCAAAGTGAATTTCTCTTTCATTCCCCACACTGTAATACCCTAAAAATCCTTAGAGACAATTAAATATTTATTAAAGATTGGAGAATATGTTGTCTCTAATTTAAATAATTGATTTATGTTCAAAGGGAAATATTAAGAAAATTAAGTGCCAAAAAGAGGCATTTTAGGGTCATAAGACATCCTAAAGATAGGGTAATAAATTCTAAAAGGCATGGAATAATTATAAAAACTTAGAAACCATATTATCCTTAATTTAGACAATTTAATAAAATATTTCCTATGAAAACAAAAGAAGGAAAATTTAAAAAGTGTTCTAGAAATCAAAATAGATACTAAAATTGATAATAAATTGCATAAAACTTAGATTATTGATGTCAATAAAATATTTATGAGAAAATGATAAGTTTTAATTAAGAAAATTATTAGAAAATATTAAGGGATTTATTAAGTAATTTTTGGGAATTTTATAAGCCTAAATTCATTTTGGACCAATAAGGGAATTTTGTGAGAGATAAATATAAGATAAATATAATATATGTTGGAAAATAAAAAATAAAAAAAAAAAGAAAAAGGGGGCTGGCCGAAAAAAAAAAAAAAGGAGGGATAAGGATGAGAAGATTTTTTTAGATATAATAATAATATAAGATTAAACATGTGTTAAAAAGAAAATAATATAATAATCAGAGGAAAAATGAACAGGATAAATGAGAACGGATAGAAAATATTCCCGTTGTGAGAATATGGTTATGGGTCAACAAAAACCAGAGCATATTATTGGTCAGTGAATTTTTATCCAAAAGCTAGTACCGGCCAAAATTGTTTCTGAAATCGGACACGAAAACCGAAGATTTTCGGCGGATAACGGAATGTCCTTACTAGAAGAATAAGGGAAGGAGAGTCCAGTATTCTTAAAGAGGATGAAAGGACCTTCGGCATACTGTTTTCAAAATTTTAAGATTTTACGGAATTACGCGAACAGGACACCGAATCAGAGGCTTATCAGATAAAGCAAGAGATGAAGCAAGCATGACATCATTTTGATGACTCAAGATGATGTCAGCAAAGAGAGGTGTAAGGCCAAGATGAAGCCACCTCAGAAAAGTGCGATCCAACGGTCAGAATTCAACCAGACAAAGTTCAACGAAATTACGAAAATGCCATCGGGTTTTTCTATAAATACCTCTCCATTCTTCACCATTTTCACACCAAGCTCTCTTGAGCATTTCGAAAATTTGAGAGAGGAAGGAGGAGGAGGAGTCCGGGGAATTTCGCAGCGAAGCTCTGAGTAAGTCTTCGATCCCTAGTCTTTAGTTCGGTAGTTTTTTCAGTAGTTATAGTAAAAGTGTTAGGATAGTCTTAATTTTTCAAGATAATTTAGATATCATGTTTTTAGAGTAAATATGATAATTATCTTAGAAAAATGTTATAGAAAAGATTATAGCAAAAATTTTGGAAGTAAAAAAGTCGAAACAGCGAAGCTCTGGCGAAATTCCGCCAAAAAGGCTAACTAGGGGCAAAATGGTAATTTGTACCTAAAATGCCTGTTATGGTCTTAGATATTCATACCGGTGATGTTATCCTTATAGGATACCCAGAATCACGAATCGCTGTTTCCGCTGTCATTCCGCTGTCAAACCGCCGTCAAAACACTACCGGAGTGACCAAAATCATCAACGGAGGTACGGACGCGTACAGTAACCTTAACACTTATGCTGCTTATATTCATATATGTGAAAGATATGTCATTTATTGAGACTCTGCCGAGAGAGGGCAGTTGTACATACAGCTTTTCACGGGTTATAGTCTTGATAACCTGTTGGGGTTTTCCTAGCGCTGAGGACACGATGGGCCGTCGTGGCACTGGATATGTGCAGACTTGTTGTGGTACTGGTTGTGGTACTGGTTGTGGTACTTGTTGTGTGATTTAGTATTGATATGCTGTTATGTTATTATGAATATCTGTTGCCATATACTGTTTATTTGAGCATAAGGTTAACCGTTACCTGAGATCCAATTGGTAATTGGATCTCAGCTGTAGCTTCAGGGTCGGGAGTACCGAGAGAGTGACGGTAGAAGCTGGTGGACGGTATGGAAGGGCTGAAGAAGTTTATCAGTTTATATTTGTATATACTGTTAGAAACTATCTTCTTTTGGGATGACTGTATAATGAAATTACACTATGGTTATGTATTTTGAATTCAGTTACTCTGCTTAAGAAAAATGTTTTACTCTGATCACCGTGTTTTAAAAAAAAAAAAAATTTCTCATCATTTTTACTGTTTTTAAAGTGGGATGTTACACACACTGTTCCCTGAAATGCACTCATATCTCCCTAATTCAGTGAATGCTATCTTACTTACGCCTCTTTAACTTTCTCATATACGACGCTCTTATTCATAATGATCTGTGCATATCATATTGTTTCAAAACAAAAACAAAACACAAAACACACACACACACACAAATATGTGTGTGTGTGTGTCTGTGAGTTCGAGCAAAAAAATGGAACATATATATACACACAGAAACACATCATGCACTCCATCCAATTCTAAATATAGGGTAGCTTTTTTTTTGGGGGGGGGGGGGACAAAATATAGGGAAGCTTTTAAACGATATGTTTGATCTAACATGTATTGTAATGCTAACCAGCTATTATTATTATTTTTTTTTTAATATCACTATAAGCTCCCAATAAAAGAATGTAATTACTCAAAAGGCTAGTAATGAGTGAGCAAAATGCAATCACAAATTTTAGTGTAGGAAATTATAACAGGGCTCATATTGTTCACTTGTCATTATGACTTTTTGGTGATTGAATTCTTTACTATATTAATTGAAACCTTTTTTTTCTGGTTTTTTCCCCTAGTACTGTTGTCTTGTTCAACAGGAGTTGCATAATATGTTTAGAGAATTACACCATTAATTTAGTTAATAAAAGTAAAATAAAACAATTGAATTTTTTTAAAAAGAGAAGATCAAAGATCGAACAAATTTTTTTTTTAATATGTATAAATTAGTATATAATTGTTTTAACTTTTTAGAAATGATTTTATTGAGTTGAAAATAAATATGCAAGAAAAGTTTTGTCTCGACGTATCCACAAACACATCACACACTCCCTCCATTAAATATAGGGTAGCTTTTAAATGAATGTTTGACCTAATATGTATTGTAATGCTAACTACTTTTTTTAGAAAATCTCTATGACATCCCAATAAAAGAACACAATCACTAAAAAAGTCTTAAAATAAGTGAGTAACATACAATGATAAGATTTAACGCAGGAAATGATAGCGTGCTCATATTTTGCACTTGTTATAATAGTGATTTTCTCTTCTTTTCTTTCAACTCTAATACTCTTGTCTCTTTCGACCGTAGTTGCATAATATATTTCGGGAATTACACCTTTAATATAGTAAATAAAAGTAAAATTAAAACAATTTAATTTTAAAAAAAATGAAAGATCAAATTAAATTTTTGTAACACGTATAAATTAGTGCTTGTTTATTTAACCTTTTTAGAAGTGATTTTACAGAATTTGAGGTAAGTATATAAGTGGAGTTTTATCTCGGTTCATGGAAAACTACTTTTCCCTCCCCAAACGGACACAATTTGTAACATACCAATTTTCAAAAGCGAAATAATTTTTTTAAAAAAAATCATTTCAAATCATGAGAGTAAAGTATCGGAGCAAATAAAAGAGTGAGTAAAAGATTGAGTAACTGATATATCATTAATTGTGGCGTATATGTTTATTTGTAATGTATAGTACATTCATTAGAATGATGTTATAACTGTATACGTCTAAAAGAAATAGGATCTTCAATCGGGTTCTTACGCTTTCTGCTTACTCCTATCTTCAGTCCTTGGTTCCCCGGACCTGAAGCTATGGTAAGAGCTGAGGTTTAATACCCATTGAACCTCAGGTAATGGTTAACCTTATGCTTATGTAAACAGTATATGACAGATATCACATAATAAGTACACAATTACATCTTTCAAAATCATAACAACATGTAAGGCAATAATATAACACAGCCACTGCAATATGTATATTACCCAAGTCTGCACTATTCACCAGTGCTACGATGGCCTATCGTGTCCTCAGCGCTAGGAAAACTCAACGGTGTTATCAAGACTATAACCTGTATTCAATACAATATTTAAAGAACAATTTCAAAACATGTGAGTACAACTATCATATATAAGCAAACCATAAGCATCAGAGTTAATGTTACAATACGCCTCCATACCTTCGTTGACGAGTTTTAGGGTACGTTTGACGGTCGATACACGTTCACAGTTTATCTTATAAGGGTAATATCGTTTCTATTAATTTATAAACATCATTCCAAGAACTATCTTGGCCACAAATGACAATTTTACCCTAGGATTCATTTTCAATTATTTCCACATAATTTTCGGAAAAAAAAACGCTGGTTCAGCATAATTTCGCTTAACTTCGAAAAATCATAACTAATTCTAGAAAAATCGAAACGAGGATCCGTAAAATTTCTCGGAATCCTTGAGATGTCTACTTTCGAGGAAAAATACTAGAATTTACCCAGGTTTCACGAAATATTCCCAGTTTCACAGTTTCAAACCTCTGCCCATAATTTCCCCCAGAAAACGTAACTTATCTTCTGGGATTTTTATCTCTTTGCACAGAACTTCAAATGACACACTCTTTATATATTTGGAAAGCCCTACATGTCTACTTTCACCATGAATTTTCTCATATTTTTAGAACATAATCTTCTTCATAAAATATTAACGTTTTTGCTACTGGCTCCTGAAATCGCTAACCGATGAAATTTCGCCAGAGCTTCGCTATTTTGATCATAATCATCCAGAAATTTTTGCCATACTCTTTCTTCATTAATTTTTCGAAATAAAAGCAATGGAAACCATAAAAACATGAGATTAAAACTAGAATTGGAAGATTGATGATCAAAACAACATTTCCTAACATTTCTACTTTAAGAACTTGAACTAACAACTAAAAGCTTCCTTACCTCTTGAGGAACCTTGCTCCTTGTTCTTGGAGCTCTTCCACTCACTCCCTTCCTCTCTAAATTTTCGGCCCTAGCTTGGTGAATTGGTGAGAAATTATGATGCTTAGGGTCCCTATTTATAGCAAAATGTGATGGCATATAGTAGTTTTTTTCACCTTGCATTTTAACCATTGGATTAACCTTAGCAAAGAAGTTTCAATCCCACCCTTACACCACTCCAAAACTGTCCCTCCTCCCCCTTCTTCCTTAAGTTTCTTTGCTTTATCCCCAAGTTATTCTACTTCTTCATTAAGTTTTACTTTATCTCCTAATTACTTCCAAATGCTAATTTAGTTAGGTGTAAGTTGGTGTTTTAATTCAAAATCCAATTTCACTTTTGAAATCATACTTTTATGACTAGATTTATGGTGATTTTTAACTTCCCGAAACACTTAGGTATGAATCCTAAAAGTATACAAGAATGACTTTGGGAATAGCCAAGTTGAAGCTCATAATTCATTGATTTCAAATATATACTTATATTCAATACTTAGTTTCAATATTTCAATATATGATTTATTTTCTATAAACTATCAACTAATCTTATCTAATTAAATAACAACTTGCTTCTTAAGTCTTCAAATCTTCTCTCATACTCTAAGCTTTCCTTCTTCTTGTTGCCCAAGCAAGCAAACCGTCCCCCCTTTAGTTAACAATTTTATGTTTTAATTATTCTCACAAACTCAAGAAGAAAATCTCTCATTGGTCCAATTAATTTCATTAGATTTAAAGGTTAATATAATTTATTCACTCTTTGATTAGAAATTTTCGCCATTTTTTACTGAAAAGGGAGAATTAATTAATCCTTGGTTACTATTGCTAATATAGTGCTTTAGGGGTTACTAGGCTTAATTACCAAAATTTGACAAGAGTTTTAACTTAATTTTAATGATTAATAACTTCTTGTGTGCTAATCTTAGCGTCTAAATATCATTTGGTCTTTGATTTAATTGATATTTCCTTAATTATGACCTTTATAAATTAATTATTAACAAATTCCAAAAATTATTAAAGTATCCCAATCATTGCAATTCCAATTGCCCAATAATTGTTACTAATTTCCTCTAATTGATTTTATCATCCTCTGATGATTTTAATTGTTAAAATGGTATAATTAAGATTATACTAAATTATGATAATCTTAGGATATTTTTATGACTCTTAATAAGATTTAGAAAAATTAGTCTTTAGGCTTCCTAATTCTAGGAAAAATTGCCCATGAATAAAAATAAATATAACACTAAAATTTGAGACCACATATTCACCTATTTAAAATAGGTATTTTCTATCCAAATATAGTGGCTAGGCTAAATAAGATTTTTAGGGTATTACACAATTGGTTAGAATTATTCTATGTCTAGGATGAATCCGGCCATGTGAAGATTGGATTGTAATTTCCAATGTGATTGTGAATCCAGCCTTTAAATCAACCTCAATTATGTTTATGATCAGAGTATATATAGGCAGAATACAATTTGAAGACGACTTGATTTAGACGTTGATTTTATTTTATTTTTTTTATAGCTAGAATAAGACGTTGAAATTTGAGGAGTGCGATATATATATATATAACATCCCAAATTTTAAGATTTAAAAATTAGGAATATTGTATGGGAAATTATTATGAAATTTTTTCGGGAATATAGTATGAAAATTTGTTGGCGAAATTAAGGCGGAGAAGAAATTTGAGACATACAAAATGGGTAAAGATGATGGAAGGAGAAAGGCTTATTAGAGGTTTATTTTAGGTTATGGGTTCCCCAAACAATAGAAGATGGATCTTTAATTTCCTATAAACTCTTCCCTTTTTACTTCCTCAAGTCACGGCACCTTAATTTCTCAATTCTATTTCTCATGTGCAAGCCACGTGACCCTCTATACAGGTAAAACACTAACTCCCTCACTTTAGCACATATACTCCCTCAGCCCATTATTCTTCATTGTGGCCCATACACCCAACAAATTATTCAGCCTATTATCCTCATCTTATCTTAGCCAAGACATAGAGCATTATCATACTTTCTCAAACCAAGAAACTGAGAAATGAGAGACAACAAGTGATTAGCGAAAAATCGTCTGCTTCAGGCATTAAATGATAACCCACTGTCCACGCAAGTATCCATGTTCTAATGTCTCGTATCTTCAACACTATGCCTCTCGAGCCCAACAACAACACTCACCATGCTCCCTTTGTCCGTTCCTCTTTCTCTCGGTCAGGACCTTTAGGTCCTTATATATTATTCTCATTGGTTCTCATTCATTCCTATCACCCTCTACCAACAGACAGAGTAAAAATGAGAGAGAGAGCGCAAAGAACGAGAGATAGAAAGTTAGAGTGAGAGAGAAAACGACGAGGAAGTGAAGGAAGAAACAAAGCTCACATGCATGCAAGCTTGAGTGACGCCCAAGGTGAGTTCTTTGAGACTTTTTCCTTCTAGTTTCCATGGCTTTTGCATGTTGAGTTTTCTGTTTGGGTTAAGAGAAAATTGGAAACAAAAAACACCTCTGTTTTTTGGACCAAAGACATGGCAAGCTTCAAGTTTCCAAAAATGAACGATCATTTTCGGGCTTGATTAAGAGAAAAATGGAAACCAAAAACACCTTTGTTCCAATGGTAAACCTTAAAGTTTTTCCACAAAAATTGTTCAATAAATAGTAGACTGAATGAGCTTTACAATGAGCACAAGAACACCCAAAATGGAGGTGTACAATGAGAGTTATGATTTTCCAAAATCAGACACAAAAAGCTGGAAAATCTCAGTTTCCAAAAATGAACGATCATTTTCAGGCTCGATTTTGAAAAGGTAAATAATCGATTTTTTCCATAAACCTTGGCCAAGATATAGTACACACCCCAAGATTTAAAATTAAATCCATGTGCACTTAAAAACATCAAACTCTATAAATGTGTGATCATTTTTGGGGCTCTAGATTGGAATGGGAATCCTTTGAGTATTTCCATCAAAATTTTGTGTATTTTTATAATATTACACATAATAAGATTTAACATGAGCCAAATAAAAGATTAAATGGACGAGTAGAATCAGAGTTATGATTTTCCAAAATTTAATAAAAAATCTAGACAATTCTATGTTCCAGTTGTAATGATCATTTCCGAGCAGCATTTTCATTGGGTAAATGGTGTCCATTTACCATGAAATTTTTCAAAATTAAAGTAGACACAATATTTTTTAATTTGATAGGTCAAAAACCTTATTTGGATTTGTACTGATAGAGTTACGAATTTTTGAAATTGACCTATGAATCTGAAACAAATTCTAAATAGTATGTGATTATTATTGGTCTTGGACTTGTATGTATAGTAATGACTTCTGTGCATATTTTTCCTTGAAAACGGACTTAAAAATGATCATATAGGCTTTGAAATCATCCCATTTGGACATTTGTACAATTAGTTGTGATTTTTTAAAGTTTAATCATGAAATTCTACAAAATCCTATGTCTAAGTTCAAGTTGTATATTGTTTTGAAATGGAATTCCGTCGATAATTTTATTTGCGACATAAATTACTAATGAAATTTCGTCGGTAATAAATTTCCAATGAAATTTTCAATGGAACAAAGTTCGTTCAAGAACATTTTAATTCCATCACTATTTGCCCATAGAAATTCTTGATACAATGATTCTGTCAAAAATATGGGACAGAAATTAGTGACGGAATGTCATGGGAAAATTACCCTTGAAATTCTATATAAAATTTAGTGGGTAAAAAATCACGAAATTTCATGGGAAATTTCCCATAGAATTTCATATAGAATTCTGGGGCTAATTGCCCACGGAATTTCATATTACTCCAAGCCCTGTAACTTGCTTCAACCTATTTTGTAACTTGATGTCACCAACTGAACATTTGAAGGATACAGATTGACAACACAACATAATAAAACTTGACCAACTTCTTGACCTTTTTTAATAGGTCGGTGCATTCCAGATTAATGGTATAGATATCATATTTAATTATAATATCCAAATTGGTTTCACAAGCAAAAATAGAATCATAAAATAACAAATCCGGCTATACTGAATAATATTACTAGAATATCATCCGTTACAACTAATCAAAACAAAATTCAGCAATCATTGAGCAAAACTTGCTAGTAAAAGAAACCCAACACTTTCCCACCAACATTCTCCTGGCCTCTTCATGATCCATAATATATGTTGAGGTTGTCAAGACGATGTAGCCAAACTGCATTAATAGCAAAATCAGAGTCAGTAGAAGAAACACATGCATAAAATGAAAAGAGGGAAATAAAGCCATTATCATACTAAAACACCAAATTATGCATACGCAAGAAACCCATCAATCAAACCTTTTGCAATTTAACAACAAACACCAAATTATCCCAAAAGCTCAATGATTATCCAAAATTCTCAATTAAGTTTCATTTATTATAATCCTTAATGACTTTTTCCTCTCCCTTGACCTCTGGTTTTTAGCCCACATAACTTTAGCTCTTGGTTACAAACTAATCTTCATTGTCTTCTTGATTAGATTTTCTTCATCATCATAGAATCAAAAGCACCAAAAGAAAAGTATAACTTTAGAGATAATAATAATCAAAAGAATATCAAAGACCTTAATTTTAATTGTTTAACTAAATAAGAAGATATTACTTTTTATATCCATTTTCAGCTAAAACATACAAGAATAATGTTTGAGTTCGTGAATATTCAACTTATGACCAAAAATAAATCAATACATAAAGCTCCCAAACTCATAGCAGAGAAAGAGGGCACCTAGTCCTGCTGATATAGTAGTTGAGCTATCACCGATGCCAAAGCAATCATATTCACTCTCAGAATGTTTAGAAAACCCACATTAATCCATCCGTCTTTCTCATCGTGTGCATCATATTCCTCCTACCAATGAGTATCTTATATGGCTACGACAACAAAATTTATAAAATTAACTTGTTTAGAACAAACGCCATCATCTTCACCACTAACGGATGACGAACATTGTTAGATATGATTAGTTTTGATGATTTTAAATATAGATACCATTTGTATGAGCAAAAAGATTGCATATTTTATTTACCTTCTTCATTGACTAAATTCTTGAGTTTAATATAGAATCAAAGATGTGAAGTTCACCTATGAAGAATGGTCAAGAAGAAAATTGATAAAGAAGTATTGAATGAAAGAGAGTGTTCAGTTATGAGGAATAATCAAGAAGGAAATCAAAAATGTCAAAAAGATGAAAAAGAAGAAGATCAAGGAGGATGAGGATGTAGATGAGGATAAGGAAAAGAAAGAAAAAAAAGGGTTGTGGAGTAGAATGGAGGAAGGGAAGATCTTGTCAAAAAGAATGAGAAAAATTGATATTCAAGATCTTAGATTGACATTATAAGTCTTCACAATCAAATGGATGTTGGAGAGACTCAATCCAGAGTTAAAGATAGCAAAAATCAGATTCTGGAAGAGAAAACTCGAGTTTCCAGGTCAAAACTCGAGTATACAAGCTTATTAAGTAATTTGCTTCTGGAGGAGAAAACTTGAGTTTTGAAAACTAGAGTTTGCGAAGCTTCAGTTTGGGAGTCAAAGAGTCAAAACTTGAGTATATGAGTCAATACTCGAGTATGGAACTTATATACTCGATTATTGGGCGTTTTCAGCTTCTCTCGCGCATCTGGACCCGACAATACTCGAGTATCCTCTTCAAAACTCGAGTTTCCAGCTCTGTCAGCAACTCTGTTCACCTCTGTTTCACATTCAGCTTTGGGTGAGGTCTGGTAATTCGGTGACATCTCCTAAACCAGACATTGGATTGAGATGAAATCAAATTTGAATGAAACTAGACATCTAATGTGTCATCTTGAAAAAGTTTCAAGTCCAAAGAAGGTCAGATGAGATAGATTTGAATTTCTAAAGTTGGATCAAATATTCACGCCACACATTAGACCAAGCTTCAATGTTTTGAGTGTAACTCACAACCTACAAATCAGAATAAGCTGAAATCGGTGGCATTTGAAAGAAGACTCATAAGGCTTTCCATCAATACTTGATTCAACAAGAATGAAGATTATACCAAAGATATATGGTCTTTGAAAGTTGACTGATAATTCAGAATGCTGCAAAAATGATGGTTAAAGAACAATCTTCTTTCATCAGATCATAACGGGTGAATTCCAACAAATTAAGATCTAATTCTTGTTGCTGTGGAAAGAAGAATCTAAGAGCTATATGGAGGATAAGTAGCTTGCCAAAATTGGAGCTATATCAATCAGAGAGCAACCAAGGACTGAAAAAGCTCAAAAACTCGAGTATAGCTCAAATAGAGAGCAATGAACGTCAGATGATCCTCAATAATCGAGTATGGGAAGCAAAACTCAAGTATAGATCAGACATAGACGAATCTAAAGTAATGAAATAAGCTCAATACCGCAATATTCAAGTCAATACTCGAGTATACACTGAAACTTCAGAAAAATCAAAGTGTCGAAAATCCTGAACCAGATCATCCAGATACTTACCCAAATGATTTGTAATACTTCTTAACATCATTTACATCATTTGTAGACATGTTTCGGATGATCAAACGAAGGATTACATGAAGATCCAAAACGCTGAGCTGTCAAGTTGAAAAAGCATTCTAAAATAACGGCTAGTTTCCAACCGCCACATCCTCAAATGGTTATGCTTTCAACGGCTATATTCTCCAACATTTAGATCATCCTCAACTATAAATGAAGCCTCATTCAAAACACAAGGAGAGGAAGAGAAGATATTATGTTGTCATAATGCCAAATTTCTAAAGCTTCTTCACACTATGTTTTTCATGCTTTCATAACTTATCTTAGAAAGAGTGAAATGATCTCTTATGTACTTCAGTGTTTATCATAATCACTTGTTAGAGAGAAGATACATTGTAAACATTCTGTTTTCTGAGAGATACTCAAGATTGAGTGATCTTGAGTGGGAAGTTGAATGTATCCCTTGGGTTGTAAGGGAGAGTCTCTATGAGAGATTGTAAAGGATGTATAAGTGCCTAGACAAACTTGTAGGTTGTAAAAACTTGCATCTTGTGCCTGGTTAAACAAGGAGATAGTGAAAATCTCAAGTGGAGCTTGAGGACTGGACGTAGGTCAAGGTTAGACCGAACCAGTATAAATCTGAGTTTGTAATTCTCTTCCTTAACTTTTTATTTTCATCATACATGTTTGAATGATTGTTTATAGCTTTATAACTCTTTAGTATCATTCAAATTGATTTAACCGAATTGTGAAAAGATTTTCAAAAGATCAAAAGTTTTTGTCTTCACCCAATTCACCCCTTCTTGGGTTTAGCCACGTTTTTCAAACATGGAAGAGAGATTTTTTTTTTCAAAATAAGCTTCTTCTTCCTCCTCCTCTGCTTCACAATTCAAAACAAAACCATGAATTGAAAGATAAATTTTCAATAAAATCAAAATAATATAAGAACGATAATCAATTTAAAAACGAGAGAGAGAGATAGAGAGAGAGAGAGTAAACGATTGAAAAGGATAGAAGAAGGAGATGGATGATGAACATGAAAGAAGAGAGCAAATGCTCAAGATCTAAAACTTAATGAAGCCTAACCACCAGATCAAAGCCATCAAAACCTCAAACCACCAAATCAAAGTCTTTGCTGACCGCATGATCATTTTAAACTGCCAGATCAAAGTTGTTGCAAACCACTAGATTGAAAGTGGAGCTTAATCACCGAGAGGGGGTGAATTGGGAATTTTAAAAATTCTTTTCTAAGGCTCTGTTTTAAGACAGTACAACAGGGTATAACAGAGAATAAAGAAAAAAGAATAAGACACAAGAATTTATACTGGTTCGGTCCAACTCCTTAACCTACTCCAGTCCTCAGACTCCCTAAGTTTTTCACTATAACAATAGATTACACCCTCTGTAACTTAAGAGTAATTCTCTCACTAGAACTTACTCCCCCTTACAAGTTATAATCAATAATCCACAATCTCCAAGTCCCCTAACTTGAGATTGTTTACAATAAATGATTCACAATAAATGAACTTTCTTAAAGAGTGAATAGAAATAAACACTGAAGAACAATAGTATCAGAGGATACTTTACACAAGAAAACTCAAAGAGTAGTTGGAATCTTTTAATGCTTTTCATTTTCTGCTTGATTAATTGTTGAGAAGAATTGAATGATGCTCTATTTATATCAAGAAAGCATTAAATGACCGTTATAATCTTCAATATGACCGTCGGGGCTTAATCTAGCTATTGGAGGCACTTTAGTCTTTTCTCTCTCTACTCTTCAATTCATTCTTTGTGTTCAGAGGACAAATGTTGACTTTCTTTGAGTTTTGCCCGTTGGAATATCAAAGACTAGTTCAAGTAAGAAGCATTTATCCTTTTTGCATTGTGCAGATGTTGTTTGATCAGAATATAGCAAGTTAGTTGTACTTTGCATTTAATGCTCTGACATGCTTTTTGCTTGTGTAGTGACAACACCTTTAATTTTTTTAATTCATCTCTAAATCAATTGAAATTCATTAGCAAACAGATTAAACATATCTAGTGATGTTGATGAATGATGTTAGGAAGCATTAAGATTAAACAAGAAAGATTTCACAAATTCGTCAAATTTGAATTTTTAAAAGCTGCGACGCAAACTCGAGTTTATGTATCAAAACTAGAGTTTGTCACTATGCACTTAAGTACAAACTCGAGTTTCCATATCAAGACTCGAGTTTTCTTCTTCTAGAGAGGAGTGTCGAGATTTGACTCTTGGAGCCCAGTTTTGACTGAAGACAAAACTCAAGTTTCCAAATGTAAACTTGAGTTTTGGACATTTAAAGTGATCAAGTCTAGAACCTCAAAACTAGAGTTTTCAACCAAGACTAGAGTTTTGAAAATACTAAAAAATAGCGATGCTCTCTGTTTGACCAAAACTCGAGTTTCCATTTCAAAATTAAACTTGGAGGGATCTGTGTTATTTCAAAACTGGAGTTTTCAATCCTAAACTGAAGTTTTGAAAGCATCGAAAAAATAGTGATACTCTCTGCTTGGCCAAAATTCGAGTTTCCATTTAAAATATGAAAACATTTTAAAATCCGAGCTAATTGAGAAACTTTAGTTTTCAATTCAAAACTTTAGTCTTAAGAAGTTAAAACATGAAAACTATCTGTCAAGCCAAAACTTGAGTTTTTAAACTGAAACTTGAGTTTTCTTAAAACTTGGAAAAACTTAGACATACTGAAAACTAGAGTTTCCCTTCAAAACTAGAGTTTTCACAAGTCAGAAACTTGGATGACTCTCTATATGATTAAAACTCAAGTTTCCAAAAGGAAACTAGAGTTTTTTGTTTTTCTTGAGAAAAACATTGAAGAGTCTCTGTCTGGTCTAAACTTGAGTTTCCAAAACAAAAACTTGAGTTTGCCCTGATGAAAAACTTGGAATGTTCTTTGTAATGCCAAAACTCGAGTTTCCACATGGAAACTGCAGTTTTGCCTTTGATCATTAAAACTAAGTTATTCTCTGTCAAGTCAAAACTCGAGTTTTGTTTCCAAAACTTAAGTTTGCCTTTAACAGTAAGTTTTTCAACTTACTAAAGACAAACTTCCACTTGAGTTTACAATTGTCTGTTATCATCAAAACACATAGAGAACTAACACAGATTGTTACCCTTTTTCGTTGAAGATGAAGGTTGGCATCTATCATCGTCGTTGTGTCAATGCTCGCGCCGCTATTGCCACACGAGTGGTCACGCTGGTGCTCATGCCACCACGAGGCATGTGCTGCTCTCAAGCACTTGATGATCGAGAAGAAGGCGATCAACGAAGATGGAGAGGATGTGAGAGAAGGTTATAAACTGGCAAATCATACCAGTTTGAACTCAGAAAAGGGCCTAAGGCTTTTGGATGAGATGTCGAGCACCAAACCTTGGATTGGAGAAGTTCAATCTTGTTGTTTTCTTGGAGAAACTTCCTTTTTTTGTCAAAGAAGATTCTATTAATGAACTTCAAAGAAGTAACGATTACAAGGAGAAGAAAAACAAACAACAAACAACCTAAAGGAAAAACAACATACATAGAAGAAACAAGACAAATACAACATAAACAAACCAAATACAACATAAACAAAACAGAAACTAAGAAAACAAAACAAAGAAACTAAAAACAGACAAACTAGCCACCATCCAGAGAGTGACTGGAACACGAAGGATTATCAGCACCAGCATTAGTCTTCTGAGCCTCCAAAGTTAGAAGAGATAACAAAGCAGGTGTTGGTCGTGAAACCCACCCAATAAGGCACACCCTTTTATAAGCATTAGCTGCAAGGAGATCCACAGTACGGTTGCCTCCTCTCAAGGTAAATGACAAGGAGAACCCAACCTTAGAAGACAGAAGACAAATAACATCATGACTAATACTACAACAACTCCAATCATACAAGTTTGGTGACTTGGCCTTAACACAAGTAAGCAAAGGGAGACAGTCCATTTCCAATATGTAACATTCCAATTTAAAATACCAAAATTTTTTTAAAAAAACAAATCGTGATCAGAGTCGAGCATTTTGATTAAACGAGTAACTGAATATCATAGTGTAATCATCCTTATACAGTCATCTGTTGATTCCAAAAAGACTATATCTAAATAGTTCAAAAGCTAAAACATATAAGCTCCTCCAATCCGCCTACATCGGCTATTTGCCGCTCTCCTCCACCCTAGATCCTCCTGAACCTGGAGCTACAGCTGAGATCCAATTCCCAATTGGATCTCAGGTAACGGTTAACCTTATGCTCAAATAAATCATATATAGGCAACAAATAGTCATAAGAACAATACAGCACGTCAATACATAAGCACACAGCAGATGCATGATCAACAATGGACAGAACATAAGCACACAGCAATATGTAAAGCCCCACACTATGTCTGCACATAAACCAGTGCCACGATCTCCCATCGTGTCCTCAACGCTAGGAAAACCCAACGGCGTTATCAAGACTATAACCCGTAACAAGCTGTATGTACGACTGACAACCCACGACAGAGTTTCAGTACATAAACATGTCTACCATATATATGAATATGAGCAGCATAAGTGTTAAGGTTACAATACGCGTCCGTACCTCCGTTGACGATTTCGGGCACTTCAGTAGCGTTGTGGTACGTTTGACGGCGGTACGACGGTGATTTGACAGCGGAAACAGTGGTTCGTGATTCTAGGTATCCTATAAAGATAATATCACCAGTATGAATATCTAAGACCATAACAGGCATTTTAGGTACAAATTACCATTTTGCCTCTAGTTTGACTTTTTGGCGGAATTTTGTCAGGGCTTCGTTGTTTTGACTTTATGTTTTCAAAATTTTTGCTATCATCTTCCCTCTAACATATTTCTAATATAAATATCACATTTATTCCTAAAACATGATATTTAAACTAACTTGAAAAATTAAGACTACTCTAGCATTTCTACTATAACTACTAAAAGAACTACTTAAGCTAAAGACTAAGGACCGGAGAACTTACTCAGAGCTTTGCTATGAACTTCTCCCAAAGCTCCTCTCTATAACTTCTCTCTAGGATTGTAAGTGAATTGGTGAAGAATGAAGAGGAATGGAAGCTATTTATAGAAAATCTCAATGGCATTTTCGTAATTTCCTTGAACTTTGTCTGGTTGAATTCTGACCGTAGGATCGCACTTTTGCTAGGTGGTTTGATCTTGGCCTTACACCTATTAGGCCGACTTCTTCCCCCCTAAAAGACAAAATTGCTGACCTCATCCTAGCTGCATCATCAAACCTTATCCTCTTGCTTTATCTGATAAGTTCCTGGTTCGATGTCCTGATCGCGAAATTCCGTAGAAACTTAAAATTCCGGGAATAACACTCCGAAGATCTTTTCTTCCTCTTTCAAATTATCATATTTAACTCAGTTTCTGATCCCGCTGAGGACATTCCGTTACCAGCTGATAATCCTCGATATTCGTGTCCGACTACAGAAATAACGTTGTCCGGTGCCAACTCCGAGACAAAAATTTACTGATTAACATTATACTCTGGTTTTCCCCACTTATCCCCAGATTCCCACAACGAAATTATTTTCTATCGGTTCTCTTTTTGGCTATCTGCTTTAATTATACAAAATATCTTCCTATTCGGATCTCCAAATCACTCCGTCGGTTACAGAAATGACTTCGGAGACCGGCCATCTCGAGATAAAAATTCTCTCGTTCATAATATACCCTGACTTTAGAAACCTAGTTCACGGTTTTCTATGTAGGATTTTATTTCCATCCGTTCTCGTTTATCCTGTCCACTTTTAATTATTATTATATTATTACTTATTTATCACATGCTTAAACCTATATTATTATTATATTCAAATATATTCTTCATCCTTATCTCCCTTAAAATTTCGGCCCACACCATATATATATATTTTTTCCTTAACCACATATATTATATTTATCCTATATTCATTTTCCACAAAATTTTCCTATTGGTCCATAACTAATTACTTGGATTTAGGCTTTCATAAATTCTTGAAAAATCCTAAACCATAGATCTTTACTTTTTAAGACTATATCTTAACCATTATTATTTATTTAACTAGCCAAAAACTTCGGTCCTTAATAATTATTATTTATATTTATTTTATTTCTTATGTTTCCTGAATTTCTCTAATTTTATAAAATTCCTGAAAATTACTTAATTAATCCTTTAATAATTCCTAATAATTTTCTTAATTAGAATTAATTATTTTCTCACAACAATTTCATTAACATTAATGATTTAAGCCCTATGCAAAATATTAAAAGTCATAGAATCAATTTTGATTCTAAAATACTTTTTAATTTTCCTTCTTTTTATTTTCATAGGAAATATTTTATTAAATTGTCTAAATTAAGAATAATATATTTCCTAAATTTTCAATAATTATTCCATGCCTTCTTGAATTTTCCATAATTTTTTTCTTAGTACCTTCCTTTGAAAATAAACTAATTACACTCTATTTTGAGACCATAATCATCATAAATGGACATTTTTATTATAGTAACATAATAGTCCAAATAGTAATTATCCGGGTATTACACAATATCACTTTATCATAACCCAGGTCCACAGCAAGAAGAAGGGCCCTTTTCAGAGCTAAGGCTTTAGTCATGAAGGCAAAAATAGACTTTACTTTATCCACAAATCCCCATCTAAAAAGGCCTGCAAAGTCGCGACAGATTGCCCTAATAGCAACATCTTTCACATAAGTTGAAGAGGCTCTATCACAGTTAATTTTAAGGCTATCTAAATCAGGGGGAGACCAATTAATGCCAGGACTATTACAGCCACTCGACAAAAAAGGATCCCTAATCCCTATAATATAGTAAGCCCAAAAATCAAAATTACTTTTCTTAGCCAATTCAACAAAAATACTTGGATCCAGCTGTTTGTGGTCAAAAGTCATTTCATTTCTAGCTTTCCAAATAAACCACAAAAGCTAGCAAATCAAAGATAAATCATGCTCACTCAATTGGGGCATACTTGTCGTCAAAATCCACCAAGCATTGTGTAACATCCCAAAATTTTGGATTTTGGGAATTAAAGAAAAATAAAATAAAACAAAATAGAATAGAATAGAATAAAAATAAGTAAAGAGAAATAAATAAATAAATAAATAATTTAGCTTTAATTATTTCAAAATTTATTTTTGGGAAAAATTAATGTATAATTTTCCCAAAATTTGGGATAAAATTATAGTTCATTTAACGGGTCTAATTTAATAACAAAAACAAGCCAATAGACACTAAGACCTAGACTCATTTATGCAACTCACGAATGATAAAAAAAAAAAACAAAAAACAAAAACAAACTCTTCCTCTCCAAGCAAAGCAATTCGGCCAAGAAGTAGAGAAATGCAGAAATTTAAGAATCATGAAAACACTGACACATGTTGTCTTGATTGCAAGACACCAAAGCAAATTAGGTGTCATTTTGTCGTGATCCTTGGCTGCCTAAACAAATGCATATTCGACCAGCATAAAGAAGGTTAAAGCCATGAAATTAACATTAGAAATAACAAGGGTCATCGTGAGGTTTTATTGAAAGACACTTAAGCCATTAAATGTCAACTTGTGCAGAGTTTCCAATCAGAATTTTTGACACCTCATTCTCTAGTTGTTATCTCAGTCTACAAAATTCTACCATTTACAAAACCACTTCTCTCTCCATTAATTAATCACTTCAGCCATACTCTTTCATTTACCAAGCAATTCATTCCAGACAAAACCAATTTCGCGTCCTTCTTCATTCATTCTCAGCAAGAACCTCCAACCGAAAACCAAAACAGAGGGGCAGAACCGAGAGAGTTGAGAAGAGAGATAGAGAGAAGGAGAGAGAGACCGAGAGAGAGAGAGAGAGAGAGAGAAGACCATCCTTGCCTCTGTTTTTCGACGTCGGAAACAGAGCATAAGAAACCAGCGCCTTTTAAGGTATTTTCTTCATTCTCTTTTCTTGTTTGATCCAGGGACATATGGGGTTGAATGTGGACGAGTGTTTTGGGCTGAGAAACCGAAAGAGGACTGATATTGTGTATTGTTTGCATGAGTTGGTGTGTAGTGCTTAAATGATCTAAGTTTCGGTTCAGTTACTTTCCCGGCTGTCGCGTGAGTTGCTGGATATTAGAATCTGTTTGCTGTCATTTTCTTTCCCTTAAGTCATGGCTGTTAGCGTAAGGCGCTGTGCATGGGTATTTTACTGGGTGTGAGTTCGGATAAACAAAGATGTAGAAAGAAGAAGAAAACACTGAACTAGGGATAAGATAAAACCCGTATGTTGGAGGTTGTTAGTAGGTGTGTGTGAGTTTAAAATGTGTACTGATATAAGAGGAAAATAAGGAAAATTTTAATCTAACACACACCCCGATGGCCCTGCGAAGAAAGAGGAACTTAAGCAGAATATAGGTACTCATACATATAACGTGGAATAGGAAAGGAAAGAAAAGATGAAGACCAGAGACGTGCTGCATCTATAACCATAGAATATATATATATATGTTGAATGTTGCACGTTACTGTTACTGTTTTTATTTGTTGTAGTGTGAAGATATACATATAGGTTATGTGGATTTAGTAGTGTTGCAGAAGAAGAAGAAAAATAATAATGATAATATCAATAAAAATAGTGAAATAAAAATGCTGCATAATTCAATATATACATATGTATATTATAAGGAAATATTAAAATAATGCTAATGATAATAATAGTAGTAAAAATAAAGGATAGTGATTATAATTAAGGAAAAAGATTAAATAATAAAGGAAATTATCAAACACTTTTAATAAATAATAAATGAGGTAATTAAGTAATAATGATTAATGTTATTAATTATTATAGAGTTATAAATTTTTAAAGAAGTTATTAATGGATAATAATGGGAAAAATAATAATAATGAATATATTATTATTTATCAAAGTGTAATAAAAATAATATTATGACAAGAAATAATTAATAATTAAATGGATAAGATTATTACTCCCTCCGGTCCTAATTATAAGACATATTTAACCGATTTTGGGAAAATTAAGGAGGGGAGTTAAATTAGTTAATTTTACTCATTTTCCTAAAATGCCCATAGATAAATTTTCAATGACATTAACATACCTCCCCAACCTAAAATCTTCCTTTCCATATTTTTTAATTGAAATGATAGTCTTGTTATATATACATATGTGTATGTGTGTGTACACACATATATGTATGTATGTGTATGCACACACACATATATCTACAACCCAAAAAAAAAAAACACATACACCCCCCACAAATACACACACATATCTACACACAAATAGAAACCCCCACATCCCCCCCCCCAAACACACACACACACACACACATACATAAATACACACACACACATAAGTGTATGAGTATGTACACACACATATATAGACACACACCTATATACATAAACACACACACATATATATATTTATATAATGTGTGTGTATGTCTTATATGTGTGTCTATACATATATGTGTGTTTATATATATATATATATATATATATATATATATATATATATAGGTAAATTAACGTTAACTCATTGATAAACAAATTAAAATCCAATAATTTAAGAGTTTTATTAACTGGAAAATTCTATGCACCTAAATGTATATACTTATCAAAAACTAAACACACTTAAGAGAATAAAATAGGGGTATTTTAGGAAGAAATTGACAAAAATTTAAATTTTGTCCTATAATTAGAACCAAAACTAACTCTCAAATGTTGTCCTATAATTAGGACAGGAGGGAGTATTTATTAAAGGGAATCAATATCATTATTATAGGAAACCATGAGAAACGTTAAAATTATATGGTAATTAGTGTCTATTTAAGGTGTCAATACCATGTTTGGGGGATTTCAAAGTAATAAAATAAAAGAATAGTTATAATGATAATAATGTGTCATTATCATTAGGAATCAGGAATTAAATAACTAAGGAAGTAAATATTAAGGGGTCATTATTTAAATTAGTATATTTTTTATTATCAGTCATAATTCTGGATATGTGGAATTGTAAAATGTTATTAATTGTTAGAAAATTTATTTGTATAGATTAAATTGTGGAAGTGTATTTGAGCTCTGGAATTAGGAGCAGTGTGAAATTAGTTAGCTCGGACAAGAGGTAATCACTTTCCACTTATTATGTTATTAATATGCTACTTGTGGGTATTTTTCTGAACTGATTGTGTATGTTTTTAAATAAAGTTGCCATATGGAATTTTTATGAGTTGAAATACATGTATTGGGAACTGATATATAATAACATGGCATTGTGAATATTCTGGAAATTTCCCTAATGAATTATTATGATAATGTTGGGATGGGAAGAATTGGGAGAGAAGATGATAAAGTTATATCTACCACATGGTGATGCCTCCATTAGTGCACGATAGTTGGCTTTTTATTGTCCCACCAGTTCATTGAGGGACTAGCCCACCAGTTCAAGAGGGTTTACAACACCCCATCAGTTCAATGAGGGGAAAAAACCCATGGTTTGGGACATGCGCTTTGAGGATTTTGGTCGATCCTCATCACCTGACCAGTGAGCTTTTGGAATAACCAGTGACATGGGTGTAACTTAGCCCATAGGTCTATTCAAAATAAATAAGACGGTTCGGTTGGATTGATGGGAGGTTTTTGGGTATTGAATACGAACTGAATTTGTGACACCTATTATGATATGTATTATTATTGTGATATTATGTAAAGAGAATATTGATGAACTGTTGAATTTTGGATTGATTGTTTTATTTCACTTGGCATCTCACTAGCACATATTGGTTCATAATGAGCTAGACTGATGGTTACAAAATTTTTCCCAGGTGACCAGTCCGGTCCAGGTCCGTCCGTGAAGTAAACAGAAGCTTAGTTTACTTGTTAAAAGTAGGACTTTTGTTCTTTTGTTGTATGTTTTGGATGACTGTATATTGTCACACATTAGGGCTTATCATGCATACTTTGGCATATTTTAAAAATTTTAAATTCCATGTAAGACCTATTATCTTGTTAACTCTGACTAATATATGAATCACTCTGATTAACTCTGATAAGTATAAGATTAATTAGTTAATTAAATGGTGGTCGTTTCAATTGAAGTTGAAGATGCTGGAGGTATGAACTCTAACACTTAGTGAACATCCAATCCAGACACATCGAGTCCAAGGGCAATGGACAAATATGTGTTCAATAGTCTCCTCAATACCTTCACATACAAGGCAATGGCTATTTGGGGACCTCCTACGCCGATACAATGCGGAATTGGTAGCAATTGAATTATTCAAGAGATGCCATATGAATCGTTGTACTCGCGGGATCACTTTAATTTTCCAAATTTATTTCTAGCATGCAATGAGGATGACAATCGATGACCCTGCCCTCTCTTCCTTAATAGAATTCCGATCATTCTAGCAATGGTATCCCAGCTTCACCATATACACTCCATTCTTAAAGCTAGTCCACAACAATTTGTCTTCCAGCCTATTAATAGGGATAGAGATCTTATATATCGCATCTTTGACTTTGGGAGGCAAATACTAATGAATAGGCATAAGATCCCATAGTCCATCAACTATCAAGTCACATACTCTACCCTCTGAGATAAGCAGATTGTCAGTAGTGCTAGGTCTTTTTGGAAAAGCGGCTCCTGGGACCTAAGGGTCACCCTATATTCTGATAGCAGTATCATCACTAATATCCCATCGAAGATCTTTCTTGAGAAAACTTATGCCCTCTAAGACATTAGACTAACACCATGAGACCTTATAGCCTTTCTCCACATCAATAAAGTCTTTTTTAGGGAAGTACACACTTTTTAACACCCTTGCCTATAAATCATTTGGCCTTAGCATAAACCTCCATGCCGTCTTAGCCAAAAGAGCCTCATTCATAGTTGATAGATCCCCCATGCCACCGATTCCTTTACTACAAGTCATAGTCCCAAGCTTTCTAATGAGTCTTGCCCTCGAGGGCATTGCCATCCCACCAAAAATTAGCAATAAGGTTATTTATTGCCTTACATGTCTTAAAGGGGAACCTAAAACAATTCATTGAGTAGATTGGGATTGCTTGGATAACAGCTTTGATCATTACTTACCACTCGGCAAAGGATAGAAGGGATTGACTCCATCCTTGAATTTTACTTGTTACTCGTTCTATGATATTGTCTTCTTTGATTTCCACCGGCAAATGCCTGGTGCTTAGATTTCCCCCAAATGCTTGGTATGCCAAGATATGTTCCTGGATCCTCAATTGCTGGGATGCCCAAAAGGCCAACCACCATACATTTCACTACAGATAGAGTGTTAGATGAGAAGAAAATACTAGACTTATCAAGGTTAATGACTTGACCTGAGGCTGAACAATACGAATCTAGAATATTAGCCAAATAGCTACAATTACTATAACTAGCATGTATATATAAGAGAGCATCATCACATCAGCAAAAAAGAAACTATGGGTAAGAACTGGCCATGCATTACCACATTTTTGGGTGATTAAATTCTATCATTGGGGCATTTTAATATTTCCACCTTAAAATTATGATTTTAAGAATAAATAATTTTGTCTCTTCAATTTAATTATGATTTATCTGACTTTTTCTAAACCATTAACTTTTAACCATTGCCACAATTAGTTGAGTCATCAATCCGGTTTCCATTACCTTAAATAGGGGTAGGCAAAAACCTTGTGATGCGATTTGTCTGATCTAGTCTAAATAAGCAACATAATGAAATTGAACTAGATTGGACCAAACTAATTGGTCGGGCTAGATCAAGTTTCGGACAAGGGGGCTAGACACTTGGACTGGTCCAGGTCAATTTTTTAAAAAATATTTTTTATAATTTAGATGTTTCTTTTTTTATTATTATTTAATGTTTTTGGAATTTTATCATGTTTAAATCATTTTTTAATAAAATATTCTTTATTGTTGTTGCAAGTTGTTATATATTTTTATAGATTTATGATTTTAAATTTTTTTTGTGATGTGTTTCATATTATTATAGGTATTTTATTGTACTAATTGTGTTTAATATGTTCAAATTTTGCCTTCCAACGAGGAAAAACAAAAATAAAAAAATAACTTAGATTATGGACTACCTAGACCAGTCTAGAGAGTCCATTAGACCCGGTTTCATCCAGCCTAGCCTCAGGTTAGTGCTAGATCATACTAGGCCTTGGGTTGTCTTGTACAACCCAAAGTCCTCTCTAGACCAAACATTGGGTTGATGTCAAACTCGATCCAGTTCAATCTATGCTCTTCCCTAACCGTAGTACACAGGAGTAAAATATAAAATTACAGAACTTATATATATTGCCCATGTCTTTATAACTTGGTAACAATAGAGTTTTCCTTAAGTGAAAGGTCGCGAGTTCAATCTCGTAATTAATCTCATGCTATTAGTGCTTACCCATTTAATATAAAAAAGGATCTTACTTACATCAAAATCTTTATATATGTCTATTACAACAAGTTATCTAATCACATATGACCATATGTCCCACTTTTTCATATAGATATATGGTTAAATGATAATTATTCAAAAACAGAATACTTAATCACATGTGGTTGAAGAACTTGACAAAATGGATATAAATAAATTGACCGTATTTTCCTAATAACAAAAGACCTTACATGTACAAATAAAACATTTTTAATTAAAAATTGATATTCCCCCTAAATATCCAATAACGAGACCCGAGTTCCTTCAAAGTTCTTGAAATTTTTGCAAAATTGCCACCCATGTTGTCTGCAACATGTTCATTTCCTTCATCATTCTAGAGGCTCACCATATCGGGGGGTTGTGTTTTTTTAAAAAAAAAAAAAATTACGATTAAGAGGCTATTGTACGCATATGCTTTTTAAGCGTTTTTCATAATTTGGTTATTCGTTACCTCCAATGCATAAAGTAGCTCTGTCTTTTCACATCATGGAAGTAAAAATTGATATTCCCCTTAAATCGAGGTTTACCTGGGTAACGAATAAAAAATCATTTTTATTATATTCAAATCCTAATTATGTGTTGACAATTTTAATGGTGTGATTTTCAACCCTTTAAACCTGAATTAGTTATACAGATCCTATGGTGATTTATTTATTTATGCATGGAACACGTAAATATAATTATGATTCCTAATTTAATGTCTAACTTCAAATCTAACTTAATCTCTTTCTTCCGTTTTTAAACAGCATTGCTGATAAAATGTGGAAAAATTGGAGAGGTTAAGTCACGAATTTTATTAATAAATGCCTTTAAAGCAGAGTTAATATTCTTTATTAACATTTAAGTTAACTTGTAATATTAATGGCGGTTATCATATTCAACTCACGGGTACAAATTTGAAATTAATTGTGATTATAGAAGAATTATTATAATTATGATCTCCTCAGTGAATGAAAGCGGAATGCCTGATTTGAAATTCAATTTATTATTTTTGTCTTATTAAAATCCCAATGATGGTATATGGATAATCTTGATAGTGTGATTTTCCGGGAAATTCGCTAAAATAGACAAAAAAAAAAATTGTCAAAATAGACCAGTAGGGAAACATTTTTCACATCTAACTTAGTTGGTGGCGCCATTTGCAAAGTGGCGCCCTATGTGGCAGCGCCACTTGTGGCGTTGACAACGTGGCACGCCACCTAAGTGCGTGGCGCTACTTTCACAAAAGTTTTTTTTTTATTTTTATAATTATATATTATTATATTTAATATATATTAAATATAATATATATTATTTTATTTTTTATTTTTAATTATTATAATTATATATTTGAAAAATTTTATGAAAAATTCTTTTTAAAATGATATTCTATTTTTGAAAAAATAATAATTGCGGGCGGCGATACTATATCACTACAATTTAATTGCGCTACGAACAGCTAGCACGATGATCCCGCTAGCCGGTTAGTGGGCGGGGTCAAGGGGCAGAGCCCCTTGCGAGGTGCGGGGCAGCGTCCCGTCTAGAAAATTTTTTCGAAAATCGAAGATTATTTGAAAAGGAATTTTTCATAAAATTTTTCAAATATATAATTATAATAATTAAAAATAAAAAATAAAATAATTAAAATAATATATATTATCTAAAATATAATATATATTATATAAAATAATATATATTATATTTAATATATATTAAATATAATAATATATAATTATACAAATTAAAAAAAAAACTTTTGTGAAAGTGCGTGACGCCACTTATGTGGTGTGCCAACACAAGTGGCGCTGCCACGTAGGGCGCCACTTAGTGGCGCCCTACGTGGCATCGCCACTTTGCAAGTGGCACCATGTGGATGTGACGCCCGCTGACGTGGCGCCACCAACTAGGTTAGATGTGAAAAATGTTTCCCTACTGGTCTATTTTGATAATTTTTTTTTTGGTCTATTTTGGTGAATTTCCCTGATTTTCCACCCTCCACCCTTTATCATGTTTGATTGGTTGGGTTTGGCTATGGTCTACTTTTTTTCCCATTTTCTTTCCATCCACTTCTTTATCTTAGTCATTGGATTGAAATCTCAATAATTAAGATCTAATTATATATAAAAATTTTAATAAAATATTAAATTATTAAAAAATTATTTAAGAATAATATTTTTATAAATCATTAGATCCGAACCGTTAAGATTTCAATCCAACAATTAAGATAAAAGAAGTTGATAAAAATACAATAGAAAAGGAAGTGAACCATAACCTAAAATGGGTCTACTATTGCTTTCGTTGATGCTGCTGAGTGATAGTACTCTTTTGCTGTATACGATAATTAATTGTCCTAGATTGAGCTTTATAATTGTTGCTTTTGTTGTGGCCAAATCCTCAATTACGTATTATTACAGTACATGATTGGAAGGTAAATATACAAGATTATAAACTTAAATACGTAAGCTTCACTCTTTTTTTTTTTTTGGAAAAATAAAATGTTTTTGTCTGTTAATTCCAACCAAAAGAAATTGGCAACCATCCCTACAGACGTTATACCTTTTGAAAATCCTTGGCCCAATAACTCAGTCCACGAAAAAATTAGGCCCAAAAAAAAAAACTGAGATATTGTAAGAGCATTTAGGAAAAGAAGAACTCCTCGTTTTTGGGTTGGCAAAGTGGTTAGACACTCTCACTAAAGGAAGAGGGTTTGATCCTGGAGTTGGTCAAGGTGCTAGAGGAGACATTCTAACTCCTGGGTGCCTAGGTAAACGACTGTGGGTAATAGACGGCTCGCCCTGCCTAACATTGGTATCCTCTAGGAAGAAGGAAGATTTCGCCTTGCCTTTGGATTGTAAATGAATCCAACTCATTTTCTAAAATTTTTGTATCAAAAAAAAAAAGGAAAAGAAGAAAACAAAGAAAAGGAAAGAGTAAGGCCCATGAACGTAATTTTATGTTCAGCACCAGTGTCAAAAAAATTAAAAACCCTTTTGATTTTATCTCTTCTCTGCGGGAGCGAAATCTCTCCGGTGATCTGATAACTTCTCATACGGTGATCTGATCGTTAGATTAATCCTGGCTAATTATAATCGTTGTTTTGGATGACCAAATTTTGATTTTTTACGGCTGTAGCTTGTGGAAAAGGTTGATGCCAATGCAATCTTCAAAGCTATTGTTAGTGTTAAAATTATCTAATCCCCTTCAAATTATTTTATGGTGTTAAGGTTTGATGGTATGAGAAGATAATAGTGGTTTAATTGAACTTCTTGAGTATGGTAGTTAAAATCTCGTTTTATGTTTTACAATTTTTTATACCGATTTTATGTTTTATCATTGCAATTTTACGTTTTTATGATTTTTTTTCATTAAATCGACTTTACTAATTTTCTAAACGTTTTTAAATTTTTACGATTTTGCTATATTATGATTTTGTGTTTTACAATTTTTTATACTTTTTCAATTTTACATAAAATCTCAATTTTAACAATTTTATTCTTCAAGTAGATTTCTCTTCCCCAACATGCAAATGCAACTAATGATGATAATGCCAATATTATGTATTTCAGGCTTTTTTGGCGGGAAAACGAAAATTCAAATTCAAAAGGGATCCGACTTCGGCTCTTCGAGGGGCTTCGAATGAGGCATTCGTAAAGATGGAGGAAACCATATCTCGCGTAATCGCAGAGCTCGAGGAACTCCGTCACCATGACATTCGAAGTGATCCACAACCACCACCACTTTCCCTACAAAGTTTATTGGATCTCCAATCCCTTCTCGACGATTCACATTACGGCAATGAATCAGAACCCTTGGACCGCCTCTACGATGAGCTTTCGTCCAAGAACCTATCTCCGTCACTGCTCATTCAGCCAATTGCCACCGCCATGGACTCTGGCCCCGCCAACGTCTCTCTTGCAGCTTCCAAGGTGTACCTTTCCTTGCTCTTGTCTCCGAATGCTCCTGTTTTCACTCTGTTTACTCCAATGTCTTTTCTCTCTTTTCTTCGTTCTATTCGGCGGTCTTTAAAGCATAGCGTAGGAGGCCAGTCCAATCCTGATGAACCGACCACGGATTCCCAAAGTGCCGCTCATCGAAAAAGGAAGCTTGGTGGGCGAGGCAAGGCGTCTAGGAAAAATGCACGAAACTCGCTCAATAATGATGACAACGGTAAAAACTGCAAGTTTGATGCGAGGGTTTTGCTTACTGTATTGGAGAAGTTAGTGCTTGTCATGGATTTGATTCATTTGGATCGATTTCCTGATAGTCTGAAGTCTTTGGTTCAAACAATGGCCGATGTTCCAGTATTGGCTCTTGAATTATGTAGAAATGTGGGTCAGTATAACCAATTGGCAAATACGTGCTTGCGAGTACTGAGGGAAGTTTTGAGGCCAGAACATGGCGACCCTGATAATACAGCGGCGGAGGTGTTGAAGTCATTATCACCACTGATTCTCATGCCCAAATCACAAGCAAGAACATTTGCTTTAGGCTTCGTCACGAGCCAAATTATGAGCTTAACTAAGGTGTCTGATGGAGTGAAAAAAGCCGTGATTAATTTTCCAAGGTATTTGACCCACAAGGCTCCGGATAAGTCAGAACCTCGAGCTTTGGCCGTGGAGTCCGTCATGGAAATTGTTGGTGTCATGGCATTGGAGGACCAAATCGGTTTTGTGAAATTCGTGGTGCATATGGCTCATGGAAAATCAAATCTTAGGCTTCTGGCAGTTGATCTTATTTTGAATCTAGTGACATCATTGAAAGATCCATTGGGTGTGAATTCAGAAAATGAAATGGAAGAACCCTGGGGAATGTGTTGCTTGGAGGCATTGGTGAAGCGATGTTCAGATGTGAGTGCTGCTATCCGTGCTCGGGCTTTGTCAAACTTAGCACAGCTGTTGGGATTTCTTTCAAGTGATGTGAAGTGTGTGGTCGTTTTGAAAAAATTTATGGAATCTGTCCCTGTTAGAGATCAATATGTTGATGCTGGGATTAATAATATTCTGAGGAGAAGGTGTATGGATGATAAAGCAGCTGTCCGGAAGGCTGCTCTTCTTCTAGCTACCAAGCTAACTACTCTTCTCGGTGGTGCCATTGATGAAGTGGTGCTCAAGACAATGGGCATGGCCTGTTCGGATCCACTTATTAGCATACGTAAAGCAGCAATTGGAGCTCTTTCAGAGGTAGTTCTTCTTATCTTCCTATCTAATTCTCCTCACTTGGAATGATAATTTGAGTCACGAACTGAACTGCGAGTCTGCAACACTTATTTGCCAAAGTAGTGCTTGTCATCAATATTTTGGCTGAAATGAGTATTTAGCAAAGTGTTTGTGTGTGTGTGTGTTTGCATTAGTAGGTATTGTTTAAAACTTACACCACAATCTCTGGTGCACATTCGCTCGACTTGGAATGATAATGTGTTTTTGTTTTGAGGGCATCTAGATTTCCTGGCAAAGAATATGAATAGAAAAAACTACGGTGATTAGAATGCGGCATGTGCGTAAATTTTTCTGCTAAACGCTTTCTTCTCTTCATTGGTTTCTGCTGGGTGGATTTATTTTGTCATTTTTCTATCTTTGGCTGGTTCCCTATTTTCCTCCTTAAAATGGCCTTCTTCGTCTCCTTTTGTTTGTTCTAATTATGACTGACTAGTAATTTGATGCAATTTACTTTCACAATGCAGGCTTTCAAAACATTCTCAGATAAGACTGTAATAACTGAATGGTTACATTCAGTTCCTCGTCTAATAACTGATAATGAATCTAGCATTCAAGAAGAATGTCAGAACTTGTTTCTAGAGCTGGTTTTGGAGCGGATATCTCAGGCTGCATCTGCTACTTCAAACAGTGAATCCATGCATTACACTAGCGTGAAGGGAAAAAATTTAAACACTGAGATGGAGGATCTTTTTCCTGAGGGTGTTTTGTATCTTCTAAGAGCAATTTGCGACAGAGAGGTGACCCCTTGGGTGAAGAAAATTTGCACAAACCTGGGTAAGAAGAAAGAGCTGAAGAACAAACTTGTTGCCGCACTCATAAATATAATCAAACTATCAGAGTCTATCTGGCTGAGCCAATCCTTACCAATAGAGAAATGGATTGCCCCGCCTGGTGCTTGGTTTCTTTTATCAGAGGTGTCCGCGTACTTTTCAAAAGCAATTGACTGGGAGTTTCTTCATCATCATTGGCAGCTTCTTGACAAAAATGCAATTTTAGGCGAGTGTAAGAGCCCCTTTGATCCAGGAGATGCATTTGTAGAGGAAGAAAATTCAGAACCAAATTCGGTTGCTTGGGCTAGCGACCGAGTTTTCCTCTTACAAACAATCGCTAATGTTTCGTTGGAGCTGCCTTCCGAACCTGCGGCTGATTTGGCTCATAACTTGCTCAACCGGATCGAAGAATTTAACATGCATTCAACAGAGGTAATCATTATAGTTTCCACTCTATGACAACAAAACTGGATGGCGTGGTATTTTTTTCACTGCTTAGCATGTACAACACGATGTTTAATTCCACTTCCATAGAAGCTAGATTGAAGGTTGCCTTGAAACAAACACTTTTATGTGGTTTTTTAAATGGTATATGTCCTTTAAGTATTGCATTCATGAACAAAAACAGAATTAGGTATTTTCATGAAGTATGTTAATGGGTAAACACGATAAAGGAACAAAAAGAATTCACACATACACAGATCAGAACGGCTAAGATAAGCATAAATGGGAAAGTAAAAGGATGTAGAAAAAGGTGAAAAGGACATGACAATGGAATATGCAGAATAAACTTAGAGTTTACTGAAATGAATTGCTTCTATTGATTGATAGGTTGATGCTCATGTAAAAGCACTTGCAATGTTGTGCAAACGAAAGGCCTCTAATCTCCAAGAGGCAGAAGGACTGGTCATGAAATGGGTTCACCAAGTTCTCTTAAGAGCTTCAAAAATAATTGAGAAGTTTATTTCAGAGCATTCAGAGAAAAACAGAGAAGGTAGCTTTTTCACCCCACCAAGATCTGGGAGTCGAAGAGACAGGAAAGCAGTCGCATTGTCTAAGTCATTGCCAGAAGCAATTACATCAATATACACAATCGGCACTTTGGTGGTAGTTTGCCCATCTGCTGATATGAGCACTGTGGTTCCATTGATACACACAATTATCACTTCAGGGAGTTCTGATCCTAAATCAAATAAGTTGCTGGGCTCTGCAACCTCTCTGAAGCAAACAGCCCCTTCTTTATATATCCAAGGGTGGCTAACCATGGGGAAGCTCTGCCTCGCTGACGGGAAGCTTGCTAAGAGTTATATACCTCTTTTTGTACAGGTTGAATAACTGACTTGCCAATGTTTCCTGTTCTGATAAACATATGGCCCCTTGTTTCCAAATTGATATTTGTGTTCCAAACTGCGTTCGCAGGAGCTTGAAAACAGTGAATTTGCAGCCCTTCGCAACAACCTTGTAGTGATGATGGCAGATTTTTGTGTCCGATACACTGCTCTTGTTGATTGGTAAGTCCTGTAGGAGATGTCACCTTAAAGCCGGCTCAAATTGGAAGTTATTACGAATTGGCGATAAGGGGACTATAAGAACAGAGAAAGTGACATCTTACTGTGGGATGGGGAGAGTGCATTCCCTGCATGCTGAATAAATAATTTCTAACAAATAGTTTTCTATTCTTATTTCTTCATGGATTTTTTCAGCTACATACCAAAGATTACAAGATGTCTCCGTGACCCTTGTGAACTCGTGAGAAGGCAGACTTTTGTTTTACTTGCCAGATTGTTGCAGGTTTGTTCTGCTTATATGAGACACCTGCTTCCATATGACTGCTTCATTTCAACTTCGTAGTTGACTGGTTTATTGTCACATCAGGATAAAAAGAGGAAATAAATTGAGAAACACTCGTTGCTAAAATTTACTTTACTTTTATTTTATCCAGAGGGACTATGTGAAGTGGAGAGGAGTCCTATTCCTTCGGTTTCTTTTATCACTTGTCGACGAATCAGAAAAGATAAGACACCTGGCAGATTTTCTCTTCGGAAATATTTTGAAAGGTGAGAAGGTTTTGCCTTGATCAACAAGCTTACATTAATATAAAACTCCGTCGTTGTATTTAACTATTGTTTATGAATCAACAGTTAAGGCTCCTCTCCTAGCATATAACAGCTTTGTGGAGGCCATTTTTGTTCTGAACGATTGCCATGCCCATAATGGACATAAGGAAGGTTCAGGAAAAGACGGCCGCCTTTTTTCCATCAGGTGAAGCAGTCCCGAAATAATAAGTGCTAAGTCAACTATTGAGTAATTGAGTTGTGCTTATATAGAAGTCTGAATTTTTATTTCAGGGGAAACGATGAAAATTCAAGGTCTAAAAGAATGCACATTTATGTTTCCTTGTTAAAACAAATGGCTCCTGAGCACCTTTTAGCAACCTTTGCCAAGTTATGTGCGGAGATCCTTGCTGCAGCGTCTGATGGAATGCTCAATATAGAAGATGTAACTGCACAATCTGTTCTACAGGTACAATACTACTTCCTCTGTTCCTTCATATGCCCTATTTTCAGAAGTGAATTTTAGTTCTAAATACAAGACATTTTTTCATTTTATCTCTTCTATTTATCATTTTTCTCCTTATTAATTTATGTATTTGCAAATTGATATATAATCTAATGAAGCATAATAGTATTTCAAAGAGATCTTGTCACATGTACTGTAATTAAGTAATCTATTTAACTTCTTTAATCTTCCCAAATTAAATAAATAAGTCTTATATTTAAGATTGAAAGGAATTTGAGAATTACAACATTTAAATTTTGAAAAGCAGGATGCGTTTCATATTCTCGCTTGCAAAGAGATACGAATCTCATCGACGCGCTTGTCGACGTCTGAATCAGCAGACATTGAAGAGGAAGCAGGGGCAGATAATGGAGCTGCATCAAGAGGGAAGGCCATAACACAGGTTGTGAAGAAGGGTCTTATTCAGAACACAGTCCCCATCTTTATTGAGTTAAAACGGATATTAGAAAGCAAGAACAGTCCCCTCATAGGGTCACTCATGGAGTGCCTGCGAGTACTTCTCAAGGATTACAAAAATGAAATTGATGACATATTAGTTGCTGACAAGCAGCTACAGAAAGAGCTTATCTATGACATGCAAAAATATGAAGCAGCAAAAGCCAAAGCCACAGTTGCTGCCGCCATGCCAAAATCAAGTGCACTTCGATCACCTGAAGCTTCTTCTGAGCATCTGGCCAAGACTCAGGGACAAAGTAAGCCCAATGGCAAGGATGAGAACAGTAAGAAAGTTGCTTCTGCAAGGGCGGATGCAGCAGCTGCAGCAACAGCTCGTACTGTGCTCAGGGATGTGAACAAGGGGACAGGGACACCACCACTAAGTTCTATAGGTGTTCCTAAGGTAAAGTCTCGAACGATTGTGTCCAGTTCAATAAGTGATCGGCGCCCGGATGTTATTGAATCCTTGAGGAAAAGGCAATCGTTTGACTCCGACAATGAAAACTAGCATCACTTGGCGTTGAAGCCCGGATCTTTTTGAGACAAGCAAAGTCAAGAGCTGATTTTTCTTTGTTTGTTGTTTCTTGTATTTGGCAGTTTGCAGTATTAGTTGGTTTTCTCTTCCTTGCTTTTTCGGAAGAGTTTGTATCTAGCTGAAACCTGGCTCACCATCGAGTTTATAAGGTTGGTGTAAATATAGTTGATGTAAATATTGTTTGGTTCAGAAAATTGTCTTAATTTGAAGACACCGTAAGAGCTTAAGGGCACCTTTTTTATCCTACACTTGTGTGCTTCTCAGGGGTTTAGTTGACGCCCCAACCCATCATTTCCCCTGAAAAAGAGGAAGGTCAGTGATTTTGATTAGAAGAAGAGACCCAATGGTTAGTAATAGTGAATTATTATGGAATATTAAATGATATGAAGGACATGGGGTTTCTTCATGTGATAATAATTAACACCATTTAGCTTAAAGCAAGCGTACGGGTTGTAAGTTATAGTATAGTGACAAAAGAGGTGTCGTTTTACTATGGCTATGATGAAAGTGAGTTCATGAATGTAACTATGTTTTTAATTTGGTTGAATGAAATTATTTGCAATTGGTTAAGTTAAATAGGATTTTGATGGAAACAATAAAGTAAAGCAATGGCAAATGGAAAATTGATTCTAACTTCAAGAAATTAAAGGCAAGATTACTTCTTTCATATTGTATTTTATGGAATTATGCAATTAAACCACTAATGCTAGTTTAATGAGTCTACATGCTAATCAAAGGTTTTAAAATCATCAACCAAGTAAACCACTTATTGTTTATTGTTCTACACTCAAAATAGCTTTCCCAAAATCATTCAATTAAACTAATCTAATCATGTGATGATCAAGAACAATATAACATTAAGCATAAATGAAAATCAATATATATTCATGACTAACAAAAGCACGGCAATCTAATAGTTTCAGTTCATACAATGGGTAAAAGTAATCATAATTAAGAGTTTTAGCTACTCATAATCAATACAAACCAAAAGCAAAGTTTAAAACTCACGTTCATATTAGCAAAATGGGAAGAAATGGGAGAACCCCCGCCCCCCCCCCCCCCCCCCCAAAAAAAAAAAAAGAAAACATTGAATCTCTCCAATAATCTCCTCCAAGAGCCCCAAAATACTCTAAGAACTCTCTCCCAACTAGCTAGCCTCTCTTCTTGCACAACCTTTCTTGAATCCAGAATAGTGATTTTCAGTGCCTCCCATTTGGTTAAAACCCAAGGTCCGTCACTTTTTCAAAAAGCATAGTACAAGGGTCGCAATTTCGCTTTATCTTTGTGGTAGCCAAGCAAAGGCGAATGTGGACAAAAAAAGTCCATTTTTAGGGTGTCTTTGCTTTTACTTTCCTGTGATGAATCAAAAGCAACTAAGAGTATTCTTTAAGTTATTTCCTTGATATTCCTTTTGCATTTTGTTCTTCTTTTCTCCACTTTCAATGATCTTCATAAACTTCTACATCTTGTTATCATCATCCTACAAAGAGGAGTTTATGAGCTTTCTAATTTCTTCAATTAAATCAAAATTTCTATACATTTAGCTAAAAATTTAATAATGACCAAAGCATTTTCATCACATCACAGTTTTCTTTATATGTATCAATTTTATGCACAATTTGAGTTCAAAACTAATGTTTAAGAAAAATGTAACGAAATATAAGAATTTCTTGAGAATAAGAAACGTCCAATAAGACTTCATTTCAAAGAAATGATGGAGAATTACAGTATGGTTTCCACTAATTCGGTGCAGCCACTAAAATTTTAGGATGATCTTTCACTTTAAAAGGGGAAAAATTGAACTTAGCTAAGGCTAAGTCTGGGCGGTAGGGGAAGGTGTCATCAGTAACAAAATCTTGTCTTTGCGCTGTTCTTGACCACTTTTAGAATTGGGTACAAAATCCAACTCCCCGAGAACAAATGTCTATGATATCGACTCCAGCTAGGTAAGGCTATGGTGATTCGCTTTGGCCTTGCCAACCCAATGTCCAGGAAGCTGGTGACTGATGGCAAAGCAGAAAATGGGATGTTCAACTTTGAGATGTGTGATTCCTATGAAATTCTGAAAGCCATGGGAAGGGACCCTAAGTTCATGCATATGGGGTTATCAAATAAGCTAGCATAGGCTTGAACTTTGATAAGAGAGCTTGATGTAATGTTTTTTATATGTCATTTCTTTATCTTGTTGGCAAAGAGTGCGTTGAGCGTCTATGTTTTACATCGTTGCATTATGAATTGTAGTTTTTGACTATGTTATGTATCCCTATTGTTGAGTTTTAAGGATTAGTTTCATGTACTCTATTACATAACATTTGTTTGTCTGTGTGAATGAACTAATGTTTCTATTCTTCGGTGGAATCAACTTTGCTTTAAAATTTAATAACTCTCTAATGTTATCCCTATTTAATTTCCACTGTATCGTATAAAGTTAAAATAACATACTAATAAAATAAATTGTAGAAAGGTAAACTTTCCCAGAGGAATCAAAATATACAGTTATCTAAAATAGTGCCTGATAGACCAAAAAAATATACTACAGTCATCCAAAAACTAAAATAAGTACTCAAAAAGAATAACCACCAACTGCCACCACTATAGTCTTGCTCCAAAGCCTTACCATTGTCTCCCTATTCCAATCTAGATGAATTGCTAGAGGGCTTGAAAGGGGCTGGGATTCAAAGTTGAATCCCAAAGTAACAGTTAATTTCATATAGAATGTATAAACAATACATGTAAGAAAATTACGAATAAAAACTCAAACCACATCTCATTTAGTATCAAGGCACACAGCCAAATCCGGAATTAGCAGTCCTAATAGCACACAATACAAACTGCCGAGTATGGCACACAGTAAGGCCTGTTTATTTACATAGCATGTTCCGGTTTCATAGTGCTTAGAAATAATAAAAAAAAATGAATGATAACCGAATGTATACAATATACATGATATAACATGTATACACAAATCACACATAGTATATAAAAATTAAGGTTACTACCTAGCAGTCAACTATTGATAAAAATAACTTTTTTTTTCCTGCATGTAATAAGATCACTAATAATCTCCTAAAATAATAACCAAATATTAATATAATTAAATTCCACCTCAATAAATATTTCTTTTGATGATTTAAAATAAGCTCAATTCATGTGTCCATATTTACTAAATCCCTTTTCTTATTAAAGAATTTAATATGAGCTTAAAATCCTCTTATTTTCATCCAAATTCTGAAATTTCTAGAAATAAAGGCCCAACTTCAAAAATTCATAACTAAATCTATATTGTTATTAGAAATTGAAGATATAAGAAGACGAAAGAACAATACTTTTATTATAGATTCAAATACAATTCACCTCAAATTTTTTTCAAGCACAAGAACTATCCTATATTTCTCTCACAAAATAATTTCCTTCTCTTCTCTCAAAGTGCTTCGGCACTCTTTTTTTCTTTTCTCTCAACTCTCTCTATACTCTATTTTTCGGATACAACTCTAAAACTGATATATAAATTTCATTACATTGAAAACACACATATTTATAGGTGCAGAAACCGACTCCAATCCGTAGCTTTGCGTGTAGTTTTTTTCAGCCATTATATTTGACTTCTTCAACATATTGCTCTGCTCCTTAATTATTCTTCTGCTGTTATAAAATTGATTCTCATTCCAGTTTCTACTCTACCTTGTATGATTACAATGCTCTCTATTTATAGAGATGTAAGAATCATCTAACAAGAGCCATCTACCAAAGAGTCACAAGGTAACCTACCAAGCTTAACCTACCATGTGTTACAATGGTTACCAACTAAGGTTCACCTACTAAGAGTTACAAGAATTACCATTTTATGGACATCCACATAATATATTCATAACACTCCCCCTTGGATGTTCATTTATGAATGTGCCTCATTAAAAAATTTAATTAGGAAAAACCCAGTGGGATAAAAACCTAGTCAAAGAAAAGAGTACATCATTCATTGATACACTTTCTAATGCTGCCTCATTAAAAACCTTTCTAGGAAAACCCGGTGGGACAAAACCTAGATAAGGGAAAAAGAGTACAACATGTATCATCTTCTCCTCTTGATTACATCAGTATTACTCCCCCTGATAACAACATTGCTTCAATGTCTTTCTGTGTATATCTTTTATTTTGTCATCAAATATTTGTTCGCTATGGAACAATAGATACACCCAGTCTAACTGTTCATTGTATACCTGCAAGATCTAAATCTTTCAAGTAAAATCATAATAAAATATATCTAAATCTTTTCATAAATATACATGTGTATAAATGTTCTTTCAGATAATAATACCACATGCACGATAAATGCTTCATGCTATATATAAACTCATTTAATTGATTATTTTCGAGAATTTGATATTACTAGCATCTTGAGTCCTTCAGGGATTTATACTTCTGATATATTCAGTCCTTCAAGGACATAAGCATATGTCTCGACCCAGCTCTCGAAAATCCAAACATACCCTTCCAATCATGCCAGCTATGACTTCCAAAGCGGTGATGATGTCAAGAACTGCAAGAAGGGGCCCGACCGGTCCGTGACCCATGTGGATGGTGTAGGCTTTCTGGAAGACTTGTATGGACATGGGAAGAGGATAGTTTGTGTGCTTCTGCGGCGGTGGCTAGGTGCTAGCGCAAGGACTGATGACAGATGGAGCAGTTAAAAGGTGAAGACCAAAGATCCATGACCTCAAACTGTTCCAGCCACCACTACAGATCACGAGGCACCCACCAATAGGTATGTGAGAATGTTGAATCCGTTATCTGTTGGGTTCGGAAAATGGAAAGTATGCAAATAGAAATATTATCAAGAACGGTACAATTTGTAGAAGCAACAAGAAAAACTCGCTTCTGATTTTCTCTCCCTTCACCAGTATCAGCAGCAGAATTATCTTCAGTTATCGTACTGATAACGTGTTATGAAATTGATTCTCATTCCAATTTCTACTCTACCTTGTATGATTACAATACTCTCTATTTATAGAAATGTAAGAATCATCTAACAAGAGCCATCTACCAAAGAGTCACAAGGTAACCTACCAAGCTTCACCTACCATGTGTTACAATGGTTACCAACTAAGGTTCTCCTACTAAAGGTTACAAGAATTACCATTTTATGGACATCCACATAATATATTCATAACATCTGCTACTTAATTATTCTTCTGCTACTTAATTATTTCCTGCTCCTTAATAGCTGTAGACTGCCGTAGCTTTATGGAAATTGGTGAACCTTCTACTTGTTGCTTCTATTTCCTTTACAGCCACCTTTTTTGACTTTCTCTATTAAATGTGTTTTGCTTCACGTGACCTCTGCAATTTTTATACTTGTTAGTGGGAGAGAGAAGTAACAAAACACATTGATTTATTTCTTATCCATACGACACCCATGCTTCCAATGTATAATCCACTACTTTATTTGTTTGTCAGCTTTCATTAAATCTGGCGGTGGTCGAGGCCAATTGATCAAGTTTGAATTCTATCACTCCCCCTCAAACTAGATTTTGCATACCAATCATATGTTTAAACTTGTTGAACGTATCCGCCTTCAATGGCTTTGTGAAAATATTAATGTAACTAATTAAAAAAAGTCTCTAGCCCAATGTTCGTAACATCTTCTCAATGTTTTCATGAATTTTTCTTGGTGGAGGAACCTTTGAATGATATGTGCGAGAGTGATGATGATCCTTTGTTGTGTAATGACAAATAAGCTAAAAATGAAACATAGCAGATATTGGAAGATATTAATACTGTAAGAATGTTGGGCGTATCTAGAATGCAGCCGTTTATCTTTAAGTTCCCACAAGGCCACAATAACCGGATCACAGTTACGGGCTCGATTATGGACGCAAAACAAATACACGATACGTTGAAAGAATAAAAGAAAGTTTAAGAGGAAGAGAATAGACATATATATAGTTTAGCTAGTGTATTTTGTCACATAACCCTGAACCCTTATACAATCACATATATACATGTATATGGTTCCATGTGCCTCTTACTCACCTATGTACCCTTTCCTCATCAAAGAACATATTGAATCAGTTTAATGATATGGATTAGAATGATGGGAAATACCACAATCTTCTACCCAAACTTTTCTATTATTTATAATTTGACCCTAATATAATTTGGGCTTGGCCCCTAATCCATTCTGGATGGATCGGATTAGGTATGTTCCACCAACACATACGAACACAAATGAATATGATGATCCCCAGAGTAATGGTTTCGTCATGGTAATATTAATGTTTGTCTCGTCTTACACAAAAGAAAAGATCAAGAGGGAGTTTGAAGATTGTGAAAAATATCTAAAGATCGGTTTGCACAATATTGGGAATTCTTTGGCAACCGAAAGCTCCACGAGGACCAACTTTTACACCATATATTTCGGCTAGGGACGGCCAGCGGCGGTTCAGAGCAGCCTGGCCAATACAAGATCCATGGAAGCTGATGACTGATGTCGGAGCAGAAGACCCTGAGTTCATGCCAATGGTAGATTCGGGTTCTCTCCAATGAGTCAACTAGCACAGGAGAGCGACAGCTATGAAGGAAGATGAAGTGTTTCATGAAACGTTCTGCATGTTGTTTTACACAAGTTTGAATTTGAACATTTGTTATGCACTTCCCTACCGTAATCAAGGTTGACTCTTTTTAAAAGATTGTGGAAATTAAATAAATTACATTAAATTTTTGTATTTATCACTTTTCTCTAAATTAATTTATCTGACTTATAAATTAATATATAATATAATAATACACAACATATGTTATGATTGAATAATTTATTTAGATTTCTTAATCTCTTTAAGAAAATCAACTAGATGTATCAACATATTTCGAATGAAAATTTTGCTTCTAATTAATGTAATATTTTTATATAGGGTTTAGTCCCTCAAGTTTCAAAATCATAAGATTTGATCTTTGAAAGAAAAAATAGTATTGGTTTTTGGGGGCATATGGAGAGAAAGGCCCAAATTTTATGTATTTGTTATTTTATGAAAAAAAAGGAAATAAAAGGAAAAAGGGAAGAACAAAAAAAGTTTCTTGATTATTCTTGGGAAAATCGGGAATAAATCTGAAACATTCAAGTCTTTGAGTGTAACTAGATATGAGGGGGGAAAACTAAATTACCCTTTTTAAAAATGGCAACAACAAAAAAAAGCCTTATTAACAAAATTAGGGGGGGGGACCTTCTTCTCCAATCTCCAATAATGCAACATCGAGAAATTGAACCACTAGAGGTGAACTCACAAATCAGAGACAAAAATGATTGATCCCCCTTCCACATAAAGGCAAAGCAATCAAATCCCCTCTACACTATTGAATCCACAAATGAGCGAATGAAACCAAAAATACAACTTTCTAAAAATCAAAGAACAGTGACGGGTCTTCGTTGAATGGCGTTGGGTTTCCCTTCATCATTATCAAGCTTCAATTCTTCTCCTTCATAGACGGTAACGAGTCGAGATGATAATAACAACGACGGGTCTTCAATGAACAGCGCGAAGGGTCTCTTCGATTAACGGTGATAGGTTTTACTCTCTTCATCTTCTTCAAATAAACCAAGGCCAATGACTTCGATTTTGATAACACTTCGCCCTCAATGGCTCAATGGGTGATAGATCTAGAAGAATAAGTTAGTTTGTTCCCACCAATAGAATCAACAATGAAGAAAATGCCAATGACTTTGATTTTGATGACTTTGCCCTCGATGGATTAATGGGTGATAGATCTAGAAGAATAAGTTAGTTTGTTCCCAACAATAGAATTGACAATGAAGAAAATGACAACAAAAATTCTAGCGATGGGGTGATGTGAAGTTTGAAGGTTGACAGATATATGATGAGATGGGGTGGAGGGAAGGGTGAGAGATGGGAGAAGAAAGTTGTCAGCTGTAAGTGTGGAGGTCTCAATTGGTAGGAAACTACCAAACTTGATAAATAAGCATCGAAAATTTGTAAATGAACATCCACAATTTGCAAATGGACTTTCACTAAGAATAATTTGGTCTTTTACCCCTCACGCTTATTGACTCTCCAAAACCTAGATGCTTCATATCCCATTTTCTATTGAACTTGTCAAAACAAGGATTTATCCCCATTTTTTCCATTATTCTGTTGGAATGCCCTCACATCCTCTAGCAATTTCTCAATTAAAGATTATTATTTCCTTTGTCTCGCGGGGGTTGTGTTGTTTAGTTGGGCTATTTCAGAAGAAGAAGCATTTTATGACATTAGGATTAAGAAAAAATATAGAAAGGACGAGAAAATGTTCTGAATCCATTTTGTTGTATTGAAATTAAAATTGAAATTCTGAATGTGGCTGCTGGGATTCGAGCCCACGTCTCCACGGCCACAACGTGGAATTCTTACCACTAAACTACAGCCACCTTGATGCTTAGATTGGTAGATATTATTTATATAATAAATATAATTGCATAACCCAATGAATAAGTATTCATCTATTACTAGTACTTATCTCCTCATTACTTGGGAGAACTACGTTGCATCATCCGTGGAAGAATATCAAATAAAAGGAAATTATAAGAAATATAATGTATTTGCATTAAAAACTTCTCAATTGGGGAAAAAAAATGATTTCATTTTAAAATATAAGCATAATTAATTGAAATAAAAATATAAGAGAGTAAGAAAATTATAATTTATATAATATTAATTGCTATTAAAATATAACTTGTTGGGTTCTTAAAATATAATTAGTCATGTAAGTTTGGTACCTGGATAAATTACACATATTAGAAATAAAATTTAGATTATTTTTTCGCTAACCAAAAGATATAATCACATTAGAAAAATCCAATTATCTTTTCTATAAAAGATAAAATATACTCCTTCCAATCTAAGTAAAAGACAGAGTGGACCATTTAAAAAGGATTAAGAAAATTAAAGAAATTAATCATAAATCACATGTTATGTATTTATATGTCAGTTTATAAGTTAGGTAAAATAATTTGAAGAAAAAATGATAAATGTTAAAAAAAAAAGTCAACTATAATATTTAAAAGGAGAGTATGAAGTTATTATTTTTATTTTCATTCGATCTCTTTGATTAAAAATATTTTTAAAAACATAAGTAGCTCCTGCAGTTTTGAATCTTTTTTAACCAATCTTATCTCATTTACAATCACTAAACCTCTAATGTTTCAACCTTTTAATCTATTGATTCTCATATACCTTCTATCTCTGGAGTCAAAAAAATCAAACGGGTTCACATTACATGCACATCTCTTATGTGCTTGTTATGTGCTCATCCTTCTATTAGAGGGATGAGCATTTTTTTTTTATTTTTTTAAAATTTTTATATATTGTATTTATTTATATTTAAATTATATGCTGCTTTTTGGAATTTTTTTTCACTCAGTATCTCAAATTAATTAGTTTCCAGTTATGCATTCAGTAATATTTATTTGTAACACCAGTATCATGAAAACTAATTAATTTAAGATACTGGGTGAAAAAAATTCCAAAAAACAGCATATAATTTAAATATAAATAAATACAGCATATAAAAAAATTTAAAAAAAAAATATGTTCATCCACATAACAAGCACATAAGAAATGTAATGTGGATTCAAGATTATATGGCAGGTTAGGTGATTTCACCAATACAATATTTGACAAAATCAATATACTTTCCTTTATTTTTAAAGACGTCCGTTTCTGGCCCAAGTGGTCGGCCTAAATAATCTAAAGAATTTCTCACAATGATGAAGAGCGCAGCCTCAAAAGAGATAAGGATCAAGAAACGTCTAGGACGGAGTCAGTCAATTCAACCATTCGAAGAAAAGAAATTCCACTTCAAAAAGACATAAAATTAATAATCAGAACTTGCATTTCACACGGCCATAATAAAGGTCCCACATCACAAATACAACACTTGCACAGCAAAGCCTAACAGGCAGGCTTTGCTTATTATCGAAACGAAAGGGAAATAAAACCAAGAAAAACAGGTCCACATTAGCTAGCCTAACAGGCCAGCAATAGAAAAAGATCACGCGAGATCTCCATAATTAAAAAGCACAAGAACAGGCAAAGCCTTCTATTCTTACGGCTAAAAAACACAGCACACTAGAGAACACTACTCATCTTCAACTTCGTCTTTCCAGCATTTCAGAGTTGATCTAGGTGAGCCACATTCAGCGGTCTGGACAAACTTTTGGTAGACAACAGAACCACCCATTCCAAGCTCCTCAAGGCTGCTCCCCTCTTCGCGACTGTAGCCCTTCAAATCCAGCATACATAACTCCTCAAATGTCTTGCTCGCAAAGTCCACATGCACAGCTACTGAAAACTCCATTGGCTTAAAGCATGTAAGCACCCTCAAGACCAGTTGCTTCAGGTTCAAGGCTTTCAGATCATACCCAACTGTCTCAAAGCTAGCATAGCTGAATCCATCTTCTGGAGTAACATGAATGGTAGAAACAGCAGAATTCTCGACTGAGTTCATTGAATAGCCACATGGATCAAACTCAAAGTCACATATTTGAGAATCTGGGAGGATGTTTCTGATTCCAGATTTCACGGTCACGTGGGCAGCAGAGCTAGATTGATCTTTGTAGAAAACCGAAGCTTTGTCTCTGTCCAAGCCAGTCATGCACATCTCGAGGGTGTAAACAGAGTCACATGCGTTCACTGAGTCAGCACAAGCAGAGTACACATGCCACTTCTGTGGACTGTCAGCGCCACCCATAACATAAGCCACACTCTTTAGTCCAAGCTTCCCGATGTGGCTATCCAGGACTGATACTTCCTCAGAAAAGTGGCAGTGTGGAAAGGACTGAGCTCCAGGAAAGATGAAGCTTCCACGAGTGTACCTCACAGATCTAACAGCGAGATTAAGGAGCTCAGCCATCTTCAGTATGGATGGGATTGAAAGGAGTAGCTTGGTAGTACCACAGGTTTTGATGATGATCTTGTATGGATAGACAAAGAGGCTGGACTCAGAGAGAACATAGGAGTCAACCTCGTCATTTGACAGTGATGAAACAATGGTGCACTCTGCTGGTGCTAAAATCTCATCAACCTGGGATTTTGTAAGAGATCTAAGACCCTTTCCTTCTGGGTCAAGAAAGAATCCAGGCTGAAAGAAGGATATTTCCAGCCTCTTCTCATAACCTTCAAAACCAATTGCTGACACAGGCACCGTCATTTTGCCTCAGAATACGGACACAGTAGAACTAAACCACAGGTGTGAAGAGAGCACAATCGCAAAAAGGGGGATTTAGGAAAGACGCTGATCGAAGTAGAGCAGTAAATTAACTTAAGAAAAATGGGAAAAAAAGGCTAAAAATAAAAAGACAATGAAAGCTAGGAGATATCAGGATGGCTTGCGAGCGCACTGCAAAAGATCATAGAAAAGGTATTAGAATTTTTCATTATTCAATGAATCAAATAATCCAAAACCCATATAGTATATGTGATAAAAAAAACTTACGTTGGAGTAAGCAGCAGATCTGAACTTCTTGATTCCACCGTTGGGTCGAACGTCTTCAATGCTGTAGCCAAGGGGAGCTTCGTAGAATAATGATTTACTACTACTAGACTTCTTTTTCCCACCTTTGGACTCCATTAGATCATGCAGTTCTGCATCATCAAACAGATTACAGACAGTTGAGCAAATCTAGAAAATAGATGGAAAAGAAAAGGTACTGACAAGAGAAACACATGAAAAATTGAATGAATCAAAGATCAATACCATCGAACTGGCATAAATATGACTTTAAATGATCAATGCGCAACTAGTGAAACAATGATGCAAAGGAATGCATCATAGAAATTCATGGACTTAGTTAAAATTGAAACAAAGGAACCAGGAACGGACCGGAATTGTTCAACTAGACAAAAGTACCCAAATACGCCGATAAATACAGATCCACACACAGACAGAGAGTTCCGACCGGAACCATATGAAAAGGATATATACATCAAAATTTTAAAACCCAAGTCATTATTGAAAACCGAACCCTCAAAATATATACAGAAAATATCATATGCTTAAAAACAACGCAGTCTAAACAACAGCAATCAGATAACAGATATACAACAATGGGAAAATCCAACAAAATTTAAATTTAAAATAATCAAAGAAAGAAACAACATTTACGAAGATAGATATATCGTTCTTTAATCCAAATCTAAAATCTATGCAGTAACACAAAAATTAAGTACACAAAAGAATATGTAATGAGCAGCAACCAAAATAACGTACCTGAATTGATAAAACTCGAGAATTCTTAATCGATCAACTGTTGATAACCTTCAGCCCCGGCAAATATTGTAGAATATCGGGATTCGGAAATCAAATCGAAACCTTCAGGCCAAACAACTATAGATCGAAATCAGAAACAAGAAAGACAACAACAAAAGGAGAGAACAAATAAAAATAGATCAAGAAGAAAAATAAAAAATTGATCAAAGATGCAAAATAGAAAACTACGGAAGAATTCGATACCAGAGATCGAAAACCCAAGAAATCGGGGGAATAGGAAGAACAGCCGCACGAAGAGAAGAATTTCGCCGCACAGCCTCTGCCTTCTTTTAGCAATGAGATGTTAGGGTAACGGACCAAGACGACAATTTATAGGTGACGTGATATGAGATGCCGGAACCGTGTTTGCCACTCGTCTGAAGAAATTACAATCCTACCCCTCCCTACTTCCGCGAAGTTTCATTATTGACGATCGGGGAGAGAGACTAAGAGCTCTTTGGCTAAAAACAAAATCTAGGTTTTGGTGATAAAATCTAGGTTTTGTACTAAGTTTATTAAATATATTTTTTTAAAAAAGAAAGTTATTCTGGATCAAAATCTAGGTTTTGTCATAAGCTTACCAACACCCTTATTTTTTCAGAATCTATTCTGCATCAAAATCTAGATTTTCAAAATCAATTCTCCAAAAGGTATTTTTACCCAAAATCATTTTCAAGATCAGTCATTAAAGTAAAATATTGTTTTAATATAGTAAAATAAATTTTTAAGATCATTAGTATTTTTTCAGTACAAGTTAGTACCTTAAAATATTTTATGATCTTAAAAAATTATTCTACGATATTAGAAAGATATTTCAGGATAATTATTCTTACAAAAATATTTCATAGTACTGAAAGGGATTAAAAAATATTTTAAGGATACTAACTAATACTGAAAAAATACTGATGATGGCAAAGGAGAGAAAGAAAAAGCTACAAAAATAGTTTTTGACAAAACCTAGGTTTTGAAAATGGAAAAAAAGTAGGTTTTGACAAAACCTAAGTTTTGGAGTTCAAAACTTAGATTTTGATGTAGAATAGCTTTTGGAAAAAGTAAATGTGTTTGGTAAGTTTATGAGAATAACTTTTGGAAAAAGTAGAGATGTTTGGTAAGTTTATGAGAAAACTTAGGTTTTGATGAAGAATAGCTTTTGGAAAAAATATAGGTGTTTGGAAAACTTATGTTTAAACCTAAGTTTTGATGCATAATAGTTTTTGGATAATTTTGGGGTGTTTGACAAACTTTTGTCAAAACCTAGGTTTTGAAATTATCCAAACACTACCATTTTTTTTCCAAAATCTATTCTCCAAAAGCTATTTTCCAAAAATCATTTTTGCCACGTAAATCCCAAAATCTATTTTTCAAAATCAATTCTCTAAAAGCCATTTTCACCCAAAATCATTTTCCAGAAGCTATATCCAAACGGGCTCTAAAATTACCTTCGCTCATTTATTCCCAAGAATTGCCTTCGGTATAATAATAATAATAATAATATCGGTAAAATAGTTGTTTCTAGAAGCTTTAATAATTTTTTTTGCTAAAATAAAATTTAAATTAATATTACGTACCTGATCTGTTTTTAGCTTAAATAGGTTCTAAAAAATTTATCAAAAAATAATCTCAAAACTATAAAAAAATCTAATTATTTATCATTATGATGATTTACCCAAATTGATATATAATCTAAATTTTAAATATTTAATATAATTTTTCTAAAAAAATTATAATCTCAAAACTATAGGGTGTTGGCCAAAAAAAATTACTACTTTAGGAGCTTTTGTTCCCGGGTATAAAAAGGGGAATATGCCACTTGAATGATTTTTATGATTAAAGAAAACAAAGTTGAAAAAATGAGATGTGACTGGGTAATTAATAATTATCAGCATAACAAGTCGGAAGATGAAGAAAAATCAACGGATGGAAATTGATACTATCTTTCCCAGTCAACTTGGAAAAGAATTTTGTGGTTTGAAAAATTCTATTAAAAAGTATATAACAATTGTTTGGTAAAATTAGATAGAAACTAATAATTTCTTCAAATATGAAACGTATAAAAATATTTAAAAATTAAATTTCCAGCCACTTATTTAAACAACACATAAGATTTTTTATCAGTTAAATCAAAATAAATTGATAAACTCGTTATTATTTTTTGTGAGGTTACTCTTATTTGATATACTAAATTATTTTCTTATGAATATTGAAATTGTATCATTTTTATTTAATAAAAATGTCCTTGAAATGAAATTATTGTTTAGAAATTAATTGAATGACAATATATATTATGCAAATATGTTTTAAATCATTGGTGATCACAAGATTTTGCATTTCTTAGATTTGTCAAATTAATATATTGGTTTATACACCTTTATGATTTCTCATGTAAACAAAAATACATTTTCAAAAGATTAGAGAGGATGAAATAAGTTTAATAATGGGTTAAGGTGCAAAAATACACATAAGGTTTTTCCCTATGAGCACCTACCACCACATGCTTTTTTTTGAAGCAAAAATACACACGTGGTTACCATTTTAAAATAAAAGTCACATCTCATCGTTAAGTTACTGTTCATCGCTGTTATGTTACTGTTCATTTAATTTCTTTCTCTCTTATCATAGTGAACAGTAACTTAACAGTGGAATGTGACTTTTGCTCCAAAATAGTCATCATGTGTGTATTTTTGCTTCAAAAAAAAGCACGTGGTGCTAGACACTCCTGAAAAAAAGCTTATGTGTATTTTTGCATCTTAAATAGAATTAAAAGGAGTAATTTATCTTAAAGGTCCACTCCTCTCTGTCTCTCTATTATTTACTACTACTTTTTTTTTGGCAAAATTGCATTTAGACCACAGACAAGAGAATATACGATGAAGTGATTCATTGAAATTTCAAAATTGCATTTAACGCCCCAGAATTTTTAGTAATAAATTCCAATTCCATTGACAAGTCCAAGGTGTCTACTAACAAGTCCAAGGATGCCACATTGACACATCTATGAGTAATATACTGATAAGTCAGTAGGCATCCATTGACAAATTCATGAGCATTCGACAATTGTAAATTATTGCAAGAAAACACGAGATTCAAATGTAATTTTAATATTTTCTCTTACTTAAAACCTAAATGTAATTTTCGCCATCTTTGATTTCCTGGATATATGGAGTGGGGTGATCCATAATGATGATCAAGGATTGAACACAATAATGAGGACCTTTTCTTTGGCATGAGTAGCTTATAATAACTTAATAAGTGGCGATAGAATCAACTACTTTTTCTTTTTTCTTTTGGTTAAATTATACTACCGTCTATCATCATTTTAAATTACTTTTTTTAAAAAATAAGATACTCTTTTTCTGTACAGAAATCATGATAAAATGATTTGTATTCATCCTGCTAATCAAGGATTAGGCCTAATAGGGGTTTCAACGGTCAAGTTATCTCCTCCATGCCCAACATGGAAAAAGTATTTATAGCCTTCGAATAAAAAAATAAAAATAAAAATGGATTAGTCTCTCAGATTTTATTTAATTCTTATAAATCTTAAAAAATTTAATACTTCTTTCGTTCTTAATCATAAAACAATATTTAGAAGTTACTTTTTGAACCTAATTATTAAAAAAAATTAATTTTTTTATTACTTTCTAAAATATCTCTATTTAATTGTCTGAATAACAGGAGAAACACGTGGTATTGGTAGGTCAAGAGCAGGAGGGTAGGTCTAAGCATGGTATTGGTAGTGCCAGCGGCAATTATCCAAACATTACATACGCATCTCTTATGTGTTTGTTATGTGTTCATCCTTCTATTAGAGGAATGAACAAATTTTTTTTAATTTTTTTTATATGCTGTATTTATTTATATTTAAATTATATGTTGTTTTTTGGAATTTTTTTCACCCAGTATCTTAAATTAATTAGTTTCTATGATACTGGTGTTACAGATAAATATTACTGAATGCATAACTGAAAACTAATTAATTTGAGATATTGGGTGAAAAAAAATTCCAAAAAGCAGCATATAATTTAAATATAAATAAATACAATATATAAAAAATTTTAAAAAAATAAAAAAAATATGCTCATCCCTCTAATAGAAGGATGAGCACATAACAAGCACATAAGAGATGTGCATGTAATGTGAACCCGTTTGATATTTTTGACTCCAGAGATAGAAGGTATATGAGAATCAATAGATTAAAAGGTTGAAACATTAGAGGTTTAGTGATTGTAAATGAGATAAGATTGGTTAAAAAAGATTCAAAACTGCAGGAGCTACTTATGTTTTTAAAAATATTTTTAATCAAAGAGATCGAATGAAAATAAAAATAATAACTTCATACTCTCCTTTTAAATATTATAGTTGACTTTTTTTTTTAACATTTATCATTTTTTCTTCAAATTATTTTACCTAACTTATAAACTGACATATAAATACATAACATGTGATTTATGATTAATTTCTTTAATTTTCTTAATCCTTTTTAAATGGTCCACTCTGTCTTTTACTTAGATTGGAAGGAGTATATTTTATCTTTTATAGAAAAGATAATTGGATTTTTCTAATGTGATTATATCTTTTGGTTAGCGAAAAAATAATCTAAATTTTATTTCTAATATGTGTAATTTATCCAGGTACCAAACTTACATGACTAATTATATTTTAAGAACCCAACAAGTTATATTTTAATAGCAATTAATATTATATAAATTATAATTTTCTTACTCTCTTATATTTTTATTTCAATTAATTATGCTTATATTTTAAAATGAAATCATTTTTTTTCCCCAATTGAGAAGTTTTTAATGCAAATACATTATATTTCTTATAATTTCCTTTTATTTAATATTCTTCCACGGATGATGCAACGTAGTTCTCCCAAGTAATGAGGAGATAAGTACTAGTAATAGATGAATACTTATTCATTGGGTTATGCAATTATATTTATTATATAAATCATATCTACCAATCTAAGCATCAAGGTGGCTGTAGTTTAGTGGTAAGAATTCCACGTTGTGGCCGTGGAGACCTGGGCTCGAATCCCAGCAGCCACATTCAGAATTTCAATTTTAATTTCAATACAACAAAATGGATTCAGAACATTTTCTCGTCCTTTCTATATTTTTTCTTAATCCTAATGTCATAAAATGCTTCTTCTTCTGAAATAGCCCAACTAAACAACACAACCCCCGCGAGACAAAGGAAATAATAATCTTTAATTGAGAAATTGCTAGAGGATGTGAGGGCATTCCAACAGAATAATGGAAAAAATGGGGATAAATCCTTGTTTTGACAAGTTCAATAGAAAATGGGATATGAAGCATCTAGGTTTTGGAGAGTCAATAAGTGTGAAAGACCAAATTATTCTTAGTGAAAGTCCATTTGCAAATTGTGGATGTTCATTTACAAATTCTCGATGCTTATTTATCAAGTTTGGTAGTTTCCTACCAATTGAGACCTCCACACTTACAGCTGACAACTTTCTTCTCCCATCTCTCACCCTTCCCTCCACCCCATCTCATCATATATCTGCCAACCTTCAAACTTCACATCACCCCATCGCTAGAATTTTTGTTGTCATTTTCTTCATTGTCAATTCTATCGTTGGGAACAAACTAACTTATTCTTCTAGATCTATCACCCATTAATCCATCGAGGGCAAAGTCATCAAAATCAAAGTCATTGGCATTTTCTTCATTGTTGATTTTATTGGTGGGAACAAACTAACTTATTCTTCTAGATCTATCACCCATTGAGCCATTGAGGGCGAAGTGTTATCAAAATCGAAGTCATTGGCCTTGGTTTATTTGAAGAAGATGAAGAGAGTAAAACCTATCACCGTTAATCGAAGAGACCCTTCGCGCTGTTCATTGAAGACCCGTCGTTGTTATTATCATCTCGACTCGTTACCGTCTATGAAGGAGAAGAATTGAAGCTTGATAATGATGAAGGGAAACCCAACGCCATTCAACGAAGACCCGTCACTGTTCTTTGATTTTTAGAAAGTTGTATTTTTGGTTTCATTCGCTCATTTGTGGATTCAATAGTGTAGAGGGGATTTGATTGCTTTGCATTTATGTGGAAGGGGGATCAATCATTTTTGTCTCTGATTTGTGAGTTCACCTCTAGTGGTTCAATTTCTCGATGTTGCATTATTGGAGATTGGAGAAGAAGGTCCCCCCCCTAATTTTGTTAATAAGGCTTTTTTTGTTGTTGCCATTTTTAAAAAGGGTAATTTAGTTTTCCCCCCTCATATCTAGTTACACTCAAAGACTTGAATGTTTCAGATTTATTCCCGATTTTCCCAAGAATAATCAAGAAACTTTTTTTGTTCTTCCCTTTTTCCTTTTATTTCCTTTTTTTTCATAAAATAACAAATACATAAAATTTGGGCCTTTCTCTCCATATCCCCCCAAAAACCAATACTATTTTTTCTTTCAAAGATCAAATCTTATGATTTTGAAACTTGAGGGACTAAACCCTATATAAAAATATTACATTAATTAGAAGCAAAATTTTCATTCGAAATATGTTGATACATCTAGTTGACTTTCTTAAAGAGATTAAGAAATCTAAATAAATTATTCAATCATAACATATGTTGTCTGCTACACTTTACGCTTTATTGCCCTGGTTAAACATTGAAAGGTCATGTTTCTAATTGTCAAACTCTTGTGGGATAGAATATATTCCTTATAGTATGACATAATTTTTCAAAACCAAATCTTAAAAATATTATCAAATAATGCGCAACACACGGGGAATAATACCTAGTTCTATCTAATAATAAAAAAAAAGGTAGGAGAGAGAATTAAATTCCTTACCACTTAATCAAATTGATTATTTATTTATTTTTTCTGTCTTACTTTGAATAAGGTAGAGTAAGAATTTGGAGATGAATTTTTTGGTTTAAGGGAATTGAAATGAAATTATTAAAGTGGACAATAAAAGTCAAAGAAGGCAGCCAAACGAAGATAGGGATCCAAGATAAAGGACAGGAAATTAAAGGAAAGGAGGAAAGAGGGAATCAGATTCGTATGTATGTATGATATGATTTAATTTGGGTCACAAAACAACGGTGAGATTTAAAGCATTGTAAGATTCTCTTCTCTTCTGTACTTTTATTTTTTTGGGGATCAAAACCTTTTTGTCTTTTCAATGTTCATTCCCCCTCCGTTCTTCACTCTCCATTACCTAAACTTTTGACGTCGGATGCCTACAAAACAGGAGTCACGTGGTCCCTTTCATTATTTAAGACAGACAAATGCACTAATGCATGTTAAATAATGGTGAAATTGAAAAATTATAGATTTTAAAAAAATTAAGGTGTAAAAATGTATATGTATTTTATTTTGTCGAATGTGTAACACCAATTTTTTTTTAAGTGTAAAAGTGCACATGTGATTACAACTTAGATGCAAAAATATCTTTTGACTATTAAGTTTGACTTTGACCATTGACTGGGTGATGACGTGACATTTTTGTATATGTATTAGATGGTCTTTTTGCCAAGCCACATGTGTTTTTTTACACTTTTTGTCAAACCACATGTGTATTTTTGCACATTTTAAATGCCGCGTGATTGCTTAGTCAGCAAAAAAGTCAAATTAAACGGTCAAATAATATTTTTGCACCTAATTTATAATCACATGTGCTTTTGAACCTAAAAAAAAGTATTAGGTGTTGGTCGCTTCTCGGGGCTAAGCATATGTATATTTTTACACCTTAACCCAATTTTTGCACCTAGTGCTCCCAATAGTATCTGTCGGACAACAGTTGCGTACTCCGTTCTTAATAATGTTTCATCTTCATTAACTAGCAAATCTTTTTGGCCCAAATCATTATCTAGTAGAGTAATTAAATAGGAACTTATATTTGTGTGTGTGTGTGTGTGTTTTAATTTAGAATATTCTAAAATTAAAACCTACGGTGTCCGTGTGTTTGGGTAATTCAAATTTTTGGTTATTATATCTCTTTTTTATGTTAAAAGCCGGTTTTGCCAATTAATAAAGCATCTTGGTCTGAAATGATACGAATTTATATTTAACTCATAAAAGAAATCTAAAAGAGGTCGATGATTCTAGACAATTATTGGATCTATCAATCTTCTATACGACTATATACATATTGTGTAATTTGCCTATTCTAGTCGTTTTTTCCCCTGCTTTTAATAAAAAGAAAAGTAAGAGCAAGACTCACCACTAAAAAGAATTACAGGAAAAAATGGCAGTAGGGTTAGAACATCTATCACGTACTAGGGCTTATTTGTTAGATATGTTTCATTCAGCATGTTTCTCTCTTTCCCCCATTAAGTTTATATATTTCCAATCCATTTAGTATATTTCTCTCACTTTTCCCATTAAGTTTGTATTTTCAATCCATTGCAGTTGGTGCCTTACATTAATGATCAGATGGAGTATTGGATAAGAATAAAGTTTAAAAATTATTGAATTTTTTGACAGAATTAATGAAGTGATAGATTTGTCTGCATCAAACATGTCTCAAGGGATTCCGGGGGAAAAAAAAAACATGTCTCAAGGGAAGCCATCAAATGAGCATATTTTTGGTGATATTGCGAAGTTTACATCCTGGTTGTATTACACTTCTGAGGATAAATATGCCATCCTAGCTAGATTCTGTTGGGATTAGTTTCAAGCTTAACTTGCCTCTACATGCTAAAAAAAAATTTAACTTCAATTAATCTTTTTGTTTTTTTTTTTTTTGCCAAAATTAATTTTTTAAGAGAATCCTAATTAAATTCAGTCCAAATACTAAAAGCAAAATTCAGGTTTACACTTTCGACAAATTTCTAATAAGGCCAAAAGGTTTCATTAGGGATTTATGTATATTGTTAAAAGGCTATAATGGCCATCTATAGTTAAAAAGAAAAATTAAATGTACCTTTGACAGAAATTCAAATTCAGGCACATATTTTTAACAATTTCCTAATCATTTTATTTATTTAAACAATATCTTAAGCGTTTCATTTATTTCTTTTTATTTATTTAAAAAATTTAATCTTTTTATTTTTTTTCCCAATATGTTAAATTTCTTAAGTTTCTTAAGAAATTAAAAAAAAATAATCTAAATTTACATTTTACTAACTGTCATATTTTCTCGGAAAATTTGTTTCATCACCGGTTGTACTACATTAATTCGAATTAAATGAATTACTGTACTTATAATGGGTACTTCTTGGAAGGAGAAAAACAATTTATTTTTCAAAACAAAAAAAAAAACATATTAAATTGTCATCTAAATAAATAAAAGGAAATGAATTGACTAAACTATTGTTTAAATAAATAAAATGATTAGGACATTGTTAAGAGCATATGCCTGAATCAAAATTTTGGTTAAAGGTATCTTTTTAACTATAGATGGGCATTCTAGTCTTTGAACAACATTTAAATATCCAATGAGGTCTATTGGCCTCATTAAGAATTTATTAAAAGTGTAAGGTTGAATTAATAATTTAGTATTTTTGTTGGATTTAGTCAGAATTATCTGTAATTATTTTTATTTTTTGGGCATTTAAAAAGTACCACTCTAGTCACTTTGGCCAAATCTCATATATCAGGAGAGATGGATAACTCAATAATTATAATGGTAAATTTTCAACTTCATCCTCATTTATGATTGACTATTTTTCAATTCTTTCTTCTCTCTCTATCTTCATGAGTATAATTAATATGGATTAAATTATCACAATCTCATTTATTATATGAAAGTAGATTTATAAATAGGATAATTTTTTTTTAATCAAAATGGACTTATAAATAAAATTAGAGTGATTGTTCTTTATTAAGTTACCGAAAAAGTGACATTTGTATTAAATTGCTCGGATGAGCACCTACTATTCCTGTAGTAAGATTCGAACAACGGTTCAAATTTTTAATTTTTAGTTTTTAATAATAAAAACATTTTTAGTATAGTTGATATCAATGTTTTAAAAGTGGGACCGGATGGTGAGCCCAAAAAACCAGTGGCTGATGGTTCAAATGGTTATTATATAGTGCTTCTAGTTTTTGTTATAAGATACCAACTAACAATTCTCACAAACCAATAAAAATAGTTAAAGTCAATAAATTTATCCTAAAATTTAAGTAATTTTCAATGTTACTCCTATTAATTGCCCTAAATTTTAGTATCATATGAATTATTACTCTCAGCCAAAACTCTTATTAATTATGGACATATATGGGAAAAAATAACCAATGCTCTTTGGGATTAAGCAAGTGCCTTATAAAAAATACCAAATGCAATTGTTAGTTGGCGCTTTATAATAAGGATAAAGGGAGTATATAATACTATTATTTTCATCTCATCTTATCCTTATTAGACACTTCTTATTTATGAGCCACTTGTTTGTTTTCAAAGAGCATTAATTTTTTTTTTTTACATACATGCCTTTAATTAATAAGGGTAGTGGGTGAAAGTAATAATTAATATGATATTAGAGTTTAGTACAATTAGTAGGGGTAATATTGAAAATTACTTATATTTTAAAATAAATTTGATAACTTTAAATATTTTTATTAATTTATGAAAATTATTAGTGGTTATCATATAATAACAATTATTGTGAGTAACAATTAATTACAGCAGAGTTAAAGCTAAAAGAAAGCGAGTGTTGCTAGAATTGCAGATAAAAGAAAGTCAATTTTTTTAATTATTTTAAATTAAGCCACTTTTTTCTTCGAAAACAATCTATATATTGCACAAGTGAGTGTTGCTAGAATTGCAGACAAAAGAAAGTCGGAATCAACTCCATGAATATTGACGGGGATTGAAAAAACGGAATAATTATTTTAAAATCAAATCATCATCAGCAGAATATAATTTATAGGGATGAGGAAAATAAAATCACTATTTCAAAATCAAATGATTATCAATAGAATATAATTTATGGGGATGAAAAAAATGAATCACTTTTTTTCCCCGGTAAGTAAGGAAAAAAGAGAAGTTAAGGTTTATCAAATCATTTTGAGATATGATTTATTGACCAATAAAAAACACTGATTTAGATAAAATTTTCGCAGCCTATAATTATATTTATCGTTTTTTTCTAAATTAATTTAATGATACATCGTATATAATATGATTAGGTAACTTATTTATCTTCATTCATAGTTACTCTCTCTCAAAAAAAAAAAAAACAATAAAAAAATAAAATCAATTAGGTTAAGGATTATCAAATCATTTTGAAATATGATTTATTGACCAATAAAAAACACTGATTTAGATAACATTTTCGCAGCCTATAATTATATTTATCATTTTTTTAAAATTAATTTAATGATATATAGTATATAATATGATTAGGTAACTTATTTATCTTTATTCATAGTTACCCTCTCAAGAAAAAAAAAAAATCAATTAGGTTTATAATGTTTATCATTTTTCTTTGAATTAATTTTCTTATCTTATACTCCCTCGGTCCTAATTATAAGACAACATTTAGAGGTTAGTTTTGATCCTAATTATAGAACAACTTTTTAGTTTTTACCAATTTCTTCCTTAAATACCCTTATTTTATTATCTTAACTGTGTTTGGTTTTTGGTAAGTATATATGTATATGGGTTGCAACACACATACACATGTGTATATCTATAAACATATATATGTATGTATATACGTGTGTGTCTATATATATGTGTTTCTGTATGTGCGCGCGCGCGCACACACACATGTATGTATGTATGTATGTATATTTGTGTCTGTGTGTCAATATATATACCTCTGTGTGTAGATACATAGTTGTGTGTGTGTCTATATATGTGTGTGCATGATAGATATATATGTATACATATATATGTATATCTAGTAAGACCATTATTTCAATTAGAAAACATGTGGAAAGGAAAATTGGTCAAAGAGATATATGGCAGAGTTGTTGATTAACTTTTACTTATGTCATTTTAAATGTATATAAGGACATTTTAGAAAAATGAGTAAAATTAACTAATTTAACTCCTCTCCTTAATTTTTCTAAAATTAGTTAAATATGTCTTATAATTAGAATTGGAAGGAGCACCAAGATATAGTTGGTCTAACATTATAAGACCCACTAATTTCCTTATATTGAGGGAGGCGGTTACAAGTTTGAGACTAGATATTGGATCACAACATCAAATTTTTTTCCTTCATCTTATAAAATGATATATAATCTAATGCTTTATAAAGGTATTTTAAAGAGATTAGATGATATTTGTTATAATCAAATAATTAATCTAGCTTTCTTTTTTTCTCTATGTCAAAATTATCTAGCTTGATTAATCTACCAAAATTAGTTAATTAGCTCTTTTTTTATATGGAGTTAATTAGCTCTTATTTTAAAAAACAAGAGGTGTAATTATTTTTATTTTATATTAACATATTGACTATGGTAATGTGGTCTATTAACGCGATTCACCGATTGGGCGAGAGTCAGAAAGGCTTAATTAAAGGATATTACTAGAAGTTGACAAATTAATTGATATAATATCAACGTTATATATATATATATATATATATATATATATATATATATATATATATATATATATATTATATTTTTGTTTTAAAAAAGTTCTATATTTCAATCTTTTAAGGCGTTCTATAAAATTTCAAGGACAATTAATATGTTTTAACTTAAAATTTTTTATATAAATATGTCAAAATTATTAACCTATGATAATAAATAAATATTTATTGATTGTTATTATATAAAAGAAAAAAGTTCTTTATATCTATTACATCAAATTACCTAATAACATGTGACCATGAATCTTATTTTTAAAATATTATTATTTAACTATAAACACATGAAAAAATAGGACAAGTGACCTATGATTGAAAAACTTAGGATAATAGATGTGAGGAACGTGAAATGATTGTGTTTCTTTCATAAGATATCTTGCACATTAAAATATAAGATTTTTGTTTTTTTAAAAAAACTAAGACTAATTGTGTGTGTGTGTGTATGCAAGGCAGGTTGTTGGGCATCTCCATTATTGGAGGCTTTGCCTAACATTCCCTGTGTGGCTCAAGCTTGTACCCAGGTTTTTTGTTTTTTTTTTGTTTTTTTACAGAAGAAAGACTAAGTGTGTGTGAGTGGAAGAAAGTTGATTAAGTAAGTTAATTTAACATGTATTTTCTAAAATATCTCAGTTATCATCTTCCATAATTTTTTCATTCATTGTTTTCCTTAATTATTGTTAATGAATATGAAAATTATATTTTATATTTATGACAAAAATCAAATCCCTAAATATATCTTATATTATAGATTGGAGGAAGTAATCTATTGAATCCAAACCAAATACAAGTGAGGCTATTATGTGATATATATATATATATATATATATATATAATTTTTTGTATATCAGATCTGTATTATATTCTAAATATTTTTATTTATAATATAATATTTTTTATTTTACCCCGTAATCAAAATTCCTAACTCTGCCACTGGGCAGGTTGTTGGACATTTCCATTATTGGAGGCTTTCCCTAATATTCCTTGTGTGGCTCAAGCTTGTACCCAGGTTTTTGGTTTTTTCAAAAAAGAAAGAAAGATTAATTGTTGTGTGTGTGAAAAAGGCAGGTTGTTGGGCATTTTATCCTTCCCTGTGGGGCTCAAGTTTGCCCCCATTAAAGACTAATTGTGTGTGTGAGTGAAAGGCAGGTGTTGTGCCTCTCAAGTTTGTCGGCCCCTTTGTACAAAACAAAAAAGTTGGACGACGTAAGCCCACCATCCACTTGCCGTTTGACGTGAACACTAGGGCCGGCTAAAAAGTTTGTCGTTTCATTTCATTTCCCCTCGATTTAAAAAATTTAAAAATTGAAACACACTAATTCCCCCAATTATAAATATAAGACATTGTTGATTTTTTTAGATATATTAAAAAAAATAATTAAATTAATTTAAAATAGTTATATTTATCATTTTTTCTTTAAACTATTTTACTTAACTTGTAAATTAATATATAATTTAAGGATATACAACATATAATATGATGAAGTAACTTATTTAACTTTCTTAGCCTCTCCAAAACAAATGAACTCTTTCTTATATTTAAGACTGGAAAGAGTCCATTTTAGTTCTAAAAAAACCTTGAAACTTATAAGGCCAACAATTTCAAGAGCTCACAAGATATCAGACTTTGAGCCTCCTTTTTAACGTAGTCTCGAAATGAATAATTTTGAAAACGAGGCACTAGTACAAAAATTGTGATATATGACAATTATTAACTTTTGTACATCATTGTTTTGAATGTCATATATGCAAGCGCTAGATTTGATCGACAAAGATACATTATGGTTTTGAACTGTGATTTATTATGAATCTATTAACGGTTCTAATATAACAATTGTTATGTTTTGAGATGTGTTGAGGCTATGCTATGTGTAATACTGTCATGATAATAAAACAGGTTCATGTAAACAACTGTTATGTGTACTGTAACGTAATGTTAGCACACTAAATAACGATATCAAGTAAACAACCGTTATAAACTCTGTAACATACATAATGGTGTTTTCAAACTAACCGTTATATCACAGTCATTATTTATTTGACATAAATGCTAATGAGTTTAATACAACAACCATCATATATAGTGCATAAATATATATCGGTTTTTATATAAGAATTGTTAAGTTTTCAGGCAATTTTTTTTTTTTAAAATGAGGATTATCTTTTTGATATTCCTTTGTATGCATACATAGTGAAATTGTACACAAACTTGTATATTACAGAAGCTCACACATCAAGTGCAATTTGGAATGGATCACATTCATAGTTTTGTGACTAGGCTCAATGGAACGTCCTACCATAAAGGGCTTAAGGGGTATGCAGTGTTGAGAAGTTGATAGAAAAGGAGGGGTTTGATCTATAGTATGCCTCAACTCCTTCTTATTAGGTTGCATATGGCTTCTATAGATTTAATATCTCATTCTCTATCAAGTCTTACTTGAAGCTATATACCCCTTAAGCCCTTCATAGTAGGGAGTTCCATTGAGCATAACCACAAAACCAGGAATGTCTTGAACTATTGCAAATTGTATGGTTATACTTAATGTGTGGCTTCTATTCTATTATTCAATAAAATCCAACAAGCAAAGAAAAACAGAAACTCTATCTAATGTAGAGAGAGAGAGAGAGACACACACACACACACATGATAAGATGATGGTATATCTTTTTTGTCTTGGGTAGTATGACAATAAGGTGGCTAGACCAAGCTACAAGTTCAAGCACACAACACAAGCACTTCTCCTCCAACTGGCATTTGTGGTAGACACTAAAAGAACTAACTTGGATCGATGGCAGCCTTTAGCTCTTTAGGCTAACATGATTATGATAGAGAGACGAGTTGTGAATCATGTTTTCCCTTTATAGGTCATACATGTGGCCTGTAGCTATAAAACATTAAAGTGAATAATAATGGAGAATTTATAATGGATAAAGGAAGTCATACCTCCATATATATAATTAGAATAGACCATGTAACAAAATGCGACATGGTTAGGGTTGGAGAATAAAACGAGTAAAGGCAATTGAAGCAACTCATATATCTATTGCTAACAAAAGTACGGAAAATTCTTTGGATTGTATGGGTCCATTGAATATAATTGATATATGATGGAAAATCCAACTAGAGAAGTAGGGTTCTAAGGTTGATTGGTTACAATAAATCCTAAGATAAGTTTTATGATTAACCGAAATGCTTATTAGGGCTTGCACAAAGACTCACATAGTTGTAATTGAGAAAAACAGAGAAGGCTTTATGGATTGTGTGGTTTGATTGGAAACAACGATCTAAGACTGGAAAAGACGACCGGAGTAGTGGTGTTCTAAGGTTGGTAGGTTTGAGGCTTACATTTGACCTAAGACAAGTGTGGTAACGAATGAAATGGAGAAGCGTAAAGATGTTTAAATGGAGGGGAAAGTTTAAATTTATAATGTTTCAAATAATATCTGTAATGTATTGCTCCATTCTTACATATATAACAATTATTAGAAGAAACCATTAGTTATTTTGGAAACATATATTACGATTTCTAGTTAATGACTGTTTCATATTTGTAACTTTTTTTAAAAAAAAATTGGGGGTACTATTATCGTCTCCACTTGCTTTCATAAACAACACATAAACAAGAAACAATACAATAGATCGTCCTTAAAAACATAGAAACTAACCCAGACCAACAACAGGAAAACCACAGTATAGTCAAAACACAAAAATTAAGTGCCTTATTTTCTTTTCCTATTTTGTGCTTTTTGTAAGTTACATTTTTTAGCTTGAATTATTCTCTTCTTGTGAAGTAATAATTTTCACCTCTTCAAAACCCAAACACCTTCATTATATTCATGCCTGAAGTGCAAAGCATCTTGATCATCCAAATTTAATACTTCAAGTGACCTCCCATTAAATGAATCATCCTTAACTCCATCACCCATCTCCTCATCAATCAATTTATTTGTCAACAAAACAATAGACCATCAATGTTTAGAATGATCAAGGACGTAGAACACTTGTTTAGCTTGAGAAGCTAAAAGGAAAGGTACTTCTTTATACCCTTACTTGTTCAAATTTAATTGTATCAAGTACAAGTTATCAATTCAAAAGCCAAGATTATTGTCAACCTACTTGCAACCAAATAAGGAAACCCAAAAACCAATATAATCCAACTCTTAGATGTCCTCAATCACCCAAAAGTATGACATCTTCACATAGATCGGATTTCTATCTTTTGAACTCAATACATGCATAGTGTTAGCTGCAAGAGTTACACCACTATTTTGTATTTTGCTTCAATCATATTGCTCTTTGGTGTAGAAGGTGAACCTATTGATGATGTATCTAACATAAGATGTCATTTGATTGCTTGGAACGTATGCTAAGAACTTCAATTTGCTAGAAACTGATCTAGGATAAGCTTTATACTTATGAATGACTTAATCTTTTGTAAAATGTTTATTGTTTTGTTAAGCACACCATCTTTCTCCTTTGTAGGGATTTTCCTAGAATTTGATACATATGGTTCTGCATGTACTCGTCAACCTCCTTGGAGTTGTATATCACATATATGGCTTGCATGCTTTAAGTATATGGTAGAAAATTTAGTGGCATTTTCATAGATATCATTCAACAATGCAACCTTTTGGATGACTCCAATTTTTCAAAAACCTTTCATTATTTTCATGAAACATTCAACCCGGTACATCCACTTTAAATAGGCTGAGCCATACATTTGTACCTCTCTAACCAAGTAAGTTATCAGGTGGACCATGATGTCAAAGAATTCTAGAGAAAAATGCATCTCAAGCTTACTCCAGGTGTGTACGATTCGGTTTTGCAACCTCTGTAATTTCTTAGGGTCTACCACTTTAATGCAAAGTTGCTTAAAGAAGAAATATAACTTGGTGATTGCAGCTTGCATCTCATAAGGCGAGATACCTCTTGTATAGCCACTGAAATCAAATTATTCATCAAGACCCGTCAGTTATGAGATTTTAATCTTGTCAGTTTCAAGTCCTTCACTGAAACGAGTCTTCTAATATTTGAAGAGTAACCCTTTGGATTGAAGCAAGAACTAGAAAAACTAGTTTTTTCTTCTATTGATAGTGTGTGATCTACGAGACGAAGAAATGTGTGGGTTCACCTATGCTCTGGTGTTAATTCTTCTCTTATTCCCATCTCAACTATGTTTAATCTAGCATTTATGCCATCTTTGGTCTTCCTTGGCATATATTGTAGTGTGCCAAAAATACTTTCGCACACATTTTTTTCAATTTGCATAACATCAAGAAAATGTCTCACAATCTAGGGTCCTCTAATAAAGCAAGTTGAAGAAATTGGACAACTTCTTCCACCTGCTTGTCCTAATATCCCTTGCAAAATACTTGCCAAATAGACATTTTATATTTTTCACCCTTTGATATACCTGTTTACCAGCCAAAGGTTAAGGTACCCTACCATCTTTTGATTTTCCATTGAAATATTTGTAAACGCTGGTACGGATGCTCTTGAAGCAACCATCTTTGATATCTCATGTAGGAATTCTTTATGCCATACTTCAATCTATTTGAATGTGTACCCTCTTAGCAAATTGAACATCTAAGTTGGCCTTTAAAGTTGTATACTAACAAATTACCATATGTATGAAAGTCATTGAAAGTGCCAAAGAACATAATTCTGAAGTTGAACATTTCTTCCTCATGAACATCATACATCATGATCTCATCACCCTACAAGCACTTCAAGTCTTCAATTAATGGAGCCGTGTATACATCTGTGTCATTCTAGGGTTGCTTGGGCCCTAAGATTAACATGGACTACATGAAGTACTTACACTTCATACAGAGTTATAAAGTACAGTTATATATAAACAATATTACCAGCCATATGCTATGTGTACTTTACATCCCAAATGGGTTCATTCCATTAGTAGCTAATGCAAGGTGTAGGTTCCTATCATCTTTAGCAAATTCGGGGTGGTTCATATCAAACTTCTTCCATTTTGAAAAATCAGCAAGATGTTGAAGTGTGCCATCATCCGTCCTTTCATCTACACGCCACCTTAAGTTTTTTGCATCATCAGGATCTCCATATAGGCATATTAATCTAGGTATAGTGGGAAAAATATCATAATTCCTTATTCGAGCTCTTCCTGTTCCTTTGGTAGCATGACTCTTCACACATGAGATCATGTGTTAACGATGCATATTAAATTTTGATTAAGACACAATCATTCGGGCAAGCATGCATCTTCTTGTACATAAGGTCAACAGAGCAGAACATCTTCTTTGTAGCATATGTTTTAGGGGGAAGCTCATTTTTTTGTTAATATCATTTTATTCAAAGCCTCGAGCAATTCTATAAAGCTTGTATCATACCACCCATTTCTCACCTTTAAATTGTACAACATCAACATAACGCTCAATACACCCCTCATACAATGGCTTCACCATGTCACCCTTCAAACTTTCCATTATCCTGTGAGAATCTCAAAGGTCCTCTTCTAATGCCTTGGCCATATCATCAAGACAGTCGGCGTCAAATGTACATGTGTGAAAATTAGGTGATGCATAACTTTTCGTACATTCTACTAGCCCACTAATTGTCTCCCCATGCATCGTCCAACATGTATAAGTTGGATTGATTCCATGAATCACCAAGTGAGACTTACAAGTTTCTAGATCATACCATCGTACATTGCCACACTTTACACATGGACAAAGAGTGAAACCATCGTTGGGGGCATTATGCGTAAATATAAATTCAAGGAAATATGTTGCCCTATACTAGTAGTCTCTCGTTAGTTGTTTAGCATATATCCATTGCTTATTCAAAGACCCTATCTAGAAATCATTTAGAAACAAAAACCCAAATCAAAATCCAATAATCATCCATGCCCAAAATAAATTTTTGAATGTATAATGAAAGAAAAACCACAAAACTTATGTCAACTAGGTCGAAAGTTGAATAAAGAAAACTCTGAGGTTGAACAGAGGCCTTTTTCAGAGCTGAAAGATCTAGAGCTTTTCATTCAGTGCCAAATTTTTTGAATGTCAGATAGATTGGATGTTTCACAAACAAACCCTCATTGTAGATTTTAAGGTCTTACATAACGGTTAGTAGGTAAGAACTGTTAATTATATTTTTACCTTTATAATGGTTATTTTGATTCATCATTGTTCTTTAATAATAACTGTAAGGTATGTAATTTTTATTTTTACATATGTTTGATATATATATATATAAGATGGTAATAAATAAAACATACCCATCATCCTCAAAGGAGTGATTTGAATCATTTGAGAACAAGAGGACAAGATAAATAGGAGAAATAGTGGCACCAACTGAATGCTGGAGGCAAAGGAAGAGAAGTAGGCAGAGGAGTAGGTTGGGAAAGAGGAGCATGAGGAGGGCGTTGAGGTTTGGTGGGAGGAGGAACAGAAGAAGGTGGGGCTTGAGGTTGGGGAGAAGGAGGAAACGAAGCAGGCAGAGGAGGAGTAAGTTAGGAAGGAGGAGCACGTGGAGGGGGTGGAGGTTGCATGGGAGGAGGAAGAAAAGCATGCAAAGGTGCACGTTGAGAAGAAGCATAAGGAGGAGAACGAGCATGAGGTTGGGGAGGATGATTCTTTAGCATTTCTTCAACGTATCGCTTGACCATGATGATAAGGAGAATAGAGAAAGATGACAAAGAAAATGTATAAAAATGGGGAGTTAAATTAGAAGTAAAGTGTGCGATGGAATTTGATGATCAAGGATCAGTTCATGTAACTATATTATATTCTTTTTCTTGCGCTATGAGTTTCATGACAACTGTTTTGAAAGAATAGCTAATGAACCGTTATTTATTGTATTTTGTAATGATTGTTTTCTAATAACCATGAGTAGTGTTTTGTATTTTTTATAATACATTGAAGATGAAAAAATGTAAAAAGAAAAAAATAGAACATTGACGAGTAGCCGGATGAACTGATGAGATCATCATTATACTCATTACCAGATGAGTGGTTAGGATTATGGTCAATCCCATACTCATCAAGTATGAGATTTGCCTTTCTGTTCATACTTGAGAGGTATAAAATAGCCTCCTTATGGCATGGTCAGTGTGTTCTACATGCTGCAACATTGCCTCTAGTTTTGGAAGCATAGGATTTGGAGGAGGAGGATGAAGTTGAGAGCTTTCTGACAATCTTCCGCAACTCATTTCATCTTTGTGATTGAGAGAATAAAGAGTAAAAGGAGAAGAAAAATGTAGTAAACACAAATGAAAATGGTGAGTTTAAATAGATGTTTGAAACTTTGGAATGGACAGAACAAATCATCATTGCACACGTTAATAGAAGTTGAATAGGATAAAATGAAAGGGTACTTGGGTTCTCTTGATGATTATTAGGTAGCGAGGAGGCACCTAAAATCAGCATGGGGAAGAGGAAATATTTCAAAAGCTTTAATTTATGTTTATTATGTTAGAACCATAAGTATGGTACAAGAATACTTTACGATTATTAATTAATAATTGTGAAGTATGAAGTTGTTTTCTTTATAACTTATTTTTTTTAAAATATTTTAAAAATATAATAGGGTTGTTCAGTCATCACCACTACTGACGTTCCCCTCCTCCTCCTCCTCCTCATTCTCATCATCAGATGAAAGAGATGAAAGGTTTGACTGCAAGTCATATTACATCTCATTGTGATGAAGTTTGAGGTTCAACTTCCTATTCAGTCTGTTGGTGTATGTCGTGAGACACCTTGTTTAATAGTCAAAGCTTGCTAATAGTTGCATCAAAGCCTTTATTTTTGGAGGAGATAGAAGAGGACGAAGAGGTGGAGGTGGGGGTAGGGGTGCTCACTGGGGTGTTAACATTATGGAGAGGAGGTTGAGGGTGATAAAGAAAAGTGGTAAGAATCACAAAGAATATATGAGTTTAAATAGAGGTCTAACAATTGTTATGAAAGGTTACGACCTATAAAAAATGTTACATGACAATTGTTTCTGGAGACCATCATGTTTTATCTTAGTTGATATAAGAGATTGGAAGTTGAATCATTTGTAATTATTATATGGCGGTTGTTTCGAAAGAACTGTTAATTTTGTCACTAAATAAATGATAGTTATTAACTACTACCATTATTTTTGTGATTTCATGAATTTTGCCCACAATACTTGACAATGCTCATAATTAACTGTTAGTTTTAAATATTATATATCTTTGTGTGATCTCTGCCTCGACATACATTACATTTATTAGCTGTAACCATTATGTATTATGCATTATAAATGTGTAAATCTGTAATAGTGAGGCGCTGCAAAATTTCAAGAAAGATTTAATAAAAATGCTTACCCACATTTTTGCATAGAAGCCGTAAGTGATAAAAAAATGGGTTGACTTACTTTTGCATTACTTTTGACCATTTCCTCCCATATAAAACGTAGTTATATTTTATACAAAATTTTATTTCAGGTTTTAGTTTAATTTACGAAGAATAACAAATAAAAACCTCAGCCAATCTCTGATTCAGGTTATTTCTTATAAGTCTTTTCTAAGTATTTTGATAATTATGTGTTCTTTATGCTTTGGAACTCTTTGTAAGACATTTTCCTTTTTTATTAATATCATTTTGTCTTTTTTTTTTTAAAAAAATAATAAAGCCTTCTTATATTGGAATTTTCGCTTTAATTCATATAATTTAACAAATGCCCAACAAGGGCATGGTTGGAATTAGCACTTTTTTTTTTAAATTTCATTAATCATTTAATACTACCTAAGTCAACAAATACTTTGACTCCTTTTGAGAACCACCTGCCATGATATTAGTCAAAATGAATTTAGTCAAGGCGGCACCTAACCAGTAATTTAGTAGAGATAATCAATTAGTGTACATGAGATGTTAACGGGACCTCTCTTTTTCAGTGAGAATCATCTGTTGTTTTGACAATGGTATGATTTTGATAATCTGTTGTTTTGACCATGGTATGATTTTGATCATCTGTCGTTTTGAGAAAGCAACACCTTTTTGTTTGTTTTATGTTATAACTTTTAAGAAATATTACAGCTATTTAGATTTATATTAGATTAACTAATTTAAATTTAAATGTTATTTTTTGAATTTCTAAATTAAATTTCATGCGAAATGGAAACAAATGTTACTGTTTAAGTACATTCTTAAATGTAATAAGAATAAATCCAATTAAAATTTAAATAATATCGATGTGATTAGATTAATACTTAAATTACAGGCTTTTTCTTGATAATAATGATGGAATAACATGACATTCTATATCACAAGTATAAAGCATGATATGATATTATACAATAAACACTTTCTTTGTCGTCACTTCTAAGCTTGGGTTTCGAGAAGGCCGCTATTGTCCATGATTTTTCTTTTACTCTTAAATCTTTAATGTACATTTGGTTGTTTTTGTATTTGGTTTATTTTGTTGTATTTGATTTGGCTTTGTTTATATTTTTTTTCAATTATTGTATTGGTTTGTAGTGTGTGTATCCTTTGACCAAAAAAAAAAAAAAAAGAAGATATGATATTGTACAATAAGACTTATAATTTGGTAGAATTTTCAATAACTTTGAAAAGTCATATCTTTTTCTATATATATATCCAAATTAAGTGGTTCGAAATTCCACATACCACTTATTAAGTCTATTTTTTAGGAAAAAAATAATTTCCACGGTCAAATCCATGGACACATTTCCAGATTAATCAATAAATGAAAACATTTCAGATTTAATACTTACCTTCAAAAATTCATAATTACTTATGTTATACAAATCCATTTGCCTCTAATTATATATCATTTTGAATCTCATCATGTCCACTTTAAATCTTAAAAGTTTCATAGACTTTGGGTATCATTTGGTTAGTCAAAACCTTTTTACATAAATGAAATCCGAATTTGGAAACAACATTGTACAGTTTTCCCTATCAAACTTCAAAAAACCATATTTGAGTTTTGGACCTCGGATTAAGATGATCTAGGATTCATTTTAAAGCTTAGGAAATGTACTTTCTTCTTACCAAATTTTATAGTCAGAAGATGCCATTTGCTTGGTCAAAACCTTGCATGAATCATGATTGTCTTATCGAATTTCTTTTCTTCCTTCTCTTCCTATTGTTTCGATCAACGCTTCCTCTTTGGTCCCATGGATTTGTTGGACGTGCAGTTGCATGGAAAGAAGGGCAACAGGCATCTTAATATTAGTTAAGAAGTCCTCATGGGATCCCTCTTGCTAATTGACAAAAATATCCTTACTTTTATCTCTCACATGTGACAAATTACGACTTTCTTCTTGAATTTTCTTCCCTTCTTCCCTCTCATAACTTGGTTGACATATATGCTTATGTTTAAGTTCTTTTTATTGCCTTTAACATGTGTCAATTTATTAATATTCATTCTCTTCCTTGTCTCTTCTTATTGACCGAATACAAAGTATTGAGGAGAATTACACTTGACTCATTGACCCCTTTTCCTTATCTTTTGTCTTGTTTTCACATTTCTTTTCCCTTGTCCCTTGGTTGGTAGAATTTATAGCTTTTAAGGGAGCATGTGTAGCCTCATTTAAATCCTTAATTTTCATGCTTAGGTATCCTCTAATTCCTCAATTTATTTCCCAAACAAGATAAGTGTTATAATGACTTTTAATTATGTTAACTTTTCCTTTTGTACCATGGATTTAAATGACAAGACTCCATTAATTCCTTTCTCCTCCTCCCTTAACCGAACACATCATCCTCCTAAGGCTCCATGTTTGCTTCCAACACTTGTCATTTTCCTTGCCTTACACTTGGCACAATTTATGATTATACACATAGTAGCTTTTTGTACACCTTTTTAACTTGCTTTGTTGTCTTAATTTCTTGCCTTTGTTTCTTCTTTTCCCTTCTTGGCACTTGGCTGAAAATTAGGGCACTTTAGAGAGGCTTATTGATCACATTTCTTGACTTATTTTCGCACAAAAGCAAAGTTGACAGAATTTGTCAACCAACTTTGAAAATTGATATCTCTATGTACACATGTCTAATTGAAGTGGTTCCAAAGGCTATGTGACCATTAGAAAGTCTATTTTTAGGGAAAAATTCCTCCCACAACCAATCACACACCAAATATTCTAGAATCAACATTTTGTACATGTTGCCCAGAATTATGTTCCATATCCTAGAGCTGATTTCAAAAATTCAAAACTCAGTGTATACAGGTCCAATTGACCTATATTGCATATCAAATTAAAGCTTATCATGTCTATTTCTGTCAAGGACATATAGAAGAATGTTCTGAATGCTAGTTATAAGCTCTCTCCTGTGCATTTTCTTACTTTTTGTATGGATGATCCTATTGGCATTTCCTTATAATGTTAGTTTGCCTATGTCTCTTGCTCATTCATTTGCATTATATTTTTTCAATAAGATGACTCCTTTTATAAAGGCTTAAAGAGACGGATACAAGGGCTACCTTATTTTCTTTCATCAGTAGCAAGAGAAATTTCCCTACCAGGAAGGCTTGATTAATTATATGGCAAGCATGTCTTTGTCTTCTTGGGGGAAGACAAAAGCACTTATTCAATTTGACTGTTTTATTCCTATTAATCAAACCGTTGTTCTCAACAAGTTTCGTTCTTTAATAAAAATGATTATATTATTGGTCTTTACTTTATGAGTCATTCATGTCTTTGTCTATTAGGTTTAAGTATGAAAGAGAAGTCACACAGGAAAAACCTCTTCTAAGTGCTTCTCGATTATCACCTATTTTATTAAATTTCTATCTCGAAACTTTGGATAGAGTCCTCCTTTTTGAGAAGTTTCCGCAGCTTCCTTACGCGAGATACAGAATAGAAGAGAAAAAGAATTTTTTTATTATAAGTGAATTTAATGACGTCTTTCTTTCACAAGGACTAGTTGGTCAAATCACATTGGGAGCTAGCTAGAAAAATGGTAAATTCCTGTTCTTTTTTTTTTTTTACATAGGAATTTTATGTAACCGAAAAAAAGTATTTAACTGTGAGGTAAGATAGAAGAAAACTGATCGATAGCCGCAGAGATCAATTTTATCATCACAGGCAGAGGGAGATATAGTTATATTAGAAAGAAATCTGGATGGATATGTCAAGTTCCTGTTCCCTTTTTCTTAGGAGGGAATCTGAAAAAAGAAATTGAATTCCCATAGAGGATTGTTGGAACTAAGAGCTTAGATTCTTAGCTTGGGCAGCTTCAATTAAGCCTATAAAGGCTCTCTTCTTTTCTGCCATTGCTTGTGATAAGTTTAGCAATGTGTGTTCTTTTTTTTAGGTTTAGGAAAAGCAATTTCTCTTGTTCTGTTATGCTCTTTTCCAATCCTAAGCCAGCAGTTTAGCCTTAGGGAATCATGTAAGTAGCCCATTCTTTTGAAGGTTCCAATGGATGTCTTTCATCTTGGGATTCTAGAGAAAGGGATCCTCAGTCTCCAAAATCTATCTATATATTCTATAGCCTAGTGGTAAGGCCAGTCATGGATTTCTTGGTCGCTGCTGTAGGATTCTCCCAATCAAAAGCAAAGCTCTGCTCTGGCGCTATGATCCGTTTGACTACTTATTCCTCATAAATTGATATTTGTAGCTCTTTCCCTGGTTGAGACAGAAATTTGGCAAGAGATAAAACGGTACTATACATTGATCTTATCGGCTAACAAGGGAAAGGCCGGCGTGGAAGAGTATAACATCTTTTTCGTATGTATATATCTAAAATAGGTCTAGGATTGAGATTCGGGCAATAATCTCTCCCAGATGCTATGGAACAATCACCCCTTTCCAAGGGCAGCTGCAGGCAAGTACGTAACACGATCTTAGAGGCCATAGGAAGATTTATGAATGCCTTTTTACTAAAATTGGCAATTGAGCCAGAGTCCTGCAACAAGTCCATAACTAGACAAGCAAGAAGACTTATTTCCAATTAGAATAAGGGATATAGTCTAAAATAAGGAAAGCAGTAAACAAGTTGATGCCATTAAGCAAGAGAAAGCATGCTTGTGCAAACACAAGGCAAGAGCAGATGAAGTTTATGTCTAAAAGGCAAACATAAAGCATTTTTAGGAAGGCAACTAGTTACACCAGAGGACCAAAGAAAGTTTGGTTTTTGATTTAATAATTTTTTTAATAAACATGGCTTCTTTTGCTTTTCCTTTAATAAAAATAGACCTTCAACTAGCAAGAAATTGCCCATCTTTCAACAAAATTGCTTTCTATCCCAGCGTGTTTAGTTTTCGTGTCTAGTTTTCTTCTTCACTTCTAGAATAGATCTAACTAGAAAAGAAAATCTCTAATTGGTCCTAGAGAATAACATTCTTGGCTTACAGGGCACTCTCCATAGCTCGAAGAGGGAAGGACAAGTGAAGGATGAATGAAAGCTAGCCTTGGTTGTATATGGGAGGCAACTAGCCCTCGCTCGACCTACGATATCAGACATAAAGCTAGTTTAAGATATGGGGACTACTACTGGCATTTTACTCCCTTCAGTTATGCCCTTTCACTTGATGACTAGCTTGATAATGGTCCAATCCTTTACTTTAGCTTGTTAGGACGGGATAGTCTTCGTAACACCAAACTAATAAGAATAGCCTCGTCAAATAGTTAACTCTTTACTTGAATAGACCTTTTTCTTTATCCTTTCCCTTTTCATTTTTCTTATTGCTTGTTGGCTTCAGGATCACTCTACCTCGCCAGCCAGGGCAACTCCTATATTATAATGGGAAGACTAGCTAGGCTTCTAACGAGTAAGGGACTTCCATTCTTCTTTTGTTCGGTTAGAGGAGTAGAAAGAAAACGACTACAGGTCATACAGGAAATGAAATGCAAGAGTTAGCAAATGAAGTTTAGTGTCCCACAAGTAACAATGATGAGATGTTGACGTTTTGTAGATTGAATGATATGACCATCCATACTTAATTTCAGACAAGATGCCCCTCACGCAGGAGCGAAGATGCTCGAACAAGCAAGGCCCGAGCACAAACGCATCTTAAGCCCTTGAGTTGACGCTTGAGCAAACAAGCAAGGGCCCAAGCACAAACGCGCGAAAGCAACAAGCAATGGCTTGAGCTAGCGTCTCAAGCCCTCGAACTGACGCTCGAGCCACTTCACACGTTGTGCTTCCGATGCACAGGAGTTTTCTTGCTTCCGATGCACAGGAGTTTTCTTGCTCGTTGCGCTTCCACGCAGGAGTTTGATTGCTGTAAGAGGAGTGAAGATTGCTGAGGTAGGGTGCTGTAATAAAATTTTACATACAGCAACCACTGACTCATACATGACTAGAGGCACGTCCATTCTAAGAACTCAAAATTCTTGGAGTGAGTGAAATACTCACTACTGGGTACTTTCAAGTCCTTCATCCAATCTCTTAACCGGGTTATCATCAACCTGATCAAGGAATTAGGTATAGGCATGCCTTGTCCGAACACCAAGTAACAAGCAGTCGGGAGTGGTCATACAATGCCAAAATTCTCCTCATTCATAGAAAAGGGCCACCTGGCAAGGGTATTAAAACCCACACCACCTACCCAGTGTCGACAATCGATTTTCTAGAAAATTTCATAGCTTTTGGATATCATTTGCTTAGTCAAAGTCATATCACTCGTAAATTGCCTCCTGAGAAGTCTTACTTTGCCAACATCAATAGAAATTCCCTTCATAATATTTGTTATACTTCCTGATTTAGGCTTAGTTGTCTGTCTGATATAGGTTTCTTCTAAAGTCCCTGGGCCCAAAGTTCAGGATATTACACCTTTCAAGTATTATGTCTCCATCTACTATCCAATTATGACACACATGTCCATCTACCATATAACTACAAAACACATATCCATCTATCATCTAAGAACTATATACTAATCTACCGACCAATTATCACATGCTTATCTACCAAATAACCGTCTACCATTAATGTTAATATTTCATAATTTCTTTTTCCCCAAATTTTCAAGGTCCCAAATAATTTAATTATTTATTTAAGCTTTTTCTCATGATAAGCTTAAGACTTTTGGCTCTTATCCCAGTCCTATTTCTAACCTTTTGGTCCTAAAATTTAGGATGTTACAAATATCCGATCATATCTACGATGGGTGTGGTTCAAGGGATTTTGTGAGCATATTAAAAGCATTGTTGTCCTGAGTTGCTAGGTTTGGACCATGCTTTCGTAGCATTTCTTTTTTCTTTTTTAAAATTTACTTGAGTGGTCTTTTGTAAGTTTTGAAATTGTTGTTGTTTTTTTTTAATCTAAAATTTTAGGTGAGTTGGGATCCGGAGGCTCATGGGAATACCTCTAGCCTAAAAAATGTTTACAAAGATACTTACATATCGTCTATCAATAATGTCCTCACATATAGAGAACTTGATTCTTAATTGTGGTCTTTGAAAGTTACGGTCCTAAATTGTAAATTGCAATTATGTTCCGTTATGGGTCATGAATATGGAGTGTAATATATGGGCCATGTTGAGCCATGGCCCACAACGTTAGACTTGGGCTTTGACAAATAGAATGCCCCATAAAAGCCGAGGAGACTGGCCTAATTGGCACACAAAATCAAATCTACATTAAATAAGCATGAAGGCATGGTTTTAGTTTTTGAATATGCATAAACTCTCGAGTCGAGAGAGACAGGAAGCACAACTAAACACCAGCACTACGAAAGCACTCCTACTTTCTCATTCTCTCTCATAAAAGCTAAATAACTAATTTACAGAGATTAATGAAATTAATTAAGTAAAAAAGCTAAAAAGCTAAGTCGCACATGGGCAAGGTAGGGCTCCTACCAAATGCCCGACTTTTTTTTTTTTCACTCAAAGAAATGCCCAACTCAAATGATATATGAATGTGATGTATTTTTTGAATGGTACGTTGGATAACATATCATTTCCACAAAAGAGGTTATAAGAGGTTAAGGTCCTTTATCAAAGATCTACCTTGCCGAGGTCAAGTGGAGATTTGATCAATGATACAAGATTGACTTTTTAAGTCATGTGAAAGCTTCATCACAAGGTAAGCAAACATGCCTTCTATTTCTTTGGTGTATGTTTGATTTACACCTGCCAATCCCCCATGTAAAACTAACTTCATGTCCTCAGTAATGTCCCTGAATGGAATGTTTGAGTAGCCATACCCACTAATACAAAAGTCAATGACTTTCTATACAATATCAATATATCACAATACTATTAAAACCTTTGGACCAGCACAAGTGTAGCCCGTTGATGATCCCTATGAATTCTATAACTACTGGGGGACAAAGGTGTGTTTGTAACTGAAACTACAAATCCAATGTCCCTTTGCCTCTCAAATTTAGAACTTGATGTTTTACAGTCCATTGTTTATCCCTATTTGTGAAAAGCCAAAGTCTAAATATGATCAGCTTCATGACACTCTATTCACAATATGTGAAGAAAACTCGACAAATAAAGACAAGATAAACAATATTTTGAAGTATAAATATATTTCATAATTCTACAACTTGAAATTTCTACAATAAGCAATATAAATACTACACTACAAGTCCACATATCATCCATGGTTTGATAATTCTACATGATTTCATTATCAAACATAACACAAGTAGTCTCACCAATAAGTTGTTGGCTGAGGTGATAAAAACGTTAACTATGTAAAGAGGAGAATACAAATTTGAATCCTGAGAATCCTGTAAAGAGGAGAATACAACTCTTTAAGCCTCAAGGGGGAAACCCTTAATCCAATGAAAAAAAGAACACTAGTCTCAACATAACATCCATTTAATAAGAAGCAATAATAATGTATTCCAAGGAGCAATGAGAAAAATCACTACAAAAAAATTGCTCATTTGTAGCAGTTCCAACGACTACAAAATACACTGTTGCAAATAGATTGTAGTGGTTTGATAAAAAAAACCTTACAAATGTCAAGGAAACCACTACAAGATGCGTTTATAGATTAGACATTCTAGGTGCATTTTGTAGTGGTTAAAAAACCGCTAACCGTCATTTGAATTTGGGGGATTAGTCTTTTTTTGGAGTGGTTGGTTAACTGCTACAAATGTGGGGCCAACTTATTTTGCTACAATATGGGTGTGACAGGAAATGAAATTTGAAAATTTGGCTTCAACATTTATAGCGGTTTTTAGAATTTTTAAAATATGGCGCCAAATATTAGTAGCGGTAGACCAACTGCTAATGTTTGGCAAAAATTCAAATGTTGGACCAATAATTTAAATTTAAATTTTAAATTTAACTTTGTAGTGGTTGGGCAACCGCTACTAAATGTTGTATACAATTTTAAAAAAGTGCTTGAATATTTTTTTCAATTTATTTTTCCAATATTATTTTCAATGTTTGTATACTAAATAACCATATAAATCGTATTAATTATTATTAGAGGAGAATGATTAAATTAAGTTAGATAAGTGTGAATGTTATGTTAAGTATGTGGTAATACTGTGCGTATGTAATAATGATTTTGGTTATTCACTTCATGAAATTTAAGTTGAAGATGAAGAGATATATTTGCTTATGGAAGGACTGTCGAAAGTGTAGAGGAAGGAATGAACCTTGAATTTCTGTAGAAGGAAAACAAATTAGTATAAAAATAATATGAAGAAGAAAACTAAAATGAAATAAAATCAAGATTTGAGAAAAAGAATTTATCTTACAACTTGAGCTCTTCACTCAGATGAAGAGGGGAACGAAAAATGGGAGAGGAGAGGGATTGGAAAAAATGGAAAAGGCAAGAAATAATATGTGGTGGGGTATTTATAAGGATCAAACGAGATGTTTGTAGCTAGCAGTTTAGGTGATGGTGTTTGTAGTAGCTATAGTGACGATGTTTGTATTGGTTAAGAATCACTACAAATATGAAATGGATTTTTTTTTTTTAAAAAATATAAATTGATTGGTTTATAAGAACAAAAGTGATTATTTTTTAATCATTATTCATTGCCGCCCCTAAAGAAAATATTTGTGGAGAAAATATTAGTATTGAGTTTATGATTTTGTACAAAATTTATATTTAAATTAAGTCTTGGTAAAGTGTAACTTGTAAAAATGTGCCTGACTATAGGTAAATTGTCATTGCCTTCATGGAAGAAGTTGTTAAAATTGGCGGGCTGAAAGGGCTTACTCTCATAGGTAACATTATCACCATTACCTATGTTAAAAAGGTCTCGAGGCTTTAAGTGAACCACTATATTCCAATCCCTGTGGATCTCGTCCTTGACATAATAAACCCAGTGTGCCTATGAGGCAAGAAAATATGACTTATCATCTTTAGATTGACCGTTGTGAATTCCCTGAGAGAAATTTACTCATGCTTAATTCATCAGTTGTGAGTCTCTGTGAAGTTGTCGTATTTGCTCACAAACACTTGAAGAGCATCACAGTGAAATGGCCTTGGTAATTTAGTTCGATGATATCAAGAAGCATTCTATAATAAGGGACGACTCCAAACTACATGTTGCCATCACTACTGCTCACACAACTACTTGTCTCAAAGGTTCCATAAATACCCTAGTTTTGAGTTAGCAATCCTTGGTCTTGTGAAACTAAGCAAAACTTGAAATTATTAACATTGTATGCAGTAAACCTTATTGCATTGTCAAGCGGGTTGCTTGCAAGAGTTTTGAAATCTGGTGAGTATGGGTTGTGGTCATTTAATATCCCCATGTAAGCAAACTCTAGGAATTCTTTGTGGGCCTCTTTATCAAATTTAGAAGATGTTTGTGTATCGATCCTGAGTTGACTACAATTAATTAAGACATATCTATGTGCTTATAACTTCTTAGTTACAATTAGTTTGAAGTTCTCATTTCCTCCAATTGGTTTACCAACAAAAGAGATTAACAATGCTCTTGATGATAGCTTAGGTATTGGACATCATTTACACAACATGATCTATTGAAAGACATCTTAATGTCATCAAAGTACCTTTAACATAAATATAGGAGCTCATCCCCTATATAATCTTCAGCTATAGAACCTTCTAGCCACGCCTTATTTTTGATATAATATTTCAATTTCTCAAGAAACCTATAAATTTAATAATGAAAAAATGTTAATTAAATGTTGAAATGTGCAGCTAGTAATTTGAGATTTAATTCTATAGACATATGTACAATATGTACAATGAGTACCTTTCCATAGGATACATCAATCGATATTGAACTGGGCCATATAGCTTTGATTTATGAACAAGTCAGATTGTCAAGTAAACCATCACAGTAAAAAATGACGGAGTTAAAATCATCTCCAAATGACAAAGCGTAAGAATGATTTTGTATTGTAGTTGATCGAGCTACTCAACAATCAAAACCTTGGAATATAATTTTTGAAAGAAAGAGCACAACTCCACCAAACGATAGATACATCGGGAGGCAATGTACTTTTTATTGTCAATAGAAGTAACTATTGCATAAGAACATGTGAGTTAATGATTCTTTAGCCCAACAACCTTTTGAGCCTGCATGTCAATATATCATGGCATGTTGCTTGAATACCCATAAAAACTTTTTATTTTTCCAAAGTTGCGAGGAAGATTTCCTTGTTCGGTTTTGTTAGCATGAATTTTGTGGGTTGAAATTTGTCATGCTTATCTGGGCATGCATCTTCATGAACTCCTTTGGTCCATAAATGTTTCCTTGCTTAAAGATGATTTTTGACTTTCTGGGTTTGTTTAGCACAATGTATAGGACATTATCTCTCTCTCTCTCTCTCTCTCTCTCTCACACACACACACACACACACATTTTAATGTGTATGAAATCAAGACTGTGTCATAGCAAATTAGATTTTCAATATGGAAGAGTGTAAATGATACTTATCTTTTGTCATTGTTGAGGCTCAAAAGCAGAAGTCCTATTAGTTTTTCTCCTTGTGCTGCATCCTTGTTTTTCCAATCTTGAATTCAACATCCTAAGGCTGTTGTAAGATTTATACATTGGTTAAAGTTTGAGAAAGTCCTCTTTTTCCAATTTTCCATTGTAGTTTAGTTGCAATTTAAATGTGCTTCCTATCGAGAAATTTTTGATGACCCATGAAGCACCACTTTTGACTGTGGGGAAAGCGCATTGATTTAGAGTCAAAATTGCAAGTTGGACATGCCTTCCCAATATGCACATTACACTTGGATAATGTTCCCAGCCCAAGAAAGTTACTTATCGTCCACATTAAGGCTGAATGAAAGTTGAACAACATCTTCTCGTATGCATCATATGTCTCAATGCCAACATTCCATAAATCTAGCAAATCTTGAATAAGTGGTTAGAGGTACACATCTATATCATTATCTGGTGACTTTTTCCCTAGAATGATCATAGACAAAATAAAGGAGCTCTAGTTCATACACATCTAAGGGGGCAAGTTGTATGGAATTAAGACTACTGGTCATATACTATAACTTGTGCTAAGATTTCTAGATGAATTAAAACTGCCAGTTTTAAAGCAAGTTGAACATTTCTCGGGTTAGCCACAAAGGATGGAAAGTTGGAGTCAAATGCTTTCCAAGCTTCTACATCTTATGGTTGTCTTAACTTCTCAACTTCAGGCTACCTCATGTGCTTAGCTTTTTTAGATGACAAAAGCAATCTTTGCAATCGTGACTTGAAAGGGAAGTACCTATGAATCTTTGCAGGTTTTTCTTCTACTTTTTCCCTTTCTGAATTTTCATGTATTTCGATGTATGACATCACTTATTAGTCTCCCTACTGGCATCATCTCCCCAATACAACATACAATCATTGGGGAATGCATCAACTTTTTTTTTTTTTTTAGTTCAAGCCTAATCTGTTAATAATCTCTTTTGCCGTGTAAAACGTTGTAGGAATCTTTGCACTAGGGAATACATCTTGTAATAATTCCAACAACATTGATATTCCCTTATTAGTGATTCCACACAATCACTTGATATGATACAATTTAATAAAAAAAAGATAACTTTGAGAATTTTCCACAACTAGGAGACAAAGGATGATCTGCTTCATCATTTAGGTAGAAAAAATGTCGAGCTACTTCATTCCTCAAGAACAAAGGGTCTGAACCTTCCACTTCTTCATTGAAATTTCTGTCATGAACTCCTAGGAGAAGCATCATATCTCATACCGGGTTTCTCACCATGAATTACACAAAATGTATACTCTAATGGGAAAGGATTTACAAGTAAATGTCCCTTGATAACTTTTCCTATATGCCACTTCTTAAACTTGCATTTGAAACACAAACACACGATCTTACCAATATAACCTTGCATTTGAAACACAAACACACGATCTTACCAATATAACGGGTGTGAGAGGTTGTGAAACCCAATAAATTTTTTAATCTTGCCAAATATGCTAGAGAATTGCATGGCAACCTTATGACTTATTCAAAGCTAGCTTACGTTACAAAACTTCAAAACTTTGCAAAGAAGATGAGTAAAGAGATAATTTTGAGTTTTCTAAATGACATGTGTGTAGAAGATTAAATTCAAACATTTTCAATGTTCATCATTTTGTAGCGGTTTACAAAAACTGCTATAATGTTTACAGTGGTAGACCTAGGAATTCTAGTGATGGGGGCAAAAATAAAAAAAATACTACATCATAAATAAAAGTACTTGAAATATAATATAGACCTGATATACAAAAAATTGAAAGAAATCTATTACAGTAATTAATATCATTTCACTTGACTCTTGATCTTCTAATGTTTGGAGATTATCCAAGCTCAATGAGAAGAAGAGTAGGAAGTAGGCTATCAAAGTTTACTCAATTTGAGGCTGCTCTTCTTATGGGTTCATTAGATTTTGTGGGAATTAATCATTACAACACATTTATTGCAAGAAACAATGTAATAATTTAATTGGATTCCTGCTCAATGACACCGTTGTTGATTCTGGGCCATTACCTTACGTAAGTCCAAGGCTTAACCTTTATATTAAGATACCATATTACTCTATAAGAGAGTTTCTTCTTTCTACACCCACGAAGTTGCTTGTTGTATTCTCTCTATTTTTTTTAGCATTCAATGGAACCAAACCAATTGGAGAAAGGATAAGTCCTGTAAAGTGGAGTTTTTTTTGGCCTCTCTCATTTAGATCCCTAACTCACCATGTCCTTGCCCGTTCACAATTTTCCTTCATTAATATATATGAATTGAATCCCCTTTTAGTGATGATAGTAATTTGTGAATTGTGACATGTAGACGAATTCTATATGATTGTATATAGTGCCACAAGGAATGAGAAGTTTGCTCTTGATATTGTTTGCGTTGGGACCATCGCTCCTCACGGTTTTAAAAGCCCTCAAGAGGGGGAGGTATCCAGACCCTTATAAGACGTCTTTTGTTCTCCTCCCCAGCCATCGCTCTTGATATTGTCTGCGTTGGGGCCATCGCTCCTCATGGCTTTAAAAGCCAAGGCGTCTTTTGTTCTCCTCCCCAGCCAATGTGCGACATAACATTCAACTCACCTTTGGGCCCAGCGTCCTCGCTGGCACGTTAACTTACATCGACCCAAACCTGACTTTGACACCAATTATAACATTCCAATGCCTTGCTCTTGATATTGTCCGCTTTGGGGCCATCGCTTCTCACGGCTTTTAAACGCGTTAAGAGGGAAAGGTATCTAGATCCTTATAGGGCGTCTTTTGTTCACCTCCCCAACTAATGTGGGACATAACAAATTACATCAAACAAAAGCATGGGAACCCACCTGTGTACATCATTGAAAACGATAATCTCTCAACAAAAAATTGCAGAAACTCCCATTCTCCCTTATGAATCACAACTGTGAGCTAAATCTCCCTCTTTTTTTTATGGTTGTAATAGGGATGAATTTTTCAAATAGCCCATTTATCTCCATTAAGGATGCTCTGAAGGATGAGAATGATATAAATGTTAACTTTGTGTGTGTGTGTGGGGGGGGGGGGGGGGGGGGTAAATGGGCTATATGAAAGGATGCTCTACTTGATACAAATTAATTGCAATTTTGTAAAAGTAAATGTTAACTTATAGAATGATATATATGTATATGTGTGTGTAGGTATATAAACACACACACATAACATAAACTGAAGCACTCATTACTTAAATTCAAAATTAACAGTTTTTTTAATGTTAAGAAATCCAAATATCGACATCACAAAACTTGAAAAGAATCTAATAAAGTTGTTGATAATCATGAGCAACAACATGAGCAACAAAATTAATAGTACCATCTTTCTCAGCATCACCTGCTTGTTGTTTAATTTATGATTAGAAGGCAGTGAATTTGGGGATTAGTGGGGTCACTGGAACCGGCTAGCGAAGTAATACCCTTCCGAGGACTTGGACTACATCGCATTTGTAATTTCCATTAATTGGATCTTGAGCTGATAAAAGGCACTGGTTTGGACCTGCATTTCCACTTGGCCACGTAGCTTCAATACTAGCCTACCTTGGCAACCTCTAAAGCTCCTCAATTGATGTCCCGCTTCACCAATTGGTGTTGGAGATCCCCACTCAAGAGGTCCCAGTATTAGATGTGCTGCTCTCGCCATATACCATGAGGGGCCTGACTCCTTTCCCTAACCCTTACAGGGTCCGGGGTGCTCAATTGGGACCACATAAGCTTTTAAAGGCACAGTGGGATCAAAAGCTGACCCTTGGGGCTACATCATCTGGGACTCTCAGCTCAGTCTCAGTTTTCTCTATCCGCTCCTGTTGAAACATTTTATAAAACAATTACTAAGCAATTTATATAATTAAAAGAAATAAAACATATTTAAACAATTCATTTCCATCTTTCCTCGGTAACATCCCAAATTTTTGGGAATTTAAAGTTTAAATAATATATAGAAATTAATTATGTAATTTGGCCTAAAATAATCAGTACATTAATTATTTAGAAAATTAGGCATTTATTTTCCTTGCAATATTTGGAAATAAATATCATGGAAAATAATTGCAAGAGAAAAATTTTGGGACTTTAAAATGAGTTTAATGTTTCTGCTTTTGTTACAGAAACATTTTTTCTGCCACACTCATATATAAGTGAGTGGGTCACATTTAAGAGAAAATGGGACCCACTCACTTATATGTGAGTATGTCAGAAAAAATGTTTTTACAGCAAAAAGCAGAAACATTAAACCCATTTAAAATTTCTAATAAAAAAATAATAATATGAAGCCCAATCAGTGACAACTGAGAAGGGAATATATATAGATAAGCCAACATACTCGACTCCACACAACCACCTAATTACCCAACCCGTTATACCCCATTTATTCAATCAGCAATTATCCTCTGCAACCCAAAATGTAGCAAATGCATATATATCAACGTTCAAACTGGCTGAAACACGACAAGCCCATAGAACCTGACCCATATTCTAATATCTCCAAACCCATCTCATGAAACCATCCTTCTCTCTCCCAACCCATCGAAACCATAGCAGTTGTTTATCAAATAAAACAACACGCAAGCATCAAAAAATGATCTCATCATCAATGAAACAAACACGCAAACAGTGGAGACGACGTAGAAGCACAATGATGCCATACTCATTAGTCAGCGTATCTCACTTTCGGCTCTCCACGTTTCACGCATGAACATGAGATTAGACGCCTCTCCTTCAACACGAAAGCATAGTGATGATGGCCTCTTCCATGCTTCTCGAGTTTATTACTGTTTACCCATTGGTTTCCTCCTCAAACTGGATCATTGTTTCTCTATTTAATCAATACTCCTTGACTCTCCTTCAGTTCCATTCATGCTCCACAGTGAAGTTTGAGAGTATCTGAGAGAGAGAGAGATAAAAGGAATGAGAGAGAGAGAGCTTAAAGCCAAGACCATTTGCTCTGTTCCTTGTTGTTCAAACAGAGGAGTAAAACTAGCAGGCTATCTCCACCGTTTGAGCTTGAGAACTGAAGGTAACTCATCGAGCCTCTCTTCCCTCTAGTTTCCCTCATTTTTCAACGCAAGTAAGAAATTCTAACTGTAGACAGATAAAACGTGAAGCTTGCTGGACCTAAAATGAAAAACTGGGACTTAACAATATATATGAACCCGAAAACCTTGCTGTTATGTGTGAATGCATTCATTAGCTGCACACACACACACACACACACACACACACACACTCATAACTCATTGCATATATAAGTATATAAATACATGTCGTTGCTGTAGGTGTGTATACATATATAAAAGAGAGAATAAGAACTAAACTACCTAACATTTATACTAGCGTTGGAAAAAGAGAAAGACTTGGTTGGGGGTGTGTGTGTGTATAACGTTGTTGTTTCGTGTATATGTAGAAACTTAGGAAATTTTGCTGTCATACTTGTGTGTGTGTGTGTACACTTCGCTGTACACATATGTGTGTCTGTCTATTTATAGAAAATGAAGCCAACTGATATATATATATATATATATATATATATATATATATATATATATATATATATATATATAATATTAGCTACCGCATGCCGTGAGTATACATGTATCTATTGTCTAATAGGATAATAGCTGATGCGTGCCTTGCATCTCTACATGCGTATATATAAATATATATGTATTAACTCGCTGGCACTCATATATATGTGTGTGTGTGTGTGTAATCTGTCATATACAAAGGAAGAAATGTACTGTCATGCATCTTACTTCCAACACACACACACATGACGTTGCAGAAGGAAAGAACAAAAAATATTGCTGATATGTGTGTTGAGTACACACACATATTAATATTGTTGAATTAGTTTTGCTGTCATGCGAACCCGCATTCATTCTTATGTGTATATGTGTGCGCGCGCGCTCACCCGTGCGTGTATAAGATGCAAACGTGACTGTGTGTGTGTGTGTGTGTGTGTGTGTGTATTAACCTGCAAGGAGGCATATAACCATGTGATAATATATATGTGTATGGTTGCATGAGTGTTTAATTATATATATTACTTGCTGTAAGTGTATATATGTGTAAATCAAATATTTTGGAACACCATGAGAAACATTATATGTAATGCCTTAAGGTATAATTTATATGATGATTGGTATTTATAAACTTCTAATTTAAAGTGTTAGGATAGCCTCTAAAAGTTTAAATTAATAATAATAATAATAGGATTGGGGCTGTGTGTCCTAAAGGACTGCAGTTACAGTGCAACTTGTTTACTGTGAATTATTCTATAGTTAACATGTGATATGTTGTCATTTATATTTCATATTTGCATGTAAGATTAACTGTTACCCTGAGGTTCATTCATTTGAACTCCATACCGCATGAAAGAGACCGGTAGTGGATCGGGATCAAGAGGGAAGATATAGTTATAAAAGTTATAGCATAATTAAAGGAACTTTTTGGAAAAATATGAGTAGATGTACTCTATTTAATTGTCTATCATTTGTCTATTTTTGTATTACTATATTAATATTCGACTATAGGATAGATTTGAATTGCGAAAAATGTATCCTTATGTTTTCAAACTAAGTTATTTTAAGAAGTTTTATTTTGCAATTTAGTTGTCCAAATCATTTCGATGCATGTACGCGATAACTCTGATAAAGAAAGGCTCCACAGGGCCGGGAGTCACATCCTCTACCTACTAAGAGGTTGCAATACCGTCTCGTTGTCTATGAGTACAAGTGAATAACTCCCTATAATGCATTTGATAATTCTCCAGCCTTTTTCTCCTTAAAAAACATTAAAAAAATAAATTATGAGCGAACATATATTTTATAATATTTTATAATATTAATCTAAAATGAATTTAGTTGTTAATTTGATTATAAAAATACTGTTACGTTATAGGTGATAGCAAATGTCTTCAATATCTTGCTATGTGATAGATCTTATGGTGCTTGTGATTCCTAGTGTTTCTCTCAGAAAGAGTGTACCAAAAAAAATTAATATTTCATTTTGTTATACTTTTTAATATTTCCTTCTGAATAATGAATATTAACAAAATTACATGTCAAAATTGGCTTCTCCTGTATAGGACAAATCTTACCTAGTCATTAGGCAGGACAATGTTAGGCACGATCTTCATCAAGTATTCAAGAGGCATCGTCCCATCGTTATCTGCAAAGTGATAAAGATGATTTCTCTTATTCCTCCACCCGTCCCCCATCTTTAACCAAGCATTCAGAACTCCTCTCGTCTCGTACGACAAACTTATAATTAGTTAATTAAATATTTGATTTAATATATTAAATTAGTTACTTTCACAAGTCCCACGTGTCATTATTATAAAAAGTGGATATTAATTCCCCCAAAGACGTTCTTATTTTAAAAAAGGAAGTAAAAAGTATAGGCAAATATTTAGACGTCCTAAATATCAGTTTAAGACGCCTGAAGTATATTTTAGGCACCTTAAGTTTTATTTAGAGCGTCTGAAGTAATTAATTTTAAGACTTAAGCGCCAAATTTTTTTTTAAAAATTATCTAGGTGCCAAAAAATATATTTTAGGCGCCCTAAAAAAATATACTTTAGGTGCCCTAAGTTTTATTTAGGGCGCCTAAAGTAATTAATTTTAAGACTTAGGCGTCAAATTTTTTTTAAAAAAACATCTAGGAGCCAAGAAATTAGTGACAAAAAATATATTTTAGGCGCCTTATAAAATTTTATGGAAGTATATTTTCGGCACCTAAAAATGGTTCAAGGCGCTAAAATATAGTTTTTGGCGCCTGAACAATTTTCAGGTCGCCAAAGGGCGTCGAAATATTATATCTTTTTCTTCCGCTTCGCCCTCCTCTTCCTTTCCCTATTTCTCCTCTTCTTTCTCTCAGATAGAATAATTTTCCCCCGCCCCCTACCTTTTTTTTGGGCTTCTGATTTTCACTAGGTATTTTGAAAAATTAAACAATGTTTTCCTTATCTTTTTTCTTTATGCTCTTCTTCAATCCTCTGTTTTCGTTGATTAACAATAATCTGACTCGTGTTGTTATGGCTTGCAGATCGAGATTCTGAAACATGCAGATGCGAAGGTTGATCCTTCCTGCGAGGAATCAACGTGATTCGGTTGCCTTCCGGTGGTGACTGCGAAGAATGAAAGGTCTTCGTCAGGGAGAGAAACTGTATTGATTCACAGAGAGAAGAAAGAGACATTACGAAGCCTTTGAGTAAAGAGGAGAGATTAATGGAGGGAAAGAAGTATGCGATGTTGCTGTGTGCGGAGGATTCCGAGTATGTCAGCAAAAATCCATCGACTCGTTGCTCTCATTCAGAATCTCGATTCCATGAAGAAGAAAATCCTCGGCATTTGCTTCGGTCACCAGGTAACTAATCTAATACCCGGAAAATAAAAATATTTATCTTAAATATTATATTTCCAGAGATAATACCTATTTCAAATAGGTAAATATGGGGTCTCAAATTGTTGTATTGTATTTATTTTTGTTTATAGGAAATTTTTCTTAGAATTTAGGAGTATAAAAATTAATTTAGCTTGTTGGTATAAAAAGCAATATTTTAGGGATTAAATTAGGACTTAACTCATTTATTCCTAATTTAACTTCATGAGATAAAATCTCTCTAAGTAAGAATAAATAAATTATACAATGATATTAACCCTAAATTCTAAAGTCTAAATAGACCAATAAAGGAATTGTCTTCTTGAGCATGTGAGAACAATTAAGATAAAATTTCATAAATAAAATTAAGGGAGGGGGGACGAAATTTTTAAGGGAAATGGAAGGAAAAATAATAAATCAATTAAAGAAGTGTGTAGGAGAAGACAACTTGGGGAGCAAGTTGATTTTCTTAGGGCGCAAATAATTGCTTAATTAGAAGAAATTAGGAGAAAACCTATAGAAATTAAATCATAACTTGTGATATTGAAGTTAAATGTCCAAGATAAATACATATTTAGAATCAGGGAATTATGAGCTTCAACTTGGCTATTCCCAAAGATATTTTCGGTTACTTTTAAGATTCATACTTAAACATTTTGGGAATTAAAAATCACCATAAATCTAATCATAAAATTAGGATTCCAAAAGTAGAATTAGATTTTGAATTTAAACACCAACTTACACCTAACTAAATTAGGATTTGGGATTTATTAAGTTAATTTAATAAGGGAAAGGCTTTTCTTGGGGACAAAGCAAGAAAACTTCTAGAAAGAGAAAAGGGGGGGGGGGACGGTCAAGAAGGGTTGGAGGGGCAAGATCATTACTTTCTCTCCAAGCAAAATCCAATGGTGGAGGTAAAAGATGAAAATGCCAAACATGTCCTCACAAATTAGTATAAATAGGGAGCATTGGCTAACACATTCCTCACACCACTCCTTCTAGCCTTGGCCGAAATTTAGGGAGAGTAAGAGAAGGAGGAGCTGCTGGAGAAAGAGAGACAAGAAGTCTTCAAGAGGTAAGGAAATTCTTAGCTTCCAAGTTTAAGTTCTTAGTTTATGAAGAAGAAATGCTAGGAATGTTATTTTGATCATCAAACTTCCAATTCCAGTTTTATTTTCATGTTTTTATGGTTTCCAATAGCTTTATTTCAAAAATTTGATGAAGAAGAAGTTATAGCAAAATCTTTTGAAAATTATGATCAAAATAGCGAAGCTCTAGCAAAATTTCAGCAAATAAGAACTTCTGGAGTCAGTAGTAAAAATGCTAGTATCTTATGATGAAGATGATGTTCTAAAATTCTAGGAAAATTCATGATGAAAGTAGACATTTAGGGCTTTCCAAATATATAAAGAGTGTGTCAATTGAAGTTCTGTGCAAAAAGATAAAAATCCCAGAAGTTAAGCTACAATTTCTGAGCGAAATTCTGGGCAGCAGTTTGAATTCTGGAAACTGGGAATTATCCATGAGTTTTGGGTAAGTTCCAGTATTTTTCCTTGAAAATAGGCATCTCAAGGATTCCGGGAAATTTTACGGATCCTCTTTTCGATTTTTCTGGAATTAGTTATGATTTTTCGAAGTTAGGCGAAATTCTGCCCAGAAATTCTGCATCAGCGTTTTTTCCGAAAATTATGTGGAAATAAATGAAAATAAATCCTTCAAGGGTAAAAATGCCAAATATGACCAAGATGTCTCTTGAAATATTGCTTGAGAAGTAATTGAGACAATATCACCCTTTTAGGATAGACTGTGCACGCGTACCGTCAACGAACGTACCCAACGATCCGTTAAACTCAGGTACGGACGCGTATTGTAACATTAACGCTTATGCTTATGGTTTGGTTATATATGATTGTTTTTTTCACATGATAATACTCTATTTTGAAATTTGCTCATGAATGTTGAATTGTATACGGGTTATAGTCTTGATAATACCGTTGAGTTTTCCTAGCGCTGAGGACACGATGGGCCGTCGTGGCACTGATTATGTGCAGACTGGGATAACATACATATTGCAGTGGTTGTGTTATGTTATTGCCTTACATGTGGATATTGGTTTGAAACTGTGATTATGTGGTATATCTGTGATAACTGTCATATACTGTTTACATAAGCATGAGGTTAACCGTTACCTGAGGTTCAATGGGAATTGAACCTCAGCCTCTGTCATAGCTTCAAGATCCCAGGAAGTGATCGAGGACAAGGGTAAGAAGCCAGTATAAGGACCCTGCGGAGGCATCATCTTTTTGGGTTACTTATGTTAGAAATAGTGGACTTGGATGACTGTATTAGTTAACATTCAGTTAGATATATTACATACAATGTTATTCAGTTACTCTTCGTTTATGTAAAATATTTTTAACTCTCAGCTCCAGAAACATTTATGAAAAACGGGATGTTACAACTAATCAATTAATGAATCAATCATTCATTCACCTTTCATTGGAGATATCTTTTGCGTTTTCGTGATTTGATTTTGTTGGATTTTTCGCAACGGTTTTCAAAATCTCTACAATTATTAGTATATCTTCTTTGTTCATTCTTTCCCTACTTTTTTTTCAGCCTTTCATAAATATAAATAAAAATTATAATAAAAACAATAATTTCTTCATTCGTTGTGAAATCTTTTTTTCTTTCATTGTAATTTGTTATTCCAGATCTGCTCCAAATCTTTTCATCCAGATCTACTCGATCTTGTCTCCCTGTTTCTCTTTCCAGAGAGGTCTTTTGGGGTTCTCGGCCTTCAGGTTTTGTTTTTTATTTTTTTTTTAAAGAAAAAGCAATAAGGCTTCCTGTATTTTATTCAGGATGCCTTAGTTAAGGCGTCCTGAATTTAAAAAAGTGTAAGGGGGAAAAAGAAATAGAAAGTAAATGGGCCGGATTATCAAATGTATTGAGTAGGGTTGTCCAAAAAACCCGTTGTTCGATTGGTCCGGTCCGACCCGACTCGGTCTAAGGCAACAAAAATCTGGTCCTAGACAATTTGACCAGACCGGATCAAATTGTTCGGGTTGGGCCGGACTTTGGTCCAGAGGCTTAGACCTCTTGGATTGGTCCGTTCTGACTTGATGTTTTTTTTTAATTTTTTTTTTGTGTAAATCACTACTATATTTAGCCACTTATTGGAGTTTGGATATTCTAATGTGTTTTTTAATTTATAGGAATCACTTTTCACTCAGTCACTTTTAATTATTTTTGGAAGTCAGGTAAAATCATAGCTAAAAATTATCTCCCAAGAAGGAAAAATTTTAAAAAAAAATTGGACTAGTCCAGGTAGTCTAGGCAGTCCGATCTAGTCCAACCTGACCTTGGGTTGATACCTGACTGGACTGGACCTTGGGCTGAGTTGTCTAGCCCAAGGTCCTATCAGACTAGACCTCGGGTTGACCTCCAACCCGGTTTGGCCTGGTCTTGGGATAACCCTAGTATTGAGGTTGATCCCGCATCTCATCCTGACAAGACTAGGACTGGGAAAGGTACACTAGGAATTGCCCTAACTGGAGAGAGTAACAAATTATGAGCATAGAGACTATTTATGGTTAAACCCCCGTCAAGAGAGGCGTGAGGGTGGTTCGCCACCCAAAGTTGAGTTTTATAGCCCAAGAACTGCCTCATCTAGAAAGCGATGGAGGAAAAAGAGAACTTCGGAAGGAATCCATAGATAGATGGATCAGGAATACCGATGTAAGTGCAAGAGGTCGGAAGAAAGAAAGTCGGCCTCTATCGTAGTAGTTGATCCTCTCACAACAAAGCAACTGCTGAAGAAACTGAGGCCAGTCTTCCTCCTCCTAAGGCCCCAGAAACTACAGAATCACTGCCCGATCACCCTAGTGATGATAAAGGGGACGAAAGAGGAAGGCAAGGCTATTAAGGCGGAAGCAAATCACATATATAAAGAATAGGAAAAAAATGCAGCTATTGAATCTGCCCGGCTAGCTTTCTTTCCTTGATTCAGAACCGACTTAAGACTGTAAGGAGAGGGAAGGCACCCGGGCTTACCTCTTTTTTCCTTTGAGAGTCATCAGAGAATGGGATCTACGTGCGTTCCCTGGTTAGAACCTCTAAGGGGTCCCAATGGTTTGTAATTTTCTTAAATATCTAATGCGTTCCCCGACCGGAGAAGTTATTTTTGGGGGAGAAACTATGCGTTTTTGGGATCTACGTGCTCCCTGGTTAGAACCTCTAAGGGGTCCCAATGGTTTGGACTTGAGTAGACTGAAAAAAGACATACAGCCTTGGCAAGAACGTCGCTCCGCGGAATATATGACTCATGCTCCTTTAGGTTCTTTAAATTCCGTGGGTGGCGTAGCTACAGAGATCAATGCTGTCAATTATGTTTCTCCTAGAAGTTGGTTAGCTACCTCTCCTCAAGAGGAAGGGCATTAGCTTCAGCTTCCGAATTCTAAATTAGCAGAAGTACTTCCAATCCTGACAATCCTTAAGGTGAAATCCCTTCCCAGAATCTTGTTTCAATCAATCCGATCAGGCTACGGCGCATATTGCCAATAAACGCCTTCTTTCCAAGACCGGTATACCAATCAAGGAGTGTTCATTCCGCGAGTTTGTTCCAAAAGAATCTACGGATTCGATCTGTTCAGTTCGGGAATGAATTCTCTTTGTCAAGTTGCTTTCCCGTTCATTGAGTTGTTCGGAACGGATCGAAGAATGAGAGAGATATAGAATATCTTTTTTAAGGGAGTGCAGTTCCATTGTTCAAGAAAACGGGATTGCAAGCAGCACGGGAAAGATTGGATGGTCCGAAACAGCAAGAAATTGATGGCAGGGATCACCCAGAGGCTCATTCCACTATCGGCCGGTATGGAGAATGGAGATTGAAAGGAGTTTTAGATGAAAGACAAAAAGCCTTACTGATGATTCGACGGACGGAATAAGCTGGCGTACGAAGGAGGAAGGCAACTATTGAAAGTCAAAGTCTCTAGAAAGAAAGAAAGCATTGGCCCGAACTTAGGACTCTTCTTCCCAAAAGTTCCGAAGGACAGGCCGGCATCGCGTTTTTGTCTTCCTCACCTCACCTCGTGGTGATGATAGGATTGGTCTATCACCCTTACTCAGACCAGTTATTCGAGTCAAGCTTTCTCCAGCTCACCGGCTATCGACGATTGCTTTGCCAAACAAAAGAGTCTCAATTGGGTGGTTCCCTGACTGTCAAGGTCTGTATCACCAGTAGGGCCGCAACGGAATGCCATCTCGTTGACTCGCCTTGTCCCTCTTGTATGTACAAGTGCCTTAGTCACACTTGCCTAGATAGAGATCACCTTCTAACCAACACCAACCGTCAAGTAAGAACAGAGTTCCACAGTCTCAATGCTCCTAGATATCCCACCCGATATCATCGAAGACATTGTGCTAGAAGAAGCCACGATTCCGGCCTTCCCGGGCTTTTTTTTTTGAATCCGGTAAGCACCTTTGTTCGAGTTAATGTTAATGAGGGAGTTACTGATCGACCGTTAACGCTGGTCAGCAACATGCCTAAGAGCATGCTAGCAAGTCTAGCCCGGATCCAGGAACAACCTTTTTTCATTCTCTGCTAGCGAGTTTCATGTCGACTTGCCGGGAACAAGAACATTTTATAAAATAAAAAGATCTTCTTTCTCCGCCGGCACTTTCTCTTTAACAGAAAGCGTTGCATCGGGCAAAAACAAGAGGAAAAGATTTATAATATACAGCAATCTATGTACGTGAGCACACAGAGAAACCATCCCATCTCTATAATGAGGTTCTTATTATGATGGCTTTCTCTGGTGAGTGGAAGTAATGCGAAAAAGATATCAACGTACATTCTATTATTTCGTATATCATAAATGTAGATGTTTCTAGACAGATATTATTTAAAGTAGATTAGGAGTTATAGCAATGTAGGTAAGATGTCTGCTATCACTGACGATTTCTGCATCACGTGTACTGCTACGATCGATATGTAATTTCACAGTTTTACCCTTCATCATTAGGATTCCACACTTTACCTACAGTTTGTCTTCATTTTCATTTTGATTCCTAACGATCTAAACTAAAGGTTTTAGTCCCTCTAATTTACTTCTATCCAAAACATTTTACCTCTAGTTAAATCTGAATCATTTTACCCTTGAAGTACTAAAACCTATGGTGACAACTGTTCTTAAAATTTGTGACACTGAAATTTCCATTGTAGCTATGACTTGATTATTGGAGATATCTAGATAGTGAAGGCTTCTTAACTCTCCCAGCCAAGATGGAATTGAACTAAATTTGTTTGAAGAAAGATCAAGGTCTTCAAAGGAAGTCAAGTTCCACAAGACGGCGATGAAGGAGTGGAGAAGAGGGATGAGTAAAACTATGGAGACCATAATAAGGCGTTTGTTTTTCTGGAAAATAAGAAGGGATTCTCTTACAATTGTGAAAAAGCTTGAAAGCAAAATGAATTCCATCGTGTGCAAGAGTGCTGATCGATATCTCGGATTGGTCTATCTTGTAACTGGAAATTGTATAAGCAATGCCTAAACATATACCTACTAGGACAAAAAATATAGCTTAGAAAAATATTAGGCATTTTTGAGATGAGATTGGCAAGGCATGTTGCCCCACCCTTTTAGCCCTACCCCAAGTACATATATAACTAAATTAATTATGTGTGTGTAACACTTGCCATCCCATCTCAAAAATGCCTAATCTTTTTCTAAGCTACATTTTTTTGTCACAATAGGTATATATTTACTTAATATAAGAACTACTTAATTAATTTAAGCAGATTAATGAAATTAATTATTTTAGTTATTTGAAATAAATATGAGTTAATTTTCTTTAAGTACCGGTCTGTTTAATTACAACTATCTTAGATAAAAATCCTATTAATATGTGTAATCAATAGAGATACTTTAGAGAATCAAATCACACACACATGTATATATATATGTGTGTGTGAGATAAAATTGATTGAAATATTATATTGAAGACCGAATTCAACTCACAATTAGTTTCTATTTTAAGGACCTAGATAGATGTTAGATAAAAGTATATCTAAACTTCGGGTAGGGTCAGACTGGCATGAGTGCCTGCTCCAAAATAAGAAATCTTTAACTTAGTGAGTGTTTGGATAAAATTTCAAAAGTGTTTATGAAGACAAAACCATGGGTTTGCAAAAATTTACTCAAACACTCTCCAAAAGTCCAGAATCAGTTCTCCCCCCCCCCCCCCCCAACAATTTTTTTTTTTCATGTGTTGGTGTAACATCCCAATTTTCAAAAGTGGAATAATTTTTTTTTTTCTCTTTTCATCAGAGTAGAGCATCGGAGCAAGTAAAAGAGTGAGTAACTGATATATAATTAACTGTGGCATTTCTGTCTGTTTATAATGTACAGTACATTCATCAGAGTGATGTTATAACAGTATACGTCAAAAAAATAGGATCTTCAGTCGGGTCCTTACACGTTCTGTCTACTCTGCTTACTTTTGTCTTCAGTCCTTGGTTCCCTGGACCTGAAGCTATAGTAAGAGCTGAGGTCCAATACCCATCGGACCTCAGGTAACGGTTAACCTCATGCTTATGTAAACAGTATATGACAGGCATCACATAATAAGTACACAATTACAACTTTCAAAATCATATCAACATGTAAGGCAATAACATAACACAACCACTGTAATATGTATGTTACCCCAGTTTGCACTATTCACCAGTGCCACGATGGCCTATCGTGTCCTCAGCGCTAGGAAAACTCAATGGTGTTATCAAGACCATAACCCGTATTCAATTCAACACTTAGAGTACAATTTTCAAAACAAAGTTTTAGCATGTGAAAACAACTATCATATATAAGCACACCATAAGCATAAGAGTTAAGGTTACAATACGCGTCCATAACTGAGCTTTAGTACGCTCCGTTGATCAGAAAAACGATCTCTGATATCCTATAAGGGTAATATCGTCCCAATTAATACCCAAACATTGTTCCAAGAGATATCTTGGCCACAAATGACAATTTTACCATTGGTGGTTTTATTTTTCAATTATTTCCTCAAAATTTCGGAAAAAAACGCTGGTTCAGCATTTCTGGGCAGAATTTTGTCTAACTTTGAAAAATCATAATTAATTCCAGAAAAATCGAAATGAGGATTTGTAAAATTTCTCGGAATCCTTGAGATCTCTACTTTCGAGGAAAAATACTGGAATTCACCCAGAATTCAAGAAAAATTCCCAGTTTCAACATTTCAAACCTCTGCCCAGAATTTTCCCCAGAAAACGTAGCTTAACTTCTGGAATTTTTATCTCTTTGCTCAGAACTTCAAATGACACACTCTATACATATTTGGAAAGCTCTATATGTCTACTTTCACCATGAATTTTCTCAGAATTTTAAAACATCATTTCCTTCATAAAATATTAACGTTTTTGCTACTGGCTCCTGAAATCGCTAACCGATGAAATTTCGTCAGAGTTTCGCTATTTTGATCATAATCTTCCAGAAATTTTTGCCATACTTTTTCTTCATCATTTTTTCGAAATAAAGGCAATAGAAAGCATAAAAACATGAAAATAAAACTAGCATTGGAAGATGGAAGATCAAAACAACATTTCCTAACATTTCTACTTCATAAGCTAAGAACTTGAACTAAAAACTAAAAGCTTCCTTACCTTTTGTAGAACCTTGCTTTTTGCTTCTTGAAGCTCTTCCACTCACTTCCCCATGCTCTAAATCTTCGGCCTATGCCTTGGTGAATTGGTGAGGAATTTGTGTTGCATAAGGCCTCTATTTATAGCCAAGCAATGGTTAACTACCTAACAACTTTCAATTGATCTCAACCATTAGATTTTAACTTGGTAAAGAGGTAAAAATCTTACCCCTACACCTCTTCTAAAACCGCCCTTCTTCCTAAATTTTTGCTTCATTCACTTAATTACTCCAAATGTTAATTTAGTTAAGCATAAGTTGGTGTTTTTACTCAAGATCTAATTTCACTTTTGAAATCATGATTTTATCACTAGATTTATGGTGGTTTTAAACTTCTTGAAACACTTAGGTATGAATCTTAAAAGTATATGAAAATGACTTTGGAAATAGCCAAGTTCAAGCTCATAATTCACTGGTTTCAAATATTTACTGATCTTTAATACCTAGTTCCAATATTTCAAGATATGATTTAATTTTTATGGATTCTCATTTACTTGTATCTGATTAAATACTAAACTTGTTTCTTAAGTTTTACTTTGGACTTCAATCCATTATCCATTTTGGTTTATTCTTGACTTTCTTTACTACACACACATACACAATTCTTAGACACTCACACACTCACAACCTCTCTCTCTCTTCATTCTATCCTCTTCCATAAGCATTAAATGACCCATGTGCCTACCACATTAAGTATTATAACTCTTCTTCCTCTCCAAGTTAAGAAAAACGTCCCCCCTTCCCTCTTGGCTCTTCAATTTGTGTTTTAATTGTTTCACAATTATCTAGAAAAAGACCTCTTATTGGTTGATGTTTAATTCACATGGATTATACTTTATGAGGGTTAATTAAGGCCTTTGATCTTACTTTATGAAATTCAATCCTAGCCATTACTTAATGTTTAATTTGCCCAAGTTGATTAACAAGTTTAATTAATCACTTACTAATTGTTGATAATTTTCTTAATTAGAATTAATCATTTTCTCACAACTATTTTATTGACATTTTATGTTTTAATGTTCCCACCAACTCAAGAAGAAAAATCCCTCATTGGTCCAATTAATTTCACAAGAATTTAGGATTAAGGGTACAATTGCTAACATAGTGCTTTAGGGGTTACTAGGCTTAATTTCCAAAATTTGACAAGGGTTCCAATTTAATTTCGATGATTAATAACTTCTTGTATGCTAATCTTAGCTTTTAAATATCATTTGGTCTTTGATTTAATTGGTATTTCCTTAAGTATAACCTTTACAAATTAATTATTAACTAATTTCAAAAATTACTAAAGTATATCAATTATTGCAATTTCAATTGCCAATAATTGTTACTAATTTCCTCTAATTGATTTTTACCATCATCTGATGATTTTAATTGCTGAAATGGTATAATGATGATTATACTAAATTATGATAGTCTTAGGATATTTTATGATCCTTAATATGACTTAGAAAAATTAGTCTTTAGGCTTTCTAATTATAGGGAAAATTGCTTATGAATAAAAATAAATACAACACCAAAATTTAAGACCACATATTCACCTATCCTCAATAGGTATTTTCTATCAAAATATAGTGGCTATACTAAATAAGATTTTTAGGGTATTACAGTTGGCATCTAATTTCCCCTATCAACCCTTTCTCTCTCCTCATTTTTTTCTCTCTCCTTTCTTTTCTTTCTTCTTGCTTCCTTCGTCCTCGCTGTTCCCTTTTTTTTTTTTTCCAAAATCTTTGTTCCCATTTTCTCATTTGCTGGCATAGATATCAGATTTGTATCAGGAAAAAAAAACTATGTCAATTTATTACTTTTTTCAATCTAAAATATAGCATTATTTTGGATAATTACTATTTATAAATGATTTTAGTCTATACAATTTATTAATACATATATATTTGAGCTATTTTTTTTTTATCATGTTACAAAATTGACCAATGTTATAGTTTTAATTTTGTAGACAAATTATTTAATTTTTGGTATTTATTATGAAATTCAATGTTAAAATATTTAAAATAAAATCTTTTTTTTATATGCAATTATCACAAAAGTTAATGTCCTTTTTAGTAATTTGAATATGAAAATAATAATTTTGATAACAATATCTAAACACTGTCATTTTATCAAAATCACTTTTTTTTTTAACCGAATCTATTCTCTAGAATAACTTCTGTTACAAACATGCTAAAAATGGGCTTAGCCCAATGATTACAAAGCCCAGTCAAATGGCTCCAGTCGTGCCTCTAACCACCTCCTTGAATATAAGAGCGGTTTTATCAGAATATCTATCGTGATACTAACTACCCACAAAAGAAAGGAATTATTCAAAAAAGATATCTGAATATTCCTAAAATAAAGGACAGATTTAACCCGTCAAGAGAGGGCTCAGGTATGCTTATAAATAGGGTAAAACCCTAACAAGGTACACACCTTCGAAACCCTAGCTTTTCCATTCACACTGAGCACACGCCCTACTCCCTCTGGCTATCATAGGCCACACAGTATACCTTTGAACTACATAGACTTTGATCCATAATTGTGGTACGTAAGACCCTGGAATTTCACCCCAGGCCAAGTCCAACTCATCTCGTGTTCTACTCCAGAACATTGGCGCCGACCGTGGGGACTATAAAGTCCAATTCCCGTGACCAGCGATGGCTAATACCAGAAGTAAAAGCCACCCGCATGCACACGAGCAAGGGCAGGAACAAGGCTCTAATGAAAATAATCAACAGGAGGATGTCCGAGGAAACAATCAGGAACAAGTTGAGGAATCACCGAATATAAACCCTCCCCTTAGGGATGGACGGACAGAGCAAATTCTGGTAATCACTAATCAAGTCAATTCCTCTTCAGAATTCCAGGTTGATAACCCGGATATACGGTTGCTGCATAACATTGTTGGGTCGATGCTGAAACGAATTGAGAACGTGGAAGAACGTGATACTCTCCAAAATCAGAAGATTGATTACTTGACCGAGGTGATAAACTAGATCCTCAAGCAGCTGCAAGACCTTCTTCGAATGGAGGGCCGGAATGATCAGCAGGATGAGGACGAAGGAACCAATCAACAAATAATGGATGCGTCGCAAGCAAACCAGCAAGAGCAAGGCTGAGTAGTATCAACAAAGAATTCTGAACAAAGTAATCAACGGGATATGAACCAGGTAGATCAAACTCAGTCAAATCATAAAAACAACCATGTTTTGGGGAATCAGGTAATCCGGACAGAAGAGCCCGGAAAGCATAAGATGTGGTATGGGGACGGGGGACAGAATAACAACCCGTTCTCATATGAGATTATGGAAGCCGAGTATCCAAAGAAATTTAGCACGTCCGACCTCCCTAAATACGATGGAAGTCAGGATCCTCAAACGCACATGAACACCTTTGACACTGAAATGCTGGTTCGAGGGTACAAGGGACCGATCATATCCAGACTGTTCACTTCGACGTTGCGAGGGGCTGCACAAATTTGGTTCCGAACTCTACCTCCTAAGTCTATTACTGACTTCAATGACTTGAGCGAAAAATTCCTGCTGAACTTTGCAACAAGCAAAAAGTAGCCCAGGTCGGTCTATACGTTGGACAGAATCAAGCAGTAACCCGGAGAAACCCTTCAGAAATATTTGGACCGTTTCAAAGCTGCCGCCCTGCAGATCCAAGGGTTAACAGAAAGTGTCCATGTGCACTTACTCATCTCGGGCCTGGACAACAAATCCAGAATGGGAAGGTCGGTCATTTCCGGCGAGATTAAGACCCTGGAGGAGTTCCATCGGCGAGCGAAGAAGTATTTGGATATCGAGCAAATGCAGATTGCCAATGCGCCGGGAAAAGAAAGACAGAGAGGCTCACCTCTAAGAGGGAAGGATCAAGCATCAAAAGACAGATCCAGGAACCCGGATCAGAAAGCACGAACGGGTAGGCATGAAGGAAAGTATGAAAAATATACTCCGTTGAATGTCTCACGTGCTCAACTTTGGAGAGAGGTGGCATTGATCGAGATGAAAAGAGTGGAACAACCATGCCCATTGTATAACCGGGGAAAGTTAGACCGAATCCGGTTTTGCGATTTCCATAACGGCCCCGGGCACACCACTGATGAATGCTAGAACCTTCGGGATGTGGTAGAGAAATTTGTCCGAGATGGAAAGTTACGACAATATGTCATAAAAACGTAGGGGTAAAAGGGCAACAAACGCAAGCCTACAAGTAAAAGCGGTAGCTTGGCCATGTAAAGAAGAAAGCTGGATGAGGATTGGAAAAGGAATGACGATAACGATGAGTTCCTAGAAGTCGAGTTCGATTGCAACGTCATTAGTGGAGGTTACGGAGGAGGTGGCGATACAATGAGTCAACGAAAGAAGTACCTTAGGGAAGTCCTTACCATTAGAGGACGCCCGACCTTCAAGCCAGAACCACTGCAGGCAGAACCTCCTAAGTTATTCTTCACCCAGGATGACTTAAGAGACGTAATCCCAGGTCATCAAGACGGCTTGGTTATAACCGGCCTCCTCGGTAAATGCCGCGTAAAGAAGATATTCATCAACCCCGGCAGTGCGGTCGATATTATCCTGTGGCACGCTTTCAAGCGGATGAACCTTGATTCGGAAAATCTGAAGTTGTGCAGAACAACCCTGATCGGATTTAATGGAGAGGACACAAGCCCCAAAGGGTACATAGAGTTGAAAATGACGTTGGGATTTAAGGAGGCCTTTAAGGCCTTAAGAGTCAAATTCATCGTGGCAGATTTTCCCTCGTCTTACAACATCATTTTAGGCAGACCAACTATTCATAGTTGGGACATGCTAATATCAACTAAGCATCAGAAGCTGAAGATGGTGAGCAGATAGAACGAAGTCGTTACCATTAAAGGGGATCAGAAGGAGTCTCGGCAATGCTACTTTTCGACGGTAAAAAATAATGAACCCTGCACATCGTCATCATGACAGAAGGAAACTTAAAATTCAGCACTAGTCACGCCGAGTTCAGTAAATGTGGTAGAATTGGATGTGAGAGGAAGCAAAGTTGATGAAAACTGAATCTGATGGGGAGCTCATGGATTACCAGCTGGGAGACGAGCCCGGACAAGTAACCAAGGTCGGGAGTGCACTCATCGAGCAAGAGAAAACCGAGCTCGAAAAATTGTTATGGAAGAATAAAGACGTATTCGCTTGGAAACCCTCTGAGCTACCAAGTGTGGACCCTGCATTTTGTTGCCACAAGCTGACAATAAATCCACATTATACGCCGGTCGCACAAAAGAAAAGGAAGATAGCTCCAGACCGGCAAGTAGCCCTAGCCGAGCACGTAAGGGAGCTCTTGGACGCGAGATTCATCAGAGAAATCCAGTATACCACATGGTTATCAAATGTGGTAATGGTCAAAAAAACCCAATGGCAAATAGAGGGTGTGCACGGATTACACCAATCTCAACAAAGCATGCCCCAAGGATGCTTACCCCATGCCAAACATCGACCAACTGGTGGATAACTCCTCTGGATTCCAGTTGCTCTCGTTCATGGATGCATATTCCGGTTACAACCAAATAGCTATGCATCCGGAAGACCAGAAAAAACAGCTTTTATCACATATAAAGCTAATTATTGTTATAACGTCATGCCCTTCGGGCTAAAGAACGCTGGAGCTACTTACCAAAGGATGATGAATCAGGTATTTGAGGCGCAACTCGAAAGGAACATGGAAGTTTACATCGACGACATGATTGTTAAGTTAGTCAAGCGCTCCGATCATATCCGAGATCTGCAAGAAACATTTAATAAGCTTCGGGATCACCGAATCCGATTCAACCCGGCAAAATATGCATTTGGGGTGCCAGCGGGTAAGTTTCTCGGATTCCTGTTGACTAACAGAGGAATTGAAGCTAACCCAGATAAATGCCAGGCCGTCCTCAATATGGCTGCCCTAAGAAACAAGAAAGAGGTGTAGCAATTGACTAGTAGACTGGCCGCATTAACAAGGTTTCTACCCAAGTCAGCAGAAAACGCCCTTCCTTTATTCAAGTTATTGAAGAAGGAAGCGCAGCATGGAGAGTGAAACTCGGAGTGCGAAGCTGCGTTTGATAAGATCAAAAGATGTCTGTCATCACCACCAGTACTGTCAAAACCTGAGCCCAGGGAAGATTTAATATTGTACCTATCTGTGGCCCCAGAAGCGGTAAGTGCCGCATTGGTAAGAGAGGAATCGACAGAACAAAAGCCGGTTTACTTCACAAGCCGGGCTTTGCAAAGCTCAGAGCTGAGATATCAAAGGTTGGAAAAAGTGGCCTTTGCACTCCTCATTGCCGCAAGGAGGTTATGTCCTTACTTCGAAGGACATAGAATAATAATCATGCGAACCAGTCAGCCGATACGCCAAATACTGCATAAGCCTGACTTGGCTGGGAGAATGATTAGTTAGTCTATCGAATTGTCCGAATTCGATATAGTATATGAAGCTTGGCATGCAATTAAATCTCAGGCCCTGGCTGACTTCATTGCAGAGCTGTTACCAATAGAGAGAATCTCAGAGACCAATCTTGACATATGGAAAGTATTCGTAGACGGATCGTCAAACGCCAAAGGAAGTGGCGCAGGGGTCATAGTCGAAAGCCCGGAAGGAGTTGCCATGGAACACTCCCTACAGTTACATTTCAGAACCTCTAATAATCAGGCCGAGTACGAGGCAGTATTGGCCGGGCTATCGTAGGCAAAGGATAATGAGGCCAAGAGAATTCACCTTTCCACCGATTCTTAGTTAGTCGCAGCTCAAATTAACGGGTCTTACACAGCGAAGGGACCTTTGCTAATTAAGTATCTGGGGAAAGTCAAAGAGGCTATGACCGACTTTGACGAGGTCGTAGTCACCCACATCCCTAGGGGAGAAAATGCGAGGGCAGACATCCTATCCAAACTAGCAAGCACCAAGAACCCGGAAAATAATCGGACTGTCATACAACAAAGTTTGAAGGAGCCCACTTGTATCATGGTCATTGCAGCGACAGAGGATTGGCGGAAACCTATCTTAAATTATTTGGAAAAGGGAGTTAGCCCGGACGATCCCATTGAGGCAAGGAAGATAGTGCGAACCGCGCTAATGTACACAATGGTCGATGACCAACTGTATCGAAGAGGCCTTCACTCTCTAATGATGAGGTGTTTGAACCCGGCAGAGGTCGAGTATGTGCTGTCAGAGATACACGAAGGAATCAACAGCAATCACATGGGAGCAAAGGCGTTAGCCCGAAAAGCCCTCCAAGCTGGATACTACTGGCCGACGATGGTCGCGGATTCCAAAGAACACATAAGGAAATGCGAAAGCTGCTAAAAACATGCTTGGATTATTTGGCCGCCTCTGGTCGAATTAAAATCCATCACGGCTCCATGGCTATTCTTCAAATAGGGCATGGACCTCCTTGGACCATTCAAGCCAGCCACAGGGCAAATGAAATGGTTGGTGGTGGCGGTGGATTATTTCACTAAGTGGATCGAGGCCGAACCCCTGTCAACCATCTCGGCAGCTCGCATACAAAAATTCTTTGAAAGAAATATTGTCGCAAGATTCGGAATTCCAACCGAGATCGTCACTAACAGCGGTACTCAATTCATTGACCAAGGCTTCCAAAGATTGATGTCCGAGCTAAAAATTAAGCACCACTTCGCCTCGGTAGAACATTCGCAGTCAAATGGACAAGCTGAGGCAGCCAACAAAATCATTGTTGATGGACTCAAAAAGCATATAACTAATGCGGAAAGAAACTGGGTTGAGGAATTGTATCCAGTGCTTTGGGGATACCGAACTAGTATTCAAACCTTGACCCAAGAAACACCCTTTAGATTGACATGGATGTGAGGCCATGATCCTGGTCGAAATCAGGCAAACATCATGGAGGAAGACAAAAGTCATGAAGGAGGGAGAGCACGCTAACGGCAGACAGTTAGCGGTGGAGCTGGATCTCATTGACGAAGTCAGAACCACGGCACATTGCCGGGATCTTGCAACAAAGCAACTGGTTGCGGCTAAGTATAATTGCAAGGTTAGACCACGAATATTTAACGAAGGTAACCTGGTACTACGCAGAGCAGATATCGGGAACAAGAATGCTCGGGACGGAAAACTTGCAGCAAACTGGGAGGGTCCTTACCGCATTTCAAACAAGATAGGGCCTGGAACCTATGTCCTTGAGGCCCTGAATGACAAACCCATCAGACGAACATGGAATGCGGACAAGCTAAGGATTTACTACAGTTGAAGATCGAGGTCTACTCAGAGTACGGATGTAGCGGATGTCGGCGGTGGCCGAGAACCGCTTTTCAGTTTCAACGGACGTCGGTGGTGACCGAGAATCGTTTTTATTAAGGATTGTTTTGCGTTTGAGCATTATTTTCCATTTATTTAAAGATTCTTTGTAATTGCAATTATTTTAATCAATAAAAAAGGTGGTTCCCTTGTTGGGCAAACCAAGTTATTGTCTATGAAATTCAATGCAAAAGTAGCCGAGTAAAGGCAAGATAATCAAGAAAGCCAGGGTTTCGCGAGCCCGGTTGACATAAGATTTATTAACAAATCTTATGAATGTTACGATGCACCGGAACAACTCCCTGGGATGGTGTGAGATTGCCATAAAAGACCCTGATCAGGTTGAAATGTTTAGGTTCTTTGTCCTAAAAGAAATTAAGACCCAAACATGTGGCAGTTGGCTACTTTCTCGGTTAGTTACTTTACAGGATAAAGTACTTAGGTGATTGACGGAAATCATCTGTTTTTTAGAATACCCGACTATTAATGAACGTGCCCCGTTTGTTAACGTTGGTTGAATATTCAGCAGATTCTGCACAATATATCTTGACTTTGGTCAAGTCATAAAATAAAGAACCGAGCTCTGTGCACGGATTACGTTCCCCTTTATTCATTAACAGCAAAACAAATGCGAGTTCGGTTTAAAGGATGAAAATAAGAACTGACAAGATAGACAAGCTGAAAATGCTAGGAATACCCAGAAATACCGGGCTTAACTTGTCATTGTATTAATTTTGGGGGCATAGGCCCCATATTACAAAAAGCAAGCAAAGATAAAAACTAAACCTACTAAACAAAAATCCCAAGGGAGACAATATTAAGGTTGGGCCTGGTCAGGTACAGGGGAACCGGGGGCATGGGAGGCCGGAGCATCTTCCTCCATAGTCTGAGTTCGGTCATCCTCCGTGTGATGCTCGGACTCTTCGGCTGGAGAAAGCGGTGCTGGGATGAATTTCCCGTCCACCACCGAAGCTCTAAAATCCACAGCATCCAAGTTCATTGGGATATCGAGATTCAAAGCTCGGACTTGGGTTAGGCATAACTTGAAAGCTTCAACAGCCATCTCCACAACCATCACTTCTTGTTTCTCCACCTCAGCCGTAGATGCCGCTAGATCAGCCTTACATGCATCCAGAGCGGAGTGAGCTAGGTTTAAGTCTTTCACTACGCCCGCGTGTTGGCCCTGCAGAGCGCGCAAAGAGGCGTTGAGTGCGTCCTCCCGTGCCTGACAAGCATCAAGTGCAGAGACGGCCAATTCCTTGTCAGTAACGGCCTTTGATAGATCCTCCATGGCCTTTGTTTGCGCCTCTTCGGCCTTCAGCCACGCCTCCTCAGCCTCCGCCTGCCGGGCCGCCGCCTCTTTCCTCTCAGTTCGGGCCTTTGCGATCTCGGCTGCAGCTTTGGCATACTTGTTCTTGACGGCAGCGTAAGTGTCTAGCACGCCTGTTGTCTCCATCAAATGGTCCTGCAAAGCCTGCAGATGATCGAGGTCGGAGTCGGCGAAAGCCTCACCACTGAAATACTTGCTCGGGGGCTTCACAGCGTGCTTGAGCTCGTCCGAGACTCCATCCGTCCATACCTCACCACGTGAATGAAGACGAGACTTGCGAGGGGGTGGAGGAGGAGGAACGCTTGCGGCAGCACCGGCTTCAGGGACAAAGGCCGGACCCTCGTCTGCAGTTGAGGCCGATGAAGTGGCAGCCGACTTTGACCGCTTACGCGGGACGAGATCTGCGGAAGCCGGAGGAGATGCCGCTCTCTTCTCGGGAACAACTATCTGCTTCGGTAAAGGATCAATCACCGGCCTCTTCTGCGAAGAAGACTCCCCCTTCTTCTTAGCCTTGGCACAGAGCTTCTCGGCCAACTCTTGGAAGGAAACCTTCCCCATTTCAGGCACTACAAAGAAGGCAACAAACATCAGTAAAGGCAGCAAAATGCTATGTAAGAAAGGAAATAGTAAATACTGAAACCCTACTCGGTGGGAATATCTCCTCTATGGACTGACGAATAAAAATGCGAGTATCAACCGCGTCCTTTTTCTTGGCCACGTGTTCGACCAAAGTTATGACAGTCGCGATTTCAGCCAGCTCAAGCTTGTCATCGGAAGATTGAAAAATTTCGGGATCTCGGTCATAATGGACCTTAGACCAATACAGCGGAAACATCAATTCCACTGACTTGGAATCGATACCCTTAAGAAACCACGGTTTATGACCGGGTTCTGCGGTGACCTTAAAAAAAGAGGTCTTGAAGCCCTTCCAGGTTTCGGTGGCTACATGGAAAAGCTTTTTGTCTGGCTTGCCCCGAAGAGAAACCCAACCCTTTTTCTCCGATGGCTCCCCGGGCTGGCGAGCCCGTTGAATTGTAAAAAAGTAAAAGAACACCCCGGTAGTCGGGGTATGGTTCAGCAACTGGCAAAGTCGCTCAAAAGCGATGACGAAGCCCCACGAGTTCGGATGAACTTGAGTAGGGGCTAAATGAAGAATGTTTAAGAGGTCTAATTGAAATTTGGTAAAAGGAAATCGAAGACCGAGTTTCGTAATGAAATCTCGATAGAAAAAGAAGTAGGAGCGTTCATTCCCTCCCCGAAAGGTACACACTGGTTCATCTGGGTTAGGGGGTGAAATGGAGCAGTGATCCCCGTTCCCTAGCGGGAGCTCGACGATCTGATTAGCCATGGCTTTGGAAAACCTGGTTAGTACCCTGGTTGCAACTCAGTCATATTTCTCCGAAAGATGACGTGGAATACAGGCTGCTGCTGACTCCACAGATCCGGAATCGTCAACGGGACGGGGAGAAAGTGACATACTACCTAGAAAAGGAAAAACAAAAATGAATTAGAAACAAGGAAGACGATACCTGAAGGTGGTAAAATAGGACGGGTAGGAACGGCTGGAACATCCCGCGGATGAACATGCCGGCATCGTGAAGCTATTTCATTAGCTTCCCACGGCCGGTCCACCATCATGGACTCCGAAACAAGCCAAGAACACTCCTCACACGGGCCACTAGGTTGAGATGGAGTAGTAGGGGGACCGACCCACAAACCTAAGGAAGTGGTAGGTGTTGGACGGTTTCCCCTGCCATGATCGCCGAGGGGTGACTCTAAAGATGAAGCCCTAACCTGACCGGCCACATGGCCTCGGCCTTCAGGTTCTAACGGTTGGGACCAACCTCGACCTATAGGTTCTAACGAGGAAGACCGAACCCGGGATCTACCTCTAGAACGAACGGGTCGATTTGACCCTCTCCCACCAACTCCACCATAACTATGGAGCACACCCTCCAGTTTTTGCTCCTCGGTTAAGGGTTTCCCGTACAGCCACCAAGCTGTCCGGGGAGGCATGCGCTGGTGAAGCTCTTCCTCCTCTGGGGAGAGAGCGTCCGGTTGAAAAGACGAGGAAGAGCCTTGATGGCTCATTTTGAGAAGGTAGAAGAAAAGAAAAAAAAACCGGGGAGGGGGGGCAGAGTTAAAACAAGAAATCAAAACCCGGGGACAATGATGGAGGATTAAGGAGACCAGAATTTCAAAGAAATCCAAGAACAAAGCAAAAACCCAGAACCCAGAAAGAAAGAAAGCCTGAAAGAACTTACGGGAACCTACCCGAAAAACCAAGAATGAAAGAAGAAACAACTGCGGAAACCAAGTAGGAAACAAAGGAATACCTGGTTTTAGATAACTTAAAGGGAGAGGGAATGCGCGAGCCACGATGGTGAAAAATCCTTGGAACGGGTAAGAATGCAGAAGTTCTTTCTCTCACAATAGAAACAGCTCTGGGCACTTCAAAAAGTGTGGAAAGAGGGAAGAATAGGCGTTATATACGCGAACGGAGGAAGACGATCGAGCTTTCGGGAAACTCAACTGCCGAAGGCCCAAAGGGCCCAGAAGAAGGTAATGACGTGGACATTAAAAGGCGCTCGCATTTAATGCTGATATTAAACGTGCACGAAAACCAAGGATAGTGGGGCAGTTGTTCCACTCAGAGACCGGCTAGCAAACGTCAAATCAACAAGGGGCAATGATAACACTCATTACCCCGAAAATAGGCAAACATTGAATCAACAGATGATCTAGGTGATGATCCCGGCTTACAGCGTTCATGTGGCCGACCACATAGATGAACCCCGATCATCTGACCCAATACCGACCTCCCATGCAATTTCAAACTAGAAGGCAACAAGTCCCGGTCCGCGAAATACGAGATAAAACGCCTGTTAACAGGGAAAAAACCCGAGTAGAAATATCAACATTGTCCAATATCAATGAAGTAAGAAAAGTCTGAAAAAGCATGGAAGGATTCCGCCCTAAAATTTCAAGGTAATGTTCTCTTGGATCAACAAACAAATACGACCCCTGTTAGTTCATCCCGACAATTCAGAGCCCTGAACAACGGGGCTGGGGGGCAACTGTTACAGACATGCTAAAAATGGGCTTAGCCCAATGATTACAAAGCCCAGTCAAATGGCTCCAGTCGTGCCTCTAACCACCTCCTTGAATATAGAAGCGGTTTTATCAGAATATTTATCGTGATACTAACTACCCACAAAAGAAGGGAATTATTCAAAAAAAGATATCTGAATATCCCTAAAATAAAGGACAGATTTAGCCCGTCAAGAGAGGGCTCAGGTATGCTTATAAATAAGGTAAAACCCTAACAAGGTACACACCTTCAAAACCTTAGCTTTTCCATTCACACTGAGCACACACCCCACTCCCTCTGGCTATCATAGGCCACACAGTATACCCTCGAACTACGTGGACTTTGATCTATAATTGTGGTACGTAGGACCCTGAGATTTCACCCCAGGCCAAGTCCAACTCATCTCGTGTTCTACTCCAGAACAACTTTTATAATTTTTTCTCCTGAAACTATTCTTTAAAAGCTAATTCAAACAAAGCACAAAGCTAACAATATATCGATGAGAAGCATGCCATCTCTACAATCAAGTTCTAATTGGTAGCAATCATAATGGCTTTATAGAGTGTGTGGATGTAAAGAGAAAAGATACATTCCATTATTTCATATATCGTAAAAGTAGATTCAGAAGTTAGGGAAACCAAAGCAAGTTGTTTGTTTTCACTTACGATTGCTGTTGTACGCGTATTTGAATTATTGAAAGGGATATGCTACGACGGTCTTTCACTGTTTTGCCCTTCATTATTATTTGGGATTTCACAATTTGACTCAATAATGTGTCGTCCATCATCATCATCTTCATCATCAGGTTTAATACAATGAATCAACAATTGGTCCTCTTTTTTTTTTTTTTTTGCCTATCCGGTATCTAGAGCTTCACTTTGACTAATCCGGATCAGACCCGGGTTGTGCACCTGACTATGATGGGTGAGTCTCTCAGTGAAGCTTTTCTTTGTATTCATTTTAGTTTTCATCCAATTTCATCAAGACATAGGTTTTAGTCTTTTAAGGGCGAAATATGGCCCAAGTCCTTGTTAAACCATACTTGGACTAACTTTTTAAATGGGAAAAAAAAAAAACTTGAAGGATCAACATTTATTATTTGAAATTATTGAATCAAAACTAAAACAAGGACAAACTATAAAGACTAAACATTGTATTAGAACTTATTATTATTTTAAATATTTTTGTATTCTTTGGGTGGATGAATTAAATCAAATTGGATTAAAAGGATAAAAATATATTCTGTTCATAATTTTTTTAAAGAATTAAAATATTCTGATAAGTTAAGAAAATAGTGTTGTATCTCCTCCTTTTAAATAAACAATCCAAATAAATAAGAGATGATTGAAATGAAAAATAATATTGACATCGCAAATTTGTGATGTGGCATAATAGGCTGGTGAGCATATATAGCGCCTTCGGTTCAAAACATTTTTTTCTCATTCTTCCCTTGCATATTGATATAATAGTATTGAATATTAGATAAGTATACCACAAATAAAGTTCCTCTCATTGTTCTGCAAGAGATCAAGAGTATCTTATCCTTCTTTGATCTAGCCTTCAGTCATAACCAGGCTAATTCATTTGTGGCTTCAAATGATTATGTACTGCCTCTGAATCCAGTCTTTAACAACAAAATAGTTGGTCTATTATACTTCATAAAATTAAAAGCAGAAGATGTGTAACTCTATGTCATCTTTGGATATGTCTTAAAGGTCAATCTCCGCAACACTTTAGTGGGTTTGAAAACAAAGAGGTAATATTGTCATATGATAGGAGTAGGAAATATTGTCTTGGATGATATTATGACTTAATTTTCTCTTTTTATTTACTAGATTAGACGTAGCAGTAGTTCATTCTTCTTCATATATATTTACTAATCTCTTTTCTTTGTCGCGTTTGATATTGTCTTTCTAATGTACTTTAACTTTTGTTATTAATGTCATTTGGCCTTTTTATAACCCAAAAAAAAAAAAGAAAAAGAAAAAGAAAAGAAAGAAAGAAGAAGAAGAGAAGAAGAGGTTTGTTTGGAAAACTTCAGCTTCAATACTTCAATGTCTTTTTTATCAATATAGAGCACACAATCACTAAAATAGCCATCAAATTATTCATGTATGATATGAGAAATTCTTGTGTGAACTTGATTTGTCAATACAATAACTCATGAGTTAATTTGACACTTCTTAAATATTAGCTAACAATATTAATAAAATTAAAAGATCTCACGAGATTCATTTTTTCATTACTCGTGAAATTTTAATTAAGGAGGTTCATTTTTTTTCTTAATAAAATAAAAATATGAAGTATATGAGCAACTAATTAGGATTGATGTTAACTGAGTTATTATATTTTAATTGGTTAGACTACAAATGACATGGTAAACAAGATTTACACTAGAATTTTTCTCTATGTAATATTATATTTATATGATCATAGAAATCTTGTCGATATCTTTAATGATAAAGTAACTCAAATCTATTTTAAAATAGTGTCTCGAAGATTTTCTAACCACCTCAAATATGTTGTTATATTTTCTAACCACTCGAAGATTTTCTCTACCCGTTACCCTAGGTTGAAAGGCCATTAACGGTATCCTTGGAGCTAATTTCTTCTCTAGTGTTTTACATCTTTCTGTTTCTCTCATTCTTTAACAACACCTTCCTCTGTCAAGCGGTCTTCAATGACGGCTTGAAAATCTACCGAGAGCTGAAGCTTCCGGCCGGTGTTACAGGACCTGAAAGCTTAGCCTTTGACTGCAACAGCGACGGTCCATACTCCGGCGTATCAGATGGTAGGATTCTCAGATGGAACCACACTCAGAATCAATGGCTTGAGTTTGCCGTCACCTCGCCGTGCAGGTAAACTCTGATCTCTTCAAATTCTTATTCTGGATCTATTTTTTAGTACACTGTACACACACATTCATTGGTGCATGTGTTGCCACGTAATTATATATACATACATATAGCTATATAAGAGTTATCAGTAATATAAAACTGATGAAAAGTAAATACAAGAACAAGAGATTTTAGAGAGAGAGAGAGTAGAGAGAAGTTCTCATTTCAGTGTAATCTGAATGTTTACAGAAGGCCTCTATTTATAGAAGGAAAATGGGCCTTTAGTGTAATTTCCACTTTGGGTCATTTGATGTAATATTCCCCTAATTACATAACTGTACACTCACGGGAATGCATTCCCGTGAGTTGTATTATTTTGTGTGTGGGTCCCACCAAATAGTAAACTACTATGCATGGTACTATGCGTGGGTCCCATGTCATCTTGTAATATTTGGAGACCGGGAGTCAATGGACATCCACATAATCAGTATATTCATAACACTCCCCCTTGGATGTCCATTTATGAATGTGCCTCATTAAAAACTTTAACTAGGAAAAACCCAGTGGGATAAAAACCTAGCCAAAGAAAAGAGTACATCACTCATTGATACACTATCCAGTGCTGCCTCATTAAAAACCTTTCTAGGAAAAACCCAGTGGGACAAAACCTAGAAAAGGGAAAAAGAGTACAACGTGTATCAACTCCCCCTGTTGACAACATCAGTATTACTCCCTCTGATAACATCAGTTGAGATCTTTAAGTCTTCGAAGACCAATACCATAGACAAGCTTCTCAAAGATTGCTTCTGGAAGTGACTTGGTAAATAAATCTGCCAAATTTTCTCTTGAACTGATTTGCTGGATATCTATTTCACCATTCTGTTGAAGATCACGAGTAAAGAAAAATTTTGGTGAAATATGCTTCGTTCTATCGCCCTTGATGTATCCTTCTTTAAGTTGGGCAATACATGCAGTATTATCCTCATATAGAACTGTTGGAACCATTTTACCAGAAGATAAATGACAAGTAGTTCGTATATGATGAATTACTGACCTCAACCACACACATTCTCGACTTGTTTCATGCATTGCTAGGATTTCTGCATTATTAGATGAAGTGGCTGATATAGTTTGTTTCATAGATCGCCATGAAATTGCTGTACCTCCACATGTAAATACATAACCTGTTTGTGATTTTCCATCATGTGGATCAGACATAAATCCAGCATCTGAATAACCAATCAGTTCATGTTTAGATACATTTGAATAATATAACCCCATATCCATAGTACCTCTGAGGTAACGAAAAATACGCTTTACACCATTCCAATGCCTTTGTGTTGGTGCAGAACTATATCTTGCTAATAAATTAACAGCAAATGTTATATCAGGTCTTGTGTGATTAGCAAGATACATTAGTGCCCCAATAGCATTAAGATATGGCACTTCTGGACCAAGTAATTGTTCTACACCTTTTTTGTTAATTACTTGGGGTTGGAATGGATCTTTTTCTTTTATCAAAGATCTTACAACCATTGGAGTACAGAATGGATGTGACTTATCCATATAAAATCGTTTCAAGACCTTCTTTGTATAAGTTTCTTGATGTACAAAGATCCCGTCCTTCAGGTACTCAATTTGTAATCCAAGACAAAATTTTGTCCTACCTAAATCTTTCATTTCAAATTCTTTCTTCAAACAATGAATGGCTTTTGTAATCTCTTCAGGAGTTCCAATAATGTTGATATCATCAACATAAACAACAATTATAGCAAATTCATTTCTCGATCTTTTTATAAAACTGCATGGGCATATCGGGTCATTTTTATACCCTTCTTTCAACAAATATTCTTTAAGGCAATTATACCACATGCGCCCTGATTGTTTCAAGCCATATAGAGACTTATTTAATTTGATCGAGTATTGTTCTCGTGAATTTGAATTAAATGCTTCAGGCATCTTGAGTCCTTCAGGAACTTTCATATAGATATCACTATCAAGTGAACCATATAAATAGGCAGTCACAACATCCATTAGATGCAAATCAAGCCTTTCATTTGCTGCTAGGCTAATTAAATAACGAAAAGTAGTTGCATCCACTACTGGTGAATATGTTTCTTCAAAATCTATGCCAGGTCTTTGTGTAAAGCCTTGGGCTACAAGGCGTGCTTTATACCTTGTAATTTCACCCTTTTCATTTCTTTTCCGTACAAAAACCCATTTATATCCAACTGGCTTTACATCTTTAGGTGTATGGACTATAGGTCCAAATACTTTTCGTTTTGCCAATGATTTTAATTCTGCATTAATGGCATCTTTCCATAGGAGCCAATCTTTTCGTTGTTGGCACTCTCTCATGGATTTTGGCTCATGATCCTCTTCTTCATTCATCACATCATATGCCATATGATTAGCAAAAATGTCATCAATGTTGACTTCATTACGGTTCCATTTGATATTATTTGTGACATAATTTATTGAGATCTCATTATTTTCATACATTTCAGATACCTGGATCTCTTCTGGGGCCTCAATATTCTCCTCTGGAGATAATTTCACTTTATGAAGTGGCTCATCCAGAGCTACGCTTTTTTCTTGATTATCCTCGACTTGGCCATCTATAATTTTAGCTTCTTTTCTTTTTCGAGGATTTTTATCTTTGGAACCGATAGGCCTACCACGCTTAAGGCGTGCTTTTGATTCATTTGTAATCGGTTGTCCTACAGGGACATCAATTCGAATAGGAGCATTAGCAGCTGGAATATGTGACTTTGTCACTTTCTTTGGGTCAGTGAATGCTTCTGGCATTCGATTAGCTGAATTCTGTAAATGAATTATCTTTTGAACTTCTAGTTCACATTGTTTTGTACGAGGATCAAAATGAACCAATGATAATTCATTCCAGCTAATCTCTTTATTCAACTGCTTATTTTCTCCCCCTAATGTTGGGTAAACTGATTCATTAAAATGACAATCTTCAAATCGTGCAGTAAATAAATCTCCTGTAGATGGTTCTAAATATTTTATAATTGAAGGAGATTTATACCCAACATAAATTCCCATTCTTCTTTGAGGACCCATTTTAGTACGTTGTGGAGGTGCTATAGGCACATATACTGCACATCCAAAGGTCCGTATATGAGAAATATTAGGTTCTTCACCAAAAACCATTTGTAAGGGGGAAAATTTTAAATAACTAGTTGGCCTGATGCGAATTAACATTGCTGCATGCAAAATGGCATGGCCCCAAGCAGAAATTGGTAAATTAGATTTCAAAAGTAAAGGTCTTGCAATAAGTTGCAATCGTTTTACCAATGATTCTGCAAGTCCATTTTGCGTATGAACATGTGCTACAGGATGTTCAACATCAATTCCAAGGGACATACAATATTCATTAAAAGTCTGTGAAGTAAATTCACCAGCATTATCAAGACGTATTTTCTTGATAGGATAATCCGGGTAATGTGCTCTTAATCTTGTCAATTGAGCAAGTAATCTCGCAAACGCCAGGTTTCGAGAAGATAATAAGCACACATGCGACCATTTAGTTGATGCATCAATTAAAACCATATAATACCTAAATGGTCCGCATGGTGGGTGTATTGGCCCACAAATATCTCCCTGTATCCGTTCTAGAAATGTGAGAGACTCACTTTCTACTTTGGTTGGTGATGGCCGAATAATTAATTTTCCCTTGGAACATGCATCACATGAGAAATCATGGGATTTTGGTATGTGTTTCTGTTTCAAGTTATGTCCACATGAATTCTCTATTATACGTCGCATCATAATTGACCCGGGATGGCCTAACCGGTCATGCCAAACAATAAATATGTCTTTATCAACATGCTTCTGGTTTTCCATAACATTTATTTCAATTGTACTAATACTTGAATAGTACAAACCAGAAGATAACATAGGTAATTTCTCCAGAACATATTTTTCACCATATCTAACAGTAACAATTTGTAGATATTCTTTATTGTCCTCATTTATAGTCTCAATATGATATCCATTTCGACGGATATCTTTAAAACTCAACAAATTTCTATGAGACTTAGAGGAATACAAAGCATCATTAATAACAAATTTCGTACCATTGGATAATATTATTATTGCTCTTCCAGAGCCTTCAATCAATCTTGTATTACCCACTATGGTATTGATGCTTGTACTACAATTTGTTAGATGTGAAAAATATTTCTTATCTTTAAGAATTGTATGTGTCGTTGCACTATCAATGAGACATATATCTTCATTCTTGTGTGCAATATTTGAAATGTCCATGAGCTTCATTAAAAGAAAAGAAATGCATCAAAACATATTCAATATAGAAGATGCATTAAAAACATATTTATTATACATAATTGGCAACAAGTCAGAACGAAACAAAATAATTATTACAATTTTTGCAAAACTTATTTAATCATAAAAATCTTCCACCTCCAAACTTATTTAATCATAAAAATCTTCCACCTCCAAGAGAGACATAACATCATCATTTGGCTCATTGACATCATTATCTTTATGAGCCTTATCATCACATTCCACATTATTAACACTCTTTTTTATAGAGGCTTGGTAAAGTTTCGCTAAATGTTCTGGTGTACGACAATTACGTACCCAGTGTCCCTTCATACCACACCGATAACATTTATGTTCAACAACTTTTGAAGGACCTTCTTTATCATTCTTTTGTCCTTCATTGTTCATCTTTTTCTGGTGGGTATAAGGACTATAATAACCTCTTCCACCATGATAAGGACCATGATTATTTCTACCTCCACGATTTCCACGTCCTCGTCCACGACCACGGCCACGACCACGACCGCGACCATGGCCACGACCATGATCATTCCGTACACTCACATTCGCTTCAGGAAATGGAGAAGATCCAGTGGGACGATTTTCATGATTTTTCAATAATAACTCGTTATTTTGCTCGGCTACTAGTAAACATGAGATTAACTCAGAATATTTTTTAAAACCTTTCTCACGATATTGCTGTTGTAAAAGCAAATTCGAAGCATGAAAGGTAGAAAAAGTTTTCTCTAATAAGTCCTCATCAGTTATTTTTTCACCACATAATTTTAACTGAGAACTTATTTTGAAAACAGCTGAGTTATACTCACTTACAGTTTTAAAATCTTGTAACCTGAGATGAATCCATTCATAACGAGCTCTAGGCAAAATCACCGTTTTCTGATGATCATACCTATCTTTCAAACTAGTCCACAATTCAAATGGATCTTTCACCGTTAAATATTCAGTTTTCAAACTTTCATGAATGTGGTGTCGGAGAAAAATCATAGCTTTAGCCTTTACTTGAGGGGACGCATCATTTCCTGGCAATATAGCCTTTCCAAAGTCCTTTGCTTGAAGATGGATTTCAGCATCTAAAACCCATGATAGATAATTCTTCCCGGTGATGTCAAGAGCATTAAATTCAAGATTTGAAAGGTTGGAAGACATGATTCAAACTAAAAATAATAAAAATAATTAGAATCATATTATAAAATCTTATTATAAATTAAAACATAATTTAAAGAACGGTAAATAAACATGCTAAGAAAATAAAAATAAGATGAGATAGGAATGGGAGTAAACTCACAGCAAGACCTATCTCATCCGAAGGTAAGAAAGATGATGCATATATTATATAATATATAGACAACAGTAAAGAATTAAGATAAACAAATGGAGCCCTATTAGTGCCACCACCATAAAAGGTAAATAAATGCATAAATAAATGGAGCCCACTAATATTAGTGTTGCCACCATAAAAGGTAAATAAATGCATAAATAAATGTTAGTAATATAAATTTAAATGTTAGTGGCATAATGTAAATATTAATAAAGTCAGTATGGAGCTTAATATCGCCACCATGAAATAAATAAAGCAGTAAAATTAAATTACAAATGGAGCTTAATGTTGCCACCATAAATTAATAAATAGGGAGTGGGAAGAATATATAAACATAAATAAATTACTGTAAATAGTAAAATATAAATTTACCGTGAATAGTAAAGTTACTATTCACAATGAATAGTGAAAAATAAATTACTGAAATATTAAATCTAGACTTCCATAAAGGAGTCAAAATAAATAGAAATATAAAATTACTGAAAAAGGTAAAATTAACATGAATAGTAAAAATTACTATTTACTGTGAATAGTAAATAGTAAATAATCTCAAATCTTAACCATGGAACCTGATGTTCAAAATAATCGGTAAAAGTAGAACTTTAATTCCATATCATGGTTAAGATTATCCCAGATAGAAAAAATAAACAAATAGTAAAGGAGATGGTAATAAAATCTTACCTTGGTAGAGTCTTCGTGCTGATAACGTAATATAAAACTGATGAAAAGTAAATACAAGAACAAGAGATTTTAGAGAGAGAGAGAGTAGAGAGAAGTTCTCATTTCAGTGTAATCTGAATGTTTACAGAAGGCCTCTATTTATAGAAGGAAAATGGGCCTTTAGTGTAATTTCCACTTTGGGTCATTTGATGTAATATTCCCCTAATTACATAACTGTACACTCACGGGAATGCATTCCCGTGAGTTGTATTATTTTGTGTGTGGGTCCCACCAAATAGTAAACTACTATGCATGGTACTATGCGTGGGTCCCATGTCATCTTGTAATATTTGGAGACCGGGAGTCAATGGACATCCACATAATCAGTATATTCATAACAATCAGAACATTTATAGGATAAAGTATAGTAAATAAAAGCGGTTTTAAATCATTAATTTGATTAGATGTTATTCCAACAATCGAACCAATTTTCTTGGGGGAGTTTGGCCCGTCCAAATAATATCTTGAAAGTTCAGATTTCATTTTTTATCTGGTGCTTGATAAATGAAAAAAGTCATTCTTTTGAAAAAGTATTAGTTAAAAGAATATATTCTCTATCTATTACAAAATATTTTTTGAAAAGATAAAAAGTAAAAAAAATGAAATATGGATCATCCAAATCTCATTTGGATGGTCTAAATGGTATAAAAATAATACTTTACTTGATTTTCGAAAGGCTGAGTTATCATGTTGAAATCAATGTAAGTGGGACTGAATACTGTATCGGAAATGGAACGACAGTCGAGCCTGCCGTATAATGGCCAAATAAAAATAATACAATATATTTATATAATAATAAATTAATAAACTTATATGAAAAATATTATATGATTTATTTTAGGAAAAAATAAAAAAAATAGATTGAACAATATCTAAATTAGTTATAAAAATTTATAAAACAAAAGATATAAAGAATAAAAAGAACGAAAAATAAGAAAAAAGACATTAATAAACACCCTCTACTTTTTTAACAGTATAAACATCTTCCACTAAAGATGGCAATTTGCAATTCAATTATAATTAAAAAAAGATGTTAAAAGAGTTAAAATAGTCCATTGCCTCGGTTACTTGGTTATTGTATTTATAGTGTGTTTGGATTAGTTTTTAGAAAATAACTATATTATGATTTACGAGGTAAATATATATAAAGAGTTTTATCTTAATTTATATATATATATATAAAAGCCTTTTAAAACCATATGTCAGCGTTACCAAAGAGTCACTAAGTGACACTGGAAAAAAGAGGACGTGTGGCATTAAAAAATGCAGGACGAAGGTAGTGGAACTATTGCCTTTCATATTTCTTTGTAAGTTCTCTTTCCTCATCTTGTTTTGGGAAACATGTCCTCTAATTATCTTTTTTCTCATTACCTTTCATGAGCTCGTTGAGTGGGAAGAAAAGAAAAAAGTCAAAGTAGTATTTTAACAAATTTATTCAACATGATTTATAAATTATAAAGGACGGTCAGAAATGAAATAATAAGAGAAGCAGACCCTTATTTTGGTCGACCTTCACCTGCTCTCTCCGTTCAAATTAAGTCCAGGATATTCCATGGCTAGCAGGGGTTGAGGCATCTTTTTCATTTCAGCGTCATTTTTTCCCCATTATTTCTGTCGTTATTAATGAAAACACAGGTAGGTCTGGGTTTTTTCTTGGTTCGTCTTCCTTTCCTTCAACGTTCTTTTTTCTTCTTCTTTTGCTGTATAGCTGGATCCTCATCCCTCACCCGTCCGGTTTTTAAATATATAATCGCTGTGGCTTCCGTCTTGATAGAATTTAAACTCCATTTTGTCTCTTCACCGTCAAATTGAAATCACCGCCAGATTAAATAATTAAAGCCACTGCCAGAGTTAATCTTCTTATCAAATGAATAGAGAAGTAGATTATGAGTTGTCAAGTGCATGGAGTAGTAGAAGATGAGTTGTCAAAAATAGGAAGCATGGGGTGTCATCAATTAATTGTTGAAAAGTCAAGAAAATGGGTTGTAGAAGAATGAAGCATTAAAAAGCTGCGCAGGAGTAATTAATTTGAGGAAGCAAAGTCACATAATAGTCAACAAATGCAACTTATGTTGGAATTTGTGAAGAAAGTCGGCACAGTGGATAAAGCAAGCTGAGGCGGCAAATGTAGGCTATATATTGTGTGTTTTCTCAATGTAATGTAATTCATTTTTCAGTTTCTGAATTGTATCCGAAAGGAGAGACGAGGGATTAGAAAAATAGAGAGAAAGTGCCGAAGCACTTAGAGAGAAAAGGAAGGAAATTATTTTGTGAGAGAAATATGGGATAGTTGTTGTGCTTGAAAAATTTAGAAGTTTATTGTATTTGAATCTATAATACAAGCAGTGTGTTTTTATCTTCTTATATTTTCAATTTCCAACAAGTGGTATCAGAGCTACGGTCGATAAAATGGTGGAGATGGTGTAACCACAAATTCTAAAATTGTCGAAAGGCAATTATGGAAATTGGAGCATTCAGATGAAGACGTTACTAGGTTCCCAAGATATATGGGACCTTGTGGAGGATGGATACACGAAGCCCGCTAATGCAGCCGCTAAAGCAGCTTTGATAGATGCTCAAAGAAAGACGCTTAAAGAGTCCCGGAAGAAGGACAAGAAGGCTCTATTCTTAATTTTCCAAGGTGTTGATGAATCAACCTTTGAAAAAATATCAGATGCAAAATCTTCCATAGATGCATGGGAGATATTACAAAAATCTTGCGAAGGAGTAGACAAAGCCAAAAGAGTTCGATTGCAATCCCTCAGAGCTGAATTTGAGAATTTGAAAATGCAGACTACTGAGCCAGTTACAGATTATGTCTCATAAGTGCAAAAGGTGGCCAAAGAAATGAAAAGAAATGGAGAAACTATAGATGATGTCAAAGTAATGGAGAAAATTCTGCGGTCATTAACAAGAAAATTTAAATACATTGTCACTGCCATTGAAGAAGCCAAAGACTTGTCAGTTATGTCCATTGATGAGCTTGTGGGTTCTCTTTAAGCTCACGAGCAAAGAATGAATCTAAATGAGGGCTCTAGCAATATGGAGTAAGCTTTGCAAAGCAAATTATCTTTGAATGAAACTCAAGCCAGCAGTAGCAACTATGGACGTGGCAGAGGAAATCATGGTGGATATAGAGGTGGATATAACACCCGACGTGGCTTCAATGCTCGAGGTGGTCGTGGTGGACATGGTGGATATGGCCAATCAAATAGAAATTTTGAAACTTATACAACAGTATATGAACGTGGTCAAGGATCATATAATCGAGGACGTGGCCAAAGCCGAGGTCGAGGATTCTCAGCCAGAGGAGGAGGCAGATATCAACAAAGAAGTGATAAATCTCAATTGCAATGTTATAATTGCAATAGATTTGGTCATCTCAGTTATGAGTGCAGAGATGCTGCTAAAGTTGAAGGGAGAAGTCATTATACGAAAGATGTAGAAAAAGTTGATGAACCAGCCATCTTGTTCACTTATAGAGGTGAACAAGATAGTGGAAAAGATGTATGATACCTTGATACTGGAGTAAGCAATCATATGTGTGGCAAAAAAGAATTATTCACAGAGTTGAATGAAGAAATCCAAGGAGAAGTCACATTTGGAGATCTATAAAAAATCTCAATCAAAGGCAAGGGTAATATCATGATATTTACAAAGAATGGAGATAGAAGATACATTTCAGATGTCTATTGTGTACCATCTTTGAAGAGCAACCTCCTTAGTCTTGGTCAACTATTAGAGAAGGGATATGACATACATTTGAAAGATAGCTCTCTCGTCATGAGAAATAAAAAAGGAGAATTGATAGCAAAAGTTGAAATGACAAGCAATCGTTAATTCAAGTTAAATATACAGATAGATGAAATTAAATGCATGAAGTTTATCATTGAAGATAGTTCATGGTTGTGGCATCTTAGATTTGGTCATCTCGGATTCATTGGCCTAAAGTTGTTATCAAAAGCAAAGATGGTGAATGGATTGCCAACAATAAATCATCCAGACCAACTATGTAAAGGGTGCATGCGAGGAAAGCAATACAGGCAAAGATTTGAAGTTGGCAAGTCATGGAGAGCAAAAAGACCATTGCAATTAGTTAACTCAGATATAGTTGGTCCATTCGACATTCCATCACTTGGAGGAAATAGGTACTATATCACATTTATTGATGATTTCAGCAGAAAAGCTTGGGTGTATATCCTCAAAGAAAAATCCAAAGCTCTTGATAAATTCAAGGAGTTTAAGGCGATGGCAGAAAAGCAGAGTGGTCAGTATTTAAAGGTGCTCAGAACAGATAGGGGAGGAGAATATACTTCCAGATTATTTGAAGCCTTTTCCCAGGAACATGGAATAATTCATCAACTGACAGCTGCCTACACGCCACAACAAAATGGAATTGTAGAAAGAAAGAATCGCACAATTCTTGATATGGCAAGAAGCATGATTAAAGGAAAGCATATGCCAAGAACATTTTGAGCCGAAGCTATTCAGTGTGCTGCCTATCTATTAAATCGGTGTCCAACAAAAAGTGTCAAGTTCAAAACACCAAATGAAGCATGGAGTGGTAAGAAGCCAGATGTGAGCTATCTAAGAATCTTTGGTTGCATAGCATATGCTCATATTCCAGATCAGAAGAGGAAGAAGTTAGATGACAAAGGAGAAAAATGCATTTTCATTGGCTACGAACATCGGAGTAAAGCCTACAAATTGTATAATCCTCTAACAAAAAAGGTGGTTGTCTCAAGAGACGTAAAGTTCGATAAAGTAGACTACTGGAAATGTAGTGATGAAGAAAAAGGAGTGGAAGGCTTATTCTTTAAAGATGACGTTGACTCAAAAGATCAAACAGTTGAAGCAGATAATGATCAATCTCTTCCACCAAGTCTTAATCCAACAACCCTTGCATCTACACCATCAACAATAGGAAGCAGTAGCAGTAGCATCAATTCAGGGGGAGTAACAACAAAAATGAGGAGCTTAAGTGATATCTATGATGCTACAGATCCAGTACAAACAACACTTGATTATTCCTTATTTTATTTGGTAGCAGAATGTGATCCGGTGACATATGAAGAAGCAGCAAAAGATGAAACGTGGAAGAATGCTATGAATGATGAAATTGCTACAGTTAAAAGGAATGACACGTGGGAGCTCGCAACTATGCCTAAAGAGCATAAGCCCATTGGAGTAAAGTGGGTGTACAAGACAAAGACTAATAAAGAAGGAAAGGTGGAGAAGCATAAGGCGAGATTAGTGGCTAAAGGCTACAAACAGAAATACGAAATTGATTATGAAGAGGTTTTTGCACCAGTTGCAAGGATTGACACCATCAGACTTCTCTGAGCAATTTCAACACAAAACAAATGGAAGATATACCAGATGGATGTGAAGTCAGCTTTCCTTAATGGCTACTTAGAAGAAGAGGTCTATATTGAACAACCACCAGGATACGTGATAAAAGGAGAAGAAGACAAAGTTTACCGGTTGAAGAAGGCACTCTATGGATTGAAGCAAGCTCCAAGAGCATGGAATACAAGAATAGATGAATACTTTCAAAAGAATGGATTTGTGAAGAGTCCGTACAAGCATACCTTATACACAAAAAGGAATGAAGATGGAGATATAATGATCTTGTGCCTATATGTGGATGATATGATCTTCACGGGAAATAATCTAGGTATGTTTGTTGAATTTAAGAAAGTTATGACCAGAGAATTTGAAATGACAGATATTGGAGAGATGTCTTATTTTCTTGGAGTCGAAGTAGAACAAAGAGAGGAAGGAATATTTATCTCGCAAAAGAAATATGCACAAGAGATATTAAGCAAGTTCAGAATGAAAGATTGCAAGCCTATGTCAACACCAATAGAAAAAGGAACAAAGCTGATAGCTCATTCAAATAGAAAACCTATAAATCCAACACTATGCAAGAGCTTGGTCGGAAGCTTGACATATTTAACTTTCACTCGACCAGATATCATGTATGCAGTTGGTTTGATTAGCAGATACATGGAGCAGCCAAAGGAAGATCATTTTCGTGCAGCGAAGAGAATTCTGAGATACATCAAAGGAACAATCAATAATGTATTATTCTATACATAGCGCCAAGATTCAAGGTTGATTGGCTATTTAGATAGTGATTATGGTGTAGACATAGATGATCGAAAGAGTACTTCGGAATATGCATTTCATATTGGCTCGGCAATATTTTCATGGTCGTCAAAGAAACAACAGACAGTTGCTCCTTCATCATGTGAAGCTGAATACATAGCCGCTGCAGCGTGTACGTGTCAAGTAATATGGCTAAAGAATATTTTGAAAGAGTTACGCTATGAGCAAGAAGGTTCAACCACCATATATGTGGACAACAAGTCAGCAATTTCACCAGCAAAGAATCCAGTCACTCACATCCGAGCAAGCACATTGACACCAAATATCACTTTATTCGAGAGCAAGTCAAAAATAAAGTGGTGGAGTTAATCTATTGCAGGATTGAAGAACAACTAGCAAATATTTTTACGAAGCCGTTGAAGGCGAATACATTCAACAAGTTCAAACATATATGATTGGTATGCAAAATCGAGTTAAAGGGGGAGTGATAGAATTTAAACTCCATTTTGTCTCTTCACCGTCAAATTGAAATCACTGCCAGATTAAATAATTAAAGCCACTGCCAGAGTTAATCTTCTTATCAAATGAATAGAGAAGTAGATTATGAGTTGTCAAGTGCATGGAGTAGTAGAAGATGAGTTGTCAAAAATAGGAAGCATGGGGTGTCATCAATTAATTGTTGAAAAGTCAAGAAAATGGGCTGTAGAAGAATGAAGCATTAAAAAGCTGCGCAGGAGTAATTAATTTGAGGAAGCAAAGTCACATAATAGTCAACAAATGCAACTTATGTTGGAATTTGTGAAGAAAGTCGGCACAGTGGATAAAGCAAGCTGAGGCGGCAAATGTAGGCTATATATATGTGTGTTTTCTCAATGTAATGTAATTCATATTTCAGTTTCTGAATTGTATCCGAAAGGAGAGACGAGAGATTAGAAAAATAGAGAGAAAGTGCCGAAGCATTTAGAGAGAAAAGGAAGGAAATTATTCTGTGAGAGAAATATGGGATAGTTATTGTGCTTGAAAAATTTAGAGGCTTATTGTATTTGAATATATAATAGAAGCAGTGTGTTTTTATCTTTTTATATCTTCAATTTCCAACAGTCTTAACGCAATGCCGGTTTCCGGCTGAAATGCTGGCTTTTATCTGCTAAACTCGGCTCAACCCCACAGACGGTTTGCATCCTAATTAAAAATGGACCGCCTTGAACTCCTGCCGATGGTTTGGCCAGTCAGATGGCTCGGTCCAGTCCGAGCTTTGAGTCACTGATTGAAATCTCTATAGATGTTTGATTTTAGGGGAATTACAATGAGGACCAAGGAGAGATTTAATTTTGTGTAACTCCCAACAACCTAAGTGTAGACAATGACAAATTATAGTATAGGAAATGACTAACACCTCACAAATTATTTACTTAAAACCATATTTTAATTCCCCCATGATTTTATATCTTTTTAAATTTTTAGTTTCATTATTTGTATTAATTTTTTCAATATATTGTAAAGAAAGTCATGTGTGTAAGGTGTGCTAAAAGAAAGATACCCATATATATTATAAAAATTTAAAACTCTAATAACAAGCTTTATTACAGGGCCTTTTGTAATGTTCTCCACTTTGTTATTATTATAGACAAAATTTATGATACATATTTGTGCAAAAATGAAAAACAAAGAGCTATCTATCTGAAATCTGGTAGCTCTTAATATCTCCTTCATAATTTCTGATATATGATTGTGCGAAGCACGTTCCTCCAAAATGTATGTTTGGTTACAGATAGGAAAATTTGTGATGGGTCAACAGATCCAAGCAAGGAACCTACATGTGGGAGGCCATTGGGTCTCAAATTTGACAGCAAAACATGTAATCTGTACATAGCAAATGCATATTTTGGCCTCTTGATGGTGGGACCTAGCTAGCGGTGGTGTAGCTCAACAACTAGCCATTTCTGCTAACAATGACGCTTCTCCATTCAAATTCCTCAATGCCTTAGACATTGATGACCAATCTGGCGTGGTTTACTTCTCAGATAGCAGCACTGTATACCAAAGAAGGCATTCTTCTTTTTAATGATGTATTTAAACTTCACACAACCGTGTGTGTGTGTAAAATCAGGAAAATTAATCCTTTTTTACGCAATAGTCTTGAATTAGTGGTAACTCAATCCTTAATTTTTTACTTGGTGCAATTTAGTTCCTAAATTTTGATTAAATGCAAGTCAGTTTTATAGCTTTTACTTGATTGTAATTCAGTCATTACACTTGAACTCAATACAACTTAATCCCTATTGTCTTAACATTCAAAATATTGGTGCTTATATTTTAGTCTCTTAGGTTCTTAATATTAAACATATTTACCTAATTTGATTCGATTAAAGAAATTAGCTAATATGAAATATATTTTTTAAAACACCTAGTCATCTTTTTTAGTTTCTTCACTCCCCCTCCTCCTTGATTGTTATTAAGAGAGCATTAATAGGGTAAATTAGGAAAATATTGATAAATATAAAATCTACGTCTTATATTTTGAATCAAGATTACCTTTGTTAAGAGTTGATTAGTATTGATTAATCTTGTATCTAATTAATTATGCTGTTTAGAATAAGTCCAGATTTGTTGTTCTTAGAAGATTCATCTCTCTCATATCTGTTATAGGAATTTTGTTATTACTGTACAAGTGTATTGTTTGTATTGGTTAATTCTTTCTATAAATACAAAAGGTACAAGGCCTCTAGATTTTACAGAGGCTACTAAGAATCATATTCATTTTATCTTGATTTTATCTTCATAGAGATGAAAGGAATTTCTCTTCGACATTCATCATGTCTGCTTCATCTCCCACTTATGACGCTCCCTCTCAGTCCTTTGTTTCACCCACCACCATTACCGTTAATAATGTCTCAAAAACCAATCCCATGTTTCATTCCTTTAACCAAGTTAGCTAGGTTAAGCTGGATCGAGGTAACTTCTTGCTCTGGGAATTGATTGTTCTTCCAATCATTGAAGGTAATTGATTAGAAAAACACCTTGACGCCTCTGTTACTGCATCTCCTCGTCTCGTCTTAGATGGTGCTGAGATGAAGATCAACTCTGAATTCGAGGAATGGCAGGCTACCGATCGCCTCTTAGTAGGCAAGCTCAGAAATACAATGAACACTGATGTTGGTCTCAACTACTTCACTGCAAGATAGCAAAGGAGATATGGACTGAGGCTTGCTCACTTGCTAGAGCATCGACAAAGCCAGAGTCATGATCTACAAGTTTGACCTCCATTGCACTAGAAAAGGTGGAATGAAAATGGAAGATTTCCTTAACAAGATGAAAACCATCTTTGATCAGCTAGCTCTTGCTGAAGTTCCTTTGCCACACAAAGAACTGGCTATTCATACTCTAAATAGTCTAGATGTTGAGTATAACACCATTGTAGTCAATTTGCTGGATCAAACTCATCTCTCGTGGGTTGAAGTCCAAGCTCATCTTCTTGCTTTTGAATGCCAGCTAGAACAGTTGAATCAATTTGCTACACTAAGCATCCATCCAACTGCAAATTTTGCACAGTGAGGTTGTGACTCTCGTCAACACTCCCCATCCTTTTCACCTTGGAATCCTTTTATTTGTCAGTCCAGAAGCTCTCAGGGAACCAGAGGATATCGTGGAAATTTCAGAGGCTGTGGTCGCTCATCTCGTGGTCTCAATCAAGGCCGTCTATTCTGTAATTAATGCAAGCGCCATGGTCATGACATATCTTAGCTTGCTGTTATTATCTCAGCGATGATGAAAGACAAGCAAACTATGTCTTTGCCAGTGATGTAGCTGTCCCAGCATGGTTCATGGACAGTGGAGCAAACTTCCACGTCTCTCCCTCAACGGCGAACATTGACCATGCCTCTCGTACTGGTAAATTTTACCTAATACATGCACTCAATGTTATTAGACTCAGACCGGTCATCGACCCAGTCGGGGTATTGGGTCAATGGGTCACTGGTTGAACCAGTGGGTCACTGGTTGAACCGCATAACTATGACCCAGTTTCGAAAACCATACTATATTTATAAATTTATACAACCATACTTATAAATATATATAAAAAAATGAGTTTACAAAATAAAAGTACCTAAAACATTTTTACAAGTTTAAAACATGAATAACCCAATTAACTAGGAGCAAAATTAAAGAAGATGGGCTTACAAAATAACCTCCAAACACAATAAAATCATGGCCAAGAATCCAAAGGTGGTGCATCAATGAAAGGCTCTCTATCATCATCAAAATAATGTGCATGACCAACAATATCTTCAGCAAAGTTTTTTTTTTTTTTTTTAAAAAAAAGAGCACCAACCAGTTGGACAGGTTTTATACTAGTTTTGACCGGTTTTCTATAAACCGGCCGGTTGGACCGATCCAAACCCGTTTCTGGCACATATCCGGTCCTATGAATGGATCGGACCGGTTGGGTGACCGGTTCACTGGTTTTCGAGTCGACCAGGCCGGTTTGATCTGGTTCTGATAACACTACATGCACTGGTGCACACGCATCTGTTCAGGCCGTTGGCTCAAAGCAACTTTCTCCTCATTTAAATCTAAAAAGGATTTTAGTAGTACCATCTGCCACTAAAAAGCTCTTGAGTCTATCTCAATTGGTTAAGGATAGCTCTGCCATTGTTATTTTTGATGATCTTGCATGTTCTGTGAAAGATCAAAAGACAGGCCTTCTCCTAATGTAGGAGACACCACAACACGGGCTATATCCAATACAACTAATATCAAAACAGAGGGATGTAGTCATGAACATGATTGTGCCCAGGCTCTCCTTAGTACTGCTGCTTCCACTCAAGATCTGGCTCTATGGCATCGCAAGTTGGATCATCCTAGACCAAAAGTGCTTAGTCATGTTCTGAATAATTGTAATGTCAAGTTTACTCTAAATGATCTTGAATTTTGTCAAGCTTGTCAATATGGGAAATCTAAGTTTCAACCATTTACTCCATCTTATTCTTATGCTTTAGCTCTACTAGATCTTATTCACATTGACTTATGGGGTCCTTCCCTAGTTCAATCAACATCTGGCCATCACTTCTATATTCATCTTGTTGATGATTACAGTCGATTCACTTGGTTATATCCACTTAAACATAAAAGTGATGCAATCACAATGTTTAATCACTATCGAACACTTGTGGAAAATCAGTTTAATACCAAAATCAAAGCAATTCAATGTGATATGGGCTTTAAGTTTAAACCTATAACCTCTGTTGCCAATTCTCTTAGTATTCATATGAGATACATATTCCCTTACACTTCTTAGCAAAATGGCAGAGCTGAAAGGAAGCATCGACACATCATTGAAACTAGTTTGACATTCCTTACTCAGACTCAAATGCCTCTTCATTACTAGCTAGAGGCTTTTCAAACAGCTATTTTCCACAGGAATAGAATGCCTACGCCTGTTCTACATAACTCCACTCCTCTGTTTCAGTTGCTCAAAACAGAACTTGATTACAAGGCTTTTCAACCTTTTGGATGTGCTTGCTATCTATGTCTCAAACCATATAACACTCACAAATTCTCCTTCCACAGTCAACAGTGTGTGTTTATCGGTTATGCTTCACAACAAAAAGGATTTAAGTGCCTTAGCTCCTCTAGTCGAATGTATACCTCCCGGTATGTGATTTTTGATCCAAAGGTTTTTCCATTCATTAATGGCTCTCTGCAACAAAGAACTGATAACAATGACAATACCGCTATACCTGTAATGATTAATTCGTCAATGGTGAACTCTACACTAATGCTTTTTCCTATATCTTAGATTCCTGATATGCCAATTAACACTCCTATGTTACAAGGCTCTGGCTCTAGTTCCTTTGTGTCTACTCCAGACCATGATCCTCTCCTCTTTGGGTTACCTGCACCATCAATTGAGTCTTCTCCAACACCTTCCAAAGGCCCATCTCCTTCACTTGATCATAATGTTCATCCAATGATCACTCGAGCCAAAAGTGGTGTTCATAAGCCCAAGTACGTACCCTTTTATTTGGCTTTTAAGCTTAGAGGACTCTTACACTCTAAAGTCATTGACTAAGCCAACCTTCGTCTTCATTGCTCTTAAATCTGCCTACTAGAAAGATGCTATGACCACTGAGTTCAATGCTTTCCAGTGAAATAGCATATGGCATCTTGTTCCCTTTAATGGTACATAGAAAGTCATTGACTGTAAATGGATTTTCAAAAACAAGTTTAATCCTGACGACACTCTTCACAAGCGCAAGCCTCGTCTAGTGGCAAAAGGATTCCAACAATCCTCATGAATCAATTATCATGAAACATTCAGTCCTATGGTTAGACAACGATTCGAACTGTTCTTATTGTTGTTGCCACATTTGATTGAGAAATTAGACAATTGGACATCAACAACGCATTTTTGAATGGGTTTCTTCAAGAAGCTGTATTCATGTGTCAGCTTGAGGGTTTCATCGATCAATCTCAACCAAGTCACATATGCAAACTCAATAAACCATTTTACCATCTCAAGCAAACACCGCGTGCCTGGTATGATCGCTTACGCCTTACTCTTATTCAGTGGGGATTTAGAAACACCAAGAGTGATAGTTCTCTGTTTGTGTTGAAACGGAATGGCTTACTGATCTATGTGTTAGTTATGTCGATGATATATTGGTAACTGGAAACAATCGTGACTATCTGAATTTGTTTTTCAAGAAGCTAAATGATTTATTTTCTTTAAAAGACCTTGGTGCTATTCATTACTTTCTAGGAATTGAAGTGTTCTGAAATTCTTCGGGTCTCTATCTCAGTCAAGGAAAGTATGTTTTGGATTTACTTAGAAGATTTGGAATGTTTGACTATGCTCCTATATGCCTACTCCAATGATTTCTGGAAATCATTTCTCTATTAATGATGGAACTCCTCTGCCTAAACCCACTATATTTAGGCAAGCCATAAGAGTTTTGCAATATCTTACTACTGCTAGACTCGATACAGCATTCCTTGTCAACAAATTGAGTCGGTTCCTATCTAGACATACTGATATCCATTCCATTTTAAAGCTGTGAAATGGATTTTACGATATCTCAAAGGAACTTTCCAATACAACTTATATATGCAGCCTTCTCCTGGTCTACACCTGACTGGTTTTTCTGATGCTGATTGGACAACAAATGTTGATGACAGGTATTGGTGTCTATTTAGGAGGAACTCTGATTTCTTGTTCCTCTTGAAAGCAATATGTAGTGTCACGATCAAGTGTTGAATCTGAATACCGTTCTTTATCTAATTCATCTGCTGAAATTGCATGGTTATGTTCTTTACTCTCTGAACTGGGTTTTAAATGTAGAAAACCTCCCATCATCTGGTGTGACAATATTAGTGCTAAAGCTTTAGCCTCAAACCCTGTACATCATGTCCGATCAAAACATATTGAGTTAGATATCCATTTTCTATGTGAAAAAGTGGCGGCTGGTCAATTGGATGTTTGGTATATCCCTTCTACACAACAGATTGCTGATGGATTTACTAGCGCTCTAGCTCACCCTCAATTTTCTGTTTTTAGGAGCAAGCTTGGAATGGTCATCACCCCTTCTTGCTTGAGGGGGAATGTTATGAGTTGATTAGTATTGATTAATCTTGTATCTATTTAATTATGATGTTTAGAATAAGTTTAGATTTGTTGTTCTAATTAGAAGATTCGTCTCTCTCCTATCTATTATAGGAATTATATTATTATTGTACAGGTGCATTGTTTGTATTAGTTAATTCTTTCTATAAATACAAAAGGTATAGGGCCTCTAGATTTTACAAAGGCTACTGAGAATCATATTCATTTTAGACTGATTTTATCTACTTTCTCAAATGTCTTATATTAAGGACCGGAGGGAGTATTATAGATTTCATTAAAGTTAAATACTAAAGTTTTAAATGATTAGAATTATAGGGATTGAATTGTAGTAAGTTAAAGTTTAAGGATTGTGTTTCAAGCAAATGTCAAAACTATAAGGATGGAGAGATACACTGAGTCAAAATTTGGAAACTAGGTTACAATTAAGCCAAAACTGTAATGATTAAGAATTACTATGAGGTGTCAAGGAAGAGACTTAATTACTAATAAGTCCCAATGACAACTGACGTATTATCATTTCTGTATTGAAATTTGTTATTGTATTCTCTTTCGTTGTCATTGAGACCTCAAGTAATTCCCCTAAGATTAATTTCCACTCTGGGTGTCAGAATTTTAATTTATCATCATTATGAGGTGAAATGAATGAAAAGCCAATAATTTTGTGCGTTTGTGAAAAGGAATGGCCAAGGATAGTGGTGACAGGAGATAGAACAGGAAGATTGCTTAAATATGAGCCAAGAAGCAAGAAAGTGGAGGTGTTGGTGCAAAGCTTAGCATTCCCAAATGGGTTGGCTCTAAGTCAAGATTATTCATTTCTTCTGCTGGCAGAATCAAGTTCAGGTAAGATTTACAAGGTGTGGCTTAAAGGGAGCAAGGCATATACTTTAGAGCTTCTTGTACAACTTAAGAGAGGCCCAGATAACATCAAGAGAGACAAAAAGGGAGACAATTTTTGGGTTGGACTATACAGTGGAAGAACATGTAAAAATGTTGATTATTATGAAAGTTTGCATGATAATAAATGGTGGAAATTAGAAGAAGACCCTGTGGGAGTGAAGCTTGATGGCACGGGAAAGACTCTGGAGATTTTGGATGGAGGAGGAGGTCAAGAGCTTGAATCTGTGGGTGAAGTGGTCGAACATGATGGGAGACTGTGGATTGGGTCTGTTGTTAAAGATTACGTTGCTGTAGTCAAGTTGTAGCTTTACACAGACACAAACACGCGTGTGTGTGAGTAAAGTTAGTTCAATGCGCAGGGATGGGAGTTTATGACAAGTATGTAAGCTAATTTAAATACTAAAAAATAGTTAATTAGTGATGGGATTTAGCTACAGAATTCCGTCACTAATTTGACTTAGTGATGGAATTTTGTCGCTAATTAATTAGTAACAGTTTATTTGAGAGCACAATCGTACAATCCTGCCACTAAATTAATTGCTAATCCATTCTTTTTTAGTGATGTTTCAACAATGCAGATTAATTATAGTGAAGAAGGCAAAAAAAAAAAAATCTTTACATACAACTACAGTTTAATTTTATATATTTATATTTATAATAATATAAAATATAAAATTTAAATTATCTATCCTTTTAATCTAAGTATGGATATTGAGATTATAAGGGGAAAAAAAGTGAAATGAGAGAATGAGAGGATTTAGACCAGGGGGCAATCTACATTTCGATTTAGGTTGATAAGATGGATCTAACCTAATAGTATCAGATATTATATAATTTTTTTTTTTTGGACGAAGGATATCATTCAATAATAAGAGTCTATAATATGAATTATTTAATTCCAATTTTTAATAATATTAAATTTATAATAATTGGATTATTCATAATTATCAACAATGCCATTTATTCCATGGGATACGTAGCATATACTACTATTTTTAATCATTTTCTTAAAGTTGAACGAGTCTATGTAATAAACTAATAATGCAGGCCTTAAGGTGTAAAAAATTTTAGTTAATTGGGTCTTCTCAACCACCGCTTTGTTACTTTATTTGAACAATGATATTAAAAAAACATGAAATAGTCAAACTTCAGGATTTTTAGAATGAAAATATATGGAAATTGAAAGCACCAAATCACCTAACTCTATTGAAAAGCACATTGCAACCACAATTACGCGATGACAAATTGATATAGATCACGATCTTTAACCAAACTATTAATTAAATACTATCTATTTATCAAATGCCGGCGTGAGTAAATAGATGTAAAAAAATTATAAAGATCCAATTGTACAATATTAAACTATAATTACTCAACTAAATTAGATATAAGATAGAAAAGTCATATGGCCGTTTTATTTATTTATTTATTTTTGACAAAATCATCTGCTATCTGTAACATCCCAATTGAAAATGCTGATTTTTTTTTTCTTTTAAAATGAACCGTGATCAGAGTCGAGCATTTCGATTAAACGAGTAACTGAATATTTAGAAGTACATAACCATAGTGTAATCATCCTTATACAGTCATCTGTTGATTCCAAAAAGACAATATCTAAATAGTTCAAAAACTAAAACATATAAGCTCTTCCAATCCGCCTACATCGGCTACTTGCCGCTCTCCTCCACCCTGGATCCTCCTGAATCTGAAGCTACAGCTGAGATCCAATTCCCAATTGGATCTCAGGTAATGGTTAACCTTATGCTCAAATAAGTCATATATAGGCAACAAATAGTCATAACAACATAACAGCACATCAATACATAAGCACACAGCAGATGCATGATCAACAATGGACAGAACATAAGCACACAGCAATATGTAAAGCCCCACACTATGTCTGCACATAAACCAGTGCCATGTTCTCCCATCGTGTCCTCAGCGCTAGGAAAACCCAACGTCGTTATCAAGACTATAACCCGTAACAAGCTGTATGTATGACTGACAACCCACGACAGAGTTTTAGTATATAAACATGTCTACCATATATATGAATATGAGCAGCATAAGTGTTAAGGTTACAGTACGCGTCCGTACCTCCGTTGACGATTTCGGGCACTTCGGTAGCGTTGTGGTATGTTTGACGGTGGTACGACGATGATTTGACAGCGGTGACAGCGGAAACAGCGGTTCGTGATTCTGGGTATCCTATAAGGATAATATCATCAGTATGAATATCTAAGACCATAACAGGCATTTTAGGTACAAATTACCATTTTGCCCCTAGTTTGACTTTTTGGCGGAATTTTGCCAGGGCTTCGCTGTTTTGACTTTACGCTTTCAAAATTTTTGCTATAATCTTTCCTCTAACATATTTCTAAGATAAATATCACATTTATTCCTAAAACATGATATTTAAACTAACTTGAAAAATTAAAGACTACTCTAGCATTTCTACTATAACTACTAAAAGAACTACCTAACTAAAGACTAGGGACCGAAAACTTACTCAGAGCTTCGCTAGAATTTTTTCTCCGGACTCCTCCTTCTTCCTTCTCTCTCAAATTTCGAAAAGCTCAAGTGGATTTGGTGTGAAAGTCATGAAAGGAGCAAGGGGTATTTATAGGGAAAATTTGGTTACTATTCATGCCTTGTCAGATGAAATCTGGACCGTCAGATCGCACTTTTCTGAGGTGGCATGATCTTGGCCTTTCCTTCTCTTTGGCTGACCTCCCCCTCCAAAAGAAGACAAAATAGCTGACCTCATCCTAGCTGCATCATCAAGCCTTATCATCTTGCTTTATCTGATGAATTCCCGGTTCGGTGCCCCGATCACGAGATTCCGTAGAAACTTAAAATTCCGGGAACAATACTCTGAAGATCTTTTCTTCCTCTTTCAAATTATCTAATTTAACTCAATTTCTGATCTTGTTGAGGACATTCCGTTATCAGCTGAAAATCCTCGGTATTCGTGCCCGGCTACAGAAATAACGTTGTCCGGTGCCAACTTCGAGACAAAAATTCACTGATTAACATTATACTCTGGTTTTTCCCCACTTATCCCCAGATTCCCACAACGGAATTATTTTCTATCGGTTCTCCTTTTGGCTATCTGCTTTAATTATACAAAATATCTTCCTATTCGGATCTCCAAATCACTCCGTCGGTTACAGAAATGACTTCGGAGACCGGCCATCTCGAGATAAAAATTCCCTCGTTCACAATATACCTTGACTTTAGAAACCTAGTTCACGGTTTTCTATGTAGGATTTTATTTCCATCCGTTCTCGTTTATCCTGTCCACTTTTATTATTATTTAATTAATTGTCACATGTCTTAAATCTTATTTTATTATTATTTGCTAAAAAAAATCTCCCTTCATCCTTATTATTATTTATTATATATTTTTTTTTCTTTTTGGCCTAAAAAATTTCGGCCACTATATATATATATATATATATATATATATATATATATATATATATATATTTCATTTATCATAATACTCAATTCTCTTATATTCATTTTCCCAACATTTTCCGATTGGTCCATAACTAATTACTTGGATTTAGACTTTCATAAATTCTTGAAAAAATCCTAAACCATTGATCTTTACTTTTTAAGACTATGTCTTAACCATTATTATTTATTTAATTAGCCAAAAATTTCGGTCCTTAATAATTATTATTTATATTTATTTTATTTTTTATGTTTCCTAAATTTCTCTAATCTTATAAAATTCCTGAAAATTACTTAATTAATCCTTTAATAATTCCTAATAATTTTCTTAATTAGAATTAATTATTTTCTCACAACAATTTCATTAACATTAATGATTTAAGCCCTATGCAAAATATTAAAAGTCATAGAATCAATTTTGATTCTAAAATACTTTTTAATTTTCCTTCTTTTTATTTTCATAGGAAATATTTTATTAAATTGTCTAAATTAAGAATAATATATTTCCTAAATTTTTAATAATTATTCCATGCCTTCTTGAATTTTCCATAATTTTTTCTTAGTACTTTCCTTTGAAAATAGACTAATTATACTCTATTTTGAGACCATAATCATCATAAATGGACATTTTTATTATGGTAACATAATAGTCCAGATAGTAATTATCCGGGTATTACACTATCTGAAATCAAATTAATCGATCTAGGACCCAAATTTCTTTTTCTTAAACTTGTATTCTGTTTTAGGTACAATAAAATCCAATTATAACAACAACAAAAAACTAATCTTTTTCAATCAAACATAATATTTAATCAACTACCTACACATATATAGGTCATCCACGACATGTTAAAGAGCACAGGATCATTTGACCAGAGAATTGGTTCTACTTCAATATAAAACAGGAAGATTGCTGAAATATGATTCGAACACTAAGAAAGTTGAGATCTTGCTCCAAGGCTTGGCATTTGCAAATGGTGTGTCTGTGAACAAGGATGGCTCATTCCGTAGCAGAATCTAATTCAAGAAAGATTAACAAGTTCTGGCTCAAAGGCTCAAAGGTTTACACTTCAGAACTCTTTGCAACACTTGGAACGTCACCAGATAACATCAAGAGAGACAGAAATGGATATTTTTGCGTGGGTATGAATAGTAATAGAACATCATCATCTGAAAATCCTAATAATAAAACAAGTTTAGGAGATGACCCTATGGGAGTGAAGTTTGATGAGAAGGGAAAGACTTTGTGTAACATCTAAAATTTCTTACTACTTATATGTCCGTTGACATGTAGTATTAGGAATATCAATAGAGTTGACGGTGCGACAGATTAAAGTAATTTGCAATAGAGAGCATGCATTAGCATTTTAATGATGAGTAACTGATATTATATGCCTAGACATATAGGAATTTAAATTCCTGGAGGAATATTTGTGTAATACATTCGTGATACAAATACCCAGATCATGTATGATAATTATACAATCTCAAACCATGCTCTAACTAGACCTAAAGCTATGAACCTAACTCAGTTATTCACATCAATTGGCCTGGTTAGTATGGATCTAGAAGGAGTCTCTTCGTGCTTTCACAATGATTTGAACCATAGATATGTTTTACAAACAAATTCCTATCATAGATTTTAAAGTCTTATATTATCGTTAGTGGGTAAGAATCGCTTATTGTTTTACTTTTGTAACGGTTATATTCAAGTAACTGTGAAGTATGTTATTAAGAATCGCTTATTGTTTTATTTTTGTAACGGTTATATTCAAGTAACTGTGAAGTATGTTATTAACAAATCTACAATTTTTAAGGTCTTACAACCACCAATTATATTTTCACCTTTATAATGGTTATTTCAATTTATCACGGTTGTTTAATAACAATCGTAAGGTACATTAGTCTTATTTTTACATATGTTTGAGCCATTATATTAATATATTTTTATATATACAACTAAAAAATGGAAATAAATGAAACCTACTTATCATTCTCAGAGGAGTGATTTGAACCATTTTAGAACACGAGGACAAGCGAAGTGGAAGCGGTAGCAGCGCTGGTCGTAGGCCGGAGGCAGAGGAAAAGAAGCAGGCAGAAGAGCAGGTTGGGAAGGAAGAGCACGAGTAGGGCATGGAGGTTTGGTGGGAGGAGAAAGGGAAGCAATGCGGGTTGAGGTTGGGGAGGAGGAAGCAAAGTAGGTGAAGGAGGAGCACGAGGAGGGCGTGTAGGTTGGGTGGGAGAAGGAAGAGAAACAGGAGAAGGTGCATGTTGAGAAGTACTATAAGGAGGAGGAGGAGGAGGAAGTTGGGAGGACAATTCTCTAGCATTTCCTCAACATGTCGCTTGACCATGATGACGAGGAGAACAGAGGAAGAGGGTGAAGAAAATGTATGAAAAATAGGGAGTTTAAATAGATTAGAAGTAAAGTGTGTAATGGAAGTTGAAGATCGAGGATCACATTGCAAACTATTTTATGTTCTTTTTCCCATGCCATGAGTTTTATGACAGTTGCTTTGAAAGAACAGCTAACAACCATTATTTATTCTATTTCATAACGGTTATTTTCTAATAATTGTGATAAATATTCTGTATTTTTTTACAATACATTTAAAACTAAAAGATATGAAAAACAAAACAATGGCAAGTAGCCTAATGAACTAATGAGATCATCAAGCTACTTGTCAATAGAAGAGTGGCGACAATCATGCCCAATCCCATACTCATCAAGTATGAGATTGGCCTTCATATTCATACTTGAGAGGTTTAAAGAAATCCTCCTCATAGAATAGTTAGTGTGTTATGCATGCTGCAACATTGCTCTAGTTGTGTAAGCATATGATGTGGAGGTGGAAGAGGAGGAAGAGGATGGGGAGGAGGAGGTGGAGGTGGAGGATGATGTCGAGAGCCTTTCAGAAATTCTTTGGCATGACTTTTCATCTTTGCTATTGAGAAAACAAAGAGGATGATGATGAAGAAAACATAGGAAAAGCAATTGAGAATGGTGAGTTTAAATAGACATTTGGAACTTATGATGGGATGGGAAAAAACACTATTGCAAGCATTAATTAGAAGTTAAACAAGATGTAATGAAAGGGGACCTAGTTCTCTTAATGATCATAGGGTAACAAGGAGGCTCCCAAAGTTAGCGTGAGTAAGAGGAAATGTTTCAAAAGCTTGAATTTACGTTTATTAAATTATAACCTTTAAGTATGGTACAAAAATACTTTATATTTATTAATTAATAATTGTGAAGTATGAAGTTATTTTTTTGTACACTACCGGCCTCCTCCTCCTCTTCATTCTTATCATCAAAAAAAGGAGATGAAGCGTCTAACTTCGAGTCATATTCAACTCATTGTGATAAAGTATAAAGTTTAACTTCCTTTTCAGCTTGTTGGCGTATGCCGTGACATCCCTTGTGTAGCGGTCAAAGCTTGCCAACAGCTGCATCAGAGCCTCTATTTCAAGAGGTTGTGGAGGAGGAGGATGGGGTGGTAGTGGCAGAGGAGCTTCCTAGGATGTTAACATTATATACAGAGAAAGAGGAGGTTGAAAAAGAAGAGTAGTAAGAATCACAAGGAATATGTGAGTTTATATAGAGGTCTAACAGATGTTAGAAAAGGTTGTGAACTATGAAAGGTTTTACATGACGGTTGTTTCTGAAGACTGTTATGTGTTTTCTTCGCTAATATAAGAGGTTGGAAGTTGAATCATTTATAAGTATTAGATAGCAATTGTTTCGAAAGAACCATCATTTATGTCACTAAATAAATAACAGTTATTAGCTACAACCATTATTTTTGTGATTTCATGAATTCTACCTCACAATACGTGACGATGTGAATAATTAACCATTACTTTTAAGCGTTATATATCCTTGCGCAAACTCCACCTTGACATAGATGACATTTATTAATTGTAACTGTTATGTATTAAGCATTATGAATGCCTAAATCTATAGTAGTGCATGAGCATTTAAATGCAGAAGCTCATATGTATGTTCTTGATCTTAGCCAAAAGGGAGAGAAAGGTATTACTTCTGTATGTTTTGCCTCTATATGTTTTGTATACACGAGCTTTGTTATGTGGGTTTCTATAGTTTCTCTTTTTAGTGAGAAACTTAGTTACAAAGGATTGTGACTTATGAAAAGTGTTAGTTATGCCTCTGACTACTCACCATATATTAACTCCGGTCTTTAATATAATATTTACTTTGTAGTTTTGATTTATTCAATAAAATGAGACTTATATTAAGAATTAAATGGAGTATATTATAATGATTTATAAGAAACTTAGGGCCTTTTTTATTTTGTTTTCTGTGTATTTTTTTTCCAAAAAAAAGTTTTATAAAATTCATTTTGAAAACGAGTTGTGAAAAAAAAAATTGTTTGGATTTTTGTTGTAGGAAAATCTATTTTTGAAGTTACATGGCGGTGGTCGTGGTTGATAGTATGGAGTTAATAATTGACAAATTTTTTTATTAAAAAAAACGTAAATACTTTTTTTTTTTAAAAAAAAGGAAGCAATTTATTGAAAATAGTTTTTCAAACAATTTTTCCAGCCTTTTTTTTTTAAACATAATCAAACTAACCCTTAATCTTTTAATCCTTGAAGTCGGTGGTGGCAATGGGAAGGGGCCACCACAAGAGCTACAGCTGAAACTGGAGGTTTTGAATACTTCTCCTGTTTCAAAATCCGTATGATATGCTTTGATAAATATGAATAAAATCAAATATACTTTATGTAAGTTATTTTCAATTTGATATACAATAAAGGGAATGAGTGTTCCAATTTAAAATATTTCAACTTCTTCGTATGCTTCAGGGTCGCCAATGTGGTTTAATTTGTTTACTTAATATCCGTGTATGACCTACTTTTGTAGCGTAGAATTAGAGCTATGTTTTTTTAAAAAAACAGAACAGAGGAATATTCAATTCAGTGGGTAATGTAATGCATTCAGTAAGCGAAAAGAGAAGTAGATGAGTTTAATGGCAAATGATGAACTTGTTAAGTTCGTGACTGAAATCCAGTGGGAGATTACGATCCCAGTAATTACAGAAAATGATAACTGTGTTTCTAAGTACAGAGGGATCTTGAAGAGGAAGAACCAACCCCTCCAATGATGCCAGGGTATCCAGTGGCTTTGGTACCAAACTAATTAAGGGTACCATAAGCCTATCAGATATGATTTTTTTTTTTAAGAAAAAATATTATAATAGGTAGAAAATCTAAAATAAAGATAATCTCTTAATTATCATTTTTTCAAAAAAAAAAAATTGTTTTAATTAAAAATCAGCAATTACCAAATCTCAAATATGGACTTCTCATATCAGATCAAGATGGTCCAGATCTGATAGGCATATGGCGCCCATCACTGGTTCCCTTCGGCACCATGGCGTGGTTAAATCCTTTAGTTGCTCTTGTCCCTTCTACATTAACTCTCATAGTAGGGTATGCATGAAAATGACCAAGCTAGTTATCGGCCTGAGATATAATGTACAGAAGACCTTGAGCTGAACTAGACAGCCCGTGAGAACCAGTTTAATCTATAGTTCCAACTCGAAATCTAGTTGGATTAGACTCAGTCCACTAGAGCAACCGAGGTGCATGACCAGGTTAGGAAGTAAAGGACCTCAAATTTTTTGTTTTTTTCTTTATGGGAGGTAGGATTTCAACATGATTAATACTATTAAAACAACAAAAAATATATATATAATCATATAAAACTCATCCTAAAACATTAAAACTTATATTTGGACTATATATTTCATAATTGTGATCGGTGCACAATGCCATTTATGCCTTGGGCTACATATCATATATCACTAAGTTTTTTATGATCCATCTTTTGTTGAAACTTCTAATAGTAGTAATTAAAAGGACAGAACTAATGAAATTGAATGAACTTTTTTCTAACTTAACGGTAGGAAATTTTTTCCTCAGCTAGCTAGGAGGTCAACTAGGTCTGCTTAATTATCGCTTTACTTTATATGAATTAAAATAATACTAAAAATTGAAGGATTAATAATTTAATCAAATTTTACTTTTGATTTATAAAATTTGAAATCGTGATTTTTTCATTACCATCGTTTCTTCTGCCCAAAAGGTTAGTCCCTATAGTTTTTTTAAAGAGTTGGATATGAGTTTAATGGCAAAGTGACTAAAACCAAAACTTGTTTATAATTATAGGGATCAAAACTAAAACTCCAAAAAAAAAAAGGAGTTTTGCTGAGAATGATTGCACAAGTCCTTCTGGAAAAGAATTGCTAAATGGAGAAAATTGGGTATTTTATTTATTTATGCTTTTAATATGTTTTTGTTTTGTTCCATACAATTTTAACGAGTTTTGATTTTTGTCCCTATAATTTTCCATGTCAAACTTTGAATAGAAGAAACTATAAGAATGAAAAGGTCACGCTTTTAAACTCCAAAAACCAAAACTAAAATTTCATCAATGTGAAGCAATAATGATATTATCCCAAAAATAAAAGAATCAAACTTCAGGCTTTTCAGAATGAAGATATATATATTCAAATGGACACTACCAACTCTATTGAAAAGCGCCTTGCAACTGTAATTGACGCCATCACAAATTGATAAAACGCAATCATTTAATAAAATTAACTAAAAATATCATCCAATCTAATGCTGGCGTGAGAATTTAGATGTTAAAATATTATAAAGATTCAAATGGACAATTTTAAACTAAAATAATTGAACTAAATTAGATAAGAAAAAGAAAAGTCATATAATCGCTTTGCTTTTAAGAAACTTTCCGGTATGTCATACCATATTAAATTTTAATTAATTTGAATCGTAATCGATCTATATGGCCTTAAATTTCTTTCTCTTAAACTTTGATTCTCTTTAGATACAATAAAAACCAATTATAAAAAAAACGTCATCTTTCTCAGGTCAAACATAATATTCAATTAACTACAATACATAGATAACATGTGAAAGCAGCCGAGGATCAGTTTACTTGAAAATTAGTAAATGATAATTTGACTTCAATCATTCACCAAAAAATTTTCTGAGCGAGTAGTTAATTCCATTAACACTACTTGAGCTTCAATCCTTTATTTACGGCACACTTTGTGAATGAATGACACACACACACACACACACTCCTCTCTAGTATTATTTATAAGCTACTTCCAATGTACTTTAGTGGAACCAAGAAAAAAACTTAAATATCAATAAACTTATCTTCAAAGTCAACAACTTTCTAGCTTCACTTCTATTTAATATACATTTTTACCCCGTGAGAGCAAAGTATATGCAATAATAAATAAAGGGTAAAATTGTTCATTCAAGTGATGATCTTACTAGATTTTTTTTAAAAAAAAAAAAAAAGAGAAGGGAAAATTGTAGTATGGTCCCAAACAACATGAAAAATATCAAGAAAGTTTCACATAACAACATGAAAAATATCAAGTCTTAATATATGATTCACTATCTAAGAATTCTCATGGACCTCAGTGGTATAGGTTCGAATTATGAAATTACCTATTTGACCTCATTCTCTCAGCCTAATAAATACGACCACAACACAGTAGTTTATATATGCTTCATTTCTGGACGATCCTTCCATCACTAATACCCATGAAGCCTTCTTCTTCTTCTTCTTCTTCTTCTTCTTCTTCTTCTTCCCCTATTTGGTGTTTCCTTCTGTTACTCTCATTTGCAGCAACCTTCGCCTTTGCTTCTGGTGAAGTGATCTTCAAGGATGGCTTGAAAAAATCCGCTGTACTCAAACTCCCCAACGCATCAGGCCCTGAAAGCTTAGCCTTTGACTGTAATGGTGAAGGGCCATATACTGGTATATCAGATGGTAGAATTCTCAAATGGCAAGGAAGTCATAAAGGATGGGTTGAGTTTGCTGTCAACTCACCAAACAGGCAAGATATCAACTTTTGAATACAAATATCCATAAAATTGAGTCAAAACTCATAACTATATTGGGTTTGGCTCTTTCGTGTAGAAGCATGCGTTTCTTAGTTTGAAATCTCATTTTGTTTTCTTCCTAAGTGTTTTCACATGTTTGATTACAGGGATAGGAAACTATGTGATGGGTCAACAGATCCAAACAAGGAGCCTATTTGTGGGAGACCATTGGGGCTCAAATTTGACAAGAAAAAATGTAATCTGTATATAGCAGATGCGTACTTTGGCCTCTTAATGGTTGGACCTAGTGGTGGTGTGGCCGAACAACTAGCTATTTCTGCTTATCATGGTGGTGCTCCCTTCAAATTCCTAAATAGCTTAGATATTGATGACCAAACTGGTGTGATTTATTTCTCAGACAGCAGCACTGTATACCCATTAAGGTATTCTTTTTTTTAAAAAAAAAAATTATTTATAATTCATGTCTTGTACCTTTACAACTATATATGACTCTTACATTTAGTAAGGTAGGGTATATAAATTCGAATTGAAAGCACTATATGATTCTATTATGGTAGACCTTATTTTAGATGACCTTTATGAGTTTTAAAAAGACAATGTATACCAAAGGTGGTTGAAAAATTAACAAGTCTTTTATAACTATATGATAAAATATGGTCTAAAATTAATTAAAGCTCACTATATGAATGAAAGTCTACTTACGTATTTCAAAATCATAATTATGACCACTATTCACAAATAATAAAGTAAAGATACATGTATGTTATTAAATAGGGTTAATGCCCAATTTGGCTTATATTATAATCAACGTATTTCATGATTTAATTCCACAATTTTCTTATAGATTTTTTATCAATATAATGAAAACTTCAGAGAAACTTAACATAATTATTTCAATTGATTAGTTTCCTCTTCGTTATAGGCAAGTTCAAATGATATCCGAAAAAGGAGATAAAACAGGTAGATTGCTGAAATATGATCCCAATACTAAGAAAGTTGAGATCTTGCTGCAAGGCTTAGCATTTGCAAATGGTGTGGCTTTGAACAAAGATGGCTCATTCCTTCTGGTAGCAGAATTTAGTTCAAGAAAGATAAACAAGTTATGGCTCAAAGGCTCAAAGATTTACACTTCAGAACTGTTTGCAACTGTTGAAAAGCTACCAGATAACATAAAGAGAGACAAAAATGGAGATTTCTGGGTGGGTCTGAACGGTAATAGAACATCATCTGGAAATGCTAATAATAAAGGAAGTTTAGGATATGACCCTGTGGGAGTGAAGTTTGATGAGAAGGGAAAGACTTTGGTGGTTTTGGATGGAAGAGGAGGTCCACTGCTTGAGTCTGTGAGCGAAGTCGAAGAACATTATGGGAAATTATGGATTGCGTCTCCTACCAAACCTTATGTTGTGGTTGTTAAGGCATAGAATAATGTTTCTGGACTTGCTTTCAATCTAATAAATCCTCCTCCGGTCCGGTCGTAAATGTAGGATCTTGTTAATTTACACTACAAAGTTGATTCTACGTTTAGAGTCAGAGTTAGTATAATGTACTTCACTTGCTTTATAGATGTTGGATTATTGCAATTGGCTAGTATCACGTTGTGACACTTCAAATGAAATTTTTTTGGGTACATACTTTGATAAAAATTTCATCACTTGATTGTGTGATGTGGAAGAACCCTCATTTTTAACATATAGTTATTTTATGAGTAATCTGTTAAATATTTATAAGCATTTTATTAGAAGTCTTAACTTGTACTCTCACCGTTCTTTTTATAAGCAACAATTACCTATATTACATAAAACGAATTAGCAGTTAAAATTCGTTAAAAGTAATAAATATATAAAAATAAAATTTTTCTTTAAACATACCCTTATTTATAAAGATGATGAGTGATGGAAAAAAAATGGGTGAAAAAAATGGTGAGAGAGAATGAGAGTAGATTTGCCCACATAACGAGCCGAGCCACTGAAAGAGTGGGATGAGTGAAACTTTTGTTGTTAATGGGTAATTGAGACATGTAAGTTGCAACTTTATTGCCAGCAATCGATCAGTCGCCAAAAGAGATGGCTTTGGGGGGAAAGTGAAGGGCAATATGATAAAAGATCTAAAATTCACAAATCATAAATGGGTCAATGGCCCCATTAAAAATTTGTTGAATTTGACAATCTCATCTACGATTTTTTTTTTTCTAAGCATAGGTATTTTCCTATTAGAGTCAATCATATTTGAGGCACTATCGGAAGAGATTAAATAGGGATAACTCTTTCAGCAAGGCTTCAGACCTTTGGATGTCCCTATTTTAAGTGGCTTTAAATGGGTCTCTCTCTTTTGTTTAATCTTAATTAATGTTTTATACAACTTGGGCCTTGTTTGTTACGAGGACTGCTGATAATTGGGCCTCGTTCCCCGGTTTTGGTTGATGCCCCATATTTTTTTTGTATATGATGTAATATGGTCCAAGTTAGTCCTGTATTATTAGCAAAGAAAAAAAAAAGGTTAGTCCTGTATCGTTTTATCTTAAGAATAAATTGATACAATTTCTTCTACCGAAAAAATTGATATAATTTCAAGAAAAATTAGTCAATTTGGTGTGATTTTAATAAATTATTCAATTTTTATTTTTCAAATATTATATGGATATTGAATGTTTTTTTATATTTTAATTCCATATTTATTTGCAAAAATGTTTTGCTTTAAAGCCCATTTGAAGAGAAAATCGCAAAATCCTAAGGCTTTTCATTTGTTAGTAGATATTGAAGCAAAATACATATTCTTGAAGCGCTTTTTTGAGGAGAATGGACACTTATTATAATAGGAGAAAGTTGTGAAGATTATATTTTAGAACTTTTTTTTATTCCAATGGATCCGGTATCCGACCCTTTTTATAAATCTTATTACTGGTACCCGAGCAATTGAATAATCTGGTCCCATCTAACAAAGATCCATCGTTGGAGTGTTCTAGCAAGAGTTTTCTCCTTATCCAGTGATCGAACTCAATACCAATTAGTCAAGGGGCCAAGGTACATTAGTAAAATATTTTCTACAATGATGTAGATTTAAACATGTGCTTAAATTTCTCTGTTGATCATTATTTTTAACATATTTAACATATGTTATCTTAAATGTTACATCTTCTTCCATTTTCTTTATATGTTTAGGAATTTTTGTTTATGAATTGCTCAATCTAGGATGGAGATTGGATAGGAAGATTGAAGAAGGCGCAGGAGGTCATTTCGGTCAGAAAATTTTCAATTCCAAGATTAAAATTGCAATTCCATTGGGGTAGTTTTCCTGAATCCCATGAGTAAAGTACTCAGCAATATATCCCACATCCAAACCAATCCCTCTACCAAACATATTAAATTGGGTCAATCTCAATGCCAATCTTTATCCTAACCCCTCCCTCCCCACAAACCAAACAGGGCCTCGAGGTTTATAAAATTTTAGTTAATGGTAGATACCATCTAGCTTGTTGAAACTTCAATTCTATAGTAAAAGGAGAGAAATAAATAAAGTGAGCTAGAGACAACCCATCTTGAATCTTAATACTTCTCGTCTTCCTCCTCACTTAACGATAAGAAAATTCTGAATCACTTGCTTGCAAAATGGGTTTTAGTTCCAATAAAATTATATATTTTTCTCAAGGTCAATTAGCTCTACTGAATTATCGTTTTAATTCATTTGAATTAAAATAATGTACTCTTTTCAGTTATAAATGTAGGAGTCAGCTGACAAATTTACTTTTGGTCCTAAATTAAAACTTCAATTCATTTTTCCTATTAAATTTATAATTTTTTAAACTATTATTGTTGATTGCATATATTAAATGGGATTTTCATTCATAGAGATAATAATAAACACATAATATATTTTAGAAAAATTTAACACATCTTTGTTATAAATCAAGTAAATAATTAAATAACTTTTAAATATATATACATTAATTATCTAACTTCTAGATTTACCTTGTTTGGTTCAATAATTAAGGGGAGGGAAAGGGAGGTGAAAATGAGAGGAGGGTGAGGGCGGTTATAAGCTTTGTTTGGTTGGATGGGAGGGAAGAGGAACAAAAGTTTCTTGTTTAGTTCAAGAGGGGAAGGAAAGTGAGCTAATGAAATGTTGATAAGTACACCCTTAGTACTTTATTAGATATCCAAGATATTATTTTTGGAGTTATAAATCGCAAAAAACCTATTACCTCACTCATATATGATAAAATACCTGATGTGTGTATGCGTGTGTGATTTTATTAATTTTAATATGTTAACTCATCAAATTTAATATGTTTTTTAAATTTAAATCTAAACCCTAGATCAAATTATAATCTTAAGATAACAAGAGACAAACAACAAAGAAAAATGATGAGTGGAACAAAGAAAACAATGAAGAAAGAGGAGCACAAGGATCTGTGGAGAAAAGAGGTGGCAGCAGCCGAAAAACAACAAACTAGTTTAAACATAATTTAAATATGACATGAGAGATAAAAACAATAGAATATAGCAGGAATTGGAATAGACTTAGAGAAGGCGTATGATATGGTGAATTGGAAGTTCCTTCTCAAGTGTTTACAAGAATTGCATCTCCCTAATAACATTATTAGGGTGGTTGAGCAGTGTATTAGTCTAGTCTGACTAATCTTCATCTACTATGGAAATAAGGCGGAGTGTTTCAAAACATCACATTAGGTAAGATAGGGTGATCCTCTTTCGCCCTACTTATTTGTTATTTGTATAAAAAACTTAGCTCATATGATTCAAGAATGAATGGAGACAGGGAAATGGAAGTCTATTTGCCTTATGAAGATGGACCACCAATATCGCATCAATTCTTTACAAATGATATTATTTTGTTTGTTGAAGCTTCCCTCCAACAAGCAGAGATGGTTAGGGATTATTTGTCATACTTTTGTGAATGCTTTGGCTTAAAGTTCAATGCTTTTAAGACGTGGGTTTTCTTTTCTAAGAATATTAATCATAATTGGAGCACAAAGCTAAGCACAATTCTTGGTTTTTCTCGAAAGATAGATCTCGGAAAATATCTTGAGGTTCTACTTCATCATAAAAGGTTTGGGAAGGATTCATTTCATGGGGTGATAGATAAGGAAAATGAAAGGTTGACTAGGTGGAAAGCTAGCTTTATCTCTTCAACTGGTAGGGCTACACTATTTCCTTGATGTCTTCAGCCATTCTGGCATATACGATGCAAACCGTTTACATTCATGGGAATGTTTGTGAAACTTTAGATAAACAAAACAGATCCTTCTTGGGGGGGGGGGACACCATGGAAAGTTAACGGATGCCTCTAGTAGCTTAGGTGAGGTGTGTAAGGCTAAAAGGAGGGGTGGTTTAGGATTGCACCATGCTAAATACCATAACCAATCATTTCTTATGAAATTGGGCTAATGGTTCGTAACACATAGTGATGATCTTTGAGTCAAAGTAGTATGAGATAAGTATAACACTACAAAAAAACTTGAAATTACCCACGGAAAAAATTCCGTCGGAAATTACCCACAGAATTCCATGGGTAATTTCAGTGGGTAAAAATTACCGACGGAATTACCCACGGAATTCCATGGGTAATTCCGTCGATGAAAAAAAATTTCCATCGGAAAAAATAGTGTGACAAAAATTTTTTTTTACCAACGGAATTTCGTTGGTAAAGTCAGTTACCGATGGAATTCCGTGGGTAATTTTTACCCATAGAATTCCGTGGGTAATTTCTGACAGAATTTTTTCCATCGGAAATTTTGTGGGTAATTTTAAGTTTTTTTGTAATGTAAATGTGGGGACGATCTTCTCTCTTACATTGATTTTAAATGGCTTGGCTCGGATATGTGGTTTTTTGTCACGCTATTTTTTCCGACGGAAATTTTTTTTTACCAACGGAATTACCCACAGAATTTCGTCGGTAAAGTCAGTTACCGATGGAATTCCGTGAGTAATTCCGTTGGTAATTTTTACCCACAGAATTCTATGGGTAATTTCTGATAGAATTTTTTCCATTGGGAATTCCGTGGGTAATTTCAAGTTTTTTTGTAATATAAATGTGGGGATGATCTTCTCTCTTACATTGATTTTAAATGGCTTGGCTCGAATATGTGGACGAGAATTTTTTAAAAAAAAAACATGGGATGTAGTCCATAAGGGGATTGTAACTAATAATGAAGCATCTGATGTCATTTGGAAATGGGAGAAGCATGGAAATTTCACAGTAAAGTCTACATATAGGATTATTTTAGGAGACATGAGGGATCAAAGAAGGGACTGGGGTAACTTGTGGAAAGTATGAGCACTACATAGGTGCAAGATGCTTCTCTGGTTGGTGGCTTGTAAGTGCTTACTCACAAATGCAAATCGAGTGAGACGAGGTCTGACAACTAACCCAAGTTGCACCTTTGTGGAGCAGAATTTGAGGACACTATTCATGTGCTTCAAGATTGTGCACACTTGAGATCGTTATGGAGGAAAATGGTGCATATGAAGAGGTGGCGAACATTCTACAATATGATTCTATCTGATTCAGATTGGTGGAATGTTAGAGATAAAAAAGAAGCAAGTAAAGAGTGGGCTTTCACATTCACTATTATGTGTTGGTGGATTTGGCAATGGAGGAACTTGTTTGTGTTTGAGAAGAAATACTCCCTGAATGATCATATCCTTGCTAGCACAAGTGCAATGCAAGAATGCTTGAATTCTACCAACGATTGTCTACCTAGATTAAAACTTCAATGTATTACTTTGGCCCCCAAGGAAGAGTGGGTGAAGGTAAATGTTGATGGTGCGTACTCTAGAACCACAAGCAAGTGTGCTTTGTGGAGGGATTGTTCGTAATTCATTTGGGGGCTTTCTGAAAGGTTTCATCCATCCCATCATGAATGGGGATGAGCTCTCTGCAGAATCCTGAGTGTGTCTTTTGGGGCTAAAAATTGCATGGGCATGAGGCATCGACATGCATGGCTAGAAACGAATTCTATTGAGTGCCTAGAGTTGATTCTTCATCAATGAAGTGCAATTGATTCTTCGAATAGACTAGAATACTAAGTGTACATATGTGCCTCAGTCGTGTAATTCTATGGCGGACTACCTAAAGAAGAGAGGCCTTTAGGTCAAACTGGGGTTCCATGAGATATTCCAGAATCCTAAGGAGTTAGAAGTGATTTTATGTCATGATTGGAATTGGTGTAATAATCTCATAGGTGATTAACTGAGTAGAAAAAAAACAATAGAATATATTTTGTAGATTTTGAGGTGTTGGGAGTAGGACTGAGAAACAACTAGACGTTAGAAGTAATAAGGAAAGCTAATATTTTGAGTTCAAAATCTGATCAAATCTGATTAGATAGATTTAATTTTAAGTATTTTAGTAAGATATGATATTATTAGATAGATTTTCTGATTAATTTGACTTATCTTAGTAATAATCAGATGAGTTCTATAATCAGATGGATAACTTAGATAATGAAAAATTAGCATAAATATTTTAGTCAATGATAAGACATAATATTTCTAATCCGTCCCAAAAAAAAACCCCAAAATTTGGAGGGGCAGCGAAGGAGAGGAGGGAAGTACTAAAAGACAAAATTTCCCCCATCCCTCCCCCATTTTTCCAACCAAACAATGCCTGAAAAAGTAGGGGAGTATGTAGGATTTGGAAACACGGTGACACTGCCAACCCTAGAGGAAAGCAGATCGCAGCCAAAAATGACTAATTATTTCATTAAAACTCCATATAAATGTCAACGTATCTAATTCCGTGAGTAATTTATAAACATATGTTAAAATACCATTCTAAAGACTCAATTAACAATTTGGACCAATAATGAATAAACTAAAATTATTAAGAGAAAAAATGCAGTGACCATTTAGAAATGAAAATATTCTTTAAAGATCTAGAAGAATTTCTTTTTAAAGTATTGACATTTTCAATAACTTGAAACAAAAGCCTTCATTTTTTTTAAACCTACATCTTTTTCAATTATTGTTACACATAATATGTAATCCATAATGTTTTTTTTTTTACCTAAAAACAGGTTATCTGGTTCAGCCAAAAGGCAATTATATATGAAATGATTGTACAATTAAAAAAAAAAAAAAAAAAAAACTTCCTTCCAGTTAAAAACGTTTTAGGGAAACTGAAAAATATGAATATGTAATGTGCCGTCTCCACAGTCAAAAACCCATAATTGAGTTATTCATATGTTTAAAAAATTACCCTTAATTAAAATATTTAATTAACCATCAAATTGTACCTAATAAGCATTAACGGAAAACTTTCTCAATGACAAAGCTACCCATTACATTTGGATAAAGACTTCAAACTCGAGTTCGTCGGTAATGTATTTATGTGTACTTAAATTTGCATCTACACACACAAAAAAAAAAAAAATAATAATAATAATACTAATAATAATAAAGTCCTAAGCATTGAACATGAAAGTTTCAAAGTCAACCACCTAGAACTCTTTGTACATAGATATGGGTCAATTTGGCATGATAAAAACATGGGGAAAATTTAACCAAAATAAAGTGAGGTGAAAAACGGGGAAAAAGTGTTCTATCATCTAGATGCAATGACGTAAAGCTTAGCATGAAAAAAAAAAAAAAAAAAAAACGTCTTAAGTTGAGATAAAAGCGTTGGAAAAAATAAGAAAAAACAAGTTGTAGTATCATCTAGATGGTACTACTTGTACGAAGAAAAACTCTTTTTTTAAGTATATATTTCATACCCTTCTTCTCTGGGACCATTCATACAATAATTGAGAGAATAGAATAACTGTGCTTAAGAAATCAGATAAAAAAAATCATTTTGTTCCTTATTTATTTATTAAAAAATCATTGTGTTCCTTATTTATTTATTAAAAGTTGTTTGTGAGGGGAGATTAGTAAATTAATATATATCTAAAACATATTAACGAGGTAATAAGTAAAATTGTAATTTTATTATGTTCTATTCCCATTTTCATCTATTTACATCATATTATAGCAGTTCAAACAATATATCGACCTCTTTCCCCTCAGCATCAACTTAAGCACGTTTGGGATAACAGTGGCAAAAATGACTTATTTCAATCTAACTTTTGCAAATATAAGATAAAATAAAAATCAGATTATAAATATGATTTGTGTTTGAAATGACGATATCGTAAATTTTTTTCCCCCCCAAATGGGTTCTTGTTTGGATTATTATTTAGAAAGTCAATTGAGATGGAAAAATAACTCAAAAAAGCATAAATCTTATTGAAAATTTAAATTTAAATTTTATAAAAAAATGTAATTTATTATTAAAAATTTAAAAAACACTTGAAAGTGGAGCAAATCACCAAGAGGAGGTGAATTGGGGATTTTAAAATTCTTTTGCGATTGCTCTGTTTTTGACCACTAAAGCAAAGTTGTGCAAAGGATAGGGAAGAAAAGCAAAACACCAGGAATTTATACTGGTTCGGTCCAACTCTTGATCTACGTTTAGTCCCCAGACTTTCTAGGATTTTCACTATCTCAATTGATTACACACTTTGTAACTCAAGAGTAATTCTCTCTCTAGAACTTACTCCCCCTTACAAGTTGTAATCAATAACTCAATCTCCAAGTCTCCAGATTTGAGATTCTTTATAATCAAATAAACTCTATCTAAGAGTAGATAGATATAAACACTGAAGTACCATGTATCAACAGATACTTTTCGAGAGAACACTGAAAGTAGTTAGTAAACTTGAATGCAGTTTGTTTTTCAATCTCTTAGTCTTTTGGTTATTGAGAAGACTTGAATGCAGTTCTATTTATATCAAGAAAGTATTATATGACTGTTGCAATCCTTAATATAACTGTTGAAGGCATTCATGGAAGATTAACACAAGCTTTGGTCTTCTTTTCTCACTACACTTCAGTTAATCCAGGTGTACAGATATTTATGATTGACTTTCTTTGAGAATAATTCGTTGGAATGGCAGAAGCTAGTTAAGGAAAGTAGCATTAATCCTTTTTGCATCATGTAGAGGATGATTGTCCAAAATATTGCAAGCAATCTGTACTTTGCAATAAATGCTCTGAAATGTTTTTTGCTTTTGGCTGAAACTGCATTTTAATCATCTTTAAATCATCTGAAACTCATTAACAAATAGGTTAAACATATCTAGGAATAGTAATGAGTGATGATAAAGAGTATATAGATCAATTACAAAGTTTTTGTAGACTCGAGTAATTCAAATTTTGAATTCTGTGATTCAAACTTTAGTTAGTTCATCAAGACTGTAGTTTGTAGTTTACTTCTGAAAGTCTAAACTCGAGTTTTATAAGTCTGACCCAAGTTTTCTTCATATAGAGAAGAAAGTCACGATTTGATCTTTGAAACAGGTTTTGAGCAAAAACTAAACTCGAGTCATCAAGTGACTGACTCGAGTTTTGGGCATTTATAATGAATGACATATTTTAAGTCCAAAAGCTTAAAACTAGAGTTTTCATTTCAAAACTTGAGTTTTCAAATAGTGTAAAGATAGGCATAAACTCGAGTTTGCAAAGTCGAACTCGAGTTTCCACAAAACTTAGGAAAAATGGAAAGATCTCTAGATTGATTAAACTGGAGTTTGCAATAAAAACTGAAGTTTTCAAAACCTTAGAAATATGTATTGTTCTCTATTAGTCCTAAACTCGAGTTTCCTCAAAAGAGAAAACTTTGTGAAACATTTAAGTAAATGTAAACTGAAGTTTTCAAAAACATAACTCAAGTTTTCTCAAGCTTAAGATTACATATCTTTCCGTTTGCTGTAAACTCGAGTTTACAAAACATTAACTCGAGTTTCCAACATGGCTTGGAAAAACTTAGATTTACTTGTTTTGTCAAACTGGAGTTTGATAAGCTTAACTCCGGTTTGCTTTGCCTTGGAAAACTTAGGAACTCTCTATATCATGTAAACTCGAGTTTTCAAAATATTAACTCGAGTTTGTCTTAGTTTACAAAACTGAAGTTGCTCTATGTTAAGTCCAAACTCAAGTTTTCTAACCAAAACTCAAGTTTGTCTTTAACAATAAGTTTTTAAACTTTTCAAAGACAAACTTCAACTTAGGTTTACAATTGTCAATTATCATCAAAACACAAAGAGAACTAACAACACTAAATTCATTAATTAAATATTTTTTTATAGTTATAATTGTATACAAATTAGCTATGAGAATTAATTTTACATTTACTACACGATGGTCGAAACTCTAGAAGCTACAATTTTGGACTTCTTGTATAAGCTTCTTTTTTCCTATAAGTTCATTTAACTTTGATGTCATCCCAAACAAGGTAAAATGAGCTTTAATTAACTCATTGGGCTTTTATGCCCTTTCACTGTGCTTTTACTCTATTTGGACGATTTCCCAAACAGGCAGGGTATTCCAACTATTCCAAAGGGACTTGTAAGCATTAAAAGGAGTTAAGGCTTAAGTTGGATTAAAAATGTTTGATATAGCTTTGCCCAAAAGCAAGTTTAAAATTGAAGTAATTTTTCCTAGCTTCTAGCTTTTGATTTCATGTTCATATTTAAACCTTTTAAAATTGACTTTTCAATTTATCATTCAAGTAATTTTTTGTCACATAGACTATGCTTAATAAAAGTTTATCTAAATATAAATCACATTACACTAATTAACTTATACTCCAATTTAAATTTACAAAAGTCAGATAAAGCTAATCCAAATGTAGCCGACGAGTCAAAATTTGAAATCTACTTCAATATTGAAACGCTCTTTACTTCAGATTTATATATTTTCATTTAAGTCTATAATTTAAATTTGACTTAATAGTAGCCTCATATAAGATAATAATAAAAAAATTTATTATATGAAATTCTCTTTAATTCTCTTTTTGACTTTAATAATATTTTTTTATAGTAATTGAACTATTCATAATTGTAACCTATTTAATTTAAAGGGTTAAACCTACTTTTAGTCCTTATAGTTTATCCTCATTTTGATTTTGGTCACTGAAGTTTCAAATATGTGGTTTTAGTCCCTCAAGTTTACTCTATTTAAAACCGTTAGTCTCTATAGTTTGAATGAAGATAACTTGAAACTCATACTAACAGTTTAAACTTTGCTCATGTGTTATTAACTACATTTAGGTTGCTTTTGTGTGCAAGGGTAGATCCAAAGGTTTTATTAAGGGGGGTACCATTGGGGGGTTTGGGGTTGGGGGTTCGGGGCCAGTGCCTTCGAATTTTTTTTTTAATAACAGAAGTATATTACAAAAAAAATAATTACAATATCATCTTTTTAGGCCTTATTTTTTGGAATTACATCATAATTGCCTTATTATTAATGCTATCAAGTACATCTTTTTCAATATAAGGCACTAAACAATCATTCAACCATTCATCTCTTATCTGATTACGAAGTGTAGTCTTGATGTATTTCATAGCTTAAAATACTCTTTCCACAAATGTAGTTGCTACAAGAAAAGTTAAGGCTAACTTTACAAGTAAATAAACCAAAGGATATACAAAATGTTTTATTATCAACACACATATTGAAAGAAAGTGCTTTATTATAAATTATTATCATGTTGAGGCTCAAACAAGATTTAGGAAGAAATTATAATGAAAATTTTAAGGACCAGGTTTAAACATATACTCATTACTCCATCCATTGGGTATAGTGTGAATTGTTCATTAGGATAATAAATAAGAGGTACTACAGTGAATTGTGATTAAGCCAATATTGTTCAACAGACTAACTAGAGTGTAAATACTATAGGCACCAAAATTGAAGATAAAACTTGACTGAAATTAATGAAGATGATGATTTGAAAGTGAAGGATGATTTTGTTCTTAATCGATTAGAAAAGGATTAGGCAAACAACAATTAAGATGGGCAACTACATTCCGCGGCTACTGATAAAGCTTTATAAATCAGGAAGCTTAAAAAGGAGCTATATCCATTTCTAAAACTACAATTGAAATTGACCTTAACAATTGAAGCAGCGGCAAATCAATCCTTGTTGATAGATTGCAGGGGGAGGGTTTGAGAGATTGCAGGCGAAGATGAGAGAGAGCCATGACTAATCAAACACGACCCACGAGTGATGAGATGGGAGAGAGAGACCAGAAAGGGGGAAACTAATACGGTGACGGAGTTGAGAGGAGAGTGGTTGAGAGCGAGAGAGGAAGGCGCTGAAGAAGGGTTTAAGGGTAGGCTAAAAGTAAAAAAAAAATAACATGGAAATTCAAGGGGGGGAATCCAATTGTAAACGTGGGTCCACTAGTGCTTATGTGGCACACTAATTGAGCTAGCTTATCTAGTAGTATGTTATGATGTGGGCATTTTATTTTTTTATTTTTTAAAAAAGCAAGCTTACAAGGAAAAACGCACGTACTATTGAGGATGAAGGAAGAAAAAGAGAAAGAAGGAAAGGGTTAGGAGGGTTAGGTCAAGAGGACCTTGTGCGTTGATGAGTTGTGGCATGGTCATTGCCGGAGTAGTCGTCATCACTGGCAATCATCAGGTGCAGGTAACAATACACCAGTGTTCTCTCTATTCGAAGGAGGTTTAATTAGGAGGATATAAAATCCAAGTGCCATATGGGAGAGAAATTTGGAGGCCTGAAGTGTTGTTGGATCTTAGCACTACTACTACTACTACTACTACAAAAATAGATTTTACTTCCCTAAAAAATGTCTTTTTTTCAAAAAAGGAAGTAAAAAATAATGGCAGTGGCATTTTTGTAATTATATGTAGGAATTTCAACATATTAAGTGTCTCTTTTCAAAATTATGAAGCCAAAAGCAAGGCTTTTGGCATCCCAATTTATAAAGTTATTCCAGAAGTTATCCCATTAAACCCTTTCCCTCACTACCTCCACCATTCATACTCCTCTCCTCATTCCTAACTGCTTCTCATTCCCAATCTTTCTCGACGATTGTTATTCCACGTTGATTTTTGTTCTTCAAATCGCCCTCGTCTGTGCTCAAAATCTTTGCTCCCTTGCATGACATCCCCATGCAATACACTTGACATCCCATTCTTCACGCCCATCATTCCCTCCATGTCATTGAAGCCTCGCGCAAGTCACGGCACAGCAGCATCAATGGCCCAAAAAACTGTCGTAAGTCGGAAACCTCTGGTCCAACGATGGCGTGTTGGTGCTGCCTTGTTGTAGCAACGTTGGTCCCCATCAACATGTTCTTTCAGCACATTCTACTATGTTCACCTCCACCATTTACATCGACCTCCATTATTCTCGTCGCTTGCCTCTCTTGCTTTGTTTTTTCACCTCCATTAGTTCCGACCATTAATGCCTTCCTTTCCTAGACCCCCATGCGTCGTTTGTTATTCTTGCTTGAACTCACCTCTGGAGCCATTTGCAAGTGCACTCCCATGCTCTTTTAACACACCTACTGGATCCGTCTTCCTTTACCCCGTGCTATTTTTTTGTATCCTTTAGCTCCATCCTCCTTGCACCTCATCTCTGGTACTCCATCGACCACCACCCTTTCAGGACATGTATCCCGTTCATGGCCATAAAGACCACATCCAAAACATACTAGATGCAAGCCCTCGTACACCAATTGTTTATCCTCACCGAACGTTGTGAACATCAGCAGCAATGGTTTTTCAATATCAACCTTGACACATATGCGTGCAAACTCTCCCTTATCATAAATTGACGTGGAAAGATTAATTTTGATCATTTTCCTTATTAAACCCAGTGATTCCACCATAAAAAACTCTATTGTCAAGTCTAGAATCCTCACCTAAACTACGATCTTTCTCTAGTGATCAGCTTTCCATGGGTGAAAGTTCAGCCAATATAGTTGCACTAGGAGGTAATGATCATCAATCATTAATAGACCTTTTGAGTATGAATTATCTACGTCTTCCTTACTCGAAAATGACATGATATAGTATTCATTACTCAAGGAAACTACCTTCAACAGTTGTTGAGGCTTCCACATTCTTTATATCTGATCAAAGAGCACATTGAAGATGGAATATCACCTAGAGGGGGGTGAATAGGTGATCTCAAAATCTTTTCGCAAAGCTTGCTTGGACAGTAATAAAAACATAATACTGAGAAAGAAAACAAACACAAGACAATTTATACTAGTTCGGTCTAATACTTCGACCTAGTCCAGTCCCCAAGTACACCTTGGGATTTCCGCTAACTTTTCAAAATATGAATACAACTCAGAATGATCCTTTCACTCTCTAACTCACTCCCCTTTACACGTTGCAGTCATACACCCACACTTAAGGTTCCACATCCTTAAGCTTTAAGTAGAAAATGATATAAGTGTTCAACTACTCCTCATGAGTAGATAATAAATGAGCACTAAAGAATAGTAAACATCAGAAGATATTAAATGATGTTAACGAAACAGTTGATTGTAATAACTCAAAAAATGAATGCGCAAAGTTTCGGTGGTTGGCAATATTGAATGCTTGAGCTTTTATATCGTTTGCCATTATTGCCCTTGTGAAGAACTTGAATATAGCCGTTATGACTATTTGAATTTCCATTAGACACAAATGTTCTTCGTTGACCCAAATCGACCATTGATTCATTAAATGTATTTGTCGCTTTCATTAAATGCATTAGCCATTGTTTGTACTTGTGTAAAGTGTGACTCAGAATGATAACCGGAATAAGTATGCCTCGAAAGAATGTTTTTGTCTGCTACAAAATCTAATTCTGATTGTTTCTTTGTTTTTCTGAGTAGCATTAAATGTGTCTTCCATGTTGGATTGCTTTTCTCTTAATCTTGAATTAAACATGATTAAATCATCTGCAAACCACTCATAAAGATTATTAAATATAATATGAACAGGTTTGAGTATGATTTAATAAGAATAGATAATGGCCAATAGAGTTCCAGACAATTAATGATGCGTAAAGTATAATGTAGATCTAGGACAGGTATACTCAAGAATTATTCATGTATACTCGAGAATCATTGTTCATATGCCTTCCAAAGTGTGTGTCTCTTGATGATACTCGAGAATTGTCATGTGCATACTTGAGAATTGTAATGTATGGAAGCCTGTAATCATTTAATCATTCTCAAGCATTCTCAAGAATTCCAATGCACATACTCGAGATCAGTAATTATGACCAGAGACATACAAAGAGATTAAACTTTTGATGGAGTTGGATTCTCGAGAATCATTAGGCAGTACTCGAGAATCATTTAGTCATATTCTAGAATCATTAAGTAGTACTCCAGAATAGTAAACATGGATAGAGAAAATGTGAAGAGATTAGGCTTAAGCATACTCGAGAATGTCCTGCCAGTTCTCAAGAATTGCTTGATCAATCTTGAGAATTATCCATCAGTACTCGAGAATGCATGAGTTGGATTCTGAGCATTCTTGATAGTACTCAAGTATGTTAAACTCATTCTCGAGAATTATACACTTATACTCGAGAATCATGAGACCATACTTGAGAATCATGGCTGTGACACAGGAGATAAATGATCTCACTAACACTCGAGAATTGTAATCTCATTCTCGAGAATTACAGTTATAATAGAATCTTTACTGTTTGAGTTTTCATGCCATTCTCGATAACCCTTTGCATACTCGAGAATTGTGATCTGGAACATTTAATACCTTAGTTTAACTTGATTCAAAACCTTAGAATTTGAAGTTTTTATCATCAAAACATTAGGAGCTAACATTCTCTCCCTTTTTGATGATGACAACATTTTGATAAGAAGATTGAATGAAGGTTTTAAGAGCATATATGAGCATGTAACAATGATCTAAGGTAACAGTAATATCATGAATTCATCACAAGTTCAAAAACAACCATAAGCAATATGTCTATATCAGTTCAACAACAAATATAAGCAGCAGACATAAGCAACATGAATACATAACAAAGCACAATAGAAAAACAATAAAAAGCATCATTCTTCAATCTTCATTAACTTCTTTTCCCCCTTTGTCATAATTCAAAGAGGGGAGAGCAGAGGAGCCAACAGGAGGAGGAGGAGCAGAGGGGCCAATAGAAGGATCAACAGAGAAACTAGGAGAGTCAGCAATTGCCCTGAAAGCTAAGGCATCCAAAGTCCAATCTAGAGTATAAATGTGGTCCTGAAGAGAGAGAATTTCTTCCTGCATCTGTGTTGTGGATTCCTATTGAGTAAGAAGCAAGCCTGAAAGCTAATAGAGATGGTTTTGGACAGCTTCTCAAATTTAGCGGCTGTAGACTTCACAATGTGAGTAGTTATCTTTTTAAGATCATTTGCGACACTCGAGACTCTATTAGCATTATCATATAAAGGACCCAGAGCATCAACAAAGGCTTTGGCCATAGCTCTGACAATGGACTGCTCTACAGCTTGCTGAATAGAGGCAATGGAAAATGATGGAGCAGCAGTAGATGTCCCAGCCTGAGATGATTGGCCCTCTTCATGCGACATAGATGTTGAAGGCTTGGATGGACCAGTACCTTTATCCTTTTTCTGTTTCTTAACAGTAGAAGCCTATGTGAAGGATATCTTCATGTATAAGAGATGTGATTTGCCAAAATTTTTAGGAAACATGGTCTTATCACTCTCAAGAAGATACCAGATGTTGATGAAGCCAAGAATTTGAGATACCAAATTTGGGTATGGAATGGTATTCTTATCAGACAAAGCTGAGGTAGATAAAAAGGTAGAGATCTTAGATGTAACCAATTTGCCTAAGTTTCTAGGTTCCTTGGCAATAATTGAGGCCAGAAGCTGATAATCTTTAAGCATAAAATGGGTGAAGCTCTAACCTTTGTTGACAATATTGCGACTATACAAGTATTAAAGGACCCTATAAGTGTCAGACATCTGAGATGGCTTAAAATTTAAAGGCTTACCATCATAATGTTCATCAGGCAAAAGAATTTTAAAACACTCTTGTTCAGATAGTTTGGGGGGATCTGCAGGAGCATTTGAAATTCCAAAATATGAATTAAGGGTGTCTCTATCTATAGTGATTTTCTTGCCTCTAATGGTAGTAGTCAAGGTAATATCATCATCCTCTCCTGCCTGAGTCATATTGTAGTAGAATAGTTTCACTATTAAGGGAGAGTAAGGGGTGGTAATACCAAGCAGAGGCATGTAAGGGGTCAACCAGGGAAAGAGATCTAAATTACAGTCCTGTTTGAAGATCTCCAAATCTAAAGACATAGTAGGACAAAATGGTCAACTCTTATAGTTAACTGCAAAGTTGGGATCAAAAGGAATTACCAATGCAATATTGCAGAACCCACAAGGACATTTGAGAATATCTTGGTGACCCATTTTTAAAGCAAAAGGTGGTAGAGTACCACTAACCGAAGGTTGATGAAGGTGAAGACGCTTTTGAACTCTATCTTCGAATCCTTTCGACCTTTTCTCGTGAAATCCATGCATTGTATCAATGTAAGGCTCTGAGGATGATCTTGCTTCAGAAGACATAGAAGCTGAAGGTATGGAATAAGATTTGCTCTTCCCCTTCCTGGATGGTAGAGAGTCAGTTTGAAAATGGGTGACTGGTTGAGAAGGTTCGTTGATAGAAATTCCCTTGGATGCCGACTTGGGCGAACTTGACGATGGAGCTTTGGAACGATAAAAGGCTCTTGGCTTCTTCGTGAGTGGTTGCCCAGAGGATTTAGAGGATGATCTGCCAATTCATTGTTAATTCTCAAGAGCATGTGTAGCCACTGTGATGAATTGTAGAAGGATAGTAGGTCAATTCTCGAGTATGGACAAGTCATACTTGAGAATTATTAGATTCTTACAGCACTATGAAAATCTAACAAAGAATATTGCATAACATAATTAAGAAGCTCCAACGCTTAAGTTAGTAGCTATTAATCATCAAAACATAATTATTAATGAACTAACATTACTTACAATTCATGGGGATTTACCATTCCCAATTCTCTTCAGATGAAGTTGAACTGCTCTTTGGCCAAGGGCTTAGTGAAAATGTCAGCAGGTTGCAAGTGTGTGGGTATAAACATCACTTTAACATCTTTCTTCTACACATGATCTCTAATGAAGTGGTGTATCACATCAATGTGCTTTGTCCTTGTGTGTTGAACTTGATTTTTTGCCAAGCTTATTGTGTTTGTGTTGTCACAAAGGATTGGAATTTCTTTCAAATGGACTCCCAAGTCAGATAATTGTTGTTTCAACCACAAGACTTGAGCACTATAGTTAGAGGCAGCAACATATTTAGCTTCAATGGAGGATAAAGCCATAGTGGTTTGCTTCTTACCGAACCATGATACAACTGAACCTCCAAGAAACTCACATTGTCCACTGGTGCTTTTTCTATCAATTTTGTATCCAGCGTGATCTGAATCTGAGTATGTGACCAAGAATTCTTGTTGACCTTTTGGGAACCAAAGTCCAAGCTCCTTATGTCAGCAAGATAATGGAAAATTCTCTTCACATGCTCTGCATGTGATTCCTTTGGAGCAGCCTGAAATCTTGCACACATGCCCACACTGAATTGGATATCTGGTCTACTGGTAGTTAAGTACAACAATGATCCGATCATCCCTCTATATTTGGTTATGTTAAAATCTTTCCCTTTTTCTTCATCGACGTTCAGAGAAGCAATTGAACTCATTGGAATATCTACACCATTGCAATGCTTCATTCCAAATTTCTTAAGCAAATCACAGAGATATTTTGTCTATGAGATGAATATCTCATCCTTTCGTTGTTTGGTTTGCAAGCCGAGGAAGTAGTTCAACTCCCCCATCATAAACATCTTGAATTCACTCTGCATTTTCTTTGAAAATTTCTCATAGAAAGATTCATTAGTAGCACCAAAAATAATATCATCAACATATATTTGCACAATTAGAATTTCATTAAGCTTTTTTTTTTTTTATGAAGAGTGTAGTGTCTGCTTTTCCTTTAACGAAACCTTGATCTAACAAAAACTTGCTTAACCGCTCATACCAAACTCTAGAAGCTTGTTTGAGTCCATATAATGCTTTCTTAAGACGGTAAACATGATCTGGATGTTAATCATTTTCAAAGTCAGGAGGTTGTTCTTCATAAACTTCCTCCTAAATAACGCCATTCAGAAACGCACTCTTAACATCCATTTGACAAAGTTTAAATCCTTTGATGCAAGCAAAGGCTAAAAGTACACGTATTGCCTCTAATCTAGCTACTGGAGCATACGTTTCCTCATAATCAATTCCTTCTTCCTAATTATATCCTTTAGCAACAAGTTTAGCCTTATTTCTGACTATAATTGTAGATTCATCTCGTTTGTTCTTGAATACCCATTTAGTGCCCATGACCGGATGGTCTTTAGGCCTAAGTACCAAATCCCAAACTTGATTTATATCAAATTGATGTAATTCCTCTTGCATTGTGATTACCCCAATCATTGTCTTAAAGGGCTTCATCAATTTTTGAGGGCTCAATCTCAGATATAAAGGCAAAAAATTAACCCCATTCATGGTACTTTTTCTAGTTCTTATGCCTTGATTTATATGCCCTATTATTTGACCCAAAGGATGATTCCTAATGAACTTCCAAGCTCTAGGCTGAGATTGATCAGGATTTTCACAAGAGTTTTAGCAATCATTTTCAAAAACATTTTCAGGATTTTCAAGAGAAGGAGGAGTAGTTTTTAGAAAGAATTGATTCTTATGAATAGGTTCATCATCATCATCTAGAGGTTCATCTATCTTGGACTCGCAGAACACAACATGAATTGATTCTTCAACTAAATAAGTACGCTTATTGAAAACTCTATAGGCTTTACTCCTATTAGAATATCCAAGAACTATAGCTTCATCGGATTTAGGATCAAACTTACCCAAATTATCCTTACCATTGTTATGTATGAAGTACTTGCACCCAAAGATGTGCAAATGAGCCAAATTTGGTTTCCTTTCTTTGTAGAGCTCATAAGGTGTTTTGTTCAGCTTCTTTCGCACGTAGGCTCTATTTGAGATATAGTTGATCGTGCTCATTGCATCTACCCAAAAGACTTGTGATGTTTGATTTTCATTCAGCATTGCACGGGCCATTTCAATGAGCACACGATTCTTCCTTTCAACCAGACTATTCTGTTGTAGTATCCTTGGAGCCGAGAAGTTGTGATCAATGCAATGAGCATCACAAAACTCTCCAAAGGCTTGATTCTCAAACTCTCCTCCATGATCGGTTCAAATAGCTAAAATACAAATCCCTTTCTTGTTTTGCACCTTCTTGGCAAACACGATAAACAGATCAAAAGTTTCATCCTTATAAGATAAAAAGATAGTCCAAGTAAAGCGAGAGAAATCATCTACAATAACTAAAGTATATAAATTACCACCAAGACTCTTAACTCTAGCCGGTCCAACTAAGTCCATATAAAGTAGTTGAAGAGACCGATTTATTGAAATCTCAAGCTTGTTTTTGAAAGTTGATTCAGTTTGCTTACCTTTTTGACATGCATCACAAATCATGTCATTTTTAAAACAAAGCTTAGGTAAACCAAGAACTAAATCTTTTCTTAACAACTTATTCAGTTGGAGCATGTTCACATGAGTCAAACACTTATGCCACAGCCAACTTTCATCCAAGTTGCTAACAAAACATTTTTCAAAACTAACATTAGGCAAATCTAAGGTATAACAATTACCTTCTCTAGGAGCTTTAAACAATACCTTAAGTTTAGCCTTATCGATTGGGAGATCATCTTTATTAACAATGAGGCACTCCTCTGAATCAAAGATGATCCAATTGTTCTTGTCAGCGGTTTGACTAACACTCAGGAGGTTATGACATAGACCTTCCATCAGATAAACATCTTTAATATGAAGTCTGTCTTTTGCATAAATCTCACCAATTCCAATGATTTTCCCATATTGGTTGCCTCCAAAAGTGACTTTGCCACTGTCTCTTGATTTCATTGCAATAAATTTATCTTGATCACCCGTTAAGTGTCTGGATCATCCGCTATCAATGTACCACTTGTTGATTTTTGATGCTCTCAGACAAACCTGAAAATCAAAAGGGATTAAGTTTTAGGAACCACTAGTGCAAAAAAGAACTTTAAGACCACCTCATTTAGACTGGATTATAGAGAATTAGGTCTTAAAAGTATGACCGGTGGCAGTTTCGTAAATATAAAAAACTTTTTGGACCGGATTATAAAGGATCCGGTCTTAAAAATATGACAGGTGGCAATTTCGTAAATATATAGAACACTTTTAAGACCGGATTATAAAAGATCCGATCTTAAAAGTATGACTGGTGGCAATTTTGTAAATATATAGAATACTTTTAAGACCAGATGATAAAAGATCCAGCCTTAAAAGTATGACCGGTGGCAAATTCGTAATTATTTTGAGAAGACGCGAACCGAAGATGAGTTCAAGAATGCGATGTTTTATTCCTTCGCTTAATTGGAATTATATACAGATGCTAATAAGTAAATAATCTTCTAACCTAGGCAGTTCCTATAATTTAGAGATCACAATAAGGAATATAATTACGAAACTCAAAAAACTATAATCTGCTAACTTAATTTCTAAAATCTCTCTAACAACTTAATTAAAATAATTGTATAATATAATCTAGAGATTACAATCAGGAATATAATTACGAAATTCAAAAAACCATAATCTGCTAACTTAATTCTTAAAATCTCTCTAACAACTTAATTAAGATAATTGCATAATATAATTGTATATGCTAATTATAACTAATTAAATCTGAACTACTTTTAAGACCGGTTTTTACAAACAACCGGTCTTAAAAATATACTTTTAAGGCCGGTTTTTACAAAAAAAAAACGGTCTTAAAAATATAGAACACTTTTAAGCTCAGTTTTTACAAACAACTGGTCTTAAAAATATACTTTTAAGACTGGTTTTTAGAAACAACCGGTCTTAAATGTGTTAAAAAAAACCTAAATTCACTAAACTCGTTAAGTCTGTGAGTGTGTTTATCTTCTTGGTGATATAACATTTACTTAGCTATAGATTCAACAATTGTCCCAAGAGCCTCACGGGTCAAATCCTCAGCAAGAATGACATCCTCTTCCTCTAACCTACTCGCAATCTTCGTAAGTCATCCTAAGAGCCACACAATCAAATCCTTGGCAACGTTGGCAGTGAGATGCTTCAAGCATTTTGCGATGGCGTAAACTCCAATCCTCAGTAATGGCGCAAGTGTACTACTTCAAGGATTCTAGACGACGACGGCTCCTCCCACGCTGCCTTCACACATTTCATTAATTCCCCTAACTCCTAAAACAATGTAGTTTTGGGGTTAGGGGAATTAATAAAGGGTCTTTTGGTAAAATTCATACGATAAATACAAAAATAAAAATATCAAAACACACTTCATTAATTCCCTTAACTCTCAAAACGACTTAGTTTCAGGATGACTTGACAAAAACTTATGTCAGTGATATGACAAACGATAAACTCTAGATGTGTGTATGACTTTATTTTAGATGATATTTATCATGTTACGGAACCACATAATTTTATATTAAGGGCGTCTGAATATTAACAGGACTTTTATAATCATATGATGTCGAATAATCATGGTCTAGATTAAAGGCCACTATATAAACTCTACTTAAATATTGCGAAATCATAATTATGATCACTGTTCACAATCACTATAATGAAAAAATAATAAAGTAATGATCAAAATCATGCATCTTATTAAATATTAGGATGTACATTATCCAATAGAATAATGTAACCTTGAATGTATTTGCTGTTGGATGATGCAATGATTTTTACTAAATTAATGGTTTGATGAACAAAGACTAAGGTGTTTTGTTTTATGTATTTATTTTATTTGTTATAGCAATCATTTAATTATAATTTCCTCTTTGAGATAGGGAAGTTCAAATGATATTCCAAACAAGAGATAAAACCGGAAGATTGTTGAAATATGATCCGAATACTAAGAAAGTTGAGATTTTGCTCCAAGGCTTGCCATTTGCAAATGGTGTGGCTTTGAACAAAGATGGCTCATTCCTTCTACTAGCAGAAACAAGTTCAAGAAATATCACCAAGTTCTGGCTCAAAGGCTCTAAGACTTACACTTCAGAACTCCTTACACGACCTGAAAGGTCACCGGATAACATCAAGAGGAACAAAAATGGGGATTTCTGGGTGGGTCTGAACAGCAATAGAACATCATCAGGAAATGCTAATTCTAATGCAACTTTAGGAGATGACCCCGTGGGAGTGAAGTTTGATGAGAAGGGAAAGACTTTGGTGGTTTTGGATGGAAGAGGAGGTCCACTGCTTGAGGCAGTGAGTGAAGTCGAAGAACATTATGGGAAATTATGGGTTGGCTCTGCTACCAAACATTATGCTGTTAAAATTAAGGAATAATATTTCTGGACTAGCTTTGATTCTAATAAATGTTCACCTTGAACTTTGATCTGATTTGCTTTTGTAGATGTTTTATGGAGTAATAATTTCGATTATAGTTATTGGGTTGTCACGGTGTGATCCCGTCTGCTGTGGAAGATTATGTTCAGATTTGATTCCCTCACCTTTTTTTTTTTTTATCATAATTAGTTATTTGTAACTAATTCTGTTACACCTCCATCGGTCTCACCTTTAATTATAAATCAGAGTACACGCAACATAGCACTGGATCGATTTGAACTAACTATTGTAATAATAAAAGTAAAAGGCAACAAAAAGTAAAGTCCCCGGAGGGTCAGGATACAGTCATTCGGAAGTAAATACCAAAATATAGGTATAGTCATCCCCAAACTTATAAGTACAAAACACAATAGGGCATTCCTTAATCTTCATTTGCATCGTAAAACCCTACCTTTCCAAAAAGGTCCTTCTCCTCAAGCACGCTCCCCTATATCTACAGGTCTATCTGGAGTTCAAAAATAAACCCCAGAGTAACTATTAAATGCACGTACTATATGTGTACAATGTATGCATGCAACCATGACATATATCAAATCATATGTAATATGTCAAATATACCATATATGCAAACAGAAACATACACAACAATCTGTCTTCGCACCGTTGAGTTACCTTACCAAGGTAAGCCTGGAATTACTGGAATCACAATCTGTCTTCGCACCGTTGAGCCACCTAAACCAGGCCAGCCCCAAAATTACCAGAATTACAAACCGTCAAGCCGCCACATATGGCAAGCCCCGGAAAAATCCTCAGCGCTAGAAACACAACAATTAGAGACTCAGACCCCAACATGCTCTATATGCATATTTGGCAAAATATATACACAAAACAAGCATGGCAAAACAAACATACAACAAATACATATCAAGTACTTGAGTAGACAGTTACTACCTGGTGGGGTATGCATTGTCTTAATATTCTAATGTGCTTGATAGCTTTCCCAAGTATGCCTTAGCCCTATATAACACCAAAATGCTTATTTTCAGTATTTACGAAAATACCCTTACATTAATTCCTTAAATCCGAGCTCCTTTCAATTTTTCTAGCAAATCCAGTGAATCTATACCAACTTCAAACATTTTTAATAAATTCTAAAAAAATTATATTTACATGAAACCAGCGCCATCTGAACCATTACTATGTCTATTGTTCAGGAAAAAAACCACAGAGACCAAATATACACATACTTTGGCGTGTAGCCCAATTTCTACACTCTGGTCAGATTTATTCTGCTGTCTTCTGAACCAACTTTACCAATTTTTATCTCTTAGTATAAAAATCCAAATAACACAAAATTATACATCACGGTGAACCTTAGGAAGTTTAATTTATTCCTGTAAAATTTCAGCTTAATCCAAGTTCGTTAACTATTTTTAAAACCATGTTGAAGACTCGCTGCCCAGAATTCCAGATTTGGCAGAAAGCTTGTTCTTAAGGTTTTTCAATGATTTGGAGTTCAGAAACTTAAACAATAGCTTAACCCCATACAAAATCACGTTTTTAACACTTTGAGACCATCAAAAACACCAAAATCATATCATAACACCATGCCCTAACCACTTGAATGAAAACCTTAAGTTTAAGCTTCAAAGGTTCAGGTTTTCGGTGTTTACCTGAGATCAGAGTTTGGCTTGATAATCCAGATGACTTGCTCACACTCTTGGCCATGGAAACTTGGCTGATCTCTCTCTCTCTCTCCTTCCTTTTAAAATTTCTTTCTCTTTAGTTATGAGAGAGAGAGGTTGGTGTTTTAATAATAATAAAGGCAATTGAGCAGTCTAAAATAACTGGGGTAAATTCCTGTCCTATAATTAGTTAATCTGATCTAGCTTTTTGACTTTTTCTCCAAGAAATTTCAGAAGTGGCTAGGGTTTTGCCGTGTGGCGCATCCCCCTCCACTCAAGTCAGATTTTTATTCCTCAAGTGGGGAAAGTTACCTGTTTTGGTTTTGAATTTACGTAAATTACCAATTTTGGCCTAAAACTTCTTTATTTTTCTTTTCTTGTTCCCCAAGCACTCTAGACGGTTCATAGGGCTAGGTGACGCCATCTTGGGCCCAAAAATCAAATACTTGATTTTTATTTTATTTTTTCCCGATTTATATGATTTTCCCTTTTTATCCAGAAAGTGGGACCCGCACTTTGACTTTTGGACTGATTCTGCTTTTCTTTTTCTCCAAGTAAACTTTAGATATTTTTGGGAGTATATGTGACCTAGATAGAAGCATATGTGGTGCCATTTATGCCCACATATTTGGTCCTCCTTGCTTTTCCTTTAATTACCCAGTTCGCCCTTTTATCCACTGGTCCTTGTAGTTCACCGCTGGTTAAAAGGGCGCTCCCTTTTCCACTTTTCTTTAATTTTTCAGATCTTTTTCCCTGATAAGGCCTACCTATGTGGCACCATTTTGGCCCTTATATGGCTCCACATTTGTCTCATTCAATCCAAGAAGAAACCCCTAATTGGTCCTTATCGGTCCCCTTTTTACCAGTTAACATCTTGTAGGACCCGTACTTTGTGTTTGAGTCTGAGTGCAGATAAAATCATCTAATTTTCCTTCTCTCTCCTAGAGTGGACGAAATTGCATGCTTAAGGGGTAAGGATTTGACTATTTTGCCCTTGCTTTTCCTCTTTTACACCTGAAGTGATATGTGTCCCAATGTAATCATTACTCTGACTCTTATTTTTTGACATATAACTTTTCAGTGTCTCTTTCTCTTCCTATTTCCTCAAAAACGCAAAGGATCTTTATTTGTCCAGGAAATGTCACACTTCTTGAACTGAGCTTAGTAGTATGCCTCACTTAAGCTTATTTTCAAGTCTCTATGCCCAAAATTCAAAATATTACAAATTCGATTATTGTTATTGGGTTGTCATGGCGTGACACTTTAAAAAAAAAAATTAGTCGCATGATTGTGTGATGTGGAAGATTACGATTTTTTAATAGAAATTAAAAAAAATTCAAAGAAATAACAAGGTTTATAAGTTATGAAGAGACATAGAACATAAATTGCAAACCACGAAATTGTAATAAAAATACATAGAAAGGGTAACACTCAAAAAGTCAAAAAGTATAATCAAGATTTCCTGCCTTGTAATAGTCAATCCAAGAGAGGTGAGTCTTAATTTAGGAATTTGCATGAAACACTTATTGACTCAATAGATGACCAGTTGGTGCTTGCAATTTGATTGTTCTAATCTAGAATTCCGAATCCAGAATAGAGTAGCATGAAGACATTTGAAATAAAAACATGATCCTAGAATGGTCTAATTCTGCCATAAAAACTCCTTAATGGAAGATCCTTGGTGACAAATAATTCCATAACAATAATGTCTCTCAAACTTTTTATATTTGTGGAATATAATGTCCTAGACATCGTTTATTAATAGACAAGAGTCTACCAATACTTTAAAAAAAACAAAAGACCTATCCCAAACCAATGCAGCAGTAGATAATGTTAGGCTAGCAAAAGTAACTGCATGTTGGATCTCCTTAATCAGAACCATTGGACTATCCCTTTTTTCCTTCATGTAAGGCTAAACTTCGCTTTCATTAAATGATATTCAAGAGGCAAATAATATGGTTCACCAAATTTAAATGACCATCGTTACGCAAAGTCAACAAAGTCATTCGTAACTAGCTCTTAAATTCAGAAAATGTAAAGTTGGGTAATCTAATATTAAGGCATCCACACTACAAACTTTTGGTAAAAGCATAGGAAATAAAATACGCTGTAAATATTCTTCAATATCACATCCAAATAAGCGAAGAGTGTGATGACCGCCCTGTGGGGCCTTTAGTTATTACAGTTATTGCGGACAGGCATTGAGATGATTTGGACGACTTAATCACGGAATAAAAGTTTTTGAAATTTAACTTGGTTTGAAAATATACGGACAAATTTTTCGTGATTCGAATTCATCCGATAGTTAGATGTTAATACAATAATCCAAAAATAGACGAATGATAAACGTTAAATTACAGTCTAATTACTCCTATTTTTCCAAAAAGTTCCAACTGCTGTAACATTACAGCTGCTTCTTGCCTTTCGATTCTGAACCACTGTCTATATCTTTCATGTGGTCTGGAGTCTAAATGAATGAACCTCAAGGGTAACAATTAATCTCACGCACATGTATGAAAGCATAAATGATATAATAGCACATGTTAAAGCATGGAAGCATTTACAAGTACAAATAACCATAACTGCAGTTAACAGCTAAGGACCGCAGCCCTTGTCCAGGACACGCAGCCTCATGAGACCGCAACCTCAAATCCATGGCCAGGAAAAACATATAACAAGTAAATCATCCAACATACATTATCAGCTAATTAATACATAGACACTTACACATATGCGTACAAGATTAGAGTTACCCACCTCAACCTTGGATCCTTATCTCTTGACTGAAGTTGTTGGGATCAGAAAAAGGTGTCAAGGTCTACCTAAAAACGTTTATCATCACCGTTTGCCATTTACTCGAATCATAAAGAAACTAATTACGTGAATTAGTTTAGAGGATTAATAATAGTTATTAATCCCTTAAAAATTTCCCTAACAATAATAATGTTAATTCTATTATTATTGTTGTTGTTGTTGTTATTAATCCTAATAATAATAATTCCTCATTTATTATTTATTCCTCCTTTGAATTATTCATTAGTTTATGATCAATCAAAGTTAATAAATACCAACCATCATATAAAAATATGATTTAATGTATTTTTAATGATTCTCATGGTTTTCTTTTAAAACCTTGATCAATACTATTACTACACAATTTATGCTTCATGTGAATTTTGAGTTAAGCATTTTTATAAAAAAAAAAATGCATTTTGCAAATTAATTCCCAAAAATCACATTAACATAAATTTTATAAATACTAATTTGAATGTAATAACTCCTCCTTAGTGGATATATATATATATATATATATATATATATATATATATATATATATATATATATATTCTTTAGCATTCATTAATGACCCATATATATACAACACGTACATATATATATTTATACCTATATCTATATAACCCTTTTTTTTATAAAAGTATGTAAAAACAAAATAGCTACTCTTTCCTTTCCACTACTTACAGACCCACGGTTTTCCTTTTCTTTTGCAACAAAGTTGGAGTTTATGATTATACACACGTCCAGCTCCTGTACAGAAAGCACACGTCCAGCATCTTTCTTCTTATATTATACACACATGCAGCATTTTCTTCTTTTCCCTGGACAGCACGTTATCAATCTCTAAAGATGTAGAACAAAAAAAAAATACTTACACTCAGGCACACACCCGATACACATATATATACACGATCACTTAACACTTAACCCTTTTTCTTTATTTAGTTTCAGCGTTTTTCTTTCTTATCTAAGTCACACACAACATCATATATCTATATGGTTTCACTCATAAAATAAAATCAAAGGAAACCGATGACAGCCCCCTGTTTTCAGTTCAGTTTTCAGCAAGCTTGGATTTATTCTCCTATACTCTAGTACTCATAACTTGCTACGGGAAACGGATTGAAAACAAAGGAACAAGGGACCGATGCTTACCTCAAAGAATAAGCCGAAATGATAAGCAACAGTGACTGGATTTTTCGTCTCTGCTTCCCGACAGCAAGAACAGGGGGATGTTTTGCTTCAACTCTCCTCTCTTTCCTTTTCTCTTCGTCTCACTCTCTCTTTCACAAGCCTCACTATTTCTTCTGTTTTCAAGTCTAGAAACAGAGAACTAATCAGCTGCAGTATTTTCTCTCAAGTCTCACTCTCTCGGGCTCTTTAGGTTGAGGATGAAGATGAATGGCATATATATAAGGACCTAAAGGTCCAGTCCAAGAAACGCAGAGGGTATGATCCGAGAGAACAAAACCAATGGATATTATTGGTGGGCTCGAGGAGTATGGCGCGTGTCTGATCCTTGCGTGATCACCGCTGCACCTGGGTCTGTTTTCAGCGTTTCTTTTTCTTTTCTTTTTTTTTTTGGTATAAAAGATAGGCAGAGCCTTTTAATTAAAAGAAGAAGGAGGGGAACTGAATCCCATACAATCTTGTAGGACTAAGCTCCTAAGAGAAGGAGGACATGAATCGATAAAACTGGACTATAAACCACAATCCTTTGCCAGGTGGTCCGCAACCCTGTTCTGCATTCGAGAGATAATAGCGAATTGGAGATCCCATGTACGCTTGGAAAATTCCTTAATCTGCAATACCAACGAGCTCATTGCACTCTCCACACAGTTAGACAACAACAGGTCATAAAGATTCTTAGAGTCCGTTTCAGCTATGACTTTTCGAAGCCCCAAGCCCCATGCCATTTGTAATCCTTTAAGAAGAGCCCATTCCTCAGCTTCTTGTGGCTCACAGATACCTACATAAAATGAGAATCCACCCACCCAAGTACCAGTAGCATCTCGCAACACACCTCCACATCTTGCAGAGGATCTGTTTAAAGAAACAGCACCATCAACATTTAGCTTGATCCAATCTTGCGAAGGAGCTTGCCAAACACACTGAACGGAAGAGCTTGGAAATTCATAATTATCAGGCCTATGAACAATAACAAAATGATGGGTTATCTTCATAAGGACTGACTCTGGAGCCCTGGGCTTAATAAAATTAGCATCAAATACTGAGTTGTTCCTCCATTTCCATAGCATCCAGATTCCGACCCCAAATACAAGGTCCCACTTGAAACAATCCAACTGGCCAAATGCCGAATGGGCCTGTGGGCTGACAAGAGATGTCCACATATTCCGAGCAAAAGTACAATCTCTCAAAATATGCAATATGCTCTCAATAGATGAGTTGCAGTGGGGCCATATCGCGGTGGAGGAAGACCATCTACTACGCTTCTCATTTGTAGGAAGTTTATTTTGGAAAGCTAGCCACATGAAGGTCCGAATCCTTTCAGCTCCTTGCCACTTCCATAATAACTTATAACACGGGTGTTCTTGCTGTTCATTAGGCCTCTCAATAAAATGATAAGCAGATTTACTGTGAAAAATCCATTCTGAGAACCACCCCAAATCATAATATCTTCCCCTGCACCAAATGAAGGAGGAGGAAAGGCAATTAATCTTCTAATAATATCACTAGAAACAATCGAACTCAGTTGTGCATAATCCCATGTGCCATTACAAATCCAATCAGCCACAAAACTCTCTTTCTTATTCAAAGAAAGTTGTCTAACACAATGATCCTGAATTTTTCCCCTGCATAAGCCAACTGTCTGTGAAGAACTTGACTGATCTACCGTTCCTAATGCGCCATTTAATACCAGCCTCAATAATACCCTGTTGCTTACAAATAAAATGCCAAAGCTGTGAGTCACCAGGTTTGGCAAAAAACAGACGGTCCTCGCTCCGATATATATACTTTTTATACAAAACATCAGACCACAGGTTGCCTGGTCCAGAAGCCACTTGCCATGCTAGCTTACCCCAAAGGCCTGATTCTTAAACACAAGGTTCTTACAGCCGAGACCCCCATAGAGCTTTGGTTGGCAAAAAGCATCCCAGCTGAGATTGTGATTAGACTTACCCCATATGAAATTACACTGCAACTTCTCAATTTCTTTAAGAATGCTGATAGGAAGCTGAGACGCCTGCATAGGATAAAGAGGCATAGAACTAACCACCAACTTTGCTAATGTGATTCTCCCCACTATAGATAGGGAGTTAGCTTTCCAATTAGCCAGTTTAGATTGTACACTATCAAGGATATGCTGAAAGGTTTCCCGTGGCTTCCTCTTACAAGATAAAGGAAAACCTAAATATTTACCAATTTCAGAAGAAACTCGCATCTGTGAAATGGCTTGAATGGCACTCTTGGTTGCAGCAGGGACCTTAGGGGAGAAAAATAAGGAGGATTTATCAGTACTCACTTTCTCCCTAGAGGCAATGCAAAATTTTTTCAGACATGCAAACATGCACTCCGCTTGCTTAATGGAGGCCTCTCCAAAAAGTAGAAGATCATCTGCGAACATGAGACATGAGGTGGAAATCTCCGGACCATCTCTAGACAAGTGAATAGGTTTCCAATACCCAGCATTCACAGCCTCTGAAATAATGTGTGATAACCGATCAATGCACAGCACAAATAAGTAAGGAGAAATCGGATCCCCCTGTCGTAAACCCCTGCGAGCTTCAAAAAATTCTGTCCTCTCTCCATTCCATAGTACATTATAGGAAACAGAGGAGATGCATTTCATAACTAATTCAATAAATTTAGAATCAAAGCCAATATCCATAAGGACAGACCTTACAAACTCCCAATTCAACCTGTCATAGGCCTTCTCCAAGTCGATTTTAATTGCCATAAGACCCTTCCTACCTTTTGTCTTCTTCATTGTATGCAAAATTTCCTGTCCAATGATTATATTATCCTGAATGTGTCTTCTATGAATAAAACCAGCTTGGTATGGAGATACCAGCTCATTCATAACAGTCTTTAAGCGGGATGAAATAACCTTCATTATTCACTTATAATGTGTGGAATAAAGGGATATAGGTCGAAAATGCCCAACCAATTCAAGGGACTCTCTCTTAGGTATCAAAGTAATCAGAGTTCTGCTTGCTTCAACCAGAGGAATCTCACCACAAAAGACACCTTTAACAAAGCTACACAGAGATTGGCCTACCTTATCCTAGTTAGCTTGGTAAAAAATGGGGGAAAAACCATCCTAACCCGGAGCCTTATACAACCCCATTGCAAACAGGGCAGCCTTAATTTCCTCATCAGAGGGTATATTAGCCATGCTACTAATTACATCAGGATCTATCGCAGGAAAATTAATCAAGGAATTCAATCTATGAACTGGATCACATCCTTCCTGGAACAGATTTTTAAAAAAGGATAAGACCAGCCTTTTAACTTCATCATCAATTTCCATCCAATTGCCATTTGAATCCTTAAGAGAAATAACTCTATTCCGTCTACGCCTTAGCGTAGTCTTCATGTGATAATAATGAGTATTACGGTCTCCCTTCGCAATCCATATTGATCTTGATTTTTGATACCACTTAATCTCTTCCAATCTAAGGACTTCATCCAATTCCCCGTGCAATTGAAATTCAAGATCACAAAGGAATTTTGAGTAGGGATAAGCTTTCGACCTCTGGATACCATTGAGGCGAGCAAGGAGAGCATTCTTCCTCTTTTCCACCATACCAAAAACATTATGATTCCAGTCACTAAAGTTCTTCTGAAATGCCTCTAAATTTTCTTGTAGAGAACTTGGAGAGGACCAGTTACGTCTTAAAAAATCTTCGAAATCAGCATGGGTTAAGCACATTGCTTTAAACCGGAATGGTTTCTTAGTTCGTCCAGCTGTCAAATTAGAACTAACAAAAAGCAATAAAGGATTATGGTCAGAAAAATCAGTTCTAGGGAGTACCTTAACATAGGAATCAGGCCATGTGTGAAGCAAAGCGCTATTAGCAAAAGCTCTGTCTAGGCATTCAAAGAGCCTCGTACATCCAGTCATCTTAGGCCCCTTCCAAGTCATTCTTGGACCAACAGCCCCTATATCAACAAATCCACAGCATTAATCCGACTTTGAAACCACATCATACGTTTAGAATTGCCGCCCTTACCTCCACAGTGCTCATTCGAAGAACAAATATCATTGAAGTCACCAATGATACTCCATGGAATCACTATACTCTGTGCCAGTCTATGAAGGTCTTCCCACAAGATGGATGGGAAATTAGAGTAGGGAATGACATATGCTGCGGTAAGAAAAAAGGCCAAAGATACTACGGAAGTATATCGTAGATGGAAAAATTGACTCAATTCCTCAATTATGCTAATGTTGATTCTAGAGCTATTCCAGGCTACTGCTAACCCGCCAAACCTTCCGAAGCTAGGAATTACCCGAATCATATCAAATCCTAAAGCCTTCAAACAATTAAAACAGGCCACCTCAGCTATTCTAATTTCTGCCAAAACAATTACAGAAGGTTTGGGCCCTTTAAAAAGAACCCTTAAGTTCTGGATAAGGCCCTTACCACAGGCCCCTCTAGTATTCCAATAAAAATAACAATCCATAAAAAATGGTATAACAGAAGAAAAAAGCCTCTTTGCGCACTAAGACATTTGAGTCTCAGGAACAAACTCCACATCATTGGAATTTACTCCTATGGGTCCATCATTCTCTGGGCAGGCAATCATAGGCCCAACCTCCATAGAGTCTACTTCTTTGGCCCTATTGGGGGCGCACCCATTTCAAGTGGATCACTATCTTGTGGGCTTAAATTGCTAGGCCCAACATTAATATCCTCACAAGACTTCCCCTCAGCTGCTCCATTCCTCACACCAGTATCTGCCAAAAATTTTCCACTCCCCAGCTCCCTTGAGCGTTTGTCCACGCGCTTACCCCCTACTGGTTGAAACTCTGTAAATTCCTTATTCTCCTGTCCTTAAGCAGGCGCTTTTGCTTCACGTCCCATCACCTCTGTTCTTTTCCCTTTTGCATTCCGTAATCTCATAGTGGCCTTAGGAAACGAGTGCGCTATCATTATGCCCTAAGCAGAAAATCCGGAATTGCTAACAAATTGAAATTGATGGTCCCCACTTGCCTCATGCGCTAATAGCTGAAATCTCGACCTCGCTGGAGCTGCCAGAACTTGATCTTCCTGTCGTTCTTTATTCCGACGAGGGCGATGCGGCTTCTAAACTACCTTCCAAACTTCCCCATTGTTCACTAGTTCTTGCTGGTCCTGCATACAATCAGAATTAGCTTCCACATTCTCTTGAGCTAAAGTAGCAGCCTCACTCTGTTTTTCAACCCCTAGGAACAAGTTTGCTGTCAATGTCCATAGAAGCCACACGATGAACATAACATGTGTAATCCTTCATACTCAATGAAATAATCTTCTCCTTCTACAGAGAAATCGGACATGATCTATTTAGTTAAATCTACTAATACACAGAGTTTGGCGTAATGTCCATGTAACTAGCATGAGGTTTTGATGTCCACTTTCACCATCTCGCCAATGCGATTACCAATATATGACAGAGCCTCCTAGTCATAGTATTCAAGAAACACCCGAGGTAAACGAATCCAAACAGAGACCTTATTGATTGTAGCGCTAGCTGGGTTAAATTTGGGCTCCCAAGGTCTTACCAGCAAATAATGATCATAGATCATCCAGGAACTTCCAGTGAGGGCGTTCATAAAATCATCAGTGTTTGTAAACTTAACCACAAAGTAGCCATGGCCAATATTGATGAGCTTAATAACTCCACGTTTAGCCCAAAGAGACTGGACTCTAGCTTCAAGTGCCTTATACCCAATGCTTCTTCCCAAAAGGTTAATAATCACAGAGTTCTTCCAAGATTTATACATGTGTTTCTTCATTCTTTTAGAGAAAACAAAGGTAGGGAAGTTCCAAGAAGGATTTTCAATAGTCTTGCAAAGGGGCTCCTCATCGTCGGATATAGCATCATCGGAGAGAGCCTCTTCAGCACCATTCGTCCCTTCAGCTCCAGGAGCAGCAACCTGGTTTACCCCCTTCAAATTATCTACAAAGGAGGTAACTCCTTTAGAAAAATTCTGTAGCGCCATGTTCAACCGAGGCCCTTGCTTATCCTTATTAGACTCTCCAGCCGGCGCACCATTTTTAATTTTCTTCGAGCTACGAGCCAGCAAATCCTCCTCCTCAGCAGAGGAAGGTAGTTTCAGAGTATCACTTCCAGAGAGAATGGGAGACGCCATTACGATTTTTTTCAGCGTTTCTTTTGTGTGTCTTACTTCCACTGCTAAGGTGTGAACTGCTCCTGGACTATTGTTTTTTTTTTATAGAAGAAAAGTTTTGGAAGGGTACGACGCCAGTCCCCTACCAAGGCCAGGGCACGGCCCCGGACTTTATGAGCACTTACTGGGGACTTACGAGATCGCCTACTAAAGGAGTCTCAGCGATGGCAGAGGGGATCGAACCCACGACCCAAGGGCCTAGTCCTAGATCCCTTACCATCTGTGCCAACTCCTGGACTATTGTTGGATATAAGATAATGAGTATTTTGACTGGGTTGAAAAACTAGGCCTTTTGCGTTTTCGGATAGGCTGAAAAAAACAGACTCTTGCATAATGCGCTGATGTGATTTCAATTGCTGATGCTTCACGTGGCCCATATAACTCTTTTGTTCTTTTTAAAACAACATTTTATTTGCAATTAAACTTAATTGCAATTATTGAATAATCATGGAAATAAATCCTTAATTAATATAGGGATTTTTCCTTCCCAAATTATTTTTCCTAGGTCCTAAAATATTAATCCAATAATATTTAGGCCTAAAATTATCACTTACAAATATTCCTTGAATTTATTCTTTTCCCGAAATAAATTAAGGAAAAATAGGCCTTAATTTTTATTTTAACCCAAATTTCATAATTTAAACTTCCCATACAATATTCCAATATTCCAATCCCAGAAATTTGGGATGTTACAAAGAGTGTGTAAGAGGAGATGATGCCTATTTAAACTGTCATTAGAGGGCCTTGCATCAAGTAAGAGTTTCCATATAAAGAGCAATTCAGCTTTCATTCTCACTTTTTTTTAAAAAAAAAATTACTTATTTATTTGGAACTAATATGTTATTTGTGTTACCTTCTTACAATTATCCTTAGTATTTAATTAGATGTCTAAAGTAGTAATTGAGCCAAAATTTAGTCTATATTGGCAGTGTTTTCAATTCGATCATTTTTTTTCTAGACGATTTTGGATTATCTGGTTTATTTTGGCTTTGAGTATAAAAAATCTAAATAAATTGAATCCCAAAAATTATTACAAGAAACGGTACTTTTATATCAAACTCAGTGCATAACACGAGCAAATAGCCTAGCATAATCAAACCTATAACTTCTCACTTTGCATACCACTAAGTCATAAGTTATTGGTAAAATAATTTTTGTACTAAAAAAGTAGGGGAAAATGATAATAGTCACTACTACAAAAATTGTGATATATGACAGTTATCATATATCACGGTTTCAAACCGATATATATGCAGGCAATAAAAAAGCTCAAGTGTGGATACATTACGATTCTAAAATATTATTTATTCCGGACCTATTATAACGGTTATAATATAACACTCGTTATGTATTCAGGTTTAATGAGGCCATGATCTGCCTATTGCTATGATAATAATTAACGGATGCATGTAAACAACCGTCATAATATATGGCAATGCTTGCATGATATATAATAATATCATTTTACAACCGTTATTTATTCAGTAACATACATATTAGTTTAAATACAAGAACCATGACTTTTAATAAACTTAATAATGGTCTCACATAGACAATTGTTATGAAATAAGTACATAAATAACGGTTTATGAACAAGAATCATGAACATTTATAATACATAACGATTTATTTATAATAACTATGATATATGGATATAAGGCTCTTCAAGTGAGAGTTTTTAAGCTAATTGGCCTCTCTCTCTCTCTCTCTCTCTATATATATATATATATATATATATATATATAATAGAATAATACTACCTCCAACATCATGTGGCTATGCAATTTCGCATGGATCATGACATTCTAGGCTTTATAAGGAGAATCAATGATAACTGTTGACGTATATAAGTGATGATGTAATTGGTAACATACATATAATTGTTGGCAGGAATTAATCCTTGGAAAGTAAGGACTTTGGGGAAAAAACATGTACCCATTTCAATAAAGGCAGAAGGTATGCAAACCCTTAATTTCTTTTTTCCCCATCTTCCTTGCTTTCTAGGCTTAATTGTTGAAGAGACACAATATATATGTAAACAATTACATTATTATTATTATTGTTGTTGTTGTTGTTGTTGTTGTTGTTGTTGTTGTGTTTGTGTGTGTCACTACAAAAAAAAGGTCAATTCATAGCGGTTAAAATGGCATATTTGTCGCGATTATAACCACTAAAAATGCCTGTAGTAGCGGTTCAAGAAACCACTACAAAACACATCATGGCAAACTGTTTTTTAGCTGTTTGACACAATTATTGCTACATATTCCATTAACCGCTACTGTAGCTGTAGCGGTTAAACACAACCGCCACTATATGAAGCTGTGCTGATGTCGACGTGAGACATTAGTAGCAGTTCCTTAAACCGCTACAAAGTGAACTTGACATAACTTGTAACGGTTACTGAACCGCTACTACTTTTATACAAATGCAACAAAAATTTAAAATTATTGTGTGGCAGTTATGTGACCGTTAAAAATGTTTCCCGCCATTTTTTGGGGAAAAATGTTTTGCTACCAATTTTAATTCTTTTTCAATTTTTTATAATTTGTAGTTGTTTTGAAAACCGCTACAAAGCATTAAGACTTTTTTTTGTAAGAATCTTGCTTCGATTTCAAAATTTAATTCATATTTGTAGCGGTTAGTAAACCGCTACAAATTTATAAAAGTAAAAAAAAAATTAATTTGTTTTCAATAATTATATTTAATTAATTAAATATTTTATTATCAATAATTTATATTTTTAGTGATATTTGATTATATATATTTATTAAATAGGTATATTTTATTGTGGATTGATTTAAATAATATTTAATTTTAAAAATAATGTGTGTGAAAATAAATAGAATAATGTGTATGAAAGTAGATGGAATAATGTGTGTAAAAGTAGATGAAATAATGTGTGTAAAAGTGAAAAGAAAATTGAAAAATAATCATACAATTGTGAAGTAAAAAAAAAATAGAATCACAAATGTTGAACAAAAAAATAAATATTGCAATAATTATCATATTTTATCCGGTTGAACAACACTTACCTGGTTGAAACACTTAGTCTCTTTGAGAAAATGTAGAAATTTGAGAGAAAACAAGGAAAAAACGTGTTAGAAAACAAAAGTCGAGTATATTAAATGTGGTTTGGTAGGAGTGTCAATGTATTGGTATTTATGTACATGTTTTGTAGCGGTTGATGTTGCGCTTTCTGTGTCGTATAATATTAGTAGCGGTTAAGGCCACGGTTTTGTAGTAGTTATATATTGGTCGCGGTTATATTTTGTTTTGTAGCGGTTATATTTATAACCGCTACAAATAAGTTTAAAAAAATTACAGTTCAAATCGTAAGTTACAAATAAGTTTATATATATATATATATATATATATATATATATATATATATATATATATATATAAGATTACAAATTAAATCGTAAGCATAATTTTAATTTTTTCTCTCAATCTTCGTCACCGTCCCTACAAAAAAAAAAAGGATAGAATGTTACTTGTGAGTTGAATATGTTTGAACACAAATAAACTTTAGTTAAATGTTATTATTTCATAGATTGTATATTAAAAAACATACCAAACTATAGGTAAATTGTCATCGTCGTCGGGGAAGAAGTAATCAAAGCTGACGGGCTGGAATAGCTCACTCTCGTAGGCTACTTTATTAGCATTGCCCATGTGTAAAGGTTCGGAAGCTTTAAATGAACCACTATATGCCCATCCTTGTACCTCTCATCGGCAACATAATAAACATGATGGGCGGGCCTCTAAGGCAAGAATATACGGCTCATCATCTTCAAACTAACCAGTGCAAATGAGCCGGGAGAAATTCACTGATGTGATGCCTAAGTCGTCAGTCGTGACTCCCCAGGACGTTGTCGTATTCACCCACAAACATTTGAACAGTATCATGGTGAAAAGACCTATGTAATTTATTTTGACCACATCAAGCAACTTTTTGTAATACGAAACGCCATCAAACTGCATGTTCTCGTCACTGCTGCTCGCATAACTCCTCGTCCCAAATTGATAAATCAAGTTGATAACTTTAGTTCAGCTTTTGTAACTCGAGTTCTTTGAGAATCTAAATTGTCTTTAATCTACAAACTCAAGTTCTTATGATGTCAACTCAAGTTCATATCTTAATGAACTGAGGCGTTTGAAGTTAAAGTACAAAAACTCAAGTTCTTTTCAACCAACTCAAGTTTGAAACTCGAGTTCATGTGAACAATGATGACAAGCCGTTGTCTATGAGATTTCAAATGAATCAATCTTCAATTACTGCTTTCCATTACTATTAAGAATTATTCTTAAGATGCTTTTAACCCATTTACTAGTGATTTCAATTAGTAAGATGAATATTTAAACAAAAGCATCATAAAGCAACTTTGCTGTTGGATGCATTTAATGTAAAGCAAAAAAATAGAGCTGCAGACAAAATGAACACCAGAGCAGTCAAAGTAAACCTTGTCATAGGTACCCATTTTGGCGAAAGAACTCTACTATTTGCATAAGTCAACTTCTGTTCAAACCCAAGGGATTTACTAATAACGATGAGACGAAAGCAACGAAAGTCGAAAAACTCAATCTAACGGAAAACATTATGAGTCTAATGGAAATATGAATATATCTCAACAGTTATCTTCTCAAGTCTCAACGATCATCTAAGGAAGCTGATATATAAGTTCGAAGCATTTAATTCACCAACTACCAAAACTTTGTGCAATTAATTCGATATTATTGCAATTATGTGTTTCACTTAATCTAGTCAATATCTTCGGATATAATTGTACTTCAGTGTTTATCATTTATCTACTAAGTGAGGAGTTTAAACACTTGATTATTATTTGATTATCTGGTTAATCTCAAGGTTGATGAACCTTGAGTGTGGGTGTACAATTACAACTTGTAAGGGGGAATGAGTCCTAGTGAAAAATGATCATCTCGAGTATGAGTGTGCGTGCAATTGTATTTGTGTTAGTAAGATAGTGAAAGACCCAGTGGATCTAGGGACTGGACGTTGGTCAACGAGTTAGATCGAACCAGTATAAATTCTCTATGTCTCTCTCTCTCTCTCTGTCTCTTACTCTGTTTTACTGCTCTTAGAGTTAATATGAAAAAGATTTTTAAATCACCTATTCACCCTCCCTCTAGGTGATATTTCATTTACACCAATCCCAGAACAACAATCATATATGCACACAGCAATGACAGCAGAGCACACAGCAAGTTCCGGATCCACAACGCTGGGAAAACAACAATTGAATGCAATACACGCATGTCCCAAACACGGATCCACAATCATGGTAAAAACATGCACACACAGACATGTTAAGGATATGAGATTAAAGTTACTACATGGTTGATTTTTAACCTAACAATTTATCCCGGTCTCCTTAATACCTCCGGCAGTGATACTTCATAAAATATTAAAGGGTAAAGGTGCAAAAATGCACATGTGCTTTACCCTCGGGAGCGCTCAACACCATTTTTTTTTTGCGGAGCAAAAATACACATGTGGTTACATTTCAAGAGCAAAAGTCACACAAAACCTTTAAACACTGGTTGTTGACTATTAAATAACTATGTTTAACTGTTAATGCTGATTAGGACTAAGAATGAACCATGGAAAAAATTAGGGGACAAAAAAGCTAAGAACAAATTTGGTCGAAATCAATCGGATAAATCGAATTGCTTAACCATTCGTTGCTTCCCTTCTACAATTAGGTTTCTCAAATTGCTTCATCAATCTGTAAGCTAAGGAGAACTAAATATACATATATAATCTCAAAATTCCAGATGAAAAAAAGCTTAAAACAAATCTAGGATCTGTAATCTCATCGATCTGTAATCTGGGATCTGTAAGCTAATGTAACAAACCTGGTCATGATTCGAGTTAGGAGAACGAACAGGACCCAGTGTGTCGGAGGGCAATAGGAATTCAAAACTTAAAACATGAACAATTCGGATTTTTCTCAAGAACATAGAGATTATCTAAGGGATGACGGCAAAAATGGAGGAATTCAAAAAACAAACATATATAATCTCAAAATGTAACCTATTATTAGGAGAACCTGAAGCTTCAAGGCTGGTGGAAATTGTTACTTCTTGTTCAAATCATCAAGCCAGATGGTAGGCGATCCATAAAGCTGAGGTGGTGTTGTTATTAGGGAAGACAAGAGGCACGACGGATGATGGAGGCGATCTATGCTTGGTCTTCAATTCTCTCTGTTTTTGACGGAAGAAAGACGAAAAATGGGACAAAATAATAAATTATGGAGTGAGCATCAAGCTTCAGTGCTCACAGACTAAAGAAAGAGCCCACGAATCACGATCGATAAGAACCCACTCCTAGAAAAATTAAAGAATAAAGGAAAATAGTAGAACTATAAGCGAAATAAAGAAAGAAACTGAGAGACAGAGAGCAAGAAAATGCAATGGTGTGTGGTTGGTTTGTAAAGCGCAGAGTATAATGAATTAAAATGGGAAGATGAGAGAATGGCAGTCACTGGGATCAATATTTCTGGGTTTAAAAGAACAAGACTTAGGAGGCAAAACCCACAATTCTTTGTCGATGCTTTAGCCAATTTGACCTTCCTACAATCATTCAATGCGTCCAAGTTTCTTCTTCCTGGTCCTAGTGTGGCTGAGGACGGTGGAGTTGAGCAAGAAATTGTTACTTGGTCATCGTCGAAGTTACAAATCATCAAGCCAAATGGTAGGCGATTCGTGGAGCTAAGGTGGCGTTGTTGTTGGGGAAGAGAAGAGGCATGGCGAATGATAGAGGCGATCTGTCAAGTGTGGCTGAGGACGGCGAAGCTGAGCAGGAATCTATCTTGTTCACCACCCTCCTCAGGCGGCTTAGCAGAGATGGACTGGTTCTTCTTATTCATGTTCGATTGCTCTTTTTGGTCAAAAAGAAGAAGACGCAAGTGAAAGACAGCTGGCAAATTCCCAATCCTGCCACGCATTACTTAATCTTGGCACAATGGAAAAAATAGGGCAAATTAAATGGACGTTTTGTCTTTTAACGGTATGTGTGACTTTTGCTCATAAAATGTAACCACGTGTGCACTTTTGCTCCCCAAAAAAGTATATGGTGCTCAACGCTCCCGAGGGTAAAGCATATGTGTGTTTTTGCACCTTTACCCAATATTAAATAAGATCATTATTAATGTAACTCTCTATGTCTTAACCAAAAACAACAATAATATAAACAATTAAAATACTATCTATGTATATTACAACCATCAGTCACCAAACCCTTCCTCCGATGCTACTCCATCGCCTTGTCCTTCTCACCATGTTTATCACCCCGCTATCTTCCTGAACTAGTAACAACTTTTGGGATTCATAATTGAATTCCAGTGTAACAATTAATCTCATATTCAAAACATGTACAGTATATGAAAGTCAACCATAACCAAGAATAATAATCAAACCAGCATTTAGCATATATCACAAGCAACTAAATAATGCACATAGTGATGATTGCATAATAGTACACAGCAAGGCACATAGCCAATCCCGGAACAACAATCATATATGCATACAACAATGACTATAAAGCACACAACAAGTTTCAAATCCACAGTGCTAGGAAAACAACAACTGAATGCAATACACGCATGTCCCAGACACAGATCCACAATCATGGTAAAAACATGCAAACACAAACATATTAAGGATATGATATTAAAGTTACTACCTAGTTGATTTTTAACCTAACAATTTATTTCGGTCTCCTTAATACCTCCGGCAGTGATACTTCCTAAAATATTAAATAATATTCATTAATACTTCCTAAAACGTTTTTTGAAATTTTTCAAAAGACACAATTCTTTGCTCTCTTGGGTGCCAACCTTATCCAACCAATTTTATAAATCAATTTCAAGAAAAGCCACAAATGACCCAGTCAAAAATCCAATTATTTTAACAAAACTAAACAGTATATTAATTTTTAATGTAATTAAATCACATGATTTAATTATATTAACAACTAAAATGTCAACCTCATCAGTCTAATTCCTTGTGTAAATTGATGTTAAAAAAATATAAAAATTTAATTGTACAATTTTGACATATAATAAATATACTAAAATTTTAACAAAGGACAAAAAAGTAATTTAAAATTTAGTCATTATTTACAACGCAAAGAAAATTTTTAAAATACAAGTATGATTGTAAATCTAGAATGATATATTTCTCCTTTTTTGAGTTTTTTTGGGGAAAATTCTTTAAGGTCCCAAGAGATCAAGAAAATGTCAAAAAAGTCTCAGAAAATTTTGTTGTCACAAAAGTTTTATCAACAACTCCATCATTAGGGCATCAACAACTCCATCCGTGAGTTTCAACTCTACTGATGGAGTTGTTAATGTGATTTTTGTGACATCAGAAATTTTTTATGAGATTTTTCTGACATTTTATTGATGCCTTAAGACTTTAAAATAATTTTTCCTTCTTTTTTTTTTTGTCAGCTTAAAAGGATAACCCCGTCATCCATTACAACTATTGCCAAATGTAATATTTAAGAGAAATTGCACCTAAGTCTAAGTAAGAGAAAATATGATAAATTGGTCCATTGAAATCTCAAAATTATAGTGAAGTCTCCTGGAACTTTTTTGCATTATTTTCCTTATGTAAAAAGACATAAATGCCCAATGAAGGCTCATGGATTTGTCATTTTAGGCACATGGAATTGTCAAAACATGCTCATGGACTTGTCAAAACAGGTTCATGGGCTCATTTGTCAATAGATCCACATGGACTTGTCAAAACATGCCCATGAACTTTTCAAAAGAAATTTATGGACTTGTCAACACAGGCACATGGGGACATTTGTATCTTTTCACATATGAAAAATATTGCAAAAAAATCCCACAAAACTTCACTTTAATTTTATGATTCCAGTGGATCATTTTGTTGTAAATTCTTTTGCTCAGGACCTAGGTGCAATTTTTTCAATATTTAATCCACTATTTTTCAAACATAGTAGGTTAATCTGCTGGACTAGCACTAGTAGGACAATGTGGATTTTTCTTATTGGACAATCCAAAAAATGTTGCCAAAAAGTTACAAATATTTCAAGGAAACTGAAGAATACCTAAGAATTGCTTGGCCGGCTACAGAGTCAAGAGACTAATGAGATGCAAGCAACTCATGATCATTTGACTTGAAAAATGGTATCAACAAGAGTATTTAATTAACTTCCTTGATACGACTTAACCTTCAAACCTTTATTTAAAGTACAGCACAATTACTTGTGAATGGGACAATCCTTTCTACTACATGCCGTACCCATGAAGCCTTCATCTTCTTCTTCTTCTTTCCCAAATTTCTTCTCTCTGTTACTCTCATTTGCAGCTACCTTCACAATTTCTTCTGGTAAAGCGGTTACCTTTGATGGCTTGAAAAACTACCATGAAATTAAACTCCCCAACGTTACAGGCCCTGAAAGTTTGGCCTTTGACTGTAATGGGGAGGGGCCATATGTTGGTGTATCAGACGGTAGAATTCTCAAATGGAAAGGATCAACTCACAAAGGTTGGATTGAGTTTGCTATCACCTCACCACACAGGCAAGAATCTCAAAAATTTTCTTTCATATATATATATATAACTCTTCATCAATTTTGAGTTAAAGATTATCAGTAGTATGTGGAAATCTGTAATGGCCGGGTTTGGATCGTTTGTGTGGTGGAAGTATGTGTTCCTTAGTTTGAATCCTATGGAACTTGTCCGTATGAGTTGAGCTCGAAATCTTATAGCCCTTTATATCTACCATGTAGGATTTTGGGTCTGCTCTTAATGGACCGGACTATTTTAATGAGGGTTTCCCACCCAATTATGAGGATTGTTTATTTGAGAACAAGTAAGGAATATGTTTGGTACATTCCATTGTCCTATAGTTAAGAGTGATTGCATGTTCTTAAAAATATTGCTGACCTTGCACTATAGGTATGGGGTCTCCCTCAGTTATTCCCTCTCTAGACATTGAGTTTTCTGGCTATCTCTCATTCTCTCTCTTGTACACCACTATCCCTCATTCTGACTTGCTCTTGTATCCGCAACCCAGTATGCTTTCTCCCCTTTATTTTTTGAAACTACCTAACTTCTGTGATGTATTACTGCATGAATCTCTGAAGAACTAAATTAGGGGTTGTACAGTTTATCAACTTGGGAAACTCATCAGTGTATATGCAATTTCTTGGTTTTTACTGAAAATGTGTTCATTCCAAATGTTTGATTATATTATAGGGACAGGAAACTATGTGATGGATCAACAGATCCAAACAAGGAACCTACATGTGGAAGGCCATTGGGACTCAAATTTGACATGAAAGCATGCAATCTTTATATAGCAGATGCATACTTTGGCCTCCTAATGGTTGGCCCTAGTGGTGGTGTGGCCAAGCAACTGGCCATTTCTACTGATAATGATTCTTCTCCCTTCAAATTCCTAAATGGCTTGGACGTTGATGACCAAACTGGTGTTGTTTATTTCTCAGATAGTAGCACTGTGTATCAAAGAAGGTATTCTTTATTCCTTTTCTGCCTTGAAATTCCATAGGTGTCTATGGGACTGGGAGCTCAACAGAATTAGGCCGTTCAAATCTGATTTTGAACTGTCGAATAAAAAAAATGTGACCCGTAGCCTGTGATCCCTAGAGAGAGGGTAAAATGTCCGGTGTGGATGGGGGGTAGCCACAAACATGGAAAAAAAATGGGTAGTTAAAAATTTAACTCCTCTCATAATGCACCAACTTCCAAAATTTCATAAGCAAAGGCAAGTTGAACTTCCTTTTAGATAAATGAATTTCATATCTACTATTTACATTTGGCCAAAAAAAAAATATATACAATCTGAAAAAAATAGTATGAGTTTAATCTTGAGTTAGCAAAAGGAGTTTTGGAATGTTAAAAGTTGAAGTCAAACAGACCCAACTTCTAGCAAACTAGCTTTTATAACCAAAAGGTTTTTTAGAAGCCAAATATGCATGAATCATTACATATGCATAATGAAAGCTTAGAAAGATTTATAGGCATCATCGATGAGACTAGGAGGTTTATTCTTAAGAATTGACATTTATAATGATTCACCATAGAGATAGAGAGGAAATTTGTCTCACCGACCATTTAGCAAGGATTTCTTATAGGATGATTAATAATTTTTGTATCCTTGATCAAACCTGAGAGTGATGAAGGAGTTTAGGATTCCTTTTCTGTAACCAATAATCCCTTTTGGTAATGTATTCAGTATTTATTCAAAAAATAATGAAAGCTTAGAAAGCAACTTGATATAATCATTTGAATTTCATTTATGTGAAAGGGAAGGGAACATGATATCGCAAAAAGGAGATAAGACTGGGAGATTATTGAAATATGAGCCAAGTAGCAAGAAAGTAGAGATCTTGCTTCAAGGCTTGGAATTTGCAAATGGTGTGGCTTTGAACAAAGATGGCTCATTCCTTCTAATAGCAGAAACTGTAACAGGCAAGATTCATAAATTTTGGCTCGAAGGCTCAAAGACTTACACTTCAGAACTCTATGCAACACTTGAGAGACCACCTGATAACATAAAGAGAAACAAGAATGGAGATTTCTGGGTGGCACTATATAGTAACAGAACAACATCATCAGTTCAAACTCAGAAATTAGGGGAAGACCCAGTGGAAGTGAAGTTAGATTTGAAGAGAAAGATTTTGGAGATTCTGGATGGAAGAGGACGTCCTGAGCTTCAGTTTGTCAGCGAAGTTCAAGAACATCATGGGAGGCTATGGATTGGATCCTCTGTCAATTCCTATGTAGCTGTAATTAAAGTATAATTACTTTGATGGAAAATACGGTGGAAATTAAAGTCCCTGTTTAAAAATTGTATCGACTAAAAAGACCTCATATGTTTTTATGCATAGAAAGTAATACAAGATTTTATGCATAGAAGGTACTAGTACTCAAATCCATATCCTTTTGGCTAATAAAACTTTTAAACAAGGGTTTTTTCACTGTTTTTGCCTACTTTTTAAATCAGTGATATTCTTGCCTCAAGATACTATGAATAAATCTTTAGTCAAAAGATTGTACAGTATGCTACTAAATGAAGATAGACTATTACTTTTATAAGCTTTTTTCTTAAAACAAAAAAAAAAACATAATCTTTGCCAAATTAAACTAGGTTTCTTTTCAAGTTCTGATGTCACTTTTAATGAAACTTTCTTCCTCCACCTTATCTCTCATTTTCAATTATCCTACTCTTTCTGTTCATTACTATGAGGCACTAACTACCATTTCTCATGGATCAAGTAATGGAAGTTAGGTCATTAAATTGGTCCAAAATTTATAAATGTTTCCAACTTTACCCCTACAATTTAATGATGTGGATTTAAATGAGTAGGTTAAAAATGAAGATATAATGGGAAGATAGCAATAATTGAGTTAGTTCAAAATAGTTGGTACCTTATAATAAGAACAAAAAACTGCTAGTAGTTAGTTACTTATAATAAGGAGAAAAGGGAGTAATTTGTTAATAATTTTCAAATTTGGACACCTTAACTTTTCCACCACTTATTTATTCCTCTGTATCAGTGTAGATTCACAATACCTAGAACTGATCTTCAACATAACTGTTTTCAGCAATTAGTTTATCCTCAAGATAGTTGCTTTAGTATCTTCATCCAATTCCCATCTTAGTTCTTTTGTAATTTCTTAAAATATCAGTTGCATCATGTTTATCCCCAACCTATGAATCTTCAATTTCTGTTCATCTCTTTTTCTTCTTGTTCTTGTTCTTGTTCTTCTTCTTTCTTTTTTTTTCTTTTTTCTTTTTTGAGCTCTTGCATATGGGGAAATTGTGGTAAAGGTATCTGGGACTCACCGTTTGATTAAAAAGTCAGGTTTGATTTATTGTCTAAATTGAAAATTAATTCCTCTCACCCGACTCAAATTCATGGAAAGAAAATTCTCAAATACGCTCCCTCTATTTTTCACATCAGAGGAGTTAGTCCCTGCTGTTTAGAATTTGTAGGCAAAGTGTCAAAACAGAGTAATCAATATTAATATAATGACTGATAAAGGTTCTGGTATTTTTCTAATCCCACTTTTATTTTTCTAAACCATAACAGCTAAGTTTGATACTTTAACATAGAAGTGAACATAAACCCTGTTCATACAATCATTAAAAAACAAAGAAAGGCAAAAAAAAAAAGAAGAAGAATATAAAGCAAGGAACTTTCTAAAAATAACATGTTAGCACTTTATTCCAGCACAATCAAGCCGGTAGAAGAAGAATAAGAGAAATGTTTGATTGCTGTTACAAATATAAATAAGTAACACAGTAATATTAAAAAAATAGAAATAAATGTGGTTGTATTCATATAGCTCTTGGAGGCTTTTCCAATAATGCAGAGAGGTAAACCTCATCCTGTGACTTTGGAGATATAGCCCACTTATGCTTCTTGTACCTCAGTTGTAGAAACATGTAAACATAGTCATCCAAATCCTTTTTGCTACAAAAGAACCTATCTATCCATAACAACCCTCCAGGTCTAAGGATCCTGTCCCAATCATAAAGGACAAAGTCCAAGAGCAAAAGGTCAATCCAACCATCAAGAAATCCACCAGTGTGAATCAAATCCATAGTGTTATCAAACAATGGAATCCTTTGGTTCAAAGTGACATAAAGAGGAATCAAACCCCTTAAAGCTATCATCTCATTGAAAGGTGCCCCTAAATTTAAAGCAGTGGTCACAATAGTCACATTATGTTCCCTCATTCTTGCAGCAAAAGTCCCAGTTCCTATCCCAAAATCTAGACCAATCCTTATTTCCCCAGGCTTAATACTTAGAACATCAGTTATCAGAAAATCTGCTAAAACTGAACTATTTGTGACCCATTTCAGCTTTTCCCTTTCCATCTCAAAACAACCAACACATTTGGAATAACCCCTTTTGGGGTTTTTGCTTGATAAGCACTGAAAGTTTCTGCATTGATAATTCCCCCACCTCACATTCCTATCATCTGGTAGCTTCCAAAGTGACTCATTTATAGGGTAGGGATTTTGGTATACCTTTGAAGCTCTTGTTAAACATCTTCTTCGAGGCAAAGGATCACACCCATTGAGCATAAGTTTCTGAGCTAAATTCCAGTCATCATCACAATAGGACCCAATATCATAGTCCATGTATTGTTCTAGTTCCTTCTTGAGTAGGACACATGCATGCCCTATTGTGTTATAAACCCTCTCTGAACCAAACACATTGAGCTTCACTTCTTCTTTGTTCTCCTTTGGGGTTATGTACTTTCTGATCTCCTCTGTGATGAAGAAATTGATCAAAGGGTATTCTTTTATTGCAGAGTCATTTCTGATTCCTTCAGATTTTGGAAGTCTGATCAATCTGAGAGCAACATTGGAAGCATGAAGTGGTTTGAGTATTTCTTCCTCCAAGTACTTCATGTCCAATACTATGGCCTTGTCTTTCTCCATTTCCTGTGATTTTGTCTCAAGCTTGGCTTGTAAAGTTTCAAACTTTTCCAAAACTTCTTCAACTCTGTTAGACAGTGATTTTGTGTCAAAACCTTCTAAAACCTGCTTGGAAATGTAGAAACTGTGGCATAGATCTGAATTTTTGAAGAAAAAACCAGCATAGTAGAATCTTATGAGGCTTAAAATGCTTACTAATATAACCATACCTCCCAAAATTATCTGCAGAAAACCCATTATTCTGGTTAGTTTGCGTCTGGGAAGGCATGACCTCCCCATTGGGATCTCTGAGGAAAAGAATGAAGAATAAGAATGGAAATCAAAACAAACAAGAAAAGTGGAAAATGAAAGTAGAGGTTTTTTTTTTTTGAAGATTTTAGAGAGTTGAAGGCTTGAAGCTTATTGCCCTATCCATAAGCTAAAGTCATCAATCTTTGATAAATAAATTGATCATTGAAATTGGGTGTCTTGAGTTTGCTTCTCTAGCTAAAAAGTTAATAATTCTGTATTTATAAAAGAAAATTTAATTCCAATTTTGATTTGAGACTACGATTTGTCCAACATTAGTTGTACTGAATGGATCTGTGGAGCGTGCCAAATAAAAAAGGGGCATTTTTTCAAGTTATTTAAATATTTTAAAATATCAAATCAGTTTTTTTAAAAAAATAATAACATGATAATTCTGCTTATCTTCAGGCTATTCATATCAAATTTAGATTGTTTTGTGTTATTTGTTAACATTTAATCTACATTATACTTGCTGAAAATTAAGGTCAACTTTTTAATTTTACTCATCCCTTCTTGAAGTATGGAAAAATCATTCTATTTCTTTCAAAATTATTTTTTAAAAAAATATTAACATTTAAGCCATGAGTGAAACAGATCAATATGAACATTGCTTATCCGATCCATGCTCAAAATGAGTAATAGATTAACTTTTGATTGATATTTACTTTTAATAACTCAGATGAGGTTTATGAATAAATTTTGGAATTCTATATAGTGAGAAGTTTACTGTTTTTTAAGGAAAAAAATGTAAATCCTAATCCTATCTTTCTTGAATTTGGTATAGTTCTTGTGAGGATCTTCACCCCCTTCTCTGATGAATTTGATTATATATCTTTTTCTCATGACAATGAATTTAATAATATATCAAACGAAGTATAAAGAGGTGAATTGAACTTTAAACTTCGGCCAATTTAGATTTTTAGCATCATTAAAAATAAAAAAGACTAAATATTAAATTATAGACATTAAGTCAAACTTGACACATGATTCATCCATAACCGAAATGAAAGTTTGTGCAAGAAAAATGCTAGAAAATATATGAGATCCAGTTCTAGTGGAGGAAAAATCTTAATTTGCAAGCAATAACACATGAAATCTGTAATATTTTACAACTTGAAATTAATTGCCTATATTACTCAAGGTAGTGCATGCATGAACCCATAATCAATAAACTATAATATTAGTGAATTTTACCTAAATAATTTCTTAATTTTCATTTTAAAAGCAAGGTATAGTTTAGAATATTTAAAAAAAAATTAATATTCTGAAAAAACAATACTGAAAAAATTGCCCATAAGTCGCAAATTTAAAAATTAAATACATATAGGTCCATTTAATTTCATGTAACACAAATATAAGTCTCAAGGGAATTAATATTTAAAAGTTTTACATGTAAATAATTGTGCAAAAAATGTGAAAATTTAACTTGTAAACATCATATTATTGAGTTTGACTAGTAAATAACGTGATTTGGTTTATAAATATTAAATCTCTTGGATTGTAATAGTATTAAATAAAATTTTAAAGAACATAATATATTTTAATTTTATTATCAGGGACTATTGGTAATTTTCTCAAAAACCAATATACAAAAACTCAAATAAAACTATAAAAGTGTAGATCTATATGACTACTATAAAGTATAAACGCGTGAGAAAAGCATTGGATTGTCGGAACCCAACTCAGAGAATTAGAATTTTTTTAAAAAAAAAAAATAGAACAAAAGAAGAGGTTGGAGTGCAGCCCAAATCCTTTTCTCTCATTTTTAAAAAAATAAAAAATAAAAATGGCCCGAAATATAATCCAAAGATACTTGGACTTGGGGCATAAAACCAAGTATGTTCTGACAATTTTATCATTTGCCTCATTGACTATTAGCATGGTAGTTAAAATCTCGTTTTATCATTGTGATTTTATGTTTTTATGATTTTTTTTCATTAAATCGATTTTACTAATTTTTCAAACGTTTTTAAGTTTTTACGATTTTACGTTTTTAAATTTTTTATATCTCTTCCAATTTTACATAAAATCTCAATTTTAACAACCTTGACTATTAGATTAAAATCTAATGATCGACATTTAATATTTCATTCACATTCTTCTCTCCATTTCTTTATCATCATTCTTTCCATTGTAATAATGTTTTTATAAAATATTAAATGTAGATCAACTAGGTATTAATTTAATGGTCTTGAAGTCGGATAAAGGATGAGAATGTGTGGGAAAAGGTTCCACTCGAACACCCCATTTTTATCGACAGTTTTTTTACCATAGTGTTTTTCATTCATTCCATGCTTATAATTAATTTGAATTTTCACAACCAATTAGCTAGAGAACTCATTTGTTTATATTATAAAAATTAGTTAAGTTAGTTAATTATAAAAAATTTGTGTTTATTTTGTTAAAATACCATGTTTAAAATTGTGTGCATTAAAATTGTCTATTAATGGAAACCTATTTAATATGTACAATTAATAAGAATATTTTGAGAAAATATATAATTTTAGAAAACAAAGTAAATTAAAATGTTATAGTATTTAAGACCCAAGCGAAGTCTTAATTTAACTTATACTACCACCGGTAAAAAATATAAAAAAATAAATAATTAAATTACATAATTCAAAAGATTAATTAAAATTTGTCAAAAGACAATAAATATGTTAAAAAAAATATAACTTACTTTCCTAAAAAGTCACTATTTATGGAGAGGGACGTGAATGGGGGAGAGAATGAGTGGAAATAGATATGAAAGAGAATGAGTGGGAAAAAAAATAAATGAGTGAGACATATAATTAATTAGACGTAAAATTGGAAAATTTTCTTAAATCATGAGATAAAAGCAATGTAGCTCTTGTATAAAAAAACCACACGCCCTTATGAGTTTGACTCTTATATTTTGAATAAGAGGGAGCAAGGTAGTCAAAAACGTGTGTTACCACGTAAAAAATGCGTTTTTGCGTTTTATTTGGAGCATCCCGTGTTTCGTTTCAGTATAAAACGCAGATAATGTGAAAACGTTAAAAATGCCGATTTTAAACGCAAAAACGTAAAAGCGAAGCGTTTTTTAAAAAAGCGAAAAAACATACAGAGTTAAGAACAACTGCTCCTATTTGTCTCCAGCGGCGCACCTGATTTCTTTTCTTTCTTTTCAGAATCGCACTCCCCTCTGTGCGACGCTCTTCCATTTCCGGCGCTGTTTAGACAAGGCTCGCCGGCGGCCTTGGTGGTGAATGACGCCGCCAGCGAGGGAGAGGAAGAAGAGGGTCGAAGGCCTCTCGCATGCGGCACTCCTTGAATCTTGACTGTGCGTCTCTCTCTCGCCTCTCTTCCCAACCGTGCGTCTCACACTCTCGCGCGGCTGTTTCTTTTTGCTATAGCTTTTAGGTTTTCAATTGATTCCCAATAAATTTCCCCAAACGGTGGCATATGCAGCATAGGAATAGGAAGAATAGATAACAAACATTAAAATAATAGATAATAATACTAATAATAACAATAATAATAATAAGATCTGAAGAATCTTTTCCTTATCTTACTCCATTTAAATATTTTTCTTAAATCGTTATTATTTATTATTAGCACTATTATTTTATTGAAATTTATATTTTAAATTGAAATCCCCCAAATAATATATCCAAAATCCAAATTGATATATCTTAAAATCTCAATAAAATCTATTTAATTTAGCATTGATGACTTCCAAAAATATCTCAAAACATATCTCAAATCAATTAAAAATGAGAAGTTATCAATATTACTATAATCAGTATATGTATGGATGATGACAGGTGCATTATTTTTTTTGAATTTTTTATATATATTTGTAGGTAAAATATACGTTTTGTATTACAATTTTACGTTTTACGATTTTTCATTCTCCTTCCGTTTTTAGGTAAAAACTACGCTTTCACTACCAGGAGTATATATGATTGGAGAAAGTAATAATAATTCGTATTGGACAAGAAGAAAGAAGTAATTGATTGCGATGAATGTGAAAGATCTGAAAGGTGGCCAATGTCTTGGCCACTAAGTATATGAAGGATGTGAAGTTTTCCAATCGATATTGAAGAAATCAACTTCACCAATATTAAAAAAAAAAAAGAAAAAGAAAAAAGTCTTTGGATTAATAACACGGAATTAGTACAAGGACTTGTGCCCTAATGAATTTTATCTACGTGTTGGAATGATAATGCATTACGCGTTGCCAAAAAAATAAATAAATAATAAAATAATGCATTACGCGTTGGCAAAATAATAATAATGCATTACACATTTCATTGTCCCATAAAAGCTCATTCAATCTGTGACAGTCACTCACTACTCCCTGTAGAGTCTAGACCCTGTTATATGTTAATCATTGGCCTTTTCACATAGTCCCTTATTAGCTTTAAATCTGGACCATACATTTGATATTAACTGCTCACATTAACAATCTCTCTCATAAAGATTAACGGTTTGGATTTGATAATGAGAGATAAAAAGAAAAGAAGCTAATAAGATAATCTTGTTCTTGTTATATGGAGCATCCTTACTTTATGTAATGTGTTCTTAGTTTTTTTGGATGTTGGTGTAAATTTCTCCAAAAAGATTTTATTTAAGAGCGGTTGGTTAATTTTTTTTTTCAATATTATTTCACAAATTTCCAAATCTTAGCAATGCGTACTCTACATTATCCAAGTAAAATTTGATCCTAATTAAATATGTTAAGCTAACAAGTCTATATCATTTTGATTAATGTACAAATTTAGAATTTAACCCATTTTTTTAAAATATTTTCTCCAATCCATTAGTATAAGTTACTTCAACTAATTATCAGAATGAATGAATGGTAGTTAACTTATTAAATTTGTCTTAAATTGAATTTCTTTTTCAAACTTTACACTATTAAATGTGGTTTTAAAGGAGAGAAAAATATATTAGAAGTCACATTTAAGCTTTAATTGCATTGTCAAAAACATTAATTACTCTTCAAATATTTTTTTTTTCCTAGAGTGGAGGGAGTATATGCCTATATTTTATTAGGATAGTGAGAGATATGTTGAATTTTAGTACAGTTAATAAGAATAATATTATAAATCACTTAAATTTCATGGAAAGAATTATTGCTCTCCTGATCCTATTTATATGACACTTTCAATATTTTTCATACGAATCAAAGAAAACCTTAAACATCATTAACTCTATTATAAAATTCAACTTTCTAATTCCACTCTCACGTAATATACAATTATACATAATACCACATAATAATAAAGTTAACACAATAATAAATGAAGAGTTAAATTATACATTATATTCATTTGAAAAATTTAATGAGGTACCTTATAAATATAATAAAAAAAAAATTATCTTTCTATCCTATGAATAAGATCATAGGAGTATGTATATAATTGAAATTCATGGTCTACCTCTCTTCTCATTCGCATCCCAGAGTCCCCAGAAGACATGGTTGAAATACAAATTTCGACATTAATTTTAATTAAAAAATTTGACATTTTTATTTTAAAAGAAAATATGAAAAATACATTAAAATGAACAATTAAATTACACAAAACTCATGAATTTTTTACCAACGCATATGATTCTCTTTATCTTACACTTTTTTTTTTTAAAAAAAAAAACAAACCTCTAAACTTTTTTTATTCGAATATGATTCCATAAGATTGAATATCATATATTGTATCATTACATTCTACATGGTCGCTACATACCATAAGCATATAGTATCTGGGTTGTAAGATCTGTGGCCTATATAAAAAGTTATACGTGTTGATGTTCTAAAAAGGGAATATATGGTGGAATATGCTTAAACTGTTGAAATTTTATAATTATTATCTGTACATTAATTTAAATTGATATACTTTATATTAATTTGAATTAATATTGGGTTTTATTAATTATAAAATTAATAAGTGGTCCACGTTCTGATGCACATTTTTCTCAACTGCCCATAACCACCCATGAATTTTGGCACGTAACGTTACACACGTTTTGATGGAAAAACGTGGGAATTAGTCGTGCTCTTTATCTATTAATTTACACGGTCCCCTAAGTCCACTCACACGACTGAATAACTCAAACACCATCGACAGAGAGTGAGAGTGAGGGCTTAGAAGGATTGTGGTCTTCTGCTTTCATTCTGAATCAATGGCGGGAGGTATTTCAGCATTTTTAATTTCTTTATTCCGCATAAGATCTAATTGTTTATTCGGTGACTAAGCATGATTAGATCATCTAGTTTTATCTAACATTTGGTATCAGAGGAAAACATTTGCCTCTGCCTTGATTTAAGTTCTCTCTTAGAATATATGGCTTTCTCTTCTATTATTTGGTTTATTTTGATTTTGATTATTTGAGATTTTGGTAACTGTCCAGAGATTGCTTTGCAATGCAATTATTTAGTCTAAGACCTGTCGTTAATTTCACTTTTCGAAATAACTGTGGAGGTCTTCATATATATGCTTTCGCTGTGAATGTTGCTTTTAATCCGAAAAGTAATGCTATCTAAGGTGATGTGAATCTGAGATTTTGAGATTTTGTAATCGATTTTCGATCTCTGGATTTTGTTTGTGTCATCGAAAATTGCCGTTGGAACTGAGAATATTTTGATAGGTTAATTCATTTTTCTTTTGATTTAATCTATACTGATTTCATGATTTTATGGATCAAATCATGCTTGGGATCGTTCTTCTGATTAAATTACCTTTGAGAGCGCCATGAGAAATGCCGACTGGAGCCGCCGGTGAAGGGCCATGGAGTCACCGGAAATTGGGATCTGCATTTGCAGATCTGGCGGCTGGAACGGGTCGCACGCGGGTTAGAATCGGGTCCTAGGGATCCGGCTTGAAGGAAGAAGACGATGATAAAAAAAAAAAAAAAAAAAAACAAATGGGCCAACGCGTTTTGGGCCTAAGTGAAACGCAACGTTTCACTTATAAAGATAAAATGGGCCAGACGCGTCCTACGGCCCAGTCCGTTTGCGTTTAAAAAAAAAAAAAAAAAAAAAAAAAAAAAAGGGAAAATCTTAAAGCACGAAACGCGGTCAGGCAGTTCGAACTCGGGACCTCTTGGCGCGTGGGCGCCTGATGGCTGGGGCCTTGCCAGCTGAGCCACGCGCTCATGTGTGGCAGAATATTAATTCTTACTATATTTATATAATTTTTCATTTGATAAGCAAAATTTCTGGAAAAGGCCATTAGTGGGATTCGAACCGTGGCTCTCAGACCAAGCAAAACCTTAAGTGGGCATTCTTATGCCATCAGGCCGAGCTGTTATTTGGGTGTTATATGTGGATTTAATATATATATATATAGCGTTATTTTTCGGATTTAAATTTAAATTTAAATCTGAAATTTAATTTATTTTGGATTCATATTATTGTTTGTATGTGTTAATTTTATTTCATAATACATGCAATATTAAGTTGAATAATATAGATGAATATTTGATTTTGTTTTAATATTGCTTATTTTTTATTGCAATATTAAATGTTAATGTTGAGTGATTTATATGTTTTTAATTAGTTAGAGAGTAGCCACAGCATCTTTAATTGATTAAAATCATATATTTAATTTCAAGATCACATAATAACATTAGTTGTAATTAGTCATATGTAATATAATAAATCTTATCCCACAGGAATTTTTATTGTATGTTCTATATGACTAATTAGGATAAAATATCAAATTATATTCTTAACTTGCCCACAGGAATTAAGAATAGGTAAATAATTTGATAGTTTTATCATAGAGTTGTAAATCTTGTTGAATTAGAACTTTAGCCCACAGGCAAGTTGTATGTCAGTAGATTTGCATATTTTTTGTGTGATTTACATTGGTAAAACATAACATTTATTAGTCTCAAATTTTAGTTTTCTTAAGTATGTATGTTCATTGTTATGCAGTTAAACAACCTGTAAATTTTTCTGATATGAAATGTGAGGTTCCTGAACTTAGGGGTGATAACTATAAGGTATGGAGAGAGAGAGTTCTTCTCCAATTAGGGTGGATGGATATTGACTATGCTATAAGGAAAGACGAACCGCCTTCCATTAAGGAAACTAGCACTCCAGATGAGGTTGACCTTTATGAAAAGTGGGAGCGATCTAATCGTCTCTCAGTTATGTTCGTAAAGACATCAATCTCTTCTGGTATTCGTGGTTCTGTCGAACAGCATGACAAGATTAGGCCACTTCTGAAAGCGATCGATGATCAATTTCAGACTTCAGATAAGGCGCTAGCCAGCACCCTAATTATGAAGTTCTCATCCCTAAGACTCAATACTGTAAAGGGTGTGCGTGAGCACATCATGCAGATGAGGGACATTGCAGCTCAGCTAAAGCTGCTTGAGGTTGACATGTCTGACTCTTTCCTTGTGCACTACATCCTGAACACTCTTCCACAGCCATATGGACCTTTTAAGATATCCTACAACACACATAAGGATAAATGGTCGATCAATGAATTATTGACCATGTGTGTTCAGGAAGAGGCAAGGTTGAAAATGGAAGTGGGAGAGAGTTCATTCATGACAACTGAGAGGAGGGGTCAGACTCAGGCCAAGAAGAAGGGGAAAAGTAAGACATCTCCCCAAGGTGGAATCAAGAAGGAATCCAAGTGTTTCTTCTGTAAAAAGAAGGGACACATGAAGAAGGACTGCTCTAAATTCCAGCAATGGCTTGAGAAGAAAGGTATGTCAGTCTCACTTGTCTGTTATGAAACAAATATGATCGATGATGGTAATGGCACATGGTGGGTTGATTCTGGTTCTACAATCCATGTTTCGAACTCCTTGCAGGGTATGCAAAACCTAAGGAAGCCGTTGGGAAGTGAACAATACATCTATTCAGGAGCAAGGATGAGTTCACATGTGGAGGCTGTAGGAACTTGCAGTTTAATTTTAAGTAGTGGATTTGTTTTAAATTTGGAAAGGACTTTTTATGTTCCAAATTTCTCTAGGAACTTGATTTCAGTTTCAAAACTTGTACCTTTAGGTTATTCCTTTATGTTTTATGAGACGTCGTTGGATTTGTTTTATAAATCAAAGTTGATTGGAAGTGGTACAATGTCTAATGGTCTTTTTCCTATTTATTTGCAAAACGATACTACTGATAGTGCCTTGCATATTACAGTTGGTTCGAAACGGTGTGTTGTTAGTGATGATTCCTCTGTGTTGTGGCACCGGAGACTATGTCATATCTCCATTCAGAGAATTGAAAGATTGGTAAAGGAAGGGGTACTTGGTACTCTAGACTTTACTGATTTTGAGACTTGTGTAGACTGCATAAAGGGAAAGCAGACTAACAAGTCAAAGAAAGGTGCCAAGAGGAGTACAGAACTATTAGAGATCATACATACAGACATTTGTAGTCCAGAAATGGATACGTATGGTCAGAAATACTTCATCTCTTTCATTGATGATTACTCACGATACATGTATCTCTACATGCTTCATAACAAGCACGAAGCATTAGATGCCTTCAAGGTATTTAAATCTGAGGTAGAGAAACAATGTGGTAAACAAATTAAGATCGTGAGATCAGATAGAGGTGGAGAATATTATGGTAGATATACTGAGGATGGACAAGCACCTGGTCCATTTGCGAAGTTTCTTCAAGAACATGGGATTGTTGCCCAATACACCATGCCTGGTTCTCCAGACCAGAATGGTGTTGCAGAAAGAAGAAACCGAACATTATTGGACATGGTGAGAAGTATGCTTAGTAGTTCTAAGCTTCCTAAATCCTTGTGGATTGATGCACTGAAGACGGCCGTGTACATATTAAACCGGGTTCCAACTAAGGCTGTCCCAAAGACACCTTTTGAGTTATTTAAAGGTTGGAAACCGAGTTTGCGACATGTGCGTGTTTGGGGATGCCCGTCAGAAGTTAGAATCTACAATCCACAAGAAAAGAAGCTGGACCCAAGGACCATTAGTGGGTACTTCATTGGATATGCCGAAAGGTCTAAGGGATATAGGTTCTACTGTCCATCTCATACCACTAGGTTTGTGGAATCAAGGAATGCTAAGTTCCTTGAGTATGACTTGATCGGTGGGAGTGATCAATTCAGAGACCCTGTTTCTGAAAATGATCATTTAGGTAATCAACCTTCCACTTCCACTTCGAGTTTAAGATTGGTTGTTGACAATGCTCCTTCGGCTCAACCGAGTGCTGCACAACCAGTCAATCAAGATCCACAACCCGCTGATATTGATCCAGTAGATCAAGCTGTTGATGAGGAACAACTGGAAGTTGTTGAACAACCAATTGAACAACAAGTTCCTCAAGAAGGTAATGAAACAGCATTGAGAAGATCTACTAGAACAAGAAGATCAGCGATACCCAGTGAATATATTGTGTATCTGCAAGAATCTGACTATAATGTAGGAGCTGAAAATGATCCTGAAAGGTTTTCACAAGCTATGAACTGTAGAGAATCAAGTTCATGGTATGAAGCTATGAAGGATGAGATGAATTCTATGGCATCTAATAGAGTCTGGGATCTTGTTGAGTTGCCTAATGGTGCTAAGGCCATTGGATGTAAATGGGTCTACAAAACAAAGAGAGACTCATTGGGCAACATTGACAGACATAAGGCAAGACTTGTTGCTAAAGGATTCACTCAAAGAGAAGGAATCGACTACAAGGAGACCTTTTCTCCTGTGTCCAAGAAAGATTCCCTTCGTATCATTCTAGCTTTAGTTGCACATTTTGACTTAGAGTTGCAACAAATGGATGTGAAAACTGCCTTTCTCAATGGAGAACTAGAGGAAGAGGTTTACATGAAACAACCAGAAGGGTTTTCCTCTAGTAAAGGTGAGCATTTGGTGTGCAAGCTCAGAAAGTCCATATATGGATTGAAACAAGCTTCCCGCCAATGGTATTTAAAATTTCATAATGTTATCTCTTCATTTGGGTTTGTAGAGAATATTGTGGATGAATGTATATACCAGAAGGTCAGTGGGAGCAAGATTTGTTTCCTTATTCTGTATGTGGACGATATTCTTCTTGCATCTAATGATAATGGCTTACTGTATGAGGTGAAACAATTTCTCTCTAAAAACTTTGATATGAAGGATATGGGAAATGCATCTTATGTCATTGGCATTAAGATACATAGAGACAGACATCGAGGTGTACTAGGTTTGTCTCAAGAGACCTATATCAATAAAGTCTTAGAAAGATTTCGGATGAGATATTGTTCACCAAGTGTAGCTCCCGTTGTGAAAGGCGACAGGTTCAATCTGGACCAGTGCCCAAAGAATGATTTTGAGTGGGAACGAATGAGACACATCCCTTATGCTTCAGCAGTAGGAAGCCTAATGTATGCTCAGGTCTGCACTAGACCTGACATTGCGTTTGCTGTTGGAGTATTAGGGAGATATCAGAGTAACCCAGGTATAGACCACTGGAAAGCTGTGAAGAAGGTGTTGAGATACCTTCAAGGAACGAAAGATTACATGCTTAAGTACGAACGGACTGACAATCTGGAAGTGACTGGCTACTCCGATTCAGACTATGCTGGCTGCATTGATTCAAGGAAATCCACTTCAGGATACATTTTTATGCTAGCCGGTGGAGCTGTATCATGGAGCAGTAAGAAGCAGTCTTTGATTACTACTTCTACGATGGAAGCTGAATTCGTGTCTTGTTTTGAGGCTACCTCACATGGTGTATGGATGAAGGGTTTTATCTCTGGGCTTAGGATTATGGATTCAATTCCTAGGCCAATGAAGGTTTATTGTGACAATTCAGCTGCTGTCTTTATGGCTAAGAACAACAAAAGTGGTAGTCGAAGCAAGCATATCGACATTAAGTACTTAGCCATAAGAGAACGTGTTAAGAATGGAACAGTGGTCATTGAACACATAAGCACTGAATTGATGATTGCTGATCCTCTAACTAAGGGCATGCCACCAATGAAATTTCTGGATCATGTAGAGAGAATGGGACTTAGTTCCGTTCTTTGATTTTCATTATAGGAATGATTTTCTTTAATTTTCGTTGTAAGAACGATGTAGTTTCATGAAACCCTATTTGGGTGTTTTCTCATTTCAGTTTTATGCGCATATTCATATGTTTATTTTGTTTGAGAAACATCATTAAGTTTGGACCGAGAATAAACATGGGGTTTATTCATTAAGTTGCATGGGCTTGGGAGACATGGTGCAATGTGATACATGGAAGATACTACTCGCTTTAAGAGGACTTATCGCTATGATCCATGCATTTTGTTTTCCTTATGGTATATGGTGGATAGTGTGGACCAAGTGGGAGAATGTTGAAATTTTATAATTATTATCTGTACATTAATTTAAATTGATATACTTTATATTAATTTGAATTAATATTGGGTTTTATTAATTATAAAATTAATAAGTGGTCCACGTTCTGATGCACATTTTTCTCAACTGCCCATAACCACCCATGAATTTTGGCACGTAACGTTACACACGTTTTGATGGAAAAACGTGGGAATTAGTCGTGCTCTTTATCTATTAATTTACACGGTCCCCTAAGTCCACTCACACGACTGAATAACTCAAACACCATCGACAGAGAGTGAGAGTGAGGGCTTAGAAGGATTGTGGTCTTCTGCTTTCATTCTGAATCAATGGCGGGAGGTATTTCAGCATTTTTAATTTCTTTATTCCGCATAAGATCTAATTGTTTATTCGGTGACTAAGCATGATTAGATCATCTAGTTTTATCTAACATAAACTATGTACACAATTTCCAAAAGATTATTCTGTTGTTAATAAAAAAAATATTATTCTGTATGTCTTTACTTTTTATTGGCACTTTCTTGGTTTCTTCCTAACCTTTCGGCACAAAGCCAAAGTAACATGTCAATATATGTCATTCTCTAACGTCTTTGGGAGCTTTTCTCTTTATTTTTAGTGGGCTTTTTTATTCTCCTTAATTAATCTGTATTTTATTTTGAAGATTCAAAACAGCCTTTTCTTAATAAAATAAAAATATATATTCCCCGAAAAATAAATAAATACCTTGCTCATCAATATATCTTCTCATCCCCAAATTTAAAATAAATTATATTTAAAAAAAAAAATCACATAGGCTTCTCGGTCCTTGGTCATGCCCCGCGGCCCACGAAATCCAAGTTGGGTTGACGACTTGACGCTACACCGACATGTTTTCTTGTGTCAACAGCTGGATTTATTGAACCGACGTTAGTTTTGCGTGAGCATGGCCAACTTTTTAGGAAACTACAATCCAGATCAGTCCGGGTCAGGATATGGTAGGAGTAGGGGTGAGCATTACCCTGCCCGATGCTCAGCCCAAAGAATTATTGGGCAGTAAAATGTAGTCCGATGCCCAGCCCTGCCTAATAGAAGCCTAACATTTTTGGGCTAGGCAATAATGAGCTGGGCAGGGCGGGCTTCCCATGCCCAAATGATGATATCCTACTACACCCTATGTGTAAAAAAAAAACAATTTCGGTCATACCTAATAAATAATATTATAAGCTTCAAATGTAATTGATAATTATACACTTTAGAATATTCCAAAAAGTCTTGAAATTAAAAAAACTTCCATATATCTTAACAAATAAGCAAATACACATAACCTGAAGAATTAAATAACATCCATAGTCCATTAAATACAAGGCATCATTAGTAATATAATGAACTAATGGTCAAATACTTAATGGATATATTAGAGTATTAGTAAATATATAATATAATATAAGTCTATTAATTATTACATAAAAAAATATTTATATCAACTATATATATATATATATACTGGGCAGGGCCAAATGGGCAGGGCGGCATATCTTGCCCGATGCCTGGCCCTGCTCGTAAAAATGCCCAGCCCAATCATGCCCATTTTTTCTAAGCTTCTTTTTTCTGGGTTGGGCAGGGTCATTTTTTCCCGGGCCGAGCTGGGCGCACAGGGCGCCTGGGCTTCGTGCACAGCCCTAGGTAGGAGTGTAGGACATTTATATGTGGCACCCTACCACTTACGGATCAGGCTCCCATCCTCTTCTTCATCTCAACCGTTAGATTGAAATCTGAACGGTGCATATTTCATCTTTTATAAAAATATTAATTAATGTTAAAAGATTAAAAAATAATATTTTTATAAAAGATGAAATCTAAACCATTCAAATTTCAATCTAATGGTTGAAATAAAGAAAATGATGAAAAGGGAAAAGGATGGGAGGCAAATACACCACTTACAGTGTTGCATTTTTAAAGAAAAAGACCCTATAATTTTTAGTTAAGTTGGAGCAACTCTTACCTATTAACTCAGGTGCTCGCTCGATGATCAACAACCAACATTAGTTTTAACAGAATGGAAGGACTTTTCTCAGATAAATATAAGGTTTACAGTGCGGTTAGTTTGAGGGGAGAAGACTTTCATCAAATGGTTATTAATGAGAAGAATATTCCTTTTTGTTAAGGATGTGTTTTTGAAATATTAAAAATTTTCAATGGCAATTTGATCAATATAAGGTAAAAAATTATGTTGTCTTCCCCTCTTTCATACCAAACACATTCTTAAGAGTTTATGGAAAAACAAAAAACAGAGAGAGAGAGATGAGGTTTAGGCTTTGACTTCCTATGAATGCGGAAAATATTTTTAGGAGAGTTAGTAACAAGGTGAAACTGATGTTTGAAATGCTTGAATATAACCTAGACAATCATATTTTTTTTTTTAAAAAAAAAAATCTGCTAACAGAGTTGACTTTAGTCTTTCACGATATAGCAAACCAATATTTAAATCTTGATTATATCCTGACTGTGAGAAATGCCCACACCAAATATCCAACAATACTTTTTTTCTCTCAAAATGTCCAACAATACTTTAAATAATGATTATTTTAATTGAAAGATGTTGGTACTTTTAAAAAAATTCTCAACATATTCAGACAGACGCACGCAATGTTTTTTTTCCCTTGAATTTTGGAATAATTTGTGTCAACTTGTTACTCTCTGTCTCGGTTTTAACCTTTTTTTTAATGTTATATATATATATATATATATATATATATATATATATATAAAATTGATAACCCTTATATACCTTGTATGAGCCACCGCCTTAAATATAGAATAAAAAAGTGACAATATAAAGTAAGAAAAATCCCATACTCATATGATTCGCAGTGAGCCCACAGTTGGATTTATCTCAAATCCTTATCAATATATGGAATTCACACCAAATTAATTTAATGTTATTTCTAATTGTGAAAATAATGGAAATCATTAATTTAAGGGTTTAAAATTTCTGCTTTTGTTGCAGAAACATTTTTTATATCACACCAACATATAAATGAGTGGATCCTATTAAAATTTTCTTTTTTTTTTCTCTTTGTAATTGGATCAACTCACTTATATGTGAGTGTGACAGAAAAAATATTTTTGCACTAAAAGCCGAAACATTAAACCCTTAATTTAATTGGGTTTTACTGTAATTGTAAAATATAATTTTCATGGTTATTTATCTATCACAATAAATAGAGTTTAATAACACTTTCTTTTTTATTTTTTGGTTATTCCTTGTATTGTATTGTATTGAATAATAAATTATATAAGCATGTCATAAAATTTAGCTGAAATAATTTGATGATAAAAATATATAGAGGTAACATTCATATGATTATTTTGTTTAATTGAATAAATTAAATATATCATAACCATTCGGACAATAAATATAATATGAACTAAGTATATATTACAAGTATTAAATATGAATATTTAATAAATAATTTTTTTTTTAACAATATATAAAATAATCATTTTATACCACAAAATATGTTAACCACCCTATCCCAACTTATTGAGAATATAATATGGCTAACAAGACTTAATATTAACTACAATAAGATTAAAATTTAATTAATCAAAATAATCTTTGGCAGAAAAAAAATCAAAAAAATCAATAATTGATCAGTCCCTAAATTATTGCCTTTCTATTTGGTGAGAGCCCGCGCATTAATCGCGGGAGAGAAGAAACTCTGATTCACCCTTTTTCGTTACCTTTCTATTGGAAGCTCCTTCCTCTGCAAAACTTCGGACTCTTGCCATTTTCTCTATCCTCTACTTTCTGCGTCATTCAAATAGGTCAAGAACTTAACCCTTCATTGTCTTCTCTTCCTTCTTGTCTCGTTTTCAGGTTCTTCATTGTTTTTTTCTTTGACCCGTTTCTTTACCATTTCCCTGCATTCTTTTTGTAACATTAGATCCATTCACATTTGGTTTGGCACATTTCATCTTCCCTTTTTATTTGGAAGATTCACGTTCGATTAGAAATGCATAGGTTTTGCGATTCTGTTTGTAACTTCACGATATGGTTGCATGTAATATTAAGAATTTGTCAGAGTTACTCTTTTGAGCATGGAAGTTAAATTGTTTTTCTTCATTATGTTTACAGGTTATCATGAAAATTTCTGTATTCATTGCGTCAGATTAATGTTCGTTGGAAGTTCAGTAGGTTTGGCGGACGCTTGATTGATCTTGAAGAAAGCAATTCCCTGTGATTTACTTGAGACAATGGGTTATATTGGGGCTCATGGTGCAGCAGCTCTGCATAAATACAAATATAGTGGTGTAGATCATTCCTATGTCGCCAAATATGTTCTTCAACCCTTCTGGACTCGCTTTGTTAAAGTTTTTCCTCTATGGATGCCGTGAGTGCTTTCATTTTTTTTTTTATCCTTGGTTCTTTCCATTCCATTTCTTAATCATATCATGTTTATCATTTGGACTGATTAATTTTTGAAAAAGTAATAGTGTTTTGGCTTTTAGTGCTGTCAGTTTCAATTTAAGGCATGCAGAGTAAAACTTATCCTCTGTGTGACCTGATGTTTGTTCGATTTTCATTATTCAGAATTTGGGTTTGTATTGGAAGATTGGTCTAATTGCGTTGCTTGTCTTCTCAACTTCTCTTAGAAGTGGGTTTAGCTTCAATTAGATATCAATAACAGTTAGGGATTTTACGGTATTCCCTACTAATAACACTAGGAAAGATACTGTACATTTGAAAGTGCTTCCCCTACCCCTACATATAAGTACATGTATGAAAGAAATGGCGTCGTTATGCCAAATTTGCATTACATCATGACAATAATAGTTTAGCACGTTCAGATATCTGAACTTCTGGCTGCAACTTCACACTTTCACTGATGGAGTTGGAGAAAATGTCATTTACTATATTGGCTTCGATTTTTTTTTTTTTTTTTTTGGAAGTACAAGTTTGGTTATTGTGTTCTGAATTTCACTAACTTCCTTGCTTTTATCTTTCTACCATCTGTTGGCATCTTGGCATTCTGGAATCTTTTTGCAGTCCAAACATGGTATAGATTTTCCCCCTCTTTGCTGTATCAGTGTCGAGCTGTTACTTTGGTTATCATAAGCTATATCCTTGGCACTGATGATGAAGTAATTTCTTGTTTGTAGATAACTCTTATAGGATTCATGTTCTTAATCCTGTCTGCTCTACTTGGCTATGTGAGTATGGCATACGTTTATTAAAGTATCCTACTTTATAAGTTGAAAGCCATATCATTTTCAATTGATATCATGTTTTTAACAATGAGTGAATTTGGTATACATATTCTCGTTCAAATTGCTGATGGATTCCATGTTTGACTGATGCCTACTTATATAGAACCATATTTAAGAGAGCTTGATTGTCTTTTGACTCATGAACATAGTCATGAAGACAATATAGTTACTGTATGAGGGGCTGTACTAAAACAGTGACTGATTTGCATTATTTTGATTTATTTATTTGAGTGTAGATTTACTCACCTCATTTGGACTCACCTCCGCCAAGATGGGTTCACTTAGCTCATGGATTGCTTCTGTTTTTATACCAGGTCTGCTAAAAATATCCAGATGCAGTTCATATTTTGCTTCCTTCTCCACTTTGTTACTTTAATATTTAAGTATTTTGTGTTACCTTGATGGCTGGCAAGCCTTATAAATTTAACCCTGCTGATATGTTAATTTCCTTCATATCATATTTATTATGTTGATCTTCTCCTCTTGATTATCATGGGTGTAATTTTATTGCCGACTTCAACAGAACGTCAAAATTGGGGATTTAATTTTTATATTGTGAAATCTTTGGGGGATTAATATTAGAAGAGTTTCAGCATCTTGGTAAGAGATGGTATAGAAATATAGAATCATGAATCATTACAGAGGAACTAACATATAAGAACTGTGGATTCGCAAATATTTCAAATATTAAAACGGTCCATGGCTATTTGTATTATACTGTTGAACGCTTCTGGCCATCTCAAGATTCATTTCCTACTGATTAAGCAAGCTTAGTCGTTTTAGTAAAATTGGGTGATACAGTTGTAGGTTAATTAATGTAGGTAGGATAGACTTACTGTATGAGCCCAAATATAAATTCTTTTACTGATTTTCTTATTGATATATGCTAGACGTTTGATGCTGTTGATGGGAAGCAAGCTCGACGAACTAACTCTTCAAGTCCATTGGGTGAATTATTTGATCATGGTAAATTCCCTGTTCTGTGTATTTCACGCTATTACATAGCTTGATGCTTATCAATTTGAAGATGATATGAATATTTCAACTATGTTGCAGGATGTGATGCACTTGCTTGCACGGTATGTTTTCTGATTTTAGGTTGTTACTTTCAACCTTAAAAAGCAATAATAATTATCATCTGTTAGAAATGTGTTTCAGTTTGAATCATTGGCTTTTGGGAGCACTGTCATGTGTGGAAGAGATACTTTCTGGTGGTGGTTAATATCTGCAATTCCATTTTATTGGGCGACGTGGGAACAGTAAGTTTCTTATTTTTGGCTGTGATCTGACAGCTGTACTTTTTCATTATTTTTCCTATATATGTTAACTTGCGTGTTAAAATTTTATGATTTGCTGCTACGGAGCAGTATAATATTTTTTTAGTGATCTTACTGTCTGGAGAAAAGTTAGTTCTACTTGAGTCTGCAAATTTTCTAAATGGTTCCAAAAAAATTTTGTTTTTATTTATGTGTACCTTAATAATGCATCTCTCTTGCTGTAAAAAGCACGCTACTTGGATGAGTATATAATATAACAGTATAACACATTTTTATCACAAATTGTCATTTTCCGTTTATAAGCTTACAACGATAATGTTTTTATTATGGTGTTTTGGATGCAGCTATTTCACTAATTGCCTTATACTGCCAGTTGTTAATGGTCCCACGGAGGGTCTTATGATAATATACCTGCTCCACTTTTTCACCGCCGTTGTTGGTATGGTCTTTCTCTGAGTTTCTTATTGTACTTGCAGAAAATCTATTGCATTATTGTTGTTAAGATATCTTTGACTAATTATGATAAAGTGAAAAATTTACAGGTGCTCAGTGGTGGGCTCAACAATTGGGAAATTCCATTCCTTTTTTAAGCTGGGTACCCTTTCTAGGGGGTAAGTAACTTTATTTTATTTGGAGATAGAAGTCTTTGAATGACTCTGATATCATTTGCTAGTTGTGAGAATTTTTAGGATCCCTTTCATGGAGAGATTTCCATGTGGTTTGGAGTTTGGTCGCCTTTGTGTTCATTTTAATATGTATTCTAGCTGTAGCATTTTATATCTGTAATGAATTTTCTTCCTTTTATTTAGTTTGGCTCCACACTTCATTTTGCATGTACATAGGAGAACTTCAAAGTGCCTGTCAGTTTCGGCTATTATGTACTCAATGTCATATGATCTTGGATATGGAGGAATGAAAATAGGCATAAGGAGGGAATCTCCTGTGAAGTTTCAATTTTGCATTCTTAGATACTGCTAATTTCTTTTACATTATTTAGAAAGAAGGAAATATCCTGAAATTCACTACTGTTTACTCTGCTGCCATACCTTGTGTTATGAGTTCTATATCGTGGAGCCTTACAAGTAAAGTGTGATCTATAATTTCAAAAGACTCGCTCACCCAACTAGCTAGTCTTTTGGGATCGGGTTCTCCATTTGAACTTGTGCTATAATGTTGTTGCTTTCATTGAGAGGCCGATGTTTATAGAGAGGGCTATTGAAGGAAGGTTTTGACAGGCCAAAGGTTAAGTAAAGTGCTGTGGAGTTGAGCCATTGAGAGGAAGTCGACTCTCAAACAAGAGTGCATTATTATAAGTCCCACTTGAAGAGCTTTACAAGTGAAGTGCGGATTATAAGTTCAAGGAGCTTTCTTACCCAATAGGCTAGTCTTTTAGGATTGGCTTCTCCCTTAGGACTTGTAACATTAGCTTTTGGGGTGGGAGAACCAACTCAAATTCCACATTGAGTATCCCATGCTACCAAGTCTCCATCATCTTTACTCTTGAGTGCCAACTTTTTCTTGTTAAACATTTTACACTTCAGTAGTTAAGTTCCATAAATTCAGTTATACCTTTAGCTTTTTTGAGACAAATGAGAACCTGTCAATTTGTTGCTAGAAGGCAGAAGCCACACAATAATGTATATACTGCGCAAAGTTGATATATGGTCTTTTGGTTTTTAATGTTGGTTCTTGTGCTTTAAAAAACTATGTGTGCGTACAAGTTGTTAATGTTAACTTATGACTTATTACTTGGTTTTGATTTTTTCAGGAATTCCAACATACAGGGCTGTCTTGTATTTTGTGATAATTTCGGGCGTTATACCGACAGTCTTATTTAAGTATGTATCTTACTTCCAAAGTTTTGAGGTTCAAACCTTTTTGTGCATTTGCAGCAGTTCACATATTCTCTTTTCTGTCTTCATATTGAAGCATTTAACATGTACACCTCTACGCCGTCTCTTCTGGTTGACTATTCTGTGTAGTACCTTTAAGTTGTGATAAGCTGCATAACAAGGGATAAAATTGAGACTAACCAATTATATGATGAGTGTCAACGATATGTTGTTGTTCATGCAGTATTCACAATGTTTATAAAATTGTTCGAGCAAAGAGACGAAGAATGCGTGCTGCATTGGCCATGGTAATTACTGTCCTTATAGGATACTTGCCCTGCATATATTAATTCTTTTGTTTATGTATTTTATTTGTTTCTTTGCAGCTTTACCCGTTTGTTTTACTTGTGGGTGGAGTTCTTTTGTGGTATAATCTTCACTATTTCCTTCTTTGTCCTCCCTTTTGTCACTATCCCCATTTTTTCCTGAAGAAATTCATGTTAATTTCTTCTTTTCTGTTATATACATAAAGATACTAAGGTGCATGTTTTGTGCAGGGATTATTTGTCACCATCTGATATCCTAGGGGACTGCCCACATTTAGTTATAATAGGAGCGGGACTTGCTTTTGGGTTTCTTGTGGTAAGAGAAATGTGCTTTGAAATGTAAATTTAAATAGTGGTGGCTTTAAGTGTTTTGTCTTGATCTCTATTTCCTGACGTATCATGTGTCTTTGCTTTCCATAGTGATTATCTCATGTTTATTTGTCATCACTTATCATAAACGTTACTCCTTCCAGTCTTTTTTATAAGCAACTTTTTTCTTGATTACGTAAAACGAGCTGACGGTTTAGATTAGTTAAAAACAATAGATATGTCAATAATATCATTTCTTTTCCAAATATACCCTTATTTATGAATAGAGCATAGGAGAGAATGAGTAAAAAATGTGAGAGAGAATGAGTAATAAATAATTGAATGAAAGAGAATTTGTGGTTCATTAATATAAACATATGTATTAGTAGGGGTAAGAAAAGGATAAAGTAGTTTAAAGTTTGAGACACAAAAGTTGCTTATATTAAGGACTAGTTCCAAGAGAGAGAAAGTTACTTATAAATAGGACTGGAGGGAGTACATGGCTGTTCAATGGACGAATTGTTTTATATTGGAAGAGAAGGTTGGTTCATTTGATGAGGAGTTGACTCATAATCCACAAGGTTGTGAGTTCAAATCCTGTTGCCAATATAAGAACTATGTTAATGAGCAATTAGTAAGTGCTTTTTGAATCCAACAGCATGCCCTAGTCCTGATAAACCACTTAGACCTAACCCACCTAAACTTTTGGTTATAAAAAAAGAAGGCTGTCTGATAGGATACCAAGTCACCCTCTTGTTTATTCAAGGAAGAGGTGTAAGGGTAGTTAGAAAGGGTAGTTAGGAAGTTTTATCTTATCTTTAGGAATTTAAGTGAATCTTATCTTTAGGTAGTTATAGGGAAGTTATTATCAGTTATGATATTTGTATTATGTCTGATGTCTATATATACATGTAAGTCAATGACAGAAATTATGAATGAATATATACAGATTTGGATTTGTCTAATTGGTCAAGAATTCAGATTCTGGTTCTTGAATATACTTCTAGAGTTTCAGATTCTGGCTCTAGTTTTCCCTTTTTCTATCTTAATTTCCTTAAATTCTATCACTGTCCAAATGAAATAGGTAAGTGTGGCTTAAGTCAAATCATGCAGCGTAGAGATTATCACTTTTTTGGTTTGTGGAGCATAGGATGAATGTGTATAGTTCATTTGAACAGAGACAGAGAAAGGAGATGGTGAATATAAAGTAGTACGTGGGCCTTACACGGTCATTCGTTTTTGTCCCTTCTTCAAATGCATAAATGTATAAGGATCTCATTTACTCATGGAGTGGTGCAAAAGCCAGTTTTGGACAGCCAATGTATTCTATTAACATAAATATGTGGCTGAGCTTTTGTAGGTGATAATGGCCCCGGCTTTTTATGCCGGTGCATCTTGATTGGCGCAGTCAACAATTTTTTCGTAGAAGTTACTCTGTCTGATGTTCGTTAAAATCCCCTGGAGCTTTTAAGAAGCACCTTAGCACTTCCTAGCTGATGCTTTTCCAAGATTTTGAATCTATCATAAACATAAAATACTGAACAACCTTAGATTCCTCTTTGACTTAACCATTATCCCTTTTTTAATCAAAAATGTTCTCAAACTTTACTTGCTGCACTACGACTGTAACTTTAAGCAGACAGTATATTTGTTCGTTGTTAATGAGCACTTCAAAGTAATTTTTTTTTATTACATTTTGATAAAACAGCAGCATGAATGTTCTTGTTTCATAGTGGTTTTCTTACAATACCAACATCAATACTTTTGAAATGCCACAAGCTCAATATATTTAGAAAAAGGTCTCTTGTTCTAGTTTCTTATGAGATTATTTATCTCCTAGTATTAGCTCCACTCTACTTAATCTGATTCTTTATATTCTAGTCATTAAAGAAGGCTTAAATTTGCAGGGAAGGATGATTTTGTCCCACTTGTGTGATGAACCCAAAGGCTTAAAGACTGGAATGTGCATGGTATTAAGTTCATTTCACTACCCCTCTGTTAATTGGAATTAAAAATATTTCTCCGATTTAAGATATCCCAGTAGCAAATTTTTGGTTTAAAAATATAAAAATTGATCTGAGGATTTTGTACTCTGCTGTACAGTCATTGCTGTATCTCCCTTTTGCCATTGCTAATGCACTATCATCAAGGCTGAATGATGGGTATGCAGTTTTATAATGTTAGATTTTGGTGTTTATAGACTTGGTATTTAACCATTTATATCTTCTTTTTCAGGGTTCCTTTAGTAAATGAGAGATTAGTTCTTCTTGGTTTCTGTGTATATTCAGGTAATTAGTTCTTCTTGCTTGTGATGTGCACAGCAACTCATCTCACAAGGCATTAATTTAACACTCCCTCTGGTCCTATTTATAAGCAACATATTCTCACAGTGTTGATCCTTCAGAAAAGCAATAATTTGGCTTTGTCTAAAAATTTAATGCGCTTTTTACATTTTTACCCTCCCAATTAATTGCATGTCTCTCTCATCTTTTTCCCACTCATTCCTTCTCATCTTTTTTCCCGTTCATTCTCTCTCATACTCATTATCTTCATGAATAAGGATAGTTTAAAATAAAATTGCATCTCTTACAGATTTATTACGTTTAACTAACTTTAATCTATAGTTCGTTTTGTGGGAGTAATAAGAAAGATAGAATATCACTATAATCAACAATAAGAAAACCATTTGTTATTGAAAGAAAACTTGAATCTCTGTGCCTGGCATGGAGGAAGACCTTTCTTGTTAATACTAAAAGAACGAAATTGCTCTGTTGAATAAAGTAGAGGGACTAAAGTGCAAACAAGCCTAAAATGATTATTTTATTTATTAGTATTATTTTTTTCTGACAGTGACCCTTTATATGCACTTTGCCACGGCTGTCATCCATGAAATCACAACGGCCTTGGGAATATATTGCTTCAGGTAACTTTTTCATCAATGGATTGCTGTGATTATTTTTTAGCACTGGGCATTTGTTTCATTCTTGAATTCATTTCTACTTGATCCAACCTCATTTTCTTTGTTAATAGATTTAGAAAATCCATTATAATATTTGATGCCTTAATTGTCACCTTCTGCTCTATTTGCAGGATAACTAGGAAAGAAGCTTAAATTTGCCAATGTACTGTTTTACATTAGGTATATGCCTTTTTTTTCACTATCCGTGTTCTTGCAAACAATTCTTATTGTATAGTGTTACTGTTGTTTTGTTTTAATTAAAAGAAAAGAACTTAAAGCTAAAATATCGATTTTAATTAAAAGAAAATAAAAATATATTAAATCTCAACACTCTAAGCTACCATTTTTCCTTTACCAATTTTAATTCATATCGTCCCTTGTCCTGAGTGATACTTCTGATGTTTCAGGTGACTAGGGAAGCAAAATGATGTCTGGGTTATGATCAATTTATTTTTGCTATATTGAAAATTTTGAAAACTCGTTAAGGATTTGAATCATATTGACTTTTTTTTTTCTTTTTTTTTTTTGACGGCATAGATGTTTAGTTGTACTACAGACTCTTGTGAATATAAATCCGCTTAAAATTTCTCATATTTTCCCTGAAAGTATGTGTATTTGGTACTTCCTCCAATCCTATTCGACACATTGGTAGATATTAACTATGGATTTAAAAGTTTAATATGCAAAGATATTGTTTTGGGACTTGGTATTATAAGGGATAAATTATTGAAATTCATTTTTGTCAAAATTGTGATTTGATTGATCTGTAAATTTGATTAAACTCATAAATGGGTTTTATATTAAAGATCTAATGTAGTAAATACTTAACCGATAAATAACCCTTGAAACTCTTGCCTTGTTTGTTTGATTGGGCTTTTACTGTTTTAGTTGCTAGAATGATTTTACGAAATTGGTTTTTTTTTTAAAAAAAAAATTGGCTTGGAACAAAATATGTTGAGGATTGTCCTAAAAAATTTAAATTTGAAAATATAAAATATTTTAGAAATAATTGTAGTGACGCTTCAGTGAAATCGAATTCAAGTGGGTAGAACTCAAGCTGTTCAGTAGTTGAAGAAATTAAGGTCCCATGTTACAAGGAAAATTTGAAGAGGGAAAGAAAAGGAAAGGAAATGAAGATTTTGAAAGAAGAGGGAAGATAGTTTAAGAGAAGTTGAGTGGTAGTTGGTGAAGAATTAGGAGATGTCTATTTTACCCTAAAAAATAATTAATTCAGAATAAAAAAGAAAAATATTTTTTTTGCTAAAATATAATTTTAAAAATTATGCTCTTATGAAATTCGAACTTGTGAAAAAAAAATTTCTTGCCAAATTCAAACTCTCTCACCAAGTTTAAATTTGAGGGGTAAATTTGTCACAAAATGTTAATAGTGACATGAGAACTTGAGATACCACCAATTTTGGTGGGATCTGATCTTTCCACATATGAGGGAAGATTGTTGGGCCTGGGAATTCAAGTTCCCGAGAAGATATGTACAAACTGTGTACCAAACGAAAGAACTTGTTGGAGTTCTTTTTCCTTCCCACCAAACCAATTCTTTGTACCAAACCGGACCTAAAGATAGGGATGTGGTCCCCACGGCGGAATTTTACAGAACAAATAATGATTTTTTTAAAAAAATGAGAAAACGTACATACATAAGTTGTTCTGATTTTTCTAAAACAAATTAGTATTTTTTTTTTAGTTTTATATACATTTAACTAAAATTTAATATCAAAAACTTGTTTTTTCTTAAAAAAAAAAGGCCTCAATTTTGTGATTGTTAGTGAAGATAGTAATCCTAAGTGAGACAAATGACATGCCAAAACGATGTGGAAATTGAAATATTATTATATTGTAGTGTTAAAAAGTCTATTAGCCAAACTCTTGAAAATTGGTTGCCAGATTTGACAATTTACCTAATCATATCCAATCTTAGTGAGTAGTGTTAAATTCTCCTTCCATGTACTCATAACCACTCATTTGTTTTTATTGTTCATGTGAATTATACACAACAACAAGACTCCTAATTTGATTCTTCTTTGTGAGTAACATTATAGGAGAGCAAATTGTTCACCAATTTCCATGGGATTGATTTATACGCAAAGTAATTGATAATATTGGAAATGTGATCATGTAGGAAATAAAGCAATATTGATATTATTTGAAGTTATTATTTGATTTCAGAAATTTAACAATAGTAGTCCCTTTTTTCATACAGGAATGTTTTCATTTGGAAATTTAAGCAAACACTTGTCATTTCACTTTCTTTTTTGTTTTTGGCCCAGGCTACTGTACGTGTATCTTTTTATTGTATATCCACAGTAAAATACCCTTTTTATAGTTTTTTTTAAAACCATGTTTTATTTAAATAATTTTATTCACGTTATTACATAGACTAGATTTTAAGTTGCAGTAGTGAAAAATTATCCAATAAAATAAGGTGTTGTTTATATTTTCAATATGTACAAGAATTAAAAAAATTCAAATAAAATTGCTCGTCTATTTACATTTTGGACAAAACTTATATTAAATTACTGGTATTCATTATATCAAATTCTTCAATCACATACATATGTCTATTTGTTATATTTATTAAATATCATCATTTAATATAAATCCACATGAAAAAAATAATAACATATCCACATGTGATTGGAGAACATGACATAATATATATATAAGAAAGTTAACCTAAGTTCTCTCTTCATATTTTTGGAGAATTATCATGAGGTCTCAAGAAATGGACTTAATTATCAAGAAATTATAATGATCACTTAGGAACATACAATGACAAGTTATATGTGAGAAATGACAACATCTCACTTATCATTTACACAACTTAATAATTAAGTATCATTTTAAAGATAGAATAATTCTCCCTAAATTGTAAACATGTATGAGTTGATCAAGTTTGAACTACACGTGGCTAGTTTAAAATATAAGATCCATCTTAATACATTTTCTTTTCTATATATTGATATTTATCTCAAATTAATTATTAATTTACCTATCTTAAAGACAAATACACACACTCCATGCTTTCTTGAATATAAGGATTAGACACTTTATTTACTTTAATCATTTCAATCTACTTTATCTAAAAAATGTATAAATATCTCTATTGATTTCATCCAGGGTTAGCTCCAAATAATTAAATATGGTATTGTACGGAAACTAACACCCATTAATAAATAACTAATTTTAGCTAGTTTTTTTAATATTCACAAATTAATTATCTAATTATTATATTAAAGACAAGATGTAATGTAATCTAATGTCACACAAATATTTTAGAGCAATTATTTAACATTCGTTTAAAGTAACCAATTTATTTCATCTTTTAATCTATTTAAATAGCTAACTAGCTTTTATATTAAAAAAACATGAAAAACGTTAGTTAATTCTTGGTTTTCTTGGGAGGCACAAGCTAGCAGTCAGAATAATGTATTGATTGACCCCACATAAACCTAATATTGCACAAGAGTCGTGTGGCATGAGATATTTCAAAATAAAGAGGGGGCAAGACAATTGTTATCAGTTGAATTAAGAAGTGAAATTATAAAATTTTAACAAAAAGAAGATGTAAGAAAAAACAGTAAAAAAAAATTAAAAAATTTTAATCTTGTTTTACTAAATTTTTTTAATCTAACTCATAAAACTTTTCTTCCTTTCTCTTCTCTCCAATCCAAATCCCTCTTATCAAACATGGTCAAAGAGTTGTTTGTCGTGAGGGGAAGGGGAGAGAAATTGAGGGGAAGGAAATTTTTTTCTTTGAATTGAATTTAAAAAAAAAAGTAGAGAGGTATGATTGAAAGTTTTTAATTAATTTTTCTTACCCATTTATCTTACTTCTTCTCTTTATTAAAATTTTATAACCCCTCTTTTCTAATTTTTAAAAATTTAACTCATAAAAATTTTCCTACTCTCCCCTCCAAATCCCTCATACAAAACAAACCCTAAATGTCATTTAGAATAGGAAATTATATAATAACTTCTACTACTCTCTCTAAAACATTATTCATTACTTATGTTATCTATGCTATCTCCTAGCATAAAAATTATCCATGTCCTCCCTACTTTTTAGTATGCTCCTCTTATTTTATTTCTATGGTAGAGAGAGGATATTTATTGAAGTCTTATTTATAAGTCACTCGCATCTTTAAGAGAGCTAGCTACAGAGGTAAAAATAACTAGGGGAGCTAGTGTAAGAGCATGGGACAGTGACTTCAGAAACATCATTGTGCCTTCTGTTTCCTACGAGGTACTGTAGCTAATCACCCTGAGATCTTAGAAATGTATGAAGATTGGAATATATATAATATTGTGATGGACATTGAGAGATGCTTCAAAGGGACTAGAAAGTGGAGTTCAAGAAGAAAGATAGGGATAACAATATAAAGTTTGGCGTTCACACTAGCGAAAAGGGCAATGAATGCGTTTGTGCATATGCCTGCTGATGCTTAATTAGTTTTTGTTGTTAAATTTTTTTTTTTTTTATTAAAAAATGTACTCCTTGGTGGTGTAACCCTGATCATATCACGAGTAATTAACGAGATCATAAATTTTTTATACCTGACTCTACTTTTTTTTTGGGGTGAAGGAACAATTTTACATATGGGCTTTTTCCCCAAGAACGCCTAGCACCACGAGCTTTTTTCTGAAACAAAAGTACATACGTGGTTATTTTTTTGGAGCAAAAATACCACAGGCCATTAGTTGACTAGATGTTGATCGTTAACTTGGATGGAGTGAACGATAACGCGGGTGAAATTACCTCCTTACCCTTAGTTTTAAATAATAAAAAAAACTAAAATAACCTCTCCACAGGTGGACCTCACAACCAGCCACCCCACTGCCGGCGACCACCTCCAGTGGTCTCCCCTTAATTTTAAATAATAATTAAAAAAAAAACTAAAATACCCCCCGACCGATGAGCCTCACCACCGGTCATCCCACCGCCAGCGGGAAGGTTATTTTAGTTTTTTTATTATTTAAAACTAAGGGTAAAACGGTAATTTCACCCATATTACTGTTCACTCTATCCAAGTTAATGGTCAGCGTCTGGTCAACTAACGGCCCGTAGTATTTTTACTCCCAAAACGTAACCACGTGTGTACTTTTGCTCTAAGAAAAAAGCTCATTGTGCTAGATACTCTTGGAACAAAAAGCATATATATAAAATTGTTCCTTCAAACCCCCCCCTTTTTTTGCTGTACTTGTATGCTTCTTTTATAGTATTCAGAAGTTTGAACTCTGATACATCATCGTATAAGAATCAGTGTCAGGTGTGGAAGCGACCACGATACAGACATTGACTAATAAATCTGATTCATTCGACACAAGAAGATCTTACCACTTGGATTTGGATTTTGGATCAAAGATTCCCAACGTTGAACTCTTCAAACTGTTATCAATATCGGCAACAAGTTAAGAATTGGACAGCGCACGTTTCAATGTGGGCAAAAAAAGGAAGGTCAAATGCTTTGACTCGAACACCTTCGTGTTTCGAAGAAATTCCATTTGATAATGACATCTTTCTATTCTCTAATGTAAACTCCACGTGGGATGGAGTTTGAAGAAGGCATGTTATTTGGGAATGGAATGGGATTTCATTCCTTGTAAATATTTACAAATACAAGGGCATTTAAGCAAAGTATAAAAGGCTATAGAGATACTGGAATCATGAAGACAAACTTTACAGGACAGATCTTGTTGGTGAAAAGCTTTTCTGAGCATGGTTAACTATAGTCTATGGAGTCAACTTGCCGATTGTCGAATAAGTTTTGTGTCTAAATAATTTATCATTTCTTGCTTCCCATAATTATTGTTTAATAAAAAGCCATGTTTATTATGAAAACTAATAAATTCTATATTTATCTTATTTTTGAATGCTAAGTTTATTAAATACGGTATAGTCTTCAGGTTTATTTATTAAAAAACAACAGTTTCATTGATAATTAATAAATTCGTAAGATTTTGTTGACTAGAAATACTTTTAATATGCTTCTTTACAATTCACTTTTAAAACCAAATCACCCTCAAATTTTCTCCCTCGTATAAATTATTATTATTCCTTTTGGTTACTTCGTATAAATTATTTTTATCTTCAAAGATGCAGTGGGCCACGTGAAACCTTCATTTTGTTTTTTTTAATCATTAAAATAACAATTTATTATTAATCAAACAATCGCCTTTTTATTTTTAATTTATTTCCCATGACAGCTTGCATTTACACATAAGAATTGACTTGGGTCAATTCCGAGCAATCCCTAATAAGCAAAGAACAAAGTGTAATTAAATTAATGAATGAACTCCTCCATGGCTGACCCAGTCCAACTCTTAACTCGTATATATAACTAAGTGCCTTCCAACCAAATCCTAACAACTCATTCTCTACTTCATTCGTAGAGACAAACCAGAGAGCAAGCAAAAAACACAGAAACAGAGAGTTTTAGTGGTGGTTGAGATTTCTGAGAGCAGACAGTATATTTGTTCGTTGTTAATGAGCACTTCAATGTAATTTTTTTATTACATTTTGATAAAACAGCAGCATGAATGGGCTTGTTTCATAGTGGTTTTCTTACAGTACCAATATCAATACTTTTGAAATGCCACTAGCTCACTATATTAATTTAGAAAAAAGTCTCTTGTTCTAGTTTCTTGTGAGATTATTTATCTCCTAGCATTAGCTCCACTCTACTTAATCTGATTCTTTATATTCTAGCGATTAAAGAAGGCTTAAATTTGCAGGGAAGGATGATTTTGTCCCACTTGTGTGATGAACCAAAAGGATTAAAGACTGGAATGTGCATGGTATTGGGTTCATTTCACCCCCCCCTCCCCCAATTTTAATTGGAATTAAAAATATTTCTCCAATTTAAGATATCCCACTAGCAAATTTTTCGTTTAAAAACATAATAATTGATCTGAGGATTTTGTACTCTGCTGTGCAGTCATTGCTGTATCTCCGTTTTGCCACTGCTAATGCACTATCATCAAGGCTGAATGATGGGTATGCAGTTTTATAATCTTAGATTTTGGGGTTTATAGACATGGTATTTAACCATTTACTCCCCTCTGATCCTTATTATAAAAAATCAATTACTATTTTTCACAAATTAAAGAATGAAAGTTAAGTTATTAATTAGGTCCAAAATTAATAAATGTTTCTAATTTTACCCCTACTTTAATAATGTAGATTTAAATTAGTTAGTTAAAAATGAGGGCATAATAGGAAAGTAGTAATAAATGAGTTAGTTAAAGTAAGTTGGTGCCTTATAATAAGGACAAAAAATTATGGTAGTTAGTCTCTTATAATAAGGACCAGAGGGTGTATATCTTATTTTTCAGGGGTTCGTTTAGTAAATGAGAGATTAGTTCTTCTTGGTTTTTGCGTATATTCAGATAATTAGTTCTCCTTGCTTGTGATGTGCAGCAACTCATCTCACAAGGCATTGATTTAGTACTCCCTATGTTCCTATTTATAAGCAAAATTCTCCCACAAAAGGTTGGTCCTTTATATAAGCAATAATTTGGCTCAGTCAAAAAAATTTAATGCACTTTTTACATTTTTATCCTCCCAATCTCATATCTTTTTCCTACTCATTTCTTCTCATCTTTTTTCCCACTCATTCTCTCTCATACTCATTATATTCATAAATAAGGATATATTTAGAATAACATTTATTGTGTTTAACTAACTTTAATCTACAGTTCATTTTGTGTGATTAGGGTAGTTGTTGCTTATAAAAATGACTGGAGGGAGTAATAAGAAAGATAGAATATCACTATAATCAACAATAAGAAAACCATTTGTTATTGAAAGAAAACTTGAATCTCTGTGCATGGCATGGAGGAAGACCTTTCTAGTTAATACGAAAATGTCCAATTTGCTCTGTTGAATAAAGTAGAGGGATTAAAGTGCAAACAAGCCTAAAATGATTATTTTATTTTATTTGTGACAGTGACCCTTTATATGCACTTTGTCGTATCTAGAGATGTTCATTATACTTATAGCCCTACGTGTCCGCCCAAACCAACAAAGAAATTGTCTAGCCCCAACCTAAGAAAAAGAAGCCCAAAAAAATTGGGTACAATTAGGTTGAGCATTTTTGCGGGCACAATTGGGCATCAGGTATGGTATGCCGCCTTGCCCATTTGGCCCTACCCAGTAGTATATAGTATTATGTTTTTTCATTTTTTTGATATAATAGTATTATATATTTTTTATTTTCACTTATAGTTATTTGATTATTTGTTAAGACATATAGTTGTCTTTTTAATTTCAAGACTCAAGTTAGAGACTTATTTTAGAATATTTTAAAGTATGAAATTATAGATTTCATTTTAAATTTGCAATATTATTTATTAAGTATCATTGAAGTTATCTTTTTCACATAGGGGTATCGCTACTTGGGTAGGAGAGATCCGCCCTATCTAGTCCATTATTGTCCTGCCCAAAAATCATAGGGCTTCCATTAAATAGGGTTGGGTACTGGGCTGTATTTTACTGCCCAATGATCTTTCAGGCAAGGGTCTCACCCTACCTAGCCCTGATCTAGGTTTGGTTTCTCTAATCATCATTTTCTCATCATCCTTTATAATCTGTAAATCATATTCATCCATCCAATTAATATAATATTACTTTAATTTTTCTCACCTCTTCTCAGTAACAACCTAGATGGGTTGATGAGGGAAAGGGGAAAAGAAAAAAAAAAAAAAAGCTAAGAAGAGAATCTCCCCTTCTGTCATCCATGAAATCACAACGGCCTTGGGAAAATATAGCTTCAGGTAACTTTTTCATCCATGGACTGCTGTGATTATTTTGTAGCACTGGGCATTTGTGTCATTCTTGAATTCATTTCTACTTGATTCAACCTCATTTTCTTTGTTAATAGATTTAGAAAATCCATTATTATATTTGATGCCTTAATTGTCACCTTCTGCTCTATTTGCAGGATTACTAGGAAAGTAGTTTAAATTTGCCAATGTACTGTTTTACAATAGGTATATGCCTTTCTCTTCACTATCTGTATTCTTGTAAACAGTTCTCGTTGTATAGTGTTACTGTTGTTTTGTTTTAATTAAAAGAAAAGAACTTAGAGCTAAATTAAAATAACGATTTTAATTAAAAGAAAATAAAAATATATTCAATCTCAACACTCTAAGCTACCATTTTTCCTTTACCAATTTTACTTTTAACTTATTATATTTTCCTATCGTGCCTTGTTCTGAGTTATACTTCTGATGTTTCAGGTGATTAGGGAGGCAAAATGGTGTCAGGTTTATGATCAATTTATTTTTGCTATATTGAAAATTTTGAAAACTCAGTGAAGGATTTGAATCATATATACTTGTTCTTTTTTTTTTTTTTTGGATGGCATGGATGTTTAGTTGTACTGCAGACCCTTAAGCGTTGCAAATTATATTTATCTCTTGTGAATATAAATCCGCATAAAATTTCTTATATTTTGCCTGAAAGCGTGTCTGTATTTGGTACTTCCTCCAATCCTATTTGTGACATTGTAAGATGTTAGATTCAGGCATCATTCTTTAGTGGGGATTTGAAATTTGGTTTGTCTTGTTACAATAGACTAACCCAATTTAACTAGATTCAACTCAACTTTGTCAGTCTGAAAAAAAAAGAAAACATTGTGTTTTTGCATAAGATTTCTAATGAATGGGCCGAGTAATTGAATCCGGGACTATGGATTTAAAAAATTAATATGGAAAGATATTGTTTTGGGACTTGGTATTATAAGGGATAAGCCAATAAGAGTTGGCACAGATGGTAAAGGATTCAGGATTAGGCCCTTGGGTCATGGGTTCGATCCCCTCTGCCGTCGCTAGGACTCCTTTAGTAGGCGATCTCGTAAGTTCCCAATAAGTGCTTATAGAGCCCGGGGTCATGCCCTGACCTTGGTAGAGGACTGGTGTCGAATCCTTCCAAAACTTTTCTTTATCAAAAGGGGGGGGGGGATAAAACTCATGAGGCGATTGCCGTTGGTAAACTTGTATTACTTGCAAACTTAGTTAAACGCGGACTTGATTTTATATTAAAGTTATAATGTAGTAAATACTTAACCAGACGATAAATAACACCTGAAACTCAAACCTTGTTTGTTTGATTGTGCTTTTAACTGTTTTAGGCGTCAGAATAATTTATGAAATTATTTTTTTTAACAAATTTTGGCTTTGAATAGAATATGTTTTGTTGATTGTTCTAAAAGAAAATAATTTTGAAAAAAAAATGTTTGAAATAATTGCAATGATGCTTTAGTGAATTCAACTTCAACGAGGAAGAACTCAAGCTGCTCACTGATTGAAGAAACTAAAGATAGGGATTTCTAGACGGAATTCAGAAACCCGTTGCTTTGATTGAGAAAATGATCCAAAATGGAATGATTTTGAATATCAATTTATTAGTAAAAAGCCATCTCCGACTTTTTAATTACTAAAACAAGAACTTTATGTGAGAGTTAAAGCCCCAAATGGATAATTAGGAATTTTTCTAATAGGGGATTAGAAAGGTTTTCTTGGAGATGGAAAATTTGTCCCCCAGGTTTTATCAATTTGTAAATCCTTCCTCAATTAGTTAAAAGAATGAAATTTCCTGATATTATGACAATAGTAGATAGTATAGACACCATATGGGAGCGGTTGATCGTTGAAATGATAATTGATACAACAGAAGTATAAGATACCAGTTACAATACCTATTATCCAAAGAGGAATTCTTCTAGTAGTATCAGCTATTTATCCCACTTTCCTTCACATTTCATCAAGTAGTCATGCTAGAGACATAAACAATCATAGATAATTATGATTTCTAGTATAATCAGAAAATATTAAGTACACAATATGTGTGTGTGTGTGACCAAGATAGATCACTTCTCATACTCTCATACTCTGATTTCCATTTAATCTAATCTTTATCGTTTCATGATTATCTCTGTAGAACAATTGGAAGACAGATGAATAAATTCTTTCACTGGAGGTTGCCAAAAAGAATTTTTTCCCCTTTTGGATTCTATTTTAATTAAAACTAATTCAATTTAAATTCGAAAAATATATTATTAATTATTAAAATATTTTAAAGAATATTAATTTTTAGTTTATAAATATTTAAAATCTTCTAATAATATCTAATATATCTAATAGATTAATAAATATTTCTATTTCATTTTTCAATTTATTAGAATATTTAATTCTAATATTCTTTTTTTAATATTGAAAAACAATAAGAATATAACTTTATTTATTTAATATTGAACATATTTATATCTTATATATTTATATTAATTTATATTAATATAGAATTATATTAATTATCAATATAGAATATATATTTCTATTAATTTAGATATTTATATAATTTATATATTAATATTAGATCATTATAATTTATAATTTTATTATAGAATTGAATATATATAATATAGAATTATAAATATATAATTATAATAGAATATGAATTTTATATTTTCAATTTATTTATTTTTTTAAATTAATTTAATAAATAATAAATTGAATATATTAATATTTATAATTAAATATCAATATATTTAGTGATAAAATTTTATATATATATATATATTTGTATTTTGAATATAGAATATTTATACTTAAGAATAAAATAAACTATTTTAATTTAAAATATTTAATATAATATAAAGCGAACCCTTTCATTCTGAATTCTTTAATTCGGCATGAATGAAATCTCCGCAAGTATGATTCAAACCTATGACCAGTTAGTTAACAGCCAATCGATCTACTACTGAGCTATTAAGGAACAACAGGAAATTAGATCTCATAGATTTCAATTCTCGTTTTCAACTCATGACCAACATGAGCTTGAAGTTTCCTTTGTAATTCGTGGAACTTCTTTGTATTGGCTTTATTCCATACCTCATTTCAAAGGGAATCTCAAATTGGCTCTATTTCATTATAGTCAATCCATATACTAATTCCATTCATTTAATATCCCTTTTGCTGGTGTCATTGAGATAAGAGATGCCATTTCTAGTCTATCTGTTTCTATTTCTATATATATGGAAAGTTTCAAAATTTTCATATAATAATCTAGAAATCACAATAGAAAAGGAAAAAAAAAAAAGAATTCTCATATTTATAATATCATAATAGAAAAGGAAAAAAAAATAATTCTCATATAATAATATTGAAATCACAACCAAAAAGGAGGTTTATGATTATTTTAAAGTGTTTTATACTAGATAATCTAGTATCCTTATGCATGAAGATAATTAATTTAGTCATTGTGACCGAACTCTATTATGCATTTTTGACCACATTCTCCATAGGGCCCTCTTATCTCTTGCTTTTCCAAGCTCGGTTTATGGAAGAAGGAACCGAGAAGAAAGTATAAGCAACAACTGGTTTTATTGTAGGACAGCTCATAATGTTCATATCAATCTATTATGTGTATTTGCATCTAGCATTGGGTGGACCTCATACAATAACTTTCATAACTCTACCTTATTTTTTATTTCATTTCTTCTGCAATAATAATAATCACAAACATCTTTTGAATTATGGATCCACTAATCAAAATTCAATGCGTAATTTTAGCATTTAAAAGAAATTTCTGAATAATCTTATTTTTCAATTATTGAACCTTTTTCATTTTACCAAGTTCAATGTTAGCCAAATTAGTCAATATTTATATGTTTTGATGCAACAACCAATTCTTATTTCTAACAAGTAGTTTTGTTGGTTGGTTAATTGTCACATTTTATTCATGAAATGAGTTGGATTGGGATTATTTTAGATATAGAAATTAGTATTAGTCTGGATACAGAAAAATAATTCTATTAAATCTAATGTACTTATTTGATCTAATAAATACATTATGTTAGAATTGAAAAATTGGATGTCTCGAATTTTTATTATTTTTTTATTTATTTCCTCAATATACTATTTTGGGAGAACACACCACCGCCTAATTTTATTAAAAAAAACTGTCAGAAATTCAAGAAAGAGGTGAAATTGATAAAAAAAAAAAAAGTGTAAAAAGAACTTCCAAAACAAAGTTAACTAAACAAGAACAAAAAGAATCCAACATATAATCTCTTTCCGCTTCTTCTCTTCTGAATTCTCTCTTTTCTTTGAAAATCCTTTCGTTTCCCATTTGTTTTCTTAGATATTAGATATTATTAGAAGATTTTAAATTTTTATAGATTATAAATTAATATTCTTTAAAGTATTTTAATAATTAATAATATCTTTTTTAAATTTAAATTGAACTAATTTTAATTAAAATTGAATGCAAAAGCAAAAAAAAAAAAAAAAAAGGAATTCTTTTTGGCAACCTCTAGTGAAAGAATTTATTCGTCTGCCTTCCAATTGTTTTACAAAGACAATTGGGAGACAGTAAGGATTAGATTAAATGGAAATAAGAACATGCTATGTGATCTATCTTGATTATATATATATATGTTTTGTTTGTACTTAATGTTTTTCATCATACTAGAAATCATATAAGAAGTTGTTAGATGTGATAATTGGACTTATTGGATTCTTTTGTCAATGATGTTAGGCCATAATCCCTTTTTGACTCTTTGAGAGTGATTCCACTATTATTTATTTTTAGTGAACAATAAAAATAAAATGAAATAATTCCTTCATATTGATAGAAAGAGGAAACATAATTTACATAGATATAGTAAGTTTCACTTGGGCTGCATTAATAGTAATCTTTACGTTTTCCCTTTCCCTCGTAGTATGGGGAAGAAGTGAACTCTAAAAATACTGCTAAGTGGGTTGAGGGAAAAAACTAAAATAAAAACTATATCCATTGTTTTATAGATGGGTTCTGAAATTTTATTTTTCTAGTTAATAATTAATTCAATAATTAAAAAATTAAAAAATATCTACATTTCGGAATTATAGTTTATTTGATGGAATAATGTATTCCATGGATAATATAGAAATAGAAAATACTCTTTCAATTAAACAAATATTTTACTTTTTCCCAAGTTTGTATTTTGAAAGTCAAGGTAATACAAATAATCAAAAACTTATTCCAACCAAATCTTTATTCTTTCTAAGATTTCGATGAACTGGCTCTTACCAAAGTGATATGGACAATGAGCAACCGCAGAACCCTTTATTTTATTTTTTTTATCCCTCCTTTTGTTCACTTTTTTTTTCAAAGAAAAAAGAAATCCATTTTTTATTAATTATTAAGCGCAGATGTACACTTTCTATAGAAAAACAAAATAGACATAATAATTGTCGAAGGAAATACTACACATAATAAGATATTTCCGTTGCCTTAGGCAAGTCACATATTACGTGCTTATTGCTGGTTTTATTATTTGGTTTTTTTATTTATTTGAGTTTCAAAATTGGATTTATGTTTTCATTTCATATCATGGTTTAAACGTTAAAAATCAGTTGGGTTTTACAAATATTTTTGAAATAGGTAAAAGTTTCCCATAGAACCCCTAGATAATCTAAAATTAGAAAATGAATATAATTCAAAATTTGAATATATTTAAATATATTGATGTTGAATATTCTTTCATTTTATTAATATAAAATTTTATTAATAAATATCAATGAAATGAATTAATATTAATAAATAAATAATACTATTAAGAAATGATATATATATATATATATATATATATATATATATATATATATATATATATGATAATAATAATAATAATAATAGATAGATAGATAGATAGATAGATAGAATAGAAATAACTAGATTCTTTTCTAAATTAATTTGAGATTTTAAAATTAATAGAATGATTATTTATAACTATTACATTAGGTTTGGCTATTCTAAATTAATGAATAGAAATCGATTTACTTTTTATTTAATCTAAAAAAATATTTTTGATTGGACTAAATATGTGCATCTGAAAGACAAATAGAAAGAAACATTTTTTTGGTATAGGAATCGATAGGTATCTAACAAATTCAACAATTCTAGCATAATTCTCATAATATAAATGGGAAAAAAACATCTTAATGAGATTCTAATCTCAACAAAAAAAAGGGAGATATGGTGAAATTAGTAGACGCTACGGACTTAATTGGATTGAGTCTTGGTATGGAAACATACCAAGTGATAACTTTCAAAGTTAGAGAAACCCTGAAATTAACAATGGGTAATCCTGAGCGAAATCCTGCTTTCCAAAAATCAAGAAGAGTTCAGAAAGGGAGAATAAAATAAAATAAAAAAGAATAGGTGTAGAGACTCTAGAGAAGCTGGTCTAACAAATGGAGTTGACCACATTTCGTTTCCTTAATAAGAATTTCTTTTCGTTAGTAAAGTGATCCTTCCATCCAAAGGAAATCATTTTCTAAAATTACCGGACAAATAATGAATTTTTAAAGAAATGAGAACGCACATAAGTTGTTCTGATTTTTCTAAAACAAATTAGTTTTTTTTTTATATTTTATAAACATTTAACTAAAAATTAATATAAAAAACTTTTTTTTTAAAAAAAAAGGGCCTCAATTTTGTGATTGTTACTGAAGATAGTAAGCCTAAGTGAGATAAGTGACATGCCAAAACGATGTGGAAATTGCAATCTTATTATATTAGTGTTGAAAAGTCTATTAGCCAAACTCTTGAAAAGTGGTTGCCAGATTTGACAATTTACCTAATCATATCCAATCTTGGTGAGTAGTATTACATTCTCCTTCGACCATTTTCGTAGTGTTTTCGCTGGCGGCTAGCATGTACTCATAACACTCACTTGTTTTTATTGTTCATGTGAATTATACACAACAACAAGACTCCTAATTTGATTCTTCTTTGTGAGTAACATTATAGGAGAGAAAATTATTCTCTAATTTCCATTGGATTGATTTATACACAAGAAGACTCCTAAAGCTTACTGGAATTCAAAGTAATTGATAATACCGGAAATGTGATAATGTGGAAAATAAATAAATATTAATATTATTTGAAGTTATTATTTGACTTCAGAATTTTAACAATAGTCCCTTTTCAAACAGGAATGTTTACATTTGGAAATTTAAGCAAACACTTGTCATTTTTGCAAGATGATGCGTCAAATATGTATTTACATTAGATTTACAATAATATACTATCATAGTAAAGTATAATAGATTTTTACTGTACATGTATCTTTTTATTGTATATCCACAGTAAAATACACTTGTTGCGAACCAGTGGATTGATCTTCACTAGGCCCAAAGCTAGCAGTCCGTCCGTAAAAATAGGGATATCTGATAAGGTATTATTCCATTATCTCGCTAACCGCCGTAAATCGTGCAGGTAATGGAGTAGTTGCAAGTGGGACCACGTGCAGAGGGAATATCGGATCAAGGCCCCCAGGTACACCTTATAAATACCCTTATGCAGTCAACAGGTACGGGCTCTCTCGAAAACCCTACCTTTCTATTCACACAGAGCACACACCCCACACCCTCTGGCTATCATAAGCTAAACGATTTACCTTCGAACTACGTGGGCTTTGATCCACCTTTGTGATACGTAGGACCCTGGGATTTCACCCCAGGCCAAGTCCCATCTTCTATTGTTCTACAACGGAACATTGGCGCCGTCTGTGGGGAACGCTAAGTTACGACTCCCTGAACTAAGAGGTAGTTAAGAATGGCGAATACCAGAGGCCGGAATCAGGCACCTCGTCAGGAACAACCAGAGTCGCTACCGCCTGCGAATCTTGAGGCAGAGACGCGAGATGACGTAGTGCCATCAAACGAAAATCAGGTGCTAGTGGAAACAGAACAACCAAAGCTTGTTGACATACCTCAGGCCCCTGATAACCAATTTCCGCGGCCGGAACAACTGTTGCCCGTGTTTCAAAATTCCCCACAAGAGTTCCAAATTGAGGATCCCGACGTTCATCGATTGCAGATAGTAATAGAAACAATGTTTAAGCGGATGGAGGATATGGAAAAACGTCATGCGCTACAAAGGGAAACTGACGTTAAGCGTCTGCAGGAGGATATGGAGCGTAGAGATGCTTTATGGTGGCTGGAGGAAGGGTGGAGGCTCCAGCAAATTCTGGATGAGAGGCTAGGCAGGGAAGAGAATAGTAATCAGAATGTCGGCCGAAACAAGGATGACCTAAGTCGAGTAGGGACGCAAACCCGGCAAGGAAGCTTAGCTGAGGCGGAACAGAGTAACGACCGGGATAAAGAAAATTTGAATACCACCACAGTAACACGGCAGGCAGATGCAACGACGCCTCGAAGTACTCCTGACACGGATATGCTGCATGTTGAAAAAAGTCGAGATAAGGGAGCGCCGGATGCAACCCGGGCTAACACAGAAGCCTCAGAGAAAAATCATGCCGGCGGAGTGTAGGGACCTTTCATCGATGAGATACGGATGACAAAATATCCAAAGGGTTTCGACTCAAGGGATTTGCCAAAATACGATGGCACTCAGGACCCATAGGTCTACCTTAACAATTTCAACATGGAAATAATGGTGAAAGGATTTGAAGGACCAATAGTACCCCGATTATTCGCAGGAACATTGCGAGGGGCGGCCCAGTTATGGTTCCATTCTTTATCATGGAAATTGGTCCGAGATATGGAGAGTTTCAGCCAAAAGTTTCTATTGAACTTTGCGACAAGTAGAAAACAACCCAAAACTCAGTTCCAGTTGAGAAACATAAGGCAAGGTCCAAACGAGACATTGCAGCAATACCTCGAGCGTTTCAAAGATGCCGCCCTTCAAGTTCCAAACCTGAAGGAGGACATGCACCTGCATTTGGTAATCTCCGGCTTGCATGATGATTCTCGTCTCAAAAGGTCGACAGTGAAAGATAATGTAACAACACTAGCCGAGTTTAGGGACCGTTCAAAGAAGTATCTGGAACTCGAACAGCTAGAAATGGCCAACCGAGGTAACTTGGGACGAACTAGGAGCCCACCTCTGAGGAATAAGGACCATCAAAGTGGTTCAAAGTCGGATAGTCGAAGATGAACAACGGATAACTAGCATCGGGGAAACAAAGCAGAAGGAAAATACAACCAATACACGCCTTTGAAAGTGTCCAGAGGACGGATATGGAGAGAAGTCGGATTGATTGAGATGAGAAGGGCGGAACGACCACAGCCAATGCAGCACAAAGCCGTCCTAGATAAGTCTCGATATTGCGAGTTTCATGACCAACCCGGCCATACAACGGACCAATGTTGGGATCTGAGGGACGCAATAGAAAAATTCGTTCGAGAAGGGAAGTTGCAAAAATATGTGATTCAGACACAGGGACGTTCAAACAATAAGCGCCCTGGGGAGGGGCGAAATAAAAGTCTGGAGAAGAAGAAGAGAAAAGAAGAAAGCGATGATGAGTTTCCCGAGGCAAAGTTTGATTGTTTTGTCATCAGTGGGGGACCCGGTGGCAGAGGAGATTCACAGAATCAACGTCGCAAATATCTGAATGAAGTCTTGACAATCCGAGACCGCCCACATTTTAAAAGGTAAACAAAGAAGCAAGATAGACCGACACTCAGTTTCACTAAGGCCGACCTAGAAGACGTTGTTCCCGGCCACTATGACGGCCTAGTGATAACAGGCATGATTCTGGATTGTAGGGTCCAAAAAATCATCGTCGACAACGGAAGCTTGGTAGACATCCTTCTATGGGAAGCATTTCGAAAAATGAAGCTGGACCCAGATGAGTTAAAACCATGCAAAACAACCTTAACTGGCTTCAATGGCCAAGATACTAGACCTAAAGGTTGCATAAACTTGAAACTGACCTTGGGTACTAAAGAAGCTTTTTAATCTAAAGTGGTCAGATTTGTGGTTGCTGACTTCCCATCCCCATATAATGTCATTCTCGGAAGGCTAACAATCCATAATTGGGATATGCTAGTATCCACTAAGCATCAAAAGGCAAAAATGATCGGGAAAAAGAACAAGATAGTTGTCGTCCGAGGAGACCAAAAAGAGTCGCGGAAATGCTACTATGATTCGGTGAAGGGAAACAAAGAGAACAAGACTTCGTCCCAAACTAGGGAAGAAAAAGATGATGTTCATTTGGTCGAGATGGACATGAGGGCGGAGGAAAAGATTCAGAGACTTGAGCCTAATGGAGAGTTGAGAGACTTCATCCTGGGCAGTAGGCCGGAACAGACCACGAAGATCGGGAACAAATTAACTGTCGACGTTCATCATGCTTTAGCGGAATGCTTATTGAAGAACGCAAACATATTTGCTTGGGGACCAGCCAACCTCCCAAGCATAGACCCTAAATTCTGTTGCCATAAACTGGCAATTCGGCCGGGCTCTATCTCAGTTGCACAAAAGAAAAGGAAGATGGGCCCAGACAAGGTGGGCGCTCTTGAAGAGCACGTTAAGGAACTTCTAGAGGCCGGCTTTATACGGGAGGTCCAATACACCACTTGGCTATCCAACGTCGTACTGGTAAAGAAACCCAATGGCAAATGGAGAATCTTCACGGATTACAAAGACTTAAATAAGGTATGCCCCAAAGATGCCTTTCTTATGCCTAATGTTGATCAGTTAGTGGATAATGCATCAGGTTTTAAACTCTTATCCTTCATGGATGCATATTCGGGGTATAACCAAATCGCCATGCACCCCGAGGACCAAGAGAAAACGGCGTTTATCACGGAAAGGGCTAATTACTGCTACAATGTAATGCCATTCGGATTAAAGAACACCGGAGCAACTTATCAACGAATGATGACAAAAGTATTTGAAGACCAGTTGGGAAGAAATGTTGAAGTTTACATCGATGACATGATCGTTAAGTCGGAAGATCAGGAGCAGCATATCCAGGATTTACAACAGATTTTCGACAAACTACGAGCATACCGGATCCGGCTTAACCCGGCCAAGTGCGCTTTTGGAGTTCCGTCAGGAAAATTCTTGGGTTTCATGTTAACCCACAGAGGAATCGAGGCTAACCCTGACAAATGTCAGGCCATTTTAGAAATGAAAACTCCTACATGCCGAAAAGAAGTTCAACAACTCACGGGAAGGCTCGCCGCACTAATTCGGTTTCTCCCAAAATCGGCGGAAAAATCGCTTCCTTTCTTCAGGCTGCTAAAGAAGGAAGCTATTCACGAATGGAGCGCTGAATGTGAGGCAGCATTTGCAAAGATAAAACAATGTCTTGCGACCCCACCAGTATTAACCCGGCTCCTAACGGGGGAAACCCTGATCCTTTACTTGGTGGTAACCGATGAGGCCGTAAGCTCGGTTTTGGTGCAAGAATCAAAAAAGGGGCAGACGCCGATATATTTTGTAAGTCGAGTTCTCCAGGGAGCCGAAACACGGTATCAAAAACTCAAAAAGATGGCTTTTGAACTGTTAATCACAGCCCGGTGACTACGCCAGTATTTTCAGAGCCATCCTATTGTGGTTCGAACTAATCAACCAATCCGACAGGTACTGCACAAACCCGACCTAGCTGGGATGATGACAGGCCGGGCAATAGAATTATTCGAGTTCGACATTAGTTACGAAGCTCGACAAGCAATAAAATCTCAGGCTTTAGCCGACTTTGTTGCAGAACTTACTCCGGAAGAGATAGCATTGAAGTGCACACGCAGTGGAGGCTGTTTGTAGATGGCTCTTCTAACTGGCTGGAAGTGGGACCGGGATAATTATGGAAAACCCGGAAGGCGTGTCCATTAAGTATTCTGTAAACCTTGGATTCAAAACATCCAATAATCAGGCCGAATACGAAGCCCTGATAGTCGGGTTGCTCCAAACAAAGGAAAATGGAGCTCGAAGAGTGCAGGTGTCTACGGATTCCCAATTAGTGGCGTCACACATAAATGGGTCTTATCAAGCTAAAGAACCTCTGCTAGTCAAATACCTCGGAAAGGTTAAGTCTATCATGAACGAATTTGATGAAGTCAAAATAAGGTACATATCGCGCGGGAATAACACCAGAGCAGACATATTATCCAAGCTGGCCAGCACTCAAGGAACCAAAAACGACCGAACGATAGTGCAACAAAGATTGGAGGTCCCGACATGCGTAATGATCATAACGGATAAGAACGATTGGAGGAAACCTATCGCGGACTACCTAGAATGAGGAATTTTACCAGCAGAATCCATAGAAGCCAAGAAGCTGATACGAATGGCGGCATCCTACGTGATGATAAACGACCAATTGTATAGGAAAGGGCTACATGCACCAATGGCAAAATGCCTCAGCCACGAAGAGGCGGAATACGTGTTAACTGAAATACACGAAGGCATTAATGACAACACATGGGAGCCAAGGCACTAGCTCGAAAGGCTGTAAGAGTCGGATACTACTAGCCGACATTATCAATAGACGCAAGGAATCATGTTCGGAAATGTGACAGCTGTCAGAAACACGCAAAAATCATAAGAGTTCCCCCCTCTGAGATGAAGTATATCTCAGCACCATGGCCGTTCTATAAATGGGGGCTGGATCTTTTGGGGCCATTTCAAAGGGCACCAAGGCAGTTCCGGTGGTTGGTAGTAGCGGTGGACTATTTCACTAAATGGATCGAAGCTGAACCGCTATCTTCCATAACGTCAGCTCGAGTACAAAAGTTTATGGCGAGAAATATCATTGCTCGCTTTGGAATCCCAGCAGAAGTCATTACCGACAATGGGACACAATTTGCAGACAAGGGATTCCGAAAAATGATGGCTGACTTCTAGATTCGTCAGCATTTTGCATCAGTAGAGCACCCGCAATCTAACGGACAAGCTGAAGCAGCAAACAAGATAATCATTGACGGCCTTAAAAAGAGAATGCAAGAAGCCAAAACCGACCGGGTTGAACAACTATATGCTGTGTTATGGGGATATCGAACTAGTGTTCAAACTGCCACAGGAGAAACGCCTTACAGGCTCACATACGGATATGAAGCTATGATACCTATAGAAATCGGTGAACCATCATGGAGGAAGGAAAAGGCCTTATCTGAAACAGACAATAATGAAGCCATTACGGCTGAGTTAGATCTTATAGACGAGGTAAAAGCCATAGCACATTACAGAGATTTAGCAGCGAAACAGCTCGTCGCGACAAGGTTCAACAGAAAGGTCAAAACCCGCTCCTTCGGCAAAGGCGACCTAGTGCTAAGAAGAGCCGACATAGGCAACAAAAACGCACGAGAAGGGAAGCTAGCACCAAATTGGGAAGGACCTTACCGAATTAGGGAAGTACTAAAGCACGGAGCGTACGAGCTTGAAACATTGACTCAAAAACCGGTTAAAAGAACGTGGAATGCCGACAAGTTGAGAATGTACTATAGCTAAGACTGTAGAACTCGCAGTTCAAAACGACTTAGACATTCTGTTTGATGTTTTATCATACTTTACACAATGTCTTTATTTTGTAAGTGACTGTCATCACCATAATAAAAGATCTACGGGAGTTAGCTCATTAAAATCTTATGGTCATGTGGTAACTTCACAAATACCGAATAAGACGGTCGCACCGTCAGAACTGCGCGAATTCGAGAAAAAGAGTTTTAAGACCTATTTTCAAACGAATTCAACAAGGCCGTACTAAAACGAGAGGCCTATTAGCACGGAAAAAGCCAGTAAAGGGTTTGCGAAAAGAAGTCCATGACCCATTTTCGACAAACCCCAAAGGCGATCTTTATGGCTGCAAGTCCCGCTATAAACTCTAAGGAAAGTTTGTGCGAGGTCAATAAAAGCATGCCCAAGATAAGATCCTTTATACCGGATTTGATCAATCCGGTATGGTTAAGATTTGGAATGACCAAGTTTAAGCCACAAGGTCGTTTATAACTCAGAATTAAGCGTAACGGGCGATAAAGCAAATAAAAGTTGCTAACAAAGCTCAAAAGAGAGAAATACTATTCATTGACTAAAGTGAATCACAACTGTCCAAAAAATAATAATAATAATAATAAACCCCAACAACAAAGAATCAAATGTTCGCGCCCACATCTAAGAGATTAGAAGGCCGAGATTCGGCATTATCAGTGGTATCTCCTCCCACTCCAGATGGGCCCTCTGCAGCAAAATCCTCCAAAGCACTTGCCGGCACAATCTTCCCGTCTTTTATAATCCCGTCAACCCGAGCGTCCTCGATGTTCAACGCGACGTCAGGATTGAGGAAGATGACTTGCACCAAGGCATTGTTCAAAGACTCTTCCACCCCTTTCTCCAGGTCGGCAATGTAAGCGGCATCAGAAGTCGTCTGATCTTGCAGGGTCTTCAAACTGGAATGAAGCCGGGATATCTCGAAAGCGTCTTCAGCAAGTTTTTTCTTCGCAGATTCCAGTTCCGCCTGTACCGCCTTGACCTTCTCATCGGAACCTTTCTTTGCCTTTTCTACCTCAGCAACCGCTTGATTCTTGGCGTCCTCTGCTGACTTAACAACACTCTTTACCGCCGCCTTAATTGCCTCGGATCGCTTGGATACAGCGGCCTTGAGTTTAGCATATGACTCAGCCCACTGATCTTTGAAGAAGGCAACGGCTTGAGGAAGCCCGGCAGCACGAAGAGTAAACTGCTCAATATCCCTCAACATGTCATCTCCTCGATAGACGCCAGCACAGGCACGAACCAGCTTAAAGGAGGCCGGATACCATTGCGAACCTCAGCATCGACCGGGTTCACAAACATGAACGATGGAGAGGTATACCGGCTGGGAGAAAGAAGGGCCGCGGTAGAAGAGGTAGCTCCAACAGGGGGAGAAGACGAAGGCGGAGCAGTCGCCTGGATACTTGGTTCGGCGGGGGTGATGGAAGGCTTCTTCGTAAGCGCAACCGGGCTCGTGTTCTCGGCCTCGGCTGCTTTCTGCTTTTCGTGGAATTTCTTCATAAAAGCCGGTACCGCGGGAGCCGAAGGTTTGGGCGGCATAGTTGGTTCTGCACAAAAAGAAACCATCAGTAATCTGGTAAAAGAAATAAAAAAAGAAATGCTATTACAAAAACCAAGCATACTTCTTTTTGGTTTCTATTTCTTTAAAGGAATGGACAAATACAGCCCAGCATCGAAAGGCCCCACCGCCTTGCCAAGATCCTGTAGGAACTCTTTATTTTTCTCCTCTTCTGGGGTAAGCTTGGTGACTTTTGAGCTAAAGGTTTTGGTTCCTAACTTGTGATGCTCGTAAGTCCAGTAGAGGGGAAATCTCTCCTCTAACTCCCCTCGTTCATTTAGGCGAAGGAACCATGGAACTTGGGAAGGAATGGCTTCAACCTTAAAGTATGCCGACTTAAACCCCTTGAATGACTCAGTATAAGGATTGAACAATTTCTTAAAGCGGATACCCCGAAGATGGGTCCATTCAAATTCCAGGGGCTTTTCTTTGGTTTTGTAGGTATTTATGGGGGAAAAGAAATGGAAAAACAAAGGAACAGTACAAGGGATCTCTTGCTCCTTGCATAGATTCTCAAAACCTAGAACATATGCCCAGCTATTCGGGTGCAATTGTGTAGGGGCTAGGCGTAAGTGGTTCAAAATTTCTATCTATCGTAAAACCAGAAAAAGGAAATGAGGCACCTAAGAGGGTAACTACATCTCGGTACATGAAAAAGAAGTGGGAGATTCTCCGACACGCCACGACGCCATGGACTCTCCATCTAAGGGTAACCGAACGGTGTACCCATCGCCATCTCTAAGAGTAGGCCCCCTAAATTCTTTCCAGGACATCTTGTTCGAGATCCCAACGACCTCTGGACATATAACGAAGTGACACAAACTATGGGCTGCTTCAGCAGAACATGATTCTTCGGCCACCGACCTTTCACTACTCTGGGAGGATGAGGCCATCTATCCTATATATATATACACAAGGAGCAAAGATGAGTTAGATAGAAATCTACCTCAGTGTGCAGGCATGGGATGCAATGCACTCTCCGATGATAAGATGGGAGCGGATCCATGAGTGCATCTCCTAAGCACCGTCTCGGCCACCACCTCCCGACCAAGGTTGACAAGGGCAATAGCCTCATGTTGACACATCTCGCAAGGACTGACCAGGGTAGGGCAGAGTCCGCTAGCAGTCGAAGACCGTGCGACCGAGATAGGAAACACCCTAACAGGAGATGAAGGCTTAGCGGACAGACTGGCACGAACTCTAGTAGAAGATGGAGGCCGGGGTAGTGGAGGTTGGGAAGCTTTCGGAGGGGGACGAGGAACTTTGTGACCACTCCTACGGTTACCACTCCCCGAGGGCTTCAGAGCATCTGCAGCCGTGGCTGCAGAAGACCAACGAGCACCATACAACCAGAACGCAGTCCTCTCAGGCATGTTCTTAACAATTTCCCAGTCTTCTTTCAGAATAGGCCTACCATAAATATCTACGGGTGTATCTGGGTTTCTATCCATGAAAAACCAAAGAATCCCTCAAGAAAACCCAGAAAAAGCAATGTTCAATACACGGAATCCTAGGGTGACAACCGGAAAAACCAGGAAACAACCGGAGAAACCCAGAAACGCAGCTAAGATGGGGAGGAACGCAACATAAGACGAAAGGGAAAAACAGTAAACACAACAGAATCCAATAACGAAGATGTACCTGGAAGACAAGAACTCGTTAAGGAAGAAGAGCGAGACCGGGATTTGGAGCGCCTGGGTTTTGAGTGTTCTCTCTTGAGGACAACTGGAAATTCAGGGTGTAAAAAAGGAAAGCACCGCGACATTCAAGTCATAAAGAGATGATTTGAAGAGGCAAAGTTGAAAGACTCCAACGGGCGCGAATGTGAAACGGTGGGACCCACAACGTCAGATGGATACGAAGAGGCGGGTACAGCTGGCGAAACCCTAAAGTAGATAGTAATCATGAATCTTGAAAAGGCGCGAGCATTTAAAGAGCACGAAAACCAAAGACGGCTGACAGAGAAATGGGTGGCGTCGTCCCAATACGACGCTACGCATTCCAATGTCGTGCAAAAAAGGGCGCGCATTTTTGAGCCGGGCCCAGCTAATGCTCCAGATTAAGGGGCAATTGAGGGAACATGTTACAAAAACTCGGAACGACATAGTAACAGGGGCCGGGATAGGAGTAAAATGTTGGCAATCAAACTAAGTCAGAAAATGAAGGAAAACCGATCTTGGTTAAGGGTGAAAGGGAATTAAAATTTTCACCCAAGGTAACGAAGACTCCGTCACTATAAAAACGAAACTAAGGGTAGCTCGAACCCGATTAAGCCCGGCATGTTAGAAGCCTGAAATACCAAGCTTGGGGGAATCTGTTGCGGACCAATGGATTGGGCTTCACTAGGCCCAAAGCTAGCAGTCCGTCTGTAAAAATAGGGATATCTAATAAGGTATTATCCCATTATCTCGCTAACCGCTGTGAATCGTGCAGGTAATGGAGTAGTTGCAAGTAGGACCACGTGCAGAGGGAATATCGGATCAAGGCCCCCCCAGGTACACCTTATAAATACCCATATGCAGTCAACAGGTACGGGCTCTCTCGAAATCCCTACCTTTCTATTAACACAGAGCACACACCCCACACCCTCTGGCTATCATAAGCCAAACAATTTACCTTCGAACTACGTGGGCTTTGATCCACCTTTGTGATACGTAGGACCCTGGGATTTCACCCCAGGCCAAGTCCCATCTTCTATTGTTCTACAACGGAACAACACTTTTTATAGTTTTTTTTTTAAACCATGTTTATTTAAATAATTTTATTCACATTATTACATAGACTAGATTTTAAGTTGCACTAGTGAAAAATTATCCAATAAAATAAGGTGTTGTTTATATTTTCAATATGTACAAGAATTAAAAAAAAAAATCAAACAAAATTGTTCGCCTATTTACATATTGGAAAAAACCTAGATTAAATTCCTTGTATCCATTATATCAAGTTCTTCAATCACATATATCTATGTGTCCTATTTATTAAATATCATCATTAAAATAAATCCACATGAAAAAAAATAATAACATATCCACATGTGATTGGAGAACTTGACCTAATAGATATAAGAAAGTTAACCTAAGTTTTCTCTTCATATTTTTGGGGCATTATCATGAGGTCTCAAGAAATAGTCTTAATTACCAAGAAATTCTAATGATCACTTAGGAACATACAATGACAAGTTATGTGTAAGAAATGACAAGATCTCACTTATCATTTGGACAACTTAATCATTAAGTATATATCTTTTTAAAGACAGAATAATTCTCCCTACATTTTAAATATGTACGAGTTCATAAAGTGTGAACTACACGTGGTTAGTTTTCTCAAATTAATTATTAATTTACCTATCTCATAGACAAATATATACTCCATTCTTTCATGAATATAAGGACTAGACACTTTGTTTACTTTATTCATAAATATAAGAACTCAACCTACTTTATCTAAAAAAATTATAAGTATCTCTATTGATTTCATCAGGGGATAGTTCCATATAATTAAATAAGGTATTGTAGCAGGGAAACTAACACTTGTTAATAAATAATTAATTTTAACTGGTTTCTTTAACATTCACAAATTAATTATCTAATTCTTATATTAAAGACAAGATATAATCTAATCTAATGTTACCTATAAATATTTTAGAGAAATTATGTAACATTTGTTTAAAGTAACCAATCTAATTCATCTTTTAATTTACTTAAATCAATTAATTAGCTTTTATATTAAAAAACGTGAAAAACATTAGTTAATTCTTGGTTTTCTTGAGAGGCACAAGCTAGCAGTCAGAAGAATGTATTGATTGACCCCACATAAACCTAATATTGCACAAGAGTCGTGTGGCGTGAGATATTTAAAAATAAAGAGGGGCAAGAAAATTGTTATCAGTTGAATTTAATCAATCAAAGAAGTGGTATTATAAAATTTTAATAAATAGAAGGTATAAGAAAAAACAGTAAGAAAAATTAATTAAAAAATTTTAATCTTATTTTGCTAATTTTTTTTAATCTAAATCATAAAGCTCCCACCCCCCCCCCCCAAAAAAAAAAAAAGTCTAAATCCCTCTTATCAAACATAGTCAAAGACTTGTTTGTCATGAGGGGGAGGAGAGAGAAATGAAGGAGAAGGAAATTGAATTGAATTAAAAAAAAAAAAAGAGAAGTGTGATTGAAAGTTTTTAATTAATTTTTTTTTTTACTTTTTTATCTTACTTCTTCTCTTTATTAAAATTTTATAACATCATTTTTCTAATTTTTCAAAATTCAACTCATAAAAATTTTCCTTCTCTCCCCTACAGATCCCTCATACCAAACAAACCCTAAATGTCATATAATCCAGGAAATAATAACTTATACTCCTCTCTCTAAAGCAGTATTCATTACTTATGTTATCTATGTTATCTACTAGCATAAAAATTATGCATGCCCTCCCTACCTTTTAGTATGCTCCTCTTATTTTATTTCTATGGTAGACACAAAATATTTATTGATGTCATGTACATCTTTAAGAGAGCTTGCTACAGAGGTCAAAATAACTAAGGGAGCTAGTATAAGAGCATGGGACCGTGAATACAGAAACATATCATTGTGTCTTCTGATTCCTACGAGGCACTGTAGCTAATCACTCAGAGATCTTAGAAATGTATGAAGATTGGAATATAATGCCTTAGATTTTTATTATAAGACACCAACTACTCTTTCTTGTAGATCAAAAAATAAAAGTTAAGTCATTAAATTGGTAAAAAATTGATACATGTTTCTAACTTTACCCTTACTTTAATGATTTAAATTTTAAAAGTTAGTTAAAAATGAGGATATAATGAGAAAATAGTAATAAATGAATTAGTTAAATGCAGTTGGTGCCTTATAATAAAAACAAAAAACTACTAGTAGTTAGTTAGTGTCTTGTAATAAGAATTACAAGGAGTATATAATATTGGGATGGATATTAGAGAGGGATGTGTTAGACCTGGCTGTCACCCAAGAGGGGAGTGAATTTGGTGTTTGATAAAACTTTAAGAATTTTAAAAATCTTTTCACAACTTACAGAAAGCAATTTGTATGACAGTAATGAGTTGCAAATCAACAGTCATTCATTTAAACATATATGCTGGAATGTAAGAGTTTAGGGAAGAGAATATGAAAACAGAGATTTATACTGGTTTGACCCAATCCTTGACCTACATCCAGTCCCCAAGCTGCACTTGAGATTTCCACTATCTCCTTGTTTAACCAGGCACAAGAGAAGCCTTTACAACATCACAAGTTTATTCGGGCACTTGTGCAGCCTTTACAATCTCTACGGATACAATTACACACTTTGTACTCACTCAGGATAATTCTTTCACACTCGGATTCACTCCCCCTTACAAGCTGTGATTTTTTCCCCAGCACTTGAGGTCCCAACCTCAAGATTTTACAGATAATCAAATAAGAATTCTAAACTCCTCACAAGTAGATAAAGTGTTAATCACTGAAGTGCATAATCTATCATCTCACTCTCTACTGTAAAACAGAGTGTATGAGCTATCGACAGTGAAGTAGTAAAATCATTTCGTTGGCTCCGTCGATTCTTTCATCAATCGTCGTTACTTCATCCAGTTTGAAGACTTCGCAATTTATAGGTTATTGTGTTTCGACCGTTGCAAGCGTTCGAATATTGGACATCAGTTGAAAGTAGTCGTTAGAGAAATAGCCGTTGAAGCTTCTGACATCATCATCTGCTTTATTGCACAAACGTTTGTTTCATAGAGGAATGTCTTTGGAATGTCTTTGGCTCATTCTTCCTTAATCGACCGTTGTAGTAGAAGTAGAAGGAATGTAGAAGTCTTTATCAGTCCAGATGTTTTATCAGATACTTTCATGTATTTAGTTTAGCATTGAATGTTGCTTACATCACAATCTGCTTTTTATCTCAGAGCATCAATCTCTTGCTGGAATTCATCATAACCAAAACTTTAAAGTATAGTTAATGATGATAATTAAAATACAACATGGAACAACAGAAACAGATAGTTTAGGAACAGATCGAAGCTTAAACATTTTAAACGATCACATATCAGTTCAGAGCCCTTTAACCTCGAGTCATGGATGTAACCTCGAGTTTCTCAGAAAACTCGAGTTAAGTGAACTACCTCGAGGTTTTGTATGTCCAATTCAAAAATAATGGATAGCGAAAGACTTGGATAAAAGAAACTCAACCTCGAGTTAAGAATCTAGCCTCGAGTTTTGGTCTAACCTCAAGGTTATGTGTTGAGACTCAAGGTTGTGAAGAGGATCATCCAGAAGAGCTAGAGCTTGAAACCTCGAGTTCACTTTATAACCTCGAGTTTGCTTACAACCTCGAGTTACAAATCCCAACCTCGAGTTAATTTGAGAGGAATCCTCAGCACTCAAGAGTTTCACTTTGTTGGCGAAGTTCCAGTAACCATAGCATCTCCGTTCGTTAAGCATCTTGGCAAATCACATATATCCTTAGAATACTATTTAAGTATTCTTTCTAATGCAAGAAGAATAGCTCCAAACTCATTGTATATTGAGCACTATGATCATATCAGTAAAAGTTGTTCTTAAACCAACGTTTTTGCACAATCCTGAACAAACTCTCAACTTCCAAAAATCATATCTCTCTCATTTGATCTTTGTTTTTTGTGATCTTAATTTTATTGGAAAGGTGTGTGAGTCTAGTTTCATATGCTATCGATTTCAGCTCATTCCGATTTGTAGTTTGTGAGATATCCTCAATTTAGCGAACCTTGGTCTGCTACATGATGGTGACAGATGGCTCAACTTAAAAAATTCATAGCTATCTCATATGATCTTTTTTGGACTTGAATTTTTGTCAAGATGACGCATTGGATGTCTAGTTTCATTCAAAATTGATTTCACCTCAATTCGATATCTGATTTGGGAGATATCATCGATTTACTAAACATCGCCCAAAACAGAATAGAACAGAGTTGCTGGAAGCCATATTTACCTTGAGGTTGGTTGTCTATTTCGAGTTTTGGCCCAAACTCGAGGTAAATGAGTTTACCTCGAGGTAATCCATCAGAAAACACGTTTTTGTTGATTTTAACTCATCTCAAAACTTATTTTAACTCCGATTTGAGTCATTCCAACTCTCATTTGATTGTGGAGACTTCTAAAATCAATATGTGGATTTGTATAGTGACTTTCTTATTCTATTCAACAATATTTTTCTTCTCCTCTCCTATCCATTCATCCATACCTCCTCTTCCTACTCTTCCTCCTACTACCTTAGCTACCACAACTACTACCTCAGCAACCATTACTCTTTCCCCTCACACTTCTGCTACCCCAGTTACCATGCCTCTTCCACCTATCACAACATCTCCTCTTCATATTCATTACTCAGTAGCTCCACTGCTGATTTGTTTGAGGAAACAGACCGTCATCCTGAGATTTCATCTTCTCTTCCTTCTCCTTCTTTTTTCTCTTCTCTTGTTCTTCATCATTTGGCTCTATATCTTCTTTGATTCCATTTCTTTCTTTCATTCAATATTTCTTTATTTTTCTTCTTCTTGATCATTCTTCATAAATGAACTTCACATCTTTGATTTTACATTAAATTTAAGAATTAGTCAATGTAGGAGATAAATATAGTATGCAAACTTTTTGCTCTTGATATCCATAAGTATATTTGACATCATCAAAACTAAGCATAACTAATAGGATGCTCCAAAGGGTCTAGAAAGTGGAGTTCAAGAAGAAAGATAGGGATAACAATAGTTTGGCGTTCCCACTAGAGAAAAGGGCAATAAATGCGTTTGTGCACGTGCCCGCTGATGCCTAGATTTTGTTGTTAATTTTTTTTATTAAAAAAATGTAATTCTTACTATCTATATTATAAAATGCCTAGATTTTGTTGTGAATTTTTTTATTAAAAAAAATATAATTCTTACTATTTATATTATAAAGTACCAATTAACAAGTGTATTTAATCCCTTTTATAAGGAATTTATTTGTTTCTAAAGAGTATTAATTTTTTTTTTCTATGTATAATCATGATTAATAAGGATAGTGGGTAAGAGTAATAATTAATATAATATTAGAGTTTAACACAATTAGTATGTGTAATATTAGAAATTACTTAAATTTTAAGATAAATTTAATTATTTTTATTAATTTACGAGAATTATTAGTTGATGTCTTATAATAACCATCATAGGAAGTATGCTTTTACTTTGAACTGATTAGCGTATATATCAGTAAAGTTGAAAAGTTAATTAAATTTTAAGATAGAGAGTTAATGATATTTAAGTTTTTTTCCTCATAATAATAAATTATATTAAAAATGATTTATAAATATGATTAGAGAAATATATTTGTAGTTACCTTGGTGGTGTAACCCTAATCATATTACGAGTAATTAGCGAGATCATAATTTTTTTATACCTAACTGACCTTTTTTTTTTATGGACTTGCATGCTTCTTTTATAGTAGGGTTAAGTAGCAAATTTATCCTGAAACTATACATTAAAGAGCAATGTAGTCTTGAAAGTGTTGTTAGGCTCAATTTCGCCCAACAATATTGTCCTTTTTCATTAAAAAAACTAACATTGACCGTTAAAAAATTGACAGTGACCATTAACTTTTTAACAAAAAAAAGGGCAACATTGCTCTATTTTTAAACTTTCAGGGTAACATTGAACATAAAAAAACTTCCAAAGCAACATTCCTCTCAAGCGTATACTTCCAAGGTGAATTTACTACTTAAACCTTTATAATATTTGGAAGTTTGAACTCTGATGCATCATCGTATAAGAATCAGTGTAAGGTGTGGAAGCGACCACGATACAGACATTGACTAATAAATCTGATTCATTCGACACAAGAAGATCTTACCACTAGGATTTGGATTTTGGAAAAGATTCCCAACGTTGAACTCTTCAAACTGTTATCAATATCAGCAACAAATTAAGAATTGGACAGCCCACGTTTCAATGTGGGCAAAAAAAGGAAGGTCAAATGCTTTGACTCGAACACCTTCGTGTTTCGAAGAAATTCCATTTGAGAATGACATCTTTCTATTCTCTAATGTAAACTCCACGTGGGATGGAGTCTGAAGAAGGCATGTTACTTCAGAGCAAAAAAAAAAGAAGGCATGTTACTCTTTTTTTTTTTTTTGGGAATGGAATGGGATTTCATTCCTTGTAAATATTTACAAATACAAGGGTATTTAAGCAAACTGTAAAAGGCTATAGAGATACTAAAATCATGAAGACATGAACTTTACAAGACAGATCTTGTTAGTAAAAAACTCTTCTGAGTATGGTTTAGTATAAAACATGATAGTTAAAATCTGGTTTTATCACTGTGATTTTATATTTTTATGATTTTTTTATTAAAATAATTTTACTAATTTTCTAAACGTTTTTATGTTTTTACAATTTTGTTATGTTACTATTTTACGTTTTACGATTTTTTATTTTTTTTTTAATTTTATGTAAAATCTCGATTTTAACTCGCTTGCTATAGAGCAAACTTTTATGATAATCTCGGTTGTCAGATAAGTTTTCTGTCTAAATAATTTTCAATTTCTTGCTTCTCATGATTTCCAAACTATGATGCATAATCTAACCTTCAATGAGGTGTCAACTAATTTTTTGTTTTCCCCCTACGCATAGCTATCTTCCCTTTTAAAATAAAATATTACCCCAGACGCAATTGAATACAAAATGTGAGTACCCTTCACTGCAATAAAAAAAGAAAAAAAAGAAAACTATATTCGAAAGTACAAACAAATATGTTGATTAATTATTGTTTAATAAAAAGCCATGTTTATTTTCAAAACTAATAAATTATATATTCATCTTATTTTTGAATGCTAAGTTTATTTAATGCTGTATAGTCTTCAGGTTTATTAAAACAAAGAAAGCAATTTCATTAATAATCAATAAATTCGTAAGATTTTTTTGACAACACATAAATTATTATTATTATTTTTGATTACTTCCTATAAATTATTTTTATCTTCAAAGATGCAGTGGGCCACGCGAAACCTTTATATTGTTTTTTTTTTTATTATTATTAAAATAACAATTTATTATTAATCAAACAATCGCCTATTTATTTTTAATTTTAATTTATTTCCCATGACAGCTTGCATCTGCACATAAGAATTGACTTGGCTCAATTCCGAGCAATCCCAAATAAGCAAAGAACAAAGTGCAATTAAATTAATGAATGAACTCCTCCATGGCTGACCCAGTCCAACTCTTAACTCGTATATATAACTAAGTGCTTTCCAACCAAATCCTAACAACTCATTCTCTACTTCATTCGTAGAGACAAACCAAAGAGCAAGCAAAAAAACAGAAACAGAGAGTTTTAGTGGTGGTGGTTGAGATTTCTGAGAAAGTGGAAAGGAAAAACCCCAGAAGAGGATTTAGAATCTGATCATCATGTATGTGACTAGGCCTCTTTCTTCTTACAAAAAGGCTCCTGAATCTCTGTCCCTGCCTCCTGAAGGTCCTCATTCTGGGATTCTGGTGATTCAAGACGAACAAGTCAAACCATATTTTCCGTCTTGTTTCGGAGAATTCCATCAGCTCAAGGATCTTCCTTTTCCTCAGAATAAGAACATTGAGCTGTTTTACAGATCAGGAATTTCTCTCAACAGATCTACCCATTTCCGCCACGTCGCCTTCGTTCCCGCCCTTGATCAGCCATTGTCCTCCAATCTCTACTATGTCATAAACCTCAACGAAAGGCACAGAGGGTAAAGTTCCTTTCTCATATAGCTCAATCTCAACATGTACACCTATATACGAAAGTTATCAATTCGATCGACCTCTGTTCGTATATACATATATAATTATTTTTTTGCTCAAAGTATATACATATATAATGAAATACTATATATATTGAATTTGAATCTGGTGTTGCAGGGAGGCATTTACGAGCATAGATGAGGAAGAAGTGGACACTTTCTGTTTCTACAATTCTGTTCCAGTTGAACCTCATTGCCAATTAGATATTAGTAATGAACATCAAGTGTTTGAGGTATTTCCGAGGAGAAGCAAGATTACTTTCAGGAAGGGTTTCTCGGCTAAACCCGTTGCTGCAAACACATTTGCTCCAAAGTTTCTCAGCGCAAGGTGGAGGGTGAGAGCCTCAGATTCAGTTGATTCAAGTTTAGGAGAAGCCGCCGGATCCGACGACAACCTCCGTGCTTGCCTGCCGGAGTTCAATTTCTCGTCGTCGAACACAACAAGTTCAGAGGCTGTTGTTGTGGGAAAATGGTATTGCCCCTTTATGTTCATCAAAGAAGGGACACACAGAACACTGAGAGATGAAAGGAGAAGATCAATGTTCTATGAGATGACTCTGGAACAAAGATGGGAACGAGTTTTCTCGTGCGAGAACGACCACGGAACAGAGAACAAGACGGTGTTTGTGGATGTTGGCGTTCAGAAAGAGAAGGTTATGGTTGCAGAAAGGGAAGTTCTAAGTGAAGAAAAGGAAGTTGAAGGTTTTAAGTGGTTTAGGAGTTATAATAATATTGGACAAGAGACAAGTGTGGGATTGAGCACAGCAATAATTGAGAGAATGAAATGGGAACAAGCGAGATTTGGGTGGGTTGAAGGGAAAGAAAAGACAGTTAGGATTCAGAGAACAGAGGAATTTAAAGGGACAGGTGAGTGGAAGAGATTTGGATGTTATGTGCTCGTTGAAAGTTTTGTGCTGAAAAGATTGGATGGAAGCTTAGTACTTAGCTATGATTTCAAGCACCATCATCAGATAAGAAGTAGATGGGAATGAAGATTTCTGTTTCTGCCATTGTTTTTTCTCAAGACCAGACCAAACCAAAATTTATTTTTTTGGTATCCAGTGTATATTGACAAAAGGGCCTGGTGTTGTATTCTATGTATTCAGTTTTGTTTGTTGTTGTTGATGAAGTAGAGGGATTGTTTGTTTGTTTGTTTTTGCAATGTATTCAGTTTGAATATTCTTAAAACTTATCAGGATAAATTGATCTGAGAACCATTCTTTCTTTCTGAACTTTTACTATCTTGTGGGTAGTTTTTTTGAATAAGGGCATCAGAATGTTGATCGGACAAATAGATATCCAAATCTATGGAAATGATCATAATTGTAAAAGTTTTTTTGTGGGGTTCGTTGGTTTTTTTTTTTTTGGGGGGGGGGGGGGGGGGGGAGAGGATGTGATCACAGGGAAATCTGCTTAAAAGCTGACACAATGACAACTAGGTACTCCCTCCTTTCCTCATATTCAAATTACTTATTACCCGTTAATCAAGAAAATAATTAAAATTTTACTTTAATCAATGAAATAATTAAAATTAATTAAAAAAATAAATATGCATTATTATTTTTTTAACTATGCCCTTATGTGCAAAAGGAATGATTGAGAGAGAGAATAAATGCAAAAAAGATAGTTAATAATGGGTAAAGTTGGAAAAGAAATACAATAAATGCTTAGACAAATAAGAATTTATACTTTGGGATACACCCATTCAAAATTTTATAGTTTATTATGGGACAGAGGTAGTATTCTAAGCCCATGCTATGATTTGCAGATAGCCTATATATGTGTGCGTGCATACATATATATGTATGTCCATGGTTGTTAAAAACACGTTTTAAAATGTAAAAATGTCGTTTTTAAGTTTTAGTTTGAGCAAAACGTGTTCATTTGAGCAAAAAATGTTGAAGGAGTGAAATCGGTAATAACATAACAATAAAATGTAAAAACGTGCGTTTTTTTTTTAAAAAACGGAATTGCCCTAAGTATTAACTATTATCCATCATTCATTCATTCCATTGTGTTGGCAGAGGCGCAGCGGCAGCTTCACAATCTCTCTCACACCTTGTCTCTCTCTCATGCTCTTGTCGGCTGACTCTCAGAGAGGTATTATTATTTGGATCTTGATTCTCTATTTTCTTTGCATCTTGATTCTCTGTTTTCTTGGCATCTTTATTCCTCCTCAAGATGTGGATTAAGATTTCATGAGATCTCCGGCCAATCAATGCGGAGGCAACGCGCACTCTTCTGATTATCCCAAACCTAGCGCTTGCTGATAAATTTGAACAATTTGATCTCTCTCTCGACACCTCATTTTTTTTGTTTGCGTCCATTTATTTTCTGCCTACCCATTCTTTTGTCCCCATATATTAATCTTGAAATAGTTGTCATTTAGTCTGTCCCAATACTTACGTACACTCTTAAATGGTGAATTGAAGTTTCAGGCAAGTTGAAGATCCATATTTTCAACATCTTTAATTTGACTTGGCGACAGACCATCCGGTTAATGTAAGATCTCTTTGTAACGCACTTACAGAACCGGAAGCGAGTGAAGGGTGGATCCGTGGATGGCTGTAGAATAAAACAAACAAATGAAAGGGAAGATATTCTTATGAATGTAAGGGAAAAATTAAAGGAAGGAGAGCAAAGAAACAAGAAGAAAGAAAGAAGAGAGGAATCGTTCTCATCCATTCCAAAAATCACAATGAATAGTTACAGGAGACCTCTATTTATAGAAGGATGCAAATAGTAAATTACTATGCGTATATACCATGTCATCCTGTATTTGGAGATTATGGGTCAATGTATATCCACATAATAAGTATATTCATAACACTCCCCCTTGGATGTCCATTTATGAATGTGCCTCGTTAAAAACTTTAACTAGGAAAAACCCAGTGGGATAAAAACCTAACCAAAGAAAAGAGTACATCATTCATTGATATACTGTTGAGTGCTGCCTCATTAAAAACCTTTCTAGGAAAATCCAGTGGGACAAAACCTAGATAAGAGAAAAAGAGTACAGCGTGTATCGTCTCCCCCTCTTGATTACATCAGACTTGCTCCCCCTGATAACCGCATTGCTTCAATATCTTTCTGAATATATCATTCTTTCTATCATCAAGTATTCATTGTATACCGGCAAGATCTAAATCTTTCAAGTAAAATCACAATAATCATTTCATAAATATACATGTGCATATAGAATTTTAATAAATATTCATTAAGATGCACACTCTAATTGCTTCTGGCAATATATGAACTTATCATTATTCTCGAAAATTTGATGCTTCTAGCATCTTGAATCCTTCAGAGACTTATGCTTCTGGCATATTTAGTCTTTCAGGGACATATGTTTCTGGCGCCTTACATTCTTCAAGGACATGTGCTTCTAGCACACTAATATATTGTGGCTCATGATCCTCATTATCATTCATTACAACATATGCTATCATATAAACATAAATATCATCAACGTTGACGTCATTTTCAATCCCATCAGATTTCATTTATTGAGATCTCTTTATATTCATATATATTAGGTACCTGGGTTCCTTCTAGGACCATAATATTCAATTCTGGAAATAACATCTCTTCTGGAGATAACATCTTTTTAGGAGATGACTCTTCTGGAGCTTTTCTTAATTATCCTCTATTTGATCATCTATATTCTTATGGCTCCTTTTCTCATTCGAGGATTTTTATCTTTAAAACCGATGGACCTGTAACGCTTCAGGCGTGTTTTATAACAATTTATATAGAAGCATTTGCAGTTGGGACATGTGACTTTGTCACTTTCTTTAGGTCAGTAAATGCTTCTGGCATTTTCTGCAAATGAATTATCTTTTTAACTTTTAGTGCACATTTCTTTGTTCGAAGATCAAAAAGAGTCAATGATAATTCATTCCACTTTATCTCTTTTACCCAATCTGCTTATTTTCTCCCCTTCATCTAATCATACAGTGTATATCCATCTGTGTGCATTGTAATGGATTAATAATCATTACACATTTAAAACATTTCAAGATGGAATAATCTGGCTCCTGACCAAAAACCAATTTTACGGGGAGAATTTTGTTGGCTTAAATAATTGTGGCAAATATACACATACAAACACTGTTCTCATAACCTCATATACTTTCTGTATTATACAATCTGGAAATTGCGCGCATAATCTATTGCAAACTTCTGGTTGCAAACATTACTGCAAACTTTGCAGATTTATAATCTCACATGTATCCTATATCATTCAATTTGATACATTTCCAGAGATCCATTTCCAGTCATAATCAATAATATTCTCATAATCATATCTATTTGAGAACAAGCAACACATAATATATGACTCGGATGATCAAACAAGTCATGTCAACTTTCCATATGATTTATATTATCAAATCTAATATCAATTTCGGGGGAATTAACACAAATATTCACGGAGAATTAATACACAAACACTCACATTTGATATATATCATTCTCCCCCTCAAGTGTGAGTCCTTAAAAATTAATTCATGGAATTTCCATACAATATTCCATTATAATAGCATATATGATATTTATTTCTACAGATATCATTAAAATTTCACAGATTTCTTAATGCATTATCAATACATAATTTTGTTACTTCTGGTAACAAAATTTTCATTTTCCAGAATTGGTAATCAAAATATATATCATTATAAAATACAAAATCATCAGATATGTATCACTGCAGATTCACGAGCATAACACTGTGGAATCACAGATACATTACTGTGAAATCACAGGCACAACATACATCACCGTGGAATTGTCGTATGCATATATAGTCAAAAAGTGTCTAAGCTCGTGCTTTATAGGGAGTAGATCTGCAGAGATTCAACAGAACTGCGCATATTTGCAGAGATTCATAGGATTTAATTCGGCTATAAATAAAAGAAGGCAAACGAATGTGCCTCACAAACATTCAAGCATCTTGATAATATCATCAATTACCACATACTCACACATATTTCTCTAAATTCTATTGCCATGGCAGGACTAAGTAATTTTATCCCAGTTTCTGATACATCTGACACAGCATTACTTGATGCTTTGTTGTATGATGATCAGACAAACATGTCATTTTCTTCTTTACTATTTTCTGATCCTTTAGACATGTTTATTGCTCCTTCTGCTATCCCTCATTCTACTTCAAATATACCTACTTCTCCCCCTATAATAGATGTTCTTCCTTAATTTACAAGGATTGTGAAAGTGGAAAAATCACCAAGAGAAGAGTGAATTGAGGATTTTAAAAATTCTTTTCAACTCTTAAAAATGAAGCTTAAGAAATGGATAATAAAAGAGTAGAAAAAGAAAAGCTTAGACACACAGAATTTATACTGGTTCGGTCTCAACCTTGATCTACGTCCAGTCCCCAGATACCTTCTGGGTGTTTCCACTAATTCAACATATTTTCAATTACAACAATGAAGACCAGACACAATCCTAATCACCTAGGACTTGCTCCCCCTTACACTTTGTGATTGAACAACCCAACTCACAGGTTCCACAACCTTGAGTTCTCACAAACAAATGCTTTCAAAAATTTACAAACTCTCAAAAGAGTAGATAAGGATAAACACTGAAGAACAGGTTGAAAATAACAATATAGACTCAAATTTCAAAGTATAATCAAGATAGCTTCGTTGTGTGTATGTTGCTTTGAGTTTTCACAGCTTCTTATAGACTGAATGGATAAGCTAGCCATTGCAATTCTTTCTCTAATGTTCAGCTGCAATTCTGGAAAAATGGCAGTAGCATATTTTGCTCTATTCTTTGAATTCTTAGCTGGAATCTTGGAATTTAGTTGTTGCAGAATGTCTTCCAGATTTTTAGCCATTCCATGATCTTAATTCGACCGTTTGAAGTGATCTTAATGTGTTGCAACGGTCTGAACTGAACATTTGGGATAAGGGAGAAGAATCAGCCCTGTTCTTGGTTCTTCATTTAATGCACTTATTCTGGATCTTGATCTCACCTTGATTTTGGCTAAACTTTATCTGAAAAACACTCAAAACTTCATCAAGGACATTAGAAACAATAATATCATATCATGAAATAATTTCAGGAAGACCCATTAAGATTTCGCAGATCAACATCATTTGATTTTTCAAAATCCCCGATGCAAACTCGAGTTTGTTCTTCCAGACTCGAGTTTGGGGTTCATCCAGAAAGCATGTCCGTTGATTAGAGGTCTAAACTTGCAGTCTGTAAAAGCTAACTCGAGTTTGGCTTTTATAGAGAGAACTATCGGGCTTTGGACTTGGCATGGAATTTTAGTCCTACTCCTAGACTCGAGTCAATTAGTGACTGACTCGAGTTTGGGTCTATGTTTGAAGAACAAGCCTAAGTTCGTGATTTTCCAGACTGGAGTTTACGAGACAGACTGGAGTTTTGGAAAGATGGTAGAAATTCGAGTGTTTCTCTATTTGTCCTAAACTCGAGTTTACAATGACAGACTCGAGTTTATGTTTGAGCTGAAACTATTCAAATCTTTCTGTTTGGTCTAGACTGGAGTTTGTAACTCTAGACTGGAGTTTATAACTTGGCCTGGAACTCGAGTGTCTTTCTGTTTGGTCTAGACTGGAGTTTAGGAATCCAGACTCGAGTTTGGCTTGCTTGGAATTCTGAGTGCTCTCTGTATCTTCCAGACTTCAGGTTTGGTTTTGCAAACTGGAGTTTGGCTTGTTGTGAAAATTTCTGATTGCTTTCTATAACTCCTCAGACTCGAGTTAGTCCAAGCAGACTTGAGTTTGGCTTTCTTCGCAGAAGTAAACAGCTTTCTGTCAACCCTCAAACTCGAGTTTACATACCCAAACTCGAGTTTGCCTTTGACAGTGAGATTTTCATATTGCCAAAAACAAACTTCATATCAAGTTTACAATTGCTAGTTATCATCAAAACACATTGAGAACTAACAGATTGAAGGTACAACTGAAGCAGGTTCATCAAGGAGGCCTGTTAAGAGGTGTAGAACTATGGCAGAACTGATGGAGTCTACCAATCCAGTTCATCCAATAGTGATGGCAATTAATCAGCCAACATTTACTAGCTAACAAACAACCATCAACCTGCCAGCAACCTACAGCCAGCAAGCAATGACTAGCCAGCCAGCAACAACCATCAACCTGCCAGCAACCTACAGCCAGCAAGCAATGACTAGCCAGCCAGCAACAACCATCGAACCAACAATAACCAGCCAGCCAGCTACAACCAGTCAGCTAGTGACTACCAGCCAGTTAGCAACTACTTTCTTATTGGAATGTAGTTGTTGTGATGTTTTACGGGAGATCATACATACCAATGGACTTCAGTGTCATAAACTTGAAGTTCACGGAAGGAGAACAGGTACGATTTCCCATGCTGTTTTATTTGAAAATGTACAGGATAAATCTTACAATACTGATAAGCTTCCAATGTTTGATTTTAGTAATAAAAATTTTGGAGAAATCAAACATTTTCTGACACAGTATTATATAGATTTACAAGCATCAGGATATAACTTGATGTGTGATCCTGTATTGGTCTATTATGAGGTCCTTTGTGTTGGTTCGGAATGGACAAATAATCCAAATGAACCCCGCAGGAGTTCATTTCAAACAAATATTGAAAATCCATTAGATAAAGGAAAACAACCGCGGTTAATATTCCATATGATACTTCATCCCTTAATCAGGGTGAATTATATAGATTAACAATGAAGCAATGAGAAAGAATAAAGAGAACAATGCTCTATGATTTAAGAAATTATTTTCACTTAACCCTCGATGATGCGAGTAATCAATTAAATATGAGTACTTACACCATCCAAAAGATTTATAAAGAAGGAGGGTTAACAGAGTGGCCTTACAAAAAGCTTCAAAACCTTATGAGGTAGATCTCGATATTAAGAAGAGCTTTACCTCATCTTGATCCCAACTCAAGAGAAGAAAAAGGTGACATTAAATATCTTCAGAATGAGATGATTAAGCTTTGTAATGGTGTTGAACCACTCGCTATTAAACTTTGATGAAATAATATTGCCTTTTGTTTATGAATATTTCTCTCCCGTATTCACAAAAATTGTTATAATTATCTAAATACAAAATAATAGTAAAATAACCATAATCACAATTTTAAGGCCTTTATACAATTGATGTCATACAAAATTTATGGATCAAACATTGTTTCATAATTTGTCTCTTTGGCTTCAGGCCAATATGTCTCTTAGCTTCAGGCTAACTTGTCTCTTAGCTTCAGGCTAATTTATCTCTTAGCCAATTTATGCCTCATATCTCCATGGCATTTTGATCTCATGATACATATGGCTTTTTAACAATTTATCTTCAGGATAAATAAAATATAAGCGTAATAAAATAAATAGATGGAACCCACTAATAGTGTGGTTGCCATAAATAATAAAAATGGGGAGGGGATATATAAAGCAATAAATAAAATAAAAGATAAAAGATAAAAAGGAAGGGGGATATAAAGCAGTAAATAAATAAAAATAAAAGGGAAGGGGATATCTAAAACAGTAAATAAATGAAAATAAATGGAATCCACTATATTAGTGTCACCACCATGAAAAATAAATAAAAAAATAAATAATTGGAGCCCACTAATATATAGTGTCACAACCATGAAAAATAAATAAAGCAGTAAATAATAAATAAATGGAGCCCACTAATAAATACTAGTGTGTCTCCATGAAAGATAAATGTTAGTAACAATAAAATTAAATGTTAGTGACATAAAAGTAAATAAATAAAAAAAATGTTAGTAAAGTTATAACAATAATAAAAACTCAAATAACAACAATTAAAGGGAAAATTAAATCTAGATTTTCAATCTGGAGTCAATTTAATAACAATAATAATAAAAATAAAATTGAAAACTTTACACCTGGGATTGTTAATAGTTTTACTTCTTCCTTTTTAATTAATTAATTTATTTATGTTTTATTTGGTTGGGTACTGTTTTGCCTCCTTTTTGAGCGATGATGAACTTGGAAGCATGGAGAAAGATCACAAAATCTTTGAAAAATTAGGCGCATCAGTGAACTCATCAGACGAGAGAGAAATTACTCACAGATTTAAAGAAAGAATAACAAAGAAGCAAAAACGAAAGCAAAACTCAAAGACCCAAAAAGCAAAAAGTAAACACTGTTATAAAACTGATAAAAATAATAAGAAGAAAAGCAGAGGTTCTAGAGAGATAAAGTAGAGAGAGAGATTCTCATTTCATTCAATAAATGAACAGTTACAGAAAACCTCTATTTATAGAAGAAAAATGGGACTTTAGTGTAATTTCTACCTTTGGGTCATTTGGTGTAGTTTTCCCCAAAAACCTAAACTATTCACTCACGGATTTCCTTCCCGTGAGTGATTGTATAATTGTGTGCGGGTCCCACCAAATAGTAAACTACTATGCGTGGTACTATGCAAATAGTAAATCACTATGCGTGGGTCCCATATCATCTTTTAATATTTGGAAACCGCGAGTCAATGGACATCCACATAATAAGTATATTCATAACACTCCCCCTTGGATGTCCATTTATGAATGTGCCTCGTTAAAAACTTTAACTAGAAAAAACCCAGTGGGATAAAAACCTAGCCAAAGAAAAGAGTACATCATCCATTGATACACTTTCTAGTGCTGCCTCATTAAAAACCTTTCTAGGAAAAACCCAGTGGGATAAAACCCAGATAAGGGAAAAAGAGTACAGCGTGTATCGTCTCCCCCTCTTGATTACATCAGTGTTGCTCCCCCTGATGACTATATTGCTTCAATGTCTTTCTGAGCATATTATACTTTCTGTCATCAAATATTCTGTTAGAAACACCCAATCTGATTGTTCATTATATACCTGCAAGATCTAAATCTGTCAAGTAAAGTCATAATAATCTTTTCATAAATATATATGTGCATATAGAAATTCAATAAATGTTTATTCAGATAATGATGCTATATGCACTATCATCTTGAGTTCTTTTGGGACATATGTGTTTTTGGCGCCTTATGTGCTTCTAGCACATACAAATATATTGTGGCTCATGATCCTCATTATCATTCATTGTAGCATATGCTATCATAGATATTATTAACGTCGACTTCATTTTCAGTCCCATCGGATTTCATTCATAATTTATTGAGATCTCATAATGTAAATACCTGGGTCTCTTCTTATACCACAATACACTTTACTTGTAATATCTCTTCTGAAGATAATATCTCTTCAGGAGATGGCTCTTCTAGAGCTTTTCTTAATTATCCTCAACATGATCATCTATATTCTTATAGCTCCTTTTTTCTTTTGAGGATTTTTATCTTTAAAATCGATGGACTTGCAACACTTCTGATGTGTTTTATAACAATTCATATAGGAGCATTTGCAGTTGGCACATGTGACTTTGTCACTTTCTTTAGGTCAGTAAATGCTTCTGGCATTCGATTAACTAAACTCAGCAACTGAATTATCATTTTGAATTTTTAGTGCACATTTCTTTGTACGAGGATCAATAAGAGCCAATGATAATTCATTTCACTTTATCTTTACCCAATCTGCTTATTTTTCTCCCCCTCATCAAATCATCAATTTTCTTTGTATATCCATCTATGTGCATTGTAATAGATTAATAATCATTACACATTTAAAACATTTCAAGATGGAATTAATCTGGCTCCTGACCAAAAACCAATTATACGGGGAGAATTCTGTTGGCTTATATAATTGCTGCAAATATACACAACATATAAATTTTGTTCTCATAATCATTGATCTATCCATTCATGGATACTTTAATACATTATTTCTGGATCATTCAATCTGGAAATTGCGCGCATAATATATTGCAAACTTCTAGTTGCAAACATCACTGCAAACTTTGCAGATTTATAATCTCATATGTAAACTTTCAATTTGATATATTTCCAGAGATCCATTTCCAATAATTATGTCTATCTGAGAACAAGCAGCACATAATATATGACTCGGATGATCAAACAAGTCATGCCAACTTTCCATATGATTTATCATCAAATCTAATATTCATTTTGGGGGAATCAATATAGAAACATTCACAAAGAATTATCACATAAATATTCACACTTGATATATATTATTCTCCTCCTCAAGTGTGAGACCTTAAAAATTAATTCATGAAATTTCCATACAATATTCCATGATAAAATTTCCATTTTCCAGAATCAACAAACAAATATATATTAAATACAAAATCATCAGGTGTATAATTGCAGATTCACGAGCGCAATACTGTGTAATCACAGGCGCATCACTGTGGAATCACAGGCGCGACAACTCAGATTGTCGTATACATATAAAGTCAAAAAGATTCCAGGCTCGTGCTTTATAGGGAGCAAATCTGTAGAGATTTAACAGGACTACGCAAATCTGCAGAGATTCAATAGGATTTAATTCAACTATAAATAGAGGAAGGCAAACGAACATGCCTCACAAATACTCAAGCATCTGATAATATCAACTACCAGATACTCACACATATTTCTCTAAATTCTATTGCCATGGCAGGACCAAGCAGTTTTATCCCAGTTTCTGATACATCCGAAACAGCATTACTGGATGCTTTGTTGTATGATGATCAGCATAACATGTCATTTACTTCTTTGTTATCTCCTAATCCCTTTGAAATGTTTATTCCTCCTTCTACTATTCCTCCTTCTGCTTCAAATGTACCTACTTCTCCCCCTAGAACAAGTGTTCTTCCTCAATCTACAAGGATTGAAGGTACAACTGAAGCAGGTTCATCAAGGAGGCCTGTTAAGAGGTGTAGAACTATGGCAGAACTAATGGAGTCTACCAATCCAGTTCAGCCAATAGTGTCGGCAGTTAATCAACCAGCATTCACTAGCCAGCAAACTATCATCAGTTTGCCAGCAACAACCAGCCCGACAACAACAATCAGCCAACCAACAACCACTAGCCAGCCAGCAACAATTAGCCAGCCAACAGCTACAAGCCAATTAGCAACTACTAGCTTATTGGAATGTAGTTGCTGTCATGTTTTACGGGAAATTATTCATACCAACGGACTTCAGTACCATAAACTTGAAGTTCACGGAAGAAGAACAGGTATGATTACCCATGCTGTTTTATTTGAAAAAGTACAGGATAAATCTTATAATACTGACAGGCTTCCAATGTTTGATTTCACAAAGAAAAATTTTGAAGAAATCAAACAATTTCTGACACAGTATTGTATAGATTTACAAGCATCAGGATATATCTTGATGCGTGATCCTGTATTAGCCTATCATGAGGTTCTCTGTGTTGGTTCGGAATGGGCTATAAATCCAAATGACCTCCATGGAAGTTCATTTCAAACCAATATTGAACACTCATTAGGCAAAGGAAAACAACCTGCAGTAAGTATACCCTATGATACTTCATCCCTTAACCAGGGTGAATTATATAGGTTATCTATGGAGCAAAGAGAAAGAATAAAGAAAACAACGCTCCATGATTTAAGAAATTATTTTCACTTAACCCTTGATGAAGCGAGTAAACAATTAAATATGTCTACTCACACCATACAAAAAATCTATCAAAAAGGAGGGTTAACGGAGTGGCCACACAAGAAGCTCAAGAAACTTATGACGCAAATCTCGATATTACGAAGAGCTTTGCCTCATCTGGATCCCATCTCAAGAGAAGCAAAAGAAGAAGACATTAAATATCTTCAGAATGAGATGATTAAAGTTTGTAATGATGTTGAGCCACTCGCAATTAAACTTTGTTGAAATAATATTTCCTTTTGCTTAATTATTTTGTTTATGAATATTCTTTTCTCGTATTTATAAAAATTGTTATAATCATAGAAATCACATAACAACTATAATAATATATTTGCTTCATTCACTTCTGGGAATGAAGTTGGATAAAAATTCATGATCCATAACTCACTGATTTGTTTGATCATGGCAAGAAATTAATCCACAATATTGCTACTACAATAGCAAATTGAATATATTTATTTATAATATCAATCATGATCATACAATCCCTTGTCTCATAATTTAAGGGAATATTTAATGCCAAATATATAATTTTGAGACCTTTATACAACTGATGGCATACAAAATTTATGGATCAAATATTGTTTCATAATTTGTCACTTGTTATCAGGCTAACTTGCCTCTTGGCTTCAGGCTATCTTGCCTCTGAAATTAAGGCTATCTTGCCTCTTGGTCTCAAGCCAATTTATGCCTCATCTCTCTATGGCGTTTTGATCTCATAATATATATGGCCTTTTAACAGTTTATCTTCAGAATAAATAAAATATAAACATAATAAAATAAATAGATGGAACCCACTAATATGTATATATTAGTGTCGTTGCCATAAATAATAAGAAGGGAGAGGGATATATATATATAGCAATAAATAAATAAAATAAAATAAATGACTGGAAATAAACATGCTAGATAAATAAAAAGAAGATGAGATAGGAATGGTAGTAAACTCACAGCGAGACCTATCTCATCCAAAGATAAGAAAGAAGATGCATATGCAAATGTAAATATATATATATATAATATATAGAAAACGGTAAAATAAAAAGGGAAGGGGATTTAAAGCAGTAAATAAATAATAAATAAATGGAGTCCACTATACAAGTGTTACCACCATGAAAAATAAAGCAGTAAATAATAAATGGTGCCCACTATACTAGTGTTGCTACCATGAAAGATAAATAAAGCAGTAAAGAATTAAAATAAATGGGGCCCACAAAATGTCACCACCATAAAAGATAAATAAACTTTAAATAAAATAAATAAATAGAGCCCACTGATAGATACTAGTGTGCCTCCATGAAGAATAAATAAATGTAAAATAAAATAAATAAATGGAGCCCACTAATAAATAATGTTGCCGCCATAAAAAATAAATAAATGTTAAAATAAATAAATAGAACCCACTAGTAAATATACTAATGTGTTATCATAAAAGATAAATAAATGTTAGTAACAATAAAATAAATGTTAGTGACATAAAACTAAATATTAGTAAAGTCAGTATGGAGCTTAGTATAGCCACCATGAGATAAATAAATAAAGCAGTAAGTAAAGAATTACAAATGGAGCTTAATGACGCCACCATGAAATAAATGAAGAGGAAGTGGGAAGAATATATAAACATAAATAAATTACTGTAAATAATAAAATATAAATTTACCGTGAATAGTAAAATTACTATTCACTATAAATAGTGAATAAAGTAAAATTACAGAAAGATTAATCTAGACTTCCATGTAGGAGTCAAATGAATAAAATGTAAAAATTACTGAAAAAGGGGTAAATTTACTGTGAATAGTAAATTACTATTTACCGTAGTAAAATAGTAAATAATCTCAAATCTTAACCATGGAACCCGATGTTAAAATAATCGGTAAGAATAGATATTTAATTCCATATAATGGTTAAGATCATCCCAGATAAATAAAATGGAAATATGAAATAGATGGTGAGAAAATCTTACCTTGGTAGAGTCTTCGTGCTGATAACGTGTTATAAAACTGATAAAAATAATAAGAAGAAAAGCAGAGGTTCTAGAGAGATAAAGTAGAGAGAGAGATTCTCATTTCATTCAATAAATGAACAGTTACAGAAAACCTCTATTTATAGAAGAAAAATGGGACTTTAGTGTAATTTCTACCTTTGGGTCATTTGGTGTAGTTTTCCCCAAAAACCTAAACTATTCACTCACGGATTTCCTTCCCGTGAGTGATTGTATAATTGTGTGCGGGTCCCACCAAATAGTAAACTACTATGCGTGGTACTATGCAAATAGTAAATCACTATGCGTGGGTCCCATATCATCTTTTAATATTTGGAAACCGCGAGTCAATGGACATCCACATAATAAGTATATTCATAACAAACACAGATTTAAAGCAATAAAAGAATGGAAACCTAAAAGCAAAAACACAAGTTAATAATTGCTGCCCCACGATAAAGTATAACGTATTATAATTTATATTTAATATTATTATAATATTAATACTTACAGTACTTCATCATCCATGCCTTTAATGCCTTTTGCTTTAAAGATTCCTTGTGAACACTTGCAAATTTGTGGGGTTGATCGGCTGAAAAGTTTAAAGCAAAGAGACAATCCTGTGAACACATTTAGAGAGAAGGGAGGATTCTAGAGATGAAATAGATTCTTATTTAAGTTTTTATTTTTTCTGATAAATTGCCAGCTGAAACATTGATGTTTTTTTTTTTAATTGGTGGCGGTATGTTTCAATTAATTTGAGCTGTGACAATTAGTTTGAAAGTTTGTGCCAACAAAGAAAGAAAATAAAATGAGAAAAGAAAAAGTGGTAGACAAAGTAAAGAAAGCTGAAAAGAAGATAATAGTGTTTTGGGTGCCGACAGATTTTTTTTTTTTTTTTTGGGTTAAGGTGCAAAAATGCACATAACCTTTTCTTTCGGGTGCGCTCAGTACCATAACCTTTTTTTGGGTGCAAAAGTACCTTCAACGTTATATTTCTGGAGCAATTGTCACATCTGTGTTAACAGACCACATATTTGACCATTAAAGTAGACATTTTGACTAATGGAGATGAGGTGGATGTTGAAGTGGAACAAATTGAAGCCAAGTGGAAGGTAAAACGCTGACATGGAAACCAAAACTAAAGCCACATGAATTACACTACTCACTTAAAACAAAATACTTAAGATCCATAAAATTAAAATTGAGATCAACCAAGCAAAAGTGAAAACCCTAATTGCTGAAGTCGAACATTGGAAGCAGAAAACTGGGGTTGCGATTGTGAGGTTAGGAAGAAAAATCGGGTTGTGAGGATCTTCATTGCAACCTAACCTTTCACGATTCACCTCCACCAGAAACCCCTAATTGCTGAAGTTGAAGAAAATTACTGAAGTCGAACATTGCAAGCAGAAAACTGGGGTCGCGATAGTGAGGTGAAATGGGGAAAATCGGGTTGTGAGGATCTTCATTGCAACCTAACCTTTCACGATTCACCTCCACCAGAAACCCCTAATTGCTGAAGTTGAAGAAAATTGCTGAAGTCGAACATTGCAAGCAGAAAACTGGGGTCGCGATAGTGAGGTGAAATGGGGAAAATCGGGTTGTGAGGATCTTCATTGCGATTCACCTCCACCTCTGTCTTTTGCCATCTAAAGTTGGTAATTTCGACTCCCTATCTAATTCGAAGATTTTCGTTGTTGTGTGATTATCTCTCTATCTCTTGCGATTCTTGATTCATTGCGATGGATGTTAATTTTCTTGTCGACTTTCTTGATTCACTGAGGTGGATGTTAATAGCTGTCCTTTTTTGTTTCATTTTCATGTGTTATTCCAATTTTATCGCATTTTCAGTTTGTGAAAGTATCGCCTAGTTGAAGTTGTTGATTTATGATACCTCCTTCTTCTTATTTCATATATATTGATGGTTGATGATAACCTTGGATAGCCTGATCATACCCTGTACAAGTAATAAAATCCTCTTTCCGTTCGTTCAGAAAAGTCATTAATTTATGATTACTTTCACCAATTGATTTAATTTAAACAAACACTTCTAATTTTAATATATCATCCATCCTATTTAGAAAATTGATGGCTTTCTTCTAAACCATCTGCAAATAATTGAAGTTGATGGGCCCATATATCACATAATTATTCCTTGGCATAGTAATGCTGGTTCAGTTTTGCATTGATCGTGTAGCTACTTTTATTCAATATATGAACTTCAGATTATGGCATGAGTGGCATAAGCGAGTTGCTTTTTCCTTACCATTTGTAATTATGGATTCAAGTAATTAACTTCAGCAGTTCTGAAGGAAATGTATCAGATTCTAAAGCTAGATAATGAAGGATCACTTAGCCTACTGTTTTTGTCTTGTTAAATACACTCATTTATGATTTCAAGTTTCTCACTGCTGAATGATCTTGTTGCTGCCTCATTTTGTCCTAATTATACTTTGTGTTTTTTTCTTTGTAGTGACAATGTCATCGAAAGGCAAGGAGAAAGAGATAAATGAAAATAGAGTGGAAAAAACAAAAAAGTATTTTGTCAGTGATGACTACATTGTAAAGGCAAATATGGAGGGCGTCATTCAGGAAATGGGGTCCAGTAGTAACTATGATGAAATAGAATACTTGGGGTCTAATTATGATGCTCCAGAGGATGAGGGTGAGAGTGATGTTAGTGAGCCACGGTGGAATATGCATGATGGTGATGAGAGAGATGCTGATAATGACTCAGAAGTTGGGGAGGTTGATGTGGATGATGAGAGTGATGATGAAAATGATGGATTCGGCCAGTTGTGTGTGCTTCCTGAGCCCGAATCGTCCTCTACACACCCTTATCTTGTGGTAGGCATGACATTTGAATACAAGATGGAGCTTAAGAGAGCCATAGATAAGTATGCTATCACGCATGGCTTTAAGCTTAAAGTTGTGCGAAGTGATAAAAATACATTCAGGGTGTTGTGTGAAGAGGGGTGCCCGTTTACACTATATGCATCTACTTTTGGGCTTTGTGTGGGGTGGCAGGTGAAATCAATTACTAATGTACACATGTGTGCACGTGTGTATGACAATCCAAGGGCTTCTACAAAGTGGTTGGCTAACTATTTCAAGGACAAGGTCCAAGAAGACCCTAAATTCAAGACGAAAGACATGAAGGCTCAAGTGCAAAGGGATCTGAAGGTGAGGGTTAGTGTGCATAAATGCAAGAGGGCGAAGAAATTGATAATGGAGGAAATGAAAGGGAGTTTCAAGGATGAGTTTCGAAACTTGGAGGCATATTGCAATGAGTTGAGAGTGTCAAACCCTGGTTCAGACGTGTGTGTCGATGTAAGCAGAGAGGCATTAGAATATGGACAAAGAATATTCAAAAGGATGTACGTTTGCTTTAATGCTTCAAAGGTATACCTTCAAATAAATGCTTTTTTTTTTACCTGTTCTGATCCTTTTAGCTATTTTCGTTCTGTTATGCATAGAGATTACTGTTTTAGTGCTATAATTTATCTTATTAAACTTTATGTTTTATTTAACATGGATGGTTTTAAGTTTTTTTATTTCTTACTTTTTATTTTGCATTTCTTGTTTGTTTCTTTTGTCTGGACAGAAACTTATTACATTTTACTGTTATATATGTTTGAGTTGTCCCACATTTTAATTATACATCTGACCCACATTTTTAGGACTTCCCAATTATCCCCCCAAAGCAACAATAAAATATCAAAAGAAACTGAAAACGAGTTGTGTTAATTAATTAAACCATACATAAAGCAATAAGTTTCAGCATGTGTTCTTGTATTTTGAAGTCCATGAATTCATTGAATTGATATATGTCATTATTTATATTTATTCATCTAATAATAACTTTGTAGCCTCTTTTGTATTTTAATGGAAGTTTCAGTCAAAATCATACTCAAAAGGACATTATAAAGAACAATGTATCACAAAATCATATATTCTATTAAAAGTTCAAATTAAGGGAAGTCCAAGAGGACCTAGCATAAAACTTTTTATACAGTGGCAGTACCTAAAAGTCTTATTGCCAAGTAAAATAATGTAGAAATAGAATAAGGTCCAATTTAGGCGCTGAAGCTCCAACTGAATAAGCTGACATAGAACAGAACTTGACATAAGCTTGTATTATTGAAGAATATTAGTTTCTTTTCTGTGAACTATTTGAGTAAATTTTTAATTTAATTTCTCAATATACAGGGATAACGATTTTCAACTAATAATAAATTATCAATGAATGATGAACTAACCAGAAGAGCATTTGATTAGTCAGTCTCAATCTACATTGGCTTTTAGTATCATAACAAGTTAGATGCCATTGCTACTTAGCAAACTCGTTTACAGGAGTTTTTTTTGCACTCTTGTCCTCCTAAGCATATCAAACAAGATTTCTGAAACTTATTACACTCCTTCAAAAGGAGAACGGTCCAAATTTTTTTAAAAGAAAAACACTAATTAGTCAAAATATAGTAAAAACCAAAACCCATTACGAATAACACAGAACAGATTCAACCCATTATGAATAACACAGAACAGATCCATCAGATAATCTCATTAATAAACCAAGGTTGCAGAAACCCCTTGTATAACTGACGAGGTTAAACACTGAATGCCTTTTCTGGATTCACATGACACATTTTGTCATTCTCAAATTTAATTTTTCAATTTAATTGGTTATCATTTCCTATACTAAATTTTATATATCATAGGTTGGTTGGAAAGAAGGGTGTAGACCCTTGATTGGTGTCGATGGCACCTTCTTGAAAGGGAAATCAAAGGGAATATTGCTGACAGCTGTGGGTTTCGATGGTAATGATGGTTTGTACCCATTAGCATTGGGATTAGTGGACAGGGAAAATGCACTCCAGTGGTCCTGGTTCCTACAATGGCTGAGTCATTCTCTAGACATAGGCAATGGTGAGACTGTCACATTCATGTCTGATATGCAAAAGGTAACAACATATATTACAATGTTATCTGAGTTTTTGTTTATTAAGTTTGTTTGAAATTGGTTTTAATGCGTTGTGTCATTTATATGTAAGGGTCTTGCTATTGCTGTTGGTGACGTTCTTCCTGCTGCCGAGCATCGATTTTGCGCCCGCCACATATATGCAAATTGGAGCAATAAGTGGAGAGGGAATGAGTTCAAGAAGAAGTTTTTCTTATGTGCATGGAGTACGTACATTGAAGAATTGAATGACAATCTCACCAAGTTGGGTTCCTTGAGGAAAGAGGCAGCCGAGGATGCAGTCACGTATAATGTCAAATTTTGGGTTAGAGCTTATTTTACTTCTAGATGTAGGTCTTGGGTCGTAGATAATAATATGAGTGAGTCGTTTAATGCGTGGATAGATGAGTATAGGTTCTTACCCATAATTAGAATGTTTGAAGGGATTAGATTGAAAATGATGGCTAAATGGGCTCAAAGTGAGACACACGTTCGTGGCTGGAAAACTGAGTTCAGCCCTAAATGCATGGATTTGTTTGAGTCAAATAGATACCTGGCTGTTAATTGTAGAGTTTTCTTCAATGGGGATGACAGGTATGAAATAGTAGAGGGTCAAGATAGGCATATAGTTGTTGTTTCAAGAGGAATGTATACATGTAGAGCTTGGGATTTAACGGGAATACCTTGTCAGCATGCCATTTGCGTAATGTATCATGCTAAGATAGATCCTAAGTCTCACATATCACACTACTATCACAAGGACACATATATTGTTGCCTATAGAACCAAACTACAACCCGTTAGGGGAAGGAAATTTTGGGACACCAAAAATTTCCCACCAATGCAACCTCCACATGTTACAAACCTGCCTGGGAGGCCTCAGAAGAAAAGGACCAGAACTGAGGAAGCAGTTAGAAGGAGGAAAAACTCAAAATATGCTCACCAAGAAAGAGATGCAGCTGCATCTCATGTGAATCAAGAAGGGGGACAACAAAAATTAAGTAAGCATGGAAAGACCCACAAGTGCAGCCAATGCAAGAAACCAGGCCACAACAAAGCAAGGTGTAAGGAGGTACGTTACTAACGTATTATTATACTTAACTTGGAATTAGTAAGAAGTAATGAAAACAAGGCAGAAATTATGGAAGTTATGCATGCATAAACCAAGATTTTGGGTGCTTCATGAAATTGGGTGCTACAAGTATTTCCATTAGCTCTTATATTCAGAAGTAGAATAGATAGAATGTGAATTTAATAAGGAATACATACACTTGTTTAGTTCTTCCTCATGCATTGAATAGGCAGTCATGCTAGATGTCTCATTTCTTCCAATTTTAGATTTTATATTCTTCCTGTAATACTTGTAATCACATCATGTGACTTTTAGCCTTTGGTTGCTTCATGAAATTGGGTGCTGCAAGTAGTTCCAGATTTTGGTTGTTGCATAAGCTTCATGAAATTGATTGATCAGGAATGTATTAGCTGCTTTCGTAAATGTTAGCTGCTTTTTGATCAGGAATGTATTTGCTGCAAGTAGTTCATGAAATTGGTTGATGCCTCATGCTTAATTAGAATTTTGTTCGTTTTATGAATTTGTAAGCATGCATGCATGCCTAGCCTAATTCATTGTTTGTATCAATTAAGTAACGCAGGGAGGACTAGTTATTCATTTGTTGTTATTTGATTTAAAAATAAGATTGTTATTTGGTGTTTTTTATTTGTACTGTGAAAAGTAGTAGGTAGGTAGCTGATTGGTTTCTGATTTAAGCTTTTATTTAAGCTAATTTCTAAGTTGATCTGTTTCTGATTTGAAGCTTTTATTTAAACTAATCTGTTTGTGATTTAATGTTATTTAAAAGCACCATAAGTGATGAATTTACCTGCAGCCTTCCTCATCCATATTAATATATTTAATACTACCACCCAACAATGGCAGGCTTCATCTCCTTAGGAACAACAGAAGGCAACAAAAGGGAGGCGTATGTCCAGTCAACAGCCACCTCAACCGACCCAAACCCAATAAAATATATTTTTACATTGACTTTATTTTACAATATAAAGGAGGATGTAAGAAATATGTTGGACCACATATTTCACGCCATTTAATTATGATGCCATTTATTTCATTTACATTCAAGGATGGAAATTGACCAATATGCAATAAGAAGAACCTGAGAATAATTTTGTGGCCGTCACTATTTCAAAATTTATTCATCGATGAATATCGAATAATAATACGCGTGTATCACAATATGTGTGTTTGTGAGTGTATGCAATTGTACATATATAAATATGGGTGTGTATTTGAAAGGTTTGTATTGAGTCATTTTCATTTTTCAACTGTCAAAACCTATTGTTAGAAAAATTCAAACGATTAACATACCAAACAAACATTTTAAAAAGGCATCAATATTGTCGATCAGTTCTTTCAAAAGTCAATAACTCATGAAAATATTATTGCTTTATTAAAAATGATCATAAAAATCAAATTTCTTAAAAAATAATAAAAATATATCACATGTACTTTTCAGTAATAAGATATTATTTTATGTGGAGTGCACACTATATATCATTTTCTTAAGAATTTAAGCTCTTTAAATATTATAATTATTTTTCTTAAAAAACAAAATAACATGTGCGTGCTAAAATGTGTAAGAAATCAAGAAATAGAAAAAATTTTCATAAAATCTAATGAAATGTAATAAAGTAAACAAATAAAAAATGAACAAAGAATAAAGGATTCATGCTGTCTGTAAATTATGAGTATTGGTAACTCCTCATAAATTTTATACTTTATATTGAAAAATTACTATCAATGTATTTTAAACTCACTAATGTGTTCTCTTTAGAGCTGCTACTTATTAAAAAAAAAAAATCCCTACTAAATTTTCGTAAAATAACCACATATCACAAATGAAGAAATACTTCAAAATTATACATATTTATGATCTTTATGTTCATTATTGTAATATAGTTGTAAAAGTCATCTATTGATAATAGCTTGTCCACATAATTTAGCTTCAGGTGGAGGTAAAATCAACCAGTGATGATACTAATAGAAGAGTGGTCCCAGTAAGTAGAACTAATATCAGCATCATTGTGATTTATAAAGATAGCTTCTTGTGCAAGCTGTTAGACTTTTTCTCCATAACTCACACTCATAGGGTTTGAACTCCCAATCTTACACTTAATTAAGAAAATCTTAAGAACTCCCGATCACATCAGATTCTGCTAGCTGATGCAAGTTGCTAATCTTGCACATCATGACTTTTTTTGGTTGGGATAATTGCTTAAATGAAGAGACAATAATGAAATCTGTAAGATAAATAATTTCAGAGAAGAAACTCAAGACTGGCACTTTTCTTCTATTGGTTAATGCCCAACCTTGAATGTTACTCTTTCAAACAATAGTTGGTTAATTAAAAAGAATATGATTCGAAGATTTATCATTCATATGGGCACTAACTATTATTATATTAATAATAAATGAAATACCCTTAACTTAAAACCCTTAAGATCGAGATGGTGACTTTACAGAAGAAATAAGGAACAGACACAGAAATTTGAATAATGGAAGTTTTAGCCTTTTAAAATCCTTCTTATTGAAATATCATGAATTATAAAATGCTAAAAAATTGTGGTCAGCCAAATATATAGTAAAGCAATCCGGTGAAGTTAAAAGACTGCATAAACCGTCTGTTTGTAAGGTCTAGAATCAATGACATGGAGTAAATCCCCCTGCACTTTTAATTGGATGTCCGATAGTATGACTGAATTAAGAATACCACAAACATGAAAATTTGACAAATGTGATCAACTTATATAATAATAATCTCCAACTGGAAGATACATAGTTCTATATATATAAAGCGAAATAAAAAGTCTAAACTTTATAAAAACTTTACCAATTAGCATCTTGTTGGTAGAAACACCTTACCAGTTGCAATCATCGACAATATTCAGCATAAAGAAATGATTTGGTAAGTTGTCGTGGAATGCAAGTACTATTGTTGAATATTTAGTAATCGCAATGTGGATAAACGGATGCACTCATTCACCACCTTCCCTAACTAAAAACTTAGAAATGTGATGGCAGACCCCTTCAGTTATAACCTCCAATGTGCATGGCATCGACAGCCTGTATCTTGATCAATATCTGTGTATCTTTCTATTATTTAAAGCGTGTGCGGAAAAAACCAAACTGACTTGAAAAGATTGATATGGACATGAATCTAAACTTAAACTAAGTAAAAACAATTATACTTTACAAATTACCTTAAGTAAAGGCCGCTTGTGACTCCTACTTCGATGTTCAACATATCAATGTATAATACGATAAACCTTGAATCACTTCGGAAGTTCCAGAAGATAAATCTTGCATACTGTTCTTCATGTTGATTGCCATAAGAAAATACTAAAAGTTGCAGAGAAATATCATATGGAAGAAGAATCAAGATAAATAAAAAACGTGCACCCAGTCTATTTAATAGGAAGATGAAAAAGGATTAAATGGTTGAACGACTGGCGAAACAGCGCCTGAATCAAGGAGAAGTTTTCTTCTGACCAAGTGCATGAATAATTAATAATTAACATTAATAACATTTTACAGAGAAGTGAATCGACATGATCGTTGTGAGGAAATAATAATATTTTTCTTGTAGACTACAGTATATACTTATTTTCAAATCAAAAACAGAAAATGAAGAGACTGGAGATTTACAGTGGAATGAATAATGTAAAAATACTCAACACTTGACATAAGATGATCCAATTATAACTGCATTACTTTGTAGATTTTTTTTAAAAAATTTTTAACTCATTGTCATAGCGTCAACGTCAACTACAATAATATATGATTTAAAAAAAGTCAAAGCCACATATGGAAGGTAAATGCACACTGAACATGTAACCATCCATAAAAAATAAAAATAAAAAAACCCCTCCAAAAACTGAAAATAAAAAAGAAAAAACTAAAAATTTCTGATATCTGGCTTTTACTTGTGTGTAAGTTCCATGATGCTAAGTATATGTAGAGTCATCGTCTTCATTCAGCTCAAGAGCACACATTTGTGTAGTCTAACATGGAAATCAGCTACAACATGGTGATCGTAATTGAAAATAGCTTCTAAGAAATCATGATGGCTAAGAAAAAGGATCTCCCCACCTACAATGTATATGACAATGACAACGATGTTTCCAAATCAAAATCATAAAATAATATGTACACATACAAAAAAGATAAAAGATGACTAACCAGTAACTCTTTTCATCTTCACCCACAGCAATGCAACAAAAACATCATCCTTGTCGAGTAGCTTATCAACACCCAAAAAGCTGGTGTTCCTTGAAGAAATAGTTTACGTTGATATGCTATGGAGTTTTTCAACTGAATCTCGTAAACTTGATAAATAGGATATAAATAGTAGCGTCTATCTTGCATTAATCGGAAAGAAGAAAAGTTCATTATGCTTCATTAATGACGGTGACTGAAGAGATCTTCCACTCAGGTCCATTAATTCAATACGAACTGTTAGGAAACAACAATACTGCATAGGAAATAGAACTATCTCGTAAGAACACCCCATATAATAAATAGATCAGTGGAAGAGGAGAGTATTACCCAATGACATTATTCCTTACGCTGACCTTTCTCTTCGGCTCCACCAATACTGCATAGAGAATTGTATTAATGACCACCAATAATACATGGGAAAAAATAATGTTGCATGGGGAATAGGCTAGGCTAGTTTCATTGGAACTCCCCATATACGTAGGCCTTTGAATTTTTTACCTAATGAGATATATTTTTACGTTGACTTTATTTTACGATATAAATGAAGACGTAAGAAACTGAAGGGCTATGAGGTTTTTCACCATTACCCAATCAAATAAATGCCTAAGACCTTCATTTATCTTTAGCATATTAATTGCTATAAGTAACCAAACACATTGGACCACATATTTCATGCTATGTAATTACGATGCCATTTATTGACCAATGATGATAATATACATGGACTAATAGCTAATGGTTTTAGTAGTTTATATTGATGTTTAAAAAATATTTATTTACATAGGGATCCATATGTGTGAAGTTGCAAGTAATGGCCAATCGAAGAGAGAGATATTGCCATGGAGGTTAGCCATATAGACCAATGATTAAGTCGCTTAGAGGTTTAGTGTTTTATATTGATTTATGTCCCCATCCCATTTGATCCCAAGTAAGAAAAAAAACATATTTTAAATCAAATTAGGACAATATATTACACATATTTCACATGCCCATTTAATAACTAATAACATTATTTTTCTTTTTTTTTTTTGTTTGGAAAAAAATTAGAAAAAATGACTAAAAAATATCACTTGAATTTCAACAATATCCCACTGACAACAACAGTAATGAAATGAACAAGAACAAAAAACAATTGACAACTTATTTTGTTAGGAAATCACATATTTTCTTGAGATTTTTCTTGAAAATATAATAACATTATTATGTACCTGGTGATTATTGACTCCTTCACTAGTCAAAGAAGTACAAAACATAAAAAACAGGTTGCTTTACTAAACCAAATTGTCTTCCTCATTGATTTTTCAGACTCATTCTGTTATTATATTGGGTTAAGATACAATTTTATCAATAAAGTTTTTTTAGGGGCCTTTAGTACAAATAAATTTTGGACAATATAAAAATACTAATGAATAATTTAAAAGTGTGTAAATTTATCAAAACCGTTAAATTTGACTAAATGGCTTTTAAATTATAATAGATAAAAACCCTAATGCCGTTTGGTGAAATTTAATGGTTTTGATAAATTTGCACCATTTTAAATCTTTATTAATATTTTTACCTATTTCAAAATTTATTTATACTAAACGTCTCTCTTTAAAAAAAAATCTTTGATGGTAATTTCCGAGGCAGAAGAGAACAAAGAAATATAAATAGTTTTGTTGCCAATAAAAAAAAAAAAAAAACCAGAGAAATCATATATGCGACGAAACCAACCTTGTGCTCTGTTATTGCCTCACCCAGAAGCTCCAAATTCTGGAATTTTTGTTCTGCCAGATAAAGAGACCGAGCTTACTTGTGTTTTGTTGTTGTTGGCTTATTTGCAAAAGCAACGAGGTTCTTAATCTTCCTTTGTCTTCCAACAGATATATTATATGATACAGACACATGAGATTTAAGTCTGTTTGGTACCATGGATTTGGAGAAATGGGGAGAAAAAAGTTTTATGAATTGAATTTAAAATAGTTGAAGAAGTGGGGTTACAAAATTTTAATAAATAGAAGATTTAAGATAAAAGAATAAGAAAAATTAATTATAATTTTTTAACCTCACTTGTCCTCCGTTTCTCTCATATCAAACAAGGGAAGGTCAAATGGCCTTTTTTTTAAGAAAAGAAAGATGATGAAAAATCAAGTTAGGAACTCAGCTTATTTTGAAATGACCCTTGTTCGAAATTGAGAATAGATATTTGAATGTGACAATGCTTATGCTGTAGGCAATGATAATTCTGTTACTGTGAATGTTAGTATTCAAACAATGTGTTTCAATTAGTGGGAAGAAGGCTGAAAATAAGCATTTGGATAATGGGATAATCTGGTTCAAATGTAAGACATACCATGTCATAATATAATTTAACATGCAATACTCTTGATTTGAAATAGGATAACCGAAATGCATAAAACATAGTCAGAAGAAAGAGATTTCAGGGATTCTTCTGACTAAGGCTTTGCCACAATAATAACAACTGAGAATTGACATTACTAATCATGGAACCCTCAAGAGTGGTATATTCAATATTTTGATGTGTCAATCTCATTATGATAATAAATGACTAAAAAGGATACTAAAATAAAAACCTGACTTGAATTGGGCCTAAACCGACGACTCAAGCCACATGTAAGATATCTTAATTAGATGACTAGTATTTCCCATAAACTGGGTTCCAAGCGCCCTACCTTTGAACTGTGGGTGAGCCTAACTCATTTCCTAAAATTTATTTATCAAAAAAAGATGACTAGTATTATATAATATAATTAAGATATCCAACATCAAGAAGCCATAGCAATGGAGAAAAGGAGGCTAGTAATGTAGGGTTGAGTATGTCAGTAGCTTAGAGAATGAAGTGGGAACAGGAGAGGGCTGGTTATGTTTGGGGAAATGAAAGACGTGAGGGTGAAGAAGCTAGATCATAATGAACTTGGAGAATGAAAGGTGGAAATATTATGGATGTTATGTTTTGGTTGAGAGGTTTGTACTCAGAAGATGGATAGAAGCTTGGTGTTAATATGTGAATTTACATGAGAAGCAAATGGGACTTATAGCCGAAGGAAGTTGGCACAGATGGTAAGGGATTTAAACAAGTTCTAAAAGGATGTATGTTTGATCCCCGCTGCTGTCGTTGAGACTTCTTCGATAGGCGATCTCGTAAGTCCCCATTAAGCGCTCAAAAAGCCCGGAATCGTGCCTGGCCTTAGTGGGAGACTGATGTCGAATCCCTCCAAAGCTTTTTTTATAGCGAAAAAAAAGGGACTTATAAGATATGGCATGATCTTGTTTGATTATGTTTTTGTTTTGTATTTTTTGTTTTCAATAATATTTTTATATATTTTTTTTTTCCAGGACAAGTTTTGAGAAGAAAAAAATTGTTTGGATGATTGTTCCAAAACAAAGAAAATCATAGTTGAGAACAAATAATATAAAAAGACTTATTTGAAATAAATGTCCTTAAAATCATCTTGATCCATTGAGCAGGGAGCCAACGATAGAATTGAGACGTCATACTTTGTGAGCATTTAATTATAAAGCTAACATTTCAATTTTTTGATTCGGCATTTGTCGTTAAGTGAGACTAATAAAGTTAATATTAAGAAAATAAAACTATACTTTATAAATTTAGGTTAAAATAAAACTTGTTATACATTTAGAGCACGAAACTTGCAATTTAACCTAATTTAAAATTAGTGAGTTTTATTGCATCTTCTATTTGAGACTCTGTTCCTTTTGAATTGGCTTATAGAATAATTGAAATTAATGCAATTTATGTCTATTGTTAATCATAATTTTTTTAATATAAAGTCAAATTTATTTAAGCAAAATGAATGCTACAGTAAATTAAATTGGGCTTCCAAACAGAATGAAAATTAGTAGAGATTGAAAGCCCAATATGGATACCCTAGCTTACAAAAGAAAAGAGACACTTGTACAAAAACAATACTAAACTAAGAGGCCCAGAAAATAAAAACAGCGTAAAGGCTAAACCAAAGACAAGACGGGCTTTAGAAAACTAGCAAATAAAGCCCAGACAAGAGTCAGCCAGAAGAACTCGAACCATAGCAACAGTTGCAACTCACACCAGCCATGATTCCACCGTGCATGGCAGAATTGGTTTTCCCGCTAAGTAAATTTGCTCAATAAGGAGAGTTAGGTAAATCCAGGCTATTAGATCTTATATGAATGGTCCAGATATGACTTTTTAAAAACTATATTTTTTAAAAAAATTATTTTGATGGGTATGGAATCCAAAATAGAGATAATCTCTTTAGTTTTATACGTGGAAAAAAAAAAATCAAGGTTATTAAACTCGGACTAGTTATTGAACCATTCTGGGCAGTATGTCAAGGGTAAGTGGGTTACATTGAAGTTAAACTAAAGCTAACTTAAGGCCGGACCAATAAAAAAGTAAACTTAAACGATAATATATTTTGGAATAGTTTTAGAATTTGATAATTTTTTAGGATCAAATGATAACATTTTTGAATAATTTCTTTTACATTAGAAAGTAGATATCTCAAACTTTTCATAGAGTCTTAATTTGTAATTTTTGAAAATATTTAGAAATAGAAATGAATTTTTGAATTTAAGAAATTCTGAATAAACATTGAACTGTTTAAACCGGCCGGACCCAACTGGTTAAGTGACCGGCTCACCAATTTTGTGGTCAAACTGGCCTATCCAGTTCGGTTTTAATAACCATGGATTTTCTAATTTAAAAAAGCATTATTTGAAAGAAAAGAAAATTTATATCTGAATTGTCTAAATCAAATCCGGACAGTCATATTTGCTTAGCTCTCCCTGTTAAGCATCTTGCTTAACATGAAACCAGGTCTGTGCATGGAACATCAGAAAAATCCAATGACCGAAAGAGTCATTTGCACAAAACAACAAATAGAGTCAAAGCCTTTTGGAACCTATACAACTAGACCACATATTTAAAAAATCAGATATTGATGACCCAAAAAATTTAAGAAAAAAAAAATCCTATTTGTTAGTGCTAACGTTTTACCCAAGAGGGAGGTGAATTGAGATTTTAAAAAATTAAAACAGAAATGTTAAACTATTAAATCAAACAGGAAGAGTTGGAGAGATATCACTGAAGTGTGCACAAGCGTTTATATTGGTTTGGCCTTAAATCTTTGACCTATATCTAGTCTCTAAAGCATTTATGAGATTGTTCACTAATTTTCCAAGATTAACGAGGTTCTTGGTAGTGTATTATAGTAATCCTCATCAAGACTGACTCCCCTTACTAGTTGTAATCTAGCAACCATTCAAAGTCTCACTACCTTGAGATTTTACAAAAAAGCAAATAGATTAAATAACTCTCTCATAGATTAAATATATAATCATTAATGTATAATAAGTATAAATATATATTTCATTGAGAATTCATGAACAACAAATAAGCAGTAATAATTGATTGTGTGCTTTGGTAGTTGCTCCGTATTGAATGCTTAGTTATTTATAGTTGAACTTTAATTGTTTTCGCTTTGTTGTAATATGAAATGATTTTAAACATGTTTCAAAGTTTATCCGAACTACATAAACAAATGGTTTAGTCATCTCTAAACCCAAAATTAGCCTTTTTCAAACAAGAGTTAGATTTCTCGGCCATTGGATTCACCAAGGAACAATAACTCCAATTGAATGATCAAATCAATTTGCTAACAAATTCCTAGATCAAATCATTGATAAAAATCAACTTCAAAGAGTTCTAGGATGCTTAAACTATGTTGCTATTTCACAACACAGTAATTTCATTTAACCTCTTCATCAACGTCTTAAGAAAAACCCTCCTTTATGGACAGATGTTCATATAGATGTTGTTAAACAAATTAAACAACAGGGTTAAGGAGCTTCATTGTCTTAGCGTTTGAGTTCCTTTTGCCTTCAAAATAATTGAAATAGATACTTCTAAATTAAGCTAAAGAAGTATTCTTAACCAACATTTTGACAAAAAAGAACATATTATTTCTTCTACGTCCAAACACTATAATAGTGCTCAACATAACTATTCGATGATTTTTTTTTTTTTTTTTGTAATTGTCTTGTGTATTTTAAAATTTCAAGCAGATCTTTTAAATCAAAGGTTTTTAGTTTGCATTGATTGTAAATCTACAAAAGATATTTTACAAAAAGATGTTAAAAACCTTACATCAAAACAAATTTTTACTCGCTCGTAGGCAATTTTAAGTGTTTTTTATTTTGACATTGAATTTATCAAAGACACTTCAAACTCTTCCAAATTTCCTTACCTGTGAGTTTTTATAGGGTAGGAAGTAGATAAGAGAAAACCCAGAAACTTTCCATACATCCAAACTCACTCAAAAAACCACGCCCAAGAAGGAAAAACTTGGAGAAAGCCTAAGAGATAAACATGTGTTTCAAACTGACGAAACTGAGGATGATCAAAACTTCTCCCAAGAAGCCTAACTACCAATCTCATAAAATGAAGCCTTCTAATAATCATTAAACAATTTATCCAACAATCCCAACATGCAAGATCAACAAGCCAGATAAAGTCCCAAACACAGGACTCGTCGGCATCTCAAACTACCTCCCTCTCAAAGGGGAATCAAACTCTTGGATCTTCCACTCAAAAACCTCAAAAAGAGTCTTCGACCCAAAGGCTTACCTCCATCAAACCTAGTCAAATGATTGTCGAATCCTACACTAAGAAACATCCTAAAAACACATAGGGGAAATACTAGCAAAAAAGGATGAATGGGCACTTGCCCTAGCCACAATCGCCTCTCCTTTACAGGAAATAAGTAAATAGGAATATGATGAGTTTAACAAAACTTATCATCTTCAATTAGCATTAGAGCCGAGAAATTGGACCGAGCCTATCGGGCCAACTTGTTTAGACCCTGGCTCTTTAAGGGTTAGGCTTGGAAATTAGAGAAGCTAAATAAAATAAGCCTTGCAGGGCTGGCCCTATAGGACCTCGAGCTTAAAAGGGTCAGCCCTACAGGGCCTTGGGCTAGCCCTGTAGGCCTTTTTAATGGATGTGTTCATGATGCGAAAGAAGAAATTCATGATATTCTTACTCATGTAGCAGAGCCTACTACTTAAAGTAAAGTATAATAACATGTCTTTGAAATTGATGATAATGACGAAGAAGATGACAATGATAATCATCATACTAATATTGCTTAGTAGTATGCTTCTTATATTTTATGTGAGTTTTTTATGGACAATAGTTTGCTTTGATTATGAATTAGTGAATGTATTTATTTTTTGGATTATTCATGTTGTTTGGATATTAATGTCAACAACATTTGTTGATAAATTAAAAATTTAATTATTGTAATTTACTAATTTAGAATAGCAACTTTTGAGTCCTATAAGACCGGCCTTGACCCTAGTTCTCTCAGGCAAGGCTTTGAAAAATAGATGTTTTTTTTTTACCCCAAGCCCTATAGGGCCGGCCTTGATTAGGGCTTTAGCATAAAAACAATTGGCTTAGGCTTTAAAATAACTAATAACTACACCAATTATTAGTCCGGTTGATACTCCTTACCTTCCCAAACAAAATAAGGTAAAGAATAACATTCAAATTAAACATGAGTTCTTCCTTCAGACACCCAACCAAGTGGCCTTAAAAGTCTTCCCTTTTAGATTTCACTTTAAGCCCACTAATTTAAGAAAAATAAGAGAGTATTATGAGTTAGTGTTAATTCATTCTAAATCCATTAACCTAGTCAAACATATGGATAAGAAGGATGAAACATTAAAAACTCATTCTACTTTCTAGATTTTACAGGTTCTCACTCCCTCTCAGTGGGAACAAGATCTAAACAAGCCCAAACTCTGGCAAATCAATTCTGAACCCAATGTATATAATTACTAGGATTGTTGTAATGCCTGGTATAATGTCTTTTGGGAGCAAAATATAATTTCTAAACATACTTGGTTTATTTATTTTAAACAAAAAACTAATTATACCTTCCCTCAATAGTTTCAACAATGGTGAGATCTTTTTGGGCCTATTCCTGAGATTCTTCCCCTAAATGTATAGAAGGCATTGAGTCTTTTCCAAATAAAATTTAAACTAGATGAAGATATTTTTCCAATTGATCTTCATTGTTTTTCAAAATTATCTGTCTTTTGGATTTTTTTTTTCTTGGTAATACAGATTTTCTCACTAAAACAGAGACTCTCTAGTCCTGCCCATACTCTAAAGGGTTTCCTTTATCAGATGGTGGGCTAAATTTGATCAAACAAGGATAGACTTTAAAGCAATGGAGTTATGGTTTATAAATAACCCTAACTTCCTCTGTGTAACTGAACAAAGTAGGTTTTTGAACTAAAAGGCTCAAGTTTAAAGCAAGCTTGCTTCAATTACCAACAAGAAGGGGTATATCCAACAACTCAACTTCATGCTTAAACAACTTTTGAAAGATGAAGCTCAAACAATTGATCATGCTACGTCTTCCACATCCATAGAAGCCCAAGAAGATAATCCTACTTAAATTGACGATGAAGATCGTTGTCGATCTAAGCGAAGATTAAACTTACAGTTTTTGATGAAAGCACTGTTGTAATCAAGGTTGTGAAAACGTAATTTTTACGTAAAAACGGAAGGGGAATGAAAAAACGTAAAACGTAAAATCGTATTACAAAACGTAGTTTTTACTTGTATATAGAAACAGTGTATTTTTGTTGTAAATATATCATTTTTCAGTTGCTAATATAATATTTCTAATTGTAAATACAGATTGATAATTTTTTAATTAATTACAAAAAAGTCCCAAGGGACATTTTTGTAATAGGCTTTTGATGGGGGACTTTTTTGTAATTAATTATGGTCCTTGGGGCTTAAATGTAATTTTCCCTTCAAAATATCCAACATTGGGCCTGACTCTCGTTTTTTCCAAAAAAAACGCACACTTTTACGTTTTATGGATAAGCTTTTTACGGTTTTACCCCGTCTGCGTTTTTTTCCCAATGAAAATTATTTTACTTAAATTAAAACGTAAAAACGCATTTTTAACATTTTAAAACGCGTTTTTACCAACCATGGTTGTAATCACCACATACTGTAGCTTTTATATATAAGCCTGTTTAAACAGCATAGTCATTGTAGCAGTACTATAGTGTCGGCATGCACTGTACACTATAGCAGTTTTTAAACCTTGACCATAACTGTGTAAATAGTGCCAGTCACTAGCAGGTTGCAGGTCAATTAACAGTTTCCTTGTGTGCCTATATAAGTCGAGGCCTCATTCAATTAAGGGCAGCTTAGTCAGAACCACTTGAGATACATCACTTCTCTCTACCCTCTCTCACCCTTCTCCATCTTCTCTCTCCTCCTTTCCTGATCCCTTCACCCTCTTTCCTGTAAGCACTTTTATATTAATAAATTAAAGCTTGTATTTTATGTTTATATCTTGCATCTACATCTTCTCTCTCTATTGATGAGTTAGATGCTGGTGAGGACTACCTCTGCTTCTAACTCACTTTTTTGCTTTCATTCACCATGTTTATTTCCAGCAATTTATTTATGTTTTAAGAAATCTATTTTCTCCTTTACTTCTCGCATCTCCATCCTCCCCCAATCCCCTTCACTACTTTCGGGACACACACATGTGTGTGTATGTGTATGCTAGTTCATGAATATTTATTAAACAATATTACCAAAACCTCTTAATTTCAAGAACAGAAGAACGAAAAGCCAGTATAAAATAATATTTAGAATGGAATCCATTAAAGCGAGACAAAAAGTGAAACAACATTGTATAGACTCGAGTGTTAAGAGAAATTTCAGAAACTGGATTAGAGAGAAAGAGCAAGAAATCAAAAGATAGAGAAGAAGAAAAGAGAAAGAGTGGGCTGGGGAAATTACATGATACAATAATTAGCCAACTATTGAAAAGTGAAAAAAATGAGTTTTTTTTCCCTCCAAAATGCTATTCTATTATACTCATAAACATAAGAGTTCTAGAGCAGATCGAATTCAGACAGAAACAAGGAAATAACAAGGCTATGCAAAGCCAATACAGACATTACAGATAACAAGAAAAACAACTAACAGGCCCTAATTCAGCCACCAAGCAAAGCAAGATAAGAAGGGCTAGCATTTTCCTGATTAATATTAGCCTCCATGATATCTAAGGTTAGAAGTGACAGCAAAATAGGTGATGGTTTCACAACCCACCCTGAGGGGCACACCTCTTTATAAGCCTCAGCTGCAAGGATATCAGCTACACGATTGCTCCGTCTTGGGGTTCAAGAAATAGAAAACCCAACCTTAGAATAAAGGAGATTAATAATATCATGAACAATACTTCTAGATTTGCAATCTACTAAATCCAGTGACCTTGAATCCACACATTTCTTAAGGAAGAGGCAATCACTCTCAAAGACTACTTTATCTAGGCCTAAGTCAATTGCTAAAGCAATGCTCTTTTCAACGCTAATGCCTCAATCATAAATGTAGATAAAGATTTCAGTTTGCACACAAATCCCCATCTAATGCATCTAAAGCTATTTCGGCAGGCCACACCTATCGCTGCATCACCCATTCTAGGAGAAAAAGAACCATCACAATTAACTTTCAAATATCCAGTAGCAGGGGGGCCCAAATTACAATATCAGTTGTCTTATATCCTCCTAAATCTAGCCCTAGAGCGTTTTATCCCATAAATTCCATAATTCCCAGTTCTTAGCTCTAGCCATTTCAATTACAGTCAAGGGGTTTGGGAGAGTATGGTTGAACACGTGCCATTTCTTTGTTTCCAAATAAGCTAGAGAGTCCAACATAGAAGTGAAATATCATGGAGGTTATATTGGGTGTACCTGCCATTTGGAGCCACAAGGAGTTGAAATTAGAAACATTGTTACATCAAACCGAGCACTAGGGAGTTGCCAAACCATATGCATCTCGTCCAAGGACAATAGAAAAAGAGGTATTCAATTGTTTCCTTTTCCCCCTCACAAATCGGACAGGTGCTTGTAGTTGCTCTCTTCCTCCGGACAAGGGATAAGATAGTAGCAATAGCATTTTGTAGGATTCGCTAGATAAAATGTTGGACTCTGGGAATAATTATGATTTTCCATATTGACTTCCAGCTATCACTAGATACAACTATGGATGTTACTGCCTTTTGAACTCTCACAGACCTATTCTCCTTCCCAACTTTATATCCCATCTTCACTGCATATACCCCATCTTTAGCCCTGGTCCAGATAAGCTTGTCCTTTAATTCATTATTTGGAATTGAGATCTAATAGATGGCCTTCCTTATTTCTTCTGATAAGTGCTAATCAATTGGTTATAAGTCCCAAGCACCATTCACAATCAAATTGCTCACCATACCTTCCCTCATTTGTCTAGGGAGCTCTACATCAGGAACCCACCGGTCCCCCCATATTCTTATGATAGAGCTGTTTCCTACATCCCATTGCAACTCTGCCTTTATACATTATCTGCTCTTAATTATGGTCGTCTAACACCATGAGGCATGATGCCTCTTAACCACGTCCATGAATTCCTTTTTTGGAAAATATATGCTTTTTAGCACCTTCACCCAAAGAGCATCAGGTCTTATAATCAACCTCTAAGCCATTTTGGATAATAAGACTTCATTCATCACTAATAAATCTTGAAAGCCCATACCTCCTTAATCCTTGCTCATTGTTAGAGCCTCCTAAGCCTTCCAATATGTACTTTCTCCAAATGCACTTCCGTCCCACCAAAAGTTCGCTATCATGCCATGTATCTCTTTGCAAATCTTCATTAGGAACTTAAAACATGACGTAGGGTATAGAGGTATAGCCTGGATTACAGTTTTTATCATCACTTCTCTTCCGGCATATGATAATGAGGAGTGTCCCCACCCTTGAATCTTGTTGATGACTCTTTCCCTTATATATGCCATTGCTTGGTACTTCAACTTCCCCCAAATACTCGATATTCCCATGTATCTTCCTAGATCATTAGCCATAGGAATTTCTAGGGCCTAGGATGCTGCCAACATTTTCTTAAACAACCGCAGGAGTATTTCCTGAAAAAAATATGCTGGATTTATCTAAGTTAATCACATGTCCAAAGGCTTCACAACATCTACAAAACCCCATGATATTGTGACTTGCCTATGGAGCTTCAAACCTAAAAGCCCTCTTTTTCCTTGGGCCTTCAACTTGGCACTTGATTAACAATAAATGATGGTCTAATCCCCGACGTGCAACATTAAATACTTGTAAATTGGGAAATGTCTCCTTCAGTTTCGAATTACCTAGCGCCCTGTCCAATCTCTCCCTTATTGTTTCTAGTTCAGGCCTTTTGTTACACCAAGTTAACATAGGCCCATTAAAGCCCAAATCATCTAGCATACAGCTTGCCACAAAGCTCTTGAAATTAACTATCTTTCTCCATGACCATGGTCTGCCTCCTCGCTTTCTCTCTCTCACCAATATCTCATTGAAATCTCCTAGACATGACCAATGACCGCTGATAGAGCTACTGATTCTCCTTACTTCCTGTTGAAATGGAATATCACCTAGAGGGGGGTGAATAGGTGAATTAAAAATTTATTCGCTTAATTGAAATTTTATCGAATTATAACTAAACAACAGAAGTTTAAGAGAGAAGGACACGAGACAATATATCCTGGTTCGGTCTGATCCTGACCTGCATCTAGTCCCCAATAACTCCTTCGGATTTCTACTAACTTTCCAAAGATTACAAATACAACTTAGGGATGATCCTCACACTCACGGACTCACTCCCTCTTACTACTTGTAATCGTACACCTACAACTTAAAGTTCCACAACCTTAAGTCTTAAACAAAGATAATGAAAGTGTTTACAACACCTCAAGAGTAAGTAATTAATGATCACTGAAGTACAGAATATATCCGAAGATACTTGAAAATGAATGAAACTAACAAGATTAATAAATCAGAGTAAATGCGCAGAGTTTCGGTGGGTGGCGATATTGAATGCTTAGGCTTTTATATCCTTCGTCATTAATGTCGTTGAGAGGAACTGGAAGGTGACCGTTGTCACTTGTTTAAATTTCCGTTAGGCTCAAGTTTCTCATTAACCAAAATGAACCGTTGGTAAATTCAGTTACCGACGGAATTCTGTGGGTAATTTTGTCGGTAATTTTTACCCACGGAAATTACCCACAGAATTCTGTGGGTAATTTCCAACGGAATTTTTTCTGTCGGAAATTCCGTGGGTACTTTCAAGTTTTTTTTTTTTTTTTGGTAGTGGAAGTAGATTTGTTTTGAGGTAAGGCTTGTGGTTTTTAGGCTGTTTACAAAATTTTTAAAATTAAAGACCTCCTTAACAGGCCACAAGTTAAGTTAGGCTAAGGTCCAAAAAAAAGCCTTTAATCAGGGGGCGGATTTAAGCTCCACAAAAATTACAGAAAAGAACCCAAAATTTTAGAAAATTATCATCCAGGCCCATAAAATTTTTATAATTTTTACTTTAGTCCCTCCATGTAAAGTATGTGGAGGGACTAAAATAACAATTTTGAAATTTTAGGGGCTTAAATATAGTTTCATAAACATCTGGTTCCTAGTCTGTAATTTTTACCAGACCTCGGAAAACAGACATTACCTTCTCCCTAACCGTGTTGTACTGCTTTTACATTTTTAAAAATTTGTTGGTAATTTTAGTTCACTTAAAAGATTATTATACTGGATGCTCCTATGCTAATAGTTTATTGATAAATTTATTCTTTAACAGTTGGATTTATCAGGTATTCAAACTTTTATAGCTTCCAGTACACGTACTTTACCATTGACCAGTCAAGGACAACGTGTTGATTATTCTCGTCTATCAATTAAATGGCACCAATCAATTAAGTACAACGTGTTGGGTTGCCAATCAAGTAAAAAACATTATTAAATGGCACCCATTTGTTGACTTTTATTTGCAAAAAAACCGAGAAGAGAAACAAGAGAAACTTCCACGCAGCTTCTGTATATGAATAAATTAAGGTGACAGATTTATAACAAGTCGCCCACATATTCATCAATTTATAAGGAGACGTCCATGAGGTTCTGGTCAACGGGTTTAGGAGTTATCATAAAGAAGAAGGCGAAAGCGACACAAAATCATTAAAAAATACCATCAAACCCACAAAACCCCAACTACATAAATCAATCACAGAAACACAAATATGAAGTTCACAAGTTCATAATAAACTAGGGAAAGAGAGAAAGAAAGAGAGAATAATGTACGTAACAAGGCCTCGATCTGTGTACAAAAGGGATCCTGAAGCTCTTAGGAATCAACCTGAGGAATCAAATTCAGGATACTTAGTACTTCAAGACGAAGAAGCCGAGACTTATGGATTCTTTGGTTTATGGAAGAAGGGAATAGGAAACCTGCCATTTCCTCAGAACAGGAACTTAACCGTTGAATATGCAGTGAGTACAGGAACATCAGCTGCGGTTTATCAAGATCCAGTTTTGTTCATTCCTGTTCTTAATCAGCCTTTGTCTTCTAATCGTTACTACGTCATTTCAAGGGAGGGAAAGCATCAAGGGTATGTTCTTGTACTGTTCAATCAAAATATCAAAGTAATTTAAACCGGTTGATTTCCCTTGCTATCATATATACCTTCTATATGACTTTTTTTTAACATATTCTAGTATCCTTTCTACTGCTCCCCCCCCCCCCCCCTCCTTTTTGTTTAGGATTGCACTATTTTTATATTTTATTTTTTTAGTTTCCAAGGCTTCAGGCCTACAATCTTCAGTTTTTTGTCATCTTGATCGATCTTGACTTTTTTCTTTGCTTGGGTTTACTTTTTGTTTTTAAGTTTAGAGGATTCAAATCCATAATCTTCTTTTTCTCTCCCTCTTTTTTGCCCCCTTCGTTCCCCCCTTTTTTCGGGTCTCATACGGTATTAGATTTTTGAGATATAGGTTTACATTAAATTTGTCTTCCTGTTAATTATCTTCAGCCAATTTAATATAACTTCCCTTTACATTATACAGCGAAGCAAGCACATGTTCAAAAGAAGAGGACAAGGGAAAATTTTTGGGCTGCAAATACGTCAAAGACGTCAAATCAAGACCACTAAATCCCTTTGATCATTATCAACAATTTGAGATAAAGAAAAAGAGATGGGGATTCCAAGGCAAGCCTATTCGATCAGATGGGTTTCCTCCTCAGTTCTTGAGGAATGACGGTTGGAGTCTCTCCACCAAGACACCACGCGATTACCAATTGGGAGAAGCTCACGGCATCAACCCTACCTTGCGATCCAAGTTACCTCCTTTCACCTTTTCATCATCATCTGGTCGCTCCTCCGAGCCGGTGGTAATCGGAAAATGGTACTGCCCTTTCATGTTTGTGAAGGAAGAAGGAGTGAGTCTAAAGGACCAAATGGATAGGTCAGTTTTCTATGAAATGACCCTTGAAAGAAGGTGGGAAAAAGTTTTCTCCAAGGAAAACAGTGGGAAAAGTAATGAAGTATTTGTCGATGTTGTGATGAAAACTGAAGTTGCAAAGCTGGATGATGGGAGAGAAGCTGTTTGGGAAGAAGAGAAAGTTGGTGAAGAGGGTGTGGTGTGGTTTAGGAATTTACAGAGAGGAGAGAGAAAAGTAGGATTGAGTATGGCTATTGTGGAGAGAATGAGATGGGAGGAAGAAAGAAGTGATTATAGGAAGGGAAACAATGAGAAGAAGGAAGTGAGATTTCAAAAAGTGGAGAAGTTTGAGGGAATGAGTGGAATGTGGGGTCATGATTTTGGATTCTATGTCTTAGTGGAAAGCTTTGTGTTAAAGAGAATGGATGGAAGCATTGTGTTGACTTATGATTTCAGACATTCAAATAATGTGAAGTGCACTTGGGAGTAAACTAGTCCTTATATATATATATATATATATATATATATATATATATATATATATATAAATGATCCCAAAAAAATCATATTGATGTGTGTGTATTTATATATAGTTGATGTTTTTTAATACATGTATTTCTATCTCTCTCCCTCCATATATATAATACTATCACTTTGGCCCTTATTATATAATTCAAGTTAGGAAGTCAGCTTATTATGAAATGACCCTTGAGCAAAACTGGTACGTAAAAGATCTTTGAATGTGACATTATATGCTTATGCAGTTGGCAATAATTGCTGTGGATGTTAGTGTTCAAACAGTGAGGGCTTCAATAACCGGGAAGGTTACATTTTTTGTTAAACAAGACTAACAATGTTAGTGTTAAGATTAAGGAACTAAAAGTACACTTTATAAATTTAGGGGTGTAAACTGAAATTTTATGTAAACTAAGATGACAAAAGACATGCTTTATCCTTTTAATTAAATTGTATTGAAGACTAACGTGACAATATGAGAGGAAATAAAAATTGGGATTTTAGAATAGTATTATTTGTGAAACCAAACTCATATTCAATAAGATCTTAGTCTTTACATGATGTAAGATTTTTTTTAAAAAAATTAAATTAAACTTAGGAGATTAAATTGAAACTTGAGATAAACTTACAGGATCAAACTTATACTTTCACCCAATTTGAAATTAGTGAGTTTTTATTGTATCTTCTATATCTGTCTCTTGTTAATTATCAAATTTAAAAATGAAGTGCTTGCCTGGTTCCATTCTCCCATTGACTTTAATTCTGACAAGAAACCTTCATAACTAGATCAATGATTTAAAAAATCACATACTGACTCAAATAATTAAAAGAAAAAATAAACCCCATTGTCTGTATCCTTTTTTATACCGATGAAGAGTTTGATGATTCCAGCTTAGCGTTGTATAAAAAATTGCAGAAGAGATGGCCTTCTCATAAATTATTCTACAAACTATCCATTCATGTATTAGATATAAAATATGTCAGGAAAGACAAGTCAATGTTACAAGTGGTCTTTTAATTACCATTTCCCCCAACACATGATTATAGACACTCAAAACATGTTCAGTGCATATGGGAGTAAATTTGTAACCTATAGTAATATTTATAAAGGGAATGCCCCAAATGAATCAGATTGTATTGAGCTCATTTTCTTTGTTAATATATCAGGAACAATTTATATGTTGATGATGCATCTTATTTCTGAAGGATTTATTATTTGGTTAAGTTTGATTACTTGCACGCTCATATGAAGAGTTTTCATGAGAACTGGTTTTTTCTTAATAAAAGAAAAAAGAGTTTGATCCTTACAGCTATGTCAAAATTGCAGAAGAGATTATCTGATCTCTCACGTGATTTTTTTTTTTTAAATTTATATCAAAGAGAAAATTTCTCTGATAATTCTGCTTCCATTAGCGTGTTGAACTAATAAAAGCTTTTTTTTTTTTTTCCCGGCCAACGTTGAACTAATAAATGTTAAAGCAAGGAAATATACGGGAAAGAAAAGAGTAGCATATTCTCATTTATCTCATGTCTAATATCAAGTTTAAAATTGGGTTAATAGCATTGTTAGCCCTTACTGTTTGATCAATTTTTTGTTTTTAGTGTTTATAGCTAGTTTCAAATCTTGGTTTTCGATCTCACTATACTATAATTTCATAAGGACTTAATAAGAATTTAAAATTTTAATTTTAGTTATTGCGGTTAGGGATTAAAACAAAAATTCCTTTATAATTTGAACAAATTTTGGTTTTGATACATGTCATTTTTTATTTTAATCCATATAGTTTTAACAAATTTTGATTTTTATCTCTATACATAAAGGTATTAATTTTTTAACACCATTAAACTCAGACCAAATGCTTAAGAAACAATAAGAATCATAGACCACGATATGAAACAACAAATATTAGAATAAAATTCGATCAAACTATAAACTATAAGAATCAATAATTACATTAACCCTTTAAAATAAAACTAAATTTTGTACGTGTGTTTTGCATATTATTGAGTTAACTAAACTGCTTATAATTATAAATAATGAGACATTTTATAATTTTTTTTACTCCTTCTCATCCCAAGTATAACAGTTACTTTAATATATTTAGGATATCAAATAAATTAGTAAATAATACTACAAAAAATTAAATATGTAGCTCATATTTTGTACCACTTCCTTAAAAAAGTGCTACAACTTGTATATACATGTGTATATATGTATGTATGTATTTATATTTTTAAATTATACTTCTTGCAATCCCTACCATATTTACCAACGAAAAAAAAAACACAAAACAGAGAAATATGGTTAATGATCGTTGGTCATATAATTTTTTAAATCGGGCTTGTGCAAAGGGTCTTTTCAAGAATTTCTCCAACTCATTAGCTAAGGAAATGTCGTTATTATACATAATAATAATTATTATTATTATTTTTTTTTTTTTGGTGATATCATACATATTATTTTAACTAAAGATATTTTATACGTCATCCGTTGGTCAAGTATTCAACTATTATTCATAGATAATGCTTCTAGAACACGTGTTTTATCTTTGACCAATCAAATACACCGTCTGATTATTCACGGCTATCTCTATCTTTGTTGACTTTTATTTGCCAAAAGTCTAGCAAGTGAAATTTCCATGCAGCTTCTGTATATAACTATCAGTAGTTTGAACAAGAAACCTGCGTAACTTGCTGATAGATTCATAACAAACCCCACACAGAATTAACAATTTATGATGAAATCTCCAATTCAAGGTTCTGGTCAATAAGTTTTTGGAGTTATCAAAAGGCAGAAGCCAAAGTCGACACGAAGTCATTAAAAAAATACCATCAAACATACAACCCTAACTATATAAAGTTCACAAGGGAAAGGGGGCCGGGCGAGAGAGAGATAAAGAGAGAAAATGTACAAAAGGGATCCAGAAACTCTTAGGAATGAACCAGAACTTGCAAAGCTGGATGATGGGAGAGAAGCTGTTTGGGAAGAAGGGAAAGTTGGTGAAGAGGGTTTAATCTGATTTAGGAGTTTAGAGAGAGGAGAGAGAAAAGTAGGTTTGAGTATGGCTATTGTGGAGAGAATGAGTTGGGAGGAAGAAAAAAGTGATTATTGGTAGGGAAAGAATGAGAAGAAACAAGTGAGATTTGAGAGGGTGGAAAAGTTTGAGGGAATATGGAGGGATTTTGGATTGTATGTTTTAGTGGAAAGTTGTGTTGAAGAGAATGGATGGAAGCATCGTGTTAATTAACCTATGATTTCAGACACTCAAATGACGTCAAGTACACTTGGGAGTAAACTAGTCCTTACATCTAATATCATACAGCCATTTATTTAAAGAGAATGATGCAATAAATAAAATAAAATCATATTGATGTGTGCATTGTTTATATAGTTCATATTTTTTTAAAAAAATTTTGTACTTCTATCTTATCTCTCCATATAAATATTACCACTTTGATCCTTATTATAAGTCTTGTAAAACTTTTTTAGAACTAAATATATAAGTGAAGAGAGAAAGAGAAGAGAGATGTAATAATATTTGGTAAATGAAAATACATTGGTTAAGGGTAGTTACTTACTATGGACGTTCGTAGAACTAAAATGATCAGGTTCCGCGGATAGTTTGTTAGGTTTTATTTATGATTTAGGATATTCTTACCTCAAAAGTCACACTAGGTTTATTATGTCGAGGATGAGAAGTATAAGAATTAGTATATGGTAGTTCACTTAAAGCTTCAAGACTTTTACGACATGGTCAATGGTGATAACATTGCCTACGAGAGTGAGCCATTTTAACCCGCCAATTTTAAAAACTTATTTTCTAAAAGTGATAACAATTTACTTATAGTGCGATGCATTTTTATAAGTTAAACTTTATTATCACTTAATTTAAGTTTAATTTTTTGTACAAATATATTAAACTCACAACTAACATTTTTTTTACACATTGTTTGTAGGGATGATGACGAAAAATGATTAAACAAATTATACTTATGTTATTGTACACCTCTAATTATTATTATTTTTTAAATCAACGGATATGTTTGTTTCAGGTTTATAACTGCTACATAACAAACAAAAACCCTACAAATATTGTGATATAAACTGCTATAAAAATCATCACATCAACTACTAAAAGAGTTACACAAATCCCTATTAATATTTTGATCATATCTCATTTTACACACTCCTTCATTTCTTTCCATCATTGTCTCTCTCGTTTTCTATCATTTGTAAACATTTTCTAAAGAGGTTAAGTGCTAAGCAAGCTGGTCAAATATGATAAATATTTTTTAAAATCTTTGATTTCAATGTTTTTTCCTTCTTATAATAATTATACTAATTGATTTTGTTTCTTATTCAGAACTTTAAGAAAAATTCCTTAACATTCATTCCACAATCAAATATTATCTAATGTGTAGCATAATAAGTTCATATTATCTACACATTTGTCTCAATATTAAACTTGTGACTTATATATATGTCGTATGGTAGCAACTTTACCATGCCAATAACTTTTTCTCTTTATTAGATCAAGAGTTTCCCCTTTGAGACCTAGAAGGCAAAAAGTTCTCACCTCTCAACAAGTGCGCCTTTTGTAATTTGAATTTGTATATTCCTCTTTATTGGGGTGAGGTCCCTTACCATCTCAATGAACAACTTTGCTATTGCGTTAAAACTCACTCTCTTTAAAAAAGGCAGCCCAACACACAAGTCTCTCACCATAAGCGGTCTAAGTAAGTATAGATGTAAGTAACATAACCATCACAATTAAAAAAACCTATTTTCAGGAGTTGCACTGTAGCCTCCAAGATATATGACAAGAAACTTACATCTACACCAAGCCTCACATTAAACAATCCCATTGACTGTACTTTTTGTACTTACGAAGAATTTGATGATTCCGTCATAGTGTTGTATAAATAACCGCAGAAGAGATCGATAGCCTTCTCATAGATAATTCTATCTAACGATCCATTCATCTGTTCGATATATGTCAGGAAAGAAAAAGTCAAAGAGACAAGCCGTCTTTTACTCTTTTTATTTTTCCTAACTCATGATTTTAGACACACTCAAAATGTGTTAAGTGCAAATGGGAGTCAACTTGTATCATACAGTCATATTTGTAAAGAGAATGACTCAAATGAATCAGATTGTACAGAGTTCTTTTTCTTTTTAAACATATCAGGAATAATTTATATGTTAACGAGTATTTCTGAAGGATTTATTGTTTAGTTAAGTCTGATTATTTACACACACTTGTATATATGAAGAGTTTTGATGAGAACTGTTTTTTTTTTTTTGGAAAGAAAAAAGGGTTTGATTCTTACATGCAAGTGTATCAAAATTGAAGTATCTCTTACATAATTATTTTTTTAATATATATCAAAGACAAAATCTCTCAGATAATTCTACATCCGTTAGCGTGTTGAATTAATAATTTATAGCGTGTTGACTCAAATAATTTATATGTTGATTATTCTCGTCTATCTATGTCTTGTTGACTTTTATTTCCAAGAAGAAACTTCCATGCAGCTTCTGTATATAACTATCAACAGTATGAACAAGAAACCTGTGTACAAAGTTGACAGATTTATAACAAATCACAGACAGATTCATCAATTTATAATGAAACCTCAATCAGGTTCTGGTCAATGGGTTTAAGCTAAGAGTTATCAAAAAGAAGAAGGCAAAAGCGACACGTAATCATTAAAAAATACCATCAAACTCACAAAATTCCTCAACTATATAAATCAATCACAGAAGCACAAATATGAAGTTCAAAATAAACTAGGGAGAGAGAAAGAGAGAGAGAATAATGTACGTAACAAGGCCTCGATCTGTGTACAAAAAGGATCCTGAAGCTCTTAGGAATCAACCAGAGGGACCAAATTCAGGATACTTAATACTTCAGGACGAAGAAGCTGAGACTTACGGATGTTTTGGTTTATGGAAGAAGGGAATTGGAAACCTGCCATTTCCTCAGAATAGGAACTTAACTGTTCAATATGCAGTAAGTGATGGGACACAAAGCGACGTATATGAAGATGAAGTTATGTTCGTTCCTGTTCTTAATCAACCTTTATCTTCTAATCGATACTACGTCATTCGAAGGAAGGGAAAGCATCAAGGGTATCATTTCTGCTCTGTTTTTGGTCTCTCAATCGGTTCATTGGTTTATCAGATTTGTGCCGTTTATTAGATTTTTTCGATACAAGTATGTATTAGATTTATCTTTCTATAAAAATAGTTTGAGTGCGTTTGATAGAACTTCCCTTAACGTTGTATAGCTTCTATTCTTTCTCGAATCAGGCATGTGAGGCTCTTTTTATTGTATTATCATATCTTTTCTATTACTTTTTTTCCTTTGTTTGCACTTGTACTTTTTTTAACTTTCAAAGGTTTCGGTTCTAAAATCCTCGTATTTTAGTCAACTTTTTATCTTCATTTTTTTATTTGTCTGGTTTATACTTCTTTTTTTAATCCTCAAAGCAACAAATCCACAATCTTCATTTCCTCCCATTTTATATTCTTTTGTTTTTGTTTTTTCTTTTTTAGGTATACCCTAAGTTTATCTTTATATCAAAATAACTTGAAGCCAACTTGTTATAACTTCTTTTACATTATATAGCGAAGCAAGCACATGTTCAAAAGAAGACGACATGGGAACATGTTTGTGTTGCCATTACATCAAAGACGTCAAATCAAGACCACTAAATCCCTTTGATGAACTTCAACAATTTGAGATAAAGAAGACGAGATGGGGATTCCATGGCGAGCCTATTGCCTCAGATGGGTTTCCTCCTCTGTTCTTGAGGAGAAAAGGTTGGAGTCTCTCCACCAAGACACCCCGCCATTACCAATTGGGAGAAGCTCTCGGCATCAATCCTACCTTGCGAGCCAAGTTACCTCCTTTCGCCTCATCACCAGATCGTGGCTTTGAACCGATGGTCGTCGGAAAATGGTACTGCCCTTTCATGTTTGTGAAGGAAGAAGGAGTGAGTCTAAAGGACCAGATGAATAGGTCAGTTTTCTATGAAATGACGCTTGAAAGAAGGTGGGAAAAAGTTTTCTCCAAGGAAAACAGTGGGAAAAGTAATGAAGTGTTTGTCGACGTTGTGGTGAAAACTGAAGTTGCAAGGCTGGATGATGGGAGAGAAGCTGTTTGGGAAGAAGGGAAAGTTGGTGAAGAGCGTGTAATCTGGTTTAGGAATTTAGAGAGAGGAGAGAGAAAAGTAGGATTGAGTGTGGCTATTGTGGAGAGAATGAGATGGGAGGAAGAAAGAAGTGATTATAGGGAGGGAAACAATGAGAAGAAAGAAGTGAGATATGAGAGAGTGGAAAAGTTTGAGGGAATGTGGAGGGATTTTGGATTGTATGTGTTAGTGGAAAGTTTTGTGTTGAAGAGAATGGATGGAAGCATTGTGTTGACCTATGATTTCAGACACTCAAATAACGTCAAGTACACTTGGGAGTAAACTAGTCCTTACATATAATATCATACTGCCATTTATTTAAAGAGAATTATGCAAAAGAAAATTCATATTGATGTGTGCATTTATATATAGTTCATGTTTTTTTGTATTTTGTACTTACTATCTTATCTTTCCATAAAAGTATTATCACTTTGATCCTTATTATAAGTCCACTTGTTAAAAAAAAATGGAGCTAAATATATAAATGAGGAGTGGATGAGAAGAGAGATGTGATAATAATTTGTAAATAAGAATATATTGTTTAAGGGTAGTAACTTACCACGGATGCATCTTCAAGAAAGGTTCATACAACTAAAATGAAACTATATTTCAATATAAAAAAACCAATAATCATGGTCCTCACGTCCTCATAGGGTGGTCTCATAGCTTGAGTTTCCATATACTAAAGATTCTAAGTTTGATTATTGATACCAGCACCTGATATTTCAATATAAGAAACTTAAAATACCTCCAAGACATAGGTAAGATATTTGATAAATTACAACGACAAGGGCCAAAATTTGATAATGAGGATTAAGATTTTTTTGGCCCAGGTTACTCCCCACTGGCTTTCTTACACTGCAATAAGATAACCGCCCTCAGCCCCTCTTTCTCTCCACTGTCTTTCTGATGTTGCAACAAGACAATCATTTTCGAAATTTACCATTTAGTATTTCATAAATCAAAAAATAATTTGTTTATTTTTTCAACAGAAATATATAATTTAAAAGGAAAAATTTTGCAAAACGTAAAATATTAAAAGAAATTTATTTTATTAATGAGCTGTAAAAAGATATATTTATTATAAAATAAAGGAAAAGATAGCAATAAGAATGAAAAAATAAATAGAGAATTGGAGATAAGATAAGTCAGGCGTATTCTCCTGGGAAGAAATTGTATCAGAGTTCTTTCTTGTTCGTATGAATAGTAAAGAGGATTATGATTTTGATTTTTCCTAAGCGGGAAGGCCGTGGCTGTGCATGGATCATTACCTTATGGTGCATGCACCATGGAAAGCGGATTTTGATCCAGATGTAGATGAGGTAACAAGAATAGTAGCATGGGTTCGGATTCCAAAGCTTTACGACGAAGGTTTTCTGTTGGAAGTCAAATTGGAAGGGTGTTAAAGGACGTTTTGCCCGGCTCTGCGTAGAGATTGATTTGAGTGCCCTCTTGATGCCAACCATTATGATCAATGGGAAGGAAAAGAAAATAGTTTATGAAGGGTTGCACTTGATATGCTTTTCATGTGGTCGTTATGGTCATGATTCTTAACACTATTCGAATAGGACCACTGGACGTTCGAATGAGGCAACGTCAAAGGTAGCGAATGGCCGGGAATAAACTGAAAACAGAGAAGGGAACTCAGCACCAAATGAACCCAAGTAGTCACCGGAGTATTGGGATTAGATGGTGGCTCCGAGACGACGGAGGGTGCAGTGTGTAACTCAATCGACTGGGGATTTCCAGGCAAGAGATAACAGGCGGGATGATCGGGCTGATTGGTCGTCTAACAAATGTGTTGACCCAAGGGAGGCATCCCTGAACATGAAAAACCGTATGTCACAAGAGGGAGTTTTAAAATTTGTGGACCCCAGTCGAGTCTTAAATGCTAACCATGTGGATTCTAATAGATGTCAGAATTATTCTATGATGATGCAACGGAGTTCTTCTCTAGGTACTAATTCTAATAATTCGGGATTAAACCGAAAATTGCTCTTGGGATCCACGAGGAATATATACTAGTCATACAAACCCGCTTGCAGAAGAAGGGAATGTTGATGTTGATATGTATGGTGGTGATGAGGACCAGAATGTGTCCAAGTTCTTGCAGTAAGGCTATTTTGATTGTGTTAGCTGTCTCTATATTTTCGGTAAATATGATTATTACAAAATGGAATGCTAGGGCTGCCGGTGGTATTGTGTCACCTTAAAGTTTGTTACAGTCTAAACATAATTGCTCTCCTCAGGCAGGCGAGAAAGCTAAGCTTATCAGTGTGGCATGCTTGACATTGGCTTTAGTGGACCTTGTTATACTTGGGGCAATGCAGGATGCCAGAGTCGCATGGATAGAGTATTGGTAAATGCTAGATATATGGTATGAATTCTTCCCAGATGCTTCAGTTCTTCATTTACCAAAATTTAAATCTGATCATTGCCCTGTGCTTCTTAACACGGATGCTATTGTTCGTTCTGATAATTGCAAACCACCTTTTAGATTTTTTGCTCCATGGGGTTCTTCGTTAGGATTTCTAGGAATTTGTAAAAGCAAATTGGTCTTTGTTAGTCAAGACTGGAATGAGTCGGTCTCAGTGTTTAAACAAAAAGCGACTTCATGGAATAAAGAAGTTTTTGGTGATTGAAGGAGTGAATAATAAGATCGCTTCACTGGGAACTACAGAACGACTTGAGAAGATTATATTCGTTGTGATTTATGGTGTGAACTAGAAGCCATTTTATCTGAGGAAGAACTAATGTGGAGGCAGTATTCAATAATGCAGTAGTATGTTAACGGTGACCGTAACAGCCGGTATTTTCATTCATTGGCTAATGGGAGGCGTAGGCGGAACAGAATTGAGGTCTTGAAGCTTGAATCGGGTGCTTGGTCATATGATTCGTCAGAAATGAGAAATATGGGTAGTAAATTCTTCAAGAACTTGTATACAGAAGAAGGTTCGAGTATTACCTCTTTAATTTATGGGTGTAATTACCCACAAATATGGGTTTGAGATCGTGTTAGATGGAGCTTTATATTGGACTGCCTGAAAGAGCTTAATACTCTTGAGAACATCAGAAAGATTATCAAGTTCTGTATTTCTACTCCACACATGATTTTACTTTGGAATGGTGTTGCCACGAGTGATTTTTACCCTACTCAAGGGTGTGCGACAAGGAGATCCTATCTCTCGGTATCTTATTGAGGGGAGGGGATGGGAGGGGAGGGGAGTGATGGGAGAAAGAGAAGGATATGTTACTTTGTTTGGTTTGTTAGAAGAAAAGGGGGAGAGAAAAGATCATTTGTTTGATTTAAAAGATAAGAGTAATTTAAGATTTTGACTCCTCTCTCCTCCAAAATTTAAACAAAATGAGCGGAGAGAATCATTTCCTTTTCACTCTCATCCCCTCAAATCAAACACACATTAAATGTTCCTTAAATGTTCTTTATGCATTTCTCAATAAAGCTTAAATTATCTTTTATAGTAATTATTAATTATAGAAATATAAATTTTTTTATTAAATGTTTTTAGTAATTATACATCCATAAGTCACTTTAATAAATGAAATCTGAATATGTAAGCAACCTTCTCCAAGTTACTAATAAGAAAAGTACTTCAATAAAATCACAATTAACCAACATCAGTTTTAAGCTCTAATTGACGTCACTTATAAAAATCATGTCTAAAATCACAGTTGTTCACCACTAATCCAAATGTCCACTTGCAACAACAAAAAGAATCTAAATCCAATAAGGTGTTTGAAATTTCATTAAGAAAAATAACTTTCTTCCAGTATGATTAGAGTCTGTGCATTCCAAAAGCGAGAAATTACATGCAAGCCCTAAGAGGGTAGAATAATATATTTAAAAGAATCACTAGTCCGAAAAAATAAATATAATTACCAAAAAGTTTTAATAACAAATTAAATGCACAACATAGGCATGTTGTCATTTATTTACTACACTAAAGCCGCAACTTTTGAGACTTTTGATAGATTACATTCTGACCTCACAATAATTTTCATGTATGTTTATGATAATCACATCGTTAAAGAGGGAATGACGAATTGACAGATTTGAATTCTCTCGGTTACAAAATATGCAGAGATGAGATCAATCTACTGGTTTGTTTGAGTCTCCTGAAAGTCTGAACCTGCTTTTTAACCTCACTAGAACAATTGAGTAACTGAGAGAATTCAAATCCAAGAATCACCAAAAACACCGTCTTTTATTCTATCGTCTGTCTGTCTGTCTCGTATTCCATGGTAGGAGATCAATCTAATATTAAATATGAAAGAAAAAGAGAGCATAAAATAGCATTGTTTATAGGCTGCTTTATTTGAGCAAGAAGTGACACTTCTTTAATATCACTCTCAACACTTCTTTTTATCTGAGCAAAAACGAAGAATCGGCCTTCAAGATGCCAAATTAATTAAATACAGGACATGCAAGTGAACCATAGACGCTTGTATAATTACTATTCAATGTGCTTTTCCGAGCAACAAATAATGAAAGAGGTATTTTTGCTCCTAAGATTTAGTTCAAGAAATGACTAACTATTGTCTATTGATGTCCCTTTGCACTTGTGATCTCACGCTTCAGTGAGGTAAACGTAAAATTCCCCGAGTATATTGCTTCTTTATCTGCCATCCAAAATTTCATGACTCAGTAAACTAAAAATAAGCAAAACAGATACAGAAAGACAAATTAAAAAAAGAACAAGGAAAAATATATCACAATAATACCATCATATCCCGAAATATATTTGCTGGTAATTCATAACCACACACTTCGTTGTATTTTAACAGCAGCACAAGTGACACACATGAAGCACAATTTGATGAGTTCAAAAACAACATTAAGGAACAAAAAAAGAGATAGGGTAAGTCACAAGTGACATTAGGGATCATAATGCCATGGTAAGAATGTTGTACATATTTCTCAGCCAAATGATCATTGGTAAAGAACAGTGCATTTGGGAAACAGCTATGTTTGGACAGATGAGAATGAAGAAGATAAGGTATGATATCAATCTAAAGGAGGAGAAATGTCCAAATCAAACCCCCATTTCCCTTCTCTTGTATAATGCAACAAATAGATGGTTATTGCATATAAAGTTATGGAATAGCAGACAGCATTTACCTGTCATAGAGAGACAACTTACTTCCCGCCGAGCATACCTGGCCATTGCCTGAGAGACAAACTAGATATTCAGCAGCAATATATTACCCATATAAACGGAAAAGCATAAAAAGAAAAGCGACTAAAAGAATCAAGTAAATGTTTAACAATTGACGGATACAAGAAGAAATCAAATGTGGTGATGGACTTATGATATGCTGAAAAAAGAGGAAATTTGTGTAACAAACTTATGATATGCTGAAAAACAAAGAAATTTGTGGAATGCTGGACCAACTGACCAAGTGGTTGATTGGCAATCTACACAAAAGACGGGGAATGCACTAAAAATACTAGAGGGAGGGGCTCGTTTCTTATCATTACAATCTCTTGGGCATGCCCTTAACCACGAATATATGGGGCAGCAATCATTTCAATGTGCAAGAGGTGAGGAATTTTAGATGGAATGCTAGGACTGGTTGGAATAAAAAATGTCCCTGCTTCGGTTCGTTATGGATTAAGAAGTAGCCAATCATGTAAAAGTCCTTCAATTCTCCTTTAAGGCCTTAATCTACTCCAGACTAGGTAACCTGAATAGGCAGACCATACAGAAAGATGTCACAAGGACTAGTACTCCTTTCTCAGGGTCACTTACCTCACTCCTTTAGACTTTGGTGGAGCAAACATATATGTTAATCTTCAAACCTTATGAATTACGTTACTGATGACTGTATTCCACATGTTGAATAAATAAATTGATATGTTTGTGAAAAATATAAAATAAAATGAGCCCTCCCTCATTTTGTCTTGTTCATTTTTGTAAATTGGTCGCTACTTACTCCTCTGTCAGGTTGAGAAACTTTAATATAAAGGTAATATTTCTAAAAAAGAAAGCAGCTTAAAAAGTCCTGACATGAAAAGTCTCACACATTATCTATTACACAAATACAGAGTAAACTTTCACATGTTGAAGAAATACCTGCACTGTCCGCAATGCAGCAGCATCTGGTGTTGACGAACCATCATCGGAAAATATATTCCTGGAACCAAAAAAACACAAGTTGTGTTATGTGGAAATGCAATCTCAGTGAAAAACATCCAAAAAAATAAAGGCGGAGAATACAGCTGGGGTCAAAAGCTACCTCCATATTACATCAGTGAAATCATTCAGTTTAGCTTCTGGAAGCAAGGCTGTATCATAAGCAACAATATTTCCATAGAAAATCTTTTCTAGATCCTTCATCCACCTAGTCAACAAGAGGTTAACCTGCCATATAAAAGTAACTGATTACATATAAATATAGAGTTAACTATGCAGTCTATTTGTAAACTCGTGCATGCAGTACCAATTCCTCCTAAAACCCATTCTTGTTAATGCATGGAATGCAAAAGTTCAAAAATGGAAAATACACAAACATATCATTACACAATCACATCATCCTGAAAAATTGAACGCCAAAAATCCGATGCAATGGTGAAAGCTAACACAATGGTTATTTTAAATAAATTTTTTTGTTAAACAACAATAGGAATTTCTTGTTGAATAGATATTGACATATAAGAAGCAAAAATGTTAACTATTGAGTTCAAAAGGAAACATAATTTTACATAGATTAATGGTGTTACTTAAAAATAATAAGGAAAATGAAATGTGTGTGTCCATGTGTGTTATGAATATTGATCTTAGGTTTAGAAAGAGATGTAGAATAGACACAAGAAAGGAGATTAGAATAGAGATAGAGATGAGAGCTCCTAGGCTCTCACAATTCTATTATTGCAAAGCCATGTCAAATCTGAAAAACTGAATGTAGAATGAGAGGATGGGCTATTTATAACACTATAGCCTCCTTCAAGTCTTAACTAATTCTAGTTTATGATTTATGACTAATTGCCCTACTAACTATCTAGTTTACAATTAGGTCCCTGAATGTACAATGAGAGGATGGGCTATTTATAACATTGTAGCCTCCTTCAAGTCCTAACTAATTCTAGTTTATGATTTATGACTAATTGCCCTACTAACTATCTACTTTACAATGAGGTCCCTAGGTTTATCTTACAATTAGGTCCCTAAATGCATATTATTATTTTTACATATCAATACCCCTCCCCCAAAAAAACCTTGCCCTCAAGGATGATTGACACAAAACTGACCCTGAAAAATACAAAGCTGAAACAGCAAAACACAAGCTTCATAAGCTTCTAAATTCTTGAAAACTTATGCTAGTAAGTGATGAAATTTGTGATTCGGAGGCTGGGAAACAGCAACTTGTTCCTTCAGATTGTGTTTAATTCTGCTGCACCTTCACCCTTTAGGCATTTTCTTATCTTTCCCTCCAAGAGAGCAAAACCTTCCATACAGCATTACAATCAACTTTCCCTTGAACCATAGCTGTAGAAGAGTTCTTGTACTAGAGAGTTTAACATGAAAAGACCAATGAATATACATGAATATACGCTTGGCTGACTTCAACCACTGCTGCAATGATCTTGGGCCATTTTCTTGAAACGTAAAGCCCATATTCTCATTCAATATTAGAAAATCCAGTGGATCATGAAAATATATAGGACAGCTAGAGATGATGGGAACCAGCTGAGGATTTGACTTTTCAAATGGATCTTTGCTCAGCCACGTAGCTCCTTGGACAAGAGATTTTTGTTCAGAACAATTCTCAACTTGCCACGTTATTCTTTCAATTTGTATAGACTCATGAAATGAAGAGGGAACAACAAATAGAGACAATGCTGAAGCACAAGAGCCCTGTGGCAGCAAAGCTTCAAGTTGCACTTATTGAGTATTATTCTTTTCTGGACAAGCAGAAGTGTCATGTTCTGCTGTTTCATATTCGACAGAATCTGGATGGGAGTCGCCAAGAGTATCAATATTGAACACATTGCCACATCGATAAACAACATTAGACGCTTTATGGTCAACAAGGCTTTCTTCTTGAACTGTGGAGTCCTTTCTTGCTTTCTCTTCTTTCTTAGCTTGCCTCTGCAGATCTAATTCTTCCATTCGAGCAAAAGCACGAGCCCCACGCATTGTTCTTGGTTGAAAGAATTCGACTGAGTCACGGATTTCTTCTTTCAATCCATCCACATACGCTACAACCAAGTCTTCTTCTGCCATTTGGAGCTGGAATCTTGTGACAACATCATCAAAAAGTTCATTATACTCCTTCACATTGCCAAGCTGCTGAGGCCACCACGGACCACCATTATTTGCTTGCATTGCCAATACTAGCACTCTTAATTCATCTCTCAAGCCCCACAACATATCTTGCAATTCATTGTTACGTCTTTCCAGTTTTTCATCAAACTCATCAATCTTGTTGAGTTTCTTGAATTGTTCTTCAATAGCCAAGAGTCGATCTTCCATGGTTCTTGATCTTGTATTTACCATCCACAATGAATTCTCAGTGAGAGCAGAACTGACCAAAAACAGAGGACCAGAACCAGAAACCCATAAATGGATTTGACAGAACCAGAAAACAGAAGAAACAGACCCAGAACGATGAATTAGGGCAGAATCAAAACCAAGAAACAGAACCAGAATCAAAGGAAGATACCAGAAACCAAAAATTGAACTGAACCAGAAAAGAACAGAACCAGAAGTGATGACACAAAACCAGAAATGAAGAAACACAGAACTTGTTGATGGTATCTTGATGAGTTCTTGCTGCCCAAACAATTCTGAACCCAGAAAAAGATGAAACAAAATTGATGGCAGCACTCCAAAACAGAAAAGAACAGAACCGGTTCTCTCTCTCTCTCTCTCTCTCTCTCTCCCTCCCTCTCTCTCTCTCTCTCTCTCTTTCTTTCGTTCGTTTCTCAAAACAAAGTAGAAGGTGATGAGAACAGAACCAAAATGTGGTTGTTTGTTGCCTTTTTGATGTGTTCTTGAGAGGTTCTTGATAATATCTTGCTTCTTGATGTGTTTTTGAGAAGTTCTTGATGGGTTCTTGCTATTTTAATGGCTGGCAGAACTAGAAAACATGCACCAGCACCAAAAGTTGACAGAAAACAGAACCCAGATGAAGTTACAGTACCAGAACCCAGAATAACAGAGGGATATAGAAAGAAATCAGAATTTGCAGTAAAGAAGCAGCCAATGAAGGACTGCTCTGATACCACTGTTATGAATATTGATCTTAGGTTTAGAAAGAGATGTAGAATAGACACAAGAAAGGAGATTAGAATAGAGATAGAGATGAGAGCTCGTAGGCTCTCACAATTCTATTATTGCAAAGCCATGTCAAATCTGAAAAACTGAATGTACAATGAGAGGATGGGCTATTTATAACACTATAGCCTCCTTCAAGTCCTAACTAATTCTAATTTATGATTTATGACTAATTGTCCTACTAACTATCTACTTTACAATTAGGTCCCTGAATGTACAATGAGAGGATGAGCTATTCATAACACTATAGCCTCCTTCAAGTCCTAACTAATTCTAGTTTATGATTTATGACTAATTGCCCTACTAACTATCTACTTTACAATGACGTCCCTAGGTTTATCTTACAATTAGGTCCCTAAATGCATATTATTATCTTTACATATCAATGTGTGTGTGTTCTTGCAAGTGACAAACATTGCAGCTGATATGTTGTCGGGGTGGAATGCAAATAAATAAATTTAGGAAATGAAAAAGACTACTTACTCCAGCTTTAGACACTCTTAGCTCCACATCATGATTGTATATTTCATACAGGTATTGCCCAAATTCAACTCCCTCCTTTCCCTCTTGCTTCAAGCGACGCAAACATAGCCACATGTGAAGTACAAGTAAAGAGAATGTTGTTTTAAATGTTTTCTCCAAGTTAAACACTGCAGGCAAGGGGGGAAACAGTTAAATAAGAGAATGATTTCTTTTTATGTGAGACCTAATTTGAATTATAATCCTCTCAGCCCATATGACTCGATTCTAATTCCCAAAATAAGTTATGAAGCCTACAAGCTTAGTCAAATTACTCATCGAAGTTCTTTCTCTTTATCAATGAAGTAAGGAAAGGTTAAAACCCTTGAAGTAATACACACACGAAGAAACAAATGTCCTTAAAATTTCAGACCCCTCAGAGTAAGAGGAACAACCCAACATAAAGATGAGCCAAACACTAAAGGGAGACCAAGTGAAGAATTCAAACCCCACATACATAGGTGAAATCTATTTCTAAGATTTTCACCTCAATCCATATGCCCCACTGAGCAATTATCCCAGTAAATTTTACCTTCCTACATACAATATGAACCTCACATTCAAGTGACTAAGAAATCACACGGAGACAAGCCCCAACATCCCCGCAAATGTGCAACAAGCTACACCACCTCTTGCAAAATGAGGCAATCCAGGTCAAATGGACTGCCTCCAAACAAGGGAACAATATGAACCATATTATGAAAAACCTGTGATTAGAAAATTATAAAACCTCAAAGTCTCAAGCAAACTTAGAAGAGTATATTGTTGAGTAAACTTTAATGTCCATGCAAGTACTGGTGTGTGTTTGCATTTAAGTCAGCATGTTTGGATTTGAGCACAGTTTTGTTCTATAGCAATATTCAAACTTCCTTAAATACTGCTTGCAGATCAGGTTCATGGATTTGGTTATGATTATTCTGCAATGGGCTAACTTTTTATGAGATTTTAGCATTAAACAAACTATAGCCATCAAAATATGATTTCAAGAAAAGTGGGAATCCTGGGATAAGTCAATAAGGTGCAAGTCACATAGATCAGAAACATATGCAAGGAAAACTTATTTCACATATGCAAGGAAAACTTATTTCAGCTCAGTAACTTGCAACACTGAAATTCCAATTCCTCAAGTCCCTTAATTTAGGACGACACGACTATACCACTCAGCACTAGGCCTCAGAACTACAACTGAGGAGTCCAATAGATCAATATAATGTCTTATCTGCAGACCCTCAAATCTTACTAGGCGAAATTTACTCTAATGGGAAGGTCACATAGACAGGGTATAGAGTGGACAATCAATTCCCCTCCATCCTAACCCTCCACACCCCTCTTTTTTTTCTTTTATCTTTTTTTTTTTAATTTTGAGTTTAACAATGACAAAAGAAAATACCAGCTCCCTTTATGTATGAAATAATTTAATCAACATAATAGTCACAAAGCATAGGTGTCACCTTCATAAATGGGAGGTTTATCAACCTGTGAAAGGATTCTCTGGTATACGACATTAGCTCCTCGAATTGACTTACTCTGTTTACTATAAAACAGCAACATTTTCAGAAAGAATCGCTTGATGCCCTCAAAATTTGGTTCTTGAACTCTTAGTGGTGAATTTTCGGCCAAGGCTAGTGAACAGGGCTTTGACCAAAACATCTTATCTAAGTTCACCTAAAACATGCAGGGAGACGATTATTCACATCAAATCAAGCATATAGTATTGCCTACTCTATATATGAAAAATTATAAAACAAGAATTACAGCAAAAGAAGCAACAAGAAGTTGCATACAAGAATTCAGGCAGCAGAGACAAGTTAACCCAAGAAGAAACATGCAGGGAAATGAGAAAAAGGGTAAAAGCTGTGTATAGCTATCATTGCTTGGAATAAGCAGCAAGAGAAAATTTCATAACTTCTTTTCAACCACCCCCGAAAAACACAAACAGAGAGGGAAACCCTCAAACAGAATTTCGATTACATACAAATACTAGCAAGTAAGCTCACTTCCATAGCTGGAACCTTCAAATAAATAGGAACGGGAGTTTTATCGATACCTTGGATTCATTTGTAAATTCTTTCTCCTTCAAATCAGTTGAAGTTGGCGGCGATGCTGCTGCTGCGACCTTCGCATAACTTAGGCGCGTCAAGGCACAAATATCTTTGCCAAATTTCAAATGACTGTGTGATCCCATTTTAGAAACATGAGTGATTACTTTACTCCACCTTTGCAACATTGTGAATCAATTCTATAACAAATCATATGAGAAAAAAGTAAATATCAACATATATAATACTGCATTCCAAGTAAAACCCATTATAGTCATCTAAAGAAGTGTGTAAATTGAAAGCACCCACAGCTAAAAAGAAACAAAATCTTCGAAAGTAGCCAAGCAAGTAGAGGGAGCTTTAAAACATTGAAGTGCCTCCAAAAAACAATACGACACTGACGAAATTGCCGAGGAAGAGCAGAAACGATGATTTGATAGGTATTTATATCGGCGGCGCTGATTTAACCATTTTGAGTGATCAGGATTTCGTCCACGTATTTGGATGGCCTGGCATAATCTGAAGCATACATGCAATCAACAACACTTCAAACTGAATCGCGTGGGTGGGTGCCACGATCAAGATTACTTGGCAAGACATATTCAACAACCTAATGAACTTTAATTATTTTCTTAATAAGAGAATCAGGAGCAGGGAGGAAGCAACGCTGAGTAGCGAATAACGCTTTAATTAGCACTTACCTGGAAGAAAACGATGAGCATGGACGGATACACACAGAGATCAGAAACGTGCGAGCAGGAAAGAAAAGAAACGATAAAGGAAAATAATGCTATTTTACCGTCACCGGTGCCGGATGCCGGCGGCGGAAAACCCCCTTCCGCGAGCTTCAAGAATGGAGATCGGAGAGTGGAGTGTTGCGACTTGCGAGAGCGAGCACGATGAAGGGGAGGGATGAAGTTTGTGAATTCGGAGAAGGGTATTGCAGTATTTTCGTAATTTCATATTTTATTGCTTTTTATAAAATAAAATTGATGAAATCATTCCCTCAATATATCACCCTGAACCAAACATAATGATTACTACTCCCTCTGCTGTTATTTATACTAAATTATGTAGTCTAAGAAAGCAATTAAACATAACAAGTATCTCTAAAATAAATGTTTTTAACTAAATATGTCTTTATTTGTAAGGGTTAAGGAAGAAAGAGAAATATGATTAAATATAAGTATCATCAATCTTTTAATTAATACAATACATATAATTAATAAGGGACAAAAATAAAAAATTATTAAATGTTCAGAAAATTTTTTGGGAAAATTAGAATAAAGGACCTAAGAAAAATAATATTTATTTAGAAAGATCATAAAAATTGTAATTATTTTGAAGAACCAAAAGTTAAAACATTAAAGGGTTAAGTAGCAAATTTGCACTCAAAGTACACGCTCAGGAGCAATTTTGCCCTGTAAATTTTTTCGGGCTCAATGTTACCCTAGAAGTATGAAAATGTAGCAATGTTGCCCTCCCCTAACAATTAGACTACGTTGACTGTTATCATTGCCAGTGTAGCGATAAAAAATAGCCAAATTGAAAAACAGTGGAGAGAAGGGCGTTGAGTAGGAGTTGGGTAAGTGAAAATGGAAAAAATCACCAAGAGGGGGGTGAATTTGGGATTTCAAAAATTCTTTTGAAAGATGACTGAATTCTTTTTCAAAACTTAAACAACAGATAACAAAAGAGTAAGAGAAGAAAAGCTAGACACAAAGGATTTATACTGGTTCGGTCTTAAACTTGACCTACGTCTAGTCCCCAGATATCTTCTGGGTATTTTCAGTAGTTCAACAGGCTTTAATTACAACAATGTAAATCACATGCAATCCTATTCACTTAGGACTTGCTCCCCCTTACACTTTGTAATTAAGCAACCCAACTCACAGGTTCCACAACCTTGAATTCTCACAAAACAAGTAATCAGAAATGATTTTCGAAATCACACTCTCTTAAAGAGTAAATAAGTTTAAATACTGAAGTTCAGAAAATATTTTCGCATAACAGAACAAGAAATCAGTTGTGATTCAGCTGTGTCTCTTGCTCTTCGCCTTCATAGGTATTTATAGGTTAATTAGTGGAACTAGCCATTGCATTTTCTTCTCTAACTTTCAGCTATAAATCTGGAAAATGACTGTTGCATATTTTCCTCCATTCTTTCAATTCTCAGCTGAAATCTTGGAATTCGTTGATGCAGATGGCCTTCCAGATATTTTGTCATTCCATAACCTTTATTTGACCGTTGGAAAGTGATTTAATTGATTCATAACGATCTGTGTTGAACCATTGGGATAGAGGAGAAGTTTCAACCTGGTTTTTGGTCCTACATTAAATGCTCTTAACCAGATCTGATTTGTTGTAATCTGAAGCTTGAAACATGTTAATGTAGTCTGTAACTCATGAACAAACTTATCAAACATATACATGATGATTTGTAATTTCATTTAAGTGCAAAACATATCATAAGAATGAATCAAAAAGATGAAAGACGCGAAATGTAAAAATAGAGATCTGTCAGGCTCGAGTCTAAGCTCAATAGACTTGAGTTTGTTCATGAACACTCAAGCATGAAATAGGTAGGCTTGAGTTTGCCCTTTGGAAATCAGAGTTCATCGTGATAAGTTTTTGAAAACATCTTGAAATAGTGCACAAAATCGAGTCTATTAGTGACAGGCTCGAGTCTGGAACTGTTTGGAATGAAAATAAGCTTTCGTCCAAAGGCGTAGGCTTGAGTTTGAAAAACTTAGGCTCTAGTCTGATCGGGCTGTGAAATTTGGTAGCTCTCTGTCTGAGCCAAACTCGAGTCTGTAAGTGTTAGGCTCGAGTTTGCTTCAACCAAACACTTTTGAGACTTCTTTCAATCTGAAATAGGCTTGAGTTAACAAAGTTATGCTTGAGCTTGTTTTTCGAGTAAATTTTTGATTGCTCTCTGGAAGGGTTAGGCTTGAGTCTAACTCCATAGGCTCGAGTCTACTCACATGAGATTTTGTTTGAAGAGCTCTTTGTAAGACTTAGGCTTGAGTTAAGAAATGCATGCTCAAGTGAAAAATGGGACATGTTCTCTGTAAGGCACAAGCTCGAGTTTATTTAGATAGGCTCGAGTCTAACTGAGAGCCAATAACTTAATTTGTTCTCTATAAGACATAGGCTCAAGTTTACCATAACAGGCTCGAGTCTTCCTTAGTCAAAAATCATGAAACTTATTCTCTGTCACGAGCAAGCTCGAGTCTACTAAGCTAGGCTCGAGTTTGCCTAAGTTCAAAACGCTTATTTGCTTTTTGTTAAATGTAAACTTGAGTCTATCAAAACTAAACTCAAGTTTAACTAACATCATAAGATTTAAATTAATCTTTAAGCATGTTTGAACTTTAGCAACAATAAAATCCTTTTTAGTTTACAATGGTCTGTTATCATCAAAATACATAGAGAACTAACAGTAAGTTTGAAAACGTGTAACCAAGACACCAACATTTTGTCCAGAGGTTTCATCGATGAAAATGAAAAAAAATGAGATGAACCAAAGCAGATGCCACTCACAACAGTTAGGGTTCGAAAAAGGCAACAGAGGAAGTGGGTCGCATGTGCTCGTGACACGTGAACCACATTGGAGAAAAAAAGGCAAAAGCATAGATTCATCCAGATTTAAAAGGTATGGAATCTGAGTTTTAGGGAAGTGTGTGTATGTTATGTAGATTATGACTGTTTAAAGTGATTTCACAAATAAGCCCTTTGTTTGTTTGTTTGTTTGTTTGAGGGGAAAAAACTTTTTTCCCCTTGACACGTTAAGTTTTGGTTGACATGGAATCGAAAGGCGGTGAGGGACCCTTTGGGGGTCCCTATGTTGGTGGGGATAGTCAAGCAAAGTTGTGGGTAGTGGAGTCTTTTTTCCATGAGGTTGACAATGCAAAACAGCTGGTAAGCGAAACAAAAAACAATCTACGGGGTGATGCTATGGAAGTAGGTAGTGGGGATGAAGGTGGTGGGGGTGATTGGTCTTATTGGAGGGAGAAGATAAATTATTTGGATGTATTGACAAAAAACCTGTGTGACTTCTCAAAGAAGACAAAAGATGTTGTTGGTAAGGAGTCCATAGATATTGATGCGGGAGGGGAAGCAGTTGACGAAGCTAGAGGCATATTGTCACGAGTTAAGGACTTCCAATCCTGGAACATATCAATTGCAAAGGTGTGCTTTTGACTTCTTATACTTATGTATTTAATATGGTATTACATCAACATAGTTATATAATGTTACTTATAATGACATAAAATTTTGTAGACTGGGTGGAAGACTGGATGTAGGCCTATTATTGGAGTTGATGGCATATTTTTTAAGGGAAATGCTAGAGGTATGATGCTTACAGCTACTGGACTAGATGCTGATGATTCTTTGTACCTAATTGCTTTTGCCATCACACAAAAGGAGAACACGCACAACTGGAAGTGGTTCTTTGAGTGGATTAAGAGATCCTTGGACTTGGAAAATGGTAACAATATGACAATAATGTCTGATATGCAGAAGGTTAGTTGTTTTCATTTGCTGTGGTATAGTATTGCTCTTGCCTTCTATAATTTTGGTTAACTATCTGAGTCACTATTTTCCTTTAAATGTAGGGGTTGATGAATGTTGTTTCTAATGTGTTCTACTTGCTGAGCATCGATTGTGTGCCAGGCATATATATGCCAATTGGAGCAAGGCCGACGCGATAAAGAGTTGAGGAAGAAGTTTTTTCTTGTGCATGGAGCACCTCCCATGAACAATTCAAGGACAACTTGACGGCACTTGAGGAATTAAAAAGGGAAGCAGCGGAGTTAGTTCTCATATATCCTATAAAGAGTTGGGTAAAGGCATATTTCTGTTGTCATTGTTTATGCTAGATAGTGAACAACAATCTTAGTGAAAGTTTCAATTCCTGGATTGATAACTATAGGTATTTACCTATTAAAAGGATGATAGATGACATTAGGGTAAAAATGATGACTAAGTGGGCAGAGAGCGAAACTAATGTACAGAGGTGGAGAGGAAACTATAGTCCCAAGTGTGTTAGTTTATATGAGACAAACAAGGAGCTGTCAATGAGGTGTAATTTGTTTTTTAATGGTGATGATTCATATGAAGTATTTAAAGGGGATGATAGACACAATGTTTTCTTAGCTAGAATGCAATGTAGTTGTAAGGCCTGAGATCTAACTAGTATCCCATGTCAGCATGTCATTTGTGTGTTATTTCATGCTCAAATTGACCTAGTCACTCAAATATCTCAATATTCTATCACAATGACACATCCTTATCCAGTTATAGAACCAAATTTCAACCTGTTTGTGATATTTATGAACTTCTGCTCTTTTTGTGGCATTTTGGACTGAAACTGTTCTTATTGTTGTTTAAACTGAATCGACAATAAATTTTCCTATACATTATAGCAATCCATAATTAAGATAAACAAATTGGACTATTTTCTTTTTACAGTACACAGAAGTTGAGTTTCCTTCCTCCATATTAACAAGTGCCCAAGCTTATTTTTGCCCCAAAGTTGTTTGCATTAATCTAAGAATCTGATTCAGTCTTGATTTCATCAAGGCACACTTGCAACGCCTTATAAGTAAAAAAAAATTATTATGTCATTTTTAATTAGTTATGAGAAATTAATTAAGTAAAGAAATATATATTAAAATAGTGTAACACATGTGTATGTCCCTCTAATCTAAAGCTAAATGTTTTAAGCTTCAACTCTCCTCTACCAGTTGTGGCCTCATCTAATATCTCACCATCACCCATTTCTCCCGATCCCATACTTGTGGAACCCACATCCTTTTAACAATAAATCAGCAAAATTAATACAAATTAGAAACTTTTTAACTAATACATGATCAGCAAAATTAGTGTTGTTTTTCTTATAGCATTGTTTATTTCGATGCTCATCTTTATTCTTTTTTTTAGGCAAAGGGTAGGCTAATTAAGTTTGGAACCTTCACACATTCTTATCCATTCTACTAGAGATCTGGGATACCTCTAATTTACAGAGCTATTCCTAGGTGGTAATCATGTTTCATCAACATTTTCCTTTTGCCTCACTTATTTGTGGAGTTATAGCAGTCATCTTTTCTTGCAATAACTCATCACCTGTTGATTTTGCTTCATATCATTAGTGTTCATCCTTTATATTGTAAGCTTTATTGTATAAAATAATGTGAGTAAAAGTACAAGATTATATATTGCGGAAGAAGAATAACCTATTATCTACAAGTGTAAATGCTAGGCAAGTAAACACATGCATCTACTGCCTAAAGCTATTTGCAAATTTATACATCAACTACCAACTAATAACTTAAGTGTAGTTTGCAACATCTACAAGTAACGTTACTTTCAAATTCCTTAGCCAAAGCCTTTTTGAGTTGAGGTTGATGACTTTTTAGAATGGATCATAGTGATATGTTGCCACCATACGTTGAAAATATCATTTTCTCTTTTAGGGAACCCTTTTTTGAAAATTGCGTGATTTGCTTATCAAGTGTTCCCTCACATCTTGACTACTTTTGTAAATTGAAAGCACCCTTGGTGTTGTAAGAACTTAGGCATTTTCATGAAAGGTAGATAGCAACCAAAACACACATTTTAATATGAAGGAGGATTAAGCAACACTTATATTTTCTTAAATTCAAGTATTTACCCTTTTTTAGGCTCTATTCTCTTATGAGGCTGACTAATCCTCATCTGTTGCAATTCTTCCTTTTGATTAAATATTTCTTTTCTAATATTGACTCAACAAATCTTGTTTATTTTTTTATAATAAATATGGTTGTCCACTTTAGTGTTGACACTTTTATTTCTATACATGGTAGTTATTTTGTGATTGAACATTATGCATAACCTAGTTGCTAGCTGCCTGCATTTACTATTCAAGTATTGATGATTTAGTGAGCATATCATGGTTGTTAGCTATTGGATACTTAACGTAAATTTTTATTTTATCATTGTTGGTTTTGTTACTCTTTGCTAAAACAAAGTCTGAAATGTAAATTAGATGTAGTAAAGTGTCCCTATTCATTGGTTTTCTTTTTTCATTCCCACATTTGACTTTACTTTGTTCCCTTGAAGCAAGCAAAACCCTCAATTTCCATGTCTATAGTTAAATGGCGAGAACAAAGGGTCCTAATGTAGAGAAAGATGAGCCACCTCCGCCATTGAAGAAGGCAAAGACATGGGCCAATTCAAAGGCGAGAAAGTATAAGCCAAAGGTTCAAGAAATGGCCTGTAAGGCAAAAGTGAAAGGAATTGTTGCCTCAAACTCAATCAATGTCATCTACATCTACCGACAGAAGAAAGGGGAAATTACTGGATGCCGATAAGCAAGATAAGGAAGCGGAAGAGGAAGACATAGGGGTACAAGCAACTCTTAAACATATGGAGACAAAGTTTGAGTTTCAAAGAAAAACTACATTTACTAATGCCTCTATTCAGCCTCCTAGTCAAGCAACTTAGTCTGATCCACGTAGCCCTGATGAGACAAAAGAAGAGATGCAGCCATTGCCTAAACCAGGTATAATCACTACTCCAATTGAAATATCTGATCCAAATGCTTTTAAATTTTATTTTGGTGAAAGGAAATTTTGCCCCACTGTGTACGTTGATCTGGGCAAACTGAAAGCTGATTGCAATATAGACCTGTCCAGTGGCTTAAATAATATGAACCTTTGTTGAATATACATACTCAATATTCTCCTACCATCGTCAAATTGTTTTATTTCCATATGCAACCTGCCAATGAGGTATATGCCCGCGGTAACATTGTTGAAGAGTTTGTGTTGACCAAAGTGAAAGGAAAGATTATCAAAATCACTGTGGAGTTCATCAATAGCATGTTAGGTATTATAGATGTCCCGACTTCATTTGTGAAAGCCCGGTCTAATGCAGAGATTTACTCTATACTCAAGCCAGGCGCACCTATCGGAAAACTCGCTTTTGAACCTTCTTCAATGTGTGATATATTTTAGGTGATATGATTTATTTATACAAGGAATATGGTGTAGAAGGGTAACAATTTTATCCATTTCACATCACAAGACTATCCTCCATTTGCTTCTATTATAGCTCGGAGCCCCGAGATGTTGGGAAATGGGTATTGGATGAGATGCGTAATTTTCGTTTCAATTATAGAATGACATCCACTATTCCATTTCCTAATCTAGTTTCCTTTATTCTGTTGGCAAATAATGTATGGTTTCTTATGGATGAAGAGAAACCAGTCAAGCCTGCAATGTTTGGTAAAGATCACTTGCACAGAAAGAAATTTTCTTTTGCCAATGGTTCAGGCCAATCGAAAATAAGGGTAGCTAAGAAGATGACTTTGTTGCCAAAAGTAGGGGATCAGGCACAATCCTCCCAAGCAGCACCCTCTCCTATTGCCTCTAGTCATTCTCCCTCGTTCTTTAGGGCCTCCTTACAATCCTACATCCAGGATGCTTTAAAGAAGGCTATTGATACAGTGTTGAGATCCAATGCACCTATTTTGCAATCCAACAAGTCCATTCTTAAGGAAAGTGAGGTATTCTTAACTAGAATGGAGGCGGGCAATGACAGATTAGTGACTACCTTGGAGGACACAGTAAAGGCATTGCTCAGTCGTATTGATCACAACTTACAAATTATCTTTGAACAACAAAATGAGCATGAAAACATAATCAACCAACTTGAGAAGAATATGGATTATTTGGGATTCCCACCTTATGAGACTTCTATACCTTATGGATCCATACATATCACTGGGTCTCCTCCACTTTCTGCACCAGCTAAGACTACCAACATACCTGACACCATCCATGAGACCACAACTACTCCTATGCCTGAGGAAGCTCTCCCTTCCTCTATTCCTCTGTCCATTGCCACCTTAGGTAATCCAGATGCCACTTTAAAACCCACATATTTCTCCACTTCCACCTAAAATGATATGACCCTTCCTACGCCTCATGAGAAGGGGTAGAGTAAGTGAGCAATTTATATTATTATATTATGTATTTGGTGTCTTTTTTATCAAGTCTTTGTATTACATTTATAATAATGGATGAGAAGTTATTTTACCATTTTGTATTTTTGTGTTGATGATTATGCAATTTGTTTCATATAACTCAGAGAATACCAACCATCCGTGAATTGGAGTATGAAGTAGTGTTAAGGCAAATTGACATGCCATACTCGAGTGTTCCATGTTCACACTTAGTGTGTGATGTGTTGTTCAATTGCAAATTCATCCAAGGATGTGTGATACAATGCCAATTCATTGGAGTGTACATGTGCACACTAAGTGAGTACTTCTACTTTGTAGTACTTGGTTTTGTGAGGTTTATAATAATATTTTACTATGAACCCATTTTCTTTCCTAGAAACAAACTTATCAACACACAATTTTCCATTCTTTTTCATTTCCATTCGTAAGATTTCTTTGAGCCAAACGGGACAATGCAAACAAACTATAATAACCAACATAAATACAACATTAAACATTGCATTTCATACATAATTCCATATCAGTTATAATCTCATAATAGTTTTCAAACCATAAACTTTTTCCCACCATACCACATACATTTAATGTTGGATTACATCACCAAATCCTCTTCAATTAACTAATGGAACAATAAAAATAAACAAAAAAACCAAGTGATGAACAATACACAAAAAGCTTTCTTTAGTCTCCTTTCATTATTCCTTATGTTAGCATAAATGATGGCTATTTCATCTTCAATATATCCTGCAAGTCCTCCCTGCTCCATTCTCCTCAGCCCCACATTCCCGTCATTCACATTCTCTACATGAGCCACTAGCTCGTTTATCACCTCTTTTGCCCTCTCTCCCATTTCATCATCGTACCATTCGAAAAAACCACAGCCCCTTCCCTATACATTGAAATCAGTTAAATAAACGCCTCAAAAACCAAACCATTACACACCGGACAATATGCCCCCTCAATGCAATCATAACAATCAAATCCTACAATTTACACTTACATATTGATAATTTCTGCATCCAAAGAATCTTATACTTGGATTTTGCTCAGTTTAGGACGTATACAATCGTCCAACCACCCCACAGCAGCACATCGTTGATGGACGAGGTTCTCTAACATCTCTATGAACATGTGGTTGCATTGTGGCCCTCCTTCACATTAAAATAGAAAGACTAAATTTTCCTTAGTCAGATTTCTTATATTTTCTCTAATTAAATCAGAATTTGATTTGGAGTGATTGTTGGATAACACATAAAAATCAGAATATAATATGCTAAATTAGTGTCTCTATTATATTGAAATCGCCTCCCAATTACCATCAAGGTGACTTACTTTTCCTTCACGTACATATGGCATATGTCGTTTAAGTGGAATTATCCTCTAAAACATAGAAGTCAAATATTAAACTTGGGATTTCATTATACTCAATCATTCCTTGAAATATCATGCACACTCTTTGTTCATTTTTCTACCCACAAACACTTATTTTAGATATTTGAGCTAAGAAAGAAAAACATGCTTCAACCCGTCGCTTCAGCAAAATTTCTTCAAGCAACAATCATCCCCTCCAATTAATTGGTTTCAAGCAACCAAAACTCACCAAAATTAGCTTCTCTTTCATTGAAGATGATGGTTGGGATTGATAATGACAACATTTACCCTTCCCGTTATGTGACAAATGTAAGGACTCTCCCTTCAAAATAATCTAAAAGAGAGGCACATGCAACTTTCTAATTTCTGATTATGTAACCATTATTTAATTTATATGAAGGTTTCCGGTGTTAATGGTGGAGTTGGTAGAGGTGATGCGAAGTGAAAAGCGTCGGCTATTTCTCTTTGAAAGTATCAATGGCTTCCTTTAATTTGAGAAAGGCACCAACTCCTTAAAATCTCACCAAAGCCCAAACTTAAGAGTTGGGATGGTCACAGGTTGTAGGACGGAGTTGGAGAGAAGGTGAGATGGTGGAGGATGAATGTAACACCCCATTTTATAAACGTTTTCATAGTATTTCTAATCAGAGCTGAGTGCTAAAAATATTTTTCAAAATAAAGAGTAACTGAATAACATTGTATATGGTGTATCTAACAGAATGTTTAACAGTACATTCATCCGTGTGTTTAATACACCTAAGTACATATCCAAAATAATAATGCCTCCACAGGGTTCTCATGCTGGCTCCTTACCCTTGTCCTTGATTCTGACTCCCTGGGATCCTGAAGCTAAGGCAGGGGCTTTGAACCTCAGGTAACGGTTAACATCATGCTTATGTAACCAGTATATGACAGATACCACATAATAAGAACATAAACACAAATACAAAATCATAACAACATGTAAGGCAATAACAAAACACAGCCACTGCAATATGTATGTTACCCCAGTCTGCACTATTCACCAGTGCCACGATGGCCTATCGTGTCCTCAGCGCTAGGAAAACTTAACGGCGTTATCATGACCATAACCCGTATTCAATTCAATATTTAAAAAGCAATTTAAAACAAAGTCTCAGCATGTGAGTACAACTATCATATATAAGCACACCATAAGCATAAGAGTTAAGGTTACAATACGCGTCCGTACCTTCGTTGACGAGTTTTGGTACGTTCTGTCGGTCAGAATGCGTTCACAGTTTATCCTATAAGGGTAATATTGCCTCTATTAATTCCCAAACATTATTCCAAGAGATATCTTGGCCACAATTGACAATTTTACCCTTGGTGGTTTTATTTTCAATTATTTCCACAAAATTTCGGAAAAAAACACTGGTTCAGCATTTCTGGGCAGAATTTTGTCTAACTTTGAAAAATCATAACTAATTTTAGAAAAATCGAAACAAGGATCCGTAAAATTTCCCGAAATCCTTAAGATCTTTATTTTCGAGGAAAAATACTGGAACTCACCCAGAATTCAAGAACAATTCCTAGTTTCAACATTTCAAACTTCTGCCCAGAATTTCCCCCAGAAAACGTAGCTTATCTTCTGGAATTTTTATCTCTTTGCACAGAACTTCAAATGACACACTCTATATATATTTGGAAAGCCCTATATGTCTACTTTCACCATGAATTTACTCAGAATTTTAGAACCTCATTTCCTTCATAAAATATTAACGTTTTTGCTACTGGCTTCTGAAATCATTAACCGATGAAATTTCGCCAAAGCTTCGCTATTTTGATCATAATCTTCCAAAAATTTTCGTCATACTTCTTCTTCATCATTTTTTCGAAATAAAGGCAATGGAAATCATAAAAACATGGGAATAAAACTATAATTGGAAGATTAAAGATCAAAATAACATTTCCTAACATTTCTACTACAAAAGCTAAGAACTAGAACTAAAAGACTAAAAGCTTCCTTACCTCTTGAAGAACCTTACTCCTTGCTCTTGCAGCTTTCTCACTCACTTCCTCACACTCTCAATCTCGATTTATGCTTGGTGAATTGGTGAGGAATTTGTGAAGCATGATGCCTCTATTTATAGCAAAACATTGGTTAACTTCCTAACAACTTCCCCTTGATTTTAACCATTGGATTTATCTTAGTAAAGAAGTTTTAATCTCACCCCTACACCTCTCCTCAAACCGCCACCTCCCCCCCTTTCTCCTTAGATTTTTGCTTCATCTCTTATTTACCCCAAATGTTAATTTAGTTAGGTGTAAGTTGGAATTTTTATTCAAGATCTAATTTCACTTTTGTAATCATAATTTTATGACTAGATTTATGGAAATTTTAAACTTTCTAAATCACTTAGGTATGAATCATAAAAGTATACGAAAATGATTATGAGAATAGCCAAGTTCAAGCCCATATTTTACTGGTTTCAAATATCTACTTATATTAAATACTTAGTTCAAATATTTCAAGATATGATTTAATTTCTATAGATTCTCATTCACTTGTTTCTGATTAATTCACAAACTTGCTACTTAAGTTTTACTTTGGATTTCAAACCATTATTCACCTTAGTTAATTTTTGACTTTCTTTACTACACTCACACACATACACAACTCTTAGACACACACACTCACAACACACACCTACACACACGCCACCTCCCCCCCCCCTCTTCTCTCTCCTTATCCTCTTCCAATACATTAAACTCAAGCCCTAAAAGTCTTCATAAGTACTCTTATACTTTAATGGCTATTTATCATCTAATTATCCCATGTGTTTGTATGTCTATATAAATCATTCCTTCTTCTTTGTTGCCCAAGAAAACCGTCCCCCTTCATCCTTTTAATTATCAATCATGTTTTAATGTTCTCACAAACTCTAGAAGAAAACTCTCTCATTGGTCAAATTTTAGGATTTAGGATCAAGGGTTAATATGATTTGGTTCTTCCATTTATTTATGTAATTCATTTATCCCTCATTGAATAGGAATTTTCGCCTCATAGTGATAAATTAGGAATAATTAGTTAAATCCTGATTTTAATCTTTCACATAGTGTTTTATATGGTAACTAGCTAAATTAGTTTTTAGACTCTTAAATTCTATGGAAAAATTGCCTATGAATAAAAACAAATACAACACCAAGATTTGAGACCTCATATTCACCTATTTAAAATAGGTATTATTGGGAAATTCGCAGATATAAACCAAAAAAAAATTATCAAAATAGACCACCGTAAAAACAATTTTCAGATCTAACCTAGTTGGTGGCGCCACGTCAACGAGCGCCACACGTGGCGCCACCTTGTGTGTACATGGCACGCCACAAAGTAGCGCCACCACATGTGGCGCCACTTGTGGACAAGTGCTGGCGCCTTTTTAAAAAAAATAAAAAAAATGTTGCAGGGCGCGTCAGCGCCCTGCAAAAGCTGCCTCGGTGGCAGCTTTTCTAAAAGCTACCCCGAGGCAGCGTAAATTGGGGGGAGTGTGTGAATAATTCACGCCCCCTACAGTGATTTTTATTAAAAAAAATTAAAATTTTTCTTCCTCTTCTATGAACATCTCCAGGCCCTTGTGCGGCTCGCCTCACCCTCAAGGGAGCACAATCTCCTTCGTTCTACATAACTTGTGATCAGTGTGACCGCCGCACCTCCTCATCAAGAACTCCCCACTCTTTGGGGCCGGGATGAATTGTGGGGTCGGGTTGATAAGCCATTTGACTAGCACAAATTTACGCTCACATAACACATTATTATTAAGTTACTAATTATTTATTATGTAAATACTTTAATCAAGCAATGAAAATTCGTAATATATAATAATAATAATAATAATAATAATAATAATCAAAATATATAAGATAATGTAATGGAAATATGGTCACAAAAAATATGGTCACAAAATTATGTAATGATAATAATATTTAATGATAGTATTTATGAAAATATAATGTAATGAAAATATGGTCACAACATAAAAATCTTAATATTTAATAATAATAATAATATTCAAAAAATTTATGTGACAATAATGAAAACAAATTGAAAAAATTCAAAATTCTTCATAAGTACAATTATTCAAAATTATATAATCTAACAAAAACTAATCTAAACATTGCAATTCATAGTATATTTTAATAATAAAGATAAAAAATTTTAATTAATCATAATAAAACTTCATAAAAAAATAACAATTCATAATATGTAAGATTATTAAAAATTATTTAATATCAACGAAAAATAATAAAAAATTGAAAACTCATAATATATATCAATTTTAATGAAAATAACATATATAATATAATCTAACAAAAATTAATCTAAACATTACAATTCATAGTATATTTTATTAAATATAAAAAAATTTATATAATAATAAAAATTAAACTTCATAAAAAAATAAAAATTCATAATATGTAAGATTATTATAAATTATTTAATAATAACGAAAATAAATAAACAAATGAAACTACTAATATGTAATAATAATAATCAAAATAACATATTTAATATAATCTAACGAAAATTAATCAAAGAATTCAAATTCATTATATATAATAATAAAAATAAAAATAACGAAATTTATATACAAAACATGAAAATTAATAACAAAAATGAAATTTCATAATTAGTAAAATTATTCAAAGTTATTTATTAATACCGAAAATAATATAATGCTAAGAACAAAAAATTAATTTAAATATTAAAATTCGTAACATCTAATAATAAAGAAAATAATAAATATTACATTATAATAATGAAAATTATTCAACAAATACAAATTTATTTAAGTGAAATAAATCAAAATAAACAAATAAGAACAAAAATTAAACGAAAAAATAAAATTCATAATATATTGAATAATTATTTTTAATTTAAGTTTCTCATCTTACTTTGGTATTTTCTCTAATGTACTACTAAATAATTTCAAAACTAACCCGATTAAAATTTCCATAATATCTCTATTAACCCAAATATATTATTTGCATAACATTTAATCGGTAAAAATATCCTATAATACAATGATGTTAAACTTTCTAAATGTAAAACTTAGTTTTACATCTCTGAAACAACAAAAAATGCATCTAAACCGATTAAAATTTATTATTAATCAATCACTACAAAAATATAGCCTTCTATTATCAAAACTTACAACTTCTAAAAAATTCTAACTCTAGCATTTTTTCTAACCGACGTAAGACTACCATCATTATAGAGACAAATAGAGATACAAAACATTTTATGAAGAACATTTATGAAAAGATTCTAATTTAGCTACCTAAATAATCTTATACAATAAATACCATACCTTAAAATAACTTTCAACCGATGTATTATCCTCTTCTTCTTTCTTCAAGCAAGCTCCCAACGGTCTCTCCCTCTCCTGCAGTGCAATGTGTGTGAATGAATGTGTGTGTGGTTGATTAAATAGAAGAGGAAGAAGAATTTTAATTTTTTTTTATAAAAATCACTGTAGGGGGCGTGAATTATTCACGCCCCCTCCCCCCAATTTACGCTGCCTCGGGGCAGCTTTTGCAAGGCACTGACACAGCGCCCTGCAACATTTTTTTTAAAAAGCTGGCGCCTCTTATCCACAAGTGGCGCCACATGTTGTGGCGCCACTTTGTGGCGTGCCAACATGGCACGCCACACACAAGGTGGCGCCACGTGTGGCGCCCACTGACGTGGCGCCACCAACTGGGTTAGATCTGAAAATTGTTTGTACGATGGTTTATTTTGATAATTTTTTTTTTTTGGTTTATATCTGCGAATTTCCCTGGTATTATTCATGGAAATATGATATTTAAGATAGGTAATTATTCGGGTATTACAATGAAGATCGAAAATGAAGTATGAAGGTATCTAGTACGCAATTGTTTGTCTACTTCTTTATCTCTCCATGAAGTTTAGAAGAGAGACAGAAAAGGAAGTCACCTGGATCAAACCTGGGAGGTGATTGTGGTGCAGTAGAGACGCTAACTCAGCATATTTTGATTTGGTCTCTATGTGTGATTATCCGGCTTTTTTCCCATAGTGCCCCTTTTTAGGAAACTATTTACCAAAATGCCCCTACTTTGAAACTATTTCCCATTATGCCCTCCTCTGGAAACATATTCCCAATCTACCCCCTTTAGTCGACTAAACCAGGGGTTTAGTCGACTAAATTTCGAGGGGTTCAAAATTTTTGAATCCCCCCGTAATTTAGTCGACTAAACCCCTTGGTTTAGTCGACTAAACCAAGAGGTTTAGTCGACTAAATTACGGGGGCGGGCGTTAAAAAGCCCACACCCGACATTTAGTCGACTAAACCACTTGGTTTAATCGACTAAATTTCGACGGTGAGGGTTTTTAAACACCCCAAACGCCGCTAATCGACTAGATCTCCCCCCCAAACCCCTCCCCCATCTCTTTTTCGCCAAAATCTCTCTGAATCCGTTGGTGGGTTGCGAAGAGAACTTCAATCAACTTGCATTTGCATCAATTTCGGTATGTTTTCGTCCCATTTTCGGAATTCCTCCGTCAACATTGTGTTATTGCAAACCCCATTTGTGTTTTACTGTTTTGTGCTTAGATTTGACGGTTTTATTGTGTATATATGATTGATTTTAGTTTTTCATTGATATGTATGGAGGAAAACGATGAATGTATATGTTTATGGTAATTTTTTTGCGTTTATGCGAATTTTTTTATTTTTGGACGAATTTATCTTCGTTTTTCATCAAGAATTGGTGGTTTTGTTGTGTATGTATGATTGATTTGAGTTTTTCATTGATATTTATGGAGGAAAACGATGAATGTATATGTTTATGGTAATTTTTTTGCGTTTATGCGAATTTTTTTATTTTTGGACGAATTTATCTTTATTTTTAATCAAGAATTGGTGGTTTTGTTGTGTATGTATGATTGATTTGAGTTTTTCATTGATATTTATGGAGGAAAACGATGAATGTAAATGTTTATGGTAATTTTTTTGCGTTTATGCGAATTTTTTTATTTTTGGACGAATTTATCTTTGTTTTTAATCAAGAATTGGTGGTTTTGTTGTGTATGTATGATTGATTTGAGTTTTTCATTGATATTTATGGAGGAAAACGATGAATGTAGATGTTTATGGTAATTTTTTTGCGTTTATGCGAATTTTTTTATTTTTGGACGAATTTATCTTTGTTTTTAATCAAGAATTGGTGGTTTTGTTGTGTATGTATGATTGATTTGAGTTTTTCATTGATATTTATGGAGGAAAACGATGAATGTACATGTTTATGATAATTTTTTTGCGTTTATGCGAATTTTTTTGTGTTTATGAGTATTTCTTGTTTATGTTGAAAGTGTTTGTTAGTGAAAATGATGAATGTAAATGTGAAATTGAGAATGATGAATGTTTCTTGTTTCCTGATTGATTGTAACCTCCCTTTGTAGGTCTTTGTTCTCATCATGCGTCGTAGACAAGCTCCTGCTGACACCGGCAATGTGCGTGGGAGACGGATCAAGCACCGAGCATCGCACGGGGCATCCTCCTCTAGGCAACAACATGCACCGGAACCTGAGCCTGAGCCCGTTGTTGACCTCCCGTTTGGATATTTGTTTGAAAATAATGAAGCAGAGCATGAACGATTCGTGAGGGATTTTGCTTCCAAACCCATCATTAAGCCAAAGTCATTAGACATGACATTCTTTGCACGTGAGGGCCTTGACATTGTGCCGTTGTTGGGAACTTCACATTTGGTAGGGCTGACGGAGATGAGTTGTCCCTATTCAGAGGTTATGGTGAGAGCTTTCTACCATAACATGATATACATTCATGGTGATCTACAATCTCGTGTCTGCGGGGTTGACATTCTGGTGACGGCTGACATGTGGACGGATCTTCTTGGATTTGATTTTGATGCTGGTGATAGATACCAGTTTGATGGGGACACCAATTTTGTCATGGAGGGATATGTTCGAGATGGGGCTGTGTATGCGTTCAGGAGGCCAGGAGGGCATAGACCTATAGTGACTGTGGGACAACTGACTGTTAGTTCTCGCATCCTCTTCTACGTCATCACCCACATATTGTTTCCTCGGGCCTACAATCATTCACGAGTATTGGAGGGTGACATCCCCATTATGTGGTCCATCCGGAATGGCATTGAGGTTAATTGGAGACATTATATCTGTTGGCATATGTATAAGGCAAGACATAAAGGTGCACTCCCATGCGCCTACTTGGTTCAGAAGATTTTGGAGAAATTTGGTGTTCCTATGGACGATGAGGTGATGGTGAAACAGGAAGCATGGAATGTCATCTTTGGACAGCGCCTCCTAGAGCAGTGCAAGATCACCAAGGGTGCAGATGGTGGGTGGCACTACATTGGTGAAGAGGATGTTGATGCTGCTGCTGGCCAGGGTCCACCCTTTGTACCTGATGTTGGTCAGGGTCCACCTATTGTTCTTCCTGAGGTCGATGATGATGACGGCGACGATGTTCATCCTGAGCCGGAGGGTGGATTCTCCCTTAGTGATGTCATGCAGGCCATCCAACACCAGGGCAAGATGCAGAAAAAGAGGTGGAAGATAGAGAATGAAAGGTGGAGGTGGATGCAAGCTCGGATGAAGTGGGTAGAGGAGACGCTTGGTCAGATATAGCTTGGAGGAGCACCGAATACTGCCGAGGGTGATGATGTGGCTGATGAGCACGCGGAGGATGATGGGAATCCAGAGCATACAGATTAGATTTATGGTGTTCATGTTTTATGTACTTTCATTGACTTTATGTTTTATGTTCGGACATTGAAACTTTATGATTTTTTGTTTAGTAGCTTCAATTTGTGAATTTCATTACACATTTGATCCGCTAATGTCCCAAAATGAGTCAATGATACCATACAACATATCAATCAACTGAATGGTCCAAATTTCGAAGCCATTAACAACACAACTCATAGTACCCTAAATACAAAACATTTTACAAAGACTTCAAGTTTGCCTATTCCTCGTTGGACATGTGCGCATATTATGACCGACTTGGTGGCAATTCCTACATCTTTGCTGACTGCTTGAGGGCTGAGACTCCACCCAATCCATTTCATTTTGTATCCTTGTAGACTTTGGTCTTCCCTTTGTGCGGGCCAAAGTTGCATTTGGGATAACTGTTGTGCCCTCTCCTTGTTGAATTAACAATTCATTGCCTATAGGATACCAGTGTGCTACATATACCTGACTAATGTATGGGATAGTGAATACCGGATCAACGTAATCATAATGGTTCAAATTCTCCATCTTGCATACTGCTAATACGTGGCTGCAGGGATATCTTCTTGCTGTGAACTTCCCACATTGACATTTGCGATTTATCAAGTCAACCCTCATTATGTCACTGGCAACATGTGTAGATTGATTATATGCGTCCTCAACCTCATATAATTGTAAATCTCTGTCATGAAGCCGCACACGGTATGTAACTGTCATCTGGTCCATCCTTTGTAACTCTTCTTCAACCTTTTTTGACACTATCCTACCTGTAGCGATATTTTTGTTAATCTCAACACGCCTGGTGACAAAATATTCGACCAGTCTACTACAGGTCATCTTCACCAAAGCCGTTATCGGCAGATTACGTGCACCCATAAGGATCTTGTTCACACACTCGGCTAGGTTAGTCGTCATGTGACCAAACCTCCGTCCGTCTTCATCGTAGGACCTACACCATTTCTCTTTTGGAAGCCGGTCAAACCAGGACACAACCTGTGGGTTACAATCAATAAATTCCCGAAACTTCTGGTCAAACTGGATCTTTAAACTCATGTACCCTGCATAACATGTTAAAGCAAACTCATAACAATGGGTGCATTATAAACATGTTCAAATATGTGAAGGCAGTAACCAAAGTGTATACTTTTATACCTAAGTTCATAACTGTTTTCTTTAGTTGCACATCCTTGAATCTGGTATTAAAGTTGCTCGCAACATGACGTAGGCAATACACATGATAGGCATACAGAGGCTGCCAATTGCGGTGATCTTTAACCGCTTTTATGATACTAGCGTGACGATCAGATATCAAACAAATGCCCGTCCTCTGCGTCACATGATCACGTAACAGACAAAGAAACCACCACCAGTCATCATACTTCTCACCAGGAGGAACAACAGCAAAGGCAATTGGTAAGACCTTCCCATCCCCATCCTGTGAAGTCGCAATCAAGAGAGTACCTTTGTATTTTCGTACAAGTGGGTGCCATCGATTTGTAGTATGGGCTTACAGTATTTGCAGGCTTCAACTGTCTGGTTAAATGTCCAAAAAACTCTACGAAAGACGCATAAGTTGACATAAAACCGACGATGGTCGGAACATTCATCTGTATCAAGCCTAAAAACAGAGCCCACGTTAACCTGCGTCATGTATGTCAACCAATTGGGCAAGAATGCATATGATTCCTCCCAATCACCAAATAACTTCACAATGGCCTTCATTTTCGCCTTCCAAGCCTTCTTGTATGTTATATTATATCCATACATACGCTGCATCCTCTCTTGTATCAGCGCTGGCTTTAAAGCTGGATCTTCTCTTAACATACCTTGTTAAAGCATAACAAACTTTAGAATATAATGTCAATAAACAAACAGAAGTAGAAAGCAACAAAAATATGAAACATATTGATAATGCCTGCACATATGACATTTGAATCCAGTTGTCCATGATCCCGGGTAAGACTCTGGTTCAGACAGGTGTGATCGCTAACCCACTTACGGACCACCCAACAATTTTCATTCTTGCTTGTCATTGCCCTCATATACCAGGGACAACCGTCAGCATGATTTCGACACTTCATCACAAACCTCCGTTCATCACTTTTTTCAACTTTGGTCGAACGATGAGTCTTCATGCAATACAATTTCACGGCATGATGCATCTCAGACTTAGAAGGAAACTACTGATACACATATAATGGATCGCCTAACTGCCATCCACCTTGCCTGTCATCATCACCATACAACATCTCTAATTCAACGTCACAGTCAACCACACTAATTTGAGAATAGTGCGGGCTTTCAGTCCAAAATGGCTCACTATCAGGTCCAACATCTGTCAATATGAATTTTCTGTCAGAACCAGTAAATAAACAATACAAAAACAACCACAAATTCAAGTCTACTAAATTACCACTACTAATTGGGTCAATACGAAGTGGTGGCATTGTTGCAGTCCTTGGGTTTACTAGGTTCGGGCAAGAATCAAAATCACCCTCCACATCGGTATCTGAGCTGTCACCTAGTGGAATAAACCTCTCAGATTCGTCCTCCTCATCGCTGTGCATACTCTCATCTTCCTCATCTTCCATCAATGTTACCTGACTTAACACTTGTGAAGGTGCAGATACACCAACATGTCTATCTTCTTCACCAAAATACTGTGGGGATCTTGGATACATAGGTATAGATGATGATTCGCCAGATTCAATTTCAACATATATCTCAATAAAATTTTGTACTCTCCGATTAGCAAATGCATCTATGACACAATCTACATCTTCATCATCACATACATCGGTACTAATGTAGTATACATTATCCTTACCCACTATAGTCTCCACTTTGGCAATTAACCGATGAATGCATTGGCTGCCATGTAGTCCCAATTTTTGGTAAATTCTTTCTTTCAGCTCGTTGTATGTAGTATCCTGTTTGATTTTCATCATTTTCATTTTCCCTTCAAACTGAACACCTTCGGGACCATCAAAATACCTCCCACTGTGGTAGATTATAGTCATGTAAGTGTTTGAACTTGAACTCATTTTTTACACCAGAATTTTAGCTGCAAAATGGAGGGTTTTACCTGACCAAATAAAAAAATTTATGAAAAACGAAGTGATATTCTTCAAAAAAATAAAAACCACTCAACCGATGTAAATCTTTTCACTTTCACATGTATATTCATCATTTTCCTCCATAAATAGGAATGAAATACTCAAATCAAGCAAAGACACACAACAAAACAACCCAATCAAAGCACAAAATGAAAAAACGCAAATGGGGGTTCGCATAAACACATAAATGACGGAGGAATTCCGAAAATGGGACGAAAACATACCGAAATTGATGCAAATGCAAGTTGATTGAAGTTCTCTTCGCAACCCACCAACGGATTCAGAGAGATTTTGGCGAAAAAGAGATGGGGGAGGGGTTTGGGGGGGAGATCTAGTCGATTAGCGGCGTTTGGGGTGTTTAAAAACCCTCACCGTCGAAATTTAGTCGACTAAACCAAGTGGTTTAGTCGACTAAATGTCGGGTGTGGGCTTTTTAACGCCCACCCCCGTAATTTAGTCGACTAAACCCCTTGGTTTAGTCGACTAAATGGATTTAGTCGACTAAACCAAGGGGTTTAGTCGACTAAATTACGGGGGGATTCAAAAAATTTGAACCCCTCGAAATTTAGTCGACTAAACCCCTGGTTTAGTCGACTAAAGGGGGTAGATTGGGAATATGTTTCCAGAGGAGGGCATAATGGGAAATAGTTTCAAAGTAGGGGCATTTTGGTAAATAGTTTCCTAAAAAGGGGCACTATGGGAAAAAAGCCGTGATTATCCATCAATTACTTCAAATTCTAATTTAATTAAAGAGAATATAAGAAATCTGGCTTAAGGCAATTTAGTCTTTTTATTTTAATATTTTAATTTTTAGTCCTTCAAAATAATTACCATTTTTATGGTCTTTCTTAATAAATACTATTTTTCTTAGCTCCTCTACTATAATTTTCCCAAACTTTTTAAAAATTCTTATAAAAAAAAAAAACTAAAACAACCCAAAATTTAGGCTCATATAAAAAAGAAAAATACGGAAGCTAAAATGGACACTAGAGCTCTGGCGAGGGCCCGTCTTTAGCAACGACAACCGGCAAGGGCTTTAAGGTATTTCTTTTTTTAAAAAAAAAAGTAATGGAACTTTTGCAATTTCACATTTTTGTCAACATTTCAAAATTTCAAATCAATCAATCTGGAATTATTGAAAGGGAAAATCCCATAAAATACTTTAAAAATATGAAAGGACACAATAGTATTTCAAATATTCATAATACTAAAGAGAAGTTAGTACTTGATTTCTCTTTTTTGAAATTTAATTGAAATGACACAAATACCCTTATATATATTTTTTTTTAAAAAAATAAAAATCCCTGCCGACCGCCGCCACCAGCACTCCAGTGGCGGCCAGTAGTAGGCAAACTCCCCCCTTCTCCATTTTTCTCTTTCTTCGATGGATGCCGGCGCTAGAGACTGGTGGCTGATGTAAAATCCTTTCTCTAAACTCAATTATCCATACACTTAATCAAATCTTCAGATAATGAACAATATTATGACGTAAAAGAAAAAACCTAAACCCAAAGGTATAGTACTATAGTAGGGGGGGGGAGTTCAACTAACAATTGAAAACCCTATCATGGTTATTTAAATCAATGCAAATATCTACCTTGATAGAAAAGAACAAACTAGTCATTTAAAATTTATCATGGATAATAAAACATTTTCCATGTAATTGTACTCTACCTCATTTCAAATCAAAACAACGAGTAAGATTTTACATTGGATGAGAATATGAGATAAACTAGAAATATAACAGTAGAGATTCATAAAGGATAAGAAGTTATTGATAAAAATTTATGGACTATATTTAAAGAAATACAAAAAAAAAAGATTTAAAAAGACAACAAGAAATAACTAGACAAATAATTTACCAAGAAAAAAAGAAGTAACTCAAAAAGAAACTAATCGAATATTAGAAATAGCATGTGATATAGGATAAAAAACTAATGATTTATTTAGAATACTAAAATCTTCAGTAGAAAAAGAACAAAATAAAATAAAACCTTGATAATTATGATGAATACATTAGGAGAATTAGAAAAATTGAATCAAGAAGAAATCATGGGACAAGAAGAAAACGAGATTTTAGAAGAAATATGAAGAGAATTTGCATATATCACAACTATGAGAAATTCAAAAGCACAAATAAATATGCAACAAGGACAAGAAACAAATAATCAACAATGTTTTAATGTTCCAAGTATCAACAGTCAAGAAAATAATATAAATGATGCTTCGGCAAGTACAGTAATTAATGGAATAAGTAGAGAAAAAGAAGCATAAGTAAATAATTTATAGCACTAAGAACCATTAAAAACACCTAATATACCATTTGAAACGATATTTAAAAACATCCACTAATTCAAGATTTATACCAACACCTCTGGAACAATTTGAAACTAGATAAATACCAAATCAAGAATATGGCTAGATTTAGACTGTAATTTAATTTAGACAATGAAAAAAGATTAGAACGGACAAAATCCCAATTAATAGCATTGGTAGGAAGAAATATTAAGACTAATATGGCTAGAATGTTAATAGAAGCAAGTTTTATAGGCAACATACAAAATTGGTGGTGGAAGAGTAAAATACATTAATTCAGAAAACAAGCAAAAACAATAATAGAACCATATCAAAATAGAAAAGAATTATATTCATTATTAATAAAACAATATGAACAATTATTAAAAAAATTGGTCATATATCTACCCATTGTCCGGACCCAAAAAATTTAAAAAAATAATGAATACATTAGAACCAGCTTAATTATGAATATAATCCAGAACCTTTAGAATTTGATGAAGTGATATATTGTGAAATAGATCGATAGTTTAGAAATTGAAATATATAAATTAGAAAATATAAGTTATTTATTAGATTGTGAATCTGAATACTCATCAATTGAATTGAAGAAGTATGTCAATTTTATATGATGAACGTAGTAAATGATGAAGAAGGATCAAGTAATACAGAACATGATGAATTTAAAGAATATAGGAATACTTCAGAAGAAATAACAGAGAGAGAAATAACATTTAATAAAAAAAACAATAAAATTAAAAAAAAAAATTAGATATGAAACCAGAAGAAATAAAAAATGAGAATTTTATGAATAAGGTAAGTGGAATACTAAAATCAAAAAAAATGAAAAACGTTCTTTTGTAGTGTTAGAAAAGAAACATTCTATAGAATCTACTTTAAGAGAAAGTGTATCAATGATACCACTAAAAAGAAAAACATTAATAGAAATTGAAATATCTAAATTATCATTTAAAGATAAAGTCTCTCTCTCTCACACACAAACACACACACACAGAGATATATATGTTGTAGGGGTTTAATTATTAGTAAAAGCTTATTTTAAAGAAAGAATCTATTCCCGTATAGAATTAATAATAACAAATTAAATAATAATAAGTAGTCTATAAGATAATATATTAGGAATATTAACAAAAAATTTAATATATCAAAAATAAAATTTTACATTAAGTATGAATTTTGCAATATCTAAAGCAGATGAATAATATATCATAAATTAGAAGGAGTAAGATTATTACTAGGAGCAAGAACTATACGTATAACAACTATGGTTGGAATAGTATTTACTACTAAACGTAAAATATATAGAATATCTCATGGAAAAGTAATTATAGATAAATATCTCATGCCAGAACTACAAGAAGTTCCATTAGATCTACTAATATAACTATTCCACAATAATTACAAATAGAATTAGATAAATATAAACTATCATGAAACTACTCCTAGGGGAATAGAGACTAATAATAATATAGGACAAAGATGATTAAGAATAAATGCACCATCAACATCAACCTTAAATATAAATATAAATCCACATATTAATGCTATTATTCCCAAATTGCTTTTAGCATAATTTAATTCAATAGAACTTTTTTTCTTTATCTTCATCTATTAATGCTGTTATTTCTACCCATATTGCACCTTTCTTAACTTTTAGTCTTATATAATTATTAAATTGAGTTAAATATATTTTGTGTGTTTTTAGTTGTATTTGTGCTTAGTTTGAATTTATTGGTATTTTTGCTGATAATTATCATTTGTATTACTCCTCAGACTTAAAGTTCTAGATAACCCTATTCTTGCTAATGGTCTAGGATAATCTATCCTATGTATGTATGTATGTATGGTTGCAATTATTTATAGAAGAGTGGTGTAAGATACACACATATTACTTAAAACTTTTACAACATTTGAATAACAATATTTTAAATACTGTTACTACATTCTATCTATCTCTGTTTTTTTAAAAAAAAAAAAATTCTTCATACTCAAATAATAACATGATACAGTATTTTTTAATTATCATGACATAATTTCAGTACCCACAAAATCAATGTTAAATATGTACTGCCTTTAATTTTCTGTACTTCTTTAATAAGAGGTAATTGGATTTTCCACTTCAATTTCAAACAATGAATTTCATTTTACTCCCTCTAAATTTAAATTAATTTATAAATCATAACCTATTATTATTTAAATTCCAAAAATATAAATGTAGGATGTTATAGCCGAGCAGGTGCCATAGCACTAGTGAGAATAAATATTCTTAAACTGGGAATAAATATTCTTAAACTGGTGGAGGTTTTTCCAAAAAGTTGGTGACCATTTGGCCACCAATACCTTTCAATATATATCAGACAAATAAATATACATAAGTTAACACATTCTTAGACCATTTACAAATTTTATTAAGGAATTCACAACATTTTGTTAAGTTTAAACAACTTTTGTATGCCAAGTAAAAAATGCACACTATCAACTCATTTACAAGTTTTTTTAAGGAATTTACGACATTTGATTATATTTTAACTTTTGATTTCTTAAAACAAATTCACACTATCAAGTAATTTACAAATTTTGATAAAGAATTTACGATATTTGATTAAGTTTTAATAACTTTTGTTTTCCCTAAAAATTCACACTATCAAATTATTCACAAGTTTTGTTAAGGAATTTACACATTTGATTAGGTTTTAAATTTTGATTTCATAGAAAAAATACACACTATTAGGTTATTCACATTTTTTTTAAAAGAAATTCACGACATTTGATTAGTATTTAACAACTTTTGTTTTCAAAAAAAAAAAATCATACTATCAGGTCATTGACATGTTTTTTTTAAGGAATTTACGACATTTCATTAGGCTTTAACAATTTTTGTTTTCCCAGAAAAAAAAAAAATTCACACTAACAAGTCATTCACAAGTGTTTTTTTTTTTAAAAGGAATTTATGACATATGATTATGTTTTAAAAAATTTTATTTTCACAAAACTATCATGTCATTCAGAAATTTTATTAAGGAATTCATCACATTTGATGAGGTTTTAACAATTTTTTTTCTCATAAAAAATTTACAAATTGTTAAAATCCTGGTCAAATATAATGATTTGCTTAATAAAATTTGTGAATAACCTGATAGTGTGATTTTTTTTTTTTTTGAAAACAAAAGTTGTTAAAACTTAATCAAATGTCATGAATTCTTTAACAAAAAATATAAATGACATGATCATGTGCATTCGTAAATAAAAATTGCTAAAATATAACAAAATGTCATGAATTTATTTGTAAAACTTGTGAGTGGACATGAATAAAAGAGAAAGTGTTAACTTATATGTTTTTGCCTAACATATGTTGAAATGCATTGGTGACCCAGTGGCCATCAACTTTAGGCAAAACAAGTGGTGGGGGCTTAAACCCCATCACACCGCTTTAGAAATATTTATTCCCAACTAGTATTAGAGCTTCAGCGTTGGGAAGGGGAGATTGGCCGGTGGGGATTTTTTTTTTTTAATATATGTAAAATCATTTTTGTCATTTCATTTAAATTTCAAAAAAGACAATTAAGGTACTAACATCTCTTTAGTATTATGAAAATTCAAAACACCATTTTATCCTTTCCTATTTGTAAAATTCTTTTTGTGGGATTTTCCATTATTAAAAATTTGTCACCTTCATTCGTCCTTTACATATTTTGACAATACTTTTCCTGTCATTTTCCCTTTCAAAAAATATCAAATATTTTTCTGTCATGTTTTCTTTTTTAAAAAAATACCATTTAAAATTTCAAATTTTAAAAAGGTTGTCCTAATTTACAAAATATCAAATCAATACTCTTCACCAAAATGTAATTTTAAAATGTTGGTGACTCTACAATACTGCCACTTAAAAAAAACATAGGTCACCGGTGCTAGCATTCCCGCCGCCGTCTTAGGCCCCGATGACTGATTTTTTTGAGTCAAAGGGGTGAAGGTGACGTGTTATAACTTTCAAAATAAATGATTTCAAACATCACCCTCTTATGAATTTTTTTTCTTCCAAATATTGAAATTGTAAAAGACTGTTGTAAATAGCATCAATGAACTAGTAAAATACCAACTGTTGTACATGCTGTTTATACCAGAGTAAATGATTTAAAATATGGCTATCTTGTAGTTTCCCTAGTGTTGAAGTTATTTTTTTTAAAAAAAAAAAGTAATTGTAAATGATATTGATGAAATGGTGAAACACAATGTAAATATTGTAATATTTTAAATGCCATTGGTAAGGTAATGTATGATTTAAAACATGATCTTTTACTTTTATTGTTCTTTTATATATTAGTTTGCACTATTTTAGCATATAGATTTAACCGATGCATATGATTAAAAAGTTTATTTTAGTAAAAATAACACTCATTTATTATAAATAATTGATTTTCTTAAGATTTACAAATTAGTTATGTAACTCTTAGAAGCATAAATAAAAACCATTGATAATTATTCCCTCCAATCCTAAATATAAAACAACCTCACTTTTTCTTATATATTAAAAAAGTTAATAAAATTACTTTAAAATATTTATATTTGTTATTTTTTCTCCAAAATATTTTGTTTAATTTACAAACTGATATATAATCTAATGATATATATCATACTATATGATTACATAATTTATTTAACTTATTTAATCTTTTAAATAAAAGCCAACTATATTTTATATTTGAGACTAGAGGGAGTATAATGAAAAGAACGTGCCATGTGCTTGAAGTAGAATTATGAAATTGTATCTTACAATTTTTTATTTTTATTTTTATTTAAAAAAGATCGCAATAGAGCTCACCCTGAATACTCAAACTTGAAACATTCATTAGTTTAGTACAAAATAACACCTAGTTATAAAAAGAAAAACAAAATACATATCAGGTACTCCTGTCATTAATATAAGATATAGTTGGAAAGTTAATATTGATTATAAATATAAGATATAATTTCCAATCTTTTTCCTAATCATTTCATAACTTACCCCTTTTGATGATCCCTCAGCCATAATCAAGTAGGAGAAGGAAGAAGGAGATTAAGGAAAATAATGAGGGTGTTTTAAAAAATACATGTTATATTAATTAATTTAACTAACTTTCTTAATAAATCAGGTAAATATATTGCTCTTCTCGTTTTTAATATAAGACATACTTGTCTTTTTTAAAAGAAATTAACAAAGCTAAATAAATTTGTTAATCATAAGAAATAAAGTTTTTGGTCGAAATAGCATATGTCGTATATCATTTGATTATATATCACTTTATAAATTAGACAAATTAATTTAATATTAAAAAATATCAATACTTTAAATAATTTATTTAACCTCCTTAATCTCTTTGAAAAAATCAACTATATCTTATATAAAAAATAAATATATTAAAGACAGGAGGGAGTAAGAAAGTTCCAAAATGTATCCAACTAGACAGGAAGACAGAATTACAAATGCTAGAGTACAATATGCATCGCAACTACCTAGCAACTGGTAAATTGAATAGAGGGCTGACATTAGTGATGATGAGCTAAGAGGCAAGTTTGTTACCATCTGCAATTTTTTAGTTACATACTGAAGCGAACTTGAGAATCGACATCTTCCTTTTTAATCAAAGCTGAGATGGAAAAATAAACAGAACTGCCATTTTCAACAACTCTGTTGTTTCTTCCATTAAAGAAACATTAGGTTTGGTAAAACTTTATCCAATTAAAGATGAAACATAAGCAATTCAATTATGGAACCAAGGAATACTGCACTGAAAGATAGGAACGAGACATGCCGCAGCAATTTTCTTTCATGTCAATAGTTACAGTCTTTAAAAAAAAAAAAAAAAAACTGAGATAAAGCCAATCTATGACACACAGGAAGGCCAAACAACAACAACAAGCCTTATCCCACTAGCAAAGGTTGACTACATGGATCATACGATATTATTGTGTCTATCAATAAATTAACAATTCAAAAAACAAATAATCAATCCGAACAAATTTTTCAGTCAGACCTGATATGTTTGTATGCTTTTTCATTACTGGTTCAATCTACCTATGTTTTATAGGCAGGTTTCACAAAGAATCTCAAGAGAAAAACATACATAACTACGTATCCCAATCATCCATTAATTAATTTTCTCTAACTTGTTACTTTGTGATGCTTTGCCAGTTACCACATCACTGAAAGATATTGACTGGTGTTTTAGAGTGAAGCAGCACATGCTTCCCTCAGATAATGATCAGTGAGAAGCCTAGTACTGGGAGCAAAATGGGTTGCAGAGGGAACATCTATGTCCACGATATTATCGGCTACAGGTTCCAGAGAGAAACGAGATCTGATTGCCTTAATTGTTCTTTCTACAAATTCAGATCGAGGCAGAAATTCCTTCATTCGACATACAAAATCATTGTGGCCTCTAGCCTGCATGCAGAAAACTGTGTGAAAACAGCGATAAACCATTGAACCCCATCATACTGGTGGAAAAATCCTACTCCCTCCAATCTTTAATAAATGTGCCAGTTGAAGGGTTGGATTTAATCTAAATTTTAAAATATAATACCTTAATCCATTTTGCCTCTCATATTTATCACTTTTTCCCCAAACTAAATTACCTAACTTATAAATTGATATATAGAATGTTACACACGATATTTTAAGGGGGATCAGGTCACATTTGTTATAGTCAACTAATTTATCTTGTTATCTTAATCTACACAAATTAGTTAATGGCTCTTATATCAAGGACTGAAGGGAGTATATCCTAAAAGCAGTACAAAATTGCCAAAAGAGCAAAAGTAAAACATCCCTAATAGGCACAAATGCTACATCCAAGAAAATACAGAGCAAAATGAAACAAAACAGAGTAGGCACTAGATATAAGTACTCGTTCCTAGTGCCATTCAGTTCAGAGATTCTCGGAAATCAAACTGAAGTGCTTCCCATTTCTGTGAGGATAAGACCATTTGTCGAGAATATATAATTGTGGATATATGTATACATTTCATTCTCTTTTAACGTCATTTTTTCCAGTTCAATGTTAATCTACAAGTTATACCACAAACAAATAAGAAATCTCTATAAAACGCTCTTTTAGCTTAACTGACGCTAACACAGTTCTGAGGATTTATCATGATATGGTACATGTATTGAACATACTTAGCTAGCAAATCATATTTATTTTCTACATATAAGAAAATTATGGGCCTGTACTCCAACATATTTCGGAGAGCATTCATTCTCATTCTTCAAATCTTAGCTTTTAAGATTGGCTGACTCATAATGATATCTTGTGAGGGGATTGATCTGATACCAACGTGTCATCATGTGATATAAAGTTTCCATTGTCAAGTTTAAAACCAGTAACACATAAGAACAAGTGCACTAGAGACACTGGATGTGTCCTTAACATGCAACATTCAGTATAAGATGTTTTTTATGTTTTAACCTGCATAATGCAGGATAGTATCCCCTTCCTTTTTCTCTTTATGTAGAACCATAATCAGCAATATCTTAGTTCAATATTTACAGGAGTAATAATAATTCAAACCAACAAATTGTAGCTGGGTAACAACTAACAACAGGAATTAGCACTAACTGATTTCATCAAACTAGAACAAAAAATATTTTAATTTCAAAATTTTTTTTTAAAAAAAAAATTGAGGAAAAATCATTAGCAGTCACAAAAATAATTCCTTACAAGTCGGTAATTGGGAGCCTTTGCTGGTAACTTGAGGTAGGCCATGTTCTTGACCTCATAATCCCATAATAAAGATGTGTGGTGGACCCACTTGTGCTTGATTATTGATTGAGCATTTCCACCAAATTTACGATCACCAAAAACATAATCTACAAGGAAGGTGGAATCATAATTTCATTATAAGAATCTTGAAAACGATACAGATTTGATTCCATCAAAACTTCAATATATGACTCTTGAAAATAATACAGAACATTTTATAGACTTCATAATGTTCAGGGGGTTAAAACGTCCCAAATGCAAGACATTTGTGCTCTCTTTAAAAGGCCAAAATGATACTTTTGTTTTTTTGGATCTAAACCAAGGATTTGAAAAACAAAACAGCCCAGTTCACATTAGAAACTAATCAAACCACAATGATTAAGGGGCAACCTATGTACCATTCTCACAGAGTTGGAAATCACCAATCCCTTCGAAAACTTCACTGTACAACTGACCACTCCATGACATGATGGAACGGGGAAAGGGCTGAATATCTGGAACAGCTTCTTTATTGCATATGAGAGTAACAAATATAGTCCCTTGGTCAACAATAACAGTGCCTCCCCCAGAAAACCTTCTGATAACAGGAACCTGATCTCGCAACACAGACCTGACTTCAACAAGTTCTGAAAGTTTCCTATGTAGAACATCCACTTTCAGATCGACAATTTACTTTCATATTTATTCTAAACAAAAGCACAAAAGAAAAAAAAATCAAAATTTTCTTCTCCTTAAGCATGTCAGCAGCAGATCAAGAAGCGGACATTCACAATAATACTCAGGAAAAAAAGTAGACCACCAACAAACCACCTTGGTTCCAGACTATCCAATGTGAACCATCATAAGCTGGAATCCTTCAAGCTTAGAGTCAAGATAGTTGTAAATAAAAAGTCAATAACATGAGTGCTTCAAGGGGTGTGGTTAAACTTACACCCATTTGATATTAGTATATATTGGATACTTAAACCTACCTAAACAGACATTCAGTATGAATGATTTGAGCGAGGAAAAATGAATTAAATATATACTTCAATACCTAAGTTTTCTCTTTCAGAATGGTTTTTAAGAAAATGTTCATCAAATTTGCTTATTACAGCAAAACTATAAAATTTCATGGTATAAATATGTGAATGGACATAAAGAAAACAATTATTTTTAAATAAAATTAGCCACCTCAAGCCCAGCACAAGTGGTGGGGTGGGATGTGGGTAGAGGTTCAAACCATCCCAATGTTTGGAAAAAAAAAATGAATAAAACTGGGAAAATGCATATCTGAAATGAAAGATAAGAATAACATCAGACTTCAGTTCACAGAACCAATAAAACGAATGAAAACATACCCAGACAAACCCATCACAATGGCAGGGGAATTTGTCCCATCATTAATCAGACACCAATTATCTGAACTAGTTCGAAGCAACCGTTCCTCTAAGTGCAATTGTTCCAAAATAGGAACCCCTTTTAATCTAATCAGCTTCATCAATGGAATCCCTGCTTCTCTTGTCTTACCCACCAAAGCCATAGCTCTGTGCTTTGTTCCAACTTTGAAAGGAACCCACTTCTACTTCTAATGGACAAGAACTGAATCCAAACTAATGGAGAGAATAGTATTTTCTGAAACAGAATAAGAAATGGGGTGAGGATACTGTACCAAAAATGCTACAAACAGAAATAATGGTTGGGGGTTAGGTTTTAAGCAGGTCGAGGTTGAATGTGACAAAAGTTCAATACTGCCTGAACTCAATACCAGGGCGCTGTCCAAAGATACCTGGGGATTCCATTGAGGATCGAAGAATTGGAGCAACAACAATGAGCTTGTCGTCTGAACTCCGATTTTGGGGAATGATTGGGATTTCTGACTTTTGGCCCAAAAGAACAATTTTTTGTAAGAAATTAAAAAAAAAAAAATTGCTTCGTAAATGTATTTTTCGCTTGTCTTTTTTTTTTTAAAAAAAAATAATAATAACATAATAATTTTAAGATGTTTTCTTGTTATTGTTTTTTATTTCTTATTTTCAGCAGGAGTAATTAATGGAAATGCCAGAAAAATTCCAGGAATCTTGCTAGACAAAGCTCAAAATCAAAGAGCAAAATAATAGAGTAGCAAAGAAATTAAAATACTGCGAGAAGGAAGGCAAAAATGAGAGCGAGAAGAGAAATGAGGGAAGTACCAGACTAAGAATTGAAGACGTGGTTGGGAGGGAGACTCAATCTCTCACACATCGCAATGTCCATTTCCCTCACCCTTTCTCTCCTTCTTTGGAGAATCTTGGTTTTCAGTTCTTGCGCATAAAAACGAGGGAAGAACCAAGAAAACGAAAAGCTTGACACGTGTCTCCTAATCTTATTTATTTATTTTTTGAGTGAAGGTTCTCCTAATATGCTTTTTTTTTTTTCCTGGTTGGTGTAATACGGGGAAAACACTTTTTTACAATCACGTAAAATCGCTTAAGCTTTGCTCATATTATAACATTTGCTTATAATTTAAAAGGCAATATTTTATTCATGCTTTTTAGCGTTATATTATTCATACTTTTTAGTTCAACGGAATGCTTGATTCAGTTTTCTCGTTTTAAATTAAAATGAAGTGTGGTTGTGTGTGGATGAGTGATACAAGTGCCTTCTATCACTTCTTTACCAATTTAGTTTTAAAAACATGTGAAAGTGCGGATATGCCACAGTATTTAGCTAGTAACTTGTTAAAATTCTAATTAAATAGTTTCCTGCAAGAGTATTCATGGTTTATTGGCAATCTGCTGTTGTAGCTGAGGAAGTTGCTGTTGCCGCATGTGGGGCTGCTGTCGCATTTGTTGCTGCTGCTGACTGGATAATGAAGGTACAAGTTTAGGTTGCACAAGTATCTTACCCTCTGTAATGGGGATTCAACAATTTTCTTTTCAAAATATAAGATGCGAGTATAGAAATCACGATCTCCTAATAAGAACAAGAAATATTTCTCGATCAATCCTTTTACCCCTCATTCTATGAGAATCAGAATGATCATTTTCAATTAAGTTTGAACATGTTTGTCTGGAATCTGGACTCTTCCACTTCATTTTTTATTTACTTATTTATTATTATTTTTTCCTATTTTGATCTAGAAAAAATATTTTACCCAATGCAACATTCTTACTACAATAAAAAATAGATAATGATCATTTTGTATATATTTTTTTGCTCGGAAAACACATATCTATTAATTAACTGGGGAATAAACCACCAACAAAGCTACAACAGTTCAACAAAAATATGCGAGAGCAAACAACTGCATGAGATAAAACATATTGATAAAACAACAAGAACCAAACAGACAAAAGACCAACGAGTGGCTATTAGAGCTACTTAAAGAAAGTCATAACAGACACCCTGTTCGAACAGATCAGAAAACAGGGACAACCTCCAGGGTGATATCAGCCTCTTTAAAGTCCAAAGTTAGTAAAGAACGCAAAGCGAGTGATGGTCTCTCGACCCACCCAATCGGGTACACTCCTTTATAAGCTTAAATTGCTAACAAGTCAGCTACACGATTACCCCTCCTCGGGGTGAAAGAAATAGAAAACCCAACCTTGGTTTTAAAGAGATCAATAATGTCCTAGAGAGTGCTTCTACATGTCCAATCTGCATCATCAGGAGTCTGCGCGTCAACACAGTTATGCAAGAGGAGGCAGTCAGTCTCAAAGATGACCATATCGTGGCTCAAATCCGTAGCTAGCATCAATGCTTTTTTCAAAGCAAGGGCCTCCGTCATAAAAGCAAAGATCAACTTCAGTTTATCAACAAACCCCCAAATAAGTTGACCTTGGCTATCCTTGCAAACCACGCCAATGGAGGCTGTCTGAGAGTCTGCATAAAAAGATCCATCGCAGTTGATCTTCAGGTATCCCAAGGACAGGGCTCTCCATAGCTTAATCTATTCTGTACCCCCCCTCGAATTATCAATCTCAGCCTGTTTCATTTCCAGCACAGTCCAGAATTCATTGTTACTGTTTTGCGAGTAATTAATAACTGTGAAGGGATTAGTTGGAACCTGGTTAAAAATATGATCATTTCGTTGCTTCCATATGTACCAGAGAGTCTAGCAAACCAAAGAGATATCTCGTTGTGACCAATCTGGTTTCCCTGAAATGTTTAGCCACCAAGATTTAAAGTTTGAGATCCTATCCGTATCAGCTCTCATTCCTAAGTGGCTCCCAAACCATACACACCTAGTCCATGCACATTGGAAGAACAGGTGTTCTGTGCTCTCTTCAGTCCCATCACAGATTGGGCAAGTGTTTGTGTTAGACCTTCTTCGGCGGTATAAAGCAGTATTTGTTGCAATCTCGTCACTCAAAACTCTCCATATGAAATGTTGAACCCTGGGGATGACTTTTAGCTTCCAAATTGCCTGCCAGGAGGACGCCGACACACTAACCGATGGACCAGCCTGATTCCCTGCTGTATGCAGCCTACCTCTCTCTATGGTAGCCCAGTTTAACTGAGTAGGACCCATTAGTAGCATGCGGCCAGATGAGTTTATCCTCCAATCCATTAGATGGAATGGGGATTCTGTATATGGCCTGATGTACTTCGGCTAGGAGAAACTGAGAGATAGGAGATAGGTTCCAATTTCCATCCACTATTAGATCGCATACTCTTCCTTTAAGGACTTGAGGGTCGAAATTGCCTACCGGTTTCTCTGGGAATGTCGCATTTGGGACCTAAGGATCTTTCCAAATTCTGATGTTCTTGCCATTGCCCATATCCCACCTTATATCTTCCTTCAAAAAAATCCCTTCCTTCTAGGAGGCTTATCCAACACCATGAAGCTTTGGACCCTTTCTTCGCATCAATTAACTCTCCTTTGGGAAAGTAGATACTTTTCATTACTTTTGCCCATAGATCCTGAGGTCTAGCCATCATTCTCCATGTTGTCTTAGCTAACAAAGCTTTGTTCATGATCACCAAATCCCTGAATCCTAATCCCCCTTCTCTTTTTCCAGCCGCTAGCTTATCCCAGGATTGCTAATGCGTCCCTCCACCTGAGACTCTACCTTCCCACCTAAAATTGGAGAATATCCTATTTAGTTCCTTGCATAGCTGGATAGGGAATTTGAAGCATTACATGGAATAAATGGGTATAGCTTGGAGCACCGCCTTGATCATCACCTCTCTACCTGCAAAAGAGAGAAGGGAGTTACCCCAGCTTTGGATTTTTTTTATCACGCGATCCCGAATATAGGCGAGTGCTTGAGTCTTCGTCTTTCCCCAAATACTCGAGATACCCAAGTACCTCCTCGGGTCTTCTACCATCGAAACTCCCAAAACAGATCCCACCATTGCTTTTACTTCGCTGGAGGTGTTGCTGGAAAAGAAAATGCTAGATTTTTCTCTATTAATAATCTGACCCGAGGCCTTGCTGTAGGTATCAATAATATCTGCCAGGTTTGTGCATGTCTCTCTATTTGCATTCATGTAAAGCAAAGTATCATCTACAAAAAAACTGTGCGTGAGAACAGGGCAGCTATAACTTAGTTTAATACCTTTAACCTTATTGGCTGAATGGTTTTTTGAGATCATCAATGACAATACTTTAGCAACTAGAATGAAGAGGTATGGTGAGAGAGGGTTGCCTTGCCTAAGGCCCCGACTAGGCAGAATAGAGCTAACAGATTCTCCAGACAAACAGATATTCAGATGGACTAATTGCACACATTTCATAATCAACGACACCCAATCCTGACAGAAACCAAATCGGATTAGCACATTTTCCAAGAAAACCCATTCGACTCGATCATAAGCCTTGCTCATATCCATCTTTAATGCGAACTCATATTTGTTCCCAGACTTTTTCCGCCTTAGATAGTGGTAGACTTCATGGGCGATCAGGATGTTATCCTGTATGCATCTACCCGAAACAAAAGCCCCTTAGCTTGGGGATATACAACTGTTCAGTAAAGATTTCATCCTATTGGCAATTATCTTGGAGATAATTTTATAGAAGAAATTGCATAAGCTTATAGGACGATATTGAGATACATGTTCCGGCCTATCCACCTTGGGAATTAAGACTAAGTTAGTCTCATTGAGAGCTTGGACAGATGAGTTGCCAACAAAAAATTCAAGGACCATGGCACAAATTGAGTCCCCCACTTCACCCCAAGCATCTTGATAGAATATGCCAGAGAAACCATCTAGACCTGGGGCTTTGGATCTCCCGAGACTGAAGGCTGCCCTTCAAATTTCCTCCTTGGTTATTGGAAGTAAAAGGATCTGATTCATCTCCAGTGAAATTTTAGCATTTATGTAATCAAGGGCTTTTTCCATTTCACATGAATCCACCAAGGACATGAAGAGGTCTTGGAAGTAATGGGTAATATTCCGAGAAATTTCTACCTTATCTGACAGCTAGGCACCATTATCATCCTTGATACACTGAATATGATTTTGTCTTCTTCTCTTTATGGTAGAAATGTGGAAAAAGCGTGAGTTTTTTTCCCCACTTCAAGCTAATTAATTCTTGATCTTTGCCACCAGAATCTCTCTTCACAGGAAAGAGTCTACTCCAATCTCGATTTTAGCTCTTTAATGACATAGAGTGAGTCGCTTGTAAGTACCCCTTGGGGGAGAGAGGCCATCTGTGCTTTAATTTGGGTAATAATACACGCATTATTTGGGAACTCTGATTTACTCCACCTGATTAGCTTCTCCTTGCATCTATTCAGCTTGCCCAAAAAATCCGATAGCGCACCCACGGTACTTAACTGAGTCCTCCACCCACTATCCTTCACCACATGATTGAAGTCCTTATGGGTTGCCCAATTGGCTTCAAACTTAAATACCTTCTTTTTGCAAGTCACAGGAGTATGGAGTTGAATCCACAAAGGCAAGTGATCAGAGCCTATGGGTTCCATATGCAAAACCTAGAGATCCGGGAAAGAAGACCGAAGAGGATCATTCCCAACTGCTAGGTCGATCCTTTCTCTGATTGTGTTCGGCTCTTCCCTATTATTACACCAAGTGAAACGATGCCCATTGTATCCCAAGTCCCTCAAATCACAATCAGCTAGGAAACTGTTGAAGTTAAAAATCTTCCTCCATGCCCTTGGTCTACCTCCGCATTTATCTTCTTGAGAGATTATCTCATTAAAGTCGCCCACGCACATCCAGGAATCATCACCATTTGGCCCAACCTGCCGAACTTCTTGCTAGCACTAGTTTCGCAAATGCTCATCAGTAAGACCATAAATAAATCTCATGTATTGAGGGACTTCAAGTTCGCGAGATTCCATTAATGTATGAATGAAATTAGGAGAAGAAGATAGTACACTTACCTTTAACTACTCCGACCACCACAGGGCAAGCCCGCCACTGCTTCCAACAGGATCTACAATCCATTCCTCATTATATCTACATCGTCTTCTGATCTTTCGGACCACTCGCTATTTTTGCTTTGTCTCCATGAGAAAGACCAGATGGGGCTGTTTGCGAAGACATACGTCTGTCAGATTTCGAACTGTCAAGGCAGTCCCAAGCCCTTGACAGTTCCAGGATAGGCAATTCATTGTGAACCAGTGACTGGTTCCATCCAGCCACCGGCGTTGGGAGACAACTCATGCCTCTGGTTTTCACCTCCTTCTTGCCCTACAGAGATCCATTCAGATGGGAAGTCTATCTCACCCAAAGGCGAGTTGTTCTCACTGATGCCCAACTTAGACTCCTTCGGTTTCCTTCTAATAGAGGACTTGATGGCCCTATAACTCTTTCGATGACCTGTCTGGGGATGAGGTTGGACAGCAACAGATGGGGTTGGGGCAGGGAACTCTTCATTAGGAAATAGTTTGCGAAATCGTTTAGCCAGAGAGGCCTCCAACTCCTCCTCCAATGATTGGTTAAGATTACACTTCCTTAGAGATAGAGCTACTGATGATATCGGTGATAAGGCTAAGGTTGGGCTAATGTTTACACTAGTGGGCTCCTCCTCATCAGGAAATTCCACATTGTATGAATGGGCCTTAGAAGGCATTAATGGGCTTACAGCTGAAAGGTCCGAACCTTCTCTCTTGGCCCCAAGGCTCTGAGTCACGTGTTCCCCCCACTCCTCATTGACTATCGCAGAGTCCAATGGTTCACTTGCAAGGTCAAAGATTCTGATCGTGTGCTCTCTAACTTCGTCAGCTAAACAATTGTCAGACTGCATATCAGACTCCATACTTGCAGACAGTGCTAACGGTTCTGCACCCCCCTCATTCTGACACGTAATCACCATATTAGCTTTACCTCGAGCCTCACCCCCTATTTGAACTCCAGAGGGTTTCCTAAACAGGGCCTCTATGTTGACCGATGGACTCTTCCTGTGGTGGTGGAGTCGTCCTCCCCACTTCGGTAGAATGGGGCTTCTACCCAGTCCTCCCGCTGAAAGATTAGCTTATCTTCTATAGTTTTAACCGAAGGCGTGCACAACCATTTCCTGAACTCGCCATCCAGCCCGTCCCTTTCTCCGTTGATCGAGGACTTCAAGAATCTATTCCCCCTGTGACCGATACACCCACAGTTGTAGCAAAAGATCTGTAATCTTTCATAGTTGATAGACACCCAGGCATGCTCTTTGTTCTTCCGGGGAACCCAAAATCCCGTCAGGAGAGGTTCGTTCAAACATAGAAGGACCCTGACTCGAAGAAATCCTCTGCCCAGCTTCCCTCCAATAACAAGGTTCTCCAGCATAACTGTCTCACCCACTGCATCTCCCAGCTTGATCGCATTGTTTGAATCAAACGCCTCGAGCGGTAGACCATGGAACTACACCCAGAACGGAGCCTTGTCAAAGTTTACGTCATTCAACACCGTGCAATCTTCCTAAATCTGCAAGTTGAGAAGAAACCCTTGTATGGTCCATGGTCTCCCTTTAAGCACCCTAGCATAGTAGGTATTATTCTCGAAACGGAATAGAAATACTAAATGCTCTCTGTCTAATTCTTGAACTTCCACCTCTTTGTCCACCTGCCATCCCTTTTTAATCATTGAAATCACTATTGGGATGTTTAGACTTTTATTCGAAAAGATCTTACCTACCAAGGTGCCTCTATTAATGACCGCCTTACTTTCCAAGCCGAGGGTTAGCAAGGGGCCTATAAGGGTTTTATCCTTCACACCTTCTGCCATGTAGAGAATGTCAAAATACTCTTCCCTTACCCAACCCCACTACTGGAGAGTGATTAGGCCGGCTAGAGGACTTACAGACGAAGAGAACAGAGGCCAGAAAGGCTCAGACCACTGAAGCTACTCTCACCGAGGAGAGAAGGTTGATCCCTATTGTGAGATAATGATCATTTTGTGTATACAATCAAACCAAAGGTTAGTTTCTTGTTGATAGTGTCATGATTGTGTTGGCATCAGAAACATGTTTGTCACTCCCCTCAGTCCCTATATATAAAAAAGTTTTTCAACTGAATCATGAGAGTCTAAAAAACAAAAGGTAGTTGAATGTAACAATTATGTAAGCCCTGACCCTTCAAGGGCCGACCCTGATTCCCAGCTCTAATCTCAGCTTCGTCTTATTCATCATAAATATCTCTGTTTGTTTCTCCATGATCCATTGCTCATGTCTTTTGTTTCTTTAAAGCATTAATTTCATCACGTTCAATTGTGCAAGAATGGCCGCCAATTGCTTATTGGAATCCGATTGCATCTATGATGGTTATTGTACCATTATTGCAGCAAGGTCACTCTTGTGGGTTCTAGATTACGTGTGATGGGGAGTTGTTTTTCATATGAGGAATTTCACGTGTTAACCATGATACCCAATAGGTTCAAAGATTTACCACTCTGATATCAAATTGTTAGAACTTGCAGAATTTAAAATTAAGAATGGAAGGGAGAAATGATCTAGAGCTAGGATCTGTACTCTAGCTACTTTACAAATAGATAAGATAGTATAAGCACTGTTTCACAGATAATAACTCCTCCTAAACATAATCACTAGGCATGTATCCTCTTTCTTTTGGAGGAAACCACGAGAGGGCCACGTGTGTCCCTAACATAACATCTCACCCCTGGAAGAAGCATCCCAATCAAGTGGCAGCATTTGTCAGAGACAGAAAGTAGCAACGTCTGCGAAGCTAGTTGGATTACCGCACACTGAAATGAAACAAGAAAAATTCAGCACCGGACTAAGCTAACCAAAACCAAGAAACGTCCGATTATAATTTCAAGCACCATAAAGTTCAAATTAAGTAGATGATGATATTGCCAACTCTTATTTTTGTAGGATTGAGTTTGCAGCACAGAGTTTAAATTGTAGAGGACTGGAGAGCCCAATTGAGCCTTCTCTCTTTTCCTTTGCTTCCTATGTTCACTTTTTTATTTTTTAACTGACCTAGGAGATTTTATTTTATACCTCCCTTTTGCACTGCTTTAAGAGCTCAAAAGAGAAAAACAAAGGAAATGTTGCACGTTCGTTTTGTGTGTTTCCTTGGTATACCCTGCCCATTCCCCCAATTCAAGTTAACCATAAGTATCTCCTATTCATGCAAACAAACAAAGAATACCCACAAAACAAGCATGTAGCATATGCAGGCAGCAGGCATAAAATTTACAATGGTTGCAATCCTTCAATGAAACAAGTAAATTGTCCATTCTCATTCCGAACTTTAAAAACCGAGTTTGGAATAACACAGGATCAATTATACAAGTGTGATTTACAAATTTTGAGTGACTGTTTATTATATGCTTTTGATCCCCACTTATATCTCTGGCAACAAGACTTTCTTGTTACTTGGCTATACAAATTTGGAATCCACTGTATTCAAGACATTGACACATACTAGGACATCTTGGATATAAATTGCAGCTTTTAAACAGACAGATAATGAACCATACAATTTCAGGACGAATCATAAATACTTTTGAAGATAACCTCAAGCATCATAGTTCCATGGAATTTAATCCATTATTTTTTCAGTCATGTGGTCTTTTTGAATCTTCCAATTTAATTAATCGCAGATCCTCACATTGTAAAAGTGACATTTTATCTTATTTCTAGAACAAGGCTCGGTGCAAAGGTATCAACGAAGAACAATACTTTATTGACTAATAAGATTGTTGTAGATTAGTAGAAGAAATCAAAGAAAAACAAGAAACTAAGACGGCACTGATAACTTACCAGTTTCTTTTCCTGAAGCTGAGCAAGAAACCCATGTGGGTTCATGGCCCGAAAAACTAGGAAATCTGCCTTTCCAACGTATTGCCTTGTGTCAAAGCATTGTGAAGTCAGAATATCTACAGAATACTGCCTGAACCAACACTCCAATATAAATAAGCAAGACCAAAGCTAAGCACAAAAAAGAAATTACTCGTTATTCATGTGGTCTTGAGATATAAGACGAACTATTCGCATTCTCGCTCGCCAATTTGAGGCAAGCCTGGGACCCATAAAAAGCAGTCAGTAAATTTTTATAATTAATGCCAAGTTAGGCCAATATAGGTGACAATCTAAAGAAACCGATGATGATCTAGACAAGGTAGACATTTGGGAAAATCCCACACTGCTTCAACCATCTAGATATAAATTTGGAGCAAATGGTGTGTCATGAGAGGTTGAATTTTTCGTATGAGCCTTAAGGTAATTATGAAGAAATGGGAGAAATGTCGATCTACAGAGTTATGATCACTTCCATTTGCACATAATACGGAATACTCATGCACACTTTGCTCTGTTAAAAGCATGTCCTGCCCATGTAAACAATTATAGAAAGTCCAACCATAGACAATGATCCCTAGACTTCTTTGAAGAAAGAATATAACTTCCTGAACTTACGACTCAGAAGCTCTATAGCTCCGATAACCCTGCCAAGAAGAAAGTACTCATAAAATCAATACATGCCACAAAATTACAGGAATTGCCACTATTACGAATGAGATTGAAGAAAAAAGATAAAATTAATGCAATCGTCAAATAAGGATAACTAAGATAAGGTGAGGTAAACCAGATTATTTATTAGAAGCTTTGAGATCATACCTCTAGTCTGGTAATAAATACAGGCTGTCCTTGTCTATGCGCATATAAACTTCCCTACATGATTGCAACAATTGATATAAAACTGATGCAAAAGCATTCAAGAATAACAATAAGAAATTTTCATGACTCATGCGTTGTGGCAATTCCTACTTATCATGTAACGATTTACACTTATTTGTGGTTACAGCCAATGGGCAACATGGAATTGATTTATAGCATTTTGGGGGGGAAAAGAGGAAACTTCAATGAGGTTAAAGCAGAATTGTAAGGGTATGTTACATTTAATGAACCCACAGGCTATAAACACATAGTAGTAAGCATTTTTAGCAATTTTTTCCTCGCATCTTGCTTCTGGTGGTGATATCATCCATTCCACAATGTCAACATCCAGATTTACCAGAGATTAAGCTGGTACAAGTTACATGTTACGACCATTGCATTATGCGTGATAAATAAAAACTGAAAACGGTAGCAAAGCAAAAACAATATAACACAACCTACAATACAAACATTTATGGGTATATTAAATAGTGATAATGATAATCTAAAATAATGCGGACAAAAGTAAGGACAGAAAGGTCAGACATCTAAGGGATATAAGCTGCACTTGTCAACATCCAATGTTCTTTTAAAAGTTAATGATACCAACAGCAAAACAAAGACATGTTCCCACAAAATCTGGAATTGAAAAAACTACGGTCTCCTTTAGTGAACCATAACAGAAGAGGGAACAATTGCAATTAAACTGAAAGTTGCAGTTTGTAATAACAGTCTTGATTTTTCTTAAATAAACACTTCGTTTCATGTCAAATAACAATTTAGAATCAGATGGCCAAAAATTGATGAGCTGTACTGTAATACTTCAAAAACATATCATGCAAAAGCTCAAGCATGAGTCTCACAAAAAATAAGTGACAAATTATTCTTATCAAATCTAAAGAAACTGATGAAAAATACATGATGCTCAACTGATGCTGGACAAAATTCATTATAGAGAAAATGGTAGGATTTCAAATTCCATGCCAATTAGTCTAAAATTTTCTCAAGTAAGGAATAAAAATGCATGAAAGTCAAAACTTGAGAGACAGATTCACAAGGGTTAAAAAGGGATCAAGACAAACCTCCCAAACCTTCACATATTTTGATTGTCTAGATTGCATAGCACCGGAGGTCTGTTGTTGTAAAGGCACGTTAGCTGCTGCATTATTCACACCAAGTGGTTGCATCCCCTGTTGTACTTGCTGAGAATTTCCGGGAGTAGGAATCATTGTACCAGTCCCAGAAGAGAGACAACTGATGGACAAACAACAGATACCTTCAAAAAGGGACTTCTAAAAGAGAATTTTAAAGATTACGTGGCCAAGTTGAACATGCTAAACATATATTTGATCCAACTTGAGGCTGAGTGTTGTATAATCAAAATATTAGGATTTAATAGAATTAATTGTATAGAATTGTACATGACAGGCTCTTTATTATTTTCTATTTTCCCTAATATTATTATATCCCCCGTATTATGTTTTTCCTTTTTATATCATAGGACTGCTGTATATACTGTAATATTGTGCGGTCAATAAAAATTATCTTCAATGCAAAGACACGCAAGAAAAAAGCCACCTAATTAGCGACCTACCAATCTCAATTTATATACACTAAGGAAACCATCCTAAAACCCTAAAATAAGAGCTAAAATAGAGAAGACAATATGTTGTAGTGATGCTATAGCATTAAACTGTCCTATAAATCCTAGGCATTGCACTTGAATGGTGCTACCGTAGGGGCACCGCAACAATTCATGTCTAAGTAAACTGTCCTTTCACTCTCAAAACCATTCATATCAATGAAAGTAGCTGACTGCAGTGCAAAATCATATATTTGATATCTAAGAGTGTACGATGTGTTCAATCATTCAAATGATGCCAGAGGATCATACGAGTATCAAGCAAGCAAGTCTATACACATGACTATGGCATTTATAACTATCTTTTATAAGCGATGCATCTGTTATCAACCTTGTGGCATAGAAGAAGATACCGTCCCAGTAACTGGTGCAACAGGGCCTGCATCCACCTTGACAGGACTCTGATTTGAAGGTAGAGTTGTGATCCCTGAACGACTCAAAGCAGAACGGGCTTCCCTGAAACTTGCAGATATGGGAGTTTTCAGCCTGTTTGGGAACACGGTACCGTGGCTTCAACGCGCGATTGGAAGAGAAAAATCACGATGAAGGAAATTGGAGCGTCTGGGTTCACGATAAGACTAATGGGCTTTATGCATCAAAAGCAAAAGCTAGAAATTGGAGCTTTTAGGCGCAGTGGCGTTGAGGAGGTAGATGGGTTTATCGATGACGGACTCAAGTCGAAGAATCTCACCAAAGAGGACGTACAGAAGAAGATCAAATCGGAAAAAGAGGTTCACGAACTCAGTGAAGATGAGTCAGATGTTGAGAAAAAATTGAAGAAGGAAGCCATGAACAAGAACAAGGATAAAAGCTTGTCTTCCAAGAAAAAGAAGGAAAATGGAGTCCAACTTTTCTTCTTTTCTTTACGTGCTTCTTTGGCTCTTATAAAGCACATATGTGTTTTTTTCCCAACGAAGAACATAAAGAAATATGAAGCACATAAAGAAATATAAATAGATTTTTTTATATATTTTATTTATTTAAATTAAGTTATATGCTAAAATATTTTTTTACACCTAATATCTTAAATTAGTTGTTTTTTAGTCTTACATTTAAAAATATTTTTTTTATAAAACCAATATCTTTGTAATTAATTAATTTAAGATAATTAATTAATTTAAGATAGTGGGTGTAAAAATATTTTAAAATGTAACATACAAAAAGTATGGAATATTTTTTTTTTTCTCAAAAAAAAGTTTGGAATATGGATTCCTCATTTTTGTGCTTGAACTAAATTTGAGACATCGAACAAAGACCTCTAAATCCATATGATGAATATAAACAATTCGAGATAATTAAAAAATATTGGGCATTTCGAACCAAGTTGACTGCATTAGATGGGCCCTCCTCTCTTCTTGAGGAGACCAGGTTGGACTCTCTGGACAACAACACCTCACCATATTCATCGTAATTAGTGAAGCTCTTGGGGTTAACCCTACCATACGAGCCAATTTACTGCCTTTCTCATTCTCTTTATCATTATCATCTGATTGCTCCTCTGAGCCTGGCCTGTGGTGGTTGGAAAATGGTACTGCCCTTTCATGTTTGTGAAGGAAGAAGGGGTGAGGGTGAAGGAGAAGATCAAGAGGTTAGTTTTCTATGAAATGACACTTGAAAGAAGGTGGGACAAAGTTTTCGGTAAGGAAAATGGTTGTAAGAGTAATCAAGTCAAGTGAATATTGTGGTGAAAACTAAAGTTGCAAGTCTGGGTGATGGGAGAGAAGCTCTTTGGGAAGAAGGAAAATTTGGTGAAGAGTATGTGATATGGGTTAGGAGTTTAGAGAGAGAAGAGGGAAAAGTAGGTTTGAGCATGGTCACTATGGAAAGAATGAGATGGGAGGAAGATAGGGTTGATTGGATAAGAAGGAATGAGAAGAGAATTGAACGAGTGGAGAATTTTGATAGAAAGAGCAATGAGTGGGTGAGTTTTGAGTTTTATGTGATGGCTAGAAGCTGTGTTGAGGAGAATAGATGGAAGCTTGGCGTTAACTTATGATTTCAAGCACACAAATCATGTTCAAAGGATATGGAAGTGATTACTTGTTATTAATTCCCAAGTCTTATTTTGTGATGCTCTCCAATTCTTGATGCATCTAATGGGTACCTCATGGCCACACGAGACGCCTGGTTCACTTCCAAGCAAGTGATGGACGAAGAAGATGAACTAGAGGCCCTATCAACTGAAATAAGAAGAACTAATGATTGATGTTCCTAACAAAAATGATGAGAAGCGATCTTCCCATGGAAAAATCACCTTTCTCACAAATTCGTTTCCCATCTCTTTTGCCAATCAAATGTTTGCGACCAATGGAAAATCTATATTTTCTGTTTCCATTCCAAGATTTTCAACGAATCAAACAAGCCCTTATAGCATAATTGGTTGGAGGAAAATGGAAATAAAATTTTGGTAATTTTATTTTATTTTTTTAAAAAAATAAAAACTTAGGGCTTGTTTGATTTTATTGTTAAAAAAAACTAAAAAAAATAGTTTGAAAAAATATTTTCAATAATTGGTAATTAAAAACAAAAAAAAATATAGAATTTTTTAAAAAATAAAAAACCAAAACAAATTTTAGGTGCTTTTTTGTTTTTGTTTTTGTTTTGAGCCCTCACATATCAATTACTCAACACACACTGACATCAACCATTGCCATGTGATTGCTAGCGACAACCACAACCACGTCATCAATGACAACAACCACAACCACCACCTCACTCCAAGCAAATGTTTTTTTTTTTAAAAAAAAAAAACTTGTTTTTATAAACAATGTTATAAAATTTTTTGGAAAACCAAAAAAATAGAAAACATAAACAAAAAGGTCCTTAGGTGCTGAAAATTTTTCATACAAAACAAAAGAGGTAGGAAAAATGGAAGAAAATTTCATTAAAAATTTTCTATTTTCGATTTTTTTTGAAAAATTAATTTTCTGCTCTTATAATATAATTGATTTACACATTATGTTGTAAGTATGTCTCTAAACTTTATTCATAAAACTTAATTCCTATGATTTTGACTTGACTGTAGCTTCCTCTTTCAATTTTCAGTCTCTATATTTTGACTATTTAATTAAAATATGAGTTCTTATATTTGAGAAAATAAAATTATGCATTACCTGGAACAACCACTACTACAGAGTCACACATATATGATAGTTATTATTGACTATATATAATGGTTTCGAATACCCATCATGTATTGAGGCTTGATAAGTCCACGATATATGCATAATGCTGGTATATAAAAAACAGGCTTACTTAAACAACTATTATATAATGAGTAATGCTGGTATATAATACATAACAGTATCAAACAACTATTATTTTTTTAGTAACATACATTAAGGTTTTAATGTAAGAACCATGAAATTTAATAATAATAATAAATAATGGGTTCACGTAGACAACCATTATTTATTTAGTAACATAAATAACATTTATAGTTAAGAACCATGAACTTTTATATTATATGATGATTTTTATATAACAACCGTCACGTATCAATTTTAGACCCTTCATATGAAAGTTTCGGGGCTAGTGGGTAAGTGATTGATTATTACAAGAACACACACCAAATCAGGTGCAAGAGGGATTCTAATAATTCTATTGATCATTCTCTGCTTCATTACCGCCCTAGGTTTAGTTTTTCTCGTTTCTTTTTTAAAAACAATAACTTAAGAGATATTATTGTATTATTTGGTCTTTAAATTTGGAGGTTCGTGCCAAACTTACAATTGGATGAAGTTAAGCAATAGTCGATACCGGTGTAGGTCAATTTGGCAATCTTACTGACCTCAAATCTTAATATAATAATGTCTTGATTTGGTCTTTACATTTGGAGGGTTCGTCTGGTTACACATTCAAACTTTGTTACCCCTTCGCGTTGGTTGAATATAATAGTGACTTCACATTTAATTTATGGGATTTTTGAGCGGATCGATCTATGTAAAATATGAAATAATTAACTTAATTATGAGCCCAAAAAACTCGGTTTATAAAGTTTCTTAATTAACTGAGAATAATTTATTTCTTATAGTTTATTAATTTGAAACAACTTAGTCCTTGTATATATATTTTAAGGGTGAAGGATAAAAAATACACATGACCTTTACCCTAATGATCGTCCAGTACTACGACCTTTTTTCTGGATAAAAAATACACACGACGTTACGTTTTATGATAAAAATACCACAAGCCATTAGTTGACCAACGTTGACCGTTAACTTGGACAAAAATAAACAGTAACTCGGGTGAAATTACCATTTTGCTCCTAGTTTTAATTTTTTTAAAAAAGCTAAAATAACCCCTCCCCGTCGGTGGGCCCCACCACCGTCGGCCGTCGCCTCTCCACCGCCGTACGCTGGCAGCCTTTTTTTTTTTTAAATAATTTTTTTATCAAAACAAAAAACTAAAATAATCCCTCCCCATCGGTGGACCCCACCACCAGCCACACAATCGCCGGCGACCTCCTCCAGAAGCCTTTTTTTATTAAAGAATATTTTTTTAAAAAAACTAAAAACTAAAATAACTCCTCCCCGCCGGTGGACCTCACCGCCGGCCGCCGCCCTCCCCACTGCTGGCGGCTACAGTATGTACATATGCTCTATTATTTATGCATCTGTATATATACGTAAAAAAAAGACCACCGAAGGTAGCCGCTGCCGCCGGCTGGCTGTGGGGAGGGCGGCGGCCGGCGGTGGGGCCCACCGGCAAGGAGGGGTTATTTTAGTTTTTTGTTTTCTTAAAAAAATTATTTTTTTAAAAAAAAAGGCCGCCAGAGGAGATCTCTGAAAGTGGTTGCTAGCAGAGGGGATGGCAAAGGCCGACGGTGGTGTGGCCAGTGGTGGGGCCCACCGGCGGGGAGGGGTTATTTTAGTGTTTTTTTAAAAAAAAATAAAAAAAAAATTAAAACTAGAGGCAAAATAGTAATTTCAGCTTAAAATTAGGGGCAAAATAGTGATTTCACTCGAGTTACTGTTCATTTCCGTCCAAGTTAACGGTCAACGTTGGTCAACTAACGACCCATGGTATTTTTGATCCTAAAACGTAACGTCATATGTATTTTTTATCCAGAAAAAAAGTCATGGTGTTGAGCGATCCTTAAGGTAAAGGTCATGTGTATTTTTGGCCCATTACCCTATTTTTAATTCAGAACAAATCTAGATTAGCTTCTAAAAATAGTGTGTGGTCTATAAAAATTGATTAGTGGGATAGATTGTTAGAAGGCGTTCTCTTTGGCTCATGCCAAAACCAAGGTCTTGGTGAAAAATGAGGATTTTGATCGAAGCTTTTGCTGATTTGAATTTACTTGTTTTAAGTGATTTTTTGTTGTGCGAGTTTCACCTTCTATAAGTACGATAAGTGAATAACTTTTTTTTCTTTTTTTTGCGCCTTTTTTTGGGGGGGGGGGGGGGGGGGGGTTTGACAAAAACAAATGATGGTTGCACCCCCACACATACGGATAGGTTAGTCAAGGAAATTTTAAACAAAACGTACGATTCATAGTTATATCATGATATAATATTATTACATAGCCTCATTGTAAATTAGGGTCTTTTCAATAGTTCCTCCAAACTCATCAGGTATAATTGAGACTCATTTTCAGCGCACAGATTTCAATTTCTAACACATTATAAATAAAAGCATATCCTTATGTATGTCAAGTACAATGCTTTTGAAATTGATTTGTTCAGTTTGAATAACTATATTAAATTATCGGGATGAGGTAGGTTCTAGTAAAGGATAAGTTTGATCTTGAGGAAGAAGCCATTATTTTATACTGCTTTCACAACACGCGTACATGATTATGGATTAATTAAGATATCTATATCAAGAAATGGTCAAACAACCTATGTTAATCAAGATTATCTTTTATATATATATATATATATATATATATATATATATAGTTTGTTACCAAATTTAAAATGCGAAATGATTCTGTTCTCCTCTGACTTTGACTTTAAATTGTACAAACCTAAAGATTTCTTGAACCTTCCTCTTAGCTTCTTTCAATGTTTATCGAATTCAAACAACTTAAAAAAATGTGCGGGATGTGCAAGGAAATGCAATAAATCATGAGTGTCTTTTTTTAGGAAACTATTTACCAAAATGCCCCAATTTTAAAACTATTTCTTATTATACCCTTCTTGGAAATATATTTCCTCTCTACCCCCATTTAGTCGACTAAAACAGAACTTTAGTCGACTAAATATCGAGCCTCTTTTTTCTTTTTTGAATTTTGTCGACATTTAGTCGACTAAATCCTGGGATTTAGTCGACTAAATCCTGGGATTTAGTCGACTAAATGTCGTGGAGTTCAAATTTTTTTAAATTCCCCTAACATTTAGCCGACTAAATCCTGGGATTTAGTCGACTAAATGTCGTGGGGTTCAAATTTTTTTAAATTCCCCCAACATTTAGTCGACTAAATCCCAAGATTTAGTCGACTAAATGTCGACAGTGGGTTTTTTTAATCTATCACAACCAATTTTCCCTTATTCTTTAATCCCTTATCTCAATATTATCTTTTTATTTTTCTTCTTTATTTTGTATTATGAGTTAAATAATATAGGAATTAGTTAGTTAGTTTAGATCCTAGGAACAATTTAATTCAAATCCTATTTTTCTGATTTTCCCGATATTATATTAGAAGAATAACTTCTTATATATTTATTTAGTTATACCGATATATAGGTAATTTATCCCTACAATCTCTCAATATTTTTTTTGTTTGTATATTTGAATTTGAATGCACTAATTTGTTAAACTTTGGGAAAAAAGCTGGGATTGTTATCTTCAACACAAAATACAAAAAACTGGTAATTGTTTATTATTATTATTATTATTTGCATTTTGTGTTGAAGATAACCATCTCAGCTTTTTTTCCAAAGTTTAACAAATTAGTGCATTCAAATTCAAATATACGAACAAAAAAGATATTGAGAGATTGTTGGGATAAATTACCTATATATCGGTATAACTAAATAAATATATAAGAAGTTATTCTTCTAATATAATATCGGGAAAATCAGAAAGATAGGATTTGAATTAAATTGTTTCTAAATAATAGGATCTAAACTAACTAACTAATTCCTATATTATCTAACTCATAATACAAAATAAAGAAGATAAATAAAAAGATAATATTGAGAAAATGGATTAAAGAATAAAGGAAAATTGGTTATGATAGATTAAAAAAGCCCACTGTCGACATTTAGTTGATTAAATCTTGGGATTTAGTCGACTAAATGTCGGGGGAATTTAAAAAAATTTGAACCTTACGACATTTAGTCGACTAAATGTCGACAAAATTAAAAAAAAAAAAAGCTCGACATTTAGTTGACTAAAGCCCTGTTTTAGTAGACTAAATGGGGGCAGAGAAGAAATATGTTTCTAGAGAAGGATATAATGGAAAATAGTTTCAAAATCGGAGCATTTTGGTAAATAATTTTCTAAAAAAGGACAGAAAAAAAAAACTAAATACAATACGTGCATACTCGAATAAACTTTTTAATATCAAACATCATGAAGGAAATGGACATAAAATATATAATTATACTGTCAGATCAAACACGCAACCCCAGCAATGAATATAAATCAAAGGACACAATGAATATACTTTGGGAAAAAAGCCAAATGCAATATGTGCATACTCGAATAAACTTTTTAATATCAAACATCATAAAGGAAATGGACATAAAATATATAATTATACTGTCAGATCAAACACGCAACCCCAGCAATGAATATAAATCGAAGGACACAATGAAGCTCACAACACATAAACAAAGTGTAATAAGTAGTGAGAGAGAGATGTACGTGACAAGACCTCGATCTTTATTCAAAAGGGATCCTAAAGCTCTTTCACAGCCACCAGAGGGACCGAATTTAGGGTTCCTAGTACTCCAGGATGAAGAAGCTGAGTCATACTGTTGTTTTGGTCGGTGGAAGAAAGGCGTTGGCAATCTGCCATTCCCACAGAACAGAAACTTAATTGTTTCTTTCACAATGCACGCTGGTTCCTCCTTAGTTTTACTAGATCCAGCTATGTTCATTCCTGTTCTTAATCAACCTTTGTCTTCTAATCTCTACTACGTCATTGGAAGGAAATGGAATTTTCCCGGGTATGTTTAAATAATGCTACCTCTAGTTGTTAATATAAGAATTAGTTGATTAATTTAGATTGATTATAAAAGTTAGTTATATTAGTTATTTGTAATAAAAAATAGGGTTGTTTTTCTAAACTACCATGTTTTATCATGACTATCTTGTATAGAAACTCCTTAATGTGTATACCAGGGCGGACCCCGGGAGGCTTGGGGTGGCTCCCGTCCCCCCTATTTTTTTTTTTAAAAAATTATATATATAAGTTGTTAAGGATTTTTCTATGATTCGTGAACAACTTCTTCAAATTGAAAATTAGCAATCCAATCTATTGGACCTGGCCTGCTCCAGGTACATTGAGGGTTATACCCTTTATTTGAGTATTGGATATGCTGATGATCATGCTTTCATTTTCTTTTCTCTGGCTTAGCCTAGACGTGCCTTCATTATTTGATTTGGAACAATCCTCTATTAATTTTATAACATCGGCAGTCAACATAATTGCCAGAAAAGTTACTACAATAATTACAATATCTTTTCATTAAATAATCTCTTCGTATTTTTAGCTTAATTTTCTTAGTCTATAACTGGAAAGTCCATTATTTACTCTCTTATTATTGATAGAATGACTAGATTTGTAATCAATCTTCTAATTTCTATAGTGGTACTAAAAGATATTTCTTTGTTATGAAGATAATAAAAAACAGGCTTCAAAATAAAATGGAAGATCAATATATTGATGATTTTTTTATTACATACATTAAAAAAAAAAAATTGTTTTGAGTTCTAGCACGGGTTCAATTATAGATGAGTTTAATAATTTGAAAATACATAGAGTAAAAGTCAAGTGAAGTTATATTAATTTCTGTAATAGACTTCTTTCAATTTTTGTATATTACGAGTAAGTTTGTATTGTATTTCAAACACTTTTATTTATCATATACTCCTTTGATTCTAAATATAGGACATAATTTGTATTGCAAATTGCACTACAAATTATGTCATATATTTAGGATCGGAGGTAGTAGCATTTTTTATTTTCACCCCCCGTCGTTAAAATTCTTGGGTCCGCCATATCGCGTGTACATAGGATACTTTTGAAAAAAATAATAAATTTGGGAGACAAAATGGTTTGGGTCTTATATCTAGAACCAAATCCAATCCCCAACTAGCTCTTCTATTAAGCACCGGATGTAGCATTTCATATTTATTTTACTTTGGTAATTAGTTTAATTGCATCATAACTCCACGTGTTAGATGTGATGCAGTGAAGCAAGCACATGTTCAAAGGAAGAAGACTTGGGCTCATTTTTGTGTTGCAATTACATCCAGGATGTCAAACCAAAACCTCTAAATATCTCTGATGAATATCAACAATTTGAGATAATAAAAAAACGTCGGTCATTCAAAGCCAAGTCTGTAGCATCAAATGGGTTCCCTCCTCTCTTCTTGAGGAGACCAGGTTGGACTCTGTGCACCAAAACACCCCACCATTATCATCTTACTGAAGCTCTTGGGGTCAATCCTACCTTACGAGCCAAGTTACCACCTTTCACCTTCTCATCATCATCATCATCTGGTCGCTCCTCTGAGTCGGTGGTGGTCGGAAAATGGTACTGCCCTTTCATGTTTGTAAAGGAAGAAGGAGTGGGTGTGAAGGATCAGATGAAGAGGTCAGTTTTCTATGAAATGACACTTGAAAGAAGGTGGGACAAAGTGTTTGTTGAGGAAAATAGTTGTAAGAGTAATCAAGTGTTTGTGAATATTGTGGTGAAAATTGAAGTTGCAGGGCTTTGTGATGGGAGAGAAGCTATTTGGGAAGAAGGGAAATTTGGTGAAGACTATGTGATGTGGTTTAAGAGTGAGGAGAGTGGAGAGAGAAAAGTAGGGTTGAGCATGGCCACTATGGAGAGAATGAGATGGGAGCAAGAAAGAAGTGATTGGGTGGGAAGGAATGTGAAGAGAATTGAAAGAGTGGAGAATTTTGATGGAGAGAGTAACGAGTGGGGAAATTTTGAGTTTTATGTGATGGTTGAAAGTTTTGTGTTGAGGAGAATGGATGGGAGCCTGGTGTTAACTTATGATTTCAAGCACACAAATCATGTTCAATCGATATGGAAGTGATTGCTTGTTATTAATTCCCAAGCCCTCTTTTGTGGTGCTCTTCAATTTGGTTAATATAAAATGTGTGTTTAAGAAAATTAAAAATATCTTTTTTCTTTAAATTTTAAGAATTGTATTATGATCGAGAAAAAAATATAGAGATTTCAAGATTTTTGTTTTTTCAAGGAATAATTATGTGTTCTAAAGACTCCTAGCACAATGTAGCTAGAGATTTTCTCACGTGCCATCTTTTCCATGGGCTGCGTTGTAAGTTGTAATGCTACTACCACCAACAATACAATACAATGGCACCGCCAGAAAGCAAGCTTGGGTCTGAATTAGATTTACGGTTCTAGCGATAAGTATGGTAAAGGAATAATATCGAACCAAATTTTAATTGCTCAAAAGAGGTGAACAAAACCGTACCAAATTTCGATGATTGACCATTCAATTTGGTTTTTTAGTTTGTCTTCATTTTTTCCCGGCTTTTTCAAGTGTTTTCAATTTTTGGTGTTTGGTTTGATTATTATAAAAATATTTACTAATTTTGGTGTTTGGTATTATTATTATAAAAAATTTGAGAAAAAAAATAGAAGGAAGAGAATACTAGGAAGAAAAACCTCTTAAAAAAAAATTTTAGGGGTTTTCCTTTATAGTATTGTTTCCTTTATAATTCTCTTCTCATTTAAAGAGAGGGTTAATGCTTAGTTTAATTTGGTTTCATGTCCAAGACCCCTCAAAACTTTGGTAGAAGTAGTCACTTGCTTTTTGTTTGATATAATTATCTGACTTAGTTAGTTTCAAACATTGTTAGACCAAATTGGGTGTAACTATGACAAAGTTGTTTTTGCATTCATATAAACTCAAATTTGAGACCTCATGTTTAAACATAAACAGTCAAAATCCCTTCCACCAAGATCAATTTCGCTGGTTGGCAGTAATTATTTGCTTTTACATATCAGATGCTGATTTATATCTTCTGGGGATTCCATGCAGCTGCTGCATGTGGCCAATCTGCTTTGGCTGCTCTTGCATTTCTTGCTGCTGCTGACTGGATAATTGTGGCCTAAATACCCCATATCCTGTTTGCATAGCAATTTTCAGAGAAATAATGGAAGTATCAACAAGATGTCATTATTGTTTGGAATTTCTTACAAGAATTGGGTTTGTCAAGATGATTTAGAGTAGAGCAGTAAGGAAGGTACAAGTTTAGGTTGCACAAGTATGGACACAAGTATCCTACCTTCTGTGAATGGGGATTTAACAATTTTCTTTCAAAATATAAGGTGCAAGTATAGAAATCATGATTTCCTAATAAGAACAAGAAATATTTCTCGATCAATTCTTTTACCCTTCATGCTATGAGAATCAAAAAGATCTTTTTCAATAAAGTTTGAACATGTTTGTCTGATATCTAGACTCTTCCACTCATTTTTCATTTACTTATTTATTATTATTATTTTGATCCAGAAAAAATATTTTACACAATACAACATTCTTACTATGATAAAAAAAATAGATAATGATCGTTCTATATATATAATCAAACCAAAGGTCAAATTCCTATTGACAGTGTCATGGTTGTGTTGGCATTAAAAACAAGTTTGTTATTGCCTCAGTCCTATATATAGAAGAGCTTTTCAATTGAATCACGAGAGTCTAAAAAACAAAAGGTAGTTGAATGGAATAATTATGTAGGAAATTTAATTTTTTTTTCCTTTCAAAAATGCCTCTATTTAAGAATGAGCGAGAGTAATAATAAGAAAAGAATGAAAGAGAATGTATGTAGTTTAATAATTAATTAAGGGAAAAATGAGAAAAAATGCATTTATTATTGAGACAAACTCAAAAGGGATCTTACATTTAGGGACAAAACACGTTAAAAAAGGCTCTTATATATAGAGAGATGGAGGGAGTATGTTATATGTGTGAAAATAGGTGTATCTAAGCCGTATAGTTTATTCATCTCCAGGGAAAAAGAAGAGTAGCTCAACTGTGAGACTTACTACCATGTGAGTAGAGCATTCAATGGAAGAGTCAACAACTAATTGAAATGTATTTAGCTCGACAGTATAATAAACATAATGTTGCATGTAATAAAGTCAACATACTTCATAGAAACTAGTGCTTTTTATGTGTAAGCAAATTGATTATGGAAGAAAGTACCCGATTCTCATGAAAGGGAAGAAAATTTATTGTTCAAGAGGCTTGAGTTAATAATATGTTAGAACTTGCATAATTAAAGATTAAGAAGGGAAGGGAAAGATAATCTAGAGCTAGGATTTGTACTCTAGCCAGTATTCCTAATAATTGCTTTACAAATAGATAAGATAGTATAACCCCCGTAAATAGATAATAACATATAATAACTCCTCCCAAACATAATAACTAGACATTTGTCCTCTTTCTTCTGTAGTTGTGATTCTTGAATTCAGCACCCTGTCCGATTGAAGAGTAAATTCCCAGTGTTCATTGATGGGACGGGGTTGGACTGAAACTTGATTATCATAGCCATGTGTTGGTTTAAGCAAGGAAACATGGAATACTGGGTGAATGCAGGACCCAGGAGGAAGTTGAAGTTCATATGCTATTGCTCTAATGAGTTTAACCACACAGTAAGGACCAAACTAACGGGCATAAAGCTTCTGAAAACGCTGTGCTGACAATGATTGTTGATGGTAAGGCTGAATTTTAAGGAATATCTCTAGGCTGGAATTCCACAAGGCGCCTATGTGAGTCAGCATAATGCTTCATGTGCGTTTGTGTATCCTGAGGATTTGATTTAATTAGATCTAAAAGAGCATTTCTTTTAGTAAAAAAATCCATCAATTTTAGCAATATGAGAGGTATCAAGCACATGGGGAACCAAAACAGGTGGATCCTTGCCATAAACAATTTTGAAAGGAGTATAACCTGTGGAAGTGTAAAACCTTGTATTATAGGAGAATTCTACCCACTGGAGAAAACGAAACCAGCTTTTTTGATGATCATGACAAAAACAACGGAGATATGACTCACATTTGTTCACAACTTTTGTTTGACCATCCATTTGAGGATGATAAGAAGTACTCATTTTCAATTTAGTTCTAGAGAGTTTGAACAATTCTTGCCAAAAAGAACTTAAGAATATAGGATCCCGATTAGAAATGATAGTGTTAGGAACAACATAAAGGCGAACAATCTCTTTACAAAATAGAGCAGCCACTAATTTTGTAGTAAAGGGACGTGTAAGACCAAGAAAATGTGTATATTTGCTAAAACGATCTACCACAACCAGAATCACCTCAAAGCCATGGGATTTGGGTAAACCAATGATGAAGTCAAGGGAAAGATCTTCCTAAATATGGTGTGGAATAGGTAAAGGCTACAACAAGCCGGCAGGAGATTGTGGCAAATATTTGTTGTATTGACAAACCAAACATTGCTGAACAAAGCCTTGTACTTCAACATGTTGCCAAAAATAGTAAGGCAGTAATCTTTTAAGAGTCTTGAATTTCTTACTTTTCGTGGAGGATTAGATCCAATAATTGGTGGTCTATGGCTAACTGATATTACATACCATCATTCGAAAACACCACCATGACCACCAACAAAAGAGGCGTGAACTTCAGAAATGAGCAACTGAGTAAGTGGAGAACTGGCAGGAATTACCGATATGTTTTTATGATATAACCTACCAGAAACCAAAAAGTAACTAGAAACAAAATTCAAGTCTATTTGAAGAGATTGGATGATTTGATTGGTGAAGGAATCTTGCTCCAACAGATATGGTAGGGTGTCAAATTTAGCAATATGTGGGACTGCCAAATGAAAAAAATCACCAAAATGTGGATATTGTGATAGAGCATTAGCACCTTGATTAGCCACTCCTGGTTTGTATACAATATTAAAGTCGAATGGGAGGAGTTTTAGGAGAAGATGCTGTTGTGCTAGTGTAGTAACCCGCTGTTGCATGAGATATTTTAGACTGAAGTGATCTATATGAACTAGAAACTTGCGTCTAAGTAAGTAGTGTCTCCATTTGTTCAAAGCCATGACCAAAGCAAAGAGTTACCAATCATAAACAAATCTATTTTTGGTGTGAACTTGATAATCCCTTGCTATAATAAGCAATAAGATGACCATCCTGCTGGAATATTGCTCCAATGCCAATAGAGGATGCATCACATTCCACAATAAAAGACTTGGTGAAGTCTAGTAATTGTAAAATAGGAACTTTAGTAAATACTACCTTAAGATTTTCAAAAGCAACCAAAGGAGTGCTATCTCACTGAAATGCATCCTTTTTAGTTATATCAACAAGGGGTTTTGCAATCTGCCCATAATGAAAGGCAAACCTTTGATAATATCTTGTAAGGCCTAAGAAACCACGAAGTTCTGAAATATCTTTTGGCAAAGGCCAATCATTGATAGCAGTAACTTTGTCAAGATCAACCGAGACTCCTTGAGTAGAAATAATATGGCCCAAAAAGGATATATCTAATTGAAGGAAGTCACATTTCTTGGGGTTAGCAAAAAAGTCATGTTGATGTAAAGTTTGCAATATGGTGTTCAAATGCACCATATGATCTTCAAAGGTCCTTCTATACACCAAAATATCATAAAAAAACACCAAGATAAATTTTCGTAAGAAAGGATGCAACAAATAATTCATTGTAGCTTGGAAAGTAGCATGAGCATTGGTAAGACCAAAAGGCATGACAATGAATTCATAATGACTCGAATGAGTACGAAAAGCTCTTTTAGAAACATCCGAAGGAAGTACTCTAATTTGATGGTAGCCATAACGGAGTTCAATTTTAGGAAAAAATTGTACCCCATAAAATTCATCACTAGTAGGAATGGGGTACTTATCTGGAATTGTAAGACGATTGAGCTCACGGTAATCAACACAAAACCGCCAAGTAGAATCTTTTTTTGGTACCAACAATAAAGGACTAGCAAAGGGGCTAACACTGGTTTGGATAAATCCCTTTTGTAATAAGTCAGCCACTTGTTTCTCAATTTCATCCTTAGGAGCAAAAGGATATCGATACGGTCTTATATTGGGTGGAACTGTAGTAGGATAGAGGGGTATGGCATGACTGTGTCGTCGAAAGGGTGGTAGTGTTTGAGGCTCATGAAACACCGAAGAATAAGAGTGGAGTAATTCTTCTAATCTTTCAAACCGCCGAACCAATTCTTCACACACAAAGCTACATAGGGAGGCTAAAGTGACTTACCAAGAGATTCCCTGTAATTTATATTTTTTTACTAGCAACCTAGAATATAATGAACATTTGCTACCAATTTGCTTCTACCGTGTTCAAAGATGCCAACCATTTAATTCCTAGAACCATATCTACATTTGCTAAAGAAAAAGGGAAGAAGTCGTCTTTAATGGTTAAGGCTTGTACCTTAACTTCCAGTTGTTTGCAGATGGATTTACAAGCTATCATGGCATCGTCCCATACCTAGACACTAAAAAGAGGGAGAGAATGCATTGTTAATTGCAGGGTCTCAACAATTTTGTGGGAAACAAAATTATGCGTCAAATCACTGTCAATGAGGATTAATACTGATTTAGTGCCTATATATAGTCCCTCGTACCTTCATAGTAGTAGCTAAAGAATTGCATGGAGGGAAGTTTCGCTAGACCAGTGTTGCCACACCAGAATTATCGATCTAGTCATCTTCGGAAAATGCCAATGTAGCTTCATTGTCATCAGTATCTCCATAAGTTTTAGCATCAAAGATTTGCAACGATGACCTAGCATAAATTGCTTTCCACATCTAAAACAAAGTCCCTTTTCTCTTCGGAATTGTTGCTTGGCGTTGTTGCAAGCCAATACTTGCGCGTTGATTGCGGATGAGGGCCAACAGTTTGAGTATGACGTTGGCGTGAAATTGGGAACTAACGACAATGACGACGGATTCGGATAAGAGCTCGTCTGATATGTGTTGGTCAAAAAGTCCTCCTGCTGACGTGGCACAAGCATTTTATTATCTCAGCAATTATTGGAATATTTCGAGCCTTGTGAAAATTGCGTCGTTGCACGCAAGAATTAAGATTGTGGATTAGACCACACACAGAGGCGGAGCCACGTATTAAGATTGCCCCCCTTGAATTTTTCGTTTTTTTTAATAAAGGAAATAAAATGAATATATTGTATAATTTAAAAGGAAAAGGCAAAGAAGAGAAGCAACACGGAAAAGCTGAAGCTTTCGGACCAAACCCCACCCCAGCCGTTTGACCCTTTTCCTTCATCCTTTCCGTCTGTCATTTGTGTTTCATCACCGTCGCTTGTCTATTTGCCGCCGGCGTCCTTCTCCGGTCAGAAATTAGAATCTTGCTAAAAGGTATGAATCACACGATGGCATCGCTAAATGAAAATTCAGTAGAACTCTGTATCTGGCTTTTTGGACACATTCCAATGTTTCCTGCATAGTAATGACAAGTACTTTTCCACTTTGGCGGTTACGATCTAAATAATTGCAGATCAATTTCTTTGGGATTAGGAGGAGAAGGCTTACATTTTATGGCATTCCCGTGGTGGGTCTATGTTTACCGCTTGGTGACGACAGAAGGAGGCAAAGAGCGTTTTTTGCAATTAGAAAGAGCCATTCCTAGGCTCAAAAGGTATGTGAGAAGGTGATTTTTCAATGCTGAACTTTTTGACTTTTTGTCACCCTTTAGTTGGATAGCCAAATTGAATAAAGTTCAAGTGGACCCAATTAGAATGAGGGCTCGTAGATATGGAATTGAGTTGAATAAGTTGTCTTTGAGAATATTGATTTTAATATGAATTCTCATTATGAAGCAATCTGAAACCATCCTTTGTTAGTTTCCAAGTATTCTTTGCTGCAAGCATGGTTTTTTACATTTGTTCCTACTTAAGTAGGATCCAATTTTAAATCGATGTCCACCATTCAACATGATATTCTATCTTTGTCTGAGTGTGCATTTATTTGACTAATTTTACTGCTTGAATAGAAGATTGTTGTTGGCAATGTTCAATTTTTCTGTTCTATATTTCTTAAATGAAAATTAGGACCTCTAAATGGTTTAGTACTTTAGTATCCTTCCCTGTAAACCTTCTTGGTTGCTTAATGAATGAAACTGTGTGTATGTTTATAAGCACTTAATTTTTGTATTGCTTTGTATTAACTTATTAGGAGTATTATGATTTGATTGTGTTGTTTAGTAGAAATATTATTTATTGATTCATTTTTGTCATTTACCATATTTTAGGATGGAAAGGTATTATGCAAAGTTAAGTAGTACTAGTGCTAAACGTTCTCGATCCGAATCTGTGCCTATTGATTTATTTCAAGATAAACAAAATGAATGTGCTATTGCTACTCCCTCAAGTCAGAACAAACCAATAGTAGAAAGTCCACCAGATTTGTATGTTCCTGATCCAGGTAAAAGGCTTCCTATTATGAGAATTGCGAAGAGTGCTCAAGAAAGGGAAATGATTCGAAGAATTTATCTAACGAATGGTCCTTGTCAACCAAAACTTGACAACTTTCCTCAATCCTTAATTGGAGGTAAAATGCGTAGATTTAGTTCTCAATGGTACAATGAGTTTAGCCCTTGGTTGGAGTATAGTGAATCAAAAGATGCTGTACTTTGCTTGCATTGTTATTTATTTCATTGTGAGCATGGTGATGGAAGGGGTGGTCATGATTCATTTGTGGTAGAAGGATTTAGCAATTGGAAATACAAACAAGGGATTTTTAAACATATTGGGAAAGTTGGAAGCACTCATAATTTGTGCGTCAGTTCTGCCAAAGATTTGATGAATCAAAAACAACATATTGACATTGTTTTGTCTGGCATTTCTGACAAAGCCAAACAGGATTATCGTATTCGTTTGGATGGTTCTATTTGATGTATTCGATATCTTATACGACAAGGTTTGGCTTTCCGGGGACATGATGAGACAGATGCTTCAAGGAATCAGGGAAATTTTGTGGAGCTTCTAAAATTCCTTTGTGAAAACAATGAGGAGGTAAATAATGTATCTTTGAATAATGCCCCAGAGAATCTCAAAATGATATCTCCTCCAAATCAGAAAGATATTACTAATGTTGCTGCTAGTTTAGTTATCAGAGCTATTATTTCATAAATTGGGGATAATTTCTTCTCTATACTAGTTGATGAAGCTCGTGACATATCAACTAAAGAACAAATGGCCATTGTTTTAAGATATGTGAACTGCAACGGTGACATTATTGAGTGTTTTCTTGGTCTTGTTCATGTTTCAGATATTACAACTAGTTCACTTAAAAAAACGATTGAGTTAATTTTTGCAAAAAATGGCTTGAGCTTGACAAAGATTTGTGGTCAAGGTTATGATGGTGCAAGCAATATGAGTGGTCAATTCAGTGGTCTGAAAAGCTTGATTTTAGTTGAAAATCATTCTGCTTACTATATTCACTGCTTTGCACATCAACTTCAGTTAGCTCTAGTAGCTTGTGCAAAAAAGGTTTACGTGTTGACTGACTTCTTTAATTTAATACCGTTGGTATGTAATGCAATTGGTGCTTCTTGCAAAAGAGTAGATATTTTAAGGGAAAAGCAGTTTGATGAGTTAGTTAAAAGTATTGCAAGCGATGATGTTCAATTAGGGAGAGGCTTGAATCAAGAAATGAGTTTGTCAAGACTAGGGGACACACGCTGGGGCTCACATTACCGATCATTGGTAAGTTTGTATACATTGTTTGATCCTGTGCTTGATGTGCTAGAAATTATAAAAGATGATACAACCCTTGTGCATGCAAAAAGGTCTGAAGCCTCTGGCCTTATGATGCGTATGCAAACTTTTGAATTTGTATTACTTTTAAACCTGATGATCAAGGTCTTAGCAATAACAAATGAGTTGTCACAAGCACTTCAGAGAAAAGATCAAGATATTGTGAATGCTATGACTCTTGTAAAAGTTTCAAAGGTGTTATTACAGAAGATGAGAGATAATGGGTGAGATAATCTATTTCAGAAAACTTCTGAATTTTGTGTAAAACATAATATAGATATCCCTGATATGGAAAGTTTACTTGCATTACAAGGGAGAACAAAATGTAGAGGACCAGTTACTCATCTGCATCACTTTAAGGTTGACATATTTTATGCAGTGATAGATACTCAACTTGAAGAGTTGAATGATCGTTTTAGTGAAGTTAGCTCGAATTTGCTGGAATGCATGGCATGTTTAAATCCGCGCAGCTCTTTCTCGGCATTTGATAAGAATAAGTTATGTGAATTTGCAGGCTTTTATCCATCAGATTTTGATTTGAATGATTTTGTTATGCTTGAATATCAGCTCGACACTTATATTGTTGATGTGCAAAGTGATCCAGATTTTTTGGATTTACAAGGAATAGTTGATCTTGCCAAGAGGATGGTTGAAAAGAAAAAACATTTTGTATATCCTTTGGTTTATTTACTTATAAAGTTAGCGTTAACTTTGCCTGTAGCAATTGCATCTGTGAAAAGAGCATTTTCAACTATGAAATACATCAAGATTGCACTTCGCAATCGGATGGGAGATGAATGGTTGAATGATTGTTTAGTGCTTTATATTGAAAAAGATGTATTTGATAGTATTGATAATATGACAATTATGACGGAATTCCAAAAAATAAAGCCTAGAAGGATGATATTGTAATTATTTTTATTGTAATATACTTTTGTTATTAAAAAAATTTTTCGGGTGCACTGCCCCCGAACCCCCGACCCCAAATCCCCCAATGGTGCCCCCTTGTTAAAAATCCTGGCTTCGCCCCTGACCACATGTTCAGTTGGGATAAAGTTTTTGCTTCAAATTTTAAGGCTAAACTAACGGCTTTGTATATTGTTCGAGGTTTTTGAATCTTAACATCTGCTTGCAACTCTTCTTTTAAGCCAATGATGAAAATGCCCAGAAGACAATATTCAGGCCAACCTTAGACACAAGATTGCTAGCGGACAAAATCTTGCTTAAATTCACTCCTTGAACCAATTTGTTTAATATTGCAAAGATGAACGTCTAGGTTTTGAAATTCTACAGGACCAAATTGTTCTTGGAAAACCTGCACCAATTCATCCCAATACCTTATAGTTCATCCCAAAGAAACCCAAGTAAGTGTCGAAGGCGTCATCCTCCAAATTCATTACGGCAACGTCAACTTTCAAATGTTCGGGTGTTTGATAATATCGAAAATATTTTTCTGCTTTTAAAATCCAACCTTTGGAATCGTCGTCTCCTTCATATTTTGGAAATTTAATCTTCGAATAAGGTCGTTTAGAAGGATTTCTAATCAACCAAGGGTTCTCCATTTCAGCTAGAGCCGGGAAATTGGGTCGAGTTTGTCGGGCCGGCCCTTTTAGGCCCTGGCCCTTCAAGGGCCGGACTCGAAAATTAGAAAAGCTAAATGAAATAAGCCCTGCATGGCCCGCCCTGTAGGGCCTCGGCTTAAAAGCTCCAGCCCTGGAGGGCCTCAGGCCAATCCTGCATGCCCTTTTAATTGATGTGTTCATGATGCCAAAAAAGAAATTTATGATATTTTTACTCATGAAATAGAGCCTACTACTCAAACTGAAGCACAATTAAATGTCTTTAATATTGATGATCGTGGTGAAGAAGATGATAATGATAGTCATCGTACTAATGTTGTTTAGTGGTATGCTTTTTATGTTTTATGTGAGTTAACTATGAACAATATTTTGCTTTTGATTACGAATTAGTGAATGTAATTATTTGTTAGATGATTCATATTATTTGGATATTAATATTGACAACATTTATTTGATAAATTAGAATTTTAATTATTGTAATTTACTAATTATTTCTTAAAAAAAACAAAGGAAAAATAGTTAAAATTTGAAATAATAACTTTCAAACCCTGTAAAGCCGGCCCTTGCCTTAGTGCTCTCGGATTGGGCTTGAAAAACCAGATGTTTTTCTTACTTTAGGCCCTGTAAGGCCAACCCTATTAGGCCCTGACCCTTCAAGGGCCGACCCTTATTCCCAGTTCTAATCTCAGCTTCGTCTTATTCATCATAAATATCTCTGTTTGTTTCTCCATGATCCATTGCTCATGTCTTTTGTTTCTTTAAAGCATTAATTTCTGAATTCATCACGTTCAATTGTGCAAGAATGGCCGCCAATTGCTTATTGGAATCCGATGATGGTTATTGTACCATTATTGCAGCAAGGTCACTCTTGTGGGTTCTAGATTACGTGTGATGGGGAGTTGTTTTTCATATGAGGAATTTCACGTGTTAACCATGATACCCAATAGGTTCAAAGATTTACCACTCTGATATCAAATTGTTAGAACTTGCAGAATTTAAAATTAAGAATGGAAGGGAGAAATAATCTAGAGCTAGGATCTGTACTCTAGCTACTTTACAAATAGATAAGATAGTATAAGCACTGTTTCACAGATAATAACTCCTCCAAAACATAATCACTAGGCATGTATCCTCTTTCTTTTGGAGGAAACCACGAGAGGGCCACGTGTGTCCCTAACATAACATCTCACCCCTGGAAGAAGCATCCCAATCAAGCGGCAGCATTTGTCAGAGACAGAAAGTAGCAACGTCTGCGAAGCTAGTTGGATTACCGCACACTGAAATGAAACAAGAAAAATTCAGCACCGGACTAAGCTAACCAAAACCAAGAAATGTCCGATTATAATTTCATGCACAATAAAGTTCAAATTAAGTAGATGATGATATCGCCAACTCTTATTTTTGTAGGATTGAGTTTGCAGCAGAGAGTTTAAATTATAGAGGACTGGAGAGCCCTATTGAGCCTTCTCTCTTTTCCTTTGCTTCCTATGTTCGGTTTTTTATTTTTTAACTGACATAGGAGATTTTATTTTATACCACCCTTTTACACTGCTCTTCTCTTTCTAGTCAATTCTTCTTTACTAGCTCAAAAGAGAAAAACAAAGGAAATGCTGCCCGTTCGTTTTGTGTGTGTCTCCCAAGTATACCCCGCCCATTCCCCTAATTCAAGTTAACCATAAGTATCTCCTATGCATCCAAACAAACAAAGAATGCCCACAAAACAAACTTGTAGCATATGCAGGCAGCAGGCATAAAAGTTACAATCGTTGCAATCCTTCAATGAAACAAGTAAATTGTCCATTCTCGTTCCGTATTTTAAAAACAGTTTGGAATAACACAGGATAAATTATACAAGTATGATTTACAAATTCTGAGTGACTGGTTATTATATGCTTTTGATCCTATATCTCTGGCAACAAAACTTTCTTGTTACTTGCCTATACAAATTAGGAACCCACTGTATTCAAGACATTGAAACATAATAGGACATCTTGGATATAAATTGCAGCTTTTAAACAGACTGATAATGAATCATACAATTTCAGTAAGAATCATAAATACTTTTGAAGATAACCTCAAGCATACAAAGTCGTAGTTCCATGGAATTTAATCCATTATATTTTCAGTCATGTGGTCTTTTTGAATCTTCCAAATTAATTAATCGGAGATCCTCACATTGTAAAAGTGACATTTTATCTTATTTCTAGAACAAGGCTCGGTGCAAAGGTATCAACGAAGAACAATACTTTATTGACTAATAAGATTGTTGTAGATTAGTAGAAGAAATAAAAGAAAAACAAGAAACTAAAAGACGGCACTGATAACTTACCAGTTTCTTTTCCTGAAGCTGAGCAAGAAACCCATGTGGGTTCATGGCCCGAAAAACTAGGAAATCTGCCTTTCCAACGTATTGCCTTGTGTCAAAGCATTGTCAAGTCAGAATATGTACAGAATACTGCCTGAACCAACTCTCCAAAATAAATAAGCAAGCCCAAAACTAAGCACAAAGAAGAAATTACTCGTTATTCATGTGGTCTTGAGATATAAGACGAACTATTCGCATTGTCGCTGGCCAGTTTGAGGCAAGCCTGGGACCCATAAAAAGCAGTCAGTAAATTTTTATAATTAATGCCAAGTTAGGCCAATATAAGTGACAATCTAAGGCAACCGATGATGATCTAGACCAGGTAGACATTTAGGAAAATCCCATACTGCTTCAACCATCTAGATGTAAATTTGGAGCAAATGGTGTGTCATGAGAGGTTGAATTTTTCGAATGGGCCTTAAGGTAATTATGAAGAAATGGGAGAAATGTCGATCTAAAGAGTTATGATCACTTCCATTTGAACACAATACGGAATACTCATGCACAGTTTGCTCTGTTAAAAGCATGTCCTGCCCATGTTAACAACTATAGAAAGTCCAACCATAGAAAAAGATCCCTAGACTTCTTTGAAGAAAGAATATAACTTCCTGAACTTACAACTCAGAAGCTCTATAGCTCCGATAACCCTGCCAAGAAGAAAGTATTCATAAAATCAATACATGGGACAAAATTACAGGAATTGCCACCATTAGGAATGAGATTGAAGAAAAATAAAATTAACGCAACGGTCAAACAAGGAGAACGAAGATAAGGTGAGGTAAACCAGATAGTTTTTATAAAGCTATGAGATCATACCTCTAGTCTGGTAATAAATACAGGCTGTCCTCGTCTTTGCGCATATAAACTTCCCTACATGATTGCAACAATTGATATAAAACTGATGCAAAAGCATTGAAGAATAACAATAACAAATTTTCATGACTCATGCGTTGTGGCAATTCCTAATTATCATGTAACGATTCACACTTATTTATGGTTACAGCCAATGGGCAACATAGAATTTGGTTTTGGGGGGGGGGGGGGGGGGGGGACTTCAATGAGGTTAAAGCAGAATTGTAAGGGTATGTTACATTTAATAAACCCACAAGCTATAAACACATGGTGGTAATTATTTTTAGCAATTTTTTTCCTCGCATCTTGCTTCTGGTAGTGATATCATCCATTCCACAATGTGAACATCCAGATTTACCAGAGATTAAGCTGGTACAAGTTACGACCATTGCATTATGCGTGATATATAAAAACTGAAAATGGTAGCAAAGCAAAAACAATATAACAACCTACAATACAAACATTTATGAGTATGTAATTATTAAATTAATGATAATCTAAAACAATGTGGGCAAAAGTAAGGACAGAAAGGTCAGACATCTACGAGATATAAGCTGCACTTGTCAACATCCAATATTCTTTTAAAAGTCAATGATACCAACAGAAAAACAAAGACATGTTCCCACAAAATCTGGAATTGAAAAAACTACGGTCTCTTTTAGTGAACCATAACAGAAGAGGGAACCATTGCAATGAAAATGAAAATTGCGGTTTGTAATATCAGTCCTGATTTTTCTTAAATAAACACTTCGTTTCATGTCAAATAACAATTTAGAATTAGATGGCCAAAAATTGATGAGCTGTAATACTTCAAAAACATATCATGCCAAAACTCAAGCATAAGTCTCACAAGGGATAACTCACAAATTATTCTTATCAAATCTAAAGAAACTGATGAAAAATGCATGATGCTCAACTGATGATGGACAAAATTCATTATAGAGAAAATGGTAGGATTTCAAATTCCATGCCAATTAGTCTAAAATTTTCTCAAGTAAGGAATAAACATGCATGAAAGTCAAAACTTGAGAGGCAGATTCACAAGGGTTAAAAAGGGATCAAGACAAACCTCCCAAGCCTTCACATATTTTGATTGTGTAGATTGCATAGCACCTGAGGTCTGTTGTTGTAAAGGCATGTTAGCTGCTGCATTATTCACACCAAGTAGTTGCATGTTATATAAAGCATAAATAAGTAATTAGGGCATGAATAATAGCATAAATAATTTGTTAGGACTAATTAGGTGGCACAATATTAATTCTATGAGGCCACATGGCACTATGTTAATCCTATGAGGCCGTTAGTTAGGAAAGGCTAGGATTAGGACAGCCAGGATTCTATTAGGACTATTGCTTATGACTGAATTGTTGTTGCTTATGTCTAAGGCCATATCCAATATAAAGGGAGTGCCCAGGCTAAATGACTCATGTGTGTGGGTGTATTGTGTATGAATGGAATGAGCAGTAGACTGTTTCGAATTTGTCTCTTCCCTAAATCTCCTAATTCTCAACAACCCCCACAATAGTGGTATCAGAGCCGAGTTATCCTTGGTTCACTTCTACTACACTCTGAAGTTCTTGCTCACTTCTGAACCATTCTTCTCTTCTTTGAAGTTCAGATCTGTTGACAAGAACAAATCAAGAAAACTGAAGAAGATCGACAATTTAACCAAGAACCCCATATCAGTTCCGGGTTCTTCAATAATTAGTCATTTCTATAGAATTCTTCATTTCTGGGTTCACTAGAAATTCAAAGAAAAAGCAAGAATTTCAGTCTTGACTCACGCAAAGATATTATCAATTGACCTTAGGCTCTGCTTGTTTGATTCTTGACAGGAATTTGAACCTATTATCATCTGCTCCGTGGTTCTCGTCTACATTGCATGTCCTGGGTTCAGTTCGCTGGTTCTAGGCTTAGCTCATTTCGATTCGGAAACCACTTTGGGTGGTCAAGGTCGGAATTTTCGTCAATCTAGGCAAGTGGCACTCTGTCAAATTGGTTCACAGTGGATATTTCTGGTTCGTTCGATTCTATTTGTTAGTTCTAGGTTCTGGGCACCGTCGACAATATTTAATAACTCACGTCAATTGATATTGTGCATCATTCTGAATGTCCAAAGACGTTGATCATATATTAGGAATTCCTGCAAGGCGTGTGTTTCTTTATCTCTGATTGTATGGTTCGTTGTCGTCAAACACTTATGGCTCTTCGATTTGCATCGTTAGACATTAGTTAGTTCTTTATCTCCAATTGCGTCTGCAATTTCTGAAATTTTTCCAATTGCATCAACTAGGTTTTGAGACTCTGTTTCAAGATCATCGTCATTTACTTGTGGCTCTCGTCCGATTTCATCGACTGGGTTCTAACTCTTTGTTTCATCAACTATCTCTGGGAATTGTGAATCATTTAATTTTAGGTTCTAGGTCTTCATTCGTCAACCTCTGGATAATCATCTTTGGTTTCTAAGTATAGTTGCTTTAGTTTGTGGGACCTCTGTCTTTTGGTTTTAGGTTCGCCATTTCAAAAAGAGTCGATTGATTCTAGTAGTTTTTGGGTATCATCATAATTCTAAGTTAATTGTACTGATGTCGATTCCCAAGAACCTCTGTCTGGAAACACCAAACACCAGACATAGGTTTGATTGTTTCTGGACCATTCCGTCATTGGTTTTTTATCAACCTCTGGTTCTCTAAGTCATGTGGTTATGATTTTTGGCTTATCGGGTGTCGAAGTTAGCGCCATTTGATTTTATTTGTGGGGCTAGTCATCTACATCACATTCTTGAACCTTGTATAGTCAATACATGAGCCCAGATCACAGCCATGGCTGATCCCATTGAAAACTGATTTAAAGCAATTGAAGATACCTAGCGGACACATGGAGATGCTTTGCAAAATATTTCTATACAACTGGCCACTCTTGTCGCACGTCAACCACCTGAACATCACCAAGTAGCAAAGGTAGAACAGGGCTTCCATGAGCACCGTAGGCAGCAAAAAGAGTATACTTCAAGCCAGTTGACCAAGTTTGATTTTCCCAACTTTCAGTGTTAGAATATAGAGGGATCGCTTAATCAATGTGAAAAATATTTTGAGATTGATGGTACACCGAAAGCTTGGAAGGTCAGAATGGCAAGCATTAACCTTGATGACAAAGGCTACTTATGAACATTGCTTGGGCAGAATACCACCTTGCTCTTCTAGCTCGATTTGGGCCACCGTTTGAATCTCCCATGGCTGATTTCAAACGCCTTTATCAAAAGGACTCTAGACGATTACAATGATGACTTCGACACATTACAATGTAAATTGGACCTCCGCGAAGACTATGCGATTCACGCCCACATTAAGGGCCTCCCTAAGGACTATGCACATCAAGTTCGATTCCAACGATCACATACGTTGATAGAGGCAAGGCGTATCGCCAAGATATATGAGTACAATCTACAAGACAAACCCAACAATAAGACTATACAGCGTCGTGGGATTGGTGACACCTTTGGTTTGTCGTCTTGGTGGAAAAGCTCCACAAATTAGTTGGAATCCAATACCGTGACCGAGGCTGCCACACGAGCCAGTTTTCTGTCCACATCCTTCAACCATAATACCAATCTTGGGTCTTCCACCCTCTCCACAGCTCATATGGGTATGTCACAAGCAAAGGGGTCAGCACCACGTATAAGTGAGGATTTTGATAAACTTAGAGCAAAGGGTCTTTGCTTCTATTGCCACAACCCCTATTCTCGTAACCATACATGTCCATAGAAATAGAAACTAGAATTACAAATGATAGAAATGGGTTTAGATGAAGTGGTTAGGAAATACCAGATGAGGATGATGCACCATTGCAGGGGCCTTCTACTGGTAATGAGGAATGTTAAACATATATCTCTTCATGCGATTCAAGGCAATGTGGGCATTGTTCCTATGAGGATTCAAGGTTATGTGGGACGCCAACTAGTGCAAATTCTGATTGACAATGGGGCTTCACATGGATACCTTGATTATAAATTGGCTATTCAATTGGGATGGAAAGGAAGTTCACAATATGAAGGGGAAGCAGAGGTAGCGAGAGGAGCTAAATTGAAGCTCTATGGCATTTGGAAGAGTTTCAAATGGAAAATGCAGGGTAGAGACTTCTCATTCATTTTGCGAGTCATGGAAATAAATATCTATGACATAGTTCTTGGATTGTATTGGTTACATGATGTTGTGCACCAAGCCTCATGGAACTACGATGGTTTAGTAGTACCTTGAAACCTACTTCCGCATCTATTTGTAAGGTGACTCAAAGAATTAATGGTAATATGGCAAATGGAGGTCAACTTTTTATGTTGCAAACTCAGACCGAACCGGAAACACAGCCATATACATTGAAAAACAGTTTCGAGGAAGCTACGGACGGCATTCAACAATTGCTTAGGGAATTTAAAGATGTTTTTGTTGAACCTCATACATTACCACCTCTATGTGAAGGCCATAACCATGCTGTAATTTTGAGTGAAGGTGCAGATCTAGTACACTTACGCCCTTATTGTTATCCTTCTATACAAAAAGATGAGATAGAGAAGCAAGTAAAGGGGTTGCTAAAAACAGGGTTAATCCAAGAAAGTACCTCTCCTTTTGCATCTCCCATTGTGTTGGTGAAAAAGAAATATGGGTCATGGCATATGAGCATCGACTACAGGGAGCTTAATAAGGTCACAATAAAAAATAAATACCCAATTCCTTTGATCGAAGAATTACTGGATGAACTCAAGGGAGCTCGTTGGTTCACGAAATTGGATCTTAGGGATGGATATCATTAGAATCGGATGGAGCCTTGTGATTCATTCAAGACAATGTTTCGTATTCATTCTAGACATTATGAATGGTTAGTAATGCCATTTGGATTCACCAATGCTCTAGCCACATTTAAGGACGCCATGAACTCTATTTTTAGGGAGCATTTGAGGAAGTTTGTGCTTGTCTTCTTTGATGACATTATAGTCTATAGTCCTAGCATGTTTTTGCACATTTAACATCTTAGGACCATTCTGGAAATTTTGAGGCAGCACCAATATTTTGTGAAAGAGAGCAAATGCACCTTTGCAGCCACCACCTGTAGAGTATTTAGGTCATATCATTGAGATTCGGGTTGTCTCCACTCACCCATAGAAGATAAAATATGTCCTAGAATGGCCTGAATCATCAACAATCAGACAGCTTCGATCCTTTTTAGGCTTGGCCGTGTACTGTAGACACTTTATTCAAGGATATGGGGTGTTAGCCTAGCCTTTGAGTAATTTTCCAAAGAAAGATCAGTTCAAATGGACACCTGAAGCTGCTGCCACCTTCCAAAAATTGAAGGAAACACTGAGTTCAGCACATGTTCTTGCTCTTCCAAATTTTTCCAAGCCTTTTGTGGTGGAAACCGATGCGTGTAGCATTGGAATTGGGGCTGTCCTGATGCAAGGAGGTCAGCCTTTAGCATTTTTCAACAAGGGATTACCACCTAGACATCATGCTTTATCTATCTATGAGAAGGAGTTGTTGACTGTAGTGCATGCTATTGAGCATTGGCACCAATATCTAGAGGGAAGACATTTTATCATCAGAACAGAACAGCAGAATTTATAGTACTTGCTGGACCAAAAACTCAAGATTTCTTTCCAAATGTATTGGGTATCTAAGCTCATGGGATGTGACTACGAAATTCAGTATAAAAAGGGGATTAATAACAATGTTGCTGATGCTCTCTCTATAATGGAGAAAATGGCGGTATTTCAGATTTCTCTTTCAACATGTTCTGAAAATTTATTGCTGGAAATTCAAAATAGTTGGCAAACAAATTTAGAATTGTTGGGATTGATTGACAACCTTAAAGCCAATAATGGAGTTGCTGGAAAATTTACTTGGCATCAAGAGTTGTTTTGAAGGGGAAGCCGATTGGTTGTGGGAAATGAACCAAGAGTGAGGCAAAAGATACTAGAATGGCCTCATGCTTCTTCCCAAGGAGGACATTCAGGAATCCATGCCACTTATCAAATGGTTAAGTCTCTTTTCTGGTGGCGACATTTATTTGATGAGGTAAAGGAATTTATCAGACATTGTGATGCTTGTGCTAGATGCAAGTACGAGACAATAGTCTATCCGGGGCTATTGTAACCTTTACCTATTCCTAGTAAGGTTTAGGAAAGCATCATTATGGATTTTATTGAAGGTTTTCCTAAATCTCATATGAAAGATACAATTTGGGTGATTGTAGATCGCTTGCGTAAGTATGGGCATTTTATTAGCCTTTCTCACCCATTTTCAGCATCTACTAACAATTCATGGATAGTATCTACCAGTTACATGGGGCACCTATGGAGATTATTTCTGATCGTGATCCTATCTTTCTAAGCAATTTTTGGCAAGAGTTCCTCAACGTACTCAAGGAGGATCAGAAGCTATCTTCTTCATATCATCCACAAACAGATGTACAAACGAAGGTATTAAATAGATGCCTAGAGACTTATCTACATTGTATGAGTTGGGACCTTCCCAAGGAATGGTCTAAGTGGTTACCTATGGCTGAAGGTGGTATAATACCACTTATCACTCTTCCACTAGAACTACTCCTCATGAGTTACCATATGGGCAACAACCTCCACTGTATGTACCCTATCTCCCTAGATCAACAATAGTTGAAGCAGTGGATAGAGCATTTGTGGCACGAGAAGAAGCCTTTTTAGTAGCTAAACACCATCTCTCACGTGCTATTAATATGATGAAATAGAGGGCTGATTCCCATAGAACAGATCGTGAGTTTCAAGAGGGTTAATGGGTGTTTCTGAAACTTCAACCCTATAGGCAAATTTCAGCAGCATCCAGGAGCGATAAATAATTAGCTCCAAGGTTTTTTGGGCCCTATCATATTAAGCAACATACAAGGGCAGTTGCTTATAAATTGGATATGCCAGTGGAGACGTGTATTCATGACACATCCCGCATTTCAATACTGAAATTATGCACTGATCCGTCGGTCAAGATTCGTCCTCCACCAGAAAATTGGCCAGAATCACCAAATTGTAAAGAACCTGATCAGATTTTGCAGCGAAGAATGGGGAGGAAGAAAGGAAGGATTGTCACTGAAATCCTAGTCAAATGGAAGCGTCAACCAGAAGAGGAAGCATCTTGGGTGCTGCTATATCAGTTTCAGTAGCAATTTCCCAGTTTTGTCATAGCTGACCCTTGAGGACAAGTGACCTTAAGGGGGGTATTGTTACATAAAGCATAAATAAGTAATTAGGGCATGAATAATTGCATAAATAATTAGTTAGGACTAATTAGGTGGCACAATTGTACAACAGTACTATTTCGAATGTGTCTCTTCCCCTAATCTCCTAATAGTCTACAACCCTCACAACATTGCATCCCCTGTTGTACTTGCTGAGTCATTCCGCGAGTAGCAATCATTATACCAGTCCCAGAAGAGACAACTGATGGACCAAACAACAGATATCTTCAAAAAGGAACTTCTAAAGGAGAAATTTAAAGATTATGTGGCCAAGTTGGACATGCTAAACATATATAATCCAACTTAAGGGTGAGTGTTGTATAATCAAAATATTAGGATTTAATAGAATTAATTGTATAGAATTGTTCTCTTTATTTTTATTTTCCCCCTAATATTATATATCCCCCGTATTATGTTTTCCCTTTTTATATCATAGGGCTGCTGTATATATTGTAATATTAGTGAGGTCAATAAAAATTATCTTCAATGCAAAGACACGCAAGAAATAAGCCACCTAATTAGCAACCTACCAATCTCAATTTATATACACTAAGGAAACCATCCTAAAACCCTAAAATAAGAGCTAAAATAAAGAAGACAATATGTTGTAGTAATGCTATAACATTAAACTGTCCTATAAATCCTAGGCATTGCACTTGAATGGTGCTACTGTAGGGGCACTGCAGCCAATTCATGGATATATAAACTGTCCTTTCACCCCCAAAACCATTCATATCAATAAAAGTAGCTGACTGCAGTACAAAATCATATATTTGAGATCAAAGAGTGTACGATGTGTTCAATCATTTAAATGATGCCAGAGGATCATACAAGTATCAAGCAAGCAAGTCTATACACATGACTATGGCATTTATAACTATATTGGATAAGCGATGCATATAATCATCTTGTGCCATAGAAGTAGGTACTGTCCCAGTAACTGGTGCAACAGGGCCTGCATCCACCCGACAGGACTCTGATTTGAAGGTAGAGTAGTGATCCCTAAACGCCTCAAAGCAGAACGGGTTTCCCTGAAACTTCCAGATATGGGAGTTTTCAGACTGTTTGGGAACACGGTACCGTGGCTTCAACGCGCGATTGGAAGAGGGAAATCACGATGAAGGAAATTGTAGCGTTTGGGTTCACGATAAAACTTTTGGGTTTTATGTATCAAAAGCCACGATGGAACAAAAGCTAGAAATTGGAGCTTTTAGGCGCAGTGGCGTTGAGGAGGGAGATGGGTTTCTTACCGATGAAACACAAAAAGATCGATTTTGGAGGAGAGAGACTTGGACGCCGGATTCAGTTTGATCATCGATGACAGACCCAAGTCGAAGAATCTCACCAAAGAGGACGTACAGAAGAAGATCAAATCGGACAAAGAGGTTCACGAATTCAGTGTAGATGAGTCAGATGTTGAGAAAAAAATTGAAGAAGGAAGCCAAGGGATAAAAATTTGTTAAAGAGAAGGAAGGAAAATGACTTACCTTCCATGGATGAAGTTGCTGGCAAGAAGAAGGATAGTGGAGAAGTGAAAATAAAAGGACCCGGTTTTCGTCCGATGCTATTAGCATCCACTGCGCTCCTATACTCTCGAACGAATCCACGTTAGCTGCCAAGCCTTTACTTTATGTCTATGAGAGGGATTGACATTTTTTTTTAATTTTTTATATATTATATTTATTTATATTTAAATTATATGATGGCTTTCTGAAAAAAAATTTCCACTCAGTATCTCAAATTAATTAATTTTCAGTCCTGTATTCATTAATATTTATCTGCAATATCAGTATCATGAAAACTAATTAATTTAAGATACTGGGTGCAATTTTTTTCCAGAAAGCAATATATAATTTAAATATAAATAAATACAATATATAAAAAATTAAAAAAATATGTCAATCCCTCTAATAGAGAGATTGGCACCTAATGGAGACATAAGGGCTTGGCACCTAATGTGGATTCACTCTCGAACTGTTCCGTTTTGACGCAAAAAGGTGCATCTGCCTCTTCTTTTATTTTTTATTTTTTTTTATTTTTTTAATTAATATTTTATGGTACAACAAATGCTAAAAAGATACTTTAAAATATTGATTGATATTGAAAAAATATCTCACGTTATTAAAAAATTATTTTATGATCTTAAGAAAATCCTGATATATATTCTTAATATATGTCGGTACCCTAAGAAATTTTTCACGATCCTAATATAATTTTTGAAGATGATAAAGTAATTTTTTAGCACGTGAAATATTTTTTCGATATCTTAAAATAATTTTTTAAGATTATGATATATTTTTTTCAGTATCGTCTATATCCTAAAGTATCTTTTTAAGATTTTTTTTCAAAATTATAAAATAATTTTTTAAGATTATGAAGTATTTGTTTAGTACTGGTTGGTTAGTATCTTAAAGTATATTTTTAACATCTATTAGTACCATAAAATATTAACAAAAAATAATAACAATTGCTGAGGTTTTAACAATTTTTGTTTTCCTTTAAAAAATTTACAAATTGTTAAAACCCTAATTAAATGTAGTGAATTTCTTAAAATTTGTGAATGCCTAGATAGTAATTAAATAAATTATTAATGTAAAAAATATTAAATAATTAGTCATTTATTCTATGGTTTATAATAAATTCACTAATTAAACAATTTACTAATTATTCTTGTATCCTAAAATTAAAATAAATTTGATTTTTTTATTATTAATTAAAATTATTATTTATTAATTTTATTATTTAGAATTAATAAAGTTATTATTTATAATTTTAATTATATTTATAAAATCATAATTTAATAAAAAGAAAAGACGCCTTTGGGTGTCAAATTGACGCCTAAAGGCGTCTTGGGTGTCAATTTTAGACGTCGATTTTTTTCTGTCGCCACTAATGGCGTCAGATTGTCTGACACCACTAACTCCTTTAGATTGAGAAATATTTTTCCAGTTGCTCTGATTTGGTACATTTTTTTTTAAAAAAAAATTAATTTGGTAAATTTCCCCATCATCTTTTACTTTGATAGTTCTTTTATATATTAGTTTGCACTATTTTAACACAGATTTAGTGGCTTTATCGTCACTAAATCTTTTAAGACCAATGCACATGATTAAAAAGTTTATTTTAATAAAAATAACACTCATTTATTACAAATAAATTGATTTAATTAATTTTCTTAACATGCACAAATTAACTATGTCGCTCTTAGACAGATATAATAAATATAAACCATTGATAATAATGAAAAGAACGTGCCATATGCTTCGAGTAGAATTATGAAATTGCATCATACAATTTTTTTATTAAAAAAAAAATCACACAGGAGCTCACTCTGAATTCCAGAAAATACTCAAACTTGAAACAATCATTAGTAGATTAGTACAAAATAACACCTAGTTATAAAAAAAACAAATACAAAATGCATATTAGGTACTCCACCCGTCCTTAATATAAAATATATTTAAGAAGTAGATATTAATTCTAAATATAAGGTATAATTTTCATTTTTTTTTCAATATTTTCCTAATTGGTCTCTCAAGTCTCAACTAGAGCTGGGAATCAGGGTCGGCCTGTGAAGGGCCAGGGCCTAACAGGGCCAGCCCTCCAGGGCCCAGAGTAAGAAAAATACCTGTTTTTCAAAGCCCAGCCCGAGAGCACCAGGGCCAGGGCTGGCCCGCAAGGCCCGGAATTTACTATTTCAAATTTTAACTATTTTTTCTTCACTTTTTTTTTTAAAAATATAATTAGTAAATTACAACATGAATCATCCAATAAATAAGCACAATTACGAATTCATAATCAAAAGTAAACTATGTTCACAAATGACTCACATAAAACATAAAAAACATATCATTAAGCAACATTAGTACGATGATTATTATTGTCGTCATCTTCGTCACTATCATCAATTTTAACAACATTTGATTGTTTTTCATTTTGAATAGTAGCCTCTAGCTCATAAGTAAAAATATCATGAAATTCTTCTCCCGCATCATGAACACATCCATAATCTTTATTTGCAACAAATAATAAATCAAATCATAAAATTAGAGTATAGTTATTATATATTTGTAGTTAAAAAAATAAATAACTCTATAACAAATACAAAATATATATAAATTAATAAATTTAACAGGAAAAAAAGAGAAAGCTACATTGAAAAGGGCTTGCAGGGCCAGCCCGTTTAAGCCTGAGGCCCGTCAGGGCCGGCCCTCCAGGGCCAATTTCATTTATCTCTTCAAATTTTTAGGCCTGACCCTTGAAGGGCCAGGGCCTAAACGGGCCAGCCCGACGGACTTAGCCCGATTTCCCGGCTCTAGTCTCAACCATAATCTAGTAAGAGAGGGAATGCGAGAATTAAGAAAGATAACAATAATGTTTTAGAAAAATACATGTCATATTAACTAATTTAACTAACTTCCTCTACTAATCAAAATTAGGTAAATATGTCTTACTTTTATAATCTTTAATATAAGACATAGTTGCCTTTTTTTTTTGAAGAAATTAAGGAAACTAAATAAGTTAGTTAATCATAACATATATTGTATATCATTTGATTATGTAAGTCAAACAAATTAATTTAATATAAAAAAATAATAAATATCAATACTTTAAAGTAACTTATTTAACTTTCATAATTTCTCTAGAAAAGTCAAGTATGCACTATATTAAAGACTGGAAAAAGTATGAAAGTTCCAAAATGTATACGACCAGACAGAAAAATAAGAACAATTGCACTAGAGACGCTGGATGTATCCTTAACATGCAACATTCAGTATAAGATGTTTTTTAATGTTTTAACCTGCATAATGCAGGATAGTATCCCCTTCCTTTTTCTCTTTATATAGAACCATAATCAGCAATATCTTAGTTCAATATTTACAGAAGTAATAATAATTCAAACCAACAAATTGTAGGTGGGTAACAACTAACAACAGGAATTAGCACTAACTGATTTCATCAAACTAGAACAAAAAATATTTTAATTTCAAATTTTAAAAAAATTTGAGGAAAAATCATTAGCAGTCACAAAAATAATTCCTTACAAGTCGGTAATTGGGAGCCTTTGCCGGTAGCTTGAGGTAGGCCATGTTCTTGACCTCATAATCCCATAATAAAGATGTGTGGTGGACCCACCTGTGCTTGATTATTGATTGAGCATTTCCACCAAATTTATGATCACCAAAAACATAATCTACAGGGAAAGTGGAATCATAATTTCATTATATGAATCTTGAAAACTGTACAGATGTGATTCCATCAAAACTTCAATATATGACTCTTGAAAATAATTCAGAACATTTTATAGACCTCATAATGTTCAGGGGGTTAAAACGTTCCAAATGCAAGGCATTTGTGCTCTCTTTAAAAGGCCAAAATGATACTTTTGTTTCTTGAATCTAAACCAAGGATTTGAAAAACAAAACAGCCCAGTTCACTCTAGAAACTAATCAAACCACATTGATTAAGGGGCAACCTATGTAACATTCTCACGGAGTTAATCACCTATCCCTTCGAAAACTTCACTGTATAACTGACCACTCCTTGCAATGATGGAACGGGGAAAGGGCTGAATATCCGGAACAGCTTCTTTATTGCATATGAGAGTAACAAATATAGTCCCTTGGTCAACAATAACAGTGCCTCCCCCAGAAAACCTTCTTATTACAGGAACCTGATCTCGCAACACAGACCTGACTTCAACAATTTCTGAAAGTTTCCTATGTAGAACATCCACTTTCAGATAGACAATTTACTTTAACGTTTACTCTAACTAAAAGCATAAAAGACAAAATCTTAATTTTCTTCTCCTTAAGCATGTCAGCAGCAGACACACCACCTTGGTTCTAGACTATCCAATGAGAACCATCATAAATTGGACTCCTTCCAGCTTATAGTCAAGATAGGTGTAAATAAAAAGTCAATAACACGAGTGCTTCAATTGGTGTGGTTGAACTTACACCCATTTGATATTAGTTTATATTGGATACTTAAACCTACCTAAACAGACATTCAGTATGAATGATTTGACCGAGGAAAAATGCATTAAATATATACTTAAATACCTCAAGCTGGCACAAGTGGTGAGGTGGGATGTGAGTAGAGGTTCAAACCATCCCAATGTTTCAATAAAAAAATAAAATAAAATAAAACTGGGAAATGCATATCTGAAATGAAAGATAAGAATAACATCAGACTTCAGTTCACAGAACCAATAAAACGAATGAAAACATACCCAGACAAACCCATCACAATGGCAGGGGAACTTGTCCCATCATTAATCAGACACCAATTATCTGAACTAGTCCGAAGCAGCCGTTCCTCTAGTTGCAATTGTTCCAAAATAGGAACCCCTTTTAATCTAATCAGCTTCATCAATGGAATCCCTGCTTCTCTTGTCTTACCCACCAAAGCCATAGCTCTGTGCTTTTGAAAGGAACCCACTTCTACTTCTAATGGACAAGAACTGAATCCAAACTAATGGAAAGAATAGTATTTTCTGAAACAGAATAACAAATGAGGTGAGGATACTATACCAAAAATGCTACAAACTGAAATCGAGGCTCAAGTAATGGTTGAGCAGAAATCTACCTATATAAGAAGATTTTTTCAAAAAATTACTAAAATGAGACATTGTGAAAAGTAAATACCGAACTAATGTAGTCAGTGGTGTCACTCGACACGACGGGACTAATGGCATCATGTCATCTGACGCCATTGTGTCAGTGTCGTTGGAAGCATTGACGCCACTAAGTGGCGTTAGTCAAATAAAACAAGGCGTCAGATCTGATGCCCTACTTTTATTATTTAAAAAATAAAAAAAGAAAAAGAAAATTTAAATGCAGGGCATTAGTCGCCCTGCTTAAAAAAAATAAATAAATATTAAAAAGCTGCTGCAATTGCACCTTGAGACACGCTACAATTGCAGCAACACAGGGGGCACAGACTGCATTCATTTTTTTAAAAAATGAATACACACTTCAACCTCCTATATTAAACACACACACAAATTCACCCACACAACCTTATCAACAGAAGCAAGTAAAGGGAGAGACGAGAGAGTAGTGTGAGGAAAAGAGAGGATGATAGAAGAGTTGGAAGCTATTTTAAGGTATGGTATTTATTTTATAAAATTATTTAGATAGCTAAACTAGTTTCTTTTCAACAAATTTTCTTCATAAAAGTTGTTGTTAATATTTTTGTCTTTCTAATGGTGGTAGTATTTAGTTGGTTAGTAAAAATTTTGGAGTTAGAATTTTGGGGAAATTTTAAGTTTTGACCATAGAATACTATATTTATGTAGGTAATGAGTAATAGTAAATTTTAAGCGGTTTATACTTATTATTTGTTTGTTGGACAAATTTAAAACTAATGTTTCTATTTAAGAAGTTTAAGATTTTTGTATTATAGGATATTTTTATCGATTAAATGTTGTGTAAAATAGTTTATTTTGGTTAATAGAGATATTATGGAAATTTTAATCAGTTTAGTTTTCAAATTTGAAGACTGATTTGTCATTTCTGAAACTTTATGACTGATTTGTCATTTCTGAAATTCAAGAATTGATTTGTTATTTTTTATATTTGAGGACTGATTTGTATTTTCCAAATTTTGAAGAAAAGTATGGAATATGAATTCCTCATTTTTGTACTTAAACTACATTTGAGACGTCGAATGAAGACCTTTAAATCCATCTTATGAATATCAACAATTTGAGATAATAAAGAAAAATGTTAGGCATTCCGAACCAAGTCCGCTGCATTAAATGGGTTCCCTCCTCTCTTCTTGAGGAGATTAGGTTGGACTCTCTGGACAACAACACCTCACCATCATCATCTAATTGAAGCTCTTAGGGTTAACCCTACCATACGAGACAATTTACTACCTTTCTCATTCTCTTTATCATCATCATCATCTAATTGCTCCTCTGAGCCTGTAGTGGTCGAAAAATGGTATTGTCCTTTCATGTTTGTGAAGGAAGAAGGAGTGAGAGAGAAGGAGCACATCAAGAGGTCAGTTTTCTATGAAATGATACTTGAAAGAAGGTGGGACAAAGTTTTCGTTGAGGAAAATGGTGGTAAGAGTAATCAAGTCCAATAATGTCGTGGTGAAAACTGAAGTTGCAAGTCTAGGTGATGGGATAGAAGCTCTTTGGGAAGAAGTAAAATTTGGTGAAGAGTATGTGATGTGGGTTAGGAGTTTAGAGAGAGAAGAGGGAAAAGTAGGTTTGAGTGTGGTCACTGTGGAAAGAATGAGATGGGAGGAAGATAGATTTGATTGGATAGGAAGGAATGAGAAGAGAATTGAACAAGTGGAGAATTTTGATGGAAAGAGTAACAAGTGGGTGAGCTTTGAGTTTTATGTGATGGTTAGAAGTTGTGTTGAGGAGAATGGATGGAAGCTTGGCCTTAACTTATGATTTCAAGCACACAAATCATGTTCAATGGATATGGAAGTGATTACTTGTTATTAATTCCCAAGTCTTCTTTTGTGATGCTCTTCAATTCTTGATGCAACTAATGGGTATCTCATGGGCACACGAGATGCCTGGTTCACTTCCAAGCAAGTGATGGACGAAGAAGATGAACTAGAGCCTCAAATGAATCAATATGAACAAATAGTTGAAAGAATTGCTTGAGGTGAAATACCAACTGGAAAATGTTTAAATCAAGAGACAACCTAAAAGCGACCTGGAAACACTTGTTGGGGTTCTCATTTTGGTATGGTTACAAGTATTATCTCATTATTTTCTCCAATAATTTCTTTGATGAAAATTATTGAAGAAGAGTCGAAAAATGATGTTGCAAGAATTGATACAAGTTGCATTTTGTATGCCATGGAGGATTTTGACTTTCCATTCTTGTTGCATCTTATGAAATTGATCTTGGGAATTTCTTATGAGTTGTCACAAGCACTACAAAGAAAAGATTAAGATCTTTTAAATGCAATTGGTTTAGTGAAGGTAGTCAAGTCTCGTTTACAAGAGGTGAGAGATAATGATTTTGATGAGTTGCTTCAAGAAACGAACATTTTTACCAATAAATATGATATTGACATTCCAAATATGAATTATGTTTATTGTCCTAAACAGAGATCAAGACGGAGATTGGAATTATTCACATTCTTGCACTACTTTAAGGTGAAGTTATTTAATACAGTGATAGATACTCATGTTCAAGAGTTGGGTGATTGATTTGATAATGTCAATACCAAGTTGTTTGAGTGTTTAAGTTGTCTTGATCCTCATGATTAATTTGCTAATTTTAACAAATAAAAGTTGATTGAGTTTGCTAAATTTTATCATTTGGAGTTTGATGAGCTTGCAGATATTCCTTTTTCTTTCTTCAAGTCTTGGTAACTTTTATTGTTGATGTAAGAGCTGATTCTGATTTTGTCAATTTGAAAACATAACTTCTGACCTTGCTTTGAAGATGGTTAATAAGAGAAAGGATATTGTTTATCCCTTAGTCTATTTGTTGATAAAGTTGGCACTCGTTCTACTGGTAACAACTGCTAGTGTTGAGCGGGGTTTTTTTTTTGCAATGACTTTTGTTAAGGATAATTAAGTTGTGTAGTTAAATAAGTGATTATTGATTTAACTCATGCATGCTAACTTATGTTGAACGTAATATGTTTAATAAGATTGATGATGAATGCAATGTTTTCAAGGAATGAAGATTAAATAATGCTTTTGTAATCATTTTGGTTGTAATAGCTTAGTTGACTCTTAATTATTCTTTTTATGTTTAGTTGAAGTCTTCTTTTTCTTTATTGTTTATATTCTTTTCTTTTTAAATGCATTTAAAACTTTCCTTAAAAAAACAAATTCGGGGGCGCTGACCTCAAATCCTTCCCACTAATTATGCAGACACAAACAAAAATCCTACTCCACCACTGACTAGAGGCCCTACCAACTAATAAGAAGAACTAATGATTGATACATGGGCAAATTTATCTTTTGAATTTTTCTACCTATGATTGAAAATGTTACTAACAAAAAAGATGAGAAGCCATCTTTTCGTGTTTAAGGAAAAATCACCTTTCTCACAAAATCATTTCCCATCTCTTTTGCCAACTAAATATTTGCTACCAATGGAAAATTTAGATTTTCTATTTCCATTCCAAGATTTTCAGCGAACCAAATAAGGCCTTATAACATAATTGGTTGGAGGAGAATGGAAATAAAGTTTTGGTAATTTTTGTTTTTTGTAAAAAAAAAAAAAACTTAGGGCTTGTTTGATTTTATTGTTAAAAATTTAAAAACCAAAACAATTTTTAGGTGTTTTTTTTTGTTGTGTTTTGAGGGCCCACATATCAATTATCAATAGCACACACCAACATCAACCACTGCCATGTGATTGCCAGCAACAACCACCGCCACAACCACATCATCAATGACAACAACCACAAGCACCACGTCACTTCAAGCAAATGTTTTTTTTTTTTAACAAAAAACTTGTTTTTATAAACAATTTTATAAAATGTTTTGGAAAACCAAAAAATAGAAAACATAAACAAAAAGGTCCTTAGGTGCTGAAATTTTTCATACAAAACAAAGGAGGTGGGAAAAATGGAAGAAAATTTCATTAAAATTTTTCTATTTTCTATTTTTTTTAAAAAAATTAATTTTTTATTCTTATAATATTATTAAGTTAGATATTATGTTGTAACTATGTCTCTAAACTTTATTCATAAAACTTAATTCTATGGTTTTTACTTGACTGTAGCTTTGTCTTTGAATTTTCAGTCTCTATATTTTGACTATTTAAAATATGAGTTAGTACTTATATTTGAGAAAATAAAATTATGCATTACCTGAAACCATTACTATAGAGTCATACATATATGATAGTTATTATCAACGATATATAATGATTTGGTGAGTCCACGATGTGGATAATGCTGGTATAATAAATAAAAAAAAAAACAGGCTTACGTAAATAACTGTTATATAATGAGTAATGTTGGCATATAGTATATAACAATATCAAGTAAACAACTTTTATTTTTTCAGTAACATACATTAAGGTTTTTATGTAAGAACCATGAAGTTTAATAATAATGAATGACGGACTCACGTAGACAACCGTTATTTATTTAGTAACATAAAAAATATTTGTACTCAAGAACCGTGAACTTTTATATTACATGATAATTTTTATATAATAACCATGATACATCAATTTTAGACTCTTCATATGAAAGTTTCTAAGTTAGTGGTAAGTGTTTGATTATTACAAGAACACACACCAAATCAGGTTCAAGTGGGATTCTAATAATTCTATTGATCATTCTCTGATTCATTACCCCTCTAGGTTTAGTTTTTCTCGTTTCTTTGTTAACAATAACGTAAGAGATATTATTGTATTATTTGGTCTTTAATATTGGAGGTTCGTGCCAAACTTACAATTGGATGAAGTTAGCAATAGTCGATACCGGTGTAGGTCAAATTGGCATTCTAACTGACCCCAAATCTTAATATAATAATGTCTTTATTTGGTCTTTACATTTGCAGGGTTTGTCTGGTTACACATTCAAACCTTGTTACCCCTTCGCGGTGATTGAATATAATAATGACTTCATATTTATGGGATTTTTGAGCAGGATCGATCTATGTAAAAGATGAAAGAATTAGCTTAATTATGAAATGGTACATGAACGGGCCCAAAAAAGTCAGTTTATATAGTTTCTTAATTAACTGAGAATAATTTATTTCTTATAGTTTATTAATTTGAAACAACTTAGTTTTTCTATATATATTTTTAATTCAGAACAATTTTAGATTAGCTTCTAAAAATAGTTTGTTGTCAACAAAAATTGATTAACGAGATAGATTGTTAGAAGTTGTCCTCTTGAACTCATGCCAAAACCAAGGTTTTGGTGAAGAAATAGGATTTTGATCGAAGCTAGTCATTTTATGCTTGTTTGAATTTACTTGTTTTACATGATTTTATGTTTTGCGAGTTTAACCTTCTTTAAGTATGATAAGTGCATTTCTTTCTTTTTTTTTTTTTTTGGGGGGGGGGGGGGTGTGTTGACAAAAACAAATGATGGATAGGGTAATCAAGGGAATTCGCTTCTTTAATTCTTTTACATTTTAAACAGAACGATTCATAGTTATATCATCATATAATATTATTACATAGCTTCATTCTAAATTAGGGTCTTTTCAATAGTTCCTCCAAACTCATCAGGTATAATTGATACTCATTTTCAGTACACAGATTTCAATTTCAAACACATTATAAATAAAAACATATCCCTATATATGTGAAGTACCATGCTTTTGACATTGATTTGTTCAGTTTGATTAATTATATTAAATTATCCGGATGAGATAGGTTCCAGTAAAGGATAAGTTTGATCTTGAGGAAGAAGGCATTATTTTATACTGCTTTTCACAACACGCGTACATGATTATGGATTAATTAAGATATCTATATCAAGAAATTGTCAGACAACCTATGTTAATCAAGATTATCTTCTACTTTAATATATATATCTCTTGTTTGTTACCAAATTTACAATGCGAAATGATTCAGCTCTCCTCTGACTTTGACTTTAAATTGTAAAAACTAAAGATTTCTTGAACCTTCCTCTTAGCTTCTTTCAATGTTTATCGAATTCAAACAACTTAAAAAAAATGTGCGGGATGTCCAAGGAAATGCAATAACTCCATATGTAAAGGCAATATGTGCATAGTCGAATAAACTTTGTAATACCAAACATCATAAAGGAAATCGACATAGAATATATCATTATACTATCAGATCAAACAGGCAACCCCAGCAGTGAATATAAATCAAAGGACACAATGAAACTCACAATACATAAACGAAGTAGAATAAGTAGTGAGAGAGATATGTACGTGACAAGACCTCGATCTCTATTCAAAAGGGATCCTAAAGCTCTTTCACAGCCACCAGAGTGACCGAATTTAGGGTTCCTAGTACTCCAGGATGAAGAAGCTGAGTCGTACTGTTGTTTTGGTCGGTGGAAGAAAGGCGTTGGCAATCTGCCATTCCCACAGAACAGAAACTTAATTGTTTCTTTGACAATGCACTGGTTACAGAAAAAGTACTTCATGATCTTAAACAATTATATTAGAATCTTAAAAAAATATTTTTGGTATTGACAGGTACTAAAAATATACTTTAAGATACTTTTTTAAGATCCTAAAATAATTTTTCAAGATCTTAAAATAATTTTTCAGTATCTTTTTAGTATCAATCAATACTTTAAAATAATTTTTAACATCCTGAAGTATTTTTTTAAGACCATGAAATACTTTTTCAGTATAGTTTAGTATCCTAAAGTATGTTTTTAAAATCAGTAAATACCTTAAAAAAATTTTATTTTTTATTTTCTAAAAAGAAGGACCAGCTTTTGCAATAAAACCACGTAGTATCATCGAAAAGGATGGCAGTGGACCTTATGGGCAGCAGAGGTAAGCCACGTCCATCCCAAGGAAACTGGGTCCTTGTAATGCCACTACCACCAACAATACAGAGCCACCGCCAGAAAGCAAGCTTGTGTCTGAATTAGATTTTAGGGTTACTATAGACTAAGAATATCATAATTATGGTAAGAGAATAATATCGAACTAAATTTTAATTGCTCATAAGAGGTGAACAAAACCAACCGAATTTTGATGATTGAACCAAATTCAATTTGGTTTTTTTACCCCTTGGTTTGTTTTCATTTTTGTTCTTGATTTTTTCAAGTATTTTCAATTTTTGGTGTTTGATTCGATTATTATAAAACTATTCACTAATTTTGGTGTTTGGTTTAATTATTATAAAAAAATAAGAAAATAGGAGGAAGAGAATACTAGAAACAAAAACATCTAAAAATAAAAATAAAAATGATTATTTTAGGAGTTTTCCTTTATAGTATTCTTTCCTTTATAGTTCTCCTTTCATTGAAAGAGAGGGTTAAAGCTTAGTTTAATTTGGTTTCACATCCAAGACCCCTTCAAAAAACTTTGGTAGATGTAGTCACTTGCTTTTCTTTGATATAATTATCTGACTTTGCTAGATTCAACCATTGTCGGACCAATTTGCGTGTAACTCTGACAAAGTTGTTTTCTGCATTTATGTAAATTTGTACTTAAGACCTCATGTGTTTAAACGGTCAAAGTTCATTCCACTAAGATCAATTCCTCTGGCAGTAATTATTTGCTTTTACATATTTAATGATGATTTAGATATTTTGTATTGTTTCCTACATACTGACCTGTAGTGCAAATATCTTAAGCATAGCCTATTTGATTTTAAAATTGTTGGCTTGAAACTTGATACTCTAGTTCTTGATAACTTCAAGATTGTCTTCCTAGAAAATCATTAACACCCAAACGATTATTTTTATATCCTCAGCCATCTCTTCGCTTATGATTTTTTCTTCCTTGTGATCTAAATGCTGAGTTGTTGTTGTCTCTAAAAGTTCACTGACCTTCTTCGTTTCTTAGTTGTTTTCTTTGCTCCGCCTGACATATAATGTAAAGCCCTGCAAAGACAAAGCTCAAATATTAAAATGAACAAAGAAAAAGAATGCTTAAGGTTAAAATACTAAAGGTCTTCTAATACTAAAATTTAGTGGCCTTGATTCCCCAACAGCGACGGCAAAAAATTGATGCACACCGCAAGTATATGAGTTGCGCTAAGTAATAAAATGTCACGTAGAGAATCAAAGTAATTAATTTTTAGATATTCAAATTCTAAATTTCTTTTAAGTTAAGCGAATCTAGTTTATAATTAATTTCAAAGAAAATCAAATGACAAAAAATTTTAATGTCAAAAGCAACCTAAAGTCACTAATCCCTTATTTGCTATTCAGATTTTTATCTCCACTAAATTGATTAAACTTTAATTTAATTAGTTAATCTTGAGTCTCTGTGTCTATAAATGTTTGTTGATCCATTGATATCCCTATCTTAATTAATTATGTAATGCCTCAAAACTATTATACAAGCACAATTTTGTTCAGAATCACTAATTTGATTATGTGGATCCTATAGGTATAAGTATATGTCTATCCTTGAGAGATATTAGACTAAGAACTTATTCCACACTCCTTATTCTCAAGGTCCATTCAAGATTCCCTTTGTCAAGTTCAACCCCAAATCCCCAAAATATGCTTAGAGGTGGCCAATCTTTTTTTTTTTTTTTTTTGCTCGGAAGGTGGCCAATCAATATGCAATAATCCAGAAAAGCAAGATTAAGAAAACTAACATAAATTAAACATAACTAATGAGTGAGAAATAAATTCTAAAACACAAATAAGTTCATAACTCTTCTAGGTCTAAAAACAAATTACCCATGCATGGCTAACACAATATCCATGAAATAAAGATAGATCGATATTCAGATTCAAAGAATTAAGAGAAATAACAAAGGAAAGCAAAATGTTGAAGAGTCCCTCTTCCTATCAGCTGCTGACACAGGTGGAAGGTAAGGAAGGCTCTCACCAAGATGCTGTTGTGCTCTCTTCGCTATTTTCTTCTCTGCCGCCAAGATTCTCTTATTGTTGTCGCAGAGAGAACTTCTTGTGCTGTCAAGACTGAATGTGTTTTGCCCCTCCCATAGCGTCACTCCTTTTTATTGTGTGCTTGGGCATTTAGTTGCATGCTTGAGCCCACATCCGAATCCTTCTTTAAATCTTTTAGCCGATTCTCTCCTTTTATCCATTAACACACACACACAAATTGACACATACACACTATTTGATAGATTATATTGCTCCTTCCAGCGCGCCTTGCTCCTCAAATTATGCGATTTTTCTTCTTAAGTATTGATAATATCTCCTACAAGATAAAATAGCATGAGTAGATTTTATATTCAAATTTCCTTTTCTCTTATAATTAATTAAAGGATAAAAAATATATAGAGGACAATTAAATAAGTATAACATCTTAATAAGTGTAATCAAATATATCTTAAATTCTTATTTAATTATAAAATATATACTTATAACGGTAAAAAAAAAGATTATGTAATTTATTTAATATATCATAAAAAAGTTAACTAGATTTTATATTTAGAACTAGTTGAAGTTAAAATAAATTATTAAATATTAAATAAAATATAATATAACAGTGAGATTGAAAGAAAAATACCATTTGAACTTTAAAATCTTGTTGACAACAAGAACAATAATGAGATTACCAATTCATTTTGTTGTTCAGTTACTTATTTGACATTTTGAATTTTAAGTGGTATTCTCTCAATATATATATATATATATATATATATATATATATATAAGAGAAAAAACTCCCAGGCACCTCGAGTTGCCACAGAGTTTCACTCCCATGCAAGCAATTTCACTCCCAAGATAGTGGCGGACAAGAAGAGAACCAACTAGAGGTGCACTTGATGATGACAGAGAAGAAGAACTAGGGGCAAACTTGCCTTTAAGATTTTCCCACTGCATTGAAAAATCACTTCCCACCAAAAGGGGTGGGAATGACGCTTCCTATGTATAAGGGAAAATCAAGTGCCGATAGAAATTTTTCTCAGAAAATTTGCCAGTTAAATTTGTGCAATCGACCAAAATCCTGATTTTCCTTTACCAAATTTTTGGATCCAGTTTCTCTCTTCTGCTCTTATGGTTCGCTGCCCTTCTTTTCTTTAAAACTGTGCCATTTTGGCATAAAACAGTACTAGTCAGTGCCTCTTTTTTATTATAAATATTTTAGGATATTGACAGATATTAAAAATATGTTCTAAGATATTAACCGGTATTAAAAAAATATTTCATGATTTTGAAGGAATGAAAAAATATAGAGAAAAAACGAAAGAATAAGAGTATGGCTCTTCATGTTCTTATGTAAAATGCTTAGTACTAAGTAAAGTAAGTGTTCCTTGGTTTGTCATTTCGATTCCATTATCTAACCTTATTCATCATAGACCCTGAACAAGTCCTTTTAATTTGAGTAAGTAAGGGGATAACATAGTGGAGAATACAATGATAAACAAGCTTTTGGTAAACTGGACGTAATTAGTGGAATTGAGTAAAATACAAGGTTTTAATATCTTGAGAGTATAGTGCAAACACTTGCACCGGTGAGGGGCAAATTCTAATTTATCTTCGCCTAATTATTTTCCTTGCTACTCATATTTTTTTGAAGTTGGAAAATATTTCTGTTCTTAGTTCTTGAAATTAAGCTTGAAGTGCGTCCAACTTTGCAATGGTCATTGTAAAATTTGGCTTCTATTTTTCCTTGTTTGGTTTGTGATTTTTATTTTAACAACAAAACATCTGAAAGGCAAGATTTCATATAAGTGTGGGGTATCATGACTTCTCATTTCCAGCAGAATTGAAGTATATTTTTGGTGTATTTTAGGAGTCATTAATATAACATAAGTGGTTTTTATGAGTTTATGAGAAGAAATCAATTTGTGTATTGTTTGGGATTTTTAATATAAATATTTTATTTTCAAATAAAAATAGAAAGATTTAAGTTCAGCATAAAAATAATAATATTTTAAAACAAGATATTTGTAATTTTCTTCAACATACGGACATTTTATATCAACCAAATTGAAGAACATCCAAGAAGAGGACTTTGGAATTAATTACAAGAAATCAGTTCCATTTACACTCAACATGATTTGTGTGCCTGAAATCATAAATCAACACCACACCTCCTTCCATTCTCCTTAACACAAAACTTTCCACCATCACATAAAACTCGAAATTTTTCCCAATCATTACTCTTTCCATCAAAATTCTCCGCTCTTTCAAATCTCTTCTCATTCCTTCCCTCCCAATCATTTCTGTCTTCCTCCCATCTCATTCTCTCCACAGTAGCCATGTTAAGCCCTACTTTTCTCTCTCCTCTCTCCACACTCTTAAACCACATCACATACTCTTCATCAAAGTTTCCAACTTCCCAAATAGCTTCTCTCCGATCTCCCAGACCTGCAACTTCAGTTCTCACCACAACATTCACAAAAACTTGATTACTCTCTTACCACCATTTTCCTTTGCAAAAACTTTGTCCCACCTTCTTTCAAGTGTCATTTCATAGAAAACTTCCCTTTTCATTTGTTCCTTCACACTCAATCCTTCTTCCTTCACAAACATGAAAGGGCAGTACCATTTTCCGATCACCATCAGCTCGAAGGAGCAAATAGATGACGATGAGAAGGCAAAAGGCGGTAAATTGGCTCGCAAGGCAGGGTTGACACCAAGAGCTTCACTTAGATGATAATGGTGGGGTGTTCTGGTGTAGAGAGTCCATCTTGGTTTCCTCAAGAAGAGAGGAGGGAATCCATCTGATGTAGCAGACTTGGCTTGGAAACCACTATGTTTTTCTTATCTCAAATTGTCGGTATTCATAAGAGGGATTTAGAGGTCTTTCTTTGACGTCTTGGATGTAATTGCAGCACAAATATGTGCCCATGTCTTCTTTCTTTGAAGATGTGCTTGCTTCACTACACCGTATCAAACCCTTGGAATGATTATGCTTATTAATTACTGCCTCTGATATGTAATTTAAGACCTAATTGAACAATTTGAAGAGGTTAAGAAAAATAAATAAATTCTTTTAACGTGTCTATGATTTAGTAGTTTTTTTAGCTTCCTTCAAAGGTAGCATACCACCAAAGTAAACTAAATATGAAAAGTTGATTTAAACATACCCTTGACGCTTCCCTTTCCTTTGTATGACGTAGTAGAGATTAGAAGACAAAGGCTGATTACGAATAGGAATGACCTTAACTTGATCTGGTAAAGATATGGTGGCAGGTTCAATATGCACTGTGTGTGTAACGGTTAAGTTTCTCTTCTGTGGGAATGGCTTCAGCTTCTTCATCTTGGAGTACTAAGAAGCCTAAATTTGGTCCCTCTGGTGGCCGTGAAATAACTTTAGGATCTCTTTTGAAACGAGATTGATGTCTTCTTATGTACACACTCTCTCTCTAACTATTACTTTGTTTATGTATTGTGAGCTTCATTGTGTTATGTGATTTATATTCATTATTTTTGAGATTGCGAGGCCCCCCCCACCCAAAATATCAATTTTATTCATAACCATAATAAGGATTACACACACTAATAGTCGAAGCCAAATTAAACTCTCAAAAAGCCTAAACATTACATGAAAACAACAAACAGCTAAAAGCAACTATATCAGGTCCAGAGTGCGTTGTCAGCCCACTCCTATCAGGTCCAGAGTGCGTTGTCAGCCCACTCCTTTCCTGTTCATTACTGCAACAGTATTAGCATTATCTATCCTAGTCTGCTCGAAGTCATGAAGTAAAATGTCGCTTAAAGAGGATGGTGTACAGTCTAGCCACAAATGCTGGTTCATCCTCTTTGATGCATCTACTGCTATACAATTAGCGGCTCTATTACCTTGACTTGAAACCAAGGAAATCGTTACCCCCTTCAATGACTTCAACAACCCCAGGATTTCAGCTGCCAGATCCCAGCTTAGTCATTCACAGCCATCTGCTGAACCCTTCTTTAATAATCTGTATAGATGTGATGTCCGGCCTTTGAGGCCTTTATTTATCAGAGTTAACACGTACGGGGATCGAGGAAATTTGGACGACTTGATTTCGTAATCGAAGTTTTTGAAATTATCTTAGCTTGAAAACATGAGGATAAATTTTTCGCGATTCTATATCTATCTCATAGAGGGGTGTTAATACATTAATCCAAAACAGACAAATGATAAATATTAAATACAGTCTAGCTAATCCTATTTTTTCAGGAAGTTCCAACTGCTGTAATCCTTACAGCTGCTTCTTGCCCTTTTGATCGCGAATCAACTATCTGTATCTTTCAGGGGTCTGGAGTCCAAAGGAATGGACCCCAAGGTAACAGTTGATCTCATGCACATGTATGAAAATAAAGATGACATAATAGCACATGTTAAAGTATGGAAGAAATTACACATAACCGTAACCGCAGTTAACGGCCAAGGACCGCAACCCTTGTCTAGGACATACAGTCCCATGAGACCGCAGCCTTAAATCCATGGCCAGAAAAACATAAACAAGTAATTCAACCAGCATACATGATCAGTTAATTATTGCATAAACATTTACATATATGATTACAAGATTAGAGTTACTTACCTCAACTGTGTATCCCTTTTCTTTGTACTGAAGTTGTTGGGATCAGATAAATACCAAGGTCTGCCAAAATATGTTTATCATCGCTGTTAGTTACTTATTCGAATCGCAGGGAAAACTAATTACACGAATTAGTTTAGAGGATTAATAATAATTATTAATCCCTAAATTTTCCCCCAATAATAATAATTCTATTATTATTGCTATTATTATTATTCCTAATAATAATAATAATTCCCTTTTCTAATAATAATAATAATAATAATAATTCCTTATTTATTATTTATTATTTTCATCCCCTCCCAATAATAATAACATTATCTATTATTATTAATATCACTTTATTATTATTATTAATCCCAATAATAATAATAATAATAATTCCTCATTGATTATTAATAATTCTCATTTATTCCCTTTTCTAATGATAATAATAATTTATCATCATCATCATTATTATACAATTAACTTAAATTCCTAAAAGCTATTCTCACACTTTAATTTAGGAGTCTATAAATACTCTTTATTTCATAATTTATGCTTCATGTGAATTTTGAGTTAAATAAATATTAATTTGAATAAGAATAAAAATAACACCAAGCAAAATATGCTTCATCATCGAGGCTTTCATTTTGGTTTCAAAATACCTCCTTATGCTTTATCACATCGAATTTAATACTACAAGGACTGTACTATTTAAATATGCTTGTCTCTTGTAAATGCATGTTCTCTGTAACATCCCAATTTTCAAAAGCGGAATACATTTTATTTTCATTAAAAATCATTTCAAACCATCAAAGTAAAGTATTTGAGCGGAAGAGTAACTAATACTTGTATTTCAAAATGCTATAAGTTTGACTGGATACAGAAGCGGTATAGAAACCGAGTGTTTCCACAACGAAGTAAAATAACAATGGAAAGGCTTCTGTCAAAGGAAATCTTCAGCTGGGTCTTCTACGCGTCCTACTTGTGCTTCTCTTCGGTCCTCGGACCTCCTGAACCTGAAGCTATGTTAAGAGCTGAGGTTCAATGCCCATTGAACCTCAGGTAACGGTTAACCTCATGTTTACATACACAATATATGAACACATAAGCCACCACATCAACAGCATATACAAACAATCCATCACAATCAATGCATATGTATCGCTCCCAGCATATAGACATATCGCTCCCAGCATATGGACATATCGCTCCCAGCGTTACAGATATGCACTCCACAGTATACATACTCTATACGTACAACACACGTATCACATATATGCATAACATAAACATTAGAGTTAGTGTTACAGTACGCGAACGTACCTTCGTTGACGAGCGTTTAATATGTTGACGATATACTGTACTTTTGACGGAAAACAGCGGAACAATAGTGAAATGACAGCGGAACAAGATTACTGATATCCTATAATGATAATATCACATTTATCAATATTTGATATCATAACAGGCATTTTAGCTACAAATTACCATTTTGCCTCTGATCCCCTAATCAGCGGAATTTCGCCAGCACTTCGCTATCTTGACCCTAATCTTTCAGAATTTCCACATATCTCTAACTCCAATATATTTCCCAAAATAAATATCATATCTATCCTAAAACATGATATCTAAAATATACTGGAAGATTAAAGATCTACTCTAAAACTCTAAGAACTATCGAAAGAACTTAAGACTAAAAACTAGGGACCAAAAGACTTACTCAGAGCTTCGCTATGAACTTCTTGCTCCTCCTCCAGAGCTTCTCTCTCTAACTTCTCTCTAGGATTGTGTGAATTGGTGAAGAATGAAGAGAAGTGAAGGGCTATTTATAGAAAAATTCAAGTTACTATTCATGCTTTGTCAGATGAATTCTGGACCGTCGGATCGCACTTTTTGGAGGTAGCAAGATCTTGGCCATACACCTCTCAAGGATGATGTCATCCTTAGTCACCAAGGTGATGTCACCACCTTTCTCAAGAAGTTTTCTACCGATAAAGTCCCTGTTCGGTATTCCGATCGCGAAATTTTGTAAAATCTTAAAATTCCAGGAACAACACTCTGAAGGTTTTTTCTTCCTTTGCAAGAATACTGGGTTCTTCTACCCTTATACTCTCAGTAAGGACATTCCGTTATCTGCCGAAAATCCTCGGTATTCATGACCGGTTACAGAAATAACTTCGGCCGGCACCAACTTTTGGATAAAAATCCATTGACCAATAATATATTCTGGTTTTTCCTAACTCATCCCCAGATTCTCACAACGGAATTATTTTCTATCGGTTCTTATTTCCATTATCTGTTTATTCCTTATTATTATATCATTATATATTTAACACATGCTTAAATTTATACTATTTTATATTACAAAGATCAACTTCATCTTTATCTCCTCTCACACCTCTTGACTTTTTTTTTTACTACACACACACACATGCACAACACTTAGGCACACACACACTCACAACTCACACATACTCACAAATATCTCCACCTTCTCTCTCTCTTTATTTATGTCTAAACAATTAGCCATTAATTATCTAATTAATCATTTACTAATTGCTGACAATTTTCTTAATTAGTAATAATTATTATCTCACAACTATTTTACTGACATTGGTAATTTATGTACCATGCATAATATTAAAAATCATTTAGTCAATTTTGGTTCCAGAATACTTTTTAATTTTTCTTCTTTTCATTTTCAAAGGAAATAATTTAATAAATTGTCTAAATTAAGGACAATATTCTTTCTAATTTTTAATAATTATTCTCATGCCCTCTAGAATTTTTCATAATTCTTTTTAGGATGTTTTATGACTCTAAAATGCATTTTTAAGCCTTTTTGGCACTTAATTTCCTTTATTCCCTTAATATTTTCTTTGGAATTAATTATCTCACACTTTGAGACCATATTTTTATTTATCACAAATAGCCATTCTATTTATCTTAATATAATATTCTAGACAAATGATTATCCGGGTATTACATTCTCAAGAGCTTTAAGCATTATTTTCTAATCCCATATATGCCTAAGAAAGAAATATCTATGCATATGTTTATTTTAACACCTCCAGTAAGCATGCATTAGATATTTTAAGTTTGGTAGAGCAAAGAAAAATAGATATATTCATATCCAACAAAAATAGTAAACATGCACCCACACAAAGCACTTATCTTATTCCTCTTTTTCTTTCCTTGGTATACACACACAGACAAGTAAAATAACTCCTTTCTCCTTTAATAGATCAGCAACACGTCCTTCTTCTTATTTACATATTCATCAACATTTTATTCTTTTCCTTGGACTCAAGACAGCACCCACGGCTTTACAGCAGGAAGAGATGCGGAAAAAAAAAAAATAAAATCCTGAGACATAACCTGATTCTAACAGCCCCACCTATTTCTAGTTTCATGTCAATGACCTTGCCTCCTCTTTCTTTCTCTTCGGTCATATGACAACAAGGAACAACCAAACCGAAAACAGCAACTTAGCTTAATCCAAGAGAACCCGATGATAGTAAACTCACACATACAATACTACACACTCCTTTTCTCACGGCATACACACACAAACAGAAATCCACTGGGGCAGTTAAAGTTTTCATCATGTAAAGTTGCAGCATAAAAAGAATGCTCACATGTAACTCTATGCTTGACAAAACCGATGACAATAAAAGCATTTTCTGTTATAATATATTTTCAGTTAAACAGCCCCTGCTTTTCTTTCATCTTCTAGTTCAGTTTCAACTAGGCTCATCTTAGTTTCATTTAGCTTCCTACTATAGCTTATGTTTGACAGGAAAGCGATGGAAATAAAGGGGAAAGAGAGCTCGAAACTAACCCTTGCTAAATCAAACTAGGTGGCGAGAAGAGTGGCTGATTCTTCTCCTCTGTTCTTACGGTGCACGAGCAGGGGAATGATAAGCTTCAGCCTCACCTTCACTCTCCACGCCTCTCTCTCTCCTTTCTATCTTCTGCTCTCAGGCTCTCTCTCTCTCTTTCTCGGCTGTGTCTCTAACTCCAGCGTTCCAATTTTCTGCGTTTCCCATTTCTGGTCGAAGGAAAGCAATTGGAGATGAAGGAGGTAATATGTATATATAGTAGGTAAGAGCCCATACGCTGCACACGGACCAGACAAGGATAAAAACCAGCAGCTTAGTCCATCGGATATTAAGCACAAAGCTCGAAAAGCATGGCTACGACTGGATCTCTGCTTTCGGATAAGCATGATTGTCTGCTGCTTAAATAAATGTGATCTGCTTCTTGCTTCTTTGATTTTGACCAGCTGAGTATATTAGATAATAGGTTCAAAAGCTGGACTTATGTGGGCCGAGAGGAGCAGTAGATGGGCGGTGATCCAAGAGGGGGAAGAGAGCTTGCTTCTGTTTTGTGCAGTATTGGCCCGTATAATTCTTTGTTCATTCGCTGCAGCTTTCGTGCTTCCATTCTCCGATTACGTCTGGATGTGTAAGGAATGTATGGGTGAATGAGATTGGTCCAGACTTACTGTGAGGATTATTTGGACTGCATATTTGGGCTGCATAACTTGGGCCACATGTTGGATCAGTTTAGTTGCTGGTCCAACTCGTTTTTCATTCACTTTTTTTTTTAAACAATATTTTTATTCGCAATTAGCTTTAATTGCAATAATCTCAAATAAATTAAACTCTTAATTTCTTAGGTCTTGAAATACCAATTCTATAATTTTAGGCCTCAATTTATCATTTACAAATATTCCTTAAATTTATTCTTTTCCCAAAATAAATTAAGGAATAATTGGCCTTAATTTTCAATAAGTATTCTAGACCATAAATTATTCATTTCAAATTTTCTTTGACTTTGTGCTTTCTCTTAATTAATTTATTTCGGCTATAAAATACTGTCTTCCAAAATATTCTGGTTAATAGTTATTCTCAACTAAATTGCCTTTAATTTATGGAAAAATATGCCTTAAATTCCAAATTCTTAATCCTTAAAATTTTTTAAGGCCAAATTTTCCATAATTAATTCTTGATTCCCAAAGTCTAAAATTTGGGATGTTACAATAAAGAATCACAATCAGTCTCAACAATGATCTGGTTATTTTGGAATTTGTATCTATACAGCGAGGCTTCTCTAAATGCCATACATTCAGCCATAAATGGTGACTGAGTTCGCACCGCACCTCCCAAACCTCCTACAAAATGTCCCATACTATCCCTGCAAACTAGGCCAATACCAGCATTTTTTGTATCAGCCTTATAAGATCTATCCACATTGAATTTAATATGCCCAACTTCTGGTGCTGCCCACTTCACTTTCCTTACTGTACTTTCTTCCAAAAAAAAAAAAAGAAAAGAAAAGGAACATCCACCCAGACGTACCTTGGATTTCCAAAATTCTTGAATGCTAACCAATTGCAGTTCCTCTTTAGCTACTGGTTTTTCCTCCCTAAAAATCCAATTACATCTTTTCTTCCAAATCCACCAGCACATAGTGGCAAACACTATTGTACCATAGTAATCTAAATTCCCACCACCCTGTAACATCTCACATATTACAACTTCACAACATTTTATAGACCATTTGCTAAATTTAAGGCCTAACTGGCAACCAAACCAACAGTATTGAGCATAAAACCAGCATATGTTCAATGGTTTCATTCTCATAAAAGTAGCAGTATTGAGATTGCGAGTTTGATCCGATCTTTTTATTACGGATTTTTTGTCCATTTCCTTTATGATGTTTGGTGTTAAAAAATTATGTAAACTGCTAAGAATATAATCCCAAAATCCTGAGTGTGTACATATTGCTTTTGCATATGGATTTAGTGCGTTTCCTTGCACATTCCGTACATTTTTTTCTTTTAAAAAATCTTGTTTGAAATTGATACACATAGAAAGAAGCTGTGAGGAAGCTTCAAGTAATCTTTAGGTTTTAACGAGCTAAAGTAAAAGTCAGAGAACTCAAGCCTTTCGCATTTTAAATTTGGTGACAAATTGACAATCAAATGATTATATTAATGTAAAGTAGAAAATAATCTTGATTAATGTAGTTTGTTTGACCATTTATTGATATTGATATCTTGATTAATCCATAACAATGTGCCTAAGTATAAGAACTAAGTTGTTTTCAATTAATAAGCCATAAGAACTAAATTATTCTGTTAAATAAGAAACTGAGTTTATTTTTTGGAGCCGTTCATGTTCCGTTATAAAGTTAAGTTAATTCTGTCATCTTTTACATAGATCTATTCAACAAAAAAAAGTCCCTTAACTAAGAAGGCATTATTATATTCAACGAAGGTGAAGAGACATGTGTGTAAGAACTTTGGGCAAATATGGAATCCGACTAACTCGCTAAAGTACCTACATAAAATTGGAGCACCGATGTGAATTCCAATCTTCTAACGTTGCAAATTCACTATGGAGAGGAAGAGAAGACAAAACTCGTAATGAGAGAATTTTTTTAGAGAGAAGAGTGTTATGTTGTGTGTTGTATTCAGATTACATACGGACATACCCCTCAAACCACACACCCTTTATATAGAATTCGTACAATCACATGGGAATAATATTCCCATGTGATTGTACGAATTCTATATAAAGGGTGTATGGATATATATATATATATATAACTCATCAATGATAACACGAATAAATATAACTTTTAAACCATAAAGGAAAATCTTTTTTTGACCTATATTTCTTCAAATTCATATAATAGCTGATGAGTCGTAAATTTATCATGTTTTAAGGCATAAGATTAGCGTAAAATTGATCTAATATGATTAAAACGGTTAAGAATAATAAGTTAAAAATATGGATTTGATGTCAGACATACCCTCACAAGTATTCTTGTGTGTTTTTGCAGGTTTTATCCATAAGAAGAAGCTATTTGGAGACTCTAAAGAAGGTCAAAAAGAGAAGTCGACGAAGAAAAATAAAGTTGGCGCCCAGGGTGTCATTCCAGTGCAAAGTAGTGGAAAGTTGGCGCCCAAGGCACCAGAAGCGCGAAAACTCTTATTTTAATTTTTGGATAGTTTTTAGGGCCAAAAAAATGAAGGAAAATTAAGGATTTTTGAGATTTGGAAACCCAATTGGACCTGAAACATAAAAAGAGGCAACCCTAGTAAAGAAAGAGAACTTTTGGCACAAGAAACAATTCGATGGTATTGGAGAAAGAAGATCAAAGCAATTGTGGAGATCAACCTTCCCTAATCTCTGAAGAACCATTCATCTCTCTTCATCTTTTCTTCTTTATTTTGTTAATCTAGCCATGCTTGGCTAATTTCCTTTTTGTAGTTAGGGCTGGGATGAACCCTATGCGAGTTTGAGTATTTGGTTGAATTCTTGGTTGAATCTTGATTTCTTTGATTGAATGAATTTCCTTTGCTTAAAGCTTTCTTGAAGATTGATCACCTTTTAGATTGTTCATAGGTTGATGTATGACAATAAAGATGTTAGTGCATTTAACCCGAATTGTTAATTCATCATAAAATTGCATAACCTAGATATAGGCTTACAAGTTTATGCGATCTGATAATTCTAGTTTATAAATCTATCTTTCTAAATGATACTAAGACATTAGGTTGTTTTCAAAGATAACGGATTAAGGTAGCGTCAAAACATTGGGACTTAGTCTAACTTTAGATAATTGATCGTTAATCATGGGATTAATAATTAATTAGGGATTCAATTCAAATTCTTGAAGGAGCATAGGGGGATTCTAAGTCCTAACTACGTTTTTATTGACTGATTATCTTTTCTAAACATTTTCTTGCGAATCTTGATCTTGAATTCTTTTCTTTCTTCAATTCTTGAAATTCTTGTTTGATTACAACTCATCTCTTTTTACTTGATTCATCCAACTAAAGCGTAAATAGTGAACTAGTGATTGGAGTACTATTCCTCATGAGACGATACTTTCTCACTACTTTATTACTTGTAACGACCGGTGCACTTGTCGAAGTCGCCCTACCAATAGCCTTAATTTGCATTGGGTTTAGGGCTTAATCCACTAATGATGGACCAAATATATTCCAACAAGATATAATAACAAAATTTAAATATGTATATTGACGTTGATTTATGCCAATTTGACCTCCAACTGTATTGACCATTTCAATGTCAGTTTGGCACGAACCCTCCAAAGGTAAAGACCAAATAATACAATAATATATGTTCTGTTGTCTCGTTCGTTGTTTTTAATGGGGCTAAATAAACAAACTTAAACAAAGAAACAAGAAAAAGTGAACCTGGAGCGATAATGATGCTAAGAATAATTTTCAAATGGAATTATTAGAGTCCCACTTGCACCTAATTTGGTGAATGTTCCTGTAATTAATAGTCAGACACTTATCCACCAAGTTTCTTCCATTATCTTAAACACAAGTTAAAACTCTCCCCAAATATCACTCTCATCTCTGTTATAATAAAGTTATATTTTCGGAGGAAAATGTGGTCCTTATTACACAGGTCACCTGGTATAATATTAATTACATCTTTCCAAGATTGTCATTATTTAAAGTTTGATACGATTTTCATTTTTTTCTTTCTCAAGGTGCAATTCATAGTTTTAACTTTTAAATAAGGGTAAATTTGAAATCATTTTTATCTTTAACCAAATTTAATAACTTAATTACCTCTCCTTTGATCTCGTGAAGTAGTTGAAGTTGGCATATCATAGGAGACCAGAGTGGTGTATATGCAACTTAAAGTTAATTTTTGTCAATATACCAGCCCTTCTTCCAAACTCTCCCAGTTTTTCTATATTTTCATTCACTCAAAAAATAATAAATAATAATGGCCATTCTCAACCCTACTATTCTTCCTTTCTTGTTCCTGCAATTTTCGCAACTTCTTCAACACACGGACATCTTATATTTTACATTAACCAATTGAAGAACATCCAGAAAGAAGACTTGGGAATTAATAACAAGAAATCAATTCCACTTACACTGAACATGATTTGTGTGCCTGAAATCATAAGTTAACACGACACTTCCATCCATTCTCCTCAACACAAAACTTTCCACCATCACATAAAACTCAAAATTTTCCCACTCACTACTCTTTCCATCAAAATTCTCCACTCTTTCAACTCTCTTATCATTCCTTCCTACCCATTCACTTCTTTCTACCTCCCATCTCATTCTCTCCACAGTAGCCATGCTCAACCCTACTTTTCTCTCTCCACTCTCCTCACTCTTAAACCACAGCACATACACTTCACCAAATTTCCCTTCTTCCCAAACAGCTTCTCTCCCATCACCCAGACTTGCAACTTCAGTTTCAACCACAACATTCACAAACACTTCAATACTCTTTCCTTCATTTTTCTTAGAGAAAACTTTGTCCCACCTTCTTTCAAGTGTCATTTCATAAAAAACTGACCTCTTCATCTGCTCCTTCACATTCACTCCTTCTTCCTTAACAAACATGAAAGGGCAGTACCATTTTCCGACCACCACTGGATCAGAGAAGCGATCAGATGATGATGAAGAGAAGGTGAAAGGCGGTAATTTGGCTCTTAAGGCATGGTTTACACCCAAAGCTTCACTCAGATGATAATGGTGGGGTGTTCTGGTGCAGAGAGTCCAACCCGGTCTCCTCAAGAAGAGAGGAGGGAACCCATCTGATGCAACAGATTTGGCTTGAAATCCACAACCTTTTTTTATTATCTCATGTTGTTGATATTCATTAGAGGGATTTAGAGGTCGTGATTCGACATCTAGGACGTAATTGCAGCACAAGCATGAGCCCAAGTCTTCTTCCTTAGAACATGTACTTGCTTCACTGCACATCAAACCCTTAAAGTGATTATGCTAATTAATTACCAAAGGCGAACTAAATATGAAAAAAATAATAATTTAAACATACCCTTGATGCTTCCCTTTCCTTTGTATCACGTAGTAGAGGTTGGAAGACAAAGGCTGATTAAGAACAGGAATGAACATAACTCGATCTATTAAAACTAGGGTGGCAGGTCCACCGTGCACTTCGTAAGTAACAGTTAAGTTCCTGTTCTGTGGGAATGGCAGGTTTTTTATGCCCTTATTCACCCAACCAAAACAGCAGTATGACTCAGCTTCTTCATCTTGGAGGACTAAGAACCCTAAATTTGGTCCCTCCGGTGGCTGCAAAAGAGCTTCAGGATCCCTTTTGAACAGAGATCGAGGTCTTGTTACGTACATTTTCTTTCTCTCACACACTACTTATTATTACTGTGTTTATATATGTATTGTGAGCTTCTTTGCGTTCTGTACACATTGCTTTTGCATATGGATTTGGTACATTTTTTTAAAAAGTTGTTTTGAATTCGATGAAGCAGCGTGGAAACTTCAAGTACTCTTTAGGTTATTACAATTGAAAGTCAAAGTCAGAGGAGGAGAACTCAATCAATTGGCATTTTAAATTTGGTGACAAACAAGATATATATAATGATAAAATTGAAGGTAATCTTGATTAATATAGTTTGTTTGACCATTTCCACACACACACACACACACATGTAGGTAAGTGTATTCTGAAAGCATTAAATAATTGCTAGCTTCTTCCTCAAGACAACCTTTAATTTGCGGTGAGGTAAAATATAAATTATATATATAGATACAGATATATATAAATATGAGAATATTAAATGATAAACAACTATGAGACCTTTAGTTTAAAAGGACTACTAAAAGAAAGAAGCAAATTCGTTTTATTACAATTTAGCCTTTCAATACTTCCTTCTGTGAGTTGCTCTATACATAATTCCAAGGACCAAAATAATCGGGAAATTGCCCTTGTTTGGACAATAATTAATTATTCATGAATTCGTGTTTTAGTTTTTTGCGGTGTATAAAATCCTTCATAGTTCTAGTATTTATGTGTTATGTGTGTGAACATATCAAGCACCATTGGACAAAATTTTCCAAACAGGTATTTATATCCCTAAACAGACATACCTTATTTCTTAAAGGCTAATTAATTATCTCTTCTTTATATAATAGATATTTATATTATTTACATTTTTTTAAGTTCAAATATGTTATTTCAGTTCAGACAAAGTATACAATTGGTTCTATAGAAAGCCCATTTTTGTCCTCACATCTATTCTTATTCATTTTCCTATTCCCTCATAAATGTTTCCGTTAATAACAAAATTGCCTTCGGTGAAATGAGATTCATTTAAATTACCGTTTAAAAATTATGCAGCAACTCTATATCTATATTCATTAATCGTGTAAAATACTTACAAACTAATACAGAGAAGGGTTTAGTAACTAAACCTAACGAAATATCTCCTATAATCAAGAAGTATTCAAAATTCAAATAAAAACAAAATAGCCTAATAATAATAATGAACAAGATAATTAACCTAATTCTAATTAGGGTTAGGGTTTCAGCCATCATGTGGCGAATTGGGGTCCAACTTCCAAAGAGGAATGAACATAACCGGATCTAGTTAAACAATGGTGGGACCACCGAGCACTGCAAAAGAAAAAGTTAAGTCTCTGTTCTGTGGGAATGGCAACTTGCCAACGCCCTTCTTCCACCAACCAAGACTACAGTATGATTCAGCTTCTTCACCTGGAGTGCTAGCTAGGAAACCTAAATTTGGTGTCTCTGGTGGCTGCGAAAGAACTTTAGGATCCTTTTTGAACAGACACTACTTACCATTCTTTGTTTATATATTGTGAGCTTAACTGTGTTCTTTGATTTATATTCATTCTTTGTTTATGTCTATTTCCTTTATGATGTTTGGAATTAAGAAATTTATTCGAGTCTGCACATATTGCGCTTTGCATATGTATATTTAGTGCATCTCCTTGCACATCCTGTACATGTTTTTAAAGTTTTTTAATTCGATCAATATTGGAAGAAGCTGCGAGGAAGCTTCAAGTAATCTTTGGTCTTATCAATTGGAAGTCAAAGTCAGAGGAGAACTCAGTCATTTCGCATTTTAAATTGGATGACAAACAGGATGTAATAGTTTGTTTGACCATTTCTTGAGATAGACATCTTAATTAATCCATAGTCATGTACGCAAGTGTTCTGAAAGCATTATAAAATAATGGCTTCTTTTTCAAGTTCAAACTTATCTTTTACTAAAACTTATCTCATCATCCAGATATAATTAATCGAACTGAACCAAGCAATTTCAAAAGCATTGTAATTGACGTGTATAGGGCCCGTTTGTTATGATGGAATTGGGGGGGGGGTATGGAAATGGAATTGGACCTCATTTCCATTTGGAGCTTTGTTTGGTTTGATGGAATTGGAAATTTTTTCAATTCCATATCCACCAAAATTGATGGAATTTGGCTTCCATAAAAAAAGCCAAGTATTGTAATTCCACGTGCCCCTTCTCATCTTTACCCTCTACTTCAACTCCAGCCTACACTCCTCTAACTCACGTTGTCTCAACCCATACAGCTGGCAACAACAGTGACAGTGGTGAAGAAGATAGAAGGCGTAAAGGAAGACGGCGACAGTGTGAGTTGTGCCGGCGCCCATCTCCATTGCTGGCGACTCATCTTCTCCACTTCGAACTCATCTCCTCCTCCTTCATTGTCTACGTTCATCTTCCCCACTCTGCAAATTGATGTCGAGGGAGGGCAAGGAAGACGGCGACAGCGACAGTGAGCGTACGAGGTGTGTCGACACCAACGACTCATCTCCTTCTATAACATCCCAATTTCTGGGATTTTAATATGGTTGGGAATTAAATTATGAAATTTGAGTTAAAATAATTATGAGGATACTTATTTGAAATTAAGGTCTTTGATTTATTTTGAGAAAAAAATAAATTCAAGGAAAAATAGTAAATGATAATTGTAGGCCTAAACATTATAGGATTTATTTCCATGATTGCAATTAAGTTTAATTGCAAATAAATTAGTGTTATAAAATAAAAATGATTTATCCTCATGATTATTCAATAATCATAATCAAATGATATAATAGCTAATTGTCAATAAAATAAAATGTTGTATTAAAGAGAAGAAAAACAATTAAAACACCTCAATTGGGCCAGACGTGGGAACAGTCCAACAGGCCCAATTGAGTACCATGGGTCTCTAATTCTTCATCCTGCATATACACCACATATCAGCCCACGTGAATGGTATAATGCAACAGATCCACCAATTCTATTGTATCAGATGCTAGAATATCAACACATATATAATCTTCCTTATTTGTCGGCCCAAGACGAAAGGCCCATTATGCAGCAAACTGACAAACCCAAAGAAGCAACACGTTAAACCCACATTATTATAGCCAAGACGGAATAATTGTTTAAAGCGAGTATCTTCTTGGCACCGAGTGTCAGCAAGAACTATTAACCTGGGCTTGTATCCACCAATACTTGTCTTCAAATTACGATAGAGGCCCGACCCACATGAACCTCTATTGTTCCAATAGAATATGCTAATCATAAAAAACCGTTATGAAAGCCAACACCACACAGTCCAATTACATGGGTGTCTCTGGGACTATGGAAGAATCAAGATCCTCCCTTCCATTCGTCCACGGTTCTGCATTCTCTAAAGGGCTCTCAAGGGGCGAGACTACCATTTCACCACTAGGCCCACAAAAGTCTATGCCTATATCACCTGGATCCTGTAGGAAGGAGTCTGAAGGATGTTGCATTATATTATGGGCCTCACCATTCAAACTTGGGCCCAACCTATTCAATTCCATGTTAACATTTTCCTCCATTCCCGCCCCATACATGTCATCTTCTCCCATGGTTATTCTCAATATTTCCGTCTCCGTACACTCTGTCATTATCCGTGACCTTTTCTCTGCGCGCCTCTTCGTTTGTTGTACTATTGCTTTCTGTGCTCCCTCTACTACCTCCATTCCTGGTACATTCGCCTTGCCTGCTCCCCTCGTATTGCTTTTCCCTTTTCCTCTCTCCTTTTCTCCCAAACGTTGGAATTGTCTGCTCTGTGATGCACCTTTTCGAGCAGGGGCCATTGCGTTGTGTGCCTGACCCTGTTGCCATTCGGATACCACCCCATCATCTTCTGCCACCTCAGCTAAGGCTTCGAACCTTGATCCAGCTTTCTGCTGTTTCTGACCTCTGCCGTTTCCGTCCGATTGTTTTTTCAGACATCTCGGTTTTTGAACAATCTTCCATTGTTCCATCGGATTCTGCTGATCTCGCCGGACTTGCTCTTGCCCATTCTTCTCCGTGCCGCCCTCTTGGTTCACCTCTTCTGTTTGCTTCCTTAGTAAACATGTTTCAGACCTATGGCCATAGGTGCCACAAGTAGTACACAGAAGATGTAGACCCTCATATTCGAGGAAATAAGGCTCGTTATCTATTAAAAAGCCTTGCATCATTTGTTTATTTAGCTCAACTAGGACGCAGATTCTGGCGAAATGACCTCTCAGCTGCTGTGAAGTATTCATATCCACCTTCAAAGTTTTCCCAATTCTATTCCCTATTGTTGTTAGCACAACTTCGTCATAGTACTCCAATGGGAGCTTCGGTATGCGAACCCACACTGCGGCTTTATCTATGACTGCCTTCTCTGGTTTAAAATTCCTCTCCCATGGCTGAACCGTGAGGTAGTGGTCATAGATCATCCACGGCCCCCCCTCCAACGCATAAGAGAAATTATCATGGTTGGTAAACTTCACCACAAAGAATCCACACCCAATATTTATAAGAGTAATGACTCCTCGTTTTGCCCACATAGTCTGCAATCTTTTCTCCAATGCTATGAAACCAATATTCCTCCCTAATAGCTTAACTATAACAGCCTTCTCCCATGCTCTGTACAATATTTTCTTCATTTTACCGGAGAAGGACGGGACGTTCCTCGTCGGGTGTTCTGTGATTATACACCTCTCTCCATCCTCCTCTTGCTCTGTAGCCTCCTGAGATTTTTCCGACATGGTATCATCGGAAATGTCTAGGACTTCACTTCTCAGCACTTCTTCCTGACCTCTCTTCTGAGCACCAGTCCCTTTCAGCATGTCCACAAAGGATGGACTTCCCACATTGCCTGCCGCAAACTTCTCTCCTAGCTTCGGCCATTCTCCATGCAAACCCTTGCCTTCATTCTTAGGTAACACGTTTTTAACCTTTTTCGAGTTTCGCTCGCGCAGATCATCTTCTTCCTTTGAGCTTGTAACCAGCTTTTCCGTTTGAGACTCCATCCTGTTCTCTTCTTTTTTCGTTCTCGGCCGTCAGTCCAAGCGAAGGTCGATCTGGAGGCTTGGCGGTGGTTTGGAATAGCTCCCTCATCGAAGTAGAGGTGGTGAATACGAATAGGCAATTCCTTCATTTGAGATGCAGTATTCCAAGTATGCCTCCCTTTCTCTTAACTTCAGTTTATGTGCTTCCTCATTCAGATTTTCGCTCTGTCTTGTGGAGTAAAATAAAGATCTTGGCTAATGGAATCTCTTGCCCCTGGGTTGTCTGGGGTGACTTTAATGATATTCTGTCTGAGAATGAGAGAGTTGGAGGAATAGGGGGTTGTCACCGAAGAATTCGATGGTTTCAGCAAACTGTACAGAACTGTTCCTTAATTGATATTGGAGCGTCGGGACCACAATTTACCTGGAGGGGTCCTCGGATCATGGGTTGCGCGAGGCTATTTGAAAGGTTGGATAGGGCTCTCGTGAACCAGGAGCTTCTTTCAGAAATGCCTACTTGTACAGTGACGAATCTGCCGAGAACCAAGTTTTCTGACCACAACCCAATTTTACTTAATTGGAATTTGGTTAACTGTGGGAACCATAGGCCATTTCGTTTTGAGGCCATGTGGATGGCTCATGGAAATTTTCAAGAATTCCTGAAGAATAATTGGCAGGGGGATGAGGGGTTAGAAAGCAAATTGTATAGAACCAAGGAAGAGTTACCTTTGTGGAATCGGAACGTATTTGGAATGATAGAAAAAAAGAAGAGAGACTTACTAGCCCGTATAAATGGCATACAGAAGTCCCCTTCCTACCCGTATTCGATGTTTTTAAATGATCTGGAGTGGAAGCTTCAACTTGAGTTGGATGAGGTTGCCAAATCTGAAGAGATGAAATGGTACCAAAAATCAAGGACTGAATGGATATCGAACGGAGACCGAAACACAAGATACTATCATATCAAGACAAAGATGAGAAGACAGAGAAACAAAATTACAAGTCTACAGGATCACTCTGGGTCATGGACTGCAAGTGAAGAGGACACTAGAAATCTGGTGGTGCAATACTTTAAGAATTTATTTCTAGATGTAACAGAAAGGAGTACAAGGTTGACAACAAATAGCAATTTCCCTCAGCTAGATCCAATGCGCCTCAAGAATCTGACTACTACTCCAATTGATGAGGAAATATATGTGGCAGTTAAACAAACGGGACCTTATAAGGCTCCCTGGATTGATGGATTTCCACCCATCTTTTTCCAGCGAAATTGGGAACTTGTGGGGGCAGATTTTATTGAATTTATCAAAAGGGTGTTCCAAGGAGAGATAAGTCTCAAAGAAGCAAATCAAACCCTGATATCGCTCATTCCTAAAAGAGAAAATCCGCAAAGAGTTGAGCACTTTAGACCGATATCCCTATGCACGGTCCATTACAAGTGCATCTCTAAGATTGTAGTCCAGAGACTAAGAGGAATTATGGATGATCTCATTTCCCCTTTTCAATCTAGCTTCATTCCTGGAAGACACATTCAGGATAACATTGTAGTAGGACAGGAAATATTACATAAGATGAAGACAACAAAAGAGAAAAGAGGTTTGATGACAATTAAAATTGATTTAGAGAAGGCTTATGACAGAATTCGCTGAAGTTTTATCAATCAGGTACTAGAAGAAGTTGGGTTTGAAGACAAATTTAGGGACTTAATCATGACATGCATTTCGACGACGTCTCTTAATGTCCTATGGAATGGCGACAAAACAGAGTTCTTCGAACCTAGTTGTGGATTGAGACAGGGGGACCCAATCTCTCCGTTTATATTCGTCCTGTGTATGGAGAAACTATCACATATAATTAATGACGCCGTTGGTGCGAATGAATGGAAACCAATCATGATAACGAGAGAAGGGCCATTGGTCTCTCACCTAATGTTTGCCGATGATATTCTATTGTTTGGAGAGGCAACAGAAGAACAGGCAGTGAACATGATGTCGGCTGTTAATTAGTTTTGTGATGCCTCAGGGGAAAAATTGAGCTACAATAAGTCATCTATTTTCTTCTCCCCAAAGGTCCCTGCAATATTGAAAGTGTAACACCCCAAATTCCATGCTTGAAAATCGTGTCGGTTGACACTTTGTTTTAGGAAAGTCAATAGAGTTTGAAGTGTTACAGCTTAGAATACTGCGGAAACGGATAGCGTGCGCTAATATTCGGACAATGAGTATCTAATATAAAATGCCCAGACATATGATGATGCCCCGACATAAGCTGGTATATTAAAAATTTTCCCGAAGGAATATTTATGTGATACAATCCAGAGCTTTGTACAATTACAATTCTTACATGGTAATTATACAATCTTCAACCAAGCAGTAGCTAGACTTGGGGCAATAAACCTAACTCAGTTAATCAAACAGTTTGGCCAGGTAGGTGTCTATCATGGGAGTCTCACCGAGTTCACGGCGACTTATTGACTGACCCACATAGACTAACCCTGCCTTCGGCACCAAACCGTTTGGGATAACCTAGTTAAATCATGCCAGAATGAATACTCTGAGGACGCTTTTCCGGCATTTGCTTTGACCGGTGACCCTTCCCAGCTCTGTCCACCGGTGCCTTCTCACGGCTCCATCTACCGGCACCTTCTCTATCCCTGTTTCTTTCCTGAACTGTTCATTAAGACTAAGGTTCAATGCCCATTGGACCTCAGGTAACAGTTAACCTTATGCTCAAGTATAACAGTATATGTATGACAGATATTCATTTACAATTTAGCATATAACTATACATAGCACACAACACATGTCATAGTTCACATCACAACAATACCTCTACATAGCACACAGCCCATGTAAGGTCCACATAGTTTGCACATAAACCAATGCCACGCCCCGGAGTGTGTCCTCAGCGCTAGGAAAACATCCATACGGCATTACCAAGACTGTAACCCGTTTTTCACATAATAGCTGAATGTATAAACAACGACTTAAGACAGTCTTAATCACGGTGCATGACCCAAGACCCAGTCTTGTCCACGACTATATGAATCATTACATCACATATAGAGCATACAAGCAGCATAAGAGTTAGAGTTACAGTACGCGTCCGTACCTTTCATCAGGTAACTGTCAAACGTCTGACCTTTGGATCCGACCCTGGACCTCCCGGATATCCTAATATATCACCATATCACTTAGAATAATATCCTAAGATATACTTCCACCTCTATTTACCCATCTACCCTTGGTGGATTTGTTATTTACAATTTTGCTCTTACATTTATTTAAAAACGTAGTGTAGAGTTTTCTGGGCAGATTTTTTTGGTAACTTTGAAAGATCATAACTAATTCTACAAAAATCAAAATGAGGATCCGTAAAATTCCCCGGAACCCTTAGGATGTCTATTTTTGAGGAAAAATATTTATTTTCACCCAGAATTAGTGAGTCATTACCAGTTTTTACGTTTCTCAACGTTGCCCATATTTTATTCCAGTAAAAATGGCTTAACTTCAAAAATTCATGTCTCCTTGACCAGAGATCAAAATGTTGCATATTTTATATGTTTGGAAAGCCCTACATGTCTACTTTCTTTCTGGAAAATTTCATGATTTTATAACTTCATTTGTTACATAAAATCATAGCATCTTTTTCGCTGCCTGTCTAAGATTTAAGAACCGAAAATTCTACAACTTTCACAATCTTAATCCAAGGACTTCCAAAAATTATTTCGTACCATGTTTTTACCTCTTCAGGCATTTTTCAATGCAATGAGGCCTAAAAACAAGTATAGGAATTTATTCTCTAATTTTCTAGATTAAACTAACATTTCTACTAAGAACTTATAAAAACTAAAGACTAGAAATTTAAGAACTAGAACTTACCTCTTGAAGACTCTTGAACTCTTTCCACCTTCTTGTTTCACTCTCCTCTTAAACTCTGCAATCTTTGGTATGAGTTTGGTGTGAAGAATGAAGAGAGGAGAGCTCTCTATTTATAGCAAATTAATGGTTAACTTTCTAATAACTTTCACTTGATCTAATCCCTTAGATCTAACTTAGGAAGGAAATTAAAATCTCATCCCTACACCTATATATGAACATGCCACCTCCTCTCATTTTTCATACACATGTGCTCTTGTGATGTCATCTTGATGACATAATCAAGACTTAGGTGTCATTGTTGATTTTTCAACACTAATTAACAATTCTTAATTATCATGTTAATCAAGTGTTTACATACTCCTTAATTATATTTTGCCATTAGCTAACTCAATTATATGAAGATTTAGACTTAATTCCTTAGGATATTATTTCATTCTCTTTGGCTTAATTATTTTTAAATATAATTAGCCCTCTTTTAATTTGTCTCTAATCATCTTGAAGAATTGTGTAACTAATCTCAATTAGTGCAAGCTTATTCTATTAAGGATATTTTTAATTTACTTAATATACCTCTTAATTATGCTAAATTAATTAGCAACACTCTTTATGCCAACCTTGACCCTCCATTGGTCATTAATATCAAATTAGGGGTTTCATATAATTAACTTTGGATATTCCCTTTTATTCATGTTTAAAAAATCAACAATTAATTACTTATTTAATCACTTACTAATTGTTGACAATTTTCTTAATTAGGATTAATTATTTTCTCACAACTATTTTACTAAAATTGATAATTTATGCATTATGCAAAATATTAAAAACCATGGGGGCAATTTATGTTCCTCAAAATGATATTTAAGTTTGCCTCATTATTTCCCAAGGAAAATAATCTCATAAATTACCTAAATTAGAGACAACATACTTTCTAATTTTTAATAAATATTTAGTTGCCTCTTAGGATTTTATCATAATTTTCTCAGGATATTTTATGACCCACAAATATTTCAGGGACCTATTTGCAAATTATCTAATGTTTTAGGGACCCTTTTCGCACATTATTTAATCTTAGGAGAAATTGTTCTAATAATAAGGTAAATTCAATACAAGGTGTTTGAGACCTCATATTCACCTATTTTCAATAGGTATATTCTACCAATTTATGATATTTACCCTAAGCCAAATTTTAGGGTATTACAGAAAGGAAAAATTAAACGGGTTACCAGAATGAAGATTACAGGGGAAATTGGGAAGTATCTTGGGTTCCCATTGTAATACCCGGATAATTATTTATCTGGAATATTATATTGACAAATAAATACCTATTGAAAATAGATGAATTGGTGGTCTCAAAACTAGGGAAATAATTACCTTATTTCTTAAAGGTAATTTCTCATGAAATTAGGAGAAATAAAGAGCTAAAAATTCCTAAGTGAATTTGTGGGTTATGAGATACCCTGAGAATATTATGATAAATTCTGAGAGGCAACTAAATATTCATTAAAAATTAGAGAGTATGTTGTCTCTAATTTAGGTAATTTATGAGATTATTTTCCTTGGGAAATAATGAGGCAAAATTAAATATCATTTTGGGGAACATAAATTGCCCCATGGTTTTTAATATTTTGCATAATGCATAAATTATCAATTTCAGTAAAATAGTTGTGAGATAATAATTATTACTAATTAAGAAAATTGTCAACAATTAGTAAGTGATTAATTAGATAATTAATGGCTAATTGTTTAGACATAAGATAAAGAGAAAAAGGTGAAAATTACTTAAAATAAATATATATATATAAATAAAAACGAAAATTAGAAGAAAAATAAAGAAAAATGAAATGAAAATTAAGAAATTAATATCTAGATATTTGCATTAAAATAACATTATAAGTTAAGACATGTGATAATTAAGTATTATTATAATAATAAAGAAAGGTGAACAGGATAAATGAGAACGGAAAGAAAATAATTCCATTGCGAGAATCTGGGGATAAGTGGGAAAAAACCAGAGTATAATGTTAATCAGTGGATTTTTATCCAGAAGTTGGTACCGGCCGAAGTTATTTCTGTAACCGGTCACAAATACCGAGGATTTTCGACAGATAACGGAATATCCTTAATGAGAGTATAAGGATAGGAAAGTACAATATTCTTAAAGAGGAAGAAAAGATCCTCAGAGTGTTGTTCCCGGAATTTTAAGATTTTACGAAATTTCGCGATCAGGATACCGAATCAGGAATTTTACCTGATAAAGCAAGATGACATAAGGCTTGGTGATGCAGTAGGGATGACATCATCCTTGAGAGGTGTAAGGCCAAGATCTTGCCACCTCCAAGGAGTGCGATCTAACGGCCAGAAACTGATCAGACAAAGTTCAAAGGAATTACGAAAATGCCATTGGGCTTTTCTATAAATAGGCCATCATTCCTCTTCATTCTTCACCAATTCACTTACAATCCTAGAGAGAAGTTAGAGAGAGAAGCTCTGGAAGAGGAGTAAGAAGTTCATAGCGAAGCTCTGAGTAAGTTCTTCAGTCCTTAGTCTTTAGTTCGGTAGTTCTTAGAGTTTTAGGATAAATGTTGTTTTGATCTTTAATCTCCCAGTATATTTTAGATATCATGTTTTAGGATAGATATGATATTTATTTTGGAAAATATGTTGGAGTAAGAGATATGTTAAAATTCTGGAAGATTAAAATCAAAGTAACGAAGTTCTGGCGAAATTCCGCTGATTAGGGGATCAGGGGCAAAATGGTAATTTGTACCTAAAATGCCTGTTATGATATCAAATATTGATAAATGTGATATTATCATTATAGGATATCAGTAATTTTGTTCTGCTGTCATTTCGCTGTTGTTCCGCTGTTTTCCGTCAAAAGTACGGTTTATCATCAACGTACTAAACGCTCGTCAACGAAGGTACGTCCGCGTACTGGTAACTTTAACTCTGATGTTTACTGTATGCGTATATGTATGATATGCTTGTATGAGGTAATTAATGTACATCCGCGTACTGGTAACTTTAACTCTGATGTTTACTGTATGCATATATGTGCTATGTGTATGGTATGCTTGTATGAGGAAATTAAGGTACGTTCGCGTACTGTAACACTAACTCTGATGTTTATGTTATGCATATATGTGGTATGTGTGCATATAAAGGTTAGAGAGTATCTGTAATGCTAGGAGCGATATGTTCATATGCTGGGAGCGATATGTCTGTATGCTGGGAGCGATATGGTCGCATGCTGGGAGCGATATATATGCATTGGTTATGATAGTTTGCTTGAGTATGTGGTTTGGTGTTGTGGTATGAGTTGTCTATATATTGTGTACGTAAACATGAGATTAACTGTTACCTGGGGTCCATATGCATGGGACCTTAGCTCTTAACATAGCGTCAGGGTTGGGAGGACCAAGGACGGAGGACAAGGGGAAGCGCAAGCAGGTCGTCTAGAAGACCCGGCTGAAGATTTCCTTTGATGTCCCGGTAGAAGCCTTCCTATTATTGCTTTTCTTCACTTTTAAACCACGCGGTTTCTATACCGCTATTGTATCCAACCAGACTTATGGCATTTTGAATATATATATTAGATACTCTTCCGCTCAAATGGTCTACTCTGATGATTTGAAATGACTTTGAATGAAAAAAAAAATTTATTCCGCTTTTGAAATTTTGGGATGTTACACCCATTAACAAGGAAAAGAAAAGAAAGGGAGACCTTTAGCTATGTGGTGGATAGAATTCGGTCCAAAATGGCAGAATGGAAGATTAACTGCATAACTACAGCGAGGAGAATTACCTTAGCGAAATTAGTCATTAGCACGATTCCTCTATACCCGATGTAGGTTGCTCAACTCCCTATGAGTATTTGCGAAGAGATTGAGAAGTTACAAAGAAATTTCATATGGGGTAGCCTTGATAATAGAAGGAGTTTCCATCCTATGAATTGGGAAAAAATCACCCAGCCAAAGATGCATGGCGGTCTGGGGCTGAAAAAATTAAGGTCGGTTGATCGAGCGTTTGGTATGAAGTTGGCATGGTCACTGGTGAAGGGATCAGAAGGCTTATGGGCAGATGTACTACAAAAAAAATACATGTTCCGGGGCGAGGATTCATTACTAGAAGCAAGGGCATCATATTCCAAGCTGTGGAAATTTGTGTGCAATCAAAAAGATTTGGTAGAAGCTGGTCAGAGATGGCAGATAAGAAATGGAAGATCTGCACTTTTCTTTATGGATTTCTGGCTGTTTAAGGACAGGAAAATTAAGGACCTTTGTACAAGGCAGCTACAGACAGAGGAGGAAAATAGCACTGTAGCGGACTGGTCATTACATGGTTCATGGGATTTCCATAGATTGAGTCCTATTATTAAGAGTGAGGTATTTCAAATGCTTCTCGCTATTTTACCTCTACGGGAGGATGCTGGGGAAGATGTGTTAATATGGGGAGGAACATCTAATGGCCAATTTACTATAAAAAGCGCATATTACATGATAGAGAAGCCTCCGATGCAAACTCATGATAAAATCTACAAGAAAATCTGGTCTTGGAAAGGTGTAGAGAAAATAAGAGTGTTTTTATGGCAAATTTATAACAACAGATTACCTACGAATGCATGGAGGAGTAGGTGGTCGTCCTGTTCACCGATGCATCAGTCCTGTGATGATGGAAATGAGGATGCTTTGCATATATTGCGCGATTGTGGTTATGCCCAGCAGGTATGGCACTCTCTTATTGATCAACGACATGCATCAGTCTTCTTCACCTCTAATCTGAAAGACTGGATGGCCCTCAATCTGAATGAAGATCTAAGTGGAGACAATTCGGGCAACTGGAATTTGAAGTGGGGGGTGGTGTGTTGGTTATTGTGGATATGGAGAAACAATAATATTTTTAAGGAAGATTATTGTAAGCCATCTCAGCCTATGGATGTGATTAGGAATTCATGGAAGATGTTTGTTGAGGTCTATGAGACAGAATCTGAGTGCCCTCAAGAAAGGGGAGAAGGGAACATTACCTGGTTACCTCCACCTCAAGGATGGTTTAAGTTGAACATAGATGGTGCCGTGACTGCACATAGAAGGAAAGCAACCTGTGGGGGAGTTCTAAGGGACCACAGAGGGTCCTGGATCTCGGGCTTTACTCAATTCATCGGGCTATGTGAGGTATATGAAGCAGAAGAGTGGGCTCTATTTTATGGCCTTCAAATGGCATGGATCGAGGGAGTTCACAAGCTGGTAGTTGAGTCTGATTCTCTGAGTCTAGTGCAGAATATTTTACTGCATAAGGATGACTATTGTGGGAGTCTTGTGTTGTTACAGATCCGTGAAATGCTTTCTAAAGCATGGGAAGTTGACATTAATTATATCCCTCGGGGTAGGAATACCCTTGCGGATCATTTGGCAAAGGAAGGTTTTTTACAATCTACCTTTTTGCATGTATGTCTAGACAAATTTAGGACTGTGCTTCTTAATGATTGTATGGGATTTAATCCCCTGTTAGTTTCTTCTAATATATGATGGCTAATGCCTCTTTCGTATAAAAAACACATTAAACCCGAAAAGAAGTAGAAAAGAAACAAACGCATGTTCCTTGGGTTCGACTGACATGGGGAAGAGGGTCGGTCTTCCTCACTTTTAGGGAGGGGGTTCGATCCCTGCGTTGGTCAAGGCGCTGGAGGTCTAAAAAGCAGTGGTAATGCTGGTAGAGGTGGAGGTAAGTGTACTCTCTGGTTAGTATTCCATATGGACCGGACTCCAAGCGTCCTGCCCTTGGACTGTGGGTGAGCCCGACCCTTTTCTAAAATTTCTTATATAAAAAAAAAAGAAAAAAAAAAAACAGACACAAGTGATTAGCAAATCCAAACAGATTCAGAGGATCAGCAATAATCAAAGCTTCAGCGTGTTTTGCGCTGAGGATGTCATGCAGACCATGCTCCTCTATCTGTTTCGAGACTCACCCCTCACAGACCAGCGGACTTACGCGTGTGGACTGGATACAAATTCTATTACTTAATCCCTTGCTTCTTGCTTGCTTCCATCCAAGAACGAGAACAGAAGCAGTTAAATAGAGAAAGAAGGAGAGTGGAGAAGAGACCGAGAGAGAGTGGTGAAAACTGAGAGACAGAGAGTTTGAAGAGTGGGGGAGACCGAGAGTGAAGGTGCAAGAGTTCTCTGTTCTTGGTGTTGGAAAACAGAGGAGTTATGCAGAAAGTCTTTGCTGCCATTTAAGCTTAGAAAACAAAGGTTAGCATTTCATTTTTGTGTCTCTACACCTGGTTTTGCTTTCTGGGCTGTTACATATAGATAGGCATATATCTATTGCTTCAGCTTTGTTTTACACGGGAGAGTACATATATATTGAAAGAGAGAAAGGAAATCGATAGGCTGTAACTTAAATAAGAAAAGATAGTTTGCTGTCATAGAAAGAAAGGAAGGAAATGGTTTGCTGTCAACAAAGAAAGATTTTACTGTCATACCGAAGCCAAAAGCGTTGCTGCATGTGTTCAGGGAAGAAAGATAGATGTTGATATATATACATATATTAATGCATGCATGGCATATATATCCATACAGTAACGATGAAAAGGAAGAAGAAAAGAAAATAATAATACTAAAACGTTGAAGTTGCTTAAGTAAATGATGTTTTTCGGTTCATGAGAGTATAAAAGGAAGGAAGAGTTATTGTGTTCTCTAGTCTGTGAGAAGAAAAGGAAGTTAGACGTGTGTGTGTGTGTGTGTGTAATGAAGACCAAAACAAAAACGAAACAAAGCTTAGATAACCCATACGTGACTGCATATACATGAACAGTAATATTTAAGTGAGTCAAAACTAGGGTAAACGACCTTCTTTGACCCTGAAATTTTATGGGCATTTAGTAGACAAGTCAAGCTTTAAAATGAGCTTTGGTTCATCTTAATCCGATGTCTGTAGCTCAAGTTATGATTTTTAAAAGATGGATCAAAATCTGAAAACGTTTCGGTATTATTTCTGGAGTCAGCAAATGACGTTGACTTTTTGACTAGGCAAATGAAGTTATAAAATTATGAAATTTTCCATATTTTTAGTAGATACATAGATCTTTAATTTTATAGGTAATTCGTTGTATTTTGATAAGTATGCAAAGAGTTATGAATTTTTTGAAAATGGGTTATAAATCTGAAACTCTTTCTGAACAGAGACAACATTTTTGAAGTCTTGGAATTTTCTAGCATGCATTGGATATTGCTATTATTTTTTTATGAAACTAGACATGGTAAGGGACATATGAGCTTTGGAAGAACATCATTTTGATTTTTGTACAATTTATTATGAATTTTTGAAGTTAGGTAAAAGAACAGATAGTTTTCTGGAAATAATTTTGGACAGTGGTGACGTTTTGGTAATTTGGGAATGAATGACGTGTGATAAAATGTTGAAAACAATTTTCATAGAAACTAGACTTAATAAGGAGTTCATAGGTTTTTGAACCACCTAAATCCGATGTCTAGAACTCTAGATATGAATTTTTGAAGTTGAGCTATGAAAACTGGTAAGTTTTGTTCTCAGATTAGATAGTGCTTAAGTTTTCGAAATTTTAGAATTTTTCTCAGTGATAAATCAACTTGGTGACTTTAATTTATGAAAGTAGACTTATCAAGGAATATCTAGAAATTAGAATCACTCCATTTGGAGTTATATAAACCAAGTTAAGAATTTTCCAAATACCTGTTGAGATTAAAGGTCAATTTCTGATAAGATTTAGAACAGTCACCTAAGTTGGTAATTGTAAAAGAATATCAAATACAGGATAACTGACTGAAGTAATTGAAAAAGATATATATGGAATAAAATTTACTTGGGGTAAAGGGTCATGAGTGGCAAGACCATCTCTTAGGATGTTAATTATAAGAGAAATAATGTAGTGATGATATTATAGGATACCTGAGAAGGTTTTGAACCAGTATCGAAAGGTGAACGTACCACTAGCGCCAAGGTCTAAGGTACGGATGCGTACTGTAACTCTAACTCTTATGTTGTCTTGTATACTTTATATGTGATGAGATGATTCATATAGTCATAGACAAGACTGGGTCTTGGGTCATGAATTGTGGCTAAGACTAGGTCTTAGGTCATCATTTTAAATACATTCAGCTTTAATTTGAAAACGGGTTACAGTCTTGGTAATGCTGTATGGATGTTTTCTTAGCGTTGAGGACACGCCGGGGGTGTGGCACTAGTTATGTGCAAACTAAGTGGACCTTACATGGGCTGTGTGCTATATAGAGGTGAACATTACATGTGCTGTGTGCTATATATTGTTGAGATATGAACTATTACATGTGCTATGTGTTATGTATGGTTATATGCTAAAACGTAAATGAATATCTGTCATACATATATTGTTTATACTTGAACATAAGGTTAACTGTTATCTGAGATTCAATGGGCATTCAATCTCAGAATTTACCCTAGCTTTAGGATCAGGAGGATCGGGAGCGGGAGAAAAGGATAAACAACACGCGTAAAGACTCGAAAAGAGTTATATTTTAGATAAGAATATGTATAAGTTTTGTTGAACCTTTCGGATAATTATAACCTAACACGTGGACTGAGAACACCGCAAAGAATTGTAAGTTGTATTATACTTATATTCCTTCGGGAATTTTATTTAACCAACATATGTCTGGACATATGTTATCAGTCACTCATTCGTCCAAACGATAAGCATGCTCTCTGTTGTGACTCACTCTAATCTGTTAACGTCATCACTTAAATAAGTACACACGGATTAATTTAATAAGAGATCTAGGATCATAGTTGGACTCGATAAGTAGCTTAGGAAATAAGGACGTTACACCTTTAATTCTCCATTGTCTTCAAACTCATCTCCTTCTTCTCCATTTTTTATGTTCATCTTCCTCACTCTGCAGCTCAACGTCCTCTACTTCATCGGACTCTCTTTGCCACGGCAAGATGTTCTCGTTTCCACATGTCTTCTCCACCAGATCAGCAGATCAAAGTCCTCGTAGAGAAGCTTTGTTCAAGATCTTGGTGTGGATGATCGGAGGCATGAGGGAGTTGTTGATTTCCGGTGCCCTATGAAGGTGGGTGGTCGTTAGAGTCTCGGAGATATGGGTTGTTAACCATTAAAAATATTGTGAAGCTTTTTTTTGTTGTTGATAAGGATATTTTAGTCTTTTCATATAAAAGTTAGATCTCATTTCTAAGACATACCAAACGTACAAACCCCATATCCATACCTATTTACATCTCCATCTCTATTTCCGTTTCTATCAAAATCAATTCTGCATACCAAAAGGGCCATAGGGATTTGTTTTTATTTATAATATGTATGGAATTGGACTTTTTACACTGAAAATGACTATCAATAATATAATAGCTAGTGAGTTTGGAGGAACTATTGAAAAGACCCTAATTTGCAATGAGGCTATATAATAATGTTAGATGACAATATAACTAAGAATCCTTCTGTTTAAAATGTAAACTAATTACATGAGACTGATTTACCTATCCTTATTTGCAACCATCTTTTTTTTTTGTCATCTTCTCCCCATCGGATGGAACTTGCTCGCTTATCATACTTGTACAAGGTGAAACTCGCACAATATAAAATCACTTAAAACGCAAGTGCCTTAGTAGCGTAGTGACATAGGAGCTTGGCTCCCCTCTCCCATGTCCAGGGTTTGAACCCTACCCCCCCTCCCCTATTATGTGTATCAAAAAAAAAAAAAAATCACTTAAAACAAGTAGATCCAAACAAGCATAAAATGACTAGCTTCACAATCAAAACTATATTTTCACCAAAACCTTGGTTTTGGTATCAATCAATTTTTGTTCACCACAATCTATTCTTAGAAGCTAATCTGAAATTGTTCTGTATTAAGAATATATATATATATAAGAACTAAGTTGTTTCAAATGAATAAAGAGAACTAAATTATTCTAAATTAATTAAGAAACTATATAAACTGAGTTTTTTTGGGCCCATTCTTGTACCCTTTTCTAATTAAGTTTAAGACATTATTATAGGTCTAAACTTATGAGAAATTGTTTAGATCCATTAGGTTTAGTGAGCCAACTAAATACTGTTACATGGATTATTTTTCCACATAAGCCCTTAACCCCAAAGAGATCCAGCTAGACCATCGTTAACCCCAAAGGTCCCCGGCCTCGTATGGTTTCATCAAATTATGGAAACTCTTTGATTGATGTGAATGTATCTGTGTGGAACAAATTTGAAGGACGAATGGGCGTCCTTTAATTATCCAATGACTCGATCTCTTGAAAAATTATTGAATCAGAAGTTTTAAAACTGAAGAAAATTTCATGAATCCATTTTAAAAGGTTAATTGGTTTTGCATAGTGTAAGTAAGTACTTGTAAAAATAATTCAGGCGGCAGTAGTTTGTTGGCTTACTGGACCTAATAGACCTAAGAAACTTGACATAAGTTTGGTCCATTGTTATATTCAATCAAGGCGAAGAGGTGACAAAGTTTGAATGCTCAGCACCGGGGGGGGGGGGGGGGGGGGGGGGGGGGGGGGGGCAAAGTTTGACTTTGTAAACAGAAGAATATTACTCCTGTTTTTTTTTTTTTTTTCAAGAACTGTTGTCTGTTAGCTACTTTTTTGAGTTTAAGAAACTAACATTAATCAAAACTTTTGAAGATTTTTCAAAATTATCTTTTAATTAATAGTATGATTCATTTGGGGCAGAGAAGATGGAAAAGTCATAAATTAATATTAAAGCAAAACATGTTAGGCCACCGACTGGCAATAGGTGTTAGTTCTAGAGGAGGGAACTTTGACCACTTAAACTTGATATCTCAAGTTTAAGTTATTGTGAATGCAGAAAATTAAATAGTATTTTAAAAAGTTACCTGATTGAGCTTGACATAGACAGATCGCCATATAAAAAATTGGCTAGGGTATTTTTAAAGATAGTTTATAAATATTTTACTGAATTTTATGAATATAAGCTTTTATATTAAATATTAATCGATAGTATTTTATAAATGTATAGGACAGGAAGGATGAAAGGAGTATATTAAATAAAAAAATAAAATGACATCTGCCATATTTGGTTTTGGTCTAAACATATTGGAGGGTCTCAAGGAATTTTACATACAATAAACGTAGTTTCGGGTCAAATTAACATTATTCTAGTTATGTCACGAATCAACGTTGGTTACGTATAATATTATAACATCTTAATGTTTAGCATATGTGTGTGTACACGCAAGTGTATAAATACGTGCATATTTCTTAGCTGGTTCATCATGTTTGAATATTGTTTTATGATTAGTTAGACTACATATACTTTTCAATTACTTAGTACTTCACGTCAATGACACATACACACACGCGTATATATCTTCCTAATTATAAATTCAAAACAGAAATCTTCTTAAATAGAAAGAGTTAACGTATAGATTAGCCAACAAAGTTTTACTTTAAGAACGTCTAGCAAAAATGTTTAAATGGACCAAAAATACCCAAAAAACTTTTAAAAATGTAAAGTCAAGACAACGCATTAGAAAAAAAAAATAATAATAACGTTTGTCAAAATGTAAACTTTTAAGGGTTAAAGTATATATTGGCTAACAAAGTTGTATTGTAGAAGTGCTCAGCACAAAAAAAGTCCATGTACAATCCACCCAAAATTCAATTGTTATAAACCCTTGCCTGAACTCCCAACCATATGGATTGACGTTAGGAGTGGGAACAGGCCAAGGGTCTGTGGCCTGGCTTGTCAGGCTAAAAGGTCAGACCAAAGCCTCTTTCAAGGCCCGTTTTACTTAACAGGTCAGACCTAGATCTAATAATAAGCATGTTAGGCCTGTCAGGTTGGCTTGTTATAAGGGTAAAATTGTAATTACTCCCTCTATCTTTCATTGAAAGTATGACTCGTATATTTGGTAAAAAAGCATAACCTTAATATTTTATGATGTATTTTATATCATTAGAAATAATTTGTGTAAGTAGGCATGTTTTTGACATGTTTAAAGTAGACCTGTTTTCGACCTGTTTTGAGGTGAAACCTATGACTTGTTAGGCTGCTTACAAAATTTTTAAAATTACAGGCCTCTTTAACAGGTCGCAGACCAAACCAAGCTAAGGCCGAAAAAGAAAAGGCTTGTAACATGCTATGATGGGCACTTTAAAAGAGTGAATGCAACCAAAACAAAAAAAAATCACAAATGTAATGAATAGATTTCATTGAGTAAGGGAGGTAAGTTTTCGAACTTGCCATTGCATGAGCAAATTGTGATTTTTAAGTGGACTTAAAATATCTACTCATTACATTTGTGATTTTTTTTTTTTGTTGCATTCACTTTTTCTAACTCCAATACACATGGTTGGGGGCCCGGGCAAGGCTCTATAACAATTGGATTTTGAGTGGATTGTACATGGACTTTTTTATACCAGGCGCTTCTAGAATAAAACTTTATTGATCAATTTGCACCTTAACCCTTAAAAATTTTCATTTTAACGGACATTGATTTTTTTCTAACAGCTTTGTGTTGACTTTAAATTTTTAAAATATTTTTGGTTTTTTTTGACCCACTTACAACATTTTTGTGCTACACGTTCCTACTCTCCTAAAGTAAATCTGCGCCTCAACCCATTTAGAAATATGTACGTGACGAGGCGTCTTTCTATGCATTTGAAAGATGAAGCTGCGCTGTCTGTCCAGACTCAGTTCTGGTGAACTCCGACGAAGAAGCAGAATAAGGAATCTTCATTTGCCTCAGGACAGGGACTTGACTGTTTTTGCTACTGATGAATCCACCAACCTAGTCATGTTCATTCCAGTCCTGATTAAAATGGTCTAAATTTAATTTTTACAACTAATAATTTTCAAATTAAATAAATTTAAATGATAGTCTCGGAAAGAAGGGTATGAACCAATCAATTCTTTATTTGTGTTATATATATACATATATATATTATATACCAGTGATGAAGTTGATTTTGGATATTTTAGTAGAATGGATTTTAAGTACTTCTTCCGTATCTGAATATATGATGTTGCCTAAATAATTAATTTATTAAGATTAGTTAAATTAGTTATTTATATATATAAAAAATAGGAATATTATTTCTGCCTTAAACAAAAACTACGTCGTTTTTACTCTCTTTTAAATGAAGAGATGAAAGGAAAAGAAGGGGAAAAAAGACAAAAATAAAAAAGAGCAAAGAAAAAAAAACCAAAACGGCATAATTTTGACTCAAGGAAGAAAACTTTTTCTGACTTAAAAACAGAAATGATATTCCCATAAAAAATATGTTTGACTTCCTTATAATATTCCCTCTAGTTCTTAATATAATAATTAGATAATTAATTTTCATATATTTAAAAAATTCATTTTATCTTCTAAATTTATAATTTTTATTCTTATAATATTTATGTTGATCATAGTAAAAAAGTTTTCATTAATGGATACTTACCAATACTATACACATGATTAAAAATTACATATTAAGAAAACTAACACACATTTATTATAAATAATTAATTAACTTTAACTAATTTGTTTACTATCAGTGAATTAATAATTGAACATGATAAAACTTGATAAGCAATTCACAACTCATTTTTTAGGAAATACTATATTTAAAATTTTACAATTTCACATTTCTTTTTCTTTTTCCGTCTTTCTCCCAATCCTATAACCATAACTATATTATCATTTTCGACCTAAAACTAAAATCTAGTTTTTTTTACAAAATTTTCTTTTTTCGTCAACCACGTTGCAAAGTTTATTTATTTTTCTTTAAATTTTTATATTATATACTGTGGTTAAATTGCTATTTTTTAAGAAAATTGTTAGTCTAGTCAGTATTATACAAAATTTATATTGTATATACTTTGGAATAAAAAAGTAAGAAAAGAAACAAACCAAGAGTAAAAAATTTGCAGGTACTAATTTATAGGGGGAAATTGAGATAGAAAAGGAACTTTAAATTTGTAAAATTCTAAATCAGACATTTCTCAAAAAATGAGTAAGGAGTTGCTTATCAAGTTTTTTCACCATTCTCTTATCAACTCTTAGTAATAAACCTGATTTAAAATTTTACAATTTCAAAGTTTTTTTTTGGTTTTTCTAAATTAATAAATGATTTGAATATTATTTCTACTTCTAGAAAAATGAATATTCTTTCTTCTTCCTATAATATGCTTATGAGTTGTCTTCACTAACATGCCCGTTGTTGGCACTCTAATCATCCTACCATTTCCAAAGTTCTGACTTGGCTTCCGTCCTATTCAAACCGCAAGTGTTGATTGCTTACGAGTCGTGTAAAGAAATAAAATGATAAGTAGAACATTGTTCCTAAGAGGATTTAGTTTTAAAATCCGGTCAAGTGTTGATTGCTTTCACCTAATATGAGTGACAGAAATATCAATAGTTAAGGGAAACCATTGAACAAACATAAAATAAAACTAAAAATTAATATAAACTAGTAATTCCTTGACTTCAGGGATAAAATAAGGACTAAGATCATTTAACTTCCTTGTATTTCATAACGTTGAATTAACCTCCTCTTACAGAAGCTCATAATGAAAATATGTGCTAGTTTAGGATTCAAAAAGTATTTGTAAAAGCTCTCTCAGGTAAAAAATAAATGTTTGATTCCATTAATTCTTCAATCTCTTGACACAAATAATAAAATTCAAATTAAAAGCATCAATCCTAATGTGATTATGTAAAGTTGGTAAGTATATCTCTATTTTGACAGCAAAATTAAACCATCCATTCATCATGCAAACTTCAAGTTCTTACACAACTTTACCCAAGTTCTTCAAAGTAACGAAATTCTGGTGAAATTGTTTGGTTAAGAGTTTCTCAGAGGCAGTAGCGTAAATACCATGATTTTATGTTCAAAATGAAGTTAATTAAATCTGAAATTTTTCATGGTTAAAGTATACATATAGACCTTTCCAAATATACCTAGAATGTGTCATTCTGAATTTTTTTGCAAAAAGATAAAAATTCACAAGGAAAGGCTACATTTTTTTGAGAAGAATTCTAGGCAAAGGTTGAAAACGCTAAAACTGAGAATGAATCACTAATTCTGGGTGAAAATAAGTATTTTTCCTCAAAAATAGATATCCTAAGGATTCCGGGGAATTTTACGGAACCTCATTTCGATTTTTGTGGAATTAGTTATAATTTTTCAAAGTTAGCGAAGATTCTGCCCGAAATGTTGAAATCAGCGTTTTTTTTTTTTGAAAAAGAAAGGGACATAATTGGAATAATAAATCCACCAAGAGTGAAAAGGTCAATAGTGACTAAAATACCTCTTGCGATATTATTCACATCGGATTAATGCTGAAATTTTATTATAGGATATCCGGAAAATCAGAAGGCATACCAAACGTACGGACATATCATTGTCCGAATGGACTAAAGTACAGACACGTGCTGTAACCTTAACTCTTATGTTTGAAGTATGTTTGTATGTGAGAGATAATTTCATAAAGTCATGTGTAACATCCCAAATTTATGGGATTTGAATATTGGAATATTGTATGGGAAATTTGATTGAGAAATTTGGCCTAAATAATGATAGTATTAATTATTGGAAAATTAAAGTTTATTTTCCCTTGATTTATTTTGAGAAAAGAATAAATCCAAGGAATATGTGTAAGTGATAAGTTTTAGGCCTAAATATTATAGGATTGATTTCCATGATTTTTCAAGAATTGAAATTAAGTTTAATTGTAAATAAAATAGTGTTGTAAAATAAAAAGGGTTATTAATAAGCTAATTAATTAAATTAAACTAACAAAAAAAAATGAATGAAAAACGAATGGAACCAGCAACACATAAAAGGCCCAGCTTTTTTTCAGCCCATGTTATCTAACCATTACCCACCAGCAAAGCAAGTCAAACCGAAGAAGCATATAGCAGTAACAATGAATGAATCCAAGCCAATACGCAAAGAGCCATATACTGTCAGCTCTCACCGAAATGCAGAAGCAGTTTCATCTTCTTTTGGATCATAGCCCATGTTCTTCCAGCCCAATACCATTTGCCCATTACCTCTTACTCTTGTAAAGTGATCTTTTCTCTGAGCCTGCAACAAGCCATACCTCCAGATCTCACTTTCGGCCTTCTACTGTACACGCAAGGTCGTTGACCTTTCTCTCAAGCACGAAAACACAGTGTGGCAGTAGCAGACTCCCTTACCTCTCGAACCCAACGCCATACACCAACGGACTGCTTCTTTTTCTTCTCGGGCCAGACGCTGTGGCTATATATGACCGTTGCTCTTGGCTTTCCTTTCAGCATTTAAGTTGCCACAGAAACGCTAGTGGGAGGCCGAGAGAGAAACTGAAGCCCAGCATTTTCTCTGTTTTACCGTCGGAAAACAGAGGAGTTCAGCAGCAAATTTCTTCGGTCATCCAAGCTTGATCTGCAAGGGTGAGCTTTCAAGCTTCTCTCCTCTTGTTCAACGCAAGAAAAGAGGTTTTATCTGTAGGAGTTAGGATCACAAACCTGCTGAAACTGAACTGAAAACAGAGACAAGTTTGCTGTCATGTTTTTTTTTTTTTTTTTTTTTATATATCGTATGTTGCTTCTTGCATGTAAATCATGGTATGTATATATAAAAAAAGAAACCAAGGTGTAATACCCGGATAATTATTTATCTAAAATATTATATTGACAAATAATACCTATTGGAAATAGGCAAATGTGTGGTCTCAAAGTGTAAGATAATTAGCTTATGTTCAAAGGAAAATATTAAGGAAATAAAAGAAATTAAGTGTCAAAAAGGCTTAAAAATACATTTTAGAGTCATAAAACATCCTAAAAATATTATGATAAATTTTAAAGAGTAGTAAAATAATTATTAAAAATGAGAAAGAATATTGTCCTTAATTTAGGCAATTTAATAAATTATTTTCTTTGAAAATAAAAAGAAGAAAAATTAAAAAGTATTATGGAACCAAAATTGACCTCATAATTTTTAATATTATGCATGATGTATAAAATACCAATGTCAGCAAAGTAGTTGTGAGATAATAATTATTACTAATTAAGAAAATTGTCAACAATTGGTAAGTGATTAATTAGATAATTAATGGCTAATTGTTTAGACATAAGATAAAGAGAAAAAGGTGGAAATTAATTAAAATAAATATATATATGGATATAACTGAAAATTATGAAAAAGAAGTAAAGAAAAATTAAAATGGAAATTAAGAAAAAATATCTAAGATATTTAGTAATTTAATAATATTATAATTGTGATATTTTATACAGGATAAACGAGAACGGATAGAAATAAAATCCTACCTAGAAAGCCATAAACTAGGTTTTTAAAGTAAGAGTATGTTATAGACAAGTGAATTTTTATCTCAAAGTAGGCTATCTCCGAAGTCATTTTCGTAACCGACGGAGTGATCATAAGATAAGGCCAAGAAGATATTTTGTGGAATTAGAACAAATAGTAGAAATGAAAACCTATAGAAAATAATTCATAAACTGAAATCCGATGATCAGTTAGTAAAAACAAGAGTATATTATGAATCAGTGGATTATTATCCAGAAGTTGACGTTGTCCAACGTTATTTCCGTAACCAGCAGCATTCGGCTTAGAATCTTCGGCAGGTTACGAAATGTCCTGAATGAGATCAAAAATTTAGTCAATCCAAATATTCTTAACGAGGAAGATTGCATCTTTAACGAGTTGCTTCCAGAATTTTGGGATTTTTCAAGATTACGCGATTAGAACACCGAACAGGGACTTTATCGGTAGAAACCTTCTTAAGCAAGTGTGTGACATCACCTTGATGACTCAGGATGAGGTCGGCATAGTGAGGTGTATGGCTAGGATTGTGCGATCTAACGGTCAGAAACTGATCAGACAAAGTTCAAAGGATTTACCAAAATGTCATCCACTTTTTCTATAAATAGCCTTCACTTTTCTCTTCATTCTTCACAAATCCTAGAGCTTTCTAGAGAGAGATTTTAGAGAGAAGGAGGAGTTTGTGGAAATAGCAAAGTGCCGGGTAAGTTCTTCGGTCCCTAATATTTAGTCTTAAGTTATTTCGGTAGTTATAGTAGAAATGTTAGATAGATCTTTAGTTTTTCAAGTATGATCTAGATATCATATTTTAGGGACAAATATGATATTTATTTCATAAATATGTTGAAGAAGAGATATGTTAAAATCTTGGAGAAACAGAGTTAAAGTACTAAAGCTCTGGCGAAATTCCACCAATTGGTAAGGGTAGGGGCAAAATGGTAATTTGTACCTAAAATGCCTGTTATGATATCAAATATTGATAAATGTGAGATTATCATTATAGGATATCAGTAATCTTATTTCGTTGTCATTTCGCTGTCGTTCCGCTATTTTCCGTCAAAAGTACAGTTTTCCGTCAACGTACTAAACGCTTGTCAACGAAGGTATGTTCGCGTACTGTAACACTAACTCTGATATTTATGATATGCATATATATGGAATGTGTGTTGTATGTGTAGAGTGTTTATACTGTGGAGTGCATATAAAGGTTAGAAGATATCTGTAATGCTGGGAGCGATATGTCCATATGCTGGGAGTGATATGTTTGTATGCTGGGAGCGATATGGTTGCATGCTGGGAGCGAAACATATGCATTGGTTGTGATAGATTGTTTGTATATGCTGTTGATGTTGTGGTATATGTCGTCCGTATATTGTGTATGTAAACATGAGGTTAACCGTTACCTGAGGTCCGGTACGCTCGATCTTAGCTCTCCATATAGCTTCAAGGTCGGGAGGACCAAGGTCCGTGGATAGCGGCAAGCAGCCCGTATAGAAGACCCGGTTGAAGACTTCCTTTTTGTGGTCCCGACGGAAGCCTTCCTTTTGTTGTTGTACATCACTTTTGAAATACTCGGTTACTGTACCATTGTTGTAACCAGTCAGACACACTATGGTTGGCACTTTGAATATATACATATCAGTTACTCTTCCGCTCAAATGCTCTATTCTGATGATTTGAAATGATGTTAAATGAAAAAAAAAAAATTATACTACTTTTAAAAAGCTAGGGTGTTACATTAGGGAGTTGAAACTGAAACTAAAACTAAACTGAAATGAACTTTGCTGAAATCTTGAAATGAAAAGCAAAGGAGTGCCGTTAGTTTGTATCCAAGATAGTGTGTGTGGGTCTGAAAATGTATATATATTTGCTGTCAAAATACTTACTGTCTGTGTTTTTTCTGCGTTTGGGTTCTGCTTCCACCGAGAACAAGTCTTGCTGAAAAACCGAAACCAAAACAGGGGGGCTGTTTAACTGAATATAGATTATAATAGTGAATGCTTGCTGTCATCGGATCCCTTGGTTTTATTGTGTGAGTATAATATATATATATATATATATATATATATATATTAAGAGAAGAAGAGTGTGCTGGATCTGTGTGTGTATGCCGAAGGAAGAGAAAGAGGAGTAAGATAAGTTTGTATATGTATATATAAGAGCTCTCGTGTTTTACTGATAGTTTATTATGATTTCACTGATCAAAACCTTGCTGAGTCTATATTTGTTTTGCTCAGACTGGGTCTATATTACTTAAAGGAAACTTCCGAAAACATATATATTTGCATGGATAGGTGTCGCCACTTGGAGAAATTTTTTTAAGTTAAGTATAGATATATGCACGTGGTTGCTGTCTTAATTTAAAGGAAGGAAGGAGAAGCTATTTTGTTTTTCATATATATGCGCGCGCGTGTTGTATATGTGTGTGTTAATAATAAATGCTAATATAAATATATGTATGCCTACTAAGGAAGAGTTATTACATTCAAATTAGGATTTATAAAAAATTTATGTTAATGTGATTTTTGAGAATTAATTTACAAAATGTATTTTTTTATGTTTAACTCAAAATTCACATGAAGCATAAATTATGTGAGGTTAGTATTTATAGACTCTAATTGATTATTTATTAAAATACTAAATTAAAGGAAACAGATAATACTTGGGAGTTTAAATAATGGTGGAGAAATAGTTAAATAGAATAAATGGATATTAGTGTTATTATTAAAAAATTTAGGATAATGATAATAATAACAGATAATGTTATTATTGAGAAGGAGTGATAATAATAAATAATAAATGGGGAATTATTATTATTATTATTAGGAATAATGATGATGATAATAATAATAATAATAAAAATAATAAAATTATTATTGTTAGGGAAATTTAAGGGATTAATAATTATTAATCCTTTAAACTAATTCGCGTAATTAATTTCTTTGCGATTTGAGTAAGTAACTAACAGCGATGATAAATGTTTTTAGGCAGACCTTGACACATTTTTCTGATTCCAACAACTTCAGTCAAAACATAAGGATCCAAAGTTAAGGTAGGTAACTCTAATCTTGTAAGCATGTGTGTAAGTGTTTATGCATTAATTAGTTGATCATGTATGCTGTTTGATTTACTTGTTATATGTTTTTCCTGACCATGGATTTGAGGCTGTGGTCTCATGGGGTTGTGTGTCCTAAACAAGGGCTGCGGTCCTTGGCCGTTAACTGCGGTTACGGTTATTTGAACTTGTAATGCTTTAATATGTGTTATTCTGTCATTTATGCTTTTATACATGTGCATGAGATTAAATGTTACCCTGTGGTCCATTAATTTGGACTCCAGACCACATGAAAGACACAGGTAGTGGTTCGGGATCAAAGGGCAAGAAGCAGCTATAAGGATTACAACAGTTGGAACTTCCTGGAAAAATAGGATTAGCTAGATTGTATTTTTAACGTTTATCATTTGCTTATTTTGGGTTACTGTATTAACATCTAACTATCGGATGAAATCAAATAGCGAAGAATTAGCTCGCATGTTTCAAACTAAATTAATTTCAAAAACTTTTATTCCGCCATTAAGTCGTCCAAATCTCTTCAATGCCTTTCCGCATTAACTCTGATGAATAACGGCCCCAAAGGCCAGGCGTCACATCATGATCAAGATTTGGTCTTGAGTCATGCACCATGGTTAAGACTGTCTTAAGTCACTGTTTATACATTCAACTATATATGGGTTATAGTCTTGATAATACTGTGATATTGTTTTCCTAGCGCTGAGGACATGAGGAGCTGCCGTGGCACTGGTTAGTGCAAACATGGATAGACTTTACATGCGTTGTGTGCTATGTACTGTTGTGTTGTTGTAATTGTACATCTGTTGTGTGCTATGTATTGTTAATGCTGAAATGTTATGAATATCTGTCATACATATATTGTTTTATTTGAGCATGAGGTTAACCGTTACTTGAGGTTCGATGGGCATTGGATCTTAGCTCTTACCATAGCATCAGGGTCTGGAGGACCGAGGGCTGATGACAGGGGTAAGTAGCACAGTTGAAGACATGGCCAGAGATTTTTATTTTGGGATGCATATTATTATATTTGGATGAATGTACCATTAATATGACTGACCAGAAACACCATAACTAATAGTTATAATGCATATCAGTTACTCAATTATGTGCTCTGATGCTCTACTCTGATAAAAATATATTATTCCGCCTTTGAAAAAAATGGGGTGTTACATTTATTCCTTTTCATCTTTCTAGACTGATTTCGCAAATAGCGTATCGTTAATTACACGACTTGGCAGCAGAAACTATATTGATATAAGACTTACTTTTTAGTTTAATTTTCTTTTATTGAAGTGGGTCTTATATATTAAGAAATAGATGTAACAGTAAAATCTCAAGTATACTTCGCTAATGTCAAAATCCACCTACATAGTTGTATGAGGCATACTTAGAATCATTATCTCAAAATTAAGATTGATTGATGTTGATAGTAATGATTAACATGAAAAAAGAATTATTGAATAGTCATGTTCACATGTTGCTGGCCAATATCAATCATGTACAAAGCATAGGAGCGTCACATTGCAATACTCCAAATTTCCACCTTACCAAAAACGATGTATTTTGGTGAGAATTCAGTGGAATACAAAGGTGAATATGCATTTCCAGATTTATAATCTATTGGTTATCCTTCAAACCGAATTTCTTTTTGAAATTAATTGGCAATGGTTAAATATGTGACCATATTTATTTGGCTAAATTATGTGACATAAAATCTCATAAAATATTGGTGATTTCCAATCAAAAAGAGTCAAGAAAGTGTATGATTGACACTTAGCCAAATTAATACATATTAACAACAATTCCTTAACAAATGAACTTGCACTAATTGAGATTAGGGGTAAACATTTGTAACTACCTCTTAGGGCTATACTTTAGCCTAAAGTCAAGTGTTAGTAGACAATGAAAATAAGTAGTTGTCAAAGGAAATAAAATATATAGTATTTAATGTGTTTTGTGCCAAGTTAGCATTTGGCAAGTAAGGGATAAATGCGGAATTGATTTTTATCCAAATTGTGCACATGTTTTCAAGTTGATAAGCTAACTAATGAACTACAAATCGTCATCTAGTTTAAAAGGCATTTAAGGCTTATCTTGTAACATTAATTGGCATCATAAAATCTTCCCCAAAGGTCATGAATTTTGTAACATCCCAAATTCCAGGTTCCAAATTCGTGTCGGTCAACACTTAGTTTTAAGAAAAACAACAGAGTTTGAGATGCTACAGCTTAGAGTACTGCGGAAATTGATAGCGTGCGCTAAGATCCGGACAACGAGTATCTGATATAAAAATGCCCAGACATATGATGATGCCCGACATAAGCTGATATATTAAATATCCCGAAGGAATATTCATGTGATACAATTTATAGAGGTTAAATACAATCCTCTGATGTTTTAAACTAAACCCATGGCCTAGAACCTAACATCAGTTAATTAAACAGATTGGCCAGGTAGGGGTCTATCATGGGGGCCTCACCGACTTATACGGCGACTGATTGGCTTCCCACATAGATTAACCCAGCCTTAGACACCAAACTGTTCAAAGTAACTTTGTTAAATTCGAGCCAGAAGCTAAGTCCTAATAACTTCTACCGACCTTTGTCTTTGACTGCTGCCTCTTCACGGCTTTATCTACTGACGCCTTCTCCATCCCGGTTTCTTTCCTGTACTATTTATTAAGATTGAGGTCCAATGTCCATTGGACCTCAGGTAACGGTTAACCTCATGCTTATATAAACAGTATATGACAGTTATCACAGATATACAACATAATCATAGTTTCAAAACATATATCCACATGTAAGGCAATAACATAACACAGCCACTGCAATATGTATGTTACCCCAGTCTGCACATAACCAGTGCCACGACGGCCCATCGTGTCCTCAGCGCTAGGAAAACTCAACGGTGTTATCAAGACTATAACCCGTATACAATTCAACTCTCATGAGTAAATTTCAAAACAGAGTATTATCATGTGAAAACAACAATCATATATAACCATACCATAAGCATAAGAGTTAAGGTTACAATATGCGTCCGTACCTTTTACCGCATAGTCGTCAAATGACCGACCTTTGAATCCGATCCTGGACTTTCCGGATATCCTAACATATCACCATATTTCTTAGAATAATATCCTAAGAGATATTTTCACCTCTATTTACCCTTCTACCCTTGATGGCTTTATTATTACAATTTTGCCCTTACATTTCTTCAAAAACGTGGTGCAGCATTTTCTGGGCAGATTTTTCGGTAACTTTGAAAAATCATAACTAATTCTAGAAAAATCAAAATGAGGATCTGTAAAATGTTCCGGAATCCTTGAGAAGTCTACTTTTGAGGAAAAATACTGGGATTTACCCAGATTTCACGGAATTTTCCCAGTTTCCAGTTTTCAAAACGCTGTCCAGATTTTCGCACAGAAATCATAGCCTAACTTCTGAGATTTTTATCTTTTTGCACAGAGCTTCAAATGATACACTCTTTATAGATTTGAAAAGCCCTAGATGTCTACTTTCACCATGAGTTTTCTCAGAATCTTAGAACATCATCTTCATCATAAAATACTGACGTTTTTACCCCTGACTCCAGAAATCACTGTTTGAGGAGATTTCGCCAGAGCTTCGCTATTTTGATCCTAATCTTCCAAAAATTTTGATATAACTTCTTCTTCATCAAATTTTCGAAATAAAGACAATGGAAACCTCAAAAACATGAAATTAAAATTGTATATGGAAGATTGAAGATCAAAATAACTTTTCTAGCATTTCTACTTAATAAATTAAGAACTTGAACTATGAAACTAAAAACTCTCTTACCTCTTGAGGACCTCTTGCCTCTCTTTTTCCAGCAGCTCCTCCCTCTCTTTCCCTCTCTATATTTCAAATTGAAGCTTGATGATTTGGTGGGGGAAAAATGTGAAGCCTAAGCCTCTATTTATAGTAAAACCATGCTTAACTTCCTAACACTTCTTCCTTGATCTAAACCATTGGATTTTTCTTGGTGGGAAAGTCATGATCTTAGCCCTCCACCCTTCCTTGGCCGAAATTCCCCCTCCCCCTTCTAGAGTTTTCTTTGCTTGGTCCCCAAGCACACTCCTTCTCCATTAAGTTAGCTAATTAATCCCAAACTCTAATTTAATTAGGTGTAAGTGAATGTTTTAATTCATAATCCAATTTCACTTTTGGAATCCTAATTTTGTGATTAGATTTATGGTGATTTTTAATTCCCAAAACACTTAGGTATGAATCTTAGATGTATCCGAAAATAACTTTGGGAATAGCCAAGATGAAGCTCATAATTCCCTGATTCCAAATATGTATTTATCTTGAAGATCTAGTTTCAAGATTTCAAATTATGATTTAATTTCTATAGGTTCTCATTTAATTTTATTTAATTAAGCAATTACTTGCTCATTAAGCTAGACAACTTGCTCTCCAAGTTGTCTTCTTCTTCACACTTCTTTCATTGACTTTCTCTACTACACACACACACATACACAACACTTGTGCTCCTATTGGCTCTTAAATATTATCATGGATTTAGACATTTTAAATTGCTAGAATTATTGTAGGCCTTTGATCCTACTTAATGAAATTCAATCCTAGCCATTACTTAATATTTAATTTACCCAACTTGATTAACAAGTTTAATTCCTTGCCTCTTTATTTATCAAGAATTTCGCCTCACATAATAACCTTAGGGATTATTAATTTAATTCAAGTTATTATCCTTATCATAGTGTTTTAGGGGTCACTAGGCTTAATTACCAAAATTTAACAAGGTTTCAAATTTAATTTTGATAATTAAAAACTCCTTGTATGCTAATTTTAGCTTCTAACTATCATTTGATCCTTTATTCAATTGATATTTCCTTAATTATGACATTTACAAAGTAATTATTAACTAATTTCAAAAATTACCAAAGTATCTCAATTATTGCAATATCAATTGCCCAATAATTGTTACTAATTTCCTTTAATTGATTTTATCATCCTCTGTTGATTTTAAGTTGTTAAAATGGCATAATTCCTAAAAATAATAATAAATTAATTAAAACTTTAGAGACAGCATACTCTCTATTTCAATAAATATTTAGTTGCCTCTTAGGATTTATCATAACATTCTTAGGGTATTTTGTAACCCATAACTTCCCTTAGGAATTTTTAGCTCTTTATTTACTCTAATTTCATGAGAAATTGCCTTAAAAGATAAGGTAATTATTTCACTAGTTTTGAAACCACAAATTCACCTATTGTAATAGGTGTCATTTATCAAAATTTAATATGTACATGTATTATGAAAATTGGGGTATTACAAATTTCAGCCATCACATGGGGAGGATGATTTGGATAAGATTCATGATAAAAACAAATGCAACTTAAGCTAGAAGTCTTTTAGAAATTAAGGGATACTTAAGCCCTTAATTTGTGTCATCAAATGACATCATAAACTTGTCCATTAAGACAATAACTTCGTTTGGGTAGGCTGGACACATGGAGGGTTGATTAATGCCAATAGTTTAAGATAAGGTCACATGGTAAATCAAGCCAAAATCTTCTAAAGGCTTCTTGAATTTTCAAGAGCCAATAGGAGAAATAAGGCCATGGGATTTTGACACATGGCAAGACAACTTCTAAGGGCCAAGGGAGGGCTCATATTTCAAATCAGCTAGGTGCCAAAGAATATGAGATTAAGTTTGATGATTAATCCACATTTACACTTTGATTAGTTAACAAAACAATTATACATTGGCATTTCGGATTAAGGGATATTTAAGCCCTTAATTGAGTTATCAAATCACATCTTAAATCTACCCAAAAAGTCCTACATTTTGACTAGACATGTGGAGTAATTAAATACCAAGTTGTTGAAGATAAGATACCCAAGATTTGCAAGATAAGACCATATGTGATTAAGCTAAAATATCTTGATATTTCTTGAGCCAACAAGCCATGAGAGTTTGACACATGAAAGAGCAATCCAAGGACTCTAAATTGATCATCAAATTTGTCCAAGACGAGAGGATGAGATGAAAGAGGAGGAAACTTGCAAACTACGTCTTGAAAATGGGATATTTTGTAAGGACAAGATGATCATTTGATTTGTGGGGCCTACAAGGGGCTTATCTTCCACTATATAATCACATGGCCTCTCTTTGCATATCACCACAATTGAAATACATATGATCCTAGAGAGTTGGTGTTGAAACCGTGGAGAAGGAAAGAGAAGGGAAAAAGCAAGAAATTAAAGTTCAAAAGCACAAAAGGTTAGTTGGTCTTGCTTTTGGTTGTTCACATGTTCATACTTTTTGCTTAACCTTTAGCTTTAGTAAGAGCACTTGTTCATGGTGTTGTTGGAGAGAGTCGAAACATTGGAGCTAAGGAGGAAGGAGAAGTTTCAAGGACACAAATCAAGTCAAGGTAAGAGATGATCTTGACCCTATTTGGTATGTTTTTGAACTTGTAATTTATGATAAATTTTCCTTGATTTCGAAACCTCAAATCCTAAGGGAAGGCTCTACCTAAATGGTTTTAAAACATGTCTAAAGGCTAAAATATGAGTTAGAAGATGATTGGTACATAAAATCATAGATTTTACAAAAGTCTTAAAATTGTTGGTTCAAGATTTTGAGAGGCAGTGAATGGGTGATCCATTTTTGAAAATGTAAATGATCTCTAAAAATGATGATATTTTTCAAAAAGAAAGTAGACATCCAGAGATTTATTTTGATATATAATACCGATTTTTTAGTGATTTGTACAAGGAGTTACATATTTTTGAAGTTAGATCATGTTTCTAGAAGTTCAATTTGAACGGAGGTCGTTAAGCTTGGATTTTAACTAATCAAATTGAGTCTAAAAATCCTGTAATTTTCTAGAATAAAAGTAGAAAGAAACATATTTCTTTTGATGTATAACAAGCTACTTTTAGAGTTTTGTTCAAAAAGATATGGATTTTTCAAACCGATCCATCTTTCTGGACATTTGATATGAACAATGTTGAAAGATGTTAAAACTGGGAATGACTTAGTTTCTCATGGCATCTGGGATTATTTTTCCATGAAAATAAGCATATCAAGGGTCATGTATATTTTTAAAGCACATCAATTGGATTTTTGTGCATTTAGTTAAGATGTTTCAAATTTGTTGGAAATTTCTGGCAGAAAAATCAGCAATCCGAAAGTAAATGAAAGTAAAATAAAAATGGAATAACTTATCCACTAAGGGTAAAATGGTCAAAAGTGGAGAAAATAACCTTTGGGATATTATTTTAAGTGATACGGTATTTATTATAATATCATATAAAATATGGGAAAATAAAAAATCCAATGATATCATTATAGCATATTTGAGAAAGTTCATGGTCGGGTTAAAAGGACAGGCATATTACTGACCAAACAAAGAAAGGTATGTTTGTGTACTGTAACTATAGTCTTCTGTGTCTTGTATGCTTATATATGATTGTTTGATTCATGATTGTGGAGTCATTAACAAGACTGAGTCTTGGGTCAAACAACGTGACTAAGACTGGGTCTTGTGTCATGTATTTGTTTTTCATTGAGTTGAATGTAGATTATGGTCATGATAATGCTACATATTTAGTTTTTCTAGCGCTAAGGACACGTGTCTGGGATACGTGGCACTGATAAGTGCATTTGTTGTTAACATTACATTTACTATGTGTTATGTAGTGTGGTTGTTGAATATATGTTGTTGTAAATATTTGTCATATATTGTTTATACTTTTTATATAAGGTTAACTGTTACTTGATATTCAATTTGATTGAATCTCAGACTTGACTAAAGGTTCATGAAAGGAATTTGGACCTAGGAAGGTGAGGCGGACAGAGCAAAGGAAAAGGCACAGGTCAGAAAGAGAGTCCAAAGAAGTTTAACAGAGCGTAAATTATGGCAACGAATTTGATAAAGTTAGCTCATACCATTAGTGTCTAAGGAAAGATGGGTCGAAGTAGTTGTCTAATTAGTCATAGTTGGGAAAGCATAGAGAGACACTCCCACTAGGTTCATACTGACCTAGCCAACTAATATGGATAACTGAGTAGATTCAGGGCTCCAAGTTAGTTAGAGCATGGTCTGAGATTGTATAATTACTATGTCAAGAATTTTAATTATATATGCTCTGGATAATTGTATCACACATGTATCAATTGAGGGGAATTAGATTAACCCGTATATATTAGTTACTCATTATCTAAACACTAATACATGCTCTCTGTTACGAATTACTCTAATTTGTCGCACCATCAACTTTGTCAATATTCTTAATACTACATGTCAACGGACATAATAAGTAGCAAGGAATTTGGGGGTGTTATACACATCATTAAGTGCCTGTTTGAAAAACAACTAAACCATGTTTCAGAAGTTTTTTTCCGTATGTTGAGATAGAATTACTCTCACATACTTACCTAATAAATCATAAAAACACTTCTAAAAAGCTAAATCAAAGTTAAGGTTCAATCGCATTTTATTAGTATAAAAATATTATATTACTGGCTTCTTTACCTATCAATGTGGCACCAGGAATGCATCACACAAATCAAGATTAATTTTTTTTGAGAGGGTGCACTGTATATTATGCATAATCATATTAGAAATTGTACCTTCATTAGCTTATTGATGTGGAACTTCCTATATATGTGTGTGCATGCGCTTCTGAGGTGTCTGATGTTGACTAGCTGCATATGAATGTGACTAGCCAGTGGTTCTATATTCACGTTAATCGCTGATATCAATATCAATATTAATAAGTTATCTCAAGGAGAATAATAAGATATTAAAAATTATCCTTGGAATTCCTATTTAACACTCATATACCTAAAATAATATCCTAAAAACATAACTACTAAAAAAGTCAAAGATTCTCAAGATGATTCAAAATATCAAAAAAAAAAGGGAGAAAAAAATCAGTTCAAATCTTCCTAATAATCTAATAAATACAAATGACTCTTTTTAAATTAAAAATTACATAGAAAATAAAAACAAAATGATTTAATTGGAAGCCTTTTGAAATAAGATCGTTCATGTCTTAATCCATTTCTAACAAAATTACACTTTCTACCTATCAAGTTCTTCTTCTCTCACAAGTATTTAGTTGGGGGTTGTATTCTGGATAGAATACTTTCATGTTGCAAGAGCTTGATAAACTCCTATTATAGCTTCTTATAACTAAAGATCTAGCTAGAGATGACTTCCTATTGGGTTTTGGCTGATCAAATTTCTTGTTTTAAAGTTTTATTCTATAATTACTGTATCAAATATGATAAGCACACGTTATTGCATTATGTATAATAATCTGTGAACTAAGACTAAAATAAAAATATTTGACATTTTGTTGCATATAAATAAAATAATTATCAATAGGTATGTGTAAAAATATTATAATAATCCTCATAGCATATTCAACAGCCTTAGACTTGGACCATTCATCTAAGGTGACCAGCATTCTAAGGTTGTTGTTTAATTCTGTAGCCTTTATAATGTAAGGAAGGTTGTAGCAAACCTTATGACTCCATACCTAACCAATTCAATCTTCTTCGTGTACTTCCTCATCATGTTCAAGGCCAATGAGTGGTTATAAATAAAGCCTACTAGACTGATGCCTCTTCGTATTGTTGTTTTAACTTTAGAAAGCTTCCCAATGTCTTCTAACATCAAGTCCAAGCAATGTGCAACACATGGAATCCAATAAAGATTGATTCACTTGCCTTGTAACAGTTTACTAGCTAAAACATAGTTGCTGCCATTGTTAGTTACTACTTGAATCACATTCTTTTCTCCAATGTCCCCTACAAAATCATCTAACACCTGAAATATCTTCTCCCCAGTCTTCATATATGATGAAGCATCAACACTTCTCACATAGTCCCAAATGGACAATTCACCGTGAAATTGATTAAGGTCTTATTCTTCCTATCCGTCCATGCATCCGACATAATTGAACATCCAAATTCCACCCATTCTTTCTTGTGACTCTTTAACATTTCGTTTATTCGCTCAATTTCCTTTTTAAGGAATGGAACTCTCGATTCATGATAGGTTGGAGCCTTCACATATGGACCATAGTTTCCAATAGCTTCAAGCATCAACTTGAAACTTTTTGTACGAGCAACATTGAAAGATATTCCATTCCTAAAAACGAATTGAGCTATATATTGACAAGTTCTATCCCTTACTTCTTTATCATAAGCATCATTTATACTTGTTTGCTTCTTGTTCTTTTCCCAATTTGATAGTTGCTTCAAGACTATTAAAAAGAAGTAAATCTATAGAGCCTTTCACAGTTTTGGCTTTCTTCGTAAATGGATCACTTGATATTACTGGCCTTTTCCAACTTGTAATATAGAATTTCTTCTATCTCCTCTTCCTCATTATCATCTTGCAACTCACTTTAAGTTTGAACAACCTTCTTCTTCTCAACAGTTTCCTTAAGTAGATTTTTAACCTTAGGTGGACATTTTGAACAAACATTCACATCTCCTCTTATTCCTATTTGGTGCCTTTTGGCTCAAGTAATCCCACCCATAGTCACTTTGCTACAAAAATCACATGTCACACTCTTCTTATTATTTATATCACTGAAGCTATTCTACTTCATGCTATATCAATATTTTAACCAATAGGTTTAACCATGGCATAAGAAGAGACTGTGGCTGAAGTTTATGTTTTTGTGACTCAGAGGACATTTTTATTGTAGAACATTGTTGCTGTGACAGTGACTGTGATGGCATTTTTGGGAAAACAAATTAAATATGCTCTCACCTTCTGCGATCTCAATGACTAAATCACAATTCACTACTCATGAACTAAATCCCCTCTACGATGACTTAAAACTAAATCCCCTCTGTGATCTCTACAACGACTGGAGAACTAAATCCCCTCTACGATTCTCGTCTTATGATTGCTCTTGGCCTCTGTGATTCTCATCTTCGAAAACTCTCACAGCCCCCAACTTAATTCGTGATGTGATTCACATTGTCTTCAGACTGCCCTCTACGATTCTCGTCTTACGACTACTCTTGGCCTCTGCGATTCTCATCTTCAGAAACCCTCACAGTCCGCAACTTAATTTGTGATGTGATTCACATTGTCTTTGGGTTGGGCTTCTTTATGGGAAAACAAATCTGGGTCTATCTCTGTGCCTCTAAATCAATTGTAGGAAAAAAAAACTCTAAATTGCATGATGCGAGTGTGACCAGCCACAACACAACTCACACTACAGGCGCGACACCCAAACGCTCCGCAAAGGAGCTTTTGTGGCGGCCATGTGGTGTTCCGCATCGCACTAGTACGATAACTCCACTATAGCATGCTATCAACTACTCTAATTTAGATTGCCTAGTTTTAGGAATTATTATGTATAATTCTAGAACTGAGATTGATGTTAATTATCTCAATTGGTTTGATATATGTGATTGAATTGGATTTTGGTAGTGTGAAAAATATATATGTTGAATTTCCTTGTGGTTACAATGAGATTGCATTAATTAGCATGTTATTGTCTAATTAATATGGTTGATTTGTGCCTTTGAGAGACTCTTTAATACCCAATTTTAAGAACACTTATGTTGCATTATTCCAATTTTAATTGCACATTAAATGGTTTCAAACAAGACTGAAGAGGTATTAGTTAACTATGTTTGTAAAAACTATTATTAATTGAGAATATTGAATTCAAGTGTTATCTTGAGATTTTCATTAAGACTTAAGGAATTTTAACTCCTATGCTTTTTCAACAAGGATAGTTATTTCTTCATTACCAAGAACATTCATCATTCATATTTTCAATTCTATATCATACTATTTCATACTCCATTCTATTATAAAAAAACAACCAAAAATAGTAGTTTAGTATTTACTTTAGTTGATCCATAATTGCATTCTTCTTCTAATTTATTAATTTAAAAAACCAAAACTAATTTCGCCATATTTTTATTACATTTACATGACATTTAAATTTAAATTACTTAGGATGCTCATCGAGAAAAGAGAACAATCCTGGGTTATCTATACGTAATCATTGATTAATTTTTTTTATTGTAAATCCCAAGGCTAATACCATCAAGCGCATAACCCTGTCCCTACCTCAGCACGTACCATTTCCAATATGAAACATAAAACCATCCTGTACCTTCCCTTCATAATCCCGAGCGATCCCTCCGCAAGATGCTGTTAAATAATCCACTGAAGGAGCTTGCCACCTTGGAACCTTCTCCCTCTCGATATGCTCCTTGCAAAGACTACCAATCGAATAAGCCACAATTGTGTTCACCTGATAAATAATCTGCAAATAACTTTTCAAGTTATCATCAAAAGAGAATGCGCTGCTTTTCAGAGCAAATTACCTTCTATTAGGCACTTGCATGTTCAAAACTAATTTTAAACTGATGGACTTACAACGTTGCTTATTCAAAAAACTGACGTCGTGCTTAGCAGACAACATTGCTTTATTAGAAATGACGTTGCTCAGACTTTTTTAACCACGTTTTTTTTTTCAGTCAATTACTTATAATGTCGGATGTTAAGGAAATCCACGTCGAAAGTGTTCAAAAAATCACAAAAATGTTTAACGTGGCTTTGTTTATTAACCACGTCAAAAGCTTTTCATATAGCAGTGGCATGAAATAATAAATTATAATGAAGATTATTGATGGTCAAATCTGGGCAACATAAAAGTATGTCCAGTTTTCTAAAACATAACTATACAGTTTCTGCCGCAAAATCCTGTAACTAACGATACAAGATCGTAAAAGCTCGGTCTGAAAAGATGAGAGAAAATAAAAAAAATAAGAGTGATGAGATGAAGGGGATGTGTAAGTACAGATGGACCAGGTTGTTTGGCATCCCACATTATGAACGTGTCCATTATATATATAAAAAGTTTTTCAATCATAGGTAGGTGGCCATGTGTCCTAATTGTTTAATGTGGATTTATAATCAAATAATAATATTTCAAAACTAAGACACAGATCATATATGTAATTAGAAAACTTGACATAATGAAAGTAAGAAATTCGACCTAAGTATTTTTCATAGTTGTGTTGTGGGGACGAGTGAAACTCATCAGATATCACCATTGATGTTTCATGTCGCCCTATATATGGGCCTGTTAGCTAGGTTGTTTCCGCATCTATCAGTGGTGTCACAAACTAAACTAAACAAATGGCTCTCAGAGTTGTTGCAACGTCTAGTCTTGTGTTTCTTCTCTCATTCTTCAGCTTCGCTTCAATGGCTACAGCTGTAGGTAGTTACTCTCTTGTGTTGAATTGTTCATTTCAAGCTTTTATTCCTTCTTCAACTTAATTTTATGAGTGTGTATATATATGCATGCAGGTGCGGTGCGAATACATTATAAAAGTTAAGACAGGAGATGTGGATCAGGCAGGAACGGACTCCAAGATCAGCCTCATATTAATATCCTCTTCTAGCACAAGCTTAACCATCGATGACCTCGCAGCAGAGTGGGGCGTAAAGAAGGGAACCGGCTTAGACAACTTTCTTCGAACAACAGGGCGTAATCGACGATTTCAAGGGCAGGGACACTTGCATCAAACTTTGCGCTTCTTTTACTTTCCTTTTTTTTATCAAAAAAAGGTAGAGAACTTAAAATAAAGTTAATTTTTCAACTAACATTTTTTAACAAATGATTTTTTTCATGTAGAAAAAAATGAAAATGAAAATTTTTTTAAAAAAAATTGGGCTGTCCAAATCTAGATCTGAATTCGGAAGGATAGGCAGGAAATCTAATTCCCCAACGAACGGCCAATTCCTCGGCTCGGGGTGGTATTTGGATTACGTGGACGTCGCACTCGTTGGAGTCAGCATTGATACTCAGATACAGTTCACGGTGAACCAGTGGCTGGATGCAGCCGAATTGCCCAATGTACTCTATGCCCACGTCAACAAATGCCCCCGCTTCCAATTGATTACCTCTATGCTTGTTTCTCATAAACAGGCATGAGGCAGTAAAAATATGGATCTGGCTTTTGTTTGTGTCTTGTGTTTTTGTAACTCTATTACTAATAATTATTCGCCCTCATGAATAAACGGACTGTGATATCATGGTATGAAAGTCCAATTCATGAAAATTTGAATTGCTACCATCTTTGTAATCTGTACTTTAAAATCTTCCTCCTACTGGTTTCTTTGGTTTTTTTTAATTTTTTTTATAAATTATAATTGAGTCAATGTAATATCATATAATCTCAAGAGGTCGAGTCACTAAGGAAATTTAGTCTAATTAATTTAGTCTTTTAAGAAGTTAAATTCCTAAACAACTCAGGTACATATTTGAGGTTTAATCAATGCATTTTGGCCTAAGTGTTTAGGAATTAGAATTAGACTGATAACCCATATAAATTTAGAAATATATGTGTCCAAACTTCAAATTATGGTTTGACTAAGGGCTCATTTCAACTTATGTATGTATACGACAATAATTGTTATCTATACTATCATCCCCTTAAAAATACAAAGTAATTAAATTTTGGATTTAAAACTGAGTTTAAAAGCATTCATAATAAGAACTAGTGAATTATTGAGTAAACAATGGGTAAAGAAATCACTGTTTTAACTTGATTTAAAAAGATATATTAAGTATTAAAGTAGTTTAACTTGTTCCCCAACAAACATACATACAGTCTATGTAAGCGAACGTAAGAATCATGAGAAATTATTTCACACGGTTTTAGTTTGTAAGAAAATTATTTTTCTCCGAGAGTATCTCCGAGGGCTATTATATTTTCCTATGAGAAAACTTCTGAAAATATGATTTAATTTCTCATGAGTTTTTTCTGTTTCCAAATTACAAAATATATTAGTGTAGTATAGGAGAAAATTACTGTTTTAAAATACCCTCTTTTACCCAAATTCTCAAAATATATATTCGTGTTTTTTCTCATTATCTCACACACACACAAAAGATCATTCTCAAAATATTCTCTTTCAATCCACTAATTTCATTTGTCTCATGCTTTTTTTTATTTCTCCCAAACTATCTTTGTTGATTGCACATTTTAGGGATATTTTTCAAAAGGGGTATTTGGGAAAACCAACATAAAATTTCCACGTTCCATTTTAGTACATATGGACTGAATTGGGTTTATGCAAATTGGAGTCACTGATTTGAGTTTTTCATATTTTAAAGGTATTTATTTGAAATTTGACATTTAAATATAATACATTCCTCATTTACAGATGGAATTTAATACTCCTTAATTATTTGCAGGATAGAACTCAGACACCAGAATACTGTTATTTGCAACTTTCTAAATATAATTTTGAGATCGTTTTTATCCACAATTTACAATCGAAAATAGTTTTGAGGCCTAATTATTTAAATATATTAGTTTTATATTTAAAGACAGATAAAGTTAACCTGCAAGTGCCGACTGGCATTCACACTTGATTTTTAAGGAATCAACACTAGTTGCTCTTGCCATTATTGACATATTTCCATAAATTGAATAATGGAAACGTGCATTAGGCATTTCATTAGGCTCCTAATGAAATGGGCTCAGGATTAGTGGCAAGAGGAGGCCCAAACCAAGGCATTGCACTACGGAGGAGTGAAGGGATAAGAAGAAAGTCCTGGAAGTTGCGTGAATTAAGTGAGGAAGTTGAGTCTGAAACCGCCACTATCTTGGAAGCAAAGGCAAGGGTCATATATTTTTTTTTTCTTAACTACATCCTCAGTTTGGTGTATGGAAATAGAAAAAAATGAGAGCTCTTCTTTCATAATCATGGTCCGATTCAAAACAAATTTGGATTGGTCAGAATTAAAGGTTCCGTACATATTTGTCGAGATTCTCTTTCTTCTACCATAGCTGCTGCTGTACCTTCCCTTTTCCCTGACTGCGGCTTTTTCCTTCTGTTCTTATCCACTTCACCGTGACTTTATGAGTCTTCCCTGTAATCACTGTAGTTTTTGTACTGTTCTAACGTGGCAAAGGACTGACATTTTGTCGCATATTAGTAATAATTATCCAGTGTCGTGTTTAACTCTCTTTTTTGTGTCTGTCTTAGGTGTCGTGTTTAACTCTCTTGGTCCAGTCTGTCTTCCTATCCAAGATATTTCTTTAATTTCCATGTTTATTACCAAATTTTATTTACAGAGTGTTATGAATATTATTACAGAGTTCACTCTAAATCCCCGAGGAACCCAGATATCAACTTGTCTAATTACATAATAAAATGAATTGGATCTAAGAATGAAACTCACTTATCCCCCCCATCTGCCCTTTTAATTTTTTCCTTCCCCCCATTTTCTCTCATGATCCAAGCAGGAGAAAAATTCATTTTCTTTCTCCCATTCTTTTCTCCTCAGCCTAATTTTCTCTCCACCCAAACATAATGTAAATGTTTAGAAATTTAAAGTTGACATAATAATCCATATAAATATACAGTTGTGTCATTATAATTTCCATATTTAGAAATGAGTGGAATAATGAGTTTAAACGTATTAAGGATAACTTTATGAAAATATTTTCGCTCCTATTTAGATGGGTGAGAGAAAATATGAAACAAAGAAAATGAACAAAAATGTAAATGACTAAAATACCGTTGTGTCAAAATATATAATGTTTAAAGTTAAATTAAATATCACAATGAAAAAATCATCTTCAAATTAACATATAAATTATTTGGTAAATGCATATTTTCATGTTATTATATTTTAAAGTCAAATAAATTGACTTAGGACATTATAATCCATGAAAATACACACACACACACCTCTCAAGGGTCTATGTATTTTTCTATGAGAAAACTTGTGAAAGTCTAATTTCTCACCCGTGCTTTCACAACTACATATTCGGATATATATAACACTTAATAAATAATGGTTATAATGAATAAACGTCATGTATATTGAGACATAGGTCGAGTAAAAATATATAACCCTAAAACATAAAAGTTAAAGGGAAAACATTTTCTCATGTTGTAGGAAAACCATTGGTGGGACCCACATATACATATATTAATGCATATATGTATATGTGGGTCCCACCATTTCATGTGTGTGCAGAAAACTTTTTTCTCTTATGTAACATGAGAAAACCAAAGCCCAAAGTTAAATATGTATATCATCATGAATTAAGAGGCGAAATTTGCGAAAAACATAAAAGTAATGCTTGTAGTTAGTAAGTGTAATTTATTTAGTGATAAATATGACCGTTCTTATGAGAAAACTATCATATAACACTTATAAATGATTCATTTTCCAACATTATATCAGTAAAAACAAATACATAACAATTATAATAAATAATAACAATTATAATAATTAACCGTAATATATGATCATATATCTGAGATATTATTAGATATTAATTTCTCTAAGATTTATACTTCTAAGATAAATACAATATGTTAAGATATAATTATGTAATTATATCTAATAATACCTCAGATTTATACTTTTAAAATAAATATAATATGTTAAGATATTAGCTTAATATAAAATATTTATTAATATCTTAAGGAGGTGGCTTCTCAAAAGCAAATTTTGACAGTTCTTCATAAAGAATCATAATGTATTCTTTAAGAATACTTAACCGTTACTAATGAAAATTGTCATATATAAGAAGACGAGATTCTAAGAAAAACTTATTTGACAATACTTGATAGTTCTTCACAAATAACTATTATATATTCTTTAAGATTATTTAATCGTTAAAAATGATAAATGTCATATACAAGATGGAGGGATTCTGAAAAATGTCAAATATAAGGAGATAGGATTCTATAAAAAAGTTATTTGACAGTACATTTAGGTTCTTCATAAACAACCGTCAAGTATTATTTAATATAAAAATGTGGGGTTATGAAAGATATCAAATATAAGAAGGCATGCAGGATTTTGGGGAAAATAAATTATTTGATGAAGCTCTTCCAACTCCTTCTTAAAGGTTTTTTAGCTTCTTAGTGGGTCTCATACTCTTCTTTCAGTGGGTTTTGCTCTACCGTTGTGGGTTCCATCCTCCACTACTGATGTGGATCTTCACATTGTAGCTCCTTCCTCTCCTGATTCTACTTCGAATAAGCTTTACTTTTTTTTTTGAATTAATGTTTTTATTTCATTTTATAATTTTTGTCTAACAAGAGCTCAATAGTTGGTTTGAAGATAGAAATTGGTTTGAAGATAAATATAAAGAAAAAATACTAAACAAAAAACCAGCTCCTCCGGTGTCGGAGCTCTGGCAACCGGAGGGGGCCAGTCGGCATACGGAGGGGCCGGCCGGCAGCAGCGTGCTCTGGTGAGGTGCCCTTTTCTTTTCTTTTTTAATATAAAAAATTAAGGGGCATTACGGTAAAATTAACAACACTTTAAAATCTCAAATTGATACCTATCACTTTTATGTAATTTTCATGTGTTAACAAACTTTTTAGGGTTTCATAAATTAAAATAGTATTTATCTAGAATTATCCCAAAAAGATAAAATATAAATACTTTAAAATAATTCATTTAGTTTTTTTAATCTCTCAAAAAAAAAAGTTGATTGTATCTTATTTTTAGAACCAGAGATATTGTTATATATTTATATCCTCTCCACATAGAGCAATATCCTGTGCAGAAGTTAGGCTTGCAGCATAGGGGTTGTTTGGTATGAGGGGAAGGAAAGTGAGTGGAGGGAAACAAATTTTGAGTTGTATTTAAAAAAAGCAAAGAAAAGGATTTAAAATTTTTTAATGAATTTTCTTAGTTTTTTTTATCAAAAATTTTCCTTTTATTAAAATTTTATAACCCAAATCTCTAATTTTTTTTTTAAACTCAACCTATAAAAATTTTCTCTCCCCCCTTCGCTCCAAATCCCTTGCAAACAGGCCCTTAATTACCTGCTCCACGAAGAGTCTGAGACGAAGTTCACCCCGAAGTTATTCTTTATATATATATATATATATTCTAATACTTTACAATGGAATTCGCATACTCGAAAGAATAGAAGGCCTAGAAAATTTTATATTTTATATTTATTATATAATTAGATTAAAAGTACCATTCGTATTTTCTAACAGCATTTTTAATGGGATTAATGTTTCTCATGTTATAGGAAAAAATTATCTCATGTCATACACACATAAAATGGTGGGACACACACACATATATAAATTCATATATGTATATATGGGTCCCACCATTTCATGTGTGTGTAAGAAATTTAGTTTTCTCAGGTAACATGAGAAAACTAAAACCCCTTTTTAACACACTAGAAATAAATTTCTAAACAGCATGTGACGGTATTTATATCACAATCATGAAGCAGGGACCATAGAGCCCATTGGTTATCCTCGGCCAAATTTTCCACATGGAGATTCCAATTTTTTTAATGCATCTTTTTGCCGCCACTGGAATATGCAATTGAAATTGACATGCGAGCTCACTCACTCATGAGAGAAATTAAATAATAAATTAACGGAAAATCATGTTATAAGAATGTTATAACCTCATCGCTATGTATGTCGTCGCCCTATATAAAGGCCTGCACGTAGCTTGTTTCAGCATCGATCATTAGCGTCACAAACTAAACTAAACAAATGGCTCTCAAAGTTATTGCATTGTCTTGTCTTCTGTTTCTACTGTCACTGACCATGGCTACATCTGTAAGTAATTGCTCTTTTGTTTTGATCGATTATATTATTAGTTTCAAGCTTTTATTATTCCATCGACTTAGTTGTGTGTTTGTGTGTGTGTTTATATGCATACAAGCAGGATCAGTGCGTGTACGTTGTGAGAGTTCAGACAGGAGATCGCGCTAATGCAGGAACGGACTCCAAAATTGGCCTCACGTTATTTAACTCGTTGTCCGGCGACAGTTATACCGTCGATAACCTCGAAAAGTGGGGCGTAATGGAACCGGGTCACGACTACTTCGAGCGGGGAAATCTCGATGTCTTCATCCACAGTGCCCCTTGTATTGATGTTTGCGGCATCAATGTCACCTCGGACAACACAGGGAACAAGCCAGGGTGGTACTTGGATTACGTGGAAGTCACCATCACTGGCAGCATATCCAAGAAGATATCGTTCCCAGTGAACCAGTGGCTGGCTCTCGACGAATATCCCCATCAGCTCTACGCCACCGTCAACTTATGCTCCTGGTTAAATAGTTTAAAGTCCACTCTCTCCTCTGTGTGACTAAAACATTAATATTACCTCTCTCCCCTTATTTATAAATAAGCTCTGAGATGGTATCATATATATATGGCTTGTGTGTTATGTAGTGTTTATCACGTATCTGTCTCATTTCAATTCAATAAAATAATTATTACCTCTATCGGCTTGTTCATAAACTATAACTATGAATAAGCATTGAGGTAGTAATATATGTATCTGGCTTTTCTTGGTTTGTTCTGTGTTAAGTAATGTTCTTGTTATGGGTCTCTCATCTAAATATTAATAAGTAACCGTTTTAAAATAGTTACTATAATTTTATACCTTGGAGTCTCATATATACACAACATTTCATTTTCGGCTTGCATTTTTAGTTCTCTTTTGTTTAAGGGAATTACTGAAGTGAATACGGGGACAGTAAAATTATTGATGCTTATTTCTGTTTTAAAATACTACAAATTACTCTATACCTGCTTGTGTTAATAAATTATCCAATCCCTGGTATAATAGCTAGTTCGAAGTTGGATTGATTTTAATATAAGAACCCCAATTCATCATTTTGCCCACTGTGTTATCATTTGTACCCTAAATTATCTCTTTTTATTGCAAAGAAAGGTTTTTTTTTTTTTTTTTTTTACCAAGGCACATGTTAAGAAAGTTTTTATTCTCAAGTCAAGTCGTTTAATAGGTATTTTAGGAAATTAACACTTATTTCTAACAAATAATTAATTTCCTTAATCTATCCAAATTATTTAAGTAGATCTAATATTAAGCACAGAAAGTAGTACTATTTTTATACTCCTCTGATGTTTAATATAAGACATATTTACTTATTTTAATTAAATTAAGAAAATTGGTTAAGTTAATTAATATGATATGTATTTTTTAAAACATCTTAGTTACCTTCTTTAATTACTTTCTTCCCTTTCTTTTTTAATTTGTTATTGTTGAGAGAGCATCCATAAGGGCAAATTAAGAAAAGAATAATTGGGCTAGAGATGTTGTCTTCTAAAATATATAGATAATACTATAAATCCCTATCGATGAGCTTGAATGTTGTCTTCTTTTTGCAGGCATATGCTGGATTCTCAGATTAATTGGGCTAGATTTAGGATAAAACACATCATAAATGAATTTCCACAAAAAGGAAATGAACATAATTTTTTGCCATAAAAAAATGAACATATATACTTGGATTTGGTAGAGGCCGATGAAGTGAAAAGGTTTATCAGAGAGGGGGGGGGGGGGGAACAAAAGAGCTAATGAGAAAAGGAGCCTCGTTTGTATCATTTAAAAAAGGGTTTAATGTTTTTGCCTGAGGCAGAAACATTTTTTTTACCTCACTCACATAAAAGTGAGTGAGTTTCATTAATGTTTTTTCTCTCTTTTCTTTATAATGAGATCCACTCACTTTTATGTGAGTGAGGTAGAAACATTAAACTCTTTAAAAAATGCCATAAAGTGTAGAACCTAGTGTACCATTTAAAAAATCCGGTAGAATCTGTAAGAACCGGCTAAACCCAAGAGGGGGTGAATTGGGTGAATGATAAAAACTTAGGACATTTGAAAATATTTTTGTAATTTGGTAAAATCAGTTTGTATGACAGTAAAAAGGTATAAAGCTATAGACAGTTATTCAAACATATATGTTGGAAATATAGGAGATTAAGGAAGAGAATGTGCAAATTGAGATTTATATTGGTTCAGCCCAATCCTTGACATACATCCAGTCCTCAAGCTCCACTTGAGATTTTCAATCCACTATCCTCTTGTCTGATCTAGGAACAAGAGAAGCCTTTACAAACCCACAAGTTTACCCAGGCACTTGTGAAGCCAAATCTCTCACTGAGATATTCCCTCTTACACATTGTGAAGATATAATAGGTTTCCCACTCAAGATCGCCCAATCTTGAGTAACTCTCATATGAAATTATTACAATGAATCTTCCCTTTCAGAAGTAGGTAAATAATCACTGAAGTACAATATAAATCATTTCACTCTCTCTATGATAAACTATTTAAGCATTGAAAAACAGAGTGTGTATGAGATAAACTTTAGATTCAGAATTTGGGCATTTTGACCGTGCAAACTCTTGCCATCATTTTTCTCCATCTTTGATGGGTTTCTACTTATAGATGAAGATCATCTGAATGTTCAGAATATGACCATTGTGAATAGTAGCCGTTAGAGATAAGTTGAAACTAGCCGTTAGAACTTCATTTTCTGAACAGCTATGACATCAGCATTTACTTTACCTTTGATCTTCAGTTTAACACCCTTTGATCATCTGAAACATGTATACAAATGATATAAATAATGTTAAGAAGTATTATAAATCATTTGAGCAATCATCTGGATGTTCTTGATGAGAAACAAGATTTCGACACGGTGATTTTCCGAAGCATAGATGTAAACTCGAGTTTGCATTAGAAAACTCGAGTTTTGAGATTATTGTGTTACTCCAGGTTCATCTCTGTCTGATCAAAACTTGAGTTTTTGTCTTACAAACTCAAGTTTGGGAGATTCTCTATCGTTCGCTGCCCTTTATCTGAGCAAAACTCGAGTTTTCAAGTTGTTCTATCCTTAGTTGCTATCTAACTTCATATAGCTCCAAATTTGGCAAACTACTTATCCCTTATAGCTCTTTGAGTCTTCTTTCCAATGCAAAAAGAATAAGCTCTAAACTCGTTGTATTTTGTCCATTATGATCGATGAAAGAAGGTTGTTTTTTACCAATGTTTTTGCAACCTCCTGAACTAACTGTTCACTTTCAAAGGCCATATCTCCCTAGTCTGAACTTCATTTTAGTTGGTTCAAGTCTTGATGGAACGCATTTTGAGTCTTCTTTCATATGCCACTAATTTCAGCTCAATTGAATGTGTAGTTTGTAATATATACTAAAAACATTGAAGCTTGGTCTGCTATGTGGCGTGAATTCCAGTTCCAAATTTGGAAATTCATATCTCTCTCATCTGAAGTTCTTTATGCTTGAAACGCTTTCATAATGACATATTGGATGTCTACTTTCATCTAAAATTGGTTTTACCTCAATCCGATCTCTGGTTTATAAGATATCATCGAATTACCAGACCTCACCCAAGCTGAACGTGAAACAAGGTAGAACAAAGTTGCTGATCAATGCTATAAACTCGGGTTTTCACTTGGAAACTCAAGTTTTCCTAGTCCAGAGACGCCAGAGATGCTGAAGACACTACAAATCGAGTCATTAAGTGACTAACTCGAGTTTTGAGTTCCAAACTTGAGTTTTGTGTCTTTAACTCGAGTTTTCTTATATTCCAGAGGCAAATTGCTACAGTAAGGTAGTAAACTCGAGTTTTGACCATTTAACTCAAGTTTGCTCATGCATAACCTGATATTTGCTTATTCTAACACTGAATTGAACCACTCCAACTTTTATTTGATTGTGAAGACTTCTAGTATCAATCTAAGACATTGAATATTGATTTTCTCATTCTATTTGGCAAGATCTTCCCTTTCTTCAATCTCTCCTCTTCTTCTTGATTATCCCAAAAATCTTTTAATAAATTCTTGCTTCTTTATAGATTCTTCTTTTTGTCTTCTCATATTTTGATCATTCTCCATAATTCAACTCTTTCTTTTTTCTCTTTTCTTGACCATCATTTGACTCTTCTTTGATTCAATTTCTTTTTCTCATTCAATACTTCTTTATTGATCTTCTTTTTGATCATTCTTCATAAATGAAATTCACATCTTTGATTCTACATTGAATTTAAGAATTAGTCAATGGAGGAGATAAATATAGTATACAAGCTTTTTGCTCTTACTAATGACAAAGTTTCAAGCCTAAAAAAGTTCAGATGAGAGATATATAAATTGTAGAAGTTGGAATTGAAATTCACGCCACACACCGACCAAGCTTCAATGTTTTGAGTGTATCTCACATACTACAAACCCAATTGAGCTAAAATTGGTGGCATATGAAAGTAGACTCAAAATGAGTTCCATCAAGACTTGAACCAACTAAAATGAAGTTCATACCAGGGAGATATGACCTTCGAAAGTTGACAGTCAGTTCAAGACGTTGCAAAAACGCTGGTCAAGAACAACCTTCATTCATCAGATCATAACAGACAAAATACAATGAGTTTGGAGCTGATTCTTTTTCCATTGGAAAGAAGACTCAAAGAGCTATATGGGGATAAGTAGTTTGCTAAATGTAGAGCTATATCAAGTTAGAGAGCAACCAAGGACATAATAACTTGAGTTTACAAATATCATACTCGAGTTTAGCTCAGACAGAGAGCAGCGAATGTCAGAGCATCCTCTAAACTCGGGTTAGTCACTAATTGACTCGAGTTTGAATCAGACAGAGAGGAATCTGGAGTAACACAACGAACTCAAAACTCGAGTTAGTTAATACAAACTCAAGTTTACATCTCTGCTTCAGAAAATCACCACGTCGAAAATCTTGTTTCTCATCAAGAACATCCAGATGATTACCCAAATGATTTATAATACTTCTTAACATTATTTATATCATTTGTGTATATGTTTCAAATGATCAAAGGGTGTTAAACTGAATATCAAGGGTAAAGTAAATGCTAATGTCACAACTGGTTCAAAAAACGAAGTTATAATGGCTAGTTTCAACTGATCTCTAACGGCTACCATTCACAACGGTCATATTATTCTCAACGTTTAGATGATCTTAATCTATAAGTATAAACACATCCAAGATAGAGAAAAACGATGGCAAGAGCTTGCACAGTCAAAATGCCCAAATTCTGAATCCAAAGTTTATCTCATACACACTCTGTTTTTCAATGCTTACATAGTTTATCATGGAGAGAGTGAAATTATTTGTAATGCACTTCAGTGTTTATCTTATTCACTTCTAAGAAAGAAGATTCATTATAAACATTCTATTTGTTTATTTGAGAGTTATTCAAGATTGGGTGATCTTGAGAGCGAAATAGATTGTAACCTTACATTGAGTAAGTAGAGTATCTTGGTGAGAGATTTGGCTTCACAAGTGCCTGGGTAAATTTATGGGTTTGTAAAGGCTTCTCTTGTACCTGGATTAAACAAGAGGATAAAGGATTGAAAATCTCAAGTGGAGTTTGGGGACTGGACGTAGGTCAAGGATTAGGCCGAACCAGTATAAATCTCAGTTTTCACATTCTCTTCCTTAATCTCTTATCTTTCCAGCATATATGTTTGAATGTCTATCTATAGCTTTATAACTCTTTACTATCATACAAACTGATTTTACCGAATTGAAAAAAGATTTTCAAATGTCCTAAGTTTTTTTTTATCATTCATCCAATTCACCCCCTCTCGGGTCCAGCCGGTTCTTACACAAATGTTATGAGGTCTGGAGTTAACCTTGCTCTAGAGGACACAACATGGTATCTCAAAATTAAGAACTTTCAAGTTTACTTGGGTGGACTTGAAATTGGTATGAAGAAATTACTTATACTTTTTATGATGATAAAAGAGTTGAAAGTATAAGGATCATTCTAAAAAAATGAGTATGCTCAGGCTAAAATTCATAAAATAAGATGGAATAAATGAAATCAAGTTAGCCTAGCATGATTATGATTTATGCATGTTACAATACCTCACTCAAGTAATATCGTAATTACTTCAGTCATAATCATCTGTAATCCATAGATGCATCACTGGCTAGCTATTATATGATAATGTGATCAATACTGAGGCTCTCTGAGATGTGGATAAGCTTTAGGAGGATGAGTCTCTATAACCACCAATTGCTCTGAATGCATCTTAAAAGCATATCCCAAATGAGCTTTGAGTAGGATCTCAAAATTAGTTTCTAATCATAGCTTCTCATCCAGTAAGTATGCTCCTTATCATCTTGGTCTAAGCTTCTTACTAGTGATGGGATGTCACTCAAGTGATGTCACAGAATTTGCAGACATAGCCACTGAAATGGTCTATTCTGTTTGTCTATGTTCTTTGTATTTGACAATAGAACATTTTGATCAACTCCTGCAAAAATATGTGTCCTTTGGTACTCAATGACTCTTGAATCCACATAAGATTAGACATGACAACCTTATGCTCTTAAAAGATTAAATCATATGATACTTAAGAAAAGAGCATAATAAGTTAACATAATTTTACCCAATCAAATAAGTTCATGCTAATGAATCATAATAGGTAACAAATAAATGATACCAAGAATGTTATTTCTCAATGACAATCGGTAAATACACTTCATGTAGAATAGGTGTCATTGATAAAGATGCATGTAAGTTTGATAAAAAAAACCTAGAAAATCTTATCCATAAAGATAAACATTTATCAACTTATTGTTCATGAATAAGACCAGATTTTTTAAGAATGATGATGAAATATGCAAATTGTTTCAAATCTTGAATGATATTTCAAACCATGATAAGGCATAATGAAATTGTGATTTTGAAAACATGAAAAAAAAAAATTTGAAACATGTTCAAAAATCGATGTTCACTCTAAACATGGTGGAAATCAACATATTAAAGAATATATTACAGTGCTTCAGATTTGGAGTACATGTCAAACATTGAAGTTAACATGTAGAGGAATTTTCCCAAGAGCAAAAGTCATGAAGTAAATGAATTAGCCAATAATCTCAAGTAGGATTGAAATATATATAGGCACAATGACTTTGCTATTGTCAAATGATAATCTTACCCATTAGTATTGAATCATAAAATATATGAACATTTAAGGCAAGAATTTGAACACATGGCTATAGTTACTCAAAAGATAGATGAAGACAAAGTTGATATATGTGAGTAACAAAATGACTACTAGGATTCATAAATGATTAAGCACATACTCAGTAGTCTAAATGACTAGAGCTCCAGAATATTCTCCTAATAAGTTATTCCACTAATGATTGGTGCATTAACATTCAATACACTAATGATCATTCATAATTCTTGGAACAACATGGCCAACTAAGAATTTATCCATTAAGCATAACACTTTCACAAATTGAGTTCTTTTATAGGAAATAAACTTGAAACTCATATATGATCAACTTGTTAGATATTAGGTTCAACTAGTTTAGAGAATAAAAATTATTGAGTTCAAGCAACACATTGAATACTAAAGATCAATATATGAATGATAAGAAAAAAAAAACTCAACTGGACAAATTCGAAACATATCTAACATTCAGTATACAAAGAGTTCATTTTCGTTTTTAAAATTCCATTTGAATGCAATCAAAAAATGAATATTTTTCAAAAACATGTGTATGGATTTTTTTTTTTTTTTTTTAAAAAAAACAATGGATTGAAATCCAAACACATTATAGAATTGTGCATTTCAAAAGTATAAACTCATAAAATTATCCACAAATTCACTTGTTTGATCATTAAAAAAAAACTTACTAACAAATTGATTAAACATAGTTAGGTATATTAGTGATTGATGCTATGGAGTATATATATCATATATGAGGATTTTGTAAATCCAATATCAGAGAGTGCAAAACATGGTGGACTCAAAACTAGAGTTTGGAAATAGCAAACTTGAGTTTAGAAATAGCAAACTGGAGTTTGGTTCTTTCTCAAGAGAGCATCGCGACTAAGCTTTGAAGAAAACATTGAAACAGAAGCAAACTAGAGTCATTAAGTGACAAACTCGAGTTTGGGACCTTTGAAGTGAAAATGAGTTTAAGTCCACAAGGCTCAAAACTAGAGTTTCCAAATGGAAACTGGAGTTTTCATAGACAAATTTGAGTTTTCAAAATCGTTGAAAAGAGCAAAGCTTTCTGCTTGGCCAAAACTCAAGTTTCCAAAACCAAACTCGAGTTTTCTTTTAAATATGAAAACTTTGAGAAATCAATGCCAAGTCAAGATTGGAGTTTTCCAAACAAACTGGAGTTTTCAAAAACTTAGTAAAACTTGAAAACTCTTTGTCAAGCGCAAACTTGAGTTTCCAAACCAAAACTCGAGTTTTCTCAAAACTTTGAAAAACTTAGAAAACTCATGGCAAATTGAAAACTAGAGTTTTTTTTTTTTATGAAAACTGGAGTTTGTCTAAATGTGAAAAAGTTGAAGTGCTCTCTGTAAGACGAAAACTGGAGTTTACAATGCTAAACTGGAGTTTTGATTTGACAGTAAAATTGCTTATTAAGTAAGTTTCAAAACCTTTTAGCTTAACTAAAGACAAACCAAAAATAAATTTCAAATAATCATAGTATGGGGTAAGAATTAGATATCACCGTAATTCCTTTTGTCTTTGTAGAAGCTTGCTTGGTTAAGATGGATTGTTGTAGATAACCCCTTTTCCGACATTCACCATCAAGCATAGTTTGTTTAGCTTTGTTCAGACTTGGATCATTTCTATATGTTGCATTCTTGAGAGAAGCTTTCTTTGATCCTACAAAACCATATAAACTTTTTTTTTCTTTCTTGGTATCCAACCTTACTTGGATCCAATCATCATTAGCTTGTAGGAACCAAAATTCACATGCTCTTATGAATATAATTAATTCAGAACAACTGAGCATAATGAATTAAACATGACTTTATGCATAAAAAATACTTTTTTTTTTCAAATCATCATGTACACATAAAGAGTTAAACCTATTAAACATTGCAATCTCTTAAAAAAAAATAGATCAGGATGTAAGAACCCAATTTAAAAAATAGTTTGCAATGCTCATTCCTAAGGCTACAAGATATAAAACCTCAATGAATATTCCAAATGATAGCATAGGAGGTTTCACCATTGCATACCTTAGCCTTAGATGCTATGAGGATTGACTTTGCTTACTTACTGCTTCTTTCTATCACATTGATTATTCATATGTCTTTTCATGGGTGTTTGCAAAGCTCTCTCAAAAGATATAGACTTCAAGAGTCTTCTATTAGATACTTGAGAGATCCTCCTCTTCTTGTTCTCCTTAAGATAGTTGAATGGTACTCTATGGTAATTTGTTCTTGAGGTAGATGATACTCTTTTTGCTTATATCTATTGCTTCTCTTTGTGAGTTGACTTTGTAATTCCAGCAATGGGTGCTTCGAGAGTTCTCCTATTTGATGTGAGTCTCTTCTTAGGCTCATGAGAAACTCTTGGATTTTTCTTCATCTTCTTTGTACCATTATGCTTATTACTTTTCAAATCAACCTGTACACATAAAGTACTAGATGGACATTTTGGTAGCCACTTATACTTGGGTGCTTGTATTTAGTATTGGACTTTACTTGTCCTTTTAGAACCCAAACAAATTTATTCCTCACACTAGAATTTCTCATAATATAGCATGTATGAGAGTTATGTCTAGACTTTTCACAATAATTGCAAATAATAGAATAATGCTTATTATGAACATTTTTACAAGTATTGTGCTGGTTGAGCAGATATAGTATGAAATGACTCATATTTGTAAATTCTTTCTTCCTACATGATTTTCCAGCATGATTCAAAACATTTTTACTTTTCAAACTATAATCAATAATTATTTGAAAAACAGTTTTATGAACACTTTCAAAATCATTTTTCTTAAATACACAAGAAGAATTGGAACTTTTTACCATAACAGCATCTTGAGCTTCAAATGATGATTCATCATAATTGTCCATGATGAGCTCTTCTTGGGAATCCTCATTCTCTTGTTCTTTTGTGTTGACTGGATCATGGAGGTATTCAATGATTTCTCCTTCTTCAATCTCCAATTGTTCATCAGTTGAAGATGTGCAGTTTATAATGTTTGATGAACTATCAACATCATCAACTTCAACACAATTGTTAGAAGCATATATAAAATCAAGAGTATCCCATATTTCTATAGCATTAGAGCAAAACTTGATTTTCTCAAAATCATTTTCAGTCAAAGTATTGTATAAAATTTTCATTGCTCTAATGTTCAGTGAAAACATTTTCTTTTCTTTTTCTGTCCAATCCTTTCTTGGTTTGAAATCAAAAGCATTTGTAAAAGCTTTCCACATATCCAAATCAGACATTTTAATAAAACTTGTCATTCTAACTTTCCAAAAACCCAAAATCAATATCTTTTAAAAACGATGGAACGATATAATTAAAACCTTCTAAAAACAAGCAATACCCAAAATCAAGCATTGATAACTCTTGATACGATTAAGCCCTTTAAACAAGAGCCTAACTCTGATACCAAATGTAAGAACTGGTTGAACCCAAGAGGGGGTGAATTGGGTAAATGATAAAAACTTAGGACCTTTGAAATTTTTTTTACAATTTGGTAAAAACAATTTGTATGACAGTAAAGAGTTAAAAAGCTATAGACAATCATTCAAACATATATGCTGGAAATATAGGAGATTAAGGAAGAGAATGTGCAAACTAAGATTTATACTAGTTCGACGCAATCCTTGACCTACATCTAGTCTCCAAGCTCCACTTAAGATTTTCAATCCACTATCCTCTTATTTAATCTGGGCACAAGACAAGCCCACAAGTTCACCCAGGCACTTGGGAAGCTAAATCTCTCATTGAGATACTCTCCCTTACACACTATAAGGATATAATAGGTTTACCACTCAACATCACCTAATATTTTGTAACTCTCATGTGAAATGATTACAATGAATCTTCTCTTTCAGAAGTGAGTAAATAATCACTGAAGTACAATACAAACCATTTCACTCTCTCTATGATAAACTATGTAAGCATTGAAAAACAGAGTGTGTATGAGATAAACTTTGGATTTAGAATTTGGGCATTTTGACAATGCAAGCTCTTGCCATCATCTTCCTCCATTTTGAATGTGTCTCTACTTATAGATGAAGATCATTTGAACGTTGAGACTATGACCATTGTAAATAGTAGCCGTTAGTGGTCAACTGGAACTAGCCGTTAGAACTTCGTTTTCTAAACTAATTGTGACATTAGCATTTACTTTACCCTTGATCGTCAGTTTAACACCCTTTGATCATCTAAAACATGTACACAAATGATATCAATAATGTTAAGAAGTATTATAAATCATTTGGGTAATCATCTGAATGTTCTTGATGAGAAACAAGATTTTCGACATGATGATTTTACGAAGCAGAGATGTAAATTCGAGTTTGCATTAGAAAACTCGAGTTTTGAGATTGTTGTGTTACTCCAGGTTCATCTCTATCTGATCGAAACTCGAGTTTTTGTCTCACAAACTCGAGTTTGGAAGATGCTTTGTAGTTCGCTGCTCTCTGTTTGAGCTAAACTCGAGTTTGATATTTGTAAACTTGAGTTTTCAAGTTGTTCTGTCCTTGGTAGCTCTCTAACTTTATATAACTCCAAATTTGACAAACTATTTATCCCCATATAGCTCTTTGAGTCTTCTTTCCAATGCAAAAAAAAAAAAAAAAAAAATCAGCTTCAAACTCATTGTATTTTGTCCGGTATGATCCGATGAATGAAGGCTGTTCTTGACCATCGTTTTTGCAGCGTCTTGAACTATCTGTCAACTTTCGAAGGCCATTACTCCCTAGCCTGAACTTCATTTTAGTTGGTTCAAGTCTTGATTGAACGCCTTTTAAGTTTTCTTTCATATGCCACTGATTTCAGCTCAATTGAATGTGTAGTTTGTGAGATATACTAAAAACATTGAAGCTTGGTCTGCTGTGTGGCGTGAATTCCAGTTCCAACTTTGGAAATTCATATCTCTCTCATGTGAAGTTCTTTAGGCTTGAAACTTTTTCATAATGACGTATTGGATGTCTACTTTCATCTAAAATTGGTTTTACCTCAATCCGATCTCTGGTTTATGAGATATCATTGAATTACCAGACCTCACATAAGCTGAACGTGAAACAAAGTAGAACAAAATTGTTGATCAACGCTGTAAACTCAAGTTTTCCTAGTCCAGAGATGCTGAAGACACTACAAACTCGAGTCATTAAGTGAACTCGAGTTTTGAGTTCCAAACTCGAGTTTTGTGTTCTTAACTTGAGTTTTCTCATATTCGAGAGGCAAATCACTGCAGTAAGGTAGTAAACTCGAGTTTTGACCATCTAACTCAAGTTTGTTCATGCAAAACCTGATATTTTCTTTTTCTAACTCTAAACTGAACTAGTCCAACTTCCATTTGATTGTAAAGACTTCAAGTATCAATCTAAGACCTTGAATATTGATTTTGTCATTCTATTCGGCAAGATTTTCCCTTTCTTCAATCTCTCCTCTTCTTCTTTATTATCCCCAAATCCTTTAATAAATTTTTGTTTCTTTGCAGATTCTTCTTTCTGTCTTCTCATATTTTGATCATTCTCCATAATTAAACTCTTTCTTTCTTCTCTTCTCTTGACCATCATTTAACTCTTCTTAGATTCAATTTCTTTCTCTCATTCAATACTTCTTTATTGATCTTCTTCTTGATCATTCTTCTTAAATGAACTTCACATCTTTGATTCTACATTGAATTTAAGAATTAGTCAATGGAGGAGATAAATATAATATAAAAGCTTTTTACTCTTACCAATGACATCTATATAAGACATCATCAAAACTAATCATATCTAACAGAATTTAGGAAACTAGTAATGGAAATAAAAGCAAGAAAATTTTATCGATCTTTGATAAGCTCAGCAAAGTATAGAAACAAAAATTAAAATTGCGAAAGCAGGTTAATCTATGGGCTAGTAGGGGCTAGGTGGTGTAAGCCTAAGTAATTATTCTCAATAAAGTTGATTAAATTGAAGTTTTGGGATCTTTGAATTGGTCCGTTGGTTTTTCATTTTTAAAAAATAAAAAAATTGGTCCGTTGGTCCATGTCACACTTCTTCTTTTTTTTCCACTAAAGGTTTATTATTATTTTTTTGTCAATTTTTCTTCCTAATCTACTCTTTTTTTATACTTCCTCAACAATAATCAGGAAAAAAAAGGAAAGGAGGAGACCAAAGAATATAAATATAATGTTTTAGAAAATATATGACATATTAACTAACTTAACTAACTTACTTAATCTAATCAAATTAGGTAAAATATATCTCATATTATGGACTGGGTGAGTACTTTAAAGTATATATATTTATCATTTTTATACCAAATTAATTAATCTTTAAATTTTCCTAATTGTGATTCTCTATCTTATTCAAAACATATTTAATATACGTAAAATTGTCAATTTTCTTCCATTTAAGACAAATTTAATGAGTCAACTATCATTTCTTGATTATAATGAATTTGTTAAAGTGACTTATATTGTGGACCAAAAGGAGTATAATCAAATGATACATGACATATGTTATGATTAACTAATTTAATTTTCTAAATCTTTTAAAAAAAGTTAATTGGGTTTTATATTAAGGACCAATGAATAACTTAAAAGGATTATGGATAATAATTTCCGTTGAAACAGAGAAATAGAGAGTGAAATAAAAGAGATCAATCGTCAGAAAATGTTTTATAAGATTGTGGGTGCAAAGCGAGGACGGGACATAAAGAAATTTAAAAAGCAGGTAAATGGGCATTATTATTGAAATGAAGAGATACACATTTAGCAACAAAAGTCAGATACAGAGTATCGTGGGGCCTCGCTTTGGTCCTTTTTACCTCCTTTCTAATGCCCTCCCCATTTTTACATAATGAGGGCAGTTGTGCCTTTTTATTAAAAATAATTATTTCAAGTACTGACTGATATTAAAAAAAAATATTTTAGGATATTGAACTATACTAAAAAATACTTTATAATCTGAAAAACAATTTTATGATCATGAAAAAATATTTCATGGTACTGATTGATACTACAAAATACTTTATGATCTTGAAAAATTATTTAGGATCTTGAAAAAATATTTCAAGATACTAATTGGTACTAAAAATATACTTCAGGATATTTTTTTCAAGATCCTAAAATAATTTTTCAAGATCATAAAACATTTTTTTCACTATATTTCAGTATCCTGAAATATCTTTTTAGTACCATTAAATATCCTAAAATATTTTTTCAAAAAAAGGGGCATAACTGCTCTCCTTTACTCCAAAACAACGCCATTTTGGTGAAAAGAAGGGCAACGGATGAGAGCTGAAAAGGACCAAAGCCGGGTCCAGTATCGTTAACCCTAAACGTCCCAGATTGTTCACTAGGAAGCCTACCATGGCAGTTATAGCCAAGTGACAATCAACCTAGCCCTCTAAAATATCAATCAAGTGAACCCAACAATCTCATTGGTGGCCAATGAATAGGAAGCATTAAAACAAGAGTAAAATCAACACAAATATATAACTAATCACAAAAAGAGATGAGTAATCAAGTGTTAAATCCATACAAGGGTTCAAAATAATCCTAGATCAAATTGTCTAGATGCTCGTAGGCAGTCACAAGCTACAAATACCCAAGAAAATAGCATCCATATAACCAAACAGGAGAGATAGAGGAAGAAATTCAAAAAAGGTAAATAAAATGAGGTTCAATCTCTTCTCATCTTCAATCCTTAGCTTCCAAACCTCCAAGAGCCTCAAAACCTAGCACACTAAGCCCCAAATCAGCTTCCAAGTTGCAGAATGATGCTATTGTGTGAGTTTAGGAGATCATAAAGCCCTAAAATCAGTTTTGTAACTAAAATGCATAGCTTCATTAATTATCATTAATTAGTTGCAGCCAAGACTTTCGTTGGTTGTGGCTAAGAGCTCTCTGCCTCATCCGTTGGTTGCGACCAAGCACTTTCTGCCTGTGTCTTTGGCTGAGGCCAAAAAATATTGTTTCCTAGTTCATCTCTTCTTGTCTTCCCACAAAGTCTTGACTTCTTTATCTCATTTCCAACTTCTTCTACATTGATTTTAGGACCACATGTCTTGGGATGTAACCCATTGACATGCTTTAACAAAAGGAATTACAAAAGTGAATGCTGATAAGATACGACAAAATATATTTACACTTCAATCAAAAATTCTGTCACTTTAACCAAAATATCAACTAAGAACATTTTCTTTATATGCCTAAATAAGTATGAATTCACCATAAGTGAGAGAAAATCTTGGCAAATGTGCCGAAATAATATGAATTTCATGAAGTTAACACCTCCTCTACTCTTTCCATCATCCTCCTTTCCTTTTCTTCCCAATACTCCATACCTTTAGATAAAAATTTGAGTGGTTAGGTTTAATGTTTTCTAAAAATACTAGTAAAATATCAAATTGATAAGGATTAAGGGGCAATTTCACTCTGGGGGCAATTTTTGTAACATCCTCCATTTTCTTAACATAATAATTAATTAAAGGTTTGATCAATAATTGGATAATGCTTTATCATTCATAGGATGTCTCCAAATAAATCAGAGTATGAATGAGCCATAACATGACAATATACAATAATCCAACATATACCAAAAAGATGGAAGCACTACTATCAACAAAAGTAGCTTAAGCTTTTGAAGTTTTTCCTAGTAGACCCGCACAAAAACTCTCACTTGAAAAATAATGGTAACTATCAATCCAACTCATTACAAATACTAATACATGCTCATAAGTTACCAAGTAGAATAGTTTACATAACAATGTATTAAAAATATAATCCACAAATTTCATGTTACAAATTTCCATTTTGTAACATCCCAAATTTTGGGATTTGGAAATTTGAAATATGATGTGGGAATAGTTATGAAAAATTTTGGCCTTAATTATTTTAAAGTAATATTTGGTATTAAAAGCATATTTTCCCATAAATTAAGGACATATAGTTAGGAAATAATTTTGGTCCAAATATTTTAGAGACAATATTTTGTGGCCTAAAGAAAGTAATTGAGGAAGAGAAATCCTTAAATGGAATTAAGGATTAATTTTAATTTCTTAACTAATGTTTGAAATTTAATTAGTAAGTGACAAAATTGTAAACAAGAGCCTTGTAGGGAGTCAAATGGTATTTTAGTAAGTGGGCACCACACTTTTCTCTTCCATTTTTGCATGTTTGGCACCTAATGCTCTTCCCTCTCTCCATATGACATGTACACACAACACATTCCCTCTTCTCCCTCCTATTGCCACGACAATACACTCACACACACACACACAAAAATTGATCCCTCTTCCTTCTCATAATCTACACGTACACACACACATACAATGACAACACACACACACACATGTACACACACCACCAAGCCACATGTCTCACTTGGCATCCTACACATTCAACGTACACACACACATACACCTAATCAGCCTAAATCTAACCACTCCCTTCTCAACCTCCACAGATCCTCTTCCTCCCTCATTTCTCCACAAAGCTCTCTCTCTCTCTCTCTCTCTCTCTCAAACCAATCCGTTACTTCCTCCTTTTCTCAATCTCCACTGTATCTTCCTCCCAACTTTCAACCTCCTCCTCCTCCTCTACACCATCCATCCTCTCCTCCTTCTATGGTCAGCACCCCCTCAACAACCATCTTGAAGGATGATCTAGAAAGATCAAGAGCTTGTAGTAATTAAGTATCTCAGTTTCCTTCTTGTTATTTTGAGTTTCTTGGGTTTAAACTCAAAGATATGGTCTGAAATAAACTTGGGGACATAAAGGGAATTTCAAAATTCTGAGACCACCATGGTGTTCACCACGAAAAATTTTGTGGGAATAAAGTGGTCAATGAGTTTTTAAAGGTATTTTGGAACATAAAATCACAAGCTTCATAAAAATGTAGAAACTGCCAGTTTTGGGAAATCTGGAGTCAGTCTGCTTGCATGCATGTTTTGATGGATCAAATGGACTTATAAAATTATGAAAATATTCCATAAGATTCAAGACATACATAGCTTTAAAATGGTGGGTATTTTGTATTTTTATAATCTCTGGTCAAAGAGAAATAAATTGTACAAAATGACCCTACGTTTTGGAAGCAAAAACTGGGCAGTGAGCTTGTGTGTGGAATTTTAATGGGTAAACAAACCCACAAAATTCTGAAACTTTTCAGAACGAAAGAGGACTCACAGAGAATTAATTTTATATATGATTTGTAATTTTTAAAGCTCTGTATAGTGAGATATGAATTTTTAAAGATAAGCCATGAATTCTGGAAGTTTAACAGAACAGTCAGTGGAAACGTAGAAGCTAGGAATACTTTGACAAGTTCTGACCATTGGAATTATTTTTCTATGAAAGGGTACTTGTCTAGGAATATGTGAGAGTTGACGGAACATTAAAATGATTTTTGTGCAATTAATTAAAAATAATTGAAGTTGCTGGACTGTTAAGGATAGTGACAGATAAAGGTTAAAAGTAACAAGTTTAAGTTACTTAATTAAACCCTAATGAAATAAGGGTTAAAAAGGAAAATAAACATTCATTTTCCCTTATTCTAAAGGTATGGTTATGTCCTTAGGGCCACAAGAACAATGAAGAAATTTCAAGCAACTCCGAAGGTTGGAGAAAGAGGAACCCGAGTAAGGACAGTTTTCCTTAAAAAGGTAGTAGGCTTACCTTACTTGCATGTATTTGATATTATTGTTTATGTGTACATGTATGATTGCTATGCTTGCTTGTTATGTGTAACACACTTGAATGTTTGAAGCTCTGTTTATGATTATGCTATGGCCATGAGTATGATGCATGAAACATTGAGCATGTAGAAATGTCACTATGTTAACATGAGCTTGTGCAAGGCAAGTATATCATACATTAGCATTTATCTTGCATGTATTGTATTGGTATTATCTACTACTGGGATTCCTCATAATCTCATCCTCCACTACCAACCAATAGTCAGGCGAGCACTGGAAAGAAGTGCTGCACAGGGTTCAGGGAGGGAGCGTTGCTTGAAGATGGCCCAGCAGAAGGATAGTTCAAGAACCGAGGGGCAACAATGATTCAATGCGTTTAATTTTCACTATCGTTATGAATGTAAACGTTTGTAAAGGGGTATAAGCCCTGGGAATATTCCCCTTATGTAATCAAATTTAAGTTCTGTTGTATCAGTATATCAAATATTTCTGATTTTGTTACACTACTGCGTAAGCTTATGGACGAGAATGCCGACACCCTAAGTGGGTGTTACACATTTCTAGAATCCTGTATCATAAATTCTGTATCAAAATTTTCCTAACACAATTCCTAAGACGCATCTCATCAATCCAACCAAACCGCCTTATTTCTGCTGACTAGACCTATGTGCTAAGTTACTATCCATATTATTGGCTACTCAAAAGCTCATTGGTCATGTGATGAGGACCAGCCAAAATCCCAAAACACATGCCCTAGATCGTAGGTCTTTCCTCTCATTGACCTAGTGGGATGTTGCAAGCCCTCATTGAAACAATGGGGTTGTCTCTCATTAAACTAGTGGATCACTAGAAAGCCAACCATTATGCACCAATAAAGGCTACACTATGTGGTGACATAAACTACTCCATTTCTTATGAATTCAACCATCACCATAATTATCACAATAAATAGCTCAACAGGAATTTTCTAAGATTTTCTCGTTCATATCATGTTACTTAAAACATTCTCATATACATGTCATAATATCTCAATTCCCACCTCTTATACATATATAAATTTATGTATATATTTCACAATTCAAATCATAAGGTTATATAAGGCAATTTCTATTAAAATATTCATAATCATTTCACAAAATACTTACGAACAACATATCAATACACATAATAAGTGAAAAGTGGTTACCTCTCGTCAATGTCAATTATTATCATACTACTCATAATCCAAGAGCTCAAATACACGACACAATCAATCTACCACAATCAATTTACAAACCATTAATTACTCTTCAAAACTACACATAATCAAAGTTATAACTTATAATTTCATATAATTCAAAATATACAAATTTTAATGATAATATATTATTATAATAAAAAAATGAAAACGAAAATTTAGTCCTTCATATTTCAAAACTAAATCGATTAAAATTTTAATAATATTTCTATTAACCCAAATAAATTATTTACATAACATTTAATGGGTAAAAACATCCTATAGGACATAAATCCTAAACTTCTTAAATAGAAAAATTAATTGTAAATTCCTACAACTGCCAAACAATAAATCTAAGCCAATAAAAATTTACTATTAATCATCTACTACATATGTGTGTATGTAGTCTTATATTGTCAAAACTCAAAACTCTCTCAAAATCCTAACTCCAAAATTTTCTTTAACCAACACAATATTGCCCTCATTAGAAAGAGAAAAATATGTAAAATGTAACATCCCAAATTCCAGGTTCGAAAATCGTGTCGGTCGACACTTAGTTTTAAGAAAAACAACAAAGTTTGAGATGCTACAGCTTAGAGTACTGCGGAAATTGATAGCGTGCGCTAAGATCTGAACAACGAGTATCTGATATAAAAATGCCCAGACATATGATGATGCCCGACATAAGCTGATATATTAAATATCCCGAAGGAATATTCATGTGATACAATTTACAGAGGTTAAATACAATCCTCTGATAAAGAAAGTTTTAAACTAAACCTATGACTTGGAACCTAACATCAGTTAATTAAACAGATTAGCCAGGTAGGGGTCTATCATAGGGGCCTCACCGACTTATACGGCGACTGATTGGCTTCCCACATAGATTAACCCAGCCTTAGACACCAAACTGTTCAAAGTAACTTTGTTAAATTCGAGCCAGAAGCTAAGTCCTAATAACTTCTACCGACCTTTGCCTTTGACTGCTGCCTCTTCACGGCTCTACCCACCGACGCCTTCTCCATCCTGGTTTCTTTCCTGTACTATTTATTAAGACTGAGGTCCAATGCCCATTGGACCTCAGGTAACGGTTAACCTCATGCTTATGTAAACAGTATATGACAGATATCACAATGATAAAATCACATTTATAACTTTCAAAACCATATCAGCAAGTAACATAACACATCCACTGCAATATGTATGTTACCCAAGTCTGCACATAACCAGTGCCACGAATCCACGTGTCCTCAGCGCTAGGAAAACTCAACGGTGTTATCAAGACTATAACCCGTATACAATTCATTATCTCATGAGCAATTTTCAAAACAGAGTTCCAACATGTGAAAACAACTACCATATATAACCATACCATAAGTATAAGCGTTAATGTTACAATACGCGTCCGTACCTTTTACCGCATAGTCGTCAAATGACCGACCTTTAAATCCGATCCTAGACTTCCCGGATATCCTAACATATCACCATATTTCTTAGAATAATATCCTAAGAGATATTTTCACCTCTATTTACCCTTCTACCCTTGGTAGCTTCATAATTACAATTTTGCCCTTACATTTCTTAAAAACGTAGTGCAGCATTTCCTGGGCAGATTTTTCGGTAACTTTGAAAAATCATAACTAATTCTATAGAAATCGAAATGAGGATCCGTAAAATGTTCCGGAATCCTTGAGAAGTATACTTTTTAGGAAAAATACTGGTATTTACCTAGATTTCACGGAATTTTCCCAGTTTCCATTTTTTCAAAACGCTGACCAGATTTTCGTCCAGAAACTGTAACTTAACTTATAAGATTTTTATCTTTTTGCACAGAGTTTCAAATGACATACTCTTTATAGATTTAGAAAGCCCTAGACGTCTACTTTCACCATGAATTTTCTCAGAATTTTAGAACATCATATTCATTATAAAATACTGGCGTTTTTACCCCTGACTTCAGAAATCACTGTTTGAGGAAACTTCGCCAGAGCTTCGCTATTTTGATCCTAATCTTCCAAAAATTTTGATATAATTTCTTCTTCATCAAATTTTCGAAATAAACACAATGGAAACCTCAGAAACATGAAATTAAAACTATATTTGGAAGATTGAAGATCAAAATAACATTTCTAGCATTTTAACTTCATATCCCAAGAACTTAAACTTAAAAGTTAAAAACTCTCTTACCTCTTGAAGAACACTTGCTACCTACTTCCAGCAGCTCCTTACTCTCTCCCTTTGCTCTCTCTATTTCGGCCTAGTGCCTTGAGAAATTGGTGAGGAATTGGTGAAGAGAGGCCTTCTATTTATAGGCTAACAAATGAGTAGCCCCCAAGAAAAGCCATGTGATCTTGGCCCTTGTATTTTGCTTGGAGAAGAGGCATTGATCCTATCCCTCCACCTCACCATAAACCGTCCTCCCCCTCTTGGCTCTTGGATTCTCTTGCTTCTTCTCCAAGACATACTACTTCTTGCCCAAGTTGTCCCAATTAATTCCAAAATCTAATTTAGTTAGGTGTAAGTTGGTGTGTTAATTCAAAATCCAATTTCACTTTTGAAATCCTAATTTTATGATTAGATTTATGGTGATTTTTAATTCCCAAAACACTTAGGTATGAATCTTAAAAGTTACCGAAAATATCTTTGGGAATAGCCAAGATGAAGCTCATATTTCACTGATTTCAAATATGTATTTATCTTAAACACTTAGTTCCAATCTTTCAAGTTATGATTTAATTTCTATGAATTCTCATTTATTTTCACTTAATTAAGTAGCAACTTGGTCCCCAAGTTAAACTTCTTGCTCCTTAAGTCTTTCCAATCTTCCTCCTTACACAATTGACCATTTACTTATTCATGAGCTAACCTTCTTGGCTTATCATTTTCCCCCTTTTCTTTCAAAAATTTCGCCCCACACACAACACACACACACTTGCTTTAGCTTCCTCAATACTAAATAATTTATTCCTTTAATTGGTGCCCAAGTTTTGCAAAGCTTCTTCTTCACACCACTTTCATTGACTTATTAAAATTACTTTTTCTTTCTTATTTCTTGCAAAATTCATCCCCCACCCCTAATATAATCATTCAACTTATGTTTTTAATGTTCTCACATAATCTAGGGAGGAAAAACTACCATTGATTCCCTTTTATTTGTATAATTTATTCAATTCATCATTAAATAAGAATTTTCGCCCCTTAATGATAATTTAGGAATTTAAGTCCTAACACCATGCTTTAGGAGTTACTGGGCTTTAACTACCAAAATTGACAAGGTTTCTAATTCACTTTTGCTAATTAGCAACTCCTTGTATGCTAATCTTATCTTTTAAATATCATTTGGCCCTTAATTTATGACCTTAAAAACTTAATCATTAACTAATTTCAAAAATTAATAAAGTACCTCAATTATTGCAATTTCAATTGCTCAATAATTGCTACTACTTTCCTCTAATTAATTCTATCATCCTTTGATGATTTTAAGTTGTTAAAATGGTGTAATTCCTAAAAATAACAATAAATCAATTAAAACTTTAGAGACAACATACTCTTTTTTTTTTAATAAATATTTAGTTGCCTCTTAGGATTTATCATAACATTCTTAGGGTATTTTATGACCCATAAATTCACTTAGGGATTTTAGCTCTTCATTTACTCTAATTTCATAAGAAATTACCTTTAGAAAATAAGATAATTATTTCACTAGTTTTGAGACCACGAATTCACCTATTATAATAAGTGTTATTTATCAAAATATGATATTTACATGTATTATGAAAATTGGGGTATTACATAAAATAACTTTTATGAAGGAAGTTTCTTGAAAAAAAAAAGCTAGTTTAGCTACCTAAATAATCTTGTAAGATAAATAACATACCTTAATATAACCTCTACCTCTTCTATTTTCCTCTCTTTCTTCCTCACACTCTCCTCTCGCATCTTGCCTCTCACTGATCGAGTGTGTGTGAGTGTTTGTGTGTGGGTGTGTGTTTACATAAAGGGGTGGGGAGTAGCTGAAGGGAGTGGTTAGAGAGAGTGGTTTTAACCACTTCTCATCAAAATCAACAATGGGGGCAAGTCAACTGCCCCCATATGAGCTGCAATTCTATAGCATTTTTGTGTGTGCTGAAATTGGTTTCTACTCCTTTTTTTTAAATCCTAAAAATAAATTAGGATATTACAATTCTCCTCATCTAAATAGAATTTTGTCCCCAAAATTCTCAACAAGTCATTAAAGAAGATAATCCACATCTCAAGAATGTAATATACATCAAAAAAGTCAAAACAACATTGCCAAAATAATTTGGCATGAGACACATCAAAATAAAAGATCACCAACACAAACAAAATCACCAAGTCATATAAATTCAATCACAACAAAACCCTAAATACAATAATTCAATCAAGACAAGCACATCCACATACTTAAGTAAACAAGTTAGGAGAGTCACGATGCATCCTTTCCTTAGTTTCCTAAGTTGCATCTTCAGGTGTCATATCCTTCTAGAAGACTTTCACAAGATGAATGGTCTTTTTTCCTCAATTGCTTGTCCTGTACATCTAAAATTCTCTCTAGTTCTTCTATATAAATCAAGTTCTCTCTCAACTTGACTTCCTTCGATTCAATGACATCAGATAGGTTTGGATGATCTTCTTCAATTTTGACACATGGAACACTTCGTGCACATTAGACAAGAACAGAGGCAAGGCAATCCAATAGGTAATAGGCCTAATCCACTCCAAAATCTCATATGGCCTAATGAATTATGGAGTCAACTTCTTTGCCTTAATAGACCTCCTCATGCCCATCATGGGTGAAAACCTTCAAGAAAACATGATCTCCCACCCTAAACTCCAACTGTCTCCTATAACGATCTACATAACTCTTATGTCAGCTCTAAGCTATTAACAATTTCTGCCGTATGATTTCAATCTTCAGCAATGTTTGATCTACCAAATCTAGTCAAATAATAGTTTTCTCACCTAATTCGGTTCAAAACATTGGTGATATGCACTTTCAACCATATAAAGCCTCAAAAGGTGCCATTTGAATATCGGCATGGTAGATATTATTGTATGAAAATTATGCCAATGGTAAGTGCTTATCCCAACTACCTATGAACTCGATGGTGCAGGCTCTTAACATGTTCTCGAGTGTTTGAATAGTCCTCTTAGTCTGACTGTTTGTTTAAGGGTGATAAGTCGTACTATACTTCAACTTTGTACCTCTAGCTTCTTGTAGAGACTTCTAAAAGTTTGAAGTGACCCTTGGATCATGATTTGATATAATGCTCTCTGGTACCCCATGCATACGAACAATCTCTTTAATGTAGAACTTGACAAACTTCTCTACGGAATAGTCAGCTTTGACCAGCAAAAAGTGTGTTGACTTGGTCAATCAATCTATTATCACCCAAATAGCATCGTAAATGGGTCAGATGGGTGGTAAACCTATTATAAAATCCATAGAAATACTATCCTATTTTATTTAGGAATATCCACATTCTGAAGTAGCCTTGGTGGTCTCTAATGCTCAATCTTGACTTTCTAGCACGTCAAACACTTCAAGACAAAATCAGTCACATCTCTCTTCTTCTTCAACCACCAATGCTCTCACTTCAAATCATTATACATCTTGGTGATCCCTGGATGCATGGGATACTTGCTCTTGTGAGCCTATTCCAAAATGGTTTCTTGATCTCTTCATTATGAGGAACACAAATTCTCTTCTTGTATCTCAAGATATAAGCACCCCCAATGTCATAATCTGGAACTTCATCATGATCTAGTATTTCTCGAATTCTGCCTAACCAATCATCCTCCATCTGAGCATCTCTCAGGTCCTGATAAAACCTATATCCAACAAAGATTGCATTTAAAGTACTCCTTCCTTGATTTAGGGCTACGTGAATATCTCTCAATCCATCTAGCCAACTTGACTCTTCCAAGCTCATGCAAAACAACTGTACCAACTTTTGACTCAAAGTGGTTGCAACTACATTAGCCTTACCGGGATAATACTTCAACCTGAAGTCATAATCCTTTAGAAATTTCATCCATCGTCACTGTCTGTTATTTAAGTCTTTATGATCAACCAAGTACTTCAAACTCTTATGGTCATTGAATACTTCAAATTGAAACCCATATAAGTAGTGCCTCGAAATCTTCAATGAATCGTTGAGAGTAATCAATATAGCCATTAAACTTGAAAACCTTTCATTACTCACAATGCTTGATTCATTAAATGATCACCGACATTCTTCATTGACATTCCTTGTGTTCTTCCCATTGGATGATATAGCGTTCAATTGAGGAAAGAAACCTTAAATGCCTTCGGAATGTGCAAAGAATGATCAACTAAATTCATACTTGGTTTTCTAGAGACGCGTTTAATACAGGTGACGTAATCAATGCTTTTTGATTAATCTGCATTTAATCATTAATCTAATCATCTGAAAGTCATCAACAAACTACTTAAAAATAGTTAGGAACAATAATGAATGATGATGAAGTGAGTAAATCAACTTAAAGATTTAAGATTTACGAACACAGTGTTTGCAAAATAGAGATACATTCTGCTAGAGTTAAAGACAAGCAAACTCAAGTAGGTGACTCGTGTTAAAAAATCTAGGCTCAAGTCACAAATTCATCTTCTTTGAAAATAAGTTTGGAGTTTAAGTGAAGATGTCTCTATATAACTATAACTCAAGTTTAAAAACGTTACTCAAGTGTGTGACTCGAGTTAATCATGGTATGATTGAGTTAAGATCATCTTTCATAAATGGACTTCGAGATATCTTTAGAAAATAATTTGAAGTCGTGTAGGCTTGAGTCATTAAGTGATGACTCGAGTCAATCAAGTTCATTTGAAAAATGATTTCAAATAACATGCTCGAGTTAAGAGACACAAACTAGAGTCAAAGAGTTTTGCATTTGAAAATAAGTTTAAGTCCTCAAAGTATGACTTGAGTCAATTCTCACAAGCTTGAGGCAATATATTTTTACAAAATATTTCACAAGAGCTTATGTCTCGAGCTAACTAAGCATTGACTCGAGTCAACAAGCTTTGTTCTTTGAAAATAATTTGAAGTGCACAAAGGATGACTTGAGTCATATAGCACAGGCTTAAGGCAACAACATATATTTAGATATTTCAAAAGTGCCTTTGACTTGAGTTAATAAGGATTGACTTGAATCAATCAATTCAAAACATTTTGACAAGTCTCTGTCTTACATTGACTCACGAGTTGTACAACCTGAAACTCGAGTCACTTTGACAATAAGTTACTGGTTTAAGTTTAAACAAGTTAAAAAAAATTGTCTTAAAACCATTAACTTCATTTTGGTTTACATTTGTCAGTTATCATCAAAACACATAGAGAACTAACACTATGTTTTTTTAACTTGTTTGAGCAACTAGTACCCAAATAATTACATTTTTATATTTCATAAAAATAAAACCAAAAAATATTGCCCTCTGGTGACTTATTGCATGATAGATGATCTAAGATCTACTATGAATTTGAGAACTTTTGTTTCCTTCAATGTGAACGAATAAAAAGTTTCATAAATTCACATCAAACCTTACATTATCACGCTACTTGTCACTATAGGAGTGACCTAAATCATCTAAGAGTATGTCAAGATCCTTGTTGCCAGTCTCATGCTCATTAAGAATAAGATTGCCCTTGTTGTTCATACTTGACAAATATCCAGTCACCCTCATCACAGCATGATCAATGTGTTATGCATGTTGCATCATTGCCTCCACTTGAGGTGGAGATGAAGGTTAGGGAGAGCACAGGAGTAGGAGCAAGAGGTTGTGGAGGAGGAGAATGGGGCGAAGGAGGTGGTGGAAGACGATGATGCTGTAGATTTTCTAGCGAGTCCTTAGCATGGCAATTGAAAGAACAAATGAAGATGATAAAGAAATAATACAATAAATATAAGAAAATGATGAGTTTATATAGATTGGAAGTTATAGGTTCAAACTATAACTTTATATATTGGAAGTTGAAGAGGAGCCATCGCGAGTAGTAGTGGGTAATAAAAGGGTACTCGTTTCTTGTGCTGATCATCAAAGAACAAAAAAGCACAGAGTATTCAAATTATGAGTGTGTGGAAGGGAAAGTTTTTCTAAGCTATCCCTATATAAATACATTTATTAAAAGGGGTCTTTTTCATCTTTAGCCTTGAGGTCCACAATAAAAAATTGATTAAGGATTGTGTATAGGCAAACCTATGATCACCTATGATCGTTCTCTCTTCTCGAGGAGCCTTTTATTGGATCCTAAGTAATCTAAATGACATGCAAATACAATAAAACAAGAGGAAAATTGGGTTTTGGATTTTTGAATTAATAAACTAAAATATGAATGCAATTTGATTAAATCCTAAACTATTATTTTTGGTATTTTCTTTAGAAAATGGAATGAAGTATGAAAATGGTATGAAATGTATAATGAATGATGAATGCTCTTGGAAATGGAGTAGTGGCTATCATAATTCAATTAGATGTAGGAGTAAATTTTCACTAAATCTTGATGAAAAACCCCAGGCAAATACTTGAGTCTAGTGTTCTTAATTAGTGATTACTCTTACTAACGTAGCTAGTAATCACTGGAGTACAATTAAAATGTGCGATTAGGATTAGATTAATGCAACTTGCTTCCTCTTAAAATAAATGCGATAACACTCCACTCAATTAATCCAATTCAATTATAGTATCTAATAATAACACGTAGAAAGTATAATAAAATTGAATCAATAAAGGAAATACATATATATAAATTCAATAAGCCACAAAAATCCAATCTAATCACATAAGTTCAATCCACAAAATTATCTAAAGGGATAAACTAAGTCTCAACAATACAAGCTAATATTCCTAAAACTAGGAAATCCAAATATAATATGAGAAAATAAATTGAACAAAATAATTTAAGCTCAGAAATTATAGTCACTGTTCATCCCCAAGAGGCAAATGGATCAGCTGGTCATATTGGAGAAAACAGAGAATGGAGGTCTCTACTGTGATTTCCGTCTCTGGATGTCTCTCCTGCAACTCTCGATGAAAGCTAGAGAATGACCATGGAGGTGGTGAGATGGGAGGAATTTTCGCCGGCCAAAATGGGGCCGGAAGGTAGAGTGGTGGCCGGCGAAAGGAAGAGGGAAGGAGAAAAAGTTCGCGCGGCACTCACTGTGTCTTCAGATCTGTGCTCGTTCTCCGTCTATTTTTCGCGTCTCTGTTTTTTGTTCTTTAATTATTACTCAGCCACCCCTGTTCTCTCATCTCTGTCTTCAGTTGAATCAATTTCTTCTTGGGCCGGGTGCCTTGTGATGGGCTTGGATCTATTTTCTTCTTCAATTATTCCCCAACTGATCCATTTTGTCTCTTTCTTTTTCTTTTAATTCTCCAACACCTCCTTAATTCCTTTCTCCATCTTTTTCTTCTTTTTTTAATCTCTTTGCAACCCTTCTCCAGCTGTTCCCCTCATTCAATTTTAGGTCTGAATGTCTGATAGCTTCCCTGGTCAAACGCAAGTTTTGACCAGGGACTAAACTGCAAAGTCAAAAATATTGTCTAAGGGATTAAATTGAAACTTTTATAATTTGAGTTCAAACTTTCCTTTTCAAATTTGATCTAATATTTTCATGTATCTATAATGAAAATAATTAATCTAACATCAAATATTCTCAGAAAAAATAATGATCAAGAGTAATTACAATTTTTTTGACATTTTTGTCCTTTTTAGCCCTAATTTAATAGATTTACTCTTAATTTCAATTTATCGTGAGAAAGACATTTTAAGCTCAATAACTATAACAAAATACATTAAGAATCCCGATTTAATCATATCATATAAAAATATGGTTTGATCAGGGTTCCATCAATGATGTATTTTAGGAAAACTAACAAACATTGTAACAACTAATTTAACTAATTATTTTAATATACGTAAATTAATTATCTAGCTCTTATATATTCTTAAGAATGTGGGAGTATCGTTTATGATTACATTACACTAGTAATTAGTTTGTCTTTTCTTCGATTCTTCATTCTTTATGAAAGTTAAACAACTCATTTAGGACTCTCTTTGCTCTTTATTATAAGCGCTTTCAACATGTATGTCTTACAATATAAAATTTTTTGTCTAAAATATTAATTTTTTCTACCTAGCTAGTATCCCTAATCCCTAACAAATAATAAACTTCCTAAATAACATACTACTCTAACACTTTTTATTGAGGGTAATTTTCATATTTTAGGAGAAATAACAAATTTTAAATTAGGGAATATCCTAGAAAAAGACCTGCCAATTTTCAAAGTCCTAAATCTTGTTTGTTTCCTAAAATTGATGAGAAGTTGATTACACTTGATAGGAAATTTACCATTCATTTTGCTAGAAAATCACTGATATAAGATTTTAAATCTCAGAGGTCTTTTTGATAGGGGAAATATATAGTCTATAACTCTGCAAGTGTGTAGGCTATATTAAGTAATAAAGAGTGAGTAAATTATCATTTCCTTGAAGACTTAGTACCTAAACTTGGTTGAGAATTGATTTTACACTTTGTTTAATTTGAGAAAACCAAATTGAATTCAAATGAGTGAAAAGAAAATTAAAATCAAATTAAAAAAAACTAACCATATATCATAATTATCAAACAAGCAACCCAGAGTCACTAATCCTTTATTAACTTTATAAACCTTAATTTCACTAATTTAATTAGCCTTAATGTTAGTTTTATTAATCTTGAGTATAAATAGTTTTAAGCGCCTATCAATTCACTCACAACCCTCTCTTAAATATAAATTATTGTGTCTAACATAATTACTCAAGAGACAAGATAACTCAAACACACTCTTCAACAATTACATAGGGTCATTAGGTATATGTGTCTATCATAATCACAAATTAAATTATAATCTAATATCATATTACATAATCTTAGAGACTAATTAAAATTCCCTTTGTCAAGCGAAATTCTAATACTTAAATTTATATTCAACGATGACTAGTCACTAAATAGATAAAGTTAAACAAGATTAAGTAACTAAAATTAATATTAATTATAATTAAACAATAAAAACAAAGTCTAATCCTCCCATAAGTTCATAGCTCATTTAGATTGTATAACAAAATAATTAAACATATATAACTAGAATGATCTCAACAAGACAACACAAAGTCATAATCCAAAATCATAAGAAAAAGAGAAAAGGAAAATGAATAGAGTATTGATTATTCAAAGCTTTATCTTTAAGTTCCAGTCGCTCCTCTATCCAAGTGGCAACTCTGATCTCTTCTCTTCTCCATAGTCCTCTCATCCTCCCATTTAGAAGAAGAATAATGAAACCCGAAGTCATTTGTTTCTCTTTTCTTGTGATTCAAAATGGTGATGAGTGATATGCCGTTGCTGCCTCCTCTTTTTTTTTTTTTTTTAATTTCAACTGTGATTTGTGGCTTAGGGGTTCCTTTTATTCCAAAAGCAACGTCCTATCAATCAATTGAAAAGGGAAACAATATGACGACGACGACGACCACGACAAACTAAAACTTTTTTTTTCAGTTTTTTGGAAACTTTCAATTATTATTTATATTCTAAGTTGAAATCCCACAAATGATGCACGTCCCAAATTGATATTTCTTAGAATTTCAAGAAAATATTTTTAATTTAGCGTTGATGACTTCCTAAATATATCTCAAAATTTATTAAAAATAGGAAGTCATCTATCTTTTCTAAGGTCTTCTGTTTAAATTAATGGGTTAATGTCCATCTACCATAGTGAAGTATATTCTAAGGAATATCCAATATCCTAAAGTATTTTATGGTACATTTAACATCTTAAAGTATTTTTTTCAAGTGCATATAACATTATAAAATATTTTCTAGTGCATCCAACACATTTTTTTTCCAAGTGCATTCAGCATTTTAAAATATTTTTGAGAGGTGGTGCCTACTGCCCCTCATTTTTGGTCTACTTCCCAAATGTTTTTTCTTGATTCTTTGGATTATAAGATTCTACATAAAATCATCATCATACATAGTCACATAAGTCTACTTCTCGAAAAATGGTGATGCTTTCAAGTTTTTATGGTTTTTCAAATATACTTTTGACCGAAAAGAAACTAGACAGTTGTTTGTGGAAATTTTGAAAATCATCAAGTAATTTATAAAAGGGTAAATGTGCAAAAATGCATATGTATTTTGTCCTCAGGAACGCCCAACACCAAGTGTTTTTTTTATGTGCAAAACTGCACATGTAATTATAAAATAAGTGGAAAAGTTATAGTGATTGTTAAATGCAAAACATTGACCGTCTATTTGATTCACAATTGATAACATGGAAGCTGAAGTCACTTACAAACACACAAATAGTGATCAATCACCAAGTTTCTTACTTAAATGATGATGAAGCAATTTACTTAATCATATGTTCTATATCTGAGAATAATACTGCAACTCCTACTATAAAAAATCCAATATTGACTCTATTTTCTCTCCCACACACAGACACATCCATTTCTATAGCTTTAATTTCAACAAAATCATTACGGCATATCCAAGGGGCTTTCGTTTCCCTCTTTCCCAATTCACATTATGAATATGCCCCAATTAATCCTTTGTTGTCAATCTATTCATAGGATATATAGTGGCATCTTCTTCAGTTTTTTCCCTAGTTAATATAGATAAAAATTTAGTCCAAAAATTAAATCAAGTGAAGCACCTAGATGAAAACAAGAGGAGAAAAGACAAGATTAGGGTCGAGAATGTGGTGTTGAACGAGGCCGTCAATGGAGTATCCAGCATCGATGATCCATTTGGCGAGGGTTTTATCACAGTACGATTTGGCAACCTATATGTCGATGTCATGGCACTTGATGAACAGCCGTCCGGTATCGGGTCTCCTAATCCGGTCGGAGACATGAGAGTAGGCGTCAAGCGGATGAAACATGGCCTTCTTCAAGTCGTAGTTAGAGAGACCTTGGACGACGTGTTGCTGAAGAAATATGCTGATATGATGTAGTGGAGCTTCAAGAGAAAATCTGTTGGAAATTGAAGTGTAGAAGGATAAAAAACACACTGTTTAAATTATAGAATCAAATACAATAAGACTCTAGATTTTTCAAGTACAACAACTATCCTATATTTCTCTCACAAAATAATTTCCTTCCTCTTCTCTCTAAGTACTTCGGCACTCTCTTTTTCTTTCTCTCAAATCTCTCTAATTCTTTCTTTCTCTCGGATACAACACACACATTGAAGACACACATATTTATAGTTATAATTGCTTCAGAATTGCACACGCACTAAACCAACTCTTTTTACAATTTTTTAACATTAGTTGCATTTGTTGACTACTTTATGACTTTTGCTTCCGCAACTACTCCCGTGCAACCTTTTTTAATTCTTCAACCTCCCTTTGTTGACTTTTCAACACATCTCTCCTTCACGTGATAATTCATTTACACATGATTCAACTTTATATCCATTTCACCCCTCATAATCCACAACTTCAATTTGTTTAATAGCTTTCATATTGGTGGTGGGAGAAAGCAAAATTGAGTTTGACTTCTATCACTCCCCCTTAAACTCGATTTTGCATACCGATCATATATTTGAACTTGTTGAATGTATCCGTCTTCAATGGTTTTGTAAAAATATCCGCAAGTTGTTAATAGATTAACTCCACCACTTTATTCTTGACTTGCTCACAAATAAAATGATATTTGGTGTCAATGTGCTTGCTTCGATTGTGAGAGACTGGATTCTTTGCCAGTGAAATTGCTGACTTGTTGTCCACATGTATGGTGATTGAACCATCTTGCTCATAACATAACTCTTTCAAAATATTCTTCAACCATATTGCTTGACACGTACACGCTGCAACGGCAATGTATTCAGCTTCACATGATGAAAGAGCAACTGTCTGTTGTTTCTTTGATGACCATGAAAATATTGCTGAGCCAATGTGAAATGCATATCCCGAAGTACTCTTCCGATCATCTACATCTCCACCATAATCACTATCTGAGTAGCCAATTAACCTTGAATCTTGGGACTGTGTATATAATAGTCCATGATTGATGGTTCCTTTGATGTATCTCAAGATTCTCTTTGCTGCACGGAAATGATCTTCCTTTGGCTGCTCCATATATCTGCTAATCAAACCAACTGCATACATGATATCTGGTCTAGTGAAAGTTAAGTACCTCAAGCTTCCGACCAGGCTCTTGTATAGTGTTGGATTTACTGGTTTTCTGTCTGAATGAGCTGTCAACTTCGTTCATGTTTCTATTGGTGTTGAAAACAGGCTTGCAATCTTTCATTCTGAACCTGCTCAATATCTCTTGTGCATATTTCTTTTGTGATATGAATATTCCTTCTTCCCTTTGTTCCACCTCAACTCCTAGGAAATAAGACATTTCTCCAATATCTGTCATTTCAAACTCTCTAGTCATAGCTTCTTTGAACTCAGCAAACATACCTGGATTATTTCCTGTGAAAATCATATCATCCACGTACAGGCACACGATAATTATATCTCCATCTTCATTTCTTTTTGTGTATAAGGCATGCTCGTATGGACTCTTCACAAATCCATTCTTCTGGAAGTATTCATCTATTCTTGTGTTCCATGCTCTTAGAGCTTGCTTCAAACCATATAGTGCTTTCTTCAACCGGTAAACTTTGTCTTCTTCTCCTTTTATCTCATATCCTGGTGGTTGTTCAATATAGACTTCTTCTTTTAAGTAGCCGTTAAGGAAAGCTGACTTCACATCCATCTGGTATATCTTCCACTTATTTTGTGCTGAAATTGCTGTAAGAAGTCTGATGGTGTCAATCCTTGCAACTGGTGCAAAAACCTCTTCATAATCAATTCCATATTTCTGCTTGTAGCCTTTGGCCACTAATCTTGCCTTGTACTTCTCCACCTTTCCTTCTTTGTTGGTCTTTGTCTTGAACACCCACTTTACTCCAATGGGCTTTTGCTCCTTAGGCATGGTTGTCAGCTCCCACGTATCATTTCTTTTAATTGCAGCGATTTCATCGTTTATAGCTTTCTTCCACCTTTCATCTTCTATTGCTTCTTCATATGTCACAGGATCACATTCAGCCACCAAGCAGAATAATGAATAATCAAGTGTAGTTTGTATCGGATCTGTAGCATCATAGATACCACTCAAGCTTCTCATTTTTCTTGTTACTCCCCCTGAATTGCTGCTACTACTGCTGCTTCTTATTGTTGATGGTGTAGATCCAGGAGTTGTTGGATTAAGACTTGGTGGAGGAGATTGATCATCGTCTTCTTCAATTGTTTGATCTTTTGAGTCAACGTCATCTTTGAAGAATAAGCGTTCCACTCCTTTTTCTTCATCACTCCATTTCCAGTAATCTGCTTCATCGAACTCTACGTCTCTTGAGATAACCACCTTTTTTGTTAGAGGATTATACAATCTGTAGGCTTTACTCCGATATTCGTAGCCAATGAAAATGCATTTTTCTCCTTTGTCATCTAACTTCTTCCTCTTCTGATATGGAATATGGGCATATGCTATGCATCCAAAGACTCTTAGATAGCTCACATCAGGCTTCTTACTACTCCATGCCTCATTTGGTGTTTTGAACCTGACACTCTTTGTTGGACATCGATTTAATAGATAGGCAGCACACTGAACAGCTTCGGCCCAAAATGTTCTCGGCATATGCTTTCCTTTAAGCATGCTTCTTGCCATATCAAGGATTGTGCGATTCTTCCTTTCTGCAATTCCATTTTATTGTGGCGTGTAAGCAGCTGTCAATTGATGAATTATTCCATGTTCTCGGCAAAATGCTTCAAATAATCTGGAAGTATATTCTCCTCCTCTATCTGTCCTGAGCACCTTTAAATACTGACCACTCTGCTTTTCTGCCATCGCCTTAAACTCTTTGAATTTTTCAAGAGCTTCAGACTTTTCTTTGAGGAAATACACCCAAGCTTTTCTGCTGAAATCATCAATAAATGTGATGTAGTATTTGTTTCCTCCAAGTGATGGAATGTCAAATGGACCAGCTATATCTGAATGAACCAGTTGTAGTGGTCTTTTTGCTCTCCATGACTTGCCAACTTCAAATCTTTGTCTGTGTTGCTTTCCTCGCATGCATCCTTCACATAGTTGATCTGGATGATTTATTGTTGGCAATCCATTCACCATCTTTGCTTTTGATAACAACTTTAGGCCAGTAAATCCGAGATGACCAAATCTGAGATGCCACAACCATGAACTATCTTCAATGATGGACTTCATGCATTTGATTCCATCTGTCTGTATATTGAACTTGAATAGACTATTGCTTGTCATTTCAACTTTCGCGATCAATTCTCCTTTCTGATTTCTCATGACGAGAGAACTATCTTTCATATGTATGTCATATCCCTTCTCAAATAATTGACCGAGACTGAGGAGATTGCTTTTCAAAGATGGAACATAAAAGACATCTGTAATATATCTTCTATCTCCATTCTTTGTAAATATCATTATATTCCCTTTGCCTTTGACTGAGACTTTTGATAAGTCTCCAAATGTGACTTTTCCTTGGGCTTCTTCGTTCAGTTCAGTGAATAACTCCTTCTTGCCACACATGTGATTGCTTGCTCCAGTATCAAGGTACCATACATCTTTTCCACTATCTTCTTCACCTTTATAAGTGAACAAGATGGCTGGTTCATCTATTTTTCCTTCGTCTGCCGTATAATGACTTCTCTCTTCAACTTTAGCAGCGTCTCTGCATTCATAACTGAGATGACCAAATCTATTACAATTATAACATTGTAATTGAGATTTGTCACTCCTTTGTTGATATCTGCCTCCTCCTCTTGATGAGAATCCTTGACCTCGACTTTGGCCACGACCTCGATCATATGATCCTCGTCCACGTTCATATACTGAAGTAGATTGGCCATATCCACTGCGTCCACCACGACCACCTCGAGTATTGAAACCACCTCGGGTGTTATATCCACCTCTATGTCCACCACAATTTCCTCTGCCACGTCCATAGTTGCTGCTGCTAGCTTAAGTTTCATTCAAAGATAATTTACTCTGCAAAGCTTGCTCCACATTGCTAGAGCCTTCATTTAAATTCATTCTTTGCTCATGAGCTTGAAGAGAACCCACAAGCTCGTCAATAGACATAACTGACAAGTCTTTGGCTTCTTCAATGACTGTGAAAATGTAGTCAAATTTTCTTGTTAATGACCGCAGGATTTTCTCCATTACTCTGACTTCATCTAAAGTGTCTCCATTTCTTTTCATTTCTTTGGCCACCTTTTGCACTCGTGAAACATAATCTGTGACTGGCTCCACTGTCTGCATCTTCAAATTTTCAAATTCAGCTCTAAGAGATTGCAATCGTACTCTTTTGGCTTTGTCTACTCCTTCACAAGATTTTTGTAATATCTCCCATGCGTTTTTGGAAGTTTTTGCATCTGATATTTTTTCAAAGGTTGATTCATCAACACCTTGAAAAATCAGGAATAGAGCTTTCTTGTCCTTCTTCCGGGACTCCTTAAGCATCTTTCTCTGAGTGTCTGTTAAAACTGCTTCAGCGGCTGCATTAGCGGGCTCCGTGTATCCATCCTCCACAAGGTCCCATATATCTTGGGAACCTAATAACGTCTTCATTTGAATGCTCCAATTTCCATAATTGCCTTTCGACAATTTTGGAATTGTGGTTGCACCATCTCCGCCATCTTGTCGACCGTGACTTTGATACCACTTGTTGGAAATTGAAGTGTAGAAGGATAAAAAACACACTGTTTAAATTATAGAATCAAATACAATAAGACTCTAGATTTTTCAAATACAACAACTATCCTATATTTCTCTCACAAAATAATTCCCTTCCTCTTCTCTCTAAGTGCTTCGGCACTCTCTTTTTCTTTCTCTCAAATCTCTCTAATTCTTTCTTTCTCTCGGATACAACACACACATTGAAGACACACATATTTATAGTTATAATTGCTTCAGAATTGCACACGCACTAAACCAACTCTTTTCACAAATTTTTAACATTAGTTGCATTTGTTGACTACTTTATGACTTTTGCTTCCTCAACTACTCCCGTGCAACCTTTTTTAATTCTTCAACCTCCCTTTGTTGACTTTTCAACACATCTCTCCTTCACGTGATAATTCATTTACACATGATTCAACTTTATATCCATTTCACCCCTCATAATCCACAACTTCAATTTGTTTAATAGCTTTCATATTGGTGGTGGGAGAAAGCAAAATTGAGTTTGACTTCTATCAAAATCCATGTTCTGGAGTTCGTACGTACCGTTTTGGTCGCTCCAAAACGTCGCCGGGACAACCTTCGCATTTGTCACCTTTGATTGTGCATTCTCGCATCGGTACTCAAACTCCAAACCTCAGCCATAGCCAACCTTAGATTTCAGTGTGCTGTAGTTGAATCAAGATGGTTCCTCTTCCACGGTTCTATCATCAATTTAACCAAGACAGCTCCGGCAGAACTCCCCGACCCATCACCAATTGGGTTACCACAATCGGCCATCCATAGTTAAAGATAGAGAGACTTGGTATTTCTCCAAGTATGTGATCAGTATATGGGTCCGATAGGAAGAAGCATCTGACGCGTTCGCATGCTTGGGAAAAGACTTGGGAAAATGCGTCAGACTTCCTTTGAGATCCATTGGTCCACTTCAATTGGATAGCCATGTCAGCAGTTTTAGGTCAAACTAAACTAACGGTCAACTTCTTTAGTTTAACAGCCATTGTAACTATTGTATTTATTTTATAACTACATGTACATTTTTGTACCTAAAAAAAAACATTTGGCGTTTGACACTCCTGAAGGTAAAGTACATGTGTATTTTTGCGCTTTTACCTTTATAAAAACTAGATATTTAAATGTTAGAGGCTTTAAATAAGTAGCGAAGGGAATATTCAATTACAAGCCGAGGGAATATTCTATTACAACTACTTTCCCTTCGTAAGCTGTGTCCCTCAAGCTATGTGTGTGCATATATGGGAAGGAGGGAGATCAATAGATTGATAGTTTGATATCATGTACGTAACAAGGCGTCTTTCTCTATATCTAAAGGATGAAGTTGCTCTGACTCTTCCACCTCCAGAGCGTAATTCTGGTTATCTTGTAATCTACGATGCAGAGTCAGAGACTCTCTTGCGTTTGCGAAGAGATAATAATGACAGAATCAGGCGTCTGCCTTTCTTTCAAAACGAGGACTTCACCATTAAAGCCTCCAACGGTGAGGACTACGCAGTACTCTTCATTCCAGTTTTGAATCAGCCTTTGTCTCACAATCGCTACTATGTCATGTGGAGAAACTCGTTCCAGAGATGGTATGTATGTAATGAATCATTTTTCTCCTGATCTGATTTTGATCTCTCTGTTTGGTACAATTGAGAGGGTATGAAATTTACATTAATGATTTTGATCGTTAATGTATATATGCTTAATTAATTGATTTCCCAACTCCCAGTTTACTTAGGTTAACTTTGAATTTCGTTTAGAAACTTCTGGTTCAATGATCTGTCATCAAACTAAGAGATCATGGGCTTATAGATAAAATAAGAGATCTATTGATATTTTGCGGATAAAGTTTTGTAATTTGTATGACTTTTTTTTCTATTAAAAAAAACCATAAAATTTTGTTATATTTTTCCCCATCGTTTTTTATGAAAAGTACAGTTATATATAAATATATTTCAAACGAAAAGCAATAACAGAAGATTTTCTGGCTTAGTCAATAATTGAAAATAGACTAGGATTAATACAACCAAACATATTCCTAAATTACTTGGTTAGGATACTGAGATAATCTGACCAGGCACTTTTTAACTGGGGAAGCCTGTTGAACCCTTTGAACTGTGTATTATACTGAACAATCAACCAGATGCCCTCCTTCCCTGTCATTTAAGAGAGGTTTGGGAGAGGAAGTTTAAAGGCTTAGTAGTTTATTTAAGTCAGCATTGTGAGTCCTTCAATTGGTTCCCTGTGTGCCGTTGTCTTATAGGGCAGAGGATTAATGATAACTAGAAGTGGGTTCCACCATGGAATGGGGCTAAAATGATGTGCATATCTTTTTCTGCAACAGACAACAGGCAACAGGGGAGGGTTTGTCCTAGCATTGGAATATTAGTATATCTTCTATTTCCCTTCCTAGGTTCTAGTACGTAGGACTCATCGAGGCTTTAATTTTAATATAAGACATATTTACCTAATTTGATTAAATTAAAAAAGTTATTTAAGTTAATTAATATGCCATGTATTTTTTAAAATTAAACATTCTAGTCAGCTTTCTTAATTTACTCATTCCCTCTCTTCATTAATTATTGTTGAAGGAAGGTACAATTGACGAATCATCTGTTCGTTCCATCCCTCACCATTAATTAATCGATTCCCCAACTTATACAGTTAATTAGCTTAACTTTGAGTTTCGTTTAGAAACTTCTGATTTAATGGTCTGTCATCAAACTAAGAGATCATGGGCTTAGAGATAACATATGAGATATCTTGATATTTTGCAGGTAAATTTTTGTAATTTGTCTGACTTTTATTTTTTTAAAAAAAAAATATAAGCCATAATATTTTGTGCTATATTTTTCTTTGCAAAACAAAGGTGCACTTTTGTCAATGAGCAAATTTGCTCTCACTGTTTAAAAAAAAAATGACATTGATAGTTAAAAGATTGATATTGACTTTTAATATTTTTATTAGCTAGAAGTAAAATTGCTATGTTTTTATTACTTCTATAATAAAATTACTGCTTCAAAAACTTCTAAATATTCAATGCTCTTAAATGGTCTCTTTCAGAGTAAAATTGCACTTTAATCCCGTAGTAATGGAATCCAAGGCGCAAGCAATTACTCCCCCTCCCCCCCCCCCTCTCTCTATATATATAAATATATATATATATATATGATGTCTTTCTGAATCTCTCTACTCCACAAAGTACAAGGGTATACTTTAATAAATAGGGGCAAAAATGAAACGTTTGTATATTTTTATTATATAATTTTAATTGCATGACTAATTTTTGTTAGTATGGAGTCTGTGCGTGTGTGTGATAGATCAATGCGATGATTTGTAGGGATGCAGCCGCAAGCTCAAAAGAAGATGATGAAACAGTCAATTGTTGTGGGGTAAGTTACATACCAGAAGCTTCGCCTCGTCCTTTGAATCCTTTCGACTCATATCAACAATTTGAGATAATCCAGAAGCCTCGTGATCTCTTTGAAGCCAAGTCTATGGCCTCAGATGGAGTCCCACCCTTGTGTTTGAGGGAACAATGGAAGCTACACATCAGTAATACTCTTTGCCCCCCATACCATGAAGCTTTAGGTCTTAATTCCTCCTTACGTGCTCAATTACCTCATTTTGAATTTTTATCCTCTCATGATCATTCCGAACCAGTCGTTGTTGGAAAATGGTAAGTTCAGTGATGCACGTAAAGCAAGGGAAATGCTAAAGTATTTTTCTAGATGTGTTTAGTATCCTAAAGTATTTTTCATGCGTGTCCAACGCCCTAAAATTGCTATTAATACATTAGGGTGCTGGCGGATTCTCTTCACATAGAGGACTTTTTATAGGGTTATGGTATGTCCAACACCCTTAAGTATTTTTCTAGATACATTCAGTAACTTAAAGTATTTATCATGTGTGTCCAACACCTTAAAATTGTTACTAAGAAAATACATTAGGTGCTGGTGGATACTCTTCATATGGAGGACTTTTTGAGAGTTAATGTCAAGGTCAAAACTCAAAATTGCTATTAAAAAAATACTGTACTGGCAAAATTTCTCTTTAACAATTGATACTTAAAGAGCAAAATTGTGTGCACCAGAATAATTAGGGTACTGGACACACTTAGAAAAATACTTTGAAGTGTTGGATGAACCACTAAATACTTTAGAATATTGGACTAGACGCACCTGCGAAAATGTTTCAGAGTTCTAGATGCAATTTAACCCATATATGCACTTTTATATATTAAGTGTATACTGAATCGAATTCATCTTACAGGTACTGCCCAAACATGTTCGTGAGGGACAAATGGAAGAAAACAAGATTCTACGAGATGACACTAGAGCAAAAATGGGTTAGGGTATTTTCAAAGGAAAATATTAACAGTAATGAGGATAAAGAGGTGCATGTGGAGGTTTCTGTTCAAACTGGACGGGCAAAAATTGGTGGGAAAAAGGATGCTTTACGAGACGAAAGAAATTTGGCCTCTGGATTTGTGAAGTTTATCAGTCCTGATCAAAGGAGACCAGAGATAGTAGAGTTGAGCATGGTGATTATGGAGAGAATTAAATGGGAACAAGAAAGTGTTGGATGGGTTCGTGGAACCAATAATGGATCTGAAAACCTCGTAAGAGTGGAGGAGTTTGAGGGTAGTGACACTTGGAGAAAATTTTCATGTTATTTGCTGGTGGAGAGTTTTGTTTTGAAGCGAAAGGATAAGAGCTTGGTCATTACTTTTGATTTCAACCACATACACCAAGTTAGATGCAAATGGGAGTGACATTTTCAGCATATTTTCTTATTATATTCTTTGCATACATCTAGGGTTCCCCCCCCCCCCCCCCCACACACACACACACACAACCATATGGTCACATGGGAATAGACATAACTCTTTTTTTTTTTTAAAAAAAAAAAACTATTTATCAATCTATATCCCTCCATATTCACATAACAGCCCCTCTTAAATCATGATTGGGCCTCAATCCAACCAAGGGTGGATTAGGTATATTCCAACTAGAGGTAGAAATAGGTTAGGCTAAGCTTTGCCAAAAAAAGTATTTGCCTACAACACATATTTAAAGCTTGTTTTTTTGCCTACAACACATATTTAAAGCTTGAGCCTGTATGTAGATTTTCTTTTAGGTTTGAACTTAAACATTCAAAACCTTTGTTAAGGCCTACTTAAAATATAGGCCTAAATATAATAGGCTTTAAACCATGTATCTCCAAATTCATATGTTACTCTTCAAGCCTATTTATAATTTTACATTACATCTTAAAAGTATAGGATTCAATATCACTATAATATAGTGACAAGAGCTGTTCAAGCAAGTGGGAATAAAAAAAATCCATCGTCTGTTGGCTAATACTCCCACCAGTCCTAATTATAAGACCACTTTGTAGTCCTATATATAATTGAGACTGAAAGTAGTAATATTTGTATTTTCTAAAATCAACTAAGCATAACAAATGGCAAGTAAAATTGAATTTGACCTCTTATGTTTTTCACACATAAATTGAGACAAACTTCAACTAAGATTATAATATTTCATTTGATACTAAAATAAACTTATACTAAATATTATGTTTTAGTAGACAACTCAAATCAAAGGAGAGTGAGTGAGCTAACAGTTGCCATATTAAGTGATGTGAGAGGAGAAGAGAGGTATGGATGAATGCAAAGTTTAAATGTGTGTGAATGATGATGAGATGTGAAATTTAGAAGTAAGGTTAAATTAGTCATTTTATAAATAATTCATAAAATTATTTAGATCATTAGATTATATTATATATAAGGGAAAATGACAAAAAAATACTGTCAAAATATGTAAAAGACAAATAAGGGTGGTGAATTTCAATAATTTTAAATTGACTTATTAGAAATTTTGAAATGCTAACAAAAGTGTGAAATTACATAAGCACCCTTACTTTTTATTTTTTTTAAAAAAAAATCCCTAAAACCCCTTGACGATAGACTGCCATCAGAACTTCAATGTTCTTGCCAGTGACTGGTCGGCAACCGGTGACAAAAGCTCTAACAACTTAATATATTTTTTGAATTTCTCAAGCAAAAATTGTCAATATAGATACTTAAACTGTTAATAGCAATACTAAAATTGTAAACGGTAGCATAATATTTTTGTTTCGAATTTATCAAGCAAAAATTATCAACATGGATACCTAAGTTAATAGCAATATTAAGTTGTAAACGAGGAATTTGTTAAATTTAAGTATTCATATTCAAAACACAAATATTAGACCGTCAGAACTCCGTTGAAAGTTATTAGAAAATATTTAACAAACACCTCATTTACAACTTTAGTATTGCTATTAACAACTTGATGTATCAATATTGACAAATTTTTCTTGAGAAATGCAAAAAACTATTAGACTACTAGGGCTCTGATGAAAGTTATTATGAAATATTTAAAAAAAATACCCCATTTACAATTTTAGTATATCACTATTAACAACTCAAGTATTCATATTTATAACTCATGTCTGAAGTATTCAAAAAAAAAAAAAAAAAGATAGGTTGTTGTTTGCAACTTTAATATTACTATTAATAACTCAAGTATTTATATTGAAAACTTTTGCTTGAATTATTCCAATAAAAATATATTATGCTGCTGGAGCCCTGGCCTCCAGCGTCAACAAGGATTGGTGATAGGCTATCGCCAACGGCTGGCAAGGGGTTTTAGGATTTTAAAAACAATAAAATAAAAAATAAGGATACTTACATAATTTCTCACATTTTTCAACATTTCAAAATTCAAAATTAGTGAATTTGTGATTATTGAAATTCATCTCCCTTATTTGTCTTAAACATATTTTGACAGTATTTTTTTTGTCATTTTTCCTATATATAATTATATGATAGTATTGGTTTTAAAAATTAAATAGGACTGGCATGTAGGCTTATAAGTTAAGACTTATAAAAATAGGTTTAGCATGAACTTAAGCTTAAGCCTGACTTATTTATTAGATAAGCTAGGTCATACTTTATGTAGGTTAGGTCGTAGGCCCTTGTTAGAGGCTTATCCTATTTCCACCCTTAACTCTAACAATAATGTTAATGTCATCCTTTTTTTCTCTCAAGCATTGCTATTACTATTTTGAGATTAAAAAAATTTAAATTAACCAACTTTTTTATGATTTTTCAAAATTATCTTCTGATTAATAGTGTCATTCACAAGGGGCAGAGAAAATGGAAGAAAAGTCATAACTAAAGAGACATCTGTCACAATTTGGTTTTGATCTAAATAAATTTGGGGGGTTGCGAGGAAACTTCATACAAGAAATCAAACTTGATTACGGATGTATCCCAATTTTCTGACCACCTCGCAACCGCGTTGAATACGACTAGTATATATAACAACTTGATGTTTAACATATATAAGTGTGTATGTGTACATAAATATATATTTTCTAGCAGGTTCATCTTATTTGAATAAATTATACTTTTCAACTAGACTACATATACTTTTCAACTACTTAACTTCACGTCGACGATATATATATATTCCTAAATATACATTCAAAACTGAGAAACTAATAAATCAGCATATAGACTAAAAGTCGGAAATATATCAAAGAAATATGTACGTGACGAGGCGTCTTTCTGTGTACTTGAAAGGTGAAGCTGCGGTATCTGTTCCACCACCGGAGGGACCAAACTCAGGTGTTCTGGTGAACTCCGACGAAGAAGCCGAGAATGGTTTTGGTATACGAAGAGACGACAGAATAAGGAACCTTCCTCTGCCTCAGAACAAGGACTTGACCGTTTTTGCTACTGACGAATCCACCAACCGAGTCATGTTCATTCCAGTTCTTAATCAACCCTTGAGTGCCAATCGCTACTACGTCATCTTCACACAAGGCTGGGAAGAAGGGTATGAACCAACCATTTCTCCTTATATATATATATTGGATTAGCGGTGATGAAATTAATTTTGATTTTGGATATTTGGGTAGAATAGATTTGAAGTCTTTTGGTCCCAGATGTTTTAGTTATATAGTCAAATAACTAATTTACAGAGATAAAAAAAAAGTTAGTTAAGTTATTAATTTGTAAATATTATACTCCCTCCCTTCCTCCTAGTTATAAGTAGGTCCACTATGGTTTTGTCTGAATATTATTATTTTTTTTTACTCATTTTACGCCGTATATTCTTTTTCATCATATTTTTTCTCATTATTACTCTTCTTTATCCACTCATAAATAACGACATATTTGAAAAAAATATATATTTCTTACATATTTATTATTTTAACTAATTTTAATCATTTTTCTTAAAAACCTCAATTCGGTTAATGGGACCTTATGAATAAAGACAAAGGAACTATATTGATTTTCCTAAAGTATCCCTATTATTTTAATCATTTGCATTAAAAACTACTTTCATGACAAAAAATCTCTTAATATGTGCAATTAATATGAAGAGTTTAGGAAAAATTATAAATTAGAAAGACAGAATAGACAACTTGGATTTGATATCTAGGTCCAAATCAAATATTTCAACTAACTGGAAGATATAATAGATGGTAAGTGGTAGGAATAAGGGTAGAAGAGAGGAAGGGAGGCAAAGAAGCTAAGGGAAGGGAAGAGAAGAGAAGACAGATGTAATACCCCAATTTTTATAATACATGTAAATATTAAATTTTGATAAATGACACCTATTACAATAGGTGAATTTGTGGTCTCAAAACTAGTAAAATAATTACCTTATCTTCTAAAATGATTTCTCATGAAATTTGAGTAAATAAAGAGCTAAAAATCCCTAAGTGAATTTGTGGGTCATAAAATACCCTGAGAATGTTATGATAAATCCTAAGAGGCAACTAAATATTTATTAAAATAGAAGAGTATGTTAGCTCTAAATTTTTTAATTGATTTGTTATAATTTATAGGAATTATACCATTTTAAGCAATTAAAATCATCAGAGAATGATGAAATCAATTAGAGAAAATTAGGAACAATTATTCTGCAATTAAAATTGCATTAATTGAGATACTCTAGTAATTTTTGGAATTAGTTGAGAATTAATTTATAAAGGTCATAATTAAGAAAATATCAATTAAATTGAAAACTCTTGGAATCTTAAATCCTTGTGCAATTACTTGGACCAATGAAAGATTTTTCTTCTTATGATGTAAGAGCAAATAAAATACAAATTGATAATTGAATTTAGGGAGAGGGGGACGTTTTTTTTTCTCTTGGAAAGGAGGAAGAAGTTATTTAATATATTATTAAGAAGCAACACATGGGTCATTGATGCTTGTGGAAAAAGAAAGAAAACTTAAGGAGCAAGTTAATCTTTAACTTGGGGAGCAAGTTGTTATCTAGTTAGTTAAAATTAGATAAGAATCTATAGAAATTAAATCATATCTTGAAATATTGGAACTAAGTATTAAATATAAATACATATTTGGAATCAGTGAATTAAGAGCTTCAACTTGGCTATTCCCAAAGTTATTTTCGAAAACTTTTAGAGTTCATACCTAAGTGTTTTGGGAAGTTAAAATCACCATAAATCTAGCTATAAAATTAGGATTTCAAAAGTGAAATTAGATCTTGAAGAAAAACATTAGTTGGTACTTACCTAAAATAGCATTTGGGATTAAATAAGAGATGAAGCAAAACTTGTGAGCCAAGAGGAGTGAAGGACGGTTTTAGGAGGTGTAGGGTCAAGATGTTTGCCTCCTCTCCAAGTAGAAATCAAGGGCTAAGATCAATTTGAATTACTTGAAGGCTACTCATAATTTTGGCTATAAATAGAAGCCTCCTCTTCACAAATTTTCCACCAATTCACCAAGCCTCAACCGAAATATAGAGAGCAAGGGAGAGAGTGAGGAGCTTCAAGAAGTAGGAAGCTTGTGTTCTTCAAGAGGTAAGACAGTTTTTAGTTTCATAGTTTAAGTTCTAAGGTTATGAAATAGAAATGCTAGTAGATGTTATTTTGATCTTCAATCTTCCAATTCCAGTTTTATTTTCATGTTTTTATGGTTTCCAATGTCTTTATTTTGAAAATTTGATGAAGAAGAAGTTATATCAAAAATTTCCGGAAGATTATGATCAAAATAGCGAAGCTCTAGCGGAATTTCATCAATTAATGTTTTCTGGAGTCAGGGGTAAAAACGTCAGTATTTTATGAAGAAGATGATGTTCTAAAATTCTGAGAACATTCATGGTGAAAGTAAACATCTAGGGCTTTCCAAATCTATAAAGAGTGTGTCATTTGAAGCTCTGTGCAAAAAGATAAAAATCTCAGAAGTTAGGCTATGTTTTCTGTGCGAAATTCTGGGCAGTATTTAATAAAAATAGAATCTGGGAATTTTCCGTGAAATCTAGGTAAAATCCAGTATTTTTTCTTGAAAATGGACATATTAAGGATTCCGGGAAATTTTACGGATCCTCATTTTGATTTTTCTAGAATTAGTTATGATTTTTCAAAGTTACCGAAAAATCTGCCCAGAAAATGCTGCACCACGTTTTTGAAGAAATGTAAGGGCAAAATTGTAATAATAAAGCCATCAAGGGTAGAATGGTAAATAGAGGTGGAAATATCTCTTAGAATGTTATTCTAAGTGATATGGTGATATGTTAGGATATCCGGGAAGTCCAAAGCCGGAATCAAAGGTCGGATGTTTGACGACTATGCGATAAAAGGTACAGGCGCATATTGTAACATTAACGCTTATGCTTATGGTATGGTTATCTATGATAATTGTTTTCACATGTTGATACTCTGTTTTGAAATTTCTCATGGATTTGAGTTTTATACGGGTTATAATCTTGATAACACCGTTAAGTTTTTCTAGCGCTGAGGACACGATAGGTCATCGTGGCACTGGTTATGTACAGACTTGGGTAACATACATATTGCAGTGGTTGTGTTATGTTACTTGCTAATATGGTTTTGAAAGTTATAAATGTGATTTTATCATTGTGATATCTGTCATATACTGTTTACATAAGCATGAGGTTAACCGTTACCTGAGGTCCAATGGGCATTGGACCTCAGTCTTAATGAATAGTACAGGAAAGAAACCGGGATAGAGAAGATGACAGTGGGTAGAGCCGTGAAGAGACAGCAGTCAAAGGCAAAGATCGATAGAAGTTATTAGGATTTAGCTTCTGGCTCGAATTTAACAAAGTTACTTTGAATAGTTTGGTGTCTAAGGCTAGGTTAATCTATGTGGGAAGTCAATCAGTCGTCATATAAGTCGGTGAGGCCCCCATGATAGACCCCTACCTGGCCAAACTGTTTAATTAACTAATGTTAGGTTCCAAGTCATGGGTTTAGTTTAAAACTTTCTTTATCAGAGGATTGTATTTAACCTCTATAAATTATATCACATGAATATTTCTTCGGGATATTTAATATATCAGCTTATGTCGGGCATTATCATATGTCTGGGCATTTTTATATCAAATACTCGTTGTCCGGATCTTAGCACACGCTATCAATTTCCGCAGTACTCTAAGCTGTAGCATCTCAAACTCTGTTGTTTTTCTTAAAATTAAGTGTCGACCGACATGATTTTCGACCTGAAATTTGAGATGTTACATCAGAGAGAAAGTGATGATTAAATATTTACATCAACAACATATATAGCTAAAGAGTCGTGCCTAATGACAACGATGAATTTTAGGGCCCAGTTGGAATCTAATTGCCTGATTGAATTGCCCATAAAAAATTGAATTGCCCATACAAAATTGAATTGCCTCCCTTGTTTCCCTTTCTAATTCTTTCTGTGGTTCCTAGAATTTTGAAAAACAATTGAAGAAAAACTTCCCGCACGTTATTTACTCAATTGGGCTGGACTTCTAATCTGCGAATAATGAACTAGGGATAACCTAACAGACTCTGGTAGATACGATAAAATTATAAAAATACCCTTGGGATATATATAGACTTGATGAAATTAAAATTACTATGAATGTCATGATAAATTAAAATGTTAATGATTATTTGTAGGAAAGCAGCCACGAGCTCCAAGGAAGATGATAAGATAACATGTTGTTGGGGAAGTTTTATTCAAGATGCAACACCATGTGATTTAGATCCCTTCAATGTTTATCAGCAATTTGAACTCATAAAAAAGCCTCGTGATAGGTTCGAAGCTAAATCTGTTGCTGAAGATGGATTTCCTCCTATATTCCTCAGAGGTGATTGGAGGCTATGCAATAATATTCCTCATCACCACTTAAGTGAACAAGCTTTTGGCCTTGATTCTTCCTTACGTTCTCTATTACCAGACTTTGATTTTTCCTCAAATCTTGATCGTTCTTCACAAGTCCTTGTTGGAAAATGGTATGCTGTTAAACATTCTATAATTTTGAAGGCTTTCATTAATTATAATTTAAGCATGAGATCTACTACTTCTATAATGTCTATGCATGTGTGCGCGAGCGCAGATTTTTCTGCATGATACGATGATACAATACTATCTAAAATAATATGAGCATACTAAGATACATAATCCCTCCTGTCCTAATAATAGGATATATTTTGAAAGTCCTAATTGTTCCTAAATATAGAGTAAAGATGTGGTAGTTAATTTTTTTAATCATAGTTTTAATTCTTGGAGAGGACTTTCTTGTAGCCATTATTTTCAGAGAAGGGAAAAATTAGCAAGTTACTTTTTTTTTTTTTTACAAGTTTAAAGAGATCTACAACCACTCTTTAATCATGAATTTAGTTAACTTTAATTTTCCCTATAATTAGGATAGGTGGGAGTATGCATTTACCAAATTAACTAGTTAAGCTTTGTTACATTTTATGGAGTATAAAAAATGAGTTTCATTGTATTAAAACAAAAAAAAAAGTTCGAGATAAAAATTCATCTGAGAAGTTTTTTCATGGATTAATTGCAGAGTCTTTTATGAAGGAAAAATTTTGGTCACAAACTTTTTTACTTTTCATAGGTACTGTCCTGCCATGTTGGTGAAAGAACATGGAATAAAGAGATCATCAAAAAGCATGAGCAATGATAAATCATTGTTCTACGAGATGACACTAGAGCAAAGATGGGAGAAGGTATTTTCCAAGGAAAATAATAATGTTGGAGACAGTACTTCAGAAAAGGAAATAGTTATGGAAGTTGAGGTCGTTAGTACAGAATCTGCAAAAATTGGAGGAACCAAGGATGCTTCATGGAGTACTGACAAAGATTTGAGGGACACTGGATTTATGTGGTTTACGACTCATGATGGTAATAATAAGAAGGAGAAAAAGAAAGATCAAGCGAAAGTAGGATTAAACATGGCTATTGTTGAGAGAATGAAATGGGAACAAGAAAGAGTTGGATGGGTTGGTGGGAATCAAAAGATACAAAAAGTAGTGAAAGAGTTTGGAGATAATAATAATTATAATAGTGGCATAATGTGGAGAAAATTTTCATGTCATGTACTTGTGGAGAGTTTTGTGTTGAAGACTATCGAGGCGAGTTTGGTGATAGCTTTTGATTACAAGCACGCCCACCAAATTAGGTACAAGTGGGACTGAACAATTACATTATTTTCCAGCTTTCCAGCTTTCACACACATTGTAATACCCTAAAATTTGAATTCCTCCTAAATATTATATTTTAGCAAGTAATACCTATTGAAATAGGAGAGTATGTTGTCTCTAAATCTTAATGGATTTATTATCATTTTTAGGGAAATTTTTCTTTGGATTCTAATAAATCCAAATCCAATTTTCTAATATTCAATTAGGAACCATAAAATATCCTACAACTAATACTTCAACATTTAGTTTTAATATAACCAAAGGTAAGCCATAAAAGAGTATGAAAATAATTAAGGTGATTAGAGACTATTAAAAACAATTGTGAGGCAAGTGAATTTTTATTAATTAAGTTAATTTCATAATTAGTCATAATTAATCTTGGGGGAAAGTAAGACCAACAAATTAGAATATTTTGGCTTGATTAGGTATTTAAAAAGGGTCAATATAAGTATCAAAAAATTATAATTGGTTTGATAATCAATCATATTATTACAATTAAGCCTAATAACATCTAAGACACTATAATAAGGATAATAACTTGAATTAAATAAATAACCCCTAAGGTTATTGAGGTTAGGCAAAAATTTTGATGGATGAAGAAGCAAAAGATTAAACAAATATCTTCAATAGTGAAATAGGATTTTTACATAAATGGAAGGCCAAGATTTAGGTTCATAAAGCTAAATCCTAAGGTTTAAAATTTATTTCATCATTAAAAAGCCTTAATCCAAGTAAAAACCAATGAACCAATGGGGACTATGTTGTGGAATATGTGAGACAATGGAAACACAAATGGAAACTAAGAGAAGGAAGAAGAGCCACGTTTTTCTTTGCTTAGGGAAGGAAAAAAGATCTAGATATTATGCTTTCTAACACATGGGATAATTGGATTAAATTATGGAAGAGGATAATGTACCTTTAATTAAGAGACTTAATGACCATGGAAGAGGATAAATCGGAAAGAGAAGGAGGTGTTGTGAGTGTGTGTGTGTGTGTAGTATAAAAGTTGTGAGTGTGTGTGTGTCTAGTGAAGGAGAGAGAAAAGTGTGTGTTGTGAGAGTAGTGAGCCTAATAAAGGAGAGAGAAAAGTGTGTAATTAATTAAATTGTGAGTTAAAAACCATTGAGATTAATTCAAGACACAAATAAATAAGAATCTATACAAAATAAATTGTATCCTGTGATACGTTAATTATAGATCAAATATAAGGATTTATTATGAACAAGCATATTTTAAGCTTGGAATAGGTTATCCCCAAAATCTTTTCCTCAACTTTTGGGATTAATCCTAAAATGAATAAAAAGCTAGTAAAAACTCCTAATGAAACCATGATTGTGAGATTTGTGAGAAGAGAAAGCTAAAAATATCTAGATATTAATCTATCAAACACATGTGGTAATTAAAGTCAAGATGTGTAAGGGATATTTTGTGAAAATGGAAGAGGATAGGAGGAAGAGAGAGGGGAGGACGGTTTTGGAGGGTTAAGGGTGAGAGTGAGAGCTTGAAAAATAACCTAGATCCAATGGCCAAAATACAAGATGAATTAGATTTGAAATAACTACCAAAATGCCACTACATTTTACTATAAATAGGGGCATTAGGCTTCATCCATCTTCACACCAAAACAAGCTTAGAAATCTGATATAGAGAGTGAAATTGAGAGTGAAGAGTCTTGGAGAAGGAGGAGCAAAGTTCTTGGTAAGTTCTCTAGCTCTAGCTTTAAGTTCTTTAAGTTTTGGTTCTTAAATTCATAGTTAGAAGTAGCTTTGATCTTAAATATGCTAGAGTAATTTTAATATCAAGTTTTTATAGTCAAAAATAGTGATATTTCGAAAATTAGATGAACCACTTGGTATAGCAAAATTTCTGGAAAATTATTATCAAAATAGCGAAGTTCTGGCGAAAATTTATCGGGTAGAAATTTCTGAAACTAGTGGTAAAAACGTCAATATTTTATGTTGAGAATGGAGTTGAAACATTATGAGAAAATTCATGATTAAAGTAGACATATAGAGCTTTCCAAATATACTCAGAGTGTGTCATTCTGAATTTTGTGCAAGAAGATAAAAATTCACTAAGAAAGGCTACGTTTTTCTGCAAAATTCTGGGCAACGGTTGAAGAACATTAAACAAGGAATTGTTCTTAAATTCTGCGAAAATTCCAGTATGTTTTTTTTTTTCAAAAGTAGACATCCTAAGAAGTCCGGGAAATTTTACGGATCTCCGTTTCGATTTTTCTAGAATTAGTTATGATTTTTCAAAGTTAGACAAAAAATCTACCCTAAATGCTGAAACCAGCGTTTTTACGAAAATTTGGGGAAATAAAATTGGAAAAAATAAATTTCCCACAGGTAAAAATGTAAATAGTGGCCAAAATATCTCTTAAGATATTATTTAGGGATTAATGAAGCAATATTACTATTATAGGACATCTGGAAAATCGGAAGGCGTACCACACAAATAGACATATCACTATTCGAACGAACTAAGGTACGGACGTGTATTGTAACACTAACTCTGATGCTTATGGTATGCTTATATGTGATAGATGATTTCATAGACTGAAACTCTGTCTTAGATCACTGGTTATACATTCAGCTATATACGGGTTATAGTCTTAATAACACCGTTGAGCTTTTCTAGCGCTAGGGACATGACGGGCCGTCATGGCACTAGATAGTGTAGACATGGGTTTAACTTTACATCTGCTATGTGCTTATGTGTTGTTGTTGTGTTAATCTTGCATCTGTTGTGTGCTTATGTATTGATTTACTGATGAAATGTTATGAATATCTGTCATACATATATTGTTCTACATAAGCATGAGATTAACCGTTACCTGAGGTTCGATAGATATTGGACCTCAACTCTGTAACATCCCAAATTCCAGGTTCGAAATTCGTGTCGGTCGACACTTAATTTTAAGAAAAACAACAGAGTTTGAGATGCTACAGCTTAGAGTACTGCGGAAATTGATAGCGTGCGCTAAGATCCGGACAATGAGTATCTGATATAAAAATGTCCAGACATATGATGATGCCCGACATAAGCTGATATATTAAATATCCCGAAGGAATATTCATGTGATACAATTTACAGAGGTTAAATACAATCCTCTGATAAAGAAAGTTTTAAACTAAACCCATGACTTGGAACCTAACATCAGTTAATTAAACAGATTGGACAGGTAGGGGTCTATCATGGGGGCCTCACCGACTTATACGGCGACTGATTGACTTCCCACATAGATTAACCCAGCCTTAGACACCAAACTGTTCAAAGTAACTTTGTTAAATTCGAGCCAGAAGCTAAGTCCTAATAACTTCTACCGACATTTGCCTTTGACTACTGCCTCTTCACGGCTCTACCCACCGGCATCTTCTCTATCCCGGTTTCTTTCCTGTACTATTCATTAAAACTGAGGTCCAATGCCCATTGGACCTCAGGTAACGGTTAACTTCATGCTTATGTAAACAGTATATGACAGATATCACAATGATAAAATCACATTTATAATTTTCAAAACCATATCAGCAAGTAACATAACACAGCCACTGCAATATGTATGTTACCCAAGTCTGCACATAACCAGTGCCACGACGGCCCATCGTGTCCTCAGCGCTAGGAAAACTCAACGGTGTTATCAAGACTATAACCTGTATACAACTCAAATCCATGAGCAATTTCAAAACAGAGTATCAACATATGAAAACAATTATCATATATAACTATACCATAAGCATAAGCGTTAATGTTACAATACGCGTCCGTACCTGAGTTTGACAGGACTTTTGGGTACGTTTGTCGTCGGAACACGTGCACAGTCTATCCTAAAAGGGTAATATTGTCTCAATTAATTCTCAAACAATATTTCAAGAGACACATTGGCCATACTTGACATTTTTACCCTTGAAGGATTTATTTTCAATTATTTCCACCTAATTTTCGTAAAAAACGTTCATTCAGCATTTCTGGGCAGATTTTAGCCTAACTTCGGAAAATCATAACTAATTCCAGAAAAATCGAAACTAGGATCCGTAAAATGTTCCGGAATCCTTGAGAAGTATATTTTCAAGGAAAAATACTGGAACTTATCCAGAATTCATGGATAATTCCCAGTTTTAACATTTCAAACTGTTGCCCAGATTTTCGCCCAGAAAACATCGCTTAACTTCTAAGATTTTTAACTTTTCGCACAGAGCTCCAAATGACACAAACTCTATATATTTGGAAAGCCTTAGACGTCTACTTTCACCATGAATTTTCTCAGAATTTTAGAACATCATCTTCATCATAAAATACTGACGTTTTTACCCCTGACTCCAGAAAACACTAATTAATGAAATTTTGTCAGAGCTTCGCTATTTTGATCATAATCTTCCAAAATTTTTGCTATAGCTTCTTCTTCATCAAATTTTCGAAATAAAGCCATTGGAAACCATAAAAACATGAAAATAAAACTATATTTGGAAGATTGAAGATCAAAATAACATTTCTAGCATTTCTACTTCATAAACTAAGAACTTGAACTATGAACTAAAAAACTCTCTTACCTCTTGAAGAACACTAGCTTCCTACTTCTTGAAGCTCTTCCACACTCTCCCTTCCTCTCTAAATTTTCGGCCCTAGGCTTGTGAATTGGTGAGGAGAATGTGTTGGGAAGCCTTCTATTTATAGGTAACAAATGAGTAGTCCCCAAGCAAACCTCCAATGATCTTAGCCCTTGATATTTGCTTGGAGAAAAAGTCTTAATCTCACCCCTACAACACATGCAAACCGTCCTTCCTCCCCCTACTCTCTTAAGTTTTGCTCCTCCCCTTAATTATCCCCAAATGCTAATTTAGTTGGGTGTAATCGGGTGTTCTAATTCAAAATCCTAATTTTGTAATTAGATTTATGGTGATTTTTAATTCCCAAAATACTTAGGTATGAATCTTAAAAGTAACCGAAAATGACTTTGGGAATAGCCAAGTTGAAGCTTATAATTCACTGACCTCAAATATGTATTTATCTTAAATACTTAGTTCCAATATTTCAAGTTATGATTTATTTCTTAGGAATTCTCATCTAATTGTATTTAATTACATCACTTTCTTGCTCTCCAAGTTTTAAAAACTTGGTCCCTAAGTTTGTTCAATCTTCTTCCATACTCTTTGATTTATTTTCCCTTAATTCTTGAAAAATTCGTCCCCCTCCCCTTAACTTTAATTATGCAATTATATTTTTAATTCTCTCACATGACTAAAAAAGGTAATTCTCTCATTGGTCCATGTAGATTCTGGATTCATGATTAATATAATTTAGTTTTTCTATTTATTTATCATTAAATAGGAATTTTTGTTTCATAGAAATAAATTTGGAATAATTAGTTTAAATCCTAATTTTAATTTCTAACATCATGTTTTAGGCATTACTAGGCTTAACTACCGAAATTGATAAGATTTCTAATTTAATTTTGATAATTAAAAACTCTTTGTGTGTCAATTTTAGCTTCTGACTATTAGTTGATTCTTAATTTCATTGATATTTCCTTAATTATGACATTTATAAAGTAATTATTAACAAATTTCAAAAATTACCAAAGTATCTCAATTATTGCAAATTTCAATTGCCCAATAATTGTTGTCAATTTCCTTTAATTGATTTTATCATCCTCTGATGATTTTAATTGCTAACAAATGGTATAATTTCCTAAAAATAATAATAAATCAATTAAAACTTTAGAGACAACATACTCTCTATGTTAATAAATATTTAGTTGCCTCTTAGGATTTATCATAACATTCTCAGGGTATTTTATGACCCATAAATTCACTTAGGGATTTTAGCTCTTCATTTACTATAATTTCATAAGACATTACCTTTAGAAAATAAGATAATTATTTCACTAATTTTGAGATCACAAATTCATCTATTGTAATAGGTGTTATTTATCAAAATATGATATTTACATGTATTATGAAAATTGGGGTATTACAAACTCTTACAATAGCATCAAGGTCTGGAGGATCGAAAGCTGATAACAAGGGTAAGCAACACGCTTAAGGACAGGACCGGAGACATTTATTTTGGATGCGTATTATTATAGTTGGATAAATGTACCATTATTATGTCTAACTAGAAACACCATGGTTGTAGTATCAAATACTCAATTACATGCTCTACTCTGATAAATATATGTTATTCCGTTTTTGAAAAATGGGGTGTTACACACATGACACGTACAATAGCTTTTGATCATATGGATGAACGAAGAATTTATAGAGATGCTTAAGAATTACTATTCAGTAATTAATATTTGTTGATATATTTTTAAAATAATGAAATATGTGTTTTCTGAAAAGTCATACCTTTATAAATTAAGAAAATTATGTGAAATGTTGTGTAAATTAAAGAGTTATGATACTAAAAATAACAATATTATATTCTTCAACTTTCATAGTTTGTCTTTTCCTTTCTTTAATAATATTTAAAGGGGTACTTAAAAATTATTTCTTGTGGTCCTTAACATAATAGCTGCTTAATTCAATCTAGATAAACCAACAAAATAAAATAGATTAACCTTATTTGAAAAAAAAAAAAAAAAAAAGAGAGATATGGTCTTTTTGAAATACTCATATAACATTAGATTACATATCAATTTATGAATTGGGTAAATTAACCAGCTTACAGGAAAATAATAAATTTAGGAGACAAATGGAATAAGATCTTATACTTTGGGACCAAATCCAACTTCCTAACTAGCTTCTATATTAGAGATCAACCGGTGGGAATATTATTTAGGATATTGATTATTAGTTATTATTTAGGATATGGATTATTAGTTGTAATATTCAAACGCTTATTAATTTTATTAATTAAGACAAAGAGGATGAGGTATGAAATGTAATATATCGGTCAATTGAACCAGATTAACCATCATCGTCATGTTATTGACATTTCATGTGTTAGATAATATTATGTTCACTAGGGTTCACCAGGGGCGGAGTCAGATTGAAATTAAGGAGGGGCGAAAATTACAGAATAGAACTCAGATTTTTATAAAACTATATTTCAACCTTATAAAAGTTTAATATTTCCATTTCAATCCCTCTATATAACTTTACATGGAGGAACTAAAGTGAAAATCATGAGATTTTTATAGGTTGAAACGTAATTTCCTAAAAATTTTGGGAATTTTGTAATTCCCCCCCCCCCCCAAAAAAAAAATCCGCCCCTTATGTTCACCAATATCTGTCATGATAAACACAAGGTTACTCAGATTAGTCTCGATATACAATTTCGTGTAATGATAAACCTGTAATAAAAAATGGTTTGGATTTTTGGGCCAAAAAGCATCAAAAAAAGAAACAAACCAAAAGACAAAAATGTTCAGGCACACATTAAGAAATAATTTGAATATCCTCTCTTCTTTCGGGAATATGCTTTCGGGTTGTCTTCACAGATATGTCATTTCTTAACATTCTAATCATCCTAGAATTGACAAGTACTCCAATGGCGCTCCTATAATAATAACTTTATACAAGTAAATGTCGTTAGCCAAAATTAATTATTTATTATGAAATATCAAAATTAGCTTAGATAAAAATTATTACTTAGAGAAGTTCTTGTTTAATTAGTTAGGAAGTTTTATAATTAGTTTTAGATCATATACTAAATGAAACTGATTATTGCTTTAATCAAAATATGTTATATTATGAAACATATGACTATCTTAAACCAGTAAATTGGTATATAAGAAAAGAATGCATTGTCTTTTCTTTGTTATTGCTCTAAGATAAACAACTTGTTTTTTTTTTATCGAAAGCTAAATATATATTAATACTTGAGACTGATACAGTAGATAAAAACAAATACAAACAAAAAATCTCAATACAACCAAATAAACCAGATATAAAAACAGCCAAGAGTACATAACAGATTTAAGAGTAGAAGAAAACTCATAGGCAATAGCGATCTCCTCGATATCTAAGGTTAGAAGTGACGACAAAGGAAGTGTTGGTCGTAAAACCCTGAAGGGCACACATCCTTATAAACATTAGCTGCAACTAGAGCAGCTGTACAAACACCCCATATTGGGGTAAAGAACCTAGAAAACTCAACCTCAGAAAGAAGAAGACCCATAATGTCTTGAATAAAACTTCTGCTTCTTTTGATCAAGTAGATCCGATGACCTTGACTACACACTGAAAAACATCTCTTTAAATCTTCCCCTAAGAACGCAGATCCGAGCTACCAAGAGATAATCAAATCTAATAACGTTCAAACAGTCATCCAACCAAGAGGATTTGAACGTAGATCTTACAGACCTGTTTATTTCATTAGACAAAAACATCACCACAAAACCCAAAATCACAAAAAAAATGAACAAAAAACAGATAAATCTCACATCCGCAGATCAGATCTGGAGAAGGAGAGGAGAAGACTTGCCACAAGGACGAAAGAATGCCACAACCGACAAAACTCAAAGTGAGAGGACTGCAGATGTTAGATCTTGACTCCAAGCTACACCTCTGACTTGTCTGTGACACAAAAGTAGGCTCGCCGATGGCTTGTTCATCACAAGCCACCGGCGAGAGGGCCAGATGCAGAGGGGAGCACAGGAGAGAAGAGAGAAAGGGGGGGCGGCTAGGGTTTGGAGGAAATATCTGGCCTGTAAGTTATTTTGGGAATTAAGATAAACAACTTGTTGAATGCTACCTCCACATATATATGTATACATACATACATACATACATACATACATACATGTGTGTGTGTGTGTGTGTGTGTGTGTATATATATATATATATATATATATAGTGTGTGTGTGTGTGTCTATTGTGTGTGTGTGAGAGAGAGAGAGGGTGAGAGAGAGTAAATGAGTTTGTTTTAATTCTAAATGTAATACATCACAATAAAAAAAAATAAAAATGATATTTTACATAAACTACATCTAAACCATTTAAATGTTGGTCTCATGATTAGAAAAAAGAAGAGGCTTGGCTTCTATCATTTTCTTTTCCCATCCACTCACATCTTTTACAGACCATTAGATCAAGATCTTATGGGCTACATTTAATATTTCCCTTACATCTTTTTCTCCATTTCCTTTACATCATTTTCTCCATTGTAATAATATTTTTATAAAATATTAAATGTGAACCATTAGATATTGATCCAATTATCATAAAAAGGGTAAAGGTTGAGAGCGATTGGAAAATAAAAGGAGAGAATTGCAAGGAAATAAAAGAAGAGGAGGCCGGGATCCAAATCCATGACTAAAATGGCACTCTAGGAAAAAACAACAGCACACATTTAAGATTGGAAGAAATTAGGGAAAATTACACTGTGGTCCCAAGGATCAGAAAAAATTATAAAAAAGTCTCAAACCAAAATCTTATTACAAAAGTCCCCAAAAAGTCCTTGGGACTTTTTTGTAATTAATTGCCTAAGATTACATAGGCCTTTAACAACATGAAATGTCATATTAATAACTGAAAATGTTATGTTAACAACAAAAATTCCTACAACTTGAAAAGTCGTATTAACAACTTGAAATACCATATGAACAACTTGAAATGTCATATTAACAATTGAGAATTTTTGTTATTATTATAGTATTTCTAGTTGTTAATATGATATTTTATGTTGTTAATACAAACTTTTAAATTAGGCATTTAATTACAAAAAAGTCCCTAGGACTTTTCATTAATGACTTTTGTAATGGGATTTTGGTTTGAGATTTTTTTATAATTTTTTCTGGTCCTTGGACTACAATATAATTTTCCTATGAAATTATTTATTACAACTAGTTTCTCTCTCTCTAGACGTGTGAGTGTGTATAAAAGCGAATCAATCAATGATCTTGTGTCAATGATCTGACCTACAAATTCATATTCATAGAGGTATACAGGAAACTGAGAGAGAAAGAGAGATTGATACCATGTATGTAACAAGGCATCTTTCTCTATACTTAAAGGACGAAGATGCTTTGACTCTTCCACCTCCAGAGCGTAACTCAGGTTATCTTGTAATCTCCGATGAAGAATCTGAGATTCTCTTGCGTCTGCGAAGAGCTGACTACAGAATAAGACGTCTACCATTCTTTCAAAACAAGGACTTAAATGTTGAATCCTGTTCTGATGGTGACGCACGAAACCAAGTCCTCTTCATTCCAGTTTTGAATCAGCCTTTGTCTGACAATCGCTACTATGTCATGTTGAGACGCTGGTGGAAAAGAGGGTATGTAATAATGAATCATTTTTCTCTTTAATTATCTTACTTTCTCTGTTTGGTACAATTGAAACCAGCTAATCCTTGACCCCCTAATTTAATGATATGTTCATCAAATATGATGATCATGGTTATCGGGTGTCTATGCTTTTTGTAATGCCCTAATTTTCTATTTCTGTTGTCGCTGGCTTAAAGATGAAATAAGAGATATTTTTTATATTTGTAGTTATCAGATGGTGAAGTTTTGTCATTTTCATGACTTTTTAAAATTAAAAAAAAATATAAACCGTACAATTTTATGATATTTTTCTTCGAATTCATGAATTTATAAAACTGCAGGGTCTCATGATTAGGAGGTCCTAATTATAGGTAGAGAGAGGACCATGTTTCCCTGCCTATTAGGCAGGGGGAGCTCGTCCATACGGACGAGCTCCTAGCCATCCAGATTTGATCTGAACGGCCCAAATTTTTTTTATTTTTTTGAAAAAAAAAAATTTATGAGTAAAGAATCTAAAATAGAGTTAATCTTTGAACTAACATTTTTTAAAAAAATGATTTTTTCTTGTATAAAAAAAATAAAAACAAAAAATTAAAAAAAATATTTTAGCCATCCAAATCTAGATCTAGACGGCACGGACGAGCTCCCCCTGCCTAACCTAAGGATAGGCAGGGAATCTGAATCCCAGAGAGAGAGAGAGAGAGAGACACGTTTTGTCCTCTCTTTATAGGGCATAAAGAGAAAATTTTTATTTCTACAATTTTATCATTCATTATTGTATTGATTTTATTCTCATGTGGTATAATGCATATTAAATAAAGGTAAAGTTAGAAAATTATTGAATTTTAAAATATAGTTAATGTCGTTGAAAGTTTTTCTTACTGTGAAATATGCTGAAAGTTGTTTATAAATAAGATGAGAGGAATACCAGATCTTTTATTATTACTGTACTGATCATCAAAAGAAAACAAAATTGGGAAGGAGAAGCATTACATGGGACAATTTATTAAAGAGTTGGAGCATTGGAGCCCTCAAACCATTAAAGCATTGATGTTTGCCACACACACACATGTACATGTATATTATATGTATATGTATATATATTTGTGTGTGTATAATGTCTTCTAGGATTTCTCAGGTTCAAAATAAGGGGCCTGTCATATTCATTTAATAGTTGAACTGATTTACCCCTTAGCCATTGAAAAATGTACGTAAGAGAATAATTATTGTTCGGAAATGCCTCTTTAATTATGCTTTTAATGAATAGGAGAGATGGAACATCGACGAACTTTTATATCATTTGAATTGATTAACTACAGTAACTTTCGTTGGTATGGAACACTAGTACAAAAAGACCTTTTTACCCAGGTTCTCCAACCCGTATAGATATAACTGGGGAAGGCCTGGACTCTTAGAAAGTCACGCTGTAGTTAACCAGTGTACAAAAGGTTAACCAAAATAAAAGAAATCCTCTTCACTTTCTACACCTATTGCACCTGAAAACACTTTTTAAGTATATCTCTGTGTGTGACCGTCAATGTATTGATTTGTAGGACCGCAGCCACAAGCTCAAAAGAAGATGAGATAGTCAGTTGTTGCGGGGGATGTTGCATTCAAGATGCTCAGCCTTGTGCTTTGAATCCTTTTAACTCATATCAACAATTTGAGATAATCCACCAGAAGCCTCGCGATCGCTTCCAAGCAAAGTCCATGGCTCCAGATGGAATACCTCCAATGTTCTTGAGGGAGCAATGGGAGCTACACATTGATATAAATACTAATCGCCACCCTTTACATGAAGCTTTAGGCCTTAATTCCTCCCTGCGTGCTCAATTGCCTCAATTCAACTTTTTATCCTCACATGATCATTCTGAACCGATCGTTGTTGGAAAATGGTAAGTTAAATAATGCATTAAGGCGAGGAATCTGAATAAGCATTAAGTATATGTTCTGAGTCACACATCAAGATACTCACAAATAAAGTGTGATTTATAAATTTAAAAGCTTTTGTCTTCCAGTTGAATGAGAACACCCAATGACCTCAAAAAGGGTTTTCCACAGAGGTCAAACCGGCAAGAGGTATAGTGAAGTACCATGGTATGAAGCTGTCATGAAAGTTGACACTCTCATTCCCCCATAGACTAGTCTTTTGGGATTAAAATTTCCTTTTAAACTTGTCCTAACCGTGTCTATATTCTGAATCCAAATTCAGGGATCTTACAGGTATTGTCCTTTTATGTTCGTGATGGACAAGGGGAAGAAAACAACATTCTACGAGATGACATTGGAGCAAAAATGGGTTAGGGTTTTTTCAAAGGAAAATGATAACATTACTGGAGAGAAAGTGGTGAATATGGAGGTTTCTGTTCAAACAGAAGTGACAAAAATTGCTGGAGAAAAGGAAGCTTCCCGAGAAGAAACCTCTGGATTTGTCTGGTTTGTTAGTTCTGATAGTGGGAAAGAAGAAGTAGTAGGGTTGAGCAAGGTGATTATTGAGAGAATGAAATGGGAGCAAGAAAGTGTTGGATGGGTTGGTGGAACCAATGGAATTGAAAAGCTAGTAAGAGTGGAGGAGTTTAAGGGTAGTAGCACTTGGAGGAAATTTTCATGTTATTTGCTGGTTGAGAGTTTTGTTTTGAAGCGAAAGGATGATAGCTTAGTCATTACTTGTGATTTTAATCACACACACCAAGTCAGATGCAAATGGGAATGACACTTTCTACATCCTTATTATTTGTATGCTTTACCACCTAGGGTGATTGAAGGAAGTTTGTATGAGGTCAAGGATTTCGGGCTCATTTGGTTCAATTCCCTTGCACTCTTCAATGCAGTGCAATGAGATGCAACATTAGTACAATGCAATATAAATACATGGCTAGTGTTTAGTTTGATTTTTAAGAAAGGTGCCTTGAGTTATTTTTAATAATTATTTAAAATTAATATATAACAAAAATATAATTTTTGTAAAAAAATTGCTAAGAGCTATCGTGTTGCCTCACCAAAACCATCATGCTACCTTGCTAGGGGTAATCCAATAGAGCTTACCACTATCTTTGGTTCTCTCCACCATTAATGATCCCAGTTCTATCCATCGTGGTCATCTTACAGTCTAATTTAGGAAAAGGAAAAGGAAAAGGAAAAGACCAAACATGATATTTAGAAACTTAGAACACTACTAGAAAAGTGCTAATTTGCCATAGAATTTTTTCCGTCACAAATTCTTTGGTTTTTGAGACGGAAATTGTATTCCGTCGCAAATTTGGTGGGTTTTGCGATGGATTTATGTTTCCGTCGCAAAAAAAGGAAAAGTAAAAAAAAAAAAAAAAATCCGTTTTTTGTAACAAAAAAGGGTTCCGTTGCAAGCCCCTTTGGGTTTTGTGACGAAACGGGGTTCCGTCGCAAGCCCCGTTGGGTTTTGCGATCGAACGGGGTTCCATTGCAACTCCCTCCCCTCCCCCTCTCCCTCTTTCATCCATCCACTTTTCATTCTTTCATTCCCCGTTTTCACTTTCTTCTTTATTCTTCAACTTCCCCTTCCCCGTTTTCGTTTTTCTTAAATTTGCTCTTTGTCTAATTTAAGATCAGCCTCAAGCTCATTTACGCAGACTTCCTTCAGAAATTTCTCGTTGTTCTTGCCATTTCAGCTTTTTCTAAGATCGGTTCACGAGGAGGTTTGAGATGTATCATTACTGGTTTTTCATTGTCCACACTTCCCAACACTTTGATCCTCGGAATTCCTCTCTTGACCGCCATGTATAAGGATCAAGTTTCTATACTTGCCCAGATTATTGTGATGCAGAGTGTGATCTGGTACAATTTGCTCTTGTTTCTCTACGAGTTCGATGCTGCAAATAGCCTGTCTCTTGCTACTACTCCATCGTCATCGCCACAAGGATCAGGTTCATTATATAGGAAATTTAGAGTTTTTTTAGATTTAATTATATCCCATGTCCTTATTTTATCTCTTTAATGAATTCTTCTTTCCTGGTCAACATACGTAATCTTGGACAATCAATCAAAGTGGGCCCTGAATGCATTTTAATTCCTCTGTTTTTTTTTTTTTTTAAAGTTATATTCCTTCGCTTTCTTTCTTTGTCTATTTAGGTAAATGCTCTTTGTTTGTTTGTATTTAATTTCTTCTGTGCCAATTAGATTCCACCAGTAATTTTTGAGACTAGTAGATTTAGCAAGTCATGTCCATTCCGTTTTGTCTCATTCACTTCTTGCTTTCTGCTTAAAGAAGAAAGTGAAGAACATAATTTTTAAGTTCTTAATTTTTTTTAAAGTTGCACACATAATTTTTTTAAGGTGAAAATGAATCATGTTTGTATAGAGTATGTGATTTATTTTTGTTATGACATGCTTTATTTTTTTTAATCCAAAAATGAAGATTATGTGCTTGTTTTTTTTTCTGGTTTTATTACTTAGTTTTCTTTTTTGTGGGAGAAATATTATATATAGCTTTTATGATGACCACATTTATAAATCATATATTTTTATGTTTATAAATATATCATATACAAGTTTTTATTAAAATTTATTTATTTTTTAATCATTTTTATATATTTTTTTATATCTTTTCATGCAATTTTATATTTTTTTAATTTTTTTTATGTTTATAAATATTTTTATGATTTTTTTAAATTTATTTATTATTATTTTTTTAAAAAAAATTCCACAGAATTGGGTTCCGTTGCAAACCCTTTTGGGTTTTGCGACGAAATTTTTTCCGTCACAAATTTCAAAATTTGCGACGGAATTAAAATTCCATCGCAAATTGTGACGAAAATTCAATTTTTCGTCGCAATTGCAAGGCCTTTTTTGCAACGGACGAATTCCGTCGCAATCTTATTTTGCGACGGAAAATTGGAATTTTGTGACGGAATTTTTCCGTCGCAAAAAAACCAATTTTTTTTGTAGTGGAATGACTTGTTAGCTGTAAGCAACAATGGGGGTAGTAATGAGCGGCAATAGCGAAGACGGTGATGGCGTGGCTTGGCGGATGGAATGACACATGTGAAACAAAAACAAATGAGACCAAAAGATAAATTAGACTTTTAATTTCCAACTATTTAATGGAGTGGTAATGGGTGTTCATATAAGGAAGTATAAATAAGAATTACCTTTTCTTTTTTTTTTTGTAATCATCATTGTTATGGTAAAACCTATTTCCATGCTAAAGAACATTATTCTCTTACTAATACATGATTACTATTGCAAGTATGCACTATAGTTGAATAGGCTCAAAGTTTATAGTTCTGGGATATGAAAACTTGTGTTTTTTTTCCCCTTAATCACGGGCATTGGCCTGTCCAATCAACAAAAAAAAGACAGTGAATTAAAATTAAATTAGGTGTTGCATGTTGATTGGTTTACTCATAATATTTTATATTTTAAAATTTAAACAAGCTTTGTCAGCATTTTCCATTAAGCAAGACTAATAATATTAAAGTTGAGACTAAAAATACCATGTATAAACACAAAATGTAACATCCCATTTGAAAACAGCGGCAAATTTTTTGTAAAACCAGTGATCAGAGTCGAGCATTCTAGCAAGTGAGTAACTAAACCTTAAAGATATATAACCATAGTGTAATTGTTCTAATACAGTCATCTAATACCCAAAAGAAGGCAAATACATAAACTAGAAACATAAAAACTTCGTCTTGCATCCTACATCGTCTGCTTGCCTCTATCTTCACTCCTTGGTTCACCCGAACCTGAAGCTACAACTGAGATCCAATTTCCATTTGGATCTCAGGTAATGGTTAACCTTATGTTCAAATATCACAATATATAGGCAACAGATATTCATAACAACATAACAACATCTCAATACAAAAGCACACAGCAAATGCATGATCATAACATTGACAGAACATAAGCACAAAGCAGTATGTAAAGTCCCACAACATGTCTGCACATAACCAGTGCCACGATGGCCCATCGTGTCCTCAGCGCTAGGAAAACTCAACGGCGTTATCAAGACTATAACCCATATAAAGCTATATGCACAACTGACGACCCTAAGCAGAGCCTCAGTTATGAACGTATCTATCACATATATGTATATGAGCAGCATAAGAGTTAAGGTTACAATACGCGTTCGTACCTTTGTTGACGATATCTGGTACTTTCGTCGAAAAACGTTACGTTTGACAGCGGTACGACGGCGGTACAACAGCGGAAACAGCGGTTCGTGATTTCAGATATCTTATAAGGATAATATCACATTTATGAATCATAATAGGCATTTTAGGTACAAATTACCATTTTGCCCCTAATTTGATTAATTGGTGGTATTTTGCCAAATCTTCGCTATTTTGACTCTAATCTTTCAGAATTTTGACATAATTCTTCCTCCAACATATTCTTGAAATAAATATCATATTTATTCCTTAAACATGATATCTAAGCTAACTTGAAAGATTAGAGATTATTCTAGCATTCCTACTATAACTACTAAAAGAACTACTTAAACTAAAGACTAAGGACCAAAGAACTTACCCAAAGCTTTGTTATGAACTTCTTACTCCTTCTCCAGAGCTTCTCTCTCTAACTTCTCTCTACGATTTCTTGTGAAATGGTGAAGAATGAAGAGAAATGAATGGCTATTTATAGAAACACCGAATGACAATTCCGTAATTTCTTTGAACTTCGTCTGGACAGATTCTGACCGTTGGATTGCACTTTTTGAAATGGGCTGATCTGGGCCTTACACCTCTCTATGATGACATCATCATGAGTCATCAAAGTGATGTCATACCTGCATCATCTCTTGATTTATGTGTCTTTATCTGATAAAGTTACCTGTTAGGTGTCGTATTCGCATAATTTTGGGAAAACTCAAAATTCTGGAAGCAAATCCCTGAAGGTCTTTTCTTCCTCTTTCAAGTTACTTGGGTCAACTAAATTTTTGATCCCATTAAGGACATTTCATTGTCTGCTGAATATTTCGGCCAAACGCCGTCGGCTACGGAAATTGTGTCTGCCGACGTCAACTTCTGGATCATAAATCACTCGTTCATAATATGTCCAGATGTTTACCAACTTATCCCCGGATTCCATTTTATGAATTATTTTCTATAGGTTTTCACTTCCACTATTTGTCTTAATTTCACAAAATATCTTCTTGGCTCTATCTCATGATCACTCCGTCGGTTACGGAAATGACTTCGGAGATAGGCCACTCCGAGGTAAAAATTCACTTGTCTATAATATACTTTGACTCTAGAAACTTAGTTCATGGTTTTCTAGGTAGCATTTTATTTCTATCCGTGGTCATTTATCCTACTTGCTTTTTACCATTATAATATTATTTAATTGCAAAATATCTTAGATATTTATTATTATTATTATTATTTTAATTTCCATTTTAATTTTTCTTTATTTTTCTTCATAATTTTCGTTTATATATATATATATATATATATATATATATATATATATATATTATAATTAATTTCCACCTTTTTCTCTTTATCTTATGTCTAAACAATAAGCCATTAATTATCTAATTAATCACTTATTAATTGTTGACAATTTTCTTAATTAGTAATAATTATTATTTCACAACTATTTTACTGACATTGGTAATTTATGTACCATGCATAATATTAAAAATCATGGGGTCCAATATGATCCCCCAATACTTTTTGATTTTTCTCCTTTAATTTTTCCAAGGTAATAATTTAATAAATTACCTAAATTAGAGACAACATACTTTCTAATTTTTAATAAATATTTAGTTGCCTTTTAGGATTTGTCATCATATTCTTAGGATGTTTTATGGTCCTAAAATGCATTTTTCACATTTTTGGCAATAAATTCCATTTAACTTTCTTAAGTATTTTCCTTTGAAAATAGACTAATTATATAATATTTTGAGACCATAGTCATCATAAATGAACATTCTTATTGCTATAACATAATACTCCAGATAATAGTTATCCGGGTATTACACAAAACTATACTTTAGCACTATTATTATTATTGTTGTTGTTGAGATCCAAATTATTCTTCTTGCGCCCTAAATATTGTGACTTTTGCCCTTAAACTAAAATCTAATGTATTTTACAAAATGTTTAATTTGTATCAGCGAAGTTGCTAAGTTGTTTACCCTTTAAATATGATATGCTATACTGAGGGTGAGCCTTTGAGCAATATTAAAGGTTGCTGCTATGTACACCTCACCTTATGATGCACGGGGTCGCCCTTACAATAAGTTAGACTAAAAATTATAATTATAATTTTTTTTCTTAAAAAATTACTAGCCTAATCTTGATTTACCAGTTATAAAAGATTAGCTCTTTTCATTAGACTTAATTTTGGTCAATGACGGTCTTGAAATTTTCAAACACATATGACAAATAAGAAAGTTGTGATAAATGGAGTAGATCAGAGATCTAATATTCAAAACAGTGGCTACCAATATAACCAAAAAAATAATAATAAGCAAATAAAAAAAATGTATAGGTATTATATCTTCTTTAATTCTCTTGTTTGCGAATACCATTTGGAAGTTTTTGAGAAACTTTGTCATGGCCTGCAATATTGCGTCCCCCAAAACATGTAATGATAAACACAAAGCTATTGAGATAAGTATCAGGATTAAAAAAAGTTTGGCTTATGTTTTGTTTTGTTTTTTTTTTGTTTTTTGTTTTTTTTTTTTGCCATGAACAAGAACCAATAAGAAAACAAGAAACAAAAACCAAAAGACAAAAATGTTCCGGCAGGCATTTAGAAATAATTTGAATTTTCTCTCTTCTTCCTAGAATATATTCCTTTGATCCTTAATATAAAACATATTTGGAAAGTTGATCTTGATCTTCAATATAAGACATAGTTTTTATTGTTTATCCCTATTATTATTTTGTCAATATTTTTCTAATTTACCCCTATGTTAGAAAATATATGTCATATTAATTAACTTACCTAACTTCTTAATCTAATCTAATTAGATATATATGTCTTACATTAATGACCGGTGGAAGTACTTACCCTTGGTTGTCTTCAAAAATATGCCAATTGTTAGCATTGTAATCATCCCACCATAAAGACAAGTATTATATATACCTTATACCAGCAAGTCTTTTCATCACTCTTCATTCTTTATGAGATAAACAGCTTGTTGAGTTCTCTCTTCAATATTTAATATACCAGCAAGATAACTAATTTATGGATATTAAAAAAAATTAATTAAGATAGTTATTAAAAATAAATATGTGTTAGTTTTTCTAAAATACTTTTTCATGTATGTATATTAGAACTACCTCTTGATTAAAACCTCATTAATATTTGGAATTACTATGGACACTGATAAATCCCAATTTTCATATAATTTATCTCGCCTCATTCATTTATTTTGGGGACTATTTTAAGCTAATTTGGATTTATTAGATAATATTCGGGTTATTAGCCAATTTTAGGAAATAATGTAAATCTTAGTTAATCATGAGATTATTGGGCTTAAATTAATATTTTGATCATTATCTTATGATTTAATAATATTTCTAAATATATGATAGATCACGATTTTATTTAATTTCTGCCAATAAAAAATATATTGGAAAATCTTATGATGTAGAAGTTTTTAGAGAAGTCAAAAGGAAATCCAATGATAAAATTTTATTGGGCTTCTTAGATTTTAATGGGTTCAAGTGAATACCCATATCTCCCCTCTCCTTCCTATAATTAACCTAGCAGCTGTTTGAAACAATCATCACGACGTGGAGGCTGGAGACCGAAGACGCATACACCACGAGATTGAGATTGAGACGTAGCCGAAAAGGGAATTTGATGCTACAGGAATTAGGATTCATTAATAGGTTAAGGTGCAAAAATACCCATGAACTTTCACCCAAAGTGCATCCAGAACCATATGCTTTTTTTTTTTGGGCAAAAATACCCATGAACTTTCAAAAAGAGTGCAAAAATACCAAATCCGTTAAAAGGACCTAACTGCCGTCAATTTCTATGCTGGGGCCCACATTATTGTTGTGAAGGTTCCAAAATACCCTCAATGAAAAAAACGACAACCCTGGAATTCCTTGCCCAAGCATCAGACAAGACATACACAATAGAATATCAATCTCAAAAGCATTTTGCGACATAACGAAGCATAAATCACGGATTGGATTCACAGAAGGATAAACCAATCTCAAAAGATGTAAAAAAAAATGCAGATGAAGAATCAAATCAAACTCAGAACAAGGCTGATTACAGGCCACAAATTGAAGGCAAAAATCAAGGCATGAAGAACATAGAACATAAATCAACCAACAAATCTTTCAAAAAAGCAAAAATAGCAAATCAGAAAATAATTAGCAAACTAAAAACTTTATCTATGATAAGCTTCGACCGAACCAAAAGAGAAGAGGGAGCAGATGAAAAGGGATCTAGGTTTTTAGCTGACCCAGATCAAGAAGCCGTCGTCAGCGGTGAAGACCCACGATGATGGTTTGTTGCGTGTCTTTGAATTGATCCATAGCCAAGCCACTGAAAATTGATCCACACCCTCATCCACCGATCAGTGAAGACGAGGAAGAAGACAAATCGTCACTATGTTTGTTTCACCGCCGTCGTTAGTGGAGAATGCCACCACCATAATCTCGAGGCCGATGATGAACAAGGGGTGGGAGGAAGAGGGGGCTGCTATCTCATCGTACATATCTAGGTCGACAATGAACAGGGGGTGGGTAGAAAAGAGTTTTTTGGAGTTAGGGGCATTTTGGTAACTTTCTTGACAATTACTAAGGCCCACAACATAAAAGAAACAGCAGTTAGGTCCTTTTAACGGATTTGGTATTTTTGCACTCTTTTTGAAAGTTCATGGGTATTTTTGCCTAAAAAAAAAGCATATGGTGCTGAATGCACTTTGGGTGGAAGTTCATGGGTATTTTTGCACTTTAACCCTAAATTAATTATTCATTCCAATATTCACGCACAGCCTCTCAATTCCAATAGTCTCTCACGGGACCCACGCCATTACTCTTCCTGCATCTATTGAATCCAATATCCATCAATTTGATCAAATGGCCGTGAGTTGCATAATCTTTGGGGTAGGAAGGACAATTTTCATAGCTACTTAAATTCTTGTGGGAGATAATTTGGGAGGAGCATGGATGAAGTTAGGGCCTAGAGCTTACACTTGAAGATCACACGGGAGTGTTTTTCCTTTTATTGATTTAGTTTAAGACTTAGGATTATTTAGTTTTAGATAATTTTGAGTTGTTTTCTTGAGAACAATCTAGTTTTAGATTGTAAACATATTATTTAGTTTGGATTAAATTGATAATTTGGATTTAAAGTGTGCTTAAAATAATTGTTGAGATTTTTGTTTGCAAACCGTTTGTTTGTCAATTATATTATTAATTGGGTTTTCATTATTAATGTAATTGTCAATTTACATTTATCCTCTTAATTTTTTAATTAAGTTGGTTAATTGTCTAGTTGTTTAATTAGGCCATTGTAAACAAGATTTCTAAGATTATTTTGGAATTAAATGTTATTAGTTTTTAATGAGTTTAACTAGCCACCGTTTATTCCATTATGAGTTTTCTAATGGAATATGTGTTATTGAGCTTGAGGGTTTCCTATGTTTCAATTAGGTAATTGAACTCACTAATTTCAATCTCTCATTAACCTCCCTTTGATCTAATTAATTAATATGGGCTAAGAAAATTAACTCCATGTGAATCCTAAGTTGTCCCCTTGATCATCATAATTGAACTAAATCTTTATTATTTTACTTGCTTTTAATCAATCTTTTTATTAGGATTTTAATTCTTCTCTCATAAGAAAAACCCCCCCAAAAATTCCATTCAAAATTCATATAGATTAGTCTCATCTTCATATAGGTTTTAGAGTCAATTGCATTAGTAATTTAGTTAATTAATTACATATGGGTAGTAGTGTTTTGTATTCTAGTTTATGTCCATTTACATTCCACGGCATCTTTTGTCACTTGAAAGTTAGTCCTAAAGAAAACCCACAGCTTGCTCCTTAGGAGAATGACTTAGGTTGACCCTAAACTGACTAATTAATTAGAACTTAATTTAATTTATCGCTTTAACGACAAAAACAATTCATCAGATACTTTTGAGAAAAGATTATAAAGGTAAAATATACCATTTATCCTTTAACTTTGTACAAGAGTTTAGTTTGGTCTTTAAACTTTTTTTTCAAAAAAAAAAAAAAAGAAGAAGAAGAATTTTCAGTCCTTAATATGTGACTATCGTTAAAAAAAAAATGGTGATATTGAACTTTTAATGTTAACAAGACATTGTCAAAAGCTAACATATAGAGTTTAATTTTTTTTTTTTTAAATGATGATTATTGTTAAAAAAATTATAATAAAATACTCAGACCACTTTATGTTTTGTCTTAATTTTACATAACCCTCTTCTATTTTCAAAACACACACTTAGGTTCAAATCGTTAACTCCATCAGAAATATTCCATGAATAGTCTAAAAAATTATTCTTAATTAAAATTTATGTTAAAATAAAATTTTATTCACTAATTTTCCTTTTAACTTATGAAATCCCTAATTCCTCAGCCTAAACAATGAAGAGAAGTGCCCACATGGAGAATTATAATAGCAAAAAAGGTATAAAATTCGTGTTTTCCCCCCTTTAAATGCCCATCGAGACTATTTATCATATCAACATGTTTAAAGTTTTCTTTTAAATTATTTTGTATGATCAAGAGCTTTTTTTCCCTTAATTCTATTTTTTATACAAATAGTTATTTGGTTTGTAATACCCTAAAATTTGACTTAGGGTAAATATCATAAATTGGTAGAATATACCTATTGAAAATAGATGAATATGAGATCTCAAACACCTTGTATTGAATTTATCTTATTATTAGGACAATTTCTCCTAAGATTAAATAATGTGCGAAAAGGTCCCTAAAACATTAGATAATTTGCAAATAGGTCCCTGAAATATTTATGGGTTATAAAATACCCTGAAAATATTATAAAGAGGTAAATAAATATTTATTTGAAATAGGGAAGAATATTGTCCCTAATTTAGGTAATTTATTAAATTATTACCTTGGAAAAATTAAAGGAGAAAAATCAAAAAGTATTGGGAGACCATATTGGACCCCATGATTTTTAATATTATGCATGGAGCATAAATTATCTATGTCAATAAAATAGTTGTGAGATAATAATTAATCTCAATTTAGAAAATTGTCAACAATTAGTAAGTGATTAGTTAGATAATTAATGGCTAATTGTTTAGACATAAGATAAAGAGAAAAAGGTGGAAATTAATTAATTAATATATATATATATATATATATATATATATATATATATATATAACCGAAAATTATGAAGAAAAATAAAGAGAAATTAAAATGGAAATTAAGAAACAAATATCTAAGATATTTAGTAATTTAATAATATTATAATGGTGATATTTTATATGGGATAAACGAGAACGGATAGAAATAAAATCCTACCTAGAAAATCATGAACTAGGTTTCTAAAGTCAGAATATATTATAGACAAGTGAATTTTTATCTCAAAGTAGGCTATCTCCGAAGTCATTTCCGTAACCGACGGAGTGATCATGAGATAAGGCCAAGAAGATATTTTGTGGAATTAGAACAGATAGTAAAAATGAAAACCTGTAGAAAATAATTCATAAACTGAAATCCGAGGATGAGTTGGTAAAAACCAGAGTATATTATGAATCAGTGGATTTTTATCCAGAAGACAACGTTGTCCGACGTTATTTCTGTAACTGACAGCAGTTGTCCGAAAATGTTCGGCAGGCAACGGAATGTCCTTAATGAGATCAAAAATTTAGATAACCCAAGTATCTTGAAAGAGAAAGAAAAGATCTTCAGGACCTTGCTCCCAGAATTTTGAGATTTCTTAAGATTACGCGATTTGGACACCGAACAGGGAACTTTATCAGATTAAGGCACATAAAGCTAGACGATGATGCAGTGCATGACATCATTTTGTTGACTTTGAAGGCAAAATGCTAGGTGTAAGGCCAAGATCATGCCACCTCAAAGAAGTGCGATCCAACGGTCAGAAACTAACCAGACGAAGTTCAAAGGAACTACCAAAATACCATCCACTTTTTCTATAAATAGCCTTCACCTTTCTCTTCATTCTTCACAAATCCTAGAGCTTTCTAGAGAGAGATTTTAGAGAGAAGGAGGAGTCTGTAGAAATAGCAAAGTGTCGGGTAAGTTCTTCGGTCCCTAGTCTTTAGTCTTAAGTTCTTTCAGTAGTTATAGTAGGAATGTTAAGTAGATCTTTAGTTTTTCAAGTATGATCTAGATATCATGTTTTAGGGACAAATATGATATTTATTTCATAAATATGTTGGAAGAAGAGATATGTTAAAATCTTGGAGAAATAGAGTTAAAGTAGCGAAGCTCTGGTGAAATTCCACCGATTGGTAAGGGTAGGGGCAAAATGGTAATTTGTACCTAAAATGCCTATTATGATATCAAATATTAGTAAATGTGATATTATCATTATAGGATATCAGTAGTCTTGTTCCGCTATCATTTCGCTGTCGTTCCGCTGTTTTCCGTCAAAAGTACAGTTTTCCGTCAACGTACTAAACGCTCGTCAACGAAGGTACGTTCGCGTACTGTAACACTAACTCTGATGTCTATTGTATGCATATATGTGGAATGTGTGTTGTATGTATAGAGTGTTTATACTGTGGAGTGCATATAAAGGTTAGAGGGTATCTGTAATGCTAAGAGCGATATGTCCATATGCTGGGAGCGATATGGTTGCATGCTGGGAGCGATACATATGCATTGGTTGTGATAGATCGTTTGTATATGCTGTTGATGTTATGGTATATGTCGTCCATGTATTGTGTATGTAAACATGAGGTTAACCGTTACTTGAGGTCCGGTGTGCTGGATCTCAGCTCTCCATATAGCTTTAAGGTCAGGAGGACCAAGGTCCGTGGATAGCGGCAAGTAGCCCACATAGAAGACCCAGTTGAAGACTTCCTTTCGTTGTTCTAGCGGAAGCCTTTCCATTGCTGTTTTAATTCACTTTTGAACCATGCGGTTACTATACCGCTATTGTATCTAGCCAGACTTACGGCATTTTGAAATACAAGTATCAGTTATTCTTCCGCTCAAATGCTCTACTCTGATGATTTGAGATGATGATTTTAAATGAAAAAAAAAATTATATTGATTTTGAAAAGTTAGGATGTTACATGGTTGATGTTTATAAATGTTTAAAGAAAAAAGATGTGTTCAAAAATTAGAAATGATTTTTATAATATCTTTAACTTATTTTATTTATGCTATATGATGATAACAAAAATGTGTTTGAAATATGTTTTTACTCAAAAAAAATTATAATTTGAGATCAATGATGTTAACATTAAATGACTAAAAAAAAGTGCTTTTTAAAGTTAAGATCGATCAAACTGACACCTTTTATAAAGTTATAATTTTGCTAATTATAAATTTAAAAGATAAAATAGATTGAGATCTTATATCTAAAATCAATGTAAATTCCCATCTAGCTTTTATATATAAGAACATTTTAGGGGGGAGTAATTACTATAAGGTCCCTAGGAAGGGAACATCTTAGATAAAGTCCTATAACAATTGATCAATATGTAATGACAAGTTCTAATATGAAAAACAATGACAAGTGGATGCTACTATAATTGGTACTTTTGATAATTAAACTCTTTCTTGGAGCCTTTATAAAATTCCCCCAGTATTTTATTACAACCACTTAGGGCCCGTTTGGTATGGAGAAGATTTAAGGAGGGAAAGAAACTTGAAGGAGGGAAAGGAATGAAAAGGAAGATTGAAAGGGAATTTAAAAAGTTGAGTTGTTTGGTAGACATGGGAAGGGAACTTAAGTTGAGGGAAAATGAATTATTTGATATAAAGAATTGGGTGTTGATTAAGTGGGAAGGTAATATGAAATTCCTAAAATACCCCTTGGACATTCGAACGAAAAAGTTACGTCTGAATGTAATAGGTATCCAATCGCCTGTGTTCGAATGTTAAATCTAACAGTGGCTTGAGGTTTACATTGTTAAACAAACTCGACGTTAGAAGATGAACCAGAGCACCGAGGAGAACAGAGTGTTTCGACTCTCTTCCATCATATTTGCTTTCTTCTTCCTCTCTATCAAGAACTATCGCCAGAGAGGAAAGGAATGTCGCCGGCTACGATGATGAAGAAGTTGAGAGTCGCTGGCGATAGAAATGGAGAAGGAAGGCAGAGGGAGGAAGGATTAGATATGATTAAACTTCTGCTTCCCCAACCGTTATCTCACACAGATCCATTGTTGATAGGGGTTTTTGGTCCACCAATTTCATTCTCCCAGGAAACTTTCACAATCCCACCACTTTTGGAAGGATTCAATATTCCCACCTTTATGGGAAGATGGCGCCATGAGGGAAGTCATCTTTCTAGGAGAGCTACGCACCAAACGGGTTAAATGAGTGGGAACCCTGTTAACTTCCCTTTCCCTTCCGTGAAATCAGCCTAACAAATAGGCCCTAAGTGTTCTCCGCCCCCAACCCCCCCCCCCCACTTCACTTTCTCCCCACAACAAAATACACACACACATATTTATTTATTTGTTTGTTTGCGTATAAAAGCGAATCAATCAATGGTCTAGTGTCGATGATCTGCCAAACAGCTTATAGAGGTATAGAGAAAACTGAGAGAGAGATCATCAGAGATTGAAATCAACATCAATTATATCGATAACATGTATGTAACCAGGCCTCTTTCTCTATACTTAAAGAACGAACTTGCTCTAACTCTTCCACCTCCGGATCATAACTCCGGTTATCTTGTAATCTCCGATGCAGAATCAAAGATTCTCTTGCGTTTGCAAAGTGGTAATCAAAGAATGAAGCGTCTACCTTTCTTTCAAAATGAGGACTTCATCGTTGATTCCTATGCTGATGGTGAGACCCACCAAGTCCTCTTCATTCCAGTTTTGAATCGTCCATTGTCTGATAATCGCTACTATGTCATGGGTAGAGACCCGGTGGATAGGTATGTAATGACTCATTTTCTTCTTTATCTGGTTTATTTCGCTGTTTGCTATATACTAGAAACCAGGTTAATTAATTGATTCCCCAACTCACAGTTTTGCTTAATTAACTTCGAATTTAAGCTTCGTAATTTGTATGACTTTTTAAAAGGAAAACAAGATTATAAATTAAACCTACAATTTTATGGATATTTCTTTCAAAAATCATAAAAATATAAAATCGCACTTTTTCATGACTATGAAATTCCAGATGGTCTCTCATTTATTTTATCATAAACTAATTAATGATCAACATAATAAGAAAGAAAAAAATTGGGAAGGTGGAACATTATATGGGGCGTTAATCAAAGAGTTGGGGCCATTAAAAACATCAAACCATTAAATAGTTTTTTTTTTTTTTTTATATGGTTATTTGATTAAATCACATTCAAGTATTGTCGGATCCATTTGGAAGGAGCTTTCCCATAGGCATATTTTAAAGGGGGAATTACAAATAGGTCCCAATCAAGAGAAAAATCACATGCAAGTCCCTTGAAATTATCAAATTGCATTAAAGTCCCATGGCATCTATTTTTAAAAAAAAAAATCAAATTTTTAAAAGACATCTTTGCCCCTATTAATTTGAGCCGATGACAAGTCATTGAGCAACTAATGACAAATCCTCAAGTTGTTAGTGACACTCTAACTTGTCATTAGTTGCTCAAATTAACAAGGGCAAAGTGGTTTTTTCCTCAATTCAAATTAATCTAGCCCAAATCCTATGGGATTTCAATGCAATATGATGATTTTCAGGGACTTCTTATAATTTTTTCTCAAGGACTCCTGTGAAATTGCCCCTTTTTATTGAATAGCTAACTTTGTTGAAATGGGTAAATTAAAACAGCTAAAAACACAATGATGTGTGTTTGTGTGTGTGATGGATCAACGTAATGATTTGTAGGAACTTAGCAGCCACAAGCTTAAGAGAAGATGAATTAGGCAAGTGTTGCGGGGGATGTTTCATGGATCATTTTCCATCTTGTCCTTTGAATCCTTTCAACTCATATCAACAATTTGAGATAATCCAGAAGCCTCGTGATCGCTTCCAAGCCAAGTCCATGGCCCCAGATGGAGTCCCTCCATTGTACTTGAGCGAACCATGGAAGGCCTGCATATCTAGTACTCATCGCTACCCTTTGCAAAAAGCTTTAGGCCTCAATTCTTCCTTACGTGCTCAATTACCTCATTTCAACTTTTCATCCTCTCATGATCATTCTGAACCAGTCATTGTTGGAAAATGGTAAGTTCGGTAATGCATTTAATGTGTAGAATCTGAATATATGTTGTGTGTTCTAAGTCACCTATTAGAAGTATGACAAGTAAAGTGCGGTTTATAACTTTAAAGGAAGCTCCCTCCTAAAAGATTAGTCTGTGGGTGAGAACACATGATGACTACCCACAAGAAGTTGGCACCCACATTGCCTCATAGATTAGTCTTTTATGATTAGGCTATGCCTTTAAACTTGTGGTCTCGTAACAATTAATGTATATTTTCTGAATTTAAATTCATGGATGTTACAGGTATTGTCCTTTCATGTTCGTGAGGGACAAAGGGCAGAAAACAACATTCTATGAGATGACATTGGAGCAAAAATGGGTTCGGTTTTTCTCAAAGGAAAATGATAACAGTACGGGAGAAAAAGGGGTGCATGTGGAGGTTGATGTTCAAACAAGAGTGGCGAAAATTGCCGAGAAAAAAGATGTTGTTCGAGAGAAAAGAGATGAGGCCTCTAGATTTGTGTGTTTTATTGGTTATGATCGTCATAGGAGAGAAGAGGTAGTAGGGTTGAGCGAAGTGATTATGGAGAGAATGAAATGGGAAGAAGAAAGTGTTGGATGGGTTGGTGGAACCAATGGAAACGAAAAGCTGGTAAGAGTGGAGGAGTTTGAGGGTAGTGGCACTTGGAGGAAATTTTCATGTTATTTGCTGGTTGAGAGTTTTGTTTTGAAGAGAAAGGACAACAGCTCTGTCATTTCTTTTGATTTCAATCACACACACCAAGTTAGATGCAAATGGGAGTGACACTTTCTACATATATTCTTATTGTATGCTTTACCATCTAGGGTTTCCCCTTTAATTATGAGATAATACATTTTCATAAATATTTTCATGGAGTTTTCAGATAAGCAAGCTCAATACTTTTATCATATATACTTGCTTCGGTCCACAATATAAATCAGTTATTTCTAGAAGAATTGCTTGATTCATAATATAAATCATTTGGAGAGTAAATAATATTTATTTATCAATTTTTTTTACAATTAATGCTTAAATATGACTTTCTTTATTTTTCAATTTAAGACAAATTTAATGAATTAACCATCATTTTTTTATTCTAGTGAATTAGTTAAAGTGACTTATATTAGAGATTAGAAGACTACTTATATAATATTCAACAGTGTTAGGTTAGATTTAAGTATTCTAGTATGTTAACAAAAAGCAGCCTATTACAATATTTTTTTAATTCAAAATTAATATTGTTAGAGTTATTGCCATTGTCAAAAGTGATAAATGAAGACTCTTAATCACTACCAGAAAATCTAGATTTTGCGACGGAAATAATTTTCCGTCGCAAAATTCCAAAAATTTGCGATGGAAAATTATTTCCATCGCAACAAAACGAAAATTTGTGACGGAAGAAAATTTCCGTCGCAAAAAAAAAATTCAAAAAGAAAAAAAAGTGTCCAGAGTCCTATTTTGCGACTGAAAACATGTCTGTCGCTGGCCCCCGCAAGGGCCAGCGACTGAGCCCGTCTCCCGTCGCTTGCCTCCTTCGTCCCCCCACCCCCCAAAATCGCCCCCCCCCCCCCCCCCGGGGCGACAGCCCCCACTACAAACTGCGGCCCCCACCCCCCAATTAGCAACCCCTCCCCCCGACAACCTCCCCCTCTGCCACCCCCCAATCAACCCCTCCCCCTCCAGCAGCCCCCCATCTTGGCAAACCCCCCCCCCCCCCACGGCCCTCCCCACCTCTGACCCCTCCCCCCATCCAAGCCACCAACCGCCAACCCCCCTAACCGTCGACCCCCTCCCTCCAAAACGAACCCCCCTCCCCCAAAATTGACCCCCATTGCTAGTAAACCACTCCCTTCTCCAGCTCGTCTTCCAGTTGCTGCCTAGTTGAGTCAGCATTATTCCTGTTGCCTAATCCTTTCAAGTTCCTTGTATTATTTTTTATGATATTAAAAATAATTTAGTTCTTTTATTTTATTTTTCCTTTAAATTAGCATATTTTTGTTTGTTGTTTGATGTTAATGACCTTAGATATGTTGGTATTTATTGTGGTAACCTAGCAGAAAAATTATTGCTATACAAGATCTACTATTACAAAAAATTGGTTTGATTTATATCGATGTTAATGACATTAGATATGTTGGTATTTATTGTGGTAACCTAGCAGAAAAATTTGTGCTATACAAGATCTACTATTACAAAAAATGCGTTTGATTTAAATTGATGTTAATGACCTTAGATATGTTGGTATTTATTGTGGTAACCTAGCAGAAAAATTTGTGCTACACAAGATCAAAATGCATTAAATCTAAGTATTTCTTATGATTTAAATTGGTGTCATTAGAGTCATGTTGTAAGTTTTTACACTAAAAATTGTATCTTATACGCTTTACTTGTTGTGAATTTTTTATCACTAATTGTTATTCTTTAAAACATCAAAGTAATTTTAATTTTTTATAGGATTAAGGTGCAATTTTACCAATAAACTATTGGCTCAGGAGCGTCCAGCACAATTAACTATTTAGGGTATCTTAAATACAAAGGAACAATTGAAAGGGAGCGTCCAGCACAATGCCGTTAGGGAGAGGCTAACGTCGTTTTCTGAGTTCACGCAAAAATTACAGAATAGGACCCATATGTTTATGAAACTATGTTTTAGCCCAAAACATTCAAAAAATTTTATTTTAGTCCCTCTAGGTACTTTATATGGAGGGACTAAAGTGAAAATTATAAAAATTTTATGGGCTTAAAAGATAATTTTCTAAAATTTTGGGTTATTTTCTGTAATTTTTAGTGATCTAAATCCGCCCCTGGTTAAAGGCTTTTTTTTGGACCTTAGCTTGACCTTTCTGTGGCCTATTAAGGAGGCCTGTAATTTTAAAAATTTTGTAACCAACCTAACAGACCACAAGCCTCACCTCAAATAAGTCTATTTCAAATAGGGCAAAAACATAATTACTTTAAACAGGTAAAAAACAGACATATTTTAAACAGACTGTTAGATGTAAGTCTGTTTTCGGCCTGTTTAAAGTAGGTATGTTTTCACCGTGTTTGAAGTAGGCTTGTTTTGAGGTGAGGCCTGTGGTTTGTTAGGCTGCTTACAAAATTTTTAAAATTACAGGTCTCTTTAATAGGCCATAAGCCAGGCTAAAGCCCAAAAAAAGGCCTGTAACCAGTGGCGAATTTTGGGGGGTAGGGATAGCCCCAAAAAAATTACAGAAAAGGACTCAAAGTCTTAGAAAATTATCTTTTAGCCCCAAAATTTTGTTATAATTTTCACTTTAGTCCTTCCATATAAAGTACGTAGAGGATAAAAAAAATTAATTTTTTGGGTTTAAATATAGTTTCATAAACACTGGGTCCTATTCTGTAATTTTTGCGCACGTGGAGGGACTAAAATAAAAATTTTCCAAATTTTTGGGGCTTAAATATAGTTTCATAAACATCTGGGTCCTATTCTGTAATTTTTGCGTTAAATCAGCAAACGGACTTTAGCCTCAATTTAACGGCGTTGTGCTAGACGCTCCCTTTTAATTGTTCCTTTGTATTTAAGATACCCTAAATAGTTAATTATGCTGGATACTCCTGAGCTAATAGTTTGTTGGTAAAATTGCACCTTAACCCTTTTTTATATTACATTTCATTCAATTTATATTAATTTAATTTTTGTATAATTAGCTTCAATTGATTAGAAATAGCATTATTTCTATATTAAATTATTTATAGCCGAATGGTTTAATTAAGTGGCAATTGGTTGAGATAAGGGGTCAGTTGTATTAGCCACTTATTTATATTTGAGTCATGTTTTGTGGACTGGGGTATCTTCCCACTCTATATATTTGTGTAGGGTTTAGATTGTATAAGTATGGACGGCCATCGTGATAGGAGTTGGATGTACAATCGTCTAACTGAGAAGAGATAAATAACTCGAGCATTCCAAGACGGTCTGGAAGAGTTCATTCAATTTGCTTTGGAACACTCAACTAATTCAAGTAGATACCTCAGGTGTCCCTGTGCCAATTGCGATGTTTAAAATTGCAAGAGCAGAACATGGTCAAAATCCATTTGTATAAAAAGGGATTCATGAACAATTATAAATGCTGGGAATATCATGGCAAAGTCCGACAGACACCGAGTGGATATTACTTTGGAGCAGTAGTCATCGAGGCAACCTTAATCAATACGAATAGTTGGTGATGAATGTTGCGGGACCATCGATTGGACAATATTTTGATCCCTTTACTCATGCTGAACCATCATACATGCAAGAAGAGACTGATACGCATAATCAACCATGTTATATGGGAGAGGATCATAATCCGGAAGTTGATAGGTTCTACAAAATGCTTCAAGATGTGCAACAACCATTATGGGACAGTTGCAAACACATTGAAAGTAGTGAGCACTCATCGCTTTCGGCTACCTTAGCAACACTAAGCTTGAAGACTGATCACCATATGAGTGAGAGGAATTATAACGAAATGATGCAGATCATGAGCAAGATTGCTTCGAAAGAGAATAATTTGCCGAAGGATTTCTACCAAGCAAAAAAAAAGGTTAAAGAGCTTGGGCTTAGTTGTGAAAAAAAATCTGTTGTTGCCCTAGAGGATGTATGTTGTACTACAAAGATGATGCTGAGCTAACCAAATGCAAATTCTGTGAACATAACATATACAAACCTATGACTAAAGAGAGGAAAACGGACCATCAACCATTCAGCAAGATGTGGTACTTTCCCCTTGTGCCCAGGCTTCAGAGATTGTATTCATCAAAGCAAACAGCTGCGCACGTGAGATGGCATGAGGAGCATCGCAGGGATGAAAAATTTGTGACACATCCATCCGATGCGGAAGCTTGGCTTAAATTTGACGAGGTGAATCCTTTGTTTGCATTGGATCCCCCTAATGTCCGTCTTGGATATGTTCAGATGGGTTTGCTCCTTTCAACCAAACGGGCAGGAGGTATTCCTGTTGGCTAGTGATTGTGACTCCATACAACCTCCCACCTTCCATGTGCATAGGACAGGACTCCTGTGGATTTGTCCTCGTAGTGATCTAGAGTAAGTCATGTAAAGTTACTGATAATGTTACGAGGTTTTTACTTTTATTTTGTATGTTAACATTTACGTCATTTCCTCTGCATCAAGATTTAAGCCTTATAATCAAGTCACAAATATCGTGTCGGGCCAAATATTCAGCAATTTCAATCAACCGTAGGCCAATTGGAAAGAGATTCTTGAGAATTATCGAGAAACTTGGTTCGAGGAGTTCTTGGTAAGTTTTGTAAATTATAGTTATTAATTTTGTTATGCAAATGCAAACTGATCAGGTATATTTATACTTTAGAGCACTAATTGTCCGTAATTGATTTTCAGCATCACTTTAGGTGGTTGCCTGAGCATCGAGAAACATTGAAAAAAGCTTACAATCACAAGGGAAGCAGGTGGTTATCTGATAGGTTTTATAAATTGCGACACGATCTAGGTAAGACTGATTGGATTCAACCTGAGACTTAACAACAATTACTTCAAATAGGGCCCATATGGATAGACCATCATATACTGGGGGCTCCATCCCATACAACAAGCATCGACGAAAAACTGTGAGTATAGTCATTTTGAATTTCAGTATTTGATATTGTGTACTTTGAATTAATTAACTAGTGGTCATCATTTGTGATTGTAGGCACTGTCTAGGGAAGTTCCTGAAGAATCAGTTGAGTGGGCTACCTTTGAGCGGACCCATTCCCGGGAGTCTACCGATGGTACTAGGCACCATTGGATCAACGCCAGGTCACAACAATTTGCAGTGAGATATTTATTACTTTTGTTATTTGTTTCAGGCATCAACATATTTATTTCATTTCACATGCATTATCTGTGATCTATTCTTTTACTTGCAGGAAACCTATCAGAAGCTGACGCAGGATAGAGACTCCTAGAGTGAGGATGACCGCACATCCTCTCAGTCCGATAACGAGAGTCTATTCATTCAAGCTACAGGAGGATTTGATAAGAAAGGCAGACTCTTCAGGATGGGTGCCTTTGCGAGCCGGCTGAAGCCTACGAAGCACTCCTTACCGCGCAGTGAAGGTACTGATGCAGGTAAACATAATAAAACTGTTATACATTATTATATTTTCATTCCCTCGTCCTTTTAAATGAAGTAGAAAAAAATAACTCACTCTGCAATGTTGTTTTTTTTTGGATGAGCTTAGGAGGGTGAAGGCATTGTTGTAAGCGCAAGATGAGAGGATACGACAACAAGCAAAAGAGCAGCAGCGGACAAATGATGTAGTGAGGCAGCTGCAGCTTGTACTCCAGTCTAAGGGTATTTGACCGACTCCTGGTGGTGGTTATGACCATCTTAGTGACGATGATGATAATCATGTTGCTGCTTTATAGATTATATTTTAGTATCTATTATTCGCAACTTTATAACATATATATTTTGACTTTCTTATTGTAAAAAATTCTGTATAATTGTTATTTTATATTTTTATCATATGCAAAATTTATCTTGAAATTTATTTACTTTTTTAATGATTTTTATATTTTTTATGCAATATTATATATATTTTTTAATAATTTTATGTTTTATAAGTATATATATAAATATTTTTTCCGATTTCTTTTAAATTTAAATTTATTTTTTTAATTAAAATTATTTTTTTAGATTTTATTTTTTTAAAAAAAAAATTTTATTGTTTGCAACAAAATTTTTTCCGTCGCAATTGAGACAGAACATTTTCCGTTGCAATTGCGACAGAAATTCTTCCATCGCAAATTTCAAAATTTGCGACGGAATTGTATTTCCGCCGCAAATTGCGGCGGAATTTCAATTTTCCGTCGCAATTACAACCCTTTTTTAGCGATGGATGAATTCCGTTGCAAATTCTGTCGCAACACCATTTTGCGACAGAAAATTGGATTTCTGTGACAGAATTTTTCCATTGCAAAAAACCATTAATGAAGACTCTTTTATTCGGTCCAACTACTATTAATCGAGTTTAATAATTTTAGATTTAATAATTAAGAATTGGAATTTTGTTGGCCAAAAAACAAAAGAAAATCAAGCATTGGAGTTCTACCTAGCTCAACATGGGTCAAAAATCAATGAAGAATGAGGAGAATCATTGATAACGGGATGATGTTGACTATGATATCGTAAATTTGCCTTGGTCATGTGTTTGGAAACCTTCATTTTTAAAGAGATTAATTAATGCATATAGCATTGAAATTTTCAGACACAAAACGAAATTAAATTTCGTAAAGCAATTGAGGTGGGAATATAGCATTCTAATCATGATCAAATGCAAGTCTAAATTTTACTATTATTACGCCACATGAAATTTTGCCATGACAGCTCGCCCGGCAAAAATTTCTTACCATGACAGAAATTGCATTATATTTGCTTTTTGTTTTCTGCTTCGATATTCTTCATAAACATATAAACATGCGCGTACTGTACATATGACCAAACTAAATCAATATTTTATATTTTGATGGTTTGCAAAAAATTCATAAAAATAAAAATGACATTGCATTTTAGGAAGATGTATAATAAATCACAACTATTAAAATTTAATCTAATGATGGAGACATTATATAGAGAGGAAATAGATAAAGATATTCGTCCATAGGGGAAGACCAAAATTGTTTCATTTTATAATCACATAAAATTTTTTAAACTATATAATGCTTGAAATATAATTCTTAGAAAATTTTAACTTTCATTGAAATAATAAAATTTGGAACTATAAAATAAACTAAATTTATATTATGATCAAAATTAATAAATTTAATAATATAACAAAAACTAGAAAATATATAATATATATTAATATTAGTTTTGGGAAAATAAAAAAGTAAACTAGTTGATTCTTAAATAAGATTTATGTTAAGAAGGGGTAAGACTCATTTTTGCCTTGAAAATTTTATTGAGAAAGACGGAGTACGCAGCTAAGGTCCCCCAACCCCCCCCCCCCCCCCCCCCGGGATTTTTGCCCATGAAGTGAACAAAACGTAGAATTATCTTCCTAACCTCATGTTTACCCCAACAAACGTCGGCCACGAAGGGAGAGACACCAGGTAAGCTTCCACATTTGATATATATAATGGGATGCCAGGATGTTTATTGCAACATAATAATTTAGTGGATTGAAAAAAATTAAAGTCGTGCATTGAAAGGTTAGCTTTTAAAGTCTAACGGCCAAAACTCCAAATCCACTGTGACACTAGAGGTCGAGTAGAGAAGAGAAGACATAGGTGACTCGACGACATCTTTATAGCAAGTAGCAAGCAGAGGGTGTTGCTGTTAAGACTTGGAGCTAAGGTCGAAGAGGACCTGTCACTGTGGTAATCATGTCTCCTCTGAGCACATCATAGACTGAGCAAAGCCCATGGAGAAGATTTTTTGGCTGATGAAACTATTAACATGTAGGTTAATTAGTGTTTATTTAATTGATGGAAGTTAATGATTTGTATTTTATTAACGGTGCTGGTGGTCAAATTTGAATGGCGTGGGATAACGCACATGGTAGTGGTTGTGGGTTCTTCTAATGGCATGATAATGAAATGGGTTAAAGGTCAAGTGAGGTGATAAACGAGCTATTAAGGTGTGGATAGATTGTATGATAAAAATGGAGGCAAAGGAGAGGAGTTGATGATAAAGAAGCAGATGGAGATGCTGAATAAAAAATTTCTACTATTGTATTTGGTTATGAAGAAGCTTGACAGTAAGTAAATTGAGTGTCCGTTTGGATTAACTTTTGAAAATAACTTTTGGGATTTGTGAGGTAAACATGTGAGAGAAATTTTGTCTTAAATTTTGAGATTGGCAATTTGTGCATTGGTATTAACTTGGATGTAGTTTTGTTGTTTTATTTTGTGTTAGACAGCAATTTCTCTGCTCTCTTGCCAGCAATTGCTCTGGGCTGACTTTTTCTTATTTATTTGACTTCTGACTTAAGCCCTAACCCTTTCTCATCCGAGTTAATCATGCGTTTCAGCCACATCAGCACCTTTTCTTCTACGTATACGCCAGCTCCCACTCCACCGTTTTAGTTTGGATGCCATCGTGTCAATTAAAAGGTCAACATTACATTACGTGTAAGATTGGGGTGAGAAGAATGTTATGTTTTGTTAACTTCCTGGACAAAAATGCTCTTATAAAATTCCAAGTACCCAGTGGCAAAAATGATTCTTAACTCATTGATTTAAAAAAAAAAAAAAAAATCAATGGTGTAATGTAACTAGTTGGGGAAGAAAATAGTGTGATGTACTCCTCTTATCCTATTGAGGCACTTCCATCATCATGTTTCATAAAGATTAATAAAAGTCTTAAACTTCATTAACTTTGTATTAAAATACAACAACTTTTCAATTTTTCTTCTATTTAATATACATTATATGCTATGAAAGTAAAGTTAACACAATAAGAAATAATAAAGGGTTAATATGTGTTCAACACCCTAAAGTATTTTGTCATACGTTCATCACTCAAGTATTTTTTCAAACATGCCTAGCAACTTAAAGTTCCTACTTAAAAATATTTTAGGTGTTGGATATTCCTTCACGACTTTTCAGGAGTACATAGCAATGTTTAAATTGGTCCCTAAAAAAACCTTCAGGGGCAAAATGTCTTTTTCAAAAAAAAAAAATTTAAGGACAAAATTGTGCGAGGGTGCAAGATGCACCACAAATTATTATATTAGGATTCGAGACACACTTGAGAAATACTTTAAAGTACTAGGTACACTTTAATCCTATAAAATGAATGATTAAATTGTACATTCATATAAATTTTTTTTCCTCTTATAAATAAATCAAATAAGTTTTTCTCACTATGCCCCGACGAGTAACAGTTAAAGGAATGAAAATAAAATCTTAAAATTAGAGGAGAGGCTTGTGTGGGTAACATGTTTTTTTATTTTAATGATGATACGTACAAGTTTTCAAAATATAAGAGAAATCTCTATAATTTAGGTTAAATGCAGAGGAAGTCCGGATATTTTTTTAATGTGTGTGTATATATATTTGGGTTAAGGTGCAAAAATGCACATATGTTTTTCTGACAGGAGCATCCAGCACCATATGTTTTTTTCTTGTGTAAAAATACAAACGTGATTACGTTTTAGGAACAAAAGTCACATGGGTCGTTAGTTGATCAATGTTGATCATTAATTTAGACGAAAATAAACAGTAACTCCGCTGAAATTACCATTTCGTCCTTATTTTTAAGCTAAAATTATCATTTTGCCCCTAGTTTTAAATAATATTTTTAAAAAAATAAAACTAAAATAAACCTTTTCAGGCTCCACCACCAGTCACACCACCGCCGCCAGCTGCCCTCCCCACCTCCGGCGGCCGCTGACGACCGGCAGCCACCTCCGGCAACTTTTTTTTTTTAATTTTAAAAACTAAGGTTTTAAATATTTAAAAAAAAACACTAAAATACAGAGAAAGCTCGAAATCTCGATAAGAGAGATGCACACATTTAATATTAAACACTCTGAGACAGTATCTCCAAAAAGATTATACTTATGCTTAGAATAAAAGTATAGTGAGAACATGAACAACTACTACACATGTTACACACACACACACATATAAATCATTAATGATATAATTTTGAATGGTTAATCATTAATACTATTAACAGGTCAAGAAAAATCATTAATAATATTAACAACAATAATTTTCAGTATAAGAGTGGCAATGATTTTATTTCTAACGTAAAATCATTTACTTCAAGAGTTAAGGATAATATACCCCTATAGACATAAGAAGATATTCATGTTAATCTCAGTTTCCCGCAATCTTATTATTTGGGCCATAAGCCCAATAAGGCAAATTTCAGTAACAAAATACAATGGATGTTTCAAAAAATTAGATGTAATAATTTATTACTAGCCTAATCTTGATTTACCAGTTATAAAAGATTAGCTCCTCTCATTAGACTTAATTTTGGTCAATGACAGTCTTGAAATTTTCAAACACATTTGACAAACAAGAAAGTTGTGATAAATGGAGTAGATCAGAGATCTAATATTCAAAACAGTGAGTACCAATATAACCAAAAAAATAATAAGAAAATAAATAAAATAAATAAATTTATAGGTATTATATCTTCTTTAATTCTCTTGTTTGCGAATACCAGTTGGAGGTTTCTGAGAAACTTTCTCATGGATAATGTAGAGATATGTTGAATAACGTTCTAATCAAGGCATCATCAAGTCTTACATTTGACTATTTCATGGCCTGCAATATTGTGTCCCCCAAAACATGTAATGATAAACCCAAAGCTATTGAGATAAGTCTCAGGATTAAAAACAGTTTGGATCTTTCTTTTTTTTTTTTTTGGGCCATAAACAAGAAACAATAAGAAAAGAAGAAACAAAAACCAAAAGACAAAAGACAAAAATGTTCCGGCAGGCATTAAGAAATAATTTGAATATTCTCTCTTTTTCTTCCTAGAATATATTCCTATAATCATTAATATAAGACATATTTTGGAAGTTAATCTTGATCCTAAATATAAGACATGGTTTTTATATTTGTTAATATTTTTCTAATTTATCCTTATTGTTACTTTTTCAACAATAATCAAGGAGGGGATGAGGGAACTAAGGAATTAGATAAACTAGAGTATATCAGAAAATATATGTTATATATATTAACTAATTTAACTAACTTTATAATCTAATTTAATTGGGTATATATATCTTATATTAATGACCAGAAGGAGGGAGCACTTATTGTTGGTTGTCTTCAAAGATATGCCAATTGTTAGCATTGTAATCATCCTACCATAGAGACAAGTATTATACTCCCTCCGATCCTTATTATATAGCACCAACTAATAAATCACATAAACCCATAAAAATAGTTAAAGTCAATAAAGTTGTCTTAAAATTTAAGTAATTTCCAATATTACCCCTACTAATGACATTAAACTCTAATATTATATTATTACTCTCATCCCTACCCTCATTAATTATGGGTATGCATAAAAAAAAAACAATTAATACTCCTTGTAAACAAGTAAGTATCTTATAAAAAGGACTAAATATACTTGCTAATTGGTACCCATAGTTAGTAAGTACCAGAGGGAGTATATACCTTAAACCAGCAAGTCTTTTCCTCACTGCTTCTTTCTATGAGATAAACAACTTGTTGAGTTCTCTCTTCAATATTTAATATACGAGTGAGATAACTAATTTCTGGATATTAAATAAATTAGTTAAGATAGTTATTAATAAAAAAAAATGTGTTGGTTTTCCTAAAGTACTTTTCTAGATGTATATTAGAAAGGCCTCTTGAGTAAAACATTGGAATTAATATGGATACTTTTGAGAAAAAATTATAAAGGTAAAAGTATACCGTTTGTCCTTTCACTTTATATAAAAGTTTAGTTTGGTCTTCTAGCTTTTAAAAAAAAAAACATGACTTTTTGGTCCTTAATTTGAATTATCGTTTAAAAAAAATGGTGGTATTGAACTTTTAATGTTAACAAAACATTGCTGAAATATAAAGTTTAAATTTTAAAATAATAATGATTATTATTAAAAAAAATTAGAGTAAAATACCTTGATCATCCTCATGTTTTACCTTAATTACACATATCCCTCTTCTATTTTGAAAACATATACTTAGGTTTAAGCCGTTAACTCTATTAGGAATACTCCATGCAGATTCTAAAAATATATTTTTAATTAAAATTTACATTAAAATAAAATTTTATTCACTAATTTTCCGTTTACCTTATCAAATCCCTAATTCCATGGACTCAGCAATGAAGAGAAGTGCCACCATAGAGAATTATAATAGCAAAAAAGGTTCAAAGTTCGTTGTTTTCCCCCCTTAAAATGCCCGTAAATACTTTTTATCATATCAACATGTTTAAAGCTTTCTTTTAAATTATTTTGTATGATCAAGAGCTTTTTTTCCCTTAATTTTATTTTTATACAAATAGTTTCTTGGTTGATGTTTATAAATGTTTAAAGAAAAAAAGATGTGTTTAAAAATTAAAAATTATTTATATAATATCTTTAACTTATATTATTTATGCTATATGATAACAAAAATGTGTTTGAAATATGTTTTTACTCAAAAAAATTATCATTTGAGATCAATGATGTTAAGGTTAAATGACTAAAAAAAAAAATTTAAAGTTAGGAGATCAAACCAAAACCTTGTATAAAGTTATACTTTTGCTAATTATAAATTTGAAAGATAAAGTAGATTGTGATCTTATATTCAACATTACTGTAAATTCCTATCTAGCTTTTATATTTAAGAACATTTTAGGGGGAATAATTACTATAAGATCCTAAGGAAGGGATCACATAGTAAAATCTGATGAACATCCAATGACAAATTCTAGTATAGAAAATAACTATGCAACTATGATTGGTACTTTTGATAATTAAACCCTTTCTTGGAGATTCTCCCAGTATTTTATTACAACCAGTTTAGTGTTCTCCGCCTCCAACCCACCACCCCCCAAACAAAAAAAAAAAAAAAAATTGTGTTTGCGTATAAAAGCGAATCAATCAATGGTCTAATGTCAGTGATCTGCCAAACAGCTCAATAGAGGTATATACAAAACTGAGAGAGAGATCATCAGAGATTGAAATCAACATCAATTATATTGATAGCATGTATGTAACGAGGCCTCTTTCTCTATACTTAAAAGACGAACTTGCACCAACTCTTCCACCTCCGGAGCATAACTCCGGTTATCTTTTAATCTCCGATGCAGAATCAAAGAGACTCTTGCGTTTGCAAAGTGGTGATCAAAGAATGAAGCGTCTAACTTTCTTTCAAAATGACGACTTCATCGTTGATTCCTTTGCTGATGCTGTCTGCCGCAGAGTCCTCTTCATTCCAGTTTTGAATCGCCCATTGTCTGATAATCGCTACTATGTCATCGGTAGAGACGGGTTGGATAAGTATGTAATGACTTATTTTCTTTTTTATCTGGTTTATTTCGCTGTTTGCTATATATACTAGAAACCAGGTTAATTAATTGATTCCCCAACTCACCAGTTTCGCTCAATTATAACTTCGAATTTAAGCTTTGTAATTTCTATAACTTTTTAAAAGGAAAATAAGATTATAAATTAAACCGTACAATTTTATGGATATTTCTTTCAAAAATGATAAAAGTATAAAATCGCACTTTTTCATGACTATGAAATTCCAGATGGTCTCTTATTTATTTTATCATAAACTAATTAATGATCAACATAAGAAAGAAAAAAATTGGCAAGGTGGAACATTATATGGGGCGTTAATCAAAGAGTGGGGGTATTAAAAACGTCAAACCATTAAAGTGTATTTTTTTAATATATGGTTATTTAATTGGGTCAAATTCAAATATTGTAAGGTGAGCTTTCCCATAAGTGTATTTTAATGGGGGAATTACAAACACGTCCCCATGGAGAGAAGAAATTACAAGCAAGTCCCTTGAAATTATCAAATTACATTTAAGTCCTATGGGACCTACTTTAAATATTCAAATTTTGAAAATACATCTTTACCCTTATTAATTTGAGCAACCAATGACAAGTCATTGAGCAATGACAAGTCTTTAAGTTGTTGGTAGCACTCTAACTTGTCATTGGTTGCTCAAATTAATAAGGGCAAAGTGGTTTTTTTCTCAATTCAAATTAATCTTAGCCCAATGCCGGAAAAATGGGCCAAGCCCATCAGGCCGGCTTGTCTGAGCCCTGGCCCTTCAAGGGCTGGGCTTGAAAAATGGAAGAGTTATTTGAAAATAGCCCTGGAGGGCCAATCCTGACGGGCCTCGGGCTTAAACGGGCCGGCCCTGGAGGGTTTCGGGCCAACCCTACAGGCCCTTTTCACTATAGCTTTTTCCTCTTTTTTTTTTTTAAATTTATTAATATATATATATATATATATATATATATATATATATATATATATATATATTGTATTTGTTATAGAGTTATTTATCCATTTAACTACAGATACATAATAACTATATTCTAATTTTATGATTTGATTTATTATTTGTTGCAAATAAAGATTATGGATATGTTCATGATGCGGGAGAAAAATTTCATGATATTCTTACTCATGAGCTAGAGGCTACTACCCAAAGTGAAAAACAATCAAATATCGTTAAAATCGATGATAGTGACGAAGATGACGACAATAATAGTCATTGTACTAATATCACTTAGTGATATGTTTTTTATGTTTCATGTGAGTTCTTTGTGAACATAGTTTGGTTATTATTATGAATTAGTGACTGTGCTTATTTATTGAATGATTCGTATTGTAATTTACAAATTATATTTTTTTAAAAAAAAAATGAAGGAAAAATAGTTAAAATTTGGAATAATAATTTTCAGGCCCTGGCCCTGGTGCTCTCGGGCCGGGCTTTGAAAAACAGGTGTTTTTCTTACTCCAGACTATAGAGGGCCGGCCTTGATTCCCAGCTACTCCTATGAGATTTCAATGCAATTTGACGATTTTTAGGGACTTCTTATAATTTTTTCTTTTCCTAGGGACTTCTAAGAAATTCCCCCTTTTTATCGAATAGCTAAATTTGTTGAAATGGGTAAATTAAAACAGCTGAAAATACCTGGAATATAACGATGTGTGTGTGTGATGGATCAACGTAATGATTTGTAGGAACTTAGCAGCCACAAGCTTAAGAGAAGGTGAATTAGACAAATGTTGCGGGGGATTTTTCATGGATCATTTTCCATCTCGTCCTTTGAATCCTTTCAACTCATATCAACAATTTGAGATAATCCAGAAGCCTCGTGATCGCTTCCAAGCCAAGTCCATGGCCCCAGATGGAGTCCCTCCATTGTACTTGAGCGAACCATGGAAGGCATGCATTTCTATGAGTTCTTATATCCATCCTTCGCGAAAAGCTTCAGGCCTGAATTCTTCCTTACGTGCTCAATTACCTCGTTTCAACTTTTCATCCTCTCATGATCATCCTGAACCAGTCATTGTTGGAAAATGGTAAGTTCGGTGGGTGAGAACACATAATGATGATGACTACCCACAAGAAGTTGGCACCCACATTGCCTCATAGATTAGTCTTTTATGATTAGGCTATGCCTTTAAACTTGTGGTCTCGTAACAATGTATATTTTCTGAATCTAAATACATGGATGTTAATTACAGGTATTGTCCTTTCATGTTCGTGAGGGACGACAAAGGGAAGAAAACAACATTCTATGAGATGACATTGGAGCAAAAATGGGTTCGGTTTTTCTCAAAGGAAAATGATAACAGTACTGGAGAAAAAGGGGTGCATGTGGAGGTTGATGTTCAAACAAGAGTGGCAAAAATTTCCGGGGAAAAAGATGTTGTTCGACAGAAAAGAGACGAGGCCTCTAGATTTGTGTGTTTTATTGGTTATGATCGTCATAGGAGAGAGGAGGTAGTAGGGTTGAGCGAAGTGATTATGGAGAGAATTAAATGGGAAGAAGAAAGTGTTGGATGGGTTGGTGGAACGAATGGAAACGAAAAGCTTGTAAGAGTGGAGGAGTTTGAGGGTAGTGGCACTTGGAGGAAATTTTCATGTTATTTGCTGGTTGAGAGTTTTGTTTTGAAGAGAAAGGACAACAGCTGTGTCATTTCTTTTGATTTCAATCACACACACCAAGTTAGATGCAAATGGGAGTGACACTTTCTGCATATATTCTTAATGTAATTTGCCATCTAAGGTTTTCCCTTTAATTATGAGATAATACATTTTCATAAATATTTTCATGGAGCTTTCAGATGAGCAATTAAGCTCAATACTTTTATCATATATACTTGCTTCGGTCCACAATATAAATGTAATACCTGGATTATTATTATCTGGAATATTATGTCCATTTATGATAGATATGGTCTCAAAATGTTATATAATTGGTCTATTTTCAAAGGGAAATATTAAGAAAATTAAATGGAATTTATTGCCAAAAATGTGAAAAATGCATTTTAGGACCATAAAACATCCTAAAAATGTGATGATAAATCCTAAAGGGCTGTGAAATAATTATTAAAAATTAGAAGGAATATTGTCCCTAATTTAAACAATTTATTAAATTATCTCTTTTGAAAATAGAAGAATAGAAAATTAAAAAGTATTCTGGGGACCAAATTGGACCTTATGATTTTTAATATTATGCATGGAGCATAAATTATTAATGTCAATAAAAAAGTTGTGAGATAATAATTATTACTAATTAAGAAAATTGTCAACAATTAATAAGTGATTAATTAGATAATTAATGGCTAATTGTTTAGACATAAGATAAAGAGAAAAAGGTGGAAATTACTTAAAATAAATATACATATATAAATAAAAACGAAAATTAGAAGAAAAATAAAGAAAAAATGAAATGAAAATTAAGAAATTAATATCTAGATATTTACATTAAAATAATATTATAAGTTAAGACATGTGGTAATTAAGTAATATTATAATAGTAAAAATGTGAACAGGATAAATGACCACGGATAAAAATAAAATCCTACCTAGAAAACCGTGAACAATGTTTCTTGAGTCAGAGTATATTATTAATCGGTGGATTTTTATCCAGGTTGGCGCCGACAGACGATATTTCCGTAACCGGTAGCGATTACCGAGGATTTTCGGCAGGTAACAGAATGTCCTTAATGAGAGTATAAGGTTAAGAAAACCCGGTATTCTCGAAGAGGAAGAAAAGACCTTCTGAGTGTTATTTCTGGAATTTTAAGATTTTACAAAATTTCGCGATCGGAACATCGAACAGGGACTTTATCGGTAGAAAACTTCTTGAGAAAGTTGGTGACATCACCTTGGTGATTAAGGATGACATCATCCTTGAGAGGTGTAAGGCCAAGATCTTGCCACCTCCAAGAAGTGCAATTCGACGGTCAGAATTCAACCAGACAAAGTTCAATGAAATTACGAAAATGCCATTGCCTTTTTCTATAAATAGCCTTCACCTTCTCTTCATTCTTCACAAATCCTAGAGCTTTCTAGAGAGAGATTTTAGAGAGAAGGAGGAGTCTGTGGAAATAGCAAAGTGCCGGGTAAGTTCTTCGGTCCCTAGTCTTTAGTTTTAGTGTTTCTTTCGGTAGTTGTTGTAGAAATGCTAGGTTGATCTTTAATCTTCCAGGTATGTTTAGAAATCATGTTCTAGGGGTAATTAAGGTATTAATTTCGGAAATCATTATGGAGTTGGAGATATGTTGAAATTCTGGAAGATTAGGGTCAAGGTAACGAAGTACTAGCAAAATTCCGCCGATTAGGGGATCAGGGGCAAAATGGTAATTTGTACTTAAAATGCCTGTTATGATATCAAATATTGATAAATGTGATATTATCATTATAGGATATCAGTAATCTTGTTCCGTTGTCATTTCGATGTCGTTCCGCTGTTTTCCGTCAAAAGTACAGTTTATCGTCAACGTACTAAATGCTTGTCAACGAAGGTGTGTTCGCATACTGTAACACTAACTCTGATATTTACAGTATGTGTATATGTGGTATGTGTGCATGTTGTGGTGTGTTGTTTGAATACTTGTTTGGTAAGAAATAACTGTACACCTGCATACACTGGGAGTGATATATCTGCATTCATTGGGAGTGACATGTTTGGAAGTGAACCAATTGCTGTGTTTATGTATCGTATATGTAAATATGAGGTTAACCGTTACCTGGGGTCCGTATGCATGAGACCTCAGCTCTTAACATAGCAGCAGGGTCAGGAGAACCAAGGATGGAGGAGAGGGGAAAGCAGCACTCTTAGAGACCCGGTTGGAGATTTCATTTTGACGTTCTGGCGGAAGCCTTCCTTTTGTTGTCTACTTCACTTTTGAGCCACGTGGTTACTATAGCGCTATTGTATCCAGCGAGATTTATGGCATTCTAAAATATAAGTATCAGTTGCTCTTCCGCTCAAATGATCTACTCTGATGATTTTAAATGATTTTTGATGAAAAAATAATATTCCGCTTTTAAAAATTTGGGATGTTACAATAAATTAGTTATTTCTAGAAGAATTTATTTGATTCATAGTATAAGTCATTTGGAGAGTAATTAATATTTATTTATCAATTTTTTCTACAATTAATGCTTAAATGTAACTCTATGTATTTTTCAATTTAAGACAAATTTAATGAATTCATCATCATTTTTTTTATTCTAGTGAATTAGTTAAAGTGATTTATATTATAGATTAGTGAGACTGCTTATATAATATTCAACAGTGTTAGGTTAGATTTAAGTATTCTAGTATGTTAACAAAAAGCAGCCTATTACAATATTTTTTTAATTCAAAATTAATATTGTTAGAGTTATTGACATTGTCTAAAAGTGATAAATGAAGACTCTTTCATTAGGTCCAACTACTATTAATCGAGTTTAATAATTTTAGATTTAATAATTAAGAATTGGAATTTTGTCGGCCAAAAAACAAAAGAAAACCAAGCATTGGAATCCTACCAAGCTCAACATGAGTGAAAAATCAATGAAGAATGAGGAGAATCATTAAAATGGGATGATATTGACTATGATATCGTAAATTTGCCTTGGTCATGTGTTTGGAAAACTTCATTTTCAAAGAGATTAATTAATGCATATAGAATTGAAATTTTCAGACACAAAACGAAATTAAATTTCGTAAAGCAATTGAGGTGGGAATATAGCATTCTAATCATGATCAAGTGTAAGTCTAAATATTTTACTATTATTACGCCACATAAAATTTTACCACGACAGCTCACCTGGCAAAAAATATTTACTATGACGACAAATTGCATTGTATTGGCTTTTTGTTTGCTGCTTCGATATGCTTCATAAACATGTAAACATGCACGTACTGCACATATCACCAAACTAAATCACTATTTTATATTTTGACAGTGTTCTATAGAACAAGATATATCGGATTTGACCTAGGAACAGTGCCTAAAGCCTATGTACCTTTGAGAGGGAATGAGTGTGTATGCTCTGTGTGGGCAGAATCATAAAAGGCAGAGTGTAGAATGTGTGTACCTTGTAGATTAACCTCCTATTTATAGAGATTACCTTAGGGTTAGGGTTTGGATTTATGGGCCTCTTATGCCTCTAAGTCCAAACGTTGTATCATTACCTCTTTGTCATATTGGTTGTCTCTTATTAGGTCATACCTTGAATTGGCCCAATATTTGAATCTGTAATAGATAGTTTGCAAAAAGTTCATAAAAAGTAAAAAAGAGGTTGCATATTAGGCAGAGGGACAATAAATATCAACTATTAAAACTTAATTTAATGACAAAGACATTAAATAGAGAGGAAATAAAGAGAGATGCATTCCTCTCCGGAAAACCAAAATTGTTTCATTTTATAATCACATAATTTTTTTTAACTATATATATGCTTGAAATATAATTCTTAGAAAATTTTAAATTTCATTGAAATAATAAAATTTGGAACTATAAAATTAACTAAATTTAAAATATGATCAAAATTAATAAATTTAATAATATAAAAAAACTGGAAAATATAAATTAATATTATTTTTGGGTAAATAAAGAAGTAACTAGATGATTCTTAAATAAGATTTATGTTAAGAAGGGGTATTTTGATAAAAGGATTAAGGCTCATTTTTGCCTTACAAATTTCATATGAGGAGCAAAAGTACGTATTTGAAAGTTTTTTTTTGGCAGTATTTTTGCCCAAGATGTGAACAAAATGTAGCATTCTCTTATTGACCTCATGTTTAACCCAACAGATGTCGGCCACTTAGGGAGACAACTAGGTAAGCTTCCACATTTGATATAATGGGGTGCCAGGATGTTTATCGCAACATAATAATTTTAGTGGATTGAAAAAAAAAAAATTAAAGTCGTGCGTTGAAAGGTAGCTTTTAAAATGTAATGGCCAAAATTTCAAATCCACTGTGACACCAGAGGTCGAGAAGAGAAGACATAAGTGACTCGACGACATCTTTACAGCAAGTAGCAAGCAGAGGGTGGTGCTGTTAAGACGTGGACGTGGAAGAGGATCTATCACTGTGATATCATGGCTCCTCTATGTATGCACATCATGGACTGAGCAAAGCCGATGGAGAAGATTTTTTGGCTGTTGAAACTATTAACATGTAGGTTAGTATTTTATTTTTATTTTTTTGGTCAGAAGTTTAGTGTTTTATTTAATTGATGGAAGTTAATGATTTGCATTTTATTAATGGTTATGAAGATCAAGCTTGATATAGTAGATTGAGACTGGCAATTTGTGCATTGGTATTGACTTGGGTGTAGGACTTTTCGTTATCCTTTGACTTCTGACTAAGCTCTTCTTCTATGGTATACGCCAACTCCCACTCCACCGTGTTAGTTTGTATGCCACCGTGTCAATTAAAAGGTCAACTTTACATTACTGTAAGATTAGGGTGAGAATGCTATGTTTTGTTAACTTCTAGAACAAAAATGCTCTAAAAAAATTCTAAGTACCAATGGCAAAACTTCCAAAGCAAAAATGACTCTTAACTCATTGGTAAAAAAAAAAAAAATCAATGGTGTTATGTAACTAGTTGGGGAAAAGAATAGTGTGGTGTACTCCTCTTATCCTGTTGAGGCACTTCTATCATGCTTCACATAGATTAAGAAAAGTCTTAAACTTCATTAACTTTGTATTAAAATCCAACAATTTTTTAATTTTATTTCTATTTAATATACATTATATACTATGAAAGTAAAGTTAATACAATAAGAAATAAAGGATTAATGTGTGTTCAACACTCTCAAGTATTTTGTCATGTGTCTATCATTCGAAAGTATTTTTTCAAGTGTGCCTAGCATCTTAAAGTTAAAGTTGCTACTTAAAAATTTTTTAGGTGTTGGATATTTCCGCAGTACAAAGCAAGGTTTAAATTGGTCCCTAAAAAAACCTTCATGGCCAAAATTTCTTTTTTTAAAAAAAATAAAAATTTTAAGGACAAAATTGCGTGAGGGTGCATTTGAGAAAATACTTTAAAGTACTAGGTATACCTTAATCCTATAAATGAATGATTAAATTGTACATTCATATGAAAATTTTATTTCCCTTACAAATAGATCAAATAATTTTTTCTCACTATGCCCCAACGAGTAACAGTTAGAGGAATGAAAATAAAATCTTAAAATTAGAGGAGAGGCTTGTGTGAGTAACATGCTTTTTTATTTTAATGAAGATACATACAAGTTTTCAAAATATAAGAGAAATCTCTATAATTTAGGTTATATGAAGAGGAAGTCCGGATATTTTTTTTCAATGTGTGTGTATATATTTATGAGAGGTCACCTGGTACGTTGTATTACCGAAATAGTCTTCCCAATTTAGGATATATGTTTCACTTTTGCCACTGAACAAAATGGTCGAAGTCCCCCACTCCCTCTTAGAGTCTACGTTTACTACTCATTGAGTAGGGAAGCTCTTCCCTAAATAAAAAAGTTTTTTTCTTTTTTGTTTCAGAGGGGAAAAAAAAATACTCCATGCACTAAGGACCCTTTTGGTATGCGGAAGGGGAGGGAAGTGAACCACTTTCCTTATTTGGGACACTTTTATTGTCTAATTTTCCTGAGAATTTAAGTTTTTAGGTCCACCAATCTTCCTTTGATAAAGGAAGATAAGATGCCAACAAAATTAATGGAAATTCGTGTTCTCTCTGTGAATAGGGAAACTTTTGGATATATTTATGCCTCATAAAATATTTATTTTTTATAAGGCCAGAAAATAGGATTAATTTGAATTTATGCTACAACTTCAAATTGGATAAGAGAAGATTTTAGACAAATTTGATTTTTTTTTCCAAATGTCATAAAATTAGAATTTTACTCATAAATTTGGAAAAAAAATTCTTCATCATAAAATTTGATTTTGATGCAAGTAAATTCATATTACATTCGAATTATGAAAAAAAAATACATTTTTCTTATTTTAAATTAATTACTTTTGAGGATAAAATATGTATTTCCTAATTACTTCCCAATAACAACTTCTTTATTTTCTTCTTACCAAAACAGCTCATCTTCCCTCATCCCTCAATTCTTTTCCTTCTCATCCTTTTCCTCATCTAATTCATTTTTCTCCTTAAATCTTCTTTATACCAAACGAGCCATAAAATAATTAGCTTAATATACTCAGTGTTGAAATAATATTTCAGATATTATGTGTTAATGGAAAAATATTTCAAGATATAGAGCTAGAAATTAATTATTTGAGATATTGGATATCAAACATATTTTAGGATATAAAATATAATTTAATCTAAATAAATAAGAATAGAAAAAAAAAAATTCCTCACCCAAAATTTGGGGATGAGCATGCCCGCTCATAGTCATATATGCGGGGCATGAGGACCCCGCCCTTTTATCCCTCACCCCTATATAATGGCTCGCCAACTTGAATGCTGTGTAGTGACATTTCTTACAGGAAAGCGGGAAAAGCACCGAATGGAAAAGTGCCCAAACTGAGGAATCCAAGCTTTGAGTTTTAGCTCTATCCTCTGAACTCTAGGGTTTTTTCTCGGTTCTTTTCCTTGCTTCTATTAATGGCCAACGTCGTTGATCAAGATCAGCATTGGTTGCTCAATTGTTTGTCTGCCACACTTGACCCCAACCACGAAGTGCGATGTTTTGCCGAAGCTTCATTGAATCAGGCCTCCCTCCAACCAGGTTGAATGTTATTGAAACTCTAGCTGTGTTTAGTTTGTCATTTGTGATTAATTTTGCTCTCATATGTAGTAGATAGCTGGAAATATAAGCGCGGAGCGATTGGAAATTGAGTTGGTTAACAGTACAGTGGTTTTCTTTTGTATTGCTTTTCAAGAAGTGATTTTTCCCTTTTTTAAAGCACGCCTTAAAAATGTGGAAATGGTGGTGTTAGCTCTATATTTGTGTTAAACGATGATGACTAGCTATATGATCTTAAGAAAACCTCGTGCAGTAGTTCTGCCAACGGTTCTTTGTTGAGCAGTCTTATGCCCTTCATCAATGGCTTGAACCATGGACAACCTGTAGGAATGGGGGATCACACACACACGAACAGACAAAGTATGCCTACTTGTTTGAATCTATGCTCAAGATACCTTCTGGAAAGTACAATGTTAAGTTGAATGAGTTGAGAAGGGTGAAAGGTAAAAACAAAAAATGGTTGTGCAATTGTTGCTTCTGGGTGGCCTTAATAATTGTGTACAGTTTTAGTTTTCTTTTAGAGGTTCAGGTGGTGTTAGGATACGTTCCAGTGATACAGAAATATAACCATGAGAATAGTCAAAGGAAGCAGCTGCACCAGAAAATACTGATGAGCAATAATGAACAGTAGGATCGGAATGTGTGTATTAGATTGGACTCGGGAGGAGGATACAAAGGTTCTGGTTGGAGTAGAATTTTTGCCAAGATGGATGATTAATTGGTTGGTGTTGTCCTTGTTTAGTTGTGGAGTGAGTGGATTACCAGATTGCATATGTTGATTATAAATGAATTTGGAAATAAAGACCTGGTTGGTTTATCGACTGAAAAGAGAGAGAGAATCAGAAAACACTTGCTCTGGTACTAAGTTTGAGCATTTATGGTTCAAACTTCGAGTCTGTTCACAAATAGTTCTCATTGTTTATTTCTAGGGTGGATTGTTATGCGATCTCTGGCGTAGCTGGCTGCTTGTTTAATAAATACACTGGATAGAATTGATTATGATGTGTATGAGTAGGATTTTGAAATTGAATTTTGTGAACGTCATTTATTAATCCTATAGATGTGGTTGATAGATGCATGAATTTGTGCATGCATGGTAACAAATTTTATGCTAAAAGGCATCTTTTCTTTTGATCACAAAGATTTCTCAATCTGGTATAGCTGCACTGATCTTAAACTTGGATTATTTATGACCCTGAAGGTTTTGGCACTGCATTATCAAAAGTTGCTGCAAATAAGGAGCTCGCAATGGGATTGCGCCAAATATCCTTACCGTATTTGATCACTTCAATATATTTCCCTCATTTTCCCCATCCTTTTTGAGGGAAGAATACTGCCTGTGACACAGTTCTTAATTGACAGTGCCCATATTTACAATAATTTTTTACTTTTGACTATTGGCAGAAGGGATGGTTAGTACTGGTAAAAGAAAAAGAATAAACAAGGAAAATGTGTTTTGACAACCAAGGAAATGTTTCTTGTTGTCTGAAATAATGTGAAGAACTTGAATTTTCCTTATTCTCAAATTTGATAAGGAAAAGAATAAATTGATATTTGTCATATCTTCTCTCGCAAGTTAGATGTACTTTCCATGAGCTTGTAGACTTGAATGACTTAACCTACCTCTACCTAGCTGCAGTCCTTTTGAAGCAATTTATAAAAAAGCATTGGCAGGAGGGAGAGGACACTTTTGAACCTCCTGTTGTTTCAAGTCATGAAAAGGTAAATAAACTTCCATCTTCAAATTTAAGGTTTTTATTTGGTACGTGCATTCACTTCAAGAGTGATTAGTTGCATTACAGCCTTTTATCTTCTTTTCTAAAATCACAAGTTACTGCATACTTGCCCCGTACTGCAGTTGGATTGCAGCTGAAACTGTGGAGGTTTTTGTTAATACTTAGCATTAGTGTCGATTCACGACTGATGAAGAGGAGTAAACAAATAATCTACTTTACCAATTCAAACCAAATAGCAAAAACATTCCATTATTTTTGTGTATAGTAAAGTTGTAGCTTGCTACTGGATAATATTGGCTGCACTGAATATACCTTCATTAGCTTTTAAATAAATAACTTAGGCAACAGGCCTTCCTAATCTGGACAGATGGATATGTATATATAAATATAATCTGGTCTGAATTTTTGGATTTGTTTGTTATCTTAGTAGAATAAATTAATAAAAATATGATTAAAAAATGCATTAATTTGTTAGTTTTTGAAACATAATGTGATAAATGATGTTGAAAATACATATTTTAAAGGGAAAATTACTCTGAGTTGCCAAGTAAGAAAATTAAATACGGATATGTCCCAAAAATTTCATATTTACAAATAAAACTTGCATATTTACTGGTTAAGTTGCATAATTCACTATTAAAATCTAACTATTTATGCTTACAAGTTGAATTGTGTCATTTATAAGTCATACTTGTAAAATAAATTGAATTACTTGGAACCTATTAGTATTTAATTTTTACCTGGGTCCAATGGGTAATTTTCCTGTTTAAAATGGGTTAGATTGTTTGGTTTTCTCACTTAGAATTTAATTGTTATGAGCTTTTGGAGTAACGTGGATTTTGATAGTTATTTCAGTTTTCATGTTATTTAAGTACAGCTATTTGCTAATTTTTAAGAAGTTTTTGTTAAAGAAAAGTCATATGCATTGCAGACATTGTTAGAGCTTGATTATTGAAGCAGATAGGTTCTTGCAGGAAAAATCCTCCACTGCTCTACAAATTCCATGCTGCTGTATTTCAGTAAATGAATGTGGAAAAATTTGTATTCAGCAAATTTGAAAATGTTTTAACCTGCCTTTCTTTATGAACTTATTATACCTAGCCTGTCTTCCCAAAGATTTGATGGATTATATGTCAGTTGAGGTCTGAAACAAACATGTTGCATAAATTTTTCTTTTTTTCTTTTAAACAAGAATATTCTAGCATACGACTTTCATCCTTCCTACACGTGAATAAAAACTTTTCTGTGTAAGTTAGTCAGATTCAAAAGTAGTGTTTTTTTCCTTGGCCTTTCTTATTAGATGACGATTCATCACTATTTACTTACAAAACTGAATCTTCACTGAATTTTCTTTGGCCATCTTCATTATGAACTCTTACTTTTTTCTTTTCTTCAATAAGATGATCATTTAATAATTTGTGATGCTTTTTTTTTAAACGTTTTGATAAATTTTTAATTTTTGTTGGCCAGAAAAGGAAAGATATATTGTTAATTGTTAATTGTAAATTGGCTCTTTATTTTTCTCCCTGCACACGTAATTGCATTATGTTTGATCTTCAGGTGGTGATCCGTGAAATTCTTCTATTGGCTTTGGATGACTCTCATAAGAAAATCTGCACAGCTATCAGCATGGCTGTGGCATCTATTGCAGAGTATGACTGGCCAGATGTTTGGCCCGACTTGTTACCATTCCTCCTGAAGTTAATTAGCAATCAGGCCAACTTGAATGGAGGCAAGCATTTCTTATAATCAATATTATTATTATATGAAGGCAATGTCAATAGTGTCAATGAATCAGACTGCATATTTGTTATTTGCTGATAGTTTTATGGATTGATTTGCGCTTTTAAAAAATATAATGGAATATGATTAGAAATAAAATATTGTTGTCTCCAAATATAAAACCATGATCTTTTTGCCAGAAGTTCCTTATTCTCCATCTTCTATTTTTCCCTGTTTCTACTTGTTTGATGTTTTTGAAAAATTAAGTGAAAATAGAAACCAGTACTACACTTCCAAAATCTGCCGCAGCGCAAAAAGACATGCTGATTAAATTTTAAAGACAATAAGAGGTACAAGGATGAATTTGTGATCATATATGTCCTGGTCAAAACTGCCAACCAAATAAAAAGAAAATTCTGAGGAGATTGACGGTTTGTGGGATTTTTTTTATTTTATTTTATTTTTTTTAATTTGGATGTTTCTATAGAAGCCTGGTGCCAAAAAAAGTGGGCTTCATCTGCGCATATAAGACAAAGCATTGTATAGTGAGTGCATTCTCTTTGACTGGGCAAACCTCTTGATTTATGCTTTTTGTTTCTTTTCTTTTCTTTTGTTTCCTTTTTTATTTTTTTGTTGGGGATCTACAATTTTCTGAGCATTCATTTGTAAGATTTTGATCATCAACCTCGAGGATCATAATCCTGATGATTGATTAATTAAAATGAAATTGGATGTTGATGACTGCTTAATTGTTCAATTCTTCATTAAATTAAACAGAAACAGTTTCTTTTATCGTTTGTGTCCTGCTTTCTTCTGCTGTTTTTGTTGTTATTGTGTCTTCTGTTTTCTTTATGTTAATATGCTCTATCTTTTTGAATATTTTAGTGTATGGAGCCATGAGATGCTTGGCACTTCTCTCTGCGGACTTGGATGATAAAATAGTTCCCACACTCATTCCTGCTTTGTTTCCATGTTTGCTTACAATTGTATCTTCTCCCCAGGTTATTATTATTATTATTATTATTTTGTAAAATTACCTGTCATCTCAAGTTGATCTATATTTTCATCTTATTTACATCAACTTAGTATTGTGCCAATATTTTTTTTTTTGAATTTCATATGATTAAGGTCACAAAAAATATTTTACAGTTATTGGGAGAAACACTGTTATATAAGCACATGCACATGCATATACTCACTCGTTAGTCTGTCTCTGTGTGACTGCTCAGGGAGGCCTACAGTTATTTTTTGAAAATGACAATGAGACAAAATAGAGATTAGAATGTTAAGTTTATATTATAAACTTGGTTTGATCTGTTTCTTCTGATAATTTTTAATTGAGGAACAGATATACGATGCATATATACGAAGCAAGGCCTTTTCAATAGTATATTCTTGTACTTCTATATTGGGGACGATGAGTGGTGTCTACAAGGTATTTTCTTTCCTCTTAGTGATGGTTTACTGTTCTGGTGGCCGTTGCGTTATCTCCTTTTCCCCCGTAATTATTAACAGATCAAGACATTCTGTTCAGACAGAAACAAGCACCATGATACTCCCAATGCTTAAACCATGGATGGCCCAATTCTCTTCTATTCTTGAAGTTCCGGTTCAATCTGAAAATCCAGATGATTGGGGTATCAGAATGGAGGTTGATCTTGTACTCTCTAAAGTCTTCACAGTGTATTCTGTTTTCCCAAGAAATAACAATATTATATCTCTCCTCATGAAGGTTTTGAAGTGCATGAACAAGTTTGTCCAGAATTTCTCAAGCCTCATTGGGAGTGAATTTGAGGGTAAATTTGTTGATTTGTTCTTTTATCTAGTTGATATGTTTATACAAATTAAATTTGTGATATGTAAGGTGTAGAATATATTAGAGTTGGCTAATATTAGAGTTAGAGAGTATTATTCTTACTATTGATGCTGTTATTTCCATTGGGTTAATTAAGGAAGGGGTAGTTAGGTCAGTTAGTAGTAGTAGAAGTAATTTGTTATGTGTGCATCTGTTATGACAGTTAGTTATGACAGTTGGGATGATTTGCCTTGTGAGTCACAAGTGTCTATCCTATATGAGGCTTGGGCTAATAGAAGGATATTATGTGAAAATATGATGTTGAATGTTGATTGTGATTGAATGAGGAGTGCAGCTGTTCTGCCTCTTTCTCCCCTCTCTGTTTCTCCTCTTTTCCTCTAAATTCTATACTATTCCTATCAGTGGTATCAGAGTGAGTCATCCTTGGCTCTCCTGCTGTGAAATCTCTACTATCTTGAATCAGTCACTGGCATCCTTCCTCTAGCAGGGACCGAAAATCAAGAATTTATCAAGAACAAGTGCAACCTTAACCTTTTCGAGTCATTCTCTTCTGGGTTTAGTGAGCAATTGTGAATTAATCAAGAAACTTCAAAAAGAAACATCAAGAATGTTCATCAGCAACAAAAGAAAGGTTCTTGTCAACCTAGAACTGTATTTGAAGTGTTCATCCATCGTGATTCAACGCCCAGTCCACTTTCGAAACACCCATGTCGAATGACTTGGCTGATCGTGTACAGGCCCTGGAGTCAATGATTGCAGACCTCCCTGGAGTGGTTCAAGTGGCCATTACTAACCAGTTTGCGGCATTCACAACCGCTCAAGAGGAGCGTTGACAAGGCGAAGATGTTCATGCGACTGCCAGAAATCATTTCGGGAGACCCCATCGACCCAGATCAGATGATTGGTACACTCTCCTGGCCAAATTAACAGAATTTGAATTACCAAGAATCCAACGCCAGAATATCGAAGGTTGGTTATACAAGTGTGAGAGGTTCTTCGAGATTGACGGCACACCGAAAACATGGAAGGTACATTTGGTTAAAGAATATCTTGATGAAAGAGCCTATATATGGCACTTGGCCTTTGAGGAAGAAGAGTTCAAGCCAATTTCTTGGCAGAAATACAAAAGTGCATTGATGGTTTGTTTTGGGCCTTTGAACAACATAAACATCCCAAGAACGTCGACATGGAACAATGGTGGCTCTATCCCGAGGCCTTCAAATGGAACAGGTGAAGTTATCTTTGCTTCTCGTAACCCTGAAACAGAGAAGAGTCTGAGGCCTACATCTGGTGTTATTGGGTCTTCGAGGTTTGAACCCGCCAACCTTCAAGGCACACAAAGTCTGAATCTCCTTGGGTCTACCTGGAATGAGTCATGTGCAATGAAAAATAGTAACATGACAGCAGATATGAATGCATTAGATTTCAAGATTCTTTGCTTTGGGCAGCAGATGTCAAGTGTGATGGGGTCTAGGATTAAAATGCAAATAGAGAAGGAGACGAAAGAATTGGAGGAGACCGACACCCACCCAAGAAGGCCTGGGTGACCTCAAAGCAGCTGGCGAAGTACACGAAGAGGACGTCGTTCTTGAACCCCCTGTTTCCAAGCAAGAAACCGAGAGTAAAGGTGAAGGCCGGACTATGACGTCGTCATGCTCGGCGTCGCCGTTATTTCCTCTTCTATGTTTGCCAACAGATATTGTTCATTTTCTGCCGTCGAGTCCATTAACCTCATTGATCTTCCAGTCTCAGGTTATTGCTCCAACCTGTGATTTCTTGCAAGCTGATGGAAATAGCTGCGTTTCAGCAAGAAAGAAGAAAGCAAGAGATTCAGAAATTGACTTGGTTTTTATGTGGGTGACTAAGGGACATTTTAAAAGGTCAAATAGTGCTGCACAGCTGGGGTCCATTATTAATTCAAGGATTCAGAAGCTGACGCAACAACCAGAGGTTCAGTTTGAAAAGTCTAAGGTCTTCCAACTTCTGTCAGAAAGATTTTGAAGATACATGTGGGTTTTTCTTGCACAATGACCTAGTGGGCTTTGACTGTAGCAGTACAGGCAAGGGCCCAAAGTGGTTTCTCCCATGGATTAATTTCAATCAGCCTGTTTTGGTTAAAATCTGTTCTATTCCTACATATTATCTAGTTGGGATTTGGTTTAGGGGCAAGTTAATGAAAATGCTTTATGGAAGAATCTGTTTGCTGAGTGGGAAGAAAGGGAGAAACACTAGGGTGCTCCAGTGTTGAAGCGCAATATGAAGATAAGTTATGGTACAAGATTTCAAGCAGCAGTTCCTTTAAATATCAGCAAAAGTCCAGAATTTAGCAACTTAGGCTTATGTTCATGTTATATCAGTTTTGTAATTTTGAGGTTTAGTTGTTTTTCTTGTCAATCATCCTCTAGGGCAAGGATGTTTTTGGGAAGGGGGTATTGATATGTAAGGTGCAGAATATATTAGAGTTGGCTAATGTTAGAGTTAGATATTATTCTTACTATTGATGCTCTTATTTCCGCTGGGTTAGTTAAGGAAGGGGTAGTTAGGTTAGTTAGTAGTAGTAATCTGTTATATGTGCATCTGTTGTGACAGTTAGTTGTGACAGTTGGGATGATTTGCTTTGTGAGTCACAAGTCTCTATCCTATATATATGAGGCTTGGGCTAATAGAAGGATATTATGTGAAAATATGATGTTGAATCATGAATGTTGATTGTGAATGAATGAGGAGTGCAGCAGTTCTTCCTCTCTCTCCCCTCTCTGTTTCTCCCATTTTCGTCTAAATTCTATACTATTCCTATCAATTTTCCTTGGCTAATTGTTCTCTTGTACCTTGTTTTTCAACATGTGGTCCACTGTAGAAGTATTGCAATCACTGTGGAAAACATTTATCTCATCCTTGAGAGTGTATGAACGATCATCTATTGACGGTACAGAAGATTCGTATGATGGAAGATATGATTCTGATGGTGTAGAGAAAAGCCTTGATTCCTTTGTTATTCAGGTATCATGGCAAAAGCTTATTAATTTCATCGTGTTAATTAATAAGGAAAAAGACACTCTACTGTTCATAGCTGATTTTAGCTATTACATGGAATATCTTCATCATTCAAGAGACATTTCATTTCCTTTTAATTTATTAAGTGGGATATCTTTATCATTCATGAGACATTTCATTTATTAAGTGGAGGGCCTGCCCTGATGATATTTGTCAGGTATGTCCGTGTATCTGAATATGGCTTTTTATCTTGTTTTATACTCATCTGAAGATGTACCTTTCTGGATTTATCTATAAATTTGTATAGGTCATAGGCAATGACTTCAGATTTGTGGATCCTTTGATTGTACTTTGGGGTAGCTTTGCTGAATCATTTTACAACATACATCAAATATTTCAGTTTCTGGAGTTTTAAGTAATCAACTGGCTGTAGTGTGTCCAAACTAGTTTCCTAACATCCATATTTTTATTAACAGATGTTTGAACTTCTGTTGACTATTTTGGGTAATACAAGATTGGGAAAGGTTTGAGTCTGAACTACTTAAAACACTTGTTTCATATTGTTTTCCAATTTTAAGCTGCTTTGACTTATGGTTTGTGCTTTTGTTGCTTAGGTGGTTGTGGCTAATGTTAAAGAATTGGTTTACTGCACTATGTCTTTTCTGCAAATGACAGAACAGCAGGTATGACTTCCATTTTGAACCTTATCATTAATAGTTTCTTGATAATATCTGTTATCACTCTGCTTAGCAGTATCTGATTGACTTTCGGCTATTTTTAGTCTGATAACATTCAGCAATATAACATGTTTTGCTGGTTGAATGAAAAAACAAAATGTTGTATTAAATATCTGTGTCTAACATAAACTTAGTGCAATGCAGACTAACCTCTTTCATTTTTACATTGCATATAGCAGTATTTTGTTTTCTTCAGGAACCTGAACTAATTTATAGTCAATATTTTTGGGACTTATGGTTTTATTGTGTGAACATTTGCATAATTTGGGTGAGTGTGCACACACTCAAATCTTGATGGATCAGAAGAATGATTACTTACATTATTCTACTTGGTTTTATTCTTCTAATTTTATATATCACACAGTAGGAACTTGGATTTATATTTGACTCCTATTTACTTGTGGCTGCAGCACGTTTCTTTTCAAATCCACGATTATGTGCTTGTTGTTTTTTACCAAAGTCAATTGAGAGAGTCATACTAGATGCTCATAAATATTATAATCCATCCGTTTAAAATATTCAAAATTGATTAGTTCTTTGTTCCTTGGCTGATTATTTGCATAATTAATTCTGCCTTGTTTCTCTGTAATAATCAAGCTTACTGTCAATGATTTGTTAATATGATTGAAATATGACTACATCTGAGTCTAATCCCCCGCACTGTGGCATAAATTTCATATTTCATAGAACATTTGTGTGGGAATATTGTGCATTTATTTTGGATTATTTAGAGTAATTGTTATTTTATTAAATGTGATATTTAATGTATCTTAGGATTAGATATGGATATATTATATCTTAGGATATTATATCTTAATTATTTTGATTTGATTAGATTAAATTAGATTTTAGGGTTAACTTTAGGTTTGCCTATATAAAGGCCCATATTTGCTCTCTTTTATTCATGGATTCAGAATAGTATTTTTCTCTCAAATTGTCCACATGGTATCAGAGCTAGTGAAGAAGAAGAAGAAGCCAAAGAGGATGATGAAGAAGAAGAAGAGAAAGAAGAACAAGAATAATTAGAGTTCTTCTCAAAATCCATTTTGTTGATTGGCATTATTAATTCTCAGATTTGTTAAGTGTTGTCGACTATCAAGCAAATCAAACCCTTCTCAGCTTCGTCAACATCCTAAGAGTTCACCTTTCATTTTGTCATAGGTCTTCCTGTCCCTGTCAGTATTGTTGACTATCAACAGAGCCAACCTCTTCACAACTTGCCATCCGTACGTGTTTGATCCTTCAGTATGTGGTTTATTATCTGAACGTGTTTGTCGCAAGTTAGTCCCGTATCAAGTTTTGATCTCTTCACGTTCTCAAAATTTCTCTCTACCACCGGTCTAAGTTACGTATTGAAAAGCTCAAATCTAGTTGAGCGATCCATTGTCATCGCCCCAATGTCTGTCGGTCTCCTCCATGTACGGGAGATTTGATCAAAGAAAGGCTTATTCTCTCTGAAGGAAATAATTAGAGGCTCTTCCACAATTAGTGCTGTCAAGTCTGACAATCATTCGAAATTGGCAATTCAAGTTGCTCTTCCATAAATGGCTCAATCCCCAGTTATGCTAATCATTGTTGACCACTAATTAGGTTGGCCTCATTGTAGTTTGTTGTTGTTACTTGTTTAATTGCGCGTCCACAACTATCATAGGTCAGTTCATCGTCTAAGGTTCTGATTGTCTCATTTTCTCGGAATTTCTCACAAGATCCAATTTCTCAATAAAGTATTGCTAGCTTCAATTTATCGCCAAATTATTGTCAATTTCTCGTCAGACTCGTATGTGGTGTTTTTTAAGTCCTTCCAAGTGGTAACTATACTTGTACTCCAAGTGATATCTCTCTCATTAAACCATGATGAACTTTGGCTCCTTCTGTGCTTTAAATACCTCAAGGACAGATGCCTCTAAGACTAAGGGTGGAGCTTTAGGCTCCTCATTTTTTCCTCTTGCATCTTTATATGAGCCACAACATCTCTCTATCACTACTCATCATTTCAATGGGAACAATTATCTCCAGTGGTCCCAAGGTGTTCTGATGTATGTCGTTGGCAAAGGAAAGAAGTTACCTCATTGATTTAGCTGCCAAGCCATCTCGAATAGAATCCAAATACAAAATCTAGTATGCAAAATTGAATATGATTAAGTCATGGCTCATAAATTCCATGACTCCATATATTAGCCAAAACTACCTCTTATTTCCAACTGCTGTAGGAGTATGGGGCTGCTATACTGCCAAAGAAAATACTGCTGCTATTTTACAAATCAATGGACTTATTCACGAATTGCTACAAGGTGATATGGATATTGCTAAACTTTACAATATTTTCATCATGTATTAGCAGCAACTTGATCTCTATGACTCTCATGAGTGGAAGTACATTGAGGATGTAGCAACCTATCACAAAATATTGGAGAAAGGTTGTATCTACACTCTTTTCTTGGCTATCAACCCTACCATGTAAGAGAATGTATCATGTCCACTTGACAAATCTTCAAGTTGCGAATGTGTTGACAAAAGGATTGTTCAAATCTGCATTTGAAAGTTGTATAAGCAAGTTGGACATGATTAACATCCATGATCCAACTTAAGGGGGAGTGTGGGAATATTGTGCATTTATTTTGGATTATTGAGGTTAATTGTTATTTCATTAAGGTTGATATTTGATATATCTTAGGATCAGAAATTTTGATTTGATTTGATTAAATTGGATTCTAGGGTTAGCCTTAGGTTTGCCTATATAAAGGCCCGTATATACTCTCTTTTATTCATGGATTCAAAATAATATTTTTCTCTCAAATTGTCCACACTTTGGAATGAGTAAAATGGTAAATTGTATATACGGACCATTTTCTTGTGCAATAACTGGTAAAGATTTCTCACTGTTGAAATTGGTAGTGATTTTCAGCTTTGCATTTGTATGAACGATGCAGTTATTCATGTTTAAGTATGACATGATTGATTGGCACTAGCATGAATAACACCCCCTCGCCCCCAAACAACCAAAAAAAATTGTTTATGGAAAGGTGAAAGAAAAAGAGTTGTTCTGATCTGATCCCAAATTAAAGGAAAAATTTGAAATTAATGGTGTAATTGTTTTTATATTAGGCTTGATTTGGAACTTAGATTTAGTAAAATATTCAATAATTATGGAAGCTTATATTGATGCCATATTTGTGGTCTATATTCAAGGCTCAGTCTCCTTTTAAAATCTACAATTTATTCCTTGAATAATTTTAATACTGATATTTGGGAATTTTTTTACTCTATAGGTTCATACGTGGTCATCGGATGCAAATCAATTTATTTCTGATGAAGATGACGCCAGTTACAGCTGCCGTATTTCTGGTTAAGAAACCCCTTGAAGTTTTGTCAATCAGTTTCAATTTCTTAATGTTGGGAGTTCATTTCAAATTGATTTGATAATAGTTTTTAATCATTTTGCAAGATAAATCAGTATTCAAATTTTGATCAATTTCAAAACTTTTAAATAACATTAATTTTATGAGTACACTAGACAGACTTCCTTTGAGTTTTTAGGAAAATATATTGCAAGAAATTTTTTATTTTCAAAATCTACGCTGACCTTTTAAACAAAAACTTATACAATACTTTAATCCAATTTTAATCTTTTTATTAAAATGTCCTCTTTTAATGTAACTATTGCGCATTGAGTTTATACTATTTTTATTTCAGAATATTTTGATATAACACATTTTTTTAATTAAGTTAATACAGGGTAGTTCAGTGAAAATATTTAAAATTAAACTGAAGTATATATTTTTGAAAATACTGGGATGTTTCTGATTTATTAAAAAAAAAAAATCAAGGAAAGGCCATTGAATTTACTATAGTTTTGTGGGGTTACTTCAGTTATCTTCTTCTTCTTTTTTTTTTTAATAATTTTGTATGCTTTTGTAGTGATAGTATATTTTTCTTGGGAGACTGTTGGGGTTTTCGTCAGTGAAGTTATTAGAAAGTTGTTTGTTGCAGGTGCACTTTTATTGGAAGAAATAGTTAATTCTTATGGCGATGAGGGAATTCTGGCCATCATAGATGCTGTAAAACAACAGCACGCTGAATCTCAGAGCAGAAAAGCAGCTGGCAATGCCAGCTGGTGGAAAGTAAATATGGAATTCTTGTTTGCTGCATGTTTTTCCTTAGGTCTAGTATTTTCAATCTTCACCGCAGGATATAACTTTTCCTCAATTTTCTGCCACGTCTCAATCATCTTCTTTTGGTATTTTTCTTTCTCATGTCGCTCAGTTTCTCTCTTCCTCTGTATAAGAGACAGATCATGCATATGCATCAAACATTTCAAGAAAATTGCTTATATGTTTATATTCTTTAAATTTGTTTCAACTTTCTTAGCTTTGACAACATGTAATTCATGGCAGGTAAGGGAGGCTACTCTTTTTGCCTTGTCATTTATTTCTGACCAACTGTTGGAAGCAGAGGTTTGGGCTTTTTGACATTTGAGTTCTAGATTATGATGAATATTTTAACTTTAATAATTTATTTTCTCTTTTAATTAACTGCAAATCTGTTTTTGTTGGTGTCTAATTTTCATATTTTCTATATTGTTAATACAGGATTCAGGTCTAGTAGCAGGTGGCTTTCAACACCTGGTTGAGCAGATAATCACTGAGGACTCTCTAATAGGTTACTCTTTAATTCTTTCTTCACTTGCCATAAGCTTCCATTCTTTAATATATGCAATTGTTATATATTTCCTTTATTGATTTTTCTCATTGTTTTCTTTCATATCTTGGCAGGTTCTCATGAATACCCCTTTCTTTATGCTCGAATTTTTACTTCAGTTGCTAAATTCTCCTCCATGGTAACTGTTATCTGTCTAGTTTCTTATGGTTCAATTTCTTTCTTATGGTCTTCTTATTTATTTTATTGTACAGCTAAGCAGTGGTGTTCTTGAACACTTCCTTTATGCGGCAGTGAAGGCAATTACAATGGATGTGTGAGTACATTTATCCTTTATTAGCTTATATTTTTCTTATAATTTTCCTTCACTTAAACTTCCTAATTTTAATAGGCCCCCTCCCATGAAAGTCGGTGCTTGCCATGCACTTTGCCAGCTCCTTCCTGAAACAAAGAATGAAATTACCCAACCACAAATGTTGGGTTTATTTTCATCTCTCTCAGAGCTTCTTTCACAAGTATTATACAATATTATATCTTTTTATTAATATTTGGGCTTTTCTGGGGCATTTGGTAAATCATCTTAATGCTATTTTCAGGCATCAGATGAAACCCTGCACTTGGTACTTGAAACTTTGCAAGCAGCAATTAAGGCAGGCAAGTTTAGATACTACTGGGCAGTAAATACCAATTTTTTGTTTTTGTTTGTTTATGTTTCTCTTGGTTTATGCATGTTTTCTGGTCAGCTACTACTTTTGCATTGATGCCTATATTTTTGCTCATTATAGGTCATGAATCATCAATGTTTATGGAGCCCATTATTTCTCCTGTTATCCTTAATGTATGGGCACTGCACATTTCAGATCCTTTTATTAGTAGTGATGCACTTGAGGTTCTTGAGGTAATTGTTTTGAACATATTTTTATAGATGCTATTATTTGCTGTGTTTGCTTATTGATGTTGGCATGTTATATTGGTTATTTGCTATGACTCACTTAGTTATGCTCCATACATGCCATATCTTCTAGGTTCAAATTTACAGACCATGGCAACATCTGTCGCCATGATTATAGATGGCTTTGATATTTATCTAACTATTTTATTATTTTCCCCAGGCCATCAAAAGTATACCTGGATGCTTACATCCACTGGTTTCCAGAATTTTGCCATATGTTGGACCAATTTTAAGTAAAGTATGATGGACTAAACCTGTTCTAACGTTTGCATAAAATACGATACCTAAGTATTGCTTTCTGATGCACCTTTTTTCCTCTTATCAGCCACGAGAGCAGGCTGATGGGTTGGTAGCTGGGTCATTGGATCTGGTAACAATGCTTTTAAAGGCAAGTATACTTGCTTTAAAGTATAATTTCTCTTGAATTTTGTCAATTTATCAGCTTAACCTTTAAGCAGTGTGCTATAACCTATGATTTGCTGATTTGTGGTTGCTCGTAGCATTTTACAGAACGCCCCTGTTGACGTAGCAAAAGCAATATATGATGTTTGTTTTGATGCCACAATCAGAATAGTCCTTCAAAGCGACGATCATAGTGAAATTCAGGTCATGCAGTTTTCTATGTATATATGAAAACTTGAGAATTAATATATCATCTGATTAGTGTACTCTGCATCGTAGAATTAATTTTCATCCATTAACTCGACTCAACATTTAACAGAATGCCACAGAATGTTTAGCTTCTTTTATATCTGAGGGAAGACAAGAAGTTCTTGCTTGGGGATCTAATTCTGAATCAACTATGAGAAGTGTGCTTGAAATAGCTTCAAGGTAGTTAGCAATTATTTTACATTGCTTCGTAAATATCATCATACTGCAAGTGTCCTTTGTGAAATAGTATGGTATCTGTCTAGTCAATACTGATAGGAAGGGAAAAAAAAATCTTATGAGGGGAATCAGATTCCTGTTGTATTTTTCACATTCAACCTTCCATATCATGGCACCAACGTATATGCATCCTAGCAGAACTTAAATGGACATATGCTGTCATTAGTAAAAGAAAGGTTTACTGATGTAAGGAATCAAAATGAAATAAGGCATTATCTTCCTTGTGGTTTTCACTTGATTCTCAGTCTTTGCAAATGAGGTTTTTTCTTTGTCTTTTCTTCCACTGTCCATTGATTTGAAATTAAGAACTTTTCCTCTATTCTCTTCGTAGGATCTTGACGTTCTCAAATGCTGTGTTTCTTTGAATTTGATGCAGGCTTCTAGACCCAAATTTGGAAAGTTCTGGATCTCTTTTTGTTGGGAGTTACATTCTTCAACTAATATTACATTTGCCATCGCAAATGGCAGTACATATACGTGACCTGGTTGCTGCTGTTGTCAGACGTATGCAATCTGCTCAAATTGCTGCCTTAAGATGTTCATTGCTGGTTGTTTTCGCCAGATTGGTAATTTAACATGAATTCAGATTATTATTGAGATCTAATACTATGTGGAGAAAATGAGTAGTCGTATTTCTTCTTTCAAATGATAATTAGAGAGAAATTATCTATACAGACCAGTCTACTATAACAACAACAATGAATCATACAATACCATTGTGCTCTATCAACAACCAAATCCTTAGCTAGGTTGTTAACTAAAAGTTCCCATCCAATGACTTCATTAAGCATCTCTTCAGTTTTCTATCTTCATACAATTATGCCCACCCAACAGTTGAATCCTAGAATAATGCTATAATTTTATGATTGCCTATCCTTATACATTATCCTGATTATAAACATTCCTGAATCCTGAACAATCGCCCCAAGATCTTGTGATACTAATAACTGATATTTTATGCTTAGATTTTTTTTTTTTTGTAAGACAATTATGCTTCAGTATTTTCCCTCATCGTTCAATCTTGTTGGACATTACTTTGCGGATGAAAACTCTTGATATTAGAGGCCCTGTCTTTAGATTCTGAAAGGGGTTTGTTACTGTTGATATTCTCTGTATTCCATTAGTGGCCAATAAATTGTGAAAAGAGCTTAGATGGCCACTGCAACGAGACTAGAAAACTCTTTCGAGCTATAGCTTGTTTAGCCTTTTCTGTCTTGGGAGGTCCTCCGTTTATGTATTGTTCTGTCTTCTTTCTAATAAATTTTTTTCCATGAAAAATAACAAGATTCAAGAGTCCAAGCTGACTGTACGTATTGTCTTATATCGTCCTCATATTTTCCTTTTCAGAGTTTCTCTTTGTACAGTTAATGTTGTAACTCAAATTCTGTATAGTTGGTAGAGTCAAAAGTAGTTTCTAGGATGCCTTGTCTTGCTACCCTTATTATTTTTTGTTTTGGTCACTTAATTTGTTATTGTTTCAATTTGGTCTCTCAACTTTCAATTTGTACCATATTTGTCCTTTTTTGTTATGTCAAGGACTATTTTGGAACATTATAAAAAGCAAGGGATCACTTTGAAACGCTAGAAAGAAATTAAGGGACCAGTTTGAAGCACTAAATAATTTTAAGGGGTGACGATGATACAAATTGAAAATGAAGGGACCAAATGAAACAAATCAATAAGTTTAGGGGACCAGTATGATAGTGAATTCTTTTCCTTCATAACTAATTGTTTGGCCAAAAATTTGTCCACTCTGTAGCTCTTGTGATAGAATTTTCAAACATTCCTTCATAACTGCAGGTTCATATGAGTGCTCCTAATGTTGGACAATTTATTGATTTGCTGATCTCGATTCCTGCGGAAGGTCATGATAATTCGTTTGCATATGTAATGTCAGAATGGACTAAGCAACAAGGTGAGCATCTTTCAGCTGTCTTTTTGCAACATGATTGGTGTGTTGCAAATCAAGAACCTGTCACTGCATGGGATTTCTTTAAGAGCATGGATTGCAATGTCTCTGATTCTTGGGAATAGGTTAGGGATTCCCCTCTGGATGGTTGAAACGGTTATTGGAATTTACCAAACTATTCAGGAGAAATCCCCTGCAATTTATGACTAGAATTTCTCATTTTTTAAATAAATTGTTTGGCATAATTTTTTATTTCTCTTGAAGAAACTCTTGATCTTCTCATGAAAATAGTTAGCTATTGAGATTATAATCTTGTGGTTGTAAAGCAATTGTTTTTGGGCTTTTATTTCTGATTTTTATCTATGCTATTACTGGCCAAAAAGACCTATGCTATTAGTGTATTACATCTAAATTGAAATATCTATTCAATCACTTCCTTCTTTCTTGAGATGTATTGCTTACTTTCAGTAGGAAGTATTTACAGATGAGAGAAATATTGTTAAAATTGCTATCATAATATTTAGAGGATGAGCCTTGGCGTAGCGGTAAGCTTACTGCCATGTGACTTGGAGGTCATAGATTCAAATCCTGGAAACAGCCTCTTTGCTTGTGACGGTAAGGTTCTGTGCATCTATCCCTTCCCAGACCACACTTGGTGGGAGCCCTAAGCAATAATATTTACTCCTTAGGTCTCATGACTAAACAGATAATCCAAACTTTTGTTTAGATATCAGTCTCATGTTAAAATTGATTGAGAAGTATATTGTGTGTACTCATTCTGTCATGCGTTGATTGTTGCATCTGGAGCTCAGTGAAGGCTATTAATTTCCCCTTGTTCATCTTCTGCCTCTCATAGCAAGCTCTCTCCTTCTTGTGCTGTGTAACTTTTCTGAAAACTATTATTCAAAAAACTTAAACTATTTGTTGTGGATCTGCCGTTATACATGTTTTTATAGCTTTTGGCCTTCTTGTATGTTATTGCTTGAAGGTATTTTATCCTCCAACAAGAGGTACCCCCTCTTTCTAATGGAATTTTCTTATTTGTTTAAGAACGATAAAACTCTAATCCTTAGCCATACATAATTGAGACCAATTAAATTCTCCAAATGCTATCTGAGTGCAGGTGAGATACAGGGAGCTTATCAAATAAAAGTTACTACAACTGCTCTAGCCTTGTTGCTGAGCAGCTCGCATGCAGAACTGTCAAAATTAAGTGTCCCAGGCCATCTGATTAAGGTTTTTTATGTGGTATTATGTGATCATTTATTCATTTGTGATTTAAACCGTGCATGCTCATAGTGGAATTTGTCTTGTGAAGTCCGGTGAGGGAATAACCACAAGGTCAAAAGCAAAATCAGCTCCAGATCAGTGGATAATGTTGCCACTTCCTACTAAGGTATTCCGTGTCATTATCATTATCTTAATATGGTAAAGATATCTATTCATCAACAGAATTATGTTAACGACTTAATGGGTATCCTCTTGGCTCTTAGTGGTTATGCACACCCAAATGAGGTGGAGAGTTCCCTTCCAAAAATAGTTATTGAGATGGGGGAACTAACCCATTTAAATGCCCTATAGTGCAGCCAATGCCCCATTGTACATAATGTTGGACTATCTAGTCCATACTATCTTGGTCTCTGTAAATTGAGTTCAGAGAATTAACATAACTGCTTCATAAAGCTGCCTATACTACCCAATGTAAGACCGAGCATTCAAGTCATCAATAAGAAGTTATTACTGAAATTTCTATTATGTTTCGTTTATTCCATGATGACTGCTCTACATGACATTAGTGAGACTTAGATGTTCCTTCCTACTGAAATATAGACAGTATATTTCAAAATTATATAGACACCTACATAGAAACATTTTAATTTGAAAAATGCTTTTTATTCTAGAAGCTGTGGTATGGTTTCAAGGCACACGTATGTCAGAATCAAGAAATTCTCACTAAGATGTACTTTGTCTGTGCGCACCTTCATGATCAAAGATTCTGGTCATCTTTAAAATAACAGCATGCACCAAAACTGAATTTCTTTATTTATAAATAAGTGAAGCCTTTCTCTGATATTGTCCAATATCTTGCAGATAGTGGCTTTACTGGCAGATACATTAATTGAAATACGAGAGCAAGTTTTGGCTGGTGACGATGAGGTAGTTTACTCATTGATGAGGGCCATTACTGGTTATTGAATCTCACAATTGGAAAACTGGTTGCTTTTTCAGGATGATGATTGGGAAGAAGAGCAAACCGGGGATGATGTAGAAAATGATCAAGAATTTATATCTTCCTTGTCTGCTGCTGCTTCAGGGAAACCCACATATGAACATCTTGAAGCAATAGCAAAAGCATTTAATGAGGTTTGTCTGAACTTTGATGTTATTATATCTCATCACTTTTTCCTCTCCATTGACCATTTTCATATTGATGATCACTAATTAAACTTGCTTGAAAATCACAAGGATCAAGAGGATCAATATGAAGACAATCTTTTAAGTATTGCTGATCCCCTTAATCAGGTGTCTCTTCTCTAGATTTTGTTTTGTTAATCAAATGTTACGTGGTGCATGAATTTTGATTTTTTTTTCCCCAACAAATTCGATTTTATCTGACAGATAAATCTGGCAAACTACCTCACGGATTTCTTTGGTAACTTCTACCAAAATGACAGACAATTGTTTGATAACATCTGCCAGGTTGGCATAATCAATTACCCGGAATTATTTGCCAAGGTCGATATTTTATGTTCTTGGTGAATGTTATTGAACATGTACATGTCATATTACACTGCAGAGTTTGACTCAGGCTCAACGAAATGCTATCCAAACTGTACTGCGGAGATGAGTTTTAATATGTAATGAGCATTCTGCGCTCACCCTAAAGGTGGGTTGACAAGTCAAGGTACTTAATAGAGTTTTTAAGGTGTTTGTTATTAGATTGTCCTATAAACATATAACATACAGATGCTTTCTTACAAATTAGTAGCATGTTATTGGAAGTTTTTATTATTATTATTATTTTTTTCTTTTTTGGAAAAAGCTTATCTGTATATTTAGTCCGAAAACCTCATGGGAAAGAATAAAACCCGAAGGTTTTTTTTTTTCCCAGGGTTTATAGCCGGAGACGATGCGCTTTTTTCCTTATTGCAATCAACAAACAGATGGTTGAAAAGGCATAATTTGACAAGCTGTGTCCAGGTTCAGATTTTTTCTTCTCTGTTCCTTTCTTTTGGGAGTTCCTTTTCTTTAATCTTTTTTAAATATTTATATGTATTTTTCACCAATTGTGTGTTCATTACGTTGTCATTTATTCTTTTACCTGGGCCCTTTGGATGTGTTTTCCAAGGCGTAGATTTTGTTTGGAGTGATAACTATTTAAATGTTTGAGCCTTTGAGTTGTCTAATTTATTTTGGCTATATCCCTCGTTTCAATGGTCAGTTTTCCATTAACATTGGTTATGCTCATTGCCAAGTTACTGTCCATCTTGTCTATAAGACCAAAGGTTTTTCTTTTTTGAAGTATCAAAACATCAATGTCAGTAACATGTAACATGTACTTTCAACAATTATTTTTGTATGATAATGATTTGTGATCTTTTGAAATGTTTGGTTTTATTATGGAGGCTTTCCTTCCAATTGGATTTGCCTGGTGATGCGTACATGCAAGTGGCACGACATAAATGTTGGAGGAGACGAAGTTGGTGTGTTATATTTCTATTTGCCTAAATATATTTATCGCAGCTTTCTTTATTATTAAGATGAGAGTTTGCAATGTTTTATTATTTTTAAATTTGCTGGCGAAGACTTATAATCTAATATCAACTCGTTGCTGAAAATTAAATTCATGGTTTTGATTTTCCGACAATTGTATCTCCTAGACACCCTCACCATAGGGAGAGGGTTCGATCCTGGAGTTGGTCAACGTGCTGGGGGAGGTATCCTAGGTCCTAGGTGCCTAGGTAAACGCCTGAGGGTAATAAACGGCTCGCCCTGCCCAATATTGGTATCACCTAAGAGAAAGAAAGATTTCACCCTGCTCTTGGATTGTGGGTGAACCCAACCCTTTTCCTAAAATTTCATTATCAAAAAAAAAAAAAAAAATCTCATGCAGTAAATAATTTACATTTTTATAAACATATTATAAATGATTTATTATATTTATATAATAGATAAAATCATTCACTTACTTCATATTCATTTTCTATAAATGCCGTTTGATAGGTGCCTTTTTTAACGAGGTGTTATTTTATCAGAATGAGTATTTCTTTCAAATATAAACACATTTATACCAGTGGTGCACCTAGAAATTTTAACAATGTGTGAAAATATTTTGCAAATACTTCGACAAGCATGGCACAGTACCCTTAAAAGGAAGCATGTATAGTTTTAAGGGTTCAACTAATCATCTCTGATGTAAAAACAATGAAACTGAAACAGGACATCTATTTTCAAGAGTTTTTACAAAATTTTGGACAAGTTCGATACAAGTACAACATGTGAGGAAGATAAACCTGATTTCTGTACGGATAAATATAGTAAGAGTTCAATTCAGCGTATTTGCAGTTCCTTTTGCGCTTTGTTGGAGGTAATCTGGAAAAAGAAAATTAAGAAGAAAATTACACAAAGTAAGTTTCACAACAAAAATTGAACTAAGAGGTACCAAGACACCCCATTCAATTCAAACAAAAATGATTCTCACCTAAAATTCCAGAAATCACATTGTGATCACCAGGAGCTTGACCCCCTGACAAATGACAATACCTCACCAATCTTCAACTTCTTTTCTAGAAGCATTGAATCAGAATCATCGGGCACCAACATTGCAGAAGGTTGCCCAAACAAGTTTGGAAATAGCTTCTCAATTTCCCTTGCAAAATTCAACATCAATCAAGTTCAAAAACGAAGCAACCTGACAAATAAATAAAAGCCCATACCTCTACCATCAAACATCTGACAATATCACACCAATACTCATAATTTTTTTTCCCCTAGCCCCCTTGGTCCACCCCTGCCTAAAGCTCTAATACCACTCACATCTTATGAAGAACTGAGGTGATTTTAGGCAGAAACAATGAGAAAATAGGGAGAACAATTAAAAACAAAGGAGGGAGAGGAAAGTGATGAATGTGTGTTTTGATCAAGTTTTGGAAAATAGCTTTTACGATTTACACAACAGGTATATAAGAAGAGTCTTGTCTCGACTTGTGGAAAAGTGTTTTTGAAACTACGGTTTTTAGGGTTCCCAAACACTAAAAGGAGGGGGGAATAAGAACTTGAGGGAGATAGAGACTAGCTCAGCTAAAACAACATGTTTTAATTCATCAAAGTCTGAAATTACAAGTGCCTTCAGTACCGGTTTATAAACTAACCTTTCCTTCCTACGAAGTAACTTAACCCACTTGCCCGCTTGCTAACTAAACCCATTTGCCCCCTTGCAAGATTTCCTTCCCATCAAGGAATCCAAAAGTAAAGTAAAAATATTAAAATATAATAATCTACTAGCCTATGTTTCTTCTCTAGGAAGGAAGCATCTAAAATAAGATTAAAAACTTATACTCAAGCCACTTGCAAGCTATAATAAAAAGATATTAAAGTAAATTAGGCTTTCTCAAAATATTAATTATTGTATTCCATCATGAATCCTACCATACAAAAATAAATGGACAACCTGGTGCATGAAGCTTAAGGCTAAGACCCTTTTCAGATAAGAGTAAACGGCATTCCTTGCCATTTTTTGCAAGAGGCAGTTTTCATAAATTGATCTGTGTCCACTAAGTTATATGACAATAACTTTACTGCCGCACTAAAAGAAATCTAAATGTATTGGAACAAGGATATTAATTTTCTATTGTCATATTTCTTACACTTGCTTCAATTTTAAATTCAGGTTTATACTTTAATTAGGCCTTAAGATATGGTTAACTCAGTTAGAGAAGTGAAGTTTTGAGATTTCAGCACTAGTATAAATCAGAAACCAATAATTTTTAAAGTTTTTGAGCCTTATGACTTGATAAATGACCAGATTAGATCAGAAGAATGCATTCTAGTGAAAGTTATAAAACTTATTTTATTCACAACTACTGGATATTACTCAAAAGTAATCAGACATAGAGGGAGCTCCGTTTGCATATGCACAATTGGTAAATGTAGCATAGGGTTTTTCTTTTATATATGATCAGTTTTCAATCAGGAAGAACAATTAGGCTTCAAACTTTGTATTTTTTGATTCAGATCATATTCATTACAAGCAAAAGAGGATTAAAAGGCATGTATTAAAGGACAGTACATTGGTCCCTCCTATTTGGTCTGACAGCTACTGTGCTAGAGGCTGTAACAGCATGCAATATATATTAGAAAACCATTTTCTCATGTCACACACATATGAAATGGTGGGACCCACATATACCTAATATATGTATGTGTGAGTCTCACCATTTCATGTGTGTGTATGAAACTTTTTTTTCTCATGTAACATGAGAAAACCAAAGCCCATATATATTTAGGTCTTATTCAAGCATTTTCAGGTCCAATTGGGGTTAGCCCCTTTCACTATTGATAACTTTACATTATTTTATCAACCTTAAAGTCTTGTCAAAAGTTCATATATGACTAGTTAATACCTAATATCATATATACATGTGTTTTTTTACATGTCGTGAACCTATTATTCTTTTCATACTAAAAAAAAAAAATAACCTATTATTCTTGTGTTAGAGTCAATCGGATTTAAAAGGTGTTGTATTTTATCCTTAAAATTCATATAAACGGTAGCTTATATACCTTATCAAAATCTTTTAACAAGCTTGGCTTCTAAAGAGGAATTATTTTCGTACTCTTCTCAAAGTTCTTTAATCTCTTCAGCTGCAAATTACAAGTTATATCCTTGGAATAAAAATAGATCCCAAAATTGAAAACTTAAAGTGAAAATCTTCTAGAAGAAATGACATGAAAATACCTCTCATCCCTTTATCAAGAATTTCACACATTTCGTTTAAAGCCGCCTGCTCCCTTCTGCTCTTTTATTCCTTGGGCACGCCATCAGACTTCTATTACCGTTTCTGTTCATGTACACAAGATGCAGAAACCCATTTCTGTTCAACAGTTTGATACAATATTTTTTTAGTGATGTTTATCTCTGTATTCCAGTAGGGTGTTTCAGGCTGTTCAATTATTGAGCAAGCAAAGACACCAATTAACAATAATTACCCAAAAAAAATTAAATATAAGAAGCTATCAATCCATCTTGTTCAATTAAGTTGGAGAACAGGATGGTAAATCACAAAAGGTCAACACATCCTTCATGAGTACATGTTAAAGCCACCTGTTGTAGAAGTGAAGGCAATCACATTAGAGGAAATATGTTTAAAAACTTCATGTGCACCAAACGGAGTAAGGGAATCATCTGATAAAACTTGAAAATTAAAAAAATAAGTAACTTAAGTTGTTGTACAATTAAAAATTACCTTCAGCAATATCATGCACTAGTGCTATTTTAATACATCTGCACAACAGAAACAAAGGATAGCATCAGAAAATCAAGGGAAATTCATCTCAAACAAAAACCAGGAGATATGAATGGTAGAAAGAGGTACATGTGAACACAACAAAAATAACAAGCCTTATCCCACTATACGGAGCTGGTTACATAGATCACACAATACCATTATGTTATATTAACAACCAAATCCTTAAACATGTTGTTTACCATGTAACACAGGAGACAATTATTTCAATAGAGAAAATCCTTTGACAAAACGTAATTGAAAGTGAAAAACAGTGATACTGGATATATAATTGCTTGCTCTTCAGGACCCAAAACAAAGAGGATATATAACTGCTTGCTCATGAGCTCTCTATTATTTTGGCTAGAAACTTGGCTACATAGCTTACACCATCTATACTGTTAGAGGTAAAGGATCTCAGGGACAGAAAATATTGCCCAACAATGATGGCCCCACTTACCCAAATAATACTAAAGCAAACATAAGGAATTTGACAAAGTTTTACATTAAGGGCCTAAAACAAATAAATTAAAAACACACAAATAAAACCTACATTAGAATAAAGCAAGGGACTGAATTTGTTCTAAAAAAAGAAGAAATAAATCAAATAACAAGAAAAAGTCAAACCTTTATCTGTTCAATCCAGACAGGTCAGCAACAATCAAAGCCATTATAGCCATGCGATACATGTGGTCAGCAATTGATTCAGCACCCCTTATGCCATGATTGACCCACCCTTTCCTTTTTGTGGTCTACAAGGTACACACATTTTTTTATATATACATAGAAGATGGCTAGAGCTATAAAAAAGAGAAAAATGATTACACAACAAGGGAATGAATCCCAAACATTCTTGGTCAATCAAAGCCCTTATGGAAGTAGAGCAATCACTAAGAATCATCGATTTTGTAAAACTCCATTTAGCCAACACATCAGCCACTCTATTAAGTTCTCTAGGAACATAGCTAATCGAGATGCACCAGTTTCTAGCTAGGAGCTCCTTAATCTGCTGGACCATCAGGCTCCCCGAAAGGGGACTGGCTTCATTTATACAAGCTACAAGATCCAAAGCATCCACTTCAACAACCACTCTAGTATAGCCAAGATCCCACACTAAGTTCAACCCTTCGTACAAAGCCCACTCCTCACACTAGCATTACAAATGCCAATTGATTTAGTAAAACTAGCGATCCACACACCACCTTTAGAATCTCTCAAAACACCCCCACACCTTGCCTTTGATGAGTTCAAAGTCATAGCTCCATCTACATTTAACTTAACCCAACCCTCACTCAGAGGGTGCCAACCCTAGGCCAGCGCAAGGCTATTACAATGCCCAGAATTTCCCAGAAAAGGATCCTGCAAATCAGTGAAATTTCTCCAAATTTGAAGCACAATAATCTCAGGTCTCTCAGGCTTCCTAAAATCAGGTTCAAAAATCGCCATATTCCTCCAATTCCATACACATACATGGCAAAGAGAGACTGCGTCAATCATTCCATTTTGCATATTTGAATTGCAATGGCCTAATGGGTAATGGGTATTTTGGGCACATAAGGCAGCTGTCCAAAAAGCATCCGATACCCAAAAGGTCTTTACATGCATCCCAATAATACCCTTCTACATTTGTGTCCAATTAGCAACTAATAGTGGCAAGAAAACATAGTTTCCGACGGGACCGGCTTCCCTCTTGTATTATTCCCATCCGCTGCGTTGAAGTGGCGTCTTTTTGGCAAAAAAAATGTTGAGCCTATGCCCTTTTTTTTAAAAAAAAAAAAAAGAAAAATCCAGGGTATTGACTGATACTAAAAATATACTTTAGGATACTGAATAGTACTCAAAAAGATACTTCATGATCTTAAAAAAAATCTTTAAGTATATTCTTAGTACCAATGAGTATCTTAAAAAATACCAGTTAGTACCAATTAGTACCTTAAAATATTTTTTTAAAATCCTAAAATAATTTTTCAAGATCTTAAAATATTTTTCCAGTATCCTTTTCAATGCCTGTCATTACATTAAAATATTTTTTCAAAATCATAAAATAATTTTTTAAGATCATGAAATATTTTTTAAGTATCATAAAATATCTTTTTAATACCATTCAGTTCCCTTGAATATTTTTTCAGGAGCTTAAAATAATTTTCTAAGATCATAAAATATTTTTTCAATACTGTTCAGTATCCTGAAGTATCTTTTTAGTACGAGTTAGTACCTTAAATTTGTTTTTTTTTTAAAAAAAAAAAAAAGCACAAGCTCAACATTTTTTTTTTTCTTTTGCCAAAACGACATCACTTCAACACAGTGGATGGGAATAGTATTGGAGAAAAACCGGTTCTGTTTCCCACTAGGCACATTGATAGGAGAAAAAGAGAAAACTCTATGTTCCAGTAACTACTTGATCTTAGTCAAATACGTGACAGTGAGGGTGTTTTTTGGTTTTTTTTTTTTTTGGGGGGGGATTTTCTTATCTCATATTGACTAAATTGTCTATAAAAAATTTTCAATGTTTCAAAAATAAACTCTCAACAAAAGAAAATATTATTCTCGTTAATGACAATTTAATCAATATCCTTCCTCCCTTTTCCTTCCCTCAAACCAAACATGTCTATAATTCTTCTAAGTTCAAACTATTAATCTCTAACTTGGAATTAAGAGATAACGAGAGTGTTTTATTTGAACGAGGGTAAAAAATAATTAATCTATTCTCCCTTTTAAAACCTTCATATTGGGAGAACTTTATTTTTTTGAAGAATGAGGGTTTTGGGGATTTGTAAAAATCCCTGATTCCCCCCTCTTATTTTTAAAATTACCAAATAAGGGAAGAGACTGTCAAAACCCTTCTTTTCCTTTCATTTCCCCCCAAAATGAAACTCCCAAATTGAGCCTTAGTCTCAGCGAGTACATTTGAAACGAAGGCTAGGAGGCATGGAAGTATGAAAATGAAGGATGGAAGAAGGGAAATGGTGTCTGAAACGAAGAAAGATGAAAGAGAGAGAGAAATTGAGAGCAAGAGAGGAAGGAGTGTTTTTCGATTCATGAAAGCAAATACAGGAAAAAGGGAGAGCCCTGTCACTTTTAAGAAAACTTGAAATTGACAAAAAGTTGGAAGGAAAAATTGAGAATTCGGGATCAATTAAATTAAATTAATATTAGCAATATAAGAAATAAACCATCAAACCTTCCACGGCTAACTTCCCATCGATCTGAAGGCCTGATAAGCTTAAATAGGGCAATTCAATTATCTTTTGAAGGGTTATTCGAAAGCCAAAATGAGAATGGATTAATAAATATTTTATATATAATTAATTTGTTCAAAATTTCTAACAATTTGATCTTTTTTCATACATATATTATTATATATGTATATATAATTTATTAAAACCTAGTCCACACATATATTTTTATTTAATTATTATATTACCGACCTGACCAAACATTCCAACAAATCTGATCGGTTAAACCATGATCTACTAGTTTCTTCGACTCAGTCCCTGACTTTAAAAATATTGGTCTCGAGTCCAAAATGGCCAAAGGATATTCTTGATGAGTAAAAAAGGAAAACAAAAAATAAAAAACATAAGGGCCCAGGTGGCTCCAGTTGTATAACCCTTGATGATGGAGGGTTCCATAGGGGCTAAGACATGGACCATGCAATGCATCAATATAAAGACATATGTGTCACTCACATTACCAATATCCATGGGAAGCCAGTGGTCTGAGCTAAAAAAATGGGGAGCTAATGGTAAGAGATTTGTTATCCCTTAATCACATCTTCGGCTCGAGGCCTAAGAATAGATAAAATGGTGTTGAGAATTCTTTCTCCATAACTATGGACCTGATTCAGGGTGAATCTAGACTAATCGGAACCAAAAGTTTAAGTGAAGGGAGTGGGAAACCAAAAATATATATATATATATATATATATATATATATATATATATCACTCACCTTATAAAAGAAATAAATAGACCTTGCTGATATAATTTGTAGAGAATTCCTCTTATTAATGTGTAAGGTTTTCGAAGAAAGGAAAAAGACACTTCATTGCCTCTCTTTTCTATACTCTTCAGATAGGCCATTTGAAAAGTTGTTTGTGGCAGGTGAAATTACATAAATCTCCTCCCTTTTCCACCCGACAAACGTGAAAAATCTCCTTAGTTATGTCAATAATGCCGACGACTACTCGGTCAATTTATGTCTCCTTAGTTATGTCAATAATGCCGACGACTACTCGGTCAATTTATGTCTCACATTTATTAAACGTGGGTGTCCTCGAACATTCATTACCAATGAATTTCTGGGGAAAAAATCTTGGGAAAATTGATTACAGGATCTAAGGAAGCAAAATAATTATAAAAAAGGCCCAAGAAACATTCACATACCAAAAAAGGCCCTAGGGCCTTTTCTGGCATTTTTTCAAAAAACGTTAGCAACTACATCAGTAGCGGTTAACAACTATATCAGTCCTCATTAACAACTAAATCAGTCTAATTAACAACTACATTTTAACAACTACATATGTAGCAATTAACAACTACATCTGTAGCAATTAGCAACTATATCTGTACACTTTTTTTGAAAAAATGCCAGAAAAGGCCCTGACATGTGAATGTTTCTTGGGTCTTTTTTGTAATTATTTTGCTTCTTTAGGCTCTGTAATCAATTTTCCCAAAAATCTTATACACACACTACCTTTCACATTTAATATAAGATTTTGTTTGTAACGATACTATAAATAAGATCTTATACGAAGGACGAGAAATAGTATTTAATAGCCATAGATTAGCTTATTCATATGCAACTTTTTATTTATAACCCAAATGTATATGATACACATATGTTCATGTTGATGCCTTCATTATCCTATGACTCACCGTAGCCACCAGTTATCACGCTCATCAGAATTATTGGAGAATGAAGAAAACTTAAAGAAAAGCACATGAAGTGATTCTCCTCCATCACCATTAACAACAGACCTAAACCCAGAACCCAAAAAGTTCCTACAAAGTGGACAAGTAAAGTTCCTGAGACCAACCCATTGATTCAAACATTCTCTATGAAAAACATGTTCGCATCTCAACACTTTAACTTCATCTCCTTCACCAATCTTGTCCAAACACACTGCACAATCCACTTCTTCTTCTCCTCCTTCACGTGGATGCCATATCTCCACTTGTTCTTCTTCTGTAAAGATATGATGAATCTCTTGAAGAGGTTGATGACGATGAAGACGAAGGCTGTGAAATGGGTGGTAAAGAAGAAACTCTAAACCCCATTTGAAATGGGACAAAGCTAGTTTGAGGTAGTTGAAGAGCATGGTGAACAATAGAGAAGAAAATCTGGAGATTGTTGCAAGAGTGGTGGCTGCCAATCTGTTCTTTTGGGTTTGAAGTTTGTGGCTGTGTGTATTTATGGAGGAATATTGATTACTGAGCATATGAAAAACATTTTAACAGATTAACATCATCAATAGTGTGGTCGCTTCCGGATAATGACTTGCGAGGTCGAAAGATAACAATAAAACAACTGACACGTATCAATCTATAACCAAATACGAGGCCGAATTAAAATATATTAGATCTTTGGCTGTCGGTTCAAATTTTGTGTCTTTCCCCTCCTTTTAATTTGTGCCTTTAATTGAGACAAAAAGTGATTGGGAACGGGCATTTGCTCAAATGGCATCACCCTACCCCTCTTATTGAAGAGGTTGGGGGATCAATCTCCATGTTAGCTTAGGTGAAGTGTGTGTATGTTGTGTTTGGGTGTGTGAGAAGTCCCTCTCATGAGGCGGGCTAGGATAGGTGTAAAGAAATTAAAGTAGTAAATAAAAAGTGATATATAAGAAATAGCATAATGGATAAAACAGATATGATACCTATATTCACATTATGATTTTTTTTTTTTTCCTTATTTTAAAGTATACTTTTAGTCTTTCTTTAAGTTTGGATTGATATTTTCAATTCCTTAACTCTATCAATATATAGTTTTTGAAAGTATATAATTAAATATAATTAGTAGTAAGGTTGTCGAACTCATAAATTCAAACAAACTTATGAAAATTATATAAACATGGGTCATGAACTAAAATTGTAAACTAGTAAAAGGACGAGTTTACTTTTATCAATATATAGTTATTAAAAACATATAATTAAAATATTAAAAATGACAGTTTGGCCTAGTTTAAATACTAGATTTAAAGTTTAGACAATTAAAATTAAATATATCAACATTCATAATTTATTATACTCAATAAAGAAATACCTATGAATTTCATATATAAAGTTTGAACATGACTAAATGGAATAAGCTAAAACGATTTCAATAGCAAGTCAACACAATTTTAGAATTTAAAAAGATAAAAACAATAAATTTAATATATAAACTCACAAGTTTAGCTAAATTTGTAGTTAGCACAGGTTTAATAGTGAGTTGACATAACTTAATAAAGTAAAAATATAAAAATGTAAAATTTAAAGAGTTAACCCGCTAGTTTAATAATAAGAATTCGTAACTATTGTCATTATCATTTCTTAGGAATTAGGATTAATTTAAAGAATAAGATTGTGTATTGGTTGCATAACTAAAACTTGGAAAAAGGTTCCAATTATATGCATACAAAAAATATTACTATTTTTTAATTTATTAACAGGATATAATTCCAAATTTGGGAAGTGGGTGAAAAGGAAACGGTATAGTAGGTAATGGAGTTTTAAATTGGACTTTGTTTCTCTCCTTAACTTATCCTTCATCATCCCTCAGTATTCCTCATCTATACCATTGATCTCAACTAAAAATTAATCTGATCCATTCATCTCTACTTCGCGAGATAAAAATACTTCACGAGGTAGAGATGAAATAGATGGCTAAGATTAAGGGTAAGGAAAATGAATGGTTGTAATGAAAAGATACTGAGGAAAAAGAGAATTGAGATACTGAAGGGAATCTGCTCCAGTTATAAACCCTTAATGCACTCTTCATTTTAAATATTTGCTTTTGTGGCCAGTATTTAAATATACGTTAGTGATTGGCCAAAAAGTAAATTTAAGATATACAGTCGGTGATGGAGATATTGCTTTAGACAAAAGTGTTTCCATTTGCAATGTTGGCCATAGCATTTAATGAAACGTTGAACTTTTGTGTTCGCCGATAATAAAAACGATTGAAATGTTTAGTTCGTTTGAAAATTTTAAAATTAACAAAGCTTTGATTATTTGCTTTACATAAAGTTCAAAATGAGTCGTACTTTCGTAACTCACAAATAATATAGCCTCTTATAAATTAATATCGACAGTTTATTTGTCTTAAAATGGAAAGAGAAATTTTTTTAGAATGAATCCAAACTCAAATAAATAAGTGGATGAAATTCATCGTAGCCATAAATGAAAGGGACAAATGTGATGGTACGTGTACCTAAACCAATCAACTCAGATTCATAAAATAAAAAGGGAAAATCACTGTTTCGTCAACCCAACGTTCGGAATTAATTATAAAAAACTTCCACATCAAATTCCCTTAATAAAAGAAGTACTTTTTTTTTTTTTTTGTGAGTAATTGCTACTTTTTATATTATCAAAATAATTTTATGAGTTATTAAAATGTCTTTATGAAAATCTTGTTGTAAAAATGGCTTCCTATATTATTAAAATGACTTTTTATGTTATTAAAAATTTTATAAGTATCTAAAATTCTAAACACCGAAGAAAAAACTTGAAGAATTTTTTTCAACATGCAAAGTCATTTTAACAACATAATAAACCATTTTCACAACAAGATTTTGTTAAGGACATTTTAATAATTAATAAAATCATTTTGACAATATAAAAAGTCATTTTAACAATGAAATTTTTGTGTGAAGAGATTTAGCAATTAATTACAAAAACGTCTCTAGGGACATTTTTATTAGGAGAATTTACTGTGAAACTTTTTTTGTGATTAATTTTCTATCTTGAGACCTAACAATAATTTTCCCAAATAAAAATTATACGAAATTCGTCTGGGATGCAAAGGAAAGGCCATTACCCAGACAACAAAATTGTACTTACTATTAAGACTTAAAAGCAACGTGTTTCTCATTTTAAATAGATATTAGTGTTTGGCAATGCAATAAAAAAGAAGAAGATTGAAAAAGAAATTAATATAGTAAGCGTGTGTCCATGATAATTATGATAATTGAATGTTTCACACACTTATTTGTATTTATATCTCTTGATTAATAAATTAAGGATTGTTTAGCTAATAAATAATAGATCTTATAACTTAATTAGGCCTTGAGCTTTTAATTAAACTTAATTCGTTTTTATAATAAAATTCTCTATTTATAGTGCTTCAGTATTTGCATCATAACTCTTGAGTTAGGTATTTGATTAGCTTCACTCTTGCTTCATTGTTTTCATGATTTAGAGAGTTACAATTGATATAAAGACTTGAAAGATAAATTCTGACAAAAAGACGGTCAACATTGGAGCTAAAGTCCAATGTGTTTTACTGAAATTTTATTGGAGCCAAATTTTGTAATTAAAAGACCATCTTTTATGTATTTCTACTTTGGGCCGGATTTTGAGCCATAGCCCATTTCTATTTTTAGGTTCGGACATTAGGTCAGCCGCCAACACACTACACAATTACATTTTTTATAGTTTTTAGATTAAAACAGAAGTTTTATATTTTCTCTGAACTGTTTTTCATATTCTTCATGAATATATCATCTATTCATATGCGTTTTGCCTATCCTTGATGGGCTAAACTTTTGAGATCAATCCATGAAATAAGGATTCACGCTTTCATCTAGATGACATGTTTTAATTGATAACCAAACTCATTTTTGTTTATATTATCGCATTCGATTATAGGTTATAGTTTGGATATTAGATTTAATATTTGGATTGATTCATTCCAAGGAAAGAGTTTGGACTAGGTTAGAGTGATTACTGTGTGATCCACACTTACATGCCAATGTTCAAACAAACGCTAGGCGATTGTCTAATAGAGGGATTTCCTAGACGAACGCAGAGATTTTGGTTCATCCAGAACCAATCGTGAGATTAGTTACAATATTTATTTTCAGCTGATGATGGAATGAAGCTTCTGAAATCCTGTTATGGGTTGATTGTTATGATTTATCTCGTTTTACATTTTATTTTAGTTATTGTTTTTGTTTTTAATTGCATTTAAAAATCTCCTATTCTTGTTACTTTGTTAACTATTAATTTTTAGACCCATTTGTGAATTCCTCTGAGAAACAATCCAAATTATAGTATACTGAGTATAAATTTATATCGAATTTGGTTATTTTGCGAGACTCGCCAAATCTTTGTTAGTTCACAAACAAGTCGTTAGTTAATGTGATAAATGGTATCTCTCTCATGTGGATGAAAACACAAATTCGAATAACAAGAAATGCACCTATTGAGATAGGTGAGAACCCTTTATCTTATAAATCTCAAAGGGGAAACCTTATCTTATAAAGTGGTCATAATTTATTAATTTATTTATGCGAATGATTTATTAGATTTTTGATACTATCTGGTGTTAAATCTTACATTGTAGGTGTTTTGAAAAAAAAAAAATTTAGAATTTAGAAAATATAAATTGGGGTCAGAATTAATATTTTTTTAGAAACACCGAAAAATTACATTAAAATGCCCGGAATTTCTGGAATGGGAAGAGAAAGTGCTAGAGGATATTACAAAAAAAAATGCCCAAGAGTTCCAAAAATCACATTTATGCTCCATAAATATTTCAAAAATTTGCCATTCAGTCTCTCCAAAAACTTTTAATTCTTTTCACTTATCTTGAAGTGAAAAGTCGGTTCCTATGTTGAACAATTGGTGAAGGCCGATGGACTATATTACATAAAATTACTATTTCTAATTTTTTTTAAAAAAAACATTAAAAATAATACTATTTATAATTTTTTGAAAACGTTAGGAATAAAAAATATAAAATTTTGGAACCTCTAAGTCAAATATATATATATATATATATATATATATATATATATATATATATATAACATCCATTTAAATTAATATTATTTCATAAACATTTCCGACAGTTTAATAATTTACATTTTTATAAACATATTATTATTATAAATGATTTGTTATATTTATATAATAGATAAAATCATTCACTTGCTTCATATTCATTTTCTATGAATGCCATTTGATAGGTGCCTTTTTAAACGAGGTGTGTTGTTTTATTAGAATGAGTATTTCTTTCAAATTTAAACACATGCATCTGTACAAATTACTGGCCAAAAAAAAAACACACACACACACACATTTGTACAAATTCACTAGGGAACTTTAGCGTGAATTTATATGCTAGTGGCTTGAAGCTGACACCACACGTTAAACCATTTTACTAATGTATTTTGGGGTAATTGAAGGAAATGATATATTATTCATGACATATACATCGTATAATTATGAAAGGTATTATCTATTGCATATTATTTATTTTCTTCTTTTATGTTAAAGTGTAAGCCATTATTCTCAATACATGCCACTACCTTCCTGTCTTAATTATAGAACTAAGTTTGTAGTACAAATTGTACTACAAACTTAATCCTATAATTAGAATTAGGATCAGAGCAAATATTTAATTAGATATCAGATTGTGCATGCCACAAAGCTCAAGAACATTAGTTGTATGATTTACAACTAATGAATAATACGCTTTATGATATGTACAAATAACAAATTATTTTAAGAAAAAGCTATAATCAAATCAAGAACGAGAAACGTGCATGAATTAAAAGTTGTATTAACAAGTTATTAGCTGATGTGGTAAGCAATCTTGTCCGGTAAAGAAGATAATACAAGTTTAATTGAGTTTTTAGAAGTGTATTTGTAAGAATATGGGAAAACCCTTTACACTTTCAATCAATAGAATGAGATTAGTCTCAAGCAGTGTTTTAACACCGGATCAGATGGCTGGGCTGTCGGCCGGAAAACTTAACGGCTCCTTTTAAACCTTGGGGCCGTTTGGGATGTTGGGCTGGATTGAGCTGTTAAGCTGGAAATCAGATTTGAGCTGGGAACTGTAATGAGTTTTAAAGAGCAGAATGGATTTAACACTCACGTCAACTTGAAAACTCACCTCCTCCTGGCTCTGCAAGTTCACCTTTTTCCTTCACGAAACGAAGGCTAGGAAGCATGGCAGTATGAAAATGAAGGATGGAAGAAGGGAAATGGTGTCTGAAACGAAGAAAGATGAAAGAGAGAAATAAATTGAGAGCTGAGACAGAGAGCAAGAGAGGAAGGAGTGTTTTTCGATTCATGAAAGCAAATACAAGAAAGAGGGAGAGCCTTGTCACTTTTAAGAAAACTTGAAATTGACAAAATGGTGGATGGAAAAATTTAGAATTCGGGATCAATTAAATTAAATTAATATTAGCAATATAAGAAATAAACCATCAAACCTTCGACGGCTAACTTACCATCTTGAGGCCTAATAAGTTTAAATTGGGCAATTCAATCATCTTTTAGATGGTTTTTCGAATTGAAAGCCAAAATGAGAATGGATTAATAAATATTTATATATAATTACTTCGTTCAAAATTTCTGACAATTACTTTTTTCATACATATATTATCATATATGTATATAAAATTTATTAAAACCTAGTCCACTCACACATATATAATTTTATTTAATTATTATATTACCGATATGACCAAACATTCCAACAAATTTAATTTGACCGGTGGAACCTTGACCTACTAATTTCTTTGGCTCAATGCCAGACTCTGAAAATATTGATCTCAAGTCCAAAATGACCCAAGGATGTTCTTGATAAGTAAAAAGAGAGGGGGGGAACATAAGGACCTGGGTTGCCCCACTTTTATCACCCTTGATGATGGTGGGTTCCATAAGGGCATAGACGTGGACCACGCAATGCATCAATATGAAGACATATATCATTCACCTTACCAACTTTCATTAGAATCATAGTAATAAGAGACTTATTCTCACTTAATCATATTATCGGTTTGAGGCGTATGAATGGAGAAAATGTCGTTGGAAGCACTTCTCCCATAACCATGGACTTGACTTGAGACAAATTTAGATTAGTCAGAACCAAAGGCTCTAATAAACCAGATAGGAAACCAAAAAAAATATATCACTCATCTTATAAAAGAAAGAGATGGTCCTTAATGTTATAATTTGTAGAGAATACCTGTTAGTTATAAGGTTTTCGAATAAAGGAAAAAGATCTGAGCAAAAAAAAAAAAAAAGGAAAAAGACACTACATTGCCTCTCTCTTTCCTATACTTCTCAAATTGAAAAGTTGTTTTCAAGTAGGCCATTTGAAAAGCTGTTTGTCGCAGGTGAAATTACATAAATCTCTTCGCTTTTTCTCTGGCCAAACATAAAAAATCTCCTTCTTTATGTCAAAAATGCCGACAACTACTCGGTCAATTTATGTCTCACATGTATTAAACGTGGGGGTCCCGGAACATTCATATAACCTTTGAATTTCTGGGGGAAAAAACCATTGAATTTAATTGCAACCTGTGAAGTCTTTTTCTCTGTCAGTTTAGCCTGAGATTTTGAATTATAGTGTGTTTTGTTGTTTGAATATTTCTATGAATTATTTAATGTATAGAATGTGTGTTTCAATGAAAGCATCAATGTCAAGAAGCACATATTCAAAAGGAGATCCGGACATATGTTAAAAGAGATAATTTATCTTTAAAGACTAGCATGTTAGATAGAAGAGTCTTCAAAACTTACGGACCCCATTTTTCTCTTCATTATGAACTCTTAATAATACACCGTATTTGAGACCTCCCCACGTAAGACTCTAACAACTATATGGTACACATATGTTCATGTTGATGCCTTCATTATCCTATGACTCACCGTAGCCACCAGTTATCACGCTCATCAGAATTATCAGAGAATGAAGAAAACTTAAAGAAAAGAACATGAAGTGCTTCTCCTCCATCACCGTTAACAGACCCAAACCCAGAACCCAAAAAGTTCCTACAAAGTGGACAAGTAAAGTTCCTGAGACCAACCCATTGATTCAAACATTCTCTGTGAAAAACATGTTCGCATCTCAACACTCTAACTTCATCTCCTCCAACAATCTTGTTCAAACACACTGCACAATCCACTTCTTCTCCTCCTCCTTCACGCGGTTGCCAAATCTCCACTTGTTCTTCTTCTGTAAAGATCTGTTGAATCTCTTGAAGAGGTTGATGATGATGAAGACGAAGGCTGTGAAATGGGTGGTAAAGAAGAAACTCTAAACCCCATTTGAAATGGGACAAAGCTAGTTTGAGGTAGTTGAAGAGCATGGTGAACAGTAGAGAAGAAAATCTGGAGATTGTTGCCAGAGTGGTGGTTGCCATGATGTTCATTTGGGTTTGAAGTTTGTGGCTGTGTGTATTTATGGAGGAATATTGAATACTGAGCATATGAAAAACATTTCACCTGATAAATATCAACAATAGTTGGGTCGCTTCTGGATAATGACTTACGAGGTCGAAAGATAGCAATAAGAAAATTGACACGTATCAATCCATTACCAAATACGAGGTCGAAATAAAATCTATTAGGTATTGGAACCACTTTTGGTATTAGAACCATTTTTGGATAGGAAACAACTACTATCCAATTTGAACTGTCTAAATTTTTGAATAATCCAAATTTGATATTTTTTAAAATGTGTTTTTAAAATAAAAAAATTATTTTTGAAAAAATAGTAGTTAAGTGATTATTTTTATTTTATATTCTTTATCTATTGAAATAATTTTTATAAAAAAATAAAAAGAAAAAAAATATCAAATCTGGACAGTCCAGATTAGATAGATTATTAGTGTCTATCTTTTGGATAGACACCAAAAGTGGTTCCTTAGATATTTTACTGTCAGTTCAAATTTTGTGTCTTTCCCCTCCTTTTATAATTGTTTTTAAATCAAAAAACTGGAACACATCTATATTGTGCCTTTAATATTGGACCTGGTTGGATTGCCTGGGGCCTTCTAGACACGTTAATGACTAGTTTAGAAATAAAGCCTAGCAGCGTTTAATTTTGGTGTTTGGGTCAACGTTTTGTTTATCATGCTTTTTCTGAAAAAGTAGCGTTTTGTTTAAAGCTTCCTACCTGAGCTTTAATGCTATTGAATGCACGCATCTCAGCCTTTCTCTGTCTCGTCCCTCACTCATCCCCTTCGATTTCATCCTTTTGTCTCGTCCCTCCGTCTCAGCTGAAAGTCGTCCTCAACTTCCCTTCCTCTCCATCACAGCCCTCGTCAAGTCTAGCTGGAACTATCGCGTGCCTGTCGTCCTCTCGCGCAAAGGAAAAGCTTAGAGATTCTAAAAATGAAGCAGGGTGAAAAGTGCTGAGCTCGTGTCGTCCTATCAAGGCCAGAGATTCCACCCAGAGCTCGTCTCATCATCGAAGCCAGAAGCATTCAATTTGGTAATCAATTTTCTCACCTGCAAATCGTACTTGCCAACTATCTCACCTACCCTTTTCGTTTTCAAATAGTGGTCTCGTGTTTCTCCATCCATTGCACCTGTGCTTAAATTTGTCCTCTCCAATCTCTCTCTAGCAGAAAACGTCGTAGCCATCTCCTACCGACAGTTGCCACCGTGAGTTCGTTAGTCTCGCCTCGTCATACTCAATTGATCAACCCAAGAACCTTCTTCAGGTTCGTGAGTCCAAGTTAGGAATTTGATTTTGAGTTAGATTTTGGGAAATTTCTACTCCCTGTTGTTTTTATTTTTTTGAACAATCTCCCCTGGCTTGATTTTGTGAAAACTTACTTGTATGTTGGGGCTATGAAGCTTGTTTATTGACATCTCCCGGTAGATAACACAATATATTGTTCAGAGAATTCAGTGATAAAGAATTTGTAATTGCAATAGAGCAACACTACAAAAAAATTGGTTTTTTATGACGAAAAAATTCCGTCACAAAATTTTAATTTTCCGTCATAAAATGGGATTGCGTCAGAATTTGCAACGGAATTTATCCGTCGCAAAAAAGACCTCGCAATTACGACGGAAAATTGAATTTTCATCACAATTTGCGACGGGATTTAAATTCCGTAGTAAATTTTGAAATTTGCGATAGAATTTTGTTTTCGTCGCAAATTTCAAAATTTGGAACGGAAAATATTCCGTCGCAATTGTGACGGAATTTTTTCCGTCGCAAAGAATAAAAAATTTTAAAAAATAATTTTAATTAAAAAATCGAAAAAAATATTTATATATATATATATATAAAATAAAATTACTAAAAAATATATAAAATTGCATAAAAAAATATAAAAATCATTAAAAAGGTAAATAAATTTCAAGATAAACTTTACATGTGATAAAAATATAAAATAACAATCATACATAATTTTTTGCAATAAGAAAGTCAAAATATAAAAATCATTCAATCATCAGACAATTCTAAATGAGATAATAAAAAATAGATCAAAAAAATTAAAATTTTGAAATTTTTATAAAGAAATAAGAGAGAGTAACAATTAAGTTATTAAATATGTTTTAAATTAATAAAAAAATACCAGTAGTTGAGCTAACAAGGAAGAATAAATATCCAGTAGGACATCAATAAAAAATTTAAGCTTCAACATGAACGGAATAGACAATTTAAAAAAGAGAGAAAATTAATGACTAAGAATTAGAGTAAACCAATTTATATATGCACATTATCTATAAGAACTTAGCTTGCCTTATATTTCTTACCAGACAGGCATATAAGAATAATAAAGAATGCATGGTGGGATTAATGATAAAATTAGCAAGTGACATAGAATATTTGAGGCACAAACAGTCACATTGAATTTTTATTTTTATTTTTCATGCAAAAGACAAAGTTAATTAGATTAAAAGACAAGTTATTTATAAAATATCAAAATTATCCTCATTAGTTGGAGGAATTTGATCAATTAGTTAAAAAGTTGTATAGTTCATTAGGATATTAGGTAAAATGAAAACATGCTATATTATGAAAAGTTTCTCGTAGTAAGACGAAAGAGCTGTAGGAAGTCAAATATAGAACCAGTATGTAAGCCATGTGATCTACTACTTCTTCCATCAAAAATCACAAATTTATTTAGGAATTGATTAAATGGAAATTACAAGAAATGATTCATATAGGCTACAGTTCAGTCTTGAACAGAATATACTCAGCCAGAACAAATCGTATAAGGAGAAACAAATCGATGAAGAAAATAGATGAAGAAAAGTGGGGGACGGACTTACCTGATGAAGAAGGAGTAAATAATCGAAGCAAGGGAGAGTTTTCTCTTCACTGGGTTCGACCAGCAACAACGATGGGAGAGGATGGCAGTACGGTGCGCCTGGGAACTCAAGTTAGAACATGGACGGTGACGAATGGCGTGGGAGAGCACAGACGAGTGAGAAAGGAAGAATGGACGTGCGATAGAGAAAATGAAAAGGGAGTGGGGCTTTAAGAAGAGTTTGCGACGGAAAATAATTCTGTCGCAAAAAGGAGAAATTTTGCGACAGAAAAAAAATTCTGTGGCAAAATTTTTCAAATTTGCGACGAAAAAAAAATTCCGTCGCAAAAAAAAAATTAAAAAAATTTGCGACGGAAAAATTTTCCGTTGTAAAACCCATGAGGATTTGCGACGGAAAATAAATTCCGTCACAAAACCCATGAGGATTTGCGACGAAAAAATTTTCCGTTGCAAAACCCATGAGGATTTCCAAAGGAAAAATTTTCCGTCACAAAACCCATGAGGATTTGCGACGGAAAATTTTTCCATTGCAAAACCCTTGAGGATTTGCGACGAAAAATTTTTCCGTCACAAATCTTCATGGGTTTTGCGACGGAATTTATTTTCCGTCGCGATTTTTTTTAATTATTTTTTTTGGACAGAATTTTTTTTCCGTCACAAAATTTTGCGACAGAATTTATTTTCCCTCGCAAAAAGGCGAAATTTTGTGACATAATTTATTTTCCGTCGCAAATTTAAAAAATTTTGCGACGGAATTTTTTTTCCGTAACAAAAATCTTTTATTATTATTTTTCTGTCACCATTTTGCGACGAAATTTTTTTTCCGTAGAAAAATTTCACCTTTTGCGACGGAATTCAAATTCCGTCGCAAAAAGTCTCAATTTTGCGAAGGAATATTTTCCGTCACAAATTTTGTTGTAAATTGATTATTTTCTAGTAGTGCAAGGAGTAAAACTGTGTTGCTAGAGGATTAAATGTTGTGCTACTGTGTTGCTAGTGGATTAGCTCTTCTGATTTAATTTGGTTGTTTCTTTACTAATGTATTGTTTTTATCTGTTTGTTACTTCCTTTTGTTATCCAATCTTAAGTATGATAGCTACTACAACTAAGCAGAGAACACAACAGCTTCAAAATATCAATCAAGATGTTCCAATGAGTTACGTTATAGGCGAGCTACAGAAAATTCCAGAAATTGCAGCTGACCATGACTTTCTCCGGTGATTTTACAACATGACGATGCATGATAGATGTTGAGATATGTTTTTTGCACTACGAGATGTTTAAGATGACTTGGCAAAGTGGTTGTGGCACCATGCCTACAACACCCTATCATGGCAGGAACCCTCGCGGAACTGAACCAAAATTAATAATGTATTATTTGTATGCATTTTATTTTATAAACAAATTTATTCATTAAATATATTTAATTAAGGATTTTATTGTTTATTAATTTTTTTAATAATCATTTAAATTTTTATTAAAATTAAAATTTTTATCTTCAATTATCTAAATATATACAATTAATATGTATATGTAGCATTCAACATGATTCATACCCTTTTTATTAGTCATTTTCCATCTTAATAATAGTCATTTTAAAATAATAATCCAAACACTCATCAGGTTTAAAAAAAATCTAATTTTGCAAAAAGCCAAACAATCAATCTAAACACAAATCACATTTATAACCTGATTTTTTTAAAAATCAAGTAGCTTTTAAGCCACTGTTCCGACCTCCAACTAAAACATAGCATAATGGATAAAACAGATATGATAGCTGTATTCACTAACATGTTTTATTTTTCTGTTAAATTGCACTTTTAGTTCTTTAAGTTTTATATGTATATTTTTGGTCCTTAACTTTATCACTATATAGTTATTAAAAGTATATAATTAAACATGATTAGTATTAAATTTATCAAACTCATAAGTTTAAACAAAATCGTGGTTGAACTGAAATCGTAAATTTTTGTAAAAGAACAAGTTTATCATTATCAATATATAGTTATTAAAAATATATAGTTAAATAATTAAGAAATTAAGAAAAATGACAATTTAGTTTAAATACTACATTTAAATTTCAAATAATTAAATTTAAATACATCAAATTCATAATTTATCATTTTGAATAGAGAAATATCTATGACTGTTATATATGAAGTCATTGAACATGACCAAATGCAATAAGCTAATACGAATTCAATAGTGAGTTAAGTAGTTAACACAATTTTATAGGTTGAAAACATAAAAACAGTAAACTCAATATGTGAACTTGTAAGTTCAACTAAATTTATAGTTAACATAAGTTTAAAAGTAAGTCGACATGATTGTATAAAGTAAAAATATAAAAATGTCAAATTTAAAGAGTTAATTCGCTAGTTTGATAACAATAATTATAACAGTTGTCATTATAATTTCTAAGGAATTAGGATTAATTTAAAGAGTAAAAGTGTGAATTATTTTAATAACTAAAACTTGGAAAAAGGTACTCCCTCTAGGCCTTATTATAAGATATAGTTGATTTTGTTTTTTGGAGAGATTAAGGAAGCTAATTAAATTACTTTATAGTATTTTATATTTTTATTTTTTTCTTCAAACTAATTAGTTTGACTAATAAACTAATTTATAATATAAGAATATACAACATATGAAATGATTAAGTAATTTATTTATCTTCCTTAATCCCTCCAAAAAAATCAATTTTGTCTTATAATTAGGACCGAAGGTAGTACCAATTATATGCATAGAAAAAATATTACTATTTTAAAGGGTTAAAAGGTAAAAATACACATGTGCTTTACCCTGAGGAGCGCCCAACACCAAGTGATTTTTTGAGATACAAAAGTGCATATGTGGTTACAATTTAGGTGCAAAAATATCATTTGATTGTTAAATTTGACTTTGACCACTGACTGGGCAATGACGTGACATTTTTGCACATGTGTTGGGCGCTCTTTTTGTCAAATAACATGTGTATTTTTACATTTTTTGCCAAACCGCATGTGTATTGTTGTACCTTTGAAATGCCACATTATTGCCCAGTCAGCAAAAAAGTCAAACTTAATGGTCAAACGGTATTTTTACACCTAATTTGTAACCATATGTGCATTTTTGCACCTAAAAAAAATACTTTGTGTTAGGCGCTCCTCAAAGTAAAATATATATGCATTTTTGTACGTTAGCCCTATTTTAAATTCATAACAGGAAAGAAATCCAATTTGGGAAGTGGGTGAAAAGTAAACGATGTATTAGGTAATGAAGTGATAAACTCTCAATGCTTTCTTCATTTTAAATATTTGCTTTTTTTGCCAGTATTTAAATAAATGTTAGTGGCTGGCCAAAAAATAATTTTAATATATACAGTAGGTGATGGAGATAAGCTTGAGACAAAAGTGTTTCCATTTGCGGTGTGTTAGTGGCCATAGCATTTAATTAAACGTAGTCCTTTTGTGGTCGCCGATGATAAAAACGATTAAAGATTAAAATGTTTAGTTCGTTTGATAATTTAAAAATAAACAAAGCTTTGATTATTTGCTTTACATAAAGTTCAAAATGAGTCATACTTTCATAACTCACAAATTTATAAATTAATATCGACAGATTCGATCTTTGTCCTAAAATGGAACGGGAAAAATTAATGTTCATTCATTTTAGAATGAATCTAAACACAGATAAATGGGTGGATGAGATTCATCGTAGCCATAAATGAGAGGGACATGAGTGATGGTACGTGTTCTAAATCAGTCAATTCAGATTCATAAAATCGAAATTATTTGAACCTCGTCTAGGATGCAAAGGAAAGGTCATTACCCACACAACAAAATTGTACTTACTATTAAGACTTGAAAGCAACGTGTTTTTCATTTTAAATGAATATTATTATATAGATAGGCACGAGAAAAACGTGTGTTCACAAATAAATCGTGATATCATTCTCATATATATAAAGAAAAGCAAAAATTTGAATAATAGGAAGTATATTTATTAGAAGAGATGAGAACTTTTATCCTATAAATCTCCTGAGCAAACCTTAATCTAATATAAAAAAAAGTGTGTTCATTGGTGATGTTACTAGTGGCTAATATTTAACGATTTAAAATGTTCGGTTCTCTTCGCTTGCACGGCTTTACAAAGTAGGTGTCTCATCCTGGCAATGTAATGAGCCATAGTTGAATATGTTTTTTCATGATCAATTTAGAATTTTTAATGTATTTATAGGAAATTATTATATAATTAACCACTAATTTGAGTTAGGATATTTGTATTAAATTAAATATAATTAGAGATAAAATAGTCATAATTTATTAATCATTCATGTTAATAATTTCTTACACTACTTTTGATACTATATCGTGTTAAATCTTATATTGTAAGTGTTTTGAAAAAAAATTGTAGAATTTAGAAAATGTAAATTAGGCTTAGAATTAATATTTTTAAAGAATGGGAAAAATTACATAAAATTCCCCATAATTTCTGGAGTGGGAAAAAGGTGCCAGAGAAAATTACAAATTTATGGTCCATAAATATTTCAAAAATTTTCCATTTAGTCTCTCCAAAAACTTTGAAATCTTTTCATTTATCTTGAAGTGAGTAGTCGGTTCTTATGTTGAACAATTGGTAAAGGCTGATGGACTACATTACATATAATTACTGTTTCAAATTTTTAAAAGAAAACATTAAAAATAATACTATTTATAATTTTTTGAAAACGTTACGAATAAAAAATAGAAAATTTTGGAACCACTACTACAAAAAGGCTATTTAATGTCCTATTTTTAACCCATTTTACATCATATTTCGATGGGACGCCTATCCAGCAAGCGTAGTAAAGTAAGCACTACGGCGTCCTAAATTTTAGTAGGACGCCATAGTGCATTTTTTTTTTTTTTAAAAAAGGCCAAACCTTAGGCTTAGGGGGTTGGCCGTGGGAAAACGGAGGAAGAACCAGACTTGTCGAACAAAACAACACAGCTTGTAGATAGAGCTAGAGGATGCAAAAGAAAAATCCATATCCAAAATTAAGATGGAGAGGGAGAAAGGGAAGAGCCTAAATTAAAAATTGAACTAACAAATCCAACAAATCCAAAATTCCAGATCTAACATAAGAAGAAAAGGAAAAATAAAATCCAAATCAAATCACAGAAAAGATCAATGGAGATCCAAAATTCCAGATCTCACAGACGCCATCAAAGCTCTACCACTTTCGATTTTCGATCCAAAATTCCAAATCTTCCCTCGACTTCAATCCGATCTCTCCCTTTAACCTTGCATCCGCCACATCGACCCATCTTCTTCAGATCCGTTGAAACTTCTCCACATCCGTCTTCAATGTTGTCTTGTTCAGATCTGCCCAAATATCATAGCACAAGCAATCGAATATAATTGGTTTTGAACTTCAATCAAACACAAAGAAGGCACAAGGTAGAGAAACAGAATCAAATCCAAAACTAGATCTAATCTTAAGGATGAGAACACAAAGTTTCAGCTAGAACCTGAAGATCGACGACAAAGGAGGCAGCCAGATTTGGGACAAGGAGGAGCGGCGACGAAGATTGAGAGAATAAAATAATGAAATGAGAAGGCATGCGAAAACAAAGGTGGTGTTGGGCGTGTCTCTGCCGGCGGTGGCATTGGGCGCAACTTCGTCGAAGGTGGTGTTGGGACTAAGAGGGTGGAGAGTGAAGAAGATGAGTGAAGTATGGAGAGTGAAGAAGACGAGCAAAGTTGAGTTGCGTAAATAACTGAACGATTGAAATGATTCCTTCCAAACACAAAAAAAAAGGGCTTTGGTGTCTAATAATGGATATTAGACGCGCACAAGCATGTGAATGATATGACTTTGGCGTCTAATATCCATTGGATATTAGACACCAAAAGTTAATAAAATTAAAAAAATAATAATAAATAAGTTACAGGATTTCTGATTCACATGGATTTGACGTCTAATTTCCTATATTAGACGCTAAAAGCAAACACACCAAAAAAAGAAGAAAGAAAGAAATAGGTCATAGGGGTGCGCTGATTGACATGGCTTTGGCATCTAATTTAAAAAATTAGACGCAAAAAGCAATGTTTTATCGTGCCAAAATTTTTTATTTGCCGCCTATATTGCCAAATTCTCACTACTTTTGGCGTTTAATTTCTAACTTAGACGCCAAAAGTAGTGTTTTATCGTGCCAAAATTTTTTATTTGCCGCCCATATTGCCAAATTCTCACCACTTTTGGCGTCTAATTTCTAATTTAAACACCAAAAGCCATGTTTTATCACGCTAAAATTTTCATTTACCGCCCATATTGCCAAATTCTCACCATTTTTAGTGTCTAATTTACAAAATTAGACACAAAAAAGGATGCTTATGGCGTCTAATTTAAAAATTAGACGCAAAAAATCAACTTTTATAATATATAATTAAAAAAATGTCACCGCCTTTACTTTTTATTTCCTTTTTTATAAATTAGACGCCTTTTAAGAAAGTAAAATTATTATTTTTGTAGTAGTGAACCTCCGATTCAAATACCATCCATATAATATATATATATATATATATATATATATATATATATATATATAACGTCTATTTTAAAATAATATTATTTCGTAAACATTTTGACATAAATTCCATTGGAAATTTCATCCTAAATAAACCTTTCTGACGGACTATTTCCGTTAGAAAGTTTCCCACAGCCTTTAGATGACTTTTGAGAAGGAATTTTTTCCGTCTCAAATTCCTTCAGAAATGGACAGTTTTTTTTTTTTTAATGTTTTTTTGTATATAATATTCTTTTTTTGCTCAGAATATATATACTATTCAATAACATAATAAATAAAATCCGTGGTACCCATATAAAAGTGATAAGTAGATATTATTTTCCTAGAGATTTGGTTTTCGAAACCCAGTCAAATATTAATTATCACACTTTCACTTAATTTGAGTGATATAAATAGCAAAAATGAAGGAAATTAAAATCATGAAATAAACCTATACCAAAACTAAAAATTAATATAAAACAAATGGGGAAATTGACCTATTTAAATTTTTTTTTAAAAAATGCTAAAATAAGATGTTATTCAAATATATTATCGAACTAATACAGTTGATAGCGCTAGCTATCTGACACGGTGTCACAAGTGACATCATGTCATCTAAAGTTATTGTGTAGGTGGCGTAAGTTTGGCGTCAGTAAAGTGTTAACCTTTTTTATCATTTAAAAATTAAAAAAAAAATTAAACGCCCTGCTTTTTTTTATTGTTCAAAGTGTCAGTCTTTTTTACTCGAGTAGAAAAAACCGATGATAGACTGATATCAAATATATGTAGAGTGTAGACTGATATCTAATCTGCGCTGTGGGGTCCATTGACGTCACATCACTCCCCAACTTTATTTCTCCTCCCCGTTGGCGTGGGTCCTGCCATGCATTTGGACCTTTATTTCTCCTTTTTTTAATACTAATTAATTACGTCCCCTCTATTTTATTTTTTTAAGAAAAAAACAGATTTTTTTTTTTTAAAAAAAACCTTAACCTTTGACCCCATCGGATACTTATTCCTCGGAAAAATACAAACCATTTAGATGTACTGTAATTTAAATGGTTCAAATATATTTTTTTAAAATATTCTATTTTTTGAAAATATTTTAATGTGTACATAATTTAAAATAAATATTTTTTATTTATTTTGATAATAATAAATTTTTTATTTAAAAAAAAAAAAGAATTTGGCGCCATCTGGGTTCTGCCATGCATTTGGACCTTGGTATTCCGGATAGCCATGCCGGATGGGGATGAATTCAACACGAGTTATAAAAAAATGTAACAATATAACTTATAAATTCAATAAAATCTTTTCTTCGATCGAGTTATAAAATCGACGAGTGGAGGATAGTAATAGTATGATTATATACACCATTCAAAAATATTTTTAATGGCGTATGTTTGAAATTTTCAGATGGTGGTTTTTTTTTTAAAAAAAATAAAAAATTTATTATTATCAAAATAAATAAAAAAATATTTATTTTAAATTATGTACACATTAAAATATTTTCAAAAGATAGAATATTTTAAAAATATATATTTGAACCATTTAAATTACAGTACATCTAAATGGTTTGTATTTTTCCGAGGAATAAGCATCCGATGGGGTCAAAGGTTAAGGTTTTTTTTTTTAAAAAAAAAAATCTAAGTTTTTTTCTTAAAAAATAAAATAGAGGGGACGTAATTAATTAGTATTAAAAAAAAGGAGAAATAAAGGTCCAAATGCATGGCAGGACCCACGCCAACGGGGAGGAGAAATAAAGCTGGGGAGTGATGTGACGTCAGTGGACCCCACAGCGCAGATTAGACATCAGTCTATATATATTTTGATATCAGTCTATATCATCGGTTTTTTCTATATGAGTAAAAAAGGCTGACACTTTGAACAATAAAAAAACAGCAGGGCGTTTTTTTTTTAATTTTTAAATAATAAAAAAGGCTGACAGAATAACTGACGCCACTTGCAGAGTGGGACACTAAATGACATGACGTCATTTGTGGTGTCGTGTCAGATAGCACTACTAATTATTATAGTCTGATAATATGTTTATATAGTATTTTATTTTATTATTTTTTTTAATTTTTTTTAAAATAGGTAAATTTCCTCGAACAAAGTGATTCTTTGACTTCAAAGATAAAATAGGGATTGAGATAAAATATTTAGCCTCCTCGTATTTCATAAGATTCAGTTAAGCTCCTTTCATAGACGTCCTTTTTAATGAAAATATGTGCTAGTCTAGAATTCAAAAAAATGCTTGTAAAAGGCTTCTCAAGTCAAGAATAAGTTTTTTAATTTCATAAATTTATCAATCTCTTATTACAATTACTGAAAACCAAATTGAATACCAATTCTAATGTGACTATATAAAGTTGGTAAGTATATCCTTATCTTACTATTAAAACCATCCATTAATCAACATCCATTAATCAACAGGAAGCATTAAGCAAAGAGTAAAATCAACACAAATAAATCATTAATCACAAAAAGAGAGGAGTAATCAAGTATTAAACCATATAGGAGTTCAAAATAATCTTAGAGCAAACTGTCTTGATACTCATGGGCAGCTGCAGGCTACAAATACAAAGGAAATAGCAATTGTAGCAGCAAATAAGAGAGAAAGAGCAAGAAAAATCAGAGAAACCATGAAAAGGGAGTTTGAATCCCTTTAAATCTTCAATCTATGGCTTCAATCCAAAGACCTCAAACCCTAGCATGCTAAGATAGCCTCTCCAAGTCGCAGAATGATGGCCAAGGTCGAAGATGGAAGATATAAAGCGTTAGTTCAACTGTTGTCATCAAAACGCACATTTTCAATAATCATTGTTGGCTGTAGGCTGAGGCCAACAACTCTTTATTTAGTCTTTGGCTGAGGTTAAAAAATATGTTGGCTAAGGCTAGAAAATGCTTTAGCTGATGCCAAATAATGAGTTCATCTTTTCTTATCTTCCCATGATGTCTTAACTTCTTGATCTTCTTTCCAACTTCTTTTGCATTGATTTTAGCTCCGAATGTCTTCATATATAGCTCAAAATAACACGCTTCAATATCCTAATAAAACATCAGATGTAGCTCAAATGACACGCTTCAATATCCAAACAAAACAAGGGGATATATAAAAGCAAAAGTTGAAGAAATGGAGCAAAATATTCACTATCAACCAACAAATCCATATTATTTGCTTATAGATCGTTTCCTATCATTTGTATAATCAAATATGTACAAATTCACCAAGAAAAACTATAGGGAAATATGCTGAAATGACATGAATTTTATAAGGTTAACAGTATCAAACCCTAATTTACTAAGAAATCGACTATTTTTAAGAGTTTTTCGTCATAGTTTTTTTTTCCCTCTCTCTAATCTTCTCTTCATCCAAACATAAGATAAATATCTTGTGGTATATAGCATGCCCATTTAGATCAAGAGTGGAGAATTGATTTATTTTAAGCTTATGAGGTAAATTTTGATATAAATCATGAGTATCATATGTTTATACTTTTAATGTTATTTAATTTGTCTAAAATATGAATTTTAGATAAATGATATATTTTATTATTGTATACTTTATATATTTTAAAAGGTGGGGCCCAAAAGGTCAATCCTATAACCTTTTGGGTTAAGGCCAAGCCTAAGAAACTTTGAGCGGCCTCATGTATATAAATATAAGGACTATTTAGCCCAACCTGATTCTTGAAGGGCTTATTGACATCAATAAATATGGGTATTTGTGAATCAAAAAAGATTTCCTCCTTTTTAAAGACAAAGAAAAAAGGTGAGGCAATACAAAAAAAATTACAAAATCAAAGGAAAATAAACTTATAAATATAATATACGTAAAACAAAAAAAAGCGGAACACACATTGCTAGAGAAGAATCTGTGGCATTTACTCAAAGGGTTAAGATGCAGATTTGTCTCAGAAGTTTTCACTAACGAGCAATGTTGCTTATGAAATTTTGTTAGCTTCAACGTCACCCTAAAAATTTCAAAATGTAGCAATTATGTTTAATATCGTTAAAAAACTAATGTTAATATTAAGAAATTGACATTGATTATGATTTGTTTTTAACAGAAAATAGCAACATTGCTCTGTTTTAATATTTTTAAGAAAATATTGAACCAAAAAATTTTTTTTAAGGTAAAATTGCTCATCAATGAAAAGTTTTGAGTTTGCACTTTAACCCCTATTTAAATGAATGAACTCTACAAATTTAGTATTTATATCTTTTTGAAATAGGTAAAAACGAAAATAGATGCATTGATAGGTCTAAATCTATAAGATTCTGAGAAAAAAAATATTTAATTATTATTCATGTCTTTTTGAAATAGGTCAAAATAGACGTATATGCATTGATATGTCTAAATGTATAACAAGATTCAGAGCCCCAAAAAAATCTTTGATTAGATGCAGTCAATCTAAATTAAAAAGTTGACGCAAGAAATTCGAGGAAGAAGAAATTAAGGAAAAGTTTAAATGATACACACACGCACATGTATACATATATAGAGATATACTCCTCATGATCTTTATTATAAGACACTAACTAACAAATTACACAAACCAATAAAAACAGTTAAAGTCAATAAAGTTGTCCTATAATTTAAGTAATTTCTAATATCATTCTTACTATTTACACTAAACTCTAATATTATATTATTATGGGCATATATGGAAAAAAATAATCAATGGTTCTTGGAAATAAGCAAGTGCCTTATAAAAAGAACAAAATACATTTGGTAGTTGAAGTCTTATAATAAGAATCAGAGGAAGTATAGATTACAAAAGACACAATAATGATGTCTATATATATTATGTGTTTAATGTTTCTTCTTTTGCTGTATAAATATTTTTTCTGCTTTAGACCCACTCACTTTTATTGAGTAAGGCAGAAAAAAAATATTTATACAACAAAGACAGAAACATTAAACCCATATATTATACAAATCATAAACCATGAAGGTGATAATTAACTCATAAGGTGGTTTAATTTAATTGTGCAGAATGACAACAAATACGAAAACAATTAGCTCCGGTGAAGAACCATGAAATAAGGGAAAATTAATCATTTGGTTCATATAGTTTTGACTAAGCTATAACTTATTTCCTAAATTTTAACTAAATCCTGCTCAATATTCATGTAGTTTTGATTTAGTTGAACTTGAAACTTAACCATCCCTATGCTTTGATTGAGTTCAACTCAATCCATAGAGTTTTAACCATTTCAAATGTACCTCCCTCCATTTTAGAAAATAAGATTATAAGTACAAAAGTTATTTTTTAAAATTTGGAGACTAATGTTTAAAATGATTAAAATTATAAGGACTATATGATATTGTACTAAATTAAAGTTTAGGGACTTAATTTCAACAGAGTCAAAATGATTACTCATTATATTTAATTATGACTCAATACTCTACAAATTTAGTCCTATTCATATCTTTTTTGTAATAGGTAAAATTAAAATTGAATATGCATTAATAGTTCTAAATCTATAACAAAATTCAAAGCCCATAAAAACTTTAATTGAAAGATGCCATAATGATATACGACAGGGCAAATATCACAAACCGTGAAGGTGATAAGTGAGTTTATTTTAGGAAAAATCCATATAAGGGCCTTTTTAACAAGAAAAATTCAAAAAAGATTCCAAGATTTTGAAAATACCAGAAAAGGTCTTGGGGTCTTTTCTGGTATAAATTCATTAAAATTTTAGTTGTTAATGAGGTTGATATTGTTGTTAATGAGACTGATATAGTTGTTAACGTTTTAATGAATTTATACCAGAAAAAGCTTTAAGGCTTTTCTGGTATTTTCAAAATCTTAGGGCCTTTTTTAAATTTTTTCTGTTATAAGGGCCCATATGGATTTCCCCTTTATTTTAATTGTGTAGAATGACAACATATATGAAAACAATGTGATAAGTGAGTTTATTTTAACTGTGCAGAATGACAGCGGATATGAAAATAATGAGGTTCGGGTCGGGTTTTTCTCATTATCTATTTTCTCATCATCCTTCGTTATCTCTAAATCATGTCCGTTTGATCAAATCTGAAAGGTCAAAAATAAGTCATGTCATCAAGTTATCATTATTTCAACTTTTCTCTCATCTTCTCAATCAATGATCTGGATGAGCTATTCTTCTTAATTAATAATATAGATGCGCTAAGGAGGAATGATGAGAAGCTAAGCCAATGAAAGAATCCAGCTCTTCCATGAGATTCAGGTGGACAACGAAACAAAGGGAAACTAATCATATCATTTTGATCTGGTTACAACTCAATCTTTACATTTTAACTTAATATAACTCAATTCTTATAGTTTTAACCTAGTTGAAAATTGGTTCTTAAACTTTAACTTGGTTCAACTTAGTCCCTATAATTTTAACCACTTAAAAAATTGGTCCTACCATTCTAGAAAATAAAATTATAAGGAAAAAGTTTCGTTATTCTTAAAACAATTGGGGGTTAATGTTTGAAATGGTAACAATTATAGGGATTGATTTACATTAAGTTAAAGTTCAGGAATTGAATTTCAACCGAATTAAAACTATATGAACAAATGAGTGTTTTTTTAGTAATTGCTCAATAATCTTTCTTTTCTTGGGTAAAATGGCTCAATACTTTGATTGATGGCACTGTATATTTACAAATCGATTAACTGTTCACGGCTCCTTATAATTAATATTCGCGAATTATAATTTTTTTTTTCTTAGAGACTATGAACCCACTTAAACTTGTTAGTATAACAATAAATAAATCATTATTTGAGCTGTGACCTTACAATCAACCATAATTAAATATGGGTTTTAAATAAACAAATAAGTAAATGAAATTATGATATAGCTCATCACATGAAAAATAAAAAATATAATTCACTTATGGCTGGTTTGGTTCAATTCCATAAAATGGGATGAGATGTAATCATGATCCAAATGGCTTTTTTAAATGTTTCATTGAGTTTATATAATATAAAGATGATTATATTTTGTAGGACTCATTGCCTAAAATAATGTAAAAAGAATGAATGGGAATTACATCATGTGCTAATATGAAGAAAAGGACACTATTATCCCTTGCATTCTCCATCCTCCACCGATGACCTTCCGATCCGCCGGCGACACTCTTCTGTCGACGACCCTTCCTTCTCCTCCCTCCACCGATGAATTGGACACATCCATCGAAGAGTACGACGATGCTGCTCCATAGTTCATCAGATTTTTGAGAAATCGCTTGATTACATTGTCTGCCACGTTGAGCTCCCAATTTCAGGCGGACGATTCCGCGAATGAAATCACGCGAAGCTTAATGAGATCTATTTAGTCGTTGCAATGGCGCGGTTGGAGATGGATCTTTGGTCCCTCTTTGTGCCCAAGAAGAAACTTTTCACGCAAATGTTCAGTGGGCTCTCAGTTGGATGAGGAAGGACAAATTAATGAGGGGCAGTCATTGAGGAAGATGGGGAGGAAGCAAGGAACCAGTGGAGAATTTCATTTGTGTGTAAGGGTAGTATTTTTGTCCTTTCATCTTTATTTGTATTTAATTAAACATAAATAATAAATTTAATTTTACCATTCTTAATATTGTATCAAAACAAGTTCATTGTAATCATTACTGAATGTATACATTACATTCCCAACCATTACATTCCGTTACATTCCCATTGATTCAGTGAACCAAATTGGACATTATAGCCATGCATGATTGGATTATATACTGATAATTATTATTTTTACAACCCATATACATGATATACATGCAAATATATTCAGGTTGATGCTCTTGGCTCTATACTATAAACTTAGCGAAGCCACCAATTCTCACGATCTTGACGAGTCTCAGAAAACCCATAGAAAATCACACGTCTTGTGCCTCCCAGAAAGTTCCTGCAAAGAGGACAAGTATTGTTCCTGAGACCAGTCCATTGATTCAAACAACCTCGGTGAAAAACATGTTCACAACTCAGCACTCTAACTTCATCTCCTTCACCAATATTGCTCAGACACACCGCACAATCCACTTCTTCTCCTCCTCCTCCTCCTTCGCGAGGATGCCATATTTCGACTCGTTCTTCTTCCCCTGTGACCATCTCAAACTCTTGAAGAAAAGGTTGATGATGAGGATGGTGAACAAGTAGGCTGTGAAATGGGTGGTAGGTGATGAATTCTATGAACCATTTGAAATTTTGAGAAGCTAGCTTGAGGAAGTTGAAGAGCATTGTGAATAGTTGAATAGAAAATTTCATGATTACTGCAACACTAGTCATAATGTGCTCTTCAGGGGCTTCGTACTTTGAAGCTTTTGTGTGGTGTATTCAACTGTTCAAGAGTTGTTAGGATTCATGGTAGGGCTTGTTTTTATAGGAGATATCGACGCCTCTTTAAGGAAAAGTCACTGTGTGATGGGATACGATTGTGGGGTTCAATAATAGGAAAGGAAAACTCGTTTCCATGTCATCAATAGGATAACTAAATGTGTGTATGCATGCATAGGATTTACTAGAAGAATAAACTTTACTAAATACTCCTATTCTCCTTAAGTTAAAATGAAATTAATTAATTTAATTATATTAAGGGAATTAATTAAAATGATGTTTTTTTTCTAAAAAAAAACTCTAATAATCTTCCTTAATTCCCCCACTCATTTTCTCATTTCATTATTTGAAGGAATATTTATAGGGCTAATTTAAAAAAAATGATAAATATGAGAAATATGTATTACATTATCATTTACTATATTAATAACTGGATGAGTACAAATTTAGTTTGTCTATTATCTTTTTGAAATAAGATTAAAAAAAATAGAATCATTAATGGAGAGGTATGGATCTATAACTAAGGTTCAAACACCCAAAATAATCTATAATTACATGCAATGAATCTATAATATAGGTACAATTGATGTTGTCTGTTAGATTTTGGGGATGAAAGTTGATGCAAGGAATTGAAAGATGATGTATGATGAAGGAAGAAAAGAGGAAAGTTTTGTAGATATAGAATGTGGTTTTAATAATAATACATCAACATTCTATTCGCCAGTGGGTAGAACAATGAATCCAAAAATATATTTATATAAGGCCTTGTTAATATTTTATATCCAAGGCTATATTAGAACCTGCTTGAGTTAGCGGTAGAAGCCGTTTTTTTAATGTGATTTATGATGTATAAGGTAAATATATGAGAGCAATTTTATCTTTAACTTGTTTAAACGTTTTTTTTTTCAAATGCTACCTCAAATAGGTTAATCTCTAAGCACTAAATCCAGTCTTTAAAACATACACACATAACACAAAAACCAATCTTTTAAAACATACATACATGTGTGTGTGTGTCTACACACACGTGTGTGTTTACACACATATGTATTTATATATATAAATACATATATGTATCTATGCATACACACATACATATATGTATGTGTGTGTAGACCAACTTTCAGTATGTTTAAACAAAGTTATGGTGTGAGGCTTCACTTAAATTGGGATAAAAAAGTATCTAAAAAAGATAGAGTACATGATTTTTTTTTTTTAAAAGAAGTCAAATATATGCATAGACCTTTCTCAATACTATCTTAGCTATATTTTCTTCTATTTAAAAAACATATAATAAGTATGCATTTAAAATGGGAAAATTGTTCATAAATCCTCATTTAAAAAATTATTTGTGAAATGAGATCTAAAATCATGTAAAGGAGTGAGGTCTTGAATGTATATAATTGAGATAGTAGAAAAACATCCTTAATGAAATCATTCCCCGGTGAATGCAATCTATTTTCTCGTTATGCACAATCCATCTTCCCTTATGTGCAATTTATCTTCTTTCTATGTGGGTAATCCCTCTTCCCGAGGAATTTTGCCAAAATAAGAACATTTTTGAAAAAAATTACCTAAATAAGACACCGTTCAAACTATTTACCAGACTAATGCAGTTGATCATGCCACTTGACACGACGCCACAAGTGGCGTCATGTCGCCTGACAGCACATACACAGAGCTTGACGCCACAAAGTCACATCAACACTGTTAACGCCACAAGTGGCGTCAACAGACGCCACTTAGGCAGTGGCGTCAGGCGACGCAACGCCACAAAGTTACGTCAACACTGTTAACGCCACAAGTGGTGGCGTCAACATTTAGGCATCAATTGAATGGACGCCCAAAGGCGTTGATTCAATTGACGCCTTTGGGTGTCCCATTTTTATTTTTTCTTAAAATATAATTATTAAAAATAAAATATTGTAATAAATAATAAAATATGTTTTTTTAAAAAATATAATTCTTAAATATAAAATATTATAATAAATAATAAAATATAGTTTTTTTTAATAAATAATAAAATATTTATTAGTCAAATGTTATTATAATTAATTAGCGACCTAAATAATTTATAATGTATCTTAATGTAATCTAAAAATTTGACTAAAAAAACTATGAAAACACAATACACTATTAAGTCACTAATTAATTATTTTCTAACTAACTAATTATTATTTTCTTTTTTAAACTTATCCTATCTATCATAGTGTGCTCTATAAAAAATAATATACAACATATTTCACAATATATTTTTATGGTTTAAGGTGCAATTTTACCAACAAACTATTGACCCAGGAGCGTCCAGCACAATAAACTATTAAGGATATCTTAAATACAAAGGAACAATTAAAAGAGGAGCGTCCAACATAATGCTGTTACGAAGAGGCTATCGCTGTTTTTTGAGTTCGCGCAAAAATTACAGAATAGGACCCAAAAGTTTATGGAACTATGTTTAAGCCCAAAAAATTCCAAAAATTTTATTTTAGTCCTTCCAGTACTTTATATGAAGGGACTAAAGTGAAAATTATAAAAATTTTATGGGCTTGGAAGATAATTTTCTAAAATTTTGGGTTATTTTTTGTAATTTTTGCGTGGCTTAAATCCGTCTCTGGTTAAAGGACTTTTTTTGGACATTAGCCTAACCTACCTATGGCCTATTAAGAAGGCCTGTAATTTTAAAAGTTATGTAATTAGCCTAACAAACTACAAGCCTCACCTCAAAACAAGCCTACTTCAAACAAGGCGAAAACATAATTACTTTAAACAGGCAAAAAACAGACCTACTTTAAACAGGCTATTAGATGTAGGTCTATTTTCGACCTGTTTAAAGTAGGTTTGTTTTCACCGTGTTTGAAATAGACTTGTTTTGGGATGAAACCTATAGTTTTTTAGGCTGCTTACAAAATTTTTAAAATTACAGGGCTCCTCAATAGGTCACAGGCCAAGCTAAAACCGAAAAAAAATGCTTGTGACCAGTGGCAGATTTTGGGAGGTAGGGATAGCCCCGCAAAAATTACAGAAAAGAACCCAAAGTTTTATAAAATTATCTTTCAACCCAAATTTTTTTTTATAATTTTCACTGTTGTCCCTCCATATAAAGTACGTGGATGGGCTAAAATAATTTTTTTAAAAAAATTTTTGGGACTTAAATATAGTTTCATAAACATTTGGGTCCTATTCTGTAATTTTTGCACGAACTCAGCAAACGGACGTTAGCCTCAATTTAATGATGTTGTGTTTTTTTGCCTCTTTTAATTGTTCCTTTGTATTTAAGATACCCTTAATATTTGATTGTGCTAGACGCTCCTGAGCCAATAGTTTGTTGGTAAAATTGCACATTCACCCTATTTTTATTAATTCACTAATTATTATTCTCACAAATTTCTTTAATTAGTAAATTATTTAATTAGTGTATTTATTATAAATCATAAGATAGATGACTAATTATCTAACATTACATTAATTAAAGAAATTATTAATGAACCATAAGATAGTTATCTATAACTTGTACAAATTAAATTTCTTTAATTAAATTTAAGTAATGAAAATTTACAATTTATATATCAAATTATTAATGTACAAAATGTTAAATAATTAGTCATCTATATTATGGTTTATAATAAATACACTAATTAAATAATTTACTAATTAAAGAAATTTGTGAGAATAATAATTAGTGAATTAATAAAAATATATTATAAAATATGTTGTATATTATTTTTTATAGAGTACACTATAATAGATAGGATAAGTTTAAATAGAGAAAAATTAATTAATTAGTGACTTAATAATGTGTTGTGTTTTCGTAGTTTTTTTAGTCAAATTTTTAGAGTACACTAAGATACATTATAAATTATTTAGGTCACTAATTAATTATAATAAAATTTGACTAATAAATATTTTATTATTTATTAAAAAATAATTTTTTAAAAATATATTTAAAAAAACTATATGTTATTATTTATTATAATGTTTTATATTTAAGAATTATATTCTAAAAAAACTATATTTTATTATTTATTATAATATTTTATTTTTAATAATTATATTTAAAAAAATAAAAATGGGACGCCCAAAGGCGTTAGCGTCCATTCAATTGATGCCCAGGGCGTCAATTATTGTTGACATTGTAATATCCCAAATTTTGGATCTTTAGGAACCAAGAATTAATTATGGAAAATTTGGCCTTAAGGAATTTTAAAGATTGAGAATTTAAAATTTAAGGCATATTTTTCATAAATTAAAGACAGTCTAGTCTAGTTGAGAATAATTATTAGAAAATTAAGATTTTGTATTAATTGTAATTAAGTGCAAATGAGAAGCCAAAATCTTATACCTCATAATCAGCAATCATGGCCCAACGTGGGATCAGTTTAGTAAGCCTACATCATTATTCATTTTGTCTCAGCTCATTATTCACCAAGGGCCCAAAACATATGCTTAGCATCAGTTGAAACTTGAAAGTGGCCACGTGAAGGAATATATAAAATACACTATCAGTCCTCATCCAAAACGCAAAGATCAGTGAACAAACAGACCGCATTTAATTAGCAACAGACAATTATGCCTCCCGAGAGCAGACGTGCATGCCTCCCGAGCTCCTCAATAAATGACCGAAGGGTTTTGTGCTTGGACCAACGGTTCCTTGCTTGAACTGAATCTTTGGCCCTTATATATATATACATACGTCTCTGCTCCTTCATCCTTCATTTCCTTAGAAACGCAATGTGAGAGTTTCAGTGAGAAAAGGGGTGAGACCGAAGGTGAGAGAAGAGAGAGAGAGTATATCAAAGGAGTGAGAGGTTGAGAGGAAGTTGGAGAAGTTTTACTCTGTTCAAACCGCTGAGAACAGAGGAGGTTCAACAAGCTAGAGTTTGTCTTTCAGGCCTTGAAAACCGAAGGTAACTGCTAAGCCTTCCTTTGCTCTTATTTCCTTCGTTTTCTGTTATAGTTTAGTTAGGATAAAGCCGAAAAGAATATGAAATGAAGACACTAAAAACAAACAGAAAACTGAAAACGAAAAACAGAGGTTGACGTCGGGTTCAGGAGTACTGATATAGAGATACATATAGGAGTCTAAATATAGATATATGTATAGTCACATTTGCTGCTATCGGCTTCCCTAGGTTGCTAATGAGTAATGAAAAGACTGAACATATATATGTGTGTGTTACTGTCGCTGGAGTATTCTTTCGGTCAAATGGTTTTTTGCTGCATAAAGTGGCATTTTGCTGTTAATTTGGTGTATGAATATATGTTTACGTGTCTATAAATGTGCTTTCTGAAAGAAAAGGAAACTTTTAGAAATATATATATGTGTGTGTGTGTGTGTGTGTGTGGCTTCATTTTGCTGTCACGTGTGGAGGGATGAAGAACTAAACTTTCTGCATTTTCTTTGTATGTGTATCGTGTTGCACAGTGAAGAAAAATAAAGGAAAAGAAAGCTGCTGAACCCTTATGGTTTGCTGTTTAAAATGAAAATATATTATGTTAGTAAGTGTTTTTGCTGTCATGTTAAAGGAAAGAAATGAAAAGCTGAAACTGAACCTATATTTAAGACGTGGCTGGTATGAGTTTTCTGCATGTCGAAGCTCTGTTTTTGTGAGGCTGAAACAGAGATTTTTCAACGGTTGCTACAGTGAATCCGAAAAGGAATGGGGTACTGTAGCAAAATGTTACTGTTCACATACTGAATTTTAAACTGAGCAACGATTTTTAAATAGCTCAAAAACATGGTACACCACCTTCTTTAACCCTGAAATTTTGTAAGCATGTAATAGACATGCTAAACTTTAAAATGAGCTTTAGTTCACCTCAATCAAAGATTTGTAGCTCAAATTATGATTTTTGGAAGACGGATCAAAATCCTGTAACGTTTTCTGGGCAGTGATCATATTTTTATAATTTGGGAATGATTTGTATAAAATAAAATTGTGAAAATATTCCAGGAGTTATAGGATATCTATAGATTTAAAATGGTGGGTATTTTGTATTTTTCTGAGCTCTGGACATAGAGAAATAAATTGTACAAAATGACCCTACGTTTTGAAGAATTCACTGAACAGTCTTGATGTTTTTGTGGTCTGGGAATGAATTATATTTGATAAAGTGATGAAACCAATTTTGTGGCGTCAGAGAGCCTGATGCCATTGTATACGTGGCGTCAGGCGACGCGACGCCACTTGTGGCGTTGTGTCAGGTGGCGTGATCAACTGCATTAGTCTGGTAAATAGTTTGAACAATGTCTTATTTAGGTAATTTTTTTCAAAAATGTTCTTATTTTGGCACTACTAAAAAATGTTGAATTTGCGACGGATTTTTTTTCTGTCGCAAATATAAGAAAATTTGCGACGGAATTAAAATTCCATGGCAAATTGGAGCAATTTGCGACGAAAAATAAAATTCTGTCGCAAAAAAGGAGTAAAAATTTGAAAAAAAATCACCTGAAGGCTATTTAGCGACGGAAATAGGACCCGTAGCTAGTTGGCGGTATTTTTGCCACCAACTTTGCTGCTCTCCTCTCAAATACTCTAATGTCCTGACATTTCCCCCCCTCGCGATTTCTTCCTCTCCTTCTCCAAAAATGCCGCCTAGCTCCCCCATGCTGGTGACCGTGGTTCATCCAGCCTTCAACTCACCTGAACGCTCTTGCTTCTTCCTCCTGTGACAAAAATGCGGTGCTTCCCTGCATTTTTTTTCCATTCATCATCGGTCTTCAGATTCAGGTAAGTTTGAATTTTTTTTATTTTGTTTTACTTTCACTCTTGTAATTAGGGAGTATTTCTGTTAAATTTTAAGGTTGTTTTTAGCATAAAGTAGGTAGTACTCTTAATATTTTGCAAAATGACGCACAAAACTTTATAAGGTAAAAATGCTTTCAAGCATTGACGCACAGAACGACTAGAGGCAAGAAAAAAAATTCACCACTAAACCATAAAATACTAGTCTTCAATAAAAAAATTTATATTTCTTCTTTTATTAATATTAATACTCCGTCCATTGATCCTGAGGTGATGATCTTATAATTTAAATTTCATTGAAATTGATACTTAAGACTCATAACATCAATGCTAATTATTTATATATTCTTGATAAAAGCTTATTTATTTTAATTGTGTTGAAAGTATTTTACCTTTTTTTTTGTTCACTCGCTCTTTACTTACTTACCTTTAATACTGTCCATTTTTTTGAATAGGACTTCACTTATTAGCATATGGTTTAGACCCTCACTTATTTTCATTTAGACCTATTGTTGCTATTTTTGTTTTCAAAATCAAAGAAGAATTGCCGTCTAATGCCAACAAAAAAGCATTGAAGCGTACATGCATGATTATTATTTGTGGATGAAGAATTGAATCTCCCTATAGCTCAATTAATTAATTTGTGTGTGGTAGTTATAGATATAAATAATAATATATTTTCTTGCCGTTGTTTACTTGATTTATTTATATCTGAATTATTATTTACCATTGAAAGAACTGCTTGATAAATAATTATTTTCTATACCTCACAATTAGACGCTAAATACCATAATTTAGTAAACAAAATTATTAGCATAAAACTTCCTTCAAAAATAAATCTTCGCAATGCACTACACACTTACAGAACACAACAAATTTAGTATATATGTGAAATGTAATACGATGTTCACAAAAAAACTTAATTTGATAGCATGCATATTTTATAATAAATATTGTGTATATAAAAACTTGATCTTATAACATAACTTTTTGTTATCTCCACACACTATATCTACACACACATTATATAAAATTCATTTTTGATAAAAAAAATTAAATTATAAAAAGATTAATGATAGTATGTGTGACTCTATGTACCAATGTAATTTTTAATAAAAATGGAAAGACTTTATAAATAAATTGTTCGATGATGTTTTTAGCAATATCTAACTAATTATATAATAATATATGTAGGTAGAGATTATTTAATAAACATAAACTTTTGTCAAGTACTTATTATAAGTTTTTGAGATAAAGTCGATCAAGATGTTATATTTAAAATCAAATCCATTTATCAACAAACTATATATTAGAAACCGGGGTACTACTTTGAATCTTAAATATATAACTCAATCAAATTTATTTTTTGTAATGTTAACTTAATCTTATGTGTATCATTAAAACAAAATCAACCAAGTATTATATTTTAAAATTAGTGAAATTGGTTAGTTGAGTTAGTCACCAATTAAAATTACTGATGATCATGCTGCTATTTTATAGATTATGTTTTTGTATCTATTATTTATTTGCAACTTTAGAACATATATATTATGACTTTCTTGTTGTAAAGGATTATGTATGACTTTTATTTTATATTTTATCATATGCAATATTTATCTTAAAATTTATTTACATTTTGACAAATTTTTATATTTTTTATAATTATATATATATATATATATATATATATATATATATATATATATATATATCCAATGGGATTTGTGACAGAATTTTTTCCATCGCAAATTTCAAAATTTGCGACGGATTTTAAATTCCGTCGCAAAATTGCAATGGAATTTTGAAATTCCATCGCAATTGTGACGCCTTTTTTCCGTCGCAATTTCCTTTTGCGACGGAATTTTTCCGTCGCAAAAAACGAAATTTTTTGTAGAGTGGTAAATTTCCCCCCTCTTCCCTTGTATCACAAAAGTAGTTCCTGATATGTCAGTTACATTTTGTGCAAACTGGTCAGCCATCTTCTTTTGGTGTGAAAGATATGATCTTCACTTTATGTAATCAATCTTCCTTAGTGCAAACCATCTTCTTCTAGTGCAACCAATTTTCCCTTTATGTATGTAATCCGTCATCCTTTAATGCAAACTCATTATTATAAAAAATGAATTTTACTTCCCTGAAAGACATCCGTTTTCACAAAGGGAAACAAAAATTATAGGTAGTGACAATTTTGTAATTCTATAAAGATATTTTGATATATTGGATGTCCCTTTTAAAATTGGGATGCCAAAAGTGGTCTTTCGGTGTTGAATTAAAAGTTGGGATGCCTAAAATCTCACTTTAGGCATCCTAATTTTTAATTACAACGCCAAAAGATAGAAAAATATTAATCTTTGGCGTCCCAAATTTAAAATTGGAACACCTTAGGTATTGAAATGACATTACCCTTATTTTTCCCACTCCTCATTTTTGTGCTTTTCATTTTCAACCTTAGGCTCTCGACCTTCTTCCCCACCCACTACAGTTGACAAAAAGCTTTTTCCCCACCCACTGCAACCACCAGTGACCTTTCCTACCCACTGGTGAACTTCATGTCCACCCACCGCAAGCGTCGGTGACCTTCTTCCACTTTGTGTTCTTCCTCTTTTCCCCCAATCTCCATTGGCGAACTATGGTTGACCTTCATTTTCTCCACAAGATCGACAACATGATCAACATCATCCCTAACCTCCTTCTCGCATTTTCCCCATTTCTTTGCCTTAGATTTTCTAGATTCGCAACTTCCCATTACAAGCAAGCTTCTACTTTTCCAGATTGCAACTTTGTCACCCCTAGTCTTTTTCTCGCCGATGGCACAATGTTTCTCCGATGCTCTCTATGATTTTAATTTTTTTTTTCATCTTGCTTTTCTTTGAATTGGTGATAGATGCTAATTGTAGAGTTGATGGATCTGGAGCCAACCGGTATCCTGAGTTATTAGGTTTCGGTGCCATGAGGGTTTTTTGTTGAATACATTCAAGCAATCATGAATTCCTCCTTTTCTCTTCTTATGTCTAGGTTCGCCTCGCTTGCTTTGACCAATTTACAGTTCTACATTTTGTGATTCATGCTTAATTAGATTTGGAATCTGAAAATGAACAGCAAAGAAGCTCGTGCTCAGATGAGAGGCCAACAGGAGTGGCTGGAGAATATAAAGAAAGATTGGATGTGGAGTCAAGATTAGCTCAAATCAGGAGCCAAAGTCTCCTACAGCACAGCTAGGGTTCAACACCATTCTCATGTTCAAATTTAGTTTTTCTTTTTTAAACACCGTCTTGACCCCCTATGTCTTGGTGGTTTTTTTTTTTCCCAAAAAACAACAAAAAACCTTACGTCATCCCTTTGAGACGCCGTAGGTATCTATTTTATTACGTTACCTGCATAGGTGTCCCCTGAAAATGAACACGAAAATGGTCTAAAAACATATGTTAAAAGTGTTTTTTTGTAATAGTAAACCATCTTTTTTTTTTTTGAAATCCATCTTGTTTTTGTGAAATCCAACTACCTTATGTGTGAAATTAGTCACTGATTTGTAAATTAAATTTTGTGCAAACCATCTTTTGTTAGTGCAAACAATATGTAATCAGTCTGCCGTTATATGCAATTTATATTCCCTCTATGCAATTCATCTTCCATAAAAAAAGCCAAGATATGCAAATATATGACCCATAATCTATTCCCCCACCCCAACTTCAAGCTTGTCCTCTAGTTCCATGACCCACAATAGACAGAACCTCCATCAACACCCCAATCATCAATGACATTGCCACCATCGACTCCCCTCTCACTAGCGCTGCCGCCACCATCGACGATCATCTCTATCTTCTCCACTTCGAAACCTTTGCTTCTTCCATTTTCTCCACCTTCACCTTTGAGATATCGCTCCTTATCGACACTTGCACCTCCACCTTCATAGGTTTGAACCTCTTCAATTTTCTTCATATTCTCCCCACTCTTCGTAGCCGTCTTTGTGGCTGAAGCAAGACAATGACATTGCTCAATGATGGCTTATTCTGTAGATCCGGTAATCTACATCATGCAGGCTTTAGCTCGACGTGGCTTCTGCTGTTGTGGGTCTTCGATAGATTCAAAATATGATTTTTTTTAAAAAAATTCATTGGTTTTATAGGTTCGATATTATTTAGATTGATTGTTTCTAGATATAATTATACTTCGTTTGAAGATGATGATTTGTTTTCATGGTGCTTCAAGCTGAACCACGTTGAGGACTCACTGATGAAATCGATGACGGTGGAGGAGAATTATTTTTTAATGAATATTTGGTTGCTGAGGAGTCAAGGAGAGATTGCACAAAGAAATGTTTTCATTCAAAGAAATTTTGTGTTCCCCCTATCATAATTATTTGCACTCAAGGACCTCACACCTTTATATAATTTTAAGTTTCATTTCACAAATAAAGTCTTAAATGGGGATTTAAGAGCAATTTTTCCTTTAAAAATTATATCACGCAAACCTTTCCCTTATTTTTAGTTTATAATCTTCTTCCACTCATATGTTAATTATGCATTAAATACCAGTCTAAATTTTCTCAGACCGAAATACATCGTATAACATAAATGTTACGTTATAGCGCTCAATTATTGATTAAATTTATCAAACAACGACAAAGGGGTATTTATTACTTTTTGAAAACCACAAATTTAAATTAAATGTGGCATTTATGATCTTGGACGCAACTTCCAAACCGCAAGATCCTCATCAAATAGATTTTTTTTTTAATGAAAGTACAAAATGACATTAAGACAAACAGAGTTTATAAATTTACATATAATTATATAACTTAAATAAGTGCATACAAAATTATGAAATACACACAGAAATAATCCTGATGTCAAAAATTGAAAAATCAAAAAACAGAGTCAAGGCCTCCTGTCAAGTAATGTACGTCGGGTACTGACGACGAATAATGTGAGAGAAGAGGAGAGATCTTGAGGACACATTTCTTGACAAAATAAGAGGTAAGTTGAGGCTTTGTGAGCTTAAATAGTACGTACCAATCATACAAATTGTTGCCGCAGCATGAATTAAGAGATATGAACATAAAGCATAATTATGCATTTAATTATAGGTTTAATGATCATTTTTTTCCAGAAGTATTTGCCGTGGCTATCTAGGAGTTATATATATGTATATATGTATATATATGACTGAGTCATAATCAAGACCTTGTGATTAGTATATAATTTCATGTGCTTTTATGTATAAATCTCTGGTAATCAGGTTTCTTCAATTTTCCGTTGCCACCAGTTGTCATGCTCGGAATAGTTATCAAAGAACGAAGAAAACTTAAAATAAAGCACATTAGTGCTTCTCTTCCCTCATCACCATTAACAAAACTTATCCCAGAAACCTGAAAATTCCCTACAAAGAGGACAAGTATAAAGTTGCTGAGACCAACCCATTGTTTCAAATAATCCCTAGGAAAAAACATGCTAACACCTCAACACACTAATTTCATCTCCTTCACCAATCTTGTTCAGCCACACTGCAAAATTCACTCCTCCTCCTCCACCACGATGATGCCATATCGATCTTCACTACTTGCTTTAATTTGTTCTTCTTCTGTAAGGATATGATGATGAGACTCTTGACGAAGTTGATGATGATAAGTAAAGACGCATGCTGCAAAATAGGTTGTATACAGTTGAAGAAAAGTTATACCCATTGAAAATAAGTTGCACCTGGTACCTTTGGCCAATTATTTTCCCAATCGGGCTCACTTTTTAACCAATTTCCCATATTATTACAGAGCATACAAAACATTTCACCAAACTCATTTGTCCATCGCTTTTTCTGGATGATGAGTTTAATTTGTGTACTTGAATTGATTTGAATGGTATGTGTGTCTGTCTATATATATATATATATATATATATATATATATATATATATATAAAACCATATTCATCCAATGATTGGTTAATTCATTTGGTAATTAATGTGAGTGAATCATATGCCAGTTATAGCTTTAATCGGATTCTTTCAACCATTAGTAATACTTAACACATATATATCTAAACTATACAAATACAAATACAAACAAACTGTGGAATTGGAGAAACAATTGTATCTTTGATTGTGATTTCTCTAAGCCTCAGAATCCTAGGCTGTCCATTTCTATGCTTTGGTCTGGTTTTGTGGCTCTTTTTGATTATGCAGGTAGTTCGGTTGAGCAGGGAGTGATACAGTCGACGGGTTGGGAGAAACCTCCTTTTGGCTGGTTGAAACTCAATGTGGATGGGGCATCATCTCTTGCTTCATCTAATGCTGGCTGCAGTGGGGTAATTAGGGACAATCTGGCCAATTGGATTGTTGGTTTTACCAAACTGATTGGTGATTGCAATGCTAGTTCAGCGGAGGAATGGGCCATTGTGGAAGGTCTTCAACTTGCTTGGGATCTTGGATATAGGAAGATCATTTTAGAATCAAATGCTGATTTTGTTGTTAATTTGCTTTTGGTGGATAGCTCTTGCTCTACTTGTAGTATCTTAATATTAAAAGCTTGCGAGTTGATAGGCGACTTCGGCAAGTGCACCGGTCGTTACAAGTAATAAAGTAGTGAGAAAAGATCGTCCCACGAGGAATAGTACTTCAAATTACTAATTCGCTATTTTCACTTTAGTTGGATGAATGAGTAATAAGAGATGAGTTATAACCAAACAAAAATTTAAAGAATTTAAGAAAGATCAAGAACCCAAGATCAAGAATCTCAAGAACGATGTTTAAAGAAGACAAATAATCAAGAAAAACGCAACTAGAGCTTAAAATCCCCCTATGCTCCTTAAAGTATTTGAATTGAAAACCTGATTGATTATGATTCCCAAATTGACGATCAATTCTTTAAGGTTAAACTAAGTCTCAATGTCTTGACGCTACCTTAGTCCGTTATCTTTGAAAACAACCTAATGTCTTAGTATCGTTTAGAAAGATAGATTTAGAAACCAAAATTATAAGATCGCATAAATTCGTCTATGTTTAGGTCATGCAATTTAATGATGAATTAACGGTTCGGGTTAAATGCACCAACATCTCTATTGTCATACATCAACCTAAGAACAATCTAAAAGGTGATCAGTCTTCAAGAAAGCTTTAAGCAAAGGAAATTCATTCAATCATGAAAATCAAGATTCAATCAAGAATTCAACTAAATACTTAAACTTGTATAGGGTTCATCCTAGCCCTAACTACAAAAAAGGAAATTAGCCAAGCATGGCTAGATTAATGAAATCAAGAAGAAAAGATGAAGATAGAATGGTTCTTCAAAGGTTGGGGAAGGTTGATCTCCACAATTGCTTTGATCTTCTTTTTCCAATGCCGTCCAGTTGTTTCTTGTGCCAAAAGTTGTTCTTTCTTTGCTAGGGTTTCCTCCTTTTATGTTTTAGGTCCAATTGGGTTTTCAAATCTCAAAAATCCTTAATTTTCTTTCCTTTTTCGGGCCCTGGAAACTTTCTAAAAATTAAAAATAAGATTTTTCGCACTTCTGGCTCCCTGGGTGCCAAAACCTATAAAAAGGACGGAGAGTTGGCGCCTTGGGCGCTAACTTTTGTACTGGTTTGGCGCCCTGGGTGCTAACTTCCATAACCCATGCAGAGAGTTGGCGCCCTAGGCGCCAACTTTGCCCTGGGTTGGCGCCCTGGGCGTCAACTTGGGCTTTCCTTGTCGGTTTCTCTCTTTTTTTTTTTCCTTTTTCTGAGCTCTTCCAATTTGCTTCTCCCGTGGATAAAAACCTGCAAAACACCCAAGAATACTCGTATGGGTATGTCTGACATCAAATCCATGTTTTTTACTTATTATTCTTAAGCTTTTTAATTATATTTGATCAATTTCATGCTCAATTTGTGTCTTAATATATGACAAATTTATGGCTCATCAAACATTCCCAGATTTAACTATTGATGTCCTCATCAATAAACAAGAATAGCTAGTATGATGCAAGAAAGTGATCTTGAGAGAAAGCACGTGAGATGTAAGCATGATATTGCATTGACAGAATGATTAAGAGCATATAGTCAAAAGAATACTATACTAAGCATGAATTAACTGTTGTCTTGGAATAATGAATAACATTTTTCAGTTCACATAGGGACATAGCATCTAACTTGAGTGCTCCTCACTAGAATAAATATTTCACTCATCACTCAGATGTTTAGGGAGGTATTTGCTCAATCCATCAGTGTAGCAGTACTACCATAGGCTTGATCCTATTCTCAAGTTCCTAAAGATGAGGAACACGAACAACATGCACAGATTGATCAAAAGGTCTTTTCAAGGTTGTAATGTGGCCTGGTTTGGGGGTAGGAATATTTGGGAAGTAGCTAAAATTCATGTATGAGATTAGAAGACATAAGTTCAATCTAAATTCAACTAACTCAATACAAATGTTCCTAGCTCTTCTCTTTATTTGACCAACCTCCTTTTAAGAACTTTTGTATTTGGCATTCTTCACAATACTTATTTGCAATATATATATATATATATATATATGTATATTTTCTTCTCTCTCTCTCTCTCTCTCTTTTTAGCAAAAGGGATGACTTTTTGAAGACTCTTTTCTTTTCTTTGCTTATCAGCCCCCCCCGTTTTTTTTAAATTCATCTCTCCTTCTCATTACTTGCCAAAATTCTCTTTGAATTGTGAACTACTGTTAGTTCTCAACCAAGTTTTTGATGATAACTAAACACTTGTAAATCAGTGGTTTAAATGTTTTAATAAGAACTTGATTTCAAGCTTTAAAACTCCAGTTCTTATCACAACAAAATGAAGAATTTTAGTTCATGGGTAAAGAACTCTAAGAACTCGAGTTCATGGGCTAAGAACTCGAGTTCATGGGCTAAGAACTCGAGTTCGCGAGCTTGGACTGTAGAAAATGCTTTGAGTCTGAAAGAACTCGAGTTCATTAGTAGCAAACTAGAGTTGATCAACTCGAGTTCACAATTAAGAACTCGAGTTCTCTTTGTTGCAAACTCGGACGAGACAGAACTCAAGTTCTTGGCAAAGAACTCGAGTTCTCAGTAAAGAACTCGAGTTCCTTTGAGATCAAGTTTAAGAACTCGAGTTCTTAGACTAGAACTCGAGTTCATAAACTTGAGTTCTTGTCTGAGAACTCAAGTTCTTTGAGAAATGAAATTGAAGAAAGATGAAGAACTCGAGTTCTTTGTGATCAACTCGAGTTCTCATTTTGCATATCAGAGGTGTGTGAAGAAAAGTCAAAAGAACTCGAGTTCTTGATAAGAACTCGAGTTCTACTTTGACAACTTGAGTTCTTGGCGCTGTTTGTGATTTCTGATTCTGCGAAAGAACTGATCTTTGGTTGATAACTTTCCGAATCACTTAATATAATATATGAAATGTTTTTATCACATTTGCTAGTGGTTTTAGGGATTACAACGGGTTATTATTCAAAATCAACATAAAGCTGATGCTCACGTCACAGCATTTAATGCTGAAGCAGGAAACAGAGCAGCAAATAGAAAGAAGCCAGAGTAGCAGGAAGAAACATTCTTCCAAGGATTACTTAATCAAGACATTCTTCTGCAAAAGCACTCTCAACGAATCAACGCATTTAATGAAAGAACGGATTTCATTTAATGAGGCCTCAACGGTCCATTTGGCTGCACAAGGAACAGAGCAAGCTGTGTCTAACGGAAAATTAAATAAGTCACAACGGTAACTCTCAAGTTCCTCCCAACGGCATTAATGGCAAAAGAGTATAAATACCCAAGCATACAATTCGGCCACCTACCGAAACTCTGCGCATTTACTCTGAGTTATTATCTTATCAGTTTCATCACTCTCAACTTGTACTTCAGTGATCATTTATTATTCAACTCGTGAGGAGTTACTTAAATATTCAATTTTCATTCGTTTGTAAAATCTTAAGGTTGTGGAACCTTAAGTAAGGGTGTACAATTACAAGTAGTAAGGGGGAGTGAGTCTGAGAGATCATTCCGAGTTGTGTAATTGTATTCTGGAGATAGTGAAAAATCTCAAGGTGTTCTTGGGGACTGGACGTAGGTCAGGATAGACCGAACCAGGATAAATTCTCTCGTGTTCCTTCTCCTTTAAACTCTTGATCAGTTAGTTCACTAATTTGTGAAAATTTTGATTAAGAAGTTAGATTTTTAAATCACCTATTCACCTCCTCTAGGTGATATTCCATCTTTAACTACAACTGTCTTCCAATCTCAGTCAAAGGTAGGATTGGTTGGGATCATGAGCTAAGTAACAATATAGGGTGGATAGAAAACAAACAAGTCTAGGCTCAACGGGCTAGCAATGGAAGATATTTTTGTAAGGTGGTCTATTTGGCCAAGTGGGTATATATATAAAAAAAAATATATAATGCCTTTGTCTTCTCAATCTATGCATGCATCAAAAGAGAAATGAAGCAAGTTCTAGAGTACTACCACAATGAGGTCTCTCAAGAAGAAAATTTTTACTGTTTAGGCTCAAATCCTCACATGGCTTTTGACTCAAGCTAAGACACTATTCCCAGATTTATCATTCAAATACTATCCAGACATTCACAATCCAACAACTAATCCAAACAAGCAATCATATTCTTCAATTAATTTCAATGCAACCCCATAACAGCAATATAAATATAAAACCTCATATGATCATTGATGCTTCATACAGGCTATTCAGGTTTAATACAAAGTTAAGCTCAGGTTCTCTCAGAATTAGTTACATAATAATCATGCAAGTCTCATACTGCATAACAAAATAAGAGGACATAGGTAAAATTAAGACTTCTTCCCTGGCATTTGCAAGTTTGGGCCACCATTCCCAGATTTAGATTGTTGTTGTCCTCAGCAACGAACTTGAAGATGGATGAAGACCTAGTCAAGAGTCATCGAAGTAGTCATCGTCATCCTCCGGTACGACCTCATCTCCGGACTTGGTGTCTCCCTCGAGGGGCTGGCAACTATCCGGGTCTATGTTCTACTTAATGCATAAGGCCTCCACCATTCTGGTCAGATAACGCACTTGGCATTGTAGTTGCCTAAGTGTGGTGGGCTCAGATAGTTGCTCCTCGGTGGCAGCAGCAGGTGCTTCAGTGGTAGAGGGGCCAGGGGTGGGTGTGGGTCGGGTCTGGAGGGGGGTCTTCATCAGGGCATACCGCTGGGCTTCCTTGGTCCAATTGATGATGGTGGACCACTCAATCTTGGGAGCCAATGGAACATCCAATACCTCATCAGCTGGAATGGTGACACCAGCTCTAAGACACAGTTGCATAATCAATGAGCAATGTTCCAATTTGCTCTCTTTTTTGCCTGAAGTAATGTTCTGGGTAATCCGATCTGAGAGGATGGAAGCGATATTAATGTTGCGATCACCCAAAATTTCACAAATGAGTACAGCTTGTTCCAGGTTGACGTCACCATGGTTAGTTGATGGGAAGATGTTGCTGTTGATGAAGTGGAACCAGGGACGGGCAGTAGCAATAAGATCTGTCCTAGTCAATTTTTCCGGCACCCCAAGTAATTTGTGTTGCTCAACGCAACCCGAAGAGGGATGGGCAATTTGCCGGCGTAGATTTTCAACAGAAGTAGTAATATTAGATCGAAATAGGCGAGGGCGTATAACGGTAAATAACTCTAAATGAGCTTGAAAAGCACACGGGTTGGCCGGATCATAACTAGTTTCCAGGAAACTGTCTATAGTAGCAGCATCAAACGGGACAGATATACCCCTAGCCCAAGAAACCTGAGTGGCCTCTACCGTAGTTCTATCAGCATTTGCAAAAAATTCACGACAGAGTTTACTAGAGCTGTGGCCAAGAAAAGTTACCAATTTCTTCTATTTTCTGCGTCGGATGATTGCTGGCATGGGTGGGTTATCAGGAAGGAATGAATTAATGACCCGCTCCGGAACAAAACTCTTGGGAAGAAACCAGGTCTGGTACCGTTCCCTGCTCTCCGGTGAATTGAACTTGGTGACGTCGGTGGTGTGAGATGAAGAGGAAGTGTGAGCCCGCTTTGAACCAGCAACTGGAGGGACAAATGGTTGAATTGCTTTATCTTTGCCTCTATCCTTGCCCATTGTGTCCTCACTTGAAATTATCCCCTTTTTTTTGGGGGGGAAACACAGCTGAAGAAAAAAAAAGAGAAAAGGAAAAAAAGAAAAGAAAAGAAAAAGAAAGAAAGAAAGGGACGTGGGGGAGGAAAAGAGAAAAGGAAGAAAAAAGAAAATAAAATAAAAAATGGAGAGGGAGGGGGAAGGGGGAAGAGGGGTCAGGTGGGGATGGCGGTGGGGTATTGGGGTGGGGGAAGGTGGTCGATGGAATGGGTGAGAGTGAGAGATGTGGGAGGAAGAGTGGAGGGAGGAAAGAAAAAATGTGGGTGGAGGAAGGATGGGGGGGTCAGATCTGGGAAGGAGAAGAAGAATGGTGAAGATGAGAGGGGGGAGGGGGTTGAAAATGGAGGAAGAAGGGGAGGAGAGGGTAGGGATGGCGATTTGGTGGGGAAAAGAAGAGGAGGTCGTGGTGGTGTTGAGGGAGGGAGAGAGAGAGAGTGAGGTGGAAGGAGGGGAGGGACGGTGGTGAGAGAGAGAAGGTGGTGGCTGGAAAAATAAAGGAAGAGGGAAGGTAGAAGGGAGGGAGACGAAAGTGAGTGAGGAAGAGGAAGGGGTGGGGGTGCGGCTAGGGGGACCAAAAAGAACCCTAAAAAAACTCAAATATATTTTTTAATAAATAAAAAAAAATAATAATATATAATTTTTTTCTCTTCTAAAGGGGCAGAGAGTTGGCACCCCAGGCGCCAACTTTCAGGAACCCCCCCTTTTTTTTGGGAACATCCAGAGAGTTGGCGCCCTAGGCGCCAACTTTCGGCCAATATTTTTTTTTACTTGCTCCCCTAGCCTATTAACACTAACTAATATAAAATAAAAAAAAAACTATTGGGTTGCTGCCCAATCAATGCTTATTTAACGTCTCGAGCCTTACGGTTGTCACCTTAATTTTTCACTTTTAGGGGCACAGAGGTCCTTCCTCTATCAATCTCTCCACCATGGTAAGGCTTCAGTTACTGCCCATTCATCTTAAAAGCATCGTCCAAACCTATTTGTGCAATAGCAATTGCTCCAAAAGGTGTGACTTCTTTGACTACAAAGGGTCTTGACCATCTAGACTTCAACTTCTCGAGAAAGAGTTTCAAACGCGAATTGTAAAGTAGTACCTGCTGTCCTGAATGAAACTCTTTAGGAATAATTTTCTTGTCATGCCATCGCTTGGTTCTTTCCTTATAGAGGCTAGCACTCTCATATGCAAAAATTCTAAATTCATCAAGTTCATTAAGCTGAAGCAACCTCTTTTTATCAGCAGATTTAGCATCAAAATTAAGTAGCTTAGTTGCCCAAAGTGCCTTGTGCTCAAGCTCTACTGGAAGGTGGCAAGACTTACCATATAACAGCTGAAATGGTGACATGCCAATAAGAGTTTTGAATGTCGTTCGATACGCCCACAAAGCATCATCCAGCTTCTTGGACCAATCCTTCCTTGACTTCCCAACAATTTTTTCCAGAATTTGCTTCAATTCCCTGTTAGAAATGTCCACTTATCTACTAGTTTGTGGATGATATGGAGTAATGACACGATCAGTGACACCATACTTGCTAAGCAAAGATTGGAACTTTCGGTTACAAAAATGAGTGCCTTCGTCACTGATAATGGCCCTAGGTACTCCAAATCTGCTGAATATATTCTTTTTGAGAAATGATACTACCACCTTGACTTCATTAGTGGGAAGAGCAGTTGCCTCTACCCACTTTGAGACATAGTCCACAGCTACAAGGATGTACTTGTTGTTAAAAGAGCTTGGGAAAGGCCCCATAAAATCTATCCCCCACACATCAAATATCTCAATAACAAGAATGTTGTTGAAAGGCATCTCCTGTCTCCTAGAGATATTCCCAGTTCTTTGGCAATGATCACAATACTCCACAAACTTCTTAGCATCCTTATATAGAGTAGGCCAATAAAAACCACTTTGTAGTACCTTAGTAGCAATGCGTTCTCTAGCAAAATGGCCACCATAGTCTGAATCGTGACAATGCCAGAGGACCTTATGAGTTTCTTCCTCTGGGATACAGTGTCGTAGCACTCCATCTGCACACCTGAAAAACAAGAAAGGCTCATCCCAGATATATCGCTGAACATCATGTATAAACTTTTTTTGTTGCTGCCATGATAGTCCCTTTGGTATCATCCCAATTGCCTTATAATTGGCAAAATCAGCAAACCAAGGGATGCTGCTGATTGCCAAGACATACCCATCTGGGAATTCATCACGAATCTCCATCTCTGAATCATCCTGACTTGTATCCTAGACAAGTGATCAGCTACTACGTTCTCCACCCCTTTCTTGTCTCTGATTTCAATGTCAAACTCTTGCAGTAGCAGCATCCAGCGAAGAAGTCTTGGCTTAGCATCTTGCTTAGTCAAGAGATATTTTAGAGCAGCATGATCAGTAAAAATAATAACTTTGGAACCAATCAAATACTGTCAAAACTTGTCTAGTGCATAAATGACTGTGAGCATCTCCTTCTCAGTTGTTACATCGTTTAGCTACGCCTCATTCAGAACTTTACTCGCATAATAGATAACATGCAGCAGCTTATTCTTCCTTTTCCCTAAAACAGCTCCTATAGCATAGTCACTGGCATAACAAATCAGCTCAAATGGTAACTCCCAATCATGTGCTGTTAGAATAGGTGCAGTTGTTAACCTCTCTTTCAACAAGTTAAATGCCTCAAGATAGTCATTGTTGAAGTTGAAATCTTCATCTTTGACCAACAACTGACTAAGTGGTTTGGCTATCTTGAAAAAATCTTTAATAAACCTCCGGTAAAAACCTGCATGACCAAGAAAGCTGCGAACACTATGCACATTGGTGGGAGGAGGCAAGTCTTTAATGATAACAATTTTGGCACTATCCACTTATATCCCTTTTTCAGAGATTCTGTGACCCAAGACTATCCCATTTTTTACCATAAAATGACATTTTTCCCAATTAAGCACTAAGTTACTCTCTTGACATCTTTGGAGCACACAAGATAAATTAGCCAAGCAAGTATCATAAGAAGTGCCAAAAACGGAGAAGTCATCCATGAATACCTCAATAAACCTCTCAGTCATGTCGGAGAAGATAGATAACATGCACCTCTGAAAAGTAGCTGGAGCATTGCAAAGACTGAAAGACATCCGTCTATAAGCAAAAATATCGAAGGGACAAGTAAAAGTTGTTTTCTCTTGATCCTCTGGAGCCATTGCTATTTGATTGTAACCAGAATAGCCGTCTAGGGAGCAATAGTAAGAATGGCCAGCAAGCCTCTCTAGCATTTGGTCCATGAATGACATGGGAAAGTAGTCCTTGCGAGTGACATCATTCAACCTTTTATAATCCACACACATCTTCCAGCCCGTGACAGTCTTAGTGGGTATTAATTCATTATTCTCATTCTGCACTACAGTAATTCCACCCTTCTTTAGTACTACCTGCACTGGACTAACCCATTTTGAATCAGAGATAGGATAAATCATACCTGCATCTAACAGTTTCACCACCTCCTTTCTCACTACTTCCTTAATAGTTGGGTTAAGTCTCCTTTGGGGTTGCCTTACCGGTTTCACATTGTCCTCCATGAGAATTTTATGAGTGTAGAAGGATGGACTAATCCCTTTTAAATCAGATATGGACCACCCTATTGCAGTCTTGTGGGTAGTCAAAACTTTCAACAACTTCTCTTCATCAGTAGGTGACAAATCAACACTAATAATAATGGGATAAGTGTTATCCTTCCCTAGAAAATCATACTTCAGATTAGACAGAAGCTCCTTCAATTCCACCTTAGGAGTAACAGGTGGTGCATCGCAATCTTTCCTCTTCAGCTCCTCAAACTGTAAACCAGAGGTTTCAAATGCAGAAACTTCTTCTTCCACCTACAATAACTGGGCAATATCATCCTTCAAGGACTCATCTGAACCGTCTTGAAACAGATCCTCATGAATAGCTTCATCAACTACATCAATTTTGAAACAGTCACTATTATCAATTGGGTATGTCATGGATTGAAACACATTATAAGTGACTTTTTCATCATTCATTTGGAACTCCATCTTTCCTGCAGCAACATCAATTACTGCTCTAGCTGTAGCCAAAAAGGGTCTTCCCAAAAGCAAGGGAAGTTCTGCATCTTCCTCCATGTTAAGAACCACGAAATCTACCGGGAAGATGAATTTGTCTACTTTAACAAGCACATCTTCAATGACACCTTTTGGCTTCTTAATGGACCTATCCGCTAACTGTAACGACATCATGGTAGGTTTCATCTCTTTAATACCAAGAGCTTTCGAAACAGATAAGGGCTTCAAATTAATACTAGCTCCTAGATCACAAAGTGCTCTGCCCATATTGACGTTCCCTATAGCACAAGGAATGCTAAAACTGCTCGGATCTTTAAGCTTTGGTGGCAACTTTGTTTGAATAATGGCACTACACTACTAGGTCCATGCCACTGTTTCAGCCTCTTGCAACTTATGCTTCTTAGTAAGCAAATCTTTCATGAACTTTGCATAGTTAGGCATATTTTCAAGAGCTTCTGCAAAAGGAATGTTAATCTCCAATTTCTTGAAAATATCCAAGAACCTGGCATTTGTTGCTTCTGAATTTGCTGTTTCAACCTTTGCGGATAAGGAGGTCTTGCATAAGGAGGAATGAGAGATTTCTTTGTAGTGGCCTCTTTTGGAATCTGCTGCACATCACCATTCTCGGTCTTTTCCTCCACATTTTCAGACTTTTCCTTCATCGGAACTGATTTCTCAACTGGCTGAACCACTATACCACTCCTTGTAGTTATGACCTTACAATGCTCTTTTGGGTTGAGTACAGTATCACTAGGGAAAGAGCCTTGACTCCTCTCTGTTATTTTCTTTGATAACTGACCAATCTGATTCTCCAAGTTTCGGATTGAAGCTTCCTGATTTTTGAGAGAAGACTTTGTTTCATTCCGGAAAGCTTCTGAACCCTGTATATATTCAGTGGTGGTACGAGTTAACTGGGTCAAAGCCTTTTCTAGATCAGCAGTGGTGGTTTGATGGAACTGTTGAGGTGTTGCTTGAGGTTTATAGGAAAAGTTGGGGTGAGATTTCCAACCAGGATTGTACGTGTTGCCATACTGATTAAACTGATTCCTAGAAATATTACCCACGTAGTTAACCTCAGTTGTTTCCTCAATAGTGATAGCTACACAATCTCCATTAGCGTGGTCCCCTTGGCAAAAATCACAAGGTAGGAGAGGCTGAGACGAGATAGATGAGACCTGAGAAGAGGCAAGTTGTTTAGTGAGGGCAGCTAATTGCTGTTAGATCAATTTGTTTTGTTGGGCGAGGTTCTCATTGTGGGCCAAGAGTGTATTGTAGGTATCTAACTGAAGAACTCCCCTTTTTGGCTGTGGAGTAGAAGTTTCATTCTCAAGGGATCCCATATCTTCAAACAATTCTAATGCTTCCTCTGGAGTTTTATTTTTTAATGAACCACCTGCTATAACATTAATCATCATCCTAGAAGATGGAAGTATCCCATTGAAGAATATCCTCACTTGATCATAGTTTTAAGATCATGTTGTAGGCACTTTCTAAGCAACTCCTTGAATCTTTCCCAAGCTTCGCAATATGACTCCCCATGGCCTTGATTAAAGTAACGGATGTTTGACAATAGCTTTGTGTACTTAGATGAAGGGAAAAATTTCTCAAGGAACTTGATGGTGATAATGTCCCAAGTGGAGAGACTTCCAGTAGGACAAGAGCGAAGCCAAACGCTTGCTTTCCCGTTCAAAGAAAAAGGGAACAACCTCACACGGATAGCATTTGCAGAAACTCCATTCATCTTAATGGTATCACAAATCTGCAAAAACCTCTTAATATGCTGATTAGGATCCTCCAAATCACTTCCACTAAAAGAACTTTGTTGAACCAAGCTTATGAGAGATGGCTTGATTTCAAAGTTGTTCGTATTAACAACAGGATTGACTACGCTAGTTGCAGCTCTGGTAGGATTAAGTGTCATGTAGTCACCCATAGTCCTTCTTGGAGGAGGAAGCCGAAGATGATCTTCACCATTTTCTGCCATTATAATCGATTCAGTCTCAGTACTAGAGAGCTAGCGTTTTCTTTTCTCTATTTAATGAGCTTCCGGTTTCTCCTTGCTGTCTTTTCGATCTCAAGATCAAATTGTAGTGAATCTCTGTCCGTGGTACCTCGCATAAATAGAGTAAAGAGAGTAAAATAACAAAAAAGAAAGAAAAATCCAATCTAGAGTTTCAATAACTACTCTTAGTGTTGAAATAAAACTATTCCCCGGCAACGGCGCCAAAAACTTGACAGGCAACTTCGGCAAGTGCACCGGTCGTTACAAGTAATAAAGTAGTGAGAAAAGATCGTCCCACGAGGAATAGTACTTCAAATTACTAATTCGCTATTTTCACTTTAGTTGAATGAATGAGTAATAAGAGATGAGTTATAACCAAACAAGAATTTAAAGAATTTAAGAAAGATCAAGAACCCAAGATCAAGAATCTCAAGAACGATGTTTAAAGAAGATAAATAATCAAGAAAAACGCAGCTAGGGCTTAAAATCCCCTTATACTCCTTAAAGTATTTGAATTGAAAACCTGATTGATTATGATTCCCAAATTGACGATCAATTCTCTAAGGTTAGACTAAGTCCCAATGTCTTGATGCTACCTTAGTCCGTTTATCTTTAAAAACAACCTAATATTTGAGTATTGTTTAGAAAGATCATATTTTAAACCAGAATTATAAGATCACATAAACTCATAAGTCTATGTCTAGGTCATGCAACTTTATAATGAATTAACGGGTTCAGTTAAATGCACCAACATCTCTATTGTCATACATCAACCTATGAACAATCTAAAAGGTGATCAGTCTTCAAGAAAATTTTAAGCGAAGGAAATTCATTCAATCAAGAAAATCAAGATTCAATCAAGAATTCAATCAAATACTTAAACTCGCATAGGGTTCATTATAGTCCTAACTACAAAAAGAAATCTAGCCAAGCATGGCTAGATTAACAAAATAAAGAAGAAAATATGAAAATAGATGAATGGTTCTTCAGAGATTGGGGAAGGTTGATCTCCACAATTGCTTTGATCTTCTTTCTCCAATGCCGTCCAGTTGTTTCTTATGCCAAAAGTTGTTCTTTCTTTGCTAGGGTTTCCTCCTTTTATGTTTCAGGTCCAATTAGGTTTTCAAATCTCAAAAATCCTTAATTTTCTTTCCTTTTTCGGGCCCTGGAAACTTTCTAAAAATTAAAAATAAGATTTTTCGCACTTCTGGCGCCCTGGGCGCCAAAACCTATAAAGAGGACAGAGAGTTGGCGCCCTGGGCGCTAACTTACAAAAGCCTGGCAGAGAGTTGGCACCCTGGGCGCCAACTTTTGTACTGGTTTGGTGCCCTGGGCGCCAACCTTAACCCATGCAGAGAGTTGGTGCCTTGGGCGCCAACTTTGCACTGAGTTGGCGCCTTGGGCACCAACTTGGGGTTTCCTTGTCGGCTTCTCTTCTTCTTTTTTCTGAGCTCTTCCAATTTGCTTCTCCCGTGGATAAAAACCTGTAAAACACTCGAGAATACTCGTGAGGGTATGTCTGACATCAAATTCATGTTTTTTTACTTATTATTCTTAAACTTTTTAATTATATTTGATCAATTTCATGCTCAATTTGTGTCTTAATACATGGTAAATCTATGGCTCATCACGAGCTATTAGCTTTAGATTGGCAGGTGGATGTTAGATCTATTTCGAGAGAGTCAAAGTGAGTTGCTGATTTCTTGGCTAAGAGGGGTCTAGCTAATTCTATTATTTTTTATGAGTGCCCAACTCTGTTAAGGAATTGGGTTGATGAGGAGAGTTTGAGATTTTTTCCCCTTTGTTGTAATGTTTCATTGTGTTATATAGACTTCAAGCCATCTCTTCTAGCCAAAAAAAAAAAAAAAAGAACAAACCTAACTCACTAAGGCCCAACAAGCCCAATGGGCCCATTACACTTACAAACCAAATATCCTGCTCCTTTCTCCTCCCCCTCAAGTGCTGGGGCCCAAACAAATCCGGAACACCTAACTTGCCAACCATTCTGTACAGAATTTCTCTCTCCGCTGCTTTAGTGAGGATATCAGCATCCTAACTTCCAACTCTTTACATGTTGCAGACTGATTAAACCATCTTGCAATTTGTCCCTTACGAAATGCAGGTTTATTTCAATGTGTTTAGTTCTCTTATGCAACACCGGGTTGGTTGCCATATGTATTGCTGCTCGGCTATCCCAATAAATCTCCAAAGGTCTAGGCTGATCAACCCCTAAATCTTTCAATAGTCCGACAACCCATACAATTTCTGACACAGTTGAACCCAAAGCGTGAGACAGTAGTTTGTTTCTTGGACTTCCATATGACAAGTGATCCTCCCAACTTGAGACGATAACCAATCACTGACCTTCATGTTGTTCTGCAGGTATCCCAATCTGAGTCGCAAAAGGCTTTCAAAGTAATGTTAAAAAAAACAAAGGCTTTCAAAGTAAGGTCTCCTTCGGTGCTTATCAAAACAACAAGCCTATGACTTTGTTTCAGATATCTCAGCAACCCAACTGCAACGAACATGTCTCTCTTCATCGGGTCCTGCATGAAATGACTCAATGCCTGCACAGAAAAGGAGATGTTAAGCCTAGTAACTGTTAGATATATTAATTGGCCTGCACCCACTTAATCCTGCATCAAACAACAAATCCAGAATATATTTCCTTTGAATTAGAACAATTCCTCTATCGGATTTGGCCGTTTTCAATTCCTAGGAAGTATTTCATTATTCCGAGGTCCTTTATTTTGAAGGTTGAGTGAAGAAGCTCCTTCACTGCTCTTATTTTGTCTTCAGAACTTCCTGTAATTAAAAGATCGTCCATATATACTAATATAATGATCATATCAGCACCAAAATAATGTTTAATAAGCATAGAGTATTTACGCCTACTTGGCATAAAACCACCCTTGTGTAAAGCTTTAGTAAGCTTGCGGCTCCATTTCCTAGAGGCTTGCTTAAGCCTGTATAAAGATTTTCTCAACTTACTCACTAGTTTCTCCCGTTTTCTTTCAAATCCCTGCAGCATTAAGATGCATACCTCCTCATAAAAATCACCCTACAAAAAGACATTGTGCACATCCATCTGGAATATATTCCAATTATTTACTACAGCTAATTTAAGTATGATTCACATGGTTAACATCTTTAGGATTGGAGAAAATGTTTCGTGATAGTAAATTCCTTCTCTGTGTGTAACCCTTGGCTACCAATCTTACTTTATATTTATCTATGCTTCCATTTGGTTTATATTTCATTTTATATGCCCTTTACAACTTATTTAGCTTCTTTCCTGTAGTTAATGATACCAATTCCCATGTCCTATTGCTTTATAATGCATCAATCTCTAGTTTCATGGCCTCTACTCATCAATTGGTATCCTTGACAGCCTCATCATATGAAGTTGGTTCACTAATAGAATCAACAGAGCAGAGAAAACGAAATTACGCGAAATATGAGCATAAGAAGTATAATTGTCAATGGGATAATGACATTCCTTTTTCTGAACATTAACAATACCTGTTACATGGGAAGCCAAGGCAGTACAGACACAATCCTTTGCCCATATAGGGGCTTTTTGTTTCCTAGCTGATCTACCAATGCCATATTCAAGAATCAAGACTGTGTTGTTCAAGTATGTGATTCTCATCCATAATATTAGGCTCAATGGGTGTATCAGGCCTTTTTTTAGTAGCTTTGTTTCTGTCTACTTGTTTGTCACTTAATTCTCTATAAGGAATGTCTAAAGAATCAAAGAAAAACATATTCCTAAGTTCCTTATGCTTCACTTCCCTTTGATCAATACCTGCCATGTCTTTGAAAGGAATTGTATTTTACAAAAAAGAAACATGCCGCTGAAAAGGTCTTTCTACCTTTTGTGCAAAAAAAAAAAAAAAGCACATATCTTTTTTGGTTTGCTGGATAACCTAAAAATACATACGGTATTGATCTAGGAGAGAGTTTTTCAGAGGAACTGAAATCCTGTTGATCCAGGAGAGAGTTAATCAGAGGAATTGAAATCCGTAGCAAAAGCTAATGAGCCGAATACCTTTAAATGAGAATATACAGGGGAATGACCATGCCTAATTCCATAAGGAGTCTTTGGTCCTATTACTTTAGAGGGGATTCTGTTTATCAAATCAGTGGGTCCGTGTGGGATAGCTTTGATAGAAGTGGCTTTTGTTTATGATGGACTTTTGTTAATGGACTTATTTTCTGATGGACTTTTTCTAATGTGATTTGTATTCGGGATAGCGGTGACAAAAGTGGCTTTTGTTTCTAATAGGCACTTATTTGATATAACTTTTAAAAAGATAGATAAGACGAAAAATGACAGAAAATTTATATTAATCAAATTCACATGCATACATGTGTTGTATAAAATGTGATAATTTGGGATAAAAAATTAAAAATAAATATAAATTTACTAAATAAAATAGTAAAATTATCATTAAAAAAAGCACTTTGACTTGGGTATGTGGCTTATAATGAGATATAAGCTTAATACTAAATTTACTAAAATAAATTTCAATGGGCTGAAATAAATTTACTAAAATAATTATCATTTACTAAATTTCAATGGGCTTATAATGAGATATAAGCTATGGGTATGTGGCTTATAGAATAAGCACTTTAAAAGCTTGAATCTCATTATATCATGAAGCCATACCAAACACTTAAAATTTTGCTTTCTCCATTTAATGAATTTTTAATGAACTTATTTCAGCTTTCAATGATATGCCAAACAGGCTTAGTAGTGGTCTTGACACATTAGACTGCAACATTAACGCCCTTGAGACTTGAATCAAAGTTCTATGTTTTCGTTCTACTATACCATTTTGTTCTGGAGTATATGTAGAAGAGGTTTCATGTATGATTCCTTTTTCCCCAAAAATTTGTTTAAGGTCTTGGTTAAGAAAATTTGTTCCATAATCACTCCTCACCCTCTTGACTCTCTTATCAAATTGATAAAAACATATGCCACAAAATTCTTAATGTTCATGACAGTTTCATATTTAATACACTTGAGATAATAGCACATGAGAAGTCATCAACAATGGTGACAAAGAGTGCTCGTGTTAACTTTTAAAAATTGTTAATATTCTAGCACTTTTTTTTTTTTTTTTTTTTTTTTTTTTTTTTTTTCTATTTTGAACTATTTTTGGATCCAAATTATGCATAGAAAGAATTTATAGAAGAAAATGTGCAAGTCAAAGTATCAAGCTAAAATTAAAGAAATACTTACATATAAATCATATAATTTGTGTCTCATCAAAAGAAATGAAGAACTTCTAAATTCTCATTCTCTCATTGGAGGATGTAAAGACACTACTTGAGCTAGAAAAGTGGGCCATTGAAGTCAAGGAGATGATAAAGAACTAATTAAATTGGAAAGAGAACAATTGAGCAGGTGCCTCGTCAACCATATGAATTTGTTGTGTGGGCATTCTATATGGACCTGCACGTCTATATGCAATAAATCAAAGCATGCTTTAGTTTTAATACAGCTGGGATAAAAATGCAATTTGATTTACTTATAAACGGAATGCATATTTCACACGCTTTATTCATTGAAATAGATTTATCACGGGTACAATATCAAGATGTATGTCTCATTACAGTTAGTGGATTGTGACCTAATCTCTTGTGCAACAACCATTTATCATGTTATACATGTGTTCTATTATCATTGCTAGCACAATTGACAGAGTCAATGTTTCTCCTATGCTACTATATATGAGGCCATTAATGAGCCTACCAATCAGTTTCATTCTGCCACCCTGAAGACCCTGCATCAAACTGTGGTCAGGGAAAAACACTATGATGCATCTTTAATCTTTTGTGATTATGGGGACAGAAATTAAATTGACCTTGAGTCTAGGAGCGTAATGCACATTTTCTAGTTCAAATTCATCAGATATCTTCACCTTTCCTATGTGGGTGATGTGTATTTGGTCCCCATTAGGAATTTTAATTGTCTTAACGGGTCCTGTAAATTTCTTATAGCTATCAAATAAAGACAAATCACTAATCAAGTGAGTGGTAGTCCCAAAGTCAATAACCCAGTGTGTGCGTTTTATACTAAAAGAAGCAGTACTTCCCAAACCAGTACCAGTGAGGGTGTGGGCATTGATCTTTGTATCCTTGAGCAATAGCTCGAGAAGCTGTTCGTATTGTTCTTGTGTGAAACTTGGAGTAATGGTATTTGCCGTACGTGAGGTATCCTCTGCCTCACGAACTGAATTGAGTTCATTACTAAGGGACTCTTGAGAACATTTTGCTGGGAAATTTACCTAAATAAAAAAACATAAAAAAAAATTACCAGAATAAGACACTGTACAAAATCTTTACCGGACTAATGTAGTTAGTGGCGTTTTTGACACGACGCCACCTGATGCCACTAGCGGTGCCGGAGTCAACAATAATTGACGCCTTTAGGCGTCAACAATTTTTTAATTTTTTTTAAAATTATAATTTTATAATTATATTGGAAATTATAAATAATAAAATCAATAAATAAAAATTTTAATTAAATATTAAGAAAATTAAAATATTTAAAATTTATTTTAAACCTTAGGATACAAGACTAATTAGTAAATTATTTAATTAGTGAATTTATTATAAACCATAAGATAGATGACTAATTATTTAATATTTTGTACATTAATAATTTGATATATAAATTATAAATTATTATTGGCTAAATTTAATTAAATAAATTTTGTGAGAATAACAATTAGTGAATTAATAAAAATAATTTGTGAAATATGTTGTATATTATTTTTTATAGAGTAAACTAGGATAGATAACATAAGCTTAAATAGAGAATAATAATTAGTCAAATAATATTTTTTATAGAATACATTATAAAGTCAGTAATTAATTATTCTCTAACTAATTAAAATAATTTACTCTATAAAAATATTATTTAACTAATTATTATTCTCTATTTAAACTTATCTCATCTATCCTAGTGTACTCTATAAAAAATAATATATAACATATTTCACAAATTATTTTTATTTATTCACTAATTATTATTTTCAAAAATTTATTTAATTAAATTTAGCCAATAATAATTTGGAATTTATATATCAAATTATTAATGTATAAAATATTAAATAATTAGTCATCTATCTTATGGTTTATAATAAATTTACTAATTAAATAATTTACTAATTAGTCCTGTATCCTAAGGTTTAAAATAAATTTTAAATATTTTAATTTTCTTAATTATTAATTAAAATTTTTATTTATTGATTTTATTATTTATAATTAATTTACAATTTTCAATATAATTTTAAAATTATATTTAAAAAAATTGTTGACGCTTGTGGTATCAACAATTGACTCCTAGGTGTCAATTCAATTGACACCACTGTCTAGGTGACACCACGCCACTAGTGGCGTTGTTTTGAGTGACGCCACTAACTGCTTTAATTTGGTAAATAGTTTGTACAATGCCTTATTCTAATAATTTTTTTTTTTATTTAGGTAAATTTCCCACATTTTGCTTTATTGCCTTTAAAATCAGAAGGATATCCAACGAGTTTATAACAGTGGTCTTTAATATGACCCTTCTTGTTACAGTATGTGCATCGTGGGGGAGGAGTGCCTCTTCCCCTCATTTGACTCGTTCCCTTCCATGAGTAGTCATGACAGTTCCTTTCGTAGGAGAACCGTGTGATGAAATGGCGATGGATTTTTGTGCTTCATCTTCTGGAACCATCACATATGCTTGGTTTAGTGTAGGAAGAGGACAAATTAACAGAATTTGGCTTCTTGCCTGGCTATAGGACTCATTGAGTCACATCAAGAACTGGAGAAGTTTTTGTTGTTGAATTACATCCTCATAGATCTTGGACGTCTCACATTTACAGGACGGTATAGGCACCAGGAAAGATTCTTCTTATTCAACTATATTTTTATATGATTTTTCATAATTAATTTGACATTTTTAATGCATTTTTTAGGACATTATTGTATGATTAAACACCAATTTGAGTATAGACATTTATATTGAATTTAGTATTATAGGCAAAATGGTCATGAGTTGTTAATTATTTATGCAAATGATATATATCTTAAACTTTTAATGTTACTTTGTGTTTAATCTTATATTGTAGATGTTTAAGAAGAAAATTGGAGATTTTTTAAAATGTCAATTGGGGTCAGAATTAATGTTCCTGTGAACTGGGGAAATTACATAGAATTTGCCCAAAATTTCTGGAAAATTGTAAATCAACAAAGAAAAGGATTAGAAAATAGTACATAAATGAGCCCAGATGTTTTTATCAAGTAAAGTTATACCCCAACAGATTTCAACAAATGTTATTTTAGTCCCTCCACGACCTTTGAAAATATTCATTTAATCCCTGGCCATCGAAATGTCAGACTCGACCTTCTAGAGGCCTGTAATGAGTTCTATATCGGGGGAGCCAAGCTCTTGAAGTAAGATTTATAAGTTCATTAGCTTCTCCCTCCTCATAGGCTAGCTTTTGGGGATTAAGCTCTCCCTTTGGGCTTGTGCTCGTTACATTGGTGCTTTCATTGAGAGTTGATGTTTCGGAAAGGGCTACCCATAGAGGGGTTTTGACTGATGAGACCGAGTGAAGTGTCGTGCGCGAAGGGTTCTGACCGGCATGGCCGAGTGAAGTGTCGTGGAATACAGCCATCGGCTCTTGAGGGGGTGACTATGTAATGAGTCCTACATCGGGGAGCCAAGCTCTTCGAGTGAAATTTATAAGTTCATTGGGTTCTCCCTCCTTATAGGCTAGATTTTGGGGATTGGGCTCTCCCTTTAGGCTTGTGCTCATCACATTAGTGCTTTCATTGAGAGTTTATGTTCCGGAAAGGGCTACCCATGGAGGTTCTAACCGGCAGAAGGTGAAGTAAAGTGTCGTGGAGTGGAGCTGCTGAGGATCTTTGCTCTTGAGGGGGTGACTATGTAATGAGTCCCATATCAAGGAGCCAATCTCTTAAAGTGACGTTTATAAGTCTATTGGGTTCTCCTCCTTAAAGGCTAGCATTTAGAAATTGGGCCCTTCCTTTGAACTTGTGCTCGTCACATTGGTGCTTTTATTAAGAGTCAATGTTATGGAAAGGGCTACCCATAGAGGGGTTTTGACTAGCGAGGTTGAGTGAAGTGTCGTACGCAGAGGGTTCTGACCGGCATGCAAGGCTGAGTGAAGTGCCGTGGAGTGGAGCCACTGGGGACGTCGGCTATTGAGGGGGTGACCATGTAATGAGTCTCACATCGGGGAGTCAAGCTCTTAGAGTGAGGTTTATAAGTTTATTGGGTTCTCCTTCCTCATAAACTAGTTTTTGGGGATTGAGCTCTCCCTTTGAACTTGTGCTCGTCACAAGAGTGAGCTTCTTCTTCTTCCTTCGGACTGAGTTTTAACGCCGCAAGATTTACCACCGTCCATCTTCTTCACCATCACCTTGCTCTAATGGACTCTCACCGTTGTATTTCCATCCTCCATTGCTTGCCCATCTCCATTGACCTTTTCGTTCGACCTGCCACCACTTTCACTGCCATTCTGCAACCTCAGTCTCATCGAAGAAGACAGCCGAACTTGGAGAAGCATAGAGCGCCACAAGACTCGATGAAAGTTGCAGGGGAGAGCGACCTGACTTTCTTCTTCTATCTCTTGACCTGAAAAGACCAGTTTGGGATCCTCAACGCCGTGAAGAGCTTGACAGCCAAACTTCGAACTTCACAATGCTGAGAGGCTCTTCTTTACGATAGAGAGCTTTAATCGGATTTTCGGAAGAAGAAGAGAGAGAGAGAGACACACACACACCACTGATCGAACAATAGAACCATTTGCCTTTTCTTCTGTGATTTTGGTGAGGTTCAGAAATCTCCAGCGAGCTTTGTGATTTTCCGGCAATTTCTGAAATTTTTGGCGAGCTCTTTGTGTAGTTTGTGTTGGATTATTCCATGACTGTGTGTGGCTAAAACCTTTTCTTCTTTGTGGTAAGGATTTATTCTTGAGCTTAAAGAACTATGAAAGGAGGGAGCTTTTCTATTATTCCAGAAGTTAAGTTAAGAGTTATATATTTTGATTTCTTAATTTTAAGAATAATTGTATATGATTCTGGAACTAAAATTGATGTTAATTAGTTTTTTTAATTTAATTACGAGTTTGAATTTCTATATAATTGTAATGAGATTATATTGATTACCATGTTATTGTCTAATTAATATGATTGATTTAAGCATTTGAAGGGATGTTTAGCACTCAAATTCAAAAAGATCTATGTTCAGCATTCCAATTTTAATTGTACATTAAGTGGTTTTAAATGATATCTCAATAAATAGTAATAAATTATATTTGTAGGAGTTACTATTAATAGAAAATATTTTACTCAAGTGTTATCTTGAAATTTTTCTTAAGATTGAATGAAGTTTTAACTTCTATAACTCTTTTTAAGCATGGATAGCCACTTTTTTTTTTTTTTTTTTTTTTTTTTTTTTTTATAAATTTCCAAGAGCCTTAATCATATAACCCCTCTTAATTCAAAGCATTCATCATTATTTTCCAAAAATACCAAAAAGAATAGAAAATAACTCTATTTTCATGAATTTTAATTTAAAGAAAATCAGTTTCAAAACCCCTTTTGTAACAATGTTTTTAACACTTAATTTAATCTAGAAATTCAAATAAAAAACAGACAAAACTTACACTTAATTTTTTTTATTATGTAAAATCATTTTTTTCTCTCTAAATTTAAGTAAAAATCAAGGAACAATCCTATCATGGAGCAATCTTTTGCCCACTCTTTAAAAGTTTGATAATTACTTCAAATACATTTTTATATTTTTTCCCCTCAAATATAATGTTTTAGAACGATCATCCAAAAAGACTTTTTTTCCTTTTTTAATAATAAACTTTTTTTTTTTTGGAAAAAAATTTTATAAAACTGTTCTAAGAACATAAAGCTAAAAACAGAATCAAAGAAGATACTCTCTTCAGTCTTTAATATAAGATCCAGTTGACTTTTTTTTTTTAAGAGAATAAAAAATTTAAATAAATTCTTCTTGTTATGTATCATTATAGTGTATATTAATTTAGAAGTTTGAAAAATTAATTTGAAGAAAAACGATGAGTATAAATGCCTTAAATAACTTTTTTTATTTCCTTAATCTTTCCGAAAAAAAATCAATAGGTCATATATTTAGGATTGGGGTAAAATACGTTTTTCCCAATTTGGATAAGTGAGAAAACGTGAGGGGAAATAGGGTGTGGTACCCATCTCATCATTCCCAAAATTTCTTTCCATATATGGAGAGAAAATGAGAAGAGAATGCATATTCTCTATTTGCCCTCGGATATGGAAGTGAGAGGTGGAACAGAGAAAATATAGATGGTCTTGAACTCTTGATCCTTCCTCTTCCTCGGCTTACCAGCCACATTTGGCAAGAAATGAGTTGCCTATCAATTAATTTGTTTCATGGGAACTTCCTTACTTTTTTATTTTTTTTTTTATGAGAAGACAATATTATTTTTTAATTTCGTCAACCCATAATCTCTTTTAAGGTTTATAGCACAAAAAAAATTGTCTCTTTCAAGAAATACACTTATTAGGATTCATACTTGTGTTCTTCAGAAGAATGATAAGATCACTTATCTCCTTTATTTATACAATTATAGTTGTTAGTTGAGTGGTGTGCGACAAATAATTAAACCCAACTGAAACAAAAAGACATAAAAACAAATAGCGATAGAATCAATCCGAATTAAAATCTGAAATAAAAAAATATGAGATAAAAAAGCGCTTCACACCAGCCATGATGTTACCGCCATGCACGTAGGGCAGAAAAATAAGATGTCCACAAGCATTCTTAATTAACTACAGTAATAGAATCCTTTTTGTTAACACATGACATTGGTAATACCATTATTGTGCCTAAAACGGTAAAAGAGATGTTGTTTTTACCTTTTCCCCCCCTTTCCAAGTAGTCCTCAAATGTGTCATTTGTTTTTCATCACGTCAAGTTTCAATTCAATCCTTTAAATTTATAAATTATATTTTCCCCCCTTAATGTTAATACAATTAGTCTGTTAACCAAAAATGTAGGCTTGATGAATTTAAATAGTGACTTTTCTATTAATTTCTGGTATATTAACTTTAAATTTAAAATTTGTAAATTGACAAATATTCAAAATAAAACTTAATATAAACTTTCAACATCAACAACTTATTTTTAAATTCATAAATTATATTTTTAATCCCATACTGTTAATGCAATTGGTCTCAATATTGACAAAGGTCGACTTAATGAATTAAAATAGTGAGTATGCAATTTAATACTGATAATATTAACATTAAATTTTAAATTTAAAAATATTGAAAATAAAACCTAATATCAACTTTCAACATAAAAAATTATCTTTTAAAATATAAAAATATTATGTTAAATTAATACATTAAAAACATATTTTATCATCATTAAATTGTATATAGTCACTATTTAAATTTGTTGAGTGGCAACTAACGGTGCTAGCATTAAAAAATTAAAAATACACTTTTTTAAATTTAAGGGATTGAATTTAAACTTGATGTAAATTTAAATGACCAAATATATACTTTAACTATTGTTCGATTTTGAAATTAAGAAAATGGGTAAAAGTCTCTCATCATAAATTTTATTGGTGAAAATAACTAAGTTATTTACCAAAAAAAAATTAGTATTATGCAAAATAATTTCATGAAGGGTACCACTATACTTTGATTTCAGTCCTTCTGATCAACAAATTCTTTTTAATTTGTCAAGATTATCAACAAAATTTTTAATGAAGGACGTTTCTCTAATTTTCCCTAAAATAAATATTAAATCGTTGTAACGGTTCCTTCTTGATTGTAAATTATATTTCTTCCTGTACCTTTACAGCTTGTTTGTTTTGAAGGGAAGGAGGATAAATAAATTTTTTCTCTCATCTTCACTAAAATAACCCATGAAAAAATTTTAAATTTTAAAAGTATACTCTTAACAAAAAGGAAGATTTCTTTCATTAATGATAATTTGGTCAATATCTTCTCTTCCTTCTCATTCCCCTATCAGACCAAACACATGGTATTGTAATTGCTTACTTAAATCATCCATCCTTATCTTGGACCGACTAGTGGACTCATGTTTAAAACAACAACTGAAGGCACAATTTTATTACCAGATATTACTATTTCTAATTTTTTAAAACAAACATTAAAAATAATTTTATTTAAAATTTTTTAAAAAAGGTTACAAATTTAAAATTCTGGAACATCTAATTCAAATACCAACCATCGTTTTGTTTTCTTCTATCAAGAAACTAAATTTAGTGTATCATTGTAAAAACGCAATTGGGATATTATTGAGAAATTCCATGCGGCTATTGCTTCCAATCATCGTGTAACAACGCTGTCACAAGGTTGTTATTGATGGAGCACTACATTTTGTCCTTTTGTCACCGGCCAAATCAATATTGTCCATCCCAATAATAATTAAGCACACTCTGATTTTATATATATATATATATATATATATATATATATATATATATATATATATATATATATATATAAAACTCCAAAACTTAAGTTGTTAGCCCAACAAAATATCGAACGTAAACGAACGATTTGTAGTTAAATACACAGTAATATTTTTATTATGTATTTTCCGTTTGCAAAAGCAAAACATTTATACCTGAATATTTGAAATATAAAACTTAGGAGAATTGATTTATATATTCTGAAAAATAAACTACAAATGCTATTAATTATTCCTTTTACCTTCTTTATAAGCCAGAGATTTTTTTTTTGTTATGGTTAATAGATAGGGAGAAACATTTTTTATATAAATATACAATTTTATTCTTAATTTATTATTATATTGACTTTATTCTCATAGGTATAATGTACTACATTAAAACATGACTAAAGTTATAAAGTTGTTAAATTTTAAAACATACTTAATGAAGTTTAATATTTTTTTTAGTTAGTGTGAAAAAAAATGGAAATGAGTATTTATAGGACTAATGAAGTATTTATTTAGTTGTGCTTAATTGGTTTTATTTTAATAGCTATTTCACTGTTTGATATAACCGAATATTTTGAGTTTGAGGATAACCAAACCATGAATGAAGCTCTTAATTCATTTAATTTGATCTATATATGTACAAAATTAAACATGAGATTTCAATTCAAGGAAATTGTGTTTCTTCCACTTGCCATAAATATATAATTAAAGACTAATTTTGATAGCGATTATTCCCATTAACAATACATATATTTTTCGCAAAAAAAAAGGGGGGGGGGTAGTCAATATATAATGTCTCCCTTAATTATTTTCCCTTGACTTTAAATTTAAGAATATATTGTTTCTACTATATTGGCCTATGAAGCACGGATACTTGGATTTTTTTACAATTTACATATCCGATACGCGTATCAGACAAATACTCTCTAGATACCTAAATACACGTATAAGGAAAATTCAAAATTCTGGGATACAATCAAGTGGCAGTTCGGTGATTTGTTTCAAAATGAAAGACATTTTTGAATTGAGAATTTAGCTATTAATTGAATCGGTCACTGTGAGTATTTTTTTTGCTATTCTCCTCGTATATTTATGGTTTTAATATAAGTTACCTTTAATGATATTGGAGTTTTAGATGTTGTTGTCCTTTTCCAATATGAGCCAGAGTTGGAGGCAAATGTTATTAGTGAGGATGCAACTGATATGTGCTAATGATTTTCCGTTTATTATATTTTGTTAATGTAAATGTACTATTTATATTAAAAATATTATTTAATACTAAGACGTATCGGAACGTATCCAAATATTAATATTTTTGAAGTAACGTATCAGATACGCGTATCGGGAACGTATCGGAAACGCCGTATCAGAATTGGTGCTTCATAGATATTGGCTTAGCTGGCTAGAACAATATGATATTTTTTTTTTTTTTTTGTTGAACTAAACGTCTATACCACATTTAGGCCACAAATTTTTTGATAGAATTAATGAGAATCATGACACTTAAAAGTAGTCATTATTACTTTATACTACCTCATGCCTTTAATATAAGCTCTCCTATATAATTCGCTTTTTCACTAAAGTGGATTTTATTATAGTAAGGACAAGAGGTAGTATATTAGTTCAAGGTTGATGCATTCTTTATCCTAATGACTCACTTGTCATACCCTTGTAATTATGACATTTATTAGAGTAATACATCGGTATATAATAAGCAATACATGTATAAAATAGTAAATTGATAATAATAAACATTCTTGAAATTGATTAGGAATAATTTACAATTCTCAATATAGTGATTCATAGTAAACATCAGTGTCAATATATACTACAACCCAAAATAAGTTGAAACAAAACAACTATAAGCTCTACAACTATATCTAGTATCTAAGCAGCAACTATCAATACTCTGTATTTGCTACCTTTCCTTTGGCGATACGCCCGCTGCTTTGACCATGTTCGAAACTTGTACCCTTGGGAACGTCTAGAATTCTATTTGAACCACAAAGTAACATGTTAATCTCATAAGCGAGAATATATATTCTATGAAGGTTAATCAAAATAGACAATCCACATATTATAAAACATTCAGATAATGCATGTGTGTGTGTGTACATATCTACATATGTATATATACATATGTAGATATGTTCACACACGCGCGCACGCACACACACACACAGCTAGCCAAACCAGCATATATATACCACACAAGCCCTAGTGCTAGGTATAACAAATTGGCATTTATAGAGAGTCCTTGTGTACGTCAAAGTTCTCAATCAGGACACCCAACTAAGAATATTCGATCGAGAATTACCGAGAGTCCTATCCGGAATCCATCGACATTCTCAATCGAAATTACCTCAAGTCGCTAAAATGCAACTTGGATAGCCACCTAAGAACCATCAGTCCGTTAGGCCCTATGCCCAGTTCTAATCACCGGGAAGGTACTCCATGGTCAGCCATTCTGCTTAATCAAGCCACGAGTGGTGTTGGTTCCACACAGGATGAGACAAAAACATTTATGATTCTAACAATCTTATACAGATATATAGAGTATGTGAGATTAAAGTTACTATCTGATAGCTTTATAATTGTCAGGGTCGTTTCTCAGGTACTTGCTTGTCTGAGCGATTATAAGTTGCTATATTAAGACACATTATGAACATTAGTCATTAACTATTCAATTTCTTGACATCTTCAAACGTCATCTCATATGATATAATCAATTATGAAACTTAATATACCAAATCCATATTCAAGAGTCCCTTTTTATATTTGTACATCAAACTAATCATTATATACCAATGCTTACTTTTTTTTTCATCATTCTTGACCAAATTTCCAGATTTTGTACCATAACTTTGAAAAATCATAACTCCAGCAAAAATGTCCAAGTAAGGTGATTCCAAAGCTTATGAACTCATTATTAAGCCTAGTTTCAAGGAAAAATGATTCCAGTAACCAGCCAAAAGCATATTAGTCTAGATTTCATTAAACAGATGTTGTTTCCAATTTGCATTCTAGAATCGTTGGTCATTTTCAAAAATTCATAACTCTATCTACGCAAGTTAAAATTCAACTAATTACCTATCAATTAAAGATTATTATATCTACTTTAATCCTGGAAAATATCATTGTAAATGGACATCATTCAGTATCTCAAAAATGTGCTTCAAAATGACTTTTAGGATAGGTTTTTTCAAAGAAGATTTCAAGCTTTCGATACAATTCAATCCCAAAGTTTTTAAAATTCTTACCGAACTTATACACTACACAATTTTTTGATTTGAACACAATGGAACCATCAATTTGGCTAAATTCCAACTCCTCAAGTCTACCTTGTACCCAACTGAAATTAGGGTTTAATATGGCCAACAACCAATCTGCCAATTTCACTTCATAAACATTCTAATATTGGATCCTAACTACATTTAATATTGTTATTTGAATCATAAACACATGTTAGCACACTATGGAATTTCGAACAGAACTTGGTCCTAGGTTTCCAACAGTATACCACTAATAGGCTTAATTAGAATCGCTTATTGTAATCGTTGTTCGGTGAATTTTGCAAGATTTCTCTCTTCCCTTGGCTGTATGAATTTTGACCAGATCCCTAAAAGCATTGATAAGAGAAATTCCATGATTAAGAAGTAGGAGAAGAGAAGAACTAGGGACTACAAGCTCGTAACACGAGAAATTAACATGATCACAAGATTTTTCTTTCTCTTCTTCTTCCTTGAGTTTTTAGCTTCCCTTGGTATTTCAGCTTGAACAATGATGGAGAATGGAGAAGGAGAGCATTGGCTGATAATTAAGGGTCCAAAGTCAGTTTAAAGGACAAAAGACCAAATAGCCCCTCAACTTCTACGTAATTACCAAAATGCCATTAGTTGCTTTTTAGTTGGATTTCAACTTCTCTTTTTGTATCCAATTTGGCCAAAATTTTTAGGCCCTTTATAGGAGGATTTTTATACATTTTAATGGATTATAACCCATTTTCATGTATCCATACATTTTAAATAATTATAAGACATACGGCACAATTTCATAAAAGTCACAATTTTTTACCCTTCCTTCACTTTTTCTCATAATTTCCAACAAATCTCATGCAAATTTTCCCATTCCTTTTTGAACAAATTTTATGTCCTAGAATAGAAAAAAGAAATGTTAATTTTATATGTCCCATTGCTGCCAACATATGACTAAAAATTTTTGATTTCGACAAAATCGAGTGTTTAGGTTAAAATTGACATTTTGTCAAAATTTCACCATTTCATTCCACCAAATATTGTCAAAGAAATTTTGGGATATTACACACTAGAGCGAGTTGGTATCACTCAAAATTTTTATCAGAGAATGAAGAAAACTTAATGAAAGGGACCTCATTTGAGAGCCGATATCCCCAATATCTCCACTCTACAACATTTTACACGGCCTCTTCAAGTCAGCACCTTCTATAAGTAATCTTCATGACATAAAAGTACCAATGGCACAAGTACAAGCTAAAAAAAGAACTCATTCCAAAAGACTAACATATTAAAATGAAAATCTCACTTTTTTCTGAGGCTTTCCCATTTGAAACCCTAACAATTACTATCAATGGACTTTCATAGATTCATAAGTAAGATTCAATAATCTAGAAAAAATAGATACTATGAAATAATAAACATACATTCAATAATATTATGTAATAATATAAAGTAGGTTTATTTCGGCATAACTGGCAAAGGTGCGCGCGCAAGGGCTCCAGGAGCATGAGGTTCTGGGTTGGAACAGGAGGAGCATGAGGTTTATCGTATGACTCAACGTAGCCACCAGTTGTCACGCTCGGAATTATCAGAGAATGAAGAAAACTTAAAGAAAAGCACATGTACCTGTGTTCCATTAACAACCCTATTGCTAGAACCCAGAAAGTCCCTACAAAGAGGACAAGTAAAGTTCCTGAGACCAACCCATTGATTCAAACATCTTCTATGAAAAACATGTTCACACCTAAGAACTCTAACTTCATCTCCTTCGCCAATCTTGTTCAGACACACTGCACAAACCACTTCTTCTTCTTCTTCTCCTTCACGAGGATGCCATATCTCTACTCGTTCTTCTACTTCTGTAAGTATCTGAAACTCTTGAAGAGGTTGATGATGATGAAGGCTGTAAAATGGGTGATAAACAAGGAACTCTAAAACCCATTTGAAATGGGACAAAGCTAGCTTGAGGAAGTTGAAGGGCATAGTGAATAGTAGGATGAAAAGTCTGGTGATTGTTTCACCAATAGCGGTCAGTTTATGGGCTTGAACTGGAACTTTGAAATTTTGCGGCTTTTTTGAATTTGATGTTTTTGAGGTTAATTGGAATTAATCTTAGGGCTTATATTTATAGAGGCATATTGATAAGCATTAAACACAATTCAACGAATTCACATATCAGATTTCATGGATAATGACTTCATGGACCACGTGTTTCGACAAGTTTGAAGTCTTTTTTATACTTTTCTTTTGTCAACTGTTCACACAAAACACATGAATGCAAATTATATTCGGATAGTGAATCTATTTTTAAATCACGGTAAATTATTCTGAAACTCGCGAGTTGACTCTTTGAGTTTATTGTTTTTACGTTTCTACCTTATTAAATCGAGTTGAATCACTGGTAAATTCGTGCTAACTGTAAACTTGGTTAAATTTATAAGTTTATACACCGAGTTTAATATTATTTCTAACTTACAAAATCGTGTTAAACTTATATTAACTTTTTCGATTTGATTATATATAGTGGCTTTATATATAAAATTTTATAAAAAATTCTTTGTTAAATATGATACGTTATAAACGTCAATAGATTTAATTTTAATTATTTGATGTAAAAAATATTTAAATTAAATTGTTATCATTTTTTATATTTTAATTAATTATTTATATACTATTAATATCTATTTAATAATAAAAGTAAACTCTTATGACTTTACAATTTAAGTTTACAATACGAGTTTACTTCATTGTTACAAGTTTATTTAAACTTGTAAGTTTGAGAACCTTCATTGCCAACAACTAATAACCAAAGCCATAAGAAAAACCAATAGCAAAATGAAAACTATAAGTAATTAAAGATAGGGTTTTGGTGCAAAAATACACATGTGCTTTACCTTGAGGAGCGCCCAACACCAAATGCTTTTTTTAGGTGCAAAAGTGCACATGTGGTTACATCTTTGGTGCAAAAATATCATTTGATCGTTAAGTTTGACTTTGACCATTAAGTTTGACTTTTTTTGTTGGCTGGGCATTGACGTGACATTTTTGCACATGTGTCGGGCGTTCTTTTTGTCAAACCACATGTGTATTTTTGTACTTTTTTCCAAACTACATGTGTATTTTTGCACCTTTAAAATGTCACGTCATCACCCAGTCAGCAAAAAAAGTTAAACTTAATGGTCAAACGTTATTTTTGCACCTAGTTTTTAACCACATGTGCATTTTTGTACCTAAAAAAATACTTGATGTTGGGCGCTCCTTAAGGTAAAGACATATACATTTTTACACCTTAACCCTTAAAGATATATAGGAGAGTTACCAATAAAAAAAGATATAATTAATAATTCGTATGGAAGACTTACACATATCTAAGAGAATGTTTAGATTATTAAATTAATATATTAATTCTATAAATTTTAGTTTATGTAAATACAAAAATTATATATTTTTAAAATGAATCATGATTCATGACCATTAGTTCACATTTTCCCCGATTCTAGTAAAATTTTTAACCATAAGCTTAGCCAGTTCCCAATCAAACTGACTAATCTAGTCCAATTTTAACAACCTTGACAAAGACATCAGTTTACTTATACTGATCTATCAAACCATTAGACTGTAATAATACTTGGGGGGAATTGAGACATTTCATTTCTTCAATCTATTTTATTTTTATTTGACATTTTCTTCTTCCAATTTGTTTCAACAAAAAGCTCAAATTTTGTCTTCCTCGGTTAAAGTATTACTTCCAAATCAAAGTTTATGAGCTAATTGAAAGATTTATTTTGATCATTAACAGAAGATATTACTCCAGATTGTCTTGTAACACCCCAACTTTTCAAAAACGGAATAATTTTTTTTTCATTTAAAATCATTTCAAATCATCAGAGTAGAGCATTTGAGCGGAAGAGTAACTGATATATATTCAAAGTGCCAACCGTAGTTTGTCTGGCTAGTTACAACAGCGGTACAGTAACAGAGTATTTCAAAAGTGATGTACAATAACAAAAAGAAGGCTTCCGCCGGAACGTCAAAAGGAAGTCTTCAACCGGGTCTTCTATGCAGGCTACTTGCCGTTATCCACGGTCCTTGGTCCTCCCGACCTTGAAGCTATATGGAGAGCTGAGATGCAGCGCACTGGACCTCAGGTAACGGTTAACCTCATGTTTACATACACAATATACGGATGACATATACCACAACATCAACAGCATATACAAACGATCTATCACAAGCAATGCATATGTATCGCTCCTAACATGCAACCATATCGCTCCCAGCATATGGACATATCGCTCCCAGTGTAACATCCCAAATTTTCAAAAGCGGAATATTATTTTTTTCATCAAAAATCATTTAAAATCATCAGAGTAGATCATTTGAGCGGAAGAGTAACTGACACTTATATTCAAAATGCCATAAGTCTGGTTGGATACAATAGCGGTATAGAAACCGCGTGGTTTAAAAGTGAAGAAAATCAATAATAGGAAGGCTTCTGCCGGATCAACAACGGGTATTCTTCCACCGAGTCTTTAAGCATGCTGCTTCCCCTTTTCCTCCGACACCGGTTCTCCCGTCCCTGATGCTATGTAAAGAGCTGAGGTCCCATGCATACGGACCCCAGGTAACGGTTAACCTCATATTCACATATACGGTACAAAATCACAGCAAATGAAACACTTCCAAACATGTCACTCCCAGTGAATGCAAATGTACCGCTCCCAGCGAAAAGTACCACTCCCAGTGAAAATAGATATATCACTCCCAGTGTATGCAGATGTACAGTTATCCTTTAACAACAACATGTACTCAAACAACACACCACAACATGCATACAACACACATATCACATATACACATACTGTAAATATCAGAGTTAGTGTTACAGTACGCGAACGTACCTTCGTTGACGAGCGTTTAATATGTTGACGATATACTATACTTTTGACGGAAAATAGCGGTACGACAGCGAAATGACAGCGGAACAAGATTACTGATATCCTATAATGATAATATCACATTTATCAATATTTGATATCATAACAGGCATTTTAGGTACAAATTACCATTTTGCCCCTGATCCCCTAATTGGTGGTATTTCGCCAGTACTTCGCTATCTTGACCCTAATCTTCCAAAATTTCCACATATTTCTAACTCTATGATGGTTTTCGAAACTAATACCTTAATTACCCCTAGAACATGATTTCTAAACATACTTGGAAGATTAAAGATCAATCTAGCAGTTCTACTACAACTACCGAAAGAGACACTAAAACTAAAGACTAGGGACCGAAGAACTTACTCAGAGCTTTGCTATGAACTTCTTACTCCTCTTCTAGAGCTTCTCTCTCTAACTTCTCTCTAGGATTGTAAGTGAATTGGTGAAGAATGAAGAGGAATGATGGCCTATTTATAGAAAAGCCCAATGGCATTTTCGTAATTTCGTTGAACTTTATCTGGTTGAATTCTAACCGTCAGATCGCACTTTCTTGAGGTGGCTTGATCTTGGCCTTACACCTCTCTTTGTTGATGTCATCTTGAGTCATCAAAGTGATGTCATGCTTGCATCATCTCTTCACTTTATCTGATAAATCCCTGATTCGGTGTCCTGTTCACGAAATTCCGTAACACCTTAAAATTCTGAGAACAACACTCTGAAGGTCTTTTCTTCCTCTTTAAGAATACTGGGTTCTTCTTCCCTTATACTCCCAGTAAGAACATTCCGTTATCTGCCGAAAATCTTCGGTATTCGTGACCGGTTTCAGAAATAACTTCGGTCGGTACTAACTTTTGGATAAAAATCCACTGACCAATAATATATTCTGGTTTTTCCTAACTTATTCCCAGAATCTCACAACGGAATTACTTTCTATCCGTGGTCATTTATCCTGTTCATTTTTCCTTTGATTATTATATTATTATCTAATTAACACATGTTTTAATTATATTATTATTATATTCTAAGATCTTATCTCTTATTTTTTTTTCCCTTTTTTTACTACACACACACACATGCACAACACTTAGGCACACACACACTCACAACTCACACATACTCACAACTCACAAATATCTCTACCTTCTCTCTCTCTTTATTTATGTCTAAACAATTAGCCATTAATTATCTAATTAATCATTTACTAATTTTTGACAATTTTCTTAATTAGTAATAATTATTATCTCACAACTATTTTACTGACATTGATAATTTATGTACTATGCATAATATTAAAAATCATTTAGTCAATTTTGGTTCCAGAATACTTTTTAATTTTTCTTCTTTTCATTTTCGAAGGAAATAATTTAATAAATTGTCTAAATTAAGGACAATATTCTTTCTAATTTTTAATAATTATTCTCATGCCCTCTAGAATTTTTCATAATTCTTTTTAGGATGTTTTATGACCCTAAAATGCATTTTTCACATTTTTGGAAATAAATTCCATTTAATTTTCTTAGTATTTCCCTTTGAAAATAGACCAATAATACAACATTTTGAGACCATATCTATCATAAATGGACATAATATTCCAGATAATAATTATCCGGGTATTACACCCAGCATTAAAAATACCCTCTAACCTTTATATGCACTCCACAGTATAAACACTCTATACATACAACACGCATACCACAGACATGCATATCATAAACATCAGAGTTAGTGTTACAATACGCGGACATACCTTTGTTGACGAGCGTTTAATATGGTGACGGAAAACTGTACTTTTGAGGGAAAACAGAGGAACGACAGCGAAATGACAGCGGAACAAGATTACTGATATCCTATAATGATAATATCACATTTATCAATATTTGATATCATAATAGACATTTTAGGTATAAATTACCATTTTGCCCCTACCCTTACCAATCGGTGGAATTTCGCCAGAGCTTTGCTTCTTTAACTCTATCTCTCCAAAATTTTAACATATCTCTTCTTCCAACATATTTATGAAATAAATATCATATTTGTCCCTAAAACATGATATCTAGATCATACTTGAAAAACTAAAGATCTATCTAACATTCATACTATAACTACCGAAAGAACTTAAGACTAAAGACTATGGACCGAAGAACTTACCCAGCACTTTGCTATTTCCACAGACTCCTCCTTCTCTCTAAAATCTCTCTCTAGAAAGCTCTAGGATTTGTGAAGAATGAAGAGAAAGGTGAAGGCTATTTATAGAAAAAGTGGATGGCATTTTGGTAGTTCCTTTGAACTTCGTCTGGTTAGTTTCTGACCGTTGGATCGCACTTCTTTAAGGTGGCACGATCTTGGCTTTACACCTCACTATGATGACCTCATCCTGAGTCATCAAAGTGATGTCATGCTTGCATCATCTCTTGCTTTCTAGTCCTTTATCTGAAAAGTTCCCTGTTCGGTGTCCTAATCGCGTAATCTTGGGAAATCTCAAAATTTCGGGAGTAAGGTCCTGAAGATCTTTTCTTTTTCTTTCAAGATACTTGGGTTACCTTAATTTTTGATCTCATTAAAGACATTCCGTTGCCTGCCGAACATTTTCAGACAACCGCTGTGTAACATCCTAATTTTCAAAAGCAGAATATTATTTATTTCCAACAAAATCTTTTAAAATCATCAGAGTAGTGCATTTGAGCGGAAGAGTAACTGATACTTATATTTCAAAATGCTGTAAGTCTGGCTGAATACAATAGCGGTGTAGTAACCGTGTGATTCAAAAGGGATGTACAACAACAAAAGGAAGGATTCCGCCAGAATGTCAAAGGAAATCTTCAGCCGGGTCATTATGCGTCCTGCTTGCGCTTCCCTTTGTCCTCCGTCCTTGGTTCTTCTGACCCTGACGCTATGTTAAGAGCTGAGGTTCAATGCCCATTGAACCTCAGGTAACGGTTAACCTCATGTTTATATATACCATATATGGATCACAGATATTCACAAACATAAACAGTTCATAAGCATTTAGACAAATATATCCCTGGCATATAAGCCCCTTAGCAGATACGTCACACTTAGTATATATTTCACACCTAGCAATTGTTTCACACCAAGCATTTCACACCCAGCAAGCGTATCCCAATAACCAGCAAGAATAATCATAACAACAGTACATGAACATATCACAGAGCAAATAGCTAGCTCATATAACATACCATACACATAGCACATATACGCATACAATAAACATCAGAGTTAAAGTTACCAGTACGCGGACGTACCTTTGTTTGATGCTATACGGTACTTCTGGCGGAATACGGTGCGACAGTTGGTCAGAACGTATTCAGGGATATCCTATAAGGATAATATTATTTCTATTAATTCATAAACATTATTCCAAGAGATATCTTGGCTATATAAGACCATTTTACCCCTGGTGGATTTATTTTCCAATATATTCCCTAAGTTTCGGAAAAAACGCTGATCCAGCATTTCTGGGCAGAATTTCGCCTAACTTCGAAAAATCATAACTAATTCTAGAAAAATCAAACCGAGGATCCGTAAAATTTCCTGGAATCCTTGAGATTTCTACTTTCAAGGAAAAATACTGGAACTTACCCAGAACTCATGGATAATTCCCAGTTTCCAGAATTCAAACCGCTGCCCAGAATTTCGCTCAGAAAATGTAGCTTAACTTCTGGGATTTTTATCTTTTTGCACAGAACTTCAATTGACACACTCTTTATATATTTGGAAAGCCCTAAATGTCTACTTTTATCATGAATTTTCCCAGAATTTTAGAACATAATCTTCATCATAAAATACTAGCATTTTTACTACTGACTCCAGAAGTTCCTATTTGCTGAAATTTCGCCAGAGCTTCGCTATTTTGATCATAATTTTCCAAAGATTTTGCTATAACTTCCTCTTCATCAAATTTTCGAAATAAAGACAGTGGAACCCATAAAAACATGAAAATAAAACTATATTTGGAAGATTGAAGATCAAAACAACATTTCTACTTTATAACTAAGAACTTGAACTTATGAACTAAAAACTCTCTTACCTCTTGAAGAACCTTGCTTCCTACTTCTTGAAGCTCTTTCACTCTCCCCCACACACTCTAAATTTTGGTTGTGGCTTGGTGGATTGGTGGAGAATTTGTGTTGCCTAAGCCTCTATTTATAGCCAAAAACATGAGTAGCCTCCAAGCAACTTGAATTGATCTTGTCCATTGGTATTTACTTGGAGAAGAGGGAAGAATCTTGCCCCTACAACTCACCAAAAACGTCCACCCTCCCCCTTAGCTCTTAAGTTGTTGCTTCATCTCCTATTTACTCCCAAATGCTAATTTAGTTAGGCCTAAGTTGGTGTTTTAATTCAAAATCCAATTTCACTTTTGTAATCCTAATTTTATGACTAGACTTATGGTGATTTTTAATTTCCCAAACACTTAGGTATAAATCTTAAAAGTAACCGAAAATAACTTTGGGAATAGCCAAGTTGAAGCTCTTAATTCACTGATTCCAAATATGTATTTACATTTAATACTTAGTTCCAATATTTCAAGATATGATTTAATTTCTATAGATGCTCATCTAATTTCATTTAATAAAGCAATAACTTGCTCCCCAAGTTGTCTTGCTTCTCAAGTTTCCCAACTTGCTTCTCCCATACACTTAGCTAATTATCCCATGTGCTACTCTATTTTATAACATTATAAATTCTTTCTTCTTTCTTCAAAATGTTGACCGAAATCCCCCCCAATAACCATTAAATGTGCCTTTGAATACACAAACAATATCCTAAACCACTAGGATTAATTACCCAAAATTTAACAAGGTTTCGAATTTAATTTTGATTATTAACAACTCCTTGATGCTAATCAATATCATTTGGTCTTTAAGTATGACCTTTAAAAATTAATTATTAACTAATTTCATAAATTATTAAAGTACCTCAATTATTGCAATTTCAATTGCCCAATAATTGTTACTAATTTTCTCCAAGTGAATTTATCATCCCCCGATGATTTTAAATTGTTAAAAATGGTATAACTAAGGTTATGATAATCTTAGGATATTTTATGATCCTTAATAAGATTTAGGAAATTGAATTTTGGATTTATTAGAATCCAAAGAAAATTTCCCTAAATATGATGATAAATCAGTTAAAAATTTAGAGACAACATATTCTCCTATTTTAAGGAATATTTAGTTGCCTCTTAGGATTGCTCACAATATTCATAGTGTTTTATAACCCTTAACTTTACTTAGAAATTTCTAGCTCTTTATTCCTCCTAATTTCATGAGAAATCACCTTAGGAAATAAGGTAATTATTCTATTAGTTTTGAGACCACATATTCACCTATTTTAATAGGTATTTTCTATCATCATATAGTGGTTATGCTAAATAGGATTTTTGGGGTATTACACGCTGTCGGTTACGGAAATAACATCAGACAACGTCAATTTCTGGATAAAAATCCATTGATTTATAATATACTTTGGTTTTTACCAACTTATCCTCGGATTCTAGTTTATGAATTATTCTTCATAGGTTTTCATTTCTACTATCTATTCTAATTCTACAAAATATCTTCTTGGCCTTATTTCATGATCACTTCGTCGGTTACGGAAATGACTTCGGAGATAGCCTACTTTAAGATAAAAATTCATTTGTCTATAATATACTCTGACTTTAAAAACCTAGTTCATGGTTTTCTAGGTAGGATTTTATTTCTATCCGTTCTCGTTTATCCCATATAAAATATCACAATTATAATATTATTAAATTACTAAATATCTTAGATATTTTTTTCTTAATTTCCATTTTATTTTTTCTTTATTTTTCTTCATAATTTTCGGTTATATATATATATATATAAAATTAATTTCCACCTTTTTCTCTTTATCTTATGTCTAAACAATTAGCCATTAATTATCTAATTAATCACTTACTAATTGTTGACAATTTTCTTAACTAGTAATAATTATTATCTCACAACTATTTTACTGATATTGGTAATTTATACACCATGCATAATATTAAAAAACATGGGGTCCAATATGGTCCCCCAATACTTTTTGATTTTTCTCCTTTAATTTTTCCAAGGTAATAATTTAATAAATTACCTAAATTTAATATTTTCCCTATTTCAAATAAATATTTATTTATTTCTTTATTGTTATGAATATATTTATTGTGTGGATGTCCATTGTATAGTAACCCTTGAAAGTCTATAAATAGACGTCTTATGTAAACATTCTTAATACACTTAAATGAGAACTTCTTCATCTCTCTAGAATTTTCTCTCACTTCTCTCTAGAATTTCTTCAGTTTTATAACACGTTATCAGCACGATTGTTGATATCTTCTTCTTCTGATCCCGCAGATCTGCAAACGCTGCTGCAATTGTTGATGGCTACCCCCTATTCTCGATCTACCTCTTTCTTTTCTCTGTTTCTGGATTGTCTCATCCAGATCTAATTCTGAAAGCTTGTGGGATGATTCCTGGGATTTTAAAATTTGTTGTTTAAGTTTTCAACATCTGGAATCTCCAATCTCTAGCTGCTTTCTTCATCTTTTTCCTCCAAGGAGGCTGTTTCACCCAAGTCTTCGCCGGCCATCTCGGAGTTCTTGAACTCGCCACCATCTCCATCGTCATCAATGTCATCCTCGGATTCGACGTCGGCCTCATGTTGGGTATGGCAAGCGCTTTAGAAACACTATGCGGACAAGTTTTTGGGGCGAAGAAGTTTTACTTGTTGAGCTTTTGGGTCAGCCTTCCGACTTAGCAGAGATATCTGGGCTTGAAGCTGAAGTTATTGGCACAGCCGTCACCATGAATATATCTTGCTTTTCCTGGTTCATGAGAGTCGGATCACAATCACAAGGAAGAAGGAGACGAAATGGTAGGAGATTACGGGACCCACAAGGGAAAAGAATGAGCTGATGGGAATCACAGAAACATGAAATAAAAAAAAAAAATGCACGTTTGTACTAACACCCACAGGCATCAAATGATAAAATACACGTTTGTGTGTCATGCATGGGAGATGATGATTACTTTTTCATTCTTTGCTGCAACTGGCAGACAAAGGAAAAGTAGAGGGAAAAAAAAAAGGTGAAAAGCAAAAGCAGAAAGCATAATTCATGCGAAGCAATAAAGAAGGAAACTTGATATCCTATAACGCAAGGACTTCCAAAATGCAAGTCGTGAAAAACATTGAATGTGGGTGGGGCCGGAGTAGTTTGGTGTTGACTCGTGATGCTACAGTAGACTCGTGATGCAGGACGCTAATTATTTTACTTACATTAGTGAGGGAAGTGGAAAAACATTAAATCATTCCACCCACCCACATGATTCAGGTACGTTTCCTATATGCCCCACATGAATAATGCGATTTGTTTTTTCTTTCTCTCGCATGATATCTTCAAGGTTACACGCCTAAGATATTGTTTTGCTTTCATTTATTTGCTATTGAAAAAGTCAATAATGGTAAAGCATGATATATATTATTTTATTAGATTGATTATGATTTTTGGGATCAATTTTATTGAATAAGATATCACACGCATAAATTTATTGACGCGGAATAGTAGATCTGCAAAATTTTAATAATATATTATGGGATTTATAGCAATTTGTGTTTTCTGTAAATATAAGTGTGGGGGCCATACTTAATTATTTATGTATTTAATTGGTAATGTTTCTGCTTTATGGAAGACATTGGTTTATTGCTATAGACGCCCGATGATGAATTGGTCTTATTTCCATTGTTTTAGTCTCCACGTTAAAGGTGAGTTGTTTTGATTATATTAAATGTATTATATAATATTTAAATATTATATAAAATTAAAAAAAAAGGAAACATAGATTCACGAGCGGGAAACATATAATATTCAAATATTACATAGATTCACGGATTGTTTGAAACAAATTTTCTATGGGACCACATGCATGTGTATGGAGCTTCCATTAAAGGTTTTTATTCCAATCTAACCACTTTGGCAACGTTGCTACAACCAGTATAAGGTTATCATTAATTAATTAATGATGGCCGCCAACAATCAAAAGTATTAGGTAAGTGGTCCAAATAATTATATTATATTATTGTTATTATTTAATCTTTTTGTTAAACCGAAGAAGGACGCTCTGATTCAGGTACACTCTGATTAAATCTCTTGATTTAATTTTTCCTTTTAATGATTTTAATTTAATTTGAGATTTTATTATTTTTAACTTTTTATTTATATTTATCTTTAAAAAAAAAGGTTAAAGGCCATATGTATCATGAGATCAAAATGCCATGGACATATGAGGCATAAATTGGCCTGACAAATATGAGACATAATTGGCCTGAGACTATGAGGAGGCATAAATTGGCTAGAAGCCAAGTGATAAATTAGCTTGAAGCTAAGAGACAAGTTGGCCTGAAGCAAAGAGACAAATTATGAAATAAGGCTTGATCCATCATTTGTGTATGTCATCAGTTGTATAAAGGCCTCAAAATTGTATATTTGGCATTAAATACTCCCTCAAATTATGAGACAAGGGATTGTATGATCATGATTGTTATTATAAATAAATATATCCAATTTGCTATTGCAGTAGCAATATTGTGATAAAAATCAAGAAATATTGTGGATTAATTTCTTGTCATGATCAAATAGATCAGTGAGTTATGGATCATAAATTTTATCCAATTTCATTTTCAAAAGTGAATGAAGTAATAAATAAATTTGTGATTATGGAAATATGGTTATAATTGTGGTGGTTCAAATTCCTACTTAAGGTGGAGAAATATTATTAATAAGAACCACAAAAGGAAAATTGGCATAAAAATATAATGTTTGCCAAATGCTGCCAATGAGATATTAAAAGTGGCAATGAGCTACAAAGAAATATGACAATATCTATTTTGAACCAAGGCTCATAAGAAATAAACAAGCCCATAAGGTAATTTGATGCTTACTTTTTGTTGTTATTGATATTTAAATTTATTGTGATCACACATCATATATTTATTACTATAAGAATTATCTGCTGAAAATTTTTCATGTGTGATTTCAAATTATTTTAAATACGAATATCTTTTATGTAGTGAAATATAAATATATTTTGCATAAATTGAAATATATTATTAATAAATAATGAGATTATTTTATGATGCAATATCATATGATAGTTCTTGAAGAACATGGAAGAAGATTGATATAGTTTATCAAAAACTAATATAGATTTTCTTTTCAAGCTTTAAAGGGTTTGAAATTAATTTTGAAATTCAGATATAAAGAAAGTATGTTTATATATAACTCATAATTGAGGGGGAGATTTGTTAGAAAGCAAGTGTGAGTTAGAATATAAGTGTGAGCTATTTCAAGCATTTATTCTGTGAAATATATAGTACTTGATCATTAAAGTGAAACAAAGTTATTGGCTTACTATATATTGATTTGTCTTTAAAATATAAATATTATGCAAGAAGGAGATTATTAAATCACAGTAATTTATATGGAATAGATTATTTTGATAATTTTCGTGATTTTATATTTCGATGATTAAATATATGAAATTCATTCATATATGTCAAGTATTTTTAACAGATTCACACTTGAGGGGGAGACTGATATATATAATACAAGTGTGAGTAAGTGTAAGATAATTCTCCCAAAATGGATGTCAGATTATGATTGAGTAAACCAAAAGTTTACTAATTGTTGGCATGACTTGATTGATCATCTGAGTCATATATATAATGCAAATTATATTGACATCCATTGAAGAACCAGAAGATTCTTCATAAATATGTTGTTTGTTCTCAAATAGAAATGATTATGAAATTATGATTGGTGATGGATTTCTGGAAATATATCAAACAGATTTATATGGGCCCATTGAAATAACATGTGAACCTTACAATTGAAAGATGCATCTATTAAAAGGTTACATGTGAGATTATTAGCCTGCAACCTGAAGTTTGCAGTGATGTTTGCAACCTGAAGTTTGCAACAATGTTTGAATATATTCTGCGCGCAATTTCCAAATTGAATGATCTAAAAATCATGTATTAAAGCCTCCATAAATTGATATGAGAATAATGTTTATATGTTGGTATATTTGCAGCAATTATAAGCCAACAAAATTCTTCTAATAAAATTGGCTTTTGGTCAGGAGTCAGATTAATTCCATCTTAAAGGTTTGAATGTGCAATATTTATCAATCCACCACAATGCACATAGATGGACATAGAAAGAAAGTTGAGATATTGTTTTATCAACATGAGGGGGAGAAATTGAATAGCTGGAAAAAAGAATACATGAAATGCATTATAACCATGAAATATATATTCTCAAATAAAGAAGTATGAATCAGAAGTTCATCAGGTTATGCATTCATGAAATATTTGCCAGATAGAATTACTGACCCAAATGAGATTTATTCTCATATTCCAGCTAAAAATGCTCCAATACAAATTAGACGTGCCTGAAGCATGAAAAACTATTCGGTTCCAAATAGTTATATTATGGAGCATATTATAAAGATGATCATATTAAGGAGGTGACATAACTAATTAAAAAAAAAAAAACCTCAAGAAAGGTTCAGGTACCTGAATAATATTGATAAGTTATGTCGAATTGGAAAAATAAAACCGAATAGATGAAGTTGTCGACAATAATTTTGAGAATGATATCACGTAATTAAATGAGGATATTATATGTCATAAGAAGATGACATAAATATGATTGGCCAAGATGATAAAGTAAAATTAAAAATGATGCAAATATAATTATATTATGATTGTTATGGACCAGAAGTCCAAAATTTATGATATATGAATGATTATGTGAAAATAAAAATTTTCACAAAGTTTAATATGATTATGATGTGATATATGATTTTGTGGTGGAGATAATAATTTTGTATATCTGGCAATTCATGAAAGAAAACTTATGTGTTTGTAAGATATTGTTATAGTCTATATTATGGCTTATAAAATTATGAAGATTGGAATAGAATTTTCAAATGGATACAAAAGTGCCAAAAGCATATGTCCCTAAAGGACGTAATGTACTGAAGCACAAGTCCTTAAAGGACTCAAGATGATAAAAGCATCAAATTCTCGAAAATAATCAATTAAATAAATTCATATATTGCATGAAGCATTTATAGTGCATGTGGTGTCATTATCTGAATGTACATTTATTTGAAAGTTTTATATGCCCATGTATCTTTATGAAAAGATCTAGATATATCTTATTATAATTATACTTGAAAGACTTAGTTCTTGCAAGTACATGATGAATAATCAGGCTGGGCGTTTTTGTAATTATTTCATAAGAGATTTATGCTCAGAAGATATTGAAAATAATGTAATCATCAGGTGGAGCAAATCTGATGTAATCAAGAGGGGGAGACGATACACACTTACTCTTTTTCCCTTTCTAGGTTTTGTCCCACTGGGTTTTCCTAGAAAGTTTTTTAATGAGGCAGCATTAGAAAGTGTATCAATGAATGATGTACTCTTTTCTTTGGCTAGGTTTTTATCCCACTAGGTTTTTTTTTTCTAGTTAAAGTTTTTAACGAGGCACATTCATAATAGACATCCAAGGGGGAGTGTTATGAATATATTTATTGTGTGGATGTCCATTGCATAGTAACCCTTGAAAGTCTATAAATAGACGTTTTATGTAAACATTCTTAATACACTTAAATGAGAACTTCTTCATCTCTCTAGAATTTTCTCTGACTTCTCTCTAGAATTTCTTCAGTTTTATAACATTTATAATATTTTCAGGGTATTTTATAACCCATAAATATTTTAGGGACCTATTTGTAAATAATCTAATGTTTTAGGGACTTTTTCGCACATTATCTAATCTCAGGAGAAATTGTCCTAATAATAAGATAAACTCAATACAAGGTGTTTGAGACATCATATTCACCTATTTTCAATAGGTATATTTATCAATATAATATTCCAAATAAATAATTATCCGGGTATTACATGTCTCTTATACGTATTTATCATTTTTTTTTCTAAACTACTTCTATTAATACTCCCTAAAGCCTCAACAATAATTAAATACAACAAATATTCAAATGCCCTCATGTATTTTACAGTGGGTATATTAGGAAAATCATGTCATATTTATTACAATTAACTAATTTTCCTAACTTTATTAATTTATCTAAATTAGTTATACTTCTTACCACTCTGGTCCTATTTATAAGTCCATTTTAACTAAATCACACATACCAAGGAAAAGTAGTTAGCTCAATGATTATGAGGTAAATTTTCAATTTTGCCCTCATTTATGAATGGGTATCTTTCATCTTTTTTTTCTCTCTCTATTTTCATTGGTAAATTAATGGGGGCAAAATTGTCACAATCTCATTAATTGCTTGAAAGAGAACTTATAAATAAGACCAAATTTTTTGGTTAAAAGGGACTTATAAATAGGACCAGAGTGGTATGTTAAGGACTAGAGAGACTGTTTTATTTCTAACAAATTTATAGTGTGACCTTGATTAAATTGAAAGAAGTTATTTAGAAGAAATAGTAGCGCCTTAATTAATGGGTCAAAAGATATATACTCCTCTGATTCTATCATCAATCAAATATATCCTTCTAAATCTCCTAGCCCATCAATTATTGGTCCACTTGTCAAATCTAAATCTAAATGGCAAAGGAAACTTATTTGAATGGAGCTTACCTGTCTTACCCGTTCATCTTTTCCACGTTTCTGATTCTTTTATCTGATTTATTTATTGTTCAACCAAACATTCAAACCGTCTTTGTTATTCATTGGCTGTCTCACTCTTCAAATAACTGCACAATTTAATATAGGTCTTTCCCAAGGAGAGTTGCGTTTTCCCCATGCATGGGAAACATAAACGTTGTGATTAAATTGCAAGATGCTTCCACTATTGGCCTAATAAACTGGCCACCTTAATTAAATCCAGTCATCTGTTTTTGGCTTGATGATAGTATGGCTATATAATCCTTTCATTTTTCCATCTCCACATCAGTTGCAAAACTCACGACATATCATATAGTCCATTTTCTGATTGAAATTCTAACTGAATATTTCAAAACCTGTAACATCCCATTTTCATAAACGTTTCCATACAGAGCTGAGAGTTGAAAATATTTAAAACAAAGAGTAACTGAATAATATTGTATGTAATGTATCTAACTGAACATTTAACTATACAATCATCCATGGGTTCAATATACCACAATCTATATTTCAAAAAGACAATGTCTCCGCAAGGTCCTCACGCCTGCTTCTTACCCCTATCCTTGATCCTGACTCCCTGGGATCCTGAAGCTATAACAGGGGCTGAGGTTCAATTCCCATTGAACCTCAGGTAACGGTTAACCTCATGCTTATGTAAACAGTATATGACAGATATTATAATAATAAATTCACTACTATCACTTTCAAAATCATATCAACAAGTAACATAACACAGCCACTGCAATATGTATGTTACCCATAGTTTGCACATAACCAGTGCCACGATGGCCTATCGTGTCCTCAGCGCTAGGAAAATTCAACGGAGTTATCAAGACTATAACCCGTATTCAATTCAGTATATCATAAGCAACTTTCAAAATAGAGTATCAATAAGTGAAAACAACTTTCACATATAACCATACCATAAGCATAAGCGTTAATGTTACAATACGCGTCCGTACCTGAGTTTGACGGGTTTTTTGGATACGTTCGTTGTCGATACGCGTGCACTGGTTATCCTAAAAGGGTAATATCATCTCAATTAATTCTCAAACAATATTTCAAGAGACATCTTGGCCACTACTTGACATTTTTACCCTTGAAGGATTTTTTTCCAATTATTTCCACATAATTTTTGGAAAAATCGTTGGTACAGAATTTCTGGGCAGAATTCCGCCTAACTTTAAAAAATCATAACTAATTCCACAAAAATCGAAATGAGGATCCGTAAAATTTCCCGGAATCCTTGAGGTGTCTACTTTCAAGGAAAAATATTGTAACTTACCCAGAACCCCTGGAAAATTCCCAGTTCCAAAATTTCAAACTGCTACCCAGAATTTCGCACAGAAAACATAGCCTAACTTCTGAGATTTTTATCTTTTTGCATAGAGTTTCAAATGACACACTCTTTATAGATTTAGAAAGCCCTATATGTATACCTTTATCCTGAATTTTTCCAGAATTTTTGAACATCATCTTCATCATAAAATACTAGCACTTTTACTACTGACTCCAGAAATTCCTGATTACTGAAATTTCGCCAGAGCTTTGCTACTTTGATCATAAGCTTTCAAAATTTTTGCTATAACTTCTTCTTCATCAAATTTTCGAAATAAAGCTATTGGAAACCATAAAAACATGAAAATAAAAATATCTTTGGAAGATTGAAGATCAAAATAACATTTAAGCTATAAACTAAAAGCTAAGGCTTAAGAACTAGAGAACTTACCCTTGGAGAATCTTGCTACTCCTTCTTGCTTCCCACTAACTCTCACCTTCACTCTATTTTCAGATGTTTCTTACTTGGTTTGGTGTGAGTTTTGTGAAGGCCAAGCCCCCTATTTATAGTAATTTGTGATGGCATTTTTATAGTTTCCTCTTTTGCATCTCACCATTGATTTTTGCTTGGAGAGGAAGGTTTAATCCTCCCCCTTGATCCCTCTAGGCCGTCCCCCTTCCTTCTTTCTTCAAGAAGTCCCCCTTCCTTTGCTTAGTCCCCAAGTTTACTTTGTCCCCAAGTTCACTAATTAATCCCCAAATTCTAATTTAGTTAGGTGTAAGTTGGTGTTTAAATTCAAAATCCAATTTCACTTTTGAAATCCTAATTTTATGATTAGATTTATGGTGATTTTTAATTCTCAAAATACTTAGGCATGAATCTTATAAGTATACGAAAATAGCTTTGAGAATAGCCAAGTTGAAGCTCATAATTCATTGATTTCAAATATGTACTTATATTAAATACTTAGTTCCAATATTTCAAGATGTGATTTAATTCCTATAGATTCTCATCTACTTTAGCTAATTAAACAATAACTTGCTTCCCAAGATAAACAACTTGCTCCCTAAGTTGTTTTAATCTTCTTCCACACACCACTTTATTTGACTTATTTTCTTCCCTCCTTATCTCTTAAAAAAACCGTCCCCCTCCCCCCAATCTTTAATTATTCAATTATGGTCTAATGCTCTCACACCTTTAAGAAGGAAATTCCCTCATTGGTCCACTTAGATTTTAGGATTTAAGGTTAATATAATGTGTTTCTTTCATTATTTGTGTAATTTATTTATTTACCATCAAACTAACTTAATAATTGGTTAAATCCTAATTTTAATCTCCAATATAGTATTTTATATGGTCACAAACTAACTTAATTTTTAGGTTCTTAAATTCTATGGAAAAATTGCCCATAAATGTAAATAAATATAATACCAAAATTTGATAAGTTTCTAATTAAATTTTGATGATCAAAAACTCCTTGTATGCTAATCTTAGCTTCTAGATATTATTTGGTCCTGCACTTAATTGATATTTCCTTAATTATAACCTTTATAATTTAATTATTGACTAATTTCAAAAATTATTAAAGTATCTCAATTATTGCAATTCCAATTACCCAATAATTGTTACCAATTTCCTCTAATTGATTTCATCATCCTCTGATGATTTTAATTGTTCAAATGGTATAATTAAGATTATCTGATAATCTTAGGATATTTTATGATCTCCAAATGAAATTTGAAAATTCAGGTTTTTGGTCTATTTAATTCTAGAAGAAAATTCCCTAAAATAAACTACCAAAATTTGAGACCACATATTCACCTATTTTTAATAGGTATTTTTTTTAATCAAAATATAGTGGCTAAGCTGAATAGGATTTTTAGGGTATTATATTTCCCCCCTCGTTAAATAAAATTTCGTCCTTGAAATTTGCTCTATTCTCATTAGACTTTGAACCATCAATTCCGGAAACCTACCCTATACCAATTTAGACTCTGAATCATAACTAATACATGCGTATCGTTCTTGGCATATTGCTCCCAGTGTACTGACATATTGCTCCCAGCGAAAAGTATCATTCTCCATGAGTACGGATAGATCACTTCTAGTGCAAACACTTTGCATATACAACACATATACCTCGTATATGCATATCATAATTATCAGAGTTGGTAATTTAGATCATAACCTCTGACACTTTACTTTAGCGGAATGTTTTGTGTCCAAACCGTTCTCCTCGATAATCGAGAATTCGTTCCTGCTCAATTACAAAAGTATTTTCATGTTGTACTTCGATATCCTTCTATACAAATGTTTCCATGGTGTCATCGTATTTGAGGTAATACATGATACCACATATTCTAATGACACAATCACGGCTGGTGGTAACTACTACGAAACATATATAATTGTTATGGAGGTTTATTCAAGTTTGGGGGTAAGGCTATCTGATAAGCAACTGATCCTTGTCCTGCCAGAATTGCAAATAGTCTTGTGTTACGCGGACTGAGCTTCTAAGCGTTCTATCGATAATGATCACTATAACTATCCTGGGAAACATATAATTGTTGACTTCAAATTCTAAGGTGTAATACCCTAAAAATCCTACTTAGGATAAGTATCATAATTTAGTAAATGATACCTATTGAAAATAGGTGAATTTGTAGAATAACTACCTTATTTTCTAAGGTGATTTCTCATGAAATTAGGAGGAATAAAGAGCTAGAAATTTCTAAGTGAAGTTAAGGGTTATAAAACACTCTGAATATTGTGAGCAATTCCAAGAGGCAACTAAATATTCCTTAAAATAGGAGAATATGTTGTTTCTAAATTTTTAACTGATTTACCATCATATTTAGGAAAATTTTCTTTGGATTCTAATAAATCCAAAATTCAATTTCCTAATTCTTATTAAGGATCATAAAATATAACCATTTAAAATCATCGGAGGATGGTAAAATCAGTTAAAGGAAATTAGTAACGATTATTGGGCAATTGAAATTGCAATAATTGAGATACCTTATTAATTTTTGAAATTAGTTAATGATTAATTTATAAAGGTCATAATTAAGGATCAAATGATATTTAGAAGTTGAGATTAAATTAGAAACTTGTCAAAATTTTGGTAAGTAAGCCTAGTAATCCCTAAAACATTATATTGGAGATTAACATGGGATTTAACCAATTATTCCTAATTAATCTCTATGGGATGAAAATTCTTGTTTAATGGTAAATAAAAGGAAGAATTAAATTATATTAACCATAAATCCTGAATTTAAGTGGACCAATGAGAGAATTTCCCTCTTAAAATTGTGAGAACATTAAAAATGTAATTGAATAAGTAAAACAAGAGGGAGGGGACGGTTTTCAAGAAGGAAGAAGGGAAAGAAATAACACATAAGTCAAACAAAGTAGTGTGAGGAAGAAGCTTGAACAACTTGGAGAGCAAGTTGTGTGTCTTGGTGAGCAAGTTTTTCATTAATTAAGTAAAAGTAGATGAAAACCTATAGGAATTAAATCATGTCTTGAAATATTGGAACTAAGTATTACATATAAATACATATTTGGAATCAGTGAATTAAGAGCTTCAACTTGGTTATTCCTAAAGTTATTTTCAGTTACTTTTAAGATTCATACCTAAGTGTTTTGGGAATTAAAAATCACCATAAATCTAATCAAAAAATTAGGATTTCAAAAGTGAAATTGGATTTTGAATTTAAACACCAACTTACACCTAACTAAATTAGGATTTGAGATTTATTGAGTTAACCTAATGAAGAAAAGGTTTTTCTTGGGGACAAAGAAAATCAATTCTAGAAGAAAAAAGGGGGGGGGACGGTTGGCATAGGTGGAGGGACAAAATTAAGTCTTCCTCACCAAGAAAAATCTAATGGCTACATGCAAGAGGGAAGAACTACAAGAATGCCACTCCTTTTGCCTATAAATAGAGAACCTTGGTAGCACATTCTCCACACCAAAACACTTAGCCTTGGCCGAAATTTAGAGTGTGTGGGAGAGAGTGAAAGAGCTTCAAGAAGTAGGAAGCAAGGTTCTTCAAGAGGTAAGAGAGTTTTTAGTTGATAAGTTCAAGTTCTTAGTTATGAAGTAGAAATGCTAGAAATGTTGTTTTGATCTTCAATCTTCCAAATATAGTTTTATTTTCATGTTTTTAAGGGTTCCACTATTTTGAAAATTTGATGAAGAAGAAGGTATAGCAAAATCTTTGGAAGATTAGGATCAAAATAGCGAAGCTCTGGCGAAATTTCAGCGATTAGAGATTTCTAGAGCCAGTAGCAAAAACGTTGGTATTTTATGAAGAAGATGATGTTCAAAAATTCTGGGAAAATTCATGATGAAAGTAGACATCTAGGGCTTTCTAAATCTATAAAGAGTGTGTGATTTGAAGCTCTGTGCAAAAGGATAAAAATCTCAGAAGTTAAGCTATGTTTTCTGGGCGAAATTCTGGGCAGCAGTTTGTAATGATTAAACTGGGAATTTTCCATGAGTTATGGGTAAGTTCTATTATTTTTCCTCGAAAGTAGACTTCTCAAGGATTCCGGGAAATTTTACGGATCCTCTTTTCTATTTTTCTTGAATTAGTTATGATTTTTCAAAGTTAGGCGAAATTCTGCCCAGAAATGCTGGATCAGCGTTTTTTCCGAAAATTAGGGAATACATTGGAAAATAAATCCACCAGGGGTAAAATAGTCTTATATAGCCAAGATATCTCTTGGAATAATGTTTATGAATTAATAGAAACAATATTATCCTTATAGGATATCCCTGAATACGTTTTGACCAACTGTCGCACCGTATTCCGCCGAAATACCGTATAGCGTCAAACGAAGGTACGTCAGCGTACTGGTAACTTTAACTCTGATTTTTACTGTATGCTTATATGTGCTATGTGTTTGGTATGTTTATATGAGATAACTGATAGCTCGGTGATATGTTCATGTACTGTTGTTATGATTATTCTTGCTGGGTATTGGGATACGCTTGCTGGGTGTGAAATGCTTGGTGTGAAACAATTGCTAGGTGTGTAATGTATACTAAGTGTGACATATCTGCCAAGGGGCTTATATGTCAGGGATACATTTGTCTAAATGCTTATAAACTGTTTATGTTTGTGAATATCTGTGATCCATATATGGTATATATAAACATAAGGTTAACCGTTACCTGAGGTTTAATGGGCATTGAACCTCAGCTCTTAACATAGCGTCAGGGTCAGGAGAACCAAGGACGGAGGACAAAGGGAAGCGCAAGCAGGACGCATAGTAGACCCGGCTGAAGATTTCATTTGACATTATGGCGGAAGCCTTCCTTTTGTTGTTGTACATCCCTTTTGAACCACGCGGTTACTACACCGCTATTGTATTCAGTCAGACTTACGGCATTTTGAAATATAAGTATCAGTTACTCTTCCGCTCAAATGCACTACTCTGATGATTTTAAATGATTTTTGTTGGAAAAAAATAATATTCCGCTTTTGAAAATTTGGATGTTATATAAGGGTTTTTCCCTTCTTGTCAGCAGAGCTCTTTTTGTTTGCTTTGCATTGCTAGGAGTTATCTCTTGCTTACAGCAACTTATTTGGAGGTTTGAGTAATCGGATTTGGTTCAAGCAATTTTTGCTCTAAACAAGTGTAACTGACGTCCTTGGCCTCACAATTTGATTACAGATACTTGGAAAACTCTAAACATCTAGTCTATTTTTCTTATTACACATGTTCATTTAGCACATATTCTAATATTCACACTTAACAGGCACTGCAGACATTATTACTATTATAATGACTAGCATTGCACATAATGCTAAACATCACTAGCTAAGAGTACTATCCTATGCACATTGGCATACCCTTCTTCTAATACCTGCTCGTTTATCTCATTTGAGTTTTTCACCCACCTAGGTTCTCTGACTACCTTAAAAGTGTCGGGTTAAATAGTTGTCAAATAGCTTATACTAACTTGAAGTCGTTTACCAAAACTGTACAAGAATGTATAATACAAAGTTATCTTGCTATAAGGTGTGATTAGAAATCTTAATTCCACTGAATCACAAGTACCACATAAAATAGTATTTGAAAGCATTATATGTCATAAAAAGTTAAGCAAGTATTACTTCAACAATTAGAACTAGTTTATCCATCAGGTTTCATCTATTGCTAATATGCATCATGCAAAGCTAATCTTGTTTATCATGTTAATGACTCACAACCAAATGTACAACAATAGAGATTATCAAAACAATGGTTGACCGGGTTCTTTGAGAAAAATAGCATTACTCATCTTTATTAAATCAAATGTGATGGCAAAGTTTAGAGAGTGAAAATGTACATACAACATAAAAAATGACATAATAGACTCCAATGCTTTTAACTCTCTATAGATTTTTCTTGTATAATGAAACAAAAATTTCTGAATTCAGATTTTCCACAATGACTTAGTTGAGGCAAGTAATACCACAAGCATGAACAAATTGTAGTTTTATTAGATAAGCAATTTCTTTTCACAAACCACTTAGATTTCCAATTCCTACTTAAATGCTACTTCTATTATATAATGATCCTTACATAAACCCTATATAGTTATCACATTTCAAAGTTCATGTAGTTAGCTAGGTGAATTATAATACTTACGTGCATCTTTATTAGTGAAATACCCTAATCATATGCTCTTAACAATTTTTAGAGAAGAAGAATTTAATACCAATTTAAAGTTTAAATAGCAAATATTTAATAAGAGAGTAGAGCATTAGAGTAAGAGAGTAACTGATACATATATTCAAAATGCCATAAGTCTGGCTAATTACAGAAACGGTACAAAAACAGATAGTTTTTAAAGTAAACAACCACAGAGGGGTTCCCCTGGCAATACCCATGTTGTGGCAACAAAAAATAGTCTCCAGCCAAGTTTCTATAAGTGCTGCTTGCCTTTCTCCTCGGTCCTCGGACCTCCCGATCCTGAATCAATGTTAAGAGCTGAGGTCCATGCATTGAACCTCAGGTAACAGTTAACCTCATGTTCACATATACAATATACGATCAAACAAATATACAACAAGCGTAACTCTATTATCACGTAGCCCCCCTGGCGAATGTGTGGCACTTAGCAGATATTTGGCACTTAGCTAATACGTAGCACTTAGCAAACATTTGGCACTTAGCCAATATGTATCCCAATAGCACATAAGCCCCCTGGCAGATGTGTGGCACTTAGCAACGTGAGCATATCAACAATACATAACACATAACAGAGCTATCAATTACAATATATATATAAGCATACCATACACATAGCACATATACGCATACAGTAAACATTAGAGTTAGTGTTACAATATGTGAACGTGCCTTTGTTGACGATATACGATACTTTAGACTGAAAACGGTACGACGGCGGCACAACAGCAGTAACAACGATAACAATGGTACGTGATCTCAGATATCCTAAAAGGATGATATCACTTTACTCAATGTCTCATATTATAACAGGAATTTTAGGTATCAATTACCATTTCGCTCTTAACCCCCTTAATCGGCAGAATTTCACCAGCACTACGTTACCTTGACTCTAATCTACCAAAATTTTGCCATATCTCTAACTCCAACATATTTTTTGAAATATATATCATATTTAACCTTAAAACATGATATCTAAACTAACTTGGAAGATTAAAGATCAAAACAACTTCTACCTTAGAATTTTAAGAACTACCGAACATAAGACTAGAACTTGAGACTAGGGATCGAAGAACTTACCCAGAACTTCGCTACAAATTTCCCTGGACTCCTCCTCCTTCCTCTGCTCTAAAATTTTGGTTTCCACAAGAAGGTAATGGTGTGAGAATTGTGAAGAAGTTCAAGCTATTTATAGAAAAAGGCGATGACATTTCGGTAGTTCCTTTGAAATTTCCCTGATCAGATTCTGATCGTTGGATCGCACTTCTTTGAGGTGGCAAGATCTTGGCCATACACCTTACTATGCTGATCTCATCCTATGTCACCAAGGTGATGTCACCAACTTGCTCAAGAAGTTTTCTACCGATAAAGTCCTTGTTCGGTGTTCTAATCGTGAAATCTTGAAGAATCTCAGAAATCCGACAACATAGCCTTGAAGGTCTATTCTTCCTCTTTAGAAATGTTTGGGTCAACTAAATTTTTGATCCTATTCAGGACATTCTGTTGCCTGCTGAACATTTTCGGACAAACGCTGTCGGTTACGAAAATAACGTCGGAAAACATCAACTTCTGGATAAAAATTCATTCGTTCGTAATATGTTCTGGTCTTAAAAACTTAGTTCATGGTTTTTGAGTTATGATTTAATTTCCATTGGTTCTCGTTTATACTATCTGCTCTTCTTTCACAAAATATCTTTTTTTCTTATCTCATAATCATTCCACCAGTTACGGAAATGACTTCGAAGATAGCCCACTTCGGGATAAAAATATACTTGTTTGTAATAAGCCCTTATGTTAGATACTTAGTTCACATAATTTGATATATGATTTATTTTCTATCGGTTCTCGTTTATCCTATTTGCTTTTTCTCAAAATATCTCACTTTATATTATTATTATAATATAAATATCATTATTCCATTTTTCACAAATATCTCCACCCTTTCTCTCTCTATATATGTCTAAACAATTAGCCATTAATTATCTAATTAATCACTTACTAATTGTTGACAATTTTCTTAATTGAGATTAATTATTATCTCACAACTATTGCACCGATATTGGTAATTTATGCACCATGCATAATATTAAAAATCATGGGGCAACTTATGTTCCCTAAAATAATATCAAATTTTGTCTCATTATTTTCCAAGGAAAATAATCCCATAAATTATCTAAATTAGAGACAACATACTTTCTAATTTTTAATATATATTTAATTGTCTCTAAGGATTTTATCATAATTTTCTCAAGGTATTTTATAACCCACAAATTCACTTAGGGATTTTTGGCTCTTTATTCCTCCTAATTTCATGAGAAATCACCTTTGGAAATAAGGTAATTATTACACTAGTTTTGAGACCACAAATTCACCTATTTCCAATAGGTATTATTTATCAATATAATATTCCAGATAAATAATTATCCGAGTATTACAGCGAGCGTCTTTCAAAAAGTGGGTCCACCGAGGATAGGCTGAAAGAAACTCAAGTACGTAAAGCCATTATGTTTTCAGCATAATATAGACTTATATTCATGGCTGTTTGATTTCAAACAACAAATTTGTCTTCACCCCACTTTCCTTTCAAAAATAATGAAATAAATAAATTTGTCTTCCTTCTCAAATCAGGCAATCAACAAAAGTTTATCATCCTTAAGTGATGTTATATTTGCATTGGCAAAAAAGGAGGATCATGTGCCCTTCAAGAACTCAAAGCTTACATATCTACCCCGAGTGAACGCTTGTGAGATTGGAACACCTCGGCGGCAAACCAATGGCCGTACCACTGACTCAAGCCTTAGCTATTTCTAATCCTTCCTTAGATGTACACATCAAATACCTCTCCTAATCCTATTTGTTGCCACTGGTACAATGCTGCTGTGTGTACTACAATAAAAGACGAAATTAAAGAGTTTGATTCTAACATCATCTGCGGTATGGTTTGTATGGTGAGGAAGCCACTGAGTCTGCATCAGCTGAAGAATCTTCCACTCTGCTGTATGTCATCTATTTATTTATGACATTGCCTTTGCCATAAGGAGGTGTCTTTCTCTGAGGGTAACTTGTCAAACATGTTCTATTGTTGAATATAAGAGTATATGTATGATTGTGTATTTATTTGTTTATTTATTGTGAAACTTCTCTACAAGATCTCACATTTTCCCCCAGCCCTCTTGTGATACCAAAGCTCTATGGAATTTGATATGGAGGATGCACTTTAAATAATTTTCATAGGAGGCCAAGTAAAGAAAAAAAAAAAGTCTAAAATAAAATAACAATTAATTTTTTTGATATGCAATCAAATTGTTTTGTATAATGAAGACATTCGGTCCATGACCTCGTGGAGCATAGCTGAAGTTTCCCCATAAAATGCTTTTGTTTATGGAAAATTTGTCCTCCTTGCAGCATCTTCAAGCTGTAATTACAGGGAAATTCATTAAACCAAGAATTTAGTTTTGGAAAAAAGAAACAAAATCATAAAAGCTTTGATTTTTATTACCTTTTGCAACTTACTTGATCTCGTAGAGAAGGAATCCATGAATTTAATATTATTATTTATGAGATTCAGAGGATTATAATTTTTGGGCAAATTATAATTATACTTATTATTAATATTTATTTATTGATGATCTATTATTATTATTATTATTATTATTATTATTATTATATTGATAACGATTTTAATCAATTAGGAGATTCAAAATTTGAATTTGATTTCAAGAGAAAAGAATTTATTATTTTTATCTTTATGAGTGCACAAATAAAAATTGGAGATGTGAGAATTTGAGAGAATTCTCATGATTACTAGAAATTAAGATTAATGATCGAATTCAAGATTAGCAGGAATTGGTGCCGTGATATAAAAATTACGTATAGAAAATAATTTTAAAATATGAAAATTAACCGGAAAGTGAATTCGTACAAATCTCACTTTCCATCCTTGTGATATAAAAATTATATATGGAAAAAATAAATTAGATATGACACTGATAACACTACAAGATTAAAAGGAATTGAAATAATGAGGGAAATTAAAGTCATGGAAAGTGAAATCAATATGAAATTTGAATTTGAAATCCAAAAATGGAGGATTAGTAGATGACAAGCATAGGAAGGGAGAGATTCTTTGGAAGCAAAGACTCATTATAATGCATATGGGAAATTGTGATTGAAAAATCAAATAAACTATTAGTAATTGATATGGTCATATTTCCGATTTTGTAGCATTATTTCAAAGATTGGTAATAATTAATAACATCATACTGATTTTAATTGGTCCTCAAAAATTGATAATATCAAGTTATATTTATTTTGTGAAAATTTTAGTGTTGTAAAGATATATTATAAATACTAATTGTTTTAATTTCATATCTTAACTGTGCAAGAGAATATCGTATTTTTATTTTTTTCCCAGCATGATTTCCATGTAATTATATATTCATAATTTAAATGTTTTTATTCTCTTGAATGCGTCGATGAGTTTTTTCCAATTATTTCTAACTTTGTTTACAAGTCCGTTTTGGAGGCGGGCATTAGTTTCAAATTAATACTTAAATATTTGAAAAGGGTTGTTGTCATTATTTTGAGAAAATAAAAATTAATAAAAAACGGTGGCTTAGTGTTTAAATTATTAACAACTTCCGTATGAATCAATCTGATGTAGCAATAAATTATTTATGTAATTGATTCCTACTTAAGTGGTGACCTCCCATAGGATCAATTAACATTATATAATTTTTCACGTTTCCATCCCTTTTCCCATGCACACGATTATTTCCCTTTCCCCATGTACGCATTTATTTTCAGGTGTGGAGTCAAGATTTGCCAATATATCATTGGTCAATATATTTTTAAGTGGTTGATTAGAGCTATATAGTTAAAGTCTAGACTATGGCTCCCTTCCTTAAAACAACTGGTATAAAACCGGAATGATAATATTACAAAAATAGTAATTTTTAGCATGCTTAACCAAATATTTTTAAGTGGTTGAGGTTTTTGCAATAATCAATTATATTATAGTATATTTTAAATGAAGGTTTTTTTTTTAAATCGGTGGATAAAAAAATTTAATCGTGATAATAATTCTAGAAATTAACTCTTAGGCTCTAATAACAATGTTAGAATTGAAATAATAAAATTTATACCAGTCAATATCTATTTGTATTGTACCATTTGCTTTTGACATTTTTTTAAAAAATAAATTTTTAAGAATCATTTACCTTTTAAAAATTAAAAGTGAATGTATCGTAGGTATTAATATTTATGAAAAATAATTTTAAGAGGGGATGGAAATTCTTATCCCTATTTTAAATGGCATGCTTAACCAAATATTTTTAAGTGGTTAAGAAAATTTTAATAATAAATTACAAAAAAAAAAAGCATATTCTTAATGGAGGTTTTTTTTTTAAATAAAAAAAATCAATGGATGAAAAAATTTGAATGATGATTCTATTTCTATAAATTAACTCGTAGGCTTTGCACTTTTTTCTGGGGTTGATATTATTAGAGAGTTTTGATATTTCTACAACGTTACAATTGAAATAATAAAATTTAACATAAACTATTTCTATTCCACATTATTAGTTTGTTTCCTATATATATGTGATCCTTAGGACACTGATAAGACTACAATATTGGAAGGATTTGAAATAATAAGCAAAATACATAATATGGAAAGTGAGACTAATATGAAATATGGAATGGCATGGGGAGTGAGAAATTCTTGGGAAATAAAAATTCATTAAGGTGTATATTGGAAGTGTGATCTGAAAATCGAATAAATTAATCTATAATAATTATTTTAAATGATCATAAGAAGATTTCTTTTAGGGATATTTTGTATTTAATTATTTTAGATGATTGTTCCTTAAATGTTGGTCAAATTAGGATAGTTTTAATTTTATGTATTCTCCATGATTCTAGGAAAATTTAGGGTTACAATAATTGACACTAAACCTAATTTAGCCTATATATGTACCCATTGTTATGCGGCTTATGAAGTAAGAAGCTCATAATATAATATTCGTTAATAACCATTATGGATGATTTAGGGAATTGAATTTATTTAGCATTCATGAATTTTTGTTGTTTTTAATCTATTCTATTACTCCTCATTGCTTTGGAATCATATTATTGATGTTGTTTTCAATTCTATTCCATAACTCCATATTAACTACATGCGTTATGGAGAAATTTTTAATAAATAAATAGGAAAAGTATTTTTATGTTGTATACTGAACCTAGGTATTTTCAAGTGGTTGAGGAATTTTTAGTTGTCAATTATAAAAACAAGTAGATTTTCAATATACACACATTTAAGTTTTTCATAAAATCAAAATGTAAATCAAATAATTTTTTCTTTGAGTTTCAAATTGATACTTAATTATTTGAAAGGGCTTGTTGTCAATATTTTCAGAAAAAAAATATTAATAAAAAACAGTGACTTAGCGTTTAAATTATTAACAACTTCCATATGAATCAATTTGGTGTAGCAATAAATTATTTATGTAACTGATTCCTACTTAAGTGGTGACCTCCCATAGGACCAGCATTGGTTTAATCTCAGTGTAAGAACTACATCATTTAACATTGTATAATTTTCCACGTTTCCATCTCTTTTCCCATGCACGCATTTATTTCCCTTTCCCTATGTACACATTTATTTTCAGGTGTGGAGTCAAGATTTGCCAATATATCATTGGTCAATATATTTTGGCGATTCCCTGGCTAAAAAAAATGGGCAGTGGATTAGCCTATAATGGTTTATTAGGTGGGGATTTCAATTGGTTTAGTTGAGTGGGGATTTCAAATTCTAAGTTCCTCCAAAATCACCTTCATCATCTCTCCCGATACGTGATTCTCCCTCTTCCCTCGTCATCGTCTCGCCCATTCTGTCAAACATCTGAAAGGGATATTAAATTATTTTAAACACTTATATTATTATTATTGTATAGATAATGATATCAAATTATTATATTTATAATGATATTGAATTGATTAGGAGATTTAAAATTTGAAATTCAATATAAAAGACTTGATTAAGGCTCACCACAGATTACGGGATTTAGAGGATTATTCTACCAAATTCAAATGATTGTGTAATACCCGGATAATTACTATCTGGATTATTATGTTACCATAATAAAAATGTCCATTTATGATGATTATGGTCTCAAAATAGAGTATAATTAGTCTATTTTCAAAGGAAAGTACTAAGAAAAAAATTATGAAAAATTCAAGAAGGCATGGAATAATTATTAAAAATTTAGGAAATATATTATTCTTAATTTAGACAATTTAATAAAATATTTCCTATGAAAATAAAAAGAAGGAAAATTAAAAAGTATTTTAGAATCAAAATTGATTCATTGACTTTTAATATTTTGCATAGGGCTTAAATCATCAATGGTAATGAAATTGTTGTGAGAAAATAATTAATTCTAATTAAGAAAATTATTAAGAATTATTAAAGGATTAATTAAGTAATTTTTAGGAATTTTATAAGATTAGAGAAATTTAGGAAACATAAAAAAATAAAATAAATATAAATAATAATTATTAAGGACCGAAATTTTTGGCTAATTAAATAAATAATAATGGTTAAGAAATAGTCTTAAAAAGTAAAGATCAATGGTTTAAGATTTTTCAAGAATTTATGAAAACCTAAATCCAAGTAATTAGTTATGGACCAATAGGAAAATGTTGGGAAAATGAATATAAGAGAATTGAGTATTATGATAAATGAAAAAAAAAAAAATATATATATATATAGTGGCCGAAATTTTTTAGGCCAAAAAGAAAAAATATATATATATAACAAATAATAATAAGGATGAAGGGATAAGGATGAAGGGAGATTTTTTTAGCAAATAATAATAAAATAAGATTTAAGACATGTGGCAATTAATTAAATAATAATAAAAGTGGACAGGATAAACGAGAACGGATGGAAATAAAATCCTACATAGAAAATCGTGAACTAGGTTTCTAAAGTCAAGGTATATTGTGAACGAGGGAATTTTTATCTCGAGATGGCCGGTCTCCGAAGTCATTTCTGTAACCGACGGAGTGATTTGGAGATCCGAATAGGAAGATATTTTGTATAATTAAAGCAGATAGCCAAAAGGAGAACCGATAGAAAATAATTCCGTTGTGGGAATATGAGGATAAGTGGGGAAAAACCAGAGTATAATGTTAATCAGTGAATTTTTGTCTCGAAGTTGGCACCAAACAACGTTATTTCTGTAGCCGGGCACGAATACCGAGGATTTTCAGCTGATAACGGAATGTCCTCAGCGGGATCAGAAACTGAGTTAAATTAGATAATTTGAAAGAGGAAGAAAAGATCTTTAGAGTGTTGTTCTCGAAATTTTAAGTTTCTACGGAATCTCGTGATCGGGGCACCGAACCGGGAATTCATCAGATAAAGCAAGAGGATAAGGCTTGATGATGCAGCTAGGATGAGGTCAGCTATTTTGTCTTCTTTTGGAGGGGGAGGTCGGCTAAAGAGAAGGAAAGGCCAAGATCATGCCACCTCTGTAACATCCCATTTTCATAAATGTTTCCATACAAAGCTGAGTGTTGAAAATAATTAAAATAAAGAGTAACTGAATAACATTGTATGTAATAGATCTATCTGAACATTTAACTATACAATCATCCATGGGTTCAATGTCTCCACAGGGTCCTCACGCCTGCTTCTTACCCCTATCCTTGATCTTGACTCCCTAGGATCCTGAAGCTATAACAGGGGCTGAGGTTCAATTTCCATTGAACCTCAGGTAACGGTTAACCTCATGCTTATGTAAACAGTATATGACAGATATTATAATAATAAATTCACTTTCAAAAACATATCAGCAAGTAACATAACACAGCCACTGCAATATGTATGTTACCCAAGTCTGCACATAACCAGTGCCACGATGGCCTATCGTGTCCTCAGCGCTAGGAAAACTCAACGGTGTTATCAAGACTATAACCCGTATACAACTCAAATCTATGAGAAGTTTTAAAACAGAGTATCAACATGTGAAAACAATTATCATATATAACCATACCATAAGCATAAGCGTCAATGTTACAATACGCGTCCGTACCTGAGTTTCGGTACGTTCTGTTGATCTGAAAAACGATCTCTGATATCCTATAAGGGTAATATTGTCTCAATTAATTCCTAAGCAATATTTCATAAGACACCTTGGCCACAAATGACAGTTTTACCCTTAGTGGACTTATTTTCAATTATTTCCTTACAATTTTCGGAAAAACGCTGGTGTAGAATTTCGCCTAACTTTGAAAAATCATAACTAATTCCAAAAACATCGAAATGAGGATCCGTAAAATTTCTCGGAATCCTTGAGATGTCTAATTTCAAGGAAAAATACTGTAACTTACCCAGAACTCCTCGATAATTCCCAGTTTCAAAATTTCAAACTACTGCCCAGAATTTCGCACAGAAAACATAGCCTAACTTTTGAGATTTTTATATTTTTGCACAGAGCTTCAAATGACACACTCTTTATAGATTTAGAAAGCCCTATATGTTTACTTTCATCATGAATTTTCCCAGAATTTTCGAACATCATCTTCATCATAAAATACTAGCACATTTACTACTGACTCCAGAAATTCCTGATTACCGAAATTTTGTCAGAACTTCGCCATTTTGATCATACTCTTCCAAAAATTTTGCTATAACTTCTTTTTCATCAAATTTTCAAAATAAAGATAGTGGGAAGCTTAAAAACATGAGATTAAAACTGGAATTGGAAGTTTGATGATCAAAATAACATTTCTAGCATTTCCACTTCATAAACTAAGAACTTAAACTTAAAAACTAAGAACTCTCTTACCTCTTGAAGACCACTTGCTTCCTATTTTCTGCAGCTCTTCCACACTCTCTCTTTCTCTCTAAATTTTCGGCCAAGCTAAGTGAATTGGTGAGGAGAATGTGTTGCCAAAGCTCCTATTTATAGCCAAATGTAATGGCATTTTTGAAATTCCTCCCTCTTGCATTTAACCATTAGATTTTCCTTGGTGAGGAGGAAATAATCCTAGCCCTTCACCACATACAAACCGCCCCCCTATCCTTCTAGAATTTCTTGCTTTGTCCCCAAGAAAACCCATTTAATCTCTAATTATTCCCAAATACTAATTTAGTTAGGTGTAAGTTGGTGTTTAAATTCAAAATCCAATTTCACTTTTGGAATCCTAATTTTAAGATTAGATTTATGGTGATTTTTAATTGCCAAAACACTTAGGTATGAATCTTAAAAGTACCCAAAAATAACTTTGGGAATAGCCAAGTTGAAGCTCATAATTCACTGATCTCAAATATGTATTTATCTTAAATACTTGATTTTTATATTTCAAGTTATGATTTAATTTCTATAGGTTTCCATCTAATTCATCCTAATTAAATAAGAACTTGGTCCCTAAGTCTTCCAAATCTTCTTCCACACACCACCTTGTTTGACTTATTGTTTCCCCTCTTCTCTCCTTAAATCCTTCCCCTCCCCCTTAACTTTTAATTATCCAAATATGTTTTTAAGGTTCACATACCTTTAAGGAAGAAATTCTCTCATTGGTCCACTTAGATTTAGGATTTAAAGTTAATATAATTCAATTCTTTCATTTATTTGTATAATTTATTTGTTCATCATCAAATAAGAATTTTGTCCTATAGAGATTAATTTTATGTCTTAAATTAGTCCCATAAACTCAAGAAGAAACTCTCCTATTGGTTCAATTAATTTCACAAAGATTCAAGATTAAGAGTTTATATATAATTTCTTATCTCTTTAACTAGTAATTTTCTCCACCTTTATTAGTAAAAGGGAAAATTAATTTATCCTTGGTTAATATAGTGTTTTAAGGGTTACCAGACTTAATTATCAAAATTTGGTAAGTTCTTAATTTAATTTTGATGATTAAGAACTCCTTGTATGCTAATCTTAGTTTCTAAATATCATTTGGTCCTTCACTTAATTGATTTTTCCTTAATAATGACTTTAATAATTTAATTATAAACTAATTTCAAAAATTACTAAAGTATCTCAATTATTGCAATTCCAATTGCCTAATAATTGTTACTAATTCCCTCTAATTGATTTTATCATACTCTGATGATTTTCAATTGTTATAATAGTATAATTATGATTATATTAAATTATGATAATCCTGGGATATTTTATGATCAATATAATTTCAGAAAATGTCGTCTTTAAGTTTTCTAATTCTAGGGAAAATTGCCTAGGAATACAAATAAAGATAAATACTAAAATCCAAGACCTCATATTCATCTATTTAAAATAGGTATCTCCTATCGAAATGTAGTGGTTATGCTAAATAGGATTTTTAGGGTATTACAACCTCAGAAAAGTGCCATCCGACGGTCCAGATTTCGTCTGACAAGGCATGAATAGTAACCAAATTTTCCCTATAAATACCCCTTGCTCCTTTCATAACTTCCACACCAAATCCACTTGAGATTTTCAAAATTTGAGAGAGAAGGAAGAAGGAGGAGTCTAGAGAAAAATCCTAACGAAGCTCTGAGTAAGTTTTCGGTCCCTAGCCTTTAGTTAGGTAGTTCTTTCAGTAGTTATAGTAGAAATGCTAGAGTAGTCTTTAATTTTTCAAGTTAGTTTAAATATCATGTTTTAGGAATAAATGTGATATTTATCTTAGAAATATGTTAGAGGAAAGATTATAGCAAAAATTTTGAAAGCGTAAAGTCAAAACAGCGAAGCCCTGGCAAAATTCCGCCAAAAAGTCAAACTAGGGGCAAAATGGTAATTTGTACCTAAAATGCCTGTTATGGTCTTAGATATTCATACTGGTGATATTATCCTTATAGGATACCCAGAATCACGAACCGCTGTTTCCGCTGTCACCGCTGTCAAATCACCGTCGTACCACCGTCAAACGTATCACAACGCTGCCGAAATGCCCGAAATTGTCAACGGAGGTACAGACGCGTATTGTAACCTTAACACTTATGCTGCTCATATTCATATATATGGTAGACATGTTTATATACTGAAACTCTGTCGTGGGTTGTCAGTCATACATACAGCTTGTTACGGGTTATAGTCTTGATAATGCCGTTGGGTTTTCCTAGCGCTGAGGACACGATGGGAGATCGTGGCACTGGTTTATGTGCAGACATAGTGTGGGGCTTTACATATTGTTGTGTGCTTATGTTCTGTCCATTGTTGATCATGCATCTACTGTGTGCTTATGTATTGATGTGGTGTTATGTTGTTATGACTATTTGTTGCCTATATATGACTTATTTGAGCATAAGGTTAACCGTTACCTGAGATCCAATTGGGAATTGGATCTCAGCTGTAGCTTCAGGTTGAGGAGGATCCAGGGTGGAGGAGAGCGGCAAGTAGCCGATGTAGGCGGATTGGAAGAGCTTATATGTTTTAGTTTTTGAACTATTTAGATATTGTCTTTTTGGAATCAACAGATGACTATATAAGGATGATTACACTATGGTTATGTACTTCTAAATATTCAGTTACTCATTTAATCGAAATGCTCGACTCTGATCACGGTTCATTTTAAAAGAAAAAAAAATTTCGGCATTTTCAATTGGGATGTTACAGATTGTATTTATTATTCTTCAATTAATTTATCAATTTAGATTAGTATGCGTATGAATTGAGACTTGAGATTGAACTTGATTAACAAGAATTATAATAGTAAAGGTCAATAGTGGACTTTTTTTTTGGAGATTTTGAAGGTCTTTTATAAAAATAAGAAAAGATATAGATCTCAATCTATATTTATCTTCATTTTATGGATATAAACATTTTTATTTATTATTATTATTTGATAAAATAAATAATAGCATTTAATAGGCCTTTAAATCTCAGCAATAGTTTCTATTTATTCTCTATGATTATAAGAAGATTTCTTTTAGGGATATTTTGTATTTAATTATTTTAGATGATTGTTCCTTAAATGTCGGTCAAATTAGGATAGTTTTACTTTTATTTATTCTCCATGATTCTAGGAAAATTTAGGGCTACAATAATTGACACTAAACCTAATTTTAGCCTCTTTGTGTGTGTGTGTGTGTGTGTGTGTGTGTGTGTGTCCACTATTATGGCTCATGAAGTAAGAAGCTCATAGTATAATATTCCTTAGGCTAAAGTATACTTTTAGTCCTCTAAGTTTTATATAAAGCATACTTTTAGTCCCTTAACTTTATAAAGTATACATTTGGTCCTAAAATACTAACACCGTTAATATTGTTAACAGAAAATGCTGACATGGCGAACTTAAGTGATGACTAATATCATTTAATTAAACAAATTTTATATATTCTTCAATTTACCTATATTTTAAATTTAAATTTAATAGCATTTAATTACACAACCATCACTTAAGTTTACACTGTCATTACTTGTATTTGCATTTTCTGTTAGTAAAATTAATGGTGTTAAAATTATAGGACTAAAAGTATATTTTATAAAGTTAAGGGACCAAAAGTATATCTTATGTGAACTTAAAAGACTAAAAGTATACTTTAGCCTATTCCTTAATAACCATTATGGATGATTGACTGAATTGAATTTCTTTATCATTCATGAATTTTTGTTGGTTTTAATTTGTTCTATTACTCCTCATTGCTTTGGAATCATATTATTTATATTGTTTTCAATTCTATTCCATAACTTCATATTTATGGAGAAATTTTTAATAAATAAGTAGGAAAAGTTTTTTTTTTTTTATGTTGTATACTGAATAACCTAGGTATTTTCAAGTGGTTGAGGAATTTTTAGTTGTCAATTATCAAAACAAGTACATTTTTAATATACACACATTTAAGTTTTTCATAAAATCAAAATGTAAATCAAAGAATTTTTTTCGGATCAAATTAAATGCTACATAGTAATATACTATTATTTTTTAAGCATTCTTTGTTTCATTCCATTCCAATCTGGTGCATTAAATGTGTGTGGCAGTTTATATAATGGATTTTTAAAAAAATTGTATGATGATACCGAGTTTTTTAAGAGAATCATAATTTTTGGGCAAATTATAATTATACTTATTATTAATATTTATTTATTGATGATCTAATTATTATTATTATTATTATTATTATTATTATTATTATTATTATTATTATTATTATATCGATAACGATTTTAACAGTTTAATAAAAGTTATATTCGAGTTTTGTATATGATGATTGTTAAATAATATAATATTATTATATTATATGTGTGTGTGTAATATTTTCTATAAAAAATAAAATAAAATTTTATTTTGAGGATTACAATGCTATTAGTACAGCCAACTATGAGGAAGACCTTTTTTTAGAGACTATTTATGTGCTATTATAAATTTAAAATGTTGAATATTAATAAGCTTACTTGGATGTATTGTAGTCCTATTTTTATAGAAAATATTATATATATATATATATATATATATATATATATATATATATATAATTTTCTAAATAATTTAATATTATGAAATATATAATACTAGATTTCTTTGGCTGTACTAATATCATAATTTGAAATTCTTCTAACAACTTTGCTATCATCCCTCTTTATTTTTCATATACTTATTTTGAATATATTTTATTTTATATTTTTTTCTTATTTTTAAAAATTTGAATTTAATATTTGAACTTCTTGGCCATATGTTTGAAATTCTTTATAACCACTTTGCTATCATCCCTCCTTACTTTTCATATACTTATTTTGAAAATATTTCATATACTCGGATGCATTATAATCCTCAAAATAAAGTTTTATTTTATTTTTTACAGAGGATTTTATATATGGGTTTATCGTTTGTCATGTCACTGGATATAAGCTTTTGTCTAGTGAAGACAAAACTATGTCATTCTATCATTGAAAAAAAAAATTACAAAATACTAAAAACAAATTCTTCCCTTCGCCTCCCAGTAAATCGAAAAAGTCACAAAATAACTTACCAATAAACAAAAAAATTGGAATATAAATTGCTGTCACAATCCCTAGATCGATAATTTATTAATTTAATTGAAAACTAAATAAATGAATAATATTTAAAATATAATTTACTAATAATAAATTTAAATTAATAATTGCATAATTTGAAAAATATTATTTTAGTTAATCAGTAATTCTTAATTAATTAATTATAATTCTTTCATTTATTACAAAAAAAATATTATTAATAAATTATTAATCCTGGAATTGTGATATCAGTTTATATTCTGATTTTTTTTTTGTTCACTGGGAAGTTATTCTGCAACTTTTTGGATTCACGAGAGGTAGAGGAAAGAATTTTTTTTTAGTTTATTTTTTGAATTAATAATTACATAATTTGAAAAAAATATTAGTTTAGTTAATTAGTAATTCTTAATTAATTAATTATAATTCTTTCATTTATTACAAAAAATATTATTAATAAATTATCGATCCTAGAATTGTGACAGCAGTTTATATTTTGATTTTTTTGTTCACTGAGAAGTTATTCTACGATTTAGATTGATTTCATTTTATTAGTCTAGTATTACTTTTTTGATTTACTGGGGGCGGAGGGAAGAATTTGTTTTCAATTTATTTTGTAATTTTTTTTAATGATAAAACGACACAATTTTGTCTTCATTAAACAAAAACTTATATTCAGTGACATGATAAACAATAAATCCATTATATATATATATATATATATATATATATATATATATATATATATTATTTTCCAAAGAATTTAATATTACGATATATTTAATTCTATATTTCTTCCTGATATCTTGTCGTACTAATAGCATAGTTTGAAATTCTTCGTAACCACTTTATCATCATCCCTCCTTATTTATCATATACTTATTTTGAAAATATTTTATTTTTCAAAATTTGAATTTAATATTTAAACTTTTAGGGATTAAAAACTGATCTAGCATGATGTAATCGACTAAGTCTTATAGCTTAGTCGATTACATAACGGTTAAATTAAAAAAAAAAATCCGGTTCTGTTTAGTCGATTACTTACCATATATGTAATTGACTAAACGGTTTAGTCGATTACATATGGCATGTAATCGACTAAACATGGGCAGATTGGTTAATAGTTTTCAGACATAGGCATTTTGGTAAATAATTATTTAATTAGGGGCATTTTGATAAAAAAAAGACGATTTTCTTTAATATCATGAAGGGACTTTTAGTTTGGTCCAACTCATCATTACTGGCATCAGTACGGAGGTTATGAGATTGAAAGAATCTCACGCATCACGAGCCCCCAGGGCATATAATATTGCTTATTTTAGCTGTTTAACTATAGTTTTTCTAAAAAGTATAATATACATATTGATGATTTTTATTGCAAGTGACCGTCCCGTGCAACGCATTAGGCAGTTTGTCTTGACGGATCAAATAATACACATTTTTGATATAATAGTGGAACTATTAAATTAAATTAAAAACAATATAGCATTGAGTATACCACTGATTTAAATAAGTCACTTTGAGTTAAATCAAAATAAACCAAATTATATTGTGAATGGCACAATTTGGGTCGTGTTCTCTTGAGAAGCTTTTTCATTTGATTCCTAAGCTAAACTAAGTGATAAGAACATTGAAAGGTGTTTTGCAATTGATTTTTTTTATTAAAAAAAATTAATGATGGATAACAACCTAAACTGCTATTTTTTAGATTTTTGATAAAATGATTAATAAAAGTATGAAATTATATTTAATGAATGATAAGATGGAATGCTCCTTGGAAGTGGACCTATGGCTATCCTAGCTTGCCTAATGTCCCTGAGTTAATTAATTTACCAAATCTAATTAAAACCCCAAACACAGTTTGATTCAAGTGAATATTCTTGGTAAATAATTGTCCTAAATGCTAGATAACAACAACTTATTAAGGCACTTTTGAAAACTACTTGGTGTACAATTTAAATTGAGTAAGTAAAACTTGCTTCCTTAATGAAGAATGCTCAAAGAGACACTAAATAGCAACACAAATCAATTATCATATCTAACAACGTGCTTGATCAAACAATTTCAATAAGTGCAAATGAAAATATATAAAATCAAAATCCAAGTGTTACAACTCAATTCAAATTACAATAATCCAACTAACACTGATTTAAAACTTGATATGTTTTAAGACATGGTGCATTTCTTAAAATGATTTGACCCTAAGTAAATAGGGTGTTGGTGTTGAAGTGATTTGATTTTTTAAATTTTGGAATTAAAGTATCTAAAATTTTAAATGCAACCAAGTAAATAAATGGTCATGTAACAATTGTCATACTTTTAATGTTTGAATAGTTTTTCAAGAGTTCAACAATATTTTGTTGTCTCAATAGTTAAATTTAGATTAGTTGGTAGTTTTTTAATGTATGTACTAAGTAATTCGCACATGATTTAAACCATGGGTTATATTGAAATATCTTTTTGAACCAATTGGTTTAGATTTTTCTTTTAAACGTCTTTATGTTAACAATAACGATGATGCTCTCTATCCATGCAACTGGTGGGTAATTAAGGCAAAGACCTTGAATGACATAAGCATTGACGAAGGGATTTTAATATACATAATAAATACAAACCCATATGAATCTAAATTGCCTTTCAATATGGCAAGGAGGCAATTTTCCATTATAATTTCATTTGCAATGACTATAATTAAAAGCTGAAGTCAATTGATGTCCAATGTAGATCTATACCTATCAGGCCTAGTCTTCTCACATGAGCAACTAAATGTTGTACTACCAAAGATAAAGAGTTTCAATGGGTTGAAATTACTTATATTGGATTAGTTCAATAAATGTAATAGTACTACAATAAATGTAGCTAATAGAGAAATTTTTCAAAGCCTTTTATTGCAATAATAGCATGAAGATAATCTTCCTTATCACCATAGGATTATGTGAAATGTATCATGATTATAATGTAATGAATTGGTTGATTAATAACATTGTAGTTGTTGATCATTTTAGCCCATTTACATTTTTAACGTATCGGTGCACGCACGGGTCGAAAGTCTTTACCTTCCTAACCCAGTTACCTTCCAAGGACATTCAAAATGACAAGAAGGCAATTTCCAACAATTATTTCATTTGCAATGACAATTAACAAGAGCTAAGGACAATCAATATCAAATGTAGGTCTTTACTTTCCAAGCCCAGTTTTCTCACATAGGCAACTTTATGTTGCTCTATCAAGATTAAAGAGTTTCAATGATTTGAAAATACTCATATTGAATAAGTTTAATAAGTCCAGTGACACTACAATTGATGTTGTATATAGGGAAGTTTTCCAAAACTTTTTGTCACATTCGTAATTAAAAATATTAACTTTAATTTGAATTAATCTGTTACCATTGTTGTTTGGATTTAATATTTTATTTAAATAAATATTTGCCTACTTACTTTTCTGTTTTTGTTGTTTAGATTAAAACTATAAAGGGACATCAGATATTTGTTCTTTGTTACTAGGAGATGCAGTTGAATACTTTAGTGCTTATTCTATTAATCGTATTGATTGTGCTAATGACAGTTTTGATGATCTATATAACACAAAATATTTAAATTTAAATTCAATTAAATATTCTGGGATACCTCATCATAAATTGGTTTTGAATATTGTAGTACTAGTTATGTTAATAAGGAACATTAATCAAGCAGCATGATTGTGCAATGGTACAAGGCTTCGAATAATGAAACTTGTCAAGAACGTCATTAAGGCAAAGGCACTAAATGGAAGAAACATAGGCGAAGACATCTTGATGCACAGAATGGACATGAGCCCATCTGAATCTAAATTCCCTTTCAAGATGACAAGAAGGCAATTTCCAATAATTATTTTATTTGCAATGACAATTAACAAGAGCCAAGGACAATGAATGTCAAATGTAGGTCTTTATCTTCCAAGCCCAGTTTTCTCACATGGTCAACTTAATGTAGCTCTGTCAAAAGTCAAGAGTTTCAATGATATGAAAATACTGATATTGAATGAGTTTAATAAGTATAGTGATATTATAGTTAATGTTGTATATAGGGAAGTTTTCCAAAACCTTTTGTCACATTTGTAATTGAAAACATTAACTTGAAATTCAAATATTATGCTAGTGTTGTCGTTTGAATTGAACAAAATATTTTCCTACTTGCTTTTCCGTTTTTTGTGTTTAGAGTATACCTGTAACATCCCATTTTTCAAAAGCGGAATAAGGTACTTTCATTAGAGTAGAGCATCGGGGTAATTTAAAAGAGCGAGTATCTGATATACATCCATTGTTGAGGTACCTAGTTGCTTATACAGCAGTACAAAGGTCTGAATATTTACTGATATGGTAATACAAGTCCAAAAAGAAATTCTTCGGCCGGGACTCTAAGCATGCTGCTTGCCCTTATCTTTAGTGCTTAGTCCTTTTGATCCTGAAGCTATATTAAGAGCTGAGGTCCTGCATCGAACCTCAGGTAACGGTTAACCTCATACTTATGTAAACAATATATGTATGACATCACAGCATTAATCAACACATAAGTATATAGCAAATGCAAGATTAATATATCCACCGTACACATCACATGTAAGGTTATCTATGCTAACAATACACATCGCATGTACAGTTATCTATACACATCGCATGTACAGTTATCTATACAATTCACATGTATAGTTATCCATGTTAACAATACACATCACATGTAAAGTTATCTATACAATTCACTTGTATAGTTGTCTATCACTTATAAGCATACAATAAGCATCAGAGTTAGTGTTATAGTACGCGAACGTACCTTCGTTGATGACTTTTGGTACGTTTCGATAGATTGCGATCACAAATATCCTATAAGGGTCATATCATCTCTATTAATTCACAAATATTATTTCAAGAGATATTTTGGCTATATAAGACCATTTTACCCCTGGTGGACTTATTTTCCAATTTATTCCCTAAATTTTCAGAAAACACTGATTTCAGCATTTTGGGCAGATTTTCGTCTAACTTTGAAAAATCATAACTAATTCTAGAAAATCATTTTGAGGTGAAACCAAAGCCAAAATTTCCCTTAATAAGTCTATTTTTAAGGAAAAATAACGGCTTTAACTCGTTCAAACCATATCATTCCCAGTTTTGAATTTCCTCAACGTTGCCCAGATGTTATTCCAGTAAAAATGGTTTAACTTCAAAAATTCATATCTCCTTGACCAGAGATCAAAATGTTGCATATTTTATATATTTGGAAAGCCCTACATGTCTACTTTATTTCTGGAGAATTTCATGATTTTACAACTTCATTTGCTTCATAAAATTATAGCATCTTTTCTGCTGCCTGACAAGGACTTAAGAACCGAAAATTCTGCAACTCTTACAAATTTAATCTAAGGACTTCCAAACATCATTTCCTATCATGTTTTTACCTCTTCAGGCATTTTTCAATGCAATGAGGCCTAAAAACAAGAGTAGGAATTTATTCTCTAATTTTCTAGATTAAACTAACATTTTTACTAAGAACTTATAAAAACTAAAGACTAGAAATTTAAATGCTAGAACTTACCTCTTGAAGACTCTCCTTCTTGCTTCAAGATTCCTCCTCACTCTCCTACTTAGAAATCATCTTCTTGAAGTGTGATTTGGTGTGAAGAAAAATGAAGAAGAAGGCTCCCTATTTATAGAAAAATGCTATGGCACTTTGGTAATTTTCAAACTCTCATCCTTAATCCTACCCATTGGATGATCTTTTCTAATCAATGGCTCATGGGTGTTGGTCTTTTATTAAGACACAAATTCAAGTCTCAAAGGTTCTTATTGGCTAATTTTAATTACATAGGATTTAGCCCAATTTTCTTAATTTTTCCTATTGGTTGTTTTAATTAATATCTTTATTAAAATAATATAAACTTTTCCTTCTTCCTTAAGACACCAAAAACGTCACCCTCTATCTCTCTCTTATCCTCTTCCATTTTCCATTAATGCACCCATGTGAACTCATTAATTGTCTCTTGTAATTATCCCATGTGTGTGGAAGTTTATATTAACAATTTTCTCCTCTTTTTCCACAAGCAAAACCGTGCCTACCATCATCCTTTGGCCCAATGGAAGTGTGTTTCTATTGTCTCTTAATAGCTAGAATTAAAGCCTCCCATGAGTTCATTCACATTCACATGGATTTAGATTATTTGTTTAATTAGAACTTTAATCACAAGATTAGTAATCTTGTAAGCTTTAGGGATTAATTGTAATTTCACTTTATATACCACTTAATTATGCTAAATTAATTAGCAACACCCTTTATGCTAATCTTGACCCTCCATTGGTCATTAATATCAAATTAAGGGTTTCATATAACTAACTTTGGTTATCTCCTTTATCTATGTCTAAACAATTAGCCATTAATTATTTAATTAATCACTTACCAATTGTTGACAATTTTATTAATTGAGATTAATTATTATCTCACAACTATTTTACTGATATTGATAATTTATACCACATGCAAAATATTAAAAATCATGGGGCAATTTATGTTCCCCAAAATGATATTTAATTTTGCTTTATTATTTCCCAAGGAAAATAATCCCATAAATTATCTAAATTAGAGACAACATACTCTCTAATTTTTAATAAATATTTAGTTGCCTCTCAGTATTTATCATAATATTCTCAGGGTATTTTATAATCCACAAACTCACTTAGGGATTTTTAGCTCTTTATTTCTCCTAATTACATGAGAAATCACCTTTGGAAATAAGGTAATTATGACACTAGTTTTGAGACCACAAATTCACCTATTTTCAACATGTATTATTTATGCACATAGAATATTTAAGGTATACTATTTATTTTAAGATAAAAAAATTTTTCAGGTATTACAATAACTATGTAGTATTATGTGCCCCATGCAACGCACGGGTCAATAGTCTTGTTTATAACAAAAAGAGAAAAGAAATTGTTTGGTTTGCCACAGAGAGAGAAACTTTTCATATGAACATAACATTTTACCTTTCACTTATTATTATATTGATTTTGTTCTCATAGAGAATATGTATCTTGATTAAATTGAAAGGAGTGATTCAGGAGGAATAGTAGCCTTAATTAATGGTCAAAACATATATACTCTATGGTCATATTTATAAGGTAGCAAGAGAAGAATTTTTTGGTCGGGTACATAGAGAAAGAAATTTTTCATATGAATGTAAAAACTTTACCTTTAATTTATTATTATGTTGACTTTAATTTTATTGATAATAATGCATATTAAATAGGGATACAATTATAAAGTTGTTGAATTGTAAAACATAGTTGATTAGGTTCAAGATTTTTCTTGGTAAATGCCTTTAATTTCTCCCAATGGTATCAATAATCTTGGGCTTCCCTTTTATTTTTCCCTTATAGTTCTTAATTAAAGTCAAAATGATTTTAATATTACATGTATATAGGGGTGGAATTGAAACAAGCCAGGCCAGACCAGGCTTCACCCTTAATAGGCTAGCCCTGTTCTGTAACATACTGGCCTTTGGCCTGTTACAGGCCTATTTTTGGCCTGGGTCTGGCCTATATGTAAGCCTGGTCTGGTCTGTAGCTTGTTAAGGCCTGTTTTTTTTTTTTAAAAAAATTAAATTTAAATTTTTTAAAACTTTTTTTATTTAATTAAGCTAACAGACCACAGGCCAAAAACAGACCTACTTTAAACAGACTAAAATTACATAAATTAATACTAATAATATAAATAACAGGCCACATGCCGAAAACAGTCCTACTTTAAATAGGCTAGAAACAGACCAAAATTACATAAATTAATACTAATTATATAAACAGGCCGGCCTGATAGGCCTAAAAGGCCTCTTATCAGGCCTGGGCCTGGCCTATTAAGAGAAAACAGGCCTCATAAGAGGCCTTGGCTTGACCTTTTAGCCTGACAGGCCAGCCCTGACCAGGCTTTTAGCAGGCCAGGCCCTGGCCTGACCAAGCTTTTAGCAGGCCAGGCCACAGACCCCTGACAAGCCCTTGGCCTTTTTCCACCCCTACATGTATATAAAGTCCAATTAAATAGTATGTCTTTGTTTTTTTAGGCAAAGAAAAATCCTGCATAGACCAACAAGACTTTACATTTGTTTTGTTTTGATTTTAGTGTTAGGATGTTAAGAAATTAAGGGCCCGTTTGGTACAGAGAAGATTTAAGGAAGGAAATGAGCTTAAAAGAGGGAAATGAATGGAAAGGAAGATTGAGAGAAAACATAAAAAGTTGAGCTGTTTGGTAGACATGGGAAGGGAACTTAAGTTGAGGGAAAATGAATTGTTTGGTATGAAGAATTGGGTGTTGGTTAAATGGGAAGGTAAGGCGAAATTCCTAAAATGCCCCTTTCTGTTTGTTCGAACGTTTGAACAAAAAAGTTACGTTCGAACGTAATAAGTACCTAATCGCCCTGTGTTTGAACGTAAAATCTAACAGTGACTTGAAGTTTACATAAGCAATTTCATAACCCTATAGATAGAAAATAGACCACCAAAATCTGATAGTGCCCAATGTGAAGCTTCTGCCAATATGAATATATGAAGGAATGGTTTAAATGGAATGAATAGAGGGTTGAGAAGAATTCAAAAATAGAGGGCAAAGATGATGGAAGAGAGTCGAAGAGCTCTCTGTTCTCCTTGGCGCTTTGGTTCTGCTTTTGACGTTGGGTTTGTTTGCAGCTATAGTGGAGGGTGAGGGAAGAAAGGAATGTCTCCAACGACGATGATGAAGGTGAGAGTTGTCAACGACAGAAATGGAGAAGGAAGACGGAGGAAGGAAGGATTAGATCTGATTATCTGCTTCTACTGTTGACAGGGGTTTTTTGGTCCAGCAATTTCACTCTCCTAGGAAATTTTTACAATCCCGCCACTTTTTTAGGAATTCAATTTTCCCACATTTAAGGGAAGATTGGGCCAGGCAAAAAGTGAAATTACGCAACAAACGGTTTTTTGCGTGGGAATCTAGGCAAATTCCCTTCCCCTCTCGTGAAATCCGTGTATCAAACGGGTCCTAAGGATTCCAAATATTCATTTGACCCTCTTTATAAGGCTCTTCAAGCATTTTTCATGCATATATATCAAGAAAAACCTTAAATTTTATTAATTATGTCATAAAATTTAAAATTTTTTTAACTTTATCCTTATATAATATAAAATACATTATCGTCTATGAAAACAAAATCAACACAATAATAAATGAAGGAAAAAATATAAAATCAGATAGAAAAATTGAATGAGATGTGTTATAAATAGAACTAAAAAATTTTCTTTGTACCCTAAAAATAGGACTAGAGCAATACTTGAGTGGAATAAGAATGTCAAGACAAGGACTTGTGTGAAAAGTATATTTCTTCATATGCCCAGGAATATAATTTACATTGGGCATAATTGACTTCTAATTTCTTAGCACATTGGCAAGTTTGGTAGGCTGACTTTGGTAGACGGGACTGTCCCATCTCAATGTGACTGGATAGGGATGAGTCAGCCGGTATGGAACTCAGACCTATATATCTTATGAAAGTAAAATTAATATATAAATAAATAAAGGGTATAATTATATATTCATGTGAAAAATTAAATAATAAGTCTTATAGATAGGATAAAAATAAACCTTATATCTGTGCTCTATAATTAGGACATGAAGAGTATATTTAATAGCCATGATTAAATATACTGTTTAGCATGAGATATGTTTTAACTTTTGATGTGGTTGAATTTCTCTTAAAATCATTTTGGGTTAAAGTAAAATTTTAATTCTTTATGTTTACATTAAGTTTCATTTTAATCCTTTAATTGTAAACTGTCAATTTCAATAAAATATAATTTATCAAAATTATATGATAACTATTACATAAAATAATAAACGTTACACGGAGTGCCTTACTAATAAACTACAACCACATAAATATTCATAACAATTTGAGAACTGAAATGGGTACATTACATAACCATAACAGCCACATTAATGATTGTTCTTGATTAATCCTTTTGTCCTTGCAAACTTATATGGCCTTTTCTTTCATATCAGTACATGAATAGATTCAAATCCACCTCAGCACCAAAGAAATCCTATTAGTCAGCAACCATTACATTCCAACCAAATACTTTACCCAATTTCTTAAAATAATGTTGATGAGAATATGAGGAAATAATTATTCTATATTGTACAAACCATGAGTTTCTTGCACAAACCCAGTGTTAAATCTATATTCCTAATTTGCACAAATCATGGCAAGAAGACTAACACAAATTCTGCTCTGATTACATATTCACAATGAGAAAAACACCATTTTGAAAATCAAATCACATTCAAGAACATGAATTTCTGACGCAGAGCTTTTCATATTAAGCCATCAATTAACTCTGAACTTTCTCTTTGGCTTTATTTGAAACATTTAATATCAGAGGAGCACCAACTGTAAATTCTCAAAATATGACCCTCCATAAGATGCTACAGCAAATACAGGTGGCAAGTATTGAAAACCATTTTTATACATTGGCTAAATCAACTTTTTTCAGATGACTATTTAAGGAAAGGTATAGTATAAGCTCTACCTTATATCCCTTGGCCAATACCCATCATAAACTACAGAATGATCCACGTCCTAAGAGAAACACCGAAGACAAACTTCTTTGAATGAGGAGTCCATCTTACTAAAGAGAAACTGCAAATTATTTGAATTCATGACTACCCTATTGAGGCATGAGGGAGAGTACGTTTCTGGCTTGCTCTTCTAACAACTTGTTCAGTTAGATGGGCTCACTTGTGCTTTTTGGTCAAATTGCTATACTTTATCCTATATATCTCTTAATTTCAAACCATTTCAGTAATTATCTAAACTTAGAAATTACTGTTATAAGATATCCAAAAACATTAGATGCCCAGACTTGCAATATTTTTTAAGAGATCATAATGCTAAAGGAATACGGCAGATATTGGAAATGAAGTCATTCAAGGAGTCTGTCAGTTTATCCAAAAATATACATTACTTCAAAATTACTGTATACTAACACAACAAAAACAATATTATAGCAGCATATGATTTCAATTTGGTTATAGTAAGAGGTGATTTCCCATTTCAATATCAAAAAAAGGAAGTTTTTAATATTTATAACCAAATAAATATAAGTACTATTTAACATAGGTAAAACATTTGCAATCAAGTTGCTGCTAATATATACATTTTGTTATATACATGGACATCAGTTGAATAAGAAAAATTGGAAACAAATTATCCAGATACTGACAGATGGCATTAGGCAACAACAAATGAAGTGCAATGAAAAAAGATATCAAACACCATTGGAAATTCAAATTGATGTTCTAGAGCAGAGTACAATAATACCTATGAAAAAAAAAATCTTACAACATAAATCTAAAACTATATTTTCCCAAATTGACAATCAAATTTTTATTCTACATCTTACTTTAAAAAAATGATTTCTAGAATATGAAGATGAGGAAGGGGATAGACCAAGCACGGTCTACTAAGCATTGACTTGAAAAAGGATATAGATGGAAAAGCCTTTCGTAAGCCTTCATTATGCAAGCATAAGAATGTAAACTTGTCATTTTATGCTTTTTCGTAAAAGTTGGTAAAGCCAACAAACAATAATAAAGTTACAAAGCATCATGCTTAAAATTTTACCCATAAAGGACCATGCCTTATTTGAAGGATCTGACATGTATCCTGACACATCACATGTAGAGGCAACTTCTGAAAAAAGCATTATCAAAAAAAAAAAAAAACTTCTGAAAAAAGCAGCAGAGCTGAGAAGCCTATGATCTATCATTTTCATTTGGCTCGGCTATATTACATAGAATAACAAATAACAAATGCCACAAAGTTACAACTGTGCTTTTTAAAGGATATCGGCGTTTTAGGATGGAAGGATGAAAAAAAAAAAATCACTAAGTGATACCTATAATGTGTAACTCAGTTAGTGTTACAAACGTCGTCTTAGAGAGTGAAAATGGTGGGTGAGACAGTCTGTCTCTTCATGCCGTACTAAAAAAGTGTGAATTTGCGACGGAATATCGCAAATTTTAGCCTTTTTGAGACGGAATTTAAATTCCGTCACAAAAAGGGAGAAAATTTATAAAAAAAAAGGGAGGAAATTTGCAACAGAATTAAAATTCCGTCGCAAAAAAAGGCAAAACATTTGCGACGGAATTTTATTTCCATCATAAAAAAGGAGAAAATTTGTGACGAAATTAAAATTCCGTCGCAAAATGGTAAAAAAAAATTTAAAAAGGGAGAAAATTTGCAACGGAATTAAAATCCCATTGCAAAAAGGTAAAAAATTTACGACGGAATTTCATTTCCGTCACAAAATGGGAGAAAATTTGCGACGGAATTGAAATTCCGTAGTAAATTTACAATGGAATTTCAATTTCGTCGCAAATTTTCTCCCATTTTATGACAGAATTTAATTCCGTCGCAAATTTTCTCCATTTTCTTATAAATTTTGTCCTTTTTTGCGACGGAATTAAATTCCGTCGCAAAAAATCGTGTATGTTGCTTTCATATTCTATCGAGGTATTTATCCGTTTTTTTCCCGAAGTCCGTAGTTGAGAATTGTTGAGACTTCGCCACTGAAGAACAAGGTGCGCTTTGATTCTCTCTTGTAGCTCGGGTTTGGGCTAGCGATTCGTTGCACAAGCAAATGGTAAATTCCTTTCAATCTTGCTTTCATGTTGTTGCTGAGAGAAATTGGATCTCGCCCACAATTATGTGCTATTTGATTTTCAGGTTTTAGTCGCAAAATGTAACATCCCAATTTTCAAAAGCAGAATATTATTTATTTCCAACAAAAATCATTTAAAATCATCAGAGTAGTGTATTTGAGCGGAAGAGTAACTGATACTTATATTTCAAAATGCCGTAAGTCTGGCTGAATACAATAGCGGTGTAGTAACCGCGTGATTCAAAAGAGATGTACAACAACAAAAGGAAAGCTTCCACCAGAATGTCAAAGGAAATCTTCAGCTGGGTCTACTAGGCGTCCTGCTTGTGCTTCCCTTTATCCTCCATCCTTGGTTCTTCTGACCCTGACGCTATGTTAAGAGCTGAGGTCCCATGCATACGGACCCTAGGTAACGATTAACCTCATGTTTATATATACCATATATGGATCACAGATATTCACAAATATACACAGTTCATAAGTATCTAGACAAATGTATCCCTGGCATATAAGCCCCTTGACAGATATGTCACACCTAACAAGAGTTTCACACCCAGCAATTGTTTCACACCCTGGCACATATACGCATATAATAACCATCAGAGTTAGTGTTACTAGTACGCGAATGTACCCTATATATACAACACACATACCACATACATGCATACCATAAACATCAGAGTTAAAGTTACCAGTATGCGGACGTACCTTCGTTTGACGCTATACGGTATTTCTGGCGGAATACGGTGCGACAGTTGGTCAGAACGTATTCAGGGATATCCTATAAGATAATATTGTCTCTATTAATTCATAAACATTATTCCAAGAGATATCTTGGCTATATAAGACCATTTTACCCCTGGTGGATTTATTTTCCAGTTTATTCCCTAATTTTCGGGAAAAAAACGCTGATCCAGCATTTATGGGCAGAATTTCGCCTAACTTCGAAAAATCATAACTAATTCTAGAAAAATTGAACCGAGGATCCGTAAAATTTCCCCGAATCCTTGAGAAGTATACTTTCGAGGAAAAATACTGGAATTTACCCATAACTCATGGAAAATTCCCAGTTTAATCATTTCAAACTGCTGTCCAGAATTTCACACAGAAAACATAACCTAACTTCTGAGATTTTTATCTTTTTGCACAGAGCTTCAAATCACACACTCTTTATAGATTTAGAAAGCCCTAGATGTCTACTTTCACCATGAATTTTCTCAGAATTTTCGAACATCATCTTCTTTATAAAATACTAGCGTTTTTACCTCTGACTCTAGGAATCGATAATCGATGAAATTTCGTCAGAGCTTTGCTATTTTGATCCTAATCTTCCAAAGATTTTGCTATAACTTCTTCTTCATCAAATTTTCGAAATAAAGACAGTGGAACCCATAAAAACATGAAAATAAAACTATATTTGGAAGATTGAAGATCAAAACAACATTTCTAGCATTTCTACTTCATAACTAAGAACTTGAACTTATGAACTAAAAACTCTCTTACCTCTTGAAAAACCTTGCTTCCTACTTCTTGAAGCTCTTTCACTCTCTCCCACACACTCTAAAATTTCGGTTGTGCTTGGAGGACTTGGTGAGGAGTTTGTGTTGCCTCAAGCCTCTATTTATAGCCAAAAAAATGAGTAGCCTCCAAGCAACTTGAATTGATCTTGGCCCTTGGTATTTACTTGGAGAAGAGGGAAAAATCTTGCCCCTACAACTCACCAAAAACGTCCTCCTCCTTCCTTCTTCAACAAGTTCCTTTGCTTCCTCCCCAAGTTACCTTAATTACTCCCAAATGCTAATTTAGTTGGGTCTAAGTTGGTGTTTCAATTCAAAATCCAATTTCACTTTTGTAATCCTAATTTTATGACTAGATTTATGGTGATTTTTAATTTCCCAAACACTTAGGTATGAACCTTAAAAGTAACCGAAAATAATTTTGAGAATAGCCAAGTTGAAGCTCTTAATTCACTGATTCCAAATATGTATTTATATGTAATACTTAGTTCCAATATTTCAAGATATGATTTAATTTCTATGAATTCTCCTTGATTTGCATTTGATTAACAATTACTTGCTTCCCAAGTTTCTTTACTTGCTCCTCAAGTTTCTACTAATCTTCTCTCACAAGCAATTGACTTATGTGTTTGTATTATTATTACAACAATTTCCCTTCTTGTTTCCCTGGTGATTTCGTCCCCCTCCCCCTAATATTTAATTATCAATTTACATTTTATTTGCTCTCACACCTTAGGAAGAAAAATCTTTTATTGATCCAAGTAATTTCACAAGGATTTAAGATTAAGGGTTTATATAAATTCTTTAATTAAATATTTTCGCCACTTTCATTGGTTAGAGGGAGAATTAATGAATCCTTGGTTACTATTGATAGTATAGTGTTTTAGGGGTTACTAAGCTTAATTACCAAAATTTGACAAGTTTCTAATTTAATCTCAGCTTCTAAATATCATTTTATCCTTAATTATGACCTTTATAAATTAATTATTAACTAATTTCAAAAATTAATAAAGTATCTCAATTATTGCAATTTCAATTGCCCAATAATTGTTACTAATTTCCTCTAATTGATTTTACCATCCTCCGATGATTTTAAATGGTTATATTTTATGATCCTTAATAAGATTTAGGAAATTGAATTTTGGATTTATTAGAATCCAAAGAAAATTTCCCTAAATATGATGATAAATCAGTTAAAAATTTAGAGACAACATATTCTCCTATTTTAAGGAATATTTAGTTGCCTCTTGGGATTGCTCACAATATTCAGAGTGTTTTATAACCCTTAACTTCACTTAGAAATTTTTAGTTCTTTATTCCTCCTAATTTCATGAGAAATCACCCTAGGAAATAAGGTAATTATTCTACTAGTTTTAAGACCACAAATTCACCTATTTTCAATAGGTATTATTTACTAAATTATGATACTTATCCTAAGTAGGATTTTTAGGATATTACACAAAAAAACAATTTTTTTGTAGTTGATAAACCGTCTGCAATGTGGAGTTACATTTCTCTCATGAAAACTATTAAGTTATTTGAAGGGGGTAAACGTCAGCATGCTGAAGGGGGTAAATGAGGGGCCTCAGTAAAGAGAGTGGATCCTGATGAATTGTCACAAGTCCACTTATACATCCTGAATAATGTTAATGAAGTTCAAGCCAGCATAGCTGCACATAAAGAAGCTGTGAGGAAAGAAAATCCCCGAATGACTGAACAAAGGTTGATTAAGGAGCATAACAGAACATTTGCAAACTGGTCCAAACAAAAGGTCGAGGGAGAGGAATCTGTTTCTGAGACAATGAAATGGTTAGCACATGGTCCTGAAGTTGATGTCATAAGTTGGAATTCCTATGTGATCAACGGCTACACATTTTACACGAATTCTCTAGATGATAAGAGCACCGTCCAGAACAGTGGTGTAATGTTAGAGGCTGAATCTATGCACTTCTCCAGTTCGAAAGACAAGCGGCCTAAATTGGCAGTCATGCCATATTATGGGGTTATTGAAGAGATTTGGGAGGTGGACTATGTCTTCATTAGATTTCCCATTTTCAAATGCAAGTGGGTTAATGTCAACAATGGTGTTCAGATTGGTCGGCTGGGATTTACGTTAGTCGATGTCAATAGTAGAAGTTTTGCAGATGAACCATTTATTATGGCAGACCAGGAGAAACAAGTTTTTAATATCACTGATCAAGCAAATAAAATGTGGTCTGTAGCTCTCCAAGGAAAAAGGGTCATCGATATTGATGAGGAAAGTCATGCAAATAATGGTTTTCTTGACAGTACTCCTCTTTCAAGGGGTCTATTGGACATGAACGAAGAAGATGAAGCAGATAATAAACCCGGCATAAGAAATGATCATCAAGAAGGGATATGATAGGATATCCCTTTATAAAAGAGTCATCAATTCAAAAGGTAATATTCATCTACACAATTTTTTGAAAACTTTAAGGTTTTAATTTACGTTTTTAACTATATTTAATTACTTCTTAAACAATATCACTGACTGTCTTTTGTTCTTGTTTTTATATTTCCAGTAGGATTAGATGGAAATGGGCTTGTTACAAAAGAAGAGGAATGTTAGTTATGCTGTTATTGGCTGGGTGGGAATCCGATGATGAAGACAAAGTGAGTTGGTATATATGTTCAATTATGTGTTGTACACTGTAATTGTAACTCCTTGTATGTATTTATAACTTATCTAGCTTATTATTATTACATCCATTTATTATTAGGTGTCTATATTGTAATTGCTAGTAACAAGCTACATACATTCATTATGATGCCACAATATAACTCATGGAGAGTGAATAATATTTGTATCAATTTCCAATTCAATTATAGTAATTTATAAAGGATTGTTATCATATATATATATATATATATATATATATATATATATATATATATATATATAGCTTGAGTACTATCTTTTAGATGTTGGATTATGTGGTGAATTTGTTTTGCAACAGGTGAAAATTCCATTTTTAAGACTGGTGCATTTATAATGCCGGTCTTAAAAGTCAAACTTTTTAAAGTGGATGATATTCCTTACAGTCTTAAAAGTACTAATATATTATAAAAAATACCAACCTTTAAGACCGCATTTAATAATTTAGTCTAGTCTTAAAAGTAATATTTTAAAGACCGGATATGTTATTTGGTCTGGTCTTGAAAGTGATATATTTAAGACTGGACCTTTTATTGCCCAGTTGTAATACCCCAATTTTCATAATACATGTAAATATTATATTTTGATAAATAACACCTATTACAATAGGTGAATATGTGGTCTCAGAACAAGTGAAATAATTATCTTATGTTCTGAAGGTAATTTCTCATGAAATTAGAGTGAATAAAGAGCTAAAATCCCTAAGTGAATTTATGGGTCATAAAATACCCTAAGAATGTTATGATAAATCCTAAGAGGCAACTAAATATTAATTAAAATAGAGAGTATGTTGTCTCTAAAGTTTTAATTAATTTATTATTATTTTTAGGAATTACACCATTTTAACAACTTAAAATCATCAGAGGATGATAAAATCAATTAGAGGAAATTAGTAACAATTATTGGGCAAGTGAAATTGCAATAATTGAGGTACTCTATTAATTTTTGAAATTAGTTAATGATTAAGTTTTTAAGGTGATAATTTAAGACCAAATGATATTGATTAGCATACAAGAAGTTATTAATCATCAAAATTAAATTAGAAACCTTGTCAAATTTGATAGTTAAACCTAGTAACCCCTAAAACATGATGTTGGAAATTAAAGTTAGGATTTAAAATAATTATTCCTAATTTATTTCTATGAGACAAAGATTCCTATTTAGTGGTAAATAAGTGGAAGAATTAAATTATATTAACCATAAATCCTAAATCTAAGTAGACCAATGAGAGAATTTCCTTTCTAAATATGTGAAAACATTAAAACATAAAATTGGTAATGAAAAGATTAATGGGGGACGTTTTTCTTGCTTGGGCATCAAGAGTAGATAATTGTTTTTAATTAGAGTTCTAGAAGAGAAGACTTTTGAGGCATAAATTGAATGGATTGGAAGAGGATAAGGGAAGAGTAATTAAAACATGAAAATCAATAATTGAAATTAAGGGGAAGGGGGACGGAATTTTAGAAGGAAAAAGAAGAAGAAAAAGATGATTATAAATAATAAGTCAAAGGTGTGTAATAGAAGATTAGTGAAACTTGGGAGCCAAGTTGTATGTCTTTGGGAACAAGAAATGGTTTATTCAAAAGAAATTAAATGAGAACCTATAGAAATTAAATCATAACTTGAAATATGGGAACTAAGTATTGAAAATAAATACATATTTGGAATCAGGGAATTATGAGCTTCAACTTGGCTATTCCCAAAGTCATTTTCGGTTACGTATGAGATTTATATCTAAGTGTTTTGGGAATTAAAAATCACCATAAATCTAGTCACAAAATTAGGATCCCAAAAGTAGAATTAGATTTTGAAGAAAAAACATTAGTTGATGCTTAACTAAATTAGCATTTGGGAATAAATTGGAGATGAAGCAAAACTTGGGGACCAAGAGAAAAGGAAGGGCAGTTTTGGTGAGGTGGAGGGCCAAGATGAATGCCTCCGCTCCAAGTAAAAATCAAGAGCCAAGATCAAAGGGCATTGCTTGGGGGTTACTCCTTTGTTTGCCTATAAATAGAGAGCATAGGCATCACATTTTTCCCACCAATTCACAAGCTAAATTCGAAAATTCAGAGAGAAGGGGAGAGTGTGGAAGAGCTGCAGAAAAATAGAAGGCAAGTGGTCTTCAAGAGGTAAGGGAGTTTTTAGTTCATAGTTCAAGTTCTTAGTTTATGAAGTAGAAATGCTAGAAATGTTGTTTTGATCTTCAACCTTCCAAATATAGTTTTATTTTCATGTTTTTATGGTTTCCATTGCATTTATTTCGAAAAATTGATGAAGAAGAAGTTATAGCAAAATTTTTGGAAGATTAGGATCAAAATAGCGAAGCTCTGGCAAAATTTCCTCGATTAGTATTTTCTGGAGTCAGGGGTAAAAACGTCAGTATTTTATGATGAAGATGATGTTATAAAATTCTGAGAAAATTCATGGTGAAAATAGACATCTAGGGATTTCTAAATCTATAAAGAGTATGTCATTTGAAGCTCTGTGCAAAAAGATAAAAATCTCAGAAGTTAAGCTATGTTTTATGTGCGAAATTCTGAACAGTATTTAAAAACGTGAAATATGGGAATTATCCATGAATTCTGGGTAAGTTCCAGTATTTTTCCTCGAAAATAGACTTCTCAAGGATTCCGGGAAATTTTACGGATCCTCATTTTGATTTTTCTAGAATTACTTATGATTTTTCAAAGTTACCGAAAAATCTGCCCAGAAAATGCTGCACCACGTTTTTGAAGAAATGTAAGGGCAAAATTGTAATAATAAAGCCATCAAGGGTAGAATGGTAAATAGAGGTGGAAATATCTCTTAGAATGTTATTCTAAGTGATATGGTGATATGTTAGGATATCCGGGAAGTCCAAAGTCGGAATCAAAGGTCGGATGTTTGACGACTATGCGGTAAAAGGTACGGACGCGTATTGTAACCTTAACTCTTATGCTTATGGTTTGGTTATATATGATTGTTGTTTTCACATGGTAATACTCTGTTTTGAAATTTACTCATGAGAGTTGAATTGTATATGGGTTATAGTCTTGATAACACCGTTGGGTTTTCCTAGCGCTGAGGACACGATGGGCCGTCGTGGCACTGGTTATGTGCAGACTAGGGTAACATACATATTGCAGTGGCTGTGTTATGTTATTGCCTTGCATGTGGATATTTGTTTGAAACTGTGATTATGTTGTATATCTGTGATAACTGTCATATACTGTTTACATAAGCATGAGGTTAACCGTTACCTGAGGTCCAATGGACATTGGACCTCAGTCTTAATGAATAGTACAGGAAAGAAACCGGGATAGAGAAGATGCCGGTGGGTAGAGCCGTGAAGAGGCAGCAGTCAAAGGCAAAGGTCGGTAGAAGTTATTAGGACTTAGTTTCTGACTCGAATTTAACAAAGTTACTTTGAACAGTTTGGTGTCTAAGGCTGGGTTAATCTATGTGGGAAGCCAATCAGTCGCCGTATAAGTCGGTGAGGCCCCCATGATAGACCCCTACCTGGCCAATCTGTTTAATTAACTGATGTTAGGTTCCAGGTCATAGGTTTAGTTTAAAACTTTCTTTATCAGAGGATTGTATTTAACCTCTGTAAATTGTATCACATGAATATTCCTTCGGGATATTTAATATATCGGCTTATGTCGGGCATCATCATATGTCTGGGCATTTTTATATCAGATACTCGTTGTCCGGATCTTAGCGCACGCTATCAATTTCTGCAGTACTCTAAGCTGTAGCATCTCAAACTCTGTTGTTTTTCTTAAAACTAAGTGTCGACCGACATGAATTTCGAACCTGGAATTTGGGATGTTACACCAGTCCAATAAATTCTTGTTTCAATACCGAACAAAATATATGTAAGGTCTATATAGTGCGATTTTTAAGACCTATTATTTTTAATGTCCAGTCTTATAATATTTCTTTAAGACCGGTTTGGGTCCGATCTTAAAAGTTATATACTTTTAAGACCGTCTAGAACGAGAGCGGTTGCTGGTCTGGTCTTACGCGACCTCTTTCGTCTGGTTTTAAAATACTTTTTTGTACCTGTGTATCTTCTAAAAATGTGTTAGAAGTGAGAAATCAGACTGACTGTTTTGTGTTTATTTCTGTCTTCATCTTACTAAATTGTTATACACTAAAGTGTATGTTTTGCTCTTTAAATTTACATCAAATATTTGGGTCTTTTTTTAACATCACATCAAGTTTCAATTCAATGATTTAAATTTATAAATATATTTTCAATCCTTAATGTTAATACAATTAGTCAATGTATACAATTAGTCACTTTAACAGTAAATGCCGACTTGATGAATTCAAAGAGTGACTTTGCAATTAAATGCTGATATATTAACTTTAAATTTTAAATTTGTAAATTGAAAAATATTGAAAATAAAACTTAGCAAACATCAACTTTCATCATCCACAATTATCTTTGAAAATATAAAAATATTAAATTAAATTAATAAATTTAAAACATGTTTTATCAACATTTAATTGTATATAGTCACTATTTAAATTTATTGAGTTAGCATTTTTTGTTAAAGAAATTAATGGTGCCAACATTTAAGAGATTGAAAATAGCCTTTTTAAACTTATGGATTAAATTGAAACTTGATGTAAATTTAATGGATAAAATGTATACTTTAACCATGGTTTGATTTTAAAATAGAAAAAATTGGGGAAAAGTCTCCCATCATAAATTTTATTGGTCAAAATCACTAATTTATATACCAAAAATATTAGTATTAAGCAAAATTTGTACATGAAGAGTACCGCTATACTTTGATTTCAGTTCTTCTGATGAACAAAATTTTTTGGTCAAAATTATCAACAGAATTTTCAATAAAAGAAGTTTCTTTAATTTTCCCTACAAAAAATATTAAATGGTTGTAACGGTTCATCTTGATCGTTAATTCAATTTCTTCTCGTACCTTCATTGTAATTGCTTACTCAAATCATTCATCCTTTTTCTTGGAGCGACTAGTGGACTCATGTTGATCAATTGATAGGGACTGAAGGCACTATATTATTACCTAATATTACTATTTCTAATTTTTAAAAACAAACATTAAAACTAATTTTATTTATATTTTTTTAAAAAAAAGATTACAAGTTTAAAATTTTGGAACCTCTAATTCAAATACCAACCATCTTTTTGTTTTCTTCTTGATATAAAAGTATCAAGAAACTAAATTTATTGTATCATTGTAAAAACGTGATTGGGATGTTATTGAGAAATTCCATTATAGCGGCTATTGCTTTCAATCATATCGTAACAACGTTGTGATAATGTCATTATTGATGGAACCCCACATTCTTGTCCTTTTGTTAGCGGCCAAATCAATACTGTACATGAATTTTGCCGATAATAATTAAGCACACTCTGATTGATAGATAGCTCCAAAACTTAAGTTGTTAGCCCACAAAAAATCAAAAGGTAAACCAGCGATTTGTATTTAAATTCAAAGTAATATTTTGATTATTGTTATGAATATTATGATTGAATGGATGTCCATAACATCTAAGAATAAGACTCTTTACCTCTCATCCATTGAAGCACCGTAGCTTATAACCCCCAAGAGTTTCTAACCTTTATTGTTTGCAACATCTAATGGTAATTGTTCTCTTTATGTCTTGCAACTGATAGAGTTTTTCTTCAATATTGGACCCTATAATTATAAACAGAGGCATGTACACACATATGTTAGATCACAATGGAATAAGAATCACTCCCTCCTTACTCTCCATTTATCTCTTATATTTCTTCATCTCCCTCATCTAATTCTCTCTTGTATTTTGTAACATCCCAAATTCCAGGTTCGAAAATCGTGTCGGTCGACACTTAGTTTTAAGAAAAACAACAGAGTTTGAGATGCTACAACTTAGAGTACTGCGGAAGTGGTTAGCGTGCGCTAAGATCCAGAAAACGAGTAACCGATATAAAATGCCCAAATATATGATGATGCCTGACATAAGCTGATATATTAAATATCCCGAAGAAAAAATTCACGTGATACAGTTTACAAAGTTTGAATACAAGTCTCTGATAAATAAAGCCTTGTACTAGACCTATGGCTTAAGAATCCAACATCAGTTATTCAAACAGATTGGCCAGGTAGGGGTCTATCATGGGGGCCTCACCAAATATTAGTTTAGTTAATTATTAATTCTTAATTAATTAAGTAAAATAATATTTTTCAAATTATGTAATTATTAATTTAAAAAAATAAACTGAAAAAAAAAATTCTTCCCTTTGCCTCTGCATGAATCCAAAAAGTCACAGAATAACTTCCTAATGAACCAAAAAAAAAATTAGAATATAAACTACTATCACAATTTATAATTTATTTTTTCTAATAAATGAAAGAATTATAATTAATTAATTAAGAATTAATAATTAACTAAACTAATATTTTTCAAATTATGTAATTATTAATTTAATTTTATTATTAGTAAATTATATTTTAAATATTATTCATTTATTTAGTTTTCAATTAAATTAATAAATTACCAATCCAGGAATTATAACAATAGTTTATATTCTGATTTTTTTTTGTTTATTGAGAAGTTATTCTATGACTTTTTGAGTTCATTTGGAGGGGAGGGATGTAATTTTTTTTCAATTTACTTTGTAATTTTTTTTCAATGATAAACAATGTAGTTTTGTCTTCACTGGACAAAAACTTATATCTAGTGACATGACAAATGATAAACCCATATATATATTATCCCATATTTATAGTTATTTCTAATATGTAGCCGAGAATTATGATAGTTAAAATAATAAATTTAACCTTTTTTTTAGTTTGAACGACTAGTTTTGAAAAAACAGTCATGAAAGCGGAGCTAAGTCACCAAGAGGGGGTGAATTGGGGATTTTAAAATTTTTCGGCAAGTTTTGGTTTAAGACATTAAGACAGGGTAAAATAGAGTGCAAGGAAGGAGAGAAAGACACAAAGGTTTATACTAGTTCAGCCCAACTCTATGGCCTACATCTAGTCCTCAGACACCCTGAGTATTTCACTATGTCACTTGATTACACCCTCTGTAACTCTGAAGCAATTCTCTCACTAGAACTTGCTCTCATTTACAAGTTGTAATCAATGAACCCCAAATCTTTAAGTCCCCTGACTTGAGATTATTTACAGTAAATGAAATACAAACAACAAACTCTCTTGAAGAACAGATAATGATGAACACTGAAGCTCAATACTATCAAAAGATACTCTGTACAGAAAACTTTAAGAGTAAATGAACAAATTGAATGCTATTTCGTTTTATGGCTTAATGGTTGTTGAGAGGAATTGAATGTTGCTGTATTTATACTCAGAGAGTGTTTAATAACCGTTGTAAGCAACAATATGACCATTGAAACATCTACCTTTTAATTAACTAAATAATCTTATATAAATCGGAGTTTGTCAGAGTAATCATATAAAAGGGTTTAAGGAGTTTGTCAGAGTAATCATATAAAAGGGTTTAAAGCGGAATTTAAATTTTTTCAAAATATGCTAAGTATGCACCATGAGCCCTAAAGTATGGCAATATACAATCATCCAAAACATACTATAAAAGCTCAAAAGTCTTACTCTTAGCAGCAAAGTAGCCTAAACCTCTGCTTGCTTCCCAGAAGGACCTGGACTTGACTGGTCACCTGGGAAAAATTGTGTAACCATCAGTCCAGCTCATTACGAATATCGATAAGTGCTAATGAGGTGCCAAATGAATTAAAACAGTTCAACTCAAATAAACAATTCATCAACATCCTCATTATATATTATCACGTAATGCTTTAGTATCATGATCGGATGTATATATGCAATACCCAAATACCTCCCTTTACACCAGCCGAACCGCCTTATTTCTTCCGACTAGACTCATGGGCTAAGTTATATCCATGTTACTGGTTACTCCAAAAGCTCACTGGTAAAGTGATGAGGATCGGCCAAAATCCTCAAGGCACCTGCCCCAGACCATGGGTATTTCCCCACTTTAATCCAGTGAGGTGTCGTAAGCCCGATAAACTATGGGCTGGTCCCAATAAACTGATGGGACAATAAAAAGCCAACCATTGTGCACAATGGAGGCATCACCACGTGGTGGAAAATAAATATCACAATTCCTCCCAATCCGTCCCTTTCCCATGATTTTCATGATAATTCCATGCTTATAAATTCAATTCATAAAATCCATATGGCAATATTTATTTAAAACATGCATAATCAATTTAGAAAAATACTCAAAAGTAGTATATCGATATCATAATAAGTGGAAAGTGGTTACCTCTCGCCTGAGCTAACTACTTTCACACTGCTCCTAAATCCTAGAGTTCAAATACACCACAATTTAATCTACCAAAATCAATATACTGACAATTAATAACATCTTAAAATTCCACATATTAAAATTAAAATTTATAATTTCATAACATTGAAAAATACACCAATAATGATACTTTCTTTATTTATTTCTATTGTTATATTTATTCTGTTACTTTACCATTTATTATAATTTCTCCATAAATAATTCTTTTGATTTATTTATTTTCCCCTTACTTATTTATTATCAACCAATAAAATTACTAAAGACCAACCATTATATAAAAATATGATTTTAATATATTTTTAATGATTCTCATGGTTTCCAAAATATTTGTTGCCTTTTTCCCTTAATGACCAATAATATGATTTATTTCTCTTTTTAATTAGATAATAATGTTATTTATTATTATTTATACATTTGGTTATTTATTTCTTCTCATGATAATAATATTTATTCAAATTATTATCCATTATAAAAGTATTTATTTATTATAAGTGAGATAATTTAGGAATTAATTACCTAGTTTAGATCCTATTTCTTAGGAGCAAATTAAATCAATTCCTTTTTTTTTTTTGAAAAATAACCTCTAATATATTGATTTATTTCATTATTTTTACCTTCCTATTATTTAGGAACAAGTTGGATAATCTTTTTATTTTCCTTGATTTCATATTATCATTATTTATTTATAAATGATATTATAGGTGAGATAATATTAGTTTGATTAGATCCTATATAATAGGGATAAATTAAATCAAATGCTATCTTATATATATATAGATATATCTTGTAGCAAGGTTGTTTTATCTTAATTTGTTTCTACCTATACACACGCATACAACAACCCTTTTATTTATTTATTTTCTTTTCTCTTCAACTTAATAATATATATATTTATACTATCATACAATAAAACAAAAAGAAAGCATCACACAGTAACTCTCTTTTCCTCTTTTCATGAGCAAAGAATCAAACGCCATATATACTTACACACACACATAATCCTTAGGTTTTAATCATATATATATATATATATATATATATATGTATATGTATATGTATATTTATGTATGTATGTATGTAACTATGCTTTTCTTTGGCCTTCATCCTTTCGTTTCCTTTTTCCATTCCACGTTAAAAAAAACAGATCCGAGACACACCAATACACTTGCAGCAACCGAAAAAACTTCATGCAAAGATAACAGCAAGCAGCCAACGAAAAATAACAGCAAGACAGATCCAGAGATGCATGCACGTATTCTTCCCTTTCTCAACATTTATGTAACTTCATTCCATTGCTTAAACACACACATATACACATACTCATGCAACCAAAATACCCCCAACACCAAACCAAAAGAAAACACCCGATGACCCTTCGCATGACAGCAAAAAGGAATAGAAGAAAGTGATGATGGGAAACTTACAAAGATGCTGAAACTTCCCCTGCTTCACGGCATGAAAACAGAGAAAGGATCTATGCTTAACTCTCTCTCTCTCTCTCAATTTTTCCTCTGTTTTCCGACAAGAATAACAGAGCCAACGATGAGCCTCCCCACACTCTCAGTTTCTCTCTTTTTTGTTCTTGGTTCTCGGTGAAATGAAGAGTGTGAAGGAAGGATGAGGGGAACAACTATAAATATTGGAGGGATGAGGAAATTGCTCGACGGACAAAAACTAGAGGTTACAACGTTTAGGGGCTCGAAATGATGAAATGGCAGAGAAGGGGTATGGTGTTCTCTGCATTTCTGAATTTCCGTGTATGCGAAGAAGGTCAATGACCTTGCGTGAACAGTGGGAAAGCCAAAAGCAAAGAAAATCTGGACATGTTGCAGGCTTTAGGTTCTGGAGGTTCTCTGCGTTTTGGATGGGGCTGATGAGATCTGCTTGTTTTCTGGTTTGGCTGGCCGAGAGTTATCAAATGGGTATTGGACTGAAGGTGTTTTGGGTTTTTAAGAATAATGGACTGGTATTACATGGTGGGCTGAAACAAGTTGCTTTCTGTTTGGGTTGCTCACGTGGTGGGCTGAAACAAGTTGCTTTCAATGTTTAGGACTCTTAATGAAAATATGTTTAAAACATCAAAACCGTTGTTTTCATTTAAAACCAGAGTATTGAAAACATTGAAAATTATCGATGCTCTCTGTATGACTCAAAACTCGAGTTTCCAAACCCATACTCGAGTTTTCATTTTTAACTTGGGACTCAAAGAGAACATTAGCCAGTTCAAAACTGGAGTTTTCCAAATCAGAGTTTTATAAGTTCATTGAAAATTTTGGTCATCTGTGCTTGGCTCGAAACTCGAGTTTTTAATGTCATACTCGAGTTTTCATTTTGGAAAATGAAAACGTTTGAATTTTGAAGCCAAGTGAGAAAACTGGAGTTTTTACATTTCAAAACTAGAGCTTTTGAAACTGGAGTTTTCATTTCTTTTGAAAGATACTGAAGAGTCTCTTTGGCCTAAACTCGAGTTTTGAAACCAATACTTGAGTTTGTCCTAATGTAAAACTTGCAATGTTCTCTGTAAGGCCAAAACTCAAGTTTCCAAATGGAAACCACAGTTTTGCCTTTATCCATTCAAACTGAGCTTTTCTCTGTAAGGCCAAAACTCGAGTTTTGATCCTGAAACTCGAGTTTTGTCTCAAACAGCATGCTTTTACTTTCTTGAGACAAAACTTCAATCTTGATTTTACAATTAATTGTTAACATCAAAACCCATAGAGAACTAACATTCTCCCCCTTTTTGATGATGACAAGGCTTGTAAACCAGAATCTCTCTAGATTTTGAAAAACACTTTGAAAATTTTAAGCTTTGTGAAAAAGTTCTGCACAGAAGTTTTGTATAAATGATATTTAACATGTTGTTGACAAAACTATTGAAAGTTTTAATGCTTTAGTATTCATACTCCAGTAATTATATTTTTCAATTAGATGCAAAGCATAAATTCAATGTAATAACAACCAACAAGTTAATAATTTAAGCATTCTATTCATATAACAGAGTTAATACAGCTTGAGAATGCACAACTGTTAGAATATAAACTAGAAAATAAACACAGCAAGAAAACTTAGTCAGAAGATACAAAAAGTAGAACTTAATCAAAGAGTACACAAATCATTTTTCAAGTTCTGGTTTGCCGGCTGGCTTCTCTCCCCCTTTGTCATCTTCAAAAGTGGGTGGAGCTGAGATAGGGGAGTCATGGAGAGGATTAATGAGAGGAGTAGAGGGAGGCGAGTGATGAAGGATTTCTGTAGTTGGAGTAGCGAAGGTAGTTGATTGAACCATATTTTTATATGATTTTAATGATTAGATTGAGATTCTTAATGCATTTTTGTCATAGTTATTGAGCTTTAAATGCTTTTCTTATGATAAATTGATATTATGAGTAAATACATGAAATTAGAATTAAAAAGGGAAAAATTGTCAAATAAATTTTAATTACTCTTAATGATTGATTTTTCTAAGAATATTTGAAAAGATTAAATTAAATTAAAAAAAAAAGTTTGAATTCAAATTCTGGAAGTTTCTGAGTTTGCGTTTAGGTCCCTCTGCAAGTTTTAAATTTTTCATTTTGGTCCCTTGGTCAAAACGCACGTTTTGACCAAGGGAATTAATAGGTTTAGGGGAGGATTCGAACGAGAAAAAAGGCGAACTGGAAAAAGAAGGAAGGAAGAAAAACGTTGGCGGCTGGAGTTCTGGACAGGAAGAAGAAAAACGAACAGAACGAGGAGGGAGTAGCGCCGGAGACCAGGGAAATATCCGTCTTCTTCCTCCTTCATCCCCACCGTCGGACTGAACGGAAGAAGGAAAGAAAAAAAAAACGAACGGACGAAGAACAGAGGGCGGCTGGAGCTGGGGGACGAAAGAATCGGAGAAGGGAAGAATCGAAAGAAAAGAGAGTTTGAGCACCGAAAAAAGATCCCCATCTTCTTCTTCTTCATCGCCGGACTGAGTTGGAGCTGGCTGAAGTTTTTTTTTTCTGTAGTTTCCGAAGACTTTCTGCACTTTCCGGCGAGATTTCCAGATTCCGGCGAGATCTTCCCAGATTCCGGCGACTTGAATTTTCCGACGAGTATTTTCCAGATTCCAGTGACTTCTTCCAGCAAGCTATGAGTGGCTGATTTTTCTGTTCTTGGTGATGAAGACTTGTTCTTGAGCTCATTGGACTACATTAGGGGAGTTTTATCTATCTTACTATTAGTCTAGGATTATATATTTGAATTGCTAAATTTTGATATATGATTCTGGAACTGAGATTAATGGTAATTATCTCTGTTAGTTTGATATTTGTAGTTGAGATTGGAATTAGTGGTGTGATTTTTATATGTGTATGAATTTCTTTGTGGTGTCAATTAAGCTATGTTGATTAGCGTGGTATTGTCTAATTAATGTGGTTGATTTGCATCCTTGAAGGGCTGTTTAGCATTCAATTTAAGAAGTCTCATATTGCATAATTCCGATTTTAATTACACATTAAGTGGGCTAAAACAATTTCTCAAGGGATAGTAGTTAGCTATGGTTATAGGAGCTACTATTAATTGAGAATATTGGACTCAAGTGGTATCTTGAGGTTTTTCTTAAAACTTAATGAATTTTAACTCCCATGATCTTTTAAGAGCTAGGATAGTCATTTCTTCATTACCAAGAACATTAATCATTTAATCTTATTTTTATCCAAAGTATTTTTCCCATTATTTCCAAAAGAGAAAAAAAAATTAGGAATAGTTTCTTTATTTTTATTTATGCATTTTATGTAGAGAAAACTCTTTTAGGAACCCCAATTTTCTAACCATGTTCATATCACTTAGTTTATCTTAGGAAATTCAAAATAAATTTGGCTCCTTGATTAAGAGAACGATCCCGAGTTAATTGCACTGTATTGCATTTAATTCGTGGTAAATAGTGATTCGACCCCGAGGCGACTAAGGTTGAGTCGAATCAGTAGTGGGAAGTCTTTCTGTGGTAGGGGAAACTAGAGAAAAGGTAGTGATTGGAGAAGTGGTGAAGGCAAATGGTGAGGAAAAAGAGGGTTCACCAGTAGGGCTAGAGTGACTGGGTCCAGGTTGGTGAAAAGTAAGGACTTTGTCTAATTTTTCACCGATAGCACCAATAGTGACCATGATGGTTGAGAGCTGCACAGTATGATTCGACACACTTTCTTGCAACTTTGTTAACTTGCCTTTAGAGCATCCTGGTCTTTTACCACCTCATTAATGAAATTGGTCATTTCAGCTACCATCTTTCCTATTTGGATTTCGATTTTTGCAGCTAATGCATCTACAGCAGCATCTACTATAGACTTGATTCTAGAATCGAGATTAGATGACACAGTGGATTGAGGAAGGGATTGCGCTTCCTGAACACGAGAAGTTCTAGCATAAGATGCTCGAGATTGAGAAGTAACTCTTGATTGGCTTGATCCCTCATTTTTAAAAGATATCTTCATGTAGTGTAGTTGAGATTTTCCAAATGCATAAGTGAGCTGTAGAGAATCAGGTGTACCAAGATACCAGATTTTGTGGTAGAATAGGATAACTGAAACAAGTGGTGTAAATGATATATGTGATAGTCGTCGAGAGGTAAACCTGAATTTGACAATCTCCTGAAAGATCCAATGGCCGAGATTGATAGGACTTTGTTAACAAAGGCTGCAAAGAGGGGATAATCCTTCTGAGTGAAGTGAGTGTAACTTCCTCCTTTTTGAACAAAGTTTTGAGAATATATGTACCAAAGCGCCCTATGGATAGGTGGCATGGAACTTGGTTTAAATGAAAGATGATGTGACATTGCTTCTAGAAACGGTTCATTAGGCACAAGAATTTTAGAGATTTCCCTATTTGTATATTTTGTGGAGGAAGGTTGAGGAGGATTATCAAGTTTGAGAATTGAATTGATAATCGAGGCAGGGATTGAAAATTTTACTCCCTTAACACTTGTAGAAACTCTCTCCTCAATTAACTCTCCATCAGAATTGAGGAGATTATCATAAGACATGTTGAAATAAAAGATTCGGACAATGTTGGGAGGAGTATTTGCTTAGCCAAGGTGACATGTCTAGATGACATTCGTCCTTTAGTTTGGCCAGATCCACAGACACCACTGGGAAAAATTCTTTCTTCATAAAAGTATCTTTAAATTTCTCAGTTAAAGCAGTGGGAATTACAGTAGTAGAGTTGACAAAACCTTAAGGAAGAGAATCATGGTTATATATCTCTTCAATTGTGTTGACTACAAATTGATTCTCCTCGGTTTGTGTAACATCCCACCTTAAAAACAGCGGAATTTTTTTTTAAAACATTGATCAGAGTAGAGCAATTTTGCAAAACGAGTAACTGAACCTTTATATTACATAACCACAGTGTAAGTGTACTTATACAGTCATCTACTATCCACAAGGAAACAGCCCTTAACTAGGCACATAAAACTAAAGCCATAAAACTCCTTCTGCCATCCTACTCCAGCTGCCTGCCCCTATCCTTAACCCTTGGTTCGCCCGAACCTGAAGCTACAGCTGAGATCCAATTACCGTTTGGATCTCATGTAACGGTTAACCTTATGCTCAAATAAAACAGTATATGGATAACAACTATTTAACAACACATAACAGCAGTAAATCACTACATAAGCACACAGCAGATGTATGATCACAACAATGACAAAACATAAGCACAAAGTAGTATGTAAAGTCCCACAACATGTCTGCACATAACCAGTGCCACGACGGCCCATCGTGTCCTCAGCGCTAGGAAAACCCAACGGCGTTATGAAGATTATAACCCGTATAAAGCTGTATGTAAAACCGACAACCCTAGACAGAGCTTCGGTATATAAGCATGTCTATCACATATATGTATATGAGCAGCATAAGTGTTAAGGTTACAATACGCGTCTGTACCTCCGTTGACGGTTTCTGGCACTTTCGTCAAAGTACGGCACGTTTGACAGCGGCACGACAGCGGAAACAGCGGTTCGTGGTTTCAGATACCCTAGAAGGATAATATCACCGATATGAACATTTGGAATCATAATAGGCATTTTAGGTACAAATTACCATTTTGCCCCTAGTTGATCACTTAGTGGAATTTTGTCAGAGCTTCGCTATTTTGACTTTAAACTCTCAAATTTTGCTATAACTTTTTCTCTAAGATATTTCTATGATAAATATCATATTTATTACTAAAACATGATATCTAAGTTAACTAGAAAAATTGGAGACTACTCTAGCAATTCTATTATAACTACCAAAAGAACTACTTAAGATACAGATTAAAGACTGAAGAACTTACTCAGAGCTTCGCTATAAATTTCTCCGGACTCCTCCTTCTTCCTTCCTCTCCCAAGTTTCGAAATCATCAAGAGGATTTGGTGTGAGAATTCCAAATGAAAGGGTGGCTATTTATAGAAAAACCCAATGGCATTTTCGTAATTTCGCTGAACTTTGTCTGGTTGAATTCTGACCGTCGGATCGCACTTTTTTGAAGTGGCTTGATCTTGTTCATACACATCTTGGCCGACCTTCCCCTCCCCCAAAGAGAAAAATGATGACATCATCATGCTTATGTCATCTTGCTTTATGAGCTTTTATCCGATAAAGCTCCCGGTTTGGTGTTCTAATCGCGTAATCCTGGAAAATCTCAAAATTCCGGAAGCAACACTCTGAAGGTCTTTTCTTCTTCTTTGAGAACACTGGATTTTCCTAATCTTATACTCTCATTGAGGACATTCCGTTATCTGCCGAAAATCCTCGGTATTCGCTACCTATTACAAAAATAACTTCTGCCGGCGCCAACTTTTGGATAAAAATCCACTGATCAATAATATACTCTGGTCCTAGTAACCTAGTTCATGGTTTTCTAGGTAGGATTTTATTTCTACCCGTGGTCATTTATCCTGTTCACTTTTTATTAATATAATATTATTTAATTAAAATTAACACATGTCTTATTCTTATATTATTATTATTTTCCATCATCCTTATCTTTTCCCCCTAAAAATTTTGGTTGACTCACACACATATATATATTTATTATCTTTTCCTTCCTATTTAATCAAATATCCCATTTTTCTTGCATTTATTTTTTCCCAAAATTTTCCTATTGGTTCATAAGCAATTACATGAATTTAGGCTTCTATAATTTCTTGAATAATCCTAAGCCATTGATCTTTACTTCTTAAGATTACATCTTAACCATTATTATTTATTTAATTTGGCCAAAAATTTCGGCCCTTAATAATAATTATTTATATTTATTTTATTTTTCATGTTTCCTAAATTTCTATAATCTTATAAAATTCTGAAAATTAATTAATTACTCCCTTAATAATTTCTAATAGTTTTCTTAATTAAAACTAATCATTTTCTCACAACAATTTTATTGACATTAATAATTTAAGCTCCATGCAAATTATCAAAAGTCATAGAGTCAATTTTAGTCTTAGAATACTTTTTAATTTTCCTTCTTTTTATTTTCATAGGAAATAATTTATTAAATTGTCTAAATTAAGGATAATATGCTTTCTAAATTTTTAATAATTGTTTCATGCCTTTTTGAATTTTTCTTAATTCTCCTCAAGGTGCTTTATGGCCTTAAGGTGCATTTTTCACATTTCCGCCAATAAATTTCCTCTAATTTTCTTAGTGTTTCCCTTTGAGCATAGACTAATCATATAACATGTTGAGACCGAAATCTTCATAAATGGTCATTTTTATTATTGTAGCATAATATTCCAGATAATAGTTATCCGGGTATTACAGTCTGCAAATGAGCTTGTTCTTGCCCAGAGGCTTTGTTTTTTGGCATTCTTGGTCTTTTTCTTCTTTGGTCGCGCAAGACCTTCATCAACCTTCTCTTTTCCTTTGCCTTTAACAGCTTCTACTTCGTGTTTCCTTTTGGATCGGCCCTCAGACGAAGGTTCTTGGATTGAAATTCCTTTGGCTTTGACGGATGGTGAAGATGCAGGAATGCCAGGAATACGACGATCAATACCAGTTTCAAATCTCCTAGGCATTGCTTTTTCTTGACAAGGTCTATGAACATGAATGAATTTAACCCCATATTTATAGCTATTCCTAATATTTAGCCGAGAATTACGATAGTTAAAATAATAAATCTAACCTTTTTTTTTAGTTTCAACGATTGTTTTTTAAAAACCAATCGTTGAAAGTCTTTTTTTTTTTAATTTTTGAGTTTTAACGACTGGTTTTGGAAAACCAGTCGTTGAAAGTCATATATATATATATATATATATATATATATATATATATATATATATATATTCCATATTTATAGATATTCCTAATATCTAACCTAGAAATTTGATAGTTCAAATAAGAATTTTGACGTTTTTTTCTTTTTGAATTTCAATGACTGGTTTTGCAAAACCGGTCGTTGAAAGTCTTTTTTCTTTTTAATTTTTGAGTTTTAACAACTGATTTTGGAAAATTAGTCATTGAAAGTCAAATATTTTGTTTCTCCCATATTTTATATATATATATATATATATATATATATATATATATATATTATAATACCATATTTATAGATATTCCTAATATCTAGCCTAGAATTTTGGAGTTTTTTTTTTCTTTTTGGATTTCAACGACTGTTTTTTAAAAACCCGTCGTTGAAACTTAAATTTTTTAAGTTTTAACGACTGGTTTTGAAAAACCAGTCATTGAGAGTCTTTTTTTTTCAGTTTCGACGAAATGATTTTGATAAACCAGTCGTTGAAAGTCAAATATTTTTTTATCCCATTTTATATATGATAAGTATATATTTTATAATTAAATAAGTATAGATTTTGAGATATTTTAGATTGAATTTATTAATATTTTATACTTATTTAATTATCTTTTATATACTTTGCTATCTTTTAATTAATATAGGATAAAAAGATATTTTGATATAAAATCTATTTCATATCCTATTTTATTTTGAAGTGGATCAGATATTAGAAGAAAATAATGAAATAGGATCAAGATGCAAGGATTGTTGCAACAATTATCTATTATATGATCTTATTTTGAGGGATAAAGATGTGGGTCCACGTAAGGAATAGATTAAAGATTGATTGTTGCTGGAGATACACTCACATGAAAATCAAAGAAAGAGATATCAAGATCGAGCAAAAGGTGCGTGGGCCCCACCAATTAAATGAGAATTGAAACCCTAAACATCTTCTATTAAATGAAGATTAGAGACGCAAGGATGCAACACGAGATACGATTGGCATGACTTGTTTGATCATATGAGTCATATATATACTGCAACAAACTATAAATAATATTACATATTGACATCCATTGAAGAACCATAAGATTCTTCATGAATAGCCAACATATTATTTAAGAATTATTATGTGCTGCTTGTTCTCAAATAAAATTGACTATGAAAATATGAAAATATCATTGGTCATGATTAGTATTAGATCTCTGTATTTCTGGAAATATATTAAATAAAATTATGTGGGCCTATTGACATAGCAAGTAAACCATACAATTGTTCAATAAATTTGAAAGATGCATCTATAAGATGGTTACGTGTGAGATTACTATTAGTTTGCAACTTGAAGTTTGCAAGAATGTTTATATAGATAATTATGATAAGTGCACAATTTCCTGATTTTACGATCTAGAAATGTATTAAAGCCTCCATAAATAAGTGGATCAATAGAGAAAAAAAATTTATATTTCAATTCATGTTGGAACATTTAATCTTACATATTGCAACACTTATATACATCAAGCCAACAAAATTTTCCTAGTAAAACTGACTTTTGGTCATGAGCTAGACAAATTCCATCTTAAAATGTTTGAATGTGCAATGCTTATTAATCCACTGCAATGCACATAAGATGGATATAAAAAGCAAGTTGAGATAAATGTACGGTAAGGGCCTCCTTCTTTTTGTTTGTCTCTGAATAAAATAAAAGGATAATTTCTAAATGAAACAAATAAATTTAGGAGACTTATATTTTATGATTAGTCAATTGTCACTTGACATTGTTTTCTTAACATGAAGGGCGTAAATTGAATAGCTAAAAAAGAGAATATCTAGAATGTATTATTAGTATTAAATATATATCCTCAAATATAGATGTATGAACCAGGAGTTCATCAGGCTATGCATTCGTGAAATATTATAAAATTGCCGGATGGAATTACTAACCTAAATAAGATTTACTAAATCTTGTATTCCAGCTAAAAATGCTCTAATTAGTATAAATACAAGTGAGACATCCTTGAAGTATGAGAAACTATTCGGTTCCAAATATAAATATTTTGGATAAATTGGAGCATATAATTAAGATGATCACGTTAAGGAGGTAGGTATTTCAGAAGAGTGTTAAGACATAACGAATTACAAAAACCTTAAGAGAGGTTCAAGTACCTAAAAAGTAATATAGATCTTGCTAAGTTATGTCACAACTATAAAAATGGAACCGAAAAGATTAAATAGTCAACAATAATTTTGAAAATAATATCATGTGATCAAATGATGATATTATAAAGCTATGTCTTAAGAAATAGACATACAGATGATTGACTAAAAGCAAAAGTGAAAAATTGAAAAAGACACAAATATAATTATATTATAATAGTTAAGGACCTGCGGTCCAATTTGAGATATAAGTATTGTAACACCCCATTTTTATAAACGTTTCCATAGAGCTTCTGATCAGAGTTGAGCATTGAAATTTTTTTTTTCAAAATAAAGAGTAACTGAATAACATTGTCTGTGGTGTATCTAGTTGATCATTCAATAGTACATTCATCCGAGTGCTTAATACACCTAAGTACATATCAAAATAATAACGTCTCCGCTTGGTTCTTATGTCGGCTCCTTACCCTTGTCCTTGATTCTGGTTCCCTGAGATCCTGAAGCTAAGGCAAGAGCTGAGGTTCAATACCCATTGAACCTCATGTAACGGTTAACCTTATGCTTATGTAAACAGTATATGATAGGTATCACATAAAAAGAACACAATCACAATTTCAAATTCTTAACAACATGTAAGGCAATAACAAAACACAGTCACTGCAATATGTATATTATCCCAGTCTGTAACATCCCAAATTTTCAAAAGTGGAATATTATTTTTTCATCAAAAATCATTTCAAATCATCAGAGTAAAGTATTTGAGCGGAAGAGTAACTGATATATATTTAAAATGCCATAAGTCTGGCTGGAAACAATAGCGGTATAAGAACCGAGTATTTCAAAAGTAATATACAAAACAAAAGGAAGGCCTTTGCCGGATCAACGACGGGTATTCTTCCACCGAGTCTTTAAGCATGTTGCTTCCCCTTTTCCTCCGACACCGGTTCTCCCGTCCCTGATGCTATGTAAAGAGCTGAGGTCCTATGCATACGGACCCCAGGTAACGGTTAACCTCATATTTACATATACGGTACAAAATCACAGCAAATGAAACACTTCCAAATATGTCACCAACTATGTCACTCCCAGTGAATGCAAATGTACCGCTCCCAGCGAAATATACCACTCCCAGTGAAAACAGATATATCACTCCTAGTGCATGCAGATGTACAGATATCCTTTAACAACAACATGTATTCAAACAACACACCGCAACCATCATACAACACACATACCACATATACACATACTGTAAATATCAGAGTTAATGTTACAGTACGCGAACATACCTTCGTTGACGAGCGTTTAATATGTTGACGATATACTGTACTTTTGACGGAAAACAGCGGTACGACAGCGAAATGACAGCGGAACAACGGCGATGATAGCGGAAACAACGAAAACAACGGTTCGGTGTTCCGAGTATCCTATAAGGTTAATATCACTAATATGAGTATTTAGAACCAAAACGGGCATTTTAGGTACAAATTACCATTTTGCCCCTGGTTTGACTGTTCGGCGGAATTTCGCCAGTACTTCGCCATCTTGACCCTAATCTTCCAGAATTTCCACATATCTCTAACTCTATGATGGTTTTCAAAATTAATACCTTAATTACCCCTAGAACATGATTTCTAAACATACTTGGAAGATTAAAGATCAATCTAGCAGTTCTACTACAACTACCGAAAGAGACACTAAAACTAAAGACTAGGGACCGAAGAACTTACTCAGAGTTTTGCTATGAACTTCTTACTCCTCTTCCAAAGCTTCTCTCTCTAACTTCTCTCTAGGATTGTAAGTGAATTGGTGAAGAATGAAGAGGAATGATGGCCTATTTATAGAAAAGCCCAATGGCATTTTCGTAATTCCTTTGAACTTTGTCTGATCAGTTTCTGGCCGTTAGATCGCACTTCTTGGAGGTGGCAAGATCTTGGCCTTACACCTCTCAAGGATGATGTCATCCCTGCTGCATCATCAAGCCTTATGTCATCTTGCTTTATCAGGTAAAATTCCTGGTTCGGTATCCTGATCGTGAAATTTCGTAAAATCTTAAAATTTTGGGAACAACACTCCGAAGGTCTTTTCTTCCTCTTCAAGAATACTGGGTTCTTCTACCCTTATACTCTCAGTAAGGACATTCCGTTATCTGCCGAAAATCCTCGGTATTCGCGACCGGTTACAGAAATAACTTCGGTCGGTACTAACTTCTGGATAAAAATCCACTGACCAATAATATATTCTGGTTTTTCCTAACTCATTCCCAGAATCTCACAACGGAATTACTTTCTATCCGTGGTCATTTATCCTGTTCATTTTCCCTCTGATTATTATATTATTATCTAATTAACACATGTTTTAATTATATTATTATTATATTTTTTTTCTTTTTCTTCTAATTGTCGTTTTTATTTATATATCTATATTTATTTTAAGTAATTTTCACCTTTTTCTCTTTATCTTATGTCTAAACAATTAGCCATTAATTATCTAATTAATCACTTACTAATTGTTGACAATTTTCTTAATTAGTAATAATTATTATCTCACAACTATTTTACTGAAATTGATAATTTATGCATTATGCAAAATATTAAAAACCATGGGGCAATTTATGTTCCCCAAAATGATATTTAATTTTGCCTTATTATTTTCCAAGGAAAATAATCTCATAAATTACCTAAATTAGAGACAACATACTCTCTAATTTTTAATAAATATTTAGTTGCCTTTTAGGATTTATCATAATATTCTCAGGGTATCTCATAACCCACAAATTCACTTAAGGATTTTTAGCTCTTTATTCCTCCTAATTTCATGAGAAATTACCTTTAAGAAATAAGGTAATTATTTCCCTAGTTTTGAGACCACCAATTCTCCTATTTTCAATAGGTATTTATTTGTCAATATAATATTCCAGATAAATAATTATCCGGGTATTACACAGTCTGCACTATTCACCAGTGCCACGATGCCCTATCGTGTCCTCAGCGCTAGGAAAACTTAACGGCGTTATCATGACCATAACCCGTATTCCATTCAATGTTTAAAGAGCAAATTTCAAAACAGGGTCTTAGCATGTGAGTACAACTATCATATATAAGCACATCATAAGCATAAGAGTTAATGTTACAATACGCATCCGTACATTTGTTGACGAGTTTTCGTACGTTTTGTCGGTCAGAATGCGATCACAATTATCCTATAAGGGTAATATCGCCTCTATTAATTCCCAAACATTATTCCAAGAGATATCTTGGCTACAAATGACAATTTTACCCTTGGTGGATTTATTTTTAATTATTCCCCCAAAATTTCGAAAAAAACGCTGGTTCAGCATTTCTGGGCAGAATTTTGTCCAACTTTGAAAAATCATAACTAATTCCAGAAAAATTGAAACGAGGATCCGTAAAATTTCCCGAAATCCTTGGGATCTCTGTTTTCGAGGAAAAATACTAGAACTTATCCAGAATTCAAGAAAAATTCCCAGTTTTAAAGTTTCAAATCTCTGCCCAGAATTTTCCCCAGAAAACGTGGCTTATCTTCAGAAATTTTTATCTCTTTGCACAAATCTTCAAATAACACACTCTAGGTATATTTGGAAAGCCCTATATGTCTATTTTAACCATGAATTTATTCAGAATTTTAGAACCTCATTTTCTTCATAAAATACTAGTGTTTTTGCTACTGGCTCCTGAAATTGCTAACTGATGAAATTTCGCCAGAGCTTCGCTATTTTGATCATAATCTTCCAAAAATTTTTGCTATACTTCTTTTTCATCATTTTTTCGAAATAAAGGCAATGGAAATCATAAAAGCATGAGAATAACACTATAATTGGAAGATTAAAGATCAAAATAACATTTCTACTAAAACTACATAAGCTAAGAACTAGAACTAAAAACTAAAAGCTTCCTTACCTCTTGAAAAACCTTGCTTCTTGCTCTTGAAGCTCCTCCACTCACTTCCTCACTCTCTAAATTTTAGCTTGTGAATTGGTGAGGAATTATGAAGCATGAAGCCTCTATTTATAGCAAAACATGAGTTAACTACCTAGCAACTTTCACTTGATCTTAACCATTGTATTTAACTTAGTAAAAAAGTTTTAATCTTACCCCTACACCTCAAAAAGAAACCGCTACCTCCCCCCCCCCCAAATTTCTTAGATTTTTGGTTCATCTCTTAGTTACTCCAAATGTTAATTTAGTTAGGTGTAAGTTGGTGTTTTTATTCAAGATTTAACTTTATTTTACAACTCTTCATTTTATGGCTTAATTAATGGTTTCCTGAAACTTCCTAAATCACTTAGGTAGGAATCCCAAAAGTATACGAAAATGACTTTGGGAATAACCAAGTTCAAGCTCATAATTTACTAATTTCAAATATCTACTTATATTTAATACTTATTTCAAATATTTCAAGATATGATTTAATTTCTATGGATTCTCATTTATTTGTATATGATTAAATAATAAACTTGCTACTTAAGTTTTACTTTGGATTTCAATCCATTATTCACCTTGGTTTAATCTTGGGTATTTCTACTATGCACACACACATACACAACTCTTAGACACACACACACATACACACGCCACCCCCTCCCCCGTTCTTCTCTCTCCTTTATCCTCTTCCAATTCAATAAATTCAAAGCCTCTAAAGTCTTCATAAGTACAATTATCCTCTTCTAAACTTTAATGTCCATTTATCATTTGATTAGCCCATGTGTTTGTATGTTTATTTAAAAACAATTTCCTCTTATTTGTTGCCCAAGCTAAAACCGTCCCCTCCCCTTCATCCTTTTGATTATCAATTTATGTTTTAATGTTCTCACAACTCAAGAAGAAAAATCTCTCATTGGTCCAATTTAATTTCACAAGGATTTAAGATTAAGGGTTAATATAATTTGGTTCTTCCATTTATTTGTGTAATTTATTTATCCCTGATTAAAAAGGAATTTTCGCCCCTTAGTGAGAAATTAGGAATAATTAGTTAAATCCTGATTTTAATCTCTAACATAGTGTTTTATATGGTAACAAGCTAAATTAGTTTTTTTAGACTCTTAAATTCTAGGAATAATTGCCTATGAATAAAAATAAATACAACACCAAAATTTGAGACCTCATATTCACCTATTTAAAATAGGTATTATTTATGGAAATATGATATTTAAGTAGATAATTATCCGGGTATTACAAGTATGTGGTGATTTTCAGAAAGTCTAATATGATTATGATGAGATATATAATTTTGTAGTAGATACAATAATTTTGTATATATTATTAGCCTGACAGTTTATGAAAGAAAAATTAAGCGTTTTTAACCACATGACTCACTAAATTATGCAACTTGCATAAGAATCTTCAAAGGATCCAAAATGCCATAAGCATATACAAAGATCATTTAGCTTGCAAAATATGTATTATTTGATATTCAAGAAATACCTTATGAGAATATTTAGAGATAACTATATTCATATAGCATTATGTAATAATATAATGACAGTACATTTTGAAAGCGGAGCAAATCACTAAGGGGGAATGAATTGTGGATTTTAAAAATTCCTTTCTAAGCGCTCTGAAACTTGAACACAAAATAGAGCAAAACAGAGTAAGGGAAGAAGAAGCAAGACACAACAAGATTTATACTGATTCGGTCTAACCTCTTGACCTACGTCCAGTCCCCAGACACTCTAGGATTTTCACTATCACTTAGAATCAGTTACATACTCTGTACTCGAAATTATCCTCTCGCCAAGATACATTTCCCCTTACAAGTTGTAACCTGATATTCTCAATCTAAAAGTCCTATCACTTGATATTCTTACAATAAATTATTTCAATAAATGAGACTCTCTCTAAGAGTGGATAATAATAAACACTAAAGTACAAATGTATCAAAAGATACTTTACAGTAGAAAACTAAAAGAGTAGTTGGAAACTTGAATGATTTTTCTTTTCTATAGATTGGTTGTTAAGAAGACTTGAATGCAACTCCTTATATATGAAAAGAGCATTAAATGACCATTGGATTCTTCAATGTAACCGTTGGAGACATTAGAGTAGCTATTAGGATCACTTTGGTCTCTTCTCTCTCTACTCTTCAGTAAATCCATCTGCACCGAAGTTTATGGTTGACTTCTTTTGAATTAAATCCATTGGAAGAGCAGCTTCTTGATAGGGAAAGAAAACATTAATCCCTTAGCAACATGTGTAGAATGATTGTCCAAAAAGATACAAGCTTTCTAGACTTTGCAATAAATGTACTGACGTCACTTTTTGCTTTTAGCTAAATCCTCATTTTATATTAGTTAAACCATTTGAAACTCACTCAAAAACTAATTAAACTTAGTTAGAAATAGTAATAAGTAATGATAAGAAGTGTGAAGATCGAACATGAAGATTTCACAAATTTGAGTAAATTGATTTTCAAACTGGGCCACACAAACTTGAGTTTGTTCATCCAAACTGGTGTTTGTAACTTTGCTTCAGAAGGCCAAACTCGAGTTTCCAAATCCTAACTCAAGTTTAGTTCTTCCATAGAAGAACGTCGCAATTTGAGCTTTGAAGTATATTTTGAACATATGAACAAACTCAAGTCAATTAGGGACTAACTTGAATTTGTACTTTTGAAGAGAAAATAAGCTTAAGTCCACAAAGCTTAAAACTGGAGTTTTCAAAAATTTAATTGAAGTTTTCAAAATTATATAAATAGAGCATAGCTCTCTGCTTGGCACAAACTTGAGTTTCCTTTAAAACTGAAAACCCTTGAAAACTCTTTGCCAAAAGAAAACTAGAGTTGGCTAAAACAAATTGGAGTTTCCTCAAAGTGAATAAAACTTGAAAACTCTCTGTCAAGCCCAAACTTGAGTTTACAAAGATAAACTCAAGTTTTCTCAAAACTATGGAAAACTTAGAAAACTCTTGGCCAACTGCAAACTGGAGTTTGCTCAAGATGAGAAAGCATTAAGACTCTCGGCCAAGCACAAACTTGAGTTTGAAAACCTTAACTCGAGTTTGGTCAAGTTCACAAATTTTTGTAAGTTCTCTGAAAGACACAAACTCAAGTTTGCAAAAGCAAAGTGGAGTTTCTCTTACTTCAAAAAATATTGAAAGTTCTCTGTTTGGTGTAAACTAGAGTTTGTAAAACAAAATCGAGTTTGTCTTAATGTGAAAAAACTTGGAGTGAACTCTGTATCTCACAAACTTGAGTTTGTCTACGCAAACTCAAGTTTGCCTTAGTTCATAAAAATTGAGCTACTCTTTGTCAAGTCCAAACTCGAGTTTGACATCCAAAACTCGAATTTGCCTTTGACAATAAGTTTTTCAACTTACCAAAGACAAACTTCATCTTGAGTTTACAATTGTCAATTATCATCAAAACTGTAATACCCTAGAAATCCTACTTAGGATAAGTATCATAATTTAGTAAATGATACCTATTGAAAATAGATGAATTTGTGGTCTCAAAACTAGTAGAATAATTACCTTATTTTCTAAGGTGATTTCTCATGAAATTAGAAGGAATAAAGAGATAGAAATTTCTAAGTGAAGTTAAGGGTTATAAAACACTCTGAATATTGTGAGCAATCCCAAGAGGCAACTAAACATTCCTTAAAATAGGAGAATATGTTGTCTCTAAATTTTTAACTGATTTATCATCATATTTAGGGAAATTTTCTTTGGATTCTAATAAATCCAAAATTCAATTTCCTAAATCTTATTAAGGATCATAAAATATAACCATTTAAAATCATCGAAGGATGGTAAAATCAATTAGAGGAAATTAGTAACAATTATTGGGCAATTGAAATTGCAATAATTGAGATACTTTATTAATTTTTGAAATTTGTTAATAATTAATTTATAAAGGTCATAATTAAGGATCAAATGATATTTAGAAGCTGAGATTAAATTAGAAACTTGTCAAATTTTGGTAATTAAGCTTGGTAACCCCTAAAACACTATACTATCAATAGTAACCAAGGATTCACTAATTCTCTCTCTAACTAATGAAAGTGGCGAAGATATTGTATTAAAGAATTTATATAAACCCTTAATCTTAAATTCTGGTGAAATTACTTGAAGATTTTTCTTCCTAAGGTGTGAGAGCAAATAAAATGTAAATTGATAATTAAAAATTAGGGGGAGGGGGACGAAATTACTAGGGAAACAAGAAGGGAAATTTTTGTAATAATAATACAAATACATAAGTCAATTGCTTGTGAGAGAAGATTAGTAGAAACTTGGGGAGCAAGTAAAAAAACTTGGGAAGCAAGTAATTGTTAATCAAATGCAAATCAAGGAGAATTCATAGAAATTAAATCATATCTTGAAATATTAGAACTAAGTATTACATATAAATACATATTTGGAATCAGTGAATTAAGAGTTTCAACTTGGCTATTTCCAAAGTTATTTTCGGTTACTTTTAAGATTCATACCTAAGTGTTTTAGAAATTAAAAATCACCATAAATCTAGTCATAAAATTAGGATTACAAAAGTGAAATTGGATTTTGAATTAAAACACCAACTTAGGCCTAACTAAATTAGCATTTGGGAGTAAATAGGAGATGAAGCAACAACTTAAGAGCTAAGGGGGAGGGTGGACGTTTTTGGTGAGTTGTAGGGGCAGGATTTTTCCCTCTTCTCCAAGTAAAGACCAATGGACAAGATCAATTCAAGTTGCTTGGAGGCTACTCATGTTTTTGGCTATAAATAGAGGCTTAAGGCAACACAAACTCCTCACCAATTTCTCAAGCTACAACTGAAACCTTAGAGTGTGTGGGAGAGAGTGAAAGAGCTTCAAGAAGTAGGAAGCAAGGTTCTTCAAGAGGTAAGAGAGTTTTTAGTTCATAAGTTCAAGTTCTTAGTTATGAAATAGAAATACTAGAAATGTTGTTTTGATCTTCAATCTTCCAAATATAGTTTTATTTTCATGTTTTTATGGGTTCCACTGTCTTTATTTCGAAAATTTGATGAAGAAGAAGTTATAGCAAAATCTTTGGAAGATTAGGATCAAAATAGCGAAGCTCTGGCGAAATTTCAGCAAATAGAAACTTCTGGAATCAGTAGTAAAAATGCTAGTATTTTATGATGAAAATGATGTTTTAAAATTCTTGGAAAATTCATGATAAAATTATACATTTAGGGCTTTCCAAATATATAAAGAGTGTGTCAATTGAAGTTCTGTGCAAAAAGATAAAAATCCCAGAAGTTAAGCTACATTTTCTGAGCGAAATTCTGGGCAGCGGTTTGAATTCTGGGAATTGGGAATTATCCATGAGTTCTGGGTAAGTTCCAGTATTTTTCCTTGAAAGTAGACATCTCAAGGATTTCGGAAAATTTTACAGATCCTCTTTTCGATTTTTTTGGAATTAGTTATGATTTTTCGAAGTTAGGCGAAATTCTGCCCAGAAATGCTGGATCAGCGTTTTTTCCGAAAATTAGGGAATAAATTGGAAAATAAATCCACCAGGGGTAAAATGGTCTTATATAGCCAAGATATCTCTTGGAATAATGTTTATGAATTAATAGAAACAATATTATCCTTATAGGATATCCCTGAATACGTTCTGACCAACTGTCGCACCCTATTCCGCCAGAAGTACCGTATAGCGTCAAACGAAGGTACGTCCGCGTACTGATAACTTTAACTCTGATGTTTATGGTATGCATGTATGTGGTATGTGTGTTGTATAGGGTACGTTTGCGTATTAGTAACACTAACTCTGATGTTTACTATATGCTTATATGTGCTATGTGTTTGGTATGTTTATATGAGATAGCTGATAGCTCGGTGATATGTTCATGTACTGTTGTTATGATTACGCTTGTTGGGTGTGAAATGCTTGGTGTGAAACAAGTGCTAGGTGTGAAATGTATACTAGGTGTGACATATCTGCCAAGGGGCTTATATGCCAGGGATACATTTGTCTAAATGCTTATGAACTGTTTATGTTTGTAAATATCTGTGATCCATATATGGTATATATAAACATGAGGTTAACCGTTACCTGAGGTTCAATGGGCATTGAACCTCAGCTCTTAACATAGCGTCAGGATCAGAAGAACCAAGGACGGAGGATAAAGGGAAGCGCAAGCAGGACACATAGTAGACCCGGCTGAAGATTTCCTTTGACATTCTAGCGGAAGCCTTCCTTTTGTTGTTGTACATCCCTTTTGAACCACGCGGTTACTACACCGCTATTGTATTCAGCCAGACTTATAGCATTTTGAAATATAAGTATCAGTTACTCTTCCGCTCAAATGCACTACTCTAATGATTTTAAATGAAAAATAAATTATTTCGCTTTTGAAAATTGGGATGTTACAAAAACACATAGAGAACTAACACATCTTAGCACAACAAGCAAAGGCGAGCATGCACTAGGAGCAAGAGGTGCATTTTCGAAAATTAAGAGACATGGACATGTGGCAGCTCATGTAACACCCCTAATTCCATACTACTTGTCTATGTATATAAACACTTAGTATATATGAATATCATCAGAGTAGAGCGATAGAGCATATGAATGAGTAATTGATACATATTTGTGGCTACAAATTTAAACTAATTGTGTCATATCCAGTCGATATAATAATGATACAATAATCCGAGTATTTAAATACTAAATATCTAACAATACAAATACATTCCAAAATAAAAACTCTAGCTGAATCTTAACATGTGTATCTTACCCTTTATATCGACTCATGATCCTCCAGATCCTGAAGCTAGAGTCAAGTATGAGATTCAATACCAATTGAATCTTAGGTAACAATTAACCTTATATTCAAATAATAACAATATATATGACAGATATTTATTACATTTAGTAACAACAATACATAGCACACAATAGATGTATGTTAACAAGAACAATAATACATAACACACAGCGGATGTAATATTAATAGCGTTTACACTCACCGGTACCATGAATCCACGTGTCCTCAGCGTTAGAAAAACATACATGTGGTATTATCATGACTATAATCCACATAAAGCTGAATCCACAGCTTAACTGAATGTAAACAAATATGTGACCTAAAACCAAGTCTTAGTCACAATGCATGGTGTCACGCCCAACCCTAAGGACCTCTATTTATCAGAGTTATCACACACAGGCATCGAGATGATTTGGATGACTTAATTACAGAATAAAAGTTTTTGAAAATAACTTAGTTTGAAAACATGAGGATAAATTTTTCGGGATTCGAATCTATCCTATAGTCAAATATTAATACAGTAATCCCAAAAATAACAGACAAATAATAAACGAATTAATACAGTCTAGCTCCTTGTATTATTACAGAAATCTCTTCTGTTGTAACCTTTACAACTTACAACTGTATCTTTCCTCTTAATCCCAATCCATCACATGTCTCTTTCATACAATTTGGAGTTTAAATGAATGAACCCCAGGGGTAACAATTAATCTCATATGCAAGTATGAAATATAAATGACAACATAAACATGTTATCCATAGAATAATTCACAGTATCAAATTTTACCGAAACCGCAGTTAACGGCCAAGGACCACAGCCCTTCATTCACAGTAAACAAGTCGTATCATAACCACAGTTAACGACCAAGGACTGCAACCCTTCATGACACCCAGCACTGTCTTAGGACACACAGCCCATAATTTTAGGACACACAGCCTTATGGGACACGCAACCCCTAATCCATAGCTAGGATATAAACATGTAAACCATCTAGCAAACATGATCAGTTAGACATGAATACTTACATACAAGCTAACAAAATAACAATTACCCACCTCAAATTTGAATCCTTAACTTTGTCCGAAGGTGTTGGGATCGGTAGAGATGTCAAGGTCTGCCTAAAACGTTTATTATTGTCGTTAGTCACTTACTCGAATCGCAAAGAAACTAACTACGCGAATTAATTTAGAGGATTAATAATGGTTATTAATCCCTTAAAAATTTCCCTATTAATAATAATAATAATAATAATAATAATAATAATTATTATTATTATTATTATTATTATTATTATTATTATTATTAACCCTAATAATAATAATAATAATTCCTCATTTATTAGTATTATCATTCCTTCCCAATAATAATACTCCTTTAATAAATAATAATATTATTTATTCATTTATTTTATCGTCTATTCCATTTCCTAATAATAATAATATTTATCATCATCATCCTTATTTTACCATTCATCATTATTTTTCCACAATTATTTTAAATTCCCAGAGACCATCTTAACATTTTAAGTTAGGCGTTTATAAATACTAATCATCGTATAAACTATAATATTTCTCATGGATTTCCAAAATATAATGTTTCATAATATATTATTATAGAAATAAAACCTTGAGTTTAATAATTTCTAACACAAAAAAAAAATTATAAACAAAAAATTTGAATTTAATAAATAGTAGCTCCAAGATATATATATACAGCAAGAACTTTCTCTTTCCATATATGCTTTATATATATATATATATATATATATATATATATATATATATATTCATGAGGCATGCCACAAGTGTATGTGCTTTCTGTTGTAACCAATTATATATATATATATATATATATATATATAGTGTCAGGATTATATATATGAGGCCAGAAAATTTATATATATAGATATTATAAATTAACTTTCTGGTTTTAATATATATCTTTCTCACCAGAAAAATTATATATGCCTCAACTATATATATGTGTAACGTGGAGTATGCCTCATGCTGCATATATATATTTGATTCATGATGAATGCTGCAGCGTTTTTTTTTTTAAAAAAAAAAAAAAAGCTTGGTAGGTGTATATGTATGCACTTGCACACACACAAGAAACTATATACAATAGTTTGACCAAAAAAAAAAACTATATACAATAGCATACACACACATAGACATGTGCATTTACATATATATATGTGTAGCACAATTATCCTCTTTCATCCTTATCTTTTCTGCATCAATGACAGTAAGTTTTTTTTTTTTTCTTTCTTTCCTATATATTCATCTATTCCCACGACATGCTGCCCTTATCTGGTGTGACACCAACTTTTACAATGCAAGCAGCGATTTCTTGACTCTTTCCTATATATATATTAAACACTTCCTCTGTAATGAAAATATACTCACCCCCACCTACCCACGATTACTATATGCTTCTTATATATGACAGGTAAATCGATGCAAAGTATGCAATAATTCTTTATATATTTATATCCCCTCACACACATGACAACGTGAATATATATTTACACACACAACGCAGACCACACTCAGAGATTCAAATCGACGCTACAGCCTCTGTTTTTCCTTTTGGTCTGTAACTTAGCATGGTTTTCATTTCCTCAATTTAAAACTTCACTGGCTATGGGGTAAGCAACGAAAATGAAAGGAAGGAGAGGTCCAATGATTTACCTCACATTTCGAGCTTGGATTACGGAGTTCCACAGCTCTCTCCCTCCCCTGTTTTCTGACGCCAAACGCAGAGGAAGATGGACCAGTGTTTCACTCCTTGTTGGACTCTCTTCTTTTCCTTCCTCGACTCACTCTCTGTTTCTCGGACCTAGCTCTGCTCTCTTCCATTTTTATTAGCTAATGGCGATGGAAATGAAAGAGAGTCAAGGAGCAACAATATATATAAGGAGTTGAGGGTCCAGTTTGAGGGAATGCCAATGGTCCGAGAAGCATGAATCAGTGGGCAACATCGCAAGGCTCGAGACACAGGAGGAGGTATGGCATCTTGGATATTGCGTCTGCTATCTTTGTTTCTGCATTCCGTGAAAATTGCTGTGATTTCTGATGCATTGTTTTTTTTTTTTTTTTGATGCATTGTGTGCATGTGTGTATTTGGATAAAGGCTGAGTGTTGGGCTGATTAAATAATGGGCTTCTGTTTTATTAGTTTGCTGATATACATCTTCCTTTTTGTTGTTTCACGTGAGAGCTGAAAGATGGACGTTGGCTAATATGAGTTTGGGCTTATACATTCTTGTTGTTACTGATTGGGTTTGGGTTTTTTTTAGCAATGAAATCTTCCATCCATTTTATTTTATTTCAAACAAATCCCCAAATTTCCAATAATAAATATTATGATTTCTAGGCCAAATATTGTACCTTGATTTTCCATAATTTTTAGGCTAAATTATTCCTTATTTAGAATTATTTATTCTTCTCAAAAATAATTTATTGGAAATAAATCTTAATTCAAATTACTTATTCTGATTCAAAATCTCCAAATTTTGGGATGTTACACATGGCCCAAGATCACGTTTTATACATGACTTCACGAATTAAACAATCATATATAGATATACGAGACACATAAGAGTCAAAGTTACAGTACGCCTCTATACCTTTCTTCACTTAGCAAGTGGTACAATTCTCTTTCAGTATCGATTATTGATTTTCCCGAATATCCTATATTACCATCATCGCATTATGATATTATAGTAAATACCATATGACTTAAAATGATATCCTAAGAGATAATTTCTTCACTATTAACTTTTTTACCCTTGGTAGATTTATTATACCATTTTTACCCTTACTTTTCCTTAAAAACGAAATTTCAACCGGCTCATATTTTTCACTAACTTTGAAAAATCATAACTAATTGTATAAAAATCAAAATGATGTGCTTCTAAAGCAAAAATGACCCTTGACATGTCTATTTTCATGTAAAAATATGACCAAAAACTTGAAATTCCTGAAAAATTCTCAGTTTTAAATTCTTCGACTATTGTCCCAGTTCTAAAACATGAGCTAACTTGAGAAATTCACATATTTTTGTACAAAATTAAAAAAAAAAAATACATGTTCTACATGGATGGAAATCCCTTCATGTTTACTAAAAGATTTCAGGATTGTTAGACATCATTTAAATGGTCAAAACCCATGCATAACAACTACTATTCAGATTAACATCCGAAAACAAAGTTTAATTTCAAAAATTTGTATCTTCTTTCACAAAGCTTAAAATGTTACAAAGTTTATATCAAAAGAAAGCCCTGGATGTCTACTTTATGTCTGAAAAATTTTCATGATTTTAAAAAATCATTTACCACTTAAAATGACGTCCACAAGGTGACTGATTTCAGAAAACTGAAATCTAGGATTTTTCTCAACTTTCACCATTTAAATCTTTTAACTCCAAAAATTATTTCCCAATATGTTTCCCCTCCATTTTGAGTTTTAGCAATGAAGATCTTAAAAATATGTAAAGGAATTTACTTTATCATTTCCTAGATTAAATTACACTTCTACTAAAATCTAAAAGCTTAAGACCAAGAACTTACCTTTAACTCTTGAACTTTTTCCTTCTATTGATTTTCGCCTTGCTCACTCTCACTCTCACTTATGATCAGCTGTGTTAGCTTGTGTTGGTGTGAATAATGAAGATGGTTGAGCCCCCTATTTATAGGAAAATAATCAAGCTCATGTGAATCCAATTACATGGAATCATTTTACTCTTCTTCTTCCCTAACTATTGCATTAAAATCCACTTTTTGAAATTTAATCCTCCCCCTACACATGCTAGCCAACTTTTTCCTCTTCTCCCTAGCCTTTGGATTAATTCTCCATATGTCACAAATCCATGGTTTAATTGTTCTTATTGGTTGATTTAACTTCATGAGGATTAATGTTAATTATATGATTAATTAGGACCACTGGATTATGTAATACATGTGCAACAATCCTAGCCATTCATCTCACATGTGCTTAATTGCAATTGTTGACTTTTGAGGCCGATTTAATTAAGCCTAATTACCCCCTTAATTAAGTGCTTAAATGTCCTCTTATTACAAATGTCATAGGTTAATTGGTTTGCTACTTAATTAAGGTCATTAGAGAATTATTAGCAAACTCAATTTCATCCCTTTAGGCCCTTGATATTTTTGAAATAAGCAGCCCCATTTTGATTATTTTAATTTGCCTCTAATAATCTTTGAGACACATATTGATTAGTGCAAGTTTAAGTGCCACTTAATTTTAGCTAACTTGCTTTTATTTAATTGAGTGTCTTCATTGGCTATCTTGACCCATTTTGATAGACAATTGTTATTATTTTATATAATTTTTATATCACATTTTATTGCCTTTGGATGTTGTCTCAAAACCTACCATTTTTGTATGAATTTCATAAGGAAATTTGTCTAGAATTATATTCAATGATGATATAATTCTTTGATACACATATTCACCTTCATTTATATTAATTATTTATCAAAATAAAAGATTTATGATGAATAACATTTTTTAGGTATTATAGCTCAAGGGGACACATGGCACTTTGTGAGGAGGGGACACGTGGCTGCCATTGGCAATGAGGTGGCCTCATATGGATGTGACACGTGACTAGCTTCTTATGAGAATGTCCATGTGGCATTTGGGGAAAAAAAATTACCGTTGGAAATTTGCAGCAGAATTGAAATTCCGCCTGAAATTTATTTGTGACTCGTCTACTTTCCGTCGAAAATTCTGGAAAAGTTGAATTCACTGGTAAATTCCAGAAATTCAATATTTTTTTATAGTATTTATCCTATGACTCAACGTGGCCACCTGTTATCACGCTCGGCATTATCAAAGAATGAAGAAAACTTAAAGAAAAGCACATGTACTTGTCTTCCATTAACAACCCTACTACTAGAACCCAGAAAGTTCCTACAAAGAGGACAAGTAAAGTTCCTGAGACCAACCCATTGATTCAAACATTCTCTATGAAAAACATGTTCACATCTAAGACATATGTCGCTCCCAGCATACAAACATATCGCTCCCAGCATATGGACATATCGCTCCCAGCAGTACAAATACCCTCTAACCTTTATATGCACTCTACAGTATAAACACTTTATACATACAACACACATGCCACATATATGCATATCATAAACATTAGAGTTAGTGTTACAGTACGCGAACGTACCACAGAGCTATCAGTTAACTCACATAAGCATAATATACACATAGCACATATACGCATATAGTAAACATCAGAGTTAGTGTTACAATACGCGAACGTGCCTTCGTTGACGAGTTCTGTTTTGTCGGTCAGAATGCGATCACAGTTATCTTATAAGGGTAATATCGCTTCCATTAATTCCCAAACATTATTCCAAGAGACATCTTGGCCACAATTGACAATTTCACCCTTGGTGGATTTATTTCCTTAATTATTTCCACAAAATTTCGGAAAAAAACGCTGGTTCAACATTACTGGGCAGAATTTCGCCTAACTTCGAAAAATCATAACTAATTCTAGAAAAATCGAAACGAGGATCCGTAAAATTTCCCGGAATCCTTGAGATCTCTATTTTCGAGGAAAAATACTGGAACTCACCCAAAATTCAAGGAAAATTCCCAGTTTCCACATTTCAACCCTCTGCCCAGAATTTTCCCCAAAAAACGTAGCTTAACTTCTGGAATTTTTATCTCTTTGCACAGAACTTCAAATGACACACTCTATATATATTTGGAAAGCCCTATATGTGTACTTTAACTATGAATTTACTCAGAATTTTAGAACATCATTTCCTTCATAAAATAATGTCATGAATTTCGCTGGCTGCACAGAATTTTAACACCAAGAATCCTACAACTTTCATAACATTAATCCATTGCTTCCCAAAAATTATTCCCTACTATGTTTTTACCTCCTCAGGCATTTTTCAATGAAATGAGGCCTAAAAACAAGTATAGGAATTTATTCTCTAATTTTCTAGATTAAACTAACATTTATACTAAGAACTTATAAAAACTAAAGACTAGAAATTTAAATGCTAGAACTTACCTCTTGAAGACTCTTGAACTCCTTCCTCCTTCTTGCTTCACTCTCCTCTTAAACTCTCCAATCTTTGGTATGAGTTTGGTGTGAAGAATAAAGAGAGGAGAGCTCTCTATTTATAGGCAAATGCTTAATGGCACAAGTGGTAATTATGAAGGAGTTCAAACTTCTTTTCTTGCTTATCAACCCTTAGATCAAAACTTGCACAAGAAGTAGTTTATAATCTCCTTCCACCTCCCCCAATTCATCCCCCCTCTCTCTCTTTCTCCTTAGATTTTTGCTTCATCTCCAAGTTACCCCAAATGTTAATTTAGTTAGGTGTAAGTTCGAATTTGTAATACCCTAAAATTTGAATTAGGGTAAATATCATAAATTGATAGAATATACCTATTGAAAATAGGTAAATATGAGGTCTCAAACACCTTGTATTGAATTTACCTTATTATTAAGACAGTTTCTCCTAAGATTAAAAAATGTGCGAAAATGTCCCTAAAACATTAGATAATTTGCAAATAGGTCCCTGAAATATTTGTAGGTCATAAAATACCCTGAGAAAATTATGATAAAATCCTAAGAGGCAACTAAATATTTATTAAAAATTAGAAAGTATGTTGTCTCTAATTTAGGTAATTTATGAGATTATTTTCCTTGGGAAATAATAAGGCAAAATTAAATATCATTTTGGGGAACATAAATTGCCCCATGATTTTTAATATTATGCATGATGCATAAATTATCAGTGTCAGTAAAATAGTTGTGAGAAAATAATTAATCCTAATTAAGAAAATTGTCAACAATTAGTAAGTGATTAAATAAGTAATTAATTGTTGATTGTTTAAACATGAATAAAAGGAGATATCCAAAGTTAATTATATGAAAACCCTAATTTGATATTAATAACCAATGGAGCGTTAAGGTTGGCATAAAGAGTGTTGCTAATTAATTTAGCATAATTAAGAGGTATATTAAGTGAATTACAATTATTCTTAACAAAATAAGTTTGCACTAATTGAGATTAGTTGCATAATTCTTCAAGATGATTAAAGACAAATTAAAAGTATCAAATGAGGGCTAATTATATTTGAAAATAATTAAGCCAAAGAGAATGAAATAATATCTCAAGTAATTAAGTTTAAATCTTCATGTAATTGAGTTAGCTAATGGCAAAATATAATTAAGGAGCATGTAAACACTTGATTAACATGATAATTAAGAATTGCTAATTATTATTGAAAAGTCAACAATGACACCTAAGCCTTGATTATGTCATCAAGATGACATCACAAGAGCACATGTGTGTGTTGTGAGTGTGTGTGTGTAGTAGATGAAAGAGAAAAGATCAATCTAAGAAAAGGGGGGAGGTGGCATTTTTGGTAAGAGGTGTAAGGGCAAGATTAAGACTTCTTTACTAAGTTTAAATCCAATTGTTAGAATGGAATTAAAGTTGCTAGGAAGTTAACCAAGGATTGGCTATAAATAGAGAGCTCTCCTCTCTTCATCTTCACACCAAACTCATACCAAAGATTGGAGAGTTTAAGAGGAGAGTGAAGCAAGAAGGAGGAAGGAGTTCAAGAGTCTTCAAGAGGTAAGCTCTAGTTTTTAAGTTCTAGTCTTTAGTTTTTATAAGTTCTTAGTATAAATGCTAGTTTAATCTAGAAAATTAGAGAATAAATTCCTATACTTGTTTTTAGACCTCATTGCATTGAAAAATTCCTAAAGAGGTAAAAACATAGTAGGGAATAATTTTTGGGAAGCAATGAATTAATGTTGTGAAAGTTGTAGAATTTTCGGTTCTTAAATCTTAGACAGACAGCGAAAAAGATGCTATGATTTTATGTAACAAATAAAGTTATAAAATCATGAAATTTTTCAGAAAGAAAGTAGACATGTAGGGCTTTCCAAATATATAAAATATGCAACGTTTTGATCTCTGGTCAAGGAGATATGAATTTTTGAAGTTAAGTCATTTTTGCAGGAATAAAATCTGGGCAACGTTGAGAAAAGTTAAAACTGGTAATGACTCACTAATTCTAGGTGAAAATGAATATTTTTCCTCAAAAATAGACATCCTAAGGGTTCCGGGGAATTTTACGCATCCTCATTTCGATTTTTGTAGAATTAGTTATGATTTTTCAAAGTTACCGAAAAATCTGCCCAGAAAACTCTGCACTACGTTTTTAAATAAATGTAAGGGCAAAGTTGTAAATAACAAATCCACCAAGGGTATATGGGTAAATAGAGGTGGAAGTATATCTTAGGTTATTATTCTAAGTGATATGGTGATATATTAGGATATCCGGGAGGTCCAGGGCCGGATCCAAAGGTCGGACGTTTGACAGTTACCCGGTGAAAGGTACAGACGCGTACTGTAACTCTAACTCTTATGCTGCTTGTATGCTTTATATGTGATGTGATGATTCATATAGTCGTGGACAAGACTGGGTCTTGGGTCATGCACCGAGATTAAGACTCTGTCTTAAGTCACTGTTTATACATTCAGCTATTATGTGAAAGCGGGTTACAGTCTTGGTAATGCTATATGTATGTTTTCCTAGCGCTGAAGACATGCTCCGGGGCGTGGCACTGGTTTATGTGCAAACTATGTGGACCTTACATGGGCTGTGTGCTATGTAGAGGTATTGTTGTGATATGAACTATGACATGTGTTGTGTGCTATGTATAGTTATATGCTGAATTATAAATGAATATCTATCATGCATATTGTTATACTTGAGCATAAGGTTAACCGTTACCTGAAGTCCAATGGGCATTGGACCTCATTCTTAATGAATAGTACAGGGAAGAAACCGGGATTTAGAAGGTGCCGGTGGAAAGAGCCGTGAAGAGGCAGCGGACAAAGACGAAGGTCGGTAGAAGTTATTAGGACTTAGTTTCTATCAGAGTATTCTGGCACGGATTTAACAAAGTTATTTCGGACCATTTAGTGCTTAAACTAAGGAAGGGTTCATCGGTGGGTTGTCACGAGTCGCCATAGAGTTGGTGAGACTCCCATTAGATTGAACACCAACCTGGCCAAATTGTCTTATTAATTGATGTTAAGTTCCAAGCCATAGGTCTAGTTTAAGACTTGCTTTATCAGAAAATTGTATTTAATCTCTGTAACTTGTATCACATGAATATTCCTTCGGGATATTTAATATATCAGCTTATGTCGGGGCATCACCATATGTCTGGACATTCTATATCAGATACTCATTGTCCAAATCTTAGCGCACGCTATCCATTTCCGCATTACTTGAAACTGTAGCACCTCAAACTCCGTTGATTTTCCTAAAACTAAGTGTCGACCGACACGGTTTTCAAGTATGGAATTTGGGGTGTTACAGAATTTTTATTCAAGATCTAATTTCACTTTTGTAATCATAATTTTATGACTAGATTTATGGAAAATTTAAACTTTCTGAAACGCTTACGTATGAATCCTACAAGTATACGAAAATAACTTTGGGAATAGTCAAGTTAAAGCTCATAATTCACTGGTTTCAAATATCTACTTATATTCAATATTTAGTTCCAATATTTCAAGATATGATTTAATTCCTATAAATTCTCATTTACTTGTATTTGATTTAATTACTATGAATTCTCCTTGATTTGCATCTTGATTAACAATTAACTTGCTCCCTAAGTTTTTACTTTGGACTTCAACTCATTATTCACTTTGGTTAAATTTTGACTTTCTTTACTACACACACACACATACACAACTCTTAGACACACACACACTCACAACCTCTCTCTCTCTCCATTCTATCTTCTTCCACAAGCATCAAATGACCCATGTGCTTCTTAATATAATATCTTATATATTAAACAACTTCTTCTTCTTCAAGCCAAGAGGAAAAACGTCACTCTCCCCCCATTCCTTTAATTTGTAATTTGATTGTATCTTATAATAAAAAGAAGTCTCCCTTTGGTTGATTTTAAATTCACAAGAATTTAGAATTATGGGTTAATATAATCTTTTCATTCTTTGATTAGTAATTTTCGCCACTTTTATTAGTTAAAGGGAGAATTAAATAAATCCTTGGTTACTATTGCTAATATAGTGTTTTAGGGGTTACTAGACTTAATTACCACAGTTTGACAAGTTTCTAATTTAATTTTGATGATTAACAACTCCTTGTATGCTAATCAATATCATTTGGTCTTTAATTATGACCTTTAAAAATTAATCATTAACTAATTTCAAAAGGTAATAAAGTATCTCAATTATTGCAATTTCAATTGCCCAATAATTGTTACTAATTTCCTCTAACTGATTTTATCATCCTCCGACGATTTTAATTGTTAAAATGGTATAATTAAGATTATACTAAATTATGATAATCTTAGGATATTTTATTATCCTTAATAAGATTTAGAAAATTGGATTTGGATTTATTAGAATCCAAAGAAAATTCCCCTAAAAATGATAATAAATCAATTAAAAATTTAGAGACAACGTACTCTCTAATTTTTAATAAATATTTAGTTGCCCCTAAGGATTTATTATAATATCTTCAGAGTATTTTATAACCCATAACTTTACTTAGGGATTTTTAGCTCTTTATTCCCCCTAATTTCATGAGAAATTACCTTAGGAAATAAGGTAATTATTATACTAGTTTTGAGACCACAAATTCACCTATTTCCAATAGGTATCATTTACCAAATTATGATACTTATCCTAAGTAGGATTTTTAAGGTATTACACAATTCTCATGAAAGACTTACACATATCCAAGAGAATGTTTAGGATTATCAAATTAATATATTAATTCTATAAATTTCAATTTATATAATTAAAAAATTTATATATTTTTAAAATCAATCATGACCATCAGTTCACATTTTCCCCGATTCTAGTAAATTTATTAACCATATTCCGAATCAAAACGAAATCTGGTCCATTTTTAACAACCTTGTCATCAAAGACATCAGCTTACTTATATTGATATCGATCAAACCATTAGACTGTAATAATCTTCAGGGCAAATTGAGACTTTTCATTTCTTCTGTCTATTTTATTTTCATTTGACATTTTCTTCTTCCAATGTGTTTCAACATAAAACTCGTTTTTTCATATCATTTCAACAGAGAAAACTATAAAAACACAATTTCTCTTGTCAAAATGTTAATTAGGGCAAATAAAATACGGCCTTTTTAATATTAGACAATATTGTTTGTAAGCTCAAATTTTGTCTTCCTCCGATAAAGTATTACTTCCAAATCAAAGTGTATGAGCTAAATGAAAGATTGGTTTTAATCATTAATATAAGACATTAATCTAATTTGTCTCTTATATAGATATTTATCATTTTTTTTTCTTTTAAACTACTCCTCTCAATACCCCTAAAGCCTCAACAATAATTAAATACAACAAATATTCAAATGCACCCATGTATTTTACATAGGAGTACATTAGGAAAATCAGGTCACATTTATTACAATTAACTAATTTATCTAACTTTATTAATTTATCTAAATTAGCTATAAACTTATTCTATAAGGCATTTTGTATTTCCTCAACTCTTATAATATTTTACTTGTAAATTATTTAGGGTGTAATTTTTTTTTGTATTCCTCTTATTGTTGTCTTATTTGTTATTTATTAGTTGTTATTAGATATAGTAGTTGTTATTTATTGTATAATTAAATTATATTTAGAAATTATTTTTTTAATATTATGATTTTTTTTTTTAGTATAATCATTTAGGCTTTATATATCTCCTGCTTCCGCAACATTTACACAATAAAGTCCGAGTGGTTTTGGATTTTTAGATGCTCCCCAGCCATGGGTGTCTAGTACTTGGCGGAGTTGTGCATCGAAAATCTCAGCACAGACAAACCCTTGTGGGAAATACAAGTTTTAGTTGCCCCTAAGTGTGTGATTTTCCCAATCCACCACGCTTTAGACGATGGAATTTCGTTGATGTCCCTGTTTCTTATGAGCTGCCGCAAGGTGGACGACCCGGAGGTGCCACCGACGATAGTTTCTTTTGATCGGAAGAAGAGCAGTGGATGGAATTGGAGGGATATTGGAGGAAACTAGGGGGCTTTGTGGTTACGCTGTGATTTCGATTGAGTTTGTATTGAGGTGCTTGTGGGTTTGTAACCGGAGAACGGTATTAAGCGGCGGAGCAGGGATGGAGGATTAGCCGAGGAAGATGGCTACTGCCAAGTTCCTATTGGAAGATATGAAGGTGGTGAAAAAGGCCGTGACCAATGCTGTAAGCCGCTGCAATTTTTGTTTGGTAGCGAAACAGGGAAGAATGTCGGTATATTTCAACTCTTTGAAATAAGGGGGTTTTGCAATGGCGGCACGTTTGAAATAATCGGGTGTTTCGAATTTTCACTCCAATATTTGAACATAGTGAGCCCAAGCAGAATGGTTGGTGATTAGAGGTTGGTCGTGCACGCGGCAATATGAGCTCTTGTCCAATCAAAAGCATTCTCATGATCCATTTTTTCTTATGAACACTGTTTTTAGAAAGAAAGAAGACGTCAAGCCAGCTAGTTCAAAGAATATTGTTTGATGGAATACTATTCATATATATATACATGCACTACAAAAAATTTGACTTTCAACGGCGACAAAAGTCGCCGCTCAAAACGTTTTGATGGCGACAAAATGTCACCACCAAAAACATTGTCGCCGATACTTTCGGCGGCGACAATCTACTATCGCCACTAAAAGTAGACAATCAGTGACGACTTATTGTCACCACCGAAAGTTCATCATAAGCCACCAACATGAATGTCGCAGCTGAAAGTTGTGTTTCAGTGTCGACAATGGTCGTCACGGATGCCACTTTCGATAGCGACATTTCTGTCGTCGCCGAAGAGTGTATCAGTGGCAACTATTTATGACTACTAAAAGTCTCTTCAGTGGCGACATTTTGTTGCCACGGATGCCACTTTCGGTGGCGACAGTTTTCTCGCCGCCAAAGAGTAGTCACCACTGAAAGTATCTTTAGTGGCGACATTTTTGTCACCACCGAAGAGTGTATCAGTGGCGACTATTTATCGCCACCGAAATGCTTTTTAGTGGCGACCTTTCATTGCCACGGATGCTACTTTCAGTGGCGACAATTTTGTGGCCACGGAAGAGTTTATTAGCGGCAACTATTTGTCACTGCTGATACTGTGGCTGCCAATTTTTTTTTTTGGAAATTTTTTGAAATATAAATTGTTAAAATTAAGAACTGTACTGCTATTAAAACCTGTACTATATTGATTATGATCATAAGAAATTTGAAACCAACAATATATTAAGTAACAATGATACTAACATAAATGTTCAAAATTAACATCAAATATTTAAGTTTTGTCTATCCATTGGAAGAAACATCAAACACAAAACTATGAAGACTGATCAGCTTGTGGGACACTAGGAGTAGATGAAGTAGGAGCTACTACTTGCCCTTGTTGCATTAAGATAGCTAGAATCCTCTCTTCCATTTGTTTCATCTTCTAATCAAATTGTGCACGTTCTTCTGCGCGCTTTGCTTCCACCCTGGCACGTTCCTCTGCGCGCTCTGCTTCCACCCTAGCACGTTCCTTTGCGCACTTTGCTTCTATCTTTGCACGCTCCTCTTGAAATTTTTTATCAAATTCCTCAAGCAATTGGGTACGCACATTGTCCACGGCCGAACTATCAACGAGGTAAGAGCGATCTCTCTTCCTTAATGGCTCTGCTCCATACCCCTTTCCTTTAACATACCCAGATCTTTCACCAAGAACAGCTATCAATATTTCATCAAAGTTCATTCGAGCATCAACCTCTACCTCTTCTTGTTGTTGGCGAAGTTCTTGCAACTTATCCTACAATTAAAGCATGAAACAAATGAGATAAAGAATTATTGAAGTTAGTACAACATAAAAACACAACGCATACGTATATTTGCTCAGATTGTGGATTTGCCCACTCTAACTGTCCATCTGCCTTCTTCCTAGTGTGTGTGATATGGTACAATTGGTAAGGGGGTGCAGGCTGTCTAGTAGTGGGGTCCCTTTACAAAGCATAATACACATATACGAGACATGGTACAATTTAGAATTAAAAAGGATTCAAAACATGAGCTTAATATGTGATGAGAAATTGAATAATATAATTTCATTAGGAAAAAACATTTGCAACTGGTTAAACATTTTGCTAAACACATGAATAATCACAATATTCTTCAACGATTGCCCTTCATTTTTGTTAATTGTATCCTTCATATATGAAGAAATGACAACGTACTTTTTAGATTAATGTACATGATGTAAAACAACACTTTCAGATTTGATTGAGAGATTCATTCAAAGTAATAGCTTCGAATATAAGAAACTGAATATAAAAGACCACCTAACTGGTCCTATTACAGTAAGCTTAGATGAAAACATTCAACCATAAACATATTTTTAAACATTAACTACAAATATCCGTATAGAGTTATATAGGATGAGAAAACAAAATGAACATTTTACTCTTAGTAGCATGAATTCCTAAGTTGGATATACCCCGCCTAAATTTTCAACAGAGAGATGATATATTACACATCTATAAAATTAAAGCATTTTCTTCAAGATCAGGGTTCAATTTCTGCCTCTAAATCTACACACACAATAGTCATTAAGCTAAAAAAATTGAGTAGCATAAGCAATTACCAAAGAAATTAACTATCAAAGGTTTGAGCAACATCCATAGCCGTAACATAATAACTAAAGAAATTGGTGATTAGCTTTATTTTCTAGATGCTATTTTACATGAACCTTTATCAAAGAAAAATATAGTTCCATTCATTATCAAAAGCTGACCGCCAAAACATATCGGGATAGATGTTTATGATATGTCCTCTGAATTAATAAAATAATATTTGAAGATCTTATGCAAACTTCATCCAGTTCTAACTTCACACAAGTAACAAACATATTGTCTACATAAAACAACAAAAAACTTGTAGGAGGCACACCAGTATTATGCATACAGGCCTTAAACATCACTATCAAGTGCCAAACACTGCAGATGTTAAATACTTTATTTGGCATGTTGTCTTTGGGACACGTCCTCTGTCACTTAACATCATTAATAATATAAACACCGCAGAGGTTAAATACTTTATCCCACAGCTTCGTTTTCAAGTAAGCCAGGATTGTCCTGCTGGGGTTAAAAGTAATCATGATCAAAGCTTTTCCAATATTATTGCTATCGATCAATTCAAATGACCAATGAACAAATTAAATGATAAATATAATAATGCCGCAGTCAAACAAAAATAACTTCACTCTCGTAAAGCTAAATGCAAATAATCACAATAGTTTTCAATATTACATGACACGCATTTGGGAGAGTATTACTCACAATTTCCACGACATTTTATGAACAACCCGACTCCTTTCTCAAACCTCCCAAGAAAAAATCTCTTTAAGAAAACCTTATCAGAAACCCATGAGAAGGGCATAAAAGTAATACTCTCCTAAACCGATATGGTGGAAGTAATTGCTAATTACACACTAGAGCATTCACCTCTAACCGAAGACACCAAAAATCAATAGAGACTACACAAGAGAGATTGAACTTACTGTAGCAAAGCTAACTCCTCAAATGATAGACAACCAGAAGTATGCTTTGTTACTTGTTTTTCTCGGTTGCTCTTGTTTCATTTACTTTTTTTCTACAAAAAAAAAACTTAGTAAAAAAGAATTAATGACTAAAATAAATATATGATCCATTTAAAATGATAGAAAGGTACTGTGAACACGTCAGTCTGGAAATATGTTAGTAACTCCCAATCTTCAGAACTAATATTTTAGGGAGGATTAGCCCGTCTCTCCTCATCAGAAGCATATTTGTTATAATGTTTATGCAAGTTGATCTTCCAATTTCTAAATGCGTTATATAATGTCGCCGCTGAAAGTATAACTTTCAGCGGCAACGTAACATGTCGCCACCGAAGTTCTTAAAAAAATAAAAAATAAAATTGGTGTTTCGGTGGCGACATAAAGTCGCTACTGAAAACTACCTTTGGTGGTGACATAACAATGTCGCCACCGAAGTTCTTAAAAAATTTAAAAATAAAATAAAATTGGAGTTGCGGTGTCGACATAGTGTCACCACTGAAACTATCTTTGGTGGCGATATATTAATATCGCCGCTGAAAGTTGTACCATCAGCGGCGACATTGTTATGTCGCCACCGAAGGTTCCACTTTTAGCGGCGACTAAAAAAGTCGCCGCCGGATGTATTACTTTTAGTAGCGACTCATTTTGTCACCACCGAAAGCTATACTTTTAGCGGCGACATCAAATGTCGCCATCGAATGTCGCCACCAAAAGTCTTTTTTTTTTTTGTAGAGATATGTGTGTTTTCTTAGCATTTTATTGCACAGTTGTGAAATAAGATTGATGAGTCAAAATTTCCCATTAGATGAAACAAATACCAATGTTAGTGTTAAAATTAAAGGACTAAAATACATGTTATACAATTAAGGAATTAAAATAAAATTTAATGCAAATTTAAAGAATCAAATATATACTTTAACCAATAATGTTGTATACAAAAGATAGGTTTTAATAAAATTGTCAACATACAAGTCTAAAGAGAGTTCATCCCAAAAGATTGGTTTATTAGATGGGAGATCCCTTAAACTAGTAAACTTCATTTATATACATATATATATAGACACACACAAATATAAGTAAGGATTCAATCTAGCAAAAATATAGATATTACAAAATAATAAACATACTTTCGATAATACTATTATATATAATTCATTGGGAGTTATACCTTATTAATATATAAAGCCATGATTAGCTTATTAATATACTGGTACTGGTTTATATTTATAACCCAGATATATATGATACATATGTTCATGTTGATGCCTTCTTTATCATAATAACTCAACGTAGCCACCTGTTATAACGCTCATCAGAATTATCAGAGCAAGAAAACTTAAAGAAAAGCACATGTATATGTAGTGCTTCTCCTTCTTCACCATTCTTAACAACAGACCTAATCCCAGAACCCAGAAAGTCCCTACAAAGAGGACAAGTAAAGTTCCTGAGACCAACCCATTGATTCAAACATTCTCTATGAAACACATGTTAACACCTAACAACTCTAACTTCGTCTCCTTCACCAATCTTGTTTAGACACATTGTACAATCCACTTCTTCTCCTTCACGAGGATGCCATATATCTACTGGTTCTTCATCTGTAAATATCTAAAACTGATCTTGAAAATGTAACATCCCATTTTAAATGTGGCGGATTTTTTTTTTTAAAAAAAAAAACATAAGAACGGTGATCAGAGTTGAGCATTTTTATCAACTGAGTAACTGAATTTAAAGATATATGTCCACAGTGTAATTGTACTCATACAGACATCCATTGCTCAGAAAGGGTAGCGTCTAACCAGATTTAATAGAGCTACAGAAGTAAACTCCTTCTGCCATCCAACGCCGGCTACCTGCCCCGAACCTCAACCCTTGGTTTTCCCGAACCTGAAGCTACAGCTGAGATCCAATTGGATCTCAGGTAACGGTTAACCTTATGCTCAAATAAACAGTATAAGGCAACAGATATTCATAATAACATCACAACATATCAATACTAAATCACACAACAAGTACCACAACCAGTACCACAACAAGTCTGCACATATCCAGTGCCACGACGGCCCATCGTGTCCTCAGCGCTAGGAAAACCTTACGGCGTTATCAAGACTATAACCCGTACAAAGCTGTATGTACAACTGCCCTCTCTCGGCAGAGTCTCAATAAATGACATATCAATCACATATATGAATATAAGCAGCATAAGTGTTAAGTTACAGTACGCGTCCGTACCTCCGTTGACGATTTCTGGTACTTTCGTCAAATTATGGCACGTTCGACAGCGGTACAACAGCGGTGACAGCGGAAACAGCGGTTCGTGGTTTCGAATATCCTATATGGATAATATTACTTATATGAGTATTCAGAACAAAAACGGGCATTTTAGGTACAAATTACCATTTTGCCCCTAATTTGACTTTTCGGCGGAATTTCGCCAGAGCTCCGCTATTTTGACTTTAATTTCTCAAAATTTTTGCTATAACCTTTCCTCTATCATATTTCTAAGATAAATATCATATTTATTCCTAAATCATGATATTTAACTATCTTTGAAAATTTAGAGACTATCCTAGCAATCCTACTATAACTACCGAAAGAATTACCGAACTAAAGACTAAGGACCGAGGAACTTACTCAGAGCTTCGCTAGGATTTTCCCCGGACTCCTCCTTCTTCCTTCCTCTCCCAAGTTTTCGAAAATCTCAAGAGGCTTGGTGTGTGAATTGTGAAATGAATGAAGGGCTATTTATAGGAAAAGGGAAGGGCATTTTCGTAATTTTTGTCTGATCGAATTCTGACCGTTGGATCGCACTTTTGTGAAGTGGCTTGATCTTGGCCCTCCATGTGTCTTTGCCGACCTCATCCCCCACAAAAAGACAAAGGATGATGACATCAACATGCTTTGGTCATCTTGGTTTATCAGATAACATCCCTGGTTTGGTGTCCTGATCGCGAAATTTCGTAAAATCTTAAAATTCCGGGAATGACACGCTGAAGATCTTTTCTTCCTCTTCGAGAATACTAGGTTTTCCTGACCTTATATTCTTGTTAAGGATACTCCGTTATCAGTCGAAAATCCTCAGTAATCACTACCGGGTACAGAAATGACTTCTGTCGGTGCCATCTTCTAGATAAAAATCCACTGATCAATAATACACTCTGGTTTTTCCACACTTATCCCCAGATTCTCACAACGGAATTATTTTCTAACAGTTCTCATTTTGGTTATCTGCTTAATTCCTACAAAATATCTTCCTATCCGGATCTCCAAATCACTCCGTCGGTTACGGAAACGACTTCGGAGACCGGCTATCTCGAGGTAAAAATTCACTCGTTCATAATATACTCTGGTCCTAATTACCCAGTTCACGGTTTTCTATGTAGGATTTTATTTCTATCCGTTCTCGTTTATCCTGTTCATTTTTCCTCTGATTATTATATTATTACCTAATTAACACATGTTTTAACTTTTATATTATCTTATTAAAATATCCACTCATCCTTATCTCTCCAAAAATTTCGGTCACCCCCCCTTAATTATATATATATATATATATATATATATATATATATATATTTTCCATTTATCTCAACCACAAATATTTATTTCCCAAGAATTTCCTTATTGGTCCATAATTGATTTAAGCTTTTATAATTCCTTAAATAATCCTAAGTCATTGATCTTTATTTATTACTAGCATTATTACCTCTTATTCCTTACTAATTATTTAATTAGGCCCTTACTAATAATTATTCATTAATAGTAATTATTTATATTTAATTAACTTTCATATCTCCTAAATTCTATAATCTTACAAAATTCCGAAAAATTACTTAATTAATCCCTAACTAATTCTTAATAATTTTTATCAATTAAAACCAATTATTTTCTCACAACAATTCTATTTACATCTCTAAGTTAAGCTTTATCCAAATTATCAAAAATCTTAAGGCCGGTTCTAGTCTTTAATTTTCATAAGAAATAATTTAATAAATTGTCTAAATTAAGGACAATATTCTTTCTAATTTTTAATAATTATCCTTATGCCCTTTAGAATTTTTCATAATTCCTTTTAGGATGTTTTTTATGTCTCTAAAATGCATTTTTAAGCCTTTCCGGCCCTTAATTTCCTTTATTTTCCTTTGAACTTAAACTACTTATTTTACACTTTGAGATCACACATTCACCTATTATCAATAGGTTTTATTTGTTAATATAATATTCCAGATAAATAATTATCCGGGTATTACAGAAAAGGTTGGTGATGATGAAGACGAAGGCTGTAAAATGGGTGGTAAAGAAGAAACCCTAAAACCCATTTGAAATGGGACAAAGCAAGCTTGAGGAAGTTGAAGGGCTTGGTGAGAAGTAGGATAAAAAATCTGGAGACTATTTCACCAATAGTGGTCATGTTTGTTCTTTGTTGATGGGCTTGAACTTGAACTTTGAAATTTTTTGGCTTTTTGAATTTGATGTTTAGGTTGGAATTAATAGTAGGGCCTGTATATTTATAGACATATTATTGATGAGCACGGAAACATAATTCAAGGAATTCACATATCAGCACTGTCGCTTTTAATTTTCTGGATAATGATTTCATGGACCATGTGTTTAGAGATTAGTTTGGAGTCTTTTTTTTATACTTTTTTTTATGGTCAATAGTTGATACAAAACACGTGATTGTATATTTGGATTAGTGAGACTATTATAAAATGACGAAAACCAATAACACAAGCCAAAAGAAAACCTATAATGATAAAAAAATTAGAAGTAGTTGAAGATATATAGGAGAGTGACCAATAAAAAAATAATAATATAAATTAAACATAATTCGCATGATGAAAGACTCACACATATATAAGAGAATGTTTAGGATTAACTTAATATATATGACTTCTAAAAATTTAAATTTATGTAATTAAAAAATTAATGTATTTTTAAATCACTCTGGACCAAACCATAAGCTAAGTTCCCAATCAAACCCATTAATCTGGTTCAAAATTGACAACCTCGACAAGTACATCAGCTTACTTATACTTATCTCTATCAAACTATTAAACTGTAGTAATCCTTAGAGGGAATTGAGACTTTTTATTTCTTCAATCTATTTTCTTTTCATTTGACATTTTCTTCCAATTTGTTTCAACACAAAACTCTTTTATTGCATTTTGATCATTTCAACAGAGAAAACTCCAAGAAACAAGTGCTTTAGCCAAAATGTCAATTAGGACAAATAAAATACGGCATTCGTAATATTATACAATATTGCTTGTTAGCTCAAATTTTGTCTTCCCCACATATAAGTATTAATCTCTCCAATAATAAATGTATGAACTAATTATAAGATTGATTTTTATTCTAAATATATGATGATATGAAAATATATTTTATTTTTATTTAACATAAAACTCGTTTTTTCCATATCATTTCAACAGAGAAAACTCTAAAAACACAAGTTCTTTAGTCAAAATGTTAAGTAGGACAGATCAACTACGGCCAACGGCCTTTGTAATATCATAAAATATTGTCTGTTAGCTCAAATATAATTTTGTCTTCCTCGGTAAAAGTATTACTTAATGGGATAGGATATTCTTACTACCATTTTTTGTTATTACCATTTTTTTATCGTTAGATCATAATCTTATCTATCTTTATCATTTCTCTCTCCTATTGAGTGTAACATCCCATTTTTCATAAACGTTTCTGGAGCTGAGAGTTGAAAATATTTTACATAAACAAAAAGTAACTGAATAACATTGTATGTAGTGTATCTAACTGAATGTTAACTAATACAGTCATCCAAGTCTAATACTTCTAACATAAGTATCAAAAAGACGATGCCTCCGCAGGGTCCTCATACCGGCTTCTTACCCTTGTCCTCGATCACTTCCCGGGATCCTGAGGCTATGGCAGAGGCTGAGGTTCAATTCCCATTGAACCTCAGGTAACGGTTAACCTCATGCTTATGAAAACAGTATATGACAGTTATCACAGATATACAACATAATCACAGTTTCAAACAAATATCCACATGTAAGGCAATAACATAACACAGCCACTGCAATATGTATGTTACCCCAGTCTGCACATAACCAGTGCCACGACGGCCCATCGTGTCCTTAGCGCTAGGAAAACTCAACGGTGTTATCAAGATTATAACCCATATATGAGCAAATTTTCAAAACAGAGTATTATCATGTGAAAACAACAATCATATATAACCAAACCATAAGCATAAGCATTAATGTTACAATACGCGTCCGTACCTGAGTTTAACGGGTCGTTGGGCACGTTTTGTTGACGGTACGCGAGCACAGTCTATCCTAAAAGGGTAATATTGTCTTAATTAATTCTCAAACAACATTTCAAGAGACATCTTGGCCACACTTGACATTTTTACCCTTGAAGGATTTATTTCTAATTATTTCCACTTAATTTTCGGAAAAAACGTTAATTCAGCATTTCTGGACAGAATTTCGCCTAACTTCGAAAAATCATAACTAATTCCACAAAAATCGAAATGAGGATTCGTAAAATTTCTCGGAATCCTTGAGATGTCTACTTTCAAGGAAAAATACTATAACTTACCCAGAACTCCTGGATAATTCCCAGTTTCCAGAATTCAAACCATTGCCCAGATTTTCGCCCAGAAAATGTAACTTAACTTCTAAGATTTTTATCTTTTTGCACAGAGCTTCAAATGACACACTCTTTATAGATTTAGAAAGCCCTATAAGTCTACTTTCATCATGAATTTTCCCAGAATTTTAGAACATCATCTTCATCATAAGATACTAGCATTTTTACTACTGACTCCAGAAGTTCTTATTTGCTGAAATTTCGCCAGCGCTTCGCTATTTTGATCATAATCTTCCAAAAATTTTACTATAACTTCTTCTTTATCAAATTTTCGAAATAAAGCTATTGGAAACCATAAAAACATGAAAATAAAACTGGAATTGGAAGTTTGATGATCAAAATAATATTCCTAGCATTTCTACTTCATAAACTAAGAACTTAAACTAGGAAGCTAAGAACTTCCTTACCTCTTGAAGACTTCTTGCCTCCCTTTCTCTAGCAGCTACTCACTCTCTCTTCCTCCCTATATTTCGGCCAAGGCAAGGGAAATTGGTGTGGAGGAATGTGTTTAGCCAAGGCTCTCTATTTATAGGCAAGGAGGGGTTAAACATCTTGCAACTCTTGCTTGATCTTGGCTCTTGGATCATTACTTGGAGAGAAAGACATGATCTTGGCCTTCCTTTCCCTCTTGGCCGAAATTTCCCCCTCCCCCTTCTAGAAATTTGTTTGCTTGGTCCTTAAGAAAAGCCTCTTCTTCATTAAGTTAATCCTAATTAATCCCAAATCCTAATTTAGTTAGGTGTAAGTTGGTATTTAAATTCAAAATCCAATCTCACATTTGAAATCCTAATTTTATGATTAGATTTATGGTGATTTTTAATTCCCAAAATGTTTAAGTATGAATCTTAAATGTAACCGAAAATATCTTTGAGAATAGCCAAGTTGAAGCTCATAATTCCCTGATTCTAAATATGTATTTATCTTGGATATTTAACTTCAAAATCTCAAGTTATGATTTAATTTCTATAGGTTTTCTCCTAATCTTTCTCTAATTAAGCAATTACTTGCTCCCTAAGAAAGTTAACTTGCTCACCAAGTTATCTTCTCCTACTCCTTTAATTGGTTTATTCTTTTTCTTCCATTTTCCTTAAAAATTTCGTCCCCCCTCCCTTTATTTTTAATTATGAAGTTTTGTCTTAATTGTTCTCTCATGCTCAAGAAGACAATTCCCTTATTGGTCCATTTAAACTTTAAGATTTAGGGTTAATATCATTGTATAATCTATTTATTCTTACTTAGAAAGATTTTGTCTTCATGAAGTTAAATTAGGAATAAATGAGTTGAGTCCTAATTTAATCCCTAAAATATTGGTTTTTGTATCAACAAGCTAAAATTAATTTTCATACTCCTGAATTCTAAGAAAAATTTCCTATAAACAAAAATAAATAAAATACAAAAGATTTGAGACCCCATATTCACCTATTTAAAATAGGTATTATGATAATTATTTTTCTTTTTATTATAATAATAATTTTTTTTTCCAGGTATTACATTGAGATTCTAATCTAACTGTGAAAAAATGGTAGTAACAAAAAATGGTAGTAAGAATATCCTATCCTTTAATTCATTTGATTCTAAATGTCGGAGTTAATTGGAATATTGGTTTTGTTCATTAACACAAGAAATTAATGCACTTTGTCTTGGACATATTTATCATTCTATAATTCAAACGCACTCATGTGTTTTACATAGGGGTATATTAGGAAAATCAGGTCACATTTATTGCAATCAATTAATTTTCCTAACCTTTCTTAATTGATCTTAATTACTCCCTCCAGCCAATCAACAATCTAGAAAATTTTTAGAAGAAAGACATGGTCAATTATATAAGTCATCGTTAGTTTAATTATTTTTTTTTCTTGTTTTGCCCCTGTGAATAATACTGACTTTTCAATTTTGCTCACTCATTATATCCCCTCTCTAAAATAGAATTCTCAATGCAGTGAAACACATTTCTCAAGAAGGGTAAAAGTGGAAAAATAATCTATTTCATCATAGAAGTAATGTCTTACTTGCATAGACTACACTATGACTTTGCTGCGAAAAAGGGTGTTAGTATGGACTGTGTGTATTCTCTTCATTGGATGGGAGTGCAAATTAGAACCTGTTTGGGATGGCATCAAATGCTGAAAAAAGTCCATCAGATCTTGAAAAAAGCCTAGCGGAAGTGAAAACTTGATTTTTATGTGTTTGGCATTTCAACTTCTAATAAGCTTTTGGTAATGAAGTTGCTTGTAATACCCTAAAAATCCTACTTAGTAGAGCTACTATATTTTGATAGAAAATACCTATTTTAAATAGGTGAATATGTGGTCTCAAATTTTGGTGTTGTATTTATTTTTATTCCTAGGCAATCTTCTCTGGAATTAGAAAGCTTAAAGACTAATTTTTCCAAATCATATTAAGGGTCATAAAATATCCTAAGATTGTCATCATTTAGTGTAATCATAATTCTACCATTTCAACAATTAAAATTACCAAAGGATGAAGAGATTATATTTACCCTTGATCCTAAATCCTAAATTGGACCAATGAGAGATTTTTCTTCTAGAGATTGTGAGAACAATTAAAGCATAAATTGATAATTAAAAAATATAGGAGGGGGACGGTTTTGCTTAGGCAACAAGAAGAAGGAAGTAGACCTATAAACACATGGGATAATTAGCTTAGAGTATGAGAGAAGATTAGAAGACTTAAGAAGCAAGTTGTTAAACTTAAGAAGCAAGTTGTTATTTAATTAGATAAAATTAAGATGAGAATCTATAGAAAATAAATCATATCTTGAAATATTGAAACTAAGTATTGGATATAAATACATATTTGAAACCAGTAAATTATGGGTTTGAACTGGGCTATTCCTAAAGTCATTTTCGTATACTTTTAGGATTTATACCTAAGTGTTCAGGAAATTAAAAATCACCATAAATCTAGTCATAAAATTATGATTTCAAAAGTGAAATTAGATCTTGAATAAAAACACCAACTTACACCTAACTAACTTACACCTAACTAAATTAGCGTTTGGGATAACTTGGGGATGAAGCAAAGTAACTTAGGGATGAAGCAAGATAACTTGGGGATGAAGCAACATAACTTGGAGAAGAAGGGGGAGAGAGGGGGCGGTTTTTGGGAGGTGTAAGGGGAGGATTAAAAACTTCTTTGCTAAGGTTAATCCAATGGCTAAAATGCAAGGTGAAAGAACTACAAAAATGTCATCACAATTTGCTATAAATAGAGACTTTCCCCTTCACAAATTTCTCACCAATTCCTCAAGCTAGGAACCGAAATTTAGAGAGTGAGGAGGAGTGTAGAGGAGCTTCAAGAAACAAGAAGCAAGGTTCTTCAAGAGGTAAGGAAGTTTTTAGTTTTTAGTTCTAGTTCTTAGTTTTTGTAGTAGGAATGTTAGGAAATGTTATTTTGATCTTTAATCTTCCAAATATAGTTTTGTTTTCATATTTTTATGGTTTCCATTGCCTTTATTTAGAAAAAATAATGAAGAGAAGGTATGGCAAAAATTTCTAGAAGATTATGATCAAAATAGCGAAACTCTGGCGAAATTTCATCGGTTAGTGATTTCAGGAGCCAGTAGCAAAAACGTTAATATTTTATGAAGGAGATGATGTTCTAAAAATCTGAGAAAATTCATGGTGAAAGTAGACATATAGGGCTTTCCAAATATATAAAGAGTGTATCATTTGAAGTTCTGCACAAAGAGATAAAAATCCCAGAAGTTAAGCTACGTTTTCTGGGGGAAATTCTGGGCAGAAGTTTGAAACGTGGAAAATGGGAATTATCCATGAATTCTGGGTAAGTTCCAGTATTTTTCTTGAAAATAGAGATCTCAAGGATTCCGAGAAATTTTACGGATCCTCGTTTTGATTTTTCTGGAATTAGTTATGATTTTTCAAAATTAGACAAAATTCTGCCCAGAAATTCTGCACCAGTTCCGAAATTTTGAGGAAATAATTGAAATATAAAACCACCAAGGGTAAAACTGTCATTTGTAGCCAAGGTATCTCTTGGAATAATATTTGTGAATTAATAGAAATGATATTACCCTTATAGGATATGAGAGATCGTTTTTCTGACCAACGGAACGTACCAAAACTCAGGTACGGACGCGTATTGTAACCTTAACTCTTATGCTTATGGTTTGCTTATATATGATAGTTGTACTCACATGTTTTGAAATTGCTCTTTATTTATTGAATTGAATACGTGTTATAGTCTTGATAACACTGTTGAGTTTCGTAGCGCTGAGGACACGATAGACCACCATGATACTGGTGAATAGTGCAGACTGGGGTAACATACATATTGCAGTGGTTGTGTTATGTTATTGCCTTATATGTTGTTATGAATTTTGAAATTGTGAATGTGTACTTATTACGTGATACCTGTCATATACTGTTTACATAAGCATGAGGTTAACCATTACCTGAGGTTCAATGAGTATTCAACCTCAACTCTTACCTTAGCTTCAGGGTCCCAGGGAAACAGAACCAAGGACGAGGGTAAGAAGCTGGCATGAGAAACCTACGGAGGCATTATTATTATTTTGTTTTGTACTTAGGTGTATTAAGAACTCGGATAAATGTACCGTTGAATGTTCAACTTGATATACTACATACAATGTTATTCAGTTACTTTTTATTTTGAAAAAAAAAAATTCAACGCTCAACTCTGATGAGTAACACTATAGAAACGTTTATAAAAATGGGATGTTACATTGCTTCTTGACTGAAGCTAATAGGTGGAGCTTCTGATCTCATTAAAGTGACTTCTGACAGTTAGCTAAAGCTAAGTTCATACTTTTATGGTGCCTTTAAACTTCTCTTCTTGACTAAAGCTAATTTTTTTTAATGGTAATTTTACTATTTTATTTAGCAAATTCATATTTATTTTTAAATTATATCCCAAATTAAATTATCGCATTTTATACTATATATATATATATATATATATATATATATATATATATATATATCTATGATTCATACCATTTTCAGTTATTTTCTATCTCAATTATCTTTTCAAAAATTATGCCAAACAAGTGCCCATAAAAAAAAAAAAGTCACTTCTACCACTGATATTCCTAACATAAATTACATCAAAAAAAGTCTAGAAAAAAAAAACCATCAAGAAAAGTTCAACAAAAAAAAAAAGTCACTTCTACAACTGTTTTCCCAAACGGGCGCTTAAATTCGATAAACGAAGATTTGGATTCTCTAGTTGAAGTTGCTAATGCAGATTTTTCATACTAATTTATTTACTTTACAACATGAATTTTGAAGAGAGATTGAGTGTTCAGTGCATAACACTAATTTCTACTTAGGGTTTAGGTCAGGCTTTCTTTTGAGAGAAGGTTTGGGTTGATATATATAAATTATCCTGTCATTTTTATTTTATTTTTCATCTTTCTTTCTTTTTTTTGACAAAAAGAAAAAAGTTCTGTTTCTTCTGTGCCCAAGCATTCTTTAAAAATGAGCCCAAGCATTCTTTAAAAATATTCATTTTTTATTATCGTTAGGCGGATTTCATATGTATGTGATCTTTATTAAATTGAAAGAAGTGATTAAGAAGAAATAGCAGTCTTGATTAAAAGGTCAAAAGATATATACTCATCCTCTGATCTTATTTATAACGTAGAAAGAGAAGAAATTTTTTGGTTGGGTAGAAAGATAAATTTTTTAATATGAATGTTAAATTTTACCATTTTTTTCTTTCTTATATTGACTTTGTTCTCATAGATAATAATATACATTAAATAGGGATAAAATTATGAAATTGTTGAACTGTAAGGTGAGTTGATGAGAGTTTAAAGATTTTTTTTTGGCTAGATGCGTTTAGTTTCTCCCAATCGTTTCAATAATCTTGGGCTTCACTTTTATTTTTCCTTTATAATTATTAATTAAAGTCAAAATGATATGAATATTATATATATATATATATATATATCCCAATTGAATAGTATATTTTTTGAGGCAAAGAAAAATCCTGCAAAGACCAACAACACTTTACATGTGTTTTGTTGTCGTCAAAGTTTTATTTTAGTGTTAGGATTTTAAGGCATCAACGATTCCAAATAGTCTTCTCACCTTATTTATAAGGCACTTCTAGTATTTTTCACACAAATTAAGAAAAACCTCTATCATAAAATTTAACTTTCTAAATTTATCTCTATATAATATATATCATTCTCTGTGAGGAAAAAAAAAATCAACACAATAATAAATGATAGCAAAAATGTACATTCTCTTATGAAAAATTTAAAGAGATACCTATATAAATAGAATCAGAGGAGTATTAATTGAGTAGAATAAGAATAATGTGAGGAAAGACCTAAGGACTTCCGTGAAAAGTATTTCCTTTCATATACACGGCTCATAATTGACTTTTAATTTCTTAGCATGACGTGTTTGGTAGGCAAGAATTGGCAAAAAAATTTCAGGACAAGTCAACCCAGACGGAACTCCCATGAACGCCCCCCATAATATACAAATATAACACATAAAAACAAATTCAATCTATAAATAAATGAAGAGTATTATTGTATACATATTCATACACAAATTTAAATGATGTGATTATAGATAGGACAAAAATAAACTTCCTCTCCATACACTATAAATAAGAGTTGAAGAGTATATCTAATGTCCATGACTAAATATACTGTTTAACATGATATATGTTTTGATGTGGTTTGAGTTTCTCGTAAAATCATAGGTAAAAGTATATGTTTTATCTTTTATGTTTGTATCAAGTTTTACTTTAATCCTTTAATTTTAAATTTATGAAGTTTATTGTCAATCCTTTAATTGTAAACCTTCAATTTCATCTAATGGAAAATGATAAATCATCGGTAAGTGATATATAATTGTCCAATTAAATGTGACCAAAGCTTGCTTGTATTTTTAATATTTTTTATATTTTGAATCATGTAAATTAAGAAAATGAAAATGAAAATAAATATATCTCTATGAATGTTTTGTTAACATTTAATTGTACTGTCATCACTTAATAAGTTTAATGAGTCAACATTTTCTATTTGATGAGATTAACGATATTATGATTAAAGGATTATAAATACATTTTTTAAATTTAAGAGACTAAAATGAAATTTAATGCAGATCTAAAAGACCAAATGTACAAAACATATGAAATTTCCATACTAAAAGTCTAAAAGAAGAATTCATCCCATAAAAGACTATTTTATTATTGTATAGCAGAGCCTTTAAACTTGTAAACTTAACTTTTCTTGGAAGGTTCTCTTATATAAGACTTGTCCCCCTTGGAATTCTATAGATTCATAAGATAGATTCAATCTAGCAAAAATAGATACTACAAAATAATACACATACATTCGACAATATTATATATAATTCACCGGGAGTTGTACCTTATTAATATATAAAAACATGATTAGCATATTAATATACAGATTTATATTTATAACCCAAATATATATAATATATATGTTGATGCCGATGCCGATGCCGATGCCTTCTTTATCCTATGAGTCAACGTAGCCACCAGTTATCACGCTCATCAGAATTATCGGAGAATGAAGAAAACTTTAAGAAAAGCACGTGTACTTGACTTCCATTAACAACCCTATTCCTAGAACCCATAAAGAGAAAATCCCTACAAAGAGGACAAGTATAGTTCCTGAGACCAACCCATTGATTTAAACAATATCTATGAAAAACATGTTCACACCTAAGAACTCTTACTTCATCTCCTTCACCAATCTTGTTCAGACACACTGCACAATCCACTTCTTCTTGTTCTCCTTCGCGAGGATGCCATACCTCTACTGGTTCTTCTTCTGTAAATATCTGAAACTGATCTTGAAGAGGTTGATGATGACAAAGAAGACGAAAGCTGTAAAATGGGTGGAAAAGAAGAAACTCTAAAACCCATTTGAAGTTGGAGAAAGCCAGCTTGAGGAAGTTGAAGAGCATGGAAATTATTTCATCAATTGTGGTCATGTTTGTTCTGATCTGTTGATGGGGGATTGAAATTGAACTTTGAAATTTTGTGGCTTTTTTTGAGTTTGATGTTTGGGGTTGGTTAATGGGAATTAATGTTAGGGCTTGTATTTATAGAGGCATTTTATTGACGAGCACGAAAACACAATTCAAAGAATTCACATATCAGCACTGTCGCTTTTAATTTTCTGGATAATGACTTCATAGACCACGTGTTTAGAGAGATAAGTTCGGAGTCTTTTTTATACTTTTTTATTGTTGTCAAGGATTGATAAAAAAGAAACGCGTGATTGTATATTTGGATTAGTGATCGTCTATTTTAAAATAACGACACCCCATAACAAAAGCCTCAAGAAAACCACTAATAATAATAATAATAATAAATTAAAAGTCGTTACACAGATAAATAGGACAGCCAACAAGAAAAGATATAAACATATATAATTCCCATGATGAAAGACACACACATATCTAATAAGAGAACGTTTAGGATTAACTTAATACTATTTTTGCACCTTAACACAAAACTTGATATATTTTTAAATCAGTCCAATTTGACAATATTGACCAAACCAAAAGCTTGCTAATTCCCAATCAAACCGGATGATCTGGTTCAATTTTGACAGCCTTGACAAAAAGACGTCAGCAATACTTATACTGATCTGTCAAACCTTTAGACTGTAACAATCCTTAGAGGGAATTGAGCCTTTTTTATTTCTTCAATATATCTTGTTTTTATTTAATTTGACACTTTCTTCTTCCAATTTGTTTCAACATGAGGATCGTTTTTCCCATTTTGATCACTTCAACAGAGAAAACTCTAAAAACACAAGTGGTTTAGTCAAAATGTTTATTAGGAAAATTAAAATACGTCTTTTTAGCTCAAATTTCGTCTTCCCCAGATATGCCTATTGCCATCATTGATTATGAATGCATGAACTGATTGGAATATTGTTTTTTATTTAAAATATAAGACATTAATCTACTTTATCTCTTTTATATATATATATATATATATATATTATTTTCTCTTAAACTACTATTATTGATAATCCCTCAAGAGTCAACAATAATTCAAATGCACTCATGGATCTTGCATAAGGGTATATTTAGGGGAAATCACATCACATTTATTACAATGAACGAATTGCATAAGGGTATATTTATGTATGTATCATGTATCTATGTATGAATATTTTAATTCTTAACACATTCTTTGTGTGACTTTGAATTAATTAAAAGAAGTAATTCAGAAGAAATAGCAGTCTTAATATATTAATGGTCCAAATATATATATGTGGGTGTGTCTATGTATATAAATGTATGTATTATGTATCTATGTAGTATCTATGTATGTATATATGTATATAAGGTGTGTGTGTGTACACACGTAGACATATGTATATATCTACATGTGTTTATGATAGACTTTTGTGGTTCATTAGAAAAATTTTCTACAGTGTACATTAATATAGAACATATTTATCAAATGTTTGACTATTTTGGTGGTACTGGTGCATTGTTATATACGAGTAACTAAAACTGATTTATTAAATTGTTGGATGATATTCATTTGGCCGCTGCATCTATTTGAATATGTAGGATGCTTTCAAACTTCCGAACCTTATTTATCCATTTTACATTTATAGCTTTTCAAAATAGATTAAAAAAAAAAGAAAACAAAAAATGGTAGGAATAGAAACTATATAGCTAGGTAGATACATTGTTGTCTGTACAAATTTTGGTTTTCCCCGATTTTATTAATTTTTAAGTTGCAACACATTTTTTAAAATTATAACTATCTAATATCCGACACTATAAAATTAGATTTAAACTGTAATACGCTTGAATAAGAATAACAAAGCTCTTTTAAAGTTTTTTCTATTGATAATATTCAAACCTAGCTATAATTTTCTTTTTTTAAAAAAAAAAAAAAAAAAGGCCATGAAGTACCGTTATTTCTGTTTCGCCTCCTAATTTTTTTTATGTGAACCAAATCATTATTGTACATGTTAAGTTGTACAACACAAGCTTGATATTCCATTTTAATTGAAGTATAATGGAAGTTATTTAATTAGAAGACATTGACAAATTGATTAAAAGAATCAAATCTACAATATCTAAATCCCCCAATTTTCTCTTATAATTCCTTCTTGTAAATGGAAATATTTCTTATCTACTAATTTAATTTGACGAACGAAATAGGGGGTTTCGTCGCAAAGAATAAAAAACGAAGATAAATTTATATTTAAAAAAAAAAAAAACTTATAGGCTAAGCCTTAAAATTAAAAATGAATTTTTAGTCTCTTAAAGAAAACAAAAACGAGTTGTGTCCCTATAGGCTCAACCTTTATGGAGGTTCATCTCTGTAAGTCATATTTTTTATTTGGCAAAAGTTCTTTTTTCCTCTAACTTATATCAGGTTTTCATTTTGGTCTCTTCTTTATTTTTTTTTAAAAGCATTTTTAGTCATTCAATACTAAAACTGTTAGTGTCAAATGATGATTGTTTATAACAATAATTGTACTTTAAAAATTAAACTTAATATGACCTTATTTGAAAATGGTTTTTAAAAATTTGAAATTTTAATGTCCACATATTAGGGTAAAAAACTGAAAATACACTTTATAAAATTAAGAGACAAAAATAAAATTTTATACAAAATTAAAGAAATAAAATTATACGTTTGTCTTTTCATTTTGAAGTCAATTTATAATCAAGATCTAACGTTTAAACATTATGGAATAAATGGCCAATCCTACAGGCCCACCCTGCCTTTCCCTACTTATGCATTTTCCTCCAATCGCCTGGAAGACTTGTTCCATCAAATTGTTGGAATGGACCTTTCTTGCTAGATGCCTTTAGTTTCTCTCAATCGAGTCCATAACCCTGGGCTTCCCTTTTATTTTCCCTTTGTAGTTCTTAATTAAAGTCAAAATTATATGAATATTATACATGCACATATATTCCAGTTGAATAGTATGTCTTTGTTTTTTGAGGCAAAGAACATTCATGAAAGACCAACGACGCTTCATCTTTTGGTATCGTCAAAGTTTGATTTTAGTGCTAGGACTTTAAGAGCTCGTTTAGCATACGGAAGAGGTGAGAAGAGAAGATGAGTAAGTTCTCCTCTTTGGCTCTCAATCGCCAATCTTTTTAGGGACTCAACTTCTCAGATCCATCAATCTTTTTTTAAAGATACGAAGATGTGATTCCTTCAAAATTGATAGGATCTCAAATTCCTTTGATGATTTGAGCAAATTTGCCCCTTGATCATATGCATGTTGCCTAATATCACAATTCTTCTTCTTCATCATTCAAGCACAAGGAATCGGATCAGGCGGTGATCAGAGTTTAACCAAAGGAAGTTGTTTTCTTCTCCAGTGGATTTCATCACTGAAGATAATAGAGAGAGGAAGGATTTGAAGAACACAACTGGTTGGAGCAGCCATTAGTTTATTGGGTTCAAGAAATGTAATACCCTAAAAATCCTACTTATGATAAGTATCATAATTTAGTAAATAATACCTATTGGAAATAGGTGAATATGAGGTCTCAAACACCTTGTATTGAATTTATCTTATTATTAGGACAATTTCTCCTCAGAATAAATAATGTGCAAAAAGGTCCCTAAAACATTAGATAATTTACAAATAGGTCCCTAAAATATTTATGGGTTATAAAATACCCGGAGAAAATTATGATAAAATCCTAAGAGGCAACTAAATATGTATTAAAAACTAGAAAGTATGTTGTCTCTGATTTAGGTAATTTATGGGATTATTTTCCTTAGAAAATAATGAAGTAAAATCTGATATTATTATGGGGACCATATTGGACCCCATGATTTTTAATATTATGCATGGTGCATAAATTACCAATGTCAGTAAAATAGTTGTAAGATAATAATTATTACTAATTAAGAAAATTATCAACAATTAGTAAATGATTAATGATGTAATTATTGGCTAATTATCTAAAGCATGAATTAAGAGAATAATGTGATTAATTAAAATAGTATAAAGATAAAGTGAGTGTGTGTGTGTGTGTGTGTGTATAATATGTGTGTGTGCCGACATTGATAAAGGAAGGAGAAGGAAAAAATTTTGATTTGATTATAACAATAATATATAATAGGATATTTTGTTGATTGGATAAAAGAGAACCGATAGAAAATAAATCCTACCTTGAAAACCATGAATTAGATTTCTAAAGTCAGAGTATATTATAAATAAGTGAATTTTTATCTCAGAGTGGCCTATCTCCAAAGTCATTTCTGTAACCGATGGAATGATCATGAGATAAGACCAAGAAGATATTTTGTGGAATTAGGGCAGATAGTAGAAGTGAGAACCTATATAAATAAAATCATAACTTGAAATCCGAGGATAAGTTGGTAAAAACCAGGACATATTACGAATCAGTGAATTATTATCCAGAAGTTGACGTTGTCCAACGTTATTTCTGTAACCAACGACGTTCAACTTAGAATCTTCTGCAGGTTACGAAATGTCCTGAATGGGATCAAAAATTTAGTCAACCCAAATATTCTTAACGAGGAAGATTACATCTTCAGTGAGTTGCTTCCGGAATTTTGAGATTTCCCAAGATTATGCGATTAGGACACCAAATAGGGAACTTTATCAGATAAAGGCACATAAAGCAAGACGATGATGCAAGCATGACATCACTTTGATGACTCAAGATGAGGTCATCATAGTGAGGTGTAAGGCCAGGATCGTGCCACCTCAAAGAAGTGCGATCCAACGGTCAGAAACTGACCAGACAAAGTTCAAAAGAACTACCAAAATGCCATCGTCTTTTTCTATAAATAGACCCCTTCATTTCTCTTCATTCTTCACCAATTCACAAACAATCCTAGAGAGAAGTTAGAGGGAGAAGCTATGGAGAAGGAGTAAGAAGTTCATAGCAAAGCTCTGGGTAAGTTCTTCGGTCCTTAGTCTTTAATCATAAGTTCTTTCGGTAGTTATAGTAGAAATGTTAGATAGATCTTTAGTTTTTCAAGTATGATCTAGATATCATGTTTTAGGGACAAATATGATATTTATTTCATAAATATGTTGGAAGAAGAGATATGTTAAAATCTTGGAGAAATAGAGTTAAAGTAGCGAAACTCTGGCGAAATTCCACCGATTGGTAAGGGTAGGGGCAAAATGGTAATTTGTACCTAAAATGCCTGTTATGATATCAAATATTGATAAATGTGATATTATCATTATAGGATATCAGTAATCTTGTTCCGTTGTCATTTCGTTGTCGTTCCGCTGTTTTTTGTCAAAAGTACAATTTTCCGTCAACGTACTAAACGCTCGTCAACAAAGGTACGTTCGCGTACTGTAACACTAACTCTGATATTTACAGTATACGTATATGTGGTATGTGTGTTGTATGCATGTTGGTGGTGTGTTATTTGAATACATAGTGTTGTTAAAGGATAACTGTACATCTGCATGCACTGGGAGTGATATATCTGTATTCACTGGGAGTGGTACATTTCGCTGGGAGCGGTACATTTGCATTCATTCGAAGCGATATATTTGAGAGTGATTCATTTGTTGTGCTTATATACCATATATGTAAATATGAGGTTAATCGTTACCTGAGGTCTGATTGCAATAGACCTCAGCTCTTAACATAGCTTCAGGATTGGGAGGTCCGAGGAGAAAGGCAAGCAGCACTTATAAGAACTTGGCTGAAGACCATCTTTTGTTGCCACGGCATGGGTATTGTCAGGGGAATACCTTTGTGGTTGTTTACTTTAAAAAAAACTCTCGATCTTTGTACCGTCTCTGTAATTAGCCAGACTTACGGCATTTTGAATATATGTATCAGTTACTCTCTTGCTCCGATGCTCTACTCTGATGAAAAAAAAAATTATACTGCTTTTAAAAAGTTGGGATGTTACAAGAGAATAGGCATCCACCACGCAATTGATTTCTGCTTCATTGAACTAATGTCAAGTTTCTGTTCTTCCTTGTTCTTTAGTAATCTGTTGAGCGTTTGAGAAGAGGCAGGCACAATGCACTACTCACTTTTGTCTTCATCGATATGTAGTACAGGGTTCGTCGTTGTTTCTATGGAAAAGAAAAATCATGGAGGGAAACAAAAGTGGTCTACTAATTCCTTTGCACATTCTCAGGCTCATGCTTCTCGTTTCTAGGCTCTATTGCCCCTCCCTGAGGTCTGTCAATGTCACAACACATTTTTCTGGCATGGTCTGTCACGGTGCTCCTTGATTTAAATTTCTAGGTTACTAGAGATGGATGGCATGAGGACGGAGGGAGGAAGGTCAATAATGGTCATGAGATGTGATTCCTCCTCCTTCCCTCCCTCTTCTTCCTCGTCTTGATTGTGAGCTCTTTGAGTTCAAAAACTAGAGGAAGTCGTTGCGCTCAAAACTATGATATCGTTCTTTGTAACGCATGAAAAGCGTGTTTTGATTAGGGACCAAAATGAATATTTTTAAAAGTTTGTAGAGGGACATGAAAACATTAAAATGTTTGTGGGACAGCTGTAATTTTCAAAAACTCTAGGACCTTATCAATAATTTTCTTTGATCCCTTTTCTTCATTGATCTATAGTTGTAAGAAATTCTAGGGCCCTTTTTTGTAATTCTCCCTGGTACCCAAAAATATTAATTCTAACCCATTGACATTTTCCAAATTCTCCAATTTTCTTCTAAAACACCTACAATGCAAGATTAAACACAATATAGTATCAAAAGTTCAAAAAATCATTTACATGAATAATTAACAAATTGTAACCATTTTACCCCTAATAATACTTAATTCAATACAGATGTCCGAACTCAAATTAGTAATATTAATCATGCAATAATAACTTATGAAATACATTAAATTCTTCAAATTAATCATGAAAAAACATATCAAAAAAAAAAAAAAAATATATATATATATATAGAGAGAGAGAGAGAGTACAACCTCTCCTTATGCAGCCGACTAACTAATAAACATAATAAGAAAAAAAAATTGGGTCATTGGGCTATAAAAAGAATCCAATACATTGGTTAATGATACTTTAGTCTTTAATTAATAGATTAGGGTTTTAATGATAATACGTGGACATTCTGTGGCTCGTGGGTTGAACAAAGAGTCCAGAAAAACATTATCTTGCCCAATTTTTTGTATGTCAAACTGTAAGAAATTTATGTTGTGCATTTAATTGAAAATAAAGTAGTTCTCCTTCTTAAATGTTGAATCTAATTGTAATGCAAAGGACCAGAGGTCAAATCTAGAATTGAGTAAAAGATAAAAAAGGTCAAATGCATTGACCCTTCTCTATTCTATCTAAATTATATTTTCTTCTATTATAAAAAACATATATAAATATGAATTTAAAAAGTATATCACCCAAACATTTTCTTTATTTTATATCTAAAATTTGAATAACTAATACAAAAATAATGTAATTTGATATGTAGTAAATGTAAAAGGTTCGAATTTGAAATATATAATAGCATGCCATTAATATTTTGTTAAAATATTTGTCAAGAGAAAATTTTATCATTTCACTATTACAGAAAACACTTTTAACCTATATTTTTATGTCTTTTTTTATTCCTTTTCAAGAGGACATTTAGGAAATAGATGTAGTAAAGTCTGGGAACAACGTCCATTAAAAAAATGGATACCTTAAGAGACTTACAACACCCTTTTTTTAAAGAGACGTTGTAAGTGTTTTTAAAAAAAAATCTGAGGTAGGTCTTATCCTTACTAGCGGCGCGTGCGTACAACTCCTTCACACAAGCAGGATAGCAGACGACATCATTGACACCATGTACGATCAGGAACAGCAACTCCACCTCTTCGTACCTTCCTTGCAACTCTCTGCATATATCTTCAGCAACTCTTCACTTGAGTAGCCACGACGGCTTGAAATTCACACAAATCCCACACTTAGTGCCATTAAAGACTATCCCATCCCATGGTTTGGATGTGCCAGCAGAAGAATCAGGATGGCAGAGAGTAATAAGGAGTGTGACAACAACGTCGTCGAGAGATTCGAAGTAGAGGAATGAAGGAAGAGAAGATTCATAGCGAGAATGAAAGGAATCGAAGAAAGAAATGTAATGTCGGGGATGTGAGCGACGAGGTCGTCGGAGAACCCGTGGCCTTGGTGATTGATGGTACAAGTGGCGAATCCGGCCTTGGTGGAGTGAACAACAGTGAATTAGACAAACCAACTAGTCTCGCTGATGAAACTATGGACGAGGGGCAACAATCCTTAGGATGAAGGTGGGAGGGAGTGGTGTCCACCACTGAGTGAAGAGTCTTAGGCCCCAAGAGTTGGTGATGAACTCGGAGCCGTGACTCACCTTGTGACAAGTGTAGAATTTGTCGGCGGTGAGGGAGCCGAATAGGCTCTTCTCGTTGGCCTCCGTCATCGAGTGCACCATTCTCACTAAAGCAATAAGGCCGTCAAAGATCAGAAGCAAAGATGGACCCATCAGAGCGAGGATAACACGATTCATAGTGAGTGAGAGAGGTTGCAAAAGCAGAGGAACAAACCAAAGCTATAGGATGTTGACAAGTGATGTTGGAGGATGTGATAATAAGTAGGGTTACGTGTAGGAGTTGGGTGTTACGTTGGTGGTTTGAATTTTTAGACATCCCAATTTTGAATTGGGGACGCCAAAAGACCATTTTTAGCACAAGTCTAAAAGAGACATCAAAAGTCCCTACTTTTGGCATCACTTTTATAAATTAGGATGGCAAGAGTATGTAAAGGGACTCCCAATATGCCAAAATTCTTGCATATAATTACAAAAATGTCACCGTCTTTATTTTTTACTTCCCTATTGATGAAAAAACGAATGTTTTTTAGGAAAATAAAATATATATTTTGTAGTAGTGTTTTGAGCATGCATACAGACACACACAAACCAAGACTGAGGGACCTTGTAACATCATATTTTAATAAATTTCCAAGACCGATTTATAAATAAAGTCTTCTGTTTATGACTTATTTAGAATTTTATCCAAAAAGAAAATACTATTGATAGAAGATAAAGGATTAGAAACATGATCTTTCAAAATGGCACAATACTATAAAATATAGAATTAACATCCTAAAAATAGTCGTTATAAATCATAAACTTTCAATGATACTCACATATACTATCCTTGAAAATAGTCATCTAAGAATCTATGAACGTTAAAAGTGTCTTCTTAATAATGTATAACATCATCAAATATTTTAAGATTTAGTGCAGAAGCTAACTATCATTTTCATACAGGAGCATTTCCTTCTTCTTCTTTTTTTATGGGTTTTACTTCCTTTTATATTTTTCAAGTAGCAAAGTGAAATGGTATGAGCCTTGTAGGTATGTGAACAAATGTTATGAAGGCACTATAAGTCTATAATACGTTGGGTAAAACAAAACAGATGCAGTAATCGATCAATGTCTGGCTATATAACTTGGAACCAATATTAATCACATCCAAACTAAATTATACTCCTCCTGCCCTTAATGTAAAGATTGGGGAGTTAATATTAATCCAAGGCCTATATTTCACATTTATGAATTTTTCCTTAACAATAATTAAGTAGGAAGAAGATAGAGCAAGTGAGTTAAGAAAGATGATTGTGATAATTTAGAAAAATTACTCCCTCCAGTTGTTTATATAAGTTATATTTGGGGAGTTTATCTTGGATCATAAATATAAGACATAATTTTCATATTTGTTAATATTTTCCTAATTTAACCTTATTGATGCTCCATCAACAATAACCAAGGAGGAAAGGGAATTAAGGAAGATGACTAGCGTGTTTTAGAAAATACTCCTTCTGATATTTAATTAAAAACATATTTACCTAATTTGATTAAATTGAGAAAGTTAAATGAGTTAGTTAATATGATATATATTTTCTAAAACAACCTAACAATCTTCTTTAATTTCTTCATTCTCTCTCCTCTTTAATTATTTTTTGGGGAGTATCAATAGGGGTAAATTTGGAAAATATACACAAATATAAAAACTATGTCTTATATTTATGAACAAGATCAACTTTCTAGATATATCTTATATTAAAGACCAGAGAAGCAAGATTGTCAAACTCGCGAGTTTAAGTAAACTCGTAACAATGATGTAAACTCAAATCATAAGCTCGTAAGAGTTTACTTTCACTATTAAAAAAGTATTATAATGTATAATAAATAATTAAAATATAAAAAATGATAATTATTTAATTTAAATATATTTTAAATCCAAATAATTGAAATTAAATCCACCGAGATTCAAAATTTACCATATTTAACAAAGAAATTTCTATAAAATTTATATATAAAGCCATTGAACATGGTCAAATAAAAAAATTAACACGAGTTTAAGTGTGAATTAACACGGTTTTGTAAGCTATAAATGTAAAAACGATAAACTCAGTGTATAAACTCGTGAATTTAATCAAGTTTACAATAGTCACAAGTTTACCAGTGAGTTGACTTGATTTTGTAAAATAAAAACGTAAAAACGGTAAACTCAGAAAGTCAACTCACGCATTTGACAACAATACGGGGGAGTATATATCATATTAACCTATTTAACAACTTTTCTTAAACTAATCAAATTAGATCAAATACGTCTTATATTAAGAATTACAGCTGTCAAAACGAGCCACCCCAGCCCGTTAGGCCCTAGCCCATGTGGCACTAAGGCCAAAAAGGCTCGCATGTTAAACAGCCCACACAAGCCAAAAAATTATATAGCCTTAAGGGTTAGGGCCAGCCCACAGGGCAAAAATCATTTTATATCTACAACACATCCATTCATTCATATTCAGTACTGTGTATAATAAAAACAAAAACATAACACTCGCGGTGGCAATGATTTTCCCTACATTTGTAAAAGTAACATCCACATTTGATTAACACATGAAAAATTGATTCATCTTTGGAACTTTAATTTGAAATTCTTGATGCCCCTTGGGATTCTGCTGTTAGTGCTTCATGATGAGTAATTTTACAATCATCTTCATCTAAAATTCACAATCAATTAAAATACAATCACTCAATTAGGCAATCAATTCCAACCAATGTTATTAGACCTGGATCGGTCAACGACCCGGTCGGGGTACTGGATCAATGGGTCACTGGTTGAACCACATAACTATGACCCGGTCTCAAAAATCATACTATATTTATAAATTATAGAACCATACTTATAAATATATATATATATATATATATATATATATATATATATATATATATATAATGAGTTTACAAAATAAAAGTACCTAAAACATTTTTACAAGTTTAAAATATGAATAACCCAATTAATTAGGAGCAAAATTAAAGAAGATGGTTTTTTTTTTTTTTTGTTCGTAGAAAGAAGATAGGTTTACAAAATAACCTCCAAGCACAATAAAATGTGACACAACGGTATTCCTAGAATGCATCATAACATCAGGACTAATATAACTTATCCAATCCCTAATCATCTCATACTCAACAAAATTATAAGGCAGATCATGATAAACTATGGCTTGTGCAAGCTTTTCTCAATGGACCACTTGATTAATCTATCCTGTACTAGACTTTCTATATTGCTCATTTAATTCAAAGTCTATACGACTCTTACAAACGGGAATATGATGACCCAAATGTGAAGTTCCATAGCCACTTCAGGTCTTAGGATGTCTACCAATTAACTATATATTCAGCAACACAATAATTACACACAGACTTTTCGAAACCATCCTTGTCCTTACCAATTTTTGTAAAATACTTCCACACATTAGAGATTTCTTTTTTATTTACCTTAAAACTTTCAGATGTTTCAAGTGGAGTTTCAAATTGAACTTCAACATCCATAATAAACAATGGGTGTGGCTTCTCAGACCTCAACACGTGTTCTTCTGCAGATTACACTATTCTCTAGATAGTGAAAATTTCAAACCTGATCCAGATTTGCAAGCATCGGCGAAGCTCGCTGAAGAAGGCGAGGAGGTGTACTTTGGAGGCTGGTAATGGAACAAGACTTAATCAACAAAGAAACAACACCAATTAAGCATGACTATTTGTTGAAATTTAAGAATTAACAAAAACCAACTCTCTTTTTCAATGTTTTGATAATTCAGCTTCCAGATTTCCCTACAATTTATTCTGTCACAGAATTTTATTTGCTAGACAATACATTTGCAAGAAATTACGATGTTTTTTACCATATTTTTCTATGTAATTTAGAGTGCTTTTCACGCATGCCTATCATATCACTAAACTTTGAAGTTTGCTGTTCCAAACGAGAACAACCCCCAGTCCTATCCTTCTCTAAGCAATCTTGATTAAAAATATATATTTTGGAAGAGAATATTCCCCTGCAATCCAGACTTCTACTAAATTTAACTTGCAAGGAACGAGAAAAATGAAACAAAATTCTGCAAAATTTATTATGTATATGAATAGGCAAATAGCTAGCTAATCTCACTCCAAATATCAAAACTCAAAAAGCAGCATGGAATTTTGTTTAATCAGATTATATATTTATAACCATCGTGTATTGATAGAGTGGAGTTATATATAAGAAATTTCGTTCTCCAAGTTTAGATTTATATATGGATGATCCTTAAACCAATCATCTCACAAGGATTTATAGAATCTCCATACTGACTGTGATTTAATCCTTTGAAAACCAACAAAGAACGAAAGTATAGACATCGAAATCCGATCCTAGCCCTATTATTGCAATCAGGACACCAAAAAGCCATGACCAAAGTAAGATCAACACCTAATGATCAAGAAATTATACTCACAAAAAAACCACTCAGACAATCAAATAGCAACAAGAAGAACACCAAAGCATAAGAAAAACTGGAAGCAACCCTCGAGAACAAGCAAGAGAATCAAGAGAAAAATCCAGAAATACGAAAGGCACAAAAGCTTAATAGAGCATAATAATAATAATAATATTAGATTAGAGAAAGAAGCTTGTCGGAGGAAGCAGCAAAGAAACTAGATCAGGGAACCACCGTCCTAGCCGGAAACATCAAACCTGATCCAAATTTGCAGGCATCGGCGAAGCTCGCACTCACGCATCACAATGAGAAAAAGTAGATAGAGATGGGGCATAAGAGGAGACGGTGATTGGTGAAAGGGAGAAAGGAGATCCTCTTATCTTTTTTCTTCTTTTCTCTCATCAACCCATCTGGGTCATTGATTGGGGAGGAGAGAGAAAAATTAAAGTAGTATTATATTGATTGGACGGATATGATTAAGAGATTATGAGAGAAAACGAGAAAAAAATGATAAGAGAAACCCAATCCTGAAAGGAAAAGGATAGGGTATAAAAAAAGGAGGCGAGAGTCACACGGTTTTTTTTTTTTTATTTCTAATCAAAAAATTGGTTTTCATTGGTGGCTCACGGATTGGTCCTATTCTAACCCCATAAGATTGAGGGTTATTTTGGGTTAGCGTAAAAAATAACTCCATTATATGTGGCTAAAAAAGAGGGATTATCAATGAGATTGATTATCAATGGGGTTTACTAGGCTGGCCCATAGGGTCAAGCCCATTTTGACAGATCTATTAAAAACTAGAGAGAGAGTATATCATAATAATTAAATTAATCAACTTCTGTATCAAAAAAAAAATTAATCAACTTCCTCATCCTAATTAAATTAGTTAATTAATTCTTACTAATACCAGTATTAGGATTGTAGTAACATCTAGAATCCGGCCCGTAGGTAAAAGATAATACTATGTCTCCGCTAGTACTGTCAGCATCGAATCAAAATACGTACGAAACATATCATCTGTCGGGCCCTTCTTACGCCATTACGGCTTTATCCATTGCATGCATGTAACAGAAAATATATTTCTCTCTCTCTCTACCACAATCTTCTAATAAGAAGCTATTTTGACAGATTCACAGAAAATACTTCAATTTGGTCATGTGAAAATATTTCATGATCAATTTGTGAAAGATATATATTATGGCATTGTATTGTAAGCGATTAATATATATATATATATATATATATATATATATATATATATAGAGAGAGAGAGAGAGAGAGAGAGAGAGTGAGGATAGAGAGAAATTATAGGATCAATAAGAGACGAGGTTGAAGAAGCATTAGACGTTATTTCTTCATGTATTAGTAAGTCATGTATTGATGATATGTTGATCATGTGAAGAAAGTACTTATGATATGTTATTTTTGCTCTTTATTTATAAAATTCAGCGTAATCCTATCCAAAATTCTTGACTAGCTCGATCAAAAGACAAATTCACCAATTCACTGATATGATCGCCCAATCTGAGTTTTAAACGTTATGTTGATTCTATATATTGAATATCCCCAAAACAATGTTTAGGGATTTCCAATATAAAACTAAATAGGGGTGAGCAAAGGACCCGCTGCCCGCCCGCCCACCCGCAACCCGTGCTATTTTACCCGTTTTAAACCCGCCCATATTGGACCTGTAATGGGTTGCCTGTACCCGTTTATAATGAACGGGCGGGGTACGGGTTAGACCACAGGGCACCCGTGCTCGCCCGTTACCCGTTTATGTTAATATGTTTTTCCCATCTGCGTAATTTTTATATATAATAATAATATTTTACCAATTGTTTCAATTCTTCACTTGGTTCAGTGGCAAAGGCGGTAACTTGTGTAATACCCGGAAAAATATATATATATATATATATATATATATATATATATATATATATATATATATATATTTATTTATCTTAAACATTATATTTCAATAAATAATACCTATTTTAAATAGGTGAATATGGGGTCTCAAAATTTTGGTATTATATTTATTTTCATTTATAGACAATTTTTCCATAGAATTCAAGAATCTAAAAATTTATCTAGCTTGTTAACCTATAAAACAATATTTTAGGATTTAATTAGGATTTAACTCATTATTCCTCATTTAACCCTATGGGATGGAAATCTCTTCAATAAAAGAATAAATAAATTATACCATGATATTAACTTGAAATCCTAAAAACTAAGGGAGCCAATGAGGGAATTTTTTCCATATAAATATGAGAAACATTAAAAACAAAATTAAATTAATTAACCTAAGGGGGGGGCGAAATTTTAAAAGAAAAAGGAGAGAAAAATAAAAAGAAGATAGTCAAAAGTGTGAAGAATAAGCTACATTTGTCTTGGTGGCTAAGAAAGACTTAATCACATAAAATTAAATGGAAACCTATAGAGATTAAATCATAACTTGGAATCTTGAAGCTAAATCTTCAAGATAGATACATATTTGAGATCAGTGAATTATAAGCTTCAATTGGGCTATTCCTAAAATTAATTTCGGTAACTTGTAAAATTCAAACCTAAGCATTTTGAAAGATAAAAATCACCATAAATCTTGTCATAAAATTAGGATTGCAAAAGTAAAATTGGATTTTTAATCAAAACACTAATTAACACTTAACCAAATTAAGTTTTGGAGATTAATTAAGTTGCTTAATGAGAAGAGGCTTTCTTAGAGACCAAGCAAGCAAATTCTAGAAGGGGAGGGAGAGGAATTTTCGGCCAAGAAGAGATTGAGGGGCCAAGATCAAGTCTTCATCTCCAAGCAAGGATCCAAGAGCCAAGATTAAACCAAAGTTGCTAGATGTTTAACCCCCTCTTGCCTATAAATAGAAGGCTTGGGCTAACACATCCTTCACACCAAAATCCCTTGCCTTGGCCGAAATTTAGAGAGGGTAGGAGAGGGAGGAGCAGCTGGAGAAAGAGATTCAAAGAGGTCTTCAAGAGGTATAAGAGTTTTTAGCTTTTAAGTTTAAGTTCTTAGTTTATAAGTAGAAATGCTAGAAAGAATTATTTTAATCTTCAATCTTCCATATACAGTTTTAATTTCATATTTTTGAGGGTTCCATTGTCTTTATTTCGAAAATTTGATGAAGAAGAAGTTATATCAAAATTTTTGGAAGATTAGGATCAAAATAACGAAGCTCTGGCAAAATCAGTAAAATCTGAGTAAGTAATAAAAAGGCTAGTATTTTATGATGAAGATGATGTTCTAAAATTCTGGAAAAATTCATGATGAAAGTAGACATATAGGGCTTTCTATAACTATAAAGAGTGTTTCATTTGAAGCTCTGTGCAAAAAGATAAAAATCTTAGAAGTGAAGTTACATTTTCTGGGCGAAAATCTGGACAACGGTTTGAATTTCGGAAACTGGGAATTAATCATCAATTCTGGGTAAGTTGCAGTATTTTTCCTCAAAAGTAGACATCTCAAGGATTCCGGGAAATTTTACGGATCCTCATTTCGATTTTTGTGGAATTAGTTATGATTTTTCGAAGTTAGGCGAAATTCTGCCCAAAAATACTGAATTAACTTTTTTTTTTCCGAAAATTAAGTGGAAATAATTAGAAATAAGTCTTTCAAGGGTAAAAATGTCAAGTATGGCCAAGGTGTCTCTTGAAATGTTGTTTGAAAATTAATTGAGACAAAATTACCCTTTTAGGATAGACTGTACTCGCGCACCGACAGTGAACGTACTCGGAAATTTGCCGAACTCAGGTACGGACGCGTATTGTAACCTTAACTCTTATGCTTATGGTTTGGTTATATATGATTGTTGTTTTCACATGATAATACTTTGTTTTGAAATTTACAAATGAGAGTTGAATTGTACACGGGTTATAGTCTTGATAACACCGTTGAGTTTTCCTAGCGCTGAGGACACAATGGGCCGTCGTGGCACTGGTTATGTGCAGACTAAGGTAACATACATATTGCAGTGGCTGTGTTATGTTATTGCCTTACATATGGATATGTATTTTGAAATCATGATTATGTTGTATGTCTGTGATAACTGTCATATACTGTTTACATAAGCATGAGGTTAACCGTTACCTGAGATTCAATGGAAATTGAACCTCAGCCCCTGCTGTAGCCTCAGAATCCCAGGGAGTCAGGATTGAGGACAAGGGTAAGAAGGCGGCATGAAGACTCTGTGGAGACTTTACCCTTTTGATATTTTAGTTTAGTGTGTTAGACATATGGATGACTGTATATTCAACTATTTACATTACATACAATATTATGCAGTTACTCTTTATTTTAAGAAATGTTTCCAACACTCGACTCTGTATAAAAATGCTTATGAAAATGGGATGTTACAACTTGGTAAAGCTTCATCATAATGCCTGTTCGATTCCCAGAAGGCACCCTCTTAAAATTTTAACAATTTTCATATTTTTTATTTGCAAACATAATCCCTGTTTATATGTCTTGTTTTTGGTTTCTTCTTTCCTTTTTTCTCTGGCCTTCATACGTGTACCTACTCTTCAATCTTCAGTTCAGAGCTCAGAGCAAAGTGCCAGTCGAGAATGCAATCTCAACTCTCAAACCCTCGACCTCGGTGTTGTCACCGCTCTCTCAACTCTCAAGCCCGAAGCTCAGTGGTCAGTGCCTCAGCCTCTCGCCATCTCTCTTACCCTTGTTCTCGATCTTGCTCACAATCTTCGTCTCTAATCTCTCTCGGATATGACCCAGCTCCTCAGCCTCTCTCTGTCGCTCTCGATCTTGATCATGCTCACTATCGTCGTCTCTCTCAAAGTCTCAATTCCTCTCGCTCGCCGCGACCTCTCTCAAAGTTTTAGCCTCGCGCTCGTCGCTGAAAAAGGTACTCATTGAGTCATTGTAATTTACTTGATTCCTGTAATGAACCGCTGCTTGAGTTTGCTTCCTGTAATTGTGGCCAGTGGTGAACCGTCGTCTGTGGTCTCTCTCAAAATTATTGCTAAATGTTCATTTTTTTTTTCGTTTGCTTCCTGTCACTGTGGTCTATGGTTTGCTACTTTGCTTCCTGTCTGAACTGCCGTCTGTGGTCTCTCTCAAAAAACTTGTTTCTGGAAAAAGGGATTCTTTAAACGGGTTACCTGGGCCCGTTTAGGCGTACGCGTTTGACCTATATCCGTTTTACACGAGTTAAACGAGTTTAACCCCAGATATGGGGGTTCCCCGTACCTGTGTAAAATAAACGGGCGGGCCACGGGTTACCCCCCGTGGCAGCCCGCCCGCCCGTTGCTTAATCCTAAAACTAAACATGCAATTAGTTCTCCATTTGCAATTTTTTTTTTCGCCTAATATAGGCTATGGTCCCCTCAATGCGACAAGGATATGGTGCTCTATATGGAGAGGAGCTCCAAATATTATATGTGGGGCCCATCCATGTAACTGAAATCTGACACTGCCTTCTCTTCTTCCCTCACACACTCTCTCTCTCACTGATACTGGATGTTTATATCTGCATTATATGTAAGCAAAAATGGTGTTAAAACGCTCTCTGGTTATCAGGTTTCTCCAATTTCCCGAATTCGTTTTTGAATTTCATGCTTAATAATGTTTAATTTTCTGCGCAGTTGATTAGTTTCTACTTTCTCGTTGTTTTATATATATATGAATCTCTGTTTGTTTTTCCCCCCGTTTTCTATCCTGTTTCTACTGCAGAGAAATCGATCATAACAATCTCTCTCAACACACACTTGAAACGAAACAATGTACGAATTAGAGACGACAGCTGGGTTTTCTGCAGAAACAGAGTCGTTTTTGTCAGAAGATTGCTTCTCCCAAATCGGTTCTTCTTCTGTGGCTTCACACACTCATAACCCTAATTTTGCCGAGAATGTGGGTCTTTCTTTGGAAACTTTAGCGTTTTCTTCACAAGACACTATGATTCCCAACATCGATGCTTCGTCGTTGATTGAACCAAACCCTTACGGTAATGATAGTATTGTCAATTCCAATTTGGTGGATGAGGTGAATCGTCTTGGCTCAAATCAGCTAGTAATTCCATTTGAACAGTCCAAATTCGACACTTCTATGAACTTCAATCACCAAAATTATCATCATCAGCTTCAAAATCAACCACATCCTTACCCTGCAACTTCAGATCTTAATCACTGCAATTTTCTCTATAGCTTGCCCTGTAGTTCTTCCATTTCTTCAATCCTAAACTCAGCTACCCAGAAAAATAATTTTGAAATTAAAATGGATCATTCTGGGCCTGGCCATCCAACATTGGGTTTGTTGGAAAGTACAAATGTGTCCTCCTCTGTTTTGTTGCAGGACCCATTTTCTGGAGCAAACAGAGAGTGGTTTCAATCTCTGTCCGTGAGAAATGATATTCTGATGATGTTTGGTGGGGATGATGATGATGACAAAGAAGGTGGGAGTGGGGTTATTTCTAATTTAGATGCCGGTCGCGGAAGAGAATTTGGTGATAGTAATAATGATTTCCTCAAGTGTTCCCATGATTTGGTTCCTAATGGAAGATCAAAGGGAATAGGAAGAGGAGCCAAAAGAGTCAGACAGGTCACTATTGAGAAGAAAAGGAGAGTGGATTTTACTAGCAAGTTTGATGCCTTGAAAGAACTCATTCCAAATCCCACTAAGGTATTGCATTGATTCTCTCTCTCCCTCTCCCTCTCTCTAGATCTCTCTGAAACACAAGTTCATATATAAATGGCTGATTCTTGTTGGCAATGTTTTTTTTCCCTTTTTTGCTTGTTTGAATTGAAAACCAAGAATGATAGAGCATCTCTGCTTTGTGGTGCTATTGAGTACATCCAAGAGCTTCGAAGATCAGTGCATGATCTCACATTGTTAGTGAACAAAAAGAGATCATGTGGGAGAGAAAGGACCAAGAGGCGCAAGGTTGAGAATGAAGAAGAAGAAGAAGAACCTTTAGGGGACTTGGAGAGCTGCAATAATAACTTGAAGCCAGTGATCAGTGAAGCAGATCATCATCATCATCATCAACTTCTTCCAATCAATAGATGCATGATTAGGAGCACTTCTTGGCTTCAGAAGAAATCTGAAGACACAGAGGTTGATGTTCGAATAGTTGAAAACGATTTGACCATCAAGCTTGTGCAGAGAAAGAACACTAATTGCTTGCTTTATGCTTCCAAGGCTCTGGATGAACTTGAGCTTGATCTTCAACATGTTGCTGGTGGCCACATTGGCGATTTCTGCAGTTTTTTGTTCAACAGCAAGGTCAGTGATGATATATATATATATATATGAATCGTAATTATCCTAAGTTTACCCTACTTATATAAGGCTGCATAAGTAATTAAGAATGATTTGATCCTGCTATATATTGCAGATATATGAAGGTTCTTCTGTGAGTGCGAGTTTCATAGCCAACAAGTTTATAGAAATCATGGAATCAAACTTGAAAGAGAGCCATTAATTAGCGGATATGGCTTCATATATAAAAACGTGCTTTTTTTATTTATTGTCTTTTGTTTCTTCCTTCTTATCTTGCTAGCTTTCTTTAATTAATGAAGCTTCTTAAGTTTATATGAGTTCAAAACGATGGGACCGTCGTATACTATTGAGGAATATTTGTGTTCTTTTATTATATATGTATACTATTATCCAGTGACTTGTTTAGATTTATGACTGTATCTCTTAATACAAGTAACTATTCTAGAACTCAAATAAAAGACCCAAAAAAAATTTACTAAGTCCTTACACTACTAAACCAACTCTATATTAGCAATATTTGTGCATTTTTTAGCAACGATAAGAATTGTTATTGTGTTAATTTACAAATAAACTAGTTAGGTAAAGCCATTTTCCAGTATTACTTTTCCTCAATTTTTAATTTGATACTTGTGCATAATTTTACTCTTAATTAAATCATTTAACCTTATTTTACTAGCATCGTTAGCCCCCCGTGTAGTTTTCATTCCTAATTAAATCCTTAAAAGTGTTAACCGAGCAAAGTAAAAGGATTTAATTAAGAAATAAACTAAAAATATATAAGTAATATGAGTGCCTACTCTTGACTTTTGGGTGCTTGAAAGTGGTTCCTTTTCCAAATAGTCAATAAGTAAAAAAGGTGTTTAAAAGAGTCTAAAATCTATTGGATATTTTTCTAAACCCTCATATTTTATTATTTCTTTGGTTGAAAAATTAAAAGGATCCCGTTGACCAAAAAAAAAAAATCCTTGTAAGTTTATAGTAATGGATCTGGCTCCTATCCTCTTCCCTTCCCATATTCTTCCATAATATAAAAAACTTTAACGAATTCATGAGAAATAATATAGTAAATAATAATTAACTCATTAAATATGTTATAAATTGAAAAAAAAAATCCATTTGTAACTATATTGAAAAATATGTTTGAAAATTTGATTATAAGGACAAAACTGAAAAATGAGCATTAATTATCTTATAAATGATTTATATTTTGAATCAAACTATTCTTCTAAAAGTGCTTTATATCGTAGATTGGAGGGAGTATATAACAAATGAAGAAATACAACAAGTTATCTCAAGTTTTTCCAATATTAAAAGGGTCAATATATTCATAAATGCATGAACGAGTTCATGCATTTATGAATAATATGGATTCTTATAAAATCATATGTGTGTGTGTAAGAAAGCATTTGTGATCAATAAATTTTCCCCCCTTCGAAGCCAAATGAGTAAAAATGTTGCCAGAAATTCAGATCAAATTAAACTAAAATAGAAAGACAGAAAATATGGAGTTAGTGAAAGAATAAAATTGTAGTTAATGTATACTATTTTAATTTTAATTTTTATTCAAATTATTAATATCTTTTTATTCAATAAATAAAGTAAAACATTATTAAAATACAAAAATATTTTAAATTTATTTTGATTAAATAAAAATGTAAAAAGATTATCTCTTGAATTTTTTACAATTTTAATATAAGTATATAACCATACGAAACTTAGACGAATTTTAGATAACATTATAAATAATAACGACAACTGAAAATTAAAATTATCATGGGTTTACCATAATTTTTTTTAAATATTTCTTAATTCTATAAAACATACTTAATAACATAAATTGTAGAATGGTAATAATTTAGAAAAAATTATAATAAATTAAATACTTAAATACTATTAATATTCTTAGTACAATTTATTTTAAACACATGTACTGTATTTATTTAGACGTAATATCGAACGTAATAATTCCCTGTATATATGATACAAAAATAATAAAAATAATAAGAAAAGGACTTTTCAGTCAAACTAGGCTAAAAGCAGAGATTTCGGATTTTGTCTTCTTCCTTCTTTCTTGTATCACCAACTACGAAGCACGGATATTTGAATTTTTTTACAATTTACGTATCCGATACACGTATACGTATCAGATAAATACTCTCCATATACTTAAATACATGTATCAAAAAAAGTCAAAATTCTAGGATACAATCAAGTGGCAGTTTGGTGATTTGTTTCAAAATGAAAGACATTTTTGAACTAAATATTTAGCTATTAATTGAATTGGTCATTGTAAGTATTTTTTTTTTGCTATTCTTCTCATATATTTATGATTTTAATATAAATTACCTTTAATGATATTGGAGCTTTAGATGTTGTTGCTCTTTCTGGATATGAGCCAGGGTTAGAAGTAAATATTATTAGTGGAGATGCAACTGATGTGTGCTAATAATTTTTTTTATTATATTTTGTTAATATAAATATACTATTTACATTAAAAATATTATTTAATACTAAGACATATTCTAAATATTAAATATTAGTCTTTTTGAAGTGAGTATGAGATATGATACGCTACGCGTATAGCGTATAGGAAACTTATCAAAAACGCCGTATCAAGGTGCTTCATAGATCACCAACACCGCAAACAGATTCAGCGGCAACATTAATGATGATGCACAGCACAGTACAGTTTTGCCGAATCCCCAAGGCATACCAAACCGCTCTCCAGTGTATCTAATATTTTGTAGTTGGTGGCTATTGTTTTAGTTTTCTCACCAGCAAGATTTCGAAGTGATAATAATCTTCATCGCAACTCTTGCGAAATATGATGATGATCAATCCCCCATTTCGTTGCGCCTCGCCTTTGCATCATCGATCGTTGCCGTCTGGCTTCGCGCTCGCCTTCTTCAATCGTTCCTTAACGACGAAGTCTGTTTTCTTCGGCGAAACTTCGAGTCAAAGACTCGTCTCGGTACGGTGTCAGGCACCCGGTTCGGATCATGTGTCGGAGCCCCAGAGATCGGTTGGCTACGCAGAGTCTAATCCCCCGGTTGGGATCGCGAACTCTTCCTCGGTGATTGATTTTCTTACATTGTGCAGGCGGCTTAAGGTTCGTATAGGACTCACCTTTTGGTTCATGGTTGCTTCTAAATTTGCAAAATTTGAAGGAAACTGCATTTCGTGCTTGAATGCAAGCTTGATTATAAAAATGGTACATGACATAGAACAAAAACGTTAAATTTGATTGCAAGAGATCTCATGGCCTCTTATGTTTACGTTGTCCTCTCATCTAACTGGAATTTGATGCTTTCATTTTTAAAGTATGTATTTTCATTCTGTAATCACACATCAATTCATGGAAGTAAAATGCAGTTTCCTCAAAGTAGAATTGGGATGAAGAGAGCTGGGAGTATGCCGTTTGATTTCCCTTTTATTATATCAATAGGAGAATGACCCGCCAAGTGTATATTTGAGTAGAGTTTGCTGTGTTGTCCACCTCCTGATTGTTTTAGTTACATGGCTGAGATTAGATTTTCTTATTTTAAGTGGACAATGATTCCCAAATATATGATCTCAAATAGTTTCCTGATTTGGGTATACAAAAAATTTGGTCCTTTACTTGTTAGGTATATTTAATTTTAGTCACCGAATAATATTGAGTGTACAAGCTATTCTCCAAGAATAATAATTTATGCTAGGCCTTCTAACATCCCTTGACCACTCAACAAAAGAATAAATGAGTAATGAGTTTCTTAATTTCAAGGGCCAACTATTTCACTCACTAGTTAAATGGAACTAACATTTAAGGTGCCAAATTGTTGTTGACTCTCAAATGTTCTTGTTGCTTGTTATTAAGGTTTTTCTTGTGTGGTTTAGTCTACTAGGGCATCAAGTTCAAGATTCTAGTGGTTTCTGAAGGTGTGAGAGGAATATTGGACTCTTTATGTTGCATTCATTGGTGGATGCCTACATCTGTTGGTCAATTTAACTTACTGTTTAGATTCAGGAAGAAAAAGGAAAAGCGTGATTGTGTAGGTTGAAAATATATGGACTGTTAATTTGCAACGTCTGGGTCCAAGCCATGGTAAAAGATAGATCTTTGAAAGTTTCATGTTTGTATTCCATATATAATGTTAAAGGAAACTAGTGTTATTTGGGGGTTGGGGGTGGGTGGGTTTCTTTCTTTCTTTTTTGGGAGGGGGGGGGGGGGTGATCAATATCAATTGAAAATATAAAAGATGCAGGTAGCCGCATTTTGCGTCAGCCACTGACAGTGTGACTCGTTTTGGGAACTATGCAGCCAAATGCACATGCCTGCTCTGGTTAAGAAAATGTTGATAATTTTAAATTATGGTGGCAAACCTGCTGTTACCAAGACTCATTTTATTCTAGCATCAGTCTCTTATTCCAAGGTAGAAAATGTTGAATTTAAAAGAATTATAGACATGGTTTTAGGCCTCTATTAGTGTCACCAACTTTGTATTTGACTAAGATCAAGTGGTAATTGGAACATAGAGCTTTCTCTTTTTCTCCTATCAATGTGCCTAGTGGGAAACTATGTTTTTTTGCTATTAGTTGCTAATTTGACACAAACATAAGGGGTATAATTGGGGTGCATGTAAGACCTTTTGGATATCAGATGCATTTTTGGACAGCTACCATGTGTGCCCAAAATACCCATATCCATTAGGCCATTGCAATTCAAATATGCAAAATGGAATGGTTGACACAATCTCTCTTTGCCATGTATGTGTACCATGTAGACCACAAAAAGGAAAGGGTGGGTCAATCATGGCATAAGGGGTGCTGAATCAATTGCTGACCACATGTATCGCATGGCTATAATGGCTTTGATTGCTGCTGACCTGCCTGGATTGAACAGAGAAAGGTTTGACTTTTCCTTGTTATTTGAATTTACTTCTTCCTTTTCAAAAAAAATAAAAAATAAAAAAATCAGTCCCTTGCTTTATTCTATTTTAAGATTTATTTGTGTGTTTTTAATTTATTTGTGTTAGGCCCTTGACAGCCAATGTAGAACTTTGTCAAATTCCTTATGATTGCTTTAGTTTTATTTGGGTGGTTGTGGACATCATTGTTGGGGAATATTTTCTGTCCCTGAGATCCCTTATCTCTAACCAGTATAGATGGTGTAAGCTATGTAGCCTAGTTTCTAGCCTGAATAATAGAGAGCTCATGGGCAAGCAGTCATATATCTTCTTTTCTTTGTTTTGGGTCCTGAAGAGCAAGCAATTATATATCCAGTATCACTGTTTTTCATTTTCAATTACATGTTGTCAAAGGATCTTCTCTATTGAAATAATTGTTTCCTGTGTTCTCAATTACTTGGTTAACAATATGTTTAAGGATTTGGTTGTTAATAGAACATAATGGTATCATATGATCTATGTAGCCAACTCCACATAGTGGATAAGGCTTGTTATTTTTTTTTGTGTTCGCATGTCCTTCTTTTTGCCATTCATATCTCATGGCTTTTGTTTGAGATGAATTTCCCTTGATTTTCTGATGCTATCCTTTGTTTCTGTTGTGCAGATGTATTAAAATAGCACTAGTGCATGATATTGCTGAAGGTAATTTTTAACTGTACAGCAGCTTAAGTCACTTATTTTCTAATTTTCAAGTTTTATCAGATGATTCCCTTACGCTGTTTGGTGCACATGAAGTTTTTAAACATATTTCCTCTAATGTGATTGCCTTCACTGCTATAACAAGTGGCTTTAACATGCACTCGTGAAGGATGTGTTGACCTTCTGTGATTGACCATCCTGTTCTCCAACTTAATTGAACAAGATGCATCGATAGCTCCTTATATTTAATTTTTTTGGGTAATTATTGTTAATTGGTGACTTTGCTTGCTCAATAATTGAACTGCCTGAAACAACCTACTAGAATACAGAGATAAGCATCACTAAAATAAATATTGTATTAAACTGTTGAACAGAAATGTGTGCCAGTGGGTTTCTGCACCTTGTGTACATGAACAGAAACAGTATAAAAATCTGAGTTTTACTTTGTTTGTTATAGCCATTGTTGGAGATATAACACCATCTGATGGCGTGCCCAAGGATGAAAAGAGCAGAAGGGAGCAGGCAGCTTTAAATGAAATGTGTGAAATTCTTGGCGGAGGGATGAGAGGTATTTTCATGTCATTTTTTCTAGAACATTTTCATTTTGAGTTTTCAATTTGGGGATCTATTTTTATTCCAAGGATACAACTTGTAATTTGCAGCTGAAGAGATTAAAGAACTTTGGGAAGAGTACGAAAACAATTCCTCTTTAGAAGCCAATCTTGTTAAAGATTTTGATAAGGTATATACACTACCGTTTATATGAATTTTAAGGATAAAATACAACACCTTTAAAATCCGATTGAATCTAAGACAAGAATAATAGGTTTATGGCATGTAAAAAGTCACATGTGTAAGTGATATTCGGTATCAACTAGTTATATATGAACTTTTGATAAGATTATAAGGTTGATAAGATAATGTAAAGTTATCAATACTGAAAGGGGCTACCCCCAGTTGGACCTGCAAATGCTTGAATATGACCTAATCAAGTAGTCATATAAAAAAATATATATATATTGCATCCTTTTATAATCTGAATTGATTAAATGCCGTAGTCAATAATATAGCCTGTAGCACAGCAGCTCTCAGACCCATATAGGAGGGATCAATGTACTGCCCTTTAATATCATGCCTTTTAATCCTCTTCTGCTTGGAATGAATATGATCTGAATCAAATACACAAAGTTTGAATCCTATTTGTTCTTCCTGATTGAAAACTGATCTTGTATAAAAGAAAAACCCTATGCTACATTTACCAATCGTGCATATGCAAACATACCTCTGTCTATGTCTGATTACTTTTGTGTAATATCTAGATGTTGTGAATGAAATAAGTCTTAGAAATTTCACTAGAATGCATTCTTCTGATCTCATCTGGTCATTTACCAAGTCATAAGGCTCAAATACTTTAAAAATTATTTGTTTCAGATTTATGCTGGTGCTGAAATCTCCCAACTTCACTTCTCTAAGATGAGTTAACCATATCTTATGGCCTAATTAAAGCCTAAACCTGAATTTAAAATTTAAGCAAGTGTAAGTAATTATTGCTTCATAACATCTAGAAGCATGGCAATAGAAAATTAATATCATTGTTCTAGTAAATATAGATTTCTTTTGGTGCAACAGCGAAGTTGTTGTCATGTGATGATATGTAAACTATAAATAAATATATTAGTTAGTTAGTTAGGGGGTCATTTGTATTAGTTAGTTAGTTAGAGGGGTTAGTTAGTTAATTGTTGGTAACCATTTTGGATTAATGAGTTTTGAGGTGTTGCCTATATAAGGCACATGACCATTCATTGTATGCTTTGCTTGTTATGGTGAATGAATGAGCATCACTGGATTTCTCTTCTTTCTCCTCTGTTCCTCTCGTCTCTCTCAAATTCTCTTCCCAATTCCTCTAATCTTGTACGCTAAATCTAACAATGGTATCAGAGTGAGTCATCCTCGGCTCCCCACTGTAAATCTCTGTAATTTTAGAATCAGCCCAGCCATTCTTCTCAGCTCAGACTGGTATTCAAGAAGCAATCTAGAAACTCCCAAAAATAGATCCCAAGCACGGTTCTTGGCAACCCAGTATTGACAAGTGAGGGATCACCAAATTCGTCTTTGCCACCCTTTGTCACTGATTATTCTTGGATTGTCAAATGATTCTGGGTAATCGATCGGTATCATCAGAAATTCCAGAATCCTTTTTCATCAGGAATTCTAGTTCGTCATTCTGTTTCATCGACTCTGGGTCATCAATTTTGTTGTGGGGCTCTGTAATCGTTTGGTCTTGACAAGTTCTTGGCAACAGTAATCATCAAAATTCTGGGTATGTGTTCTGCCTCGACTGGTTTGTCTCAATGGGTCTGGGATCACTATGTATCGTTTGGTCTGATTCTGGTTCATTACCCTGCCTCGACAGAATTCTGGGTAAGGTTCAGCTCTTCAGATTCTAGGTAAGAACGCTGCTTCGTCTCATCGGATTCGGGCATGGCTTTTGCAAATATGACTTGTGGTCTCACCGAATGCACCGTACATGTGGTTGAATTTCCAGATCTACGTATATTCTTTCTTTTACTTTGGTTAAAAAAGGGAATGAAAGGGGGGAAAAAAGAAAAAGAAAAGGAGGGGGGGGACTTTTCTTCTTATTGGTATGGGACAACAGCTGAAGGGAAACCAAGAAACTCTCCATCAATCAATGGTGTGTTCTTTGAGAAACGGCTAATTGGAAGTGGGCTCTTGAAGGGCATGTTTTTGATTGATTTATATTTGTATTTTTGAGTTTTGTATTTTTTGTTTTTTAGGTTCTGGTTTTTGTTGTTTCACATCCTTGAGGGCAAGGATGTCTTTGGGAAGGGGGTATTGATATGTAAACTATAAATAAATATATTAGTTAATTAGTTAGTTAGGGGGGTTCGTTAGTTGTTAGTAACCATTTTGGATTAATGAGCTTTGAGGTGTTGCCTATATAAGGCATATGACTATTCATTGTATGCTATGCTTGTTATGATGAATGAATGAGCATCACCGGATTTCTCTTCTTTCTCCTCTATTCCTCTCGTCTCTCAAATTCTTTTCCCTATTCCTCTAATCGTCTACACTAAATCTAACAATGGGTAAATGGGCTGGTAGGTGACTGCAAATTGGATGGCCCAATTACTTGGCATTTGGGTTCCATTATTCCTGCAAGAACTCTACTATTTGTTTGGTTCAGAGGGGAGTTAGATGATATGCTTCTTGGGTCTGGTTTTCTCCAATATACAGTGGATAATATCTGGGGTTCTGCTACTTATGGAAAAAGTAGCATGTACCATTTGTTCGGTATATGGTAGGAGCCTCAAAAGGTCACAACTTTTCTGTTCTATAATTGGAAAGTGAAGGACGTGACGAGTGAAGCAGCACAAGTTCCAGAATTTTTTCTGAATCTTACAACTTAGGCTTATGTTTTTGATGTCTCAGTTTTGTATTTTTTTTTAGCTTCAGATTTGTGTTGTAGTCAATCATCCTTGAGGGCAAGGATGTTTTGGGGAGGGGGTATTGCTATGTAACGATAATAATATACATTTAGGGACCTAATTGTAAACTACATAATTAGTAGGGTGATTAGTCATAAATCATAAACTAGACATTAGTTAGGACTTGAAGGAGACTATAGTGTTATAAATAGCCCATTCTCCTATTGTACATTCAGATTTGACATGACTTTGGAATAATATATTGTGTAAGTCTCAAGGAGCTCTCTTCTCCATCTCTTGTTCTACTCTATTTCTATTTCTTGTGTCTTGTATCTCTTTTCTACTCTTATTTCTCTATTCTACATCAATAAACATATCATGAATTAAAAAATGTTGTTGTGGCTGAGCTAGTCTCTATCTCCCTCAAATTCTTATTCCCCCTCCTTTTAGTCTCTATTCCCCCTCCTTTTAGTCTCACTTCCCCCTTCATTTCTGGCTATCCCCCTCAATTTCTGTTCTGTTTTTCCGTCTCCCTCCTCTGTTTTTAATTTGTTCTCCCTATTTTCTCATAGTTTCTCCCTAAAATCACCTCTGTTCTTCATTAGATGTAAGTGTGTGTGAGTTTTTTACATCAGTTTGGTATCAGAGCTTTAGTTCCTATGCTCTTAGGTAGCTTCCATCGCCAGAAAATTGCAGAACACTCACTGGAAAGCTCCTATACTCTGTTTTCACATCTGCCAGAGCCAAACCGCCCTTTTCCCAATGTCATATCACCAAAAATCCACTATCATCATGTTCAGGCCAAGGAATCTGGCCGGACCCTAAAATACCATCACCATCTGCCGCTTGACGTGCCGCCACGCACTGACCTCCAGAACCTGTTTTCCTGCATTTTTGAGCTGTTTCACAAGGTGTTCTTCATTCCAGCCAATCCCAAATGCAAGATTCATCAACTGAAGGCTTCATTTTGGGTAAAATTCAAGCTTTCTTGCTCTTGAATCCATTCTGAGTTATAAAGAATATGTGGGCTGAGAAGTTATTGTGGTGTATCAAAAACTTGATGAGATGAAGGAAAAATTAGGAGAGGAATATGTCCCTGTTCATTATAGGAGACAACTATATGAGAAGTTTCTGAATTTAAAGCAAGATTCAAATGTCTCTAAGCATATATCTCAATTCAATGAGCTTATGGTTAGATGTGAAATACACGAGGAAGAATGGCGCACAATCACCAAGTTTGTCAATGGACTCCAGTCACACATATAAGAGAAGCTCACGCTCAATCTTCATGAGTCTCTTGAACAAGTTTATCAAAAGGCCTTGGAAGTGGAATGTCGTTTACAATATCCATTCATGAGGCAATCAGACACACAAGGCATTCAACCTCAACAAACTCTTAGTTTCAACTCTACAGGGAGTTCATCCAGAGTTCTTCCATTTAGACTTAACCCCTCATCCCACATAGTCAAGCAACTGGTTTTAGGGGTAGTTGGCATTGTCAAGATCATCGCTAAAATGAGTATACTGCCTGCTGTCGTTATGAGGATTTTGATTATTACCAATACAAGGAAGAAGTTTATGAACATCTCGAAGACGATTCATGGGAAGAACAATTCACGTCTAAGCTAGATCGAATGCAACAAAGATGGAAGCAAGATGATGAAAGGAAATGTCGATGGGATGCTTTAGTGAATGCTCTTCAGCAGCTGAAGAAGACTACTGGGACGAAGACTATTGGCAATACAATAGAGCAAGGATCTAGTCGAGGAGATGAACAAGCATTAGGTGAGCCAATAGAGGTAGAAGTCCCCTCCTCACAACCAAGACTTATAGCTTCTATAGAGCCCATTCTTAATGTAAATAGATAATGAGAAATATAATCTAAAACTTGTATCTATTCATGTCCAGACAGGGTTTATTTATATAAGAGAGGAGAGCCTCGGTGATAATGGCTCTTAATGATGATTTTCTAATCATAATCCTTGATTGATAGGGATACTAATTGATTCTATATTAATTAAAATATATTCCCTAATATATATTTCCTAACACTCCCCCTCAAGTTGAAGTGTAGATGTTAACCAAGCCCAACTTGTTACAAAGATAGTCAACACGAGTCTCATTTAAGGCCTTGGACAGAAGATCACATAATTGATGACTAGACCTCACATGCCTTGTAGAAATGAAGTTCTCCTTGATCTTATCACGTACAAAGTGACAGTTGATCTCAATGTTTTTCGTGTGTTCATGAAACACAGAGTTGGAGGCTATGTATAAAGCAACTTTATTAGATGTGAGTGTGTGTGAGTGTTTTACATCAATTTATCTGCAGATTTTGTGCTTATCTTCTAATTGAACTTCACTTCCCTCGGATTTTTTCTCAGGTTGAAATGATTCTACAAGCTTTGGAATATGAAATCGGTGAGTCATAGATAAACGATATCAGCAAAAGAATTTACTTTTCTTTGTAAACAATTCTGCCTCTCCTGGTAAATCGTTAAGTCAATGTTACCTTATGATATACTTTATCTGATATGTTTCGTAATGGCTAGTATCTCAGTTTTGTTATATTGTGTGGCAGAACATGGGAAGGTGCTGGATGAATTTTTCATTTCAACAGCAGGTATGCTGTCTAGTAAAATAAGTGCTTGTTTCTATCATGGCTTAATTGCACATTTAGGGTGTGTATGCATATATTGAAGAAAAGCACTTTTTCGTTTAAAACCTTGGTTTTGCGGCAGACCATCCAAACACCTGCTAAAATCTGAAAATAGATTAATGAGGCCATAACCATGGTTGGAGAGGCCAGATCATGGTTTGGGGAGAAGACAGGTTGATCAGCTTTTTGAGAAGATCTATTCTCCCAAAATCACTTTTCTCCAATCCAAACAGACCCTTTAAATTTAGTCTCTCAGTTGTACTCAATAAAACAATTGAATCATTTCAGTTTTAATTAAGATGATTTAGGGCCGGTTTGATTTCCATTTTTAAAACTTGTTTTCAGCCTTTTTGTGGGGGGGAAAATCTCATTTGAGCTTCTATCATTCTGATTGTTTGCTATAATAATGCATTTATTGAATTGATGCCAAACAAGCTTCAAGTTGTTTATTGAAATGGCTTTCAGGGAAATTTCAGACCGAAATAGGAAAAAGTTGGGCAGCTGAGATCATTTTGAGAAGAAAGTCTTTATCAGCAGAGAGGTTGAGGTGATAACTAAGCATCAATAAAAGGCAAGCAATTGCTTCTTTAGTTTAGTTAAGGAATTTTGACTTATCCTTTTTTTATATTTGATTTCTTTTGAATATGACCTTGTTTCTGGTAATATATTAAATCTACCCCCTTTAGTTTAATTTTTCATCTCCTTTTTGTATGTACTATTTAAATGTAGTGTAAATTATTAACAGTCTCAGGAATATTTCAATCATATGCTTTCAATTGATTCTTAAAGTAAAGATATATTAAATTAAATACAAAGGAATTCATTCAAGGTCATAATGATCGTGAGAGATTGTTGGATAATCAAAGATATAATTATTGCTATTAATATCTTCAACGTTAAATACCTCCCTTAAGCTTTTTGTTAAGTGTCAGGTTCTGATATTCACTCTCTACGGGTATGTGGATTATGTTAAAAAAAGAAAAAAAAAAGAAAAAGAAAAAAAGAGTGTGATAAAGAACTTGATTATTACTCCTATGGTCCTTAATAAAAAGTTTGAGGAAGTTAAATTAATTAATTAATTATAACATATGTCAAGTATTATTTGATTATATATTAGTTTATAAATCAGGAAAATTAGTTTGGTATAAAAAAGATAAATATAAATACTCTAAAGTAATTTATTTAACTTGCTTAATTTCTTTAAAAGTCAACTGAATATTATATTAAAGACAAGAAATAATATTATTTTTGATAAAAAAATTCTTATATTTCAATATAAACTATTAAAAGTAGGGTAAAAATTATGAAAGAAACAGTAAATAAATGGGGTTTTATGTGAAGAAATCAAGGAATATAAAGAAAAATTGCGTGGAAAATAAAACTTCGAAATACTTGAGGGAATATTTTTATATATTATGAATAATTTTTCAGGATAAAATGATGCAAAGTTTTAAAGACAAATTACCACTTAATATTTTTGAAATTATACATGGATTATCCTAAATTTAAATTTTTCTAAACATACATATATCTCACCTTGGGTTCTTCCTTTAATATTCCGCTTAAATTTATCTAAATTTTAGAAAAAGAGTACCAATAGTTTTATGCTTAAATTATAGTAAGACAAATAGTCTTTTACACTTTGGAATTATAATATGCGTTCAAGTTGGGTGAGAAGTGAGTTGCTGAACCGAGCCATGTAATACCAAGTCAACCCTACCTTGTTTCTTTCTGCCGGCAAGACCAATTTAATGAGACAACGTTGAATGGGTCAAATGTCAATTGTCTTCATGTTCACCTAAGAAGAATTATCGTTGAGGTGGCATGTACGCCTCTTTTTTTTCTTTTTTTGTATGAAATTTGAAGTGAGATACGCTATTTTTAGATGGCTTATGCTTCTAAAATGAAATACAAAATATAATATGAGTTCTTAAATTTTGTCCCATTCTCATGGGAAGAATGCATAAAATTAAATTAAAGATTTAAAATATACCACCAATCACTTAATTTAACCCATAAGAGATTGTATCTGCTTATAACCAAAGAGATGTTTTACATTCAAGTCATGGGAGTTTGGATGGAAGAAAAATCGAGAAGCGGCCTGGGTCCTCCGCTGCATTTTTTCAATGTAAATTTTTTTACAAAAAAAAAAATCAACTAAAAAGACACAGCGGAGGGTCCGATGCATCAGACCTAAGCCGCTTCCGGAAAATAGGGAGAAAAGAATATTACGAGAGAAAACTCTAAAAAATAGTAAATATTAATTTAGTGATAGAGTTTCACCATCGTTTGTGGTCCTCCCCATGTTAAGCCCTTCAATTGTAAGGAGGCAACCTCAATATACCCAATAGATCCTAAAGGGGTCAAGCTTAGGATACTCCAATTGAAAGTGGGGTTGGATGAGGATATGTAGTAGGTGATCCTTCAATTGAAAGGGGATAGTCATCACTATCAGGCTTCAAATAATTATTCATGAAACTTTGATTGTGACTATCTGGAAGAGCAGGAATCAGATTATTCATCAGGTGAAATCTACAACATTGGCTGCTGTAATAAATGAAATCAGACATGTTTTATCTCTTGTGAACTTAGCTTTCAGGTTTGAAACATCAAGGGCCTCAGTTTCTTCATATAGGCCGTTGTCAAATAACTCAATTTCAAGTATGCCTGGTATTTGTTGGATGATTATACTGCAAAAGTAAAAGGAAAACCAGTTGTCTTGCTGTAAAACATGGATATGCTATCTAAAGAGTCATTACAATCTTTTAAATGGAGAAACATCTCATCTAAGGCTTCCTTTCATCTGCTATGTTTCATAGCACTCTTGAATTAGACCAGTAGATCTCGATTTTTCAGTCACTCAACAAATGAGCAATTACAAGTGTTTTTTTTTTAAAAAAAAAAATGAAAAGACAATTGCTTCCTCTAAAAGGAGCGAAATTTAAGGGCTTGTTAGGGATACTGATAGGCAAAATGACTTATGGAAAAGTACGATCGTGAAATTTGATTTATATTTGGATTGGTTGTTGCATAAGTAGCTTTTGTGAAATTAAAACTTATTTGAAATCACTTTATGGGTAAATGACTTTTGAGATAATTATAAGAGAATAATTAAAATTAAAATTACCAAAAATATTAAAAATGCTAAATTACAAAATTTGGTAATGCTAAAATACATAATTTGATCAAATAAAAATTACATAAGTAATTAGGAACTTGTGCCCAGTACAATTTGGTATCCAATATTGTGTCATGAATCTGATTCATCTCAATTGAAAATGAATGATTTATTTGGGTTGAAGATTCCTCCACAGAATCAACTGATGAAGACTCTTCATCTATACTAATATTCTCATCTTCAGCTTCCATGAAAGTGGCATTTGATTGAAATAGTAAATAAGGAACTTATAATTTTTCAAATAAGCTCCTTTTCGCCCATAAGTTTGATTGCCCACATTTTTCATCCAAATGAAAAATTGAAGAAAATTTCATAAGGTCAGTTGAAATAGTAAATAAGCCCCTTCTATAAGCTATCCCAAACAAGCCCTAAGTCTGCAAATAATGTTTATCAGGTATATCATCATTCTTCTTAGTCGTTTACGTTTACTAGTATTTTAGCATTCAATAGTTTATACACTAAGTTTTTTTTTTTGATATTTATATTCTAAGTGGGTCAATTCTCCACATTTGGTATTTGTGTGTACATGAAATGTTTGATATATGTTTATATCCAAAAAAAAAAAAAGTTTGATATGTGTGTGGAGAAGTTTCCAAATTTTCTCCAAAACAACATCAAGTATTCATAATGATGATGAAGAAATTTGAAATCTGAGATTTGAGATTGTGAAATGAAAACATATCAATCAGCCACCGTGTGAAAATTCTTCATATCCATCTCTTTATTTCTACAGAGAGAAATTAAAGGTGTTTCAAGGATTGAATATTGACCATCTGACTAAGCAATCCTTTGTTCCAATTTCCAAGTTCCAAGTTCTCTTTCCATCTTCAACATCTTCTATCACATATGTACCTAAGCTAAACACTCTTAACATTTAATTATTTGTATTTGTTTATAAAAGCCGCCACTGAATTGCGTACAACGTTTTTTTTTTTAGTAATACAACGTTGCATATGGTCAACCAGAGCATTTAATTACTCCTTTTACGTAGACTTCCTCGATCTAATATATTCATAACTTTTTAGTATAAATCGATGGTCGTAAGAGTAAGTTCTTTACATAACAAATTTGGAGCACTTAAAACTTTCTATCCAAAATCACATACTTGTTTACAACTTCTTAATTATTTTTTTAAAAAATAATTATACTTTCAAGACAACATTACTTTTCAGCAAAAACTTGTAGAGTAAATTTTCACCTTATTCCTGAAAAACAATAATGGGTATGAAATAAATATTTTTTCAAGTGTGCACTTATTTATGAGAAACAAGTGAAAGAGAGGGATGGAGTAACCATAGGCATCACAATCTTTTAATTAAAGCAATATATACAATTAATATGGGTAAAAATGAAAATACTCATTAAATGTTTAGACAACTCTTGTCAAAATTTTATAAAAAAGACAAAGTCAATTTTAATTTTAAGCTCTTATAAAAAGGACCGGAGGTGCATCACCATTATATTACTCTCTCAAATTTTCAATATTCCTTTTTATAAGGAATTTGCAATATATTTGACACAATTTTTTTTTTTTAAAAAAAACCTTAAACTACATTAATTTTGCTTTAAAATTTAATAATTTTCCAACTTCACCCCTATTTAATATGCATTATACCCTATGAAAGTAAAGTCAATACAATAATAAATGAAAAGTGAAATTATACATTCATATGAAGATGTTCTCTCCTTGACTAATAAATAAGACCAAAACAAATTTTCTCGTTGTCTTATAAATAAGATCAAAGGAGTAAGTCACTTCAACCAATCCACCTAAATTAAGAAATGCCATTTAATTGTTAAATATATATTAAATTGAAAAAATTATCCTACTTCACCCAAATGAAATGAAGCTCTAAAGGAGAGAGCAAAATACAAGGAGTGAGTGATATTGAAGTATTAATTATAGAGACAAAATTGATAAATAATAGTAATTAATTACTAGGAAAAATTATATTTAAATATCATTTGAATTTATAAAACCTCGAAATATCTGTTAAGAAATGTAAAGGACAAATATGACATAAAGTAGGAAACTAATATTCTGAAATGTTCTACATTTACTAAAACGTCCCTCACCTTTTTCTTTAAAAAAAAGAAGGAAAGTTTACCTCATTGTCAGCTAGAGCTTCAATGGCAACTTAAGTAAATCAATTAACTAATTTGGTATAGAGATTGTCAACTTGACATCTCCAAGTTATCACTGTGTATACCTAAGTTACTAATTACTATTCTAAAATTATCATTTCGTTTCTATACTCAATTTGTCAATAACACATGATAAGAGTCCCGTACTAGGCATTGTTGACAACTGGAATTAGTAGCTGCTAGAGGCGTCATTAACTTGAGTATAAAAAATTAACAACTTCGATATAAAGATTGATAATTTAAGCTCTTCAAGTTGTCAATTTCAATACCCAAGTTACTAATTATTATATTCAATTTTGTCCTTGTCTTTATTTAAGTTGTAAATAATTGTTGATACTTTAGAATAAGTTGTCCATGTTTTTTTTTAATTAATCATCCACATTATCCTCCATGAACAATGTGTAATTTTACACATATTTTGAAAGTTTATAATTACTTTTACCTCTAAAAAAAATAATTGTGTTAGGTGCACTTTTTTTGGAAAATTTCACGTGAATTTTTGTATCTCAACCCTTAAAAAAATTCAAACAAAGGTTTAAAGTGTATTTTTATATCTATTTTAAAAGTTCATAATTATTTTTATTCTTAAAAAAAATATTTAGTATTAGGTGCACTTAAAAAAAAATCTTATATGTATTTTAACTCCTAAACCCAATAAACTATATCGTGGCGCGCGCGTCTTCTCTCAAAAGCACAACATCAAAAGAGAATCTCTCAGTAGTAAAATGTCTCCATTCAAATGATGGGCATATCTAATTTCAAAGTCTCAATCCGAAGAGATCATATCTCTTATTCTCTTTATCTCTCAACTCAACACATGATTAAGTCCTCCCTTTTTTATTATCAATTGATAAACTTTCAAGGGGAAAAAAAAATCAATATAAGCAAGAACATTTATGAAAACCCTGCTACTTCACATATAGATTGATTGAAGGATAAATGAGCATATTTTTTTGTGGAAAAAAAATAAAAGAATAGAAATATATAAATTGTGTGGATGTGGAGTGAATATTTGTACTTGAAGTGTGTTTGCCTTCATTTTCTTTAATGGATGCCTTATAAGCTAAAAAGCTATGCTTAGCTTTTTTCCACCCCCACCGACATTTTGTGTTTGGACAAAAGTGCAAATTAAATATGATACACCCAAACCTTTTAGTACATCAAAAGTCTTAAAATCTTTTTTTGTCTGAAATTCTTTTATATATATATATATATATATATATATATATATATATATATATATATATATATATATCACCTACAAACAAAATCACTAATAATTAAGCCATGCCCTGAACTACACAAACAGAATAAAGAAGCTTATAAAAAAGGCAATAAAACAAACATATTTCATAAAGCAAAAGTGAATATGAAAGTTGAAAGGGAAAATAAAGAAGCAATAAGAGGAAAAATTAAAGATAAAGATTAAGAAGTGATCATGGCCTCTATTATTAAGCTTGAGATTTGACTTGGGATTTGGTCTTCACGGGTTGCCAAACATGGTGGGACAATATCAATTATTCCCTCTTTTCTTTTCTTTGTTTTTTTCCCAATTTTGCAACCCCACTTTGTTTTGTCTACTTCAACGGTATAATTCCCTGCTATTTTAACCCCCTTAATTATTAATGATCTATCTCATTAACTTTGTTTGACAGAAACAACAAAGTATAACAACCATTGTAGAAGGAATAATTATTAACGTTGGTGTGATGGGATGGAATAAGAGACTTAATTGATTCTCTTTAAGCAAAGTTTGAGGGTATAAACTTTGTGAAAAAAATAATAATAATTAAATAAAGATAATTATCCCTAATTAAAGTCTCATAAGTGATAATATTTGTTTTATGATTTGTTAATATTATATACTCCCCTTATCCTCAATATATAGGAGACTATAACTAATTTGCATATGCCAAATGTAATTAATTAAATAATTAGCACTACTACAGATTTGAGCATTTATAACATCTAATATATAACAATTATAACTAATAAATATCATGTATGTTAAAGCAGAGGTCGTGTAAGGATATATAATACTTAAATATAACGGTTAATTATGTGCGTCGTCATATATTATGAGGCGACATTTGCGAACAGTTGTAGCTAATAACTACCATTTATTTAATGATAAAAATGATTATTCTTAAAAAACAACCGTGATCATGTAACGCTTACAAATGATTCATCTTCCAAACACTTATATCAATGAAAACAAAACATAACGGTCTTAAGAAACAACTGTCATATAATTCTTTCATAACTCTTTGTAACCTTTGGGTGTTTAATTTCATAACTCATTATAACCTTTCATAATCCCATTAGAACTTCATAAGTCATAAGTCATAACCCTCGCAATCCGTTATACATCTATTTAAACTCAACTATTCTTTGTAATTCTCACTACTTCTCTTTATTTACTCTCTCCTTCTCTACTTCATCATGTTAAAATCATAGGGAACTCATCCACCGCCGCTGCCCCCTCCTCCTCAAGGCTTGTTGATGGCAATAAATGGCTCAAATATTGAGGATTCTAACCAAACCGCCCCCTTAGTTGTAGCCAGGGCCTCCGCCCCCTCTGTCATTCCATCTATTACACTGAATAACGAGGTGACATAAGAGAAAAGAGTACTAGGGAAGGGTCTTGTTGTCATAAAGGAGATCCAAAAAGTAAATTAAGAGATAGGAAAGGAGACTTACTATAAATATAATAAAAAATGTCAAATTTTGAAATTTGACAAGTTCAGAATTGGTTACATTTCACAATTTATCCTTTTTTGTTCCACCTCACAATAAGTCTCCTCCCCTCTCTCATAATTTGTTTTGGACCTCCTTCATAACAACAAGACTCTTTCTGAGTGCTCTTTTCTCTTGTTCTAAAGAAACCTTAAAAATAACCTAAACCTAAAATAGGTGAGAGGGAGCCACCACCATAGTCAAGAACCCTAGTGCCTTCATAATCCCTTCACTGGAATCTATGGATAGAAAAACATCATCATCGACAACAAAGCCATTGTAAGAAGTGATTGTTCGAAAAACCATCCCAAAGCATCTGTCGCTTTTATCAGCAATAAAGTAATCAGATTAGTTGTTGAAGAAACTCTATGAGAAGATCTCATAGAAGGAAAAGCACCTACAAACACCAATTAAAAAAGATGAAGACAAAGACATTGTCAATTGCACGGTCTCGACCATGGCATAGGCTTTAGATTTATCGTTGCCAACAACTCATAATAGTCTTTTGAAAGATAGAGCTAACAATATACAAAACTATAGATACCAAATCTCAACCCCCAAAACCACAAGATGGAGCCACCGAGTAAGAGTTGCTACCATTAAAACTCTCAACTTGATTTATTGCAACAAAGAAAATCAACGCCACAAAAAGCCTAGAGAAACATGAAAATAAATTGGGATCAATACAAATACAGACATCTCCACCCCCGATCAAAACTGGGGAGGAACATGTTGTGAAAGAAACTCGGCCAACAACGAGAGATGAGCTCCCACCACCCAAGGGGAGGGGGGGGGGGAGAACTACTTAATACAATCATGTATATCTCTCATTAACTTTATTTGTTCAAGAGAAGCAACAACCGGTATAGAAAGAATAATCAGAAACCATGAGGGATTAATTGGAAAGCTAAAATGGAAGGAACTCGATTTCTTTTGACGGGGAAAAAAATTGAAACCTTGTGAATGAAAATAATATATCAAGTTATGAGATAGCACCTGACATATAATCAAATAGAGTTAGGCTTAATTAGAAATAACGTTCATGAAATGCTTGACATATAAGACATGACGTTATAAGTAATAAAATATCCCATGGACTTTTCTTTTTTGACCTCATGTATGAACTTTAAGTGTGCCGTATTTTAGGAGTTTATGACATAACCACTGAGTAAATGCTCAATCTACTCATTAATTCGCTGAAAGTACTTATGCAAGGTCAAGCCAAAATGCCCCCATATTTTTTGTGAATAGTAATTAGGTTGAAATATTGAATGCCTATGTACGTATTGAATTGAGAAAAGTCCATCGGATCACATTAATATATTTCTCGTGAAACAACTATTCAAGAGAGACTTTAGAAATTGTCCCCCTAATCTCATTATGTGTGGAAAATCTTATGAAATTGTATTTTGATTAATAAGTTCATGACCAAAACAACAACAATAATAAGCCATATACATGTCCCAGGGACTGAAGTTTTAAAATATCACTGCAGGCCTTAGGGACAGAAATTAAATGAGGATAAGTTTGTATAAAAATGACTACAATAACCCTAATTAATGAATAAATAAAACCATAATTGAAGATTAATTGATCAAGCAGTTGTTTTCTCCATCTTTTATGACAGGGAAAGGCAAGTACATTTGTGCATTGCCTTGGTGACAAAGTGATCTCCTTCTATAGGGGTGGTAGTGTGTTCAGTCCCCCATAAAGCCAATATACGCTTTGGATTTGTCGTTGTCAACATAATAGTCTTTTGAAAGATGGAGCTAGCAATATATAAGATTATAGTTACCAAATCTCAACCCTCAAAACCACGAAATGGAGCCACCAAGTAAGAGTTGTTGCCATTGAAACTCTCATCTCGATTTATTGTTGTAAAGAAAATCACCACCACCATAAGAAGCCCAAAGAAACATGAAAAAAAAAATCGAGATTAATAAAAAAATATGAACATCTCTATCCCTGGCCGAAACTGATGAGCGAGAAGCTTTGAAAGAAACTCGCCCAACGATAAGAGAAAAGCTCCCACCACCCAAGAAGTGGAGAAGAGGGGAGAGAAAAAAGAGAGAACTACTTAATAAAATCATCTCCATCTCTTATTAACTTTATATACAAGAGAAACAACAACTGGTGTACAATAGCGGCCAGAGCCCCGCCCTCCTCCCCCTATATATATATATATATATTTTAAGAAGTATAAACATGAAATAGATTGAGCCATTTATTTTCAACTCCCCTAATAGTACTTGGCTACTTAATTTCTTCATGACCTTCTTCTGCTTTCATTTGTATTAAACAAAATAAAGAATATAATAATAAATAGACGAGGCCCGCAACCATTAATTGTCCACAATCCCACTTGTTTACACTTTTCCAAAATCTTTCATTTCTTCTTCACCTCACTTGCAACTCATCCCATCGTCCGCCATTTTTTTCAATAGTTTATGAAAAATTTTAAGAATCAATAAGTCACTCAAAATTATTTCGTTTTATCAAATTTCCTTCATGAAATTTTTTATACATGATTTTATCTTTCTAATGATACTACTTTTATACTGATTAGAGAATATTTTAGGGTTAGAATTTTGGGCAAGTTTTGAGTTTTGTTAAAAGATGGCTATAAGAATATAGATGATGACTAATAGTTAATTTTTATCGGTTTACTTTTGTTATTAATAATATTTATATTGGTCATGAAATAATTCATTCTCTTTGTAGGTGATTATCATGAGGAAGCTAGGTAATACTGTTGATACTTATTTTAAAAGAAAGAATAGTGAGTCTTTACCCTTGTCTACCATTGAAAAAGGAATTGTTTTGAGTTGTAGCATAAATTCAAATATAAATGAGTTTAACAATATGAAAACACGTAAAATAAGAATCAAATAAAGTAATCTTAATTTTTATAATAGATTTTTTTAATTTTTTTTTGTATATTAGGTTTATATCGTATTTTAAATATGTTTATTTATGATATAGTATTTTTTATTTTCGACCCTCGTCAGTAAAATTCTTAGGTGCACCCTTGCCGGTGTAGAAAGAATAATCACAAACCATGAGGGATTAATCGGATAGCTAAAATGGAAGGAACTCGATTTCTTTTCAGAAAAAGAAAAAAATTGAAACCTTGTGAATGAAAATAATATATCAATTTATGAGATAGCACCTGACATATAATCAAATAGAGTTAGGCTTAATTAGAAATAATGTTCATGAAATGCTTGACATATAAGACATGACTTTATAAGTAATAAATATCCCCATGGACTTTTCTTTTTTGACCTCATGTATGAACTTTAAGTGTGCCGTATTTTAGGAGTTTATGACATAACCACTGAGTAAATGCTTCATCTAATCATTAATTCGCTGAAAGTACTTATGCAAGGTCAAGCCAAAATGCCCCCATATTTTTTGTGAATAGTAATTAGGTTGAAATATTATATTGAATGACTATGTATGTATTGAATTGAGAAAAGCCCATCGGATCACATTAATATATTTCTCGTGAAACAACTATTCAAGAGAGACTTTAGAAATTATCCTCCTAATCTCATTATGTGTGGAAAATCTTATGAAATTGTATTTTGATTAATAAGTTCCATGACCAAAACAACAACAATAATAAGCCATATATACATGTCACAGGGACCGAATTGAAGTTTTAAAATATCACTGCAGGCCTCCTTTCCAACTCAAATTGGAAAAAAAAAAATCCAACAAGCAGCTATCTTTCAGATTTGGTTAGCAGTGAAATTGATCGTCCATTTTTCTGCATATTTTCTTATATGGAAACTCATCTGATGAGTACGGTTGTTTCAATTAGTGTGGTTTTGCTTTGCGGTATAAATGGTTGGCTTATTATGTTGAACCGAAGCCTTTTGATTTGGTAATTAGTTTGTTATAAAATGTTCATGCAATATTTGTTTATGGTGTGTAGTTGGTGTGAGCGAAATTGTTATTCAATGGTGAAATTAAAGTAAAATTCACTTGTTTAGAACGATTGGATTTTGTGTTGTGTTATCCTTAATTAATATTATTTGTTAATTAGGGAGGTGTAGTTGTAAATTAACTAATTGGTTAAGTTTTTTAGAGGTAAATAAAATCTAGGAATAATTAATCTGTAGGTTTTTATAGTTTCAACCTCTGGTTAGGCTAAGAAACCGGTGAACCGCTCCAGTCATTAACTCGGGTCGCTTTTTGCTAATTTGAATTTTTTTTCCTGTCAAAATTTCTTCATAATCTTATATTAATAATCTCTAAATCTTCACTTCTTACTAGTTTGGTTTCAAGTTAGCTCTATTTTGTCTCTAATTTAACCTACTGACCCTTAACTCAATACCCCAACCAGTTCAGGTTTAATAACCTTGGTTTCAACCAATTTTTAATTAAGTCCTTATAGTTTTCTTTTTATAAAATCCATGTAATTTAACATATTTTTAATCAGGTTCTTTGTAGTTTTTTTTTTCCTTTTATCAAGTCCTTATTGTTTCACTGAATATTTAATTAGGTCCTTGTAGTTTTTTTAATTTATTATTTTAATTGAAAATTAAATAAATGAATTATATTAAATTATAATTTATTAATAATAAATTTCATATTATTCCAAATATAAATAATATAATTGATTAGTAATTATTCGATAATTAATTATAATTCTATTCAATTTTTAGAAAAATTTATGATTATAATTCAAATGTTATATATACTTATAAAAATAAATAAAAACTATAATAATAATATAAATATATGTTTTATAAAAAAAATAATGAATAATATTAGTAAATATAAAAAAATTTTAAAATAAAATCATCATAATAATTTAATATTTATAGATTAATATTATAAAAAAAATAATATTATATTTTATATTTATAGAAGAATATTATTATAATTTATTTAATAAATAATAAGAAAAGTATAGGGACCTAATTAAGAGTCATGTGAAACTACAAGGACAGGATAAAAATGCTGGAATTTTACCCCTACATTTCCTTAAAAACGAAATGCTGGAATTTTTGGATAGATTTTCCAACAACTTTAAAAAATCATAACTAATTATATAAAAATAAAATTGATGTGAAACCAAAGCTAAAATTTCCCTTGACAAGTCTATTCTTAGGAAAAAAAAATAAATCCTTTTACTCAAAATAACTATATCATTCCCAGTTTTAGTTTCTTTCAGCACTGTTCCAATTCCTGGTTCAAAGACATGGGCTAACTTGGAAAGTTCACATCTTTTTGTAGAAAATTCAGATAATTACGTGTTATATATGAATGGAAAGCTCTAGATGTCTACTTTCTTTCTGAAAAATTTCATAATTTAATCACTTCATTTGCTACATAAAATACTAGCATATTTTTCGCTGGCTGTACAAGATTTAGAACTGAAAATTTTACAATTTTCACAATCTTGATCCATGGACTTCCAACAATTATTTTCCACCATGTTTTTACCTCATCATTAGGCATTTTTCAATTCAGGGAGACCTAAAAACAAGTATAAGAATTTATTCTCTAATTCTCTATATTAAACTACAATTATATTAATAACTAAAAGCTATAGCTCGAGAACTTACCTCTTAAAGTTCTTATCACTTCTTCCTCCTCCTTACTCCAAGATTCTCCCTCACTCTCACTTCTTAGAAATCAACTACTTAAGTATGATTTGGTGTGAAGAGAAATGAAGAGGGAAGCCCTCTATTTATAGCCAAACATCCATGGCATAAAGGGTAATTATCTTAGAGTTCCAAATTTGCTTCTTGCTTTTCCTCCATTAGATCTTAAATCACTTTATGAAATTTCATCTCCTCCCTCTACCTACTTGGCCGACCACCCCCTTCTTCCTTAGCCTTTGATGAGTTTTCAATGTGTTGCTAATCCCATGATCAATGGTTTCCATTGGTTGATTTAATTATAAGAGGATTAAGCTAATTTATGGGATTTAATTTGGACCTTTGGATGGCATCCATGTGCACAAATCCTAACCCTTAATTGTAGTTGCAATTGTTGACTTTTCAAAGGTGTTTATCAAGGTTTAATTAGTTTCTTAATCAAGTGCTTAAAGCTTCTTACTTTATGATTATCATTGATTACGTTAGTTAATTGAAGGATTAAGCTTAACCCATGGAAAATATCTCAAAACACTTGGCTCCCCTTGTCCCACCATGTGCTAGCCGAAATTATTGACTTTTGAGGCACTAATAATTAGCTCTAATCATATGCTTAGTCTCCTTCCTATTACAAATATCTTAGGTTAATCAGTTTGCTAATTAATTTAAGGTAATTAGAGAATTATTTGTAATTTAATATCATCAATTAATCCCTTCCTTTTTTTCGAAGATAACAGCCTATTATTCATGATTTAATTATCTCCAATTATCTTGCAATTAATCTTCAATTAATGCAAGTTTAAGTGCCTTTTTGTATTTGATAATTGTTTTAATTTAATTAAATGTTTCCATTGCTTATCTTGCTATTCTTGATAGGCATTTGTTATCATTTTATGTGATTTTTATGTCACATATTATTTATCTTATATGTAGCTAGTCTCAAAACCTACCATTTAATTGTAAATTTTATGAAAAAGTTGGCCCAAAATTCTAATTAATAGATTACATTAGTTTGAGATACATATTCACCTTCATTTATTCTAATTATTCATCAAAATAAAATATTTGTGATGAATAAAAATTCAGGTATTACATGGCACCTTACACTATATAGATTGTTGGTGGTAGTACCTTTATAAATACAATAAAATAGGTTTGAGTTGCATCCGAGAACACAATTTTCTAGGGCATAGTATATACTCTCTATCCTATTTATAAAGCACTTTTAATATATTTCAATCAGACCAAAAAAAAAAACTTAATTTTTATCAACTCTAACTTAAAATTCAACAATTTTCTAGCTTTAGCTCTATTTAATTATACAGTCTCCAAATAATGAAACAATTATCTACACAATAATAAATGAAAAAAATTGTATATTCATGTAAAAATCTTAATGATGTGCTTTATAAGTAGGATAAAAATTTAAATATATTGTCTGTGTCTTATAAATAGAGTTAGAGAAGTATTAAATCAAGAAGTGACATTCCTAAGATTGAACGAAACCTTACATAAATCAGGATGACAACACACAATTCCTAAATGTATTAAACTTCTTATTAGATAGTTCATCAAAGTTCTTGTTATCAAGCAAAAGTCAACTCATTAAAAATGAGAAGCCAATTGACTTGGTGCTTGTTTGTAGCTGTTTATTATAATAAGTACATTGATGTGAACCGAGACACCACTATTTTTATAAACTTACTTCGTAAATTATAAATTATAATTGAAAAGCTATTTCTGAAACCACACTAATTATTAATTCAGTTTGTTTCACTTTGTCGCTGAAAATCAGTGTCCAACTTGTTAAAATTGGGAAACAAACTTGTCAATTCGGTTTGTTCCCCTTGGCAATTTATAGCATATGAAATTTAACAACTAATGAATCGGCAAGCAATAGTTTTAGAAATTCAACAACCACCACCAAAATATGAAAATATCAAAGCTTGCCAATTTTAGTTTCTTTATTAACGATAAGAAATATAACACATAATCTGAATCTAGTTAGATTTTTTTGGGTCTTGAGTTCTCTCCAATATAATACATTTGTATTGGAAGAAATAGGCATAAACCCCGAACCGAATATTAGATAATATACTATCGAAAAGAAATTACCTTGCTAAAAATGAAAAATCAACTTGCCAGTTCAGATTTTTCCCACTTATCAGTATATATTTAACAAATAAAGCATTAAGAAACATACCATAACCTGAATTTAATTTATTTAAAATAGAAAGCCAACTTGTTGAAAATTGAAAACTACCTTGTCAGAAAATTTTACTCGTCAATTTTTTGACATCTGATACAAAATAACAGTTTCTTGGAATAAAACAATAAAATATGCATAATAAAATTATCATTATCAAAATTCCAAACATCACAAAACCAAATACCCCGTAAACCAAAGTCAATAAAACAAGCTAAGAAAAATATATCAAAATAAATCTCAATATCAATTCAAAATTACCTAGAGAAATGTTTATATGATCATTGGATTATGTAAATATGAAAGTTGATATTCAATAGTGCTCCTTAACTCAATTCAAATCAAATCATGTGAATATCTTTTGAATTTTAAAATAAATAAAATACTTCCTCCGGTCCTAATTATAAGACATATTTAACCAATTTTGGGGAGATTAAGGAGGGGAGTTAAATTAGTTAATTTCACTCATTTTCCTAAAATGTCCTTATATAAATTTTCAATGACATTAACATACCTCCCCAACCTAGAATCTTCCTTTCCATGCTTTCTAATTGAAATGATGGTCTTACTATATATACATGTGTGTGTACACATATGTATATATGTGTATACACACATACATCTACAACCCCGCCCCCCAAAAGAAACACACATACACCCCCTACAGATATACATATATATCTACACACAAATAGAAACCCCCCACACCCCCCAACACACACATGCACACACACATACATAAATACACAAAACACACACACACACACACATATATTATATAATACATGTGTATGTCTATATGTGTGTGTATACATATATAAATATATATGTGTGTGTCTTTGCATATATGTGTGTGTTTATATATATATATATATATATATATATATATATATATATATATTGGTATATTAACGTTAACTCATTGATAAACAAATTAAAATTCAACAATTTAAAAGTTTTATTGACTGGAAAATTTTATGCACCTAAATGCATATACTTACCAAAAACTAAACACACTTGAGAGAATAAAATAAGGGTGTTTTAGGAAGAAATTGACAAAAATTTAAATTTTGTCTTATAATTAGGGCTAAAACCAACTCTTAAATATTGTCTTATAATTAGGACTGGAGGGAGTATAAAACTAAAATGACTTTTCAATTGTCAACTTAAAAATAATGATTATTACAAAAAAAATAACATAAAATTATTATAATTTAATAAATAAATTTTTCAGATTTTCAAAAAACTAATCCTCATGACAAGTGATAAATTCTGAAGCTAATTTTTATTATGTCTGATGTAACAAGAATATACAAAACAAACAATACAACTAAGCCACTTGACATTAATTAAAATAATCTGAGTGGTACTAATTGCGACTGCAGGTTCAAAAACATGTGCTGTAATAAATAAATAAATAAATAATCAATTCATGATAAAGATTAAAGATGCTTATTATCTCCCTTTTCCAGAATTTTTTTTATATATATATTTCTTTTCATTTGAAAAATAGTGTGAATTTGATTAATTCCGCCGCATATGTATTCTGGGTTTGTCTTTTTTCCAAGCTCATGCATGTGTGATGTGTTTATTTTAAAATTTTTATTCTCTCAACTTGTTGTCCAAAAACATTGACATTAAATTAAATTTAGTCTTGGCCAAAACAAAACCAATAAATTTAATCTATTATTTTATGATATCTCTTAAAGCTAATTTTAATATTTTATTTTGGCCGGATCTCTCAAAGGCCAAAGCTCTTAAATAGCAAGCCTTTAAAAACTATAATATTGGATTTTGTATAGACTTTATTATAATTCATAAACTATTGTAATGACATAATCCATTAAGACCCTGTTTTAAGTTTTCTTGTTATAAAAAATGAAAGTGGATAATCCTTTCTTTAGTAGGAAGTTAATAAAGACACTCAAAATATGTCAATAAAAAAGATGATACAAAATATAAAGAAACATAATATGCAATGTATATTAAGTTCTCTAATCATATGAGGTTTCAATTTGATCTCTTAATTCTACAAAAAAAAAAAAATCATTCCTTTAACTCTGAACTTTTAATCTCAAATGATAATTTTTTGTGATAATACTTATTATTTTTTAAAATTAAAATTTTTATGTCAATATATGAAATATGTTTTGTTAACATTAAAAATTCTAATGTTAGCATTTTCGCTAATAGTGGTGTAACTAGATAATTGAAAAGACACTTTATAAAATTAAGGAATCAAAATAAAATGTCATGTAAAGTTAAAAGATTAGAGATGCACTTTTACCATATTAAATATTGAAAAGTATTGCTTTTTTTTCCCCGCTCAAAGAAAAATATTGGTTGAGATGTAAATCAATAGACATAGTATTATCTTAAAAATACTCGGGATTAAAAACATGATATAACAGATATCATATTTTATTTTCAACCCCTTTTAAAAATAATTTTTTAATGGATTTATTTTTATTAAATTTACTTTTGACTCAAATATATCCTTTTTGAATCATTAGACTAATCAAACTCTTAAATTCATGATTAGGTTCAATCTTTATTATTGCATTGGATAAATCTCAAAATTCAACAAGTGTTTATAAGAAATATTTATAAATATATTTATTTAAAAAATTTATATTACTAATAAAATTTAATTTTAACTTTTTATGAAATAGAATATTGATTCTTATCAACTTGATGAACTTGAATTGATTGATTTCATCTAATTTATGGACACAAGAAAATACAATACTCACATTTAGCTTCAACTAAAGTGTTAAATAGTGACAAGTTGTATAACTATCTCTAGGTGTTTAGACAATGACCTTAATTATTGATTATAATAACATCAATTTTTAAGAAAATAAATCATCATATCCACCAAGCCATCAACTTTGAATTCAAAGTCAACATGTTATCATCACAAGTGCTATATATAAGTTTATAACAATACATTTGGTTTACGGAAATTTATTATTCACCGTCCAAACTTTGAGATCGAGATGGTTGAAAGAGGATGATCTTTACTCTAAAAAAAAAAAAAATAAATATTTTTTTATTAGTATTTTTCTTTTAAAAAAAATCTTAGGTAGGTAAGAGCATTCTTTTCAGAGCAATGCCGATCCTCAGATTTATTCATTAAAATAACTTATCCCCACGTTCAATTAAATTATATGACTAATATTAACAAGAAAATGACCTCATAGGTTAAACAAATAATTAAGAAAAAAAAATCAAATTACTCTAATTAAAATAAAGTAGACATATTTATATTGATAATAATATTGTCATCAAGTCATTTTTTGGGTCAAATTGTGACTAATTCACTTTTTGAAGGCATATCTAATTTTTCAAAAAGTTATGAAACATTTTTAATAAAAAAACTTGCTAAATTAGATTTCGAACATGAAATAGTACACTACGCTTAGATTTATGTGTCATTTTTTTTTTTTAAATCAGAGTCATTGCAAACTAAGGTGCAAAATTACTGTTAAAGTCTTCAAAAAGTAACATTTTCAGTTTTAACTTTTTAATTATAACTTTAACTTGCCCCAACACAGTCAAAAGTTGAACTGAGGTTTATTGAAGAGTAAATGATTAAAAAATTATTTAAAGTGGTTTAGATAAATACAAAACAAAGTCATCATTGGAGACGCTAATGAAAATAGTAGATTATGTATAATCGATCCAAAAAGCTGATTGACCCGGTGCAATAATGCATGTTGTTTTATAATAAATTGATTTTAATAGAACTTTTTAAAGAAATTTACCTATAAATTATAAATTCAAATAATCTTTGCAAATAATCAATGAATGTCTTGTTATGAAAAAATATTTTATAATTATAATATCGTATGATGGAAAATTTGAAGAAACGCGACAAAAAAATTGACAATTTTTTAGACACGAAAAAACATCACGACCAACGTTAGCCAAAAGCTTTTTTTTTTTTTTAAATTTTAAAAATATAAGTTAGTTAACAATCATTACTACTACTTTTTAACCCGGAAGAATGATTACACTTAAGACTCTTAAGAATTATTCATCATTAATTTTTTTACAGAAACTTCTATCATTAGTACAGTACTAAGTAATTAGTTTGTTTGGTCATATATTTATATCGATTTTTTATTTATTTGTTTGTTAATAGAGTATCATAACATCGTGTAATTCATTTACAATCCACCTCATTTAATGAAATTAGGAATAATATATTTATATTAATATATAAGAATTAGATAGACATGTACTAATAACTCGATATTATATTTATAATTGAACACATTATTTTTCATTTACAATAGAATTTTCATGCCTCAAAATTACCAATTGTTTGGCACATATTCATATTACTTTTAAAAAAATGAATAGTAGACGTTTATATGTATGGGCAAGTAATAAATATCAATTTTAATAAAGAAAGAAAAATATGTTCAGTAATACATTATAATAATAATAGTAGTAGTAGTAAAAATAATAATAGAGTTAAGGTGCAAAAATAATCTAAACTTTTTTCCCAAGAGCAAAAATACATATATGTTTTTTTTTAAAAGCAAAAATACACATGTGGTTACTATTTTGAAGCAAAAGTCACATTCCACTGTTAAGTCACTGTTCACCGCGATGAGAGAGAAAGAGATGAGGTGAACAATAATATAACAACAGTGAACAGTGACTTAATAGTGGGATGCGACTTTTACTCTAAAATGGTAACCACGTGTGTATTTTTACTTTTAAGAAAAAAATTTATATGTATTTTTACAACTTAACCCATAATAATAATAATATGTTTAGAAGGCTTTCAAATGTCAGCGGCGCCGTTACACTGCGTAATGCCTTTTATTCAGATCGAAGTTCGAATCGAACCCAAATGGACGTTGTAATAAGACAAAGGAGAAAATAAGCCATAAATAAACAAATATAAATAAATATTTGATTTTCGAAAATATTTTTAAATATTTTGCTACATTTAATCTGAATAAATATGATGCAAAGCTCCCCTTTATTCCTCCATTCACAAATGCTACGACACACATTTTTCTAAATATTTTCAGAGCTGTACAGTGTACACGCATTCTAGTCCCTTTCACATGGCTCGCAGATTTGGGACCCCACAATCCGTGTTCTTCTTCTTCTCGAGACTCCAGCTTTAGCTTCAGCACGCACAGGCCTACTCTCAAAACAGAGCCATAGGAAGGAGGAGAATTTGGTTTATGTACGGTTGGAAAAACGAATTCGGAGGAGTTAGTTGAATCATCGATGATTTGATAGGGTATTTATTTGATGCTTTGAAGTTCAATCACATCGCGTCTTTTCTCTATTCAATTCGTTGTTGCTGTCATTTACTTCGATCAAGAAATTTTTCGAAGTCGATTCTCTCTTGTATCTGCACGCTTCGACATTGCTGTGATTAGATTGGATTATACGGATTGCAGTTGGGAGACTTTCCGGTGGGAATTTTGAGCTCTCTTGATTGTTCTTGATGATGATTGAGTCTAGATTCTGTGGTGATCTTGTTTGTTTTTTTGGGTTTTGCTTCGACGGTTCTTGTGATCTGGGTTTCGAACTGAAGTGAGTCCAGCGGAACTGACTCGTTTGGGTTTCTGTGAAATTTGAAATAGCTTGTTGTGAGAGTTCAGACATTGGTTTAGGTTGGTAGAGTTTGGTACGAGCAACTTTCATCTTCATGTGAAGTGTTTTTTTCATCTTAGTTTGCGTTTCAGCTTGAGGCCCAAATTTTGCACTTGAGTTTGATTTTTTGAAATTCTCAACTCTGGTAATGTGTTATATGTGAGAGTGACGCCAGAGTTTCCAGAAAGGACGCCATTGTTGAGTATCGTTGTTGCTGACGATGTCGGTGGCGTCACCGTCTCCGGCGGTAGCCACCGCCCAACCACAACCACCACCAACAGCCTCCACCAATAGTAGTGTACCGCCGCCCGCCATCACTCCGCCACCTCAATCTTCTTCATCCCCACCACCAGGCAATTCCACTTTGCCGCCGCCTTCAGCACCTCCGCCATCCTCAACCCCTTCTCCACCTCCCGTGACTCCGTCAGCACCTCCGCCATCCTCAACCCCTTCTCCACCTCCGGTGACTCCTTCAGCACCTCCTCCCGCTGTGCTGTCGCCTCCGCCAGCACAGTCGCAGCCACCTAAGGCATCACAACCCCCTCGGTCTGTCACTCCACCCCCATTGTCTCCTCCTCCTCCTCCTCCACAATCTGTTGCACCTGCGCCACAACCACCGCCTCCTTCTAATTCTAAACCGCCTACTTCTCCTGTACTTTCTCCTCCACCACCAACACAATCACCGGCTCCACCGGTGAGTTCTCCTCCGCCAGCAAGTTCATCCCAACCACCGCCGTCTACCCCATCTCCGGTGCCTTCGCCGCCTACACCGTCGGCAAGTCCGCCAAGAAACTCACCTCCTCCTCCTACACAACCGTCAAACCCTCCCCAAAACTCCCCTCCGCGGCCTCCACCACCATCGTCAAACCCTCCAAAAACCTCACCTACACCACCGACATCAAGTCCCCCGGGTAATTCATCTTCACCGCCATCATCTGTGCCACGACCGAATACTTCACCACCTCCGCCTGCGACTGTGCCACCCCGAGGGTCGCCGCCACCAGCATCAGCACCGCCTGTAAGTTTACCTGCCCCTGCGGCACCTCGGATAAGTCCCCCTAGTTCCCAACCAAGTCCATCTTCAAATTCTACCCCAAACTCATCTCCGCCGCCGCCCATAATTCGAATGGCTCCACCTCCGTTCTCACTTTTGTCACCACCAGCTTCTCAAAATTCCTCCCCACCATCAGTAAGTGGAACAGAAAGTTCAAAGGCTAGAACAAATAATGGCATCAATACTGGTGTTGTAGTGGCCATCGGTGTAGCAGTGGGAATTATAGTGCTTTCCTTAGTTGGAGTTCTTACCTGGTATCTGGTAAGGAGGCAAAAGAAACGGGGACTTGAGAGTGGTAGTTATGTCATGCCATCCGCTTCTGGTTCACTTCCCGAGTCAGGTAAACATGGAAAAGCTTTAAGATCATTATTTCTTTAATATGTTGTCTTAGTGGCTTCTACCATCCCTTATTTATCTGGTCCTTTTTTATTTGCTAGTTTGGTGCTTTAGAAATATAATATGAAAAGCCCCCAATAATTGTTCTGGTTTATCACATGGTTGAATTGTTTGGCAAATATATAAAATAAAGTCTTTGCAGGCTTGATACCATTAAACTGATTAAACTCTGCAACGTTGTCCAGATTCATCCTTTTTTAAGACGCATTCTTCAGCTCCTCTTGTACAAAGTGGTTCCGGTAGTGAGTCTGTGTACACGCCTTCTGAGCCGGGTGGACTAGGCAACTCAAGGACATGGTTTACATATGAAGAACTAATCAAAGCTACAAATGGTTTTGCGCCTCAAAATCTTTTGGGTGAGGGTGGATTTGGTTCTGTATATAAAGGATCCTTACCAGATGGGAGAGAAATAGCAGTCAAACAGCTGAAAATTGGTGGAGGTCAGGGTGAAAGGGAATTCAAAGCTGAAGTGGAGATTATTAGTCGCATTCATCATCGTCATTTAGTCTCTTTGGTGGGATACTGCATTTTAGACACCAGAAGGCTGCTCGTCTATGACTATGTCCCCAACAAAACCCTCTATCATCATCTTCATGGTAACATTACTGAAGAGTTGTAACGGCTGGCTCGTGATGTTGCGATTAACTTTGACATGTGTTTGTTGAATTTTGCAGGGGAAGGTATGCCAGTGTTGAGCTGGGAAAAACGTGTGAAGATTGCTGCTGGTGCAGCTCGGGGAATTGCTTATCTCCATGAAGATTGTAAATTACCATTCCCTTATTTAATGTTATTTCAGATTGGCCTTCATACATGTACTCTTCTGAACAAATATGTATATGCGTTTGAAAATTTCTGATTGCATTTATTAAATCAGATACTTTGCCATTAAAATTTTGGATGAAAAATCAACTAAGCATTGTTTTCTACTATATATGTAAGTACTGAGTTATATATTAGAAAATATAATTGGAATTTGCAGAATTGGATGTATAAAACGAAGCTTCCTCCGACGAATTTATGGGGCAAAGATAGTAATATATCTTAATCTTACACTCATTACCAGAAAAAAGAAACTTCTCTTATGAATAATTCTTTAATCTTCTCTAAATATGCTCATTGAAGCACAATGTTAGGTTTATTATACTTTCTTTCTGCTACGTTAAATGAAAAAATGAAGAGGGGCAAGCAACAGAATTACGTATGGAACTCTTTCAAGCCATTTAAACCTTAGTGTAACTCTTTGTCCCGTATCTTTGAAAAGATGTTCTTTGTTATTAACTAGAGCTAGCAACTTATGCTGCTGATTGTTATGCACGTTTCAGGCAATCCTCGGGTCATTCACAGGGATATCAAGTCCTCAAATATTCTTTTAGATTACAACTTTGATGCTCAAGTTTGTTCTGCTCTTACCCTTCGAGAGTTTGATATTAGTTGTTAAGTTTCTATTTTGATCCTACTCTTCCTACTTTTCACGTTCCAGGTCTCAGATTTTGGGCTAGCCAAATTAACCCTTGATGCAGTTACACACATAAGCACTCGCGTCATGGGAACATTTGGGTGGGTAATCTTTGATTCGTCTAACATCTTATCTTTCTGGTAATGCTTTTCATTTGGGGAGAGGGAGTGGGTCACTCATTTTCAATTAATGCACCAATATTATGTTTCTTCCTGTTAAAGCTATATTAATAACTATGTCCTTTTTTTTTCCTTTTAAAGATATGTTGCACCTGAATATGCATCAAGTGGCAGATTGAGTGAGAAATCTGATGTATTTTCTTTTGGGGTTGTACTTCTGGAGCTTATTACCGGACGGAAGCCTGTAGATTCATCTCAACCCTTGGGGGATGAGAGCTTAGTTGAATGGGTAAACATAGATCCCAGTCTTGTTACGGTCTTTCTTTTACTCTCCTGCTGTCTTTTTCAACTCTTAGTTTTCAGAAGCAGTTGATTTATACTTTTCTGAACTCCTTTTAATTGTAGTCAGTTTTGCATAGAAGGATGTAAAACTGTTTATGATTTTGTGAACCTGTTATTAGAACCATAACTGCACAGTTCTTCTACTTCTGCCATATTTATTTAACTGATGGATTTAATTCCTGCTTGGCACATTATATATTCAATGATCCAGGAATAAAAACCTCAACCTCAAACAACTGTGGGCACCCCATGGGGTCAAAACAATTGTTATTTATGATTTTTTTCCTGGCTCTGTTTAACTTTTTTGTTGACCTGTTATAAGAGGATGCCTTTAATTTCTGGCAGAGGATTTTGAACATTGTAGAACTTCATTTATTTGGTAAAACTTTTAACCTTAAAAGTATCTAAAAATCATATCAGAACACAAGGAGGCTCTAGCTCTCTTAGGAGCAAAGTTCCTCATGTGATCCCACGTCATACTGCTGTGGGGACCAAAATCTTCGGAATAGCATGCATACCATTTTCTCTTGCTTCACATTGTTTTTGTTCATCTATTGTCTATATGTCATTATCAATGCGTTCTTAGTCATTATGTTGGATAATCTCTTGCTTGGTTGTTAATAGAGCACAATGGTATAGTGCAATCCATTTAACTGATCCCATATAGTGGAATAAAACTTTTGTTCTTCTTGTTGACTCCTCTTCCTCTTTTAAATAGTAGAAAAAATATCCAAATTTTCATTTTTTGTGATGATCCATACTGAAATTGTTCGAGACAAGAAATATTCTGCATGTTCATATTGTTTTCTCATCAAGATTTTAATGTTTTGGGCTTAGCCTCTCATACTAGGGTAAGTATACATGGTCTACAGTATCTAAAGCATTAAGGGTACTTTATAATATAACAGGATATTTAGTATATTGTTCTTTAACTTCAAGCCTTACTGAGAAAGAAGAGAGAGGAGGATTGCCTCTAAAACTTTGCTGTTATATTTTACTACTTGTTTTCTTTTCTTGGGCAAGGGAATTGGCAGTGTGTATAAGTAAATAAATTCTTCATGCACAAAAGTTGAAGAGCTGGATGTGATTATTGCAACTGGAAAGACTCGGATAAGCCAACATCTTTTACCTTAACAATATCATCGCTCATTTTTTACTGATCAAGGATGTCACCATACTTTTCAGGCTCGACCTCTGCTGAGTCATGCAATTGATAATGAGGAATTTGATGGTTTAACAGATCCTAGGCTTGAAAAGAACTATGTTGAAAGTGAGATGTTTCGCATGATTGAAATTGCTGCAACTTGCGTGCGACATTCGGCTGCCAAGAGACCTCGAATGGGACAGGTAATAAATTTCGTTGATGGAAAATCTTTAAAACATGACCATCTGCATAAATTCATCGCGATTTTTATTAAAATGACATGTAAAGAAACAACAACAACAACAACAATAATGATGATAGATAGATAGATAGATAACATAACTGAATTATCTTTTTACTCCTCCACTTTGGCCTGAAATGGATAACCTTTCTTAAAATCTTGAGTTTCTCAGGTCGTTAGAGCTTTGGAAAGCATAATAAATTCAGATTTAAACAATGGGATGAGGCCAGGGGAAAGCGAGGCATTCAACTCTGCCCAGCAATCTGCAGAAGTAAGAATGTTTCGGAGGATGGCATTTGGTAGCCAAGATTACAGTACAGACTTTTTTAGTCAGGGAAGTGCGAATTCAACATAGAAGGCTATGTACATACTACAGAGTTTTTTAATTTTGGACCAGTCTCCTATTTTGTCAAGAAAAAGCCAAAGGTAGATAGACCCCCAGCTGAGTTTTGTTAGTTGCAGTGGCTCAGGCTGACATGCTTCCCCTGGAACTGACTGCATCAGATCAGGTTCAAAACCTTGATTCTTGTAATATTCCATTTATTTCCCCCATAGCATTAGTTGTTCTTTTCTGTCATTCTTTTTTATCTGTTGTAATTAAAAAATTTGTCCAAGGTGTTTCTTGATGCTCAGGATAAGCTAATATATATATATATATATATATATATATATATATATATATATATATTAATTGATTTTTTCTCATAAAAAATGTGTGGTTGCTCTTGGATACCTCCTACATACTCTTGAGGTTTTATATGACAAGTGAGAAACCAAGATACATTTATTTTTTCCTGGTGACCCATGATACCACATTTTGGAAGAGAAGAGAGATGGACTTTGCGCGAACATAGGGATTATATACACTAAAAAAACTGGCAACTCATATCTCTATAGATATGCCATTATTATATTTCTGTTCTGAAAAAGGATATGAAAAAACTGCTGTGATAAAGTAAAATCATTTCCGTGTTCAAGGAAATCGGATGTGAGGTGACTTTTATTGTAAACATGTGCGTGCACAGATAGCAAATGTTGGTGCAAATCGGAGCCTTACAATCATGCCACTGTCTTTTTTAAGTAGTTTTTAGGCAGTTTGGGAAGCAGATTATGTAGCCTTTAATTATGGATGAGCATATGAACATCAAGTAGGCTACACTAAAAAGTGTATTGATTTGTTTGCCTTTCTACTTGTAAACAGTTTGGCTACAAGATTCATACATAGCCAATGGCCTAACCCCTTTTTTATCCTGTTATTCCCTAAACTTCATCTGTAATTGGATTCTCATTATTTGGTTTATTATTCTTGTTCTTCTTCTTGGTTCGAATCATAGACCTTATTAGTGAAATTAAGTTTCTTTCACTTGATCCAACCATTGTTGATTTTGTTTGGTCTTTTATTTTGATGGTTAAATTTGATGTCCTGCCTCTTTTGGCTCTAAGCATTAAATATTGATTGATGTCCTGTTTAGTTTAGTTAAGAACATGATTTTTTTTTTTAATTTATTGATGCAGATGGTTCTTCTAAAGGTGTCTTGACTTGATTTCTTAATTATATTGATTTTAATTTTGGAACTAGGATTTTATTTTCCATAGTTGGGCATTAGTTAGTTAATCCATATCTTGAATGAATATAGCTTTCCTCATTGGCCATATCCTCATTATGTCTTCTTATGGAAAACAATTGAGCCACTGAAATCTGTACGGTGTCTACATTTGGTCATTTGGAGGAAACATCACCACTACAATGAATTCTCTTGTTTTGGAAAGCACCTCAAAGTTGGGCCCCAAAGAAATAAAAATAGAAACAATACCTCAATGAATTTTATTGGGAAAGTTACTATAAGATTTTAAAGAATGAATGTAATTATCAAAAAGTCTTGCATCAGATAAACATTATGCAATGACAAGTTGTAGTATGAGAAATAACATGATGTTCATATTGTTGTTCAATTTTTATCGAGACTCTTTGGTTATTGCATTCATTTCTTAATTGGACAACACCAACATGGAACAATTAGAGGATAAAGAAGGCGTCACCATAATAGAAACTGAATTCATACAAGGCTTGTAGGTGCCGCTGGGAGGGTTGTATTCTAACCTAGTTGGGTAGTAAATTTTGGTATTACACGTAGGACCTTTTTTTTACTCCATTTTTTCTCTCATATCTATCTTTTCTTTAAAAAAAAAAAAAAGCTTTGCTTAACTGATAAACTGATATATAATCTAATGTTTTGTATAAGGATTTTAGAAAGATCATGCCACATATGTTATAATTAATTCATTCACTTATCTTCCTTAATCTACTAAAATTAGATAAATATGTTTTGCATTAAGGATCATATTAGTAGTTAAGAAGCCATCAATAGCTTAGTTTTGCTTTCATCCTTTATGTTTATGGTAACTTAAAAATGGCAACGTGAGTTTTATTATTTGTATGATATGGCTATCCCATACGGTGTAAATATTATATTTCAATAGTCACAATATATAATTCATTTGGAGTTGTTTTATTTACAAGTTAAATAAATAGGCAGCTCCTTTTTATTGACTAAAGTTTCTCCACTGAAACGGATGGTCTATTTACAATGGATGATTATTAGAGTAATTTTAACGATTTATTATTGGAATATAGATTTAAGGAATACAAGGATTATCTAATTTTAGTTTTATCATAAGAGGCTAAGATAATTAGCATCCCTTGTATAAATTAATCTATTTCACATCATTTTATAAAGGCATAAATTAATCTACGTGGAATTTCATGTAAATACTCCCTTCGGTTGTAAATCTATGACGTAGAAAATTAGGCAAGTTATTTATAAATAAAAAAATGTATGAAGTTTCTAAAAGTGCACATCTTAATCAATGAAATGCAACTCTTTAATTTTTTTTTCTCCAAAATATAAAAACCCTTATTATGTGCAATTAATAGGGAAAGTTTATTCAAGAATTATAAATTTGGATAATTGAGTTAATGTGGTTTTACATTTAAAAATACTCTTCATAGGGAACTCTAGATAGTAGCGGCCATTTTACATGTGGATGTGTTATCAGAGACCACTAAAGTAACTGAATACATAGATCTCAACCAAGGTTATGGCATAATACCTCAATTGCAGTGAAAATGTATGCCATTAATAGTGGCCTATAACTTATAAACAGTTGGGTCTTAACAAGATAAGACTCTTCACTGATTCTCTAGAGGCTGTGCCTTTGTTGTTTGCAGACTGTAGGAGCACCAACTGTATGATGACATTTTGAACTTAAGGCTCCTCATCCTCTCAGATTGGGACTTGAGAGATTTCCCACTCTTATAGGGAATGACTTTAATGTGCTAACTATTTAGTCAGAATGGCCCAAGTAAGTAATCAAGATTATCCTAATCTAGAGGCGTCCGATTTCTTTGCCCATCCCTTCTCATCCTTTATCCTGACCATCAAAATCTTGATCCAAAGGTCCAGAATTATTTTCCAAAAAACTGCATGTGGTAAAAAGAAATTTCAAGAATATTTTTGGACCCTTGGATCAAGATTTTGAAGGTCAAGATGAAGGATAAGGAGGGATGGGGAAAGTATCTTCTTCCAACCTAGAGACACCACAATCGAATGCGTGGATCTCTTCAGGATGAAATGTGGGCACATGCCAAAAGAACAAATAGTGTTGTCTCATCTTAGATTTTTTTTATAACTTTCAAGCTTCAGCTTGCCATTATAATTTATCTTTTTGAGAAAAAAACTCTTCATGGTACACAATGTAAGTAATTTAAATTAATTTATCATAATCAAGAAATAATGGTTAACTTATTAAACATGTCTTAAATTGGGGGTGGGGGAATTCAACTTTGCCTATACTGAATGGAATTTTGAAGAGATAGAAAGATACAAGAAGTCACATTTAAGTGAAAAAAAATAACAAATAAGTATTAATTACAGGATGGCAAAAAGAGACTTGTATTATAGACCAGGAAGAGTGAAGTAAATACTAACTATTATATTAAAGATAGGAAGTAATAAAACAGGTTAGAGAACCAAAAGTTATTAGTTAAAATGACCGAGTACTCCTCGTGCATTACATGGGGAAAGAGTACTTCGAAAACAACTTCTTAGCAATATTATCAGAAAAAAAAAAAATTCAACTAACAAAAATAAATATAAAGAACCTTCAATTAAGATAATTATATATATATTTCAATGTTTTCTTTAAAATAAAAATAATAGAGCATGTACTCCGCCTTGAGTATCATTTTTAATAAATTCTTCCCCAAACAGACCTCTACAATCACTCCCCAATAGACATTTATGAAATGCAACTTAAAAAGAATATTATGACAATTATATATTCCCTTGCTTTACCTTCAAGACCTCTCATAGCCCAATCCACCATGCAAAAGAATATTAGGACAATTATATATCCTCTTCAAATCGCTGAATATGTATTAATACAAGTCTATGCAAGAAATATATCATTAATTTTGAAATCACTTGATTAAATCTAATAAATAAGCGAAAAATTAGTGCTACCAACTATTTTAGAATAAAATACCTATTAATTAGCACCGGGGATCTAGATAACAATAAAAAGGCCGGAGGCAGCGGCTTTTCTATAGATATTGTCACCAACGTCGGAGAAAAAAGATCAGGCAAGAATCGAACTTGGTGCTCAAAGTGTGTTAGGCCTGGTTGTCACCCAAGAGGGAATGAATTGGGTGTCTGAAAAAACTTTGGATAACTTTGAAAATCTTTTTGCAACTTATTGAAAACAATTCATATGACAATAATAATCTATAAAGCACTTGTCTGACATTCAAGTATATATGCTAGGAAGATAAGAGTTTAGGGAAGAGAATATGCAAACTATGATTTATCCTGGTTCGGCCGAATCCTTGACCTACGTCCAGTCCTCAAACTCTACTTGAGATTTCAATCTACTATCTTCTTGTTTAATTCAGGCACAAGAGAAGCCTTTACAACCCACAAGTTTACCAGGCACTTGTGAAGTCAAATCTCTCACTGACTCCCCCTTACACACTGTAAGGATACGATCAGTTCCCACTCAAGATCACCCAATCTTGAGTAACTCTCAAATAGAATGATTACAATAAATCTTCTCTCTCAGAAGTGAATAAGATAAACACTAAAGTGCATTACAAATAATCTCACTCTCTAAGGTAAATTATATGATCATTGAGATAATCGAAGAGTAAGTGATATAAATGTCAGAGTATTAGCATTTTGACGATGAAGCTGTAATCTCGTATCTCTTGTCTCTTCGTCTATTTTGAATGCTTCTCTTTTTATAGTTGATGAAGAGCATTTGACTGTTAAGAATTCTTCCAGTAGAATATGATTGTTGGATGTCCGTTGGAAGTGACCGTTGAAATATAGCCGTTAGACTTGTCGTTACTTGTTTCGTCATGTGCTTCACTGGATTGATCAGTTTCGTCTCCTACTTAGCTTTGTTGAATATCCGTTGATTTTCCAAGTTAGTCATAGGAATGACTTTTGTTTGCTCAGAGATCGGTTGCCGTTATGGTGCTTAGTTTCTGCAATCTCATTTTAAGTATCTGACACAAATATTGCTTTATGATGCTTTTAGAGTAATCAAACATTTGATCATCTGAAATCACTAGCAAACAGGTTAAAAGCATCTTTAAAATGATTCTTAATAATCATGAAAAGCAAAAAATGAAAGATCGCATCATTTGAAAATTCACAGACAACGGCTCGCGATTCTCGTTCACAAGAACTCGAGTTTTCTTTTTAGAACTTGAGTTCCTGTGTTTGCTTTTCGAAGATCTCAGTTCTTTAAGATAAGAACTTGAGTTCTTTATCAAGAACTCTAGTTCTCAAGTTACGCCCATTGAGCCCTTAAAGAACTTGAGTTTTTAATGAAGAACTTGAATTATGAACTCGAGTTCTTTGCCAAGAATTCTAGTTCTTTAGACTTCGAAAGAAACATAAATACATCAGAAATGAAGAATTAGAGTTTTGAGTGAAGAACTAGAGTTATGAACTCGAGTTCTTTACCAAGAACTCTAGTTCTTTGGACTTCATCTGAAATACAAATATGTCAGAAATGAGGAACTCGAGTTTTAAATGAAGAACTCGAGTGATGAACTCGAGTTTGTTACTAATGAACTATACTTCTCAAAGTCCTTTTGATCTTTGGAAGATTTGAACAATACAGAAGTCGCAAACTCGAGTTCTCTTCCCAAGAACTCGAGTTCTCAACCTTACTGATCGAGAACTATCTGTTAAGTCTTTCCAAAGCTTGAGTTTTAAAATATGAAATCAAGTTTGTCGTTTTGAACGAGGCTGAAAACATAAGTTCTTTGAGAAAAACATAAGAACTTAAGAACATTGGCTGCAAAAGGGTTAGATTTCAGTAGGCGTAACGTCTTTGATAAAACTTCAATTTGGCAAACCACCCATGCTCATAAAGCTCTTCAAGTATTTTTTCCAATGCAATAAGAATCAGCTCCAAACTCATTGTATGTTGAGCACTATGATCAGATTAATAAAAGCTATTCTTGACCCAACGTTGTTGCACCATCCTAAACAGATTTTGAACTTCCAAAAATCACATCTCTCTCATTTGATCATTGTTTTCTGTGATCTTGATGTTTTTGGAAAGGTGTGTGAGTTTAGTTTCATATGCCACCGATTTCAGCTCATTTCGATTTGTAATTTGTGAGATATGCTCAAATCACCGAACCTTGCTCTATTGTGTGACAGTAACAAGTGGGGTAACTTCCAAAATTCATAGCTCTCTCATCTGATCTTACGTGGACTTGAATTTTTTTTAAGACGACGCATTGGATGTCTAGTTTCATTCAAAATTGGTTTCACCTCAATCTGATCTCTGGTTTAAGAGATATCATGTCTAGTTTCATTCAAAATTGGTTTCACCTCAATTCGATCTCTAGTTTGAGAGATATCATGTCTAGTTTCATTCAAAATTGGTTTCACCTCAATCCGATCTCTGATTTGAGAGATATCATCGATTTACCAGAGGTCGCCCAAGCTGAACGAAAAACAGATGTGAACAGAGTGGCTGGAATAACATCAACTCGAGTTTTTAAGTGAGAACTCGAATTCTAAAAAATGAACTCGAGTTTTTCCCTAAGAACTCAAGTTCTTAAGTGAGAACTCGAGTTTTTATGCATATTTTCCTAAAAGCTCGATTTTGCTCATTTTAACTCTGAATTGAGTCATTCCAGCTTCATTTAATCCTAGAAACTTCCAGTATCACATATAAGAACTTGAATGTTGATAGTCCCATTATAATACGCAATTTCTTCTTTCTTTAATCTCTTCTCTTCTTCTTGATTATCCCCCATCATTCAACTTGGAACTAATCTACATCAAATATAACAGTTAGCCAATGTATATGATATAAACTTTTTACTCCTACTAAAGACATCTATTTAAGACATCATCAAAACTAATCATATCTAACAAAGTGATCGCTCATCGTCTTCAAAGATCGAAAGCAAAATAAGGATCAATGAACATTAAATAACTACAAAAAAAGGTTTCTAGTAAACATTAAGTAACTACAAAGAAAGGTAACTTTTGTGCGAAAAAAAAAAAGAATGGCATGAAGCATATGAAACTAAATCAATGAACAAAAAAAAAAAGACATGAGTTTTCTGAGTCAGTGAAAGACTGAAAGATGATGATATTTTTCGCATAAAATGGATGCAAGAGATATATGGCAAGTAATAGATGAATTGAGCCGTTTTCTTCTGTGTCACAGCCTTATTATAATCCCACCCAATAATGGCAATACTAGCTAGCTTTTATGAGGGAAAAAGGAAAACATGGCCATATATAAAATTTAATTAAGTTGCTAGCTGGAATTGGAACAAATGGAGATTGCTTGCCGAAGTAACAAAGGGCGAGCTAAAAGCCCACCAAAGAGAAAGGAGCATCAATGTGTACCTCGACAAGATCTCTGCGGGCGTATCTCAGAGAGTAAACCTCGAGGAAGCAGAGCCGAGGGAAGGTATGAGAGGTATATGCCCTTGAAAGTATCTCGGGAGCAGATATAGAGGTAGGTCGCATTGACCGAAATGAAGAAAGTAGAGCGACCTCGGCCTCTTCAAAACAAAGCTACACTGGACAAAACCTGATATTGTGAATTCCACGACCAGCACGGGCATACAACCGAGAAGTGTTGGGACCTAAACTGTAGAGAAATTCATTCGAGAAGGCAATTTGCGAAGATATGTAATTCAACCCAAGGGCGACAAAGTAATAAGAGTCCAAATGAAGGTCAAAATAAGAGCCCTGGAAAGAAGTGACGAGATCAGAGGCCGAAAGCTGGGGACAGTGATGACGAGTTCCCTGAGGCCAGATATGATTGCAATGTCATAAGTGGAGGTCCAAGAGGTCGGGGTAACTCCCAGAACCAGAGAAGGAAGTATTTGAAGGAGGTTATGGAAATCTAAGATCGCCTGAATTTCAAGTGAGAATATGATAAACTGGAACCCTGGTGTTGAGTTTTAGCAAAGCGGATTTGGAGGACGTGGCTCCTGGTCATCATGACAGTTTGGTCATAACTGGGACCGTTGTTGACTGCTGAGTTCAGAAGATCATGGTGGATAACGGAAGCGCTGTGGACATCATCCTGTGGGAGGCGTTCAAGAAGATGAGACTCGACCCGGCAGATTTGAAACCTTGTAAGACGACTTTGACGGGTTTAATGGTCAAGACACTCGACCAAAGGGTTATATAGACCTGAAATTGATGCTGGGGATAAAGGAGGATTTTAGGTCAGAAATCGTTAGATTTGTGGTTGCCGACTTCTCCTCTCCTTATAATATAATCCTGGGAAGACCCACGATACATAACTAGGACATGTTAGTGTATACAAAGTACCAAAAATTGAGGAAATGTAAAGATAAAATTGGAATAATAAATCCGCCAAGGGTAGGAAGGTCAATAATGGCGAAAATATCTCTTAGGATATCATTCTAAGTTATATTGTATTTATTATAATATCATAATGCAGTGATGGTATTATAAGAGATGACATTTTTATCTTTAGCTTTGGGGTTCACAATAAAAAATAATCAAGGATTGCGTATAGGCAAACCTAGGATCATTCTCTCTTCTCGAGGAGCCTTTTATTGAATCCTAAGTAATTTAAATAACATGCAAATGCAATAAAAACAAGGGATAAATTTGTTTTCAATTTTCAAATTAATAAACTAAAATATGAATGCAATTTAATTAAATCCTAAACTTCTATTTTTTGTATTTTCTTTATAATGGAATGGAGTATGAAATGTATAATAAATGATGAATGCTTTTGGAAATGGAGTAATAACTATCATAGTTCAATTAGATATATGAGTAATTTTTCACTAAGTCTTGATGAAAACTCCAAGCGGACACTTGAGTCTAGTGTTCTTAATTAATTATTACTCCTACTACCGTAGCTAACAATCACCTCTTAAGGCACTAATGAAATACAGTTAATGTGCAATTATGATTAGACTAATGCAACTTGCTTTATCTTAAAATGAATGTGGTAACATGCTACTCAATTAATCCAATTCAATCATACTATCTAACAATAACATGTAGAAAGCACAATATCCTTGAATCAATAAAGGAAACACACACACACACACACACACACACACACACACACACACACACACACACACACACACACATATATATATATATATATATATATCCAACGAGCTACAAAAATCCAATCTAATCACATATGTTCAATCCACAAAGTTATTCAAACAGGTAAACTAAGTCTCAATAATACAAACCAATATTCCTAAAACTAGGAAATCTACATATAATAAGAGAAAATAAATTGAACAAAATAAACTTCCCTATTTTAAGATTTGAAATTCCAGTCAGTTTATCCAATCCAATAGGCAAGAAGCATCAGCCAAACATAGCCTTGTGATAATCCAACCTAAACAGAAATGGATGAAGGTGAGGTGAAAGGAAGAAGGAGAACAAAAATGGCCGATGGTGGTGGTAGCTGTTGAAGAAGAGGAATGACAAATGTTAAACTCCTCTGGTCTCAGTGTTTTGTGGACTTTGATTTGGGAAGGATAGATGGTGGTGAGATGAAGGGAGGTCGCTAGAGATGGTAGGTTCAAGAGGGATGGAGGATGACGGTTTTCGATGGTGATGAATGGAAGATGACCGATGGTGAAGGTGGTTTCCGGTGATGGTGAGTTTGGAACAGGGGAGGCCAATAGTGAATGTGAAAACTGGTGAAGCAATTTCGACGGTGAGAAGAGGAGGCTCCGACTGCGATGGTGGTGGTGAGTGATGGAGTTGGTGGTGGTGGTCTCCTCCTCCTCTCTCACTGTCATCTTCCTCCAAGCTTAAGGTTGAATGCTCTCTCGCGGCACTCAAGCTCCCCTTTGAATGTTGGGGTCTTCTCTTTAATTGCCCTCAGCTTGCGTTGCTAAAACTGACCTAGCCTTGCTCAAAACACAAGTTTTGACCAGGGACTAAAGTGAGGAGATTTAAATGTTTTGGAGAGGGACTAAAGTGAGAGGTTGCAAAATACTTTTGGGGTAGAACTGCATTTTCCAAAATATTTTGAGTACTTTTCTGTAATTTTCTCTGGTCCTTCAAATTTTTCACATTTCTTCCAAAATTCCTACAATACGAAATTAAGCAAAAGTAGCATCAAAAGTTCAAGGAATCAATTGCATGATTAATTAACAAATTATGACTATTTTGCCCCTAATTTCACTTAATTCAATACAAATGTCCATACCTCAAATTAGTGTTTAATCATGCAATAATATCCCATAAATGCATTAAGAATCCCAATTTAATTATGAAAAATCATATAAAATATGGTTTGATCAAAAAGTCGGGAATCAATATCGAAAGAGAATCGTACCACTTGCTAAGAAAAGAAAAGTATAGATGTGTACTGTAACTTTAATGTATCTTGTATGTCTATATATGATTTTTTTTGATTCATATGGAGTCATAGACAAGAGGAGGTCTTGGGCCATGTACCGTGACTAAGACTTGATCTTTGGTCACATGTGTGTTTACATTCAGCTAAGTTAACTGTGGATTAGCTTGATGTGGATTATAGTCATGATAATACCGCATGTATGTTTTCTTAACGCTGATGACATGTGGATTTGTGGCACTAGTGAGTGAAAACACTGTGATATGCATTTGTTGTGTGCTATATATTGTTGTTACTATTGACATACATTTGTTGTGTGATATGTATTGTTGTACCAAATATAATGAATATATGTTATATATACTATTATTACTTCAATATGAGGTTAACTGTTACTTGAGATTCAATGGATATTGGGTTTCAGACTTAGACTTGACCTAGTTTTAGGATCTGGAGGATCAGGAGTTGATATAAAAGGCAAGATACATGGGTGAAGACTCAATTGAAGTTTTTATTTTGAATTTTATTTGTACGGTTAGATATTCAGTATTTAAATACTTAGATTATTGTACCGTTATTATACTAACTATATATGCCGCAATTAGTTTAAATTTGTAGCCACATATAATGTATTAGTAGTTACTCAACACATATATACACTCTATCACTCAACTTTGATGATATTTATATATACTATGTGTTTATATTCATAATTAGTAGTATGGAATTAGGGGTGTTACAAAAATCATATCACATTTTTTTTTTCAAATAAGGTTAATTTATTTTATTTTCTTGGTTTACCTAGATTAACCAAGCAGCTATTATATTAAGAACCACAAGAAATCATTTGTAAGTATCCCTATAAATATTATTAAAGAAAGGAAAAGGCAAACTATGAAAGTTGAAGAATATGATAGCTAATTTTAGTGTCATAACTATTTAATTTACACAACATTTCACATAATTTTCTTAATTTATAAAGGCATGACTTTTCAGAAAACACATATGACATTATTTTAAAAATATATCAACAAATATTAATTACAAAATAGTAATTCTTAAGCATCTCTATAAATACTTCGTTCATCCATATGATCAAAAGTTATTGTATGTGTCATGTGTGTGAAAGCTGGAAAGCTGGAAAATAATGTAATTGTTCAGTCCCACTTGTACCTAATTTGGTGGGCGTGCTTGTAATCAAAAGCTATCACCAAACCCGCCTCGATAGTCTTCAACACAAAACTCTCCACAAGTACATAACATGAAAATTTTCTCCACATTATGCCACTATTATAATTATTATTATCTCCAAACTCTTTCACTACTTTTTGTATCTTTTGATTCCCACCAACCCATCCAACTCTTTCTTGTTCCCATTTCATTCTCTCAACAATAGCCATGTTTAATCCTACTTTCGCTTGATCTTTCTTTTTCTCCTTCTTATTATTACCATCATGAGTCGTAAACCACATAAATCCAGTGTCCCTCAAATCTTTGTCAGTACTCCATGAAGCATCCTTGGTTCCTCCAATTTTTGCAGATTCTGTACTAACGACCTCAACTTCCATAACTATTTCCTTTTCTGAAGTACTGTCTCCAACATTATTATTTTCCTTGGAAAATACCTTCTCCCATCTTTGCTCTAGTGTCATCTCGTAGAACAATGATTTATCATTGCTCATGCTTTTTGATGATCTCTTTATTCCATGTTCTTTCACCAACATGGCAGGACAGTACCTATGAAAAGTAAAAAAGTTTGTGACCAAAATTTTTCCTTCATAAAAGACTCTGTAATTAATCCATGAAAAAACTTCTCAGATGAATTTTTATCTCGAACTTTTTTTTGTTTTAATACAATGAAACTCATTTTTTATACTCCATAAAATGTAACAAAGCTTAACTAGTTAATTTGGTAAATGCATACTCCCACCTATCCTAATTATAGGGAAAATTAAAGTTAACTAAATTCACGATTAAAGAGTGGTTGTATATCTCTTTAAACTTGTAAAAAAAAAAAAAAAGTAACTTGCTAATTTTTCCCTTCTCTGAAAATAATGGCTACAAGAAAGTCCTCTCCAAGAATTAAAATTATGATTAAAAAAATTAACTACCACATCTTTACTCTATATTTAGGAACAATTAGGACTTTCAAAATATATCCTATTATTAGGACAGGAGGGATTATGTATCTTAGTATGCTCATATTATTTTAGATAGTATTGTATCATCGTATCATGCAGAAAAATCTGCGCTCGCGCACACATGCATAGACATTATAGAACTAGTAGATCTCATGCTTAAATTATAATTAATGAAAGCCTTCAAAATTATAGAATGTTTAACAGCATACCATTTTCCAACAAGGACTTGTGGAGAACGATCAAGATTTGAGGAAAAATCAAAGTCTGGTAATAGAGAACGTAAGGAAGAATCAAGGCCAAAAGCTTGTTCACTTAAGTGGTGATGAGGAATATTATTGCATAGCCTCCAATCACCTCTGAGGAATATAGGAGGAAATCCATCTTCAGCAACAGATTTGGCTTCGAACCTATCACGAGGCTTTTTTATGAGTTCAAATTGCTGATAAACATTGAAGGGATCTAAATCACATGGTGTTGCATCTTGAATAAAACTTCCCCAACAACATGTTATCTTATCATCTTCCTTGGAGCTCGTGGCTGCTTTCCTACAAATAATCATTAACATTTTAATTTATCATGACATTCATAGTAATTTTAATTTCATCAAGTCTATATATATCCTAAGGTTATTTTTATAATTTTATCGTATCTACCAGAAAGTCTGTTAGGTTATCCCTAGTTCACTATTCGCAGATTAGAAGTCCAGCCCAATTGAGTAAATAACGTGCGGGAAGTTTTTCTTCAATTGTTTTTCAAAATTCTAGGAACCATAGAAAGAATTAGAAAGGGAAACAAGGGAGGCAATTCAATTTTGTATGGGCAATTCAATCAGGCAATTAGATTCCAACTGGGCCCTAAAATTCATCGTAGTCATTAGGCATGACTCTTTAGCTATTTATGTTGTTGATGTAAATATTTAATCATCACTTTCTCTCTGTCTTCTCTTCTCTTCCCTTAGCTTCTTTGTCTCCCTTCCTCTCTTCTACCCTTCTTCCTACCACTTACCATCTATTATATCTTCCAGTTAGTTGAAATATTTGATTTGGACCTAGATATCAAATCCAAGTCGTCTATTCTGTCTTTATAATTTATAATTTTTCCTAAACTCTTCATATTAATTGCACATATTAAGAGATTTTTTGTCATGAAAGTAGTTTTTAATGCAAATGATTAAAATAATAGGGATACTTTAGGAAAATCAATATAGTTCCTTTGTCTTTATTCATAAGGTCCCATTAACCAAATTGAGGTTTTTAAGAAAATGATTAAAACTAGTTAAAATAATAAATATGTAAGAAATATATATTTTTTTCAAATATGCCGTTATTTATGAGTGGATAAAGAAGAGTAATAATGAGAAAAATATGATGAAAGAGAATATACCGCGTAAAATGAGTAAAAAATAATAATAATATTCAGACAAAACCATAGAGGACCTACTTATAATTAGGAGGAAGGGAGGGAGTATAATATTTACAAATTAATAACTTAACTAACTTTTTTTTTTAATCTCTGTAAATTAGTTATTTGACTATATAACTAAAACATCTGGGACCAAAAGACTTCAAATCTATTCTACCCAAATATCCAAAATCAAAATTAATTTCATAACCGCTAATCCAATATATATATAAGGAGAAATGGTTGGTTCATACCCTTCTTCCCAGCCTTGTGTGAAGATGACGTAGTAGCGATTGGCACTCAAGGGTTGATTAAGAACTGGAATGAACATGACTCGGTTGGTGGATTCGTCAGTAGCAAAAACGGTCAAGTCCTTGTTCTGAGGCAGAGGAAGGTTCCTTATTCTGTCGTCTCTTCGTATACCAAAACCATTCTCGGCTTCTTCGTCGGAGTTCACCAGAACACCTGAGTTTGGTCCCTCCGGTGGTGGAACAGATACCGCAGCTTCACCTTTCAAGTACACAGAAAGACGCCTCGTCACGTACATATTTCTTTGATATATTTCCGACTTTTAGTCTATATGCTGATTTATTAGTTTCTCAGTTTTGAATGTATATTTAGGAATATATATATATCGTCGACGTGAAGTTAAGTAGTTGAAAAGTATATGTAGTCTAGTTGAAAAGTATAATTCATTCAAATAAGATGAACCTGCTAGAAAATATATATTTATGTACACATACACACTTATATATGTTAAACATCAAGTTGTTATATATACTAGTCGTATTCAACGCGGTTGCGAGGTGGTCAGAAAATTGGGATACATCCGTAATCAAGTTTGATTTCTTGACATAACTAGAATATTAATTTGACACAAAACTACTTTTATTGTATGAAGTTTCCTCACAACCCTCCAAACTTATTTAGACCAAAACCAAATTATGACCGATGTCTTTTTATTTATGATTTTTCTTCCATCTTCTCTGCCCCTGGTGAATCACACTATTAATCAGAAGATAATTTTGAAAAATCATCATCAATAAGTTAGTTAATTTAATTATTTTTAGTCTCAAAATAGTAGTGTAACATCCCAAATTCCAGGTTCGAAAATCGTGTCTGTCGACACTTAGTTTTAAGAAAAACAACAGAGTTTGAGATGCTATAACTTAAAGTACTGCGGAAATTGATAGCGTGCGCTAAGATCCAGACAACGAGTATCTGATATAAAAATGCCCAGACATATGATGATGCCCGACATAAGCTGATATATTAAATATCCCGAAGGAATATTCATGTGATACAATTTACAGAGGTTTGAATACATTTCTCTGATAAAGAAAGTCTTAAACTAGACCTATGGCGTGGAACCTAACATCAGTTAATTAAACAGATTGGCCAGGTAGGGGTCTATCATGGGGGCCTCACCGACTTATACGGCGACTGATTGGCTTCCCACATAGATTAACCCAGCCTTAGACACCAAACTGTTCAAAGTAACTTTGTTAAATTCGAGCCAGAAGCTAAGTCCTAATAACTTCTACCGACCTTTGCCTTTGACTGCTGCCTCTTCACGGCTCTATCCACCGGCATCTTCTCTATCCCGGTTTCTTTCCTGTACTATTCATTAAGACTAAGGTCCAATGCCCATTGGACCTCAGGTAACGGTTAACCTCATGCTTATGTAAACAGTATATGACAGATATCACAATGATAAAATCACATTTATAATTTTCAAAACCATATCAGCAAGTAACATAACACAGTCACTGCAATATGTATGTTACCCAAGTCTGCACATAACCAGTGCCACGATAGCCTATCGTGTCTTCAGCGCTAGGAAAACTCAACGGTGTTATCAAGACTATAACCCGTATACAACTCAAATCCATGAGAAGTTTCAAAACAGAGTATCAACATGTGAAAACAATTATCATATATAATCATACCATAAGCATAAGCGTTAATGTTACAATACGCGTCCGTACATTTTACCGCATAGTCGTCAAACATCCGACCTTTGATTCCGGCTTTGGACTTCCCGGATATCCTAACATATCACCATATCATTTAGAATAACATTCTAAGAGATATTTCCACCTCTATTTACCATTCTACCCTTGATGGCTTTATTATTACAATTTTGCCCTTACATTTCTTCAAAAACGTGGTGCAGCATTTTCTGGGCAGATTTTTCGGTAACTTTGAAAAATCATAACTAAATTCTAGAAAAATCAAAATGAGGATCCGTAAAATTTCCCGGAATCCTTAAGATGTCTATTTTCAAGGAAAAATACTGGATTTTACCCAGATTTCATGGAAAATTCCCAGATTCTATTTTTTATTAATGCTGCCCAGAAATTTCCCTGAAAACGTAGCCTTATCTTTTGAGATTTTTAATTTGTTGCACAGAACTTCAAATGACACATTCTTTATATATTTGAAAAGCCCTAGATGTCTAATTTCACCATGAATTTTCTCAGAATTTTAGAACATCATCTTCTTCATAAAATACTGACGTTTTTACCCCTGGCTCCAGAAAACACTAATTGATGAAATTCCGCCAGAGCTTCGCTATTTTGATCCTAATCTTCCAAAAATTTTGCTATAGCTTCTTCTTCATCAAATTTTAAAAATAAAGCCATTGGAAACCATAAAAACATGAAAATAAAACTATATTTGGAAGATTGAAGATCAAAATAACATTTCTAGCATTTCTACTTCATAAACTAAGAACTTGAACTATGAACTAAAAACTCTCTTACCTCTTGAAGACCACTAGCCTCCTATTTTTCTGCAGCTCTTCCACACCCTCCCTTTCTCTCTAAATTTTCGAATTGAAGCTTGATGAATTGGTGAGAATTTGTGAAGTGGGAGGCCTCTATTTATAGGAGAGGGTGATGGCATTTTTGTGATTTTTCCTTTGCCTTCTAGCCATTGGATATTACTTGGTGAGGAGGCTTCGATCCCTCCCCTACACCTCCTCTTCCCCCTTCCTTCTTCAAGAAGTTCCCTTGCTTTGTCCCCAAGTCATTCAACTTCTTCACTAAGTTGTCCTAATTAATCTCAAACTCTAATTTAGTTAGGTGTAAGTGGGTGTTTCAATTCAAAATCCAATTTCACTTTTGAAATCCTAATTTTATGATTAGATTTATGGTGATTTTTAATTCCCAGAATGCTTAGGTATGAATCTTAAAAGTAACCGAAAATAACTTCGGGAATAGCCAAATCGAAGCTCATAATTCACATCTCAAATATGTATTCATCCTCAACACTTAGTTTCAATATTGCAAGTTATGATTTAATTCTTAGGGATTCTCATCTAATTGTATTTAATTACATCACTTTCTTGCTCTCCAAGTTTTAAAAACTTGGTCCCTAAGTTTGTTCAATCTTCTTCCATACTCTTTGACTTATTATTTTCCCTTAATTCTTGAAAAATTCGTCCCCCTCCCCTTAACTTTAATTATGCAATTATATTTTTAATTCTCTCACATGACTAAAGAAGGTAATTCTCCCATTGGTCCATGTAGATTCTGGATTCATGGTTAATATAATTTAGTTTTTCCATTTATTTACCATTAAATAGGAATTTTTGTTTCATAGAAATAAATTAGGAATAATTATTTTAAATCCTAACTTTAATTTCCAACATCATGTTTTAGGGGTTACTAGGCTTAACCATCAAAATTGACAAAGTTTCTAATTTAATTTTAATGATTGATAACTTCTTGTGTGCTAATTTTAGCTTCTAAATATCATTCGATCCTTAATTTAATTGATTTTTCCTTAATTATGACATTTATAAATTAATTACTAGTTAATCTCAAAAATTACTAGAGCATCTCAATTATTGCAATTTCAATTGCCCAATAATTGTTACTAATTTTCTCTAATTGATTTTATCATCCTCCGATGTTTTTAATTGCTTAGAAAATGGTATAATTCCTAAAAATGATAATAAATCAACTAAAAAGTTGGAGACAACCTATTCTCCAATTTTAATAAATATTTTGTTGCCTCTTAGGATTCTTCATAACATTCTTAGGGTATTTTATGACCCATAAATTCACTTAGGGATTTTTAGCTCTTTATTTACTCTAATTTCATGAGAAATCACCTTAAAAGATAAGGTAATTATTTTACTAGTTTTGAGACCACAAATTCACCTATTGTAATAGGTGTCATATATCAAAATTTAATATTTATATATATTATAAAAATTGGGGTATTACAAGCAGTAACAATGCTTGAGAGAGGGGGGAAAAAAGGATTACATTAACATTATTGTTAGAATTATGGGTGGAAATAGAATAGGCATCTAACAAGAGCCTACAACCTAACGTACATAAAATTTGGCCTAGCTTATCTAGTAAATAAGTTTCATGCCTATTTAGATAAATATGTCAAACCAAATTTTATAAATCCTAACTTATAAGCCTAAATGTCTGTCCTATTTAATTTTTAAAACCAATACTATCATATAATTATATATAGGAAAAATGACAGAAAAGTCCGTCAAAATATGTATAAGACAAATAAGGGTGATGAATTTCAATAGTCACAAATTGACTAATTTGGAAGTTTGAAATGTTGAAAAATGTGTGAAATTACATAAGTGTCCTTGTTTTTTATTTCACTGTTTTTAAAATCCTAAAACCCATGGTGAGCCGCCAGTGACAACCTATCACGAAAGCTACAGTGTTCTTGCTAACGCTAGAGACTAGGGCTCCAGTAGCATAATATATTTTTCTTGGAATATTTCAAGTAAAAGTTTTCAATATAAATACTTGAGTTATTAATAACAATATTAAAGTTGCAAACAACAACCTATCTTTTTTTCTTTTGGAATTTTCAGACAAAAGTTATAAATATGGATACTTGAGGTGTTAATAGTGATACTAAAATTGTAAATGGGGTATTTTTTAAATATTTCATAATAACTTTCATCAAAGCACTAGCAATCTAATATATTTTTTGCATTTCTCAAGCAAAATTCATCAATATTGATATTTTAAGTTGTTAATAACGATATTAAAGTTGTAAATGAGGTGTTTCTTAAATATTTCTTAACAACTTAGCGTTACTATTAACAACTCAAATATCTATATTGATAACTTTTGCTTGAGAAATTCAAAACAAAAATATTATGTCACCGTTTATAATTTTAGTATCACTATTAACAGTTCAAGTATCTATATCAACAATTTTTGCTTGAGAAATTCAAAAAATATATTAAGTTGTTAGAGCTTTTGTCACCGGTCACTGACCAATCACTGGCAAGAACATTGAAGTTCCAATGACGGTCTGTCGGCAAGGGGTTTTAGGGATTTTTTTAAAAAAAATAAATAACAAGTAAGGGCATTTATGTAATTTCACACTTTTGTCAGCATTTCAAATTTTCTAATCAGACAATTTGGAATTATTGAAATTCACCACCCTTATTTATCTCTTACATATTTTAACGGTATTTTTCTATCATTTTCCCTTGCATATAATATAATCTAATAATCTAAATAATTTTAAGAATTATTTATAAAATGACTAACTTAACCTTACTTCTAAATTTCACATCCCATCATCATTCACACACATTTAAACTTTGCATTGATCCATACCTCTCTTCTCCTCTCACATCACTTAATATGGCCGGCAACGGTAGCTCCCTCACTCTTCTTTGATTTATGTTGTCTTCTAACACATAATAGTTACTATAAGTTTATTTTAATACCAAATGAAATATTATAATCTTAGTTGGAGTTTGCTTAATTTATGTGTGAAAAACAAAAGAGGTCAAATTCAATTTTACATGCCATTTTTTATGCTTAGTTGATTTTAGAAAAAATATATTACTACATCTAGTCCTAATTATAGGACCACAAAGTGGTCTTATAATTAGGATCGGAGGTAGTATTAGCCAATAGACGATTGATTTTTTTTATTCCCACTTGCTCGAACAACTTTGTCACTATATTATAGTGATAATGAATCCTATACTTTTAAGATGTAACGTAAAATTGTAAATAGGTTTGAAGAGTAATATATGAATTTGGAGATACATGCTTTAAAGCCTATTTAGGCCTACATTTTAAGTAGGCCTTAAAAAAGGTTTCAAACTTTTTGAATGCTCAAGTTCAAACCTAAAAAAAACCTACATACAGGCTTAAGCTTTAAATATGTGTTGTAGGCAAATACTTTATTTGGCAAAGCCTACCCTAACCTATTTCTACCTCTAGTTAGAATATACCTAATCCACCCTTGGTTGGATTTAAAGCTGGGAATCAAGGCTAGCCTGGCCCTATAGGGCTAGCCCTTGAAGGGCCAGAGCCTAACAGGGCATGCCCTACAAGGCCCAGATTAAGAAAAACATCTGTTTTTCAAAGTCCGACCCGAAAGCTCCAAAGCCAGGGCAGGCCTTATAGGGTCCGAAAGTTACTATTCCAAAATTTAACTATTTTTTCCTTTGCTTTTTTTTTCCCAAAGAAATATAATTAATAAATTATCAAATAAATGTTGTCAACATTAATATCTAAAACATAAATCATCCAACAAATAAATATATTCACTAATTCATAATCAAAACTAAACTACTGTTTATAAATAACTCACATAAAACCTAAGAAGCATACCACTGAGTAATATTAGTATGATGACTATCATTGTCATCTTCTTCGCCACTATCATCAATTTCAAAGACATTTGATTGTGCTTCACTTTGAGTGGTAGGCTCTACTTTATGAGTAAGAATATCATGAATTTTTTCTCCTATATCATGAACACATCCATTAAAAGGGTCTGCATGGCCAACCCGAGGCTCTATAGAGCTGGCCCTTTTAAGCCTGAGGCCCTATAGGGCCAGTCTTGTCGGGCTTATTTCATTTAGCTCCTCTAATTTTTAAGGGTCAGGGCCTAAACGAGCTGGCCCGATGAGCTGGCCCGATTTCCCGACTCTAGTTGGATTGAAGCCCAATCATGATTTAAGAGGGGCTATTATGTGAATATGGAGAGATATAGATTCATAAATAGTTTTTTTTTTTTTTTTTTATGGTTTAAGAGTTATGTCTATTCCCATGTGACCATATGGTTAAGAGCTATATCTATTCTTATGTGACAGTACATATGTGTGTGTGTGTGTGGGTGGGTGGGTGGGTGGGTGGGTGGGACTGAGGAAGCAAGTAGTCTAAATAATAACATACAAAATGACACTCTTCTCCCTCTAAAAATATTCTCTTATGAATGCTCTCTTCTTTTCCTCTAAATAGTGAATTTGCTGTGTAATGTAAATGAGATCCACATTAATGCTCCACTTTTATATGGGTACCTCAAGGAGTCAATTGGGATTCCATGTATGCCCATAATTATTACAATGCTAGACATATGCACAGCTTCTATAATACAAATTAAACACATTATGAACCAAAAAAAAAAAAAAGGGGAATTGGAATTTATTTATAAGCTTGTTATATTTTGGAATTGCTTATGGATCGTTTGTGTTGTGTAATTTTCACGGAATGCTTTTCAATTCAATCATACTTCTCTTAGATTTGTAGTGGCAACATATTTATTTATAAATACATAAACATCAGAAACCCAACAAGCGGCCGGGTAGACCACACACAGACCCAAAAAGTAAAGAAGAACATAGCGGAAGACCCTAGAATAAATAACACAACAGGAAACAAAAGTATAAGAGAAAGAGATCGCATACACCCAGAAAAAAGAACTATGAATTAGACAACTAAGTTTTATATTAAGGACTGAAAGCTAGTATAATATTTGAGAAAATTCATCTTATAAGGGGAAACCCTAGATGTTTGCAAAGCATATAATAAGAAAATATGCAGAAAATGTCACTCCCATTTGCATCTAACTTGGTGTATGTGGTTGAAATCAAAAGTAATGACCAAGCTCTTATCCTTTCGCTTCAAAACAAAACTCTCAGCCAGCAAATAACATGAAAATTTCCTCCAAGTGCCACTACCCTCAAACTCATCCACTCTCACGAGCTTTTCAGTTCCATTATTGGTTCCACGAACCCATCCAACACTTTCCTGTTCCCATTTAATTCTCTCCATAATCACCATGCTCAACTCTACCATCTCTGGTCTCCTTTGATCAAGACTGATAAACTTCACAAATCCAGAGGCCAAATTTCTTTCGTCTCGGAAAGCATCCTTTTCCCCACCAATTTTTGCCAGTCCAGTTTGAACCGAAACCTCCACATGCACCCCTTTATCCCCATCACTGTTATTATTTTCCTTTGAACAAACCCTAACCCATTTTTGCTCCAATGTCATCTCATAGAATGTTGTTTTCTTCCCTTTGTCCCTCACGAACATGAAAGGACAATACCTGTAACATCCATGTATTTAGATTCAGAAAATATACATTGTTACGACCACAAGTTTAAAGGCATAGCCTAATCATAAAAGACTAATCTATGAGGCAATGTGGGTGCCAACTTCTTGTGGGTAGTCATCATGTGTTCTCACCCACAAACTAATCTTTTAGGAGGGAGCTTCCTTTAAAGTTATAAACCGTACTTTACTTGTCATGCTTCTAATATGTGACTTAGAACACACAACATATATTCAGATTCTACACATTAAATGCATTACCGAACTTACCATTTTCCAACAATGACTGGTTCAGAATGATCATGAGAGGATGAAAAGTTGAAATGAGGTAATTGAGCACGTAAGGAAGAATTGGGCCTAAAGCTTTTTGCAAAGGGTGGCGATGAGTACTAGATACGCAGGCCTTCCATGGTTCGCTCAAGTACAATGGAGGGACTCCATCTGGGGCCATGGACTTGGCTTGGAAGCGATCACGATCACGAGGCTTCTGGATTATCTCAAATTGTTGATATGAGTTGAAAGGATTCAAAGGACAAGATGGAAAATGATGCATGAAACATCCCCCGCAACACTTGCCTAATTCATCTTCTCTTAAGCTTGTGGCTGCTAAGTTCCTACAAATCATTACGTTGATCCATCACACACACAAACACACATCATTGTGTTTTCAGCTGTTTTAATTTACCCATTTCAACAAAGTTAGCTATTCAATAAAAAGGGGGAATTTCACAGAAGTCCTAGAGAAAAAATTATAAGAAGCCCTTGAAAATTGTCATATTATATTGCATTGAAATCCCATAAGACTTGGGCTAGATAAATTCGAATTGAGGAAAAAACCACTTTGCCCTTGTTAATTCAAGCAACCAATGACAAGTTAGGGTGCCACCAATAACTTGAGGACTTGTCATTAGTTGCTCAATAACTTATCGTTGGTTGCTCAAATTAACAAGGGCAAAGATGTCTTTTTGAAAATTTGATTTTTTTTTTTTAAATTCCCATGGAACTTTAATGCAATTTGATAATTTTAAGGGACTTGCTTGTGATTTTTCTCTTGATTGGGACCTATTTGTAATTCCCCCATTAAAATACACCTATGGGAAAGCTCCTCCCAATTGGATCCCACAATACTTGAATGTGACTCAATCAAATAACCATATAAAAAAAATATACTTTAATGGTTTGATGTTTTTAATGGCCCCAACTCTTTGATTAACGCCCCATACAATGTTCCACCTTTCCAATTTTTTCTTTCTTATGTTGATCATTAATTAGTTTATGATAAAATAAATGAGAGACCATCTAGAATTTCATAGTCATGAAAAAGTGAGATTTTATATTTTTATGATTTTTGAAAGAAATATCCATAAAATTGTACGGTTTAATTTATAATCTTGTTTTCCTTTTAAAAAGTCATAACAAATTACGAAGCTTAAATTCGAAGTTAATTAAGCAAAACTGTGAGTTGGGGAATCAATTAATATAGCAAACAGCGAAATAAACCAGATAAAGAAGAAATGAGTCATTTAACTATCCACCGCGTCTCTACCCATGACATAGTAGCGATTATCAGACAATGGGCGATTCAAAAATGGAATGAAGAGGACTTGGTGGGTGTCAGCGTCAGCATAGGAATCAACGATGAAGTCCTTATTTTGAAAGAAAGACGCTTCATTCTTTGACGACCACTTTGTAAACGCAAGAGTCTCTCTGCTTCTGCATCGGAGATTACAAGATAACCGGAGTTATGATCCGGAGGTGGAAGAGTTAGAGCAAGTTCGTCCTTTAAGTATAGAGAAAGAGGCCTCGTTACATACATGCTATCGTTATAATTGATGTTGATTTCAATCTCTGATGATCTCTTTCTCAGTTTTCTCTATACCTCTATAATCTGTTTGGCAGATCAGCGACACTAGACCTAGGACGGAGCTTGCAATAATTTTTTTGGGAGACAAAATGCAATGGGATTTAAAAAATTTATAAAGGGTTCGTGGGGGGATTTGGGGCTTCAGGGGCAGCGCCCTGAAAAATTTTTTTTTTTAGAGAAAGTTTTAAATGCATTAAAAAATAAAATTATATGAACAAGAAAATAAAAAAATATCAAAAAATATTCATGAAATCAAGTAAATACTGATGATGTAATAAAAGTGGCTATTATTTTACAAACCTGTCATTTAAAAAAGTAAAGCTAAGTGTTGTTAAAAATGTAACATCCCAGTTGAAAATGCCAAATATTTTTTTTTTCTTTTAAAATGAACCGTGATCAGAGTCGAGTATTTCGGTTAAACGAGTAACTGAATATTTAGAAGTACATAACCATAGTATAATCATCCTTATACAGTCATCTGTTGATTTCAAAAAGACAATATCTAAATAGTTCAAAAACTATAACATATAAGCTCTTCCAATCCGCCTACATCGGCTACTTGCCGCTCTCTTCCGCCCTGGATCCTCCTGAAGCTGAGGCTACAGCTGAGATCCAATTCCCAATTGGATCTCAGGTAACGGTTAACCTTATGCTCAAATAAATCATATACAGGCAACAAATAATCATAACCACATAACAGCATATCAATACATAAGCACACAGCAGATGCATGATCAACAATGGACAGAACATAAGCACACAGCAATATGTAAAGCCCCACACTATGTCTGCACATAAACCAGTGCCACGATCTCCCATCGTGTCCTCAGCGCTAGGAAAATCTAACGGCGTTATCAAGACTATAACCCGTAACAAGCTGTATGTATGACTGACAACCCACGACAGAGTTTTAGTATATAAACATGTCTACCATATATATGAATATGAGCAGCATAAGTGTTAAGGTTACAATACACGTCCGTACCTCTGTTGACAATTTCGGGCACTTCGGTAGCGTTGTGGTACATTTGACGGCGGTACGACGGTGATTTGACAGCGGTGACAGCGAAAACTGTGGTTCGTGATTCTGGGTATCCTATAAGGATAATATCACCAGTATGAATATCTAAGACCATAACAGGCATTTTAGGTACAAATTACCATTTTGCCCCTAGTTTGACTTTTTTGGCGGAATTTTGCCAGAGCTTCGCTGTTTTGACTTTACGCTTTCAAAATTTTTGCTATAATCTTTCCTCTAACATATTTCTAAGATAAATATCACATTTATTTCTAAAGCATGATATTTAAACTAACTTGAAAAATTAAAGACTACTCTAACAATTCTACTATAACTACCGAAAGAACTACTTAAGCTAAAGACTAAGGACCGGAGAACTTACTCAGAGCTTTGCTATGAACTTCTTACTCTTCTTCCAGAGCTTCTCTCTCTAACTTCTCTCTAGGATTGTAAGTGAATTGGTGAAGAATGAAGAGGAATGGAAACTATTTATAGAAAATCTCAATGGCATTTTTGTAATTTCCTTGAACTTTGTCTGGTTGAATTCTGACCGTAGGATCGCACTTTTGCTAGGTGGTTTGATCTTGGCCATACACATCCTTGGCCGACCTCACCCCCCACAAGAAGACAAAATTGATGACATCAACAAGCTTGTGTCATCTTGCTTTATCAGATAAAATCCCTGATTCGGTGCCCGGATCACAAAATTCCGTAGAAACTTAAAATTCCGGGAACAACACTCTGAAGATCTTTTCTTCCTCTTTCAAATTATCTAATTTAACTCAGTTTCTGATCCCACTGAGGACATTCTGTTATCAGCTGAAAATCCTCGGTACTCGTGCCCGGCTACAGAAATAATGTTGTCCGGTACCAACTTCGAGACAAAAATTCACTGATTAACATTATACTCTGGTTTTTCCCCACTTATCCCCAGATTCCCACAACGGAATTATTTTCTATCGGTTCTCCTTTTGGCTATCTGCTTTAATTATACAAAATATCTCCCTATTCAGATCTCCAAATCACTCCGTCGGTTACAGAAATGACTTCGGAGACCGACTTTCTCGAGATAAAAATTCCCTCGTTCACAATATACCCTGACTTTAGAAACCTAGTTCACGGTTTTCTATGTAGGATTTTATTTCTATCCGTTCTCGTTTATCCTGTCCACTTTTATAATATTATTATCTAATTAACACATGTCTTAAATTTATATTATTATTATACTACAAAGATCAACTTCATCCTTATCCCCCCCTAATTCGGCCAACACACATATATATACATATTATATTTTTTTTTTCATTTATCATAATACCCAATTCTCTTACATTTATTTTCCCAAAATTTTCCTATTGGTCCATAACTAATTACTTGGATTTAGGCTTTCATAAATTCTTGAAAAATCCTAAACTATTGATCTTTACTTTTTAAGACTATATCTTAACCATTATTATTTATTTAATTAGCCAAAAATTTCGGTCCTTAATAATTATTATTTATATTTATTTTATTTTTCATGTTTCCTAAATTTCTCTAATCTTATAAAATTCCTGAAAATTACTTAATTAATCCTTTAATAATTCCCAATAATTTTCTTAATTAGAATTAATTATTTTCTCACAACAATTTCATTAACATTAATGATTTAAGCCCTATACAAAATATTAAAAGTCATAGAATCAATTTTGATTCTAAATACTTTTTAATTTTCCTTCTTTTTATTTTCATAGGAAATATTTTATTAAATTATCTAAATTAAGAATAATATATTTCCTAAACTTTTAATAATTATTCCATGCCTTCTTGAATTTTCCATAATTTTTTCTTAGTACTTTCCTTTGAAAATAGACTAATTATACTCTATTTGAGACCTCATATCCACCTATTTTCAATAGGTATTATTTATCTAAATATATATTTAAGTGTATTACAAAAATTAGGGTATTACAAAAAATGTAGCTACATAAATTACTATGAAGGGTGGACACTCAATAAATTCAAGTACATATATTTTAATAATAAAAGTATATTACAATAAAAATAATTACAATGTCATCCTTTTAGGCTTTATTTTGGATAGTATTATCAATGCTATCAAATACATCTGGCCAAATATATACTCATGAACTAAAAAATATTTGCAGGGGCCAAATGTATTAGATAAAATACATTTTTACATTATATTAAATTTTTAAAAAGAAATCTAAAAAAAAAATTGGAACACCAAAAATCTTGCGGGGCCATAGCCCCCCGTAGTCCTTTCTATGCTCCGTCTCTGACTAGACCATTGATTGTTTCGCTTATATATGCAAACAAATAAATAAATAATAATGTGTGTGTGTGTTTATTTATTTATTTATTTTTTTTTTTTTTTTTTTGAGGAGGGTGTTGGTTGGGGGCGGAGAACACTTAAGTGGTTGTGATAAAATACTGGGGGAATAATTTTATAAAGGCTCCAAGAAAGAGTTTAATTATCAAAAGTACCAATCATAGTGGCATACACTTGTAGTTATTTTTTATACTATAACATGTCATTACATATTGATCAATTGATATAGGACTTTATCTAAGGTGAGCCCTTATTTTCTATACTAGAACTTATCATTATATATTGATCAATTGTTATAGGACTTTATCTAAGGTGATCCCTTCCTACGGACCTTATAGTAATTATTCCTCCCCTAAAATGTTCTTAAATATAGAAGCTACATAGGAATTTACACTGATTTTAGATATAAGATCTCAACCTACTTTATCTTTTAAATTTGTAATTAGCAAAAGTATAATTATATACAAGCTTTCAATTTGATCTCTTAACTTTTAAAAGTACATACCTTTTTTAGTCATTTAACCTTAACATCATTGATCTCAAATGAGAATTTTTTTGAGTAAAAATATATTTCAAACACATTTTTGTTATCATATAGCATAAATAATATAAGTTAAAGATATTATAAAAATAATTTATAATTTTTGAACACGTCTTTTTTCTTTAAACATTTATAAACATCAACCAAATAACTATTTGTATAAAAAATAGAATTAAGGGGGAAAAAAAGCTCTTGATCATACAAAATAATTTAAAAGAAAGCTTTAAACATGATGATATGATAAACAGTATTTATGTTTAAAGGGGGGAACACGAATTTTAAACACGAATTGTGTACCTTTTTTGCGATTATAATTCTCCATGTTGCTGTTGGGATGCGCGTCTTCGTACACACAGTAGAATTAAATTTATCCAATAAATTACGAATCCCAAAAAGAGGATCTATCAACAGCGTTTAAATCGGGTTAGTTATTAAGAATCATATCTATGTGAACTCGTGTGCATGCTTTGAAAACTCGTGGGCTAACACCTTCTTCGGTCAATCAATCTCTAGGAGCTGACTCTACGAATCCACTCCCTCTACCGGTATTCACACCGAACAGCACTCCAACACAAACGGCAGCGTGCTAGCGCCTTCAAGCTTTTGTCTCACGTCTCTCTTCTAGGGTTCTTTTTGTGGCTCTACAATTCTCTTGTGTGTAGTAATCAAATTACTTACAACCTAAGGGCATTTATAACCTTAATGAGCCGCATTAAATATTCAAAATTAATCTTATTAATTTTGAAATTGAATTGGAAATTAAATATGTCTAATTAATTCAATCCAATCAATTTATTTAATGCAAATTAGAAGCCAGTTGATTTGATTTATCTTCATAAATCAAATCTGAGATATGATATCTATTAAATTATTGATTTATCTTCATAAATCAAATTAGGAAGTTATTTAATGATTAGCCCCTATGACATAATTTCCAACAGTTGGTACTTCTCTTCATCGCTGAGGGCGAGGAATTAGGGATTTCATAAGGTAAAGGGAAAATTACTGAATAAAATTTTATTTTAATATAAATTTTAATTAAGAATAATTTTTTAGATTATTCATGGAATATATCTAATGGAGTTAACGATTAAGTGTGTGTTTTGAAAATAGAAAAGAGTTATGTATAATTAAGACAAAACATAAAGTGGTCTGAGTATTTTATTATAATTTTTTTTAACAATAATCATCATTTTTAAAAAAAAATTAAACTTTATATGTTAGCTTTTCACAATGTTCTGTTAACATTAAAAGTTCAATATCACCATTTTTTTAACGCCATGGAATATATCTAATGGAGTTAACGATTTGAAGCTAAGTGTGTGTTTTAAAAATAGAAGAGGGTTATGTATAATTAAGACAAAACATAAAGTGGTCTGAGTATTTTATTATAATTTTTTTTACAATAATCATCATTTTTAAAAAAATTAAACTTTATATGTTAGCTTTTCACAATGTTCTGTTAACATTCAAAGTTCAATATCACCATTTTTTTAACGCTAGTCACGTATTAAGGACTGGAAATTCAATTTTTTTTTAAAAAAAAAAAGTTTAAAGACCAAACTAAACTCTTGCACAAAGTTAAAGGACAAACGGTATATTTCACCTTTATAATCTTTTCTCAAAAGTATCCATAGTAATTACAAATATTAATGAGGTTTTAATCAAGAGGCAGCTCTAATATACATATGAAAAAGTATTTTAGAAAAACTAACATATTTTTTTTTTGATAACTATCTTAATTAATTTTTTTAACATCCATAAATTAGTGATCTCGCTGGCATATTAAATATTAAATAATGAAGCAGTGATGAAAAGACTTGCTGGTATAAGGAATATATAATACTTGTCTCTATGGTAGGATTATTACAATGCTAACAAATGGCATATTTTTTAAGACAACCAACGGTAAGTAAAAAGTTAATTAATAAAAACATAGGGGTAAATAATAAAAACCATGTCTTATATTTATGACCAAAATCAACTTCCAAAATATATTTTATATTAAGGATCAAAGAAATATATTCTAGGAAGAAGAGAGAAAATTCAAATTATTTCTAAATGCCTGCCAGAACATTTTTGTCCTTTGTTTTTTGTTTCTTGTTTTCTTATTGGTTCTTGTTTATGGCCAAAAACAAAAAAACAAAAACAAAAACAAAACATAAGCCAAACTTTTATTAATCCTGATACTTATCTCAATAGCTTTGTGTTTATCATTACATGTTTTTGGGAACGCAATATTCGCAAACAAGAGAATTAAACAAGATATAATACGTATAATGTAACATTCCAAATTTTAGATTTTGGGAATCAATAATTAATTATAGAAAATTTGGTCTTAAAGAATTTTAAAGATTAAGAATTTGGAATTTAAAGCATATTTTCCATAAATTAAAGGCAATCTAGTTGGAAATAATTATTGGCTAGAATATTTTGGAGATAATATTTTATGGCCAAAATAAATTAATTAAGAGAAAGAATAAGATCAAAGAATATTTGGAAGAGATAACTCATGGCCTAAAATAATTCTTAGAAGTTAAGGCCTATTATTCCTTGAATTTATTTGAGGGAAAGATTTAGTGAGGAATATTCGTACAAGATAATTTTAGGCCTAAAAATTACATAATTTATATTTCAAGGCCTAGGAAAAATTAATTTCAAAGAAAAATCCTTATAGAAAATTAAGGATTTTATTTTTGTTGCAATTAAATCTAATTGCAAATGAGAATTTCATGGGCTACATATTTAACCAAATTCAGTTTGGGTCGCGTGATGTATATCATCAGCAAAGAATAATTTTTCTTTCCCCCAGCCCATACAACCAGGCCCAACATGTGAAGATGAAGGAAACCAACAAATAAACAAATCCAAGCCCAAAACCTATTAAGCAAACAAATGATATAGGCCACGTGAGAAACCTGAAGAATAAGCAAGCAATGAAGTTTAGCTCAGCTTCCACCGAAATGCAGAATCAGCAGGCCCAATTATGCAGCAAACTAACTAATCCACCGAAATGAAGTTTAGTTGGAGTAAGATTATGTTGGCAGGTGGCCAACACCATGTTGGCTTCCAAATCCCGATCAAGTTTGGAGAGCTCAATGCTCTTATGACAGCAAGCGCCACAAGGTGTTGGACCTCAGATTGGGGAGGTCGGCATAAGGGTGTCAGGGGTTATGGGCTCATCTAGGCCATGTCTGCAGCTTGCTAAAGTTATATTGGCTTCCCTTTGGTAGCTAAGTTGGGCAAGGGAGATATACTCGAAGCAACAATCCTCTCACGGTAATAAGCGACGAGGTTGGGAAGCAGAAGAGGTCTGGGGAGTTGGTACTGGGTTCGAGGTTAGAGGAGAAAATGGCCTAGATACAGGTACAATGGCTCTTAAAGCAGAAAAGGGAAGTGTAGGTCGACAAATGGTGTTCCTACTCCCACCCCTAGTGGACTTGAGTAAATTTGCTTTCACAAATTCCTCAAAACGAGGAACAGCCCAAAACTAGTAGGCCTACCATACATATCTACGGGAATGTCTGGGTTTTGGTCCATTGTTTCTTAAAACAGACAAGAATAAGGAGGTTACACAAGTGTTCTAACCAAGGAAACTATGAACATTAAAGCCTACCCAAGAATACTACCCTAATACTAGAAGCATAGTTCGAAGGAAAAGGAACAAAAGAAGGCGAACAGTAAAGTGAATGGAAAAATTTGTAAAGTGTATGAAAATGAAGCAGATAAACAATGAATCTTTACCTAGTTTCGAAAAGCTTGGAGAAGAAGGAATTTGGTGAAAGTTGTTGGCACGAGAGATTGTCTGCTTTAAGGAGGAGAGAGCTTGTGAACATAAAAAACTGAAGCAATGCGACATTTATGAATATATAGATGCTATGAAGTTAAAAAGACGGGGGGAAAGCACCAACAATGGTGAATTTGAAGAGCCACACTTGATGACGTCAGTAGGCACAAAGAAGTAGGTTTAAAGAAACCCTAAAAAGCGCAATGATGACTGGCATGATGAGATGTGAGCATTAAATGCGCGCAAAAACCAAAGGCAGCTGGCATGGGCATTAAGAGAGAACGACGGTTACACACTACGACGCAAACAGTTGTCATGGCCACTGAAGGGTCGCGCCCGTTCATATGCCAATACGCTTCCATGGTACCCCGGATTGGGGGCAGCACATGGTAAGAGTTGGTATCTCGTCAGGACTAGGGTGAGTTAAAAATAAAAAAAGCAATCATGGACACCATGAAAGCTGAAGCTTGAGACAAACTTGGCAGACAAGTCAAGGGGTAAGTAGAAGGCTAACTCGGATCCAAACAATCACGAAGCCGCTAAACAATGGTAACTCGATTGAATGAAATCCAAGATAATAGAGTAGCTCGAAGGAAGGAAGTCCGAGATAAAGGAGCGGTTAATCTCGGCATCTTAAAGACCTAAAATACCAAGTTTAGGGGTAATTGTTATGGACTGGCGGAATGGGCTTTATGAAGCAAGGCCCAACAAACAGACTTTATGACATAATCCCCCTAATAAGGTAAAACATTAATTCCCCTATAATCACGCCCATGATCATGCATGATACAGATAGTAGAGCAGGCATGATCTAAACGTGGAGGCAAGCTACTAACAGGCACGGTGGTGAGCAGAAACCCTAGGTAATCTCTATAAATAGGAGATTGCCCACAAGGTACACAAGTTCCGATTCATTTATTCTACATTTTGTTCCACTATGCACACAACCCACTCCTTTGGCTATTATCATTCTCGTGTAGCACAGTGATCTTCAGAAGCTCTGTGATATACACTACTACAAAATAGTGATTTAACATCCCCTAATTAACGTCCGTTTTATAAAAGATAGACATTAACAAGTAGGCGGTGGCACTATCGTAATTTTTTCCTTACTTTTAACGTCCGTTTTTACAAAACGGACGTTAAAAGTGTACATTTAACGTCTAATTTTTGAAAAAACAGTCATTGAAAGTCAAATTTTTTGAGTTTCAACGACTGTTTTAGAAAAATCAGTCGTTGAAACAAAAATTTTATAAATTTTTTTAAATGCAGCTAGTTTCTAATTAAATTTAAAAATTTATATATTATCACATATTTCTAACTATTCCTAATATGTAGCCTAGAATTTTAATAGTTAAAATAAGAAATCTAACCTATTTTGATTTAGTTAGTACCTAAATAAATTTAATAAATTAAACAATATATCTCTTTACACACACAACCACCATTTTTTTTTTTTGAGTTTCAATGACTGTTTTTTAAAAATAAGTCATTGAAAATCAAACTTTTGGAGTTTACACGACTGGTTTTGAAACACCAGTCGTGTAAACTCAAATTTTATAAATATTTTTAGATGCAGTTAGTTTCTAATTAAATTTAATGTTATTATTATTATTATTATTTTATATATATATATATATATGTATGTATGTATGTATATAATCTCATATTTATAGCTATTCCTAATATGTAGCCGAGAATTATGATAGTTAAAATAATAAATCTAACCTTTTTTTTTTAGTTTCAACAACTGATTTTTAAAAATCAGTCGTGGAAACTTAAATTTTATAAATTTTTTTGGATGCAGTTAGTTTCTAATTATATATATATGGTATCTCATATTTATAGTTATTTCTTATATGTAGCCGAGAATTAAAAATAAGAAATCTAACTTTTTGTTTTTAGTTTCAACGACTGATTTTTAAAAATCAATCGTTGAAAGTTAATTTCACGACTGGTTTTTAAAAAACAGTCGCGGAAACTCAAATTTTATAAATTTTTTTAGATATAGTTAGTTTCTAATTAAATTTAATAAATTATATATATATATATATATATATATATATATATATATATATATATATATATATAGTATCTCATATTTATAGTTTTTCCTATTATGTAGCTAAGAATTATGATAGTTAAAATAATAAATCTAACCTTTTTTTAGTTTCAACGACTGATTTTTAATAAATTATAAATTTATTAAAAATTTTAATAAATTTTATATATATATATATATATATATATATATAGTGCCCTATTTTTATAGCTTTTCCTATTATGTAGCCAAGAATTATGATAGTTAAAATAATAAATCTAACCTTTTTTTTTAGTTTCAACGACTGATTTTTAAAAATAAGTTGTTGAAAGTCAATTCTACGACTGGTTTTGGTGAAACAGTCGTGGAAACTCAAATTTTATAAATTTTTTTAGATGCAGTTAGTTTCTAATTAAATTTAATAAATTATATATATATATATATATATATATATATATATATATATATATATATGTATGTATGTATGTATGTATGTATGTATGTATGTATGTATGTATGTATGTATGTAGTACCCCATTTTTATAGCTTTCCTATTATATAGCCAATAATTATGATAGTTAAAATAATAAATCTAACTTTTTTTTTTCAGTTTCAACAATTGATTTTTAAAAATCAATCGTTGAATGTCAAACTTTTGAAGTTTCCACGACTAGTTTTGAAAAAACAGTCGTTGAAACTCAAATTTTATAAACTTTTTTAGATGCAGTTAGTTTCTAATTAAATTTAATAAATTATATATATATATATATATATATATATATATATATATATATATATAAAATTTGAGTTATTATCTCATATTTATACTTATTTCTAATATGTAGCCGAGAATTGTAACATCTCATTTTCATAAACGTTTCCATACAGAGCTGAGTTGAAAATATTTAAAACAAAGAGTAACTGAATAACATTGTATGTAATGTATCTAACTGAACATTTAACTATACAATCATCCATGGGTTCAATATACCACAATTTATATTTCAAAAAGACAACGTCTCCGCAGGATCCTCATGTCTGCTTCTTACCCCTATCCTTGATCTTAACTCCCTAGGATCCTGAAGCTATAACAGGGGTTGAGGTTTAATTCTCATTGAACCTCAGGTTATGGTTAACCTCATGCTTATGTAAATAGTATATGACAGATATTATAATAATAAATTCACTACTATCACTTTCAAAATCATATCAGCAAGTAACATAACACAGCCACTACAATATGTATGTTACCCATAGTTTGCACATAACCAATGCCACGATGGCCTATCGTGTCCTCAGCGCTAGGAAAACTCAACGGAGTTATCAAGACTATAACCCGTATTCAATTCAATATATCATAAGCAACTTTCAAAATAGAGCATCAACAAGTGAAAACAACTTTCACATATAACCATACCATAAGCATAAGCGTTAATGTTACAATACGCATCCGTACCTGAATTTGACGGTTTTTTTTGGTACGTTTGACGTCGGAACTTGTGCACAGTCTATCCTAAAAGGGTAATATTGTCTCAATTAATTCTCAAACAATATTTTAAGAGACATCTTGGCCACACTTGACATTTTTACCCTTGAAGGATTTATTTTTCAATTATTTCCACATAATTTTTGGAAAAATCGCTGGTGCAGAATTTTTGGGCAGAATTTTGCCTAATTTCGAAAAATCATAACTAATTCCACAAAAATCGAAATGAGGATCCGTAAAATTCCCCGGAATCCTTGAGATGTCAACTTTTAAGGAAAAATACTGGAATTTACCCAGAACACATAGATAATTCCCAGTTTCAAAATTTCAAACTGCTGCCCAGAATTTCGCACAGAAAACATAGCCTAACTTCTGAGATTTTTATCTTTTTGCACAGAGCTTCAAATGTCACACTCTTTATAGATTTAGAAAGCCCTATATGTCTACTTTCATCATGAATTTCTTAGAATTTTTTAACATCATCTTCATCATAAAATACTAACACTTTTACTACTGACTCCAGAAATTCCTAATTACCGAAATTTTGCCAGAACTTCGCCATTTTGATCATACTCTTCCAAAAATTTTGCTATAACTTCTTCTTCATCAAATTTTCGAAATAAAGACAGTGGAAAGCTTAAAAACATGATATTAAAACTGGAATTGGAAGTTGAATGATCAAAACAACATTTCTAGCATTTCTACTTCATAAATTAAGAACTTTAAAGCTCTCTTACCTCTTGAAGACCACTTGCCTTCTCCTTTCTGCAGCTCCTCACTCTCTCCCTTTCCCTCTAAATTTCGGCCAAGCTAGGTGAATTGGTGAGGAGAATGTGTTGCCAAGGCTCCTATTCATAGCCAATGGCAATGGCATTCTTGAAATTTTTTCCTCTTGCATTTAACCATTGATTTTTCCTTGCTGAGGAGGAAATAATCTTAGCCCTCCACCACATGCAAACCGCCCCCCCCCCTTTATCCTTCTAGAAATTTTCTTGCTTTGTCCCCAAGAAAATCTATTTATACTCTAATTACTCCCAAATGCTAATTTAGTTAGGTGTAAGTTGGTGTTTAATTTCAAAATCCAATTTCACTTTTGAAATCCTAATTTTATGATTAGATTTATGGTGATTTTTAATTCCCAAAAAACTTAGGTATAAATCTTAAAAGTAACTGAAAATAACTTCGGGAATAGCCAAGTTGAAGCTCATAATTTACTGAGTTCAAATATATACTTATTTTTAAGATCTAGTTTCAAGATTTCAAGTTATGATTTAATTTCTATAGATTTTCATATAATTTTGCCTAATTACATATTAACTTAGTCCCCAAGTTTTTCCCAATCTTCTTCTATACACTTTTTGACTTGTTATTTCTTCTCTTTTTTTTTTTTTTTATGGAATTCGCCCTTCCCCCCTTAATTGTAATTAATCCATTATGTTTTAATGTTCCCTCACTTTTAAGAAAGAAATCCTCTCATTGGTCCATTTAGATTGTAGGATTTAAGGTTAATATAATTCAATTCTTTCATTTATTTGTATCATTAAATAAGAATTTTTCTCCTATAGAGATTAATTAGGAATAATTAGTTAAACCCTAATTTTAATCTCTAATATATTATTTTACATTGTCACAAGCTAATTTAATTTTTAGACCTTTGAATTCTATGGAAAAATTGCCTATAAATATAATACCAAAATTTGATAAGTTTCTAATTAAATTTTGATGATCAAAAACTCCTTGTATGCTAATCTTAGCTTCTAAATATTATTTGGTTCTTCAATTAATTGATTTTCCTTAATTATGACCTTAATAATTTAATTATGAACTAATTACTAAGGTATCTCACTTATTGCAATTTCAATTGCCTAATAATTGTTACCAATTTCCTCTAATTGATTTCGTCATCCTCGGATGATTTTAATTGTTCAAAGGGTATAATTAAGCTTATCTGACAATCTTAGGATATTTTATGATCTCCAAATGAAATTCGAAAATTTAGGTTTCTGGTTTATTCAATTCTAGAAGAAAATTCCCTATAACAAGCTACCCAAATTTGAGACCACATATTCACCTATTTTTATTAGGTATTTTCTATCAAATTATAGTGGTTATGCTAGATAGGATTTTTAGGGTATTACAAGAATTAAAAATAAGAAATATAACCCTTTTTTTTAGTTTCAACGACTAATTTTTAAAAATCAGTCGTTGAAAGTTAAACTTTTGGAGTTTCAATGACTGGTTTTAAAAAACCAGTCGTTGAAACGCAAATTTTATAATTTTTTTTATGCATTTAATTTCTAATTAAATTTATTAAATTATATATATATATATATATATATATATATTTATAGTTAAAATATATATATTATCCCATATTTATAGTTATTCCTAATATGTAGCCTAAAATTTTGATAGTTAAAATAAAAAATCTAACCTACTTTCATGCAGTTAGTACCTAAGTAAATTTAATAAATTAAACAATATATCTCTTTAGACACACACACTCACCATACGTAATTTTTTGAGTTTCAATGACGGTTTTTTCAAAATCAATCGTTGAATCTTAGACACACACACACCCACTATAAAGTTTTCTCTTTAAACCTAAAAGTGTAGAACGTCTTCCTTAAATCCATCCTAAACATAGCCTTTCAATAAGAGTCTCGAGACCCATCCATCTTTGTCGCCGCACCCAATGGCCTCACCCTTGCCGCCAAGGAGATTTGCTATCACATGTGAGCAATTTTAACTCCGACTCATTCTCTATCGTGAACTACAAGCGTGCTCCACAGCCTGAAAATCTGTCGTTCGTCGTCGGTTGCATATCTAGGTTGCAGATCTATATCTCTCTTTCTCTCTTAACTAAGCAATATGTCGAGCAATGATCCCAAGCACCGTGAAGAGGAGGAAGCCCCCCACAGGTCATAATGAGGATACCGAAGCTCTACTTCCTGGTACTTTTTTTGTTTCTGAATGGATAGTTCTATTGTAGTGTTTTTCTTCTCTATTTCCTTGTTCTTTCTTTCGTTTGTAATTTTTATTTTTTTTCTTTATTTTATTAAGTTGACCTCTGGGTAATATCTTCTATTTCATTCAGTTAAAACTGTTGTTTATTGTTCATTTTCAATCCATTCTTTTTCTCATGAGGCTTTAGCTTGTTCAAATTGCGTCTTATATTGTGTTTTAGATGGTTTTACGGACAACCTAGCATGCGTGCATACAGTAGATTTATGGACATACAACAACGACCGTTATTTAGAAAACATTTTTTAACGACTGTTTTTTTAAAAACAATCGTTGTAAGTTATAAAACAGTTTTGGACGACTGTTTTTTTAAAAACAATCGTTGTAAGTTATAAACTTTCAACGATTCTTTTATACACGACCCCTAAAATAGTCGTCTACAGGGGTCTGGAAACATGCATAGGACTTGATTTTTATAGTTATAAACTTTCAATGACACTTTTATACACGATCCCTAAAACTAGTCGTCTAAGGGTATTAAAAACAGACGTTAAAAGTGTTTTTTTAAAAAACAGTCGTTGAAAATAAGTTTCTAACTTACAACGAATTTTTTTAAAAAAAAAGTCGTTAAAAATTATTTTCAACAACATTTTTATACACGACCCCTAAAAATAGTCATCTAAGAGTCTTAAAAACAGTCGTTAACAGTGTTTTTTGTAGTAGTGTATCTCCTTCATAGATATAAGTAATCTCCTTCTCATTGGTATTTAATCCTTATAGACTCCTTAAAGATTATATTGATCCGATATAAATTGAACAATTACCAGTCCTTTGAGGCTGGACATATGTGTTTTTATTACCGAACAAATATACATCGTTTGCTCCTTAAGTTGATTGCGTTCTTCAAACTTCAAACATGCTGTTAGGATCATAGAATTGAAGGATGTCTACCTGCATAACAAAATACCTTCATAATTTATAAAAATAGAAATAACATCAGTAAGAAGGCACCCATAATAAAATAAAATTTTCAAGATGGAAGAAGAGCACCAGTACAACAGTTGGCAAAATAAAGAGTGAAGTTCCTGGAATGATTGACAAAATACTCATGTTAAATGCATCATTACCCAGGGAATGAGCCAAGCAGTCAAAGATCTCTCCTTATATTTTTCCCGGAAAATAAAAAGCTTGTAGAAAAGTGTCTTGTGGTGGTTAATATAATATTGCATTCACAGACCATTTTCAAAAAGTTTGGAACATCTTTATAGAATTAGTGAGCGCATTAAGATCAATCTAAGAAAAATTAAGAGTAATGAAAAGAAAGCTAGGAAAGAGAAATGAAGAAGATGATGCCAGATCCTTGAACTTCAGACGCTCATGATAAATCCTATGAATCATGATAAGAGATTTATACCCCGCCAAGCAACCACAAACAAACACCTCACACTTTCAATGGCATCCCATTGATTAAACTGGAAGGGTGTTTCTCATCTGCACCGAATTCATAAACTTAAAAACGATGAAAGCCAAGACCAAGAATTTGAGAAAAGACTGAGATCCTGAGGAGAGAATCATGAGATAGTAATGGGATCATGTGGAATAATAGCCAAAAGTGCATAGAAATTTTTTCTAAGTCTATCTGACAAGTAGATTAGAAGCCAGTCGTTCAGGAAATAGGCAATGAAAGAACAAAAAAACATTAAAAAAAAAAAAACCTGAAGTAATACCATTCCGTCTTGTATTGAAGTCTGAAATCTTCACATTCTCCAGAAAACTGATGATGGGATTGACATCCTTGCTCGAACTATCTGTGTTGGTCCATCACTGGAAGCCTAGACAACCATTAAAATTAAAAGTATCTAAGAAATTAAGAAACACAAGCTCCACTCTCCTCAGATGAGATAGAACAGAAACAAAGATGAAAGAAGACGGTTGAGTTTCTTATCATCTTTTTTTTATAATCTCTTATAATATTTAAATCACGGCCGTTTTAATTTTTCTCTCATCTTCCCAATCAATAATGCAACACAGATGGACTAATAAAAGATAATAATAAAAAAAAAAAAGGAAATGGGCTGCTTCCCATAGGATTAGGAACCTTTAGAGCATTTCAAAGGTGATGAACAATGACGGACACATATCAATATAGAGAGAGAGAATAGTAGATGAAGAATAAATTTGAAATGCTTTGGGATTTGAATTTCAAAAGAAGATAACAAACATATAAATATTTGTTTTTGTTGCTTTTCCAGAACCCGATGCTGTTGAATAATTCTGGCTTAGCTTTAAGTTAGCAGCCCGAAACAAATATTTTGATGCAATAATATTGCATCATGAACAGTGAAATTAGTCGATAGCAAGCCGCACCATGGAACAGCTCCACCAAACACAGTTTAATATTTAGATGAATATTTATATAGATGGTGAACAGTTTAAGCCAATAAAACACATTCATTGATTGATGGAGGTAAGAGTAAGCATAGCATCCACGAAACCACTACAAAAAATTGATGGAGGAGTAGCGATGAATGCAAAGCTGAATTACTTGGGTGACAAGCCACATTTTGCGTTGAGTACACCACGTTAGTACTATCGTCATTCATTTACGATTCAATGATTCATCAGACTTTACTTTTCCTCGTTCTTTGCTCTTGATTGCTTCTTCCCTTCCCTTGTCTTGTCCATTCACAAACACAAGGAACCTCCATTCTTTAAACTCTCATCATCCATGGCCTCTTCTTCTTCTCCGTCTTCCTCTGAATCGCCGCCTGGCCGTCGCAGCAGCCATGGAGGATCTGAACACGCTCGCCGCCGATTGCGTCGTCATCTGCTGCTGCTGTCAGTGCCTCATCTTGCAGATCGTGGTCTTCGCTCTCCTCAGGCTTCCCGCCAAATTGGCAAAGAGAGCCAGAGATTTCGCCAAGAGAAAGCTTAATAGGAGGCGGAGATCGGGGGGGATCGTGACGGTTATGGAGGAAGAGTTCTGTGTTAGGGTTAGGGCAGAGAAAGAGAGTGATTCTGGGGATGACGATGAAATTGAAGGGCGTGGTAGGGGTGAGACGAAGTGTATAGAGGAAGTAGAGAAGATGATGATGGAGTTATACGAGAAGGGAGAATTTGGATTTGGGAGCTTCTGGGATAGAAGAAGGGAAAGGGAAGAGTCTGGTTGCTCTGTTTCTGCCATTAATGTGAGTACTGTGAGTCAAATTGAGGATGAAGAAGACGATCATTTTGTAAAATACATCAAATAATCCAAATGGAAGCTGGTTCATTTCGCGAGTTATAAAACTATCTTTCTTCTTCAATTTATATATCCACTAGCTTGGCTGGTTTGGTTCATTATAATAATTCTGAATTTTTTTTGTCATCTCAACATTACATGGAATTTGAAATAACTATGATTTATTATATTCATGAATGAATATAACATCTTATTTACAAATTTTAATTAACCATTTCACAGATGTTAAGACAGTTAAAATAAGTTGGTTCTAAATTCAGTGGCGGATCTTGAGATAACGATTTTGGAGGGGCAAATGTATACTCATTGACTAATTAAGAAAAAAAATTATTTGAGGGGTCAAATGTATAAATTTTTAAGACAAATATATACATTTTTTTATCAAATATATATATATATATATATATAATCCTATTTTCATTAAATTTTTTTCATAGATTTTTTTTTGGGGGGGGGCTGTTGTCTCTACTAAGCTCCACCACTAGTCCTAATAAAAAGGATTTTGACTGCTTAAATACTATTATCTCAAGTTTCTGAGTCCGAATTTGTGTAAAAGTCAAAAAAAAATTTGAAGAGCTCTTTTTATTGAATTTGTTAATGCCAAAATCTCACACAATCGAATAGCCATATAAAAAATGGTTCAAATAAGTTATGTTTTGTAAAATCTTAAAATTAGCCTTAAAAATTTATTAGTTAAAAGATAATGGTTATTATTTAGGATATTTTATAATTAGTTAAAAATATTATATCAAAAAGTTAATACTTTAGACAAAATACATTATCTTGTAAAATATAAAGAGATCCTTAAGGACTAGATTGACTTCAATTTTGCATGACAAAACAAATAAGCATCTATATATTCCTAATTTGTAGTTTTGTTTTCTTTGGCAAACTCTAGATTATTACCAATATAATGATATCCAAACAAGAAAAACCATATAAATGCCCTATTTTCCAAATTTTTATTAAATTCCCAATATCTTTTTCAAAAAGTTAATGGATTATAGTACAAAAATAATAATAATAATTTTTCATGGTAAAAAATATACTCCCTCCGATCCTTATTAATATGAAACATATATACCTAATTTGATTAGATTAAGAAAATTAGTTAAATTAATTAATTTTACATGTATTTTCTAAAACACCATAGTCATCTTCCTTAATTCTCTCACTATCTCACTTCATTGATTATTATATTGTTGGAAGCACATAAGTTGCTTGTCCATTATGTGTTCCTTACATGCTCATCCGTCTAATTAGAGGGATAAGGCATTTTTCTTAAATTTTTTTATATATATTATTTGTTTAGATTTGAATTATATAATGTTTTCTGAAATATTTTTTTACACTTAGTGTCTTAAATTAATTAGTTTCTAGGTTACTGGTGCTATAGAACAAATATTTCTGAATGCATATCTGGAAACTAAATAATTTGAGATACTAGAGGTAAAAACATTTTAGAAAAGCAGTATATAATTTAAATCTAAATAAATAAACTATATAAAAAAATTAAAAAAAGTCTCATCCCTCTAATTAGAGAGATAACATGTAAGAAGCACCTAATATAAACCCAAACTGGATCAACAAATATTGGTCTTGATGGGAACAACGATTAATACCAAGGTTTTGAGATTGTGTGACGGTTAAAAACACTTGGACAATGTTTTAACTCATGAGTTTATAACTCGTAGGGGAAATTGGCGTAAACCCACCTCACAATAAAAATTTTAATAGTGAGAATGATGTGATAAATTTTTATATACATAAAGTAATGTCTACAAGTGACAAGTATCACTTTTTTTTTTTCCTCATGAGGTGACAAGTATCACTTTAATCCTTATTATAAATTTAATGCAGGCCACTCCCCTAAGTGGATAGGATGTTTTGGGGATTTGAAATCTAGATCACATGGAAGAAATTTTTATCCTTGCTCTAAGGGCAAATTTGGAAAATCTGATTAATTTAAGATACTAAATGTCTTAACTTCCATTTCTTAGTTGTGAGAATTGGTCAAATTTGACTTATAAGTGAGAGTATTAATACCTACAAAATATTAATACTCTCACTTATATCCTTCTTACCAATAAAATTTTGAATAAGAACTTTCCCCAATCTCCCCAATCATGTATGATGAACTGGATTGGCAAAAAGCCAACTCTCTTCAATCAAAGAGTCAATCTAATCCAATTCACCAAACTCACAAATTATTTTTAAAAAACCACATACATGCATAAGATTAAGTAATTCAATTAACCCTAATCCTTTTGACAAAAAAAAAAAATTGCCCATAAGTAAATAAACAATCTTTAATTACTAAAAACGTCTGAATCAATTAACTGAATGTTATTTCAATTTAATTAGCGGTAACCGTAATAATTATCTTAAGACAACGAGGTTGTCACTTGTCCCCATATATATTAATTACCCTATCCAAAACTAGATGTCAACGCAACCCAACTAACATTCAAAACAAACTTGAGTCAATCAACCTAATTATTACTAACCAATCCACATCACCAACATCACGCTAACTAATTAATCACCCTCTCACCAACAATCTCTTAACTATATATAGCCCCATCAGCACCGTTATTTCTTGGACATAATCTGTCTCTAATCCTCAAAATAATTCTCAACCTATTCAGTTTCATAGTATTAAAAAAGAATAATTTGACATATAGACATCCATTGATGACTTGGTTCATATATACAGTCAGGAAAGATAATTTTCTCATTCTGAAGGAGGACACCAAATTTGACGTAACAAAAATCAAAGCCAACTTATCATTCATAGAAGACAAACCTTGGAACGTTTCAGAGAAACAAAACGAAGAGAGAGAGAGAGAGAGAGAGAGAGAGAGAGAGAGGTTGTTTCTCCTTTTTCTCTGAGATATTAACAATTTGCAGATTCATATCATGGCAAAGCTGCAAACCCATGACCAGGTGGAGCAGCTGAGAGAGATATTCAAGCACTTTGATATGGATGCCGACGGCAGCATCACCCTCCTGGAGCTCGCTGCCCTCCTCCGGTCGCTCGGAATCAAGCCGGCCGGCGACCAGCTCCATGGCCTCCTCTCCAACATGGACGAGAACGGTAACGGCTACATCGAGTTTGATGAGCTGGCAAAGGCCATCCTCCCGGACATGCAGGGTGAGGAGATCATCATGAACCAGGAGCAGCTCCTCGAGGTGTTCCGGTGCTTCGACCGCGACGGTAACGGCTATATCACCGCCGCTGAGCTCGCCGGTTCCATGGCCAAAATGGGCCACCCCTTGACGTACCAAGAGCTCGCTCACATGATGAACGAAGCTGACACGAATCGCGACGGCGCCATCAGCTTCAGCGAGTTTGCTAACATCATGGCCAGGTCTGGTGCTGATTTTCTTGGCCTCAAGGTTGCCTAGCTAGGACCTTGATTGATTAATTAATTAATTACGGGTTTGATTAGCTTCTGTGTATATCTTCTTCTTTCTGGTCAAGTTGATCTCTTTAAGGTGGAAAGAGATTGTGATCTGTCGTAAATTAATGCAACATGTAAATTAAATTACTCAATTTCAGTGTATGTAAATGTTGTGTAGACAAGAATTTAACGATTTATTTGATGATTTCTTGTATTATTAAAATGAAGATTATTTCGTATATTAACTTGAATTCATGCTGCTGGTAAACTATATATACACACATAAAGAACTCATTTTGGTATATTGGTAGTCAGGTTTTGAGGGAAGAAATCAATCTGATAATTTCTGCATTAAAGATTATTATATTTCCCCAAAATATATAGGAAGAACATTTCTCTGATGTTATTTTAATTTAACAGTAATGTGTTATTTGTTTGTTTTAATTGGTTTGCAATTGAGATTCATGGAAGCAGATTAAGGTTTCATTTGTTTCCTACTCCTTTCTCTTTCACTATTTGATCTTGTCAGCATGATGACAAGGTTATTTATTATTCAGATTCAGATAACGCATCTTTTACATTATATATATATATATACACACACACACACATATACACATATATATATATATATAACTCGATCTGGGATTTGCTATTAAACTTTTCTGTATAGAACATTTAACACACTCACACATATATTCCCTCAATGGGTATTTTGACTTTTTTCCCCCCTGTAACGGAATGCTTTACTGTATTATTATTATGATTGTTCATCATGTTTACAATATACATCCAAACCATTTCTTACCAAATTAAAACAATCCATTACTTATATTTTATCTTTATCTTATGTGGTTCTTTTGCTATCTGTCATTCAATTTTCTTGTGGTTTGTCTGCTGTGTTTGTGTATGATTAATAATTTTTGATGCAGAAAAAAGGGGGAAGGAATGAGGGAGCAGTTATAAATTTTAAATACAATAATACGAGCTGAAATGCTTCAGAAACAGGGGAACTCTGTTCTATTTTCTATGAATAGGATCAAACAACTCCACCCAAACCTACCAAAGATTCAAAAAACACTCTTGCTTCTCTATACACTGATCTCTTCTATGATACAAAAAGTTACCAGAAAATAACCACTATGCAGCCTCAAATGGCCAAAATGTCCAAAGAACATATATACAGACATTTAATCTTCTTTTGAACTTCATCCAAATGGTGGTTCCAAGCACCATCTTCATGGGAAGCAAACATGTTTTCTGGGGCCGAGAGGAGACGATAAACAACTCCGATATGATGGGCGAAAGAGACATTCCAGGCTGATATGCACAAGCTAGCTACAACCTTTCAAGATTTAAACAACATAGATCACATGGTTAGAAGTCGTGTTTTTTATTGTGGTTAGCCTTCTTAGCTTCTAAGCGTGCTGTTGAACCGATGGACACTAGCCCCAATGATCTCTGTCGCATCAAGGCACGACATTCTGGATCATTCGCCTTCCCCTCATACCTTAACCATTGTATCACTTCATGGTACATGGGAAAGAACCTCATCTGAAGTGCTGAGTAAGTGAAGTAAGGTATTAAGGTTGAGATCACCACAAAGAAAGTCACAAGCCAGAACATGGGAGATGGGACCAGCGTTTCAATGAGGACATAGTAGGCATTCTTGGAAAATCCTGGAGGCATGTAGCCGTATATGAGGAGGAAGAGATACCAGAAAGCAATGGTGCCCCAGATGAAAATATGTTGAATCAAGGTGAAGTAGCTTATGGCAAGTGCCATCTGCAAGTTTACAACCCATACAACGCAAGTATACATAGTCGTTCCGAGGATATCCCTCCCAGCTGTTCTTCCCTCCTTATCGAAGGCCTGGAGCTCCATCGCCTTTGTGCAGAAGAAGAAAATTATGATTGCACTTATGAATCCATTCAGCATCCAGGTAAGTATACGGCGCCAGCTAAAGAGGACATTCTGCACTCCTTGTTGATATAACTGAGGAAACTGCACATTGAATAGAACTAATAAGCAACAGATCATCATAGAAGCAATAACCAGAAATCACATATAAAGTAAATCAATGACATCTGATTTCAGCACCTAAGGCGCAAAACTGCCCCATTGCCTAGCACAGAAGGAGAGAAGACGTAAGTGGTAGCTGTGTTTTAAGCAATATGCTACCCATTTTACAGATTTGACAAATGTCAACCAAAATCCAGGTCTAGAGCCACACTTTGAGAAAAAAATATGTAACCTTTAATGTCAGCTGGAAGTTGCAAAACATAGCTATGACTGCTAAACATAAGATATTAATTCAAGAAAAAGAATGTGCCAGAATGTCCAAGTTGCGCAACAAGTAAAAGATATGTAGTAAATTATCATAATTTGGATTTAAAATATATAGAAAGTACTCAGTACCCAGCCAAATCATATAAGCAAAGTGAATTTCTAGCATTTAATAAAGGTGATGATGCCATTTCTGCCAACAGTTTTTAGGCTGGCTTACTAGGTGATGACAAACCCCCATGAGCAAATTTACAAGGTCTACCTTTGCCTTGTTGCGTCCATTGTTTCTCTTTGGAGCTCCGCCCAAGGGTTTTCTAATACAGCTCTTCTACAATTATTAAGCTTTCTCGGATTTTTGTTACTTAGTTCTGTTTTCGTCTTTAGCCAGCCTCACCTAATGAGACAGGGCTTGTTGCTGTATTTTGTTCTGTTTTCGGTTTGATTAATCTTCCGTTTTTTCTAGCCTGGTCATTCTTTTCTGTTTTGAGGATATCTCATCCTCCAACAAATAGTGTTTTTCCTAATCACAAATTTTCTTTCATCCAAAATGAAAATACATATAGTTGTAAATGGTCAAGGTGAGATTTGGGGCAGGTATTATGCCATCATAAGAAATGATGCATGGATTTCCTCTGATCTTATAATTAGCCAGCATAATGGCTTCTGAGGTTTTTCATTACAAACATAAACACATATTAGAAGTAGGTTTACCTTAATACAGTACCGAGCAGAAACATCCTGGTCAAATACGCCCAGAGCAATAACTGGAAGAGATGAGAAGAAGACATTGTAGAGGGACAAAAACCAGTCATTGTACGCAGGTGTTCCAGAGAACGATGCATACACTTCATACAAGAAGAGAGTGAATCCAAAAGTGACGTTCTTGTAGAAAAAATAGCATATCTGCCAGCAGAAGAATGGCTTACTTAGTATAATCAACAAAGAAGACTCCGTTATCTTCTAGAACTAGAAAGTTACAATGCAGGTATAAGAATAACAATACCATTGATGAGATCCTCCGGTAACACCAATGTCCATGCACAAGGAGTAGCCGTTCCAGGTATCTGAACTGGGCAATTGCAATATCGCTAGACATAACAGCCTGGGCATGGGTTAAATGAATGGAGGGGATTGAAGGAGGAAATAAAAGTTATAAGACAACAGAATATGGAAGAATATAAATCAATAGATGAAACATGTAAAATTATGTAGTTCCCTGAATTCCTTAAACAGCATAAAATAAATGGAATCAAATGAAACATGCCACAAATTTATGATTACCTGCATTCCTTCAACACCGCTAATTCCAATGCCTATGTCTGCTTCTTGAAGCATTCCCACATCATTGGCTCCATCACCAATGGCTAGTGTTGTTTTGCCAGTTCCAGATTTAACAAGTCTGGTAACCTTTAAGAGAGGAACCAAACAAAATTATTTCATATAGCTACCAAGAATTATCCAAAAATGGAAAAGAAAAGGCCACAATGTCAAAAGAGGGCAGTAATTGAAAAATAGATGAAAACATACTAGCGCTTTCTGCTTTGGTGATGACCGACAACAGATAACTGATGCGCAATTAAGTGCAAGTTCCAGAAATATGTTCTTCATATCATCCTCAAGAGCATATGTAAGTGATTTTCCATCGATGATCAGAGCAAATGCTTGCTGAGGAGTCCCTATGGAAGCAGCAAGTTGTACAGTAGCTTCAGATATCTGACAACGGATATTTTCCCTTGATGCCTGACCAAAAAATCAGCATAAAGACATCAGGACTCTAATTTTATTCTCAGCAATTTCTCTTAAACACCAATCAACTCCTTTTTTGAGCGTCAACAAAAGAAGACAAACTTGTATTGGGAAATAATAAAAGGAAGAGAATGACATAGAATACGTTGCAGCATGCACGTGAAGCATGGTAGGCAGCACGTTATTCAAGGTACATGGTCTTCCTAACTTGCATATTCTAAAACAATAATGATAAAGGAAAGCTAGACAAATGGATTTACTGAGATTCTTATGTCTTTTATTCAAGTTGTTTGAATGACAAAACTGGAAAGAAAGAATCTATGTAATATAAGTTCATTTTTCTAGCAACTTGACAAGTTAGCTCAAGAGAACCACTTTGTTTAGAATGCTTGCAGAAAATACATAATGTTCAACATGCAAACCACATTACTGAAGATATAATTAGATGAAGGGATAGAATGTATATTACCTTGGTAATAGCAATCTTTTCTCCTGTCTTTTCTAATGCTTGAATATCTGGAGAATCCAGATGAATTATAATCTGCTTCATTCCTTGTCTAAGCAAACTACAAGCATAACTGAAATTGCATGCTTCTGTCAGATATCTCAAAAAGTAACTCCCACGGTGAAGCCAACATGAAAAAGTTATAATTTCAATTTAATACCCAATATTGATGGCAGTCTCCATTTTATCCCCAGTCAGAACCCAAATCTTGATTCCTGCCTGAGCAAGTTTGTCTATGCAATCAGGAACCTAACAAAATATGAGAAACGTCACTAACCCTTGTTCCAATCCATTAATCTCCATCAAATTAAAACAGAAAGCACTACGTTTAACCCACCCCATGTTGGAGTTTGTCCTCTACAGCAGTGGCACCAAGAAGGATCAGATTCCTCTCAATCTTATCTGATACTTCATCAATCAGTGTTTCCCGATCAGCACTGACTGAATTCTTGGCCAGAGAAAAATTTTCATCAAACTCCCTATATGCCTCTTCATCAAGTTCACGATAGGCCAATATCAAGGTCCTTAGACCTGCATCAGCATACTCTTGCACATGTTCAAGGGTTTTGTCTTCAAACTCCCGCCCATTCTTGGCAAGCCTTTCAAACATGACACTTCATGGAAATATAGAGCAGGTCAACATGGCGAAAGTGAAAGTAAGAACTTTAAATTAAAATCATCATAGTCTAGAGGCCGTTTATCACAAACCTGTCAGCACCTTTACAGAATAGAAAAATTTTGCCTTCTTCATCTTTCACTATCACTGACATTCGCTTCCTCAAGCTGTTGAATTCTAAAACATTGAGAAGCTTATACATCCTGCAAAATTAAAAAGTCCTCACTAAGCATTGGTTGACATGAAGACATTAAATCCTCATAGTATCTGTAGTCAATAATCTAATCAGGCACGTGCATTTCTGAAGCCACTAGATAAGCATTAGTAGCCATGAAGGAAGCATGTCCTCAATAAAAAACAACAGGAGCAGCAACAGCAAAGAAAAAGTGACTTCACAACACCTTCTAGATATTACATAATGACATCAAACCATCGTGTAAACTTCAAAGTTAGGATCCACCAGTGTTAGCCGAGGGAAAAACCCATCCATTCTATGAGTATAGATAGCCAGAGCAGAAAGGGGAAAAAATGCCTATATTAAACTCAACATATGCCCATAATGCTAGTAGTTAGATTGTTAGCAGAATGGATGTGGCTCTTCCCTGCTGTTATTGTGGGAAATTTGTGAGTATATAAATATTGTCATTAAATTACATAAGTCCTGTTGACCGAGAATTCAATAAAAAATTCACATCTTCACTGGCTATGAAAGTTACAGCAACCAAAATTCCCCATTACCGAAGAAACAAGCAAATCAAGGAACTGACCTTTCGACTTTTTTGCCAGAAACAGGATCCAACTCATACATTGATAAACTTGTCTGAGTTCTTTTGTAGAATTCAAAGCCAAGTTCCCTTGCTGCAATCACAAAGGCTGCTTCATCCGGGGACTCAGCCTCATAAGAGATATTTCCAGTGTCTTCATCCACTTCAGGGATGGCTGTATGACAGGTTGCCAATAAGTGAAAAAACTTCTGAATGACATCCGCATGAGGCTCTTTAACCCAATTTCCATTCATTATCCTTTCATCTGTAAAATTAAAACCTTTTATTGGGGATTTTGCAACAGTAGAATCCCTGATATCATCTGATGCACTATCTTCCTCATGAATCAATGGTGAACCACTTTCTTTATTCATAGCCTTTTCCACCTCCGTAACACCACGGCCATAAGCTACCCCAGCAATAGAACATTTTATGAACTCCATTGAGTTGCAGGTCAAAGTACCCGTTTTATCAGAAAGTATTGTATCAACTTGACCAAGTTCTTCATTCAAATTTGAAGTACGGGCATGGGCTGGTTTGTCTGCTTCCTCATAGTACATATAAATATCTTGGTTGATGAAGATGCTCTGAAGGACCTTAACAATTTCTATTGACACATACAAGGAGATAGGAATAAAGAAGCCATATAACATTAAGGCTGTCAAACAATGAAAAATTGCAGCAGATGGTGATCTTTTTGGATCATAGAAAATTGTAGAATCATCTGGTCTGAGATACCATCTTTTCATCAACCCATTTTCCAAGTCATCTTTAGTTGAAATTCCAAAGAAAATAGATCCAACAGATGCCATTAGAAAAAGAAGACAAAACAAGAAATAGATTATTTTATCCATCTTCTTCTCAACCTTGCTTCTCTTTGAAGGGGGGTCAGTAGAATTTTGAATAACCTTGGTGTCATGACCAGTGAAGATGACAGCTCCAAATATGAAGTCTGTATTACGGAGTTTAGAATCTCTCAGAAGAAGTTGCTGATGAGAAAGGGGATATTGTTTCCCTTCAAACTCAATGCTCCCAACAAAAGAGTATAAGTTGGCATTTGGATCTTCGCATTTAACAGTAGCTTCAAAGTCACGGAAGTAGAGATCCTCGTGCATGAAAGAAGTTACCTCCAACCCTTGTTTCAGCTTTAAATTTGTCTCCCCATCCAAATTCATGGTCTCTACATAGCAGATTGCATCCTCATAACTGGATGAAAGCAATAGGAGGTCTGCGGGAAAGAACTCATCCTTCTCTACCTTCACTATATCTCCCACCCTCAGATTCTTCCATGCAGTATGTTCAAATACACCATCACCTTTATGCACTTTAACCAGTCTATTGTTCACCTCAATATCCTGAAAAAAGAATTCAACTAGCAAGACTTTATCTTGACTTGACAACTTGCAATGAAGGCCAAAAATTATTTTCTTTGCTACGTAGCCCACTTTTGCAACAACTAGACTATGCTTTACATTATTTGAGCATTTTGGGTTTTTTTCTTTACACATGCAATAACTGTGGCTTCTTAATTAATTTCATGCATATATTTACATTTGAACAAGAGGGCAAGATAATCATGGCAAGATTTTCACAACCTAAAATTTAGGAAATAGTGTAACAAACTATGTATATGTGGACTTATTTTGGAAAATCCCGCTTCTCACCATATTGTCAATTTTTACAAGTCAACAACCACCTCAAAATCCATTAACAAATCAATTATTGGAATCTGAGAAATAACATCAGCAAATATTGAAACTGTATGAACAAAGAACATAGGAATTGCAGTTTATCCTGTTTGCAGTTCATCCTGTTAACACATACCAGGAATCTAGATTAAAAATTAGATTCTTTCACAAGTGGTCTTCCAGACTTCCATGAATCACGAATCACGAATATTTCCTTTTCTGTCCACAATCTTGCTAAGGCTCCCATCAAAGCATCAATCAGTATCTATAATTAAACTCTTACATAACGAAAACTTGTAAAAGGGCCGCATAACAGAAAATCTTTTCAAGTCTTAGGAAAACCCCTCTAGCCCCAAAGATTACTTAGACCTTCTGAGAATTATAAAGACAATTAAAAATAAATAAAATAAAACACTGCAAACCAAATATGAGGCAAGGATAATTAATGAGATCCAGTTTGGTTCCATTACGCTTGCAGCATGGCGGGTAACAGAAGCTCAAGAAGTCAAGTTCATAGAATGAATGTCATGGATAACAAAATAAAGGGGTAGGAAAAATACAGCACCTGCTTCTTCCGCCGCCAATCTTCAATAATTTCTTTAGTCATTGTTGCCCCAATAACGATGATCAGAGGAACGATGGCACTGACAGCTATGTAGGGAGCAAGTGGGGTGAAGGCTAAGGTTCCAGTAACTAAGAAATAGAAATTAGCCACCCTCCTGAACTGCTCAAACAGTGATTTAGGCAAAAAAGTAGCAAGAGTATATTTGGTAGACCTCACAGAGTTATCAGCATAATCCCGGAATTCAGCCTCAGTTTTGTCCGGTTCATTACAGAAGATCACCCTGGAATAACCTCGTCCCCCAATCTGTGAATGGTCTTCTTCAAATGATTGTCTCCAGCATGCGAATGAATAGATCTTGCTGAAAAGAAGCTTCGTTCTTTTTCCACCCTTCATTTTTTTCCGCTTCACCAAATTAATCCAATATCAACGAGATAGGGGAACCAGCAAGATGAAATTCCAATTGCTTGCCCTTTGCGGAGATTTCCTCCACCGACAACTCCAACCACCACAAATTTCAGAGCAAGCCCACCAACCAAATAGTTGAATTGAAGCTACTATTTTCCGCAGGCCAAAATCCTCAATGTAAAGCCTCTTAAGAACCACCTAGAATCAAACACAAGCAGCCGAAACTTCAGAGCAAGAATGCCCAGAAAGAAAATAATAAAAAGCTGTACATGATATGGATACAGAACCCTGGGGAGGGTCCAAATAAGAAGATCAAAAGACGAGTAATGTATTAAACCAGCTTTGAATAACCGAGAAGGGGAAGAAAAATTAAGAGAATAATTTTAATTAACAAAAGAGGAGACAAGTGTAGACAAACAAGCGATACGTACAGCCAAAAACAGAATCTCCCAGGCCTGCAAAATTTTCTTTAATAACCTCTTGTTGACCACAATGTGGAATCTCCGTCCCAGAGGAGAAAAATACACAGCAGGCACACCTCAGAGAATCTACAAGTGAAAAATTTCTGCTCAATAACAAAAAGTTCTGTGAAGGCCAGTGTATAGCCCAGAAGATGGAGCGACTAAATCGAAGATGTGATGAAATCTGCAACGATGGCGCAAGAGATGTGAAGCTCTGAAAGAAGTTGTGAATTGGATCTCGCATTCCGAGTTCACAGAAAACGCGCATTTCATTTTGATCGTAAACTCTCAAAATTGCACTTAGTTTCCCAGAAAGTAGGTTGTAGGTGATAACGAACAAAATCACACCCCGGAGACTGATAGTACGGATAATTTGATTGATTGAGGAAAATTTTAGGAAAATATCAAACACAGAGAGTTGCAGAATAGCTACGGAAGAAGTAATATGAGTAAGTAGGGTAAGGTATTATTACTTTCTCCAATCCGCGGGAAAGCTATGGAGGCGATAAGTCGTCTAGGAAGGTGTGACTAACTCACTAACTGATAAAAACTCTCTCTCCAAGAAACTTCACAGAAGAAAAAAAAAAAAAAAAGATAATCTGTATCTAAACTGTATAAAAACTGTACGTATAGCTCATATTTTGTCTTCTTCTAGGTCAAAAAAAAAAAATCAGAGTAACCTTGAAGAAGACATGAAAGAGCGACAATCGAATGAGACGAAAAGAATTTTAGTGGAAATTAAAAATAAAAATAAAAATAAAAAAAGCTTGATGATTTGATTAAAAAAGACATGAAATTAATAATATTGAAGACAGAGGTTGGAGGAAAATGAAGGTGATTGATTGAATAGTGATGAGCAAGAGATGCGCCGTCATGGACGGCGGACGGCATTATATTAGAGAGGAGGAGAAGGAGGAGGCATTGAAATGTAAAACAGCAAGACGCGTAGATCAACTTATTATTATAAACACTAACAAATTAAATAATAACTCTCTATATATAATTTAATCAGAACATTCTATCAAAAAATAATAATTTAATCAGAAATTAATTTAGGATACTTGCAGGAGATTTAACTATTCGATTGTTTTCTTGATTAGGCAGTAGGCACCAAGAGAGAATTATGCATCAAATTAACATTGAACTCAAAGTGCTTCCTAATTATGCGTTAAATTAAGGGAAGAGATCTTCTCCTTATCTTTTTTCTCATTTTCCCTCATCAGCCTATCTAAGCCGTTGATTGGGAAGATGAGAGAGAAGATAAATTACTTTTTAAATTGATTGGACGGATATGATTTAGAGATTATGAAAGATAATAAGAAAAGGATTAGGAGAGAAACCTAACCCTTAAATTAACAATATGGAATCAAAATTGTTACCAAACCAAACAAGTTTTGGTGGTTGACAGGGGCAAGTAGTGTAAAAACATAAGGTGGACCATATTTGCTTGAATAATTAAATACATATTTATTAAAAAAGACGAAAATGTTATAAAACTGAAAGAATTTTAGAGAGAAGTCAGAGGAAATTCTAGAGAGATGAATTGAATTCTCATTCAAGTAAATTGAATAGTTACAGGAGACCTCTATTTATAGAAGGATGCAAATAGTAGATTACTATGCGTATATACCATGTCATCCTGTATTTGGAGATTATGGGTCAATGGACATCCACATAATAAGAATATTCATAACACTCCCCCTTGGATGTCCATTTATGAATGTTCCTCGTTAAAAACTTTAACTAGGAAAAACACAGTGGGATAAAAACCTAGCCAAAGAAAAGAGTACAACATTCATTGATACACTGTTGAGTTTTGCCTCATTAAAAAACCTTTCTAGGAAAACCCAGTGGGACAAAACCTAGATAAGGGAAAAAGAGTACAGCGTGTATCGTCTCCCCCTCTTGATTACATCAGACTTGCTCCCCCTGATGACCACATTGCTTCATTGTCTTTCTATCATCAAGTATTCATTGTATACCTGCAAGATCTAAATCTTTCAAGTAAAATCATAAATATACATGTGCATATTTATTCAGATAATAATATCACATGCACGATAAATGCTTTATACTACATATGAATTCACTTAATTAATTATTCTCGAGAATTTGATGCTCCTAGCATCTTGAGTCCTTCAGGGACTTATTCTAGCGCCTTATGTTCTTCAGGAACATGTGCTTCTGGCACACACTAATATAGTATAACTCATGATCCTCATTATCATCATTACAGCATATGCTATCTTATAAACATAAATATCATCAATGTCGACTTTATTTTTCGGTCCCATCGGATTTCATTCATAATTTATTGAGATCTCATTATATTCACATATATTAGGTACTTGGGTCTCTTTTTAGACCACAATACACTCTTCTTGTAATATCTCTTCTGGAGATAACATCTCTTCAGGAGATGGCTCTTCTGGAGCTTTTCATATTTATCCTCGACTTGATCATCTATATTTTATTGCTCCTTTTTTTGAGGATTTTTATCTTTTAAAAACCAATGGACCTGCAACTCTTCAGGCATGCTTTATAACAATTCATATAGGAGCATTTGCAGTTGGGATATGTAACTTTGTCACTTTCTTTAGGTCAGTAAATGCTTCTGGCATTCGATTAACTAAACTCTGAAATTGAATTATCATATTGAACTTTTAGTGCACAATTCCTTGTACGATGATCAATATGAGCTAATGATAATTCATTCTAGTAAATCTTTACCCAATCTGCTTATTTTTTTTTCCCCCTCATCAAATCATCAATTTTCTTTGTATATCCATCTATGTGCATTGAAGTAGATTAATAATCATTGCACATTTAAAACATTTTAAGATGGAATTATTCTGGCTCCTGACCAAAAGCCAAATTTTACGGGGAGAATTCTGTTGACTTATATAATTGCTGCAAATATACACAACATATAAATTTTGTTCTCATAATCATTGATCTATCCATTCATGGATACTTTAATACATTATTTCTGGATCATTCAATCTGGAAATTGCGCGCATAATATATTGCAAACTTCTGGTTGCAAACATCACTGCAAACTTTGCAGATTTATAATCTCATATGTAAACTTTCAATTTGATATATTTCCAGAGATCCATTTCCAATAATTATTTCTATCTGAGAACAAGCAGCACATAATATATGACTCGGATGATCAAACAAGTCATGCCAACTTTCCATATGATTTATCATCAAATCTAATATTCATTTTAGGGGAATCAACATAGAAACATTCACAAAGAATTATCACATAAATATTCACACTTGATATATATATCATTCTCCCCCTCAAGTGTGAGACCTTAAAAATTAATTTATGGAATTTCCATACAATATTCCATGATAATAGCATATATGATATCTATTTCATTAAAATTCCACATATTTCTAAATGCATTATCAATGCATAATTTTGTTACTTCTGGTAACAAAATTTCCATTTTCCAGAATCAACAAATATATATTAAATACAAAATCATCAGGTGTATCTTTGCAGATTTACGAGCGCAATACTGTGTAATCACAGGCACATCACTGTGGAATCACAGGCGCGACAACTCAGATTGTCATATACATATAAAGTCAAAAAGATTCCAGGCTCGTGCTTTATAGGGAGCAAATCTGAGGCACATCACTGTGGAATCACAGGCGCGACAACTCAGATTGTCGTATACATATAAAGTCAAAAAGATTCCAGGCTCGTGCTTTATATGGAGCAAATCTGTAGAGATTTAACAGGACTACGCAAATCTGCAGAGATTCAATAGGATTTAATTCAACTATAAATAGAGGAAGGCAAACGAACATGCCTCACAAACACTCAAGCATCTGATAATATCAACTACCAGATACTCACACATATTTCTCTAAATTCTATTGCCATGGCAGGACCAAGCAGTTTTATCCCAGTTTCTGATACATCCGAAACAGCATTACTTGATGCTTTGTTGTATGATGATCAGCATAACATGTCATTTACTTCTTTGTTATCTCCTAATCCCTTTGAAATGTTTATTCCTCCTTCTACTATTCCTCCTTCTGCTTCAAATGTACCTACTTCTCCCCCAAGAACAAGTGTTCTTCCACAATCTACAAGGATTGAAGGTACAACTGAAACAGGTTCATCAAGGAGGCCTGTTAAGAGGTGTAGAAATATGGCAGAACTAATGGAGTCTACCAATCCAGTTCAGCCAATAGTGTCGGCAGTTAATCAACCAGCATTCACTAGCCAGCAAACAATCATCAGCCTGCCAGCAACAACCAGTCAGACAGCAACAATCAGCCAACAAACAACCATTAGCCAGCCAATAATAATTAGCCAACCAACAACCACTAGCCAGCCATCAACTACAAGTCAATTAGCAACAACTAGCTTATTGGAATGTAGTTGTTGTCATGTTGTACGAGAGATCATACATACCAACGAACTCCAGTACCATAAACTTGAAGTTCACGGAAGAAGAACAGGTATGATTACCCATGCTGTTTTATTTGAAAAAGTACAGGATAAATCTTATAATACTGACAGGCTTCCAATGTTTGATTTCACAAATAAAAATTTTGAAGAAATCAAACAATTTCTGACACAGTATTGTATAGATTTACAAGCATCAGGATATATCTTGATGCGTGATCCTGTATTAGCCTATCATGAGGTTCTCTGTGTTGGTTCGGAATGGGCTATAAATCCAAATGACCTCCATGGAAGTTCATTTCAAACCAATATTGAACACTCATTAGGCAAAGGAAAACAACCTGCAGTAAGTATACCCTATGATACTTCATCCCTTAACCAGGGTGAATTATATAGGTTATCTATGGAGCAACGAGAAAGAATAAAGAAAACAACGCTCCATGATTTAAGAAATTATTTTCACTTAACCCTTGATGAAGCGAGTAAACAATTAAATATGTCTACTCACACCATACAAAAAATCTATCAAAAAGGAGGGTTAACCGAGTGGCCACACAAGAAGCTCAAGAAACTTATGACGCAAATCTCGATATTACGAAGAGCTTTGCCTCATCTGGATCCCATCTCAAGAGAAGCAAAAGAAGAAGACATTAAATATCTTCAGAATGAGATGATTAAAGTTTGTAATGATGTTGAGCCACTCGCAATTAAACTTTGTTGAAATAATATTTCCTTTTGCTTAATTATTTTGTTTATGACTATGCTTTTCTCGTATTTATAAAAATTGTTATAATCATAGAAATCACATAACAACCATAATAATATATTTACTTCATTCACTTCTGGGAATGAAGTTGGATAAAAATTCATGATCCATAACTCACTGATTTGTTTGATCATGGCAAGAAATTAATCCACAATATTTCTTGACTTTACCACAATATTGCTACTGCAATAGCAAATTGAATATATTTATTTACAATCAACCATGATCATACAATCCCTTGTCTCATAATTTAAGGGAGTATTAAATGCCAAATATACAATATTGAAGCCTTTATACAATTGATGGCATACAAAATTTATGGATCAAGCCTTATTTCATAATGTCTCTTGGATTCAGGCTAACTTGCCTCTTGGCTTCTAGCCAATTTATGCCTCATATCTCCATGGCATTTTAATCTCATAATATATATGGCCTTTTAACAGTTTATCTTCAGGATAAATAAAATATAAGCATAATAAAATAAATAGATGGAACCCACTAATATGTATATATTAGTGTGGTTGCCATAAATAATAAAAGGGAAGGGGGATTTATATAAAGCAGTAAATAAATAAATAAAAAATAAAATAAATGACTGGAAATAAACGTGCTAAATAAATAAAAAGAAGATGAAATAGGAATGGGAGTAAACTCACAGCGAGACCTATCTCATTCAAAGGTAAGAAAGAAGATGCATATGCAAATGTAAATATATAAAGCAATAAATAAATAAATAAAATAAAATAAATGACTAGAAATAAACATGCTAAATAAATAAAAAGAAGATGAGATAGGAATAGTAGTAAACTCACAGCGAGACCTATCTCATCCAAAGATAAGAAAGAGGATGCATATGCAAATGTATATATATATATATAATATATAGAAGGCAGTAAATAAAATTTAAATAAATGGAGTCCACTATATCAGTGTTACCACCATGAAAAATAAAGCAGTAAATAATAAAATAAATGGTGCCCACTATACTAGTGTTGCTACCATGAAAAAATAAATAAAGCAATAAAGAATTAAAATAAAAAGAAAATAAATGGAGCCCACTAAGTGTCGCTACCATAAAAGATAAATAAATGTAAAACAAAATAAATAAATGGAGCTCACTAATATATAGTGTCGCAATCATAAAAAATAAATAAAACAGTAAATAATAAAATGAATAAATGGAGCTCAATGTACTGTACTGTACTAGTGTTGCAACCATGAAAAATAAATAAAGTAATAAAGAATTAAGAATAAATTAAATAAAAGTTAGTAACAATAATAAAATCTCAAATTAAATAATTAAAAGAAAATATTAAATCTAGATTTCCAATCTGGAATCAAATTAATAACAATAACATAAAAATAAATAAGTAAAAATAAAATACTAAAATAAAATAAATACTAAAATAACATTAATAAAATACTAAAATAAGAAGAAAAAAAAAATATATTAGTATGAAATTTCGGTTGGAGAGGTTTTTTTTTTTTTTATTATTATTTTTTAAATCATATAAACTTAAAGAAATTTCAGTGCCTGTGAAAACGTACCTGGCAACATGTAGGTAGAATGATTTGATCTTTTTTTATTATTATTATAATATATTATTATAAGAAAACACATTACTACCTTCTTCACGTGAACTTTGTCTTCACATTAAAACATGTAGGCCCATTAGAAAAATTTTTATGTGTGGGTCAAGCCTAGGAATTATTGTTTCTGAATAAATAAAATATTAAAATTCTGATTTTATATTTAAAAAGCAAACATGGAGCACATTGTAATTCCTGGGCAATTTTATCTTCCCGTTGATGGCATAATCAGTGTCGGCACATAAATTTTTTTTTTTTTTTTTTTTTTAGAGAACCTAGAAAACATACCTCGCATTAATGATCATCTTAAACAGAAAATCTCACCTTCACTGTTGATGGAACCACCGTCAACACCATCACCGCCGTTCTTCCACGACCCAGTGAGAAGTTGCCGGACTGAAAAGGTTTAGAGGACGCTCCAGACAATCCGGTGGAGATGGTACCGCAGCTTATATGTATTGGGCACGTAGGAGTCACTGGCAGTATATGGTTGGAGGAAGAAGATTGTGGATGAGAAGAGGAAAAGGAGAAGGAGGCGTTGAGTTGTCATGGCTGGTTATGTTTCTGGGTATTGATTGGGTTTGTCCTTGCTTGTCAGCGGTGAGAATGGAAAAAGAGGGTCAATAGTGGTGATGCAGAAGTGAGAAAGAAGATGGAGATGATTTCGAAGCAGAGAGGACGCAAATCTGGTTCAGAAAATAGCAAGTATACAAGCAAAAATATTATCAAGAACAGTTCAATTTGCAAAAACAGCAAGAAAAACTTGCTTCTAAATTCCTCTTCCTTCACACCAGCATCAGTAATTATCTTCCAACTATCGTGCTGATAACGTGTTATAAAACTGAAAGAATTTTAGAGAGAAGTCAGAGGAAATTCTAGAGAGATGAATTGAATTCTCATTCAAGTAAATTGAATAGTTACAGGAGACCTCTATTTATAGAAGGATGCAAATAGTAGATTACTATGCGTATATACCATGTCATCCTGTATTTGGAGATTATGGGTCAATGGACATCCACATAATAAGAATATTCATAACAGAAAATAATTTTTTAAATCTTGAAAGAGGATTTTCTTATTATCAATTGAAAAAAAATGTTATGGAGACAAATTTAGAAGAGTTACAAGAGCATATATACTACCCAATCAGTGATGAGATTGGTGTGCCTTAAACCATGATTAAGTTGAGAGGTGTTGGATCTAGTCCAAAATATAAGATGCATGACAACTTATTTTATTTATCATATTTATTATTATTTTTCTAAAGCATTTTATCTAATAACTTATATATATGATCATTTGATATATAATTTACTATGTTATTTGAAGATATTTTAGAGGAGATAAATCAAGTTTTTTTAAAAAAATTAACTAATGCGTTTTATTTTTTTTATTTGGACCAATAGGTAAGGAGCTCCTATATCCATTCCTTGACATAAAAACTAAAAAGGCAACTTAAAAAAATTAATTAAGTTGGTCATTTGTGTAAAAAAAAATGTGTTGATTTTTTTTTTAAAAAAATAACCTCTTTGATTACCATTTGCATTAAAATTACCTGTTATGAAAATCCCCTTGCTATGTACATTCAATAGGTAAAATTATAAATTTAAAAGACAAAATAGATTGATTTATCCTTAAGTTATAGTTTAATAGTTTATTTTGTTTAAGTTAGATCATTATTATTGGATCCGATAATTTTAATTTTTAATATTTATGAATTTTCATTTTCATTCATGGAGATGTAATAGATATTAAAGCAATGTTAAATGAAAAAAAAAAATCCACGAAATTCTATAAATTAAAATTAGAAAATTTTTACAGTTAAAATAAAATTCTTACACTTTTTGGTGTGACAACCAGGACAATTTTCTGCGCATTGAATAATTTTTTTTTAATATTTTATTATGAGATAATTAATGAGGGAAGTTAAATATTTAAGCATTTTTTAAGTGAGGATAAATATAATAAATTGATAAGAAAGGTTTTGAGAAAGTTTGCTTAAAATAAACCGACCCTCTCCATGAAGCCAACTCAAAAGGACGTGGCCCCATGTTAAGCGATCCACAAAACCTCTCCATTTCCCATCGTTCTTTCTTTATTTTGCTAACCCTTATTAATTGATTATTTCTAACTAAACAAAAACATTAATAGATTACTAATTTCATTCTTATTCCTTTTTATACACTTATTCAATATTTGATATTATTTATTTATATTTTAAATATTGGTGGTCCCAATTTGAAAATAATTTCTTCACCATAATTTTTATCTATAAGGTTGAAATTATTAATTTTGCTTAAAAAACGAAAGTCACTTTAATTTAACCCAACTGCATGCATGCCTATTCTCTTTTTTTTTCTTTTTTGGCCAGAACATGCCTATTTGAAATGAGTTTGGCAAATGAAATTTTGAACAAAAGAGATTTTTTTAACTGATTTTGATTTAAAATTATTATGACTAACAATAATTCTGTTTAGAAAGAAATTCTAAAAAATAATTTTGAAAGAGTTGAATCTCATTTATCAAAAATCACTTTTGAACGTATATTTAATTATTTATGACATTTATAAAGTTCTCTAAATTTTCATAATTATAAAATATAATTACAAGTACGAAGAAAGATCATTATTTTCAAGCAAAGTACATATATTTAATACAAGAAAGACAATATTTAAATAATATACTAAAATGAATAATTTAATTAAAAATTATAGGAAAAATTAACAATAACCATAATCAAATTGAGAGATTGAAAATTTGGAGGTTTATTGAGAAATAACTAAAGAAATGGAGAAATGTAATATAAAAATATCCCAAAAAGGATGGGAGAGAATTGTAAAATGGTCATTGTATCAAAAAAAAAAAAAAGAATTGTAAAATCATCACTAATCAAATTTAGCCACATAACCCATCACTAATTTTTTTGTTTTTTAAGTCACCCAAATGGTACCTTTTTTGACTTTATAGTGTATAATATCACTTTTAACTCCAAAATATTATTATTTTAGCTTCTATTGCTCATTCAAACGTGCACTTTTAGTGATAATAATAATAATAGTATGTTTATTTTTTGTGAATATAATTGAGACAAAATTTCTCTCATATATTCATCTTATATGCTAAAATCACGATTGAAAAACTATTTTTAAAGACTTCAATTGTTATTCTAAACAATCACAATAATATATTTAATTGTCACGCGTTTTTTATTTTTTGTAAGACTTCAATCATTATTCCAAACAATCACAATAATATACTTAATTGTCACGCGTTTTTCACTTTTGTGTATTTGTATTATCTTAACTCTTAAGCTTATAATTTATAATTGGAGGGAAAAAGCAAAATGAGAACAAAAAGTACATTTGCATATTCTTAAAGTTGATGTGAAGTGTTTGGTTGTGAGAAGCAACGTATGAAAATGGATATTGAAATTGCAATAAATTAAAGTATATGGTTAGAATCTCATATGGATTCAGATGAAAGCTATATATATATATATATATATATATATATATATATATATGCAATTATGCATCACAAATTGAGGCCTTATTTTTCTATTTCCAATTTCGAGCTTACTCGTAAAAAGGTGTTTGAATGAAATTGACATCAAAACTTGGGGTGCATGTAATCTTTTAATAAATAGTGTTAATATTTGAAGGTCTAATAATGTGCATATTCACCTAATATAATAATATTAATACACATATTATATTTTGATTTTGATTTTTTTTTCTTCTTTCAATTAATGGAAAATGGGCAAGGCACGATTTTAAGAGAATATTATATCTACGAAACTTATATTTCATTGATAAGCAAATTAAGTGTTTAATAATTAAACTATTGTTCAAAAATAACTAAAGTAAACTAAACAAATAGATATTTTCATTATATAAAGTGTGATCTGAATTAAAGAATAAAACTGTAAAATAGGGCATATGATCTGCTAAAATCTTATAGAAACTTGTTTCTATATCCTTAGTTATTAAGTTAATATACAAATTTGTTAAGTAAGTTTTCGCTAAGGAATAATATTATTGTAAAAGATTTTTAAAGTTTAATATTGTCTTGAAAGTATTAAAATGACACAATATTATTCTTTTTTCTTAAAAAGCTAACGGTCAACATCAATTTTTTTAATTATTGACATTAGCTTTTTAATGATATGAGGTAACATTGTTATATATTGAAAATAATATGACATTGAACCTCAAAATACTGAGGCAACTTTACTATTCAGTAAAAACTTTCAAAATAAATTTACAACTTAACCTTTAGTTATTAAAAAATAATTGACCCCCACACTGTACCTGTACCATTAATTCCTTTTTTACTTTTTGGATTTTTTTTTTCGAAACTTTTTGAATATACACATCGATGCTAAAATTATAAAACACGGAATGTTTTAAGAAATTTCACATTGAAACCTAAACCTAACATCCTAATTAGCTTTATTTTGGCCCTATTAGTTAATTTACCAAAGCCCCAAGTTCCAACATATATAATCAAAACAAGATAGATAAGGACAACAACATTTTAACAACAACGTTGCTTCAACAATTTTCAAACACAAACTGAATTATTGAATTAGATTACCAAAAACTATATATACAAACATATGAGTATCAATTATTTGTGAGAGATGTGTTAAAGAATTAGGTAAGCTAACACTTCAAATCCTCTCGTAATGAATAATATCCCCACTAATCATGGAAAAGAAAAAAAAAATTCAAAGTCAAAATTTTTAAATTGGTGCAATTAATATATAAGAATAAAAAACAGCAAGCACAATTTTTTCTAAATGAAAATTTATGCACAAGTATTTTGTCGTAAGGTTATTTAAAGTTTCAATTCCCACATAATAACATTTATGAATTTATCTAAAAATTTTGAAAAGTTGGATCCACTAGGAACTTGAATTTTATGAAAATCAAATTCAACCAATTTGATTGTTTTGTGTTTACACGTGATTAGCACATAGTGGAGGATTATTTTTCATCGAAATGTTAATCGTCAACAAAGATACCCCACTTATGATTATAACATGTCCCCAAAGTCTCATAACTTGTTACTACGTTTCCTCTAAGGGTGTGTTTGAGAGTTGTACTTTAGAGGGAAAGAAAAGGAAATAAAAGAAAGGTTTTATTAATCATTTCTTTTGTTTGTGAGTTTCAAAAATAAGAGGGGAGGAAATTGGGGATTTTTACAAATCCCCCAAAACCCTCCCTCTTCTTAAAATTAAAGTTCCCCCAATATGGGGGGTTTTAAGAGGGATAATCAATAAATTACTTTTTTATCCTTTCCCTTCTATATGTATTATATAAAACAAAATTATGCTATAATATTAATTCTTAAACGGATTAGATATGTCGATGAATTACAACTAGTACTACTATATGTGTGTGTGTGTTTTTTTAGAACGAAACTACTATTTTGTTTCAAAATTAAATACCTGCACAAATGGGAGTTTATAATTGATTAATAAAGTGTTGAAATTGCAAATTCTGGTGATAATGGAGGGAAAGATCTTTAACTAACCCTCCCATGATGTCCCCTGATGTTCCCTATAATTACTACAGTAGTATCTGCAATTTAACTAACCAAGATCTATACGTGGGGCATATATATGAAATAAGGATTTTCTTGCTTGGATTTTCTATTCTGTTGTTCTGTTTGAATGATGTACCAGGATTTTCTTGCTTAGAACTAGTCAAATGAAATTGCAACTATTCTTTTTTTAAAAAAAAAGATTTATGGATGTGTTATTTTTTAGCACAAAGATTTTAGAATAACATCACTCAAATCTCAATATATTTTAAAATAACAAATCACATTCAATTTCAACTAGTTATGAAATTATGAATAATTTTATATTTTAGGTTGTAGTTTTATATACTTAAATCATTATGTACTAAATAACTATCTGAGAAAGAAAATATTTTTTAGAGAGAAAAAATATTTTTTAGAGGGAAATATCTTTTGAATATAAAAATCACATAAATAATATTTTTTACAAAATTTAAATTTAAATTTATATGTAAAGTATAATAATTATATTAATTTTTAAAGCAAAGGACAAAATAGTAAAAATAACTCATTAATCCTCTATCTTCCTCCTTTGCTATTCTTTTAACTCCCAAACAAGGGGAGGAAATATCTTTCATTTCCCTTCCTTCTCCTCCTTTCTAAACTCCTTATATCTCTTTCCTTTCCTTTCCCTTCCTTTCCATTCCTTTCAAACTCCCAAACAAAGCCTAAGTGTCTTTTCAACTTTATTAACGTACCTATATATCATATAATTTTTAAATAACAATTTTTGTAGTCATTAAAGTGAGATAGATCAGACTTTAAACATCGAAGATATTGATATTGCTTTATGATTTTTTTTTATTGGTATTATGACCATTACTTTGAGCATGTATGGTTTTATAAAATAAAAGGTAAATCATCGTTTCCCAAAAAAAAAAAAAAAATTATGCTGTGTTATCACGGTTAAATAAAATTATGTGCCAATTTGAAAAATAATATCATAAAAAAGTTTTAATTGACATGTGTACAGTGGGATTATGATGAGTTGCTTTTGTCGCTAAAGCAATCAATTAAATCATGTCCTAATTAATTATGCAATATAGGGTCAACCTGATTCATTCTCCCAAAGAGCAAGTTGTGGGTTTCTTTAAGTTGAATCTATGTTATAAAAATTACAATGAAATGAAACCAAACTAACTAAATGCAAGATGAAAAATGACTTTAAAACCTAAATGAGAATGAAACTAATCTATATGAATTTGAATATAATTTTTGGGGGTTTTTTTGGTATGAGAAAGGAATTAAAATCCTAAGAAGGATATTAATTAAAAGCAAATCAAATAATAGAGGTTTAATTCAGTTATGATGATAAATGGGACAACTTAAGAATTGCATGGAGTGAACTTTCTTGGCCTAAATCAATTAATTAGACCAAAAGGAGATTAATGAATTTAATTACCCAATTGAACATGGGAAACCTCACCAAGCCTTAAAAACATCACTGCCAAGTAAATGAATTGTGGAATAGTAGTTGATGAGGCGTGGGTCCCGTGCGTGAGATGAATGGAAGCTGGATGAATTAATGTGAATTTGGAGGTGGGCCCGCAAGATCACACTGCGTGAATTGGAATGGAAGGGAAGAATAATTGATTCAATTAATCCTCTCCCAGCTGCATCTTTGCGTCTTCGGTCTCTCTTCAATTCTCATGGCCTCTCAGCATGTGGCGGCGTGATGCTCCCAGTAAAACCTAGCAGCTAGGATAATTAAAAGAGGAGGGAATGAGAGCTTTTTGGGTACCAACTTAAGCCCAATATGATTTAAGAAACCCAATAAAATTTTACAATTGGATTTCTTTTTAGCTTCCCTGAAAAATTATGCACTACAGGATATTCCAATATTTTTTTTTATTGGCAGAAATTAACTAAAATCATGATATCATATATTTAGAAATATTATTAAATCACAAGATAACGATCAAAATATTAATTTAAGTCCAATAATCTCATGATTAATTCAGATTTGTATTATTTCCTAAAATAGGCTAACAATCTAAATATTATCTAATAATCCCAAATTAGCCTAAAATAATCCCCAAAATAAATGAATAAGGTGGGATAAAATATATGAAAATTGGGATTTATCAGATTAACAAGTGAATCAGTTACCATTAACAACTTATATATGAGACTTATCAATGTATTATTTCTTTTGTTTTGGGCCTAAAAGTTATTCTTCCAACCATCTTTAAGCCATGTGTAAATCCGAGAGCAACACCGCATAAATTAAGAGGTAGCATAATTAATACAGGGTTGGTATAGCCTCACAGTCATTGCTATCAAACTCATGAGTTAACTATTCAAGTTAATTGTTTTTACATTTTTACTTTACAAAATTGTGTTGTGTTACTCTTAAACTCACGTTAGCTGTAAACTCAATTAAACTTGCAAGTTCACACACCGAGTTTACCGTTTTTACATTTTTAGATTATAAAATCGTGTTAACTCACTTTTAAATTTATACTAACTTTTTTTATTTGATCATGTTTAGTTATTATTTAAAATATATTTAAATCAAATTGTTTTCATTTTTTATATTTTAATTATTTAATTATACACTCTCAATACCTATTTATTAATAATAAAAACAAAATTTTACGAGTTTACAATTTGAATACACGATATAATTTTGTGTTGCTCTCATGAGGTTGTTTAAACTAATGAGTTTAACAACCTTACTTGTGGTAGCTATATTGACCAACCAACGCCATGCACAAAGAGCACTGGCCAATAAGTGTCATCCACATTAACGCTCAAGAGTGGATACTTCCTAATTCTGTAGTAATTCATTAATCGAACTACACGGTTAAATAAAGGGAAAAACATTGTTGTAGGAGAAGTGTTTTCTTATGTTACACCACATGAAATGGTGGGACTCACATATATGTATGAATTTTCATACATATATGTGGGTCCCACCATTTCATGTGTATGTAGGAATCTTCTTTTTCTCATGCAACATGAGAAAATCAAATCCCTTAAATAAATCAATCAAAATTACATAAAAGTAATAAATAAATAAGTACTTCCTCAGGCCTTTTTTATACACAACTGTCTTTCTTTTATGAGGTTGATTCTTAATATAAATATCTTTTTCCCTCAAAATTTAAACCACCTTTTTTTTCTACAATTATTAAATATATAATTTTATATTAATTATCCCCTACTTACCACTAATTCTCTTTCATCCAATCATTCATTACTTATTATCTCTCATATTTTATATTCATCTTCACTACTAGAAAATTCATTTTTTGCAGTGGAACTTTTCCTTCGCAAAATTTTTTTACAACAGAAAAATATCCGTCATAAAAATGCCCTCACAAATCAAGTTGCGACAGAAAAAATGTATTTTTCCTCACAAAATTCAAAATGTGCGAGGGAAAAACTTTCCCTCGCAAAGTCTGATATTTTGTGAGGGAAAGATGTTTCCCTCGCAAAATTAGGATTTGCGGGGGAAATTTCCCTCACAAAAAATAGGATTTGTGAGGGAAAGATCTTTCCCTCGCAAATTCTCATAATTTGCAAGGGAAAAGCAGTTCCCTCACAAAAATCAATTTATTTTAAAAAGAATATAAAAAATAATAAAATAATTTCATAAAAAATATTAAAAAATAGAAAATAAAAGAACTTGCATATCATAAAAATAAATTGTAACAATCATATGAGTTTACATAGCAAAAAAAAAAAATAAAAAAAAAAAAAATATATATATATATATATTACAAATTATAATGTTGCGACCAAAATGAACCAAAAAAAACTCTAAATAGCAGCAGTCTGGTCATCGTCACCACCAGTATCATCATCACCACTAGGAGGTAGCTCTATACCCTCGTCCTTCAATAAGGATTGGAGAAGTGCTCGCATCTCACTAATCATATCTCCTTTCACCCTCATCTTCTGTTCTTGCTCCATCACCTTCTATTCTAACGTCTTTACTCTCTTATCTTCTACAAAACCAACATTACAAAGTCGATTTATTTTTTGTACTTCATTTAAATGAATGAGGGAATAATGGTTTGCAATTGATAGCAAAAGTATTAAGTCTATCTGCAGGACCACTTCTAACACTGCTGGATGAACGCTTCAAAGACGACTTCAGTTCGTTGGCAGAAGCACTCATCCCAAAGACTCTCCCCTTCTTGTCAAATCCTCTTGCAGCCTGAATGAAGAGACTCTCGTTATCGAAATAAGAGGACGACGGGTCGCTCTGAATCTGCAAGTCTTTCTCTTGCATTAGTTGCTGATAGTTCTCCTACAAGCACAAACATACAACACAAATAGGGCATGTAAAGTGAAATAAATTGTTACTGTTTGAAGCAAATAATAAATCTAATTAATATCTCACCGCGAATTGCTGGGACTTGGCGTTAATTCAACGCTTGCCACGACCCTCAATCTCCTGGGAATTGGTCCACTCAAAGGTCGTCCAAGGAATCAATTATGCAAGAACTTTCTCAGACATTGTCTACAAACACAAATGATAACCGTTCATTAATTATTTTAAAGTACAAAATATTGAAAGCTGAAATAGAAAATAACATATACTTACAATCTTTCGTCGATGCTCACTAAATGGAATGGAGCCACCAACATATGACGGGCCATCCATTTAGAATCTATTTAATTTATTTCGTTCACTTTGCTTTAAACATTTATCGTCGGTGGTCCGTCTTTAAAATAACTGGTCTGCGACCTCAAGTTAAATTCAAGTTTTCTTTCCCTTTTCATGTCTCAATTTATATAATTTGTCTGACAACCACTTGCTTCCCTTGAAGTTATAAGCTTTTTTTAAATTTTCCAGATGATCAAGAAACCAATGAAACTTTCCCTAAAAATCAATAATAAACAATTAGTGCTCTAAAGTATAAAAGTAGTTAATCAGTTTGCATTTTGATGAGAATAAATTAATAATCATAAATCACATAACTTACTAAGAACTCATTGAATCAAGCGTCTCGATAATCTTAAGGAATTTCTATCCAACTGGCCCAAGGGTGATCGAAATTACAGAATATTTGATCCGCCATGAAATTCGTCACCGACGTATAAGGATCAAACCTGAAAATAAAGAAAATGTTGCAAATATTAGCATACAAACTAAAGGTAAAAAATCATAACATTACATGACTTACTCGGGGCAACCGACATGACGAATCCATATCTTCCCTGTTGCAGGATCAATTGTTCCCTAGGCTGGGGCGTCAGAGGAACTAGCTTCCCCGCCCTGGCTCTAAGGTGATGCAGTGTACTGAAGGAAGAAATATATTGAAAATGTAAGAACATAGATGTTTAAAGAGAACAAAATATATATGTAAATTAGTCAAAAATCATAAACTCAAAATGCTTTGCTTGCTGCTATGGATAAGTCAGAGTGAAAGGCACACCTGTACCGCCCATAATAGAGTCAGTAGTAGGCAGTGAAAATGAAAAATAAAGTGGAGGTAACTCTGAGGAAGAGCTAAGCCCTCTGCCTATAGAAGGGGTAGATGATGTCGCCCTACCCCCTCTAATAGGACGGGCCTGGCCGCTACCTCTACTATGTCTACTACCTAACGGCCTCCTGGATTCTCCATTTTTGAACATTTATAAACATGATGTCAAAATATATATAAATATAAGAAATTTACTTAATATGACATTGACTAAACAACGAAGTATATAATATAATAGGTCAAATGATGCAGAAGAGAACAATCCACACAAAATGCAACTATGGCAAATGAACAAAATAGGGTATAATCGAGTCTCAACACAAATCTTAATTAGCCAAGTAGTAAGGGGGTACCAATATTTTCCATTAATCTATTAAATCATTAAGCCTTTGCTTTTAAGTTGTCATTTCTTTTTCATTTTTTCCCTTTGTGTACTTAATTAATTAGTGTTGGTAGGATTAAATGGAGGAGATGCAACGTCTCTTAATTAATAAAAACTATTGTTATTATCTTGAATTAATTAATTAATTAACTACTATACACATTTAATTTGTACTATATACTTAGTGGTAATTTATAATCTTCTAATTGAATTATATATGCATACAAATATTAGCATTTCAAATGTTACAGTATGTTTTACTTGCTCACAAATATTAATATTTTTTATTGTATGCGCTCACAAGCACACACAATCTTATATAACCATGGCTTTCTTCCTAATTTTATTCTTTTATCCAAACATAATGCAAATGAATGTTACCTAATTTAGTTATAATTGTGGGGATGAAAAAAAGGAGAGGAAGGCAGGGGAAAAAAGAAACAAACAGTCTAGACCCCATGAATAATTTAATTAGTTGAGTATAAATTAATGAAAATTCGCATCTTGACAAGAAATTTCCCACCAACAAACACTTTGACATTTTCAAATCTTTGTAATTAAAATACTCATGACTACAATTAGTATTCGATCACACATAAAAAACTGATAAATGCAAATAAAATATAATAACAACTTATTTACAGAGAACTTAGTACATATTTTGAGATTTTCTTATACGTGACTAAGAAATTCCTTTATCTAAATACTATTTTTCCCATCTAGACCATTAATTTTTTATTTATGAGGGATGAAAAAAAAAATCAAATGCATGGTTACTCATTGAGCTAAATTATTTGTACCACGGGGTATTTTAAGCATTTCATCTTTATTAAAACACTGGTCCCCTAGAATAATTTCAGATATTTCCCTCCACATGTGTGAGCAAGTAGTCTTATTCTTAATTAAAATTCCAAGCTTCATTTATCAACAAGTCTTCATACACTATACCGAATGCCACATATATATGTTTTAGCATGACAAGGACTTTTTTCAACAAATCTTTTGCAGTTTGACATGATTATATTTTCCCTAATTAATTAAGCTACAAATTAATTTATATGACAAAATTTATCACTTCAAAAAAAGAGAAAGAAAAAGAATTTAATATCCTACTATATGAGAATCCAAATCACAAGACCCTACTATGTCTACAATTTAGTTTCACAAATATCTACCAACACAAGATCTAAGAACTTCTGAGCAAAAAAAAAAAAAAAATATGAGAAAAAAAAGATCTAAGAACTCAAAAAAAAAAAACAAAAGCTTACTCGTTTGAAGAACGGTTGAGGCGGAGAAATAAGAGAAAAGGACAGCGATGGCTCACAGCGGAGGAAGAGAATGTCGAACGGCAGTGGTCGGACAAAGTGGGGAGGAGAAACGCAAGGGGGGCGGCAAATGCGAATGAGAAATGACGGATACAAGAAGGGTGAAGGGATTTGTAATTGAGATTTGCGACGAACCCTCAAGTTCCGTCGTAAACTAGCAAAATATGATAAGTTTGCAACGGACTCATGCTTTCCGTCGCAAACATTGGTGTTTTGAGACGAGAAGCTTGTTTCTATTGCAAAAAAATGTGTTATTTGCTACAAACTATGATTTTCTGTCGCAAATAACCTTCATTTTGTGATGGAGATATTTGTCCGTCGCAATTAGCCCATTTTGAGACGGATACAATTTTTCTGTCGCAAAATGGGCTATATTGCGACGGAATTTGCCTTTTCGTCGCAAATACATTAAATTTTGTGACGGAAAATGTTCCGTCACAATTAAACAATTTTCTAGTAGTGCTTCACTCATATTTTTAACTCATTTTATCTCATCATATGCTCTTTTAATAAATATGGGCATATTTAGAAAAACATTGACATATTTATTGCTTTTAATTAAACTTAACCCCTAGTTCATTTTACACACAAAAAAAAAAAAAATTACTTATAAGAAAGACAAAAAGGAGTAGATATTAAGCTAGACAATATATTTATTACTAAGGTCTTTATTAAAAGCTGGAATCCTCTCCAGAATCAAGATATTAAAAGAAAAAGAATAAAACTTGCTAATTTTTTGTAATCTATGTAAGATATATTCTTATTATAAGGCACTAACTAACAATTTTCACAAACCAATAAAAATAGTTAAATTCATTAAATTTATCCTGAAATTTAAGTAATTTCCAGCATTACCCCTACTAATTTCAATAAACTATAATATTATATTATTTATTACTCTCTCTTACGAACATAAATGGAAAAATATATATAATGCTCTTTAAAAATAAACAATTGCCTTATAAAAAGGATAAAAAAGCACTTATTAGTTAATGCCTATAATAAGAACTAGAGGGAGTAGTTTAGAATTTGCAAAGAGCATACTTTAATTAACTCATATATACACAACTATATATCTTGTGAATATTTTAACAATAACATATGCTTTTTTTTAAAAAAAAACAATTCATTTTGTGCATGTACTGTTGATTAGGCATATGCATTTTTCATATTAGAGACAATAATGTTTAATACATTGCTGGATATTAAATAGAGACATATTTAACAATGGGTTAATTCATATTTAAACAGAAAAGTATAACGAAATATAAGGGCCCATCTGGACCATTCATCCTTAAAAGATAAAACACGCATTAAAATCTTTTAGGCAGTGGCATTTTGTATGTGATTTTGAATGTTTTTTAATAAAAAAATATTCACATGCAAGGACAAAAAAAGTCATGAGACTTAAGTTTTAGCTTAAACATTGGGGGTTCGATTCTCCACAAGTATAATAAGTTTAATACGTAGCTATGGGCCTGTTTGTTGCTACTTTTAAAAATAACTTTTGTTTTTTTAAAAGCAAAAAATAATAAAAAGTGTTTGAAAAAAATATTTTCAATGATTTATTTTTAAAAATAAAAAATAGAAATTTGCTTTTAAAAAACTAAAAATTACAACAGTTTTCATATGTTTCTTTTTCTTTTTGCTTTTTATTTCTTACTTTTTGAGGTCGTCACATGCCCCCATGGACAACACATTTCGGCATGTCAATGTCGGTGGTGGCACTTAAAAACATATTTTTTAAAACTGCTATCAAATTCTAAACAGATTTTTTTAAAAAAAAATTATAAAACTATTTTTTTAAAAAAAAAAAAAAAGAAACCAGAAACAAAGTGGCCCACATGTATTTATAAAATATACAAATTTTGATTGGTTGGGTCCTATTTATAAAATACACTTAAAGAGTGTATGAAATTTTAACTGATTTTTTAAAAAAATTTATTTATTTTTGCTTCATTTAATAACGTATAATATTTCTCGTGTTATATTAATTATTTCTCATGCAACTTTTTTCCCTTACCCATTCTCTCTCTCCCACACCAGTTAAGGCTCATCAAAGCAATTCTTTGCATTGGTTTAAATATTTTAATAATGTTTATCCCTCAAAACATTAATTATTTTAATATGACTTGAGGGGGACATTGACCTTGATTGCAGCCATGCATTTAGGCATGGCGGGCACGTACCTTCCATTGTCCTTGACACTTATTAAATTAATTAACGCATAATCACCTAATTAATCAGTTGGTCAATTATCAGTGATTAAGACTTTGTTAATTTATTTTTTATAATGATTTGATGATAGGATTCTCAAACTCATATATAACACCTCGTTATGCTTCTTTTTGTTTTAATAATTATTTGACTGGTTCTTTATTACGTCCCTCTCAAAAGCTTTCTTTGTATTTATATATAAACCCTACCTTGAGATCCTATGTTTAAAGGGTCTAATCGTTTTTATTAAAACCAATGCCTATTAATTAATTGGTACCTCACTACATTTCTCTAAGCATATACAATAAAATACTACTCCTCTGCCCCTCAATGCATAACCTAATTTGGGGTGAATTTTGATCGTAAGTGTAAGAACTTTTCTCAATTTATCTTATATTTATGATTGTTCTTTAAACTAATTTACCTAACAAATAAAATTTTATATAATCTAATGTTACAAAAGTATTTATAGAAATATCATATCACATATATTATAATTAAGTAATTTATTTAATTTATTAACTTTTCTAAATTAACGATATTTAGAGATTGATCATGTCACGTGCGTATGTCACAAGAAGGCAACAATATTTTTATTTTCAAGTTTAAAGATATGGATGTTAAAACGTTTACCAAATATACTGAATATAAAATGAGAGAATATGATCTGGTTCTCTTATCGAAAATCTCAATTGTTTACAGACAAATGCTTGTATAGGCAGAGGCTTACACATTTACTTAATAATAAAATAGTAACAACTAGATGACATTGTCCAATTTGGTTAACAACTAGTACTTTGCATCATAAGTAACAGAATGATAGCTGTGATAACAGCTGTTACTCACTACAATATTCCCCCTGCTCATGAAAACTTAATCTTTGACTTCATCATCTGCTTTAGCCATGGCTTCCAGAGGTTCAACATTGAGTTTATTTCGACAATAATAGAACAAGGCATTGGACTGTGTGTTAGAATCCAACCAAAATATATTAATAATGATAACATTATTATTATTATTATTGTTCTGTATAAAGAATACAAATGTCTAGCCACAAGGGACTAGTTCACGTCTATATATAGGATCTATTCTATACTTTAGGAAACCTTGATGATATCAATGAGGGGTAATACCACCTAGGTTCTAGAGATCAGAGTGCTACACAAAGGTAGCTATGGCCACAGAGGGGGTGAGGTGTGTGCAATGTATAACTGAATGTAGAATAGATGAAAAGTAAGTCCTCATACTTGGTGGGTAATCTTCTATTTATAGAGATTACCTAAGGTTTCCTTATCTTGGAGGGCATGCAAGAGAGGCGCCTCCATGTTCTGACATTTTCTGCCCCTTCGTTAGTGTGTGCTTGCTCCACTACTCGGTATGCCTGCTCTACTACCTGTACTGTCCGTTATTATAGGCATGATTAGTGGAGATTAGTGTTTTACCTATTTAAGGGAGTCCTAACAGGAGGCCTCCTCATTGGGCCTATACCCAGACCCATTTTGCCATCCTGTAATAGTTGCTCCCAAGCTCGGCCATCTCAGGCTTCTGAGATGCTGAGGTTCAAAACTCCTCTGCTCTGGCTCACCCAGGTTATAAACCCCCTTTCGAGCTACTCCCTTAACTCGGATTTAAATACCCCAGAAATACCCTACCTTGGTCACGTATTAAATTACCCTCAGCTTAAGATGGTTAGGCTTGCCCCCTGACATACTTGCCAACTTATTTGTTTGACTTTTTTATTGTCATGGTAGCCGGGATTACCTTCTCCTCACCTCTTCCGAGTTACCTGCTTGTATCTCAGACAAACTTTGGTATACCGGTATATCATGTTCCTTCCTCCGCCCCACCCAATCCGGGGTGCCATGAGAACTTGCATAGTCATGACCCTTCAACAACCGTGAGAGCTAAGCGCGTCGCAGCAAATGACCACCTTTCCACCTTAGCATCCGTGCCAGTCGCCATTGGTTTTCGTGCGTGTTTAATGCTCACATCTCTTCTTATCAGCCATGATTACGCCTTTTAGGTTTTCTCCTCCCTTAATTCTTGCACCCGCTGACATCAGCAGTCCTGTCTTTTCAAATTCACGACTTTTGGCGCCTATTAAACGCGACGGTTCCTCTTCTCCCCTCCTATATAACCTAAAATTTCACACTGCTTCCCATTTTTACGCTTTCAAACTTTCCCTGCTACTGAAGAAGACATTTCTCTTGCCTTTCTTCACAAAGCTTCTTCTTCCTCCAAAAGCTTTTCTAAACCAAGTAACGTTTCTTTTACTCCTTTATTGATTTCGCTCTTCTCTTTTTATTCAAACTTTTCTTTACCACCATTCTTCTCTTCTCATTTTTTCTTACTGGAGCTTCCATTCCTTTGGTTTGGGTAGCTCTTTCTGCATAACACCTTTCTGGGTTAGGACTTGTGCCTTTGAGCAACCCTTTGAGCTTGTCTCTGAACATCCATGGACCAAAACCCAGATAACACTCCCCTAGATGTGTATGGTAGACCCATTCCTGAAGAGGATTGAGAGGTAGTAGATAGGGTTTTAGACAAAACAACCTTTTGGTTGTGGGCCGTTCGTCGTTCTGAGGAATCTCGAAAGGCTGACGTGCTCCAACCTGCTGGGGGTGTAAGTAAAAAAGCCTCTCACAAGCCACCACATCCTCCTCCTTCCACGGCTGTCCCAATATCCTTAGCCCAACCCATCAACATCTCTACTTCACCCTCAACAGCCCTACCACCCCCTTCTGCTTCCTCTCCCGAACGCCCATGTAAGCAGTGTTGTTATGAGTATATAACTCTGGCCCAACTCAGTCTTTATGGAGAAGCCGAGATTGCACTGCTAAACTATGACCATGACGTGGAATGTACCCCGGCTTCAGCCGTTTCCAGACCGACTTCTCCAATCCGCAGTCCAACGCCTTGCGATGCCTGTTATCGCAAGAATTTTGAACTCAACAAACTTGACCACGACTTAGAGGCCTAGATGGTGCTGGTCACTTGTCCGCATAACCCCATCTCGGTCGCCAAGTCCGACGCCAATAAGGCCGCTAAACCATCTGCAGCCCCTTCTAGCTCAAACCGAGGTATATTTCCTCTAACCCATCTTCTTTTTATTTGCATATAGGTATAGATGGTGTCTTCCTAACGTCTCAGTAGCCCGTCCGCTACCGAGGTCACCCCCTCTCCGGGGCATTACCTGATTAGTGATGAAGTTACCTCAATCCGAAGTACCATGACCCCAAAGGAATTTAAGGGTCCTAACTGTTAGTTCTCAATGTGTTTTGATGATAACTAGCAATTGTAAACTTGATATGAAGTTTGTTTTCGGCAATATGAAAATCTCACTGTCAAAGGCAAACTCGAGTTTAGGTATGTAAACTCGAGTTTGAGGGTTGACAGAAAGCTGGTTACTTCTGCGAAGAAAGCCAAACTCGAGTCTGGATTCCTAAACTCCAGTCTAGTCCAAACAGAAAGACACTCAAGTTCCAGGCCAAGTTATAAACTCCAGTCTAGAGTTACAAACTCCAGTCTAGACCAAACAGAAAGATTTGAATAGTTTTAGCTCAAACATAAACTCGAGTCTGTCATTGTAAACTCGAGTTTAGGACAAATAGAGAAACACTCGAATTTCTACCATCTTTCTAAAACTCCAGTCTGTCTCCTAAACTCCAGTCTAGAAAATCACGAACTTAGGCTTGTTCTTCAAACATAGATCCAAACTCGAGTCAGTCACTAATTGACTCGAGTCTAGGAGCAGGACCAAAATTCCATGCCAAGTCCAAAGCCCGATAGTTCTCTCTGTAAAAGCCAAACTCGAGTTAGCTTTTACAGACTGCAAGTTTAGACCTCTAATCAACGGACATGCTTTCTGGATGAACCCCAAACTCGAGTCTGGAAGAACAAACTCGAGTTTGCATCGGGGATTTTGAAAAATCAAATGATGTTGATTTGCGAAATCTTAATGGGTCTTCCTGAAATTATTTCATGATATGATATTATTGTTTCTAATGTCCTTGATGAAGTTTTGAGTGTTTTTCAGCTAAGGTTTAGCCAAGATCAAGGTGAGATCAAGATCCAGAATAAGTGCATTAAATGAAAAACCAAGAATAGGGCTGATTCTTCCCCCTTATCCCAGATGTTCAGTTCAGATCGTTGCAACACATTAAGATCACTTCAAACGGTCGAATTAAGATCATGGAATGGCTAAAAATCTGGAAGACGTTCTGCAACAACTAAATTCCAAGATTCCAGCTAAGAATTCAAAGAACAGAGCAAAATATGCTACTGCCATTTTTCCAGAATTGCAGTTGAACATTAGAGAAAGAATTGCAACGGCTAGCTTATCCATTCAGTCTATAAGAGGCTGTGAAAACTCAAAGCAAAACACACAACGAAGCTATCTTGATTATACTTTGAAATTTGAGTCTGTATTGTTATTTTCAATCTGTTCTTCAGTGTTTATCCTTATCTACTCTTTTGAGAGTTTGTAAATTTTTGAAAGCATTTGTTTGTGAGAACTCAAGGTTGTGGAACCTGTGAGTTGGGTTGTTCAATCACAAAGTGTAAGGGGGAGCAAGTCCTAGGTGATTAGGATTGTGTCTGGTCTTCATTGTTGTAATTGAAAATCTGTTGAATTAGTGGAAACACCCAGAAGGTATCTGGGGACTGGACGTAGGTCAAGGTTGAGACCGAACCAGTATAAATTCTGTGTGTCTAAGCTTTTCTTTTTCCACTCTTTTATTATCCATTTCTTAAGCTTCATTTTTAAGAGTTGAAAAGAATTTTTAAAATCCCCAATTCACCCCCCTCTTGGTGATTTCTTCCACTTTCACTAACTTCTGTGATGGCGACAGTTACACTGCATGCCTACCCCTACCCTTAAAGTCTGTTGCCTCCTGGAGGACGGGAAGTTCTGAGCCTCATTTCTTTCTCATGTACTGGGATATCATTACCCGAGGTATATTTCATTTCGCTGCATGTACGAATCCCAACAGTTCACTTTCTCTTTCACATCCAGGATTATATCACATAACTCTAACAATATGACATTGTTATCCTAAGGAGGAGGACCATTTTGATGAGGAAGCGGGGGTTGAATTCGTCTTTCGAGTCCTTACCATCCTCCCCTCCTATGAAGAACACCACAAGGACACTAAGTAAGAAAAAAAAATCACCAAACAAATTCTAAATCTAAATAAAGGGAAGTGCAAATATTACAATATTTAATTTGCCACAACCTTAAAAAATTTTAAAAAAAAATTAGAAAATCAACAAAATATACATGGAACATTCGGGCTTTGATACATAAAATGTAACACCTCAAACCAAACAACCAAATAATTAACTAAAGTATTTTAAATATCACCAATAAGAATGCTCAACATCCAAATCACCAAAATACAAAATTAGTTCAACTAAAATCCACATTACAGTGTCAAATTAAATTACTAAAATTTTTTAGTAAACAAAATGAAATGCAAAAGTCTTAGGTCATAGTAAATCAAAATGATATAACATGAGCTCTAGGAACACAAAAGAGCCTTCAAAACTTATTCCATAGGTGCATTCTCTTACTCCCTACTAGGACAATCGCTTGAAAATGTCAATATAAGGGATGAGATCTACATATCAGTAACTACTAAAAGTTTCTACTGGCAAACCACATATAATAAAAAGAAGGAACTAGTTATGTATATATTTGTATGTACCATAATCCTCATACAAAACAATTACAAATTTAACATAATTATGTCAATCTGTATTTTCATCACAATATGTACTATACAATTATGCAAGATTTATCATCCCTTATATCACTAGCTATCCTTTATACGGTTGATTGGAGCCATAAGTTAACATATAGTCTAACAAAAACCCATCCATTTGACGATATTGCCTCAAACTTACCATTTCTTAAGATACACCCAACAAAAGGTGTAGAGCTTAAGTCTAGAATAAAGCTCTCCTCCTTAAAAAAAAACATAACTAAGGAGGTGTCATATGTTTCATAGCTTCAATGCAATCCCGACCAAAGGAAAACATGGAAGAAGGGGCTCTGACAAGTGTCATCCATTATACACCAAGTGATGACTTATCACATGGTAAGAGATCTCATTACACAAATTCTTCCTTACTCCAACCCAACACAAATGCAATACCATGACAATTATATTGAATCATTAATAAATATAATATCACTATAAGACAAGGTTCAGTAAATTATACTTTCATTTGTATCAAATATAACATATTTAAACATGTAAAAAAAAAACAATAATCCACCAATACATTAATTATAATTATATTATTGACTTTGTGAATAAAATGAGTTATAAAGAAATTTATTTGTAACATTACTTACTTGAGAATTTGATATAGATACGCAAGTGTATATATTTTTCAAAGAAAGTCACTCACCATCAAAATTCAATACATTTGTGTGTGCAACATGAGGGTGTACACAAGTGTGTAAGTATGTTTTATTTAATATAAACTGAGAATAGAAGTTGTCCAGGTTTCATAATAGAAAGATTTTTAATGAGAGGCCAATTACGCATACAAGTATTTTGTTTTAAATGGCAAGTAGGTACTTTTTCCAAACCATGAAAAAGCACATCTATTTTATTATTAGGAATTAATGTTTCTCATGTTGCATGAGAAATATTATCTTATGTCACACACATATGAAATGGTGGGACCCCCCCACACACACATACATATGTGTGTGTGTAGGGGTCTCACCATTTCATGTGTGTGTAGGAAATTTAGTTTTCGCATGCAACATGAGAAAACTAAAACCCTTATTATTATTATTATTATTATGCCAATTGAAAAAGCACATCCATATCTACAGTTTTCTTTATGTATAGGCACAACATCAAAATAATTAAATAAAATAAACATGAAAGGGGTTCAAGCAGATATTAAAGAAGCTTGATGATTGAGCACTACAAAAAAATTTCGGACTACCTAAGGAATTATCGACAGAAAATTTTTTGTCAGAAATTACTGACGGAATTGTGGGTAATCTCTGATGAAATTTTTTTAGTAGGTAATTTTATGGATAATATGAGGTTTTTTGGTAGTGTAAAAAGACAAGGAATAGATCCAATAAATAGAGGTGTGTGCGCGTGTATGAAGAGAAGAGGCATTCTTGAGTGAAAGTGGGCCATGAGAAAATTAATAGAATGATATATTTATATTTACTCACATAGTTGAAGCTTGTGCGCCAGTGGACTGGTGGAGAAAATATGGTGAAGGAGAGATGAAAAGCCATCTGGCAAAACAGTAAGGAAAAATGAAGAAAGAAAGATAAGGAATAGGAAGAAGACAATGTGCAGTGAAAATGAAGGAGAGAGGGAGAGTAACTGACCAAAGTGGAAAGATACAGTATTTATTATAGGCGAGAAAATTAGAATTAAGGTTTTTTTTCTTATTTAAAATAATAATATATATTTGTTTTTCAAAAATCTTTTTATGTTCTGTTCTTTTTGTTAGAACTATATATATATATATATATATATATATATATATATTAATTGTTAATTTATTAGATATTCTTTTTTTTTTGCTCTGAAACACATCTCATATATTACTAAAACACAGGGGGAATAGTTCCACAATACAAATACACGCATCAGACACGACATAAATACATACTGATACACAGCAATAGAAACGGAGTGCAGAACAGAGAACAAGTAGCCAGACATAAATAACAAACTGATACAGAACAGCCTAGCCAGTGACAGACGAAACATAATACATAGAAACATATAACAATGGAAAAACAAAGGAGGCAGCATATCAGGGAGGGATGAGAGGCAGTCTATCTTCGGTCACATCCTCAGCCTCCAAGATATCCAAAGCTAGAAGAGAGTTCAAAGAGGGTGTTGGTGATGACACCCACCCGGATGGGTACACCCCTTTATAAGCACTAGCTGCCATCGAGTCAGCTACACGGTTACCCTTGCGAGAAGTAAAAGATAAAGAAAACCCAACTTTGGATGATAGGAGACCAATTATATCCTGAAGATCACTTCTACATCTCCACTCAATCAGATCTGGCTCCCGAGCTTCCACACTTCTAATCAAGGAAAGGCAATCTGATTCAAAGATAACTTTGTCATGCCCTAAATCCATTGCAAGCATCATAGCCTTCTTCAAAGCTAGCGCCTCCATCATGAAAGCCGAAATTGATTTGATCTTGTTAACAAACCCCCACTGAAATTGGCCCATAAAATCTCTACATACTATCCCAATTGCAGCCCCTTTGTTGGGTGAGAAAGAGCCATCACAATTAACTTTAAGGAAGCCAGGTTTAGGAGGGGACCAGACCGATCTCTGTAAGTCACTACTGGTCTATGCAACAGTTGTTGTTTTCTGATTATCCAAGCTGGACAGGAATTCAGAATTTCAGTTGCTAGCTGATGCTATGACAGCCAGGGGATTAGGGTCCACATGATCAAAGACCTTTGCATTCCGATGCTTCCAAATGAGTCAGAGGGTCCAACAAATTAAGAAGATGTCTTGAGGCTTTAGCTGCTGCATATCTGTGAGATTTAACCACCATACATTAAAATTACATATATTGGATGTATCAAACTTACCACCAAGCCTGCTCCCAAACCAAATGCACCTTGTCCATGAGCAATGAAAGAACAAATGCTCTATGGTTTCTTCTTCCTCTGAGCAGATGGGACACAATAGTGTTCGGGATCTTTTATGCTTATATAACGCTGAATTGACTGCTAAGGCGTTACTTAGAATCCTCCATAGAAATTGCTGCACTTGAGGGATTGTCTTAATGCTCCAAATAGACTTCTAGCATTGATTGGTCACAACTACAAATGAACTCGCCTTGCTGCCTCCCCCTATAGCTCCTTGGTTCTTGCCAGCTAGATATCCCAATTTAACTTGATAATCTCTATTTTTGGCCTTCATCCATACAAGTTTGTCTTCAAGACCGTTGCCGGGAATATTTATGGCATATATAGTAGCTTTAACATCGGCTGACAGATAGTTATGAATTAGACTAAGATCCCACGAGCCATTGGAGATAAGATCACTCACTTTCCCATTAGCCACAAGAAGGTCAAGAATGTTTGCTGGTTTATCAGGGAAAACAATGTCTGGTACCCATTTATCCTCCCAAATCCGAATGTTAGAGCCGTTACCAACATCCCATCTGAGATCCTGTTTAATAAACTCCCTTCCTTCAAGCAGACTTGACCAGCACCAGGATGCTTTGTACCCCTTTTTTGCCGTAGAAAAATTCCCTTTTGGAAAATAGACACTTTTCAATACTTGGGCCTATAAATCATGGGGTCTAGACATCAATCTCCAGGCTGATTTTCCAAGCAGAGCATTGTTGATTAAGACCAAATCCCGAAATCCCATACCCCCTAAATCCTTCCCATTAGTGAGAGTATCCCAGGATTTCCAATGTGTTCTTTGACCAAAAGCATTCCCATTCCACCAAAATGTGGCAATAAGATTATTCAATTCTTGGCATGTTTAAAGGGAAATTTAAAACAATGCATGGGGAAAATCAGAATGGATTGCGCAACCGCTTTGATCATTACCTCACGTCCAACATATGAAAGAAGGGAGGGCCCCCATCCTTGAAGTTTACTAAGCACGCGTTCCCGGATATATGCTAGTGCTTGGGTTTAAGTCTTACCCCATATGCTTGGGATGCCTAAATATTTCCCAGGGTCGTCAGTGCCAGGAACACCCAAAATGTTGCCCACCATTAGTCTCACATCAGTTGGAGTATTGGTGGAAAAAAAGATGCTGGACTTGTCTCACATGTGTTCACTTCATCTCTTTCTTTTTCATCACGGTGAACAGTAACATAACGGTGAGATATGACTTTTGCTGCAAAATGGTAATCACGTGTGTATTTTTGCTCAAAAAAAAAACATATGGTGTTGGATGCTCTCGAGGATAAATCACATGTGTATTTTTGCTCTTTTACCCTAAAATAAAATAAAAAGTTAAGAAATTATACTATTTTCTCCCATAAAAATACTATTTATCCTTTATATATAGCATATGATTTTATAAATTTTATATTGTCACTAAAGTCACGCATGAAATGCATCTAAGAAATAATAATTATTTATGATATATAAATAACCTATAATTTTAATTAAAATCCACAAAGGAATTAAGAAAACCTGCAATTAATTTCATGCATCTATTTATTTTTCACATAGAAAATGGGATATTTGTGCTATGATGTGATAGAAGGATTGACTTTACCTAAGAGATATTAAATCCCTTATCACACAGTCCAATTAACAGGAGAGTACAAAAAGAAATCAAAACATGTGGCGTGAGAAAATTGCAATATAGCTTTCATCACCAAACCATTTTACAAAAGCATAAAATTTTAAGGTTTGTTTCATTCTATTATGTATTTTTATGTTCTTACAATAATTTTTTAAAATAATTTCCAAATCAAAAAATAAAAAATTATGCGAATCATTATTTTAAAAAAAATTAAAATGGTGAAGTGAAGGATGGAAGAATGATTTTTAACATTTACATAATTTCCATTAATGAAAATATAATGTTATTTATCTATTATCTAATTTTTTTCCTTTTTTTTTTTGGGGGGGGGGGGGAGGTAACAAAATATATGATTAAAAAATTGTTCTCATTTTTTAAAAATTTGTATAATGGGTAACCAAAACATAAGTTGAAACAGTTTTTTCATTTTTTCTAAAACAAAAAACTGGTTTGAAAATAAGAAATCAAACAGTCCCTAAGTAATCTATGCATAGTTAATTTTTTGTATTCTATACAAATAGCTCCTTTTTTTTTCATATTGTATGCAAAACATGATATTCATGCTAATTTTCTACATATATATATCAAATTGTTGGGGTCCATGGGTGAAGATTTTTATGACTTTATGATGAAACCCAAGTTCTGAAATTTAGAACATATTGACCCAACCAGTCAGCAAACCAATCCAGCCGAGATCAACGGTTTGATTTTTTTTTTTTTTTTTTTTTGCCTTCTTTAAATCGTTTTTTTAAAAAATTTTTTTTAGAATTTCATTTTAATTATCCTGAAAATCTTCAATTTCTCACGAATTTTACCATAGATTAGCTCTAATCTGAGCCATGTGCCCTTGACTCAGCATCCGACTAACTTAGTGACGAGTCTGAATTATTTAAGAAACTTGTGAAAACAAATACAAGGTGGTTAACAATTACCATTACATGTGTAAAGTACTTTATTGAAAGCACTATAATATATTTATGCTTTCACTTGCATGATTGGTCATCACATGTCTTATTCCTCTGAAGTGTATATAATTCACTTTCCTGCCACATGTCGACTCGCTCAAAATAATTAGGCGTGCTCCAAGTTTATTTTTATTACAGATAAAGCTTTTTCTTTTTCTTTTTAAAAAAAGATAATACTAAAAGTTATCTTTTTTAACACTGAGGAACTTGGAATCCAAGTATTAAGGCTTGAAGCCTCGAATCATGAGGATTAGATTGGCAACGTATTTAATTAGAATCTTCCCCTATTTATAAACACAATCTCAATATCTTTTTGAATTGTCAAGGATTTTCAAATTTTCTATCTTTGGCTATTTGTAGAAGACATTTGAGAGGTTGGATCAGATAAAGTTATAGTCTTTTAATGCATAATTAGATTGTTATTTTTAATTTCATGTTAAAAAAAATGATTTAAGGGTATTATGACTTTATGGCAAAGTACATTGGTAAAAATAAATTATTGTGTAACCGAAAATATATTGAACTCGAATTTAATTTTGAGTCATTGGTTGACCCTCTTATTCCTAGTGAGATATCCAATGATTTTTTTTTTTATACAAAAATTTTAGGAAAGGGGTTGGGTTCACCCATGATCCAAAGCCAAGGCAGAATTTCCTTTTCTCCTAGATGATACCAATGTTAGGTAGGGTGAAGGTGATACCAATGTTGGGTAAAACGAGCTGTCTATTACCCTCAGACGTTTACTTAGGCACCCAAGAGCTAGGATGCCTCCCCCAGCGTCTTGACCAACTTCAGGATCGAACCCCTTCCTTTTGGTGAGAGTGTCTGACTCCTTTGCCAGTTGAACCCAAGGACAAGGACGAGGGTAGATATCCAATGATTTGGTCTTGATAAAATTGGGACGATATAAGAGATCTAAAAGATTGCACATGGCAGCCCAAGGATATAGTTACAACCAACAAGGAGGGGGATTATTGCCAAAGCCCAAAGCCCATACACTTTTTTGTTATAAAAGCCCATATAAACTGGGTTTTCTTTGGCCGAAGTCCTTGAAATTTGATCATAATTGTACCCAAAAGCAATTAAAAAAATAAAGAAAAAGAAAAAGAAAAGCAGAGAGATGGATACTCAAATTAATAAATATCTTGGTCTAATAAAGTACTTGTCTTAATACTTAATACCAACAACCATTGGGAACAAGTGGAAAAGAACTTACTCTTTCTTAACCATGTCCTTGGTTTAAGGTGTGAGAATGAAGAAAATAATATTGAAAGCTTTTTTCCCCACGGCAGTAGGTCTACCGTGGAGTGAAATCCAAATTAATACCGAATGTTTTGGTGAACTGAGTGAAATACCAAAAAAAAAAAAAAAATAGTTGTCTTAATGGATAACTCATTCCAACATGAAACATGGGCACAAAAATCATGTATTTTTCCCATACAAAATTTAAACAGATTTGTTCATTAGTTGTAATAATTATTCCTTCCAGTCCTTAATACTATAGGAGCCAGCTAATTAGTTTAGTTTTCCAGTATTAAGAAAATTAGTTAAATTAATTATTTGTTAAATATTTGTATTAATTGAGCTGAAAGCAAGTGCTGGAATATTATTCATAATTTAAGGTTATACCTTAACTATAATAACGTAAGGTTTGGTAGCAGATACAACCCATAATTTCTCACAATATTCTTCTACTTCACTTACAGACTTGAGCTCTGTACCTTCTCTTCGATCCAAAGCTACCAAAGTCTTTCCCTTCTCATCAAACTTCACTCCCACAGGATCATCTCCTAAACTTATACTTTATTATTAGCATTCTCAATATTCTATTACTGCTCATACGTACCCCAAAATCTCCATTTCTGTTTCTCTTTATGTTATCTGGTGGCCTTTCAAGTGCAGCAAATAGTTCTGAAGCGTAAATGTTTGAGCCTTTGAGCCAAAACTTGTTAATCTTTCTTGAGCCAAAGAAACACCATTTGCAAATGCTAAGTCTTGTAGCAAGATCTCAACTTTCTTAGTGTTCGGATCATATTTCACCAATCTTCTTCCTGTTTTATCTCCAGTTTGAAATATCATTTTAACTTCCCTATCTTAAAGAGGAAACCAGTTAATTAAACTAAAATGATTGTATTAAGTTTTCATTATATGAAGAATCTATATATAAGAAGTTCCCGTATTTGAATCTTGGCATATGATTATGATTAATTATAATATAAACTAATGCTTCAATTAACAGAGCACATTACTTAAGTTGTTAGAATATTTATTATGTTATAACAAACTTGTTAAGTCACATTGTTTATTAGTTACTTTGTGGATGTAAGTACTTAGTTAGTTAGACTTTATTTGCTTTGCTCTCTGTATATAAGAGTCCTGTTCTGTACATATCAATTCAATTAATGAGAATGTTAATTTTTTCTCACATATCTTTGTTTTTCTCAGTTTCAATATTGTATTATGATATCAATTTCTTTTCCCAAACACTTCCGGGCCTCTGACTTTCCTCTTCTCTTTCTCTTCGGCATCGAACACATCGACCTCTCCTTGGTGAGCCTGTTTCGATTTGCCATCTGATCTGTTTCATTCGATTGATTCCCTTCGCCATCAAAGACATGAACTCTTATTGTTCTTGTCCTTGTTTCTGATTTGCCCTTTGATTCTTGGTTTATCAAGAATCATTTACTTGCTCGTTCTTGATTTCTGTCTTGTTTTTTATTTTACTCTTGATTTCTTCCGGCGATTATGTGATTTCTCTCTCGCCTGGAGATTCTCAACCTTGTTCCTCCAATTTGCCATTTGATTTCTCGATTTGCTCATTTCTGCTTTCCCTTTGATGGCTACCGAGAGTTCATCGTCGGTTTCTTCTCAAGCTATGATTCAAGATCCTTCCAATTGCTACTATATGCATCCTAATGAGAATCCTTCTTTGATTCTCGTCTCTTCTCCTCTCATCGGTACCAATTATCATCACTGGGCCCGAGCCATGCTGCTTGCTCTCATGAGCAAAAATAAACATAAGTTTGTTGATGGTACTTTGTAGACTCCTACAGTTTCAGATCCCTTGTTTTCAGCTTGGCAATGTTGCAACACCATGGTCCTGACCTAGCTCCTTCGCTCAATTTCTCCCTCAATCAGTCAGAGAGTTATCTGGCTCAACCGTGTAGTCGACGTATGGAATGATTTAAAGGAGCGCTTTAGCCAGACTAATGCCTTTCGTGTTGCTGAGCTCCAAGATGAAATCTTCCTCATCCGGCAAGGTGATTCCATTGTCTCTCATTATTTTACCAAATTGAAGATTATTTGGGATGAACTACTCAATTTCCGTCCCATCCTTGCTTGTTCCTGTCCCTCCAAGGAATACTTTTGTCAGGATTACGTTATATGATTTTTGAAAGGGCTGAATGATCGGTTTTCCATTGTCCGGTCTCAAATTCTGTTAATGGACCCTCTGCCTTCCATTAACAAGGCATTTTCTCTGGTTGTTCAACAAGAGTGAGAACTCATGGGTGTCTCTGAGCTGACTGTCTTTCTTACTCGTGCAGATTCTGCTTCCACTCACTAGTATGCTCCTCAGTCAAAATATCCTCATAATTCTAAGGTCTGTACTTACTGTGGCAAGCCCAGACATATCATTGAGACCTATTACAAGAAGTATGGCTTCCCTCCTGGCTACAAGTCTCGTACGAAGGGTTCTATGAATAATGTGGTAACATCTTCTCCTAATCCTTCAGTTGGTATTTTCTCTTCGACACCTGCTACTGCTAATCCATTTATTAGTCAAGATCAATATAATCAATTACTTGCTCTATTGCAACCTACACATATTGCTGATCTTGTTCCTATTGCCAAACCTGTTGCCACTCCTTGTGTCAACCAACTCTCTGCACCACACTTGATTCCAAATATCAATTCCCAGCGTATGTATAATATTCTTGCCTTTGATTCCTCTAATCATTGGATCCTTGATAGTGGTGCTACTACACATGTTTGTTATTCCTTAGATTTGTTTAGTTCATATTCGAATATTTCCCCTATTCATTTAACTTTGCCTAATCAATCTGTCATTGTTGCTAGCATCTTTGGCATTATCAAAATCAATGCCTATGTTACTCTTACTGATGTCCTTTATATCCCCACTTTTCATTTCAATATTATCTCAATTTCTCAAATGGCTCACGATCTTTCTTGTGTTTTCCTTTCCTCTGCTTCTCATTGTCTTATACAGGATCCAAAGACATGGACAATGATTGGTTCAGCTGAGCTTTCTCAAGGCTTATTCAAGCTACGTAGTCACTTACCTATGGAAGTTAGTGTTAGTTTTGTTTCCAAATTCGTTTCCCCTTTTGATTTGTGGCATTTCAGACTTGGCCATTTGTCTTCCCCTGTTTTGAATGTTTTGAAGCAACAATGTCCTATCATTTCTTGTAATTTTTCTGGTGCCTGTGATGTTTGTCATTTTGCAAAATAGAGAAAAACCCCATTTCCCATCAGCATATCCAAATCTGTTTCTTGTCTCCATATGTTACATGCTGATATTTGGGGACCTTATAAACTTTCTTCAACACATGGCTATTGCTATTTTCTAACTGTTGTTGATGACTTTACACGTTATACTCGGGTTAGTCCTTTAAAAGCTAAATCTGAGGATCGAAATGCTTTGCAATCTTTTCTTATTTTCCTTGAAAATCAATTTGCTCACAAAGTTAAATTGTTCGCATTGATAATGTAGTTGAATTTCAAATGTCTTCTTTTTTATTCTTCCAAAGGAATTTTACATCAAACTTCATGTGTTGAAACTCCCGAGCAAAACAGTGTTGTAGAACACAAGCATCAACACATTTTACATGTTGCTCGAGCCTTAATGTTTCAATCTCATTTGCCTTTGTCTTATTGGTGTTATGTTGTGTCCCATGCTATCTATATTATTAATAGACTTCCCACTCCGGTTTTAAACAATCAATCTCCATTTTTCTTACTTCATAATACACTTATTCTGGCTGGTACTAATATGCTTGAGATCACTCGCATTAAATCCTTTCTTGACAACACCTTCAAGATTAAGGATCTTGGCAAGCTTAAATTCTTTCTTGGCCTTGAGAATCTCCTAATTCGTTCTACTACTGGTATCTCTTTAAATCAACGCAAAATTGCTCTTTAATATCCTTGATGATGCAGGTTACTTGGGTTGTAAACCACTTTCTACCCCTATAGCTCAACATAGTAGATTGTCCAAAGACATTAGTACATTACTTACTGATATTGCTCCTTACAAACGTTTGGTTGGGCGTCTTTTGTACCTCACTACCACACGATCTGATATATCCTCTGTGGTTCAACAACTGTGTCAATTCACTCATGCACCTACTGATGTTCACTATCAGGTAGCTCTTCGAGTCTTACGATACATCAAGAAGTGGCCCAGTAAAGGAATTTTCTTTCCCACTTCTTCTAATTTACAGTTGCGTGCTTTCAGTGACTTTGATTGGGCTGGGTGCCTCGACATACTTCGCTCTTTATTCGGTTATTGTATTTTTCTTGTCGATTCTTTGGTTTCATGGCGTTTTAAAAAGTAGACCACTATTTCTCTTTCTTCGTCTGAGGCAGAATATAGGGCCATGGGTTGTGTTGCTCTAGAGATCCAATGGTTGCTTTATTTACTTTACAATTGCGTGCTTTTAGTGACTCTGATTGGGCTGGATGCCCCGACATACTTCGCTCTTTATCTGGTTATTGTATTTTTCTTGTTGATTCTTTGGTTTCGTGGCGTTTTAAGAAGCAGACCACTGTTTCTCTTTCTTCGTCTGAGGCAGAATATAGGGCCATGGGTTGTGTTGCTCTAGAGATCCAATGGTTGCTTTATTTACTTTACAATTGCGTGCTTTTAGTGACTCTGATTGGGCTGGATGCCCTGACATACTTCGCTCTTTATCTGGTTATTGTATTTTTCTTGTTGATTCTTTGGTTTCGTGGCGTTTTAAGAAGCAGACCATTGTTTCTCTTTCTTCGTCTGAGGCAGAATATAGGGCCATGGGTTGTGTTGCTCTTGAGATCCAATGGTTGCTTTATTTACTTATTGATTTGCAGACTTCCAATTCCTCTCCTACAATGCTTTACTATGACAATCAGTCCGTCATTCATATTGCTTCAAATCCTACCTTCCATGAACGCACCAAACATCTAGAGATTGATTGTTATTTTGTTTGAGAAAAGGTTCAAGCTGGGCTTATTCGACTACTTCTGGTTCGCAGTACTAATCAACTTGCTGATATTTTTACTAAATCCCTTGATCTGCAACCCTTTCATGGTTTTTTATCTCACCTTGGCTTAATCAATATATTCGCCCCAGCTTGTTTGGGGGGGGGGGTAACAGAGCACATTACTTAAGTTGTTAGAATATTTATTCTGTTATAACAAACTTATTAAGTCACATTGTTTATTAGTTACTTTGTAGATGTAAGTACTTAGTTAGATTTTATTTGCTTTGCTCTCTGTATATAAGAGCCCTATTTTGTACATATCAATTCAATTAATGAGAATGTTAAATTTTCTCACATATCTTTGTTTTTCTCAGTTTTAATATTGTATTATCAATACATATACGACTCTTAGGCAAGACAAACAGATAACTTACTTTTGAACCATATATAAGAGATTTTAATCGCTATATACTACCTCTGATCATTAGAGTTAGATGAGGATTGGATTTAATCTTAAATATAAAATATAAGACCCTAATTCGTTTTATCTTCAAAATTGATTTTATTTTCTAAAACATCTTTATTGATTACAACACATTGAAGAGTTTTTATCTACACATAATCATGATGAAAAATAATATTTTAGGAAAATTAACATATATTTATTATAGATAATTAACTTCCTTAATGAGTCTACCCAAATTAATTAATTAGTTCTCATAGTAAAGACAAGAGATAGTATAAAGCAAAATAACTCCTTATCCATCTATCTTCTCACTCAAATAATTAAATCTTGGCTTTTCACTCTCCTCTCCATTGTTCATTAATTCACTAATTTAGTGACAAATATTTCATCATCGGTCACTTGGTCAAATACACCTAAGGTTAAATTAATCGTAGATGATGTACACCCTACTATTTTAATAAGATATATACATGACTTTGACCATAGCTTTATTTGTGAATAGTGATTAGAATTATATGATTTCACAATATTTAATTCAGTACAATCTATATATTGAACTTTAATTTATACCACCTCTCTCTCTTATCCTTAGTATAAGATTCACTTTAATGAAGAAATTGAATTGAATTATAGAGTAGATCATATATATATGAACACATACTTTTGTTCTAGTTTTATAAGTTCATATATAAACACATACTTTTGTTCTGGTTTTATAAGTTTTATAAGTTCATCATGTGTATTTTATACACCTCCAAAAAACATAGGTGCATCTTGGATAAAAACTTATATGCATTTTTACACTTTTACCTCATTTCCCCCCCCCCTCTATCGATTCATGGGATGTCCTTTATGCTCCCTTTCCATTGGTTTCTTGTCTGTCAGTTCGACAACGTCCACTTCAACTGAGTCTCTTTTAATCAATCTTCTGTCCCATTAATTCCATATGCATTCATTCTTCCTTCTGTCTCTTGATTTTATGCGATTTGAAAGCATCTCATGTATGCAATGTTTGCATCTGACGCAGGTAAATTCTGTTCCGCCAGCAAAGAATGATGATGCAAATTAACCCAATGGTTGTGGTGGTGAGTCGGCGATTTGCTGATACGGTATTTCTGAAATGATCGGATGATCAAAACGTGTTGTATAAATAGAAGACGGTGGTGACTTGCAGAGTGAAAGTGAAGCTTGTGTTTTTTGAACGGTGCTAACAAAGATGTTAGATGAGTGGCATAATTGCTCCAATTTTTAAAATTGCTTTAATGGTGCTAATAGCAACTTCAAAAATAATTCGAGGTGCAACCCTTTAATTTATAAAAATTCATTGATTATATTGTATATTAGGATATAGGTGCCAGCATTAGCATTTTAAGTCTTCAATTATTATAACTCACCAAAAACAAAATCAAAGAAAAATCCCACATAAAGGTCATTTAAAATGATAAAAAAACAGAAAGTTGCTTCACCATTTAACATGATAAAAAACAGAAAGTTGCTTTAAAATATCAATGTCCCTGTTTAGAGAGAGTTTTAAGTAGCTTAAAGTGAGAAAAAAGTTTCAGTAAAAAAAAAAGCTTTAAGTGAAGTTTTGGGTTGAGCATTAAGAGTTTATTGGGGTTTTTTTTAAAAAAAAAAAAAATCTAAAAACCAGTTAAGGAAAAAACTGGGGTAACTTTTTCCAAAAAACTCTCAACTTTTTTATGTGGGTTCCGCCACTATTATCATTATTAATTCAAACACCAATCATATTTATAATCTGACTTTTTTTTTATCGAGCTTCTAAAAAAGTTAGATAAGAAATAAGCTGTCGCTAACCCAAATAGGTCAAATATCTTAAGAGATATTACCATGTATTTTTGAAACTAAAAAGAAATGACAAAAATGCCTTCACATTTTCTTAAAAATAAATATTAACCCCACCCTCACCCCTTCCACGGTTGGTGGCCACTACATTGGTGTTAGAGCTTTGACCGAAATAATTCACCTAATAAATGAAAGTTGTTAAAATTTAATAAAAAATGGTGAATTCCTTAACTGAACTTTTCAATAGTTGAATAGTAAAACAAATTCATATTCTAATACTATTGACATTTATAGTTAAAGAATTTACAACTTCTCATTAAGTTTTAACAACTTGTATTTACAAAGTGAATTATTCCTCCCGGAGCTCCGACACCAGTAAGATGGCTGCTGCTAGTGTTTGAGGGGGTGGAGGTTAATGTTTATTTTAAAAAAAGGTTTGAGACATCTTTATTATTTTTTTTTAGGAAAATCATTTTCTTATGTCGTAAGAAAATCATTTTCTCATGTGTATGTAGGAAACTTCTTTTTTTCATATAACATGAGAAAACCAAAACCCTTCTTTTTAATTTCAAAAAGACTAACATCTTATAGAGATATTAAAATTCGAAGCACTTCAGTATCTTTTACCATTTTAAATGGTGTTTACGTGCCTTTTTCCTTAAAATAAGATTGTTATCTAAACTAGGAAAAATTAATCTTTGTGATTAATTTATTTGAAGACTGGGATTATTGTTGTATCGCGTCATCGACCGAAGGAATCTTCGTCTTTTGATGATGGATTGGCCGATTGGCATTGCACTGTTCAATTCACAGCTTCCGCTGTCCTAGTCACAAAATCCATTCCACTCTTTCTCGATTCGGCTATGTGACCCAGAGCCTCCTTCTTCTCTATTCAAGGATTCTTCAAAGCTGATATTTTCATTTCTTTCGTCCAACTCGAATCAACCCAGAAAATCTCAAAGATCCTGGTCCATTAATGTCAGCTCCTTGGCCGTCAATCTCACTTGCCACCACACAAGCTCGACGCCCATAGGAATCAATTGAAAATCTCTCTCTCTGTGGGTCATGGCTATGCTAAAACAGAAAGTCATCTCGGTTCGGTTAGCAGCCGCAGCACTCTCTTGCATGTTCATCTCCGCTATTTAACTCCCTTCAAAAGTCACGCCTTTTGATTTGGTAGACCTACTCTCTTGTAGATGCTTCTAGTGATTTCTCAATTTTCTTGTTATTTTATCTCATCACTGGTTCATGAAATGGGCAATTAACCAGACCTTTTGATGGTGGGGTGGTGGGATTAAGCTGGACAGCGCCTGGGACTCGGTGGATTTGCTGATGTTTGAGTTTAACCATAAGGGAATTTTATTTATTTTTTATATTTTAATTTGTTTACTTTCTTTCTATTACCTGCGTGGGAGGTCTGCTGAGTCACTGAATGTGAAGCAGAGTTATTATTGGTTTAACCGAAAAGATTAAATTGAAGTGAAAAAGGGTCATTCTATATCATAGTGACATTGAATTTTGGAATTTAAGTAGGCAATGCTGCACTGGTATGTTAAGATGACACTGATCTTTTCTTTGATAATAATTATTACATTGTTGTGCTTCATAGGAAATGACATGTTTTCTGTTTCAAATGGATTTTGCTATAATAATTTTGGTGGAAGGGTGTAATGCTATTGCCTCTCATCTGTTGGTTTGATGGCTTTATGTGGAATCGATATAGCTTTACTTTCCCGCAATATGTTATATTATTCTAGCCTCTAGGTTGGGGTTAGTCAAGAAATCAAATAATCAAAGGATGATTTTGGTAGTGAATTGGGCGTTTACTTATTTAAAACTTGATTATAAACATGTAAATATATTAGATGGATATATAAATGTTATCCTTTCTTGCTCCATGTTGAATACTCCCTCGGTTTCTTAATATAAGACATATTTATCTAATTTGATTAAATTAAGGAAATTAGTTAATATGACATGTATTTTCTAAAACATTCTAGTCATCTTTCTTAATTCCCTCATTTCTTCTCCTCTTTAATATGAGAAATATGTCTTATATTTAGAACCAAGATCAACTCCTCAAATATGTCTTGTATTAAGGACCGGAGGGAGTATCATTTAATGAACTTCATTGGCGTCAATATTCCTAAATAAAGTTAAGAGATGTTTTTGGTTCCTTTCACTTAATTGTGCAGAATGGTGATCTGTTTTCCCTTTGGGTTACAAGATGGATCTGTTTTCGTGGGTTGGGGATTCTTTGGTTGTTGTTGTTGTTTTTGTAATGAACTAATGATATAGGCAAAGCAACTTTGATGAAAGCATTCCTTTTGCTGCCTTCTGTAATTATGTTGTTTGCTATTAGCTGATCTGAAGTTTAACTTTTCTTTTTCACTTGATACTTAGATTAATTGATTAGTTGATTAACCACAGCATCGGATGCTGCAGAAAGGGCTTGGCGAAGAATAAAACAATTCTCAGGGTTGCTCTTGAAGATAATTTACTTTGCTGATTTTTCTGATTCCTAAATCAGAACTTAGAAGATTGAATGTCTTATTGCTAATCCTTTAGAATTCTGCTCAGTTCTCTTCTCTCATATAAGCATCTCTTGCCGATGCAAATGCTTTGTGGTTTCTCTGTAGCTCAGAGGACCCTTAATTCAGCAAAGTAAGCTCTCCCTTTTTTGGGGGGGAGACAAAAACAGGCATGCACAACGCATATATTAGCTCGACTATATATGCTATTAGGAGTAAAGGTTCCTTCTCTTTATCCTTCAATGATTACTCAAACGTGTCATATGAAAGATTTGACAGAGTCCCATCACTCCGCTCATCATGTTGTGGTTGTTGTGATTGCTGTACACTCTCCAACTGTAGAGTACCCTCAAACCCTAGTCTTCTATTTGGGCTGAGACAATCCACTTTACTTCAATTGTCGGCGTCTAGAAGGTTGATTTTGGGTGGTAGAGACCCATACTTCATCCAGCTAGCAGCGTATGGCTTCAATAGAGGTTGCTATGAACTTGACTGCTCATTCAGTGAGAGGAGTGTTCCTAAAAGAAGCAATAGGATGATACAGCAAAGGTGTTTTTGCACTGATTTGGAGGAAGAGAGTGAAACTAACCAATGTTTTGGTTCTGATTATGCTGAATCAGTTATCAACTTATTGAGTGAGGAGGCAGATAGAAATGTTACTTGTGTTAGAGCAAAGAATGTTTCTTCATTTAAGAAATTGGACATGGAGAAGAGGAAAAATGGGAGCAGACAGAGAAATCAGAATTTTGGTAAGAAAAAAGTAAATAAAGGAATTCTGAAGCACCAGGAGATCTTGACAGGAAACTTGAGAGAGGATAAAATGCTCAATGAAGAAAAGAAAGCTTTTGCAAAAGGAGAACATAGGAAACGAAGAGATGTTTCTAGTTGCTCATCTTATTACTCCCTTTCATCTGTAGGAGATATTGGTAGCGACCTGGATGTTGAAGATAAGCATGAGAAATTTTTGGAAGAATTATCAGTGGAGGAGGACAAAACAAGTCATATGGAGGAACAAGTGAAGGACAAATACAACAGGCTAAGAAATGACTCAGAGAAGCTGAAGGAAATTTCAAAACAGGAAAGAACTGCATTTCATGCTGATATCGATTGCAGTCTAAGAAAGAAGTCTGAGAAGAAGCTGACTGGGGTAACTACAGAAGAAAAGTTTGGGAAAGAACCCCATGATATGCATCCAAGATTGTCTGGTAGGCATGAATCTGGTTACGGAAAGGCCTCCACATTCCACAAGCAATTTGAAAGTGAGGATGACACTTCATCTCTGATTAGACATTCACATAAGAAAGCAACAGAGGACCATGTTCTAACTGCAAATAGAAGAAATTATCAATCTTCGGAAATACAAGAATCTGATGGTTATGAAGCCGAAAATCCTTCAAAATTGCAAAACAAAGTTGGTGGCAGGGAAGGGAACCTGGAGATAACAGGAAGACTGTTCCTGGAAAAAAATGATGAGCATAAGAGTTTTGTTGGCTCTAGCACTAGTAAGGATGTGTTGAGTAGTAATTACCAGAAAAACATTGAGAAGTCAAAAATTGAACATTCAGAAAGTACGTCAAATACTAGGATGAAGAACCTTGAAGAGGACAAAACTTTACTTCGAAGTTCAGTTGCGAATATGGAGGAGCATCACTACCACAAAGGAGACAAGGTCATTACACAAATTGAAGGGAGAAGAAAATCTCAACTATCTGAATTATCACATATCCAGGAGACTAATGTTGAAACTGCCTCCACAGTAAAGTCTAGTAATACAATAAAGAACCAGGAAGATAATTTGAACTTGTATTCAGATGTAAAAGGGATACGACCTTTAACAGATATGAGGATACATCAAAGTAATAAACAATCTGAACTTGAACACTCTGTTTCAAAAGGTCATGCCAGTGATGAAAAGCTAGTTTCAAGATCTGAAAGAGTTTCTGATGGGGTAAGGTTGATCAAAGATTTTAACTTGACATCAGTTAACACAAGAGAAAGTTATTGCCAAACTGATGAAAGAATGACGCAGTTCTTATCAAGCAGTGAGGCTCAGCGACGTACAAATCAATCAATCTCTGATGAAAATATCTCAAATGAGGCTCAGAGCTCTCGAGAATCATTGAACTTAGTTTCTGAGGGCAGAAAGCAACATGTTATATTGGCAGAAGTTGGTGAAATTACTTCAGATGCAATGTTCATTCCTTCCTCATCTAAATTGATGAGAAGAGGCTCAGCCTATGATGAACCAAACTTTGGAACGTCAACCACAGAGGTCTACCCCAATACTTCAGAAAGTGGCTCTTCTGCCTTGTATACCAATTCAGGAGGAAGAAGTCCAGCTTTGCAATATGAACTATGTTCTGCAGGTGGAAGTAGTCAGGTTTACAGTGACCCTTCAAATATTTTAGCCCTGGAGGATGCTCTGGCTTCAGCTGGTCGCTTAGAGAAATCATCCAAACAGTTTGTGGATGAGTTTGTTCAGAAGGCTAGGCATGAAGTCACAACTGAAACGCAAAAAGCAGAAATTACTGGAGCCAAATTGTCCACTGAAGATGAGAAGAATCGGGTTTACAGTGGAAGGAAACAAAGTACTCAAAAGGTCTCTAAGTCAAGGGAGCGTGAGTCAAGTCATTCATCTGGTTTCTCTGGGGCAAAAGGACCTTCTGATGACATGTGGGATGAACCAGAATCTTCTATTAAACAAAGTCCACCGGCTGAAGAAGCAGAGGCCAGTCTTGGGACAGAGAACTCAATCGTCAAGAGAACAGGTAGGACCCTTTGGGGAATAATTTCAGATGTTGTTCGACTACGTTGGCGATCACGTGTTGATGCCTCCCCTTCAGCTGCAAGATCAGGTGAAAGAAACTCATCGAACAAGAGTGACACATCATTTTCTGGCCAGGAGCATGAAGAAACCAGTAAAAGTAAAGTAATAGAGGAAAGGACAGGCGTGGTGTCACAAGCTACAACTTCTGATCAATTACAACCTCAAAAATCTTATACACAAAGTGAGGGAGGTGTGTTTGACACTACGAAATTGACAGACAAAGGAGAGCATCTTGAGGTTGGTACGCCATCTCCTTATGAATTGGGAAGTGGATCAACATCTATAGCTATCTCCTTTGCTTCTGGAGAGGAAAACGCTAGTTGGACTGAAGATGGAAAAGATTTGCAAGTCAGTACATCTGGTGCCGGTGCAGGTGCCATGGAATTATCAATGCCTTTACCAGCTAGGCCTCCTGTTGTAGAAGAAATTGTAGATACTGCTAGAATTGAGTCACCGGGACATATGGAGGACCCCAATGCTCCAGAACAGACTGAAATAACTGTCACTGGGGAAAGCGATGCGGAGCTGAAGCAAAGAAAGCTTCAACGGAATAAGCAAGTCATGAAGGACAGGTTTGATGAGTGGGAAGAAGCATATAAACTTGAAGTTGAGCAACGAGAGATGGATGAGATATTTATGAGGGAAGCTCTCCTGGAAGCCAAGAAAGCTGCTGATGCATGGGAGGTGCCTGTTGGTGCTGTACTTGTGCAGGATGGGAAGATTATTGCCCGGGGATGCAACTTGTATGCATTATGAATTTTCCTTATCTTTCGTAATTGCCTTATCTTTGTTATTTATATCAACATATTTGTTTCAGGGTGGAAGAATTACGAGACTCTACAGCCCATGCAGAGATGATTTGTATACGAGAAGCTTCAAGTCTTCTGCGGACATGGAGACTTGCAGTAAGTTTTCATTGCCAAAGTATAATAGATATATTTCATAAAAACTTTGACGTTTTGATATATGTCCCTCCTCCTTTATTTTTAATCTTGGATGACTAGTTTAAGCTGTGATGATATCTGTTCACCAAAATCTTAAATCCTCCCAGAATGGATTGATCCCGACATCCTTTTATGGATGATATGGGTAAAAATATCGTATTTTTAGACTACAGATACCTATTTTCTGCTAGTAATCACAATGTTATACTTACCACATTTCTACAGTGCTGAGTAGACTTCTGTAGGAACACAACTGATATTGGCAATGGGAAAGCAATAATATCTTCTATTGATATTGTAAATTTTGTTGATATCTATTCAGATATCTACACCAGAGCGTTATTGAAGGAATCCAGCCTGGGAGCACGTAATAGCGAGGCATATTTATGTCTAAATCATGATTATTGAATACATTTAATGTTGAGTTCAGATTAATATATTGTAGATAATAGGGTAAACTATATTTTACCCCCAGAACTCAATTCTAATTACAGAATTATGCAACGGCATAGTTGAAGTTACCTTAAGGGCAACATAGTCATCCGGTCCATTTGAAGCAATGGTTTATATGAACTATTTCTTGTACTTGATGCATTCTGCACATTAATATATGATGATGGCTAACTTCTTGAAGGACACAACTTACCCACTTGCAGGGCACTACTCTTTATGTCACACTTGAACCCTGTGCAATGTGTGCTGGTGCCATTCTTCAGGCAAGAATAGGTACTCTTGTATGGGGAGCTCCTAATAAGCTTCTTGGCGCTGATGGTAGCTGGGTCAGGTATGCTAAGCACGGACCTTCTTTTTGTATTCTTCATGTGGCTGCAAGGGTTCTTATAAGAGGTTTTACAGTTCATCTGTTCTTACCACTCTTTACTAGTATAACACCACAATGCAATCCGGTCCTTTTATATTTAATCTTTTGACATAACCAGATAACCCAGTTTGGCCCTTTTTGTTCTTGTCATATTCCCTTATCATCCTTGGCTAAATTGGTTATGAACTTATGCATTGAACAGAATGTATAAGTTTTGTTTTGGGAGTTGGGAGGTTAGATTCTTTTGTGCATTAACAAGTTTCTTGAATAGGCCAATAGAACATGATAGTTTTAGCTAAGGATGCGTTGTGTAGATTATTTCTCTAGATACAAACCCGTTGTCAAAAAATACTCTGTTCTTGTAGCATTCCTGTCAATTTGCTCTTTTATCAGAAACATTGTGTGTTGCATGTCAGAAACAAAAGTTCCATATTGAAACTGTTTACTTGTTTTGCAGACTTTTTCCTGATGAAGGAGAAAATGGATCAGAAACAAAAGAAAAGCCGGCTGCCCCAGTTCATCCTTTCCATCCAAAAATCAATATAAGAAGGAATGTGTTGGCCTCAGAATGTGCAGAAGTGATGCAGCAATTCTTTCAGCTGAGAAGGAAAAAGAAGAACGAACCATTGCCAACCCGAACTTCTCACCGTCATCATCATCCATCTAAACTTCTCCACAAAATGCATGACATTTTCCACATTATGTTTTGTTTGTAAGATCAGACATTCATACACACATATACACACCAAATTCCAGTTTGGCATCTCAATAAATTTCAAACATGAGATGGGATCACAGAGGGTGAACCGTGGATGGTAAAGGTCGTTGTCACATGACAGTGATCTGAAGCTTACGGGTTCAAATCTGACAAACAACTTCTTTGCTTGGGAAGTGTGTATATATATTTTTCTTTAGACCCACCTGATGGGAGCTTGCGGAGTCATTAGATGGGATCATAGTGAAGAGTGATGCATCCAGGATCTCATTAATTTTGTTTTGTTTTTTGTTTTTTTATTTGGAATTCCAATTTCAGGAAGATGGTTCTGGAACTGTGTAGAAAACTAGAAATATTTAAGGGTTGATGGTACTTTGCAGTGACATAAGTGTCTTAGAACTTCAGAGATTAACGGAATGATAAAGACAGAGTACTGACTGATAGGTCAAATGTAGAAATGGTTGGTGAGATAGTGTTGTCAGTAAATGTAATCTTACTTTTTTAATTCTATTTTTCCCTTTTGTCATCATTCATTTTACTTCTCTCTTCAATCTTCAGAGTCTTCACCCAACGTTGTACCTTCTTAACAATTAATTTAATCAAAAGTATGGTTGCGTAAAACACAAAGGAGCATGAAAAACATTTAGGCAAAGCCTGGGTCATCAGAAAAAGGAGGCGGTTAGGTGCGGGCACCAATTTTTGACTCTTAATCACTTCAAACCCAAAGGAAAAAAAGAAGAAACGTTTGTATAATACTTTGATGTATAATTTTATTCTATTTGCTTACTTAAGTATTTAACTGAAGTTGTATCCATCTAACATGCTTTAAAAAAAACATTATATATAGGGAGAATGGCAATAAGGTCTTAAATGATTGAACTAATGACAATTAGGTTCTTAATGGTTAATATTATTAGTGTTCCTCATAGTTTGATTGAATTTTGGTTTTGGTTTTTATAATTTGAAATCATTGGTTTTTATTTATATAGTTTTATAAGGACTTAGTCTAAATCTAAGTATATAAACAAAAACCAAAATTTATTAAAAGTATAAGGACTAGTCATTGAACACAGATCAAATTCTTATAATACTATAAAGTCTAAAAACAACAATTTGAAACTACGAGGATTAAAACCAAAATTTGATCAAACTATAAGGACTAATAATGATATTAAGTGACTATTTTTTTTTTTTTTTGGAAATATAAGTTGCCAGTATTGATTCAAATAATTTTAAATTTAAGAATTCTAATAGAAAATGAGGTATTTAAATTTCAAATATACCTATTAACTTGCAACCAGGATTCCTGTTTACAACAGTTTGATGCGATATTTGCAAGACAATTTTGAGCAAATTTGTTCTAAGACTTAACTATAGTTAATTCCTTGTTTTAGAACTTAAATGTCTTTCTCTCATAATAGTATAATCGTATAATACTGGTTAATTAAGAATAGCACTATTGCTGGAACAATATTTGGGTTCATTTAAGAATTGTCCATTTTCAACCTTTATTATCAGATCATTTGTAGAAATTATGTCAAATGTCACTTCTCCGTATTGAAGGCTACATCTCTCCTTCTGCCAGCAAAATAACCCTCACAACAAGTCACAACCTTCCTAAGCAAATGTCTCTTCTCTTTTTCTTCTTCTTCAACCTCCATAAATAACTAACAAACCTTCCACCTATTTGCACTATCATCCTCCTCCTCCTCCTACAATGGCTGCTTCTGCAATATTCTCAGTTCTATTAGCCCTCACTTGCCTCATATTATTACCTTGTCTCAATGCTCAGTCCCCAGCTGCGTCACCCACATTGCCTACTACTCCTCCTCCTCCTACCACCACCACTACACCACCACCCGTGGTGGCCGCACAGCCCCCTGCAACTCCTCCTCCGGTGACATCACCAGCTCCAAAGGCGGCTGCTCCTACTCTACCACCTCAGACTCCACCCCCGACAACTCCCCCACCTCAGACACCACCACCTCAGACCCCACCTCCCGCAACCCCACCACCGGCAACTCCACCACCTGTCTCTCCTCCCACGGTGCCTCCTACAGCTCCAGCCTCACCCCCACCACCAACGGTGGCCCCTACACCTGCAACACCTCCTCCGGCGCCAGTTCCAGTTAAGGCACCAGCTCCTGCACCGTCACTGCCTCCACCAATACCAGCTCCTACACCAGTAATAGAGACGCCAGCACCTGCTCCTTCTAAACACAAGAGAAGAAGACATAGGCACAAGCACCGACATCAAGCTCCGGCTCCGGCACCGGCAGTCGCCCAAAGCCCGCCGGCTCCGCCATCCAAAGCAACAAAAGAGGATACAGAAATTACACCAGCTCCATCCCCTAGCCTAGATCTGGTAATGTCGATCCCTTCAACATTTTTCGGGCTGAGTGTCAGTTGTGCCTTCTCTTTCTACGCCCCCTGCTGTGCCTTAATTTTGAGACCCTTCCCAGATAATTTTTTTGGTGGTTTTTTTAAGTTAGATTCTGTACAAAATGAGACATTCAGGTATTTTATGGATAAAAAAAAAAGAGTTATTTTCAATTTTTTATGATTTTTTTAAAGATTTAAGATTTCAAAATAACATAGCTTCTTTTATTTAGAGTATTAAATCTTTGAAGAATCGTAAAAAATTGATTTTTTTTTATAATATATCAAAATGCCACTCATTTTATATAGGATCTAATAAAAAAGAAAAAACTAAAAAAAAAAAATTTAGGAAAGCTCCAAAATTGAGGCAAAGCTGGCACCCCCAGTCCACATTTTCCAAAATCAAACTAGTATTACTTGTTTTCTTCGTTGTTCTTGAAAATTAACTTCATTTTTCTATGTTTTGTTTTACAGAATGGTGCATCATCGTACCTGGGAAGAAAGTGGGGCGCCATGTCTGGATTTGCTATTGCCATTTTGATAGGCATTCTGATATAATAATGACAATAATAATGGATTCATCACTTACAGAAAGTTGTTTAATTTGGTTTGCAAAGTGATGAATCATTTTCTTATGTATAGAGAGATGAATAATGAGCTATTATCATACCTATTTGGGATTCTTTCTTTCTCTATTATTCTAATCCATTTTGTAACTTGGGTTTCATATTTTAATGAATACGATTTTTTTGAATCTATGGATAGAACAAAGATGTGCAGAAATATGATAGTAGCTTGTGTAGAGAGACTAAAGAAGTTAAATAAATTACTCAAGCATATCATATATTATGTATCTTTAAATTATATATCAATTTATAATTTAGGTAAAATAGTTTGGACAAAAAATGAAAAATATAAATACTTTAAAGTAATTTAATTGACTTTCTTAATCTTAACTTTATCTTATATTTAAAATTGAAAGGAGTTGAATATAAGATCCAATATGCACTAATTAGAGAAAAAAATTGAAGGTACATAATGTCAAATGGGGTATCGTATATCTAATAGGAGTATAGAATAGAAATCGGGAAAATTCCACTCAAGGCCCAAATTAATAAAATATTGTCAAAAAAGGCCCTAAGAAAAGTCATATGTAAAAGCCTTTTCTGGTATTATTTTAAAAAAAAAATGTACGGATATAGTTGTTAATGGCTATTGATATAATTGTTTATGAAACTGATTTAGTTGTTAATATGTAGTTGTTAATTATACTGATTTAGTTGTTAACGGGGTCTGATATAGTTGTTAACCGCTACTGATATAGTTGTTAAGCTTTTTGAAATAATACCAGAAAAGGTCCTAGGGTCTTTTTTGACATTTGACTTTTCTTAGGGCCTTTTTTGACAATATTTTCCTACCTTGGGCCCTGAATGGAATTTTCTCATAGAAATCTATTACTCAGAACTGAACCCTCGTCCTTTAGGGGAGAAAGTTGACGGTCCAGATCTCAATTTTTTTAATAGGGTTAAGGTGCAAAAATATACATAAGCTTTTTCCCAGGAGCAAAAATACACATAAGCTTTCTTTTGGAGCAAAAATACACACGTGGTTATCATTTAGGAGCAAAAGTCACATCCCACCATTAAGTCGCTGTTCACCGTGATGAGAGAGAAAGAGATTAAGTGAACAGTAACTTAACGAGGGTGAACAGTGACTTAAGGTGAGATGTGATTTTTGCTGCAAAATGGTAACTACATGTGTATTTTTGCTCCAAAAAAAAGCTTGTTTATGTGTATTTTTGCACTTTAACACTTTTTAATAATTTTTTTCCCAGTAGTATCAATCAGTATTTTTTTAATATCAGTCAATATCTTGAACCTAATTTTTTTTAGGGTACTAATTAAGACTAAAAAAATATTTCCAGGTAGTGAAAAATACTTTATGATATTGAAATTTTTTTAAGAAATATTGAATGATATTAAATGATACTAAAAAAATACTTCAAAATATTAACTGATACCCAATTTTTTTTTATTGAAAATAAAATAAAATCTGAACCATCAGATCTCTCCCAAAAGGGGACGAGGAGGAAAGACGTTGCTACTCGTAACCAACTTGTTATATTTATTTGCGCGACAATCTACAAGAGTGTCTACTCAAAGCTAACTATTTTATTTTATACTAAAACAAAACCCTGATATCTGATTTTTTTTTTTTTTTTAAGATTTGTTTCTATTCATGTTTTATGTTGGAAAGAAAAAAAAAAACTTACAAGAACAAGTTTGTTGATGTGAGTTTAAGGGGGTAATAAAGTTGTTGTGTTTTGTAAACTGTCGAGACTTATTGATAATTATCCTCCAAAAAGTAAAATAGGAGGAATTGTTGAACCAAGCTGTAATTTGATTTATTCCTCTAATTGGGGTTAGTTGAGTTTTGTCTATAAGATGATCAATTGATGGTTAGTTAAAGTCTGATGGGTTTATATTGAAAAAGTGAATTAATACAAGTATTTGATAATAATTTATTTATTTATTCAAAACTTTGAAGAAAAGTCTTCACTTATTTTTCTCATTATGATAGACAAGGACTCAAGTTCTGTTCTTTTGTCTATTATCACACACGGTCATAAATTGTAAGCAAAGACATGTACTTTGTTTAGTTTCTAAGCTTTTCTTTTCTCTTTACTTATATATCTCTTTCTATAGTATTATTCAATTCACTTTCCCTTTCCCTTTCTCATGGAATAAACATCTCAACACAGAGCAATAAGTTAAGGATTATCTCAATAATAATGAGTTATGAATGAAAATATGAAAAGTAAACAAAGTCACAAATGGTTAATAGTATTGTTCATCTTAAGCTCCATACAAATACATAAACCTACTCAATTTTAAGTAAAGTTTGACTATATTGGATAAACAGGTGAACAAGAGTAATCAGTGGGGGTTCTATTTAATGTTCTAGACCTCCAATAATTAAATTCTGGAAAGCTACTTTCGAACAACGTTGGATTTACTTTGAAAAAAAAGGGGGAAAATTAATCTTTTTGACCTTATTGTTTTAACTTGGTTGTAACATAGTCTTCAAACTTTAACTTAGTACAACCCAATCCTTATAATTTGAACTTGGTGAACTTTGATTTGATGAAATTTAGTCCCTATAGTTTAACCAATCAAAATATCACCCCCTATTTTTTTTAAAAAAAAATTGTTTATTTCACGAATCTTAAGAACTTAAGTTTTAAATGGTCACAACTATGGGGATTGAATTGCTTTGAGTTAAAATTCAGGGATCAAATTTCAATGAAGTCAAAACTATTAGGATTGAGTTGCACTAGGTCAAAGTTGAATGATAGAATTATAACTTAGTCAAAACTGAAGGATCAGAAGATTATTTTTTCTTTAAAAAACACAAATTGGCAAGACTGCCATGTTTAGTTAACTGTACTATTATATGTTGAAATCTTTTCATATTCATGCTGATTTGCCCTTGGTGGGCAATTCGAACAATGCCCTTGATGGGATCTTGGTTAATGATTTGATCGAAGATCTAGTTCCTGAAGAGTACAATGGTATCGTGTGATCCATTTAGCTGACTCCACTAGTGGGATAAAGCTTTGTTGTTGTTGTATATGTTGAAATCTTATCCTTGAGAATCTGGCACAAGAGTTTTTCTTTGTGAATACTTCTTTTGTTCTTTAATATAAGACATATTTACCTAATTTGATTAAATTAAGAAAGTTAGTTAATATCATATGTATTTTCTAAAATACACTAGTCATTTTCCTTAATTTCCTCATTCCCTTTCCTCCTTAATTATCATTGAGGGGCATCAATAAGGATAAATTATGAAAAGAATGACAAATATGAAAAATATACTTTATTTTAGAACCAAAATCAACTTTTGAAATATGTCTTATATTAAGGACTAGAGGGAATACTATACATGGTCCTGATGTGGATGTCTTGTCTTTGACCAGATTGTATATGATATGCTTAGCACTTGGCTCTGTCATTTTTTTCAGTACAAAATATATCATCATATATTCTGCAACTCTTTATTTTGAACTTATATACCAGAGAGTGGAAGAAAGCACCAAGATGAAATAAGAGGAACTGAGCTTTCCCATGAATTTTCTATTCAGTAATGTCCTAGAAAAATTGTGTGTACAAGTTGGAGAATTTCTTAGGTACTAGTACTATTAACTGACTATACAACGAGTTAATAAAAACTCATTCAAGTGGGTATTTCAGATGGTGGGTTTTGTCACTGATACACCTTCTTTACTGAATTTTTATTACCTCCTTGCACCACCTGATGATGATCATGTGCCTAGTGAATCCTAAGAATGATATGATGATATGAGAAGTCTGCCAGGACCGGGGAACAAAATAATCCACCGAGTTGATCTGTAACACTCATCAACTTGAAGAATGAGGACAGCTACAATTCACTCCGCTGCTAGAAGAAGCAACCTCTCTGATCTGTACTTCATGAATGGAATCTGGTTCCTCACACACATATATGCCAATTTGCTTTGTTCTTCGTTGTTGTTATTATCATTATTACCATTTAGTCTTCCTCATCCACTTCATGAAATGGAAGTGGCACTGTCTTCACTGCTCTAAACTTTCCAGCATTGTTCAGATGCTCATTCTCCAACCTGAAACAATTCAAAGTTTTTGGTTTTTGGATTATTAGACCAAACTTGAAGACAAATGAAATGAAGCTAAAATAGTTAGTAGTAGTTTGATGACAAATGGAATGAAGCTTACCGGAAGAAATTCCATAGCCCTCGTCTAATGACCTCGAGAGATGCTAAGAAGAAGCTTGTTACACGGTAATCAACGTTCTCAAAACACGAATGGACAACAGTTTGTAGCCAAGCAAGCCTCAAAATAAGGTTTAATCCCTGCATAATAAATTCCCAATGGTTATTGAGAGCCCATGATTTGTAGCATGAAAAGAAATCATAATCTGTTTTGTCTCCCATAATTTCTAAAAGACAATCTTATCTCTTTCCTTGCACTAGTTTCGGAATCTCACTTTTAACTTGTACAGTGGCTTCACTTTTAACTTAACTTGTATTGGATTAATTAAGGATCAAGAGTTGAGTCTAGTCCAAATTAGAAGATAAAGTACCATGGCTAAGTAGTAAACGAATTTTCGACGAAGCATTAGTTCATTCCTTAGCCAAGGATTGTTGGAGTTCAATTGGAGCAAACCCCAATCCTTTACAAAGTCCCAATACAATTGGTACAAAGTGGCTGCACTTGATATGACCACTACAAGACAAAGCCATCCAACACTCCTATCCTTCTCATAAGCAAGTTTAGCACCAGCTGCCAACATTGCTGATACATATTTCCCCAAATTCACTAGGTGGCTTGTCTGTCCTTCATCAAAATATCTCCTTGCACACTACAAAACAAAACCAATAAATCAGTTTTCTTCATTTCTAAACATTCAATTCAAATGAATAAAAAAGTTGAGATATAGGTGTATGTATATATTAAGGAAGTTAAATGCTTTACCTGCATGGCCCTCCAGTAATAGGGTAGGAATGAGACTGCATAAGCAAGGTCTCTGTAGTGCTTAGCCCTCATGCAGTAGCCATAGTCCTGAGTTTTGTAGCTCCCAGTCATATAGTAACATGCTACATACTCGAGGTTCCTCAGCATTGGAACCTGTACCCAAAAAAAAAAAAAAACAGAAGGTTAAATTATCATAAAAGCTTTAGTTGATTTCTTCAACTATAAGGAAATTAAATAGATTTCTACTGTTGTATTCTCCATTTTTTTTTAAAAAAAAAACACTACCTGACTACAGAGTTGATCTGCCATGAAAAAATCTAGCATCACAACCTGAAGAGACAGCAGAGAAGGAGATAAGGCTAAGTAATGGTATCTAGTCAACAAGTCCCATGTTATGAAATACATATTTTGATGACTCATATATCAGATCATTTTATATTGTCAACTGGTAATAAAAACACTATACCTTGTAAAGTGGTGACAAAACTATGTTCCTTATTACACATAGGAAGCGGTAACGGCTTGACCGGTAGATAATGTTGAAGGGGCAAACAAGTACTAGTAAAAAGACCTGCAGATGCAACAGATTATTAAAATCTTAAACATTCAAGGGTAAAAAGAATGTTAAATGAAATTTGACAAAGAAAATTACCAGCAAAAGTAGGCCAGGAATGGCTTGAACTTGGGCATAGGAATAGCCTTTAGTGAGAAGAGTCAAATGAAGAAACATGACACCAACCACAGCAGTCATAGCCATAGCACAAATCAAAAACACATCTCTATACTTAAGTTCCTTTGTAGGGGACAGCTCAAAAATGAAGCTGTAGTTTATACGAGTCTTTCTCCAAGCAAAAATGTTGCAGCCATATAGGAAAAGGTGCAGAAATACAAGGCTGAACATACTGAAAAATTTGAAAAAAAAAAACAAAAAGAAAAAGAAACTCCAGGTTAAGATTTTCCCTCTAGATTATATGCAATATAGTCAAAGGTCTAAATAATATAAATTAATAATACCATTGTTAGTCCTTATAGTTTGATTCAATTTTAGTTTGGGTCCTTGTAGTTTCATAAAAATTTGGTTTGATTTTAACGATTGATCCCTATATTTTTAATGAATTTTGCTTTTAGTCTCTATGTTTTTTGACCAAATCCTCATGAAATTATAGGGATCAAAATTAACGATTTGGAACTACAAGGACCAAAACAAAAATGCGATCATTGTAAGGACCAACAATGATATTAACTCAAATGAACTTGATAGGTAAGAGTAATAGATTTTGCTAACCTAAGTACAGGGTAGACAGTTTCCATGTAGACTGAAGTTTGTCGATGTCTTCCGTACAGCCCAGTTATATGAGCCATTACCACATACCCAGCAAAAAGAGCCAACAGGCATCCAGCAAATAACCCTAATTACATTTGAAAAATAAAGTAAATTACATGTAAATAATATATAAATCAACTTGATATATACCTTTTATTTTTGGTTCATTTCAGTCCTCTAAACAATATATTGCTAAGATGACTAGTCGACAGACATTGAAATTTTAAAGTGAAGTTGATAAGATTGCTAAATTTTTTATATGACCTTTAAAAAGAGTATCATTTATTGGTTTTAACTTTTGATGCAGGATTTGATTTGATGATATTTGATTGGCTATAATTAATAAATCATTAAAACAGCAGAAAAAAAAGGAAGGCGTCAGTGGAGAGCCATTCAGAGAGGTTGAAATCCTTCACTGTATCTTTTTTTTTTTTTTTTTTTTTTTTTATGGGTTGAGTTTCTCTCATTGTCTTTCTTTCATCATTCCTCATAATCTTTAAATCATGTCCATCCAATTAATATAATATTATTTTAATTTTTCTCTCTCCTTTTCAATCAATAGCCCAGATGAGCCTATGAAAGAAAATGAGAAAATTGACTAAGGAGAAGATCTCCTTCCCTTTTTTATATGGGCCTTTTAGTTCATTCTTTGTACGGTCATAAACACTCAGCAGAAAAAAAAGAGTGTATTTCCATTCAGTTAAAACTAGACATGGCTTTTTGTGAACCTAGTGCCTTTATGGGTCCATTTTTATGTTTCCTTTAAAACATTAATGCTCACAAAGCAAACAAAAACAACCCCTTAAAAAAAATCTCTCTCCACCAAAATGATTGATCACCAAAAGACAAAAATAGAAAAGTGATAGAGAAAACAAACACCAGATTATTAAATTATTTCTGTGATCTTTTTTTTTTTTGGTATGAAATATTGTTAGGCACGTCAACAAAATTTGTGATTTCCAAATAAGCAGACACTAAAAAAGAAAAAAAGAAAGTATTTTTGGCTTACCAATGAAGAAAGTCACGGCATGAGATTCTTTTCTCTGTATTGGCCTAAGGTATTTCATGGCCTTCCTTCTATCATCTTGGGCAAAGTTTTTCATGAACAATTCTTCAACTTCGTCGGCCAACTTCATCACCTGTCATTTCTGATACTGATAAGAAATATGATTGGCTCAAAACTTGAACAAAAAGACAGACAACCAAATCCAAGGCCATCTAGTGGTGCAGACACGAATCATAGGAGAACATTGGCCACTTGAGGTTGTCGGTGTAACTTTCAGGATAACAACTAGTGCCAACATCCTGATTCTTATACATAATTTTTATCAAAATTTGTTTCCATGATTGGTCAAACTTCAAAACTGATTGGGAGATAATGAGAAAGGGACTAAATTGAAAATTTTGACGACCATAATGAGAGATGAAATTAAAAATGTTTTCAGTTTACCTTGTCCGAGCTGTTGAAATAAGAACTCTCAACCACCTTGAGGTAAATGGGAAGAATTTCTTTTTCAGTGACCTGAAAGATTTTAAGCAAAATTAATAATGATAAAGTTACATTAATCAATCATATAAACCAAGCTTAAAAGTACTTTAACTTGAACTTTGAGGCCTGATAATACACATACCTTATCAAACTTCTTCAGAATCTTAATAAATGCAAGCATGTTCAGGTTCCTAAAAGCCAAAATCATGGGAAAAAACATAAGATTTTTCTCATCTTAACAGATATTTTCATTGAACAAATATGTCTCTATCATAAGGCTAATGAAGTTAGGCACTATACCTATAAACCTTGAGGTATCCTAGGCCTTTGTAGAGTTCCATAAGGCCTCTTTTGATCATTTTTTCTGCATGATGTAACTTTGTTTTGTTGAGATGAAGCTTATTACTGCCATCTGGACCACATTTCCTTGATGACTGGTTCAGAAAATCTTCTCGTACAAGGTAACTAATAGCAGACAAGGTACGAGAAGGTGTGGTCAAAGGAATGTTTATCCTCACACTTTTACCTTGGCTGCTAACCATACCACCAGACAGTGTCCTCAGCTTCCCATCTTCTTTCTTCACCTGAACTGGTTTTCTTGCGTCTTCATCAGATCGCCGGGAATCTGTAAACATCATGTCGTTTTTCTCTGAACCATCTGCAGAATTGTCCTCCATTTCATCTTGCTCTGCTCTGCTCCTAACAGAGTCCTCCTCTGATCCCAAGAAACAGAGCATCAGAGGATGTACTATTTTTACAGTTTATACATTGATATTTTTTTCCATACTTTTCATTGATTGAAATCAATATAAACCAATAAAATAAAACACCCGTGTGAAAATAATTCATCTATGATGCAGGCTACAAAAAGCATATAAGTCCACAAATGAAAACAGAGAATGTGACATCTCATTTGATAGCTATGAGAACAAAAGGAAGAGAAGTTTTTATTATGTAAGTTACCAGAAGAGAATGTGCATGATATGGACTGGTCTTCCTTGGAGTCTTGTGATGAGCCTGTTTTCTTGTTGAACTCAGATTTGAGCCCAAGGAGAATGTCCATTTGCTTCTTCAACGACTCTCCTCTGTCCATGGACTCTTCCTCTTTTGTTCTGTAAAACTTATTCACCTTGTTTAGCTGTTGGTCTAGACATGCAAAGAATTCTTTAGTAGCATCAGTATCAGCAAATTGCTCAAGCAGTTCTGTCTCATACATGTCTCCCTTATAAGTTGAACCAGCAAGTTTCCTATGAACCTGTCAGGAAAAAAAGACCATAAATACAACAAGTTCCATCATGGTTCGGTTTACGAAACTTATAGTTTCAACAAAATAAATCATGTTCTTGGGGAAAAAAAACAGAGCAGTACATGAATTGGTCCATGGTTTCTGTTATGTTGATGATGGCCAAATAAAGAGTAGTTTTTTAGTGATGAAAAGAAGGAAGTTTGGTGTTTGTTGGGTGTATTGTTGGTACTGCCATTATGGAGTTGAATTTTCTTGAGGTCTTTCTTGAGTTGCCAGTAATCAACAAAAGCATCTTTCCATTCTGGAATGACCTGATCCTCAAACTGCCTTAAGAATTTCACCATCTTCTGTGTTTTTTCGTCGGAAAGAGGTGGTGGTGGTGACAGTTGTTGTTGTATCTCTGAGAGATGTGTGTTTCCTTGTTGTGGTGATTGTTCAATGGAAGGCCAAGCTGACATTATTTATGGAGCGAGGAAAAAGGCATTTGGTACTGATTCTCTGAAGCACATTCTAAAATATCCTTAGAAGAATTTAGTTTTGTACCACCACCACCATCCTATGCTTCTCTCCACTTGGTAATTTTTTGGAAAGCAAGGTGATGGTGGTGACTGCCTAGCTAGATAGGTTCTTCGCCGGAAAAGTAACCAACGATCCGCCACTGCCACTGCCGGATTATGACTACTTCTCGGCTAACATGGAGTGACATGAAGGTTTTGAAATGGTGGTGAATTTAAAGTGGATTGCTGTGGGGACAAATGTTACTGCTCATAATGCATTGAGAGCAAAGGGCCTTTAATAGCAGTAAGAGCATGCTTTTGTGAATTTACAAGAATGACCTTTTTGAGAAGTGGGAATATTGATGGAAAATGAAGGTCATTTTTGTTAATAAGATCATTTCTTAATGTGAGTGATAAATTTTGGATCACTTGTGTAAAGTAAGATTTATTGGTTAATAAATCATCTGCTACCACACAAAAGCTTGCTGTAATTAGACCAGCCAGATTTCCACTAATTCAGGATAACTAAAAAAAGTTTCAATTTTATATTAAAAAAAAAAGGGTTTCAATTATTTCGTAATCTCCATTCCCCCTAGTCAATATTCCCTCCTCCTCTGTATAAATCATAAAGCAGAGTCTATTTCGACCATCTTCCACATACATCTTACATGTATAGAGATCATTATATCTTGAATACTGAAATTTAATCCTTTTGAATCAAAAAAATTTAAGCTGAAATTTGTGTGCGCTTGACCTGTCATAAATCTAGATCAGTAGATAAATACTATATTTTTCATAAAGATATAAAGAAATCTTCATTGATGCTAAAAAGTATTCCCTCTAGTTTAGTCCCTCTAGTTTAGTGGCGAACCCAGAAAATAATTGAGGGGGCACTATTGGCGGGGGGATTTGGGGGTTTGAGGGCAGCGCTCCCGATTTTTTTTTTTTTAAAGTAAAATTTTAAATGCATTAAAAAGCAAAAGAATAAAAGGGAAAAACAAAGCTAAGTGTTGTTAAAAATAGCAAGGCTAAACACTAAATAAGTTCAAGTACATATATTGTAATAACAAAAGTATATTACAATAATTACAATGTCACCCTTCTAAGTCTTATTCTTTAGAATTCTATTATAATTGTCTTATTATCAATACTATCAAATACATCCTTTTAAATATAAGGCACTAAGCAATCTAGAGGGCACTTCTCTGTCTTGCCAAGTCATAAAAGAGCAAACCTTTTTTTTAGGAAAGTTTTAAATGCATTAAAAACAAAAAATATATATAAAAAAGCAAATACTGATAATATATGTAATAAGAGATGCAGTTATTTTATAAACCTGTTATTTAGAAAAGTAAAGCTATGTGCTATTACAATAAAAATAATTACAATGTCATCCTCCTAGATCTTATTTTTTGGAATTCCATCATAATTGTCTTATTATCTATACTATCAAATACATCTTTTTCAATATAAGGCACTAAATAATCATTTAACCATTCATCCCCCATCCGATTACGAAGTGCAGTCTTGATGTATTAAGGATGTGTACTTAATTTAAGGGTGAGCACTTAATTTAAATATGTATTAATTATCTAATTTAAATTTCCTTCATTTTTTTTAACAATTGTCAAATTTTAGAGGGGGCATTGCCCCCTCAATCTAATACCTCGGTCTGCCATTGCTCTAGTTCTTATCATAAGAATATAATAAAAACTTTACATAAAGGAATAAAGTTAGCTAAAATTAATTATTTCTTGTATCATATAAAAATTACCTTCAATAAAAGTCATTAGTTAGAGGAATTTGGTTAGAGATACAATGAAGCATGTTATACAATGAAACATGGAAGCTTTATAATTAGTTAGAGATATTAGTTTGCAAGGGAGGAGTATGGTTAATTAGTTAAGAAGCTTTATAATTACGGATACTAGGTGAAAAAATTAATACTTTAAACAAATCATGTTATATAATAAAACATACAAGAGATTTTATAATAAGGATTGGAGGAAGTATGGCATAATTTTAAACTGTTTTGTACACATTCAAACCCTCTTTTGCAATCCAAGGCATTAAAGAAAGATATATTTTTGATAATTTAGAGGCAATCCTTTTTGGGGAGTGCTCCTTAAAAGTCTAGGAGAATACATAACTATTTTTAAAAAGTTACTGAGTTCTGTATTTGGTGTGGATAGTTATTCTATGCATGAGATTATGAGAATATCATAGGCACACACATATATATACATAGATTAAGAACACAACATTATATTATTAAAGGTGATGTTTGGTATAGAATCATTGTACCATGGGAAAGAGTAGATTAGGCAGACAAACAATAGCTAGGGCTGTGCCATCACCAACTATACTTTAGTACACGGATTTAATGTGAGAATAATATAAACGGTGCACATAAAAGTTTTTTAAAAAATTGTTGTTAGGACTTAGGATAACGTGTACAAAAGAGTCTATATAATAAAATGAAATTTATTGTTGTAAGGCTCATCTTATCTGAACAAGTACTAGTAGTGAACAAGGTTCTTATTCCTTTAATTTGTTCTAAATCCACTCTATTATATTTGTTCACGTGATTGAACTTCTCATATTGTACTCCTAAATAAAGAGCTCCCTTATATTTTAATAAATAACATTTTGATTTCAAGTTTTGTAAATTAGAGAATATGTGTGTGTGTGTGTGTGTTTTGAAAGTTTTCTCTCATTTGGGAGTCATGATTTTGAATCCAAACGAACTTATACCACTACATGCCACAATATAATTTTAAGGAAAAAAGTACTTCAATTTTTTTTTGAGAACATTGCCAAAAAATCCCCTATTGCAAGATTGATTATCTAATGGTACCTAAATTTTGTTTAAAAACCCAAGTGCAGAACTCTTCTTTAGTTTGAACAATATATCTTCATCTATGAACGAAATGGAAGATATTTGTACACCACTACAAATATATTGCACACGACTAAATAAGAAATAAGAGTTGCACCAGTTAAAAGATTTGGATTCTTAGGTACTAATAAAAGACAGCCATATACATAAGGCTTTCACCAGATCAAGCTAAGTATGGATAGTGATATATGTACACAGCTCTTATAAGAGGAGATATTGTTTTTTGGATTTGAACCAATGATACGCATACCATCACATGGCCACAATCATAATATTGCTTTAAGGCTCACCCTCTTAGGTATTATTGAAAATTGTAATGTGGGATTTTTCAGCAACTTACCCATTTTTTTCCGGTATTTACGCAGGAAGGCAATAAAGAAATGAACTTTCCTAAGAAGGGATGCCCACCATATAGAATTTTGGATAACACTAGCGGATTTGAACCAAGTAAAACACTCTTGATAAAGGGAAAATTTTCTGATTACTTGATGATCACTTGTGCCAATTCATATTATTGACATGTCTTTTTTTTTTTCTTTTATATTAATTTCTCTTTTCTCACTCACACAAACACACAAAGACAAAAGGTTGTAGGGAGAGGGGTCATCGATCTTTTTAATTTTGCAAGACATGGATTGCAACATATCACCATTAACAATGTGGAGAACTGACAGCTCCATTTGTTGTCTGTCTCAAAGATACGCTGTTTCATATTTCCCCTCTCTCTCTCTCTCTCACACACACACACGCGCGCGCGCACTCTCACACACACCTGAATATATTCATATTCTCTTAGTACATCCCTAAAAAATTAATTTTTGGATTAGATGGCTAGCTAGCTATAGAAAAACTGTAACTATAGCACGCACAATAACATAATAAAGGAACTCGTGGAGCATATATAATCCACCCACTTGAAGATCTATATATTCTTTCCAATCTATATGACGCATGCACACACCTTTGTCCTCTCTGCCTCTACAATATATAATTTATATATACCCACAACTATATCTGCTTGTTATATTTGGGGTCTAATCATTGCTTATTTATCATTTAAAATAATGTATTTATTAACTTCAATAATTATTCTTCTGAAAAATATGCCAGTGAGAAGGGATCAATGATTCTGATAATGAGAGGCACCCAGTGTACATTCAACAGCGTTTAAGAATTTTGATTAATTGTTTTGGTGCAATTAATTATTATATACGTAGTTTAGGGCAGACTAATGATGAAATTCTTGTTAAATAATGTTGATAATATGTGTTTTTCTTCTTGTGATATAATATAATGAATAAGGAAGTTAGAACGTGACCATTTTAATTATTTTCTCTGAATAAAGATTTGAAAGAACCAATGATATAATTGGGTTAAATGATCGAACAGCCAGGTTTGTTTGGTATGAGGAGAGAGCAGGGAAAGGGATCTATATATATATATATATATATATATATATATATATATATATTGGGAGTTAGATTTAGAAAAATTGGGTCAAAATTTTTAATTACTTTTTTTATTCTTTTATCTTACAGCTTCTCTTTATTTAAATTCCTTAACCCCACTTTTCTTTTCTTTTTTTTTTTTTTTTAAAAATCCAACTGAAAACATTTTTCCTCCTCGCGCTTCTCCTTCCCTACCCAACAAGCCCTAGGTGTTCTTAAACAATTAATACCTTAATTTAAGTCCGACAGGGAATTAAGTTCAGTCCTAAAACAAAAAATTCTTGCCAATGAAAAAATCGTTCTCTCTCTCTCTCTCTCTCTCTCGCCAAGAATGAAAAATTCGTTTTCATTGCAAATGTTCACGCCCTTTTATAATCTAATAAAAATTATTCAAGTCTCAAATAATGATATAACAAAACATGGATATTTACTTTATTTTCATCAAACAAATATTTAAATATAAGAGAACATCAATGTTTTCATCAAAAATATCAAATTCAAATTTTGTGATTGTAAAATATTTGCTACAGGTGAACTTTATACACATATGTGTAGTTTGAAGTGTACACAGACTTAGATGTGGTTCTCAAATATTGTTGTTGGTTCAAAATAGTTAAACACCTAATCTTTTATATATATATATATATATAATTTTAGGGAAGATTACTGATCCAAGGTCTTATAGATAGAAAATGCTATGGCTAAGAAATTTACACCTCAATGTGTTTTGACTTGGATTAGTCAGAATATAATATGGCTTTTAAGAAAATTACTCCCTCCATTCCAAAATGCAGGGCATTTTGTAGCTTTGAGTCTTTTCATTTTTATCCATGTATTGGTTAATATGAGCTTGAGTAATTATACATGAAAAATTGTGAGCATTAATTGAAAGTTAAATTTTCTTAATTTACGTGATGCATGTTGGAACTCCTACACGTGGACCGGTGGGGTAGTAGATGATGATAATCCATCTGATTCTAAATTGAAGAGCTATATATAATTAGTTTGTAGGAATTAAGAAAAATAGTTAAATAAAAAAGTGTGTTAGTTTTCCAAGAGTATCCATTTTTTTTTTATAGAGCTATGGTGTAACATCCCAGTTTAAAACACCGAAATATTTTTTTTTTTTAAAACATGTCAAATTGTGATTAGAGTCGAGCATTTCGAGTAACTGAATATTTAAAAGTACATAACCATAGTGTAATTATCCATATACAGACAACTACTGTTTACAAAAAGTAATGTCAGTATATTTACAAAAATATAAACTTCTTCGCTCCTTCTACGAAGACTGTCTGCCCCTCTCCTCCACCCTGACACCTCCTGAACCTGTAGCTATAGCTGAGATCCAATTCCCGATTGGATCTCAGGTAACGGTTAACCTTATGCTCAAATAAGCAGTATATGGTAACAGATATCCATAATAACATAACAGCATATCAATACCACATTACACAAAACAAATATCACAACAAGTTTGCACATATCCAGTGCCACGATGGCCCATCGTGTCCTCAGCGCTAGGAAAACCCTAACAGGTTATCAAGACTATAACCCGTGAAAAGCTGTATGTACAACTGCCCTCTCTCGGCAGAGTCTCAATAAATGACATATCTTTCACATATATGAATATAAGCAGCATAAGTGTTAAAGTTACTGTACGCGTCCGTACCTCCGTTGATGATTTTGGTCACTCCGGTAGTGTTTTGACGGCGGTTTGACAGCGGAAACAGCGATTCGTGATTATGGGTATCCTATAAGGATAACATCACCAGTATGAATATCTAAGACCATAACAGGCATTTTAGGTACAAATTACCATTTTGCCCCTAGTTAGCCTTTTTGGCGGAATTTCGCCAGAGCTTCACTGTTCCGACTTTTACTTCCAAAATTTTTGCTATAATCTTTTCTATAACATTTTTCTAAGATAATTATCATATTTACTCTAAAAACATGATATCTTGATATTTACTCTAAATTATCTTGAAAAATTAAGACTATCCTAACACTTTTACTAAAACTACTGAAAGAACTACCGAACTAAAGACTAGGGACCGAAGACTTACTCAGAGCTTCGCTGCGAAATTCCCCGGACTCCTCCTCCTTCTTCCTCTCTCAAATTTTCGAAATGCTCAAGAGAGCTTGGTGTGAAAATGGTGAAGAATGGAGAGGTATTTATAGAAAAACCCGATGGCATTTTCGTAATTTCGTTGAACTTTGTCTGGTCGAATTCTGACCGTTGGATCGCACTTTTCTGAGGTGGCTTCATCTTGGCCCTACACCTCAAAACCGTCCTCTCCCTCTTGCTAGAAGACAAATTTGATGATCTCATCTTAGCTGCATCATCCTCTTGCTTTATCTGATAAATTCCCGGTTTGGTGTCTGGTTCGCGTAATTCCGTAAAATCTTAAAATTCTGAAAACAGTATGCTGAAGGTCCTTTCATCCTCTTTAAGAATACTGGACTCTCCTTCCCTTATACTTCCAGTAAGGGCATTCCGTTATCTGCCGAAAATCCTCGGTTTTCGTGTCCGATCTCAGAAACAATTTTGGCCGGTACTAGCTTCTGGATAAAAATCCACTGACCAATAATATGCTCTATTTTTTCTTGACCCATAACCATATTCTCACAACGGGAATATTTCCTATCCGTTCTCATTTATCCTGTTCATTTATCCTTTGATTATTATATTATTTTCTTTTTAACACATGTTTAATCTCATATTATTATTATATCTAAAAAATCTTCTCATCCTTATCCCTCCTATTTTTTTTTCGGTCAGCCCTCTTTTTTTTTTTTTTTTCCAACATATATTATATTTATCTCTCACAAAATTCCCTTATTGGTCTAAAATGAATTTAGGCTTATAAAATTCCCAAAAATTACTTAATAAATCCCTTAATACTTTCTAATAATTTTCTTAATTAAAACTTATCATTTTCTCATAAATATTTTATTGACATCAATAATCTAAGTTTTATGCAATTTATTATCAATTTTAGCATCTATTTTGATTTCTAGAACACTTTTTAAATTTTCCTTCTTTTGTTTTCATAGGAAATATTTTATTAAATTTTCTAAATTAAGGATAATATGGTTTCTAAGTTTTTATAATTATTCCATGCCTTTTAGAATTTATTACCCTATTTTTAGGATGTTTTATGACCCTAAAATGCCTTTTTTTGGCACTTAATTTTCTTAATATTTCCCTTTGAACATAAATCAATTATTTAAATTAGAGACAACATATTCTCCAATCTTTAATAAATATTTAATTGTCTCTAAGGAATTTTAGGGTATTACATATGGCTAAGAGATCTTTACCCCTCCATGTGGTTTGATTTGGTTTAGTCGGAATCTACTACTCCTTCCTTTTTATCTTTTTTATAAGAAACATTTTCTTTTATTGGAGTGATCATTAAAATAAGGAAAAAATTCACTTTGTTTGACACGTTAAACCGATTTTTTTTTCTAACCCTCATTAAATGTATGGCACTCATTATCTTTATAAAATAAATTTTCACCTATTTATCTTATACACACTCTTTTTAAATAAGGACATAATTAAAAAAAAAGATATAAAAGATATAAATTTATTGTTTTTAATTAATATTTTAAAGTGTGTGAGTTTGATAATTCTTCTTTATTATAAGAATAGGATGGAGCATTGCTTTTAAGAAAATTACCCCCTCTATTCCAAAATGTTGAACATTTTTCCGCTTGAGTTATATATCTTTCATTTTTATCCATGTATTGATTAATGTGAGCCTGAATAATTATACACGAAATATTGTGAGCAATAATTAGAAATTAAGTTTTCTTGATTTACGTGCTGCACGTTAGAAACCCTTACATGTGGATGATAGGGGTAGAAAATAATGATACTTCACCGATTTTAAGAGTAGATTTAGATTGAGGGGAGACGATGAGAGAGGAGGATAAAGTTAAAGGCTAATACTATAATGTTAGCCTTCCCTTCCCTCAAATCAAATACATCATAAATGTACAACTGGACTTAAGCTCAATATTCAAATCATGTGAAATAGTAAAAACTAAGAATTATGTCTAAAATAAACTTTTTCCCCAAAGATATTATTATTTACAACGAGTCAAGTAAGAGAGAAAAATAGAGTAGTAATGATAGAAAATAGGAAAGATAATGTAGTATGGGAAAAAGATCGATAAGGGACAAAAATGGAAAAATTCATTTAATGCTCAAACAACTTTTGTCAAACTCTTATTAAAATGACTAAGACAATTAAAATTTTGGGCTCTTATAAAAAGTACAAGAGCGAGTTGTAATACCCGGATAACTATTATCTGGAATATTATGTTATAATAATAAAAATGCCTATTTACGAAGACTTTGGCGTTAACATGTTATATGATTAGTCTAAGTTCAAAGGGAAACACTAAGAAAATTAGAGGAAATTTATTGTCAAAAAGGTGAAAAATGCATCTTAGGGCTATAAAATATTCTAAGAAAAATTATGAAAAGATTCTAGAAGGCATGGAATAACTATTAAAAATTTAGAAAGCATATTATCCTTAATTTAGACAATTTAATAAAATTATTTCCTATGAAAATAAAAAGAAGGAAAATTAAAAAGTATTCTAAGACTAAAATTGACTCTATGATTTTTGAGAATTTGCATGGAGCTTGAATTATTAATGTTAATAAAATTGTTGTGAGAAAATGATTAGTTTTAATTAAGAAAATTATTAGAAATTATTAAGGGATTAATTAAGTAATTTTCAGGAATTTTATAAGATTAAAGAGATTTAGGAAACATGAAAAATAAAATAAATATAAATAATTATTATTAAGGGCCGAAATTTTTGGTCCAATTAAATAATTAATAAGGGTTAAGATGTAACCTTAGAAAGTAAGGATTCAATGGCTTAGGATTTTTCAAGAAATTATAGAAGCCTAAATCCATGTTATTACTTATGGACCAATAGGAAAATTTTGGGAAAAATAAATGCAAGATAAATGGAGTATTAGGGTAAATGAAAAAAAAATTATTATATATATATATATATATATATATATATATATATATTTATGTGTGGGCCGAAAATTAGGGGGAGGGATAAGGATAAAATTAGATATTTGTAAAATAATAATATTATAAGATTAAGACATGTGATAATTAAATGATTTATATTAATAAAAGTGAACAGGATAAATGACCACGGATAGAAATAAAATTCTACCTAGAAAGCCGTGAACTAGGTTTCTAGAGTCAGAGTATATTATGAACAAGTGAATTTTTATCTTGAAGTTGGCGCCGGCCGACGTTATTTTTGTAACCGGTAGCGATTACCGAGGATTTTCAGCAGGTAACAGAATGTCCTTAATGAGAGTATAAGGTTAGGAAAACCCAGTATTCTCGAAAAGGAAGAAAAGACCTTCAGCGTGTTGTTCTTGAAATTTTAAGATTTTACAAAACTTCACGATCAGAACACCGAACTAGGAATTTCATCTGATAAAGCATGATGAAGTCATCAATTTTGTCTTCTTGTTGGGGGGGGGGAGGTCGGCCAAGATGTGTATGGCCAAGATCAAGCCACTTCAAAAAAATGCGATCCAAATGTCAGAGTTTAACCAGACAAAGTTCACCGAAATTACGGAAATGCCATTCGGGTTTTTTATAAATAGCCCTTCATTTCTCTTCATTATTCACCAATTCACACACACTCCTAGAGAGAAGTTAGAGAGAGAAGCTCTGGTGGAGGAGTAAGAAGTTCATAGCAAAGCTTTGGATAAGTTCTTCTGTCCTTAGTCTTTAGTTTAAGTAGTTCTTTCAGTAGTTATAGTAGAATTGCTAGAGTAGTTTTTAATTTTTCAAGATAACTTAGATATCATGTTTTAGGAATAAATATGATATTATCTTAGGAATATGTTAGAGGAAAGGTTATAGCAAAATTTTGAGAGTTTAAAGTCAAAATAGCAAAACGCTGGCAAAATTCCACCAAGTAATCAAATTAGGGGCAAAATGGTAATTTGTACCTAAAATGCCTGTTATGATCTTAAATATTCATATCGGTGATATTATCTTTATAGGATATCCGAAATCACGAACCACTGTTTCCACTGTCACCGCTGTCGTACCGTCGTCATACCGCTGTCAAACGTACCATAAGTAGGCGAAAGTGCCAGATATCATCAACGGAGGTACGGACGCGTATTGTAACCTTAACACTTATGCTGCTCATATACATATATGTGATAGCCATGTTTATATACTGAAGCTCTGTTTAGGGTTGTCAGTTATACATACAGCTTTATATGGGTTATAGTCTTGATAACGCCGTTGGGTTTTCCTAGCGCTGAGGACACGATGGGCCGTCGTGGCACTGGTTATGTGCAAACATATTGTGGGACTTTACATACTGCTTTATGCTTATGTTCTGTCAATGTTATGATCATGCATCTGCTGTGTGCTTATATAGTGATTTACTATTGTTATGTGTTATGAATAGCTGTGTCCATATACTGTTTTATTTGAGCATAAGGTTAACCGTTACCTGAGATTCAAATGGAAATTGGATCTCAGTTGTAGCCTCAAGTTCGGGAGGGTCAAGGTGTGAAGATAGGGGCAAGCAGATGATGTAGGATGCAAGACGAAGTTTTTATGTTCCTAGTTTATGTATTTGTCTCACTATTAGATTTTGCGACGGAATAATTTCCATCGCAAATTTTTGAATTTTTGCGATGGAAATATAAAACCGTGGTAAAAAATCGAAAATTTGCGACGGAAAAAAATTTCCATCGAAAAAAAATAAAAAACAAATAAAATAAAAACATTTTTTTTAAAAAAATAGCGACAGAAAACTGATTCCGTCGCTGGCCCCGGCCGGGGCCAGCGACGGAAACATCTTTCCGTCGCAAGTTGGTGGACATTTTGTCCGCCAACTTCCCTTCCCCCTCCCCATTTGAGCTCCCCAGTTTCACTCCGCCCCCTTCCCCCACAAGCCCCGACCCCTACCATCCCTTCCGGCGAACGACACGCACCCACGGTGCCATCCCCTCCCCGGAGCCCAGCCCCATCCCGAACCCCCGTCCCCTGCGCGAACCAGCCCCAATCCCGACCCCCAGGTGACCCAACCCCACCCGACCCAGCCCCACCCGATCCCCCCCTAAGCCCCCAATTCCGGCAACCCCACCCCCACAAGCTCCCCCATCGTGGACTTCCCCCAACGGCTCTGCTCCTCCTCCTCATCGGCCTTTTTCTTCTCCTTTCTTTGACTTTTTCCGGTAAGCTTCATCTTTTTCCTCTTTTCATTGTGTTCTTGAAATTCATTATATGGAAAATAAGAGGTTATCGTTTGTATAAATTTAATTGTAATACTCTTATTTTATATTTATAAAATCTTAAGTTTCTCTTGTAATTTCTAGAATTGATCTGTCTCCTAGAAATAATTATAGTAGACATGAATTGATGAAAACTGATATTTAGATATAAGAAAATTAATTAGGAGGTTTACTATTTGAGATTTGAAAGTAGAAAATATAAGAGAAAGATCTAACTGTACATTTAATTTTATAGTAATAAATATAAGCAAAAAGTTAATAATATTGATTCATAATTTGCTTATTTATTTAGATTATGGTTATTGTTTGGATAAAATTCCATGATTTTTTCAGTTATTGGGTTTTATTAATGTTTATTAATGAGATTGATGAATTGTTTTAATCTTTTATTGTATTGTTTTTTTATGGTTAAATTTTTGTAATGAAAAAATTGTGTAACAAAATTATGATATGCTATTGGTTGATTATGATACATAAATCTATAAATAAGAAGATGTTGAAATGTGAAGAGTATAGTGTTGATAAAAGATGTTTAAGATTAAGACAATGAAATTAATAATTGATGTAAAGTAGAAGCAGGAATGAGTGCCCTTAAAAAGTAAACAAATTTGTATGTTAAAAATTAGTAGAATTAGCTAGTTGATATAGAATATGTATTTATATAGAATATATATTCTATTAATTATAATTTTTTATTTTATTTCAGAATTTCATATATATATTGTAGAGTTCTAAAAATATAAATATAATATGAATGTCTTATTTTAGATTTTTTTTTCTTTTTTTTTTATCAGTGAGAACATCCTCAACATGTTATAGTTATACTTGGATGATTTGTGAATTTTTTAACATTTATTATTTAAATCTACAAAGTAATTTTTATTCTTTTAGATTAAACATTGTTTAATTTAAATCAATTGACATTAAATTAGTTAAAATTTTTATATTTAGCTTGAATTGATCGTAAATAGTATTACTTCGATATTACATTATTTATAACCAAATGCTTTAATTTAATGGCAATTGGTTGACATGAGTGGCCAGTTATATTGGCCACTTATTAATATTTGCTTCATGTTGTTTAGTCGACTGAGATATCTCCCCGCCCTGTATATTTGCGTAGGGTTAAGTTGTAGAAGTATGGACGGTTATCGTGATAGGAGTTGGATGTCCAATCGTCTAACTCAGAAAAGAGAAATAACTCGAGCATTCCTGGACGGTCTGGAAGAGTTCATGCAATTTGCTTTGGCGTACTCACCTAATTCAAGTAGACACATCGCATGTCCCTGTGCCATATGCGGGTGTTTAAAATTTCAAGAGTATAACACGGTCAAAATCCATTTATGTAAAAAGGGATTTATGGACGATTATGAATGCTGGGTATACCATGGCGAAGTCCGACAGACACCGAGTGGATATTACGGGAGCAGTAGTCATCGAGGCAACCTTAATCAATATGAACAGTTGGTGATGGATGCCGCGGGACCATCGATTGGTCAATATTTTGATCCTTTTACTCATGCTGAATCATCACACACGCAAGAGGAGACCGATACATATAATCAACCATGTTATATGGGAGAGGATCCTAATCCGGAAGCCGAAAAGTTCTACAAGATACTTCAAGATGCGCAACGACCGTTATGGGAAGGTTGCGAACACATTGAAAGTAGTGAGCACTCATCGCTGTTGGCTACCTTAGCAACACTAAGTTTGAAGACTGATCACCATATGAGTGAGAGGAATTATAACGAAATGTTGTAGATCATGAGCAAGATTGCTCCGAAAGATAATAATTTGCCGAAGGATTTCTACCAAGCAAAAAGAAATGTTAAAGAGCTTGGGCTTAGTTGTGAAAAAATCCATTGTTGCCCCAATGGATGTATGCTGTACTACAAAGATGATGCGGAGCTGACTAAATGCAAATTCTGTGAACATAATAGATACAAACCTGTGACTAAAGAGAGGAAAACAGATTGTCAACCATTCAGCAAGATGTGGTACTTTCCCCTCGTGCCCAGGCTTCAGAGATTGTATTCGTTAGAGCAAACAGCCGCTCACATGAGATGGCACCGGAAGCATCGCAGGGAAACAAAATTTGTGACGCATCCATCCGATGCCGAAGCCTGGCTTAAATTTGACGAGGTGAATCCTTTCTTTGCTTCGGATCCCCGTAATGTCCGTCTTGGATTATGTTCGGATAGGTTTGCTCCTTTCAACCAGATGGGCAGGAGGTATTCATGTTGGCCAGTGATTGTGACTCCGTACAACCTTCCACCTTCTATGTGTATGAGAAGAGAGTTCTTATTTCTCAACGTGTTAATCCCCGGGCCATCCAACCCAAAAAAGAATATAGATGTGTACCTCAGGCCTTTAATAGATGAGTTAAAGATGTTGTGGAGTGACGGGGTTCTCACGTACGACGTATCATTGAGCCAGAATTTTATCATGCGGGCTGCCTTAATGTGGACGATAAATGATTTCCCTGCCTATGGGATGTTGAGTGGCTGGCAAATGTCGGGAAAGCTTGCATGTCCAGTGTGTCTTGAGCAGAACATGGGCTTTAGCTTACAAAACAGTCGTAAGGTTTGTTGGTTTGACAGGCACCGCCGATTCCTACCCCCTGATCATTCGCTTAGAAGAAATAGAAAAGACTTTGTACAGAATGCTGTCGAACGGGCAAATCAACCTCGTCGATTAAGTGGTCAAGAAATATGGGACAGGGTCAGGCACATTGCAAGTGTTGAAGAGGGGGTTGCATTCAACGAATCTGAGGGATATGGGGTTGATCATCATTGGATGAAATGGAGCATCTTTTAGGAACTGACATATTGGAAAGATCACCTGTTGAGACACAACCTCGATGTCATGCATATTGAGAGGAATGTGTTCTGCAATATTTTGTACACCGTGATGGACACCAAAGGCTTGACGAAGGACACAGTCTACGCAAGACAGGACATAGAAGCGATTTGCAGAAGGCCTGACTTGCATTTGGTGGTGGATGCTAGGGGGCGGACTTCTAAACCTCGAGCGCCATACACACTCAACAAAGAGCAAAATTTGGAAATGTTAAAATGGGTTTCAAATCTGAGACTCCCGGATGGTTATGCATCAAATATGGCTAGATGTGTCAAAATAGATGAGGTGAAGATATCTGATATGAAGACTCATGATTGTCACGTTTTTTTCCAGAGATTGTTACTGTGGGCCTTCAAAGCACTACCGAAACATATATGGAGTGTTCTGACAGAGATTTCCATTTTCTTTAGAGAAATTTGTGCTTCTGAGCTGAACGTCGACAAGTTACGACAGCTGGAGGAGAGCGTGCCTTTGACGCTATGCAAGTTAGAGATGGTGTTTCCTCCAACCTTATTCAACTCAATGGAGCATTTGCCTGTTCACTTGGCTTATGAGGCAAGGGTTGGAGGTCTGCAACAATATAGGTGGATGTATCCGTTTGAGAGGTAATATACATATACATATATATATATATATATATATATATATATATATTTTCTTGTTGTTATTATTTGACTCTCATGGTGGTAAAGTTTTAAATACCCTGTGATTGTCCATATAGGTTTTTACGCACTCTCAAGCACAAGATCAAAAATCAAAGGTATGTTGAAGGATCTATCGCTGAAGCGTATCTAGTGGAAGAGGCCACTAAATTTGCGTCATACTATTATCCCTCTGGAAATATATCAAGATGGAGAGGGGTAGCTCGCAACGATGATGGAGGCAGTATAAGCGATCAGATATCTATATTTAATTTTCCAGGTCGGGTCGTGGGAAAACGTGAGAGGTCAACTTTGGAGGGAAGAGACAAGCGAGTGGCGGAGTGGTACATTATAAACAACTGTGAAGAGGTCACCCCGTACTTAAGGTAAGACTTCCTGTATTTTTACCGTTGCGGTTAGTATTAAAGTATATTAATGAGAATTTTTTGTTACAGCTTTTTCTCCGATTGGGTTTGATCCAGAAATCCATTAATATCGGATGCCGAACTTGAACAATTCAAGATTGCTGAGTTTCCTCAATGGTTCGAAGACTTCTTCGTGGAAAATCCATCAGCTTCCCATGATGTTGCGTGGAGTTTATCTTGTGGAGCTGCAATAGTTGTTACCCGGTGTTCGAAATATATAATCAATGGGTATCGTTTTGCAACAGTACAAGCGAACAAGAATACACTAAATTGCAATTACGGCGTATGTTGCCGAGGTGGCCTGGTTGATGGAGTTGAGGCCGACTACTTTGGGATGTTAACTGACATAATTCAGCTAGATTATAAGTGGGACAAGTCCGTGACTATCTTTAAATGTGAGTGGTTTGATAACTCTCCTCGTGGAACAAAAGTTGATAAATATGGGAATGTTGAGGTCCAGGGGTCGAGGAGGTACACGGTTGGTTATGACCCATTCATACTTGCTCAACAGGCGGAACAAGTTTATTATACATCGTATCCATCATCCCGTCAAGGGTGGATGGGAGTTATCAGAACCAAAGCACACAATATCATACCTAACTCGAAAGAATCAGAATCAAATGACGATATGAATGAACCGTTTCAAGTTGATGTGCAACAGGTACAACTGGTACTTGTTGTCGATGACGAAGTACCAAGCAATCTTTTTGACGAGCTGCATGGGGAGTTAGAACTGATTCCTATCCATATTGTCGATGAGGAATCAGAAGATGAGGAGGAAGATAATTACTCTGATAGTGAGTCTGAATTTGATGACTATGAGACTGACGAGGAAGGGGAGCAAGGAGAGGTGGAGGAAACAGAATTTTCTAGTTGACTTATGTTAGTCCGCTATTTATAACCGTCCATTCTAATAGATATAATATGTTACTTTGATAGTGACATTAAGTTTTCTTTTTGACATTTTGACATAATGTTTGTGGGTGTTCATAGATGGATCGTTCAGGAGGGCGTTCTGGCAGTGGTCGAAGTAGTGGTAGAGGTCGGGCGCGTCCTATCAGAGGTGGTAGGGCGACGACATCGGACCCGTCTTACGACAGAGGGTACGACTCTTCTCCAGAGCTTCCACCATTTCATCTGTCGTCTTCGCTGACCACTATCGACTCTATTATGGGAGGTATAGGTATGCCTTTCAATCTCCCTGATCCACAGCAAGGGGCAGAGTAGGTATAGTTTACGAAATCTAATTGATTCACATCTTTTGTTTTTTTATTTAAGTAACTATGTAGTAAAAATGTTGCAATATCATTTCGTCTTTCAGCACACCGCGTCTCCTCATAGCCAGTTCGGGGAAGCTAGTTCCTCCTCGCCCGCACCGGTGTGGGGAACTGTTGATCCTGAGATAGGACGGTTATGGATTTGTCCTCGCGGCGATCTAGAGTAAGTCATGTAAAGTTACTGATAATGGTACGAGGTTTTTACTTTTATTTTGTATGCTAACATTTACATCTTTTCCTCTGTATCAATATTTGAGCCTTATAATCAGGTCATGGATTTCGTGTCGGCCCAAATATTCCGCAATTTCAATCAGCCGTGGGCCAGTTGGAAAGAAATTCCTAAGAATCGTCGGGAAACTTGGTTCGAGGAGTTCTTGGTAAGTTTTGTAAATTTTGTTATGCAAATGCAAACTAATAAGGTACATTATAATTTGGAGCACTAATTGTCCGTAATTGATTTTCAGGGTCAGTTTAGGTGGTTGCTTGAGCATTGAGATACGTTGAAAAAAGCTTACAATCACAAGGCAAACAGATGGTTGTCTGATAGGTTTTATAAATTGCGACAAGGGCTAGGCAAGACTGATTGGATTCATCCTGAGGCTTTAGTTCAATTACATCATAAATGGAACACCGATCCCAAATTTCAAGAGAAGAGTGTGAAAAATAAATCAAATAGGGCCCATATGGATGGACCATCTTATACTGGGGGCTTTATCCCATACAGCGAGCATTGACGAAAAATTGTGAGCACAGTCATTTTCTATTTCAGTATTTGATATCTTGTACTTTGAATTAATTAACTGGCGGTCAAAATTTGTGATTGCAGGCAGCGTCTGGGGAAGTTCCTGCAGAAGATGTTGAGTGGGCTACTATAACATCCCAAATTCCAGGTTCGAAAATCGTGTCGGTCGACACTTAGTTTTAGGAAAATCAACGGAGTTTGAGATGCTACAGCTTAGAGTACTGCGGAAATGGATAGCGTGCGCTAAGATTCAGACAATGAGTATCTGATATAGAATGCCCAAACATATGATGATGCCCCGACATAAGCTGATATATTAAATATCCCGAAGGAATATTCATGTGATACAACTTACAGAGATTAAATACAATTCTCTAATAAAGAAAGTCTTAAATAAGACCTATGGCTTGAAACCTAACATCAGTTAATCAGACAATTTGGCTAGGTCGGTGTTCAATCTAATGGGAGTCTCACCAGCTCTATGGCAACTTGTGACAACCCACCGATGAAGCCTTCCTTAGTTTAAGCACCAAATGGTTTGAAATAACTTTATTAGATTCTTGCTAGAAACTAAATCCTAATAACTTCTACCGACCTTCGTCTTCGACCGCTGCCTCTTCATGGCTCTATCCACCGGCATCTTGTCTATCCTGGTTTCTTCCCTGTACTAGTCATTAAGACTGAGGTCCAATGCCCATTGGACCTCAGGTAACAGTTAACCTTATGCTCAAGTATAACAGTATGTATGATAGATATTCATTTACAATTCAGCATATAACTATACATAGCACACATCACATGTCATAGTTCATATCACAACAATACCTCTACATAGCACACAGCCCATGTAAGGTCCACATAGTTTGCACATAAACCAGTGCCACGCCCCGGAGCGTGTCCTCAGCGCTAGGAAAACATCCATACGGCATTACCAAGACTGTAACCCGTTTTCACATAATAACTGAATGTACAAACAGTGACTTAAGACAGAGTCTTAATCACGGTGCATGACCCAAGACCTAGTCTTGTCCACGACTATATGAATCATCACATCACATATAGAGCATACAAGCAGCATAAGAGTTAGAGTTACAGTACGCGTCCGTACCTTTCACCGGGTAATTGTCAACCGCCCGACCTTTGGATCCGGCCCTGGACCTCCCGGATATCCTCTTGAAGACTCTTGAACTCCTTCCTCCTTCTTGCTTCACTCTCCTCTTAAACTCTCCAATCTTTGGTATGAGTTTGGTGTGAAGAAAAATGAAGCATGAAGCCTCCTATTTATAGCCAACCATGAGTTAACTACCTAGCAACTTTAATTCCATTCTAACCATTGGATTTAACTTAACTAGGAAGCTTAAATCTTGACCTTACACCTCTTACAAAAAATGCCACCCCCCCTTTTCTTAGATTCATTTTTTCTCTTTCATCCACTACACACACACTCACAACACACACATGTGCTCTTGTGATGTCATCTTAATGACATAATCAAGGCTTAGGTGTCATTATTGACTTTTCAATACTAATTAGCAATTTTTAATTATCATGTTAATCAAGTGTTTACATGCTCCTTAATTATATTTTGCCATTAGCTAACTCAATTACATGAAGATTTAAATTTAATTACTTGAGATATTATTTCATTCTCTTTGGCTTAATTATTTTCAAATATAATTAGCCCTCATTTGATACTTTTAATTTGTCTTTAATCATCTTGAAGAATTATGCAACTAATCTCAATTAGTGCAAACTTATTTTGTTAAGAATAATCGTAATTCACTTAATATACCTCTTAATTATGCTAAATTAATTAGCAACACTTTTTATGCCAACCTTGACCCTCCATTGGTCATTAAATATCAAATTAGGGATTTCATATAATTAACTTTGGATATCTCCTTTTATTCATGTTTAAACAATCAACAATTAATTACTTATTTAATCACTTACTAATTGTTGACAATTTTCTTAATTAGGATTAATTATTTTCTCACAACCATGGGGCAATTTATGTTCCTCAAAATGATATTTAATTTTGCCTCATTATTTCCCAAGGAAAATAATCTCATAAATTACCTAAATTAGAGACAACATACTTTCTAATTTTTAATAAATATTTAGTTGCCTCTTAGGATTTTATCATAATTTTCTCAGGGTATTTTATGACGCACAAATATTTTAGGGACCTATTTGCAAATTATCTAATGTTTTAGGGACCCTTTTCGCACATTATTTAATCTTAGGAGAAATTGTTCTAATAATAAGGTAAATTCAATACAAGGTGTTTGAGACCTCATATTCACCTATTTTCAATAGGTATATTCTACCAATTTATGATATTTACCCTAAGTCAAATTTTAGGGTATTACAGCTACCTTTGAGTGGACCCATACACAGGAGTCTACCGATGGTAGTGGGTGCCGCTGGATCAACGCTAGGTCGCAGCAATTTGCGGGTGAGATTTTTATTACTTTTATTTTTCATGTCAGGCATCGACATATTTATTTCATTTCAATGTTCTTATATGTGATCTTTTTTTTCTGCAGGAAACCTATCAGAAGCTGACGCAGGAGAGAGACACCCAGAGTCAGGGCGAGCGCGCATCCTCACAGTCTGATAACGAGAGTTTATTCATTCAAGCTGCAGGAGGATTTGACAAGAAAGGGAGACTCTTTGGGATGGGTGCCTCTGCGAGCCGGCTGAAGCCTACGCAGCAACCCTTACCACGCAGTGATGGTGCTGATTCAGGTAAATATAATAACACTTTTCTACATTGTTACGTTTCCATTCCATCTTCCTTTTAATTGAAATTAGAGAAAAATAACTCACTCTGCTATTTTGTTTTTTTAGATGAGGTTAGGAGGCTGAGGGCGTTGGTGGAGGCACAAGAGGAGATGATACGACAGCAACGAGAAGAGTAGCGGCAGTACCAAGAAGAGCAGTGGCGGTACCGAGAGGAGCAGCAGCGGACAAATGACGTGGTAAGGCAGCTGCAGCTTGTACTTCAGTCTAAGGGTATTTTGCCGGCGCCTGGTGATGACGACCATCCTGGTGGTGATGACGACCATCTTGGTGACGATTATGATGATCATGCTGCTTCTTTATAGATTATGTTTCAGTATTTGTTGTTTGCAACTTTAGAACATATGTAAAAAATTCTGTATGATTTTTATTTTAAATTTTTATTATATGCAAAATTTATTTTAAATTTATTTTTAATAATTTTATTTTTTTATAAATATGTTTTACATTTTTTTTAAAATTTAATTTTTTTTAATTTTTTTTATTAATTAGTATTTTATTTTATTTTATTTTATTATTTTGCGACAGAAATGAATTCCGTCGCAAATTGCGACGGAAAATCATTTTTCCGTCGCAATTGCGACGCCTTTTTTGCGACGGACAATTTCCGTCACAATTTGATTTTGCGACGGAAAATTGCCATTTTGCGACGGAATTTTTTCGTCTCAAAAATCGAATTTTTTTGTAGTGTCTTCTTTTGGGTATTGGAGGACTGTATTAGAACAATTACACTGTGGTTATATAACTTAAAGGTTCAGTTACTCACATGCTAGAATGCTCGACTCTGATCACTGGTTTTTTTTTAAAAAAAATTTCCGCTGTTTTCAAATGGGATGTTACACAAGTAAGAGTTATATATACTCTCTCCGCTCATAGCATAAGTCGCTTCTAGAAAAATAGTTTGGTCCATAATATAAGTGACTTTGAGAGCAATTAATGATAATTTGTCAACATTGCCAATAATTAATGTTTAGACATGGCTCATTATATTTTTCTCTCCCTTTCGAAACCTCATTTAATATGGGTAAAATTAGAAATTTCTTTAAATTCATGAAAAAATTAATGACTTAAATGCTTTTTTTTAACTCCAATGAATTAATTGAAGTAACTTATATTATGGATAGGAGGAAGTAATTAATTTATAGGAATTTAGAAAATTAGTTAAATAAAAAAGTGTGTTACTTTTTCAAAAGTATCCCCTTTTTTTAATATGCCTATGGCTAAGAGATCTTTACCTCTCAATGCTGTTTGGCTTGGATTAGTCAGAATACAATTTGGCTTTTAAGAAAATTACTCCCTCCATACATTTTGTAGCTTTGAGAAATATATCTTTTCATTTTTATTAATGTATTGGTTAATGTGAGCTTGAGTAATTATACATGAAAAATTGTGAGCATTAATTAAAAATTAAAAATTCTTAATTTACGTGATGCATGTTAGAACTCCTAAATGTTGTGGACTGGAGGGGTAGATGATGATGATACTCCACCGGGTCCTAAATATAAGAAATATATAATTAATTTGTAGGAATTAAAAATATAAGTTAAGTAAAAAATGTGTGTTAGTTTTTAAATTATCCAGTTTCTTTTATTACTTCTTCAGTGTTTTTTTAATAGGAAACAATCGATAAATTCGCGCATTCAAAATGTTAGTTGAAATTAATAAATGTGTTAGATATGTACTTTTTTTCAATTATACCCTTATAAAATAAAGATGGTGCATAAGAGAATTAGTAAACATTTATTATAGAGATAATAAGTGGTATAATGAGGTCAAAAGAGGAAAAATCACTTTAAAATATCAGACAAAATGTATTTGTTTCTTATATTAAGGATCACTCATATAAAACAGAATGTTTCTTATGAAAAAGACTAGATGAATCATATGGCTATGGCAAGAGATCTTTACACCTTAATGTGGTTTGACTTGGATGCGTCAGAATCTAGTATGGCTTTTAAGAAAATTACTCCTTCCATTGCAAAATATAGGAAATTTTATCACTTTGAGAAATTTATCTTTTCATTTTTTATCCATGTTTTAGTAAATGTGAGTTTGCGTAATTACACATGAAAAATTTTGACCATTGATTAAAAATTAAACATTCTTAATTTACGTGATGCATGTTAGATAGAACTCCTACATGGGGATTGGAGGGGTAGGCTATAATGATACTCCATCCGGTCCTAAATGCAATAGTTACTCCCTCTGGTTTATAATCCAAGGCACTTTTAGAAGAAGAGGATGATTCATAATATAAATCAATTACAGTTTAATTAATGTTATTTTTCCTGTTTTGTCTCTGTGTCTAATGTTCACTTTCCAATTTTTCCCACTCATTATATCATCCTCTTTCTCTAAAATAACATTTCCAATGCAATTAAACACATTTATCAAGAAGGGGAAAAAAGTGACTTTTTATATTACACATTTTATGACATATTCAGAATCCTTAATTGTCATTTCTTATTTCTCATGATATAGTTTAAATGTCTTATATTATTGGGTAGAGGGAGTATATATAATTAATTTGTAGGAATTAAAAAATTAGTTAATTAAAAATGTGAGCGGTAGTTTTGCAAAAGTATCCATTTTTTTAATATAACTATCTAAATATATCAAATTTGAACATTTTGGGGCTCAATTGGGGATAGCTCTTCTAAAAATGTAATTTGCATTTACATAAACTCAAACTTAAGATTTAGTAATGAAGTGGTCAAAGTCGCCCCTTCCACTAAGATCTATGCATGTTAGTCTAAAATTTCATTCTTTTTAAAAAAAATAAAAAATCATTTGTATTACAACTATGTAACTTATTGATGGAAAACCCATCAATAAGAAGAGTTTAGGAGAAAAATATTATATACACACAAGTGTGAAAAACAAATTAAGTATATCAAAGTCTTATATTTAAGATCAAAATAAACATGTCCTTCTCCAAGCTCTTACATTTAGGACAGTGATAAAGATTCAAGAGAAAGAAAGAGAGAGGAAGATGGGGTTGGTCACAAAATGTAAGGCTTTAAAGATGTGGAGCCAATGAGAGAGAAAGCAAATGATGGTCTGATTAGGAAAGCATATCACAACATAACTTGGTGCGCCCTTGCAGAGAAGCGACCCTACCCACCAATGTGTGTGTGTGTGTTTCTCTTTGATTCTCATTATTTACATTATCATCTCTCTCTCTCTCCCAACCTCTCTCATATTCTACTTCGTTTCTTCACAAACACTAGCTAGATAGGACTTCTAGGTTTGATATCCCACTTTTGATCCTCTGTTTCGACTTTCCACAACTTCGTGGGTCGTCTATGTATCTCTCACTAACTCCTCTTCATCACACGCATATATTGTTCATTGCTTTCTGTTTCTAGGGTTTTAATTTAATTTGCTTTTTTTTTTTTTGGTTCACTTTCCAATCAGCCTCCTTGGTGTGTGTGTGTATTTATATGTATCACATCTTTCAACAGATCAAGGGTTTAGATGCAAATCTACTTCAAGTATTCAAAAAACTCTCAATGTAGCTAAAAATATTTTTGGTCACAATGTTACTTCAAAAATTTTAAAAACATAGCAATATTATATTGTCTTTGATTATTAAACAAACGAATGTTGACTTTTAAATTTTTAGTTTGACTAAAATAATACATATATAACTCTAAAATATGGCACTTATTAGTCATTACACCACATCGTCATCTTTTGTTCTAAGTGCTATAATGAGTGTTAGGTAAGAGTTTCATATAAATTATTTTAGTCAAACTAAAGAGTTAACGGTCAAGATAAACATTACAACATTCTTAAACTTACAGGATAACATTAAGATTGAAAAAAAACTTCTATGAAAATATTGATATTTTAAAAATATTTCTGGGGTGGATTTTCACCTTAAGCCATGGATCAATGATGCTGCATGAATTAAATCAGAATTTCAACAAACAATTGAATTAGAATCAATATATAGTATGGCGAAGATAATAACACTATATATAATGAATACCACGTTATATTAACTACAATAAGTTATTGAAGATTTCCCTAGTTATCAACATTTGCAAATTGTGATAATATTGAAATTGTTATCCTCGTCTAGGATTAATATATTCATATCATTTCTATTCCACACATGGGACTGTAAAAGTATACCAACGTTCCTAGCCTAAACTTTATGCCTATGGATCTCTTTTTTTTCCCATGCCTATAGATCTTGTTTAATTATAGTAATTGTAAATATTGCTTATATAATATAATAGCTAGGTACGGACATCACTTGTAAATTTTAAATAGAAGCCTAGTATTAGAGCTGAGTCATAGAAATCTTAGGGATCCATATATACAAACAGGCTTTTTACACTAAGGCTATACGTCGATCGGTTGAAAAGGAATATATTGGGGTAGAGAATGTGACCAGCTACATATTTATAATTTAAAAATTGTATGATCGCTAGACACTGTACATCAATTATGCGTATACAACTGATGATGGAGGAAGTTAGACTTTTTGGGCATGCACAAATTAAACAGTGTTAAAAGTGTTTAAATTTATCAAAACCTTTGATAAACCCAAATTTTATTGTAATTTTTCCTATATTTTAGAGGTTTTAACGTTGTTTATTGGGCTTAATTGAATACAGTAGTATTAATTTTGCTATAGGAGTGATTGCATGGAATAATAGATAAAAGGGTATTATTGTCATATAATTTGTGATTACTTATTGACTGGTTTGATTCTTTGGACCTTTGATGGTAGTTGAATTTAATCTTGATTGTAGGGACCTTATTGTATGTTTGGATGGAGAGAAAAGTGAGGAGGGAATACTCGGAAGAAAAACTTCCCAAAATGGTTTAAAAAAATTACAATTTTTGGGAGTTTTGCCTTCTAATATTCCTTTCCGCATAATTTTCTCTAAATCCAAACATAAGGTAAACTATAAAGATTAATTGGAGGAGCAAAGGTCCAAGCAAGGAGCAGTTTTGAAGCTTAAATTTGGATTTCTTGTTGTGCACAGCTTGTTGTTGCAAATAGATATGTTTGCCACAGCGAACCAAAGCTACCAAAGAATTATCGTTATAAGGCCTGTTTGAGTTAACATTTAAAAAACACATTCATAAAAATCAAGATAAAATTAAACTTCTCTCATATACTTACCTCGTACATCATAAATCAGGTCGGAAAAGCATTTTCCACTGCTAATTTAAATTAATAGGCATATGTGTTGTTCACTGTGGCAAACACAAATCCATTTCTCTAACCCAACCCACTGCATTACTCATATCCCTAATAGCCTAATTGACTAAGGGAGGTTCGGTACCACTTCTTCAATCATCTTTGTAAGCAAAATAAGTGGGTCAGTGTAATACCCTAAAATTTGACGTAGGGTAAATATCATAAATTTGTAGAATATACCTATTAAAAATAGGTGAATATGAGGTTTCAAACACCTTGTATTGAATTCATCTTGTTATTGGGACAATTTCTCCTAAGATTGAATAATGCGCGAAAAGGTCCCTAAAACATTAGATAATTTGCAAATAGGTCTCTAAAATATTTATGGGTTATAAAATACCCTGAGAAAATTATGATAAAATCCTAAGAGGCAACTAAATATTTATTAAAAATTGGAAAGTATGTTGTCTCTAATTTAGGTAATTTATTAAATTATTACCTTGGAAAAATTACAGGAGAAAAATCTGAAAGTATTCTGGGGACCATATTGGATCCTATGATTTTTAATATTATGCATGGAATATAAATTATTAATGTCAATAAAATAGTTGTGAGATAATAATTATTACTAATTAAGAAAATTGTCAACAATTAGTAAGTGATTAATTAGATAATTAATGGCTAATTGTTTAGACATAAGATAAAGAGAAAAAGGTGGAAATTACTTAAAATAAATATACATATATAAATAAAAACGAAAAGTAGAAGAAAAATAAAGAAAAATGAAATGAAAATTAAGAAATTAATATCTAGATATTTGCATTAAAATAACATTATAAGTTAAGACATATGATGATTAAGTAATATTATAATAATAAAAATGTGAACAGGATAAATGACCACGGATAGAAATAAAATCCTACCTAGAAAACCGTGAACTAGGTTTCTTGAGTCAGAGTATATTAGGAACAAGTGAATTTCTATCTCGGAGTGGACTGTCTCCGAAGTCATTTCTGTAACCAACGGAGTGATTTGGAGATCCGGCCAGGAAGATATTTTGTGGGATTAAAGCAGATAGTAGAAAGGAGAACCGATAGAAAATAATCCATACCATACCGCGTGGCTCAAAAGTAGAGTAAATAACAAAAGGAAGGTTTCCGCCGGAACATCAAAATGAAATCTTTAGCCGGGTCTCTAAGCGTGCTGCTTTCCCCTCTCCTCCGCAGGGTATGGATTATTTTCTATCGGTTCTCCTTTCTACTATCTGCTTTAATCCCACAAAATATCTTCCTGATCGGATCTCCAAATCACTCCATTGGTTACAGAAATGACTTCGGAGACAGTCCACTCCGAGATAGAAATTCACTTGTTCTTAATATGCTCTGACTCAAGAAACCTAGTTCACGGTTTTCTAGGTAGGATTTTATTTCTATCCGTGGTCATTTATCCTGTTCACATTTTTATTATTATAATATTACTTAATCACCACATGTCTTAACTTATAATGTTATTTTAATGCAAATATCTAGATATTAATTTCTTAATTTTCATTTCATTTTTCTTTATTTTTCTTCTAATTTTCGTTTTTATTTATATATGTATATTTATTTTAAGTAATTTCCACCTTTTTCTCTTTATCTTATGTCTAAACAATTAGCCATTAATTATCTAATTAATCGCTTACTAATTGTTGACAATTTTCTTAATTAGTAATAATTATTATCTCAAAACTATTTTATTGACATTAATAATTTATGCTCCATGCATAATATTAAAAATCATAGGGTCCAATATGGTCCCCAGAATACTTTTAGATTTTTCTCCTGTAATTTTTCCAAGGTAATAATTTAATAAATTACCTAAATTAGAGACAACATACTTTCCAATTTTTAATAAATATTTAGTTGTCTCTTAGGATTTTATCATAATTTTCTCAGGGTATTTTATAACCCATAAATATTTTAGGGATCTATTTGCAAATTATCTAATGTTTTAGGGACCTTTTCGCGCATTATTCAATCTTAGGAGAAATTGTCCCAATAACAAGATGAATTCAATACAAGGTGTTTGAGACCTTATATTCACCTATTTTCAATAGGTATATTCTACAAATTTATGATATTTACCCTACGTCAAATTTTAGGGTATTACAGTCAGGAACTCATAACTCTTATTGAATGAATCATCTGTCACTGTATACACCTGCACCTTATTTATACTATTTGGGCATTAAAGAACACATAGGTCCCATACCTATTATACCTTGTACAAAATATATGTAATACCCCAAAAATCCTATTTAGCATAACCACTATATGTTGATAGAAAATACCTATTAAAATAGGTGAATATGTGGTCTCAAAACTAGTAGAATAATTACCTTATTTCCTAGGGTGATTTCTCATGAAATTAGGAGGAATAAAGAGCTAAAAATTCCCAAGTGAAGTTATGGGTTACAAAATACTCTGAGGATGTGATGATAAATCCTACGAGGCAACTAAATATTAGAGAGTATGTTGTCTCTAAATTAGGTAATTAGTGAATATTAAAACCAATTATGGGGCAAGTGAATTTTTATTAATTAAGTTAATTTCATAATTAGGCATAATTAGTCTTGGGACTATCTAAGATCAACAAATTGGAATATTTTTGAATAAGTATTAAAGAGGGATCAATATAAGTATCAAATGAATTTTCAAAGATTGTAATTGGTTTGATAATCAATTATAATCTTGGTAATTAAGTCTAGTAACACCTAAAATACTATATTAGCAATAGTAACCAAAAATTTATTTAATTCTCCCTTTAACTAATAAAAGTGGCGAAAATTACTAGATAAAGAGTGAAGAAATTATATTAACCCTTAATCCTAAAATCTAAGTAGACCAATGAAAGAATTTCCTTCTTAAAAATGTGAGAACAATAGAGCATAATGGATAATTAAATAAAATAGGAGTGGGGACGAATTGCTAGGGAAATAAGAAGTGAAAATTGTTGTAATAATAATACAAACACATAAGTTAATTGCTTGTGGGAGAAGATAAGAAAACTTGAAGAGCAAGTTGTTTAGCTTGGGGACCAAGTTGTTACTTATTTAGGTGGAAATAGATAGAAAATAAATCATATCTTGAAATATTGAAACTAAGTATTAAAGATAAGAACATATTTAAGATCAGTGAATTATGAGCTTCAACTTGGCTATTCCCAAAGTTATTTTCGATTACTTTTAAGATTCATACCTAAGTGTTTTGAGAATTAAAAATCACCATAAATCTAATCACAAAATTAGGATTTCAAAAGTGAAATTGGATTTTGAAGTAAAACACCAAAGTACACCTAACTAAATTAGGATTTGGGATTTATTAAGTTAACTTAATGAAGAAAAGGCTTTTCTTGGGGACAAAGAAAATCAATTCTAGAAGAAAGGAGGGGGGGAGACGGTTGGCATAGGTGGAAGGGCAAGATTAAGTCTTCCTCACCAAGAAAAATCTGATGGCTACATGCAAGAGGGAAGAACTACAAGAATGCCACTCCCTATGCCTATAAATAGAGAACCTTGGTAGCACATTCTCCACACCAAATCACTTAGCCTTGGCCGAAATATAGAGAGAAAGGGAGAGAGTGAGGAGCTGCAGAAATAGGAGGCAAGTAGTCTTCAAGAGGTAAGAGAGTTATTAGCTTTCAAGTTTAAGTTCTTAGTTTATGAAGTAGAAATGCTAGAAATGTTGTTTTAATCTTCAATCTTCCAAATATAGTTTTATTTTCATGTTTTTAAGGGTTCCACTGTCTTTATTTCAAAAATTTGATGAAGAAGAAGTTATAGCAAAATTTTTGGAAGATTATGATCAAAATAGCAAAGCTCTGGCGAAATCTTATCGGTTAGTGATTCCTGGAGTCAGAGGTAAAAACGCCAGTATTTTATGAAGAAGATGATATTCGAAAATTCTGAGAAAATTCATGGTGAAAGTAGACATATAGGGATTTCTAAATCTATAAAGAGTGTGTGATTTGAAGCTCTGTGCAAAAAGATAAAAATCTCAGAAGTTAGGTTATGTTTTCTGTGCGAAATTCTGGGCAGCAGTTTGAAATGATTAAACTGGGAATTTTCCATGAGTTATGGGTAAGTTCCAGTATTTTTCCTCGAAATTATACTTCTCAAGGATTCCGGGAAATTTTACGGATCTTCGGTTCGATTTTTCTAGAATTAGTTATGATTTTTCGAAGTTAGGCGAAATTCTTCCCAGAAATGCTGGATCAGCGTTTTTTCCGAAAATTAGGGAATAAATTGGAAAATAAATCCACCAGGGGTAAAATGGTCTTATATAGCCAAGATATCTCTTGGAATAATGTTTATGAATTAATAGAAACAATATTATCCTTATAGGATATCCCTGAATACGTTCTGACCAACTGTCGCACTGTATTCCGCCAGAAATACCGTATAGCGTCAAACGAAGGTACGTCCGCGTACTGGTAAGTTTAACTTTGATGTTTATGGTATGCATGTATGTGGTATGTGTGTTGTATGTATAGGGTACGTTCGCGTACTAGTAACACTAACTCTGATGTTTACTATATGCTTATATGTGCTATGTGTTTGGTATGTTTATATGAGATAACTGATAGCTCGGTGATATGTTCATGTACTGTTGTTATGATTATTCTTGCTGGGTATTGGGATACGCTTGCTGGGTGTGAAATGCTTGGTGTGAAACAATTGCTAGGCGTGAAATGTATACTAAGTGTGACATATCTGCCAAGGGGCTTATATGCTAGGGATACATTTGTTTAGATACTTATGAACTGTGTATGTTTGTGAATATCTGTGATCCATATATGATATATATAAACATGAGGTTAACCGTTACCTGGGGTCCATATGCATGGGACCTCAGCTCTTAACATAGCGTCAGGGTCAGAAGAACCAAGGACGGAGGACAAAGGGAAGCGCAAGTAGGACGCATAGTAGACCCGGCTGAAGATTTCCTTTGACATTCTGGCGGAAGCCTTCCTTTTGTTGTTGTACATCCCTTTTGAACCACGCGGTTACTACACCGCTATTGTATTCAGCCAGACTTACAGCATTTTGAAATATAAGTATCAGTTACTCTTCCGCTCAAATGCACTACTCTGATGATTTTAAATGAAAAATAAATTATTTCGCTTTTGAAAATTGGGATGTTACAATATACCTAGAGACTAAAGAGTATACAAAATATATAACACTATACTCATTATTTTCTATAGTCCTCCTCAAATTAGGGGCAGGAAACACATTAGATGTGCCTAATTTGTTAAGTAACCTGTTGTGAGCCTCGTTGCCCAAGGCGTTGGTAAATATATCCGCTTCTTGGTTGTGCAAACTAACATGCTTTAATCTAATCAGACCTGCTTGAAGTTTCTCTTTTACAAATTGAAGGTCTATTTTGATGCGCTTAGTTTGTTCATGAAAGACAGGGTTTGAGACAATATGTATTGTTGCCTTACTGTCACAATAGACACTAACTAGTCCTTTGGCTAGAATTGCCAAGTATTTAAGCACTCTAGTAGCCCAAACCACTTCTGCAACTCCTGAACTAAGGGCATGATATTCCGCTTCAGCCGACAATCGTGACAGTCTCTTGCTTCTTACACTTTTATTTGATAAGAGAGTCCCTAAGCTTAAGCAAGTAACCTATAATTGATCACTCCCATAAGATCGCCAATCTGCATCACTTAAACATGATTGATTGATATTCCAATATGCACTTAGCAATACTCCAACACTAACACTTTATTTCATGTATTTAATGATGCCTCGTGCAACTGCCATATGTGTCTTGCTAGGTGTTTGCATAAATTGACTCACAACTTGCATAGGAAATGAAATATCAGGATGAGTATTAGTGAGGTAAATCAGCCTCCCAACTAACCTTCTTTAACGTTCAGGATTGCTCAACAAATGTTTTCATCGATCTTAGCCTTCTTCATAAGCCAAAAGCTTCAAGTTTGGCTTTATTGGTACTGAAAATGGTTTGTACCCTCTCATTCCTATGTCTGAGAGAAAATCCAAAACATATTTACGTTGTGAAAGAATAATCCCCTTTGTGATATGTAGCTACTTTCTATTCCCAGGAAGTACTTTATCTCACCCAAATCTTTAATTTTGAATTTCTTGTGGAGAAACTCCTTTACTTCATTAATTTTGCTCTTTGAACTACCTGTGATGATCAAATCATTTACATAGACAAGAATTAAAACACAATTATCATCATATTTTATAATAAATAAGGAATATTCATGTTTACTTTGTTGAAATCCACCATTGAACAAAGCAGCTATTAGTTTACAATGCCATTGGCGTGAAGCTTGCTTAAGTCTATACAAGGATTTCTTAAGCATGCATACCATGCTCTTTTCTACCTTTTCAAATCTTTGTGATACACACATGTATACTTCGTCATTTAAGTCTCCCTACAAGAAAGGCTTATGTACATCTATTTGAAATAAATTCCATCCAAATACAGCAACCATCTTAAGAACAATTCTAACAGTAATCATCTTAATCATAGGAGAAAATGTTTAATGGAAGTTTATGCCTTCTTGTTGTTTATACTGTAACATCTCACCTTAAAAACATCGGAATTTTTTTTTTAAAACGTTGATCAGAGTAGCGCAATGAGTAATTAAACCTTAACATTACATAACCACAGTGTAAGTGTACTTATACAGTCATCTACTATCCAAAAGGAAACAACACCTAACTAGGCATATAAACTACAACCATAAAATTCATTCTGTCATCCTACGCCAGTCGCTCGCCCCTATCTTCAACCCCTTGGTTCGTCCGAACCTGAAGCTACAGCTGAGATCAAATTACCATTTGGATCTCAGGTAACGGTTAACCTTATGCTCAAATAAACGGTATATGGACAACAGTTATTCACAAATTCATAACAGCAGTAAATCACTACATAAGCATACAACAGATGCATGATCACAATATTGACAGAACATAAGCACAAAGCAGTATGTAAAGTCCCACAACATGTCTGCACATAACCAGTGCCACGACGGCCCATCGTGTCCTCAGCGCTAGGAAAACCCAACGGCGTTATCAAGACTATAACCCGTATAAAGCTGTATGTATAACTGACAACCCTAGACAGAGCCTCAGTATATAAACATGTCTATCACATATACGTATATGAGCAGCATAAGTGTTAAGGTTACAATACACGTCCGTACTTCCATTGACGATTCCGGGCACTTCGGTAGAATTGTGGTACGCTTGACGGCGTACGACGGCGGTATGACAGCGGAGACAGCGGAAACAACGATTCGTGATTTCGGGTATCCTATAAGGATAGTATCACCGGTGTGAGCATTTAAGATCATATCAGGCAAATTTCAGTACAAATTACCATTTTGCCCCTAGATTGACTATTTGGCGGAATTTCGCCAGTACTTCGCTATTTTGATTTTAAACTTTCAAAATTTTTGCTATACTCCTTCCTCTAGCATACTCTTAAGATAAATATTATATTTATTCCTAAAAACATGATATCTAAGCTAACTTAAGAATTAAAGACTACTCTAACAATTCTACTATAACTACCGAAAGAACTACTTAAGCTAAAGACTAAGGACTGAAGAACTTACTCAGAGCTTTGCTATGAACTTCTTACTCCTCTTCCAGAGCTTCTCTCTCTAAATTTTCGAAAATCACAAGAGGATTTGGTGTGAGAATTCCAAATGAAATGGTGGCTATTTATAGAAAAAGGCAATGGCATTTTGGTAATTCCTTTGAACTTTGTCTGATCAGTTTCTGGCCGTTAGATCGCACTTCTTTAAGATGGCAAGATCTTGGCCATACACCTCTCAAAGATGATGTCATCCTTAGTCATCAAGGTGATGTCACATACTTGCTTAAGAAGATTTCTACCGATAAAGTCCCAGTTCGGTGTCCGAATCGCGTAATTTTGGAAAATCTCAAAATTCCGGAAGCAACACTTTGAAGATTTTTTCTTTCTCTTCGAGAATACTAGATTTTCCTATCCTTATACTCTCATTAAGGATATTCCGTTATCTGCCAAAAATCCTCGGTATTCGTGACCGGTTATAGAAATAATGTTGGCCGGCGCCAACTTCGGGATCAAAATCCACTGATTGTAATACCCGGATAATCATTTGTCTGGAATATTATATTAAGATAAATAGAATGGATATTTGTGATAAATAAAAATATGGTCTCAAAGTGTGAGATAATTAATTCCAAGGAAAATATTAAGGGAATAAAGGAAATTAAGTGCCAAAAAGGCTTAAAAATGCATTTTAGGGTCATAAAACATCCTAAAAAGAATTATGAAAAATTCTAGAGGGCATGAGAATAATTATTAAAAATTAGAAAGAATATTGTCCTTAATTTAGACAATTTATTAAATTATTTCCTTTTAAAATGAAAAGAAGAAAAATTAAAAAGTATTCTGGAACCAAAATTGACTAAATGATTTTTAATATTATGCATGATACATCAGTAAAATAGTTGTGAGATAATAATTATTACTAATTAAGAAAATTGTCAACAATTAGTAAATGATTAATTAGATAATTAATGGCTAATTGTTTAGACATAAATAAAGAGAGAGAGAAGGTGGAGATATTTGTGAGTATGTGTGAGTTGTGAGTGTGTGTGCGCCTAAGTGTTGTGCATGTGTGTGTGTGTAGTAAAAAAAAAAGTCAAGAGGTGTGAGAGGAGATAAGGATGAAGTTGATCTTTGTAATATAAAATAGTATAAATTTAAGCATGTGTTAAATAGATAATGATATAATAATAAGGAATAAATAGATAATGGAAATAAGAACCGATAGAAAATAATTCCATTGTGAGAATTTGGGGATGAGTTAGGAAAAACCAGAATATATTATTGGTCAGTGGATTTTTATCCAGAAGTTGGTGCTGGCCGAAGTTATTTCTGTAACCGATCACGAATACCAAGGATTTTCGGCAGATAACGGAATGTTCTTACCGAGAGTATAAGGGTAGAAGAACCCAGTATTCTTGTAGAGGAAGAAAAAACCTTCAGAGTGTTGTTCCTGTAATTTTAAGATTTTACAAAATTTCACGATCGGAACACCGAACAGGGACTTTATCGGTAGAAAACTTCTTGAGAAAGGTGGTGACATCACCTTGGTGACTAAGGATGACATCATCCTTGAGAGGTGTATGGCCAAGATCTTGCCACCTCCAAAAAGTGCGATCCGACGGTCCAGAATTCATCTGACAAAGCATGAATAGTAACTTGAATTTTTCTATAAATAGCCCTTCACTTCTCTTCATTCTTCACCAATTCACACAATCCTAGAGAGAAGTTAGAGAGAGAAGCTCTGGAGGAGGAGCAAGAAGTTCATAGCGAAGTTCTGAGTAAGTCTTTCGATCCCTAGTCTTTAGTCTTAAGTTCTTTCGGTAGTTCTTAGAGTTTTAGAGTAGATCTTTAATCTTCCAGTATATTTTAGATATCATGTTTTAGGATAGATATGATATTTATTTTGGGAAATATATTAGAGTTAGAGATATGTGGAAATTCTGGAAGATTAGGGTCAAGATAGCGAAGTGCTGGCGAAATTCCGCCGATTAAGGGATCAGGGACAAAATGGTAATTTGTACCTAAAATGCCTGTTATGATATCAAATATTGATAAATGTGATATTATCATTATATGATATCAGTAATCTTGTTCTGTTGTCATTTCGTTGTCGTTCCGCTGTTTTCCGCCAAAAGTACAGTATATCGTCAACATATTAAACGCTCGTCAACGAAGGTACGTTCGCGTACTGTAACACTAACTCTAATGTTTATGTTATGCATATATGTGATACGTGTGTTGTACGTATAGAGTATGTATACTGTGGAGTGCATATCTGTAACGCTGGGAGCGATATGTCCATATGCTGGGAGCGATATGTCTATATGCTGGGAGTGATATGGTTGCATGCTGGGAGCGATACATATGCATTGATTGTGATGTATTGTTTGTATATGCTGTTCATGTGGTGGTTTATGTGTTCATATATTGTGTATGTAAACATGAGGTTAACCGTTACCTGAGTTTCAATGGGCATTGAACCTCAGCTCTTAACATAGCTTCAGGTTCGGGAGGTCCGAGGACCGAAGAGAAGCACAAGCAAGACGCGTAGAAGACTCGGCTGAAGATTTCCTTTGACAGAAGCTTTTCCATTGTTATTTTACTTCGTTGTGGAAACACTCGGTTTCTATACCGCTTCTGTATCCAGTCAAACTTATGGCATTTTGAAATACAAGTATCAGTTACTCTTCCGCTCAAATACTTTACTCTGATAGTTTGAAATGATTTTTAATGAAAATAAAATGTATTCCGCTTTTGAAAATTGGGATGTTACACTGATCAATAATATACTTTGGTTTTTCCCAACTTATCCCCGAAATCTCGCATTCGAATTATTTTCTATCGGTTCTCATTTTGACTATCTGCTTTAATTCTACAGAACATCTTCTTAGCCTGATCTCCAAAACACTCCATCGGTTACAGAAATGACTTCGGAGACAGCCTACTTCGAGATAAAAATTCACTTGTGCCTATTATACTCTGACCCTAGCAACTTAGTTCAAGGTTTTCTGTATAGGATTTTATTTCTATCCGTGGTCATTTATCCTGTTCATTTTTTATTAATATAATATTATTAAATCAATGCATGTCTTAATCTTATATTATTATTATTTTCATCATCCTTATCTCTTCCCATTCCCAAAAATTTCGCCCCCCCCCACACACACACATATTTTCATTTCCCATAATATTCTATTATCTTGCATTTATTTCCCCAAAATTTCCTATTGGTCCATAAGTAATTTCATAGATTTAGGCTTCTAAAATTCCTTAAATAATCCTAAGCTTTTGATCTTGGTTTTCCAAGATTACTTCTTGACTTTTATTATTTATTTAATTTGGCCCAAAAATTTCGATCCTTAATAATATTTATTCATATTTATTTTATTTCTCATGTTTCCTAAATTTTCTATAAGCTTATAAAATTCCCAAAAATTACTTAATTAATCCTTTAATAATTTCTAATAATTTTCTTAATTAAAACTAATCATTTTCTCACAACAATTTTATTTACATTAATAATTCAAGTTCCATGCAAATTATCAAAAATCATAGAGTCAATCTTAGTCTTAGAATACTTTTTAATTTCCCTTCTTTTTATTTTCATAGGAAATAATTTATTAAATTGTCTAAATTAAGAACAATATGCTTTCTAAATTTTTAATAATTATTCCATGCCTTTTAGAATTTTTCCTAATTCTCCTCAAAGTGCTTTATGGCCTTAAGGTGCATTTTTCACATTTCCGCCAATAAATTTCCTCTAATTTTCTTAGTGTTTCCCTTTGAGTATAGACTAATCATATAACATGTTGAGACTGAAATCTTCATAAATGGTCATTTTTATTATTGTAGCATAATATTTCAGATAATAGTTATCCGGGTATTACATATACATTTTTGCTATGTTTTCAAAAGACCAATAATTTCACTTCCCCTTGTTAATATCATTTTTGCTTTTAGTTTACAAGGTACTAGGTCGTTAATTAATTAAGGCTTCTCCATGCGAAACAACCCGAGAGTTGTCTATACTATTATTATTAAACTTGCAAATTAACTCTCCGAATTTCTCATTTTTATGTTTCTATTTTACAAAATTGAATCAAGTTACTCTTACATGACAGTTATAAACTCGGTTGAACTTGTGAGTTCATACCGAGGTTACCGTTTTTATGTTTTTAGCTTACAAAATCGTGTTAGCTCACTTTTAATTTCATGCTAACTTTTTCAATTTGATCGTGTTTAGTGTCTTTGTATATGAATTATATAAAAATTCTTTGTTGATGACTATGATTAATTATGAATAAAAGATGGATTTAATTCCAATTATTTATATTTAAAATATATTTAAATCTAATTATTTTTATTTTTATATTATAATTATTTAATTATACACTATTAATACATATTTATTGATAAAAATAAAAAATTCGAGTTTACGATTCGAGTTTATGATATAATTTTACATCACTGTCACGAGTTTACTTAAACTCGTGGGTTTAACAACCTTAGTCTATACTGCATCTTTTGAAAATAATTTATGATAGGAGACACTAAGGCATATGACTATTGGACTTCTATAAAAAATTGGATCCTTTTCATTTTCAAATAATCGCAGTTTCCTCATAACTCTTCGCAATTATCTCCATAAAAAACCTCATTGTTATGAGCCATACATCATATGGGCATCATTTGAGACTAATGGTGTTAGAACTAGAGGATATGATTGAAAAGATAATAAAATAAAGAGACAAAACTGAAAACTTATAAAATTAAAGGATTGAAAATATTATTTTGCTTTTAAATGTCAAAAGAGATTACGTCGGATAATGCAAACGGGTTCTTTTATCATTAATTTCTCTTTTTTCTTTAAACTTGATGTTGATAGATCCTTGTTGTCGTGGTAGCATTTAGATGAAATATTCCTTCTTAAACCAGCTAGAAAATTTAACCAAAAAAAAAAAAAAACACACACACACACACACACACATGTAGAGAGAGAGAGAGAGAGAGAGAGAGAGAGAGAGAGAGGAATATTACATAGACATAATACAATAATTAAGTTATACCATTTCAATTAACTTCCACAGAATAATTTCCGTTCTTGCATGAGCCAGAACTCGTCATCCAAACAGTCGGTAAATATCCATAGAAAATTCTCTTTTCTTTTCATTCTATTTTTTTTCTTGCAATTAAATACTGCCTTAGTTTCAAACAAAGCATGCAAAGCATCGCGGGAAAAAAAAAAAAAACTCTCAGAATATGATTCTGTTGTCGATCATGGTTCAATAAATCAGAAAAAAAAAAATACCCGGACAAAAAAATTAATGTGAAATACGAATATCCCATTTAAGTACTAAAGATAATTCCTTATACTGCTGTCTCCTTTTGACATAGCTATATATATATATATATATAACCAAGTAGCGGTCATTTCATTATCCTCCTCGCACACATGCGGGCAGGTGATTCAGTACTTAGGGCATATACCATACTGTAAATAGATTCTAAAGTGTATCTCAAAATTCGTAAAAACCCCAAAAAAATATATAACCACATTCGAGTACTATACTATTATATAGCAAAAGTATATGCTCTACCTTTGCATATTTTTGCACTGTGTTATAATACTCTTCTAGAGTTTGAAAAATTATGTGTGTGTGTGTGTACCTAATATATAAGAGGGAAAGAGAGATTCTGATTCTCGTACAGAAATTAGCAGCCATTGAATTCTCCAGAGGGAATACATAATAATGAACACTTTGATAGAGACTTATAATGTGAAGTGTAACTAAACCCGAATAACGAATTTGTTCTCCTAGTAGTATAGCTTTATATATCAAGTTAACTTTCATTTTATATGCCTTAACTGTAATAATTAAATTAGTTTCACTTATGTCAATAAATATCAATATAAGAAGTCATGAACAATATATACACATGATCTCATATATTCCACTGGTCTTATTCATGGGGCTGAGAGAAAAGAAAATTTTCGACCCAAATTATAAGGCACCTCATTACATTTTTCTTATGACTAATGGATAAATTTACCCTTCATATATACCTATATAACGGTATAATATATATTAGATAGGGATAAAGTTAAAAAGTTGTTGAATTTTGTTGCAGAGTTAATGAATTTTAAGTTTTTTTCCCATTTGTATGAAATATATTAGAAATGGGTTATAATTAAATAAGATCAGAGGAGTATACTCCATTTTTGCACAGAAAAACATGTTTAATCAGTTCATACATAGTTCAAGAATATAAGAGCATTAATTTAGGGTATTATGATTAGTTAAAAGGGTTAAGGTGCAAAAATACACATAAGATTTTTCTCCAGGAGCGTCTAGCACTATGTGTTTTTTTTTAAAGCAAAAATATACACGTTGTTACCATTTCAGAGTAAAAGTCACATCTCACCATTATGTTACTGTTCACCGCCGTTATGTTACTGTTCACTTCATCTATTTCCCTCTTATCACGGTGAATAGTAATATAACGGTGGGATGCGACTTTTGCTCCAAAATGGTAACTACGTGTGTATTTTTGCTAAAAAAAAAAGCATATGGTGCTAGACGCTTGTGGGGAAAAAGCTCATGTGTATTTTGCACCTTAACCCAAGTTAAAAAAAGGGTTAAACTTATATTATTGAAGATTTGAGTTGATGGTGTCAGTTCATAGTTCATATAATTAAGTTTAGGCAAGGATTCGGATTCCCATGACGTGGAGTGGTCTGTACAGAGAATCAAAATCTTCGTAAAAGAGCCAAGATATACCTTAACTAAATTAAATTGTTTTTTATGTAGGGTTCATTTAATTTTCAACCAATTGATGGAGTACCACTTGTCCTTTATTCACTTGCAAAATGGAAAGTAACTGAACAGGGCAATTGGAAGTTTAGGTATGGATATTCCCACTTACGGTTATCAAACACCCCAACCCCCCCCCCCCCCCCCAATTTTTTTTTTTTTTTGAGAATTAACAAAAACATGTTGTAACAAGTGAAAAAATAGCTATAAATAAATTATATCTTACATTTTAGATATACCAATGAGTTTATGGCAGCCATATTAAATCTGAGCTAATTATTATCAAGTTAGATTAGACGACATAAATGTAAGGATCTTCCAGTTCGAATTATTTTTATTTATTTGAATACAAATATGTCCCCTTAAATTTTATTCAATACTTATACACTACAAAAAAAACAAAAAAAGCCTGATTTGTAGCGGTTATATAGTAGCGGTCAATTGTAACATCCCATTTTTATAAACGTTTCTGGAGCTGAGAGAGTTGAAAATATTTTACATAAACAAAGAGTAACTGAATAACATTGTATGTAATATATCTAACTGAACGTTTACTAATACAGTCATCTAAGTCTAATACTTCTAACATAAGTATCCCAAAAAGATAACGCCTCCACAGGGTCCTCACACCGGCTTCTTACCCTTGTCCTCGATCCTGACCTCCCGAGATCCTGAAGCTATGGCAGGGGCTGAGGTTCAATTCCCATTGAACCTCAGGTAACGGTTAACCTCATGCTTATGTAAACAGTATATGACAGTTATCACAGAAATACAACATAATCACAGTTTCAAAACAAATATCCACATGTAAGGCAATAACATAACACAGCCACTGCAATATATATGTTATCCCAGTCTGCACATAACCAGTGCCACAACGGCCCATCGTGTCCTCAGCGCTATGAAAACTCAACGGTGTTATCAAGACTATAACCCGTATACCATTTAACATTCATGAGTAAATTTTCAAAACAGAGTATCATCATGTGAAAGCAACTATCATATATAACCAAACCATAAGCATAAGCGTTAATGTTACAATACGCGTCCGTACCTGAGCTTAACAGGTTGTTGGGTACGTTCGTTGGCGGTACGCGTGCACAGTCTATCCTAAAAGGGTGATATTGTCCCAATTACTTCTCAAGCAATATTTCAAGAGATATCTTGGTCATACTTGACATTTTTACCCTTGAAGGATTTATTTTCATTTATTTCCACATAATTTTCGGAAAAAACGCTGATGCAGAATTTCTGGGCAGAATTTCGCCTAACTTTGAAAAATCATAACTAATTCCAGAAAAATCGAAAAGAGGATCCGTAAGATTTCCCGAAATCCTTGAGATGTCTAATTTCAAGGGAAAATACTGGAACTTACCCAGAAATCATGGATAATTCCCATTTTCTATAATTCAAATTGCTGCCCAGAATTTCGCTCAGAAAACGTAGCTTAACTTCTGGGATTTTTATATTTTTGCACAGAACTTCAATTGACACACTCTTTATATATTTGGAAAGCCCTAAATTTCTACTTTCATCATGAATTTTCCCAGAATTTTAGAACATCATCTTCATCATAAGATACTAGCATTTTTACTACTGACTCCAGAAGTTCCTATTTGCTGAAATTTCGCCAGAGTTTCGCTATTTTGATCATAATCTTCCAAAAATTTTGCTATAACTTCTTCTTCATCAAATTTTCGAAATAAAGCTATTGGAAACCATAAAAACATGAAAATAAAACTGGAATTGGAAGTTCGATGATCAAAATAACATTTCTAGCATTTCTACTTCATAAACTTAAGAACTTAAACTTGAAAGCTAAGAACTCTCTTACCTCTTGAAGACCACTTGCCTTCTATTTCCAGCAGCTCCTCACTCTCTTCCTTCCTCTCTATAGTTCAGTCAAGGCTAGAGGATTTTGTGAAGAGAATGAGTTGCTAAGCCTCCTATTTATAGCCAAAGGTCATGACATTTCTTGTAATTTCTTCTCTTGCAATTAGCCATTGATCTTTGCTTGGAGAGAAAGAAATGATCCAAGCCATCCACCTCCTCCTCCCCCTTCTTGGCCGTCCCCCCCCCCCCTTTCTCCTTCTAGAAATTTTCTTGCTTTGTCCCCAAGAAAAGCCTCCTTCTTCATTAAGTTAACCCAATTAATTCCAAATCCTAATTTAGTTAGGTGTAAGTTGGTGTTTAAATTCAAAATCCAATTTCACTTTTGGAATCCTAATTTTATGACTAGATTTATGGTGATTTTTAATTCCCAAAATGTTTAAGTATGAATTTTAAAAGTAACCGAAAATATCTTTGGGAATAGCCAAGTTGAAGCTCATAATTCCCTGATTCTAAATATGTATTTATCTTGGACATTTAACTTTAATATCACAAGTTATGATTTAATTTCTATAGGTTTTCTCCTAATTTATTCTATTTAAGCAATTACTTGCTCCCTAAGACAATCAACTTGCTCAAGAAGACAATTCCCTCATTGGTCCATTTAGACTTTAGGATTTAGGGTTAATATCATTGTATAATTTATTTATTCTTACTTAGAGAGATTTTGTCTCATGAAGTTAAATTAGGAATAAATGAGTTAAGTCCTAATTTAATCCCTAAAATATTGGTTTTTATATCAACAAGCTAAATTAATTTTTATACTCCTAAGTTCTAAGAAAAATTTCCTATAAACAAAAATAAATACAATACAAAAAAATTTGAGACCCCATATTCACCTATTTAAAATAGGTATTATTGATGGAAATATAATATTTATGATAATTATTTTTATTTTTATTATTATTTTTCGGGTATTACATCAATAAGAACCGCTACAAATTCCTGAATTTGTAGCGGTTATATGCAAAACTACTACAAATTTATAGTGGAAAACTGTCGTCAAAATGCACGTGTGGTTGAACGTTATTTTGTAGCGGTTTACCCATGGAAAACTGCTACAAAATTGGCGCCAACTTGGCGCTAAATGGCGAGGATCTTTGTTGCGGTATTATTGTTGCGGTTATAATTACAAACTGCTACCAAATTCGCGCCAATATGTTTGTCACGGTTATTTTGCTGCGGTTATAATGAAGAATCGCTACAAGTAAGCCAAAGGTCCCATTCTTGTTGCAGTTTGGGTATTAGCACTACATAAACCGCGACAAATTTTTAAACTTTGTAGCGGTTCATGAACGAACCGCTACTAATATTTCACCTATATATACTTGACCGTACATGGAAAAAATATATAAAACGAGAAAGAACCAAATTTGCAGTGTCACTGAAAGAGCTAAGTCTGATGCAGATATTTTCCTTTCTTATCCTGAAGCCGGAGGTAGCTCTTTAGCGACAATGCACGTTTGGTTATTTCTCAAACCTGGACACTTCTACTCTTCTTAATCGCGTCTAACAAGTAATCGATGGTTGGGTTTTATTGTAGCCACCTTTCTTTCTGTAAAATATCCCTGATCAAAATGATTCAGTAAACCTATTCAGAGAGATCGGTGGCTACATGAAAGCCCAGTCTTCACGGACTTGTTAGACAATTTTAAGCACACTTATTTTTAAAAAAATATATATGTTTTTTTAACCAAACTAATTGGTTTATTAGTAAAACTAAAAAATCAATTAGTTTGGATTTTTTTTAAAAAAAATCATTTTAGTAGCGGTTACTGGTTGAACCGCTACTGAATATGAAAGGTCTTACATTTGTAGCGGTTTAAGTAGCGGTTATGAGGAACTGCTATATTATCCGCTTACCGAGGTAACTTGGTAGCGGTTTTTGCAGCGGCTTGAAATAACCGCTAAAAATGTCGTGGTTTAACTGATCACTCACTTCAGTTTCTCTCACAATTGTGCTTTCATTTTAACTTTTCTCTCACCCTCGTCATTCCATTTTCACTTTTACTTGTATACTTGTATGGTAAAAGTCGAACATTATGACTAAAGGTGATAGAGGTAAGAGAGTGGATCCCCCGAGGAAAGTGATAAGAGGAAGTGGCAGTAGATCCCATACAAGAGGGCGAGGGCGAGGGCGTGGGCATGGGCCTGCAAATATCCCTCCGCCCCCTCCCCTCCCTGAGACATTTGAGGATCTTTTCGCAGGTCAGCCAATCCCAGAGCCGGAGACTCTTGAGACAGTAGGAGGAGAACGAGGTGCTACTCTTTCGATTAGCGACCTCGATGAAGATGAAGAGATAGATCTTGGCATGCCCACGAGTGAGGCACAACAGTTCCTGGACAGGGAAAACGAGCGGGACTAAGGGAACCCTCGATTGTTGTCTTTGCGTTCCATCGGATTTGTGGTGGATGTCGAAGGTAAATATAATTAAGTTATTCACTAAATTTAAATTTCATTTTCTTAAATTTAAAAGCAATAAAAAATAGTTTTTTCATTTGTGCAGATACAAATGGGAACATCAGCAGGATGTCGCTTGATGTTGCCGGAGTAACTTTGTTGGACAGGCCAAAAGTGGTGGTCCCCTGGAACACGGAGACGGACCAGCCAGTCGGCAATAGTGGTCACCTTTTCAACCAGTACCTATCGGAATTCGGCGGGAATTGGGCTTTCTTCCCGCTCGACTTCATCAGTTGGAAGCGTATTCCGAAAAATAATAAGGATAATGCATTTCAAGATATTGTGCAGGTATGTTATATATGTTTCTCTATAAAAATTTACATCTTAATAATAATAATAATAATAATAATTGTTATTTATTTGTTTATTTTTAGTTAATGAATTAATAATTTATGTACGAAACAGAAAAAGTTTAACGTGGGAGGGAATGCGAAACAGTATGCTATGCTGAAGATCCGGGATGGGTGGAAGAATTGGAGGAATCGTCTGCACAACAAAAAGAATGGGGATGGGACGGTTCCTCTGCAGCAACTGATCGAGAATGTCCCCATCGGAGTTGACCCAAATGACTGGGCAGGTTTTGTCCAATTTAGGAGGAGTCCAGCTGGACTGGTACATCTTTAAAGCAATTATATATACCTTACATTTTTTATTTAATTAATTAGTAGTTTAACTTTATTTAATTGTTTAAATATTAGTTAATTATTTATAATAAATAATTTCACTTAACTTTTTCTTTGCTCTTCCTTGCAGGCTCTGTCTCAGAGGAACACCGTAAGTCGGGCACATCAGAGGGTTCATCACACGGCAAGATCCAAGACGTTTGCCGTGACTTACAGTGAGCTGGTAATTGAATGTAAACTTAATTTTATATTTAAATTATTGGTTAGTTTCATTTAATTTAATACTTGACAAACTTGTTATTCTTTTAATTCTTTCAGCAAGCGAAGGCTAGAGAGGAGAACCGGCAGACGGACTATGGGGAGTTGTTCACATGCACTCATAGACACTGTGATGGGACGCCGACCTCTGAGGAGGCAGAGCAGATCATAGTAAGTTACACAAAATTTTTGTATTGGTAATTTAATATATTTGAATAGAATTAAATTTTTTCATTATTATTTTATGAAATTTGTGCGTCAGGCCCGGATTGAGCAAAGCCAGATAGAGCTCCAATCGTCGCTGCCCCCAGAGTCACAGGGGTCTATGTCAGCTACGGCCCTATTGAAGGCTGTTATGGGACCAGCCGAGCATCCTGGCCGCGTTAAGGGTATGGGCCTAGGCTGCGCCTCTGAGACCAGAACCTCCGGCACGAGAATGCCACCACCGGCTGACCTAGAGGAGATTATTGCCCGGCGGGTTGCTGCTGGGGTTGCTGCGAAGGTGGCTGCGCAAGCGGTGAGGCGGGCTGCCAGGGAGAGGCCAATGCAGGAGAGATTCGATTGCTGGTACGATGGACATAGTCGCTACATAGATAGGTTTGTCGGTGCATTGAATAGGTTGATACCTGACGATCACCTCACACCTCCCCCGCCTCCCCCGCCATTCATTGAGGACGATTCTCCCCCGCCTCCAAATCTGTTCATCTATGAGGGTGATGCTGCTGTTAGACCTGATGTTGCTGATCATCCTGCTACCGATGAGGATGGCGTTGTTACCTCTGCTGCTGAAGACGCCCCCTGAGACAAGACCTCATCATGCTCCTGATAGCTAGTTTTTATTTTCACTGACATTATGTTTTCTTCTTTATGTTATTTGGATTGGATTTTTGGATTATCATTTCAATATTTAGATTTCGATGACATTAGTTTATAAATACTTATGGTTATTTACGTTAGTTTGTTAATATTACTTCTAACATATACCAAGTTTATTATATTTATCTAAAAAAAGTTAATTATATTTCTAACAATAAAGTTTATTATATTTACATAAAAAGAAAGACCAAAATACATTTTTGTCTAAAAAAAATAAATATTGATCATCCTTAAAAATAAAAAACATTGAATAATGTTTGTAGCGGTTAATGTAGCGGTTCCCATAACCGCTACTAAAATCAGGCGGGTTAATTCAAAATTTTAAATGCCTACACTTTGTAGCGGTTTCCATAACTGCTACTAATATCAGGCGGGATCATTCAAAATTTTAAATGCCTACACATTGTGGCGGTTAAGGCAGCGGTCTTTAAAACCACTACCAATATACGTAGTTAGTAGCGGTTAAAGAACCGCTACTAGATGTACTTTATTTATTTGTAGCAGTTGATCTAGCAGTTTCTGAACCGCTACAATATAACTAAAGTTTCATTTAACCAACTTGAAGTCATTTGAAGAGGATTACACCTTCTCTCTTCAATTATATTCTATCCTAGCTTTGTTCACTAAATATGGATAAGTCATGGATTAAGTTGCCACAATTCTCCCGTATATCTAGCGGGATTGAAAATGTTCTTAGATTTTGCCTTCTCCCACGCTAGCATTAATGGCAAAATCGTGTGTCCGTGTTGTAAATGCAAGTTTAAGAAGTGGCAAACACGAGAAGGTGCTGTGGAACATCTTCTTGTCAAGCCTTCCCCGGTTGAATATACATTTTGGGGAGTCCATGGTGAGAAACATGGTATGCGATATGGGGATCTACTTCCTTGAACCTCACAGGTAGGAAATCAAGTAGCTCAAGATGATCCGATTAATGAAGCTGTCCGCGATGCATTTGGTGTTCAAGACGACAACTTCACGGCAGAAGTTCAAGGTGCAGAATCTGTTTTCTTCAGGAATGAAGCAGCACGGGAATTCTTCAGCCTAATGGATGAGAGTGATCGTCCGTTGTATCAGGTTGTTGGAAATACTCCAAACTATCTTTTCTGATCAAGTTGTACCATATCAAGTGCATGTGTGGGATCACTGATAAGGCAATGTCGATGTTGCTAGAATTGATACGAGATGCGTTCCCTGACGCGGACATTCCCACAAACGTCTAAAAGAAGATAATTAACAGGTTAGGCCTAAACTACGAAAAGATCGATGCTTGCCCGAACGACTGTATGCTTTATTGGGGAGAGGACGCTCGTAGGGAGTCTTGTAAGAAGTGTCACACTTCGAGGTTCAGGACTGTTCGGAAAGAGAAAAAGCAGAAGAAGAAACCCGCAAAGCTTCTCAGGTACTTTCCTTTAAAACCTCGTTTACAAAGATTGTTTATGTCTTCCAGGGCAGCCGAGCATATGAGGTGGCACGAAGCTGACAAGAACAAAGATGGTAAAATGAGACATCCACGGGATGCTCAAGCATGGAAAGCGTTCGATTCATAGTTTCCAAATTTTGCGGCGGATCCCAAAAATGTTCGTCTCGCTCTGGTGACCGATGATTTTAATCCGTTTGGGAATCTCAGCACAAGCTACAGTATTTGGCCGGTTGTCTTGATCCCGTACAACTTGCCCCCTTGGATGTGTATGAAACCAAGCTCCTACATTATGTCTATGATCATTCCAGGCAAAAAGGCACCAGGAAATGACATCGATGTGTATCTCCAACCGCTTATCTCGGAGTTGATTGAGTTGTGGAATGTAGGGGTTGGGACGTATGACTCGCATGACAAGACACTTTTCAAGTTGCAGGCTGCCTTGATGTGGACAATTAGTGACTTTCATGGCTTGGGAACATTATCTGGGTGGAACGTGCACACTGGCCTTGCGTGTCCAGCTTGCAATTTTGACTCTGACTTAGTGCGCCTTCCCTACAGTCGTAAGTGGTGCTTCATGGGTCATCGCAGGTTCCTCGATGGTACGCACAGGTTTAGGTTGCAACACAATCGATTCAACGGGCAACAGGAAAAAAGAGGAGCTCCTCAGATTTTATCAGGTGAAGATATCATAGAGCAGCTGCAGGATGTTGAGTTTGAGTTTGGAAAAAAAGATGATCAAGCAAAGGCAGGTACAAAGACCGCTAGGGCTTCTAGTTCTGTGCCTCAGCAATGGCGGAAGATAAGCATCTTCTTTACTCTGCCCTATTGGAAAGATAATTTGCTTCGACACAGTCTGGATGTCATTGACATTGAGAAAAATGTGTGCGACAATGTGTTGTACACGATTCTAAACGAACCGGGCAAGTCAAAAGAGCATCTTCAGGCTAGGAAAGATTTACGGGAGATGGGAGTTCATGGAGACGCGTGGCCGGATGAGCATGACAGATTTCACCCAGCAAAATTTACCCTGACAAAACTGAATAAGGAAATCTTCCTCACGACTTTAAAGAAAATTAAAGTTCTAGACGGGTATTTAAGCAACATTTCGTGATGTGTTGACGTGCAGGCTCGAAAGGTTACTGGGCTGAAGAGTCATGACTCACATGTGCTTATGCAACAGCTACTTCCGCTGGCCATCAAAGATACGCTCCCTCTTGATGTGTCGATCGTTTCGGTTGAGCTATGTTCTTTCTTCAGGAGGTTGTGTTCCAAGGTTTTGACCGTGGACGAGCTCAACTAGCTACAGCAAAAAATCATTATTACGATGTGCCATTTGGAGATGATCTTTCCTCCATCATTTTTCATGGTCATGGTTCACCTGACAGTACACCTTGTCCACGAAACAAAGCTTGCTAGCCTGGTTCACTACCGATGGATGTATCCTATTGAGAGGTACTCATTTAAAATTAATTGCTTTATGATTACTACCTTGTCACACATTTCCGCATTAATGTTTCAACATTTTTCATTAATTACTTTATAGGTTTCTTGAAAAACTGAAGTCATATGTGAGGAATAAGGCGTGGCCTGAAGGTTCAATTGCAGAAGGTTATATTGGGGATGAGGTCTTGTACTTTTGTTCCAAGTACTTTAATGACATTGAGACGTCATTCAACCGATCGCCTCGTGTGGACGATTGTCCATAGCCAGAGCTACAGTCATTAGAAGCAGAGTTGTTAATCCCTCGTGTTGGTAGACCAGTTAGCGGAACTGAGAACTTCAAACTGACGGCACTTGAGAAGCTTCAAGCATACAGACATGTCTTGATAAATTGCACTAAAGTTGAACCGTACCTTCAGTAAGGAATGCGAGCAGATATAAAGTATCCTTTATATTTCCTTACATTTTACACTCACATCTCTTGGTCTTCTTCTCATGTTTAATTGTAGGGAATTTAGGAGTCATGTCAAGTGTCAACTGAGGATCCGGACACAGACAGCAGCCGAGATTTATAGAAAGGTCCATAGAGAATTCCCGGGTTGGTTTAGGAGGAGAATAATGAATGACCACAACCCGCACTCACCAGACTTCAGAGCTCTCGCACTCGGCCCGCTTGACCACGCCCAAAGATTTACGGCATACAATGTCAACGATTTCAAGTTTTGCACCGTTTCATGAGATCAGGGATTACTCACCCAAAACTCGGGTGTATATGGAACGTTTGGGACGAGGAGTTATGCAAGCAGCACTGATGGGAACATGCAGTTCGGTGACGTCCCCTATTATGGAAAGCTCCTTGATGTGGTCAAGATAAATTACCAGGGCCGTTTCACTGTGACGTTGTTCAAGTGTTTGTGGGCGAATACAACAACGTCCTGGGGACTCACGACTGATGACTTAGGCAACACATCAGTGAATTTCTCCCGGCCGATTCACATTGGTCAATCTGAAGATGATGAGCCATATATTCTAGCCTCAGAGGCCCATTAGGTTTATTATGTCGTCGATGAGAGGCATAGGGATTGGCACATGGTTGTTCACTTAAAGCCTTGAGACCTTTACGACATGGGCGATGGTGATAATGTCGCCTACGAGAGTGAGCCGTTCCAGCTAGCCAGCTTTGAGAATTTCTTCCCTACCAGCGATGACAATTTACCTATAGTTCAGTACGTTTTTAAATATACGCTTTATGAAATAATAACATTTAATTAAAGTTTTATTTGTATTCCAACATAATCAACAAAAAAGTAACATTTTATCCAAATTTCTTTTTTGTAGGGATCATGACGAAGATTGAGAGCTAGAGAAAAAATTATGTTTACGCTTTAATCTGTAATCTTTTTTTTTTCAAAACATTTAATATGTAATCTTATATATATATGTGTGTGTGTGTGTGTGTGTGTGTGTGTGTGTGTGTGTGTGTTTTTTAAAAAAGATTACCTTGTAATTTTGTATATTATGGAAAATTTTAGAAAATTATTTGTATCAGTTAAAAACCGCTACAAATTTAATAACAACCGCTACAACAACCGACGCATAAACCGCTACTAACAAAAACCGCTACAAAACCGAAGCATCAACTGCTACAAAGCAACTACGCATATACCAATATAAAACCCGCTATCAAACCTCATTTAATACACTTCACTTTTGTTTTCTATTACACTTTCTACTCTTTTTCTCTCCAACTTCTGCATTTTCTCAAGGAGATTAAGTGTTTTGATAAGGTAAGTGTTGGTAACCCGGATCAAATTTGATTGTGATCGCAATATTTATTTTTTCTATAAACATCTTTGTGCTTAATTATTTTTTTTCCTGATTATATTAATTCTCTGTTTACACTTACTCACACATTATTTCATTTTCTTTTACACAAATTATTTCATATATCTTCAGAAATTTTATTCTTTTAATTTTCACACACATTATTTTATTTAAATAAAACTACAATAAATTAAAGTTAATTAAAAAAATTTATAATAAAAAATCAGAAATAATTCAAATCAGAATATAAATTATTCATAATCTAATATGTAATTAAAAATAATGGTTAACGAATTTATATTGAGATTAAATATTTGACTATTTTTTTTAAATGAATTCTTTTGTAGCGGTTTTAAACCCGCTACTAATACAACTTAAAAAATTGTCTGTAAAAAAAATGTGATTATCTGGTAGCGGTTTTAAAATTCGCTACAAAGGGAAAAAAGTTCAAAAAATGGCGGGAATAAATTTCACGACTTAAATAATGGCGGGAAATATTTGTAGCAGTTTCTGTAGCGGTTAGTGAACCGCTACAAATTAATTTTAAAATATTTGTTTCGCCATCTTTGGCGAAGAATTTTTGTGTCTACTTGTAGCGGTTCCATAACTGCAAGAAGATATCATTTTGTAGCGGTTATGTGAACCGCTACTATCATATCACGGTGTTGTCAACTCAGCCACCTGTGGTGGCGGTTGTCTGTAACCGCTACAGATGCAGTAGCGGTTTTGTTGTCTGTAGTAGCGGGTATTTTTAACAGCTACAAATTTACTTGCCTCAGTATATTTTGTAGCGGTTTAGGAAACCGCTACTACTGTAATTTGTAGTGGCTAAAACCGCTACAAATACGCAATTTTAACCACTACAAAAGTACCTTTTTTTTGTAGTGATAGTTCCTGGGGGATTTAATATCCAAAAATCAAAATTTTCATATTTATGAGTCAAGTTGTGTTATTCACAATTTAATATTTACCAATATAAAATATTTTTACAATAAGTAGTTATGTGTATAGCACTATGTATATACAAGTGAATTACACACACACACACTCCTTTAAGTCCACTGTATTGTGGAAAAGCATTTATGGTTAAATAGTGGGAGACAGAAAATTATGACAGGAAAATAACCGTCACGTGTACTAGGATTAAGAATAAATTTATTTTTCTTACAAGAATCACAATCACCTTTTAAAGATTTGGATGACTATTGTTAGGGCATCTAGCATTTTGGCTTAAAATATTTTGTGTGTGTGTGTCTTTTGTGTGTATCATAAAACAATTGTTCCATTATTATTTAATATTCTAATTGCATGCTTATATATATGCCTGGTATATGTTTTGGTATATAATCAAGATATTACTCTCCCCTATGTATAATTCTGCCACATAAAAGAATCTTTTCTTAAAAAAAAAATATATTAATAATAAGAATAAGAACCTTTAATTTGCTCTGGATAAGAACATTGTAGAACGTTTATGCCATAAAAAAAGTTTTATCTTTTTATTTCCTCGTAGGGTTTAGAGAATTTATGGCCTAATTTATATGCCATTCCCCTCCTTATAATGCATATCGTCTATGTTCTTTTTGGTACTTGGCTTAACTTGGTACTTTAGAAGATAAATTCCTAAAAGTATATAACTTGATTTGGCAACAAAATTGGAAATTTATCGCCCCCATAGGCTAAATTGAGTAGGAAAAACTATATATTAATACTTGGAGAAAATCACATGGATACAGTTTCTTTATGTTTAAAATTTGATATATTTTAATTAAATTAAATTAATCAATTTAAATATAAAAAAAATTCAAATAGCTCGGTTATGTCATGGTTTTTTCAAGTCCCTTAATATTTTCCCTTCTCATTAAGAAAATTGTTGAAAGACAAAAAACAGAGGGGAAAAAAAAAGAAATATTTTACTTCAAATATAATTTTTTTGCAGTTTTGCAAGGTATTAAAAATTGGACTAGTCATTTAATCGGTAGGGTCAATGCTCTAATTGTGGTTGATTCAGGGTCAATCCAATCATGATTTTTTTAAAAAAAAAAATTAATCAAAATACACCAAATAATAATGACGTAATGAGAATTGCGATGGAATAATTAGGAAAAGAATTTTAAAAGAGGAACTAAAGAAAGCTTTCAACTTTAATTCTTTGCCATTGTTTGTTTTATTCATCGCCTAAAAAGAGTAATATTTAAATAAAAAGACATTAAGTCACAAGTAAATATAATTAAACATATTCACGTATATAATTCACACTTAATCCAATAAAACGAAGTTACTAAAATAAAAATCTAATGGACTGTTTTTTAAAACTCAAAACCACCTAGTTTCAAGCTTAGTAAGAAAAGAAAATTCTTTATAAAATTAATCCGTCCAAAACTCTTGACGAGATCAATCAGGGGCTAGTTAATCAAGTCACTTGAGTTGGGTTTTAATATCATGAGTTATATTATATTGTTTTTTTTCCTATTTTTTTCAAATAAGATTATGACTACACATATATAAAAGCACCTAGCATGTGAAACTGGTGTGGATGTAATAGATGGAAAATAATAATGAAGTAATGGGAATTGCGATGGAATAATTATGAAAGGAATTTTTAAAGAGAAACTAATTAAAGAGAAAGGTTTTATCTTTATTTCTTTGCCATTGTTTTTGGTCTTGTGATTTATTCATCGCCTTTAGGCGAATGAATTCAGGAGCTTCCAATTATGAAGGAAATCAAGCCAGCACAATCAATTTGTGTTTGTGTACACAATTTTAAATATAAAGAGAATAATGAGACAATAATATTCTAAGTCAATACCCAAAAGTAAATTGAATGGAGCATGATCTTCCATGCACCCACACCCCTGAAAATTTTGCATCTCCCACACATTCACACATTTGGATAGAAGTGATCAATTAATTACACACACACAGGTTGGTAATTATGGTTGAATTTTTATTTAAGATTGCGCTTATTTTTTATTTTACAAGTATGTTGGGTCCAGCTGCTTATCTCTCCAGTGGAAGGATATAATATTAAAACAAAACAAGAGATAAACCATATCTCTTGAGATTTCTGTGCTAATAATTAATTTTACAGAATTTTTAGAATTATGTAGGTGACTTTTTTAATTATATATGCACAGAATAATTTTAATTAGACTGAAAAATTAAAAATTGAAGTCTTCATTAGAGAATAAATTAAAAATTCTATTAAAAAAATTAAAATTAAAATCAGACCGCTTAGATTTCCAACTTTCACAAGGTAATTTAACTTTTAATAAAGTACAATGCAGTCAAACCATACGTTTATATCAACAATACACACACACACCAAAGAACCGTAACGGCAATTTTTAATTCATTTTCTCTCTTTCTCAAATTATTTACTTGTCAAATCAAATAATTATATTTGTTATAGAATAATAAATCTTAATTATTTGGGTTATGAAAAAAATTTATAATTTTTTACTAGGCTTGATTTATCTCTTTTGGTATTTTTAATTCTTTTAAGCATACACGAACACAAAGTTAGGTCCCATTCACTTATGTGCTTCTTCTACTCAGAACGAAATTATGCATTAAAATGCACAAACAAAATATCACAATTTATTGAATAATCATCAGCTTCCATATCACACATGCACAATTAATCTTAAAACACTTCTTTAAGTGGCAAGCCTAACTTTCACCTTTTTTATTTTATTCGTCGAACTTTTTCACTCCTTTTTCACTTTGACTCTTAACTAATAATTTTATTATTATGACTTAGTCATATTGGGAGTGACAATGATCATATATGTGAGTATGTCTACACATATATGGTTGTGAGTTGTAAGTTGTAACACAAAACGCATCTGACCTTAGAAGAGAATTTCAGTATAAATACGAGGCAAGCGTGCAATTAATTATGCGATGGTGTCGTATACGTTTCATATATAATAGAGAACTGAGATATGTATATATTCAAAAATAAAGAAAATACGTCACTAAATCTTTTAAATCCTTATGTACTTGTTTATATTTGAAAGCACTTACATAGTAGTGACCTTTTTCTGCACTAAAATCTCGATCTATATAAAGCATTAAAGTGCAGCGTTCATTTAAATTAGAAGAGAGTGTGTGCGTGTGTATGTGTATGAACTGATCATCATGCTTATTTTGACTTCTAAGATTTGCAGGCTGTGTATAAATAACCATTATATCTCAATCTTATTTTGTGTTGCATGCTTCAGTGATTTGATCACTTAGTCTTTATTTGATTTGACGTCAATATTTCTCTGCCATATTATAATGTTATTATGATCAAGCATTACAAGATATGTGAGCGTGAGAGAGAGAGACTGATCAACTATTCAAGCTGTCTGCTGAATAACTTAAGAACGTGAGATTTTTTTTTCTGGATTTGTTCTTATCTATAATGACTCCATTATATTCATCATATATAGTATTGATGGATATTTCTTTGGTTAAAGTATAAACAGGTGCGCAACTGCGCATAATATGTAATTGGGTTATAGTGCAAAAGTGCACATATGTTTTTTTTCGAGGAGCGTTCAACACCAAGTGTTTTTTTAAGGTATAAAAGTACACACGTGGTTACAAATTAGGTGCAAAAATACCCTTTGACCGTTAAATTTGACCTTTTTTACTTTCAATGGTACAAAAATATGCATGTTCTTTAGAAAAAAGAGCACCTAACACCAATTTTTTTTAATTTAATAATTTTATTTCAATTAAAGGAAAATTATTATTTTTTTAATTATGATTCCTGGAAAGTTAAATTTTTTATTTCCATAATTTAATTTTATTTTTTTAAAATCCTTGTTAAATTTTCTAATTAATAATTAATAAATGAGTATTTATGCATTTACAATTAGATATTATAAATACTATATTTAATTAACAATAATTTTAATTTTTTGATTTAACAAATTGAACCGGAAATTATTATAAATTTATTTTTATTTATATGATGAATGAAAATTAATCAAGGAATATTATAGATTTATAATTATAAAGTTGGCTTATAAATACTCATTTCTCAATTATTAATTAGAAAATTTAATATGGATTTTTTTAAAAAAAGGAAACTAAATTATGGAAATAAATTTTTTACCTTTTTTATTCATTGGATAAATCATTCTTTGTAAATGATAAATCAAAAGAAAAAATTTGGCCTCCTAGCAACTATACCTAGAGAAATAATAATTTTTTTTAATTGAAATAAAATTATTAAATTAAAAAAAATCACTTGGCGTTAGGTGCTCTTTTTTCCAAAGCACATGTGTATTTTTACACATTTAAAAGTAAAAAAATTTAAATTTAACGGTCAAAGTCAAACTTAACGTTCAAACGATATTTTTGCACCTAATTTATAACCACGTGTGTACTTTTGCACCTCAAAAAAACACTTGGTGCTGGATGCTCCCTGGGAAAAAGCACATGTATATTTTTTCACCTTAACCCTATCTAATTTTATATATTCCCTTCAATTCTAAAGGTTAAGGGCTAGATAACTAGTTTATAAATATCTATCGTAACAATTAGTTAAGTTAATTATTTAATTTATAATAAACGTGTATTGATTTTCCTAAAAATACCTCATTAATTTCAATAATTTCCCCATTAATGGAAACCTTTTTTAATATATTCAATCAATAGGAATGACTTGGAAAATAATTTATAAATTTGAGAAACAAAATGTTTTAGTCTTATATTTAAAACCAAAGCAAACTCTTGCACTAGCTCCTACATTTAATTATCACAGTATAGGATTTGTATACTATAGGAATTTTTTTTTTTTTTTGAAAAGTTCCTCCTTCCAAAATTTATTAGCCAGAATACCTAAAATTTATTTAATGATTCATATGCAACAATTTTTCTACTGGTGAAACTTTTGTTTAATTGCACACAACCTATCTTCAAAAAAAGTTGCATCCATTGGAGATAAATTGCACCTACTCAAAGACATGGGTCCTTAGGTACCTTTGAATAATAAATTTTGTAATGGGAGATTTTCAATGATTTTCTTTATATTATATTAGGGTCATTTTGGTTAAATTCACATTGCATTTAAAAAATATTGTCATGAAATTAGTTGAATCATTGGCAAAGAAAATGGTACGTACCCGTTTATATCATCTTTGTGCAATTGTCCTTATCTTCTGATAGTTCTTCTCATTAATAGTATTTTATTGCCTTTTCAATTAAGCTGAAGAACTTTGACTTTCAAACCTTTCAAACTTGGTTTAAAGCTATCCTTGTACAACTACATGGACAAAGGTGGATTTAGGGGTTACGGGTTGCCCCCGCCCCCCTAAAATCATAGAATTGAACCTAAATTTTAGGAAATTACCTTTTAGTTTATAAAACATTTTCACTTTAGTCCCTTAGTGTAAAGTTATGTGGAGGGATTAAAATAAAAATATTTAAATTATTATGGTGCTGAAATATAGTTTCATGAATATTTAGGTTCAATTTTGTAATTTACTCCACCCCTATACATGCATAATGATGATTAAGAGAAGGTAATGTTAAAAGTTATCACATTGATAAATGTTACTCCCTCCATCTCTAAATATAAATTTTAAATAATCAATTTATGTTTATAAAAAAAATAGTTAAAAATACTAAATATTATATTTTCAATTATACCCTTAATTATAAAGAGGATAAGCACTACTACAGATTTGAGCATATATAACGCTTAATAAATAATGTTTACAATGAATAAATGTCATGTATGTCAAGATGGGGTTGCAAAAGGTTATGTAACGCTAAAACCTAATAGTTAAATATGTGCACCCTCATGTATTGAAATACGGAATCCGCGAAAACACAAAAATAATTGTTATAGTTAATAACCATCATTTAGTTAGTGAGATATATGATTGTTCTTACGAAATAACCATCATGTGATATTTAAAAACGATTTTTCTACTAACCTCTTATATTAGCAAAGATAAAACTTAACGATCTTCAAAACCAATTGTCATCTAACACTCTCATAACCTTTCATAACAGACCTTCATAAGTCATAAGTCATAACTCTTTCATAATATGTTAGACCATTATAAGTCCTAAGTCATAACCCTTTGTAATCCATGTTAGACCTCTATTTAAACTTACATATGCCTTGTTATCCTTTTTACTTTTCTTTATCGGCCTCCTCCTTCTCTCCTTGATCATGTTAAGTTCCCAAGGAGCTCCTCTTATACCTCTTCTTGAAATGAATGCTCTGTGGCAGATCTTGGCAGGCCTTAACTATAATATCTCAACACCTCACTCTTGATATTGTCCACTTTAGGGCTCATTACTCGTCACGGCTTTAAAACGCATCCACAAGGTGTAATACCTGGATAATTATTATCTGGAATATTATGTTATCGTAATAAAAATGTCCATTAATGATGATTATGGTCTTAAAATATTGAAATTAGTCTATTTTCAAAGGGAAATACTAAGAAAATTAAATGGAATTTATTGCCAAAAATGTGGAAAAATGCATTTTATGGCCATAAAACATTCTAAAAAGAATTATGAGAAATTTTAAAGGACATGAGAATAATTATTAAAAATTAGAAAGAGTATTGTTCTTCATTTAGATAATTTAATAAATTATTTGCTTTGAAAATAAAAAAGAAGAAAAATTAAAAAGTATTCTAGAACCAAAATTGACACTATGATTTTTAATATTATACATGGTGCATAAAATACTAATGTCAGTAAAATAGTTGTGAGATAATAATTAGTACTAATTAAGAAAATTGTCAACAATTAGTAAGTGATTAATTAGATAATTAATGGCTAATTGTTTAGACATAAGATAAAGAGAAAAAAGGTGGAAATTAATTAAAATAAATATATATAAAAATAAAAACGAAATTATGAAGAAAAAATAAAGAAAAAAATTAAAATAGAAATTAAGGAAAATATTTGGGATTTAATACATAAAAAATCCCTAATCCTAAAAGAATGATTAAACACATGGTTAAGGTGCTAATTAAACTTGTAAGATCAAATTAGGTTAATTAAATAATTAACAAGGGTTAAGATGTAATCTTGAAAAAATAAACATCAAAGGCTTAGGATTATTCAAGTAATTTTAGAAGCCTAAATCCATGAAATTGCTTATAGACCAATAGGAAAATTTTGTGAAAAATAAATGCAAGAGAAATGGAATATTTAAATAGGGAAGGAAAAATAATAGTGTGTGTGTGTGTGTGTGTGTGTGTGTGTGTGTGTGTGTGTGTGTGTGTGTGTGTGTGTGTGTGTGTGTGTGTGTGTGTGTGTGTGTGTGTGCTGGCCGAAAATTTAGGGGGAGGGATAAGGTTGATGCAAAAGTGATATTAGATATTTGTATTATAATAATGTTATAAGATAAGTTAAATAATATTATATTAGTAAAAAGTGAACAGGATAAATGACCATGGATAGAAATAAAATGCTACCTAGAAAACCATGAACTAAGTTCCTAGAGTCAAAGTATATTATAGACAAGTGAATTTTTTATCTCGAAATAGGCTGTCTCCGAAGTCATTTCTGTAACCAACGGAGTGATTTGGAGATCAGGATAAGAAGATATTTTGCATAATTAAAGCAGATAGTTAAAATGAGAACCGATAGAAAATAATTCATAAACTAGAATCCAGGGATGAGTTGAGAAAAAACAGAGTATATTATTGATCAGTGGATTTTTATCCAGAAGTTGACGTTGGCAGACGAAATTTTCGTAACCAACAGCGTTTGTCTGAAAATGTTCGGCAGGCAACGGAATGTCCTTAGTGGGATCCAAAATTTAGATAACCCAAGTATCTTGAAAGAGGAAGAAAAGACCTTCAGGGCCTTGCTTCCGGAATTTTGAGATTTTCCACGATTACGCGATTAAGACACCGAACCAGGAGCTTTATCGGATAAGAGTCCATGAAGCAAGATGACATAAGCATGATGATGTCATCATTTTATCTTCTTGGGGGAGGGGGAGGTCGGCCAAATAGGTGGATGGCCAAGATCAACCCATTTCAAAAAATGCGATCCAACGGTCAGAATCTGTCCAGACGAAGTTCAAAGAAATTACGAAAACGCCATCCATTTTTTCTATAAATAGCCCCTTCATTTCTCTTCATTCTTCACCAATTCACACACAATCCTAGAGAGAAGTTAGAGAGAGAAGCTCTGGAGGAGGAGTAAGAAGTTCATAACAAAGCTCTGAGTAAGTTTCTCAGTCCTTAGTTTTTAGTTTCAGTAGTTCTTTCGGTAGTTATAGTAGAATTGCTAGGGTAGTCTCTAATTTTTCAAGTTAGCTTAGATATCATGTTTAGGAGTAAATATGATATTTATCTCAGAAATAGGTTAGAGGAAAAGTTATAGCAAAATTTTGAGAATTTAGAGTCAAAATAGCGAAGCTCTGGCAAAATCTCACCAAGTAATCAAACTAGGGGCAAAATGGTAATTTGTACCTAAAATGCCTGTTATGATCTAAAATATTCATATCGGTGATATTATCCTTATAGGATATCCGAAATCACGAACCGCTGTTTTCGTTGTCACCACTGTCGTACCGCCGTCATACTGCTGTCAAACGTGCCAAAATTCAACGAAAGTGCCAGATATCATCAATAGAGGTACGGACGCGTATTGTAACCTTAACACTTATGCTTCTCATATACATATATGTGATAGACATGTTTATATACTGAGGCTCTGTCTAGGGTTGTCAGTTATACATACAGCTTTATACAGGTTATAGTCTTGATAACGCCGTTGGGTTTTCCTAGCGCTGAGGACACGATGGGCCGTCGTGGCACTGGTTACGTGCAGACATGTTGTGGGACTTTACATACCGCTTTGTGCTTATGTTCTGTCAATACTGTAATCATGCATCTGCTGTGTGCTTATGTAGTGATTTACTGCTGTTATGTGTTTATGGTTGTTGTTGTCCATATACTGTTTTATTTGAGCATAAGGTTAACCGTTACCTGAGATCCAAATGGAAATTGGATTTCAGCTGTAGCTTCAGTTTCGGGAGGATCAAGGTGTGAAGATAGGGGCAAGCAGACGATGTAGGATGCAAGACGAAGTTTTTATGTTTCTAGCTTATGTAATTGCCTTCTTTTGGATATTAGATGACTGTATTAGAACAATTACACTATGGTTATATATCTTTAAGGTTCAGTTACTCACTTGTTAGAATGCTCGACTCTGATTACTGGTTTTAAAAAAAAAATGGGATGTTACACAAGGGAAAGGTCTCCACACCCTTATAAGGCATGATTCATTCGCCTTTAATTTCCAATCAATGCGGGACTAATCCATCCCTTTAGGGCCCAGTGTCCTCGCTAGCACAATGACTCAAGCCCTAGCTCTAATACCAAACATGAGACCTTGTGTGCCAAAGCGGACAATATCCACAATCGAGCGTTTAGGCTATTATAATTGGTAGTAGATCTAAGCTCGGGTCGATGTGGGTTAATGTGCCAACGAGGACACTGAGCTCAAAGATGGGTTGAGTGTTATGTCTCACATCAGTTGGGGAGGGAAACAAAAGACGCCTTATAAGTGTCTGGATGCTCCCTATTGACGTGTTTTAAAGCCATGAGGGGCGATAGGCCCCAAAACAGACAATAACAAGAACGGGGTGCTGGGATGTTACATTAACCACCACACAAGGCATCTCACATCATACATCAACAAGCTAAACAAGAAGTTGAACGACATACTTCATCACAGTGATGTTGAATATGACTTGCAGTAAGACCTTTCATCTTTCTCCTCCGATTATGAGAATGAGGATGAAGAGGAGGATAAAGACAACAATGGCGGTGATAACTAGAACATCATCATTATTTTTTTAAAATATTAAAAATGAAGCCTTAATAATTGACAGTAATTAATTAAGACCGTAAATTATTCTTGTATGTCCTCCTTATCCTCCTTTTCATCATCCTCTTCCTCTTCCTCATCTTGAACCTCATTATCATCATCAAAGGAGGGGATTGAAGTTGACAAAAAAAAAAAGCTTTATAATTCACAATTATTAATTAAGAACCTGAAAATATTCTTGCCAATATAGTTAACGGTTCTAACATAATAAATGTGAAATTAGTAATAAAGTTTTAAAAAAACTTAACAATTCACATTATTAATTAAAAACCATAAGGTATTCTTCCAAACATATTTAATGGTTCTAACTTAATAAATGTTAATTAAAACTTTTGAAACCTTTCATCTTCACCGTGTTGACTATAGGTGCCTCCCCGTTATCCGATGATCATCAAGAGAACACATGTTCCCTTTCATTACGTTTTGTTCAACTTCCATGCAATGGTGGTTTTTTCACTTCCCTTCAAATGTCTATTACAATATTTAAACTCCACACTTCCATTTGTTTTTCCTACATTTTCTTCATCGTCCTCCTCTTTGTTCTCTATCTCAATCACCAAGATGAAACGTCGTCCGGAAGACATGCTAAAAAACTCTCAGCATCATCCTCATCCGCCTCTTTCTCCTCTACCTCAACCTACAACTTGAGCTTCTCCTCCTCAAGATCCACCTCCTTCTCCTCCTCCTCAACCTCCATCTCCTACTTCTCCTCCCCAACATCTGCATCCACCACCTCTGCCACCACTACTGCCTCTGCCACTTCCTCCTCCACGTCTACATCCTATGCTTCCTCAAATGGAAGCAATGTTGCAGCATGCATAACAGATCGAACATTTCATAAGGAGGCTTTCTAGATACCTCTCCATGACGAACATGAAAGTCAATCTCATACTTAATGAGTATGGGATTGGCCAGGATTCTAACAATGATCCTAGCCAATCCTATGGTGATGAGAAGCCTAGTGATCTCATCAGTTGACAGGCTACCTACTACTGTTCCTTTTTTTCTTCTTAAATAGGAGTATTTTGTAATAATAATAAAAAAAGAATATATCCAACAGTTTTTTCATAAAAATTGTCATGAAATAAAATAAATAACGATTCTATTAAAACAACCGTCATCATTTATAAAATATAATTATCTATAAATCTAAAGGACCAGACAACTCAATAACCATGAAACCCTCTTTATATAAACGTTCGAAAATTGAACTTCACTTCTCCACTTCTATTTAAACTTCTCATAGCCAACTCCAAGCTTTTGTTCTTCTTTATCAAACTTATGGATAGACACAAGAGAACTTCTACCTCATCATCTTGAGACAAATTGAAAGATGAACTCCCTCCACCAACAAGCATTGAAGGGCTCATCCATGCAAGAGCAAGGATGTATAGACTAGTGCTTGAAGTAACTTACCACCCTCGTTCGATAAATCATCTCCATAACATGTTATTTTTAGTTTTTTTATTCTTTGTCTTTCTTTTTCTTTTCTTTCTTTTTTTTTTGGGTAAAATGATGGTTGTATTATCAACCACCAAAATCTTAAAAAAATTGAAATACATAATGGTTATTAACAAAGAACCATGATAAATGTAAAAAAATAAATGATAGTTCTTACAGACAAGCTGTGATGTAAAGTCTTAAGCATAATAACCCAGAAAAACCTACCATTCCATTTCTTTTTAAACATCCAAGACAAAACACATTTAACATTTAGTCTGTTGAAGTGAAACACATTAACATCGTAACCCTACGACTCTTGTTGTCTTTTCTGACCATTAGGAGTTGTTTTTAGCTGAACCCACCATGAAAAGCCTACGTCCAACTTCTTAGCAACAATGGTGCTAATTGTTTTTGTTCGTAAGCCCTAGCTAGTTATAGTTATGATTTGCCTCATCATTCTTGCATTATCCTTCTTACATTCACTTCTAACAATTCCTCTCATGTTTCTTACAATGTTCAACCTGATTGATTGGGCTACCTTTGCGAAGTCACGACATGATAAAGCACTCAAGGTGACATTAAATCAAGGTTATTAAACCTAGACCAGCCTCTAAACAAGTTAAGGCAATGGGCCAAGGGTTAGTTGATCAGCTTGGATCAACATAGGGCCAAGCCGATAGGGAATAAAAAATTTAAAAATAATTTAAATTATCATCTAATACATTGAATCACTAACAAAATAACCATATACTTTTCCAACAATCTTTACAATTTCTTAAACATATTGACATCTAGTATTCATCAACTATCAAATGATACTATAATCAATAATCATAAATATTATTCCTGGAAAATTATCAAAATAGCTAGATAATACCAAAGTATTTATACCTACAATCATTTTTAATCATTAAACTAATAGTCATTAACACAAACATTATCATTAACTTTGACTAATATTTCCATATAACCATAAAAAATTAAAAAAAGGAACTAGGTCAACTTATCAACCTGCCTTGGGTTGCTCAGGTCACCTCAAGTTGCACGAAAATAAGATTTAAGGACCTTCTCAAACTAGTTTTATGGTTGGGTCGCCAGTTTCTGGGATAACTCAGACGGTATGGTTCGGGTTTGGTAACCCTGTATTAAATTGTTTTTATGAAGTTATGTTTTTTTGGAAAACCTAGTATTGCTTTGATTGAAGTTTCCTTAAATTGATTTTGTAAAGTTATGTTCTTTTAGAAACCCTACTATTGGTTTGATCGAAGGTTCCTTTCCTTTTACAGGAAGTTGTGCTATGATCTGTGGTTTCTACTCTATTGATATTTTTCAAAGTGATTTTGGGAGATATGGATCACTAAGCAAATACATTTTTTTTTTTGGAAGTGCTCATATCTCTTAAAGTTACTTCAAAAATATCAATAAGGATGTAATGAATAAACTAGTTCAATTCTACCAAGACGAGATAAAGCATTCAAAGTGACATTAAATTGCTTTTGTGAAGTTATGCTTTTTGGAAAACCCATTATTGCTCTAATCAAAGGTTTTTCTCCTATCACATGAAGTTGTCAACCCATTACTTTGACTAAATGTTTTCGACTTTATTGATCTTTTTTGAGGTCACTTCTGGAGATATAGATCCCTAAGAAAATACATCTTCTTTTTTGAAAGTATCAATATCTTCGGAATTCATTTCCAAAAGATCAATAGGAATGTGATGAATAAACTAGTTCAATTGTATTGAGATTTATACATGAATAAGTGAATAGCTGCAGCAATTATGAAGTCACGACATGATAAAGAATTCAAGGTGACATATTCAATTGCTTTTGTCAAATGTTTTTTTTTTTTTGGAAAACCCATTATTGCTATGATTGAAGGTTCCTCTCCTATTTTTTTTATTGAGGAACTGACACCAAGTTCAAAACTTTAAAATTCAACATTGTGATCAGTCATAAACTTTTCAATGTGAGAGTTTCTAAGCTAATTAGTCTAGACTTTATCTCATAAAGTAATACTTCCCACATCGAATAGCCATGCAATATGGGATAAATCAAGATTTTCTAGGCTTTATAGCTAAAATCAATCACTTTTAAACTATATATCTCATAATGTAAGTGTTCATCACCTATACCTTGTGTCTCATTAGCAATTAAGCAAGGAAAGCAATGGTTGGATGAAAAAATCATGAATATGCATATATAGGTAAACCCTTGAGAAGTTTCCTCAAGGGTTTACATACCCCATGTGACATTTCTTATACAAATATTCATATGTAGTTTTCCCAATTGCTTTCCAAGTTAAATCCTATGAAGAGACACAATTTATAGGTCAACAATTACATTATCATATATATAGGTCAATAGTTATTATATAACAACTGTCATATATTATGAAAGTTCATGGTTTTTATTTAGGAACCATTATTCATGTACCAAATAAATAACAGTTACCTATGTGAGACCATTATTAAGTTTCCTTAAATGTCACGGTTCTTACAAAAAAAAACTGTTATTTATGTTTCTGAATAAATTGTGGTTGTCAAAATAATACTGTTATATATCACATAAGCATTACCATTTATTATGGTGGTTGTCCATGTGTGCTCGTTAATTATTATCATAGCAATACACATATCATGGCTTCAACGAACCTCAATACATAACGAGTGTTATATTAGAACCATTAAAATCACAATTAGGACCATCCATCCTAAACCCCTTAGTCAATACTCCTTTTAATTTCCAATCCCAAATATAAGATGTAAGAACTGGCTAAACTCAAGAGGGGGTGAATTGGTGAATGATAAAACTTCAAACCTTTGAAAATCTTTTTGCAATTCGGTAAAATCAGTTTGTATGACAGTAAAGAGTTATAAAGCTATAGACATTCATTCAAACAAATATGCTGAAAATATAGGAGATTAAGGAAGAGAATATGCAAACTGAGATTTATACTGGTTCGGCCCAATCCTTGTCCTACTCCAGTCCCCAAGCTTCACTTGAGATTTTCAATCCATTATCCTCTTGTTTAATCCGGGTACAAGAGAAGCCTTTACAAACCCACAAGTTTGCCCAGAAACTTGTGAAGCCAAATCTTTCACTAAGATACTCCCCCTTACTCAATGTAAGGTTATAATCTGTTTCCCTCTCAAGATCACCCAATCTTGAGTATCTCTCAGATAATATGATTTACAATTAATCTTCCCTCTAAGAAGTGAATAAATAATCACTGAAGTGCAATACAAATCATTTCACTCTCTATGATAAACTATGTAAGCATTGAGAATAGAGTGTGTATGAGATAAACATTGAATTCAAAATATTAATATTTTAACAGCATAATCTTTTGTCATCATTTTTGTGCGTCTTGAATGTGGCTTTACTTATAGATGAAAATCATCTAAACATTGAGAATATGGTCGTTATGAATAGAGACGTCAGAGATTAGTTGGAAACTAGCCGTTAGAACTTCGTTTTCTAAATCAACTGTGACATCAGCATTTACTTTACCCTTGATCTTCAGTTTAACGCTCTTTGATCATCTGAAACATGTACACAAATGATATAAATGATGTTAAGAAGTATTATAAATCATTTAGGTAATCATCTAGATGTTCTTGATCAGAAACGAGATTTTCGACACAGTCATTTTCTGAAGCAGAGATGTAAACTCAAGTTTGCATTTGAAAACACAAGTTTTGAAGCTGTCGTGTTCCTTCAGATTCCTCTCTGTTTGATCAAAACTTGAGTTTCTCTGTCTAATCAAAACTTGAGTTTTGTCTCACAAACTCGAGTTTTGAAGATGCTCTAATGTTTGTTGCTCTTTGTCTGAGCTAAACTCGAGTTTATATTTGTAAACTCGAGTTTTCAACTTATTTTGTTCTTAGTTGCTCTCTAACTTGATATAGCTTCAAATTTTGCAAACCACTTATCTCCATATAGCTCTTTGAGTCTTCTTTCCAATACAAAAAGAATCAGCTCCAAACTCGTTGTATTTTGTCTATTATGATCCGATGAATAAAGGTTGTTCTTGACTAGCGTTTTTGCAACGTCCTAAATTGACAGTCAATTTTTGAAGGTCATGTCTCCATGGTCTGAACTTCATTTTAGTTAGTTCAAATCTTGATGGAAAGCCTTATGAGTCTTCTTTCATATGACACCAATTCCAGCTCATTCTGATGTGTAGATTATGAGTTACACTCAAAACATTGAAGCTTGGTCTGCTATGTGGCGTGAATTCCAATTCCAACTTCTACAATTTATAGCTCTATCATCTGAACTTTTTTAGGCTTTAAAATTTGTCATAATGTCGTATTGGAAGTCTACTTTCATCCAAAATTGGTTTCACTTCAATCCAATCTCTAGTTTAGGAGATATCATCGAATTACCAGACCTTGCCTAAGCTGAATGTGAAACAGAGTAGAACAAAGTTGCTTATCAACACTGTAAACTCAAGTTTTCATTTGGAAACTCGTGTTTTCTTAGTCCAGAGATGCCAGAGATGCTGAAGACACTACAAACTCGAGTCATTAAGTTCCAAACTCTAGTCTTGACTCTCAAACTCAAGTTTTCTCGCATTCTAGAGGCAAATTACTGCAATAAGGTAGTAAACTCGAGTTTTGACCATCTACTCGAGTTTGCTTATCCAGAACTTAATATTTGCTTATTCTAACTCTGAATTGAACCTCTCTAACTTCCATTTGATTGTGAAAACTTATAGTATCAATCTAAGACCTTGAATATTAATTTTCTCATTCTACTTGGCAAGATCTTCTCTTCACTTGGTCACTCTCCACAACTCTATTATTTCTTTCTTCTCTTCTCTTGAACATTCTCCATAGATATATTTGAGCTGATCTTGAATAAAGATATTTCATTCAACAAGTTCTTCCATCTTCCATCTCCCATCTCCCATCTTGATCTTTCTTCGTCATTTAACATGACTCATTATTTTCTGCAAGTTCTATCTTCTTCAATATTTCCTCTTCTTCTTAAACTTAACATTTTCTTCAATTTCTTCTTTTTGAAATCTCATCTCTTGATCATTCTTCATAATTCAACTCTTTCTTTTTTTCAATACTTCTTTATCGATCTTCTTCTTGATCATTCTTCATAGATGAACTTCACATCTTTGTTTCTACATTAAATTTAAGAATTAGTCAATGAAAAAGATAAATATAATATATAGTTTTTTGCTCTTACTAATGACATATATATAAAACATCATCAAAACTAATCATATCTAACATAAGAGCTAATTGAAGGATTTATTTTAATCTTAAATATAAAACATCAATTTATTTTATATCTTAAAGTTATAATTATTTCCCAAACTATCATATTATATTGCACATGTTAAAGGAGGGGTTCATCAACAGGGTAGTTTCAATACAAATGATTAACAAGGATATCCTAGGAAACCAATTAACATAGATTCTTTTACATATAACTAACTTAACTAATTTCCTTAATATTTGTAAAGTAGTTGTTTAACTTTTATATTTAGGAATAAAGGAAGTAGTTTCTTCTTCTATGTAACAAACCATCAAATATTCAAAGCTATAATGAACTCTGGCTAATCCGAAATAACAAACTCTAATGTGAGATATATGTACAATATATATGTGTGTCTGTGTGTGTCTTTTACACACGTGTGTATATTTTTAATGTGTTTGTGTTACTTTTAATCATACAAATATCTCTTCTGTTGAGACCAATTCCCGTTGGTAATAATCAACACCTTTTTTTTTCCTCAAAAAGCAAATATTGATTCATGTGATTCATTTCTTAATCTAATAAACCTAAAATTTTGTTGAAGGAAAATGAAATTATATATACTTAAATGCCATTATCGGTATAGTCTGGTTAACTTTTAGGGTTAAGGTGCAAAAATACAGATGAGTTTTTTCCCCAGGAATGCCCAGCATCACATACTTTTTTTTTTGGAGCAAAAATACACACATGGTTACCATTTTGTAGCAAAAGTCACATGCCACCTTTAAGTTACTGTTCACCATAATGAGAAAAAAAGAGACGAAGTGAACAGTAACATAACGGCGAGATGTGACTTTTACTAAAAAATGGTCAAGAAAAAGCACATGGTGTTGGCCGCTCCAGGAGAAAAAACTCGTATGTATTTTTGCACATTAACCCTAACCTTTATACCAGTACACAATTCAAATAAATCATAATAAATAATTCATGGATAATAATTGATAGATAATTACACGATTTTTTTTCCTCTTCGGCCTCAGCCAATTTGAGCCACCTACACTGCTCCAACTTAAAAGTCAAAATCCACACCATATCTCGTACATACATACATACATCTGATTAAATCAACCAACCAAAAATAATACAAAATATAAAAGAAATTGAAGTGTTGGGAAGATGCCCATTTTATGTAACATAAAATCTTTAATTTCTGGCCACGACGGAGTCTTAATTTATAGGATTATTAATTAGTGCGTCCCCCACATATGAGGGGGGGAAAAAGCTGCAATATCTGCCAAATTAAAGGCAAAAGGCAGGCATAATGAATCAAATGTGTTGTTGAAAAAAAAGGAAATAAAATAAAATAAAATATCTATATGGGCAATCAATCATGCAGCTGTTTCTCATTTTCAAAGCTAAAGAAAAGCCAAGAAAAGAAAATGAGAGATTTTTTTTTTTTTGGGAAATTAAACTACATCCATACATATTATATATTATCAAGTGGTTAATTAAATCATCAAGTGGGATTGCTTTACTGTTATAGCTATACATTAGATTCATTCATTCTTCCCAGCACGCAAGCAACAAACAAACAAATCAATTCATAAATAAGTCGCAATCAATTAATCAAAGATCATTCTGGAATTCCCGTTGCTTCTTCTTCCACATAAAGTAGAAGCAAAAGATCATCTTAGCAAAATCCATTACGAAATGTTTGTTTGTGATCTTCTCCATCAAACTTTATACGCGGAGAAACCTCAAGGATTTTTTTTTTTTTTTTTTTTTTGCTACTGAAGAAAGCTTTATGTGTGATGAGAAATATGTAAGAAACTAAAAGAGAGAAAGAGAAAAATTGCTGAAAAGTCTCATATTGTGAGATTTACTGCCCAATGATATCTGAAATTTGTATAAAATCTAAGCGCGACTTTTCTTTCATCTGTGTGCAATATGTGCAAAGCAGAAGATATTTACACATAACTAGAAATATATTACATATAGTTGAAGAAGAATTGTACCTACTAGAAATGAGTTACACTGGCTTAAGGACTCTTTATGTACCTTTTGTCAATAAATTTTGTAATGGATGATGTTTCAGCAACGTTTTATAGATAAAATATATTAATTTATGTCTATGAACGTGCATGTAAGCTAATGAATCATCATCACCTTCTTAGCATAGTCTATATATATATATATATATATATATATATATATATATATATATATATATATTTTCCTTGTAGGTTGGATGAAATTGCATGTTTTGCACGTTTTTATGAATTGGGTTCTTTGAATCCTTTGTGTGATATTGGGAACAAACTTAAGGCATTAGAAAACAATAGTTTTAAGTTTTTGGGTCATCTTTATCTTCTGAAACACTCCAATTAAAATGTCCCAACCTCAATTCAAACAAATCCCTACTTCAAGAAATTTACATATATATCTTGTAACATCCCATTTTAAAAACACAGGAATTTTTGTTTTAAAACAAACCGTGATCAGAGTCGAGCAGTTTAGCAAAACCAGTAACTGAATTTTAAAAAGTACATAACCATAGTGTAACCATTCCTATACAGACAACTATTGCCTCCAAAAAGCAGTACCCAAATAGTTACAAAAACTAATTCACAAAACTCTTCCAGCTCTCCTACGACGGCTGTTTGCCCCTCTCTTCCACCCTGGGTCCTCCTGAACCTGAAGCTATAGCTGAGATCCAATTACCATTTGGATTTCAGGTAACGGTTAACCTTATGCTCAAATAAAACATATATAGGCAATAGATATTCATAATGACATAACAGCATATCAATACATAAGCACACAACAGATGCATGATCAACAATGGACAGAACATAAGCACACAGTAATATGTAAAGCCCTACACTATATCTGCACATAAACCAGTGCCACGATCTCCTATCGTGTCTGTAACATCCCAAATTTCCAGGTTCGAAAATCGTGTCGGTCGACACTTAGTTTTAAGAAAAATAACAGAGTTTGAGATGCTACAGCTTAGAGTACTGCGGAAATTGATAGTGTGCACTAAGATCCGGACAACGAGTATCTGATATATAAATGTCCAGACATATGATGATGCCCGACATAAGCTGATATATTAAATATCCCGAAGGAATATTCATGTGATACAATTTACAGAGGTTAAATACAATCCTCTGATAAAGAAAGTTTTAAACCATACCCATGACTTGGAACCTAACATTAGTTAATTAAACAGTTTGGCCAGGTAGGGGTTTATCATGGGGGCCTCACCGACTTATACGGCGACTGATTGGCTTCCCACATAGATTAACTCAGCCTTAGACACCAAACCGTTCAATGTAACCTTGTTAAATTCGAGCCAAAAGCTAAGTCCTAATAACTTCTACCGACCTTTGCCTTTGACTGCTGCCTCTTCACAGCTCTACCCACCGGCATCTTCTCTATCCCGATTTCTTTCCTGTACTATTCATTAAGACTGAGGTCTAATGCCCATTGGACCTCAGGTAACGGTTAACCTCATGCTTATGTAAACAGTATATGACAGATATCACAATGATAAAATCAAATTATAACTTTCAAAACCATATCAGCAAGTAACATAACACAACCACTGCAATATGTATGTTACCCAAGTCTGCACATAACCAGTGTCACGATGGCCTATCGTGTCCTCAGTGCTAGGAAAACTCAACGGAGTTATCAAGACTATAACCCGTATACAAATTCAATACTCCAAGAGTAATATCATAAGCCACTTTCAAAACAGAGTTTTAACAAAACAACTATCATATATAACCATACCATAAGCATAAGCGTTAATGTTACAATACGCGTCCGTACCTTTTACCGCGTAGTCGACAAACGTCCGACCTTTGAATCCGGCCTTGGACTTCCCAGATGTCCTAACACATCACCATATCACTTAGAATAATATCCTAAGAAATATTTCCACCTCTACTTACCCTTCTACCCTTGGTAGCTTTATTATTACAATTGTGCCCTTACATTTCTTCAAAAAACGTGGTGCAGCATTTTCTGGGCAAATTTTTCGGTAACTTTGAAAAATCATAACTAATTCTAGAAAAATCAAAATGAGGATCCGTAAAATGTTCCGGAATCCTTGAGAAGTCTATTTTTGAGGAAAAATACTGGAACTTACCCAGAAATCATGGATAATTCCCAGATTTCAAGTTTTAAAATACTGCCCAGAATTTTGCACAGAAAACATAGCCTAACTTCTGAGATTTTTATCTTTTCGCACAGAGCTTCAAATGACACAAACTTTATATATTTGGAAAGCCCTAGATGTCTACTTTCACCATGAATTTTCTCAGAATTTTAGAACATCATCTTCTTCATAAAATACTGGCATTTTTACCCCTGACTCCAGAAATCACTGTTTGAGGAAATTTTACCAGAGCTTCGCTATTTTGATCCTAATCTTCCAAAAATTTTGCTATAACTTCTTCTTCATCAATTTTTTGAAATAAATGCAATGGAAACCATAAAAACATGAAATTAAAACTATATTTGGAAGATTGAAGATCAAAACAACATTCCCTAATATTTCTACTAAAACTTCATAAGCTAAGAACTTGAACTATGAAACTAAAAACTCTCTTACCTCTTGAAGAACACTAGCTTCCTACTTCTTGAAGCTCCTCACTCTCTCCCTTTCTCTTTATATTTTTGACCTATGCCTTGAGGAATTGGTGAGGATTTGTGACGGGGTGAGCTTCTATTTATAGGCAAGCAATGAGTGGTCACCAAGTAAACTTCAATTAATCTTGGCCATTGATATTTACTTGGAGAAGAGGAAAAAATCCTACCCTTACACCTCAAAAACGTCACCTTCCCCTCCCTTCTTCTCCAAGTTGGTTTGCTTCATTCCCAAGTTACTTTGCTTCATCCCCAAGTTATCCCAAATGCTAATTTAGTTAGGGGTAAGTTGGGGTTTTTATTCAAGATCTAATTTCACTTTTGAAATCCTAATTTTGTGACTAGATTTATGGTGATTTTTAATTCCCGAAATACTTAGGTATGAATCTTAAAAGTAACTGAAAATAACTTCGGGAATAGCCAAATCGAAACTCATATAATTCACTGAGTTCAAATATGTATTTTTCTCTAATACGTAATTCCAATATTTCAAGTTATGATTTAATTTCTATAGGTTCTCATCTAATTTCTTCTAATTTAATTAAATTAATAACAACTTGTTTACTAAGTCAAACAACTTGCCCCCTAAGTCTTTGAGGCTTCTTCCATACACCTTTTGACTTATTTTCTTTCCCCTATTTCTTTAAGGAATTCGTCCCTCCCCTTAATTTAATTATTCAATTTATGTTCTAGATGTTCTCACATATTCTAGGAAGGGAAATCTCTCATTGGTCCACTTAGATTTTAGGATTTTTTTCCTTTATTTGTGTAAATTATTCATTCCCACTAAATAGGAATTTTCGTCCCTTAGAAATAAATTAGGAATATTTATTTTAAATCCTAATTTTAATTTATAACATCATGTTTTAGGGGTTACTAGGCTTAACTACCAAAATTGACAAGGTTTCTAATTTAATTTTGATAATTAAAAACTCATTGCGTGCCAATTTTAGCTTCTGATTATCAGTTGATTCTTAATGTCATTGATATTTCCTTAATTATGACCTTTATAAATTAATTATGAACTAATTACTAAAGCATCTCAATTATTGCAATTTCAATTGCCCAATAATTGTTGTCAATTTCCTTTAATTGATTTTATCATCCTCTGATAATTTTAATTGCTTCAATTTCCTTTAATTGATTTTATCATCCTCTGATAATTTTAATTGCTAAAAATGGCATAATTAAGATTATGCTAGATTTTGATAATCTTAGGGTATTTAATGATCCTTAATAAGACTTAGAAAAAATTGGATTTGGATTTATTTAGAATCCAAAGAAAACCTCCCCAAAAATGATAATAAATCAGTTAAAAATTTAGAGACAACATATTCTCCTATATTAAATATTTAGTTGCCTCTTAGGATTTATCATCACATTCTCAGGATATTTTGTGACCCACAAATTCACTTAGGGATTTTTAGCTCTTTATTTACCCTAATTTCATGAGAAATTACCTTTAGAAAATAAGATAATTATTTCACTAATTTTGATACCACAAATTCACCTATTGTAATAGGCATTATTTATCAAAATATAATATTTACATGTATTATGAAAATTGGGGGTATTACAGTGTCCTCAGCGCTAGGAAAACCCAACGGCGTTATCAAGACTATAACTCGTAAAAAGCTATATGTATGACTGACAACCCTCAACAGAGTTTCAGTATAACAACATGTCTACCACATATATGAGTATGAGCAGCATAAGTGTTAAGGTTACAATACACGTCCGTACCTCCGTTGACGATTTTGAGCACTTCGGTTGCGTTGTGGTACGTTTGACGGTGGTACGTCGGTGATTTGACAGCGGTGACAGCGGAAACAGCGGTTCGTGATTTTGGGTATTCTATAAGGATAATATCACAAGTATGAATATCTAAGACCATAACAGGCATTTTAGGTACAAATTACCATTTTGCCCCTAGTTTGACTTTTTAGCGGAATTTTGCCAGAGCTTCGCTATTTTGACTTTAAACTCTCAAAATTTTTGCTATAACCTTTCCTTTATCATATTCCTAAGATAAATATTATATTTATTCCTAAAACATGATACCTAAACTAACTTGAAAAATTAAAGACTATTCTAACAATCCTACTATAACTACTGAAAGAACTACCGAACTAAAGACTAAGGACTGAAGAACTTACTCAGAGCTTCGCTATGATTTTTCTCCGGACTCCTCCTTCTTCCTTTCTCTCCCAAATTTCGAAATCCTCAAGAGGATTGGTGTGAGGATTGCAAATGGAATGGGTGGCTATTTATAGAAAATCTCAATGGCATTTTGGTAATTTTGGTGAACTTTGTCTGGTTAAATTTCGACCGTTGGATCGCGCTTTTGCTAGGTGGTTTGATCTTGGTCATACACCTCCTTGGCCGACCTCACCCCCCCCCACAAGAAGACAAAATTGATGACATCAACAAGCTTGTGTCATCTTGCTTTATCAGATAAAATCCCTGATTCGGTGTCCGGATCACGAAATTCCGTGAAATCTTGAAAATTTAGGGAACAACACTCTGAAGGTCTTTTCTTCCTCTTCAAGAATACTGTACTTTCCTATCCTTATACTCTCATTAAGAATATTCCGTTATCTGCCGAAAATCCTCGATATTCGTGACCGGCTACTGAAATGACTTCGGAGATAGCCTACTCCGAGATAAAAATTCACTTATTCATAATATACTCTGACTCTAGAAACCTAATTCATGGTTTTCTAGGTAGGATTTTATTTCTATCCGTAGTCATTTATCCTGTTCACTTTTATAATATTATTATCTAATTAGCACATGTTTTAAATTTATATTATTATTATACTACAAAGATCAACTTCATCCTTATCCCCCCCTAATTCGGCCAACACACATATATATACATATTATATTTTTTTTTTCATTTATCATAATACCCAATTTTCTTACATTTATTTTCCCAAAATTTTCCTATTGGTCCATAACTAATTACTTGGATTTAGGCTTTCATAAATTCTTGAAAAATCCTAAACCATTGATCTTTACTTTTTAAGACTATATCTTAACCATTATTATTTATTTAATTAGCCAAAAATTTCGGTCCTTAATAATTATTATTTATATTTATTTTATTTTTCATGTTTCCTAAATTTCTCTAATCTTATAAAATTCCTGAAAATTACTTAATTAATCCTTTAATAATTCCTAATAATCTTCTTAATTAGAATTAATTATTTTCTCACAACAATTTCATTAACATTAATAATTTAAGCCCTATGCAAAATATTAAAAGTCATAGAATCAATTTTGATTCTAGAATACTTTTTAATTTTCCTTCTTTTTATTTTCATAGGAAATAATTTATTAAATCGTCTAAATTAAGGATAATAGGCTCTCTAAATTTTTAATAATTATTTCATGCCTTTTAGAAGTTTCCATAATTTTCCTTAGGATGTTTTATGGCCCTAAAATTCATTTTCCACATTTTGACCATAAATTTCCATCTAATTTTCTTAGTGTTCTCCTTTGACAATAGACTAATTATACTACATTTTGAGACCTCATATTCACCTATTTTCAATAGGTATTATTTATCTAAATATATATTTTAAGTGCATTATAAAAATTAGGGTATTACATATCTACACCAAACTCTTTTTTATACATGTATTTTTTATTGGGTTAAATACTATTTTTGCCATGGAAGTTTAGCCTATGGAGTACTGATCATCCGGAAGTTTTTTTTTTGTCTCATTTTTGTCTCGAAAGTTTCAAAACGTAACAATCTTGCTCATCCATTGATCTTGACTGTTGAATTGTTGCTCTTCTTTGTAAACTTCAAGGGGCAAAAATTGCCTGTACAAAAAATTTCCGGAGTATATTTGCTCCGTTTTTAAATTTCCGAAGTAAAAATGAGACCAAAAAAACTTGTAGGTGATCAATGCTCTTAAGACTAAACTTCCATGACAAAAATGATATTTAACTCATTTTTATTCCAACCCGCTGTTAGTATATACTATGCTTCTTGCATGTATTTGTTTTCTTTAGAAGTATATGTGTTTCTTCTCACATCATATATATACAAAGATTGAAAAATGAATTACACTATAAATCACTTATGAATAGTGCTACTTATATTTCAATAAAGAAACATATTCTTCCAAAATAAACAATGTTATCTCAAGTATGATTGAATTGTTCAACATATTTTTGTTTGTGAGATTACTTATTGCTCCCTTAAAATTTCTAGAAGAAAAGCTAGATCTGGAACTCGATTGGTTAGCTTTTCTGGTTGCTTTGTACTTACAATAAACCTTTTTTAAACACCCATATCTTTTTGACTGGAACTTGTAAAGATATCTCATCCCATTTCTCTCGATCAATGTCGAACGTTAATCATCAACTAAAATTTTGCCCAAAAGAAATTATCAATTAAAATATAATGACTTTATCATTGTTAATTTTTTAGAAAAAAGAAAAAGAAAAAGTATGATATGTTGAATACAAAGGACCTAGCTAGGTTTATTTTATACTTTCACGTACTCGAACTTTTTCATTCACATGTCCTTCCATGAGAAAGTGTCATGTTGCTTTTTGATAGCAACAGTAACTTAATTTGACCCGTTGGGCATTTGCGTCTGATTTGAGAAGCAGATTCAATTATGAACATATTATAAAGATAATTATAAATTTTTAATTAAGGTCCTATCATTATAACTTATAAGTGCGTAGTAGGTAATATATACATATACACACAACATTATAATAATCAATCATATAATTCATTAAAATTATTATCATAATTTGACGAGGCAGTGAGAAGAGATTAAATTCTATAGGGAGTACATATGTACTCTTTCTTCTTTAAAATTTATTTAACTAGAAAAGATCTTTCAAACTGATCGTATGATAAATCATGGTTTATTAGCCTTTATGTATAAAATTATTCCCCCCCCCCCCCCCCCCCTCTCTTCATTAAGCTTGTGAAGGAATTAAATCTTCTCATGATTTTTTTTACCTGAATTTTCCCATGAAATTTGAAGCTTAATTTTCGTACAAATATCATCCATGAGAAGTCACTATTTAGTGTGGTGCGAATTCTATGTATGTCATTAATTAAAATTTTCAGTTATAATTATTATGACAAATTTAATAAAACTAGCATAATATAATTAATATAGTAGAGTTGCACCACTTGAAAGTGCTAGTGGTAATAAAGGGAGATTTTTTTTTTTAATGATGTACACGTGTGCATTGAAGTCTAAAGCGTGTAGGTCAAAAGGTAATTGATCTCCCTGTGTCGATTAATTAAGCACTAACCCTAGTATTTATTTGTTAATAATTTAATTAAGACCCATTTGTTCCTCTTTTTATCTATTGAATAAAACTAAGAATGTCTACTACTCTAGTGCATTTAATAATGAACATTGGTCCAATTAGTAAAAATGTGACTCATATCTTACATTAAGGATGTGGGTATGATCAAATTTTGTTAATATTGTGATGACATAGTACGTACATAATCTGTAATTACTTTTATAAACGTGTTTTAGCTTTAAGGCATGCCTCATAATGAGCTCCTAAGATCCAATATAATTCACATAACTTGTTTTATCAAAATATGGGGAAAACCTTAGGATTCCTTCATGCATGGTTTCTTTTTTGAACAGTCTTTGCCAATCCCTTGACTAATGTTATTTGTAATTATGCTTAGGATTTAACTTGATATGACTTCCGATATTGATTATTTCATTTATTTTAATTATAATAGAACACTTTGTATTTATTATAAAAGGCTATTTTTCATTTATATAAATTTTTTATTGGAATGAATAGAATAGTACAATTCATAGTATTCCTTGTATCATCTTCTCTTTCTTTACTATAAATACTGTTTTCATTCATAAATATCTCATATATATATATATATATATATATATATTTCAAATTATGGTTATAATTAAATTAATAATGTTTTCTTTATCATCTTCTCTTTCTTTACTATAAATACTGTTTTCATTCATAAATATCTCATATATATATATATATATATATATATTTCAAATTATGGTTATAATTAAATTAATAATGTTTTCTTTATCATATCATTTGAAATGTCAACATATGAAAAAGATTGATCTTAATAAGCTGTCAGTATCTTCCAAAGTTAAATTAGGGATATGCTGCATAGCAATATGTTGGTGACGTTTGTTCAATTTGACCAATATATATATATATATATATATATATATATATATATATATATATATATATATATATCAACACACATGGCAATTCATGTTAGAGACAATGATAGGTTTCAAAGTTTGATCCTTTATCCCTTTTCAAATTGAGCCCTTTAATTTGATTGTGTTGTTAACTTCCTTTTTAATTAAGTATGTACTTAATTTTGTGTAAAGCAATTCCATATTGCCTACAATTTGTATTTTAAATGAAAGATGATCTTGGAAAGGGGGAAAAAGAGGCACCAAATTTTTTAGGGACAAAGACATATAGGCTTGTTTTGGGCAAGACAACAACTTAATGGCCTTTCATTTTACTTATGGGTTGCATAACTATTTTTAAGAAAACAATTTATTTTAGTAAAAGAAACTAAATTTACATTTCATATTTATACACAATCATATGGAAGGGGACATATATTCTTGATTATACTGCAAATCACTCTTTTAAAAAGGAACAGAGAGATGAGAAAATGAAGAATGTGGCTTATATGACTGTGTATGAAACTTATAACTCATGAACTCAACCATAACTCAGTGTAATTAAGTAATTTTGAACCAACCCCAAAAGATCTATAACGGGCTATAGGTACACCTATGAGCTGCCCCTACCTGCCCATTTAGTTTTTTTTTTAATTAATTACTCATCTCATTCCGTATTCTGGCATAAGGTAAAAGCGTTCCTTGACTCCAGATTCTAAATAAATTTATGTTATGATGGCACTTGTCTAAATTTATATTTTTTTGTGTGAATTGTGATTATTAAACTTTGAAAATTCAAATTTTAGAATTTAGAATGATGAATTTGAATAGATGCTTAATGCTTATGTATATTTTAAAAAATAAATAAATAAACAGGTCAAATATGAATAGGTTACACAAAACTTGATTAGCCCGCCCATTTATGTGCTAGGTCATTTACACAAATTTAAATGGGATGAGGTATAAATATATGCTAGCCCATACCCGTTCAAAGTTTAAGAGCGGGCTATGAATTTGGCCTCGGGCTGCTCAACCCGCCCATTACTCCACTCTAGTGGCTCAGACTAAAAACAACAAATAGTATAACACACTGCTCAACTTAATAAAAGAGATTTGAAGTTTATGAACACTTTTTTTAAACTTATTTTTATCTTTATGAGACAACTTTCCTCTAATATTTATGTCGTAATATGCAAAATCAATTCTCCACAGCTTATATTACATGTTTAGAATATGGATACAAGTGTAAGTGTTTTACTTTTATGAATTCAAATATTTTATAAAAAAAAAATCAAAAGTTTTTATAGCATAAAGTCGCTAATTAAGTATTTTTTTTTTTGCTATAAAAAAAGTTTTGGAGAGGTTCAACACCAATTCCCCACCAAGGCCAGAGCACGGCCTCGGGCTCTATGAGCACTTATTGGGGACTTACGAGATCGCCTACCAAATGAGTCCCAGCAACGACAAAGGGGATCGAACCCACGACCCAATGGCCTAATCTTGAATCCCTTACCATCTGTGCCAACTCTCCTTGGCCGCTAATTAAGTTGAATGAAAGTTCATGTAAAGTTTAGCCCAAAAAGCCCATGTAAAGAATAACGGGCCTATACTGGCCCATACATAAAGATGGAAGGCTGACATGAGTAACTGTACAGTCAACTCATTACCCAAAAATGAATATAGGTTGAAGGCCCACTTCTTCTCCACTTGTCCCAATCCAAAATACAGAACCCAATTTAAGTGGCCTTGTCAAAAATATCATTGGGCTCCTATGACCCAAGAAAGGTTTGTGAAACATTCAAAAATTGCTTTTGCAAGCTTCGCGGAGTGGCTCGAGCCTATGTTTATTAATGAAAGGTTTTTTTAAGAAAACATAAAAATGAACTAGTCAATTTCATTATATAAAAAATATTAGTACATAATCATAGACACACCCCCACATGCCAACTTACCAAAAAATTCATATGATAAGAACTACAAATATTAGAAGTAGAGTCGGTAATAAGGGTTGAGCTCGTGGGCCCAACCCCCATGTTCTAGCTTATTATTATTATTTTTAATAGTTTATGAAATTCTAAAACCAAATCAAAATGTGACTACTTGGAACTCAAAGTTTAGATTTGGCAACATATGGTTGCCATGGGTACATATAAGATTAGTGAGTTCATTATATATTATTCTATTTGGATGATATATTGATTATAAGGAAAAATAAATGTTGGGGGTCTGGGGAGCATCTTCAAAGTATGTAGCAATCTAAATTAGGAAAAAAAAAATAGTTGAATTTATATATTATATTTGAATTTGATGCTTTATTATCACTTCATGTTTTTTAATATATTCTTATGGTTTAGTTTTGTTAAGGGAAAAAAAAGATATTCCACTATATTGTTTTTTAAAAAAATATGAAAAGGGAAATAAGGTTTGGCAGCCTAACTCGTAACTTGCGGTTACAAGTTGGATCATTGGATTAGCTAAATCCTAATCCCGTTTTGATGTTGGTATTTTTAGCCCGACCCATCGGGTTGACATTTTATACCAACACTTTCAATAACTAATCAAACAAAATGAATCTAAAACCTCTAATAGAGTGGTAATTAATTTATGTAAAAATGATTTTATGTAAAAATGATTTTTGGATTTTATGATAAAGACACGAGGTAGCTATTTTATAGTTCAAATGATTAATGCGAATCTGGTAATTATGTTATAGTTTCATGCTTTGGCTAGAATATGAAGAACAAGTTAACATTAATTTTTTATATATATATATATAACATTTCTTATTTAATATCATTTTGTCATGCATTAAAAAGTTAATTGAATATAAAAACAAATAAGGAGATTATAACAAGAATTATCATTATATAATAAGTTAATTCAATGAGCAAGATTTAGTAATGTCATAGGTTAGGAGGAATCATAGGAGCTGGAAGTGATGACATTGATGTGAGCAATCATAAGTTAATTTACTAGATGTGTTTTGAGAAGTCATATCCTTATAAATTAAGGAATTTGTGTTAGTTTATGAATTTTACAAAAAGTTATGACTTTTAATTAAAGAGTTATAGTGCTTCAAGAGACACCACTTCAATGCATCAATTCATTGTTTATGATACTCTCATCATAACACCATTTGAAGAAAAGAATAAGAATTATCGGTAACTTCTTGCTAAGTTATTTTATTTTTCTTTAAATTTTGTCACCTTATAAACTTACAAAAAGGGTTCGTTTAATCCTAGGGAGTGCTACTTCCTATCTATTGACAAAGCTGCGAACTAAATCTTAAGCACAGAGATGAGTTGGACAAGATATTTTGTTATTTCTTTGCAGGTTTGGCCAACAATCTTAAAAGTTATTTCTTGCTAATTTTTGGACTGCATCGTGATGATGAGTATTCACCAATGCATTTGGGTTGATTACCAAGGAAATTAGAGATAAGTTTTAATTTCAATCTCTACCTTGTTTTATTTGATTTTTCACAAGTAGAAATTATTATGAGATGTGATTTCAACAATTTGATTGGGAAAATAATTTGGAAAAGTTACTAGCATCATGTATTGGTCTGCCCTCCATCCGATATGAATATTTTGAATTTTTCAAGATTATATTACTTTCTTGGAACCTTGAAGCAATTTTCAATAAAAGTAAAAAGAAGTTGAACTATCATAAGCCAATGAGAGTTGGCACAAATGGTAAGGGATCCAGAACTAAGCCCTTGGGTCGTTGATTCGATCCTCTCTGCCGTCACTAGAACTTCTTTGGTAGGCGATCTCGTAAGTTCCCAGTAAGTACTCATAGAGCCCGGGGCCGTACTCTGGCTTTGGTAGGGGACTGGTGTCGAACCCTTCCAAAACTTTTATGTATAAAAAAAAAAAGTTGAACTATCATAGTATATGTATCAATTGGCAAAAACACGACTAAAGAAGAGTAACAACACATATAGGATACAGTTTCAAACATTCATGAAACATTCAAACATTGATAAATGAAAGTAAAATGAAGTTGAAGTATCAAAGTATATGATTCAATTGGCAACATGACTCATGAAAGTAACAACAAATACAGTGATGCAATTTCAAACTCGTGCCATACATAAAGGTCCAGCCAAGGATTGAACGTATGAGGAAGCCGATGACGGAGGTGAATGACTCCGGTAGGTTCACCACCGCTAGAGGACAGGCTCCGGTATAGCCATGGTAGCTTCTAGAATATTCCTTCTCCCCATTATATCCGCCGACACAATCGATTAAATCTGATGGTAAAGATATTTATTTGTGAGATGACCAAACAAAACACAATAGAAAAGGGTCATTTCAAAAATTCATTGTTCTAATTATTTTGCTTTTACCATATTTACAGGTCATTCCATCAATAATTCTTTATCCATTGTTCTATTTACCCATATAATTTTATAAATAGGATTAAAATACATTTAACTTAAGGATGACTGTTAAAAAAGAGTACAGCTACACTAATATGAGGAATTCTGAGTTAGATTATTTCACAATTTATTTAGTGTTCATAGCAGCTCCAGGAATATTATGGGATATTATATCAACTATGTGTATTATATTTCCAAATAATTACCTTTTCCATTGAGAGGGATGTACATCATCAATATCACCACGAGCCAATGCAGCAGGAGGGTCGGGAGCAAACGATTGAAGAAATTGATGTGGAGTCTCAAATTCTATGGAGTCATGGTCGTCGTAAAAATCATCAGAGTCGTAGTCTTCACTTTCTTCAACATTATCTGCAGAATTTAAAATCCAATTTACAAAAAATACGAAGGAAAAAAAAAAGAATGAATCATCAGGAGAGAATGCAAATTGTGGCTCATCCAAATGACAAAGTTGGTATTTGAATTAAAGCATTTCAAATAGAAATGTAAAAAGAATTTGACATAAAAAACACTGTTGGGTTTCTCTCTAGATGGGCCTGGAGAACATGTGAAGAGAGAAAGAAATATAGGTTTTGGTGGGCTCCACTATTTCTCTCTCCACCTAGAAAGACTCCTCTCTCATTCTTTAAATTAGTCCAAATATGCATGAAATATTAGGACAAAGCAAAATATGCAGGGTCTGCAACTTGAAATGTTAGGTTGAATCACGTTGTACACTAATTAAAAAGAACAATAGACCAGAAAGAAAATAGAATACTAGAAAGAATTAATGATGTTAAATCAAGTATGGTCATGAGTAAAAATAGCCTATATGCAAGCATGCCTGTCTATAGTACATGTATGCAAGTACCTGTTTTTTGGAATACAGGGCAATGATTAACTTCGAGAATCCTTATGGATAAAAACTTTACCAGAAAGGGAACACTTGCACAAATGTGAGTGAGTTTGGGCAAGTCTTTAAGTATAAGATATTTTAGATTTGGAAGTAGGTTCTTGTTGGATTCTTCCTCACGGATTAGTTCACAACTAAAAACTTGTTCTAGCTGAGAGCACCCTTTTATTTTCACATCTTCCAACTCTGCAAGATCTCCATTACAGGGCAAAGAGAAGACATATTTCAACTTGCTGCATCTATACACTTCAAGCCTGGAAAGTTTTGGGAAGCACAAGGAAGAATTTGGAAAGTGGTCATGCTCTTCTTGTTCCCATTTTTCTGATATGATTTCCTCCAACTCTTCACATTCTTTAATGGACAGATGCCGTAAACGTGGAAGGCTTTTGATCACAGTGCAAGGGAAGATAGACTTTAATTTTCTGCATTTAAACACATTTAACTGGAAAAGATTTTGGAAGCTGATTAAAGTGGGACCCTCCCATAAAGTAGTCATGAGGTTAGCTGAATGCGTCAAAGCCAAAAAATATACTTTTGAGACCATGATAGTCCATTTTTCTTCACTAACATGAAACTGTTCTTCTACACTTGCCTCACTTTGGAAATCTTCAACTCCGCTAGAATCCTGTGGACACTCAAGTTTTCAATTGAAAGCACAACAATTCATCTATGTTACAGTTAAGATTTTTTTTTTTTTTTTTCAATCTCACTTTCAAAAAGACAGCAGCAGCAATAACAATAAACATGTTGCAAATAGACATGCAAGCATAAAAAGCAAACATCAAAATATGCTTCCACGTATTTAAAGATTTAGAGTAACAACGTACAAAATCATAACCAACTTGTCGGAACTTTGGCATGGTTGTGCATGAAATTTTTATAAGGAATGCCAGCAATACATATTTAGAAGACATGAAACGAAATTGCATTTATATCCACCTTTTCATATTTTAATGTGCTACAGAATTAGAAGGATTCTATTCGAGTAATAGATGCATGAAGAATTTTTCTTATTCTATTCTTATCTCTTTCTCTCTCTTCTTTGTCTTTCCATCTGTGTAACTTCTAACTTCCTTATTTTATTTATACAGTTGCAACTAGCAACATTATGTGTGTGTATTTTTGTGTGTGATTCTAATCCACATGAAATTTGTTCTCATTTAGAAGATTAGTAAACATGGTCAAGAGAATATTGATAAGTACCATTGATTTCCATTGCTGAAGTGAAACCATTTGAGTTGATCCTAAAATTGGATTAAGAAGCTTAGGGCATTTGCATATGTTGATGCTCCCGAACTGTATTGTTTCAAACTGCAATCCTTGACAAACATCGACAAAATTTGGCAAATTTCTGAGGTTTATCTCTAACAAATTTGGAAGCACAATTTTCTCTCCATTGTTGGCACCATCCTCCCTTTTATGTCCAAATATCACCTCTAATTGACTAGCCTCAGTTATTAGCAAAGAGGATAGCTGTGGAAGAATGGTGTTCATGGTTGTAGAAAAGAGTCTCCTGAGCTTGTTACACCTTTGAATCTCCAACTCCTTTAGTTCTGGGAAGCAAACTTGAGCATTGGATGCGTTCTGAAGTTCCTCATTACATGCAATTATTTCCTCCAATTCCTCACAGTCGGATAACGTTAGGAATTTCAGTTTGGGAAGGCTGTTATGGACAATGGTGCTTGCAGAGAATAAAAACTTCAACTTTTCACATCGAACCACTTCTAAACAATGAAGAAATTGGAAGCACAAACCTTGTGTGGGAATAAGATCTTTTGGTATTTGATGTAAACTGAATATCTCAGAGTCCCTGTCCCCAATGACTCTACATGAATCTTGCACTTTAACACTTAAATCGTCAAGTTCTGAATTTAGAATAAGAAGTGGTGGAGAGAAACGTTCATTATTCCCTAATTGGCTGCATTTCAACACATGCTTCCTTACAAATTTCTGCATTATTGAGAAGCGAAAGAAAGGGAAAAAAATTAGTTCCAGGTCATTGCAAAGTTCGGGAAAAAAAAGGTCAAATCATCAAATGATTCACAAATTGGATGAGCTTATTAAAGTTATTTCATATAACATTTGTTTCCATTTTCTAATGAGAAGCATGAAACATTCATCAAGCATCAAGTAAATATATCAATATGAAACACAAATAGGTTTGCAGTATAGAAGGAAGAATTGATAAACACAAATGAAGAATATTACTTACATCCATGCTCCATCTGGCACTTGACCCCACATTTGGCACCAGTTTTGGGCATTCATATATCAAAACACGGCAATACATAGATATTTGAAACTTAAACCCTTGACAGAAATTAGCAAGCCTCGGCAGCCCCTCAAGAATTATCAATCCTAAGTTTGGGAACATGATCTCCTTTTCACTGTCAATGACATGATCTTCAATAGTCGAGCATCTGAAAATTTCCTCCAATTGAGAAGCACCTGATATGCTTAGAGTTCTTAGTTTTGGAAGCATAAAGACAGCATCACTGATCATAAAGGAAAAAATGCTTTTCAACTTGTTGCACTGTTTGATTTCCAGATTCTGTAAATTCGGTAAACAAAATAGAGCCATGGGTAGATTCTTCTGAGTTTCTTCATTTCCCAAAAAAACTTGCTCCATCTCCTCACAACTAGATATGGTTATAGAAATTAACTCTGGAAGGCTTTGAAAGATACAAGCTGAGAAAACGAATTTGAGCTTTGCACATTTTCCCACAGATAATTGTTTCAGGTACTGGAATATTGGAATTTGTGGGATGAATGTGGATATCACCCCACAATTAAAAAGGTCAATGCTTTCAACATTTGAAACAGCTGCTAGTAACTTGGATCTCAGTTGGTGGTCATCAAATGCATGTGATTCCTATGTGAAACAAAAAGAAAGGGAAGAGTTGAAAAACAAAACCATCAACATATTTCATTAAGCATAAAGGCATAGAAAAACATTACTAAAGGATGATAAAGTGAGGTTTACTAAAAGTCATTATGTGCTTGTATAGTTGTATTATTGTATAGGCTCAGTCTATCAATTTAATGTTAGATCAATTAAACAAATAAAAACAATCACATGAAACGTATAAGAAAGTGGGGTTCACTTCAATCACTAAATGCATGTGCTATGAGTATTTTTTTTTTTAATATTGATAGTTTAAAAAGATGAAAATTGCTTTGTGCGTGTCTATATATATGTAGTGCTACATTGTTGTTGCTGTAGCTGTTGGCTTCTTGTATTAGGAACTCATTGAAGAAGGAAAATATTATCGTCACTTCCTTAACTGCTTATTTTCAAATTCATTTTTGGGGGAAAAGAACTCAAAGCATCTAAAGATGTAGTGATTTCTTGATAAGTAATTGCATGAACCATTGAACCCTACTTGTATTTCCTGTAAACCTAAAAGCGACGACAATGACGACAATTACATGAACTAAGAAGTTTAGAAAACTACAAATTCTCATGTCATATCTTTGTAGTTTAATGCGTAATGATATATTCATCAAGAAAAATGTTTTATACAAATCAAATTAAAGCATTGGGAAGTAAAAGCATACCATATTTGGACGTGATTGGCTTAGTTCTGGATCAATAATGAGAGAATCACATGAAGTATTCAATCTTGGACAGTTTCTCCATTTTACTTTCATTATAGATGGCCACAATAGATTATAGCTTTCTGAGCAAATTCTGAGTAGATTTGGGAGGTTTTCCAATCTGAGTTCCTCTAAAAGGGGAAGCACTATCTTAGTCTCAATTCTATCACAAATTGATGTTTCTTCACCAGCATGTTCACCAAATACAAATTTCAAGTGAGGAGCATCTCTGATGAAAAGAGATTTCAATTGTACAAACCCTTGAACACAAAAGCTTGGGCAAATAAATTCTAATTTGTCACATTCACAAACAGATAGAATTTTCCATTTCGGGAATATCATATCCTCCCATATATCAACACCATCCTCTCCCTCAATTATGTGCTTCAATCCATGACATTTTTTTATTGTGAGTTGTTCTAGTAATAACAGAGTGTGAGAAACAGAGACAGGGAAAAGAGATGTCAACATTGGACACTCGACAATGTTTAGGCACTTAAGGTTGCCTAAGTTGCAATTAGCTGGAAACATGTTGACTAATTGAGGGCAACTATCGATATCTAGACTTTCTAGATTCAGGAATAAGCTAAGATTAGGAGGACTACGACATAGTTGTTTTAGATTATCCATATACTTCAGCACCAACTCAACCAACCTAAAGACAACTATGTCTTCATGAGGAATAGTTTGATCAGCAAGGCATTCAATCTCAGAACAGCATTGAAGACAAAGTTTAGTTAACTCATTCATACCTCCTACAGCTTGAATCACATCTGGACTAAACCTTTTGCAGCCTCCTCGAAGCTTATAAAATTGAATTGCGATTGCCCTTTGTGCAAGATTCTTGATCATTGCACTCGAGATGGAGATATTTAACTCTCCAAATGATAACTCCCTTGGGCCTTTTTTCAAGAACATAGGCATGACGCGTGGCCCTATTTCAAATGTATACCTTTTCAATTTTGGAAGACCAGGGACGCCCACAAAGCATTCATAACAAATTGTGTATCCCGAAGGTTGTGAATTTCTAGAAGTATACAATTCCTCCAGTTGTGAACACCTTCCTATTTCTCTACAAAAACACTCTTCTTCTGCTATACATCTTGACAAATCAAGCAATTTCAGACAATTTAGTTTTTCAATTCCATTTGGCACTCTTTTGAATTTGCTACCTTTCAAATCAAGAATTTCAAGTCTCTTTAGGCTTACCACAAAAGAAATGTCACCTAAATCCCAACCTTGCAAGCGCAGAGTTTGAAGATTAGACAATCGTTGTATTGAATGTAATGATTGAATCGCAACGTTTTTCAAATGGAAACCTCGATCATCAATAAGAGCTACAACTTTTAGTCCTTTTACACCTTCAAATGAAGCATGTGATAAATCCAAGGGTTTGCTTGAATTTAACAATAGAAGCTCAAGCTTTGGAGAGTCCAATTGAGAAGGAAATCGCAGCAATTCATGCTTTTTATTCCATGAAGATATTGCATAGTAATCTTTTGTTGTTTCATCTCCAAGCAACTCATTCAATTCTTTTGCACAGTCTACCATAATGGTACCATGCTCTTTTGATGCTATCCATAAAGCTACATCTCGAACCATGTCATGCATTTTCACACATTTTTCATTCCAGATGTTGAGAGAATACATCAACAATGAAGAGTCAATGAGAACATTTATAGCAGATATAATTTGGCTCCTCGCTATTTCAAATGAGTCAGCATCTTCACATAGACCCAACCCAACTCCATATCTGAAAAGATCTTCAATGATAATTTCATGATCTTCAGGAAACATAGCACACATCAAAAACAACAATTTGGCTTCTACAATTCTCAGATAATCATAGCTTAACTTGAGACAAGTAAAAGCATCACTCCCTCTGTTATCCACATCAACTGGCTTTGACCGTCTCAACCTGTGCAATACTACATTTGCCTCATCAATCCCCTTTCCCTTTAGGCACTTCCCCATAGCCACAATTGCAATGGGCAGTCCCTTACATTCCATAGCGACTTCTTGAGCCACTTCTCTAGCACAATCATCTACTTTAGCATGTGTTTGAAATAGATCCCAAGCTTCATCTTCTGTTAGCAGACCCAATGGAATAGTCTTTTGGCATTCCATCAAAGTGCATATCTCCTTACGACGTGAGGTAAGAAGAACTTTGTGGTTTCTTGGTCCTTCAGCCCCAAAGGGATTACCTATATCCTCAAGGTTCAGCGGAGCCCATACATCATCCAAAATAATCAGAATTTGTTCCTCTGGACTTTGCAATTTCATTGCAATTCTTCTTGCCCTCCCTACTTCAGTTTCTTCCTCCAACTTGAGTCCTAAAAAGTCTGCAATTTCACCTTGAATTTTCCTAATATTTGGAGTTTGTGAGACTGTTGTGATTATGACTCGATCAAATAGCCTTGATTCTTTAGCTTTCTTTCCAACTTCCTTTACCAATGTGGTTTTGCCTGAACCGCCCATACCCCACAAGCCAATCATAGAGTTATCATCATCTTGCAATGCCTCCAATAGTTCATCGTGTGAAGTTTTTGTTGACTTGAAGAACACAAAATCTTTGGAAGAGTGATACTCTATATCTGGGACAATAACATGATGGGAAAATGGTTCAAGCTGAGCACTCTTCGTATTCAGTTCTGTCATATGCTGGGCTTTCTGTGCCAACACTTTGCAGAGACGATACGTCCTCCAAGTAGGGCAGCAGCCATTGTTGGCCCTCAATTCTTGCACCAAGTTCCCTACTTCTGCTATGAGTATCACCACCTCATTCTTCCACTTGTTAACTTCATCATCAATTCTCTCAGTCCTCTTAATGGCTTCTTCAACACGTTCTTGCACCCTCCCTTGCTTGAGTATCAATTCCTCCTTTTTGGTCTCAACATTGCTAGTGATTTTGCTGACACAAAACAAATATTGCAATTGGCGTAAAGTAGGATCCACCAAATATTCAGCAAGTTTTGCCGCTACTGAAATTCCCACCTCATCCATTCAAATATGCAACAGCAACCTGAAAGTTAAATTTCATGATGTATAATAGAATCACCGTACATACTTAATCATTCTTGACAATATCATCACGATGAAAAATAAGAAAGATCAATTGTTGCAACTGCCTTGCCATGAGATCTAAACTTGTTACATCTATTTTTAGACTCTAGAGTAACTAAATTTACTGTTTTAGATTGTATTTTCTATGATGTCAGCGCCAAGTTGAAAGGAAAAACAAGTAACAACTGTACTCTGTAAGTGACAGCTGCAATTGTTAGCATAACTAACAAGCTACTCATACTTTGAGAATTGTGGCAGCTAGATCCATTTGTAAGTATAACAAATAGAAAACACTGATCAGAAAATGAAACACTATAAGGGAAAATGAGGGTTTGGTTTTCTTACCAGATAAACTTCCACAATTCAGTTGATGATTCTTGGTTTGCAAATTTCAAGAGCGATATGAGCAGAATTCCAATGCAATCACCAGACTTCTCATGAGCTAGAGTCGTCAACTCAGTCCGAAATGATAGTGCTCTTTCTTTCTCTCTAACAGACCCGTGTGTAAGTATAACTAATAGAAGAAAATGACCAGAAAATGAAAGACTAAAAAGAGACAAAAAAACAGAGAGAGATTTTCAAGTTTTCATATCAGATAAACTTCCACAATGACCAGACTTTTTCTGAGCTTTAGTCGTCAACTCGGTTGGAACTTGGAACTTACAGAGTTCTTTCTTTTTCCAATTCTAATGGACCACAAGACAAATAAGAATCAAAATTGGAAAAGTTAAGAAATCATGCATTCCGCTTGATTGTTATTACGCGTTTGGCGACATGATGTCCCTACTACTTGCTTTCCAATTCCTTTAGACCAAAGTTAAAGCAAAAACAAAAAGAAAAAGAATCAGACGATCTTTACTTTTCTTTAACAGGCTATGATTTATGACTTTTAATTGAAGAGTTGTGTTAATCCTTTATGTTTTAATGATAACAACTAATTGTAAAAAAATGGACTTAATGATTCAAGTCACTTAAGTATATATTTAATGACATTTAAGTTAATACCTTTAGCTTTAATAAAATCTTGAATCAAAGAGTGTTTTTAATTTGTCTGTCATAGATACGCTCACGTCATAGTTAAATTTGTCTGTCATAGATACGCTCGAGTCATAGTTAAAAGACATGAGTTAATCTTATTTGATTCGAATTAAGGCTTTGTGTAACATTTTAAATGAAAACCATTAACTCAAGTTACTAGCGTATAACTCAAGTTATCTTTGTGAGTACTTAAACTTATTTTTTCAAATCTTAAGACTCGTGCTCAAATGTCTTTTTCAATAGTCAAAAGCTTAGCCTCGAGTTAATATTGATTCACTTGAGTTACTCGTTAGAATTAGCATTTTTAGACTCTAGTGTCTCTTGCTTAAACTCATTTTTCAATATAACTCGCAATCTTAGGTTTGTGAGCAAAACTTCATGACTCGAGTTATATCAAACTTGAGTCGAGTTATCAACTTAAGTCAGTAGTTCTAGACTTGAGTTATGCTTTGCGAAATGATTTTCTGATTCAAAACATATTTTGCTTTCAAAAGAAGATCATTTTCACTTAAGTACTGGAAGAATCAACTCGAGTCATTAACTCGAATCAGTTAATGATAAACTCTAGTTACATTTTTGCTTTCATAAATCACAATGATCATAAAAGTTAAAATCATTGATTGTGATTTGATTACTTCTTATCATCACTCATTATTGTTCCTATCTATATTTAATAAGTCTATAAATGAGTTACAAATGATTATGTAGGTAATTAACTTCAAAATCTCAAAAAAGATTGATCATGTCAAAAGCATTAAATGCTAGTACAAAAAACCAAGCATCAACTCAACAACCCAGAAGGCATTCTTGTTCTCTTTCCCTATTAATCGTTGCAACTCAATGGGTAAAACAAAAAGAATGTCAAAGCGGCAGAATCAAAATGACAACAATTATTCTGCAGAATCAAAGTTATAAGTAACGGACGAGCTTCAACGTCTAACGACTATATTTATTACTCACAACAAATTCATTGAAGCTTCAACGGTTATCAATTGTTGCCACCAAAAATAAGAAGAAGCATTCAATACAAGTCAATTATCAAAATTGAAACATTTACGCTTAATCAAATTTATTGTCAACTACTATTTCATTTAATATTGTAATATCTTCGAATATTCTTATACTTCAGTGTTTCATTATTTACTCTGTAAAAGAGTTCTTATTTGATCAATCTTTCTATAAAAATCTTAAGGTAGAGGGACCTTAAGTGTGAGTGCATTGATTACAACTTATAAGGGGGAGTGAATCTTAGATAGAGGATTACACGAGAGTTACAGAGTGTGTAATCGAAAGAGTTGGTGAAAAACCCAAAGTGTCTGAAGACTGGATGTAGGTCAAGCATTTGGACTAAACTGGTATAAATCCTCTGTGTCCATTATACTCTCTTTCACTGCTCTGTCATTTTAACTATCAGGCTTAATCACAAATTTTTTTGAAATCACCCAATTCACCCCTCCTCTTAAGTGATATTCTGTCTTCATTTGATATCAGAGTTAAGTATTCTCTGTAAGGATTAATATTTGAGAAAAAGATCCTAATGGACGGAATTCTACCCAATGGAGCTTCAATCAACAAACCCCCTAGTTTCAATGGAGAACACTACTCCTTCTGGAAAGCCAAATCCGAAGTCTTTATTATGGCCTCTAACTATGGTTTGTGAAACATATTTGAGAAAGGAGATTATTTTCCTACAAAAGTAGAAGAAGGAGTTTGTGTTCTGAAGGTCGAGGAAGAGTTTGATGAAAATGATAGGAGGGCCATCACGTTGATCAACAAAGTCATTTTAATGCTATAAAGTGCTCTAAGTCAAAAGGAGTATTTTCGTATATGCACTTTGTCGTCAGCAAAAAAATGTGGATGGCCCTCAAAATTGCTCATGAAGGAACCACGAGCATTAAAGAGAATTGTGTCCACACTATAATGATAAATACAATTTACTTCGTATGAAGCCAGGAGAGTCCATTGGTGAATTTCAACTAGGTTCATTCACCTAATAAACCAACTGTCAGTGTTGGGAAAGGAATATGATCAAAGAACTCAAGTAAGGAAAATTCTGAATATCCTTACCAAGTAATGGGAAGCCAAGGTCACTGCAATAGAGGAAGCTCGTGGAGAGTCAATGCAATCAGTGGTCGCCTTATTTGGAAGTTTATCCGAGTATGAAGGAAAGATGAGATTCAAGAAAGGTCTAGACAAGATCAACAACAAACACAAAGGAATTGCTCTTAATTTTGTCAAAGAAGAAAAAGAGGAAGACGACGACGACGACGATGATGATGATGATGATGAACTAAGCATGATAGTCCGAAGATTCAAAAAATTCTACAAGAAAGATCAAGAAATAGTTCGTCCTAATCGCAAAAGTTTTTAATATCATCCAATTCATCCCCCTCTTAGTTGATATTCGTCTTCAAGGTGTTCCTTTAAGAGATATCACTTTAAGGTATTTCTTTAAGGCCTATAAATACATATTACCGTTTGTCTATTTAGATATATGATATTAGACATCACACCACACTAAAATAAGATATCAAACTTATTACATTTGTCTTTGAGTACACACAAATATAAAGTCAAATTATCACTTTGTATAAGTTATTGTTATCTTGATTTAAGTGTTGGGAGTACAATACATACTCAAAAGTCTTCATTATATCCAGCAAAAGATTCACCCCTCAATCTAAATTGCACCTTTCTTCATTATCCTCAAAAGATATGTATAGATGGGGTGAATTATGCTAGCTTTGAAGACATTATGTACTACTTTCTTCTTGTACTCCTCATAGAACCAACCTTGCCAACAATTATTCTAGTTTAATCCTTGATGGCTTGTTGAAGCAATAGTTAATTAATTGACGATGAAAACTGCCTCTCAAGTACAAATTTAGTTTCACAAAAGAATTAGTACTCTTTTCCTTTCATATTTTTATACATGAAAATATATGGACCATCCTTTTTTCTAGAGTATGTGAACTAATTAACATCATTTCTGAAGGCAGTTAAACATTTATACTGAAATTTAGTTTCTTCGATTATGAACAAAACAAAGTAAAGAAAGCTGAGGCAGTATTATAATTTGCCCAAAAATGCCCTCATAATCACTAATCCACCGTCAACACTAATTCCAAATGCTTTCTATATTACTCCTCCGTCCCTAATGATATGATTCAGTTTTGAAATTCACAGTTATAAAAAAAACAAGTAGTTAATATAGGTTTATGCCCCCCCCCCCCTCTCTACTTATTTTCAGTCTTGTCCTTATAATTTAATAGTTTATTAATAAAATATTTAGAAACACAATTTTTATTTTTAAAAAAGGTCATTAGACCAAGACAAGTTACATATTACTCAAACATCTGAAACATGGGGATAAAAATCCTAGGATATTATTTTGCCCAGCTCCCCCAACATATTTAGGGCCACATCAATGAAGGAATATTTAATTATTTATATCTCTTACGAGGACTTTATTTTTCAATAATATCTGCAACTATCTAATCTAACGAGCTTCTTTTTTTTTTTTTTTGGTCGAATCTAACGAGCTTCAGAAACCGTGCAATTGCACGGTATGAATGTATTTGTGATTTTCTTAAAAAAAATGAATGGAGAATTGTTACGGATATCTCATAAATGGGCACAGCCCAATAACCAAAGAGCCCAGTCAAAATGGCTTCAGTTATGCTCATAACCGCTTCCTTGAATATAGGAGTGGTTTTATCAAGAATATCTATCATGATGATAACTGCTTATGAAAGGAGGAGATTATTAAAAAAAAACATATCTTAATATCCCTAAAATAAAGGACAAATCTAACTGATCAACATAGGGCCCAGGTACGCTTATAAATAGGGTAAACCCCTTATAAGGTACACACTTTTGAAATCCTAGCTTTTCTATTCACACAGAACACACACCCCACTCCCTTTGGCTATCATTAGCCTGCCGTATACTCTTGAACTACGTGGACTTTGATCCACACTGTGGTACGTAGGACCCTGGGATTTCACCCCAGGTCAAGTCCAACCCAACTTGTGTTCTACACCAGATCATTGGCGCCGACCGTGGGGACTGTAAAGTCCTATTCCTGTGACCAGTGATGGCTAATACCAGAAGCAAAAGCCACCCGCATGCACACAAGCAAGGTCAGGAACAAAACTCTAGCGAGACCCAACAGCACCAGGACGTTCGAGGCGTTAATCAGGAACAAATTGAGGAGCCCCCGGACTCGAACCCCCCGCCATCTCAAGATGGACGAGTAGGCCAAACGCTGGAAAATGCTAACCACGCTTGTTCCTCAACAGAGTTTCAGATTGGCAGCCCGGACATACGGCTCCTACATAACATTGTTGAATCAATGCTGAAACGAATCCAGAATGTGGAAGAACACGACAATCTTCAGAATCAAAAGATTGACCACATGACCGAGGTGATGAACCAAATCCTCATACACTTACAAGACCCTCTTCAGGAGGAACGCCGGGATGATCAGTAGAATGAGGACGAAGAAACCAATAAGCAAACTGTTATCCCCCACAGGCGAACCAGCCCGGGCAAGGCCGAATAGTTTCAACAAAAAATTCTCAGCAAAGTAATCACCGGGATGTGAATCAGGAGAATCAAGCCCGGGCGCTTAGAAAAAACAGTCGTACCTCGGACAATCAGGGAATTCGGCTAGATGATCCCGGAAGGTACAAGATGTGGTATGGGGACGGAGAACAAAACAACAGCCCATTCTCAGATGAAATTACGGAAGTTGAGTACCCAAGGAAATTCAATACGTCCGACCTCCCTAGGTATGACGGAAGTCAGGATCCCCAGACACACTTGAGTACTTTCGACACTGAGATGCTGGTCCGAGGATTCAAGGGGCCGATCATTTCCAGGCTGTTCACCTCAACATCACGAGGAGCTGCCCAAATTTGGTTCCGGACTCTACCTCCCAAGTCCATTACGGACTTCAACGACCTGAGTGAGAAGTTCCTGCTGAATTTCGCGACAAGCAAAAAGCAACCCAGGTCGGTCTACATATTGGATAGAATCAAGCAGCAACCCGGTGAAACCCTTCAGAAGTATTTGGATCGTTTCAAGGCTGCCGCCTTGCAAATCCAGGGATTAACGGAAAGCGTCCACGTACACTTGCTCATCTCGGGCTTGGATAGCGAATCCAGAATGGGGAGATCGGTCATATCTGGCGAGATCAAGACGCTGGAGGAATTCCATAGACGAGCCAAGAAATATCTGGACATCGAGCAGATGCAGATAGCCAACGCGTCAGGAAAAGAAAGACAGAAAAGCCCACCCCCGAAAGGGAAGGACCAGGTAGCAAGAAACCGACCCAGGAACTCGGACCAAAAAACACGAGTACAAAGGCATGAGGGGAAGTATGAGAGATATACTCCTCTAAATGTCCCTCGTTCGCAACTATGGAGAGAGGTAGCCTTGACCGAGATGAGGAAGGTGGAGCGACCACGACCACTGTATAACAAAGGTAAGTTGGACCGCACACGATTTTGCGAATTCCACAATGGACCCGAGCACACAACGGATGAGTGCTGGGACCTTAGAGATGCGATTGAGAAGTTTATCTGAGATGGAAAATTGCGTCAGTGCGTTATCAAAACGCAAGGGAAAAAAGCCAAGCGCAAGCAGACGGATCGGAGTACAAGCCCGGTCTCCCAAAGGAGAAAGCCAAACGAAGGCCGGAGAAAGCATGACAATGAGGACGAGTTCCCAGAAGCAGAGTTTGACTGCAATGTCATTAGTAGAGGTTACGGAGGTGGCGACGATACCGCCAATCAGCGGAAGAAATACCTTCGGGAAGTCTTAACCATCAGGGGACGACCGACCTTCAAGCTGGAACCATCGCAAGCAAAAGAACCTCCTAAGTTGTTCTTTACTCAGGAAGATCTGAGGGACGTAGTCCCAGGTCATCAAGACGGACTGGTCATAACCGGCCTCCTGGGAAAATGCCGTGTAAAGAAGATATTCATCGATCCTGGCAGTGCAGTGGATATCATCCTGTGGGACGCCTTTAAGCGTATGGACCTCGACCCAGAAATCTAAAGCCGTGCAGGACAACCTTAATCGGGTTCAACGGAGAGGATACAAGTCCCAAAGGGTGTATAGAGCTAAAAATGACCTTGGGCTCTAAGGAAGCCTTTAAGACTGAGCGAGTCAAGTTTATTGTAGCGGACTTCCCTTCGTCCTACAATATAATCTTAGGCAGACCAACTATTCATAGTTGGGACATGCTCATATCAACTAAGCATCAGAAGCTGGAAATGGTAAGTCGGAAGAATGAAGTTGTCATCATCAAAGGTGATCAGAAGGAATCCTGGCAATGCTACTTCTCGACGGTTAAAAACAATGAACCCGGCACATCTACCTCGCAGCAGAAAAGAATTCAAAATTCAGCGCCAATTGCGTTAAGTTCAGTCAACGTGGTAGAGCTGGATGTAAGAGAAGAAGCAAAGTTGATGAAAACAGAGCCTGATGGAGAGCTCACAGACTACCAACTAGGAGATGAGCCCGGACAAATAACTAAGATCGGGAGTTCGCTTGCCGAGCAAGAAAAAATCGAGCTCAAAAAACTGTTATGGATGAACAAGGACGTGTTCGCATGGAAACCTTTGGAGTTACCAGGTGTCGACCCGGCGTTCTGTTGTCACAAATTGACCATAAATCCACGATATACGCCGGTCTCGCAGAAGAAAAGAAAGATTGCATCGGACCGACAAAAAGCCCTAGCCGACCATGTAAGAGAACTACTGGATGCGGGATTCATCAGGGAAATCCAGTATACACATGGTTATCAAATGTGGTAATGGTCAAGAAACCCAATGGCAAATGGAGGGTGTGCACCGACTACACCGATCTCAACAAAGCATGCCCTAAGGATGCTTACCCCATGCCAAATATTGACCAACTCGTGGACAATTCCTCGGGATTCCAGCTGCTCTCATTCATGGATGCGTATTCCGGCTATAACCAAATAGCTATGCATCCCCAAGACCAGGAAAAAACAGCTTTTATCACGGAAAAAGCTAATTATTGCTATAATGTCATGCCTTTCAGGCTGAAGAATGCAGGAGCTACTTACCAGAGGATGATGAATCAAGTGTTTGAGGCACAGCTCGGCAAGAACGTCGAAGTTTACATCGACGATATGATCTTTAAGTCAGTTAAGCGATCCGACCACATCCAGGATTTGCAAGAAACATTTGATAAGCTCCGGGATCACAGAATCCGACTTAACCCAGCTAAATGTGCATTCGGAGTACCAGCGGGTAAGTTTCTCGGATTCCTGTTGTCAAACAGGGGGATTGAGGCCAATCCGGATAAATGTCAGGTGGTCCTCAATATGGCTGCCCCAAAAAACAAAAAAGAGGTACAACAGTTGACTGGCAGACTGGCCGCGCTGACAAGGTTCTTACTGAAATCGGCAGAAAATGCTCTTCCTTTGTTCAAGTTATTGAAGAAGGAAGCACAGCATGGAGAATGGAACTCAGAGTGTGAAGCAGCGTTTGACAAGATCAAAAAATGCCTGTCGTCACCACCTATGCTGTCGAAACCCGAGCCCGGGGAAGATTTGATATTATATCTATCCGTGGCCCCAGAAGCAGTAAATGCCGCCCTGGTGAGAGAAGAATCGACAGAACAGAAACCGATTTACTTTACAAGCCGGGCTTTGCAAAGTTCTGAGCTAAGATATCAAAGGTTGGAAAAGGTGGCCTTTGCGCTCCTCACTGCCGCTAGGAGATTACGTCCCTACTTCCAAGGGCATAGAATAATTGTGCGAACCAATCAGCCGATACGCCAAATACTCCATAAGCCTGACTTGGCAGGAAGAATGACTAGTTGGGCTATCGAACTGTCCGAATTCGACATAGTATATGAAGCTCGGCATGCTATTAAATCCCAGGCTTTAGCCGACTTCATTGCAGAGCTGGCACCAACGGAGGTAGTCCCCAAAGCTAACCTTAACATTTGGAAAGTATTTGTAGACGGCTCGTCAAACACCAAAGGAAGTGGAGCCGGGATCATAATCGAAAGCCCGGAAGGAGTCGCCATAGAACACTCCCTGCAATTGCACTTCAGAACGTCCAATAATCAGGCCGAGTATGAAGCTGTATTGGCCGGGCTATCACAGGCAAAAGATAATGGGGCCAGGATGGTTCATCTCTCTACCGACTCTCAACTAGTCGCGACCCAAATCAACGGTTCATACACGGCTAAGGGACCCTTGCTAATCAAGTATCTGGGGAAAGTCAGAGAGGCAATGGCTGACTTCGATGAGGTCGTAGTCACCCACATCCCCAGGGGAGAAAATGCGAGGGCAGATATCCTCTCCAAATTAGCAAGCACCAGGAACCCAGGAAATAATCGGACTGTTATACAACAAAGTCTGAAGGAGCCCACATGTATCATGGTCATCGCAGCAGCAGAAGACTGGTGGAAGCCCATCTTAAATTACCTGGAAAAGGGAGTTAGCCCAGACGATCCCGGGGAAACGAGGCAGGTAGCACGAACCGCGTTAATGTACATGGTGGTCGATGACCAACTGTACCGAAAAGGCCTCCAATCTCCAATGATGAGATGTTTAAACTGGGCAGAGGCCGATTACGTGCTATTAGAGATACACGAAGGAATAAATGGCTAACACATGGGGGCAAAGGCGTTAGCCCGGAAAGCCCTTAGGGCTGGATATTACTGGCCGACAATGGTCGCGGATTCCAAAGAGCATGTACGGACATGCGAAAGCTGCCAAAAACATGCTCGGATCCTTTGGCCACCTCCGGCCGAGTTAAAGACCATCACGGCTCCATGGCCATTCTTTAAATGGGGTATAGACCTCCTTGGACCGTTCAAACCGGCCGTAGGGCAACTGAAATGGCTTGTGGTGGTGGTGGATTATTTCACTAAGTGGATCGAGGCCGAACCACTGTCTACCATCTCGGCCGCTCGAATACAAAAATTCTTCGAAAGAAATATTGTTGCAAGGTTCGGGATTCCTGTCGAGATCGTAACTGACAACGGTACTCAATTCGTTGACCAAGGCTTCCAGAGGTTGATGTCCGAGCTCGAAATCAAACACCATTTCGCCTCAGTAGAACATCCACAATCTAATGGGCAAGCCGAGGCAGCCAACAAAATCATTGTTGACGGGCTCAAAAAACGGATGACCAATGCGGAAAGTAACTGGGTCGAGGAACTATACCCGATACTCTGGGGATACCGAACTAGTGTCCAAACCTCAACCCAGGAAACACCCTTCCGAATGACATATGGATGCGAGGCCATGATCCCGGTTGAAATTGGGCAAACATCATGGAGGAAAGCCAAAGTCATGGAGGAGGGAGAACACGCTAACAGCAAACAATTAGCAGTGGAGCTAGACCTTATCGATGAAGTCAGAACGACGGCACACTGCCGAGATCTGGCAACGAAGCAGCTAGTGGCGGCAAAGTATAACCGTAAAGTTAGACCACGAGCATTCGATAAAGGTGACTTGGTATTACGTAGAGCGGATATCGGAAATAAGAATGCCCGGGACGGAAAACTTGCAGCAAACTGGGAGGGTCCTTACCGTATTTCAGATAAAATGGGGCTCGGGACCTATGTCCTTGAGGCACTAGATGGCACGCCCATTAAATGAACATGGAATGCGGACAAACTAAGGACTTACTACAGCTAAAGACCGGGATACACTCGGAATAAGCGCACAGCGGATGTCAGTGGTGGCTGAGAACCGCTTTTCAGTTTCAACGGATGTTGGTGGTGACCGAGAACCATTTCTTATTAAGGATTGCTTTGCTTTTGGCATTATTTTCCGTTTATTTTAAAATTCTGTGTAATCCCGATTATCTCAATCAATAAAAAGGTGGTTCAATTCATGGGCCAACTAAGTTATTACTTGTGAAATCAATGCAAAGATAGGCCGTGACAAAGGCAAGATAATTAAACAAAGACTTGGTTTTCGCGATCCTGGCCATGATAAGATTTGTCAACAAGTCTTATAAATGTTACGATGCATCGGAACGGTCCCCTGGGGTGGTGTGAGATTGCCATAAAAGATCCTGATCAGGTCAAAATGTTTAGGCTCCTATTCAAAAAGGAAATTAGGGCCCGAACATGTGGCAGTTGGCTACCATCTCGGTAAGGTACTTTACAAGATAAAGTACTTAGATGATTTTTGAAAATCATCTGTTGTTTAGAATGCCCAACTATTAATAAATGTGGTCCGTTTGTTAAAACGTCGGTTGAATATCCAGCAGATTCTGCGCAATATATCTTGACTTTGGCCAAGTCATAAAATAAAGAACCGAGCTTCGTGCATGGATTACGTTCCCCTTTACTCATTAACTGGTGAATTAAAACACGAGTTTGGTTTAAAGGATGAAAATAGAAACTGACAAGATAGACGAGCTGAAGATGCTAGAAATATCCGGGAACACCGGCTTGTCATGGTATTAATTTTGAGGGTATAGGCCCCAGATTACAAAAAAAAAATGAAAGTAAAAATACTACACATCAAAGAAAAAGATAAAAAGGTCCTAGAAGAACAGCGTCAAATTTGGGCTTGGCCGGGCACAGTGGAACCAGGGGCGTCAGTCGTCGGAGCATCTTCCTCAGCTGTTTGACCTCGGTCATTCTCCGTGAGATGCTTGGACTCTTTGACCAGAGAAAACAGTGCTGGTATAAATTGCCCGTCCTCTACCGAAGCTCTGAAATCCACAGCGTCCAAATTCATCGTAATGTCGGGATTCAAAGCTCAGACTTGGGCTAGGCATAGGTTGAAAGCTTCAGCAGCCGTCTCAACGACCAAGACTTCCAGCTTATCCACCTCAGCGGCAGACGCCACTAGCTCGGCCTTCGAAGCGTCGAGGTCGGAATGAGCGAGGTTAAGGTCCTTCACCACCCCTGCATATTGACCCTGCAAAGTGTGCAGTGAGGCATTTAGCGTGTCTTCTCGGGCCTGACTGGCGTTAAGTTCGGCGGAGAACCAATCCTTGTCAGTAAGGGCCTTTGATAGCTCCTCCACCGCCTTTATCTGAGCCTCTTCCGCTTTCAAGCGCGCCTCCTCAGCCTCCGTCTGCCTAATCTCGGCCTCTTTCTTTTCAGTCCGAGCCTTGGCAATCTCAGCTGTAGCTTTGGCATATTTGTGCTTAACGGCAGCATAAGCGTCCAACACGCCTGCCATCTCCATCAGGTGGTCCTGCAGAACCTGTAGATGATCGAGGTCGGAGTCGGCAAAGGCCTCACCACTGAAATACTTGCTGGGGGGCTTCATGGCGTATTTGAGCTCATCCGATACCCCATCAGTCCATACCTCACCCCGCGAGTGAAGGCGAAATTTTCTAGGAGGTGGAGGAGGAGGGACGCTTGTAGCAGCACCGGCGTCAGGGACAGAGGCCGGACTCTCTTCTTCGGCCGAAATCAATGACATTGCCACCGACTTCGATCGCTTACGAGGAACGAGCTCCGTATGGGCCGGAGGGGGCACAACCCTTTTCTCAGAAGTAGTTTTCGGAGGCGAAGGAGCAACCACAGCCTTCTTCTGGGAAGAGGACTCCCCTTTCTTTTTCGCCTTAATACGGAGCTTCTCGGCCAGTTCTTGGAAAGAAGCCTTCCCCATTTCAGGCACTACAAAAAACATAACGAACATCAGAAAGGACAAAGAGGCATAAAAAATCCAAAGAACAACAAACAACCAACAGAAATCATACTTGGTGGGTACAATTCCTCCACCGACTGTCGGATAAAAATCCGGGAATCAATGACATCCCTCTCGGCCACATGGTCAACCAGAGCTATCACAGTCTCGACCTCGGCTGGCTCTAAACTATCATCGGAGGATGCAAAAATGTTCTGGTCTTGGTCATAGTGAGTTTTAGACCAATACAGAGGAAACAACAGCTCCACCGAGCTGGAATCGACACCCTGAAGAAACCACGGTTTATGACCGGGTTCGGCACTAACTTTGAAAAAAGAAACCTTGAAGCCTTTCCAGGTGTCGGTTGCCACATGGAAAAGCTTCTTATCCGGTTTCCCCCAGAAAGAAACCCAACCCCTCTTTTCTTCGGGCTCCCCGGGTTGACGAGCCCTTTAGATATTGAAAAAATAAAAAAATGTTCTGGTGGTGGGGGTACGATTTAAAAATCGGCAAAGCCGCTCGAACGCAATAATGAAACCCCAGGAGTTAGGGTGAAGCTGAGTAGGGGCCAGCTGAAGAATGTTTAAAAGATCTACTTGAAACTGGGTAAATGGAAAACAAAGGCCAAGTTTCTTAACGAAATCTCGGTAGAAGAAGAAAAAAGAACGCTCATTCCCTTCCCGGGCAGTGCATACCGGTTCAGAAGGGCCGGGAAGAGACAAAGAACAATGATCCCGGTCCCTTAATGGGAGCTCGGCGATCTGATTGGTCGTGGCTTTCGAGAGCCTGGATTGCACCCTGATCGCAACCCAGTCATACTTTTCAGCAAGATGACGTAGAATACAGGTGGCCGCTGACTCCACGGATCCGGAATCCTCGACAGGACGGGGAGAAGTTGACATACTACCTAGAAAGGACAAAACAAAAATAAATTAGAAACGAGGAAGATGATACCTGAAGGTAGTAAAGCGGGACGAGTAGAAACGGCTTCAACAACCCGCGGTTGAATATGCCGGCATCGTGAAGCTATTTCCTCAGCTTCCCATGACCGGCCAACCATTGTGGCTTCAGATATTAGCCAGGAACATTCCTTGCACGGGCCGATAAGCCGGGTAAAGGAGATGAGGGGCTCCGCTCGTTGAGGAAAAGAAGAAACGGGCAGAGGAGGATTTTCCCTCCTACTCCTTCCCAAGGGCGGCTCTAAAGAAAAAGCCCTAGTGGCAGCAGTCCCCCGGCCTAGACTTTCGGGCTCTACAGATTGAGACCGACCTCGTGCCCTTCCCCTAACTCGACCAGACCGTCCTGGTTGACTACCCCTATCTCCGCCATAACCACGGAGCACGTTTTCCCTCTTTTATTCTTCGGTCAGAGGTTTCCCGTACAGCCACCAAGCTGTCCGGGGAGGCATGCACTGAATAAGCTCGGCCTCTTCTGGGGAAAAAGCATTTGGATTAAAAGGCGGAGGAGAACCTTGATGGCTCATCCCGAGAAGATAGAATTTAAACAGGAAACCGAAACCCAGAGACGGAGAAAAAGGATTGAATAGACCAGAAGTTCAGAGAAGTTCAAGAATAAAGCAGAAGCCAGAACCCAAAGGGGAAGAAACTTGAAAGAACTCACAATAACCTACCCAGAAAAAAGAAAGACCAAGAGATAGAGAAAGAAAGGAGAGAACACAGCCAAATAACCAGAGAAGGAAACAAGGAAAATACCTGGTTTGAGATAAGTTAAGGGAAGAGGAAATGCGCGAGCCACGAAGACCAGAAATGGGAATCTGAGAAAGATGAACTGGTGACTGGTTGCAAGTTTCTCTCAAAAAAAGGAAACTCAAGGTTTGGCGGTTTTCAAAATAGAAGAAGAGAAAGGTCGAAGGCTTATAAGCAAAGCAAGCAGATGGATGAGAGTTAGGAAACTCAACCGCCAAAGGCCCAAAGGGCCCATACGGGAATAATGACGTGGACATTAAAAGGCGTGCGCATTTAATGCTGATATTAAGCAAACACGAAAACCAAGATAGTGGGGCAGTTGCTCCACTCAGAGACCGGCTAGCAAACATCAAATCAGCAGGAGGCAATGATGACACTCGTGGCCTCGAGAATAGGCGAACGTTGAATCAACAGATGAGGCGGACAATGATCCCGGCTTGAAATGCTCACGTGGCCGACCACATGAATATACCCCGGTCGTCCGACCTAACTCCCCATGCAATATCAAACTTGGGGGCAACAAGTCCCGATCCACGAAAAACTGGACAAAGTACCTGTAAACGGGGAGCAAGACCAGGTAGAAATATCAATACTATCCGACACCAATAAAGAAGGAAAGTTCGAGAAGGCATGGGAGGAGTTTTGGCCTAGAATCAAAATTTTCCTGAATCAAAATTATAGAACATTAATGTTCTCTCGGGATAGCAAACGAATGCGACCCACGTTAACCGGGCTGGGGGGCACCCGCATCCCACCCAAATAAACCGGAATGCAAATTAATGACAAACGGGGTAGCCCGGGGACCAAAAATGTCCGACCTCGGAAAAAGAAAGAACTAGAAATCAAAAACTTCAGGACAAGGCGAAATGAACTAGAACACAGGACGTAACCTGACAAATACATCCCGGCTGCTCAGAGCTCGGAACAACCGGGCTGGGGGGCAACTGTTACGGATATCTCATAAATGGACCCAGCCCAATAACCAAAGAGCCCAGTCAAAATGGCTTCAGTTATGCTTATAACCGCTTCCTTGAATATAGGAGTGGTTTTATCAAGAATATCTATCATGATGATAACTGCCTATGAAAGGAGGAGATTATTCAAAAAAACATATCTTAATATCCCTAAAATAAAGGACAAATCTAACTGATCAAGATAGGGCCCAGGTACGCTTATAAATAGGGTAAACCCCTTACAAGGTACACACTTCTGAAACCCTAGCTTTTCTATTCACACAGAACACACACCCCACTCTCTCTGGCTATCATTAGCCTGCCGTATACTCTTGAACTACGTGGACTTTGATCCACACTGTGGTACGTAGGACCCTGGGATTTCACCCCAGGCCAAGTCCAACCCAACTTGTGTTCTACACCAGATCAAGAATAAAGCCCTTGTCATAAATAGGAGGAGAGTTTACTCTTTTCTTTAGACCGTCAACCACTGTTAGTACCAATGTTTTACTCTCGAGGGGTTAAATTTAGTGACATTAAAAATTTAAAGCAAAGTTAATAAATAATTAAATTGAAGAGATAGAGTTAGAGGAATATCACTGAAGTGTGTTGTTGGTCGAAATCCTCTTGTGGCAAATGAACCAATTGAATAAATAATAAAGTAGAGAGTGGAGTATTGTCCCATTGAGATTGAAATACTAATTATGCTACTAGTTAATGATCGAAATTTGCTTGAAAATAAATATGATGGTTTAGTTTGAACACTAATCTTAACAAAATAATAAGTAAAATGATCAGGAATATAGATGAGATAATCAGATTTTAAAATAGGCGGAGCTCAGACTTCCTCTTAAGTTGCACTAATCCCCCATATTGCATCTATTGCATTGCTACAGCAATCTGCTGTATAGCTTTCACAATGCTACAACAAATTACCTATCACAATGTTATTTAGTTAACCCTCCACTTATTTATAAAGAAGCTTCCACAATTGTGTAAATATACTTCTTACTATACTTCTGTCATATTTCTAAGCAGATTTTCGAGCTTAGAACGTCAGTTTAACCTAGGTGTATTGGCTATGTGAGGTAAATCCATTCATGTAACTTATAGTTTAAATCGAGCTCTACACAAGCTCGCCTAGCACACACTACTTAATAGAAGTCTAACCTTCCTTTCCAGTAAGTTAAGACCACTGCTCTTGCTTATTAGCGGCCAATTAACAAACAAGACCAACATTAAAATCACAATTAAGCAAACTGAATTTATTGAATTAAAACTAGCAATTTGGGTTAATACTACAACTTAAGAATTTGTCATCGCTCAGCCAAAAGAATATAGTTCAAGAGAAGAACACAATTAAAACAAATGAAATATGATCCATGAATACAAAGAAGAGAAAACTAAAACAAGGAAGAATCGTCGAAAGGTTCGATGACACAGGGGGCGTCTATCATATAACGCCTCTGCATCTTCTTCAATTCAGTCTAACTTCTGTCACAATTGTCATTTTTCAAGCTCTTAGCATACTTTAGAATATTTATGCGTCAGTCCAATCTTGAGTCACATATGTCTCTCTCTTACACTCTCTAATTCTTGACTCTCCCTTTTAGGTTGAGTCGTCTTTCCTTATATGGCCAGGGTTTTTGCAACATACGTCTAGTGAGCTAAGCTTTCCAATTCTATTAGGCCTGACTCTCGAGATTCGGTTGATTGATTCTCTTTTAATTCCATAAGATTATGTTAGATCTTCAATCCAATTCTCTGTGTCTTTATTTCCATCTCAGTCAAGTCAACCACCGTCTAGACGTTTTGCCTAATTCCCTGCAGTTATCTTCTAAAATATTCTCAAGAAAAGATCAACGTACAACAAATTATCACAAAGTATCACTTATGATGTTATAACATCGAGACAACATTGTAATGCTAGTTCAGATCGTACATTTATGATGTTGTAGCATTATATCAGCATTGACATACACTTCCAGAATACATCATATTAAAGCCTTTTTTTATTTGCCTACATGCAAGATGACATCTAAAATGCAAAAATTCCATTAATCTAATCCCTATTTCTACATATGAATGAATTCTATCATATTTTACAAATAAAACAAAATTATGTTCATAATTTTCATGCAAAACAGTCATGACACAGTGCAAATATATGGAAAAAATATGACTTCTCATGTGTATAGTGATTTATATTGGGTTGGCCTTAATTTCCTAACTTACATCCAGTCCCCAGAGCGTCTATGAGATTTTCACTATTGTTCTGATTAAAATTAACCAAGTTCTTGGCACCTTTATAGAGTAATCCTCACCATGACTCACTCCCCCTTACAACTTGTAATTTAACAACCACACAGGGGCAAAGACAAAGGGGCTACGGTAGGCCCCCGCCCCCCTAAAAAAAAGAAAATCAAATAATAGGAATGAGCATGAGACTATGACATTATATACTATGAGAAATAGGCCCAACTTTATTTTCAAACCTTCAACAGTCCAACACCAAGCCACAAGTTCAACACCAATTGGTAATTATCATTAATTCCTATACTAAAAGTCACAGTCATATATGGAAAGAAAAAGTTTGACAGTTCGGCTTCAGCACACACAGACACACTGCACTAAAATTTAAAACCCTTAATTTTAGCCTTCCGTTTCTTAATTCATTCCACAGACTCCTTGCACAATTAGCACACAGTGACACGGGCACAGTCACAGAAGATTCAATAGTCGCACTCGCTGACTCACATAGAAGACTAAAATTTAGGTAAGTGATATAGTTTATCTTTCTAGTTTCTTATCTTTTATTTAGATGGAATTTATTTTATGAAAAATTTAGGGATTTGTAAGATTTTGAAATCTTGAGGCTCCTAAATGATCATTTTGCTTTTAATGGAGTTGATAAGGCTTGAGTAAAAGTTGTATGATTTATATTTTTAGTTGAGTAGCTGATTTGAAGAAAATAAAGTTAGGATTTAGTTATAAAATTTGTGATTTATCATTTATGGTATAGAATTTGTGATATGGAATTTGCAAGACGGAATTTTATGAATTAATTCATGCTCTTTGTAGATGATTATTATGGGAAAGAGTGCTACCATTGATACTTTTTTTAAGAGAAAGAATAGTGAGTCTTTACCCTTGTCTACTCCTAATGTTGAATTGTCAACTACTGAGACTCCTTCTTCAAAGTTTCCTAGAATTGAAAATAAAGAGGTAGTTAAAGAAGTTGATCTTGCTTTATTGGAAAGAGATCCTTTACTACGCCCTCCAATATGGGAATATCCTATTAATCAACAAGATGAAATTCGTCATGCTTATCTCAAACTTGGTCCATTTCAGTGCAAGCTTCAAAATTATCCTTTTTTTTTGGGCCTGATAATAATTGATGTCATTTTTGCTCTTCTTAGTTTGATTTGTATCTATCTTGGTTAGAGTATTCTCCAAGTAAAGATGATGCATTTTGTTTGTCTTGTTATTTATTTAGTAAACCAAGTGACAGTGGTCGTTTTGGACTTAATACATTTTGTTGTTTTAGAAATTGGAAAAAGGTTAATGATGGAGAAAACAATATGGCTATTGTTTTGAGATACGTCGATAAAGATGGTTTTGTACGAGAAAGGTTTTTTGTTCTTGTATATGTGGAAGATACAAGTGCTAAAACTTTAAAACAAGGAATATTCAACACTCTTCGTCACCGTAATCTTGACGTCCAAAATATTTGAGGACAAGGTTGTGATGAAGCTAACAATATGCGAGGTGAATGGAATGGATTGCAGGCTTTAATTTGCGTTGAGGGGCCATATGCTTATTATGTCAATTGCTTAGCTCATTGCTTTCAACTTGCCTTGGTTATTGCATCTCATAAGGTAAAATATGTTCATCAATTTTTTGAAAAATTGAACTTTATAATTAATATTACTGCTTCTTCTTTTAAGCATAATGATGAGTTAAGGGTTGCCCAAACCAATGAAATTTGTAATACCCTAAAAATCCTACTTATGATAAGTATCATAATTTAGTAAATAATACCTATTGGAAATAGGTGAATATGAGGTCCCAAACACCTTGTATTGAATTTATCTTATTATTAGGACAATTTCTCTTAAAGAATAAATAATGTGCAAAAAGGTCCCTAAAACATTAGATAATTTGCAAATAGGTCCCTAAAATATTTATGGGTTATAAAATATCCTGAGAAAATTATGATAAAATTCTAAGAGGCAACTAAATATTTATTACAAAATAGAAAGTATGTTGTCTCTAATTTAGGTAATTTATGGGATTATTTTCCTTGAAAAATAATGAGACAAAATCTGATATTATTTTGGGGAACATAAGTTGCCCCATGATTTTTAATATTATGCACGGTGCATAAATTACCAATGTCACTAAAATAGTTGTGAGATAATAATTATTACTAATTAAGAAAATTATCAACAATTAGTAAATGATTAATTATGTAATTATTGGCTAATTATCTAAAGTACGAATTAAGAGAATAATGTGATTAATTAAAGTAGTATAAAAATAAAGTAAATATATATAATATACATGTGTGTGTTGTGAGTGTGTGTGTGTCTAAGTGTTGTGCATGTGTGTGTGTGTAGTGAAAAAATCAAGAGGAGAGATGAAAAATCTAGTTTACATATTTAAAACTCAAGGCAGCAAATAGAACGAGAACAGATAGAAATAAAATTCTACCTAGAAAACCATGAACTATGTTTCTAAAGTCACAGTATATTATAGACAGGTGAATTTTTATCTCAAAGTAGGCTATCTCCGAAGTCATTTCCGTAACCGACGGAGTGATAATGAGATAAGGCCAAGAAGATATTTTGTGGAACTAGAACAGATAGTAGAAATGAAAACCTATAGAAAATAATTCATAAACTGAAATCCGAGGATGAGTTGGTAAAAACCAGAGTATATTATGAATCAGTGGATTATTATCCAGAAGTTGACGTTATCCAACGTTATTTCCGTAACCGACGACGTTCAGCTTAGAATCTTCGACAGGTTACGAAATGTCCTGAATGAGATCAAAAATTTAGTCAACCCAAATATTCTTAACAAGGAAGATTACATCTTCAGTGAGTTGCTTCCAAAATTTTGGGATTTTTCAAGATTACGCGATTAGAACACCGAACAAGAACTTTATCGATAGAAGACTTCTTGAGCAAGTTGGTGATATCACCTTGGTGACATAGGATGAGGTCAGCATAGTAAGGTGTATGGCCAAGATCTTGCCACCTCAAAGAAGTGCGATCTGACAGTCAGAATCTGGTCAGGGAAAGTTCAAAGGAATTACTGAAATGCCATCACCTTTTTCTATAAATGGCCTTAGCCTTCTTCATAATTTTTCACACCAAATCCTCTCAAGGAAATCAAAATTTTAGAGCAGGAGAAGAAGGAGGAGCTCGGGGAAATTTGTAGCGAAGTTCTGGGTAAGTTCTTTGGTTCTAGTCTTTAGTTTGGTAGTTCTTAAAGTTTTAGAGTACATGTTATTTTGATCTTTAATCTTCCAGTATGTTTTAGATATCATGTTTTAGGATAGATATGATATTTATTTTGGAAAATATGTTGGAGTAAGGGATATGTTGAAATTCTGGAAGATTAGGGTCAAAGTATCGAAGTGCTAGCGAAATTCCGCCGATTAAGGGGTCAAGGGTAAAATTGTCATTTATGATGGAAATGTCCGTTGTAATAATAGATCCTTAACAAGTACGTTGTTATCTTGATAGGATATCCCTGAATATGTTCTGACCAACTGTCGCACTGTATTCCGCCTGAAATACTGTATAGCATCAACGAAGGTACGTTCGCGTACTGTAACACTAACTCTGATATTTATGGTATGCGTATATGTGGTACGTGTGTTGTATGCATGTTGGTGGTGTGTTGTTTGATTACATAGTGTTGTTAGAGGATAACTGAACATATGCATGCACTGGGAGTGGTATATCTGTATTTACTGGAAGTGGTACATTTCGCTGGGAGCGGTACATTTGCATTCACTGGGAGCGATATATTTGGGAGTGATTCATTTGCTGTACTTATATACCGTATATGTAAATATGAGGTTAACCGTTACCTAGGGTCCATATGCATTGGACCTCAGCTCAGCGTTAGGGTCAGGAGAACCAAGGACGAAGGAGAAGGGAAAGCAGCATGCTTAGAGATTCGACAGAAGATTTCTTTTTGGATGTAATTCTGTCTTGATAACACTCGGTATAATGTACCGTTATTGTAATTAGCTAGACTTATGGCTTTTTAAATCTATATATATCAGTTACTCAATCGCTCTGATGCTCTACTTTGATGAAAAAAAAGTTTATACTACTTTTGAAAAGTTGGGATGTTACAAAATTGTAAGAGAGATTGCTATTGATGAACTCAAATCAAGAGTTAGTCTTAATTAGATTGGTACTTTGCATCGAGCTGGAGCTACTCATTGGAGTTCTCATTACAATTCCATATGCAATTTGTTTAAAATGTTTCAAGCCACGTGAAGTTCTTGACAATATTTCTAATGAAGGAAAAACAACATCACATCGTGGAGGTGCAAATAATGCATACTCATCATTAACTTCTTTTGATTTTGTCATCATATCGCACCTTATGAAAGAAATTACGGGTATTACTGAAGTCCTTTGTCAAGCTTTGCAACGAGTTTCTCAAGATATTTCAAATGCTTTACATCTTGTTTCAACTACAAAAGAGTTACTTCAAAAATTAAGAGAGACAGGTTGAGATGCTTTCTTGGTTCATGTTCAAGAATTTTGGATAAAATTTAACATTGACATTCCAGATATTAGTACAAAATATATTGGAAGGAGAGGTCGTGCTCGAAATGAACAAGGTGATTTTTCTACTGAAAAATTTTATAGGGTAAATATTTTTTGTGCTATTGTTGATTATCAATTGCAAGAATTAAATAGCAGGTTTAATGATAATACTGTTGAATTACTTGCTTTGAGCATGGCTTTAGATCCAAGAAACAAGTACAAGTCATTTAATAGTGATGGCATTTGCAAACTTGTTGACAAATTTTATTTTCGAGATTTCACGGAATTAGAAAAATTGCATTTAAAGATGGAGTTACAACATTTTGAGCTTGACATTCCTAAACATCCAGATTTGATTAATTTATCAACTACATCTGAATTATGTCAGGGGCTAGCAAGAACTGGAAAATCCATCATTTACCTTCTCATTGATAGAGTGATTAGACTTGTACTTACTATTTCAATTTCTATAGCAACTACTGAAGGATCTTTCTCTACGACGAAGATAATCAAGAACAGGCTTTGAAATAGAATGGAAGACCAATTTCTTGATGATTCTTTGATTACATACATTGAAAAATAGATTGTTTTGAGTTTTAGCACCAATTCAATTATAGATGAGTTTAATAATATGAAAACACGTAGGGTAAGAGTCAAGTGAAATTATCTTAATTTTTGTAATATATTTCTCTTAATTTTTTTATATTAAGTCTATATTGTATTTGAAGTACTTTTATTTCTTATATAATGTTTTATAATCTCACCCCCCCCCCCCCGTGTCATTCAAAATCCTGGTTCCACCCTTGCAACCACACTTAAGGTCCCACTACCTTGAGATTTTGCATAAATCAAATAGATTGAATGACTTTCTCACAGAGTAGATATATAATCACTAATGAACAATAAATATCAGACGATATTTCATAGAGAGTTTATGAGCAATGAATAAGCAATAATTGATCATGTGTTTAGGTGGCTGCCCCATATTAAATGCTCAAGTATTTATAGTTGAACACCATTAATGACCATTGTGAAGCTTCAAGGTTTTTGTTCAATGTTCAAACTTTCCATTAGATTGATGAAGCTTTCTGTTAGAGACATATTAGAGTCATTGGAAGATTTTGAGGTTCGGTCGCTTTTCAATCCCAGTAATATATCATCGCACGACATCCCTTTGGTCAACTTTAGGATTGCTTAAGGTTAGGTCACTTTTGTCTTACCGCAATTGACGCTTTAAATGATATTCATTGGCCTGCTTTAAGATCGCTCCCATCTACTCATCTTTTGTCATTGCTTTTAATGCTCTACCACAATACCATTATTTTGTATATTTGGACATAATCCATGATTCAAATCATGTGAAAATCATAACCAAATATGTTTAGAAGCATTGAGAAAAGATATGAGTATTAATCAAAGTAAAGATAAGTTAAACAGTAAATTGGAATTCTTTGAGACAAAGATTTAGTGCAATAAGAACACATACTTGAGTGTTGTTACACTCAAGTATGCATTCAGTCATACTCGAGTGTTGATGTATGATGTGTCTGGTAGAAGACTGTTAAAGTAGTGTATAGTTAAAACATTTCAATCTCTACCAAACACTCGAGTGTTTACAAAGCCACACTCGAGTGCTGATGAATTTTGTGTCTGGTAGATACTATTAAAGATAAATTTCAATTTCAAAGTGTGTCAATTTCTACTAGACACTTGTGTGTCACAAAGTCACACTCAAGTGTCACAAAGCGACACTTCAAGTGTGCCTCACAAAGAGGCAACACTATTGATTCATCAACAAGTGTCATGCACTGAAATTTGCACGTGTTTACCTTGCACTTGAGTGTCAGATATTACACTTGATTGTCTTCCTTGATACTTCTAAAATGAGTACGAGTGTCAGGCAAAATATTACAATCGTTGAACTAGCACTCGAGTGTTCATTAATATACTTGAGTGTCTAATACAATACTTCCTGAAGAAAAAAAAGCAAGTGTTAGGAAAATTCTTAGAGAGTGTTGAACTAGCACTCGAGTGTTCAACACAACACTTTTACAAATGATGCGAGTGTCAACAAAAAAACTTTGCAAGTATGAGGCCAACACTTGAGTATTCATCTCAAAACACTTCAACAGCTTCTCATAATAGCTTTCTGATTCAAGTTTTAGTTGAAATAATGTTGTACATTCGACTGTCTTGAAACATACACTCAAGTGACTTAAATCATTAAGCCCTCTTTTCTTTTCAAAGGTTGTTATCATCAAAACTAATAAATTGAGAACTAACAACCACTACAAAAAACGGAGGGGCTTCTCTGTTCTTAGAGCAATTTTTTTTTTTAATAGATAGCCATATTTTTAGTCAATTGCTTTAACAACTTGTTAAGAACATCAATATTTTTTGGATAAAATGAGTCATTCCTTCCCATAATAATAATATGTATTAAAAATTAAAATTAGATAATGTATGGTGCGGAGACGCCAATATAGATGTGAATCCTATTAAAATATACCTTATTTAAATGTAAATATTTAAGATCTCAAATCATAACTACCTTCCCAAGATGTGTTACTATTCTATAATAAAACATAATATGAAAAATGTAAATTTAATAAAATCTTGTTATAAATAAAATACATGTGTGGATGTTCATATATCTCCAGTATCCCAATTATCTCTTATTGTTATCAAAGCTGTAGATATCGATATAGTTTATTGATATTGTAAAGTGTCTATAAATATAGGGCAAGTGCCATGTACCTGACACACCTCGAACCATGAATAAAAATTATCCTCTCATATTCTTTCCCGTTTATTTATAACACGTTATAAGCAACGTTATAAGCAAGAGATTCTATTACATTAGTCAATGGTTTTATGGCATCTTGTTCTGGTTACTTATTGATTTTTGGGTAAAGGTGAAAAAATATGAGATTTTCCCTAAGTTGTACCCAACACCAAAATATTTTTTAGGAGTAAAAATACACATGAACATTAAATTTAAATTAACACCATTAATAATTGTGGTAGGGCCCACACTATTATTAGGAAAATACTAAATTGCCCCAACTAAAAAAGACCCTCCCCTCTCAACCCTCATCTGATATAAGCAAAGAAGGAACAAAGAGTAGCATTGGCAGCAGAATCATCCAGTGATGGCAGCATAATCCTCCTGCCACAACGGTGTAATCCTCCACCAACAAAGGTTGCGAATCAAGCACAACGAAGGCTCAACGAGTATTTAGTGGCAATAGTAAGGTGATCGCTTCAATGGCCGCGAGATCTGAGATGACAAGAGATGAACTCTTCAACCTCTATCTCTCTAGTGAGCGATGCTTAATGATCAAACACAGTCTCACTTGTAATATCCTAAAACAATAATATATATATATATATATTTTTTTTTTTTTTTTTTTTTGTGGCAGATGCTGCCACATTTAAGGAGAGGTGGTAGCATGCTGCCACCTTCTTTTTGACTTGGGAGGGGTGGGATAATAATTTCTCACACCGCCTTTCTACTCTATATATATGTCTAAGTGTGTAGGCAATGTGCATCTATTGAATGTGAGCTAGAGTGAGAGTGAGCTGGAAAGCGAGAGCGAGAGTGAGGAACGACGAAGAAGAGGAGTATTTGAGTTTTTAAAGTAAGTTATTAATTTTATAAAATTATATAAGTAGTTAAATTAATTTCTTTTCAACAAACTTCCTTCATGATTGTTATTCTATGTACTTTTCTCTTTCTAATAAGGGTGATATAATACTGATTAGTAAAAATGTTGGGTTTAGAATTTTGAAAAAAGTTGAGTTTTGTTAATAGATGACTATATATATGTGGAGGATGATTAATAGTTGTACTTTTAATCGATTTAGAATTATTAATTGTTTGTTGTAGGAATTTAAATTAATTTTCTATTTCATAGAATTTAGAATTTATGTCTTATAAGATATTTTTACTGATTAGATGATGATAAAGGCATTTGTATGGATTATTGGAGGTATTATTGTAGTTTTAATCAGTTTAATTTTATTAAATCTTGAACAATATGAAACTATGAATTGGGATTTGGAAATTAAATTAAAGTTTGATATGATTTTAATTATGTGGAGGTTTGAAGATTTGTTTAATAAATTGGGTTATGCTTATATAAGTTATCATGAGGTTGGGAAATTGAGGGTGTGATAATAGGTCTCTTATATCCGAATTCATAATTCATTTTAATTTATTAGAGGTCATATAAAGGGTAAAATGAATTGGATTTGAGGTTTATAAAGAAATGTGAATATTTGAAATTTTTGGGAAATTGAGTATTTTGGTTAAATTGAGGATATGGTGATATTTTAATAATCATAATAAGTGAAAGTAGTTTATGAAAGAAGGAAATGAGATTGTAATGATGATTTGAAGAATAGATAAATTGTCATTTTTCTAAGGAAACTAATGTGAGCCAATTATAGTTTAATTAATTATTTACTATGGTATTAGTTGGTATTTTTGTAATTCTATTAACATATAATTATATATTTATTTTTAGAGTGGATTTAGTTTCTCTCAAGCTTAGTTCTTATGTTAAGAACTTGAGATAACCACTTTCCAATTTATTTTGTATACTTGTTGAGGTGATTATAAGTATATATTCATATTTGCAATATATATATATATATATATATATATATATATCTTATAGTATTTTAAATATGCAAAATGTATTTATATGAAATGTATGTTTGAGAGCAATTTTTTTAGTTAAGTAGGTTTAAATTGTTTATATTGTGATTGTGATAGATTATGTATGGTATTAAATATTGAATATAAGTATAAATTATTGATGTTGAAGTTGTGATAATACATTGCATATTGAAGTTTACGGGATTGTGACAAGATGTGATTTTGGAACGTTGATTTTTATACCACGTGGTATAGCCGCCACTGAGCGCATAGTAGATGCCTTTGACATTCTTAGGGCCCTTGGTATCACTCTTTCATTTCTTTGGGTTAAGGGTCAGTCTAAGGGACGTGATAACTTTCTCTATTCGAAAGAAAAGAAATCCATGGTTTGGTATGAGTTTTATAGCTTTTGGCCGGACTACACCTCATTATTGGAGAGCTTGAAACAGTCCTGTCAAATAGACTAATCCTATTATGTTATAGTATATGGGTTCTGTCAGCTGTTATAAGGAGGTTATAAGGATGGTTGGAAATTTTATGCATATTGAATGATTTTGAACTAATAAATGGTTTGGAAAAACTATTTAAATTTTATGTTATGTGAAGGTTTATTTTGTAACATCCCAATTTTACTTTTAGGATTTAATTATAATTATGAAATAATTATATATGATGTTTGTAATTATATTATAATTGTGGGAAAAAATGATGAAAAAAAAGTTAGGTCTTTTGTGAATTTTCCCTGTCAAAAGAAAATAAAAAAAGAAAGAAAGAGTCCTTTGATTTCGCTTTAAAGTGCTTAAATTAGTTGTTGCTTTGTTTTTGTTCCTTGATCTGTGTCGTCAAAAATTTCAATTTGATCTGTGTCTTCAAGGTTTTTGTGTCTTCAAAAACTTAGAATTCTGGGTACCTTTCTTTGAATGTGAACCTTTGTATCTTGATTCTTGCTACTTAATTTCCAATGTCGTGCCATAAATCTTTATAGCGTTCTATTTCCATAATCATCTTATCAAACATAGAATCATCTTGTTATATCCCCCCCCCCTTTACCCAACACATTGTGTATCTTTGTTTTCAATTTTTGTTAACAATAGATAAGGATAATCATTTACCATCTTCAAATCAAGATAACATAACTCCAGAGGAGGAAGAAGAGTTACATCAAACAGTTCCTCCTGGACCTCGGTTTTGGTTTTGGGGTATTCCCTATCCTAAAAAAGAGAAGCAGGAGGCATTGCTTCATGGATACTGTGGTGGGGGAGTAAAAAGAGGTCCCAACCACCAAAAACTAAGAGCCGGGGTAAGAGTAAATTTATCCCGGCATCTCACATTTCTGAGCAACAAGGTATAAGCAAAACTAACTTGGGATCCTAGACTATCCAAGTTCTAGGCAAGAATTACTCTACTCTGCACAATGTGAGTAGAAAAATAACCGCTACCTCATCTTTGAACATGGAGAAATTTGCTAATCTATGTTATGATTGTGTCTTTCTAAGCTCAAAACTCCTCCAAAGCAGTTGTGACTCTTTAGCCGAGTCTACTTTAGCCTCATGTTATCATAACTTAATTTCCAAGTCCATCCCGTCTTCTAGTAACAAGGATCATCTTATTTCTATTTCAGAAGAATGTTCTAGCTTTTCGACCGTTTCCTCTTCAAGTAGTAGCTTCCTTGATTCATGTATGTCTTCCACTTTCTAATTTTATTTCTTTGTTTTAGGTATTTTTGGATTCACCTTCTTTAGAACACATTGAGGAATCTCACTCTATGGAGTCAGGTTCCATATGTCCTCCAAAAGTTTTAATAAACAAGTACCCTTGGATCACATACGAAGTGCTAAGCACTTTATTCGCGATGACTATAGAAGACGTCCCCGAGCTTTCTATCGGCAAACCCGAACATTATACCATTTGTCCACCCAACAAAGGTGAACTGGTTTGCTCCAATAGGGAAGGGAATGACCCATCTTTTTTCTTCTTCTACCAAGATTTGATTACCTGGCTTGATATTCGATTCCTATTTTCTGAGTTTCAAATTAGTGTACTAAATCACTTACACCTTGCTCTTACTCAACTTCATTCTAATAGCTGGGGTTTTGTCAAAGCCTTTGAGCATTTTTGTAGATATTTAACTATACCTTGTATGATTTCTCTTTTCTCTTCTACTCTTTTACTATCTAAACCTCTCATACTGGTAGAGAGCCTCCAAACAGAAAGGTTTGGACTACAATTCAAGGTCACCCCAACAGAAAACTTTTTAATGTATATTCCGACTCCTTCAAGAATTTTAAAGATAGTTATTTCAAAGTTGTTGCCCAATTTGAAAAACAACCTTGGTTTCTTAGCTCCCCAGAGTCCAAAGATGTTGAATAGAAATTCCCACTATACTGCACCCATGACCATCATAACTTTGCTCATTCCACTTACCGTTTTGAAGAAGTAGAATTATTTGATTCCAATGCCAACTCAATTGTATCCTTAATTGCATACACAAAACAACATGGCCATGTTAGTGTAGCTTAATTTATTTCAAAATCTCAAGCCGAGTTGGATTTGGAAATGAATACGATTTCTTCATTATGTGTTTTTATTTCCTGGATAAAGAAATTTAATAATTTATAACATTTTTTTAACCTGTAGTTCCAAGTATGGGAAAGCAGTCAACAATTTAGGACCAACCTTGTTTCCTAGTCATGCTAAACTGCGGCAAGACATCTTCAAGTAATGAGAAGACCAAGAAATGAAAAGCTCCTGAATCTAAGAAAATTGTAGCTAGGAAGAAACCTAAAGAGATCCCGACTGACAAATCAAAAGGCGCCTCAACCTCCATTGTTCAAGCCTCTTCTGTTAAACAAGTTACTCAGACTCCTCCTCTACCTACCGGGCTTTCTCATGGAATTTTTGGGAAGTAGGGTAAGTAATAAGCTTAGTACTGTTCTTCACCCTCCCAAACGCTTCTATGAGCCAACTCCTTTTTCTAATGCCAAGATTCAAGAGCTTCAAGAAATTGAATTAAATTCCTTGAAAGCCTCCTCATTAACCCAGACTTTGGCTGCTGTGAAAACTAAATATGCCAAAACTTATGAAGAGCTCAAAATAACCAAAGCCAAGAAAGACTAAACTTATGAGGAGCTTCATATTGCAAAAGTAGATCTTAAAAAGACAAATTCAGATTTTCTTTATGTCCAACAAACTTATGCTACTAATATGCAATCAATGAAAGATGTCAAGATACTGCATGAGAGACTTGAAGCCAAGTTGAAAGAAAACAAGGACGAACTCAAAAATGCCAACATTGATGCCTCTACATATCTAGCCACGTTAAAAGAATTTGTGGAGGGTTCCTTCAACAACGCATTGAATCAAATAAGGTTTTTAAACCTTGGCATTGAATTAAACACCTTCAGGTTGCATCATAAGGCTTATGTTAGCAATGAAAAATTAATCTTACCCCCTTCCTCTCCTGGTGGTGATTCTATCACTCGATTGGATGGGAGTCAAGGCGAGTAGGGATGTGAAGAGGTTAACGCCATCGACCCCACTGGAGCAGAGGTTCAACTAAAGGCTGAAGTTCCTCATAACTGAAAGACTGGGATCCCTTTTTTTTGGGCCTCTTAAGCCCCTTTTAGCTTGTAACGAATGTTGCCGGATATTTAACCTAGTTTCTTTTTTCTACATTTAACGTCTTCATTGACAATATTGTTATAGTGTTTCGTCTGAATTGAGAATTAGGTATTAGTAATCTTGATAACCTTTTCCTAGCTGTGTAGGTTTTATGATGATAGATTCAATGAACTTGGACATACTTACAAGTTTTAACTTCAACACAACAATAGGTTAACTATATGAACTTGAACATATTTTCAGAGTTATATTCAATGACTATGCCAAAGTCAAAAATATATTATGTAACACCCCAAATTCCATACCACTTATTGTGTCCAATGACATGTAACATCAGGAATATTAATAGAATTGACGGTGTACATATTAGAGTAAAACGGAACGGAGAGCATGCATAACGTTTAGACAATGAGTAACTGATATAGAATGCCCAAGTACAAACTTGTTATATTATAATTTCTGAAAGAATATTTTCGTGATACAACTTACAGAGTCTTAAATACAACTCTCAGTTAAACCAAGTCTTTATTTGACCTATGGCTTAGAATCCAACACAGTTAATCAAACATATTGGCCAGATCGATGTTTAGTCTAATGAGAGTCTCCTCGTCTTTCACGGCGACTTGTGATAATCCACCGACAAACCCTTTCTTCGTTTAAGCACCAATTGGTTTAAAATAACTTTATCGACTTCATGCCATGGACTAACCTTCTTCAAACTCTATTCACGAACGGTGCCTCTTCACAGCTCCATCTACATCGTCCATGTTGCTCCCTCAAATTCAGTTCTATTCCTTGAACCTTTAATCAAGTCTGAGATTCAATACCCATTGAATCTCAGGTAATAGTTAACCTCATGTGAAAAGTATAACAATATATATGACAAATATTCATAACATTTCAGCATTAACAATACATAGCACACAACAGATGTAAAGTTACCACAACACGACAGTACATAGCACACAACACATGTAAAGTCTACCCCTATTTGCACGTATCTAGTGCCACGATGGTCCATCGTGTCCTCAACGCTAGGAAAACATCCATATGGCATTACCAAGACTATAACTCGTTTCAAGGCTGAATGTATTTAAAAGGTGACCTAAGACCAAGTCTTAGCCACAGTCCATGACCCAAGACCAAGTCTTGTCCATGACTATATGAATCATCTCATCACATATAAGCATACAAGACACATCAGAGTTAAAGTTACCAGTACGTGAACGTACCTTTCACCAGGTAATTGTCAAACGTCCGACCTTTGAATCCGGCCCCGGACTTCCCGGATATCCTAACATTTCACCATATTACTTAGAATAATATCCTAAGAGATATTTTCACCTCTATTTACCTCTCTACCCTTGGTGGATTTGTTATTTACAATTCTGCTCTTACATTTATTTAAAAATGTAGTGCAGTATTTCTGGACAGATTTTTTGGTAACTTTGAAAAATCATAATTAATTCTACAAAAATCATTTTGAGGTACTGTAAAATTCCTCATGACCCTTGGAATGTATATTTTCAAGGAAAAATAACGGCATAAAGTCTAAATGCATGAATCATTCCCAGATTTAATTTCTTTAACCACTATTCAGATTATAACATCCAGAACAAGGCTTATCTTCAAAAATTTGTATCTCCTTCCACAGAGCTTGAAAAATTACAAATTTTATATCAAAAGAAATCCCTGGATGTCTACTTTATTTCTGGAAAATATCATGATTTTTAAAGATCATTTACTATTTAAAATAATTTCTATAACGTAACTGACTCTAGAAAAACTGAAATCTGGGAATTTTCTCAACTTTCACAATATTAATCTTTTGATCTCAAAAATCATTTCTCATCATGTTTTCACTCTAATTTTAGTTTAAAACTCATTAGAGACCTTAAATACATGTAAAGAAATTTACTTTACAATTTCATAAATTTAACTATAATTCTACCAAAAATCTATAAACTAGAGCTCAAGAACCTACCTCTTGAAGTTCTTACTCATTCTTCTTCTTGCTCCTATCTTGCCTTACTCTCCATCTCATTTAGTTGAATTGAGTTTTGGTGTGAAGAATGAAGAGGAATTCAAGCTCTATTTATAGAGTTTTGGTTCTCAACCATATTTCAAAAATCACATGTTAATTCAACTACCCATCTACCATACAAAAGTTCATCTACTAAAAATCATCTTTCAATCAAATATCACATGGAAATCTACCTCATAACCATCTACCCTTCATTTTCATCTACTAAAAATCATCATCCAATCAAATATCACATGAAAATCTACCTCATAACCATCCACCTTTCATTTTCATCTACTAAAACTCATCTTCCAATCAAATATCATATTTATATGAATTTCTTAATTAAATTTGGAAGAAAATATAATCAATAAATTATTTTTCTTTGAAACACATATTCAACTTTGTATTTTGCTAATTTATTTACCAAAATACAATATTTACATGTATTATGAAAATTAGGGTATTACATCTATCCCCCCGTTAATTTAAATTTCGTCCTCGAAATTTGAACTTATAACCTCGAGGAAAAATTATAGACATCTAGTCTATTCCTTTTCCATGCATGCTTTCCTAGCATACACCCTAATATTCTGTCAATAGTCTCATTCATCTTGTACCCAGATTTAGTACTCCAATAAAAAACCTTCTTATCCATCCTTACGGCGCTTAGTTACGCAGGCCTCACTGCCTGACTCATTCAGCCTCTCAGCTTATCACATATTGGCCTTTTGGCTCAATCTATTACCACAGCACTGGAGATTCAAGCCTTACTACCTAGGAGGTTATCCTCAGGCCTTTAGGCATTTCACCTTGTCTCCGTGGCGCCCATACGCTGTGGCAACATAAGATACCTTAGCCGCTAGTTTTACGCACCGCCTCACGGCTCAGGGTACGCTTCACACGCCCCTAGTGCAACCAGGTCCCTCATTCGAAGAACACCTGGCCCTGTTGGGGTAAGAGCCAATCCTTCGCCACAGATCAAACTGTCAGAACCCCGATCATGGTTAACTTTAACTACCTCTGATACAAAAAATGTAACACCCCAAATTCCATACCACTTACTGTGTCCAATGACACATAACATCAGGAATATTAATAGAATTGATGGTGTACATATTAGAGTAAAACGGAACAGAGAGCATGCATAACGTTTGTCTGTCTAACACAAACTCGTGTTTACTAATACAGACTTGAGTTTGCTTTAGCTTGAAAAACTTTGAGTGTTTTCTGTTTGACATAAACCGTAGTTTATAAATGCAAACCGCAGTTTGTAAATGCAAACCGTAGTTTGCTTTAATTTCATAAAAACTAAGCTACTCTCTATCAAGTCTAAACTTGAGTTTGTCTTTGACAATAAGTTTTTCAGCTTACTAAAGATAAACTTCACTTTGTGTTTACAATTGTTAATTATCATCAAAACACATAGAGAACTAACAAAAAGGATTGATCTACACGTGCTTTATTGTAAAGTGGTCAAGGTCGTTTCGCTTTTTTCATCTCAGTCATCACTACCTCTCTCCAAATTTGAGATCGTGGAGCATTTAAAGGAGTAAATTTTCATATTTTTCTTCATACTTTCCAACCGAAACTTTATTATCTGGGTTTCTTCCGTGGAAATCTTGCTTTTGATTTCCTGGTTATTCTTTTCCTTTTGGAGGTGGACTCCTCATCCTCTCCTTTCCCACAGTATTAGCTATCTCTATTTGCTCCAACTCCAGATATTTCTTTGTCCTAGTTTTAAACTCCACCAGGGTCTTGACGGGATCCTTATAAATTGACTTTGCCAGCCGAGATGAACCATCCAAGCCAACTACGACTAAGTGCACATGCACATTTTCTTCCAATCCATGCACTTGTAAAGTGACATCTTTAAAATGATCCAAGTACCTTTAAAATGTTTCCCTTGGTTCCTGCTTAATCTTGCCGAGAGCAAACTCAAACTTTAGTTGTTTTTTGCTTGTTGCAAAATTCAGCAAAAACTTGTCTCCCAAATCTTCAAAGTTCTTGATTAAATTTGTGGACAATGTTTGAAACTAGGTTTATGTAGCTCCTGTCAATATTGTTGCAAATATCAGGCAAATGATGGGCTCATCAATTCCCCTCACATACATGTCTATATCAAAAGTATCAATATGGACTTATGGATCTTGACTTCCATCGTACTTTGCCAAAAAGGCTGAATCAAAGTCTTCTGGATAAGGAGCATTCGCAACCTCATTAGTGGAGGGACTGTTGTCATACTGCCCCTACTGTATTTCCTCCTATATGTCCTAAGAGCATTTTGCGTTCGAGGTATCTTATCCCTATTTTGATCTCCTTCATCCCAGTTATCCCCAACATGGCAGCTCTGTAGTATGGAACCTGAACCCTAAACTTCAGGAATTTGAACCTGGCCTTGATTAGTCGGGTTATTTTTAGCATTATTAACTTGAGCAGGACCTCCAGCATTAACTTAAACAGAGCTCAAAGCATTAACCTAGGTAGGGTTACTAGTATTCTGATTCACATTTTCTCTCTTTTTGTCCTCTTCATTTCGGTTTTCACTACGAACTGGGTTTTCAATTCGTCTGAAATACTCCTCTACCAACTGCATTCTTTTAATATCTTCTCTCTACAAAGCTGTATTACTATGATCCATATCCTCCTGCATTCTTCTGATATCCTCTCGCCTTTGGAGCTTGTTGCGTTGTTCTAACTCCTCCATTCGCCTTAGTATAAAATTTAAAGCAGTTTGCATAAGGCAAGCGTCCAAATCTGCAATTGGAACTTGTTTAATTTGAGAATTAGGTTGATTTTGAAGGACATTTGATTTACCGCGAGTGCTAGGTTTGAGGCTGTATTTGATACGTCTTCACTAACATGCACTGCATTATAATCTGGAATATCCTCAGGTTGCCATTCTTGATTCTACTACGATTGATTCACCTCAACTCGAACTAGATTTTCAATCAACTGACCTTGGAAGGGCATCTGATTGTTGCTTCTTGTATGGACCATCCTTGGCTATGGGAATCAAAATTAATTGAGTCCTCATAGATAGTGCCAATTATTTTGTCTAGATTGACAAAGATGTCTAGTCCATTGGACTAGTATATTAATCTTGGATCAAATAACTCTCTCCTAGGTTTCTATAGATTATGTACCTACAAGTATAGTAGATTACTGTGCACGAATAAGAATAAAATGGCTTTAGCCAATAGGGTGGTGTGTGTGCACAATGACGGCATAACAATAGTTGAGAGAGAAGAAGCATACCTGTAAGATTTACCTCTTATTTATAGAGTTTACTTGTAGGGTTTGGAATTATGGGCCTTTGTGCCTCCAAGCCCAAGTGCTATGCTGCCATATCTATGTCAAAATCTTATATTAGTATCCTCTTTCATTATAAGTGGATTCTGACCTAGATTTCCCCTTGTTGGGCTATACAATAAATAGGCCTCATATATGAGTCTGTAACAGTATATATGAATGTGCCGTAAGAGTTGAAAATTGGTGAAGAGTTGGCAAGGCATGAAATGGAAAATAAGAGAGTTTTTTAACTGAAACATTTGAATTGCGTGTGAATTCATTTCAGTTGTTGAGAAAAAGAAGTCAAATATATAGGCTCAAAGGCGGATCCACGTACATGATGAGGGGCAAGTGCCCACAATTGAATTGGGGAATTGAGGATTTTTTTTTTATTAATACATGTTTGAATGATTGCACACCTTTAAATTAAATGTCTACCCTTAGTACATCAAGACTGCACTTCGTAATCAGATGGGAGATGAATGGTTAAATGATTGTTTAGTGTCTTATATTGAAAAGGATGTATTTGATAGCATTAATAATAAGGCAATTATGATGGAATTCTAAAAAATAAGGCCTAGAAGGATGACATTGTAATTATTTTTACTGTAATATACTTTTTTTATTAAAATATATTTACTTGAACTTATTGAGTGCCCATCCTTCATTGTAATTTATGTAGCTACATTTCTAACATCACTTAACCTTGCTTTTCTAAATGACAGATTTGTAAAATAACTATCTCTCCTATTACATCACCAGTATTCACTTGATTTTATGAATATTTTTTTGATATTCTTTTCTTTTCTTGTTTATATTCTTTTGTTTTTTAATGCATTTAAAACTTTCCTTAAAACCTAAATCCCTCCACCACTGATGCCCACCCTTCATAAATTTTTTAGATCCACCCCTATGTAGGATGGCCGAAAGAATGAGAAATGGGAATATATGTGTGTACGTGGTGAGAAAATGAGAGAATTGGTGTGGTGAGTGTTGAGGGTGCCACACTATTTTAATCCCATTTAATAAGACTCTTATTTACAATTTGGTCTTTTACTCATTAAGTTATAAGTATTAGATAAGTGTTATAGATAAATCCTCAATTCTATATGAAGATTTTTCTTCCTCAATTAACTTCTCAAGGCCATAAAATACTAACTCTAAAATTTCTAGGTCAATAATTATTTTCCAACTATTTTTCCTTGAATAATTGGGAAAATAGGCTCTAAATTTTAAATAATAGCTTTAAAACTATTTAGAATAAATTTTTCGTAATTATTCCCCTTACAATATTTTTATATCCTCAAAATACTATTTCATAATTTTTTTTCCAAATTTTCAAGGTCCAACATAACTTTTAATAATCATCTTAAACTTTTTCTCATGATAAGCTTGAGACTTTGGATTCCTTCTGGCATAGCAACCCATTTATTTCAGTCTTACTCCAAATCTTCTAATTCCAAAATTTGGATATTACAATTACTCGTCACAATTATGCTATCAATTGAGTAAAGCCATTTAAAGAGTTTATATCCTAAATATTACTTGAAATTAAGAAAAGGAAAATAATTTGAAGAAAACTAAATCGAAACTTTACTTCAAGACAAGAGCAGCATAGAATTATTTCTCACCATTGCAATTCATGAGACTTAAATAATTACCACTCCATTAGTGATTAAATGATATTGCATATTCAAAAGCATTTGATTTAGCTTTCTCAAGTTAAAACCAAATTTATATCCTCAATAAACATGTACAATCTCTTGCTACATTTAAGAGAAGATAACTGTTACAGCCCTATATATTGGGCCTGGAAGATTGATAACCTTTGAGTTTATGTTATTTTACATGCAAAAATGAGTTAACAAATTTGTCATTGTCATGGTTTAATGGATCAAATTAGTTAAATATGTGATTTCATCTTCATAATTAGTTTTTAGACTTCATTTGTCTTGATCTTGGTTATATTTGAAGTTTGGCTAAAAATTGGGCTTAAATAACAGGTTTTACCAGAATTGGCAGTGGACACTGTTCGGTATTTTGCTCATAACTTGAGTTCTATACCTTCAATGGATCCGCAATTTATATTTTTGGAAATCTGAGAGAAATCCCTACAACTTCTATGAAGATCCCAGAAGCTAAATCAGACATTTAGAGGATCAAAGTGGGCCTGGAACACAGAACAAGACGCTGGAACTGGACTCTGGACCAATGTGCAGTGTTTGATCCATAACTGGAGCTACAGACCTTGGAATGGGCTGAAATTTGCGCGACTGGAAAGCTAAGATCCGGGGATTCATTTCATATGAAGACCACAAAGCCCAATTCCACCGAAATCCAGGTAAAAAACAGCTGGCCAAAAGGACACGATTTTGGAGGTGCAAAAGTGAGTCAAAGATTCCTCCAAGTTGGCCACTAAGAAAAGTGACGAATTTGAGTTGGAAAATGCATGAATGGGATGCTCCAAGCTGCCTATAAATAGAAGGGAATTTTGAAGAGCAATACGCACTTGGAAATGATCAAGATCTCTCCTCTTCTAATTTCTCTCTTGTAGTTCTTGCCTCCTATATGGTATGGCCTAGATTTTCTTTATGATTTATGCATTGTTTTTCTTTCTAGCCTCCTATATGGAAGTGCTTAGATCTTCTTTATGATTATTATGTATTGTTTTTCTTTATTGTTCATTTGACTCCTACATGGAAGGTATTACCTCCTACATGGAAGTCTAGTTGTAATATTTCATTTTGATTGTTTTAATTTAATTTTATGTTCTTCATCTTCTACTCTTTTTATGCATTATTTTTCTTCTTGTTTATTTGACTCCTACATGGAAGGTTCTACCTCCTACATGGAAGTTTAGATTTAATCTTTCATATTGTTTGTTTTAATTTACTTTTATGTTCATCTTTTACCCTTATTATGCTTAGTCATGCATAGCATGAACTAAGTATTTTTCTAGGGTCATGTATGGATTCTTTATGAAGTTTAATTGAAATTCTGTTTTTAATTATATAATGATTGTCTTGGATATGTTTCTTTAATCCACACTTAATGTCTTAATTAGTTTGATCACCTAATTAAGGAATTGAAAGATTAATTAGACCTTAAAAAAGGCTAGTTAATTCTAGGTTCAATTGATTAAAGAACATAAGGTACTAGCAAGGGAACTTGACATAGGCTTTATGCAACCATAAGAATTCTGGACTTAATGCAAGAATTAATTCTAATGAGCATGGGAATATGGTCTTTTGGATTAATGATTAGGCTAATTGACTTAGGAATAAGCAATTAGATTAAAATCAGAAATTCGATTGACATATTCCAATTCAAGAGTTATGTAGTTAAATTCTACCTTAAAAGAAGATTAGGTCTTAATCTAGCTTTTGGTAAAGGAAGAACAATTAAATGAATTATTGATGATATACATGACCCTAGGCTTTTGTTAATTTTGATTCTACAAAATTAAATTCAATTTCTTTGTAATTTTATTGACATTTATTATTTCTATCAAAAACTCATACGATTGCATCAACTATAAAGTAAAGTGAAGTGAGTTGGTAGTTGGAACTTTGATCCCTGTGGGAACGATATTTATTACTCTGGGATACTTGCTAGTATTACATTGATAGTGTATACTTGCACTAGTCACCCTACCATCAAAGATCGTGTGGCCCAATAGAAAAGCCCTACACAGAAGTCGGCCTGTTGCAGGTAAAACACTAATCACCTACTAACTATGCCACTAATCCCGGACAGTACAGGTAGTAGGGCAGGCATAACCTGGTAATGGAGCAGGAGATATTAGAACGTGGGTGCTGTAGGCATTACAGAAAGGCGTACGTGGCATGAGATGCGGCGCACAACCTAATTGGAATAAACCCTAGAGGTAACTCTATAAATAGTGAGGTTATTCCCTAGGTATGCTCTCTACACACTCTCCATTTACATCCAGTCTCACTGTGCACACACCCCACCCCTTTTGTAGCATCTACTATCGTCGTGTACGCACAGTGATCTGAAATACGCTTTGTGATATCTGCTTCCATAGATATTACAGGGCTACATTCTTCTTCCAGATACTCACACTTGAAGTATTCATTAGAATCACATTGATCCAACAGAGACTACCACTAGCTCCTTTGAGCTAGACATTTGTTTTCTTTATATAGAACATTGGCGCCTTCTGTGGGGACGATAAAGTTTGATTCCCCAAAACAATACCGTTGAAAATGGCACATACTAGAAGTTGAGGTCAGGCTTCCTAGTGAGACCCACCCCAGCAAGACCAGCCCCTTGGGGATGACATGCACCAAAACTTTGAGCCGCCTATCTTGCGAGGGCAAGTGGCCATGAACCAAGCTCGTAGGGAAGGTCTGAATGTCCTAGGGTATGACCCTGTCGAGGTGGAAGAGATGGCCGACACTGCATCTTCACCGGCACCAATGTTAGTACAGCAACATACAGAGTCTCAAATTCTGGTTTCGCAAGATCCTCCAGCTGAGAACCCGGGAGATCGGTATCTACTGAGTGCATTCAATGCAGTAATGAAACGAATGGACTGGATCGAACAGCAGAACCACCTTCAGAGGGAGGCTGACCTCAAGCTTATCCAATAGGATATGGAGCACCGAAATACTATATTGCGACAAGAAGAGGCGAAGAGCACCCGCTTGTTCAAGGAAAGGATGAGACAGATAGAGGATTTCTTGGGCGGCAGTAGCCAGGATACCACAGGTTTAGGCTGAGGAGACATCTCACGCTCGGCCCAGGAGGCTAATAAGGGTCCTCAAGTCAATCATACTGAGGCTAGTTAGGCAAAGCGGGGGTAAAACAAAGGAAATCAAGCCCGGAACCAAGCTCAGCACAATAAGGTCCAAGGTCCAGAATCACTTAGACGAATGTGCAACAGGCAAAGCCCAGCCCAGCTGAGGAAACGCCCAACAGAGAAACGGGATTCTCAAATCAAACCAAAAACATGCCCCCGCCAAAGTCCGGGTTGATGGGGAAATACCGAAGAATTTATGATAATGGAGTAGATAATATCAGTCTATTTTCGGATGAGATTGACAATGCCACGTACCCCAAGGATTTCGACTCCACTGAGCTCACCAAGTATGACGAGACCCAAGACCCGCAAGCTCATCTCAACACCTTTGACCTGGACATGTTTGTTAGGGGTATTGCGATCCGATCATATCTAGGCTCTTTGGGGCACATTATGAGGAGCCGCGCAGTGATGGTTTCACACATTGCCTTCTAAATCGATAAAGAGTTTCGAGGATCTTGGCGACAAATTCCTCTCCAATTTTACGACTAGCAAAAAACAACCGAAATCCATCTACACCCTAAACAAAATACAGTAGAAGCCGGGAGAAACTCTACACAAGTACTTGGACCAATTTAAGGATGCTGCATTACAGGTCCGAGACCTGGAGGAAAGCGTGCACGTCTACCTGTTGAGTCTTGGTTCGCGCAAGCTGTGATTAAAGATGAGGTCAAAATCTTGAGGAGTTTAATACGCGAGCCAAAAAATATTTAGAACTAGAACAGTTGCAGATTGCCAACATGAGTGAAAAAGAAAAGCGGGCAGAAGGGCCCCAAGCTAAGAAGGAGCAGCCGAGAAACCCCAGATCGGAGTTCCGTGGTAGGATTTCAGACAACAAAACTCGGAATGGAAAGATGGAGGGCCGGTATGAGAAATATACGCCTTTAAACGTATCTCAGTCTTAGCTTTGGAAAGAGGTCGCGTTGACCGAAATGAAGAAGGTAAGCAGGCCCCGACCCATGAGTAGTAAGGCGACATTAGATCAATCCTGTTATTGCGAATTTCATGACAAGCCGGGACATACAACTGATCAATGCTGGGATCTCTGAGATGCGATTGAGAAGTTTGTTTGGGAGGGAAAACTAAGGCAATATGTAATCAGAACATAAGGCCGTAAGTTCAACAAGCGCCAGTAGGAGGCACCAAGCTCGGCCCCCGAGAAAAGACGAATAGAGCATAGCACTAGAAAGCCAAAAGGAGATAATGACGAGTTTCCCGAGCCGGAATTTGAATGTAATGTGATATGTGGCGGGTTCGGAGGAGGAGGTGATACAGCAAGTCAAAGAAGAAAATACCTAAAAGAGGTATTATCCATCCGAGATCAGCCAAGATTCAAGGAGGATGTCAACAAGCCTGAGCCTCCCCTGCTGACTTTCACCAGGAAGGACTTAGAGGATGTAGTGCCAGGGCACCATGATAGGTTAGTTATTTCTGGAATTGTTAGAAAGTGTTTAGTGAGGAAGATTTTCATTGATATGGGGAGCACATGTGACATCATCCTTTAAGCCACCTTCAAGAAAATGAACCTTGATCCAAAGCACCTGAAGTCGTGCAAGACCACTCTCACAGGGTTCAATGGTCAGTACACCCAGCCCAAGGGTTACATAGACTTGAAGCTGACTCTTGGCACAAAGGAGGCATTTAAATCTAAGCAAGTTAGGTTCATCGTGGCTGATTTCCTGTCAAGTTACAATATAATCCTGGGAAGACCCACCATCCACAACTGGGATATGTTAGCATCTACTAAGCACCAAAAGGTTAGGATGATGAGCAACAAGAACAAGGTGGTAACTGTAAAAGGGGATCAGTAGAAGTCGCGACAATGTTACTTTGCTATAGTAAAAGGAAGTGAGGAAGGATCCTCATCCCAGCCATTCCGGAATGGTGACGAAGGAAAAGCACCTAATAATGACCAGGCTGGCTCGTCCGCCAAATCAATACACCTAGTGGAGCTAGATATGTATAAAGAAATCAAGGCGGCAAGGTCGGAGCCAGGTGGAAAGTTGGAGGACCTAGTGTTGGGCCAAGAGCCAGGACAAGTCACGAAGATTGGCAAAGCCTTGAAACTCGAGGTTAAGGCCAACTTGATTGATTTCCTGAAGACGAATCAGGACTTATTTGCTTGGAAAGCATCTAAACTTCCAGGAATTGACCCTAATTTTGTTGTCACAAACTGTCTATTTACCCAGGGTCGACCCTGGTAGCGCAGAAGAAGAAAAAGCAGGGACTAGAAAGGATCCAGGCCTTGGAGAACCATGTAAAAGAACTTTTGGAGGTCGGATTCATAAGGGAGGTGCAATATACCACCTAGTTGTCAAATGCTGTCTTAGTGAAGAAACTAAATGGTAAGTAGAGGGTATAAACGGACTACACAGATTTTAACAATGTTTGCCCAAAAGATGCATACCCAATGTCGGGCATCGATCAGCTTGTCGACAATGCGTCTGGGTTTCAGTTACTATCCTTCAGGATGCCTATTCTGGATACAATCAAATTGCAATGCACGTGGACGACCAAGAGAAAACGACTTTCATAACAGAAAAGGCAAACTATTGCTACAATGTTGTGCCGTTCGAATTGAAGAATGTCGGAGCCACGTACCAACAAATGATGAGCCAGGTGTTCAGTGAGCAACTAGGCAAGAACATTGAGGTCTATATCGACGATATGATAGTCAAGTTGGTAAATCCTAGAGCACACATTCAGGACCTGCAGCAAACTTTTGATAAATTGAGGGAATATCGGATCCGGTTAAATCCTGCTAAGTGCACATTTGGAGTCCCTGCAGGGAAGTTCTTGGGGTTTATGTTAACTAATAGAGGAATAGAAGCAAATCCGGACAAGTGCCAAGCCATCTTGGATATGAAGGCTCCCAAGACAAAGTGGGAGGTCCAGCAACTGACAGGGCGATTGGCTGCATTGACCAGATTCTTGCCAAAATTTGCTGAGAATGCTCTCCCATTTTTCAAACTTCTCAAGAAGATAGCCCAGATTGAATGGAACACATAGTGTGAAGCCGCATTCGCAAAGGTGAAACAATGTTTAGTAGCGCCACTCGTCTTATCCAGTCCCAACCCGGGTGAAGCTTTGATATTATACCTTGTAGTAGAGGAAGAGGCCGTAAGTGCTGCGTTAGTAAGAGAGCTGGAAGAGGGGAAAATCCCAATCTATTTAGTCAGTAAATCCTTATAAGCTTCTGAAGTGAGATACCAAAAGCTAGAGAAAGTGGCTTATGCCTTATTGGTGGCAGCTCGAAAACTCCGTTAGTATTTCTAGGGACACCGGATCATTGTGAGAACAAGTCAACCCATCCGCCAGATTTTGCACCGACCATATTTGGCTAGGAGAATGACCAACTGGGCTATAGAGCTCTCTGAATTCGACATTACCTATGAAGCTAGGCAGGCTATCAAGTCACAGGCCCTAGCTTACTTCATAACAGAACTCACTTCAACGGATCAAGAAGAAGTATGGAACCTGCCAATATGGAAGGTGTTTGTGGACAGCTCCTCTAATGATAGGGGGAGGCATCGGGATTATCATTTAGAGTCCAGAAGGAGTAGTGATGGAACACTCCTTACAATTAACGTTCAAGACGTCGAACAACCAGGCCGAGTATGAGGCATTATTGGCCAGATTAACGCAGGCAAAGGAAGCCGGAGCCAGGAAGGTGCATGCCTTCACAGACTCGCAACTAGTTGCTGCCCAGATCGAGGGAACATCCAGGTCCGAGGACCATTGTTGGCAAAATACTTGAGCAAGGTTAGGACGGCTATTAGAGACTTTGATGAAATTGTGGTCACTCATATTCCCAGAAGGGAAAATACCAGGGCCGACATCCTATCAAAACTGGCGAGTACCAAGAATCCAAGTAATAATAGAACCGTGATATAGCAAAGTCTAACTGAGCCAAGTTGTATCATGATGATCTCGGCGACCGGAGATTGGAGGAAGCCAATAGTAGATTATTTAGAAAGAGGGCTGTTACCTGACAACTCTTTTAAGTCCAGGAAATTGATCCGAGATGCATTGATGTACACTATGGTCGAGGACCAACTCTACCATAAAGGCTTTCTGAAACAACCACTTTTTAATTACCAGATTAATTACATATTTAAAAGAGTATTAATCAGAGTTTATCAGATAATAGGTTTTACGTGGAATTTAAAATTTTCAAAATATGTGAAAGTATGCATGATAAGCCCTAATGTGTGGCAATATACAGTCATCCAAAACATACAACAAAAGAACAGAAGTCCTACTCTTAGCACCGCAAACTAAACTTCTGTCTGTTTCCCTGAAGGACCTGAACCGGACTGGTCACCTGTGGAAAAATGTTGTAACCATCAGTCCAGCTCATTATGAATATCAACGAGTGCTAGTAAGGTGCCAAGTGGAATAAGCAATTCAATCCAAAACAAAACAGATCCATTTCAAAATAACAATTCATCTACATCTTCTCTATCCATTATTACTTCATAATCAAGTATCATGATGGGTGTCATAAAACTATTCAATTTCAATACCCAAATACCTCCCATTAATCCATCCAAACCGCCGTACTTCCACGACTAGGCCCATGGGCTAAGTTACACCCATATTACTGGTTACTCTAAAAGCTCACCGAGCAAGTGATGAGGACCGGCCAAAATCCTCAAAGCACCTGTCCCAGATCATGGGTCTTTTCCCCTCTTGAACTGTTGGGGTGTCGTAAGCCCTCTTGAACTGTTGGGCTAGTCCCTCTTGAACTGTTGGGACAATAGAAAGCCAACGATCGTGCACCAATGGAGGCATTCACCACGTGGTGTAAATAACTTTCCATCTTCTCCCATTTCTTCCCATTCCATAATTATCATGATAAATGAATGCATATATCTTAACTCATAAAATTCCACAAGGCAATTTTATTTAAAATAATCATAATCAATTTAATACATACTCAATAGCAGCATATTAATAATCATAATAAGTGGAAAGTGGTTACCTCTCATCCGAGCTAACTACTTTCACACTGCTCCTAATTTCAGGGCTCAAATACACTTCATAATTTTATCTATACAAATAAATTTTCTAACAATTAAATAACATCCTAAAAGTTCCACATATTAAGAATTATAATTTCCTGAAATTAAAAATATACCAATTTATTTCCATTGTTATTTATTTATCAATCTTCTTTTACTAACAACATTTAATTATTTCTCTTTAACTTAGTATTTCAAACAATTAATTAGAGCCTTATGTTTAAACAAATGAGAAACAAAACAAAAGCTACAATAAATATATATATATATATATATACAATATATATATATATATATGCGTATAACTATCAGCATCTATTTATTTATTATTTTCTTTTTGTTTTGCCCTTTATGTATTAATGAAACCATTTATATTTCTTTCCTTCACACCACACGTCCCATAAGTTAACAAAAACACTCATATCAATCCAAAAGAAAACTTTGACAGTGGACCAACAAAAAGCTACACACTTTCTATATTAACTTATTTTCTTTCTTTCTTTACTGAACAACACGAAGCACAAACCAAAAATGCAGCAAAACAAAGCACCACAAACAAAGGCAAAAACCCAATCAGCAAAGAAACATGTTTGATATCTTTTCATTCATTCTTTTTTTTTTCACAGTACACACACGACACACACATATATTTACTCATTCCTTTTTATTCTTTTGATAGCCACGAAATCACACACACAGAGCATATATTTACGCATACCACACTCATACAGGGACCTATTCATGCATGTTTTTTTTTCGAAAATTCCCTTCAAGTTTTAACAACATAACATATATAAATATTTAAATCCAGCCAACTCTTCCTTATACTTAACAGCACACGTTCACACACACACACATATATATGTTTTCATACACTCTTCTATCTTGCTTTTCCTAAATACCCATACACACAACCATCCGAAAGAAAGAAAAGAAAACATGCAGCAAGAAACTTGACTTTATAAACACCCACATATAGACTCTCATACATATTCAGCGTTTTCTTTTTCTTTTTCTTTGTTTGACAGCAAAACAAATGTTTCCTTTTCCCTTATACCAGACAACAACAAGAACACACACATATATATGCTTTCATACAGAAAATTCACAAAGCTTTCGGCATACACAAATGAATACATATATATTTCTATTTCCTCTTCTTTTTCTTTTAATGACAGCAAAATAGAAAACCACACATATATATTTTTCATGTTGCAGCCGCTAACACTCACACACACAGAAGCTTAGTATACATATATCAGCCACGGTTTAAATCAGCAAAACAAAGAGATCATTTCATGCAGTTACCAAGATCCTACATGCAGAAAACATAACATCTACAGTAACCCGAAACAGCCCCTATTTCTCGTTTTCTTTTTCAATTTCGGTTTTGGTGTCTTCTTTTGAGTTCCATTTTGGTTTTAACTTGGTTAAACGTTGACAGGAAGACGAAGAGAAAGGAAAATGAGGATCACCTTCAGCTTCCAAGCTCCAAAGGTGATGAACAGCCGCTGATCCTTGCTCTGTTTTGCGTCGGCCAGAACAGGGGAAAAATGAACTTCAGATGGACTTTCTCGGTCTCTCTCTCTCTTTTCTGTTTTTCGACTTGCGTCTCTGGAAGAATGAAGAAACGAAGGAGTAAAGACAAGTATTTAACTATCAAATAATCTTCTCTTGCATGTTAAATTTCGGACAGCTGCCCCTCTACGTGTTAATTCGCGACTGATCTTGTGTTACTGTAGCTATTAGATGGTTTTATCTAATGATCATTGAATCGGTTTGGGCTTAAGAAAGAAAAGGTCTGGGCCGAAGCAATGGTTCTGAGGTCCAAAAGAAATCATGCGTCTGCTTCTCACGATGAGTTAGAATTGAGAGGAAGGAACTTTATTTTTCTGCTGCATAACGTGTCGAGCCACTCCTTTGGTTTAATTGATTAAATGAGATAATGGGTTCTCAATATTGGTGTCACGTGGGCTTGCATGAAATGATTTATAGGCTTTGTTTTAATCCTTCTGGTTCCGCCAATTTGCAGGATAATGAGAAGGATATATACATTGACACTCTATGGCATAATAGGCTTATGTTGTAGGCTTTCTCACATGGTCCAATGATCCATCTTTCCTTTTAAAACAACATTTTATTTAAAACAACATTTTATTTGCATTTTAAACTTGATTGAAATCATTGAATAATTATGGAGATAAATCCTTAATTTCCAATAATTATTCTTTTAAATATTTTGGCCCAAATTTCATAATTTAATTTCCCCATAAAATATTAATTTACAATTCCCAAAATTTTGGGATGTTACACTTTCATTCGCTGTTGCTCAAATGCCTGAACCTGGAAGAATCTGAGTATGTCCTGTCTGAGGTTCACGAGGGAATCAATGGGCAGCACATGGGCGCTAAAGCCTTATCCATGAAGGCCCTCTAAGCTGGATTCTACTAGCCAACAATGGTAGCGGATTCCGAAGAGCGTGTTAAAAGATGTGATAGCTGCCAAAGGCACGGGAAGATAATCCGATCCCCACCATCTGAACTGAAGTTTATATCGGCCCTATGGCCTTTTTACAAATGGGGTATGGACCTACTCAGACCCTTTAAGATGGCTTCTGGACAATTAAAATGGCTAATTGTGGTCATCGATTACTTCACTAAATGGGTAGAGGTTGAACCCTTATCCACAATTTCCTCTGCACGGGTGCAAAAGTTCTTCGAGAGGAATATCATATCCTGGTTTGGAATCCCGGCCGAAGTCGTTACGAATGATGGAACTCAATTTTCCAATAAGGGATTCCAGAGTATGATGAAGGCTTTCCAGATCAAGCATCGATTTGCCTCAATAGAACATCCGCAGTCCAACGGGCAGACGAAGGCAGCCAACAAGATAATCCTTGACGGGTTAAAAAGGCGAATGGAAGATGCCGAAACAAATTGGGTTAAGCAACTCTACTTCGTTTTGTGGGGATATCGGACCAGCGTATAGTCATCCACCAGAGAAACCCCTTTCAAGCTGACGTATGGATGTGAAGCTATGATCTCAATAGAGATTGGCCAGTCCTCTTGGAGAAGAACCGAAGCTGTGGAAGCCGGAGAGGACAATAACAACGAGGCAATAGTACTTGAGCTGGATGTCATTGACGAGGTCAGGATTGCAACCTACTACCGAGATTTGGCCATGAAGCAGCTCATTGCGGCAAAATTTAACCAAAAGGTGAAGCCCAGGTTTTTTCACAAAGGCGATCTCGTGTTATGCCGGGCCGATATAGGCAATAGAAATGCTAGGGATGGAAAACTAGTGGTGAACTGGGAAGGACCTTACCGCATTAGGGAGGAACTCGACAACAGAGCGTACCGCTTGGAAACTTTGGGGAAAAAGCCCATTAAGCAAACATGGAATGCCGATAAGTTAAAGCTGTACTACAACTAAAGCTGGTATCCATCCAGGAAGCGACAATGTCGCCAAAACCACTTTTAAATTCCTCCTACAGGAAGTATGTAAAATGACCATAAGGTCGAAGCCAATGTGCAATTCCTTTTAAGGATATTGTAAGACGATCACGTCATTAACATCAATTATGAATGAATCCTCGACACGAGATCAATTGCAAGAAGTTAAATTTTTTCCTTTTTTAAAGTATGATTATTGACTCCGTCATGGGTAAAACTGAGAATTACAAGTTAATCCTGACAAAAGAAGATAGAACGTTCACAATGGTCCACTGAGACTCAGATGCATCTAAACACGTCTTCTAAGATAATGGAGTAACTTGCCGCCTTGACCTTGATCAGATTTAAGTGTTCTATAGTGGGTCACGACGCATGGGAGAGCATAGGGCAGGTTGCCTTTGTCTTGGATAGGAACTCGGATCTTGTAAAGATCGGAGAGTTACGTAAAAGTTAAAAGATTTTTACAAAAAGTTTTGAACTTGGATATGTTTTCGGGTGCATATAAATGGATTCCTTGATAACATTTATGGTCGTGGCCTGGCCATTAAACTTGAGTTCCAAATTTTAAGGTTCGAATTCATAATCAAAAACCACCTTACTAACAATAGTCAGAAAATGAAAAGCACAACGATATATAGAATAAGCATAAAGGCCTATTATATTAATACTGAAATATGCATGGTCGAAATCCAACAATACAAAAGAAACAAGATGAGTAAAGCCGACTTTCTGACTCTCTAGTAAGAAGAACAAATCCTGGGCTACTTCATGAACTACCGGCTCCCTCATCCTCGAACTCGGCCTCGGCTTGCTCGTCAACTAGAGGAGGCGCCATGGATGGGAAAGAAGGCAACGGAGTGGGAACAAAACTCCCATTGTCATCAATATAGGCCAAGTAGTGCACCCTTGCAAGGTCTAGAGACATGTCAGGATTGAAATATCAGACTCGATCTAGGGCGTTGTTGAAAGACTCCACAACTCCCTTTTTAAGCAAAGATATTTCGGCTTTCAAGTTAGTCTCGGTTTCTTGCAACCGATCCTCTGACTCACTTTTCATAACCTGTAGCTCCTCTATCATCTTCACGTTGTGAAGATGACTTTGGGCGGCATCAGAAAGTAATGATTATGCGGCTGAGAGATCTTTTCTGGCTTGAGCTAGCTCATTGTCTGACTTCTCTTTCTCCTTCCGAAGATCCTCAAGTGCAGACTTTGCCCGGGTAGCCTCCTTGGTAGCAAGATAGATTTTCGTTTTTGTCTCCATTAGATGCTCGTGGGACTTGGCTCCGCTATGCTTCAAGAAAACCACAAGATCGGCCAGCCCAACAGCCTTCGCCATGACGTCCTTTATGTCCTTCAATTCACAGACCTCGCCTTCAGAAAGCCGGTTAGTTTCAAAAAAGGCAGCAGGAGGCCGGAATCCCAGACGATTGATGTTATGTACCCCACTTTCCCAAAGTTCAGACTCAGCAAGCCGGGTAGAATTGGAGAAGGAAGGAGGGGAAGGAAGCGAGTGTGGTGGAGGAGAGCTGGGAACATGGAGAATGTCTACTCCATAGGCGATAGCCTCTTCCACTTGAGTTGAAGTGGCGGCCCCAAAAAGTGCTGGGACGGAGTGGCTTTTACCCTTCTTTAGCCGTTTCAATCCGGGGCTAGCAGCAGGGATATTGGCCGCTGGAGTAGGAAGTTTCACTTTAATGATCGCAGCCTCATCAGCTATCTCACCAAAAGCCTCGGTGTTCAAGTATCCTAGTGTCCCCATTTTTTGAGCTGCGGGGAAAGAATATTCTCTTAGTACGTGGCAATCACAAGTATAATCAAAGAGGCAAAATAAAAGTAAATAATGCAGTAAACAAGGCGGGCTTACTTTAGGCTTGAGAGACACGGCTGTCTGACTGAGGAATAAATTTGATCGATTTGATCGGGCCATGAACCTCGGTGTAAGACATAATATGTGTCACGGCAAGAGTTTCATCATCCGAAAAGTGCTTTTCCGAGAAGTGGAAAGACACAGCAGTAAATTTATGATGATTTCGGGACCAGTATAAAGGGAAGGGTGTCTCGTCCGTATCAGTGTCCAAGGTCTCAAGAAACTTGGGTATTTTCCTGGCCTCGGCCCGAACCTTGAAAAAACTGGTTTTAAAACCCTTGAAGGAATCGGTAAAGACGGAAAAATGCTTCAGCAATTTCGCATCCCCCTGGAGTGAGGTGTGACCTTTCTTAGGGGACTGACTCTTGCTGACACTAGACTCATGACCTGTAAAAAAATGAAAGAAAGTCTGTACAGAATACGCCAACTTCTTGGACTTGCAGAAATGCTCGAAAGCGATGGCGAAAGCCCAACTGTTAGGGTGTAGCTGAGTAGGGGCTAGATGAAGATGATTGAGAAGATTTGTTTGAAACTCAGAAAACGAGAAGCGAACACCAAGTCTGGTGACCACATCCTGGTACATGAAGAAGAAAGGAGGAGATGACTCATCCTCTTCGGGCTGGGTACAAACCGACTCGGAGGGGGAAGGAAGAGCTAGGGTATAACCATCCCCGCCCCTGGACAGGTAGATCCGCCAACTCGGTAGAAGACATGTTTGACCTGGCATCTAAGATGGCGTCAACAACCCACTGCTTCGGATCAAGAAGCGTGGCGTCGTAGCCAGCCTTTTTAGCCATAGCTTTGCTAGAACATTAGGAAGCAGTAGGAGCCATACCTATAGCAAAAACAAAGCAAAGAACCATCAGAAAGACAACATTTCAGGGGAAAAAATTAAAGGCAATGATAAACAAGGGAAGACTGACTCCTATTAATGCTAGGGGCAAGTGGTAACCCCAAAGCTTGATTATGCTGGCTAGAGGACAAAATGGACTGGGCTTCGACCTTGAAACCCCGGAAAGCGTAATCACTAGCCACAAATAGACGGTCATTACAGGTGTCAACAACTGCTTGTGGTCAATTTCCTAATCCGGGGAGTGAAAGATCTTGCGAACGAATGGGGAATACGCCTGAGATGGCATGAGCTTTATGCTAGGTCGAACGTGGGTCATACACGCTGATCAGGCTAGGGTTTAAGGGGATACTAGTAGCCTTGTTGTAACATTCCGTTTTTTTGGGAAAAAACAAAATTTAAAAAAAAATTAAATAAACATAAAATGGTGGCAGACAAGCTGCCACCAATTATTAAAGGGGGAGGCGCATGCCACCACCCCCTTTAATTATTTGATTAAGGGAAGGTGGCATGTCTGCCACCTCCCTTTTTCAATTATGGGGGGTAACCCCTCCCTTCATTTAAACATCATTTAAACACACACACACTTGGTCAGCCAAGGGAGAGATGGGAGAAGGGTGCGAGAGCGAGAAGGAAGGAGAGAAGGTAGAGATGTGGAGGTTTTTCAATGTATTTAAGGTATGTCATATATCTTATAGGATTAATTGGGTAGCTAAACTAATTTATTTTCAAACTTCCTTCATGAAAGTTATTATATATATATTTTTCTCTTTCCAAGGAGGGTAGTATTGTGTTGGTTAGTAAATATTTTAGAGTTATAATTTTGGGAGAGTTTCGAGTTTTGACAATATAAAACTATATTTATGTAGTAGATAATTAATAATAAATTTTAATCGGTTTAGATTTATTGTTTGATTGTTGGAGGAATTTAAAACTAATTTTTCTATTTGAGAAATTTAAAAATTTATGTAATATAGGATATTTTTACTGATTAAATATGGTATAAATAATTTATTTCGATTTATGGAGATATTATGGAAATTTTAATCGGTTTAATTTTGAAATTGAGGACAGATCTGTCATTTTTGAAATTCGAGGACTAAAATGTCATTTCTGAAATTCGAGGACTAATCTGTCATTTTGAAAGTTCAGGGACTAAACTGTAAATTTTGAAAGTTCAAGGACTAAACCGTAAATTTTGAAAGTTTAGGGACTAAACTGCAAATTTTGAAAGTTCAGGGACTGAACTGTAAATTCAAAAATTTAAGGATTAAATTGTAAATTTCATTTTTTATGACAAAATATATTAATATTAGAATTTTACATATATTGAATTATTAGATATGATTTTTATTATGTGGAGGCTTAGGCGATTGATTAATAATGATTATGTAAATTAGAAAAGAGACTTAATGGGACGAGGATAATGAGAATAATGGGTATAGGGGAAATTAGATTTTGAGAGTTAAATTGTATGATTTATTTTATTATTTGAGGTTGATTTGTATCTACAATTATAATGTAGAGCTTTCTTGTGACCGGTGATTGCTCGTATTTTGATCATCAAGTTAGGATTAAGCTTGGAGTTGAGGTTACCAGGGTTAATTTATTCTATATGCTTGTATTGGACTGTAAGGTGTTTTCTAAACTTTACTTTTATATATTTATATCTTTAGTATGTGCTCTGAAATTTATAAGTATGTTAAATATGAAATTATTTCAGTGAAGCAGAGTAATTTCCAACCAGTATATATATATTTGTGACCATTTATATTGAATTTGTTATTGTGATGATTGTAGTATTTGTGTGGAACGCAATATATGGATTGATAAATTGTGTAAATGTGTATGTTATAAAATTAATTTTGGAATGTTGTATTTAGAAAATAATCTTGTAAGATGATTTTGAAAATCACAATATTGTATTTTTTTTTACTCGAGGTTGTGTTGGGTTGTGTGAAAGAGATGTGAGGGTGAAATTGTGCTCATCAGCTCTCTCATTCCTGACCCGGATTTGAGTTGAGTGTTTTGGGCGGACACCTCCCTATTATGGTATAGCGTGGTGACACGGGAGGGGACAGTATACTTGAAGTGACTAGTTAACCTTGGCCAGGTATACTAGCACTGATAGGCTGATCCACGTCCAGAAGAAATAAGGAGGAGCAGGATGGATGAGTGGGGATGGGTAATTGTTGTGATTATTATGTATTTAATATTTATCTGTGGTTTAATTTTATGTGTTGTTTAATTATTGCAAACATTATTACATTGTCAGCAAACCTGCTTCCCTGACTTACAAACCTTTCTTGCATATTTTATAAATTAATTTTGGTTACGGGGACTTTATGTCTCACCCCGTGATTATTAACATTTTTCAGGCGATACCTCTAATCTTACTAGAGAGCAAGGGAGGCAACCAGAGGCATAAAAGTTGTGAAATTAAGCCTCTTTTGGTATTGGTGTTGTATTGATTCCTATATTGCCATACTAAGGCCCTCATGTTTATGAAATATTTTAATAACTGTTTTTGGGATTATGTTGCTGCGAACTCGTGTGTTATGCATTTCTTGGTTGTTAAGTGAATCAGAGTTATGGATGATCTGTAAGAAGTTTGTGGGCGAAAGTTGCGCCCTGAACTTCGATATGCATGTTTTAGAAAACAAATGGGGTTTGTAAGCGATGGTTGTGCCTTGGACCTTAGGTTTGTGGGCGGTGATTGTGCCCTGGACCGCAAAATGTTTATCTTTGAAAATGAAATGTTTTCGTTATCATATGATTTTGGAAAAATTTTATGAAGTCACTATGGTAATTTGTTAATGGGAAAAGGGGTCATTTCACTTGTCTTACAGGTACCACCCCTATAAGCCCGGAGCAAGACTTCTCGTTTTTGCTCGGCAGTGCAGTTGACCCCCCAAAACCAATGTGGGATACTAGGAGGCAGTCTCAGGAAAAGTTCATACTCTTCTTGGGAGACCGGTTTCCCGTCAATTGTGAAGGAAGGAAGAGGGGCTTTATCCATGAAATTCTAGAAAAAAAAATAAGATGCCATAAATAAAAATTCCAGATGGCTCAAACCAAGTAGTTAGCAACTACGAAAAACCAAGAAAAAAGCTTGCATTAGCCCTCACTGCCATCCGGCAAAGAAGGAAACCAAAAAATTGACGTACACCAGTTCAAAGCCGGCAGACTTTAAATTAAAATGTAGATGGATCAGCCCAATGGTCGATTGTTTGTTTCAACATATTTGAATTCAGAGAGGAATTCACTAATCGGTCATCATCACCATAAAAAACAAGACAGATAAAGTATGTAGGAAATTCAAAAACTCTGGGGAAAGAAGAAAAAAACTCCTAGAAATCCGAAACAGTAGAGGGAAGCAGAGAAAAAGTTGAAGGCGACAAAATGAATATAAAAATTGGCGATGATTACCTGAAGAAGCGAAGAGGCGACAGACGCAGAATGAAGGTTTATATAATAGAGGGGGCTCTAAGAAGTGGCAAGTCCCTGGAAAATGCAGAAGCCTTGGAAGCGAAAGTGGCGGGAAAAGAAGGAGAAGGATATGTATATAAGCGCAATCATCAAAATGTGCAAATTCGAAAAGCCAAGGCCCCAGGGCAAAAAGGCCAATGGGTACATAAAGTGATCATGACGCACATGAAACGAGTTGCACATTTAATGCGTCTCGGAAGCCCAGGCATCCAGGCGCAACATTAGGGTTCCCACGCAATGGGAAAGAGCCAGTTGGCATGTGGGAGATGGCACCAGTAGGATGGCATCATGAATCAAAGCGTCGCCTATATAGGTCGCACACCCTACCTTGGCAAATCAACAGTTTACACAAGGACAAGGTTAACTTTACCCTAGCCACGCTCACCAATGGGTTCATTCCAAAAGAGCTCGGTTGAAGGAAGCAAAACCTGGCATAATGACGCCAACCCGTCAGTGGCTCTAAAAGTCTGAGATCCTATCAAGGGAATTCCCGGACCCTCACTGTTCCAAGCATCCCGAATTAATGAAGCATCTCGCGAAGACAAGGCGAGAAATGCAACCTAAATGAAAACACGGCAAAAAACAAAAAAACAAAAAGCTACCGCGCATGAGGATGTCAAGCTAGGCTACGGACTCTTAAAGGGTACACACGCAAGAGGGTCATCTAAGATGAGTCCTGGTAAAAGCGTTATCCCCTTCATCCTAACAACAATATGCTTCCCGCCAGCTCGGACACCCGAACTACCGGGCTGGGGGGCAACTATTACGGCCCTATATATTGGGCCTGGAAGATCATATGGCCCAATAGAAAAGCCCTGCACAAAAGTCGACCTGTTACAGGAAAACACTAATCACCCACTAACCATGCCACTAATCCCGGACAGTACAAGTAGTAACGCAAGCATGACCTGGTAATGGAGCAGGAGATATCAGAACGCGGGTGCCATAAGCATTGCAGAGAGGCGTACGTGGCATGAGATGCGGCGCACAGCCTAATTGGAATAAACCCTAGAGGTAACTTTATAAATAGTGAGGTTATTCCCCAAGTATGCTCTATATGAAGGTGGAATATCACCTAGAGGAGGGTGAATACCAATTAAAAAAAATTATTTGCTTAATCGCAAATTCTTGCAGATCATTACTAGACACTAATTAAACAGAGATTTAGAAAGAAGATTGACATGAGGCAATTTATCCTGGTTCAGTCTAATCCTGACCTACTTCCAGTCCCCAAGAACTCCTTAGGATTTCCAACAACTCTTCAAGAAATACGATTACAACTTAGGGATGATCCTCACACTCATGGACTCACTCCCCCTTACTATTCGTAATCGTATACCCACAACTTAAGGTTCCACAACCTTAAGTTTTAATCAATAATGATGAAAGTGTTTAACAACTCCTCACGAGTGAATAATTAATGAACACTGAAGTGTAATAAATATCTGAAGATATTGAGAGTAATAAATGAAATGCTTGAGAATAATAAATTCAAATTGAATGCACAAAATTTTTTTTTGTTTTTTTTTTGTAGATGGCTGAATTGAATGTTCGGCCTTTTATATTCTTCGCCATCAATGCCATTGGGAGGAACCTGAAAATAGTCATTGCGTCTTGTTCAAATTTCCGTTAACCATAGCTCTGTTCCTCGTTCAACTAAGTAGACCGTTGGGACTTCATTAATTGCGATCACTTCTTTCATTAAATGTTTTGCCCGTTGAACATACTTTTGTAGAGGTATTACTAGAATAAGTAATCCTCAAGGAATGTTTCTCTCTGCTGCAATATCTCATTCTTTATGTTGCTCTGTTTTTTGCTTTCGCATTAAATGCTCTGACACATTTTTGCTTTATGATGTTTCTTAATCATACTTCATTGTAATCCCTGAAATCACTAGAAAATAGGTTAAAAGCATTTTATAATTCATACTTATTGATTCTGGAAAGCATCAGCTAAAAATCAGTTCATTTGCGAAGTCATAGATCACAACATGTGACAAGAACTCTAGTTCTTAAACATGAACTCGAGTTCCTTTGTTTTTCTTTCTGGACGTCTCAGGTCTTAATGTCAAGAACTCAAGTTAATCTGTAAGAACTCGAGTTTTCAATTCAGACACAAATTGGATCTTAAAGAACTTGAGTTCTAAATGATGAACTCTAGTTTATGAACTTGAGTTCTTTTCCAAGAACTCTAGTTCTTAGACTTCAACTGAAGGACTTGAATTTCACATATGAAGAACTCAAGTTTTCTAAATAGAACTCTAGTTCTAGAACTCAAGTTTGGTACTAAAGAACTCTAGTTCTTAAAGTTCTTTTTGATGTTTGAAACTTGTTCACTGTCAAAGGTCGCGAACTCGAATTCACTAACCAAGAACTCGAGTTCTTTATTTTGCTGATACAAGAACTTGAGTTTTAAAGCATGAAATCGAGTTCTCATTTAAACCATCGATTTACAAGTGTTTAGTTATCATCAAAACTTGTCTGAGAACTAACACTCTACATACTCTTTATTTACATCCAGTCTCACTGTGCACATACCCCACCCCTTTTGTGGCCTCCACCACCGTCGTGTACGCACAGTGATCTGAGATACGCTTTGTGATATATGCTTCCATAGATATTACAGGGCTACATTCTTCTTCCGGATACTCACACTTGAAGTATTCATTAGAATCACATTGATCCAACAGAGATTACCACTAGCTCCCTTGAGCTAGACATTTGTGTTCTTTATACAGAACAATAACCAATAAGTAAAAATCTTATTTTGATAATGGTAGGTTAGTAACTATATTTCTGTGTTATTAACAAAGAATCCATTTAATCCTAAACTTCAAGTCTAGCATAATTTTACCTAAATTCTACAATTAAATTAACTTTCTCAAGCTTAATTTAATTGAACAAATCTATCTATGTGGTGGCCAATCACAAGGAAGTATTAAGCACGGGATAAAATTAACACAGTTCTTGTTAAAAATTAAAGAGAGTAATAAGAAGTCTCAATCCTTGCAATAGTTTGGAATAATCCCAAGGCAAATTATTTAGCTATTCATAATCATCTCATCACAGCCAAATCCAGAGTCAAATAACATAATAAAAAGTATAGAGCACTCCCCAAAATGACGTTTTTCCTCTCCACTCTAACACCATCGCTATCGCTTGCTACAAATGAAGACGGGTTTACAGTATTTCTTTGTGTATCCTTTTCTCCAAAAAAATGTTAATATTTATTATCTTCAGTAAAATAGTTGAGAGTCTATCCAACTAAATCATTAGGAATAGGGTTGTACATGAACCAGACCAGATCGACCAGGTCACTAACCCGTGGTCTAGTCCGGAAGGTTGGTCGGGCTGGACATGCCAACCCGAAGCCCGATCCAACCCGAATAGAAACCCGACCACTCCCGGGTTAGGTAGACTGGGTCAGACTGGACCGGGTTAGTGGTCTAGTTGGCCCAGTCCATATTACCTTCTTTTATGAAAAACCTTTTTGTTTTTGTTTATTTTCCTAGAACCTAAAATAAATCATCAATTAATCATGTGATAACCTGCACATCAATTAATAAATCATGGGCATCAATTCGAAATCTTCAATCAATATTCATCATTCATCAATTCCATTTGACCGAAAAAATAAAACATTCATCAATTAATCAATTCCTGCACATCATTGCATCTGCCCATAGATGAATGTTGCAATTCATCAATTAAAGTAACATCAACATCAAGATCCATACATTAAATACCAAATCCATCAATAACCTGCCCTTAGATGACAAGTATCATCAAAATAATCAAAGGGCAGGTCTTTAAATATTAAATAGAGTTAAGATACTCATATTACAACCCATATTACAACCAAAGTTTGAAGTCATAAAGATCAATTAAAATCTAAAACCAGAAGTCTAGAAGGCAAAAGTCTACAATTCTAAAGATGACATAATTTAAGAAATCCATAATTTCTCACAGCAGCAAAATAAGAAGTCCAAAAGTCCATGTGTGCTTTTACAATTTTAATCAAGTTCCTCCATGGAGGTAACAGCAGCTACAACATCAGTCACACATGAAGCATCTGAAAAGATTAAAAAAAATATTATATTTTTTACAAAGATATGATAAAGTAACAAAATAATTATACTTGTTATATGGGTTGTAATATGAGTATCTTAACTCTATTTAATATTTAAAGACCTACCATTTGATTATTTTGATGATACTTGTTATCTAAGGGCAGGTTATTGATGGATTTGGTATTTAATGCATGGATCTTGATGTTGATGTTACTTTAATTGATGAATTGCAACATTCATCTATGGGCAGATGCAATGATGTGCAGGTTATCACGAAATGATGTGCAGGAATTGATTAATTGATGAATGTTTTATTTTTTCGGTCAAATGGAATTGATGAATGATGAATATTGATTGAAGATTTCGAATTGATGCCCATGATTTATTAATTGATGTGCAGGTCATCACATGATTAATTGATGATTTATTTTAGGTTCCAGGAAAAAAAACAAAAACAAAAAGGTTTTTCATAAAAGAAGGTAACATGGACTGGGCCAACTAGACCACTAACCCGGTCCAGTCTGACCCAGTCTGCCCAACCCAGGAGTGGTCGGGTTTCTATCCGGGTTGGACCGGGCTTCGGCTTGGCATGTCCAGCCCGACCAACCTTCCAGACCAGACCACGGGTTAGTGACCTGCCCAGTCTAGTCTGGTTCAAGTACAGCCCTAATGGTAACCTTTATATGCCAAGATGGAAGGAGTAAGTTTGACTCCTATGGTGATGCAATGAAGTTTGAAAGGAAAATAAGTTGTGGGTCCCACATCTTTTTCAATTTCTCTCCCATCAATGGAACCAAGTTTCTTACGGATAAGTTCCTGGTTGTCCAAATTTAGATCTAAACTACTCTTTTTTTTTTTAGTTTTCATTTTTTACATAAAAAAACCATTTTTCAAAAAAAATCTTGGTTTAAAAATTAACTTTATTTTACGTTCTCTACCCATTAAAATATTTTTAAAAAAATAAAAAGTAAAAAAAATTGAGATTTAAGAGCTTGTCCGTACAGGCGAGCTCCTTCTGCCTAAAAGATAGGTAGGGAACCTGGTTCCCCCCTCAATTGGTTTCACTCTTTATCTTCCCTTCCAATTACTTTTTCTTCTGTCTTCCATTGTTCTCTTTTTTCTTTTTCTCTTTGACCCCAAAAATGTCATCATCTCTCATTAAGTAACCACCAAGATCATCTTCAAACTCATTTCTGAAAATGCCATAGCTCCTATATACCTCTTCCTGCAACTTTCATGTATGCCATCACATTGCTATTCTTTTTTTAAAAAAGGGACCAATAGTCTGGGCAGAGTTCGAACCATGATACAAAGCTTGGATAATCCAACGTCATACCACTGTGCTACACTAGCGCTTGGTATCACATTGTTATTCTTGATATGGTTTGAAGATTGAAACAATAGTAAAATCTGGAAAAATTCAGAGGCATCAATTAATTGATCAGTTTCAACTTAAATTTTCTGAGTCGTTTTATCAAACATCAAGCCTACACACGTAAGTAGCAAAATCAACATAAACACAGATCACAGAGAAATTGGAGAAAAGTCAATGAGAAAACAGAACAGGCCATTACAGAGAAATAAGTGTGATTCAATCTCACTTACAAACATTGGCGGAAAAAGGGGGCTAGGGTGGGCCCCACCCCCCTAAAATTTACGTCTGGGTTTGCTGTATTTGTTTCCTTGAGTAAATTCTATAGAATAGAAGCCTTTCAAGTATATAATTATGTTTATGTATTTATAGCAGAAGGATATTTTAGTGTTGTTTCAGATTTGGGTTCTCTGCTTACTGCCCTCTCTGTAGACTCAAATCTGGGTGGTAAAAAAAAGTAAGATGTTATGAATATATTAATTATGTAGATGTCCATTAATCCATGAAGAAAATTCCTCTACTATAATCCAACAAGAAGTTTCATGTCCTAGTCAACAAGAAGCTTCCTCTACAAGTCAAAAGGAAGCTTCCTTTTTTTTCTTCTCTAAGGAAGCTTCCTCCTTTTGGTTTTTCTTCCTCTTAGCTTCAACTTCAAGCTTCTTGAAAGTTTATAAATAGAGGTCTTTGTAAACATTGAAAATACACGGAAATAAGAACTTCTCTCTACTCTCTGTTTCTCTAGAATTTTTCTTATTCTTGTTCTTTATTTTCATCAGTTTTATACCATGTTATCAGCACGATGGCTTATTTTTCCTTCTCCGGTGATGATGCTCTAGTTCTATTTCTCTCTAACCAAATTTGTTCATCTTTTCTATCCCTTCCTCCTTCGCCTTCAGCCACTTCGTCATTCCAATCTCAATCGCTTCTTCCAGCGAGAATGATCCTGCCAAGTCACCCGTTAAACTCGTGGAGCAGGTGAAATTATTAAAGTAGCAGAATATATGTATGTTTCGGTGCCCTTCAATATAATATAATATATAATAATAATTATAATATATGTATGTTTAGGTGCCCTTCATATTCATGAGAAAGATCCGACCCAAAAAAAATATGTATATTCATGAAAAGAAAAGGTTAAAAAACAAGAAACATAGTGCATGTTATTTTCTACAAAGGGCCCACCACATTTTCAATTATAAAACAACTAGCTTCTACACCGAAAATTATGTCTAAATTCTTTATCTAACTAATAAATAGTATGTATGTATTTCATCTGCCACCACCAATTAAAAAAAAAAAATCCTATCTCCATTTTATAATCTTTATTATAACTATCAATTCGATTTTATATTGAAAGTCTAAATTTAATTTTATCTTTTTATTGTTTTAACTTAAAATTTTACTATTGTTACCAATTTTACTAATATTTATTTTATGTTTCTAACACAATTTACTTTAATGTTACTAACATTTACTTTTACACATTTACTCTTATGTTACTGACATTTAATTTTATGTTACTAACGTTTATATTATTGTTCCTAACATAACATTTATTTATATATCTTTTATGGTGGCGACACTAATATATATTAGTGGGCTCCATTTATTTTATTATGTTTTAATTATTTACTGCTTTCTATATTTTATATATATATATATATATATATATATATATATATATATATATATATTTGCATTAGCATTTGCATCTTCTTCCTTATCTTTGGATGAGATAAGTCTCGATGTGAGTTTACTACCATTCCTATCTCATCTTTTTTATTTATTTAGCACGTTTATTTCCAATAATTTACTTTTATTTTAATTTATTTACTGCTTTATATATATCCCCCTCCTTTTTATTATTCATGGCAACGACAATAATATATATATATATATATATATATATATATATATATATATATTAGGGGGAAACATTTTCTCATGTTGTAGGAAAACCATTTTCTTATGTCACACACATATGAAATGGTGGGACCCACATATACATATATGAATTAATGTGTGTGTGTGTGTGGATCCCACCATTTTATATGTGTGTAGGAAACTTTTTTTCTCATGTAACATGAGAAAACCAAAGCCCATATATTAGTGGGTTCCATCTATTTATTTTATTATGTTTATATTTCATATTTATATATATAATTTATGTTTATCTTGAAGATAAACTGTTAAAGGCCATATATATCATGAGATCAAAATGCCATGAAAATAGAGGCATAAATTGGCCTGAGACCATAAGGAGCCATAAATTGACTAGAAGCCAAGAGATAATTTAGCTTGAAGCTAAGAGACAAGTTGACTAAAGCCAAGAGACAAATTATGAAACAATGCTTGATCCATAATTTTTGTATGCCATCAGTTGTATAAATGCCTCAAAATTGTATATTTGGCATTAAATATCTCCTTGTTCTTTAAGAGCAAATTAAAGGGATTGTGATCACCAGAAGATGGTTGTTATTCTAAAGTTTATTGTAAATAAATATATCCAATTTGCTCTTACAGTAGCAATATTGTGATTAAGTCAAGAAATATTATGAATTAATTTCTTGCCATGATCAAACAAATAAGAAAGTTTTGGATCATGAATTTCATCCAACTTCATTCCCAGAAGTGAATGAAGTAATAAATAAATTTGTGATTATGGAAATATGGTTGTAATTGTGGTGGTTCAAATTCCCACTTAAAGTAGAGAAAGATTACTTATAAGGACCACAAAAGGGAAATTAGCATAATAAATATGCTAAAATTAATGATTTACTATCATATCTTGCTCCCCATGATTTTATGAGGAATAGACATGAGAGTCCTATAATGAATAATAGCATGTTTACACCAGAAATGAAGGGTAAACAAGAGAGTGGCATTGAATTATTATTGAGGCCCTAAAAGCTTATGTATCAAATATTGAATGATACAAAGAATTTTCATTTATTGTCCTAAAGACAAATAACTGCAAAGAATTATGCCACCCAGGAGTAACAATTTTAAAGGCTAATAGTCCTGAAGACTAATTAGTATAGTTTACTCAACAAGAGGCCAATGTTTAGACTATATTTGGTAGTATAAATTTAAGGTTCCGTAAGAGCTATGAGAATATAAATTTGATTTAAGGCTCCAGAAGTTTTGTTATCTAAAGGAACAAAAATATGCATTGATTATGTATTTTATTCTACCAAGTATAAGTATAAAATGAAACTTGTTAAGTTTCAAAGATATCTACAGAAATGGATATCAAGATATGCTATTGTTAACCTAAAGTTCACAAATAATAATACTAGAGTCTATAAATGCAAACTAGAAATATGTTAATACAAACCAAATATTTGACAATGTAAACTGGAAGTTTACTATCAATGAGATATTAAAGAGGCAATGAGCTACAGAGAAATATATATGCCCATAAGGTAATATGATACTTTCTTTTTGTTGTTATTGTTATTTAAATTTATTGTAATCACATATCATAAATATGTTGTCATAAGTATTTTCTCCTAAAAAAAATCATGTGTGATTTTAAATCTACATGATTCTAAATTATTTTAATCATGAATATCTTTATATGTGGTGGACTATATATATTTTGTATATATATAAGTAAATTGAAGTATATTATTGATGAGTAATTAGATTTAATAATGTTATTTATATGGTAGTTCTTGAAGAACTAACATAGATTTTCTTTTAGAATTTTAAAGGAATTGAAAGTGTTTTGAAAATCAAGATATAAAGAAAGTATGTTTATATATAACTCACACTTGAGGGGGAGATTTGTTTAAAAGCAAGTGTGAGTTAGAATACAAGTGTGAGCTAATTTTTGAAAAGTTATATACTTCTCACACAAAGCCTAAAAGATCTTCCAAAGTGGATGTCAAATTGTGATTGGTTGAGATATGTGTTATAGTAAACCATAAGTTTACTGAATATAAACATATTTATTATTGGCATAACTTGTTTGATCATCTGAGTCATATATATAATGCAAATTATATTATGTATTGACATCCATTGAAGAACCAGAAGATTATTCATGAATAACCAACATATTATTATGTGCTGCTTGTTCTCAATAGAAATGAGTATGAGAATATCATTGGTCATGATTGATAATGGATATCTGGAAATATATCAAACAGTATTGGGCCCATTGAAATAACATGTGAACCATACAATTAAAAGATACATATATAAAGGTTACATGTGAGATTATTAGCCTGCAACCTGAAGTTTGCAGTGATGTTTGCAACCTGAAGTTTGCATGTTTGATGTTTGAATAAATTAAGCACGCAATTTCCAGATTGATTGATCCAAAAATCATGTATTAAAGCCTCCATAAATTACTATGAGAACAATGTTATATATTGGTATATTTGCAGCAATTATATAAGCTAACAAAATTCTCCCAGTAAAATTGGCTTTTGATTAGGAGCCTAATTAATTCCATCTTAAAGGTTTGAATGTGCAATGTTTATTAATCCATCACGATGCACATAGATGGATATACAAAGAAAGTTGAGATAAATGTTGTGTAAGGATCTCCTTCTTCTTGTTTGTATCTAAATGAAACAAAATGATGTTTCTATAGGATACTTACGGATTTAGGAAACTTATACAATATGATTAGTCAATTTGATATTTGATATTTTTTTCTCAACATGAGGGGGAGAAATTGAATAGTTGAGTAGCTGGAAAAGAGAATACATGGAATGTATTATTACCATTAAGTATATATCCTTGACTAAAGAAGTATGAACCGGAAGTTCATCAGGGTATGCATTCATGTAATATTTTCTAGATAGAGTTACTGACCCATATTCCAACTGAAAATCCTCCAATACAAATTAGACATACTTGAAGCATGAAAACTATTCGGTTCTAAATATAAATATGGAGCATATTATAAAGATGATCATATTAAGGAGGTGACATAATTAATTGAAAAAAACCTCAAGAGAGATTCAAGTACCTGAATAATATTGATAAGTTATGTCGAATTGGAAAAATGGAACCGAATAGATGAAGTTGTCGACAATAATTTTGAGAATGATATCACGTAATCAAATAAGGATATTATATGTCACAAGAAGTTGACATAAAGATGATTGACCAAGAGGATTAAGTGAAAATGAAAATGATGCAAATATAATAATATTATGATAGTTATGGACCAGAAGTCCAAAATTTGTGATATATGAATGATTATATAAAGATTTTCACAAAGTATAATATGATTATGATGAGATATATGATTTTGTGGTGGAAACAATAATTTTGTATATCTGACAGTTCATGAAAGAAAAATTATGCGTCTGTAAGATATTGTTATAGCCTATGTTATGGCTTAGTAAATTATGAAGATTGGATTATAATCTTCAAATGGATCCAAAAGTGACAGAAGCACATGTCCTTGAAGGACGTAAGGTACCAGAAGCACAAGCCCCTGAAGGACTCAAGATGCTAGAAGCATCAAATTCTTGAGAATAATCAATTAAATAAGTTCATATATTGCATGAAGCATTTATAGTGCATGTGGTATCATTATTTGAATGAACATTTATTAAAAGTTTTATATGCACATGTATATTTATGAAAATTTAGATATATTTTAGTATAATTTTACTTGAAAGATTTAGATCTTACAAATATACAATGAATAATCAGAATGGGCAGTACACAATCAGACTGGACGTTTCTATAATTGTTCCATAGCGAACAATAATTGATGACAGAATGAAAGATATACTCAGAAAGACATTGAAGCAATGTTATCATCAAGGGGAGTAATACTGATATTGTCAACAGGGGGAGTCGATACATGTTGTACTCTTTTTCCCTTATCTAGGTTTTGTCCCAATGGGTTTTCCTAGAAAGGTTTTTAATGAGGCAGCACTGGATAGTATATCAATAAATGATGTACTCTTTTCTTTGGCTAGGTTTTTATCCCACTGGGTTTTTCCTAGTTAAAGTTTTTAACAAGACATATTTATAATGGACATCCAAGGGGAAGTGTTATGAATATATTAATTATGTGGATGTCCATTAATCCAAAAAGAAACTTCCTCTACTACAAGCCAACAAGAAGTTTCATTTCTTAGTCAACAAGAAGCTTCCTTAGCTTCCTCTACAAGTCAAGAGGAAGCTTCCTCTTTTGGCTTCTCTAAGGAAGCTTCCTCCTTTTGGTTTTTCTTCCTCTTAGCTTCAACTTCAAGTTTCCTGAAAGTTTATAAATAGAGGTCTTTGTAAACATTGAAAATACACTGAAATAAGAACTCCTCTCTACTATTTCTCTGTCTCTTTAGAATTTCTCTTATTCTTATTCTTTATTTTTATCAATTTTATAACATAAGAGACTATTAAAAGTTGTTATTTTGGATCAACACAGTGAATTGACAATGACAATTGGTATTGACATTAAAATCTTTTACAAGATGAATGAAAAAATAAAAAAAAAATGCATGTACATGAAAAAATAAAAAATTCTAAAAAGTTATAGAATAATTAGACAAGGCTAAGAAGAAATTGGAAAATCTATCACTTACCCTCTTATTGATAGATTTATTAGAATTGTACTTACTCTTCCAGTTTCTACAATAACTACAGAAAGATATTTATCTATTATGAAGATAATTAAGAACATGTTTCGAAATAGAATGAAATACTAATTTGTTGATGATTCTTTGATTACATACATTGAAAAAGAAATAATTTTGAGTTTTAGCACAGATTTAATTATAAATGAGCTTAACAATATAAAAGCACATAGAGTAAAAATTGATTTTTAATTTCTATAATAGATTTTTTTTCAATTTTTTGTATATTAGGTATGTATTGTATTTCAAATACTTTTAGTTATCATATAGTATTTTTTATTTTCACCCTGTCATTAAGATTATTGGGTCCGTCAATGCTTACAAACAACTGGACTGCTGTTCTTGATGGGGCTTTGCTTGATTTTTCAAGTCTATTTGTTGTGCAAGTCTGGAAAATAGCTGCTAGGGTTACCTTGAAAGACGGCTCTATACATGGTTTGACCATTTCCACCGGGAGCTTTCATAATCTTTCTGCTATTAGAAGCACCGCCACTACCGACCAGATCCACATCCATGTATAACAGTAGCGACAAGAACAAGCAAACCTCCGATAACTAAATGCCTAACCTCAACTTTTTCTTTAGCGGCAACAATCAACTCTCCTAACAAATCCTTAATCGTCTCACACAAATTTCTAGTGCTCTTGTACCAATTCATGTTTCTGGCGCTCTCTAACAAATTTTTTGTGCTCCCAGACTAATTTACATTTTTGAAAGTGGGCTATAGAAGACAAGACAAGAAGTTAATTGAAAATGAACATAAAGAGAGAAACCAATTGATGGAGAGGGAAATTGTAAAAGATGTAGGATCCACTGCTTATTCTTCTTTCAAACTTCGCATGTTACTGTATCTGGTCAAACTTTTCCCCCCAACCCTGGCATATCAGAGTCAACGTAGCACAACTTTAACGTAATTGTCATATTAGCTCACTTAAAAATTGTTTACTGACACATTTGTATCCAACAAAAGACAATTTTGTTGGGTGCTTAAAATGCAAAACATTATTGCTATGTTTAAACCTTCACCCCCTTTAACAATTCCCTCTATCTAGTTTAACCCTTATTTAAGAAATAACGTTATGACTAATATTAGAAATTATTATTGTTTTTCTATCATGTAAGTTGTTGTTACTTTTAGTATAGCCAGAAGCCATACACATGTGATTTCATATTATGAAATTATATGGCTAAGAATCATATCATTTTGAAATAATATGCAAGAAGTTATTCTTATATTGAAATTATATGGCCAGAAGCCATATAAATTCTATTTTCTATCTTATTTATTGGTTCAATGGCCATAAACCAAAAAGCTATAATTTTTATCTTGAGATCAAATGACCATATGTTTATGATATTCATATGGGGTATTTATTTATTTTGAATGAAAAGGGATTCAATAAAAAATGGTCAAAGAATATACAACAACAGAAGAGTCATGGAAAATTACAAAAGAAGATTAAACTTAGCAAAACAGTTCTGAGTATGTACAACTAGAGATTTAACATCACTATTACAAAAAATAAATACTACTTCCCCAAAATACGTCCTTATTTTAAAAAAGGAAGTAAAAAGTAAAGGTAGAGACTTATGGTGCCCTAAATATAAATTTAGGTCGCAAAAAATTAATTTTAGGCGCCTTAAATAAGTTTAGGGCGACTAAAATATATTTTAGGCGCCCTAAACTTATTTAAGGCGCCTAAAATTAATTTTTTGGCGCTAATTATTTATTGGTGCCTAGAGAATTTCCTGAAAAAAATTTGGCGACTTAAAATTTTTAGGCATCCTATATTTAAATATAGGACACCTAAAGTCCTTTTTTTGAAACTTTTGGGCGTCCTATATTTAAAAATATAACACCTATATTTATTTTTTGGCGCTTATTATTTATTGGCGCCTAGAGAATTTTTTGAAAAAAATTTGGCGGTATATTTAAAATTTTTAAGCATTCTATATTTAAATATAGGACACCTAAAGTCCTTTTTTTGAAACTTTTGGGCGTTCTATATTTAAATATAGGACATCTATATTTATTTTTTGGCGTTTATTATTTATTGGCGCCTGCCTAGAGAATTTTTTGAAAAAAATTTGGCGGTATATTTAAAATTTTTAGGCGTCCTATATTTAAATATAGGACACCTAAAATCCTTTTTTTGAAACTTTTGGGCATCCTATATTTAAAAACAGGACGCCCTATATTCATTTAGCTTTTCTATTAAGGTTAAATTCTTATTTAAGGTGCTCATTCTCCTTGCTTCCGCAGAAAGGTTGGGTCGAGAGAGTGAGAGTAAGAGGCTGAGAGTTTCAGTGAGAGAAGGAGAGAAACCGAGAGAGTGAGGAAGGAGGAAGAAGAAGATCTCCTACACATAGTCTTCGTCTTCATCATTATTGTCACAAGCTCCTCCTCTTCTTCTTCTTCAACCCTTCAAAAGCAATGTTTTCTCCTTCTCCTTCATTCTTCTCAGTGTTTCGCTCCCCAAAGAGATCACCCAAACACACCAAGAAGAGTAAGCTTGAACAAAGAGTTGACTATTATGGAGCAGTGGGTCCCTCCATTGCCATTATTAAAAGTTTCTAATAGTGGATGAAGAGAAAGTGATATGCAAAGAATGAGAGAAGTTGGTGATATTGAAGTTGAAGAGGCTTGTAGAAGGTTCGAGAAGCATCTAGTGGAGATGATAGTGGAAGAAGGGAAGACGAAGGACTTGAAGGATGTGGAGGAGCTTCTGCGTTGTTGGAAGAAACTCAAGTGCCCTGTGTTTCCAGATATGGTGTTTTGATTTTTTTTAAAAAAAAAAAAAGAATTAAGGCGTCCTATAGTTCAAATAGGACGCCTTAAAAAGGTATCCTATATTAACTATAGGACGTCTTATATATTACTACCCCTAATTAAATGTTCTTCTTAAAAAGGACGTTTATTACCTCTAATTTAGGACGTTTTTGACCTTTTTTGTAATAGTGCATAAGCCACAATCCTATATGCAGTGAACATTTCATTAGTAAAGACTCTTCAGTTTCGGGCATCACAAAGCTTCCTACATGTGAGGCAAATACCTATCTTCCAAGAGATATGTAGAGATGTGGACTAGATGATTAGACGCAGCCAACTTTGAATGTTCAGTCAAAACAAAAATCGGCACTGAGGTCTGTAGTAGGATTTTCCTCCAAATCGATGAGGCCAAAGAACATCCTCTAAAAACATGATCTAGACTTTCAGTATCAGCTTGACAAAGAGAGCAGAGCTTATTCGTTGTCATTCCCCTTCTGAAACGTTCCTCATTAGTTAACAACTTCCCTTTTAAAAGCATATAAGTAAAAGGTTCGAACCCATTGCGCCGTTGGGAGTTTCCACATCTTGAACCATATGTGATCGGATTCATTCCAGTTTAAAGATTCCAGGGCTTTGTAAGTAGATTTTATGGAGAAATTCCCTTTCGCAGTTAAGTTCTAATAGCAGGAGTTGGGCTGAGGAGCTTTCAGGATTGCTATGGAGGAGATATCCTTAAGCATGTCAGGAGGTAATCGATGTTGGAATAAGTTCCAATTCCAAGAGCCATCTTCATTCACATAGTCAGTAATAACTTTTGGGTGATCATGCTTAGGAATGGGGGAGAAATATATGTTTTTTAGGGGACTATAGTCACTCACCTAATAGTCTGTCCAGAAGTGAACCCGTCGACCATCATCTGGGTTCCATTTGATGTGAAAAGAGGTATCTTCCCATAGTTTTAATAAGGACCTCAAGAGGTCGGACATATGAGCTCAGTGGGTTACTTCCCCTAAATCGGATACTACATATTTTGATATCATAATTTCCAGGCCAGCACCCATTATACACTAAATTTTATAATTGGATGGCCATAAGCCTCATCTTGTTTGATAATGGTTCTTTTGTAAAAGTCCACTTTACGATTTAAATCATAGTTTATGAAGGAAATTTGTGGCACTTTGATTAAAGTCCTGAAGGCTTTTGATAAAATATTGAATGACATAAAAGAATTTTGCAATTTTGAAAAATATTAATACTATATAGTGTCCTGAAGACTAATTACTAATAAAGAATAATGCCACTAAAAAGTAACAGCCCCAAAGACTAATTAGCTTATTTATTTTTGCTATGATCAAATTAAAAGAATTATATCACTCATGAGTCTCTACTGAATCTATATAAGATAATGACTATTTCAAAGCTATAAATAATATAGGTCAGAAGGCCAATGGTTAAAATATCTTATACATCATATGAAGCCAATAACTAATGTTAATTCACGATTTTGTTAAAATGACTCATGGCACAAAAGGCCCTAATGGCATCTAATTGTGGTCCCGCAACTAATACTTGTTGAAATTTCCATTGCGAAAAAAAGAGATAAAATCTCTAAATTTAATATGCATATGAGCAATATAACAACCACGTATATACTACGAATAATATAGCCCTAAAGGCTAATGGTCCATATACCAAATTGCAAGTGGTTCAGGCATAGCACAATATATTTGAAGAGATTCTTGTAAAGTCCTGAAGACATAATGTTTGCAGAGATTTATATCATGGGAAAAGTAATTAAGATTCTCCAAACTTGCTATGTTTGCTTGTGCTATGATCATGTGTGGTCAATTCCTGAAGTAATCAAAAAAAAATGAGGATTGATTAATGCTCTGAAAGAACTAGAGGCATTTAGCTTAATTAACACTAAATATATATCTATATGTCTAGAAGGCTACATGATTGGTCAATAAATATCTTTGTGCCCAGAAGGCTACATAATGTTTATCTATTAAAGTAATTTACTTTATTATGATATTTGAGTGCTCTAACAATTTTAATTGCTTATTGTCTTTATAATCAATATGCCCTTGCAAGAGTAACATTGAAACATAACTTTGATAAGGTATGTTATATTTGTCCTCACATTTTCCTCAAATTTTCTTTATTTCAATTTAGCTCTTTGTAATGTGATCTCTATGATGTTTGATTTTAACTCTTATGAATCTCTTCAAATCGATTTTGAATTTATAAATTCAATAAATAGGTTTTGGGATGTTATAGAATTATATAAAAGGAATAATTTTTTTTTCCATAAAGAGATATTGAATATACAGAAAAGACAGTTCCTGAAGAACTATATAATGATACAACAACATATATAGTCCTAAAGAACTATGTGGCAGTTCCTAGAGAACTTTAGTAACTAGAAAGAAATATTATTAATATAGTTCTTGAAAAACTAATAACAGAGTAGATACAACTCTTGAAGAACTAACATAAGAATAAGAAAAAATATGTTTGTATAACTCACATTTGAGGGAAAGAATGTTAGAATACATCTGTGAGTTTCATTGGATGAAGATTGCAATCTATCATATATTATAGAAATTGAAAAGTTATTACAGTAAACCAAAAGTTTGTTGATCTAGACAAATTTACTGTTGGTGTTGGTGTGACTAATTTGATCATCCAAGTAACATAAATGATGCAACTTATTAGATATTATATATTGACATACATTAAAGAATCATAAGATTCTTTATGAATGGGCAACATATTATTAAGTGTTGCTTGTTCTCAAAGATTATTAACTATGAGAATATCACCAGTTGTGATTTGGGATGGATCTGAATTTCTGAAAATATATCAAAATCATATATAAATTTCCTTGGTATGTAAACCATACAAGTATTTAATAAATTTGATGGACACACCCACGAGATGGTTACTTATTTGCAACCTAAAGTTTGAAAAGTTGTTTACATAAATTATTATGGTGCACAGTTCCCAAGCTATATGATCCATAAAATGATCTAGCAAAATTATACATCAAATCCTCCATATGTAACTTGATCAAAATTTATGACAACACAATTTTCATTTTAGTGTTGGGATTATTGATTTTTGAGAACCCAATTTTCAAAATTTATGAGAACACAATTTTCAATTTTTATGAGAACACAATTTGGATAAAGATCAAAATCCTCCATAGTACATAAATGCATCAAGCTAACAAGGTATTATAAATTCTCCCATTATAATTGGCTTTTGGTCACAAGCCAAATAATTTTCTTCTTAGAATTTTGATGTGTAAATCTATCTTATTTTTCCACCATAGTATTTCACATAGATGGTTATTCAAAGAAAGCTGGGATAAATGTTGGGTAAGAACCTTTTTTCTCTTGTTTGTCTCCAAATGTAACAAAACTATGTTTCTAAAGGAAACAAATGGATTTAATAGACTTATACTGCATAATTAATCTTAAATATATAAAAGTAGAGCAGTAAGCATCTACCTAATTAACAGATCAGCAAAATAACAGTTTTAAAATATTAAGATAAAAATAAAATAAAAAACAAAGCGGTTATGAAATATGGATAATGGATAAGGTAGTTACACAATATTTTGTTAATTAATAATAGAAAGCAAGGCGGTTATGAAATACGGAAAATTAGGAAGTTGGATAATGAGAAAGGTAGTTATATAGTATTTTAAAATTGTTCTATTATTTTATCAATTAATAATGGAGATTAATAAAATAAAAACAAAGCGGTTATGAAAAGTGAATAATAGAGAAGGTAGTTACACAATATTTTATAAATTAATAATAAAAAAAACAAAGCGGTTATGAAAGACGGAAAATGGGGAAGATGGATAATAAAGAAAATAGTTATATAATATTTGAAGATTATGTTACGAAAGTATTTCTATTATTTTATCAATTAATAATGGTGCTTATAAGTACAAAATATTTAATTTAATATTTTGATTATTCCTTTAGAAATCTAAATAAAAATCAAAGTTGTTATTGAAGAGAGATAATAAGAAAAATATTTATATAGTATTTTGTATACTAATAATAGGGATGGTGGATGCAAAATATTTAGTAAATATTTATTTTATTTTTTTATTATTCTCTTAAAAATCTAACTGATTTTTTATATAACAACATAATAATAAATATCTACCTGCACATAGCGCAGGCTTCGGCTAGTTGATTATAATTCAATAAAGCTTTCCCAACATGAGAGAGAGAAAATGACTAGCTGAGAAGAGATTATATCGAATGCATATAACATAGATCCTCAAATATAATAGTATGAATCAAAAGTTTATCAAATATTGCATTCTTAATAAATTACAACATCTTTTAGATGCAATTACTGACCTAAATGAGAATTCTAACATATCATGTTCCAGTTGAAAAATGCTCCAATTGGTATAAATGAAAAATGAGATATCTCTGAAGTATGAGAGAATTATCAGTTCCAAAAGAAAAGAAAAGAAAAGGGAGCAAATAATCAAGAGGATAATATTGAGGAGGTAAGAATTGAGACATAGCTCTTTGTAAGATCCCCGAAGAGGTTCAGATACTTGAAAACAATAAAGAGATCTCAATTAGTTATGTCAAAAGAAAAAGAAACCCAAAAAATAAAGTTGTCGACAATGGCTTTGATGATGGATTTGGCTTCCATCCTTTCCCTTCACTTCCTCTTCCTATCCTTTTATTTATCTCAGCCGTTGGATTGAAATTTGAAAGGTATAGATTTAATCTTTTATAAAAATATTAATAAAATATTAAATTATTAAAAACTATTTAAAAATAATATTTTTATAAAAGATTGAATCTAAACCATTTAGATTTCAATCTAACAACTAAGATGAAGAAAAGGATGGGAAGAGGATGGGAGCCAATCCCTTTGATGATAATATCATTGATCAAATGAAGATCTTCTGTATAAATATGTCATGAGATATAGATATAAAGATAGTTGGCCAACAAAAAATAAAAGGCGCAACATTCAACATCTTAATGTGAAATTGTGCATTTCTAGCTTGAGCACCCAAAGTGTAATATCAGTATTGTATAAATAGGTATTCTTGTATGAAAAGGTGGAAATACACTCACAATACTTTTCACATAAGTTCAATATTGATAGACATTATCTTGTGGTGGATAAAATTTGCATATGCCTTGTTAATTTAGAAGCTTGACAATATATGAAATTTTGATATGCATCTTAAAAGAACATGATTATAACTTGTGACTCACTATATTGTAAATTATATATGAATTCTAAAAGTATTTAAATTTAGGAGTACATATATATGGAAAATTGCTATCCTTATAAAATCCTTGAAGGATTAAATACATGTATGGATTTAGATCTAAACAAATAATAGTCCTGGAAAGATTCAAGTTGCCAGAAGTATATGGTCGAAGTATATGAAACTCCCTAAAGGATTCAAGTTGGTAGAAGCACACAATTCAATCAAGGTCTTTATATGGTTTGAAGCAACTAGGTGCATATGACATTATTGATTCAAGGGTTAAGGTGCAAAAATACACATAAGCTTTTTCCCCAGGAGTAAAAATACACATAAGCTTTTTTTTTTAGCAAAAATACACATGTGATTATCATTTTAGAACAAAAGTCACATCACAAAGTTAAGTCACTGTTCACCGTGATGAAAGAGAAAGAGATGAAGTGAACAGTAACATAACAGCGGTGAACAGTGACTTAATGGTGAGATGTGACTTTTGCTCCAAAATGGTAACCACGTGTGTATTTTTGCTCCAAAAAAGCTTATGTGTATTTTTGCTCCTGGGAAAAAAGATTATGTATATTTTTGCACCTTAACTCTTGATTCAATAAATGTTTATTGAAGGAAGGATATAAAATATCTATTCTGCCCATGTATTTTTACGAAAACATCCGAAAGAGAGCATACTATAATTACAATAGATATTGAAGAGTTTAAATATTTTTGGAACTCTTAACGAGTTTGCAAAAATTGTGAATTGCTTAACCTCTTGAAGAGCTTGCAAAAGGTATGAATTGATTAAACTCTTGAAGAGCTTGCTAAAATTAAGAATTACTATTAAAGAAAGCATTTGAAATAAAAGATTTGATAGGAATAAAATGTTTTTCTATAGAAAAATGCTTGGTCTAGAAGTACCGTGTCTTTAGACCTTGAGAAGGTGATGAAGAAATATTTGGTCTAGAAGCATCATATCTTAATGTAATTATAGCACTTATATGTATCAAGCACACATGACTTGATATATTATTTGCTTATTAGCATAATATAGTTATTTACCAACACAAAGACATTGGAATGGACTACAACAGAAGAGAGTGAAATTGTTATCCAGCAAATACTTTTCGATCAAATCTAACCATGAAAGGAACTTAATTTATTTTAAATTTGTAATGCATATGTAAATCTTTTTAATAAGCAAATTTGATTCAAGAGAATCATTTTTTGTAGTTATGAAGATTTTAGAACCAAGAATGATTTTGGGCTCTGTTTTGTTACTGAGAAAACAAATTTGATTATTACTTTACACGATCCTAATTAACGCCGGGGAATGGAAAATTGGTTTGGAGAAGATTGAAGAAAATGATGACCTTTGTTTCATCAGTGGCGGCAAGGTGCCTAAAGCGGCGACTTTCATTTTCCATCGGGAGAGAGAGAGAGACGTGGTATAAGGAGGGTGACTTATATCTCACTTCTTGTTTTTCTTTTCCTTTTTTTTAGTCCATAATTAATGGTATTATTAAAAAATAACCAATATTTAAATATTCTCAATGGGGTCATTAACCTAATTTAAGATTTGTTAGGTTTACCGGCCTTACATAAGATATTCCTATTTCAATTGTCTTTATATAAGATTTTCTCTAATAAATATTCATTTTTCTTTATCCTTCTCCCTAATTATCCCATAACATAGCACCATTTATAAGTCATAAATGGTAATATGGTATTACTTCTTTGAGAAAATTTGTTATTATTTTAAAGAACAAAATATTAAAATACAAATATCTAATTACAAAATTAACTCTAATCAAACTATCAACATTTTCTCCTCAAGTGCGTCTTTAAATTGAATTGGATTTTATTTAGATATTGAGATTCCTATTGGCAATTTATTTAGGGATATATTGTTTAAGAGTTTAAAATTTTACTCTCTTTTTTATAACATTCCCTTTGTTTAAGTTTTTCCCCATGAAAAAATACATATTTTTAAAGAAATATATTATAAGATTTTTTTTTGTGATTTTTATAATTTTTTATAAATAATCTAGATCTAAAAAGAAGTGGATTTCTAATTATTTATATATTTTAGAAGTTATTTTAATTTGGATAATTTTTAAAATAATCTGATATGTACGAGAAAAATATCATAAAAATATTGAGTTGCATACGTTTTTTTTTAATCAAAATTTATAAGGAGATATCATCAAATTTGATAACTAACCCTGAAACAATAGTGAAAGTTGTTTCAAATTTTAAAATTTATATTTTAATTTTTTGGTGAACGAAAATAATTACAATTTTTAATATTCTTATTAAATAAGTTTATATGAGCCCATTTATTTTTTAATTATTCTAAATATAAATTAAATATTTTAATAACAAAGAAATGATTCATTTGATATTACAAATTTGGAAAAAATATCAATATTAAAATTAAAAACATCATACACTTTTTTTTTGAAAATATTTAATTTTAAAATAATCATTTATATTTAATTAGTGTTATAATATTTATTTATGTTTTATATTAACATAGTTATATATATCATCACATTTATTATCTCTTTCGACAATTAAAAAACATTTATAATCTCTTCTTTTTGTTGTTGGTGCCAATATCACATTTATCATCTCGCAATATGCACAATTTTGTCAAATAAACTAAAGTATTTTGTTGCGCCCTTGAAGTATTTATTCAGGGGTGTCCATCACCATAAAACACAATTTTGTTCAATTTTCCCTAACACAATTTAAATAAGTTAGGGTATTGGACAAACAAGAAAAAAAAAAACTCTAGGATATTAGATGCACATAAAAATAGTCTAAATTACTAGATACATCTGAAAAAATACTTCCCAATATTAGGTGCATCCGGAAAATATTTCAGTGTGTTAGGTGCGTCACAAAATTTTTTAAAGCATTGGATGCATCTAAAAAATACTTTAGGGTGCTAAATGCACATTAACCTGAAATAAATTACTTATTTGCTATATTAAAAGTTGGAAAAATATTTAAATTAAAAATATCAAACTTTTTTTCTTTGAAAAAGTATGTGTTTAATTTATATACAATTTAAAATAAACTATGGTATTAATATTAGGAAAAAGTGCAACCAAGTCTTAATCAGCAAACTTATAGTAATCAGGTCCTTCAAAATTATCAAGTTACAGGGAAGTCTTAAGAGACCTAGGTGCTATTAATTTTAAACTTAAAAGTATAATTTTGCCTAAGGACAAATTTAAAACAATCAATGCCAATTTACACATCAAGAAGAGACTAAAAAAAATAGTTTAAAGGAAAATACAACTAACACATGTTAATCCTCTCTTGCATAATCTCTTAGTGCTTGTGTGTAGTCATATACATTCTCTCTTACATGCACTTGCACTTGACCATTTTATCTATTGAATTTAATAAAATGTTCTACCATTTCATCATATATAAGGTCTACAAGGGTTGTTGCATTAAAGGTTGCGAGAATTCCAAATGTATTCGTCATCTTTTTTGTCACTATGTAGATAAAAGTTGTTATTAGCAACCACATGTGCAACATTAACAACTTTAAAATACTGTATTAATGACATGTTTCAAAATAACATAACAAGGGTTATAAATATATAAAGCTTCATTCTTTCCATTTATCTAAGTCTAATCATGCAAAAATATAGCACAATCTCTACGAGAAAATTCTGTACCATCTCACACACATTCAATAAAATAACAACATAAATAATAAATGCCATATACAATTAATAACAATTGAGTGCTCTAAATTGGTCATTGTTTATTTTAAACTTATCATAATTAACAAGGAGCAAAATTGTACTTTCATATTTAGAATTAAATAGCACATAGGCTCCTTAGAATGTTATTGCAATTTGAATATTTTGAGGCACTCTGATGCTATTAAGTTTGTTAATTAGAACCTGATCATAATTTTTCAATAATATTAGGGCTCCTTATAATTTTATTGCAATTTGATTATTTTGAGCACGAAAGTCACAAGATCAAGTACTATGTGTTGTCCTGTGTACTTCGATAAAAAAATTATGTATACCCATATCATCACATTTATCTATTATCTAATATCTAATATTATTTGCATTTGTTTCGTACAATGTTAATAAAAAATTAATTATTACTACTCCTAATTAATAAATAAAAAAAGACAAAAGAGCCCGCCGTACGACCAGTTCCAACAAGTCCGAGCAAAACCCAACTGGAAAATGGCATTTGGCAAAATCCCAATGGTCCCTAGCCCACCATTCACAAGAAAAGTCTTTCTTCATCTTTGATCTTTCTAAACACGAAGCACACAAGCAGGCACGTTCTTCTCGTTCTCTTTACCCTTTGAGATCCTCTTCTTCCTTCTTCCAGGTTTTTCAACTTCAATACTGTTTCCATCCTTTTCTTTTGGCCGTTGAGCTTGATTGGTTTTCCTCTTTTCTCTGCTTTTGACCCTTCTTCCACTCACACTAGAAGAACTGTAATTTTTTTGGTTTGAATCCCGAAATCCCCAACACACACAGCTCATATTTGCTGCTAATTTTCCTCCTCTCTTTCAGTTTTGGACGGATTAAGTGAAGAAAATGCCGTCTCAGACCCTGCCCATTACGAATCGACCTTTGTATCCTTCGTCTGCTTCTGCTGCTACAATGTTAATTAAGCCCACGGATGATGATGATCCATCTGCGAGTCTCCTTGTTTCTTCCCGATTTGATGAAGAAGGTGTTGCCACCATTAAGCCCCTTCTCTCGCGCTCTTCCAGTTGTTCTTCTACTTCCAGTATTTCGAAGGGTAATACTGGAAACTTTCACCAGAAACGACGCCGTCGTACCGCTAGTGAGAACTCCTTGTCGTCTTCCTCCAGCGGCGGTAGTCGCCTATCTGCGTTGGGCGAGGAAGTTTGCCATGCTGCTTCGGAGACGTATTTAATCACTCGCTTGGGTTTGAAGTTGTTACGATATCTTGGGTACAATTTTCTTCTCTTGTTTTCCTTAGTTCCTTTATGGACATTGGGTTCATTAGCATTGTATCCTGTTCATCTATAGTTTTAGTGTTATTGTCAGGGATGCCATTAGTAATTCGTACAGTACACTGATATGAAAAATCTTGATTTTTACCTGATAAACATCTGGCTTATTTGTTTGTTATTGTGAGTTTATATACTTTGTTATCCATAGTGTTCATTGGTAATCCATGTGGAGATCTTTTATGTGTCATCGATGAGCAGAATTTTCAATCCTATGGTCCTTGTTTGCTATAGCTGAGAAAAAAACAGACGGTTCAGGGCAGAAAAAGCAGGATCAGATTGTCAGTTAGTGTCTGAAGCATTTATAGTATTTTACGTGCAAGGTTCTTATCTCTTATTTCTTTTTAGTAGCATGTTCGGTTCATAATTTTTAAATTCTGTTGATCATGGCTTATCTTTGCTGTTCAATTGACCAAATTTGGGCATAAACTGTATTTTTTAACGGTGATATACCATTGGTTGAACTCTAAGATACTCTTTCCTAAGCCAAGAGGAAAGCAGTTGAAGAAACCGATTAAGACCCAAATTGATGGATGTAGATATTTGCTTTGAAACTTTGGCCATGTAAAAGAAATATGAATAAAAAAAGATTCTACAACCATTTACAATAGTCATTCTCCTTTGGTCATAATATTTTAAATCACTTTGCACATTCTATATATGCACAGTTGGCTTGGCCAATATTAGGTAGTTAGACGTCGCGAAAGGTAGCGCATGTTGAGAAACATAACTGTAGCTGCTGTGCTTGATAATATAAACCATATGTAACTGCTCAAAGATACAGCTTACAACATTATGGAATTCATTACTGGTGACTAAAAATGTAATTCTCTATCTACTGATGTTTGCTCTGCATGTCTATCTTCTCATACTTGAGTTTTACATGTTCTCTGATCAATTTATTTCGTTTCAGGGTAGGCTATAGATGGATTACCAGGTTTCTTGCCCTTGGTTGTTATTCAATGCTTCTTTTCCCAGGCTTTGTCCAAAGTATGATTTCAGTGATCAATCGCATCTTTCTCATACATATATGTCCACTTTCGAATGCATCGAAATTGTTCATCAATGCACTTTGTGATAGTATTAGTTTGTTTCTTCTGTTTTGTAGTTGGATTTTACTATTTTTTTTCCGGAAATGTATGCAGAAGCGTAGTCTATGGAGATAAACCACGGAATAGGTAGGATTTATTTATGTTTCCTCTCTGCATTTAAATAATTTCTAGACAATGTGTAATTTCATTGGTTTTGTATTAATAATTTGTTTTCTTTTGAAGACTTGACTTGTATATGCCCAAAAATAATGATGGTCCAAAGCCAGTTGTTGCCTTTGTTACTGGTGGAGCTTGGATTATTGGGTATGTGAGGTGTTCTTGTCTATTTGTTGGGTTAAATTTGCAATTTAATGAAAATTCGTATTAGAAGACAATGATGTTATTTTCTGATACAGAAAGTATTTCCTTTATTCACTGTCAGATGCTTGTGTGGGATTGTGAAATCATAACTTTGTCTTGTTAAGATAACATCTCTCATGCCAAAGGTTTGCTTTGGGATTGTGGATGGAATTTGATAAGATGCTCAAATGATAATAAGAGAAATAAAATAAAAGAACCTCTAATAGGGAAAAGAGGGAAAAAATCTCTCTCAACTCTTCCTCACCATCAGAATTGCTGTATTCTCTTGCTTTAAAATCATGAATATGAATCGTATTTGATGCTCGCTGCTTCTTGATGGTAATGAGAACGTGTTTAATGTATTGTGGAGTGACGAGCAGCAGAAGTTGGTCCAACACTGGCACATTTAACATGACAATATAAAACCTGTACAAATTCATGCCTTCATGGTACTGTGAACTTCGTTACCTCTTGGCCTGTGCAATCAGATTCCACTGATTTCAAGAAACTTGTGTTGTAGATAGATAGTTGCATCCACTACTTGCTCAGTTCGTACAAGGTTTGAAGCACTTATGTTTGTGCAGTTACAAAGCATGGGGATCTCTTTTAGGCCAACAATTGTCAGAGAGGGATATCATGGTGGCATGCATAGATTACAGGTGAGGTTGCTTATCCTTCATAAATGCAACAGTGTTTATTGTTAGTTGATCAATGCAATCTGGCTTAAATATCCTATCTCCAGTGACAATATAGACACACTATTTTATAGGTAAGCATAAAACTGCAAAAGTCGTACTTTAACGGGAAAAAGGTCATAAGTTGCAAAAAACATCAGCCCTCAAGCATATTCTTATGCATTCTAACCTTGCAACTGTTTTCTCATGGATCTATTTTTGCAGAAATTTTCCTCAGGGAACCATTAGTGATATGATAGAAGATGCTTCTCAAGGTATCTCATTTGTATGCAACAATATTGCAGAATACGGAGGTGACCCTAACAAGTTGAGATTCAATTACTGAACTTCAAATTTATATTCATTATGGGCTCCCTTGTATTCTTTCTCTGAGATTTGATGTGTTCTTTATGATCACTGATGATTCCATGTTTTTGTTTTGTTAAGGATTTTCGTAATGGGGCAGTCAGCAGGTGCACATATCGCTGCTTGTGCTCTCGTGGAGCAGGCAATTAAAGAGGCTGGTGAAGGAGAGAGTGTCAGTTGGAGCCTCTCCCAGATCAAGGCTTATTTTGGTTTATCTGGAGGGTAAAACTTGCATAAAGCTCCTTCCAGCCTTGACTTTGACTTTTCTTATGCTTACCAATGCTATTCCTTGAGAGAGAACTGCATATGAATAAATTTGGAGTTGCACTTGCATCCATAATTTGAGGTGGTAAGCCGAAAGTCTGAACTTGAAAGAAAGAAGAAAGAAATGTTTATAGTGAAGTAAATATATGATGAATTTCTGCCATAATTGTTAGTGCCGTTCCTTCCCGTTAGGCTATGATAATTGCTTCTCAATGTTGCTGCAGTTTTGTTTAGTTGATAACATAATAGTGTTATGCATCTGCATAGATGCTTATTATTTCAATGTTTGGCGTGTATATTTAATTTGCTGTTTTCCTTGTTACCAAAACAGGTACAATTTGCTTAATTTAGTAGATTACTTCCACAGTAGAGGTCTGTATCGTCGTATCTTTCTAAGGTACACACTGAATCAATTTTAACACAGTTAAAATATTAGATAAGTACTCTGTTCTCTTGGTTTTATTGTGCTATACTTTGAAACTCTTGCATTTTTCCTGCAGCATAATGGAAGGGGAAGAATCCCTGAGGCGGTTTTCTCCGGAATTAAGGATTCAAGATCCAAACGTTGCAAATGCTGCTTCTCTCCTACCCCCTATAGTTCTTTTTCACGGTACTGGGGATTATTCCATACCATCAGATGCCAGGTTTGGACTCTCTTCTTGGACAAGTTCTTAATTATTTGATCACAACGACGGCAAAGAATATAGGGTTGGCCCTTGAGGTTTTGCATTGATTGGCCCTTGTTCAATTCAAAGTTAAGTTAATAACTGAGTTATATCCTCCAAATTTGAGGGTTACTGGAGGGTTTTCGCAGTTTTTCTTCTGTTTTCCCTTATTTCTTTTGTAATGCACCCCCCGGTCTATAATAAGAATTAGGAAGTCTTCTAGAAGGAAACGTTGGTCCAAAATATAGGTTGCAGGGTAATTAATGATTATTTTCCACTTTTACCCCTTGTAGGAGAGAGAAGGAGGTGATAGATATTAAATGCATATTTGAAAATCACATTTTTTTTAATAATGGTAAAATAGATAAATTTTGTCAATTTAAGATGCATTGAAAAACTTAACTAACATTCATTAGTTCATATGAGTTAGTCAACAGCATCTTGTATTTTGGAACGGAGGGAGTATCAGTTGCAACCCCTGGGTTCCAATTGAAGTGTACCTTTTGCTTTTTCTTTTCAATGGCGGACTATTGACATCTTCCTTTCTACAGTACATCCTTTGCTGAAGCTCTTAAAAAAATTGGAGTTAACGCTGAAGCAATTTTATATGAAGGAAAAACTCATACCGATGTGTTTCTTCAGGTAATGGACTACACACTACAAAGCTTTCTTTCTAGCATGCCTTGCCAATTCTGTGCCTTTTGATTGACAGGCGACAGCCAAGTCATTTATGTTCAAACCTTGGTTTCAAATTAGTTTGTTCCTTGACAATTTTACATCATACCTTGAATCTTTTGAAATTATGACATAGTGAATGGTATCTTCCTTTGCCAAGATTTAGCTTCATACTATTTTGAACTTGGACCACAGCCACATTATTGTTAACTAAAGATGTCCTTGATTAGCAATTTAGTTTATGAATTTATTAAAGATAAAGCACTTGATCTTGATTTTTACGTCTTCACTTCTTATTTTAAAGCTTTTACCAAAATTATCTTGAGCAATTCAGCTTATTAGTAGTCAGTGAAATTTCGTCTAGTCTCAAGGAGCTGTGATGTTCATAGATACCTTATTTCAGTACAGTCTTGTGAGATTTCACATTCCTTATTGGCATCATTCTGGAATTATTTGAGATGTGACGGAGGAAAGTGAATCTCACAAGCCAATTTGATACAAGAAAATGATAAAAACTTGCTTTGATATAGTGACTGTGTCAGTGAGCACCACCATTCCAGACGTTTCTCTGTGAGCCTTTATTGGTTTGTTGTTCAATTAGCGAGTGCGTTGTAGGGAAAATATAAATTTTGGTCCTTGGACTTTTCCTCATCGATTCAGCCCCTTCAAAACACCTCAATCTCTATATTTTCTTAATTTGAAACAACTCAGTCTCAACTCCCGTGTTTTTGACTTGAAACAACTCGATTCCTATAGTTTCTTGACTTGGAATCTGTTAGCTAGAAGAGAAACAGAGATAATTTCATTGACAAAAAATGGCAATTGGTTAGTACAACTCATATATTCTCTCTGCATAGACACGTCATAACTATATTCTCTCTCCTAACCGATTATAGATGCATTACTGTCACATTTATTTACTAAAAAGCCCCTACTCAAGTATTGGCATATATCAGAATCAATCCCTATAATGCTTTCACCCAATAAATTACGAGGACTAAGTTGTTCTGAATCAAATTTCAAGGATTTAATCAATAATTGAAAGTTGAAGGACCAAAAGTTATATCTTCCCTAGTTATTATATAGTCCTTATAGTCCTAAATATAAGACTTAGTTGACTTTTTTTGGGAGATTAAAAAAGCTAAACAAGTTATTTAATCTTATCATATGTGTATATAATTATATTATATATCAGTTTACAATAGAAACAAATTCTACAAAGTAGTTTAATTAATTTAATCTCTCATAAAAAAGTCAATTAAGTTTTATATTTTGGACCAGTGGTAATATTCTCAAAGAACTTCTCCAATTGAGGCAACTGAAGCAAACTGGTATATTTTGGGTACAGGATGATTTGTTGTTTAATATTTTTTTGAGTAGCCACTTATGTGAAGTGCATATATATATATATATATATATATATAAATGGTTTGCAGGATCCAATGAGAGGGGGTGAAGATGACCTGTTTAAGGATGTAGTGGGGTATATCCATGCTGAGGATGCAGTGGCACGTGCCAGAGATGCAGCTGCTCCTCCGAGGAGACGCCTCGTCCCAGAATTCATGATCCAATTGGCTCGTAGTGTTAGTCCTTTCTAAAATCACCATTCTTATAGTTGCTATGTCAAATTTGTTTTTGTACATATATAAACATCATTTATTGTAGGCCTCTCTCCCTCTATACATATAAATATAGGTCTTAGCACACACTTTTCTCAAGTCTTATAGTCAATAACTCTATCTTTCTTGTATTTGGGGCAAAATCCTGAGCAAAAAGTACAACTGATCTAGGTGCGAAAGCATGAAATTATAGTTGGTTTTGCCTATTATTCACTTCGCTCTTATTTTGTAAATAATATTCACCATATAGGGCTGGTCAGTAACAATTTTTGTTTGTCTGGAATAATTTAATGTACTCCCCCCTCTTTTATCCATAATTAATTACATTTCTCACTCATATTCTCTCATCTTATTTTCCACTTATTCTCTCTCACACTGAACATTTTCATAAACGGGGGCAGAATTGAAAACAATGGGGTCTACATTACATGCACATCTTTTATGTACTTGTTATGTGTTGAGGGATGAGCATATTTTTTTTATTTTTTTAAAAATTTTTTATATATTGTATTTATTTATATTTAAATTATATGCTGTTTTTTGAATTTTTTTTTCACCCAGTATCTCAAATTAATTAGTTTCCATGATACTGGTGTTACAGATGAATATTACTGAATGAAGGACTGAAAACTAATTAATTTGAGATACAGGGTGAAAATAACATTTCAGAAAGTAGTATATAATTTAAATATAAATAAATATAGTATATAAAAAATTAAAAAAATATTAGAGGTATGAGCACATAACAAGCACATAAAAGATGTGCTTGTAATGTGGACTCAAAACAATGGATCTCTTAAGAGTAGCTTCACACTTTTTTTTTTTTTTGGCTAGAAAAATAGCTCCACACAAAAGCAACATAATTAGTACAAAAGCAAAAATATAAATTACATTTTCTTGGCTGCTTATAGACCCGAGATAACTTATGTTTGGATGGAGAGGAATAATGAGAAGTATTGGATTTCCTTATTTATTACAATTATCAGCGTTTTAAAACGATGACGCAATTGCAATAAATAATCATATATTGCCGGATAAGCAGATAAGGGCGCAATTTAAGCATGTGTTTCGTAAAAAATAATTTTTTGAAAAAATTGATAACATTTTATGATGTTAAAAAATTTGCTAACATTTTACCTCTCCAATCTTTACTATAAGAACAGGCAAAACAAAAAAAAAAAACAAAAAATATTTACTATAAGACATTTTTTAACTATAAAAAAATATTTAAAATTGGTTTGTGTTATTAAAATGTTAAGAAATTATTGCTATTTTTTAAGATATCCATTTAATAAAATTAATGTCTTATTCGATCTTGATATTTTTATTTTTATCGCCAGCGAATTTTAATTTTCTTAATAATCTCTATGTCCGACAGAATAAGAAAATTTATGAAAAGTAAGAATTTAATTTTTTTTTTATAAAGTGATTTATATTTAAAATAATCATATGGTTCTCAACGTAAGAATAGTTTTGAGAGTATATGGTAGTCAGAGAAGACAATTTTCCTTTTTTTCTATCTCTTTTTTTTTTTTTTGGCCAAACTAATTTACCTAAGTAATAAACTGATACTATCTTCCATCTTTAAACATCTATTAGTTTGTAGTGCACTACAAACTAAATCTAATACTCCTTATAGTACTTAACATAATATTTATTTGGAGAGTTGATATTGATCTTAAATATGATATACATTTTCTATATTTGTCAATGTTTTATTAATTTACTTTAATTGGTGCTTCCTCAACAATAATTGAATGAGAGATGGAAGAAGGGATTTTTTTTTTTTTTTTTTGTTCAAAAGCTACTTATATTAATAATTCAAAGCCAATACACAAAATGAGAATAAACCGAATATAGAAAACTAACACAGCTAAAGCAAATATAAGAGAACAAACAAAATACAAGGAAAAAAAAACTAATTATCACTAATTGTAGAACTGGAATAAAAGTAGCATCAATGACAACATTGGACTCTTATAGATCCAAGGTTATAAGTGATATGAAAGAAAGCATTGGTTGTAAAACCTGTCTTATAAGGCACACCTCCTTATAAGCATCAGTTGGAAATACAGCAGCTACATAGTAGCCCTATCTTGGGGTAAATAACAAAAAACCCAACCTTAGAAAAGAAGCCCAATGATATCTTGAAGAAAACTTCTACTCCTCTATTGAAATAGATCTGGTGACGTTGACCACACATCAAACAATGCTTCTTGATAATGCCCTGTGGCTAATAATGGTTCTATGATAGGTAAAACATATGATAACAGTGACCATTGATAAAACCATTCCTCTAAGAACGCAAATCTAAGCCACTCGAAGAGGATTAAATCTATTAACGTTCAAACAACCTTCCAACTAAGAGGAGTTATACTTAGATTTGGCAAATCTGTTTATTACTTGAGAAAACATCACCACTAAAACCTAACACCACAAAAAAAAGGAAGAAAAGATGAATAACTCATATAAAGACGAGGAAGAGAGCTCTCATCATCTTAAGAAAGATCTGGAGTGGGAGAGAAAAAACTCACCCAAAAGGTGAGAGAAGACCACAATTGACAAAAATAAGAGGGAGAAGGCTGTAGCTGAGAGATCTAAGCTTTGATTTACCTTTCTTTTGAGGATGAGGCTCGCGCAGCGAGAGGGAGTGGAGGGGGTGAGTTCACAAGGCAAGAGAGGGTGAGGGAGAGAGATGAAAGAAGAGAATCAAGGAAGATGATTTGGGTGTTTAAAAAAAAATATCATAGTAACCAATTTAATTAAGAAATACAAAATAGATCTTATACTCCCTCTCGTCTTTAATAAAAGACATATTTTAGAAATTGACCTTGGTTTTAATGTATAGTTTGCATATTTGTCAATTTTTTTCGTAATTTACTCTATTGATGCTTTCTCAAGAATAATCTATGAAAATAGGGAAGAAAAGAATTAAGGAAAATTACTAAGATGTTTTAGAAAGTACATGTTATATTAATCAATTTAACTAACTTCCTTAATCTATTTAAATTAGCTAAATATGTCTTGTATAAAGGATCAGTGAAGTATTAAATACGAAAGGGAGTATTAAGAGCGGAAAGAAGTCTTCTCATTATTCAATTTCTCATGAACTCTTTTGAAATGTTCAATGAGAAGAGGAAAGAAGAATCTAAGAAGTATAACTTGGTGATCCAATTTTTTAAATTTATTAGATGGACATAATTTAGACATTATGAATGATAATAAGAAAATGAATGATGGGAGAACCTAACCCGTCTCTCTCTCTCTCTCTCTCTCTCTTTATATATATATATATATATATATATATATATATATATCCTAAATATAACCGAATTAAATAAACACGCCTTATCAGGTGAAAAAAAGAAGAATAACATTAATGAAATGATTTTGAAAAATATTTTAAAAATAATGTTAATACGTAGGAAGTAGGCACCTACACGCATTCGGCCACCCACACTCGGACGGTCCCACACCCTCTCTACCTGCGTCATGTCGTCTTGCCACCGTTAACCACCGGCTTCAGATTTCGACAAATCGCACTAAATAACATTGATTCCTTCATGAATGGGCGTGACTCCCGTCTCGAACACATAAGTGATCCAGGGAGGTAAATCTGATTGAAAAAGCCATTCTTGAATCAATGATAGATTAGTAGACAGCTTGTTTACAAAAGGGGCTAGCCTGATTTGTCTTGTTTATTGCCAGTCCGGTCTGTTTTATAGTGCTATCACTAGTTTTGCAACTCAGTCAGTTTGATTTTGCATCTGAAGCATTATGAAACCATGATCCTTAATCATCTCATTTTTCTTAACTTTAGTTAACAACAAATTCTGATTCCATTATATAAAATATGTAATTTTTCAATTGCAGGTTGAATTCTGTTTTCTACCCCCTGTTTGCTCACCCAGATTTTCAATTCTGATACTGGACGGGCTGACTGATTAATTCAGGCTTCAGAGTTTATTTCTCTTACAAAACCCATTCAAATTGGAACTCATATAACGATAAAGCCATAAATATGGCTGGGTTGGAGGAATTAAGGAAAAAACTCGCACCTTTATTTGATGCTGAGAAGGGCTTTTCGACAGGTTCAACCTTGGACCCTAATGATTCATACACAGTAAGTCTCTTTCCATCTCCATGTGCTATATATGTGTGTGCTCTACACACACACACACACACACACACACACACGCCATTGAGGAGCATATCTTGGCAATACATAAAACTTGTAATATTGTATAATGAATCAGTTACAAAATTATACTGAGTGTTTTCGCTTGTTAATTGATGAATTAGTTATCAGATGGTGGCACTGTTAACTTGTTGAGCAGATCATATGGGGTGTACAATATCAACGAGCTTGGGCTGCAAAAGTGCACATCTCGATCTATAGATGAAACGGATCAAAGTGAAAAAACTTATAGATGCGCTTCCCATGAGATGAGAATATTTGGAGCAATTGGCAGTGGTGCCAGTAGTATTGTGCAGAGAGCCATACATATGCCAACGCATAGAATCATAGCGTTGAAGAAAATCAATATCTTTGAGAAGGTATGCTTGGGGAACTTTGCTATACTTCCCTATGTTGTTTTTACAACATTTAAGTTATCTATATGCATCAGAGAGTTTGTCCAGGAAATTATCATTTATGACCTTCAGTAAAGCATTTACCTTAATTATTTGTTGGATATATTATCTGTCTGTCTAAACACAATCTTTTGTTATTTCAAGGAAGAAAGAATAAAGTGTGATACAATCATGGTCAGTTATTGTTCTGAAGTTGCACATAAATAAGCATTTTAGTATGACTGTTGTTTATGTTCCTTTCCCCAAAATGCAAATACAACAACAATGTTGGTTATAGGGATAAGTAATCCCTTGTTGTCTAATGATTGTGTTTCTTCATGTCAATTAGGAGAAAAGGCAGCAACTTCTTACTGAAATAAGGACATTATGTGAAGCACCTTGTTACCAAGGTCTTGTTGAATTCCATGGGGCATTCTACACTCCAGACTCTGGTCAGATAAGCATAGCTTTGGAGTACATGGATGGAGGATCACTAGCAGATATCTTAGCAATGCATGGAAAATTACCAGAGCATATTCTTTCAGCCATGTTTCAGAAGCTCCTACATGTAAGAAAAAATTGTGTATGTTTTCATTTCAAACTTTTTCAATATGGAATATAAAATACCAAGTGCTGTGATACTTTGTCGTTTATCTTCTGGAAGGGGTTAAGCTATCTGCATGGAGTCAGACATTTAGTACACAGAGACATAAAACCAGCCAATTTACTCGTAAATCTCAAGGGGGAACCAAAAATTACTGATTTTGGTATCAGTGCTGGCCTAGAGAATTCAGTGGCAATGGTTTGTATAGATGTTACATCATTCTTAATTTCTGTTGTTTTATTGCTTCCTTGAAATTTCGTAGCAAAAAGGTTAGCTTTCATGGAGTTCATATTCATTTGTACATGGATGCAATTTTGCAGTGTGCTACTTTTGTTGGAACTGTTACCTACATGTCACCTGAGAGAATTCGAAACGATAGCTATTCTTTTCCTGCTGATATATGGAGCCTTGGTCTTGCCCTTCTTGAGTGTGGAACTGGAGAATTCCCATATACAGCTAATGAAGGTCCTGTAAATCTTATGTTGCAGGTGATTGTCAATACTTATTGTTTTTAGTGTTTTCCTTTTTGTTTGAATCATTGAGCATGCTGTCTCTCAGTATTGCTTATAATAAAGAATAGTTTGGCTTCAGTTTTGCCTGTCACTTGCATTAGGACTTTTCTTATCTGAATCATGAAGCCTCAATCACAGGAGAGAAGAGGATATTTAATTTGGTCTTCTAATAAACGAAAATTAACTCACATGAAGAATTTGATGTAGAGTTATTTAACTGTGCCTGTATCCATCACTCTGCATCATCTCAATCAACATGAATTTGATCTCTGCACTGGTGATATTCCCGTGGCAGTTCACTTCACTGGCAGTCATTTCTTTCTTCCCAGGCATCATATGAGTATCTATTTGTTAAGTTCTGACTAATGACTATTTGTAGATAGTCCTAACCTTGCTAATAGTGTATTATTTAGTTTTGAAGACGTGACCCTTATTTGATGGTGTAACTATTTTTTTTCCTAGTGAAAAAAAAACATATTAATATACAAACAAGAAGTTTCCTTATGAATCACTGATGATTAATCACTAAGAAATAGTGATTTGATTAAAAATTCATTGTTCACAATATTATACCAAGTTTTTTCACTTGTTTGCCTATAAAAGCCCTAATTTAATGGGATTACCAACTTTTAAAACTGAATTTGATCAATGTAGAGAAAAATATGTTTTCAATTGCGTAATTGATCATGTACAAAAAAGGGTCTATATACATACATGAGAGGAAGATTAGCATTCATGGCTCTTAATGATAATTTCTAATCCCTGATTTCTAGTGACCTTGATTGATTAAACAATAATTACAATATATTTCCTAACACTCTTCCTCAAGTTGGAGCGTAAATGTTAATCAAACCCAACTTGTTATATAGATAGTCAACACAAGTCCCATTTAAGGCTTTAGTTAGAAGATTGTCCAATTGTTCGCTAGACCGTACATGCCTTATGGAAATAAAGTTATCTTTGATCTTATCGCTTACAAAGGGACAGTTGATCTCAATGTGTTTCGTACGTTCATGAAACACAGAATTGGAGGTTATGTGTAGAGTAGCTTTATTATCATAACACAACTTCACGAGCAACAACATGGCAAAACCAACTCAATATCTTGTGGCAGATCTCCAGGTGGCCTTTGACCCCTCATGATTTGCATCATTTTGATCTTGGTGTGGTCATGATTTAATAAAGTATACCCCGACCAGCTGAACCCTTCAAGTAATATGACATACTCCAAAGCTTCCTACTGAGCAACTGTCATTGTTGTCATAAATTGGCTTAGCACACTAATTGGAAAGGTCACATCAAGGCAAGTCATCATGAGATAGTTCAATTTCCCAATCAGTCTAGGTATTTCTCAGGATGTGCAAATGGTTTGATCTTCTTTGGATCATCCTTTTAACTCACATCCCCAGGTAACTCATCAAACAATACTTTGTTGTCAATATCCAAAAAAGGATTAGTAATCATGAGAAAACTACTCTGTGCTACTCCAAGTTTCTCAGTTTCTTTTAGCAGATCAAGTACATATTTCCTCTGTGTCAAGAGGATGCCTTTCTTGCTTCTCATAACCTTGATTCCAATGAAGTACTTTAGCGGACCCAAATCATTCATTTGGAAATGAGAATTAAGAAAGGCCTTTAGTGATGAGGTTCCCTATGTATTGATACTTGTAGTAATAATGTCATTAACATATACCACTAAAAGAATCATGCCTGCATCTGTCCGCTAATTAAACATAGGATGGTCGCCTTTACTTTGATTTAGACCAAATTTCTTAACCACAGAGCTAAACCTGTCAAACCATGCAAAGCATATGGGCTTTGCTTTAAACCATATAAAGACTTATGAAGGTAACATACCTTCCCATGCCCCCCCCCCGGTTGCCGAGAGCAACAAAACCAGGTGGTTGCTCCATGTAAACTTCCTTAAAAAGAGTACTATTCAAAAAAGCATTTTTAACATCCAACTAATGAAAATCCCAACTATAAGTGGCCACCATAGAAATGAAGAGGCAAATAGAGGACATTTTTGTCACAAGCGAGAAGGTTTCCGAATAATCAATACCGTAGTTCTGAGCATATCCCTTGGCAACCAGTCGAACTTTCAAAGATTCCAAGATCCTATCAGCTTTCGCTTTAACCGTGAACACCCACTTACATCTAATAGCTTTCTTTTCAGGAGGTAAATCAACGAGAGTCTAGGCACCTACCTTATTGAGGACCATCATTTCTTCATCCATTGTAGTACGCCAACCGGGATGGGCCAAGGTTTGGTTGAGAGTAGTGGGAGTAGTGATAGAGTCTAAGGATATTATAAAAGAACATGATGGGGGAAATAGGTGCTTATAAAAAACAAAAGAAGAAATATGATAGGTATAAGTACATTTGCATTTGCTTAAGGCCATTGTTGTGAAAAAGCCATTTCAAAACGTTGAAACAGACATTTTGACGTTTTTCGCCGGAAAAACGTGTTGAAACGGCGGTTCAAACGGAAACCTTGCCGAAACGGTTGAAACGCTCGAAACGGCGAGTTTGCGGTTCTGAAATTTTTTTACAAAAAGGTTAGAAAATGCGTGGTGGTTCATAGATTCACGTATTTGCTCTGCCTCATCCCTCGACTTTGCTTCTCTGATCGCTAGGGCTGGACGGCGGCACTCATCGAAATACTCTTGGAAGGTCGAACGTCGAAGCTTCACAGAGGCTAGTGTAAATCCCCAATACTCACTTAGAAGATGAGGCGGATGCAGATGTTGAAGACGAGTTGCTTTAGAAGCTGCTGAATTTGCCATGGTCGCCGTGATGAATCGCCAAGAAGAGAGGGAGGATCTGTTGCTTCTCCACCGTAGAGCCCTAAGATTTGTATAGTGTATACAAATGACCAATGATTGGCCCAGAAATTGTGTTGTAATGGGCTTCCCATTACCCAGCTAAAACTATTTAATTATTTTTTTGATAGGCAAATTTTATAAAAAGGTTTGAACTCACCCATAATCTAGATGAGTTTGGATTTAACTTTGATGACTGAGTCATCAATCATCATCATTGTTGATGACTGAGTGTTTGGATTTAACTTTGTGATGACTTTAATGTATTTGTGTGTTTTAGTTTTATATATGTTAGATTTTATTTTTTTTTGTAGTACGTAGTAAACTCTTAGATTTCGTTTACATTTTCCGTTTTTATGTTTTGCTCACCCTTACCATTTCAACGTAGACACTACATTTTAACAACACTACTTAAGGCAATGGGCAAGTCGTCAGAAGTATCAAGAGTATCAAGCACTGTTTCTGGTTCAGGAGTTGGTTCAGTAGCTCAAGCAAGAAGGACTTAACCCGAATCAGACGCCAAAGTGGGCATTAGTGAGCCATGAATATAATTGACTACATTACTTTCTCGGGGGATGTTTCCAATAAACAAGATAGAGAGGTGGTTTAACAACTGCTGAAATAGACTCTTGCATTTGTTGTAAAGGAACTTGATACACCAAGATATTATCAAGACCTTTTGTTGTGTCAAGGGATTTTGATGAAAGAATAGAGTCAACTCATGAAAGGTGACATTTGTAAACACAAGATAATGACAAAGAGGGTGAGAATAACACCAATAACCCTTTTGAACCCAAGAATACCCATGAAAAACACACTTGAGAGACTTGGGATAAAGTTTTGTGACAATAGGACAAACATCTCAAATGAATCAGATGCACCCAAAGATTTTTGTATCAATAGGAAACAAGGGGTTGGAAGGAAACATAATCGTGTACGGATTGTCACCATTGATAACAGGAAAGGGCATATGATTGATAAGAAAACACACAGTAGACACAAGATCAACCCATAAAGGCTTGTAAACATTAATTTGAAACATTAGAGTTCGAGTGACTTCTAATAAGTGCCGGTTCTTACATTCTGCAACATCATTTTGAGCTGATGTATTTGCAGAGGAAAATTGATGAAGCATGCCATATGGAAGCATATAGTTTTGAAATTGGGCAGAGAAATATTCTTTAGTATCATCACTTCTTAAGGTTCTCACTAATACACCAAATTGAGTTTTGATTTCAGCATAAAAGTTGCAAAAATGAGAAAACAATTTAGAATGATTTTTCCTTTAATAAAGCCAAGTGGTACGAGAAAAATCATAAACAAAAGTAACAAAGTACTTAAAACTAGGCTTGGACTGAACATGACATGAACCCCAAACATCATAATGGGCTAAATCAAAAGGAGACGCAGCCCGTTTATTGACTTGAGGTGCCAAATAAACACGATGATGTTTAGCAAGGAAAACATTGGCGTGATGGTGGGGTTAGGCCAATCAGATAGTGCTGATTCTGTTAGTCAGGTGCATGTTGTTGAATACTTCCTGGGCAAAGGAGCTTAACTCAACTCTCAACACCCCCCCCAAAAAAAAATCCTCACACAAACCCTCAAACTCTTATATCCCTCCAAGTGGCTCTGATACCATGTAGAGAAAAATATATTCACAATTGCTTAATTGATCATGTATAAAAGAGGATATCTATACACATACACACACCTGAAAGGAGCCCTAGTATTTATGGCTCTTAATGATAATTGTTAATCCTTGATTTCTAGTGATCCTAATTGATTACATAATAATTACAATATATTTTCTAACAATCAATAACTATCAATTTCATTCAAGTGATATGAACACGCGCTTTTCCTGTGGTTGGCTAATAATTATAGTTGCTTTGTGGCAGATTCTTGAAGATCCATCACCATCACCATCAAAACATAAGTTTTCTCCTGAATTCAACTCCTTTGTTGGTGCTTGCTTACAGAAGGATCCAGATGCCAGGCCGACAGCAGATCAGGTGAGAAAAATGCAGATGCCATATTCTGTTGTAATCAGTGTTTGGTGGTGTTCCATGATCATTCATGTTCTTGCCTGGTGGAAAGCGTAACACATCTTATAGTCCATGTCTATCCTTATTGGTGCATGCAACTTATCTTGTTAATCCTGTCATAAAGAACTACATTACATACAGTCATGATGGTCAGAACTTGATCAATTAGTGCTTCAACTGCAGTTGCTTCAGCACCCATTTATCACCAAGTATGAGGATGCCAACATAGATCTAGCAGGATTTGTACGAAGTGTCTTTGATCCAACGCAACGAATGAAGGACTTGGCTGATGTAAGTAGCTGCCATTTTTTTACCTGTGATATTGAAGCTTGTGTCTGCTTATTTTCTTGAGTTATTTGCGAGATTGAACAAATACAAGTAATGACTGGTCCTTGGGGGCTGGCGCATTTACTGTGCCCTTCAAATCAATCGGTTTCTTTAATAAACTATTATGATACTTTTTAAGTGAGTGTTTGGGAAACTGCAAAACTGTGGTTTTAGAAGTCCTCTTCTACAAGCTGACACAAAACTTGTCTCACATATTTATCTTGTAAATTATAAAAGTTATTCTCCAAAAGCTAATTCAAATATGTACTAAGACTATGAAGTCTGAATTTTTTGCTTCAAAACTTAATTGCAGTTTGTTATTTACTATGAGCGTCTTACCTTTTTGCCCCTTTCCAGATGTTCACGATTCATTATTACTTACTATTTGATGGTCCCGATGATCTCTGGCATCATACTAGGAGCTTGTACAGTGAAGCTTCAACTTTCAGGTATGGACTACATCTAATGTCTTGATCATGTTTAAAGGGGAAAAAGGGGGCAAAAACAAAAATCTTCTGTAACTAGCACTTATTTAGACATCACAATAATTGAATTAAATCTCTCCACAAAATTTACTTGAAATGAAAGACAGAAATAATACTTAGTTGTTAATACAGCAGATATGCTTGAAACTCATGCCTGGTTGCGGAATGATGACATGCTTAATCTTGCTTAGCTAGGACCTGGTCAAAGACCCAATGAATAATCATTAGTTAATATAAAGTATTAAAATTTATAAGAAGTTTCATTACTTATTAGTTATGACCAGTAACTCACCTCAAACTTCGTGCAAGGCATGAAAACCATGTCTAGTTAGTTATATTACGTAGTACTTCTTGTTCTTAATATAAGACTCAGTTGACTGATATAGGAAGATTAAGGAAGTTAAATAAATTATTTCAATGCATTTATATTTACTCCCTCTGTTCTTTTTTATGAAATAGGAGATGTTTGAAAAGTTTCTTGTGAACACCCCATTTTACCCTCACTTAATTACAAAAATTACTCATGCCATTGTTGCATTTAATTCCCATTTTTTACTAAAGAACTCAATATAACATATTCTTTTTCTTCCACATAAATGAGGCATTTTTCGGGGGAAAAAAATTAATTTTATATATATTTATTGCACCTGACTACTTTTAACTACTTCACTGAACAACTCATTTTGATTATTAATATCTTGTAAAAAGGAGAGGGAGTCATTTTTCTTTAAACTAATTTGTTTGACTTATAAACTGATATATAATCTAATAATACACATAAATATTTCAGAGATCATATAACATATATGCTAAGATTAAATAATTAATTGAGCTTCCTTAATCTCCCAAAATTAGTAAATTAGGTCTCATAGATTATCTTCTATGTGTCGCAGTTTCTCTGGCAAGCAATATGTTGGTCCAAGCAATATTTTTGCAAAACTGTCGAGCATCCGAAGCACATTAGTAGGTGACTGGCCGGCTGATAAGCTGGTGCATGTCGTCGAAAAGGTTCAATGCCGTGCCTACGGTGAGGATGGAGTTGCAATTAGGGTATCAGGATCATTTATCATTGGCAATCAGTTCCTGATATGTGGAGATGGCATACAAGTAGAGGGCTTGCCAAGCTTTAAGGATCTTGGAATTGATGTTTCCAGCAGGCGAATGGGCACATTTCATGAACAGTTCATCATAGAACCCACCAATCTCATTGGATGTTACTCCATAGCTAACCAAGAGTTGTACATAAACCAATAGTGGTCTAACTTCTCAAATTCAAAGTTCACATAATTTCCAGATCAAATTTTCAAATTTTCATGTATTAATCTTTATTTATCTACCTACCTACCTACATTGTTTGTGTTAGTGGCTTTTGTTGTGTAGTTATCATATGGAAAAAATGTTTCAAGTCTCGCTTGAATTTTGTATATAATTGTCTGAGTTATTTATGGAAATCTTTGGGAAAGAATTGCTTGGTTCTTGTTGTAAGAACCTCTCTGATTTGTCTCAAGCATTCTTTCTCTCTCTCTCTCTCTCTCTTAATGCTTTTTGTTGCTTTGACTTTCTCCTCCTACTATCCTAATTAAGTTTTGAGAGATTAACGTAGGAAAAATATGATTTAATGAACTTTAGGGATAATACTAGCGACTTGTTAAAATTTTAGACAACTTTATGAACATGTTCTTCTAAAAAGATATAAGAATAATTTTTTACTTATTTGTGACATTTCACAAAATTTAAAATAATATCTCCAAGTTTATTCTTTATTTTTTCTTGTGTGACTCCCAAGACAACTTTGATATTTCGGCACAAAAACTAATCAGTCAAAAGGATACAATTAAGATATATATATATATGTCATAAAACAATTGAATGAAATTAACACTTCTTGAACTTGGCATTTAATTGAAATGACAAAAAAAAAACTAAAAACTAAAAACACCATATCTCTCTCTCTCTCTCTTCTAAAATGGAAACCCTATTTAATATTTTAGTCAGAGAGGCTGCCTCATCCTCAATGCTAAATAAGCCACAATTCTGTAACCAACAAACATAACAGCCAAAGCAGCCACATCACCCCACAAATTACCAATATCCAAACACTTAATGGCAGGAAAATCCACAACCCTACAATAATGCAACCCTCCTTGGCCACACTCGTAAACTTGGTCTTTAGAATACTGAACTCCCACCAAAAGCTCATAGCAATAGTGACTAAAAGAGAAGTACTTAAGCCAAGCTATAAAAGGAGGCATCTTTTGAATGTAATAGCCACCAGCCAACAAAAACACAAGCATGGTCACAGAAGCCAAAGTTGTGGCTTGCTTCACATCCATTAGGATAGCCCCAAGGCCAAGTCCTATGCCTTGGGACACAAGGACATTGAAGAGAGTGATTAAGAGGGTTAAGAAGAATGAAAGGATTGAAGGCTTAAGGCCTCCCATCCAATATGTGATGGTTAGGAAGATAGTGGGAAGGACTAGTTCCATTGGTAAGTCTCCAATCATTCTTGCTATGTAGTAAGAGGAGAGATGGTACATTCCTGAGGATCTCTCTTTTGATAGCATTGGTCTCTCTAATGGGAATGCTAATATTGCATTGAACAGTGGGAAGAATCCCCAGAAGATTGAGAAGAAGAAGAGCAGTCCCACCTGTTACACGTGTGTAAAATAACATTGTTACAAGTTATCAGAGGCAAAATGCTGCATTAATCTTTATAAAGGGTTAAGAATAAAATTGTACCACAAATTACTATAGGATACTAAATACCACTTGAAAAATACTTTATGATGGTAAATGCACTAAAAATTACTTTAAAATACTGAGTGTTACTTAAAAAAAAAAAAATACTTCAAAGTGTTGGATAAGTTAATCCTTTTATAAACTTGCTCATGTATAATACCTGATCTTGTATGTTTGAGGGATCAGAATGCCACCAAAGAAGTCCAGAGAGAAAAGAGACAGAAAGGACTTGGAAAATCCTTAAGGCTGAGTAAGATTCATGCCTCCTTTCTTTTAAACCTCTCTTTAGAAGCACCCTGAACTGCTCCCACCAGCTTGTGTTCCATTGATTCTCTGAACCTACAAAACCAATATCATGTAAAAATGTTACTGCATAATCTATATATGGTGAATGTTACAAATATATTTTATCCTTCTAGACCGAAAGTAAGAATTTTAACTTACTTCTTGGAGTTCCTGAAGTGAGAGCAGCTAGGTCTCTATTACTTTGCTGAATCTCTTGTTTGAGAGAGGGATACAAGATCTTCTTGTAGGATGAAACTAGGGACTGTTTAACTGAAGCTTGATCCTCATGTTGGTCTAATCCTCCTTGTAAATCAGTTTGATCATCCTGTTTAACATCAGCTACTATGCCTGCATTTTCATACAATGGCAACAATTAGAATTCTTCATGCTCTTATTTTATTCTAAGGAGATTTTGACCCAAAGTTAGCTCTCATTCATTTAATATAGCACTCAAGTTCTGAACATTTACCACTCTGGGTCCCAAATATAAATTACTTTTAATTAATTCATACGTATCAATAAAAATGGTTAAAAAACATTAATTTGAATATGAAATTTAAGTGATTTTCAATATTACCCTCATTAATTACACTAAACTTTAGTATAATACTAAATTCTATTCTCTCTCTCTCACTACCCTTATTAAACATAGGCTATGAAAAGGAATATTTAATACTCCTTAAAACTATCAAAAGCATTTAAAAATGACCTAAAACACCTTCCGTTAAGCATCCTTTTATTAGGGACTGATCTAGTATACAGAAAACATATTAGGAAAAAATGCAATTTTTTTTTTGGGTAAAGAAAAGTTTAAGTGGGTTTGGCGCCGGTCCCCCACTAAAGCCAGAGCACGGCTCCAGGATTCTTTGAGAGCTTACAAGGTACTTGAGATTGCCTACTAAAGGAGCCCTCACAACGGTAGAGGGAATCGAACCCTCGTCCTTTTGGGACTTGAGCCCGTTCCTTACTATCTGCATCAACTCTCATTGGCGGAAAAAAATGCAATTTAATTAACAAGAATATATAATAAATTATGCATGAAAAAGCCCATCTAAACTTTGGATTTGAGGGAGAAATAGATGCAATAAAAGACTAAAGAAACTATGAACTAATTCCAAACTTTACGTGGTGATCATGTGAAAAAGACCTTTTTAGAAAAAGCATGACATTTATTTATGACATAATTTTTCCCCTCTTGTATATATGTGCAAAATTAAAGGAACTCACATGTCAAAGGAAATAGAGCAAAGAGGGGATTTTGTTTGTCTTCTCAATTTACTGCTTGTGTTGACTCATTAGCTGTTGCCACCTTGAAAATAAGTTCATGGGTGTAGAGAAAATCCAAGCCCCTTTTTCCACCTCCATTATTAATTTTGAAAATGATTCCTCACCTAATATTCACCAAGTGTACCACAATCCTAATTTCATGCTTTGTGCTTGTGGTTCTATTTTCATATATCTGAAGTTGACATCAACAAAATCTTCAAAAAAAAAAAATTCATAACCGTGCTTGAATTTCTTTTCTTTTTTTAATATTATTATATAAATAAATATTTTTTTTTTCAAAAAATAAAAATATTACAATATAATTGTTCAATATCTAATTCTATTAAATTCCATCAGTTTCTTACAAATATTTCTATGCAAACCTTTTTTTTTTTCTTGCCATCATATTTCTATGCAAACTTGCAACATATATACCAAAAAATTATTAAATATATATGAGAAAATTATTATGTTTTTCTCTTAAAAAATATTTAAATTACCAATGTGCTTTTTTTTACAATGAAATTCGACTATGGGTGAAATCCGGTAATTTAACCAAGAAAAATGATTAAATCACAAAAGCCGAAAATAAAATCATTTAAAGTTTGAATATAATCAAAATAATTTTTATTTAAATTTATAAGAACATGAATTTCTCAAACTTTTAATTCAATATCTTGTTTAGCTTGTAACAAGAAAACCGAAAATAGATATGATGATCATAAAATTTGAATATCACTTTTGAAAAAAAAAATGGTTTACATTAAAATCTTCAGGTTTAAACTTTAAATTTTATACAAATATTTGTTCAAAGAAAAACAAAGTTTGAACTGAATTAAGATCTTTTATCACTAACTCGATTCAATTATGACCAAAAATCATTTAAGTAAAATATGCAAGTGGCGACAAACTTGGGGTCAAATCATTTACCATTAGCCAAGTCAAGCAGAAAATCTGCCGGGTTCACAAAGTTGAAAGCGGGCACGAACCCAATGGACCCAAGATACTCCATAACCCGAACCGCTTTCCCGCTGTAAATCGGGTACCCGTCCGACAACACAACCACCTTGTCAAACATCCTATACAACCGGCTCGAAGGCTGATGAATCGTCGTCACCACCGTCCGGCCACCACGCGCCAGCCCCCTGAGCATCACAACAATACGTTGGGTCGTCGTCGAGTCCAGGCCTGACGTCGGCTCGTCCAGCAACAACAGACACGGGTTCACCAGCATCTCCTGCCCAATACTGACCCGCTTCCGTTCTCCGCCTGAAATGCCTCGAACCAAGCTGGTTCCACCGCCGATGGGGCTGTTACGGCACCTAGATAAGCCGAGCTCCGCCATGACAGTCTCAGCCTGCTCCATTTTCTCCTTTCGGGTAAGACTCTTGGGAAGTCTTAACAAAGCAGCAAAAGTGAGTGTCTCAAGGACAGTGAGGTGAGGATAGAGAACATCGTCTTGTGTGACAAATCCAGTTTTTCGCTTCATGGAGCTTGAGAAGGGTTGGCCATTGTATGTTACCGAGCCGGTGACTTTCCCAGTGAGCCGGCCAGCGAGCGCGGTGAGCAGCGTGGTCTTGCCGCTCCCAGACGGGCCCAGCATTGCCATGAGCTCGCCGGGCCGGACAATCCCCGTCACGCCGTTAAGTATCGTCCTCTTCACCTTCGGCTTCTGAGAAGAAACAAAGTCACAAGCTTTCTTCTTGCTTTCGATTGTTATACTGTAAGAGAAGTCTTCAAACTGCACATATATATATTACACATGTGACATACCAATAAACATATTCCAACGTTAGAAAAACCAATTAATCAGATATTAAACATAATTGAGATGTGGTTTTTTGTTAATCAGATGTTTATGCTTACTTTGAGGGTAACGGGACGCAAGGATTGGTATAGAGCTGAGAATCTTGGTGTTGTTGGGTGGTGATCATGGACGGATTTGGAGATGTCCAGGCCGGATTTTCCACCGTGGCTGGCTGAACCAGGTGGCTCGGCGTGGATTGAACCGTTCTCCGGCCAGTTCACGACGGCTGGAATTTGCATGTTGGGCGTCACAGTTGCAGCTGTGGCAGTTTCTTGCTCATGAGGGGGCATCATCTCAGAGAAAACTAACAACAATTCCGTTTATATATATGTATAGACGATGATCAATGATCGAGTAGCTTCTCAATTATGTATAATAATACGAAGAAGAAGAAGATGATGATGAAGATGAAGAAGAAGAAGAAGTTGAGAAAATCACACGAGAGAGGGAAGGAGAGACATATGTAAAGTGAGAAGGAAGGCACGAGAAGCAAGCGAAGGTGATGAGAGTGATAAGAATAACATAAATATGTAAATATATATATAGTTTTAAACCTGCAACACAACCACTTCCAACCATGTCTTTTTTTTCAATTTGGGTAGCTAAAATTATTTTCTGCATTTAGACAAACTCAAATTTAAAATCTTATACTTAAGTTGTCAAAGCCCCATTTGCTAGTATCAGTGTCTTTTCTTTTTTTTTTTTTTCCATACATAAAGTTTTGGTAAGTGGGATTCAATCCTAAAGCTAATTAGGGCCAAGACATTGCTTTTCTTACAAAAATATTTAAATATCACCTACCAATTATGTGCTTACATCAATAATAATATTTAAACTCACAATATTACAAGCCAACCTTTTATATCTGGATTATCTTTTATTGACTATAAAAATATATAGGCGCTTAGGTTTGTTGTTTGTGAGCTCTATGATTGTTGGCAACAGTAGTCTCTCTCCCCCAATCTGTAACCTTAATTAATTTTTCTTAGTATATGTAATTCAGTTATACAAACTGTATTACAATTATGACTAAATAAAGACATGTCTTAATATATATTAATATAATACTATTTGAATGTTTAATTAGTTAATTAATTAATTAACATGATGCCATCATCATGCATATATATTTATATAGTTGGGTTACTGTGTTTGATGGCATCCGATCATATACATGAACAATTAGGGTCTTGTGGCTATGTTGGCGTTCAAGGGGTGATGTATGAGAATGGCATTTAACTTAGCCACATGTAAATTGGAGATTTGAGAGATTCCTTGTCGTTTTCTGTATACATGAAAAGGATCGACGATTTAAAAGCTTCATATAAAAATAAATAAATGAATAAATAATGGCAATAATAATAATCAAGGCACCTTGGGGACCCTATATATCAGATCTCATGTTTATGTCCACTCGTCCTCCAAACATCCACTAGTCATCAAAGTATGTGTCTCCCAAATATTTTATTATTTATATTTCCCACTCTATCGTCTATGTTTTTGTTTTTGTTTTTGTTTTTTTTTTTGGCCAACTATGCTTTATGTATTATTATTGGAGTATTTTTTTTTTTACTATACTTTCTCAAGCTTTTTATTTCATGGCATATGCTTCATCCATTTCTAGATTTTTTCTTTCCTTACGAGTACTTCGTCTCTCATAACTACACCCTTTTGTCCTAATCAGAGAGGCTAGTTAATGAATTTGTTTTATTTCTAAATATAAGAAAATGAGCTTAGCAAACGGAGTTTTCTATTAATGTGGATAATGGTTAATTAAACAAATATTTTAAAGAAATCAATATGTGTGTGTGTGTGTGTTACAAATAATTGATTTAACCAATTTTCTTCATGTATATAAATTAGTTGTTTAGAATCAATCATATGGAGTAATTCTTTTTTTCTTTTAATTAGTTTTTTATTGCGAAAATGGATCTCTTTGTAGGACTACATTATCATGTTTGAAAATGAAACCTGGAAATTAGGAGGCAAATGCTTTTGAGGAAGATATCAATTAAGGTTTGGCCATTGGCAAATTAGAATTATCCGTAATTATTATTATTATTTTTTCCATTATGAGGATAACATCTTCTTACATATATATTATGTATCCAATAGTGATTTAAATTTTTTTCCATATTATTAAATATAAATATTCAATAAAAAGTAGTCAAGTGTGAATATAAAACATATAACTACCCAAATAGTTGGCAAAAAAAATATTGTTACCCAAATTACAAATTTGAATCAGATTAATTTTTAAAATGAGGCATGCATGTTCTGATTGTTTAGTTGTTAACAACAAAAAATTATGTTGCTTTGAGAAGAGAATTCAAACTCAACAAACACGGTTGTCTCTCTGTTTTTTTCCCCCATATCCTTATTTGTAATTTTTCCTTTACAAATCGGAATGAAAGTGAGATGAAAGCTCATTACACCCTCTTGTCTTTTTTATAAGGCATCAACTACTATTTCTCACGAACTAAGGAAATGAAGTTAACTCATTAATTAGGTCCAAAATTAATAAATGTTTCCAACTTCACCCCTACATTTTTTTTTTTGGTAAACAACTTCACCACTATTTTAATGATATAACTTTAAATGAGTTGGTTAAAATTGAGGGCATAATCGAAAAAAAGTAATAAATGAGTTAATTAAAGTAAGTTTATGCCTTATAATAAGGACCAAAAAATATTAGTAGTTGGTGCCTTATAATAAGAATCAGAGGAAGTACATATATATATGAGTCATTTTTATGAATTTATTATTTATAGATATCTCCGCATTTTCCTTTCCTTTTTCCTTATTATTTTTCCTTATATTTTAGCCCGTGAAGCTAACTCAAGTAATAAATGTTTAAATATGAAGTTGGCTGTAAATAATTAGAACTTCAAGATTTAAATCCTCACCATAAAAAAACAAAAGGCACAAATAAATGTCTTGGTTATCAAGAGAAAAATTGTAGTCCAAACAAAATATAAATATACTTCTAACCATGTAGTGCTTTAGAAAAATAAGTCAATAATCAATCTTGTCGGCAATAAGATTGAAAATTTGGAAAAGTATAGTATTCGATTGAAAATTTTGTCGTCAATAAGATCTATATTATGCTATAACTGTATAAGTACATTTTGTGTACAAAATTTGTAGGTACTGACACTTTTTGTGCATAAAATTTTATCAGATTCTTCTTATTAATAAAATTTTTAATTAGAGATTTTTCCCCTCAATATATACCATCTTATAATTAACTCTTATTTATTAGACTATCTGAAATAAGACACCGAATCGCATAAAAATTCATTTACATATCTAAGCAATAGAGAATCATCAACAAACAATCCCCAAAAAGGAAAATCCCCAGAAGATAAGCCATCCATCAAATTCTCTTACTATTTGGTGCCAATATTTTTTAAAAAAAATGAAAAAGTTTTTTTTATTTCAAAATTGTTGAGAGTATCTGACTTTTTATTTTTCCAAGAGGGGAAAAATTTTCTTAAAAAAAAAAAAAGTGGAGCAAAATAAAGTAGGGTTCGGCTATGAAGGGCTTTATAGGTGTCAAGTTGTGATTCATCTAAGGGATAGTGATGGAGATCGTGGCTCAGATTTTGTGTCCACTTTCCCATAAAAAAACTTTTGGGTTTTGCACAAGGCATTCACTATCATCTAAAGTTGCATTCGTTCTTTAGGTGGGTGTTTAGATAACAATATATATATATATATATATATATATATATATATATATATATATTGGGAAGAATAGCACTCAAACACTTAAAAGGGGGGGGGGGGATATAAACACTTTTTTCTTCGTAACCATGATTTGGGTTAAATTACTCAAAAATATTTACTCTCTTTTAAGCTTTAGGATCCCGTTTCATATATATTTTTCTTCCCATTTTAAGATCAATTATGTTGTTTATGAAGTGTAAAAGACATTTAGGAAAAATCACCATTGTAAGTTCCAATGGATAAATGTAATCACGAAAAAATTCCCTTTTATCATTTATTAAATTAGGACTTATTATTGCATGCTCTCTCTCTCTCTCTCTCTTTTCACCACAAAGTGATTGTTTCAAGAATTTATAGTGTTAAATATTTTTTTAAAATTTTCCTTAATTCATTCTATAATTTATTGAAAACTAAAGAAAATCACTAATAAGTATTAATATGAGTGAAAAGGGTTTTCATATTCAAGTTATCAGTATAAATAATGAAAACATGCATATGACAGATCAACTACCTCTGAAATATTTAAAACTTAATTCGACTAATAAACGATTGGCTAATATGGTAAGCGGCTTCATCCAATGAAAGAAAGAATATAAATTTAAATCTTAAGAGAGGCGAAGGGATCATACCGGTGGTCGAATAATTTTTTTTTTTCCTTTTGGGGTTTCGACTCAAATTAGTTAAAGTCTAACGTTACTCTATTGTTTGCCTTGAAAATGTCATAAATAAAGAGATAAGTATCCTTACAAATGGTGCAAGTTTTTGTCCGTCGTGTTGTGTTCCATTGGCTAGATCTTAAAGACTAAATGCAAAGTCAATGAAACTATTACCAAGGGTATACTAAAAAAAATTAATTAATAATATAATGAATTTTTAAAATAATTTTCTTAAAAAGAAACTTGTATTCAAAAGAAACTCAGCATAGATGAATGTGTAAGATCAAATAAAAAACCTATAAAAATTAATTTATTATTCTCGTGAAATTGATATTTATTTTTATATTAATACATTTTTTATTTTAAGAACTCGATAAAATCTATAACAAGTCACAAAGACTAAAAAATTTTAGAAAAAGTTTAACATACGTGAAACAATCACAATACAATATTTGGAAGAATAAGACTTAAACATAAGTATTTATCAAATATGATATTTGTCCTTAATACTAATTGGCTATGTGTATGATTATTTTATGATATTTATAAGATCAATCTCTAAGTGAAGAATAATTATTGGACGTGTGTTATTTAATTAATGCATTAATAGATTAGCAGGGCAAGCTAGGTAGTCATATATTATAGCCTATGATCATGGAATTGTTGGCTAAATATTGGAAATAATGAACTTGGAAGGAGTACGAATTAAGAATATATGTAAGTTGATGAACACGTGTCGATATTCTTGCTATTCCCAATATTCTCCATCTTCTAATGATATATTGGTCACGATTGGAAGTAGACATGCTTACTTTTTAAGTTGATTTGAAATTATTATTTATATTCTATACTCTCAACCGTACATTATATTATATTCTATTATTTATGATATATGTGTATAAATATCATATCTCCATGTGTCACATGTCGATTATCTGTGGTATATACTCGTATTTGTATGATCCAAACGTGTAAAATGATACGTTTAGTAATTTACTTAGCTTCTACTTTTTCGTTAGGAAAAAAAGAGAGAAATTAGGTATTTTGATGGTTGTCAGTAAAAAATAAATAATCCAATATATGGTTATATAGATACCGTGAATCTTGTTTTATTTTCAGCAATATGTTATTTGAATCTTATTGGATACTTAAATTCTACATTAAAAAAGTTTGATTATAATTTTTTGGTATATATCTTCATTTATAATGGATTTTAAGTCACTAGGTATACATATTTAGGTAAAAATTAAGGAAAATGAAAAAAAAAATCATTTGATGAGCTTCAAAGTCATATTGACAACAACAATAATGATATTAACAAGAACAATAAAATCATTGACTATTCATTTTGTTCAAAAGTAACCTATTTAAAATATGAAATTCAAGTGATATTCTCTTAGAATTTTCTGAAGAAAATTAGCTAAGTAAACTCCAAAGACTATTTAACTAGACCCTGAGCTCCATATTTGGATAGAATTTGAGATGAGTCAAAGTTAATTTATAAATAATATTATCTCTTATTATTAAAATTTAGGCAAAATACATATGCATTGAGTTCTCTAAATTTATACTTAGTTTCAATTTGATCCCTTAACTAAAAAAAACATGTTTTTAGTTCTTTAATTCTAATACCAGTAATCTTAAATGATTATTTTTTTTTTAACAACAATCAATGTTATTTTGAAAAGAAAAAAATATTTTTTTAAATATTTTAGCATTTGAAATTTTTTTTTCCAATATTTAAATTAATCAATATCAACACTCTTTTTTATTAACGGCATTAGAATTAGAAAACTAAAAATACACTTTATAAAATTAAAAGATAAAAATGAAATCGTTCGTGAAATTAAAGGAATAATTAAATTTTAGTAGTGATATAACCAATTAAAAAATTATTAATACACTATTTTGATTTTAAAAAATTGTAATTATGTAAATAATATTCTTATGAAATCACACGTATTAATTAGTATTACCTCTGGTTCTAAATATATGACAAAATTTATAGTACAATTTGTACTTTAAACTTTATCATATATTTAGAATTAAAGAGAATATCATATATTCTATATTTAGAATTAAAGAGAATATCATATATTCTAAGACAATCAAAGGGAAAAACAATGCTAACACAAACATGCAATTTTGATGAAATCTAATATATTAGTGTGATAGTGTCCATCTAATCACGTCCATAAATAATTATCCAGTTTGTGCTGAATATAAAATATTGATTTAGAATTGAATTAATAAAAAAAAAAGTATATTGGAGTATGTAATTTGACTCCAAAGATAACAGTAATTAATAAATTGTAAATTGAAACTTAATTTACAATCCAGCAATCATTCAATCAAAAAACAGATGCATTACCTAATTATCTAATTAACTAATTTGATAAAAGTCAAAAGACGTTCAACGCATGAAAGGCCCACACCTTTGGATTCTCTGATAATAATAACAATTAAAATTCTAACTACGTACGTCTAAAGAGAGAGAAAGAGATAAACATACGTTAAAATAAAGATAAAAATAAAATAAATAGCTAATGAAAAAAGAGAGAATCTCATGTACCATACACACATACATATTTTATATCATTATTGACTCACATACTTTATAAAAATATATATATTTCAAAACATATACTCTTTTGCGCTCTTTTATTCTCTTTTCATTATTCTTTTGTATGAAATTTAAGCATGAGTGAATTGACGACAAGTGTCGGAGCATTTTTGAATTGTCGGAAACTTTCTAAAACTTCCACCATGAAAAAGAATAAAAATTAAGCAACTTTAACACGTTGGTTCATAATGTGACAGCGTTTTATTTCAATTCTTTCTTCTCCTACTTTTTTAAAATGCTTTTTTTTGGGGAAAAAAATATTTAGTATATTCGCAAGCTCAATTCATGTTCCCATTGACTTCTTTTTTAATTAATTAATTCATTAAGAACAAGGTGTCTCATTAAGAACCAATACAATAAATTATTTCAGGGACAAAACTATGACATACACTCACAAATAAAACGATCCTAAAATATAAAAAGATAAAGTCCATAAATAATGGCACTGGTAACATAATAAACCAAGACAAAACAAAAAGTTAGTGTTAATTTTGTCAAAGGTTGTGTTGTTTTTGTTATCTGCATTTGGATGAAAAAGAGCTTATGCTCAAAATATTTTAATGCAAAAAAGAAAAATCAAAACAATAAAAGGGCACTATGTAAAGTTGTATTAATGGATATTTTACTTCATGATTCATGTATTTGAATTTTCTTTATTTCAATTTTCTTAACAGCAGATCCAAAAATATTCCCTTTAATGGACTTTCCTTCAAAATATTATTAGGTCATTCTTAAAGAATAAAAAATCAATTTAAAACTAAATTTGTTGATGATTTGAAAATTAACAGCGTTCTTCCAATTGTTTTATATCTATACTCGATCGATCCCTCTGTTTCACTGTGTATGTCTTTTAGGTTATTGTATACAAGTTTTTTTTTAAAAAAAAAAATGCAATAAATATATAAAAATATGACATAAATTATTAAGTTTTCCCTCGATTCAGTTGCGTTTGAATAGGTAATTTGATAAGAATGTTTAGTTGTGTTAAATGTATTAATCAAGTTATTGGATGAAATGAGGGTAAAATAGAAAAAGTAACACTGGATATTATTTTGACATTCTAAATAGACTTACAACATGCAATAAAAAGTTTCTCCTAAAACAAAACTAAAATATATAATAAAACAGAAGGAGTATAACATATTGATATTGCTTTATCTTTTTTAAAATAACTCTTTGCGCATCTCGTATTGATAATGATTTCTAATTAATGATATAAAAAAAATTTGTCATGGAGTAATTTATTTCTATGATTTTTTAGATTATTTGCATATAACAATTTTGATGAGCTTTGAATTTTAGTAGACGTCATTTTCTTCAAAAAGAATGGCTGTTAAAGAAATCGAAAAAAGGAAGATTTGGTCTCTCTTTTTAATTAAGGGTACTGCATATATGGTGTAAAAGTAGTATATATGAAGCTTATCAATAAAAGCCTAAAAGATTTTTGGAATGATTTCATTGTAAGGATAAGTAATAATATAGTTCCATATATCATAAAGTGTCACCAATATCTCAAATACTATTCATTTGACTATACCATTATTATACTTTAGGAGTACAAGAAATTTTAAGCTGAGCAACTGTTTTCGAATAATTTATTGTTGTTTAAGGGTATTCTCAAATCAATTTAGACCTAAGATTGATCTCTTTTGAAACTTAGCGTATAAAAATGTTTTTGCCTCTCCCATCAAATGTGTTTTCTAAAATTTGAAATTGTATTTTTCTCCTAGAGAATGTAAGGTCACTTATGTAACATCTCATTTTCATAAGCGTTTTCATAGTGTTTCCATTCAAAGCTAAGTGTTGAAAACATTTTTCAAAATAAAGAGTAACTGAATAACATTGTATATGGTGTATCCACTGAACGTTTAATAGTACATTCATCCATGTGTTTAATACACCTAAATATATATATCCAAAATAGTAACGCCTCCACTGGGTCCTCACACCGGCTTCTTACCCTTGTCCTCGATCCTGACTCCCTGGAATCCTGAAGCTATAGCAGGGGCTGAGGTTCAATACCCATTGAACCTCAGGTAACGGTTAACCCCATGCTTATGTAAACAGTATATGACAGGTATCATATAATAATAACATAATCATAATTTCAAATTCATAACAACATGTAAGGCAATAACATAACACAACCACTGCAATATGTATGTTACCCCAGTCTGCACTATTCACCAGTGCCATGATGCCCTATCGTGTCCTCAGCACTAGGAAAACTCAACGGTGTTATCAAGACTATAACCCGTATTCAATTCAGTAATTAAATAGCAATTTCAAAACATGTGAGTACAACCATAATATATAAGCAAATCATAAGTATAAGAGTTAAGGTTACAATAAGTGTCCATACCTGAGTTTTGGTACGTTCTGCTGGACAGAAAAACGTCTTTTGATATCCTATAAAGGTAATATCGTTCTAATTAATTCCCAAACATTATTCTAAGAGATATCTTGGACACAAATGACAATTTTACCCTTGGTGATTTTATTTTTCAATTATTTCCTTAAAATTTCGGAAAAACGCTGGTTCAGCATTTCTGGGCAGAATTTCGCCTAACTTCGAAAAATCATAACTAATTCCAGAAAAATCGAAATGAGGATCCATAAAATTTCCCGGAATCCTTGAGATCTCTACTTTCAAGGAAAAATACTGGAACTTACCCAGAATTCAAGGATAATTCCCAGTTTCAACGTTTCAAACTTCTGCCCAGAATTTTCCCCAGAAAACGTAACTTAACTTCTGGGATTTTTATCTCTTTGCACAGAACTTCAAATGACACACTCTTTATATATTTGGAAAGCCCTATATGTCTACTTTCACCATAAATTTTCTCAGATTTTTAGAACATCATCTCCTTCATAAAATATTAACGTTTTTGCTACTGGCTCCTGAAATCGCTAACCGATGAAATTTCGTCAGAGCTTCGCTATTATGATCATAATCTTCCAGAAATTTTTGCCATACTCTTTCTTCATCAATTTTTCGAAATAAAGGCAATGGAGAGCATGAAAACATGAAAATAAAACTATATTTGGAAGATTGAAGATCAAAATAACATTTCTTAACATTTCTACTTCATAAGCTAAGAACTAGAACTAAAAGACTAAAAGCTTCCTTACCTCTTAAAGAACCTTGCTTCTTGCTTCTTGAAGCTCCTCTACACTCCTCCTCACTCTCTAGATTTCAGTTCCTAGCTTGAGGAATTGGTGAGAAATTTGTGAAGGGGAAGGTCTCTATTTATAGCAAATTGTGATAGCATTTTTGTAGTTCTTTCATCTTGCATTTTAGCAATTGTATTAACCTTAGCAAAGAAGTTTTAATCCTCCCCTTACACCTCCCAAAAACCGCCCCTCTCTCCCCCTTCATCCCCAAGTTATCTTGCTTCATCCCCAAGTTACTTTGCTTCATCCCCAAGTGATCCCAAATGCTAATTTAGTTAGGTGTAAGTTAGTATTTTTATTTAAGATCTAATTTCACTTTTGAAATCATAATTTTATGACTAGATTTATGGTGATTTTTAATTTCCTGAACACTTAGGTATAAATCCTAAAAGTATACGAAAATGACTTTGGGAATAACCCAGTTCAAGCCCATAATTTACTGGTGTCAAATATGTACTTATATTTAATACTTAATTCCAACATTTCAAGATATGATTTAATCTCTATGAATTCTCCTTGATTTGCATCTAATTAAAAGTTAACTTGCTCCCCAAGTTTTTAACTTGGATTTCAAACTATTATTCACTTTAGTTTATTCTTGGCTTTCTTAACTCTTAGACACACACACACACACTCTCAACATACACACACACAACACGCCACACACACTTTTCTTTTTTTGTTCCCCAAGTAAAACCATCCCCCTATCTCTATATTAATTATCAATTTACATTTTAATTGTTCTCATAATTTAAGAAAAAAAATCTTTCATTGGTCCAATTTAGGATTTAGGATTAAAATTTATTTATCCCTCATTAAATAGAAATTTTCGCCCCATAGTGATAAATTAGGAATAATTAATTACATCCTAATTTTAATCTCTAATATAGTATTTTATATGGTAACTAGCTAAATTAGTTTTTAGACTCTTAAATTCTATGGAAAAATTGCCTACAAATAAAATTAAATATAATACCAAAATTTGAGACCACATATTCACCTATTTAAGATATGTATTATTTATGGAAATATAATATTTAAGATAGGAAATTTTTCGGGTATTACAACTTACCACCTGTTGGCAATTGTATTCAAATAATTACATCTTAAAACTTGCTAATTATCTAGTTAACTATAATAAATATTTTTTAAAAAATATAAAAATAAATATATCTATACGTACATATAGTTCTTCTTTATTGTATTTTACTTTTCTAACTAAGTACTTAATATATGATGACACCAAAATTATCTTGAAGGGAAAAATAAAACTCTCAATATATATGTATGTGTGCGTAAATAATAATTTTATAAAACCTTAATCACACTAAAGTATTATTCCACATTATTTCTTTAAATGATCGATAGAAATAAGATGGCTTTATTGTCAACTACAATTTGGTATATAACCACTATATAATGACAACAATAACAAGTCTTATCTTATATTTTTTTCCAGTCTTTATTATAAAGTACTAACTATTATTTCTCGTGGATCAAGGAATTAATGTTAAATAATTAAATTGGTTCAAAATTGATAAATATTTCCAACTTTACCTCTGCTTTAATGATGTAAATTTAAATAGTTATTTAAAAATGAGGATATTATTAAAAAATAATAATAAATGAGTTAGTCAAAGGTGGTTGATGTCTTATAATAAGAATTAAAAACTTCTAATAATTAGTGTCTTAGAATAAAAATAAGAGGGAGTAGTTAATCTTAAAAAAAATGAAAGAAGAAAAGCAATTAGACCAAAAGATCTTATCGCATTAAAAAGTGACATGTTTTTCCCCCTCTTTTACGATTACGTTATCGAGTGAATTTCCCATAATTTTAATTTTATAAGTCTTTTGGATAAAGCAACTTTCGTTTTGGTAAAGCCAAACAACTTTAGAAGAATTATATAATTATATTAGCTTAATTTTAATTATATCTCAGATTGAAGTAATCACTTTTATTTATAAAATTAAACCTGATCGATCTATTGAATTCATCACAATTTTATTAAGCTCTTTCGCATCAAATTAAATAATGTTAGCTGTATTTAATTATTTTTCTTTATATATAAAGCATCCGTTTTATTCTCTAATTTCAAATACGCTTGCGAACATGACACTCACACAAATATAGATGTATAAATCAGAAAGGCAATACAGTTAAGAGAGAAATTATAAAAATGCTGAACATAATTTGAATTTTGAAAGAAGTTTTTAATTATTTTCTTAAAAACATATTTTTGGGTGGGAAACGTTGAAAGAAGAAGTGACAGACGTACACGGAAGCAAAGTTATGCATGTGAGGAGCACCAACAAAAAGACATGCACGAACCTGAGGCACATAAATTAAAGAGCCTTTACCAAACCCTCCAACAATTTTAATTTCTATGGTCACTATTATAATACACATTCTAGAAGGAATAAGTTATATGGTCTACTACTTTATCTCTATATCAAATCCTTAATCTACAATATAAGTCACACATAGAGTTATTAATCACTTCCTCTCATCTTTACTATATAACATATTTATCTAATTTGACTAAATTAAGAAAATTATTTAAGTTGACTAATATAACATGTATTTTTTAAAACATCTTAATCATTTTGCTTAATTCCTCAATTCTCTCTTCTCCTAATTGATTATGGTTGAAGGAGCATTAATAAAAACAAATTAAGAAAACATTGATAAATTTAAAAAATATGTCTTATATTTAGGATCATGATAGACTCCTCAAATATATCTTATATTAAGGATCGGAGGAATACCATTTTTTTTTTTAATTTTACCCCTATTAATGGATGGTACATGTCAGATATTAAAAAGAAAAAAAAAAGAAAAGAAAAGTGAGACAATTTTGAATAGGGGCAAGATTGAAGGATTCTTTCAATTTAAGACGGATTTAAAATTTAATGAGTAGTTAATTATTTTTCGTGAGATAGTTAAAAGTAACTTATATATATATTAACTAATAACACTTTTTCAAGGTTGCTCCAATTTAACTTTGACACAACTTTTCTTTTTTGCCTTTCAAGATGCAATTTATAATTTTAAAGATTTTTTCATTTTCAAAACAAATTTAACTACTCAACCTCCTCTTTGTTGAATATGTCAAGCCACATGGTCAGAGATGTCTTATACATGTGTATATAAAAGACAGAGATGTCTTATATAGTTATATATAATAATAAGTACAAGAGCTAGGGAGCAATAAATTATCTTAATTTCTTCATTATCTATATCACTGCTTTTTTTTTTTTTTACCTTCATTATCACTCACTTTTGGACTTTCTTTTTTTTTTTTTGAGCTTTTATATATATATTCTTTTTCTTTAAGCTGCATTTATTGAAATTGTTTTATCTTTGTCATTAAGTTAGTATTATTAACTCAAACATATTTATTGATCTTTATTTAACCTTACACTTTAATAAGTGTGATTTAGTTATTTGTTTGTTATAAAAAAATTGGGAGGAAGTAATATCTTAGACTAGGTTATTTTTGGGTCTTATTAATTATTGGTGGTAACTTCGTTGAAGCTTCCTTCTTTCTTTAATGTATTCCCTCTATGTACGTAAACATAATGGCCACAGTATTCTTTCCTTTCAATATGAACTATAATTGCACTTCTGGATCTTTAAGTTTATTCCCTATAACTATCATTTGTTCGTAATTTTCCTCTTTTTTACCAAGGTCATTTTCTTATTTTAATTTTGGAGAAAAATAACAAATTGAACCATTTTATTATTGATGTATGAAAATGAATATATGTTTCTTAACTTAATTATAAAAAGAAGCTTCTCATTATATAAATTTGACATAAAAATATGTTTATAAGTGAATTAAAAAAACACATATAACAAAAATATTTTTTTGGCCATACAAATGAAAAATATTAAGATATATTTCTACTTTCATAACTTACTAATTACTTATTTGTGGGCATAATTATATATGGTACTCCATCATTATCTTTTACCTTTTTCTTTCTTTGTTATTTCAATTATTTCCTTTTCTTTTTCCTTCTTTCTCCTTTCTCTTTTTTCCTTTTCTTTCTGCCAAAAGGGGCAAACAATATTAACATAAATTAAAGCACCAAGGAGTACACGTGTACACGTACACTCCTATATGCTATAAACAACTAACGTATATTAAAGTTAAATTTCAGCTCATAAAAAAGTAAAAATTTGAATAAATATTCGATATATATTGCATATATTTCGTCTTAATACATAATATAAATTTGTCGAGTTTTGTATAACTCTTATACTCATCCATCGCATACATGGCATATTAGATCTTTGTATTTTCTATTTATAAAATATTTATATTACATTTGTGTGTGTGGATATTAAAGAATTGTATAATGTAAATTAAGCTAAGATTAACACACACAAAAACTGAATTTAGGCCTTTGTATTTTTTTTATTATATGGATTTAGGTCCTTGTATTCCTAGTATGCATGGTTTCTTATATAGTTTTATATTGTATACATAGGGATATAAATATTGGTCAAAGATATAGATTTCATTTATTATTGCAGTATTATTTCAATGGTTGGTGGTAACAATAAATGATGGTGGTAGGCTCAAACTTTAATATCTGCTTTGACTTTCACATATATTCACGTCAAATTCATGACTCTATCATCTTTGGTGATCCTACACACAAATACATTATTGGCCATTTTTCCATAATTTAATAATTTAATCGTAAATATATACTCCTCCCATTTATATATGTAAAACAAAATGCAATTTTTTTTTTTTAAAAAAAGAAATATTTAGTAACTTGTTTTTTTTCTTAAAGTTTTAATTTAATTCGACTCAAACATCCTTCTATTAATTGTTTAACTATCTCATGCATATTATTTTTATTCCCCATATATTAGGAGTTGACAAAGAATAAAATTATATAAAAAAAATTAACAATTACTGTATTTGCCAACAGAATAAAAACGACAAAGTGGCTGTTGTTGTAGAAAAAAGAATTGGAGTATTCCAATTTCTTTTCCATATTTTTGATAGAGTAATTTGAGGATTCTTAATTTGCATTCACATATACTCGAATAAGAAACCCTTTATTCATCTGATCAAAATTCCTTCCACTAACATTAAATAACTTTTATTTTTATGTTCTTTTGGGCATAGATATATACATATATCAATCATCATCATCTTGCAAACTCTTGATACTATTTTCTCTCGTTTATTTTGCATTTCTTCTGTTGAAAAAAAGTACCCCTTCTTCATTGGTGTGTACATGAATTTCTTTGGGATGTTTTAATTAGGAAAGTCCATTGCATCAAGAAAAAGTCATCTCACATTCTCTGATTTCATATCAACTGTCTGTGTGTGTATGTCTTTATACATATATCTCTTATCGCTCTCCTTTCACCACACAATTGCTTTATCTAGCAGCTTCCTTAATTCTTGCTTATTGTCTCCACGAGGTGTGCTCTTCCCTTGTCCTTTTGCTATCCTGCCTTGTCCTTTTTTGTTCCACAACCACATTTCTAGATATATAATAATACTACCTTGCTTCTTAATATACGAGCTATACATAATTAATTTGGGTAGATTAATAAAGTTAATTACATTAGTTATCTGTAACATGTTAGTTTTATTAAAATACTATCTTTCATCATTACTACTCTTAGATAGAAACTCCTTAATATATATAATCAATAGGGATATTTCAGGAAAAAAATTATAAAATTTGGGAGACAAAATGCATCAAAGCCTTATATTTGGAACCAAAACCAATCATCAACAAGCTCTTATATTAAAGAACAGAAGTGGTAATAATTTTAATTACAAAAACAACCCCATAGTTAATACTACCTCCGGACCTAAATATGAGACCTAGTTAAATTTTTTTAAAGAGATTAAGGAAGCTAAAACAAATTTCTTAATTATATTATATACTCTGTGTATAAAAATTGAAGAATTTTTTTGCAGAAAATTGATGAGTATAAATACATTTAAAACAATATATTTAACTTATTTAATCTCTCTAAAAAAACTCAATTAAGTGTTATATTTATTAAGACCAGACAGAGCATATATAATATATTGATTTTATTACATTATGTATCCCAATTACACATTTTAGTTTGCTTAATTAGATAGAGCACTAGCTAATAGCATGTTGGGGGGACTAACATACAGAGGTCCACTACCTAGAGGACAACTTGCACAAATTAACTCAAACCGCAAATTAACAATTCTAACTCCTAGTAGCCAAAAGATCTTCTTGATAAAAGATGCTGAAATAAATTTATAAATTATGCAACAACTAAATCTATAAGGTGATACATAGAAGGGTTTTGTCTAACTAAATCTAACATAATATCTCCTATAATCAAGGAGTATTCAAAATTCAAATAAAAATAACATATCATAATAATCTAATAATCCTAATAATAATAATAAATAGGATAATTAACCTACATCTAATCAGGGTTAGGGTTTCGGCTGTCATGGGCCAAATTCGGTCCAACTTCCAATAGATGCCAACCCGCATTGGCTCTTCAATAAGATATCTAGTATTATTTGATTAAATTTAACCATTGTCAAACCTAATTTGAGATAATTGTCCTAATCAAATATGTTATATACATTTACAACATTGACTTGAGCTTGAGATATTGTACTTAAGCAACAACACTTTTTTCCGTACATTCTTAGTTGTGATACAATTAATGGTTTTAATTACCCATCATTATAAAACAACCCCATAATCAAAAATATGAATTAATTCCCTTGCGTTTCCAAGTTGCACATCTTATTACTAAAAAACTACTCTTTTCAATCCTATTTGTAAAACACTTTCATCTAAATACCACAGATTAAGAAATGTGGTTAAATATTTATCAAGACTCTTGATTAGATAGAGTACTAATAGCTAGTTGGGAAGATTAACGTACAGAGGTCCACTAATATCTAGAGCATATATAAATTACACAAACTTGAACCATAAACATTTCTATGTGTTCCTCAACAACTCCTAGGCTCCAAAAAGACATCTTGTTTGAGAAGGGACATTACCAACCCCTTTGGCTCTTTAAAATAGATACTTGCATACGCATCTTTTCAAATGCTCCTTTTCCCTCAAACACGACAAGAGCTATAGGTCACCACGTAGAATTGGATTTACACACATGGATCTATACTTTAAGACCAAACATTAGTATCAGTACTTATCAAATACCGCAATCCTATCCCATTAGGTGGTGTCAACTATACATACATGTATTGCATGGTACAATTGTACTCTATAAACAACCAAATCTTTAAAAAAAAAAGTGTTAACTAAGAAGTCGCACTCAATAGCTTCATTAATTAAATGTTATTTTTTGTCTTCTTTATTTACCATTTTCACAAAATTTCATACTATTTGATCTATAATTCTTAAATGATTTTCTCCCTTTTGCTCTTTAATCAATGCTACTCCAGCTCTATATCGTATATAATATAATTAAATACCTTATTGAGATGCTTACAACAAATATAATAAGAATAAAGTTTAGTATTTTTTTTTTTTTTTGATAGAAAGTTTAGTATATAATAAGAATAAAGTTTAGTATATGGCATAAACGCTTTGACCAAAAAAAAAAAAGTATATGGCATGAACGTAAGTCCCAGGTGGTTTTGCTTTTACATTGGCTCAGACAAAAGGAGGTGTGACTGAAAGTGGTGATAAGAGCAGAAAGGACCTGGATAAGTTTTTGCTACGTGTGTCCTTAAGCTCCCACTAATCAATTGGGACACACGAAAGGAAGAAGACAATGTGTATCAGACTTATATGAACTTGTCCTTTTTTTAAGTATTCCACTCACATATTCTCATAAGTAAACGATAGAGAAAACCCCTAAAATGCTTCAACAACTTTTTGATGACTTATTATTGTCTCTCTGTTACTCTAAAGTGAAGCACCCACTAGATATTGTGTCAAGTTCAGTACGTGTCTATTGGTATTGTGTTCCAGTGAAACTGTCCCCTTAATAATGTCACTTTCTTATATAGCTATATACCAAACTAGCTGCTGATATAATAATCCCTTTAATTTCTTTTTTCTATCACCTTGTTCATTGTGATCATGTACGAACACCATACGTGGCAACTTCTTCTCCATTGTAGTTGCATCTTTTTTTGGGTGTGTAATTTGTCGGCAAAAGTTTCATTAATCTTCATCGAGCTAGCTAGCATCCAGTCATCTGAATCATCATCGACATCATCAAAGATATCTTAATCAACCAAGGTACCTGGTTTAGTAGTGTACTGGCTAGACTATAAAGTGGATGAACTAAATTTGAATTCCACCTTGTTCATAAAGACCCAAGAGTAGAGGCATCTTAATTGCAAAACGTCAATTCAGATTAGTCGATTGTTCAGATACTTGATAATAGGATCTAGAAATAACACCAATGGATGGCCTAAATGGTTATAAAGAAAGAGGATTTTGATGAATGATGTTATTTATATAAGGCAATTCTAATTCAATTAGAGTTATTTGAACGTATATGCATTTATTAGTAGTTTGAATGTCAATTATTATTTTTTTTTTGATTACTGAAAATTTGGAGTAATGTACATACTCTGTGATTAGGGTCGTGAGAATTCCTCTTGGATCCAAATCAGATTTTTGGAGTAATGTACATTACTCTGTGATTAGGGTCGTGGGAATTCCTAATTTGATCCAAATATCTGATTTGGAGTAATTTATTTACTCGCCTTTTTGTTCAAAAAAAAATTTACTCGCCTTTGAGGCGAGCCTCTAGGAAATTCCGATTGAATTTGTGTCCCATTGGGTACAGAATGTCAATTATTATTATTATTACTATACATGATTATTTTCAAAGACTAATCAAGAGTTGATTTTTTTGGGTATCATTTCGGCTAGCAAAGCTCAAAGTAGAAAAGAATATCGATATTAGAATATGCTTGATTAGAAATCCACTATAATGAGTGGAGACTTCAGTGCTAAAGGAAAGGACTTGCTTCTAACACCATCTATCTGACTATAGTTTAGAAACGACAGTCAAGTAACTAAATTTTTTTAAATAAATGTAATCACAATTGAAATTAGTGGCCATACACTCATATATATTCTATTCCCTTAAGCATTTATTAAAAATAACATTGATTATTAATACGCCTTGTCACACATGATGCGATTAACATCAGTTGAATCCATTACCAAATTAAATTAACATCATGTTCCTTATTAGATAGAGTCAGTAATTAATTATTCTTATTCCAAACTTGTATCGATCCCTCTGGTGACTTAAAATAAAGTTAGGAAAGAGACTTGCTTTGTCCGAAGTTACTCTAGAGAATCCATACTGGCTATTTGACTTTATTATATACAAAGTTAAAGGATTTAAATTTGAATTGTGAAGCATGATCATGAATGTTTAAAATCAAATATTGATGTGCATAACAATCTTGTTTCACTTCTCATATAATGCGTTGCATCTTGCTTATCACCACCAAACCCTAATTACACGCTTGGTTGACTAAATCTATCAACTTAATATAGTTTTAACTTAATTGTAACTTGCTCCCTACACTTTGACTCAGTGTCACTCAGTACCTATAGTTTTAACTTAGTTATAATTCAGTCTATGAATTTTCACTCACTGTGACTCGATCTCTATAGTTTTAACCATTTTAATTATAATTTAGTCCCTATGTTTTAGAAAAATAAAATTATATATTTAATAAATATACATACTAGATTATAAAGTGATTAAAACTATGTGGATATCAAGTTGCAATGAATTAAATCAAAGTTCAGGAACTGAATTACGATTGAGTAAAACTATAAATACTAAGTCGTACTAAGTCAATGTGTAGAGACTAAGCTACAACCAAGTTAAAACTATCAAGATCAAAGATTAACTTAAGTTAAAACAATATGAACCAAAAGATTAATTTTCCTATTTTATAATAGTTAAGTGTAAGGTGTATGAAGGTAAATGTTACATATGAAATGAGTAATACTGAATATAACGGACAGAGAAGAAGACTCAAGATGATAACCGCGAACCATTGTAACATACAATATACATACTATATATATTTGGCGCATGATAAAAATGAGTTTTCGCTAATACATATATTGATATGAAGATTTGTAACATCCCAATTTAAAATACCGAATTTTTTTTTTTTTTTAAACAAACCGTGATCAGAGTCGAGCATTTCGATTAAACGAGTAACTGAATATCTAGAAGTACATAACCATAGTGTAATCATCCTTATACAGTCATCTGTTGATCCCAAAAAGACAATATCTAAATAGTTCAAAAACTAAAACATATAAGCTCCTCCAATCCACCTACATCGGCTACTTGCCGCTCTCCTCCACCCTGGATCCTCCTGAACCTGAGGCTACAGCTGAGATCCAATTCCCAATTGGATCTCAGGTAACGGTTAACCTTATGCTCAAATAAGTCATATATAGGTAACAAATAGTCACAACAACATAACAACACATCAATACATAAGCACACAACAAATGCATGATCAACAATGGACAGAACATAAGCACACAGAAATATGTAAAGCCCCACACTATGTCTGCACATAAACCAGTGCCACGATCTCCCATCGTGTCCTCAGCGCTAGGAAAACCCAACGGCTTTATCAAGACTATAACCCGTAACAAGCTGTATGTATGACTGACAACCCACGACAGAGTTTCAGTATATAAACATGTCTACCATATATATGCATATGAGCAGCATAAGTGTTAAGGTTACAATACGCGTCTGTACCTCCGTTGACGATTTCGGGCACTCCGGTAGCGTTGTGGTACGTTTGACGGCGGTACGACGGTGATTTGACAACGGTGACAGCGGAAACAGCGGTTCGTGATTCTGGGTATTCTATATGGATAATATCACCAGTATGAATATCTAAGACCATAACAGGCATTTTAGGTACAAATTACCATTTTGCCCCTAGTTTAACTTTTTGGCTGAATTTTGCCAGAGCTTCGCTGTTTTGACTTTACGCTTTCAAAATTTTTGTTATAATCTTTCCTCTAACATATTTCTAAGATAAATATCACATATATTTCTAAAACATGATATTTAAACTAACTTAAAAAAATTAAAGACTACTCTAACAATTCTACTATAACTACCGAAAGAACTACTTAAGCTAAAGACTAAGGACCGGAGAACTTACTCAGAACTTTGCTATGAACTTCTCCCAGAGCTTCTCTCTCTAACTTCTCTCTAGGATTGTAAGTGAATTGGTGAAGAATGAAGAGGAATGGAAGCTATTTATAGAAAATCTCAATGGCATTTTCGTAATTTCCTTGAACTTTGTCTGGTTGAATTCTGACCGCAGGATCACACTTTTGCTAGGTGGTTTGATCTTGGCCTTACACCTATTAGGCCGACTTCTTCCCCCCATAAAAGGCAAAATTGCTGACCTCATCCTAGCTGCATCATCAAACCTTATCCTCTTGCTTTATCTGATAAGTTCCTGGTTCGGTGTCCTGATCGCGAAATTCCGTAGAAACTTAAAATTCCGGGAACAACACTCTGAAGATCTTTTCTTCCTCTTTCAAATTACCTAATTTAACTCAGTTTCTGATCCCGCTGAGGACATTCCATTATCAGCTGAAAATCCTCGGTATTCGTGCCCGGCTACAGAAGTAACGTTGTCCAGTACCAACTTCGAGACAAAAATTTACTGATTAACATTATACTCTAGTTTTTCCCCACTTATCCCCAGATTCCCACAACGGAATTATTTTCTATCGGTTCTCCTTTTGGCTATCTGCTTTAATTATACAAAATATCTTCCTATTCGGATCTCTAAATCACTCCGTCGGTTACAGAAATGACTTCAAAGACCGGCCATCTCGAGATAAAAATTCCCTTGTTCACAATATACCCTGACTTTAGAAATCTAGTTCACGGTTTTCTATGTAGGATTTTATTTCCATCCGTTCTCATTTATCCTGTCCACTCTTAATTATTATTATATTATTACTTATTTAACACATGTCTAAAACTATATTACTATTAAATTCAAATATCTTCTTCATCCTTATCTCCCCTAAAATTTCGGCCAACACACTATATATATATATTTTTTTTTTTTCATTTATCATAATACTCAATTCTCTTATATTCATTTTCCCAACATTTTCCTATTGGTCCATGACTAATTACTTGGATTTAGGCTTTCATAAATTTTTGAAAAAATCCTAAACCATTGATCTTTACTTTTTAAGACTATATCTTAACCATTATTATTTATTTAATTAGCCAAAAATTTCGGTCCTTAATAATTATTATTTATATTTTTTTTTTATGTTTCCTAAATTTCTCTAATCTTATAAAATTCCTGAAAATTACTTAATTAATCCTTTAATAATTCCTAATAATTTTCTTAATTAGAATTAATTATTTTCTCACAACAATTTCATTAACATTAATGATTTAAGCCCTATGCAAAATATTAAAAGTCATAGAATCAATTTTGATTCTAAAATACTTTTTAATTTTCCTTCTTTTTATTTTCATAGGAAATATTTTATTAAATTGTCTAAATTAAGAATAATATATTTCCCAAATTTTCAATAATTATTCCATGTTTTCTTGAATTTTCCATATTTTTTCCTTAGTACCTTCCTTTGCAAATAGACTAATTATACTCTATTTTGAGACCATAATCACCATAAATGGATATTTTTATTATGGTAACATAATAGTCCAGATAGTAATTATCCGGGTATTACCAGATTAACTAAATTAACTTGAACTTTGTTTGAGAAACTCATCTCATGCAGCCGCGTACACACACACACACATGAACGATAGTTTAAGTCTTAATGTGTTTTGCTAAATCAAAGTTTATTTAGCTTAATGTTGTTGGACACGTGGAGGACTCAGGTGAGGATGATTAAGAGCGTACTTCAAATAATAACGTTGGTGATATATGACAAAGACCATCCAACTTTCCACTCCTTAATTTGTAATACCCGGATAATTATTATCTGGAATATTATGTTGCAATAATAAAAAAAATATGCCAATTTATGAAAATTTTAGCTTCAACATGAAACACTAAGAAAATTAAAGAAAATTTATTGTCAAAAAAAAAGTGAAAGATGCATTTTAGGACCATGAAACATCCTAAGGAGAATTATGAAAAATTCTAAAAGGCATGGAATAATTATTAAAAATTTAGAAAGCATATGATCCTTAATTTAGGCAATTTAATAAATTACTTCCTTTGAAAATAAAAGGAAGGAAAATTAAAAAGTATTCTTGAACCAAAATTGATTCTATGATTTTTGATATTTTGCATGGAACTTAAATTATTAATATTAATAAAATTGTTGTGAGAAAATGATTAATTTTAATTAAGAAAATTATCAACAATTAGTAAGGGATTAATTAAGTAATTTTTGGGAATTTTATAAGATTATAGAAATTTAGGAAATATGAAAAATAAACAAAAATAATTATTTGTTATTAAGGGCCGAAATTTTTGGCCAAATTAAATAAAGAAAAATGAAATAAGAAATCAAGAAGAATATTTGGGATTTAGTACATAAAAATCCCTAATCCTAAAAGAATTATTAAACTCATGTTTAAGGGGCTAATTGAACTTGTAGCATCAAATTACGTAAATTAAGTAATTAATAAAGGTAAAGATGTAATTTTGAAAAGCAAAGATCAAAGGCTTAGGATTATTCAAGTAATTCTAGAAGCCTAAATCCATGTAATTACTTATGGACCAATAGGAAAATTTTGGGAGAAATAAGTGCAAGAGAAATGAAATATTAGAGTTAATAGAAATTGGAAAAAAAAATAATAATATATGTATATATGTGTGCTGGCCAAAAAATTTAAGGGAAAGGATAAGGATGAAGAGAAATTAATATCTAGATATTTGCATTAAAATAACATTATAAGTTAAGACATGTGGTAATTAAGTAATATTATAAAAATGTGAACAGGATAAATGACCACGGATAGAAATAAAATCCTACCTAGAAAACCTTAAACTAAGTTTTTAGGGTCAGAGTATATTGTAAACAAGTGAATTTTTAGCTCGATGTAGGCTGTCTCCGAAGTCATTTCTGTACTGACAGAGCAATTTGGAGATCAGGCTAAGAAGATATTTTGCAGAATTAAAGCAGATAGTCAAAATGAGAACCGATGGAAAATAATTCAGATGCAAGAATTCGGGGATAAGTTGAGAAAAAACAAAATATATTATTGATCAATGAATTTTTGTCCAAAAGTTGGCGCCGGCCGACGTTATTTCTATAACCGGTAGAAATTACCGAGGATTTTCAGCTGGTAACGGAATGTCCTTAATGAGAGTTTAAGGTTAGGAAAACCCATTATTCTCAAAGAGGAAACAAAGACCTTTAGGGTACTGCTTTCGGAATTTTAAGTTTTTACATAATTTCGCGATCAGGACACCGAACCAGGAATTTTATCTAATAAAGTAAGGATGAAGTCATGAACATGAGGTCATCAATTTTGTCTTCTTTTGGGGGGAGAAGGTCGGCCTATAGGTGGAGGGCCAAGATCAAGCACTTCAAAAAAGTGCGATCTAACGGTCAAAATTCAATCAGACAAAGTTCAGCGAAATTACGAAATTGCCACTCCCTTTTCCTATAAATACCCCTTCATCCTTTCACAATTCTCACACCAAATTCTCTTGAGAATTTCAAAACTTGGGAGAGGAAGGAAGAAGGAGAAGTCCGGAGAAATCTGTAGCAAAGCTCTGAGTAAGTTCTTCAGTCCTTAGTCTTTAGCTTAAGTAACTCTTCCGGTAGTTATAGTAGAATTGCTAGAGTAGTCCCTAATTTTTTAAGTTAGCTTAGATATCATGTTTTAGGAATAAATATGATATTCATCTTAGGAATATGTTAGAGGAAAGGTTATAGTAAAATTTTGAGAATTTAAAGTCGGAATAGCGAAGCTCTGGCAAAATTCTACTAAGTGGTCAAACTAGGGGCAAAATGGTAATTTGTACCTAAAATGCTTGTTATAATCTTAAATATTCATATCAGTAATATTATCCCTATAGGATACCCAAAATCACGAACTGCTGTTTCCACTGTCACCGCTGTCGTGCCGCTGTCAAACGTGCCGTAATTTGACGAAAGTGTCAGAAACCGTCAACAGAGGTACGGACGCGTGTTGTAACTTTAACACTTATGCTGCTCATATACGTATATGTGATAGACATGTTTATATACTGAGGCTCTATCTAGGGTTGTTAGTTATACATACAGCTTTATATGGGTTATAGTCTTGATAACGCCGTTGGGTTTTCCTAGCGCTGAGGACACGATGGGCCGTCGTGGCACTGGTTATGTGCAGACATGTTGTGGGACTTTACATACTGCTTTGTGCTTATGTTCTATCAATGTTGTGATCATGCATCTGATGTGTGCTTATGTAGTGATTAACTGCTATTATGTGTTATGATATAACTGTTGTCTATATACTATTTATTTGAGTATAAGGTTAACCGTTACCTGAGATCCAAATGGTAATTGGATCTCAGCTGTAGCTTCAGGTTCGGGCGATTCACGTGTTGAAGAGAGGGGCAGGAGATCGGCGTAGGATGGCGGAAGGGGTTTTATAACTTAGTTTTACATGTGTAGTTAGGCGCTGTTTTCTTTTTGGATTAGCAGATGACTGTATAAGAACAATTACGCCTTGATTATGTAATATTAAGGTTCAGTTACTCGTTTTGCTAAACTGCTCTACTCTGATCAAGTGTTTGAAAAAAAAATTCTGTAGTTTTTTTTTTAAAATGGGATGTTACATAATCACTCACGCATACATATGCTCACATACCAATTAATGGAACACACATATGTTTTCAGCTATGGAATAACTATATTTAATTAATATAGCACTACCAACGGCGTGGTTTGACCTATTTTTTTTAAGTAAGCTTAATAGTGCTACATTTATAGGGTTGGCCATAGTTCACTATGATACTAAGTCATAAAGGGATAATAATATCACTAAATTTCTTCATTCTTCCTATCTAAAATTGCCAAACAAACTCCTAGCTATATTATGCATCTCCACTTTCACTTGTTTAAGTTATATTTTATTATGATATCAAGTCATATAAAAAAAAGTAGGAGAAAAACATTGATTGGCTGGCTGGCTGGCTAGGACTTGGCTTCATGAATTTTTTATTTAATTTATTATAAAGAATATTAGCTTTCCATATTGTTGACTTCTAGTTTTCTTATTGATTTAAGTATGAACTGGCTATAGCTAATACTGACATTTTTCTTCCAAAGTAAAATTGAGATAAAGCACAGAGAAGCAACTAATAAAGCTGCACAATTATTAGCTATATAGAAAAATAATTTCTTAGTGTAATAATTAGGAAAAGAAAGCCGTTTGATTAACAGTTGCTTAGGAGGAAATGAGAATCTTGAAAGTTGGAACGCATCTTTTTTTGGTCCCCTACTTTGACTCATTTTATCGTGTTCTGGTGCTAATTAGGGTTATTAATTATTGGTGAACTTTATTCTAATAATGCCACCCACAATACGGAGTAGCTCATTTTATCATATTCTGATGCCAATTATGGCTATCGGTGAAAAGTTTATTCTCGACACGAGGCCCAAAATAAATCACATTATTTTTTAATCTATGAATAATGTGACTTTTCTATATTTTTATATATTTTCATTTTTTTTTTTATAGTAATGCTTTGTCTATCCTATCAAGTTTTTAATGGTATCAATCCATGGGAAAAATTAATATGCACATATAGAACACTCGTCTTTTTATATATCGATCCTTGAACATTTATATAGAAAGTAATAGAAAATTACAACATTTATTAACCATAAACAAGAAAACTACTTACCTATAGGGGCCTTATAACCCAACTAACAATAAGACCCTACCTTAAAGCTTTCTTAAACATATAGTCATGAGTTTGAAGATATCCTTAGTTAAAGATACGGTGGGTGTGAGTAATGACGAAAAAAAGAAGAGAAAATACAACTTCCCTCAAGTTTCATGTAAAGTATAGATATATCTAGTTCATGTATATAATAATATTCTTTTTGCGTGATTAAACGCCAAAGAGCTTTAGATAATTGATATTTTTATTCCATGATATATAGTTACATAAATACAACTAGAGCCGCTATTATTTTTTTGAATCTTTACATTTTAATTCTTTGGGTGCAAGCATTAATTAGGTATGTATATACTGACAAGAAATTGTTTTAAGTTATAGTTGAATTAAAATGGGACAGCATAAGCATATATTAATCGCTTACAATTCCTTTCATATTAGGAGAACAATTAATAATAAAGCTAGGATGAAGATCAAAAAGAAAGGAGTGGACACAACTTATCAAAACGTGACAGAAAGTTATATGTCGCATTAAAGCTAATGGGAAAAATAAAATCAGACGGAGAAAGTGGACACATACACGGAGACAAGAGTCTGGGCAAGACACTAGACGATGATTGTTATTTTGCAGCAACTTGCCTTTCGGTTAGTACTTTGGATTTCAAAGCATGTGTATTTTCTTGAGAAAGAGAGGAATATATGACAAGATTCTTATCAGATTCCATTATCATCATCATCATCTTCTTCTTCTTCTTCATCCTCAAATAGCAATATATCCCCTTCTGCAAAATTCCCAAACCTAGATCCATTATTTTTTTATGTCAAAAGCCTAAATGCGGCTACAATGATATATAACTGTCGTTTCTTGTGTGTTTTGCAAGGAAATACAAGGGAAGACAGTATAATAAAATCATGGAAAAACTAACACTAGCTCAAGGCTCTACGAGAGCCAATAATAATACTTACAGTTATTGAATAATCATCATGTCCTTGATATATGAGTTAGTAGATGAAATTGTTTGATCCTACGTATAAAACCTTGTCTCCCAAATTCTTAATTTGTTCTTCAAATTATCGTTATTAATTACACTTATTAAGGAGATTTCTATATCAAAGGTTAGTTTCTATTGCAAATGATTAATTAAAGGGGTATTGAAGGAAATCAATATCCATTTCTTATAAATCACTAATTTAACTAATTTCCTTAATATTTATTACTTTGGTCCTTATTATAAGTCTATTTAACTAATTCTCACATACCCAAAAAAAAATAGTTAAATTATTAATTATGGCTAATCGATAAAATTTTCAAGAATTTACATTCATTAAAGTTTTTCTCTCTACATTTGCAAATCATCCTCACCTCACTCTCTATTCTCTTTCTCTCATTCTAACGAGAATTGAATAAGGGTAAAATTGGAAAACATCATAAATAACCTTATAAGAACTTATATTTAGGACAAAAAAATTCTTGAGTAGACTTATAATAAGGATTAGAGTAGTATTCTACATTTATAACTATAGAAGTATCAAATTTTTAAAAGTTGCAACTTAATAATATAGGTTCGTGTGTGTGTGTGTGTGTGTGTGTAAAACCCAAATAATACCTTACTTTGCATCAAGTTTTCAGTACGCGTTGGTCGCTTGGTGTTTTGTCAAAACGTGTCTATACTAATTAATGGACGTATATCCCCCCACTTTGGTATGTTGAATCTGCAGGTTTGATAAAATCAATTGCTTGTTGTATATACGAAAGAACATATATGATATCATTCAACACGTAAATGATTATTAAATGTATGGGATAAATTGATGATGTATACAAAAATTGAACACTTATAATGGGTTAGGTCATCATCATCATCATCGATCTTAGCTTTTTCTGGACTCATTTGGTGCACCAAGTTCGTGGTGGTGGCTTCTTGCTCTCAAGACAAATATCCAAAGCTCCACTTTCTTTTCATATTCGTGGTGGTGGTGGCTTCAATAATGGTTTTAAATTTTACCCTTATTTTATTCTTGACGAAAATAGAAAAAGAGAAGAGAGATGTTAGAATGAATTGCAAACGCCCCGCCGGGGGGGGGGGGGGTTAAATAAGGGAAAATTTAATCAATTTAATACACATTTGATGACATAACCGTCATTTCTTAGCATATAAGAATTAGTTAAATTAGTAATTTATAAAAAAATGTGTTAATTTTTTTGAAATACCTTCTTTAATCATTTGTAATGAAAGTGCCCATTATTAATAAGAACTTCCTTAATATGTGTAATCAATAATGATAGTCTAAAAAATTATAAAGGGTTAATATAATATTCGATTCCTCAAGTTTACTTTCATTTTGGTTTTAATCCATCAAGTTTCAAATCATAGATTTTGGTTCCTCAAGTTTAATTTTTTTTAAAAAATATCGGTCCCTATAACTCAATAATAACTTGGACCATTTTGCCCCTACAGGGATAAAAAAATTATTATTTGAAACTTAAGAGACCAAAATCAAAATAGCAGTAAACCTAAGGGACCAAAGATGGATTAACCCAATTATAAATTTAAAAAATAGAGTTAATTGAGATCTTACATTTAATGGAAAAGTAAGCCCTGACTGCAGCTCGCTCTAGCACAACTAGTTGTTATGATTATAAGATTAAAAGCTAAGTCCGCGTATACTAGAGATTTCATTATTATTATTGAAATAATTATGAAGGAATTGAAAGAGATGTGCATACTAGAGAATAAAGATGGCACTGCAGCATTGCCCCAAAGTGCGGGCATGCATATGCCAAAATGGACCCATTTTCAGTCATATCGTTTGTCTTCTTAATTAACCTAAAATTATTTACTTATAAAATATGGATATAGTACTCATAATAATAACAAAGATGCATGTTGATTTAATTGTATTACCAAACTGACCCAAGGGATTGTCATCTCATCATCATATTTAGAATAATGAAATATATGAAAGTGATATAATTTCTCTCCAGTTTTTCTCCACTCAAATCTGAATCAATGTATATTATACCTAAGATAATCTTAGATTAATTACGCAATGGGTGCATATTTTTCTGGATGTTGAGTGAAGATTTTTGAATTCTTTGTTGGAGACAATGGGTCATTTGGTTTGATAATGTAAGCAACTTGTGTGAGATTCTTATCACGTCTCATAATGTTTTCTTATCAAGTCTGTCTCGTAATTAATGTATTTAAAAACAAGTTTGCTTAGTTACCAACTGGCCTAGCTATGAAAATATAGTCACACATCTCTCTAGCTTGACGCGTAGTTATAGTTATGCTAATTCCTCTCTCTATATTCGGACCACATGTATAGAATTCCTCATTTGTGCCTGATTCCACTCACCTTTAGTCGCCTCGGGGTCGAATCACTATTTACCACGAATTAAATGCAATACAGTGCAATTAACTCGGGATCGTTCTCTTAATCAAGGAGCCAAATTTATTTTGTATTTCCTAAGATAAACTAAGTGATATAAACATGGTTAGAAATTTGGGGTTCCTAAATAAGTTTTTCTCTAATTAAAATGCATAGGAAAAATAAAGAAACTATTCCTATATTTTTCTTTTTTTTGTCTTTTTGGAGATAAGGAAAAATACTTTGGATAGAAATAAGATTAAATGGTTAATGCTCTTGGTAATGAAGAAATGACTATCCTTGCTCTTAAAAGATTATGGGAGTTAAAATTCATTAAGTCTTAAGAAAAACCTCAAGATACCACTTGAGTCCAATACTCCCAATTAATATTAGCTCCTATAACCATAGCTAACTACTATCCCTTGAGAAATTGTTCGAGCCCACTTAATGCGTAATTGAAATTGGAATTATGCAACATGAGACTTCTAAATTTGAGTACTAAACAGTCCCTCAAAAGGGTACAAATCAACCACATTAATTAGACAATACCACGCTAATCAACATAGCTTCATTAAAACCACAAAGAAATTCATTCACATATAAAAATCACACTACAAAATCCAATCTCAACTACAAATATCAAACTAACAGAGATAATTACCATTAATCTCAGTTCCAGAATCATATATCAAAATTTAGCAATTCAAATATATAATCCTAGACCTATAGTAAGATAGATAAAACTCCCCTAATGTAGTCCAATGAGCTCAAGAACAAATCTTCATCACCAAGATCAGAGAAAATTAGCCACTCATTGTCTGCTGGAGGAGGTCACCGGGATCTGGAGAATGTCGCCGGAAAACTCAAGGTTCGCCGGAATCTGGGCAAAAGTCGCCGGAAATGCAGAAACTCACCGGAAAATTCAAGTCTCGCCGGAAAACTGAAGGTGAAGGTCGACGGTTTGCGGCGCTTTTCTTTCTTTTTCTTCTTCCCGTTCCAAAACTCTCGGCCTCCCCCTCTCGTGTCCAGCTCCCTTCGTTTTTTTTCTTTCTTTTCTCTCTTTTCTTCGTCCAGACTCCAGCCGCCAGCCTCCTCTGTTCCTTTGTTTTTCTTTTCAAACTCCAGCCGCCCCTCTCCAATCTTTCGGCCAGCCCCTCTGTTCCTTCCAGAGTCTCGGCCAGCCCCTCTCTTCGTTTTCTTCTTTCTCTCTTCGTTTTTTTTCTTTTTCCAGCCGCCACTCCCCGTTCTCCACCAGCTCTGTTCCTTCATTTTTCAATTTTCCTCCCAGACTCCCCAGACTCTCGTGTCCAGCCCTAATTAATTGGTTCCTGGTCAAAACGCAAGTTTTGACCAGGGACCAATTTGCAAAGTTAAAAAGTTTCAGAGAGGGACTAAAGTGTGAAATTTTGAAACATGTTTGGGGTAAAACTGACATTTCCGAAAATACTGGGTCATTTTATGTAATTTTTCTCTGTCTTCAAAAATATTAATTTTGACCCAAAGAACATTTTTTCCAAATTCTTCCATTTAATTCTAAAATTCCTATAATGCAAGATTAAGCACAATAGCATCAAAAATCTAAGAAATCATTTGTATGAGTAATTAACAAATATTGACCATTTTAGCCCTAATTTCACTTAATTCAATACAAATGTCCTTAACTCAAATTAATGCTTAATCATGCAATAATGTCTCAAGAAAATGCATTAAGAACCCCAATTTAATCATAAAATATCATGTAAAAATATGGTTCAATCAGTGCCCTATAGCCATTGTGTTACTACTACAAAAAGTAGATACTATTTCTCTAAAAGACGTCTTTATTTTAAAAAGTGAAGTAAAAAGTATAAGCAGTGACATTTTTGTAATTATTTAGCTGAATTTTGAGATTAGGCATCCTAAATATATTTTAGGACGCTTAAAAGGGAAATTTTTTGGCACCTAAAGAATTTCTTAAAAAAATTTGGCGTTAGGGTATTTTTCTGGCGTCGTGAATAAAGTTCAGGAAGTCAAAAATAATATTTTTGGCATCTAAATAAAGTTTAGGACGCCAAAAATATTTTTTTAGCGTCCTGAGTATTTGTTCCGGGTGCCAAAAATGTTGTATTAATACGACACAATTCGAAAGGCAAAATCTCTCCATTCTTTTCCCACGCTAACCCAATCGCTTCTTTCTATCTATTTATTCATTCCCTTTCCCATTTTCTTTTCCCTTGTTCATTTTGGCTTTCCAATTCTCAGGATTCCTCGATTTCTGATTTCGGAGTTGGGGTTTCTTCCTATTCAATCTCCGCAATATCTTTCATTGGATCTTACTTCGCTCTTGGTATCTCTGACACTGAGTGAATGGGGTAAGTTTTCGATTCCAATCTTGTCTAAATAAGCTAAACCACTTCCTTACGGGTATTTATGCTTTTGTTTCTGTGCGGTTGTGGTCAGATTTTTGTACATTTTGTCATGAAATCTGGGAAGAAGAATGCTTCTGGTCCTATATTCTGTAGAAAATTGATACAAAAGGATTAAGATTCGTATGCCATAGTTCTGTTTGGCTTCGGATTTGGTTTTGGACTTGAATCGATTTTGATTTTCGTAATGGAAGCCCTCCTAAGTGAGAAGTTCTCGAAGAGAAGAAGCCATGTATGTGTGGTGAGTAAAGGATTAAGATTCGTATGCCATAGTTCTGTTTGGCTTCGGATTTGGTTTTGGACTTGAATCGATTTCGATTTTCGTAATGGAAGCCCTCCTAAGTGAGAAGTTCTCGAAGAGAAGAAGCCATGTATGTGTGGTGAGTAAAGGATTGAAGGAAGAAGACGAACGTGGATTTAGGCTTAGATCTGCTAGGGAAACTTGGAATGTGGATTTAGGCTTAGATCTGCTCTACGTTCCCATCCGACATTCTATTTGGGTATGTTTCTTTCTCTTGCGATTTTGTCCAAATCAATTTGTCGATCTTCGTTTTCGCTCCTTTAACAGTGATTTTCTTCCTCTTCCATCTGATTTATATGCTATGCTCTGCTTTGCTCGGGTTTTGGTATGTTTCTTTCTCTCCTTCAATAGCTTGGATATGTTTTTTCTTCCAGATCTATCAGGTTTTGGTTTTTTTTAAAAAAAAACACTAAAGCGTTTTATTCAGGATGCCAAAAAATCAGAATTTTTAACTACCCCACCCAGGCGTCCCTCTGAAAAAGGACGTTAATTAAGTCTTATTTATGATGTTTTTTGGGTTTTTTGTAGTAGTATGTCATGAGTCTTATATTGAGAAGACTATGTCGAAGTAGAGGCCTTTGGGCTCTTCAACTCCAACAACTAACTTTTAGAATATAATTATCTCAAATGGCTTGTGGTTGTTGGAATATCACCAATTAAAACCACGAATTTCACTTCAGTGGTGGGTTTCCTTCGAGGAGTGAATGTCTTTACTAAATTTCTCTCCACTTAATGTCTTTACTATTAGATTTTAAATGGTTGAGATTTAATACTACCTCTAGTCCCTAATATAAGACCTAATTGACTTTTTTAGATGAATTAAGGAAACTGAATAAATTATTCTAAAATATTTATATTTATCTTTTTTATGTCAAACTAATTTGTCTGATTTATCAACTGATATATATATATATATATATATATATATATATATATATATATATAATCAAATGATACACAACATATATTATGATTAACTAACTTATTTGGTTTTTTAATATCCAAAAAAAATCAATTGAGTTTTATATTAAAGACCAGTAGTAATATTTTTTAGAGAATAAATCACAGCCATTAAAGTGACATTAAGTGGAGAGAGAGATAATGGAAACATTCCTCTCCTAGCCGCTTCTGGGAGTTGGAAAGTAAAACTAGCATTAGAAAACGGAGGTTTGGTGACAGGTGTTGTTTGGGACAATAATGTTGTTTTAGGGCCCCAAGTATCAACTTGGTTAATTATATGCATCATTGTCTCAAAACAGGATAGAAATTTCACGTGATACTCTTTGTGATATTAGATCTGACTCTCGTAGCTAATATCTTTAGACAAGTTAAATACCTTTTGGAACAATTAAGTTGAATTTTCTTCTCACAAATTGATAAACTTCAATTTTGGACTTGAAGAATCTAACAACATATCTAGTTTTAATTTAGGAGAGAAGCTTTATTAGTTTAATATAATCCTCCTATGGTCCTAAATATAGGGCCTAATTTATAATGCAATTTTCACTTCAAATTAGGTTCTATATTAGAGATAATATTATTTTTTATTACGTAAATGAAGTTTATAAAATATAAAAGTAGTGCTGTTTATAACTGAAGTATGGTGAACATTATTGCATTACATGACACATTTCTAATTTGCAAATCTAATGCCCCATTCCCTGCCTAATTAATGCCCTGTCCCTTGTTAACGTCTCAATTTTTCAAATGTTTTTTTATCAATCATTAAACTATATATATATAATAAGTAACATTTTGATATCTTACAGCGATATGACATGGTGCAGTTTTAAATTTTATACTATTTTTTAAATAATAAATCGAGGTTGTGTATCTAGAGTAAAAAACATTCCTAATTATAAGCAACAATTTTCTTTTTTAAAAAACATTTATTACAATTTTTCAGTTATATATACCCTTATTAAAAAGGAGAGAAATATTCTCTTATTAAAAAAAATGAACTAGTTTACTCAATTTCTTTAAGATATTATGGAAAAAATTTCTTTTTTCTTTTTCTTCTATATGGAGAAATTTTCTATCCACCTACATATATATCTAAAACTTTTAACTGGATTCGATTGTTCATAAATACAATGGAAGGAATATTAGTGACTAATAATTAATATGAATCATAACTCTAATTAATTTCCTGTTACCAATTTATCTCTGAATTAGGAATTTAACTGTCTTAATCAAATTACAGGTGGCTCGATAATCAAATGCTTTCCTGGATTAACCACTATTATTCCAAAGTATGAAGGGAACTGATTCTAGAAAACTTATTCCAATATAAATACACATCAATTTAGGTCTCTTTGTCTATCTAAATATTATTCTTTGCTGTACACATATAATCCAAATATGACACCATGGACAACCTTTTATAGTATATATAATATACGAGTTACGTCCCTTCACTCATACCAGAAAAATTAAGAATAAATAACAGTTTCCAGTGGTGAAATTAGTCCCCAAGAATCTTTAAAAAGAAGATGTAACCGATGATAATGCAAGAGAAAATAAAATATATAAAATGAATAAAGAAACAAAAACGAAGTGACTTAAATCTATACTGAGAAAAATTACTTGAAACAGAAAGGTCATATACAAAAGTTATTATATATACTAAGTCCATGGATGCTTTGACGCTTATTGACAAGGATCATTTTGGGAACCACCTGGCTAGCTAACAATATTCTTGAAAATGTAAGAAAAGGAAAAATTCTCATTTATATGATCATGTCTTTAGAAATTTCACATCCATAAGTTTAATTATAAAAGAGAACTTATCTCAAAGCACACTATATATAGACTATTAGATGAGAAAGCATCTTAGACGTATAATTAATCATACTTCTCTCATAAGACATTCTGACGTGGAACTCATAATATGTAACCACAATGAATTCTCTCGATAAAAGTATCAATGTTATAACTAGAAATTTAAAGTGAGAACTCATGTCAAAAGACTAATTTATCATATAAGAAAGTACAAATTCTCGATGTGAAACTCATAACACGGGTAATCAATATCTTTATCATGTGACACGGACTAAATCTGTTGTCGGTCACAATAAACTCAATCGAATTGCAGAAAAATACTTTGCATAGAGAGAGATGTGTAAAATAAATAAATAAAAAAAAGTAAGAAAAGAATGAAAAGGAGTGGGATCAGGAGAAATTAAAGCAGAGTGATGAGTCAGTGCTAAGTTGGCAAGAGAACAGAAAGAGATTGGCAAATATTTACTTAGATTGAAGAATAGGCTGGACAGCACTATATGTGTATATGACAGACAACAGAGACAGATTCAGATTCAGATTCTGGGGTTTGCTCTGGCATGAGCTAGAAAGAAGGAATGATGTGTTGAGTTTGATCTCTCATAATCTTTGAATCATGTCTGTTCGATCAATCTAAAAGGTAAATACTACTTTACCTTTTCTCTCATCTTCTTAATCAACGGTTCAAATTAGCTTATAAGAGATAATGAGGGGAAAAAAAAGGGAAATCTACTTCCAAGAACAATAAGTTTCCATCAATAATGGCTTCTCGTCCTTGCTTGATTTAACCTCGCTATCATAATTCTTTGCCTGCTACATGCAGCCATATACTAATCCATTCCTAAATATAAGACATATTTACCTATTTTGATTAAATTAAGAAAATTAATTTAGTTAGTTAATATGGTATATTTTTTAAAAAACATTGTACCATAATCATCTCCCTTAATTATCTCTTTTCTTCTCTTCTTTGATTATAGTTGTGAGAGCATTAATAGGGTACTTTAAAAAAACATTGACAAATATAAAAATTATATCTTATATTTAAAACCAATGTCAACTCCTCAAATATATTTATATTATCAACCGGAGGAGTAATGTGCGTGTGTTGGTATCTCTCTATCTCTAACTACTTTAATGAACAACACTTGGTGGGTGATATATAAACTTCTTGGACTCAATCAAATAGAGACATAACATTGATGATTTAGATTCCATTTCTGTGTGAGAGCAATAAAAAAATGCTAATTCTTTTTTCTAAGTTTACACACAATGATGAATCCCGTATACTTTTAATGGCAGTGATAGACCAAAGACCTCGATGTGCATTTTATATGGAAAATAATACGGTAAAGAAGAAAAAGTATAACATATGAGTCATCAATATATCATTAATACGTAATATGAGTCAATATAGCATCAATATTTTACCTAAGTCTACTTAACGCCTGTTTGAATCCTCTCTTTTTTAGCTTATACTCTTCTCCTTATAAGTAAATACTAGGTTAAACAAGTTTTTACAACCAAAAAAAAAAAAGTCAAAAGCTCCTGAGATGAGCTTTTTCTTAAGCTTTTCTTAGCTTTTGTTAAAATGACACATCGAGGTTGTAGTCATCCTTTCGATTCGAGTTTCGAGTGCTTCAATCCTTTTCATTCTGTATTTCTCTATGAGATTTTTCTCAGCAAATAGCACCATTCTCAAAGGTGTTCTCTCTCCCTACACACACACACACGCTACTAAAGGTTTGTTTCCCCGGCTTCTCTTTTGGACTTCTGCTAATGATTTACTTTCCTATTTCTTGTGCATTCATTGTGATTTAGGAAGTTCCTTTATTCTCTCTCTCTCTCTGGTTCAGCTAAATTAAAATTTCAATGCCATAAATCAGTTAGGAGTCATACAGAAATGCTCAGTCCTTAGCCAGAGTGTAGTTCATCATCTCCTAGGATATTAATAATTATAGGAAGCATCTTAAGTTTTGAGTAATTTGAGAATTAGCAATGAATGTCTTGAGTAACAATGATCGTTAAGGACTAAAGGAGATTTCTTTAGCACAAATGGTGATTTTTCTATAAAATCATAAAATAAGAGGTTAGACTTATATTTGGTTTAAATCAAATATGTTGAGGGATTGAGTAACTTTACTGCATTGTTAATTTCTTTTTTCTTTGCTTAAGAATGTGAATCATCTTGATTTTGTCCTATTTTGGTTGTTACATTCTAGCAAAACCTGATATTGATCTGCATTGCAGTTTATGGCTAGCAAAGAAAAATACGCTGCAAAGTGGGATCAATGTACTACCAAGATATTGCTTGAAATTTGTATAAAGGAGATTCATACCAATGGAAAACCAAGAATTATTTTTAGAACTAAGAGATGGGAAGTTGTAGTTGATGAATTTAATAAATTTGCTAATAAAAGCTGTAACATCCCGTTTTCATAAACATTTCCATACAGAACTGAGAGAGTTGAAAATATTTTTTTATAAACAAAGAGTAACTGAATAACATTGTATGTAATGTATCTAACTGAACATTTACTAATACAGTCATCCATGTCTAATACTCCTAACATAAGTATCCAAAAAGATAATGCCTCCACAGGGTCCTCACGCCAACTTCTTACCCGTGTCCTCAATCCTGACTCCCTGGGATCCTGAAGCTATGGCAGGGACTGAGGTTCAATACCCATTAAACCTCAGGTAACGGTTAGCCTCATGCTTATATAAACAGTATATGACAGTTATCACAGATATTAAACATAATCATGATTTCAAATCAACATGTCAGGCGATAACAAAACACAGCCACTGCAATATATATGTTACCCCAGTCTGCACATAATCAGTGCCACGATGGCCTATCATGTCCTCAGCGCTAAGAAAACTCAACGGTGTTATCAAGACTATAACCCGTATATTATTCAATATATCATGAGCAACTTTCAAAACAGAGTTTCAACATGTGAACACAACTATCATATATAAGCACACCATAAGCATAAAAGTTAAGGTTACAATACGCGTCCGTACCTAAATTTCAGTACGTTTTGTTGATCAGAAAAACGATCTCTGATATCCTATAAGGGTAATATCGTCTCAATTAATTCTCAAACAATATTTCATGAGACACCTTGGCCACAAATGACAATTTTACCCTTAGTGGATTTATTTTCAATTATTTCCTCATAATTTTCGGAAAAATCGCTGGTGCAGAATTTCTGGGCAGAATTTCGCCTAACTTCGAAAAATCATAACTAATTCCACAAAAATCGAAATGAGGATCCGTAAAATTTCTCAGAATCCTTGAGATCTCTACTTTCAAGGAAAAATACTGGAACTTACCCAGAATTCATGGATAATTCCCAGTTTCAACATTTCCAACTGCTGCCCAGAATTTCGCCCAGAAAATGTAGCTTAACTTCTGGAATTTATATCTTTTTGCACAGAACTTCAATTGACACACTCTTTATATATTTAGAAATCCCTATATGTCTACTTTCACCATGAATTTTCTCAGAATTTTAGAACATCATCTTCATCATAAAATACCAACGCTTTCGCTACTGACTCCAAAAATCACTAATTGATGAAATTTCGCCAGAGTTTCGCTATTTTAATCATAATCTTCCAAAAAATTTTGTCATATTCTTTCTTCATCATTTTTTCGAAATAAAGCCATTGGAAACCATAAAAACATGAAAATAAAACTGTAATTGGAAGATTGGTGATCAAAACAACATTTCTAGCATTTCTACTTCATAACTAAGAATTTAAACTATAAGACTAATAGCTCTCTTACCTCTTGAAGAACACTTGCTTCTTACTTCTTGAAGCTCCTCACTCTCTCCCTTCTTTCTATATTTTCAGCCTAGCTTGAGGAATTGGTGAGGAAAATGTGAAGGGAAGAGCTTCTATTTATAGGCAAACCAAGGAGTAGCCACCAAGAAACTCCATTTGATCTTAGCCCTTGGTTTTTACTTAGAGAAGAGGCAAGGATCTTGTCCTTACACCTCACCAAAACCGCACCCCCCCCTTCCCCCTCTTGCTCTTGAGTTTTGTTTCAATCACTTACTTTACCCAAATGCTAATTTAATTAAGTGTCAACTAATGTTTTTCTTCAAAATCTAGTTTTACTTTTGAAATCCTAATTTTGTAACTAGATTTATGGTGATTTTTAACTTCCTAAAACACTTAGATATGAATCCAAAAAGTTTATGGAAATGACTTTGGGAATAGCCAAGTTGAAGCTTATAATTTACTGAGTTCAAATATGTACTTATCTTCAATACTTAGTTTCAAAATTCCAAGTTATGATTTAATTCCTATAGATTCTCATCTAATTTCAACTAAATAAACCACAACTTGCTGCCCAAGTTTAAGAAACTTGGCCCCTAAGTCTTTCCCTTTGACCACACACACACCCTCACATCATACACACACATTTCGGCGCACACACACACTTGCCTTGGCTTCCTCCACACATTAAACTACTTATCCTATAAGTTTGTATTTTTGAAATAATTTATTCTCCTTCATTAATGTCCAAGAAACCGCCCCCTTCCCCTAATTTCTTTTTAATCAATTATGTTTTAATGTTTTTCACATATTTAGGAAGGAAGTTCTCTCATTAGTCCTCTTAGATTTTAGGTTTTAAGGTTAATATAATTTAACTCTTCCATTCATTTGTATAATTTATTTGTATAATTTATTCACCATTAAATGAGAACAAATTAGACACATTTAGTTAAATCCTAATGTTTAATCTCTAATATAGGGTTTAATATAGTACCAAGCTAATTTAATTTTTAGGCTCTTAAATTTTATGAAAAAATTTCCTCTAAATGTAAATAAATACAATACCAAAATTTAAGACCCCATATTCACCTATTTAAAATAGATATTATTTATGGGAATATAATATTTAAGATAATTATATTTTTCGGGTATTACAAAAGCTATAACCAAAAGCAATTGAAAAATAGGTTAAATAGTTTAAGGAATGATTGGACTACATGGAAATAATTATCGGGCAAAGAAACAAGATTGGGATAGAATCATGAGATAGTAACTATTTAAGTTTTATATTTATTTAATTGAAATTTTATATGAACTAATAATAAATCTTTTAATTTTTTAGGGAAGTATCACGTAGTAGATATTGGATCTCCTAACATGAAATTAAAGGGTATCTAGCATCATTTAAAGGAGAAATGTATCACATTTTTTATTTTAGAGGTTGCAGTCAACCACATGAATTACAAGAAATTTTCAATCATTCACATTCCTCAGTAAGAAATGTTATTGAGAGAACGATTAGAGTTTGGAAAAATATATGGCACATCTTACATAATATGAAGCCATTTCATCAATCAAGCAAGAGAAAATTATTATTGCAACAATAGCCCTTCATGACTTTTATTAGAAAGTGGGGTGTTGATGACGAAAAGTTTGATAGGTGTGATTGTAATCCTGATTATATTCCTGAAAGTCAAGAATGTAACATTGATGAAGATATGAGTATCTATAGTCGTAGATGAATAGTAGATAATGGTTATATGGATAGAGTTTACAATCAAATAGCATCAACATTAATGGAAAATAGAAATAGGCAATTTCATATTGAATGAAATACTGGTTGACAATTTTCAAGACTACTGATGATTTCTTAATTGTACTCCACTATTGGTAAATTTATTCTCATTGTATTTTTATTTTGTGATTATATTGATAGTTTTAAAGGTTATTTTATAACACAACTTTTATGATAATTTTTATTAGATAAAAAAGTCCTTATAATAAAAAGTTTTGCCAAATAACTTATTTTTAATTTGAGCTTTTAAGTTACTTTTAAGTTACAAAATTTATATAATCATCAAACAACTCTTAACTTTTTAAAAAAACAAAAATGCTATTTTTTTTAGCTTTAGCTCAAAATTAAGTAGTTTTTAACTTAAAAAATAGATGATTCAAACATGTTTGTGAACCATTAAAAAGATAAGGTGGATGAATTGAATTTGATTTCCACCTTGTTAAAGAAAAGACTCTTGGGAGAGAGCATACTGATCACAAAACCTCAATCCCTTTTTTTTATATAAAAAAAAGTTTTGGAGGGGTTCGACATCAGTCCCCCACCAAGGTCAGGACACGGCCCCGGGTTCTTTGAGCATTTAATGGGGACTTACGAGATCGCCTACTGAAGGAGTCTCAGCGATAGCAGCAGGGATTAAACACATCCCTTTGAGACTTAACCAAATCTCTTACCATCTATGCCAACTTCCTTCGACTTCAATCCCTATTAATTTGTTATTCAGATATGTGATTGTAGGATTAAGAAAAAGTATCAAACACCAGTAGGCCCAAAAGGACATTGAAAAAACAAGAAGAGGAAGGTGTTTGCTCCATAAAGTACCAGTAATGAACCTGGCAACCTGCTTCATTAATATTAACGTGGGCTTGGATTATCATGAGAACACTAATGGGCCAATTACTTTGGGTAAAAGTGAAGATATAGCGCGATAGAGAAAATGTTAACAAGAGTGTGGATGAATTCGGTGACTATGGAGTTTCTAATTCTCATATGCAGCTCCATTTACTCCTTCTTCAATTTTGTGGCTGCCCATTTCGTTATATTTTATTGTTTCCTATTTCCTTAGCTCTAGCTTTTCTTTTATCTTATTCTGAGACTGTCAAGTATATATGTTTATATTCTAGGGTTAAACTTTTGAAAATCATTACATTAGTGTTTTCATTGTTAAGTTAAGAAAGGGCATTTCAAGAAGGATTTTGACCTATAAGAGGTTGAATTAAATGTTGTGGGTGCAGCTTGATTGAACCATATTTTTATAAGTTTTTTAATGATTAATTTAGGATTTCTAATGTATTTTTTAGGAGATTATTGCATGATTAAACACTAAATTGAGTTAGGTACATTTGTATTGAATTTAATATAATTGGGGGTAAAACGGTCATAATTTGTTAAATTATTCATACAAATGACTTCTTAGACTTTTTATGCTACCATGTGCTTAATCTTATATTATAAGTGTTTTGGAAGAAAATCGAAGAATTTGGAAAAATGTCAATTTGGGTCTGAATTACAATGATGGAAATCACAGAAAAGCCCATAATCTCTCTGAAAATGGCAAATATGTGAAAAAGAAGGGCCATATAAAATTCATAGTAGGGCTGCATAAGTTTTTGAACTTATATAAATACCCCATAAAAATTTAGTTTTTCATTTTAGTTCCTCCAGAAACGTTTTAAATCTTCTCACTTTAGTCCTGATCAAAACAATCAGATTTTGATCGCGTATGCTTCTTCCTCCTCGCGAAGGCAGATCAGGAAAAAAAGAGAAGGATGGCGCCGCGAGTGAGAGACTGATCTGAACCTTCAACCTCAGTCCTCTCTTCACTTACATCATCACTGACCTTTATGCTGATAGAGATTTGTGTTTCAGCTCAATAGACCATACATGGATTTTTTATTATTATTACATTAGTCTATAATTATATATTTAGATTTCATAATTGTAAGAATGGTTGTATATGACTCTAGAACTGATATTGATGTTAATTTATTTCTAATCGGCTTGATATTTATAGTTGAGGTTGAATTTTGTAATGCGAAGACTATATGGGTCTTGAATTCCTTTGTAGTTATAATGAGATTATATTAATTAGAATATTATTGTCTATTTAATGTGGTTGATTTAAGCCTTTAAGGGGTTATTCAACATTCAAAATTACGAAAACTCACGTTACAATACTCCAATTTCAATTGCAAATTAAATGGTTTTGAACAATATCTCAATAGGGTATGTCTGTAGGAGTTGCTATTAATTGAGAATATTGAACTCAAGTATTATCTTGGGATTTTTTCCTTGATACTTAATGAAGTTAACTCTCAAAACCTTTTTGAGTAAGGATAACAAATTTTTCATTATCACTAATATCCATCATTCATATTTTTACTCTCAATTTAAACATTTCTTCATTATTTTTCCAAAAATACCAAAAAGAGTAGAAATATACTCCATCTGGTACTTATTATAAGGTATCAACTAACAATTCTCATAAACCAATAAAAATAGTTAAAATCAATAAAGTTGCCCTAAAATTTAATTAATTTTTAATATTACCGCTATTAAATGCATTAAACTCCAAGATTTATTAATTATTACTCTCACCTACTGCCTTTATTAATTATAGATATAAAAAGAGAAAAACAATTAATATTCATTGGAAACAACCAAGTACCTTAGAAAAAGGACTATTACACTTACTAGTTGGTTACTTATAATAAAAACCAGATTAAGTATTTATTATCATGAATTTTAGTTTAGAGAAAACTAATTTTAAAATCTCATTTATAACCATGTTGTTAGTACTTAGTTCAATGTAGAAAATCCAAAATAAAAGGTTACTATATTGCATTTTAATTTGTGGTATAATTTGTGATTTGACCCAACAACAACGGAAGTTGTGTCAAATCAAGGTATAAGGACATCAACTATCAAATGGGCGTACATAATGTTATGAGTCACGCTTGGAGAAGCCTCACAGATAAAGTGGGATTTATAAATTTAAGATAACAAGCAACATGATAGTTTTTTATATATATTCTCCTTTCAACTTATCTTCATAACAGGACCATTTGATTTGTGAAATATTTGTATGGAGATTTTTTTTTATATAATAAAAATTTTAGGAAAGGGGTTGGGCTCACCTATAGTCCAAGGGCAGGGCGCTTGGAGCCCAGTCCACAAGGGATACCTGCTAGAAAGTACACATGTCTTCACCTCTACCAGTGTTACCACTACTTCCTAGACCCCTAGGATGCCTCCCCCAGCGCCTTGACCAACGCAGGGATCGAACCCCCTCCCTAAAGGTGAGGAAAACCGACCCCCACACCAGTTGAACCCAAGTACGAGGGGTAAGTATTTGTATGGAGATGGCATTTAGTATTTGTATAATAACAATAAATTATTGGTTGAGCGCTGGGCCAGTACCCGCAAACTTACAAAAAATTGGTGAGCTGGATTGTGAGAAAATGGACCGTTTTGATGGCTTGAAGCCACATGACCCAAAACTCTGATGAGCTAACCTACCAACCCGTGTGCTGGCTTGATTAATTTAACTTTATTTTTTAAAAATTTCTTGAATGTTAATCATGGATTTGGCCTTTATGTTTAGTTTGTAATGTTTTGAATTTGATCATGTAACTTGTAATATATGTTTAATTTGTAATAGTTGAAACTTTGAATTTGATGTTTTATGATCACTTAATATTTATAATGTATTTTTATAATTTAGGTTTGTGAAAAAAGATAGAGAAAAAGAATTTCAAAATATCAAATTGGTAATTTCCTATTAAAATGAGATTTCAATTGATATAGTTTTATAATTAATATTGATATTCTTTTAGGCAACAAAACTGATATAAGATTTTGAACAAGTGGTATTTTTTCTTTTTTTTAAAAAAAAGATATTTCATTATGTATAAGTAATTAGACAAATATCATTATATTTTATTTTAAAATATGAAAAAGCACTATGAAAAAAATGTTTTATAAATAAAACCCCAACCCTCATTGATGGTCTAGGTTGGCTAAATTCTAACTCATCAACATGTAGGTTTTTTCAACCTGACAGATCAGATTGCGATGGCCAGCCTATAATTTGTTGGTTAATCCACGTTATTACCTCAAGTAAGCGGCCTCACCTTCTTCAAACAAAAAAGACAAGATTGAATTTCAAGAAGTGCATTTAATAGGAGAATTGAAATTCCTTTACATTTTAAATCTCAAAACAGGAAACCTTTAATCAAATACCCTAAAAAAATAATATTAATTTATTTTAAATTTATAAAAGAAAATTAAAAAGATATTATATATTTTATAACGAATATGCGATGGAAAAATTTTAATTTGCTGACTAATTCTATCCATAAGTTTCTCATTCCATTAAAATTTGGGAAGGAATCAAATTCACTCTAGAGAATTAAATAATTAATCAATCACTATGTGTAGAAGAATATTGGAATAAACAGTGAACAATATTCATGTTATTTGGGAATTTTTTTATATTGAATATATATTAACTAATCACATGATTAAATGAGTTTAAATAAAAGTGTGCCTGTAAAAAAAAAAAAAGAAAAGAAAATGTGCATTAATAGAGGGGAAGGACATTGTAATTAAAAAAAAAATGATTTTTCCTGGAAAATAACATATTTTTGCTTGCTTGCAGATTAATTGATTGAATCATTTCTATGTGAAATATGAAATATCTTGCAAGAGCCGCAACTTCCTTAGGAAAATAGGAATATTTATCCCAGACAAATGAAATTGAAGATATATACATTAACTGAATAATTTTATTGATTTTTATCAAATAGCTTTCTTGTTGACACTAACACACACACACACACACACACACACTTACACTTTTAAAGACTTAGTTTATATTTACGTGTTTTTTTTTTTGGTCCACCTTAATGTAGTTCACAACTTCTCACAATTTTAAGTCCAATACTGTTAAACCCACACCAAACCCATATACATGAACGTATAGGGTGTTAACCACAGGAAGATAGGATGATCTAAATCTCATATTCAGTCCAAAAATAAAATTAAAAAATATATATAAATCTCATATATAGAGGATATGCACATTTTTACAAACATTAGGATGTTGTGCACCATGTCTATTTTGACAAGTAGAGATATGAGCCCAACCTTATTTTTTTTTTCCAAAATAACTTCAATAAAACTATAAAAATTTTATAACATTATGTTTTTGTGGTTGATAAATTTATTTGTTTATTAAAAGTGAGGAATTTAACGACTCCCTCTCCCTCCTATCCTTATTATCACAAGTACCCTTTGCATGCCTGAAGTGTTATTTTTTTCACTCGACATTTCTAAATAATCATAAAACTCTTTTTCCTTTTTTTAATCAAGATAAAATAATATTTAAGTAAACACTTCCTCTATTATATAACCCACTTTTAAAAAAATTACATATAGTTAAAATATTAATAATAAAACTTTCTAACTAATAATTTCTAATTGAAAATAATCTTGAGATTTTATGAAAAATAATTAATTTTAACTAATTAATCCCTCTATTATATAACCCTCTTTTTACCACCTCGTTGAGCTAAAGAAGATCAGTTAACCTTGTCTTAAATTTTTTTTAAAAAAAAAAAAATTACCCCAATAAAAGAATGTGGATTAAAAATAATAAATACATGAAGCCACATTTAAACATTAATTATAGAGGCAGAATTAATAAATAAACATAAATTATTTTTCAAATGACTTATTTTATGTATCAAAAAAAATTTTCTAGAAAGTGAATTATATTCTCTTGATCCTATTTATAAGTCATTTATAAAATGTTTCTTTGAAACTAAGAAAAACTTTAATTTACATTGACTCAATCTTAAAATTGAATAAATTTTAAATTTTACCTCCTATTTAATATACTACTTACCCTAATAGTACAATGTCTATATAATATGGAATAAAGGGTAAATTTGTGTATTCATTTGAAAAAATCAATAATTTGACTAATAAATAGGGGGGAAATTTTTCTTTACTTTATCACTAAGATCATGAGAGTATTTTAGTTAGAATTTATAGATTGAATTGGATGAAAAATTACGTCAAAATTTTTATGTTGGACTTAGGTGACATAAGAGGCAGGGAGTAATGGAAGCGGCTTATCTCCTTTGCCTCCATTTTAGCTAAAAAAAATTGAAGTATTAAAAAGATACTTTAGGATAGTGAACAAGACTGAAAAAATACTTCATAATTTTAAAAAATTATTTGAGGATCTTGAAAAAATATTTTAGGTACTGATTGGTACTAAAAAAAAAACTTCAGAATACTAACTAGTACTGAAAAAATACTTCATAATTTTGAAAAAATATTTCAAGACACTAAATAGTACTGAAATGATACTTCAGGATATTGAATAATATTGAAAAAATACTTCATGATTTTGAAAAATTAGTTTAGTATCTTGAAAAAATATTTTAAGTACTGACTAGTACTAAAAAATATATGTCAGGATATTTTTTCAGGATACTAACATAATTTTTCAAAATTATGAAATATATTTTCATTACCATTCAGTATAATAAAGTATTTTTTTAATATGAGTTAAGGTGTAATTTTACACATGTGTTTTTCCTCCAATAGCGTCCAATACCATGTGCTTTTTTTGGACAAAAAATACACACATAGTTATGTTTTAGGAGCAAAAATACCACCGCCGTTAGTTTACCGTTAGCCATGGTGAAATTACCATTTTGCCCTTAGTTTAAAATAATTAAAAATAAAATAAAATACCCCACTCCCAGGCCGGTGGGGTATTTTTGCTCCTAAAACGCAACCACGTGTGTGTATTTTGTCAAAAAAAAGCACGTGGTACTGGGCGCTCATGAAGGAAAAGCACATGTATAAAATTCCACCTTTACCCTTTTAGTATCAATTGCCCTTTTAGTATCAATTAGCACAATAAATTTTTTTTTAAAAAAAATAAAATAAAAGGGCATAGCTTTAGTTTTTGGCATTAAAACTTAAAACGACGCCGTTTCATGGCAAAAATGGGCAGCGATGGAAGAGGCGAAGGAGACAAGCCGCTTCTAGAGAGAAATAGCATCACAAAATTGGTCAACCTTAATTATTACATGTTTGACAAACCACAAAAATGGTTTTAGAAATTATTTTTAAAAAATCAAAATAAAATTCCTTTCATACACTTATTTTATAAATCGTAAAATTTAGTTTTTAAATTGTTTGGATAACTCTGAAATCATTTTTTAAAATAATTTTTTCATAAATTAAGATAAAACTCATCTTATATATTTATCTCTTTAATTATAAAAATTATCCTTCAAAATCTAATCCAAACACCGACAGGTCATACACTTTCGAATTGGGGTTGGCAGAAGCTAATAAGCTGGATTGAATCTTCCCGTAAGAGCCTAGGGATCATACATATAATTGACACTAAAATCTAAGGATAAGTAGATATAATAATAAAATAAGTAGTAAAAAATAAAATAAATAGTAAAATAGTGAGGACAAGCCACCCTAGGAGTGAGATGCTAGGACGAGTAGTTTATTGGCTCAATGCTCAAAAAAGCTATGGACTTTGTCGACACTTTGCTTTTCTTCTGACTGAGCTGTTCACCACAACCACCACACAAAATAAATAAAATAAAAAAGATTGGGTGTAAGTTTGGTTTTCGCGTTTGTTAAAATTAAATTGTTTTCGTAAGCAATGGTAGCTGCAACCTATTCCTCCTACACTTCATAGTTTGTTCACTGCATTCTCACCTTTCCTATTACAACATTAACTGCTCATTACTTTTAATTTTTATATAATGCGTCATGACTAAAAAAATAGTTCAATTAGTTATTTTTAAAAATAATGTGTTGGCTTTTCAAAAAAGAATTCATTCTAATTATTTACATGGAAAATTATTCTCTTAATGAAAAAATCTGTTATTATATATAATCAATAAGAAGATTCTAATCTTTGACCAAAAAAAAAAAACAGAAGAAGATTCTAAGGAAAAAAGTTATAAATATAAGAAGAAAGGTAAAGTGAATTGAAGTGTTTTATTTAGATTCAAAACAAATATATTAATTAACTCTTACATTTAAAATTGAAGGGAGTATTAAAAAAAAATAGGAGAAATTAAGAAAAGTTCCCCATTAAAAATTCTATTTGTGAGAAGGAAATAGTAATTTTTTATATGCAGAAAGTATTCATAATCTGTAAATTTTATAATATTCACAAAGTATTGACATTTTGATTTATTTCCTTGTCGATAAAAATTTCCTCAGAGAATTTTTTCCAAATTTTCTCAAAAACTATTTACGATCTTAAATATTTGGCATTATTAAAATTACTTGTTAATTGAACTTATAACAAAACATTATTTCTTTATACTCCCTCTCATACTAAATATAAATAAAATTGATTTTTTTTTTGAAGAGATTAAGGAAGCTAATTAAATTATTTTAAAATATTTATTTTTTTCCTAAAAATATTTTAATTAACTTATAAAATGATATATAAGTTAATAATAAATAACATATAATATAATTAAGTAATTTATTTTATTTTTTAATTTTTTTAAAAAAATCAACTCAGGAATATATTTAAGGGTTAAGGTGCAAAAATACACATGATTTTTTTCTCCATGAGCGCCCAGCACCAAAAAAAAAAATTTTGAGCAAAAATACACACATGGTTACTATTTTGGAGTAAAAGTCACTTATCATCGTTAAGTCACTGTTTACTGTGATGAAAAATAAAGAAATAAAGTAAATAATAGCATAATGACAGTGAACAGTGACTTAACGGTGAGATGTGACTTTTGCTCCAAAATGATAACCACATGTGTATTTTTACTTTATAAAAAAGTTTTTCGTGTTAAGTGCTCCTGGAAAAAAAACTTATATATATTTTTGTATCTTAAGCCTATATTTAATAGTGAAACGAGTAAATGTTATAAATTAAAGATGGAAGATGGTATAACAAAATAACTAAAAAAGAAGTGACTGGTGGGTATGATTTGGTGTGTACTTCACTCCTTCCACGCTCACTATTCTCAATGCTAATGTCCCCCACTTTTTTCGCCTTTCACATTTAGTTCAGTCTCGGCAGGATTCAGCTCAGCTTAAAAAGTGAACATTTCTTCATTCCCATACTCCTGATCCTATTTATTAGTAATAAGCCAAAGAAAGAAATTTTTTAATATTATTTATATATATCATATCATTAAATTTATCATTTAAAGAATAATTTTACCTCTCATTTACTTTGTTCTTATAAGGTACTCAGCTCCAGTACTTTTTAAAAAGATTTTTTTTTTTTTATGGATGATCTTTAATATAAAGTTTAAATCATAGTCTTTTCATTTTTACAAATATTAAATATATGTGACTTATTATCTCTCTACAATAAATTTTTACTTATTATATCCTATATACACTCTTTTTAAATAAATATTTAATTGAAAGAAATCTTACATAAGTAACACATTTATTGTTTTTAACAAATATTTTGAACTGTATAATTTTGATAGTTATTTTTTATAAAGAGAACTGGAGGAAGTATTATATATATTAAATATGAATAAAATTGAAAAATTGTTAAATTTAAATTAAAGATCAGTGAAGTTTAAAGTTTTTCTTGTTATATATGAAACATGAGAATTAGTTTACGTGTTTATCCCAATAATAAGAATTGAGAGCTCTTCACTACATAATTTAAATAAAATTTTAATAGTCCAAATATTAATTATTTTTATTTTAGATTTTATACACATTAATATATTTTTAAAAACAGTAAAAGTAAGAAAAATTATCCATCCACTCCCTTCAAATCAAATCACAATGTTCCTGCTAAACAACTCTCAATCCTTACCATTACGATTAGCATTGAAATTGGTTCCATGTTTCACATACCAAGGTCCCGTTTGGATCATATTAGTTACAGGAGAGGAGAATCATATTACTATCAAATCAATGATTAATTGCAGGTTTGAGTTGAGAGACAAACTGCTGTTGAATTTCCTTGAGCCCTCCAATTGTACCGAGATTGTACAGTGAAGTTGTTGAGTCTGCTCATCTCCCATCTGTCTGTCCTTCACCCTCTCATCCCCTGACATCTTCACTCTTTCCCTTCTCTACCACCTTCATTATTTCTCCTCGCTCTCTCTCTCTCTCTCTCTCTCTCTCTCTCTATATATATATCAAATCTATACACACTCATATATATATAACCACTCCTTCCCGACAACATTTCATTCACCACCTTCATAGTCACATGCTCACATTCCCACAAGATGAGCATAATCACCGCCAAATCCCCCCATGACTCTTCCTTCTCCTCCTCCCGAAGATACTTCCATTGGAAAAACAACGCCGACGACGACGATGACGAAATCTTAACCACAACCACTGCCTCCGCCACCTCACATTCCACAAACAAGCTCCCAAAGAAACATCACTACTCCATTTCCAAGCTCAAGTCAGCTTTTGCTTTCACTTTCTCCTCCAAGACCCGCACAACCCGGCCCGTGATCGGCACCATCTTCGGCCGCCGTCGTGGTCATGTTCGTTTTGCGTTACAGCCCGACCCAAAGTTGAACCCTTGCTTTCTGATCGAGTTGGCCACGCCCACCAGCGTGTTGATCCGAGAGATGGCTTCTGGGTTGGTCCGAATCGCATTGGAATGCGAGAGGAGCACGGCGGCGGCGGAGAAGACGGTGGAGCTGCTGGAGGAGCCTCGTTGGAGAGCGTACTGTAATGGAAGGAAATGCGGGTACGCGAATAATAAGAGGGAATGTGGGGATGAGGAGTGGAAGGTTCTGAAGGTGGTGGAGGCGATAACGATGGGCGCCGGAGTGTTGCCCGCGGCGGAGGCGGCGGTGAGTGGGAAGGGGAATGAGGCAGGTGGGTCCGAATCCGATGGAGAGGTGATGTATATGAGAGCCAAGTTCGAGAGGCTGGTGGGGTCCACAGACTCTGAAGCTTTCTATATGATGAATCCTGATCACCGGAATAATAATAACAAAAATAATGCTGCAGTCCCTGAGCTCAGCATTTATCTTCTCAGAGTTTAACTAATGGATTAATCTCTGTGCGTTCTTAAGTTTATGATCAGTCTTCATTAGTTAATACAATGTTGCCACCGTTAGGGATTTGATTGGGAATTACTGATGAATTCATTTTAAGTTCCCTGTTTCGAGCGAGAGGAAATGTAGAAGATGATATATGAATGATTATGACAGTCCATTTTTCTTTCTAGTACTAAACTGAAGACTTTATGACTCTGGCTTTTGGCTATATTGGATTATAAAATATAAACTATTTGATCACATTCAAACTTAGAGTCTAGTTTGAGGCTGCCACTTTCTCTCATCAATGATTATGCATGACTGTGTTGAGATCAAGATAATGGAACCAAGAGGCAAGAGCCTCCTAAGAGACTAAGGCTCGTTAATAAATATAGGGGGATTTTATGTAGTTTTTTAATATGTTTTAATATATTTTTATTTGATAAAGTACAAAGGATGTGTTGAAAAATTACCAAGTGTAGTTTTAGTCTTTCAATAGAGGGCCGAGGTCCTCCGGTCTCAAGGCACTAGTGCACTACCCTCACTTGAAACATAAGACCCTTCACTTAAAATAAGAGATATCACTCTGGTCCTATTTATAAGTTCATATTTGGTCAAATCTCACATACTAAAGAGAGGCGGTTAACTCAATAATTATGAGAGTAAATTTTCAACTTTACCTTCATTTATGATTGGCTATTTTTCAACTCTTTATTCTTTCTCTATCTTCATGAGTATAATTAATATGGGTAAAATTGTCACAATCTCATTTATTACATCAAAATGGACTTATAAATAAGATCAAAGTGATATGTTTTTTATATTTGTTTTAAATATAAGATAAATTGTTTATATTTATTATTTTTTAAAATTTATCTTTATTGATATTTCTTGAATAATAATTAAGAGTGAAGAAATTAAAGATAATAAAAAATTAAATAAGATGACTAGGATGTTTTATAAAATATATATCATATTAATTAACTTCCTTAATATAATCAAATTAGAGAAATATATTTTATATTAAAGTTGTGGATAAATTTTAAATATAATATAATTATTATAATTTTGTGGATTAAGGAAGGATATTTGTTTTTATCTGAATGTTTTTTTTTTCAACTTTTCCTTTAATTAAATTAGGTATTTTTAAATTTTTTTTATTAACGATTAAGAATTTTTTTAAAAAAAAACAGGAGTATTTTTTAAATAAATTTAAACATTACAAATTTCAAACTATGTACTATTTAAAAAAATACTCCCTTTTGGTTCGGACATGTGATATATTTCCTAATGTAGTATATTTTCTTTAAAGCATTATTTTTTTCTACTTAGAGGGTAATTTTTATGTTTTATAAAAAATAACTAACTCTTACTATATATTTGGGAAAATCAATTAAAATATAAAAATCCCAAATTAGTCTTTGGAATTTTAAAATGTTTTCGAAAAGACATCATTGCCCTTCACTTAATTTTGAAGGCCACCTAAGCACCTCTCACTAGTGGCCCTGGTAGCCAGAGCTTTGGCACCATCAGCTTATCCCTAGAGTTCTGGTTGACCAATAAATTTCTCAATTTTTTTTTTTTTAAAATGCGGTCAATAACAAAACTAGAGTAATAAATATTGAAACCAAAATAATATTTAACGTTCTTATTGCTGACTATTTCTTTATTAACTACTCTTGTTCCATTTCTAGCAAAAAAAAAAAAAAAACTACTCTTGTTTCAATATTTACTACTCTTTTTTTTTTTTTTTGGTTGGATGTTGGTAAATTTTCTAATACACTTTTTATTTCTGAAACAATAATAGTTAATTGTAAAATTGTGGTGGTAAATAACAAAACAACATTAGTTATTACGAAATATATAGTAAGTAATATGGAACCTTTTTACTATTTTGGCTTCAATATTATTTACTCTGTCATATAGAAATGAAGGTATGCTTATTCCCCCTTGACAGCTAGCTGAACAAAATCTACACTCAACCACCTTTTCTGACCTTAATTGGTTTTTTTCTTTAACTTTAATTCTTTTCACATCATCGTCATTATTATTTATTGCATAAAATTAATAATAATTTCAAATGATTAAAAGCAAAAAACAAAGTAATTCCCGTTTGTTTGCATTAGGCCTCTTCAAAACTACAAATTAGTGTTGTTTATATTATCAAAATTGATTCGGTGTGTGGGAAAAAAGCTATTGGAGGATTATTTATTTATTTATTTTTGTGACAAACTATCGGAGGAATTGTACACCTTTGTGACTTCTGAAAGTTATTTGGTGTTCTAAAAAAAAGTGTAATTTTAGAGAAAATGAATAATATGGTGTTAAAAGTCAGACATTTATTTTTTATAAGGAATTTTTTGGGGCCAGTGTTTGTTAAGACTCTCCCAAAAAAAAAAAAACCCCCCTTAAAAATAGAGTTATAAATTGCAACCAGTCAGTTGGGCCAAAAAACACATTGCAATGATTCCAGGCGAGCCCAAATCAAAAGTAAGCCTTAATTTAACTCTTGAAGTCCATCAACATCTTTTTTCCATTTGTGTGTTTGAAAGTTAATATAATTTTCTGTAAAATTAGCCTAATACTTTCTTAAAATAACCTTAATTTTTTAAATAAATATTATTTTAAAATTAATAGATAAATTAATAAAATGAAAACATAAAAATATTAAACACATTTTTTATCTATGAATATGGCAGGTATTATAAAATATGAAGAAAAGTTTTTATATAAACGAAATTTGAAAAATGAATTAGGATATGGAAAACATCATGTATAAATTTTAGGTTCCAGAACCATTTTTAAAACAAAAAACCAACAAGATTTGTTTAGCTAAAATTTATTTAATATAATGCATTAAACAAGATTTGTAGCTTACTCTAAACATCTCTCCCAACTGCCAATTAGTCATATATGTCACGAGGTCATAAATACTAGTATTATCAAGTTTAATTGAGAGTAGCTGTTTTAAAGATGATTTCTGCATTTAATAATACACACACTAGTTAGTAAAATTTCAAATTCAAGTGGTTGAACAAATAAACTAAATATTTTTTAATTAATTGAACAAACTAATAATTTAAACATTTCATTTATTATATGTTAATTAATGTTGTTAAGTTTATGGATAAATTACCAAGAAGTGTTGATCCTAATGAAAGTCATTTTGGCCGTTTAATAAGCACAAATCTCGAGTCAAAGTTTGTACAAATGTAAAAAACGTCTTTGAGAGAATTACCTCTTAAACATAAAAATGCTCGAATTTAACTTAGATAATTATATAATGTAAAAAGTTATGTATAAACTAAAAGAATTACTCTTCTAGTCAAATAACTCACTAAATATTGTTTTTTTAAATGATATTTTTAAAAAAATCTAATGAAAGAAAATATTTTTTTGTAAGAATAAAAAAGTCACCAAATGAGGATATATACATAGGTTTGTTGAAAACGTGGGATCAAAATTAGATTATCAAGCATTGACAGGTGAAGCTTATGTGCACGAGCGTGGTGCATATGCCATTAAAAGTCGGCCTTCCATTTCCATTTTTGGCAATTCCAAATTCTCCTTTTCATTTTTTTAGTACTAATTAATGAATTCCTCGAATTCATATTACAGCATGAGTAATCCAGATAAGACTAAGCCAGACCACATAAATATGAATCCCCATTCATGTTAATCTTATTCTCATATAATATTAAATCTCAAATTTGATATATTGATTGGTTATAAATGTTAAGTGAACAATTTTCTCCTTTTGATTTTCATAATATAAATAAATTGAAAGGAAAAAAAATTATTCTTCCTTATTATAATAAGAGCTACTTAACTAAAATGATAATACTTACTAAATGTAAAACCCAGCTTTGTACAAACTAGGCCCGACATTTAGTACCGGTGGTAGTATGAGTACATAGCAAGATAAGTTAATTAATTAAAATAAATGTGACCAGTTTCTCATTTTTCTTTTTATTATTAATGAATTTCTACAACTCATATTAGACCCTGATTAATCTTGATAAAACTATGGTAGATCATATAACTATGAATTTCCATAGGTGTTAATTTTATTTTCATATAGTATAGGTCTCAAATTTGAGATATTGATTGATTGTAAGTGTTAAATGAAGAATGTTTTTTTTTTAAAACCAAAAAAAAAAAAAATGTAAGACCTAGTTTGTAGTACAAATTGTACTACAAACTTCATCATACATTTACTATTGGAGGTAATATAAGTAAATCAATGAAGTAAGATAAATTACTTAATTAAAGTGAATGTGACATGATTTATTTTCCCAAAGTATCCCTCATAAATTATATATTTGTTCGCAATCAAAACAAATTAGTTTGGAAAATAATAAATATTAGATATAAAATGAATTAAGGTTTTATATTTATGACAAGACCAATCCCCTTTCCGACTCCTATATTTAGGTAGTAAACAAAGCAAACTCACTTTATTGATAGTGTTCGTGTTAATCTATAACTTCATTGAATGATTTATATTTTAAGACTTGTATTTTCTTATTAATTAAATAAATATTTTTAATTAATTATAAAAATTTAATTTTATCATGGTTTTATATTTTTAAAAAATCATTTAAAATAAGATTGAAATTCAAACAATCTAAACAATAATACTCCCTTCTATCTTTAATGTAGGAACTAATTCGGGGTTGATTTTAGTTCTAAATACAAGACATATTTTCCACATTTATCAGTCTTTTTTTTTTAATTTATCTTTATTTATGCTCTCTCGATAATAATCAAATAAAAGAGAGATCAAGGGAGTTAAGAAAGATAATTAAAGTATTGTAGAAAAAGTTCTTACAAAAAAAAAAAGTATTGTAAAAAAAGTATGTTATATTAACTAACTTAATTTACATTCTTAATATAATTAAATTAAGTAAATAGATCTTATATTAAATATCAAAGGCATATATTATTACTTCACTTAAAAAAAGTTATAAAATTCTCAACTTGAATAATCTTGCAAATCAAAAGATTTCAGACTTCTGCACATTAACTACTAGCTGGCTTGGAATATCTTAATTTTTCCCTTGGTTATTAATTTAACCAGGAACTGCAAAGAACATTATTCTAATGAGTCCCTTGCTTTAGGGGCATTTAGGTTCATTGACATTTACATAAAATTCCAACCCCTAATTGTCCCACAAGAAATTCAACTTGTATCCTCTATTCTTCTGGGCCCTACATCAAGATCTCAAACATCCCCACAGTCTCTCCTCCATTGGACCAAATCTTACCAAATCCGAAAAATATTACTCATGATTTCTAAATCAAACATAACACCCAGAAACAAAGAAGCTCAGGGTGATAAATAATATATAAATCAGTTATGATTGATAATTAATAATCTGGAAGTGAAGTTTCATTGTGTTCAATTCGGATTATTTCTGAATAATGAAGAAACAAAAGGAATGTACTCAGATTGTTTTTTGGGTTAGAGGGAAACAGAGTTTAAGAGAGAGATAATTTAGTTAATGATCTTGTAGATGAAAACACTTTTGTGAGTGAGAGGTTGAAAGCAGGCCTTTAGTATATGTCCCTCTGATCAGGGGGGAAAAACAACGAAAGAAAGAAAAGAAACCATTTGATTTGATTAATCACAATCAAGTATCGAAAATTCAGAAACTTGAACAAATGAGGATTGACGAGAAAGAAATCATTCAGATTGATTGACCACCACCACCATCACAATAACAATAAGCCTTACACTGAAAAAACAAGATAAACTCACATTACTGGCTCAACCATGATCTCTGTACAGTAGTATTCTAATTCAGAATAGCAAAACCAAAATATTTTATAGTCTCATTCCAGAATCTGAACTTAATCTTTCTAAGATTCAAGTCCCCAAAACCTTTGATGCATTCCCTGCTTGAACACAAATAAGAAGAGAGAGAGAGAGAGATAGGGAGAAACAGAGCAACCAAGAAGAAAACCCAGGAAAATTGATTCAATTCTGAGGTCCAGAATCAACCTTGGAATTGTGCCTCTTCGATGGACCAGATGGTGGAATTGGAGACCCTTTTGGGAAGAAATTGAATGCCATACCTCGATATACAAATCCGTGCATTTTCCTTTCATTGATCTTTCTCTTGAGAATCTCTGTTCCTTCCCTTAACCTCATAGTCGCAGAGCAAGAATCAGCCAGAAGAAACAGAGCCATGAGAATCAGAGACAGGAGTGGTTTATAAGAATGAGAAGTGGCCATTAATTATTGAAGACGATCAAGTGTTTGAGAGAGAGTCTGCAAGTTTCACTGAGAAAGAAGTGGACTGATTTATAAGTGAGAAAAACAGAGAGAAAATAAATGAGAATCACGCCAAGTTGGGATTTTCTTGAAAATACTTGGAATTAGAATTGGTAATACACAAACATTTTCTCACTTGGTTTGTGGGAATTTTTTGTTTCTGGGTCAAAAAAAAGGAGGGATTTTGCAGAAAAAATGAGGGGAAAGAACCAAAAAAAGAAAAAAGAAAAAGCAGAGGAGTGAGGAACTTGGGTGAATGTTTGAGGAAGAAGAAGAAGAGTGCGTGGAAAACAACGAGGATTCAACAACATCAAGGATAGTCACTGTCGTTACATGTGGAATATGCTTCATCAATATGAACGTTTTGTCAAATTTATTATGCGTCTCAGTGGGGGAATGTTTCTTCAAACCTTCCACCAGCATTTATGTGAATTTAATTAAACTAGCATCAAACATTTATCTCTCTCTGTTTCCCCCAAATGTTAGAAGTTAGATTTAGATGATGGTTAAATTAAATCCCACTCTTCTTTTTATTATAAATTCATGGGTTTAATTGTTTTTGCTTTTAAGGCAGAAACATTTTATCTGCCCCACTTACATAAAAGCGAGTTGGTCCCATTATCAAGAGAAGAAAGAGAAAAGAGGCAGAAACATTAAACCCTAGATTCATTGTGGAAAAAAAAGGTTTTAGACATAAGTCCACTTCTAAAGTTATTAATGACTACTCACTTGTAGAGAGAGAATTTTTAAAAAAATTAATTTAAAACATATTTAATTGTTATAAAACTGATAAAAATATAGAACAAGAACAAAAGAGATTCAAGATAGAAAGAGAATAGAGAGGAATTCTTATTTTAGTGTGTATTCAAATGTTTACGGAAGACCTCTATTTAAAGATGGAAAATAGACCTTTAGTGTAATTTTCACCTCAAGGTCATAAAAGGTAATTTCCTTTTAAACTTTCACATGTGAGGCTATAGTAAACGTATGATACAATAATTGATGCATGTTATAAATAATGGATATATATATATATATATATATATATATATATATATACACACATATATATATAACATTAATAACTTAATTGTTACTCCCTCTTATTTATTTATAAAAATTTAAAATTTAAATGGTTTTGATCTATTTTTTATTATCTCATTTGGAATTGTATGAGCGTTGAATGTGTTTATACCATTTTTACTTTTAATTAATTCTATTATCTTTCCTCCTCTTTTTTCCATAATATATTCTTTTTCATACTTTCTCTTATTATTATTCTATTTTCTATTTTTAATCGCCCTTTGTAAATATGGACATACTTAAAAAAGTTCATTTTCTAACATATTTGTCAATTTTAAATAATTTTTTAAATTACGTAATTTAGTTGTTAGGCTCTTATTAAATGACTAAACAGAATATTTTTTTTTAACACATGAGAATTACTTAAAATAAACTCATAATAAACATCAAGCATCTCTTACCTCACATTCTCAACATATTATTGCACTAAATAACGAGCTAACTTAAGTAGTTTCAATTACAAAAAAAAAAAATAAAAAAAAAATACATCTCATACTTTACAACAAGATGAGTTGGGATCCCGCTAGGCAAATGATAATATTGCTAATAGATAATATTGTTATCCTGAGTTCCTGACTCTATAGAGTTCACTTATTTTAATTGATTTTCTGTTGTATATAAAGTAAACAAGTGGTAAAAGAAATGTTTTCTTGAGTGGAGGGAAACAAGCACTGTAATCCAACTTATTTCAATATATATATATTCTCAAAATTGGGGGAAAGGATACATACATGCAAGTCCCAATTAATTACTCATACCACTTTTAAATACACAAGTTTAACATGTAAACAAAAATATGGAAATAAATAATTTCCTTATTTACAACTGTTTGTAGTACTCTTAACAAAAAGATAGCAGTTATGAGTTTAGTTCATTTTTTTTAAAAAAAAACTTTCGATAATGCAAGAGAGGCTGCTTGATTATTAGGATAAAAGATAAAAAAATTTTACTTGAATTTTAAAATCGTAAATCAGTCTTGTTGCCGATAAGAATTTTGGTATTAACAATAATAGTATGACAATTGACTACTTATTTTTGCAGAAAATAACTGATTTTAGGTATTGAAGTTTAAGTGATATTTTTTTAGATTTTTTCCTAATTATTATATGATAGAAATTAGAATAAACTACTAGAGATAATTAATGTATTGGTATTATTTTTATAGTAAACTCATATGAAAAATGTGTTTCAAGTAAATGTGGTCCTGTGTCCACTAGCTTTTACTAATTTTGATAAAATTCTTGCATCATCAATTCATTAGAATTTCTTAACTTAAAATAGTAATTTACAAGCACTTAATTAAACCAAGATTATGCAAAATCTTCCTTGTGTTAAATGAAAAATTAAATGGGATCGTTTATTTGGTATATCATTTTTTTTAAAAAAAAATAAGAAATTTGGGAAAATCATTGTTGGGTCCCAAGGACCACAAAAAATCAATCCCATACCAAATTCCCCTGTTAAAAAAAAATTGTGTGATTAGTTGTCGATGTGAAATGACTAACCCCTAAAGAAGGCTATGATGGTTGTGGCTGCAATGTTGAAGGGATTAAGTTTGGTCTTCATGTCCTAGGCAAATGTTGGACTTTGCAGCCTTCATCTACTACTAGAGAGCTTGAATAGTGATTTCGATTTTTTTTTTTCCACCGTGTAGTTGGGTGCATTAAAATTGAGGGATTGGTCAAAGGTTGAAGCTTGGGCTTGATGGTGGATTATTTACTAGGAGGTAGATAAATAATGCCGAGAGTTTACTAAAGATATGATATTGACCATTGAAGTTGAGGTTATATCATTGTTGGGTTGTAAGAATTTTATTGTGTTTTGTTTTTAGGCAAGGTTATAGGGGGAGTGCTCTGTTTTAAGTGGTGATAGTTGAATGTGATGGTGGTTTGTTTTTAAGAAAACACTGATATGATATTAAAAACGTGTTGTTAATACGAGCAGTTTGTAGTTGGAAAAATGGACAAAAGAAGTTATTAAAAACCAAATGACTAGATGTGACAGGTGAGAATTGTCAAGTTCTAAGCCCTTCAATGAATAACTCAAACACTTGTTAATATGACTCATGAAGTTATAAAAAAGGCTAGAGAACTTGTTAACACAAAAATAAGCTATTGTGACAAACATTCCAGGAACAACTCATGCACTTGTTAATATGACCCATGAAATTATAAAACAAAGCTGAAGAACTTGTTAAAATACAAATTAACTATTGTGATAGACCCTCCGAAAATAACTTAGGCCCTCATTAATATGTAAATTTTGTCGGATGCATAAATTTTAAGAGGTTTAGTACGGGTTGTGTGGCATTATAGAAAATGAGTGCGTGGCATTTTAAGTGTGATTAAAATTAACTGCCACGACAAAATTCTATTTTGCCAACATTATTAGCATGACAAATTTCAAAATATGGCCATGGGACGTTTATTAGGTATATTAGTGATTAATGATTGATATTTTGATGAATCAATCAAATAATTTATTAGTGCTTGAAAAGTGCATATATAATGTGTATTTTTTTTATGAAGAATTAAGTATTTAGCTTTATATACTTAATATATGTATCAAGTTAAAATAAGTAGATTTTACAATGGCAACAACTACAAAGACTTAATTAATTTAATTAATGCAAACACAGAAAAGTTAATTGAAAATATGATTAATTACTTTAATAGATGCATACTTAAATAAACGTGCTTATAAATGTTTTGTTAACAAAAGTATTTAAAAAATTAAAATTAAGAATTAATATAAGTTATATAATGTCTCAAATTTACGTTATTAATAATACATGGTGAGTCTATCATGGTGTCATAGAAAAAACGAAATAAATATGTTATTAGGCATTTAAAAGAATACTACATAAATAATTTTTAATAAATATGATAAAAAATTTAAAAATATAAATTTTATGATGTAATAAAAATTAATAAACTTTATAATATATTCTAAATTTTCAATTTTGAACATATATATTAGAATTATTTTTTTTTGTATAAAAAATATTTTTAGGAAAATATAATTTTTTATTTATTTGTTGAAAGAGGAGTATTTTAGTCAAATAAAATGTTTAACGGTTAACTAACTAACGGTTGGATAAATGAAAATAGAATCTTAAATATGTAAGGGAGGTTTCTGTAATATGCAATTTAATTTTAAATGAGGTTAATGTAGGGATTTTATGTGATTTAGGTAAAATAGAGGGTTGTCAATGTATTTTACTCAATAATTTATCTCAGAATATTTTTAAATTAAAAATTATATCATTTTTATCATATCTATTTTAATACTTCATTTTTTGAAAAATATGTGAACTGTTTATTTTATATACGGACTCAAATTTTAAGTTAATTGTAATTATCTAATGTAGATAAATGATGAGTTCAGGAAATATCCATTATGTTCCATTGTAGTATATTTATGAATACTTAAATTTATGAATGATTGAATGAATGATATATCTACATATATAAGTAAAATCTATAATGATTCAATTTTAATCCGTTGAGTGTTTAATATATAATCTATTTAGAGAGTTAATCTTAATTCTAAATAAAAAACTTTAAAAAAATAGTTACTTAGTGAAGAAATTTAGCAATGGAATTCCATTGTTAATTAATTGACTTAGTGATGGAATCTGTTGCTAATTAATTAGTGACAATCTATTTGATGACCGAATTATACAGTTCCGTCACTAACCCACTGTTTTTTTTATAATATATATATATATATATATATATATATATATATATATGTATATAAAATTTTATTGTTGTCAATATATTTTTTAATTTATCTCTATTGATGCCCTTCAAGAATAGAGAAAATGAAGGAATTAATGAAAAATTAGGATGGTTTAGAAAATATATGTCATATTAACTAACTTGGTGATAATTTCTTTAATTTAATCAAATTAGATAAATATATATTATATTAAATGATGAAGTATTTTATTGTAGTATATATTTATTAGTGTTATTAAATTTTACAATTCTTTTATCAAAGTTTGTCGTTTTTTGTTGGCACATGCAATGTGAGGCCACCTATCTAAAAGGGGTCAACTGGATATTAAAAAATTCTACAAAAACAAGGTATGAAGTGATATATCCGAAATTAGTCCAAAACGCAAGTGATCTATATATAGAACAATACTAGAATATAAAAACATAGTATAATATTAAGTTGGAGAGATGAGACACAATAAGTACCATTACAAAAAAAATGTCATCTCGGAGCAGTTGAAAAAAATTGCTACAAAATCAATATTTGTAGTGGTTTTAAAGAAAACATCTACAAATTTACAATGATATGATTTATGGCTAGTGGCACACTAGTAAGAGATGATACTTTATAGTAGTTACATTAAAAAAAAAAGAAATTTAAAAAAAAATCACTACAAAATGTGGTGGCAACCTAGTACCAAAAGGCGCCAAGATGATGTCACAATTGTTGTGGTTTGTTAGCAGCGGTTCAACCATACAAACCACTATAAAATTTGGCGTCAAGCTAGTATCACACTTGTGGCGATCTTATTTGTAGTAGTTAACAACAAGGAAGAGCAACTACAAAATGCAATGGGTTACAATTTGTATTGTTTCTATTAAACTATCACAACCTTTTCATGGTTTGTAGTGGTTATTGAAGTAATAACCGCTATAAAATGTAAATAGTTACATCTTTTTATTAGTTTTGAGACAACCACTACAAATTGTCATATTGGCCGATGTAGAATTTTGTTATTTATCTACAAATCACACGGCTATATAAACACCACCACCCCCACTTTTGATAAAATCATTTTCCACGCATATTTTGAGAAATTTTATTTAGATATGAGGTTTTGCTCGAAAATCTAAAGAGTTAAGCACTCAAGGTTAGTAAAATGACCTATTTAATTTCATTCTTGAATAAAAAATATTTTTTTTATAATAAGTTTTGGTAATATTTATGTTCATGAGCCTATTTTTAAGCCTATTTCGTAACATGCATTTTTAATTAGGTTTTAAATATATATTGAACTTTTTTATTACAATATTGTGATTTTACATTATTTATATTGTTGTTTATTGTTATTATAAATTGTAGTGTATATTCTTGTTTAGTTCTAATCACTTGAGATTTTTCCATACTTGCTAACTATATCGGGTCTCAGCGAAAATCACAATACAACAGAAAAAGAAAAATAGATATTTATGGAACAAATTAAAAGGCAAATAAGTTAGAAGCACCTTTCAATGCTTTTTTGGGGAACGTTCAATGCTTCTAGATTTATGTACCTTTTAACTATTTTAGGAAGCAATCCTTTTAATAAATGTCTTTCTTTCTTCTTTTTTTATTTTTCACAATCAGAATTATTTATTTGATTAATTTGCTTGGGATATCAAACCTTCACGAATAATTTCAGAAGAAATCCGGGCACAAAAAAAATAATTCAGAAGAAATATTCTGGTACATTCAACAGAAGAGATTAAAAAAACAAAAAAAGGAGTTTCATACATAAATGTGCGCATATTTAAGACCTTTCTCTCTGGTAATTAATATTATCTCCCAAAAAAGAAAATCAAGCTCGTAATAATATCATCATAAAACTAGTATGAAATGAGTCATACGAACTAATTTAGGTTCCAAATGGTCCATGAATGGCTTCCAAAATTAAATAATTAATTTCACTTAAGTTGCTAATAAAATGCCCATAGAATAGTTATTGATTATCACATCAAGAGCAAATCATGACGCTTATTTAGTAAAATCAATAAATAATTTAGGGGGAATCTTTGGGTGTGTGACGCTCCTATAAGAAAATAACAAAAGCATTAAAAGGACTACACATATTGAGACCTATATATGCACATGTTAATTTATTGGTAAGTGTTGGATCTTAGTTTAATTAGCAAAATACTTTTTTTGGTGGTAGTACACCCTAAAATTGACCATTAATGTTGATAAATCGCCTTTTTCCCCCCTTTTCCTTCAATGCATATGCTTCGATCCAAATATATAGTCACACGGCTGGAAAGTGAAAATACACACATAAAAATAGCAAATTAAAAATTGCCTAATTGTATGGTTGTGACTGTGACTTCAAGGGGTGGATTATCCATCTATATTTATGCAGGCCCTAATATATATATTTGATTTTTTGTATTTGTATCAAATTTCAATTTATTTCTTTAAATTTATAAAATACATTTTTAGTCCTTCACTCTTAATATTGTTATTTCCTATCTAATGGAAAGCGTTGACTCATCAAACTTAAGTGATAACTGTGTAAATGAATATGTATTATATTAAAAAGATTAAAATGTAAGTATGTTTTGTTTGTGTTTCATTGTGCAGTTATATTACTTAAGTTTGATGAGTCAAAATATTTTGTCAGATAAAAGAAACGATTTTAAGATTGAATGACTAAAACTCTAAATCTTGAAAAGGGATGCTTTGATCAAATAAAAAATATACTTTATAAATTTAAGAGACTAAAATGAAACTTGGAACAAACTAAATGTATACTTTTGGTTAATATATATATTTAGATCTATTAGAATATATTAGTCCACATTTAGTGGATTAGGGTTCAAAGCCAATTCAAGAGTGCTATCATGGAGATACATGAGTTCATAAAAGGAAATATTCATTTATGATTAATATACATATTATATATATTCTTATGTAACCGTACACTTAACTGTTACATCTATTACTATGTGACCATACGTACACTATATAGAGGATGTGAGATTGAGGGAATAGGTAATCTGAATAATAACACAAAGAATAATGAATAATGCTCTCATCCCTCTATAAATACTCTCTCATATAAATGATCTCTTCTCTATCTCTTTTTGGTGTATTTATTATAAACATTATCAAGAGTCTACATCGTTGCTCCATTTTCATATAGAAATTTCGGAGAGTCAGTCAAATTCTAAATTCGCTCGAAATTCTTACAAGATCTGAATTTTGATCATGAAGTATGAGTCATATTCTTACTAGTTAGATCAACATTCATTATATATGAGTGTTTCAAATAAGAGATTAGGGGATTTCATGTCTCTTTAATTTAATTAATTAAGTTTATATATCAGTATGTTAAATATATTCTGTAATGCCTTATATTAATCTTTTCCTTGAATGTTAATATTTGTAATGTATGATGCTAGATATAATTTGTTGATTAGCTACTAAGTGTGCCTTATGGTTTATCTGCTATTGAATATATTCTTAGAATGAATAAAAATAATATTATTTAACAATATATATATATATAAAAACTGATAAGACTTTTTAACCAAGTGATGATTGGAAAGACGTCCGAGTGTGAAAGAAAATGAAATGAAGAGGTCGGTATCAAAATTGACAGATGTTGAACCCAACGGGAATACGTGTGGCACGTGCGGTTTTTTTTTTTTTTTGAAAAAAAAATCCTGTTATGTTGATTTGGTATGTAATTTAAGAAGAAATAATTAATATGTAAGATATTTATTCAATGGGTCACACTTCAATGTGATATAGGCATCATATCGACACACGGATTAAACTCAAAGGATAGAAAATTAAATAGGGTTACAGAAAATTAATTAATTAATTAATCAACAAATGGGAAGAAATTAGAAATGCTCATCACTATAATTGACATATAGAGTGTATTTTAATTATTAAAATTTTAAGTAGAATATTTTCAATATTTAGTAGTTTGTAATATTTCTGTCAATCTAAAATATTTTTTAACCCTTTAATAAATAGGAGTGAAATCTTGTCAATGGAGAATTCTTGTATAAATGTTGCTTTGCAGAAGTATTTATTAATAATGATGAGGTTGATGAAAACTTCTTTAAAACAAAAAATTAATTATTAAAATAAAAAAATAACTCCTTCTTGTTTATTTTTTGGTATAAAGTAAACCAGGATTCTGATCGCAATTTTTTACTCACGGACACTGATATATATCTAACTATTAAGATATTATGCTCTTTTTTGGCCAAAAAACAATAATATGAGATTATGTGCTAATTGATGCATTTTATTTGTAATACTAAAGCTAATCCACTTTTATGCTTATCCTTTATATAGGCATATATTATATATATTCGATTACTGTCAAGAAGCTTTCAGCATTAAGCAATTCAAATTCCTGAAGCATATATAATCAAATATCATTAATGCGGCACATATATACCAGAAAAGGTGAGAATAAATTGATGGTTATTGCAATTATTAATAAATTCAAATTCCTAATAAAGCATATATATATAATCAACACAGCCCACTTGCGTGAAAAGGAGAAAAAGAGAGTGAATATTTAAATGTCGATGAATGAGAAAAACACGCTTTTGATAAGGGCAATCTTAAAAAATGTAATTAATATTAAATTTAACTTGGTGGCTTATAATTAAGATAATATATTTCTTCTTAAAAATGGCATATATTAAGCATGGAGGGAACGAAGGAATATAAATTTAGAATATTAAAATAGTATAACATTGAGAGAATGATTTTTAGGTCTCAATCAAAAGAAATCATATCAGAAAAATCCTCATTGACAAGTGAATATGACGATCAACAAGTAAATCAGGTACCATTAACAACTTATAAAATTTGTCAATATATTGTTTCTCTTAGTTGGACTTAAAAGTCATTTTCCCTATAAAATTTAGAATATTAAACCTGTTATCGAGTAATAAACAATTAAATAATTCTTCTTTCATTTTTCCTACAACCGACAACAAAATTCTAAATTCAAATAGATCTAAAATATTAATCACTAATAACAAATTAAATAGCATTTATATTTTTCTTCAACCCAGAGATATTTCTCATTTTCTCAGAATCTCAGGAGATATTCTGTCAATATATATGTGATATATGTAGATGGTTCATTTCAGTGTAATCAGACTCGGACCGGTCATCGACTCGGTCGGGGTACTGGGTCAATGGGTCATTGGTTGAACCAATGGGTCACTGGTTGAACTGCATAACTATAACCCGGTCTTGAAAACCATACTATATTTATAAATTATACAACCATACTTATAAATATATATATAAAAAAATGAGTTTACAGGTCAGGATACTGGGTTAAGGGTTAGTGGATTAGACCGAAGTTAAACCGGGAATCAAATTGGTGATAATTTAAATTTTTTCCTTACCCTCTTCATTTTTCATCTTTAAAAAAAAATTAAAAAATGTCATATTCCACTCCTGACAAACAAGAGTGCAGGGACATTAAATCTCAAATTAATTGATTCATCCAAATTGAAAAATCCAGCACCTCTTCCTTTTCTTCATTTACTTTGATGTGACAATACCTTGAGTGTTTTGAAATATCCACCTCTTCCTTCCTTCTCTCCCACGGTCACACATTTCAACACAACCTTTTCAATTCAAATTTGTTTTTTAGATCTCTTTCTCTCACCCTCTTCATCACTTCAAATCTTTTCTCTCACTCCCCTTCACTACTTCATCTCCTTGGCTCCTCCTCGTTTTCTTTCCTCCAAAGAATATTGCTCCTCCTTCATCTTCCACAACACCATCGTCGGCGTCTTCCTTGCTGATGTAGAGCCTCGACATTGAGAAGTATGGAGGTATAAAACTCGCTGTCCATGGAACCTTCACCTTCTTCTTTCTCCACCACCCATTGATTCACTCTCTCTCTCTTCAACAATCTCCCTTCCTTCTTGTTCAGTTGCTTTTTTTTTTTTTTAAAAAAAGATCTTTCTTGGTTGGTTTAGGCTCAGCAAAGTTTTCTTTAAAAAAAAAAATTGCACGAACCAGCCGGGTTCACAGACCCGGCTGGTTCACCGGTTTTATAAAAAACCACCGGTCGAACCGGTTGAAACTCGTTTTTGCTTCTTGTTCTATCCTTTAACCGGCTCAGACCGGTTGGGCTCTCGGTTCGCCGGGTTTCGGGTTGACCCGGCCGGTCCGAGCCGGGTCTGATAACACTGGTTCATTTACCTTATTGATGTTTAAGATATTTTAGTATAAACCAGAAAATAAGTTATTTATTCTAGAGTTAAGGTATAAATATACTTTTAAATTATGTTGTAGGGGATAATTAAGACACCACAAACTTTCTTTATATATACAAGTATACATAAAGTTTTTAGAATAGTGTAAATGTGTAACTGCAATTAAGCCAACTAACTTTAAAGTAAAAAAAAAATGAAGCCAATTATCGTTGATCGTTTAATAAACATATTAATTGAGAAAATAATGTAAAAATACCCGCTAACGAGGTTCTCATATCGACCAGTGAGTATTGAACTATCTCTCTTTTGAGGTGAAGACCGATATCTTAGCCAACTGTATCGTTCCCTCATTGGCATACAACTAGTCACTTATATACAATTTTAAATCTCTAAGTCCATTGGGCCGTTCTTTTAATACAACCAAGGCCCATACCACAAACACATTAATGACTCAAATTAATACAACACCTATTACCCCTCGTTTTGTGTTCAATTGATAAAGGGGTTAAACATTATCACTAAAAAGGAGATGGTTCGATCCTGGAGTTGGTCAAACGCTAAATGAGACATCTTAGTCGATGTGAACTTATGGAAATGTAAGTTAAGGTGGAGGCGTATGTACTCTTACACTTGTATGCTCTGTAGAGTAAAGTCATAATGCTCTACCCTCTGCTTTGTGTGCAAACCCAACCCACCTATTACACAATTCCTAAAACCTATTTCTTACATGAATAATGTCACTATTTAAAATCTGCTCAACTATTGTGTTGATGTGAGATTAATTAGATTTGAAGGAGAGTGATAGAAAATGAAATGGTGAAAACAAGAATATGTGTGGCTCACGTGCCCACATTTTTCTTCAATGCTTCGCATGTCACCGTCTTATGACTTATGCATGACTTTTTTTTTAAAAAAAAAAAAAATTAACACAATATAATATAATTAAAACTAATACCTTGTACTCCATATAATTTTTGTTAAAAAAATAAACACATTTTTATGTATTATATTCATTTTTACAAAAAAAAATTTCGACTTGTGACTTATTTAGTTATTTGTAAAAATAAACGTGGATAAATTTTTGATTTATTTTTATTATTAATTACTACGTATTTTGTGTAATGACATCCTTGGAGTTTGGTAGTTGAGGTGTCGCTGATGGGCCCCATGGAAGGAGGTTCTCGTTTGACAAGGACTTTGTCACTTTGATTATTGGAGTTCAACATCTTCAATCAATAATCCAATTCAATTATTTAATTAGAAAAAGAGTCGTACAAATAATTAAAAACAAAGTATTTTTATTAGATTTAGGGATTATGGATATTCTCCTCACTCTCCCTCAATTTTAATTTCCATAAGCAATTCAGATCATCACTATTCACTTCAATCAAAGCAAAAAAATAAAAATAAAAATAAAAATTTATCCAATTAAAAATCAAAGGAAGAACACAAGGTTGCTTGTAGTCTCAAGATGATTAAGATCTACAACCAATTTAAAACCTTTTATTTTTTCCTCTATTACTTATTGTATATTCATGAGATTTGCTCTTGTGTTTCTTTAATTGATTTCTCTAGGTCTTATTATGGATGGCCCATTAAAAACTTTGATTGAATTACACTCCTCCTGTTCGAAATATAGAAATTAAATATAATCAATTTAAAAGATATTAGACAAATTAATTAAGTTACTTATATATAAAATGTGTGTTGGCTTTCTTAAAGTACACATTTTAATCATTTACATTGGAAGCTCCTCATTTGATTAAAAAAAAAACTCCCTCAAGACATACAACCAATGGTGAAGGTTTTTTTTTTTGGGGGGGGGGGGGAATAAATTTTGGAGGTAAAATTAATTGATTTGTTACATTTAAGATTAAAACAAATCATTCTACTAATTCTTGCATTTAAGACCGAAAAGAGTATTGACTAGGCGTGTCTAGTTGACCTTATGATTTGGTTGGCAGTTAGCTTAATCCTGCTTGATACTTTGAGTTGCAAAGTATTGAAAACTGGAGTGATCAATAAACCGATTGAGACAATGATTCAAATATCATTGGGTTTAAATTGTGGTTAACTTGTTATCAGACTAGGACCAAACCGACCATAATTAAAATAATACTTGAATAAAAAAGCATTAATCCACACGTATATAGAATACTTACGTATAGATCATCCATAATCCAACAAAACAAGGTTATTAAAACATAATTGTTGGATTTTTATATCTAAATCCTATAGGTTATGAATAAGAAGTCTCACTAGTTTGTCACCACTGGTCACGTCAATTCGCCACGGTTGTGTAGATTTACCAACAAGAGACAAGTCCATTTGATTGTGTTTTTTCAAAGTCTATAAATAGGGCGCCCTAGTCACAGAATAAAAAAAAAAAGATTTTTCTACATACACTTTTTCCTGCATAATGAATACATATTTTGCGCATTCCGAAAGCAGACTCGTTGGATTCACTTGGGCTTTAGATAGACAGAACCATATTTCTGGAGACGAATAATCTGCTCTATCCTGGGAGACAATTGCTCAGAAACCTTCAGCATCCATGTTGAGGGAGCAAAATTGTCTTAAAGACACAACGAAAGTTGGGCCCGAATTTCTGCATAGTTCATTATCATTTTCGGCAGTCTTGTGAGTTTTTATTGTTTTTCCTTCTTGTGTAGAAATTTTGTATGTTTACAGATTATACATATTGATTACACAGATTTTTTTCCTTGTGAAAATTCTATTTTGAATGATTTTCTACAACAACAAATACATTGCTATTTTTTAAGAAAACTATGGACTTTTTTTTTTTTTTAATTTTAAGCTCAATAAAAAGAGAAATAAAAATATAAAATCTAACTCAGCCAACTCATCCAAAACTCTTGATTGAATTGGTTAAAGGAGTCTAATTAATTCGCTCGAGTTGAGTTTTAATACCAATTGACTTGGGGGATCAATAATGATCTCATAGTTGTATTTTGTAGTTCAAGGTGTAGTAAGAAGGAGGAACCCCTAATTTTCCCATGAAAACTGCTGATTTAACTACAAAATTCATGATTAAAAAAAAAACTCCTTGAACGAAATATTATATTCTTAATTGGGTATGAGAAAGGGATAGAGATTATAATTATAGGAAGTGATGAATGATTAAGATTGAAACATATGTTGGTAAGGCCAAGATGATGAAATTGACATGAAGCCTTACCCTCCTCACTCATTAACCACTTAACTATGTCACTAATTTGGACTTAACTGTACCATCAAACCAACATCTGTGTGTTTTTGATAGACAACCCACACTGAATCCATCATGAAAACGACCAAGTGGGCTGGGCCTTCATCAAATCCTTATATCATAAAATGGCACAATTCAATTTTGTGGGCATCATATTGGGCCTAATTGAGTTTGCTCAAGGCCTAATTCCGACCATATTTATTTTTTGGGCAAAATTAATCAATTTCTTGTAGATTTGTTTTTGTTACAACTTAATCCTTAAACTTTAATTTATACAACTCAGTTGTTGAATTTTGACTTGGTACAATTCAGTTTCTATAATTTTAACCATTTAAAATGTTGATCGGTCCTTATATTTTAGAAAATAAAATTATAAGGACAAACATTATTATTTTTAAACTTAAGGGCTGATGTTTAAAATGGTTAAGCTATCAATACTTCAAGAACTAGTTTCAATTAAGTTAAAGCTATGGGCTGAGTTATGGTAAGGTAAAGTTTAATGATTTAATTACAATTGAGATAAAACTATCAGGACTAAATGACTAAGAAGAAAAAATAAGAAAATGTATCTTGAACTTCAAAATCCCAAATTATTTTTATTGCCTATAAGATTATAGCTATTGACTATAAAAATATAGATATTGACAACTTATTTTAAAATTTATTTGAGATTTTAAAGTTGAAATAATATTCTCTTATTTTTTCCTATATATATATATATATATATATATATATATATATATGTTTTTTAAACTAATGTCGTCCTAAATCAAAATTATGACCTAGTCAAAGGCCATAAAATTTATGACGTACCATGAGTTTCCTTTCTCTTCATGAGAGATTTTTTTTTTTATCGAATCTTTACCAGAGATTGAGAGGTGTTAAAATTTAGGGTTAAAGTGCAAAAATACACATGAGCTTTTTTCCTATGAGCGTCAAGCACCATGTGCTTTTTTTGGAGTAAAAATACACACGTGGTTATCATTTTAGAGCAAAAGTCATATCCCACCGTTAAGTCACTGTTCACCGTGATGAGAGAGAAAGAGATGAAGTGGACAGTAACATAACGGCGGTGAACAATGACTTAACGGTGGGATGTGATTTTTACTCCAAAATGGTAACCACGTGTGTATTTTTGTTTAAAAAAAAAGCACGAGATACTGGGTGTTCCTGAAAAAAAAGCTTATGTATATTTTTACACATTAACCCTAAAACTTAAATATGAATCTCAATCTTAAATCAGAGGATGAGATTTTATTGACAGATACTAGAGAGACTAACCATTGAGGTTACAGCGGTGACATGCCCCTAGGATATAAGAATAAGTCTTTGTATGTAGGTAATTGAAGAGAGATACACAAGTGTAATGACCCCAACCCCTCGTCCTTGGATTTAACTAGTAAAGGGGTCGGACACTCTCATCAAAGGGAGGAGAAGGGTTTGATCCTGGAGTTGGTCAAGACGCTTGGGGAGGCATCTTAGCTCCTGGGTGCTTAGGTAAATGCCTGAGGGTAATAGATGATTCTCCCTACCTAACATTGATATCACTTAAGAGAAAGAGAGATTTCACCCTGTCTTTAGATCATGGGTGAACCTCACCCTTTCCTTAAAATTTCAGTGTAAAAAAAGGGATAGGTTTCTATCCTTTTCTACTATTGTCCGCTGCCTTTAAACGCTCCGTTTTTTGTGCAAAATGAACAAGTATCTTGTGGGTTTTATCTTGGTTGAGTGACAGTGAGGGACGATGCCACGTGTGAGGCTAAGGTGAGGAGTGAGCAATGAAGGCTTTTTCACAAAGGGCAAAGTGGAAGTAAAATAAGTTTGTTTTTACTTTGAGAAATTCAAAATACTCTTTATGAGAAATTTCTTATAAAAAAAATTAGCTGAGAAAAACTAAATTTTACTCTAAAAAATCTAGAAAGATTCTAAGAAATTGTTAAATAAAATTTTTTCAGTACAAAAAAAGAATGAGATAATTTTTTTTAAAAAAATTAAATAAAACTATCATTCATCTCTGGCTCAAAATCACACATTATCATGAAAATGTTTTGAATATTTTTAAAATATTATCTCAATTTTTTTTTGTACTGAAAAACTTTAATTTAAAAATTTCTCAGAATCTTTCTAGATTTTTTAGAGTAGAATTTTGTTTTTCTCAGCTAATTTTTAAAAAAATAATTTGATAATTTGATAATTTAAAAATAGCAAATCTCAGAACCTTTGTACTCTTGAACAAAGGCAATTTAGTACAAAATCCCAAGTCAAAATCACTAATACATTTGATAATTGAGCAATCTCATAATTATAAACCAATGCAATAATTAACTAAACTCATCAAGCCAACCCTAGTCATAATCAAATGATGCGAAGAAATTAGCTAACTACACAACCAAGTATATTAAAATGAAGCACAAGAGACTCTCAAGGTATTACTATTTCACTCATCTCACCTTATTGAAATAATTTCAATCTTGCTCACTCAATTCACACCTTATCAGGCTTGTAACCACTCTAACATCTCCACAATTAATAGCAACTAATGTAATGAATCAAGAGGACTTTTGAGGCTTGTAATATTGGATGAAGGCTAGATGTAATGAATTAATTAGAAAATTGAATAGTTGATATGCAAGTCAACATTAATGACCTAATTCATAGCATCTAAATAACTTTTCAAACCTTGCCAATTTTTGGAAATTCATGAACAAATGCCTTCTTGAATTTTTTAAATACTAAACACTCCCCTTTTTTTTTCAATATTTTTTTTTACTTCTTTTTCATTCTTTTCTATATACATGGCATTTCATTTTCATTTTTTTTGGCAATTTTCCTTTGATTTTTTAAATGCTATGAATATTATAAGTAATGAAATGCATACAACATAGGAATGACTCAAAATGGGTAGCAAAGGCATATGAATGTAAGTTTGTGTTTGGGTAAAAGGGATTAAAATATGAATGCCTCTTTCCTCTTCATCACACTAATGCAAACATTGTTTTGAAAAAAGAGTTGAAACAAGTTCTAGAAGGTGAAAAACCAAATGAACATACACTCATGAAAGGAATTAAGGCTCAAATAACCTTCCAACAAGGTTTTTCTCTAATGCTCACTCTAACACAATCAATTGCATAAGAAACTAACAATAAAACATCTACTTAATTATTCCAAGAGTTAGCCTTACAAACACAATCAATTATGATAATGCTCAATCCTTAAAAGCACTAGTGATGTAGGAACTCTCTTTTTCAAAACAAGAAGTAAGCAAAAATCCAATTGTGGGTTCATTTCTCTTCCCATTCACTTGAAAAGCAAAACATGGTTTCAAAAAGTTGCCAAAACACTAGATCTCATGAAAGCTCAAAGAAATTTTTTTTTTCCTAGTTTTTGGCATTTTCTCATTTAAAAACAACCAATTAATTGGGATTCAAAATGTATTCCCCTCCTCCACACTTAATCAACACATTGTCCTCAATGTTTGAAAAGCAATTCTATCATTCTAACTTGTTCCTTAATGAAGTAGAAAGTTGTGAAGTCCAATTGCAATTGAAGCACAACACATCAACATCATATAAAGAGAAGAGAGAAGAAACAAGTCATAATAACAGAAAATTAGAGTGAAGAGGCACAATGGCAATTAAGCAAGATAGTGGCTAAGATGCAAAGCATACATTGGGGTTTTTATTCAAATTATTAAACTATACTACTTCTACTTTCCTACTAAGATAGTCTCTCCCCCACACTTATTTCAAGCATTCAGAATCACAAGTGAATTGAACAATCCAAAACAGCAAATGAAAGTGAAGGAAAGAGACAACCTGGCCTCAAGGAGGCTTTGATGATGAATCACGGTAGAGCTTGAGGAGATGTCCATTGACTTGAAAGTCCTTCCCAGTAGTCTCATCAAGCAACTCTACCATACCAAATGGATGTACTTTGGTGATAGTGTAAGGCCCACACCATTTATCTTTAAGCTTCCCGCTCAACAACTTGAATCGAGCCTTGTATAGCAAAACATGATCACCAACTTTGAAATCCTTTCGGATAATCTTCTTATCATGAAGTAGCTTGGTCTTTTCTTTGTAAATGCGAGAACTCTCATAAGCTTCTAATCTCATTTCCTCAAGTTCTTGCATTTGTAACTTCCTTTCCAAACCAGCTTCTTCTACATCCATGTTGCACATTTTCACCGCCCAATAGGTTTTGTGCTCCAACTCTACCGGAATATGACATGCTTTACCATAGATGAGCCGGTAAGGAGACATTCCTATTGGTGTCTTGAAGGCAGTTCTGTAGGCCCACAGTGCTTCCTCCAACCTTGAGCTCCAATCCTTCCTTGAAGGCTTGACTATCTTTTCCAATATATGTTTGATCTCTCGGTTGGATACTTCCGCTTGCCCATTTGTTTGTGGGTGATAAGGAGTGGACATTTTGTGGGTTACCCCAAGCTTAACAAGTAAGTTATCAATAACTTTATTGCAAAAATGGGAACCTCTATCACTTACTATAGCCCTTGGTACTCCAAATCTATAAAAGATGTTAGACTTGAGAAATTTAGAAACCGTTTGGGCGTCATCTTTCCTAGTAGGAATGGCTTTTACCCATCTAGAGAGATAATCTACGGCTAACAAGATGTAGGTAAAGCCAGATGATGGTGGAAAAGGACCCATGAAATCAATGCCCCAAACATCAAATACCTCACAAAAGAGCATGGGTTGTTGTGGCATCTCATTTCGTTTACTTAACCCTCCAAACCTTTGGCATTTATCACACGCCTTACAAAACAGATATGCATCCTTAAAAAGGGTAGGCCAATAAAATCCAGCATCTAACACTTTCCTAGAGGTCTTATGAGCACTAAAATGTCCACCACAAACCATTGAATGGCAAGCAAAAAGTATGTCCTTGGACTCGGTCTCTGGAATACACCTCCTGATAACTTGATCATTGCATAGTCTCCATAAATAAGGCTCATCCCAAATGTAGTGTTCAGCTTCTCGTTTAAGTTTTTGAGCCTGAAAGGAAGACATATGCTTAGGAATGAGACCAGTCACAATATAATTCACTAGATTAGCAAACCAAGGAGCATAAACAGATATAGACATAAGGGATGCATCAGGGAAATTATCACAAATTAAATCAGAATCAAGTACTCCCTTTGTGCCATCCGGTAGTCTACTCAAGTGATCTGCTACAAGGTTTGTAGTTCCAGGCCTATCTTTGATGCTTATATCAAATTCTTGTAGCAATAGCATCCATCTAATGAGCCTTGGTTTTGATTGAGGCTTAGTGAAGAGAAACTTCACAACTGCATGATCTGTGTACACAACCACTTTGGAATTGATTAGATATTGTCTAAACTTATCTAATGCAAAAATCACAGCAAACAGTTCTTTTTCAGTGGTAGTGTAATTCCTTTGTGCACTATCCAACGTTTTGGATGCATAAGCGATCACATTGGACAACTTGTCATGCTTTTGTCCTAGCATGACCCCCACAACAGAATTAGAGGCATCACATGCTAGTTCAAAAGGCAAAGTCCAATCTGGTGCTTTCAGAATAGGAGGGGATATCACGTGTGCTTTTAATTCATCAAATGCTTGTTTGCAAGAAGTATCAAAGACAAAGTCAACATCTTTTTGCAATAGTTTGGATAATGGTAGAGCTATCTTACTAAAATCTTTTATGAATCGCCGGTAAAAACCCACATGCCCTAAGAAAGAACGAAGTGTTTTGACATTAGTGGGGTAGGGCAATGAGGAGATCACCTCAATTTTAGCTCTATCAACTTCAATGCCCTTGCTAGATATCAAATGACCAAGTACTATTCCATGATCAACCATGAAATGACACTTCTCATAATTCAAAACCAAGTTTTTCTCAATGCATCTAGCAAGAACATTGTCCAAACTATTTAAACAAGCATCAAAAGAATTGTCATACACTGTAAAATCATCCATAAAAACCTCCATACAATTTTCAAGAAAATCAAAGAAAAGTGACATCATGCAACGTTGGAAAGTGCCCGGTGCATTACATAATCCAAAAGGCATTCTCCTATAGGCATAGGTACCAAATGGACAAGTAAAAGTGGTCTTTTCTTGATCTTCAGGAGCTAATGGAATTTGGAAATATCCTGAATAACCATCTAGGAAACAATAATGACTCTTACCCGCCAACCTTTCAAGCATTTGATCTATGAAGGGTAAGGGAAAATGATCTTTCCTAGATGCTTCATTCAATTTCCTATAGTCTATGCACATTCTCCAAGCATTTTGCACCCTAGTAGGTATCAACTCATCATTTTCATTTTGCACCACAGTTATCCCACTCTTCTTAGGCACTACATGTACCGGACTAACCCACTCACTATCAGAAATTGGGTAGATGATACCCGCACTCAATAGCTTGGTTACTTCTTTCTTAACCACATCCAAAATTAGGGGGTTGAGGCGTCTTTGGGGTTGCCTAAGAGGTTTGGATTCCTCATGCAAAAGGATCCGATGGGTACAAATAGCAGGACTAATCCCAGGAATGTCAGCTAAAGTCCAACCTAGAGCCTTTCGATTTCTACTCAAAACATCAAGCAATCTCTCCTCTTCATTCACAGACAAAGAATTTGAAATAATAACAGGCAATTTTCCATCTACAGCAAGGAAAGCATATTTCAAATTGGAGGGGAGAGGCTTAAGCTCTAAATCATGGGGTTGAACAATAGAGGGAATTAGTCTAGGAAGATCAAGGGTAGTAGAAATACTCCCCTTTATAAACTTAGAAGGTGCATGGCTTGTGCTAAGCTCCATAGATTTCATCACTTGCACATTGGTCCTCCCAAGTGTTGAACCAACATCAGGTTGGCCTACAGCAGCAACAGGCTTGGGGAACAAAGTCTCTTTCATACCTACCTCACAAGGAGTGATTAGCTCATTTAAAAATCTCAAGGTATGAGGAGTTATCTTGGTTCTATGATGAAGCGAAGAGTTAGAAGGTGGCCCTGTAACCACATTGTTTCTAGGTCCAAAGTGAGTCACATGAGAGGATGTCTTAGGCGGTGTGAGGGCTATCCCCTTGGAGAACAAGTCATCCAAGTCTTGACTACCGACTTCAAACTCAGCTTCCTTCATTAGTTTGTGACCTGAAACATTAACAAAAGCACCTTCCTCACAAGCATCATCACTAAATAATGAATCATTAGAAGAATTAAGCTCAAATGAACTCAGAGAAGTAAGAGAAAAATCATCAAGGGATGATAACCAACAATTAACCATCGATGAGTTAAGGTTGGAAATCTCACTCCCAAGTGAATCAAAATTTTCAACAGAAGAAGAGGGAAATTTATCATCACATGAATCCAATGCAATACCACAGTCAAGATCACAATTATTAGTATGGAATTTAAGCTCATATTCATTAACCTCATCATCAATGGCCAAGTCAATTGAATTCACACCTAATAAAGAGTAATCTTCAAAAGGGTGCTTCATGGCTTCATACATATTAAAACTTAGCTTATGATTGCCCACTTCCATAGTGATTGAACCATCTCTCATGTCTATCAAGGTACTAGCAGTTCTCATAAAAGGTCTCCCTAAGATAAGGGTGGATTCACTAGACTCATGAGACATGTCTAACATATAGAAGTCAGCAGGAAAAACTAAGTCTTTGACTTTGACAAGTAAATCCTCAATGATGCCTTGTGGGTGCCTAATGCTCCTATCAGCTAGTTGGAGAACCACATTAGTCCTCTTAAGCTCCTTCACACCAAGAGTTTTAAAAATGGCACTAGGCATGACATTAATGGCTGCACCTAAATCTAACAAGGCTTGAGCTACATGCACATTACCTACGGTACAAGGTATAGTGAATGAGCCAGGATCCTTGCACTTAACAGGGAGTTGGGGTTTGAAAAGGGCAAACACATTAGAGCTAATTTGCACTCTCTCATTAGGCCTAAACTTCCTCTTGTTAGTGCAAAGCTCTTTCAAGAATTTGCAATAACTAGGCATAGACTTGACCAATTGAAAGAAAGGAACATTGATATTCAGCTTGCTAAACAAATCATACATTTCTTTTTCAGTTTGTTCCTCATGCATTTTCTTGCCTTGAAAGTAAGCTTTAGGAAAAGGGAGTTGAGAAATTTTTACCTCCTTACCATCAGTATTGGATAGGATGCCTTGCTCGCTTGTCTCACCTTCCTCAAAAGTGCTTCTTTCCTTAGAGCCCACCTCTCTCAGAAGTGGTTGTTGTTCCACTTGAGGTTGCTCAACTATTTTGGCCTTCTTCTTCTCAAGGATAGCCTTCTCTTTGGAACTCTCAGAATCAGGAAGCTTCATTGGGGTTAACGGTGGACTTTCAACTTCAATTTCCTCATCCACATCATTGTCAATCTCTTCAGGGAAATGTACTTTCCTACCACTCCTTAACTCAATGGCATTAAGTGATTTAGGGTTGATGACAGTATTTGAAGGAATAGAACCACTTGTCTTAGCATGCACATCACTCAAAGAATTGGAGAGTTGAGTTAAGTGAGATTGCATAGTGTTGTTCTTCAATTCCAATTCTTCCAACTTCTTGCATACATGAGACATTTGAGTACTATCACTTGCCCTATCACTTTGTAGATTTTGTAGGCTTGTGGTGATAGAAGAGAATTTACTCTCATTGAAAGCTCTTTCTTCCATCATCCGGTTGTCCATGTTAGTAAGTTTAGCAACCATACTCTTCAATAATTGATTGGTCTCATCACCCTTAGACTCTTGAAGAGGAACCATTTGCCCACGGTTTGACCCATATGGTTGGACTTGATATGATGACCCTTCTTGATTTCTCCAACCAAAATTAGCATTAGGTCTTCTACCTTCATTGTAGGTGGTAGTGTTAGAATCCCATCTTGGTTGTTGTTGGTTAAGCCTTCCTTGATACATAGCATTGAGTTCTTCATGTTGATTAGGGCATAGACTTGTAACATGCATCATTGAATCACAACTATCACAACTAGGTGCAATAAGAGCTTGTGAATTAGGAGAATGAGGTGCTTGTTGAATACTCAAATTATGAAGCTTGGATGTGATAAGAGAAAGTTGTGAAGTAACTTTATCCATTTTAGACTCAAGTGAGACCATCCTTTGGTTGGAGCCTATCTCACAAACTCCTCTTATCTCTCTCACATTATATTGTTGAGTATTTCGAGCTCTCATTCGAATTTGAGCCCATGCCTCATCAGCCGTGCAATCTTCCAAAGAACCTTCAGCTGAAGCATCTAAAATGCCCTTCTCATTAGGTAAAAGACCATCGTGGAAGTATTGAATCAACTGTTCATCAACAATTTGATGGTGTGGACACTTATTTAAAAGCTCCTGAAATTGACTCCAATATTCATAGAAGGACTCTAAGGGGTCTTGTTTGATGGAGTAAATTTCCTTTTTAAGCTCTGAAATCCTTGAATCAGGAAAGTACTTTTCCAAGAAAGCTTTCTTCAAGTTAACCCATGAACGAAGAGCATCATTAACATGCCTTGGTAGCATCATGTACCATTCTTTAGCTTTCCCCTCCAAAGTGAAATAGAACACCTTTAATTGCACATCCTCTATTCGAGCACCAACGGGCTTCATATTTGAGCAAGCCAAGTACAAAGCATTGAGATGGTTGTAAGGGTCCTCATTTGGGAGTCCATGAAAGTGAGGTAGTGAATTAAGCAAAGGCCTCTTAAGCTCAAAATTAACCTCAAGGTTAGGGCATGCAATGTTGAAAGGATCATGAGTGACATCCGATCTTGTTACATCCCTTATGGTTCTCCTCCTTGGTTGATTATCGTTCACTTCTTCCATATTTGTACCTTGCGAAACACAATCACTCAAGTCAATGAAAAAATCAAAATTAGAGGATTGATCAGATTCCCTATCAAATTGGTCGGTCATGCAAAGCTATCAAGCAAGCAATGAAACAATGAAGTGCCAAAATTGTGTTGCATTCAAGTTCAAGCAAGAAAATGTGCAAGTGGAATGAGTGCAACTATGTGTGAGTGTGTATGATGTGTATGGACAAGTAGAAATGCTAGTGCAATTGAAAATGCAAAAACCAAGAAAATCAAGATATTTATTTTTTTTTCTATATATAAACAATTAAACAAAGGAAATAAATAAAAGAAAAACCTAATAGGCTCACAAGGGCAAACCCCGATCAATCTGAACCAATTGACATTTAGTAAACCAAAGGAGTCAAAATTGACTCCCCGGCAACGGCGCCATTGATTCGACTCACCCTTAGTCGCCTCGGGGTCGAATCACTATTTACCACGAATTAAATGCAATACAGTGCAATTAACTCGGGATCGTTCTCTTAATCAAGGAGCCAAATTTATTTTGTATTTCCTAAGATAAACTAAGTGATATAAACATGGTTAGAAATTTGGGGTTCCTAAATAAGTTTTTCTCTAATTAAAATGCATAGGAAAAATAAAGAAACTATTCCTATATTTTTTTTTGGTCTTTTTGGAGATAAGGAAAAATACTTTGGATAGAAATAAGATTAAATGGTTAATGCTCTTGGTAATGAAGAAATGACTATCCTTGCTCTTAAAAGATTATGGGAGTTAAAATTCATTAAGTCTTAAGAAAAACCTCAAGATACCACTTGAGTCCAATATTCTCAATTAATAGTAGCTCCTATAACCATAGCTAACTACTATCCCTTGAGAAATTGTTTGAGCCCACTTAATGCGTAATTGAAATTGGAATTATGCAACATGAGACTTCTAAATTTGAGTGCTAAACAATCCCTCAAAAGGGTACAAATCAACCACATTAATTAGACAATACCATGCTAATCAACATAGCTTCATTGAAACCACAAAGAAATTCATTCACATATAAAAATCAAACTACAAAATTCAACTTCAACTACAAATATCAAACTAACAGAGATAATTACCATTAATCTCAGTTCCAGAATCATATATCAAAATTTAGCAATTCAAATATATAATCCTAGACTAATAGTAAGATAGATAAAACTCCCCTAATGTAGTCCAATGAGCTCAAGAACAAGTCTTTATCACCAAGATCAGAGAAATTCAGCCACTCATAGCTACCAAACAGTCCAGAAAAATCAGTGAAATCAAATTAATCATGTTCGCCGGAAAATTGCAAGTTAGCCGGAATCTGGAAAAAGTCGCCGGAAAATTCAAGATTCTGGCCGGAATCTACAAATGCTCGTCGGAAATCTGCAAACTCGCCGGAAAACGAGGAAGAAGATGATGATGATCTCAAATCTAGTCCCCTCTCTCTTTTTTTCTCTCCCTCTTCACCGAAACTCTGGACCTTCTCTTCTTTCCCTTTTTTTTTTCGGTTCTTCGTTCAACCTCCAGCCTCTTCGGTGGTTCAGTCCGACGGTGGGTAAGAGAGGAAGAAGAAGATGTTCTCCATGGTATTCGGCGCTCCAAGCTCGCCCCCACTGGTCCTCCGATTTTCCTTCGTTCTCTCTTCTTCTTCCGTTCGTTTTTTTCTCCTCCAGCCGCCACTGTTTTATTTTTTTCCCAGACTCTCGGTCAGCCTCCTCCCTTTCTACAAAAACCAGCCCTAATTAATTGGTTCCTAGTCAAAACGCAAGTTTTGACCAGGGACCAATTTGCAAAGTTAAAAAGTTTCAGAGAGGGACTAAAGTGTGAAATTTTGAAACATGTTTGGGGTAAAACTGACATTTCCGAAAATACTGGGTCATTTTATGTAATTTTTCTCTGTCTTCAAAAATATTAATTTTGACCCAAAGGATATTTTTCCCAAATTCTTCCATTTAATTCCAAAATTCCTATAATGCAAGATTAAGCACAATAGCATCAAAAAAATCTAAGAAATTATTTGTATGAATAATTAACAAATATTGACCATTTTACCCCTAATTTCACTTAATTCAATACAAATGACCTTAACTCAAATTAATGCTTAATCATGCAATAATGTCTCAAGAAAATGCATTAAGAACCCCAATTTAATCATAAAATATCATGTAAAAATATGGTTCAATCAATATTTTTAAAATATTATCTCAGTTTTTTTTTGTACTGAAAAACTTTAATTTAAAAATTTCTCAGAATCTTTCTAGATTTTTTAGAGTAGAATTTTGTTTTTCTCAGCTAATTTTTTAAAAAATAATTTTCTCATAAAGAGTATTTTGAATTTCTCAAAGTAAAAACAAACTTATTTTACTTTCACTTTGTCCTTTGTGAAAAAGTCTTCACTGCTCACTCCTCACCTTGGCCTCACACGTGGCATCATCCCTCACTGTCACTCAACCAAGATAAAACCTACAAGATACTTGTTCATTTTGCACAAAAAACGGAGCGTTTAAAGGCAGCGGACAACAGTAGAAAAGGATAGAAGCCTATCCCTTTTTTTACACTGAAATTTTAAGGAAAGGGTGAGGTTCACCCATGATCTAAAGACATGGTGAAATCTTCCTTTCTTTTAAGTGATATCAATATTAAGTAGGGAAAATAATAAAAAAGGATAGAAGCCGTAAAAAAAAAAGTGTAATGACCCAAGGACAAACTGAATAATAGAGAGGCCTCGTAACCATGTTCATATCATGGCTGCTCGCTGTCAAGGAGCTTTTAAAAGCTCTGTACCCTAATCGTTTAGGCCCTCCTATATCTACATGTATAGCCTGCATCTCTATCCTCTTCCCCTCTCATTTCACTCTCTCATCTCTCTTCGAAGTCATTAATATGCCTGGGAACTCTCACCAAACACAAAAACTCTCACCAATGGTTTTTAACCTAGCTTTCCGTTTGCTCCTTGCTTGTTTATCACTTCCCAAATTACAGTCTGCTTTAAACTTTTTTTGCACCTCCAAGTAAACCAGAATCTATATTATGCTTCAGGCCAAAACCCAAACAAGGAAAAAAACAAACTTCATAAATGGGATACTTTTAAAGTCACCGATTCAGTTCACGTGCATGCGATAATCTCTGATAAAAAAGAACTTGATTAAAAATTTGATCTTTGTAATATAGTCGTCAATTCATTTCAGGATTTCAAGATATGTTTCATTTTTAAAGATAAACAATTTAGGATCCGAATCATTGTATGTGATTTTGTTCCTAGGTATTGTCGTGACGTAACATTGTACAGCTTCACAAAAGCCTTCAGTACTATGTTCAGAAACCACATCTATTTATTTCACACATCTCCCATACCACTGGTTTCTGTGAACCCATTCTATTATTGGTGTTTTATATGACTATTCAAAATTTGTTTTACAAAAATATGTTATCTTAGTAAACTAGTAATTACTTTCAAACTTATAGAATGAACTTAATGTGGTTGTTTCTAAATAAGCTAATGTGCGGTTGCTGTTACCAAATGGTGGATCCCCTTTTGGTTAGAAAGTGCAAAGGAAATACAAATTGGAACATTTAAAGGGTTATTCTATTTAAAAAAACTGTTCTATATGGATTTTGGTTAAAGAACTATTTCACAGAATCCATACATAGACCCATCATCCATCATCAATATCTCTTGCAGAAAAAAGCTGTGCGATGGAAGCTTGAAAATCCCAATAAAGCAATGGAATTCATGGAAGCCTAGTTTCTCTCATATATAATAGCCTCCAAATTCCTTTGCTTTCTCAGTCATTGTATTCTATTATTTCATCATATAAAAGGCCACTTGTAATAGAACATTAAAGGGTTAACATATCTTTATATTTTAACTTTAATTGAATTTTAATTTCGCTTACTCAAATTTTAAATCGTCATTTTTTATCCTTATAGTTTTATAATGATTTAATCTTAATTTAAAAAAAGACCCATACACTTTTAATAAGTTTTGTTTATGTTCCTTATACATAAACTTAGATCAAATCTATATGAAATTATATGGATCAAAACCAACTAATAAAAATTATAAAGAAAAATCAAAATTTGATCAAATTGTAAAAATGAATATTAACCCAAAGTTAAATCTCAATGACAAAAAAGTAAGTATACTATTAATAAGATGTGAAAAGTTGACCATTATATGTATTCACAACTAGGAAAAAGAACGGATTACATTATCTTTCAACAAGATGAAACAGGAACTAAATCAGTTCACATTTTTTCCTTTTTTTCATATTTGGTTCAAACAATTTGACCTTGTTGCTGTTGCTGGCATGGCTTAACTCCAAAAGGAACATGACTAGTTGGTGACATTCCTCCAACTAGGTAGCAAAGTTTAGGGTTGTTCCAAGCCCCAAAACGCCTTCCCATTTTTCCATAGAACTCTCTAGAGAATTTAAGCTCTCCTGTCAGATCATTACCATTCAAGTATAGTGCATTGAGACAAGGAAGTGTAGCTAGTTCTGGAGAGATATTTCCTGTGAGGTTGTTGTCACTTAGACCTAAATGCCTCAGTCTCTTCAATTTTGACAGTGAATCAGGAATTTCCCCACTTAATCCCACATTTGAGAGCTCAATAACTGCCAAGTTCTGAACTTTTTCCCAATTTAGTCCCCTCATGGTTCCACCTAATGGATTATTTGACAAGACTAATTCTTCTAATGAACACATATCTTGAAAAGATTGTGACAACCCACCTGATAATTTGTTGTTCCTGAGGTCCATTAGGATCAAGTTCTTGAGAAAACCAATCTCTTTCATCAGATTGCCTTCTAAGTAATTGCTGCTCAAATCAAGCTTCAACAGTGAACTTAAGCTTCCAATTGATAGAGGCAAAGACCCAGATAGTGAGTTTCCACTTAGATCAAAGATCAACAACTCATTAAGGCCATAAAAAACATCTGGAATGTGCCCAGATAGTGAATTCCCTGAAAGGACTAATCTTTTTAGCTTAATGAGGTTGCCAAGTTGTGGTGGGATCTCACCTGCTAGGCCATTTTCTAGGAGTACTAGCGATTGAAGATTCTTGAGGACCCCAAGAGAGGAAGGTATGCTTCCAACTAGACCCGGGTTCGATCGAAACTCGAGAGATTCTAGGCTGAAACTCAGTTTCTCCCATTTTCCTTTGGGAATGGTAAATGGGAACTTGTCTATTGATTGGAAACAATTGAAGAAGGACAAGACTTTGAGGTGCCTGAGCTCAAATAAGTGTGGTCTGAATTCTAAGTTTGAGGCACAAGCAAGAGAATTGTCATGTACAGGTCCAATGTTCAAGGTGGTAACATACCAGAACCCTTTTATCAGATCACATGAGACACCCTGCAATACAATTCAGCATAGATTTTTTTTTTTAAAAAAAATTGATTTTGTAAAAAACTCAAACTTGAGGGCTATATATATATAATGGGTTATGAACAAGATCACTGGACATTGCATGAACTTGACAGATTATAACAAATTAACAATTTCAGTACTTCACTGCAAAAGTAACACTATATTAAGCCAAGTCGCTTCTCTAATTTTTTTCCCCTTCCTATTGCTTGCAGAAGAATCCAAAAACTGGAATCAATCAAGGACACTGGACTACTTCAAGAAGAACGAAATTCAAAATGTCTAAGGTCTTATCTTGAGCACAGTATAAGAGGGAAGTGTGTGTGTGTGTGTACCTGAATAGGAGTCCAGCCACAGGGATCAGGATAGAGATCTGAGCCATTCCACCAATTACCAACAAAGCCTTGTATGGTAGAGTAAATTGCTTCAAGCTCTTTCTTCTCCATTGGAGCCAAAGACACATCAGCTTCTTCCACTTGTCCAAAACAAATTGAACCCACAAAGAGAAAGAACAAAGCCAGAATGGTATGACTAATAACAAAAGTTTTGATGCTCAACATGATGATAATGAATAGAAGAAGAAGAAGAAGAAGAGAAGAAGGAAATCAAACCAAATGCCAAAAGGGGTTTCTTGTTTCCACAGGAAGAAGAAGAAGATGCTAAATTTATGCTCAAAACAAGGTTGTGAGTGGAAAGCACAGAAAAGAACAGGCAGAGTAAGAAATCTGATCCCTTTATCTGCCTAGTGTTTAATAGAAAAGCTAAGGAAGTAGATATAGGCAGCGACTAGAGAGAGAGAGAGAGATCAAAGGATCACACAACAAAAAAACCAAGAAGCGGCAAAAGCCTAGCACAGTTATTGAGGGAAAAAGTCAATATGAAATTATTATTTGTAGTAATGACTTTAAATTAGATTATCAGGGCAGTAAGTAGCAATGGAGAGAGCCTGTGATATGGAAAGTGAAAGCTAGGCTGCTTGCTTTGCTATTTATGTACATGTGTATGTGTATACGGCTCTGCTTTGCCTTGTGATTCTCTAATGCAACAAAATGGTGAAACTAGTTGAGGACTATAGGGTCAGAGAATTTGAAGGCTACGAATTGAGAATTGAGAATGGAGAAACGGGTTTTGGTAGTTGAAGGGAATTATGGTTGCAGAGGAAAGGTTGAAGTTGAAAGGGATTAGTTGGGAAGACGTGACGTTTAGCAGAAAGAGGAGAAAATTGAGTGAGAGAGAGAGAGAGAGAGATTGTCCTCGTTCATGCAATAGTAATTAAAGATGCATGGAGTCGCAAGAAGACGGAAATTACTGGGAAAATGATATTAAAGTCTAATTGAAAAAAATAATATCAGAAAAATTTTATAAATTTAATAATAACAAGTGAAAGAGTAGCTATTAATAAGTGATCGAAATATTATTAATAAGCTATAAATTTTTTTGATATTATTTCTCTTAATTGAGATTTTAATTTTATTTTCCATAGATAAATCACAGTTTTCACTTTTCATCACTCTTTCTAAAATATATGCATTTAAGGAGCAGTTTTTATAAATACATTTTGAAATGAAGTTGAAATATTTTAAAAATTATATATATATTAGTGTTTTTTTAATGAATGTTAAGGCTCATTGAGTGGAAAATTTATTACATTTTTTTAAACTAACTTTATTTAAACGTTGGTGCAATTTTTTTTTTTCCACTTCTCACATAATATAATTTAGTTGTAAATAAAGGTAAATTTTGAATCTTGTTTTATTTTCTTATGTAAATTTAGTAACTTAGCCACTTTTCTTTGATTTTAGTAAGGTGGCTGAAGATATCTTATGATACCAATGGCCTTATATTTTAGTGGCACGAGAACTTTCATATAAATATAAATGAAAGGTTGTGGGTTTGATCTCTCCTCTAACTTCATGTCAATAATATCTGCTCCTTTAGTCTAGCTAAAAGATAAGAAGATGGCTTATAAAAGCGTGATTAAATACAATGCAAGTTTTATAACGATAAATTAAAGGGTGAATTTATCAGTTTTATACTGAATCCATGGCAGGATAAACGGAGAAGGACTGGTTCTTGACGTTTGTTTATGAGCATACCACCATAGCTTAAAATGATTCAAACTTGCCATGTTAGGCATACCACCTTAGTTGTAGAACAATACGACTTCTCTCACTATATGCAAATCGATACACAGCCAACAATAACAGCCTAATTACTGCGTCCTTTAATGGGGGTACAATAATTTCCAGAACCAGAGAGAGGAAATTTTTATTTGTGATTTATTACAGACTTAAAAGCTCTCAATAACTCACTTCTGCTAGAGAAAAAGATACAAGCATATGAATTGGATCACCAAAGTTTGACTTGGTGAAAAGAAAAAAAACCTTATTGCCGTCGATCATACTGATGAGAGCGAGAGAGAAAGAAAGCAAAGGAATTGGAGAGTTAACCCCTTCACTGCTCATCCTTTCTTTCTTGCTCGTCCAAAGGATGAACAAAGAGAGAGAGTTCGGTCCATTTGTACTATCTATAGATAAGATCTTGATGATTTAAATTTAATTTTTTTTAAGTGATGAGTTTTAAATAAGAAATATTTTTTAAAATAATTTTTTTTAAAAAAATAAAATATGAACCATCAAGATATCATCTAAATGACTCAAATGGACCGAGCTCTCGTTATCATCCTTTGATGAGAGGGAAACTGGTTCTATTGTAGAGATTGTGTGTGGTAACCGGTCTTAAGGAGGTTAGGTATTGGGAGTTTTTCTTTTTATTTTTTTTAAATAATCATTTAAAATAAATAGTGTGGCGCCCACCATAACAAAACTAGGTTAATGGAGGTAACATTTTTCCCCCCACTTTAAAATGGTTATGGGTACTTTGCACGCAAAAAAAATTTATGGGTGCAGACACAGTTAAAAAAAAAAAAACTAATGGATATTTTTACCCCTTCAACTCTAAATTAAATGTGAATCAAATTATGAAGATGTAGAGTGAAGGAGAGTTATTTTTGACATATTATTGAAAAGAGCTATAAGATAGTAGGATGCTATTAGAGGCGTAGGGTTTTGGTGAGCAGCATGTGAAGAGCAGAAGGAAAAAGAAAGGACAGAAAGAGCAGATCAGAGTGGCAATAAAAAAGGAAATCTAACTATAAAACTATGATGCTTCCTCACTCTCTGGATTTGATTCAAACCCTTCAAGTTTCTGTACTTTCAAGGACTTGTAGGGTCTCTTCCCTTCTTACTTTATTTATTTGTTTTACTTAAATCACCAAATTTGGATGCCATCTCATATTGTTTTCTTAATGCAGGCCAACAACAAGAAATTGTACTAAAAGAACGAAAATAATAATATACCAAAAAATTACAATATCCTTACACCCAATGGAATCATAGGTGTCCTCCTTGAGGGGGGAAAAAAAGAAAAAAAAGAAGGAACCATAGGTGTTAAGAATATTAAAATTAACATTCATTCAAAGGATGAAATGAAATAAGGCAACAATATAATTATTTCCCTCACTGATTCTAAATATATGAATTAAATGAGGGATTTACTTTAGTCTTAGTGCCCAGTTATTTTTGTTTTTTAGAGGTGTTTTTATGATTTATAAGACAAATATGTAATAAGAGTTTTATCTCAGTACTAAAAAAAAATGTTTTTTCTGGATTTCCCAAACGAGCACTTAATTAGATGTAAAATCTCAATCAACTTGATGTTTTAAATTTATAATTTTTTCCTCTACATTATTCGATGATTGTATATATCATTAAGTGTTTTCATTGATGAAGTAGTTTCTAATGCAAATTATTAAAATGATACTTCACACATTTTTTTTTAACAAATGACTAAATTAAACTAATATGAAATAAAGCTATTATATTTAGTATTAAAATAAACTCGTTAATTAGGTCATCCGTTAGGCACGAATGGAGTAATTTGAATAGCCATTTTGAAAGACTATATATTCAACGTTGATTCCCAAAACTAACGTAATGCAATTAGACATCCCAAAACGACATCGTTTTATAGATACATAACCACATGCTGAACAAGACAATGTGGATTGGATTGGGACAAGACATTACAGAGCAGATGAAGAGTGAAGTGGAAGTTGGGAGGTAAGGGTAAATTAAATTAATAAAATGACATCTCAAATAATCATTCATTTTCTTTTTCCTTTTTCTTTTTTCTTTTTTAAAAAGGAAAAGGTAGGTGAACGAAATGAAACATGTAAGAGAAGCTAAATTAAAAGAAAAGTGGTATACAAAAAGAGGACCACCCACAGAGGAATAGGATGGGAAACATGTCACAATAGAGGCCATTTAGCCTTAGGCCCATAGCCCATTCTGGACCTACTTCCCTTGTATCCTTCTCTTGCTTTTACCTTTTGTTTTTTTTTTAAAGAAAATATATATTTCAAACAATTTAAATAGGAAAAATTTCTGAGAAGCCCCAATTTAAAGAATTTATTACTGCACCTAAAATAACTTGCACAAGTTTTGTTCCACTGTTCATTATGTATTCAATCGTGTATAACAAAACTTAGGCCATAAGCAAAGCAATCTTCTTTTATGGCCACCTGCTTAGTCACACGTGCAAGTTTTCTTCCACATGTGCAATATATATTCAACTATTTACAGAAAGTTTCAATTATCTGCTACAGTCTACCATGAACACTAAAGCTAAAACATCGAGTGAGTTCTTTTCTAAGAGTGTAATAATTATTGATAGAATGATTATTAGATTTCAACTAAAAAAAAAAAAATATTAGAAAAATCTTTATCAACAAGTGAACATGGAAGAATAACAAGTGAATCAGGTACGATTAAGAACTTATAGGATTTGCCATCGTATTATTTTCTTTAGTCGGGACCTATATATCATTCTCCTATAATTATTCAATCATGTGTAAAAAGCTTTAGCCATTTTCATGCAGAGAAAGCTTAGCCATGCGCAATGGTTTTCCATAAACTCTAGCTAAAATCATTATGGGCAATCTGGTGATTTAACTAATAATTCTGCTCATTGTATTGTGGATAACAAATGGGAACCCAGAATCAACAAAGAAAAAGAACCCAGAAACTAATCACTATCTCATCTACCAGCAAGACAAGTATTTGAAATCTAAAAAAAAATATTACTAATACATATCTAAAACCACTATTTCCAAACGGACTTAGATGCTATTTCTACTGTTGGATTATTGGAAGGGTTGGGGGGAAAAAAAAGCTCCTTCCATCATCAAGATGAAAAAAACTTCAATATTTTCTTTCCAATTGATACCTCACCTGGATGATCCTCCTCCTCTTCTGCTTCATCTTCTTCACCCTCTTCAAATTCATCTTCTCCTTCACCGTCATATTCGTCAACTTCAGCTTCTTGGATTGCGCTTCCATCCTCATCTCCATACTCGTGTGTACCATTCACTTCTTCGCTCAACTCAACTTCAGCAGGTTTGGGTTCAGGTTCTTCGCCATTGTCACCGACTATGTCTCTTGGTTCTTCGAACTGAGCAGAGAGATACAAGTACATGAATAAAAAATAGAACATGGATCTCATAATATCAACGGCAACAAATCAATCATCAAAACAGGCTGTGGCATGTTTTTACCCTTACAACTCTATCATCTGAGAACTCTACATGGTTTGCTGTCAAAACCTGCACTCTCTGTTTGCTTTGAGCGTTGCCATCAGCAGCCACTGAAGAAGGACCAGAGACAACTTTTGGGTTTTGTCCTTCCTTTAATTCAACAACACTAGTTTCTTGCTCAACAGTCTTTGTTCCCTTAGATGTCCGAGCTGATGGAGCCGATGGAGTTGTGGTTGGCCTGTCAACAGAAAATCAAGAAATGTGCAGGGCTTGGTAAGAAAGTACTTGCTGCACGCTGACAAAAAATCCAACAGACTATCCACCGCAAAGAAAACAAATAGTCTATAATTTAATGAACAGTTTTTGCCCTGAATGAAGCTGCCATAACTAAATTTAAGTAGCTAGCTTACGTTTTGTGGTGCCTGAGATTATATCGCCTCCCTCCAGTAACTTCTTGCGGGGGAGGAACTCTTTGCCTTCTCTTTCTGCGCCCACCAGCTGGAATTGTGTCAGATTGTTCTTCAGAATAAGCATCCTGCTCACTCTGCATAGCCCCAGAAGTTTGTCCATACTGCCGCTTCCTTTTGGTTTTACCAACAGCTTTCTCAGTCTGAGTGGACTCTTCTACACTGTCACCTTTAGCATGATCAGTATTAAGAGACTCCATATTTGCATTATCCAGTTCCTCTGAAGCTTTTCCTAGGAACTCCTTTGCTTCTTCAACAACTGCCTTAACAGAGCGTGTTCTGTTAATTGCAGCTTTGCTTTTCCCACGATGCCTGCCTTTACCTCTCTTTGGAACTGACTGCTGAGAATCCTCTGGACCTTCTTCTGCCAGACTATCTACGTAACTATAATGATCTAAAGATGGATCATGTCTGTCATCCACATCTTTAATATAGTCAGCAGATTGGAGCCGCTGAATATCCGAAGAGTGAGGCGCTTCAAGGATATCTCTAGTGCCTTCTATACTCAAAAAAGATGCAGAGCCCTCTGCTTTTTCTGTATTAACTTTCGGATCTGACAATGGAGATGACTCATCTATGCCAGAAGCTCTAATGTCATCCCTTTTACTACCTGGAGACAAATTCAAAATCTTCGAAGCGCACTGGCGGAGCCAAGACACAGACTTTACAGATTCAGAATTTTTCATGTCAGAAGCAGCATTATTACACCCAGAATTCTTCAGAGGATTACTATCTAGCACAGGTGAAATGCGTGAATGGATAGCCACCCTCTCCTTAAACTCAGGCAGCTGAAGGTCAGATAAAACCAAACCTTTAACAACTTCCCCACAGTCCTTGCAGCCTCTCAGCTTCTCAACAAGAGCAAGAAAGAGACGCCTTTGAGCCATAAGGTGCTCGCGCTCCTTCTTAACCTTCCTGCTCAGGTTCATAAGCATTTCAGAATCTTCATGCATTTCCCGATGGGCTGACTCCAGCTGCTGCTTATTTAATTCAACCTCATTCCTCACATTCTCTAATCTTTGCCGTTCAGACCGAACTTCTTCCCATTCTTTCTCAGTCAAATCCTTCAAGACAATAATATTTTTACGTTCCCTTTCCATTTCCTCCTGAAAAGAACTTTCTCTCTTCTGCAAATCTAACTCCATTTCTTCTTGTTTTTTCTGCATTTCGTTCTCAAGATTCCTTCTCCGGGATTCAAAATCTTGAAGCATCTGTGCACGATCATTTTTGGTCTGTTCAGAAAAAACTAGCTTATCATGCCTCATAGTATCTGCAAATGATTCCTTCTCCAGTTCAAGCTTCTCCAACTCTCTCTTCATATGATCTTGCATAACCTGTTTCTCTCTTTTCAATCTTTCTTCTTCAGTATGTTGCAGTTTTCTTAATTTTTCTTTCTCTGTATCAATTATGCTCCGCTCTCTACTAATTTCAGCCCTTTTTTCATCCAATACTTCCCATTCTTTCTCAAACCTCTCTCTCTCTTGCTTTAAGCTTTCAGTTTCCTTCAAAATATATTCCCCATGCAATCTAGTATTCTCAATCTCATGTTTCAGTTCCAACTGCAACCGGGAATGCTCTTCCCTCTCACCCTGAGTTATTTTTAAATCCTCCCTCTCCTTGATCAGTTGCATCTCCTGCTGAGAAATTTCAGCTCTTACCTTTCCAACCTCAACTTTCAGATTCTCCATAGCTTCGATATCAGCACGTAATTGTTTCTTTTCCATCTCCAGTTCTTTCTCCTTAATTTTCATACTCTTTTCCTTCTCCTTTAATGATCTCAACTTGGCCTCAAACTCCTTTTCCTGCTCCTTTATTCTTTCAGCCTTCTTACCCAAAGCTAACTCTTCCTTCCCAACCTTGTTTCCCCTATGGTTGACTTCAGCTTCCCTCTTTTCCAAGGATTCTACCTTGTCGTTGAACTCCTCATCAAGGGACTTCCTCTTTTGTTCCATCTCCAGTTCAAATTCCCGCAACTTCAAATCCAACAAATCCTTTTTCTCACCAAGGAGCTTCTGGATTCCCTCCTACAAGAATCACAACCACAAGTCAGCAAGCAACAAAAATTGTATAATATACAAAAGTAATTCAACTTACAAACAACTGCACATTCAAAGAGAGAAGGTTGATGCACCAGAGCTACTTGAGAACGCAAGCTTTGCTTACTTCTTCAATTGAATACAGAGATATATACAATCTTCAGATAAGAAGAGAGAGAGATATGGGGGATAGACATGTCCACGCATCTCTTATAGAACACATACTGTTGTACATAAATCTAAGGCTATTCTAACATACAGTTGTACATAAATCTAAGGCTATTCTAACTACCATTAATGTCACACATTCAAACTTATATCAGCGCAAAACAAAACACAAAAAGGATATGCACAGGCATGTATTGCTAGGATTTGCTCTAACACAGGGTATATTATATTCCTAAGGACACAATAAATCATTATACAATGGTTTTCTATATTTCACTTGGTCCACATGGCCTCAACTTAGCAAAGGAAATGAATTTTTTTAGTTGGAAAAATATAACTCTCAAAGCAAACTTCAAAAACTTGGTATCAGTTTGACCTTATGGCATTCAGCTAAGCAAGACTGGAAAATGATAAATGAATTTAACCAATAGATTAACTGGACAATAGGGTTAATATCACTGCTCCAACTTTAAATTGTAAGCTAGAGTGTCAGTTTACACCATGGTAGCATGATGGCAATATTAAAAGAAGCCATAGTCTTAAGCATGTCTTCTTGTTCTCTTAAAAAATGTTTAATATATGACTTGATATGCAGGTGTCAAAAGATCTTGTTCAAGCTGTCTGTTAGCACAGCCCCCCCCCCCCCCCCCCCAAAAAAAAAAAAAACGGGGGCGTTAAACCACCCACTGTGCAGGACCACTCTTACAGCCCAGCAAGACCAAAATCTCTTGACATGTAAGCAACAACCTAGGTATTGTGTCTCTTTCCATTTCATTGCTTAAAAACAAAGAACCAGGTCACCCCACTTATCTAAGCAGTAACTTTGCGTGACATTCTATTGAATGCAGACTATATATAAAAAAAAAAAAAATGTAGACTATATGAGTAGTAGATGCCTGAACTCACTCGTTCTCTAGCACTTAGATGATGTTCAATATCAAGTAATTTCTTTTCTTTGGCCTCGAGCATGCTCCTTAATGAATCAGCTTCCTGAAAGAATATAAGCAGCAATTAAGTTACAGAAAGAACAAATAAGCAAATAGGTGGTTATTTTGAAAAAGAACGAGGAGTCAAGGAAGGAAGGAAGAGACAAACTTTCTCTTTTATTTCTAAATCTTGAGCCGCTTTACTGATCTCAGTTTCCTTCTCTTTCAATGACAAGTTAGAGGAATCAATCTTCTTTTCCAATAATTCTAGTTCTCTCCTTTTCTGTTTCAAGTTCTTATCAATTTCATTTTCCTTCTCCTCCCTGTCACTGAGGTGTTGCCTTCCCCTGCACAGCATCTCTTCTCGTTGCTTTAAGTTCCTCTCCCACTCGTTTAAATCTTCCCTTTGCTTGTAGGAAGTTGCCTCAAATGATTCTCGACTATAATGAATGATAAAATCTTAGTAAGTGAATTGTTTCAAATACTTCGAGAAATAAAATATAATATGGTATTTAGAAATAGTAGAAATGCGAAGTGTAGGACATACTCAGTAACTACAGCCAAACGCTCCTTCAAAAGTAAATTTTCACGAGTCTCAACTTCTCGCAATTTCATCTCTAACTCCGCACTTTTTCTGTTGACCTCAGCTAGCTTAGCTTCTGCATCATGCAACTTCTTGTCAACAAATGAAGACTTCCCTTCAATTCCATCAACCAATGCACTCGCCTCAGTCAACTTTGCCTGGGAGGAACACTGGACTTGGTTGTGCTCTTCTCGCATTGCACGTAAAGCTCTTTCAAGCTGCAATTAATCCATTGCCACAGGATCAACATATAACAATTAATGAGAACAAACTTCTATCAATTCCTTTTTTTACCACAACCTGTATAGATTCTACACACATTTTAGAGGTGGACAACCGTAGATAGCAGCTCACAAAAGCAACATGTATAGATATCCTATGACTCTGTTGTTAAACTGGATAAGAAACTAACTAATAAAACATGACAAAAATGAATTTCTGTAATAAATGAACAAGTCTAACCTAGAGGAGAGAAAGTTCAAATTCCTATTCTTAATATTCAACCAATAAGAAGTAAAAGCATAGTCAATGTTGAGATTGGGAAAGCTTCAAATAAAGAATACACCAGGTGTCATTCCACTAATCAATGACCACGTAAAAAATTATTTGCCGAGTTTTTCAAATTGTAAAAAGTAAACTTCCACACATCCAACCAGGAATGGAACAATCACCTCACACATTCCTGGTAACCTCCTTTACTGTAAATAACTACGCAAAGTACACCACATCTTAAAGCTAATTTACATATTGCATAAGATGACATGCAGAAATACAAGAACCGACTTAAATTAGACAAAAGACAACATTATGGATAGCAGAAGGTAAATATCTTCAAGCATATACAAATTTCAGATAGTGAAATATAATAGAAGGAAGTTACAGACATCCGTCACACACTGCTTCTCCGTGTTCAATGCTTTCCTTGTGATTTCCTCTCGCTTTCCAGCTTCAGATAATGCAATTAAGTGTGAGGACTGCTCCCGTTTAAAAATCTCCTGAGTCTCAACTAATTCCTGCCTCAGTTGATCAAACTTTGAACTCCATTCTTTCTTCTCTAACAGCAGGAGGCCCATGCTGTACTGGTAGTCATAAAGCTGCATTGTTTTGTGGGGGGGGGGGGGGGATTTATCAGCGGTCAAACAAACATAGCAAATGGTTTCCATGAGAACTTGTTTTTTTCATATATTGTTTCCTTCAAACACCAAAAAAGAAAGAACCCATGTTACAGAGGTAATGCTACAAATTCAGGCATGGGTAAGAGAATGGAACAGAATGATTTTTCCAAAATTTAGGGTATAGGTATTGCATTACATACTGATTAACTCTATGAAGTCTTGTAGCATATGATACTTCTTAGAACATTTAAAAACAGGTAATGAAACTTCTTTGATATAAAAATCTTAATCTGATCCTTAAGTTCATTTAACTTCAATAAATTTTAACTGCAATATCATATAATATTGAAGTAATTAGTTTTCATTGTAATTGTTGAGATAGTAATATTTCCTTTCCAATCTTTAAGATTGAGTTAAAAGTTGGAGACTCCGTGGCACACTTACAGTTCCAATATGTACTGAAACCAAACTTCAGAGAAAATGACAACATATTACTAATTTTGGAGTATACAGATTTAGAACCTCTCGTGCTTCATGGGAAAGAAACTGTGTTCAAATTATCAGGATCCGGAAAAAGACATCGAGAAAACAAGAAACCATGAAATCATTTTACAATGAAGCACCCAAAGGTTTTGCTTAATTGGTTACTAAAATGCATATTATTTTGCTCCACTTAAATCCATTCAGTCTCAGTATGTGAGCATGACAAAATGTGCATGCCAAACGATTTTAATGAGTTTAAATATCCAAGTATTAGTGAAATTAAATATTACTAGAGGTGAAATAGGAAGCCAACAAAAACTTAACATCCATAGTCAAGGACTTGAGAACTAACTGCGTTCAACTAATTCTAAAAGCATCCTGCCGATGACAATAAATAAACTCTGATTCTCTGCATCAAGCAATCAAAGATAGCCATCATGATATTTGGACTTATCAATTCTTCAGTAGCGAAACTCTCTAAACAATCATTCTAAAAGAATGTTTTAATTAACCCTAAAAATTTTCCAACGCAATTAGGTAAAACATGGGCAACATCGCTTGTATTCATACTCGAGAGTATTTGTTTATAAAAAAATTTTACGTATGACTTCATTATTATTGAAGATGATAACCCAGTGACAATTGACAGTAAGCATCAAGGCATGTCATAAACCACCTACAAATGTTCAAAATTCGCAAACTTACCTCTTTTTCAAGTCTCGAGACCTTCTCCATAAGTGCTTCATAATCCTTCTTCTGCATCACCGCTTCGTCCAAAAATCCCGCCTCCTTAAATTTCTTCCAGTCCTCAATATTCCCCATGGAGTCATACCCCACCACCACCTTCTCCTGATTCTCACTCAAAGAACCCAATGGCGGTGGTGGGTCATCGACAAAGGCGACGGCCTTGCCTTTTGCTGAATTCAAGAGGTTCGAACTCACCCCAACCCCACTTCTCTGGGGTGTGAAAGACGCTGTAGTAGACCGCCCCTTTCTCTGTGGCGTAAACATTAGTGGGGGTAAAAAATCGCCGGTGAAAGATTACCAGAAGCCCTAGATATTCCGTCGCGGGGCTACCGGAGGCCAAAACTGGGCAAACAATCAGCGGTTGAAAATAAAATTCCGATCTTTCGGTTCCATTTTTAATTCAGAAACCGCATATTAGGGAGCACAGAACTCGTCTTTTACTTCCAAGTTCGAAGAAAATGAGAGGACATGTACGGTTTTTCCAATTTGGAGTTGGAGATGTGAGACTTGACTTCAAATCTGAAGGCTGGGAAAAAATGGAAAATGACACTAACTCCCAGGGAAAAAAATAGGGGAAATTGCATCTACGGGAAATTACGGTAAAGTTGTCTGTTGTGGTAAAGCCTTTTCAGATTTCTTTGTGATAATTTTTTTAAGGTTAATGTGCAAAAATATAAATAACATTTTTTTTCAGAAGGGCCCAACATCATAACTTTTTTTTTGTGTAAAAATGCACATAACGTTACGTTTTATGAGCAAAAATACCACGGGTTGTTAGTTGATTGTTAACTTGGACGAAAATGAACAGTAACTCGGCTGAAATTATCAATTTACCCTTAGTTTTAAGCTAAACTTACCATTTTACCCCTAGTTCTAAATAATTTCTATTTTAAAAAAAACACTAAAATAAACACTCCCCGCAGGTGGGCCTCACAACCGGTGACTTTTTTTTTTAAACAAAATTTTTTTTAAAAGGTTTTCTTATACAAAAAACTAAAGGGAGGCTGGTGGGCCCCACCATCGCCGGCGGCCACCTTTCCTGCCGCTGGAGACCGGTGGTGGCAACTTTTTTTATTTTTTAAAAAAACTAAGGGTTTTTTACAAAAACCTAAAGGGAGGCTGATGGGCCCTACCACCGACGGCCACCCCTCCCACTTCCAGCCGTCACCAGTGACCGGCGGCCACCTCTGGCGACTTTTGTTTTTTTTTTTAAAAAAACTAAGGTTTTTTTCTTTTAAAAAATGAAGGGTTTTTTTTTAAACTAAAGAGAGGCCGGTGGGCCCCACCACCAGCCAAATCACCGCCGGCGGCCACCCTCCCATTGCCGGCCGCCACCGGTGATCGACGGCCCCTTCCGGCGACTTTTTTTTTAAAAAAACTAAGGTTTTTTATTAAAGAAGGTGAAGGTTTTTTTTAAAACTAAGGAGAGGCCGGTGGGCCCCACCACCGCACGCGGGCCGCCTCCCTACTGCTGGTTGTCGCCGGTGACCAGCGGCCACCCTCGGCGACTTTTTTTTTTTAAAACACTAAGCTTTTTTTTAAAAAAAATACCTTAGTTTTTTTAAAAAAAAAGTCGCCTGAGGTGGCCCCTAGTTACCGCGGCGGCTAGCAGTGGGGAGGGCGGCCATTGGCGGTGGTGGGGCCCACCGGCCTCTCCTTAGTTTTTTAAAAAAACCTTCGGTTTTCTTTTTATAAAAAAAAAGGCGCCGGTGGTGGCCGCCAGTCATCGGTGGCGGCCGGTAGTGGGAGGGTGGTTGGTGGTAGGGCCCACCGGCCTTTCCTTAGTTTTTTGTAAAAAAAACCTTAGTTTAAAAAAAAAGTTGCTGCTTAGTTTAAAAAAAAAGTTGCTGCCACCAGTCACCAGAGGTGGACGCCACCGGTGGTGGGGCCCACTTTAGTTTTTTTTGTAAGAAAAACCTTATTTTTTTTTTTTAAAAAAAACCTTTATTTTTTTAAAAAAAAAAGTCGTTGCCACTGATCGCCAAAGGTGGCCGCCGGCGGTGGGGTGGCCGATCGTGGGGCCCACCAATGGGGAGGGTTTATTTTAGTGTTTGTTTTTTTAAAAAAAGAAATGATTTAATACTAAGGACAAAATGATAATTTTAGCTTAAAACTAAGGGTAAATTAGTAATTTCAGTGGAGTTACTGTTCATTTCCGTCCAAGTTAACGGTCAACTAACGACTCGTGGTATTTTTGCTTCTAAAACGTAATGTTATGTGTACTTTTACACCCAAAAAAAAGTCATGGTGTTGGGCACTCTTGGGGGAAAAGGTTATGTGTATTTTTGCACCTTAACCCTTTTTTATATGTAAAAAGACAAAAATGCTTTATAAAGGCTCATAGACTTATTAATATATGGGTTTAATGTTTCTGTCTTTGAGGCAGAAATATTTTATCTGCCTCACTCACATAAAAGTGAGTGGGTCCAACCATCAAGAGAAGAGAGAGAAAATAATAATGGGACGCACTCACTTTTATGTGAGTAAGACAGATAAAATATTTCTGCCTCAAAGACAGAAACATTAAACCCTTAATATATACACATGCACTTATCAAAACATATTCATTTGTATGTGCACATAGACTTGGTAATATGAACACATGGACTTGTTAAAATATACACATGAGTTTATCAAAACAAGCTCATAGAATTGTCAACATAGGCAAACATGGGTATTTGTGTCTTTTCACATTTACAAAATATTACAAAAAAATTCTATAGGACTTCACTGCAATTTCAAAATTTCAAGAAATCATTTTGTCATAAATTTCCTTATTAGGGACCTTGACACAATTTTGTCAAAAAATATCAGAAAAATCCTATAACTTATCAATAGTAGCTCACTCACTTGTTAATAATCTTTCACTTATCATTGATAAGCTAGGAGACTTTTTTGATATATTCTTATGTAGTATATGAACAATTTGCTCATGTTAAAAAAACTGAATAATTGGCTTTTTTTTTTTTTTTGGCCCAGCCGAATTAGTTGTTAGGAAAATAATAGAAAAATACCACCCGAACTTTAAAATTATATTGACGACAACAACAATAAAATTAACAAAAACAATAAAGTATTAAACAACTTGTTTTATTGAAAAATCACATATTTAGGATTTTAAAATTTAAAGTATATTTTCTTAGGATTTTCCTTATTCGTTTTTTGTTCCTTCTGAAATGGATTTTTCTCTCTCTAATATTTTTTATACTTTTGTTTTATTACACGAAATACTTATAAAGAAAACCATATTTTATTGTACTAGCATGTGTTTCTGTCCCAAGAAAAATACTACTCGTAGTATATGGTTAATGAAACTGATTTCCAAGAACATAAAGTTATAAAATGCTGATCCAAATGTATTTTCTTTACAACTTGATATATTAAATCTATTGTAAACTTATGTAGATAATTACACTCATTGTAAATTTATTTTGTCACATATATTATTCTATATACGCATATATTTGGAAAATCTATTAAAAAAAAATTCGTTTAAAAATTTTGTTAATCAAAATACCTGATATATATATATATATATTGCACAAGAAAAAAAGGTACTCTATAGGAGTTTTGACAGAGAAAATACCAATATTTAAATTAATATCCTCCTTACTAATAAAAGTTTTAAATAGAGATTGTACACCATTCTTCTAATTAATTTTATTGGGTTATTATCATAACCATGAGTCCAAATACTTAAAAAGTAAAATTTTACCAAAGAACCATTGAATACTATTTAAAAATACTTTAATGTGATATATGCAACTTTAATTAACGAACTTATTGGGAATTAATGGCGAAGTTGTAATTACTTTTGAAAAATACTGTGTGCAAAATTACTCCTGAAAAGTACTTTAAGAATAAAACCGCATCACAAAATACTTTACTATATTGAACACATGTGGAAAAATATTTTAGACTACTAGGTGAACTTAAATTATATTTAAATTTTATAGTTTATTTATTTTTTTTATATAAGCACAAGTTCCATCATATTAAAAACAATCATGTTCTAGATGGGTTGGGTTTTTTTCATAATATTTTTCTCATTATCCCTCATAATCTTTAAATTATATACATCTAATCAATTACAATATTACTTTAACATATCTCTCATTTTCCCAATCAACGGTTCAGATTGAATTATAAAAGAATATGAAAAAAGGATGAGGAGAGGATCCTTTTCCGTTCTAGACATGATCAATCACTAATGATGGGTTTGGTTTGATGGAGGAACAAGATGGGATGGAGGAGGGGACTAAACTTAAAGGCTAATTATATATATAAAAATGATATTTTTTATCAATAGCTAATATAATAAGTATTTTTAAAAATACTAAATTAACAAAAATAAATTTAAGCAGATGATGAACAAAGACACACAAATTACAGATACCAAGGGAATTAAAGCCAAACCCCTCTAATCAAAGATTCAAGCTCATCCACCAAGTTTAGTAACCAGTGGTGGGGAGCTGCTCGTGGGTGTGACGGTGAAAGATGAAGATAACCTCATAGATGATGCCGGCAAGCCCATCACCAATAAGTGCTCTGACTTAGTGGTTGTCCCAGCTCCAGTTCACCACCGCGGGTCCGAATGACACTTTTGGATTCATGGATGCCCCATCGAAAAGGTGACAGTAGGGTTGATGTGGAGGGGACCAAAATAAGGAAAGGGGAGAAAGTTGCAAATTTCAAATCAAATGACTGGATACTACCTTCCCCATTTGGTTTGAGGGAATGGGAGGGGACGAGATGGGAGAATCCCCCTTCCCTTCAAATGAAACACACCATTAGAGATGAAGGGCATGGGCTTGTAACACATGGGTACTAGTGTTTATTTGAATTAGATTTTAGAGAATAATTTTTACCATTTATATAATAAGTATGTGAGATAAGTTTTATTTCGATTTACGGAAAATGACTTTTGAAACCACAATTTTATGGTTTGCCAAAGTCGTTGATTAATGCCTTCTTACAGGTAGGGTTTCCATAAACTTTTATGTAAAAATATATAATTTTTTGTCAAAAATGCATATAATGTTGTGTATGAAACTTTTTAAGACTAGATCCCTCTCTATTCAAAAGAAAAAAGAAAAGAAACAGATCACTGTTTTTTTTATACTAAAATAGTAGAATAAATACAACCTAAAAGCCCAAATTTCTTATCCACACTTGCTTATATGTAATTAAAAATCAGATCATTAAACGGACAAACATGTAAGAATATTCACATGGTAAAAAATAATTAAAATAATATTTTTAAATTATTTATTATTTTGTATATTGAATGCAAAAATATTATTAATTATCTAGATAATTGATTGAATATTTTAAATTTTAAAAAATAAATAAATGATAATAAGAATGCATGGCCATATATTTTGACATATTAAAAAAGGGGTTTTGGGTTTATTTTGCCCTGAAAGTTGTCACCCATGAACAATTTTGTCTAGAAAGTTGTTTGAGGAACAATTTTATCTTGAGCGTTATCTTAATTAATTTTGACTGTTAGTTAATCAAATATAGTGAGTTAACAGCCCACTTGTCATCCACATCATTTTTGTTGAAGTGCAAGTTTGCCTCAAAAATCCATATATCATCGACTTCATTTTTTTAAAGTTCGATTTAAAATTTTTGAAATAAATTTACGTCTTAACAAAAATGACGTGGATTCATAGACTGCCAACTCAATATATTTTGTTAACTAATTGTTCAAATTAACTGGGATAATGATCAGAGCAAAATTGATCCCTTTTTGACACTATTAGCCAAAAAAAAAACTTTTAGCGAGAAAATTGCCCCCTAGCCATAAAAATATTTCTGGTTGAAGTAACCATTTAAATAAAAAGAAAGGAAAAGTAAATTTTGAATTTATGAGAGGCAGTGAGAGTAAAGTTATCTGTTTTATTTGTATAAAAAAAAAGTTATATCCCTATGTATTTAATGTAAGAGATATTTACCTAATTTGATTAGATTAATGAAATTAGTGCTTGTTTGAGAGGAACGAAAAAAATGTTTTCTTTAAATACTTTTCCGCAAGCCGAGACAAAATACATTTCACAGATATAAAGTCTATTTGGATTGGCTTTTGGAAAAAAAAATTGATAAAAATGATTTTAAAGAATAAGTTCTGAGTAAAATAGATTTTGTAAGAAAGTGATTTCGATAAAATGAGAGGACTTAGATATATATTGTTATGAGAATTACTTTTTTCATGTGCAAATTACCAAAAAGGACGTTAGATAATGTAATAATTACATATAAAATGTAAAATTCCATTTCAAAGATATTCAACATCAAATTTCATAATGAAATAAAAAAATTTATCTACAAAATTAAAAATTATAACATTAGTCAATTTTAATAATGACAAAATAGTTAAAAAGATATGTATTAATAAATTGTAGAGGATAGAATCATTTTTAAATGTGACCGAATTAAACATCCCCCTGTGACGATGGTTTTTTGCTTTCTATACATACTGGACACGCCTCTCAGGAAAAAAGTTATCTCATCCTATATCTGCTGCATGCAAATGCCATAGTTTGAATCTTCATGTAAGCAAATTTTGATCTTACAATTATACCATCATTAGCTAGGATAAATCACCTAATCTAATCATGCAGGTTCACAAGAAACAGGAAATTGGTAAGGTCTTGAACAAAGGCAAGGCAATGTATAAAACTCAAGCAGAACAATTTGTCATTACCAGAATGGGGAAGGAAAGATAAAGGAGAAAAAGGAGGAAATGGGGAATGAAAGATCAAACTAGAAAATTTTTCCTTTTTAAGACCATGGTTTGGGATAAAATTAAAAAGTGCATTTCCCATTTTTTCCAGCAGTTTGCCTACTCTGTTATTAAACTGATATGTAAAGATAATAATATGTATTTAGAGACCTAATTGTAAGATAAACCTAGAAACCTATTTGTAAACTAGATAGTTAGTAAGATAATTAGTCAATAATTGTAAACTAGGGTTAGTTAGGACTTGAGGGAAGCTATACTATTATAAATAACCCAATCTCCTAATGTACAATCAAATTTTTTAGTCTTGTTATGACATTGCAATAATACAGTATTGAGAGAGCCTTGGGAGCTCTCTTCTCTATCTCTTTTATACTCTCCTTCTCGTGTCTCTCTTCTACATCTATTTCTCAATTCTAGATTAATAAACATAATAGTGGTATTAGAGCAGTTCTTCCTTGGCTGCCTTTTCGATTGCTCTACTCTATATCTTTTGCTATTCGGGATTTTGGGCTATCAGTTTTGCTCTACTGAGGGTCAAAATCGTTGGCACCAATCTGGGCTTTGGCTACTGTCATTTTCTGGTGCTGATGCATGGTTTTGTGATCAAGACATCATCAAGAACTTCTCAAGAATACATCAAGAAGCAATACATCATCAAGAACCTCTCAAGAACACATCAAGAAGGCAACAAACAGCCAAATTTTGGTTCTGTTCTACTTCTTCATTTCTGACTCTGTTCCTCTCCTCTTCTATATTCAAGGCTAGTTCTGTTTTGGTTCTATTTTCAAGACTGATTTGTTTCGGTTATGTTTTTTTTGTTCATGATTCTGGTTCTAGGGTGGTTTCTGGTTCTGCTAGCCATTAAAATAGCAAGAAACCATCAAGACACCACCAACAAGTTTTGTGCTTCATCATTTTTTGTTTTGTTCTTCTATTTTTCTGATTGTCCAGAAATATAGTTTCTTCTTCATTCCTAACTTTCTGTCATAGTCAGCAGTGGCCTCGCCAACGTTGTAGTGTGAAGGAGTATAATGGAGTTTTTTATGAAGATATCACAAGATTACAACTCCAACTCTATATGCTAGAAGAGTACCTTGTTGAAGCGTATATAGGATTGAAAGATGAACTTCATGACTTAGTCAAATTCTTTAAACCAAGAACTATGCGTAGGGCTCGTTCTTTTGCTCAAATGAAGAATTAGATTTGCAAGGGCAAGCTAAGAAAGAAGAGTAAGCAAAAAGGGACTCTGTGGTTCAAGAAGAAAGCCTTGTTGACCATAAAGAGTCTGAGTTGTTTATCGATATGGAAACATATTCAATGTTGATACTCTTGGCGACCCTCATCCAGCTTCTGTTGAATATAAACTAGCAAAACAAGACGCTTCTGCTTCTCCAGAAAAGAATAAGACTCAAGAAGTGCACCTAGAGGCACAAGAACTTTCCGTTGCTTAAGAAATAAATGATGATGATCATGAAGTTTCTATCAGTCATGATGATGATGTGTCTTCAAACCTCATCAGCGATGTTTCAGGCTTTGTTTTAGCGAGTTTGGCGTTGGTTCTTCCACTTTTGTCGAGCAACATCTCTGTTTTAAATCCCCAAGTTCCACTATCAACGGATGGAAAGCTTAGAGTAAATGGGTCTCTGAGTTTTGACCTTGTTAAAGCTTTGTATGCAAATTTGGTAGCAATAGGTAGAAGAGAAGCATCAAAATTCAAAGTTAAAGTAGGCGAGCCCAATAAACTCGATGTTCATGAACATTTTTAGGAGGAATTTGGAAGCCACAACATTGAAATCGTGACTTTTGGCTATGTTCAGAATATTGTGGAAATAATTGACTCCTTTATTTCTGATTGTAGAGAATTGGAGAGTTTGAATGTGCTTTTAACAGTGAAGTTGATGTCGCTACTTGCTCCATGTTCGTCACTAGCAGTCTCTATCCCTTTGCTGCCATGGGGCTCTTGTGCTTCATCGTTGTCTTATTTGTTGTTCCCACTTCAGTTTGCGAGTCTATACAAATTGAAAGAGTAACATTGCAAACTAAGATTTGTTTTGAACAAAAATATCTTGTCCTAGGAGCTACGTGGCTGAGCAAAGATGAATTGGAAAATTTAAAAGCACAACTAATTTCTACCTTCCCAATGTTCTAGTTGTCTTGCAATTTCTTTTTGTGGTAGAAAAATGTTGATAGGTTACAACTAAACGACATTCTCTTTCAACATAATTTTAATGGTACAATGGGTCTAATAATTGCTATGGGCTTTGAAGTTAGCAATGAAGAAAGGAGGCTCATGACTTTGTATTTGGGTTACATATTTCCATGAGTACCTTTAATGAAAGGCTCTTGCGAGAATAGGTCCTAATCCTTCTATGTTCTCCTACAAGAATTCTAATTTTTGTTTGGTTTAAAGGAGAGTTAGTCAAGAAGCTTCTTGGTGCAAGTTTTGTCCAATATATAGTGGATAATAGCTTGGAGTCTGCTTTATTCAAAAAAGGCAGCAAGTATTATCTATATTGCATATAGTGGGACCCTTGAAAGCTCAAAACTATTTTGTTCTGTAATTAGAAAGGGGAAGATGTTCGAGTGTAGTAGCACAAGTTCTAGAATCTTTTCCTGAATCTTACAGCTTAGGCTTATGTTTTTTATGTTTCATTTTTGTATTTTTTTTAGGTTCAAATTTGTATTTTGTAGTCGATCGTCCCTAAGGCAAGTATGTTTTGGGGAGGGGGTATTGATATGTAAAGATAATAATTTGTATTTAGGGACATATTTGTAAACTAGATAGTTAGTAGGATAATTAGTCAATAATTATAAACTAGGATTAATTAGGACTTGAAAGAGGTTATAGTGTTATAAATAGTCCAATCCCCCAATCGTACAATTAGATTTTCAGTCTTGTTAGGGCATTGAAATAATACAGAACTAAGAGAGCCTTATGAGGCTCTCTTCTACTTTCCTTTTTGTGTCTCTCTTCTACATCTATTTCTCAATTATAGATCAACAAACATAACACAAACCATGGTTTTCAAGCTCAAAAGTGATTTCTTTTTGCCTATATAGGCACTTGTCTCAAAATCTGTAAAAGCACTTTGAAGATTAAAACAAACAGGCCCAATTGACATGACATAAATTTTTTAAAACATTATAGTTATTTTTCTTAATTCTTTCATTACTTTTACTTATTTGTTATTATTGAGGGAACATTAATAAAGATAAATCTAGAAAATATTGATAAATATAAAAACTATATCTTATATTTAGGATAAATATCAACTTCTAAAATATGTTTTAGAGGGGGAGAGTATGTTTTATCCCTAGGTCAAAATACAACACTTTTGGGGTGAAAGTACAAAGCTCGAGTCCCTATTTTAATTCTTGGATCGGAATGAGTTGTTTTTAATTGGAGTGATTCTTCATTTAAGGATAGGAGTGAGTTGTTTTTTTTTAAAAAAAATTGAAATCAATATAAAACACTAAACATCTAAGCGATTCAGTTATTGGTCCATATGTCTTATCTGTGTGGCATTATCCCCATCAACGATTGGTCATTGGTTGAACGTTCATCGATGGATCCACGTGTACATTAATCTCATTTGAACATTATTGTTTCAAACTTTTCGTTTGTATTCGGATGCAATGTCAAATGCTAGTATTATTGTATTGGAACTCCATCCTCTTGGCATTAAATGTATGTGTATTTCCAAATTAAAGAAACTATTACACTCCTCATGCATCATATTGGATTTTTGTTATTTCCCACCATTAGCCCAACATAGATGGTTCTATGTAAACCATATTGTGCAATAGTATGGTGCATAGTTGTAAAACTCAAAATAGTATAAACATACATCTTTTTAGTTTTGAATTTACATTTTTGAATGACATATTTGGACGGTATTACCTTCGACATAGCGTCCTTGAGAGTTACTTCATTTGTTGAACTTAACAGTACTAGACACAACTAGTCTATATGTGTTAAAGTGATTGGTACTTTTTACAACATTCTACCTTAACAAATGCATCGTCAAATCACATATAACTCGGTGCTATCTAATTGTTAGGTTGGTTGTATTTTTCAACATAATGTGAATTATTAATTACTACTTTGTTGTACCATGTATACCATTGATGGTTTCTGATGTCTTCTCATGTGCTATAGGGTTACATTGCCTTCTCTCTCATTCGTCATTGTGATATGATACATAGGCTTTGTGATGTGATGTTCCTCGTTTTTTGCTTCATTCTCACAAGATTTTTTGTTGAACGTGGTCCAAATATCATTAATCCTAATCTAAAAATAATCATCGAACCTTTTACAAAAGTCGACTTTGTTAGAGACGTTATTAAGACCCTAAACAAGATCTTTCAACCACTTCTACCATTGGCTGCAACAACCCTTTGTGAATCAACCGTTACTAGTATACATATTTTTTCTAGAACTTATTTTTTCTTCCAACATCAATATGCAATGCATTTTACTTCTCCCTAATACTTTTTAGTAATGCAGATTTGGTAGGCCTTGTAACTGCAGTCTATGGACTAACTGATGTCGTTGTCGACGTAGAGATATTGTACCAATTCTGTTTCGAGATTATGGATGAAAGGTTAGATCAGACCTTATTCTATGAACTATATATATATATATATATATATATATATATATATATATATATATATATAGTGTTTTTTAATGATTAAATATTATGCCATCTTTTGTTAATGGGAGTCCATTTTATTGCTGCTTTAGGGGATCACCAGCTTTCTGGGCCTCGATAAGCTACTTGATGGTGTTAGACAAGGAAGACGTGGTTGTAGCCTTGTTGTTTGTTCAGATGAAAAGGATGAGTGGTTAGATATTTTTTATGTTGTTTATCAGTTTTTCATGAGGAATATTGCATGACTAAAACTATTTGCTATATATTGTAGATTGGGGAGATCCTTTGTGTGAGCCACTATGATTTTCCTTAAGCTATATTCAACTACGATCATCATGCCATTGTTGGTTTTTTCTTTAAACTCAACCACATGTGTGCTACTGAATTTTGTGATGAAAATGAATCTCCTACAACATAAAGTCTGTTTGATGCATCTATCTCCAGCTTTTTGCAATTTGTTCAAGTGTTTTGATATCTTTTTCTTTTAATGCTTTTGAACCTACTACTTCTGTCTTGCAAAAATTATTCAGGCTAGGGCCTATTCTGTATGCCTCAATGTAATTACAATTAATGTCATGTTCATGTTAGTATTATGCATTATTAATTATTAATTACAATTAATAAGATTGTTTCATCCTTTCGGTTGCTTTTGGTAGTCTACGTTAAGTCGCATCATTGCATCTCTATTTGTAAATTTTGTTTCTTCCATAACCACTTGTCAAATCTATTTAATCGCATTGCTTCATGTTCGTGTGTAAAATGTGTTTTGTTAATTATTGTTTATGGAAAATATTTATCGTTGATTCTAAATCTTATTATTGTTAAGTTTTATGTACATTTTATATTAACTTGATACATAGTCAATTGACGCTTTTTTCACAACCCGTCGAAACAATTAATGAATGGAAAACTAACATATCTAATACTATAAGTAGATGTTAACATCTTCTCTTTACAACTCTTGCAAACAATTCCAGTGACACTTTAACCCTCCCCAGACGTGGTCAACAATGGAAAGCAGTTTGCAAAGTTTAGGACCCAAGGATTTCCTGACATCATCTTACAAGTTAAAGTGGATCGTATTACACGTAAATATGTTGAACGTACTTGCACCATTGACAATCGACCCATTCTGGAATTGGAGTCAGTTGATTTTATTATTTTTGGGACCACAGTGAGGGTTTGAAATATTTTTGTAACCATTGCAAACCATGTTTATAATCTTTATGTTTCTACCTTTATCACACAAACAGATAACGGATGATGGTCAGAATCATGTCAGTTGAGTTGATGGACATGCACTGTGGAAGATATCAGAGGGTGGCTGTTATCAAATTACCAGGTTTATTGTCATGGAGGGGGGCGAAGGTGTTCACGATTATCTGCATTTTTTTTATTACTCAACATTCAACAGTTACTCCTTCTTGTAACAATCAAATTCCAAATCTTTGTTCTATCCTTACTATTGTGAATGATATTAATGGTGGGGGGTTTCAAATAACAAATTGCTTATTGGTAATGTTTTACGTAAAATACGAATTCCCGTACCGACTTCAATATATATAAATGTTGGCAAGTAGTTATATAATTATGCATATTTTCCTTCCACATTTTAGATGTATGTGGCATTCTCCATTCATAATATCGGTCATCTAAGTACGAGTATAGGGGGATTTATTCCATGGTGTTGATTTTGGAATTGGAGGACAAACAGTCTGCATATTGTTTTTAGTTTTTACTTCTTTTACATTTAAGTTTCATCATCACTTTAAAAATTTTTCTTTACACCTATTCTTTTGCAAGAAGAAGTTCCTTGTAAGACATATCTTGATAGGTGATGCTTTTGAAATAGCACTTCTTCTGTTCGATAATGTGAACAATTGTTCTGGAGTCTTTGTTGTTGTCAAGTATGCCAAGATTAGTCAGAAAAATTGAATCAGGTATTTTAATAATGATTATTTTATTTCCAATGACTTACAGGAAAGAATACTTACTACACTATTATTATTTCGTTTATATTATAAGTATTGAGTTATCCACCATTCTTGGGGCAACTCGTGTTTATGTTAATCCTGAATTTCTAGAGGTTGTTGTTGCAAAGATTAAAGTGTTGGGGGGTTAATCTTTTTTTTCCTCCTTACAAACTATTTTAATCAGTTTTATGTTGTGCGTGCCTTTTTCATTAAGACTTAAATGATGTTCAGAAACGTTTGGTTTAGATGGAGATGAAAGGTTATTTCATTTTGTTTACTTTTATTTTCTGCATTATGTTGATATAACATGCTCGTCTTATTTGAATGTAGACACGATAGTGAACATTATCAAATGGTAGGTTTCAATAGTCGATATCGTCTATCCATTGCTCTTTTTTTTAATGGAAGTTTCAATTAGCTTTTAGTGCCATATATGTGAGTTGTCATTTTGTTCACGTCGTAGAGTGATTGATGATGGTTTTTGTGATGATGATGAGTATAGTGTAGTCATATTCCCTTCTTATATTTCCAACTGATTATTAACCATAATTTAATACATATGCTCTTCATAGAGTTACTATTTTCAAATCAGTCAACATGCCTTATTAATGACATCTTTACTAATCATTCTCTTAAACCAACTACCATACTTTGAACTCATTTATCACTATCATTGTTTTTCAAATGGGGTATTATCCTATTGGCTGTGGAAAACATGTGCGATTATTTATGAATTTTCCATTATGTTTACGTTTATTCCCAATGCATTAGAAAATTTCCCAAGCATTAATAACCCATTGGCCATTATTTTTTGTCATCAGCATTCCCTCATTGGCTTAAATAATCGGCCACCGTAAATAGGCTTTGTAAATTGGTTTTAATCACTTTCTAACAAACACAATATTGTTGTATTTCGTATTTAAGACATTTTTGTATACATCACAAGAGGCAGTTGATAATCTCAAACCCTAATTATCTTTTATAAACATATTCTCCGATTGAGTTTCATGTCGACATGTAATGTTCTGTCATTCCTTAAGCTTGACTCTAGAAGCAACAACTGGTGTATCACTGTCAAGGTTGTTTCAAACTTCTGGGACATTCCCTACACAAGGATGCATCATCAGATTACGTACAATGCAGTATTGTCATATTCCAAAGGTCATTTGTCATTGTCAATATTGTTTTTCTCAAGTTCTCATTTTCATATATATACATTCATCAACAATTGTTCCTTTCTCATCTGATGTAGGATTACACATACTTGGCTGTCATGCATCGTCGTGACATCATTCGTCGGCTATCTGGTGTTATTATCCTTGGTTTTTTGCTTTGTTCTGAAACAATTTTATGTAGAACGTGGCTCCAACATTATTAATCCAGATTTGAAAATTGTCATTGAACACTTCGCACAAGTAAAGTATGTTAGCGATATCATTATGATCCCTTCAATCATCTTTCAGCCTTTTCTTCCGTTTGATGCAACTTCACTATCTGAAACAATTCTTATAAGTATTATGTTTGAATGATAATTTCCAATGCATTCACTAATTTTCAAAATGTATAAAATTCAGTTGCATTTGTTTACATTAACTTTGTCCTATTCCAGATGTTGTAGGTCTTGTGACTTATGTACATGAACTAAGCGATGTTATTGATGAAGGAGAGACATTGTACTAGTTCAACTTTGAGATTATGGATGAATGGTTGGAGTTTTGCTTTTACGTATTGAATGTGATAAGTATATATGTTATAATTAAATAAGTATAGATTTTGAGATATTATAGATTGAATTTATTATTAATTTATACTTATTTAATTATATTTTATATTTTTCTATCTTTTATTTAATTATATGATAAAAACATATGTTAATATAAAATCTATTTCATATCCTATGTTATTTTATTTTGCAGTGGATAATTTATTAAAAGAAAATGATGAAAAAGTATCATGAAGTAAGGATCTATGGCAGCAATTATTTATCAGGATGTTATTGTGGAAGATTGAAGACGTAGGGTCCACGCAAGGAAAGGATTTATGAAATTGATTGTATTGTTGCTGGAGATACGCATAAGAAGCCAAAAATCAAAAAAACTACAATATACCTTTTGAAAGGAATAATAAAGAATGAGATATCATGGATCAGGATTAAAGGCGTGGGCCCATAGCAATTCAAGAAAAAGAAAAACCTACATGATGTCTATAAAAGGAGAACACATGTGACAGCCAAAGGAGGAGAGCACACGAAGACGCTGACGGCAGAATAAAAAGAAGGAAAACGCAGAGTACTCGCGCGACGGGAAGGACGCAGAAGAGAGAAGACGTGACGGCAGACTTGGAGAGCAGCAGAGACGAGATTTATCCAGAGGTAGCGGCTGTTTGTTCAAGCAACTCCTCACTAGCTTCTTCGTGATTGATCCAGAGGGGAGGCGCGATTTAGTCAGTATTTCAATTGTATCATTCTTTTTCCTGTGTCTGAACCGTTGTTCTGGATTCTATTTTAGCCATGCGTGGCTAATTTTCTTTGCAACCTAGAGGACCTATGAACTTGTTTGGATTTTAGAGTTTATTCTCATTAATTAGTTTTGCTTAATATTAATTCAGTTTATTTAATCTTGTTTGATTGTTATTGTTTAGTGATTGGCCACCATTGAACATGTTTTGGGGATTTAGGATTGAACTTAGCAAAGGAAATTTTAAATTGACCTTGAGATTAAATAATGTGGAATTAGATTTTTAATTTAATTTGCGTTTAGGATAGACATATACCTAGAAGCTCCACATAATCAAATTAGAGTGAGCCCGAGTTGGATTGCGTCTTAATTAGTCGTGTAAGGCATTGCATAATTAATTGAGATAGGTATATAAATGGACCAGAAGGCATTTATAAATATTAATACTCTAGATTAGCTGATTAAATTAAGTTAAAATTAATTTCGTGGGAATAAAATCTAATAAATAAACAAGGGATGAGTGACTCTAGGTTGTCCGTTTGATATTGAATTTGCTCTCCTGAAAGTCTTTGTCGATATTTATTTTCTTATCCCATTTACATTTCTTTCTATTCATTGAAAACAATTCTATTCAACTTAAACGAAAAAAGGAAAATTTGACACATAATCACTAGCTGAATTGAGTCCCTGTGGGATGACCTTGATTTACCACTTGCTATTGTGTGTACACTTGCGGTGCTTAATTAAATTTTGGTAGCATCAGAATGCAATTGTTTTGTTTATGTGAATATTACTCATCAACACATCTTATTGTAGTGGCAATTCATTCCATTGTTACTTTATAGGATCTCCAGCATTTTGGGCTTCCATAAACTGTGACAAGTTGTTTTATAAGAACGATGTTGCCATTGCATTGCAATGGGTTAAGATGAAAAGGATAAGTGGTTTGTTTTTTTTTTTTCTTAAGATCAAATTATTATATTAGTTCAATCTGTTTACTTTTGGAAGAATGGGCAGCTAACATGTTTCACTTTACATTGCAGATGGTGAAATCATTTTTATCAGTCACTGTGATATGTCTGAAGCAATTTTCAATTATAACCATCCTGCTATTGTTGAGTTTTGTTTTAACTTGAAGCTTATGTGTGGTGACCAGCTTACCAATGATGATGACTCTCCAGAATCTTCGCACCATCTATCCCATGATTCGCCTTGATGTGTGCTATTAATATTTTAATTTTTTTTTTAGCATTTATGTCTTTCAACTTCCTTTTCGATTCTGTGACAGAACTATTTAGTTTCCTTATTGTATTTGTTTTTGTCATTTCATAATATAGACAAGTTCTTACGTTGATGGGTTGTACTCTTACTTCTTTTAGCATTAATTTGGTCATTTTAGTAAGTAGTTGCAGGAAACACCAATGTTCATTATTTCTTAGTTAAGCAATTTGTTTTGTGAATATGTCAATTCAATTCATAATGCGTGCTTTTATGTCAAACTAATTTTTAAAATAAATTAATAATTATATTTGACCAATTCACCTTTAGATAAACCAAATTAATGATAATCGATTAATATTATGAAGCTGAGAATTATTTTCCCCCTAAATTGTGCACATGCTAAGCATATAAACTTCTTATTGTAATTTTCGTATAACACATTTAAGAAAATTTAAACGATGCTGAGTTAAATTGATTTTTTTATTCATTCTATATAAAAATTTTGTTGTAATGTAGGTAGTTTACATTATTTATTTTAAGAAATATTTTTCAATTTAAACTGTTGTCATTAATTATGGTAGCCAATGTACCATAATTATGGTACCTACGTTATTTTATTTCAGGAATTTTTTTGAAATATGAAAAAGACTTTTCAGATAACCCACAACTGTTCAGTTCGCTTGATGTTATTTGGTGGTTGCTAATACATTGTTTTGACAAGATGCTACATGCATTTGTCTCCAACTTCCTTTTTCAATTCCCATGTTAACTCTTGGTAAAAAAATTAATAGTTTTTGACGTCATTATTTTCTTCAAATGTAAATGTGTCTTCATTTCAGACATTGCTTTGACACACATTCAAACTATTTAATGATCGTTCACTATCTTATTTGGTGTTGTTGATCTTACTTTCCTATTTCTAATCAAGAAAACCTTTTATGATATCACTGTCAATTTGTCATTGTCCCACAATGGCAATGAACATGTCCACCACTTTGCAAAATTTGTGTCAAGGTTCTTCCGAAATGATCTTGAAGGTGAAAGTTGATCGAATCATTCATAGATATGTTGAGCGTTGTTGCAGAAGCCATATGCATCCCTTACTAGAACTTGAGAGTGTTGATTTCATCATTTTTTATACCTCGGTGATGTTTCGGACCTTATTTTTGTAGTATCTTTCATTTTATTCATCTTTTTTTCCTTGCAAACATGTTTTACTTTTTGCATTTTTCACCTAGAAAGATACACGCATCATAGTTAGACTTAAGTGCGTTGATCTCATAGACAAGGACTGCTGGAAGTTAACTGAGGGTGCGTGTTATGAGTCTGGACGTTTTTTGGGTTGGGATGGCGGCGAAGGAGTACATCAATACTTCCACATTGTAATAACAAACTATTCCACAATAACTCCTGCATTCCACAATTCAATACCAGGTCGTTGTTTCATCCTTAACTTTGTCGACGATAACAATTGGTGGGGGCTTCCTACTAATAATCTCTTTATTGGTAAAGATATCATGAAATTGTTTATGTCCTACATCTTTTCTCCTTTTTCATAAATAGTGAATAAGAATATTGTTTCATTTTTTCCCTTTGTTCGATGACTCAAATGTTTACGGCATACTTTGATCATCCAGAGGTCATCTAATTACAAATGTAGGGGAATATACTCCATGTAATTGATCTTAGACCTGTAAGACAAATGATAAGTGGTAAATCTCAATTTTCATATTTTTATCCCACCTTATTCATTTATTTTGGGGATTATTTTAGGCTAATTTGGAATTATTAGATAATATTTAGATTGTTAGCCTATTTTAGGAAATAATATAAATATGAATTAATTATAAGATATTGAGCTTAAATTATTAAATTATTAATATTCTGATTAAATAATATCTCTTGATATATGATAGATAGTGATTTTATAAGATCCTATGGTGCAGGATTTTTCAGATAGCTAAAAAGAAATCCAATGGTAAAATTTTAGGGGACTACTTGAATTTTATTGGGCTCAAGTTAATACCCTAAAAAGCCCTATCTTCCTCCCCTTTTAATTAACCTAGCCGCAAGCTACAGATTATCACGCTGAATATCACGCCACAAGCAGATACGCTGAGAAAAGGACCAAGAAGCGGATACCGAAGACGGACGCCGCCAGATTGAGAGAATTGAAAAAAAGAATCACGCCGCGAAAAGGAAGACGTGGAGCAAGAAAAAGACGAGACGCAGAGGCACTGATGGAATTGATTTAATCAATCCATGGTTCCAATTCCATTCTTCCATTACGTCATCACCTTTCTACAATTGCAAATTTTCGCGGGTCCCACCTCCAATGTCAATTGATTCATTCTCTCTACGCAAGGCAAGGAATTCTTCAATCATCATTCATTATTCACCAATGGGGGCTGTCATGTGTTTGGCTCATGGAGGAGGAAATTCTATGGAAGCTTAAGTTATTTGGGAGGCAACTTGGGAGGAGCATGGAGGAGGCTAAAGTCTAGGGCTTACACTTGAAGACCACAAGGGAGTGTCTTCCTTTTTATCTTTTTAATTTAAACTTGAGATTATTTAGTTTTAAAGGATTTCGAGTTGTATTAATTGAAAACAATCTAGTTTTAGATTGTAAACTTATTTCTTCTGGATTAGACTGATAATTTGAAGTTTTATGCTTATGGCTTGACTCCTGTTTGCAACCTTGAGATTGTCAATTAAATTAGTAATTGAGTTTTCGTTATTAATTTAATTGTTAATTTGGTTTATCATCTTAATTGTTTAATTAGGTTGATGAATTATCTGGTTGTTCAATTAGATAATTGTAAACAAGATTTTCAAGATTATTTTATGATTGGTTTTTAATTGGTTTAATTAGCCACCGCTTATTTCATTATGAGTTTTCTAGTGGAATAGGTGTTATTGAGCTAGAGGTTTTCCCATGTTCGATTGGGTAATTAAATTCATTAATCTCCTTCTGGTCTAATTAATTGATTTAGGCTAAGAAAGTTGACTCCATGCAATTCCTAAGTTGTCCCCTTCATTATCATAACTGAATTAAATCTTTATTATTTTATTTGCATTTAATCAATCTTTTTATTAGATTTTAATTATTTTCTCATAAAAAAACCCCCCAAAAATTGCATTCAACTCATATAGATTAGTCTCATTCTTATATAGGTTTAAGAGTCAATTGCATTATTACATTTAGTTAGTTAATTGCATATAGGTAGTAGTATTTTGCATTCTAGTTTAGGTCCGTTTACATTCTACTGCATCTTTTATCACTTGAAAATTAGTCCTAAAGAAAACCCACAGCTTGCTCCTTGGGAGAATGACCTAGGTTGACCCTAAACTGCATAATTAATTAGGACCTAGTTTAATTGATCACTTTAACGACAAAAGTACCTTCGATCAATAAGCATAGTAGTTAACGTTTTAAATGTTTGTTTAATGTAAACAATATTTTGTATACTATAGCCAGCGTCTCATTTGTACTTTCACAATCTTGCAGCAAAAAATTTCTCATAAGGTGTATCTTGCAAGGTGATGCTCTTGAAAGGACACTTCCACTATTGGAAAATTTGCATGTCCATTCGGGAGTGTTTATTATTGTCCAGTATGCCCATATCATGAGGAGAATGGAAAGAGGTTCATGTACAATTAGTGGATAACAATTTATCTTTAATATATATCCTCCATATCTCCTTGATCGTAATCCTTTTTTTTTTTTTTTATAATTGTAGGTGTTGAGCTTTCTACTGTACTCAGTGCTACTTGTGTTTTTATAGATCTAGAGTATCTTGAAATTGCCATGGAAAAGAGCATTATCCTTGGACAGTGAACAATCGGTTGTTTTTTTTATTTTTTGCTTTTTAATTTATTACTCATTTCACTAACAGTTTACATTCTAATGGTTTTCTTGTGATTTGTATTGAGTACATACTATCTTTGGTCGTTTAACATATACTATTTTGTGAGTGGTAGTTATTTTCTTCCGTATCTCTATTAGTTAGTAATTCATATGTCGTTGTATATGTTGCCATAGTGAGGTTTTGATCTGTATAGAGATAAGTATGAAATCATTTATTAATGCACATATACTGAGGGGTAGTTGGTCAGTTTCATTTACAATGAATTGAACATATGAGAGTATGCATTAAAGCCATGATAAATTTACATTACACAGCTTCCATTGTGCATTACCTAATTGGTTAGTGCATTAATCCACTTTGAAGTTGAAGGAGTGTTTGTGATGTGATGACATCATGATAGAAATGTAGTAGCCACAAACCCTACAGCTATTTCCCATGTTTTTGGTTTTAAACAAATCACACTTACCTATATAACATTGGTATTTATTTGTAATTTAAACTAACACCAATGTAATTAATTAATTTGATACTCATCACACACAACATTTACTATTAATAGAAATCTAAAGTCTTCTATATAACAAATACGAAACATGCGTTTAAAATCCTAACAGTTGTGCTATTTGAAACTTATAATGGCAAAAACAAATAGTTACTTTTTCCCTCATGTTCCATGGAGTATTTGTATCCAAACTTTGGTGTTATAAATATTACATATTGTTGTTGTTATATCCAGTGGCGGAGCCAGAATTTGAAGTTTATGGGTGCACAATTAGTGTAAGGGTTAAAAAAATTTTTTTAAGGAAAGTTTTAAATGAATGTATTTTCTAAAAGAAAAAAAGTTTGACAAGATTAAATAACATGTTGCAACCTATAAGAAAGTAGAAAAGGAAGCAAACCAAAATGCTAGCTTCAGCTTCAATTCATCGTAAACAAAAATCACAAGGTTTATAAGATGCATAAAGTTTATATAAGTCAGTTCATTCAAATATAAATTACCTTGTAGCACCACCATGCATATAGCGAGGATGCATGAACAACTGAGTTGTTCCCCATAGAGCTTTCTTGTTTCCCTGTATAGTCAAATACAGATTTTACACACGTCAGACTTCTAGAAAGCTACTGTATTAAAGTGATTGGGACCTATTTTAGGCCGCAAAATAAATACTTGACCGACAAGAACATGATTTTGAAAAATAATCAATATTCTATGGGTTTTTGAATTAAAAACTGAAAAATATATAGTTCATTGTGTCATATTACTTGAAGCTCTTTAGCAAGGGCCACAACTTCATCCAAGTTTGCATTAGCTTCCTGCAACAAAGTGGAGATATGCCATCTGAAAGATGAGGAATTGGATTCAAAGTTCATTGAAAAATAGTAAACCATTATTTTACAATAAAGTGCAACAACAATGTCTCTTCTTGAAGTTGCAGAATTAAACTTTTCAAACTTTAAAACATATCAACATCCAATGAATTCATGTAAATGAGGAACATAAACTTAAAATTGACTCACCTCCAGAGTTTTACCATCAGGGGTAATATCTCTATTATGGAAACACCAATAATCCAGTCCTTTATTTATGAACTCAAAGTTGGCTCTCACTGGGTCAATCAAAAGAAGCATTAGTCTCAGCATTAAATTTTTATAATTTGAAGAGTAATCTTTTCTTTTGGCAATTTTTAGTGAATTGGTACCATCTTCCCAGGGCCAAGACTTAGTAGGCGCACCAATTTCAGGTTAGGTTAAATAATGAACCTCAATTTCAGGTTAACTACACAGCAATTATTACAGAAATGGTTATATTCAAGAAACTTCGAGAATCATTTTGAAAGAGAAATAATGCAAACATTTAATTAATCAGCGACTCTTGTAATACCCGGATAATTATTTATCTGGAATATTATATTAACAAATAAAACCTATTGGTAATAGGTGAATGTGTAGTCTCAAAGTGTAAGATAAGTAGTTCAAAGGAAAATATTAAAGAAATTATGAAAAATTCTAAAGGGCATAAGGATAATTATTAAAAAAAATTAGAAAGAATATTGTCCTTAATTTAGACAATTTACTAAATTATTTCCTATGAAAATTAAAAAGTATTCTAAGACTAAAACTGGCCTTAAGATTTTTGATAATTTAGATAAAGCTTAAATTAAAGATGTAAATAGAATTGTTGTGAGAAAATAATTAGTTTTAATTGATAAAATTATCAAAAATTAGTAAATGATTAATTAAGGGATTTTTAGGAATTTTATAAGATCATAAGAGTTTAGGAAAAATGGACCAATGGGAAATTTTTGTGAAAAAGAAATGGGATATTGTGGTAAATGGAAAAAAAAATATAATTATATATATATAGTGGTGACCGAAATTTTAGGGGAAAAAGAAAAGAAAAAGAAAAAAAAAATGGAAGGATAAGGATAGGTAGATTTTTAAATATAATAGTAATATTAATTAAAACATGTGTTAGTTAGGAAATATTAGAATAATCAGGGAAAAGTGAACAGGATAAATGAGAATTGATAGAAAATAATTCAGATGCAGGGATCCAAGGATAGGTGGGGAAAAACCAGAGTATATTATTGATCAGTGAATTTTTATCTAGAAGATGACACCGACAGAAGTCATTTCTGTACCCGGTAGTGATTACCGAGGATTTTCGGCTGATAACGGAATGTCCTTAACGAGAATATAAGGTCAGGAAAACCTAGTATTCTCGAAGAGGAAGAAAAGATCTTCAGCGTGTCATTCCCGGAATTTTAAGATTCTACGGAATTTCGCGATTAGGACACTGAGCCAGGGAGTTCATCTAATAAAGCAAGATGACACAGGCAGGATGAGGTCATCATTCTTTATCTCTTTATGGATGATGAGGTCAGCCTAGTAGGTGGATGGTCAAGATCAAGCCACCTCAACAAAAGTGCGATCCAACGGTCAGAATTCGATCAGACAAAAATTACGAAAATGCCCTTCCCTTCACCTATAAATACCCCTTCACCATTTCACATTTCTTCACACCATTCTCTCTTGAGAATTTCGAAATTTGGGAGAGCAAGGAGGAAGGAGAAGTCTGGAGCAAAATCCTAGCGAAGCTCTGAGTAAGTTTTCGGTCCTTAGTCTTTAGTTCGGTAATTCTTTCGGTAGTTATAGTAGGATTGCTAAGGTAGTCTCTAAATTTTCAAAGTTAATTAAATATCATGTTTTAGGAATAAATATGATATTTATCTTAGAAATGTGATAGAGGAAAGGTTATAGCAAAAATTTTGAGAAAATAAAGTCAAAATAGCAGAGCTCTGGCGAAATTCCGCCGAAAAGTCAAATTATGGGCAAAATGGTAATTTGTACCTAAAATGCCCGTTTTGGTTCTGAATACTCATATAAGTAATATTATCCGTATAGGATATTCGAAACCACGAACCGCTGTCACCGCTGTTGTACCGCTGTCGAACGTGCCGTAATTTGACGAAAGTATCAGAAATCGTCAACGGAGGTACGGACGTGTACTGTAACCTTAACACTTATGCTGCTTATATTCATATATGTGATTGATATGTCATTTATTGAGACTCTGCCGAGAGAGGGCAGTTGTACATACAGCTTTGTACAGGTTATAGTCTTGATAACGCCGTAAGGTTTTCCTAGCGCTGAGGACACGATGGGCCGTCGTGACACTGGATATGTGCAGACTTGTTGTGGTACTGGTTGTGGTACTTGTTGTGTGATTTAGTATTGATATGCTGTTATGTTATTATGAATATTTGTTGCCATATATTGTTTATTTGAGCATAAGGTTAACTGTTACCTGAGATCCAATTGGAAATTGGATCTCAACTGTAGCTTCAGGTTCGGGAAAATCAAGGGTTGAGGTTCGGGGCAGGTAGCGGGCATTGGATGGCAAAAGGAGTTTACTTCTGTGGCTCTATTAAATCTGGTTAGACGCTACCCTTTCTGAGCAATGGATGTCTATATGAGTACAATTACACCGTGGACATATATCTTTAAATTCAGTTACTCACTTGCTACAATGCTTGACTCTGATTACTATTCTTTTGAAGAAAAAAAAATTTTCCGCCATTTAAAATCCGGGATGTTACAACTCTTCATACTCAGTCATGAAAAAATGTGAAAAAAGGCACTATTGAGTTCGTGAAGCAAATCTCAATGCAGTAACAAATATCACGAAAAAGCAATTAGCAAGTTGCCAAGAGCAACAGATAAAATGCCTCACGGAGATAAAGAAAGAAAATTACACTTCAAACCTCAATCTATGCTATTTGAATTTCTACGTTTTCTTGCGATAAAAACTGACAGCGACGGAAGCAAGAAATTGGGACTCAAATATAGAGACACAGATCGCTGAAATTGGCAATCAAAACACAGAGACACAGATCGAACTAGAAGCTGAAATTGGAAATCAAAACTGTTAGTTCTCTATGTGTTTTGATGATAACTGACAATTGTAAACTAAATTTGAAGTTTGTCTTTGGTAAGTTGTAAAACTTACTGTTCAAGGCAAACTCGAGTCTACGTAACGGAACTCGAGTTTGAACTTGACAGACAGAAGCTCAGTTTTTACAAAGCTGGCCAAACTCCAGTTTGTGTAAGACAAACTCGAGTTTGCATTACACAGAGAGCAATCAAAATTCTTAAGAATTGTAAACTCGAGTCTATGTTTTGGAAACTCGAGTTTATGATCAAACAAAAGCTTCAATGCTTTATCAAGATTTCAAAACTCCAGTTTCATATCCACAAACTCCAGTTTACCAAATACAAAAGTCTTCAAGTTTAAAGTTTTCAACTGAAACTCGAGCCTGGACGTAGAAGACTCGAGTCTGGGTTATAACAGAGACACTCGAGCTCTTGTTTATTTTGTAAACTCCAGTTTTGATTTCAGAGACTCCAGTTTAAGCTTAACAAGAAGTTTTCAAAGCTTCAGCTACCACTAAAACTCAAGTCTAGTTTCTGGAGTCTCGAGTTTAGGATAAACTGAAAATACTCGAGTAATTACATGATTTCTAAACTCCAGTTTTGGAAACGAAAACTCCAGTTTGAGCCTTCAAAGATGTTTCAAATGTTTCAGTTCACACTGAAACTCGAGTCAAGATTTCGGTGACTCGAGTTTAGCTCAAACAGAAAACACTTGAGTAAATGACTGATTTGAAAACTCCAGTTTGGAAAATGGAAACTCTAGTTTACACTTATGGAGATATTTCAAAATTTTTAGTTTTCACTGAAACTCGAGTTTTGGATATCAAAACTCGAGTCTGGATCATACAGAGAGCTATACAATATTTCAGGTCGTGCAAACTCCAGTCTGCAGTTCTAAACTCCAGTTTTGAAGCTGTGAACTTAAAATTAAGATTTTCATAAAAGCTTCAAACTCGAGTCAGTCACTAAATGACTCAAGTTTAGCCATGTGTTCAAAATCCCATTCAAGACCAAATCGCGACTTTCTTCTATGTAAGAACCAAACTCGAGTTAGCTTTTGCAAACTACCAATTTAGACCAATGCTCAATAGTCATGTCTTTTGGATGAACCTCAAACTCGAGTCTAGGATTATAAACTCGAGTTTGCATCGGAGATTTTGAAAAACCAGATTGAATCAATCTGCGAAATCATTATAGGTTAATCTGAAATTATCATATCTTGTTGTATTATTATTCCTAACATTATTGATCAAGTTTTTGATAAGTTTCAGACAGGTTCATCACAAGATCAAGGTGAAATCAAGATCCAGTATAAGTGCATTTAATAAAGAACCAAGAACAGGGTTGATTCTTCTCCCTTATCCCAGATGTTCAGTTCAGATCGTTGTAACATATTAAGATTATCTTAAACGGTTGAATTAAGATCATGGAATGACTAAAAATCTGGAAGACGTTTTGCAACAACACATTCCAGGATTTCAGCAAAGAATTAAAAGAACAGAGCAAAATATGCAACTGTCATTTCCCAGATTTGCAGCTGAACGTTGGAGAAGATATTGCAACGGCTAGCTCATCTAGCTAGGCTATAAAAGGCTATGAAGACTCAGAGCAAGACACATAATGAAGCTACACTTGAACACATTTGCATTTTTGAGTCTGTATTGTGATTCTTTTATCTGTTCTTCAGTAATTATCAATATTCACTCTTTTGAGAGATTGAAATTCTTTTAAAGTATTTGGTTGTGTAAACTCAAGGTTGTGGAACCTGTGAGTTGGGTTGTTTAATTACAAGGTGTAAGGGGGAGCAAGTCCTAGGTGATTAGGATTGTGTATTGTCTTCATTGTTGTAGTTAAAAACCTGTTGAACTAGTGGAAACACCCAGAAGGTATCTGGGGACTGGACGTAGGTCAAGGTTAAGACCGAACTAGTATAAATCCTGTGTGTCTGAGCTTTTTTTTCTCTACTCTTTCATTATTCATTTCTTAAGCTTTATTTTTTAAGAGTTGAAAAGAATTTTTAAAATCCCCAATTCACCCCCCTCTTGGTGATTTCTTCCACTTTCAAAAACACAGATCGAATAGAAGCTTCAAAACAGAGTCACAGTTCGACGCATTCGACGGTGAAAGGAAATCAAAACATAGAGACAGATCGACGGTGAAATAAGACGAGAAGGAGAAGAGAAAACTGACTTGAATCTCCGCTTTGACAGGACAAGATCGACGACAGTGGGAGCACAAGATCTTGATGTCTCGACGCGAGGAAGGAAATGGCAGAAAAAATGATTGACGGAAGAGCGAGCGCGAGACAGAAGAGTGAGCCAGAAAGGAAAGGAAATGGGAGAGACGGCGCGAGAAAGGAAAGGAAATGGGAAAAAAATAAAGGGTTAGCAGGCGGATTCAAACACAAGACCTTAGGGCTTAGGACTGGAATGTTAACCACTGCACTATCTATATACATTGTTATTATTTCCTTTCAAATTATATATATTTTGTGTCTGTACTTGCCCACATTGGCACAAGTGCAGATCCGCCACTGGTTATATTAATGAGATGTTTTTCAAATGGTGTTTGAGAGGTTATATTTACAACTCTAGTATAATTACGAAAATGGATTTTTTAATACTGCATAATTTTATGTTTCCCAACAAATCTAAAAAATTCTTATAAGTACTTTGCTTTAAGTTCATGTTTATTTGCTTCTTAACATGTTAAAATCATTTGTAATATATTCATTAATTTGTAATTGATTTGTAATTAATATTACAAAAAAAAAAAATTTACATAGGGAAAAAATGTACACATTTATTGCCATATCCATAACCCTTAACACTTTTATGAACAAATAAAGAACCAACTGTTTACATGTGTGCGTATTTTTTTGGGAAAATTGATTACAGGGCCCAAGGAAGCAAAATAATTACAAAAAAGGCCCAAGAAACATTCACATGCCAGAAAAGGCCTGACATTTTTTCAAAAAACGTTAGCAACTACATCAGTAGTGGTTAACAACTATATCAATCCTCATTAACAACTAAATCAGTCTAATTAACAACTACATTTTAACAACTACATCTGTAGCAATTAACAACTACATCTGTAGCAATTAGCAACTATGTCCGTACACTTTTTTTTGAAAAAATGCCAGAAAAGACGGGCCTTTTCTGGCATGTGAATCTTTCTTGGGTCTTTTTGTAATTATTTTGCTTCCTTGGGCCCTGTAATCAATTTTCCCTATTTTTTTTAGCACCTTTCTTCCTTGAGTGTCTAGACTGCATTATGTATCCCACCAAATTTGATCTATATATATAGCTTATTGTACATGATACACCACATCGTAAGAACATAGCATAACACATCACTAGTCTCAAAGCTATATCTGACATCATGATCCTTAACCAATACTACATTAAGCCAATACTTTTTCAATTGCTTATTCTTCGTCATACATATCTATTATGTTTAACAACAACATACTTTTTTTGTGTCAGGCGATGAATAAGACTTTTTTTTTTTCCTGATGTGAACGATACCAAAGACACTTAGTTAGTACTCACAAAAGTTGTAAAGAAGTGGGTTATCAAAAGAAAGGTTGCTCCATACATTGTATGGAAAATATGCATGCTATTGGCTAATGAAAAAGTACATATATAGATATCTTGCAATCATATATCATTAGTGAGTTTACACTATGACATTATCATATAGTAAATTCTAGCTATAAGTTGCCAGTTTTTATAAAGTTTCTATTGTGCAATATGATAACTATATGTTGTTTTAGGGTACAAGAATCGAGGTTTCCGCTACACACAAAAATCTCATTGACAAATTGATAGATGATCCGAAAGAAGGAGTGGTATACAACTTCCAAAATTTTTAGGTACTCGAAAATGATGATAAGTATAGAGTCACAACAAGTCCATAGAGATTCAAATTTCACTATACTTAATCAAAGAATCTGATGTTCTCATCATAGATGAGGTATTTAATTTCAAGACGATTGTAGACATACAATAAGGAAAAATCACGGATGAAGGTTTAATAAGTTTGCCCAAATCATGTGAATAGTGTTGATCTTAGCATTTACACCTGTCATTTGCTTATACATTATCTTTCGAATCGAAAACAAATTATTGTTTACAAGATCAAGGAAGTTTGACAATATCAAAAGGCTAAACTTTAGCATTGCTTATCAAAAGTAATATTACTTGCTGTATTTTTGAATTAGTGATCATTTATTGTTTATAGTCTTTATAACGTAATACTCATGTTTAGATTTGTGATTAATGTTAAATTTCATTTTATTTTAGTGAAAACTTAATAAATATTCCTCTTTAGGGTTTTGCTGAGGAGACTTATGGAAAGAAACATGAGGACATGGAACCTCCAATTATAGTTCTTGTACGGTTTGCTAGACTAAATAGAAACATAGGTTGTGAGAAAAGCTTTATATCATCACCGCATCTTAGAAAGAAATTTTTTTACATGTTCTATATTAATTGACAGGTGGATGTATGTTCTTATTAGATTACAAACATTTGAGTAATACCTTCAACGCAACTTTGGTCACTCTAAATCCAAACCTTATAGAGGCAACTTTGTCGAAGGAAAGGTAGGATGATACTTTGATATTTTTATAAGATTTTTTATTTCAATTGTGTTTATTAAGTTTAAACCAATTATTTTATTTGTGGGAAAATATTATGAATAGACTTAGCCAAGACTCTGTTGGCAATCAACTGTTTAGTCAAATATCAAGTGCAAATTATCCTACACACTCAATTGAATCCCTTCTACATTTCCGAACAAGGATTCCATTATCTGACATTTCTAAGTTAGATCAAGTAAATATTTTGTTTTTCCTTTTTGCCTTATAATTTTGTTATTTTTTAATGGAACCCTTTATTTCAATGTTTTTCATGGTGGTCATCATTAATCTTACACTAACAAATATTTTGCATTTTCTTCAACGTTTAGGAGTGTGATGCTGTGACAAAGGTGACTATTAAAAAATGTGAAACATTGTATGGTTGGGTCTATAATACATATCCGTGTGATAAGAAACCTGAGTACTAGTCTAACGACTCTATGAAATGAACAAAGTGTAATAAGAATGTACTTATGACTGTTCCAAAGTAAGGAATTTGTAATAATCACAGGTTGTTTCCCAATTATTTGTACATATTATACTAAGGGTTTAATATTTCTGCCTCTGAGGCAGAAACATTTTTTTTGCCGCACTCACATATAAATGAGTGGGGCCCATTATTAAAAGAAGAGAGAGAGAGAATGGGCTCCATTCACTTATATGTGAGTGCAGCAGAAAAAATATTTCTGCCTCACAGGTAGAAATATTAAACCCTTATACTAATGGCTTTTACATGCATTTAAATTTAAATTGATAGATATAAAATTCACTACAAAGTGTATAACAATACCGACAAATGTTCAGTCATATTCTTTGACATCGTGCAAATGAGTTATTGGGTAAATCTGTATCAAAGATCAAAGAGGATATGCACAAGGTTGTCACCCTCCTAGTAAATTATATGTGTAACATTACGTTATATGAATATAGTATAATAAGTAGATATATGTGTTTTTTTTTTCCATATAGGAGGGTAGAAATTCTACTATTCCTAAAGAGCTAGATGAAATTGTTGGGAAGGTTGCCATTGTCAAACTTCAGATTAAGAGCCATAATATAAAACATCTAACAAGTAGCATTGGCGTCACACAGTTTTGTAGTGATAATCACTCGGTGCAACAATTCAAGTATTCAAATGAGGAGGTTAATATTCATAGTATCAATGAAAAATATTCATTTAATTTGTAGTATTCGATTCAATTCCATTTAATTAACTAAACGGTATGTTCACATTTGTAGGAACAAATACCAAACATGATAAAGGTACAATGTTTTAAAAAGCACATGATTAAAATTATGTATTGGTGTTGTTGATATTGATTTTTGTTTATGGTTGTAGGAGTCAACTGCCTCTAGGGATACTGTTCGCACCAAATCACAAGATAACATCATTGAAGATGATGATAATACATTGTCACAACTCACAACACCAACTGCTTGTAACACAAAAAGGAAGACACTTGTGAATGATGTGCCAATTGTGTGTGAAGACCTTGGGCTTGTTGAGTTGTGGACCCCAAAATTTAGCTCTATAAAACCTATTAAAAACATAAAGAAGGAGAAATGATATTGTGATGTTTATGAAAATGTTCTATTATGTTTTTATGTTTGTTATGAACTGATATGAATGATACAATTGTTAATGTTACTTCTCCATTCTTGATGATTATAATTTTTAGCTAACGATATTATTCTCGTCCTAATCAACATGTTGAAATACTAGCAACATTTAATGACAAGTTAAGTCTATTTATGTTTTGAACAAGATTTTATTGAACATAAAGTTGAATATTACAAATTCTGGTATCCCATATTTAATTATTTACCCTATCTTATATATAATTAATTATATCAATCCTTTTACCTTTTATTCACAAACCATCAATACGAATGATTTTATTTTTTTTTCGTTTACATTAATACTGAAAGTTATTCCGTGTTAAATAGGCTGAGCTGTAATACCCGGATAATTATATTGACAAATAATACCTATTGGAAATAGGTGAATTTGTGGTCTCAAAATTAGTATAATAATTACCTTATTTCCTAAGGTGATTTCTCATGAAATTAGGAGGGATAAAGAAAATTAAATGTCAAAAAGGCTTAAAAATACATTTTAGGGTCATAAAACATCCTAAAAAGAATTGTGATAAATTCTAAAGGGCAGTAAAATAATTATTAAAAATTAGAAAGAATATTGTCCTTAATTTAGACAATTTAATAAATTATTTCCTTTGAAAATAAAAAGAAGAAAAATTAAAAAGTATTCTGAAACCAAAATTGACTCCGTGATTTTTGATATATTACATGAGACATAAAATACCAATGTAAGTAAAATAGTTGTGAGATAATAATTATTACTAATTAAGAAAATTGTCAACAATTAGTAAGTGATTAGTTAAATAATTAATGGCTAATTGTTTAGACATGAATAAAGAAGAAAAACCGAAATTTGTGTGTGTGTGAGATGTGTGGTGTGTGAGTGTTATGAGATGTGGAGAGTTGTGAGTGTGTGTGTGTGTCTAAGTGTTGTGCATGTGTGTGTAGTAGCAAAATAATAATATCTACATATTTATGATTATAATAATAATATAAAGTGAGATATTTTGAGAAAAAACAAATAGGATAGAGGAGAACTGATAGAAAATAAATCCTATATCAAAATATATGAACTAAGTATCTAACATAAGGACTTATTATATACAAGTGAATTTTTATCTCAAAGTAGGCTATCTCCGAAGTTATTTCCGTAACTGACAGCGGTTGTCCGAAAATGTTCGGCAGGCAACGGAATGTCCTTAATGAGATCAAAAATTTAGATAACCCAGGTATCTTAAAAGAGAAAGAAAAGATCTTCGGGGCTATATTCCCGGAATTTTGAGATTTCTCAAGATTACGTGATTAGAACACCGAACAAGGACTTTATCGGAAGAAAGCTTCTTGAGCAAGTTGGTGACATCACCTTGGTGACATAGGATGAGGTCAGCATAGTAAGGTGTATGGCCAAGATCTTGCCACCTTAAAGAAGTGCGATCTGACGGTCAGAAATTAATCAGACAAAGTTCAAAGGAATTACCAAAATGCCATTGCCTTTTTCTATAAATAGCCCTTCCATTCTCCTTCATTTTCTCACCAATTCACTTGCCTAGTTCGAAATCTAGAGAGATGTTAGAGAGAGGGAGGAGCTCGGAGGAAGGAGTAGCAAGGTTCTGGGTAAGTTCTTCGGTCCCTAGTCTTAAGATCCTAGCTTCGTTCGGTAGTTATGGTAGAAATGTTAGTTTGATCTTTTAGTCTTCCAATATGTTGTTGATATCATGCTTAAGTTTAAATATGGTATTTATTTCGAAAATATGATGGAGAAAGAGATACGGCAAAATTTTGGAAGATTAGAGTCAAAGTAGCGAAGCTCTAGCAAAATTCCACTGACTAATCAAACTAGGGGCAAAATGGTAATTTGTACCTAAAATGCCTGTTATGATATTAAATATTCATATCTGTGATATAATCCTTATAGGATATCTAAAAACACGAACCGTTGTTTCCGCTGTCGTACCGCTGTCAAACGTACCATATTTCGACGAAAGTACCCGATATCGTCAATGAAGGTACGGATGCGTACTGTAACTCTAACTCTTATGCTGCTTGTATGCTTTATATATGATGAGATGATTCATATAGTCATGGACAAGACTGGGTCTTGAATCATGGACTGTGGCTAAGACAGGGTCTTAGGTCACCTTGTTAAATACATTCAGCTTTTAATGTGAAAACGGGTTACAGTCTTAGTAATGTCATATAGATGTTTTCCTAGCGCTGAGGACACACTCCGAGGCATGGCACTAGTTTATGTGCAAACTATGTGAACCTTACATGGGCTGTGTGCTATGTAGGTATTGTTGAGATATGAATTGATACATGTGCTATGTGCTATGTATAGATATATGCTGAAATGTAAATGAATATCTATCATGCATAGTGTCATACTTGAGCATAAGGTTAACCGTTACCTGAGGTCCAATGGGCATTGGACCTCAGTCTTAATGAATAGTACAGGGAAGAAACCGGGATAGAGAAGATGCCGGTGGAAAGAGCCGTGAAGAGGCAGCGGTCGAAGATGAAGGTCGGTAGAAGTTATTAGGACTTAGTTTCTGGCAGAGTATTCTGACACGGATTTAACAAAGTTATTTCGGACCATTTGGTACTTAAACTAAGGAAGGTTTCATCGGTGGGTTGTCACAAGTCGCCATAGAGTTGGTGAGACTCCCATTAGATTGAACACCGACCTGGCCAAATTGTCTGATTAACTGATGTTAGGTTCCAAGCCATAGGTCTAATTTAAGACTTTCTTTATCAGAGAAATGTATTCAAATCTCTGTAAATTGTATCACATGAATATTCCTTCGGGATATTTAAAATATCAGCTTATGTCGGGGCATCATCATATGTCTGGGCATTTTATATCAGATACTCATTATCCGAATCTTGGTGCACGTTATCCATTTCCGCAGTACTCTGAGCTATAGCAATCTCAAAACTCTGTGATTTTTTTAAAACTAAGTGTCGACCGACACGATTTTCAAACCTGGAATTTGGGATGTTACATGAGCAACCACTTTTCAAGATATTTCTTAACTTAACATTATGTTCATTTTAGCAGCAGAATTATGAACTTAACATTTATTATAAATGCTATACCTATTCTTTTTTCTTTATAATATTGTTCTTCAATGTTTAGTTGAACAGGGTCATTATTGACATCATTCTCCATGATACTAACCTGTATTTAATGTTTTCTGAAACCTACTTTTGACAATATTATAAATCATTCCCTATGTTTAAAAGTTATGAACCAAATCTTATTGAGTACGAAACAACTATTCGAAATAAATGACCACACAATAGCATTAATAATGAGAAGATATTAATTATCTTGACTGATTTATTTTTCACACAACAATTTCTAATAAGCAATGTATATCAGTCATTACAATTGGCGTCATTTTTCCTCACTCGTCTTTAATGTCTGTAGAGAATTAGTAATTATCAAGTTTGCTCACATGGTGATCCATGCCATTAGGTACATATAGGTGGAATCAATCTATTCATATAAAATGAAATAAAATCCGTCCATCAGTTCATTGATACAAAAGACAGTATTCACTGTACATTTTGTGTGTTCATGACCATCTCATATATATATATATATATATATATATATATATATATATATATATAATTATGCATTTTAAATCATGGATGTTTTCCAGCTAAAACTTGTCATCATTCTTACACAATTATACCAAGTATGAGGAAGAAGCTGTGTCACCTTTTAAAAAATAATGAGAATGAAGGAGGAGGTAAGTCTTCCATATTACTGCTTAGAGTCATTTGTATTTCCATACGTTTCATTTTTCCTTATTTGAAGTTCAGTATGTAGTGAGTGTCAAACAAATTGGTTATGTAGGTAGACGGATATGTACAGAAAGTGGTGGATGAAATATTTTTTGTAATTCTATTGCCATCACTGATTACTCACTTAACCTGCTAAGGATGAAATTTGGTGGTGCAATAAGTGAGAATCAGTTGCCATCTTAACAATCTGCACTTTTAAATCCACTGTCACAGGAACATATCCAATATGTTTTATTTGATATCTCTACCACAACGAGTAAATCCAATTTCATCAAAACCAGTGACAGTAACCTAACGTACAATAGCAATCTAACTGTTTCTGCTTATGTTAACCCAACATAACATTTGTTGAACTAGAAGAAGAATGGAAAGAGATCATTGAACAAAATTCATCAAGTAGTGACTGATTTATGCAGTAGTCTAGATCAACCAATATATGGAAGTATCAATAAAAAAAAGTAGGTTATCTTATGTTTTATGAAATTCTATCTTATTTAAAAAAGTATTGTTTTTATATGTTGTTGCAAGTTCCGAAGTTACCATGGATCAACATGATAATGCACCTACTCATAGAGCAGTCGACAACATTTTGACTAGTCCATTTCATTTAACTTATTTAGATGATGGTGATACTACTCACGAATGTCAATTTTGTGGTGTTGAAATATGGTTTGTAGAAAGACTAAAAGGTTTGAAGAAAAATGAAAATCCGCAATTTGGAATTTGTTGTTGTAATGGGAAGATTATTATGCCTTTCTGAAAAAGGCATCCTAAAGAGCTTCACGAACTCTTTTTCAACAAACAATCAGTATCTTCAAAAAACTTCTTGAAGAATATCTGTTCCTACAACATGTTTTATTTCACCTCGATGGATGGCAAAATCGACCATTCAATAAACTCTAGGGGAGGTGGCCCTTATTCATTTGTCTTATCAAGTCAAAACCACCATTTTATCGAGAGCATATTGCCTCCTCAGGGAAATTCTCCGGTTTATTCCCAACTTTATATTTACGACACAAAATGAAATTTCCAATCACATTTCCACTATCAGGTTAGTTATCATGTCATCTCTTTGTCCATTGTAAATTATTCATTATTATAGATGACACAATGTCAAACAAATGTTAAAAATTATTTTATTTACATCCAGTCGTCATGTTCGTGCTGGAAATTTGGACGATAGGATTGTCAAAATATTGAAAGAATGCCTAGATTAGCACAACTGTGTAGTCAGACGATATAGGAGAGCTACGAATATCATTACAAAAAATGTTATTTCTGATGTTAGCATGAGGCTAATTAGAAATAGCAACTCAAGTGGTCTCTCTAAGCAATATAATATGCTAACAACTTTTGAGCTTGCCGCTCTTGTTGTAGGTGATTTTGACAATTCATACACCAAAAGAGACATAATTGTAAAATGACAAAGTGGAGATTTACAGAGGATTGATAAGGTACACATGGCATATCTATTACTACAGTATCCCTTGCTTTTTTAGTATGGAGATAATGGATATGACTCAACAAATGAACATTCTCATGAATCACTAACAACAACCAAGAAGAAGAAGAAAGTAACACCTAGGGAATACTTGGCATTCCGTTTAATGAGGAAGTTAGAAATATCAATCATCTTGTATGGAAAAAAATTATTGCAACAGATTATTGTTGACGGATACTCAATGGTTGAAAGTGATAGGCTTGACTACATTAGAGAGCATTAAAAGGAATTAAGGGTTGATCTTTACAGTGGACTATCGGATGCAATCACAAGAGGAAAGACAAACCCTTTATCAACAAGACGATGAGTTATTCTACCATCTTCTTTCACTATTGGTGCACAATACATGATTTAGAACTATGAAGATGCTATGACCATTTGTGTTTGGGCTGGTTATCCAGATATATTTATAACATTCACATGCAACCCAATATGGCCTGAAATTACTCATCATTGTGACCAATATAGATTGAAACCATGCGACAAACAAGAAATATTGTGCAAGATATTCCACGTCAAGCTGCTCAAATTAATCAGAACTTTGAAGGATGAGAAGATATTCGAATCAGTCAAAGTAGGTACAATTTTCTTATTAATTCAACTAAATAAAGTTACTGGTTGAAATTATTGCAATTATGGCATGTCATTGATAAACAACATTTGTAGGTAACTAATTTTCAATCTTACTTGTTCGATTATTTTATGTTAATATTATTTAGCCCTCATAGTACTTAAATTTGTTAAAATTTAATCCTATCAAGGGGAAAATACTAATAGCATAATTCGAAATTTGGATTTAACTTGTATTCATGATTTCTAACAAAATTATTTGTACAAATGCAAAAGTATACACTATTGAGTTTAAAAAAAGAGGGCCACCACATACACATATCATACTATGGTTATTTGAGGCGGACAAATTGAGAACACTGTTTGATGTTAACCAACTAATATCAGCAGAGATACCATATAAAGATGTTGACCTTGAACTGTATGACTTAGTTGAAAGCTACATGATTCATGGTCCATGTGATAGATCCTCAAGAAGTGCACCTGGTAAGTGTTCAAAGTACTTCCCTAAAAGATATAGTCCATGTACAATGTTGGATGAAAATGGATATCCAACATATCGTAGGAAAGATTATGGATGTTTGGTGATGAGGAAGGTTGTTTAGCTTGATAACAGATTCGTCGTCCCTTGTAATGCAAGGTTGCTGAAATTATTATATGGTCATTTGGACATTAAGAAGACAAATCAATCACGTGCCATCAAGTACCTATTCAAATACATAAGTAAAGGGAATGATCTTGTTATCACTAATATATATAACAACAAAGATAGTTCAGGATCTCAACAATCGCTTGATGAAATATCTCACTACCTAAATTGTAGGTACATATCTTCATGTGAGGCATTGTAGAGAATTTTCAGTTTTGATATACACCATAAACATCTACCTATAGAGAGACTAAGTTTTCATCTTCCTCATCAGCAATCAGTTTACTATACTCTAAGGGAAATGATGTCTTCGCTTGTGAACAGCCCCAAGGTAAAAGAATCAATGTTCCTTGATTGGTTTGAAAAAGAAATAAAGACAACCCATTTGCAAGAACACCTACCTATTCTTAATTCCCCAACTACTTCACGTTTATTAGGGGAAAAAGGTTATAGAAACTTCATGAGCTTGGCTTTTCAGTTGGAAGGATGGGTTGTTGTATACCAGCTCAAGGGGAACTATATTATCTTCATTTGTTGCTAACAAAGGTTCAAGGGCCAAAGAATTTTATAAATATAAGAACTATAAATAATGTAGTTTTTCTAACATTTAGGGAAGCATTTATGCATTTGGATTGTTAGATGATGACAATAAGTCCATCGATGCAATTAAAGAGGCATCATTGTAGGCATCAAGAAATTACCTATGTTAATTTTTCACAAGCATGTTATTAAGCCATTGCTTATCACAGCTCGTTGTTGTTTGGGAACAAACCAAATAGATTATTTGTATAGATTTGTTACATGTCAGTCATGGCAACCAATGTTTTTCAGGTATGTCACTATATACAATTTACAAATGTAAGTTAACAATTTCATTGTGTATCATAACATTTTGTTATTGTATATAATTGATTCTTAACAATGTCAACAATGCTTGATGATGAATGAACGAAATTTGATAATATGACTATTAATATGCAATTATCAATCACCAAAAACAAACTTAATCAAAGTTGCTAACCTCACTATTTAGGATGAAGCGCCAATGGTGAAGCAACACTGTGCTGAGGCTGTTAACCGAATGTTGAGAGACTTAATGAAGACCAATTGTATTTTTTGAGGAAAATGTGTTGTCATGGATGGTGATTTTAAGCAAATCCTTCTTGTCATACTGAAATTTGGACGGGCCGAGATTGTAGATGCATCTATCAACGCTTCTTTGCTATGGAATGAATGCAAATTACTGTAGTTAACAAAGAATATGAGGCTACAGTCTTCTAAAGATCCAGATGAGAACAAAAAAATTAAATCATTTTTTGAATGGTTATTGCTTGTAGAAGATGGAAAGATTGGATTACCAAATGATGGTATTGCGGACATCACAATACCCACAAATTTGATTCTTTATAATGATTGTAATCCGATTAGGTGCATTGTTGAATCTACTTACCCAAATTTAATAGAGCGTTTGTTCAAGGAAGATTACCTAAACAATAGGTCCATTCTTACTCCAACAACATAAAATGTCGACACATGGAATAAGTACATTTGTTCTCTATTGCCAGGAGACACAGTCGAGTATTTTAGTTCAGACTCTATAAATGGCATAGATAGTGCTAATGAAAGTTTTGATGATTTTTACAACACAGAATATCTAAATGCAAATAAATGCTCTGGGATACCTCGTCATAAATTGGTATTGAAAGTTGATGTACCAATTATGTTAATAAGGAACATTAATCATGCAGCAGGGTTATGTAATGGTACAAGGCTTCAAATTAAACAACTTAGGACGAATGTCATTAAGGCAAAGACATTGAATGGCACAATACACATAATGGATATGAATTCATCTGAAAATAAATTGCCTTTCACCATGACAAGAGGCAATTCTCCATAATAACTTCATTTGTAATGACGATAAACAAAAGTCAAGATCAATCAACAACAAATGTTGGTTTTTTCACATGGGCAACTATATGTTGCACGATCGAGACTTAAGAGTTTCAAAGGTTTGAAAATACTTATATTAAATGAATTCAATAAATACACTTGTACTACAATAAATGTTGTTTATGGAGAAGTTTTCCAAAACCTTATATTACACTCATAGTTGTAAGGTAGGTTTTTGTATGCAAATTTTAGTGACATTTGTGCCATGTATTTGGTTTAATGAAATGTTGAAGTTATGACATTTTATTATATGTTTTTTTTTAAAAAAATAATCTTAAGTATTAACATTTGTGCAACACACGGGTTGAAAGTCTTGTTAAAATGAAACTACTGTGAATTTACGAACATAAATTTTGTTTATAATACTAGGAGTTATTTATAAATCCTAATGCGTCATCTTATTAATAAGTTGTACTAATTACAAAATCTTATGAAGAAGAATTGCCATCGACAATTAGTAATTACGATGGTTCTGTAATTATTAAATATTGAAACTAATATGGTATATGATGTGGTTTTATATATTATTGATAACATATACTTTATGTATTGTAGTAACCAGCAATAAATAGGATGAGTGATTTCTCAACTTCATATAAAATACAATAAATCTTGTCTAGTAATTCAAATCCAACCTATTAAATTAATCTGTATTGCAACAATTATTATACATGACAATTATTAATATTGAATTATTTATACACAACCAATCTCCTCAATCCTATGTTGCATCGACACCGACACGAGACACGAGATACGACATAACTCGATACTTCGACACGCTAATTCTAAAAAAATCTAAATTTTGTTAGAACACGTTTTGAGATATATATATATATATATATATATATATATATATATATATATATACATATATTAATTTACATTCAAGTTTAATATTTCATAAAATTCTAGACTCGAGCTTTGGTTCATCATAGATTTGGTTTCATTATAAAAGCTGTGTCTCCTTTTAAAAAAAATACAAAAGAAAAATTCATCATCAATTCAGTAATATTTAAAGCCACATATATTTTTTAAAAAAATCCGAGTGTCAGATGGTGTCGGTGTCAAAGTATCCGTGCTTCATAGCTCAATCAATTATTAATATTGAATTATTTATACGCAACCAATTCATATAGAATGGCATGAGGCATGACTGTCCCACGTTGCTGAAGTGGCCTCTCTTGATTCGTTTTTTTTTTTTTTTTTTTTAATTTGACAGGCTTCTGTTGGAGCAGAATAAATTTACAATTTTTTTTCCCCCTCCATTCAGATAATACTAGTGGTAAAAACTTTCGTATATATGAATTATTAGACCTTCAGGGAGAAAAACAGATTTGAGTAATTTGTTTGCACTTTGCCCCCCAAAACCCAAACCCTAAATGCCTGTGTTAGTCTGCCATTGATAGTTTTTGATTGGCGTAGATTATGGCTTCAGAAAGCGCTTCTCGATCGAGCTCCGCGGCCGATTCCTACATTGGCAGCTTGATTAGCTTGACCTCTAAGAGTGAGATCAGATATGAAGGGATTCTGTACAATATCAATACCGATGAGTCCAGTATCGGACTCAGGAATGGTACTGCTTTGTTTTCAGCTCAGTTCATCTGGCTTTTTTATGTTTTCCACTGAATTGGGGTTCATTCTATTTTAGATCTTTTAGCTCGGTCGTTGATTATGACTGAAGATTTGTACATTATCATCACCATAATTATTTCGCCCTTTTTGAACTGAGTTATTTCAAAGGGTTGTGAATTACTGTGTTCTAGGAGGTGGCTTAAATTTCTTATTGTTTGTTGTCTGCTATGGAGAAAGGACGAAGGCCGAAGGGTCTAGTGACAGTAAGGCTGGACGTAGTAGGGTGGGCATATCTACCATGAACGCGATTAATCTCGCAGCTTGTGACTTTTTGCTGTACTGCTTATCAGTGTTTTGAAACTATTGGAAAGTTTTGTCATATATCTGTCATGGTAAAAGGTTTTTGAATTGTGTTTTTTCTGCATGACATATGATTTCTCCCTGGTTATTAACGACAAGTTTTCTTCAAGTTCGTTTGTTCTCTCCCTTGTTGGAGTGGAAAGAATCACAATTATTAAATACTGAATAGTGTGGAAGATAATTGTAATCGTTTTCATTTCTTTGGATAATTTATCACTGGGAAAAAAAATATGAACTTGCAAGTTAAAATCAGAGAACAGACAGAATGGGATGGTGAGGTGAAAAGCTTGTATAGAATTATTTGACTAATTTTACTATTTTTGAGTGTTGATAGAACGTCATGGTGTCGTGTTATTGATGTAGCCAACCCCATCTGATGGGATAAGGCTTGTTGTTGGTGAACTATTTTTAGCTGGTTCCGATTAATTTTACTGTGGTTGAAAATTTCTTTCTTTCTTCTTGTTGCTTGCTTTTCTTTTTTGGGAAGAACTGGACTTTCTTATTTCATCAAAAATATGAAATGATTCCATATCCCTCTTATTGTGTTTATTTTGGAGGGAAAAAAATTAAGAAATAAATGCTTCCAAGGCTTTGTTTCCTTATTTAGGTACAATGCATGAAAACGAGGGCTGATTCCTTCTGTTATCCACCCATGCATTGTCGTTACTGACTTATGCTGCCTGTGGAGCAATGTCTGAATGTTGGACCCATAGGACTTGCAGTGTTGCTAATAATAATATTAAATGCTTCAGTGTGTCACGTGGCGTGCTTCACAACTCCCGATAAATTTATGGCTAAATTTATGGCTAGAATATCTTTTCAGAGATAGAATATTCTTACTACCATTTTTTGTTACTACCAATGTTACTATCACTTTTTCACTGTTATATCAAAATCTTATCTATCTTTATCATTTCTCTCTCCTATTAAGATTCTGATATAACGGTGAAAAAGTGGTAGTAACATCGGTATTAATAAAAAATGGTAGTAACAATATCCGATCCTATCTTTTCAAGTTTGTAATTTTCTGATTTCTCTTTTTTCCTTCTATGATTTCACAGCGTTTCAATACTTCATTTTGTTCATTTTCAAATTTTTTCTATATTTCATGACTTCATCTAGAAAGCGCTTCACTTTTTTCTCAATTTCTAGCACAACCCATTTAGGTTAGGGACCATCAATTATGTTGAATATAAACCTTTTTTTCATTTTCCTGAACTTTTAAACATCAAGTTTGGCACTTTTACGACTAGAGCTTTTGATATGGATTATTATTGTTATTTTGTAGTACATTTTATGTCCGTTCATTGCACTTCAATGTGGCAATTTTCTGTGCATTATATGCCTTAGCTCCAGGAAACCCCTTTCATTGCCCAACATGGCATTGATTGCCATGTGCCATTTTATTCCCTTATGTTCCATCATTCCTGATAAGTAGTTAGTAGTAGATAAATCGCTTGTAAATAATCAAATCTGGATTGTTTTCCAGATTTAATGCTATTTAATACAAATCAAATCTCTCAATAAGCCCAAATTTGTGGCGACTGTCATCCTCCTTAAGTATAATTTATTTTCTTTCCTTTTTGTCCTCTTGTAGCAATGTTGCCGTTAGGATTAAGCATTTTTTATTTCCTTATTTTTCTTCCAATTTTGGTGTGTTACATGGGAGTCAATGCTAGCTTCATCCATGGATTTACATTTGTCTTCCTCCCTTTGTTTCAAGTGAATATTCTACAACAACAACAGCAACAAGCCTCATCCCACATCAAGTGAATATTCTATGATCGATAAAAAAACCATGAGAATTTTCAAGCGGTGACAATATTTCTTGCACTACTACTAATAGAATGGCAGTTTCACTATATCTTATTTGAAAACAGCGGGGAAGTGGACTTGACTCTACTACTAAGGCCCAAAGCCGAGGATTTAACCTAATTACTTAGTGATTAAACATCGTGCCCGCTATTACCGTTGCCACCCAGATTTAATACAATTATATTATTATTGTATTGTGATTTTAGCATAGATAGAGGGGATGTGATTAGATCAGATTTAATTGTGTTTATTCTCCTCATCTTCCCTATATATGGAATCGACTCTCTCTGAATAAAAATCAGAGCTTCTATTGCTCAAAACATGGTATCAGAGCCAGGTTTTGATCCTTGGACTTGTGGGCTATGTTCTTTAGGCAACCAAATTGCAGATGTAACAACAAAGTCCCTGAATCAAGAAAAGTTTGAAGGATTTAATGCAAGCTGGGAGTGATGACATATATTCGCCAACTTGAGGGGAAGTGTTGGAAAGTGGGATGACTCTACAACAAAGGCTCAAAGCCTAGGAGTTAACCTAATTACTTAGTGATTAAACTTAGCGCTCAATAACACTTACAATGTTGTCATCCTATTATTATTGTATCTTGATTTTGGGAGAGATAGAGGGATGTGATTAGATCATATGTAATTGTGTTTATTCCGCTAATCTTCACTATATATGTAATTGACTCCCCCTGAATATAAATCAGAGCTTCTACTGCTCAAAATTACAAAAACCTTGTTTAGATGTCCTAGGGAGGGTTTGGTCTGACACTAGGGGAGAAAGTATTTAGGCCTTTTTTTTGTGTACTAGAAATTGTTTTAGAATTTATTGTCGTTCTTCCAAAAAAAAGGTAATAGTAAGAATCCTTTAGTAGTGTAGTGGTGCGAATCTTTACAGCATTTATGAGGTGACAGTTTTGATTTTTTCCTTTTGCGATCCTTGTACAGATGCCCTTGTGAAGGGTTTTGTGATTGGTCTGACCCTAGAGCAGAAGTCTTGTAGTAAATATAAGCAGCGCCCACCCCCCCCCCCCCCAAAAAAAAAAAAAAGAAAAGAAAACAGCGCACACACACGCCCACACCCAATTTGTCTTTTCTTGCTTACATCTTTATCTAATCTTTTTATTTAGGTGGACTGGCACTGTTGGTATGCTTACCTTGTTATCCCCCAAATTTGCAATATGTGCATGATTCTCTTCTGTCAAGTCAGATGATTGCAGCTTTAATTCTAATAACTTGTTTCAATAATTATTTGTTGTTGGGTCCTTAATATGCTTTTGTTTGTTGTAATTAGCATGGTTGTGACGATGCTTTCTTTTTGTGGGGCAGTGCGATCTTTTGGGACTGAAGGAAGAAAAAAGGATGGGCCACAAATTCCTCCTGTTGACAAGGTTTATGAGTATATACTGTTCCGTGGAAGTGACATCAAGGTATAATTTGTGGAATTTCGGATCATAGCCAAGCACCTTTTTTCCATAGTTGTGATTTTAAGCTCCCAAGGACAATTAATTTGCTAGGTTGTCCTGATCATGTTGAATGCTTAAAAATCTATCTTGGGAAAATATGATTTGTTTCCTTTGAATAACTTGGTCCCAGTTTTGTTCATAACCATACCGGGTCTTTTTGTTTTTATTCTCCAGTATTTATTGTTGTCATCACTGTCTTGTGTTGAAGGTTTAATTGGTTAAGCTTCTAATAATTACAAGAAAACATTCCGAATCATATATGTTGGTAGTGGAGAAAGAAACAATAGAAATCTGATCCAGATTTCCTTTTGCCTTGTAATTTTCATATGCTGCGGACTTTTAATGTCTTGTCAGTGTGTATTTATGAATTAGATCAGTTGAAATATCGGCTGTGCTATCTTTTTGTGCAGGATTTACAGGTTAAATCCTCTCCCTCTCCCCCTATCCAGCCTCCTCCACCAATAAACAATGACCCGGCTATTATCCAGGTTGATTAGATATTTTTTACATACATGATGTGCCAATTTAAGTTGATTGCCTTCAAATAATTTTATCATCTTGAAAAGTGTATGGAATTGCCTTGCAGTCTCAATATCCCCGTCCTGCTACTACATCTACTAGCTTTCCTTCAGCTGCAAGTGGGTCTTTGACTGATCTTAGTTCTCATACCCCACAACTTGGAGTGCCTGGGTCAAATTTCCAAGGGCCACTGCCTTTGTATCAACCTGATGGGAACATAGGGTCATGGGGTCCTTCCCCACCGGCCCCAAGTGCAAATGGTGGCGGGCTTGCTATGCCAATGTATTGGCAAGGATATTATGGTGCCCCAAATGGGCATCCTCATTTACACCAGCAATCTTTACTTCAACCACCACCTGGCTTATCGTTGCCTTCATCTATGCAGCAGCCAATGCAGTATCCTAACTTCCTTACTTCAAATATGCCAGAACTCCAACCATCGTTACTACCTACCAGTTCTAGTTCTCTTAGTGTAATATCTACATCCTTACCGCCATTAAATCTTCCATCAACTTTGCCTCCTGCACCTTCTGCTTCATTAGCTTCTGAAACATTGCCAGCATCAGTACCAAACAAAGCACCAACTGTACTGCTTCCAGCAACCACATTAGCTGCTAACTCACTGGCTCCTATGGCCACATCCAGTGTAGATATAAATGCTATAATGCCACCAGTCTCCAACAAATCCAATGCAGTTTCTTCAAGTTTGCCATATCACACTGCATCTCAATTTGCACCTGCAGTTGTTGGGTTACCAAATACCACCCGTACAGAAACACCTGTCCCTTTGGTAACTCCAGGTCAATTGTTGCAGAGTGGGCCAACATTAGTTTCTTCATCTCAACCCTCACAAACACCCCATAAGGATGTTGAAGTGGTTCAGGTGTCATCAACAGCATCTCAACAGTTGTATGTGCCAGTTTCTTCTGAAACAAAACCCCCAATACTGCCACTGCCAACAACCTCACGGGCCAGTCACAAGGTATTTTTCTCTCTCTATGCATGGACATCAGTAAACTCATTCATAGTTTGGTTTCGCATGTCCTTGTATGTTCGTATATTATGATAGGAATTCTTGTAACTTGGTATATTTTCATCATCTGTGGCTGCTCATGCTCTGAGCTAGTGACTGTTCAGGTCATGAAATTGTGTCAGTTCTGCTTTGTGTTTTCAAATGATTTAAAGTCTAAAGTCTGTTCAGGTGTGATGGTTGGTGGTAGTAAATGCAGAGGAACCTCTGTTTTTGGTTTTACATGCTTGAAATTAACTTATCCCTATCTCATTATTGCATGTATTATTTTTTATCACATCGGTTTAGATTTTCTTTCTGTCATTTCATCAATCTCTTTTCTGATATTTTTTATTTCTGGTTGCACTCTATAGCCGAGTGGAGCTCCCATTCAGACACATCATGGTTATGGTTACAGAGGAGGACGTGGAAGAGGAAGAGCCATGGGGGTACTACTCTGTTTCCTATTTCTTTTGACATAAGTAGGGGTTTCTGACATAATTATTTGTACCAAACCTGAAAACTAGTTGGAAGATTTGGAATTTTTAAGATTTCTGCCATGGTGGAACTTGAAAATTCCCTTCTTGATTAATAGGTTTGACTGTTTCGCTTAAGAATAATCTTATCTAAATCTTGGAAAACGCTGCTGACTTTGAAGTTTTTGCTGCTTTGAGGTTTACGTGCATAAGATATACGATTTTCTTCCTTGTTGATTCTGAGGCAGAACAGTTTAAGTGGGGCATAAAAAATGTTTGATGGATCTTAAAACTTTTTAGAGAGGATGTCTGATTAGGTAAATCTATGACAATGCTGTTAAAGCTAAAAGTTTGAATTTTTACAGGGTTCACGTCCAGTTACAGAATTTACTGAAGATTTTGATTTCATGGCAATGAATGAGAAATTTAACAAGGATGAAGTATGGGGTCATCTTGGTAAAAGCAACAAGTCTCACTCAAAAGAAACGGATGGTGAGGAGAATGTCAGCAATGAAGATGGCATTCATGATGAAGACTATGGTGAAGTACCAAAATTTGAGACCAAGGTACGAATTTTACAACTTTTGTGCAATTTGAGGTTGTCAGTTATTCAGTATGAATAATTACATTCTTGTCATTGCAAAGCTTGATCCTGTTGTTTGTGGTTTCTGCAGCCTGTTTATCAAAAGGATGATTTCTTTGACTCACTCTCAAGCAGTGTGCTTGATCACAATTCGCAAAATGGAAGAAGGACAAGATATCACGAACAAAACAAGATTGATACTGAGGTAATTTCTGTGTTGGTTTTGCTCTGATTATTTTTATGAGGGATTTTTTCTTGAGGGGTGGGGGACTAATGTTTTTTCGTTTTTACTGATTTGTGGTGCAGACATTTGGTGATTTTGTGAGGTACCGTGGTGGTCGAGGAGGGCGTGGTCCTTGGCGTGGAGGTGGTGGTGGTCGTTACCGAGGTGGTTATTATGGAAGGGGTTATGGTTATATGGGAAGGGGAAGAGGACGTATGCCGAGTCGCCCTTAGTTGGCAGTTAAGATTCAAGTTTAGACCATCATAAAGAATGTGAGCGAAGCCCCTGGCTAAAATATTCTCAAAGTCACAAGATTTGTATTTTCTCTGTTTTAGTTTGTCTTCGCTATAAAGGTGACATTTTCCCATTTTGTTATGATAGCTTCTTCTGTTGCCCATAGCCGAATGCACCTGGCTTTTGTAATAGGGTACTGCTACACCATCTTATTTTAGCTTTATTTAGAAGGTAAAGTTTAGAGGGTCAGCTTTGATGCAACAATAAGATTACTGCCATATGACCTTGAGGTTACAGATTCAAATCTTGAAAGCAACCTCTTTGATTGTGGGAGTAATGTTCAGTACATCTATTCTTCTTCAGACCCCATCTGGTGAGAGCTTTGTGCAATGGACTCTCTTTCTCTCTCTAAAGTTTAGTGCTACAGCTGTTTAATTTACGTCTATAAGCAATTTAGTTTTTTCTTCTTTTTTTTTTGGGTCTTCAACCGAAAAAACACACACAAAAAAAGGAGTCTAGTTGTCTATTTCAGATATGCTTATTTTCATTCTCTGCACTTGCAAATGACATTGGCAGTTTAATTCTTAGAGTCATATTTGTAGATTGGGGAATATAATCATGGGTAATTCTATGGAGTATTTGATATGTTAGTTTTATTAGTTTTTGGAAGCCACTTTTAATTGTTCTATAAGCAAAGAAGGACCCTTTGTTTTTACTGCAAAATAGTGATATAATGTTTTAAAATATACAAGTTATTGTAAGGTAAATTGTATTTCTTACCAAAAGGTTGGTGTGATCATATTTACTTTTAAACATTACATTACCAAACATAAGCATTAAATAATATATCTTGCCTAATATTATTTTATATGCGGTTAAAGTATACTTTTAGTCTTTTAAGTTTACATAAGATATATTTTTGGTCCCTTAACTTTATAAAGTATACTTTTAGTCCTATAATTTTAACACTGTTAATTTTGCTAACGAAAAATGCAAATTCAAGTGATGACGGTGTAAATTTAAATGATAATTGTGTAATTAAATGTTATTAAATTTAAATTTAAAATATGAGAAAATTGAAGAATATATAAAATTTGTTTACTTAAATGGTATTAGTCATCACCTGAGTTTGCTACGTCAGCATTTTCCATTAGCAATATTAACGGTGTTAGCGTTTTAAGACCAAATGTATAATTTAAAAAGTTAAGGGACCAAAAGTATGTCTTATATAAAATTTAGAGGACTAAAAGTATACTTTAGCCTTTTATATACCAAGTTACCAAACATTCGAGAATTTAAAGTTTAATCAAACTTCGTTTATTAAAACTTATATGCAATACCATAGCCTCTGAAAATAGCATCTATAATGTGAATCTATTACTTGGAGGAACCAGCATTCGTAGGAGCAGGGAAATTTTCTCCATGGAACATGATAGGTAAAGCAAAATCTTAAGTCCAACTTTGAAATAAAGGGAGGATTGGAGATAAGTTGAATTTATGTTTTTTTTAGACTCATTTTTTTTAATTCAATTAATTAGTTGTTTAAATAATTGCAATCACAATATTGCCCACTATTTTCATTCCAAGCCAAGTTTAGTGTGTGTTTGGATTAGTTATTTTAAGTCATTTGAGTATATTATTTTTGTATCCCACCCAGTTCACTAAAACCTTTGGTTATTGATTAATCCGGATTTCACCATGTGTCAGGCCCACAGTTGTGGGTGAAAAGCTCCTAACACCATTTTCTTCATTCCACGCCTCAAACCGAAGACATGATGAAGGAAGAGCAAGTCCCTTTCCACTTGCTCCCAATGAATATTGGTGATTTGAGTATACTATTAAGCATCTAAGCATCTACTGTAAGCAAGAATCAACATTCATTCAATGGCGTCCAAGACATTAAAACTTTTGTATGGAAATGGCAACATGCAAACATGTTAATAATATTTGATAAAACCAAAAGCATGTGAGAGTTCTCCTTGTACTTCTACTTGCAAGTGGCAACTAGGACTCTTCTGGGAGGAAGGGAAGGTCTTCTTCCATGGAGGAGAGCTAAGTTATCAAAGAAGAGAATGTCTCCTTTTTGCCATTTGAACTGTATGCTTTCTTCTTCAATGATCTCTTCACATCTCTTCACCACTTTCTCTGCAATCCCACTCCCATCCGCCATTGTTGCCGAGCTATGCTCCTTGCCGTACATCCCGACCACCGTGTTAAACCACATTCTTCTTCCTTTTCTCCCTTCGAACACCTTCGTTAATGGCCTCGGCCCTATTATCGTCTTCACTCCTCCGTTGGACAACCACTCTAACTCCATCCCTAATGCTCTCGCTCTGCACAAAGTTTCCAAAAGTTCATGTTCAAAGTTCCTTATGTGCGTATGGATATTTTCCACGTACACATATCATTTGTTTGCAAATGGGTTAGTGATCAAGTAGAGTTAGTTATTAGTTATTTCTCATTCCTTCAATGCAAGTCTTAGACTAATCAAATAAGAACTTCATTAACTAACAAACCAGTTTTACAATACAACTGATAAACTAAAGGTGATTTGACCTAAATCTAAGAAGAGGATCTTTGTTAACTACCTTCTACCAAGGTTATTAAAACCAGACCGATTACTGAACCGGTCAGGGTACTGAGTTAAAGGTTAGTGGGTCAGACCGGAGTCAAACCGGAGCTAAACTGGGACTAAACCAGTGGAAAAATGAAAATTTCAGGATTATTAATATAAAATTATAAAAAAAAATGATTTTATATTGTTTGGAAAAGTGAGAACTGTGATATGACCTACACAGCCTAGTTCTAATTTCTCAAGCCAATTTCTCAGCCTAGTTCAATTAGGTGTACAACCCTTTCACTTGAAAAGCAAGATTTTGAAATTTTTTAAAATTTTTGAATTTGAATTGGGAAGGCATTTTAGGTATTTGGGTATTTCAGAAAAGCAAATTCTCCTCCTCCCTCTCACTTTTGCCCATCTCGTCCTCCTCTCTTTCCTCACTACCCTCCCTTTTCATTCTATTCTTCCTCTTCTTCATCTTTCTTATACTCCTCAAAATCTTCTTCCATCTCCTCTACGTCCATATCATATTCTTCTTCTTCTCCATAGGTGGCAAGATTATTAGGTGATTCTTCAGATTTGGGTTTCAAATGAGTGAGAGATGGCTTCAAATCTCTTCAGATATGGGTGATTCTTCAGATCTAGGTTTCACCCCTTTTTCTTCGTTCCTTCTCTCTTGTCCATCTCCTCCCCTCTCTCTTTCTCCTCCTCTTTCTACGTCTCGCAAGTTTTAGGCAACCAAAAAAAAAAAAAAAGTCTGAAGCTCTGTGACCCCGGTTTCTATGGTTTTCCAGACCGGCTTCACGGCCGGTTCGCCGATTTTCAGTTTGAACCGGCCGGTCCAGTCCGGGTCTAATAACCATGCCTTCTATAGTTGAGACTCTACATCTTACACGCTTATCTATAACGAGGTCCCTCTTTATATAAAATCCTAAAATGGCTAACAAACTAATTGTGATTAAATAAGTATAGTAGATCACATATCCCCATCACTAAGGCTCTTTTCTATATAAAGGTTATATCTTTCGGATGTGAGCGATACAAATTGGGCAGGGGTAGGTGCCGACCCTAAAAAAATCCCCCTTCCCAAATATTTTTTTCATGCTTCTTTTGATTATTAGATTTTACATAAAATGAGTGGTATTTTGATATCTTATGAGCAAAAAATGAGTGATTTTCAATTTTTTTTTTTATAATTTTCCAAAGATTTAACACTCTTAGTGAAAAATTCATCTACCTCATTATTTATGTTTTCAATTGATTTAATAGTTGTCATAGTATTATTGAAGTACTTCATCCGTCTTAAATATTTAAGGGAAAATCTCAAGAAAATATTATTTGAATTTTAAAACCTTAAAGAAGTGATTTCTTAATAAAAAGAGTTGTTAATTGTTTTATTATTCTTGTTAATCTTATTATTGTTGTTAAGAAGATTTTAAAGATTAAGTAGTATTTTTCTCTCATTTTCCCAAATATAGAAGTTAGACAAATAGTTTATTTTGATCCTAAATATAAGACAAATATAAGACGTGTTTTAGCCAACTTTGTATTTTAAATTTATAATTTTTTTTTCAAAACGATTTCTATAAAAAGCTACTTCCAATGCACATGATTAAACGTGATAATATAAGGAAATCAACACAAATAAGTGAAATAACTAATTCAAAAAATTTCTTAATATTTATAAATTAGTTATGTAGATAATATGACCTATATAATAATGAATTGTTAGTTGTAAAGGAGGATAGAGAGGTACCTGATCTCAGCGAGCTTGGGATCAGAAGTAGCAAAAGCATCCTCCCAGCCACGGCCTCTCATGGATGAAGAGTCATTCTTACTGAGAGCAGTGAAAGAGTAAGAGAGAGCCTTCTTCTCCATCTCTTCGACCGCTTCCGGAAACTCCTCCACCATCCTCTCTGTCACTCTGAAGCTTGGCACAAATGGCGTCTCTCCTCCTTCCGGCGGCGCCACCTCACAGAACAGTATCACTTTCTTTGGATATTCCTTCATCTGCAACCTCACGTACACACACAAGCACACCATTAATGTTTAAAGAGAGAACACAATCTCAAAAGAAAGAAATAGGAGAGAGATGCATATATATACCAGAACCATTTCATGGTGAAAGTAGATGAACTGAGAGAGGGGACCTTCATTCGCAGTCCAGACTCTGTTGTAAACATGGGTACGAGGAGCGGGTCCCACGTAGCGAATATCTTCCCAACCAAAGGTTTCGATGATTTCATTGAAGTCCTCAGCGTTGTTTACTTGGAAGCCTCGAACCAGAACGGCACTCTTCTTCTCTATCATCTCCTCCAACCATTCTATGTTCTTCTTCACCGCCATCACCAACGTTTTCAGGTCGCTCTTGTTGTCCTCCTCCGCCGCTGGTTGTAACACCATAGGCATGGTTTCTCCATCCACCACCTTCTCTCCCTCGCACTTCCCCACCTTAAAATATTCTCTCCAACTACTCTCCATCTCTCTCTCTCTCTCTCTTATTTTTGGCTGGGTTTAGCTTCCAAAGGCTCATATATATATAGTTTTTTTTTTTTAAAAAAACTATTCAAAGTAAAACATTACATATGAAAGGCAACAGAAAAAGTATAGACTTGGATATAATCCTAAATTAACCAAACCTGTTAAGCTTTAAAACTACTTGGACAAACACCTAATGTCATTAAGTAACCAGAGTTAATATATATATGTGTGTGTGTGTGTGGTGGTATTATATAGGGTTGACATTTGTTATATTTGCCCATTTTTTTTAGTAGATTCTGTAGAATATGATTGAGGTGCGTAATTAAACATGCGCAGACATAACTCTATTCTAGCTAGCTATAGGTATCTATATAAATGTTTCTTCTTTTATTGCAGTCCTATTCATTCAGATTAGTACATGTCATGTTAAATTTTTATTTTCTATTCAATCTATTTAGTGAAAAATTGTAAAAAGAAATGCAAGCACAAGAATTTCTTGAAAATTCTCTTATAGGCATTATATACGGATATGATATCCGATTAGATAATATCTGTGTATCAATTTATGTTTAAGGGTTTACATATACTAATAATTGCAGTTATAATTAAAATATGATTTTTTTTTCTTGAAAAATTAGTTATCTTTCAATTTGGATTTTCTTATCTCATTAGAAAATTGAAGAATCATGGATAGTTAATGGTTCCAATTTGTCCTGAATTATATTTATGTGTGTGTATGTATATCTATGTATGGTGGTATTATATCGGGTTGACATTTGTTATATTTTGGGTTCACAAGATCGATTTGTTGTCTTTTGGGGGAAAAAGTTGACTGTATGAGAAGTGTCAAATTAAAAAATAAAAAATTTCTTCGCATCCGAATTTACTTAATTTGATTATATTTAAAACGTTAATTTAGCTAATATGATATATATTTTCATTATTGTTGATAGAACATTAAAGTGTAAATTAGGAAAATATTCTCAAATATAAAAATATATTTTATATTTAGAAACAATACCACCTTCTTAAATATGTTTTATAATAAAGGACGAGAGAGTATTAAACATAAATGAATCTTTTAAAAAAATCATTTGGAAAGAGACATATGTTAGTAAACGTAGAATCAAATATTGAAGGATTCATCTTCAGAGGCTACGGACGTATATCTTATTGTATCACTCAACACATTTCTCTTTGAAAGGGTACGATTTATAAGGGGGAAAATTAATTAATTAATTAAAATATTTACTACATGTACTTTTTTTAATAAATTCTCTCTCATTTGCGTCATTGCGAGTGTCATCTTTAATTAATTAATTAATTTTTTTTATATTATAATTTATTTATTTATTTTTTTGATACTAATTAATTTATTTATGGCAGATAGCGAAAGTATCTTTAGTTCAAATGGACTTTTCTGAGGAAAAAAAAAAGGACTTTGGATGCCTTTTGAACTGCTAAATGTCATATAATCTACAAACCATTAGGTATTGACAAAAACTGAGGGACAAGCCCAGAAAAATAGCATATATAATCAATAATTATTTTCCCGATTTTCATTAAAAAATAATTAATTATCCTTGTAAATTCCATCCTAGATAGAACTTCATAACTATTAAAATATTCAGGTTAAAAAAAATACTAACTATTAAAATATAGAACTTTTGGCTTAATTCTTTGTATTTTTACTATTAAGTTCATTAACAGAAGCGTATATACACACACCCATCAAATGATGTTGAGTTGTAAAAATTGTATATTTACTTCCCGAATAAATTAAAGATATAAATCTTTGCCAGCAAATGCATTTATTTGGAATTTTGACTTTTGAAGAAGCAACGAGTTTGTTTAACTGGAAGATCAGAAGAAAATTACCCAGATTATAGCTACGATATTATATGATGAATTAATTTAATAAATTTAGACGGCAAATATTTTTTTTAAAATAAAACAGTAACATCAAGAAAGTAAATATTTCTGTATTTAATATCTCTATGTTGACAGGGACAATTGAAAAATATGCAATATGACCAATCCTCATTTGTTCAATTTCGTTTTATTAGTCATTGTCACCACCTTTATGTCTTTATTTAGTTACATTAATACATGACACTTGTCAAGCTAAGGGACTAATCATCTGCCTATATGTTACTTGCTTGGACACTAATGCTTTGAGTTGCTCACAGACATTGGCATGAGACAGCTGCCATAATTAATTAAGCTAAAATTATTAAATTATTAAAGGAAAATTAGTAAAAAGTCCCCGTTTAAAAATGTATTGGTCACAAGTACCTGAATTTGAATACTGATACTTTTTATGTATGAAATCTTGCATAATAGTATATATATCAAGTCCTTCTAACAAATAAAATTTTTTAAAGAGGGATTTTTTCACCGATTTCACCAACAGAAATTTGAATTTCAAGACAAAAAAAGAATAAACTCTTGGGCTGAACAATCAGAAGTCATACCCTATCAGTTCCTCCAGTCATGGAAAAACATATGCATTTTATTCAATCAGATTAAGTATCAGTGGGCTAATATCAAAAAAAGTATCAGTGGGCTCTTCTTCCTTGGCATAATCACTTAATCATCCCCAAACATGAAGCATCTTCTCATGGGTGAGAAAGGAAAAGAGAGATCACTTTTGGGTCACAGTAAAGTAACTAGAAGATTTCTGTCAATGAATTTGGCTCCACCAACCTTTCCTTGAATTTCTCGTGGCAGAGGAATGGCGCGTCTTTGATCACCTGCCTCGACCAATAGTTCGGACCCTCCTCTATACTGCATGCATAAAGCCCATGCAATTAGCAATTTAGCAGCACGACTATGTCACATCAACTATGTAATGAAGAGATTTATATCAAGAGGAGAATCACAATATCACTATGACAACTTTCAAACTAAAATTATCCCATACATTTGAATTCGGAGCATTTATTCTTCTGAAGGGATGTCCATAGTTCAGAAAGCAATCCTCAATTACCCACAAAGAAGCATATAAAAGCTCTTTTGAATTATTTTACTCTCCTACCACTTTTAATCATCCTCAGATACATGGGAATTAAGGCTAATTTGGGAACTAGCAATAGGAGTAACATGCATGAGTATTTTAGGAAATACATGTGTACTGTCTATTATTACTATTTTTTCTTATCAAAGTGTACGTCTATTAATCTATTATTATACACGGGATTATGCATATGAAATGTTCAGAAGGGAATCTATTTTTTGGCATAGTTTTGATGTTTCCACCATGTCTCGACTGGGATCATTAAAAACTTCTTTTGAGGTTTTACTCTCCTATCATTCTTTATCATCCTCTGGCATATGGGAATTAAGGGTAATTTGGGAATTAGCAGTAGGAGTAATAGGAAAAACGGGAGGGGTGTTTTAGAAATTAGATGTGTACCTCATTATTATAAATGGAGGGATGGTGCGTATGAAATGTCTAGAAAAGAATCAATATATTAGCCACTGTGGTTCTAACATGCATCAACTGGTATAAACAAAACTGATTTTTGAGGTTTTACTTTCCTATAATTCTTTATCATCCTCCATCTACGAGCAATTACCAATAAACTTAAAAAAAATTAAAAACTGGCATGAAGAGAGTGGTAATAATGATCACAAAAGGATTTTAAAAATATCACTTACTTGGTATAGCTTGATCTCTGATTTGTCAAAACCAGGCATGAAGAGAGTCACTACTTTTCTCTTTGAATCAAATTTAACAGGCAGCGTAGTATTGCTGTGTTGGCTTGCAAATGATGTCAGAAGATGCCTAGCGTCTTCATTGACACTGTCCTGTAGAATTCGGTTCCATGCTATTGGGCTATTCTTCATAGCCATGCTTGAGATGAAAGCAGAAGGCAAGGGTGAAAAAATTTTCTTCACTCTATCCATTGATTCTGCATTCAGCTGCTGAGAGGTGACACCAAAAGCACCAGAAACCAGTCCACCAGCTTGGATTGTACAACCCCAATATCGTAATGCAGAACTATCAGAGGTTGGATTGTTTGGATCCATCACAAGGAAGCAACCAAATCTCTGTGGGTTTGAGAAGGCAAAAGAGCCTCGCTGGACATGGCATAATCAATACTGGTGTTTGCATTAAGGTGAAAAACGTGAATTAGATAACATTTACTCTTATGACTTACCACCAGCAGTTCATCTAAAAAGTCCCATATTTCTGCACTCATTATCCCGTCAAAATAGGGTCTGTTGCCACTAATGCTCATGGCCTCGTCCACAAGTCTCAGAAGTGAAGGAGCAGCCAATCTCCCAAGGTCAGTTTTCTCAGCCAAGTGGCGCAAGTATTTCAAGTACAATCTGCAATTTCACAACGTCAAAACCAAAGGTAGTGAGCAGAGGCTGCATGTGTTTTCTGTGCAGGGGGGGGGGGGAGGTGGGATTCCAAACCTTGCTTTGCTGGTTGCACCTATCATACGCAGGGTTTCCTCGCTGCTAATACCATCATATATTACGACATCAAATTTTTTTGGTTGGTTCTTTGGTTCTGTAATCCCCAAGAATCCAACAAGCCTCTCGATTGAATATGCTGAAAATATTGAGTCCAAGCTCTTCTCCAACAATCTATTATGATATATAGAAAGGAACAGAAGATGGTTCCACAGAAAAAGTTTAATAAATGAAAATTATGTTCATCAAATATAAAGACATAATTTTAGTAGAAAACAAATTACATACCCACCCCTCCGAGGGAGCCTTGTAACAAATTAAGCTTGGCATCAGCTTGCTTCAAACGATTTAGAGGTTCAAGAAGCATCTGCACTAATAAAGCAACAACAGAGTCGAAAGTCGTCAAATCCAAAAAATTAATGAGATGACATATTTAAAGGAAGGAAGAGGAGCAAAAGACATACTTTAGTTGTTTTCAACCTAACAGCTGAAAGGTTCTTGTCGCATTCCACTTGGGAATTTCCAATCTTACAGTTGAGAAGATAGTCAGCGGTGGTGTCTTGGCTATGTATAACTAAGCATGTATTTAGTCCAGCCATTGCATAATGCTGAAAACACATGAGAACAGGAAAAGAGAGGTTAACTACATTTCCTTTGCTAACACAGAAGAGTTTGAATTTCACTACAACCGCATTTTTAGTTCTGAGGTCTACAATGGATACCGAAAGAGGAGAGCAAAAGGAAGATAATCATGGAAAACTATCTTAGACAGTGTTCTTTCTTATTTTGTATGCACTAAAAAATATCTCCCATTCATGGGTTTAAATATAGTATAGAAAGGTTATTTGGCGATGGATAGGCAGTGAGGCATTTATACATAACAACCAGTGGATTGTCACAGCAGTGTGAAGTCCTTGTGAGCTTCAAATCCAAACTTAAAAAGCAAAATTCCAGCTTAATCGAAAATCATAACTGGTTCCAAAAGGGCTCTTCCTTCTATCCAATAAATCAGAAAAAGCATCGACATTACAGCACTGCAAGTATTCCACCTTGATAAATTTCCCCACAATATCGCTAACAACTGACATTTTCTATGACTGCGCTTAAACCCCCACTATAGTTTAGAAATTTCCAACAGCAAATTATTAGTTTCGCTCGCCCAAAACTCAACTAGAATCTGACCAAGGTACCACTCCTGCATTCTAGGTTCGGAAATCTTCATAAACTCAACTACATTCTCTACTAATTCCAAGTTTCCCCATAATCTAGTCGATGCAGTAAAAGCCAATCTGAAATCGCACTAGTGTTAACTACAAATCAGAATCATTCTCAAAATTGCAGCTTAAATTCATTATACACATAAATCGAACCTGAGCGGCAAAAACAGCAGCGGTGGTCTTGCCAGAGCCACCTTTTCCAAGAAACGTGATCAATTTTGTTGATTGTTCAGATGAACTGGAAGTGGTGATAGGGTCCGAAGAAGCGGCCATAGCCAGAGATGGAACCCTTAGCCGCGAAGGAGGCTGGTAATGTGCAATGGGTATGGGAATTCCAAGTAGCAGCGGACTACAGAGTGAAGAAGCCATGAATTTTGCTGCAAATTCTTACAAGTTTCCGCGATTCAAAAACGAACAAAGACGCTGCATTATCGACGGCTCCAAACTCTTACAGCTAGTTGTTGAATCATTGAAGACGCATCCAAACTCTTACAGCTAGTTGTTGAATCATTGAAGATTGAGGACGCTTTTTTTTTTTTTTTTTTCCTATTTTTGAACTGATTTCAAGACGGCTTTTAGGGAGTGTTTGGTAGAGACCCTTTCGCAAATAATCCAAACACACATTTAGGCGAACGTGCTTTGATTACAAGAAATAATTGACTAATTTTATTTTTAAAAAAGAAAATAAAGAAAAGTTTGAATAATCGAAACCTCCCTATATTTTAATTGCTATTGATTTGGTGTTTATAGTTTCAAAACATTAAAAACAATTATCCTAATCGATGAAGCACCATGTATTTTCATAAACGAAAATACTTGAATAATCTATTATGTCAAGTTTTTTCATAACCCATGGTTATTTGTCTTATTTATTTTACATGGATTTATATTTAAATGATAATATTTAAAAAATTGGACACATGATCATTTTTAATCGGAGAATTTGATATAATAAATATAAAGAATTTGATCTAAATATTATCCTTTCACACATAAAAGGCAAATTTCCAATTCAATAAAAAAAAAGGCATTTCTAAAGTATAAGAGTTTAAGTAAAAGGATAAAGATTAAATCTATTTGTTTATATTTATTAGGTTGAACTTTACAATCAAATATTGTCATATACAATTTTTATTATTAATAATAGGGCAATAGAATTTTGAAATTTTATTCATATGAATTACTGTTATTAAAAAAAAATATATGTGGTAAGATTTAATTGGGGAATTAAAATAAATAAATGTAAGGAAATTAATATAAGTTTTATTGGCAAAAAATAATATATAAGTTTCGTCTAGATAGAAATTGGATGCAAGAGCCAAACAATTTCCAATCCAAGAGAGGGGACTAGATTTCAGTGAGATATGGTGGATAGAGGTGGGAATCAGGGCCGGCCTGTGAAGGGCCAAGGCCTAATAGGGCCGGCCCTCCAGGGTCTGGGATAAGAAAAACCCCTGTTTTTCAAAGCCCGGCTTGAGGGCACCAAGGCCAGGGCCAGCCCGCAGGGCCGAGAAATCACTATTTCAGATTTTAACTATTTTTCCTCTGATTTTTTCCCGCAGGGCCCGAGGGCACCGGAAAAACATGATTAATAAAATATAACAATTAAAGTTTTAATTTATCAAATAAACGTTATCGATATTAGCATCTAAGCAAGACAATTACACAAACTACTATTCAGAAAGCAAACTACTATTTAGAAATGAAACACATATAATATTGAGAAGCGTACCATTACGTAAAGTTGGTATGATGACTACACATTGTCAATTGACATCATCTTCACTATTATCATCAACATCCAATATATTTGACTGTGTTTCACTAGCAACAGTAAACTTTGCTTCATGAGTAAAGATATCGTGAATTTTTTCACCCACATCATGAATACATTCATAATCTGCATCTACAACAAATGAATAAGGAAGATCATAAATCATAATTATAATGTATTTGGACTTAAATAGATAAATAATTCTATAAGACTATAACATACAAAATTCATATAAATTAAAATTAGTGAATTGCCATCATAAGTGAATCCATGCATCCAATTACGAGTACAAATAAGGGCTTGAACATTAGACGGAAGAATGGAACTTCTATATTTTGTCAAAACACGAGAACCAATGCTGAAAGCTGATTCACTGGCTACTATAGTAATTGGAACACTCAGAATATCAGTTGCCATTTTTGAAAGAATTGGAAATCTTGGTTGATCGTTCTTCCACCAGTTTAAGACGTCCAATTCTTTCCAATTATCAGGCTTAAGTATTGGTTCTTGTAAATAAGTTTCCAATTCAGACTTGTTCATAGAAGAATGATTCATACTCGCATAAATATCTTCATAATCCTACATAATAACAAAACATCCAAGTAAATACTAGTTGAGCACCCAACAAATTCAATTGAAATGAAATTAAAACATACATCAAATGCATTGTCAAAGGCAGTCACTGAAGAACTTGAGGTATGAGAAGAATGATGGGTTGGCAATGTTGAAGATCTAGTGATTGATTCAAGATTTGAAGATGTCCCCACATTCAAATATTCATTGAAAATCATATTCAGCTTGCTCCTAATATTGTCAACTTTCTTATCACAAGTCAAAGGGTCAATCTTTCCATAGAAATATTGTATAATGTTGAACTTCCATCGAGGATCAAGAACCACTGCAACTACAAGAATGATGCTATAATTATGCCAATACTTGTCAAACTTCTCCTTCATTTTCACAGACATCTCTTGAATCACTGGGTCAAGGCTCACCATATTTGTAGTAAGCAATATCTCAATTTTTGATATTTGCATAAAATATGAATTGGAAGTTGGATAAGACGACCCTGAAATCAACCTTGTGATCTTCTCAAATGGCCTCAAGAAATTGCACATTGCATCTGCCCTATTTCACTCATCTTGTGTTAGAGCAAACTTGAAGGAAGTATCATCTAAAGCCATCTTTGCAAAAGCACATCAATATTTAAGACCACTCTCAAGCATTGCATAAGTGGAGTTCCATCTAGTGACTACATCTAATCGCAAGCCCATTGAAGAGTCAATGCCACCAACTTGTTGTACACATTGCTTGACAAGATTCATCTATGCCTCAGAGACCTTCACATATTTAATACTCTCTCTAAGCTTATTTAACGCAGAACTTGTTACTTTTAAGCCCTCTTGAACAAACAGATTGAGGATGTGGGCACAACACCTTACATGGAAAAATTCTCCATTACAAACCAAACTAAAGTTGTTTTGCAATAGTAGCCTGTCTTTCAATAAGCCTTGCAAATTATCATTTGCAAATGCATTGTCTAGCGTAATTGAAAATATTCTATCATCAATCTCCCATTCTTTCAAGCAATCAAACACTTTCCTAGACATTTGATATCCAGAATGTAGAGGCTCCATCCTACAGAAGGCAAGTATCTTACTGTTTAATGTCCACTTTTCGTCAACAAAATGAGCTGTCAGGCATATATATCCTTCAGAAGTCACATCAGTCCAACAATCAGATGTCAAACATATTCTACCAATACTGTTCTTCATTTTTTGTTTCAAAATATCCCTTTGCTAGCGAAAGAATTTCTGGACATGAACTGTCATTGTTTTTCTAATGACAAGCCTCACATCAAGATTCAATGTCTTTAGTAATTCTTTGACCCATTTATATTCAACAAATGAATAAGGATGATCATGTTCGATTATGCACAAAGCAATAATATCCTTAATACGCTGATGATCAAGTTTCCTACACCACATTTTGCCTTCTTTAACCAACATCATCACTCCAATATCCTCCAATTTATCTAATCTCTTACAATTCTTAATATGATGATTTAGATGTGAGATACCTTTGTTCCCTCCCATAGCAAAATTATTTCCACAACCATGACACTGAGCCTTAACTACCCCTTCAATTTCAACTTTACTAAAATATCTCCACACATCATAACTCAAATGTCTTGCCTTCTAAGGCTTTGATTCATCAGTCTCTTGAAGAGAAGATTCCTTACGCTTAACCGTCATAGATGATTCATTAGTCTTTGGAGTTTTTCCTTCTAAATTTTGTGATGAAGACATTAGGCTACATCAAATATTCAAATTGATATAAGCCCATTTGTGAATGACATAAGGCTGAACAATGTTGGTTAAATCATTAAGCATATGAAAAAAAGGCTACAGATCGAGAACCCAATTGAGAAAAAACAGACCAATCATCAAACAATTAACCCAATGCTTGCTTTCAACTCAAAAACAGAATTAGATATACATACTTCGTACATTTCCAGGGAAAAATAACAGGTAGATGCTCCAAACTAAATATGTTACTTTTATTGTCATGATCCAAAATCAAATAGACCGTGAATTCGTTGATGAATACAAAAATTCTAATGCAAAGAACTGAGCAATAGGCATTAAGTAAAACAGAGTATACACAATCAAAACGAATTGAATCCAAAAACACAAATCAAGAAACACAATGAGGCATTGAGTAAATAATCGATGCTAAAATTAAACAGACCCTCAATGAGAATAGCTCAGTAATCGATGTTAAAATCAAAACGAACTGAATCCAGAAACACAAATCAAAAAGAAAATAAAATCGAATTAAGAGAAGAAAAGAGGAAAGAATCGGAGTAACCAGTGAGGCTATGAGTGACGAACGGCCGATGAGGAGGAACCGAGGAGCGAAGTGAAGAACTAAGGACTGAGACTGAGTTTTTTCCTAGGGCAATGAGAGCTGAAGTCGTGCGACTTGCTGCATCTGAAGATTATTGAAGAAGAAGAACCCTAAGCCACCCATGCCTCGCATTCGACAATCGACATTGAGGAGGAGTGGACCACCGACGGCAACAGGGTGATTTGGCGAGTGATCGACGATGACAGGGCGAGTGACCGACGACGAGAGCATGAGAGGCTGAGAGAGGCTATGATGCGAGTGCGTGAGAGACTAAGAGACGAGAGTGTGTTCGATTTTTTCTCCAGAGAAGAGAGGAAGAAGAGAGTGGCCGAGTGGGTCTGTGGTGTCAGTGTGAAGATCTGAAAAAAATAATAAATATTTGATTCTTTATTTTTTTAGTCACTAAGACCAGATGGACCAAACTGGGCTGAGGCCTGAAAGGCTGAGTGGGCTGGCGCCAAGCAAGTTCAGTTGTCCAAAACCCCAACTTAAAAAAAAAGTATACAGTAACAGGGCTTAACGGGCCGGCGACTCTGTAGGGCCAGCTCTGCAGGGCCAATTTTGTTTATCTCTTATAATTTTTTAGAGGCCGGCCTGACGAGCTCTACCCAATTTTCCGGCTCTAATGGTGGATATTTTGTGCAAGGTAATGTTTATTTCAAAAGTAATAGTACTAATGTATTTTAATTATATTAATTAGTATAAGATCCATGCTAAACATGGTGGATATGTTCATTGATCTTGTCACCTATATATTTAAATCTATTAATTCTTTCTATCCATTTTACCATTAAACTCTATCGGTGTAGTCATTAAGTCCATTGAATCATAAACTTTATTTTCTTTGTTTTTCTTCTATCCGTCAACCCCCCGGGGCGGCGCCCCGGCGCGCACGCCGGCAACCACTTTTTAGCTTAGACTTTAACCATGAAAAAGAGACAAATTTTATATTCTTTTTTTTTATTATTTTATATAGACGATTGCATATTTAAAAATTAAAATTGGGTAGTTGGGAAATTAATTTCCATACAATCATTAAGCACTAAGATCCTAAGATGAGGAGGACACAAATAATAGAAAGAAGTCTTTGGAAAAACCTTCATTTGCAACACTATCGACCACTTGATTTTGATCATGAGATATATGGTTAATATGTAAATTCCTTTTATTCCTCATGAAGCATTTAATATGAAAAACAACAAGACTTTGTGTTCCATCACCCTCCACTTCCATCAGCATATGAACAAGATTGTTTGAATCAGGTTCACAAATAACCTTCATGAACCCCTTGTTCTAAGCTAGCTGTAATCCTTTTAAAAGCACTCATTCTTCTGCTTCTTAAGGACTGCAATGCCCAGTTCACATGAAAACCCAGCTATCCATATACCATAATAATTTCTAATAACTCCACTACAGCTCGCTCTGCTCCCATTTGAAGATATGGCTCTATCCACGTTAACCTTAACCCATTCACACGATGGCCTCTGCCAACCTCTGGTAATTCGTAAATTTGAATTCTCCTCCATCAACTAAGTTCCTTCATACATGTAGAAACGTCTCAAGTGTAAATCACTGTAGCTGGGTCACATTCTATATTCTACATATACTTTTTTTTTTTTGTTGCTGATCCAGTCCAGAGTTTCGCTCTAACTAATCCGGATTTGACCAGTGTCGCACATCTGATTATGGTGGGTGAGTCTTCCAACGAGATTTTTTTACATTTATAAGACTCGAACTTGAGACCTTATTTAAGTGACACAAGCCGCATACAACTTGTGCCAACCCCCATTGGTTACATATACATATTGCCCTATAATATACTAGTTATTAGGGAAAAAGATTAGCCCATCAACACCACTGGGCAGCCTCATCTAGAAATTCCAATGATAAAAAAAATAACAACATGAGCCCGCTTGTTTAACAAAAATCATTTTTTTTTTAAAAAAAAAAATCAAATTGTCTATGCTTTATAAGACAAAACTACTGTTACATATTTATATTTTGAATAATCCCGCTTTATTTATCCACTATTATTGTCCAAATAGGCTTCCATAAGTAAATTCCACTCTTATGCATTCCATGGAATCTAAAATAAGGCATGGTTTATTTTAGACTCTGTGTAATGTATTAGCCTAGGGCCTGTTTGGTTTACTGGTTCGTGTCATGGGAACATGATATAATGGCAAATCAAGGCCCTATTACCAGTGTATGTAATGTTTGTTTTTTTCTTTTTAAAGCATGGTAATTTGGATTGCACAATTTTATGGGTATCCCTTTTCATAGGTACCCTATAAAATGGTGATTACCAAAGAAACATAAGACAGTTGATATTATATCCAGTCCTTAATATAAAATATCGTATATCCGTTGACTTATTTGAAGATTAAAAAAGCTAAATAAATTACTTAAAAATATTTATATTTATTATTTCTCTCTAAATTAATTTACTTGTAGCTTATAACATAATATAAAATCTAATGATATACATAACTATTTCAACGAGGTCATATAACATATACTATAATTAAATGATTTATATAGCTTCTTCAATCTTTTCAAAAAAGTCAAATAGTCCTTCATAAAGGACCAATGGTAATATTATTAAATTCAGACTGCATTGCATTTTCAGTGTTGAACTTGAGAGTTCATCCAAACATGATAATATTGTCACTAAGGCCAATTCTTACTACTGTTCATGTGGCTTATTTCACACACATGTGTGTGTGTGTGTTGATTGCTTGCGTTACAAGGTGGAGATAATGGCGAACACAGTACCAATAAATAATGCCTTGTTCATTTTCATGCTCAATCCAATTCCAATTATTCCATGCAGGTGTGTCATTTGTGTATTAAATCCATGAGATATAGGATATTCTTACTACCTCTTTATCTTACTATAATTTGACTATCATTTTCTTTCCGTTAGATCTATTATTTAATCAAACGGTCCTGATTTACTCTACTTAAAACCTTTTTCCTTCTCTACATTTATCTCTCTTTCCCTTCCGTCCTTGATCCAGATGACATGGGGCAGATGACATGTAAGTTTTTCTATATTTTATCAACTTGTCCAGAATTAAAATTCAAAACTCCATTCAAAAACGATAATTCTATCATTCCAATAAGAATCCCTAATTATCATTATCTTAATCGTCCAGTCTCAATCTCTCGCAAGGTATCTGTTTGCAGCCCTCTTCCTTTAGTTTTTCTATATTTTATCAACTTGTCCGGAATTAAAATTCAAAACTCCATTCAAAAACGATAATTCTATCATTCCAATAAGAATCCCTAATTATCATTATCTTAATCGTCCAGTCTCAATCTCTCGCAAGGTATCTGTTTGCAGCCCTCTTCCTTTAGTTTTTTTACCATCTTCCGCATTCTGAAAAATCATCATTATGATTTCGATCTCAATCATTTCCATTAAATCTGGTTTTATTTATTATTTATATAATATCAGCGTAACACTGCGATAAAGTGTCGGCCTCTGCTTAATCTTTTCAAAGCAAGTGATGAAAATCATATTAATTAAAAGCTGAGAAGCCAAAATCACCCGGAATAAAGAGGGTCTAAAAAGAAATGAAAATGGCAATGCGCTGGAGGAGGAGATGTAACATCTCAAATTTTCAAAAGCGGAATATTATTTTTTCATAAAAAATCATTTAAAATCATCAGAGTAGATCATTTGAGCGGAAGAGTAACTGATACTTATATTTCAGAATGCCATAAGTCTGGCTGGATACAATAGCGGTATAGTAACCGCGTGGCTCAAAAGTGAAGTAGACAACAAAATGAAGGCTTCCGCCGGAACATCAAAATGAAATCTCTAGCCGGGTCTCTAAGCGTGCTGCTTTCCCCTCTCCTCCGTCCTTGATTCTTCTGACCCTGCTGCTATGTTAAGAGCTGAGGTCCCATGCATACGGACCCCAGGTAACGGTTAACCTCATGTTTACATACACAATATATAGACAACTCATACCACAACACCAAACCGCATACTCAAGCAAACTACCATAACCAATGCATATGTATCGCTCCCAGCATGCGACCATATCGCTCCCAGCATACAGACATATCGCTCCCAGCATATGAACATATCGCTCCCAGCATTACAGATACTCTTTAACCTTTATATGCACACATACCACATATATGCATAATATAAACATCAGAGTTAGTGTTACAGTACGCGAATGTACCACAAAGCTATCAGTTAACTCACATAAGCATACCATACACATAGTACATATATGCATACAGTAAACATCAGAGTTAAATTTACCAGTACGCGAACGTACATTAATTACCTCATACAAGCATACCATACATATACGCATACAGTAAGCATCAGAGTTAAAGTTACCAGTACGCGGACGTACATTAATTACCTCATACAAGCATACCATACATATACGCATACAGTAAACATCAGAGTTAAAGTTACCGGTACGCGGACATACCTTCGTTGACGAGCGTTTAGTACGTTGACGATAAACTGTACTTTTGACGGAAAACAGCGGAACGACAGCGAAATGACAGCGGAACAAGATTACTGATATCCTATAATGATAATATCACATTTATCAATATTTGATATCATAACAGGCATTTTAGGTACAAATTACCATTTTGCCCCTGATCCCCTAATCGGCGAAATTTCGCTAGCACTTCGCTACCTTGACCCTAATCTTCCAGAATTTCAACATATCTCCGACTCCATAATGATTTTCGAAATTAATACCTTAATTACCCCTAGAACATGATTTCTAAACATACCTGGAAGATTAAAGATCAACCTAGCATTTCTACAACAACTACCGAAAGAAACACTAAAACTAAAGACTAGGGACCGAAGAACTTACCCGGCACTTTGCTATTTCCACAGACTCCTCCTTCTCTCTAAAATCTCTCTCTAGAAAGCTTTAGGATTTGTGAAGAATGAAGAGAAGGTGAAGGCTATTTATAGAAAAAGGCAATGGCATTTTCGTAATTTCATTGAACTTTGTCTGATCAGTTTCTGGCCGTTAGATCGCACTTCTTGGAGGTGGCAAGATCTTGGCCTTACACCTCTCAAGGATGATGTCATCCTTGCTGCATCATCAAGCCTCATGTCATTTTGCTTTATCAGGTAAAATTCTTGGTTCGGTATCCTGATCGCGAAATTTCGTAAAATCTTAAAATTTCGAGAACAACACTCCGAAGGTCTTTTCTTCCTCTTTCAAATTATCTAATTTAACTCAGTTTCTGATCCTACTGAGGACATTCTGTTATCAGCTGAAAATCCTCGGTATTCGTGCCCGGCTACAGAAATAACGTTGTCCAGTACTAACTCCGAGACAAAAATCCACTGATTAACATTATACTCTGGTTTTCCCCCACTTATCCCCAGATTCACACAACGGGATTATTTTCTATCGGTTTTCCTTTTGGCTATCTGCTTTAATTATACAAAATATCTTCCTATTCGGATCTCCAAATCACTCCGTCGGTTACAGAAATGACTTCGGAGACAGTCCACTCCGAGATAAAAATTCACTTGTTCCTAATATACTCTGACTCAAGAAACCTAGTTCACGGTTTTCTAGGTAGGATTTTATTTCTATCCGTTCTTGTTTATCCTGTATAAAATATCACAATTATAATATTATTTAATTACTAAATATCTTAGATATTTTTTCTTAATTTCCATTTTAATTTTTCTTTATTTTTCTTCATAATTTCGTTTATATATATATATATATATATATATATATATATATATATATATATATATATATATATGTATGTGTGTGTGTGTGTATATATATATATATATTAAGTAATTTCCACCTTTTTCTCTTTATCTTATGTCTAAACAATTAGTCATTAATTATCTAATTAATCACTTACTAATTGTTGACAATTTTCTTAATTAGTAATAATTATTATCTCACAACTATTTCACTGACATTGGTAATTTATGCACCATGCATAATATTAAAAATCATGGGGTCCAATATGGTCCCCCAATACTTTTAGATTTTTCTCCTGTAATTTTTCCAAGGTAATAATTTAATAAATTACCTAAATTAGAGACAACATACTTTCCAATTTTTAATAAATATTTAATTGTCTCTTAGGATTTTATCATAATTTTTTCAGGGTATTTTATAACCCATAAATATTTTAGGGACCTATTTGCAAATTATCTAATGTTTTAGGGACCTTTTCGCGCATTATTCAATCTTAGGAGAAATTGTCCCAATAATAAGATGAATTCAATACAAGGTGTTTGAGACCTCATATTCACCTATTTTCAATAGGTATATTCTACAAATTTATGATATTTACCCTACGTCAAATTTTAGGGTATTACAGGAGAGGGACAGTTGATCTTCCCGGCGGCGATGCGCTGGATCAAGAGGAGGGAAGGAAAAGAGAGAGAAATGTGGAGAAGGAAGAAGGTCTTAAGTAAAGTAAATCAAGACCGTTGGATCAAATAATATATCTAATGATAAGAAACCGGTACTCAAATGGTAGTAAGATAAAGAGGTAATAAGAATATTCTATCTCTAAATCCATTATCAAGATTTCCATAATGATGTTTAATCATGCTTTCATTGATCATGCACCACATACACAGCAACTTGTTTTCTTTACACACGCGCATTTACATATTCCATTATTTAATTTCTTTCATTTTTTTTGCCTTTGGTCACATCGAATTTTGGCTACAAACGGATGGGATTTTTCTTTGGCATAGATATTTTGAATCACGCGATCGTTCAAACTAAATTCGCAGAACCCAAAAAAAAAAAAAAAAATTGGCTATCATTTTTTTCCATATTTTTATGATCAAATATTACATAATTTAAACAAGAGCTTGAGAACTAAATTGCATAGTTTGTTATTTATGAATAAGGACAATTTTGAAAAAAAAGAAAGTAAGTTGTATTAAGTCCTATTCAATGACTTATAATAAGGATCATTATATTCATTCCTTATGGTAAGATGTATGATATAAATAAAAAATAAAAAAGGACATGTCTTATAATAAGTATAGGAATAGTATACTTGATCGGTTAATGATCAGTAGACAAAAGATTACACCCACGAGAAAGACGAGACACGATGAGCAACATACATTTTTAGGGTTGGGTTTCTCTCATCATCCTTCTTAATTTTTAAATTTTATCTGTCTAATCAATATAATATTATCTTAATTTTTCTCTCCTCTTCTCAATCAACGGCTCAGATGGACTAATTAATAACCAAAAAAAAGAAAAAAACCAAAGAAAAAATCTCCTTCCGCATTCAAAGAAGTGATTCGTTGACTTAGGGAAAAGCCTATCTTTTACTACTAATGGTTGTACCAATAATGCACTAGATAAGCCTGCCATAAATATAATACATTCTACGTAGCTCTCATGATATTGTTGAAATTTTAACTTTAATTGTCTCCATTTTCTCTTCATATATATACTCATTGAGAAGACAAGTCATTACATATACATCCTGCATTTTATATGTTGGTTGTGTGGTCTGATATTTTTTATTTTAAATATAAATGTAACGTAATTAAAATATTGGGGGTAGAATTCAAATTATGAGTTTAATTAATGATTTGCACATGTGCTAATAAAAATAAAAGTTACTTCCTTTTGTCTTATATATAAGACATAGTTTGTAGTGTAATTTACACAACAAACTATGTCTTAAATCCTATATTTAGGATATGGGGAGTAGTAATTATAGTTCCTAGATAAGGAAAGTATTTAATTTTACAAGTCAAGCTTATAAATAGTGAATTTCTTAATATCGGTTATTTAATATTCTTACATGGAACCGATAAATAATTTCCACTACCTATAGTTGTGTATGCGAAATTTTATAAACTTCATAAATCCATATCGATAAAAATGGACAGCATATTCACATACTTAAGCAAATTACAAATTTATCTTCTCCTCCATTTTGCCTCACAATTAAAAAGAAGATGAAAGGGGGATTAAATAAAAATACATAATTTATAAAAACACCTAACGTTTATCAATCATAAAAAATATTATATCTCAAATTCCATCTAAGCCATATATTTTCTAATTTTGATTTTTTTCTATATTTCAAGAAGATTTGAACCCTTCATTAACTTATGTATTTCTAAATCTCATTTTCATCTTGCCACCTTAACTAATCTTAAAGTGGGGGTTTGCATGCTTCTGCATAATATATACAGCCATACAGGTACTTTAACTTGTACTTAACAAACAAAATTTCTCTTATATATTTACTTTGTATATATAATAATAAATTAATTTAAATAAACATTTACCTTCTACTTTTGGTCAAAAAGCACGAAAGCTGGACTATAGTAGTGCCACATTTCTTTCTTAATACTACTTGGTTTTAAATATAAGACCCAATTGATTTTTTTGAAGAGATTAGTAAAGAAGCTAATTAAACTATTTCAATTTTTTTAATTTTTTTCTTCAAACTAATTTGTTTGACGTATAAATTGATATATAATCTAATGATACGTGATATATGATATAATTAAATAACTTATTTAACTTTCTTAACTTTCCTAAAAGAGTCAAGATGGTTTTATATTTAGGAATTATGAAGTATTTTTTTTTCGTTTTTAATTAATGATAGGAGACCCATTGACTTTATTGATTCATACTCTCATAGAACTTAATTACTAATTAGTTAATGAATACCACTATACCAGCCATAATACAAATGGTTTCTCTCATTGTCTTTTTTTTTTTCCTCTCATAATCTCGTATCCACTGTTAGATTAAAACAATAAATGGTTAAGATTCAATCTTTCATAAAATTATTTCTATAAACATAAATAAGTAAATTAAACTTTTAAAATCTGATCTAGACTATACATAACTACAATTTAGAAAAAAAAAAAAAGTTAATTTATAAAATATTATAATAATAATAATTTCATAAAATATTATATCTAAATCATCCATTTTATGATCTAATGATGGATATGAGAGTATAAGAAGATAATGAGAAAGAGGATTATGAAAGTATCCTCTTCCACCATAATATTATCATAGTGATGATCCATCCACCACTGTAGAAACTAGAAACCCTTTCAAGTTTGTGGCTTGCAGTCTTAGTTTAATATCACTCACCAAAAGTCACGTTCATGAGTATATCCTATCCAAAAATAGAAAAGAAAGAAAACGTCAAAAAATTGTATTTCTTTCTCATGAATCTCATCAATATGTTATATTTCATGGTAACCATAAAAATTAAATGCACTGAAGCCCTCTCTCTCTCTCTCTCTCTATATATATATATATATATATATATATATATATATATATATTCATCCTTTGTTTAGATGGAAAGAAAGTTATGGAGGAAAAGATATCCGGAGGGAAGACTTCTAAAATGGTTTTTTTTTTAACTATTTTGGAAAGTTTTGTTTCTTAGTATTTCCTCCCTCCTAATTTTTTTTTCTTGCTTTTCAACATATCCAAACATATGGTAAGGCTTATTTATCAATTTTACCATTGCAATTAATGCTTAAATATGGCCCTGAGTATTTCCCCCCCTCTATTCGCATTAGAAATTTAATATTAGTAAAATTGATTTTTTAAAAAAATTTAGATAAATTTAATAAGTTACTGTATTTTTTTCTGGTTCCAAGAGTGAATTAGTTAAAATAATTAACTTATATTACAAATTTGAAAGAGTACTCCTCTTATCGTATTTGTAAATACACTTTCAACATGTTTTACCCAAGGCCAAGTAAACCTTACATCTTATTAACTTTGCCTTAAATTTAATAAATTTCTAAATTTACTCATATTTAAGGTACAATACTCTATAATAGGAGTATAAAGTCTGCACAGTAGTAAATAAATGGTAAAATTATATATTCATGTGAAAAATTTAATAATGTAACTTATAAATATAATAAACAAAAAAAAAAAAAACTTCTCTCGCGGCCTTATAAAGAACCAAAGGAGTATATATATCATGTACTTGATTAATACATATTCAAAGGATCAAAAGATCATTATCATTATCCAAATTCTAGCAAAAAGACAACTATCATTATCCAAAAAAAAAGATCAATATCAAAGTTTATATATAAATTAAAAATGATTATATGTATATACTTTTATAAGATTTAACTTGTTCGTTTTCAACTGCTATGGGAATTTGTTATTATTGGTTCTTAATGTAACACATATTTAAGGAGTTGTTGATCCTAAATATAAGATATATAGTTTTTATATTTTTGAATCATTTTCAAATTTACTCATATTGATACTCCCTCAACAATAATCAAGGAGGAGACTGAATGAGGAAATTAAGGAAGATAATTATGATATTTTAGAAAATACATGTTATATTAACTGACAAAATTTTCTTAATCTATTCAATTTAGGTAAATATGTCTTATATTAAAGATATGAGAGAGATGATTTTTTTTCCCGTTCTTGAGATTTATTAGTTGACTTATGGCTGCTAAAATATCATCATATACGCACGGTATCTAGCTAGCTAGATAGATAAAATATGATTTTTGTGGTCTCATAGGGATAAGCAAAAAAACCTATAAAAGAAGAAAAAGAGAAATCAAGAGCACTAGGTTATAAGATTTATTTCATAATTAATTTCCACTAACCATTATTCTCCTTTTCTTCCTTTCTTCACTACTCATCATCATCTCTCAAGCATCCATCCATCAATGGTGTAATGGGTTTGGACCTGTCGGGACCTTACGCTTTTCAATGCCATAACGCGGATCGATCTCTGTTCCCGCCGGATCAGTCTCCTCCGACAAGTGGTGGTGGTGGTTCTTGAGAATTGGAGAGAAGTCAAATTTGATGGACTGAGTCTTTCTGCCTCTTCGCCTGAATATCAAAGAGTGATGATGATAAAGAGAGGGGAACGCAGTGACTTCTGCGATTTGTTTCTGGGTGGTGTTGAAGAAGTAGTGACTATGGAAGAGTAATAAGAGTAAGGTTAGCCATAAAAGTACGAGAAGAATATTTAAGAGAGAGAATTTGAAAGCCATGCTGGTATTAAGAAAAGAACAAGGCAAAAGGTTGGTGATAATAGAGAGAGAGAGAGAGAGAGCTAGAATGCATGGGGAATCATGTATGCATATATAGGGTTGAAGACCATTTCCCAAAGACAATTCCTTGGAAATAAAGATTGAAAAAAAATTATAAACACGTACACAATATCAACTTGATTAGAGGCCCATGATTTTGGATTTTGAAATGTATATTAAGTATAACTTTCTAGATATAATGAAATGTCGGAAATCATAATGTTTATAAGTTAAATGATTATACAAATACATAGGTGCGCACTTTGGTTAATATACGAAATATAACAAATGTAGTATAAAGTGTTGGAAAATAACTTGGTGGATTAGGAACTAACCACAATGAGAGTGGGGTTATCTAAATAATGAAAAACATGAGTTCAAATTAAAGGAGTCTTATCCTTATGATTTAAAAGTTACTCCATCCCTACTAAATTTAATTAAATTAAGGAAATTAGTTAATACGTATAACATGCACACTCTAGCCATTTTCTCTAACATTCCTTCTTTTTCCTTCTTCTCTGATTTTTAGGGATAAATTAAGAAAAAATTAACAAATATAAAAAATATATGTATTATATTTATGACTAAACCTGACTTTTAAATATGTTCTATATTAAGAACAAGAGAGAGAAAATCCTTATAACTGGCCATTTGTGAGACATGTACTACTACAAAAATTTGTTTTTAGACCGGATTATAAAGGATCAGGTCTAAAAAATATAACTGATGGTAGTTTCATAAATATAAAGAATTTTTTTAAGACCAAATTATAGAAGATCAGGTCTAAAAAGTATGACTAATAAAAGTTTCATAAATATAAAAAACTTTTTTAGACCAGATTATAAGGATTAGGTCTTAAAAGTATTACTGGTCAAAATTTTGTAAATATAAAAAACTTTTTTTAAATCAGATTATAAAGGATTAAGTCTAAAAGGTATGACCAATGGCAGTTTTATAAATATAAAGAACTTTTAAGACTAGGTGTTTAAAGAGTCCAGTCTAAAAAGTCTACTTTTAAGCCTCATAGTTTAAAAATCGGGTTTAGAAGACACACGTCAAAAATTGAATTTTACCTACAAAGTGTTATGAATATATTTATTGTGTGGATGTTTATTGTATAGTAACCCTTGAAGGTCTATAAATAAAGACCTTATGTAAACATTTCAGTTACACTTGAATGAGAACTCATCATCTCTCTATAATTTCTCTCTGAGTTCTTTTTAGAATTTCTTCAGTTTCATAATACATTATCAGCACGATTGCTGATATCTTCTTCTCATCCCGTAGATCTGCAGATCTCTCACGATGGCTTATTGTCACTCTGTAAATCTGCAGATCTGATTTTTGCAATTCTGATTTTTGAAATAGAAAAAAAACCAGATTTTATTTCCTCAATACTCTCTTCTAGCCTCACGTGATAATGGAGAATGAAGCAAGGAAATATATATCAGATCTTATCATCATCTTCTAAAGCCCATCCTTTACTCAAAACAATTACCCATGTTTCTTCACCGTTGAAAGTGCAGAATCCGATTTTTCCTTCTAAGTTCCATCCTGACTCATTTTCTGGAACACTCCATGAAATTACCATCGCCCTCCACTTTTTAATTTGGAACAATAGAAACGCTCAGTCTGACTATTCATTGTATACCTGCAAAATCTAAATCTTTCAAGTAAAATCATAATAAGATACATCTAGATCTTTTCATAAACATATATGTGCATATAGAACTTTTAATAAATGTTTATAATAATACTATATGTACTATTATAGCTTCATGAATTTATTTAATTGATTATTATCGAGAATTTGATACTCATAACATCTTGAGTCCTTCTGGGACTTTTGTATTTTTGGCGCCTTATGTGCTTTTGGCACACACAAATATATTGTGGCTCATGATCCTCATTAACCTAAATTATATTATATAATTGGTATGTGATATGAGAGAGACATGATGTGGGTGCATTAGTAGTATTGTTTAATATTATTAAAAACAACTCACCTTTCCCACGCACTGCAAGAGAATCCACCAAGAAATCAATGATTGAATTTTATTTTTTTTTTATTATCTCATTCTTCTCTCCCCCTCTCTCACATTGTCGGCACCCCCCCCCTCTTTTTTTTTTTTTGAAATTCACTGTTTCTGCCGACACTTCCTTCTTCTTTATTTTTTTCTTTCCTTCTTCTATGCATCTGGATCTGGTGTACCTGGGGTCTTCTTTTTCTTTTGGGAAGGATTGCTCCATTACTTTCAATAATGAAGAATGAAGCTTTCCAAGAACCATCGTTTCATCAACTTCAATTTCCATTATTACTTTCTCCTTCTGCATAATATTCTACAAAGCTTGATAACTGGAAAAGCTGAAAAAGTAGCCTAGCCTCTCTCTATTAGCTCAAGCACACTAAATTAGCTTGGTGCTATAATTGGAAAGGGAGGAGATACTGGACAAGCAGGAGTTAAGGTACTAAGTTGGAAGAAGCATAGAAAAGAAGGATCAAGAGAAAGTAAAGACTGAAGATGCATATTAAATTGATCGGAAGAGGATGAATCAAGGATGAAGGAGCAGTGATTGGCGGCTAAAAGAGAAGAAATGAGCTTGGTCATGGCGAGGGCGATGGTGGATGATGGTGATGAAGGTGATTGTATTAAGAAATATTGCCTGAGTAGATGGTGGGAGACGTGATATCTGAGGAGAAGGATGCAAGAATGATAGAGAGCGATGGCGGTGATAGAAAAGAGAAGAGCAGAGAAAAAGAGGCAAGCCTAAAGATTTGGGAGGAAGAATAAAAGCTACATGAGCTATCTCGTGCTGATAACGTGTTATAAAATTGATAAGAATAAGAGAAAAGATTATAGAGAGAGAAATTCTCATTTCAACTGTATAAAGAATAGTTACAGAAGACCTCTATTTATAGAAGGAAAATGGGTCTTTAGTGTAATTTACACCTCAGGGTCATTTGGTGTAGTTTTACCCTAAAACATAAACTATACACTCACAGATTTCCTTCCCGTGGGTGTGTGTATAATTGTGTGCGGGTTCCACTAAATAGTAAATCACTATGCATGCTACCGTAAAACATGACAACAACTACATTCCAATAAGCTAGTAGTTGCTAACTGGCTGGTAGTCACTAGCTGACTGGTTGTAGCTGGCTGGCTGGTTATTGTTGGTTCGATGGTTGTTGCTGGCTGGCTAGTCATTGCTTGCTGGTTGATCGTTATTGGCTGGTTGATTGTCGTCACTATTGGCTGAACTGGATTTGTAGACTTCATCAGTTCTGCCATAGTTCTACACCTCTTAACAGGCCTCCTTGATGAACCTGCTTCAGTTGTACCTTCAATCCTTGTAGATTGAGGAAGAACATTTGTTCTTGGGGGAGAAGGAGGAACATTTGAAGTAGAAGGAGGGATAACCATCTCAGAAAGAGGAATAAACGTGTCTAAAGGATCAGAAAATAGTAAAGAAGAAAATGACAGATTTGTTTGATCATCATACAACAAAGCATTAAGTAATGCTGTGTCGGATGTATCAGAAACTGAGATAAAATTGCTTGGTCCAGCCATGACAATAGAATTTAGAGAAATATGTGTGAGTATCTGGTAGTTGATATTATCAGATGCTTGAGCGTTTGTGAGGCATGTTCGTTTGCCTTCTTCTATTTATAGCCGAATTAAATCCTATTTAATCTCTACAGATTTGCTCCCTATAAAGCTCTTGCGTAGAACCTTTTCAAGAGCCTTTTTGACTTTAAATGCATACGACAAATCTGTAATGTCGCGTCTGTGATGCAATATCGCGCATGTGATTCCACAGTGTTGCGCTCGTGAATATTTTTATAGGATCGATGATTTTGATGTTTTAGATGATTTTATATATTTGATTATCGTTCCTGGAAAATGGAAATTTTGTTACCAGAAGTAACAAAATAATACAGGATCACGCATCAAGTTATATCCTGATGCTTGTAAATCTATACAATACTGTGTGAGAAAATGTTTGATTTCTCCAAAATTTTTATTTGTAAAATCAAACATTTTCTCACACAGTATTGTATAGATTTACAAGCATTAGGATATAACTTGATGCGTGATCCTGTATTGGACTATCATGAGGTCCTTTGTGTTGGTTCGGAATGGGCTAAAAACTCAAATGAACTCCGCGGGAGTTCATTTCAAACCAACATTAAAAATCCATTAGATAAAGGAAAACAGCCCGCGGTTAATATTCCATATGATACTTCATCCCTTAATCAGGGTGAATTATATAGATTAACAATGGAGCAACGAGAAAGAATAAAGAGAACAACGCTCCATGATTTAAGTAATTATTTTCATTTAACCCTCGATGATGCGAATAAACAATTAAATATGAGTACTCACACCATTCAAAAAATTTATAAAGAATGAGGGTTAACAGAGTGGCCTTACAAAAGGCTTCAAAAACTTATGAGGCAGATCTCAATATTACGAAGAGCTTTACCTCATCTTGATCCCATCTCAAGAAAAGCTAAAGAAGATGACATTAAATATCTTCAGAATGAGATGATTAAGCTTTGTAATGAAGTTGAGCCACTTGCTATTAAACTTTGTTAAAATAATATGGTCATTTGTTTAATTATTTTGTTTATGAATATTCTTCTCTCGTATTCACAAAAATTGTTATAATTATAGAAAACCAATCATAATAGTAAAACAATCATAATCACTATTTTATTTATTACTTCATTCACTTCTGGGAATAAAATTGGATAAAAATTCATAATCCATAACTCACTGATTTGTTTGATCAGGGCAAGAAATTAATCCACAATATTTCTTGACTTTATCATAATATTGCTACTGCAATAGCAAATTGGATATATTTATTTATAATATCAATTATGATCATACAATCCCTTGTATCATAATTTAAGGGAATATTTAATGTCAAATATACAATTTTGAGGCCTTTATACAACTGATAGCATACAAAATTTATGAATCAAGCCTTGTTTCATAATTTGTCTCTTGGCTTCAAGCCAACTTGCCTCTTGGGATCAGGCTAACTTGCCTCTTAGCTTTATTATTTACTACTTTATTTTTCATTTATTTTATTATTTGTGCAAAATATGCCAGAAATATAAGTCCCTGAAAGACTCAAGATGCTAAGACCATCAAATTCTCGAGAATAATCAATTAAATGAGTTCATATATAGCATAAAGCATTTATCGTGCATGTGGTATCATTATCTGAATAAACATTTATTAAAGTTCTATATGCATATGTATATTTATGAAAAGATTATTATGATTTTACTTGAAAGATTTAGATCTTGCAGGTATATAATGAATAATCAGACTGGGCAGTACACAATCAGACTGGATGTTTCTATATATGTTCCATAGCGAACAATAGTTGATGACAGAAAGGATGATATGCTCAGAAGAACATTGAAAATAATGTAATCATCAGGGGGAGCAAATATGATGTAATCAAAAGGGGGAGATGATAGATGATACACGCTGTACTCTTTTTCCCTTATCTAGGTTTTGTCCCACTGGGTTTTCCTAGAAAGGTTTTTAATGAGGCAGCACTGGATAGTGTATCAATGGATGTTGTACTCTTTTCTTTGGCTAGGTTTTTATCCCACTGGGTTTTTCCTAGTTAAAGTTTTTAACGAGGCACATTCATAAATGGACATCCAAGGGGGAGTGTTATGAATATACTTATTATGTGGATGTCCATTGACTCACAGTCTCTAAATATTACAAGATGACATGGAACCCACGCATAGTACCATGCATAGTGAATTACTATTTGGTGGGACCCGCACACAATTATACAATCATCACGGGAAGGAAATCTGTGACTGAATAGTTTTGGTTCTCTGGGAAAACTACACTAAATGACCCTGATGTGGAAATTACACTAAAGTCTCATTTTCCTTCTATAAATAGAAGTCTTCTGTAACTACTATTCACTGTAAATAATGAATAAAATAAAATTACTGAAAAATTAAATCTAGACTTCCATATAGGAGTCAAAATGAATAAAAATGTAAAATTACTGAAAAAGGTAAAAATTAACATGAATAGTAAAAATTACTATTTACTGTGAATAGTAAATAGTAAATAATCTCAAATCTTAACCATGGAACCCGATGTTCAAAATAATCGGTAAAAGTAGAACTTTAATTCCATATCATGGTTAAGATTATCCCAGATAGATAAAATAAACATATAGTAAAGGAGATGGTAATAAAATCTTACCTTGGTAGAGTCTTCATGCTGATAACGTAATATAAAACTGATGAAAAGTAAATACAAGAACAAGAGATTTTAGAGAGAGAGAGAGTAGAGAGAAGTTCTCATTCCAGTGTAATTTTGAATGTTTACAGAAGACCTCTATTTATAGAAGGAAAATGGGCCTTTAGTGTAATTTCCACTTTGGGTCATTTGATGCGTGATCCTGTATTAGCCTATTATGAGGTCTTTTGTGTTGGTTCGGAATGGACGAAAAATCCAAATGAACCCCGCGAGAGTTCATTTCAAACCAACATTGATAATCCATTAGATAAAGGAAAACAATCCGCAGTTAATATTCCATATGATACTTCATCCCTTAATCAGAGTGAATTATATAGATTAACAATGGAGCAACGAGAAAGAATAAAGAGAACAACGCTCCATGATTTAAGAAATTATTTTCATTTAACCCTCGATGATGCGAGTAAACAATTAAATATGAGTACTCACACCATTCAAAAAATTTATAAAGAAGGAGGGTTAACAGAGTGGCCTTACAAAAAGCTTCAAAAACTTATGAGGCAGATCTCAATATTACGAAAAGTTTTACCTCATCTTGATCTCATCTCAAGAAATGCAAAAGAAGATGACATTAAATATCTTCAGAATGAGATGATTAAGCTTTGTAATGGAGTTGAGCCACTTGCTATTAAACTTTGTTAAAATAATATGGTCTTTTGTTTAATTATTTTGTTTATAAATATTCCTCTCTTGTGTTCACAAAAATTGTTATAATTATAGAAAACACAAAACAATAATAGTAAAACAATCATATATCCATAATAACAAATTTATTTATTACTTCGTTCACTTCTGAGAATGAAGTTGAATAAAAATTCATGATCTATAACTCACTGATTTCTTTGATCATAGTAAGAAATTAATCTACAATATTTCTTGACTTAATCACAATATTGCTTCTACAATAGCAAATTGGATATATTTATTTATAATAATAATCATGATCATACAAACACTTGTCTCATAATTTGAGTGAGTCTTTAATGCCAAATATACAATTTTGAGGCCTTTATACAATTGATAGCATACAAAATTATGGATCAAGCCTTGTTTCATAATTTGTCTCTTGAATTCAAGCTAACTTGCCTCTTGGTTTGAGGCTAACTTGCCTCTTGGCTTTAAGCTAATTTATCTCATACTCTCAAGCCAATTTATGCCTCCTCATAGTCTTAAGCCAATTTATGCGTCATATATCAATGGCATTTTGATCTCATGATACATATTGCCTTTCACAGTTTATCATCAAGATAAATAAAAATTATATATAAAAATATTAATAAAAATAAATGTAAGTAATATAAAATAAAATTTCAAATTAAATTAAAACAATTAAAATTCTCGAGAATAATCAATTAAATAAATTCATATATTGCATGAAGCAATTATAGTGCATATAGTATCATTATATGAATGAATATTTATTAAAATTTTTATATGCACATATATGAAAAGATTTAAATGTATTTTATTATGATTTTACTTGAAAGATTTAGATCTTACAGGTATTCAATGAACAAACAAACTAGGCATGGGCGTTTCTAACAGAATACTTGATGATAGAAAGGATGATATGCTCAGAATGACATTGAAGCAATATAGTCATCAGGGGGAGCAAGTCTAATGTAATCAAGAGGGGGAGAAGATACACGTTGTACTCTTTTTCCCTTATCTAGATTTTGTCCCACTGGGTTTTCCTAGAAAGGTTTTTAATGAGGCAACACTAGAAAGTGTATCAATGAATGATGTACTCTTTTCTTTGGCTGGGTTTTTATCCCACTGAGTTTTTCCTAGTTAAAGTTTTTAACGAGGCACATTCACAATAAACATCCAAGGGGGAGTGTTATGAATATATTTATTGTGTGGATGTTTATTGCATAGTAACCCTTGAAGGTCTATAAATAGAGACCTGTAAACATTTCAGTTACACTTGAATGAGAACTCATCATCTCTCTATAATTTCTCTCTGAGTTCTCTTTAGAATTTCTTCAGTTTCATAATTCAAAGAGCTTTTTTGCTTCCCTTCCCTCAATTCAAGTTTAACTTATTTGTTAGCTCTCGGCCATGATGGAGCCGATTACACTTTCAAAGTCGAGATTCTCAATTGGTATATCATGGAAGATGATGGTATATTGCCTAACAATGTATTACTACTGTTAACTCTTATATTTTGTTTGATTAGTATTTGGTTATGCACAGTATTTGTCAACAAACTTCGCTTTTCTAGATGAGCAATACAATAGAATTATGCGTGCTAGTTTTCCTTTTTGATATTTTGCGGTTTTCATGGAACAGCCTCCCGTAACCTTGTGTCAAAGTGACATTTTGTGCTAGATCTAGATTGGATATAACGTTACGATTATTAATAAAGCCACTAACCAATCTCATTTTTAATCTCCAAATCTAAAAATAAAACTAGATATAAATCTCATTTTTGCGATGATGAAGAGAAGTCAGACGAAGGGAAGGGGGAGAGAGACGACAACGGTGGTGAATGGGAGACGATAACAATAGACTCCGCAGCTGACACTTCGAATGATTGGAGCATCATCCTCCTTCCTTCGTCGCTATTGCCTTCGCCTTCGACTGGAATGACCGGATAAAGGGACGGGGAGGGTCGAAGAGATGGAAGGAGAAACATGAGGTTCTTCATCGTCTTCAGGTTCATCAAGAACATTGTCGTCCTCATCCTCTTGAGATTTGCTCCCCCCCCCCCCCAAAAAAAAAAAAAAAACTGGTCCTACAATGGTTGTGGTTTTAATAGGAAGGGAGAGATCTTGTTTTGCTTTTGCCAACTTATTTTTAAGACCAAATGTTTAAAAAATCTTACTTTTAAGACCTTATATTTTAAAAGTTCAGTCTAAAAAGTGTGTTTTTTAAGATTGGTTGTCCAAGTGGTCTTAAAAATATCAAACTTTTTAGACCATCTATATTGAGATGGTTTCCAGATCCAGCCTCTAAGAGGTGTTTTTTGTCCAGCCTAAAAAGTTTTTTTTTTCCTTTTTAAATATTAGTCATAGGATTATAAGTCAGTTTGTGATAACTCAATATTAATCCCCATATAACTTCTATTTGATTCTCTTCTCTCGTCTTTTTGGCGAATCTGTTGTTTAATTAATGAAGTCCAAACACTATGATTACATTTTGCAACGAAAATGCTTTATCATACTTATAATTATGCCATGAATCAATATTAAAGAATTAGTAAAGTTTGTTATTCGTAAGAAATATGTTAGTTAACCTAAAATATTTCCATCAATCAGTACTAAATTTGATAGAAGCCACATTTGATTTTAGGTCTTGCTCAAATAGTGGTGGGGACTGGGGAGTCATGTGTTGCCCTACAAAATAATAATTGACACCCAACAACAAACATAACTACAGTTAAATTCTACAAATACTCTCTATAATTGGATTATCTTTACTTACATAAAAAATAATAATTGTTAAATTTCTTTAAAGAATAAAACATGAAGAAAATTTAGAATAAACATCGCCGACTAAAGAAAACTATCCTTGCAACCCCTACAACATAAAACATTTTTAATGTCATTTTTTAGGTATTTTTTAGGTATTTTTGACATCCCTTTCCAAGCAAGCGTCTATGTGAGTGATGTAATAAAGTAGAAACTTGCGGCATCTCTTTTTTTAGAAGGGACGTCGTAAGGCTTTTTTTAAGGGGAAAAAACCCCCAAACCAGGAAGGTCATAACACTGTAAGGCGTTGCTCATCTAAATGACACAAGCATTTGGATCCACTACTAGAAAATCCATTTTTTGCGGCGGAATTTTTCAGTCGCAAAATAAGCATTTTCCGTCGCAAAATAATTTTGCAGCGGAATTTATGACGGAAAAATGTCCATCGTAAAAAAAGCCCTCGCAAATCAGTTTTATGACGGAAAAAATACAAGCCAAAGAGATTCTTCTTCATCTTTAGGCCTCAGCGTCACATTTCGATCGGTATGGTTTTTTGCAAGGTATATAGTGAATCAAGGATTGGGTTTCCCAAAGTGAGAGAAACAAAAGGTGTATAGAGAAATCGAACCTGAAAATCCTTAAATCAACCTGAAAACAAAACAGGAGCTTCCACAGATCTTCATGGATGACGACGGATTCTTTCAGTTTCAAGTTCAAGATTTGTCTGACGGAAGATTAGCAAAACTGATTTGCCATCACGAAAGGGATCTGGTGAGGCGACACTGAATAGGCACCAGTGAGGACTGAGGAGATCTAAGGGTTCCAGGCAAGTGGAGATCAAAGACATGGATTTGGTTTCATGTTCATCAAACACCAGTTGTGAGAGTGAGGGTTGTGTCATACAAGAACTAGAGGGTTGTTATAAAAAAAAAAAAAAACCACTTAATTATAGGTCAAAAGGTAAAGAGAGAAAATACAAATAACGGGACAAAGTATTAAACATACTATAGTCTGACAAAAAAATTCATGATGCATCTTTACGTCAATTATGGGTAAGATTTGAACCCAGGACATTAAATGCTCAATCAACTCTCATAATAATGTTAAAATAAAAAATATATATACATTAATACATTTTATGTATTTTTTTTCAATGCCTAACAATTATAAACTCAAGCTCATCTATTTTCTTCTTCGATATGAATTATAGGTGCTCATAAATAATGTATCAGGCTTTTATTAACTTGAGCCACTTGTCCTTTACTTTCATATTTTTAACCTTTTGTAATCACAAACCAAAGTTATCTTCTTTACTTTTATATTCAATTTTTTGGTAACACACTAACTAAAATTATATTCCAAATTTAAAAAAAGAAATTTCCATTCCCTTTTTAATTAAAAGACCCGTGCTTCGTAAAGTTACAGTATTTAATCGATTTGAAGTTAGAAAAATATTTAGTCTGACCCAAATGAGTTAAGGTTCCACGGGACAACTTTTTCATTTTCCATTTTTTTAGTGATTCCAATAAATGGGAAAATAATAATCATGGACCGATATTAATTACAACCCATTGCTGAATAGCTAGCTGCCTCAGCTAGCTATGGAAGACTCGCATGCACCTGTAATTTGTCTTAGGTTGTTAAATTTTTTATAGAAAAAATCAGTGAAAACCCCACATTTAGAAATTTATATTTTTATACACAAAAGTATGAATACTTTTCCTTCTTTATTTTTCAAAAATATCTCCATGACATTAGTAAAATACTTTTGGTGGACATAAATTTGAGGGCCCGTTTAGAATAGTGGTGGTAGAAGTGACTTATTTTCTACTGGACTTTTCCTGATGATATTTATGTTTAAGATAACAATGACAGAAGTGGTTTTTTTCCTTATGGGCACTTGTTTGACATAGCTTTTGAAAAGATAGATAAGATGGAAAATGACTGAAAATGGTAAAAAAAAATGTGATAATTTACGATAAAAAAATTTTGATATAAATATAAATTTGTTACCGTTAAAAAAATTACAACACAATGAAGTATTTAAATAAACATATCTCCTACAAGTTAGTTTCTCAAGTTACTTTGATGAAATCAGAAGCTCCACCTATTAGCTTCAGCCAAAAAGTAATTTCACAATCAAAAGTCTATCAAAAGTTGAAATCACGTCAAACACACAAAAATCAGATTTTCACTTCTCTTGGGCTTTTTTCAGCTTCTGATGGACTTTTTTTTAGTATCTGATACTCTCCCAAACAGGCCTTGAGTCTAAGTTTCTTTAGGTGATGAGCTAGGCATAGCGGTCAATGAACTTTTTTTGGGCCCAACCCAATGTTTTTTAATGTGAGTTAAATGGATCGGCTTATTAAGCCAACCCATTTTATTAGCTCTAGTACATATAAGTGTGGCTCTTTTGTTTTTGGTCGAAAGAGTGGCTCATTTGAAACTTTGCGTTAATGCTCTACTTGAAGTTAATTTAAGTAAGGCAAGAAGAGTGGAGAGTTAGCACAGATGGTAAGGGATTCAGGACTAGGCCCTTGGGTCGTGGGTTCGATCCTCTCTCCCGTCACTGGGACTCCTTTGGTAGGCGATCTCATAAGTCCCCAGTAAGTGCTCATAGAGTCCGGGGCCTTTGGTAGGCGATCTCGTAAGTTCCCTCTAAGCTCTCATAGAGCCCGGGGCCTTTGGTAGGCGATCTCATAAGTCCCCAGTAAGCTCTCATAGAACCCGGGGCCATGCCCTACCCTTGATAAGGGACTGGTGTTGAACCCTTCCAAAACCTTTTTATATAAAAAAAAAAAAGTTAATTTAAGTAATAATCTTTATCAACATTAACATTAATAATATTTAAAAATTTAAAAGTTATCACAAATCAATTTTATTACTAAGAATTGAGAAAGTAATAACAAAACTTAACTACATTTAAGATATTTAAAGTTCTGTTTTGTTATTCTCCCTCAAAGTTACTATCGATTCTTTACAAGATCAATACTATACTTCTAAACATTTTTGTTGTAAATCAAAGATGAAAGCATAGCTTTACTGGAGGAAAAAAATAATAATAAAGAAACAAGCATAGCTTCCACAAAATTACACAGTAAAAATATTTGCAACTGTATTTTTTTTTCCCTAAAAATATAATGTAATTTTTAAAATTAAAATGACTGGGTTTATATTTCCTCAAATTATTTTTTAAAAAAATAGTTTGGATTCAACATTTTATAAAATTATTATTATAAACATAAATATTTAAATTTAAATTTTAAAATCGGGTCTATTTATAACTATAATATAAATAAAACTTATAAAATTAATTTATAAAATATAATAATAATAATTTTAGAAAATATTAAATTTTAAATTAATAATTTTTTTAATTAAGGATGAAGATGAGATTTCTTGAAGAAGAAAAATATAAGAGAATTTTCTCCTACCTATATTTGGTTCGAAATATTTTAATTTGATTGTTTTAGATATCTAATATAAAATCTAAAATATAATAATAATAAATGGAACACGGAAAATACTAGAAACAAAAGACGGGTTTCGCGGAACCAAAAGGAATCATGATGGCTCTGTACAGACGGTGATTTGATTCATTCCGATCCATCTTTCTGAATCTTGAGGCCTTTGTCGAACGACAGCATCTGTGAGGAATTCATCGAATTCGGAGAAGAATAAGTAAAAATGGTACGGAATTTTCTAGTTCGTTCCATGTGGATTAGGGTTTTGGTTTAATCTGCGTGCCTTTTTATGCTGATTTAAGGGTTTATGTTCGTAGTAACTTTGGAATTTTAACTTATTTGATTTATTTCGCTGCGGCGAATATAGCAGTTTGAGGAAATCGAAGAACTTGTTATGATCTTAATTTTATTAGATTGAAAGGGAGTTTCAGTTTGCCCCCCTTTTGGGCATGTGTTGGGGATTGGGGATTCCGTGTGGTTCTGTAATTGATAATCGTTAACTGTCTTGTGAATCTTTATACATCTGTGAATCTTGTTATTTTGTAAATCATGTGTGCTATTGGTGGAGTTATGCCATTATAGATTAAGATAATAATGGTTTGACATAAAGCAAAAGGGATTAATAATGAAAAGGCTGGATTATGATATATTTTCCGTTTGCTATGACATTGATTATGTGCGGATGTTTCAATTGAAATCTATGTAATGAGCTCTTAAAGCTGTTCCAACTATTTTTGGACGGAATTCTTTTTAAGAGAAACTTTGAAATTTTACCTTCTGTTTGATATGTAAGTGCAGATGATTATTTATGGATTTATGAGCATGAAAATTTCCGTTTCTATTATCAATCCATGTTTAATCCCTAACAAAAGAATGGAGACCATAAAGGCGTGCTACCTGCATGCTTTATTGGTATTTTTGGTTGAGAGATGATTTGTCCATACTCCATAGTTTATACACTAAACTTACATTATTTTGATTTCTACAGTCTTCACTTGCCGCTGCTAGAGCTGACAACTTTTACTACCCTCCAGAATGGGACCCAAGTCAGGTATGTTTTCTTATAGGATTTGTTTTGCTTTTGTCCAGAACAGTATCATATCAGGAGGTTTACACCTGTTTTTCCTTTTCAGGGTTCTCTGAACAAGTTTCATGGTCAGCATGCCTTGAGGGAGAGAGCAAGAAAATTAGACCAGGGCATATTGATTATAAGGTAATGACTTGTGGTAACTGTATCTAGCTGCTACGATATTGCCATTCTTGCTGTCTATTATTCTTCTTTACTGAGTGGTCTTCAATGCAAACTTGTTAATTATCGTGCAACAAATTCTATAGTCTGGAAGATGAAACAATGCAGTTGATAAACATCTTAGTCATTGATGTCTGTCCTTGATAATGGATATACTTACACCAGAATACAATAGTTTCTTCTGGATAATTGAATTTCATAGTTGCATGGTTTAGAAAGGAGATTATTCTCTAAATTACAAAAGGACTTGTGAGTATATTCTAGTGATCAGTTGATTATGAATTATGATTGAAAATGGAGTAATATTTTTTAAGATTTATTTTATGTTTGGAACCTGTTCATCCACATTAATAAACTTCGTTGGTAATCTATGTGATTACTTTAACACTTGTTGATGCATAAATAAGATACAGAAACTGCTCCTTGAATGGTTTTTTTCCCATCAAAGCTTAAATTGGTTTTACTGGAATAGAAATTTGACACAAATTTTCCTTAATTTTGAATCATGCGTCTTTCAGGTTTGAAACGCCTTTTAATATATGGTGTGGAGGATGCAATTCTATGATTGCAAAGGGAGTTCGGTTCAATGCGGAGAAAAAGCAAGTTGGAAATTACTATTCTACGAAGGTATGTTGCATATGATAAGCATAACTCTCTCACACACACATGCACATGCACATGCACACCTGGGCGCATCATGTTCTTTTAAAGCTTAAATTAATTTTTTTGTTCAACCCATTTCCTGTTGATCATTTTAAAACTTCTGTTTCTTGGTTCCTTCAGATATGGAGCTTTACCATGAAGTCTGCATGCTGTAAGCATGAGATTGTCATCCAAACTGATCCAAAGAACTGTGAGTATGTCATTATCAGTGGGGCCCAGAAGAAAACGGAGGATTTTGATGTGGAGGATGCAGAAACACTTGAATTTCCTGCTGATGAAGGTTTGTAACGGGAAAGAAATTATGCGTGGAGATTTTAATCTTCATTCATTACCTATACCTTGTTCTAGTTGGCTTGAAATTTATAAAGATGTTGCAAGAGGGAAAGAGTGCAATTAGACTCAGGGTTCTAATGGCTTTTCTCCATGGACTGAGATCCCAGTTCTCATAACAAATATGAATGCCATTTAACTAATTTTATTATAAACTCTTTTACAGAGAGAGGCAAGCTTGCAGATCCATTTTATCGTCTTGAACACCAGGAAAAAGATCTGAAGAAAAAGAAGGAAGCCGAACCAGTACTTGTGCGTCTGCAGCGACTATCCGATTCCAGACATTCAGATGACTACTCTCTCAACAAGAGTCTCCGGGCCCAACTTAGAGTATGTAATCTGAGTTGTTCATTTTTTTCCCCTTAATTTCCTTTTCCTTTCTGACCATTCCAAATTTTATTTCTTATAACTATGCCATTGTTCAGTATTGACTTGTCTTGCTGTTCTCTTTTCTCAGAGTCAAAAGAAAAGAGTTGCTGAAGAGGAGGCTGCTTCTCGGAGAAGAGGCCTTGGAATGAGACTGCTTCCGTCTACAGAACAAGATGCTGCTGTGGCAGCAAAAGTGAAGTTTTCTAGCAAGTTTGACAAAAATAGAAGGGACAAGCGAGCGCTAATCAATGCTGAATCCATCTTTTCCGGAGCATCTGGCTCCTCCATGCCCAATAGAAGAGTGGAGCTAGAATCTAAAAGAAGGAAAATTTCTGCAGCCGCAGCATCTAACCTACTTATTGGGGGATTCAAGCCATCATCATGGTCACAGAGCACCACCTCAACAAACAGGCGAAAGGGAGCTTCAATGAGTGTGAGACGTTAGATGTGATTGAGCTTATGAATAGATGCCGCTTGATTACGTTTTTTATTATTCTTCAGTTTACATTGTAAGCATACAAGAATATATGTGTAGATAGATAGCTAGCTTTCCTCTTCCCCCTGGTTGAATTTTTGCAGGTGTTGCAAGAGTTCAAGTGTTTCAGCGGGAATGAATCTACCATTTGGTACCTAAAAATGTTGTGTGGTTACCTAAAAGTTTCAAGAGCTACCTATAAATTAAATAAAAGTTTTTTTTATACAATTAAATAAAAGTTTTAAAACTTCATTACTTTTGATAAGATCTTCTTTAATCTTTATTCGTACCTATGCCTTGCTCTGCTCAGGAAAAGCTAATCACAGTATCGTGAATTGTTCTGTAGCCATTAATCAGCAGAAGCATTTTGTCAATAGGAATGCTATTTAGATAACTTTATTTCAAAATTCTCTCACACTGAGAGCTAAGCTTGCAGATCCATTCTATCGTCTTCAGTACGAACAAGATCTGATTCCAGCCATTCCAATGATCACACTCTACAGAACATGATTGATAACTCATTTAAATGATCATACTCTACGTCAGCAAAAGTGAACCATTTTAATCATAGTTGATTAATAACTCATTTAAAAAAAAATTAAATTTTATCTTGCTTTTAAGAAAAACACATCTTATTTTAAGAAAAACTAAAACAAAATGATCAACCAATATTTTCCTTAAAAATAAGATAAAATATGAATTTTTTCAGGAGAGTCATCAGCAAGTTAGGATTTTAAAAAAATCTGATTTGTTTTGATAGAACATACTCCCTCCGGTTCTAATTATAAGACATATTTAACCGATTTTGGGGAGATTAAGAAGAAGAATTAAATTAATTAATTTTACTTATTTTCCTAAAATGCCCTCATATAAATTTTCAATGACATTAACATACCTCCCCGACCTAAAATCTTTTTTTCCATGCCTTCTAATTGAAATGATGATCTTGCTATGTATACATATGTGTGTGCCTCCAAAAAAAAACACACACACACATAAACCCCCATAGACACACAAATACAAACTCCACATCCCCCAACACACACACACACATAAATACATAAATACACACACAAATATGTGTGTGTGTGAGTATGTACACACACATATAGACACACACGTATATACAAAAAAAAAAAAAACACACACACACACACACACATATGTATGTATATATGTACATTTGTATATGTGTATTGGTAAATTAACGTCAACTCATCGATAAACAAATTAAAATCCAACAATTTAAGAGTTTTATTGATTGAAAAATTCTATTCATCTAAATGCATATATTTATCAAAAATCAAACACACTTGAGAGAATAAAATAGGGGTGTTTTAGGAAAAAATTGACAAAAATTTAAATTTTGTCCTATAATTAGGATCAAAACCAATTCTCAAATGTTGTCCTATAATTAGGACCAGAGGGAATAGTTTATATGATGTGGTATCCTTGAAGTATGTAAGTATCTCTCTAAAATAAACTATGTTTTGATATCTGATATAATAAAACACTGAAATTTTAAATTTTTTTAACAATTTTTTAAAGAAAAATCCCCTTGATTTATTTGAATTCAGTGGGTTTTTCGAATATTTTGTATTCCAAATAATAAACTTGGGTATGAGTTATGATATTAGTTCAGTTTCATTTTGTAGTAACCAGTTTTACTCCATTTTTCTTTTCTCCTCAAGGAATTAGAAAGCTGATGGTTGCATACATGCTTTCGTTAGGAATGCCACAGTTTTACGGGTATAAAAGTCCAAAATTCAAATTGAGGTTAACATAATTTTTAATTCTTATAGTTTATGGTCACTTAGATTTTAGTTCGTTAAGTTGACTCTGTTTCAAACCGTTAGTTTTTGAAGTTTGAAAAGGACTTAGAACCAAAATTAACATCATTAATTAAGCTTATGTGGCACTAACACGGTTAAATATGCCTGTGTGGACGCTAAATGGGCAAGCTAAGGTGGGAAAAAAAGTTCTAAACCTATATTTTTAAAAGCCTTTATGTAATATTTTTTCCTCAAACTTTAGGTACACCTCAGCTTGCCCCATTCAGCATTCACATAAGCATATTTAACTGTATTAGTGCCATATAAACTTAATTAACAGTTTTAACTCTAGTTCCAACTCTTTTTAAAATTTTAGGGACTAACGGTTTGAAATATAATAAAGTTAAATGACCAAAACTACATTTTTAAAACTTCATGAATCAAAACAAAAAATGACTGTAAATTATAAGGACTAAAGATTATGTTAACCCTTTGAATTGTATTGGTCCTCTTTATAAAAGTCCGACAAGAGTGAGTTGTTTCAATATTTAATGAGTTTTTTTTTTCCATTTGTACCCTTCATTAATTATATATATTATATTAATTAGAAGGTTGATGACACTTATGTTTACCCTATTTATCTCTTTTACTTCCCCCTTATGAATAAAGGCATACTTGAAAAAAAAGAAGAAGAAGAAGTTATTTCAAGACATATTTATTATTTTTAATAAATTTTTACTACTTTCATGAACCAAGAAATTTGATTATCGAGCTTTTATAAATAGGACTGAAGGAAGTATATGCAAAATTGCAGTTATATATATCATACGAAGCATGTCAAATTCGCAACGGATAGACAGTCAAATGAAAATAGCAAGGAATTTCAAAATACAAAGCTTTTTTTATATATTATTATCCGGTATTCTACCCAGGTTTGTGGTTATCCCTCCTAATACAAGTGTTTTCTTTGAGACTTGAACTCGATATCCAAAAGATCTAACAAAATCTTATAGTGTTAGACCAACTCTATATTGATAACTTCATAATAAGAGTTAATTATGTTTTTTATTGATAAAATAAAAATGAATAAAGTTACAATGGCTTCTTGCATGACAAAATTGGGAAAAAAACCCTAGTGACCACCATAGTAACATAGCTTATGTTTCCTTCTTTGATGGAAAAAAAAAATGTAAATACAAATACTTAATTGCTTCATTTTAAACCCTCTATAACACACACACACACACACACAGGGGGGGGGGGGGGGGGGGGGGCTTGCATATCCATCTATTCATCTTGAACACCTGGAAAAAGATCTTAAGAATAAGAAGGAAACCGAATTAGTGCTTGTGCATCTGCAACGACTATCTACTTTTTATTGTATTTAATCAAGTTAATTAATATGATATGTATTTTTTAAACTACTCAAATCATCTTCTTAAGCTCTTCTTTTATTCTTTTTCTTAATTATTATTAAGGGAGTATCACTAGGGATAAATTAGAAAAAATTAATAAATATAAAAAATATATCATTATCAACTCTTTAAACATATTCTATATGAATAAACCAACTTGAGTGGTGATGGCTCATTATTCCAATAACCTTCTTATTGATGTTGAATGAATGTAAGATTAATTAAGCAGAAGACATTGACAAAGGAATCAAGAGCAGAGCTTACTCAACCTTTAAAAGGAGAAAAACTTTTGAATGATTTAGATATTATTAATTAATAGAATCTCAACCTTAATCCCCTCACATGTGAACCAGAGCATCTAATGACAAAGATCTCAAAGCCACCCCTCTTTCATTTATTTAATTAATAGTTTAGTCTTTTGGCATGCACACAAAACAAAGAAGATGCTTTCTTCCATGCAAATTCAAAGTGGAGTTGCATGGAAGCATCATTCACCTGGATTGATCTCATATGTTTATTTTAATTTTTTCGTAGTACAATTCTTTTTTTTTTTTTTTTGGAATTTTGTTGGAATAGTTACTCCCTATAGTCTCACAGAATATGACTATATATAAGAGACATGTTTTGACTAATTTCTCGTATTCATTTTGATTATTTTTTTAAAAAAATAAGAGTCTAGCTACTAATATAATTACACGATTTTTTTTAAAAAAGTTAAAACTTGTTAAAAGTAATAAATATTTTTGTTAAGTATGCTTGTATTTATAAGAGGGTAAGTAAAAGAAAGAAATATAATAGTAAGGAGAGAAAGTATGAAATACAATATAGTATATATGAAAATGATAATGAGAGATAATATAATTAATTAGAAGCTGAAATGGTAAAAAAACATTAAATGTTTAGACAATCCCAATCATAACTTTATAAAAAATATTAAGGCAATTCAAATTTCATATTTTTATAAAAAGGACTAGAGGAGTATTTAATAAAAATTATTTTACAAAATGCAAGCAACATAAAAAATAAAAAAAAATCTTATGCTAATGGATAGAATGTCCTTGGTAAAGTGATAAATCCCAATTTTCATATTTTTATCCCACCTTATTCATTTATTTTAGGGATTATTTTAGGCTAATTTGGAATTATTAGATAATATAAATATGAATTAATTATAAGATATTGAGCTTAAATTATTAAATTATTAATATTCTGATTAAATAATATCTCTTGATATATGATAGATAGTGATTTTATAAGATCCTATTGTGCAGGATTTTTCAGGATAGCTAAAAGGAAACCCAATGGTGAAATTTTATGGGACTACTTGAATTTTATTGGGCTCAAGTTAATACCCTAAAAAGCCCTCTCTTCCTCCCCTTTTAATTAACCTAGCCGCTAGGTTTAAGGGGCATGCAGAAACATCACGCCGCAAGAGATCAACACGGTGGAAGAGATTGAAGACGCAGAGACACAGGGATATTTGCATGGAGGTTCTCAGTCAACAATATCCATTAATTGATCCTATTCCTCTCACGCACAGAAATTTCTTAGTCTCCAATATCCACAATTCACTCATAGACCCACATAACTGCACTGTAGCAAACATTTGGCATCATTCAATTATCATTGATCTCCTACAGGCCCCACATCCAACTCACGCACAACACCACCAATCCTGGAAAACCATTTAATCTCCATCTACACTATTCGTGTCACCATGAACGTCACTTTTAACAGGAAGCTTGGAGGAGGAATGAATTCAATGGCAGCTTAAGATATTTTGGGAGACAATTTGGGAAGAGTATGGAGGAAGTTAAAGTCTAGGGCTTGCACATGAAAACCATAAAGGAATGTCTTTCTTTTTATCTTTTTAATTCAAACTTGAGATTATTTAGTTTTAAAGGATTTCGAGTTGTATCAATTGAGAACAATTTAGTTTTAGATTGTAAACTTATTTCTTTTGGATTAGACTGATAATTTGAAGTTTTATTCTTATTGCTGGACTCTTGTTTGCAACCTTTTGATTGTCAATTAAATTAGTAATTGAGTTTTCGTTATTAATTTAATGGTTAATTTGGTTTATCATCTTAATTGTTTAATTGAGTTGATAAATTATCTGGTTGTTTAATTAGATAATTGCAAACAAGATTTCCAAGATTATTTTATGATTGGTTTTTAATGGGTTTAGTTAGCCACCGCCTATTTCATTATGAGTTTTCTAATGAAATCCGCCTATTTCATTATGAGTTTTCTAATGAAATGTGTGTTATTGAACTAGAGGGTTTCCCATGTTCAATTGGGTAATTAAATTCATTAATCTCCTTTTGGTCTAATTAATTGATTTAGGCTAAGAAAGTTGACTCCATGCAATTCCTAAGTTGTCCCCTTCGTCATCATAACTGAATTAAATCATTTTATTTTGTTTTTCTTTTAATCAATCTTTTTATTAGATTTTAATTATTTTCTCATAAGAAAACCCCCCAAAAATTGCATTCAACTCATATAGATTAGTCTCATTCTCATATAGGTTTAAGAGTCAATTGCATTATTACATTTAGTTAGTTAATTGCATATAGGTAGTAGTATTTTGCATTCTAATTTAGGTCCATTTACATTCTACTGTATCTTTTATCACTTGAAAATTAGTCCTAAAAAAAACCCACAGCTTGCTCCTTGGGAGAATGACCTAGGTTGACCCTAAACTGCATAATTAATTAGGACCTAGTTTAATTGATCACTTTAACGACAAAAGTACCATCGATCATAAAACTACCTAGTTGGACCAACAATGCTCAAATATAAAAAAAGTTGCATTATTGTACATCATTTACAAGTAAGATACATAGATTTTATATTATATTTAGATGAATATGGATAATAAATAACACTACATTATATTCGTGTGTTTGTACAAAGTGTTACATAAATAACGCCATTTATAAATTATAAATATTATGATTCTTTATATTTTATTAAAGTATATGTATTTATAAGGGTGCAAATAGATGAGGAAAACAATGGGATTGGTCCACTGCGACAATCATAATTCCTGTTTTCTCCACTCACATGCTTCTCCCTCCTTTCTATTAAAAAAAATAATTTTTAAAAAAGATTTAGATCTCACTCTTTTCTGTTTGTTATCAGACTGAAAAAATGATCATTACATACAATTTCAAGAAAGGATTTTTTAATATACATTTTAGAACCTCAATTGTAACAAAAAAATATATGCATCATTTACAAACAAATCAAGAAAAGGGATCTTACAAATTCTTACAAAATATTATCTCTTGTGATTTATATAAAAGATAGATAACTAATTAATGAATATTAATTTTAAAAATTAATTTAGTTAGTTATATATAACAAATTTGTATTAAATTCCCTAAAATACCCCCTTAATAATATGTAATGAGATTATCCTTGATGGAAGCCTTCTCATTTTCTTAATATGTGCCGCCTTATATAAATACTTTGAGGAAACAATAAATAAGTTAAAAGATAAAGTAGATTGAAGTCTATCCATATATGAGTTCCAACAAAAATAGTACCCTCTCCGATCTTAATTATAAGACGTAGTTGATATTATTTTGGAAAAATTAAAGAAGCTAATTAAATTACTTTAGAATATTTATATTTATATTTTTTCACACTAATTAGTTTGATTAATAAACTAATATATAATATAATGATACATAACATATAAAATAATTAACTAACTTATTTAGCTTTCTTAATTTCTCTAAAAAAGTCAACTATGTCTTATAATTATGACCGAAGGTAGTAGCTTATTTTCTAATTTTGTTTTGCTTTCAATAAAGCTTGCTTTTAAAAACTATGTCATTTCTTTTAAATAAAATACTATATAAAAAGATAGGTACCAACAATCTAATGTTACAAATAAGATTGAATTACGACATCTCATTAGGTTATAAAGTTAGTATAGCTTTCATTTATTCTACTTACTGATTTGTCATTAATCAAATTCATAACACCCCTAAACATTTTTTTAGGCTAATTAATTACAAGATAGGTACTAACAATCTAATGTTACAAATAAGATGCTAATTTTTAACAGCAACCCAAGAGGGATCTAAATGAGAATATTGATTCTCTTGTTGTAACCATATAAAAAAACATATTTTCAAAAGACAAAATCATCAAATTACATAAAACCATTTTTTAAGTTGTATGACGTGAAAATTAGGAAAAAGTCCCCATTAAAATTTTATTAAAGAAAATTACCTAAACGAGAGTATAAGTGCTCTTTGTGCATAAAATTTACAGAGTGTATGTGTGTGTATATATATATATATATATATTCATCAAGTCCTTTTCATCAATAAAATTTTTAATGGTGAGAAGCATGTACTTTAAACCCTTTTTTTTAAAAAAAAACTTAGACTACTTTAATTAATCTATAAAATATATTAGAATATCATTTCTACCTTTAAGGTAGAAAAAATTTTCTGCCTTAAGTTAAAATGACGTCGTTTTGATTCAAATCAGAAAATTTTTTCTGCCTTAAAGATAAAAATGATATTCCCAAATATATTAGACTTTTTTTGGCCAATAAATTCTATTAAAAAGAAAACCTCTTTCACGGAATATAGAAATTTCATTGGGAAAATTTACGTATAATATTTTTTTTTGCCAAGTTAAATATAATATAGGGTTAAGGTGCAAAAATACATATATGTTTTTTCTTCAGGAGCGCCCAGCACTATATATTTTTTTTGTGCAAAAATACACACGCCGTTAGGTTTTTAGGAGCAAAAATCAACTAACGGAAGTGATATTTTTGCTCCTAAAACCTAACGGCGTGTGTATTTTTGCACAAAAAAAAACATATAGTGTTGGGCGCTCCTAGAGGAAAAACATATGTGTATTTCACACGCCGTTAGGTTTTAGAAGCAAAAATTAACTAACGGAAGTAATATTTTTGCTCCTAAAACCTAACGGCGTGTGTATTTTTGCACAAAAAAAAACATATGGTGTTGGACGCTCCTGGAGAAAAAACATATATGTATTTTTGCACCTTAACCCTATAATATATTTACGGATTACAGCTGACACATGACCTGGCAAGCTATGATTGGTTGATTTATAACCTATAGCGCCAAACTATTGGCATAGGCAAGGCCCACGACAGGCAACGATACCCTTGTCCCTCACAAACAAACAAACAAGTCGAAAAAGGAAAAACAAAAAACACGCAATTACTACAGTCAAATGGTCAAACCATACCTGTACTCCTAATCGTATAAAACTAACCCAAACAATACAATTAAGCCGTATTCATATACGTATAGTATAGGGCATTCCCAACCCCCAAAACGCGTTCTTCTGTCTCTGAATCTGACTCCATTTTCACTCTGCCTCCAACAATGGCGTTTCCCTTCTCCTTCACTCTCTGTATCTTCTTCTTCTTCGCCATCTTCCATTTCTGCAACTCTCTTAGCACCTCACAAGATTATCTCAAGCTTCCTCTTCTTCACAAGAACTCTTTCTCCTCCCCAGCTACACTTCTCTCCTCTGACAGCCACCGTCTTTCCGTCCTGTTCTCCGCCCTCCAAGGCGGCCATCGACGCAGCGTCAAGTCTCCCCTCATCTCCGGTGCTTCCACCGGCTCCGGACAGTACTTCGTAAGTCTCCGATTAGGGTCCCCACCGCAGAGCCTCCTCCTCGTCGCCGATACTGGAAGCGATCTTGTTTGGGTGAAATGCTCCGCCTGCAGAAACTGTTCCGACCACCGTCTGGGATCGGCGTTCCTTACTCGTCATTCTTCCACATTCTCGCCACACCATTGCTATGACCCAGCCTGCCGGCTTGTTCCCAACCTGAAACCTGGCTTTCCTTGCAACCATACTGTATTACACAGCCCGTGTCGATATGAGTACTCTTACTCTGACGGGTCGACGACGAGCGGTTTCTTCTCGAAGGAAACGGCGACCTTGACCACCAGCTCCGGGAGAGAAGCGAAGCTCCGAGATCTCGCGTTCGGATGCGGTTTTCGGGTTTCCGGCCCGAGTGTTACTGGTGCGAGCTTCAATGGAGCTCAAGGGGTTATGGGTTTGGGAAGAGGCTCTATCTCCTTCGCTTCACAATTAGGGCATCGGTTCGGGAACAAGTTCTCTTACTGTCTACTCGACTACACCATATCACCGCCTCCGACTAGCTACCTCATCATCGGCGGCGGCGATCAAAACGGTGCCGTTTCGAAATCTTCTGGAATGAGCTACACACCATTACTTACCAATCCCCTGTCTCCGTCGTTTTACTACATTGGCATTAAGAGCATCTCCGTTAACGGCGCGAAGTTACCGATCAACCCTTCCGTTTGGTCCATCGACGAACTCGGCAACGGCGGGACGGTGATCGACTCTGGCACGACCTTAAGCTTCCTTGCTGAGCCTGCTTACCGCCATGTTTTAACGGCGTTCCGGCGGAAGCTCAAGCTTCCGATAATATCGATGGAGCCGAAGTTGAGCTTCGATCTCTGCGTGAACATCTCCGGCGTGCGGATGCCTAGGTTTCCGAAGCTGAGTTTCATGCTAGAGGGGAAGTCGGTGCTGTCGCCGCCGCCGAGGAACTACTTCCTGGAGGTGGTGGATCGGGTCATGTGTTTGGCAATGCAACCCGTTAAAACCGGATCCGGGTTTTCTGTGATAGGGAATCTAATGCAACAAGGATTCTTGTTGGATTTCGATAAGGACAGATCGCGACTGGGATTCTCGCGCCGTGGCTGTGCGTCGGCTTGATGTGATGATGTCTCAAACCGGGTTGACCTCAATTTCACGGGTCAACCCGATTTTTAATATATATATTTTTTTTCTTGCAAATGAAATAATTTCTGCTATCACTTCATATATTCTTATTTTTGAACACTTTTGGCATATCTTGCATTATTGTGAGTGTGAAGATCCTCAGTGATAAGAAAAGGAATTGAGTTTCTTTTTTTGTTTTCTCTATTTTTATCTTGCATTATTCCGATTTATTATTTTTTTTTTGGTAATTTTAATTTACAGCTAAAAAGATAAAGGGGTTGGGACAGTGTTAATGTTAGTGCAGATGATGTTTCATGAATAGATGATCAAATGACTGCAAAAAAGTTGATTGGGTCGCTTCCTTTAAAGTACAATTGTAGTGGAACAATTTAACAATAACGAATAACGTATACTATATTAATTTTAGAATGTTGCATATAACGGCTCTTTCACAATGTTTTTGAATGAAATGCAAGCATTTCTCTGTAACTTCAACATTTCATTTCATTACCCATATTTTATATATAAAAAAAAAAAATAAGTTCTCAGAATGGATCTCGTGAGATTTAAATATTCTCTCTTTTGTTTTTTTGTGTAATATGAGTGATTCTTAATACAATGAATAAATCATATTTTTCTAAAATTTAAAATTAATGTTTTCATTTTTACTCCTATTAAATATGTGTCACTTGTTGCCTCTCTACCATAAATTTTCGGATCTGGATTTGGTTCTTTGAATCTGACCCTCATTTGCAAATTTACAGTGTAAATTTGCAACATTATCAAAAAAAAAAGTAACATTATAAAAAAAATATTTAGTGTCAATTTTGCAAAGAGGGTCCGATGCAAAAGACCAAATCCAGATCCTAAATTTTCACCCATTATCTCATATAGGCTCTTTCTAAACAAGTTATAATTAAAAAGAATGCTATGTAAATTGTACATTTATTATTTTTGACTAATATTTTGAACCACACTTTTGATAGTTGTTTCTTATATAAAGGATTGAGGGAGTATATTTTCACTAGTTTAACGTTTTATTTTCAAATAATTAATTTGTTTTAAAAAAATATACTAATTTTAAATGTTTTATTTGGCCTTTGTATTCTTGTTTTAGGTATACACAGTGTGTTTTTTAAAGGTATTTTAAAAAATAAATATAAAATACCTAGGATGTGCAATTTCTCAGGTTGACTTCCATGATAATTGGACTTTTAATTTTTAATTTTGTGAAAATCAAGATTATAAAGAAATAATGTAATTATTAAAAATTTAAATAACAAATGAGTAATATCAACTTACTGTCATTTCTCGCACTAAAACAAATTTATGTTAGCATGTTGAAACTTTTTCTACAAAGCATAATTATTGTTTAGTTATTTTCTCAATTTATATCACGTTGCTGAGCAATGCATAAATTGAGATCAGATGAGATTCTCTTATTATCTATTTTTTTATAAACTCATTTAGTCAGTAGGTTAAGAAGATAGAGAGAAAAATTTAATAAGTACAATTTGATTATGTAAACTTTTAAACGAGAAGATCATGATTTAAAAATTAGGGAAAATAATAAAAAAAAACACACCACATTTGAAATGGGTTAAGATGTAAAAATACACATAAGCTTTAAGCTTTTTCTCAGGAGTAAAGATACACATATGTTTTTTTTAGGGGCAAAAATACACATGTAGTTATCATTTTGCTACAAAAGTCACATCTTATCGTTAAGTCACTGTTCACCGCCGTTAAATTACTGTTCATCTTATCTCTTTTTCTCTTATCATGGTGAACAATGATTTAACGGTGGGATGTGACTTTTGCACTAAAATAATAACTACATGTATATTTTTATTTTTTAAAAAAATATAAATATAATTTTAATTTAAAAAAAAATACTTATATGTATTTTTACGCCTTTACTCCATTTTAAATTGACAAGGAACGAGAATATTGGGCGCATAAATAATTGAAGCATGATATTCGAGGAATATCTAATGCCTTAAGGGTAGCATCACCCTCCTGTCCCATCAATGCTTTCTTGTCTTGTCTTTAGTTAGCTCTAAATCCAAAACCTAAGCAACTACAGTAAAAGTTTTCTTTTCTTTTTTTAAAGAAAAAGAAAAATACAAAACAAATTAATCTATTTATAGTTGGGAGATTTACCTTCCATTCTGAAGCCTAACCCAACTTTTTTTTTTAAAAAAAATGGTTTAGTACATATAGTGTAAACTCGACTATAATCTAATCATACAATTCAATTTTTATAATTTTCACTTAATTAAAAACCAACCATGAACTATGACTTGACCCAACTTAATCTTCATAATTTTAAATTTTTAATATATTTATTCCTACATTTTAGGCAAAAATTTGTAAAGACTAAAATTATTTCTTGAAATTTAGGCCTAATATTCTAATTGTTAAACTAAAATTAAAAGGAATTGAGTTGTACTTAGAGTTTAGGGTTTAAATTTTAGGGTTAAAGTGTAAAAATATACATGAATTTTTTCTCTATAAACAAAAATACACATATGCTTTTTTTAGGAGCAAAAATACACATGTGGTTACCATTTTGGTGCAAAAGTTACATCTCATCGTTAAGTCACTGTTCACTGTGATGAGGGAAAAAAAGATGAGGTGAATAGTAACTTAACGACGGGGAATAGTAACTTAACGGTGAGATGTGACTTTTGCACTAAAATGGTAACCACATGTGTATTTTTGCTCTTAAAAAAAGCATATATGTATTTTTACTTCTGAAGAGAAAGATCATGTGTATTTTTGCACCTTAACCCTAAATTTTAACCTAGTAAAAATTATAAGAGTTTAGCTGTATTAAGGTGAAGGTTAGAAATTAAATTACAATTGAATGGTGATGACCTTTTGAGTTGTAAACATTAATTAAGAACCGAAAAGGAAAGGTGTCATTAAATTATATAATTTGATTCACGAGATTGGCAAAAAGTGACATATTAGAAAACGATTGCTGCTTCCCAACACGTACGTACAAATAATGCAAACAAATTAATTGAAGCTGCTTTAATTTGTTTCTCTTGTGTACGTACGTGTTTTCATTCACATGCACACCCAAATTCTCAACTCTCTGATTACTCGCTCAGTCGTGCGTCCACATTAATTAATTCCAATGCAAATTAGAAACCCATCAAGGTTAGCCAATTTAGCAATAATAAAGTCATGAAAAAACTTGTTAATAATAATTTATTAAATGTTCTTCTTATTTATTACTATTAGATCTTCTCTTGTTTTAATAATCTAGAACTGTTTCAGTTATTATTCAGTCCTAGAGAATATATATATATATATAGCAAAGGTTGGAGCATGCATCTGGATTTAAATGTAGAGATTTACTTGCAAATTATTCATGAATGAGAAATCCTTAATATGAACTAAATCTTGATGATGAATCAAAATAACTATTTTTCATGGGGTTAGAACTCAACTAGATTGGCTAATCAAACTAATAAGTCCATCCTGTAACCGATTCGCTCAAGAGTTTTTGGATGAATCGACTGAGTTAAATTTTATTTTTTTTTCCCTCTCCCATTATTGACCTGGAGCTTGAGCATGAAATGATGTCATTTTGATTTTTTTTTTTTTTTTGTTGAAAAAATAGCAGTCCATCCGATATGTGATTTAGTTATTACTTTGTTTTGTTGGATTATGTATAGTTTATATATGAATATTATATTTACTTGTAGAGTAATGCCTATTTTTTAAATGTTGTATTTGTCAGAATTGTATATAGATGTTTTATATATTCTAAATAAATTATAAAGTACTCCCTCCATTTTTTTTTATAAGAGCCCCACAATAGTTGTATGCACATTTAATATATTTTTTTTCATTTTTTCCTTTAATTAATTATATATTGCATTAATTAAAAGGATGGTGATACCTATATTTTTCTTTCTTACTTGCCCTCAATAAAAAAGGAAAAAAATTATTTTAGCCACACTTATTGTTTTTAATGAATTTTAACCACTTTATTAAACTACTTTTATTGAGTTTTTATCGCAGTGGATCGGGTATTATTTTAATCATAATTGGGTTGACTCATGTTCAACTACATTTGGAGCACTGATCTACCACAATCTTAATCGATTTAATGATTTTATTTGTCTCCTCTTAGTACCTTTCTTGTCTCACCTTAGAGTTGGGAATTAAAGCCGACCAAGTCTGGGTAAAAAAATTTTATTTTTCAAAGTTTGGCATGAGAGCATCTGGGTCAGAACTGAAAATTATTATTCCAAAATTTAACAATTTTTCCTATGTTTTTTCCCAAGGAAATGTAATTATTAAGTTACAACAATTAAAATTCTAAGTTATCAAATAAATATTGTCAACATTAATATCCAAACAATATGCATCATGTAACAAACAAACACAAGCAACAAATAAGTGTCAATTGGCATCCTCTTCAAAAGGTGAGTTATGATACTTGTTCGTGAATGAATGAGAGATTGAGATAGAGAATTAAGACACTAATAGAGAGTAATATAAGAGCTGAAAAGAGTAAGAAAAATGGTGATTGAATTTTTTAAGTTTCTTCACCCCAAATACGGTTAAGTTAATAAAAAAAAAAATTAAAAAGCCTATAAGCCAACCTTTTTAAACTCTCAACTCTAAGGGCCAGCCCAAAAAAGCCAATTTCTTTTTAGCAGCAAGAGATATGTCACCCTAAAATAAAGTCTATCTTCCCTTTCTTTCCCTGAATTTGTTTTTGTTTAGTAGAATATAACAGTGCATCTTCCTCTCATACATGTGGGACAGTAGAGGTATGAAATGACAAGAGAAGGGAGGGGCCTTTAATGGAATATATGTAGAAGTGGAGTGTCTGGTTGCTGTATACTTAAAAAATGGAATTGAAGGAGCCCTCATAAATGGAGTCACAGAGAGAGATAGAGAGAGAGAGAGGATAGTGTTCTGTAGTCGCAGATCATACAGCTGTCAAGATTGAACCAAAAAGCTTCTGCTTCAACCAACCCCCCCCCCCCCCCCCCCAAAAAAAAAAACTAGGGCTGTGTGTGACGTTTCTGCTTCCTTTTTTCTTTAATACCCTGAAAATAAAAAAAGAAAAACATTTCTAGAAGAAGTGTTTTTTCATGTCACACACACATAAAATAATGGGACTCATATATATGTGTGAAAATCTTCTTTTTCTTGAGAAAATCAAATCCCAAATAAAAACAAGGGTTAAGGTGTAATACCCGGATAACTATTATCTGAAATATTATGCTACAATAATAAAAATGACCATTTATGAAGATTTTGGTCTCAACATGTTATATGATTAGTCTATGCTCAAAGGGAAACATTAAGAAAATTAGAGGAAATTTATTGGTGGAAATGTGAAAAATACACCTTAAGGCCATAAAGCATCTTGAGGAGAATTAGGAAAAATTCTAAAAGGCATGGAATAATTATTAATTAGAAAGCATATTGTTCTTAATTTAGACAATTTAATAAATTATTTCCTATGAAAATAAAAAGAAGGGAAATTAAAAAGTATTCTAAGACTAAGATTGACTCTATGATTTTTGATAATTTGCATGGAACTTGAATTATTAATGTAAATAAAATTTTTGTGAGAAAATGATTAGTTTTAATTAAGAAAATTATTAGAAATTATTAAAGGATTAATTAAGTAATTTTTGGGAATTTTATAAGCTTATAGAAAATTTAAGAAACATGAGAAATAAAATAAATATGAATAAGTATTATTAAGGATCGAAATTTTGGGCCAAATTAAATAAATAATAAAGGTCAAGAAGTAATCTCGGAAAACCAAGATCAAAAGCTTAGGATTATTCAAGGAATTTTAGAAGCCTAAATCTATAAAATTACTTATGGACCAATAGGAAATTTTGGGGAAATAAATGCAAGATAATAGAATATTATGGGAAATGAAAAAATATATATATATATATATATATATATATATATATATATATATATATATATATATATATATATATATTTATATGTTTGTGGGCCGAAATTTTTGGGAATGGGAAGAGATAAGGATGATGAAAATAATAATAATATAAGATTAAGACATGTGTTAATAATATTATATTAATAAAAAATGAACAGGATAAATGACCACGGATAAAAATAAAATCATATCCAGAAAACCTTGAACTAAGTTGCTAGGGTCAGAGTATATTATGCACAAGTGAATTTTTATCTCGAAGTAGGCTGTCTCCGAAGTCATTTATGTAACCGATGGAGTGTTTTGGAGATCAGGCTAAGAAGATGTTCTGTAGAATTAAAGCAGATAGTCAAAATGAGAACCGATAGAAAATAATTCGGATGCGAGATTCCGGGGATAAGTTGGGAAAAACCAGAGTATATTTATTGATCAGTGGATTTTTATCCCGAAATTGGCGCCGACCAACGTTATTTCTGTAACCAGTCACGAATACCGAGGATTTTCGGTAGATAACGGAATATCCTTAATGAGAGTATAAGGATAGGAAAATCTAGTATTCTCGAAGAGAAAGAAAAGATCTTCAGAGTGTTGCTTCCGGAATTTTGAGATTTTCCAAAATTACGCGATTCGGACACCGAACTGGGACTTTATCTGTAGAAATCTTCTTAAACAAGTGTGTGACATCACCTTGATGACTAAGGATGACATCATCTTTGAGAGGTGTTTGGCCAAGATCTTGCCATCTTAAAGAAGTGCGATCTAACGGCCAGAAACTGATCAGACAAAGTTCAAAGGAATTACCAAAATGTCATTGCCTTTTTCTATAAATAGCCACCATTTCATTTGGAATTCTCACACCAAATCCTCTTGTGATTTTTGAAAATTTAGAGAGAGAAGCTCTGGAAGAGGAGTAAGAAGTTCATAACAAAGCTCTGAGTAAGTTCTTCAGTCTTTAGTCTTTAGCTTAAGTAGTTCTTTCGGTAGTTATAGTAGAATTGTTATAGTAGTCTTTAATTCTTAAGTTAGCTTAGATATCATGTTTTTAGGAATAAATATAATATTTATCTTAAGAGTATGCTAGAGGAAGGAGTATAGCAAAAATTTTGAAAGTTTAAAATCAAAATAGCGAAGTACTGACGAAATTCCGCCAAATAGTCAATCTAGGGGCAAAATGGTAATTTGTACCGAAATTTGCCTGATATGATCTTAAATGCTCACACTGGTGATACTATCCTTATAGGATATCCGAAATCACGAATCGTTGTTTCTGCTGTCTCCGCTGTCATACCGCCGTCAAGCGTACCACAATTCTACCGAAGTGTCCGGAATCGTCAACGGAGGTACAGACGCGTATTGTAACCTTAACACTTATGCTGCTTATATACTATATGTGATAGACATGCTTATATACTGAAGCTCTGTCTAGGGTTGTCGGTATACATACAGCTTTATACGGGTTATAGTCTTGATAACGCCGTTGGGTTTTCCTAGCGCTAAGGACACGATGGGCCGTCGTGGCACTGGTTATGTGCAAACATTATATGGGGCTTTACATACTGCTTTGTGCTTATGTTCTGCCAATATGTGATCATGCATCTGCTGTGTGCTTATGTAGTGATATATTGCTGTTATGTGATTATGTACATGTTGTTATCCATATACTGTCTTATTTGAGCATAAGGTTAACCGTTACCTGAGATCCAATTGGGAATTAGATCTCAGCTGTAGCTTCAGGGTCGGGAGGACCAAGGTCGGAAGAGAGAGACAGGCAGGCGGTGTAGGACCCAAGACGGAGGTTTTATTTTGTTATTTCTCTAGTTATGTATTTTACTTTCCTTCGGACATTAGAGGACTGTAATAGAACAATTACACTGTAGTTATGTTTTATGAAGGTTCAGTTACTCGTTTTGTTAAAAAAGCTCTACTCTGATCACCGTTTTAAAAAAAAAAAATTTCCGCTGTTTTAAAGTGGGATGTTACATAAGGGTTGACGAGCATTTTCGACCAAGAGTTTTTGGGGGAGTAATTTTGTCTCAAAATTTTTTAAGAGGATTTTTTTTCCCTTAAAAGTTTCTAAAATGGAACAATTTCACTCTAAACATCATCTTAATTAATTTTGACTGTTAATTGACTAAGTATACTAAGCATACACCTTTATCAACATCATTTTTGTTAAAGTGCAAATTTACTTCAAAAGTTATAAATCTAGTTTTAAAAAATGATAAAATGGATTAGACATGGACTTATAATGTAAATTTGCACCTTAATAAAAATTACATAGATAACATATTAATTGTTAGCTCAACATATTTGATTAACTAACAGTTAAAATTCATGGTTATGGCAAAATTATTTCTTTTCAATACTTCGCAGACAAAATTATCACTAAAAACTTTTGGGATAAAATTATTTTTTAATCCGAAAGGGGGAAAAATCTAACTATAAGAAAAGCTATGAACCACCCATAGGGACTAGAATCTTTGTCAGCGACTCTTGAGTAAGGATTTTTAGTCTAATGGCTTTGTTCAGAGCCCTTTTCATAAGAGCATCTACAAGACATTAGCATGTCAACCTATACGTTGGATTTCCACCAGCCAAACACATCTTATCATGCTTTTTTTTTTTTTTTTTTTGGTAAATCTTATCATGCTTTTGATTTCAGAAATCACTCCTCAATGTTCATGGGTTACTAGAACCACCTTGTCGTTTCTTTACTTATTCCTATTTTTCATATTATGTAGTCTTTTTTTAGAGTATAGACACTATAGGCATGAAATTGCAAACATGATTAAATTCAGGACCCCTTACTTAACATAATTATGTTGGCAGGCTGATTTCAATTGGAGGCCATATAAAGGTGTGGTTCTTCCAATAAGAGTGCCATTTGCAGTCTTGGTCTGTTTTAGATTTTTAGTATGCTGTATTTTCAATGCTTACATACACCTCAAGCATGTATTAATGCAAGCTACTAAGACATATCGTAGTAATCTCTTTTTGTCCTTAATATAAGACATATCTATTTAATTAGATTAATAAAGTTAATTAAGATAGTTAATGCAACATGTATTTTTTAAACTCTCTAGTCTTTCTTTAACTCCCTCCTTCTCTTCCTTGATTAAGATTAAGGGAGCATCAATAGGGATAAGTTAGGAAAAGATTGACTAACATAAAAAATATTTTATATCTAAGACTAATATCAACTACCTAAACATATCTTGTATTAAGGACAAAATCCTACCATAAAATTTATAATAAATTTAGCAAGTTGATTTTAGTTGACCAGAACATATCTTGACTCAAAGACAAAAATAATGCCAATCTATTTGACAAGTCAAGTTGACTGGCTTTTCATATTTCACCGATTTTTAATATAAGATATATTCAGGAAGTTAATTTTAATCCTAAATATTAAAAATAATTTTTATATTTGTCAATGTTTTCCTAATTTACCCTTGATGCTTCATTAGTCATAATTAAGAAGGAGTAGGAAGGAAGGAATTATGGAAGATGACTATAATATTTTAAAAAATACATATTATATTAATATTTTAACTAAATTTTTTAATCTAATTAAATTAAATAAATATATCTTATACTAAGGATGGATAGGGGTGGGAATAGGCCAAGCCTCTATCAAGCGGCCTACAGCCTGGTCTATTTAGAGCCTAGTTAGGCTTGGCCTGTTTGTCAAAAAGGCTAGGTCAAGGCCTATTTAAAAACTTAAATATGTAAATAGGTCAGGCCTATTTTGTTAAAGCCTGGCCTGTAGGCCTTCAGGCTTGGCCTGTTTATATATTAAATGAATATAATTAAATTTATATCTTATAAATAATATAATATTTATTATTTTTCAATCTTATATTCTAATTTCAAATTATATTTGTATAGATTTTGATATATTCAAAGTGTATAAAGTCTATTTATGGCCTCCAAAGCCTACAATATGAGGCCTTTTTAAAGGCCTACATTGTAAGTAGGCATTTAAAAAGGCTTCAGGCCCAACCAGACCTTATGAAGGCTCAGGCCTAAGCCTAAAAAAAAGCCTGAATTCAGGCTCAGGCCCAGGCTCAGGACTTCTACTTCCATTATAAACTCAGACCTATTTAGCAAAAACCTAGCCTGACCTGGTCTATTTCAATGCCTAAGGATGGATGAAGTGGTACGATTTCAGTCCTCACTGACTTAACTTTCTTTTTGTAATTTGGTCTCATGAACATACTTGGGCTTTCTGTTAACCCAACAAGAGTTTTTTTTTTTTTTTGAATTTGTTGCATTTGATCGGACTTAAATCACAGTACAAAGTTGATCCATTCTACTGCTCCAAAATTTTTTTAAGGCCCATATAGCTCCAATTTCGTTTAAGCCCATGTGAAACAATAAAGACCCAATTAAAGTTCAATTCACCCTTCGTTGCTTGTTCCTTCATATTTTTCTCTTCGCTTTTTACTTTTTCCCACCCTTATTTTGCTTGATGAAAAACATCATCTTAATTATCTTCCAAACAAAAAGCAACATATGGTAAAACCATGACTATAATTTTATTTATGATTTATTTATTTTATTTAAAATCTCACTCACTTTATGGTTGAAAAATGAGGCATACTATTTATGGTTGAAAATGATTTTTATTATTAAACCACTCCTAATTATTTTTGCAAGAAAAATATAATTTACTTGCGTTTAAGAAGAGAAATTTGTGAAGATAAGATAAGAAGCATATATATTTTATTAGTACTTGCCGTATTGAAAGAGACAAATTGAGTGGGAGAAAAAGGTTGGATAGTGGCCAAAATGTATTGTCCACTTTAATAATTAATAACCCAATATTCATTCACTTTGAGGTGACTTGAAACTTCAAAGTGCATTATGGTTTTTTTGCTATGTTCTCCTTGTGTTTAGGCTTTTTACTCCCTACTTTAATATATACTTCCTCCATTCCTTTCAATAAGATAAGATTAATCGGGGAATTATTTGAAGAAATAGTTAAAATTAGTTAGGTGTAATAAATAAAAAAATGATTTATTTTTCCTGAAAATGTCCTCATTTATATGGAAGAGAGAGAATGTGTCATATTGAGTGCGTTAGCCAAACATGAGAATTAGTTACAACCGTGCCATGAGTATTTTTAGTAATTAAGTAAGTGTAAAATGAAGAATTTTAAAAGAAGTTTCTATCTTAAAAAGAGAAATAAAGGGAGTGTGTGTGGGTGTGTCTATATTTGTTATTTCAATTTGGACTGCTTTTATTGATTATCTTCCCACTTAAAAAGCATATATAAACTATGAAACACATTTCCAAAACCATCAACTAGAACCAAATAAACACATAGCTTATATTTTTTTAAAAAAATCTTCAAACTACATATGCTTAAATTTAATTCTTTAGAATGATGTAATTGTAACTATTTAACCCTAATGACTCAGGAGAACAATCATGATTTTGATGTCTTATTTACAAAACTTTTTACTTGTTTGAAGTTATTTAAACTGGAATGTGAAATGTGGTAGAATCTCTCAGAACCATGATAGTATTATCTAATTAGTGGTTGTACTTCTCAAACCATTTGTTTGCCTTTGAATTAAAAAAAAATATATAAAGGATGATGTAGTTGTGCATTTTTATTACTCTCAGTTTAAAATTATTTTAATTTCCAGATTTTTTAAATTCCCAATTGTAACACTAAGCACTAAAGATGGGCTAAGATTAGGGTTAAGTTTAATCAAAGTGAAAATAACATAAAATTAGTAAAAAATACCTCAGTCAGATACGATACCATGGAGTTCAGGGCCAGATATGAGAGTGTAGAAAAAAGGCAGAACAAGTCTAGATTTGAAAATAGCTAGGTAGCAACTGAGTCTATAAACAAATTTAAAGTAATTTTGGATAATAAATTTTGTAAAACAAGAGATTTTCCATCAATTTCCCTGGTTAATATTTTTATTTGATAAATAAAAATTTTGAATTTGGCATGTCAATATATATATAAAAGAGTAAGTAAGAAGTTTAATCTTCACAAGTTTTCAAGAATTCCACTTTCTTCGCTCATCTTGTAACTAGATATTTATCCCTCCGGGCAATTTAAAGAATCAATTATAAGTAAAAGGTAAAAAATGTAGTAATATACATGATCAGATTAAAAGTTTTATAAAGATCCTGCACATTTTTTAACATTTAAAGTTTGTTAAAAAGTATAGAGATATTGAAAAGTGTATAGAAAAGGCTACAGAGCCCCCAAAAAAAAAAGTGAGAGAAAAAAACACAGATTATTATCAAGACAAGCACAACAACTCACTTCAAAATCATTTGAGTTTTAAATTCAGACATGCATGCATGTTTAAGATATATGATCTTAAAACTGAACGTTTTTAATAACTTAATTTTTATTTACAGAGTGTTGCTTTGCCCTCATAGAAATAAATATATATTTATGATATATGGTTCTGAACTTATTGCCCCACACTTTATTTCATTTAAAATTCTAAAATTTAGTTAACTTCGTCTCTCTACCAAAAAAAAAAAAAAAAAGTTCTGCCATATGTCTTCTATTTTTGTCCGTCTATAATAATGCTTCTTAGTTCTTTGTATTTCATTTGAAAGCTCTCAACAATTATCTTTTCAGCCGATTGACTTGTATTTATTGTAACATCCCAAATTTCAGGTTCGAAAATCGTGTCGGTCGACACTTAGTTTTAAGAAAATCACAGAGTTTTGAGATGCTACAGCTCAGAGTACTGTGGAAATGGATAACATGCGCCAAGATTCGGATAATGAGTATCTGATATAAAATGCCCAGACATATGATGATGCCCCGACATAAGCTGATATTTTAAATATCCCGAAGGAATATTCATGTGATACAATTTACAGAGATTTGAATACATTTCTCTGATAAAGAAAGTCTTAAATTAGACCTATGGCTTGGAACCTAACATCAGTTAATCAGACAATTTGGCCAGGTCGGTGTTCAATCTAATGGAAGTCTCACCAACTCTATAGCGACTTGTGACAACCCACCGATGAAACCTTCCTTAGTTTAAGCACCAAATGGTCCGAAATAACTTTGTTAAATCCGTGCCAGAATACTCTACCAGAAACTAAGTCATAATAACTTCTGCCGACCTTCGTCTTCGACCGCTGCCTCTTCACGACTCTTTCCACCGGCACCTTCTCTATCCCGGTTTCTTCTCTATACTATTCATTAAGACTGAGGTCCAATGCCCATTGGACCTCAGGTAACGGTTAATTTTATGCTCAAGTATGACAATATGCATGATAGATATTCATTTACATTTTGGCATATAACTATACATAGCACACAGCACATGTATCAATTCATATATCAACAATACCTACATAGCACACAGCCCATGTAAGGTCCACATAGTTTGCACATAAACCAGTGCCACGCCCCAGAGCGTGTCCTCAGCGCTAGGAAAACATCCATACGACATTACCAAGACTGTAACCCGTTTTCACATAATAGCTGAATGTATAAACAGTGACTTAAGACATAGTCTTAATCACGGTGCATGACCCAAGACCCAGTCTTGTCCACGACTATATGAATCATCACATCACATATAGAGCATACAAGCAGCATAAGAGTTAGAGTTACAGTATGCGTCCGTACCTTCATTGACGATATCGAGTACTTTCGTCGAAATATGGTATGTTTGACAGCGGTACGACAGCGGAAACAGCGATTCGTGTTTTCAGATATCCTATAAGGATTATATCACAGATATGAATATTTAATATCATAACAGGCATTTTAGGTACAAATTACCATTTTGCCCCTAATTTGATTAGTCAGTGGAATTTTGTCAGAGCTTCGCTACTTTGACTCTAATCTTCCAAAATTTTGCCGTATCTCTTTCTCCATCATATTTTTGAAATAAATACCATATTTATACTTAAGCATGATATCAACAACATATTGGAAGACTAAAAGATCAAACTAACATTTCTACCATAACTACCGAACGAAGCTAGAATCTTAAGACTAGGGACCGAAGAACTTAACCAGAACCTTGCTACTCCTTCCTCCGAGCTCCTCCCTCTCTCTAACATCTCTCTAGATTTCGAACTAGGCAAGTGAATTGGTGAGAAAATGAAGGAGAATGGAAGGGCTATTTATAGAAAAAGGCAATGGCATTATGGTAATTCCTTTGAACTTTGTCTGATCAGTTTCTGACCATCGGATCGCACTTCTTTAAGGTGGCAAGATCTTGGCCATACACCTTACTATGCTGACCTCATCCTATGTCACCAAGGTGATGTCACCAACTTGCTCAAGAAGCTTTCTACCGATAAAATCCCTGTTCGGTGTTCTAATCACGTAATCTTGAGAAATCTCAAAATTCTGGGAACATAGCCCCGAAGATCTTTTCTTTCTCTTTTAAGATACCTAGGTTATCTAAATTTTTGATCTCATTAAGGACATTCTGTTGCCTGCCGAACATTTTCGGACAACCGCTGTCGGTTACGGAAATAACGTCGGACAACGTCAACTTCTAGATGAAAATCCACTGATTTATAATATACTCTGGTTTTTACCAATTTATCCTCGGATTCCAGTTTATGAATTATTTTCCATAGGTTTTCATTTCTACTATCTGTTCTAATTCCACAAAATATCTTTTTGTCTTATCTCATGATCACTCTGTTGGTTACCGAAATGACTTCGGAGATAGCCTACATTGAGATAAAAATTCACTTGTATATAATAAGTCCTTATGTTAGATACTTAGTTCATATATTTTGAGATAAGATTTATTTTCTATCAGTTCTCCTCTATCCTATCTGCTTTTTCTCAAAATATCTCAGTTTATATTATTATTATAATCATAAATATGTATATATTATTATTTTGCTACTACACACACAAATTTCAGTTTTTTTTTCTTTATTCATGTCTAAACAATTAGCCATTAATTATTTAACCAATCACTTACTAATTGTTGACAATTTTCTTAATTAGTAATAATTATTATCTCACAACTATTTTACTTACATTGGTATTTTATGTCCCATGTAATATATTAAAAATCACGGAGTCAATTTTGGTTTCATAATACTTTTTAATTTTTCTTCTTTTTATTTTCAAAGGAAATAATTTATTAAATTGTCTAAATTAAGGACAATATTTTTTCTAATTTTTAATAATTATTTTACTGCCCTTTAGAATTTATCACAATTCTTTTTAGGATGTTTTATGACCCTAAAATGCATTTTTAAGCCTTTTTGACACTTAATTTTCTTTATCCCTCCTAATTTCATGAGAAATCACCTTAGGAAATAAGGTAATTATTATACTAATTTTGAGACCACAAATTTACCTATTTCCAATAGGTATTATTTGTCAATATAATTATCCGGGTATTACACTTATCAAGTATTGTTCCCGATGAATATTACAATTTATTATTATAGATTTTATATTTATGGTTGATATTGTTTTCTTTGTTATATTTTTACTTTTCTCACTAATATTTGTTTTCTGGGGTTCAATGTACTTATGTGCTGTTCGGACACACACACACACATAAAAAAAAAAAAAAAAAACCTCTAAACAGTCTCATGCAAACCACAGTATCCATATTATTCTGTGATACAATATTGTTGGAAAATAAATAAATCGAAAGAGAAGAAGAAGATGATGGCTAAGTAGTTTGAGTGGTCAATTCAAATGAGAAATTAATGCGCACAACAATTTGACTGGGGTTGTGTCGTCACCTTTGACACGATTATATTTTACGAATTGGCATTTTGGTCATACGAAAAAAATTATATTTATTAATGTTTCATCAACTAGGTGATGCCCAAAAAAATTAATTTTATTATTATCTTATTAATATTAATATTCTTATCTTTCAAAACATTAATTATGCATATTAAAAATGATCTTTTAATTACATTTGCTTTTTAAAAAAATAAAGATTTTTTTGCCATTGAAGAATAATGGTTGAAAATTACAAACACTAATTAAATTTACATTATCAAATACTCCCTCTGATCCTTATTATAAGGCACCAACTACCAATATTTTTTTTTCCTTATTATAAGACACCAACTTACTTTAACTAACTCATTTATTACTTTTTTCTCATTATGCCCTCATTTTTAACTAACTCATTTAAAGCTATATCATTAAAGTGAGGTTGAAGTTAGAAACATTTATTAATTTTGGACCTAATTAATGAATTAATTTCCATTCATTAGCTTATGATAAATAGTAGTTGGTGCCTTATAATAAGGACGAGAGGGAGTATTTAATACGTTAACATAATATTAATATCAAGTACTCGAACTATATTTTGTTGTTGCTTCAAGGTGACACTAAAAGAGAAACCAAACTACTCAAACTAGTAGATATTCTGCAGAAATAATATCAACTTCAGCTTTGAAAAAAGAAGTTTCAGCTTAATCAAAACTTCATTATTATCTTATTAACTGTCGTGTATTGCTAACCACAACAATAGCAAGCCTTATTTAATCACTGGGTCGAATCGGTTATTTACTTGGATCTATCAGCAGACAAATTGTCATCATCATGCTGACTGGTTTTCTGTCGGCATGAAAAAGGATGCTGACTGGTTTTCTGTGATCTGGGCTGAGGGATGCATGCATTTGAGAAGAGAAGGGGGAAAAAAAGGGTTTTAATGTTGCAATTTGAATATTATTAATTATAAGATACATTGAACCTTTCTGTGTTTTGATTTATAGAATTAATTACATCAGGCTGATCTCATTCTTATGTGGAAGCAAACTCATCGAAAACTCAGTAGTGGGGGGGTTAAATTACGTCCCCCCCCCCCCCCCCCCCCCCCTCTTTTTCTCAAACCAACAACAAATTAAAGACCCTTAGGTATTTAAATCTCATGAGTTTCACCATACATGTGAAAAACATTCAGATAATTCAGATATTTCAATTCAACTAGAACTTTGTCCCCATAATTGTATTAAATAAATATATATAACAAAACATCGATCGGGCTCAATGCAAGTTAAATATTCCAAACCATATTAATATTTACAAGTCAATAAAATCAATGACTGCATACTTTATATGTTCACAGAATGTTGATACATTCCCAAAGAACTAAATAAATTAAAATAGATAATCTGTTAAATAAAAAATAATTATATATATACAATTTATTAATAGTAATTAATTTAATAGATTTAGTTTCTTTTACCTTGTACGTACATCCTCGGGACAAAAGTCTTTCTGGTTGATCAATGACACATGTCAAGAATATTATTGTATGCAGAGAATTTCAATTTATCTCTGGTACTATTTCTATCTTCGTCTTTTTAATATGAAACACAGAAGAATATGCAGATAATAGTATCCCCCCCCCCCCCCCCCCCCCCCTTCTCTCTTCTCAAAACGCAGAGAATAATATCTTATTGTATGCCTGTTTGTAATTTTCATGATCAACTGGAGAATGTTTGTGATGGAGTCTTTTCGTCCTTAGCAACTAAAGTTGGTAAAGTTTATCACAAAACACTAACATTCTATATCTACTAAAAAATATAATAATAATCTACAATTATATCCTTTTATATACATAGAAGTTTTAGATATTATGCAAAATGCCAATACTTTGTGTTGAATTCCAATGATTGATCGACTACGTACATAGGCTCATAGAGTCTGAATTCTGAACACAATAATTGGTGAAAAGCTAGGGCAACTCATTTCTTATGAGTTTGTAATGTCCAAAAAAAAATCATGTTTAATTAATTTCATTTCATATACCATCTCCAATTTTAAATGTAGCAGTTAGTTAACTAGTTCAGATAAATTAAAAAAAATTAGGTAAGTTAGTTATTTAAAAAACAATGTGTGTGTTGATTTTTTTTCCTTCCAAGATACGCCTCTCAACATAGCTTATACATCGTACAAGTGATCTAACTATGAGGGTAGTTAACAAAATGAAAGTACTAAATATGGAATGAAAAATTAAAACATTGATATTTATTACATTAATGACCATGTGACAAACCCCACAAAGCAACTCCTACATTTAGAATACTTGTGCTTAGGGAAAAAAAATCATTAATCATCAAATTTCTTTTATATATATATATATATATAGAGAGAGAGAGAGAGAGTAAGCAGAGAATGAAGATTGTGGGGGAGATAACTTTGGTTAAAGAGGGTTTATGATGAGAGATGAAAAATTAAGAAAGTGGGGAAGAAGAAGAAGAAGAATGAAGAAGCTTGTGGTGAGAGGAAGGCATGAAATGACATATATTCAAAGAGCAATCATTAATTGAATAACCAAACCAAAACGAAAACATAAGTAGGTTGTGAATATTGTAAGGAGCAAAATGAAAAAGTTTAGGGATAGAAGCCTTGACACTGCATATTTGAAAGAGAGTTTTGAAAGTGAGATGAGCTCATACGTCATGATAGGGTGGGACTGATGTCATTATTCATAGACCTCCCACAAGTAATATATAATATATATGAGAATATCATTTCTGCCTTTACAAAAAAAAGTTTTCCACCTTGAGTCAAAACGACATCGTTTTGACACTTTAAAATGAAGAGATGAAAGTAAAAGAAGGGAGAGAAAAAAAAGGGGAAAAAAAAGGAGCATCTTGTCATCTCTTTATTTAAATAAGAGTCAAAACGGCGTCATTTTAGCTCAAGGCAGAAATGATATATCCAATATATATATATATATATATATATATATATATATATATTAGATAGTAGTAACCATAATAGTTTCATGTAGATGTGTATATATATCCATCTCTTGAATTCAATCCTATTGAAAGATTTTAAATTAAACTATTTGAGTAAATTTTTATTTGAATTACCTCCATTTTAAATATATAAATTCATCTATTTGATCTGTCAAGATAATCAAATTATTATTGAATTTGAAATTCATCAATATGTTATTTTTGACCTCATCATCACTATGGTCTTGAAATTATCTATCTAGTTCGTTCAATTTTTTGAATTGCGACAATTATAATTATAAATTTACACGGAATAGGAACATGAAAATTTCAAGGGACCAACATCTTCAAAAACACTAGCCATTTATTTAGCAAAATAATGGACTATACATGTTTAATTTTAAAACTAAGTTATTTTTAGATAGTTTATAGATTTCATTAAGAGTTATTTACTTTTTATTTTTTTTATAAAAATACAGAAATTGTGTTTGTATTTATTTAGAATAATAAAAATTTATTAATATTATTTAATAATTTTTAGATTTATTGATATCTTTGTGGATCTCTATCCATGTATCTCCATAATGTTATGTCATTTTCTCTCATTAACCACATCAGATTATTTTTGGAAGCTATTTAAAATAGATTCTTATGTTTTTTCTCTCATACTTCGATATTTTTAAAAACCTAAACCAATATCATTAAATGTTACACAATAGGCTCTCTCTCTTTTTTTTTTTTAAACAAGTGATTTTACATAGGAAATAAATGAAATAAACGGGCTCAAAATAGAATGAAAAATATGATTTTGTGTGTGAAAAATTCCATTAATTAATTTCCTTGAATAAAAATAAATTACTATTAAATAACACTGAAAATATCATATATAGTATCATATATCTCATTCTTTTATGCCATAAGAAGAAAACTATCCAGTAAACCAAAACTCCTTTTTCATAAAGCATCCAAAAAAAAATATTAATAATAAAAAAGAGTTAGCAATAAATTTTTTGTTTTTGTTTTTGGGGGTTTAAAAAAAGGATGAGAATGAAAGGCTGAAAAGGAATGAATGAGGGACCAAAGTGGACATGCGTGTGACCACAAAGGTCCGAGAAAACAACCCTTTTAGTCCTTTCTCTGTAACCCTCCACGTTCTTCCTTCACAACAAAACAACACAACATAATTCACACACACACACACAACACAACACAAATGTGGCTCCATGTGCACAACATTAATTAATATAACAACAGTGCATATAGTGACTGAACTTATTAGTATTGTGAAAAACATATTAGACTCCGTACTCTATAAAGTGTTCATAAGCAAAGGGGTGTCTCAAAGGAGACATGTAATGAACTTCGATCTGTACTTTCAATTAATTGTTACTTTCCTTCTCCTTTACGGCTACTCTTTTGATTTTTTAAATGTAAGAGCTTATTGAAGGGTTTGCTTATATCCTAAATGAAAGAACTTAATTTAATTTGCCTTCCAAATTTATAATTTTTTTTTTTAAACTATCCTTATTGGTTTCATATATTAAAAGGGGATTTTATTAACGGAGGTAACAATTAAAAAGGTTATTTTGGGAAACCAATAATATAGAAATTGGGGTAAGGTAATATTATGTTGTTACTTTCTAGCTGCATCTAATATCATAATTTTATTTATGGTGCACCCAACACATTGATGCTATTTTTCTAGTGCTTCCAACATCCTGATCTTATTTATAGTGTATACAATACCATAAACCAAAAGTAGGTGTTGGATGCTACTTCACTTCTAAAAAATCATAAGTAAGATTATTTCTTATATACTCCTCTAATCCTAAACATTCATCCTAAATATGAGTCATTTTGAATTTATCTCTCATATTTATTATTTTTTCTAAACTATATATATATATATATATATATGTTACACACAAGTATTTCAAGAAATCATACCATACATGTTATAGTTAAATAATTTATTTAGCTTTATTAATCTACTTAGATTAACTACTAACGGAGGAATGTGTGTGTATGAAAGAGAGAGAGAAAACAGTTTAATAAGATGGTAAGAAGAATAGAGTGGCAAAACCACAAATAGATGATTTATTTTGAAAATGTTTTGAAAAGTTGAAATATCTTCTTTGGAGATTTCCCAGACATGCATGCAGACACAGCAAATTTAATCCCAGCAATATACGTAGTACAAAATGGTTCAACAATTGTTTTATGGATCAAACAGTCGGGGTGTTTGGAAGAAGCTCAAAACTTAGGTTTTGCGCAAGCCGAGACAAAACTCCTCTCACATACTTACCTCGTACTATGCAAAATCTAAGTTTTGGAAGGTTTCCAAACACCCACTTAGTAATTAATTATGTTTGCAGACTTTGCCTGCCTGTGAAGAGTTCAAACTTCAAACTTGAAACGCTTACTTGCCTTTTAAGTGTTGGCTGTCTCTTGCTTCTTCTTTTTCTAATGCACCACTCCTGAATCATTACACTACCCTGTAATCATTATTCAATATATATATATATATATATATATATATATATATATATATATATATATATATATATATTTGTACCCACTCACATATATTACAAACTAATATTTCACTATTAATTAAGTTATCCCACAATATAGAGTTTCTTTGAAAAATATTTAACATAAAATTTTATTCTAATTCTTCAAATTTTTATCATTTTTTTGTATAAATATAACACTGATATAGGACAATAATTTCTTTCTGTCCCATGAAATATCACCCAAAAATTAATTCTAGAGCCATTTCAATGTTTTTCCATAAATAATACTAGTATTACTTAAAATATGATTACATATAACTAAATTCAAAAAGGTAGAAAATTTAAAATCAACAAATAACCCTCTCATGTAACGGACAAAAAAAATCCTTTAACATGAAGAATTAAACTAAATATTGGAAATAAATAGTATTATTGAGATATGAAAACCCATGTGTCTTCAACCTAAAATCAAAATTCTCTCACATGCATGCAGGCTGTAAAATTAAATGAAAAATATCGCTCCAATTTATACTTTAATCACCTTTTGTTTTTAGCCCTAATGTTTATTTTTTATAATTTTTCATTCCTTCTATTTGCTCTACATAAAATGTGAGCCCCTTTATTTTGAAAAATATTCCAAAAGATTATCAATGGTCCCAAACGGAGTTAATTTTGTTGAGGTCCAATGCCTTGATGCTTATCGATCAGATGCCCTTCTCATTCTTACTTGTGCATTGTGGTTTAAAGGAAAGTAAGATTCCTTTTTCTGTTTTTTAATCAGACCGAAATTTGTTAATAAACTAATTTAATATTTCTTTAAGGTCAGCATGTATTTTTCCTAGTCATCTAATGGATTTAATGGTTTTTATTTCTTCTCAATTAAATTGATATTGCTTAGGCTAGCTCATGGTCCTTCTAAGTATTTTTCAAAGTGAAAGAATTAGCATTTCCAATGGAGCCTATAAAAGACATGGGAAATCAATAAAGTAAACTATAGAAATAAAAATAAAAATAAAAACATAATTAAAATAGAGACTCAAAATTTAATTATATAACTTAATTTGGACCAACCAACATAATGAGCCCTCACTAGCAGTAGCAATCAGAGCATGCGGTTGTAGCACAAGAAAAGCCAAACAATTGTGAGATAAGGACATGTTTGTTTGTGTATAATAGGGGTTAGAAAAACTGTGCCAATTGGGAAAATCATTCTCTCTTTAAAACATTTTTCAAGGCACTTGTTTCGGGCGATGGAAATGAAAGAATGGTTGGAATTGTTAAGAAAAAGGTGTTTGGTATGTTAGAAGTCGACCAAACCCACCATGAAAAGAATTATACCATATATAATTTAACATTACATAAAAATATTTCAGAGAGATCGTATTGCATTTATTCAAATTGAACAATTTATTTCATCCATTAAAATTAGTTAAGTTAAGTAGTTTATTTATTGGGGACTAAAGGAAATATTTATTAAAAGGGTTTGTGTTCAATTTTGCCCCAAAAATTTTTGTGTAGGAGTTATAATATCCGTAATTTTTTTTTTCAATATCACCCCAAAAGTGTTAAAAATAGATCAATATTACTCCAAACCATTAAAAATATTTACAGTAAAACATTAACTTTTTTAATAGTCAATATTAATTTTTTTTTAATGGTTAATAAGACAACTTTTTTCATTTGCTAACATTTTGAGGCCATATTGATTAAAAAAAAAAACTTATATACCCAAAATTCTTACACAAAAACTTTTGAAATAAAATTAAACCTTAACCCTTTATTACAACTTTTGTTTAGCTTCCATGGACATGTCAAATACATTTAATTTGAAACTCACCTAGGATAATTTCTATTTCCATTTTCATTTTCACTTGCACTGTGCTCGTTTCTTTTTAAAAAATCCTCTTCTATCATGGCGAACGAGGCCTAATTCTTTTTGTGGTGTTGTTGAGTGGCCCTTTCATGTGTTTTCAAATTCTATGTAGACAATATCTTACCAACCATCTCCCAAACTCACAATTCTTTTTGTTCTTCTCCCAATTATTCTTTTTGAACTATGTTATCCTTTGGCTTATTCAAACGATAATGAAGTTTGAGACATATATAAAGAATATATTACAACTCTTGAGTTATTTATGACGTCATTGAGGGGAAAAAAGACAAATTCATATATTACAAAAAGTGGCTAACAACATCATCTATTGTATTTTGTGTGTGTGTTATTACAGAATATGCATCTCAACAAAATGATATTTCTCACTAACTACTTTTGCACAAGACAATATGTCGAAATATGAAAGGCTCCACCAAGATTTCTTCCGTACGATTAATTAGTAAGTTTGCTTTTAAAACTAAGAAGTCAAAAGTTAAGTAATGTTCACAGTACTATTGTTACATGTAACATCCCAAATTCCAGGTTCGAAAATTGTGTCGGTCGACACTTAGTTTTAAGAAAATCACAGAGTTTTGATATTGCTACAACTCAGAATACTGCGGAAATGGATAACATGCGCCAAGATTCGGATAATGAATATCTGATATAAAATGCCCAGATATATGATGATGCCCCGACATAAGCTGATATTTTAAATATCCCGAAGGAATATTCATGTGATACAATTTACAGAGATTTGAATACATTTCTCTGATAAAGAAAGTCTTAAATTAGACCTATGGCTTGAAACCTAACATCAGTTAATCAGACAATTTGGCCAGGTCGGTGTTCAATCTAATGGGAGTCTCCCAACTCTATGACGATTTGTGACAACCCACCGATGAAACCTTCTTTAGTTTAAACACCAAATGGTCCGAAATAACTTTGTTAAATCCGTGCTAGAATACTCTGCCAGAAATGGTCCGAAATAACTTTGTTAAATCCGTGCTAGAATACTCTGCCAGAAACTAAGTCCTAATAACTTCTACCGACCTTCGTCTTCGATCGCCGCCTCTTCACGGCTCTTTCCACCAGCACCTTCTCTATCCCGGTTTCTTCCCTGTACTATTTATTAAGACTGAAGTTCAATGCCCATTGGACCTCAGGTAACGGTTAACCTTATGCTCAAGTATGACAGTATGCATGATAGATATTCATTTACATTTCAGCATATAACTATACATAGCACACAACACATGTATCAATTCATATCTCAACAATACCTACATAGCACACAACCCATGTAAGGTCCACATAGTTTGCACATAAACCAGTGCCACACCCCGGAGCGTGTCCTCAGCGCTAGGAAAACATCCATACGGCATTACCAAGACTGTAACCCGTTTTCACATAATAGCTGAATGTATAAACAGTGACTTAAGACAGAGTCTTAATCACGGTGCATGACCCAAGACCCAAGACCCAGTCTTGTCCACGACTATATGAATCATCACATCACATATAGAGCATACAAGCAGCATAAGAGTTAGAGTTACAGTACGCGTCCGTACCTTCATTGACGATATCACGGTGGATGACCCAAGACCCAGTCTTGTCCACGACTATATGAATCATCACATCACATATAGAGCATACAAGCAGCATAAGAGTTAGAGTTACAGTACGCGTCCGTACCTTCATTGACGATATCGAGTACTTTCGTCGAAATATGGTATGTTTGACAGCGGTACGACAGCAGAAACAGCGATTCGTGTTTTCAGATATCCTATAAGGATTATATCACAGATATGAATATTTAATATCATAACAGGCATTTTAGGTACAAATTACCATTTTGCCCCTAATTTGATTAGTCAGTGGAATTTTGCCAGAGCTTCGCTACTTTGACTCTAATCTTCCAAAATTTTGTCGTATCTCTTTCTCCATCATATTTTTGAAATAAATACCATATTTATACTTAAGCATGATATCAACAACATATTGGAAGACTAAAAGATCAAACTAACATTTCTACCATAACTACCGAATGAAGCTAGAATCTTAAGACTAGGGACCGAAGAACTTAACCAGAACCTTGCTACTCCTTCCTCCGAGCTCCTCTCTCTCTCTAACATCTCTCTAGATTTCGAACTAGGCAAGTGAATTGGTGAGAAAATGAAGGAGAATGGAAGGGCTATTTATAGAAAAAGGCAATGGCATTATGGTAATTCCTTTGAACTTTGTCTGATCAGTTTCTGACCATCGGATCGCACTTCTTTAAGGTGGCAAGATCTTGGCTATACACCTTACTATGCTAACCTCATCCTATGTCACCAAGGTGATGTCACCAACTTGCTCAAGAAACTTTCTACCGATAAAATCCCCGTTCGGTGTTCTAATCACGTAATCTTGAGAAATCTCAAAATTCCGGTAACATAGCCCCGAAGATCTTTTCTTTCTCTTTTAAGATACTTGGGTTATCTAAATTTTTGATCTCATTAAGGACATTCCGTTACCTGCCGAACATTTTCGGACAACTGCTGTCGGTTATGGAAATAACTTCGGAGATAGCCTACTTTGAGATAAAAATTCACTTGTATATAATAAGTTTTTATGTTAGATACTTAGTTCATATATTTTGAGATATGATTTATTTTCTATCAGTTCTCCTCTATCCTATTTGCTTTTTCTCAAAATATCTCACTTTATATTATTATTATAATAATAAATATGTAGATATTATTATTTTGCTACTACACACACACATGCACAACACTTAGACACACACACACACTCACAACTCTCCACATCTCATAACACTCACACATCACACATCTCACACACACACAAATTCTGGTTTTTCTTCTTTATTCATGTCTAAACAATTAGCCATTAATTATTTAACTAATCACTTATTAATTGTTGACAATTTTCTTAATTAGTAATAATTATTATCTCACAACTATTTTACTTACATTAGTATTTTATGTCCCATGTAATATATCAAAAATCACGGAGTCAATTTTGGTTTCATAATACTTTTTAATTTTTCTTCTTTTTATTTTCAAAGGAAATAATTTATTAAATTTTCTAAATTAAGGACAATATTCTTTCTAATTTTTAATAATTATTTTACTGCCCTTTAGAATTTATCACAATTCTTTTTAGGATGTTTTATGACCCTAAAATGTATTTTTAAGCCTTTTTGACACTTAATTTTCTTTATCTCTCCTAATTTCATGAGAAATCACCTTAGGAGATAAAGTAATTATTATACTAATTTTGAGACCACAAATTCACCTATTTCCAATAGTTATTATTTGTCAATATAATTATCCGGGTATTACATTACACCAACAGAAAAAAAATAAATAAAAGCTTTATATAATCCAGTAAATGAGGTTGAGAGATCAACTGGCGCTGCCATTATGTTCTATCAAGACCTAAATATTTGAATAGATTGTTATATTAATTAAAAGATCTTGTTCAATAACTTTATTAAATGTTATTTTCGATCACTATTTTTATATCACTTTTCGGCCAGCTTGCTTGATCAATACTCTCACCTGCGCATCCAATTTTTTGAAAGTGTCTGAATCCTCTGAAATAATCTTCTATCATTTTATTTTCAATAGATATCACTCCATTTCTTTTAGATATATGTTTATAACTTGTCTATGATGGGTTGAAGTAAAAGATTGTGAGTTCGATCCTCCATGCATGACTATGATGGGTGCTTGAGTTTTTTCAGTTTAGTGGTGCATAAAAACCAAAAAAAAAAAAAACGCATATCCTTCTATATTATTACCAATGTCAATGATATATGAATATAAAACATATAAATCTATAAAAAATAATATTTTTTATAAGTTACAATTAAATATTTCACTGTAATTTATTTGAGGCTTGCAATAATAAACATAAAGAAGCAACTTAATTTCAAGGGAACTACGATAATATAATAACCTTCTTTATCATTTTGTGATAAAATCACATTCAAGATCTAACCATATAGGTTTATTGTGTTAATTAAAGTTGAATAGTGTGTAGCTTAGGTTACATGCATTATTTATTTATTAAATTTAAATATCTTGCTTAGAGAAAGAACATATATAGTTTATCATAAAAAAACGAAAATGTAATTATATAGTTAATTGCCGACAAACATGTTCACACACACACATATATAATAGGTGAAGAGGTGGGGAAAAGAAAATTAGTCCATTTAATAGTTAATGGTGACAATAAGTTAATCCATGTTAATGTAAAAAATTATTATTATAGCTAATAATGGTTATTAAGGAAGGATAATAATCCTATATTCGCATGTAAAAAAACGAAACAAACAACTCTCCATCACAGCGCAACATGTCTTTCGTAGTCACACTATACTCATTAATTGTTGGTGCTATTGCAAATGTTCCACTTCAAAAAGGTAAAAATTTTATTTTCCTCCTTCCACATTAATCAATAAACTAATATATTGGATCACATCCACTTCCAAGGCAAAGATCAATGCATTATTGGCTTAATTAAATTACTTATACATGTGTACTACGTAAGAGGCATGCATAACCATATTTTTATACTTATACCCCATCCATTTCTAATTAAATTTATTTTTTGAAACAAAAAATCATGTTGCAAGGCATAAAACGTTTTACAAAACATAACAAAGTATTTATGATTATTTCTCAAAATTACTCTTCAAAATTTCACTTTATAATCAATAAAAAAGAGACATAAAATGTAGTCATAAATTAGGAGTATTATATATTTTTCTTTAATGTAAGACCTATTTATCTAATTTTAGGAGATTAAGAAAACTAAATAAATTATATAATTATAGTATATGGTGTGATCTCTCTAAAATATTTTTATATAACATTAGATTATATATTAGGTTATAAGTTTGGCAAAGTAGTTTGGACAAAAATAAATATAAGAAATAAAATGGAAAAAATGTTTTACATCATATTGAGGACTAAAATTTACCCCAAACTATGTTTTATATTTAGAACTGGAGAAGTATTATAATGCTCACAATTTTTTTCCTTTTTTTTTGTTGTTGAGAAAATCAAGATATCGAACTAACTGAACTACTATTTTTGGTCTTTAAAAAGTAATTAATTAAAAACATGGAGTATATATATTATATTAATGGTATTTAGTTTGTGATAAATAAATTTGATGTTTATATTTATACTAGTTTGTCATATGTTGGTAATACACATTCTAACAACATGTTAGTATGTAAATCACACTCAAAAGCTTTATACTTCATTACACATTTTTGACATGAGAAGGCATGGCATGGTAACTTTTTTCCTAAAAACTACTCCCTCGGTCCTTCATGTATGATTTACTTAGAGAGGTGGTGTTGGATCTAAATGTAAAACCTAATTCATATTTCTATTGATTTTTTGACAAATTAACTTTTTTGATATTTCCTTAAAAATAATTAAATTAACTTAACTAATATCCTTAATATTAAATTAGTTAATTAGGCCTTATTGTAAAGATGAGGGGAGTATAAGATAAAGCTACACAACATGAGTATCAAATAATATATATATATATATATATATATATATATATATATATATATATATATATATATATTGCTAGGTTTGTAAAAGAGAGAAGAGTCCAACTGGGAAGAATAATGAGTGGAGTGGCATATAGATAGATTCGATGTCACATCTTGTTGGATCATTAATTAGAGATTTTGTATCTACTAAGTTTTGTTTTTAGTCAAAGGGCAGACATTAATGGCATAAAATTATAACTAGGATGGAATCCTTGACCTAGCTTTTACATATATAACTCAATTTTACATCGCTAAGCTGTAAAGCTATCCGCTATACACCACTTTGTACCTATCACGCTCTCCCACTTATTTTTATTATAAGGTATGAACTAATAGTATATTTGATCTTTTTTATAAAACATTTATTTGTTTCTAAGAAATATTAATTATTTTTTTATATATACCTATAATTAATAAGGGTAGTGAGTGAAAGTAATAATTGATATCATATTAAAGTTTAATGTAACTAGTAGATGTTATATTGGAAATTACTTAAATAATAGGACAACTTTATTGATTTTAACTGTTTTTATTGATTTGTAAAAATTATTAGTTAGTGTCTTATAATTAGAACTAAAAAAAATATAAGCCATTTTTACTTGTGCTCTTGCATATTAATGAATGCATTAAATTGATCAATTCTTTTGCATCTACCTTTGTTAAATTTTTTGTCTCTCTCTACATATTTACAAATCATTCTTACATCTCTCTCCTCTTTCTCCCTTTTCCAATAGAAATTAAATAGGAATAAAAAAAAAATTATCATGCAAATAACTTATATTAAACATCAAACTTTTCCACTACAAGTCACTTATTACATATTGCAACATCGTCGTATTTCAGTTAGTAATTGAGAATAAGGGAGGAAACAAGCTACGCTTTATGATTAAGATGTTAGACTGGTTTTGTAATAAATTGGCTTGAGTCTAGTCTATGTAAAGGCCTGTTTAGCCTGTTAAAAAGCCTACATTTTTATTTTTTTAATATTTATTTTTTCATTACACTTTATTATTTTTCTTGTCTTTTCTTTTATTTTCCAACCCATTTTCTTTTATTTCTTTTATTTCTATTTTCCCTTTTATTATAATTCTTCTATTTTTATTTTTTATTGCTAATCTCTTTTTAATAATTTATTTTACTCTAATAAATCATATTTTAGGTAAATTCTGGTCACCCAACTTACATGATAAAATTTATTTATCATGAAGCAATTATTTCTTGATGATAACTAAATCAAAAATAAAAATAAAAATTAGAATACTATATTCAATATTTATTTTATACACAATTTTTTATAACACTATATAACTACTCCCTTTGATTCATATTCTACGACACCAACTAATAAGCGTATTTGGTTCTTTTTATAAGGTACTTATTTGTTTCAGAGGAGCATGATTTTTTTTTTTCATGTATGTCCATAATTAATAAGGACAGCGAGTGAGAGTAATAATTAATATGATATTAGAGTTTAGTATAATTAGTAGGAGTAATATTGAAAATTACTTAAATTTTAGGACAACTTTAATGACTTTAGTTTTTTTTATTAGTTTATAAAAATTATTAGTCGATACTTACTTTTTTTATATATATATTAGAATTTTAGGAAAGGGGTTGGGTTCACCCACAGTCCAAGGGCAGGGTGCTTGAAACACAATCCGTAGAAAATATTGGTCAAAGAGTACACATGTATCTACCTATACCAACATTACCACTAGCTAGAGTTGATACTTACTTAATAATAGAGATAAGATGGAGTATAACAGACCCAGCCCAACTTAACGGCTTCTCCACCTAGCCTCTTCAGGGAAACAGGTCTTCTAACAAGCTTGAAAATGTTATTATTTCCAGACAGGCTAGACTAAATACAGACCAGGTCTTAGGCACCTTATAGGTTTTCTGGCCTACTTCCACCACTAATCAAGAAACCCACCGATGATGTTTTGATTTCATTGTGCTGATTAAAAGGTGGAACCAATAGAGTGATGAGAGAGAGAGAGAAGGAGTGTGTTCCAAGACACAATGATGACATGGTCTTGGAGAAGTAGAAAGGTTGCGTGGACATATACTTACTTACATTCAACGTGCTCTCTCTCGTGGGTTGGGGACTTGGTGTCAATATCAAAACATTATGCTTCTGCTTAGCTCTCTCAAACTCATTAGAACTGAATCTTATACCTGATTTATACAGTCCATATCTGAATTTTTAATAGTCTATATTCTTAATAAAAACTATTTTTATAAATATAGAATTTAAAATAAAAATAATATCCTTAACTGAAACCAAGTCGATCTGCGGGGTGGAGGGCTTTCTCTCTCTCTCTCTCTAAACTTAACTGATTTACTACCCTCTTTAAAATGCCATTCCCTTTGCACTAATTGATAAAGTCCTCTCAAATATTTACCGTAAATATATATACCAGTAAAGCTCTCTTCTTTGATACAAATTAAATAAAAGAAAGAAAGAAAGAAAAGGCCTAGGGACGACTTTTATCATGATGGTACCCTCTTCTCAGTATCAGGCTTTTTGCTGCTTTGGTCTCTCGACAATCTCTATTATGTGTCTCTTGTTGTCTTCTCTTCTCTTCTCTCTCTCTCTCTCTCCTCTTCTATCTGTTTCCTTTGTTCTTAATCACTGATTACATCTGTTATTCCATGCATGCTTCTACAGAGACAAAACTGAAAATAATTTGTACTTAAAATAATACGTACATTCCACTCAACTTTAAAAGCATGTATGTGTGTGTGTGTGTTATATATAGAAACTTTATTACATTAAAAAGGATGTGCCTTGTTATTTTGATTTATTGTTGTTGTACTACTTTGGTCTCCTTATTAATCATCAATAATAGTGTTCAAATCCAATTTGAATGTACATACCGTGAGAAGAAAGGAAAGGGACAACATGCCATGAGCACTCAAAACTCCCTCCGCACTCTCTCTCCTCTCTCTCTCTCTCTACACACATACAGGAGGATAGTAGTGCAATAATATAATTAGAAATAATAGAACAAACAAATAAGAATTCCAAAAAGATACCAACAAAAAGCAAAAAATAAATTAAAAAATGAAAGATAAAAAGGGCCATTATCTCACCCTGTAGCCCTCCACAAAGGTTGAGGGATAGCAGCACAACAGCGATATACCTTCCCAAGCGAAGTGATGATTCAGTTTTCAGTCTAACACACGCATCAAAGCCTCCCCTCTTTCCCTTTTTCAGATTTCAACCAAATTCACAAAAACAAATTAAACCAATATCATATCACACACACACACACACACGTATATATAGCGAGACCCAGCATGAGAGAACAAGAACAACAAGAAGAACACATCCCTTGTTAATACTTATCAAAGGAACAAGGTTGGTGTCTTACTTTTCTCTCCTTTCCTCTTTATTTTCAATCCCTATATTACATGTGTGTGTGTTGGTATTATACTTTTTTAATTAGTTTGCTGTGTTATCATGTATATATGAATAGGATGAAAATAGAGGAAGATCAAGGACAGTGTTCATCATCTTCTCAAGCCATCAATAACATTCAGAGCTATCAAGAACAGCTCCTTCTTCACGAAATGATGCTGCAGCAGGAAAACGCCGGCGTTTTGGGAGGTAATTCTTCTAATAATAATAATAACGACAGCGAAAGAGGATTGGTGTTCCCTGAGGTTTCTCCAATCTTTCATCCTCCGCCGCCACCACAGCCGCCATGGTCTCTCCCTCCGGTTCACTCCTTCAACCCGATCCGAGACACCGACCACCACCACCAGTTTTTAGCCCCTCCACCTTCCTCTTCTCTCTACGCCGGCGTCTTCAACCGGAGGGTTAATCCTTCTCTGCAATTCGCTTACGATGGTCCCTCCAATTCTGACCAACACCATCTCCGGATAATCTCTGACACCCTCGGGGTCGGACCGGTCGTGGGCCAACCCGGTTCAGTAGCCTCCTTCGGTCTCCAAGCGGAGCTGGTGGGCAAGATCACGGCTCAAGAAATCATGGACGCTAAAGCCCTCGCGGCTTCAAAGAGCCACAGCGAAGCCGAAAGAAGACGCCGAGAGAGAATCAACAACCACCTCGCCAAGCTTCGAAGCTTATTGCCCAACACAACCAAAGTAAGTATAAACAAATTAAACCTACACATATTATTGCTAAATTTCTCACATTAACGAGAACAATCCTGGGAGGGAAACCTTTCGTATTATCAAAATAATAATAATAACAATCAATTATTCAAACCTTGTTTTTTCAGAACGTTAACCGTCAAGTTTGAATTTCAAAAGATGAAATCTTTTTTCACGAAAATAAGACCAAGTTCTATTGAACTTGAAAGAAAGCTCTCTTTTTTTCTTTCTTTACTATTTTGTGTGATCTTTGAATCTATTTCCCTTAAGAAAACGAGGGAGCAACAGAGAAACAGTGCCATTGTACACTATCTTCCCTTTTGTTGCCTAGTTTTGTCTTTTCTAGTTTCTTTGGTGTCTCTTCATTTTATACCCATATGTGTTTTTGTGTTTGGTACTATGGTTAGCTTTGTTGTGTTTCTTTCTTCTGAGTCGCTGTGTGGTAGTTCCGAGGAGATAAAAGCAATAAGGAACAAGAGGAAAAGAGAAATAGGCGTTAGTGTCGGTTTGTTGGTGAGGTGAAAGAGAAACCAAGGAGGAGAGGCAGTTGAAAAGCCACAGAATGCAATTTCTTGCCGGGAATAATAATAATAATAATAATAATGTGTAGAGTATGTATTGATCAGTCCTACTCAGTTCGAGAATGAAAGAAATAAAGGCAAGAGACAAACTAGCATGCATCCTTGTCAGTCCTCTCACTGCTATAATACCTCATCCTACATATACAGATACCTATGCATATATAGATTTGTGTATGCGTCTTAAAATTCCTTCTGGTTGCTCTCACTATTATTGTTTGGAGTTGCTTATCATAATCATGTTAGGGCTACATACTTACCTCCTATGTATCCTGTAAATAACAATTGAAAAATTGTGTTATTAAAGGCTTCAATTATCATTTCAAATAAACCCTAAAAATATCATCATATGTTATTTTCTACACCGTACATGCTGCTTATTGTGAGATTTTTCTGTTATTATGTTGTTTATGTAGAATTGCACAGTAATTCTCCCTTTCTTTAGTATCATCATTGCCAATTATTTAGGAGCTATAATAATCTCAAAACATCCCAGCCCCAGTTGATCTAACTGATCATACTTCACCCACAATATTCAAACTTAAATGAAACCAAAAAATGGGAGTCATATTTATCATTATTATTGTGTTTAATCCGTGTAAAACAGTCTTGTCTCATGGGATACGAATGAATAGGTAACATCTATATATGTCTCGTGTATACCTAACAAATCTTTAAGAAATTGTAATGTCCGTGAATAGTGCAGCTTGCTATCAACTTTAATTTGATAGACATATATATTTATGTTACGAAATTTTCTTGTAGAGATTTATATGTATGCCTTTTTCACGAATAATTGGCTGTAAATTACTTCATTATTGGCTATAGTTTAGAAAAACAGTTAATTTATATATGATACTTTTGGTCCATAATATTCTAACTAGGCCGTTATACCACTGATAAACTGCTAGAAATAATGTACTTTTGTATTCTATACTAAGTCCAAAGTCCTGAGAACTTTTTCTCCAAGAAAGTAAGTATACTGAATTTTCTCCTACTTTGTTTGTTTGTTTGTGGTATACATATAGACAGACAAAGCTTCTTTATTAGCAGAAGTAATCCAGCATGTGAAGGAGCTAAAGCATCAAACTTCAATAATAGCGGAAACCAGCCCTGTGCCCACGGAAACCGACGAACTGACGGTGGACGACGCTTCTGATGAGGATGGCCGGTTCGTGATCAAAGCCTCGCTTTGCTGTGAAGACAGGTCCGATCTCTTGCCGGACCTCATCAGGACGTTGAAGGCCCTAAGGTTGAGAACTGTCAAGGCGGAGATCACCACGCTCGGTGGACGCGTTAAGAACGTCTTGTTTGTCACCGGCGAAGAAGATGAGTCTGGCGGCGGCGATCACCAGCATTGTATAAGCTCCATACAAGAGGCTTTGAAGGCAGTGATGGACAAGAATGGTGGTGGTGGTGGTGATGAAAATGGGAATGTTAAGAGGCAAAGAACTAACAATAATATCAATATCCTTGAACAAAACAGGTCTTTATGATTTAATTTCCATCTTTATTTATATTTGATTTGCCTCTTATATATTATGGATGATATATATATATATATATATATATATATATATATAGTATATTTTTACTTGGGGTGTGGTTTCTGGCTTTCGTGTGATGGAAAATATCGTTATATAGATGATAATATAACATGTCTCATAATTCTAGTTTGTTCTTTTTTCTTAAAAAAAAAAAAAAATCGTCATCGTCGTCATGCAGTGAGGTCATTAGTACTAATGTGGTTTCTGTCATATGATCAGTGTTATTGCTTGAGTTCAGGGAGAAAGGGGGGTCCATAAATATTTCACACACACATATATATATGCAGTGTAATTTATTTTTTGAGGGGCAATCTTTAGAGAAATAGAAATTTAATAACATGTTCAGTCTCATTCTGTCGGGACCTATATTGTTGACACTGACACTATCTTTAATTTGCCTTCTTTTGTTATAAGCGTACCAAATACACGCATATGGACCAGTGTGCATGTAATAATAGTGTTACTGACAGCGTTGAAGCAAACCTTGAATCATTTAAAGTAACCAAGATTGAAAATACTTCCTCCAGATTTTAATTCACCAGTTGATTTTGGTTATAAATATAAAATATATTTATTTGATATATATTAATTTACTTTTATTGATGTTCTTCCAACATTAATCAAATAAAAGACAGATTCAAGGAATTAAGAAAGATAATTAAAGTGATTTAGATAAAACATCATATTAATTAACTCACCGAATTACATCAACGAGTGAGTAAGTGAAACCTTAACTTTGATGGTTCATTGCCGGAATTCTGAAAGCAGACTATAAAAACCTCTTTTGAATTGACGTACTATGATAGTATTATGGAGAATAAGAAACTAAATGCGCGCGCACATATACGCGAAAGTAGAGTAACAAGATGGTAAAACTCATCATAGAAATCTTGTGAGACAGAACGAATATTTCTCTGATACTATCTTGTTTTTCAGAGAGAGAGAGAGAGAGAGAGAGAGAGAGAGAATGAGGAAAGGGATCTTTTTCGTGAGAAGAGAAACCTTAGATAAAGTCCCAACATAGAAAATGAAGTATTAATGGCTCTGTACATAAAACCGAACCCCATATGTTTTCCCAGGACACTTATCAGCTGGAGCTAGCTACCAACACAGCTGATCTATATCCTTTTTGTTCTCTAATGAACACTTCTTCTATATATGCCTCTCTGTCTGTCTGTCTGTCTCTCTTCTCAGTTGGTCGTACGAATGGTAATCCAAGTTCATAGACATACCCTGCATTATTATGCATGATGAAGCATCTAGCTAGCTTCCTTGCGCTGTTTCTTTCTGTACACACATTAATAAATATTTCAACACCAACAGAGACAAAATGATGAGAGACTCTGCTTCTTCCTCAGGTTCACGAGATCATAGGTGGCCATGCACGGAATTCATATACTTATATATATAGACACACACAAACAAACTATAACGCAATTTTTTGTTTCTTTTTGGTTATTTGTTGCTGCCTCCTTTACTTCTATCTGTCTATAGACATGACTAGTTTATACATACAATAAATTTGATTACGGCCGGATTTTAGATCCGTTTTGTTTTGTTTGATATGAGAAGGGTTGAAGCTCTTAAATAACTACTTTTCTTAAAAGTGTGCATAGTAATCATCATAATCTCTATTTTTAGAGTAAAAGTTAGCCATAAACATTTTAAAATACTGTAAAACAAAAGTGACCGTGATGTTAATATATAGTCTAAAACGTCTATTAGTGTGACCTATTGAGTAATCATAAATTTGTTCTATTACTTGTGAAGGTTGGAGTCCAAGTTGATTTTAATAATGAGATGGACATTTAGCTATGAGATGGTTAGGGGAAGTGCGGATTTTCCCCAACATTATCATATGCATATGCGATCTTTCATTGCCTCCTAGTTTTCCACTCAGATCTCCTTCTATATAATCTTCTCAGGGGCTATATGATACGAGATATTTATAGGGAAGGGGAGGGGTGGTGGGAAAATTTTTATGAGCTGAATTTAAAAAATATGAAAGAAGTAGTTGGGATTATAAAATTGTAACAAAGATATAAGAGATAAGATAAAAGAGTAGGAAAAATTAATATAAACTTTTAAGGCCACTTTGAATTATTGTTCAAGAAGCCATCTTTTAGTTATTTTTGTATAAAAAAAACTTATAGTTAATTTTGTACTTTTGGTACAAGTTAATGACTATTTTGACATCTTACCCTTTTATTAAAAAAATCCACAGTAATATAGACATTTGAAATTATTACCGTCATGGTCACTTTTACCCCTTTTTATAATGATTTTAGTTACTTTTACTCTGAAAAATAGTTCATGATTACTGTTACATTTTTTAAAAAAGTTAAAAATTATCTAAACACCTCAACTCATATAAAAAGAAAATAGATAATTACTTGTTCACAATAAGTAGGTCAAAATGTACAGGGTGAAGCAGTATCTAACACCATGAGTTTTTTTTTTTGGTGCTTCTTCCATCGTGGTATTATTTATAGTGTATCCGCATTTATAAATCATAAATAAAATTAGAGTGATGGATGAAACTAAAAAAATGATATCACCATGAGTATATTTTTCTGGTGTTAGATGCACTAGAAAATAACATGAGAGTGGTTGATTCACCATAAATAAGATTTTGTAGCACTTTGCCCAAATATACAATCTATCACACTCTTGTTATATCCCATGGACTTGCTTATACATGATTAGTTGTGAATTAATCACCAAAAATATGATATTATATTATAAGCTACGTAGGAGAAAATTGAATCCAAAAGAAAACGCACTCGGGAGAAAATTTAATCATGCTCATTTCTCAAGAATCAAACATATAATAGTAATTTTTTACACTACTCAGCCCTGAATATAAAATATAGTAAAAAATTAATTAAATTAATTTAAACTATTTGTAGTTATCATTTTTTCTCTAAATTATTTTGCCTAACTTATGGAATGATATATAATCTAAGGATAATAATGTATGATATGATTAAGTAATTTATTTATTTTCCTTAATATCTCTAAAAAAATCAACCCCATCTTATATAAGATCAAAGGCAGTAATAAAATTATAATACTAGTGATACCATACCATAATAACATTTTAAAACAATTTTGTCTTATATCTTTTTCTATTAAAAATACATATCTTATGGAGGTGCGGGTAATAATTGTCACTTTTTTCCCTGGTGTGCTATGAAAGGTTTTTCTTAAAAAAATAATATTTTATGTGCGTACGTACAATTTTTTCCCCATCAGAAATTTTATATATATACATATATATATATATATATATATATATATATATATATATATATATATATATATATATATATATATATGATAAGAAAAAGTTTTGGAATGGTTCGACACCAGTCCCCTACCAAGGCCAAAGCACGGCCCCGGGCTCTATGAGCACTTACTGGGAACTTACGAGATTGCCTACCAAAGGAATCCCAACGACGGCAGAGGGGATCGAACCCATGACCCAAGGGCCTAGTCCTGGACCCCTTACCATTTGTACCAACTCTCATTGGCAGAAATTATATATACATCTGACTATTACTCTTTTTGGGAAAAGAAGTTGGGCTGTGGAATTTTCGGCACAATGAGGGCTAAAGCCCAATTAAAAGAAGCAAAATGGGCTGTGGGTTTACGTTAAGGCTATTGTGGATGAAGTGATATAAACTTTAGCGAGCCCATTTTAGAGTAGCCCATGTAGCTCTCAAAGCCATCCCGAATTCATGCTTATAGGAAGAAGCTCTAACAACTAAATGAGTTAGTATGGATATAACCAAAAAAATAAAAAAGAGTTAGCATGGATAAGAAATATCAATAGGGTTGAGTCTGTGAGAGTTGGCACAGATGGTAAGGGATCTAGGATTAGGTCCTTGGGTCATGGGTTCGCTTCCCTCTGCCGTCGCTGGGACTCCTTTGGTAAGCAATTTCATAAGTCCTCAGTAGGTACTCATAGAGCGCGGGGCTGTGCCCTGGCCTTGGTACGGGACTGGTGTCAAACCCTTCCAAAATTTTTTTTGTATAAAAAAAAAAGGTTGAGTCTAATGAAAAATGCTAGTCTCTTTAAGGTGAAGTCAACGTTCGAATTTCCCCCATTATAAGGAGATTTGTGCTTAGAAAGAAAGAAAAAGGTAGGGTTAAAAAACTATAAAATCACATTTTGTTAAAAACCAATGAAACCAAATTCACTAGTCAACAACAACAGAGAAATTAAGCATATGTCCATTTAAGGACACAGTTATGATCTTCCTAGTAACAACAAATAAAGGTGAAATGGGAAAAATCATATTACCCGTTCTTAATATAAAAATCTACTTAACTAATTTAAATATATTAAGAAAATTTAGTTATTTTTCAAAAACATATATTTGTTTCTCTAAAATACCATTTTTTATCATTTACATTGAAATTAGTCCTTGATGCAAGCTCCTTTAACAAGTGTAATCAATATGAATAATTTAAGGAAAAAAATAAGGGATAAAATGGATTAAAGTGTTATATTTGTAGGCCAAAATTAATATTTTTGTGCCCATATACAACATGGACCCTGAATCCAAAGCCCACAATCATGTTCAGTCCCTCAGCTAAAATACCTAGTCAAATCTACAAGCTAATATAATGCTATGATCTTAAATAGTAGGAGCACCCCCTCTAACCAATTGAGATCCATGAAAAATGCAACAAACCACCCATCTGAACGTGGGGTGAGACATGTGCTATAAAAAGGAGGACATAGTCACATCTCTATAAGATTATGCTCTCACACATAATTCTCGTTTGGTCTTATTGCTTTGTACTTTATTGTTTAATTAAGTTATCATCTATTCTCCATTATTTATGTCCTCACTCGCTACTCTACATTCTACTAATATTCTCAATAAAGATACTCTTTACCTCTAATAGGCAATTTTTCATAGGTTTATCTATTAAATCTCTAAGTTGTCGGTGACCTAGTACGTAAGATCTTAACCAACCAATTTTTGGTCAAATGGTTTGGTGCGTCTGTGGGGACCGGACAATGAAATTTTGAAAAATCTTCTTCTTTGATGTTCATTTTAATTACTTATCATGAGGACACATCTATTAACTATGGGGAGTGTCTTGATGAACTAACCATTTTGTCGAAAGAGCAAACGTCACATATTTCCGCCTAGGCAAGGTTAGCAGCACACCAGGCCAAACGACTCCAACGTTTAGAAGAAGAAAATTCAAACTTGTGGGAACAAGTCACTTCCCTTGCCTTGCGAGTTACCCCTCCTTCTTCTCTTGCTAGGCGATTTCCAACCTCACATGTCCTACACATGCTCTCACTGGGGACTCCTCACTCGATGGACCAACCAAGGTCGATGGGTGATGACATTTTGATTGGTAATAATACTAATGAAACTCATGACGCATGTACGTACAACAATCTTAGCGTACCAGGCAGTAGCGGTGGCAGCGAAAATACCAATGTCGATCCAACTATGCCTAATGGCAAGACGCATAATATGACAGACATACGTACCAAAGAGACATACCAGCCTCTAGTGCGTTAGATGAAAAAGGATGAAAGCGAAGGTGCCAAAAGATGGAAGCAATGATACTCTACCTACCCAGTGTACCATCACCAATGAAGAAAAACACTCCCAATAGCTTTGTTGACCCTCCATTCAATAATGATATGGTGTTGGTTGAAATGCTTAAAAAGTTTACATTCCGCACGTACAACTTTATGATGGTTCATCGGACCTGGATGAGCACATGGCACAATATTGACAAAGAATGCACACTGTTGCAATACAACAAGAGATGTGAGAACCTTGCATGTGTAAAGGCTTTGGTTTAAGCTTGGTCAGACCAGCACTGAGGTAGTTTACCAACCCTACCAACCAACTCATTAGGTTTGTTTGCTGACTTCAATGACTTGTTTTTTCAACAACTTTCCAATAGTTGGAAGCTTGAGAAGGAACTAAAAGACCTTTACTGGATTGTACAGGGGAAACGAGAGTCACTACAATACCGTTGGCAAGTTCAATAGAGAAAGATCAACATACCTCATTGTGACGTACAAACCACCATTGCTGCATTCCACGAAGGTTTTCTCCCTAACTATGACTTGTCCACAAAGCTAACCAAATACACTTGTCATACCAAGAATGATGTGCTGACCCGAGCGTGAGCCCAAATCAGGTAGGAAAGAAGAGGAATGTTGGGACGCTATACGTCCCGAGAGGTATGATTTCTAAACATTTTCTTTTCAAGTTTAATATTAAATTTTGTTGTTCCATCTAACCTCATGGGCAATAACATGATCATACATACCATAACATATGACTGACGCTCTAAGCTATATGGTCTAATCGTATTCGGTAACCTGATAACAAAAGTATCATAATCCATTCACTTCATTTATTTACAGCATTCCTTTATGCTTGACTTACTGACATAACTTTTCACTAGTCGATGTCAAACTACCCAATTGTTGTTAGTTAGTCGATACTCTTTCATGACATACCTACCACGGCATTACAGCTTCGTGAATAATAATGTTATGTACTAGTCTTTGTATTGTAGGTTACTTTGTATGTAAGACAAAGCCATTTTTTATGAATTATTTAACTCATTGTTGCAATTATTTTTTCTAATTTGCAACTTCCCATTTTACATGCTACAAACTTACCAACTCATTATCTTGTGCTCGGTATGACAAATCGACTAACCAAGTAAAACAACGTACAAATTATGCATCGTACTCTACACCGACACTTCTAAATGATATAACCCAACTTTAAGGGTGTCCTGTAGTGGAATACAAACAAACCACAAAGATTTGATGTACGTACCAACTAACCAAAATTCCCATGCTTGGTTAGACGTTATGATAATGTTACAATATGTACTAGTATAAATATTCTAGCAATCAAAGCTTTGTATTGATGCTTTTAAGTGTTGATAACCCAACTTTAAGGGTGTCTCGTGGTGGAACATAAACTAACCATGGAGATGTGACATATGTACCAACTGGCCAAAATTCCTGTACTTGGTTAGACATTATGATAATATTACAGTATGTACTAGCATAAATATTCTAGCAATCAAAGCTCTGTACTGATGTTTCTAAATGTTGATAACTTTACTTTAGGGGTGTCTCGTGGCAAGACACAAATTGACCATGAAGATGTGATATATGTACTTACTGACCAAAATCCACATACTTGGTTAAACATTATCTCAATGGTACATACTAGGGCTTTTTTCCCATAGTGCCCCTTTTTAGGAAACTATTTACCAAAATGCCCCTACTTTGAAACTATTTCCCATTATGCCCTCCTCTGGAAACATATTCCCAATCTACCCCCCTTTAGTCGACTAAACCAGGGGTTTAGTCGACTAAATTTCGAGGGGTTCAAATTTTTTGAATCATCTCGAAATTTAGTCGACTAAACCACTTGGTTTAGTCGACTAAATTTCGACGATGAGGGTTTTTAAACACCCAAAACGCCGCTAATCGACTAGATCTCCCCCCCAAACCCCTCCCCCATCTCTTTTTCGCCAAAATCTCTCTGAATCCGTTGGTGGGTTGCGAAGAGAACTTCAATCTAGTGGAATTTGTGTCGATATCGGTATGTTTTCATCTCCATTTAAGATTTCCGTCGTCATTTATGTGTTTATGCGAACCCCCATTTGCGTTTTTGCATTTTGTGTTTTGATTGGGTTGTTTTGTTGTGTGTCTTTGCTTGATTTGAGTATTTCATTCCTATTTATGGAGGAAAATGATGAATATACATGTGAAAGTGGAAAGATTTACATCGGTTGAGTGGTTTTTATTTTTTTGAAGAATATCACTTCGTTTTTCATAAATTTTTTTATTTGGTCAGCTAAAACCCTCCATTTTGCAGCTAAAATTCTGGTGTAAAAAATGAGTTCAAGTTCAAACACTTACATGACTATAATCTACCACAGTGGGAGGTATTTTGATGGTCCCGAAGGTGTTCAATTTGAAGGGAAAATGAAAATGATGAAAATCAAACGGGATACTACATACAACGAGCTGAAAGAAAGAATTTACCAAAAATTGGGGCTACATGGCAGCCAATGCATTCATCGGTTAATTGCCAAAGTGGAGACTATAGTGGGTAAGGATAATGTATACTACATTAGTACCGATGTATGTGATGATGAAGATGTAGATTGTGTCATAGATGCATTTGCTAATCGAAGAGTACAAAATTTTATTGAGATATATGTTGAAATTGAATTTGGCGAATCATCATCTATACCTATGCATCCAAGATCCCCACAGTATTTTGGTGAAGAAGATAGACATGTTGGTGTATCTGCACCTTCACAAGTGTTAAGTCAGGTAACATTGATGGAAGATGAGGAAGATGAGAATATGCACAGCGATGAGGAGGACGAATTTGAGAGGTTTATTCCACTAGGTGACAGCTCAGATACCGATGTGGAGGGTGATTTTGATTCTTTCCCGGACCTAGTAAACCCAGGGACTGCAACAATGCCACCACTTCGTATTGACCCAATTAGTAGTGGTAATTTAGTAGACTTGAATTTGTGGTTGTTTTTGTATTGTTTATTTACTGGTTTTGACAGAAAATTCATATTGACAGATGTTGGACCTGATAGTGAGCCGTTTTAGACCGAAAGCCCGCACTATTCTCAAATTAGTGCGCTTGACTGTGACGATGAGTTAGAGATATTGTATGGTGATGATGACAGGCAAGGTGGATGGCAGTTAGGCGATCCATTATATGTGTATCAGCAGTTTCCTTCTAAGTCTGAGATGCATCATGCCGTGAAATTGTATTGCATGAAGACTCATCGTTCAGCCAAAGTTGAAAAAAGTGATGAACGGAGGTTTGTGATGAAGTGTCGAAATCATGTTGACGGTTGTCCCTGGTATATGAGGGCAATGACAGACAAGAATGGAAATTGTTGGGTGGTCCGTAAGTGGGTTAGCGATCACACCTGCCTGAACCAGAGTCTTACCCGGGATCATGGACAACTGGATTCAAATGTCATATGTTCAGGCATTATCAGTATGTTTCGCATTTTTGTTGCTTTCTACTTCTGTTTGTTTATTGACATTATATTCTGAAGTTTGTTATGCTTTAACAAGGTATGTTAAGAGAAGATCCAGCTTTAAAGCCAGCGCTGATACAAGAGAGGATGCAGTGTATGTATGGATATAATATAACATACAAGAAGGCTTGGAAGGCGAAAATGAAGGCCATTGTGAAGTTATTTGGTGATTGGGAGGAATCATATACATTCTTGCCCAATTGGTTGACATACATGACGCAGGTTAACGTGGGCTCTGTTTTCAGGCTTGATACAGATGAATGTTCCGACCATCGTCAGTTTTATGTCAACTTACGCGTCTTTCGTAGAGTTTTTTGGACATTTAACCAGACAGTTGAAGCCTTCAAATACTGTAAGCCCATACTACAAATTGATGGCACCCACTTGTACGGAAAATACAAAGGTACTCTCTTGATTGAGACTTCACAGGATGGGGATGGGAAGGTCTTACCAATTGCCTTTGTTGTTGTTCCTCTTGGTGAGAAGTATGATGACTGGTGGTGGTTTCTTTGTCTGTTATGTGATCATGTGACGCAGAGGACGGGCATTTGTTTGATATCTGATCGTCACGCCAGTATCATAAAGGCGGTTAAAGATCACCGCAATTGGCAGCCTCCGTATGCCTATCATGTGTATTGCCTACGTCATGTCGCGAGCAACTTTAATACCAGATTCAAGGATGTGCAACTAAAGAAAACAATTATTAACTTAGGTATGAAAGTATACACTTTGGTTACTGCCTTCACATACTTGAACATGTTTGTAATGCACCCTTTGTTATGAGTTTGCTTTAACATGTTATGCAGGGTACATGAGTTCAAAGATCCAGTTTGATCGGAAGTTTTAGGAATTTATTGATTGTAACCCACAGGTTGTGTCCTGGTTTGACCGGCTTCCAAAAGAGAAATGGTGTAGGTCCTACGATGAAGATGGACGGAGGTTTGGTCACATGATGACTAACCTAGCCGAGTGTGTGAACAAGATCCTTAGGGGTGCACGTAATCTGCCGATAACAGCTTTGATGAAGATGACCTGTAGTAGACTGGTCGAATATTTTGTCACCAGGCGTGTTGAGATTAACAAAAATATCGCTACAGGTATGATAGTATCAAAAAAGGTTGAAGAAGAGTTACAAAGGATGGACCAGATGACAGTTACATACCGTGTGCGGCTTCATGACAGAGATTTACAGTTATATGAGGTTGAGGACGCATATAATCAATTTACACATGTTGCCGGTGACATAATGAGGGTTGACTTGATAAATCGCAAATGTCAATGTGGGAAGTTCACAGCAAGAAGATATCCCTGCAGCCACGTATTAGCAGTATGCAAGATGGAGAATTTGAACCATTATGATTACGTTGATCCGGTATTCACTATCCCATACATTAGTCAGGTATATGCAGCACACTGGTATCCTATAGGCAATGAATTGTTAATTCAACAAGGAGAGGGCCCAACAGTTATCCCAAATGCAACTTTGGCCTGCACAAAGGGAAGACCAAAGTCTACAAGGATACAAAATGAGATGGATTGGGTGGAGTCTCAGCCCTCAAGCAGTCAGCAAAGATGTAGGAATTGCCACTAAGTCGGTCATAATATGCGCACATGTCCAATGAGGAATAGGCAAACTTGAAGTCTATGTAAAATGTTTTGTATTTAGGGTACTATGAGTTGTGTTGTTAATGGCTTCGAAATTTGGACCATTCAGTTGATTGATATGTTGTATGGTATTATTGACTCATTTTGGGACATTAGCGGATCAAATGTGTAATGAAATTCACAAATTGAAGCTACTAAACAAAAAACCATAAAGTTTCAATGTCCGAACATAAAACATAAAGTCAATGAAAGTACATAAAACATGAACACCATAAATCTAATCTGCATGCTCTGGATTCCCATCATCCTCCGCGTGCTCATCAGCCACATCATCACCCTCGGTAGCATTCGGTACTCCTCCAAGCTGCATCTAACCAAGCGTCTCCTCTACCCACTTCATCTGAGCCTGCATCCACCTCCACCTTTCATTCTCTATCTTCCACCTCTTTTTCTGCATCCTGCCCTGGTGTTGGATGGCCTGCATGACATCACTAAAGGAGAATCCACCCTCCGGCTCAGGATGAACATCGTCGCCGTCATCATCATCGACCTCAGGAAGAACAATAGGTGGACCCTGGCCAGCAGCAGCATCAACATCCTCTTCACCAATGTAGTGCCACCCACCATCTGCACCCTTAGTGATCTTGCACTGCTCTAGGAGGCGTTGTCCAAAGATGGCATTCCATGCTTCCTGTTTCACCATCATCTCATCGTCCATAGGAACACCAAATTTCTCCAAAATCTTCTGAACCAAGTAGGCGCATGGGAGTGCACCTTTATGTCTTGCCTTATACATATGCCAACAGATATAATGTCTCCAATTAACCTCAATGCCATTCCGAATGGACCACATAATGGGGATGTCACCCTCCAACACTCGTGAATGATTGTAGGCCCGAGGAAACAATATGTGGGTGATGACGTAGAAGAGGATCCGAGAACTAACAGTCAGTTGTCCCACAGTCACTATAGGTCTATGCCCTCCTGGCCTCCTGAACGCATACATAGCCTCATCTCGAACATATCCCTCCATGACAAAATTGGTGTCCCCATCAAACTGGTATCTATCACCAGCATCAAAATCAAATCCAAGAAGATCTGTCCACATGTCAGCCGTCACTAGAATGTCAACCCCGCAGACACGAGATTGCAGATCACCATGAATGTAGATCATGTTATGGTAGAAAGCTCTCACCATAACCTCTGAATAGGGACAACTCATCTCCGCCAGCCCTACCAAATGCGAAGTTCCCAACAACGGCACAATGTCAAGGCCCTCACGTGCAAAGAATGTCATGTCTAATGACTTCGGCTTAATGATGGGCCTGGAAGCAAAATCCCTTATGAATCGTTCATGCTCTGCTTCATTATTTTCAAACAAATATCCAAACGGGAGGTCAACAACGGGCTCAGGCTCAGGTTCCGGTGCATGCTGTTGCCTAAAGAAGGATGCCCCGTGCGATGCTCGGTGCTTGATCCGTCTCCCGCGCACATTGCCGGTGTCAGCAGGAGCTTGTCTACGACGCATGATGAGAACAAAGACCTACAAAGGGACGTTACAATCAATCAGGAAACAAGAAACATTCATCATTCTCAATTTCACATTTACATTCATCATTTTCACTAACAAACACTTTCAACATAAACAAGAAATACTCATAAACACAAAAAAATTCGCATAAACGCAAAAAAATTATCATAAACATGTACATTCATTATTTTCCTCTATAAATATCAATGAAAAACTCAAATCAATCATACATACACAACAAAACCACCAATTCTTGATGAAAAACAAAGATAAATTCGTCCAAAAATAAAAAAATTCGCATAAACGCAAAAAAATTATCATAAACATATACATTCATCGTTTTCCTCCATAAATATCAATGAAAAACTCAAATCAATCATACATACACAACAAAACCACCAATTCTTGATGAAAAACGAAGATAAATTCGTCCAAAAATAAAAAAATTCGCATAAACGCAAAAAAATTATCATAAACATATACATTCATCGTTTTCCTCCATACATATCAATGAAAAACTCAAATCAATCATATATACACAATAAAACCATCAAATCTAAGCACAAAACAGTAAAACACAAATGGGGTTTGCAATAACACAATGTCGACGGTGGAATTCCAAAAATGGGACGAAAACATACCGATATCGACACAAATTCCACTAGATTGAAGCTCTCTTCGCAACCCACCAACGGATTCAGAGAGATTTTGGCGAAAAAGAGATGGGGGAGGGGTTTGGGGGGGAGATCTAGTTGATTAGCGGTGTTTGGGGTGTTTAAAAACCTTCACCGTCGAAATTTAGTCGACTAAACCAAGTGGTTTAGTCGACTAAATTTCGAGGGGATTCAAAAAATTTGAACCCCTCGAAATTTAGTCGACTATCCTTTGGAAACATAGTCTCAATCTACCCCCCTTTAGTCGACTAAACCAGGGGTTTAGTCGACTAAAGGGGGGTAGATTGGGAATATGTTTCCAGAGGAGGGCATAATGGGAAATAGTTTCAAAGTAGGGGCATTTTGGTAAATAATTTCCTAAAAAGGGGCACTATGGGAAAAAAGCCTACATACTAGCATACACAAACATTCTAACATAGCATACATAAACATTCTAGCAAATGAAGCTCTTTACCGGCACTTCAAAATGTTGAGAACCCAACTTTAGGGGTGTCCTATGATGGAATACAAACCGAGCCACGAAGGAATGATGTACACTACAACCAACCAAAATTCTCATGCTTGGTTGAATACTATGACAGTGCGTACTAGCATACATGGACTTGCTAACCAACAAGGTTGTATAATAAAAACCTATTCAATATGAAAAATACTTTTTAATTGAAATTGATTTACCACATATATGGACTACGTACCAAAAGACACCAGTCACATAAGCCATGAAGTACTACGTCACATGGTGATAATAGTGAAACACCTTAGTTACAAAAGATTTGTTGTCCACACATAGTTGAAGTACCAACAGATGAAAATTCTTGTACTTGGTCGAGCAATATGACAATACAGTGAATTCACTAACAAATGAAGTACTACAATGCACGGCACAAAACATGAAATACCCTAGTTCTAGAAGTTTCGTTGTCCAAACATAACCGAGATACTAGAGATGCCAGTCAAACAAATCATAAAGTAATAAAAGTCACCTAAGATCGTGCGTCACAATAGAAACCAAAGATCGTCAAGTGCTTAAATCACTACCAATCCATTAGTTGGGCAACACATATCCGAAACAAAAGTCGAGCCCAATCACAGAAAACCTATGAGAATTTTGAATCAAAGTGAGTTAGATCAAAAGACACTCGCATCAACAAAACCATCGTATTCTAACCTACCACAAAAAAGAATATGATATTCTTCTATTGCTTAGTTGGGATTGCATCGGTCCAACCAACCCTCTTTGAACTCCTCAATCAACTGAGCCCAAGTTCAAAATTCTAACTCTACAATGTTTTCAAGCTATTATTTCAGCCCGCTATTCTCAATATGTAAGATTTACCCTCAGATTAAATGGATATTCTGTTATTAGTATTACAAATTCACATCCTAAGTCAATAACCAATTGGACATGGAAAGCAGGGGGCTTAATGTAGGGCCAAAATTAATATCTTTGGGCCTATATACAACACAGACCCTATATTCATGCTCACTAGCATGTTCAATCCCTCACCTGAAATACCTAGTAAAACCTACAAGATAATATAATGCCATGATCCTAAATAATAGGGGCCACCCCCTCTAACCAATTGAGATCTATGAAAAATGGAACTAACCCATCTGAAAATTGGGTGAGGCATGTGTTATAAAAAGAGGACATAATCACACCTCTAAAAGATTATTCTCTCATACAAAATTACCTTCGATCTTATAGCTTGTACTTTATTGTTTAATCAGCTTATCATCTATTCTCCATTATTTATGTCTTTACTCACTACTTTGTATTCTACTAATATTCTCAATAAAGCCACTGTTTACTTCTAATTGCCTATTTTTCATAATTTTATCTATTAATTTTCTACATTTTCGATGACTCAATACATAAGACCCTAACCAACCAAATTTTGGTCAGACAATATTTATATATGCCAACTAGCTCATTTATTAAGGATTGGAGGTAGTATATTACAGTAAAGAAGAAATTTTAGAGAGAAGGGAAGAAGTTAATTAGAGAGAGTGAAGAGAATGGTGAGAGTGATAGAAACTTCACAATATTGATCAGCACCTAGTCTACCCTGCCTTCCTTTTAGCTATATTCTCATCTCCAAACCCTATATGGAACCCACCCTGCTTGGACCTATTTTAATGAGCTTGTAGCTCATTTCTTCCCATTAGGCCCATGTTCTTATGAATCATGACAGGCACACCAAGAAAATTGAAATTTAAGTTTCAATAAAATTGATTCTAATAATGAGGAAGTAGTTGTCAACAACTCCACAAATTGACTCCATTGATATAGAAAATGACGACCAACACTCTCATTTTCTTTGGAAAAAAAAATACCTTGCTCATACCTTCTTCTAGGAAAGAGGAAAACCTGTTAACGAGAAGCTCCAAAATGATCAAGAACGGGAAATCATTCTCAAAAAGCAAAAGGGAAGGACGATGGCCTAGGCTGAAGGGGCAGATGACGCCAACTCTGATGATGACGAAAACTTATCTTGCTGATGATCCTTATATTCCTTCTTCCGAATCTTCATCTTTTTGTGCTTTAGAGTTGTGGAAGAATAATAGTGCAAAATTTAAAGTTTTATCGAGGATGGCATCTGATATATTAGCTGTCCCTATCTCAATCGTGGCATCTGAATCCACATTTAGTGCTGGGGGAAGAGTGATCGATGAATATCGTGTTAGATTAAATGAAGAATCTGTTGAAGTTCTTTTGTGTGGTGGGGATTGGCTTCGTCACAAATATGGATTGAAGAGAAAGTTGAAGGTATGAATATTGTATACTTATTTATTTTATATTTGTTGAATGTTTGTTGGACTTCTGTTGTGACTAGTTATTTACTTTAAATTATTCTTTTATTGTGTAGGAGCCATCGGAACAAGAGGAGATTATAATGAGGCCTTAATTTTGATGTTATTGTGTTGTTTAATTGATCTTTTACAGAATTTTCATTATGGTTATATTATCGTTTTGTGATAGTTTAATATATTACACCAGGATGTTGAGTTTTTGGGTTTATCACTATATTGATATGAGTATATTCAATGTTAAATTATAATGGATACATTTTTTTTGTTATTAGTAATTATGCTTATTTTTATTTTATGTTAAAGCCTACAATTTGAAAATATGTTGGCTTTGAAACTTACCAAAAGTCTATATTTATTTAGGTTTTATTATGTTTAAAGCCTACTTATGGTTTTCAAGGCCAACAATGTGAGGCCTTTTTAAAGGCCTACATTTATAAGTAGGCATGTAAAAAGGCTTCAGGCTTACCTAGGCCTCATGTAGGCTCAAGTCTGAACCTAAAAAAAAGCCTGCATGTAGGCTCAGGCTTCAGATTTTCATTATTGGCTCAGGCCTATTTAGCCAAAGTCTGGCTTGACCTGGCCTATTTCCATGCCTAGTTAGCATTTTTTGTTTAAATTTTTTTCTCAAATAAATATTTTGTTCTATTAATGATTATGGATATTGGTTGTTCTTCTTCGTCTTCCAATAATAATATTTCCATGTTCTTGTTGACTCTAGTAATGGCAGCGAAGTTGTATAGATGGGGCAAACAATAGATGTTCTTGTTGATTTTTGTTTGTAGAGTATACTTATGTTTTGGCTATTTCTTTTTCATTTTTTATTTTAAAAAAATCACACATCCAAGTCAGCAAATGGGTCAGCAGCCAACACCAACAATTTAACTACTAACAGTTTTAAACGGAGTAAACTTGAGAGACAAAAATCTCTACGTTAAAACTTCAGGCTAAAATGAATTTAAACTATATGAACCAAATATTATATTAACCTTTCTATTTAAATATTTGTGGATACTCCATTTACACCAAACGCTCATTATGATTTGCTACATTTTTCTTTCTTCTTTTAATTATAAAATTGGGCACATGGTTTCCATCAATTTTGAGCTTTCTCTTTATCTTAAGGTTGTCCACATTCCTTTTCCCCCTTTTAATTTATTTTGATCCCCTTCCCACTTAATACTTATAGACTTGAGTACAATGCATCACATGTTTGATATAATAATATTTTCGGGGTTAAAGTGCAAAAATGCACATGTGATTTACTCCAAGGGGCGCCTAGAACCAAGTGCTTTTTTTAGGTCTAACTGTGACTATGTGGTTAGCAATTGGGAGCAAAAGTCACAGTGGATGTTAGTTGACCAAACGGTCAACGTTTTCATTTATTGACTGGGAAAAATTTGCCACGTGGACACTGAAGTGAGCTAGGGGAAGGATCCACATGGAATAGGAATAAATGACTGGGCAAAATGTATTGTCAAAGGGGATAAAATCGTTGAAAACTCCAACTGATTGACCAAGGCAAAAATCAAAAGCATAGTCAGGAGAACACGAAATCATGGATAAGAGAATGATGAGTGAGCCAAAATGCGAGTTTTAGGGTTCCGACAACTTTGAAGGACGAGCAATTTGGGAGGATAAATTCGAGCTTGCAAGCTTCGACAGAAACCGACGAGGGCAATGAGGCTCCATTCTGTGCTGAGGAACGAGCTAGGGTTTGAGTAGGAAATATTTGGTGACCTCCGGATCAGTCGATGCTGAATGATGAGAAATTGGGAGGAAATCTATGAGCTACATTTGAAGTGAAGGAGTTGTGATTTGCGAAAGGGTTTGACTAAACTGACGCTTTAAGCGAGCACGTGAAGGGGGAATATTGGTTCAAAAGGTGTAGGCCATCCATGGACAGAAAAGTGTTCCAGGTAAGCACCGATTGGGACCCATAAACATTTGCTTTGTTTGTTTTCTTTCGGATATAGTGAAATGGCATGGAGGCCCTTGACTTGAATTTATTTTTTCTTCTGTGTAGTTGTAATAGGAGAAAGCAGTAATTGATAATGAAGACAATTGGGAACAGATTTATTTGAGGTCAGTAGATAGTATATTGCACGTTGATGTGGGTGGGAAAAGTGAAAAAACAGAGGAAGGAAATGATAAAAAGACAGTGCAAGAAATGGAAAATTTCAATGTTGAATACAGTGTAAGAGGAAATGTGGAAGGAGTGATCGAGGAGATGGGAGGAGCTGATGACGATAGTGATATTGAGTTTCTGGGTTATGAATATGATATTGAGTTTCCGGGTTATGATGAGAATGTTGTGAGGGATAAGGAAGAGATCGATGTTAGTCATAAAGATTGTAACATGTCTTATGATGATGATGATAGTAATGATGGCAGTTATATGGGGGATAGTTCTAGTTTAGATACTGAAGAAAGTCTGTGTGATGACTTTGAAGTTAGGGAGCCGGATGTGGAGGAGGGGAGTGATAATGATGTTGATGGGCTGGACCATGACAGTGAAGATGGGCCTCTACAATAGCTAACTGTCATACAAGAGGCAAAGGCCGTGGCTAGTAGGACTTTTTTTGTTGTTGGGATGACTTATAGAGACAAAAAAGAGCTAAAGAGGGCAATAGATAAGTACGCTATCTACCAAGGAGTGAACCTAAAAATTGTTCGAAGTGATAAGAAGACTTTGAAGGTGTTGTGTGAAGAGGGATGCCTGTTTACACTGTACGCATTGACATTTGGGTTAAGTGTCGACTGGCAAGTGAAGTCACTACTTTTTGAACATATGTGTGCACGAGTTTATGAAAATCCTAGAGCTTCTACTACCTGGTTGGCAAAGTATTTCAAGGAAAAGGTTCAAGAAGACCCTCAATTGAAGACAAAAGAGATGAAGAAAGAGGTGCAGAGGGATCTTAAGATAAGTGTGAGTATACATAAATGCAAGAGGGCGAAGAAGAAAATAATGGAAGAAATGGAAGGAAGTTTTAAGGATGAATTTGTAAAGTTAGAGGCTTATTGCAATGAGCTGAAACTTTCAAACCCTAGTTCAGACGTGTCTATCGAGGTCAGCATAGAGGCATTGAAACACGAAATAAGAATCTTCAAGAGGATGTACTTAAGCTTTAATGCTTCAAAGGTATAATTACTTTCATTCTTTCTCATACTTCAGCTGAAACATTTGTTGGGGCTTTAAGTTACTGTCACTGTGGTTTTAAAATTCATGTATATCATTAACATTGGTCATGCTTAAAGTTACTACTTTGACTGCATATGCTGGTGAAAATTTTTCTGATTTAGGATTACAACCTTTGTTGTGTACTTTATGCTCAAATTGTTTAAAAAAATTAGGCAATGATTTTTTTCTCTAACTTTGTATTCCCTATTATTTGTTGATGAACTTGACCTTATGACTGGACTTGACTCATCTATTGTGATTAATCTCTCAAGTTATCATTTATATGTGCACTAATAACGCAGCATTACACATCTTAGCTTGTTCCTTTCTTTTTTACCTGATTTTTCCAACGACATGCAGTAGTACGCCATGTGTGAAAATAGTGTATTCTTTGTGGTTACCTGAATTGTATTGAATTTTTCCAATACCTGATTTGTAGGTGGACATTTGAAACTTTTTCAATCACTATTAACTTTTCACTTTGTTTGATACATGAGTGTTAACTTTGGTCATGAGTGACACGTCTACATGTTCTTTGTGAGAATAAAATGTAAGTTGTTCTCCACTCAAATAGTCATATAAGCTTCTTTATAAATGACAGATGGTGGGTTCAACAATTATGACTGTAAGGGCTAAATATTTAGGTTTTGTTTTCTTCCTTTTCATCTGTATCCGGTTCTCCAGCTGAAACAAAAAAGTAAATCATGCTTTAATCTACTTCCATGATAAATTCTACACTTTCTACATTGAATTGGTTTAATTAGTAAGGCAAAATTGTTTTTACATGTTTGTTGTAATTCAGAATTACTCCTGTTATGTTTATGTTAACTGAATAGGCTTTCTTCACTATGCTTAACATATTTTAGGTCGGGTGGAAAGAAGGATGTCGGCCATTAATTGGTGTTGATGGCACATTCTTGAAGGGTAAATCAAGAGGGATATTGTTGACAGTCGTCATACTTGATGGTAATGACTCCTTGTTTCCCTTGGCACTTGCATTGGTTGAGAAGGAAACTGGACTTAACTGGTCGTGGTTCCTCTAACGGCTCTGTGCCTGGAGTACTTATGTAGAAGAATTCAAGGACAATCTCACTTCTTTGGGTTCACTGAAGAAAGAGGCAGCTAAGGATGCCTTGGCTTACAATGTCAATTCATGGGTAAGAGCTTATTTTACTTCAAGATGCAAGTCCTAGGTAGTAGATAATAACATGAGTGAGTCGTTTAACGCTTGGATATACGAGTATAGGTTCTTGCCTATTATTAGGATGCTTGATGGCATTAGACTTAAGATGATTGGCAAATGGGCAGAGAGTGAATCAAATGTGTGTGGCTGGAATAGTGATTTCAGCCCTAAATGTAAGGATATGTTTGAGTCTAATAGGTTTTTGGTTGTTGACTGTAGAGTGTTTTTTAATAGGGATGACACCTATGAGGTTGTAGAGGGACAAGATAGGCACTCAGTTTATCTTTGTAAGCAAATGTGTACATGTAGAGCTTGGGATTTAACGGGGATACCTTGCCAATATGCCATTTGCGCTATGTATCATGCTAAGATAGACCCTAAGTCCCAAATATCATACTACTATCAAAAGGACACATACCTTAAAGCTTATAGAACAAAACTACAACCAGTTAGAGGGAAGAAATTTTGGGACACTTCAAAATTCCCCCCAATGCACCCTCCCTCTGTTTGTAAACTGCCTGGTAGGCCTCAAAAGAAAAGAAGCAGAATTGATGAAGCAGGGAGAAGGAGGAAAAGATGTGCATCCACAAGTGAACCCACTGGTTTAGCGTCTTCTCAAAGTAAATAGCAAGGTACCGTGGAAAGATTAACCAGGCGTGGGAAATCCCACAAGTGCACCCGCTACCACAAACTAGGGCATAACAAAAAGTCATGTAAGGAGGTAAGTACATATTTGCACTTCTAAAACTTTATATGATTTGTTGGTGTTTGATGGTGCTATTCATCTACACTTCTAAAACTATATATGATCTGCACTTCTAATTATTGGTGTGACTTGATGTTGTTTGATGGTGTATGAAAATTTTAGCTCTGTACATGTCTTTATATGTTTACTGGTTGTGTGGTATTGAATAATTATTGCATAGGAAAGTATGTTCAATTGACCATCCAATCGAGCAGTAATGGTTGAAGACATGCATGTAATAATTGGCAGTTTAGTAGGTTTGTGTGAGTGTGCATTTGGAAGATCATTATTTGATCTTTATGGGTGAAAACCTGCGGAAAATAATCTCTTACCTAGCCACTTTTTCTTTTCAAATTATCTTTGATTTCCCTAGACTATGAGCGGACAACAATTAAGTCAGTCTCTGCATAATTTTCTTTGACTATTAAGAGTAAAATGGCATTGTGTACAATTAAGTTAGTCTCTGCATGTACACATAAAAGTCTCAGTGTATGAATGAAATCAGTGTTTGAATGTATTATTTGGAATATAATTTTGCTTATTCCTCTTACAAGTTCATATTGCTACTAGTATGACTGTCATACAAATATAGTTCTTGTCATGTGATCATGAAAGTAACGATTTGAAATCTCATCTGATTTACTTGATTGTTTGAATTTCCTCATTACTATTGTGTATGTCCTTATTGTGCCCAAGTACTTCAACCAACACAACCCACACAAGAAGCACATACCCAGACACAAAGTTCCCAACCAGGACCCTCAAACACCCAAGCCTCGAGTACATCATACAATAGACCAACAAGATCCTTTATAAGGCAGCCAAGAGGGCCATGTGGTTTTGGGATAAGATATGATGAGACCATAGGATCTAGTGTTTTCAATGTAAGTATTGTTCAGGAAAATAATGACAACCTCATTTATTTCTGTGTGTGCGATTAATGACAAAGTTGTCTCACTTTTTTTCATTTCTGATTGTGTTGCAGCCTAGACTGGCGTCTGAGAGGGTTATTGACAAGGGCATAGGACGTGTGTCTATGGACAACGATGCTGATCCAGAAACCAGGTTTCCTATCCCAAATGAAAGGGAGTTGAGATTGTCCTGGGGCTGTTCATCAAGCGATCCAACAGGGGCACGAAGCATTCAGTTACATCCAGAGCCAATCAATGCTACTCCACCTTCAGACCTTCCATTTCAGCCTCGAGGTCTACAATGGAGAGGACAACCATGCGTTACAACGTCACAGCTCTTAACACGAACTCGGAGTGAAATGCAGAAGAACAAGGGCAAATCTAAGAAGCAGACTTAATAGTTTAATATTGTTGTTATATTTATGTGGCCTGGGGTTGTCTTCTTATTTTGGTTATAAATCTGTATAGGCCAAACTCATGTCAATCAACCCTGCTTTTGGTTAGTTATTTCCTTGTAAAGGCTTGGGTAACTATAAAAATGCTTAGTAGCATGCTTTTGGTTACATGTTTCCATGTACAAAAGGCTCGGAAGCCTACTGATCTGCATTTTTTGTCATGTTGGCTAACTGAAAGTGATTGGTAGCTTGCTTTTGGTTACTTATTTCCCTGTAAAGGCTTGGTAGCCTCCTTATATGCACTTGCAATCATTTTGGGTGACTGTCAAAATCCTTAATAGCATGCTTTTGCTGACATATTTCCTTGTAAAAAGGCTTGGTAGCCTCCTTGTATTTTGAAGGGAATTGATATAGGTCTAAATGTGTCTCCTGTGGACAAATCATGTTGCTAATATAATGCAAGCATTTTGGTTGTAGTCATTCTTTGTCATCTGAATTCTTCAAGCAGAGATTTCGTGTATGCTTTCTTAGTGTATAATCCTGTTCTTGTTGGTGTTTTATATTCATGTTAAAATTCTTGTTTTGTTCATACCTTTATTCCTTCATACCTTTATTATCTTTATTTGGTCAAACTCTAATTACTTTTCTGTTTTGTTTTCTTCTTACCTAAAGGTCAATTGAAAATTTGCACTTTCCATTACTTAATTAATCATTTCATTACGACACCATTATTCTTTTGTATGGTGTGAAAGCCACAAAAACTGACTATAATTAACTCTGCATGTAACATGAACACTAATTCAACATTTTCGCATAACACAAATATTACACACCATTAATCATTGTCTAATCCCTCATAATAACAACAAAAGTACACTAACCCACTAAAAATACATTACCACCAACCAAAACATTACAACTCATAATACCAACAAAATTACACATCACCCCTTCTTCACTTTACTTTGTCTAATCTCTTACAAATACCTTACCAATAACAACACCCAGGTCAGTATTAATATTGCTAACACAAGTTTAAGCTTTAATTTCCCGTTCTTCACTTCCCTTTCTTTCATTATATGTTTAGATTTCAACTTCATCACCTCACCTTCAACTGCAAGAAGCTCTTCATACAACTTCCCACACGCATTCCCTCTTCGAAGTTGCTTGTTCTCCTCGTATAACCTATCTATATCATTTAGTAGGTCTTTTATAACTACATTTTCTCTTTCCCCAAACCCACCATCATGCCATTCAAAATATCCACAGCCACCATCCTAACAAGTTTCATCAACAACCATTAATAATCAATAACCCAACCATTTGTATATCTCATTCCACATCTAACAAATCTTAGAAGTAATAACCTTACCTGGAAGTAATTACGGCAACCGTAAAACCTCCTACCTAGATTTGCCTCTGACCACAACGTCCACCTGGGAGCTAAGAAATTGTGATGGCAATACCTAGGCGGTCCTTCATAATATTCCTCACGACTGGGCCGTCGCAAGAACACCACCTTCCTTCTCCGTTTCTAGTTTTCCCCCATGGTTGACGTTGATGAGGATTCCATGGATACCCATCTATATTGTTGGTTCCTTAGCACATAATGGATCCTCGTTGCCCTCGTCAGTTTCTGTCGAAGCTCGCAAGCTTGAATTTATCCTCCCCAATCGCTCATCCTTCAAAGTCAACGGAACCCTAAAGATCGCATTTTGGCTCACTCATCATTCTCTCGTCCATGATTTCGTGATCTCCCGACTCTGCTTTTGATTTTTGCCTTTGTCGATCAGTTGAAGTTTCCCACGATTTATCCACTTTGAAAACATGTTCCAGTCATTTATTCCTATTCCACGTGGATCCTTCCCCCAGCTCACTTCAGCGTCCACGTGGCAAATTTTTCTCAGTCAATCCATGAAAACGTTGACCGTTTGGTCAACTAACATCCATTGTGACTTTTGGTCCCAATTGCTAACCACATAGTCACTGTTGGATCTAAAAAAGCACTTGGTGCTGGGCGCCCCTCGGAGTAAATCACATGTGCATTTTTACACTTTAACCCAATATTTTCGTGACATTCCCACTTAGATAATTTTTTTAAAATGATTTTTTTTTGTCAAGTGAATGGAAAATATTGTAAAATTAAGCTATCAATTTGGATAAAATAACTACCAATATTCACACATTTATAAAATATGTAGTCAATAATTTATTTACCGTCAGAATCATAATATAAATGTGGGTGTGTCAAATGGAACAAGTCCTATATTGATTGGGAGTGAGAGAATCCAAGTGTAAAATGATAACGTGTGAGTTTGTACAGGTACATGAGTCAAGAGGATGAGTGGCTTGGTATGCACAACAATAGGCCAACACAAGTCCACATATTGCGTTCATTATGTGCTATTCCACAAAACACATAGCTTGGTTTAGTGGATAAAGCTGAGCTATTGGATATGTAATGTCTTGGATAACGAGAAGCTGACATGTGGGGCATCTTTTCACTGATGAAGCTTCCCGCGAAACCATGAACAAAAGGAAGAAACCAGAATAATATGAATAACAGAGGAGGTACCAATTGAGCGGGAAAAAGAAAATATTAGGCGAATAAACTCTCATTTAAACATATTATTGCTATTTTAGGTTCATTTAGATTTGGGAAGAGAAGGTCTTTTGTTTTTTCTGTGAGGAGAAGGTTTCCTTGGAGCAAAGAGATTGCAATTGACATTGCAAATCATTATCCAATGTCTCAGTATCATCTACGTACTAAACCAAGCTAACACATAATGAACATATAATGTGGACTCAAGGCACCACATAGTGGAAATCCGGCAATTTCTTTTCCTTGTATATGCGGCTTAATTAAAAGGCAGATTGGGCTCATATTATAGAATTTGAAAATAAATTTTGGAATTAAATGAGCTCCTGGAAAAAATGCTATTTTGCTAACCCTTAATGGTGAATTCTGGACGCGTTAGTGTTTTTCAAACTCAAAAACTCACTCGTGGTTCATGTTTTAATGCCAAAACGTTCAGGTAGTGATAGCCTTCAAATCCTTTTATTTCCAACACTTATAAACGCATCACTTAAACCATTTTATACCCTTTTAAAGTTCAGAAAACGAACACTTTCTTGTCATTAAGAGGCTGCAAAAATTCCATATGCATGAGGCCTATATAAGGTGTTGAAGGCTAGAGCATATGTACTTTGTTATGGAAAACGAACACTTTCTCTATCCTCCTCTTGAATATCTTATGCCTACTCAGTTCTCTTATATCTTGTTGTTTTGTTCATCGATCATGTTCTTACATGAAGGATCTGTTTTAATATAATATTTCAACCACTTCTCTTCCTCCTCTTGAAGGATCTTTAATTTATGTTAATTTAATAAGATATTGATTCTTATATTTTCAAATTAAATACTATGTCAAACAAATGATAAAACTTAAAATTGCTTATATTTATTAGGTTAAGTTCCCACATCATATTTTTTTAATTTGTTATTGTTAATTGTTAAAACCAATCATTTCTTTCTATTATTAATTTTTTATCCATTGATTAATATGACTTTCACATAAAATATACTCTTTTCATTCCTTTTCCTTTTTCTTTTTTGAATTCTATTCCAATCCACAAACAAACAAAGCTCTAACAACTTTTTTTTTTTAATCTCCCTTGAATAACAGAAAAAGGTAAAAAGAAAAATTAAAATATGTGGTTGGTGGTTAGGAACCAAATTATAAGTAAAATTATGGGCGTTATAAAGTTTTAGCCTTATCCTGTGATAACTCATCTTGACATGTCTCAATTAAAGTCAGACAAGTAACAACCTTATTCTACGACCCATAGCTTTTTTGACCAAAATTTCTAACCCATTCCTTATCTCTGCTTCTTTAGTATACTTTATTTTTAAAGTTCTTTTTTTAATTGAAAAAAAGGCAAGAAATCAATTTTTTAAAAAAATCATTTGATCAGCTTAAAATGCGCGTTTGGGCTATGCGAAATAAAACTCCTTCTTATGTTGATATCATTCAAGGCAAAATCAGTTATCCATAACCAATCCAAACAAGTATGGGCCAATACAAGTAAATAAGATATGATAGAGGATATTGTATAGCCACAAAATGAATTATACTATTCACTTTAAATTTATTGACTTCAAACAATTAAATATTAAAATCACTTAATAATTAAAAAGCCTGAACACAAATGGTCACATAACGTACTCAATTAAAACCCACTTGGATAAATAAGGCAGACCACATAATTTGACTTGCCAAATTTGTAGAAGGGCAATCTCAATTCTCAAATGTATTTAGGAAAATACTTTAAGGTCTCAATGGATCAAGAAAAATGTTAAAAAAGTTCCACAAAAAATTCTATATCAAAAAAATATTAAAAAATTATTAAAACTCACAGATAAAATTATTAATAACCTATTGAATAGTTATTGATGAAACTTTTTTGACATCAAAACTTTCTATGGAATTTTTTTGACATTTGTTTTGTCTTTTGAGACTTCAAAAGGATTTTCCCAATGTATTAGATATATGGATGTATCTAGCCACAAAAAGATACATACATGTATCTACATTTAATGCTAAAATTTAGTTTTTTGCCAATGCTTAGGATTTAGTCTACATACTTGTATGGTCGAGCATGCATTGTATTATACAAATATGTACCAGCTCTTAGCCATCACATAGTAAATATTTGGGTTAACTTTTGAGAATAACTTTTACAATTTATAAGATGAGTTTTATCCCAAATTGCAAAAGATGATTTTTAAAACCATGATTTTGTTGTTTTCCAATCATGCACACCGTCTTCCGTGTCTTCTGGTAATAACACTTCAATATGTTAAAAATATTAAATTTTAATAACTTTTAAATTTTACCCTTATCTAATATGGGCACTTTTTAATAAAAATAATAGTCTACAGTTACACTCCACATAACAATAAATTAGGGGTTAAATTGTTCATTAATCATATCATAAATTCAGTGGGGTGATGACTTATGACAAGGACAAAATAATACTCTCTTTGCCTTTTAAGTTGGTAGAATAAATGAAATTGGACGACCATACTTCATCAGTTTCTTATTACTATAAGATACTCCAAATCACTTCATCAGAACAAAAGAGAAATGATTAAGTTATTAAATTTATTTGAAAATAAGAAAATTATAAATTTACCGATATTTAAAACAAAAAATTATATCTTATGAAAAAAAAAGTTGCATCAAAATTTAAATAGGAAGGAAAAAGTAAGGTTTCATTTTAATCCACAAAAAACAAAGCTCTAACAACTTTTTTTTTCAAAAAAAAAAAAAATCCCCCTTGAATAGCAGAAAAAGGTAAAAAGAAAAATTAAAATATTTGGTTGGTGGGTAGGAACCAAATTTTAAATAAAATTATGGGGCGTTACGACCTTTACTTTTTTGGCCAAATTCTACCCATACCTTGTCTCTGCTTCTTTAGTATACTTTATTTTTAATTTATTTTTAATTGAAATAAGGCAAGGAATCAATTAAAAAAATCATTTAATCAGCTTAAAATGCACGTTTCGGCTATACGAAATAAAACTCCTCCTATATGTTGATCTTATTCAATGCAAAATCAATTATCCACAACTAATCCAAACAACTATGATATGATAGACGATATTGTATAGCCACATAATGAATTTTACTATTCACTTTAAATTTATTGACTTCAAACAATTAAATATTAAAATCACTTAATAACACAAATAGTCAGATAACATACTCAATTAAAAAGCTCTTGTATAAATAAAGCAGAACCCATAATTTGACTTGACAAATTTGTAGAAGGGCAATCTCAATTCTCAAATGTATTAGATATATGGATGTATATCTACATTTAATGTTAAGATTTAGTTTTTTGCCAATGCTTAGGATTTAGTCTACATACTTGTATTGTCGGGCATGCATTGTTTCACAAATATATAGTAGCTGTTAGCTATCACATGGTATATATTCGGATTATCTTTTGATAATAATTTTTATTTCAAGTAAGTATGTGAGAGGAATATTGTTTCTAGTTATAAAAAAGAGCTTCTAGAACAATGATTTAGTGTATTTCGGTAAGCGTGGGAAAAAAAAAGGGCCAAATCAAATTTAATGAGATATTGATACTTATATTTTCAAGCAGCGCAGTAAACACATAACAAAATTTAAGTCAAATTGATTATATCTATTAGGTTAAGTTCTCCCATCATATTCTTTTTTTAGTTTGTTATTGTCAAGTGTTAAGACTAATCATTTCTTTCTATTATTAATTTTTTATCCCTTGATTAATATGACTTTCACATAAAATATACTCTTTTCATTCCTTTTCCTTTTTCTTTTTTGAATTCTATTCCAATCCACAAACAAACAAATCTCTAACAACTTTTTTTCTTAAATCTCCCTTGAATAACAGAAAAAGGTAAAAAGAAAAATTAAAATATGTGGTTGGTGGTTAGGAACCAAATTATAAATAAAATTATGGGCGTTATAAAGTTTTAGCCATATCCTGATAACTCATATTGACATGTCTCAATTAAAGTCAGACATGTAACAACCTTATTCTACGACCCATAGCTTTTTTGACCAAATTCTAACCCATACCTTATCTCTGCTTCTTTAGAATACTTTATTTTTAAAGTTTTTTTTTAATTGAAAAAAAAGGCAAGAAATCAATTTTTTAAAAAAATCATTTGATCAGCTTAAAATGCGCGTTTGGGCTATGCGAAATAAAACTCCTTCTTATGTTGATATTATTCAAGGCAAAATCAGTTATCCATAACCAATCCAAACACGTATGGGCCAATACAAGTAAATAAGATATGATAGAGGATATTGTATAGCCACAAAATGAATTTTACTATTCACTTTAAATGTATTGACTTCAAACAATTAAATATTAAAATCACTTAATAATTAAAAAGCCTGAACACAAATAGTCAGATAACGTACTCAATTAAAAACCACTTGGATAAATAAGGCAGACCACATAATTTGACTTGCCAAATTCTCAAATGTATTTGGGAAAATACTTTAAGGTCTCAATGGATCAAGAAAAATGTTAAAAAAAGTTCCCCAAAAAATTCTATATTAGAAAAATCTTAAAGAATTATTAAAACTCATAAATAAAGTTGTTAATAACCCATTGAATAGTTATTGATGAAACTTTTTTGACATGAGAACTTTTTATGGGATTGTTTTGATATTTCTTTAGTCTTTTGAAACTTCAAAGGGATTTTCCCAATGTATTAGATATATGGATGTATCTGGCCACAAAAAGATACATAAATGTATCTACATTTAATGCTAAAAATTTAGTTTTTTTGCCAATACTTAGGATTTAGTCTACATACTTGTATGGTCGAGCATGCATTGTGTTATACAAATATATCGTAGCTCTTAGCCATCACATAGTAAATATTTGGGTTAACTTTTGAGAACAACTTTTACGATTGATAAGATAAATATGTAAGATGAATTTTGTCCCAGATTACAAAAAAATAGTTTTTGGAATCATGACTTTGTTGTTTCCCAATCATGCACATAGTCTTTAGGTAATAACACTTCAATATGTCAAAAATATTACATTTTTATTTTTAAATTTTACCCTTATCTGATATGGGCACTTTTTAATAAAAATAACAGTCTACAGTAACACTCCACATAATAATAAATTCGGGGTTAAATTGTTCATTAACCATATCATAAATTCAGTGAGGTGATGACTTATGTCAAGGACAAAATAATACTCTCTTTGCCTTATAAGTTACTGGTATAAATGAAATCGGATGACCATACTTCATCAGTTTCTTATTACTATAAGACACTTCAAATCACTTCATCAGAACAAAAGAGAAATGATGAAGTTATATTAAATTTATTTGAAAATAAGAAAATTATAAATTTACCGATATTTAAAACAAAAAATTATATCTTATGAAAAAAAGTTGCACCAAACTTTAAATAGGAACAAAAAAGTAAGGTTTCATTTTAATCCACAAACAAACAAAGCTCTAACAACTTTTTTTTTAAAAAAAAAAAAAATCCCCCTTGAATAGCAGAAAAAGGTCAAAAGAAAAATTAAAATATGTGGTTGGTGGTCAGGGACCAAATTTTAAATAAAATTATGGGCGTTACGACCTTTACTTTTTTGGCCAAATTCTACCCATACCTTGTCTCTGCTTCTTTAGTATATATTTTTAAAGTTTTTTTTTAATTGAAAAAAGGAAAGGAATCAATGAAAAAATCATTTGATCAGCTTAAAATGCACGTTTCGGCTATACGGAATAAAACTCCTTCTATATGTTGATCTTATTCAATGCAAAATCGATTATCCACAACTAATCCAAACAACTATGATATGATAGACGATATTGTATAGCCACATAATGAATTTTACTATTCACTTTAAATTTATTGACTTCAAACAATTAAATATTAAAATCACTTAATAATTAAAAAGCCTGAACACAAATAGTCAGATAACGTAGTCAATTAAAAAGCTCTTGTATAATAAGGGGGTTTAAATTTCTCATGTTGTATGAGAAGGAGAAGATTTCTACACACACATGAAATGGCGGGACCCACACACACATATGTATATGTGTGGGGGGTCCCACCATTTCATATGTGTGTGACATGAGAAAACACTTCTCCTACAACATGAGAAGTATTTTTCCCATAAATAAAGCAGAACACATAATCTGACTTGACAAATTTGTAGAAGGGCAATCTCAATTCTCAAATGTATTAGATATATGGATGTATATCTACAATTAATGCTAAGATTTAGTTTTTTGCCAATGCTTAGGATTTGGTCTACATACTTGTATTGTTGGACATGCATTGTTTCACAAATATGTTAGTTCTCAACTTAAGTTTTGATGATAAGAATACTTGTTAGTTGTTGATTTAACAAGAACTAGAGTTCTAGTTCTTAAAACTAGAGTTCTGAGCATTAAAACTCAAGTTTTAGAAAAGTTGAGCAGTAAGAATTCAAGTTCCTGGTCATAGAACTCGAGTTCGCGCTTTCTGATAAGAAAGTTCTTAATCTGTCAATTTGAGAACTCAAGTTATTGGGAATAGAACTCGAGTTCGCGTTTTCTGATAAGAGAGTTCTCACCCAGTCAAGTTGAGAACTCGAGTTCTTAGGAGTAGAACTCGAGTTCGCGGCCTTTGCATCATACAAACTTTTCAAAAATCCAAAAGGATATGAGAACTAGAGTTCTTAAGTGGTGAACTAGAGTTCTTGTTTGAGAACTCGAGTTCTCCACTTTAACATACCATTGTATCGAAGGAATTTTTGAGAACTAGAGTTCTTTGGTCAAGAACTAGAGTTCTTCATTCAAGAAGTAAAGTTCTTGCTATAAGAACTCGAGTTCGTGAAAGCCTGTCTCGCCCAAACTTTTCAATCAGAAAGAAGAACATTAGAACTAGAGTTCTTGAACAAGTACTAGAGTTTATAACTAGAGTTCTGGAACAAGAATTAGAGTTCTTCATTTTGGAAAACAACGGAGTTTCTTTCGTAAACGCAAGAACTAGAGTTCTTCATCAAGAACTAGAGTTCTTCACGAGGAAAAACAATTGGATCTTTTTTGAAAGCACAAGAACTAGAGTTTTTGGTAAAGAACTAGAGTTCATGACTAAAGTTCTTCTTTAAGAACTCGAGTTCCTTTGAGAGTCAGCCTATGTGCAGAACATAGAACTAGAGTTCTTACCACAAGAACTAAAGTTCTTGTAGGCAAAAATCACAAATCACTTCCTGGAACTCTCGAAATGATTTGAACTTAAGCTAATACTTTCCAGATTGATTAATAATCATTTGTAAAACATTTTTAACATGTTTCCCAGTGATTTCAGGGTTCAAAATGAAGCATTGATTGAAAAATGGATTAAAGCGAATGCTCACTTCACAGCGTTACAGCCATTTATTGCAAAGCAGAAAAACAGAGTAACATATGGAATTAACACTGTAGAAAAACAAAGATATTCTTCGAGACATTCTTATTCCAGCTTTCAAGTACAACCAACGGCTATCATATTCATTTAATGAAGATTCAACAGTTCATTCTGGTTAACGAGGAATTTGAGCCTAACGGAAATTTAAACAAATGATAACAGTCATCTTCCAGTTCCTCCCAACGGCATCAATGGCGAAGGATATAAAAGTCTAAGCATTCAATATCACCAACCACCGAAACTCTACGCATTTACTCTGATTTATTACTCTTGTTAGTTTCATTCATTTTAAAATATCTTCAAATATATTCTGTACTTCAGTGATCATTAATTACTCGCTCTTGAGGAGTGTAAACACTTTCATTATCATTGTTTAAGCTTAAGGTTGTGGAACCTTAAGTTGTTGGTGTACGAGATTACAAGTAGTAAGGGGGAGTGAGTCTGAGAGAGTGAGGATCGTTCCTAAGTTGTATTTATAATCATTGAAGAGATAATGGAAATCCCAAGGAGTTCTTGGGGACTGGATGTAGGTCAGGATTAGACCGAACCAGGATAAATTGTCTTGTGTCTATTATCTTTTAAACCTCTAGTTATTTAGCATTTAGTTATAATTTACGAAAATCTTGATTAAGCGAATAAATTTTTAAATCACCTCTTCACCCCCTCTAGGTGATATTCCATTTTCAAAATATATAGCAGCTCTTAGCTATCACATGGTATATATTCGGATTATCTTTTGATAATGATTTTTATTTCAGGTAAATATGTGAGATGAATTTTGTCTCTACTTATAAAAAAGAGCTTCTAGAACAATGATTTAGTGTATTTCGGTAAGCGTGGGAGGAAAAAAAAGGCCAAGTGAAAGGAGGAAAAAAGTCCAATTGAAAGGTGTTTGAATTAACTTCTGAGTGAATGAGGTTCTCCCAAAAAAGCTTCATTGATCATAAGCCAAAAATTGGTGCTTATTGAGAGTGTTGGTGTTGAGCATTGCGGATAGAGACCAATCACGTTGGTAAAAGAAAGCTAGAAACTTGCAAAAACTTTCACAGCATCATGAGTTTAGACCGGAGAGAACTTCAACACCGGAGGAGAGTCCAAGCTGGGCTTTGACAGAGGAAGAGGAGAGCTTGAACTTGACAACCATTTTTTAGAGCTTTGAGTTTAGATCTACAGCACTGCGGAATAATAATTTTTTTTATAATAAATTAATTTTTTTATTAAATTAAAATTTTTATCTTCAATTATCAAAATACATAAAACTAATATGTGTGTATAATATTCAATAAGATTTATATCGTTTTCAGTTATATTTCCTCTCAATTGACTTTCCATATAATAATCTAAACACATTTTAGTTTGGAAAAAAAAAATCATTTTTGTCATCGTTAATTTAAACACAAATCACATTTACAATCTGACTTTTATTTTATCTTACTTTTACAAAATTCAAATTGAAAATAAGTCACTTATCTCACTACTAATCTAAACGAGCCAGAACATGCACATAGTTATTTGGTAATAACACTTCTAATATGTTAAAAATGTTAAATTTTGATACATTTTCAATTTTACCCTTATCTAATATAGGCACTTTTTAATAAAAATAACAGTCTATAGTTACACTCTGCATAACAATAAATTAGGGGTTAAATTGTTTATTAATCATATCATAAATTCAGTGAGGTGATGACTTATGTCAAGGACAAGATAATACTCTCTTTGCCTTATAAGTTACTAGTATAAATGAAATTGGACGACCATACTTCATCAGTTTCTTATTACTATAAGATACTCCAAATCACTTCATCAGACCAAAAGAGAAATGATTAAGCTATTAAATTTATTTGAAAATAATAAAATTCTAAATTTACCGATATTTAAAACAAAAAAAAAATTATATCTTAAAAAAAAAGTTGCATCAAACTTTAAATAGGAACAGTCTTAAAAAATAGGGAAAATAACATTTTAATTATAGAAACTCCAAAATGTTTAGTAAATTAGAAAAAGGATAAATAGTTAATCTAGCAAGAATAAGATTTTGAAGTTTAAATATTAACAACATGAGTGTATAAATTAACAATTTAGTTATAGTAATTAACAATTTGAGCTCCCTATATTGTCGTTGTATATGTCCAAATTGCATTGATATGCTCAAGTTGTTTGAATAATTTAGAAGACATTTTGGGATTTTTATAATTCAAATAGTTTTTTTTGTCATTTTTTCAACCAAAAAAAAATTATTTAGAAGCTTTTTTTTTTATCAGAAATTTAGAAGCTTATTTTTAATTGAACTAAAGAGTTATCTTTTCTGCTTAATCTCAATGATGTATGATGTTTCAAGAGAAATATTAAATTCAAAGGATTAAAAAAAAATCCAAATATTTTCTTGCCACCTCTGTTAAATGGAAGGAACACATGCACCAATCATATTTACTGAGATTTGAATTCACAATTTCATACTAAAAAAATTAAGAAAGTGGTTAATAACTTTGAACTAGAAGGGCTCCAACAGATCATTTTAAAGAATAAATAATTACTTTAAATGATCGGTCCCAATTGAAAATCATGGAATGCGATGTCTTTCGTTCGTTCGTTCTTTCTTTCTTCTTATTTTATTTTATTCATTTTTTTAAAAAAATATTCTTCTTTTTTTTTTTGGGGTCAAATTCTTCTTATCTTCTTTTTACTTTCCTTTTGATTGTGTTTTCGTATTTTTTATATTGCTCAAGTGGATGCAGGGTGGGTCCTTGTTTTTTTGTTTTTGGAGAAATACTACCCGTGTGGGCCTCCGTCATCGATAATCATGAGGAAGATTATTAAAAAAAAAAAAACAAAAGCTAAAATTATATTTGCAGTTACAATAATGAAGATTAGCTGCTAATGAAGGTTGACACAGATGGTAAGGGATCTAAGACTAGTTCCTTGGGATGTGGGTTCGATCCCCTCTGCTGTTGTTGCTGGGACTCCTTTGATAGACGATCTCGTAAGTCTCCAGTAAGTGCTCATAGCCTTGATGAGGGACTGGTGTCGAACCCTCCAAAACTTTTATTTTAACAAAAAAAGAAGATTACCTAAAAAAATATAATTTAACGATGATAAAATTGAAACATTTTTTTTGTAAACCCTTCCCCTCCTTAAAGAAAAATTACATAAAGAAAATAATGTAGTTAAGATAAAAATAAATTACATCTTCTAAAATTGACGGATATACTGTTGAAAGGAAATTTGATTATTTATTCAGTAAATTATAAAAAATGGAATTATGAAATAATCAATAATAAATTATATTTATTAATTTAATGAATTCAAACCAAACTGTTTTCTTATGAAACAAGTATTACAAGTTTGTAAGAATGATGGTGGTTGATGGTTAAGTATCAATATTTAGAAACATTCTTGGAAATATCACATTGGGCTGAGTAGATCAATATTTGACATTTAAAATATTATATAAAATTAAATTAATATATTTATAACTATTTTTTATTTTAAAAATATTTATTATTTACTTGTTTTTTAGGCGCCAACTAATTACAAGCCAAATTGGACCATGTGTATTAAAGTCGTCCTAAATTCGTGCAATAATTTATTTGATTATTTGTCATTTGTAGATGCAACAAATCATGCATCAATAATCATTAATAAATTGTTAGCAAAAAAATAATCATTAACAAATTAATATCATTATTGATATTATCATTATATATAACGTAAAATCTATATAAAATGCAATATTCACTGAACAAGGAGCCACCTGATTGTAATTTTATGATTTTTTGGTGGATCTAATTGGCCAATCGTAATTTAAAGGAAAGCAAAGGATCATTTTGGCGTTTTCTTAGATTAAATAAAGACAAAATTCAATATATAATATCTTGATGGAATTTTCTTAAATAATAATAAAAAAAAATCTGTCCATTGGAATATTTCATTATTTCATCGATTCATTCAATAACATATCCATTTTTTTTTTTTGCCAGAATATCTAGATTTATTTTCATATTGATTTCTCCATACTTAGATTTTTTTTTTCTATTGTTATAATTTCAGAGGATCATCGTCGTCAGCATTTGGATTTGAGGTTAAATTATTTAATAATTCATATTACCTGCTTCTTAGAGGATAATAAAGAAATAAACATAATTTTTTATTATAACGAATGAAGGACGATAATTGAAATGATCTTACAAATTTCAACATCAAAGAAAGGGCAAAAAATATCAATAAATGAATTAAATAAATATATCCAAAGGGGAATCAAAATCCGTTTAGTTGGTGGATCGATGAGCCGACTTCAATTACTCGTGTTGTGTGAGAGTACAAATTTACCCATCTCGGTTGTCTCAAACAAAAATGATTTCTTCATTTTTTATTCTCAGCCAATAAAGAAATAATAATAATAACTTGAATTTAATCATTAAAATTGTAAGCCTAATTTAAATTTTAGTATTTTAACTCAATTTAATTGATATTTTTATTTTATTCTTTTATTCCTACCCTTCCTTATTATATCAATTCCAACAATTCAGCTTATATGATGATATCTGAATAATTAATTTATGTTGTAAAACTGATGAACATCAAAATGAATTTTCTTTTTTTAACCTTTGTAGCTTAATGTTATTAGAGATTCTTTTTAAATGAGAGGTTATAGGTTTGATCTGCTTATAATGTCAGTGCATGTTCTTTTAATTAAAAAAATGATTTTTTTAGAGAAATATTTTTAAGTTTACTAAAAAAGAAATATATTTGGTTATTACAACTTTTAAAAATTAACTAAAAATTTCAAGAATATAGAATATATTATGTTTATAAAAAAACTGAAAAATGTATTTCCATACAGAAGTATTTTTCCCAGGCGATTGATAATTTATGAATAGAGAACTTGACTTTTTGTCAATAAAAATTTGACTTTTCAAGATGCATTTCCTTGAAAGTATCGTGGTATTTACTATTTATCTATTAAAAAAAAAAAGTATCGTGGGAATATTAAAAAAAAAAGAAAAAAGAAAAAGACGGGCAATTCTGTCAGATGAAAATATTAAGGGGCACAATTCAGAATAAAGAAAAAGGCAAGGCATTGCCTTAGCGTGACAAGTCGGAAAGGTGAAACAAAAACCTTCTTCTCTCTCTCTCTAAAACAACAGCCCAGTCTGCTCTCTCCCTCTCTAACCTGCGGATTCTCTTTGCAATTTCGAGGAATGTCCTTCCTCTTCGATCCTTTCGACTTTATTCTTCTCCAAATTTTCCTTTGGAGCGGATGAGCCGATGAAGTGAGATATTTTTAGTGGTGGGCGTGTGACTTTGTCTTGCTGAATCTTTGTCTTTTTCTTGGGCTTTGTGTTTTTGGTTCCCGAACATGCTGGTTAGGAGGAGATTGATGAGTTGGAGGAGGGTGGCCAAGTCTCTGCAAGCCTTTGCGGCTCATGGTTTACTCTTCTCCTTCACTCTGCTGCTCGTTCTGAAGCTTGACCATGTCGTTAATTACTCATGGTGGTGAGTTTTTGTTTTTTCCCCCTTCCTACTTTGCACTGTATCTTTCAATTTCTGTTCGGTTGCGCAGAATATGAAGTGAAAAACATTGAAAAAGCTTTAAATCGATACACTTTTATGTGGGAGTGATGTTGAAAGGATATTTTTCGTTTAATTTCTCCCAGTTCCAGCTTTGGGATTACTTTTTTGTGGATGTTGTGATTTCTGACTGTGCTGGTTCCTTTCTCATTAATTGAGAGGAATACAATTAGGTTTGCGTGAAAAATGTAGTTTTCTCCATTCGCATGCATAACTGCGTTAGTTGAAATTATATGATTTTCTGTTAATATAGTTCATGATGGTTTCTTTCAGTCTGAGCATTTAGTGGATTAACAAATTGTCTTGTTTTAAACTATTCGGGAGTTCAATGTTTAAAATTGTCAATTTCAAGGTAAGTGACGACAGATTATGGCTATTCAACTCAGGAATTAGATCTAATTTATTTACTGATATTTTTGTAAATATGATGTAAATAGATGAGCTCTTGTGCATTAGATAGAGTTTGGCAATGAAATGGACTGTTATGAACAGTGGCTATATGATATATAAAGATGATAATATGCATTTAGGACCTAATTGTAAGATAAACCTAGGGACCTAATTGTAAATTTGATAGTTAGTAGGGTAATTAGTCATAAATCATAAACTAGACATTAGTTAGGAGTTAGGACTTGAAGGAGTCTATAGTGTTATAAATAGCCATCCTCCCATTGTACATTCAGATTTTCAGACTTGTTATGGCATTGCAATAATACATTGTAAGAGAGCCTAGGAGCTCTCTTCTCTATCTCTATTCTAATCTCCTTTCTTGTGTCTCTATTCTACATCTCTTTTCTTAATTCTAGATCAATATTCACATCACTATAAGTTGTAATTTTATATTGATATTGTTGTTGGTTGGTATTGATTGATCAATTTTATTTCAGCTTATATACTGTCTGCTGAATGAGACCATCTGATTGGTTTTTCAATTCTTTCACGCAAATTGTGAAATTCTGTGTAATGCCTCATTGTCTTTCAGAAATTCACCTCGCTAAGTGTTTCACTTCTGGAAAAGATTTTTTCTTTGAGAACCAGAGAGCACTAAGTATATCTGTTAGCTGTTTTTAATCATGGGTTTCAAAGATAATGAAGTGGATCGGAGTGTTCATTAATGGAAAGGTCAGGACATAGTGTAAAGGGAAGAGGGAACGTTCCCATTCAATTGATTGTAAGTTTAGTGGACGAGGGAGTGTTCTCCCGTGTTTTGAAGTTACTACTTACTATATTATTAATGGAGCCAGGTGGGATTGTGGTCTAAATTTTCAGTACATTACCTTATAGAAGAAAAGGTAAGTGAAGAATATTTGGATGATAAATGGGTAAAAGAGCAATTGAAAAGATACAAGGAAGATAACCAACCCAAACTCTCAATTTGGTTGAGGGGTTGAGAAATTGCCAAATTGGGGTGTGGGGTGGGTAGAGGGAGTTTGAGAATGCATCCTAATCTATGCACTTCATTTCTCTTAAACAATCCAGAAAATGATTTGAGTTTTCCTATACCTCACTCCAACCCATCACCCTGCAATCCTTGTTCCCAAATAAACCCTAAGGTTTCTGGTTGGCAGTTTTCTTTATAAAAATATAGATAAGTCGTATGCAAGTTCATATGATCGATGTTTTTTAATATGAAATGACCGGTCTGGTTAGTGATGCTTGAGCTTATGATGGTGCAGTACGTTTGATTCAATGGTTTAACTCAGCAAAATGGATGATTGTTTGGTTTGGTGGCATTTCAGTTTTGTTATTGGTCTTCCAGATGAGAAGTAGCACCATATCATGTAATCATATAAGCAAACAAAACTATAGTCAAGTTAGAATTCTCGAGTATGTTTGCTATATTACATATACCAAACATTTTGTGTATAAATTAACCAGTGTAGATGAAGAAAACATTTGATGCCATTCTGTCCAAGTGAGGTGCATTTTCTGGTTTAGTCTTGAAATTTTATTCAGAGGTGGACTTGATTAAATGATGCGATAACCTTTCAATCTGTAGTGATGTTTTGCTTTTTGTTTCCATCTGCTAGGACTGTATTTTCGCCTCTATGGCTTTTCCATTCTGTTGTATCACGAGGAAGGTTTTCCTTGCCTGCTCCTTCAATGCCTCATGATCGCCATGTAAGACAGTTTTTGAATGATAGTATCTTTATAAATTTTGAGAGGATGGGAAATTGGTTCTTTGTTAGGTTCTTTTTACTGAAGAAATTATTATGTGTGTTGGCAGTGGGCTCCATGTCATGCTGTTGTAGAAACACCCTTGCTTGTTGCTTTTGAGCTACTTCTTTGTATACATCTTGAGATCAGTTATGGTAGGCAAATTTTCTTGTCTCATAACCGTCATTCATAGATTTCTTGCAAGAGTTTGTTAATTTTCGAATGTATCAAAATAATAGTGCATTTCAATGATGCAGTGGTAAATTTAAAGATTGTCTTCTTACCCCTATTGGCTTTTGAAGTGGCGATTTTGATTGATAACATCAGGTAATTATCTAATTCCATCATTCCATCAATATATGTATTATTAGAAAGTTGCACTCTCAGATTATGGGAAGCTTGCATATATCATTTGACCAACTGTTGGGCCTCCTCGTGGTAATGGTTGTGGGGACTGTGATGAAAGAGCTGACTAGAAAATTATGATAGTCATTTAGTTTTATCAGACGATTTATATATGTAACCCACCAATTTGGTATATGCTTTTTGGCTCGTCATTTGATAATTGACAAGTTTAAAGTTATTGATAAACGAAATGAGGTTCTGTCCAGCGGAATTGGGTGTTGTTGAAAGTTGCCATTATATCCATCATACTGGATTCATGTTCCTACTTTAGTGGTAAATGTATGTCCAAGCAGTTTGGCTTGAATATCTCACAAGACTTGTGAGTTTTTCATTTATTTTAAGAGATTCAACTAAAAATGGTCTTATTATATTTGATCCCTTGATTTTGTACCACGATTAAGTTCATTACTGTCTTTTATTTACCTGTTTCTTGAGATTCTAGCAAGTGCTGAAGGGTCAAGGTTCCTATTTTATTACCTCTGCATGCGTTACTCAGAAGTAATAAGAAGAAAACAACGAATTTATGCCATTTTTCTTAATGATGTCAATACCTATAAGGCTTGAATGATCCAAATGCATAGGCTGTTACCATGAAAAAATTGTACTTTAGTTGTAATGATGAGAACCAAAATCCTAAAACTCACAGGAAAGTAAGGTGAGGAAGATCAAGATGGTAAGAAACTGTGGTGACTCCGTAGCGAGGGGGAATGAAGAATAAGAGCCTGTTTGGCAAACTTACAAAACCTAGGTTTTGGAGACAAAATCTTGGTTTTGTACTAAGTCTGCCAAACACCCCTCTTTTTTTTAAAAACTATTCTGTATCAAAACCTAGGTTTTGTTATAAGCTTACCAAACACTCTTATTTTTTCCAGAAGCTATTTTACATCAAAACCTAGGTTTTGGATCCCAAAACCTAGGTTTTGTGAGAAGCTATTTCTTTAAGCTTTTTCTCTCTCCTCTATCATTATCAGTATTTTTTCAACACTAGTCAGTATCCTTAAGATATTTTTTAGTATCTTTCAGTACGCTAAATATTTTTTCAAGATCAGTCATTACCCTAAAATATTTTTTCAAGATCAGTCATTACCCTAAAATATTTTTTCAATATCGTAAAATAAATTTTCAAGATCATGTAATATTTTTTCAGCACAAGTCAGTACCCTGAAATATTTTATGATCTTAAAAAATTATTCTATGGTATTAAAAAGATACTTTAGGGTAATAATTGATTTTGAAAAAATATTTCAAGGTACTGACAGGTATTAAAAATATACTTAAAGATACTGAAAAAAATAAAAAAATACTTCTTGATCTTAAAAAAAAAATTACGATATTGCAAAAATATTTTAGGGTAATTATTCTTACAAAAATATTTTAGAGTACTAAAAGGGACTAAAAAAATATCTTAATGATAGTGACTGATACTGAAAAAATACTGATGATGACAAAGGAGAGAGAGAAAAAGCTAAAAAAATAGTTTTTGATAAAACATAGATTTTGGAAAGCTAAAAAAAATAGATTTTGACAAAACCTAGGTTTTGGAGTTCAAAACCTAGATTTTGATGCAGAATAGCTTTTAGAAAAAATAGAGGTGTTTGACAAACTTTTGTTGAAACCTAGGTTTTGATGTATAATAGTTTTTGGATAATTTTGGGGTGTTTAGCAAACTTTTGTCAAAACCTAGGTTTTGAAGTTATCCAAACACTATCATTTTTTTCCAAAAACTATTGTTCAAAAGCTATTTTCCAAAGATCATTTTTGCCTTGTAAATCCCAAAAACCATTTTTGAAAATCAATTCTCTAAAAGCTATTTTTACCTCGTAAATCCCCAAAATCATTTTCTAGAAGCTATATCCAAACAGGCTCAGTGAGGAACTTAATTATAGAAAGACCCTTGACTCATACAATTTTAGCTTGTAGCCGCTATCAACTTGAAGAAGGGTGTTGAAATTGGATTCTAATCTTCTCCTTTTTTTTTCTTGAAATTCAAATATGATTATCTCATTTACCACACAGTTAAGCAAATATTTTTTGTCAAACGTGTGGTTTGTTTTTGGAAAAAAGTCATAGCTGTAATTTCCCTTTTAGCTAGCCTTTAGTTCTGAACACTAGCAGACTTGTTGAATTGTATTTCCAGCTTCTTCTGTTATAAAGAAGTAAGAAATTAAAGACATCATTTCTCTGATTTTCTTCACTTCACATAGAATGTGTAGGGCTTTAATGCCTGGAGATGATGAAAATATGAGTGATGAAGCAATATGGGAAACCCTTCCTGTAAGTATATTGTTCATTATTTGGTTAAATTATTTGCTGGTTCTATGTTCAAAATTCTTTGTTTGGTGCTAAATTTCGATGCTTCAGTGATTGCAAATAAAGGATCAGGATTAGTGGTTATGACATAATTAACATTTTCCCCCCAAATTCCTTTATAAATTTTAAATATTCTCTAGCGATAAGTGATGAAGAACAGTGAATAGAAAATTGATAAAATCCACGTAAGTATCTTTGATTAAATGAAGCTTGACATTTATTATAATGCATTGTTGTTCAAATCTCGTGTTGTAGTAAGTCAAAAGGATCTTTCCAGAATCGAGAAGATAAGCCTTCAATTAACATTTAAATAAAGAGTACTCTTTATTACTAATTCCTTTATTATTAAGCACGTGGTTTTTTTTTTTAATTTTCTTTTCAAAACCTTGGTTCTAGACATTTCATTCAGTTTTCTTGAAGGATTGTTCTTACCCATTGACGAAGATCTTTTATACCCATTCTTCATTGGCATAAAAGAGAACCTTAATGTTTTACTTAATACTGTGATGTGATCTGTTTTTGTTTTATTTTCACAAAATCTTGATTCTGAAGTGTGTATCCCTGTTTTCTAGCACTTCTGGGTCGCGATATCCATGGTCTTCTTTATTGCTGCTACGGTATTCACTCTTCTTAAGATATGTGGTAAGTAATGATCATCCCTAAAATATTTGTTAGTTGTTAGCTTCCCTTACTGTGGTATTTTTGTTTATTCTTATGATGCCTTGGAGCTACATGTTAATGCTTGGTCATCAATTTTTTCTTTCCCCTTTAGGATTTTGTTTTATTTTGGAGGGGGGACATAAAATTTTCATTTCCATTATAGTGACAGTTTGATGTGGCTCTTTTTGGGGATTGAAGTTTTCAATGTTCAACTTTCGATTTGGGCAGAACCCAGTATAAATAACAACATTTCCAAACCTTAAGTACCCAAACATGGCCCAGTATAAATAATACTGAAGGTATGGATAGACCGAGCTTAGCCCTTAAAACCAAGAGGTGTGTACAAAGAGTGAAGAATGCTGGTCCCATGAGGCAGCATTCTTCCCTTCACTGACATCAACACACCAGCTAGCCTTGTTCAGAAAGCTTTGTTCAATCCGAGTTGGGTTGACTGCCACAACCTACTTCACTCAGAGAACCTGCCATATGTTGTACTTCATTTTTTGGCTACAGTGGCTCGACTGAAAGAGGGGGATAATTTTCTCTTAAAGAAGTTACATGGGTGTTAATTAGCTTAGACACCTTTAGAGACTAACTATAAGATTGATCTTTGCATGAGAGTGCTCCCTTTGACATCAGAAACTATCAAAAACTAGTAAATAAATTAATATAGCTGCACTATCTATCTGTTTTGATGGTGTTAAGATTACTTGCTTAGTTGTCTTACTTTAGTCACATTCTTTATATTGATCATTATCTGATGAGTAGTTGAATGCACATCGATCGTATTCTTGCTAATTTCCTTTCAATCACCTGCAGGTGATGTTGCTGCTCTAGGCTGGTGGGACTTATTTATTAACTTTGGGTATAACCATACATATCTGATATACTGATTGTATCTGGTTGTTGATTTGTGTCATCGACCTTCATGGAATCTCTGTATCCTTTTGCAGCATTGCAGAGTGCTTTGCCTTTCTTGTTTGTACAAAGTGGTATAATCCAACAATTCATGGAAAATGTCACATGGACACGGCAGATCCCAGCTCATCATCACTCACATCATCATTTACTATAAGATACCTGGACTGGGATAGAGGTCTGGTGGTTTCTGCAGATGAAGAGAGGCAGCAAAGTGGCCTATGCAGTCTGCAGGACATTGGTGGGCATATCATGAAAATTCCATTCATAGCTTTTCAAATTCTGCTATTTATGCATTTGGAGGTATAATATATCTTGATCAAGGGCCTATTAATGTTTTCAGAAAGTGCAAGTTTGGCCAAATTTCTTGAGATTTTTTCCCTCATGCTTTTTCAGGGAACACCACCTGGTGCCAAAACTATGTCATGTGCTGTTGTCTTCTCTCCCCTTTTTCTGTTGCAAGGAGCTGGGGTTTTATTCGTGGCTTATAGACTAGTGGAAAAATTAGTTCTCTTATTTTATAGTGGTGATGTTCCAGGAAGATACTCGGATATGGCACTAAAAGCACGTGATTGTTTTGGATTCTTGCACCATGGCTCAAGGTATTAGTTTGTTCATGTTTGCTATGAAACCAAAATTTATCTTTGGTAATTTTTTCGCTGAGCAAATAAAAACTGATAGTATTATTTAATCATGACAGATATATTTCATTACATGCATTTTCTGCATTAACAGGCTGATGGGCTGGTGGTCAATAGATGAAGGAAGTCGAGAGGAACAAGCCAGACTTTATTGTGATGGAGGTCCAGGGTCAGTTTTTCTTTTGAAGCATTTTGGCGGAAATTCAGTTTCTGGACTATTGTTTTCCTTTTGCTTAAAAACCTAATTTGGAAACTTGATCATCACTTTCACATCATTGTTTTGGAAGTCTTGAACAGAACACCATTTTCCCCTTCTAATTTTTTTTTTTTGGTTATGCTCTTTCAAAATGTAAAGTAATTGTGGTGAACATATTCCACTTAACATGGAATATTGATCCAAATTACCTTCACTGTATGTGAATGTTATTTGTTTTACTATTTAGGTATAGAACTTTCTCCCCTGATACTGTGAAGAAAATGCCTAAAGCAGAACTTGTCGAGGAGGTATTGCATTACACCTTGCATAATTGTTTTTTCTATTTTGGTGTTTATTACTTATGCCTGTCTATTTAATATGAACCACAGTCTTACATGTAAGTAATCTCAATTCTTAAAACTCCCAGATCTGGAATCTACAAGCTGCACTAGGTGAGCAGTCAGAGATTACAAAATATAGCCAGCAGGAATATGAAAGACTCCAAAACGTAATGTTCTCAACCTTGATTGATTCTCCCACATTTAAATTTGTTAATTAGGTGTATATACCATGTTATTAGTGTTTTCTCAAGAGCCATTTTCTTCATTCCCATTTAAGCAATTTAAAGTTCAAACTAATCAGGATCTAGTATTTAAAACTTTCATATGATTAAATTGGGTCAATTTTGTTGTCTTTAATGTGGTAATAAGTGATATTAAATGTGTAACTGAACTGCTATTTGATTGAATTTGTTACTATTCCCATCTCTCTCTCTCTCTCTCTCTACCTTTGATAAAAGCGTGCGTATGAATACATCCAATCTCAAGTTGTGCTGTAAAAAACCATATCCAAGTTTGTGGAAAGGGAATCTAAAAATCTGTGAAGAGGGATCACTTTTAATTGTCTCTAAATTCAGGTCTAATTCCTGATGACCTTACAAAAATATATAATGTTGACTGTTAAATAGGGATTGATGAATTTTTCAGGAAAGGATCCTGTGTAGAGTTTGCTTCGAAGATCAGATTAATGTGGTCCTGCTTCCATGCAGGCACCACATTCTTTGCAAGTAAGAACCCTAAAGCCCTGCTAAATGCTAATACCTCTATATTCTATTACTAGCCGTTTAATACAATCAATGTTGGCTAAAGAACTCTAAGCACATAAATCTGGTTGTACAGTAGCCAATAACAGCTCATAAAATGGATGTGTCTGCATATCCCATCCTTGGAAAGTCCAATCTGACAAGTTTTCATGGGTTCTTATCTCGGCCTGCTGATACTGATATACTCCCTCTGTTCCTCTATATAAGTGATAGTTAACCGAATCATGTTGATAAAAAAGTTGGGTAGAGACAATAAAGATGTAAAAAGGGTAACTATTTTTGCCAAAAATATCCTCATTTAAGTGGAAGAGAGAGAATGTGTGAGAATCAAATATATGATGATATGGGTAATATGAGTAATTAATAGAAACAAGCCATAGGTGGTGGTGGTTGTTTCTTATAAAAAAGAACGGAAGGAGTATTATATATAACAAAGAATTTCTCATAATTTTGGACTACTTTCTTGTCTAATTTTTGACAATTTTAATGTGTGGATAACAGCACATGTGGTGAAAAGTGCAAGAGGTGCCCTATCTGCCGTGTCCCCATTGAAGAAAGAATGCCCGTATATGATGTATAGATTCAATACCCACACACTAATTGAAGCCATGTTGCTGTCTCACAATACAGACTTGCTTTTGTTTTTAGATGATGCAAGCACAGAGATTATCATAGGTTTGTTCATTATCAACAGCTTTGTATAGTTTCCCAGAGTTAGAAGTCTTACTCTTCTGTAAAGTGTATCTCTTTTGTCGCAGTCGCTTTCATAAATGGTTTGGAAAACTTCACTATTCTCATTGCCAAGTGTTACTTTGTCATCTTGATTTCTAATACAGGTGAAAAGTTAATGATTGTAAGCCATTTAGAGCCCTTTCTATGTGGCCCATTCATACAATCTTGTGTGGTTGGTATGCAAATGGGCATTTCTGGTTCACCCATGAAGATGATATAACCTGTCCTTTGTTTTGGATTAATGTTAGCAAAAGTGACTTTTATTCCTACTGACTTGTAGAGCAAAAGTATTTGTTCATGAATTCGCAAGCTTGTTTTGAAAATAATACATGATTATATAGATAAAGCTCAGTTTAAAAATAAGTTAAACTTTAAAATCCTTCTAATAGAATTTGTTGTGCTTGAGTATCTCTTTCAATTAGGTTTAAGTTGAACTGATAAAAAATGAATAGGTGAACTTAATTCTAACTTAACATGTAAATCATCCTCCTCACCTCATCAATTCATCATCAGCTTGATTTATAATTCCCAATAATCCATGTGAAAGAACAAGTGAGAAAATCTGCTATCAATGGAAAATTAGTGCTTTCGCTTAAAAAAAAAAATTGGAAAATTAGTGCAAGTACTTCCTTTGCATAAGTATTATTTTGTATTTAGTATATGAGCTAGATAATTAATTTGTATGCATTAAAAAAATAGGTAAATGAGTTATTTATATTATAGGTTGGTTTCTCTAAAATACCGCGTTTATCCATAAGTACTCCTGGATGGGAAATCATTTAAAATGTGCAATTAACAAGGATATTTGGGAGAAAAGTTATAAATTTGATAAATAAAACATAATGAAGTCTTATATTCAAAATCAAATCTTTTTTTTTAATATAAAAAATTTTTGGAGGGGTTCGGCACCAGTCCCCCACCTAGATCAAGGTATGACCTTGGGCTTTATGAGCACTTATTGGGGACTTACGAGATCGCCTACCAAAGGAGTCTCAGCAATGGTAGAGGGGATCGAACCCACATCCTAAGGGACTAATCTTGAATCCCTCACCATCTGTGCCAACTTTCATTGACATATTCAAAATCAAATCTATTTCACCAACTAGAGGTGTGCATGGGTAGGGCTGTGTAATGCATAATTACCCATTACCCTTGCTTGATTAAGATCCAAAGGTTATAAGTGCTCTATTTCAATTAGAGCTTCAACCATTCCGAGCAAAAAAATTAGAGCTTCAACCACGAAAGAATTAAAAAAAGAAAAAAAGAAGAAGAAGAAGAAAAACCAGACATCAACCTTAGTTGATTCTGAAAAAAGTTTCCCCGATGTGGGGCCTAACTTCATCTTTAGCTAACTAATTCTCAAACACAATCAATTCTAAAGCATCCAATAATTTTTACATAAGAGGAAGCTAAGAATCCTTTCAGAAAGTTGTCTTTGAATGTTATTTTTTTCAACCATTTTTTTTTTAAAAAAAGTTCCACGTCAAACTACTTAAGCGCAGCCTTAAAATAATAATAATAATTAAAAAAAAAAAACAAGCTACTTTTCAAACATTTGAATGGGTAGGTGAAAATTTAATCCAACCAAAATTGTGAAGCCACCTAGTAAGTTAGGTTTGGTCGTAAACAAGAAATGAACATATGTTTCTCATACACGAACCATACCCTATCAAGCTACCCAATGATCTCAAGAAGAAAACTACCGACAAAGTGTCTGATGACCAGTAAAATATTAGACTTAACTCATTGATATTCCATATCCAAACAAGTCCAAAAATCTTATATTAGACTTTTTTTTTTTCGGAATTATATTAGACTTGACTCACACCTAAAACAGTTCTACATTTCTACCGGTCTTCTACTTTATAACTACCACTTCTTCATCAACGATAGTTTTGAATCATCAATAATATGTTTTTGGAGGATTAAATGAATTACTCACTCTCTCAAAGGGTATAATTTAACTAGGGAGTAGATGTTAATTCTAACGTAGCATATTTTCGTTCATTTTTTCCCTAATTAATTACTCTCCGATATTAAATATAAGGAAGAGTTTTTTTAGAAAGATTAAGGAAATTAAATAAGTTATTTAATTTTATCATATGTTGCATATCCTTATATTATATATAAGTTTGTTAGTAAAACTATTTAATTTGGAGAAAAAAAATTAAAAATTAAAATAATTTAATTATTTTTTAAAAAATATATGTATCTTATATTTAGCACAAGTACGTTTTTCAGTCGTATCTTTAATTTGATCCTCTCTGCATTTTTTTTTGGGGGTCAAATCCTCTCTGCATTTATGAGATTTAGGTCTTTTCTTTTGATCCTCCACACACACACAGTCCACATTACATGCCCATCTTTTATGTACCCATTATGTGTCCATCCCTCTATTAGAGGATGAACATATATATATATATATATATATATATATATATATATATATATATATATATATATATATATATTATTTTTTATATATTTATATTTAAATTATATGTTGCTTTTTGAAATGTTTTTTTTCACTCAGTATCTCAAATTAATTATTTTCTATGATACTGGTGTTACATATAAATATTACTGAATGTAAAACTGGAAACAAATTAATTTAAGATACTGCGTGAAAAAAATTTTAGAAAATAGTATATAATTTAAATATAAATAAATACAATATATATAAAAAAATATGTTCATCCCTATAATAGAGGAATGGACACATAATAGACACATAAAAGATGGGCATGTAATTTAGACATTGTTCTGTATATAGAACACAAATGTTTAGCTTAAGGGAGCTAGTGGAAATCTCTGTCGGATCAATATGATTCTAATGGATACCCATGTGTAAGTATCTAGAAGAAGTATGCAGCCTTATAATATCTATGGAAGCAGATATCACCAAGCGTATCTCAGATCACTGTGCGCACACAACGGTGGCTGAAGCCACGGAGGGGGTGGGGTGTGTGCACAGTGAGACTGAATGTAAACTAGAGAGTGTAGTGATGGATAACCTCACTACTTATAGGGGTTATCCTTAGGGTTTGTCCCTTAGGTTTTGTGCCGTGTCTTTGTGCCACGTACGCTCCTGCATATTGCTTATGGTACCCACATTCTACTATTCCTGCTCCACTACCTGTACGGTCCGAGATTAGTGGCATGGTTAGTGGGTGATTAGTGTTTTACCTGTACATAGGTCGACTTTTGGGCAGGGCTTTCCTGCTGGGCCATTAGATCCTCCAGGCCTAATGTATAGGGTTGTAACAATTGCCCCCCAGCCCGGTAGTTCGGGCGTCCGAGCTGCCGGGGTGTAGATTGCCAAGTTAGGCGTCCCTCTCGGTGGGACTCAACTCACTTTACCCGAGGTATGCTTTCCTGGTCGTGCTTTGATTTGGGGCCACATTTCGGCTTTTGTTGTCTTGATCTGAAATGCTTTGCGGGATAAGGTGTCCGAGAACTCTATTGGTAGGGTCTCGGACTTTGGAGCCATCACCGCAATTGCATTACTTCGCTGGGCTTCCTTTCTTCAGCCGGGCTCTTTGAAATGGGCATGATGCCGGGTTTGGTTAGGGTGACGTTAACCCTACTTGGTGATGACTGTTGATTTGCCAAGATAGGTCGTTCAACCTATGTAGGTGGCGCTTCGATTTTTGCTGTGATCACGCAGGCGCCATCCCTTGTGTGCCAGCTGGCTACTCCCCATTGCTTAGGAACCCTAACGTCGCTCCTGGACGCCTGCAGTCCCAAGAAACATTAAAAACGTACCTTGTTTCCTGAGCATCATCATCACTTTATGCCTCCGTTGGCTTTTTTGCCCTTAGCTTTTCAAATTCGCGCATTTTGACAGTTACACTTACATATACCCTTCTTCCTTCATTTGTGACTCACTTTGTCCTCAAAGTTTTTGCGCTCTCCATGAGCTTCTTGCCTTCTGCTCATTTTCCTGTGACTCAGACCTTCATTTTGTGCTCTTTGTCCTTCCGCATCTTCAGGTAAACATCGCCAAACTCTTTTCTGTCTCTATGCTCTTGATTTGTTCATACCTCCATTCCGTGCTTCTAGCTTTTAGGAATTCACTTCTTCCCTTTAAATTTTTTAAATACCTTGCCTGCCTCGCTTTTGATGGAGATGATGATTGATTAGTGAATTCCTCTATGAATTCAACTGTGTTGAAAACACAATCGACCATCAGACTGATCCATCTTTATTTTAATTTAGAGTCTACCTGCTTTGAATTGGTAGTTGCCTGTTTTCTGATTTCCTTCTTTACTGGATGGCAGTGAAGGCCAATGCAATATTTTTCTTAGTTTTCGTAGTTGCTAGCTGCTTGGTTTGAGCCATATGGAATTTTCATTTACGGTGCCTTTTTTCTTTCTAGAACTTCATGAATAAAGCCCCTCCTCCTTCTTTCACGATTGAGGGAAAACCGGTCTCCCAAGAGGAGTATGAACTTTTTCCTGAAATTACCCCTTAGTGTCCCTCATTGGTTTTGGGGGGTCGACTGTACTACCGAACAAAAACGAGAAGTCCTACTTCGGGCTTATAGGGGGTACGAGTAAAACAAGGCCACCAATATCCCCTTCAAACCCTAGCCTGATCAGTGTGTATGACCCACGCTCGACCCGGCATGAAGCACGTGCCATTCTGAGCGCATTTCCCATTTATTAACAAGGTCTTTATGCCCCGAATTGGGATATCGGCCACCAACGGTTGTCAACACCTGCAATGACTGTCTGTTTATGGCCAGTGATCTTGCCTTCCGGTGTTTTGAGGTCGAAGCCCAATCTGCTTTATCCTCCTGCCAGCATAATCAGGCTTTGGAGTTACCACCTGCCCCCAGTATTTATAGGAGTCAGTCTTCCCTTGTTTGTCATTTCCTTTACTTTTCTGACTCTAAACTGCGGCCGATTTCTGATGACTCTTTCTGTCTTGTTTTTATTATAGGTATAGCTCCTACCACTTTCAAATGCTTTAAGAAAGCTATGGCTGAAAAGGCTAGTTACAACACCAGGCTTCTTGATATGAAGTCGTGGGTTGTTGACGCCGTTTTAGACGCTAGGCCCAACATGTCAGCTGCCGAGTTGGCTGACCACCTATCCAGGGTAGGGATGGTTACACCCTAGCTCTTCCTTCCCCCTTCGAGTCGATCTGTGCCCAGCCGAAGGACGATGAGTCATCTCCTCCTTTCTTTTTCATGTATCTAGATGTGGTCACCAAGCTTGGTGTTCACTTCTCGTTTTCCGAGTTCCAAATACATCTCTTGAACCATCTCCATCTAGCCCCTACCTAACTACATCCCAACGGTTGGGCTTTCGCAATTGCTTTCGAGCAGTTCTGCAAGTCCAAGGAGTTGACGTGTACCATTCAACTTTTCTTTCATATTTTTGCAGTTCATGAGTCTAGTGTTAGCAAGAGTCAGTCCCCCAAGAAAGGTCACACCTCACTCCGGGGGGACACGAAATTACCGAAGTATTTTACTGTCTTCACTGATTCTTTTAAGAGTTTCAAAACTAGCTTTTAAAAAGTTCGGACCGAGGTCGAGAAGATATCCTGGTTTCTTCAGGCCTTAGACGTTGCTAGGGACGAAACACCTTTCCCATTGTACTGGACCCGGAACCATCATAAATTTCTTGTTGCAGACTTTTACTTCTCAAAAAAACAATTGGCGGATGGTGACATCCTAGCCATATCACAAATTATGTCTTACGTTCAGGTCCGTGGCCCAATAGAGTCGCCCGACTTTGTTCCCCGGCCCAACACCCACGTTCCTCAGGCTAAGTGTATGCCCACCTCGTTTGTTGTATGACTTACTTTTATTTTGCCTTTTTTATCATACTTGTGATTGCCGTTCACTGAGAAAATGTTCTTTTCCCACAGCTCAAAAAATGGGAAGGCCGGGATACTTGAACACCGAGGCTTTTGGTGACACTGCCGACAAGCTTGCAATCACTGGAGTGAAACGTCCTGCCCCGACGGCCAATATCCCTGCTGCTAACCCTAGATTGAAATGGCTAAAGAAAGGTAAAATCCACTCCATCCTGGCGGTTTTTGGGGCCACCACTTCGGCTCAGGTAGAAGAGGTTGTCACCTCTAGGGCAGATGTTCTACACGTTCCCCACTCCCCTCCCCTCCACTGCGAACGCTTCCTTCTTCTCCTTCCTCCTCCAACCCTACTCGGCTCTCCGAGTTTGAACTCTGGGAATCCGGGGTTCACGGCATCAACTGTCCAGGGTTCCGTCCTCCTATTGCCTTTTATGAGCCTACCAAGCTGACTGAAGGCGACGTCCGCGAGTTGAAAGACTTAGAAGACGCCATGGTGAAGGCTGTGGGGTTGGCCGACCTTGTGGTTTTCCTGAAACACCACGGTGCCAGGTCCCACGAACACCTGCTGGAAACCAAGATGGAACTCTATTGCGCTATTGAGGAAGCTACCGGGGCAAAGGCAACGCTTGAGGATCTTAGGCGGGAGAAGGAGAAGTCGGACAGTGAGTTGGCTCAAGCCAAAGAATACCTCTCCGCCGCACGTAGTTCACTTTCTGATGCCGCCCAAAACCATCTTCATGACGTGAAGATGATAGAGGAGCTGCAGACTAAGAGGCGTGAGTCGGAGACACAGTCGCAAGAAACTGAGACCAAGCTGAAGGCCGAGATATCCATGCTTAAAAAGGGGGTTGTGGAGTCTTTCAACAATGCCCTGGATCAAGCCCGGCATTTCAACCCAGCCGTGTCTCTGGACCTTGCGCACGTGCATTATCAGGCCTACATTGATGACGATGGGAGCTTTGTTCTTGCTCTGTCGTTTGTTTTCCAACTCACAATGCCTCCCTTGGCTGGTGAGCAGGACGGTGCCGAGACCGAGGATGAAGGGGTCAGTAGTTCATGAATGAGGCCGGGATTCTCCCTCCTTTCCGAGGAGCCGAGAAGTTAACTTTATCCGTTGTGTTTTTTCTTATATTGTATCTTGGGTCATGTACATTTAAGTATAAATGATGTAGACCTTTGTTTAATCCTCGTGTCTTTTGCTTCCCGACTGCCGTAGTGTTTTTTATTGTGAATTCAAACTTTGAAGTTCGAAATTTGATTTTAATGACCAGGCCACGACCATAAATGTTAGCATGAAATCTGCATTTATATTTACTTAGAATCATATCCAAGCTTAAAATTTTTTGTAAAAATCTTGTGACTTTTACGTAACGCTCCGATCTTCAGAAGATTCGAGTTCCAATCCGAGATAAAGGCAACCTGCACCATGCTCACCAATGGGCCAAACCCACCATAAAACACTTAGACCTAATCAGGGTCAATGGGGCGAGTCACTTCATCATCTCAGAAGTTGGGTTTAGATGCATTTGGGTCTCAATGGACCATTGCAAACGTTTTATCTTCCTTTGTTAGGATTGACTTATAATTCTTGGTTTTAGCCAAGACGGAATCAATAATCACAATTTAATAAGGCAAAAACCTAACTTTTTGCAATTGTCCTCGTGTCAAGGATTCACTCATGACTGATGTTAATGATGTGATCGTCTTACAACATCCTTAAAAGGAATTGCACATTGGTTTTAACTTTAGGGTCACTTTACATGCTCTCGTAGGAAGAATTTAAAAGCGGTTTTGGCGACATTGTCGCTTCCTGGATGGATACCGGTTTTAGCTGTAGTACAGCTTTAACTTTTCAGCATTCCATGTTCGCTTAATGGGCTTTTTCCCCAAAGTTTCCAAGCGGTAAGCTCTGTTGTCGATTTCTTCCTTAATGAGGTAGGGTCCCTCCCAGTTTACTGCCAATTTTCTGTCCTTGGCATTTTTATTGCCTATATCAGCCCGGCGTAGCATGAGGTCGCCTTTGTGAAAAGACCTAGGCTTCACCTTTTTGTTGAATTTCACTGCGATGAGCTGCTTCATAGCCAGATCTTGACAATGTGTCGTGATCTTGACCTCGTCCATAACATCCAACTCGAGTGTTATCACCTCATTGTTATTGTCCTCTCTGGCTTCCACAGCTACGGTTCTTCTCCAAGAGGACTGGCCGATCTCTACTGGGATCATAGCTTTGCATTCATACGTCAACCTAAAGGGGGTTTCTCCAGTGGATGACTACACGCTGGTTCAGTTCCCCACAAAATGAAGTAGAGTTGCTCGACCCAATTGTCTCAACATCCTTCATTCGCTTTTTTAACCCGTCAAGGATTATCTTGTTGGCTGCCTCCGCTTGTCCATTGGACTGTGGATGTCCACAGAGGCGAATCGGTGTTTGATCTGGAAAGCCTTCATCATATTTTGGAATCCCTTATCAGCAAACTGAGTTCTATTATCCGTAACGACTTCGGCCAAGATTCCGAACCGGGATACGATATTCCTCTCGAAAAACCTTTGCACCCATGCAGAAGAAATTGTGGATAAGGGTTCAACCTCTATCCATCTAGTGAAGTAATCAACGTCCACAATTAGCCATTCAACTGCCCGGGAGCCATCTTAAAGGGTCCAAGCAGGTTCATTCCCCATTTGTAAAAAGGCCATGGGGTAGATATAGATTTCAATTCAGATGGTGGGGACCGTAGTATCTTCCTGTGCCTTTGGCAGCTATCACACCTTCTAATATGCTCTTCGACATCTGCTACCATGGTCGGCCAGTAGAACCCAGCTCGAAGAGCCTTCCTGGATAAGGCTTTTGCGCCCATATACTGCCCATTGATGTCCTCGTGAACCTCAGACAAGACATACTTAGCCTCTTCCGAGTTCAAGCATTTGAGCATTAGCGAATGAAAGTCCTTACGGTAAAGTTGATCCTCGACTATCGTATACATCGTTGTGTCCCAGATCAATTTTCTCGCCACGAAGGAGTCATCGGATAACAGACCTCTTTCTAAGTAATCTATTATTGGTTTCCTCCAATCTCCTGTTGCCGAGATCATCATGATACAACTCGGTTCTATTAGGCTTTGCTGAATCACAGTTCTGTTGCTACCTGAGCTCTGGGTGCTTGCCAATTTTGACAAGATATCGGCTCTAGTATTTTCCCCTATAGGGATGTGGGTGACTCACACCTCGTTAAAGTCCCTGATAATTGTTTTGACCTTATTCAAGTATTTGGCCAATAATGGTCCTCAGACTTGGTATGTTCCATCAATCTGGGCAGCAACAAGTTGTGAATCAATAAAAGCATGGACCCTCGCAGCTCCAGCTTCCTTTGCTTGCGTTAGCCCTGCCAACAATGCTTCATATTCAGCTTGGTTGTTTGATGTTTTGAACGTTAACTTTAGGGAGTGTTCCATCGCCACTCCTTCCGGATTCTCGACGATAACTCCGACACCTCCCCCTTTATCATTGGAAGAGCCGTCCACAAACACCTTCCATATTGGCAGGTTCCCTACTTCTTCTTGGTCAGCCAGAGTGAGTTTTGCTATGAAGTCGGCCAAGGCCTGTGACTTGATAGCCTACCTAGCCTTATATGTAATGTCAAATTTCGAGAGCTCTATGGCCTAGTTGGTCATTCTTCCCGCCAAATCTGGTCAGTGCAAAATCTGATGGATGGGTTAACTTGTTCTCACAATGATCCGGTGTCCCTGGAAATACTGATGGAGTTTTCGAGTTGCCACCAATAAGGCATAAGCCACTTTCTCCAGCTTTTGGTATCTCACTTCAGAAGCTTGTAAGGCTTTACTGATGAAGTAGATTGGGATTTAACCGTCTTCCAGCTCTCTTACTAGTGCAGCACTGACAACCTTTTCCTCTACTCCGAGGTACAATATCAAAGCTTCACCCAGGTTGGGTCTGGAAACGACGGGTGGTGCTTCCAGGCATTGTTTCACCCTTATGAATGCGGCCTCACACTCCGCATTCCATTCAATCCGAGCGGCCTTTTTGAGCAGCTTGACAAATGGGAGAGCATTCTCAGCGCATTTTGACATGAATCTGGTCAGTGCGGCCAACCGTCCCGTCAGTTGCTGGACCTCCCGCTTTGTCTTGGGAGCCTTCATATCTAGGACGGCTCGGCATTTGTCCAGGTTTGCTTCTATTGCTCTATTTGTCAACATGAAGCCCAAGAACTTCCCTGCTGGGACTTCGAATGCGCACTTAGCAGGATTTAAATGGATCGGATATGCCCTCAACTTATCAAAAGTTTGCTGCAGGTCCTGAATGTGCGCTCCAGGATTCACCAACTTGATTATCATGTCGTCGATATAAACTTCAATGTTCTTGCCTAGCTGTTCATTGAACACCTGGTTCATCATTTGTTGGTACGTGGCTTCGGCATTCTTTAATCCGAACGGCATAACATTGTAGCAATAGTTTGCCTTTTCTGTTATAAACGTTGTTTTCTCTTGGTCTTCCACGTGCATTGCAATTTGATTGTATCCAGAATAGGCGTCCATGAATGATAATAATTGAAACTCGAATGCGTTGTTGACCAATTGATCTATACCCGGCATTGGGTATGCATCTTTTGGGCAAACCTTGTTAAGATCCATTTAGTCTATGCATACCCTCCATTTAGCATTTGGTTTCTTTACCAACACAACATTCGACAACTAGGTGGTGTATTGTACCTCCCTTATGAACCCGGCTTCCAGCAATTCTTTTACATGGTTCTCCAAGGCCTAAATTATCTCTGGTCCTTGCTTCCTCTTCTTCTGTGCGATCGGGATTGCTCTAGGATAAATAGCTAATTTATGGCAACAAAATTTTGGGTCAATCCCCGGTAGTTCAGATGCTTTCCACACAAATACGTCCTGGTTGGCTCTCAGGAATTTGATTAAGTCGACCTTAACCTCGGGCTCCAAGGTTTTGCCAATCTTTGTAACTTATCCGAGCTCTTAGCTCAACACCAGGTCCTCTAGCTCTCTGCCTGGCTTCGGTCTTGCCGCCTCAGATTCTTTGCACACATCTACCTCTACTAGGTGTATTGACTTGGCGGTCGAGCCCACTCGGTCATTGTTGGGTGCTCCTGCTCGATCCCCATTCTGGATGGGCTGAGATGAGGATCCTTCCTCACTTCCTTTTATTGTAGCGAAGTAACACTGTCGGGATTCCTGCTGATCCCCTTTCACTGTTACCACCTTGTCCTTGTTGCTCACCATCCTAACCTTTTGATGCTTAGTGGATGCTAACATGTCTCAGTTGTGGATGGTGGGTCTTCCCAAGATTATATTGTAGCTTTACGGGAAGTCAGCCACGATGAAACTAACTTGCTCAGATTTAAACGCCTCCTTTGTGCCAAGAGTTAGCTTCAAGTCTATGTAACCCTTGGGTTGGGTATACTAACCATTGAACCTTGTGAGAGTGGTCTTGGATGGTTTCAGGTGCTTTGGATCAACGTTCATCTTCTTGAATGCAGCGCAAAGGATACGTCACAAGCGCTCCTAGCATTAATGAACATTTTCCTCACTAAATATTTCCCAACAATTCCTGAAATAACCAACCCGTTGTGGTGTCCCGGCACTACATCTTCCAAGTCCTTCCTGGTGAAAGCCAGCAGGGGAGGTCTGGGTTTGTTGATCTCCTCCTTGAATTTCGGTTGACTTCGGATGGACAAAACCTCTTTAAGGTATTTCCTTCTTTGGCTAGTAGTATCTCCTCCTCCTCCGAACCCGCCACTTATCACGTTACATTCAAATTCTGGCTCAGGGAACTCGTCCTTACCTTCTTTTAACTTCCTGACGCTCTACTCCCTTTGTCTCTTCTCGGGGGCTGAGCTCAATGCCTCTTGTTGACGCTTATTGAACTTACAACCTTGCATTCTGATCACATATTGTCTTAACTTGCCCTCTCGGAAAAACTTCTCAATTGCATCTCGGAGACCCCAGCACTGGTCCGTCATGTGCCCTGGCTGATCATGAAATTCACAATAGCGAGATTGATCAAGCGACGCTTTGCTACTCATAGGTTGTGGCCTATCCACATTACACATTTTGGTCAGCGCGACTTCCTTCCACAAATGAGACCTCGACATGTTTAGAGGCGTGTACTTCTCATACCTGCCTTCCAGCTTCCTGTTCCAGGATTTACTATCCGGGTTTCTACCATGAAATTCTGGTTTGGAGTTCCTGGCTTGTTCCTTCTTAGCTTAAGGCCCCTCTACCCGCTTTTCTTTTCCGCTTAGGTTAGCAAACTGCAGCTGCTCTAGTTCTAAGTACTTTTTGGCCCGGGAATTGAAGTCCTTCAAAGTCTTAACCTTATCTTTGATCACGGCTTGTGCAAACCAAGACTCCGGATCCAGCCCGGATATTAACAAGTGTATATGCACGCTTTCTTCCAAATCACGTACTTGCAGAGCAGCGTCTTTAAATCGGTCCAGATACTTATGCAATGTTTCTCCTGACTTCCGTTGTATCTTGTTTAAGGTGTAAATGGACTTTAGCTGTTTTTTGCTGGTTGCAAAATTTGATAGGAACTTATCTCCAAGGTCTTCAAAGCTCTTAATTGATTTAGAGGGCAAGGTATGGAACCACCTCTGGGCTGCTCAGCTTAACGTGCCTACAAATAGCCGGGAAAGAATTGGACCGCGGTACCCTCTAACAAACATGTCTAGGTCGAAAGTGTTCAGGTGAGCCTGTGGATCTTGGTTCCCATTGTATTTGGAAAGCTCGATGGAATAAAAATCCTTGGGGTATGCGACGTTGGCTATCTCATCCGAGAAAGGGCTGATGTTATGCACTTTATTGTCATAGATTCTCATGTATTTCCCCGTCATCCCAGACTTTGGCGGAAGCATGTTTCTAGTTTGATTCGAGAATCCGGTCTCTCTATTGGGTGTTCCCTCGGCACGACTAGGCTTATTTTGCTGCCCATTCGTTTGCGTGGGCTCAGGACCTCGGATCCCTTCCTCCTGAACCCGATTCTGGGTTTGATTTCCTCTGTACTGCCTTCATTTCGTCGAGTTAGCCTCAGTTTGGTTGACCTACGGACCCTCATAAGCCTCCTGGGCCGAACGTGAGATATCTCCACAGCCTAAACCTGTGGTATCCCGACTACCGCTCCCAGGAAATCCTCTATCCGCCTCATCCTTTCTTCAAACAGACAGGTTCTCTCCGCCTCTTCTTGTCATAATATGGTGTTTTGAAGCTCCATATCCTCTCGGATGCGCTTAAGATCGACCTCCCTCTGAAGGCGGTTTTGCTGCTCCATGCGATCCACTCGTTTCATGACGACATTAAGGGCACTCTACAGATATTGGTCTCCTCAGTTTTCGGCCTGGGGACCCCGGAGTCTTGGACCGAAGACTTTACATGTCGTTGTTCCAGTGCCCGTGCAGGTGCTGGTGAGGATGCTGTGTCTGCCATCTCTTCCATCTCGACATGATCATACCCTAGGACGTTCAAACCATCCGTCCAGGCTTGGGTAGGAGCCACCTGCCCTTGGAGTAGAGGTGGCTCAACATGCTGTTGTATAGCATTCTCGAGGGGCTGGTCCTGTAGTGGTAGATCTTATGAGAAGCTTGACCTCGACTTTTGGTATGTGCCATTTTCAACGGTTTTGTTTCGAGGAATCGAACTTTATCGTCCCCATAGACGACGCCAGTGTTCTGTATATAGAACACAAATGTCTAGCTCAAGGGAGCTAGTGGAAATCTCTGTCGGATCAATATGATTCTAATAGATACCTATGTGTAAGTATCCAGAAGAAGTATGCAGCCCTGTAATATCTATGGAAGCAGATATCACCAAGCGTATCTCAGATCACTGTGCGTACAAAACGTTGGTTGAAGCCATGGAGGGGGTGGGGTGTGTGCACAGAGAGACTGAATGTAAAATAGAGAGTGTAAAGGTCATAGCTGATGGATAACCTCACTATTTATAGGGGTTACCGCTAGGGTTTGTCCCTTAGGTTGTGCGCCGCGTCGCTGTGCCACGTACCCTCCTGCATATTGCTCACAGTACCCAAAATTTGCTATTCCTGCTCCACTACCTGTTCATGCCTGCTTCACTACCTGTACGGTCCGGGATTAGTGGCATAGTTAGTGGGTGATTAGTGTTTTAGCTGTACATAGGCCAACTTATGTGCAGGGCCCAATGTATAGGGTCGTAACAGACACACACACACACACACACACACATATTCATCTTTGCCCAATTTTTTTTCCGCTCAAATCTTTCCCCAATTAAATTAAACATATTGATAGGATGTTTTTTAGTCCTATCTTTCATTTTGTCCTCTCTACACATGTGATCAAAGTAATTAAAATCAAGATTTTATGTAAGATCGGAAAAGGGATAAAAAAAATCGTAAAACATAAAATTGTAATGTAAAAAAAATCATAAAATATAAAAACGTTTGGAAAATTAGTAAAATCGTCTTAATAAAGAGGGTAAATGAGCAAAAATAAACATGTGCTTTACCCCTAGAAACACCAAGCATCATATGCTTTTTTTGGAGCAAAAATACACACGTGGTTACCATTTTGAAGCAAAAGTCACATCCCACCGTTATATTACTGTTCACCGTAATGAGAGGAAAGAAATGAAGTGAATAGTAACATAACGGTGGGATGTAACTTTTGCTCTAAAATGGTAACCACATGTGTATTTTTGCTCCCAAAAAAACATATGGTGCTGGGTACTCCCAGGGGGTAAAGCACATGTGTATTTTTGCTCATTTATCCTAATAAAAAGATCGTAAAAACGTAAAATCGCACTAATAAATCGAGATTTTAACTACCATGCATGTGATACCATATGTAAGTTTGGAGTGAAAATAAATTGGCCTTGTGTAACATATAGTCTAATTTATTTTAAGCCTAAATTAACATATTTACTAAATAGGCTATATTTAGATTTAGGTCTATTTAGATAAATAAGTTAGACCTATTTTCAAAAAGCGTAGCCTACAGCCGACATGCCTGATCTTTTTAGTTTTTTAAGAAAATGTAATATTATTCATAATTATATATAATTTAATCTAAATTAATTTTGTTAATTTTTATAAAATTAATAACTTATTCTTAACCATCACTTTCACATTTCATTTTTTATTAATGAGGTTAACATCTTCATTTATCAATTGATCATATCTATTTCTCATCTTTTTGATACTCGAGATAACAATGCTAGATCAGTACCTTTCCCTTTATGTCATCTGATGCAACAAAATAATCACAGTAAGTTCATTTTAGTAATGCTCAAATAAAAATGATTTTAATTGGAAGAGTTTGCCTTATTTTCTGCAACAAAAACAAGAGGTAAAATATAGTTTTACATGCCACTTATTGTGCTTATTTTATTTTAAAAAATACATCTCCTTAGTTAATACATAATTAATTTTTCTTATTTCTACTTACTTAGACAATTGTTGCTACTAGTTGTTCTTTTCTTTCTCTTACTAAGATGGTTTTTGGAAACTCACAAAACTTAGGTTTGCGTAAGCCGAGACAAAACTCTTCAATTCTCACGTATTTACCTCATAAGTTCCAAAAGATATTTTCAAAAGCTAATTTAAATGGGCACTAATTTTTTTATTTCATATGAGAATGCACTCTTAAATTTTTAAGACATAACTTAATCATTTAAATAGGCTTGATAAATTATATGTAAACTTAGATACATAGGCTTTGAGCCTATTTAAAGGTCAACATTTTAAATAAGTCTTTAAATAAGCTTCAGGACTTGTTATGCCTTTTGGAGGTTTGAGCTCATGCTTAAAAAAAAGCCAACATACATGCTCAAGCATAGGCTTAGAATTTAAATCTCCGTTATAGGCTCAAGTCTTCTTAACTAAAGCCTAGCCTATTTCCAAGTGTCCTTGTGATTTAGAGCCCTTTCTATGTGGCCCATTCATACAATCTTGTGTGATTATGCAAATGTTCAAGGCATTTCTGGTTCACCCATGGAGATGATATAGACTGTCCTTCGTTTTAGATTAATGCGGCAAAACTTTTAGAGAAAAAGTATTTGTTCATGAATTCGCAAGCTTGTTTTGAAAATAATACATGATTATATAGACAAAACTCAGTTTAAAAATAAATTAAACTTTAAAATCCTTCTACTAGACACTACAAAAAAAAGCCTGATTTGTAGCGGTCAAAACAACCCACTACAAAATCAAGTATTAGTGACGGTTTTTCAAGAAACTGCTACTAATTTGTTGCGGAAAACTGGCACTAAATTTGAGGTGACATTTTGTAGCGGTTCCTCTACAAAAAACCGCTACCAAATTGTCGCCAGATTGGCGCCTAATGATGGGAATATTTGTAGCGGTCATTTTGTCACGGTTACTAGACCTTACCGCTACTAATTTGGCGCCAGGGTTTCGCGCCAACGGGCGCGAATGTTTTTTGCGGTTTATTTGTCGCGGTTAAGATACAATAACTGATACAAGAAAGCGAAATGACACAACATTGTTTCGGTTTAGGCTTAGCGACACACTAACTGTGACAATTCTTACAATTTAGTAGTGGTTAATCGATCAAATCGCTACTAATGTTTAACATGTATAAACAAACCATACAATTCACAGAAACATATATAAAATCTAGAGAAATCATCAGATTCAGCTAGTAAGTGAATGAACAATGTCGGTTTACTAATGAAGGACGGGCAAATATCTAGAGTACTAATCTCTTCTCTCGTTCTAATGAGTGTGGCAAATATTTGCTTGTCTTATCCATGAAACCGAAGGTTGTTCTTTAGCTACTACCCGATTTGGTTTTTTCTTTGATGTGAACGCTACTTCTATTTTTCTAAGGATCGTCTAACAAGTGGCTGAAGATTGGGTTTTGATTGTAGCCACCTTTCTTTCTGTAAAATGCCTCAGATCAAAATGACTCGGTGAGCCTTTTCAGAGAGATCGATGTCTACATTAAATCCCAATATTCATGGGCTTGTCGGACTATTTTCAATACAATTATTGAAGATAATTTTTTTTACCAAACTAATTGGTTTATTAGTTTTCGAAAACTAATAAACCAATTAGTTTGGATTTTTTTTTTCAAAAAAATAAAACTAGTAGCGGTTAGTCTCTCTAATTGCTACAGATTTAGTAATGGTGATGGCTTTGACCGCTACAGATTGTCAAACGCCAAACAGTTAGTAGAAGTTACTGCAGCGGTTAGTATTAATCGCTACCATATGTTCATTTTTGTAGCAGTTGCTTTAGGTAACCGCTACAAAATGAATCCGTTTGTAGCGGTTAGTGCAACGGTCTACTTTAACCGCTATAATTGGTTAATTTTAGTAGCGGTTTTTCAGTGTAACTGCTACTATATGACACGCTATTAACAGCGGTTTCTCTCATGCTACTATTCATTTCTCTTTACTTTTCACTTTTATTATCTTTCTCTGTACGGTTAAATATGGTTAACAGAGATAAAGTGAAAGGTAAGGCTGTCTTAAGAGGAAGTGGGAGTAGATAAGGCCGTGCGAGAAGCTGTGGGCTTGGGAATCTGCCTCCGCCCCCTCAGACGGGGAGTGGTCTGCCTCCGTCCCCTCAGACAGGGAGTGGTCTGCCTACGTCCCCTCAGACGCGGAGTGATTATGAAGACATATTTGCAGATAAAGTGATCCCTGCAATGGAGACTCTAGAGACAGTAGGCGGAGAACATGGCGCAACTCTGTCGATCAGCGACTTGGACGAAAATGAGGAGGTTGAGATAAACTTCTCCATGAGCAAGACCGAACAGTTTCTCGACCGAGAGAATGAGCGGGACCAAGGGACCCCCGACCGTCATCTTCGCGCTCCACCAGATTTGCAGTCGACGTGGAAGGTATATGTAATTAGTTTTTTGTGAAAATTTAAATTTTATTTTCTTATATTTAATTAAATTATGTTTAAAAGCAAAAATAACATTTTTTTTACTGTGCAGATACAAATGGGAACATCAGCAGGAGGTCGTTGGATGTTGCCGCGGTTACTTTGTTGCGGGGCCCTAAAGTAGTGGTCCCCTGGAACACGGAGACAGACCAAACAATTGAGAACGGGGGTCACCTGTTCAACCGATTCCTGTCTGATTTAGGCGGAAATTGGGCATGGTTTTCGATATTCTTCAAGGATTGGAAGCGTGTTCCGTCCAACAACAAGGACAAAGCATTTACTGACATTGTCCTGGTAAGTTAAGTTGCTTTATTTAATTTTACATGTTACTATTTATTTTATTATTATTTTATCAATTAGTAATTTATTATGATACAGGATAAGTTTACAGTGGGAGGCCAGGCAAAGAGGCACTCGTTGCTAAAGATTGGGGATGCGTGAAAGAACCGGAGGAATCGTTTGTACCTCAAGAGGAATGGAGATGGGATGATTCCTACACAACAGGTGATCGAGAATGTCCCAAACGGCGTGGATCCCAATGACTGGGTAGCTTTTATGCAGTATAGGAGGAGTGCAGAGGCACAACTTTTGTCCCAGAGGAACACCAGGAGCCGGGCAGCCCAGAAGGTCCATTACACGGTAGGATCAAAGACGTTTGTGGTGACCTACAGTGAGATAGTATGTTGAAATTTAAAATAAATTTAATAAAACATTCATTGTTCCATTTTTTAATAACTAACTTTTTTTTCTTTTAATTCTTGCAGCAAGCGAAGGCGCGGGAGGAGAACTGTCAAACAAACTATGGGGAGCTCTCCGCATGCACCCATAAACATCATGATGGGACATCGATATCTGAGGCGACTGAGGAGATCAAAGTAAGTTGAAAAAAATTATTGATATTGTTAATCTACTATGTTGAAATTCAATTAAATTGTTTTATTAATATTTGTTGAAATCTTCCCGTCAGGCCCGGATTGAGTAGACCACGGCAGATTTGCGAGCTTCCCAAACCCCCAAGTCACAGGGGTCTGTGAACCGTACGGCCCCATTAAAAGCTGGTGTGGGCCGATCCGAGCATCCCAGGCGCGTTAGGGGTATGGGCCTAGGCGTGAGGCCCAGCACTGTTTATGGCAAGTCCTCCGCCTCTGAGGCCGGAACCTCCAACGCGAGACGTATGCCACCACTGGAGGGGTTAGAGGCCATAATTGAGGAGAGGGTTGCCGCCCTGGTTGCTGAGAAGGCGGTTGCCCTGGCGGCTGCACAGGTGGCAGAAAGGGAGCGGATTTTGGCTACATAGGCTGCCAGGGAAAGGCGCATCCAAACTCGGATCGACAATTGGTATGCTTCGAATAAGCATAATTGGGATTCTTGTGCCTGTGCCCTTACAAAGTTGCTTCCTAACAAGCACTTTTCACCTCCCCAGCCTCCTCCTTCATTCATCGACGAGGAGCCCCTCATTCCTCTCGAGTCGTTCATCCATGAGGATCCCCCGCCGCCTGCTGGTGCTGCTGCTGCTAATGATGATGATGATGATGAGGGTGTTGTTACCTCTGCTCCTGTCCATGGCACTACTGAGACAGGACCTGATCCTCAGGCTCCTGATTGCTAGTTTTTATTTTTAGAGGCAGATATTTATTTAAAATGTTTATTGGATGTTTGTGATATTTGGCTTGTTTGATTACAATTTAAATACTTAACCTTCATGTATTGTAGTTTATAAATATTTTATATTTCGTTAAATTAGTTACATAAGTATATAATTATAGTTACATAAAATAGGTTTTGTAAGAAAAATTTTAAAATAATATCTAACAAATAAAAATTGATTTATTTAAACAATAAATAATTTATTGTTGTTATCACTAAAGCTATCAATTTTGAAAATAATTTTTTGGAAAAAAATATCTACATATTGATTTAAAAATAAATAAATACATTTTGTAGCGGTTACTGGAAAATGAACCGCTACAAATGGCAAGTACTTTGTAGCGGTTAAATAGCCGCTACATGAATAACATTTTGTAGCAGTTTAAATAGCGGTTATCCAACCACTACTAATGTATAGCGGGAATTGAACATTTCAGATTGCAATGGCATTGTAGCGGCTTATGTAGCGGTTTATAACTGCTACTAAAAGAAATTTTCTAGTGGTAGCGGTTGATGTAGCGGTTATAAACCGCTACAAATGATTTGAAACTATATTTAATGGATCTCAAGTCATTTGAAGATAAACATTTTATCCTAGTTTTGTAGTAGTCTATCTTAGCTTCTTGACTATATATGGATAAGTCATGGATCAAGTTGCCAAGCAATTCTCCCGTATATGTAGTGGGATTGAAAAATTTCTTAGATTTTGCCTTCTCTCACGCTAGCATTAATGGGAAGATTGTGTGTTCGTGTTGTTGATGCAAGTTTAAGAAGTGGCAAACACGGGAGGGTGCTTTGGAACATCTTCTTGTCAAGCCTTTCCCAGTTGAATATACATTTTGGGGAGTCCATGGTGAGAAACATGGTATGCGATATGGGGATCAACTTCCTCGAAACTCACAAGTAGGAAATCAAGTAGCTCAAGATGATCTGGTTAATGAAGCGGTCCGCGATGCTTTTGGTGTTCAGGACGACAACTTCACGGCAGAAGTTCAGGGTGTGGAACCTGTTTTCTTTAGGAATGAAGCAGCACGGGAATTTTTCAGCCTGATGGATGAGAGTGACCGTCCGTTGTATCAAGGTTGTCGGAAATACTCCAAATTATCTTTCCTGATCAAGTTGTACCATATCAAGTGAATGTATGGGATTACTAATAAGGCAATGTCAATGTTGCTGGAATTGATACGAGATGCTTTCCCCGACGCAAACATTCCCACAGACTTCTATGAGGCCAAGAAGATAATTAACGGATTAGGTCTGGACTACGAAAAGATTGATGCTTGCCCTAACAATTGTATGCTTTATTGGGGAGAGGACGCTCGCAGGGAGACTTGTGAGAAGTGTCACACTTCGAGGTCCAGGACTATACAGAAAGGGAAAAGGCAGAAGAAGAAAGCCGCAAAGATTCTCAGGTACTTTCCTTTAAAACCTCGTTTACAAAGATTGTTTATGTCTTCTAGGACAGCCGAGCATATGAGGTGGCACAAAGTTGACAAGAACGAAGATGATAAACTAAGACATCCACGAGATGCTTAAGCATGGAAAGCGTTCGACTCAAAATTTCCAGATTTTGCGGCGAATCCTAGAAATGTTCGTCTTGCTCTAGCGACTGATGGTTTTAATCCGTTTGGGAATCTCAGCACAAGCTATAGTATTTGGCCGGTTGTCTTGATCCCATACAACTTGCCCCCTGGATGTGTATGAAACCAAGCTCCTACATTATGTCTATGATCATTCCAGGCAAAAAGGCACTAGGAAATGACATCGATGTGTATCTCCAACCGCTTATCTCGGAGTTGGTCAAGTTGTGGAAAGTAAGGGTCGAGACGTATGACTCGCATGACAAGACACTTTTCAAGTTGCAGGTGGCCTTGATGTGGACGATTAGTGACTTTCCTGGCCTGGGAACCTTATCTGGGTGGAACGTGCACACCGGCCTTGCGTGTCCAGCTTGCAATTTTGACTCTGACTCGGTGCGCCTTCCTTGCAGTCGTAAGTGGTGCTTCATGGGTCATCGGAGGTTTCTCGATGGTACGCACAGGTTTAGGTTGCAATGCAATCGCTTCAACGGGCAACAAGAAAAAAGAGGAGCTCGTCAGATTTTATCCGATGAAGATATCATAGAGAAGCTTCAGGATGTTGAGTTTGAGTTTGGAAAAAGAGACAATCAAGCAAAGGTCGGTACAAAGACCGCTAGGGCTTCTGGTTCTGCACCTCAGCAATGGCGGAAGATAAGCATCTTCTTCAATCTGCCCTATTGGAAAGATAATTTGCTCCGACACAATCTGGATGTCATGTACATTGAGAAAAATGTGTGCGACAATGTGTTGTACACGATTCTAAACGAACCAGGCAAGTCAAAAGATCATCTTTAGGTGAGGAAAGATTTACGGGAGATGAGAGTTTGAGGAGACGTGTGGCCGGATGAGCATGACAGATTTCAGCCGGCAAAATTCACCCTGACAAAACCGAATAAAGAAATCTTCCTTGCGACTTTGAAGAAAATAAAAGTTTCAGACAGGTACTCAAGCAACATTTCAAGATGTGTTGATGTGCTGATGTGCAGGCTTGAAAGGTTACTGGGCTGAAGAGTCATGATTCACATGTGCTTATGCAACAGTTACTTCCACTTGCCATCAAAGATACGCTACCTCTCGATGTGTCAATCGTTTTAGTGGAGCTGTGTTCTTTCTTCCGGAAGTTGTGTTCCAAGGTTTTGACTGTGGAGGAGCTCGACCAGTTGCAACACAAAATCGTTCTTACGCTATGTCATTTCAAGATGATCTTTCCTCCGTCCTTTTTCACGATCATGGTTCACCTGACAGTACACCTTGTGCATGAAACAAAGCTTGCTGGCCCGATTCACTACCGATGGATGTATCCTATTGAGAGGTACTCATTTAAAATTAATCAGTTTACAATTACTATCTAGTCACACATTGCAGCATTAATGTCTCAACATTTTTCATTCATTACTTTATAAGTTTCTTGGGAAACTGAAATCCTACGTGAGGAATAAGGCATGGCCTGAAAGTTCAATTGCAGAAAGTTATATTGGGGATGAGGTCTTGTATTTTTGTTCCTGGTACTTTGATGACATTGAGACGTCATTCAACCGACCGCCTCGTGTGGATGATTGTCAAGAGTCAAAGCCAACGTCATCAGCAACAGAGTTGTTAATCCCTCGGTTGGGAGACCAGTTGGCGGAACTGAGAACTTCAAATTGACGGCACTTGATAAACTTCAAACACACAGACATGTCTTGATAAATTGCACTAAAGTTGAACCATACCTTCAGTAAGGATTGCGAACATATATATGTTATCGTTTATATTTCCTTACATTTTGTACTCAGTTTCATTGTTTTCTTCGCATGTTTAATTGCAGGGAATTTAAGAGTTATGTCAAGCGTCAGCTGAGGATCTGTACACAGACATCATCCGAGATTGATAGAAAGGTCCACAGAGAATTCCTGGGTTGGTTTAGGAGGAGAATTATGAATGACCACAACCCGCACTCACTAGAATTCAGAGCTCTCACACTCGGCCTGCTTGACCACGCCCAAAGATTTACGGCATACAATGTCAACGGTTTCAAGTTTTGCACCGTTTCAAGAGATCAGGGATTACTGACCCAAAACTCGGGTGTATATGGCACGTTTGGGACGAGGAGTTACGCGAGCAGCAGTGACGGGAACATGCAGTTTTGTGTCGTCCCGTATTATAGAAAGTTACTTGATGTGGTCAAGATAAATTACTAAGGCCTTTTCACAGTGACGCTTTTCAAGTGTTTGTGGGCGAATACCACAACGTCCTGAGGGCTCACCACTGACGACTTAGGCATCACATCAATGAATTTCTCCCGGCCTATTCACACTGGACAGTTTGAAGATGATGAGCCGTATATTCTTGCCTTAGAGGCCCATTAGGTTTATTATGTCCCTGATGAGAGACACAAGGAGTGGCATATGGTCATTCACTTAAAGTCCCGGGACCTTTACGACATGAGTGATGCTGATAACATCACCTACGAGAGTGAGCCGTTGCAGCCCACCAGCTTCGAGAACTTTTTCCCCGACGGCGATGACAATTTACCTATAGTTCGGTACATTTTTTAATATACGCTTTATGATATAAAAATATTTAAACAAAATTGCATTTGTGTTCAAACATATTCATCAACTCACAACTGACATTTTATCGAAAAAAAATTTTGTAGGGATGGTGACGAAGATTGAAAGGAAAAATTAAAGTTATGCTTACGATTTAATATGTAAGACTTTATTTTTTTTTCCAAAAAAACTTATTTGTAGCTTTTTTTCTTTCCAAAAAAAAATTAACTTATTTGTAGCAGTTTTTAACCGCTACAAAATAGAAAAAAACCGCTACTAAATACGCCACATCAACCGCTAAAGATAAAAATCGCTACACATCATAAACCGCTATAAAAACCGAAACGTCAACCGCTACAAAACAATTACGCAGATACCTATATAAACACCTCACCCACCTCATTTAATATGCTTCACTATCGTTTTCTAGCACATTTTCTCCTCGTTTTCTTTCAAATTTCTACTTTTTCCCAGTGTGATTGATTATTTCAAGAAGGTAAGTGTTGTTAACCCAGATCAAATATGATGATTATTGCAATATTTATTCTTTTCTTCTTTATTTCTGATTATATTTCTTTATTGTTAAAAATTGTATGATTTTTTTTCTCCTAATTTCTATTTACCTTCAATGACATTTTTCCCTCAACTTTCACATAATTTATTATTTTATCTACTTTCACACATAATATTTAATATATTTTTAGACATATTAATTTAATTTTTTTTTTGCCCAAAAATATTAATTTTCATATTGGGTATTATTTAAATGAACATATATTAACCATTTATATAAAATATACAATAAATATATATATAACCAATCTCACTTTTTAATATAATTTTATTAGACAAAATTTATATAATTGATGATAAAATATTTAATAACTTTTCAAATATTGATAATGATTAATCATAAATACTATTTTGATAAATATTTTAGACAATAATAAATTAATTGACCCAAAAAATTATCATTTTAATATTTATTGTTATTTTTTTCCTTTTTATGATCTTGTATCGGTTATATCAACCGCTACACAGATGAAAAAGAAATTTAATAAAAAATTACGGAATATTTTGTAGTGGTTAGAAACCGCTACAAATAACAGAAATGATAAAATGGCGTCAAAATATTCATCTTGGAAAAAATAGCGGGAATATATTGTAGCGGTTATACAACCACCACAAGTATGAAATAAATTCAAGCCTAAGAAATAGTGGGAACCATTGGTCGCGGTGTCTTAACCGCTACTACATAACGAACTTGTACAAGAGTAGTAGCGGTTTACATAACTGCTACTATATTTAAACATGTAGTGGTTTTTCTAACCGCTACTATTTGATGACGTTGACATCATGTCTAACACATATTGTAGCGGTAATGTTTAACTGCTACAGTTTCAGTAGCAGTTATTGAGTATGTAGTATCGGTTATTTTAAATCGCTACAAATTTATTTGCGACAATGAATTTTGTAGTGGTTTCATTAACCGCGACTAATGGCGTTTGTAGCGGTTAAAACCGCTATAGTTACCTCATTTTAACTGCTACAGATTGACTTTTTTTTTTGTAGTGAGAATTTGTTATGCTTGAGTATCTTTTTAAATTAGGTTTAAGTTGAATTGATAAAAAAGGGTTAGGTGAACTTAATTCTAACTTATTATGTAAATCATCCTCCTCACCTCATCAATTCATCATCAGCTTGATTTATAATTCCCAATAATCCATGTGAAAGACCAAGTAGGAAAATCTGCTATCAATGGAAAATTAGTGTTTTTGCTGAAAAAATGGAAAATTAGTGCAAGTACTTCCATTGCATAAGTATTATTTTATGTGTTTAATATCTGAGTTAGAAAATTAATTTGTATGCATTAAAAAATTAGGTAAATTAGTAATTTATAATATAGGTTGGTTTCTCCAAAATACCATGTTTATCCATAATTACTCCCAAATGGAAATTCATTTAAAATGTGCAATTAATTAACAAAGATATTTTGAAGAAAAGTTATAAATTTGATAAATAAAACAGATTGAAGTTTTATATTAAAAATCAAATCTATTTCACCAATTAGGGGTGCGTCTGGGTAGGGCTGTGTAATGCATAATTACCCATTACCCTTGCTTGATTAAGATTCAAATGTTATAAGTTCTCTATTTCAATTAAAGCCTCAACCACGAAAGGAGTAAAGAACTAGAATGTGAAAACAAGAAAGAAAGAAAGAAACATACAAACATCTCATTCTTAGTTGATTCTGGAAAATATTCCCCGATGTGGGCTCCAACTTCATCTTTAGCTAACTAATTCTCAAACACAGACAGTTAATTTCTAAAGCATCCAATAATACATAGGAGGAAGCTAAGAATCCTTTGAGAAAGTTGTCTTTGAATGTTATTTTTTCAACCATTTCTTTTTGAAAGTTCCAAGTCAAACTACTTAAACCGCAGCCTTAAAATAATAATAATTAAAGAAAAAGAAAAAAAGATACTTTCAAACATTTGAATGGGTAGGTGAAAATATAATCCAACCAAAATTGCGAAGCCACCTAGTAAGTTAGGTTTGGTCGTAAACAAGAAATGAACTTATGTTTATCATTCACGAACGAACCTACGTACATCTTCATATCCAAACACGTCCACTCTCATATTAGACTTGACTCATACGGACACCTGCTTACCTACAACAGTTCTACACTTCTACCAGTCTTCTACATTAGGGGAGCACTTTATAACTACCACTTTTTCATCGGAACCACTTTTCCTACGGAGAGCTCCTCTCATATGAACCGTCCAAATGGGATATAGGCGGTTCAAATTTAATTTTTTTTACCTGTAACTTTTTAAATGAAAAAATTATTTTTTAAAAATATGTTAGTTGAAAGATTATCTTTATTTTAGATTTTCTATCTATTAAAATAATTTTTAAAAAAAATTTAAAAAAAATCTAGACCGTCCACATCCCATCTGGACGGTTCAGATGGAAGGAACTCTCCCTACCCATCCCAAGAATAGGTAGGGAAAGTGGTTCCCTTTTTCATCTACGATCTCTCCAACAATAACTTTATTGTTTTGAATCATCAATAATTTTGGAGGATTAAATGAATTACTCCCTCCCTCTAAGGTAGAATTTAATTAGGGAGTAGATGTTAATTCTAATGTAACATATTTTCATTCATTTTTTCCCTAATTAACTACTCTCCGATATAAAATATAAGGAAAAGTTTATTTTTTAAAAAAAAAGATTAAATAAATTATTTAATTATGTCATATGTTATTTATTCTTATATTATATATAAATTTGTTAGTAAAACTATTTAATTTGGGAAAAAAATTAAAAATTAAAATAATTTAATTATTTTTATTAATCTTTTTTAAAAAAATTATATTTATCTTATATCTAGCACAAGCAAGTTTTTCAGTCGTATCTTTAATTTGATCCTCTCTGTGCGCATATGAGAAAGTGTGTCAGTGTTTCAGTCTGATCTTACATGTATATGTGTGTTTGTATTTGTATTCATCTTTCCCCAATCACGTTTTTCAGTCCCCTCTTTCATTTCGTCCTCTCTGTACACATGTGATACCGTGTATAAGTTCAGAGTGAAAATAAACTGGCCCCACGGAAAATATACTCTCGTCTATTTTAAGCCTACCTTAATATATTTAGTAAATAGGTTATATTCAGATTTAGCTCTATTTAAATAAATAAATTAGACCTATTTTCAAAAAGCATAACTTACAGCCGATCTATTTAGTTTCTTAAGAAAATGTATTATTATTCATAATCATATATAATTTAATTTAAATTAATTTTGTTAATTATTATAAAATTAATAACTTATTCTTAACCATCAGTTTCACATTTCATCGTTTATTAACAAGTTTAACATTTTCATTTATTAATTGATCGTATCTATTTCTCATCTTTTTGATACTCGAGATAACAATGAGATAACAATGTTACTCACTACCTCTCCCTTTATGTCATTTAATACAACAAAATAATCACAGTAAGTTCGTTTTAGTGTTGCTCAATTACAAATATCTTAATAGGAAGAGTTTTGCCGCATTTTCTGTAACAAAAATAAGAGGTAAAATATAGTTTTACATGTCACTTGTCGTGTTTGCTTGATTTTTTTAAAAAAATACCTCCTTAGTCAATACATAATTGATTTTTCTTATTTCTACTTACTTAGACAATTGTTGCTAATAGTTGTTCTTTTCTTTCTCTTACCAAGGTAATTTTTGAAAACTCTCAAAACCTAGGGTTGCACAAGCTTAAACAAAACTCTTCTCACATACTTACCTTGTAAATCCCAAAAGCTATTTTCAAACGCTAATCCAAATGAGCACTAACTCTTTTATTTCATATGAGAATGCACCCTTAGATTTTTAAGACATAACTTAAGCATTTAAATAGACTTGATAAATTATATATGAACTTAGATGCATAGGCTTTAAGTCTATTTAAATGTTTACATTTTAAGTAGGTCTTTAAATAGGCTTCAGGACTTATCATGTCTTTTGAAGGCTCAAGCTCATGCCTAAAAAAAAGGCTACGTACATGCTCAAGCACAGGCTCAGGATTTAAATCTCCATCTCCGTTGTAGGTTCAAGTCTTCTTAACTAAAGCCTAGCCTATTTCCAAGTGTCAGTGTTTCAGTCTTATCTTTAAAGGACAATTACACCTAGATCTCAAGCAAGGTAATTTACCACAAAATGATCCTTTAGAATTTTAAAATTCCGGTGAAGTCCTCTAAGATTTTTTTATAATATTTTCTATATGTGAAAAGACATAAATTCTCCTATGTGCTTGTGTTAACAAGTCCATAAGCCTTAATTGACTTTTGCTTGGTCTATGTGCATGTTTTGACAAGTTCATGTCCATATGTTGATAAGTCCATGTGAATATGTTAGTAAAAGAGCATGTTTTAACAAGTTCATAAGCCTCATAAGGGCATTAAGTCCATAAGCCTTAATTGACTTTTGCTTGGTCTATGTGCATGTTTTGACAAGTTCATGTCCATATGTTGATAAGTCCATGTGAATATGTTAGTAAAAGAGCATGTTTTAACAAGTTCATAAGCCTCATAAGGGCATTTGTGTATTTTCAAATATGAAAAATATTGCAAAAAAGTCCCATAGACTTTGCTACAATTTTAAGATTTCAATGGACTATTTTATTACATTTTTCCTTGCTTAGGATCTAGTTGCAATTTTATGTATATTTTAATTTGATCCTCTTAGCATTTATGTGTGGGAATTGAAGTCCTCCCTCTCTCTCTCTCTCTCTCTCTCTCTCTCTCTCTCTCTCTCTCTCTCTCTCTCTCTCTCTCTCTCTCTCTCTCTCTCTCTCTCTCTTGTATGTAACTTTATTTGTGAGTGTGTGAAGGGTTAAGTAGTAAATCAACTATATAAATATAGGCTCAGAAGCAATGTCACCATTAAAATCTTTTCTTCTCTCAATGTTATCATGGAAGTTTAAAAAACGTAATAATGTTGTTCTATAATGTTAAAAAACTAACGTCAACCATCAAAAAATTGAAGGTGACCGTTAACTTTTTCACATAAATGGGCAACATTGCTATGTTTTGAAACTTCTAGGACAACAATAAGATAAGAAAAAATTTCACGCCAATATTACTTATAAGAGAAAACTTATGGGGTAAATTTGTTTCTTAACCCTATACATAAAAGATAAGTACCACTTTTGCTGAGGAAGCTTTTGTTTAGAAGTATTGGATACCTTCTCAATTATGGAAAATATTGCAAAAATTTCTCATAGGATTTCGTTGTAATTTTAAGATTTTAAGTTACTATTTTATTATATTTTTCTCACTCGGACTTTGGTGTAATTTTTCCAATCTTTTAATATTGGAAAAAAAATTCTCATGTTACACACACATGAAATGGTGGGACCCATATATACATATATTAATTCATATATATATATGTGGGTCCCACCATTTCATGTGTGTGTAGGAAACTTTTTTTTCTCATGTAACATGAGAAAACCAAAGCCCTTTAATATTATCCTCTCGGCATTTATTTGGGTAAATTTAATTCTTTTCATTTTATCCTCTCTCTCCATATGTGTAACTTTATATATATATGTGTGTGTGTAAATGGTTAAGTAGTAAATTCGTTTTGTGAGTATAGGCTCAGAAATAAGGTTGCATAAAAAAAATTGTCTCAATGTTACCCTGGTAATTTTAGAAACGTAATTATGTTATCCTATTTCATTTTTTTAAAAAAAAAAAACTAACGTTGACTGTCAAAAAATTGAAGTTGACCATTAACTTTTTAACAGAAATGAGCAACATTACTATGTTTTGAAACTTCTAGAACAATATTGAGACAAGAAAAACTTTCACGGCAATTTTACTTTTCAACAAAAACTTCCGGAATGAAGTTACTAGTTAACCCTATATATAAAAATGATAAGTACCACTTTTGCTAAAGAAGTTTTCATTTAGAAGTATTGGGTACTTGATTTTTTTTTTTTTCTTTTTGTTTGGAACAATGGCATCCCAAAAATATAAAAATCGTACCAATATTATCCCACTCTAATAGAATTGAACGATCAACCGTTAACACGCAGATGTGGCTCTGCCACACAGGAAAGTATGTCATGTGGTATTTCCACATATTATACCACACCATGAAAGTAAAATAAAAAATACAAAACACCAAACACGCCCGAAACTTTCTCTTTCCCCTCTCTCCCAAAATCGCAGCAGTGGTGGCGATCACAAAACTTCCATAATCGGCGACCACAACCAAATCCAGTGGCCATTACCACGTGGAACACCCAGATTTCAGGATGATCTTATAGATAGTCCTAATAAACTAAAAATTGATGTTTGGGAATGTGGATAGCAGAGTTTGGAAATTTCTATGAAACACCCAAATTTTGAGCTCACAAGATACAAAAGCCTTGCATTCTACATCAAAGAATATTTTCCCAAAAAGCTAAACAAAATATAAAGCCTTTGCACCTTTGTTGCATCTAGAACAAAGAAGTTAATCATTTTCTATTTTGAGTTTAAATATTGATTATAATTTCGCAATATTTTCTTGGCTATTAGGAACTTTCTTGATGGTGTCAGCACGTAAATCCAAACCGTTTATTTAACTTAATGAAGTTATGGATGTGGATAGTTATCCACCAACGAAAGAATCCGAACCCAATTCCTCCTATTCATATAATTAAGGGACCAAAAACTTTGGGAGTGATGTCATCACTGACATCATATGTTTTGTTATGGGTTTCATCTACCAAATCTTAGAGTCCACATTTGGTGCTATTCTCTCAAGCGTTACTTATGTGCTAATCCCTCTATTAGAGGTATTAACATATTTTTTTTAATTTTTTTATATATTATATTTATTTATATTTAAATTATATGTTGTTTTCTGAAATGTTTTTTGCACCCAGTATCTCAAATTAATTAGTTTTCATAATACTAGTGTTACAGATAAATATTACTAAATACAGGACTGAAAACTAATTAATTTGAGATACTGGGTGCAAAAAACATTTCATAAAGCAATATATAATTTAAATATAAATAAATACAATATATAAAAAAATTTAAAAAAATATGCTAATCCCTCCAATGGAGGGATTAGCACATAAGAAGCATTTAAGAGAATAGCACCAAATGTGGACTCCAAATCTTAAGGGTAGTAGTGCTGCCAATAAAAAATTTAGCTACAAAATAAACAAAATATTAAAGCAGTTTATTGTGTGTATTTATAATCATTTGGATCACCTGTTATCCTACACTTATTTACTTACCAGGTATGCATATGCAACACTTTTTTACATATTACCATGTAACCAAACAACTAATTAATTTAAGATTTTAAGATTCAGGGTGTTTGTAACTAATATGCCTTTTCCTAATGGTTCCTTTTAAGGAGTCGTAATTTGAATGCAGTTCACCCATTTTTTGATTTAACTCCACTACTAGACCAAGTATCTTGTGTTTGTTTTTTTAGGTATAAAAAGATAATGTTGGCCAAAAAACTATAAAAGATACATTTTGTGCAAGGCAAAAATACCTTACACAATAAGACCTTATTTATGATATATAATAGTGTTTTTTTTTTAATCCTCTTGTGAGTATTAATTATTTGAAAGTAATTACCTTATACATGTGTGTGTTTATAGTTTTGTTACATTACAGATCTTATGGACTTTAGCCTTCAGGGAGGAAGAATGTTTGTCAATAAATTAGTAGTTAAAATATGACAGAACATAATACTCTTTCTTCTTCTAAATATAGGAGCTAAATGATTAATTTACATATATTAAAAAATTAATTAAGGTAGTTATTTGTGACACATGTGTATTGATCTTCCTAAAATACCCCATTAAATTAACACTACCACTAATAGATGCCCCTTTTAATATGTGCAACCAATAGGTATTTGATAATAAAAAAAATTATAAATCTAAGAGATAAAGTAAATTGAGATTTTATATTTATGACGATAGGAAACCACTCAACTGACTCTTATACACTTAAACTCAGAGGAAATGATATAATAATTATACTCTATCCGATTAATAATATAAGTCACTATAATTAATTTATCAAAACTAACAAAGTAAGAAATGATAATTAATTCATTAAATGTCTTGAACTAATTTTTTTTTTAACTTTACCTTTATTAAATAAGGTTTTCAAAAGGAGAAAAAATAGTAAGTCACATTTAAATGTTAATTATATAAATAAAATTAACAAATAAACATTACACCATCGAAGTAACTGACACCATGTACCAAAAGGTATTATTAATCGGAAGAGTTTGCCATTTTCTGGGATGTGGACAAATCTTGGTTCATTTTCATTGAGAGTGGGGTGTGTATCAGAAGACAAGGTAGGATGGATACGGTTCAATAAATGTTAATTAATAGTTTAAAAAATAATTAATAAATATATGAAAATGACAAACGAAAGTGGGACCGAAAAGGCGAATAACAAGTTACAAAGAAAAAAAAAAAACCCATTACGAAATGACTTTTTTCGGGTACAGCTCTTGACTTGTCCCGTCAGGGTGCATGTGATGATGTAATATACGGGGGCGACATTTTGTAATGGTTTTTTTTTTTAAAAAAATCACATTTAAACCTATGGAATTTAAATTAAATTACGTAATTTAATTAAATTTAAATTCACATTTAAACTTATAGAATTTAAATATTAAATTTATTAAAATAATAATTAACATTACCTTGAACTTATACTTCAAACCCCATTGACCGTCAAGGCGACTTTTATGGGTTATTCTTGTCCTGGACCTCCTCCTCATCTAGAAATTGCTCTATGTCACTTAGAATGTGAATGTTGAAGGAAAAGTCCTTATTCTTGATCCCCTATAGCTAAACAAACATTTTTAGTAGGATTGCCTCCTATGGGGTTGTTTGTTGTAGCCAGTGTTGTCAAAAACTAGTGTAAAAATATAAAAATGTATGTTTTTACGTTTTCATTGGGATGTTTAGTGCTAAAACACAAGTAAACACTGTCCGAGTTAAAAACTAGTGTAGAAACATAGAAACTTACGTTTCTGCAGTCATTACTGTTTTTACTTAAAACCAAAAAAGAAAAAAAAAGGTGAAAGGGAACCTATGGATGGTGATGATTTTGACATTCCTAACTTTACACTAGTTTTTACTGTTTTTACCATTTGTGTGGCCAATGTTGTCAAAAACTAGTTTTATATATCTTTTAAATATGAAGTTTTTCATTGAGTAGTAATTTATGATTTTTTTTCCATGTTATATATATATAATTTTGAGCTATGACCTTAAGAAGTAAAAGGTAGAAACTTTACGTGTCGTGCCATGTCGTTTCTACGATTTACATTTCTACCACCCCTTCCGTGTCTACGTAGAAACTAGTTTTTTTGACAACATTAGATGTGGCTGCTTTGGGGTAAGTTGCTGTGGTGGGGTTGGGTCTTGCGATGGCATGGGGACATATCTACCTCTATACTACCTTTACCATAGCCCTTACCTATACTCCCCTGCAGAATATGTCTAGGGAATGATTAGCCCCCTTCCCATTACCTTTATCTCTCATGGAAGTTATAATAATTGCAGTTATATATGATTAAATAATTAAAAAAATATCAATGCTTATAACAAAATTAAAATATTTTTTTGGGGGGTGGGGGGGACAAGAAAAGAGTTAACTTTACTAATCTCAAGTGTCTAACTCTGCAAACACTTGAGCAAAACCCCAGATTTGAAGCAAAATCTTTCACATGGCACGCGAGAAACGAATTTCCCAAAAATGGTAAAATAAGGAGTGACAACATGTTAATGTATAGCATTGATATTTGTAGTTGTAGCGGTTTTACAAAAAACTGCTATAAATTTATAGAGTTTCTATATTCCGTAGCGATTATACATCAGAATTACTACAGATATATGACACTTTGTATTTTGTGACAGTTCTTGTCATTTAAACCGCTATAAAGCGACTACCACGAATGCGGCAATTCATATAACAAATCACTACAAATTTGGTGCCACACTTTATAGTGATTTATTTGTAAAAACCGCTACAAATGCTATTTTCTAACCAATGTACCATTTAGTGCGAGTTATACTGTTGTAAATTTATAGCAGGTTTGGTATAAACTACTACAAATTTTGATATTTTTATAGGTTTCATTCAATCATTACAAACTAACCGTTATGAATTGACAATTTTTTTTTTCTTTAGTGTTGGAAAGTGAAAATGTTAGTAATTTAAACAAAACATATCATATTATGTCCCTATAATACGAGGGGGAGTACATTATCTACATATTATATTGACATTGATTCTTTGTAATAAGAAAAATAAAGGGTGCGTACAAGAATCAAGAAGAGTGGATTGGGACTAGCCAAATACCTATTTTAATATAAATTATTACAGCATCATTTGATGCTTGAAGAGGAATTGTAGGGGCGAAAAGAAAATAACCTTAAAATACATTGATTACTCATTTGGGTCTATTCTTGTTCAAACAGTGCTAGCAACATGTACCACTACTACCTCATCCCTAAACAAGATTCCCATGTCACAGGTTGAATTCCCAACAAGGGTAAAAATAAATTAAAAAAAAAAAAGAAGAAGCAAGTACTTGCAAATATTATACGAACTCATGACCATTATTATTAATTCCACACACGGTCGAGATGGGCGCCGCCGTCTTTGCTACGGCTGAGTTTGTAGCCGCGACCGCATTATCGTTGCTGTTACCGGAAACAACATTGTCAGTAACAGTACTGTTATTATTGCCGCTTTCTCTAATAAGCTCGGTCGTCTTCTTGGTCTCCGGCGGGATCATCAGAACAAAATCCTCAAAGCAATCCTCCAAGCTCCTTATTTTCTCTTCAGGATACAGTGTTCCGATCTCCACATCACCTGGTCCATCTGGCTTGAAAATCTGACACCCTTTGATGAAGATATCGTGTGTAAACGACGCCACAACGCTCATAGGCTCAACTTTCTCTGCAATACACACATATAACAAACTCAGTTAATTAGGTATATATGTGTGGTGTCTATATATATATATATATATATATATATGTTTATGAAGAATTAACGGAGGGTAATATATAAGAGACGAAACCAGCAGCAACAGAAAGGAGGTGATCTTCGGAGATGAAGAGTCTGGGAATGGAGCGACCAATTTTGGATTCCCACGTGGAAGCGAGCTGGTTCATGTTGTAGAAGTTGGTGGGTGGTTGGAAATGGAGGCTCTTGTTTAGGGTTCTGATATCACTTGCAGCCTTCATCGTGAACTTCCCAATGTCGGCCCCACTAACAAAGTACGCTGCAAAACCAGTTTATCAATTACTATACATAATCATGTAACCAATCTGTGGCGTTTGAGTTTATCCAATGCTCTTGTACGTACGACGCAATATATGTGTGGTTGTTAACTAGTTATGCACGATGTTCTCAGAGTGGGCTGGCTAGTAAACCGGCCGAGGTATTAAATTAAATGTCAGTGGATCAATTTTAGAAAAAAAAAAACACTGAATGAGATTGATGCTCGGATCATTCTGGTTTATGATTGAACCGGCCAGTGCGACCCAGGTTTCATAACCCAAATTATGCAACTGACAAATCTGTCCCCTCATATCGATAACATGTCAAAAGGAAGGGACGTGATAATTAATTTCATATTAAATAAATAGCATATATAATGATAAATTTTAGTGTAGAAAACCACAATAGGTTTGAACTGTTAATCTTATCACATGCATGTTCGGACATGGACGTGGTGTTGAGTTTAATGTAGCATGTGGTTGCCAATTTCTCATGCCAGAGACAAATCTACCCCACACAAAAATGTACGGAAATTATGAGGTCACCAAAAGATAATGTATTGCAAAATAAGTGAATAATATGAAATGACGTTAATGTTACCGAAAATTGAAGATGAAATTGACTTCATGACCAATAAATTTTAATAATAAGTAAAGTATTATCCTCTTTTACACTAAAAGATATTAAAAGTGTTCAATTGTGGAATTTTTAGTTATTAACTCTTTTTGGAATTTTATAAGAATTTTCCTATATTAAAACCCCCTAGCAAGAAAATGGTTAGTCCTTGTTGTCCAAAAAAACAAAAACAAAAAAAAGCACGCCACGCGCCTCTCATAGGACAATGGTGAGTCCATCTTTGTAGGGTACTAGGGTAGGATTCTCTATGCATAATTTACTCTGTAAGAGGGCCCAAGTAATAGAAAAATTTTTAAAAAAGGCTCAAGATTATAAAAATACCAGAAAATACTTTAAAATCTTTTCTGGTATAAATTCATTACAACTTTAGTTGTTAACGCGGGGTTGATATAGTTATTAATGGAGCTGATATAGTTATGAATGAGGCTGATATAATTATTAACAGTTTAATGAATTTATACTAGAAAAGGCTCTGAGCCTTCTTCTGATATTTTCAGATTCTTGAAGCTCTTTTTGAAATTTTTTCCGTTGCTTGATTTTCCCTTATTTTTTTATATGGGACACCTGTCTCTATCTTTTTTTTGGTCAGGACCCATGTCTTAACTCTTGGTGAGACTTTAATATTATAATAATAATTTCCTAGCAGCTGCCGGCATGGTCCCCCAGGCAGGCTATAAATAATATAGGTATGGGACCCATGCCCTTGTTGTGAGGCACGCAACGCACCTCTCATAGGACCATGGTAAGTTTAAAGGACATCTTGTAGGGTAGTATTCTGCTGTGCGTAATTTATTTTTGGAAAAATGTATGTCAGGGCCTAAGTCTAAGGTATAAAATAATTTTAAAAATTGCTCAAGAAATATTCACATGCTAGAAAAGGCCCTAGGGTCTTTTTTGACATTATTTCAAAAAAAATTATATGAATATAGTTGTTAATGGCTAATGATGTAGTTGTTAATAGCTAGTGATATAGTTGTTAATTAGATTGATTTAGTTGTTAACAAGAACTGATATAATTGTTAACCGCTACTGATATAGTTGCTAACGATTTTTAAAATAATACCAAAAAAGGCCGACATATGAATGTTTTTTGAGATTTTTTAAAAATTATTTTATTACCTTAGACACTGACATAAATTTTCCCTTTATTTTTCTTATATGGGGTCCATGTCTCTTCTCTTGGATTTGTCTGCTGTGCAGATCATGCTGGCTGCATGATAAGACACCGTAGATAAAGACAACTTCTTCTATATGTAGAGTTTAAGCTCTGAAATTTTAAAAGCCGCATTTAAATTTTTTCTCTCGTAAGCGAGAGTGGGTCTATAGATAGAGTATGTATTCAAAATCGAAGCGAAGCTAACCTTTGACGGTGCCATCACCGTAGATATGCAGTTGATCCAAGGGTGGAGGGCTCTTGGAAGGGTGGCAGTTATCGTAGTAAGGCCAAGAAGCAATGGAGTTGCAGCAGATGAAAGTGTAGGGGATCCCAGCCTTCTCCACCACGCGCCTCACCAGACGCTTCTGTTTGTACATCCCCAAACCCGGCTCCACCGGGTCTGCTCGGTCCACATCGTGCCCGAATTCCGAGGGCATAAACCTCTGCCGCGTGTACAAAACTTACGTTTATTATTACTATATATTCAATGCATTGAGCCGCTTTAATATATTCCAAGGGAAAATAATAAAAAATAGAAGATTCACTTCTTTGGTCGAATAACAAAACATCCATATTCTATTTTAATTTTTCTCACATGTGATTCTTACTATTCTCTTTCTGACTCAGTTGAGTAACGAAAAAAAAAAAAAAAAATCATATTAAATTTTTGATATATTGTGCTAAGTGCTAACATTATATTTCAAGTTGTTTGGTACCACATGCAATTTATACATGCACGGAAGTTCTCAACTATATAGAGTAGCATCTAAAATTTTACAGCAAGGGCTTGGACCACCACTAGATTCTTATTTATTTTTATCATTCAAATTTCAAATTTATACTGACTTCTTCCAATATTAAATATAGAAAAATGTTTTAAATATAAGGCAAGAAAGTGGTAGTAAATTAAAGGATCTGTTAGAAAGGAATTGGCAAGTTCAACTTAGACACATTCCTAGGGACATCAACCGAGTAGCTGACGCCCTTGCAAAGATGGGAATATCAAAGTCATCAATTTGGAATGTTTGCCTTATATATCTCCGATGATGAGTTGAACAAGAGATTTTGGGATTAATTTCTCCTTCTATGTAACTTTTCCTTTTATTGTCTGGCTTTCGCCTCATCTTTAATATATATAAAAAAAGTTAATTTCTTTTTCGAAATATTGCCCCTATGTAATAACACCAAATTGTTGGCATGATGTGGTCATTAACTAATTTTAATTACGAAAATAGTTAACTTGGCTTTATAATTAGTACATGAAGGAATATAATGCAGACAGACTCAATATCTACTTCATCTATAATTTGATGTCAATTTTGATAATTAATGTTATATTTGAATTTAAATTTCAATGTATAATATAAGTTAATGATATTTAAAATTAGTAATTTCCTGCCAAGTTAAGAATGGAATCCTAAATTTTGATTAAACTTGCAATTAATGCTTCCCCCATCAAACCCACTCTAAGTTGGTAGTGTAATTATTAATAGATGGATATTAATCCCTAGGAAATATTTGGTAAAATAGTAAAAGATCAACACCCTTAGATGTCAATCTCATGGTCATGTGGCAGAAAAATATGGGGTCTCTCTAAACATATGGGGAGTTTTAATCACCACTAAAAAATTTACTTAAAAAATTATATTTTTAAAGAAAATATATTGAGACTCGCCTGACACTGACACATGCAAGTTTTATCATTCGTCTTTACTCTTTTTTTTATATATATATATTTATATAAAGCTGACTTTTCAGACTTGAAAAATGGTTTAATAATACTCTGAATAATCACAAAGTGTGTGTTAATTAGCGTAAGATGAAGGCACTAATATTTGATTATTTGACGACATTCACAAAACTCAAGAATATATATAATAATGTTCATCCTTTGAGGTGAAAAAGAGCAAGGAATAGTTTGTCAAAAATATCTTTATTATTATATTGCACAGATTTATTTATTTTTTTCCCTCTCGTCTTAAAAAGTTCCAAGAAAGAGCTGCACACACACACACACACGTCCAAATTAAGAACCCAGTGAAAAACTGAGAACTAATGACACATCTAACTTTCCAGCTTGTATTAATGCAAAAATATTAATAAAATTAGAACAATATGTACTAATTTACCTAACATCACTAGAAATAGTTATCTGTTTACATGTACGGACTACGTAAATTATACTCAAGTCACTTTACTTTCTAACATGTTTCACTATAATTAAGAAAAATCTTGTAGCTAGTTTTATTAGTTTTATCTTAAAATTTATGAACTTTTTTAACTTTAACCCTTTAATTGAAATTGTACACTTATCTAACAAATCTAATTAATGAGGTGACTTGTATTCAGCACAAAAAATACATTATTTTTTATCTTGTAAATAGGACCAGATGCATACTACTGTTCATGATTTATGAATAGTTAGTAACCTGCGTGACGGTCTAATTAATGAAGAGGATGTTAAGATGTAACGTAACTAACCTTAATGGTTTTAACAGACTTCATGGCTTCCACCAAGACGAGTTGGTCCAGCAAGTTTCTGGCTCCCACAGCTGATATCACTATGTCAATCTCATAATCTCTTAGAATCTTCTCCATTGATTCCTGCTCATTTATCACCCCCTATATATATATATATATATGTATGTATGTATAAACACGTAAACCAAACAAAGATACATTAGCCTTCATTCAGCTTCAAAACAAAATATTTCAAAAACTTGACAAAGTACTAAGAGTGAAATGCATGGTGTTTAGCAGCATTGTGTTCTATGTGTGTGTGTGTGTCTATATTATGAGATGATGAGAAAGTCAGCAATGTGTATTTTACATAAATGGCGACGGCGCCTTTCTCTTGGAGGCCCTTCATGACGGCGGACTTGGACTGGCTGACGGGTCCCGGGCGGACGAGCACATAGGTGGCGTACCCGGCAGCAATGCTTGCCTCCGCCACAAAATGACCGATGAAGCCGGTGGCACCGGCGATGAGGACTCGGTCCTTCTTGGCAACGACGGGGACCTTGGTGGGGGAGACAGTCATCATGATGACAACAACGATAGGCTATTAGCTAGGTCTTAGGTCTCAGTACACACACACTGAAAAAAAAAAAACAACAAACAAACCACAGACGAATAAGAAGAGGGTCACAAAGAGTAGTGCATGAGAATGTGAGCTGATTGGTGAGGGTTTATATAGGGCAGACGCATATATGTATAGAAGAAGAAACAGAGAGGGAAACAAAAATAAAAAATTAAACGTTGTGTGTTGTTGTGTTGTGTGTGTTCTTCCATCCTTTTCTTTGTTTGATAAGCATCATTTTCTCTTTCAAACTAAAATAAAAATATATATATATATATAAGTTTCTCATTGAATTTTAAAAAAAATGATAGAAGAAGGACCTAAGAAAAAGCACCTAATGTGGATTGGTGTGGAAACGTCAAAATGTAGCTACTTTTCCACCAAATGTTCTATAATTAAAAAAGCAATTAATTAAATAGAAACTTTATATATATATATATATATATATATATATATATATATATATATATATATAATTTTGAGCTCTAACCTTAAGTAGTAAAAAGTAGAAACTTTACGTGTCGTGTCATGTTGTTTCTACGATTTATATTTCTACCATCCCTTCCGTGTCTACGTAGAAATTTGTTTTTTTTTACAACATTAGTTGTGGCTGCTTTGGGGTAAATTGCTGTGGTGGGGTTGGGTCTTGGGATGTCACGGGGACATATCCACCTCTGTACTACCTTTACCACAGCCCTTACCTCTACCCCCCCCCCCCCCAACACACACACACACACACACAATATGTCTAGGGGACTATCAGCCCCTTCCCATTACCTTTATCTCTCATGGAAGTCGTAATAATTGCAGTTATATATGATTAAATAATTAAAAAAATATCAATGTTTATAACAAAATTAAAATATTTTTTTTTTCCGGGGGACAAAAGAAAGAGTTAACTTTACTAATCTCAAGTGTCTAACTCTGTAAACACTTGAGCAAAACCCCAGATTTGAAGCAAAACCTTTGACAAGGGACACGAGAAACAAATTTCCCAAAAATGGTAAAATACGAATTTCCCAAAAATGATAAAATGAGGAGTGACGACGTGTTAACGTATAGCATTGATATTTGTAGTTGTAGCGGTTTTACAAAAAACCGCTATAAATTTATAGACTCTCTATATTCTGTAGTTATTATATATCGAAATTGCTACAGATATATGGCACTTTGCATTCTGTAAGAGTTCTTGTCATTTAAACCACTATAAAGCAACTGTCATAAATGTGGCATTTCATAAGACAAATCAATAACTGCAAATTTGGTGCCACATTTTGTTGTGATTTATTTGTAAAAACCACTATAAATGTGGTTTTCTAACCAATGTACCATTTAGTGCGAGTTATATTGTTGTAAATTTGTTGCAGGTTTGGGGATAAACTACTACTACAAATCTTGATATTTTTATAGGTTTGATTCAATCATTACAAACTAACTACCGTTATGAATTGACAGTTTTTGTTTTTTTTAGTGTTGGAAAGTGAAAATATTAGTAATTTTTTAAAAAAAAACATATCATATTATGTCCTTATAATACGAGAGGGAGTACATTATCTAAATATTATGTTGACACTGATTCTTTGTAATAAGAAAAATAAAGGGTGCGTACAAGAATCAAGAAGAGTGGATTGGGACTAGCCGAATACCTATTTTAATATAAATTATTACAGCATCAATTGATACATGAAGAGGAATTGTAGGGGCGAAAAGAAAATAACATTAAAATACATTGATTACTCATTTGGGTCTATTCTTGTTCAAACAGTGCTAGCAACATGTACCACTACTACCTCATCCCCAAACAAGATTCCCATGTCACAGGTTGAATTCCCAACAAGGGTAAAAATAAATTTAAAAAAAAGAAAAAGAAAAGAAGAAGCAAGTACTTGTAAATATTATACGAACTCATGATCATGATTATAAATTTAACACATGGTCGAGATGGGCGCCGCCGTCTTTGCTACGGCTGAGTTTGTGGCTGCGACCGCATTATCGTCGCTGTTACCGGAAACAACATTGTCAGTAACAGTACTGTTATTATTGCCGCTTTCTCTAATAAGCTCGGTCGTCTTCTTGGTCTCCGGCGGGATCATCAGAACAAAATCCTCAAAGCAATCCTCCAAGCTCCTTATTTTCTCTTCAGGATACAGTGTTCCGATCTCCACATCACCTGGTCCATCTGGCTTGAAAATCTGACACCCTTTGATGAAGATATCGTGTGTAAACGACGCCACAACGCTCATAGGCTCAACTTTCTCTGCAATACACACATATAACAAACTCAGTTAATTAGGTATATATGTGTGGTGTCTATATATATATATATATATATATGTTTATGAAGAATTAACGGAGGGTAATATATAAGAGACGAAACCAGCAGCAACAGAAAGGAGGTGATCTTCGGAGATGAATAGTCTGGGAATGGAGCGACCAATTTTGGATTCCCACGTGGAAGCGAGCTGGTTCATGTTGTAGAAGTTGGTGGGTGGTTGGAAATGGAGGCTCTTGTTTAGGGTTCTGATATCACTTGCAGCCTTCATCGTGAACTTCCCAATGTCGGCCCCACTAACAAAGTACGCTGCAAAACCAGTTTATCAATTACTATACATAATCATGTAACCAATCTGTGGTTGTTAACTAGTTATGCACGATGTTCTCAGAGTGGGCTGGCTAGTGAACCGGCTGAGGTATTAAATTAAATGTCAATGGATCAAATTATAGTCAAAACAAATCTATCCTAAAGGAAATCGGTGAAAAAAATAAAAATTTTAATATAAAAAATCAATTTTAGATTAAGAAAAAAAACACGGAATGAGATTAACACTCAGAGCATATTGGTTTACGACTGAACCAGCCAGTCCGACTCACGTTTCATAACCCTAGTTATGCAACTGACAAATCTGCCCCCTCATATCAATAACATGTCCAAAGGAAGGGACGTGATAATTAATTTCATATTTAATAAATAGCATATATAATAATAAATTTTAGTGTAGAAAACCACAATAGATTTGAACTATTAATCTTATCACATGCATATTGTTTGGACATGGACATCGTGTTGAGTTTAATGTAGCATGTGGTTGCCAATTTCTCATGCAACAGAGACAAATCTACCCCACACAAAAAATGTACGGAAATTATGAGGTCACCAAAAGATAATGTATTGCAAAAAAAGTGAATAATATGAAATGAGGTTAATGTTACCGAAAATTGAAGATGAAATTGACTTAATTACCAATAAATTTTAATGATAAGTATTATCCTCTTTTACACTAAAAGATATTAAAAGTGTTCAATTGTGATTGGGAATTTTTAGTTATTAATTCTTTTTGGAATTTTATAAGAATTTTCCTATATTAAAACCCCCTAGTAAAAAAATGGTAAGTCCTTGTTGCCCAAAAAAAAAAAAAAAGCGCACGCCACGCGTCTCTCATAGGACAATGGTGAGTCCATCTTTGTAGGGTACTACTAGGGTAGGATTCTCGGTGCATAATTTATTTTTTTATATAGGACACTGTCTCTATCTTTTTTTTTGGTCAGAGGGACCCATGTCTTAACTCTTGGTACTGCCGGCATGGTACCCCAGGCAGGCACTGAATAATAAGGAAAATTGATTTCAGGGCCTAAGTTAGTAAAATAATTACAAAAAAGACCCAAGAAACATTCACATGCCAGAAAAGGGCATTTTCTAACATTTTTTCAAAAATCGTTAGCAACTATATCTGTAGCGTTTAACAACTATATCAGTCCCCGTTAACAACTAAATCAGTCTAATTAACAACTACATTTTAACAACTACATCTGTAGCAATTAACAACTACATCAGTAGCAATTAGCAACTATATCTGTACACTTTTTTTTGAAAAAATTCCAGAAAGTATGTGAATGTTTCTTGGGCCTTTTTTGTAATTATTTTTCTAGCTTGGGCACTGAAATCAATTTTCCCTAAATAATATAGGTATGGGACCCATGCCCTTGTTGTGAGGCACGCCACGCGCCTCTCATAGGATAGTATTCTGCTGTGCGTAATTTATTTTTGGGAAAATTGATTTCAGTTCCCAAGCTAGTAAAATAATTATAAAAAGGCCCAAGAAACATTCACATGCCAGGGTCTTTTCTGGCATTTTTTTAAAAAGCGTTAGCAACTATATCAGTAGCGTTTAACAACTATATCAGTCCCCGTTAACAACTAAATCAGTTTAATTAACAACTACATTTTAACAACTACATTTGTAGCAATTAACAACTACATCAGTAGCAATTAGCAACTATATCTGTACATTTTTTTTTTTGAAAAAATGCCAGAAAAGGCCCTAACATGTGAATGTTTCTTGAGTCTTTTTTATAATTATTTTACTAGCTTGGGCCCTGAAATCAATTTTCCCTTTATTTTTCTTATATCGGATCCATCGTCCATGTCTAATCTCTTGGATTCATTGTCTGCTGTGCAGATCATTCTGGCTGCATGATACGACACCGTAGATAAAGTCAACTTCTTCTATATGTAAAGTTGGAAAAATGTTTTAAGCTCTGAAATTTTAAAAGCCGCATTTAAATTTTTTCTCTCGTAAGCGAGAGTGGGTCTATAGATAGAGTATGTATTCAAAATCGAAGCGAAGCTAACCTTTGACGGTGCCATCACCGTAGATATGCAGTTGATCCAAGGGTGGAGGGCTCTTGGAAGGGTGGCAGTTATCGTAGTAAGGCCAAGAAGCAATGGAGTTGCAGCAGATGAAAGTGTAGGGGATCCCAGCCTTCTCCACCACGCGCCTCACCAGACGCTTCTGTTTGTACATCCCCAAACCCGGCTCCACCGGGTCTGCTCGGTCCACATCGTGCCCGAATTCCGAGGGCATAAACCTCTGCCGCGTGTACAAAACTTACGTTTATTTTTTTTTTGCTCAGGAAAAACTTACGTTTATTATCACTATATATTTAATGAATTACTTACTACTCGCATGCATTGAGCCACTTTAATATATTCCGAGGGCATAAACCTCTGCCACGTGTACAAAACTTATGTTTATTAGATTCACTTCTTTCGTTGAATAACAAAACATCCATATTCTATTTTAATTTTTCTCACATGTGATTCTTACTATTCTTTTTTTGACTCAGTTGAGTAACCAAAAAAAAATCATATTAAATTTTTGATATATTGTGCTAAGTGCTAACATTATATTTCAAGTTGTTTGGTACCACATGCAATTTATACATGCACGGAAGTTCTCAACTATATAGAGTAGTATCTAACAATGTATAGCAAGGGCTTGGACCGCCACTAGATTCTTATTTATTTTTATCATTTAAATTTCAAATTTATACTGACTTCTTCCAATATTAAATATAGAAAAAGGTTATAAATCTCCGGTTTTAAATATAAGGCGAGAGAGTGGTAGTAGTTATTTTCTTTTTCCAAATATTGCCCCTATTAATAACACCAAATTGTTGGCATGATGTGGTCATTAACTAATTTTAATTACGAAAATAGTTAACTTGGCTTTATAATTAGGACATAAAGGAATATAATGCAGACAGACTCAATATCTACTTCATCTATAATTTGATGTCAAGTTTGATAATTAATGTTATATTTGAATTTAACTTTCAGTATATAATATAAGTTAATGATATTCAAAATTAGTACTCCCTCTAGTTATTATTATAAGGCACTAACCACCATTTCTCAGAAACTAAGAAATGGAAGTTAAATCATCAAATTGGTTTAAAAATAATAAATATTTCCAATTTTACCCCTACTTTAATGATGTGAATTTAAAGAGTTAGTTAAAAATAAGAGTATAATTGGAAAATAGTAGTAAATGGGTTGGTTAAAGGTAGTTGGTGCTTTATAATAAGGACCAAAATATTTTGGTAGTTGGTGCCTTATAATAAGAACTAGAGAAAGTAATTTCCTGCCAATTTAAGAATGGAATCCTAAATTTTGATTAAACTTGCAATTAATGCTTCCCCCATCAAACCCACTCTAAGTTGGTAGTGTAATTATTAATAGATGGATATTAATCCCTAGGAAATATTTGGTAAAATAGTAAAAGATCAACACCCTTAGATGTCAATCTCATGGTCATGTGGCAGAAAAATATGGGGTCTCTCTAAACATATGGGGAGTTTTAATCACCACTAAAAAAATTTACTTAAAAAATTCTTCTCAGACTTGAAAAATGGTTTAATAATACTTTGAATAATCACAAAGTCTGTCTTAATTAGCGTAAGATGAAGGAAAACTAATCTTTGATTATTTGACGACATTCACAAAACTCAAGAATATATATAATAATGTTCATCCTTTGAGGTAAAAAAGAGCAAGGAATAGTTTGTCAAAAATATCTTTATCATTATATTGCACAGATTTATTTTTTATTTGTTTTCCCTCTCGTCTAAAAAAGTTCCAAGAAAGAGCTGCACACACACACACACACGTCCAAATTAAGAACCCAGTGAAAAACTGAGAACTAATGACACATATCTAACTTTCCAGCTTGTATAAGACTGTCTGTTGGCCCATGCCATGTAGTATACTTAGCCATATAATACTAGTAATTAATTATCTATCTCCCTTACTTACTAAAGGACAATCCAATTAATAAAATTAGAGCAATATGTACTAATTTACCTAACATCACTAGAAATAGTTATCTGTTTACGTGTACGGACTACGTAAATTATACTCAAGTCACTTTACTTTCTAACATGTTTCACTATAATTAAGAAAAATCTTGTAGCTAGTTTTATTAGTTTTATCTTAAAATTTATGAACTTTTTTAACTTTAACCCTTTAATTGAAATTGTACACTTATCTAACAAATCTAATTAATGAGGTGACTTGTATTCAGCACAAAAAATACATTATTTTTTATCTTGTAAATAGGACCAGATGCATACTACTGTTCATGATTTATGAATAGTTAGTAACCTGCGTGACGGTCTAATTAATGAAGAGGATGTTAAGATGTAACGTACGTAACTAACCTTGATGGTTTTAACAGACTTCATGGCTTCCACCAAGACGAGTTGGTCCAGCAAGTTTCTGGCTCCCACAGCTGATATCACTATGTCAATCTCATAATCTCTTAGAATCTTCTCCATTGATTCCTGCTCATTTATCACCCCCTATATATATATATATATATATGTATGTATGTATGTATGTATAAACACGTAAACCAAACAAAGATACATTAGCCTTCATTCAGCTTCAAAACAAAATATTTCAAAAACTTGACAAAGTACTAAGAGTGAAATGCATGGTGTTTAGCAGCATTGTGTTCTATGTGTGTGTGTGTCTATATTATGAGATGATGAGAAAGTCAACAATGTGTATTTTACATAAATGGCGACGGCGCCTTTCTCTTGGAGGCCCTTCATCACGGCGGACTTGGACTGGCTGACGGGTCCCGGGCGGACGAGCACATAGGTGGCGTACCCGGCAGCAATGCTTGCCTCCGCCACAAAATGACCGATGAAGCCGGTGGCACCGGCGATGAGGACTCGGTCCTTCTTGGCAACGACGGGGACCTTGGTGGGGGAGACAGTCATGATGACAACAACGATAGGCTATTAGCTAGGTCTTAGGTCTCAGTACACACACTGAAAAAAAAAAAAACAAACAAACCACAGACGAATAAGAAGAGGGTCACAAAGAGTAGTGCATGAGAATGTGAGCTGATTGGTGAGGGTTTATATAGGGCAGACGCATATATGTATAGAAGAAGAAACAGAGAGGGAAACAAAAATAAAAAAATTAAACGTTGTGTCTTGTTGTGTTGTGTGTGTGGGTGTGTGGAAACGTCAAAATGCAGCTACCTTTCAACTAAATGTTCTATAATTGAAAAAGTAATTAATTAAATGGGTGTGGTATGGGTCTATAACAATCAGAGTGTTTCGTATTTGAAGTTTAGTTTGGGAATGTCGTTAAGCATTATGCAGATATGTTTGACCGATAGCTAGAACCTCGTGTGTCTCTGAAAAGGCAGGTAAGCATTGTACGTTTTTTGTTTTTCTTGGAAAAATAACAGTAAGGTCCAATTAAAAAAATAACATCTCAAAAGCCATATTGCTTGACAAATGAAAGAGTAATTATTAACAAATGGAATAAATACATTAATAAGTTTTAAAAATTTTCTAATATTATTTTTTAATTGAAACTTTAATATCATTTTCCTTCCCCCCCCCCCTCCCTGTTTTTTGGTTGGTCAAAATTGTCCACAGTTCCTAATTGTATTACATTTATCCATAAAGTCTCTTGGAGATTATTTAATCATCTCAATTATTTTACGTACACTCTTTGTCTTTAATTAAATGAGTTGTTTATTATTAATTACACCCTAACTCCCGTCATAAATGTAAGATCTGCTGAGTGGTTTGCTTTGTTGAAAATGTTTCGTCAAATTATATTTGTTGTTTTCTGTTAATCAAGGTATGCCTTCTTTTATTAAGTTTTGTTACTTTTTTTCACCGTGGTTAGCCTTCCTAAAGTGTTGTTAAAAACTATTATTCTATCATAGTAGTATGTTAAAAAATTTAAAGAAAATAGTTTTTTTCTAATATTTTTTTTCAATCTTTAACATAAAATCCATTCTATAGTTTAATTTTTTACTAAAGTGAGTCTTATATTAAGAATCAAGTAGTATCATGATAGACATTTTATATGCAATATTGTTCTTTTCTATTATTTTTAGCTTTTGAGATGACAAGTTTCACTTTTTTTCTATTATGGTAGAGCTTTGATCGGTTTCTTATTTTCTATTAAAGTAGAGAGTTCATTGGTTTGATAAATATTTTTTAATTGGCTTTTAAATATTTAACCATGACAATCTTTATAGTTTAGGTTTTAATTCTTTATTAACATGGAAGGGTAATTAAATAATAATTAAAATGTGATTTAGAATTTAGAGAGTTACAAAATTTTATCTCCCAAGTTTATAATTTTTCCCCAAATTGCGAATACTAAATAGGGTTTTCATCGATGGGTAATTTTCACTTTTCAATCCAAATGATTAAAGGGGTATATAAGAAAACAAGCACACATGTTTATTACAAATTATTAACTTAACTAATTTTTGTAATATTTGTAAATTCATTATTTAACTTCTACATTTAGAATCAAACGAAGTAATTTACTCATATGATCTTATTTATAATTCATTTTTTTAATAAGTTTTACATTAATTGAGAAAAATCTTAAACCTTATCGATCAACGTTGTTTTAAAATTTAACAGCTTTTCGATTTTATGATATTGGTGAATGTTGGCTTTTAGGGGTAGGTGGCCGCCTCCTAATGTATTTACAGGAGCTTCTTTTTCGTATAATTCCGTATTCATTAATGATAATGCTCTATTAATTAACAATTTTACATCAAATACGAAAAGGAGAAAGGCAATAATACACATGAAGTTTGTCACTAGGAGCGTCTAGCACCACGAAGTTTTTTCAGGATAAAAAATATACACGATGTTATGTTTTTGGAGCAAAAATACCATGAGCCGTTAGTTGACCAGGCGTTGACCGTTAAGTCTAACGGAAATGGACAGTAACTCCACTAAAATTATCATTTTGCCCCTAGTTTTAAATAATGTTTTTTTTTAAAAAAACAATAAAATAACCCCACCACCGGCCACACTATCGCCGGCCGCCCACACCACCACCAGCGACCTCCTCCGGCGATTTTTTTTTTTTAAAAAATAAGGTTTTTTTTAAAAAAAAAATCAAGGGGAGTCCGGTGGGCCCCACCACCACCAGCGGCCGTCCTTCCCACCGCCGGCTACCGTTGGCGACTGGTGTTGGATAGACAGCGTTGACCAAGTAATTTTTCTCTGATAAATGTTGGCATTCATTTGACATTAGTAAATTATAGGAAATGTGAAATAAAGACTGAAATTAATGTAATTAAAGTGAGGATGTCAGAGGTTTACCTTCAGGTGGATGGGGGAAGTTCATATCTGGAGTCTCGATCGCATTTCAGAAGATACGAGCATCATGTGTAGTACCCTCCCACCCTGCCAACACAAAAGTAAAACACATATCCCAATCACAGACAACCATGATATTCTATGTTGGATATCACTTTCTTCCAATATATTTGTCTTGCTTTGATTGGCTTACGCTTCACCCCTCTTTCTCTTCCCAATGCTTGCCGAACCACTAGGTGCACTGGGTTGGGTGTTAGATATCAAGTTCATGCCTTATAAATCTGATGGCACTTGAACACTACTAGTATTAGCACCTTCAAGCTCTTCCTCACTGTCACCTGACCCTTCTTCTAGGTCTATCTGCAGTCGATACACACCGTCTTCATTATCACCAAGTGACACCAACTTAGTTGATGATGGACATACATTGTCTTCTGCCGATGCTAGAACATCCCTAAATATTACTTGCAATTCTCTGGTAAAGTTCATACCTTTATACCTATATTTTCCATATGTCTTATTCTCTTGCATGCAAAAAATCAACCAAAATCAAATTTATCTAAAATAATGCTAATAGTGATAACAAAATACATATTAGAAGTTTGGTACCTTTATTTTCCTCTCCCACCACTCATCTTTTGCGACCACTCCTGATGCTTTAGTGAGTTTATGTTTAGTTTAGTTTTCCCTTTTTTGTTTGCTTATTAACCTGTGTAGATATGTGAATGTTATTGTGTTCGTCTAATCCTATTAGTTAGATGGTTTAATATGTGAATAGAAGTATATATTTCCATCCTTTGTCCTGCATCAGAGGAGCATGTCTTAGTTCTATGCATGTCTGATAATTCAACTGTTATTATATTCTTAGCTAGTTTTGTTATAGTAGTAGTGGTTAGACATTGTTATTAGTAAGTTAGTATGTTAGTTCTATACAAATCTACATCTTCCTTAAATAAAATGTTGAAACTTGATCGAGTGAATTTGATTAGTGTTTGAGGTTCATATCAAGCAGAAATTCTCTGATTTCTGTTAGTAAGATGGCTGAAATTCATAATTAATAGTTGTTTTCAATTCTGATTCACAGAGAAGAACGGAACAAGCACAGGAGATAGGGATAAAGAATGATTTCCCGCATAGGGCTTCTCGCAGCGGATATGAAACGGCCGAAAAAGAATTGATGGAGGCCAAGCAGAAGAGATTGGAAGAAGAAGCTGAATCCAATCCTTCTGTGATAGTTGATCAGCCACCATCCCTAATACGTCGCAAGGATTTGTGGTTGTATATTCGGCAATAGCCAAGCGACGCCTACATGAGTGAAGAAACTCTTCTAGTTGCTGAAAGAATTGTAAGTATCTTTGTTGTTATTTTTTAGTTATTAAACATGTTTCAATATTAAGCTTCTCATTATCTATATATTACAGAAGATCTTAAAAAGAAAAAAAAAAGAGGGATCTTTTGTGTCGGGCGGGAGGAATGATGTTCTGACCGTTGACTGGAAAATTGGATCACTCAGGGCATGTAAGGGAGATCGAAGGACGGGTAGACTTAAAGGAATACTTTGGTAAATCCAAATGCCATAAACAAAGTATGGTTACTCGGGAAGAGATGGAACAAATGTTGGCTAAATTAAATGAGGAGGTAGCGGCCAAAGAAGCTTCATTCAAAGCAATGTTTGAATCCCAGATGAGGAAGATGAAGGAGGAAATGAATCAAATGAAGATGCTTTTTAGCTCTCGTCCAGAGACCAGTGTTCCCTTGACACATACACCTGCACCTATGCAGCATAGCACTAAAAGGAGTTGCATTATTGGACAGTTAGAGCAACCTTGTGACCTGTACGTGGCAGAACCTCATAGACAATTAGTTGTTAAAGGGACTGTCCACAACTTGGGATCAATTGTACACCACAAACAAATGGTTGATGATAAAGTTAGAGTGTCAGTGGAAAAGGTGATCATTGATGCACCTCTCCCTCTCCCAACTAATCAGTTGAAGCGTGTGAGTGATATCAAGAGAACCTTCATCTCTTGGGCAGTGAAGCTTGTACATGTCTCTACTCCTCCTGAAGTTTCATCCCCTCGTCTAGCTCCATCCCCTCGTCAAGCTCCATCCCCTCCTCAAGCTCTATCCCTTCTTAAAGCTCCATCTCCTACTGCTAAGTTGAATGTCAGGGAAAAAAATATCCTATATGGTATCTAAATAAGATTTTAAGGAAAATTGTGGCCTATCAATGAAGTACTAGGGGTCCCTCATCCTCAACCAGTTTATATTGACACTGATGATATAAAGTCCCTACTACTTCTTTGAGAGGAGCTTACATCAACAATTGTTCAAATATTTTTTACGTAAGTATCTTCTTCTATGAGTACATAATTTAAATGCATCGTTTAGACACACATACATATATACTAATTCCTTGATCGATGTCATTATTGTAGGTTCATGCATCAAGAATTGGATCAATAGGGTAGAATCAATGATTTTGGATTCTTATGCCCAGTATATGCAAGTACAACCTCCAAGGACGAAAGATAACAATACATACCAACGAGGTTGTGTGAAGTGAGAAGGAAGGTGTGCTTATTTCTATATTACCATAGGTACATATCACAATCGATCTCTTGTTGTAATTCACTTAATTCTGCGTAATATATCACTGAGTACTTTACTGTTGTGAATTTTCAGTCACCATTGGCAGTTGGTCATCATGTGCATGGAGGCGCATACGGTGATCTTCTTATGCTCCACTCACAGCAAACCAGGGGCTATGTTGTTGTTGACCATCAACAAGTAAGCATGCCATTTTGATTCTCTTGTCTGAAATCTCTGATGTGAATTTTCAACGAACATTATTGATAAATTTGTGATTTTGATGATAGTGCCATAAGGGCCTTTCAAATCTAGGTAATCAAAAAGCATACGTATGATATCAAAGATCCTAAATGGGTCACACCAAAGGTTAGTACATATTTGGACACTGGCACACTGCCTTGTGAAGGTGGTCAATAAGCTATATATGCTCGATCTTATATATATTTTTTGTTCTTTTTAGACCCGTTGGCAACCAACGGGGTCCAACTTATGTGGCCTGTACATCATGAAACACATATATGATATTATCACGCAACAAAAGACTAAACTCACTGCAAAGGTAAATATATTTGATGTTATATATTATGGCTGAATTCAGTTTTTGGCTTAATGTTACATATGAAATATGCACGCAAATTAATTCAGTTTTTGTCTTTGATGTTATAGAGGTTTGCCTGTGCTAATCTCTTTTCTGATGATGAAGTAAAGCACATACACAGTGTGTTTTGTCAACATCTTACTGACCTCTTAAAAGTAAATACAACAATTACAGTATTAAATTCATTTGTAAATATATGCTTGTAGAGCAAAAATTGTAATTACAATACTAAATTCATTTGTAAATTCATTCTGTAAATGAACAATTGTACAATTTGTATAATTCAATATATAATAAATTTGTTTATTTTTTCGAACAATTTTCTTAACTTGTGTCAATTTTGGGTTTCTGAATGCATTGGATGATGGATATTGCTTGAAATTTGAGGTTTGGAATGTTGTAAATGAGCAGTAAGAGATTCTGAAAAGTATTCGTGACTTTTAGGACCATATATTTATTAAAGATACGACCTTAAAGGTCTTTGTTTTTTTTTAAAAAATAAGCCTAGATTTTAGAACCGTATGTTTGTTATATCTCCGGTCTTAAACTTCTTATAAAATATGGTGACACTTTTAGGACCATATATTTATTAAAGACAAGGTCCTAAAGGTCTTTGTTTTTTTTTTAAAAAAAAAATAAGCCTAGATTGAGAAGAAAGTAAAGTAACGACGGGTTTAAATAGAGAACCTATCCTGAACAATGTGAAACACGGGAAACGTTTACGAGGAGACACATAGTTCATCAGAATACGAGGAGACACCTAGTTGAGAAGTTTATATGGAAGCCGAAGAGACTCTGAATCATTCATTTGAACAGAGTGTAAGGATACGACTCTGCTATCTCTCATTTGAAAAGAATGAACTTTTAATACCGAATATTGTAAGAGATCCGTTCTTAAAAGTATTAATTTTAAGAAAAAAATTCTTACTTTCAAAAATTTGAATTGAAAAAAATAAATCAATTTTGGGACCGAATATAAGATAAAAGGTTGATCTTAAAGGTAATTGAATAATATAAATAATACACGTTTAGGACCAAGGATATGTTATAGAACGGTCCTAAAATTAATTGAATGTAAAAATAAATAATAGACTTTTAGGAACCAGGGATATATTATAAGACGGTCTTAAAAGTAATTGAATTGAAAGAATAAATAATAGAATTTTTTAACCTTATGTTCTCAAAGTAGAAACATTTATACCAATTGAATCTCATTTCATTCTCATATATCAATTGCATATTAACTCCTGCCTTTATTAACTCCTCACACTTCCTCTCTGTCCTTATTAACTCCTCATTACCTCGTAACTCCACACTACGTAGCTTTCTACCCAAACTGCTTAAACAATGGTTAGATACAAGATAACCCGTCGCAGAGGTACTCCTCATGCCCATGCCTACCTTAGATCTCTCGAGGATTCTTCTCGAGAGTGTTCTATTCTGATGGAGGAGTCTCGAGTCGTTGTACCTATTGTTATTTCAGATGATGAAGAAGTTGACGGCCCCTTCCAGCCTTCAGACTTCGAAGACGTTCCTGCTCCCCCTCTCCATCCTTGTGACAATATTCACCAACCTCCTAGTCTTAACGCTCCTATCGATGACACCTCCCCTCTTTCCTCAGATGATGAAGTGATACTAATGCACATAAGACATGAAATTGCTGATCTCTGGTGCGAAATTTCTGTTGATAAAGCCGATATCTCCAAGATATTAGTTGATAATAAACATTAGGATTTTTAGTCACATTATAAGTGGTTTTTGTTAATTTTCAGTTTGTTGTTCTTATTTTCCTTTTGTACTTGCATATTGCCCTAGTAATGTAAAAATAAAAAAGAACTAAGCTTATATCTTCTTTTTTTTCCATATTATCCATTAATGGAAAAAGCTTATTCTCCAGTGCTCATTTATTTTCATTCATTTGTTGCTGCAATATTTCATTTTAATTTTAAAAAGTATTTGACTTTCAGGACCAGAGTTTTATAAAACATACGGTCCAAAATTAAATTAATGTTAGGACCGCAGTCTTATAAACCTCTGGTCTTAACAATTTAAATATATCTTTAGGACCAGATGCCTTATAATTGACTGGTCTTAATAATATCAAAAATAATAAATGTCTTTGTCGTGCGGAAAATTAAATTTCCCTCTTTAGACTTCTCTCGTCGAGCCGAAGGTTATTACTCAGATTCTGTCTCTAGTGCTTGTGTGTTGCTTCGTCGCTGCTTTGCGTTGCTCTCTCGACAACCACTTTCTGGTTCCTTAGCTCAACGTCTATAGACCAAGCTATAAGAGGTGTTTTGGCTATAAACTTTATGATTTTCCTGCTTGTCGTTCTAGGTTTTTCATGGGTTGAACAAGATCAATGAAATGTTCTTGTGGGACCTACCCAACTGACCAACAAGTGTTTTTAGGTTACTCTTACTGTCTGCAATATTAACGTTCGTGGCAGGAGAAGAAAGACTCAACAAATGCATTTGAATTTATATGCTACAGGTGAGTCCACAAAACCTACATGCGATGCATTTAATTTCCTCATCATGCATTTATTTTGCTTCGTGATTCACTGTGATACATTTATGACCAAAAGTGATTCTTTGTTATGCATTTAATGGGCAAGTTTAACCGAAAAAAAGAAAGAACTGACATTTATCATATATATGCATTTGTAGTTGGCTTATTTTATAAGCAAGTTTGAGTTTTTTTGGATTATATATGTTAAATCTTTCCGTCCATAGGAATTCTACTATGGATCACAATTGGATAAATGTTTTATGGACGGGTGTTGAATATCAAAATGGGGTTTGAGAATTTATAAAATTTGCTAAACAAAATGCACATTATGATAGTGAGAAGTTTTATTGCCCTTGTTTACAATGTTTTAAGAAGAAGCGACTAAGTCCTGAAGTTATACGCACATTCAATTTGTCAAGGATTTTGTAAGACTTATACAATATGGGTATGACATGGTGAAAAAATGCCAAGTGGGTCTCAACATGGGGAAGTGGCCTCTGATGATAATGACATGGATATGGATGATCACATAGAGGACATTATTTTTGATGTAGGAGAAGAGACTTTTCATCAATCACATGCATATGGTAATATGTGTTGTGATGCAGAGACCCCACTATACCCAGGGGGTAAAAAAATACCAAATGTTGAACATTGTATTGAAATTGGTCAGCTTGAAAGCATGTCATGGGTAGAGCGACAAGAGTTTTTTTGAAATGGTTGAAGCTTTTAAGGACATGCTTCTGGATGGTAATATGTTGCCTCATTAATACTATGATGCTAAGAAAATACTTTGTCTACTAGGGATGGAGTACAAAAAGATTCATGCATGCCCGAACGATTGTATATTGTATAGAAACAAGTTTGAAGAGAAGCAGAATTATCTGATATGTGAAACCCCAAGATACAAGTCAAATTAGGGGCTTGCAAAAGTGTTGTGGTACTAAGGCTCAAACAGTTGTTTGGTAATGAAAATGATACAAAAAAGTTGAGGTGACATGCAGATGAGAGGATTTTTTATGGAAAGCTTCGACATCTAGCCGATTTTTCTCAATAAAAGAAAATTGATCAATTATTTCCGACTTTCAGGGAAGAACTTAGGAATGTTAGGCTTACCCTTAGCATAAATGGCATAAATCCCTATGGAAGCCTTAGCAGCATACATAGTTCATAGCTTGTACTCCTGATTATTTACAACTTATCTCCTATGTTATGCATAAATCGAAAGTACATCATGTTGTCTATGTTGATTTCGGGACCAAAACAACCCGGAAACGACATTGATGTTTACCTTCAGCCCTTAATCGAAGACTTGAAGGAGTTGTAGGAAGTAGGTGTCGATGTATTTTACTCTTTCAAGAAAGAGGTCTTTAAAATGAGAGTCATGATATTTTGTACTATAAACGACTTTCCAGCATATGGGAACTTGTCAGGGTATTGTATAAAAGGTCATAAAGCATGTTTGGTTTGTGAAGAAGGCACACGCTACCATCAACTTTAACATGGAAGAAAGACGGTTTATCTTGGACATAGAAGATTTCTTAGACGGGGCCAACCATATCATCAATTAAAGAAAGCCTTTTTAGGTGGTCAAGTGTATGAAGATGCTCCGGTGGCATTGATTGGAGAGCAAGTATATGAAAAGGTGAAAAATATAAGTGTCGTCTTCGGTAAGACTGCAAAGGGTAGAAAAGAAACAAATATATGGAAAAAAAAAAGATCTGTATTCTTCGATCTTCCATATTGGCGCAATCTTGATGTGAGACACTGTATTGATGTCATGCATGTGGAAAAGAACGTATGTTATAGTATTGTTGGCACGCTTCTCAACATTTAAGGTAGTTCAAAGGATGGTGTGAAGGCAAGATTTGATTTGCAAGAAATGGGAATACATGAAGACTTACATCCAAAGCCTTATGGTAACAGAACTTATTGTCCCCCGGCTTCTCATACTTTATCTAAGGATGAGAAATAGAGTTTTTGTGAGTGTTTACATGGCACAAAAGTTTCGTCGGGGTATGCTTCAAATTTTAAGAGGCTTGTATCGATGAAGGACTTGAAATTAGTAGGTCAAAAGTCTCATGATTGTTATGTCTTGATACAACAGCTACTTTGAGTAGCTATTTGAGGCATCGTCGAATATGATCTTCAACACATTTTGACTAGACTTTGTTTCTTCTTTAATGTAGTTTGCAGTAAAGTTTTCGTGATTGAAAAGTTAGATGAATTAGAGAAATCTGCTAACTGATATGAAATGCTAACTAATATCAGAAATCCGCAGTTAAATAAGTAAATTGTTTCCCAACTAAGTATTACACACGATAAGTTGTCCAATTTCCCTCTATGAACACTTGAAATAAAAAGTGATTTACAACTAAATTCTATTTGAAAGTAGAGTTTAATCATCAAGAGGGGGTGAATTGGGGATTTTTAAAAAATCTTTTCTAAAGCTTTGTTTTGTAACACTAAACCAAGGTATAATAGAGAATAGGGAAGAAGAGCAAGACACAAGGATCTATACTGGTTTGATCTAACTTCTTGACCTACATCTAGTCCTTAGACTCTCTGAGTTTTTCACTATCACAATCGATTACACCCTTTGTAACTCAAGAGCAATTTTTTCATTAGAACTTACTCCCCCTTACAAGTTGCAATCAATAACCTCAATCTCTAAGTGCCTAGACTTGAGATTATTTACAATAAATGATTTACAAATGATGAACTCTCTCTAAGAGTGGATAAATATAATCACTGAAGTACAAAATGTATCAAAAGATATTTTATACAAGAAAACTCAAAGAGTAGTTGGAAACTTTGAATGCTTTTCGTTTTATGTAGATTAGGTAGTTAAGAGGAATTGAATGCTACTCTATTTATACCAAGAGAGCATTAAATGACCGTTATAATCTTCAATATAATTGTTGCCTTCATTAGCCAAGGATTAGGTTAAGCTTTGGTCTTCTTCTCTCTTTACTCTTTGGTTAATCCAGTTGTGCAGATGTTTATACTTGACTTCTTGACTTTTAATCCATTGGAAGAGCAACTACTGGATGTAGAAAGGAGACATTAATTCCTTTGCTTCGGGTGTAGAATGATTGTCCAAAAGGATGCAACTTTTATGGACTTTACATTTAATGTGCTCACTTCACTTTGCTTTTTTGCTTTAAACCTTCATTTAATATCCTTTAAACCATCTGAAAACTTACTAACAAAATGGTTAAACATAGCTAGGAATATTAATGAATGATGATAGGAAGTATTAGAATCAAACAAGAAGGTTTCACAAATTTGTCAGATTTGAATTTTAAAAACAACGACGCAAACTCGAGTTTGTTTATCAAAATTGGAGTTTGTCACTGTGTACTTAAGTACAAACTCCAGTTTCCATATCAAAGCTCGAGTTTCCTTCTTCCAAAGAGGCTTGTCATGATTTGAGTCTTGGAGCACATTTTTTACTGAAGACAAAACTCGAGTTTTCAAATGATAACTCGAGTTTTGGACATTTAATGTGATCAAGTCCAAAACTTCAAAATTGGAGTTTTCAACCAAAACTGGAGTTTTGAAAACATTGAAAAACAATGATGCTCTCTGTTTAGTCAAGATTCGTGTTTCCAAAACCAAACTCGAATTTCCATTTCAATTTTAAAACTTAGAGAGATCTGTGTTAATTCGAAACTGGAGTTTCCAAGTAAAAACTGGAGTTTCCAAATAAAAACTGGAGTTTTGAAGACATTGAAAAATGGTGATGCTCTCTGCTTGGCCAAAACTTGAGTTTCCTAAACCAAACTTGAGTTTCCAAGTAAAAACTGGAGTTTCCAAATAAAAACTTGAGTGTCTCTGATCTGCAGTATGCTCATGGTGGAGTATATGCAAGCCACTGTCTTGAACGCACCTCACAATCAAGGTTCCTACGCAAACCAATAGGTCCACGTTGTGCATCAGGATTTTGGCTAACGTTGAAATCCTTAGCAGCTGCTTGTATGAAGTCATCTGCATGGTCACCTCTGTCATCGCCTGTGTGGTAACCTGACTGATATGGATTACGACTAGATCTTAATGCATCACCTGGCGTGTACCCGCGTAGACCATATTGATATGGACTCTGACTCATGCCCGTGCTCCCTGCATCACTGCAACCCTATCCATGATTATAACAATGGAATGCACTGGTGCCAGTAGAACCTTGTCCATATGGCCACTGGTAGGCACTGAAGCCAGTAAATTCGGTCTAGGCACTGTGTGATGGCCACTGATATGTGTATTGAACCTGTGTTTGATGCACAAACATCATCTCTGGCAGTAGGTAATACGGCATCGGTGCATGCATCTCTGGTGGCACTTGTGGGTAATAAGGAATTGGTGTATGAATCTCTGGTGGCACCTGTGGGTAATACGGCATCGGTGCATGCATCAGTGGAGACCCCTGTGTTGGCATTGGTGGAGACCACTGTGCTGACATCTCTAGTGGCCCATGATCTGGCATCTCCCTTGATAAATGCTCTGGACACCACAGAACCTCTGTGTATGTCATATTGAACCCTAAGAGCGGCCTATATACACCTCTCCCATATGGACTAGGCTAGGGTATCTCAAATGCCTGCATCGGGATCCACGGTCGTCGTTTCCTTAGTCCGTGTTCTTCTCTCGCACTGGGCGAGATCTCTAAAGCGGCATTAGGTACACCTACTAACACTCCCGTCGGTGCACTAGGACCAGGCTCGGCTACCCGTCCAAACTCTTTAAGTGAACCAAGTAACTGGTTACAAATCGCCTGCATCTCCCTCTTACTAAAGTCAGGTTCAAATTGTGGAGATTTCATCCACCAAATCCACCCTACTCCTTCTATATGCAGTTATACAATTAAATAAATAACATTATTGAAATAAGTTATGGAGAATAATATGAAATATGTAGCACAAAAAAAAGGAAGCAAGATCAATATGTACCACGTGCCCGATCTTCGCCACCTGCCTCGTCATAAACCGTTGAGTGTGGGTGAAGAACCAAGTCATGTACTCCGAGTTTGGGGAAATCAGCCTCTCCCATGGATCTGCAGTCACGATGCGCATATGCTACGTGTTCCAATACTGAATATATCAATCCATCTTCACCTCCCAATCTTCAGTGGACTTACCACGTAAGGTAAGATTGTGTGCACCTTCAAGTTGTGCAGCCGCGAAAGGGATGTGTTGTTGCATGCCAAATTGTCACATGCACCAATCGGGCTGGTGCATCTCGACAATGTGGAAAGCAAGTACGAGTGTCACCGCCCTTCACATGTCCTACATGTCACCATCTGCACCCATAAAGACATACCCGGCGTCTCTATATGGCTCCCATCTCACCTGTACATGTAAACAAATGGTCACACATATAACACGAATAGGTTTACTCTTTCTTTTTTTTTCGTAATCTCAAATTTATTATACATACATTGTCGCAACCCATCTGGTCAAGCTCTATCCAGTATGTCTTTAGGTCACGATGCAATAACTGCACGTTTACACCATTGAACCTGCAATATGTAACTCAATAACATTAGTGAAACGACCTACAAATAAGAACATAGCCGCTCAAGTACTACAATTGTTCAAAATATTCATTATATATATATATAATGCCTCCGTACCTGCATCCGTAATGATTTCCCTCATCAATGGTCTCTAGAATGGGAAATGATATAGTAGGAAATCTAGACCATACCCATATCTGCAACAACAACAAACAACCCCCAATGTCTTTGGCTGAAGCTGATGTTGCCTAGCATAGCTCGCGAAATAGTATAGCGAGTACAGCAGGCCCCCAGCTGGATGTAGCAATTTCCGTAAGGTCATCGTGCATTAATTGTACATATCGGCAAGGAACCTTTGAGCTGGAGTTGTCACACAACAAAAATTCACCGAATAGGTGCATGAGGTAGGCACGTGTGTACAAAAGATGACCCTGCACAATAGCTGAGTGCTCCTCCCAGTGGCCCCAATGGGCGTTAAACCAGCTCATCTTGATGTTCTCGCCAATCAAATGAGATGGGAGTGGAGTCCGACCCATGTATTCCTGCATGACGGCTGCCCAGTTGCCATGCGTCCTACCGGAAACTACTTGACCGTCAGTGGACAAACCTAAAATGCCCTCTACATCTTGTAGAGTAATGGTCATCTCACCAACCGGTATATGGAAGGTGTGAGTCTCCGGCCTCTACCTCTCAACCAAAGTAGAAATAAGGTCTCTGTCAATCTGCACCAACATAAAAGTATAGAACAAATATGTAATCGTCTATATTATCCGTATCATGTACAAACAATTAGATGCATATAATTAATTACATAAAGAATAAAACATACCGGGAGTTTCTTCATGCGAGACACGTACCAAAAACCCACCCATATAAGGTGCTGCTACAACTCTTGTGGGATGTCATCTGGGTTATGGACATCTCTCGACCCCTGTAAGGCTCGCCTCACCCTCAATGCATCACAATCTCCTATGTTCTAAACAACTTGTGATCAGTGTGACCGTTGCACCTCCTCATTAAGAACTCCCCACTCTTTGAGGCCGGGTTGAATTTTGCGGTCACGATGATGATCCATTTAACTAATAAAAATTTACCCTCACACAACATATTATTAAGTCGCTAATTATTTATTCTCTAAAAAATAAATAAATAAATACAATTCAATATTATATAATAATAATCAAAAAACGAAAATTAATCAAAAAATAAAAATTCATAATAATTAAAATTTAATATAATTATATATATTGAATTATTGTTTTTTTATTTAATTTTCTTATCCTACTTTGGTGTTTTTTTATTTAATTTTACCCTCACACAACACATTATTAAGTCACTAATTATTTATTCTCTAAATAAATAAATAATATTCAATTTTATGTATTAATGATAATCAAAACATGAAAATTAATCAAAAAAATAGAAATCCATAAAATATATATATAATAAATAAAATTCAATATTATTATATATATTGAATTCTTGTTTTTTATTTAATTTTCCCATGCTACTTTGGTGTTTTTCTCTAATGTACTACTAATAATGTAAAATATATTTCACAAAATCTTTTTATTAATTAACTAATTATTAGTCTAACATATTTGTTTAATTACATTTAGCTAATACAACTTATATATCAAATTATTAATTCACAAAATATTAAATAATTAGTAACCTTAAAAGATAAATAAAAATTTACCAGTTCACTTGTCAATCAGACCACCTGGCATTGTCCGGTCCTATTCTAGTAACCTTAAATTTATTTATTTATTTTTTTAAAAAAGGCACCTTATCACAGCATAACAAATTTTGCTTTTTAATTAAATAAAAATTATAATTATATGCGACACAAAAGCTGAATTTAGAGCACATGAGACTGTGGGCACTCACTCACGTCCTTCCCCATTTAATGATACTTGCTTTTAAAAAATCGACATGTGAGCTATTGCCTTCCCACAATAAAGCCACATGCCTATTGCTTTAAAGGTTCTCTCTCTTTATCTTACCTACATTCATCACGCTGTATTTTTTCCGACCCAAAAAAAAAAAAAAAAAATCACGCTGTATTTTGATTTTGACCACCAAATGATCAATTATTCCTCTCTTCTTCTTTTTTTTTTTTAATTAAAGCTCCTAATTGTTACATTATTTGCAGTGATTTCTTATATCAACTTCATCTTTATTTTTAGGGTTAAGGTGTAAAAATACACATAACATTTTTCCCCCAGGAGCGCCCAGCACCATAACCTTTTTTTTTGTGCAAAAGTACTCATGACGTTACGTTTTTGGTGCAAAAATACCACGAGCCGTTAGTTGACTGACGTTGACTGTTAACTTGGACAGAAATGAACAATACTCGGGTAAAATTACCATTTTGCCCTTAGTTTTAAGCTGAAATTACCATTTTGCCCCTAGTTTAATTTTTTTTTAAAAAAACACTAAAATAAACCCTCCTCCACCGGTAGGCCCCACCATCGCCGGCGGTCGTCCTCCCCACTGCCGGCCGCTGCCGGCGACCACTTCCGGCAACCGGCGGCGGCAATTTGTTTTTTTTTTAAACTAAGGTTTTTTCTTTAAAAAAAATAAGGTTTTTTCTACAAAAAACTAAGGGGAGGCCGGTGGGCCCCACCACCGGCGGCAGACGCCCTCCCCGCTTACGGCGGCGGCCACTTTTTTTTTAAAAAAAAACTAAGGTTTTTACAAAAAAAAAAACCTTCATTTAAAAAAAAAAAATCGCCACCGCCGGTCGCCGGAGGTGGCCGCTGGCGGCTGCCGGTAGTAGGGAGGGCGTCCGCCGCCGGTGGTGGGGCCCACCGGCCTCCCCTTAGTTTTTTGTAAAAAAACCTTTTTTTTTAAAGAAAAAACCTTAGTTTTAAAAAAAAAAAAAAAAGTTGCCGCCGCCGGTCGCCGGAGGTGGCTGCCGATGGCGGCCGGAAGTGGGGAGGGCGTCCACCGCCGGTGGTGGGGCCCACCGGCCTCCCCTTAGTTTTTTGTAGAAAAAACCTTAGTTTTAAAAAAAAAAAAAAAATTGCCGCCGCCGGTCGCCGGAGGTGGACGCCAGCAGCAGCCGCCGGTGGTGGTGGGGCCCACCGGTGGAGGAGGGTTTATTTTAGCGTTTTTTTAAAAAAAATTAAATTAGGGGCAAAATGGTAATTTCAGCTTAAAACTAAAGGCAAAATGGTAATTTCACCTGAGTTACTGTTCATTTCTGTCCAAATTAACGGTCAACGTCGGTCAACTTACGGCTCATGGTATTTTTGCGCCCAAAACGTAACGTCATAGGTACTTTTGCACCAAAAGAAAGGTTATGGTGCTGGGCGCTCCTGGAGGAAAAGGTTATGTGTATTTTTGCACCTTAACCCTTATTTTTATTCTAAATCTAAATTTAACATCATTCTAATTATATATGTATGTACATATGTATATATTCAGCTAAACCAATTAATTCATAAAATATTAAATAATTATATATGCATATCAAATTATTAATTCACAAAATATATTTGAAAACTAAACTGATTAAAATTTCCATAATATCTCTATTAAGCCAACTAAACTATTTACACAACATTTAATCGGTAAAAATATCTTATAATACAAAAATCTTATTCTTAAAAATAAAAATTAGTTTTAAATTTCTCCAATAAACAAACAATAAATCTGAACCACTTAAAATTTACTATTACACATTCACTACATAAATACAGTCTTCTATTGCCAAAACTCAAAACTTCCCCAAAATTTAACTCCAAAATTATTACTAACCAACTAAATACTACCATCATTAGAAGGACAAAAATATGTACAACAACTTTTATGAAGAAAATTTGTTCAAAACAAACTAGTTTAACTACCTAAATAATCCTTCATCATCTGCTCCTTACCCCATTTATCTGGAATCTTCACCTTCCCTGCTACCTCACCCATGTGCCTTTTGAGCCTCTCACATCCGGCATCTTCTCCAAAACCTGACAGTGACGACAACAACTTCCATGGATGAATGAGAAGTGAGATTTCTGATTACAAACATGGAATCTTCCATATATGAATGAGAGGTAAGATAGATAGATAGAGATTGTGGTGGAGGGAGAGGCGCCAATTAGAAGAGTGAAACTGCGGAATGATAAATCCCAATTTTCATATATTTTATCCTACCTTATTCATTTGTTTTAGGGACTATTTTAGGCTAATTTGGAATTATTAGATAATATTTAGATTGTTAGCCAATTTTAAGAAATAATATAAATCTGAATTAATCATAAGATTTTGGACTTAAATTAATATTTTGATCGCTATCTTATGATTTAATAATATTTTTAAATATATGATATCATGATTTTATTTAATTTCTGCCAATAAAAATTATATTAGAATATCCTATAGTACAGAATTTTTTAGAGAAGCTAAAAGGAAATCCAATGGTGGAATTGTATTGAGCTCCTTAAATCCTATTGGCCTCAAATTGGTACCCAAAAACCCTCTCTTCCTCCCCTTTAATTAACCTAGCAGCCACCGACATAAGGGCGTGCTCTCTTTGAGAGCCATCACCACGCCGCAACAAATCACCATCACGCTGAAAGAGGCACGCCGAAAGCTGAAGATTGAAGACCGAACACGAAACGAGATGCTGATACGCAGGTGCACAGGATAATTGCGTGGAGGTTCAATTATTCATTCCTTTCATTCATTTTATTCATCCACGTGATCCCAACTTCGTCCCCAACTGCAAGAATTGATTCCAATTCAATTCTTGTCTTTTTCCTCTTTGACAAATGTTTAGGGCGGTGGTGATTTGCAAGGAGATTGAAGAACATAATATCATGGCAGCGTAGACTAGTTGGGAGGCAATTTGGGAAGAGTATGGAAGAAGCTAATTAAGGCCTAAGGTTTTACACTTGAAGACCATAAGGGAGTGTCTTTCTTTTTATCTTTTTAATTCAAATTTGAGATTATTTAGTTTTAAAGGATTTCGAGTTGTATTAATTGAGAACAATTTAGTTTTAGATTGTAAACTTATTCCTTTTGGATTAGACTGATAATTTGAAGTTTTATGTTTATTGCTAGACTCTTGTCTGCAACCTTTGGATTGTCAATTAGATTAATAATTGAGTTTTCGTTATTAATTTAATTGTTAATTTGGTTTATCATCTTAATTGTTTAATTGAGTTGATAAATTATCTGATTGTTCAATTAGATAATTGTAAACAAGATTTCTAAGATCATTTTATGATTGGTTTTTAATGGGTTTAATTAGCCACCGCTTATTTCATTATGAGTTTTCTAGTGGAATATGTGTTATTGAGCTAGAGGGTTTCCCATGATCAATTGGGTAATTAAATTCATTAATCTCCTTTTGGTCTAATTAATTGATTTAGGCTAAGAAAGTTAACTCCATGCAATTCTTAAGTTATCCCCTTCATCATCATAACTGAACTAGATCTTTATTATTTTATTTGCTTTTAATCAATCTTTTTATTAGGATTTTAATTCTTTTCTCATAAGAAAACCCTCCCAAAAATTGCATTCAAATTCATATAGCTTAGTTTCATTCTCATATAGGTTTTAGAGTCAATTGCATTAGTACATTTAGGTAGTTAATTGCATATAGCTAGTAGTGTTTTACATCCTAGTTTAGGTCCATTTGTATTTCACTGCATCTTTTATCACCTGAAAGTTAGTCCTAAAAAAAACCCACAGCTTGCTCCTTGGGTGAATGACCTAGGTTGACCCTAAACTGCATAATTAATTTAGGACCTAGTTTAATTGATCACTTTAACGACAAAAGTAGCTTGATCAAGGTTCAAAGAGCAAAATTCAATTTTTGGCACGAGAAAAGAAAAGATTCATCTTTTAAACCAGATTTTTAAAATATGAGGTCTTAAAAGTAAGACTTTTTACATTGGACTTTTTAAACATCCGGTCTTAAAATTAGACTTTTTAGACCAAACTTTTTAAAACATCATATCTTAAAAATAAATTTTTTATACTAGACTTTTTAAACATTTGGTCTTGAAATTTTTATATATTTAAAAAACTGTCACTATTCATTCTTTTTCGACCGATTGTTTGGGAAACCAATCTAAATAATATTCTTTTAGATCTCATATTGAAGGAACCGTTCTAAAAAGTTTTTGATGTTTATGAAAATACCATCGGTAATACTGTTTAGACATGTTCATCTATATCTAGTCTAAATGTGGCTTTATAAAAGCCCCTTTTTGTAGTAGTGGATTGTATTTAATCCTTCAAATGTGATGCATTTTTTATTTTAAAAAATTACTCATTTTTTTATCTAACTTTTTAAAAATGAAGTGAAATTGCACATGGATTTTCCAAGTAAGCATATTTGGTGAATTAATGGATAAAATCAACATGGATAAGAGCCAAAGTGAAACTGCTACAATTTGTAAATCTACCAGGAAACATTGCTCTTGAGTTAAAACTTACATAGCAAATTTGTACTAAAACCTAGAATAAAAATGATATGGATGACACATGACCTTTCATCTTAGCTCATTTTTTGGTCTAACAAATCATAAACTATTCATAATGAATTTTTCTCATGAAATTAAATAAATTCACATTCTCTTGATTCAAATAAGATATATGATTTTTTCTCTCTCACAAATATACATAAAGCCAATTTGATTCCAATATATATCATATTATATATTATATCATGATTAATGTGTGAAACTCGAACATATCATATGGGAATACAAATGAGTAGAAGAAATGACAGTACAATGAATTGGAAGAGAAAAAAATGGCTTATAAATACTAAAATAAAATACAAATTGTTGCCTATTTGCATGCTTTTCAATAATGAAATGTTTGGAACTAAGGAAAATTGCACATATATGAAAGACAACATAATAGTGCTCAAGAGCATAAAAAAGATGGAAGATAGAATTAAAATGAAAAATAGGACTAATAATGAAAGAAAGTACCTTTGATGTTGAAGTGCTCCCTATAATCCTTATTATAAGGCACCAATTAGCAATTAAAATGAAAATTAGGACTAACAATGAAAGAAAGTATCTTAATGTTGAAGTACTCCCTCTAGTACTTATTATAAGGCACTAATTAACAAATATATTTGGTCTTTTTTATAAGGCACTTGCTTATTTCCAAGAAATATTAATTATTTTTTCATTTATACCTTTAATTAATAAGGTTATGTGTGAGAGTAATAATTAATATGATATTAGAGTTTAGTGTAATTATTATGAGTAATATTGGAAATTACTTAATTTTAGGATAACTTTAATTATTTTAACTATTTTTCTTAGTTTATGAAAATTGTTAGCTGGTGCTTTATAATAAGAACTAGGTGGAGTATATGAGTTGAGTGTTTGTTGGGAAATCTATGGTGTAACAAAGAAGTACAAGTCCCAAGAAAAAAATAGAGGTAGGTTTGACAAGGTAAACTTCATTATTAACATGTACTATATACTTAAAGTTACAAATAAATTGTACAATTACATGAAGAAGAGAATTAAACAACTTAATTGTATAATTGAAAGTTATATAAATAAATACTAGAAACAATTTAATTTGGGAGTTGAATGTTTGTTGGGAGTATATGAGTTGAGTGTTTGTTGGGAAATCTATGATGCAACAGAGAAGCACAATTCCCAAGAAAAAAAATAGAGGTAAGTTTGTCAAGGTAAACTTCATTATTAACATGTACTATATACTTAAAGTTACAAATAAATTGTACAATTACATGAAGAAGAGAATTAAACAACTTAATTGTATTACTGAAGGTTATATGAATAAATACTAGAAACAATTTAATTTGGGAGTTATAGGGCATAATGACAATAATCATGAGATAGCTAGAATCCTAAAAGACCATGAAATCCTGAACATCCACATATCATAATGTTTAAATTTGTAAATAAATATGCATTATATTAAAATTTTAAATTGACCAATAATTACCTTTTTGTATAATTAATTTCATATATCACTTTTGTCGATATCACAATATCAAATAATAATTTCTCTCACACAAATTAATCATGATGAATTTAAATTTAAACACTAATCAAAATCAAAACCATATAGCCTTTAGAGCTTAGGATTATTTCTTTTGGCTTTACAAGTTGGTCATCTTTCTCCATAATTTATTGCTTTAAGCATCATAATTACTTTTGGTAATTTTTACAATATCTCATGGTCTTTTTGGTTTCCCAATCATTTTGAACTTTATTTTCAAAAAAATTGATACATATTAGTCTATATGACTTTTGTTCATATCATACCAATTTTTCCATCCATATTACTTCTAGTTATGATATAACATTTGCTCATAATTTTAATCATCTTAGAAATATTATCATTTCCACAATTGTGGTTCAACAATCAAGACAAAGTATTATTAGTTTTCAACTATCAATTACACCAATGCAATGTGATCATGTTCATTTTTACTCTTATAGATTTTTTTTTTCCTTTTGCTTTTAATAGCACCTCATCAATTTCTCCAAATATTGGTCTTCAAGACCATAGTAAAAACCTTGCAAATCTAAAGAGGTTTTTTTTTTTCTTAGTTTGATATTTGAACCTTTAGCCTTCAAGGCTTTGATATTTTTAAAAATTAAATAATCAAAGTACCAACTTTTTTCTTGTCAATCTTTCCATTTAATTAAGTCAATAATATTCTTTCATATAAGAACTATTACAAAAGTAATGTGACTTCTAGTCATCTAATCACAAAATTAAGAATATTATGATTATGACCTTTTAATAAAATTAAAATACTGTAAAATAAATTAAGTAAATTCAAATTCATAATTAAATATAAATAATAGATAAGCATATGATCATATAGATCACATTTTATTATCATATATAATACTATTATATATTAATGTACTAATAAACAAAGAAAAATAAAATATTGACTTAATAATATAACAATAATATATTAAATTAAATAAATGAAATACAAATAAAATAAAAATATGAAATAAATAACATAAAATATAAATATTATATATATATATATATATATATATATATATATATATATATATATATATATATAAGCAAATAAACAAATGAAACATAAATAAAATGAAATAACACAATGCTAACAACATAAATAAATATAAACTTTGCATAATAAGGTATCCCCGCAAAATGATAAATAAAAGGAAAAAAATCCTTGTGAAGAACAATAAAGCAACAATAATCTTCAATCTTAATCATGGAAGCCAATGTATTAAAAAATCGGTAAAAGAGTCTCTTTAATTCCATATAATTGCTTAGATCATCTCAGATAAAATCATATAGATATAAGATTTAAAAAAAAAAAGGTAGGAGAAATCATTAAACCAACGATGAGAAAAATAAACCTTGTTAGAGCTTTGTGCTGATAACATGTTATGAAATCAATGTGTGTGTGTGAGAGAGAGATTGGAATGAAGGGATGAAGAAAGACAAGAGAAAATTGTAGAGATGAAGAGTGGAGGAGAACTTTCATTCACATAGCATTTTGATGTACATTCAATCCTTTGAGTTACTTGAGCACAAAAACAAAAAAAAAAAAATCCTTTGAGTTAAGCCTAAATATATAGGCCCCCAATCTTTCTAAGAGTTACAATATCATAAACATAAGAATTAGTCTACGACATAAAACTACATAAAACCATATAAGATTAAAGGCATTATGGAATCCTAAGAGACTATAAGCGTCCATTATCCAATATTCATAACAAATATAAATTTTCTCCCATATTTATAATTCTTTTCTCAAACTACTCCCCCGGTCTTTTTTATAACACCTCAAAATTTGAACTTCCTTAGTCTTTTTTTAAAAACCAGACAATAATTATTTGAACATTTAATGAGGTTTTTTCCATTTTAACTCCTCATTAACTATCTTTATAGCATTAAAACATATATTAACTCTATTTTTCTCTTTTACTTGTCTCCTCATAAATAAGGGCATAATTGAAAAAATATATATATTTATTTCAAACATACTTATTATTTTTAACTAATTTTAATCATTTTCTTTAAATGTGTAATTCGGTTATCTTCTCTTGTAAATAGGGGTCTTCACAGAATGAGATAGAAATAGGATAAGTAGAATTCCATAAAAATATTATATGATAATATATTTTTATATAACTATTATATTTTTAAAAAATATTAGTTATATCTTAAACAAAACTATTAGATATTCTAGTAAAAAAATTAGATATATATTATATATATTAAACTAATAACAACATAATCGTGAGGGACAAAAAGCTGAGACGAAACAAAGCCCGTCCCATCTTGATAATAATTTTGTCTCATCCCACTTTTGTCCTTTCTCGAATTTTTTTGGTATGAGACTATAGCATCCCAAAATAACCAAAATTGGGACGAGACTGACAGGACGAGACAAAAGTAAACACCCTTGATAAATAAAACCAGATGGAGTACATTGATTGAACACATTAAGAGAGTTTTAATGAAAGAAGTGATTTTCAATACAAATGATACGGTATTTTAAGAAAATTAACACACATTTAATAACTAGCTAACTTATTTTTACATCTACAAATTAATTATCTAAGGGGCAAATTCCCAAACAACCCCCCCCCCCCCAAAAAAAAATCTCACCAAATGAAATTCAATAGTCATCGTTTAGATCATTACTTCTTTGATTCAAAATATAAGCTCTAAATTTGTCAGGGCTTATGATTTTTTATATATAAGATATAGTTTAACTTTGTCTTATCATTTAATATATTTTTTAAAAAAATCACCATTAATTAATTATATGTCACTCTCATATATTTTTCAACTCACTCTCTCTATAAATAAAGATGTTTTAGAAAAGTAAGTTCTAGTTATATTTTTTACATATCTATTGACTTTAAGTAATTTTAACTAATTAAACTAATTTTAACTAGTTTTTTGAACTGGTCAATTTAATTATTTATTGCTTATATGTTGAACAGAAGGCGTTAGCATGTTCGTACACTCTAAAGTGTCTTGTTGGGGTGCTTGTATTCGGCTTTTCTTGAGCGAGACAAAGGTTTCATTCTAGATCCAATTCAGATTCATACAAGAAATTCATAAATGGACACCACATAAATTTTTTTGAAAAAATAATTAATTCATCCATTATACATGAACATTTAATTATGTTAAAAGTAAACTCACCTAGTAAAACCATTAATATATTTATATATGTACCCACTAGAAATTTGATATGCTAAATTTATGTAAACTGAATAGTGAGTTTGTTTGGTATAGCTTATGGAAGACTCAAGCTGACTTATTTATTATTTGAATCGGGCTTATGATTTTTTTTATAAATTTCTTGTTTTGACAAAAAAAAAATGCAATTGAGCTTATAAGTGCTTAAGTATGTATAAGCTGAAACGGAGATAAACTAGCTTTTGTGACTTATCCTAGCTTATAGGACATGTTTGGTATAGCTTATGGGGCATGCAATCGGACTTATTTACTATTTGAATTGGATTTATGGTTTGTTTTATAAATTTTTTGTTTGGATGAAAAAACGTTGCAATCGAGCTTCTGAAGCTTTTACACTAGCCATAAGTGCTTATGGATAAGCTAAGTTTTGTGGCTTATGGTGGCTTATCCTCTCGATCTGTTTGTCTTTTAAAACACTGTGCACATATTTTAGTATGTAATATTTATTTGATCAAATTATATATTTTAGTATTGCCAAATTTTGTAATTTAGTATTTTTCATATTGTTGGTAATTTTTATTTTAAGTTTTCTCTTATAATTATCTTAAAAGTCACTTATCCAAAAGTCATTCTAAACAAGTTTCGCATTTTGACTTATACCCAAAAGCTACTTATTCAACCATCAATTCAAATATAAATCACTTTTTACAATCTGACTTTTACCCAATCGAACTTTTTCATAAGTCATTTTGTCCACCGATATCCCAAACAAGCCCATAAAACACTCTGCAAATTTATATAAAAATTTTGTAATTTATATGAAGCACTGTGCAAATTTTGTAATTTAGCATTTTCATATTTTTAGTAATTTTTATTTTAAGTTTTTTCTTATAATTATCTCAAAAATCATTTATCTATAAGTCATTTCAAATAAGTTTCACAATTTGGCTTACACTCAAAAGCTACTTATGCAATCATCAATCCAAACATAAATTACATTACACAATTTGACTTTTTCCCAATTTAAATTTTATTCAATCGAATTTTTTCATAAGTTATTTTGCATAACAATATCTCAAACAAACCCAAAGTATGTTAGGGATCTTGTGAGAAGAACAAAATGCACGTCCTTAAAAGAAAAAAAGTTACTTTTAAGTTTTGGATGGTGTTTGGGACGGCGGGAATAAACTTTTGGGAAGTCATTGCTGAAGTCATTTTTTTGGCTTCTAGCGTTACGGTGGATTAGCTCATTAGCTAACGCAATTGGTACATTTGTTTATTAATATTAATCCCATTTAACATTAACTTTTTCCGGCCACATACTTTTGGGAAGGTGAGAAAGTTGTCTTGGGATAAAAAGGATGGTGAGAGAGTAGAATGTGCAGGTGGCATTTTATTCACTTTCATCCATTAAATATATTTGATTCAGTGTTTTCAAAAAAAAAAATCAAAATAATAAGGATTAAGTAGCAAATTCATCATAGAAGTATAGACTTAAAAGTAATGTTGTCATGAAAGTTTTTCTTGTTTCAATGTTGTATCAAAAATTTTAAGACGTAACAATATTGTCTTTTTCTTGTTTCAATGTAGTAAAAAACTAGCGTTCACTATAAAAAAAAATAGCATTAATCGTTAGCTTTTTAATGAAAACAGACAACATCACTATTTTTGAAAATTTCCAAAGCAACATTGAGATTTAAAAAAAAAAAAAAAAAAAACTTTCAAGATAACATTATTCCTCAACGAAAACCTTTAAGGCAAATTTACTACTTAACCCCAATAGTAATTGCATCTTATATACTCCCTCTAGTCATTATAGGACAAATTTACCAAATTTTGAAGAGATTAAGAATAGAAGTTAAATTAGTTAATTAATTTATTTTCCTTAAATGCCCCCAGAATCTCTTAGCTATTATATTGGGCTTAATTCAAATCAAACGTTGCAATGGTAAAGACCAAAAGCGCATACTTATTGTACTATTCGGGGCGTGCCGGCGCGGGATGGAGTTGGGCGCCCATCGTCCAAGCAATTTGGGCCCCATCCCTCAAAAATAAAACCCAACCATCCATTTTAAAGATCTAAAGAAAATTATTTTCAAATAAATATTAAAATTATTTTATTTAAAAATAAAAAATAAAGTAGAATCTCCCACTTGATAGAATATAAGCATACTAAATTAATTGATGAAACAATAGAATTGAGGTATATATGGCATTAATGAGTTGAACAAAGTACTTACTTTATAGAATATATCGTTGCATTATTAAATTATCATTGTGTTTAATAATTATTGAAAAAGTATTAATAAGGGTATTTTAGAAAAAAATTAATAAAAAAAACGGTAGAACTAAGATTTATATGATATTAATTAGTTGCAAACATTACTTACTTTATAAAATATATAGGTGTATTATTTAATTATTTTATACGATTCATATCAATTTCAGTAATTTTCCATTAAACTTATTTTTTTAAGTTATCATCCAAACAAATTTTAGTTTTAAAACAAGTCACTTTTAACTCAACCAATCCAAACATAAATCACATTTCATTATCTAACTTCTACCATAATTGAAATTGCAAAAGTAAAATTTGAAAAAAAAAAAAAAGGAAAAAAAAAACTCCTTGTGCGACTATCAATACCATCCATTCAAACAAACGCTAATCTCACACGTTACTGCAATTTAGACCGGCCCAGAAGGATGATCTGCCATGTTGCGTAATGCATTGCAAAGTCTTCAAAGCATTTCAACCACAATATCATGCAAGAGAGGATGGCCACCCAGTGTTTTTATAACTGGCTTTAACTTGGCAACATTTAAATTCAAGAGACAATGAATTCATTTGAGTAATCAAGTTCTCACAACACTAATTGGGAAAAAAAAACGGGTAATTTATAGTCATATATGGGGAAAGCCTGTCAGTAAAGATACAATGAATATCCCAAAAATTTCAACATTAGATTAGACACATAACTGATGAAGATACCACTAAGAATATGAATACAAACGCCCGGCAAAATTTTTACAATATTTCTGTTCTCTCTTAAACACCCCTCCCCAAGAAAAACCAGAACCAATAGCAAAACAACTGAAGGCAAGGACCAAGGAATTCCTCCCTCTTCAGTCATCACAACCAGAAAAAAAAAAAAAAAAAAAAAAAAGAGAGAGAGAAAATATATGCACTTTATGGTTGCTGGTACCTGGTAGAACTATGCCATATCTATGAGAGAGAAGCCACTAAGAAAACTGTTGATGAAGTACATATGTCCCAGCAGGTTCTTATTCATGTCTCTTTGACCTTAGAGGGAGAGGGGTGCCTCTGTAATTTTCATGGTTCATAAGCAATTGAAACGCATAGCCCCCCACATGAATCTTTTGTACAGATGTCAAATTGATGTCATGAATGCCCACTTCAGTTGTGATATTTTGAGTAAATTGACATGAGAAAAGCCCTCTTAGCTTACAATGCCTCCTTCAGATGGAAGGTTCTGGCTATGTTCCTAGCATAATCATATTCGTTAAGGTCAACGAGTATTTTCTTCAAACGCCGAGCAAGTTGACTTGTGTCGCCCTCCCCTACACCACCAACATTTCTTCTCTCCAAAATCCTTCCCAGTGACAGAACGTAATCAACCAGTGGCTGCAACTTGCGACTGCACATGAAAACAAAGGAAGGGCAATGAAAACATGAGATTGCCAACTAAAAAACACGTAACACTACACATGCATGTTATAAGATTGGACACATTTTCAAGTCCTTATTCAAAAGGTTACGGAAGTGGAATGGGGACCCCTTTCCTAAAGAGCATCTAATGAGATGAGAGAATCACCTCACTTAATTACTCATGCGAGATTTGTAAGGACCTAATTATGATGATCCAAACAATAGAGACAAGTCTGAAAAGCAAAGGAACCTGTCGGCGCACAGAAAATTTTTTTAATTAAAAACGCACAGCAAGACTTGGAACTCAAGAATGTTCGAGATAGAGAACCTTCAGTCTATGTCAGGTTCTTGGTAACCTGTTCAAGTGAATGCCCACAAATAACCAAACAAGTAAGTGTTACATGTGCCACTTGAACACAGCAACATACAAGGAAAACCTCGTTTGAAGCGTTCTTTTCACTTGATATCACTCTTTGGTGATAAATTCCCCATCCATGAGTTTAAATGATTAATAGAACCGATTTTTTTTTTTTTTGGGTTTCTGATTACATATACATAATTAGCTGACTCTCTTCCGTAGCAAATGGGTAAGGTGATAAATTACAACGGTTTTCTTGGCCTATTTCATGGACCAGTACTCAATTAATACTCAGCTAGTACGAGTGAAAAAATTAGTACTGATGTGGTTCAAAAGACTCAAAAATTACACAAATTAGTTCTACAATAGATAAAGGTAATTATTATAATGCCAGGGGAGGAAAAACACCGTCTCCATACCTTTTATCTACAACACTTGGGCCAGCCCATACTCCAGATAGGGAAGCAATAATCCGTTCTGTTCTCGTTACTGCATCATGAACATTTTCTGCTATGCTTCGAAAGTGAGGTAAAACTTTTCCGAACAAAAGTTCATCAAGAGCTAGCTTTTCTAATACTGGCATTGCAAAAACATCCTTCCAAAGGCAAACATTTCTCAGTAGTCGAACAGACACACCAAACCGATACGCTGCAACTCTTGCAGCATCTGGAACAGCAGCTAGTATCAGCGGGCCCCATGTTGGGACCTACAAGATTAGAAAAGATGAAAATTTCATTAATCAAATGCCTTTTTAAGGAGGAAAAAAATCTTGCAGCTACAAAGCCGTTTTGTTAGAAAATTCATCCTCATGCACGCCTACACAAAATACAGTCATGCACATATTTAATAGATTGGGCATGCATATGCATGCAACTGGGCCTTAGAATAAAAAGTGCTCATAAAGTAATTGAAACTTGCACATTCTAGTCATACCGTAATATTAGCAACAGCATCAGCCAATCTTGTGCGAATTGAAACTAGTAGATCAGCAAGAGCTTCGCTCTCATGAGACACATGTTGTACAATCAACTTTGTAGCAGTAATTGCATTGACTGTTTCCTGTTGACTGAGCATGTCCCAGCAATGGGCAATTTCATACTGAAGAAAAGGAAGTGCAACCTTCTCCACCAAACTAGGGACAAGTTCAAGGTCAGCATCATCATCATCATGCACCAGATCTTTACCATTTTCTGGCAAACCATAGGTGAACAACAATTTATACCTAAAACATGAGAAGAGAGGAAAAAACATTATATAAACCAGCGCAAGATAGGAGACACCCTGTTATATATGCATTTATCTGTAACATTCAATAATTTTTTACCATTTCATCTCTTGAAAATCAGATCCCTTTCGGAGTGGGTCCCACTTCAGGAGTTCCAACCTCACATATGGAGAGAAGATAGATGGAAGACTCAATGACATATAAGCATCACGATAACTTGATGAATACTCATTTTTCCATTCTTCAAATCTTTTTTTAACCAAAGAGAGGTGGCCGTATTCCTCAGCTGCATCACTGAAAATTTGATCAGCAGTCTGCAGCAGCAAATCACGTTGTGATTGATAAGCTTGGCTTTCACTATCACTCTCATCAGTGCTAGATTCTCCCTCTATCTTTGGATTATCTATCTCCATGTAATCAGTCTCCATATGTGCCTGTTTACTTGATTTAAGTACTCGAAGTTTCCTACGTTGGCGTTCCTCTTCCTGTGCTTTCATTTTCATCCGTTTCTCAAGATTCAAATCTCTACCAAATTCATCTAATTTCACTGGTAGATCTCTTTGCTCTCTTGCACCAGTAGATGCAACCTGAGCTGCGCTTGCAGCAGCAGCAATCACTTCAGTATTGCTACCTCTCCTGTTGAAAACTGACACTGCAGCTTTCACAGCAGCTTCTACTTCCTTCATTTCATCATCATTGTTGGTGTTTCTTCTTTCAAAGATAGCTGAAGCTCGATCTCCATGAAGACCCTTCATCTGCTCTTCAAGTTCCTCAATATAAGGAGCTTTGTGCTGCAAGTTACATGATTATCTTAGCAACAAATTGATAAATGATATCCCACAGAGTGGCTTCAGTAAAAGAGACAAGCATGCACTTAAATTCCCAAATTTTCTAGACATGGGAACAATTTTTCCAAGATCCTATACGAAAATTTGATTTTGATTAAATTATTATTGATAATCAAGGCAACATAAAACAAAAACTAAAAGAATCCATACTCTTTCATCCTGAACCAAAGAAGGGCGTAATTACTTGTCAAGATCAGGAAGGACAAACCAATGTAAAAGATGGCAACCAGACTGGAGAAGATGCTGATGAAACTAATAAACTTAACGTCACTAATCAAGGTTTTCTGGTAATAGAATAGTGATGAGATCATGACTAACTGTATACATAGTCTTCAACTTTCTGCTAATAAAATTCGACAAAATCTTTTCAAATTATTTTTTACCAACATTATCCTTCCACCATTTTTCATGTTTTGGTACTACGTGAACTTTGACTAAATTGCACAAGTTAGTAACAGTCAAATTAGACATAACCAATTAGCAAAGCTAAGCGACTAAATTGCAAAGTCAAAATGCATTCAGCAAGTGATCAGTAACAGTACGCACTGTGACTCTAATTCAGACGATGGATAAACGAATAAACACATGAACTTATGCCAGTAGGATATATAGAGTGAATACCAGCAGAATAACCAGCAAAATTTTCACCAAAACATTATAGAAGATAGCATGCATATACTGTCATAAAAGCATTCATGGCTGCCCTTCCAACCAAAATACCATAGACGATAATCTCACAAGCCTAACTTAATTCCACCAGATGGTGCCAGTCCTATTCCCTCTAGCATCATTTACATTTGATGCTGCTGCTGATGCTCTATTTAACTGGACATTCTTTCCATAGTCAATTAGAGGAGCAGAAAACTATGAATCTGTTTCCTGATAAAGGGCCAGCTTGTAAAACAAAAAAAATGGGTATGCACTTGCTTGTCCAGCAAAATGTTATCCATGGGCTTTTCATAAGATGGAAGTCAGCCACTGATAAACAAACTTGCACAACTTAACGTATTATTACAAATCCTACTTGAAGTTTGGTTGGTCAACAACCCTAGTATATTAGGAAATTACCCACTGACTCGATGTCAGCAGATGAAGTTATAAATGACATTAACTTGAAGTTTTCCTACTGGTTGCTACTTAAAACGGAAATTATTTTTTCTCAAAAGTTGAGTATGCGTGCATACAAATTTCCATAAAATGGGTTAGACTACCGAGAGTATACATAGGTATATATATATATTAACATGGTAATAAAAACCATTCTTCAAAAACTTATCTAGTGTTACAAACCATTTATCCATACCCCTATAGGCTAAATATTTGGGTGTAGCTGCATCATCATAGGCCAGATAAGGCGGCCAAATGGCTATGGCATTGGCTAATGGGACATAATTGCCACTTCTAGAGAGAAAGCCACAAATATTATACTATCCATCACATACAATCTAATGGCAAAGACAAACATTCAGCTCAAAACAAAGATTCCAAATCTAAGGAAGCCATTTATATCAATAGATTATGCCCCCCAGTCCATCCAAAACCTTGGAACAAAATAAGGTAATATTCCTCTTATAGTTATTCATACATGTGTTCCATCCCCTGAATTCCATCCTACCAAATGAGGCCTAAAGTTATTCACACGTGTTCAAGATCAAACCAGGAAGTTAAAGCAATCAAGAAGTATCACCTGTAAAAAGTCACATATATTTGCAACATAGCTTCGAAGCTTTTGCATAAACCTGTACTTGTCATCTGCTGCTGCCAAAGAGTTTTCAAGAGCAGTGATATTCAAAAGTGAGGAAGACAGATTTTCATCAGCTTTACTCAATGACGACACTGTTCTGCCATGAGATTCCTGTCAAGTTTTAAAAAAAAAAATTATGAAAATATTTATGGTATATCAATCTAATAGAAAAATCATGTTAGATGGACAAGTTTCGTATCCAAAGGCATTTTTCATGATCCAAATTCCAAACAACGAGGCCACATAAAGTATGATTATAGAGATGTGATGGTGATAGCATAGAAGTAACTGTGGACACAATCAACCAATTATAATTAAAATTTGAGAACACTTCACATACATAACACTTCAATTGTCCATAAAACTTGCAAGCATGAGGTTTAACACTTCCTATTTTTCTTCTTATTCAGATTCTAACAGCACAATAATGGCTCCAAAGCATAATAAAATTCTCACATTGTTCCTGGAAAGATGTTCCATGATACATGTTTACACTTTAGTTCAGATGCATGCTGTTCGCAAAAGAAATATAAGAATATAACTTGCAATCATAATGATAAGCTTAAGGCAATGTATAATCACATTTATCACACCGAAAACCTGTGCCCCAGAAAACTTAATATTTCTGCCAGTTTGACAATGATAAAAGCTGCTCATACCTTAAGCCTCCTAACATTGTCTTGCAGAGCTTTCTTGGCGATTTCAGCTTGTTGAGATAAGGACATCACATCCAATATCGGTGATGTCCCAATTGATCCTCCTATGCTAGGACTTATGGAGGCACTTGAAGCTGCACTATACACAGTAGCAACTGAGGGAGTAAATTTTTGCTGCTGGGCACCCTGAGCGACAGGAACATCGCTGCTGCCTGCTCTAGCATTAGACCCTTCATCCATTCTTTTTCCCAATCCTTTTCTAAATTGCTCTTCTTCCCACAACTTCTCCTCCTCATCATCATCATTATCATCAAACTCTCCAATATCTTTTAAACGCATACTCATCGCTCTCTCATCCACATCCTCAAAGACACCCTTCTTTCCCCCTTCCTTTTTCTGCCCAAGCAAAGCAATTCGACCCTGGAACTCTGGTTCTTCGTCGCTTAGCCCCTCCGCAGCACCATGGTTGCTTCCACCATCCAACGAGATATAATCAGGCGCTGCTGGACGAGCTTGCCTCAGCCGTTCCCTTTTCGCCCGGATAGCTTTTATGGTCTCTTCATCGGGAAACAGCGACCCAGATGATTTCTTGCCATTTGTAAGCCCTATTGAAGCCAATTCGTCCTGCGCATCATCTTGAACACTGCGAAAGAAGTCAGCCTTTTTCTCGTTAAGCTCATCTTGTTCGTCCTCAGAATCAGATTTCAGTACTTCTTTCACTGGTTCCGCGGGTTTCACAAGGCCTTTTAACACAATAACAGGTTCAGACGAGGGTTTAGGATCCGAAGAAGGACGAGAACTGCTAGCCAACGTTCGTGTGTTCTTCTGGAGCTCACGGAGTGCTTCCTTGGTGTAGGTTCCAGCTTGGGGTTGAACATTAGAAGGAACAGAAGCTGTAGCGGGCGAGGAATAAGCAATACGGTCTTTCAGGGAGGTCATCTTGTGAGATGAGGAAGACGACTTGGCGAGACGAGAAGAGGACTTGTCCGGAACGGACCGTTTCGAACGCGATGGGGTTTCATTATCTTCGTCGTCGGCAAAGCTAAGAAGTTTGGGGGCTTGTGGCTTTTTAGGCTTGGCGCCAGAGGTGGACAAAGGTTTCAACGGGGGTTTGACTGTGTTGGTCGTCGAGACCGTATCGCCGCCAGCGGCCTCGTCATCATCGTCTTCGTCTCCGACACGGCGGCGAAAATTCCTTGCTTTACTGCTGCTCATGGAGGCTCCGGCAGTAATACGTTGCTATCTTGTGCCAATTTCAAACCTCTGAAGGATTTGCAGAGCAATGTCTATATTGGCGGTTGCTCCACCTTCGATGCAGCGACGTCTGTGGATTGCTTCCGCCCCTGGTTTTGCATCCAGGTTCTCTCAGTCGCTCGAGATGTCCATGCCACACCGGCCCGACCCGAATAGATAGTATGAGCCCAAAATGAAGGCTTACGCAGTGTTTGGGATAGGGCTCGAACATAGGCGCATCACTTAGGCCCATTTAAAGATATTGGCCATTATGATCTACTAAAGCCTGTTTGGGAAGGCGTCTGGGAGGGGTAAGACGGGAAAAAGCCCAGTTAGATGGTAAAAACTGTGTGTTGGGGAAGGCGTTTCCGAGATGAGCTTAACATAAAAAGCAGCTTATAAGAAGAAACATGAAAAGCAGCTTATAAGAAGAAGCTCCTTACCTTGCTTTTTCTTCACTGAAGCTTCTCGGTGGGTGAGAAAGGCCGTAGCCTCTGTAATCGGGGGTGATAGCTCAGAAGCCGGCACCGGCAAGGGCGATTATGTGGTGGCGCCAGGAGTGCCACATATCCAGGAAGCCGAGCAGGAAAACGACGACATTAGGACCTGAAATACGAAAAAAAAAAAAAAGATGTTTGAAGCTTCAGATATATAGCGCGTATGGGAAGGAGGGAAATCAAGAAAGAAGTAGATGGAGGAACGTTATTCTAATCAGTTCCCATATCGGCGACGTGAAGCTTGGGGCTTCCGACATGAACAATATTAGAAAAGTAAAACAGAAAAAGCTTGCGCTTCAGCAGTGCCCAGTCTGGTTTTGTTTTTCTGGTAACAATTTAAAGTTCGATAATCGAAAGCCAAGCTTGAGTTCAACTTACAAATTGGAGATTGTCCCGGTTGCTAGGAGCATATCACTTGGAACCATCGGAGTTCGGCGGAGAGAAACGGAGCGCGATTAGAAAAATGGCGCAAACCTAGGGATCGAAGTGGCTGGAATTAAACTGAAATTAATTTTTTTATTGAAAATATATTTATGTCTTTTGTATTATATATATATAGCAAGATGGTCTTATAAATTCCCACATATATAAAAATAAATACGTCAATTTGACTTATGAATTTTCATAAGTGTGTCATAAATAATATATATTTTTGTAGTTAAGGTTTACGCACAAATTTAAATTTTTTATACTATACATAATAATTTATAAATAAAAATAAGTAAGGGTATTATATCTATCTATATGTATGTATAAAAACATAATTAAAAAATTAAACTAATGTCTGAAATATAAAATTCATAATAAATTATATTTTTTTATCATAAGCAAAATGCATTAGTGAAAGAAACGATAATACATCAAATTTCTACAGTCATGTATATGATAAGATTGTAGTGCATTAAATAAATTATATTATTTGTAAGTTATGAAGAGAATGAGAACGGTTTATTTTTTTTTTATTCAAAACAAAAGGATTCTCAAAACTATAAAATATAAAATATTTTAATCATTAAAAAGAGGTAAGCATTGAGGAAAAAAACACATGGGGAGCTTATCTATCATGCATTGCAACAAAGCTGACCACAGATATTTAGATAGGTTAATGGGACAATTTTACTGCATAAGTTTTATTGGAAGGAAATTTTGGCCTAAGAGTGTTTTTGGGGCAATTTTTTTTTTTTAAAGTATAAAAAATAGAGTAATTTTATCTGGGCTGTTATTTCAATTAGTTTTTACCATTATTTGACTAAATATGTTGAACAGTCCACATGTTATCCATACCATTTTTGTTAAGATATAAATTTGCCTCAAAAGTCTATGTATCATCTATTTTATCTTTTTCAAAGTTAGATTTGAAACTTTCAGGACAATTTTACACTTTAATAAAAATAATATTGATAACATATGGACTATCAGCTTAAGATATTTGGTCAATTAACCATCAAAATTAATTGGAATAATAACCAAGGAAAAATTACTTCGTTTTTTGAACTTTTGAGGTAAAATTGCCCCTCATAAAAATTACGGGGCAAAATTGCATTTTGGTAAAAACTCTAACTTTTAGCCAAAAATTCCCTTTAACCATATTTAGATTCCGATTTCAAACTCGTCTACGCTTGACTCTGAACCCATGAAGCAACATGAAAGGCCAATACTAAAAATTAAGATTTTTCATCCAAGCTCTATAACATGATTGTAGAGTTGGGAATCAGGGCCGGCCCGTGAAAGGCCAGGGCCAGCCCTCCAGGACCCAAAGTAAGAAAAACACCTGTTTTTCAAAGCTCGGCCCGAGAGCACCAGGGCCAGGGCCGACCCGCAGGGCCCGGAAATTACTATTCCAAATTTTAACTATTTTTCCTTTACTCTTTTTTTAAAAAATATAATTAGTAAATTACAACACAAATCATCCAATAAATAAGCACAGTCACTAATTCATAATTAAAAGCAAACTATGTTCATAAATAACTCACATAAAACATAAAAGACATATCACTAAACGACATTAGTACGATGATTATTATTGTCATCATCTTCGTCACTATCATCGATTTTAACGACATTTGATTGTTTTTCACTGAGTAGTAGACTCTAGCTCATGAGTAAGAATATCATGAAATTCTTCTCCTACATCATGAACACATCTATAATCTTTATTTGCAACAAATAATAAATCAAATCATAAAATTAGAGTATAGTTATTATGTATTTGTAGTTAAAAGGATAAATAACTTTATAACAAATACAAAATATATATAAATTTAAAAAGGAAAATAAGAAAAAGCTACAGTGAAAAGGGCCTGCAGGGCCAGCCCGAGACCCTCCAGGGCCGACACGTTTAAGCCCGAGGCCTGTCAGTGCCGGCCCTCTAGGGCCAATTTCATTTATCTCTTCAAATTTTTAGGCCCAGCCCTTGAAATGCCAGGGCCTAAACAGGCCGAGCCCATCAATTTCCCGGCTCTACATGATTGCTTGTAAATTTCTCTAAAAGTGGGAGACTTTGGATTTAATTTAATTTGTAATCTTAACCATTGGTGTTTATCCCTCTAATTCAAAAATAATATGGATTTTTTTTCTAAATATATCTAATTTTATTGTTAGAATATGAAAATGAATTATATTCTTCATAATTTATATTTATGATTTTCAAATAATAACAACAAAAAATGGGATATTTTTTGGATGTAGGCCCACTTTCCTGGAGACATTGCGTCCGTGAAAAGTGGGTTTGAAACGAGAACTTAACTCTCTTTTTTTTATTTTACCCCTGGTCCTTGAGTTCAACTGGTGTGGGGTAGGTCTTCCTCACCTTTAGGGAGGAGGTTCGATCCATGTGTTGGTCAAGACGCTGGGAGAGGCATCCTATGGGTCTAGGAAGCAGTGGTAATGCTGTTAGAGATAGAAGCATGTGTACTCTCTAGCTAATATCCCTGTGGACTGGGCTCCAAACGCCCTGCCCTTAGACTGTGTGTAAGCTGACCCCTTTCCTAAAATTTTCTTACCCCAAAAAAAAAAAAAACTCTCTTCTTTTTTTGCCTACGAAAACAAATACCCAATCAGCGGGCCCACAAAATATTTGCAATTTGTCTTCTCTCTGCCCAATAATATCGATTGACTGATGATTACTGGAGAAATCTCAAATGTTTGAATTTCAAGTAATTTTTACTTTGATATTTTTGAATAAAATATAATGTAAATGGAATTATTATTTGAATTATGATCTGATAAAATAGATTAAAAATTCATATGGTTCGAGCTTTGCAATTGAGAATAATTTTTTAAAATAAAAAAACAAAAAACTTAAAGATGAGAAGAATGAATGACACTCGATGGTACATATAGCAAAGGAATTGGTTTCGAATAAGTGACTATGGTGTTTGGTTGGAGACAAGAAGAAAGTTTAAGTCTCAAAATCATGATCACCAAAATTGGAAGACAGTCCATTCTCTCGACCTTACTAGTGGATACCAACCAAAGGCATTTGTCTTTGTTTCTAAACAAGAAATATTCTAGTCATGTTCAATTAATTTTGTTTTTTGGTTTTTTTACAGTTACTATGTAAACCTTATTCTCATTTCTTTCATGACTATGACTATACATATTTTCTATCAAAAAATTATATGGAATTTGAAAATGACCTATGAATAAGACAATTTGTAAGAAATTATATTATTTTTTGATTTAAAAAAATAAATTTTATTGTTTATATTGATATTCATGATTTTTTCGCATTAGCTTCATTTTTATAATTGTTTGAAGAAATTCAAACATGTCTAAAAAAGTGTTATTATTATTTGTGCCATCATGACCGTCATAATATTTTTATGATTTTATTTTTTAAACTCTTTCAAAATTTTAAATCGATTTCTTAACTTAAATTATGTAGAAAAATAATAAATTTTAAATATATTATTTTTAAAATATTACTTTTAAAATATTACTTTTGATCCTAATATTTTTTTTTTATGATGCATAATTTTTTCATATTTTAAAAATGTAATTGAAAGATGATTCAAATTAGGTTAAGCCTGACCTTAATATTGGAATATTGGATTGACCTAAATTACTCATCAAGTTGGGGTGACGCCTAACTCAATCCTGTTTATGTACAGCCCTAGTAAATTTCTCTATAAACACTTTTTGATTTCAGAGACATGATCGGATTCTAACGAACTTCTTAAATCTAATTAACTTAAATTTTTTTAGTGATTAGTTCCTTTTAGGATGTTTTAGTGATTCCTCCTAGCCTTGGTTGGCCAAGCTATTTTTAGTGTGATTAACTCGATGGCCTTCAACTTTTGCTTGTGCAGAGGGTGAGACGTTACCTCAGCTAGGCCAATAGTATCCTAGCTGCCACCACTTATAAGGCTTTCAATGTACTTGATTCGTTCTTCGAACAACCGTGTTCTTTGTATCTCTTCCTGCCGCAATAACATATTTCGACGATCCATGTCCTCCTAAATCAATCGGATGTCTTCTTGCCTTTGAAGGTAGTTCTGCAGTTCCATCCTTTTCATTCAGCTCATTATAGCGTTCAAGTGTTTTGCATGCAACGCATGTCAGGATTCATTTTGAGGAGCTTGAGGAACCTGAGGTTGGATTTGTTGGGCAACCACGTTCTGATGTGCTACTTCGATTGTTGGTGAAGATGACGTATTTGACACCTCTTCCACAGTCATAGGTTGTGGTTCGGGATGGCCATAGCGAACGGTTTGCTCTTCCGGTTAGGGCAGCTCATGATTTTACTGCATCGGGTTTCTAGGAAATTGCCCTTGTATAGGCAATCGGTGAGTCCTTTTAGTATCAACCATCTTGGTCACCAAGATCAAAGTTTTATAGTCCCCACAGTCGGCGCTAATGTTCTGCTATAGAACACAGATGTTTAGCCTCAATGGACTAATATATATTTATATCGGATCGAAGGATACCTTAAGATATCTAAAAGGCGAATACCAAAGGGAATATCAAATGGCTCTTCGAAGTATCTATAAAGCAGATACTGAGAATAGCGATGAATCACTGTGCACGATAATGGTGTTTAGCCAAAAGGGATGGGGTATGTGCACAATGTCGTTGAATAGTAAAAGGAATGAATACAATCTGTGTACCTTTTAGGTTTAGCTCCTATTTATAGAAGTTACCTTAGGATTTGAGCTGTTGGGCTTAGTGCACCTCACTGTCCGTATATTATGCTGCCTCACCTCCATATCTTGTGATTATAGCCTCTATTATTAGGTATTTAACATTTCCCTTTATTGTGGGCGGACATTGGTGGTAACTACCCCTTGTTGGGCCATATCATAAATGGGCCTTGCCCAGGTCCATAACAGTTGAAGATAAAAAAAAAAAGTTATAAGTCTCAAAATCATGATCGCCAACCTTCCTAGTGGACACTAACTTTTTTTTTTGAACTAGTGGATACCAACTAAAGGCATTTGTTTTTGTGTCTAAACAATAGATATTCTAGTCATGTACAATTAATTTTCTTAAAAAAAGTTCCTATGTAAACCTTTTTCTCAATTCTTTCATGACTATGACTATACATATTTTCTATCAAAAAATTATATGGAATTTGAAAAGGACTTACGAGTAAGACAATTTGTAAGAAATTTTATTATTTATATTGATATTCATGATTTTTTGGGCATTGGCTTCATTTTTATAATTGTTTTCAGAAATTCAAACACGTCAACTAAAAAAATTGTTATAATCTTCTGTTCCATCATGACCATCATAAATATTTTTATGATTTTATTTTTTTAACCTGTTTCAAAATTTTGAATCTATTTTTTAACTTATTGTTATTATTATTATTATTAATTATGTAGAAAATAATAAATATTTAAATATGTATTATTTTAAAAATATCACTTTTGAACCTAATGTTAGCTTTATGATAAATTTATTTTAAATTATGCCAATTATATATTTCTATGATGCATAATTTTTTTCATATTTTAAAAATGTTTTTGAAAGATGATTTAAGTTAGGTTAAGCTTGACCTTAATATTGAAATATTGGATTGACCCAAATTACTCATCAGGCTGGGGTGACACCCAACTCAATCTTGTCTATGTACAGCGCTAGCAAATATCTCTAAGTACTTTTTAATTTTGGATACATGACCGGATTCTAATGAACCCCTTAAATCTAATTAACTTAAACATTTTTTTGTTTATCACAAAAAAAAAAAAAAAAACTCATTCACACTTCACAAAAATAAAGGGAATGTCATTCTAATCTGAGGTCTCTTGAATGCTTTTTTCGCCATCATTTTATTCTAAACTTTAAGGTCATTTGTAATCAAGCTACACTTGATCGCCATTATTTTCTTTTTCTCTTTTTCCTTGATCCGAGTTGCTTTGTCCAAAGCACTGTTACTATCAGTAAAAAAGAAAATAAATTTCTAAAAATCCGAAGGGAGTAAGAATAATGAGTCAGATCATAAGAAGACATGATAGTGAAAAAGAATTTCGCTTCAAATGACTAATGGGCCTTATCAGTATCTAATAATTGTTACTTTTTCATCAACCAGAACCTTTTTATAATAAGGAGGTGGTGGAAGATAATAAGAATTTACTATCTTAAACTCTGTTTCTTTGGTATACTCTGTTGGTATTAAATATAAGATAAAATTAATATTTTTTGGAAGATTAATGAAATTAAATAATTTACGTAATCATAACATATGTTGTATATTATTATATTATATATTAGTTTATTAGTCAAACTAATTATTTTAAAGAAAAATATAAATACAAATACTCTAAAAAATTTATTTAACTTCCTTAGTCTCAAAAGCTAACACTGTCTTATGTTTAGGGTCGAAATGAGTACTCCCTCCTGTCCTAATTATAAGACATATTTAATCGATTTTAGAGAAATTAAGGATAGGAGTTAAATTAATTAATTTTACTGATTTTTTTAAAATGCTCTTGTATAAATTTTGGGTTAAGTTGCAAAAATACACATATGTTTTTCCTCCAGGAGCGTCCATCACCATATGTTTTTTTTTTTGTGCAAAAATACATACGCTGTTAGGTTTTATGAGCAAAAATACCACTTCCGTTAGTTGACCGTTAACCATGGTGAAATTACTCTTTTGCCCTTAACCCTTTTCTTTTTTAATTATTTTAAACTAAGGGTAAAAAGGTAATTTCACCATGGTTAACGGTCAACTAACGGTTAACTAACAGAAGTGGTATTTTTGCCCATAAAATCTAATGACGTGTGTATTTTTGTACAAAAAAAAACATATGATGCTGGGCGTTCCTGGAGAAAAAACATATGTGTATTTTTACACCTTGACCCTATAAATTTTAAATGACATCATTTTGATCAAAATGGAAATTTGTCCACTAACAAACTCAAAATTCTGTTGGAGTTTTTATTGCTACCGTGTAGTCTGTTTTGTGGGTTCATTTCTTGTCCCAACATTATTTTCTTTCCTTTATTTCATTACTATTTTACAAATGGGAAACATTAAAAAAAATATACGAGTGTGTATTTTATCATAACAATGTGTTAGTGATAAATATATTTGTCTGGAAGATTCAGAGACAATGGATTTTTTTTTTTTGGTGAAAAATATAATTGATTAAAACTATGCTTTTAAATATTGAATTTAGCCATGAGGCTTTTTATTATATGTGTAGAATTATGCAATTAATCAATATCAATCATCAATGTTTGATCGATGGTACTTTTGTCGTTAAAGTGATCAATTAAACTAGGTCCTAATTAATTATGCAGTTTAGGGTCAACCTAGGTCATTCTCCCAAGGAGCAAGCTGTGGGTTTATTTAGGACTAATTTTCAAGTGATAAAAGATGCAGTAGAATGTAAATGGACCTAAACTAGAATGCAAAATACTACTACCTATATGCAATTAACTAACTAAATGTAATAATGCAATTGACTCTTAAACCTATATAAGAACGAGACTAATCTATATGAGTTGAATGCAATTTTTGGGGGGTTTTCTTATGAGAAAATAATTAAAATCCTACTAAAAAGATTGATTAAAAGCAAATAAAATAATAAGATTTAATTCAGTGATGATGATGAAGGGGACAACTTAGGAATTGCAAGGAGTAAACTTTCTTAGCCCAAATTAATTAATTAGACCCAAGGGAGATTAATAAATTTAATTACCCAATTGAACACGGGAAACCCTCTAGTTCAATAACACATATTTCACTAGAAAACTTATAATGAAATAAGCGGTGGCTAATTAAACCCGTTAAAAACCAATCATAAAATAATCTTGAAAATCTTGTTTACAATTATCTAATTGAACAACCAGATAATTTATCAACCCAATTAAACAATTAAGATGATAAACCAAATTAACAATTAAATTAACAACGAAAACTCAATTACTAATTTAATTGACAATCCAAAGGTTGCAAACAAGGGTCCAACAATAAGCATAAAACTTCGAATTACCAGTCTAATCCAAAAGAAATAAGTTTACAATCTAAAACTAGATTGTTCTCAATTAACACAACTCAGAATCATTTAAAACTAAATTATTTCAAGTCTTGAATTAAAAAGATAAAAAGAACAAAACTCCCTTGTGGTCTTCAAGAATAAACCCTAGGCCTTAGCCCCCTCCATGCTCCTCCCAAGTTGCCTCCCAAATAACTCACGCTGCCATGAAAATTGTCCTCTCTCCAAACTCCAAGCAATTCGCCACAACCATGACGGAAGAATGAGAGGAATTAATGCATATTAGAGTTGATGGTCGTGGGGCCCGTGGGATCAAACGTGAGAATTGAGGCGTGCTTGTTGGTGAAACAATGATAGAAGACGTACTGGGAAGGGAAAGGGATATATGCGTCGGTGAATTGATTAATGAATGAAGAAGAATAGCCAAGCAATATCCTGTGCCTCTGCGTCTCGTCTTTGCGTCGTGCGGCGTCCTTCAGCGTGATGATGGCTCAAAACCTAGCAGCTAGGTTAATTAAAGGGGAGGAAGAGAGGGCTTTTTAGGGTATTAACTTGAGCCCAATAAAATTCAAGTAGTCCCCTAAAATTTCACCATTGGATTTCTTTTAGCTATCCTGAAAAATCCTGCACCATAGGATCTTATAAAATCACTATCTATCATATATCAAGAGATATTATTTAATCAGAATATTAATAATTTAATAATTTAAGCTCAATATCTTATAATTAATTCATATTTATATTATTTCCTAAAATAGGCTAACAATCTAAATATTATCTAATAATTCCAAATTAGCCTAAAATAATCCCCAAAATAAATGAAATAAGGTAGGATAAAATATATAAAATTGGGATTTATCAATGTCTTTTTTCAAAAACAGAAAATCAATCTTAATATAAAATAAGATATTGACACCCATGTTAATCAACAATATATATGATTTATCTCAAATATTTTAATAGTTTAGTTTAAGCATGTGGTACTATATTAATTGAGGTGTGTTATTGAAGGGGTATTTTAAAAAGAAATTAACAAAAATTAGAATGTTATTCTATAATTAGGACCAAAATCAACTCCTAAATATTATCCTATAATTAGGACCGGAGCGAGTAATATGTTTTGATTAATGGACCCAAACTTTGATTCAAACAAAGAAAAAGCTTGCAAACACTCGTTCTTTTTTAGCTAAATAAACTTGTAACTGAACCAAACCGCCTAATGCAAGTGTAGTCCAAAGTCTATTGGTTTCGAATTCACTCTCTGTTTGAAATTTCAATCCAAGGGGTGGTTAGTGGTTAAAAATAGTTACTACATAGACTGATAACATGTGATATAATTAATATAATTAAGTAATTTCTTTAATCTTCTCAAGTTAATCAACTGTTTTATATCAGGGATTAAAGACAATATTTCTTTTGCTAAGGACATGCATCCTATTGTTATAGACAATTCTCTTCAGGGTTATAAGCACAAAATGTGACCACTTTCTCCCAATAAGGTTTATTATGATACTAATATGAAAAGACAAAATGGAAAAAAAAAAAAAAAAAAAAACCCCACCAGGCTCTGTAATATCTTCTTCCTCTTGTTCCATCTATGTAGATATGCTCTTTTCGCCCACATCAATCATACGTAAAGGAAAGATTCTTACTTGTCATGAAAATTCATACAAAAACTTGAGTATATGCATCACTTTTCAAACACTTGCAGAGTTAGTTCATAGATACAAAGGAAAACAAACTTAAACATACTAATCATTTCAAATAAATAACCAGAATAAAGAAAATGAAGGAGAAATGGAGTTAGAAAAACAGAGTAGTAATAGCTAGTTAATTACAATCATATCATGACTATTTTGGTTTACAAAAAGATGAGAAAACCACACAAAACTTTTGCCTCAACTATTCACACCACTCCCCCACCATGAGTAACCAGAAAAAAGATTGAAAGAAAATTCGAATTCCATGCATCTTTGTCCCATAAGATGAACCAACATCTTGTTTGAAGTTGTTGAAGAAGATATTGTTGCGAGAACCCAGAAAGTGGACTGAATCCACTGGAGGGAGGGACAGATTAATCATGGAAGCAGAGGAGCATGATGATGCATCTTCTGATAATGTAAAGGCGAGACCTGTGCTCTCTAAGGGCTCCTCCAAGTCCTTTATTTGTGAGCCTTCTCTTGGAGTTGGAGGAGTGACTTGCTCTCATCTTCGTCATGAGAATATATCTATGGTAATATGGAGAACTTGGTTAGTTTCAGAAATGAAAGGAGGCTCAGCTTCTTATAAATAGAAAGAGTAGAGAGGAAGGCATGAAAGAAGATTCTCTCCTTATTTTTTTTTTTCCTCTTCTCTTATCATCCAATCTCAACTGTTAATTGGGAATGTAATAGAAATATTAAAGTAGTATTGTGATTGATTGATTGGATATGATTTAGAGATTATGAGAGATAATAATAAAAAAAATATTATGAAAGAAATCCAATCCGGAAGACATGGAGCATGAAAGGGCCTAATGGACCCCACACAATGCCTTTTTTTTTCAATAATTAAATAGGTAGAGAGACTAATGGCTTTTGGCCCTATTGAAGGATTCGTAACCTCCCATTTATAGGGAATTTTCATATCATTATGCCACAACTGTCATAAAAATTAAATTAAAAAATTTGGGCAAACAAGCTCATAAATTAGAGGAAAATCATGGCATATGCACCTTCAAGAATATATTACAAGTCACATCTAACTCTCTAATTATTTCATCTCAGTATTAGAGATAGTTAGTTAACTTGTTAATTGTGTCTAAAAATAATTTATTCTCAAAAGCACCCTACATTTGTTGACCAAGGAAAAAAAAAAAATGATTACTCTCTTAAGTTTTAAATATAAGATACTTGATTTGTTTGTATCCTAAATATATCATCTCAAACTTTTTTTTCTCTCTTGAATATTTTTTCCACGTTACTCTGATTAATTTCACAAATTTTTTCTCTCGTTTTTTCTTTCATCTTTAACATTCTCATTAAAAGAAGGGTATTTTAGAGGGAGTAACACAATTTTACAGAATAATTGTAAATAACCAACATAATCAATTTTCTTGATCTCATAAATTGTATTTATGTCTTATTTTCTCATATCCTTTTTATAAGAGTCCAAATTTTAAATTATTTTAGTTCAGTTTATACAAGCTAAACAAGCGTTGTATGAACATTTAAGTAGTTTTTATTTTCATAATTAATTATATATATTACATTAATTGAAATGTTTATAATACTTACATTTACAACTCTTGGTATTTGTAAGGAAGCAATTGTAAGTATCACAAACAAACATACCTATTATTTACAATTAATTTTAACTACTTTTTTAAATCATGTAATTTAATTATTGAACTCTTATAAATAAAATCAGGGAGAGTGTATTTAATAATGATAAAGTATACATCTCTGTTGGGTTGGTTTAGTTGAATACCACCTAAGAATTGATAATAACACTCGAACCAAATGAATAATTATGGCTCCTTGACTCTTAATACAACAAAACACACACACGCGAACCGGGCCACACATTAATATCGACCAACATAACTCGTGTTTATCCAGAAGCAACAAAAGTCCGGAAATTATTGCAGTTGTTAGTGATTAATGATGATGACACAGGAAACAACACAACAAAATTTCTTGGACCTGCCTAAACCCCACCTTAATTATTAAATGTTGTTCCTCCTTTGATGCTTTATTCTTAAATCCTATCTACTTTTAATTTTTTTTTTAAAAAAAAAAATTACTTGTAAGTGGTATAAGTTATCGTCTCTTGAATGGTTAAAAATTTAATTTTTAACCCTTGTTTGAATCCCAAACCTAATTAAAAGGAGCTTGCCACGTTTAACCCAAAATACTTAGAAAAAAAATCAGTTTCTGTTGTTGCCACTACTACAAAAAAGGGTTATTACTACATTAAAAGACGTCCTTATTTTAAAAAAGGAAGTTAAAAGTAAAAACAGTGGCATTCTTGTAATTATTTTGTTGAATTATATGTATTTGTCGACTTAAACAACTATTTAGGATGTCTAAATTCAGTTAAGGCGTCCTGAAACAAATTTAGGAAAGCTTAAAATTTAGCGCTAAAAATTAATTTTTGGCGCCATGGGTGCCATCTGGGGAATTTTTTAGGCGCCAGGAAATGTTTTTGGTTTTTTGGCGTCATGAATAATAAGAAAGACATCTTAATTTTACTTTTTGGCGTTCTACAAAATATTCAGGACGACTAAAATGCAAAAAAATTAATTGTTTAGCTTCATGGCACTATCTTGGGAATTTTTTCAGTGCCAGTGAATTTTTTTCTTTTGTGTTTTTTGGCGTGCCTATAAGGTGTTCTGAATAATTTTCAAGTCGCCAAAATTAAGTTTTACTGCTATCCATTGTCAGACGTCCTTTTAATAAAGAACTTTAATTGGGTCTTATTTAGTACTTTTTTTTTGTGGTAGTGTGGGGAAGTATATATATTTCTTATGCAATTGAGGGGAAAAACATATAATGTTCAAGCTTAAATATATTCACGATAATTCTAATACAAAATGCACATATATTCCCTGCTCTTTTATATAGGTTACCTTTTAAAAGTTTCAATTTTCAATTTATAAGTCATTTTGCAAGTAATAATTAATAGTTTTCCATGAGTGCTGTAAGTATGGATATTTTTTTTTGAGTTATGATGATCAGGAAAAAAAAATTGAGATAGATGAGTAATAGTGAGAGATTTGTTTTGGCAATAGCACAATGAACCAAATTGAAACTTATTATTTTTTCACTTTATGTTCTAAATTTAGAAACTACTAGTTGAGAGATTTGTTTAAATACTGAATATAAAGCTTCAATCTATTTTATCTCAAAAACTTGTTACTTTTCCAAAACTATCCCTACTATTTGCAAATGTAAAAAAAGTTTTCATCAATGTGGATACTTTTTAATGCAAATGGTTGAGCAGTATTTTAAAGAAACAGATATACATTTATTATAAATAATTAAATTTATTTATTTAATATCTATAAATTAATGATCCAACTCTTATTTTATGCATCAGAGAGGGTATTAAAAAATCCAGTATTTATTACTGAAATCATTGATTAAAGCACCGATAATTTATCAGTAATTTGTATTCCTTTCATCAGTAGTTGTCGTTTCATACTGCACTAGTAGGAGTATCTTGTAGAGAACCACCATGAACCGTTTTCACACAAAAGTATTTTGTTCTTTAAATTTTAAGCTCTGATATCAAACACTTCAAGAATTACATTTAAGGCTTATCATTTAACTAGGTTATAGTCAAGGGTGATAAAATTAAGGTCTGGAACGCACTATAATCAAAGTGGTCCAAAATCTAAGCATTTCTGGAAATCAGAATCTATATTCTTTGTTCAAAAGTTTGAAACTTTATGTGAAAAAATAATTGGCTTGGTTGTAGTAAACAAGGAGGGTCAGAGTTACACGTGAGGTTCTCGCTATTCAAAGCAACATTTCCAGTCAAATTGAATCCTTCTTTTTATCAGTATTCTAGCTTTTAAAAGCCTTGTTTTATCTATAGATGTTTCTTTATTAGGGAACAAAACTACCCGTTTTGAGAGGATCTGAGTTCCAATATATTTATTTATTTAAAATAATTAAAAAAGTTCAAGTGGGAGAATCGATCAGTAAATCAGATTTTACATTGTTTTTTCTTGACTGGAAACTTGTGCTGTTGTTGACTATTTAAAGTTATACTCTGTCCAGCTCTAGTCTTGTACGTTGGTCAGTTTCACATTGAACTGTCATGGAGACCTGAAACAATATTTAAAGCTCAACTAAAAGGTGTGTGATTTTTTAACACGGAGCAGGGTCTTATGCACATACCTCCAGCTCCTTTTTCGGTTCTAATGTTAGCTGAATTAGGCTTAGATTGGATTTAGTTACTATATATTGTGTTTAGGCTTTCATGTTTGCATGGTATAATACCAGGTGGTAACTTCCCATTGTAATGCTTGTCTTTCAATTCCAAAAAAAAAAAGTGCGATTTGAATTGAACATGTTTCTTCTGTTTGAAGAATGAACTACCCATAATATGACGCGCACGCGCTCGCACACCACAATACCTATTTATAAGTCACTTGTATCTCATTATTATAGACCAATAAAAATACTAAATGAATACAAAATTTAATATTTACCTTTTTTCATGAAAGGCTACCTATTTTCTCTTACATCCTGTTATCTCTATGCATTACACCTCTCTCTCTTTTGTTAATTTATTAATATAGTCAATATACTCCCTCCGGTTCTAATTATAACATATAGTTAACTTTTTTAGAGAAATTAATGAAGTTGATTAAATTACTTTAGATTATTTTTATTTTTATTTTTTTCTTCAAATTAATTAGTTTGACTAATAAACTAATATACAATATAAGAATACATAATACATGAAATGATTAAGTAACTTATTTAGTTTCCTTAATCCCTCCAAAAAAAGTCAACTTTGTCTTATAATAAGGACTAGAGGTAGTAGGTAAAATTGACAAAATCTTATTTAACGCACTACAAATAACTTATTTTGAACAAAATTTTTTCCATACAAATGACTTGTAAATGACATCGCGTGGTATTGAATATATGTTGAAACTTATTTGCTATTTACGAAGCATGAACTTATGTTCTAAGGTACTTTCTCTCCCTTTCATCATATCAATAATATCACCTTTCACTGCGCCCCAGGCCTGTGAAGCACGATGAAGATGTTGTTGACCTAGCTGTTATACATGAGAGCCAAGCAGTTCATCGCAAATATGAAATAACTTCACAAATCCTGAAGCTTTTCCATGCAACAAGCAACTCTCACTTTATCGGTTAATCTTCCAAATTATATTTGTTTTCTTACCTCTAATTTGTTAGTGCTTTAGAACCAACTGTTGCTTACTTGCTTTATTTTGATCAGACATGCTAACTGCTGCTTATGCAATAATGGCAGGCTGTGGTACTATAATAATTAAAAGGGAGAATCACAGGTCTTCAAAGAAGAAATGTAATTACAAAATAATCTCATAATAAGCAAGCACCATTGAATGACAAGCTTCAATGTAAAAAAAGACAAGATTCTTGCCGCTGTGTTATTGAGACTTTTTTGTGAATACATTACTTCCTTTTAGGATGTTATAGTGATTCCTCCTAGTCTTGAAAGAAAAATGTTGAACAGTTTGTACCTTAGAAGAAAGAAAATGGATCAATAACATATCTAGTTTCCTGTTGGAAACCAATTAACCCCTGCCGTCAAAACCATGGTTATGGAGTTTTTCAATAAGATATCAAACACAATTTCTATTATCTTGCAAAGTAGGATGGTATTATGAAATTTCAAGTAAAATGATAATCCATGGCCATAAGATTTACACATTGCAGTCCTTCACTTGCAAAAATAAAAAATTAAAAAATTAAAAAAAAAAAAAAAAAACGGGGGAGAAAGCTGTCCCAAAATCAGGTCAAGGCCTTTCCATGATCTCTCAAGTGTGAGGGAACAAAGGGTTTTCATATATCCTAGGAAGTGGGAAATTGGGAATACAGCTAGCTAGAAGGAATATCAAGGAAAGTGACATTTGCTTGATATAAAATATGCATCTATCAAGTTTCTTCTCATTCGACACCTTTACAAAATATACTACTGGTTGGATCAAAAGGTAAGTTTGCCAAACAACTACATTACTATTTTTAGAATTTACACGAGTGGTCAAAAGATTCCTGACATGTTTTCAACAGACTTGTCAGCCACCTCCCTCCCTCTATTTCTCCTTTCATATTAATTAACACTAATCTATTTTATATGAATATAATCATCAAATTTAATATACAAGTTGTAGACAAAAAAATAAACAAACAAATAGTGGATTGTTAGTATTTACAGTATTCATTCTTCCCTGGGGATCCATCTGCTCCACCAAAGGCTTGTCCTGCGTTGGCCAAGCTCATCCATACTCTCATTCAATGTTTTTATGATTTTCCTCTGAAGTTTGAGAGCTGAGGCTAGAGCATTTCTTTGCGGACTATTCTTCTTCTTTGGTTCAATTTTCTACAAGATGAAAAAGTGAAATCAGTTTATATGATAATGACTGTAGCAGAAAAATTAATTTCTCAATTACAGATGCAAGTTTAATCAATTTTGCACGTTGAAAATAATTACCAACTCCAAAAGTTGAAGATACATAAATATGGCCCTGACATAGTCTTGTTAAATACCATCAATTTATCCCACAACAGTGTAGTCAAGATCATATTGTATGTTAAATGATGGTAATTATCATTTAAGGACTAAAGTGATAGAACAAGAATCTCTCAGGGACCCAAATCTTGGTTAATTAGTCAAGATACATACTCTTAGTTCCAGGAGCTGAGCTTCAGTAAATCCTCCAACTTCTGAGGTTCCAGATTTTGCCATGAGCTGAATGATCCATTTGGCTGCTTCTCCATAATCCTGCTGGGTTGCTCGTAAGAGCTGCAGTCTTAGATTTTGCATGAAAGATAGTGCCAACAAGCTTTCCCTGTCAAAGTACGGATGGGCTAATGCTGCTTTTGCACTGAGTCTTTGCCTTGCTTTGTAGCGGACCATTGATGTCAGAAGTTCCCATCCTACTCCACCATCTAAATCCAGAAGGTCAAAGCCTCTCCTTAGGTCAGGACCACACCGAGTTTCTACACTTTTTCTCCAGGCAACCAAATCATAGTCACACCTCTTCAACTGACGGTTAAATTGTATGAGGCAATTATCGGAGCGTAATCCAGGGATTGCCTGTAAAAAGAAAATGCATGACTTCTAAGCTCTCCAAACCTCCAGATTCAATGCTTGATCACATAGTACATAAGATAAACCAGTTGTCATTGACTCTGGTCCCAAATAAATCATACAACTCTACAAAAAAGTGTAAAAAAAATCTAACACAAGAAACTACTATTTGCAGTCTTCTTGTTATTGAGATCGCCTATTCTTTTTGCAAAATATCGTATGAAATCTATTGAAGAGTTCGAAGAAATTCTTAGGTAGAATAGACCCAGATTGTGAATTATAAGCAAACAAAGCCAATCATGAATAAACATATAACCCTATAAAAGAAATCTCACAGTGAAGTGTGTCAGACATGTTATTTATTCATGATTGGTTTGATATACCTGTCTTTTGTAACCAAGGCTTACCTTCAAATTTTTCATAGAAATTCACAGATTATGTTTTAATAACAATAACAAAATCTACTGATCAGTTATTGGCACTCACCATTTGAAGAAATATTAGGCCAGCACTATAGATATCAAATCTATCTGGTAGATTCAACTGTTTAAGAAAAAAAATAGAGGAATATTATAAGCAAGAGAAGATTTCAAATAATATTTAAGTATGGATAGCTCATAATATATGTTTTGACCTGCCATAGGACTGGGGAAAGTGCAGTTGCAACTGGTGCAGAAGGTGCAGAGGGAGTTTGTGTGCTCATGATGTACTGCTCTGGGGCAGCATATCTGAAAGTTAAGGGTCATACAGACATACACATCATGAATTGCCTATAGTAGGACATGGTGTAAGCTGTCTAAAAAATACACATCAGCGGAATAAGTTTAATATCAGTTGGCTACCCGTATCACTTATGCCAAACAAGATACCTTGGATCCAAAAGAAACTCATTAGGAATATAGTTGATGCCAACTCGCAAATCTGCTGCGGCTCCAAGATCAATAATCTTGAATGTACGAGATTCTGATCCCATGGTTTAAAGAAAGTTAGAACTTCACCAGATTAGGGCTAATCTTTTGTTTGTATAAAGCTTTGCATCTACTACAAGAATTTGAGCTCTAATTCTCTTAAATGTGGTGCAAAAATGTTTGTAAGGAAGTTACTATAATATATACTTGAAATATTAAAAATATATTAGTATTTACCTTCAGAGAAAATAATATTCTGGGGCTTAATATCCCTATGCACGATTCCAGTTGAGTGAAGACCGTCCAATGCAAACAAGATCTGCCTCATAATTGTTTGAATTATTCTATTTTCTCTTTCCAATCCCTTAGGCAAGTCCTGGACCTTGCCCAGAATCATTGTTTCAACCTGAAATTCATCAGTCGTCATCACTATGGCGGATATTGGGGAATTCAAGACATAATGGTTTTTCATTGATGAAAGACTGAAAATGAATGGATCCCTTCCCATACAGTTTCCAGCAGCCAAGAAATACTTTTTTTTTAATTCCTTGTATGACTAGTTATATAAATTTTGGTATCTGATTAATCAAGTGCAGTTATTTGATAAGAGAGACTACCAACATTATATGGGAACTCTTTACTCTGCATTAGATCAGCTAGGGTGGCATCCCCTTCAAATTTCCATATAAGCCAGTATCCACCACTCTTCTTCCCAGAACTCTGCAAAAATTTTGTCAGAAAAGTTCTGGTCACAAACAAGAACAATACTAAAGTGCTAAAAGGATGTGAGTGAGAATATATCTTTGATCAGTTCCTAAACGATACAACAATAATACCCTTAATTCTATGGTAGAAGTAGTAGTCTTATAAGAGCAGCACCTCAAGAAAACCGTAAACATAATCAGCACAGCTGTTTGCACAAGCTCTCCGAACACGCTCATTCATCCAAATTTCTACTGCACCATATTCAGTAGCCTTCTTCAAGACCAAGTCACCTTCCTTCCAGTGAGAACTAAAATACATCAGTCAACATTCTATAACCAGAACAGTCTGAGAAATTGAAAATGAAAAATAAGGAAAACTTCGAAGTAATGACCTCATGGTGATATAATTATTGCAAGATAAACCTTAACCACTTAACAAGTGAGTGGTCAATTAAGCCAATATGTAGCATTTGTTTCAAAAATTTCTCCCCGGACAGTGCAATACCTTTGAAGAGGGCTTCTTCGCCAATGAAACCCTATAAACTACACCAAAGGATCCCTCACCTAACTTCTTCCCCAGGACAAAGTCATCCTGTCACAATAAAACAATTCAATTTCAAATAAATGTCAGCCTTAATCGTATTTCAATCTCTCTAATTTACTCAAGAAAGCAACTTAGTCAACAGTAAAAATCAGCAATTGCCCTTCTAATCTATTTGTTGAAACAATGTCATTAACTTCAGTTCGATCAACATTATACCTCTAATCATTTGTAAGACAAAGTGAGTGGAGACCGCTTCCACATTGAGCAAATGAACAGGATTATTATTTTGTAATACTTCTTAATTAATAGTACTGTTTTAATTAGCATTAGAATTAGAATAACTCAAGTCCTGTAACAAATAAGTTAGAGGAACAATATTGCTCCCATTGAAAAGTCTAAGACCGACCCAGAATATTAAAATTAACTCCAGAAACAATACTCCATCCAAATTCAGATAAAATTCCTGAAATATGCCTTCAAGTTCTCCGATAACAACATAACGCTGACCGAGAAGAATCATGAAACGGTATCTTCAACAGTAAACTCATCATCAACTCACTGACCTTTCTATAAGTAGGTCTGAACAATCTTTCAACAAAGGCAAGAACGAACATATCAAAGAAACCAGGGGCCACACCAGGCGTAGCCCAGAGGTAGGACACAGCACCGAGAGCCAAAACCACTCCAGGAGCTGTAACCGTCAGGCCATTCGATTTCGGAAGAGTGCTTCTGTAGATTATATCGCCACACTCCATAACCGTGCAAGGAAGCCCAACGCCAACACCCACAAATAGGTGGTGAACCGAATCGAGCCATTCGCCTCCCAAAGCACAGGCCACGAACGATTTAGAGTTCGAGGATGTTGTGATTCTTCCACTGCATGGAGATTCTGTAACAGAGGGTTTATTTCGAAGTTTGTGACCTAAAAAGAGCGACTTATTGGAGTGAACATGATTGGGTCTTTGGTGAAGCTTCGTCGCTCCTACGCCAATTCCTCGAGCTGTAGCGACAGTGGCCATTTCAGTTTCAGTGCAAGAAATGCTTAAGGCTTGGTTTGTGGTGTGAGAGAAGAGCAAGGAGTATCACACTTCCAGTGAGATTCTGCTTCTAATTTAGACCACAAGATCGATTTTATTTTATTTTATTTTTTATGTTATTATTCGCGCGTTTTTTTGGTGGTTATTTCAGGTATTCTTGTGGATGGAGAGGATTTGGAGCTTTTAGAATTTTTTTTGAGGATTAATATCCACCACGCGTTTCACGTAAACATATAGATTTGGGCTGGGCTTCTTATGACTGTATATGACCTCTTATCGTTTTGTTTGTGCCCGATTTCTCTTGAGGACTAGATTTCTATTTTTTGATCGATCTTGAGGACTAGATTTTGGGAAAATTTACCAAATTAATTTTTTTTTTTGTTAAGAAATGTACCAGATCAGAGCAAGTGAGAAAATATTTGTCCAATCTAATGTAGTTAATAGCGTCAATATTGCAATGATGTTAGACTATCTGACACTAATGCACAGCAGCGTAAGAACTTTTGACACCACTGTGGCGTCAGACGATGCCTAAAAGCGTCAATTAAACTAATTAGTAAATAATAATTTTTATTAATAATTAAAAAATTAAATTTTATTTTATTTTTAGGATACAAGAATAATTAGTAAAATTGTTTAGTTAGTGAATTTATTATAAACTATAAGATAAATGACTAATTATTTAATATTTTGTATATTAATAATTTGATATACAAATTGTAAATTATTATTAGCTAAATTTAATTAAATAAATTTGACCGAATACTAATTAGTGAATTAATAAAAATATTTTGTGAAATATGTTGTATATTATTTTTTATAGAGTACACTAGGATAGATAGGATAAATTTAAATAGTTTACAAAAACACAATACATTATTAAGTCACTAATTAATTATTCTCTAACTAATTAATTATTTGACTAATTATTATCCTCTATTTAAGCTTATCCTATCTATCTTAGTATACTCTATAAAAAATAATTTACAACATATTTCACAAAATATTTTTATTATTCTCACAAATTTGTTTAATTAAATTTAGCTAATAATAATTTACAATTTATATAAAAATTGTTAATGTATAAAATATTAAATAATTAATCATCTATCTTATGGTTTATAATAAATTCACTATTTAAACAATTTACTAACTAGTCTTGTATCCTAAGATTAAAATAAATTTTAAATATTTTAATTATTGATCAATAATTATTAATTATTGTCTGATTTGGTTGGAAAGTTTCCTTTTTTTGAATGTTCTGAGCCTCTTAGGCAATGATGGAGCTTCTTTATGACAATGGGGGCCATGGCCACCCCAAAATTTTTTATGCTCAAAAAATTTCTTTGGAATATTTTTTTAAAAATTTAATATAAATGTGAAAAAGTATTTTATCTTATACATTTGGCTCCCTCAAATATTTTTTTAGTTTATGAGTATATATTTGGCTCTCCCAAATATTTTTTTAGTTTATGAGTATACATTTGACCCCCCAAATTTTTTTTCGGAAGCTCCGGTCCCTGCTCTCAGGTTTGTGTAAGCACAAGATTTTCATGTATAAGTAATATGATTTAGAAAAAGCGTTGAATACCATAATGGTATTAAAAAAGAGTCTTGGGGGAATGAATTTATTTTAGAGAAGCACGACCCGATGATCAAAAGAGTACACTAAAGTAGATCCTCTCTTCCAAGGAAACCTTTTGAATTGGATTGCCATGTAAGTATATAACACATTTGCAATAATACTGTTATCTGTGGTAAGTCATCCTTGTAGAAATGCAGTCTGATTCGGAGTAATCAATGCATCCAGAATCCGTTTACAAAGGATTTTTAAAATCAACTTATAAATGACCCTGCATTAACTGATCGGCTGAAAATTTTTGGAAGTGTCTGGATTATTGCATTTTGGCACCAAAATGATGAAGGAACGATTCAATTCCTCAAGAAGATAACCTTTGTTAAAAACTTGAAAGATCATAGCACAAATCTCAATATCTCATGCTTGAAGAGGGACCATAATTTTTTAATAAAATTGCACGTGAAAACCATCAAGTCCATGTGCACTATTCGCTTTGATTTGAAAAACAGCCTGTTCAGATTCATCCATTGAAAGTGGCATGCTTATAGATTTAGGCAAATTAATACTGCAATTTAATGTTTGTTGAGCACATGTTGCATAAAACACACCAGGGACAGTATATATCTCAGAAAAATATGTGGTGGCTTCATCTTGAATCTCTGCTACATATTCTACCTATTGCGCTTCCGAATTATTGTTCCTTAAAATTTGCTTTTTCATTAAAGGAAGCAAAACTATGAAAATATTTTGTATTCCTATCTCCTGTAGCATCCAATTCTGTTGAGATTCTTAAAGACCATCATAACATTTCCTCAAAGTCATACCAGAATTCTAATGAAGATTTCAGAAAGTTCATTTGTTTTTCCTCTGCTGAAGACAAATTGACTTTATTACGCCAGAATTGTAACAACTCCAATTCGCGCATATTAGAAGAAATCCGACCACCAGAATTCCTAGTCCTTTGAATAAGCTAAGGAGCCAGGAAATTCTTTTATCCATTCAATCTGGACAATATCAAAATAGGAACCATGGAAGTAAAAGCTCTACTAGTTCACTGCAAAAATGATTGTTTTGATTTTAATTCAGTGTCTCCCAATATAATCATAATGTTTTCCTAAACTCTTCCTACTGATTACTTATATTAAGAGAGTCATCTATTAAAAGAATCATTTTAAATGCAAATAATTAAATACAAGAGTACTTAAGTAAAATTAACACATACTATTTTTCACAAAATAATAACTATCGATCTAAACAATTTTTTAATATACTAGTATATAAATTCATGGTTTATAATCCCTTTGGGAGCAAAACATTCTCTACAAAGAGTAATCCCATTACAGTCGGGAAATATTTTCCTCCCTCAAGTCCTAAATATAAGATAAAGTTAATTTTTTTATACAGATTAAGGAAGTTAATTTTTTTATACACAGAGAGAGAGAGCTTTTAAAAAAAAATCACTGAGGGAGGGGGGAGGGGAGCAGCGGACCGTAGCTGCTCCTGGAGAAATGGCACCATGAGCACGGAAACCATATTGACATACGAACTCATTATCAACCTACTTTCATCTCCTTGCTTGAAAATATATCTTAGCAAGCCAAAACTCTTTCATACAGCGAAAGTATACAAGACTAAAATAATCATACAATATAATTTTAGCCAAATGATCAAAAACAAATTAAACAATTATATTGTATAATTATTTTTCAGGTTATCTTTCTGTCAATTATTAATTATACTGCACATACCATGCATGATCTAACAACCTCCTTACGTCGCCGTTTTGTTCAAGTAACCTTTCTAGTTTCTTCGCACTCCTGTGTCCTCTTTCGTCTTTTTACCCTCTCTGCGTCACTGTTTCACTCCACTACACAGTCCACAGTGTCCACTAGCCACTGATCATCCTCACAAGTCACGGGAGAACAACAACAAACGGTTGAAGACTCGTCGGCGGGATATGGTGGCGCGTGGTGAAACATCATCGTCGTCCGCTAGACGTCAGAGAACAACCGAGAGTGACGGAACAGATCGTATGGGGCCCACAAGCTATCCAACGGGCACGGTCTCTTCGAGTCAAGCCTCAGCCAAGGCTTCCCCTTCCCGCTCCAGTGAAGCAGGCTCACCGGTCCGGGATGAAGATCCCGGCACAAACCTTCCAGATTGTCGCCGCCGAGCCCGTGTTGGTTCCACCGGTGCTCCACCCTCTCGACTTCGCCGGCGAACACCAGTAAGAACGGCGGCAGCGAGCCCAGGTCGTAGATCCGGTACCGCTTCTGAATCCTCATCCAGTTCTCAAGCTTCTCGGTGTACTTTCCTTCCCTCCATTTCCCCAGATCGATCACCATGACGCCGGTGTTGAAGTAGCATGGCTTCCGTCCTCGAAACGACGCTGCATAGGTCGGATTTGACCAGAACTTGGAGGTGAAGTAATTGGTGAGATTGGCATGACAATACTCAGGCGCGCCAAGCACACGCTCCCCCAAATCGATGTTCCAGAGCTTCGCAACGTCATCGACCACGATCAGATCTGAATCGAAGTAGATTATTCGGCGAACTCCGGCTGGTAGGAGATTGGCGAGATACATTCTCGCGTAGTTGAGAGGCTGATCGAGAGCTCGGCGAATGGAGTAGGAGATCTTCCCCTTGACTAGGTTCGAGTCGAAGTGGTACAGGTGGAAATTGAGGTACGGGAACGTGGAAGTGATGATCCGACGAAGCTCCGAACGCCGGTGCGTTGTGGCGATGAAGTGGAACACCACATTCTCTGGGCAAGACGAGTGCTGCAGAACGGAGAACACGCCTGCGACGGAACCACGGAGATAAGTGGCATCGAGAGTCATCGCGATGTGTATGACGGACGGATTGTGAGTTCGTTCGTCGAGGTCCGACCACGCCGTCTTAGGACACTCCCTTCCATTGCGAAATGCTGGTGCCTCCCTGAACACCGGAAGCACGCCGGTGCCATCTGACGCCGGAAAACCAGCGACGGTGACGAGGAAGACAAGAAACACAGTGTGACCACGGAGTGTCGGTAGCATGGTGGAGTGATTTACTAACAGATAAGAGAGAGAATTGGCAAGGCATTTTGGTGCCTTAAAAGGTTAAGGGTACTTTCGGAATCTTTTCAATAATAATTCGAATTGGGTGTGGTATTGTGGGGCCCGCAAAAACGAAATGGAGGGATTTTGCCAGGCTGGAAAGACGCGTGAATGAGCTTGGAAGCGGATGTTGAAATCGTGGCTCGCTGACGCGTCTCGTCGACATCGGATGTAAATATTCCTGTACCTTGCAACCCTGTCGGTTAATGATGATTGGTGACTCTTGGGGGTGTTCACGTGTAGGATTCAGAATGAACGGCCATGATCTGATGTGCGTTTATTTGGTCAGAATCGTCATGGGAAAATTATATTCCAGGACAACATCTTAAATTATCATATTACAATTAATTAATACCTTTAGTATATGAAATATTTGGGTAGTCGATGGTAGTTTTAAATATAACATGTATTTTTTTATATTTATCAATATTTTTCTAATTTGTTTATGATTCCTTAACAATAATAAAAGAAGAAGAAAACGAGAGAATTAAAGAGGATAAATATTTTTAAAAATCTATGTAATATTAACCGCCCTTTAATCTAATCAAATTAGGTCAGTAAGTCTTATATTAAGAATTCAATGGAGTACGTAATTAACATTCTTCGGTCTCTAATATTAAATATTTTTGAGCAGTTGATATTGATCTTACATATAAAATATAGTTTTCATATCTATAAATGTTTTCTTATCTCTAATTTATCTTTGTTGATGCTCCCTCAACAATAATTAAATATAAGAGAGAATGAGGAAATTAAGAGATATGAGTAGGGTGTTCTACACAATAAAAGTCATATTAATTTATTGGGTTAAGATGAAAAAATACACATGAGCTTTTTCCCCAGAAAAAAAATACACATATGTTTTTTTTAGGAGCAAAAATACACATGTGGTTATCATTTTGATGTAAAAGTCACATCTCACTATTAATTCACTGTTCATCGCCGTTAAGCTACCCTTGAAATTTCATTAAAAAGAAAATACAATAAAATGGATGTGGGAGGATCTCCACTTCTTGGTTCTTACATAAATAGAAGTAATAATGGAAGGGGCAAAGTTCTCATGTACATGGAGTTTTAAAAAATACAACATGCTCCCTTCGGTCCTAATTAAAAAATATATTTATCTAATTTTAAAAAGATTAAGGATAATAATTAAATTATGTAATTATATTTAATTTTCTAAAATAACCTCATTTAAAATTGTTTCTGAACTTTTTTCCCCTCCCCCTCAGCATCCCCCAGTGTAGCGTCCCCATTCAACACCTGGTTTTATTATACTATAGTGTCCCTTATAAATTTGTAAAACACCCAACCACACAATGAAAACAATAGGGGTATTTTGAAAAAAAAAAAAAGACAAAAATGATAACTTTTTCCTATAATTAGAAGTTATGACCAAGATCAACTCTCAAATGTTGAACCAAATGGAGTATAAAGTTAAAACAAATCCAACAAACTAAGTGAACTAGGACGCAACTAACGCACAAGGTGACAAATACTTACGCTCCATGGCCTTGTATTTATGTAAGGATATATGTGTTCAAATAGGCTATGTCTGATTTCTATGAAAATTAGGTGGAACTTGCAGAGTATGGGAGGCAGATGGAGGTCTTTTCGTTTTCACCTCTAACATGTGAACATGATGCAAACACACAAAAATGATGACTACTTCATTGTTTACACACACACACACACACACATTTGTCCTCTTTGTTCTCTTCCAATTCAAGTACATAACTAGTTTCAATGCTCCACTTTATTTTCTTCCACCATTTTCATCCCCAAATTTGGATCTCCTCGTTTGTGTTGTGTTTATGGCCGGGGTTGCATTGTCTCAAAAATAAAGTATATATGCATTGAAAGATTATTGCATTTGATGTGGAAGTGTATGTTAGTAAAAGTATCAAATTGCTTGTTCTTAAGAGAGTTTAAATCATCCTCGCCTGTAATAGGCGATTTTTAGTGCTAGTTTGAACAAGCTAAGTTATAGAATATTCGAAGCTCTTTCCCTTTCCTTGCATCTATTGTGGTTTTGTTCCCCACTTTTTTATAAGAAGGGTTTGTTTAATACTGAGAAGTTGTCATGTTTTTATCTTATGTGGTAGAATAACTTTTAAGAACATTTTCGTGGGACATGCATGACTTGAATTAAGGCCCTTTTATATTTTCACAAGTGTTTTTCCTATAAATTGAGTCTCAAATCTCAATGATGATTATTAATAATCAAATTTTGATATAATGATGTTGGGTCAAATACTATTTTTTATTTTTTAAGGAATAAATTTGTAACCTCCTTAACATTACTTGATCATAGTAAGACACTATCTCTATCTCTAGTTCTTAATATAAGACGTTGATGTTTTTTCTTTTCTTTTTAAGAGATTAAAGAAGCCAAATAAACTACTTAATTTAGCATATGTTATATATCATTATATTACATATCAATTTATTAGTCAAACAAATTAATTAGAATAAAAATGACAAAAAAAAACATAAACACTTTAAAATAATTTATTTAATTTATTAATCTCTACACAAAAATCAGTTGGATGGGTCTTACATTAAAAATTGAAGGAGGGACTATCAATTGAGTTTCAATTAAGGAGAAACAAATCCTTTTCATTCCTGTGTGGCACGTTGGGCAGGAAAAAAGTGGGAGAATAGAATTTTAAGATTACTTTTGAATTTCTTTTCATATAGAATTTCTCAACATCAAAACCATGTTGTGTTTGCTCTCTCTTGAGAATGGGGTCTCACTTAGTGTTGGTGAGAGTATTTCTTAGTACACAAGTTTTGAAATCTGTTAGATCTGATGAGTATTTTAATCAAAGCAGCAGTTTTAATTTATTATAAAAGTTGCTTCGGGTTAAAGGCAAGATGCCCCCTGGTAGTGCCTCTCACTCTCACTCTGTATTTAGATGAAGTTTTGAGCTCGAGACTAATGTTGTGTTTTGACCAAACAAAAACCTGAACTTAGCTGAGCGTCTTTTATATAATCTGTCACATTATAAGTAATCAAGGACTAGAAAGTTTATCTTATGACGTGAGAGTTTCATATCGAAACTCATCACATAATTAACATAAGAGATAGTTGATGTTGTTCCTGTGTAAGTAGTTCATGTAGCATGTTAGCTTAAAAATGGATTATATATAGTTAAATCAATATCAATAAGGCCCCGTTTAGATCAAAGAACACAAGAAGAAAGGGAAAGGAATGGAAATAAAAAGAAAGTAATGGAAGGGAAAATATTTTATGTTGATGCGTTTGGTTCTGAATGGAAAAGAAAATGGTTGGATTGGAAAAAATTTTGTTTAGTTAAAAGAAAATAAGTAAGAAAATAACGAAAAATTACATTTTTACCCCGCGGACAGACTTTAAGCATGCTGCTACGCAACCACCCTGCTTAAGTAGCACGCTGCCAATTGCTCGAGCAGCAGCCATTAAGGCCAATAATCAGTAATATTTTTTCTCCTCCTCACATCCCCTGTACAACTGACCTTCCGATAGAAGGAATGGAATGGAAGTGGAAGGGAAAATAATTTTTTAGCAACTATTGAGTCTTTTTTTTTTTCACTCTCATCTTCTCTCTCCACCATCTCACCTTCTTCTTCGAAACTTTCCATGGACAAGTACAGACGAACTCGACGCTGAAATAGGGTAAGTTGGTTTTCTCCATCTGCCAGAAAATGGGTTCCTACCATTTTTTGTGGGAATTGATTTTCACATGTTTAAGGGAAAATTCATCCGTCGCCGGAAAACATTTTCACTGAAAAATGTGAACCAAACAGACACGTGCGACGAAAAATATCCATTTTCCTTTCCCTTTCTTCAATTTTCTTCTATCCAAACGGCGCCTTCAGATTTTATATTTAGCTTCCATCTAGCAACCTACTATCACCTAATAAATGTACCTTCACCTTCAGGCTGCAGTTTGGCAGAATCACAAAGAGTCACTCATTAATTGCCCATCAACAATGCTACCTTTTTCTTTTCTCACTCATTCTCCCCCACAATTATACTCTAACGTAGCATCATCTTTTTCTCCATTCCATCACATTATTTTCGGCTAGCTAAAGGGGCATGCGGGGAATTAAAGAGAGAGTGAAGAAAAGTCAAGGGACACATATATGGAGGGTTGCTATTGGTGGACATGTAAGACATTAACATGGCATTATTAGACACTTCAAGACCATTCTTTTCTTTATGTCATCATCTCCATTCGGCCAAACCATCAGAAAAGGAAAAGAGCTAAGAAAAATGTTGAAGGAAATTTCAAGAGGAGAGAGAAACTAAAACCAAATAAAATCTCTTACCAAATCACCTCTAATCTAAAAACTCCCTTCACTATTACTCCTTCAAAGCTTCAATCTTGTGGTTTTAGTTTTTTTATAGGAGGAGTTTCAATTCAACTGGTTAGACAAGTTGCAACTAGATTTTCAAACCGACTATAGAATCGTAATAAAGTAAACGTAAGTTTCGTTTTGAACCAACTGGTTTGAGGTTTTAATGAGTTTTTTGAATACTTTTTGAAACCTTATATTCAGTTAGTTATGGTTCTTTGAGCCTCCTGATGATTTATTCATAACCATGTGATTATATGATGATTTGATAGCATATGAACCTAATTAGGTGAATAAATTATGAATTAGTGAATTATTGATACCTTAGCCACATTAATAACACCAAGCTTCTCAATGCTTCCTCCAAGCTTCTCTTCCATGCCACTCTCCTTGTTCCTTGTTGCTCTTGTCCTTGTCTTCCTCTTTACCCTTAATTTCCCTTCTATCTCCAACTCTCCTCTCCTCCATTTCCACACCCACCACAACTTCCCTCCTTCGATTTCTACGGCTTCGGCTCCTCCTAGGAGAAGCAGGTCCGCCACTCCCCCCTATCGCCCCAATGGCATATCCGTCCTCATCACCGGTGTTGCTGGCTTCATTGGCTCCTACTACTCCTTGACCATCAAGAAGTGCAGCAGCACTGTTCTCGCCCTCAATAACTTCAACAACTACTAGGATCCCTCCCTCAAGCGCGCTAGATAGGTCCTTCTTTCCAAGAACCAAATGCTCATATCTAAAGGCGACCTTAACGACGGGCCCTATCATCCAAGCTCTTCAACATCATTCCTTTCACACACATCCTCTACCTAGCTCGCTGCTTAGGCGGGGGTTCATTATGTGATGCAGAAATTGCAATCTTACATGAGCTCCAACATTGTTGGATTCGACAACCTTTAGAAAATCGCTAAGGCTTCGAATCCCCAAGCCTCCATTGTGTGGGCAGCTTCCAATTTTGTCTATGGTCACAACATTGAATGACCGATCAGCTATCAAGTCTCTACGTCGCCACTAAGAAAGCTGGTAAGGAAATCGCCCATACTTACAACCACATCTATGGTTCTTCAACTCCTCATATTCTTATTTTTATTCTTGGGTTATTGACAGATGAAGGAAGGAAAGGATAGAGGAGGGGTGAGAGAGAAAGACAGGTGGATGGAGGGAGGGAGAGACGGATGGAGGGAGGGAGAGACGGATGGAGAGAGAGAGAGAGCGAGAAGATGAGGTGTGATTATGAGTTGGAAAATGAGAATACATGAGGCTGCTAATTCAGCAATTTTAGTCAAAATTAACGGTCAACATAAACTATAGTTAAAAGAGGTGCTATATTGCTGTGTTTTAGGATTTCTAGGGCTATAGTAAGACGAAAAAATTTATAGGGCAACATTACTCCTATGCATATACTTTTATGGTGGATTTACTATTTAATCCTAATAATAATTGCTTATTATATTTTTATTAGACTTCATTAAACTTTAATGTTTCAATTTATTTGAGATATATCTTCCTTATTTAAACCATTATTCACTAAATTTTACATCTAAATATTTACTTCATGAGATTATCTAAGTCTCATGAATAAAAATTTGGGATGCCACAAAGGGCATACTTTAAAAAAAGTTCATTTTTCACACATCACCTCTGGTTTTTAATATAAGAGGTAGTTAAATCTTTTAAGAGATATTAATGAAGCAAAATAAAGTATTTAATCATAACTTATGTTGTGTATCGTTATATTATATATAATCTACTTTATAAGTTAGACAAATTAGTTTGAAAAAAAAACGTTAAATATAAATACTTTAATGTAACTTATTCTACTCATTTGATCTCTCCAAAAAAAAAAAATAATAATTGACTTTTATATTAAGGATTAAGGAAAGTATTTATTACTTTTAGCTTAGGGTTAATATAGTATTTGGCCTCTTAAATTTTTCTTCATTTTAGTTTTGGTCCTTCAAGTTTCTTTCCATTTAAAATATTAATCTTTATAAGTTAATACAAACCAATACCATTTTACCTATGAAAGAACCAAAAACTTATAGTTTGACACTTGAGAAACTAAAACTAAAATGATGGAAAACTTGAGTGCTAAAAAATTATCTTGACCCTTTAACTAATTTTAATTGTTTTTTTAAATTGCATAGTTCGGTTATTGGGATCTTATAAAAATGATGAGAAGGGAGTATTAACATATAATATACAATTTATAGAAAGCCAAGCTATAAGTAATAATCAGTTGACTCGTGGTCAAAAAATAAACAATCATTTAACTTACAGTCCAGTCTGCTTAAATACTCTATGTAAATTGTATTAAAAAAAAACCTATGTCAAAGTGAAACCTTTGTAGATTATTTAATTTATTTAAAGAAGTTGTCAAAGAGAGTTGACATAGATGGTAAAGGATTTGTTTAAGTCCCAGTGGGGTGTGTGTTCGATCCCTGCTGCTGCTGTTGTTGGGACTCCTTTAGTAGGCGATCTCGTAAGTCCCTATTAAGTGCTCAAAGAGTTCGGGGGACTCCTTTAGTAGACAATCTCATAAGTTCCTATTAAGTGCTCAAAAAGTTCGGGGGACTCCTTTAGTAGACAATCTCATAAGTCTCTATTAAGTGCTCAAAGAGTCCGGGGCTATGCCCTGCCTTGGTAAGGGACTGATATCAAACTTTTCCAAAACTTTTATATATATTAAAAAAATTTATTTGAAGAAGTTACTAAGTACTACTAGAGGAAGAGCTGGTAATCCAACTAGGGTAGTTAGTTTGGGTTCGATTTCAACTCTAGTGGTTGTAGTAGTTAAATTCCCTCCTATATTTCGTTGGCCTGAAAGTGTTTGATGCTAACTGCCGTTGAACAAAAGTAGGAAAAAAAATATAAACATCTATACACATTTCCTAAATTTGACTTATTTTGAAAAGTCACAAGACCTAATACTCCTAATTTTGAAAAGTCACATTACCTAATACTCCTAATTATTCCAAATTTTGCATTAAAAAACACAAATAAAGTCTCATGCAACTAACTACATTACTCTAGTCTAGGTATCTCCTTAAAATATGTTTGCCAATTTAGCTCTTCATTAAACTCATTCCTAAATATCTCCCATTGTATATGCTTGAATTGGAGTTTTAATCCTATTTATGAACTGAGTTTCCCCTCTTCATGTTTGTCAATTCAAAAAGAAAATGATGGTTCAATTAATGAAGATATACTGACTCTAAATAAATATCCTTTTATTACTTTTTATGATTCTAGATATAAGACATTATTGACATTTTCTGGAAAATTTAAGAAAGCTAAATAAGTTACTTAATATTATCATATGTTATGTATTTTTAGATTATATTAATCTATAAGTTAAACCAAATAGTATGTAGAAAAAATGAAAAATATAAATATTTTAAAGTAATTTAATTAATTTCTTTAATATTTCTAAAAAAATTAACTATATCTTATAGTTAGGACCGTAAGAAGTAAGAAGTTCGTTGAAAACATCTTGCCAAATTTACTGTGAAACAGACAAGGAATGGGGAAAAAAAATAATGATCAAGACGCATACACAATATGTTGTACTCCCTCTATTTTAAAGATCAAATACAATTTAATATTTTTGAAAAAATAAATATAAGCAAAAAAAAGTCCTTTGTTTAAGATTAAACCGTAATCAATTTAAATTTAATAAATAAATTTCATTTTGAAAATAATATAATTAATAAATAATCATTTTAAAACAATTTATACTATGAAATATAAAATTACTCCAAAAAAAAACCTTATAGGAGTATTATTAAAAGTGTGGAAGTAAACAATTCTGAAATTATTTAACTGAAATTTTTTTTTTTTTTTCTTAAAAGCCTCACGGATGAAACAGTACCTCTTCTGTCCCTCGTGAAGGTCCATTATATATGTTCATTTTCAGTCCATTTTCTCTGTTTTTTTTTTTTTTTTAATTAATCATCCTTCTGCCCCATTTGATCCATTGAGCACTTTCCGTCCTTTTTACGTTATCACTCCCGCTCTCACTCACTTCTCAGTACTGCGAAAATGTCACTCCCCTTCTTCGTCTTCTTCTTCATCTTCGTCTTTATCTCCACCACCATTTCCACCTCCTTTTCTTCACCTTATCCTTACGGTAACCTCTCAATCTCTTCTCATTTTCATTATAATATTAATCATTCAATCACTTTGCTTGTCTTCATACTGATTATGCTTTCTTTTTCCTAATCCTTCTCACAGGTTTGTCTTACCACATTGATTGCGGTAGCCCCACCAACACCAGTGACCCTTTTAATACCACCTGGCTCTCCGACCGTTTCTTCACTGGCGGCGCCTCCTCCGTCGTATCCGAGCCACTCCGATTCCAATACCCCTACGAGAAGACCCTTCGCTTCTTCCCTGTTTCTCACGGCAAGAAGAACTGCTACGTCATCCCTACTCTACCCTCCGGTCGTTATTTCCTCCGCGCATTTGTTGTTTATGACAACTACGACGGCAAGTCTCATGCTCCTTCTTTTGATGTCGCCGTCGAGGGTACCGTTGTCTTCAGCTGGCGATCCCCCTGGCCTGAATCTGTAGCTCTTGGGGGTGCGTATTCTGATCTGTTTGTTTACGTCACAGACAGTGAGGCTGATGTTTGCTTTTACAGTTTGGCCACTGATCCTCCGGTTATCTCTTCCCTCGAGCTCGTACACGTTGATTCCTTGTCTTATGATTCAACGAGTATAGGAAATACGCACATTCTTGTCAATTATGGGAGGTTATCTTGCGGGACTGAGCAATGGGGTCCCGGATTCAGCAACGACACTGATCTATTTGGTAGGTCGTGGCAGTCCGATTCCGAATTCCGATCAAATTACGGTGCATCGAGTCACCGGAATCGTGACGGTGTAAGAGCTTTATCTACGAGGAACACCGTAAGAGGAACTGAACAGAAGCCCAATTACTTCCCAATGAAGTTATACCAGTCCGCGGTGACCGTTGGTGGAGAAGATGGTGTGTTGGAGTACAATTTGAATGTGGACGCCAAGTTGGATTACTTGGTGTGGTTGCATTTTGCGGAAATTGATTCGACTGTGAAGAAAGCAGGGGATAGGGTGTTCGATGTGTTGATCAATGACAAGAATGTAACTAGGATTGACATATACAAGCAGGTGGGAAGCTTTGCTGCGTTTACTTGGCACTATATAGTAAGGAATTTGAGCAGTAATGTGTTGACTGTGAAGCTTGTGGCTGCAGTAGGCGCCCCTCTGATTAGTGGGCTTGAAAATTATGCTTTGATTCCCAGTGACCCTTCCACCGTTCCGCAACAAGGTATATTGCTGAACTGTTGGTGCATTTTACCATATATTGGTTTGGTTACATTTACTCAGAAATATGAATTCTCTTCTTTGTCGTCTGAAATCTAAAATTATGCTTGTAAGTTGTTACGAAGTATTATAAAGACAATTAGGGAGGAGGATGAAAAGGGAAGTTAGCAATACAATGCTAATGTTAATGGTTAATGTGATTTCATTTTTAACATTCTTTAGTCACGTGGAATATGCTGTGGAGGAAAGTATTTAACTGGGGACCCTTTTGCAGCAATTGCCATGAAAGCATTGAAAGAGTCACTTCGTGTTCCTGATAGAATGGGTTGGAATGGTGATCCTTGTGCTCCTACTAATTGGGATGCTTGGGAGGGAGTCACCTGCCGCATGGATAAGAATCATGCTTCCCTCGTGATAAGTGAAATGTAAGCACGTCTTACTCTTCTTTAAAGTTTTAATTTACATTTATAAATTGAATTGTGTAATAGGATTGATGGTGCATCCATAATGACTGTTCCACTCACCAAATATTCATGTAGTAGGAGAATAAAAGCAGTCATATAGCTGGTTGTACGCATTTAGGCTTTAGCAAGCAAGATTGTGGGGGAAAAAAGAATTTTCTTTTAATTTGTGAATTCTATTATGATTTGCAACTAGTATAAAACACATTTTTTGGGCAAAGAAGCTAGATCGGGGATCATGGGCAAAACTACTATTTACCCATATGCATATAAAAATGGGTTAAGGGGCAATTTTGCCCAAAAAGTTTTTTGGGGGAGCAATTTTGCCTTGGCCATTATCCTAGTTAATTTTGATTGTTAGTTGACCGAATATGCTGAATTGATAGTCCACATGTTGTGATAATAGCATAGGCAAAATTGCCCCCCAAAAAACCTTTGGGGGCAAAATTGCCCCTCGGTGAAAATTTTCAGGGCAACTCAACCCTATAAAAATTACTGATCGACAAAAAAATGGAAGGAAAGGCAGAAGTTTCATGTTTTTTCCCCTTTAATTTATAATTCTTTTTACATGACTTTGATTTTGTCTTTATTTTAATGTTAACTACAGAAATCTTGGTAGTCAAGGCTTGAAAGGGTACATAAGTGACCAGATTAGTCTTTTGTCGGACTTGGTAAGCCTGTAAGTATCAGCTGCTAAAAGTTCATATAAACTAATGCCAGACATCTATCACTAATCACTATACAACTTAGATATGTTGGGGCCAACTATTACATAACTCTTCAATAAGAAATATGAGAAGTCCAGATTTGTTTTTCGGGCTAAAAGCTTTCTAGCACCTTTGCTGTTTATGTGATTTAAACGGCAGTCAGAACCAGCAGTTTTCTTTATACTCTCTTTTTTCCCTTGTTTTCCTCACCGTGTCCTTGAATTAGAATGACAACAATGTTTATTTTGAAATGGATTGTTTTTTATTCTTCCAAGTTTCAGTTAACCTTGTTCACTCATTTGGTGGCTACGTTATTTAACTTCAAATTTAAAATTTTCTCAACTATGTTGATTGAATCATCCTGCCTGTGGCGCTATATAATACCTGATAGCATTATAACGTGCATGAGAAGCTAAGTGTTATAGTTAACCTGGCATTAATTTGTTGTCCTTCATAATGTCTTTATTTAATTTTTGTTTCTCTCTCAGTGTCATCCTTGATCATGTACCTGCATTCTTTATCTATAAAACATTTCTCTCTTAATCATGCTGGCCAAAATTTTGGATCCACCTTAAATCTTCTGTAGAAGATCATTGTTATCATATGTATGTTTTCAAGAACATGTTGTCTTCATATACTCTTATTTATATTCTTTTCAATCATCTAGTAATCGCTCTTAAAAATTACAGGAACTTAAGTTCTAATTCTCTGCGAGGTTCAATACCTTCTGGATTTGGGCAAAAATCCCTGATTCGAGTGTAAGTGTTACTGATGTTATATTTGTTACCTAGTCTTTCTACCAGGGCTTTGTTATGTTTCAGATTTTATGCAAAGTCACAAAACTCAACCTAGTGGAGCTCTTTCTTCAATAAATGACAATCAATTTTCTATATCTTTATGCACTACTTAGAAGTTAGAATTATAACTCTTATAAGGAGGTTGCCATTACTCTGAAAACTCTGATATTTTCAGAGTTCATATACCTTTCTTGCAGAATTGTTTGTCAGCCATTACTCATGCCACATGCATAGCAGAGTTACTTGTTCCTTTTAAAAAAATGATAGCACAGCAATCTAATATGTGTAAAGGAGAAATTAAAAAAAACCCGACCTTGTTATTATGCAATACTTAATTTATTTTCTTTATGATGTATGCACCAGGGATTTGTCCAGGAATGAGTTAACAGGTTCCATACCAGACAGTTTAGCCTCTTCAAGTTTGCAGCTTGTGTAAGTATCCATTGTGTCATCTATTAACTCTCTCTTTCTATTTCATAAAGCAATAAACATATAATGATTGGCGTCTAGTTCTGGAATTTGCTTGGATACACTTTTCTATTTTGATAGTTTATTAAAATCTCAAAAATGTAATGGGTAAAATATTCGAAAACTTAGGACTTGAAGGGAGAAATTTTCTTTGGCCCTTGTGTCATCCTTTATTTATAATGTTTAAAATATCAAAACTTGAAAGTGAAACTATCTCCTATAGATAGATAATTAACGAGATAAATTCGACCTAGTCACATCAATGCCAAGAAAAAACTTACCACAAGCCAAGCCTTGGCTTTGAGGCAATTTTAAGTTGGTAAATCCTTGGCTATCATCTACTAAATTCACAGTATCATTCTACATAAACAGTCAATATATTTCCCCGCATAGGACTATAATTATCAAGCAGTGATCCACTCCACACCTTTGAAGCTCCAAGGACCTGCTAAACCATGCCCAAGGCAGAATTAAATTATATAATGACTTATGTAAATTGCATGCTATTTTGCTCTCCTTGGAGCAACAAACTCCCTCTGTTGCTTCATGTAAATTTCTTGAAAAACTTCATGGAGGAAAGCATTCTTAATATCTTACTTTTGTAAAAGGCCACTTGAAGGTTGAAACCACAGAGATGAAGCTGTTACATTAGCAGTTTTCGTGGGTTTAAAGTGTTCAGAATTTAAAGATGAGACTTATGTATCTCCTTCTTGTATGGATAGATTGAGTATATATATTAACTTGTATCACCCTATTGCTTTGGACCCTGGTGTTTGTTTTTCTAATCCATTTTATTTTAACAGGCTATTGAATGATAACTTTTTGGGAGGACAAGTGCCAGAAGGACTTTATTCAATTGGTGTGCATGGGGGAGCTTTTGAGTATGTTATTTTAACCTGAGTTTTTGCACAACACTATGTTCAGAATGAAATTTTGGTTAATTTATCTTTCTTCGATGATATCCTAATTTGGCTGATCATTCTATCTGTCTCTGTCTAAATTTAGTGCAAGTAGAGCCACAAAAGTCCCATGTAAGCTCACTGTTTTATCGTTATCAGCTTTGAACGATGAAGGAGGGACATAATGCATGTTCTTACATAAAAATTCGTTCAGCCTTTTCTTGGTATCCATTGTGGATTCTAATACCCACCTACTTTTCTCTTGTAAAGTTTATTCAATTTTTATATATCTGAAAAACTGAAGTAAAATTCGGATCATTTATAAAAACTGTCCCACCTTGAGTGATGCTCAGTGTTCTTGATTGAATGAGAACATGGAAAATTTGACCTCTGCCATTGGTTTTTAAAAAGAAACTGGGCATGGAGTTTTATCATAAATGACATAAATCAGGTTCCCAATGCAAGTTTTTCAGACTCACGTGTTTTTTGTTAGGTTTCGAATTGGTGCAAAAATAATGTTTTCAACATAAATTTGTTTTTTCTAGTACAACCATAGGCTAGTTTTCTTCTGTCAAAGTTGTAGTCCTTTGTAATAGTTAATTAATAATTTGGACGATAAATATTTTTTTGTTCAGTCTCTCTGGCAACAAAGGTCTGTGTGGTGTGCCGTCTCTGCCAGCATGTCCTCTATTGTGGAAGAATGGAAGACTATCTACTTGGGGAAAAGTTGCAATAGGCTTGTCATGCCTTTTTGTTTTCTGTGCGGTCTTGTTGCTGGTATATATTTATGTCAGGAGGAGAAGGAATGAATATGATTTTGGTCTTCCCCATGAATTAATGTGTAAGTATGACCTCATTTGTATTCTGGTTTTGGCAAGCCATTTTTATTGTTTCAAAAATATTTGGCAGTATCATTACCTTTGTGGTCTTTTTCCTGATGTTACTGTTTACCTTGAACTAATTATACTCTGTTGCATATAAGGAGGATTTATAACTTTGAACCTAGAGGTTTGGCTTTTTTTATGCAGAATATATGTGTATTTTCAACATGAGCGAATATGTAATTTTTGTTGTTGGAGGTGGCATCATGCAACTTCAGTATAAATCCTTGTAGAGTTTGCCTATGAAAATCTCATTGTTATAGTCAAGACACATGATTTCTGATTTGAATTTCCATTTGATGATCAATCCTATGTAAGATTTTTCTTCATACTTCTTTAGTAGACTTTTGACCCCTGCTCTACTCATGCTTCCCTTTCTTGTTTGTGGAACTCATCCACGTAAACTGGTCAAGTTATTACTTCAAAATATGGCTACTGGGGAATCTTTAAAGCCCATCATTTTGTCCAGTACCTTCTGATGAATATCCTTGGTTAAACCCATCATTATTGTTTTATCAAAAACCTATTGGAATATCTTGGTAATGTCACTGTTGCAGTTTTTTGGATTTCTGTAAATGGGCTATGCTCAATCCATTTACTTGTGATGGAACAATAAGCTCATCGGTTCAAAATCTTCAGTTACTGAATAGTACTCAATCTGAATATGACCAATAATTCCCATTTTTTCTACCTCAAACTTGAGACAATTTTCTGACGTGGCAGCAATTTAGAGTCAATCCCTTTGTTGTGGCCACTTGACCGTTTTAGGGGCTGCATGCTTCCCTCTTGTTTGTTACAATCTTGTCCCATTGTGGAAAATGGTTGCTGCAACAGGGAATACTTTGTGCTGGTAAAAATAATTTTTCCTTGGTCCAAGTTTGCGGTATTATCTATAGATTCTATTCACTTACACTAGAAGTCAAGAGTAATAAATTACAAGTTTTCTAAATAACTTTAGGTCCTAATCGGTTAGCCTATTCAGTCTAAGTGAATACAAGAATGTCTAGTCAAAATATACACCAAAAGTCTTGATACACGATTGAAGCATCTCGCTCATGGGATGTTTAGTCTTTAAATTCTTTCCTTTCATTGAGCATGTGTTTTATGTCTTCTCTCGCAGCATTAGCTGGCAAGAGAAGCCGATATCGGAGACACAAATCCTTGATGCATCTTGAGATGGAGAGCCAACATGCCAGGGGTTTATCTTCACCATATACGTTACAGTAACCGAGTTCCCCTGCAATTTTTAGGGCTGATTTTTCATGACACTCAAAACCGACACAGCTTTTACCAAAAGGAAATTGAAAGTTGTAAATGCACCCATCAATGCTACTATAAGCCAAGGCTGATGTGACATTGCTGCGTTACTTTTAGAGAGAGCAAAGATAGGCTTCTTGAGGTTTGGCTTTTCTCCTACAGCTTTTTATGCGGCCAAGGATTATGGAAGCCACCTATTGCTATGCTGTGTTACAACATTGCTTGCCACACCCACCACAGACACAACCCGTTAAATCAGTAACCCATATACAAAGTTACAACCTTCTTGATGAATACGTGATAGGAACACTTCAATTCAGTGTAATTTATTTGAACCACCAGTTAATTTAGCTAGGTGTCTACTTTAGGTTGACGTGTCTATTCTGCTTAGCTCAACACTGTACCCTGATATTTACGTTGCGTAATTAACGGTGAGAGGGCTTTGCTGTGCTATAACTATTTTCAAGTTCTTTAATTGTATATTATCTGTGACTGCATTGGACGTACCTGATTCTTCATTAAAAGTTTTTCGTTTTGCATGTCATTATGATGTTGAAGAATTTAATAGCAGTTCTCTGTGAATCGTGTTTCTTTTTTATTTTTTATTTTTTAATTTTGAAGCTTTATATTTATTTGGGAAGAAGTCCTAAATTGAAAATGGAGGGAAGGACTTTATCGTTTTACACATAATAACAGTACTCTAGGACTTTGACTCATGCTGTCTTGTTTAAAACTTGACAAGAAACTCTTTTATAATTTTAAGTTATTTATAAATAAGTCATTTATCATATTATACTCTTATGGTATAATGCATCACCAATTTAATTAATTTGATTAGATTAAAAAAGTTAGATAAGCTAGTTAATTATAATAAATATGACATTTTTTTTAAAACACTTTAATCATTTTTTCTAATTCTCTCTCCTCCAATTTGAGGGAGTATCAATAAATTTAGAAAAAAAATAAAAAATATGATAAATAGGTCTTGTATTTATGGCTTGTTTGGTTTGAGGAGAGGGGAGAACTTTTTTATCTCATCTTTACTAAATAGTCAATGGAAAATTTTCAATATTAAAAAAATATCCTTTCAATAAAAATAAATATTCTTCTTATTAATGACAATTTAATTAATATCCTCATTCCCCTTTTCTCAAACAAAACACACCCTTAGGATCAAAATTAATTCTAAAATTAGATCTTATATTAAGGATTGGATCAATATTATTTTAGTAAAGGATTGGACGAGTATTATTTTAGTGAAGTAACACACAAATTAATGCTTCAAAAATTTATTCGAATGAATGTAAATTTTTAAGAATGATCGAAATTACGCAGATAATTCAAAGCTAAAACTGGTTACATGTTATTTAGCCATAATATTATTTTTTTAAAAAAAAAAAAAAAACTGATTTCGTTGTCAACTTTTGTCACAGGACAAAGAAGAAAAAGAAATCTAACCCCCATTTTTCTTCATATTCAAACAAGAACATTCCACAAAAAGGACATGGACGGGACAGACTAGTTATGATGTTCATGTTCTGTTCCAAATTAGAAGTAGGCAACAAAATTATAGTCCAATTCCTAATGCTGTGGCTCCATTAATCTTGCCTTAGTTTTGTTATATACCACTCACTCTTTTGTCTGAATCTTCAACTTTTCAGACTATATCAAAATTACACTTTCATCCTTCCCTCTGATTCATTCATTTGTGATCAAAAGTTAATCAAGTGTTCTATAACTGTAAAGTCATGTGAATCTATGAAATGTCTTTTATTCCAAAAACATTATATTAAATATAATTCACAATTTGATTAGATTTTAAAAAGGAAAAAAAAAACAACTTAAACTTCAAAATCTTTGAAATCAGTCTTATTGTTTACAAGAGTATAAGTATTAACTATATAATATATAAAGCAATCGATAACTTAGTACAAAATAATTGATTTGAGATTTAAAGTTTAAGTGGTATTTTTTTTTCTTTTAATGAATTTACAATCCCTAATTCAATTAATTATCTATATACTTGAGGTTAAGAAAATCAACCAATAAGTTATTAGTCGAAATGGTAAATGAGTTTACCCCTATAAGGGGGACTGGACATTTGTTATGACAGACAAAAACTCTTTGTATTTTAAGCTTTAAAAAGGAAAAACCCTTAATCAAATAAGTTTGTTAACATTGCATGCAATTTATAAAACTAATTGCAATATTTATAATAGGCATAAATAGTGGGCTCATAATTCATATCTCCAACAAAGTTTCTTAGAAATAAAAATAATTTGCAAGGATCAAAGACTCATGAGCATACCCAAGGGAGGGAACCAAAAAAAAAAAAAAAGGACCTTGTGAACAAGAACTATTCTTGAAAATTCAAAAATAACTAGGAAGCTAAGTAGAAAATTATGGACGGACTACCGTGAGTTAGAATGTCAAGATATAAGTGGATTTGACGTAAGAAGTGTCATATCGAATAAAATTAAACTTAATAAAGGGTATATAAATTGAAAATTTCATAAACTCGTAATTTTAAAGTTTTGAATTAAGCTGTAACATCGAATCTAAATAATATAGATGCCCTCATTGCTCCTAGCTCACTTATAAATAGAAGGGTTATGTGTGGCTAAAATTTTTTGTTATAGCATTAACTTAAATTGTTTATGGTCTAGTTGCTGTTTTGACTTGTACAATCTTTCAATAATGCTTCAATATATTTAAGTGATGCTCTTTTGTCTAGCCAACTAAGAATGATGTGTAAATGTTCTAGTTGCATTTAGAAATTACAAAAATTAATTAATAGACCTAACAACTGGTAGTGTCAGATTGCTTAACTTCAAAACAACTGTTAACTTCAATATAAATATACCTACTAGTCTCAAGTCACGTAGGTAATGTGCATAATTAAACTATATGATTATTAATCTTTAATAGAAACCAAGGGTAATAATAAAAAGGAGGAAAGACAAAAAGAGAATTTTGAAATTTTAAAATCTCAAATCAAGTTTGTTGCTAAGAATTTATAACAATTCACAACTTATTTTTCAGGGAATATTTGATTTAAAATTTTAAAATTTCAATTTTTTTAATCTTTTCCCCTAATTAAATGGTGTGCCTACCGTAGTGATTTCAAAGAACACGTAAGGGGAAATTTAAATCTTGACTATCATATGATATCTACCTCCATGCCTAACAAAAGACCCCATTAACTAATTTAGAGAAATTAAATAAGTTAAATAAATTACTCTTAAATTAAAGTATTTATAATATATAGTTTTCTTAAAAACTAATTTGTCTAACTTATAAAATGATATATTATAGGGTTAAGGTACAAATTTATTTTGGAAGTTTTCACTGAGAAGTAATGTTACTCTGGAAATCATTTTAGGTTCAATCGCTACTGCAGAATCGCCAATATATATGGGCATTATATATGCTCAATTTTATACCATTATATATGCACGACAATATATTGAATGCATATATAATGGTTAATTATTAATACAGTAATGTATTCACTTTATTTCATTATATATAATTATTTTTTATTTTTATTGTTAATATTTATTATATAAAACACAATATAATCATTGATAATAATATTAAATAAGATTTTTATTTATAATATTAAGTAAATTATAAAATAATTAAATACATTATAAATAAACATCATACAATTTAAAAGAAATCAATCACTTAAACACTCTAGAACAATATCTTATAATTTTTTAATTCTAAAAAAAATATGTTAAACATATTCTATAATATTCTCTAATGCTTTTGTTGTAAATTGTTGATCACCTATTAATACTCCAGAGTTTTCAGTAACTTAAAAAGGATAATATAAATATGAAAATCAAGATACATACATACATACATAGTAAAAATTGGCAAATATTACCAAATCTTAGATTTGATTTCAACATACCTTCTAAATTTTTGGAACGTGAGAGGGTGAAAGTTTGAGTGGATAGTGATTTAACAAGCTGTTAAAAATTAGGAGAAAAAATTATATTGATTTTTGTTTATTAATCTAGAGCAATTAGAATTATTTTCACTGTAACAAAACAATAATAAAAATCTGTCATTTTACCTCATCATTTTTTCATGCTCCCTACTTTTCTTTGATATTTTTATCTTCAAACTAACGACCATCATCAGAAATTAGATATCGCTTTTTGTATGTGATTCATCTTTCTAGATAATCTGGTGACCTTAAGCCACAACTAGTGAGCTATCGTTATATGAAAAAAAAAATGAAACTAAAAATATTAATGACAAAAAGAATGAAAGCTTACTCAAGGAAGAAACACGAGAGGAAAGAACTGTAGAGTGAAAATCCATATTGGTGATAGAGGATGGAACTTGCAACGGCAGAACAAAACCCATGAAAAGAAGAGTTATGATAACTATTAGGGAAGCTAAAAAGACATTTAAAAATGTATTGGTAGAGTTATGTTAAATAAATTTTTTTCCATAATCTTACCTCTTATATTTGATATTTTTCAGAATTTTGCTTTTTTATATGAAAGAATACTTTACGTTATTTATCAAGAATCGTGATGCATTGTCCATATATAATATTAATTAATATATAAATAAAAATATATTATTTTATTGTTAAATTACTTATTGGTTATTTGTGAAGAACCATATTGTCAAATATTGTTTTTATATAACAAGATACTTATTGGTTCTTTATAACTGTAATATATTGTTAAATATATATATATATATATATATATATTTTTTTTTTTTGAGAATTCCACCTTTTTATATTAAATAATAATTAACGATTTTTTGTAAAGAACTGTAATGTATTGTTAGATAACTTTTTTTAAAAAAAAAAATTATAGAATCTTGCTGTTTTATATTTGATATTTTTCAGAATCTTGTCTTCTTATATATGATAGTTATATTATTTTTAACTGTTAAGTAATCTCAAAAAATATATAACGAGGTTTTTTGTGAAGAACTGTCAAGTATTGTGAAATATATATATTTTTTAATCTCGCCTTCTTATATATGACAATTTTAATTAATAAGTGTTAAGTATTCTTCAAGAATACATGACAGTTATTTATTAAGGACTGTTAAATATTGTCAATTTTTTTTTCCAGAATCCCACCTCCTTAAGATACTAATAGATATTATACATTAGACTATTATTTTAACATATTATATTTATCTTAGAAGTATAAATCTAAGATATTATTAGATATAATATCCTATAATATTTTAGATTTATATAATTATACTTTACGGTTAATTATTATAACCGTTATGTATTTGTTTTAAGTGTTATAATGTTGGAAGATGAATTATTTGTGAGTGTTAACATGACCATTGTTCGTAAGAACGATCATATTTATCATTAAATAAATTATGGTTATTAATTACAACGGTTATTTTTGTGCTTTTGCAAATTCTGTTTCTCACTACATAATGGTGCACATATTTAACATCTATGTTTTAGCATTATATATTACTATACGACCTCCACCCCAACATATATGACATTTATTATTCATTTTAATTATTATTTATTAAGTGTTATATATGTTCAAATTTGTAGTAGTGAATGTTGCCACGAAGTATTAAAATGGAGCAATTTTGCCACATTACTATGTCTTGAAATTTCTGAGATAACATTGAATGTGAAAAAACTTCTAGGATAATATTACTCATCAATAAAAACTTTCTAGACAAATTTGCATATTAATTAACCCTATTATCTAATGATTTAGAAAAATTATGCAATATATAGTATAATTAAGTAATTTCTTTAGTATCAATAATCTACTCAAATTAGTCAAATGATTCGTATATTAAAAACCAGAGGTAATATTGATTGTGCACACAAAAAAGAGTGGATTGTATTATGTGTATAATAAGTTGGGAAAATTCTATTAAAATACCATTTGAATTTGCAAAACCCCCAGAAGTCTTCTGAATTTGTAAAAAGACTGAGAGGTACCAAGAACCTATGAGGGATATGCAAATTCAGGTGAAATTACCCTTTTGCCCTTAGTTTTAAATAAATCAAAAAAATAAAAGGGTAAAGGAGCAAAAATACACATGTACTTTATCCTTGGGAGCGTACAGCACCATATGCTTTTTTTGGGAGCAAAAATACACACGTGATTACCATTTTGGAGTAAAAGTCACATCCCACTGTTATGTTACTATTCACCGTGATGAGAAAGAAAGAGATGAAGTGAATAGTAAGATAATGGTGGGATGTGACTTTTACTCTAAAATGGTAACCACGTGTGTATTTTTACTTTCAAAAAAAGCATATGGTGCTAGGCGCTCCTAGAGGTAAAGCACATGTGTATTTTTGCTTCTTTACCCAAAATAAAAATACCCTCACCGGAGGGCCGCTATTGCCAACTAAGTGCCGAACGGCGGCCATCGGCAAGGGGGGTAGGTTTTTTTTTTTTTGGGTTTTGGGGTCTTTTTTTTTAAAAAAAAAATATTATTCATTGAAAGTGAGGGGGTGGGGTTTGAACCTCCAACCCCCACACATCCATGGGGCCAAGTGGCCCATTAGTTGGGATACTTGGCTCCTTTAACACACACACACACAGATATATATATATATATATATATATATATATATATATATATATATATATTCTTCTTAACATTTTTTCAATAATATTTACAAATCCTAAAATGATAATTACAAATCTTGAAACGAGAATTACCATTTTATAAACGGAATTTACAACGTTTTCTACAAGGATCCTTTTTTTTTTATTCTTTGATGCATGTGAGTGAAAATAGAAAAAAAATGCATATTACAAATCCTAAAACGAGAATTATAAATCCTGAAATGAGAATTACCATTCTACAATCAGAATTTACAACGTTTTCTATAGGGATCTTTTTTTTTTAACTCTTTGATGCATGTGAGTGAAGACCAAAAAAATGCATTATCACAAATCCTGAAACTAGAATTACCATTCCATAAACAAAATTTACAACTTTTTTTTCAAGGATCCTTTTTTGTAATTAAAAAAGTTATAAATGGTGTTTCAAGATTTGTAATTGACGTTTTAGGATTTGTAATTGGCTTTTCAAAATTTGTGATAGTGTATTTTTTTTTTTCACTCACAAGCATTAAAGAAGAAAAAATATCAACTTGGAAAAAAGTTGTGAATGTCGTTTGTGGAATGGTAATTCTCGTTTCAAGATTTGTAATATCGCATTTATTTTTGTTTTCACTCATATGCATCAAAGAGTAAAAAAAAGGGATCCCTGTAGAAAACGTTGTAAATTCCATTTGTAGAATGGTAATTCTCGTTTCAGGATTTGTAATAATGCATTTTTTTTACTCACATGCATCAAAGAGTAAAAAAAGGGATCCCTGTAGAAAACATTGTAAATTTCATTTGTGGAATGATAATTTTCGTTTCAGAATTTGTAATTACCATTGAAAAAATGTTAAGAAGAATATATATATATATGTGTTAATGTGTGTGTGTGTCAAAAGAACCAAGTGGCCACTTGGCCCTATGGATGTGTTGGGGGTTAGGGGTTTGAACCCACCCCCCACACTTTCAATAAATAATTTTTTTAAAAAACAAAAAATCCTAAACCCTTAAAAAAAAACCCCAACCCCCCTTGCTAGTGGCTACCGTCAGGCGCCTAGCTAGCAGCGACAGCTAACGCCCAGTCGCCGCCGGCCCTCCGATGAGGGTATTTTTATTTATTTAAAACTAAGGGTAAAAGGGTAATTTCACCCAAATTTGCATATCCCTAATAGGTCCTATTGGGATTTGTATACGCAGCGGAATGAAATTTATCCAATAAATTACGAATCCCAAGAAGAGGATCTATCAACAACGTTTAAATCGGGTTAGTAATTAGAAATCGTACCTATGCGAACTCGTGAGCTAACACCTTCTTGATCTATCAATCTTTAGGAGCCGACTCTACGAATCCACTCCCTCTACTGGTATCCACACCGAACAGCACTCTAGCACTCTAACACGAATGTCAGCATGCTAGCTCCTTCAAGCTTTTTGTCTCACGTCTCTCTTATAGGGATCTTTTGTGGCTCTTAAATTCTCTTGTGTGTGTAATCAAATTACTTACAACCTAAGGGTATTTATAACCCTAATAGGCCGCATTAAATATTCAGAATCAATCTTATTAATTTTGAAATTGAATTGGAAATTAAATCTATCTAATTGATTCAATCCAATTGATTTATTTAATGCAAAATTAAAAGTCAGCTAATTTGATTTATCTTTATAAATTAAATATGGAAGTTATTTAATGATTAGCCCCTAGGGCATAATTTCCAACAGGTCCTTAGTACCTCTCAGTCTTTTTACAAATTCGGAAGACTTCTGAAGGTTTTGCAAATTTAAATGGTATTTTAATGGAATTTTCCGTAATAGGTTCGAATTAAGTGATTATTAGAGGATGAATCACAACTATACAAGTGTGTGTGGTAAGTCCTTCAAAAATTAATTGTTTAAGCTATTTTAATATAAGTAATAAGCTTTAAGTGTGATTGGTTAATCTGGACTAGAGTCATATAAATTGAACTAGTGTTGTGAAACAACAAGTATGGATGCCTAACCTACACTTTGTTTTACCAGTACTATCCTTTTAGTTTCTCATGTGTGTTCTCTCAATTAAGTTCATTAAGTTTCGATATTTCTCTTGATATTGGTTTGATGCCAATGTTGTGTGTTGCAATGGAGTCTATTAGATGCATGTCGAGTAGACTTGTAAGCAATCTACTCTATAAGACAAACAATCCCACTTGCATAATTCAAATTATTTTATACACACACTCCTTTAGTTTTATTTATAAGTCACTTTTAACATGTTTTATGAAATTAATAAAAGCTTTAAATATTATTAACTCTATCTTAAAATTTAATAACTTCCAAGTTTTATTCCTATTTAATATATATTCTACTCAAAAAGTACACAATTAACACAATAATAAATGAATGATAAAAAAAATGTATATTCACATGAAAACTTCAATGATGTGACTTATTAGTAAAACAAAAAATTCTCTCTCCACCTTTCAAATAGGACAAGGGGCCGAGTATATATATAAACAATAATACAGAAATTATTGTTACACAAAACTTGTAGAGAAATATTAAGTGATATGATTGTGCAAGTTTCCGTTCTTATATATACTCAAGTATTCCTATGATTCCATAGGCACTTTTAATATATTTCACACAGGCTAGAATTTTTCTTAAAACTTTATTAATTCTAACATAAAATTCAATAATTTTTTAACTTTATCTCTATCTAATATAAGTACATTATATCCCATAAAAATAAAGTTAGCACAATAATAAATAAATGGAAAAAATGTATGCTGATGAAAAATTTAATGAGGTACCTTATAAATAGAATACAAAATTGTCTTCTCTCTATCATATAAATAGGACCAAAAGATTATAATTAAAGACGTAAAGAGTACACCCATATTTTACTTTACTTTCCAAGTCGTGGGAAAAAAGAAAAGAAATATAATAAAACTAGGTGTTGAATTTGACCAAGCCACGCAAATAAATAATGCACAACCACAGATCAGATCAGCGAGTTGCCAGTGTTGTTTAAAAGCAAGTGTGGAAAACTGACTTCCTCATATATACAGAATCAAAGTATGACTTGTTTGACTTGCATTCCATTTATTTACTCTCTCTCCCTCTCCCTCTCATATGCTCTGATAGTTTGACTGAAAAATCTTGTTGAAAGTTCAAACACCACAAATAATGTTACATCAAAGTTAATTTGTCGACCCTCAAAATCAGGTTCAATTAATGTTTAGTCTTCTTCGCCTGTTGACTAATTTTTCTATTGTTAATTATGTTTCTTCAACGTACCAAACACGATTATGTCATCTAATTAATAATTTAATTATTACCCTATTGTTTATCAAGGTGATTTAGCCTACGAATTTCTAATTCCGGGTGCTTGCATGTATATAAATATTATAGTTAGCTGGATCAATGGATTAATTAAGCAAATGATGATAACACGCTGGAAAATTAACTATTTTTTGTAGGAGTCAAATGAAGAGCATGCATATATATTTCTGCACTACTAGCAACCGACTAGTTCGACTCATAGGAATGTAAACTTATAATGAAGGAAACCTCGATCATTACCTCCAAATAAAATTCATGACTCTATACTGAGAACTCGAACATGAGATGATTGGTTAAATTAGAATGACTCTAACCAATCAATCTAAACGCTTAGTGGTGAGCACACAAATGTATTAACACGCAAACACTACATAAACAATTAAGAAAATTGAATATTTGATGTTAGGTGGAAATATGGTTTTAATCAGGCATTATTCAACGGTTTAATATGATTTTTTTTAATTAAGCTAAAGATAATGCATCAGTAACTGTAGGAAAACTTTGAGGGGTGTGTGTGTGTGTAAGAAGATATAATTATAGGAATCTGTGTGGTTTTAAATCAGTTTGTACGTATGAGAATTCTCTTGTGATTATTAAAGTTTTTCCTCCCCTTACATTTTAACCAAGTTAGGCTTAAGTGCATATATATCTGAATCAAGAACCATATGGTTTTAATTTATATAGCAAGTTGGTCAAACGGTCTAGATACTATATAAACCTAATCACGTGCAGAAGATTTTTTTTTCCCCTCTATTTTGGGAGACAAGTTATTTACGGGATAATTTCCTAATTTAATTATTTAATATCAACGTGCTAATTTTACTGCTAGACTAGACATGGCTTAATCTCCCTATTTATGTTCTTATACTATTTATAGAAATGAGATTTAAGGTGGCTAGTTAAATTGCGTTAGTTTTAAGTATAGTTTGCTTAGTATATTAGTTATATTAAGTTCAAGGTATAGAAGAGAAAACTAGTGTTTAAACATGTTGCAAATTTTATAATTACATTTTCATAATTAAAAAAGATTTAATTTCATCTCCCAATAACAAACCAAATGATGAACTGGCTTTGAAGCATTTAAAAGGTAAACAGATTGTATACAAGTGAAACTAAACAAATTATAGTTTGAGTTAAAAAATCTTCAAATTTTGACCAGAGATCAGGAAATCTTATGCTTCAAAGATCAAATTATTGACTTTACATTAAATAGTATGCACAAAGTAAGTTTAACAAAATCAAAAAAATGGACAAAAGTGATACAAAAGGTGGGAGACCAAAACCTATTTCTTTCTTTATCACTTTAATTAAGAGCGCAATTATTAGTCAAGAAAACAATGATAAAAACCAATGGTTTTTTCTCTTATATATGTATGTATAAATTTTTTTTAAAAAAATTATTTCTTTGAGATATTAATATAATAATATAATGTTTCATTATGTCATAGGTGATGTCAACGAGAGCTCTTGTTCTTACATTGATACATACATATATAAGACCCCAAGTTGCAAGTCACCTAAAAAATTTGTATTATAAAACATATAAATTAAAGTTGAAAGTTGACTTATTTCAATTGGCTTATATATATTTTTTCAATTAGAAAACAATTATAATCTTGATAGACTTTTTAATGTGTGAAAAAAAAAGTTGTTTATATATATGTTGACATCGCCAATTAGCTAGACAGCAATAAATAATTCCATATGGCTGGCTAATTTCTTTGTGCATTTTTGCTAGCACTAGCAATGTTTTAAGATTTTAATATAATTTAACATATTAAAATTTTCATGACACACAAATTTAATTAATCAATTATTGCTTCTTATAACAACACAAGAAATTAGTAAACGAAACAATTGAAATAAAGCCATTCAATTCATGTTCAAACTTCAAAGATCCTCACAGACAAATTATAGCATTACTTAATAATCAAATTAATAAGCAATATATATTGTTTTATGCAGAGGTAACAAAAAGCCATTAGAATCTATTGACTTTTTGTCCCACTAATTAATTAAAATATTCTATAAATATATTAAAAAACAAGTTTTCATGATTGAGATCATCCCAAGTCTTCACATGACTATATATCAATGCGTACTAATTCCACTTCTATATGAATATTGCAGCAATAAAATTGTTGTATCAAATATCAATTATTGGATTACTGAATAAAGTAGTAAAGGACAACCTCGTTGACTTGGTTGACTTGGAAATTAGTGCCCACAAATTGTCCTTTCCATGGCTCCACTCATCGTTCAAATTGTAATAATTATTTCTCAACTAATTTTTTATTTACTCTTTATAAGGAGTATAAAATATAAAAACATTTTCATAGAATCTATAACAGGGAAAAATTGCAACTTGTAATTATTATATATTTAGCTATATTAATTTAATGAAGATCTAAGCGGTTGATTTTTTTTTCATATGATAAAAATTCAATAATTTAAATTTTTATTAAAATTTTTAATAAAATGATGATATGTAAGTTTTGTGAAGAAAATAAAAAATTATGGCTATTGATTTTTAAATTAAAATTAATATTGTGTTATGGTTTAGATTGAATCTAAAGATGGATAAGACTATAAGAGTGATGAAAGCTCAACATGTTAAGAAACAGATTCGTAGGTTCTTTTTAACATGCACAAAGCAAAAAAAAATAAATAATAAATATATATTTGAAGTGGTTGAAATGTTGGTTTGAATAGTGGTATACTTTGGCAAGTTGAGACAAATAAAAAGGATTATTTAAAAACAGAAGAAAAAAAAAAGAGGCCGATGCTTATCTACAAAGAACTGTCTGTCACAGAAGCAAACAAAATATAGTTTTGCGTTTTAATTCCAAAAATACCATGCCTGCCCACTATGACACGTTTTGTTATATCGTGTTTTTTGGTTTTTTCATTTTTGGCTACATTTTTTACTCTCTTTTACAACCACAAAAATAATCGTATATTGTACACACATATATACATATAATGTGTGTGTGTACGTTTGTGTGTAAACTATATATATATAGTTTTCACGACCCAAAGAAAAATGTTAGCAATGAAATTGACAGAGCATGTAATTCCATGTAGAAAAATAAGAGGAAACATAATTAATCAATAATTTTATCGTTTTAAAGGTCAAAAAATTATTTTATCATTTTATGTAGCGAAGCAAGCAGTACATTTTGAACAAAAAAAAAGAAAAAAGAAAAAGAAAAAGAAAGCACATGAAATCTGTTTGATGAAGCATGCAGTACATGTAGTAAAAAAAATATATTGAGACAATTTATTATAAACCTAACATTATTTTAAAAAAAAAAAATCTTTTTGGGTACGGTTGCTCTTGCTAATTTTAATGAGCACCTGTCCCTGCCCTCAATAAAATATGTATATAGATTCCTGTGATTAGGTCAAATTTAGTGTTCTGAACTAATCTGTGGGTCCATTATTAAAACCATGGAAGATTCAAAACTTAGTTTAGAGTATAAGTCAAAGAAACAAGGGTTTCTCTGAGAATTTTTTATACTTAAATACATGTACACATCAAATTTATATATTAATTATTCTAATATTAATTATTATATTAATATATTTTAATTTTTTTTATATTTTAATCACATCAATCTTGGGTATAAAATGAAATTTAATTTTCTAAAATTTTATAGGGGAAATTTCTAATAAGGACCATTGTGACAAATCAATATCAATTTGCTCCCACAGAAATATGAAATTTCACTGTAATCTTTAAGACTGCAATGAAATTAATTTTTGAAATAAGAAGATAAAAATAACTTTTCAAAGTCAGTGCCTTAGTAGCGTAGTGGTATGAGAGCTTGACTCCACTCTCCTATATCCAGGGTTCGACTTCTGCCCTCCTCCCTTTACTATGTGTATAAAAAAAAATAAAAATAACTCTTCAAAATTAAGAGAGAGGTAACCTAATTTACCAGTGATAAACACATCATGAAAGTAGAATCAATTCTTCATAATAATACATTTAAATATGAGCAAATCAAAGTCCATTTATATTATAAATTTTAATCGGCACTAAGGCACTCATTCAATTGGTTGCATTAAGGAAACAGCGCATAAAGTGGGCCCCGCTTGATGTGTTATCTCATCACTGTTCTCTTCCAACTTGGATTGGAATCCAAATAGAATCTTCGCTTCTATAATATCACTTCAACATTATCCTCAACTTCCTCCTTCTTTTTTATTTTTTTTTAAAAAAACCTTCTTTTTATTTTTTTAAAACTTTAGGATGTGTTTAGTTTGAGAATGGAGGGGAGAGAAAATTTTTATCTTATTTTAATCAAATTGTCCATAAAAAATTTTCAATACTCCATAACTATATTTTAGAAAAAATTATTTCATTGATACAATCTAATTTAAATCTTCAAAACTTCAGATTAAAAATATTTAACATTATAATTTTTTTTTAAAAAAATAAATTTATAAATCATATTTTTCAAAAGTAACTTGTGTAGCTTAACTCTCATAAAATTCATTATTATATGTTTTAGAATATAGTAATAAATCTTCGGATTTAGTTAAGAGTTATGACCAGTAATGATAGTGTTTTAGATATTTCAACTATAAAAATAATTATATCTGGTCATATTTTTAAAAATATGTTTGTAATTTTGAGAGTATCTGTAATTGTGTCAAAATTTTAAGTATTCTAATTTTGATAAAATAAATGCTTTTACTTTACTTTTCCTTGGCTCAATAATGGTACGTAGGGGGAGCATTTGGTTTCCAGTTCTTTTTTTTTTTTTTTTTTGCACGAAAAATTAAATAGAATTAATTTAACAAACAGAAAACCAAAATTATGGTTCAGTTCAGTTAATGAACATAATTTTAATTTAGGTTTGTTAATTAGATATGATTAACAAACTAATCAAACAACAAAATTATACAAGCTCCATTATATGATCATGCGGGTTGACCCGGAAAGGATGGTCCCCGTACACGTCAGCAGAATCCCAATGGCATCCTTTCCTGCTTGGCTTGATTAAGATTCTGTAGCATGCAATTCAGATTTTGCTTTTATTAATTAATATGAATTATTTATTTTATTTTTGTCACTTTCGGTAGGCACAAGAGAAGAACATAAGGAAAGAACAAGAATATAGAATTATATTGGAGGGGGAAAAACAATTAACAGACCCGTGTTATTGACGTGGAAGAACTTATCAGTTGAATATCCACATCAAAAATCTAAATATCCTATCATTTTATTATTTCACAACCTTTTTTTTTTTTACCTGAGAATTATTCCTAAACCTTTTAAAATATTATAATTATTAAACTAATTTTTAGCAAATTAAGGAATGACATGACTTTCTAAAGCATATGCAAAAGTTTGATTTAAAAAAACGGAGATCATCATCCAAAAGGTGTTACTTTAGTCTATCTGTGTGTTATCTAAATTTAAAATTTTACATTATCCTTGATGATTTATAATCTTCTTGGATAACTGAGAATCTGATTAAATTTAAATTCATATATCTCACATTTATTTGAAGCTGCATGCTTCATTTCTTTTTTGGTACTAATTTAATATACCTTTGGCACGTGGAATCTAATGAAATGAAAATGGGAAAAATAACATTGATATTTGTAATAATCCTCATTAAAATCATAATGCATAAGAAATGAGTCGAAATACATCATTTTCAATTAAAAAATGGTTAAGGTAAATTCTTCCTGAAAGGATTCAAAAAATCTCAATATTGCTTTATTACTTTTTTTGTTCTAAATGTCATGTCAAAAATTTAAAAAACATAGCAATGTTATTTCTAACTATTAATAAAGTTAACTTTGAAAGTTAGCTCTTTAATTTGATTGAAATAATACTCATGAACTCTCACCTAGCACTTATACAACACTTAGAATAATATAAAATGAGATGGAGTAATGATTAATGAGCGTAAGGTGAGAGTGGCATATGTATTATTTCAATCAAATTAAAAAGTTAATGGTCAAAATTAACTTTGTTTGTGGTGAGGAGTAATACTACTACATTTTTGAATAACATTGAGACAACAAAAAAAACTTTTAGGACAACATTAATATTTTTTGAATACTTTCATGTGGATTTATGTCTAATTAGCCCTTCATAAATATATATATATATTGAAAATGATCGTATTTTGATTCATTTCTTATGCATTATGGTTTCATGAGGATTAATACAAATATCAACGTTATTTTTTTTTCTCATTTTCATTTTATTAGATTCCACGTGCCAAAGGGATATTAGTACCAAAAAGAAAAAGAAATTAAGCATCCAGCTCCAAATAAATGTGAGATTTATGAATTTATATTTAATCAGATTCTCGGTCATCCAAGAAGATTATAAATCATCAAAGATAATGTATTTTATTTTTAGCCTAATGTATAATTTCCTTTTATTAACCCTTTTTAGTACTAAGCTTATCTCTTATAAAAATTAAAATAAACATAGCCAGTCCTAGGAGTTTTTCCCCCCCAACCGTTGCATAGCCTAGAAGCCCTTAAAAAAATAGAGATGTTAGGCTTTAATATTATGAAGAAGAAAAAAAAGAATGGATGAAAATGAACAATATAATATATTTCACTCATCTTCAATGACTTTGTAATATAGTGACATTAAAGTTTCTCCAAAAGGTCACATATTCAATCCTAATTAATAACTTCATATGCTTATAGTCTAAATATATACATATACTTTTGCCAGATAAATATAGATACGCACACATATATAATCCCCACATCACAAAGCATATCCACATATTGACTTCTCTGTTTTTTTTTTCTCTTTTTTGTTTTCACATTCTCAAATAAAATAATACTATTGATAGATATGAATAGGTGATGTCACTCACAACGTGTTACATGAACATCCATAGCAATAACAAGCTATTAGTAGATTAGCTTTGCAATATATATTAATTTCCGTACACAAATTAATTAATAATTAATTAGAGAGAGTGAGAGAGAGAGAGAGATGCAAAACGTTATCCTAATTAAACCAATGGAAGCATCGAAATGACACACACTCCAACATACAAAAGCAAAACTTAAACTATTTCGATGTGATACATATCCCACTCACATAATGAGATAATCAAGTTTACCAAACACTCATTGCACACATTAATGTCAATCCTTTTTTAATTTTTTGAAATTATTTAAAGGGTGAATGGTCAAAAATACACATGACCTTTACCCCAAGGATCATTCAACATCACAACCTTCTTTTAGGATAAAAAATATACACGACGTTACGTTTTAGGGTCAAAAATACCACGAACCGTTAGTTGACCAACGTTGACCGTTAACTTGGACGGAAATGAACAGTAACTCGGGTGAATATACCATTTTGCCCCTAGTTTTAATTTTTTTTTTCTTTTTTTTTTTAAAAACACTAAAATAACCCCTCCCCGTCGATGGGCTCCACCACCGGGCCACACCACCGCCGGCCACCTCCGGCGACCTTTTTTTTTTAAAATAATCTTTTTAAAAAACAAAAAACTAAAATAACCCTTACCCACTGGTGGCCCCACCACCGGCCACACTACCGCCAGCCGTCACCCTCCCCACCGTCGGCGACCTCGTCCGGCGGCCACCTCTGGCGACCTCCTCTGGAGGTTTTTTTTAAATAAAAAATTTATTAATAATATTATATGTGGTGATATTAATCTTATGCAACAAAATATGATTTTGTTTAATGAATATCAATTGAGGGAACCTCAACCAATGGATCCAAATCAGAGCCCCAAAAAAACAAAAAAATCTTAGCGGATTGGAGCAAACGAATTGTTACGTGCAAACAATAAATATTATTATATGGGAATATTACGTTATATGGTACATTGCACATCACCAATTAGTTTGTTAATCAATCTGCATGTGTATTTGAGTAATTAAGATGTATAAATTTTTTTAATCTAACAACATATATTGATCGTGATTGTTTGATTGTGACTTGTCCAATTTTATGACCGAAATTTTAATATATATACTTAAATAATTTTTTAAAAAAATTATTTTAAAAAAAAAGGCCGTCGGGGAGGGGTTATTTTAGTTTTTTGTTTTTTTTTAAAAAAATTATTTTAAAAAAAATGCCGCCGGCGGTGGGGAGGGCGACAGCCGACGGTGGTGTGGCTGGTGGTGGGGTCCATCGGCGGGAGGAGTTATTTTAGTTTTTTTGTTTTTCTAAAAAAATTATTTAAAAAAAAAGTCGCCAGAGGAAGTTGCCAGCGGTGGGGAGGGCGGCAGCTGGCGGTGGTGGGGCCCACCGGCGGGGAGAGGGGTTATTTTAGTCATTTTTGTTTTTTTTTAAAAAAAAGGCCGCCGGAGGTCGCCGCCAATCGCCGGCGGTGGGGAGGGTGGCGGCAAGTGGTGGTGTGGCCGGTAGTGGGGCCCACCGGCGGGGAGGGGTTATTTTAGTGTTTTTCTAAAAAAAAGAAAAAAAATTAAAACTAGAGGCAGAATGGTAATTTCACCCGAGTTACTGTTTATTTCCGTTCAAGTTAACGATCAACGTTGGTCAATTAACGGCTCATGGTATTTTTGACCCTAAAACGTAACGTCGTGTGTATTTTTTATCCTGAAAAAAGATTGTGTTGCTAGGTAATCCTTGGGACAAAGATCGTGTGTATTTTTGACCCTTCACCCTTATTTAAAGGTTTACTAAGCTTTCCCTCAGTTCCTGCCCGCATGACCTTTTATATTATTTTGTTTCATAATTTTCAAACATCTCTACTTTTTTATGTATATACATAGAGTGACTTAGAACAACTACAACTACTTAAAAAATAATAATAATAATTACTGACGGAATTTCATCGCTAATTAATTAGGAATAGCTTATTTAACGATGGAAATGTAAATATTTGTTGTTAATCACTGTTTTTTTTAGTGATAATGATAATGCGGCCGACGACGACATTGTGAACCCTTTAAGGCGTTGTGTGGCGTCTTCATGACGGGGAGGGTTGTTTGTGTGGTCAATCATGGACTCACAATAACTGGGGAAATGTTGATAGAATGTTAAATATAAATGAACTTGACTTGGTTTGAGAAAATTGGGGTTTGGTTTCGGCTTCCTTTGACTCCTTTACAAAGGACCAAGTGTAAATTACATTTTTTTTTTACAAAGCTTTTTTTTTTTTTGTAATATTGCACATTTATACTTGGTTCTTTGCAAAGGAACCTCCTTTCCAAAGGACCAAAACCAAATCCAAAAAATTCATATTAAACAACATATATGATCAATTCAGTATTAGCACTTAACTGCATCCTTGAATAATGTGAAAAATATTATATGATACTTTTTTTTTTTATATTTTTTTCAGTTACAGTTAAAACTGAAATTTTTTATGAGGAATTGAACTGAACCCAAAAAAAAAAAAAGAACCGAACACTGAAAAAACCAAACCGAAAAAATTGAAATTGATTCGGTTTGGTTCAGTCTGGTCTTCAATTTTGGTTTGATTTTGCTCAGCCCTCCTCCAAGTATGGATTGGTCTCACCTCTTTCCAGTCGAAGTGCTTCCCTAAGTAATTTCAACCAAATAAAAAAAAAATATATTATGCATATCCATTACTCTTTTTATTATTTTGTTGGTCCAAAATATGACAAGGCACTTTGGTTTGCTGCTGCACACATTGCACATTGGCATAGGATGAACGACGTGTGGCACAACAATGATCTCACTTAGGTCATGAATCTAAGTCACCAACAACTAATGAGCCGCCTTCGCTAAGCATGCATTTCAAAAAAACTGCAAGAACAAGTCATGTACTTACGAAATAATTAATTATTAATAAATTAAAATTTTTTGAGATAATTACAAGTGTGTTGTCTATATAGGTAAGCAGATTGTGCTTACTCTTTTGGGAAATATATATATAAGGAATAACAACACGTGGAATAATAATCGAAGCCCTGCCCTGCTAATCGATCACTATCACTGATCACCTACAAATTGGGATTAGCAATAAAATCAATTGAGTTTACTTTGGGATTATTTTATTTGTGAAAAAAGTGAAGCGTGCACTTTATTACTTTATTGTATCATTGGTTTATGTAAAGTTCAAATTAAAAGGTGACGACTTGCATTCACATTGTGAATACAATGATGACGAAATTTGAAGGGTGGCTCTCAAAGTTGAAAGTGATAAGCATTCATATTTTTGAGGTAATCCAAAGAGGAATACCACATATTGATGTAGCTATTTGAGGGCTTGTCACAGAACAACCAATATAAATTAAACAAAGAATAGATAAATTCGAAAATAAACTAATGTTATTCTCTTAGAACAACCGAAATAAACTAACTCATTTTGATCGATTCATAAGAGAAAGCGACGTGTGTTTGTTCGCCAAACACATCTAGAGTTGAACATATATTGTTATCATTAAAAATTTTTTTGGTAATAACATGTTATTGTAACAAATTAAAATTTATATTTTATTATTACCTTCTGGATGATTTTTTTTAGTGTGCATTTATTTTTTTAAGATTAAATTATATAATATTATTTGAACTTTGAGTTAAGTATAATAAATCTTCTGATTTAAAAACAAATTGACAGTGAGATCTCAATAAAAATTTTGAGCTTGTGTGTGAAGATAACTCTTACCTCCGTGCTTAATTAATTAGTTTGTTATCTCCTCACTCATGAAGTAACACATATTAACAACAATATATTTTAATTTGTTATAATATAAGACAATCATTGTAAATCATAAGGCTTGTTGAAGTTATTTATACATGAGTTCAAAGAGATATATATTTAGCCACATATATTTCAATAATTCATGGTACTCGATCTCTTGGTTTAATTATATTTTTTTAAATAAAAATGAAATATTTTAAGGAGTTATATAAACGAATTTAAGGTTAATTAATCACATTCACATTAATACATATTTCATACAAAGATTATTAGGTGGCATGATCGATCTAATGGGATAAGTCTGTAATATAATTAATAGTTGCATAAACCTGATTTTGCCTAAATTACGTTTAGAACACAGAGACTATGATCTGAAGTCAGCAGACTGCTGAAGTGGTTATCGAAATGAATCAAAGAAAAGCTAATAACAAGATAATATAAATTAGTTCCGTCATTAATTAAATTGAATTAATAATATATAGTTGTAATTAAGGAAAAAGGTAGGTATATATATCGGATCAAAGTGCTTGATGTGTGTGTGTGACGCAAGAGATTCAGTTTTATCAGATAGATATGTATGTGTTATTATTTTATTGTAGCAGCCATAAAAGGAGGTGTAGATTAGCAGACCACTGATCCACATAAAATATTTGATAAAATGCGTATAGCTATAGGCTCGTGTAATTTTTCATTTTCTTAATAGAATTATTTATTTATTTTTTATTAAAAGGACAAATAACATGAGTAAGAGAAATATAATGGCAATAACAAAAGAGGGGGGGGGGGGGAGTTAACAATGTTTTGTGTTCTGTTCGTTTGATTAGCCACTTGAACAAATTGCTTAATTGATAATAAAAGCTGTATCAATGTGGTTCCAATAGAGAATAAAGAAGATTTTATAATCGGAAAAGAGTGGAGAAAAATACACTTATAATTAAATAAATGATCCCTCCAATCTTTGAACCTGCCAAAAATATTGAAGAAGAGTCTTGACCTTGAAAAGAAATTGAAGAATAAAAGAGAATAAAACATCTTTTTTAAGCTCTATGTATGTAGTATAATGGTCAAATAGTAGTATACCAATGACTGGATTCAAAGATAGCACAAAAGTTGTTGGGAGCCAACAATGAACATTTTAATTAATGGACTTTTTTAATATACGATGGTATGTATAATTTTTTATTAAAAATATCTTATAATATACATTTATTGTGTTTTAGTTATTTTTTTGCCAACAATGTTTTAGTTATTGTTGATTGATAGTAACTTTGTGTCTGTATATATTACTTTTATCTGATTCAGAACCATGCATGCATGAACAACGACATTTATCATCTATGAAGTTATTTTTTTATTTCACCAAACCAGTCATGCATGTTTATGTAACTAATCGAGCTATCAAGCGCTACATGGAATATACAAATAAATTGAATTACATAGATAAAAGAGTTGGTTAAAATTGCTTAGAAGTAATAAATGTACAAAAAAATTATTCTATTTCTCAACAATATATCATTATTTATTGGGGGAGAAGTGAGTGAGATAATTAATGCAGGGATATATGACGTGATATTAATTAATTAATCGGGTAAACATGAAAAAAAGTTTGTTAGAATTTCAAAAATCCTTTAAATATGTTTGATAAATAGGACCATATATATATATATCTCAATTTTTTTTTTCTCATGTACAAGAGGAAGTATTATATTTATGTAGTATCTAATACTAGTAAGTAGGACTTGGGCACGGTCGAATCCAAAAAAAAAAAAAAAAAAAATCTTTTTATTCTAGCTAGTAAATTTTTATTCAGAATCTGATATATGATATTATTGGGTAGGATTTGAATATTAATATATTGTACTTAAATAGGGGTAACTCTTCTTAAACATAATAAAGAATATACTTTGGAATATCATATTTATGCCATCCTAACCAGTCGGCCAAATCTTTTCCATCTATATATTCCTTATTTCTTTGAGTGACAATGCAACAATTAACACTTTTGTAAGGTATTTACTCCTTTGAAAATTTTGAGTTAAATTTCAGTAAATTTTCCTGAAATAAAATTTCAAAAATCAGTTGCACACCACAGAGGATGAAAGACTTCAACTTTTATATGTGTATACCCAAAAAAGCTAATGAAAAATTTCACTTTTAACACTTTATAGGAATAAAATAATAGTTTAAATTGCTTAATTGATAATAAAAGCTGTATCAATGTGGTTCCAATAGAGAATAAAGAAGATTTTATAATCGGAAAAGAGTGTGTTGAGGAAGCGCAATATAGAGTGTAACCGATTATATTAGAAAATTACCCAACTAGAAAACAAAGTTTCTAGACGTAATTTAATAATATAATAAGCACCAACTACTATATTTAAATGCAACTAATAAATAATAAATCGGACAAATATAAGAGAAATATCAGATCCTAAATTCACTCCAAATAATTTACAAGTGAAATACTACAAAAGAGGAAGATATACAAATGCCTTGAGAGACAATTGTGGGGTGAGGAATAAGGGAGGGGGAGGCACTCTATTTATACTAAAACCTCCCCCCTTCAAACCCAAAACCCACCGATGTGGGACTTGCCAAAACTCACAAATCTCCACCTTGGCAAGATCTCACAGTCTCAATTTCTCCTATTTACAAATTCTAATTGTAACTTCTATTCAAAACACCATGTTCAACAATGTTGATCAAATCCAAACAATGTTGAAATTTAATAGAAGTCACCACCTTTGTCAACATATCAGCAGGATTGTCATCTGTTCGTATCTTCTGTATTGTGACTCCACCTTCTTCCAAAATTTCTCTTACAAAATGATATCGGACGTCAATATGCTTCGTTCTTGCATGGTAGACTTGGTTCTTTGCTAACTGAATAGCACTCTGGCTATCACAAAATACTGTGATGCTTTCCTGACCAACACCAAGCTCTCCAAGCAACCCCTGAAGCCAAATCGCCTCCTTTACAGCTTCTGTAATCGCCATATACTCTGCCTCTGTTGTAGACAAAGCTACTGTTGACTGTAAAGTTGACTTCCAACTAACTGGTGCACCTGCGAGAGTGAATACAAAACCAGTAGTTGACCTTCTTTTGTCCAAATCACCTGCAAAATCTGAGTCACAGTACCCAACTAGACATTGATCAACACCCTGCTGAAAGACCAATCCAACATCTACAGTATTACAAATATACCGTAGAATCCATTTCACAGCTTGCCAATGCTCCATTCCGGGATCATGCATATACCTACTCACCACTCCAACTGCCTGTGAAATGTCTGGTCTTGTACAAACCATAGCATACATCAAGCTACCAACAGCATTCGCATATGGCACCCTTGACATATATGCTCGTTCATCTTCATCCTTCGGCGACATGTCAGCATTAAGCTTAAAATGTGGGGCAAGTGGGATGCTAACCGTCCTGGTTTCTTCATTCATACCGAAACGATGTAGCACCTTCTTCAAATACTCCTTTTGAGATAAGAAGAGCTTCTTCGATTGTCTATCTCTTGTTATCTCCATGCCAAGTATCTTCCTTGCCTCACCTAAATCCTTCATCTCGAACTCCTTCTTCAGTTGATCCTTAAGCTTCTCAATCTCTGCTTGATTTCTTGAAGCAATCAACATATCATCAACATACAAAAGGAGATAGATAAAAGATCCATCTTCAAGCTTCCGCAAATACACACAATGATCGTATTTGCTTCTCCTGTACTTGTGCCGCAACATAAACTTGTCAAACCGTTTATACCATTGCCTCGAAGACTGCTTCAATCCGTATAACGATTTTTCAAGTTTACATACCATATTCTCCTTTCCAGCAACTTTGAATCCTTCAGGCTGAGTCATATAGATTTCCTCCTCCAAGTCTCCATTTAGAAATGCAGTTTTAACATCCATCTGAACTAGTTCCAAATCCAACTGTGCTACCAAAGCCAACAGAATTCTAATGGAGGAATGTTTTACAACTGGAGAAAATACCTCATTGTAATCAATTCCTTCCTTCTGAGCATAGCCTTTAGCTACCAGTCTTGCTTTGTAACGCACATCACCTTGGTTAGGAAATCCTTCTTTCTTCGCATACACCCATTTGCAACCAATTGCCTTCTTACCCTTTGGGAGTTTGGCCAATCTCCACGTTCCATTCTGATGAAGGGACTGCATTTCTTCATTCATAGCATTCATCCATTCTTCCTTTTCTAAGCTCCGGACAGCCCATTTATAAGTTGAAGGAATGCCATCAGTTGCAATTGAAGTTGCACAAGCCACCATATCCATAAAGCGAGTAGGTTTTCTTACTATTCGTCGTGGCCTGCCGGTTGCGATTGATTCTTGTTGTTGTTGAGGTTCCTGGGTTGAAACCTCCCTTTCAACTGGCTCATCTTCTACAGGAAAGTCTTCTCTCATTTCCCTATCCTTTCTCTGAACTGGGAAAATCAACTCTCCTTCAAACTCCACCTGCTTCGAAGCACCATCGGTCTGTGTGGTATCTCCAGATGTTACCGGCTTCATAATAGTAGTCTCATCAAAAGTAACATCCCTGCTAAACACAACCTTCTCCGTCTCTGGACACCATAAACGATATCCTTTGACTCCAGAAGTGATCCCCAAGAAAATAGCTTTCTTTGCTCTAGGATCCAATTTTGATTCTTTCACATGATAGTATGCAGTTGAGCCAAACACATGTAAAGAATCATAATCATTAGCAGGCTTACCATACCATTGTTCCAATGGTGTTTTACCATCAATAGCAGCAGATGGTAGACGATTAATGAGATGGCTCGCATACGTCACTGCCTCAGCCCAAAATTCTTTGCCCAAGCCAGCATTGGACAACATACACCGAACCTTCTCCAGCAAAGTCCGATTCATGCGTTCTGCCACCCCATTCTGCTGTGGTGTATTTCTTACGGTGAAGTGTCTGACGATGCCATTATCTTCACAAACCTTCTGGAAAGGATCATTCTTGTACTCTCCACCATTGTCTGTGCGAAGACATTTGATCTTCCTGCCTATTTGTGCTTCTATCATCGTCTTCCATTTGAGAAAAATTCCCAAAACTTCATCTTTGGTCTTCATCGTATACACCCAAACTCTTCGAGAAAAGTCATCAACAAAGGTTACAAAATAATGCTTACCTCCCAATGAAGCTGTTTTGGAAGGACCCCAAACATCAGAGTGTACATAATCCAAAATACCTTCAGTATTGTGAATAGCTGTACCGAACTTAACCCTTGTGTGTTTCCCCTTTACGCAATGCTCACAAAAGTCCATGACGCAATGTTTCAATCCTTTCAATAATCCTTGACTTGTTAAAGTGTTCAAGGATTTTCCTCCAGCATGTCCCAAGCGCATATGCCACAACCTGGTTGCTTCTGCATCCTTCTCACTACTGGATGTTACTGCTGCCGTCCCAATAACTGTACTCCCATGATAGTGGTACGTGTTATTGTTCTTCCGAATACCCTTCATCACCACCAGTGCACCAGAGAATATCTTCATTACTCCATTTTCTGCAGTGATCTTGAACCCTTTTGAGTCTAGAGTCCCCACAGAAATGAGATTTTTTTTTAAGTCTGGTACGTACCGAACATCTGTTAATGTTCTGATCAATCCATCATGGTTCCTTAATTTGATTGAACCAATACCATATGCGGTAAGAGAAGAGTTATCTGCTGTGTGAACAATTCCACACTCTGCTTCTTCAAAATCAGTGAACCAGTCTCTGTTAGGACACATATGATGGCTGCAGGCTGAGTCCAATAACCATTCATCTGATGGTTTTGATGACGTTGTTGTAGCCAGTGAGAAATCTGAATTCTCATCATCACAATCAGCTACATTTGAGTCCATATCGGCCTTCACATCTCCAGGTTTGGCTTTGTTCTTCAGCTTCGGACAGTCCTTCTTCCAGTGTCCCTTTTCTCGACAAAAGGCACACTCATCTTTGCTGGGTCTAGACCTTGACTTGGATCTCCCTTTCTTTGATCTCTTCTTCTCCTCAGTACGTCCTCTAACCACTAGAGCCTCTGCCTCTCCACCTTTTTGTTTCTCTTTCCTTCTTTGTTCATGGCTGTACAAAGAAGAACAAACTTCTTCCAGAGAAACTTTCTGCTTACCGTGAAGTAGCGTAGTTTCCAGGTGCTCGTACTCATCGGGAAGTGATCCCAACAACATCAGGGCCAGATCTTCATCTTCAAAAGTCACGTCCAAATTCTGCAAATCCGTCACCAACTTGTTGAAGCTAGTGATATGCTCATTCATTGTGGTACCAGGAACGTAAGTGAAGCGAAACAGCCTTTTCTTCATGTAGAGTTTATTCTGACAGTTTTTCTTCAAGAACTTGTCCTCCAGTGCCTTCCACAGTCTACATGCAGAAGTTTCCTTTGTGTATGGATACTTCTGGTCTCTTGAAAGGTACGATCTAATAGTACCACAAGCAACACGATTCACGACCCTCCATTCTTCTTCCTCCATTTTATCTGGTTTTTTCTCCTCAAGGGCAAAGTCTAGTCCTTGTTGAAAAAGGACATCCAGAACCTCGCCTTGCCACATGCCAAAATGCCCAGATCCGTCAAAAATTTCAACTGCAAACTTCGCATTTGACACTATTCTGGTCAAATACGATGATGAGAACGACGAACCGCTAACATCTGCTGTGGACACATCACTCCTTTTGTCCGCCATTTCTGCTCCAAAAAATTATTTAATAGTTGCCAAAACAAAAGCTCAAAAGTAATTCTTTTCTGATGTGGAAGCTCAGACTAAGCTGCAACCACAGAGCATACTCAGACAGAACCTCGGCTCTGATACCAATTGTTGAGGAAGCGCAATATAGAGTGTAACCGATTATATTAGAAAATTACCCAACTAGAAAACAAAGTTTCTAGACGTAATTTAATAATATAATAAGCACCAACTACTATATTTAAATGCAACTAATAAATAATAAATCGGACAAATATAAGAGAAATATCAGATCCTAAATTCACTCCAAATAATTTACAAGTGAAATACTACAAAAGAGGAAGATATACAAATGCCTTGAGAGACAATTGTGGGGTGAGGAATAAGGGAGGGGGAGGCACTCTATTTATACTAAAACCTCCCCCCTTCAAACCCAAAACCCACCGATGTGGGACTTGCCAAAACTCACAGAGTGGAGAAAAATACACTTATAATTAAATAAATGATCCCTCCAATCTTTGAACCTGCCAAAAATATTGAAGAAGAGGCTCGACCTTGAAAAGAAATTGAAGAATAAAAGAGAATAAAACATCTTTTTTAAGCTCTATATATGCAGTACAATGGTCAAATATATAGTAGTATACCAATTCAATGACTGGATTCAGAGATAGCACAAAAGTTGTTGGGAGCCAAAAATGAACATTTTAATTAATGGACCTTTTTAATATTCGATGGTATGTATAATTTTTATTAAAAATATCTTATAATATACATTTATTGTGTTTTAGTTATTTTCTTTTTTGCCAACAATGTTTTAGTCATCGTTGATTGATACTCCCTTTGATTTTTATTTTAAGACACCAACTATCCATAATTTTTTGTCTTTTTTATAAGACACCAACTACATTTAACTAACTTATTTATTACTATTTTCTTATTATGCCCTTACTTTAACAAACTTCTTTAAATCTACATCATTAAAGTAGAGATAAAGTTGAAAACTTTTATCAATTTTCGATTCATTTAATGACCTAACTTTCATTTCTTGGTCTGTGAGAAAAGATAGTTGATATCTTATAATAAGGACCAGAGGGAGTAGTAACTTTGTGTCTGTATATGTTACTTTTATCTGATTCAGAACCATGCATGCATGAACAACGACATTTATCATCTATGAAGTTATTTTTTTATTTCACCAAACCAGTCATGCATGTTTATGTAACTAATCGAGCTATCAAGCGCTACATGGAATATACAAATAAATTGAATTACATAGATAAAAGAGTTGGTTAAAATTGCTTAGAAGTAATAAATGTACAAAAAAATTATTCTATTTCTCAACAATATATCATTATTTATTGGGGGAGAAGTGAGTGAGATAATTAATGCAGGGATATATGACGTGATATTAATTAATTAATCGGGTAAACATGAAAAAAAGTTTGTTAGAATTTCAAAAATCCTTTAAATATGTTTGATAAATAGGACCATATATATATATATCTCAATTTTTTTTTTCTCATGTACAAGAGGAAGTATTATATTTATGTAGTATCTAATACTAGTAAGTAGGACTTGGGCACGGTCGAATCCAAAAAAAAAAAAAAAAAACTTTTTATTCTAGCTAGTAAATTTTTATTCAGAATCTGATATATGATATTATTGGGTAGGATTTGAATATTAATATATTGTACTTAAATAGGGGTAACTCTTCTTAAACATAATAAAGAATATACTTTGGAATATCATATTTATGCCATCCTAACCAGTCGGCCAAATCTTTTCCATCTATATATTCCTTATTTCTTTGAGTGACAATGCAACAATTAACACTTTTGTAAGGTATTTACTCCTTTGAAAATTTTGAGTTAAATTTCAGTAAATTTTCCTGAAATAAAATTTCAAAAATCAGTTGCACATCACAGAGGATGAAAGACTTCAACTTTTATGTGTATACCCAAAAAAGGTAATGAAAAATTTCACTTTTAACACTTTATTGGAATAAAATAATAGTTTAATTTGCGCGTTCAACAAAATATCTTATTCTATTATATTATTTTCTGGAATCAAATAATTGAGAAGAATATTCAACAAATTATTGAATATGCCCCAACAGTACTTCTAGAGATTCCAACATTCAAAGGAATTAGAGCGTGAGGGAAAAAACAAGTGGATGAATATATAAATATAATTATACCAAATATGACTCAATTTTGATTCAGAATCATATATAGGCTCCATAAAAATGTATATTTGTATTGGCAATAATAAATAAAATAAAAGCCAAAGTATATATAATGCAGCAGGTACGATAAAATACTGCTACATCTCGTACTTTAAAATAAGAGTTACTTGACTAATTTGGATTTGGATGGAAAAGAAAATTAGTAATGTATATTATATATAACAAATATATATAGCTGACGTTCTTAACAACGGTTGATATAAAACCCTTAATATATGTATTCTATACGGATATTTTAAGGGAAAAAGTATAAAATTGAAAGATAAAATTGATTAAGATATTATATTTAGGACCAATCACAAGTCTAAGTAGCTCTTATTTATTAAAAGCTGAAGGGAGTATATATTTTTATATACAGCACATCATTTTTTACTTGGATGTTTTGCATGTATTTTAACTGATATATTTATTTGATTCGGTAAACCTATTTACACCAGAACCAAAAATTTATAATTACTTTTATAGTCCAACTCCAATCACGGAAATTTGATAAAAACATTTGCCGCCCTTGCCTAATATATATAGCTTAGTATTATAAAATATGACATGAATGTCACTTTTTCTTTTTTTATTTCCTTCTAGCATAATACTTGCTACCTAGAGTTCGATCTTCAAATTTTGTACAAAGATAGAAAGATATATATTTAACTACACCAACAAAAATTACCATGTGTATTATGAGCTCTTGTCTTTTAAACAAATACTCGGAGCTTTTGTATATGGAGAAAAAATTTATATTACTTGAAATAATCTTTACCTTTAATGATACAATGTTCAATTGCTCAAAGGAGATTGATTTCTTCTATGGAAACAAAAAATTCCTAATCCTTACAAAACACAGAAATGGTTTTGTGGAGATTCAGTGTACGTATGTTGGGGAAAAAAACCAGAGAAAGTGAGAATCAAAAACCAGGGATGAGTTGGCCGCCCTTGGTTTTGAGCCACTTGTCGATGTGGGACATAATTGTGTCCTACGTGCAATATCCTGTTGGAGATGGCAATATTATCAATACATATGTATGTGTGCGTGTCTCGATGCCTCTCATTAGAAGTTCCTTTGGATTAATATGGGTCGTCCACTTGTTCTCCTGCAAAAAAAGAGTGGTCGTAGTTCCTTTGGATTAGTTGTTCCTTTGAAACAATTAATTTAATTGAATTGAATTCATGCATGTATGCTCCAAAACAAAATCAAGCCACTTGAGAATTTGACATGTATGACTTTTTGACATGTCATTGTTTGTTATTGCCACACGCAATTATGATATTCTTTCCTGCCATTTGTTTTCCATCGTCCAAATCAAAATAGCCTCAATTTCAGACATAATTCTCTTTATATAAAAAAAAAAAGAGTAAAAGGAAAAAACAATATATGAATTATTATTAAGACAGTACGTATATTTTATATTATTTTAAGTGCATGTTGGCCAACTCTTGCGTGACAATAGTCGGAATCAGTTTCCCTACCTATCCCAAAGATGGGTAGGGAGAGCTCTTCTCATCTAGATCTGGACTTTTCAGATTTAATTTTTTTACTATTTATTTTCTTAAAACAATTATTTTAATGAGTAGAGAATCTAAAATAAAGATAATATTTCAACTAACATAGTTTTAAAAAATAATTTTTTCATTAAAAAAATGACAGTTGAAAAAAAAATATATGGACCGTCCAGATCAAATTTGGATGGTTCAGATTGAAACAAGCTCTTCCTACCCATCTTTGGATGGTATGAAAACTAGTCCCGATAATAGTGTTTGTTTGAATTTAGTTGGTTGAGATGATTAGTAATTTATTACTTATTCTGTTGATATTTTTAAGAAATATTAATCATTCAAATTTAAAGTGAAAGACTAATAATCATTTTCGGGAAATTTTATAAATGATTCCAGTTTTATTTTTTCAAGTTCTTAAGAAATTTATTATTTTTTAAATAAAAATAAAATTATTTAATGCTAGCTTTCTAATCGAAATTAATCTTACAATTTTGAGGATAAGCTAGTAAGAACTTCAATAAATACCAGGAAAGTAGAATCTACATATATAGGTTCTTCTCAATAAGTTATTTCCCTACTTTTGAGGGAAATGTGAGCCTTTAATTTAACTTAATTATTGGGAAGGTAAGGCTTACTTCAGTAAACTAATTAAATAAATAAAAAACATTACTTTCTAATAAGTTTATATTTCCTTCTCTACTTAATTACCCCAAACAAAAGACATTTCAGACAATTCAAAAATTTACAAAATTCATGAATAAATAAGACTTATAATTAATGACAAACGTTCATCAGCCCTAACAATTAATTTAAAATAAATGGCATTATTAAGGTGAGACATTGGTAATAGGATAATGGTTTCAATGTTCAGATGCTGGTAGTATATATATATATATATATATATATATATATATATATTACAATTTGTTGCACATAGTTTCACCTTTTCTTTTAGACTTTTCTTCCTGTCTAATAATATAATATACGAATTCCCCTTTGCAATTTTCATCTACACCATAACATCATCACCTAGCATTTTCCATCAGTTTTCTTTCTTCCTTCACAAGTCAGACAATTATCCAGAATTCAAGAAAAGAGAATAATTATAAAAAGAGTGAGAAAATATTTTAAATTTTTTTAAAAAAGCTGATGTTCCAGGTTCAGATGTTGGTACTATAGATATATATATATTAGTTCATCTATAATTAACTTGAAATTGTATGCATGCGAAAATGAATAATGCTGTGGCCTTTATTTTGTTTTAATATATATATACGAAGAGAATGCGAGTGAACGTGGGGGAATACGACAAAATGAGCAAGTTTCATGGAAAAGCCAACAAGGATTCTCTGTCGTGGTCGTTGTATATTAACGTTATACATATGTATGCATTGCCCCACATCGCCCTCTTGCTCCTCTCTTTCCCCTTCATCTTTATCTCCTTCCCAATTACTTATATTTCTCTTGTGACAAAATTAATGGTGGACAAGAGAGAACCATCCAGGTCCGGATCCGGGTCAAATCACCCATAAGCAGGGTTTAGACTAACCCGACTCTTAATTAATTGGGAGTGGCACCTAGTTTTGGTGAGCACAGTACTTGTATTTGCTGCAGATTAAAAGTAACCATGCAAAAATGCCTTTATATGATCAAAAAGAAAAAGAAATGAAATGATCGATGGGAAATATTTTGATTAATTAACTATAATATCACATGGAATTATTCTAAGTGATCCAAGAGGATAAGTCTCTCGATAATCATGAGAAAAATTGTGTCTCTTTATAAATAAATAGAAAAATATGCGAGGTCTAGGCTAATCCTAAAAGGTGTTTTGTCAGAGTTAAAAATAAAAAATCAGCAGACGTGCACCATGAGCCACAATAATAAAAAGAGATTTTACAAAAAATGATAATAATCCATATTGTTCCAATCCAACTTCGGACATCAAACTAGTCACGATCGAACGAATAACGTGTTAAACATGAATATATAAGAAACATAATAATGTTTCTGATTTACCTATATAATTCTCACTGTCATTTAAGTGTTGTAAGAATCCATCATATGATCTATATGAAATATTTTTTTTAAGTAGTCGAGTGAAAAATATTTAAAATTGAAGTGTGTGCATGTTATGAATTTTCAGCTAATGTCTGAGCTTTTAAAAAATAACTAAATGGATGATTTAAAACTTTTAGAATTACAAAACTAATCAAGTTTATATTTTTGTATATATATTTGAAATATTTTTTATTAGAAACACAACTAAATATATTTACTCACATAAAAAAAATGGGTTAATGTGTAAATTTGCTTTAAATGTTTTTGTTAAGGAGTAATGTTATCTTGAAAATTTTTTCAGATTTAATGTCATTTGAAAGTTTCAAAATATTACAATTTTGTCTCATACCGTTGACAAATTGATAATGATCATTTTCTTAACTATATAAGACTGCATTTATTCATTTTAATACATATAGGATAACATTACTACTTAGTAAAAACTTTCAGAATATTTTTTTTTAGGGAGGAGGGGGGACAATTTAAGCTCATAATATGATGAAAATCTTAGAACATGTCTTATTGGTCCATGGAGAAATATAAATCATCTCATTAAATTTATTATATGAACATGCAACTTTATCCCTAATTTATTAAACAATGGTAAATTTGGTTCTTAAATTTTAAGGCAAATTTAATGAGTTTTAAGATTTTAATTTCTTTATTTTAATTAGGTAAAACATGTTGAATTTTTTTTATAAATAATAACAGAGCTCTATATGGCTTAATAATTTAATTTGGTGACCACATATGATATAATTTTTATTTTCTAAAAAATTCAGCATAATGTTTTTTTAAAAAAAAATAATAGAGGTATTTATAGTTAAAATAATATATTTTTGGATATCCAGGCATCCATGATCAAGGATTCCTAATTAACTAAATAAATAATCAATATTAATTTTTTGTCCTTATTATAAGTAGCTTTAAAATGTTTTATTGGACCTGAAAAAATTTATAAGCTTGCTTCCTATCTTAAAATTTAATAATTCTCCAAATTCATCCATACTTAATATATGTACTTTCTAAAAATTTCTATAAAATAATAAATAAAGGATAGAATTACACATTCATGATTCATGTCAAAAAATTAATAACGTAATTTGTAAATAGGATAAAAAAAAAAAACTTCTCCACAACTTATAATGAGACTAAGTGAGTATAAATTTTTAACGGGTCACAAAATTCTTAATAAAAAAATGAGAGACACATAAAATAAAAATATAATAATGAGAAATTCCCACATAAACATTAATGGATCTAGGCATGTTTACAAACACAGAATTTAGTTCAGAATTTATCACATCACAGTATGATATGTATATAAAAACCAAATAAACATGTTTAAGAGATCGAGCTACAGAGAGAGGGCGTGATTGGGGGATACTTTCTCTTATCTTAAATATTAAATAAAGTTAATTTTCTTAGAAAATAAAAAAACTAATTAAATTATTTATATTTATCATTTTATATCTAAAATATTTTACCTAATTTGTAAGACATTATATAATCTAATAATATATAATATATAATTAAATAACTTATTTAATTTAATTAATTTTTTTAAAAAACATCAACTCAAGACATTTAAGACGGGAGCGAGTTCCACTGGACCTGCAAAAGCACAGGGAGGATGAACTTTCACTAAATCAAGGTCCACCCTGTCATGTGACCCCCATCAACTTGGCAATTACGTGGGTCCTACGTTACATACACAACCCACAACTCTCACTTACCATCACCCTTCCATACACAACACTCTACGCACACACACAAACCTACCTGTTATCCTTTCTCTCCCTTCCTCTCTCTCTAAGAATCTTCCTCCCTATTCCCCTCCCGTCAGTTTGACCCACCACATCACCCATATCCTCTTTAACTCTCACAAATCACCATTATTCAAAATTATTATTTAATTAATTAATTTAATCACCCATCTTTTTAAACTCAATTTCCTTTCTTTCTTCCTATATATACCACGCGACTTGCTGCTTCAAGCATACTCTGAACAAATCAAACTCTAACCTCCTACCTATCTCTCTCTCTCCCCCCTCGTATTTGGTTTTTTTAACAGTACACACTAGAAATGGACGCAGGAAGCTCCATGGACGAAAGCGTGACCACTGATTCAGTTTCTGTTTCCCTTTCTCCGGTGAAGATCACGTCGAACAAGTCATCGCCGCCACCGCCCAACAGTCTGTGCCGCGTCGGCAGCGGTGCTAGCACCGTCGTGGACTCGGACATCGTCGGAGTCGAAGCTGAGTCCCGGAAACTGCCATCGTCGAAATACAAAGGTGTCGTACCGCAGCCTAATGGCCGTTGGGGTGCTCAGATTTACGAGAAGCACCAGAGAGTATGGCTGGGCACTTTCAATGAAGAAGACGAGGCCGCGAGAGCTTACGACATCGCCGCGCAGCGATACCGTGGCCGAGACGCGGTCACCAATTTTAAGCCTCTTGCCGTCGCCGGAGTCAGCTCCGGCGCCGATGATGACCACGACGACTACGAAGCGGCGTTCCTCAACGCGCATTCGAAAGCCGAGATCGTCGATATGCTAAGGAAACACACTTACAATGACGAGCTGGACCAGTTCAAGCGAAACTACGGATTAACGGTGGACGCGAACGGGAAACGGATCATCAAGGAAGGATCCAATGGCTCGGGTCGGGTCAACGACGCGGCGCGTGATCAGCTATTTGAGAAAGCAGTGACACCGAGCGACGTTGGAAAATTGAATCGGTTGGTGATCCCGAAGCAGCACGCGGAGAAGCACTTTCCCTCGCCGTTGCCAGTGGGATTCTCCGCGCCGTACACGGCAGCGACGGCGGCCACCGCGAAGGGCGTATTGCTGAATTTCGAAGACGGCGGCGGGAAGGTTTGGAGGTTCAGGTATTCGTACTGGAACAGTAGCCAGAGCTACGTTCTGACGAAAGGATGGAGCCGGTTCGTGAAGGAGAAGAACCTCAAAGCCGGAGATACGGTTTTTTTCTCCCGGTCCACTGGACCCGACCAGCAACTGTACATCGACTGGAAGAACGCCAGAATTAGTACCACCACCACCACCTGTAATACTACAAATTCAGGTGGCGCCGCATTGTTTGAACCGGCCGGTCCAGTGGTGAGGCTCTTCGGGGTCAACATTTTGAAGATGCCCGGTTCAGATGCCATTTCTGCTGCTAGTGGGTGTTGCAATGGGAAGAGGAGAGAGGTGGACCTGTTCTCGTTGGAATGTACCAAAAAGCCAAAGATCATTGGAGCTTTGTAACATTAGCTTTTTTGTAATTTTAAAATCTTTTTTTTTCCTCTCTTTTTATAATTATTCTGTTTTCTTGAATTTTGGATAATTGTCTGACTTGTGAAGTAAGAAATAGATTAATGGAAAAGGCTAGGTGATGATGTTATGGTGTAGATGCAAGTTGCTATATTATTAGACCGGAAGAAAAGTCTAAAGAAAAGGTGAAACTAAATTGTAATATATATATATATATATATAGATATAGATATATATAATTAAAAGTATTTCTTCAAAAAACAAATGTTTCATTTGTATGGATTCGAACCTGAAATCTTGTACATAAGGTGCTAAAATCCTTTTCACAGGTATTAATGACTGTTGGTTCGTTGATATATGCTCTCTCTGATCCACAAGTTTTTAGAAGAATAATTTAGTTCACAATACAAGTCTTTTAGTGAGTAATTTTTATTTTAAAAAAAAAAAAATTCTCTCTATAATTCATGCTTGAATATGACTCATTGTATTTATCTTTTATTTATAATCTCATTTAACATGAGTAAAGTTGAATTGTTTTCAATTTATGAAAAATTTAATGAGTTAATCATCATTTCTTAATTCTGATAAATTTATTAAAGTGATTTATATTGTTTACTGAACAAGAATATATATAATAATTTGAAAAATAAAAAGGGACAAATAACTGTTTATTTTGTTTATGTTCATTTATGAATGATGGGTGTATTCCATGAGCGATTTAACTTTTTTGCAGTTTCTTTGTTGTGTGAGGGGGCATGGGCAATTTACAAATTGCTCGTGGCTTTTCCCAAAATATCTGTGTGTTGACCAATCCAACATTTATTATTTTTAGTGTTTTTTATATTTATAGGCCCCTGGTTTGATGACGAGTTTTTATGTTTTGTGAAAACTTACCAAATCGGAAAGAAAATGAAAAAGAAAAAAAAAAAGTGTGAATCAGACAAATTATTCTCTCTGTCTTTCTGAATAATAGAGGACACATTATGATAAAATACCAAATTATGATTGGTCGAATTTGCTTAGCTTGTGCATATATAATTTACTATATTTGACTGTGCACATGCTTAATTATTATTTTATTTTTACTATTTTTTTAATTCATATAATTGCTTAAATATTCAATAGTTTCATTGAAACTCGTGCGTGATTCGCCAGTTACATTGCATTTGTAATTGAATTTCGGACGCAATTTTTTTTTAAAAAAATTACCATACTACTACACAAGCATCTTTATTTATCTTAATTATTATTTTTTTTTACTATAAATCATATGATTAAATTTTTCGCATAAATATACAACTTTATATTTCATTTATTGTGGTGTATATAGTTATTTTCTTGATATATCTATATATTTTGAACATAAATAATATTTAAAAGCTATTCAATTTTAAAATGGAGATATTAAAATTTATTATTTTTCTTAATTCAGGTGAAATATTTTAGAGAGAATTTATAAATAGCACTCCTATTAAGGGAGTAATTTTTTGGTTACTATATTTATATATAATAATTAAAAAAGTTGAGATAAACAGAAGGAATCTAGAGGCTGAGAAAGAGACCTATGATTTGAATATGTGCTTTCCATCGAAATCCTATACAAACTTAGCTGTATATTTGTCATTTAATAATTAATCAAGTCATGAGTTTGACTTGATTTAATTTAGTGTTAATCGTGATTAAATTTAACACTACACCTAGCTAGGTAGCTATATTTAAGCTTCTGGGTCTACATTAATTAGTATAATTAATTATTAGTATACCTCTATAGCTAAATCGATTAAAGTTGACACTCAATTAAGTTTATAAAATAGGTTTTGATTTCTTAGTGGATGGATGCGATAATTTGGACTTGGATTTTCTTACCCTTTGATCATGATGAAGAGTTTGAAATAAATTTTGAATTAGAGTTTAAATAAACTTATCGTGATTCTGTCCAAAAAAAAAATCTCATCTTGAGTCCTGAATCTGTACATATATATTGTCTCAACGAAACTTTATAAAAAATTTACACAGAAGCTGTGTATAACTATCATGATATATATATATAATTTGAAGAAAAAAAAATTCTAACAAAAATATAAAAAAATACCACTTAAATCTCAAAATTTTAAATAAGTGATTTCCTAACAAAATAAATTATCAATTATATTATTGTTTTTGTTAATCTCATTATTATTGTCGTCAACAAAATTTTAACATTCAAGCAGTAATTTTGTTATTTTCCCTATTTCCTATCCTTAACGCAATATATAATTTGTAATTTAATCTAAAATATAAAATAGATCTTATATTGATTACTGAAGGTAATATCATATAACCACATGCATACACACACACATTCTCAATAATTAAGCATTAATCTTCTTTTCAATTATGCAGAGACTACTTCCAAATTCTCACAGTTGACATTTCTTCGGAGTTGACATTTTTAGTAGTATATTGGAGCTGATGACCTAACTTACATGAAATACTTTTAAATAAACTTCCAATATGGATATCATGAAGATGAAAAATATATATATTACCATAAAACTATAATTATAAGGGTTGACCATTCAAATTTGTCAAAGCCTGTAATTCACTCTTTTTTTATTTAAAAATAAAAAGATAGACGTGCACTAATATCCTGAGGTATACAAGTATCTAGTGTTAGATATTACTATCATAATATAAACTTTATATGATTATATGAGGGGAGCCTAATGTTTTATGCATAAGCCTCCCTTCCCAAAATTAGCGGATAATATAATATAAATTTATCAAATTTAATTTACACCAATTAAAATGAAACCATAAAGCTGAAATAATTGATGCTGACAAATAATTATATGTGCCCTCCATCTTGATATATAAAAATGTGCTTTACGATTGATAAAAAAAAAATTATTTTATTAAATCATAGAAAAATAATTAACAATAGTGATTATACAAGTTTTTTATTTGACAAGGACGTCGATTAGATTTTTCACTTGATGGTACGTTGTACGATTAATTTTCGCTATATAAAAGTTGGCGTAACTATAACTTATTTTCATGTAATTTCTTAATTTTCAACCTGGCTTATTTAGTTAATCACTGGTCTTATATACTCCTTTCAAACCAAAATATAAGTTCTTATAAAAATTTCTTTGGGCTATAATATAAGTCATAAGTCACTCGGATAATAATCAGGTTTAGTTATCAATTTTATCCTAATAATTAATGAAGCTGCTTAACGTGTGTGTGAAGGAGTATGTTGCAATGAAATTGCATGTGGAGTATACTCACTCCGGTCATACATATAAGGTAAAGTTAATTTTTTTAAAGAATTAAAGAAGTTAATTAAATTAGTTTAGAGTGTTTTTTCTTTAAATTAATTAGTTTGTTTAATAAAATGATATATAATATAAATATACATAATATATAATATGATTAAATAATTTATTTAGTTTCATAAATTTTTTTAAAAAGTCAACTTTTTCGTATATTTAGAATTAGAGAAAATATTTTTGTTGAAAGTTCTGGCACGCACAGGTCACACGATGTAACTACGGTAATAGTTCATGACCGTCACACTTCATGTTGTTTTATTGATTCTTCATCTTTTGGGTCACCTACTGCCACCCACTACTACAAAAAGTGGATATTACTTTCCCAAAAGGCGTTCTTATTTTAAGAAATAGAATAAAAAGTATAGGCAAAGACTTAGACGTCTTAAATATCAGTTTAGAGCGCCTGAAATATATTTTAGGTGCCAAATTTTTTTCAAAAAATTATCTAGGCGGCAAAAAATTAACGCAAAAAAATATATTTTAAGCGCCCTAAAAAAGTTTAGGGCTCCTAAAATATGCTTTAGGCGCCCTAAATAAAATTTAGGACGCCTAAAGTAATTAATTTTAAAATTTAGTCGCTAGATTTTTTTCAAAAATCTAGGCGGCAAAAAATTAACGCCAAAAAATGTACTTTAGGCGTCCTAAATAAAGTTTAAGGCGCCTAAAGTATATTTTAGGTGCCCTAACTTATACTTAGGGCGCCAAAACTCATACTCAGGATGTAAAAATTTTAAACTCTTCCCACCAATCTTCACAGCTTCAAGTCCTCAAACATAGAGCTAGTCAAAGTCACATTTTCTCCTTTCCTTTCTTCGTTTTCTTTCACTCATTCTATTCTTGATACATTTCAGCTCTATAAAAGCTTGATAGGTCCCGATGGATGGTGCGTTTATTTTCAAAAGAGCACTCGAACTTGCTCCATTTACGCTGGTAAACCGCGCATCCCCATCATGCTATATTATTCATTACGCTAATATCAGTTTTAAGAGTGTGGCTGTGTACATACTTCTTTGTTTCTTCAGATCGTCCGTACTTCTGTCGTGTAGAGCTAGACATATTCGAATCTTTATTTGGAATACAAAGAAAAAAATTCAACAAGGAGGCCTGCAGGTTCGATATCTATTTTCTATTTTATTTACCGAATAAGCGAGCATCTCTGGTGAAATCCTTCAGTTTTCTCTCTGCAGAGCCTGGGCTTCAATCTGCCTGTTTTTTTTTTTTTTTTAAAAGTAATAAGGTGTTCGTAATTTAATTCAGGACGCCTTACGCCTTAACTAAAGCGTCCTGAATTAAATTCAGGGTGCATTTTATAGGGCGTCCTGAATAATTTTTAAAGCGCCAAAATTAAATTTTTCTACTACCCATTGATAGACGTCCTTCATATTTAGGACGTTAATTGTGTGATATTCAGGACATTATTTTGTTTTTTTGTGGTAGTGACTTGTTCCCTTTGACCCTTTGCTAAGTCTACATCGTCGGATTAGTGCATGATAAAAAATTTAGTTAATTTAGTTATTTATAATGAATAAGTGCCCTCTTTAATTATATATCCTGTATGTATGTTTTTCAATTACCTCTTGATGGAAATCTCTTTAATATAAGTAATCAATAAAAATATTTTAAGAAAAAAATTATAATTTTAAAAGATAAAGTAGATTAAGATTTTATATTTAACAGAAAATTAACCCTTTGTTTAATTTAACTCCTCTAGGTCCGGAGGGGGGGGGGGAAGCTGAACTCCAATAGGATTCAAGGGAATATATATATATATATATATATATATATATATATTCATATGTAGTACACTTTTTTAATAGTACGTGCTTTTAACTATCATTTTTATTAAAATATGATAATTAATGATGTATGCTTATTTAATTATGTGATACTGATACATATTTAATTTGGTTGTATAATCATATTATTAATTATTTAAAGGCTTATTTGGAATGACAATTAGAGCTTAAAAACAACTTTTTAATCATAACAATTGACATGTCTAAGGTAAATATATGAGATGAGTTTTGTTCTAACTAATGTAAACATACTTATGATAATTAGCTCCAAACAAGCATTTATAAAAGTGTATGTTAATTGTATCATATAAAATCTAAAGCAAGTCACTATTCAAAGGATAATAATCACTAGTCATAATTTTAATTAAAAAAGGATGTCTCAAAGAATAAAAAAACGAACATTCCTTCGTTAATTTTTCGGTCAATTAATAACATTATTTCCTGTGTGTGTATATAAATTAGAGTATATATATGGTTGGATATTATGAATACTCACATCCCTTTCACAAACGTTAAAGTTAAACACTATGAAGTGGTCTTCGTCGTCTTTGGCCTTCTCCTTTCATTTCCAAGCTTAATGTTTATAATCCAGAAGCTTCGTGAAAAAGATAAAAATTAAGGTCCCACATTAATTCAGACTTATATATGCTTTGAGTTTCTTCTCTTCTTCGTTTGTTTCTATCACCATCGAAACTTGGAAATTTTCGTTCAGGATTTTGGAATATATATATATATATGAACATAAACATGTCACTGTGCCGTTAGAAATTGATGTTTAGAGAATTTGTTATACATATTCCTCTCACACACACACACGTCATTTTCATGAGGACTTCTTATGGTATTGTTTGTTAAATAATAAGTTAATATATCAATATTTATTTTGACTCACCCAGCGTTATTAAATCTGGATTGGTCACTGAATTGGTTTAGGTAGTGGGTCAATAATCAGTGGATTAGATTGAAGTTAGGGATGAAAATAGGTCAGGCCTCTATCAGGCAGCGTACATTCTAGCCTATTTAGGGCCTAGTGTGGCCTGGCCTGTTTATTAAAAAGACCAGGCCAAGGCCTATTTAAAGGCCTAAATATGTAAATAGGTCAGGCCTTTTTTGTTAAGGCCTGGCCTGTAAGTCTTCAGGCCTGGCCTGTTTACAAATTAAATAAATATAATAATATTTATATCATATTAATAACACAATTTTTATTATTTTTCATTCTTATATTCTAATTTTAAGTATAATTAGTTAATTATAGTTTTATACATATTATTATATTAATTAATTATGGCCTTTAAGGCCTGTAATATGAGGTCTTTTTAAAGGCCTACATCGTAAGTAGGCCTTTAAAAAGGCTTTAGGCCTAACCAGGCCTTATGAAGGCTCAGGCCTGAGCCTAAAAAAAAGCTTGTATTCAGGCTCAGGCCCAGGCTCAAGCCTTTCTCCTCTATTACAGGCTCAGGTCTATTTAGCCAAAGCCTGACCTGACCTATTTTCATCTCTAATTGAAGTCATATCAGAGTTAGCCCGGGGCTGATAAGGAAGTGAACTTGAACAATAATATTGTTTGCAATATGATTTTTGAATTTGATAATTTTCAACGATTAAATTATTATGATTTTTCAATGATTCTTTTTACCTTCGAAAGTAGACATTCCAAGCTTTCTACATAATCTTAATTTATAATTTGGCTAAAGTATACTTTTAGTTCTTTAAGTTTATATAAAATATATTTTTGATCCCTTAACTTTATAAAATATATTTTTTGTCCTATAATTTTAACATCATTAATGTTATTAATGGAAAATGCTAACTCGACAAATTAAACTCAACTAATGACTAGCTATGTAAGCTTAAGTGTTGACTGTGTAATTAAAATCTATTAAATTTAAATTTAAAATATGCATAAATTGAAAAATATATAAATCCCTGATGAAACAGTCATTATCAAAACCCCGATTATATTAAAAAAATTAGTTTAATAATCTAAATATATTAACTTAATAATCTAAATATAAAAATCTCGATTTCATTTGTAACGATTTGTCAATTTATTTTGGTTTAATAATTTAAATATATTATATTAAAAAAAAATAAAACTTAAATATGCTTTGTCAGACGCACATTTATCAGTTGAGTTTGCTGCGTTAACATTTTCCGTTAGCAACATTAACAATGTTAAAAATATAGGATGAAAAGTATACTTTATGAAGTTAAAGAACGAAAAATATACTTCAGGTAAGATTTAAAAGACTAAAAGTATAATTTTGCCTTATAATTTTAAAAATGTGTAGTTTATAAATGAAATCTTAAAGTAAAAAATTTTTGAATAAACATTGAATAGGTCAGGCACATGTACTCATTTATTTTTATTTCATACAATTTATACACGCACAACATAAATATGTGACTGTCAGGCACTTGTCAGAGACCTTATCCAAGTGTAGCCGATGGCATTACCACCAATGTGACTTATTTGAGTATTTCAACATGCCTATGGAGGATATAAATATTTCTTTTGTGCATAAATTAATATGTCCTGTAATTAAACACAAGAAAATTTTTAGGAGAATAAAATCAATAATTAATTGTGATCAACAAGAAGGATTTTATGGATTAATGAAGAGTGAAAAAGGTAGAATAGAAACTTCTCATATAGAGTCCTGCTATTCCTTATATTATAGAAGGGTTTTGAGAATATTTCTGTTGTTTCTATTATATAAAATTTGGGGTAACATTTTCAGATGGTTTGATATGCATGTTTATCTTTGAGCCAATTTAATAATCCCCTTGGTAAAGAATGATTGAAGTAATGATAATTATGATTTCATTGTTTTACTTAATAGAGGCAAAAATGGTATATTGAGCTGCATTTTTTTACCATTTTAATTATATGTTTATTTAATTATAAAAAAACACAAGATGAAGTATATCTCTCTATATATGTTATTATTAAAAAAGTAACAATATTGAACAAATTAAACCCATTCTCTTCTTTAGGATCAAGAACCATACGCACCTACCTCAACCAATGTTCACTACATAAAAAAAATAAAAAAACAGTTGTTTTTTTCCCCACCGACAAATTAAATCCGCAAGGGGGAAAAAAGAAGAAGTGAAAACTTCCCATAAAAATCCACGTTTGATTTCCCATGAGATAGTCTAGTCCCAAAAGGCGGCGTATTAACGAGTCAACAATGGAATGAAGTCAAGGGTGGGCCCCACAGGATGAAGAGGTCCTTTTGTTTGTAATAATTTTCTCCACAGTGTTGAAGTCTTTGTATATTACACAGGGAAAATCCATCAACAACTTCATAAAAAGGTTCAAGATTATGAAAATATCAGAAAAGGCTCCAAGACATTTTCTAATATAAATTAATTAAAACGTTAACAACTATATCAGCTCCATTAACAACTATATCAATCTCATTAACAACTAAATTTTTAATAAATTTATACTTAAAAAGACCTTAAGACATTTTCTAATATTTTCAGAATTTTAAGGTCTGTTTAAATTTTTTTCTCTTACGGAACCTTTCCCTATTACTATATACTAGTATGGTTTATGGGGTCATAGAACACCACACCTGATTGCTTCACTCTTGTACCACCATACCTACGTGTCACTGTGAACAGAAGAAGCTCCATTATTATATTCCCAAGACTTTTTATGTTTTCTCTCCAAAGTAATTCACACGTTTCTGCAAGGCTACGTTGCTGAATGTTCTCTCAAGTGTGTCTCTTTCTCCATCACTTGCCAATTAAATTTACTAAATTATCTCATTAAAATTTACTAAATTTACTAAATATGGATATGCTGATGATTATATATGGATGAAATTATCAACGTGATGGAAGCATAGTCACATAATTAAAACCATTATATATTAGATTGATTGTGGGTCATTTTTGTTCATATTAAGACTTTAAGTGATTTATACTATTCATAAATTACGAATACCATGATATTTTAAATTATATATTAAATATTTATTTTATTGGTATGATAATTAAAAATCTATATACTTTTTTTTTTTTTTGAATAAGGAATATGGATATGCAGATACTGATGATTATATATTGATGAAATCATCAACGTCTTGTGGATAAAAAGTTTTTTTTTTATAATAATCTTTTGGATAAAAAGTTGGACCCAAACAGTTGGGTTTTTTATCCAAACAAAAATTGAAAATTGGCCCAAGTTTGATTATTGGGCTTTGTTTGAACGGCTAATCAGCCCAACTATGAAATCGTAATTTCCCCTCTGAAGTCCCCCTAATTCCATTATCCACTTTCCGTTTACCGTTCACAGTCTCTGCGGAAAATGGCGCTCACTTCTTCACCGTCTCATAGTGCATTTCTCAAACTGTCCTCCTCCACGCACGGCGAAGCGTTTGCTTCTTCAAATTCTACTCTTTTTTTGGGAACTTCAATTGCCTTTTCCCGCTCTACGCTCTCTGGTTCGTCAGTTCATCTTGAACCCGTTTTTTTTTTCTTTAAAAGTAGAATTTTATGACGGAGAAGATTTTTTCCCCAGTAATATCCTTTGGTTTCGAACTAAAAATGTAGTGAAAGAAAAATGGTTAGTTTTTCATGTTTTACATCAATGAGAGTTTCCTGAATTATTGCATTTCAAGGCTTCTGATGCCTCCCATTTCACAACTGAGGCACCGTTGAATTATTCCTTCGTGGCATTTAGTAGATAGGTGTTTCAACTGCTATAAGTATTTTGAAATGAAATCCTATTTGCAGACCTGGCTGCAAAATATATGAAATATCCAGAATCTTGCGTGTTTGTTATTGAATTGCCAATATCTTGAAGCTGTCATATGTCTCGTATGCAAGTATATTGCAAATACGATTTCGAGTACTCGAACGACTAGGATGCTCGGTTACCAGACGCCGCTGGTATAATTAACACGTTTTATGAATTTTCACGTTCCAGGAAACCAATCAGCTTCGAGGAAACAGCTTGTGGTTTTCTCTAGGAAAATTTCAGGATTGGAGGAGGCCATCAGGGTCAAAAGGTAAGCATATGTGGTTCCAGCTGTGGTATGCTCTGTCGTTTATGGACCAAACTTGCATTTTCTGGACTCTTAATCAGGTTCATTAGTTCCTTTTCACATCACCTTTCATATCAAAATTCTTTCTTCAGAACATAAAATCTTGGTCCACTTCTTTGCTCATTCATCTCTTTCTTTTATCCAAATAAAGACATAAATTGCTCAATCATATGTAGACAACGCGAGCTTCAAGGTGTGGCAGATGTCAAGAAAAGGCCTCCATTGAGGCGTGGTAGAGTATCACCACGTCTCCCTGTCCCTGACAATATACCAAAGCCTCCTTATGTTGATTCAAATACATTGCCAGAAATTTCAAGTGAGTATCAAATTCATAATTCTGATGGCATTGCAAAAATGAGGGCTGCATGTGAGCTGGCTGCTCAGGTCTTGAATTATGCTGGAACATTGGTTAGGGTAAGATTTTCTCTTCTCAGTTTTTTTGTAAATAAATTATTTGATATTGCCTGCCTTTGCATGTGGGATTTCATTTTGATTATTGATTTATTATTTCTTCGAATTAACCTCTATCTTCAAATTAGTGTCTAGTGCATGGATTTGGTTTTTCACTAATAATCTTGTTTAACACTTGAGTACTTGACAATGTTGACATAGGTTTCTATCATCATAGTTGTTGATCTGGTCATGAATATGAAATATGTTACTAGAATTAATTATTTCTTGAAATCATATGGTCATCAATGTATAAGCATGAGAATGACATTATATATTGAAGTTATTCTTGCTCCAAACTTGCACATCTTCCAACCTTCAGCTACTTAAATTCTGAAAATGTTGAAGATGGAAGAAACTAAGCCTGGTGGCATAAAGCCTTATATTAAATTGGGCTTATTAGATGTGAGTTATCTACTCCACTCTAGCTTCTATAAGTTGAATACGTTGGTGAAATTTGATGTTTTGAATTTGTTGGCGCCATAGAAAACGAGTCAATCAATATATATGTGGCTATCTGCTGTTTGGGAGGAAAGGAAAACTTAATGCCAGTGATCTTTACCGTCTAATCATGACAAGTTTGATTTTCTAGTCTTACAGAGGTGCTCCTTGTGTCATACAGAGGAAATGGAGAACCCTCTTGTGTGGTTTCTCTTATTCATGTTGGGCGATCCCTATCCTTTTGTTCTATATTTATTGCATTTCTAGTGGATTATTTCATTTTTCATTAAAAAAATGTGAGTGGTTGTGAAGTTGCAGTCAAAAATGATTTGCAGCTTAATTCTAATTTGCAGCGAATGTTATTTGTTTAGCTACAAATGTCTCCTTTTAATGTTTTTCCATGATTTATTGTCTTTCATTCCATATCTACCTCTTCATTTTGCACCATTTTCGTTGTTTGACTTAGACATGGGTTATACTTTCAGCCTTCTATAACGACAAATGAAATTGATAAAGCAGTGCACCAGATGATAGTTGATGCTGGTGCTTATCCCTCACCCCTTGGATATGGTGGATTTCCAAAAAGTGTGTGCACATCTGTTAATGAGTGCATGTGCCATGGAATACCTGATTCCCGGCAGTTACAGGTTTTGCAAGCCTTACTTTCTTTTTGGCTTCATTCTTGGCATGCTTATGACTCATAACTAATGACAATTATCATTATTTGCAGAATGGTGACATTATTAACATTGATGTGACGGTCTATCTGAATGTAAGCTCATCAATTTTTATGAGAATTAAGTCAGCGTTACTTGAACACTCAACTTTAAAGCGGCTCATTTGTTTACAGATCAAGCACTTCACGTGGTTTCATTTTAGTGATCAACCCAGTAGTTAAGGAACATATAAGGAGTCTGTCTCATGCATGTGAAATGGGATTGTGGGGTTTTATTATATGATACTTTGTATGATAGTTGTTTGAAACTTCAGGCCTGTCTATTGGATAATGGGTACCATGCTGATCACAAAATTGCAAACATTTTCTCCTTTTCTCCTTATTTTTTGGTAGATTAAATTCATAAAACACTAAAACATCACACCTATGTGTGTAAGCTGAATGCCTTTTATGGCTTCATAATATAAGCATGCTATTTTTAGCGACCAAATTATCTCATGCCATTTTTATTCTGTATTAGGGATATCATGGAGACACATCAAAGACATTTTTCTGCGGGGATGTAACTGATGCTATGAGAAAGCTTGTTAAGGTAAGTGTTTGTCAGTTGACATATGTTGCATTGTGTGATGTCTTATGCAAAGATTTGGGTTATGCATCGACCACGTTATTTTCCCTATGTTGATAGGTAATTGAAGAGTGCATGGAGAGGGGAATAGCTGTTTGCAAGGATGGTGCTCCTTTTAGAAAAATTGGGAAGAGAATCAGGTACATTTGTAGTATCATAATAAAGACATACCTACATGGTCTATAGTCATGAAACTGCCAGCACTCATCATGTATTGCTTGTGAAATCTGTTTGCCAAGAGATAGATCCCATTTACATGACATGTGTGGCAATATGTTCCTTCTCCAACAAGAATTAAGCCATACAGACACTAGACAAACTTCCTGGAGTAATCTTTAATACCATCCAATTCTATTCTGAAGCATTTGTCAAATCCATTACAGACTAGAGATGGAGTTAGAAAAGAACTGGGATTAAATATTCCTAGCCATAGGACAACGAAGAAGTGAGATATCATCAGTTCAAAATAAAACTTGTGCCAGCACCAGCTTAGCATTAGATGCCTTCTTCTTGAACAGTCAAGTTACATATGCTGTTTATTTTAAGGAAGTTACCTCAAACTCTTTAGTCATAGGGAAATCTTTCTTTTCACGGGACCTTCTATGTAAAATTCATGTTTTTCTTTTATAACATTGCTTAACCTATGGTCATAAAATGTATATTGTTATTTTTATCTCTCTCTAATTACCATACTAGAGACTGAAGTAAAGGTAGAAACTAGTTAGGTGTAAGCTGTCAAGAGGGATGAAACTAGTTAGGTGTAAATGGGTATTCACCCTCCATAAAGGACATTTCAGATAGCACTTTGGAAAGATGCAAAACAAGATTAATCGTCAAACTCTAAATTCAAAAAAAAATAATAATAATAATAAAAAATAAAAAATAAAAAAAAAGCGCTAAGATTAAGATTCCCCTGGGTTTGGCTTGAATTAATAAGAGGGAATGGTGTGTAAACTAAATAAGGTTTTGTATGGTCTAAAGCATTCTCCAAGAGATTAATTTGGGAAAGTAGTATCTGTTATTATTGCTTAGTCTTGCTATTAGCACGGTGATTATATTTATAGGGTGAATTGTTATGTTGTAACCCTTATAGATGGTAACCAAGTAAGGCTTAATGAAGTCTATTCCTGATGAAACAGAGATAACCAAAGGACTAATCTCAAAAATAAAAATACTATGACAACATGACAGCAGAAGCTTCAAAAGAAGGCCCTTTGAAGCTGCCATTGCCTGTCCTGCATGGCTGTATATATACCAGTGATATATGTTTCTGTGTTTAACTTTACAATCGATTTTCTTCTTACCACACCCAGTGGGATAAGGCTTGTTATGGTTGTAGTATTTTAAGCTTTTTCCTTACCTAGTGGAATAAGGCTTGTTGTGGTTGTAGTATTTTAAGCTTTTTCCTTACGTATGAAACATTTTTCAGTGAGCATGCTGAAAAGTATGGCTATGGTGTAGTGGAGCGTTTTGTTGGTCATGGTGTGGGAACGGTTTTTCATTCTGAGCCAATAATTTTTCATCATCGTAAGTGAACTATTACCTCTATCTTATTTTTATCCTGTTGCTTTTACTGTCTTGCAATGGTAGCCCGCCTAACAATCAAATCCTGTTAAATTGCATATTTGTATCTTGCTTTTCATACAATTTATGCTAGTGGAGTAGTGGTTGCCTAACTCCAATGTTCTTAAATTTTTAATAAATTGTGTTATGAGGGCCTTGGTTCCTTGGTAAAGCTAAATTGCCACCTTTAATCCTTTTGATTTTCAACAATGATGGGATCAGATCTTTTCATGGAAAAATTCCTGCTGATTAAGTTTGAAGTCTAGCAAACTGACATTTGGTTTGTGTTTTGTAATTGACTTATTTTTCATTTTCTAATAAATGATAGATTCTACAAAAGGACCAACAGATATTTAATTTGGCTTCCCCTATTTGTTGTTTTAAAAACTATCCGTCTTAGTTACAAATGTAGCATTTTTTAATGAACTTATATTTTTTATTTCGTTGCTTGACAGGCAATGACAAGCCTGGTTGTATGGTTGAAGGTCAAACATTTACAATAGGTAATTCTATGGCTATTTTTACCTAGAAACTGAAGTAATCATCACTAATCAAAGTTATTCCCTTGGTATTGCGTTTACTCATTTCTTAAATATGCTTTCCTTTTCATTTTTTTTTTTTGGGTTGAGATTTTTCCCCACACCTACTGTTTCATTCTTTTCGTAGTCATTGGTAGACTGCCGGTGGGAGGCTTTATTCCAGAAACAGAAAATAAGGGATGTTATGGGACGATGGGTTGTTTGGGGCAGTATGACCTGGACGAATACCAACAGAATGGGGATGGAAATAGTAAAGGATGGGTGTATCTGTTGCTGTGAGTGTTCACCCCTAAGTTAGTTGAAAGCGAACAAGTTAGGCAGGATTTCAGTATCTCAAGGAGGTCTTGATTCTCTGGAACTAAGAGGTTTTTCTTTCAGGTTTTATTCGTTTTTCTTGAGATGCAAACTTTGAATAATGGAATCATAGCCAAAGAAAAAAATAATAAAACAATCGAATAATGGAGCTTAGCTTAGCATGATATGGAGTGTCAAAAATTGTATAAAACTCAACTCTGCTTACTCTGTCACTGGGGAGGATGCTTTGCATTGGCACTACTATCTCAAAGCGTGTACGCTGATTAAGACGGGGGACACAAAATGAGATCAGATACTGCAACACAGTAAAATTAAAACTGTTCACATGCATTCTTTTTGAATTGTCGAATAATGTCTTATATTAAACATGCCTAATTTCTTAGTATGCATTAATCTCACTTCCATTCCTAGCTGCCACTTCTTCAGGGGTTCTTTCTTTCTTTTTTCCATAAAATTCAATCATCATAACGTTATAGTTATAACTAAGTTGACTCCCGAGCATTAGGTAGTATGTCATATCGTTATTGATATTTGATTCAATGCTACATCTCTCTGTACCTTTCTTTTATTTCCATGTACATCTACTAATTCAGGTTCCATTTGGTCATCAAGCAATACACATAATTTTTGTCATGGTACTTTTTGGTTATCTTTGTCATCCCTTGTGTCATAGCTGAAAATGAGAATCTCAAGCTAACTCATTTGAGCTTCCATTACAACACTTTAAATTCTCAATGGTTTGAATCCCTGTCAAAAGTACATATCTCACGTAGAAATTTACGTACGCATGATAACAAGACTTGGGTTGTTTTCTTAGAGTATTGAACAAGTTGGGCAGTCCTTGAATCTTCTCCCGTTGTTGCTGCAGAACCTATCCTTACAATGGGAAGCATCAAGTGCATTACATGGCCAGACAATTGGACAACAGTGACTGCTGATGGGAGTCCAGCGGCTCAGTTTGAGCACACCATTTTGATCACTAGGACTGGAGCTGAAATTTTGACCACCTGTTAAATTCTGACGAGCATGTGATTTTTGAATGTTACGTACGTGGGTTATTAGTTAATTGTAAATATCTTTGCCTTTTTCTTCTGGTTCTGTAGAGGTATACAAGAAAATGCAGGCTAGGACAGACACCGATGTTGGGGATCCATAGAGATAGACACAACTGAGCAGTGGGTAACCATTTTCTCTTGTGCATATATATATATAGATTCAATTTCTGAATACTATTATTGTCCTTGTCAAATTAACTGAGATTTGACATTTTTGTTTTTTGACATTTATTGGGTCAGCAAATGCGTGAGTTTGCTGCTACTAAACAGTGGTAACTTGCAATAATGCATTTGGAGGGTTGCTGATCCTATTTGGGATTTTGGGTAGCCTCTGCAGGGTAGACCTGTGCTGCTCATTATGCAGTATTGCAGTTGGTCTACACATAAATTCTGTTTATGTTTCTGGCTAAGGTACCATATGGCCGAAATTAGATTTTTATCTTATGCTGCAGATGATAATTTAAACAGTTTTGTACTTGTGCAAGTTTTGTTAACACATGAGGAAAGTTGATTAAAAAAACGGGTTAGTGGAGTGTTTGATTCCTCAAATTCACTATTATTTTGGTTTTAATCCCTCAAGTATTATATTATAGGTTTTGGTTTCTTATGTTTTATTTCGTTTAAAATATTTATCCCTATAATTTTAAAAAAAATTTTGAATCATTTTGCCTTCTCAAGGGACCAAAACTCATAATCTGAAATTTGTGGGACCAAAATTAAAATGAGAGCAAATTTAGAGGATCAAATATTGTATTAACCCCTCCCCTAAAAAAAAAATAAATAAGAAAAGTTGCACGAAATTCAATAAATATACATATAAAAACTAGGAAAAATTCTAGTAAAAGAATTTTAAAAATGCTAAAAAGCAAAAAAAATATTTCGAATGAATATTCATGATTTTAGAAAAGTGATAGACTCACTTTATCTTTTTTGAAATTAAAAGGAAATGATAAAAATTGTCCCTACACATTTTAGAAGAAAAAAACCCCTACCATTGGCGGTCGGTGGTAGCTACCCTTCGCCGGAGATCGGTGGGAATTAGCATTAGTATTCTCAAAGTGGGTGGGATTTGAACTCCCATCTCATGTGTTGCCAAAAACGGTATGCTTTTTAATATATATGGTGCAAACAAACAAACATATATGTGTGCATAAAAGCTAACTCTTTAACTTTAACTCAAATTCATTCATAAGTTTTATTAAGGAAGTCACAATATTTCATTAAGTTTTAACAATTTTCATTTCTCAAAAAAAAAAATTTACTCTATCAGCTTATTCACAAATTTTATTAAGGAATTTACAATATTTTACTAGGTTTTAATAACTTATGTTCACCCAATGAAAATTCACACAATGAGATCTTTCACAAGTTTTGTTAAGGAATTCATAAAATTTCATTAGATTTTAACAACTTCCATTTATTAAGTACAAAAGTCACACTACATCATTCAAAAGTTTTGTGAAGGAATTAACTTTATTTCATTATGTTTTAACAACTTTGTTTGCCAAGTAAAAAAGTGACACTATCAAGTTATTCACAATTTTTGTTAAGGAATTTACAACATTTTATTAAGTTTTAACAACTTTCATTAATGAAGTCACACTATCATATTTTAACTTGTGATTTTTCTTATGGAAAAACAAAAATTGTTAAAACCTAATGAAATATAGTGAATTCCTTAACAAACTTGCAAATGACATGATAGAAAGAATTTTTTACTTGTAAAAAAGTTGTTAAAACCTAATCAAATATTGTGAATTCCTTAACAAAATTTGCGAACAACCTGATAATGTGAATTTTTTTATTTGGTTAGCAAACATTGTTAAAATCCAATGAAATGTCGTAAATTTCTTAACAAAACTTGTAAATAACCTGATAGTATAAATTTTTCACTTTATAAACAAATTTTTTTAAAACCAAATGAAATGTCGTAAATTCTTAAACAAAACTTGTGAATGAGTTCAAGTTAAAGATCAAAAGTTTATATATATATATAAAAAGAGTTTGGATTTTCATGAGAAAAGTTTATATATGATCTTTTGCATGTGATAACTGAGTTTTCTAGTGGGGATGTTTGAAGGCTGTAAGTCCCATATGTTGTGGCAGGCGATTTACCCCCTACATAGGTTATCATATGTCTAGAAGCATATATATACACTTTCAAGTGAAAACTAGATTCATCACCTAGTATCTCTTTCATGGATGGTTTAAGCTATTTCTTGTCTTAATTTACTTAAGGAGCCCTAGATCTAAAAACTATACTAAATGTCCAATCTATGTGAGATTGGTATCAATTCAAATCTAATTAATACATCTCTACTTCCCCTTTTGGTTCTAATACCAATCTACGGGAGTAACCCCCGAAAGGATCAAAGAGAGGAAAGGGAGAATCGTGAGAAAGAGAAGCAGAAATAGGAGATAACTTAAAACATAAAAATTTAGAAGATAAACATATAAAAGAAAGAAAAAGAAATGAAACTAGAAGAGGAGGTAGTCCTCACCAGATCTAGCTCATCAGAAGAAAGGAGAGAATATGTAAATGTGAAACATAATAAAAACACAAGTTTATTGAAAGGAAAAAACTGTTGGAAATCATGCCCTATGGGCTAATCATTATATAACTAAAACTAATTGAGATATCGTATCTTATATTTGATTTATAAAGATAAATCAATTATATATTTAATTAAATAGAGATATTGTATCTCTGATTTAATTTTCAAATGAAATATATCACATATTTGATTTAATTTAAATTGAGATATAGTATCTCAATTTTAATTAAATAGATATATATCTTTTCTCAGATTTAATATATAAATTAAATCTATAGGCTTTTAGTTTTAAATTAAATAAATAGATTAGATTAGATCTATTAGATAGATTTAATTAATGTTATTTAAATCTAAAATTCGAATTCAAGATTAATTGAGATTAATTTTGAATATTTTAATATGGCCCAATTAGGGTTTTAGAAACTCTATAAAAAGACATTGATCTAGTCGTATTAAAATAAGAGAATAGCTGCAAAAGAAAACCCTAGAGAAAAGAAAAGGCGTAAGACGCAAAAAGTAAGAAGGCGCTAGCACGCTAATGTTCATGTTGAAAAGTTGTTTGGTGTGGATACCGGTAGAGGAAGGCAATTCGAAGAGTCGACTTCTACTGATCGAGAAGGTAGTCCACCAGTTCAAATAGAACAAGACGCACACGAGCTTTTGAAAAGTATGGTTTCTTATAATGAACTTTGATTTAAGCACGGTTGAGCGATCCTCTTCTGGATTTGTAAAGTTTTTAATTTCGCTGTGTGTACGGATCCCAACAAAAACTTACAAGCAAGAGCTAAAAACAAGAAGAGAGAAGGCAGAGGAATGGGTAGACAGAGGGATAGAGAGGCAGGGGAGTGGTTCGGAACCTGCCTTAAACAGAAGAGAGCTTATGCTTATATAGACAGATTCAAAACATTGTTTGCACAGTTCTGATTGGTGACTGGTACTATTCAGTTTTTTAAATAGTTCCAGTTGGTGACCGGTACTGTTGATTTATCTTCTAATTAGCTATAGTAATTTTTGTAACTAACTATAGTGATCTACATACTATAGTTTTTGGTGCTCCAATGAAAATTCCTAGCACTACATAGTGTAGAATGGAACAGTTTATACAGTCTTATACATGGAAGCTACTGTGTTTGGTGCCTCCATAAAGAATTGCTAGTTTAGTCTTCGCCCAAATTGATGATAAAATCTTCATCATCGCTTTGGTCTGGATCTTCCTCTTTCAAAGAATTATCCTAGTTTATTGCCTCAGTTTCACCTTGCTAAAGTTGCTTAAGCATGATATTGAGTTGCTGAATGTACTCCTTCTTATTTGTTGCAGCAGCAAGGGTGCTTTGGGCATGGCTCTTCTGGTTTAAGAACCTACTTTGCTTTGATACATAAAGAAAACTTGGATTTTCCTTAAACCACTATTCTACTACTTTGGAGTCTACTTTGGATTCATTAAATTTTGCCCACCATCGTACAAAGGGTAATCTTTGTAGGACTGGCAAAATTGGAGAGTTTTTGTTATTATGTGAAAACCTGTATTGCCAAGGGAAAATTCTAGATACATATAGTTTTGAAAAATAGTGAAGATTAATTGGAAAAGGATTTCCACTAAGATTGAATTTTTTTCTGGAAAAGACTCAATACTGTTTGAACATTGGGTGGAAGAATTTTAAGAATAGGTCCGAAGAAGTCCCACCAATAATGAAACCATTGACGTAATGTATACTTGGTTTTTTGTTTAAAATAAATAAACCAAGTATGTTTAAAAATTTTATATGTATACTTGGTTTTCTGTTTAAAATAAATAAACCAAGTATGTTTAAAAATTTTATTTTGATCCCAAAAGACATTATACCAGGCATTGTTATAATCCTAGTAATTGTATCCTCCAGGTTCAAGTTTGATGTCAACAAGTTTAGGTTTAGCCAAATCTTGTCCCCACTGAGAAGGTGTGAGAACTTTTAAAATTTGGAGAGTGGAATGAGCTATTAAAGTTTCATCCTCTTTTAATGTATATTGAGTTAACTCAATGGATCGAAAATAAACTAATATCAACTCATAGTATTCTCTTGTTTTTTCGCAAATTGGTAGGAATTAAATGAAATCTTGAAGAGAAGACTTTCAATGCTACTTGGTTAGAAGGACCAAAGAAAAACTCAAGTTCAATTTGTAGGATATTCTTTACCTTTGCAGGTTTTACAATGTAAGGAGTATCCATTGGGTTAATAGTTGAAGTAACTACTAACGGTGTTGTAACTTTTGTAACCTAGGGAGGTTTTTTTTGAGCTAATTGAAGAGCAAATTTAGTATTAGCTAAATCAAACTCTTGTTTACTAATTGCTTGTGATGAAGAGGCAATTAATGACAAAGCAAGTGCTCTATCATGTTCGAGGGCTTGGATTTTATTATCCTTTTTGGTCAATACTTCCTCCCAAGTTTGAAATGGAGGTTTCTTAGCGTAAGACTCAGTAGTCTTTTTACTAGTTTTGGTGCAAATGAGCCTTTGGGTTTGAGAATCAATTTTTGGAGTGGATGACTCTGATTTTGGGGTAGATGACCCTCATCTTGTTTGCAATCAAGATCCCTATGTTTGGGGGAATTGATTGACTGGTAGATCCCTGAATTTGTTGTTGCTGAAGCAGTTGTTTAATAATCTCCTTTAAATCTTCATCGGAGATTGGGCTTTGAGCATCCTAGAGGATGCTTTGATCATCCTCTTCTTGGAGGGGCTGTTTATCTTTTAGCTCATCACCTAGTTTTTTCTTTCTCGGCATTTCTGGAGAGAAAAGGTTTATGGGTTAGTTAACTCTCAAACCTATAGTCTACCCTGTAAAAACTCACGAGTAAGGAAATCTGAGAGAGAGTTAGAAGTGCCTTTGATGAATTCAATATCAAAATAAAACCACTCAAAATAGCCTGCCATAAGGCAAAAATTTGTTTTGATGCAAGGTTTTTAACATCCTTTTGTAAAACATCTTTTGCATGAGTCTTCTTCTATGAGATAATTTTCTGTTGGATGATTGGTTTTCGAGTCCAAAGAAGAATTCATATCCAAACCACTCCCTCCGCCTTTCTATCCCTCTTTCTACCCATTCCTCTACCTTCTCTCTTCTTGTTTCCAGCTCTTGCTTGTAAGCTTTTTCCTTTCAATAAATTTGTGTTTTTATTATGTTTCTCATTTGCATATTCTCTCCTCACTTCTGATAAGCTAGATCTAGTGAGAACTACCTCCTCTTTTAGTTTCATTTCTTTTTCTTTCTTTTGCACATTTATCTTCTGAATTTTTATTTTTCAAGTTATCTGCTATCTCTGCTTCTCTTCCTCACAATTGCCTGTTTCCCTACTTTGATCCTTTCTAGTTCACTCCCATAGATTATATGTATGTATCTATGTACGCATGCACGCATGCATGCATGTATGATATATGTATGTATGTATGCATGCATGCATGCATGCATGATGCATGTTTCTTTGCTGATTATTTCTGAAAGCCATTGGTTTCCCAATAGCCATCAATTTTTTTGGGTAAACCAAGTGGTGGAGGGTTTAAATCCCACCCCACTACTTTTGGAATATTTATTCTCAACGGTATATTCCTTCCCACCAGAATATTCCCGTCAGAGCTCCGGTGGGGGTAATTTATACACATATATTCAAAACACCATTTTGTCATTTCTTATTTCTGAAATTCTTTTTGTGGGATTTTCTCTAAAAAATATTGAAAAATAAAAGGTCGAACATATTATTCATAATTTGTGAAGCTTTTCAATCCTATAGATTTTGTATTTTATTTGTAGATATTGATTTAAGTTTCATATCTGAATTAAATACAGACAAAAACTATTCCAAATTAATTTTCATTTTAAAAAATTAGGATGGGAAGAATGAAAATATTATGTGCCTCAATGAGAAGACTTTGATATCAAATCGAGAAATTCCTTAATTAAATAAATATTCTTATCAGCATTGAAACAATAAATATTATTTTCCCTTCATTAATATTTTCTTTTATTATATATTTTTTCCTGGAAATTTTTGCCTTCTCTCCTCTTTTTTCCAGCTCTTGCTTGTAAGCTTTTTCCTTTCAATAAACTTGTGTTTTTATTATGTTTCACATTTGCATATTCACTCCTCTCTTCTGATGAGCTAGATCTAGTGAGGACTACCTCCTTTTCTAATTTCATTTCTTTTTTTTTTTTTGCATGTTTATCTTCTGAATTTTTATGTTTTAAGTTATCTGCTTCTCTTTCTCACGATTCTCTCTTTCCACACTCCAATCCTTTCGGGTTCACTCCCATAGATTGTATGTATGTATGTATGTACGCTTGCATGCATGTATGATGCATGTTTCTTTGCTGATTATTTCTGAAAGCCATTGGTCGCCCAACGGCCATCAATTTTTTTGGGTAAACCAAGTGGTGGAGGGTTTAAATCCCACCCCACTACTTTAGGAATATTTATTCTCAACGGTATATTCCTTCCCACCAGAATATTCCCGTCAAAGCTTCGGTGGGGGTAATTTATACACATATATTCAAAACACCATTTTGTCATTTCTTATTTTTGAAATTCTTTTTGTGGGATTTTCTCTAAAAAATATTGAAAAATAAAAGGTCAAACATATTATTCATAGTTTGTGAAGCTTTTCAATCTTATAGATTTTGTATTTTATTTGTAGATATTGATTTAAGTTTCATATCTGAATTAAATACAGACAAAAACTATTCCAAATTAATTTTCATTTTACAAAATTAGGATGGGAAGAATGAAAATATTATGTGCCTTAATGAGAAGACTTTGATATCAAATCGAGAAATTCCCTAATTAAATAAATATTCTTATAAGCATTGAAACAATAAATATTATTTTTCCTCGATTAATATTTTATTTTATTATATATTTTTTCCTAGAAATTTTCCTTAATTTATATTATTTATCAAAATGACAATTTTTTTATGTGGACGAATTTATGCTTTTTTTATATATAAAAAATGGTGACAAGTGTGCAACTACTCCGGGTTCCACAGTGGCAAGGATGACCCTCCAACAGTGGTAGCTTCATACAAGGTGGATCACGAGTGGTTTTACCGCAACTCGAACCCTAGATCTCTTAAGGAAATCCAGCGCCACATTCCGCTGGACCAACCACATGTTGGTCGAATTTATGCTTTTGAAAGTGATACGGTGCAACCGGCATATTGTGCTCTCTCTCCTAAATATGTCTTTCTAGGGACTTGGTTTAGGTCCTTTTCACTCTCCCATCATTGCCCCCTTTTACACTGAAACGGTGCAAGGGAGGGCCAATGTGGTTTTTTTTTATATATATATATTTTAGGATACTGATGAGTGTTAAAAGATATTGAAAAAATATTTTATGATCTTGAAAAATTATTTTAAGATCCCGAAAAAATATCCTAAAGCATATTTTTAGTACTAATCAATACCCTAAAATACTTTTTCAAGATCCTAAAATAATTTTTCAAGATCATGAAGTATTTTTTTTTTAATATCAAACAGTATCCTAAAATGTTTTTTCAAGATCTTAAAATAATTTTTTAAGATCATGAAGTATTTTTTTAAGTACAAGTTACTATCCTCAAGTATCTTTTTAGTCCCCATCAATACCCTAAAATATTATTTCAGGAACCTAAAATAATTTTTCAAGATCATAAAGTATTTTTTTAAGTATCTTGAAGTATCTTTTTAGTACTAGTCACTATCCTAAAATATTTTTTTTAAAAAAAAAAACAGGCAGCAAACCGAAGAGTGAAAAGGACTAAAGTGTTAGTTCTCGGTTTATGTATTTTGACGATAACAAGACTTGAAAATATATAAAGTTTTAAATCAGTGAAAAGTACCTAAATTAAGAGCTTACTCAAGCATGCTCACACTAATGTCTCTGATGAAGTGTTCTCATGTTCTTACTTGAGCACAAATGATTAAGTAAAAAAATATGTATATTAGAAGTCATACTACTCAAGCATGAAGTAAGTTCTACTCGAGCATGGTGCTCAAGCAGAGGTAATGTCGTACTCGAGCATGATTCATTCTTGACTTATATTTGCTCTTTAATAATGCTTACTCAAGCTCAGTTTTACTCTTACTCGAGTATGAAGAAATCTGTACTACTTGAGCACAGTGATCCTAACACTTTGCCTAGTGTGATTCTCAGTGAAGTTCAAAAGTTACTCGATCACACTAGAGTGTATACTCAAGCATATATGTATGAAGCTTTTGTTATGTGCTTATTGAGACATTACTCAAGCAAGTAAATTGTCTTACTCAAGCAAGATTAAATTGGTACTCGAATAAAGTATAACGTTAATCTTTTTTTAAGGATATTAGAAAGCTTACTCAAACACTCTATTAATGGTTCTCAAGCATAGTTCTTCAATTGCTTCAATATCTTCACTGTAATCGTAATCATAAATTCAAATACAATCTGATTCTATTTAAATACTACTCAATATTACTTACATTATTACTAATCATATTTTTGAGTAAGTTTCAGATCATTAACGAATGGTTTAGTAGTAAATGGCTAAAAAGCAACAAAGTGTGTCAGAGCATTTATTGTTTATAGATTCAGAGCAGGTCAAATAATCACTATAGCATGTTCCCATTCTGGCGAAAGGACTAAAGCAACTCTTTTGAGTCAACCTCTGTCCAGACCAAAAGCATATATATCAACTAATGACGGCGATCTGAAAGTGACTTAATCTCGAAAATTCAATCAATGATCAACTGTGTCTGACGGAAACTTTCTAAGTCTAATGAAAATATGAAGACTCACAATGGCTATTTTAAAGCTTCTTTAACGGTCATTAATGAAAGCTAATATAAATATGAGAAGCATTGAATTTCGCCAACCATTGAAACACAAAACGCCCAATCGATTTTATTGTGATTTACTGTTTTATTCAATTCTCTTAATATCTTCGGATATTTTTGTACTTCAGTGATTATATATATATATATATATATATATATATATATATATATATATATATATATATTCTGTGAGAGAGTTAAGCTTTTTGATTGATTATCAATTTAATCTCAAGGTAAAGGACCTTGAGTGTGGGTGTACCGATTACAATTGATAAGAGAAAGTGAATTTTAGTGTAAGAGGATTACTTCGAAATTCAGAGTGTGATCGTGTTTGAGAGATAGTAAAAAACTCAGAGTATCTGGGGACTGAACATAGATCAAAAGTTTAGACCAAACTAATATAAATCGTTTGTGTTCATCTTCTCTCTATTCACTGCTCTATTTCATTATTCTTCGGTTCATTCAAAAAAGGTTTTCGAATTACCCAATTCACCCCTTTAGATGATATTCTGCTTTCACAATGCCAGGTCCCTCTAGAGGGTAGATGGGGTGATATATGAAAGCTCAAGATTCCTCAAAGATGTAAACTTTTCGCTTGGCTCATGTTACATAGATGGCTTATCACCAAAAATTTTAGCCCTAATATTTTATTAACCAGTTTAAAAACAATTTTTTAAGATCTATTCCACAACCGATATTAAAAGTAATAGATTTTTAAGACCTGCTGACCACTTTTTAAACCAGTGTAAAAAGCGTTTTTAATCCGATTTAAAAAGCTTTTTTTGTAACGGTGCTTCATCCTAATGGCTACTGTGACCATTGTCAAGAGTTCATGTAAGACAATCTTCATGCAATTAGATACTGCAAGGAAATCAAGAGAATCGGGGAGAAAAATGTTCACCTGTCAGTCCATGACATGTTCTTCTTAACTAGTATCCATACTTAATTTCAAGTGAATATGAGACACTCTTTTGGTCTTGATACAGATCAATAGAAACATATCTTTCCATTATCATTTGTTGGCTCATTTGGAGGGATCGCAATGAGATGGTACGCTCTTGCTCAAGCCAATTTCAAGATACTAGTACTGAAAGTTATTTTATATCTTAAAAAAATATTTTAAGATACTGACTGATATTTAAAAGATAATTCATTATACTAACTAGTACCAAAAAATGTTACTAAAGAAAAAAAAATCTAAACCTTCCAAATCATTTTCCTAAAGAAACGAGCGCTTCGTGCTCGTCCTGCTCGGTCACTGATATGCTGGCTGGGGGAGCACATAAGGTGCTTCTCCCTTATGTGCTCCTTATGTGCTTCTCTCTCTAATTAGAGAGAGAAGCACATTTTTTTTAATTTTTTATATATTCTATTTATTTATATTTAAATTATATGCTGCTTTCTGATTTTTTTTTTTTGCACCCAATATCTCAAATTAATTATTTTCCAGAACTACATCCAGAAATATTTGTCATGTAAACAGTATCCTGAAAAATAATTAATTTAAGATACTAGGTGCAAAAAAATTTCAGAAAACAACATATAATTTAAATATAAATAAATAGAATATATAAAAAATTTAAAAAATGTGCTTCTCTCTCTAATTAGAGAGAGAAGCACCTTATGTGCTCCCGCTGGCTGGTGTGGTGTCATAATAATAGTGCAAGATAAAAATACAAAAAATCGGCGGATTATCCAAAGTAAATATGACCCTCTCACGTCTTTGATTTTATGTATGCACTATGGTACAAACATGAATAATTACAACCCTTGTGTGTTGCTTCAGCAACTGAAAAACAACAAAACTTTTGGTAGCACGCGAGGCAAGAAAAACAAAAGAAAAGGCATAACCAACTATAAATATATATTATTTGATGAGATATAACTTTGAAGTCTTTTTATGTGCAGAAACGTACCTGAAATTCAAAATCCATCCAATCTCGCCGGAGCAAAGTGGTAGGATCATAAATCTCTGGAATAGACCAGTTTATATTTGCAAAGATGACAGTGTATAGGTCACGAAGCTCTGTGAAAGAGTGTACAAAAGATATATAATACTCAGAAAAAGTAGAAGTAATAATTATAATAAACAGACCACTTTATTCAAATGTCTTGGTACTTACAAAAAAGATTGTTCAGGGATGCAATTATCCCCACAATCAATACAAAACTTGTCAGTCTTATATATTAACAAACAAAATTTATATCTTCACTGTACAATAAGATACAGAATTTTATTTGTTAGCAAAACACTATTTCTGGTTTTTATTATAAGGCACAAACTAATAATTCTCATAAATCAATAAAAATACTTAAAATCAATAAAATTATCTTAAAATTTAAGTAATTTTTAATATTACCCCTACTAATTGCATTAAACTCTAATATTATATTATTATTACTCTCACTCACTACTCCTATTAATTATGAGTATATATGGGGAAAAAAATAATTAATGATTCTTGAGAACAAACAAGTGCCTTATAAAAAGGACCAAATGTACTTGTTAGTTGGTGGCTTGGTGCCTTATAATAAAGACCAGAGGGAGTATAATATATGAGACTGACAAGTTTTATAATAAGGGAGAATCTCCATTAAGGCCCAAGTTATGAAAATATTATAAAAAAAGTCGAAAAATACCCTAAGGCCTTTTTTAGTATTATTTCAGAAAAATATAGTTGTTAATAGATATTGATATAATTGTTAACATGTACTAATTTAATTGTTAACGGGTAGTTGTTAACTAGACTTATTTAGTTATTAATAATGTACTGATATAGTTGTTAACGTTTCCTAAAATAATAACAGGAAAAACCCTAAAGTCTTTTTTAATATATGACTTTTCTTTGAGTCTTCTTTAAAAATATTTTTGTAACTCGAGTCTGAGAGAAATTTTCCCTATAATATAATGCATATGCCAATTTTTATAGGCATAGCTTTTGAGGACTTTACGTACAGATATTGCAGTTCTACTATATTTTGTGATGATGCATGCCTACTTTCTGAATAGCATAATGTACATTAGTTCTTCACCTTCTATCTTTATCCACATCCATTACAAACTAATTTAGTATTACTCTCCCTTGTTTTTATTAATATAACACGTATTTATATAATTTAATTAGATTAATGAAGTAATTAAATTAATTAATATGATAAATTTTTTAAAAAACACCCTATTTATTTTTTCTTGATTCCCTTCTCTCCTCTCCTTAATTAGTGTTCAGAAAGAATCAATAAAGATAAATTAAAAAGAGATCGACAAATATAAAAAATATATCTTATATTAAGAATCAAGACTAACTCTTACAAATATATCATATATTAAAAACAGAAGGAATAATACATTTAGTCTAAATTTTCTATCCTAATCTCATGCCTTTTGTTTGGAATAAAAGGGTGAAACGCGCAGGGATTATTTAGCTAATGAAAGCCCATACCTGAAATCTTCAAAGAGAATAGCTCTATACTCAACGGGAGGAATATTTATAATGATAGCTTTAACATCCATTTGATGATCGGGAGAGTAAGAGAACCAGCACAGCGGCTGGCCTCCCTTAGAATGAAATCAAAAGTAACAATCCAGTCTTGAATTAGGAGGTAGTGAACTTGTCTGATGTGGTCATTGAGAGGATGATCTTGGATTAAGTCCTTATTGATTAGATACAATGCTTTTGAAAAGTCACTAAAGACAGCAATTTTATGATAACCATGATCCCAACTTAAAGCGAAGTCTCACATGGATCTGGTCATGCCTATATTGATGTTAGTTGATTCTCAGATTCTGGTCCATCAACTATATATGTTCGGATCTTTTCATGCGACCATGATAGGATAATATCATAAAATTGTTTTTGGGAAAATTCATCTTGCGGCCCTTGTAACAGAAAAAAATTTAAAAAAAACCCAAAGATTCTGAAAATACCAGAAAAGGCTCGAGGGCCTTTTCTGGTATAAATTCATTAAAACGTTAACAACTATATCAGTTTCATTAACAACTATATCAGCCTCGTTAACAACTAAAGTTTTAATGAATTTATACCAAAAAAGGCTTTGGGGTTTTTTCTCGTATTTTCAGAATTTTGGGGTCTTTTTTGAATTTTTCTTTTGTTACAAAGGCCCCAAGATGGATTTTCCCATTGTTTTTCTAACACTTGCTTACGTATTTGATGTAGGAGCTAGCTATGTATAATTAATATTGTAGGGTTATGATGTAAAAATACACATGAGCTTTTTCTCTAAGAGTGCCCAGCACCACGTGCTTTTTTTTGGAGCAAAAATACACACACGGTTACCATTTTAGAGTAAAAGTCACATCTCACTATTAAGTTACTGTTCACCATGATGAGAGAGAAAGAGATGAAGTGAACAATAATTTAACAGTGGCATGTGACTTTTGCTTTAAAATGGTAACCACGTATGTATTTTTGCCCCTAAAAAAAGCACATGGTGCTAGACGCTTTTGGGGAAAAAGCTCATATGTGTTTTTGCACCTTAACCCTAATATGTAAAACTTTAGAAAATTATTTAAATTAGTTATTTATAAAAATAAGTATAATGGTTTCTCCTAAAACACCATCTTTATGAGTCTACATTATGTATTTATCCTTATATTCTTATTATATGTTTTTCTGTTGTTTGGGAATAAGCATCAGTTTCTCTTTCAGGCCAAAAAAAACATCAATTTCTTATTAAGTTTTAAAGAAAATGATATAACAAGGATATAAAGATAAAAATATAATGTGGACTCATCTTTACATATGATGAAGACCTTCTCATGTGCATGCAATATCAATAGGGAAAGATTGATAAAGGAACTATAAATTTAAAGGCAAAATAGAATGAGGTCTTATATTTAGAATCAAAATAAATCTCTTAACTAATTCTTATATTTATGATCCGAGGAAGTAGTACTTCATCACGCGAGAATCTCAAAAAATACAAATCATTACAAAAAAATTCAACCCAACGGTCTCATTTTTCTAAGAAGCATATATATATAATATATGGAGGCTGGTTCGAGTACTAGCAGCGTGATATAATAAAACATTGTGTAGGACAAAATACTTTTTCGGTATATATACACATACACTTTAAATTTCAAAAAACCACTTTATATATAATTTCACTTGTGCCTATATAATGCAACTGATTCAAATTAATATGGTTATGTATGTATAGCAAAAGATACATCTGAGAAAAAGGAATATTGGAATTACTGGCTAGATCTAACATTAAATCAGGTGAGTCGCTAGTATTTGTGTGTCTATATATATATATATATATATATATATATATTGTCCATTAAGTTAAACAAATATATGAATTCGTGGTTTGTGATTAGCTAGGGCGACTTATTATTTTTTTTTTTTATTGTATATTGAATATAGCATGAACGAAGCTCAATGGACGGGCATTATAAAGAACAAACATGATAAGTGGCACTATATTTATAAATGAAAATAATGTTGCGGAAAATTGGTGCAGCTAATTAAATATATGTGCTTAGGTTGAAATATATATAGCATTTCAGTTCTTGAAAAAAATAGTGTTTTACTTTACTAATTTATTTTGAAAAATTTACTATTAATTATTTAAAATGAAAATTTTCCTAAAAATCCAAGTATATCATAGCTTTTTTAAATATAGTAGTAAATTCCTTAAGATTTTAGACTAACTTTGTTCTTTAAAAATAGCTTTGTGGGAGAAAATGCACATCTGCATGGAGCCTAAGATAAGCTGTGTTATATTATTTATGGCTTATGCACATCACTTTTTTACAGTTTTGATGATGCTGAGTAATAAAAATTATTATATAATTTAAAATATTATGTTAACTAAAGGATAAGAAATTAATTGGGTTAGGATCAAATTTTTCCTTAGAAATTGTCATGCATGAGTAAGTTGTCTTGATTTTTTTTTTCAAATATTGCCCAGAAGATTTTAAATCACAACAATGTCACCTTGACCGTTATTTAGATTAATTGACTATTAATTAACCAAATGTACCAAGCTGATAAGTTCACATATCATTTTTGTTTTAAGGTACAAATTTATCCTAAAAGTTTCACTTATGAGTACTAGGACTATGAAAGTTTACAAAACATAGCAATTTCACCTTAGATAGTTGTTATCTAAGTTAACTTTAACCGTTAATTGACCAAATATACTGACCAAAAAGTTCAGATTTCATCCACATCATTTTTTTTCCAAGCTAGATATTAAGATAAGGGAAAAATTAAAATTGAAAAATTGCATCTCATTTGAATTAAGGATTGGATAAAATCAAAGAGGTGAAAACACTTATGTAGTGAAGAGCAAATCAAAGAGGGAAGAATATATTCTCATGATCCTTTTCCTAATTTTTTTCTCAAAATGCCATCTCCATCCTTAGATAAAAAATGAATAGTTCATATTCAATATTTTCTAAAACTATTATTAAAGTATTTTATAATTTAATTTCTTAAATTTTGTTTGTCCTGTAATTATGAATTGTGTAGATCAATTTTAAACAATTTAAATTTATCTATTTATGCTTAAAATATTAATTTTAAAAATATGAAAGTTGAACCATGTATTTTTTTTAATTTGAGAGTGGAGATAGATTCTGAGAAAAAAAGAAGACAAAACATTATGAAAGAACTCAAACTCATCGAGCAGATACCCGCTTAATTATCTCAGCCTGGTGGAGCATAGCGATGGGTTTCTGGTGACATTATTCTCAACAAATATGTGGCAAACATAAGCTCCTCTTCATTCATGAATTCTTCTTCTTCACTATTGTTCACTCTACCATCGTAGCATATTTTGTCAACTGACGATCAAACTTAATCTAGATATAATGGTCAATATATCATTGTCATAAACTTTTAGGGCAATATTAGACCAAAAAAACTTTTAAAGCAACATTGCTCCTAAGTAAATACTTTTGTGGCAAATTTACAACTTAACAAAAATAGTTTTGATGCATATGGGTCTATCAGCTTAACATATTTGATCAACTAATTATTAAACTTAACGTGGGCACCGGGTGGCAAGATTAGTATGATTTGGAAACTTTCAGATGATATTGAACAAACAAAAAACTTTCAAGGCAAGATTGGTTATACATGACATCTTTTAGGTCAAAATTGAACCTTATTCCAAAATAATTTATAACCTTGAATCTTTGAGATCGAAGAGTTGATAATCCATTTAGTGGAAACTAACTTCATGCTCTAAAACGAGACCAATAAAAGTTGAAAATACCTAAACCAAGAAGCCATGAGTAAATGGAGGAAGTGTTATATAGTTGGAATGATAAATAATAAAGTATCAAGTAATGAATTGATGTTGGGGCTTTGTATCCAGATGACACTAAACTCCTTCAATTTTTTTAAGTACGTGGTTGTGAATTCAAACCTTTTAAATGTTATATATACAACATGAGTTATAAGAGAAAATGTAATGGAATAATGAGAAGAGGAAAATTAAGGGAGAATTAAAAGGAAGCCCATGATCTTATAATCTATAGTAGTATAAAAACTCCTTATAAATGGTAAAGCAGGGCTTGTTCAATTTTACTTGTAATTTTAACTTATTAGGGCACGTTTCTCTAACTTTTTTTAAAAAAACAAAAAAAAACACAGAAAGAGAGTGAAATTTTGAGAGGGATGTGTATGAGAATGAATGAAAGGAGATGTGGTCTGAAAAGGCAAAAGACAGCCCTTTGGGTGAAACCCCAAAAACAGCCAAGTTTCAGTGGTCCATTGTTACCCCTCTCTGTCACTCCCACTCTTTCATTCATTTTAGTGTTAGTCTCACTCTCACTCCTCTCTCTCTCTCTCTCTCTTACTTACACTCTCTTACTACTCATCATCATTCACATTCATTCATCCCTATAACCCTAACCCTAATCTCTCTCTCTCTCTATCCACAGTGGAATCTGTGACTGCTCTTGTCTGCATGCATGTCTGCCCCCTTCTTCTCCTATCTGCAGTCACTGAGTACTCTTGACCACCTTCACTATTCTCTCCCCCCCTCTCTCTCTCTCATTAATATTATTAATAATATATCGAACTGCCACCTCCACTATTTAATGCAAAGATCCTCACCTTTCGTTTCATTGTTTGTCTCCTTCTTCTCTCTCTACCTCTCTCTCCGCAAACATCAAAGACAAACGTACACACTCTCTCTAATTGATTGCCCCAAATCTTATTCACCACGAAATGAGCTTTAACCAACTCATACTTCTCCCACTATCCCACTCCCAGTTAACTATCCTGTACTTTTTCCCCCTCCAAAGGTAACTATCTAGTACTGATCCCCCGCAAAAAATATATACACAATTACACACACATATAAGGTTAAATAGGACTCAAGCGCAGTTTTATTTTAGAAGTTACCTCTTAAGAGTATTAGATATTTAAAAGTTTTTTAAGGAGAAATTTTATCTTAAAAATAATCAAAACGTTATAATTTTACTCTTTATTATTAAAAAATAATAACTGTCAACGTCAATTTCACCGTTAATTGTAACAGTTGTGAATTTGCTCCCTTGTTAATGGTGAAATTATTCCTAAAAATTTTCCAGTTACTAAGCTGTGGGGCCACGCTGCATCTTAACACTTACGAGTTACGAGTACATATATATAGACTCGCTGATTTTCTGAATCCTTTTAGGGTTTCACCTTTCTATTGGACATATATATATATATATATATGAAGCGGTAGTAGTACATTAGCGTTAGGAGCTTATCATATAATTAAAACTGTCTCGAGGCTTGAGAGTATCTTAAACATATGTATCAGAAATAAATGGAGGCATGATTTCCGCTGTAGACAAACACGTCACTGTTATTATCATCATCTTCTAATTCATCGTCTTCGTCTTCATCATCGTCGACTTCTTCTAACTCTTGGTGGTGGTGGTGGTCCCGGCTGTCGACGGTGTGAGGAGCATGGCCGTCACCGAAGGATCGAACGTGGTCTTTGAGGGATCTTTTGTGCTTAAAATCAGAGCCACAGATACAAAACCAGAGCTTGCCGCAATTCTTCTCGTGGGTCCTCCAGTCTCCTCTGACGGCAAACGCCTTGCCGCACTTCCGGCAGCCGAAGGGCTTGGCGCCGTGCTTGCGCTTGTAGTGTGTCTGAAGTGTCCTGAAATCCTTCAAAGGCCTCGACCTCGGATGGTGGATGTTGTTCCGACAACCTTCGGCGCAACAATAACATGGCAGTCTCAGAATTGAAGACGCTGGTTTTGCCCCTCTCAGTGATTCCGGTCCTTTCCTATACTGCGATCCATGTCCCCACATATGCATCTGCTTTAACAATACAGTTTAAGATTATCCATCTTCTTGTTAAAATTTGAAAGATTATACAGGGAGGAGTGAGTGAGTTGTAATAAACATGAACTGAAATATAGAGAAATATATAATCAAAATGATGAAAATATGGCTAAACTCCAAAAACTAAAAAGATAGCTCTTTTAGAGTCTAGGGCCTCGGTATTATTAATTTGTGAGTATAAAACAAGAGAATCCGATATTTTTTATTGCTAAAAAAGGTAATAACAATAAATTAGTCAAGAAATCGTGGGGCAAATCAGCATGACTGAATTCCCAAATTGGCAGGGAAAGCCCCAATCAAATAAATTACTTCCAACGCAAGGATTATGATCTTTATAAAGAATATAAGGAAAAAGTTGAGATCACTAACTGGTAAGGAGAACTTAAACCCAAACATAAAATCATAATCCGGGTCTCTTAACCCGATGAGTTGACCGTATAGAGGAGCAGATGAATTCATGTGTATCAGTTCTTTATTTTGTTTTTATTATTTTTTTTAGGTGAATATATGGAGCAATGATTACCTGCATGTTGTTGAAACGGTTGAAGGTTTTGTTGCAGACAGAGCAAGAGAATTGGGTGGGCCCGATGAGGATCTGGGCAGGGGAAGGAATCCAATACTGACCCGGAACATGACCCGAAGAAGACGACGAACTCATTAATGGGTCGGGTTTATTGCTATTAGAACCATCACCAGCAGCACTGTTAGTGGTGGCAGCTGCAGGGAGGCCGATGTGGAGGGCGACGGTGACGCCAAGATCAGAGTTAGGGTTTTGGTGTTGATGTAGTGATGCGACGCCGTTGGACGAAGAACAAGTAGTAGTAACAGTGGGGTTCACCTTATTGGAAGAAATGTTGTGTTGGCCAGGAGGTCCGAGAGAGAGGGAAATGGAGTGTTCGTCTTGCTCTTGAGGTTTTAAACATGACGAGAAAAAGGAGAAATTAGGGTACTGAGTCTGCATGGTGATCGATGACGATGACGGCGATAATTATTCCCCACAGAGAGAGAGAGAGAGAGAGGTGGAAGTGTGAGAAGTCAAGTGGGGACGACGATGGAGGCCTATAAATAAAGGAGGCTCTCGGGAATATGGATGTGTAGCTTTAATTTTAGGAATTTCAATAATTTTTCAATATTAAACTAAAATGCTTACACATTGTTGTAATGTAGCTTTTCCTTAGTGTTGTCATACTACTCTTTTTTATCTTTATTTATTATAAGGTATTAACTAGTAAATGTATTTGCTCATTTTTATAAAATACAAATTTGTTTTCAAGGAGCATTAATTATTTTTTTCATGTATATCCATAAGGGTAGGGAGTGAAAGTAATAATAATATAATAGTAGAGTTTAATACAATTATTAGGGGTAATATTAAAAATTACTTAAATTTTAAGACAACTTTATTGACTTTAACTGTTTTTGTTTTTATTGGTTTGTGAGAATTGTTAGTTGATGCCTTCTAATAAGGATAAGAGGAAATATATGGAAGTAAGAAATGTATACATACAAAACCAAATTAGTGTAGTCATAAAACATTTCTTACTTTCATCCTGCTTGTCATAATTCACTTGAAGACCCTTATTACAAAAAACTAGATAGGGTAGCACATTAACTAATTATTGTTCCTGTTTAAAATTTGATACATGCATGCTGGTCTTGTGTTCAATCCTTGAATATACATCTGTGATAATTATTTAGTGATAGGTAGTGAGACTACTCCCATTACGAACCTACATTATATTCCAGCAAATTAGACTAATGCCAAACATCAGTGAAGTAATCCAAAAAAAAAATGGTACATGGTTCTGAATGTAGGTAAATTTGAAAATAAATTTAATGACTTAGCCACATCTTATAATAGGAATCAAGCAAGCGAGAATGGTGTGTGTTATTAATGAAGAGAGGGATCAAGAGTCAAGACAGTGAGGAAAATAAGGGGAATGGAGGGGGATGAGAGAGGGGGAGCAGACAAGGGAGCGGCAAAGAAGGAAAAGGGAATGCATTGAAGAGCGCACCAAATACTTACAGTACCATCACGCTTCTCTCTTTCTACATATTCCATTATGCTTCCTTTTTATTTCGTCTCCATTTTGTTTCTCATTTCTCATACAACTAAGCGCCTGGGCGTCTCCCACTCCGGTTGTCTCCGTGAGCGGAGGGGTCGTCTGTCTTTTCTTATTTCTGTTATGGTTGTGATGTTGAGTTTTAGTGATGGTGTCATATATTAGATTGGTGTCGATGTCATTAGATTTGTTTGATTGGAGAAGCGGAAGTGTTCTTCAGGATATCATTTGTCTTCTTACGTACAACTTTTGAAGTTGAGTTTTTTATGTTCTTTACCCCAATACTAGATAGCTGTTATATTTGCAACTATGCTTATAAGAAATGTGCATTATATGGTGGGTTTTATGACCAACACATTCTTTTCTTTTCTTTTTTTCTTTTTATGTTATTTCTAACCTTAGATGGCTAGTAAGCCAATGTAATCATTAATGTACTTCTATTCCCAGCTCTTCAACAAGTAGTGATTAGTTTTTTTCCATTATATTTGGTTTGTTTATTTGTTTTGGATTTCCTCTTAATGTTGTTATGTTCAGTTAGTTTTTCATTTGTTGTATCAGTTATGCTTTAAAGTATTAATATAAGTACCTTTTGACCCAAGAAATATAACTAATTAAGCTTGGCCCCACCCTTTGGATTATTACACTAATACTAAGACTGTTTGATTAGTGTTAGTAAGCTGAACTTTCTTGTTTCTGTTTGACGTAAATGGTCGGGTATCAATGGCATGAAGACATAGATAGGTTGGATCAGCGAGACCTCCCATTTGTAAAAGAACTTTTATGCCACTAGATTATAAAACTATTGGTGTAAAACTAAACCATTCACAAGATGCACTTCGCAAATTCAAATTAAGGTTAAAATCTGTCACCATATTTGGTCTATAAAGTTTTCCTTCGTTTTGAATTTGATGCCTCAAGTTTCAAATAAAATGTTTTAGTCTTTCAAGTTTCATTTCTTTTAATAAATTGCTCCCTAGAATTAAATAAAAATTTGGATAATTTTGTCTCATAAGAGACTACCAAAACCTCTTATTTAAAACTTTAGAGACCAAAACCTGAAGGACCCAATATTATATTAACTCAAAACTTAAATTAAACTAGTCCTAAGAGTTAGTTAGTTACTAGATTATAACATGATTTATGTTTTTATATATCAACCTAGATAAATAAATAATAATACATTAACATTTAACAACTAAATATTTTGCCGTGTTAAAAATAAAATAATTTTTTATATATTTACTATATATTTAAATCTCCTGTGGCAAAAAAAGTAAGATGTCTCAATGGCCTTCTACTACGTACGTATAGCTTAGCTTAGTAACATGAAAATTCTTATTGAAGTCAAATGTCATGGACTCATGGGTTTGGTTTTGCTTGTACCCCTGTTATTGTCTACTCCGCTCCTCTAATTTTTTTTTTTTTTTAATAAAAAGAAGAAGAAGAAGCAATATGCATTTTAGATAATTATGACCAGTATACATAACTTGTAGTGTGTTTGGTTTAAGGAAATGAGATGAGAGGAGAGGGATGAGAGACTAAACTTAGAGGTTAGCCTCTAAGTTCCCCCAAACCAAACACACCCTTAGTTTTTAAGGAAATGATAATATATGGCAAAAAAAGTTAAAGGGAAATAATTGACAGCTATATGGTTATTTTTAGACTAGTATATATACGAATTAGGTATCAATTAGTGTTTGGTATGGTGTTATATATGAGTTGCATCAATATGACATTATGTGTGTTGGTGCTTTTTTTGTACGTGCCACAAGCGAAAATGCTCATCTTCCGAGTCCGAGCACAATAATCTCGTCTCTTCACTTTCTGGTTTCACTTCTGCACTCATTTACTCTCTCTCTCTCTCTCTCTCACACACACTCTCTCTCACATACAGAAAGAGAGAGGGAGAGAGTCACAACTCACAACACACAAACCAAAAAGTGAGCGTGAGTGGGCGATACATAGGGAGAGGTCTCTTTCTTAAATCCAGACAGACACAACAAAAACACAAAGCCACAAACTGATAAGAGTTAATAATAGCTTATATATATAACGTACACAGTATGTAAACTTGGAGAACTGTAGATTGTGTGTGTGTCTGTCTCTCTCTCTCTCTCACTCTCACTTTTGTTGCCAAAAGGGTTGATGATAGTGATAGTGAGGGTGAAAAGAGAAGTTACCTGCATAGTGAAAATAATTACATCCAAAGAGACATATCACAGACTTTCATTATCTTTCAATTTCTCTGCTGCAGGTTAATGTGTTTAGGTTTTATGGTCGGTATATATATATATATGCACCAATACCCTCATTCAAACTCTTCAATACTAATCATATCTTTCTCTAAGGATAATTTATGTTACTTTTAAAAGATGAAAGTGACAGTAATTAAAAAAAAACGTAGATGAAAATGATAGTGTTCGATCAGTTATACTTTAATTATCTCCAGTCTCCACCATCTATCTATATCGATCGATCCCTTTTTTTTCTTTCCTTTGGCCAAAACAGGATATCAATCCATTTGATTGGATTAGTTTAATAATCTCAAGTGGTGGATATATAAATTTTGTTTCAGACGTTTGCTTCTATCTAGAGCTTTATGACCATGTTTAAAAAAAAAAAAAAACTATGATATTTTCTTGTTTTCCAGGAGTTCTTTTCATGGGACCTTCCTCTTGAACTTATTTTTTCTTTAATTCCGTTTTTAAAAAAAAAAAACACGAAGAAGAAGAATTTATCTTCAAGAATATATGAGTTGAATATGTTTGTCGTCAATTTTTTCAATAAAAATACACGCACTATATGATTTTTTAATCAAAAAATAATAATAGCGAGCGTATGAAAATTATATTCTATAAATTTTTAAAATCTTGTTTGGCCAGAAAAAAAAAAAATTAAAATTGAAGTTGTTGGCCTTTACCTTCGAATTAGAAGCGCATAAATATCCACAATAGCCTTATGTTTAAATGAAGAAAAAATCATTTGGGGGGGGGGGGGGAACTTGGGTGGAAAACTTCTAAAAATAGTAAAAAAAAAAATTAGTTTTTGAAAGTTTTCTTTTATAGCATTCCATCTCTCTATTTTTTCCTCACCTTTCTCTCCATCCAAACATAGACTAGTCAAAATTAGTTGTTTTTCTTTTCCTTTCGTTTTTTGTGTGAAATTTAAATGTTGTAGTGTGAGTATTAATTTTTTTTTTATTTGTTGTCTTTTCCCCAAGTAAATTACGGAATCAGTATTCAGTAAGCGGTCTGTATGTTTGGCGCTTTTTTTTTAACAAAATTTTAGGAAAGGGGTTGGGCTCACCCACAATCTAAGAGCAAGACACTTAGAGCCCAATCCACAGCGTTAACCACAGCGTTAGCCATGTGGCTACTTTATAGACCCACAGGATGCCTCCCCCAGCGCCTTGACCAACTCCAAGATCGAACCCCCTTCCTTTAGGTGAGAAAGTCCGACCCCTTCGCTAATTGAACCCAAGGACGAGAGGGTATGCTATGTTTGGCTCTTTTAATGAGCTTTTTTTCAATTAAAAAAAATAAACTTATTAAATTGAATTCAACTTCATATCAAGAAAATCCTAAATTTTATACATTTAACTTTAGCTTTCACTAGTTCTTCAATAACTTTAGCTTTCATTTTGTCTCTTTTAATAATTCTTTCCTCATCTTTTTTCTCATTTTTCCTCATTAGCCCATTTGAGTCATTGATTGGAAAGGAGAGAGAAAAGTTAAAATAGTATAATGATTAATTGGACGAATAAGATTTACAAATTATGAGAGATAATAAAAAAAAATTATGAGAGAAACTCAACCCATACATTTCTACCTTTCACCTTTTATCCGATATATTTCTTTTCATGCTAAATAATAAAGAGACAAAATAAACGGATGGGCCAGACTTATGGGCTAGTGGGCCTAACTCTGATTTGACACCCAAACCTAGGGGCCTTTGATTGATCCTGCCCCACCCACCCCTATGATCATTATTTTGAAGGGAAAATTGCGGTTCCAAAATGAGAAAGAATATTAAAAAAGTCTCAATTTGAAATTCATTATCTAAAAAATCTCAGTATGGTCCCAAAATGATAGAGATTCAAATTGTAAAATTACATGTTTATAACTATTGTCAATACATCACAAAAATTTACTATCAGTAACACTGTAACTATTAATAATACACATACACTTGTTTATATGGCATATACATTTGTCAACAAATGAATTTTTTTAGTGGTAACAGTATGACTTGTGATGTCCCATAGGAGGTTTTAGATAATAAACAATGGGAAAAACATTTCTCATGTTGTAGGAAAAGTGTTTTCTCATTTCACTCACACATGAAATGGTGGGACCCACATATATTCACATGAATTCATATGTATATATGTGAGTCCCACCATTTCATATGTGTGTAGAAATCTTAGTTTTCTCATGCAACATGAGAAAACTAAACCCCTTAAATAATATATTAAAACTTTTTTGATATTTTCTTTTATTTATTAGAACCATACTGCTATTTCCCTTTATTCTAATCAGGACATTCATGTAATAACCAAAAAAATAAGACTTGTGATTCTTTTGGCAAAAATATATATATATATATATATATTTTTATTATTTTATACATATTAAGACTGTCTAAATCAAAACTTAGATTATTTAAGTAAATTCAACATAATACTAGGCCGGAATAATCTTCAAGAATAATTCTATGATATCAATTAAAAAAATTAAATATATCAATTGACAGCCCCAATTTATTTTTTCTCTTTTTAAATTATATTTTTGTGAAATTTTGCCAATTTTCTATATTTCGTTGTGCATAGGGTATTGCGTAGTAAAGTGAAAAGAGGTTGGATGTTTCACTGTGTTGCTTCTATTTGGGGAAGAGCCTTGATTTGATGTGTCCCTGAAATTTCCCAGCACGTGTATGTTGGTCAAGCCTGCCTATTTATTAGAAATCAAGTCCTTTGTCCAAACAAATACTTACACAACTACTATGTAGTAAGTGTTCTTAAACTTTTCTAATATACCTTAACGTTTGTTATAATAATTGCAGTTGTCTTGGAGACTTCGAAAGTTCATAAACATAATTAACGGTGTAATTGAAAATAAAGTAATTATTATTTTAAAAAAATTAAAAATAGGATAAATTAAGAAGTCTTAAAAAATGATAGTTTTTGAAAGGAAGAAAATGGAACTCCTCCAGCCCAAAATGTATGAAGTCTTTTCGAAAGAAATAATGATTCAAAATATAAGAGATTAATAAGGTTATTAATCATTCTTCCCGATTGTACCCCTTCTAGGAGATAAGAGGAATAATAAATGCATATTTTAAAATATCATTTTTTTAAAAGGGTAAAATATATAAATTCTTTAGATAAAAGATATTGTGTTAAGTAGCAAATCCGTCTCGAAAATATATGTTGTAGAGCAATGTTCTCTTGAAAGTTTTTTCAGACTCAATTTTTCTCCGGAAGCCTAAAAACGTAGCAATGTAGCCTTTTTTTTTAATTAAAAAATTAATGGTCAAAGTTATCAAACAAGTGATTGAAGCGTCAAACATTAGTTAGTAGTGCCATGGTCATTTATTCGCTGGCAAGACAAACGACGACTACTGAATCTCCAGAGACCACATTAAACACAGTGACGTAATCCGTTGGTAAGTGCAGTCTGTCTATGCATAACCAGCCACAGCAACCAAAAAAACAAAAAACAGAAAGACTTTTTCCAACAATTATGAACAGCCCTTCAATACATTAGTTAGTATATTAATCATATATGTATACTTACAATTCCTGGATTAAAAGAAACCCTAAATTTCATTAATTCTATCTTAAAATTCAATAACTTTTTAATTTTATCCCTATTTGATTAATATATATTATGCTACATCAATTGATCTACAATATAAGTCATTTTAATTAATTTATTGGAATTAAGAAATAGTAGTTAACTTATCAAAATTTTGTTAAATTTAAAGAAATTTTCAATTTTACCCTTACTAAATAAGGTTTCAAATGAGATATAGAGATATACATTGAACCATTTTTAAACATTAACTATGTGGACAAAATTGATAAATTAGTATTAATTTCTCTAAAAGTGACTTATAGTAGCAATTCTTTTAAAAGCAACTTATATTGTGGACCGGAGAAAGTACCACATAAGAAAAGAGTCAACATACATGACTTATAAATTATATCAATGAAAAATTTCTTCTCTTCCTACCCTGTAAGTAGTACTGGAGGAATAGGGGTGGAAACAGGTCAGGCTTCATCCTTAACAGGCCAAGCCTGTTCTGTAACATGCTAGCTTAAGCCTGACCTGTGACCTGTTACAGGCCTATTTTTTGGCCTGGAGCCTGTTAAGGCCTGTTTGTTTTTTAATTTTTTAATTTAATTAAGCTAACAAGCCACAAGTCGAAAACATGTTTACTTTAAACAGACCAAAATTACATAAATTAATACTAATAATATAAATAACAGGCTCAGGCCGAAAACAGACCTACTTTAAACAGACTAAAATTACATAAATTAATACTAATAATATAAACAAATTGGCCTGACAAGCCTCAAAGGCCTCTTATCAAGCCTAGGTCTGACTTGTTAAATAAAAACAGGCCTCATAAGAGGTCTTGGCCTAACCTTTTAGCTTGATAGGTCAGGCCTGACCAGGCTTTTAATAGACCAAGCCATAGGCCCCTGGCCTTTTTCCACCCCTATGGAGGAGTATATTGTTATAAATATTGTATTTCATATCATATATTGATAAAGATAAAGATGAAAACTTAATAAAATTGATAGGTCTCGAGCATTAATTGAATTCGCTAGGTTAAAAAAGAGAGTAGTAAAAGGGATGTGGTGAAGCAAGGAGACAAAGAAGACAAAGTAGTACGTAGCTCCACAAAGAAACCCAGCTATATAACATGAGCTACGTAAATACAAAGTAAATGGCATTGCCATATAAAGTGAGTGCAGAAATCTAAGAGGGGTTGAAGAAGGGAAAGAGAAGGGTCATATAACTAGAGATAGAGACATTGGATTCTATTAATAACTATAAGGAAAACAAACAAACAGACGGAGATAAAGAGCCATAAATTTATAATCAAGTTTCTGTAGCAAAGTGACGTATGAGAAGGACAAGGGTTAAAGCCGATGATGGATGATCGATATAACACATTAGAGAAAGGAGTATAGTGAGAAAACTTTGAAGCAGAAAGCTAGAACAAGAGTTATCCAAGAATGTTGCAAGTATGAGAAAGGAAACTGGCTTCATCTGAGACTCTTTTATTAGCCTCTCCATCATTGATCTGTCACTCAAATTTCTCAGATCTCAGTCTCTCTCACAGATCTCTCTGTTTAATATACTCTCTCTTGTATGTTTGTGTGTGTTTGTGTTGTCTCTCTTGCGCTGGTCAAGATTCATTGTTGGACTTTGACTAAGTGTGAGAGAGAGAGCAGAACATTTATCTGGTCCTCTAACGTCGCTGTTATAAGAGCCTTTTATATATATCTCAAAACAAAAGGGCCTTTTGTTTTGTGAACGAGGGCGACTTGAACATAATAAGAATGACGATAACAATAAAGTAAATGAAGAGATAATTGGATAACGAATGGATTGAGGTTACGGAAATGATTAGAAGAAGGGGGCAAATTTGTGAAAATAGACCCAAAAAAAAAATTTGCAAAAATAGACCAGTTGGCAAACATATTTCAAAAGTAACATAGTTGGTGGCGCCACGTCAGAGGGCGCCACACATGGCGCCACTTGTGGCGTGCCAACGTGGCATGGTAGCGCCAAGCCACGTAGCGCCACTTTCACAAAAGTTTTTTTTTTAAAAAAAATTATAATTATATATTATTATATTTAATATATATTAAATATAATATATATTATTTTATATAATATATATTATATTTTACATAATATATATTATTTTAATTATTTTAATTTTAATTTTTTAATTATTATAATTATATATTTCAAAAATTTTATGAAATATTCCTTTTAAAATGATGTTCTATTTTCGAAAAAATTTTCTAGACGTGGCGCTGCCCCTTGACCCCGCCCGCTAACCGTAGCGCGATTAAACCGTAGTGATATAGTATCACGCAATGCATGAGACGCAGCTTTTAATGGGTATTGTGATGTTCGAACGGCCAAGAATATAGTATTGCACGATACTATATCACTACGATTTAATCGCGCTACGAACAGCTAGCACGACGGTCCCGCTAGCCGGTTAGTGGGCTGGGTCAAGGGGCAGCGCCCCGTCCAGAAAAGTTTTTTGAAAATAGATCATTTTAAAAGGAATATTTCATAAAATTTTTGAAATATATAATTATAATAAATAAAAATTAAAATAATATATATTATGTAAAAAATAATATATATTATAATATATATTATATAAAATAATATATATTATATTTAATATATATTAAATATAATTATATATAATTTTAAAAAAAAACTTTTGTGAAAGTGGCGCCACGCCACTTATGTGGTGTGCCAATGGCGCTGCCATATAGGGCGCCACTTTGCAAGTGGCGCCACGCCACGTGGCGTCACGTGTGGCACCCGCTGACGTGGCGCCATCAACTAGGTTACTTTTGAAATATGTTTGCCAACTAGTCTATTTTTGCAAATTTTTTGTTTTTTGGGTCTATTTTCACAAATTTGCTAGAAGAAGGGAGAGATGTTAATTGAGAGAATTTAGCAGTTGGCTTTGAAATCCTCTGATGTTTAAAATATGAGAAAATCACTCTCGAGTCCAATGTAACAATTCAAACCATATAAAGAAGTCCCTCAAAATCACCAAAATATATTCTAAAGTCTTGTGTCTTTTAACGAAAAATAAATTTAGTGTATATTTGTCAAATGTCCTTAAAAATCTCCTCCATCCCCATAGTCACTGGTGCCCGAGCCATCGATCATCACAAGCAACAAGGTCAATATTGGCAAAGCAAATTGTTTTGGTGGGACTTGAATGTTGGTTGTAAAACCTTTGACCCACTATTTTGTAATAGTGGTGGTGGTTTGGATAAAACAAACTTATTTATAGTTGACTAGTACGAGGTAACTATGAATATGTTATTTTGAAGTTGTCAATTCTTAATTCTTATTAGGTAATTGTTGCATAACTGTCTAGTTAAATAATTCTCTAAACAACCATCAGTCAAAAATTGAAAATTTCAATATATTAAATTGATAATTGTTATTCAGAAGTTTATTAATCATTTGCAAATGAAAATGAATTGCATGCTTTGAAAACAACTTCCCTGTTGAAATTTAATAATTTTTAGTTAATTGGAAACTAATTCTATTAAGATTATTTTCAATTGAACAATTATTAAACACGAATTCATTTATATATTGATTCGCAATTGATTGAAGATCGCCATAACTATAAATGCTACTTAAAACTCAAGGTATATGAGTTTCTTGAAGATTTTATATTTTTTTAAAATATAATATCTCAATCTTTTTTTTCTGATATTTACTATTTCAAATCTAAGCATCAAGTTTTAAGCATTGGGTTATCCTGATAATTATGGCTTAAGACAAAAGTGTTCTTGTGACTAATGCTGAACTTTTTCCCCCAAATTTAATAAGGCTCATTGTGGTTAATAAGGGGCAATTTTGGAAATATGTTTTAAATGCATCTCAATTTTCTTTTATCTTTTGTTTTTGCTTATTTCCTTAAATAAGAAAGGAAGAAATGATGTTGAACATTTTTCTTCTTAACTTGGGACAGAACAAAGGCCCAAACAAGAAATTGGGACAGAAGAAGCTTGCGGATCGTATCAAATCAATGGACACAGACGTCTATTGGGTATTGGAAGTTGGCTAAGTTGATGCTTCTTTAAAATGGGCCGAATTTGGGCTGAAGTCCAAAGCCCAAAACAAGGCCCTGCGACTCTGAAATAAGGGAAAAGTGGGGAAATCCTCGATCTTGTTTTTTTTTTTTTTAACCCGAGGGAAATCAATCAATCTTGAGACATACGTTTACTTCACACACACGCATATAATCTAAGATTACTCGTATGAAAAAGGAATTTGGACCCTAAAATGATTTTGTTCTAATGTAGAATACAAATGTCTAGCCAATTAGCTAATAGTTTGATATAAGATCAGTAAGCTTTTCCAACAGATATCTATGGATCAGATACCGATGAGTGCTATGGATCACTGTACAAACAATATGGCTTTCACTTAAGGGGTGGGTGTGTGCACAGTGACGGCAAAATAATAACTGAGAGCATGTGTGTGCCTTTAGGGTTTAGTTCCTATTTATAGAGTTACCTGGGGATTGAATCAATGGGCCTTGTGTGTCTTATGTGCCTTATGCCCCAAGTTTGGTGTCGTCACTCCTGGTTATGATACTTGATTATAGTTGATTTAGTTAAAATCTCCTTGATTTAGAGGTGGTTAAGATATGATTTGGATCATGATATGAATTGTCTCTTATTGGGCCACACTTTAAGTAGGCCTCTTTATTGGGTCAATAAAAATTGCCCCTTAGCCCGGTAGTTCAGGTTTATGGGTTGCCAGGATGTATTGTTTATTTAACCAGGATTTTTCTTCCTAGTCGCTTGACTTTTGTCCAAGTTTCCGATGTGCTTCAGACTTATGTAAGTTTGAATGTGGCTTGCCCCCTGATGTGCATCCAGGTTGATTTGATTTTTAAATTTCATTCGTGCACATGATTGCTTGGATTCTTATGCCGATATCTGATCTTTCGGGTTCTAACGCTCCAGCATTGTGCTGCCCCCAATCCGAAGATTCATGGGTAAGAAGTACGCTTCCGTTTCATCTTGGATTCTGGATTAGCATATTTTTGCACCGAGTTATGAGGAATTGACTTAATTTATTGTTTTAGTTGATCTTGGTGATAAATGTCATAGGCTTCATGAGCCAAGATAAAATTCTGACGGTTTGTGTACGTTTGAGTGGACCGTTGTTTCCTCTTCTTGCACCATCATAATTCCCTAGCAGTTGGCGACACCTGCCTGCTAAGAAAATGGAAACGCATTAATTAGCCGCCTATGGTTTTCATGCACATTAAATACATGCACTATGTACATTTAATGTGCACGTCTTTTCTTTCATGTCAGCATTGTTTTTCTTTACAAGGGGGTTTTCACCTTTCCTTTAAGTGCGTTGTTCAAGATTTAAACTTACATTTTTTCTTTCTTTATAAAGGTAAGATTGCTTACTATTTTAACCAACAATATATTGATTACACTGAACCCCATTTCACCTTAACTTTTTGGTTGCCTAGTATTGTTGTTCGGCAACATTAACTTTACCCAAAAATTTATTTTAGTCCATTAATTTTATATAGTGTCTATTTAGTCCTTTAATCATAACATTCTTATCACAAAAATATTAATATTTGTTATAAAACTGATAAGAATAAGAGAAGAGATTATAGAGAGAGAAAGTAGAGAGAGAAATTCTCATTTCACTGTAGATTCACGAGCGCAATATGTGTAATCATAGATGCATCACTGTGAAATCACAGGTGCAACAACTCGAATTGTCGTATGTATTTAAAGTCAAAAAGGTTCTAAACTCTTACTTTATAGGGAGCAGATCTGCAGAGATTTAAGAGGACTGCGCAAATCTGCAGAGATTCAATAGGATTTAATTCAGCTATAAATAGAAGAAGGCAAACGAACGTGCCTCACAAACACACAAACATCTGATAATATCAATTACCAGATACTCACATATTTCTCTAAATTCTATTGCTATGGCAGGATCAAGCAATTTTATCCCGGTTTCTAATATATCAAACACAACATATCTTGATACTTTATTGTATGATGATCAGACAAATATGTCATTTTCTTCTTTACTATTTTCTGATCCTTTAGACATGTTTCTTCCTCCTGCTGCTATTCCTCCTTCTGCTTCAAAAGTAGGTAAAACGTTGAGATTAGCATGATGAAGAAGCCATCATATCATCATCGTGTTGATAACGTATTATAAATTGAAGGAATTCTAGAGAGAAGTCAGAAGAAATTCTAGAGAGATGAAATAGATTCATTCAACTCAACATGAATAGTTACAGGAGACCTCTATTTATAGAAGGATGCAAATAGTAAATTACTATGCATATACCCCATGTCATCTTGTATTTGAAGATTATGGACCAATGGACATCCACATAATAAGTATATTCATAACACTCCCCCTTGGATGTCCATTTATGAATATGTCTTGTTAAAAACTTTAACTAGGAAAAACCCAGTGGGATAAAAGCCTAGCAAAAAAAAAAAGAGTACATCATCTATTGATACACTATCCAGTGCTGCCTCATTAAAAACCTTTTTAGGAAAACCTAGTGGGACAAAACCTAGATAAGGGAAAAAGAGTACAACGTGTATCATCTCCCCCTCATCTAATCATGTAGTGTATATTCATCTGTGTGCATTATAGTGGATCATTGTACATTCAAAACTGTTAAAATGAAATTTATCTGGCTTTTGACCAAAAGCTAATTTTACAGGGAGAATTTTGTTGGCTTATATAATTGCTGCAAATATATATAAACAATGTTTTCATAATCATTGATCTACTCATATATAATTTCTGGATCATTCCATCTGGAAATTGCGCGCATAATATATTGCAAACTTTTGGTTGCAAACATCACTGCAAACTTTGCAGATCTATAATCTCACATGTAAACTTTCAATTTGATATATTTCCAGAGATCGATTTCCAATAATATTTTCATAATTATTTCTATTTGAGAACATGCAGCTATATGACTCGGATGATCAAACGAGTCATGTTAACTTTCCATATGATTTATCAACAAATCTAATATTCATTTTGGGGGAATCAACACAGAAACATTCACAAAGAATTATCACATAAATATTCACACTTGATATATATCATTCTCCCCCTCAAGTGTGAGTCCGTAAAAATATCATCATCGTGCTGATAACGTATTATAAATTGAAGGAATTCTAGAGAGAAGTCAGAGGAAATTCTAGAGAGATGAAATAGATTCATTCAACTCAACATGAATAGTTACAGGAGACCTCTATTTATAGAAGGATGTAAATAGTAAATTACTATGCATATAACCCATGTCATCTTGTATTTGGAGATTATGGATCAATTGACATCCACATAATAAGTATATTCATAACAATATTAAAATTTTATAAGTTAACAAAACATTTTTGAATAGTAACATATTAAGTTTAATTTTAAAAATAATAATAGTTATTAAATTATAAGCGAGATTAAAGCCACAATCACCCTATAATCATACCACAGGAATACAATGCCGTTGGCACCTAAAGCTGATTCTTATATAGGCTATTGAAAGCTCACGTCACCTGAACTTTTTGGCTGGCAACATTAGTGCATGTTTGGCACCGTCAATTCCTTGACTTTCACCCAACGATCTTAAGGGGTAGAAGTAGACACATCGCCACGTCATAGTTAATACACGCGCTGGTAGAGATCGAGTGGGGAGAATGGAAGATGAAAGAAGACGTGAGCATCGAGTAAAGGAAAACAAGTGGGTGTGAGACAGGAAAACAGAGAAGGACCGTTGGCGGGGGCGAAAGGCCAAGTTCCAGACAAAGTCCTGGGGCGAATCATACGCGGCGAGGCGCACGCGTGTAACGCGCTCCTCAAAGATTCCCTTCTTTCATAAGCCCGAGGTATATTCTGTGGATATGTCACCCACAATTCATCAATCATATCACATTCAGATTTCCCTCTCATCACTCTATTCCTTCTCCGCTGCGTCTCAACCTCCTCCTTTTTTTTTTTTAATGGAGAATTACATTTAATTCCTAAAAACCAGAAAAAAATTATAAAAAAATTTTAAGGGATTTTTTTTAATAATAATTACAGAAATTTTAATAATAGAAAATGTCATATTTACCATTGAAACTTTTTTGATATTTGAATTCTAAGACCTTTTGTAATTTTTTCTGTTCTTTGGGACCCATATATAATTCTCTCTTTTTTTAATCCATGTTGACAAAATTAATCTTTTCAACCATTAAATTTTAACTCAATTATAAATTACTCCTTATATTTTAACTTGATATGATTCTATCCTTATAGTTTCACTTAAATACAACAGCCTATAAATTTTAATCTATTACAATTCAGTTCTTATAATTTTCATCATTTTATAAAGAAATTAATAGATTATAAAATATAAAGACTAAATTATAGGAACTAAGTTTTACTAAATCAAAATATAAGTGATTGAGTTACAACTGGATTAAACTGTGTAACCTAAAAGATTTATTTTTCCAGTTTAAAATTTTCAAATCCAAAAAATCCCAACTTTTAGAATTACTTCCTACAATTAAAATTTAATTTTGGAGAAAATTACTGAAAATTTTCTAACAAAAAAATTCAGTATCTCTACCTAAAGGTATTAAAAAATTCAAATGCTTTTTTATTCAATTATTTGCAAAATTGCACACAGCTAAAAGGGGGAAAAAAGAGAGTTATAAACACAGAAGATAGGTGATGCTAAATCTTTATATAAATTTCAGGTATTTTTGAGTAATAAATTTTATAACGAGAATTTTGTAAAGTTTTTTGAAAATTGATACAAAACATCTTATCTGGTAAGATCTATGGATAATAGTAATATCTCTTCGGATAAGACCTATTTTCATTAAATGAAATAAGATGACCAGATGCGCTACCTATTTTCAACCTTTTTTTTTTTTTTTTTATCTGAATACCTATTTTCAAATTAGACATACGCTACCCCGCTAGTCCCAAAAAAAAAAAAATCTCAAGTTTTTAATATAAAATTCAGTTATTTATTTTTAGAGGGCGAAGAAGTCAAATATATTATTTTAAATTATTTATATTTATTAATTTTATTTAATTAATTTATTTAACTTATAGATTAATATATAATATAATCATACATAACATAGTTATACTTAACTATTTTTTTAGTTTATTTAATCTCTAAAAAAAAGTTAATCAGTAAGAGATGATAAGTGTAATAAATACGACGACAACTAGTAAAATTGGAAAAGAGGCAATAATTATTATTTTTTTAAAGGTTAAAGTGTAAAAATACACATGAGTTTTTTTTCAGAAGCGCTCAGCACCACGTGCTTTTTATTTTAGCAAAAATAAAGACGTGATTATCATTTTAAAGTAAAAGTCACATCTCACTATAAAGTACTGTTCACTGTTATGAGAGAGAAAGAGATGAAGTGAACAATAACATAACGGCGATAAACAGTAACTTAACGGTGATAAACAGTAACTTAACGGTGAGATGTGACTTTTACCCTAAAATAGTAACCACAAATATATTTTTACTCAAAAAAAAACACATGGTGTTAGGCGTTCATGGGAAAAAAACTCATGTCTATTTTTTCACCTTAAACCTTTTTTTTTAAATGAAAACTGAGAGAGAGAGAGAGAGAGAGAGAGGGGATTGGAAGCTTATCTAATGAGGAAAAAGTAGATATGAACAAGCGGGTGAAGAATAAAGAAAACTGATGACGCATAGCCAGCCCAGCTGAGAGGCCACAGTGTAAAAGAGAATCAAAACTTGGAATATTCAACTTTCTCTCTCTCCCCCTTTCTCTCACTAAGAAAATTATTACTATTATTAGTATTTGTTCTTAAATATCCATCAAAGATTCGTTTTTTGTACGCGACGCCACGACCTCGATATTCTCCCGACTTCGTTCTTCTACACCCTCCGATCCTCCTCATCCTTCTTCCCCTTCCTTCGTATTCCCTCTCTTCATTTTTTAATTTAATCTCTTCGTTTCCAAGTTTTTTTTTTGCTCAGATTTTCCAAGTTTTTATTATTCCCTAATTTTGATTCTGCTTAGATCCCATAATATTCTCTCTCTTTCTCATACAAGAACCCTTCTTCTTGCTTTGGTTGTTGTTAAGTGGGTCGGATCTACCTATGCTTCCACTAGACGCCATTCTTATATATTCCTTCTCCCTCTGATTTCTCTCTCATACTTCTGATCTTCTGCCTTCAGAACGCAGTTTAGGTTTTTTGTTTCTGAGAATCAACCAAAAAATGCTGCGTCAGAAAATGGGGTTTCGAGAATATGTTGAAGCGTTAGAAGAAGAACGCCAGAAGATTCAGGTGTTCTCTAGAGAACTTCCGCTTTCACTTGAGCTTGTCTCGCAAGGTACAACACCATCCCTAAAATCCATTACTGAGTTTTTGAATTTTTTTTTTGTGGTTTGATTTTGATTCTGATTTTGAGTTTTTTGGTTCTTTTGTTTCTTTTTTGTAGCCATTGATGCTTATAGGCAACAACTTTCTGGAACGACGGAGTACAATGTTCAAGGACAATCGGATTGTTCGGAGCAGACGTCAATGGAAGAAGGACCTGTTCTTGAAGAGTTTATTCCGATCAAGAAAAGAGATTCCCTTGATTGTGACAACGAAGAAGACGAAGATGAACAACATTCGCATAAGCTCAAGATTCTCAAGGAAAACGATACTAAGAACTCTGATAAGAGAAAATCCGACTGGCTCAGATCCGTCCAGCTCTGGAATCCAGATCCCCCAACTAAAGAGGTATTCTAGAATTTTCTCTCAGGCTAAAAAAAAAAAAAAAAAAATCCTATTGATATGAAATTTGGCTGTGCTGGAATCTGATCAGTTTCAGAAGTGAATTGAATTGAAATGAATTAAATCTGTATTTGTTCAGGATTTGCCGAGAAAAGCGATGGTAGTGGAAGTGAAGAGAAATGGAGGTGCGTTTCAGCCATTTCACAGAGAAGACGATAATAATGTTGGAAAGACGAACAATAACAACAACAACAACAACACATCGGCGGCTAAACCTGCATCTCCGGCTGCCTTGCCTGCAATGAGCTCCACCGCCGGCGGCGGAGGCGGAAGCAAGGGATCGGAGGAGAAAGAAGGGCAGGGTCAGAGGAAGCAACGGCGGTGCTGGTCACCGGAATTACACAAACGCTTCTTACAAGCCCTTCAACAACTCGGCGGTCCAGATTGTGCGTATCTTTCTTTTTTTTTAATGCTTCGCATCACCCAAATTTTCATTGTTATTATTATTTCACCCAAAAAAAAAATCTAATTCATGTTTTCCGTCCCTGTTTGTTTCATCAGCTGCAACTCCCAAGCAGATCAGAGAGCTCATGAGGGTGGATGGCCTCACAAACGATGAAGTCAAAAGTCACTTGCAGGTTCGTGTCTGTGATTTCTTATCTCAGTATCTGAAGATTTTCATACATCTGGAGATGTTTTTGTATGAATTGATTCATTTGAAGGATTTCATCTGAAAGTTAGTTCTTTTTTTTTTTTTCAGAAATTCCGTCTGCACACAAGAAGACCAAGTCCTATGATTCACAACAATGCTACATCGCAAACAGCTCCGTTTGTTATTGTTGGGAACATATTTATGCAGCCACCAGAATATGCAGCAGCAGTGGCAACTTCAACAGCATCAGGCGAGGTGACCACAGTGAGCACGCCAACCGGAATTTATGCGCCGGTGGCGGCGCATCCTCCTATGCCTGTGGTGGTGCCGCCTATTGATAAGAAGGCTCAGGTGAAGCAATTGGAGCAGTCACATTCCGATGACGAAAGGGTGAATCATGGTAGTGAAGGAGCTGTTCATTCAAATTCTTCTCCAGATTCATCATCTTCCACACACACTACTTCTCATTCTCATGGATATTGAGTTTTGAGATCATGAAGATAACTGTGCAGTATAAAAAGGAGGGGAATCAAATTTTGTAATCAGAAAGTTGTGGTAGAGAGAACTTTGATATGTGATATTATTGTCTTTGTTCTAATGGGGGGTTTCAAATTATAAAGGTGAAAATACTGTGTGACAGTTTTGTTGTGTAATGTGTAAGCAACGTAAAATTAGAATACATTTTATCAGAATTCAGAACTGTGTTATGTCATCTTTTGAACATTTCCAACTACTGTTCTTCTCTTTTAGAGATCGTTTTTGTATTGGCTCATTTATTTATTTCTTATTTCAATTCAGCCATTTCGTTAATCCACTGAAATTTCAAGTTGAGTTGCCCTGTTTTCTTTTTCATATATTGTGATAAAAGCAGCATCTAGATCAATTTATACGAAGTGAAAAAATAACAGCCATGACTTCCCCTTGATAAAAAGAAGTGAATTCCACCTGTCTCTAAAATTGGGTAATTCAGGAATGTAATTAAGGTTTAGCACTACTCCTTCTCATCCTTTTTATTGGAAATACGAAAATTTATAGCTTATAAAACATAAACAACCCATTCGCTGAAATTATGACATAAGGAGGTGTTTGGTATCAATTGAGCCAAACAACTCCGACTTCATATGAAACAACAACAATAAAATCTTATCTTGCTTGTTGTGGTCAACTACATGGATCACATCATGTCATTATGTTTTATTGAAAACTATATATGTTGATGTTCTATAACTTCTCTGGATGTTTGCTTTTTCTTCATCAATCTCTTTTAAAAGAGAACTTCATAACTCCATATTGACTTGATCGACTCTCTTCACCAGCGCATGCAATGGCCTTTTTTGTTGAACATGTCCAAACCATTTAATATAATTTTGGGAACATCTCTCTCAGGGCCTAAGTAATCAAAATATTATAAAAAAAAAAAAAAAACCCCAAAAAAAGTCACATGTCAAAAAAGGCCCTAAAACTTTTTCTGTTATTATTTCAGGAAATGTTAATAACTATATCAGTACATCATTAACAATTAGATCACTATACGTTAACAGCTAAATCAGTACCCATTAAAAACTATATCAGTATCCGTTGACAATTATATCAGTATATGTTAACAATTACATTTTTTAAAATAATATTAGAAAAGGCTCTAGGGCATTTTTTAACATGTGACTTTTCTTGAAACATTTTTTAATAATATTTTGGTAACTTGGGCCCTAAAGAGGATTTTCCCTATAATTTTCTACCATTTTCTAAGGAATATTTATTTTAAAGGTGAAATTATTTTTTTTTTCACCACAATTTTAAAGGTGGACTGAAAGATTGGGTGGATTGTGATCTATAGTTGGGTGAGAAGTGAAAATAAGTACTCCTTCGGGTCTTAACTATAATATCGGGTTAATTTTTTTAGAGAGATTTAGGAAGTTAAATAAGTTGTTAAATCATATCATATGTTGTGTATTCTTAGATTATATATTAGTTTGTTAGTCAAACTAATTAGTTTGAAAAAAAATAAAAATAATTTAATTAACTTCTTTAATTTCTTAAAAAAATAAATTTAATTTTATAATTAGGACCAAAAGAATAATTAGGTGGGGCAAAGGGAATAAAGACTAAGTGGGGGGAATCTGGAGAGAATATCCTAAGAGAATATACAATGAACCCAAAAACAGAGGTGTTGATTGGATGCAGTGAACAGAACAAACAAGTGGCTTCTCCTCCTTTTTTTTTTTTTTGATTAGCCATACATTATCATTATTCTTGAAGGGCCGCAATCCTCTGCTTCTCTCTCCCATCCCCAACATTACAACATCCCACCTTCTTATAACATTTTATATCATATCGTATCATGAACGCATTCAAATCCTATTTATAAAACACTTATAATATATTTCATCAAAATTAATTAAAAAAAAATTAAAACTTATTAACTCTATTAGCAACTTCTTAACTTTACCATCATCTAATATAAAGACATGAGTGAAAATTAAAAAGACGAAAAAAAATTGAAGGTAAAATTATACATTTATATGATGCTTTAAGGAAATAATTTATAGTAAGGATTAAAAAAAAAATTATATCTCCCTTAAAAATAGGACTATAATTACCGCTTCCGGGTTATAAATATATGATGTATGAACTAATTAAGTAGTTTTTTTTTTTAAATGAAATTTTTAAACTTCCTTTGGCTCCCATATTTATCATCAATTAATAAGAATATTTTTAATTTAAATAATTAAAATAATATATATTTTCAAAAAACACACATTTTTTTCATTAAATAACTAATTTATCTTAATTTGTGTAAATTAGTTATCAAGTTTTTATATTTATAATTGGAGAGAGTAAACTTTTAAAATATTTTTTTAGTTAGGAGTAAAGAAAAATAGGGGATGTGTGTGTGTAAAAGTTAGTAATTAAACTCTTCAAAAAAATAGTTGAAAACGGACTTTTATAATTTTTGAAACAAAATTAGAGTACTATCATAAATTAATACTCCCTTTGGTCCTAATTATAAGACATATTTAACCAATTTTAGAGAGATTAAAAATATGAATTAAATTAGTTAATTATATTCATTTTTCTAAAACATCCTTATCTAATTGTTAAATCAACAGCCCCTAGCCCCCTACCCTTCGGACCTCCGACCTCAGGCCTTCTCTGTAAAAGAATGTGACATTTAATTTTTGGATGTACAAACACGGAAGCAAGGATAATAATTGACTGCTAAGATATCCAAATAGAGATAATGATCCCATTTATATCGTTTTATCAGTGGGCAGTGGTTATTAAATTAATCATTATTTAAAGAAAATATTTAAAAAAATTAAAATTATTTTATTTAAAAATAAAAATATAGGAGAATATCTTACTTGATAAAATATAAGCTTGTTATTAAATTAAGTAATTATTGTGGAGGAAGTATTAGAAGGAGAGATATAGGAAAAACATGAAAAAAATTTGCTCAAAATTATTTTATTAAGAAAAACAGTAGAATTAAGGTGTGTATGACATTAATGAGATGCAAGTATTACTTATTTTATATAATATATATGTGTGCATTATTAAATTATTATTTTATTTAATTATTATTCAGAAAATATTAATAAGGTACTTTAGGAAGAAATTGATAAAAACTAGAATGTTATCCTATGATTAGGATTAAAACCAACTCCTAAATATTATCTTATAATTAAGGCCGGAGGAGTAAAACTAATATCGCCGCTATTCTTTTGCTTGTCTTTCATCCAGTAATATCAATTCTCATTCACAACCTTTCACCAAAATATCAGTTTGGTTCATCGAATTTTACTAAATGCCAAATAAATGTTGAGGGGGAAATAATATCCTAGTATGAAAGATTCCTTAGAATCGTCTGTATATGAATTTTGGCTCAGCTCAATTTCTTTTTGTCTTTTCTTGAACATGCAAGTTGCTGCCCCAAGTTTCATAATCCACCTCAATGTCATCGATTAATATTATAAAACTATTTCACTTTTTCCTCTCAAAGTGATTTTTTTCCTTCTTCACAATAAAAGAAAGCATGATGTATCTGTAATTTTATATAATCATTTTTTTTTTAATTCTCATATTCACTCTTCTTCTTTATTAATATTGTTGAGGGGTATCAATATAAGTAAATTATGAAAAAATTGAAAAATATATTTTATATTTATAGTCAAGATCAACTCCTCAAATATATCTTACATTAACAAAGACTGGATGACGTATAATTTAATGTTACACAAGGTATTATAAAAAGTTTATGTGATGTATGTTATAATTTATTGAGTCTCTTTTATCTAAATTAGATAAACATATTTTACGTTAAAGGCCCTCGTCCTGGTTCTAAAGGTAAGAACTAGTAAAATAATTTGCTTTACTCATCATAATTATAAAATCTCAATTTATTTTGTCTCCAAAATTTATTTTATTTCCCCCTAATTCTCCCTATTGATTGCTCATGTTAAAATGTTTTCTATCAATAGCTTCCAATGTAAATAATTAAAATGGGTAGTTTTAAAAAAATCAACACACATTTTTTATAAATAATTAATTTAAATAATGTTATTGATCTCTATTGGAGTGGGTATATATTTATGATGATGACATCAAATTCTATGAAAATCACATGTATACCCTTTAGATTTAATGAATTTAATTTTTCATTTAAAGGAGACTATTTTAGAATATTTACAAGAACATATTTTATATTATAATTTAAAATAAATAATATAAATACTATTTTTAACTATGACCCTTTATATAACCTGGGCTATCAACTAACTAACTAATTTCATTTTAATATCTCTAACATAAATTTTAAATATCTATATGGGACGTAGTTTGAGAAATCATCACAATTCATAATTACTGCGAAAAACTGTGTGTACTAGTCTATCCATAATATAAGACATAGTTAGCTTATTTTGGAAAGATTAAGAAAATAAATTAAATTACTTTTATAGTATTTTTATTTATCATTTTTCTCAAAACTAAATTTCTTACTTATAAATTGATATATAACTTAATCATATACAATATATAATATATAATATGATAATGTTATTTATTTAACTTTCTTAATTTCTAAAAAAAATTAACTTGATATTTTTGGGGATAGTAAATATTCTTTTTTTTTTTAATATAAAACACCCCAAATATGGAGGGTAGTGAAGTACAAGGCGGTACTTGCAAAATTGCGTACAACACACGCTTTTGGAGGCTTTGTCCGGTCGTACAATGCCACTTACAATTTTTTTTATACGATATCTTAATCTGCTGTTTGATGGATGGTTATTTGAATTTTTAATCAATATTAAAATATTCTTAAATATTTTTTACGATATATTTTAAATATTTCTTATTACTCAAAATATGATTTTGACTAAAATAATGTGGGAGGCATTTTTATGTTGTCACTTGTAAAATTGATGTTACAACATGTTACTAAACAAGTCGTGAAACTTTTATTTGATATAAACCAGAGATGGCACCGGTACTATATTTGTAATTTAATTAATAACTTATTCTACTTATAATGTAAATAATTGAAATCATTTAACTTGATTGGGTGGTGTATGTAATTTAATTTTTTCTATTTATAAAGTAAAAAAGAAGGATATGATCGAATGCAAAATACTATAAGACTTTTAAAATTATAAATAAAAATAACGAGTTCCATGCAACAATTTAAGACATTTTTAAGAAATTTATAATTCAGCTTGTTTATCTTTATTGTTGTTTATTTATTTATTTGCTTTGCTACGTACTTTATTTATCTAGCTTAGCAAGTTTTACCCGAGTTAACAAAATCATGTTAATTTTCAATATCAAAAAAGACTTTTCTTATAGAGTCGGGTCTTGTCTCCCTTTTCAATTACGAAGACTCAGTTAACTGATTTTTAAAACTCAACAATATTCTCTTGGTTAAACAAAAGATTCTCTTTTGAAAAGTTTTGCTAATAAATTTTCAAAGTGACCATTATATGAACATATACAATATTATATGTTAACGTTCAATTTCTAGAATAGATGCGGGGCACAAGACGCCACTTGTGATAATATGCTTCTCTCATTTTGTTTATAAATTAAGGAGGCAAAGGGTTCTTGTTCCCTGTTTATAAGTTATATAATTAATTTTTTTTTACATAAATATACAATTTTATTATTTATTTATCATCACGAAAACTTTAAAATTTTATCTTAAAAATTGTATTAAGGATTAAAGTTTTATTTTGTTTGAAAAGTTGTTACGACGCAGTAATTTTGTTATGGAAGTTTTTTGAGGTGCAAAATCAAATTTTCAAGTCGTTGTAATTTTGCACTATTCATTATCTAAGTTAATTTTGATCATTAGTTAACTAAATATACTGAGTTGCTAGTCTACGTTTCATTCACGACATTTTTTTTTAAAGTTTATATGCAAATTTGCTGGGAAAGTTTTTATTCAAAAGTAATATTGCCTTAGAAGTTTTCAAATCATAAGTGTTAACCAGGTGTAGCTTATCCCTTAGTTGACCAAATATGCTTATTTGGCAAGTCCAGGTGTCGTCCCCTTCATATTTTCAAAGCTAGATTTAAAAATAAATATAAAAATTAAAGATGTGAAAATATCTTGTGTGATGAAAAGAAAATTAAAGAGGTACTTGTCTATCTTGGTGTCACTTCACTAGGCTAAGAAACAAAGTTTTTTATGGCCTTTTTCTCAACTATCACTCTTAGTGTGTTATGCATTTAGTGATTGATTGTTTTTCTTCTTAATTGCTCTTTAGCTAATGTGAGCTCCTTCTTCATATGTAACTTATACTTCAACAATGTTGTTTACATTGCTAGCTCAACATATTTAATTAACAAACAGTTAAACTTAATCTAGATACCTTTCAAGGTGACATTTCTACATTTGAAAACTTCTAGGCAATATTGCTTTTAATTAAAACTTTCGGGGTAAATTTGCACCTAAACCCAAAACAAAAATGATATAGGTAACACACTGCTGTTAGCTAAACATATTTGATTAATTAACAATTAAATTTAACTAGGATAATAGTCAAGGTAAAATTGCTACGATTTAAAAATTTTAGGGACAATATTACACTCTGAAAAACTTCTATGATAAAATTGTTCAACCATACAATCGGGAGCAAAATAAACCATTAACCCCAATATTAAATATGAGTGACAGTTTTGTTAAAATTCAAACTATCTAGATGGTAACTTTCTTAATCCATATGCCTCACTTCAAAACGATAATATAGTCACTCCAATCACTTTCTCTCTTATGGGTTTAATTAGTTCTATATATACTCTCTCAGGTTTTTATTATAAGGCACCAACTACTAAATGTATTTGATCCTTTTTATAAGGCACTTGCTTGTTTTCAAGGAGCATTAATTATTTTTTCCATGTATGCCCATAATTAATAGGGGTAGTAAGTGAAAGTAATAATAATATAATATTAGAATTTAGTGTAAATAGTAGGTGTAATATTGTAAATTACTTAAATTGTAAGATAATTTTATTGACTTTAACTGTTTTCATTGATTTATGTGATTTATTAGTTGGTGTCTTATAATAAGAATCAGAGGAAGTAAGTAACAATGCTGCTTTGCCTAAAAATGTAACACAATTTTATTTTCCCTCAATTAATTGTATACCTCTCTTATCTCATTCTCCACTCATTCTCTCCCATATCCTTTTCCTATCTATTTCCTCACTCACATAAAATCCTCATAAATAAGGGCACATGCGAGCGCGCGTGTGTATATGAAGAAATTTATTCATGAGACTTGGCGCAAAAGACTCACAAGTTAGTGTTTACCTCTAAAAAACTACGTAGATTTTAGTACTAAGTATTTTCTTAGTAATCATCAATACCCTAAAATAGTTGTTAGTGCATTTTTTTTAAGCATTAAGTATATTGGATGTTATTTAAAAAAAAAATTCTGGGTAATAAGTACTAGATATTGGGTGTGAGAAAAAAAAATTTAGGATACTGAGTGTATTAAAAATTAATTTGAGATATTATATACTACTAAAAAAATATTCCACAATAATAGATGCATTTTTTATTTTTTTTTTAAAGAAGAGTTTCCCTAACTTATTTTTATCCCGAAACTGATGGGAAGGACATTGCATAGAATCGTAATCCCAAGTTAAGTATATAAAAAATTTTCAACGAGACCATAAATTCATATCTGAAAGTTAGGTACAATTCCATTAATTGATCATCAACCATTGAATACTTTTCGTGTGTGTGAAGCGTTTGACTTTTTATATAGTGTTCATATCAAACTACAAGTTTTAATCTCTGGCAAAAAAAAAAAAAGAAAATACAAGTTTTAATCCCTTAAACTTCATACTTTTTATAACGTTGGTTCTTATAATTGAAAAAAATTTAGATCATTTTACCTTTTAAAATCAAAACATATAATTTAAAGTTTAAGGGATCAAAGCTAAAATAACAGTAAACTTAAAGGATGAATAATTTTTTTAACCCTTTTCTTCAAGTTAAATTTTAGACTTGGTTGACTATTTAATGAGTTGGAGCAAAAAAAAAAAGACTATTTAATGAGTTTTTCCCAATTTTATCACACTCTTTCTCATTACTTTTTCTCTCATAATTTTCTTTCATCTCTTATTATCTTTCTCACTTGTTCTTTTTATAAATAATGGTTTTCTTAAAAAAGAAAAGTATATATAACTTATACATTTATTACTTTTACTTAATTTTAACTGATTTCTTGATAAAAGTAAATAGATTATTTTAACCTTATATTATCTTTGGTTCTAATTATAAAAAAAAAATTTATTCTATAATTAGAACTATATTTTGAATGGGATGGAATATTTCCCATCATGCTTTAGGATTATTAAAAATTAATTAATAAAAATAATTATTGTTATTATTTATTTTCTTGTGAAGTATTATTTTTGTTATTTCTAAGTTGATGCTAAAGAGTCAGTAATGAAAATTTAATATCTAACCTTAACTCTTTTTTTTTTTTAATTGACAAAAGTATTTCTTTAACTTCTTACTCTGAGATTTCATTTTAAACACTTAATTCTATAAAAGCGTCTTTCAATCCTTTAATTTAATTTTATTAAAAAAATGTTAATATTAAAATTTTAAATGTTGACAAAATATTTAGAAAATCTCACACATTAAATTTAATTTGATGAAAATTGAAAATATAATTTAAAAATTAAGGAACAAACTGAAATATTGTATAATGTCATACAACAAAATATTCGCTTTTGTGCTTCAAACCCTTCAAAAGTATTAAAATGAAGTTTGTTTGAATACCAGTGACATAAGTAACCTTTTTTAATTGTACTTTTGCAAATAAAAGATACGATAAAAATCATATTGTATATGTGATTTGTATTTGAGATAAAAATAATAGAAATAATTTTTTTTTATAGATGCTCTTGTTTGGATGATTATTTAAGATGAAAAATGATTGAAAATAACATGAATCTGATTGAATATTACACACATAAAGATATATATTAATTATATATATTGTAAAAATTGAATATAAAAAATTAAATTTAAATTTGATAAAAAACTAAATCATTATTAAAAAATTTACAAAACTCTAAAATACTTGATTAAATATATTCTAATTGATAAATTATAATGCATAAAAATATATATTTAATAATATATTGCTTATTAGATCATTTATCTCTAACATTTTTCTCCAAAAACTTAAAAAAAGTCTGATCAGAAGCTAACAAAAGTAACTTTTGAAAAAAAATTACTTCCTTTTAGAGAAGTCCATTACCTACCGAAATTATCTCAAACGCCTGTTTTTCTCTCATTAGACTTTTACACATCTCCGTTAGACTTTTTTTTTTTTTTTTTTTTTAAACTTCTACAGCAATGCTCAACATGCAAAGTTTTCCAATAATCTCCTTCTCACACACACAGACACATACAAATCATCATCATCTTCTTGAAATGTTCATGGACCTGGCCATTTTTTTTTTTTTTTGGCAACATGGACCTGACCATATATTTTCAACTAATACGGTCAAAACTTTCAATTACCAAATTAAATCTCTCAAATTAAATTATTACTCCTTATCTTAATTTATGGTGAAAATTACATTCAATGACTTAGGTAATGTAAAATCCAAGTTAAAAATATCTTTTTGATAAAACAGGTTAAAATATCTTAGAATTCAAGATTCATAATTATTTCTGATAATCAACTTTTCTGCCGAATTTCACAAGATCACTGCTGTCTCAAGGAAGTTACCACTTTATTATACAAGAGTTGTTATGGAAAACATTAAAAATTATTATTTCCTTGAAGATGACAGTGATTTTAATTTTTGGCTGAATTACAGAAACTCTCTTAAATTTGGATCTGTATAGAAATGATCCCTTAACTCCTAAAAATTTAATAAAACGAACCGCATGTTTGAACAGACAACCTCAACCTTCAATTATGTACATCTCTTGTTCTATTTATAAAATAGGAAAAACTTTTTTGAACATATGCATGAGTTCGCTTTTAATTTATTATTGTGTATAAACTTTATACTCGTAGAGTGAAAGGGTTAAGGTGTAATTTTATTCTAGAAGTGATCATTCATGAGTGTTCGGTATCCAAAAAAATTTCAAAGAGCAATTTTGCTATAAAATTGTTAAAAAATGAGAAAATTCCCTATAGCTGTTAAAAGTTGAAGTCTATTGTTAAGAAATTGACATTGGTTATTGAAATTTTAAACTGCAAGAGGCAAAAATGCTATATTTTTGTTATTTTTAAAGTGAAATTACTTCTTAAAAACCCTTCTAGATACTTATTGCTCCTAGATGATTACCTTCGAAGGGAATTGCACCTTAACCTTTTATTAAATAGGAATCAAAGTAAGACAATTATTAAACTTTAAGACTGAGTTAATGATAAATAATTAAAGTTTTCTTGTGATTCTGACGAAATACATTGGAAATCATTTATAAAAAGAACTAAGAAAATATCCTTCAAACTTTATTTTTGTGTCTATATATGTACTCCCCTTAAACCTTAAGTTCACGAGAGGTAATTGAAGTTTAGGGTAGTTTATAATTTAGCTTTATCTTTTTCTAAAAATAGTGCTAACAACTTTAATTATTAGAAATAATTATGATTTTTTAATGATAAGCCCTTAATTAGATATGTACATTTCCTTGTGTGTTACATTCTACATAGAACAGTAAATTCAAGGGAAAATTACACTTAGGTCTTAAACAAAGGAATTTACGATAAAATAGTCATTTAAAATAATAAAATTGCGGTGAAGTCTTGTGAGATTTTTTTCCAATTATTTGTCATATGTGAAAAGATATAAATGCCCCTATATACCTGGGTTGTCAAATCATCAGCATGTTTTAATAAGTCTATTTGTATATTTTGACAAGTTCATGTGTTTGTGCTGATAAGTTTATATACATTGGTTGACAAATGAATATATTTTGACAAGTTCATAAGCATGTTCTGACAAGTCTATATGCTTGCATTGACAAGTTTAAGAGCCTCCATTAGGGCTTTTGTGTTTTTTCTTATATGAAAAATATTGTATAAAAGTCTTATCGGATTTCATTGCAGTTTTGAAATTTTAAAGGATTATTTTATCAATTTTTTTTTTATTCGGGACTTGGGTGCAATTCTCCCTAGATGTAATATATAAATATATGGATAAGAAAATTAAACCAATGAGAAACAGTCGTACAATCATCCATCAGTGAAATGATAAATTAATTTTTTATTGTCTAATCAAGTATCGCAATTTTTTAAGCCCATCATATCATTTTATTTAACTATTCTTTCTCTTCCAATTGAAAGATAACAACAACAAAAAATGTCGACACTAACAGCTGTCTGCGGATAATATTCTTTCTTGTCACATGGATAAACCATGTATATCCCATCTAATTAATTTATTAATGCAAGCTTCTTTTTATAATTTAATTAATTAATGTCAACGTCTACCTATATATACAAGGTTTTCAAACACGCAACTTTAAACAAATTTGTGAAACTTTAGACTTATATTATAAACTCAAATCTTAAACTTGGAAAAGTTTATTTTTACTATTAAATAGATATTAATAGTATACAATTAAATAATAAAAATATAAAAAATAATAAAAATTTGATTTAAAAATTTTTTAAATCCAAATAATTGAAATTATCCATCAACATTCATAATCTATTATATTTAATAAAGAAATTTCTATAAATTTTATATTTAAATCCGCTGAACATGATCCATTCAAAGAAGTTAATATTAGTTTAAAGGTAAATTAACATGGTTTTATAAGTTAAAAAAAATATAAAAACAGGTCCCTCAATATATAAACTTGTGAGTTTAACTAAATTTACAATAATTACGAATTTAGTAACAACTCGACTCAATTTTATAAGTTAAAAACGCTAAACTCGAAAAATCAATTAATTAGTGGTTTGACAATAATATATATAAGTGATATTGTCCGAAAACATGACCTAAATTCTTCCCCAAACATTATTTAATTTCCTAGTGGATCACTTTAATTGTCACTATTTTACAAATAATATTGTATAAGCTATGGGAAAAATAATTGCATATACTTCTTTAGAGACTGACTCCAAGAGAAAATCAAATTTATAAGGACAAAAAATTTCAAAACCCTAGATTATTATTGACGGTTCGAATTCAACATCTCAATATAAATTGGTTATCCATCAAGTTCTTATTGTGCTCTTGACATTTAGGTTAGACAAGTTAACATAATGGTGAAAAATTTGTTGATTTGGTTTGGTTACATTGCAAAACGTAATTTATAAGCATGTTTAAATGTTTGTAACGAAAATATATGTTTAAAAATTAAAAATTAAAAATATTTATGCTTATGCTAACAAAAAATATGGGGAAATTTTCAAACATAAACCCAAAAATAAAAAAAAATTGTGAAAATAGACTACTGTGCAAACATATTGTGAAAATAACCTAGTTGGTGGCGCCACGTCAGCGGGCGCCACTATCAAAGTGGCGCTGCCACGAACAATCAGCCGGAACCCTACGGCGGTCCTGCTAGCCGGTTAGCGGGCGGGGTCAAGGGGCGTTGCCCCGTCCAGAAATTTTTTTTGAAAATAGGACATCATTTTAAAAGGAATATTTTATAAAATTTTTGAAATATATAATTATAATAAATTAAAATAATTAAAATAATATAATAATATATATTATATTATTAAATATTAAATAATATATATTATATTTAATATATATATATATATATATAATGATTATAAAATTAATAATTAAATATATATAATAATTATAAAATAATATATATAATATATATTAAATATAATAATATATAATTATAGTAATTTAAAAATAAATAAAAAAACATTTGTTAAAGTGGCGCCACAACTTATGTGGCATGTTGACGTGGCACGACACAAGTGGCGCCACGTGTGGCTCCGCTGACGTGGCGCCACCAACTATGTTATTTTCACAATATATTTGCTCAGTGGTCTATTTTCACAAATTTTTTTATTTTTGGGTTTATTTTTGAAAATTTCCTAAAAAATATGTGTTGATGTATTTAAAAATTATATATTTAAATTAAGGGTTAATATGCAAAAATACATATGAGCTTTTTCTCCAGGAGCGTCCAGCATCACATGCTTTTTTTGGGAGCAAAAATACACATATGGTTACCATTTTGGAGCACAAGTCACATCCCATCGTTAAATCACTGTTCATCATCGTTAAATTATTGTTCACTTCATCTCTTTCTCTCTCATCACGGTAAATAGTGACTTGACGATGAGATGTGACTTTTGCTCCAAAAGGTAACTATGTGTGTATTTTTGTTCTAAAAAAAAGCACGTGGTACTGGAACTCTTGAAGAAAAAGCTCATGTGTATTTTTGCACTTTAAGCAAAAGTTATATCCCACCGTTAAGTCACTGTTCACCGCCGTTAAGTTACTATTCACTTAATCTTTTTTTCTCTCATCACGGTGAACAGTGACTTAACGGTGGGATGTGACTTTTGTTTCAAAATAGTAACCACGTGTCTATTTTTGCTCTAAAAAAAACACGTAGTGCTGGACACTTATGAGGAAAAATGTCATGTATATTTTTGCATCTTAACCCTTGAATTAATTTATGCTATATGATTACAAAAATATGTGTTTGAAATATTCTTATCAATTTTAAAAACCAAAAATAAATACATTTCAGGAAATATGATAAAATTAAAATTATAAAATTTTATAATATAACAAAATTTTTTTGATAGTATATTTTTCTTGGCAAACATAAATGTTTAAATCATTCTTTTGTTAAATAGGGGTATTTTGATAAAAAAAATTAAGAATCAAACTTAACACTTCACTAACAATTGAATGGATGGAAAATGAATCTTGAAAATATAAGAGATGTTTGTGTAATATGTATTTTAACTCTAAGGGAGGTTTATATAAATTTTCAAGTTAGAGAGGAGGTTTGTATAATTAAAGCAAAATCGAAGGATAGTCAGAGTATTTTAATCCATAAAAAAATAAATCAAACCGAATTAAATTATTTATTATAAAAATATTAATCAAAACTAGTTCTAACCTAATCAAATAAAATTTGTTGGGCTTCATTTCTAATTTCAGCTCGGTTTTGCTTATCTCTCTGGATTGATATTTGACCGAAATATGGGTAGTTTTTTTTTTTTTTTTTTGAAATTCATTCTTCATATTAAGATAGCACTCCTTTGTGCCATGCCCCTTGCCATCTTCATTTTTTATCATTTTTTATCATATTAAAATGCAAGTCCTCTACTTCCTACAAAATTAGACATAAGTAGTGTTCGTGATTTATAAGTAGAATGACTTTATATTATTTTTTCTATATTATGTATAAATATATGAATTATAATAAATATAAATATAAAATTTATAACAAATTATACTATTTATAAAGTATCCTTTTTTATATATTACACTCATTGTATTAGCGAGATACTTCGGTAATAATAATTGGCTTAAGGGGAATGTATTCGATTTTCTGAGACAAAGTTGCAAATTTAAATTTTTTAAATGAAGAAATACTTTAAAAGAGTGATAGTCAATTAGGTTCAATTATACTTATGGCTTAATAATATGGAACATCATGTTATATTGTATAAAAATGGGGGAAATCTGTCCTTGTTTAAAATTTGTAGGGTGAGAAGGATATGAAACTTTCTAAAGTACCAATATTTTCTATCTATAAAAATATATATGCTAGATATTTCTGACTAATAACTTATGAACTTTTAACCGATTTTCATTAAAAAAATGCCTACTTAATTTAACTATAAAAAAAAAAGGAGGGAAAATTATAAAGGGAAAATTCTAGAAAACTTCGGTTAAAATAGGTAAAAGATAAATTAAAGAGTCTAATATCACAAATCAAGATATGTGAGAGGAATCTAAGATTTGTAAATGTCTCTAAATGGCCAAAATGCCCCAACAACATTTGTGGAGTTTAAGTTTTCAATATTTATACCGAAATTGTTAATTGTGATTTTTAATATGTAAGTTGATTAGCATAGCGATTGACAACTTCATTATATATATTGACAACTTAACTCCTTAAATACCAACAACTTTATATATAATATTTCGAAGCTACACATGTCAAATGTCACTGACTACTACTTATGTATATAGAATAACAACTTAAAAATAAGAATTAACTAGATTAATATACATATTGATATATTGAGCTCCTCAGATATTAACAACTGTATAGGTAATACTTTGAAGCTACACATGATAGATGTCATTTATTAATTATGTATAAATTATAATAACAATTTAAGAATCACAACTAATAACCTTTTTAGTATATATATTGACAACTTTTAAATGACCAATTTACCCCTAAAAATATTTGCTAATCTCATATTCCTCCCATAGTTTTGACTTTGAATTTGTGATATTAGATTCTTTGGTTCCCCCCCTAATTTTAAAAGAATTCTTCTGAAATTCTCTCAAATTATAAAATGAGTAGAGCGCTACTATTTTTCTAAAAAAAAAAAAGGGTGAATGATTGGTCATGATGATTGGTGTTGAGATGAAAGGTAAGTGGAGAATCCGAGGCTCCACATCCAATGCCAAACTTATCAGCAACGATGATATGTGATCAATAAATAGGAAAAACAAAATACGTACAAACGATAACAACAAAAAACTGCACAGTACGTGTTGTCAACTTCAAATATATATATATTAATATAAAACTTATGAAAATAGAGAACAATAACAAGAGAATATAGAAATAGAGAGAGAGAGAGTAAGGAGAGATTCTATTTCAGTGTACTCAGAATGATTACAGAAGGCCTCTATTTATAGAAGGAAAATGGGCCTTTAGTGTAATTTCCACTTTGGGTCATTTGATGCAATATTCCCATAAGTACATAACTGTACACTCACGGGAATGCATTCCCGTGAGTTGTATAATTTTGTGCGTGGGTCCCACCAAATAGTAAACTACTATGCAATGGTACTATGCGTGGGTCCCATGTCATCTTATAATATTTGGAGCCCGGGAGTCAATGGACATCCACATAATCAGTATATTCATAACACTCCCCCTTGGATGTCCATTTATGAATGTGTCTCGTTAAAAACTTTAACTAAGAAAAACCCAGTGGGATAAAAACCTAGCCAAAGAAAAAAAAAAAAAATACATCATTCATTGATACACTATCCAGTGCTGCCTCATTAAAAACCTTTCTAGGAAAACCCAGTGGGACAAAACCTAGATAAGGGAAAAAGAGTACAGCGTGTATCGACTCCCCCTATTGACAACATCAGTTGAGATCTTTGAGTTTTCGAAGACCAATACCATAAACAAGCTTCTCAAAGATTGCTTCTGGAAGTGACTTGGTAAATAAATCTGCCAAATTTTCCCTTGAACTGATTTGTTGGATATCTATTTCACCATTCTGTTGAAGATCACGAGTAAAGAAAAATTTTGGTGAAATATGCTTCGTTCTATCGCCCTTGATGTATCCTTCTTTAAGTTGGGCAATACATGCAGTATTATCCTCATATAGAACTGTTGGAACCATTTTACCAGAAGATAAATGACAAGTAGTTCGTATATGATGAATTACTGACCTCAACCACACACATTCTCGACTTGTTTCATGCATAGCTAGGATTTCTGCATTATTAGATGAAGTGGCTGATATAGTTTGTTTCATAGATCGCCATGAAATTGTTGTACCTCCACATGTAAATACATAGCCTATTTGTGATTTTCCGTCATGTGGATCAGACATAAATCCAGCATCTGAATAACCAATCAGTTCATGTTTAGATACATTTGAATAATATAACCCCATATCCATAGTACCTCTGAGATAACGAAAAATACGCTTTACACCATTCCAATGCCTCAGTGTTGGTGCAGAACTATATCTTGCTAATAAATTAACAGCAAATGTTATATCAGGTCTTGTGTGATTAGCAAGATACATTAGTGCCCCAATAGCATTAAGATATGGTACTTCTGGACCAAGTAATTGTTCTACACCTTTTTTGTTTATTACTTGGGGTTGGAATGGATCTTTTTCTTTTATCAAAGATCTTACAACCATTGGAGTACAGAATGGATGTGACTTATCCATATAAAATCGTTTCAAGACCTTCTTTGTATAAGTTTCTTGATGTACAAAGATCCCGTCCTTCAGGTACTCAATTTGTAATCCAAGACAAAATTTTGTCCTACCTAAATCTTTCATTTCAAATTCTTTCTTCAAACAATGAATTGCTTTTGTAATCTCTTCAGGAGTTCCAATAATGTTGATATCATCAACATAAACAACAATTATAGCAAATTCATTTCTCGATCTTTTTATAAAACTGCATGGGCATATCGGGTCATTTTTATACCCTTCTTTCAACAAATATTCTTTAAGGCAATTATACCACATGCGCCCTGATTGTTTCAAGCCATACAGGGACTTATTTAATTTGATCGAGTATTGTTCTCGTGAATTTGAATCAAATGCTTCAGGTATCTTGAGTCCTTCAGGAACTTTCATATAGATATCACTATCAAGTGAGCCATATAAATAGGCAGTCACAACATCCATTAGATGCAAATCAAGCCTTTCATTTGCTGCTAGGCTAATTAAATAACGAAAAGTAGTTGCATCCACTACTGGTGAATATGTTTCTTCAAAATCTATGCCAGGTCTTTGTGTAAAGCCTTGGGCTACAAGGCGTGCTTTATACCTTGTAATTTCACCCTTTTCATTTCTTTTCCGTACAAAAACCCATTTATATCCAACTGGCTTTACATCTTTAGGTGTATGGACTATAGGTCCAAATACTTTTCGTTTTGCTAATGATTTTAATTCTGCATTAATGGCATCTTTCCATAGGAGCCAATCTTTTCGTTGTTGGCACTCTCTAATGGATTTTGGCTCATGATCCTCTTCTTCATTCATTACATCATATGCCATATGATTAGTAAAAATGTTGTCAATGTTGACTTCATTACGGTTCCATTTGATATTATTTGTGATATAATTTATTGAGATCTCATTATTTTCATACATTTCAGATACCTGGATCTCTTCTGGGGCCTCAATATTCTCCTCTGGAGATAATTTCTCTTCATGAAGTGGCTCATCCAGAGCTACGCTTTTTTCTTGATTATCCTCGACTTGGCCATCTATAATCTTAGCTCCTTTTCTTTTTCGAGGATTTTTATCTTTGGAACCGATAGGCCTACCACGCTTAAGGCGTGCTTTTGATTCATTTGTAATCGGTTGTCCTACAGGGATATCAATTCGAATAGGAGCATTAGCAGCTGGAATATGTGACTTTGTCACTTTCTTTGGGTCAGTGAATGCTTCTGGCATTCGATTAGCTGAATTCTGTAAATGAATTATCTTTTAAACTTCTAGTTCACATTGTTTTGTACGAGGATCAAAATGAGCCAATGATAATTCATTCCACCTAATCTCTTTATTCAACTGCTTATTTTCTCCCCCTAATGTTGGGTAAACTGATTCATTAAAATGACAATCTTCAAATCGTGCACTAAATAAATCTCCTGTAGATGGTTCTAAATATTTTATAATTGAAGGAGATTTATACCCAACATAAATTCCCATTCTTCTTTGAGGACCCATTTTAGTACGTTGTGGAGGTGCTATAGGCACATATACTGCACATCCAAAGGTCGGTATATGAGAAATATTAGGTTCTTCACCAAAAACCATTTGTAAGGGGGAAACTTTTAAATAACTAGTTGGCCTGATGCGAATTAACATTGCTGCATGCAAAATGGCATGGCCCCAAGCAGAAATTGGTAAATTAGATTTCAAAAGTAAAGGTCTTGCAATAAGTTGCAATCGTTTTACCAATGATTCTGCAAGTCCATTTTGCGTATGAACATATGCTACAGGATGTTCAATATCAATTCCAAGGGACATACAATATTCATTAAAAGTCTGTGAAGTAAATTCACCAGCATTATCAAGACGTATTTTCTTGATAGGATAATCCGGGTAATGTGCTCTTAATCTTGTCAATTGAGCAAGTAATCTCGCAAACGCCGGGTTTCGAGAAGATAATAAGCATACATGCGACCATTTAGTTGATGCATCAATTAAAACCATATAATACCTAAATGGTCCGCATGGTGGGTGTATTGGCCCACAAATATCTCCCTGTATCCGTTCTAGAAATGTGAGAGACTCACTTTCTACTTTGGTTGGTGATGGCCGAATAATTAATTTTCCCTTAGAACATGCATCACATGAGAAATCATGGGATTTTGGTATTTGTTTCTGTTTCAAGTTATGTCCACATGAATTCTCTATTATACGTCGCATCATAATTGACCCGGGATGGCCTAACCGGTCATGCCAAACAATAAATATGTCTTTATCAACATGCTTCTGGTTTTCCATAACATTTATTTCAATTGTACTAATACTTGAATAGTACAAACCAGAAGATAACATAGGTAATTTCTCCAGAACATATTTTTCACCATATCTAACAGTAACAATTTGTAGATATTCTTTATTCTCCTCATTTATAGTCTCAATATGATATCCATTTCGACGGATATCTTTAAAACTCAACAAATTTCTATGAGACTTAGAGGAATACAAAGCATCATTAATATCAAATTTCGTACCATTGGATAATATTATTATTGCTCTTCCAGAGCCTTCAATCAATCTTGTATTACCCACTATGGTATTGATGCTTGTACTACAATTTGTTAGATGTGAAAAATATTTCTTATCTTTAAGAATTGTATGTGTCGTTGCACTATCAATGAGACATATATCTTCATTCTTGTGTGCAATATTTGAAATGTCCATGAGCTTCATTAAAAGAAAAGAAATGCATTAAAACATATTTAATATAGAAGATGCATTAAAAACATATTTATTATACATAATTGGCAACAAGTCAGAACGAAACAAAATAATTATTACAATTTTTGCAAAACTTATTTAATCATAAAAATCTTCCACCTCCAAGTGAGACATTACATCATCATTTGGCTCATTGACATCATTATCTTTATGAGCTTTATCATCACATTCCACATAATTAACACTCTTTTTTATAGAGGCTTGGTAAAGTTTCGCTAAATGTTTTGGTGTACGACAATTACGTACCCAGTGTCCCTTCATACCACACCGATAACATTTATGTTCAACAACTTTTGAAGGACCTTCTTTATCATTCTTTTGTCCTTCATTGTTCATCTTTTTCTGGTGGGTATAAGGACTATAATAACCTCTTCCACCATGATAAGAACCATGATTATTTCTACCTCCACGATTTCCACGTCCTCGTCCACGACCACGGCCACAACCACGACCGCGACCACATAATTTTAACTGAGAACTTATTTTGAAAACAGCTGAGTTATACTCACTTACAGTTTTAAAATCTTGTAACCTGAGATGAATCCATTCATAACGAGCTCTAGGCAAAATCACCGTTTTCTGATGATCATACCTATCTTTCAAACTAGTCCACAATTCAAATGGATCTTTCACCGTTAAATATTCAGTTTTCAAACTTTCATGAATGTGGTGTCGGAGGAAAATCATAGCTTTAGCCTTTACTTGAGGGGACGCATCATTTCCTGGCAATATGGCCTTTCCAAAGTCCTTTGCTTGAAGATGGATTTCAGCATCTAAAACCCATGATAGATAATTCTTCCCGGTGATGTCAAGAGCATTAAATTCAAGATTTGAAAGGTTGGAAGACATGATTCAAACTTGGTAGAGTCTTCGTGCTGATAACGTAATATAAAACTTATGAAAATAGAGAACAATAACAAGAGAATATAGAAATAGAGAGAGAGAGAGAGTAAGGAGAGATTCTATTTCAGTGTACTCAGAATGTTTACAGAAGGCCTCTATTTATAGAAGGAAAATGGGCCTTTAGTGTAATTTCCACTTTGGGTCATTTGATGCAATATTCCCATAATTACATAACTGTACACTCACGGGAATGCATTCCCGTGAGTTGTATAATTTTGTGCGTGGGTCCCACCAAATAGTAAACTACTATGCAATGATACTATGCGTGGGTCCCATGTCATCTTATAATATTTGGAGCCCGGGAGTCAATGGACATCCACATAATCAGTATATTCATAACATATATATATATATAAACACTCTTTATCTTCACAACAACATCAAAGAAAACAAAGTTGTCATGTATTAAGAAAGCTATATGTCTGTGTGTGTGTGTGTGTGTAGTTTATGGGCGTTGTAACTTTGGACCACTTGAGAATATTCGAGGCCTAACGAGGCATAATACTGTGCTCAAATTTGGATGTTCAATTATTATGTGCTGAATGTTCTGGTATATTCTCTTTTGTTTACATTATCTTCTCATTAAGATTCCATATTATTTATCAACTTACACTCTTTTTGGGGTGGTTGTTGTCTGAGCATTTGTGAGAGTGGGGTCCTATTCACCTGCCACACACGCTCACACATATTGAAACCTCTTTGTGTATGTAGCATCATTGATTAAAAAATGGCGATTAGTCTTAAGTCAAATTAATGATTTATGTGTAGTTTGGAATAGAAAATTTGGAGGGGGGAAATTTTTATAAAATGAATTAAAAAAAATTAGAAAATTGAGGTTATTAATAAGAAATAAGTCAAATCGAATAACCCTTTAGGATATTTAATTTCTCATATCGACTAACCCCTAAGGGATATTCTTGAGAGAATAAAAAAAATAAAGTTTGCAAATTAAGGGAAATAAACTATATATGTTGGAAGGATTTCCTTTTAATTGGGATTTGGCATGATTCAAATCAAAATAAATCAGCTCAGGAAAAACAAAAAATCTAAATTAATGAGCAACATGGAATACTTCCTCACATATGACACTTTATAGAAGAAATTTTTTACAGGTCATTTTGCGGGTAATTAATGAAACTTTTCAAACATTACCCCCTTTATAATTTATTAGGAGAAGACTTAAAATTTAATGTAGTATTATCTATGTTCTTAAATAATATGGGCAAAGTTGACAAGATGATTCATATGTATTTAGACAAAGTTAACCATTCGACAACGACATCTTTGGTTATGATAAGGTAGCGAGAGGTAGGCAATTGACTTATACACACGGAAAAAAAAGAGAGTATATTCCTCCTGTCTTTAATATAAAATTATATTTGGGGTTGATATTGATCTTAAATATAAAATATAATTTTTATATGTATCAATCTTTTCTTTATTTATCTCTATAGTTACTCTTTGAATAACAGTTAAGAAGGAGAAGATATGTGAGGATTAAAGAAGATGATTATAGTATTTTAGAAAATTTATATCATACTAACTAATTTTTTTAATCTAATTAAATTAGATAAATATGTCTTATATTAAAGATTAATTATTATCATGAATGATTTGTTTTTTCTGGGGGAGGTAACATAAGCTATAAATATAGTTGCAATCACGTACGTATATACCTACAAGCCTGGTGAATCATGGCCCAATAAGGGCAATTATTAAAATTGAACCTAAAAAAATGAAATTGCAGGAATAGAAGTGGCATTTTTGTAATGTATAAAATTTATGTTTTGTCATCACATGTTGGTTTAGTTGATAATAATGATATATATATTTCATAATTTATAATGATATAGATTTGTAATATATAATTATCTTCACATAAATGCAAGTGTTCACTGAAAACTTTTTATTAAAAACAAAAAACTTGTGTTCTTTTTCAGCGGATCATCAACTAGAAGATACAAGTTAATTTCCTCTCAATATCGTTCATACAACAATCGTTTGATCAAATGATAAGAAAAATAATAAAAATATATAGTAATAGTAACAATAATGTATATGCATGGTTTATGATTCTCTTAAAATTAAAATTTGATCTCTCTCTCACACACAAAAAAAAAAAAAAAAAAATAATAATAATAATAAGAAAATCACACAGTGAGTCGTGAAGAATCTTTTCAAGTTAATGAATGAAGCATATACAAATTAATCAAATTATGATGATTAATGAGCCATTAATTTGTCAATGCTATCACATATATTATTCTATATTAGATGCCATGACTCGATCCTTACATGAAGATCGACTTGGACAAAATGGTTTTTTTTTTTTCCCACGTGTTTGTAGACACACATATTTGGCTTTTCAGGGTGTAGAAGGCCAAGTGACCCCTTAGGGTTTCTTAGAGATATTAGATATATATAGAAATGCGTATATAGAAGAAACAATTAATATGGAAAAAAAGTGCTAATTAGGGTTTATGAGTTTGTCATCATGAGTTGGACAATAAGGAATATTCTTCCCAAAATATATAAAATAAAAAAGAACTCAAGACCAAAACGATTATAATTAATATTTAATATTAATACAGATTTCCCAGGTCGGAGACACGTGCGTATACATAATATATGCGTGCACATATTATATATAGGACATCGCCATACAACGTGAATTTTACGAGAATCTTGGATTGATCTTGTCTCTTTCGTATTCTTTGGCTTAATGGTCATTATGTCTAGTATAAATTCTTGTTTTTAATTTATAGTCATATACTCATATATATATATATATATATATATATATATATATATATAACATGATTTCCTATTATTCTGTCTTTTAATTTGTACGTGTAACTCTCATACAGTCATACCATTCCTTTAAGACTATATATGTGTGTGTATAAAATCAATACTATATCTGTATGTGTATACACACACTGGCATATTGTTGACAAACTGTGTGTGTGTGTCAATTCCATGACTTGCTGTTAAAAAAAAAATCATGACTTGTTGTGAAAGATAAGTAGTGAATCATTACTTCAATAATCAACCTTAAGATGATTAACACGAGGGGCTAAATATATAATCCTTTTCTTTTTTTAATGAAATCCTAGCAAATCAGGATAAATATAAATAAAAAAAATTCCTGAACAGTAGGGAAGCCTCCCATTAGTGTTCGTCAATAAATGAAACCCCATGTGGTTGAGGTTTCGTTGTCATTCTTGACGAAGACACAACAATTAATTATTTACAAATTATAATATATGTGTGTGTAATATATATATATATATATATATATATATATATATATATATATATATGTGTGTGTGTGTGTGTGTGTGTGTGTGTGTGATATTTTTATTACCATTTTTTGTTACTACCAATGTTACTATTACTTTTCCACCGTTAGATCAGAATCTTAATAGGAGAGAGAAATGATAAAGATAGATAAAATTCTGATCTAATGGTGAAAAAGTAGTAGTAACAAAAAATGGTAGTAAGAATATCTTATCTCATATATATATATATATATAGAGAGAGAGAGAGAGCACTACGTAGAAGCATCGAATCTTTGCATAGTATTAATAAAAATTGAAAAACCAAGATTTTCATCAGCCTACACAAGGACTTCAATCCAGATACATGTATTAATTATTAATTTATGTCTTAATTATCTTATTTGCCAAGGCTGCGTGGAAACAAAAGGGAAAATTAAAATAAAGGAACTGGAGAAAATCATATTTATTATAAAAAATCATAAAAATTATAACTACTTATAAAGTCTAATCATCACAATATAAATTTTAAAATTATTAAATTTTCCCTAACTAGACTTCTTCAATTATCTCTTGTATCCATAATTTAAAAATAACTAAAATCAAAATTAAAGCCGCCCATCGTTATCATATCTTTTTTTCACCAAGTTTCATATTCATGCAATTAATGCATTATTTAATTAACAACAATTAAACTCATATTTTTCTAATGTTTTTAACCAATTTTCATATTCATTTAATTATTTAGATATAGTAAATTATTTAATTTTATTAAAATTAAATGAATTTTCTTAACACACATAAATTTTCTTAAAAAATGAAATAAATTGGATAAACTTTCTTGGTATAACATATAAAATAAATTATCAAAGACCTAGAGTTTTCTTAAAATTATATATATATTTTTTATTTTTAATTAAAATTTTTGTTGATTTTTAAAAAATTATAATTTTGTTACAAAAATTAAAAAGTGTGTAATTTTTTTCTATAGATATCTATGCAAGTTTTCAAAAATGAAAATTGAGAAGACTTTTGTTTAATTAAATAAAATTTAGAATTTTCTCTTATTTTTAAAAATATAATATAGGAGAGAATGTAGGAGGAAATGCAAAAGATATTATTAAGGACATTTTAATATTTTTATTTTTGTATTTTTGTACTCAGTCTTTCTAAATAATTTTAATTTTTATGGTTCTTATAAATAAATATATTTTCTTGTAGATTCTTCATTCTAATTTTCCCCAAACAAAAATATAAATTAAGCCAACCCTCAAGAGTCGTTGAAAGATGAAACCTACCACCACGCATTTTATGGAAATTAAAGAACCTATTATAAATACTCAGTACCAACCATATTCATAACATGAATTAGCACTGTCATTTTAATGGTACTATTTCATTCCAAATATGTCTTCTTTATCGCAAAATTTGTGTTCTAAAATTGGGCATCTAGGGAAAAAAATAAAGATATGAAAATGAAAATTATTATCAATATGAGAAATTTGTTGTTGAATCTATGACTAAATAATTATTACGACTGCATAACCAAAGTTTGAACCATGATACTGTACTATTGATTAAGTTGTATTCAAACGGACAGTGTTGCCTTTAAATTTTTATGTAACAAAAAATATGTAGTTTTCAAATCACCAATTTATTGTTAAAAAAAATCACCAATTTAATATTTCTTTTTTATTGAGAAATTTTCCAATAATAAAACTTATCCTTCCCAAATATAGAATTCAAATTATGCCCTTGCAAAAAAAATAAAAAATAAAAAAAAATAAAAATAAAGAAAGAAACACAGCCACACACGCGGAATCGATATGTGGCTGCAAATTCTATGGGAATATGCCTTTTAATTTAGATGGTACCATTTTGCCAACTTGTTCAAGTGCTTTTAAAAAAAAATTAATGAAATTTTGTAAATTGTGCTTTGAAAGAAAAACAAAATATTCTAGCTACTTTTGAATCATAGTGCACTTCATGGAATAATAATATCATACTACCTTGGATTTTCAATATAAGATAGTTAACTTAATTAAGAAAACTAAATAAGTTATTTTATCATATTATATATTATATATGATTAAATTATGGGTTTAATATTTCTGCCTTTGCTGCAAAAACATTTTTTTTGTCTCACTTAAATAAAATTGAGTGGGTCACATTATAAAGAGAAGAGAGAGAAAAAATTAGTAAAACCCACTCACTTTTATGTAAGTAAGGCAGAAAAAATGTTTCTGCAGCAAAGACAGAAACATTAAACCATTAAATTATATATAAGTTTATATGGCTTTGGTTTTCTCATGTTACATGAGAAAAAAAAGTTTCCTACACACATATGAAATGGTGAGACCCACATATACATATATTAATTCATATATGTATATGTGGGTCCTACTATTTCATATGTGTGTGATATGAGAAAATGATTTTCCTACAATATGAAAAAATGTTTTCCCAAATTTATAAGTCAGAAAAATTAGTTTAGAGAAAAAACAATAAATATAAGTATTCTAAAAATGATTTGATTATTTTTTTTAATCTTCCCAAAAAAAACACATTAGCTGTTATATTTAGGATATAAGGTAATATATATTTTTATGTAGGTGCCTTGATATTTTGTGAAACTCTCACCCTACCCCTAATTGTAACCTTAATAGTATGGATTTTGAATTTTAATGAGAGATCCTATCACATGGCTTCTTATGAATTATGATATATGTCCCCACAAACGGGTCACTCCCTAATTAATGAGCACATTTATTTAGATTTTTCCATTGATTATAAACTTAAATTTGAAGAATATATAATTTAATTCCCTGTATGTTTGGTATAGAGGGGAGGGAGGAAAATTTTTAATGAGCTTGATTTTAAGAAAAAAAAATGGAGAATTGAGGTTAAGAACTTATAATTAATTTTATATATTTTTAATTAAAATTTTAAAATTCCACTTCTCTATTTCTTTTAAATTGAACTCATTGAAATTTCTCCCCTCTCCATTTCCCATTCCTGGCACCAAACAGACCCTAAAATAAGCTACTCGTATCACACGCAACAGGAACAAAGTATCTCGGCATGTGTTGGGCCTGTAGGCTTGGCCGGTTAGGCTTATCCTGGTATTTAGTGGGCCTATAATCCTTTTAGCCCAATACCACTGAGCAACCCTTTTATAGACAACATCATCGAAGTCGCTTCTTTTCAACACTAGCAATAAGCATATTAGGCCTTCATGGTGTGGAAAACAGCACCCCTTCTTCCCAAGTTCAAATTCCAATACTAGCAACTAGCAAGTAGAACCACGAGAAAGATGCACGCAATAATGGTATACTTTATTTTTGTTAAAAAAAAACACAAATATACGGAGGGAAAAAGTCATTTTTGCCCTCAACTTAAAATTAAAAAAAAACAGAAGGCGAGGTGGAAATAGGTCAGGGCCCCGGCCGATTAAAAGCTTGGTCAGGCCTGACCTGTCAGGCTAAAAGGCCAGGCCAAGGCCTTTTATAAGGTCTGTTTTCACTTAACAGGCTAGGCCCAAGCTTGTTAAGAAGCCTTTTAGGCCTGTTTATGTTATTAGTATTTATTTATGTAATTTTGGCATGTTTTTAAACGGTTTAAAGTAGGTATGTTTTCAACTTGTGGCCTGTTAGCTTAATAAAATAAATAATAATAATAATATAAAGAATTTTTAAAAAAAAAAAATTAAAAAAAGGTGGCATGTTAGCTGAAATAAATAAATAAATAATAATAATCATATAATTTTTTTTAAAAAAAAACAGCAGCAGGCCACACGCCAAGTCAGGCCTATATATAGGCTAGGCTCAGACCGAAAAATAGGCCTGTAACAGGCCACATGCCAGACTCAGGCCACTATGTTGTAAAACAGGCCTGACCTGTTAAGAGTGAAACCTGAACTAGCCCGGCCTGTTTCCACTCCTACTGTAATGCCTAATGATAACAAGAACGTAATAGATATTGCATGCCTGAATCTTTGCGCAATGGAATCCTTTTTCATTTCCGTTGAAGTAACCATTACCAAATGGGGCCTGAGGTGTTAAAACAGATTGTGTGTGTGTCGTATTGTTTCCTTTTTTGGAGAACCAATGGCCTTTCAGTTACAGACAGAACAAAAACCAGAGAAGTTATAATACTGAAGATTTTTTTTTTTTAATTACGCAATAAACAGTGCCTTTGTTACATAATACTACGTATTGGACTATCAGCTAGCTATAATTATCCTCAAGATGCAGGTTTGGGCAAGAGGAAAACATTACTGTAGGCTTGAATTTGCTGATATTTCTAATGGCACTCCAGGGGTGAGTTCTAGAACCTTCGCAGCTGGCAACTCTTTCGACAAGAGCTTCTGCATAATATCTAACCATTTTCAATAATAGATGACTATTTGACATGTGTCAAAAGGAAGAAGACAATTTTTGAAAGCGATAATAACTACATAAAAAATGACAAAGCTTAAAGCTGTTCTTCATTTACACTAGTGGAAGATGCAAGAACTCCCACAAACCAATCAATGTATTAAGATTTAATTGCATCCTCGCAAGAGAACCAAATTATTATAATTCAGAAATGTGCAATGGAAGCATCAAATAAATACTATGCCATAATTTACTCATACAAAAATAGGCACACTTAAGCAGGGTTAGGTCCAAATGGGAAAATACACAGAATTTTGAATGGATTTGAAGGAAAAACTGTAGATAATTAATCAAATCTGACATTTTAATCAAATGAAAGAAAAAAAAGGTGACTTATAATAAACAATTTTTTTTTGGCCAATGAATTCTAGTGAGCTTTCTTAAATGGCTTTGCCTTGTCTCAAACTAAAGCAGTTCCTTGTTCCCAGAGCAAAAGAAGTACCTTTCCCCGTCTTTTTGAAAGGAAACCATGTTTTAACAAGTTACAGCCATTTCTAGCTTATCCCAAATCATAACATGTAGCCCATTTCACAAAAAAGCTTCTACTTTGCATGAACAAAAGAAACGATAAAGCGTTAGTGAAATAGCTCAAACCTTAAATGATTCCACTGTTCCTTCTGCCCGAACTAAGCTTGCAAGAAGCCCTTTGCTATCCAGGTCTCCATTTTTCATTGGCACAATGAACCTATAACACGTAGCAAAAAAGATTAGCCTCTCTCTCTCTCACACACACACACACAAAACACACTTAGAGGTGAGAGGACTAAGAGACAAAGCTACACGCCTGGTATGAAACTAATAGTTGATCAGAATCACCTATTTCAACTAAAGATCAAACCTGTGATACTTTTAAGTATTTCAGGCCAAAAAAGACCTAAAAATTTATATTCAACCTAACACCGTCAATGTTATTGTTTAATGGAAGGTAAAGAAAAAATCCTAATGAATGATTCAGTATTGTTATTAAATGAATTAAAAAGACCAACAGTTGGGTCAAGTGGAATAGACTTCACAGCCCATCAGCAAAGTCTTGAGCTTTCATTATTTTGTATATGAAAATTCAAGTTGTAAGAGCTCCTCCTATTTGGGCTTTAACGTAGCGCAAATCTAGATTGATAGTTCTAATTCTAACTACTGAATAATTCTCACAGAAAAGGACCCATTTACCCTTAAAAGAACAGTTGGATTATTGTCTTCTAGAAGAGGGGGAAAAAATTTACTTGGCTTGAAGCAACTTTGCTAGTTTCACGGCATCTTCCTGCCCAGAAACCAAAGTGAATTTAGGCAAAAGCTGCTTTATAACTGGTGTGATCACAATATCTACTTGTTCCTTCTCAACAAAACTCTGATTGTATACACAGTGAGGTTCATAGTAAAGAGTCAGTTGACCTTGTGAGGATTCAACAATATAACTGCAGAAAATGAATCACCCAATCACTTTACTGAAGGTATTCAAGTGAAAATATAAAGAGGTTAGATGTATGCATAAATTTGGAAGAGCAAAAACGCTCTGAAAAACTTCACCCGTTCTCAGGGCGTTGCCAAGGAGGTCCAAGAACTGGCCCTGCAGTAGCCTTAACTCTGATCCTAGAATCATTACTTGCTTCAATATCAGAGGTCTGTCCAGGTTCTAAATACGTTACCTGAAAATAACTAGGTGAGAATGTAAGCGGTCAAGAGGGATTTTGCAAACAACTCCAGTAAATCATATACAATTAATTAAGAGATAGATGAAAGTATGCTAAAAAATAAAAAAGGTAAATAGCAATAGGCAGAATTTAGGTTGGAAGTTCAACAAACAAAAAACCCAGATAAAGGGTTGGGAGGATGAAGAAACAACTAAATGATCAGAGGAAAAAAGAACCCAGAAACATTTGATGTGGTGCACAGATAGAAGGAAAATAGCACAAGACAATTCTATGTTTTTGGGAGAAACTTATCCACGAAGTAAGGTTGTTCAGATATAATAAATTGATAGCAGAAAGGGGACTGAATTAAGCCAAGAAAATTTTCGTGTTAAGTTCACAAAAGAGAATCAAATCAACAATATCATGAGATGCAATGGGGCACTAATCTCCCTTTAACTACTTTTCTAGACAGACAAAAAAAAAAGGCTTTACAGGGTAGGGAAGTAAAGAATAATTATGGTTTCTGAATAATCTAGATCTTCATTGAGCCTTAATGATAATTCATCAATAAGAACTCTCTCTGGCCATAGAAATATTAAACATCAAAATTCTACAAGGAATAGCATCGTTAACATAGCTAGTAAAATAAGCTACAGATTCCATTCCTAGAACATATTTACTTGTGTTTTCAGCACCACAAAAAGTAAAATATATCATGAATCATGAATATATAACACACTTACATTTTTGAAAAGAGGATCCAGGAATTCCTTGGCATTGGGAGTTGCTATGGTTCTAAGGTTTGGACATCTTTCCGAGAGGGGTCTTAAGGTCTTCAAATGGCAGTGATCATCGAGGCTTTGTGTGATGAGTAAACAATTGATTTCAGGAAGATCACTAAGCTGCACTATAGCATTAAATCAATTAGAGCAAGCTCAGCTAGGAAAGAAGCTTAACAAAGAAGTCGTCAGCAACCATCTAGCATTTATCAAAATATACCTGGAATTTTTTGAGAACCTTCTTAGCAGCATCATATAGCCAGGGAATTCCAAAATCCAAGTTGCCCACCAAAATTGGGTCAACCAGTATGTTTACACCGCCTACATTCCACAACCAACTATTTCCCTAAAAAAAAAAAAAGAATACTTCACCCATGTCAAATAGAACTCCAAGTTGTTAAATTCATGATATATTTAGAGCAAGATCAAGAACCAGTAATCCACCTCTAAGTATGTCAATTTGAAGACATCAGTAGCAGAGAAACTCGATCCAACTGCATTTTCTTCAGATACAACAGCAGAAATAACCCTATCCCACCTGCTCAAAAGCTGCCTGGTTATAACTTTCAAAGGTGCCTAACTATGTTATATAAAAGGCTAGGTTAGCTTTTATGGGACTGATAATGATTATCCAAAGATTTGATTGTTGATAGAATAGAATGACATCATGCATTTCATGTTGCAACCAACCTCACCTACCAAGATAAAGTTTTTTGTTGATGATGAGAATAATGTCCATGACCAAAATCTCAGCATGAACAGTTAGACTCATTTTGTTTCAATGCCAAAAACTAGCGAGAATACGATTTAAACCTAAAAAGTAGCAAGCCTATTTAGGACACTTAACATTTCAAGAAACTAAATCGTTAAATTTACAAATTAAAACAATCAAATAGACTCACAGACTAACCTTTATCGAGGCCTTTGAAGCCTTAACTGAAATTTCCGGGACATCAACGCAGATTACAGAAGAGCAAATTTCGCTTTCTTATACATAAAAAAATAGATGGAATTTGAATTTGGATATTTAAAAAAATGACTGGTACTACTGACCGTTAACATTCGTAATTTTCAGGGATTATTAGACTTATTTAGTTCCAATCTTCAATAATTGATAAACGCACGAGTTGAACTTTAAAGAATTACTTATAGTAATCTACGTGGCTAACTATAGGAGAAATTCCTAGTTTTCGAGTGGTTTAAATTAGCCTAACAACTCACGAAATCAAATTACTTGGCTGAATATAATTAAATGTAAGGAATCAGAAAGAAACACAGGCTAACCTGGAAGTCGATGACCTTAAAGCCTTCGGATTTGCACAAACCGAATCGCGAAGACTTGAGATCAAAGGGGTAGATGGGGAAAAGGTGGTGGAGGGTCTTGTGGAGTGAAATGGTGTGCTCAAATGAAGCGAATTGCAGTGTATAGTGGAAGCCATAGCTGCTAACTAGCGAAGATTAAGAGCCACTGTCAATTCAGTGTTGAGTTAACTCATGCAAACATTTATATCTGAATATCAATGAGCCACTTGTCTCATTCAGACCCGCTATTTTCTGGAGACGCAGTGTTGAGTTGGCTCCCTCTAACGGATTTGGCTTATGTCCTCATGTGCGCGCCGTTTTGGCACAAAAATCCTTACACCTGATTTTTTTTTTTTTTAAAAAAAGAAAAATAGGGTAATAAAAATAATTTAGGATACTAAACCGTATTGAAAAAATTCTTTAAGATCTTGAAAAATTATTTTCGCCTCTTGAAAAAATATTTCAGTATACTAACTAGTACTAAAAGGATATTTCATGATATTGGAAAAATAATTTACGATCTTAAAAAATTATTTTAAGATATTAAAAAAATAATTCAAGTATTGAATGCTACCAAAAATATATTTTAGGATATTTTTTCAAAATCCTAAAATAATTTTTAAGATCATAAATTATTTTTTTAATATTATTCAATATTTTAAAGTATCATTTTAGTACTAGTTAATTCTCTGAAATATTTTTTTAAAATCTTAAAATATTATTTTAAGATTCTAAAATAATTTTTTAAGATCATGAAGATTTTTTTTAGTATTATTTAGTATCCTAAATTATCTTTTTACCATCCAAAAGTCTGATTTTTTTTTTCTTTTTTAAAAAGATCAGGTGTGAGGATTTTTACGGTAAAATAACGCGTTTAATGCAACGGATGCAACCGACGTGAGGTTGCAAAAGACATAAGCCAAATCCGCCTCTAATCTGGGGGATATTATCAATTCTCATTGCTTCATTATATAACTAACAAGTAAAATTACCAATAAGTCTCATTAAAAAAAGTTAAAACAGATAGATAGGTCCTACATTTTGATTTTATACTAATAGGAGTCAAAGAATTTAATAGGAAAAACTGGGGAAAATCCCAACAAATCGTTGTCTAAAGTTTTAGAACGCCTTTGAGAGATCTATATCCCTATTTTTTTTAAAAAAAATTAACATTTATAAATTTGACTTATAAATATTAATTTGACTTGTAAATATTAAATTTCTTGCACCTTCTCATGTTAGGGTTGTGCATGAAGCCCAAGAGTCCAACACGTCCAATAAAAAAACCGTCTGGCCCAACCCAAAAAGAAGCAGTCTGAAAAAATTGGACATAATTAGGTTGGACATTTTTCAGGCACAGCCGGGTATCAAGGCGCCTTACCCGGTAAGTATATATATTATTATATTTATATTAAATATTTTTTATCTAATAGTTTATATACTTATATTATATATTTACTAATACTCTAAAAAATACATTGATCATTAGTTTGTAAGTAAGCTTTAATTCATATATTTATTATATAACAATTACTTACATTTCATTATATTAAATATTTACTAATACTCTATACTTACCTTATTTTTTATATAATGGTTTATATACTTATATTACTAAGAGCCTACAATTACTTGATACTTATTCATGTAATCATAGGCTTTCTTTTTTGCAATTCCATATGCTCAATCCTTTTGACAGTTTGAGATCTTGATGCAACCACTTGGAGTTTTGGATGACTAAAAGGTTTTAATTACAATTTTTTGATGTATTGTATTTAGTGGATTATGGATGTTGTTAATTTTGCACGTATGAGTATCTGATTATTTGTTAAAATATATAGTAATATTTTTAATTTCAAGACTCAAGTTATAGACTTATTTTGGAATATTTTAAAATGTAGAATTATGGATTACATTTCTCGTTTACAGTATTGTTTATCATGTATGATTGAAGTTGCTTTTTTCCACATAGAGTATGGCAGAGTATCATTATTTGGGCAAGAAAGCCCGCCCACCCAGCCTAATAATGCTTTGCTCAAAAATATTTAGGCTTCTATCAGCAAGGTTGAGCACCAAATTGCATTTCATTGTCTAATAATCCTTCAAGTAGGGTATTGGGTAAGGGCCTCACCCTGCCCAGCCTTGTCAATGCACACCCCTAGTTAAAATATATCCATCATACTGAAGTATTTTTCTAGGTCTACTAGCACACTAAAGTATTTTTTTGGTGCACCTAGCCCCCAGAAGTAATTTTTTTTGTACTTCTAGTATTATAAACTATATTTTAGTGCATCCAACTATGTAAAGTATTTTTTAGGTGTATTCAACACGTTAAGTTATCTAATTGTTGAGTGCTAATTTGAGTAAAAAAAAAGTACTTTAGGGTAATTGATGCCTCTGAAAAAATGTTTTAGAATATTAGGTACATTACAAAATACTTTAGGGTAATAGATGCACTCCTTTTAATTTTTTATTTTTAAATCTGAATCATGTGAACAATTTTTCTTGAGAAAAGACTTGTAAGGTCATGGGTTGTTTCCCTTTAATTTCGGGTTTAGCCATCTTTGATGGTTAAATAATTTTTTTTTTTTTTTTTTTTAAAAAAAGAAGTGTTCCCCCATTCCCTTCGTTTTCTATTTATAACAAAAAATTATCTACTTCCTCCAATCCAAATCCATAATAAACAGTGGAATTACGGTTAATCTATTAAATTTTTCTTAAATTGAATTTTTTTGCAACCTTTTCCAATTGAAATGTCTCACATCTCTCTTCTTTCTCTATGTTCAATGTGTATCACCATTAAAAAAGATTAAAATTGAAAAATGATCATCAACAATTTATTTGATAATTTATATTATATACCAAGAATTTCTTTTAGAAAGAGGTTTACATTTCTTAATTAAACCATAAAAAATTGTTTTTGAACTGATCACACTATTTTTATTTAGGGGAATTATTATGAGGTTTCAAAAAGAGACTTAATTATCAAGAAGTCCCTATGTTAAGTGAGATGTTATACTTTATTACACTCAAACTTGTTGGACTTCTTAGTAATTAAGTCTCTTCCTAATAACATTATAATAATTCCCCTTTTTGTTTGTATCCATTTTTTTAAAAAAACCGCAATTAATTTGTATGCACATACGTCTTAAGCACTGAGAAATGGAGAAAAATGAATAAATATGCAAGAAATATTTATAAAATATGCATGGAGGCATATACTCTTAAGTAATAAATTATAAAATATAAAATAAGTGTGTGTTGGTGTATTGGATGAAAATAATGGAATGTTCATGGATATTAGTTTTTTAATATATATTATTTTGCTGGGATTTAAACATTCTCTTTTATTATCATGTAAAATTACGCTTTAAAATGCAGGTTTATTGCAGATAGCCAGAAAAAAAGTATACATAATTCATCATTTAAGGAATATAAGGAACTTTCACCTTCTAAATTCAAGGAACCTTATGAGAAAACATTTTAAGAAACATCATATTCTTTTATGACCTGTTTGGCAAGGCATACAACAGAGCTAATAATTTATACAACTTTCCTCTACTTTATTATCCATCACCTCTTAAAAGAAAGGTGTCTCTCCCATCTTTTGGGACTATAAGGTATGAGGTTGACAATTTTGTTACCTTGGGGTAATGGCAACTCATTTTCTAAAGGGATCTTCTCACGCCACACAAAATCATTCTCGCGTTCAAATTTTTGGAGCATCTCAGAAGCATCAAGAATTTCCTTCTCAATCACTGGCTTCCAATTCGCTTCGCCACGTATTTTCTTTCTGACTTTGCTCAGCTCAGATTGAAGAACTCCGATCGCCGCCCCTATTTGACTGGAAGCCTTCAGGCTCTCCGCTTGGTACCTGTGACCTCTCAGGGCATGTAGTGATTTGCAGCATTGCATAAATTCCTGCATAAAAGAAAGCCTACCAGTGAGAAAATGAAGGGAAAAAAAATATTGTCATGGTCATAACATAAGTGTAATCCTCTTTATTATAGCCTCTTCTAAGAAGACGACTAAGTTTCTAGGGGTAGGGGATTAAATGAATAAATGAAGGGATACAAGAAAATACAAAAATAATTACATAAATTCTGTGGCGCAATTCATTTAGATTTGGACAAAACTTAGGTCAAGTTTATTAGAACTATTACATCCATCGCTTCATTCAGATTCTGCCGTTGTGTTCTTTTTCCCATCAGCATTTAACCCCAAAAGTCCATGTAGTAAAAATAGGACACATGCCAGAATTTGATTGGAACAAGGGACCTAATGATCTAAGAAACTTAATTGACCTAAGTGTTGTCTCTTAGATTTCATAGATAAAAGAAGAAACTTTAAATTCAAGAGAAAAATATGAGTGAAGTAGGGCATACAGGATGCTCTCTGGAAGAACTAAACACATGGTTCCATCTGCTCTTACCAACTGAGGAAACTCATTTGGATAAGGACTAAAGACTCAGATTTAGCTGAAAGTAAAATATATGCAGTGAAGTAGATTAAGGAAGTGACACATATTTACACCGATATGGAAGAAAAGACAGGCTAACAGATAAAATGTGTAACAATACCATTAAGTTTGGTGCAATGTCTTTCCCCTCTCTGATATAAGTCTCTAAAACCCCACTTGCTTCCTCAAGAAACAGTGCAACACCATGATGCAACTTTGCTAAAAGACTTGGAGAATTACCGTTCTCTTCAGCTTTCCTTGTCGTTACTGCCTATATTATATATTTATATCACATTATCAGCTATCACAATAAAAGTTTTCCACCTTCATCAAATGGGAAATTTAATATAAAATACGGTAGAAAATAAGTTAAAGCATACATTTAATCCTTAAGTTTACATCAAGTTTTAGTTTAGTTCCTCAAGTTTAAAAAGTGCATTTTTAATCCTTTAATCATAACACTGTCAGTTTCATTTAACGAAAAATATTGATTTATCAAATTTAAAAGGTGATTCTGCAATTTTGTCAGCATTTAATTGTAGAATCACTGTTTATATTTGTCAAGTCAGCATTTTCCGTTAAATGAAACTAACGGTGTTAACGCTAAAAGACTAAAATGCATTTTTAAAAGTTAATGGATTAAATGTATATTTTAGCTTATAAAATAATATAACTAACCAAGTTTCAAGATATGACTGAGCAATTTGTAATGTAGAAATAACAAAAAGTAGCAGCAATAACACCAACCTGTGCTTCAGCCAAACAAACAAGGCTCATAACAGTGGAGACAGAAGCAAGAGCTTCTGGTGGAATTTCTGGTGCCCACTCAGACTTTAAGTGGGGAAGGACATTAAGTGCCAGGTGATGATAAATTCCAGCAGCTTCTCTAAATGTGGTGGCACATTGAACCAAATCTATTAAAATAACAAACACAGTATACATAAATGTAATCAATGGAACAAGTAAGATCATGGAAGGAATATGGAATCTTAATGCATACCTGCTGATAAAACTTCTAAAGCCCTCTCCCTTAGGATTGCACCATAAAGAAAAAGGATCATACCGAGCTCGAATCGCAAATGGTCAATCTGGAAAAACTTTGTACTCATAAAGAAGTAAGATGGGCTTAGAGCACTACTCCAGCGTATCTTAAGAGAGGAGTCCCATTGATGAGATCGGTGATTGCTGTTTTCTTCATTATGTAAAACTAGATTTTCCAATAATGGGAGATACTGTGTAATTCTGTGAAGATCCTGATACAGACCAAAATAAAATGTGTAAATGGCCTTCACACGGAATGGAAAGAATCCATCAATATTCCTAGAAATACAGAATTGTGGCAAATACTAGTCATTTCAATTTTGTCAAAAGCCTCAACATTTCTGATCAGGTAAATGATCTCATACCGTGCCATTTACAAAAACTAAAAGATTTACAAAAACAAGAGTTCCAATTCCATAAGGTCATTCCTGAAGATATTATTAATCAAAAATTATATTCAAAGGCATTCATACCTCAAAACAATAAAAAAAATGGGTCAAGGTGCAAAAATAGTAATAATGCTTTGCCGTTTGAGCACTCAATAGGATCAACATTTGATAGATGCAAAAGAAGCTATACTCAATTAAAAATGTGGCAATTTTAGGACTCCCGTTAACTAGGCTTAATGTCCGTCACTTTTTCGCACTGTGAGTCCCAGTGTCCCACAATACTTCCAGCAGGCACTTGACTGGTTTATACATGGCAAACCAGCTAGAAGTTTTGTGGGACCCACAACGTGAAAAAGTGATAGGCATTAAGCCTAGTTACTAGGAGTTCTAAAATTGCCACCTTTTTAAATGATTATAGTTACTTTTGCACCTATCAAATGTTAATTCTATTAGGTGTTCGAAGTGCAAAACATTATTACTATTTTTGTACCTTCACCCTAAAAAAATTTACAAAACTAATTTGTTTACCTTTACCACAAATGTTTATGTAAAATTTTATTTTGAGGAGAGTGTAATTTGCATATATTATGACTTAAAAATAAGTTGGAATCAAGAATTCAAGATTATAATCATTTTTGTAATATGCTAATTAGAACATTCCTTACAGAAAGAACGTGAAGTTACCTGTTCAAGACGAGATACCAAACCCCCAGACATTTCTCTTGCTATAGCTTCAGTAATGAAGCTGCTCTCATTAATAGACTCTTCAATTGCTCTTCGTCTTGAGCTTAACTCCTTAAGCTGCTCAAGTGTAGCAGAATCACATGCAACATATACATCCTCAAACACAATCTGTCATCATGAAAATCTGTAGTGAGTGCCATTGTGCCAGAAATTATCATGAAGATGCCGATTCTATTACTGATAAAGATAGTGTAAACTGGTAGGTAAACAATAACTAATTTCCAATGCAACAGAATATATAGACTAAAGAACTAATGCAAGTAAACACTTTAAACCTTCAATATCAAGCATAAAAAACAATGCCAATAACTTCAACTTAAGGAATAGATCTGTCCTTTCCTAAGCAATGGTTGTTTTGGAGAATAGAAGTCAAAATATGACAAGAGAGAGTATAATTAATTTTTTAAGTATATGAAGTTGTCAATTATTCTTTAAAATCAGGAGTTTAATCTAAAGCTTCTTTTAAGGGAGAGCAATTTGTCTGGACGCAGCTCCCTGTAGGATTACAACATAACAATAACGATTAGGTTCTTAAGCCCAAAATAGCTATTTCCCCTGATATATGTATCATTCCAATGAATAGTTCAGAAACAATTCCATGTCCTTTTCAAAATCCAGCTGCTGCTGCTCTGCAGAATAAACAGTTTGGTGTATATGGAGAACACAGCTTGTGCCCTTGATCATTGGACGACTTTCTTACTGCAAGGTATACAGGTTTATAAAGGAAAACAGTACTAAAGCACTGTGGTAATGTACAAGTTTCTCAATATCAAGATACATTTAAGTTAGGAAGGATTTTTATGAATCTTTTAGGAGGTTTTCACGAGTTTGGAAATTTTATAGGAAAGGAATTAAAGGATATTTTTCAAATCTTCAGTTTGGCGTTCTGCTACTTTTTTCCCCCACTTTAACCTTTGATAGATTTGATTTGAAGTCTTCATAATTTACTGTGCTCCTCTGTTTTTGGATTTTCATTGGAGGATACTGGTCCCCTATTTTGTAACTCCTTTCTCACCTTCTATTCTTTCTTCAACGGAAAAAAATAGAATACAGACAAAGTTTTGGATTTGACATACAAGGAAAAAGTAATATATCAGAAACTCATTCTATCAGTACAGACGCACTCTATGAGACCATGCAAATTCTCACACTTCTTTTTCATACTTATAGGCTATATAAAGAGACGTTAATCAGAGGCATTTCAACTCATGCCTGTAGGCACATGTTAAGAGATGGCATTTCAACTGCTGATCAGTTAGCTAAATTATCAAATGAACTCCAAGGAAGTTATTGCATCTTTATCCAACCACTATATAAAGGTTGACAAGGGAAGCAAAATCTGATCTGTTGTAGTATATGAGATTTCTCTAGGTTAATTTCAGCTATTATTGAAAAAAAGAAAAAACAGAGAGAGAGAAACATTAATCCCACTAAAAGGCACTTGCAAGTAAACGCTGACGTTATCGAAGCTTAAAACTGTGAATTGTTTTCGCCCTACTTTATCAATAACACGATCCCAGAAAAGACTATGCTATTTTCCTTTTGATCAAAGAAAAAAGACAAAACTTACCATATGCAAGTGAAAATTTCGCTACAGACAAGAACAGTCTAAACTCCACAATGAGCAGTAGTAGTACCTTCTTAGTCTTTAACTTAGCCGGCTGTCCAAAATGCAGCAGCATCTTTATTCTTTAAACACGTTCAGAATCAGTTCCTCACACAAACAATAATACCCAGACCACTTGAATTTAGTCTGCCCTCACGAATACTAAGAACACCCGAATTCGTAAAAGCCCTCAAATTCCCAATTTACAGCTCACTACACAAATAGTCTTCAGAGACCCGAATTCAATTATGGGATTCGGTACTCCACTTCGAGCCCTACTGAAATAATATCAGGCTTCTGATAGATCGCATTAATATATCAGAAGAGTGTGTGGGGATGATTGGGGATATGGGACCCTTCTCTCGTCTCCGTGTATAATGTGAATTCTAGTTCTGGATTTCCGCAGTCGCTATCATTATCATTATTAGTATATTATTATTATTATTGAGATAAATAATCTTGGGTAATTTCGATAAGCCTTCTTCTTCCTTGCGTTTCCTTCGCCAGCAAGGTTTCAAGGAGGCGCGGGACAACATCGTTGTCGTTGCCGGACCCTCCTCGTGTGGGCCCCACCTATGTTTTGGGCCTTTTGACTTGGTCTCTTCACACGGAAAGGTGATCGGATCCAGGCTCACATCTTGGAGTTGGTGAAGAAAAACTATATTGATATAAATCGAGACAAAATTCTGTTTAAACTAATCTAAGCAGGTAAAGTTAGATTTAAAATTTTTGGGTACAAAGATGACGCGGATGAGATGTGTACTGTCATCTTAATATATTTAGTCAACTAACGGTCAAAATTAATTAAGTTAACAACTAAGATAAAATTGCTACATTTATTCGCGGCAATATTGCCGCAAAAAACTTTCTCGGGTAAAATTGCCCCTTAACCCAGGGTGATTTGATATTATCCGTCTTATTTATTAGAGTTATTGAAATTAAAATTTGAATAAAATTATTTAACTTGTATTCCCTTTTACTTTTCTTAAAAATTAGGCTTGGAAATTTTAAAATAAAAATTAAATATTATTTTAAAACTAAAAGCCCATTTGGCTCGCCACTCCCATTGCCACTACCTCCTTCTCCACCGCCGTCACCGCTACTACCTCCTCCTCCATTGTTTTAGTTGTCACCACTTGCTATCAACTCTGCCACATCATTGTTATTGTCGCCTCTACCATCACAACAATCAACATCAGACAATTGACGGCGAGATAGCATGATGATTATTATGAGGCAATGCAATAACTCTTAATTATTTTTTCTACAAATATTATATTAAAGGTAAAATATACTTTGTAATATTAATTTGAAATAATTATTAAAAAAAAAACTTATTGCACCTTGGTTAAAAATCAAACCAAACACTAACCCTATAATTAATATTGCATAACCCTATAATTAATATTGCATAGCATTGCATTGTATTACACTGCAGTATGTAATAATCGAACCAAACAGGCCCTAATACTGATTTCCCAAGATGATAACCAAATTTGGATCATGATAAGAGCCAAAAACGCTTATCTAGTATTTGAATAATTTTTAATCTTATTCTAATTTTATGTAATTTTAAATTGTTTTATTTTAAAATAAATTGAATAAAAAGTAGTAAATATGAATAGATATCCATCTTGTTTTAAAAATGTGATGAAAATTTTAAATTATACAAATTAAATTTGAAATTTGAATAAATTTTAAATTGTGAAATTTAGAAAATCCAAATACTATCACAAAAATAAACACAACATCCTTATTCTTTTTCTCCCATGCATATCCCTATTTCTTAAATTAAATAAAAAATTTTGCCTTGTTTCATTCTGTTTTTAGTTTTTATGTTCTTATAATAGTTTTACAAAGTGGTTTTTTTAAAACAATTTGGGAAGAAAAAATATGTTTAAATGATTTTTTAGATGAGACAAAACTCTTCTCACATTCTTATCTTGAAAATTATAAAACCACTTTTAAAAAATTAAAACAACCCAACACTAGAGAGTGAAGCCCTAACAAGTTTGAATTCGAAATGTCTCAAGCTCAAATAGTCAAATGACTAAATAAAGATAGATTTGTTCTTCTTTTTTTGCCCAATTTTTTTTTTAAAAATCACTTTTACATAATTAAAAAAGAAAAAAACATATGAAATTTATTTTTATTTAATTATTTTTTCATGCAGATTCATGCTTTTTTTTTAATATAAAACACTTATTTAAAAATAATTACAATTTTTTTTAAACCTTTTTCTAAAACAAAATCTTGTTTTGAAAGTAGGAAGATCAAACAACATTCATATCTCATTCAACTATTCCATGGCCTTTTTTTTTTTTTTTTTTTTTTGCCCACAAACTATTCTATGGCCTTTGACTTAGATCGACCAAATAAATAAGGAAAGGATATTTCATAGCAATTGGGGTTACAATGTCACGAATAATTATTTCTTAGTCCTGTCGGACAAATAATGTTAATAAACGGAACAAAGAATATATCCTTTCATCTGTGGGTGGGGTGATTAGTTTTTAATTTTGAAATATAAATAAGGGACAATTATTTATGTTAATAGATGGCTCGAAACTTTTATTCCACTGCTTTTAATTAAATAATCTTAGCGTTATTTGGCAAATTAAAATTTTCAGAATCACTGCCTTCTTTAACATACACACATGAAAATTGAGGAATTTATAAGTATACTTGAGAATATATCATACTATGGAAGAGCAAAGAGGTATATAATCAATTATTTGTATAATAAGTTGTTTAAATATTTTCATTGGCAATCCAAAACAAATATATGTACTTGGAATCACGCAACATAGGGTTTACGATTATTTTATATTGGAGAGAAAACTTTATATATTTAATATGTCAAATTGGTTTTGCTCTTCGGTGAGACAGGACATTATATTAAGAATTTAAGACGGCTTTGTTTAATTATGTTGCTAGCTTATAATAAGGTTGAATGTCTTATAGCTCTATAGGTTTTATTTTTTTTCCCCTCAATATCAATTGACAATTAGAGTCCTTTTAATACAATTAATAAAATTGATTGGTTTTATTAAAAATAAAACTATTAGTAGATGATAACTTGATATTCCCATGTCCTAGAGAGTTAAATAGAATATTATTTATTTTTTTTGTGGGGAGCATATAGTATCTTGGAATACTTCCTTTTAACTCGGAGAATTTATTGGCAAACTAATCTCGATTGAGCCGGGCAGAACTACAAGAAAGGCAAATATAGTTCCTTTTATGTAGGAGTTAGATAACTAATTTGCATAGTTTAAGATAATTAATTAAGTGTTGTTTGTAGCATAACAAAATGTATTGATCTTTTCTTTTTTTAAAATATCACATTTAATCATTTGTATTAGAAGTTGCACAATTAGAGTAAATTAACCCCTTTAATATATGTAATCAATAGGAATAGTTTGAGAAAAATTTACTACCTCATATCATTAATATAAAAGCCAGTTGGAGGTGAGATTATATTTGATACAAAATATAATATTGTAGTCATCTTGTTTATCATATTCCCGAATTACTTTACCTAAATTTATAACTTGATATATAATCTTATTTCTTGCACGTCTATTTTATTGAAATCAAATTACTATTTAATTATAATTACATTTATTATAATTAAATAGTAATTTATTTTATTTCTCAGTAAATACTTCAACTAATTGAGTGATTCATTTAACCCTTCAGCTAATTAACTCATTCATTCAGGACAAGCAGGAGTACCTTGTATATAAAAGTCAATTAATGTTTGGACATCAATAAGGGTTAAAAATGAAACCTCCAAATAAGGCAGCCATGAACTACAAAATTGGAGTGGTAAGTTGTTCAAATATTTGATAATAGGATTTAGAAAAAGTGCTGGATATCCGTTGATAATGTTTTTTTTTTTAAAAAAAAAAAAAACCTCTAAGAGCTACACAGCAGGGAAGAACAAAAACATCTATACTAAGGGTGATCTTTTTTTTATATACAACCATTTAAAAAAGGCAAGGAAAACAATTAGCATACATCAACAATTATTTAATTTATTCATGGATGAAATCCTAAAATCATTGTTCTCCTTGAGCAATGATTATTCATGAAATTAATCCTAAAACAAAAACTAGAGATCATGCGAACAAGCTAAGCTAAGAAACCTAAAATTGAAAACAAAGAACACATACAAGTCAACCCCTAATCCATGTTGGCTTGCTCATATATTTAACAAAAAATAACTCGATAAGAATAAGATGATCTTCTTAGACACCACCTTGCATGATCAAATCCTTGCTGTAATGCCATAATAAGCTCCTTCTAATTAATCAGGAGTCACTATATATATCTTTCTACATATGTCTCTTGGTGTTAGTACTACGAATCAGGTTTTCACCCCACATGAATGTTGCAATAATAGAACTTAATATATTTCACAAAAAACGTGACAAGGTTTGAATATACTCCGTACATATTTTTTCCTTTTTTTTGTATACAACTACGCTATACATACCTTTTATATATAAAGACCTTTTGCATCATAATAATTAATGCCTATTCTAACAACTTGGATACATCACCTATCCTTTTCAACCGAAACAGTCTTTCTTTTCTTTTTCTCTCTTTTCGGGTGTGTGTGTGTGTATCTCTACCATCTTTCTTTGTAAAGTTTGTGTCCCTGGCCTGATATGTCTACGTGCACTTGTCAAACATCATGCATGCATGAAGGTAGTTGACCGGTTTATCAGTTGCAGGGAAGTTGAAATAGCAAGGATCACTTTCTGTATAACGCCATCTTACTAACTAAGCTGTGATTGAAATTTGCCGAATAAAATTGATCAAACCCTTAAAGGCTCGCAGGTGGAAGTAGTAGTGATGGTGCAACAACCAGATGACGAAGACGACATGGCCTCAACATAGCAACATTTTACTACAAAGTTTGGTCATCTCCATGTAAGATTCACAACTCTTTGATGTGTGATTATTATGTCTCCTCATCAGTTTCATTCTAACATGTTCTGGTAATCTCAACGTATACTTATCTTCTTTATTATTCTCCTTCTTATCGTCATCGTCGCCTTTTATCACCACTATAGAATGACCCGTTGAATGTGACTTTGACAATCTCTTCTCTTCATCTCCTTCCCCTGAAACACCTTCTTCTTCTTCTTCTTCATCCTCCTCTTCTCTTCTCCCTGAAACCCATTCTTCTTCTTCTCCGTCTTCTTCCCTTACATTGATACGTGTCTCGTTGTCGTTGTGGTCGGGATTATTCTCTGTTATTATTGTCTGATTTTGATCTTGATGTTTTTCCTTTGACGAGGAATCAAGATCTGTTCGACAAATAGGGCATGTCTTGTGAGATTCAAGCCATAGGTCGATACATTCTTGGTGAAAAACATGGCAGCAAAAGGTTATTAGGCGAAGGAAGCTATCTTCCTCGAATTCCAACAAGCAAATCGCACATTCTAGGCTGTAGCTTTTGTTATTGTTGTTCTTTTTTTGGAACTCCTTCACGGAGGCGTAGGGGAAGGTGGGAAAGATTTGGAGCAGTGCAGGGTTGATGCCGGGGATCGGAGACGCGGTGTTGGCTTCATGGTTAGGGGAATAGATCTGGCGGAGGAGGTTGTTGACGGTGGGACGACGGAAGGCCCGGGTGTAGATGCAATTAATGACGAAACATCGGCAAAAGTAGGCTAAGAAGACACCTACGACGAGACATATGACCACGCCGAGCGCGAAAGCTACCATCACCGGCGACGTGGTGTACGCCTTCCCCGGCGGAGGAGGTGGGGAACGGAAGGTCACGCCTATTGCGAAATGAGCCATTGTTATTACTGCCATTCAATGGAGCTAAAATTTAGTCACTTGTTTTGTGAGAGCAGAGGCATTGCCTTTGGAATTGGATTTGGATTTTGTGAATGTTAAAATGAGTAGTAAATTCAATTTTGAAGTTAAGATGATTTAATAAATTTATGTAGTTAAAGACTCATCCATTGTGATCAATCTTATTGGTCCCAATTTCTAGTTTTGTATTACTGTTAAATTTAAGGGAAAATTTCACCTAGATCCTATTGTAGCTAAATAATTTCCAAAAGCCCCCCACAACAATATGAAACATCACTGTAATCTTAGCGGAGGAGTGAAATTAATTTGAAGATTGAATGGACAAAAATAACTCTCACAAAAGCCTCATTACAATATAAAAAGAGCATATTATATTATAAGATAAATGTGGTCATTTACAAGATAATTGTGCATATTTACAAAATAAATAAGTTAATTTATAAGACCAAAAATTCAAATGATAGCTCGTCGTGAATGTTAAGTTATCATATATCAACAAACACAAGCGTGAATTTACAAGATAAAAAATTGAAAATGATAACTCCTGATGAATGTTAAGTTATCATGCATATATCAACAAACACAAGTATAAATTCCAATTGTTGATCTTACAAAAGCTTAGTTTTCTTATAAATTCCTACATACATCTTATAAAAGGTCCATACTTGTCTTGTGAATTCTCGTGCCGTAAATAGTAGAAAAGTTATTGTCATTTCAATTGAATAATTTACAAATTAGTTTATTTGTCTTACAAATTCCCATAGGTGTTTTGTAAAAGGGCACACTCATCTTGTGAATTTCCTATTCACATGTAAATATCACACGTATCATTGTCATTTAAATTATTAGTCTTGTAAATAGCTTATTTGTCTTATAAATATTCACATGTGTCTTGTAAATTGGCACGATTGTCTTGTTAATAGCAAAAATATTATTATCATTTCAATTATTGGTCTTGCAAATCAACTTATATATGTTATAAACACAAATAATTGTCACGTAAATGAGCACATGCGTCTTGTACTTGCTATCTTGTCTTGTAAATAGTACAAGTTGTTGTTATTTCAATTATTGGTCTTTGCAAATCAGCTTATTAGTGTTTTGTAAATACGCATAATTGTTTTGTAAATGGGTACATGTGTCTTGTAATTGTCATCTTGTCTTGTAAATAACACAAGTTATCGTCATTTTAATTATTGGTCTTGTAAATCAACTTATTTATCTTGTATTTATGCCCGATTATCTTGTAAATGAGCACATTTATCTTTTAATATGTGCTTGTTACATTGTATGCCATCACTCGGTGCATAGCATAGGACACTTGTCAGGGCCCTTTCTTCAATTTTTTTGTTAACCAGGATCATTGGAGTTGTGGGACATGTGACCTCTCCTTAGTTGTGCTGTGTTTTTTCAAGAGAGGGATATAGTCTAGACTTAAGCTGTACACCTGTAGCCAGGTGTATCTTAAAAACTGGTGAGCTTGGGACAATCTAGTTAAATTGATATGTTTCTGTTGGACTATGTGTTAGCCTATGACTCCAGTCAACAGTAAAAGGATGGACGGTGATATAAAGGTAGTTGTATATTACATATTGCAGCATTGTGTATTACATGTCATGGATAAGAAATGGGTTGTTTACTTTATTGATAATTAACTTGAAATCATTTTATATGAAGATCATGATATACATAAATATATATGTAATCAGTTCCTTCTTTTTATCGTATGTGGTTTGATTGTGCACAATATAAGCTTTCAGTAGTTACTATGACGCTTGGAAGGCTCCTTTGTGCTCCTTGAGCAAATGTTATGTCATTTTATATGCCACGACGCTCAGACTTTCACATTTTAGTGTTGTTCACCGAAATATTTTGAGGATTAATTTGACACTTTAGGGTGAGTTTTTATATGAACTATATATGTAATTGGGTAAATGTGCAATTTTACATATAACTTTTACCCCGATGAGTGCCCAGCACCACGACCTTTTTTATGGAGCAAAAATACACACGACGTTACGTTTTGGGAGCAAAAAGTGCCACAAGCCGTTAGTTGACCGACGTTGACCGTTAAGTCTGATGGAAATGAACAGTAACTCCGTTGAAATTACTATTTTACCCCTTATTTTAAGCTAAAATTACCATTTTGCCCCTAGTTTTAAATATTTTTTTTTCTAAAAACACTAAAATAACTCCTCCCCGCTGGTGGGCCCCATCATTGGCCGCACTGCTGGCGGCGGCCGCCCTCCCCACCGCCGGTGGCCACCTTCGGTGACCTCCTCCGGCGGCTTTTTTTTTTTAAATAATTTTTTTAAAAAGAAAACTAAAATAAGCACTCTCTCACCGGTGGGCCCCACCACCGGCCACACCGCCAGCGACGGCCGCCCTCCCCACCGTCGGCTTTTTTTTTTTAAATAATTTTTTTTAAAAAAAAAGCTAAAATAACCCACAATAATTTATAGGTTATATATTTATATATATACATATAATATTTAAACAACCAGTAGGCCATATGTGCATGTATATACCGTAGGTTCTTCTTCTTCTCCCTAAAACAGCCGCGATTTCACCATTATATGATTAAACACCTATGCAACCCACACACATACATATATTTACTCATGTCGAAAACACACCTAGAGATATATTCACCCCCTAATAACTTCAGCAGCACTTTTTCTTATAACAGCAAGACAACAAAACGATGACAGCATGCTTACTTCTCTCTTCCTCAGTTACGGCTTACAGGGCGCGCGCGTACACACACAGATATATATATATATATATATATATATATTCTTTTTTTTTTTTTTATGTTCAGCGACTCATGCAATAAGCAACGTATGGCCAAAAAGAAACATGACAGCAACTAAATCCATATAGTTTCACTCATAAACTCACAAAGCTGATGACAGCACCCCCTGTTTCAGTTCAGTTTTTTAGGTTTAGTTTCAGATTCATTCTCTTATAGCTAAACTCCTCTCTTGCGTTGAAGCATGAAGAAAATAAGGGAAAAGAAAGGCTTAATGAATACCTTCAGTTTTTAAAGCTTGCAAGACAGAAAAAGGTTTGTTGTTTCCTCCTCTGTTTCAGCGACACAAAACAGAGAATGAGAAGCTTCAGTTTTCTCTCCCTCTCTATGACACTGTCTCTCTTTCACTCACTCTCTCAAACTCTCGAACTCTCTTATCTGTGTTTTCTTTTCTTTCTGGATGCTGCAAGAAATGGGGATGAATGAGGCTGAAACGAGATGGTTTTAAAAAATTCAGGTGGTCCAGTCACAGATGATACGTTGGTCCATAAACAATAACCGTTGGGTATTAAGCTCAGGGCTCGAGAAGTAAGGTCTTTCACTGATCCTTTTGCGTTTTCTTCTTAAACACGTGATTTTTAAATAAATTTTATTTTAAAAAAAAAACCGCCGGAGGAGGTCGCCGCCGGTGGGTAGGGCAGCCGGCAGCGACGGTGTGGCCGATGGTGGGGCCCACCGGAGAGGAGGAGTTATTTTAGTGTTTTTTGGAAAAAAAAATTATTTAAAACTAGGGGCAAAATGGTAATTTCAACAGAGTTACTGCTTATCTCCGTCAGACTTAACGGTCAACGTCGGTCAACTAACGGCTCATGGCACTTTGTGCTCCCAAAACGTAATGTTGTGTATATTTTTGGTCCAGAAAAAATGTCGTGATTCTGGGCGCTCTTCAGGGTAAAGGTTATGTGTAAAATTGCACCTTTACCCTATGTAATTTGATGATTTGGATGTTGGACATCCTTATTGGTTATATGTGAGATATTTTGATTAAGTAATTGTCTGTTTGGTTTGAGGTGTTACAAGAAGAGTATTGCTAATCATTTGAAAACTTTGCCATTGTTATAAAGTATTTACTTCAAATATCTCTCCATGATGGAAAAGAAAAAACTAGCCATTTAAAATTCATTATAGATAATAAAACCTTTCCAATTGTACATTAAGCCATTTCAAATCAACTCATTTATAAAGTCATTCCAATTAAAGTTGGGCCTTGAGCATCTCAAAACTCAGAATATAATGTTCAATTATAAGCCCAAAGCCAATGAGAGTTGGCACAGATAGTAAGGGATCCAGGACTAGGCCCTTAGGTTGTGGGTCCAATCCCCTCTGCCGTCGCTGGGACTCCTTTGGTAGGCGATCTCGTAAGTCCTCAGTAAGTGCTCATAGAGCTCAGGGCCGTGCCCTGGCCTTATTGGGGGACTGGTGTTGAATCCCTCCAAAACTTTTTATTATAAAAAAAAAAAAGCCCAAAGATAAATTCATTTTTGAATAATATTATTTCTCAAACTTTTGTAAGGTCCTGTTTGGTTTAGGGAATATTAAAAGAGGGAAGGGAAGAGAAAGGAAGATAAGAGGGAACTTAAAAAGTTTAAAACTGTTTGGTAGACATGGGAACAGAACTTAAGTTACGGGAAAATAAAATGTTTGGTTAGAAGAAATGACAATTGGTTAAGTGGGAATATAAGCTAAAATTCCCAAAATACCCTTTTAAAAAAAGGCAGAAAAAAGACTATGTTTTAACATTTTCTGAATGGGCGAGAAATAGAGCAATGGAAATCGCATGTTGGAGGAAAGTAGTTGGAGACGTCGAAGGGATCTGAAAGTGCGACAATCATAAGGGCTATCGGCAGTGAGAAGGACGACGGACATGGGAGCAATAATAGGGCACATCACCAAATTAAGGAAATTTGGTCCAGCCATGAGTTTTGAAGACGAACATAGGAGAAAATGAAAATTGAATATTGAACGTAAGTGGTGCATTGATAAAGAAAAAAAATGAAATTTGATGAGAATAATGGGGGTAACCCCTGAAATTGAGAAGTGCATGAAATTTATTTTTATATGTTGTTCAGGAAAAACAGAGTTGCGTACAAGAGTTAACGAAAACGATATGTGTAATGTATTTAATTTATGAGAATAATTATGCTTCAACCTAACAATAACCAAAGAGATGAGTTTGATTGTAGTGACAAGAAAATTGCTAGGTGAGATGCAGGACAAGAGTGTTAACAGCAAATGTGTATTGTTGATACTCATATGTCTATGCAGCAATGCACATTGGCAATACACATATCAGGTAAGATTTAGGAAAGCGGCAAATATACTTTGGCAACGTGAGGCTACTATAGGATACATTTGTGTAATTTCAGAAAAGTATGATTACAACTGATGAAGTTAATAACCAGTGACTTATGACAAATTCAGATCATTAATTAATTTGGTTTTTAAAAAAGTAATGACAAGTTCAGCAATGTCATGGTGTGGATTGCGTAATTTGTTCTACAGGAAGCAATATAATCATGATTTCCATTTATACCAAGATGGGTGAAAGAAATTTTAAATATACTAGTTTGGCCTTGTCAAATTCTACATTTTCAATGAAGACAACTTTACTGAAAGCAATATGACCATACTTTCCATTTAAATCAAGATGGGCCAAAGCAATTATAATTAAGCTATTTTGGCCTACTCAAATGCTACATATCAATGAAGACAAACTTCACTGGAAGGTCCACATTGCACCCCACAAATTGTGCAGAACTTCCAAAGGTTGTGGGAAAAAGTAAAAATGAAAACTTAAACTGCAATGTATGTACAAAAGTGTAAATAGGGGGCACTATTTCATGAAGAGGATGCAAGTTTGCTGTCATAAACCATACAGTAGCATGAAACCCAACCCCACTGATATCCCATGAAGAGGATGTATGCCTTGGACAGTAGATAAACCAAACATAAAACACCATATGTGGGAAGACATAATTGCTGCCATAAACCAAGATGAGTGAAAGCAATTTTAAATATACTAGTTTGGCCTTCTCAAATGCTACATTTTGAATGAAGACAAACTTCACTGAGTACAATATGACCATAACTTCCATTTAAATCAAGATGGGTCAAAGCAATTATAAGTAATCTATTTTAGCCTTCTCAAATGCTACATATCAATGAAGACAAACTTCACTGGAATGTCCACATTGCACCCCACAAATGGTGCAGAACTTCCAAAGGTTGTGGGAAAAAGTAAACATGAAAACTTAAAAGCAATGTATGTACAAAAGTGTAAAAAGTGGGCACTATTTCATGAAGAGGATGCAAGTTTGTTGTCATAAATCATACAGTAGCATGAAACCAACATGTACAACAGATAAACGAAACATAAATCATCACACAATATGGGAAGACATAATTGCTGCCATAAACCAACATGTACCAGACCTAGTGTTGAAAGCAATTAAAGAAATAAGCAACATTTGATGGCAATGATAATGTTAATTGACACATAAATCATAACTAATACTTGCAACAAATGGCCTAATAAGTTAACCAGAGTTCACAACTGAAATTGTAAAACAACACAGATGTTCAAGTTTGAACTGAATAGTTAAGTTCGAACTGAATAATTAAGTTCGAACTTACATGATACCAACTAAACCAGTACAATAAACAACAATCCAGGACAAATGACTTACAAAAAATGGCAACCTACTCCTGAATCATTACAAAAACAATGTAAACATGACATGTAAACTAAAATGTCCCTAATTCTTCTTCTTCCTCTTGGCTGGAGGCTTCCTAAGAGTGGCCCGTCTTGTCGATGCAATTCGTGAACCAAGGAGGTTCACTAGGATGAACATAGGGCCTGCAACATCTGTTGGCGGATGAGGAATTTGTGGTTCAGCTAAGAAGATATTGTGCATATTCATAGCTGCCAAGCTGCTGTTGAAAGTTGAAGCTGGTATGAACCTCAAAGGAATAGCCTCTGTTACATTCCTATAAGGGGCATGAGGTGGATTGACGAGTTCAGGGAGAAGGACGATGGACAGTGGGGTTATTGGCTCTAGTTCTTCACCTGAGTGTGTAGGAGACATTGCTGGACCATGTTGGTTTGCACCTTCGATTCCTTCATTGACCATGTCAACACAAGCTTCCTCCCCCTCCATATCTTTGTCAGCCGTGGGACCTTCCAACACATTGTCACCACCACCTTCCTCCCCTGCCATTCCTTTTGTACCCATTGGACTCTCACATATAGTGTCAACATCAACTTCCTCCACATCCAATTCTTTTTCAGCTGTGGGACCTTCAATCACATCTGCACACCACCTGCCTCCTCCTCCTCCATCCCTTTTCCAATTGTCGCATCTTTAGTCACATGGTCACTAGCAGCCTCCTTTCCCTCCAAACATGTTTCAGCCATGCCACCTTCGTAGACATTGTTTGAACCACTAGTATCTGCATTTTCATCTGACATCACTCCAGGGACGTGATCAGCTTGCACTCCTTCATTTGCTGCAGTCTTTTGGGAAATGCTCTTCACCAGCCTTATCATCACCCACTTCTTCTTCATCTATAACCAAGTAAGGAACTTCCTGACCAGTGTAGTCATGAAGATTGGGTGGTGATTCAGGGGAGGTGGGTACAGCCACATGCTCGTGTTGCCCCACAGTGGTTGTTGGGGAAAGTGGGGATGACCGAGGGGATCCTTCCACTCCAACTGCTTCATGGTTACTTAGAGGCTTTGTTGATGGACTAGCCGAATGAGCTTGACTTTGCTTGAAAGCTGCAAATTCTCTAAAGTTAGTTGCATAAAGTTGAATAAATTCACGAAGTTCGGTGAAGTCAAGCGCAATGTCTGACACACGTTTCTCAACTTTGACTATATGTGATTGAATATCATCAATCTTTTCTTGCAGCTGACCTTGCATCACACCAAATTTCTGTTCTAGAACCTCAGCAGAAAGAGCAGCTAGTTCTGCAGCTTCCTCTGGAATAGCATGTGAAGGCCCACCGGTGCTAGCAGGAGGTGGAGCTGGCTTCTTCTTCAACTTAACTTTCTTCTCACTCTTAGAGGATGAATTCGTGTTTTCCTCTTTTGGTGCAACAACAATTTGCATCCTCCGCAAGGCCTCATCATCAAACTCTGGACTCCACATTGGAGTCTCACCTTCAGTAAGATACCAAATATTGTTCTTCTCTAATATGAGAGACACAAGTGATGGATAAGGTAGTTCCGAGTTCTTTTTCCCAATTGCGGCTGCTCTGAGCATTGTGTCCACTATCCTCTTGGCCATGTTAAAAGTCTTCCTCTGTATCAAACATGTGAGGATTTGTTTGTCCTCAATGCTCAAGGAAGTGTAGTGCTTACCCTTGTTCACGAAATTCCTACTATACAAGTAGTGTAGGACCCTGAACTCGGGTGGCAGTTATTTCGGCCTGTATAGAGGAGTACCATCCTCTGTTAAACCACCTTCGAGGAGGGTGTTGTCCATTTCCTCTCCACTGAATGTAGTGTCTTTTGACTGAAGCTCGGTAACATTTAACCACTGTAACAACTTCTTCTCATCAATGTCAATTCTTTGGCCCCTTATGCATATGGATACTACACCCCCTCTCAACAATTTAAGGTTGGAGTAAAAAACCTTAACAATAGAGTCACAGTAAGGCATTGACAACTCTAGTAGCCCCCTAAATGGCGTTAGGATTTTTTTTAGGCCGAAGGGAAAATCGTGTTCGAATGTCTCCAGCCTAATTCTACTCATTTTACATAGACTACGGCCAATTAACCTAAAATCGTAATCTTCAAGTTTTGCTTGGTTGAAGTCTGCCTTTGGTAGAGGAACCTCATTTGCCCTGTCTTTCCTTTTCAGTTTTTTATACAACCTCGACCTCGTCTTATCCTCTTCCCCATTGTCATCTTCTTCATTGTTTGTGTCAGATGATGCATTGGCTGATGCCATCGGCTTCCATGCCTTGTCTTCGTCACTAGAACTCTCTTTGCTAACCACTTGTGCTTTCCCCTTTTCGTTTCAGGCAACTTTCTGTTTTTTCTTCCTAGGTGAATCGCTAGATGAATCAATCTCAACCTGCACAGGACTCTTTCTCTTTATTTGCCCTTTTTCCCTAGCACCGCAACGCTACTGCCTTTTGAATTTAGCCTCATTTTCATGCTTCCACTTCGCGGCAGCTTCGTACTCATCATAAGGTTCTTTGGTCGCCTACCCACCCCGACGGAGGCTTGACAGATGCTTCCTGTACTTGGCAACATCCTCCATTGTTATTCCCAGTTTTTTCAATCGATCGTCTTTGATTTTCACCCTTGCCATTTGGAATTTTTTTCGTCTGCGACTATGTAACTGCTAGGGCTTGCTCAGAGAGAGAATGGTTTGTTTGATTTCTCACAATGTAGTTGGAACTGCAAAATAGAGGTACTTGATGGTAGTTTTGACTTCAATGCTATTCGAAGTTTGAACAATATGTTGCCAATTGTTGTATTTCTATGGTTTTATTTGTTTTTAAATTTAAAAGGGAACGGTTGGACTTCCTAGTGGTAACGTTACGTAATTTTTGTTTTTTGGAGGAAAAACAAAAATTCTACAGTGGGCTTTTTTGAGGAAAAACCATACCTCTCAGGAAGCCCTCACACCCAGACGTCATTGACGGTATGCGTTCGAACTTGGACATGAAGTTCGAACTTTGACATGAAGTTTGAACTTGGACATGAAGTTCGAACTCCTTGTCTGACACAAGTGCTTAGCATCTTAGCAGAAGGGAAATTAATTGAATGACATGCATAAGAATATAGCAGTGGAACTAAATTGTTCCACCACCCTTTGAATGAAGACAAGACACAGACGTAAAGGAAACTATATCATTATATTATAAGAGACCATTACAGAGCATTCAAAACAATATTACATCTGCCCAACAATGGCAACCTTTTTTTAGATTTAACTTGACCTAATCAAAAAACCACTACTGGGTGGTGACCTGACCCTATATCAGCAGGATATATACATAGATGGCAGGGACACAAAAAGACATCCTGCATGTACATATACATAGGGGAGCACAAACTTTAGGCTATGTTCAATATGACATATATCCCAAAAAGAACATAGTCCGAAGTTTGCTATCAACAAACAAAAGTGGCATCGTTGTGTCCAATTGCTAGTGACACAAGTCAGTAAACCCTGCCCATCTCAAAAAAATACATTCAAAACATTACTATGTTCTCTACTGTTGTAGCAGGTTGCGGATCCATGATTCCTTAAACATAGGAGGAATTTTTCCAAATGCTCTCAACAGTTTGTCACATCCCAGGATCTTGATATGAGTAGTGTTTCACTCATTCCTTGTGAGATCTTCTACCTTGAGTAGCTGCATGAAAAGTTCATCACCCTTTGCCTCAAGTTTAGCTTGCCTTTGTTAAGCAGACATTTGGTTACCAAGTTTGTCACCAAGTTCTACCTCGAATGGTTTTTGCCTCATGTGCAAAAACAGAGTATTAAATTTAATTAAGGACAACATAAATTGAACATGAATACCACTCCGACATTCAAATTTGAAAAAGAATACACGAACTAGTTTCATTACAATCACAACATAAGGTAGTGTTCATTGTCACAAAAACAAAGGAAAGACAACTAATCCTAATAAGCAACAACATTAAAATAACAACATCATCAATCCTCAATACGTTGAATATACACATCAATCATCTTATTTGCAACATGATCCCTAAAATTATTCCACAAATCACTTGTTTCCATAGGCATCATGGGGGTATTATCTATTGTGGGAGGTCCAGCCTCAAAGGCATGAATCTGCTCATCAAGAGGATCTTGAATCGCTTCCTGACGAATCAAATTATGGATAAGGCAGCATGCGAGGATGTATCTATTTTGGACCTTTACTGGGTAGTAAGATGTGCTCTGTAGGATAGCCCAACGTAACTTCAGTACACCAAAGCACCTTTCTATGACATTTCGTGCAGTCGAATGTCACATATTGAAGCACTCTCGCGGAGTTTGCAGTTGGCTTCCGTGTCTCCACTCATTAAGGTGGTATCTTTGCCCCTTATAAGGCGCCAAAAAACCTTGGCAATTCGTGTACCCCGCATCAACCAAGTAGTAGTTCTCTATCCAAACAAATTACCCTTATTAATAATTGTGCTTTCAAACAAGTAAAAAGATGGATGTATAGTAACCTTAATATTGCACCATTGTAACATGTATACCTTGTGGTACTCGTAGGCCATGTCGTCTACTAATAGCATCTCTCAGGACCTTTCCATCTGCAGCTGAACCTTCCCATCCAGCCAACACGTATATGAATTGGCCGTCCGGTGAGCACACACCAAGAACATTGGTTGTTACCTCACCTTTCTTATTTCGGTACCTCCCTTTTTTTCTGCAGGGACTTGTATGTGTATGTGCATCCCATCTAATGCACCAAGACACCCCTGAAAAAATAACCAAGTAATATCCATCATTTATTCCAAGAATGTGAATTTAAATTGTCACACAAATACACATTTCACGTACCTTGAACCACTTCCATCGATTATCATTTGAGTCCTCCGGGATCGGCTCTGATTTCTTTAGAAGAAATGATTGGAGTCTGATGGTAGCATTCAACACAATTTTAAAGTATCTACTAATAGTTTCACTCGATCTACCAAACTCAAACTGAATCACTCTATTCTTTACATGATGCCCCAGGATGTGAAGCAACATTGCCACTTGCTCATCAACTAGCATATGCCTAGTTGGTTTCAATCCACTGATTGTGTCCAACATGTGGCACAATTTATCAAATGTTGCCCAATACATTCTAATTTGATTGAAGCAAGTGTTGTCACTATTGTATACCATAGCCCTCAAGTTAGCTCTCTTGGCATGAAAATCTAACTTATAAGACCTATCCAGTAAGTGCCTCGGTCTACCTGCTGCAACTGCAACTATCATAGTAACAACCAACCTCCTTACTCTAAGAGAATTGCTAAGCACCCCGCCAACATTCCAACAAGTTGCTTTGCTTCTGTGTCCATGCCTCCACATTTTTTTCCAACACCGATTTGCTTTTCAATGTCATCCACCACTCCTCTTACATATCTTAATTCCACACACCACAACCCAACAGTGACTTGCACATAACAAAAAAAAAGTTTCATCGAATTCATTGTTCAAATGAACAAGCAACATGTGGATCAAAAGGAAACAACAAAATTACACATATAGCTGCTGGATCTTACAACTCAGTCAGTGATGCCAATGTACATTCGATTGTTTGAATAGAATATTTTCAGTTACAAGAATCATTCATGTCATTGTAACAATCACACAACCTAAAATTACATTTCCCCCCTCCAATTCATTAAATTTGACCAAGACTAAAAACTGTTTTAGTTTGATAATTAATCACAATAACCAGTGAAACCATGAAACTATCATCTTCATTTAACATACCATCAGCTAATGAGCAAAAAAATAAAAAATAAAAAATAAAACCATACCATCAACTACATTCAAATACTTTCATATATAATTACCAATCACACATTGTTTCGAAAACACAAACCAAGCTGTCCAGTTCGAATGACACATATTGGTTGATCAGTTTCAGCTTCTGTTTTACATTATATACTACTCAGCACAAAAACATAGACATAAAACACTTTCAACCCTTTCACATTCACTCTGGTTCACGAGCATCACACTATCGGACAGAAATCATCAGAAAAATTAAACACCCATTTCATCTTACCTGGTTTCGATAGTCTTCTGCACCTGTCCTTCGACTAATGACAAAGCAAGATTTAGATCCACTTCTCTTGCAGCTGCTGCTTCTATCTCTCGCAGCTTGTGATTGTCGCAGCTTCTCATTGTGGCATCGAAGAGCATTAGCTGCTCTGTTTGAAGTTTTGAGGGGTTTTTTTGACCGAAATTTTGCAACTCCCGGGAACAATTTTCAGATCCCGCCAATTTGAGTTGGAAATCACCTTCCCACGTTTGTGGGAGCTCAGCCACAGGAGGGAATCACACTCTCCAAAACCCATGTGCGCCCAACGTGATTTTTAAGTGGGAACTTTCTCAACTTCCCTTTCCCTGGTTCGAATTCTGTGAACCAAACGGGACCAATGATGTCAGAAGTCTATTATCCATCAACAAAACATTTAATAATCTAACATGAATAATAGAACTTTCCTAATTGCTTCACAATCTAAACCATAATTATGCAACAATCTTGGGCCTTGGACTTCATGAAGTCCATAATGTAATCATTCCACCACGAGCCCAATATCCAACTTAATTATCAAAATACTTAAATAACAATTTTTCACATATCCACTTGAGTTACCTATCCAGGATAGATAACATTGCAATTTGATCCATAATATCACATCAGAGTATGTAACATGAGCTGGTAATATACAACAACTCATCACATAAATAAAATTGAGGAGGCTTTAAAAAGATTATCACAATAATAAAGCCTCCAAAGCCTTCCCCCAATTGATTAGCAAAAGAACTATTACCTATACAATGTTAAATTGACGGGGTGAAACAAAAGCCTTAATAATCAGTTATCCAACTCATTATACATGTTAATATGTGCTCATAAGGTACCAAGTGAAACAATTTATAGAGCAAAGTATTATAAATATAATTCACAAAATTCCATGTCACAATTCCATATTATTGTTTCTCATATCACAATTTCCATATTACAATTCTTATATCATAATTTTCAAATCACAATTCCTTTATCACAATTTCTATATTACAGTTCCCAAGTTGTCACCTATTAATCAACCAAACCGCCTTATTTCTGCCGACTGGACCAAAGGGCTAAGTTACTATCCATGTTATTGGTCATGTAATGAAGACCGGCCAAAATTCACAGAGCACATGCTCAAACCATTGGTCTTTTCCTCTCTTTGAATTAGTAGGGTGTCGCAGCCCTTTGTTAAACCAGTGAGATAGTCCCTTGTTGAACTAGTGAGGCAATATAAAGCCAACCATTGTGAAGAATGGAGGCTTCACCATGTGATGGATCAAACTACTCCATATTATCCCAATTCAATCACTACGGTAATTATCAATAAATAATTCAATGAGAATTCCTCGAGATGTCCACATTCATATCATGCTATTCAAATTATTTTCATATAGTTGCTATAATATCTCAATTCTCTCTCTCTCTCTCTCTCTCCCTCCCCCTCTCTCTCTCTCTCTCTATATATATATATATATATATATATATATCACAATTCTAATCATAATGTTCCACGAGGCAATTTCTATCAAAATATTATGATAACTTTCTCAATCTCAATAAACATTTTAAAGTATTCATTAAAATATCTAATCAATATCAATATATCATTTTCATTCTTATAATTATTTCACAAAATAATTACAAATAACATATCAACACACAAAATAAGTGGAAAGTTGTTACTTTTCAAAAGTTAAGTTTACCATAAGAATTCAAGCTCTAAGCTCAACCACAAATCACAAATGAATCTATAACAATCAATTGGGACCACAATTTAGTGTTCAAACTAATTGAGTGGTTAACCAAAAGCAATTTAGAGACTTAAAGTCTTTCTAAAAGTCTCAACTATCATCTTTAACCAATATCAATCAACCCAATTACTAAACGTTATTTCCATTAATCACATTATCAATACCAACTCAAAAATCTAACTCAAAAATCAAACCTTATTTCAAATATTTATATCACCTTTGAATTATTCATTTTAACACAAATCCTCAAAATTCTCAATTTACTATCAAAACTCAATTTTCTCAATTTGAATCATATTTCTATTAAAAATACATCTAAATTCTCATCCATTGGAAAAAGGTTTAGGGACACTTATCCAAATACGCCTCTTTCCTATTAAGCATTTCATCGAACACCTTACATACACTTAAGATTAACTCATGAAATCAACTTCTCAATTCATAAACTACTAGCAATTAATATACTCCCAATTAAGCATCATTCAAGCATCTTAAAGTTTCAAAAATCAATTTCTGATCCCATTCACAATCTAATAATTTCTCAACTCTATTTCAATCATTAAAATCCTTACTTAGCTTCAATAACATCTATCTCTTCAAATCCTTTAAATCTCCAAATTCCTAACATTTAAAACTTTACAAAAATCAACAATATTCAATTTCATCTCGAACACAAATATCAATCCATTCAATGTAAACCCCCCCCCCCCCCAATAAGCTAAAATATAACATAAAAATTTGAATCTAGAGCCTCAATATCATAAATCAATGTTTTTTCCCCTCAAACCCTAACTCTATTTTCCATTGTTGTCAAACTCACGAGTTGACTCTCCGAGTTTATTGTTCTTATATTTGTAGCTTATTAAAATGAATCGGATTACTGGTAAATTCATGTTAATTATAAACTCGGCTAAACTCACGAGTTAATAAACCGAGTTTATTGTTTCTACATTTCTAACTTACAAAATCGTGTTAACTTTTTTTATTTGATCATGCTCAACAATTTTATATATAAATTTTATCGAAATTTCTTTGTTAAATATGATAAACGATGAATGTTGATGAGTTTAATTTCAATTATTTAGATTTAAAATATATTTAAATCAAATTGTTGTCACTTTTTATATTTTAATTATTTAATTATACATTAGTAATATCTATTTAATAATAAAAATAAATTATTATGACTTTAAGATTTGAGTTCAGTCACTGTCAGGAATTTTCTTACTAAACACTCACTTAATTCCCACTGTTTTTTTTTAATTATTACTTTTTTATTTTTTATATTTCACTTTTCTATTCAAACAATTGGACTATGTCTACTTGGAAAAAATTTTCATGATATTTAAATAATCATAATATATCATTTTTTTAATATATTCTAAATACTTTTTATTTAATCTCATCAAATTTTATAAAATTTTCTCTCTTAATATTATGGTTTGGAACTAAGAATATAATATTTAATTTCATTTTGAATAAATTCCCAATACTCAAGAATTGTATGGTAATTAATCTTAATTACTAATAAAGAGTCTCATTAACTCAAATCCAAATAAATAAATATCTATTGCATTAAATTTTATATTTTTCTATTATAAAAAAAGAATTAGATACCTTTTAAAAATATAAATAGGCTTATTAGGATTTTCCACTTCCATTTTAAATCATATTTCATTTTTTTTAATTATATATTTCATAATTTCAGACCATATATTTGATCTTCTTTAAATCTCAAGTTAGTTAGTTGATGAATGACATCATAATATTGTTTAAATCTTATAATAAAAATTAGGGACGTTACATTAATTATCTATAAACTCGTGCTCCGTGACTTTATATATGAATTTTATTGAAATTTCTTTGTTGATTATGATAAATTTTGAATGTCGATGGATTTAATTTCACTTATTTGTATTTAAAATATAATTAAATTAAATTGTTATCATTTTTTATAATTTAATTATACTCTTTTACTACTTATTATTTTGGTAAATAATTATACTCTTTCACTATTTATTTATTGATAAAAGTAAATATTTATGAATTTATAAATTAAAGGGTTAAGGTGCAATTTTACCAAAGAACTATTGGTTCAAGAGCAATTTCGCCAATAAACTCTCTAGTAGACCAAAATTACCAACAAACTATTAGATCAGGAGTAATTTCGCCGACGCCTTTAATTGAGCCTAACGTCCATTTTCTGCCTTTATGCAAAAATTACAGAATAGGACTTAGATGTTTATGAAACTAATTTAAGCCCCAAAAAATTTAAAATTTTTTATTTTAGTCCCTCCACGTACTTTATATGGAGGGACTAAAGTGAAAATTATAAAAATTTTATGGGCCGGAAGATAATTTTCTAAAATTTTGGGTTCTTTTATGTAATTTTTGTGGAACCATCCCTACCCCCAAAATCAGCCCCTGGTTACAGACCTTTTTTTGAACCTTAACTTGACCTGGCTTGTGGCCTATTAAGGAGGCCTGTAGTTTTAAAAATTTTGTAACCAGCTTAACAAACCAGAGGCCTCACCTCCAAACAAGCCTACTTTAAACAGGGCGAAAACATAATTACTTTAAACAGGTAAAAAACAGACATACTTTAAACAGACTGTTAGATGTAGGTCTATTTTTGGCCTGTTTAAAGTAGGTCTGTTTTCACCCTGTTTGAAGTAGGTTTGTTTTGAGGTGAGACTTGTGGTTTGTTAGGCTGCTTACAAAATTTTTAAAATTATAGGCCTCCTTAATAGGCCATAGGCCAGGCTAAAGCCAAAAAAAAAAAGCCTGTAACCAGCGGCGGATTTTGAGGGGTGGGGATGGCCTCACAAAAATTACAGAAAAGAACCCAAAGTTTTAGAAAATTATCTTGCAGTCCCAAAATTTTTTTATAATTTTCACTTTAGTCCTTCCATATAAAGTACGTGGAGGGACTAAAATAAAAATTTTAAAATTTTTTGGGGCTTAAATATAGTTTCACAAACATATGGGTCCTATTCTGTAATTTTTTCATGAAGGCAGAAAACGGACATTAGGCTCAATTAACGGCATTGGCAAAATTGCTCCTGAGACAATAGTTTGTTGGTAACAAGACTATCGACCCATGTGTTGCACGAAGCACAGAATACTACATAGTTTTTATCTAAACAACAAAAATGGAAAAGTAAGTAGGCAAATATTTAGTTAAATAAAATATTAAATCCAAACAACAACAATAACAAATTAATTCAAATTAAAGTCAGTATTTTTAATTACGAATGTGATAAAAGTTTTTGGAAAACTTTCCTATATACAATATTAACTGTAGTGTCACTGCACTTATTAAACTCATTCACTATAAGTATTTTCAAACCATTTAAACTTTTTACTTTTGATAGAGCAACATAAAGTTGCCCATGTGAGAAAACTGGGCTTGGAAAGTAAAGACCTACATTTAACATTGATTATCCTTAGCTCTTATTAATTGTCATTGCAAATGAAATATCTATTGGAAATTGCCTTCTTGTCATCTTGAATGCCTCAGAATGTAAAGACTAGGCTTGGAATGGGCTAAAATAATCAACAATTGCTACAATGTTATTAATCAACCAATTCATTGCATTATAATCATGATACATTTCACATAATGCTATAGTGATAAGGAAGATTATCTTTATGCTATTATTGCAACAAAAGGTTTTGAAAAACTTATCTATAAACTACATTTATTGTAGTACTACTACATTTATTGAACTCATCCAGTATAAGTAATTTCAACGCATTGAAACTCTTAATCTTCGATGGTAAAACATTTAGTTGCCCATGTGAGAAAACCGGGCTTGATAGGTGTAGACCTACATTGAACATCAGTTGACCTTGGCTTTTGATTATCGTTATTGCAAATTAAATTATAATGGAAAATTGCCTCTTTATCATATTGAAAGGCAATATAGATTTAGATGGGTTTATATCTATTATTTATATCAAAATCTCTTCGTCAATGCTTATATGCCATTCAAGGCCTTTGCATTAATTACCCGTCAGTTGCCTGGATAGAGAGCATCATCGTTATTGTTGACATAAAGACGTATAAAAAAAATCTAATCCAATTGATTCAAAAAGAAATTTTAGTATAACTTGCGGTTTAAATCATGTGCGACTTACTTATTACACGCATTAAAAAATTACCAACTAATCTAAATTCAACTATTGAGACAACAAAATATTGTTGAGCTCTTGAAAAATTATTCAAACATTAGAAGTATGACAATTGTTACATGACCATTTATTGGGGTGCATTTAATATTTTAGATACTTTAATTCCAAAATTTTAAAAATCAAATCACACCAACACCCTACTTACCATCAAATCATTTTAATTTCCACACCATGTCCTAAAACATATTAAGTTTTAAATCACTGTTAGTTGAATTATTGTAATTAGAATTGAGTTGTAACACTTGAATTTTGATTTTATATATTTTCATTTGCACTCATTGAAATTGTTTTATCGAGCATGTTGTTAGGTATGATAATTGATTTGTGTTGCTATTTAGTGTCTCTATGAGCATTCTTCATTAAGGTAGCAAGTTTTACTAACTCAATTTAAATTGTACACCAAGTGTTTTTTAAAAGTGCCTTAATAAGTTATTGTTATCTAGCGTTTAGGATAATTATTTGTCAAGAATCACTTGACTCAAACTGTATTTCAGGTTTTTAATTAGACTTGATAAATTAATTAACTCACAAAACATTAGGCAAGCTAAGATAGCCATAGGTCCACTTCCAAGGAGCATTCCGTCATATCATTCAATAAATATAATTTTATATTTTTATTCATCATTTTATCAAAAATCTAAAAAAAAGGTTAGTTTAGGTTGTTATCCATCATTAAAAAAATTTTTGAAAAAAAATCAATTTCAGAACACCTTTTAATTCTTTCATCACTTAGTTTAGCTTAGGAATCAAATAAAAAGCTCCTTAAAAGAACATGAACCAAGTTGTGCCATTCACTATATAATTTGGTTTATTTTTTATTTAATCCCAGGTGACTTGTTTAAATCAGTGCCATGCTCATTGCTATCTTGTTTTTAATTTCATTTAATAGTTCCACTATTATATCGAAAATGTGTATTATTTCATCCGTCAAGACAAATCACCCTATGCGTTGCACGGGACGGTCACGTGCAATAAAAATAATCAATATGTAGATTATTCTTTTTAGAAAAACTATAGTTAAACAACTAAAATCAGCAATATTTTATGCCCCGTGGGCGCGTGATGCGTGAGATTCTTTCAATTTTATAACCTACATACTGATGCCAGTAATGAACTAATGATCAATAGGACCAAACTAAAAGTCCCTTGACGACGTTATAGAAAATCAACATAAAAAATTAAGTATCATCATACAATTCTTCAAAATATTCATTAAAGACAACCACACACATTTAACCATGTCAGAGCCCTTGGTTGGAATGGAATAAACATACAATAGTCATTATCTGATGCAGAAAGAAAAATTAAGTGTCATCATCTGTGTCCATGAAAAAATGAAGTGAATTTTTGAACTTACTATCCCAACAATAAAATGACACTCGCACTACGCAGTGTACGGAATTCTTTTAAAGACCAATCTGAAACTTCCTTAAAAAATTCGGCATCATCATACAATTTTTCAAAAAATCCATTATTAAAAATTTCTCCATAACGCATGTAATTAATATGGAGTTATGGAATAAAATTGAAAACAAAATAAATAATATGATTCCAAAGCAATGAGGAGTAATGGAATAGATTAAAAACAACAAAAATTCATTAATGATAAAGAAATTCAATTCACTCCATCGTCCATAATGGCTATTAAGGAATATTATACTATGAGCTTCTTACTTCATGAGCCACATGACAGTGGGTACATATATAGGCTAAATTAGGTTTAGTGTCAATTATTGTAGCCCTAAATTTTCCTAGAATCATGGAGAATAAATCAAATTAAAACTATCCTAATTTTATTGACATTTAAAGGCCAATCATCTAAAATTATTAAATACAAAATATCCATAAAAAAATCTTCTTATAATCATAGAGAATAAATAGAAACTATTACCGAGATTAAAAGGCCTATCAGCTAAAATAATTAAATATAAAATATCCATAAATACAATAAATTACGTCCCAAAATTGAATGTATATAAATGTAGTCAATAGTAATTGGTTGTACATTAGATATCAGATCTAATCCCTTGGATGCACTTATTATTCATCACCAAATTAAATCAAATACATGTTTTTTCATCTTAGCAACCAATCCATGAGTCCTACCTTTTCTTCTCATTTATATACCATGCATGCTCACATTTTCCAACACCCTATATTTCTTCCCGATGTTATTTTGCTTCTCCAAAGATGAATCAACGGTTTGAAATTTTCTTTTCCTCTTTTGGTAATGTGCACGTCTTAAATTGGCTTTCCTTTGTGTGTGGCTTTCATGTGTTAATACCTTGCAGATTTGAGAGGTGCATATAACCGTATTAATGAGTCTTCCCTTTACAAGGTATTCACTATTTCTATTTTTAATTGATCCTTCATATTTCTTATTCAAATTTTAAATAGAGTATTTAGAATAAGGGACGCATGTGACTGCTACAACAACGCTCAACATATTTGTGAATGATTTGATCAACTTTCACGTTCAAGATCAATTCCGTAGAACCTTGACCCAAATTTTGCAAAGTGGTGGACATGTTGAGTGCCATTTGAGTAAGGAGACAGTTTGACAATAGTTTTCCAAAATATTAAATGAAAATTAACAACACCAAATAAGAATACCACATGTAGTAAATAGTATAAAATACTTAATTGATTGAATACCCCCTGAAATTAAACATTAAACAATGTCAGTAAAATAATTATTAAATACTTAATTGGTCAGTTCATTGTGGCCTTAAAAATACAATAAGTTTTAGTCTGTTACAGAAAAATTAATTCAGTGATATAAAACAACATAAAGCTTTACAATAGAGGCTAATTTCAATTTTTCCTTTATCACTATTGGTTGCAAATAATATTAGTTAGTTTTGTTTGATGTGGTTTATTTCTGTTCTCAAATGACTAGGGTGCATTATATTTGGCGTTCGTCAACCTACCTTTGTGATGTATCAAAAAAATGAACTAAATAGGAAAAAGAAGGATATTGTGTTTGTTAGGAAGTGATTAAAACCATAGAGATAATATTGGAAATAATTGTAGATGTTTTACACAGCCAATGGGATAAAACCACCGTTTGAAAAATAGTGATGGAATCATGACAGTAAGTTTAAGAGATCAATTGTGAACGTTGTAATATTAACTCTATGGAGAGCATATCTATTAAATAACGCTTAGTAATGATAAGTTGTTGGAAGTGTAAACAGGGAATACGGATAAACTATAATTATAATCATCAATAACCATCACCGATAACCAAACTGGCTGAACAAAATGACCACTCACATATTTGGCATTAAAAACAAACAACAACCTCCATTAAAAAAAGTTCTAAATAGACGATATCAGCTTCTGAAACCTATAATTTAATGACATGGACTAACTGTAAGCGATCGAATAAGAAAAGATGGGTAAATAGCACATTGTAACCTTCCTTCTACATTTATCACAAACGTTTCTAAATGCCATTAAAGGCTTAATTAAAACATGAGTCACAACATAAAACTAATAACAATAGTCTGAAAAAAAGGAAAACATTTAAACTCCCCACCACTTTACTCTTCGCTTCAGCAACCTGTGGAAAATCTCCACTAACATACACACGAGTCGTTTCAGTAACAGTGGATAACTCAATACTAATAATTTAAGCAAAAGAAATGTAATGGAGTAAGTATTATTTTCGTGTAAGTCTTTGGAACAAAAATAATAATCATTAAATGATTTACATAAGAAAAAGTCAGTTGAGGCATACGTAAGTTAGATAAATCATTACCAATCAGCATTTTATTAGTTGGAACACCCCCCGGTTAATATCATCCACAATATTAAGGATAAAACATTGAAGTGGAATTTGATTGTTAATTGAAGGAATAATTGTTGAATGTTGAGTAATAAGGAAATGCAGAGAATCGTGAATGCCTTCGCCCCCGTCCCTGACGATAAACCTGTTAATCTGATAACAGTCACCCTCTGATATCTTCCAACACTGCATGTCCATCAACTGAACTGGCATGATTCTGACCATCATCCGTGTATCTTTCTGCGTTGACCATCATCCGTGTATCTTTTTGCGTAATAGAGGTAGTTACATAAAGATGGTAAAAAATTTTTCGTAATGGTTACAATAATATCGAAAACCCTCACTATGGTGCCAAAAATAATAAAATATACTGATTCAAGTTTGAGAATGGGACGATTGTCACGGGTGCAAGTGCGTTCAACATATCTGCTAATAACACGATCCACATTAACTTGTAAGAAGATGTCGCGGATTCCTATTGTTAAAGATTACAAACTGCTTTCAATTTTTGACCACATCTGGAAAGGATCAGGGTGTCACTGGAATTGATTACAATGGTTGTGAAGAGAATATGATGACATCGATCTACTTATACTATTACGTATGAATGTTTTATGTTTATTAACTGTTTCGTTGGATTGTGAAAAAACTGCCTATTCACCACGTTCGACCATTCACACAGATTTCACCCGACCATGATGCACTTATCATTTTACAAGCAATTATCCACTAAACAAAATTTACAATTATAAATGCAACAACAGGACTTGACATAGACCACCAAATGTAATCGAAAGTATAAACACAATTATGATTGGTAATGAATAAAGAAAAATACAAACAATAAACTAAACTGAGATTACTTATAATTGGAGGAGTCATACAAAATTGGGCTATAGCCAGAGTAATCCTTCTAACATCCAAAATAAAAACCAAAACAACAAACTAACAAAAAAAGGAAATCCAAAGTAGCAGTTTTTGAAACATAAAATAAGAAAGAGAAAGCTTTTGTGATAAAGTTGCAAAAAACTGGAGACAAATGATTTTCCACACTTCATGTTGTTGGAGATTAATTTCCATCACAAAATTCAACTGCACATGCAGTTCAGTTTAAAGCGAAAATCAACTACTGCATGATGATCGAAGTTGAGTATAGCTTTAGACAAATCATTGTGGCTTAGAAATAGGATATCCCCATCTACATTATATAACAAACAAATTTAGAATGTAAACAGTAATCATGAAAACATGAAAAAAAAAGACCATGTCTAACCACTCATCCTCTTCTTCCCTTCCCTCTCAAGCTCTCTCTTCGTTCGTTCTCAAACTCAAGTATGTCAAAGCTCTTCACGTGTGCTTTGAAGGTCTCTGAGCTTCGATCGGTGAGTGGGGATGGAGGGTAGAAGTCCTCTTCTTCAAGCTTTAGCTCTCTCAAGAATGCTCTCTGGCATATAGATTCTTATGAATAAATCACTAAATACATTAAATGAATAGAAATGAAGGAAAAAATGCCATACTCATACTGCAAAAAGGACAAAAACAGATGTTTGGAGGAGGAAGGGGAAGAAGGGAGATCAAAAAAAGAGAGAGAAAGGACTAATTGGTGATACATGGGCTAGGTGATTTTATATTGAAATATTCAAATTTCGAATTTGAAAAATTGGAGGGATGGAAGACGTGTGAATGGAGAAAGCAATGGAAGAATATGCATGGGGAATGAACTTTTCAATTAATGGTGATGGGTGGAAAATAGTCAAGTGACTAGTAATTGCAACTTGGAAAATGGAATTTGTAGACCAATGAGAATCTATATAGAGAAGATTTTTACGTCATTAGAATCCATCTATTGTGTATAATCATTTATTGTTGGGATGTTTAGATGGACAAATAGCTATTGCTGAAATCACCATGTGGGATGTTTACCCACCAATAGCTAGCTAAACAGCTAGGAGGTTTAGAAGGATATATTTGATGATGATTGATGATGATTTTGGTCTAAAGAGTTTATTGGCGAAAATTTTCCTAAACCAATAATTTGTTGGTAAAATTACATCTTAATATTTAAATTTGTGAGTGTTTGATTTCTTTAACAATGTGTTTGGTTTGAAGTGAAGGGAGAGAAGATTTTTATTAAATTGTCATTAATAAGAAGAAAAATATGTTTTGTCTTTTGTAAAGTTATAGAATATTAAAAAATTTCTATGGGCAACTTTTTCAAAATAAGGTAAATTTTTTTTCTCTCCCTTCTCTCTTTCTCTTCAAACCAAACACACTCCAAATAAAAATGTATATCTAGAGAAATTTACAACAAATATGGGGACCTCAATTTGGAAACAATGGGATCCTAGTTTAGTTTAAATTAATATAGTCCACTAACAAAATAATCCTAACAAACTCTTCTGAGTTATTTGGTTTAAGGAGAAATAGAGAAGGGGAACAAAATTTGAAAAATCACATGTATGTGGTTAAAAGCTTTTAATTATTTTTTTCAACACTGGTTACTTTAAATTAATTTTTTATATTTTAATCTGATGCCTTTTTTATATTACAATTTTATAACCTTATTTTAATATATATATATTTTTAAAAAGAATCAAACTCATAAAATTTTTAAATATTCCCCTCCCCCTCCAAATCCTTATAACAATCAGCCCTAAACTTGTGCATCACTTGACTAACCACTGAAACTAAATCAAATTAATTCAATTTCTCAAATCCCTTGCCCCCCGCAACTAGATCATAAGCATTATTCGCAACAAAGCTCATCATCAGTCAATCCGTTATATTTCTCTCTGTGTACACGATGAGAATGAGAAGCCGTGTGACTTCGCCGATTGATCGTTAGTATGTTATAACGACCAACCGTCTGTTCAGAAAGCGGGGTCGCTCTCTGCCATTTCTGGGTAAAGATTCTACCTGTTAAATGCTAATCCAAGAAGCACAACATTTTTAATGCAATTAATCTCTTTCCATTTTCTCCTACGCCTTGGGTTCAATGAATCTGCCATACGCTTGATATTTTTTCTTTTTCCAGAGACAATGATCTCAGGCTATTTAGAGTGATCTTTTGGCTTAGACGCACTTCATTTTATCGCGTGTCTCGAAGGCTCAGAATCAATCATGGAGGATAAACAGCTGATTGTCGCAGTTGAAAGCACCGCTGCTATGGGGCCGTATTGGGAAACCATTCGTACGGATTACCTCGATAAGATAATAAGGTTTGTGCTCTTTTGGTATCTGTGTTTTATATTGAATCAGACTTTAGGATTTTTTGTTTTCCCCTTAGTCCCTTTGAGGTACGGCGCTTGGGGCCTAGATTTTGGTGTGTAAAAATTCAGTCTGCCTCAACCTTAATTCAAGTTTGTTTCATTGACTTGAATTTTCAAATTTCAACTTTTAGCATGTTGTTAGTGATGAAACGAGTCTTATCTCTCGATAATCACTGTCATTTACGAAGAATTGGCGAAACACCTATACCCCTTCGCTTAAATTAGACAAGAGATCTCATATGTTTTTTTTTTTTGGCACATGCTTGAGCCAACATTTGTGGATAACTTCTGTATAATGCGTTAAAATAATTTCTCTAAACATGGGTAGAATCTCAACCGCACATCGTAAAAGCTTAAAGGGGTATAATTCTTGCACGCTAACGATATCACTTATAGACTATATAACATGTATCATTTTAAAACCATCATTACTTGTTATCTTGGATTATCAATATCTAATAGTAAAATGAAGCTCTGCAAACTGGGGTGACTATTGTGTAAAGGCAAGTTCTTGTGGGAACAGACCATTATCCTGAAAAATGTTGAAGATAATTGGTATTTTCACCCCTTACCACCCCCAGTTATATTATCTAGTGCCTAGTGATAATCATCAGGTGATTCCTTTTTCATGTGCTGCAAGGTAAACCTACATCTAGCAGTCCTCATATATTAAGTCCTTCCCGCTTAAGTTTAAATAAATAATTTCAGTCTCTATAACTACCTCACTTTACTGTTTGTTAGTATGGCATGGTGCATCATTTTTAACATCTCATGGTATTCATACAGGTCTTTTGGTGGAAATGACTCAACTGGGCAGGTATGTGTGATTTCACTCAAATCCTAATAATATTATCTAGGGAAAAGAGATGAGGAAGATATTAGTGTCTAATGTGACCTTGCTCACTTTTTATTAGCTGTCTTTTATTTAATCTGTGTTATCTGTATATGTGGACTGTAAAGTAAAATCATGTCCTCCCATTGGCGTTTCAGAACAAATAGCTGTCTATTATGCTATTAGTTTCTCCTGATTTTATTCGCTGGATAGAAGATTCTTATATTGCCAATATTATGGTTGTTATTTTCACTTGATACTAAAGCTCTTCTAAATCGATAAGGCTTCTATACTGGTCAGTGATGCATTGGAGACACGCAGTATTTGGTCCTGGCAATCCATTGGATAGTTTCAACTAATCATTTTCTTCGATATTTTTATGCCGACTTATTTTGTGCTGTCTATTAAAACTTACGAGTTCTGAACTCTAGATTGAAGCCATTGCTTGCTTTCTTTGTTTCAATTACTTGGATAGAGGAGAGTGGTACAACTGATCCATAGGATTTATTAGGTGTTGGAAGCTTGCAAATTTTTAATGTGATACTGTTGAAATTACAACTACTATAGTCAATGACTACTCATATCTTCAAATGTATCTCATTGTTCTAACTACTATTGTGGGATAAAATTTTGTTTACAGCCTCATTTTAGTGCTCTTTGAACTAGTGTTTGTGTTTCAAATGAATTGTGATTTTTGATATGCAGAGAGACTGAACAGTTTTCCAACGCAGTTTGGTCTCTTTGCATGTTCCCTTGCTCTATTTTTTCTGGATATCTTCTAGCTGCTAATGCTATTTCTTCTCTTTTAACTCTAATACTGATTTTTCTTCTAAAAAAAACGAAAGAAGTATTAAATTCACTCTGATTGCTGCACAGGAGGATTAATCTCTCCTGAAGGTTTAACCTATTAGGTGAAGTCCCATAAGAGCATTAGTGTTTCTGTTTCAAATGAATTGTGATTTTTGATATGCAGGGAGACTGAACAGTTTTTCTACGCAGTTTGGTCTCTTCGCATGTTCCCTTGCTCTATTTTTTCTGGATATCTTCTAGCTGCTAATGCTATTTCTTCTCTTTTAACTCTAATGCTGATTTTTCTTCTCAAAAACGAAAGAAATATTAAGGAAAATTCACTCTGATTGCTGCACAGGAGGATTAATCCATCCTGAAGGTTTAACCTATTAGGTGAAGTCCCATAAATGCTATTAGTATTTGTACTGTGGAAAAAGCCTAGGCAGTCAATATTATGTGAAGTAGAGTACATTAGTTTCCAGCTTTTTATATTTCAGTAGACGAGATATTTTTCCAGACTGACAAATAATTGTCTTTTGTTTTCTTTGTCTATTAATTTCTCCCACCCCTTTTAATGCAGAAGCCTTCGACATCCAATGTTGAGTTTGCATTAGTCACTTTTAGTACTCGTGGAGGTTATTCTGGTACAGTTTTGCATAATCTTGTAATGGTGTTATTAAAATATTCTCTTGCTTAGACTGCATAACTGTTGAATTATAACTTCAAATGAAACTGATGCATGATTTTGAGTAAAAGATGAGTGTGATTTCTCTTGGTGAATTGAGTATAATTCTAAATATAGAATGTGTCAACAGATTTTAAGTTGAACAAGGAATTGGACAAAATTTTACTGATTATTAATTTTCAATTCAAGTATATATGATCTCTTGGATATTATGTAGTCTGAATTCTGCTCTTTTACACCTGAAAATCTGTATGCAATTGACTAATATATGGAGTATATTTACTTAATCTGGCATCGTTGAATGCAGATTGCGCTGTGCGGCGCACTGGCTGGACAAGTGACCCTGATATGTTCTGTCAATGGCTTTCAGCTCTACCCTTTGTTGGCGGTGGTTTTGATGATGCTGCAATTGCAGAAGGGCTCTCTGAAGCTCTCATGGTATATATGCTGCATACGTTTAGTTTCCACTTCTCTTTTTCTTGAGTCACTTTCAAGTTTCAGTTGACTTTAAGAGTATTTCCATCTCTTTACTCCACAAGGCTCTCCCATTTCTTAATGCCAGCATCCCAAATCTGCTTACTTTGAATGGAATATTCTAATGTAACGAAGAAGGGTGTATTGACATTTAGAGGATCTCAGACAAGGTCAGATTGAAGGTCACCTGATTGATATAGGTGGACTGTGCAGAACTTCAGCTTGTGCATACATGCTTATGTGCCTTTGTTTTTGAAAAAGATATTTTAAAGGGAATTGGGCTTTCATATTTTTTACTTCTTCCCAGGGACTTGAGGAGGTTTCATTCTTCTGATTTCCTGAGAATAACTTCATGAGATTGCAGAGTTTAAGGTTTCTAGGGCTTGGAGCTGGAAGGAAAGAGATAGGATAATTTATTCATTCTTGATGAAATAAGAAGGTATTGTAGGAAGAGAGGCATAACTTGCTTGAGGACTTGGCATCCTTAAGCCCAAAAATACTAGAAGAGTCTAAAAAGCATAACAAAGTAAGAAAAATCCTGACAAGCAAGCTTTCTAGTCTTGATAAAATTAACATTTATGCTTGTTAAAATCGATGCATGCAGGCATGCCTTCTGAACATATTAGTTAAGTTATAGGCTCTTAAAATTTCTCATTCAAAGCACTTAATTACCAGTAAGTGTAATCCTGGGGTTTAGTACTCAAAATCTTACACATGCTTTTGGCAGAATTCTTCAAATGTTTTTGTTGCTAATTTTGCTTAGGAGTTTGGCTCCATAAAACTTGCACTACATTTGTGAACTATATTAATGTTCCTTCTTCTGATTGAGGTAGGCTCAACTGTTTTATTTGTCATCAAAATCATGGATTCTGCAGACAACTAATTTTATATTTGGAGAAAACATAGAAGCATGTCTGACAGATAAAAGGAGGAATATAAAGCATGGAATGTTGGAAACCTAGAAAACTAGAAAGTAGTAAAATTGACTTTTTGAATCCTTCGGTAGCTTGCAGATTGTAAGCAAATTTTGTGGTGATGAGAACTATAGGGAGAGCAAAAGTCAGGAGAAAAGAGAGGGACCAAGCAAAATGTGTTGTTGAATGTAGGGGCGTGTATGGGCCGGATGGGGCCCGGAAACCAGCCCAGTTTCCTCTTCGGGCTCCTTTTCCAAGCCCATAATCCGTAGTCAATCTGGATTGACTGTACATGGAAATAAAACAGATTGGATTGAGTTGGGCCAGAGAATTTTGCTCTGAAATTATCAAGTCTTCCTTTGATGAAGTTGAAGAATTGCTATGTAGTGGTTGCATTTCAGCATTTTTTCATCTGCTCCAACCACACACCCACCAAAACAAAGCACAAGAGAAAATAGAAGATTAGAGTTTGAGCTCTGCTTTGATGCTTCATCCTCCTTAATGACTAGTTAGGACCTATCTTCCTTATTGGTCCAGCAAAAGACTAGGAAATATCTCATTCCTTATCAGCTGCCAAATCTCAACTCACTCATGAAATAATTATTCAGTAACCTAAATATTGGATAGTCAAATAATGTCTTTTTGCTATTGTCAATGTATTTCGAAGCTACTTCATATTGGACTTTGTGCTAAAACTAGTCCTTAATATATTTGATTTATGCAGCTCTGTGTTGCTATATTTAACCAACAACATGCACCTGTTTTGTATGACCTTTACTGCATGTAAAGAGTACCGAGATTTAATTGTTAGGCCTGCTTTTCACTTTGTAGTATTGTAACCCTACTCTTCTATAATAATCAATATATTGAAATATGTTATTTAAAATTGTCAAGGGTTTCTTTTTGAAAACCTGGAATCTTATTCATGCCAAAATGTTCAAATTCTCAGATGTTCCCTACTCCTCAAAATGGAAACCAGAATCAACAGAATGTGGACTTGCAAAAGCACTGCGTTCTTGTTGCAGCAAGAAATCCATACCCTTTGCCGACACCAGTTTATGTACCACGACTGCAGAATTTAGATCAAGGTGAAACTATAGAATCGGAAGCAGGGAATCGTCTACATGATGCCGAAGCTGTTGCTAAAGCATTTCCTCAGGTATTCCTTTTTTTTTTTAAAACTAAAAACAAAACTTGGTTTCTTTACTCTCATTGTTATCTTATCTTTGGAATGTGATATTTTGCTTGCAGTGTTCTGTTTCTCTTTCTGTTATATGTCCGAAGCAGCTCTCCAAAGTTATAGCCATTTACAATGCGGTAAGGATGGGTCACGACTCTTTTAGCAAGAGAATTATTTATTTTCATTTTCAAGGGATGAGATATCGGATACTTTGTCTACAATAAACTCGTCATTCAACAAGCATGATCTAATGACTCAGTTAAGTCGATGCTCACATCTTGTAAAGCAAAACTAGAGCATATTTAGCAAAGTATTTGCTATTTTGCCCTCCCTTAATGTTTATTCTTAAATTCAGCTTATAAATATTGACTACATCCCTTTGGCAATGTAGGGCAAGCGAAACAGCCGCACAGCAGATCCACCTGTTGATACAAAAAACTCCCATTTTCTTATTTTAATATCTGAAAGTTTCAGGGAAGCCCGTTCTGCTTTGAGTCGTTCAGGGATCACAACTCTACCTTCAAATCAGAGTCCTGTCAAGGTGGATGCAGGCCCTGTTGCACCAGTTACTGGGACAGTACCTACTTCTATGCCACAAGGTTGATTATAAGCTTAACAGATGCAGTTAAACCTTATTAGATAATACTACCTCCAGTACCAATGCTAAACTTATCAAGCATAGTTATAAATGCCATAGTCATGTGTATAGACTTGCTTGCTTGATACTTGTATGATCCTCTGGCATCATTTGAATGATTGAACACATCATACACTCTTAGATCTCAAATATATGATTTTGCACTGCAGTCAGCTACTTTTATTGATATGAATGGTTTTGGGGGTGAAAGGACAGTTTACATAGACATGAATTGGCTACAGTGCCCCTACGGTAGCACCATTCAAGCAATGCCTAGGATTTATAGGACAGTTTAATGCTATAGCATTACTATAACATATTGTCTTTATTTTAGCTCTTATTTTTGGGTTTTAGGATGGTTTCCTTAGTGTATATAAATTGAGATTGGTAGGTCGCTAATTAGGTGGCTTATTTCTTGCGTGTCTTTGCATTGAAGATAATTTTTATTGACCTCACAATATTACAATATATACAGCAGCCCTAGGATATAAAAAGGAAAAACATAATATGGGGGATATATAATATTAGGGAAAAAATAAATAAATAAAGAGCCAGTCATATACAATTAATTCTATTAAATCCTAAAATTTTGATTGTACAACACCAACCCTCAAGTTGGATCATATTTGTTTAGCATGTTCAACTTGGCCACATAATCTTCAAATTTCTCCTTTAGAAGTCCCTTTTTGAAGATATCTGTTGTTTGGTCTCTTGTTAGCACACAGTTGAGGGGGTAAAAATACTAAAGAGCTGAATACGTGTAACCCTATGCAATCATTTCTATTAAATTCTAATAATTCTAATTTTACCACCTCTTCTTTTACCTGCTCGTCAAAGATTTGTTATAAACTCCGTTAATATTGCTGCTTTCTCTGTGGATTTTTAGTTAATGGTTCTATCACAAACCGGCAACCAATTTCTGCTGGGAATGTGGCCCCTGCTACTATAAAAGTGGTGAGATCCTCAATTTCACTGTATGAAATTGTAACTGAAATTTGGCACCCATTTGTTGTTTTTTTTTAAATTCAAATCTCATAATGATCGTGGATTTATCATATCTCTTCAGGAGCCTGTTCCTGTCACTTCCATGGTATCAGGACCTACTTTTCCTCATATGCCATCAGTTCCACGTGCTCCTAGTCAAGGTTTCCCTAGCTTGCAGACCTCATCTCCGGCTTCTGCTTCTCAAGATATTATGGCAAGTAATGAAAATACGCAGGATGTAAAGCCCATGATGCCAGTGTCACAGCCCTTGCGCCCAGTGGGTCCTGCTCAAGCAAATGTTAACATTCTTAACAATCTTTCTCAAGCACGACAGGTCCTAAGCGGAGGAAACTCAATGGGACTTCAGTCGATGGGTCAAACTCCTGTGGCTATGCACATGTCAAACATGATATCCAGTGGAATGGCGTCTTCTGTACCAGCTGCTCAAAATGTATTTTCATCTGGACAGTCAGGCGTAACTTCAATAACTAGTTCTGGATCTCTCACTGGTCCCGTGCAAGTTGGAGCAAACTCAGGTCTTGGTTCATTAACTTCAGCCACGGCAAATGTGTCTGGAAGTTCAAATATTGGGATTTCACAACCATTGGGAGGGAATCTGCAGGGTACTGTTAGTATGGGTCAGCCAGGGTTAGCCATGAGCCAAGGAAACATTTCAGGAGCACAAATGGTGCAAGGTGGTGTTAACATGAACCAAAATGTGATGAGTGGCCTTGGTCCATCTGTTGTCTCTTCTGGGACTGGCACAATGATTCCTACTCCCGGAATGTCTCAGCAAGTACAACAGGGGATGCAATCACTTGGTGTGAATAATGCAGCAGCTAACATGCCTTTACAACAACAGACCTCAGGTGCTATGCAATCTTCACAATCAAAATATGTGAAGGTTTGGGAGGTTTGTCTTGATCCCTTTTTAACCCTTGTGAATCTGCCTCTCAAGCTTTGACTTTCATGCATTTTTATTCCTTGAGAAAATTTTAGACTAATTGGCATGGAATTTGAAATCCTATCATTTTCTCTATATAATGAATATTGTCCAGCATCAGTTGAGCATCATGCATTTTTCATCAGTTTCTTTAGATTTGATACGAATAATTTCTCGCTTTTCCCTTGGTGAGACTTATGATTGAGTTTTGGCATGATTGGAGTATGTTTTTGAAGTATTACAGCTCATCAATTTTTGGCCATCTAATTCTAAATTGTTATTTGGCATGAAACGAAGTGTTTCGTTAAGATAAATCAAGACTGTTATTGCAAACTGCAATTTTCATTTTAATTGCAATGGTCCCCTCTTCTGTTATGGTTCACTAAAGGATACCGTGGTTTTTTCAATTCCAGATTTTTTTGGATCATGTCTTTGTTTTTCTGTTAGTATCATTAACTTCAAAAGAATATTGGATGTTGACAAGCTATGATGCAACGATACCGATACGGCGTTTTCGAGACGTTCCCAAAACGTGACTTCAAAAATACTAATATATCGAGACGTTCCGAAACATCTTAGTATTAAATAATATTTTTAATATAAATAGTGTATTTCACATTAACAAAATATAATAAAACAAAAATCATTAGCATAATCAAAGTGCATCTCCACTAATAACATTTGCCTCCAACTTTGGCTCATCTAGAGAAAGGGCAGCAACATCTAAAACTCTAACAAACACAGACAAGTTGCAACCACCAACAAAGAAATAAAGGGAAAAAAAGGAAAGGAACGAATCAGAGAAATAAAGGCAATTTAACTCAACTAGAAAATGCCCTCTAGGTTTTGAGAAATTGCAAAAATGCATTAGGCAATTTAACTCATCCAATCCGTTTCCCAGTGTCTCCCCCCCGTCTCGGCAAAGTTCGCGAATCAGAAACGCTAGAATCTGAAATTTAAGCGTTTCCATGCTACCTAGTTGACAAGTACAGCTTATATCTTTTAGATGTCTGACATTTCTAAATCCTCTGCTTTGTCCTTACTTTTGCCCACATTATTTTAGATTATCATTATCACTATTTAATAATTACACACCCATAAATGTTTGTATTGTAGGTTATGTTATATTGTTTTTGCTTTGCTACCATTTCCAGTTTTTATTTATCACGCATAATGCAATGGTCATAATTTGTACCACCTTAATCTCTTGTAAATCTGGATGTTGACATTGTGGAATGGATGATGTCACTACCAGAAGCATGATGCGAGGAAAAAATTTGCTAACAATGCTTACTACTATGTGTTTATAGCATAGTGGGTTCATTAAATGTAACATACCCTTACAATCCTGCTTTAACCTCATTGAAGTTTTCTCTTTTTCCCCTAAAATGCTATAAATCAATTCTATGTTGTCCAGTGGCTGTAACCATAAATAACTGTAAATCGTCACATGATAAGTAGGAATTGCCACAACGCATGGGTCATGAAAATTTCTCATTGTTATTCTTGCTTTTGCATCAGCTTTATATCAATTGTTGCAATTCATGTAGGGAAGTTTATCTGGGCAAAGACAAGGACAGCCTGTATTCATTACCAGACTAGAGGTATGATCTCAAAGCTTGATAAAAATTATCTGGGTTACCTCACCTTATCTTAGTTCTCCTTATTTGACCATTGCATTAATTTTAATTTTTTTCTTCAATCTCATTCCTAATAGTGGCAATTCCTGTTATTTCGTGGCATGTATTGATTTTATGAATACTTTCTTCCTGGCAGGGTTATCGGAGCTGTACAGCTTCTGAGTCGTAAGTTCATGAAGTTGTATTCTTTCTTCAAATAAGTTTAGGGATGATTGTCAATGGTTGGACTTTCTATAATTGTTAACATGGGAAGGACATGCTTTCAACAGAGCAAAGTGTGCATGAGTATTCCGTATTATGTGCAAATGGAAGAGATCATAACTCTTTAGATCAACATTTCTCCCATTTCTTCATAATTATCTGAAGGCTCATACGTAAAATTCAACCTCTCATGACACCATTTGCTTCAAATTTATATCCATATGGTTGAAGCAGTATGGGATTTTCCTAAATGTCTACCTGGTCTAGATCATCATCAGTTGCTTTAGATTGTCACCTATATTGGCCTAACTTGGCATTAATTATAAAAATTTCCTGACTGCTTTTTATGGGTCCCAGGCTTGCCTCAAACTGGCCAGCGACAATGCAAATAGTTCGTCTTATATCTCAAGACCACATGAATAACAAGTAATTTCTTTTTTGTGCTTAGCTTTGGTCTTGCTTATTTATATCCGAGTGTGTAGTTGTATGTTGGTTCACCCAGTATTCTGTAGATATTCTGACTGATAATGCTTTGACACAAGGCAATACGTTGGAAAGGCAGATTTCCTAGTTTTTCGGGCCATGAACCCACATGGGTTTCTTGCTCAGCTTCAGGAAAAGAAGCTGGTAAGTTATCAGTGCTATCTTAGTTTCTTCTTTTTCTTTAATTTCTTCTACTAATCTACAACAATCTTATTAGTCAATAAAGTATTGTTCCTCCTTGATACCTTTGCACTGAGCCTTATTCTAGAAAGAAGATAAAATGTTACTTTTACAATGTGAGGATCTCCGATTTATTAAATTGGAAGATTAAAAAAAACCACATGACTGAATTATAATGGATTAAATTACATGGAACTATGACTCTCTATGCTTGAGGTTATCTTTGAAAGTATTTTTGGCGTGTACTGAAATTGTATGGTTCATTACATGGAACTGTGACGCTGTACACTTGAGGTTATCTTCGAAAGTATTTTTGATGTGCACTGTAATTGTATGGTTCATTACAATGGGTTCCAAATTTGCATAGGCAAGTAACAAGAAAGTTTTGTTGCCAGAGTTTAAGTGGAGATCAAAAGCATATAATATCCAGTCACTCAAAATTTGTAAATCACACTTGTATAATTTATCCTGTGTTAATCCAAACTCTGTTTTAAGATACGGAATGAGAATGGACAATTTACTTGTTTCATTGAAGGATTGCAACCATTGTAAATTTTATGCCTGCTGCCTGCCTATGCTACGAGCTTGTTTTGTGGATATTCTTTGCTTGTTTGTTTGCTTGCATGCATAGGATATACTTATGGTTAACTTGAATTAGGGGAATGGGCAGGGTATACTTGGAAGACTCACAAAAACGAACGGGCAGCATTTCCTTTGTTTTTCTCTTTTGAGCTAGTAAAGAAGAATTGACTAGAAAAAGAAAAGCAGTGCAAAAGGGAGGTATAAAATAAAATCTCCTAGGTCAGTTCAAAAATAAAAAACCGAAAATAGGAAGTAAATGAAAAGAGAGAAGGCTCAATAGGGCTCTTCAGTCCTCTATAATTTAAACTTAGTGCTACAAACTCAATCCTACATAAATAAGGGTTGGTAATATCATCATCTACTTAATTTGAACTTTATTGTGCTTGAAATTATAATTGGTCTGGTTGGACCCTTACATTTCTTGGTTTTGGTTAGCTTAGTCTGGTGCTGAGTATTTGTTCTTTCATTTCAGTGTGCAGTAATCCAATTACCTTCGCAGACATTGCTACTATCTGTCTCTGACAAAGCCTACCGCTTGATTGGGATGCTTTTTCCTGGGGTGAGATATTATTAACTCAAGCCTCTTTGACAATAATTTTTCTTCCCTTTCATGGGAATTGGGATAAATGAAATCCATGAAAGACATAATATTACCTAAGAGGGGGGTGAATTGAGTGATTTAAAATTTTCTTCTATATACCTCTATAAAACATTAGTTAAAACAAAGTTAGGAAAGAGAAGATAAATGTGAGATTTATACTAGTTTGGTCTAAACTTTTGACCTACATCCAGTTCCTAGATTTTCTAAGTATTTCTGTATCTCTCTGAGTATTTTACTATCTCTTTCAAATGATTACATACTCCGTAACTCTGAGTAATCCTCTCTCTAGGATTCATTCTCTCTTATAAGTTGTAATCAATACACCTAATTTCAAGGTCCCACTACCTTGAGTTTCTTTACAGAATGATGAATATAATTTGGCTCTCTTAATTAGAGTCAAATGATTACACACTTTATAACTTTGAGTAATCCTCTCTCTAGGATTCACTCCCCCTTATAAGTTGTCATCAATACACCCAATCTCAAGGTCCCACTACCTCAAGTTTCTTTACAAAAATGATGAATATAATTTGACTCTCTTACATAGTAAATTGATAAATGGGTTTTAGTTTTCTCATGTTGCATGAGAAAACTAAACTTCCTACACATAAATAAAATGGTGGGACCCACATATACATATATGAATTAATATATGTATATGTGGGTCCCACCATTTCATGTATGTAATATATGTATATGTGGGTCCCACCATTTCATATATGTGTGACATGAGATAATTTTTTTCCTACAACATGAGAAACATTAATCCCTTGATAAATACTAAAGATCAAATATCAGTAGATATTACATAGTAAAGAATGAAACGCTATTAGCAACAATTCGTTTGTGCGTAATTCTTTCGGTGGTTGAATCGTTTTGAATGCTTCTGCTTATATTTGATGAAGGCAATTAATGACCGTTGAGAAGCTTCAATGAACCGTTGTGAGTAATGAATGTAACTGTTAGACTTGAGACTCTTCCGTTACTCACACGTTTTGGTTCTGTAGATGATCACTGTTATTCTGCAGTTTGACATTCCTTCATTCCGTTTGCTCGTTGTGAAATTGCATTTAAAGAGGAATGAGAATAGCCGTAAAGCCTTTCGATTGGTCAGAAGAATGGTTGTCATGTTTGTGCTTTGTTTCTGTGATAGCATTTAATGCTCTCAGACACACAAATTGCTTTATGACAATTTGCTTGTCAATGCTTCATATAATCATTTGAAACTCATTAATAAACTGATTCAATATAGTTAGAAACAATAATGAGTGATGATAAGAAGTATTTTAATCATAAGCAAATATTCAAGATTTATGAACACGGTGATTTGCAAAAACCAAAAAGGCTAACTCGAGTTGTTCTTCTTTACACTCGAGTTGCTGACTCGAGTTTATTATAGTTCACTTGAGTCACTATTTTATCTTCTCTAAAAATAAGTTTGGAAGCAACAAAGAAGATGTCTTTGTATGAACTTAACTTGAGTCATGTATACTTTAACTCGAGTTGCAGTTTCATTTTTGCAATTGTCTTCGAGTTAAGTTTGGAAAATATTTGAACATAGAATATGCTCGAGTCATTAATTGATGACTCTAATATATGACTCGAGTCACTCAATCCTTAACTTGAGTTTTCAAAATGCTTTAAAAATATGTTTCACAGAAACACTTGAGTCATTTAATTTTAACTCGAGGCAACATTTTGACTGTTAGAAAACATTCAAATGCAGGACTTAGGAATTTGAAAAGACATGTTTAAGATTAAATCCGCAAAGATCAACTTGATTCTACCATAATAAACTCGAGTTGATGCTTTTCATAAAAGCATTTCACAAAGGCTTTAACTTGAGTCACCAAAGTGTAACTCAAGTTAGTCGAGGTTAAAACATACTTTGATTGAAGTCTTAAAGTACTTGACTCGAATCTAGAAACCTTAACTCGAGTCATATTTTGTAGATACTTTAAACAGTTGCTGATTCAAGATTTGATCAAAATAAAATATTTTTACTTGAATCAATAACTTCCTTTTGTTTACAATTGTCTGTTATCATAAAAAAAAATATAGAGAACTAACCATACTTTCTTCCACAATCAATTTGCTTACACATAAAAAGCACTAGTTTGTATGAAGTATGCCAACTTTATTACATGCAACATTCTGTTTATTATAATGTCGTGAGAGTTCAAGCTAAATACATTTCAATTAGTTGTTGACTCTTCCATTGAATGCTTACTCACATTGTAGTAAGTCTCGAAGTTGAGCTACTCTTCTCTTTCCCCGGAGATGAACAAATTATAAGGCTAGATTCACCTATTTTCACCCATATAACATACTCCCTCTTTCTCTATATATAAGAACCCTTTTTTTAGTGTTTGTCCCTAAATGTAATATCCCTTCTGAGTTTGTCTCAATAATAAATGCACTTTTCTTCATTTTTTCCTCAATTAATTATTATACTACATACATTCACTTTCATTTTTTTCTCATTGTTACTTTCTCTCACTCATTTATAATTAGGGGTATTTTTTTTTTAGAAAAAAGTTAAATTTCCTACAAATTCTTATATTAAACTACTTTTAATTGTTTTTTTAGAATCTCACGATTCAGTTGAAAGGCTCTTATATATAGGAATGAAGGGAGTAACAAACATGTATGTGGCACCAACACAATCATGACACTATCAACTGGAAACTGACTTGTGGTCTAATTATATATACAGAATGATTATTATCTATTTTTTATTGTAGTAAGAATGTTATATTGTGTAAAATTATTTTTCTTAATCAAAAAAGAAAGAAAAGTAAATAAGTAAATAAAAATGAAGTAGAAGAGTCCTGATTCCAAACGAACATGTTCAATTTTAATTGAAAATGATCCTTCTGATTCTTATAGAATGAGGGGCAAAATGATCGATTGAAAAATATTTCTTGTTCTTAAAGATCGTGATTTCTATACTTGCGCCTTATATTTTGAAAGAAAATTGTTGAATCCCCATTCATAGAGGGTAGGATATTTGTATCCATACTTGTGCAACCTAAACTTGTACCTTCCATACTGCTCTACTCTAAATCTCCTTGACAAACCCAATTCTTATAAGAAATTCCAAACAATAATGACATCATCTTGTTGATATTTGCATTATTAATCTGAAAATTGCTATGCAAACAGGACATGGTGGTATTTAAGCCACAATTATCCAGTCAGCAGCAGCAACAAATGCAACAGCAGCAACAGATGCAACCGCAACAGCATCTTCCGCAGCTGCAACAACAACAGCCACAGCAGGTTGGCCACATGCACCAACAGCAACTTCCTCATCTACAACAACCACAACAGCAACAACTTCCCCCAGTGCAGCCACAACAACTCTCCCAGCTGCAGCAGCAGCAGCTCCCGCAGCTGCAACAGCAGCAGCTTCCACAGCTGCAGCAACAGCAGCAGCAACTCCCACAACTGCAGCAACAGCAACAGCAACAGCTTCCTCAGCTTCAACAATTGCAACATCAGCAGCAGATTCCTCAGCAACAGCAAATGGTTGGTGCAGGAATGAGTCAAGCGGCGTACGTTCAAGGTCCGGGACGGTCACAACTGGTTTCTCAGGCACAGGTATCATCGCAGGGTGCACCCAACATGGGTGGAGGTGGATTCATGAGCTAGTCTGTTTTACGTGTAGCTCTTGGCAGTTTTAGTGATAGGTTCAAATTTGTGATTGCTGATGGTATAGTCTTGCGTTGATTTATTTTGCCAATGAACCATGAAGACTGTTGCAGGAAACTCTATTTTATTAGAATTATAATAGTTTACTAGCTAAATACTGTGGCATGTCCGCACTTGCCCGTGTTTATATGCCCATGATGTTTTTAAAACTAAATTGGTAAAGAAATGATAGAAAGCACTGGTATCACTCATCCACAACCACAGGCCCACACGTATGGTTTAGCTGCATTTTAATTAAAATATAAAGAACTGGTTCAAGCATTCGGTGGAACCAAATATATTTAGTTTTAAATTTCAGAACTTTATATTTAAAATTGAGTAACATATTTATTTATAACTACATGAAATCAAAATAGTCAATTGAAAGTTTATCATTATAGTAATTATTAAGTAAATATATAATTATTAATAATTAAGATTAATGATGCTTATGTAATATTATAAAATTAGAAGAAAACAGTTATTTAAAAAGGATACGATTCAAAATTTTTACGGAGTATAGGGATATTTTTTTAGCAGCAAATCATCTAGTATTTGGGCATTTGGCTTATTCTGCAGATTTTTTCTTTTTTATATCAGTGATTTAAATTGTTTATTTAGCATTGTTCAAAGCGCATTACATCTCATTTTGTTTCTTAGCCTGTGATCTATTGGTAAAATTATACAAATTCTTTTGAGCATACATTTTATTCAATTTTATTAAGAAAGAAAATTTTGAAATGTTTTTACTGATTTATCTTCTATATATCAATGTTAAATTTATGATAAATAATAAATTGCATAAAGGTGTTCAGCTCACTAACATCATCAATATGGAAAGTGCTCATTCTGGTAAATTGATGGCTGAATATATCAATAAAGGTGATTTTATTTTTTTAAAAAAAAACTTGGTTTCTTTGCTTTCATTGTTATCTCATCTTTGGAATGTAGGGGTAATATTTTGCTTGTGGATTGAGTTTTTCTCATTATATTTTTTTTTATATCATCCTTCATAATCTTCAAATAATGTTTGTATAAGTAATCTGAATAGTCACAATACTATTTTAATTTTCCCTCCTTCTCAATTAAAAGTTCATATGAGCTAATGAGAGGATATAGAGAAAAAAGAATGTAGAGAGGATTTCCTTTCTTTGCTTGCTTGCAGTGTTCTATTTCTCTATGTTATGTCCAAAGTAACTCCCCATAGAGTTATAGCCATTTACAATGCGGTAAGGGTGGGGTACCACTTCTTTAGAAAAAGAATGGGTTATAGAAAAAGAAAAGTGTTTGGAACAACTTTTTTTCCAATTCAACTTAGAGTTTGTTTGGATGAGTTTTTTTTTTATAATATAATTAAAAAAGTCATTTTTAAAAAAATAAAGTGCTTTTTCTTAATTTATGTATTTGGACAAGAGCTTTAAAAAAAGGAAAAACTAACAAAAAAAAGCAAAAATTCTTCTGTTTTTTTAAAGCTACAATTTGTAGCTTAAAAAAAACTACGACAAGAAGAGAAAGAATAAAAAAATAAATAAATGACCCGCTATTTTTTAGTGATTTATTTTGACACTAATTATTCTTAATTTTTAACAAAATGACAACTCATATTCCTATACATTTTCATATACTTATTTTAGTAATTTTATTGATAAAAAAAGACTTTTGTAATTTAACATCCAAACAGTTTTTTTCTATTTAAAAGTGTTTTTTAAATAGTGTATTCAAACATAAAATATCTTTAAATTCTAATTAAAGTACTTTTTTAAAAAACAATGTAAAAAAAATTCCTTTTTTAAAAGCTCATCTAAACCCTCTTATTAGTCAAAAACAGTTTATCCCTATTTTAAGTTGCTTTAATGTCTTTTTGGAAAATTTCAAAACCTAAAGTTTCAAATCTAAATTTATGTAAATTGAAATATAAATGGGAAATTTGTCAAAATAATTATTATTTTAAGAAAATTTGTCAAACTAGGGTACTGTGCAAAATATTTGCCAAAATATAGCAGTTGGTGGCGTCACGTGACGTAGCGCCACTGTACAAGTGGCATCGCCACATGTGACACCACCTAGGTGGCGTCACACGTGGCGACATCACCTGCATTTTTGTTTTTAAAAAAAATTAAAAATTTCAGCTACCGCAGGCAACTTTATATAAAGTTGCCGCACAAGCAAGGGGTTGACGCCCCCTACTCTGATTTTTTTTAATATATATTCTTATATAATATTATATTATATAATTTAATATATAATATAATAATATATAGACAAAAGTACGGGAAAAAACTTTAATTAATTAATTAATTACTAAAATGTCACTGAGGCAAAAGTATTAACCTATTTGCCCCCTATAATCGATTACATGCCTTATGTAATCGATTATAGGGGGTCAGATTTCTTTTTTTTTTCATTTTTTGCACTATGTAATCGATTACGTCACTGTTCAGTAATCGATTACATGAAATTTACATGGTGTAATCGATTACGATGAGCAACGTAATCGATTACATAAAATCAAAAGGCAAATCTGGCAGTTACCACATGATGTAATCGATTACGGCACGGGCCGTAATCAATTACATTACGCGGTTTAAGTTTTTTAAAAGGCCTAAACCACTTGAAACCCTTCATTTTCCTTTCTCATACCCGATTAGCCTCCTCCATTCTCCTCCATTGATATTTTCGGCCACAAAGCTCCAGAATCAAGGCATGGGTTGAGGAAAAATCAAAGATTTGCTCTCATTTACGATGATTTCGGTAGGTTTTCGGTTCTCATTGCGATTTTGTCCCTATTTTCTCCGTTTTTCTGAATATATGGTGCACGTAATCGATTAAGGTTTGTTTTCTTTGGGTATGTAGTGTTTTGATCATTGATTTGAATTGTTTGTTATTGTTTTTGAACAAGTAATATATTAAATTGATGTTTTTGTGCGTTTTGGAAACAATGTGTGTATGTTTGCATGTAAATTTGATGTAAACAGTGGAATTGAAGCACAAATTACATGTTATTGTGTGTATGGATGTTGAAGAATATTGATTACGTGGAGTTTGATTGTTGATTGTGCATTTTTCTTTCAATTACACTGTCTCCGTTGACCAATATTGATCATGGATTGTGATTATGCCATTAATCACATATTTGTTTCATGTTTGTTGATGGTTTATATTTGTTTCATCTTTGTAGGTATTTGTTGTGATCATGCCTCCACGCAGACGAGTTAACCTTCAGAGCAAGAGATGTTCGAAGGCATGGATGGAGGGTGAGACATCCGACTCTCAGGCACAGCCGGCAGATCTCCGATACGGAATTCTCCTGGGCAATAATGCAGCATCCCACATATCCTTCCTTCAGCACTTTGCGGGTAAACTTGTGATCAAGCCCAAGTCACTGGAGATGCAGTTTTTTACAGAGGAGAGATTTGAGATAGTCCCACTGGTGGAGGGTTTGCATCTACGTGGCTTGGCGGAGTTCGTCAGTCACTACTCAAAGGATATGGCCAGAGCCTTCTACCATAACCTCAGTTACATCAATGGAGTGCTGAAGTCGCGCGTTTGCGGCATTGACATAAAGATGACTGCTCCGATATAGGCCCACATGCTCAGATATGATTTTGATGGGGCGAGCGCCATTCTGTACGATGGGGATACCAATGTCAACCTGCCTGGATATGACCGAGTCACCGCCATCAACGATATCAAGAGGCCTTTGGGTCAGAGACCCTTTTTCACTGTGGGCCAGCTGACTGTGGATACACGGATCCTTTCCTAAGTGTTGACCCATATTATGTTCTCCCGGGCCTACAATCACTCTAGGGTGTTGGAGGTTGATATCCCGATCATGTGGGCCATCATTCACGCCAGGCCGGTGAACTGGAAACACTATATTTGCTGGATGATGTCCAAGGTGAAGCAGAAGGAGAACACCGCCCTCCCATTCGCCTACATAGTCCACCGTATATTGCTTCACTTCCGTGTGCCGATGCAGGGATTTGAGATGGTGGACTAGACACATTGGAACGCTGTCTTTGGGAGGCGCCTACTGGAGCAGTGCAAGATACAGCAGAATGCACAGGGTGTCTGGGTATGCACTGTCGCTGACGAGGACAATGCACCGCCTCCTCCCCTCGTTGTTCATCCTGAGGTCCCTATGCCGGACGATGACTATGATGAGGATGAGGAGATGGTCGAGCCTGATGGTGGATTCTAGCTCCGTGACGTCATGTTGCAGATGAGGCAGATGGACCTCTGACAGAGACAGCGGTGGAGGAGCCACAAGCAGCGGTGGAGGAGCCATGTTGAGAAGGAGAACGAGTGGGGGCGGTGGATGCAGAGCCGGATGCACAGGCTGGAGGCCGGACTTCGGCAGTTACAGGATGGACAGCACTAGGAGGTAGCCGGAGAGAAGAACCAGGTGCCTGATGTCTCCGATGAGGAGGAGGAGGAGGAGGAGGATTCAGAGGAGGATGCAGATTAGATAGCTATATTTTTTTTTTGTCAGACATGATGTTTGTATTTGGATCTTGTATTTTTTTTTTAGACTTGGTGAAGTTGTACTGACTAAGGCATTTACTTTAGTTATGAATGTTTATGCTTTTAGTTCATATGATTTGAAGTGATGAATTTTGCAAATGATATGTCGTAGGACAAAAAACGGATATAGGGACATCGATTGACTAGACATAGTGTAGACGGTTAATTGTTGGCAAAAATACCTTCCCCAAGTCGCATTTGTAGGTAAAAAGAAGTTGGAAATCAGCTTCGTCATGCACCAATCCGAAATCTCTTCTTCATTGTGCTTCTGCATCTGGTGTAATCGATTACACCATGTAAATTTCATGTAATCGATTACTGAACAGTGACGTAATCGATTATATAGTGCAAAAAATGAAAAAAAAAGAGATCTGACCCCTTGTAATCGATTACATAAGGCATGTAATCGATTACATAGGGGCAGATGGGTTAATACTTTTGTCTCAGTGGCATTTTGGTAATTAATTAATTAATTAAGGTTTTTCCGTATTTTTGCCTAATTTTATATATATATATATATATATATTATTAATATATACACACACTCACACATCTGACGGGCATACACATAGAAAATGGAGTATTTCTCTGATAATGACTCGTAACTGGTTACTAGAGAGAGAAGTTTTGTCCAAACTTTGACAACCACTGACAACATACAGTACCCAAGGAAAAAGCAACCCAGATTGAAGACGATAATGACGTACCGAAATCTAGCTAACCAGCAACTGGTTTGAGAGCAAAAAAAACATAAAAACAATAAGATTGTCAAGGAAAATGATGTTGCAGGTAGAAAAAAAACATAAAAACAATAGGATTGTCGAGGAAAATGATGTTGCAGGCAGCAATGATAGGGATATATTTTTTGCTCTCAAACCAATTGCTGGTTAGCTAGCTCTCGGTACGTCATTGTCGTCTTCAATTTGGGTTGCTTCTTCCTTGGGTATTGTATGTTGCCAGTGGTTGCCAAAGTTTGGACAAAACTTCTCTCTCTGGTAACCAGTTACGAGTCATAATCAAAGAAATACTCCATTTTCTATATGTGTATGCCCGTCAGATGTGTGAGTGTGTGTATATAATATAATATATATTATTAATAATATAATATAATATTATTATATTATTAATAGTATCATATATATATATATATATATATATATATATATATTAATATAATATATATTATTATATAATATAATATATTATATAATAATATATATTAAAAAATAAAAATAAAAATCAGAGCAGGGGGCATCAACCCTCTATAATAAAGCTGCCTGCGGCAGCTGAAATTTTTAATTTTTTTTTTAAAATACAGGTGGCATCGCCACCTGTGACACCACCTAGGTGGCGTCACAAGTGGTGACGCCATTTGTACGGTGACGTGGCGCCACTTTTGACATCGTCTGATATGACGCCACCAATTATCATATTTTGGTAAATATTTTGCACAGTACCCAGTTTGACAAATTTTCTTAAAATAATAATTATTTTGACATTTTTCCCAATAAAACTCCTTTTACATATTTTATCTAATAAATCCTAAAAACTATTTTTAAAAACTGATCTAAGGCACCTAGTCAATAGTCATTGTCGATAAGCTTATCATAGATTCATTTGCCTCATTCCTTCTCCCTCACCAATGTAGCAGACCATGGATCCCAGCAGCCCATTATACATCAAAGGCCCAACCAAATTAAAACAAGCCCAGTATACCTGCAAGATTATGTCCAGTAATTAGGCTCAACCGAAAGATCACAACGCAAGCCACGAATTCAGCATCTCATTCAAACTTCAAATAAACGTAAACTTGGGAAGTCTGTTATTTCAATTCTGTTATTGCGATAGGATTTTTTCATTGTCTTGTTTCTCCTTTTCTCTCATTGTTCCATCTAAGCCATTGATTGAAAAAAGGAGAGAGAAATTAAAATAGTATTATGATTGATTGAATGGATATGATTTAAGATAATAAAAAATAATGAGAAAAAAATAGAGAGAGAAACCCAACCCAGCCCTAGGATTAGTTATTTCTTTGATTCAATAAGGCTTGTTATTTCTTTAAATAGCCTATGAAGGGTAAGAAATAAAGACATGAGTGTTTTGACATAAAATTCTTTATCTCTCTCTTTTTCCCTTTCCCGTCCCCAATTTCCCCTCCAACCCCGATCATCACTACAACCAAGCTCGTCCAACTTGAAGAAGAATCACATTAGCGAGTAGTGACGGCACGCCCCCCTCTCAGTCGCACTTGAATAGAAGGTCCAGTCGCTTGAAAAAAAATCTCTCCACCCTCTTTTTTAGTTGCATCGCTGCGATCCTCTCCAGTTGAAGAAGGCGGTGAAGAATAGTGACGGCCTCCAAACCCCATCGAAACAGCCGCACAGCAGATCCACCTGTAGATACAAAAGACAACCATTTTCTTATTTTAACATCTGAAAGTTTCAGGGAAGCCCGTTCTGCTTGGAGTCGTTCAGGGATCACAAATCTACCTTCAAATCAGAGTCCTGTCAAAGTGGAAGCCAGCCCTGTTGCACCAGTTACTGGGACAGTACCTACTTTTATGCCACAAGGTTGATAATAAGCTTAACAGATGCATCGCTTATCAAAGATAGTTATGAATGCCATAGTCATGTGTATAGACTTGCTTGCTTGATACTTGTATGATCCTCTGGCATCATTTGAATGATTAAACACATCGTACACTCTTAGATCTCAAATATATGATTTTGCACTGCCGTCAGCTACTTTTATTGATATGAATGGTTTTGGGGGGTGAAAGGACAGTTTACATAGACATGAATTGGCTGCAGTGCCCCTACGGTAGCACCATTCAATTGCAGCAGCTAGCATGCCTCTACAACAACAGACCTCAGGTGCTATGCAATCTACACAATCAAAATATGTGAAGGTTTGGGAGGTTTGTCTTGACCCCTTTTTAACCCTTGTGAATCTTCCTCTCAAGCTTTGATTTTCATGCATTTTTATTCCTTACTTGAGAAAATTTAGACTAATTGGCATGGAATTTGAAATCCTACCATTTTCTCTACAATGGATTTTGTCCAGCATCTGTTGAGCATCATGCATTTTTCATCAGTTTCTTTAGATTTGATAAGAATAATTTGTCACCTATCCCGTGTGAGACTTATGCTTGAGTTTTGGCATGGTAGGTTTTTGAAGTACTACAGCTCATCAATTTTTGGCCGTCTAATTCTAAATTGTTATTTGACATGAAAGGAAGCGTTTGTTTAAGAAAAATCAAGACTGTTATTGCAAACTGCAATTTTCATTTTAATTGCAATCGTTCCCTCTTCTGTTATGGTTCACCAAAGGCGGCCGTAGTTTTTTCCATTCCAGATTTTGTTGGAACATGTCTTTGTTTTTCTGTTAGTATCATTAACTTTAAAAGAATATTGGATGTTGACAAGTGCAGCTTTTATCTCTTAGATGTCTGACCTTTCTAAATCCTCAGCTTTGTCTTTACTTTTGTCCACATTGTTATAGATTATGATTATCACTATTTAATAATTACATACCCATTTGTATTGTAGGTTGTGTTATATTGTTTTTGCTTTGCTACCATTTTCAGTTTTTATTTATCACTCATAATGCAATGGTCATAACTTCTACCACCTTAATCTCTAGTAAATCTGGATGTTGACATTGTGGAATGGATGATGTCACTACCAGAAGCAAGATGCGAGGAAAAATTTTTCTAACAATGCTTACTACTATGTGTTTATAGGATAGTGGGTTCATTAAATGTAACATACCCTTACAATCCTTCTTTAACCTCATTGAAGTTTTCTCTTTTTTCCCCTAAAATGCTATAAATCAATTCTATGTTGTCCAGTGGCTGTAACCATAAATAACTGTAAATCGTCACATGATAAGTAGGAATTGCCACAACGCATGGGTCATGAAAATTTCTCATTGGTATTCTTGCTTGCTTTTGCATCAGTTTTATATCAATTGTTGCAATTCATGTAGGGAAGTTTATCTGGGCAAAGACAAGGACAGCCTGTATTCATTACCAGACTAGAGGTATGATCTCAAAGCTTGATAAAAATTATCTGGTTACCTCACCTTATCTTAGTTCTCCTTAATTGACCATTGCTTTAGTTTTTATTTTTTTCTTCAATCTCATTCCTAATAGTGGCAATTCCTGTAATTTCGTGGCATGTATTGATTTTATGAATACTTTCTTCCTGGCAGGGTTATCAGAGCTGTACAGCTTCTGAGTCGTAAGTTCAGGAAGTTATATTCTTTCTTCAAAGAAGTCTATGGATCATTGTCAATTGTTGGACTTTCTATAATTGTTAACATGGGAAGGACATGCTTTTAAAAGAGCAAAGTGTGCATGAGTATTCCGTATTATGTGCAAACAGAAGTGATAATAACTCTTCAGATCAACATTTCTCCCATTTCTTCATAGTTACCTTGAGGCTCATAGGAAAAATTCAACCTCTCATGACACCATTTTCTCCAAATTTATATCTGGATGGTTGAAGTAGTATGGGATTTTCCTAAATGTCTACCTGGTCTAGATCATCATCAGTTGGTTTAGATTGTTACCTATATTGGCCTAACTTGGCATTAATTATAAAAATTTACTGACTTCTTTTTATGGGTCCCAGGCTTGCCTCAAACTGGCCAGAGACAATGCAAATAATTCGTCTTATATCTCAAGACCACATGAATAACAAGTAATTTCTTTTTTGTGCTTAGCTTTGGTCTTGCTTATTTATATTGAAGTGTGTAGCTGTATGTTGATTCAGGCAGTATTCTGACTTGACAATGCTTTGACACAAGGCAATACGTTGGAAAGGCAGATTTCCTAGTTTTTCGGGCCATGAACCCACATGGGTTTCTTGCTCAGCTTCAGGAAAAGAAGCTGGTAAGTTATCAATGCCGTCTTAGTTTCTTCTTTTTCTTTAATTTCTTCTACTAATCTACAACAATCTTATCAGTCAATAAAGTACCGTTCCTCCTTGATGCCCTTGTACCGACCCTTGTTATAGGAAGAAGATAAATTGTCACTTTTACAATGTGAGGATCTCCAATTAATTAAATTTGAAGATTAAAAAAAAACCACATGACTGAGATTATAATGTATTAAATGACACGGAACTATGACTCTGTATGCTTGAGGTTATCTTTGAAAGTATTATGATTTGTACTGAAATTGTATGGTTCATTATCAGTCTGTTTAAAAGCCGCAATTTATATCCAAGATGTCCTAGTGTGTCAATGTCTTCAATACAATGGGTTCTGTAAACTGATTAGAGAGAGAAAGAATAAATATATTCTTTTAGGAACCAATAGAATAGGGACCTGAACAATGGTTTACTTAAGCACAAAAAGAGAACTACACTGAATTCAATAAATCTGTCAAGAGTACAAAGACTCCCACAGCCAAGAACAGAAGTAACTCTGTGGTAACAGATATGTTCCCCTCTCCTACAATCTTCACTCAAAAAATAATCCACACACTATCAATCCTTGCTACGGTTAATATAGCCAAAAAGCATCTGTGCACAGTATTCAAAATCCTACAGTGCTAAATACTAGAGCCACTCTATGCAGCGGCTAAGTGTCTAATAATTTCACTAAAATAGGAAAGTCAGCCCCGTAACCTTAAAAATCATCCTTTCCTTCTGTTTGCCTTGTTGGTCGCTTCCTAGGTTGTCTTGCATAGGTTTTCCTGTGAATGGGGTCCTTTCATTACCTCCCTCTAAAAGCTTCACCTTGTCCTCAAGGTGAAAGGAGGGAAATTGTGTTGCTATTGTTCCAGCTTCCTCCCAGGAGTTCTCATAGGCTGGCGTGTCCTTCCATTTGACAAGAACTTCTGTTTGTCCATTCATTAGTTTTCTGATTTTGCAAATCTCCTCTGACTGAACCTGTAACTCCAACTGTTCTGATAGGATGGGAGGAATGGTTGGAGTTACTATCCCAGATTGTATTGATCTTGAGGATTGAGATGTGAAAAACTGGGTGTACCTGAGTAGTAGGAGGGAGGTCAAGGCAGTATGCTACAGCTCTTGTTCTTTCCACGATCTTGAATGGCCCATAAAACCGTGGGCTAAGTTTCTCGTTTACCCGTTTTGCCAACGTTCGCAATCAATATGGTTGGATTTTGACATAAATCAAGTCACCGACTTCAAATTAGACATCCCTCCTATGTTTGTTTGCTTGTTTCTTCATCTCCTCTTGTGCCTTAATCAGATTTTTTTTTAAGGTTGCAATAATTGCATTCCTTGATCTGATTTGCTCATCTGCCTCTTCTACCACTGATGGCTCGTTTGTGAGCTTGAGAAAGGTAGGTGAATCCCTTCCATACACGGCTCATAAAGGAGTCATGTTGGCTGAACCTTGGTGGGTGGTGTTGTATCAATACTTTGCCCATGGCAGCCATTGAGCCCACTGATTTGGTTTCTCACTAGTGAAGTACCTTGGATATGTTTCTACCCCCTTGTTTAGTACTTCTGTTTGTCCGTCGGTCTCCGGATGATATGTTGAACTTAGGCATGACTGAGTACTCACTTGCTTAAATAACTCCCGCCATAATTGGCTCACAAACACTCGATCCCTATCTGAAACGATGGTCTTTGGAAAGCTGTGCAATTTGACGATCTCCCTTATAAATGTTTTGCCACATCCTTAGCGCTAAAAGGGTGATGAAGAGAGAGGAAATGCGTGACTTGGTAAGGCAATCCACAATAACTAAGATAGTAGTAGTCCGGTGATAAAATCCATGCTTATATCCTCCCAAATTGCATGTGGAATGGGCAGGGGTTGCAACAGCCTTGCTGGGGATAACGCTTGGTGCTTGTTCCTCTGGCATACTTCGCACTCAGCCACAAACCGTTGTATTTCTTGCTTCATCCCTTCCCAATATATTGCATTAGCTAGCGTTTTGTAGGTTCTAAGGTACCCGGAATGTCCCCCAATGGGAGAGTTGTGATATTCCCTTGTTAATAAAGGAATTCTTGATGAATTTTTGGGTAAGACTAATCTGCCCTTAAAATGCAAGCACCCTTTAACCAAGGAGTACCCTTCAGCCACTTCTTTTCCAGTGAGTAATTTCTGCAATTTGCACTTGAGTTTTGGATCAGTTTCTACCTCTTTCTCCCATTCCTCCAAATCATCATGCTGCCATACAGAAAATGCCATCAGACTCACTGGTTCCTCTTGTTGTGATAATGCATCAGCAGCTCGGTTTTCTCTCCCCGGTGGAAATTTAGGATACTGCGTACTTGTGGGTGGAAATTTAGTGTCCTAGAGGAGCAAGATGTTGTTTGACGATCTAGAACACAAGGAGTATAAGGCCATGGCTCAATCAGTGCACGAAACTATGTGGATTCATCCGTTAATGAAGGAGGTTGGTCGCTTTTATAGCATGAGGTCCCCCCTTTCCTTATTGAGTTGCCCAATGTGGGACTAATGTTTCCTCTTTCCCTAACAGGTTCCAATTTGTATAGGGAAGTAACAAAAAATTTGTGTTGCGAGAGATGTAATTGGGGATCAAAAGCATATAATAACCAGTCACTCAAAATTTGTAAATCACACTTGTATAATTTACCTGTGTTGTTCCAGACTCCGTTTTTAAAATACAGAATGAGAATGGACAATTTACTTGTTTCATCGAAGGATTGCAACCATTGTAAATTTTATGCCTGCTGCCTGCATATACTATAAGCTTGTTTTGTGGGTATTCTTTGTTTGTTTGCATGCATAGGAGATACTTATGGTTAACTTGAACTAGGGGAATGCACAGGGTATACTTGGGAAACTCACACAAAACGAACGGGCAGCATTTCCTTTGTTTTTCTCTTTGGAGCCAGTAAAGAAAAATTGACTAGAAAAAGAAGAGCAGTGCAAGGGGGAGGTACAAAATAAAATCTCCTAGGTCAGTAAAAAAATAAAAAACCGAACATAGGAAGCAAAGGAAACGTGAGAAGGCTCAATAGGGCTCTCTAGTCCTCTATAATTTAAACAATGTGCTCCAAACTCAATCCTACAAAGATGAGAGCTTGCAATATCATCATCTACTTAATTTGAACTTTATTGTGCTTGAAATTATAGTCGGTGTGGTTGGACCGTTACATTTCTTGGTTTTGGTTAGCTTAGTCCGGTGCTGAATTTTTCTTCTTTCATTTCAGTGTGCAGTAATCCAATTACCTTCGCAGACATTGCTGCTATCTGTCTCTGACAAAGCCTGCCGCTTGATTGGGATGCTTTTTCCTGGGGTGAGATATTATTAACTCATGCCTCTTGAACAACAAATTTTCTTTCCTTTTGATGGGAATCGGGATAAACGAAATCCATAATTTCTTCCACAATCAATTTGCTTACACATAAAAAGCACTAGTTTCTATGACGTATGCCAACTTTATTACATGCAACATTCTGTTTATTATACTGTCGTGAGAGTCCGAGCTAAATACATTTCAATTAGTTGTTGACTCTTCCGTTGAATGCTACTCACATTGTAGTAAATCTCGAAGTGTAGCTACTTTTCTCTTTCCCCGGACATGATTATACTATAAAGCTCAGATACAACTATATTCACCCATATAACATACTATAAAGCTCAGATACAACTATATTCACCCAAATCTCGAAGTGTAGCTACTTTTCTCTTTCCCCTTTTTATGTATTTGTCCCTAAATGTAAGATCCTTTTTGAGTTTGTCTCAATGATAAACACATTTTTCCCTCAATTAATTATTATAACACATACATTCTCTTTTATTCTTTTCTCATTATTACTCTCACTCATTCATAAATAGCAGCATTTTTGGAAAAAAAGAAGTCGTCAGATTTCATACATAATTATTGCATTCAACTACCTAACCGTTTTTTAAAATCTTACGATTTGGTTGAAAAGCTCTTGTATATAGGCAACTGACCTTTGTTTGATTATACATACAAAATGATCATTATCTATTTTTTGTTGTAGTAAGAATGTTGTATTGTGTAAAATATTATTCTTAACAAAAAAAGAAAAGTAGTTCTTGTAATAAATAAGTAAATAAAAACTGAAGTAGAAGACTCCAGATTCCCGTACATGTTCAAACTTAATTGAAAAGCATCTTTCTGATTCTTAGAGAATGAGTGGCAAAATGATCAATTGTTCTTATTGGAGGATTGTGATTTCTATACACGTTATATTTTGAAAGAAAATTATTGAATCCCCATTCACAAAGCGTAGAATACTTGTATCCATACTTGTGCAACCTAAACTTGTACCTTCCTCTCTGCACTACTCTAAATCTCCGTGACAAATCCAATTCTTATAACAAATTCCAAACAATAATGAAATCCCTTGTTGATACTTCCATTATTTCTCTGAAAATTGCTATGCAAACAGGACATGGTGGTATTTAAGCCACAATTATGCAGTCAGCAGCAGCAGCAGCACCAGCAGTTGCAACCGCAGCAACAGCAGCAGCAGCCACAGCAAGTTGGCCACATGCAGCAACAGCAACTTCCTCAGCTACAACAACCACCACAGCAACAACTTCCCCTGGTGTGGCCACAACAACTCTCCCAGCAGCAACTGCAATTGCAGCAGCAGCTTTCACAACTACAGCTGCAGCCGCAGCAGCAGCAACTTCCTCAGCTTCAGCAATTGCAACATCAGCAGCAGCAGATTCCTCAGCAGCAGCAAATGGTTGGCGCGGGAATGAGTCAAGTGGCATACGTTCAAGGTCAGGGACGGTCACAGCTGGTTTCTCAGGCACAGGTATCATCGCAGGGTGCACCCGACGTGGGTGGAGGTGGATTCATGAGCTAGCTCTGTTTTACCTATAGCTCTTGGTCAAATTTGTGATTGCAGATAGTGTAGTCTTGCGGTGATTTACTTTGCCAGTGAACCATGAAGACTCTTGCAGGAAACTCTGATTATAATTTTAATAAGTTACTAGCTAAATACTGTGGCATATTCGCACTTTCCCATGTTTATATGCACATGATGTTCTTAAAACTAAATTGGTAAAGAAATGATAGAAGGCACTTGCATCACTCATCCTCAACCACACGCCCACACGATTGGTTTAGCTCCTTTTCAAGCATTCGGTGGAACCAAATGAGTGTTAAAATTTCATAACTTAATATTTAAATTGAGTAACATATTTATTTATAATTGCATGAAATCAAAATAGTTAATTGAAAGTTTATCATTATAGTAATTATTAAGTAAATAATGACACTTAATGTAATTTTATAAAATTAGAAGAAAATCATTATTTAAAAAGGGATACAATTCTTAATTTGTGTTAAATTATTGAATAAAAAACACTCTTTTTACGGATTATCGAGATATTTTTTTCACAGCAAATCATTTAGTATTTGGGCATTTGGCTTATCCTTGAGTTTTTTTCTTTCTTTTTTTGCTCAGAGAGTTTTTTTTCTTTCTTATATATCAATGATTCAAATTTTTTATTTAGTATATTGTTTAAAGCGTGTTACATCTCATTTTGTTACTTAGACTGTCATCTATTGGTAAAATTATAGAGATTCTTTTGAGCAAACATTTTATTCAATTTTATTAAGATCTAAAAAAAAAAGAAGAAATGTTTGTACTGATTTATCTTCTATACATCAATGTTAAATTTATGATAAATAATAAATTGCATAAAGGTGTTCAACTCACTAACATCACCAATATGGAAAGAACTCGTTCCGGTAAATTGATGGCCGTAAAATATGTCAATAAAAATATTGCCTTTTAAATTATAAGCAAAGGTTATAGAGCAAAGCCTAAGCCATTTTACGTTATTCCAAAAAAGTCTTTTCCCCGTATTACACCAACCAGAAAAATCAACAAAAGCATATTAGGAGACCATTTACTCAAAATAAAATAAAATAAAGGGTTAAAATGAAAAAATATACATGAGTTTTTTCTCTAAGAGCATCCAACATCATGTGCTTTTTTTGAAGCAAAAATACACACGTGGATATTATTTTGGAGCAAAAGTCACATTCCACTATTAACTTACTGTTCACTGTGATGAGAGAGAAAGAGATTAAGTAAGCAGTAACTTAACGACGATGAACAGTGACTTAACAGGAAGATGTGACTTTTGTTCTAAAATGATAACCATATGTGTATTTTTGCACCTTAATCTAAAAATAAATAAATAAGATTAGGGACACGTGTCAAGCTTCTCGTCTCCTTTGTTCTTCCCTCGTTTTTATACACAAGTGAACTGGAAACCAAAAATCTCCAGCAGAGAGGCGTTGAAGAGATAAGGAGAGAGAGGGTGAGAGAGATGGAGACTGCCATGTGTGGGAGATTGGCTCTCTCTCCCAACCACGTCTTCAATCCTAAGCCTGGTACTTCCTTCGTTTCTCTTCTTGCTCCCATTTTTTCCTTTCTTCTCGCAGTATTTTGACTCCTTTCCTACTCTATTCTTTTGCTCTTTGATTTCGAGCTCTGTCTATCACGATTCCTGGAAGTTTTCTGGCGTTTCCAATAATTACTCCTGCTGATCTTATTTATCTTCATACTTGATTCTCATTTTTCTCTTTTGGAACGTTTTCGTTGCTTGTTTGTTGTTAATTAGCTACCGAGTCTTGATTTGCAATCCATCAGTAGCACTTAGGAAGCTTTAATTCGTCAATACGAGTGGCACTCCTTTGTTTTGATTTAATCTATCAACTCTGAAGATTGAGCAACATATACATAATCTCAGAAAATTGGATTGACAGCTTTCACCGATTTTCTCTTATTTCTCCAATTTCCTTATTTTCCTCCCTTTTTTCAGATTTAAGGTTACATAAAGATTTATACTCATCCGCAGATGTCAAATTCCTTACCGAACTAGAAATGAGTCAGAATCAACTGTTCATCCCGTACTCGGAATGTAAAGAAATATCTTTCATGTCATGTAGATGATATGCGTGCTTCTATTGTGGAAAAGTGATTAGAAAGTATCAACACATTGACTAACATAATAATGGCATAATAAACCTTATATTTCTCGTTTTTTGCGCCAGAAATGTATTCTTTTTATCTCACCATACCAAACAGGCCACAAAGCAACTCAAGAATCGGAAAACTGGTTTAGCTCCTACGATTAGTATGTGAGATCGAGTGTCTGGTAATTTCATGAGTGGATTGTTTTTCTGGGAATAAATGCTATGAAAGCACTCCAACTGGCAGATGCAGATTTTCTCTCTGTAGATTTCTGTTTCTATCTCCAAATTTTTCTACTAAAGAATCGGTGGGAGCATTGGTGGTTGGAATACTGAAGTATCATTGCAGCAATTAAGTAACAAAACTTGGATATAAGTAGAGCAGATAACCAACAAATATCTCATCCGTGTTACAGAGGAGATAAATTAAGAGTCATGCTTAATTGCTTATATTTGTGTAATGTGTTGACACTCTCTTTTGGTGAACATAAAACCTTGAACTCTTCTATGTATGAGTGAGTGCTTCAATAACACTGACTGAAGAAAAATTCTCAATACAGGGGAGAGATATTCTTCTTGCAAAGGGCCATGCTCCAATCTTTGCATTCCCATGGCTGTAATAGCAACAGGACCTAGCAAAGGAGGGGGACTGCTGGAGAAGCCAGTTATTGAAAAAGGAACTCCTGGCCGTGAATCTGAATTTGATCTCAGGTATAGAGCAATTTGATGTGGAAAGCTTCACATTAAAGTTCTATTATTGGGCTGACTTACTCTTACAGCTTCATTGTTTTTATTACATGTATTAGAGGATTGCCTTTACAATCTAAACATAGAAGCTGTTAGATAAAAGGAAAATATATTGGAAGTACCATGGCTTAATAACAGGAAACTGTTGGGAGTTCTTCCAATGTTTTCACCTTTAAAGGGAACAGGAATTTAAGGAATGCAATCTTTTGCTATAAAATCCAGTCTAGATACTGGTAAAATTGTCTTGTGAAAGGATGGTGATATCATTTGATTGAATTATGCTGAATATGTAATATTATATTTTTTTTATTACTTGTTTCTTTAGCCCCTTTAGTTTCAAACACTATTCGTGGTGTCGTTTGGAAAACTTAAACAGCTGTTTATGCTTAACCTTCTTAATGGAAAAAATCAAGAGGAATCCACTATGGTCAATCATGCAGGTCGTTCTTTAATTATTTATTAGTCGCTTTTTATTTGGTTTTTAGTTTTAAAATTTGAAATTAGGGTTTTCTAACCTGTATTTTTATTTTGGGTTGTTTGGTCGTATAGTTTACTTGTTTTGGTGTGTTTTTGTCATGCTAGACTTCTGCGGCCTGTATTTTTATAATACTGCTTTGGTTTCACACATTTTCTCGACGTTGACACTTGACATTCATAAATCAGATTATGGAGTTAGGTTGTAGATTTTCTCTCTTGTTTCTATGCCAGGGGCCAGTGGGTCAGCTGTTATTTATTTGATTGTGCTATTGGTTAACTTTTAGCATATTAACTATGTATATTTATCTATTACTCCCTCCCTCCGGTTTTGGTCATCAATATAGGACCCTTTACAAAGTATGATGCAGTATTTATTAGCTGTTACCATAGACACCACTATTCATTTATGTAAAGGTTAATGAGGAAATAGAGTCCACCTATTATATCTCACCTTTTTCACACAAAACTGAATAGGTGAAGTTTGGAAAAGGAGTATGATTTTCTTAAAATATTAAGGTTGTTAATTACCATTAACTACCTTTCTTATTGTACAGGATTTGGTTATCAAGGTCTTATGAGAATATTTAAGATTGAAGGGAGCACTTCATTTAAAAAAAAAAAAGAATTATAAGAGTGAAAGAAAATGTTTAATTCTAGTTTTCTAAGACATGCAGGAAATCACGGAAATTAGCACCGCCATATCGTGTAATATTGCACAATGATGACTTCAATAAAAGGGAATATGTTGTACAAGTATTGATGAAGGTTATTCCTGGCATGACCCTTGATAATGCATATGATATCATGCTTGATGCTCACTACAATGGATTGTCTGTGGTCATTATCTGTGCCCAAGCTGATGCTGAGGAACACTGCTCCCAACTAAGAGGCAATGGTCTGCTGAGTTCAATTGAACCTGCAAGTGGTGGGTGCTAATAATCATTTGCCTGAATGTAAATCTACTTTATGCTCTGTTTTGTTGAAAAGCAAAATTTCCTGATTTTAGTCTGTGTACATAAATTCGTCCTCATGAACGTTGCAAGAAAAGGAAAAAAAATAAAGGTCGTCCTATGAATTATATCAGGGATGGTTGTGGCTTATTAAAATCTTACAACTTCTGTATCAGAATTGTGGTTACTGGGTGATGATAAGTGATAACTTAAGCAACCATAATAATAAGTCTCTGCTTTGTCTTAGTTTCTGTGAAATGACTCGTTTCAGATATGTGAGTTGTACGAATGTGCGGTTTTGCTGACAGCCAAGGCTGAGATCCTGTATTTATTTTGTACTTACGTTCTGTAACTCATGCATAATTGTCTTGTGAATTTAATTTTTATTACTTGGTTTTCTGAAATGCGTATTTTTGTTTCATTTATTTGCGTTGTGTGCTTGTGTTTATTGAATAGCATTCCAGTAACAGATGCATAGAACTTCTTAATTAGTTTAAATATAGGGTTGAGGTGCAATTTTAATGATAATTATTTCTACGGGGTGTGTGGCATAAATAAGTTTTAGAATGAGTAAAAATACTAATAAACAATTTAAAAATGAGCAAATTCACAAAAACCGTTAAATTTGACCAAACCCATTAGGATTTTTTTCCTCTTATAATTTAACAGTCATTTGGTTGAATTTAAGGTTTTAATGAATTTACACTCTTTTAAATTGTTTATTGAAATTTTTATCCATTTCAAAAATTATTTGTGTATGTTTCTTGGGAAAAACTTTATTGGTAAAATTACAATTGCATGTAAATTATTTGTCAATATAAGATTTACTTTTTTATATCAAGGAAGAATTACATTTGGGTCTCAAAAAACAGAAAAAATTACAAAAAGTCTTAGAATTCCAATATCAAAAAAATCTCAATTGTTAATATGACATTTTTAGTTGTTAAAATGATATTTTCTGTTGTTAAAATTTTTGTAATTACTATCAAAAAAGTCCTTTGGAACTTTGTCGTAATTAATTCTGGTCCTTGGGACCCAAATGTAATTCTCCCTTATATTAATGAGGAGTATATGATAAGCCATCAAGTAATTCGTTGCCCAACAAAAACCATTGTATTTTAAATTAAATAAAATAATATCTTAAAATTTAAATACAGAATTTTAAAAAATTATCCAAAGACTTAAATTACTATCAAATTTTTATGCTAAAACTGTTTAAAATACTTAAAATTCTCCCTCATACAACTGTTTAAACATTAAACTGTAATTTTTTATTAAAAAATTATATAATTTATTCCAAGTGACTTTTTTATATAATATTAATTCCATTAAAAAAAAAATCGTTATTAATATTATTGACAGTTTATAAGTCACTTATTTCTGTTTGATTAGGCAAAAGTGTAGGAAGCATAAAAAATTAAATATTTGATTTTTTGACAACTTTAAGATTTGAGTATGAAAATATGAATTTTCGTTAAGTCTGAGGTCACATAGGTTGGCTCCCCAAGCCTCATTTGGAACCACAAGAGAGAGGATGAGAATTTGAGAGACTTATGTGGGCTTCATTGATGAAAGTGGTGTTCTAGATTTTCCCATCCTGGTCATCCCAGGGAATGGGAAAATTCAGGATCGAGAAAAATAATGTTTGAGACGGAATCGAGATCGGGAATGGGATTTCCCCATCCCAACTTTTTCCCAATCCCGTATATATATATATATATATACACACACACACATTTTTTTAAAGAGTGAAGTAGTAAATCTGCCTCAGAAGTATACGTCAAGGAGCGATGTTGCTCTGAAAGTTTTTTCAGGTTCAATTTTGCCCCGAAAGTCTAAAAACGTAGCAATGTTGCCTTTTTTCCATTAAAAAAATAACGTTGATTGTTCAAAAATTGACGTTGACCGCTGACTTTTTAATAGAAAAGGGTAAAATTGCTACTTCTTTAGACTTCCGAAGCAACATTGAACCTAAAAAAACTTCTAAAACAATATTACTCTTAGGCATGTACTTTCAGGATATACTTTCAGGATAAATTTACTACCTAACCATTTTTTAAATATCCAAATGTATGGTCTATGTCAAAAGGAGCAAGACATTGAAGGATTGGGAATGTTGAATTATTGATGAATTTATAATTTTAATTCACTTTAAAAATTTGTATTGGACTAATTATATATTCATATTCAACTAACTACATAGTTATATTGGACTAATTAGGTACAATTGATATTAAACAAATTATATATTTGTACTAGACTAAAGGATCGGGAATGAAAAACTTTCTTGAGCTCATTTTGGGATTGGGATCAGGTACAGGATTTCCTCATCCCGTCCCATCCGAGAACACCCTTAATTGATGAGATGCATTTCAAAGATATTCATACTTACAAAGACAGCAACACTGGTGCTTATCGGTTGGCCAATTATAATCTAACGCTAAGTGGAAGCCCTTAAGTTTCTTTGTAGTTTACTTTCTGGCTTCTACCAAAAGGGAAAAAAGGAAGATCGCTTTCTCATGTACTTTTCAAGGTAGTTATAGTTTATCCTTTTAACATTCTAATTTGATTCCTCTAGATAGTGGGAAGAAGACAAAAATGAAAGTTAGTTCTGCAATTAAAAAGAAAAATAATACACTTGACGAAACTTAATAATAAAATTCAGATCTTGTACACCCATGGCTTATTTGATTTTAACCCATAAATTATATGAAAGGATAAAAAAAAAACCAACCACCTTTACCCCACAATACCTAAGGCAATATGTTGAATTCTTCTGGCTGCCAACTCCACTGTAACATAAAATGTAGGCAATAACTGACCAATAGCATAGCCTTCTTCATCATTCAATTGGTGTCAGGAAAGATTGGACACCGAATACAATGAAAAGAATTCCACCTGAGAGTGCAATCTGCGAGGCATAAAGTTCAATGTTACTAAAAAAATATACCAATCATACAGAATAATATAAAAGGCACAAATACAGAAAATAAAACTCAATCCACCAACTTGCCATTTAAGATACCTTCATTATCTGTTAGAAGGTAAATAGATTTTAATTAATCTAGAATCGTTACTTTTTTTCATTGGTCTCTTGGTAGTCTAAAACTTATATTGACCCATTTTGTGAGAATTTATAATGTAAACTTGAACCCTGAGCTTTCTCAAAGAAAAGAGATACCAACCATAAAGGGGGAAATATAACATGTGGGCAACATATCATGCATATATAGGTAATTTCCAAGAAAAGAATAAAATGTCCTACTATTTTTTCGGATATTTGAGATGCCAAACTCTTTCCTCCAGCAACAGCAACAGCAGTGCAAATCGCTTGTCCACTGAAAAAAGAAAAATCATAAATTACGGTTCTCTCCCAAGTATTTGCTGGATTTTAGGCAAATGAAACATCCTGTAGAAATGTCTATGGTTCCAAGCAAGAACATTGCGGGTGCAAGGTATGCAGTCTCAAGTGTGTGTGCAGAATTTCAGGAAAGAAACCACTGACGTATCATACTAACATGGACCCAAAAACTCCCCATTCCTTAATTCAAAGATAGCGCCGTCAAAACTTACATGATGCCACCAAGAACCACGCCAAATGGATTTTCATCAGCAGCCAAACCAATGGTAGCCAGCTGAAACAGAATGAACCGATGTTAAGTGCTGGACCAAAGTCTCTAGTCATGGGAAAAAAACTAACTATATGTGTAAAGATGCTAACCTGGCTCTTGTCACCCCACTCACCAAAAAAGTTGATAGAAAATGCCTGAATTATGGGCATGATAATGAGAATCAGATGGGTAGCTTGGCAATTAGAATAATAATCTTTAGAGGAAATGCAATTTACTACCTTTAAAAATATGGGGGAGAAAAACTGAGTGAAAAAGGGCCGCTTCTGCTTTTTCAAGTCATCATTAACCTGTAAATGAGAAGTTGGGAACATAAGATGGGCAATATTTAAACACCAAGTACATCATCCGACAAATCAGTTCTATAAGTAATTGATTCTTGGAATAGCAACTAAAAAACTCCTGGTTCCAGCTCAAATATATCCATACATCAGTTTAGCATGGATTGTGTGCATTTCTGCACTTACCCCCCCCCCCCCCAAAAAAAAAAAAAAGTAATAGCTTCACGCTGAAGGTCTACTCTGTAAAATTTCAATCTTAATGGAAATGCCCTCGATTACAATATGGAGTCGTCATCATCGGCAAATTGGTATAAACCTTTTACATTAATATTCAATGTTAAAATGATTGGAGAACAACTAATATGTAAGACAATTATCTAGGATTTGTCTCTTGGTTGCCTCTGCAGCAGATATAAAGGTTTTCCCAAGGATCATCTAACCAAATGATAATCATAAAAAGTTTTATTATTATAAAATTATAAATAACAAAAATAATATTAAGACTTGCAAGCATTCAATAATATTTATTAAAATATCTAGTATCAAGATTCTCTCCAAGGTCAAATCACAAATCTTTGAATTCTTTTTTTTTTTTAATGGGTAGGTACAACTTTTTATTCTCTCTATATCTTATGTGAAAAGAGAAAAAATCGCATAAGTTATATACACAGGAAGAATGCAATGTTTGGAAAAACCCCACAATAGTTTCACAAATCCCATGAGATCCTGATTTCAACTTTGTATGCACTCCCATCAAAAACTAGTCTGACACCAACAACTTCACAAACCATAATATAAGAAGACAAAATGTAATTAATACAACCCATTGGTTGATCCTAGTATCTCATGGAAAAAATGGGTTTAATTCTATTGCTAGAAATTGTCAACCAGCTGTATTGTACATGATCAAGGCCTCACATCTCTGCTACTCATAAGCTCATAACTACATATTTTACCTATATGACAGAGATGACATGATAATAACCTTATGAATCCAGCAAACAATGAACAATTTTGACCACGTAATTGTCTAGTATTCAATACTTTAAAAAAGTAGTCATACATAAATTGGGTAGACACTAGACGATACTAAAAGCATTATATACTTAAAGGTACTCGTACCGCTTTACATCCATCAACAAAACTCCAAATTTTAAGAGTAAAATAGGACCCTTTTGAAGGTAAGGCGGAGCTCACCTTTGTAAGGGCCTCCCAGACATTTGTGGAAATGAGATTATTTACATTTTATTTTGTCCAATTATGTTTTTATTTTAAGAAAGAACTTTTTTTTTTTGGTCAACCAAGAACAATGATTTTTTTTGTTAGTTGTTATAGACAATTTATTCATGCATGTGGTTTGCTTTAACATTTATACTCTAATGTTTAAAATATTTAATAGTCATTTTTTCTTTTAATGAGATGATATATTACTTACACAAATAATTATATACATGTGTGTGTATCTAATAGGATTAGTGTAGAATTTAGAAGAAAAGGGGAGAAACAAAGAGAGGAGAGAAGCAGAACTGCTGCACTCCTCATTCATTCATCTTTACTCAACATTCAACATACATACAATGAAGAGTCATATGCCTTATATAGGTAACACCTCCAAACTCATTAATCCAAAATGCTTACTAACAACTAACTAACTAACTAACTAACTAATACAACTAACCCCCTATCTAACTAACTAATATATTTATTTATAGTTTATATATCAGTATCCCTCTACCTATATTCTAAAATTTTAAAAATTGTCATATCTTACATATCATATCGTGTTGTAACCAGTATGTGTATCCATGTTGGTTACATAAGTATTTGTTAGTAGCATGACCAATAGATAGGCCTTGATAGGGCAGGGAGAGGGAAAACGCAAAACTTATATTGGATGGTTATTATTGTTATACCTTATTGCTATCTTTTGTGGATCCACCATTAGCCTTGTATTCGGCATCCTAATCACAACACAAGGATGATGTCAAAAAGTAAAGAAAGGCAGGAGTTAAAATAAGAAAACAATTAAAAATGTAACAAACCAATTTTGCTTCAACTTCAGCCAATTCTTCAGACTCCCTGTTCAGTGAAATAATCTAGCATCAGCAAACAAAGTATCAATGCAGATGAGAACTTGCTTTCAAGAGAAAAGGACCAGAAATTGAATATCAGAGAAAATAATCATCACCCTTCTTCAAATATTGCATCCTTCAAGGACCATAGCCCAAAACCAAAGAACAACAATGTCGTTATGTGATGAGCCCATTTGCGAGAAATCTGCAGAATTACACAACAATCAATATGTGCAAGAACCAAAGAAAAATGTAGCATGCCCAAACAAGAGCTTGCTACGTAATCTACATATAGATAATTGCACTTGAGCTCACATGCATGAAACTTCACTAATAATTGATTGATATACAACCATATGTGATTGAGGTTTAGACGCAACCCGGTGTCAAGCAATCCTTTTAGCCATGTCTTACCTTCAAATTTATCTTGTAAAAGAAAAACCTTATAGAATTTAAATGGAAAATAATTATTCAGGCATTTTGAAATAAGATACTCAATCAATATCACAGTTAGATCGGCAAGTTAAATTTAGCTTTGGAGGGAAGTGGACCAGGACAGATTGCTAATTCAATGAATCAACATATATTAGATGATTTCTCTAGTTTTGTCTATTCATCTAGTGGATTGAAAGACTTTGCAATGCATTCAAGCTAAACAGTAAGAGTTAAGTACTTTAAGTACTTGCATAGTTGCATATTCATTAAATGCAAGGATAACACCCTGAAAAGATCTCTCAATCAACACAAGAACAAGACAAGGATCATCAAGTTTCACAAGCAACAAAGAATGCTTACCAGATTTGGAGCAGCCCAGCCAACAAGAGCAGATAGAATGGTCATAACCTAAATGTTACAAATTTCCTTAAGAACTTTAGTTTTGAATTAAATATTAGATATGACTTAATAAGCTATTAATTATAACAAAAACAGAAATATAACTATGAACCAAATAAGGAGGGAAAAAAATTCCTTACAATCAAAGCTGATAGGCAACCTGACAAAACAAGCCGTCTGGGGTAACGCATAGCTAGGATCTGGAAATGAGCATCATAACATCAGTTAATCAGAGTTATGATTTCTAGTTATCTAGACCATACAAAGAAATAAAGAGCACTTTCTCTCTTTTGGTCAACGTCTATGCATATGAAGGGGGCAATATTCCAACATAACATGCCAGACTAGCTTCATCTTGCTAAGTACTACAGCAGTTGAGAATGGATTGTTCAGATAACTTGTAAACTGAGATTGCTAATTCATAATAAATTCATTGGAAAAGAAGAATTTGTTAACACTTTAGCAGTTCCTTGAGAAATATCAAACACATAATTGCAGGAAAGGACGCAACAGAAGGGGAGAAGAAGAATAATGAAATAAATAAATAAAGAAGGCGACCAAAGCAATATCTCTGGATGTTCTAGTCAATGATAACATGCTAATATCCAACCCATCAATCCAGAGTACTTAGTTCCTAGATGTAGTCCGCGGCCAATAAAAAATTTTGCTCCCTTCAGACAAGCCTTAAAGAAAATAAGAGTATGTATTGACTTGCATAAGAAATCCCCAGCAGCTAAACCACTACATAGTATAAGTCAAAGTTTTCATATGCCTCTCTAGTAAAGTTTTTGGCTTTAGTTGCAAGCAACAAAAATTTATTCAAGATCAAACACTCAAGAAGCACCAACACAGTTTCCCTCAAAAAACTAACCGCAGCAGCGAAAAACGTTTTATCCCCGACTTCAGAGAGCACAGTCATAGCCAGAGACTTGGTTAAACCCTAAAGAGCAAGAAAAACAGAATCAGGAGACAAATCAAAAGGCGAAAGGAAATCAAATTCAGGGGTGGAACTAAGGATGAAGTTACCTGAACGACGGAACTCATCTTGGATTAATGCACGGAAACCGAATACGCAAAGCAGAGAAGAGAAGCGGTAAATGGTGGTGTATTAACGGAATCTCTCAGACTCGGTGAACCGGATTGTCGTTAACTGCGTCAGCTTCCCAAGTCGCCGCCGTTTGATCCTTCGAATTACTAGAAAGGCTAGTAATTCAAAGGACAAAGGAAGCAATGGAGCTGCTTTTGGATTTTAGAAATAGAAATCAGAGAATGAGAGATTCAATGCCTGGGAATGAGAATAGCTTCAAAAGCTCTGAAACAGTTAGGAGAATATAATCTTTGTTGATAAAATGCGCATTTACTCTTTCGAGGTCGTCGTCTCGTCTGGGCCCACTGCGATCCCGGGAAGCTCTTTGGTGACAAAATTACGAGAATAAGCAAAAACAAAGGGAAAATATATATAGGGGGCAGGTAACAGCAAAAATTTAAAAAAAAAAATTGCAAGATTATGAAAATATAAGAAAAGATTATTAAAACGTTAACAACTATATCAACCTTATTAATAACTATATCAACTCTGTTAACAACTAAATTTTTAATGAATTTATACTAGAAAATGCTCCAGGACTTTTTATGATATTTTTAGAATCTTAGGTCCTTTTTTAAATATTTTTCTGTTACTTGGATCCCTATATTTTCCCAAAAATAAACACCCATACGACAAAAATAATCATTTGAAATAGGGAAATTACAACAAATTCCAATGAACAGAGTTAATGACAATCAATTCCCATAAAATTATTAAATTGCAATAAGTCTCAAAGAGCTTGAATGCAATTAATTCTAAATGAGAAAATACATTTTTTTCCAGTATTGAATTTGAAAAAAAAAAAATGAAATTCTTAAGGTTGGGTAGTATTAAAAAAGCCGAGTTCTCCTCCTTCATCTCATCCCAAGACACTCTTATTTCACAATGTTAGAGTGAAAAGAAAAACTCAAATTTTTTTAATGTTGAAATTCTGGCTTTTTTCTCGAATTCAATTAAGGGTAAAACTATATTTTCACAATTTGAATTAATTACACCTAAGTTTTTTTTGCGACTTTACTGTAATTTGATTATTTTAAGAGATTGACTATCATTAAATTAATTTATTGGGATTTGATTGCAATTTTTCCTTTAAGAAATCATTTTAAATTTTTTTACAAGAAATAAGTGGATAAATATTAATAGAAATGACACCACACCCCCACCCTTAAGATGGTTGAAAATGTGAGGTTATAAATTAGAACCTAAAGAATTATTAATTAAAATAGAAATTAAGAATGTGGCAGGGAAATATAAGTAATGGATCTTTTCTATACGGAACCGAGAGAAACGAAAACAAAATTAAAACCAAAAAAAAAAATAAACAAGATTTGTTATTTTATTTGTTTTATCAAAAGTAGGTTGAAATCTTGTGGATAAAAAGAAGGAAAAGTTTCAGAAAAAGACCTTCAAAAATTGAAAATCTCATATCAGATATTTTTTACTAAAATAAGTTGTAAATTGATAATTTAGTGTAGGTAGGAAAAAAAAAATTTGACCCAAAAAAAAACAAAAATAATTTAAGATTTAGATACTTTGAAGGTATTTTTCTAAAATGTTCCTTAAAAAACCCTATTATGTCAAATATAAATCATAAATTAGAATAATCATTTCTAATCAAAATTCAAGCAATTGTGCGTTTTTTTCATAAATGTTTAATTTTTTTCCATCACATAAATATTTGATGTTATATTTATCTTTATCAGGGTAAAATAAAAAAATAAAATACTTTTTAATAAACGAATAATAAAGTCCTCCTGTTTTGTGAGGAAAGCTGCATCAAATTAAATCTAACAATTTCTTAATCTGACTTTAAACTTTATACATAGTATCAGAAACCACATGATCAATAATAAATTATTTTTTCAAAAATAATTTTTATACTTTTATTCATTGGTGACAATTTTTTTTGGGTGAATAAAGCTTCAATCTAAGCTATGGAACTGGATGCTGTTACTGGAGAAAAAGGCATCTGAATATAAAAAGGGCAAACATGGATGCTTGTGGCTTTTATTTTTTTATTGATTCCTTGGGTGCGCTCTTGATTAGATTAGACTCTTGGAAATCCCCATCCAGTCCAAGTTACAAAAATATTGTTAAAAAGAACTGAAAAAAAGTCACATGTCAAAAATAGTCTTTGGGCCTTTTCTAGTATTTATTTTAGAAAATGTAGTTGTTAACAGGTACTGATATAGTTCTTAACGAATAATGATATAATTGTTAATGAGTATTGATTTAATTGTTAACGAATACCGATATAGTTATTAATGTTTCTTGAAATAATACTAGAAAATGCACTATGATATTTTTTGACATGTGATTTTTTTAAACCGTTTTTTACAATATTTTCTTAACTTAGGCCTTGAGGGGGATTTGCCCTGATTCTTTGAGGACTGTGTTTTTAATAAATTGGTGAGTATATCCATTTTTAATTTTTTTCAGTGGGAAGATCGATAAGGGAATATTCAGTTTTAAATTTACAATTCAAAAAGGCAGAGATGATGGCCAAATAATAGTTAACATGCAAGTCCCTATAGTTTCATTAATTTTTTTTTTGGTAAATAGTTTCATTAATTTTTAATAAGGTCTCAATACTTCTTTTATCATGTTCTTATAATTTTAAGGGTTAAATAGCAATTTTGCCCCGGAAATACACCGCTAGGAGCAATTTTACCCTGAAAGTTTTTTTCAGCTCAATTTTTCCCCGGAAATATAAAAACGTAGTAATGTTGCCCCCCACTAACGGTCCACCGTAACGGAGTTACCACACACTCGAGTGTGATACCCTCACACTCGAGTGTTTTTTTTAAAAAAAAATTTTAGGGAGTGCACACTCATTTGAGAGTGCACTCCCTAATTTTTTTTTTTTAAAAAAAAAACGGTACACACCCGAGTGTGAGGGTATCACACTTGAGTGTGTGTTAACGCCGTTAGATTTCATTGTTAGTAGAGGGCAATATTGCTACGTTTTTATATTTCCGGGGCAAAATTGAGCCCAAAAAAACTTCTAAGACAACATTGCTCCTGGCGATGTACTTCCAAGGCAAAATTGCTATTTAACCCTAGTTTTAACTATCATGTTTGTGTAGTTTTTTTTTTGGGGGGGGTTAAGGCCCTAAAGTATTTTGTCAACACCCCAAGTATTTTTTTAAGTGCATCCAATACTATCATTTATTTTTCTGATGTATTCAACATTCTAAAGTATTTTTCAGTTTTATCCAATGCCCTAAATTTTCTAAATTATAAAATGCAAAATTGCAGCCAAAAAAATACTTTAGGATGATGTATGCCCCTAAAAAAATACTTCAAATTACTAGGTGTATTAGAAAATACTTTAGGACATTACATATACATGAAAAAATATTTTATGATGCTGAATGCATTTTAACCCCTTTTTTTCTTTTTTAATAGGTCTTTTGATTCAGCTTTGTTTTTTCAACTAAATTTTTAAAGAAAAAGTTGCTTTAAGCCATAAGATAAAAGTTGCTTTCATGTAGAGAGAAATTTATGTCATGAAGACAGAAAAAATTAAATAGCTCATAAAAAAGTTACTTGGTCCTATCTTTTTTTAAAAAAAGTTTATTCAAATATAAATCTAATTTTTATTCAAATATAAAGCACATTACACAATCTAATTTTTACCACATCTTTTGTTTACAAGTGTCATATTAAAAAAAAAAATCACTTCTATCACTACTAATTTAAACACACTCTAAAAATATGTGAAACTATAATGACCTTTTGAAAAAAAAAAAAAAACTATAGGGACCTAATAAAAGAACTATGTGAACCTGGTTAAATATTAGTTAAAATTATAACGAATTTGAGATTAATTATTTGAATCATCTACCTTGATCTATGGAAAAAAGCCAAACGTGTAGCTTTCAAGCTATGTAACAACCCCGAACAGATAACAAACAGTGGAAGAAGGAGCCTTCCCTCCTCTGAGTGCTTATTTGTTTCTCATGGGTGGGGCCAATAAATGGAATGTTAATTTCCTTTTTTTTTTTTTACCGTGTCATGGAAGGTACGGCTAAATGATGGAATGTTTTTGTTTTTATTTTTTTTTTATCATATTGTATTTAATATATAGTATCAGAAACCATATGATTAATAATTAGTTATATTTATATTATTGTTAATAAGAAAGAATTTTTATACTTTTATTCATTGGTGTCGCTATTTTTTTTTTTTTTTTGGGTGAAGAGAGGTTCAAGCTATGGAATTGGATGCTGTCACTGGAGAAAAAGGCATCTGAATATAAAAAGGGCAAACGTGTCTGCTTGTGGCTTTTATTGATTCCTCAAAGGTGGGTGGGCCAAGATCAGTAGTTATTCTAATTGATTGGATTAGATTCTTTGAGGACTGTATTTTTAATAAATTAGTGAGTAATTTTTTTTTAAAAAAAAAAATTATAGTATACATGTGTTGGACTTTTGGGTCTAAATCCCATCTGAATAAAAAGTGGGTTGAAGAATAAGAAAAAAAAAAGTGTTGGAATTTAGGAAGAAATCCCATAGTTTATGAATAAGAAGAATGATGGAAAAAAAGAGGAAAAATAAGAAGGATTGTATGTGTGGTACTAAGTCCCACATTGGTTAGGAGAAGGGAAGTTGGAGGGTATATAAGCCCCAACTTGGCTCCTACTAATTGAGCCCTTGGGCCTATCCACTTTTATGGAGGGGTGAGGACTTAGGCAACCATTGGTCCACCACACGCGCGCGCCGTCGTCCGGTCCGTCTAGTCGTGTGAAATAAAATAATAATTTTTTATTAAATTATTTTTTGAATAAAATAATCTTTTTATTTTTATTTCCGTTGTGCCTCTCCGTTTTTTGTGAGTTCGTTTATTTTTATCTCCGTTTTCCGTTACAGACAGAGCCATCTTTCTGGAGACGAACAATCCGCTCTATCCTGAGAGGCAATTGCTCAGAGACCTGTGGCATCCGTAGAGGGAGCAAAATTGTCTTAAGGAAACAATGAAAGTTGGACCTGGATTTCTGCATAGTTCATAACCATATTCGGCAGTCTTGTGAGTTCGTTTATAACTTTTTCATATGATACAGACTTGTTATATGCTCTCTATATATTATATTTTGTTAAACACAGATTGTTGTTATACTGTTTTGTTTACTGTATATTCAATTTCTACCTACATTATACGTTAGAAACAACAACAAAAAGGTAAAATGGGTGTATAGATAGAAGTCTCACATTGAATAAAATAGAATAAGTGAAAGGGCATATAAGTTTCCAATTCACTCCTCTAACTTGACCCCTTGGGGCACCCCACTTTTGGAAAGGAAAGAGGACATAGGTGGGCCTTGGTCCACCGTGTGTGCCACCTAATGTCCATTCGGCTCTCTTAACACATGCATGAGATTAAAAGTATTTTTTTAGTTTTTGTCTAAACAATCTAATAATTTTTTATTAACTCTCTTTTTGCCCCTTTGTGTTTCTTCGAATCAGCGCCAATATCGGAGAGTCATTTTCCAAAACATAAACGATGTGGCCGTTGTTTTCAAAACTAAAACTATTCAACCAGTACTGGTTCGCCAATGTCGTTCTGTTTCATTGCGTCCAATTGCCCGTCATGCCCATTCATCGACAAGCGACTATGTCCATCTGACTGACTTCTTGATGTCTTTAAATAGACATGCAGATGAAAGAAATTTATCTCAATTTTTCGTCACTCTACTACCATACATACAATACTTTGCATTTTGCCATATTCCATATACGGTGCGATTACTCTACAATTAGTTGTGTTCTTGGGGGCTCCTGATCGATAGTGTCATCTTTTTAAAGACGCGATCCATTCTATCTTAGGAGACAATTTTTTGTGACCTTTGGGCATCCGTATAGAGGGAACAAATTGATTTAAGAAGACAACATTCGTTGGGCTAAGATTTCATTAATTTCATTGTTATTATTTTCTGCATATTGTGAGTTTTACTATTCTTCCTTTTTGTGCAAAAGTATTGTATGTATATAAATTGTGCCATCTTAGTTACACAGATTCTGATCCTTGTGAAAATCTTAATTCTAAAGTATTTTCAACAACAATTTTAAGACAATTTGTGTTGAATATGTGTTTAGTATTTTTAATTTTAATCATTATACTGTTCTTAGATTAATTTGTGTGATTAATTAGAATTTATGTTTGAGTACCATAAATGGTAAGTTCAAGTACCAATTTGATGAACTGAAGTGGTTCTGCTCCAATTCATGGTGAGAAACCAGAAAAGTTCAATGGGAATGATCTCAAGAGATGACAACATAAAATGTTTTTGTACTTAACTACCTTGAGGTCTTAAAAGTCTTTTTAAGACCTCATATTTTAAAAATCCGGTCTTAAAAGTATAACCAATGACGGTTTTGTAAGTATAAAAATAATAAGCAACTTTTAAGACCGGATATTTAAAATATGAGGTCTTAAAAGTCTTATTTTTAAGGCCTCATATTTTAAAAGTCCAGTCTTAAAAGTATAATTGGTGGCGGTTTTGTAAATATAAAAATAATAAGCAACTTTTAAAACTAGATATTTAAAATATGCGATTTTAAAAGTCTTATTTTTAAGACCTCTTATTTTAAAAGTCTGGTCTTAAAAATATAACTGGTGGCAGTTTTATAAATATAAAAATAAAAAACTTTTAAGATCGGATATTTAAAATATGAGGTCTTAAAAGTCTTATTTTTAAGACCTTATATTTTAAAAGTCTAGTCTTAAAAGTATGATTGATAGCAATTTTGTAAGTACAAAAATAAAAAAATTTTGAGACCGAATATTTAAAATATGAGGTCTTAAAAGTCTTATTTTTAAGACTTCATATTTTAAAAGATCGGTCTAAAAAGTATAAAATATGAATGTTCTCTTTTCCAGCGCAGAAAATTGAATTTCACTCTTTGAACCTCTCTTCAATTCCTCTCTTTGACCTTGTAAGTCCCTTCTCACTCTTTTTAACCTCGTCTCATCTTCAGGACTTTGCTCACAAATTTTCTGACGCTACGAAAATTGCTCTCGCGTCCTTTGCTCTCATGGTCTCTTGTTTTCATTCTAACTTCTTCAGGTTTGCAATTTTTACTTTGTTTTCTTCAATCTATTTAATTTTTGCTTCTTCAACCTAGAAAACTATAAGATTGAAAAATCAAGATCGTTGATCATTCTATGTTATTCTCGCTCTTTCTCTCCCTCTCCCTCTCCCTCTCCCTCTCTCCTATTTGGGGCTTAATGCTTTCTTAACTTGCCTTTATGAAACTGGGGCTTATGAATTTTTTATGGTGTAGGTAAGCATCACATTTATTACAACTGGATTCAAGCGTCAAGAGGAAAGTGATGGGAAATCCTTGCAGGTATGGCTCAACTCATCCTCTTCATTTATGCTCATTAGTTGTTCATTTATCACTAACTCTGTTTTTTCTAGGTAATAATCATAAGCAAGTCAGTTAACACATGAAGATACGACTGCTGGTATTAAGAGGAGACCCTTCTCTTTCAATGATGATGGTTTGGTTGAGATCCCTGAATTTTTAAGGAAGAAAGGACGCTCGCGCTATCCGTGAATAGTGTGATGATTTATGGTGTCCATTTTTTTTTAAAAGAAATAGACTTTTAAGACCAGATTTTTATTTACATCCGGTCTTAAAAAGACTTCTAAGACCAGAGATATTTTCACATCCAATCTTAAAAGTCCTTTTTTTTTTGGGTGATAGAAAGAGACTTTTAAGATCTCATATTTTAAAAATGCAATCTTAAGAGTTTGATGTTTAAAACCTCATATTTTAAAGGTCCGGTCTAAAAAGTATTTTTAAGACAAGTTGAATATTCGTTCTTAAAAATAACAGACTTTTAAGACCTTTTGGAATGAGACCGGTCTCTGATCTAGTCTTACGAGGCATTTTTTGTCTAGACTTAAAAATCTTTTTTATACCGGTATTCATAATAAAAGAGAGATAACTATAATTTGCATAAAATAAAGGGCTAGACACTAGATAACGAATTTTACTCATTATTTATATATTTATATATCATATCAATGATTTTTTATCAAACAAATTAAAGAATAGCCCCTGATAAATCCCTTAATAAATTCAATTGAACAACAAATTATGTTACAATGTGAAAAACCAACTTAATTTACATATAAATTTTGAAAATTTATTCAACTCACAAGTCACCTTATTCTTGTAGTGTTGAACACGAGCCTAGGGCGTTGAAAAATGTACCAAGCTTAAACAATGATTAATATGGTTGAACTGACTAGAACCGGTAAAATTGGTTCCAATCAAATTATAAACGTCTCATTCCCACAGTCTTTCTTGAGGACATTTCTAATTAGCCAAAGTTAGTACCGGCAGTATGTATGTTATGTGATAGTCAAATTCGATAGAGTCAAAAATGTAATGTATAACGGTAAGTTTAGACATATACGTTGTAGATACGATACCATTATACAATTACTCTCTAATGGAATCATCTTAATTGATTATGTGAAGTCAAAAGAGAATATAGCGAATTCATTGACTAAAGGAATTCCTAGAGAGTTGGTTGAAAGTTTGTCAAAAAGAATGAGTCTAAGATCTATCAATTGTTAATCATTGCGGTGACTCTACCTAATAATAAGTAGAGATCCCACAAACTATGTTCACAAAGATAAATAAGTGATGATCGACTGTAAACATTATGGAGTTTTAAAAAATCACATTTATTCCTATGACAAGACAATGCATATATGAGGGTAAGCATTTAAGCTTTTAATGATTTCTTAATTTGATGTGTTCATATGATGTATGTTGACTTACATCACAAGGAATCACCTATGTGAGTGTAAAGTGAGGCCACTTCTATGAGAATTTATAAAGGTTAATTCTTTAAAACACTTGCAGAACCAAGCTGGTGTCTAAAGCTAAAATGGACACAATAATAAGGACCAACAGTGCTAGAAGAGAAATTGTGTAACTCCTATTGTTTTGGTGTACATTAAAGGTTGACAGTTCAATACATCACCACGTCCAACGATTCACCGAGTATAGCTGATAGGTTTATACTAGAGAAGGTTCAAAGGCGACCCTTACCTATCTCGATGCAGTTGCTTCTTGTAAAGGAGTCGCACTTTGCATACATGTTTATTAGCATTTGGTCATAATCAACTAACTTCTTATCCATGCGGGGAATTGTTGGATTTTTTGGTCTAAATCCCACATATTATGAATAAGAAGTGGGTTGGAGAAGAAGAGAAAAAAAGAAGGTGAAATGGGTGTGTGGGTAGAAATCCCACACTAGACAAAATAAGAGAAGTTGAAGGATATATAAGCTTTCACTTCACTCATCTAAATTGGCCCCTTGGGGCACCCTACTTTTGTGGAGGAGAGAGAACGTAGGTGGGCCTTGGTCCACCACACAAGCAGGCCATCGTCTGTCGCATCGGCTAGATCGATGAAGTGCGCCACTGCCCGCCTCTTGTAGTTTAATTCGGTTCGCATATGTGTGAGATTAAAAATAATTGTTTATTAAATAAAGTTTTAGTTTTATGAATTCCATTTTTGCACTTCTATGTTTCTTCCAATCAGTGCCAAAATCGAATCGTCATTTTCCGAAACAAAAACAATGCAATCTTCGTTTGCGAAATAGAAATGATGTAACCAATGCTGGTTCCTCAACGTCATTCTGTTTCATTGTGTCCGATCGCTCATCGTGTCCATTCACTAATGATCGACCATGTCCATTTGACTGACTTCTTGACATCTATAAATAGACATGCATATGACATAAAATTATCTCAGTTTTTCGTCACTCCACTACCATACATATAGTCCTCTACATTTTGCCATGTTCCATATGTTGTGCAATTAGTCTACATTTGGTTGTGCTCATGAGGGCTCCTAATCGATTGTGTCATCTTTCTAGATATGAATATGTTCTATCCTATGAGACAATTTTTTGTGACCCTTGGGCATTTGTATAGATGGAACAAATTGTCTTAAGTAGATAACATCCGTTGGACTTGGATTTTATCAATTTCATCATTATTATTTTCTACATTTTGTGAGTTTGACCATTCTTCCTTCTTATGCATAAGTGTTGAGTTTGACCATTCTTCCTTCTTATGCATAAGTGTTGTATGTTTATAAATTGTGTCATATTAGTTATACAGATTTTGATCCTTGTGAATATCTTACTTTTAAAGTACTTTCAACAACAATATGAAGATAGAAAAGGGAATATTCAGTTTTAAATTTACCATTAAAAAAAGCAGAGATGATGGCCAGCTATAACTAGGATTAATTAATATGCAACTCCTGAACTCCCTATAGTTTCATGAATTTTTAATTTGGTATATATAGTTCTTTTATCATGTTTTTATAGTTTTACCTAATCATGTTTGTGTAGTGTTTTTGGCTTAAGGTCCTAAAATATTTTACCAACGCCTCTGAAGTATTTTTTTCAGTGCACCTAGTTTTCTAAAGTATTTTTTAAAAAATACATATAATATCATAAACTATTTTTCTAGTGTATTAAACATTGTAAAGTATTTTTTTTTTCAGATATATCCAATGCTTTAAATCATCCAACATTGTAAACTATTTCAGGTTAAAAATTAAATAAAATTATAATGAATTTGAGATTAATTAGTTGAATCCTCTACCATGATTTATGGAAAAAAGCCAAACAGAAACTTTCATATTTACCGTGTCATGGAAGTTACAGTCAAATAATGGAATGTTTCTTTCATATTTAGATTTATTTTTTTTATGTTTTTGTCATGTTGTATTTTGTTGAGTAACTGAGTATTATCGACATGCTAATTCTTGTATTAATTATTCTATTTATTTGATTTTTAGTATTACTTACCGGTTAACTAATTATTGGATGGATTAAAATTAAAAATTAACAATAAGGTATATGTAACATATCTTAATTTTAAGAAAAACATTTTTGAGTTTTCATAATAAAAGAGAGATGTGTCTATAATTTACATAAAATAAAGGGTTAGATCCTAGATAACGAATTTTACTCATTATTCATATGATTTATTTTTTATCAAACAAAATAAAGAATAGCCCCTGATAAACCCCTCGATTGAAGAACAAATTATGTTACAATGTGAAAAACCAACTTAATTTTCATATAAATTCTGAAAATGTATTCAACTCACAAGTTACCTTATTCTTATAGTGTTGAAAAATGTACAAAGCTTAAATATTGAAGGCCCGTTTGAAAACTTTCCAAAACCTAAGTTTTACGTAGTACGAGATAAGCATGTGAGAGGAGTTTTATCTCGACTTACAAAACCTAAATTTTACGTAGTACGAGATAAACATGTGAGAGGAGTTTTATCTCGACTTATGTAAAATCTAGATTTTAATGGATTGCCAAACAACAACGGACAGGAGCCGGTAAAATTGTTTCCAATCAAATCATAAACGTCACATACCCACGGTCTTCCTTCAAGTGACAGGGACGTGGCTGCAAAAACGAATTTAAATATCGAAACTTTGCCAATAATTGGAATTAATTAATGTTATTATAGTCTTGTCTTGTACGGATCTATCGTCTCTCTGTAATTCTTTTGTTGGCCCAAAGATAGTCGTCTCTTGATAATTAAAAGAGTCAAAAATCAATTATGGAGAGGATGATGTTTATTAGAATTACTCTATGTTGACATATAAATTTATTTTTTTAGGATTAATTAAAGAAAGATGGAAAAATAAAAATAAATAACCTAAAGAAAATATTGTTTATTATAAAGAACTACAAAATTGTAATTATTAAGAATAACCAAGCATTATACTATAAATGTAAAATTACTTAATTATCCCTAACTAAACTTCCTACGTTATCTCTTTTATTCTTAATTAAAAAATAACTAAAGTTAAGATTAAAACCGCCCATTATTATTTGATCATATACTTTTTTTAATTTTTAATATATTAGTTAATTAACAATGGTTAAATTCATATTTTTCGCCAATATATCATCAAGTTGTTAATTTATATTATCAATGTTTATATCAATTAAGCTCCTTTTATAAAAAAAAAATAAAACTAAAATAATTTTATTTTTTTAGTATATAATAATTTATATATATATATATATATATATATATATATATATATATATATATATATATATATTACTTTCATTAACATTAAATTAATTTTTTTAAAAACATAATTTTTTATACATTTAACCAACATAATTTTTTTCTAAAACAAAAATAAATCATAATTTTTTTTTTGGTTTAACATGTATAATAAATTATGAAATAACTTGATTTTTATTAAAATTATATAATTTTATTTTTAATTTAAAATTTTATGTTTTTAAAAAGTTATAATTTTTTAAAAATTTGAAGAATTTATAATTTGTTTCTACCAACATTTGTGCAATTTGGGAAAAATTAAAATTGAGATAATTGTTGGTTAATTCAATCAAATTTATAATTTTTTGTATTAATTTTAAAAATATGATGTGGAAGAGAAAGTAGGAGGGAGTGTAAAAGGTTTTCATTAGGGGTATTTTAATATTTTTGTATTTGGCCATTTTAAATAATTACAATTTTTATGATTATTTTCAATAAATATATTTTCTTCCAAGTCCTTCATTTTAATTTTCTCAAGAAAGATTGCTTCAATACGGAAGAGGTAATTGACTGAATGATATAGCATCTTCTTAATTAGCTAAATATTTACCTTTCTTTTGCAACAAAAAAAATGTATTCATAGATTACGAGAGCTTTTTTAAAACAAAAATTGGAAAATGTATTTTATGAAATGTTGTCAAATGTTTCTATAGAAAAGGTGACCTCGTCATATATCATTTGTCCTGGTCTCATCGGGGTGCACATTAGGTGCCAAGCACCTTATGTGCCCCTTAGGTGCCCATCCCTCTATTAGAGGGATGGGCATATTTTTTTTAATTTTTTTTAATTTTTTTATATATTGTATTTATTTATATTTAAATTATATGCTGCTTTCTAGAAAAAAAATTTTATCCAGTATCTCAAATTAATTAATTTTCAATCCTGCATTCAGTAATATTTATCTGTAATACCAGTATAATGAAAACTAATTAATTTAAGATACTAGGTGAAATTTTTTTTCCAGAAAGCAGCATATAATTTAAATATAAATAAATACAATATATAAAAAAATTAAAAAAAATATGCCCATCCTTCTAATAGAGGGATGAGCACCTAAGGGGCACATAAAGTGCTTGACACCTAATGTGCACCCGTCTCATCGAGCATGTTTTCCCGACTTGCACGCTTTACTATGTCGCCATAATTGTATATATATATATATATACATTTTTCCCGGATAAAAGAGTTTTTTTTTTTTCCACCAATCACATCTTCAATATAAGATATTGTTTATTATGGAGATTTTATATTAAGGACATAAGGTAATATCATAGTATAAAAACTCAACCTAGATTGGCGGGGAAAATTAAACCGGTGAACTAGCTATTGCGTGACCAATATAGTCAAGAGTTTTTGAGTACTTCGTCAACTTAGGTTTTATGTATACTTTTTCTTTTGTTAATCAGCTTAAACAACATTTTAAGTTAAAAAAATTATAAAAATAGCAATCCATCATATTTGTACTTTATTAACTCTTTTTTTTTTAATGAATTATGTGTGATTTATCATGAATTAATGCCTTTTTTAAATTAAAATATAACTCTACATATAGATGTTTTTGTATATTTTAATTAATTCATACTCCTCCAATTCTAAATGTAGGATAGGATGTAGTATTATTTTAAACAATCAAAACATTACTACAATCCCAAACATTACTACAATCATAATTGTAATTGTAATGGAAGTCTCCAAACCCAAGCACATGACCTTCTTCTTCATCATTCAATTGGTGTAACCAAAGACTGTATACCGAATACAATGAACAGAACTCCACCTGCCAATGCAATCTGCGACCCATATATAAAATAAAACTCATGTTTTTTAATTTATTACTTATGTTTTTTTTTCTTTTCTCTTAATTAAATCATTTAATATAGTAAAGTTATAGGAGCTAATATTGGTAACAGAGCAAAGTTGTAGGATTCAATTAAGAGAAAAAAAAATATAAACATCAAATTAAAAAAAAAAAGTATAAGTATCTACAACATGTTTTTCTCACTATAGATTTTACTTAATCCAAAATTCTTGCTTGTTTTTTTGTTGGTTTGTTTGTAGTCTGAACCTTATATTGACCCATTTTGTGAGAAGTTAAAATGTGAACTTGATGTTTGACCAAACAAAAAAATAATGTGAACTTGATCCATGGGCTTTCTCGAATAACCATGAGGGGCAGAAACATGCATGTATAGGTAGCATTAGTCGGAATCGAAGGTTACTGAAGAACATGGTGGGAAACCGAAAAAACAAAGAGTAAAATGGCTTCTAGTAAAGGGCAACATTAAAACCCAAAATACAATTTCAGTTGTTAATATAATATTTCCAGTTGTAAATGCGGATTGAGAACTTTTGTTGTTAATATAGCATTTTCAGTTGTAAATACCGATTGAGAATTTTTCACTTAATTATAAAAAAGTCCCAAGAGACTTTTTTTGTAATGGCATTCTGACATGAGACCTTTTGGTAATTACTTTTGGTCCTTAGGACCAGATTGTAATGCTCCCATTATCTATTGCTACTGGCAAAAAATACGCTGGGCCCAAACAAAAAAATAATAATAAATTAAACGGCTTACTATTCTTTCAGATATTTGAGATGCCAAACTCTTTCCTCCAACAACATGCTATAACAGTGCTAATTGGTTGTCCCCTGAAAAAGATAAATCAGAAATTACGCATTTGTTTTTTTCTTTTTAATATAAGAAATTTTTTATAAAACTATTCTAAATACATATATAAAACAAAATCCAACAAGGTCTAAAGTTCACTCCCAAATAATTGCTGGATTCTTGGGCAAGTGAATCCTGCGGCCATCTGTATGATTCCAAGCAAGCTAAGAACATTATATTGCATGTGCAAGGTATGCACATTCGCAAGTGTGTGTGTGAAGAACTTCAAAAAAGAAACCACTGAATTAACATTTTAACATGGCCCCAAAAATTTCCCCATTGTATATTATTAAATGACCCTAATTCAAAAATACTCCTCCGGTCTTTAATATCAAATATATTTTACTTAATTTGGTTAGGTTAAGAGAGTTGGGTAAGCTCGTTAATATAACATATATTTTCTAAAATACTTTAATAATTTTTCTTAATTATCTCATTTTTTCCTACTTGATTATTGTTATGGGAATATCAATAAGGTAAATTAAGAAAAGATTTCACATATATCTTATATTTAGGATTAGGAAAAACTATCTAAATGCACAAGAAGAAGTAGTACAGTAAAAACTTACATAATGCCACCAAGAACCACACCAAATGGATTCTCATCAGCGGCCAAACCAATGGTAGCCAGCTGAAACAGAATGAATTGATGTTGAGTGCTGGACCAAAGTCTCAAGTCATGGAGTTAAAAAAACAAATAGAATATATGTGTAAATTAAATATGCTAACCTGGCTCTTGTCACCCCACTCACCGAAAAAATTGATAGAAAATACCTGCATTATATATGAGCATGATAATTAATTTGAATAAGGTGGGTATAGCTTTTAGCATTTAGAAAAAGAAAATATTTAGGGCAAATGCAATTTACTCTACCTTTATAAATATGGGGGAGAAAAACTGAGAGAGAAAGGGGTGTTTCTGCCTTTTCAAGTCATCATTAACTAACCTGGAAATGATAAGTTAATTGGGAACCGAAGAAATGACACAACTATAAAAAGTACTTTTAACATCACTAAATAACGACTGTTTTTTTTTAAAATAAATGTTTATTTTGAAACTTTCAACAACATTCATATATACTACTTTTGAAATTAGTCATCTAAGAGTTCTAAAAATGGACGTTAAAAGTGTCTTTTATAGTAGTGTAATATGCATTATTTAGAACACCAAGTACATTTCATTTGACAAATTAAAACAGTTGATTCTAGAAGAAATGGATTCTTGGAAAAGCAACTAGAAAACTCCTTGTCCCAACTCAAATGTATCCATACACATCATATAACAATAAGACTTGCAGGAATTCAATCATGTGTATTACAACAATATCTAGTGTTAGGAAATCAATGTTATAATTAGGAAATATACCTTATCATATTTGTATCAATCATAATCCCATAAATCAGGGATATCATCATAATGAGCCATTAAGAGTAAGGCTCTCCCTCTTTATATATATATAGACCCATTGTACATGGAATATACAACAAATTCTGATATTTGACTTGCATAAATCTTCATGGTATCAGAGCCATTTCATTCTGTCTGTCTGTAAGGTTCTTTTTCGTTCTAGTTTTCTGTGACAGGTAGCTGGTTGATCATAATACAGTGAGAGTAGGAGTCACAATCGAAATTTTTTCTTGACCTCACCTTGAAACAAGTGCCACACCACCGTGTTCCCTATCTCCCGATCTGTGGACGCCTGAAATTTGGCGGTGAATGGAGACCTCCATGACAACACGTGGTGTTTATGCGCGACCCAGGCAGCTCCACGGTGACGGCGCGTGGAACAGTTTTTTGACTGGTGACTTCCAGATTCTGCTTCTCTTCCTCTTTTCCAACAACTTCTGACAAGCTTTGTGGTCTAGGTTCATCGTTTTCTGATTTGTGAATTTGATATTGGCCTAATTTATGTGGAATTGGGTTCTGTTGGCATCTTTGTTGATGTGTTTTGGCATCTAGTGACTCTCAACTATTTTTGGACAAGTGTTTGTTGTTTAGGGATCTTTGTGTGGTCCGTTTGTTCGCTATTTGTTCACTACTTGTTACCTGTACCGGGTGTTGTGAGCATATTTTTGGTGAAATTAGCAATTATACTCGTTGTTGGGTGTTTCTACCATATTCTAGTTTCTCTTGTGATCATATTTAGTGACTGGTTATTATGCCTATTTCATGGCTGAGTCTAAGACATCCAATATGTTGCCTATGTCTGCTAAGATTACTGATGCAAAATTGAACTAGACCAATTATAATGATTGGACTAAAACGGTTTAGGTTTACCTCTTAGGGAATGAGAAGGAAGCCCATTTGACTCAGGATCCTCCTTCTGGTAATGATGAAAAAATATTGGCTTGGTCTCGAGCAGATGCTTGCCTTCTTTTCCAACTCCGGAATTCTATTGAACCATGCATCTTAACTTCTGTTAGTCATTACAATACGCTAAAGGAAATTATGTCGTATTTGAAATTCATGTTCTCTGGCAAAGGGAACTTCACTCGTATTCATGAAGTTTGCAAAGGCTTTTATCTCTCTCAGCAACAGGGTCGTCCTTTGAAGGATTTCTTCCTCGATTTTAAATAGTTGTATGAAGAAATGAAGGTATTAATGTCTCCCTAGGAAGATCTCCCCACATGTATCAAGAATATGAAATTTCAAGTTATCATTAGTTTTCTTGAACCTCTTGATCCATCTTATGAGACTATCCGATCACAAATTCTGTCTAGTCAGGAGCTTCCATCACTTGAAGATGTGTTTTCACAAGTGCTTCATGCTGACAGTCTGATGCGTCCTTCAATTGATCCAAATGCTAGTGTGTTGGTTGGGCGTGGTCCCTTTGATCACCAGAATCCTGGATCTAAACCAAACACACTTGTTCCACCCTTGGGCAGTGTTATCTGCTATTATTGCAAGGAACCTGGGCACGCTAAGAAAAAACAACAAGTACTTTGCTCATATTGCAGAATAAACAACAGCGTGGCTTTGCTCATATTGCTTAGGTGCCTGGGCAGCTTGATTCTGGACCATCTTCTTCAGGGGTACTTGCCACAGGTACTTTGTCTTCTGGCCTTGCTACTACTTCCCAGAAGTGGCTCATTGATTCTGGTGCCACCGACCACATGACAGGTAATCATAATTTATTTTCATCATATGCACCCTATGCCAACCTATCCTCTATATTTGTTGCAAATGGCTCCCCGGTTTGAGCTCTTGGTTTTGGAACTGTATCACCAACTAAATCCATTTACCTCACCTTGGTCCTTAATGTTCCTGAACTCACATTTAATCTTTTATCCCCTAGTAAACTGACTCATCATTTGAACTGTTTTATCTCACTATACCCTGACCATTGTTTAATTCAGGATCTTTCGACGAAGCAGATTATTGGTAGAGGCTATGAATCGGGTGACCATTACATCCTTAATGATCAGGTGTAGCGGTCTGTTGCTTGTTTTGGTGGATCATCTCCCTTTGAAGTTCATTATCGTCTGGGTCATGTGTCTCTGTCTTCCCTAAAACAGTTGTACCCTTAATTTTCATCTTTATCTTCTTTGGATTGTGAGTCATGTCAATTTGCCAAACACCATCGTGTTCATTTGGCACCTCGAGTCAATAGACGAGTTGCATCCCCTTTTGAGCTAGTTCATTTTGATGTTTGGGGTCCTTGTTCAGTTCTGTCACAAACTGGGTATCGGTACTTTGTCACTTTTGTTGATGATTTTTCCCGAACTACTTGGCTTTACTTAATGAAACAACATTTTGAATTGTTTGATCACTTTCGTCATTTCTGTGCTGAAATTCAAACACAGTTTAATACTCCTATAAAAATCCTTCACAATGACAATGCAAAAGAATACTTTTCCACCCCCTTCACTAATTATATGCATCATCATGGCATTCTTCACCAATCCTCATGTGTTGATACTCCTGCCCAAAATGGAGTTGCAGAAAGAAAGAACCGCTATCTCTTAGAAACTGCTTGTGCTCTCATATTTCACTCTTGTGTCCCTAAATCCTTTTGGGCTGATGCAGTTTTGACTGCTTGTTTTCTTATCAATCATGCCTTTAGCTGTCCTTAATGGTGCTATTCCATATTTCGTTCTGTTTCCTACCACTAGGTTGTTTCCTATTGATCCCAAAATTTTTGGCTGTGTCTGCTTTGTTCGGGATGTCCATCCAGGTCTTAGTAAACTTGACCCCAAGTTCTTGAAATGTGTCTTCCTTGGTTATTCTCAAGTTCAGAAAGTCTATCGGTGTTACTCTCCTGAACTCTGTCGTTATATTGTGTCTACTGATGTGACCTTTCATGAGTTTTCCTCTTTCTTCCCGTTGTCACCCTTGTCCGAGTCTCCCTCTGCCACTGATGAGTTTGATGATCTCCTTGTTTATCATATCCCACTTCCACTGGTTTCAGCTGTTGATTCGGATCCCGATCATCTTGATGATGTTGATGCTGCCACTCCCATGCCTTCACCAACTCCTGCTTCACCGACGGATTCTGTTCCTGAGCCTACACCACTCGATGCCACCACTCCCATTCCTAAATCCCCTTCCTCTTGGCTCTACCGTTGATCCATCTATTGGCCTGCCTATAGCCCTCCACAAAGGTACACGCCCTCCTTGTCCTCCCAAGCGCTATGCTGATTGTACCTATCTTATATCCTCTTTTGTGTCCTACCATCGATTGTCCCCTACTTCCTCTTGTCTTGTGACCACTCTTGAATCCATCTCTACCCTTACTACTCTTCACCAAGCCTTAAGTCACCCTGGTTGGCTGTGTGCGATAGAAGAAGAAATTATGGCCCTTGATAAGGCCGGTACCTGGACTCTTGTTGATCTGCCTCTTGGGTAGAAGGGCATTGGTCGTAAATGGGTGTTTGTTGTCAAAACTAAGGCTGATGGTTCCTTGGATCGGTTGAAAGCTCAACTTGTTGCTAAAGGGTATGCTCAAACTTATGGCATTGATTATTTTGAGACCTTTTCTCCTATGGCTAAGCTTACTTCCGTTCACCTTCTTATATCTCTAGCTACCACCTATCATTGGGATTTACATCAATTGGATGTTAAGAATGCGTTTTTACATGGTGATCTACTTGAGGAGGTATATATAGAGCAACCACCTGGGTTTGTTGCTCAGGGGGAGCATCGAAAAGTTTGTTATCTTCGAAAATTATTGTATGGTTTGAAGCAAAGTCCTCAAGCCTGGTTCGATAGGTTTTGTGCTGTGGTCAAGAAGTTTGGTTTAAACAAAAGTAAGAGTGATCATTCTGTGTTCTATCAGCAGTCTGATGCAGGAATGATTCTTCTAGTAGTATATGTCGATGATATTGTGATTACTGGGAGTAACATCTTTGGCATCTCAGAACTTAAGCTCTTCCTCAACTCTCACTTTCAAACAAAAGATTTAGGCCCATTGAAGTACTTTCTTGGTATTGAAATCTTGTATGGGTGTTTCAACTCATGAAGGAAACTGGCATTGCCACGACATTACCTACAAAGCTATGGTATGACAATAAAGTAGCTCTACATATAGCATCAAATTTTGCCCCTAGTTTTAAATAATTTTTTTAAAAAGATAAAACTAAAATAAACCCTTCCCCGTCGGTGGGCCACACCATCGCCAGCGACCACCCTCACCACCACCGAGCGGCGGTGGCGATGACTTTTTTTTTTTATTTTTTTTAAAACTAAGGTTTTAAATATTTTTTAAAAAACAAACACTAAAAAAAACTCTTTTCCACCGGTGGGTCTCATCACCGGCCACACCACCGCCAACGACCACCCTCCCCACCACCAGCCGCCACCGATGACCGGCAGCCACCTCTGGTGACCTCCTCCTCCGACATTTTTTTTAAAACTAAAGTTTTTTTTTTAAAAAAAACTTAGTTTTTTTTAAATAAAAAACCTTAGTTTTTTTTTTAAAAAAAAAATATCGTCGAAGGAGGTCGCTGGAGGTGGACGGCAGTGGGGAGAGTGGCCTTTGGCGGTAGTGTGGTCGGTGGTGGGGCCCACCTGCCTCCCCTTAGTTTTTTGTAAAAAAAACCTTAGTTTAAAAAAAAAAAAGTCGTCGGAGGTGGTCGCCGGCGGTGGGGAGGCCTCCGGCGGTAGTGTGGTTAGTGATGGGGCCCACCGGTGGGGAATGGTTTATTTTAGTGTTTTTTTTTAAAAAATATTTAAAACCTTAGTTTTTTTTAATTTTTTTTAAAAAAAAGGCGCCAAAGGTGGCCGCTGGAGGTGGGCAGGGCAGCCGCCGGAGGTGGTGGGGTCCACCAGCGGGAAAAGGGTTTATTTTAGTTTTATTTTTTAAAAAAATTATTTAAAACTAGGGGCAAAATGGTAATTTCAGCAGAGTTATTGTTCATTTCCGTCCAAGTTAACGGTCAACTAACAACCCGTGTGACTTTTGCTCCTAAAACGTAACCACATGTGTATTTTTGCAAAAAAAAAAAAAGAAAAACATGTGGTGCTGGGCGCTCCTGGGGAAAAAGTTCATGTGTATTTTTGCACCTTAACCCATATATATATATATATATATATATATATATGGGAAAACATTTTCTCATGTTACACACACATGAAATGGTGGGACCCACATATACATATATTATTCATATATGTATATGTGGGTCCCACCATTTCATGTGTGTGTAGGAATCTTTTTTTTTTTCTCATGTAACATGAGAAAACCAAAGCCCTATATATATATATATATATATATATATATATATATATATATATATATATTCAAGTGCATTGTTTCTCTTTCTTCCTTTTTAAAATATACACACAGAGTCAAAAACGCTAACAGAAACCCCCCTCCCTAATTTTCTTTTTAGTTTCAGATTTTAGCAATCTTTGTTTTGACTCCTAAAACTTCATACTAAACGGAAAAACTAATGGAACTAGAGGAGAGGAAGTTCCATGCTTACCTTAGATTAGGCAGACACAACGAGAAGTGAGTTGTTGCTCATAAAAATAGAAGAAATCACCAAGAGGGGGGGTGAATTGGGGATTTCAAAAATATCTGAATCTTTTCAAAAAACTTGAAAAACAGAGAACGAAGGAGTAAGAGAAGAAAAGCTGGACACAAGGAATTTATACTGGTTCGGTCTTAACTTTGACCTACATCCAGTCCCTAGATATCTTTTGGGTATTTTCAGTATCTCAACAAGCTTTAATTACAATAATGTAAATCACATGCAATCCTAATAACCTAGGACTTGCTCCCCCTTACACTTTGTAATTAAACAACCCAACTCACAGGTTCCACAACCTTGAGTTCTCACAAAACAAGTAATCAGAAATGATTTTCGAAATTACACTCTCTTAAAGAGTAAATAAGCTTAAACACTGAAATTCAGAAAATATTTTCGCACAACAGAGCAAGAAATCAGAAATACAATCAGTTGTGATTCAGCAGTGTGTCTTGCTCTGCTTCTTGCTCTGCGTCTTCATGGGTATTTATAGGCTAACTAGTGGAACTAGCTGTTGCATTTTCTTCTCTAACGTTCAGCTGTAAATCTAGAAAATGACTGTTGCATATTTTCCTTTGTTCTTTCAATTCTCAGCTGGAATCCTGGAATTCGTTGATGCAGATGGTTTTCCAGATATTCTGTCATTCCATAACCTTTATTTGACCGTTGGAGAGTGATTTAGTTGATCCATAACGGTCTGTGCTGAACCATTGGGATAGAGGAAAAGTTTCTGCCTGATTTTTGGTTTTGCATTAAATGCTCTTAACCTAGATCTGATTTGTTGTAATTATCCATTCTTGCTTGTAATCTGAAGCTTGAAATGTGTTAATGTAATCTGTAACTCATGAACAAACTTATCAAACATATATATGATGATTTGTAATTTCATTTAAGTGCAAAACAAATCATGAGAGTGAATCAGAAAGATAAAAAAACGCGAAGAGTAAAACAGAGATTTGTTAGGCTCGAGTCTAAGTTCAATAGGCTCGAGTTTGTTCGTGAACTCTCAAGCATAAAATAAGTAAGCTTGAGTTTATCCTTTAGAAATCAGAGTTTATTGTGATGAGTTTTTGAAATCATTTTTGAAAGAGTGCACAAACTCGAGTCTATTAGTGACAGGCTCGAGTCTGGAACTATTTGGAATGAAAATAAGCTTTGGTCCAAAGTTGTAGGCTTGAGTTTGGTTATACAGGCTCGAGTCTAATCGGGATATGAAATTTTGATAGCTCTCTGTCTGAGCCAAACTCAAGTCTATAAGTGTTAGGCTCGAGTTTGCTTCAGCCAAACGCTTTTGAGACTTCTTTCAATCTGAAATAGGCTTGAGTTAACAAAGTTATGCTTGAGCCTATTTTTTGAGTAAATCTTTGTTTGCTCTCTAGAAGAGACAAGCTCGAGTCTAATTTCATAGGCTTGAGTCTATTCACATGAAAGTTTGTTTGAAGAGCTCTCTGTAAGACTTAGGCTTGAGTTAAGAAAATGCATGCTCAAGTTTAAAATCATGAAAAAAGCGACATGCTCTTTGTAAGGCACAAGCTTGAGTTTATTTAGGTAGGCTCGAGTCTAACTGAGAGCCAATAATTTAATTTGCTCTCTGTAAGACGTAGGCTCGAGTTTACCATAATAGGCTTGAGTCTGCCTTAGTTATAAAACATGAAACTTGTTCTCTGTCACAAGCATGCTCGAGTCTATTAAGTTAGGCTCAAGTTTGCCTAAGTTTAAAATGCTTGTTTTGCTTTCTGTTAAGTGTAAACTTGAGTTTATCAAAGCTAAACTCGAGTTTAACTTACATAATAAGATTTAAATCAGTTTTAACCATCTTTCGTTTTAGTTTACAATGGTCTGTTATCTTCAAAACACATAGAGAACTAACAGCTCTTCCTCTTGTTTTTTGACAACAAAACAAAGGGAGTGATTTCAATTTACTCCTCTCCTTCACTCTCTCTCTCTCTTTTCTCTCTCGTTCTAGACTTCACTCTCAGCTTTCAAGTTTTCTGGCCAAAAGAATGAATCAGAAATGGAGAAGAGTAATGGCACTTGAGAGTACAGTGAAGTATGGCGTCGCTGTCAAGTTACAGACGTGAGAGAAGTAATGGAGCATAATGCTTAACATGCTGAAACGCAGAAAACAATGGAGTGTGGGAGTGAGTGAAGATGCAAAACGTTAGTTTTATAATCAACTAGAGATCCAGGCCGAGAATGATTTAACAGTCCGATGAAGAAGATCTATTGGATAAACAGCACACGGCTCGAGACTCTAAGCAAGATTAAATCATGAGTGATTTGCACTGCTTTATCTGATATTTCCTGCTGCGTTTGCATGTTTGGCACTGATTGCTGATTATTCATCTTCTTTTTCGCTGTTAAAGGGCTGGGTCAACGAGAGGTGGGAAAAATGGAGAGTTAGTAGTGATGGAATGGGCTTCATGGGCTGGCACGTTTTGTTTTACTGTTGGTTAAGAGTTGTTATTAATGAATTGAAAGTGTTGAAAATGAACAAATGGGCAGATTTAAAAATTTGATACTCTTCAAGACTCATGTTTGCAAATGTTGGATAATCATTTAAAATTTAATTCTCAATTCCATTTAAGGATTTTCTATTCCAATTAAATTTATTTTGACTGCAAAATATTGTCTCTTAAATATTTGGGCCAAAATTTATTTCCTAACTAATTATCCTTGATTTTTGAAAAATATGTCTTAAATTTCCAAATATCAACTTTACTATTCATGAAGATCAATTTTCCATAATTAATCCCATATTATAATTTAAATTCTCAATATAATATCCCAATTTATAAATCCAAAAAATTTGGGATGTTACAAAACTAGTATCCTTTAATGCTATAATGAACTTCTCATACCAGTTCTTGGAGGCCTGTTTCAAAGCATACAAATATTTTCTCAATCTACACACTCTATTGTCATTCTTATGTGCAAAACCTTATAGTATTCTCACATAGACTTCCTCCTCTAAGTCACCATGGAAAAATACATTATTTACATCAAGTTGGTGTACAAACCAACCTTTCTTAGTAGCCATCAGATGATCAACATTGAGGTAGCATGATAGCTCTTAACTAGTTTTTTTGGGTTAAGGTGCAATTTTACACATGAGCTTTTTTCTTAGGAGCGTCCAGTACCATGTGCTTTTTTTTGGACAAAAAATACACACGTGGCAACATTTTAGGAGCAAAAGTTACACGGGCCATTAGTTGACAAGACCTTCACCATTAACTTTGATGGAATGAATAGTAACCATGGTAAAATTACTCTTTTGTCCTTAGTTTTAAATAATTAAAAAAGAACTGAAATAACCCCTCCTCCCCAGTGAACCCCACTGTCGGCCACCCCAAGTCGGCGGTTGCCGCCGGCGACCACCTATGGCTACTTTTTTTAAAAAAAAACTGAGGGGAGGTTGGCCTCCCCACCACCGGCCACCCCACGCCGACAACCTCCGGTGACTACCTTTGGCGGTTTTTTTTTTAAATTATTATTATTTAAAACTAAGGGGAGGCTGGCCTCCCCACCGTCGGAAACCACTAGCGGCCACCGTTGGCGACCACCTCCGCGGGGGCGGTGGCGGCCGCCTGCGTGGGGTGGCTAGCGATGGGGAGGCCAGCCTCCCCTTAGTTTTAAATAATAATTTTAAAAAAAAATTAGCCGAAGGTGGTCGCTGGCTGTGGGGCGGCGGCTGCCGATCACCGCCAGCGTGGGGTGGCCGACGGTGGGGCCCACTAGCGGGGGAGGAGTTATTTTAGATTTTTTTAAAAAAATTATTTAAAACTAAGAGCAAAAGGGTAATTTTACCATGGTTACTGTTCATTCTGTCAGAGTTAACGGTCAACGTCTGGTCAACTAACAGCTTGTGTGACTTTTGCTCTTAAAATGTAACCACATGTGCATTTTTGGTCCAGAAAAAAGCACGTGGTGCTGGGCGCTCTTGGGGGAAAAGCTCATATGTAAAATTGCATCTTAACCCAAAAAAAATTAGTTAAGAACTATCATGGTACCTCGATGTTGATCGTCTAATGGCTATGGTTGCGGTTGTTGAGGCAACGACAACGATAGTGTGGCGGTGGCGATGATAGGTGGTGATAACAACAATAATGGCAGCGGAGGTAGTGGCGGGGGCTGTAGCTGTCATAGTGGTGACAACAGTATGGCAATGATAGTGGTGGAGGAGAACGGGGTAGTAGCGACGATGGTTGTGACTTGGTGTGGTGAATGAAATGAGACAAGTGAAATAAAGACAAATGAAACTAAAAGATAAATTGAATTGGACTTTTTCAATCATACAATAGGGTGATAATGAATATTCGAGTGGAATATATAAATTAGGATTTCCAATTTTTTAGTACTTATTAAGAAAAAAATGAAAAAGCAAAGCAAAGCAAAGATATGCCAACCCCATCTACTATTATTTTTAATCCCACTAGCCCCAATTTGTGAGCAATTGGAAAAAAAGTGTTTTTGTATTTTATGAGATAAAACTTTTCTGATATATTTTTGGGAAAATTATAACTAAGTCCTAATTAATAGACTTAATGGTAACTAGGTTTCTTGAAATCATCAAATTGTAGTGAAGTCCCATAAGACGTAGGTGCTATTAATTCCAAAAATAAAATTATAATTTTGCCCCTTTGTTAGTAATGATAAGTTTATAGCCACCAATGACAAACTAGAGCATTCAATGATAACTTGATAACTTACATGACAAAAAGCGACTATGTTCAAAAAACAAATACAATATACACTTTGTTTGTCTCTTGCATCATCCCTAGTTGGTTATGTTTTGTCATCTACATTCTCTCTTACATATACATTATCATTTTGTCCATTAAATTTAATAAAATGTTGTACTCCTCCATCATCTATAAGGCCCACAAAGATTGTTGCATCAAATGCTAGCATGAATTTCATAAAAATTTTACTACTTTTTCCCCCTAACAATTGATGCTACAATTATTCTCAACTCCTCCTATGTAGTGCCTTCCTTTAAGATTTTGTCTAACGTTACCTCTCACATATTGCAAATCATATTCTCCCCTCACATATTGCAAATCAAATTCTCCTACATTTAAAAATTGTCTCCCTATATGTAGGGAACATAATATATGCTTCTCAGACGTACTCTCTATCTTTTTTTTTTTCACCCTACAAAACAAAGTTGTTATCAACAATAACATTAACAACCTTAAAACATTGTGTTGACAATACATTTTGAAATCAGGTAACACGGGTTATAAACACTTAAAGCTTCATCATTTCCATTTATTCCTATCTAAGCACACAAAAACATTGAACAATCTCCGTTGCAAAAATTCGTACCCTCGTACACATCCAATGAAACAAGAATATAAATTAAAAAAGGTAGCATACAATTAACAATCATTAGATGTTTTAAACTTGTCATTGGTTATTCTAAATTTGTCATTGGTCGTTATAAACTTGTCATCATTAACAAATGTGCATAATTGCACTTTCATATTTGAAATTAATAGCACCAAGGTTCCTTAGGACTTAATTACAATTTAATGATTTTGAAGGACTTGATTATTATTAAGTCTATTAATTGGATATGATTACAATTTTCTCAATAGTATTGAACTAATGGTGGTGTTGAGATACTGTTTTTATTTTGATTAAAAAAAATTATAGCATCATCCTTAAATTATTAGTTCACGATCTGACAGATAACGAAGCTGAAAAGTGAAATCAATCAAGTGAGTTTTTCCGACGACAACATGATGATGCATAATTGCATTGATATTTTCATATTTTTATATCTATTCATAGCGCCCTTTAAACGCTTTGCCCACTTGGAGCCATGAGCAGTCTCTTTAATTAATTAATGACTTGGAAAGCTTAACCACATCGCTAAGGCATTTATTGTAGAAAAATATTTTGGTTAAGTTCCTTATATTTATATTAAATTATATAAAACTCTCAAATTTTAGGTCAGTTGCACGTAATTCTCTTGACATTTTAAAGTTCAAATTTAATCCTTTATCTTATTTCCATGAGCATCTTGACGTTAACTCATTATTAGATTTGTAAAGGAAATTGCCCCTCAAATCGATATTAGACACCTCACATCTATGTCATTTTAATAATTTTATAGTGCTTATATATTATTTATACGATGATTAAATTGTCATTTTACTATTAAGAAAAAACCCTTTTTTCCATGTGCACATATATGTCATATTTTTTAATTACTATTATTACAAAAGATAAAATGACATGAAAGATTATAAGAGGGTTAAATTATCATTTTACCATTAAGGAAAAAAAAAAACTATTTTTTCTATGGCCTATTCTTAATGTAATTGACTTAAAGTATTCAGAGGATTTTTGTATAATTTGACCTTATGTTTATTATGTTAAGTTTTTCTATCATAGGCCATATATCATATTTTGAATTATTATTATTTAACTATAAGTCTACATGAAAAAAAAAGGACCCATAGCTGAATATGATTAGAAAACTTGACATAAATTGCATAAAGAATTTAATATAAGTATAGTCCTTTATTATAATACCCACCCAAGCCTTTTTATCAAAACACTACAAATAATTATAAAACTTCCCTAACTGTGTTTGGTTTGAGGGAACGGTGTGGGAAGGAGTGGTAGTAAAAGTTAAGAGAGAATTTTTTTTTTCCTCTCATCTTTACAAAATTGCCCATAACAAATTTTTAATATTCCTAAAATATATTTTTAACAAAAAAGAATATTCTTTTTATTAATGACAATTTAGTCAATGTACTTCCAAAAAAATTTTTCCCTCCTATTCCCTCACACACCCTTCCCTCAAACCAAACCAAAGATAGAAAGTATTTACCAAAATGCTACATAAGAAATCATTCTCTAGAAGAACAAGTTTAGATTTTTAAAAAAGTCGTTCACCTCAAGAACGAGTTCTATGCCCAACAACTTTTTGTTTTTTTTAAAAAAAATTTAAATCTTAACAAAAAAAAAATTGAAATTGTTTCCAAAGGACGATGCTAAAAAACTTTTTCTTCAGAGAAAAAAAAAGTAAATGCCCATTCTTTTTTTTATTTATATACATAATGTCCATTCTATTAAATGCTTGCAAAGAGAGAAAGTTAATGGAATGGGCATTTACTTATCATTTTCTTAAAATATTTTTATTATTCAATATATTAAGAACGTTTTCATAAAAATAAATTCCAATAAATGTAATTAGATAGATTGATTTAGATAAATTAATACGTAACATTTATTATAAATGACTACCTTATTTTTTTTAGTATATGGATAATCAAGATGGGTAGTATTTTTTTTTTTTAAATATTGCATCCCTGTTTCCGTATCTTCACTTCACAATGGAAATCTCATCTCATTTTTGTAAACAGTTACTATTACAGTGCAGTTGCTCCCACGTTGAAGGAGAGTCTAGATGGTTTCATCATGGCGCGTGGTGGTCAACACAGTCTGTCTCTTGCCCTCCCAAACTCCAAAAGCCCATCGAAAGCGACTGTGCCGAATCACGACGCATCAATACGTCTCTGCACTTCTCTGTTCCTCTCTCTCTGTTAGCCGTTGAGTTTCAGTTCAGTCTTCTCAATTCTATGTTCTTTTTTTATTTATTTTTGGACTAGTCAAAAACCCTAAAATCACCATCCATAGTTTTCCTCTCTGGTTCTATCTCTATTATGACCTCTTATTTATTGTTAATCTTTGTAATGTTAGTCCATCGCTCCCAATGATGGACTCTTCTCTGTCATCCACCTCCTCCGATTCCGGTTGTGTCAACACCTCCGATCAGGTACCGCTATTACTTTCTGGTGTCAGGCATTTTCTCTTTTTTCCCTCACTTCAGAGTTAGTTCTCAAATTCAAAATTTCACTGATTTTGTTGCGGTTATTCCAATTAACATCTAATAGTTGAATTCAACTTTCGAGAATGGAGTGAGATTTCAATTGGGACATCTTCAACATGGTTGTCTAATCACTTTTTTGCTTTTGACAGAATGCTGGGCGGAGTCGGAGAAGTGGGGGCGTTAGTGAAGTCGTGATCGTGCAGCAGCAAACACGTCGGTGGCATGACGTTTTCTGGTTAGGAATATTTTTGATTCATTTGATTGGCATGGGGTTCCTTCTGGGGCTTCTCGGCTTCAATAGGTTTGAGAAGGAGAATAGACTTAATATTGATAGGTATACTGCCCAGTTTTCGGAGAATAAAAACGGTTTGACCGAGGATTTATGGCCTCTCTATGCTGTTGCCGGTGGAGTTGGGTCTGTTCTTGGATGGAGTTGGTTGTTGTTGTTGGGTTCTCGAGGCAGTCAAATGATGAAGGTCTCGGTCCACATCCTCACCACTTATCTTGCAGTGATCAGCGTTTTGTGTTTCTGGGCTGACCAGTTTTTCTGGGGAGTCTTTTTTGCCATTGGGGCTGCTTTGCAGTTCTTGTACGTCATATCAGTCATAGACAGGTATTGCCAAGAAAAGCCTGTAGGTTCCTTTTTGTTGGATGAAAATTGGTTTCTTTTCATTGATTTTCTGCTTTAGGTTCGTTGATCCACAAATTCATACATTTGAAGCTAGTATTTTGCCCAAATTTATTATCTAAAGGTGTGGCAAATTTTGAGAACTGTCTATTGTAACTACTCTTGCTTTTTGTATCTGATAATTGGGATAAAGTTTCCTGAAATTTTGACAGGAAATAAAATAGGGTAAGTAAGTTTGCCACCAAACTTTACATATGAAGCAGTTTAGTGTATGTTGTTCTTTGAGGTCAACGTATGTATAATGGTATAATGCGTAGTGTAAAATTAAGGCAGACACAAGTACATTGACTACATGTGCAACATCTCTAGTTTTAAGAGGTAAAATTTGACATGGGTAGGATGGCCTTGTATTTTAATCTGGAAATTTCATGCTGAAGTGTCTGGGTGAATCTTATGCATTATAGGTGCTTTCATGTATTTACGGATCTTTGTGAGAAACTACTAAGTTTAGTTGCTGGTGGGTATGCTCAATTCTTTTTAAGGTTTAAGTTTATTCTTCGTTAACTTTTCTTGCCCCATCCCTGTTTTACAATTTTCCCCTCTTGTTATGAATCTTAAATAATTCAATCATGGAAATAATTTCTGGCGGCAATATTTGTTTCTGTAGGCTTCCCTTTACCATGTTGGTTCTACAGAAGGCTGGGAAGATGGTATGCAGTCTTCCTGAAGTTATGAGATTGGCATATGCATTTATGCTTGTTCTGCTTTTATGGATGGCGTTATGGTCTTTTGGAGCAGCTGGTGTCGTGGCTTCAAGCATGGGTGATGGTGGACGCTGGTGGCTTCTTGTGGTGAGCTGGCAAGTTTTACTTTTCATTCTGTCTTGTATCTGTTGGGAGTAATTGAGAAAGCAGATTATGTAAGCTTTTCTCATCCGATTACATTGATATGTTTATTTGTGGATGCAGGTTTTCTCTGTAAGCTTATTTTGGACTGGTGCAGTACTTTGTAATACAGTGCATGTTATTGTGTCTGGGATGGTGTTTCTTGTTCTTATTCATGGTGGCAGAGAGGCAGCATCAATGCCAGCTAACTCCTTATTGAAATCTCTTAAGTATGCCTTAACTACATCTTTTGGCAGCATTTGTTATGGCTCATTATTTACAGCTGCTATTAGGACACTTCGTTGGAAGGTATCCACTACTATATACTCTTGCAACTTACTTGCAAATCTTGATTTTTATTTATAGAAGCTTCTCTTTTGTCCTCTTTTATTAATGTTTTCTCAAGTCTTTCAGATAAGGGGATTCCGGTCAAAGATTGGAAAGAACGAGTGCTTGCTTTGCTGTGTTGATTTCCTTTTTCATCTTGTGGAGACTCTTGTCCGTTTCTTCAACAAGTATGCCTATGTTCTGGTATATTTCTACTTCTATTTCATTAATCCCTTTCACGTGTGATAATTTTAGATGACAATTTGGTATGGGATATTGCTGGCTTTCTTTTATTTTGACATTGCCCTATGGTAAAGAGGGAGAATGTTGAATTATTTGGGGCAGCTTCTACCCACGGGCTCATTTTGTTTTAACTATTTAGGAATGAGGTTGAATATACATCATAAGGTGATCAGGAAGAACTAATGTTTATACATTTATGCCTGAAGTTGTCGAGGCTGTAAGTGAAACAGTGATGATTGAACTTTTGCAACAATTAGTTACTGAAAAGTTCAACAGAAAATACGGTGGCTTAGAAGCTTGTAAAGTTTTTGGAAAGAGAGAATTTTATAAGGATATGAAAGAACATTTGAATGGGTGCTCAATACTCGGAGTTAACATCCTTTAACTATTGACTACCAACTTACCAAGTGATGGGTACCTAAATGGAATAGGGGAAGCTTTACCTCTAAAGTTAGCCATTGAAGTGAGAGAACTAATATACTTAAATATCACATGAAGAATCTCATACTATTTATTGTGTGACTCAGGCATCCCGTTCCACACCAAAGTCTCCATCTCATACTAATCTATGCTTCTCAGCTTTGCACCTAAAGACATTGCTGCTTAATAGTTGAAAGCGATTAGATTTGGATAGGTAGAATGTTAGAACCCTCTCCCAAACACAGACTATAACTAGAAATAAAGCTTGAAACTGATAAATAATATTGCTGCAAAAACTATACCAGATTACAAGGATAAGTTGGCTTAATACAACACAACACTGAGATACATGAATAACAATTAAGGTAACAATTACAAACTTAAAGAAACTGAACACATGAACCAAAGTTACAAAATACACATAAAGATACAACTCTCACTGCAGGACATACTCTAGCTCAAACACAAGAAGTTGCCAATCTTTCAAGAGGAATGGCACTCTCCACCCAAAGGGCCAAGACCAGTTTCAAATTCTTGTCTCCCCTCTTGCTGAACCACAGTGCAGACTTTTAGACTCCAAAAAGTAACTTTCTCCACCCCCAACTCACAGGCTTTGACTGTAGCAGTCCTATAGCTACCCTACTCTTAAATTCTTTCTTCAAAATAGCAAGTCAACTTCTCCCCATCAAAAGGTACCTTTTCCTTAACATGTAATTACCTAGGTTTTTAAATGGGGATCTAAGTCTAACATAGGACTAACAATATTGCAAACTGTGGTTTACGAAAGCCTTTTTTGATAATTAAAAAGAAACAATTCTTCTTCTTCTTCTTCTTCTTTTTTGCTTTTTTTTTGGGGGGGGGGGGGGGAGGGTGGCCAACTAAACTAACTGTTGCATGGTTAATTTTCACGGCCCTTACAGATTGCTGTTAATGGTAAAAATTTTAACCATTCGGCTAGAGATGCATGGGAGTTATTCCAGTCAACTGGAGTTGAAGCACTCGTGGCCTATGATTGTTCAGGAGCTGTCCTGCTAATGGGCATCATTTTTAGCGGGCTTATTACTGGAACTTGCTCAGGTGTCTGGGCATGGTATAAATGGAGTGACAGAGTACTTATGATTGGGTCCACGTCTATGCTGATGGGTATGGTCTTGGTAAGTTTACAGTCTGCTTGATGGAAGTTCATCCAATCTTGAGGTTCTTTCCATACATATCAAAACTCACTGGTGGTACTCCTTGCATTTAAATTTCTTATCTTATATCCAGTGTCATCGCAGTGGCAGTGACTGACTTGCTGACACATATGAAAGTAAATGCATTTGGGCTTTATAGCTGCCTCCTCTTTATCAATATTTTTACTGTTTGTAGCCTAATATTAAAAGGTTATTACTGCACATGGTTTTAAGGTCGCATTGTTGGAGAAGTTGGCATCTTGGTTCTTAATGACCAAGAATCGCTATTTGACATGACAAGGAAATAATGAATGTCTCAGAAGATTCATTTTGTTTTACCAATGGTTCATCAAATTTATTTCGTAATTTCAAAACGAATACGGTTTCTCCTTTAGGCTAATAGATGGTGATGTACAATGAAGGCTGCTAGTAGCAAATCCTAATGACATGTATCGTTGCAGGTGGGAGTGGCAATGGTAGTGGTGGAAAGTGCTGTTACATCCTTTTATATCTGCTATGCAGAAGACCCCTTATTAATTCGTAGATGGGACACTGAATTTTTCAACCAGATGTCCGAGATGCTGCATCAGCGGCTTCAACACCGGAGTTCACGAACTAGTGAGGTTAGAGTGTTAAATCGGCTTGATGGGCTGGTTCAAGAAAATGCTTCAATTTGACGAATCACCTTCACTTATGCCGTGTGAATCACATAGCGGTTTTCTCTTCTTGTTTTTGTGCCATAGTGTAATTGTTGTGTTTTTAGTTGTAAGTTATATAGTAATGTTGGAAATAGTGTGTGCAGCTTACAGTGTGGTGGTAGTGGTGTTGTGGTGAAAAGTTCATATCTGAACATGGTCTTCAATTTATACGCGTGAAAGATTAGAAAAGGAAGAAAAGAATTGATTTTTTTCCATTGTAGTTTTTGTCTGTGTATCTTGTCACATCTTTTGTGTATGTATTTACTTTGCAAACTGCAAATTGTACAGTCTTCCCATATTTGGTTTGAAAAAAAATTAGTTTCATTGTTGAGATGGGCTGTGCAAAATGAGCTAGCTATATCTGTCGTCTAGATGGTAGTTGCTTTGTGTTTCTTTTGGTTTGTTTCTTCTTTGAACCGCTATAAGATTCTTCTAGTCATTACAATCTTACGCAGCAATTTAATACTAAATATTTACTCATTATAGTCATAGTACTTTAATTTTCTTGTAAATGTTAATCTGTATTAGGGATGTTATATTGCTAAGTATCAAATGTATGTTTAAAGTTAACAAATGTGAGCTGCCTGTAAAAAATACATATTTAAATATGTGACCCTGAATGTTATTATGGATCACTGCTGTAAAATATCAGTAAACAACCTACAAAGAGAAACAGGGTTATCATTTTATTAGATTAGAAGTAAATGACAGTGAAGAGAGTTTCAAATAATAATGGATAATTGAAATAGTCCTTTTTAAATTTTGCCTCTTTTCTTTTCTAGCTGTAAGGTCTCACTTTATTGATCAGCTGTATGACTATAATCATATCTTGGCCAGAGCAAATATACATTTCTTTAGAAAACTTTCACTTATTCTTGACTGACTTTAAAGAAGACGCCAACTTTACATCTCATGTCTTTCATGGTGTCTGGTACTCATTCTGGTGTACTTTAAAGAAGAAGCAATATATATTTTAAGTTTAGGAGTTTCTTGTCTTCATCTTTAGGCGTTTATAATCATCCCGCTACTGATACAAGTTTTCTGTTTTGGGTGTTGGTTTGAATCTAATTGCATCTCCTAGTTAAAATTATGATTTTTACTCAGTTTTGATTGGTTTTCTTAAGTTTTGAAGTGTTTACTATAATTGGGCCAATTTTTTAAAAGTAGAAAAAGCACTCATTCTTCATTGTAAAGGATTCTTATGAGACAAAAGGGTATTTTAATACTTTTAAATAAAAACATTTTTGCTCACACATTTTAGAGGAATAAATATTGCAATGAGAAGCAAAGATTGATCATACTAACTCTACTTTGCGTCCTAAATATAAGATCCAATTTTTTTTAAGAGAGATTAAGAAAGCTAAATAAATTATTTTAGAATACTTATATTTATTATTTTTCCTTCAAACTATTTAGTCTGACTTATAAACTGATATATAATATAATAATACATATCATATATTATGATTAAGTAATATATTTAGCTTAATTTTTTCACTAAAGTGAACTAAATCTTATACTTAAGATTGGGGAGAGTATTTTTTATAGAAAAATAGTCTTTGCATGAACTGGTAATTAATTCCAATCAATATCAATGCATATAAATAAAACTCAAAAAAAAAAAAAAAATCGTATCATTCATAGATCCTAAAGAATGTAACTCATTTTGCAAACACTACATGAGACTCACATAATATTTACTCATATAACTAACGAATTAATTAATATAAAAATTTGGAATATATATAACTTTAAGGAAAAGATATAAATGAATACAATTTGAACTTGGAAGACCCCAAAAAGCATGTTAACATATGGAAAGGAACAATAGGTTTCAAGGAACTAATATGAGATTTTGAAATGTTATACTTTTACCAAAATGCCCTCAAGTTTATTTATTTTATGAAAAGAAAGAACTCTCAGTAGAGCTTTAGTGAGAACTTGAGTAATGAGATTGACTATTTAAGCTCCATAAGACTTAGTCAGCGTCGTTGACAAGTCAAATAAAGACAATGACAACTTGAATATAGCGATTGACAACTTGTGCTCTTGAGGTTGTAAATGACTACACTTAAGTTGTAATTGTCGTTATTCAACTTGTTAACACTATTACAAAAAAGGTCGTTAACATCCGTTTTTTTACACATTCTACATCCCTTTACAGGGGAACGCCTGTCTAGATGACGTAGTAAGTCAAACTTATGGCGTCCCCAAAAAAGAGGGGGAAGTCATAAGTGTTAGTTATTCAATAGGAGTTCTATATCATTCATGAAGAGGAACAAGGTAGGTAGGAGCTTCTGCAGGACAATGTCTTTCTTGATGTTCATAGTGCTTACTATTCTGGAGATTCCTAACTGATTCCTAGTTGTCAAGGCATGGGATGAAATTAGAACTAGTAGTGACATTACAAAGTTTCCAATTGTATTGACCATTAGGTTGCTTAGATAAATATAAGATAGGGTTTTCAACACAAATGGGTTGAGGAAAATACCTGAAGGCCATGTCGACAACGTCTATGGCGACGACAGCGATATCCACAGTGATAATGCATGCCAAACTTCTGAGGTTTTGGAGACCTTCATGATCACGGGCAGGAGAATAGAGGTCTAATGTGTGAGAGAGGAGGGAAGGAGGACGATAGGAGAGGGGATGGAGGACGGAGGAGCTCCGATGGAGAGGGAGGGATGAAGGAGTAGCATCTGAGTGAGAGAAGAGAGAAGACGGAGTAGAGAGGTAGAGTAGTGACTAAGGTAGAGAAGAGAGATAAAAATAACACTTTAGATGTCTTTAAATCTGTATGGAGATGCCTAAAGTTAAATTAAATTTAGGCGTTCCTATTTAGTTTTGAGACACTTAAAGTCAACTCTTGGAGACACTTTAAGCGTCCTAAAATCTAATTGGGACGTTTAAAGTGAAATTTAAGGGTTCCTTTTTTTTTTTTTTAATTTGGGAGACGCTCTGATTTAAAAAAGAACGCCCAATATATCAAAATCCTAATAAATAATTATGAAAATATACACTACTAGAAAATCCATTTTTTGCGGCGGAATTTTTCCGCCGCAAAATAGGCATTTTCCGTCGCAAAATAATTTTGCGACGGAAAAATGTCCGTCGCAAAAAAAGCCATTGCAAACAATTTTTGCAACGGAAAAAACATACTTTCCCTCGCAAATTCAAATTTTGCGGCGGAAAATATTTTGCCCTCGCAAAATACGAATTTTTGCGAGGGAAAAAGTTTCCCTCGCAAATTTAAATTTTGCGGCGGAAAAATATTTTCCCTTGCAAATGTCAATTTTGCAATGGAATTATTTTCCCTCGCAATTTGCGGCGGAAAAAAATTCCCTCGCAAAGTTTTTTGCGAGGGAATTTTTTTCCCTCGCAATTTGCGAGGGAATTGTGTTTTTCCCTCACAAAATTGACATTTGCGGGGGAAACTTTTTATCTCGCAAAAAGTTGCATTTTGCGAGGGAAAATAGTTTCCAATTTGCGAGGGAAAAATTTTCCCTCGCAAAAATAAAAATTATTTTAAAAAAAATTCATAAAAATAAACAAAAATTCATAAAAAAATATAAAAAATTAGAAAATAAAATAAATTGCATATCATAAAAATAAATTTTACAATCATACGAGTTTTCATTACAATGATACGGGTTTAGATTACAAAAACAAAATATTACAAATATAATGTTTGAAAATAAATTAAAAAAAAAACTCTAAAAAGCAGCAGTCTGGTCATCATCACCACCAGTATCGTCGTCACCACGAGGAGGCTGCCCCGTACCCTTGTCCTTCAATAGGGATTGGAGAAGTGCTCGCATCTCACTAATCATCTGGCCTTACTCCCTCACCGTCTGTTCTAACGCCTTTACCCTAGTACTTTCTGCAAAACCAACATTATGAAGTCAATTTATTTATACTACTTCATTTAAATAAATGAGGGAGTAATGGTTTGCGATTGATAGCAAAAGTATAAGTTTACCTTTAGGACCACCTCTACTACTGCCGGATGAGCGCCTCGAAGACGACTTCAGTTGGCTGGCAGAAGCACCCATCCCGAAGACTCTCCCCTTCTTGTCCATTCCGCCTGCAGCCTGAAGGAAGATACTCTCATTATCAGAATAAGAGGACGACGGGTCGCTCTGAATCTGCGAGTCTCTCTCCTGCGTCAGTTGCTGATATGTCTCCTACAAGCACAAACATACAACACAAATATGCATATAAAATGAAAGAAAGATGTTACTATTTGAAACAAATAATAAATGTAATTAATATCTCATCGCGAATTGCTAAGACTTGGCGTTAATCCAACGCTTGCCTTGACCCTCAACTGGCTGGGTATGAGTCCGCTCAAAGGTGGTCCAAGGAATCATATCTGCAGGAACTTCCCCAGATGCTGCCTGCAAACACAAATGATAATCATGTTCATTAATTATTGATTAAGTACAAAATATTGAAAGCTGAAGTATAAAATAACATATACTTACAATTTTTCGTCGATGCTCACTAACTGGAATGTAGCCACCAGCATATGATGGTCCTTCTATGTGGGACCTATTTAATTTATTTTGTTTACTTTGCTTCAAAAATCTTTCGTCGGTCGCCCATTTTTCAAATAACTGGCCTGCAACCTCAGGCTGAATCCTTTTTTTTTTTCCTTTTTCATGCCTCAATTTATATAATTTATCAGACAGCCACTTGCTTCCCTTGAAGTTATAAGCTTTCTTTAAATTTTTCAGATGCTCGGGCAACCAGCTAAACTTTTCCTGAAAACAATACTAAAACAATTAGTACTCTAAATTATACAAGTAGTTAATCAGTTTGTATTTTGATGAGAATAATAAATTAATAACCATAAATCACATAACTTACCAAGAACTCACTAAACCAAACATCTCGCTGGCTCTGAGGAATCAATGTCCATGTGGCCCAAGGTTCATCAAAATTACGAAATATTTGCTCAGCCATGAAATCCGCCACCGGCTTATGAGGATGAAACTTGAAAACAAAGAGAATGTTGCAAATAGTAATATACAAACTAAAGGTAAAAATCATAACATTACATAACTTACTCAATGCTCCCTACAGGACAGATCCACATCTTCCCTGTCGCAAGATCAATGGTTCCCCAGGCTGGCTCGTTGGAGGAACTAGCTTCCCCACCCTGGCTATGAGGCAATGCAATGTACTAAAGGAAGAAGTATATTGCAAAATGTTAGAACATAGATGTTTAAGAAAATATATGTAAATTAGTCAGAAATCTAAATTGAACCTGCTCTGCCTGCTGGTGTGGATATGTATGAGTGAAAGGCTTACCTATACCGCCCATAACAGAGTCAGTAGTAGACGGTGAAGAGGAAAAATAAAGAGGCGGAAGATCCGGGGAAGAGCTAAGCCCTCTGACTACAGAGGGGATAGATGATGTCGGCCTACCCCCTCTGATAGGACGGGCCCGGCCACTACCTCTACTATATCCACTACCTGAACGGCCTCCTGGATGCTCCATCTCTGAACACTTATAAACATGATGATCAAAATATATATAAATACAAAAAATTTACTTAATACAATAATGACTAAGCAACGGAGTATCAAATATAACAGATCGTCATAAACAAAAACAACTAACTTAAATCAATCGGATGATTCCTGTTCTTCCTCTGACGTCTCATAATCTTCGAATTCAGATTCAGTAGTGGAGTAACTCGCTTGTTCCTCATTGTCTTATTCCTCATTCTCAACTTGGATAGGAATCAGCTCTAAGTCTCCAGTGGAATCAAAGAGATTGCAAGGTATATCGTTCTCGACATTACTTACGGCAAGTACATGTTCCACATTCGCTTGGAACGGTTCAGTCATATCATCATTTGTTTCTGACTCTTTTGAAGTAGGTATAATATTTCGTGCTTTGGTTTTGATAACTCCCACCCACTCTTGACGGGATGTAGGCTAAAATGTAAAATAAACTTGTTCTGCCTGTTGAGCAAGAATGAATGGGTCATAACTAATTGCATATCTCCGTGACCACTCAATCTCAACATTTCCATATTTGTCCACCTTTGTACCACGTGGACTGTTATCAAACCACTCACATTTAAATAGAATCACTGATTTGTCCCACTTGTAATCCAACTGAATTGTATCAATTAACTTGTCGTAGTAGTCGCACTCGACTCCGTCAACTTGGCCACCTCGACAACATACACCGTAATTGCAAGTTTTCGTATTTCCGTTCGCTTTAACAGTTACAAACCGATACCCATTAATTCCATATTTTTTGATCCTAGTAACAACTGTTGCAGACCCGTAAGCTAAACTCCATACAACATCATGGGGAGCTGACGCAGAAGTTGAACTCCATATTTTTTGCGCGAAGTGGTCTCGTAACCAACGAGGAAATTTATCCTTCATGAATTCATCGAGGTCGGAATCCAAGATCAAAGGATTTGTTGATCGGACCCATTGTGAGAAGTATCTGTAACAAAAAGAAAGAAATTAATACTTTAATACTTACCGTAGCAGTTATTGAAAAGATGAAACCTTACTTTAAGTACGGGGCGACCTCTTCACAGTTGTTTAGAATGTACCACTCCGCTACTTTCTTATCGCTTCCTTCCAGAGTTGACCTACAATTTGTTCGAATGACCCGGCCAGGATAATTAAATATTGATATTTGACCACTCGTTTCATTGCCATCATCGTTGCGAGGTACCCCCCCTCCATCTTGATATAACTTCAGGGGGATAATAGTATGAGGCAAATTTGGTGGCCTCTTCGACCAGATACGCTTCAGCAATAGATCCTTCAACGTATCTTGTATTTTTGATCTTATATTTCAGTGTGCGTAAAAACCTACAACGGACAATTAGAGGGTATTATAACTTATGTCACAGTGTGTTTGAATTAATCACAGCAAAAACAAATATATATTACCTTTCAAACGGATACATCCATCTATATTGTTGCGGACCTCCTACCCTTGCTTCGTACGCCAGGTGAATGGGCAAATGTTCCATTGAGTCAAAGAAGCTAGGAGGAAACACCATCTCTAACTTGCATAGCATTTTTGGCACGCTCTCCTCCAACTGCCGTAACTTGTCGACATTAAGTTCAGAAGCACAAATTGTTGTAAAGAAGAAGGAAAACTCTGTCAGAGTATCTAATACATGCTTCGGTAGTGCCTTGAAGGCCCACGGCAATAATCTTTGAAAGAAAACGTGACAATCATGGCTCTTCATATCGCGTAACTTCGCCTCATTCAAGTCCACATATTTCGAGAAGTTTGATGCAAAACCGTCCGGTAGTTCCACACTATTAACCCATTTCAACAATTGCAAATTTTGTTCTTTGTTCAATGTGTACGGCGCCCTAGGTTTGGAAATCCGGCCCGTGGCAGTCTCTATTAAATGCAAAGAAGGTCTTCTGCAAATCTGTTGTATGTCAAGTCTTGCATTGATTGTATCCTTTGTCTTACCCTTAGTGTCCATGATGGTGTACAGAATATTGCAAAACACATTCTTCTCAATATGCATGACATCAAGGTTGTGTCTTAACAATTGATCTTTCCAATATGGTAGCTCCCAAAAGATGCTACGTTTGTTCCAATGATGTTGAACGCCATATCCCTCAGACTGACTGGAAGCAGCTCCCTCTTCAACACTTTGAATGTGTTGCACCCTCTCCCATATTTCTTGCCCACTTAAATGACGAGGTTTAGGTGATCGTTCAACCACATTCCGGCTGAAGTCTTTTTTGTTTCTCCTAAACGGATGATCGAGGGGTAGGAATCGCCGGTGCCTGTCAAACCAAGATACCTTGCGACTGTGTGGCAGGCTAAACCCCACGTTCTGTTCGAGACATATCGGACATGCAAGCTTCCACGACGTTTGTCATCCACTCAACATCCCATATGCAGGGAAATCATTTATTGTCCACATTAAGGCAGCCCGCAAGATGAAATTCTGACTCAATGATACATCGTACGTAAGAACCCCCTCACTCCACAACATCTTCAACTCGTCTATCAAAGGCCTGAGGTACACATCTATTTTCTTTTTTGGGTTGGATGGCCCAGGGATTAATGTGTTGAGGAAAAAAAACTCTCCTCATACACATGGAAGGTGGGAGGTTGTACGGAGTCACAATCACCGGCCAACTGGAATAAATCCTGCCCGTTTGGTTGAAAGGAGCGAACCCATCCGAATATAAACCAAGACGGACATTACGGGGATCAGCTGCAAATGATGGATTCACCTCGTCAAATTTTAGCCAAGCTTCGGCATCAGATGGATGCGTCACAAATTTTTCATCCCTGTGATGCTCCCGGTGCCATCTCATGTGAGCAGCCGTTTGTTGTGACGAATACAATCTCTGAAGTCTGGGCACGAGGGGAAAGTACCACATCTTGCTTAATGGTTGATTGGTTGTTTTCCCTTTAATCTTCTTGTACCTATCATGTTCACAGAATTTACAAGTAGTCCACTTAGCATCATCCTTGTAATAGAGCATACATCTGTTGGGGCAGCAATGGATTTTTTCACAACTAAGCCCGAACTCTTTCACCTTTTTCTTTACTTGGTAAAAATCTTTCGGCAAATTATTGTCATTGGGAGCAACCTTACTCATGATCTGCATCATTTCATTGTAATTCTTTTCGCTCATATGGTGATCAATCTTCAAGCTTAATGTCGTTAGGGTAGCCGATAGCGATGAATATTCATTATTTTCAATGTGTTCGCAACCTTCCCATAAAGGACGTTGCGCATCTTAAAGCATTTGATAAAACCTACTGGCCTCCGGATTAGGCTCCTCTCCCATGTATGATGGTTGATTATGTGTACCGGTCTCCTCTTCTATGTATGAAGGTTCAACATGAGTCACGGGATCAAAATATTGGCCGATCGACGGTCCCGCAGCATCCATAACCAACTGTTGATATTGATTAAGGTTGGCTCGATGAGTACTGTCTCCGTAATAACCGCTTGGTGTCTGTTGGACTTCCCCGTGATGCACCCAACATTCATAACCCGTCATGAATCCTTTTCTACACAAATGGATCCTGACCATTCCCGCGTCATGAAATTCAAAACACCTATATCTCGCACACGGACAACTGATCGAGGCACTCGAATTAGTTGTGTGCGCCAAGGCAAATTGGACGAACTCTTCCAAACTGTCTAAGAATACTCGAGTAAGTCGTTTTTTCTGAGTTAGACGATTATACATCCAACTCCTATCACGATCACCTTCCATAGTTCCCCAACCCAACCCTGCACGGACACTTATTGGAACATAATACAATAACACTAACTAATTCAACTAACTTAAGTGGCAAATACAGCTAGCCGCTTATACCAACCAATTGCCACTTAATTAAATGATTTACTTTTTTATATATTAAAACAATGCTGATAATTTGACACATAATACTTGCAAAATTCCCAAAACTAATATAATGTATTTACTCTTATTAATGATTTGATGTTTAAATTAATTAAGATCTAACAGTTAAATAGTTAAATTATTCCATTAGTATATTAAAGACAAGACATCTAAATATATATAAACTAAATAAATTTTTTTGTTGTTAAAATTATAAATCTTGTAACAATTATACACAACATGTTATTATAATGTAATTCTTAAATATACTAATATTTATGTGTATATTTAGATTATGTTTTCTAAATTACAAAATTAAAATATGAATATACCAATTATGAGTTTAAGAATTAGTCAATACAATTTTACAAGTTAGAAACTTATAAAATTATAAATTGAATGCAAATTTATAAGTTTAACTGAGCTTATACTTAGAAAAGATATAAAAATGATTTGATATGTTCTTTTAAGTTAATTTATGAATTTGGCACCAATAGTCTTATCTTGAAAATAAATTCAAATGTAATCTATTGCTTAAAAACATATATACCAAATTGAATTGATAAATACTATACATCTACAATTAACAATTTCATGTTGAAATTATCTTTTTATCCGGTCTTAAATTAGATTTATCTGCACAAGCCTACCATGTAAACAAATTAACTATATATTTTTTAAATGAATATTTTGAAATTTAAACACTGTTATGTAAAAAAAACAAATTTATATAATAAACAAACCCAAAAAAGCAACTATCCCAAAAATATTCTCCAAACATGAATAGCTTAATTTAGTTTAAGACTTTAAAACAATATAATTTCTATAAGACTATGGCTTAATATGTGAGTATGTTAATTTTTTTAATCTTAAGATTTAAAATTACTTTTTACGGATAATTAAATATACAAAGAAGAAAAAAAATAAGAAACATGCTTGGAACAATAACGTATGAATATATGTCCTAAATATATAATGAATTGATAATGCAATAAGAAAGGATCCATGGCAAATGAAAATTTTAAAAAGGAAAAGTAACCTAGTTATTAGATTAACAAAGATCTGGCAGCAAGTTCTTAATCGAAAAAACCAAGATTTTAACCGAAAACACCAAAAGCATAGGAGTATTACCAAATAGCTAAGGAGCATGAACACCAAAACTCAAATAATTTTGAATCTCATAGTTAAAGAAAGGAAAAATTACCTCCCTAGTTCTTTTGGTTGTTGGCTAGTCTTCTTCTTGATGTAGAGAATCCAGAACGATGCTTTTGTTACACCCTCTTAAACAGCAACGACACACAAAATGGAAGAAAGGAAGGAGGAAGACGAAAGGAAAGAAAGAAAGGAGGAAGACGAATCGGGGGAATGAAATGGATGGGGGAGGAGGACTTTTTTAAAACAATTTGCGGCGGACCCAAGGTGGTCCTCCGCAAATTGGCCACCATTTGCGGCGGACTTCTTTGTCCACCGCAAATTTGCGGTGGAATAATAGATTTCGCCGCAAATTTGCGACAGACAAATATGTCCGCCGCAAAGTGTCGGTGAATATTCCACCGACACTTTGCGGCGGACAACGCCTTAGTCCGCCGCAAAGTGTCGGTGGCATTCCATCGACACTTGCTGCGGAACGACTTTTTTGCCGCAATTTGCGGCGGAACATATTTTCCGCCGCAAAGTCTTCCGCCGCAAATTTGCGGCGGACGAACCCTTACTCCATCGCAATTTGAGGCGAAAATATTATTCCGCCGCAAGTTGCGGCGGAACAAAAAATCCGCCGCAAATTCCAACAAATTTGCGATGGAATTTATTCCCTCGCAAATTTCGTCGCAAATTTAATGTTTTCTAGTAGTGTATCATCACCTTTTTTTTTTTTACTTCTTTTTTTAAAATAGGGACTTTTTTAGAAAAGCAAAATCTATATTTTATAGTAGTGCAATGATGTTTGATAGGGCTCAGGGAGTTCAAGTAGTCCATCTCATTATTCAAGTTGTCACCAAAGCTCTGGCACCGGCAAGGGTTCTTTCTTCTTTTTATTCCAAAAAAAAAAACTTGAGGGGTATTTTGATAAAAACACAATAATTTCAAATCTCAGATTAGTTCATTGAGACCTATTTCTCCTTTCCACATGTTAACAAAATCTTTAGGGTTTTTCAATTTCAAATGGTATTTATTTAAAATTTTTCCATATTCTACTGTGCTAACAAATTCTAGGCATTGTAAAGCTTTATGTAGAATTAACCATAATAAAATACTCAAAACGTGAAAATCGGAGAGAAGCCAGCGGACGTTTACATATAATGCGTGTGTTCGTCCTCATATGGTTTGCTCTTCTTCTTCTTCTTGTTCAAATGCAATTACTATCATCGATTCAACATTTTTTAAATGTTTCTAAAATGCACGACAATGGTATGTACTCTCCATATCTGCAGACAAATCAAGCATACGTGCATCCACCAGTCATGCAACTTGCTCCGGCAACAACAGGTCCTTGGTCCACCGGATTGTACGATTGTCCCGAGGATTTTCGCAGTTGTAAGCATCGATCTCCCTTATCCTTCGATTTTTTATATTTATATTAAGGACCTGACCTGAGATACTGTATATGTTCTTACAGGTCGGCTAACAATGCTTTGTCCATGCGTGGCATTCGGACGCACAGCAGAAGCCCTAGACCATGGCACAGTGCGTAAGTCCCCTCAAATGAAAGCTCGATCTCTTCTTTATACTGAAAAACTAAATGTATTGAAAATTGTTGTGTGAATGATGAAGCATGTGTTGTGAGCGGAAGCTTGTGCATGGTGCGCTAATGGTGGCGTCCATAATGGGGTGTTGTTGCATGTGTACGCTCTATTCGTGCATGTACAGAACAAAGCTCAGGCAACAGTACTTGCTGGAGGAACAGCCTTGTAATGACTTATTGGTTTTCTCTTATCATCTTTCATAATCTTTAAATCACGTTTGTCCAATCAATTTGAAAGGTCATATTATCAAATTATACTCCTTGGATTTTTCTCTCATCTTTTCAATCAACGGCCCAGATGGACTTATGAGAAAATGAAAGATGGGAGGATCTCGCTCCTTTTGTTGGTTCATCTTGTGTTCGAGTTTTGTGCCTTGTGTCAAGAGTACCGTGAGCTTCGAAACTAAGGGTACTTCATGTCTTTAGGTCTATCTTTTCCTCTTCTTAATTATTGAGAAAATTGCACCTAGGTCCCAAGTAAAAAATAAGACAAAATAGATCCTTGAAATAAAATTACAGTGAAGTCCCATGAGATTTTTTTACAATATTTTTTATATGTGAAAAGACACAAATGCATAAGCTTGTGTTGATAAGTCCATGAGCCTGTGTTGACAAGTCCATGTACTTATGTTGACAAATCTATTTAAGCCTCCATGAGGGCATTTATATCTTTTCACATATGAAAAACATTGCAAAAAAGTCTCACAAGATGTCGCCACAATTTTGACATTTCAAGAGATCATTTTGCCATTTTTTCCCTTAGACCTAGATGCAATTTTCCTTGAATTATTCTGATTTCTGTGCTCAATCTAACTATCTCTATAGTTGGTGGTTTGTTTAATTGATAAGATGAAGTTGAAATTTGTGAATTCATGGTATTAGGATGGCAAGGGAATGTTGAAATGCAAAGACGAATGGCTCTGAATATTATGCAACCTGTTGGCTTAGAAGGAGGCATGCTCCGTCAAGAGCTTCCATCCCATTCACTCACCTACTTGTACATTATATTTTTATGTCTATATTTTTTTTATTAATAAATATCATAATCAAAGTATTGAAAATGTGATATTTGTAACTAAAGTAATTGTAAATGAAATGAATTATTAGATTATGGATGAATGAGATTGAATACCAAGAGAAATTTATCGAGAGTATGGAGAGGATCCAAAATTCTAAATCCGATTCCAATTACCAACTCACGGTAGGCAAGGTGGATTTACCTATTTTTGCGCTCTTAAATTTTTTTTTATTTATTGTACATTTTTCTATTCACATCCTATGATATTAGATTATAATTTTCTTATATTAAATTAAATAATGAAATTTTGTGCCATATTTTTCTCATGAGTTAATGCTCTGTATATTTTTCTCTCCTTATTAAATCATTTAATTTTACATTGTTAGCATATTTAGCTTTTGGATCGGGAATAACAATGCTCAAAAAGCAAAATTTCATAGGTTATTGGTGTTAAGAGATTAAAATTAAAATATTTAATATTAAAAATTCAAGAGACCTATAAGAATGATTTTCCCTGTAAATTATGTATAAGATGTTTGCTAGGATTAAAGCCCATGAAATTTTTATTTTCAAAAAATAATGTTGATTGAATAACAAGCTTCTGATTCTAATTAGATAATAATGCCTAAGAATTATACGAAAAGTCTGAGAAGATGGAGTGTGATTGAACAAAATGGATATTCAGCCATAAATTAAAAAGGAAAAATTAAATTGGTTTAAAAGTATTATTGGGGAATTTTATAAATTTTAGTGATCAGAACAATATGAATATGAGGGGAAGATGAGTAAGAAGGATAAGAAGTCAACGATTTTGTGCTGCAACGCTATTTGCTACTCATCTATGTTTTCTGTTGAATACTTTTGTTTGTGTGTGTATATATTCACACAAACAAAGTCGTTGAGGAGTAATTACATGTGGGTTAGAATTATATATTAACAAGATTAGGGGTGGACTCAAGAATTTTAATTACGGAGGTGAAAATAAAAAATACTCTATCATAAATAAAAGTACTTGAAATATAATATAAATATAATACATAAAAATTTGAAAGAAATCTATTATAGAAATTTAAATTAATTTACTTAATTCTTACTCTTCGTGTTTTCATATTGTTCAACTTATCTATAATTGAATTCAATGCTAAAACTCAAAACAATTTCTTTTTTAATGAATGTAATCAAATAATCATTAAAAAATTGGTCTTCCATTCTATTTCGAAGCCTATTCTTGTTTATCTTCATAACAAAGAAAAAGATCTTTCAATAGTTACGGTAGAAACTAGAAGAGTGAGTACAAGTCTATTACTCTATCAATAAGAGAGTAAATTATAGACTTTCTAGTTTTTACTTGTGCTTGACATAATTAGATGGAGTTAATAATTAATTAAATCTGAATGTTTAGGAATGTCAAGCTCAAAATGTTGTAATTCCATCTTCAAATGCAATTTTTCCTATTTTTTGAAATCTCTAGAATAAAATTTATCAACAAGTTTGTAAATATCATCACTATTAAATGACTTGTACTTGTTTCTTGGATCTAAAGTCATACTTATAGTAAGTAATTCAACAGTATTATCATTGAACCTGTTGTTTAATTTTCGCAATTGATAATCAATTATAGCACAAAAGATATTTACCCTATAAAATTTTTTAGTAGAAAAATCACCTTGTTCATTTCAAGTACGACCTCCCATTCCAATATATTTTGCACTCAAATCTAGAATATTAATGTCATGTTTTATGCAAAATTCTTTAACATGAACCAAGAAAGCATCCCAACTTGTCTCTCTTAATTTCTGAAGTAACTCTTTTGTAGTTGAAATCAGATGTAAAGCATTTAAAATATCTTGAGACTCTCATTGCAAAGCTTGACAAAGGACTTCAGTAATACTCATAATTTCTTTCATAAGGTGCAATATGATGACAAAATCAAAAGATGTCAATGATGAATATGCATTATTTGTATCTCTATGATGTAATGTTGTCTTTCCTTCATTAGAAATATTGTTAAGAACTCCAATGAGTAGCTCTAGCTCAATGCAAAGTACCAATCTGATTAAGACCAACTCCTGATTATAGTTCATCAACAACAATCATTCTTGCAATTTCGTTTATTTGAGCAACCATTAACTCATCATTGCACTTACATGAAGAAGTAGCAATATTAATTAATTATGAAATTCAATTTTTCAAAAAACTGATGAACATGTTTTACCTCATAAGATGTAACAACCAAGGTAAGTTGAAGGTGACGAGCTAAGCAATGGACATAATAAGCATATGGGCACTCAGTGCAAATTAAGGCTTGCAATCCATTCTATTCACCTCGCATATTGCTAGCTCCATCATAGCCTTGTTCTCGAATATTTTGAATGTCATGATTATGGTGATGAAAAGTGTTAAATATTCCTTATTTCGAAATCTTAGCACTTGTATCTTCCACATGTACAAAACCGAAAAACCTTTCTCATATAAAACCATCTTTATTGATGTATCTCAAAACAATAGGTATATGCTCTCTTTTCCTGATACATCATTAGTTTCATCAACAATAAGACAAAACTTGGCATTGGAAATTTCTTTCCATATTGTGTTCTTTACCTTTTGAGAGAAAACATGAAAAATTTCCTTTTGAATTCGAGGAAACTATATGATGCATTTTAAGGGGTTTTTCTAAAAACAACCACTTCAACTCTCGATTATAGGAAGCTAAAAAACTTTAGCATCTCAAAAAAATTGTCTGATTAAGTGAATCTAAGTTTTCAACTTTTCATCATGACCTTGAAAAGTACATCCTTAAAGAGCAAGCTATCTTGTCACGTCCACAGAAACTTAAAGTCTCAAACGATTAGCTACAATTTTCTAAGAAGTAAGTTTTTCAACCAATATTTCAATATGTTGAGATTGGTTCATAAGATCATCACATGAACTCACAACATTTTTATGTATTGAGACAACGATTTTCCCAACATGGTGTAGAAAAACACAATTTTCTCCATCATTAACCTTTTTTCAATTTTTAAATTCCTCAACAACAAATGTATTAATTCCAAAATGACCAATGCCACCTAGTTTACAAAACAAATAACAAGACAAACAAAATGTTGCATCTTTATTGGGAGAATACTGCAACCAAGATGGAAACAAATCAAACCAAGAAAAGCAAAAATGACGTTCATTCTTCTTTGGCCCAAAAAAATGATATTTTTGAAGCTTGCATTGAAATGGACCAAGTTTAGGATAAGCACGGCGAATTTCATCTTCTTGATATTTATAATATATTTCCATATTGAAGGGCTCAATCAAGGATCTCTTTTCAATGGAGCAAAATCAACTTCTTTAACTACCTCTTTATTTTCAATTCTATGAAACTTTAAAGAAGAAGCCTCAATATTTGACAATGCAACATTAAGAATAAACAACAACAAAAACTCACTATTCTTTCTCTTAAAATAAGTATAATGGCTGCACTTTTCTTCATAATAATCACATGCAAAGAGTATAAATTATTTCATGATCAATTTAGTTTTAAAAATATTATTAATAACAAAATTAAACCGATTAAAATAACTATTAATCATCATCTACATTCCAATAACCTTCTTTTAACAAAACTCAAAACTTACTCAAAGTCATAACCCTAAAATATTCCCTAACCAATATAAAAGTAGTATTATTAGAAAGATAAAATCATATAAAATAATTTTTATGTAGACAATATAATGAAAAAAAAAAAAAGTGATTTTAAGCAGCTTCATGATTTTCAAAATTTGTTACTAAGCTCTTGAAAAAATGGCAGACTGACCAAGACTGCAGTGATTTCAGAAGAATGAAAACGTGTGGTGTGAGAATATATTAAAGGTTGTGGGCCCATTTTTTTTTATTATATTCTTTATTTTCTTTTAATGTATACAACATATGAAAGAAAACGTGGATGGAAGAATGTGAGGGAGATGGGAGTTGAAATCAAGGTACGTAAAATCTAAGTAATAAAATGAGTTTTTAACTAATATCGTTGAAATCATCTTTGCTCTTCTGTTTTTTTTTTTTTTTCGAAAAGAATCTTTGCTCTTTTTGCACGAAGGGTAATGGTAACAATTTCGTCAAAACAATAACCATCCTTTTTGTTTTTTTTAGGGGTCCACTCTAGGCCCCCAAGATCCATTGAACAAGATGAGTTCAGAATTTAAAAGTGAATTTCATGCATGACATATTGGTTCAGAAATGAGTAATAGTAATGATGTTTATATTAACTTGTATATATATTTAATAAGATATTTAGACACTTTCTTTGACCAATATACATATAAAATGAATAAATCACATTACTAAACATGAGACAGGCGACAATTTTACTTACAATAATTATATTGACCATATTTACCAAAAAAAAAATATTTATATGGATCATATACTGACCCTAGTTTTAAAATTCTAATATATTTGTCATTTCAACCACTGGATTTAATTTAATTTAAATTATTATATTTTAATTTTAATGGACTATTTTTTGTATTGAATAGTTTATAATTTAGAAAACTGTAGGGTCATCATGTTCTTTAAGGTGCTTAGTTAAATAATTTAATCATCATATTAACTTGTCAAGATATAATCCTTCAACTTCTTTAGCGCATGCCAAACACAACCAACAAGCATGTTTCTATCTCCATGCTTCTTCCCCTAGTATTTTATTAATTATTGTTTTGACTTCAATTTAATTAATTATCCTTTTTGAGACATGCACCAATCAATTTGAAGATTTAAAATTAGTTCATGCATTCCAAAAGTTGTACAAATCTGGAGACCAATTCATTAGTGTACTCAAATGGAGAGAAAACATCATTTGAACATGATAGACAATAGTATTTCCCACAAAGCATGTGGCAAAGTGAGAATAAACGACATTAAAAAAAAAATCAATTATACCATTTTTATTATTTTTATGTCTTTTCTGTAGATTGTTTTTGGGCTAATACAATATTTATTCCTCATAATTTCTCTTATTTTTATTTAGATCCATATAGTTTTAAACCATAGATTTTGATCCTTCAAGAAGTAAAATGGTGTGTGTGTGTCTTATTATTATTATTATTATTTTTTGGTGAGCATCTTGTATTGTATCCTGACTAACTCCTTAAGAAATTACATAACATACTAATCTGCATCAGGCCATTGATATGACCCATATGGGCAATGACCCAAAAGATTGAACTCGTGACCTTAGTTTAAATTGTAACAACTCATAACTGTTAATCCAATCAATCAAATGATCTAGATTTTTATTGAAACATAAAGATTAACGTTTAAGATAAATAAATAAATAAATAAATCAATAATCCAATGGCTTGAAACTATAGATCCCGAAAGAAAAATAGAACCAAATTGTAAAGAACAAATTCTAATGAGGACAAGTACAAATTGACATTTCTAGGAAGAAAAATTGATTACATTCACACTAACATAGGACATAAAACTTCACTCTGGTTCACGTAAATTACTAAGCAAATCAGATTCAAGTTATACTCTAAATAAAAGGTGAAGCTCTTTCAAACAATTTTCTTTTTTTTTTTTCACTACCAGAAATTGAAACAAGTATCATACAGAACCTTTTTCATTCTGTGTTGGTTTTGTATATCTCTTTCTGTGAACACTACATATATATATATATATATATATATATATATATATATATATAGACACACATATATGCTTGTTCAAACAGGTGAATTATTGGAGAAGAGAAGATTCATAGACCCATGATGAAGGATTTGATACGAGCCATCAATTCACGTGTTTGGTTCTGTGATGTCTGAGATTTGCCCAGAATCTGAAACGCATGACCAACCCCTTTGCACACCAAGTGTTCGACCTTTTTCCCAGCTCGGACCAAAGCGCCACACAATTCCATGTTCCGATCTTTCAATATATCCAACTCCGACACACAGACCAACACAGGACACAGCTTCAATTCCTCCAATGTCACTGACCCTTGTCCCAATATTGGGTTGCACCATTGATGGTCCCGGTTCGAGCCGCGAGGCAGAGCCAAGCGCCAATAAGTATCAGAAGCAGCTAAGCTCAATTTAGAGCTAGTTGGACCTTCAGCCATCTTAATCTCTGATGATGTTCTTTTTTCTCCTCCGAAAAAAGGTTGTATCAGAACCATACCCTTCACTTCCAAAGGCCTTATTATGGCCGATGAAGAAGATTTTTCGTGTGCTGATAAATTTAAGGCCACATTATAGGCTATGTTGGCTCCAGCACTGTCTCCTGCTAGGAAGATTCTAGAAAAGTTGCACTTTTGAATCCACCATTGATTACTAGCTTCACACTGGTATAGGATTTGCTGTTTCAACCATATTAAGGATTTGAACCCGTCTTCGTAAGCAGCAGGAAGAGGGTTTTCTGGGGCGAGACGATAGTTTAGGGACATGATCAGGCTGTTAAGTTTGGATGAGAGCTTATAGAGAAACTCATGGTAACAAACCCAAGAAGCAGAACCAACACAGAAACCACCTCCATGGAAATAGACGAGTAAAGGAAGCTTTTGGTGGTGGTGGGAAATTATTGTGGTGTTATTAGGGACATAGAAACGTGCCCAAGTGCCTGTGAAATTGTCAATAGCTATGTCTGTTGAAGTCACGTTGTTGATATCTGGAAAGGATGAAGAAGCAGGAACACAGGACACAATCTGGGGTCTCTCCACGAGTCCATCTCTGTGAACTCTGATAAGCCCTTCAATTTCCTCTACCACATGGTCGTCCTCGTCGTGGTAGATTTCTCTGCTTCTGTATTGATGGCCATGGCTTGGCCTTGACCTTGAAGTAAGAGAAGATGTGGCCTTTTTTCTCATGGAGGAAGATAGAGAGGTTGCTAAAGAAACCAAAAAAGTATGGAAAATATTTGAAGTCACAGGTTTGAACTTTGAAGCCTTACCATACAAATGGAAAATGCCCCTATATATATATACAAAAAGGAATGCCAAGGGGGGAAGGAATGATGAGAAAACCCAATAAAATTAACCTTTACAAGTTCCTCTTCTTTTAAATTATAATTAGCCTGATTAATGTAACTGTTCTTTAATATAAAAATTATTTACTTAATTTAATTAGATTAATAGAATTAGTTAAGTTAATTTTTTTAAAAAAAAAAAATTATCTTGAATGGGACGAATATATGAATGAATCTTTAAGTGGCAAGTAATTGGGAAGGTACCCACGTGAATTCAGATGTGGAGGGGCATAGATATGAAACTGGGTTGGCCCACCATTTTCTTAATTCAGGGAATCTGAACATAAAAGAAGCCTACTTTGGAAAGTAACAATACATGTTTTAGTTTGACTTTTTGATATAAACTAAATTTGAAATATGTAGAGTTCATTATATTTTCATATAATAATAATAATAATATCTTCAATTAAGTGATAGAAATTAAGAGATACCTTTATTTACAAGTTAACTTTTTTACATTTTTTAATATTAGATTCCGTGTACCAAATGATAATCTTTAGGAAAACAGAAGACACATAACTTTTTGGGATGGTGTTTCCCACTACTAAGTTCCAAAATCATGGTAAGCTGCACATTAAACATCATGACTGCATGCAATAGATGACTCGGTTTCACACGCTATAGCCTCACATCTTTTACCCTCATAATCCTCCACCTTTAATAATATTATTATTATCTTTTTTTCATAAATTAATATAATATACGACTTCTTTTTAATATAATTTCATTAGGTCAATCCTCAAGCTTAGTATCCTTCACTCATTATGTATATAGCCCACATTTACTTACCTATTCAATTACATGACACCTCAGCGAAAATGAGTAGACACACACACACACACACACATATAACCTTTTTTTTTTAACTTTACCTATATTTAAAATCATGGAGAAGCACTACATTAGACTTCAAGAGTGAAGTCTTCCCTTATTAGATTGTGATAGGGGTAATATTTAGAAGGGGGAAAAATTCATTCATAACCCACTAAGTAACTTATATTATGGACAAAAAGCTTCTTCTAGAAAGTGCCATATATTTTAGATAGGAGAAGTATTGAATAATTCATATAAAATGAGGACAACTTTTTAAGTAGGATACATAACCCAATTTTAATAAGAATATGGAATATTAAAAAAAATATAATCTAAAAAAATGTGGAGAATATGCATGAAGGTTGTAAAAGAAGCATATATAATGATGTTTGTGGAAAATAAAAAAAGAGAATAGAGGAGGGGGAACATGTTGATAAAGGAAGTAGAGATAGTGTGACAATGTTGACATTTAAAGAAGAAACAAGAGAGAGAGAACATAGAATGGTGATAGGACTACAATGGCCCCTATCTTCTTTCCTTTTAGGTTGCCTCCCATTATTATTATTATTATTATTATTATTATTATTTTAATTGACATGTTACCACTTCCCCCTCTCATTTAATTTACTCTTGAATTATTGCTCTAGATTTTTATTTTCAACTTAACATTGTTAACATTTTAAGATTCTCAGTTGTTCTAAGGAAAATCAGTTGGTGATCACTATTCACTCAAATTTGAGTGTCCCCTTTTAATATTCTGTAAAAAAAAAAAAACAGTAATTTATTGATAGTATTGTGATTTATCTTAAGGTTGTAAGCAAATAATTAAGAGAAAATGAATTTTAGGTCCCAACTAAAAAAATGATATTAGAAAAGTCCCATTGATAAGTAAAGCCAGTAAATCAGGCCGATCCTAGCCCTTCAAGGCCATGCTTAAAAATTAGAGGAGCTAAATAAAATAAACCTTACAAGGCCAGCCTTATAGGGCTTCGGGCCGGTTCTGCAAGCCTTTTTAATGATGTGTTCATAATGTCAAAAAAGAAATTCATAATATCCTTACTCATGAAACAGAGCCTACTACTTAAATTGAAGCACAATTAAATGTCTTTGAAATTAATGATAGTGACGAAGAAGATGACAATGATAGTCATCATACTAATATTGCTTAGTGGTATGCTTCTTATGTTTTATGTGAGTTATTTATGGACAATAGTTTTCTTTTGTTGTAATTTACTAATTATTCTTTAAAAAAATGGAGGAAAAATTGTTAAAATTTTAAAAAATAACTTCTGGGCCTTGTAGGGCCGATCTTGATCCTAATGCTCTTGAGCTAGGCTTGAAAAAATAGATGGTTTTCTTACTCTAGGTCCTGTAGAGCTGGTCTTAATTCCCAACTTTATAATGACAAATGAACATCATAAGGAATTAATAAGTGAATCAATTATCATTAACAATTTATGAGACTTGTCGATGAATTATCTCTCTTTATTGGAATCTATATGTCATTCTCCCAATAATCGATAAACACGTATGAGTAGCAATGGCAGTTAGGTTGAGTTTTTTTTTTGGGGGGGTGGGGGGGGGGGAGGGATTTATGTTCGTACAACAAGATCTCCAATTTTAAGTTTTATGAAAGGAGAAAATTATGGAGGAAAAAACTTTTCAAACGACTTGGGTATAAATTAGATTTAGCGGCAAGGAATCGATATCATTGTCAAATATTGAAATTTTGTATATGGGAGAAAACTATATGAGAAGAGTTTTCTTTATTTTAGTTTGATAATACTCAAATTTAGAATAGTATTTATTAAAAATGGGGGGAAAAAGAGAGAATGACTTTTTATCCCAATCAAGAAAAATAATATTAAAAAATTTTTAATTGATAAGTTAAGATAGGGAATTAACAAGTGAATCAATTACTATTAACAACTTATTTGACATGTCAATATATTATTTTCATTAATTAGGATTTATTTGCCATTCTAAAAAAAAAAAAAAAAACATCATACCATTGTAAACTCATGGCAATACAATCTTGGTGGTTCATTTCTTTTTTGACTTGTGTTAATGAAACATAATTAAACATTCCAAAAGTTAATCCGATGTTGTAGAGTACAAGATGCGTCATATATGTCCTTTAACTATGTGTTAAGAGAGGTTAAGCGTGAGGATTATATAATTATTCGCTATGAAACACTTTTTGAAAGGCCAAAAATGAGATGTTATAAGTTTTAATGAACTTCCAAATGAAAAAAGGGTTTTCATGAACTGAATAAAGACAACATATTATTATTGGATTAAATTATTAGTGATACTTAATTCCACGGATTAAAAAATATCCACAATATGGTGACATCTTATCTCAGTTATCTTTATTTAATTTTAGACCATTTAAATTCTATTACTCTTTCACTTCAAAATATTGAACTAAATAACTAATTTATAGGGATTGATAAAATTAATGAAATTAGTTATTTACAAAAAAAAATGGTGTTGAAAATAAAATTGATTGAAATCTTAAGTTTAGAATAAAAATAAATCTCATAATTAGCTCTTACATCTAAAATTGGGAGGGAGTATTTTTTATATATATATTTTTAATTTAACTCATCGTTTTTTTTTCCACCAGCGTAATTTAACACATCATACATTATTATAAATAGATATTAAATAATTCAGATTAAAAAAAAAGTAGGGTACGTAGGTAGTGCTTATAATAAAAATAATAAGAATAAGCACTAAAGTATAATTCAACGGTAACATAGGCCATGACCACGGAAGTTGGTGCTTAGTGGACCACCAGTTCAACTTGTGAGGTCAAATCTCATATATTTATTTATTTAAATTGTGTCTTCTTTGTTAGAGAAAATAATCGTCGTACCCTCTTCTCATTTTTGTTCTTATTGCAAATCATGTTCCCAAAGAAAAAAGTTTCATGTTTCAAATAATCCTCACTTTTCTGGGGACTTCACCACTAATATTTCTTCCAATAAATGGGGTGGTGGGTTCATATAATTAGCGTACGTTCTCACTGCTTCTATTTTGTATTATTATCTGTAGGTACAATTTTTCCATGTATGCATACAGTTTAAGAATTTAACTTAAATAGTTTAGAAGTGGAGGTATTAAAAATTCAGAAATTATAAAATATTTTAATAAAAATTTACAGAATTTTAGTAGTTAGATATAATCTTGACAATTTAAATTTAGGAAATTTGCATTGAGGTCTTAAGTTGGACAAAATACAACACAAAAATCCCTTGAAATATATGCCAGCAAGTCTTGTGGGACATTAGTGCAATAAAATCGAGATGTGAAAAGATCGAAATACCGTTAGTAAAATGCACTAAAAGCTGACCCCCAATTAGAACTCCTCCCCCATGGTTGAAGCTCTTCATCATCGACATAGCCATTGGATAAACAACACTCACCATCGTCTAACTGTCGTCGTCATCGAAACCTCTTCGTCATGGGTGGTGCATTGAAGCTTTTACTTGTCACTGGTGTAGCTTTTCCTCATTGTAGTGAAGATGTTTGTCATCACTATCAATTTACAAAGTCATTTCTTAATCTCATTTGCATTTGGTATACGAAGTCGTAACGTGTTGTTAATAAGGAAACGATAGTTGTTAAAACAAGCCATGATCGGGGGTCAGCTTTTGGTGTGTTTTACTTAGGACATTTTGGTCATTTTACATATCAAATTTATTGCACTAATGTTTCACAAAACTTGCTAGCAAATTAGAGATTTCAAAGAGCCTTTGTATTGTATTTTGTCTAGCTTAGGACCTTAGTACAAATTTTATTAAATTTATTTATATTCATGTTTATATTAATATTATAATATATTTTTATAAAATATCAAATCTCAATCATTGAAGTTGATCTAATGATATGGAAGTAGAAATAGTAAATGAAGAGAAAGTGGGGATGAGGTAAGTAGAGACATGATAAAAGTAACTAAAGAGATGTAGAATTCAAATTCTCCTAATATATATACACATTATCATCTTTACAAAACCAACACATACTTATCATATAATCGATCTTCCTATGGTGGAAATAGGCTAAATCCCTATCAGGGACTTATGGCCTAACCTATTTATTCAGGGTCAGGCCTATGTAGATAAATAGACCATGCTTGTACTCATAAGGTTTAACGTACAAGTTTAGCCTATTTAGTGTTCTATATGTGTGTGTGTGTGTAATTCAATATAAATTAATTTTATAAATTATTTATAAAATTAATAACATAGTCTTAACCCTAAGTTTCACATTTCATAATATATTAATGAACCTAACATTTTCATTCATCAATTGATTACATATACTTCTATTCCTTTTAATTGCTTGAGATGGCCATGCTAGCTGCTACACTACCTCTCCCTTGATTTATGTCATTTGATGGAACGTAATAATTGTAATAAATTTATTTTAGTGATACCCAAATAAAAAGATTTCAATAGGAGGAGTTTGTCTCACTTTTTGCAAGAAAAATAGGAGATAAAATCTAGTTTTACATGCTACTTGTCGTGCTTGATTGATTTTTTTTAAAAAAAAAAACCTCTATAACAATAAATGATTGATTTTTCTTATTTATACTTGCTCAGATAATTGTTGTTGGTGTTCTTTTTTTCCTCCTCTCTTACTAACTCTTTTATTTAATATGAAAATGAATTCCTAAACTTGTAAGACATAACGTAAGCATTTAAATAAGGGAAAACATTTTCTCATGTTGTAGGAAAATCATTTTCTCATGTCACACACACATGAAATGGTGGGACCCACATATACATATATTAATTCATATATGTATATGTGGGTCCCACCATTTCATGTGTGTGTAGGAAAATTTTTTTTTCTCATGTAACATGAAAAAACCAAAGCCCTTTAAATAAATTTAATGAATTATATATGAATTTAGATGCATAAACTTTAAGCTTATTGAAAGGCCTAAATTTTAAATAGGCCTTCTTCAAGCCTTTTGAAGGTTGAGGGTCAGGCAAAAAGAAAAACCTACATACAAACTCAAGCTTTAAATTTCTATTACAGGTCCAAACGTACTTAGCTAAAGCCTAGCCTATTCCCAATCTTCCCATCTAGAACAGTTAAAAGGGCCAAGCCCATTTAAGTTGAGGGACAAACTTGCATTTTAAAAGGTGTATAGAGAGAACTCAGGCTTAAAAAAGCAAACCCATTGAAGTGGAATAACTTTTTTTAATATGCACGAAATAATTAAAAAATATTTTATAAAAAGAGGACTACTATTTAAGTTAGAAGACAAATTATATATTTTAATTTTAATTTTGGTTAGAAACATGAAATTCGCCCATCTGTGTTAACAATAGTCAATAGTGCATGCCTTTAACCCGATCAATAAAAGAATGACCCAAAATTCCATAGGAATATAAGGTTAATGTGCAAGGAGTACTTAAAGTATTTTTCAGCGGAATCTAATACTATAAAGTATTTTGTAGTGTATTCAACTCTCTAAAGTATTTTTTCATGTGCATCCATAACCTGAAGTACTTTTTTATACAATTTTTCACTTAACAATTTAGGTAATTTAGGGGTGCCACATAATATGCATGCAGAGTACATGATAAGGAACCATAAATCCATTTAACTAGCATTCAGAAAGTACATAACATAAACAGTACCGAATGCAAACATTGATCACATATGACACAACATAGTTTACACATACATATATGGCCACACATAGAATGTGAGAGAAAAATTACTACCAAGACGCTTTACTAATTCTCAAATCGGCTCCCGTTCCTTTAGTCATCCTATGCAATGTTGAAATCTTAAAACAATAATTTAAATTTTTGGATGCACCAAAAAATAATTTAATGTGTTGGTCGTAACTTAGAAAACACCTCATGGACATCTAAAAAAATACTTCTAAAGGTAAAGTGTATCACAAAATACTTTAAGATACTAGGTGCACTTAGAAAAATACTTTATGGTGCATAACCATGCATATATTCCAGATCGTACTTTAGTAGTTTTAGTAAGAGATTATAAGTTTTCTTAACTAATTGCTCAAAGTGTACATTTCTCCATTTAATTATTTTTTATTTTCAAAATTCTTATTCAAAATTGGAAATACTCAAATATTTGTTAAGCTTTCTAGTCCAACCATACGTTTGTAATGTTATTATTCGAGTTATACACTTATCAATGTTATCATGTTTTAACTTTTAATGAAAAATCTTATACTAAGAACATAGCAAAGCCCATTCAAATATATCTCTCTAAAATTTATCATAAACATTATAAGTTGAATTTTAAAAGACGCCAATCCAAGAGGATTGGGATAAAGCTTGAAAAACAGATTAAATACAGAAAAACTACAAAAAAACTTCATTGCTAAAAGTCAAACCAACATAATTTATAACTAAAATTTGCATGCTTACCAATCAAAATAGACAATTTATATTTACAATTCAAACTTACATAAACTTCCGAATTCCTTGGGACCAATTTAACTACCTTGCTTGGGACCAATAAGTTATTGTCCCTATCTTAAAAGATATGGTTTGAGAAATCAAATATTCCCAAAAACCAGTAAATGACTAAGACATAAATGTGTTCTATATTTGGATCACACACTTTCTAACATTCTCTTTTTCCGTAGGTCCTCTTTCACATCAAGTAAGTGCAAGATAACAAATAATAGAACAGTCACGTGCCCTTCACATGACATATCTTAACATTGCAGAATGGAATATTTTGCATTCTGCATATATAAATAAGTATTCACAACCAGACACATTATTTATTATAAATTGATTCAGCTAGAAATAATACATGCACACTTGTTGGCAGTACACACACTAACCAATTTTATTTATAAATCACTTCCAACATATTTAAAACAGAAAGAAAAACTGTACACCTCACTAACTATGTTATAAAATTCAACTTCTTTCTAACTTTGTTATTATTTAATATACAATATACGTCATGAAAAAAAAAAAAAAAACGTCAACACAACAACAAATGAAGGATGAAATTATGCATTCATATAAATAAGACCAAAATAAACCTCTTTGTGCCCTATAAGAGTATATATATACACACACACAATCAAAGATAAATACATATTCTGCTTGTCTAAATTAATCAACTGTAATTATAAGCAGTTATTGACAATTAACCTAGATACCAACAATAATGAAAACTAAATCACATCAACTATAGATTACTAAAGTCACTCAAAAAAGAAAAGAAAAGAAAAAGAAAAAAGAAGGATTAAAAGCAGCATGTATAAGAATTCCAACAGGAGGGGCACAGAAAATGGCAGTTACAAGCTCCATCCTAGCCAGACATCATCACGTGATCAATGGCATGAAGTGCTTGGTTAGAGAAATATCGCACGTCCACATCTGGGTCCTCGCTGAGCTCAACCAGACACGGACGAATATTCTTCTCCACCACCTAAACCAATGATTTTTCACAGAATAAGAGCAGAACAATGACATTAATCCATCAAATTTTGAATAAGAGAGATCATGAGTATAAAAATGGAATGTGTCCCACATAGTCATATACTTATGCATCACTTTTTCTTCAAATATATAAATATAGAGTTAATATAATTATTAGTCCTTATAGTTTGGTTGAATTTTAATTTAGGTCCCTAAAGTTTCATAAAAACTTGGTCCAAATTTAAGTATAGAGATCAAAACCAAAACTCCTTAAAAGTATAGGAGCTAGTCATTAAAATCGGACCGAATCTTTACAAAACTATAGGGACTAAAACCAATGATTTAGCCAACAAAGGTTGATCAAATCAGGTAAAAGGGTTGGCTCATAACCATAAAGTTGAGTTTAAATCCCACAAATATGAGGACCTTGTTGGTCAGTGATTTGTAAGTATTTGTAAACGCTCTTTAAGCCTGAAGACATGCCTTAGCAAGCCCCTGGGACACAACTCACCTAAACTTACTATAACAAAAAAAAAAAAACAATGATTCAAAACTATAGGGACCAAAACCATAATTCAATCAAACTAGAAAGACTAACAATGATGTTAACCCATGTTGTATTAAGAAAAGGGTATTAACCCATGAATATATTAATAGAGTATAGTTTAATCTGTACAGGGAACAGTAAATGTAGACTCAGTAATGAGAAAGTTGACAAAGATGCTTACAGATTGATCAACTATGGGGAAGATGGACTCTAATACCTTGGCCACGTTGAACTTTATGTTGGGCACTCTACAGGGAGCAATCAGGAAGCAATTACAAACAGAACTAGATTGAACCCTACCCCTATAAAATGACAGTGAAAAACAAGTAACCTGTCTTTTGATGCAGTAATCACAACAGGCAACAATTTTGAACAAGTGATTTCAGAGCCCATAACAGGAGCAAGCAGAGAGACAGCATGAAGTATTGTCATGCGATACAGGTAGTGTGAATTGTTGATCATGTCCAAAAACTGTCCATAATTCATAGAGTTGCATTTAGAAAAACAGCAGATAAAATTGCATATATTTGAATACAAGGAACCTTGGCCCACAAAAGTTGACCTAGTATAAATTGTCAGCGTGTTGGGACTCTTTCAATAATCTAAGACAAAAGATGAACCTGCGGAATTATGTGCTGCAGAGCCCACTCAGGACCAAATTCTTCAGCAAGACGCTTCAGGTTGTTAGCAGCCGCATCACGAATTGAATGAACCTGCAATAATCACCAAAAATTGGAAGTTAAGAACAGCAGTCATGCAGAACATAAAATTTCCCAACCTTTTCTTGGGAAAGCTGAACAAATTTGCTACTACCTCCAGTCATAGATATAAGACCCAGCTGACTTTTTTGGAGAGATTATGAAAGCTAATTAAATTACTTTAAAGTATATATATTTATCATTTTTTTTCTCCAAAATAATTTGTTTGACTTGTAAACTAATACATAATTTAATCATACACATCATATAATATGATTAAGCAACTTATTTAGTTTCCTTAATATCTCCAAAAAAAAGTTAACTAGATCTTATATTTAGGACCAAAGGTAGTATTATGTTTTACTGGGAATGCCAAAGCAAGGCAAGAGCCTTCACAAAAGCAGTGAAAAATGAAAATCTATTGTTAAAAACTTTAGTCCGCATACACAGAGGAATGAGCATTATGATAACTAAATTAGACTAGTGAACTAGAAGCAAGAACCTTATCCTGTAACCACTGCATGCAAAGAGCGCCAAGCTTGTCATCAAAAAACCCAACACCCAACTGACTTGCCAATAAGGGGATATACTCTATTATGGCAAGCCTGACTCTCCAATGCCTATCCTCAGCAAGTTCAACAATTGCTGGCAACAAAGATTGAGATAATAGATTGATTCCAATAACCTGCAAATAAGCCGCATCATCAGCTTTACTTCAAGAAACTGGATTCCTTTTATGCCTTCTTCTGTTTGTATAGAGGGCGAAGGAGAAAGCATGACAATATAGATAAACTCATAAAAGCATTGGTTGTGGTAAAATTTAGAAAATAAGAAGAAAAGGAGTGGGGAGACAGGAGAACGTTTGAAAGGATAACCTGATTCACTTGATCAAGTTTGCTGATAATATTTAGGCGCACATCAGGAAATTCATCCTTCAGAAGGGAAAGGAAAATTGGAAGAAGCTGCTCAATTGTTGCATCCTAAAATAACAAAATGATAGGATTAGAAGTCACATTTGCTCACGAGCTGACTTGAACGGGATCTGTCCTACAGGCTCTTACATCTGTCTCCTTGAGTTTAAAGCAGACAACAACCAAAGAAGCCACATTTGCACAAAAAGGACTACTTCACAATGAGCTCAGACTAGATTTAAGAGGAAAAAAAAAAGAGATAATAAGATATCAGTTGCACCGTTTGAATTTTTACAATCTAGAAGTATCACTTAAATATTCTATATTATGAAACAGAAAAGACCAAATGGCAGATAATACCCCAGAGAATCCTCAAAAATACTCATGACATTAATCAACAAAGGAATTCATAGAATGGGCATAGTATGGGGGCCAAACACAAAAATAAATGCACATGACATTACAATGATAGCATACACATAAGCTTTCTTCTTTCTAGCTTGTCTTTAATAATGTAGGAGGCCTAAATACTTTGCACTGAACCTAAAATTAGCAATCAAGCTCTTCTCTTTGATGCTGGTTGGAAAAGGCAAAGATAAAAAAGAAAAAGTAAATCTCGAAAGCTGTAGGACAGGTCAATCAAGATCACAACATGAGATATCTCCTGTAATTGTAAAAACCATATTTATGGACACTAAATGAAAGTTTGCAGATTTAGTGGCATCTCAATGACTGAATACTAAACGGTATTTTTATAAAAGGCCCTAAATGTCGCATTTAACTTCATTAAGGAAAGGGGAAAATGCAGGGAAATACCAATATCTTTTCACCTCACATAATATGTAGAAGCAAATTCCTATCAGTACCGCAATAACTGCAGATACTGTTACATAGATGATACTTATACCTTTCCTAAAACTGGAGCCATTCCCATTATCACTGAAGCCAAAGCAGATCGAACATGTTGTGAAGAATCTGAGGACAATTCCTACAAGCATTGATGCAAAAGATTGAGAAAATTGTGTGGTAAGGCACAATATATATAACTTTAAATGCTCTACTAAATTGCATGACCAAATCATAAAAAAGCTGCTGCCCATCACAAAGTTAATATAAATGTATCATAATATTTTTCCATATTTAATTCAAGCACACCTTTGCACAAGGAAGAATATGCTGAATTGCAAGATCCGGATCTAAAATCCGGCAAAACTTTGTCACTTTTCCGGCAGCTGCAATACGTACTTCAGCCTCATTATCTCGAAGCAACCGAACATAAGCAGGGACCAGTTCTATCCTGAACAGTTATAAAAGATATTCTTAAAATAGCAAAAACAGATTAATAGATACACCTTCAAATTTGGGCCATCTTAAACCTAGAAAATCAATACAGAAATAATAAACTTTGGCATTAAAATAATCATCATTACTTTTACATCTAACAAACATATGTAAATTAATATAGAAATAACAAATTTTGGCATTAAAATAACGCTGCATCTAATAATCATCGTGAAGAATTTATACTTCATATAGGAATATGCGGAAGAGACAAGCATTGATGCAGCCAAAAGATAATACCTGGTAGGTTCAGGCCCTACAGCCTCACAGAGCTCATACAATTGATTTGCAACCATGTAGCGCACCCGCCAAGATTTATCCTGTCCCGGGTCAAATTAAAGTGCATCAGACAAATAAGAATAAAAACTTGTAGACATTCAAACTCAACTTTAATATACTTAACAAAGGACAATCAAAACATATTTAAGTGAACAAGAGTCCCTTGACTTGATGTTGAAAGCAATTAAAACCATTTACTTATTCACACTACTTACCCTGAGCATAGCAGTGAAGTGTATATTTCTCCTCGCAGTCACACCTTAAAATTTCAAGCCTAAAAATTATGTGTATGCCCCCTCTACGTTTTAGATATAAGCAAATATTGTGAATATGACTTTTCAGCAAATACCAGGTATTCCTTAACATTCTTGCATACGAATAGTCCATAGTCATAAATTAAATAGATGGAGAAACATTTAGTCCGATGTGGATGATGCGCAAGTATCAAAAAATCTTAAAAAAGACAAACCACTACAGCAGTCCACTGAATTATTGATATATGAAAAATTCAAATTTTGAAGAGAAAAGGGACATGAATTATAAATACTTCCAGTTTTACTTCCACAATTTACCTGAGAAAAGTTCACAATAACTGGAAGGATATGAGCAACACAATCTTGGGGTTCCAACAGCTTGCCAAGAGTAGCACAACCCTCCACAGCTAACAATCTAACAGAATCTTGATCTGAACCAAGATAAGAAGCATATATAAAATATAGTAATGAACAACCTGAAGAGCAAAGAACTCTACAAGATATTGAAGCAGCCTAGCATGCTAGACATATAACAGATACTTTCCATCTAATACATGAAATATCAGCTCAATTACCATCCTGTGTAAGATCCTGAAAAATTGTCATGATATCTGCCTTCAGATAAGCATATTCAACAGTTGCAGCAAATTTTCCCAGACTTGATGCAGCGGACCTTCTAACCATAGGCATGTCATCTTGACACAACTGATTGTATATTGACCTCAATTCTGTCTTCAACATTTCCGGTGCACTTGGGTATGCAATATGAAATAGCCCACAAGCCGAGACTCGAGCAGTAAACCACTCACCAGCTGCCAGTCTCTGGAACAGAAACATATGCTGATTTGGAAAGATTTTCAACAAACATAATGAATGACAACTAGCAGGATACAACAACACAAATATATGAACATGCACGCACCACAAAAGCAATCACTAAGTAACAACAAAATATCAGGTGTCATGGCAATGTGGTTGTATGATATAAAATAATCTCTACTCCTTTAGGCATCATTCAAGTTAACTAAGACCCACAAATCAATCTCTTTTTAAATAAGTACTGCAACAACTTTTTGATATAACACAAAAAACCCTGGTAGAGAAATGAATGTCAGTAATCAGAATGATGATGCATTATTTGAAAGAATGACCTTTATATATAAGCCTCCAGCTTGTAAGTTAAAAGTAATAAAATTATGTTATACTGAAGGAAACATTAAACAAGTGTTACCTCACCTTCACCAAAGGAATAAACCAATCAACCAAATCACTCTCCCTCATTTGAGATCCAACTCTACAAAGTGATTCCACAGCTTTATCTCTTACACAGGTTTCCTCGACGATGCAAAGCATCTCCAGAGGTGGCAGCAACACATTGGCATGTTCCACCCCACCAACATAGGGTATGAACACCCCCAACTCCTCTGCCATTGTAAGGAGTACCTCATCATCGTCATCGTTGTTTTCACTCAAAAAGGGAATTAGTTCCTTCCGGGTTCGCTCCTCCCCAAGAGCACGTGCTATGGTTGACAGCCTGCGAAGTGAGTTCAGCCTTAGTTGGATGTCATCATTTTTTAGCTCGTCTATAGGCACAGTTATTGGATAAAGTGGCTCGTCAACCATAGACATTTTGTTTCCAAGCTATCTGGAAGAATTGGAAAAAAGAAAAACCAATGGTTAGAAAAAAAGTTCATCAAATATAGCCATAACTCATAAGTTCTGCAAACAATATTAATTATTACACAGATACCCCACTATTACTCTCAAGCAGCCAAGTCAAAGATATAAGCACGCAACAAGAAAAGGATCCCAAAAGTTAACCCAAAATATAAAAAGGAAAGGAAAATGAAGAAAACATTAAGCCTAAAACCCAGTGGGCAATACAAAAACTACAATGGCTGTTATAAGAAATAAAAATCTAGAATTCTCTAATCATTAGGCCTCACACTTCTTCTAGTTTGCAAACAAAGTTGCAGGTATCATAAAATTAATGCCTCAAATCTTTCACAAGAGATCTAGCAAAAGATTAATTTCTTAGGAAGCTTCATTTTTAAGTATATATACCCACAAGACAGTGCCTCTTAAAACCCGTTAAGGCAATAGGTTCTTTCGATTTCAACAAAACCTAAAATTCCCAGATCACGAAGCATCAAAGTTTATTAACTTCATAGCTCCTCTCCCAGCTCACTTTGAAACTAAACAGGGAATTTGATTCAATTTAGTCCAATTGACAGTGGAAGATGTCTTAGGTAACGATAGAAAAACTAGAAATCCATTTCCAAGAACGAATCAGTGAAATGACAAGGAGAAAGCACCGTACCGATCGCGCTGCTTTCCCGTCGCCCACCTCAGATTCCAGAACTTGGACGGCCACCGCGAGGAGAGAGGAGGGCTGAGCAAGAGAGAAATCATACATATATATATATATATATATATGGGTTTTAGTTTTTCTCAGAAAACTAAACATCCTACCCACATACCCACCATTTCATATGTGTAACCTGACATAATTTTTTCTTATAGAAACATTAATCCCAATAAATATATATATATATATATATATATATATATTTATTGAGAGAGAGAGACTTTTTGACACTTGGCAATTTGGTGGAAATTTGCAAGCGTTAAACCGTAATGTCGGAGATTACTTTTTTTTTTCCCCCCCCGGACGGACCGATGTAATCTTGTTGGAGTTACTATTAGTCCCATTATCTTGGTCTATTATATTGTGAGAGTTAATCCATAGCCTCAACCTCCAATTGATTGCTTTTAATTTTAATTTAACAGTTTTTAAAAATATTAATTGATACATGGAAAAATTCTAAAAAAAATATTATTTGAATTTCAAAACCTTAAATAAATTATTTCCCAATAAAAACAAGTTATTAAATATTTTACTATTTTTGTTAATCTTATTAGTGTTGTGATTAGGATTTTAAAGTTTAAATAATATTTTTTTGTCATTTTTTTAATATATATTTTTAAGATTTTATTTAAAGACTTTTAAATTACAGTAAAAGTTTAGTAAAAAGAGGTTTAGCGGGGGAAAAACAAATCTAGTGGAGTATTAAAATATACAAAGATTAGGCAACAACATTTGGACCGGCAGTCAAAGAATTAAGAATGCACATATAAAATAAATTAGTAGTGAAGAGTAACAAAATATACAATTGTCCTCAGAAAAATATACAATTTTCTTACTTTCAGAAAAATGTATAATTAGCGGGAAAGAAAAAATACAATTAAAGTTTACTAAATATAAATAATATATTTTATATATCCATCAAAATATATAATAGAAAATAGAATATAAATGGGGTAAGAAATGAATAAATATGGTATAGGATAAAACTTACAAGGCACTAAGCGAGTGCTTTGAATAAAATCAAATTTAAAATGCAAGGTAAAATTGTAGTTAGTGTGCTTTTTATACCTTTGATATATAATAAAAATATTAACAAGTTGTGAATGCTAATAACATGGCTTTGTATAATTTTTTTGAATATATTAATATTAATTTATAACAAGTCATATTATTTATAAATAGGAGTAAATAATGCAACTTAACTTATAATTTTTGTGTCATACATGTAGAGAAATGTTCAATAACTACGTAAACATTTATAATTTAAATTTCAAATGATCTATTGTTGAAATTAAGAAAACCATTTTCCAGATAATATTAGTGTTGCTTTTATGTCATTTTCAGACTTTAATCACCGTCAAATATAACCGTGTGTTTGAATGAAAGCTTACATGTTATTTTCAGACATTAGTTGTCACATACGACTTTGAGTTACAAGTATTATATGCGGAGAATAAAATAGGAAAAATTGCTAAAATAATTTTCATAATCGAATTTATTATTCTAAAATATCTAAGAACTCAAATTCTTAAACATATATAACTTTTTTAAAGTGTGTACATCGTATCTTCAATCATGTGAAAATGTCTTCAATATTGTATATGATTGAAAATATGCTGTACATAATTAAAAATAAGTTACACACAGTAAAAAAAATCACATGCTAAATATAAGTTGCACCTTAGTCGATTAGACAAAATTGATGCAGCTCTGCATAAAATTTTGTAATGAGCCATTTTTTTTAATAGAAATACAGTAATAATTATTACATTTGATTCTTTCAGTCCAAAGAACCCACCCAAGTCGCCTAATCATTTCTCTTCAATCTAAGAATACCCCTCACAAGCAAATAAACAATTTAAGGAGAGGGGGAACGAAATGAAGAAAAGAAATTGGTTGTTGAAATTGTAAGAAAAAAATGAGACTCATTTTATAATAATAGGGGGGTTTAAATAAACTTTTTAAATCAGTTTATCTAAATTTTTATGCACCAAACATAAAAGTGCATCAGCTTGTGGAACTAATCAAGTACTCTCTATATTATATTAATTATATATAAGGTATTGTGATATTTTCTACTACCTCCGGGTCTAAATATATAAAAAAATTTGTAGTGATTTAGAGACTCAAATTCTAATGTCTTTTTTTATTATCATTATATGTTGTTGATTTATAACAATGAAGTAATGTGAACTATAAACTACATCTACTAGTGACCATATATATGAGAAATGTGATTCCAATCAGTACAAAAGCTTACTTAAAACACTGATAAATATAGTAGGCTAGTGAATCAAAACATTCCCACTCTACCAAAGAACATAGCAAAATACCTAAAATCTACATTTTAATTTTATCATTTACAAATTTGTAACTCAGTATTAATTTGTTTTGTACTGACCTAATGAGTAGGACATTTCTCTAGAAACAAAAACGCCTGTACACTTGTGCTCAAACAAAGTCTAAATCACCTGCTTACTCTGGCTAGTCTGAGGAATCTCTGAAGTTTGCTTTCTCACTCAATTCTTCAAATTCATCTACAAGATTCTGAAGCCTTGCAACAAACTCAATTAAAAGTGAAGCAAATGTTGCTAAAGACAAGGAACTTGCACTGTCATATACCTCAGAATTCTCCTCATTCATCACATTCATGGAGGCATCTGCATCTAATGGTAAAAAAGGCCATGATCCCATTTTACTGACATTACCTACAGAGCTCCATTTCCGGATGTAAGAGTCTTTTGAACTATCCATTACTTCACTCTGTGTTGGTAGCGGCGGCATGTTAATGCTATCCTGCATCAAATTCTCGTTTTGTTCTAATTCATAGGGATGTGTTGCAGCTGCCCAGCTCTTTGAATTGACTAGAAGGAATGATTGTTGATCGATCTTTATTTGTAATTGCTTGGCTGCCGCATGCACTTCAAACAGTATGCTTCTCCTGCTCAGTTTTTCCATCTTTTGAACTTTGCTTCCAAGTAAATTTAGTACTTTTGTTCCTTCAATCCCAACCTTTCGTAGCTCTTCTCGAAAAACTTGCCTCTTTTCAGGTGCTGCCTACATTTATTGAATAAATTAGAAGGGAACCTTATAAATAATGTATCATATCATCATAATTTACTGCAGCAGTCACACAGAAAAACAGTTCAAAGCTCTCGGTCTTCTTTCTGAGCTTTCACATATACTTTGTGTACAGACAATACAAGTATACAACCCTGAGGTTTTTTACTATTGAAACTGGTTAAGAAGGTTGAAGGTTCACATGTGGTCTTCTAAAGGAGAGTCCCTTAGACTCTAGCTTCCTGTGTCTTTGATGCTGAACCTTTGATCCAGTTTCTCTGATTTCTACTTATGACACATCAGCTAGCATTAGAACGTGGCATTCACTCGTACCACATGTGGTCTTTTAAAGGAGAGTCGCAGGTCCGCTACATTGCTGATTAAGTTGTTTAAATCAAATGATAATCTCATCATCAAACGCGATCTTAACTGTCATGCTTTTGCACAGGACATGACAAAGAAATCATAAATTTATGAAGTTCAGCAAGTTCAAATGGCGAAGGAGTTTTCTAGTATTTTGCTTGGCAGTGATATTTTGTGAACAGAGATCACCAATTAGAGCCAGAAATGCACCACAATACAGCAGAACATTAGAGTAACCTATTTATTGCCAAATTGAAAGTTCAGATACTTCAGTTTTCCACCAATAAAAGACAAAAACACAGAAGTATATAAACAACAAAAATAGATTACAATTAATTTTTTCCCCTTACCACATAGAATATAGATAACCATCAATTTATGGTTTTACCTGTATTTCTGAAAGGATGCACCCATGCATTGCCATGACCATGAGAGCACAATGCCTTAAAGCTCCACTGAGTTGCACATAATTTCTCCAAGGATACTTGAACGTCTTGTATGGGCCGTGAGGGGGTTCCCATAACGCAAATTCTAACTTCAAGAGTAAGATGAAATTGTTGGATTAGATTGTATCTTCAACATCTGAATAGGATATCAAAATTGTGAGATGATAATAGTGTTAAATGTATGATAGTCCCAAATCAAGTGATGAGAGGATTAATCTCAACTATGTTAGTGTGTGGTGAGTCCTTCCAAAGTAGCTTAAGTTATTTTGGTGTAAGTGACAAGCCTTTAGGTGTAATTAATATAGAAGTCTAATAAATACCAAAGATTCCTCTTGACTTGACGATTGTACTGCTGATCTATAGCCACTGTAAAGAGGGTCATCAGAGGCTTGATAAGTAAGAATTTTTGAAGGGATCCTCTCGTATTCAAAACATTGCAGGTAACCATTTACACAACCTAAAGGAAGTAATACTGGTATCAGCCATGCCCGTCAGTGGAAAGACGAGCTTAAATGAGGCAATTAGACGCAAATAACATAAAGCAAGTATTTAGAAGTGAGATATCTAGAAGTTTGATCGAACCTTCTAAAGATTTAGCAACACCATTGAAATTTTTTACCACCAGTTTGTGCAGATCCTCCCCGGACCAGATGGGGTAAAATAAAATATTTACAAAAAGACTTATGCCAGCACCGAGAGCAATAAAAACTAATCTGGACGCAGCTGTGAAAAAGAATTCTGATGTTCTTCTCCCAGATATCAATACAATACAAAAAGTCAACAAAAAAACACGAAATCCATATTCGTACGGCTTCATTGCAGGGTACTGTTTGACATAGGTTATATAAAACCCTGCAAACCACAAAAATAGCAGCACAAGCATAAACATTAAAAATTTTCTGTACTAGGCATGACAAAACCAAGGAATAACAAGTGCAATCAATAATCTTTCCACAAGCAGAGGCAGAAAATGAAAAATCTAAAGGTCTGAGAAAGAGTAATGACTCAAAGTGAGGGAATGCCTAAGAAATGTCACATATCAAGTAAATGAAGAAGATAACGTGCTTATCATGAGGTCGTTGTAAATGCATGTGGAAGTGAAGTAGTCTAGAGGTGGTTACATTATATTAAGGGAATGTGCTAAATGAAACGGTGGGGGTGATTTCTGTGATCTTCTTCTCTCTCTGGTGTCATTCTTGGGAATTTCTTCTCCCTGTGGAATTCTTCTGCTTTCCCTTCCCTCTTTATCTTCCTTTGCCCTCTGCTTACCGTCAATTTTGATTAACAATCTAATCTGAATATATTTTCATATGCTTAGAGTTATTATAACTGAGATTGAATGCTAAGTCCTATATATACCTGTTATCATGACAAAAAGCCATCAGATTGACTAATATCACACAAACTCTCTATAACAAGTTCAAAAATAAACGTCTAACCTGCTATGAACAGATTGACTGTGATAACAAGTTCATTATAACTTCCAGCAAATACCGATAACTCTGCCATACCCAGAGCAAGCCCTCCTGCAGAGATTGTTCCTAGTGCACGATTGAATCCTTTGGCAAGGGTTGCACCTACTAGTAAAGAAGAAGGGAAAAGATAAAAAAGGAAAGAACGAAAAAACAAATCACAACCTTAATTAATGAAACTTGAGATATTAAAACAACAGGCCAAAGCGAAATTTCTTTCCAATCTCTCACTGTTTCCTTTTTTTCCTCGAAATGAACATAACTTCATAAGCATTACCAACGCTGAATTCAAAAACGACGACGACCGTGAGAATTGCCCAAATGGAGTACCGTGTAAGCTCGTTAAAAGGAGAATGATCCTGAATATATATAGCTATCGACACTAGAGCTAAGGATAACCCAGCTTTCATGGCGAACAAAACCTTTCGGGGATCGGAGTGACCCATCTTATATAATTTCCGATACATCTGAGCGATGCGATCAGAAAGCGCGCGGAACGACAAGCATTTGGCTTTATTACTATGATCCGAATCGGAGGGATCGCTCTTAGGAAGCAACCTTTCTCTGCTCTTGTCCATAAAACTTTTCCCCAATGATCCAGACATGGCTGCCATTTCTTGAACCTAGAACAACATAAATTCGTCGTGAATATTTATAGAATTCTTTACAGGATCGAAAACATGTGCATTTGAAGACAGTACTGAACCAGAGAAATTTAAAATGTTTGGAGTTATTGCCTTGTAGGAACGAGTTGAGATGATAGAATGAGATTAAGGAAGAGAAAATACGTGAATGAGGACGAAAGATGAAGGAGAAGGGGACCTGAACGGCGGGGAGGACAAAACCCGCCAAAAGCATGCAATACATTTGAAGCAATTAAATTTTTATTTTTGTCTTTTTCCGGAAATTAAATTTTGATTCCCCCCCACCACAAAACATACTTATATCATATCAAAAGGTACATCAAAGCAAGAGAATTACACTAAAGGAAAACAAATTAGAACGGAAATACTAACAAATCAAACAGAATGAACGAACCAAATTCAAGGGAAACTAATAACCAAAACCACTAAAGATATAGGAATAAAAGTAGCATCAATGATTGCACCGACTTCTTCGACATCTAAGGTTAAAAGTGACATGTAAGAAGCTGTTGGTTGTAAAATCTACCCTATAGAGCACATCTTATAAGCATAAGCTACAAATTGATTGGCTACACGATTGCCCCAATTCGAGGTAAGAAATAGAGAACACCCAATCTCAGAATAAAGAACTTAAATGATGTTCTGAATAATACATCTTCTCCTCCAATCAAGCTGATATGGTGACGTCAACCACCTACCAAACAAACTAAGGCTAACACTAGCAATTTGGATTCCCACCATCGAACAATCCTAACAATGGTTCTCTAAGAGGTAAAGCATATAGCAGTAAAGACCATCAACACAACCCCTCCCCCAAAAATGTGAATCAATCCACAATAGAAACACCACCACAAAAACCCAAAAAACGTAGAAAAAGCTAGACGTCCCCTCCACCGACAAAGACCGTTGGGGAGGGAAATGTCATTATAATAGCTTGCGCAGCGAGGAAGAAGACTCCCACCGCCTCGAGAAAGATTTGGAGAGGGAGAAGAAAAGCTCACTACAGAGGCGAGAGAGGATCACAGTCGAATACAGAGATTAGAAGGTCACCATAGATAAAGTGACGGTGAAGACAGAGAACATAGGAAGGTCGGCGTCGATAAAGATGGAGGCTCACCACTGTGCATCTTTTACGCCAATCTAAGAATCGCAGCTGCAACAATCTCTGACGCTAATTCTTCGAGATCCAATTTGCTACTATATTGGTTGGGGTTGGTGCTCACCGGCAGTAAGGATGCAGCCAGCGAAAGAGAAACTCTAATGTTGAAGGCGAGTGAGAGCATGACATGAGAGAGTCATATCCGTGTGAGACAACAAGTAATTTATTAATTAAATTTTGATTTTTGACCCATATTCACCAAATACAGTTTCTCTTTCCCTTTTGAAAAAATGAGACATAATTTTGCATTTTTTATTTTAAAACATTTTAAACGCGCATGACACACCTTAACATGTTGATATCAAACTATGAGTTTGCAAATGTGATAGAATTTGATAATCATGGTAATATTGTATTAGTGGATTGACACAAATAAATAAAAGCTTCAAATAAGAACTGTATATAGGAGAGTGTAAATTCAAGGAAAACACTGAAATGAAACATATTTTGTCTTAGGGTTCAAATAAAAAACTCAAACTTTGAGCATGAAAAGTTGCAAAATTAATAGTAAGACTTGCAAAATAAGCAACTTCTCTCACCAATGTTTTTAGTACAAGTGGTTCGTTACAAAATATTCGTAAGAACTCGCCAAAAACGACATCCTTAATAACTAAGCAAACAAAGTACATAGTAAACTTGTCAATAAAATGCTTATAAAATAAGCAACACCTCTTGCATATTGCCAAAGTTTTTAATGCAAAATATGCCTTCTATTTAGTCATACTTTCCTTAAATCCAAATTTCCTTGTCAAATTTTAAATTTGGTTTGGTATAGGCATTCCTCCTAATGGATTTTTAAACACTTTGAAACTGGTTGAACAATTATAGTTTCAAAAAAAAAAAACTAATGAACCCATTTTGATTTTTGTTACTTATATTCCTCATCATAAATGTTTTGCACTATATGATAAGGAATATAAGTGACAAAAATCAAAATAGGGTTCATAATTAGACTAACTTCTTTAATATAATTAAATTAGGTAAATATGTCTTATATTAAAAAACGGAGGAAGTAGTTTTTAAAAGATTTACCTGAGTAGTTCATGAAAAACGTTAGCCAAGACCAATATGCTGAGAAAGTTGGATAGATCCTGTCTAATTTATGATTAACAATATTTAGAATGTGATTAATGTGATATTTACACCCTATCATTATATCTATAGTTTTTTTTATTTCCAATTACTATATAGCTTTATTTTTGTAAACGTCACAGATGCAGTCATCCATATTTCAAAATATACAGCTCGCTTGACATAATTTTCATATTTTAAATTTTAACACGAAATATCACATTTCAGAATGACTCACGTTAGTTTCTGACCCATGTATGAGCATTATTAAATAATAGTGCTCAACATTAGATTCAGCGCTATAAATAGTGGCAAAGAGATTTAAATTAATGCATACTCTTACTGATACAAACGAAGTTATCAATATGCTTCAGTGGGCTCAAATTTTGGTTTATGACGATACTGATATGGATTCTGCCATATTAATGAATTATTAACATTAGATTCTACATGCACATTAATATTTCTTTTTCGTCCAATATTTCACATACAACTTTAAAAGGAAAATTATTAGTCCCTATAATTTTGAGTTTTTGATTGAGTTGTAACTCAGTTTCTACACTTTGACTCAGTATACAACTCAATCATTAAAATTTTAATTCAGTTGTAACTTAGTCATTAAACTTTGATTCACTGCAACTTAATCCCTTTAGTTTTAAACATTTTATAATTTAGTCGTTATATTTTAGAATAAATATAGGGGACTATATTATAAAATGGTTAAAACTACAAGAATTGAGTTACAGTAAATCAAAGTTCAAGGACTGAGTAATAACAAAGTGAAAACTATAGAGACTGAATTGCACCAAGTCAAATTGTTAGGACTGAATTACAACCCAGTTAAAACTAAAGAGACCAACAGATTAATTTTCCCAACTTTAAATGTAAGGCATTTTGGTTTCAAAAGTTCTTCGAATCTTGTTCATACTAATATCGGAATTTTTTTATCTCACTTATTTCTAACAAAATGAAAATTATGAATGCGCCAAGTGTAAATAAACACGAGTGCAACTTTAAAAAAACTTCGAACGAGAAGCTAACAACGTAATGAGTTCAGAGCATGTTGAATGTAAATATTTCTTATATATATTTTTGGCATAATCAAATTCTGGCATTAATAGACTCAGTTGGGTAACTCTTCCAAAGAAGTGTTATGCATTCACATGGGCTCAAACAGATTAAGTAGCCAAAGCCCTTTTTCCCTAGGAACAATGCTAGTCAGTTTGAATGTAAATATCAGTGTATATATCTATATAAATGCATCCCTTTGCAACATAAACATCCTGAAGTGAACCACAGAAATTCTCAGTAAAATCGCATTGTGCTCGAGTATGTAAACCGAGCCAATCAAGCATAAGTATGTAATGAGGTTGGCAAGCTTACTTATCTCTTCTTGGATTACTTTGTTTACTTACAACTTGTAAACCAGTTCTATCTAAAAGGTTTCTAGTAGATCATATCGTTGCCTTTTTCTTTAATATGGCAAACACTACCGGCTTGAGGTAACGAATAGGATCGAACTTGTGGCATCTCACTTACAAGAAACTTCCATGCTATTAAGCTACAACACCATTGGCAGATCATACCACTTCTTGATCCAGGCAAAGAAGATAAGCAAGTAAGCCAACAACAGGGACATAGCTAAGATACTTAACTGCAGAAACCTCGGTTTCTTGGACATTTTGGAGATTCTCCCCAATTAACCATGGCTGGAAGATGATGTAGAGGCATATATCCCAAATGAATGCATAAGCCAGCCTTTCTGATGCGAGATAATCTAGCAAGAAATCCCATCTCTCTGCTATGCCTCCAAAATTTGCATCCATTCTACCAAATAGAGCCCACCATAGAGATAGCAGACATGCAGCCCCACCAATGATTCCCACTATTGGAGCGCCGTTTGTCATCACAGTGCCTAACTGTGAGCGTTCGCCTTGAATATCCTCATCGCCAGCATCATTCAATCGGATAGCCATATATGGTATCAAAAATGCTGGTATAAGGAGAAAAACATAACTATAAATTGGATAACATATGAAGGAAAAAGGACAAAACTTTCATGTCCAGGTTTGAAGATGATGATGATGTCAGAACGATCATATGTAACAGTTGGAAACGACGCCCCCCACAAGCTTTTAAATGCAAGTGAGTTAACTTATTTTCGGAAATAATATAACATGTTGTACTAACACTCGCTCATTTCGTTAGATCTTTAAACAAGGTTAAATGTAAGCCAAAACGCCAAAAATATTGCACTCTCCAGAAAAAGAAACTCGGGTGATTCATGAAGCAATTTAATTATAAGCATGGCAAAATCCAGGAAGTTAAAAATAAAGTCAAACGCTAGTGCCCATCAACCGTTTTTCTTTAGTGTTAAAATAAAAATTGAAACTGTTTGCTCGTGCTAAATCAAAGTATCACTGTATATGATAAAAATTGGGGGGAAATGGGGAAAAATCACCCATTGAAAATTTTATGAATGAGAAGGACCTAAATTATATCATTAGTACTTTTTGTGCACAAAATTTGCAAAGTACCAGTAGTTTTGTTGCATAAAAATTTATCAGGTCTTTCTTGCCAATAAAATTTTCAATGGGGATCTTTTCCTAATTTTTCCAATAAAAATCTATCACAGGTCACACTGCTTACAAGCCATGAATAATAAAACTCATTTTTCAAATTGTATATTACATGGGGAATCGACTAGTCAAGAAAAGAAAATAGTACTGTATGAAACATACTGTTTGTCAGGAACATCTGCAGGCCCCACAGTACATCCAGAGATCCCTTGTATCTATTTCTCTTACGATCTGTGAACAGAAGAGGGGCAAACATGAATGTCCAGCCAATGACAAAGTTGAATAGTCCTTCAGACATCTGAAGCAACAAAATTTGGCAACATCAAAAACAAGATTTTCTAATCATATTAAGTGTGCTCTATAGGCTACGAATCAAAATATTAACTTTGTTCAAAAATGCTTACAGGATGTAGAACAGGAGCCTCCATCACATGAACGCCAGCTACTCTGCCAAAAATTTTATTGCAGAAGTCACTATAGTGTAAGGATAACCATTATATTCTTTCTTTGAAAACCCCATACAGTGAACAGAATACACACCAAAGAATGCTAAAAAAGCTTAGATCTTCTATGTGTGTGTGTGTGTGTGTTATAAGCATGTGCATTTACACACACACAAACACAGATATATATTAAAAAAACTGAGGCTATACTGAAGCAATCTTCTCTTCTTCAAAAGGGCTTGATAAGAGATAGAAAGAGAAAGGAGGGCCATTTCGTAATCAAGAGAAAATTTTACCATGTTATTGTTGATCTTGCTTCATTTAAGCACTCAAGAAAGAACGAAAGTAACATTTAGTATACATATTATCTCAGAATCATAGAAATTCACTAGTTTCCATCTCAACAAACCAAAACCAAAAGAACATATGATCATCTCCTCATTTGAACATAGCAAACCATAACCAATCTATCAAAAAATATAATTATACAATTGTGGCAGGAATTAGTGTGGCCACAAAATAAGGAGGAAATTAATTGTTGAGTATTAATTATCCTTAAATGAAAATGGAAGGTTCATAGATTCAATATGGCTCGAGATTCTCTGAAATGAAAGCAAATGCAATCAATCAATATGTATTAGGTTGAAGTAGTAAGTAAACATAGTCAACGTACCAAAGTTCAAGAAAGGCAATATGAAAAAGAAGTTGAGAGAAAGGCCCACGAGAGAGTTTATTGTTTCTTTACTGATGGCCCATACCGGATCTCCCTGTTACAAGTGAAATTTAAAATTTTAGAACTTTTCTTTCAAAAGATAAATCAAATCAATCTCTCTGGTATCATACATTAAAAGTCAAAACACATTGAATACAAAGTCAAGGTATCATATATCATGAATTGCCAGCACAAGATAAGAGAGGAAGGCGGAAGTTTTCTCAAAAAAGCCACATGAGCAACTTAGTTACTCAACTCAAAAGCTTAAGTAAAGCTCAAGTAATATCCAGTACTATTTCAGCCCAAAAGCAAAGTAAAGGCCACAGTTGACTTTATCAATGTATCTAAAAAGCGAATCAAAAGAAGTGAAGAAAATTCCACCAGATGAAAAATGTGTTTTTTGAGTGCTTTTCACTTGGTTCAATGATCAAATGTTATCCAAGTATTATTCAAAAGCAGTTAGCCTAAAAGTGGCTTTCCAACAAAAAGGGAAAAAAAGAAAAAAAGAAAATCAAGGATAAAGCAAATCCCAACATTCTGATCTTCGATGTTCATGTGCAGTTTAATAGATACATTAGTTTGCTTCACCAGCCGTGCAGATTCCATGACAGTATGATAAGGCAATAAGAACTAGCCGATACAGTTCACACACATATTTCTTAGCTTCCTTTCAATCACAAGCTCACAACCACTAATTCAAACTAATAAAGCCAAGTTTCTATACCAAAATACTCAAGAGGGTAGAGCAAGCATTGAAAAAGGGTACTACGTACAGGGGCAAAAGGAAGCAGGAAAAGCCAGCCAATGTAGATTCCCTCAGCGATCCACAACACAATTTGAAGTATTCTTCTTGTGTTGTCATCGCCCTCCTCGCCTGAAGAAGTGGATGATACTGTAGATTTGCGGCGTGTAGCAAGGCATGAAAGGGTCCTCGATTCGACGTCTTTCAATTTGGGAATGAGTGGTTTTGTACACAAACTAAAGGTATTATCAAGAGGTCTAAATCCAAGCAATTGAGGAAGATGGAGTGAACATTTTGCCGTATAGGGCTTGGACGAAAGCAAGGGATAGCTGCTACAGAGCAAAGTTCGGGACGACATCGTTGCGATCGTCGTCGTCGCCGTTTTCACTTCAGAGCAGAGAAGCTCAGGCGTTGCGTGGTTGAGCTCTGAGCACCCAGTAGAGATAACTACGCAAAAAAGAATGTCATTTTTGTAATTCTAGATTTCGGGCAAGGGCAAATTGACGAAGTAACAGACAACGTCGTCGTTTTTCCATATCCTTTCTTGCCTTCCAAACATCGTTGCTCTGTTTCCTTTTCGGAATCAATGACTTCTTCCGGCGAGAAATCCTCTGTTCTCTTGTCAATTTCATTATTACACGATATTTAAAGAGGGAAAGTTTCAAATAAATGCTATTTGAATTTGGAAATTTTTAAGTTGAACTTGTATTTATTTAGAATTTTTCTTATTTTACATACGTGAATGGGCATTTAGTGAGTTTTGGGCACTCTTTCATCTAAATCAAATCGTTGATACTGTATAGAATACCGCATTGTAGGTTCATCTATTCACCATTGCCAAAAACATAAACAGAGAAGGAGTACAAGACGTAAAAAGAAGGAAATACACAGATAAAAAAATGAATTAAAGAGAGTAAACAGGGGAGGATACTGGAAAAATGAATTAGAGAAACCAATAATGAATTACAGAAGAGTAAATTTTCTCAATTCCCGCTCTTCTTGCTGCTGTATAACCTGTGCCCTTTCTTCATCGAAGAACTTTCTTTTCTTTTCTTTTTTTTTTTGCAATTTCTTCAAGATGGAGTTGTAATTATCAATCATTTTTATGAGAGCTTGACTTTGAGAATCCATATACTCAATTCTATGCCTCAGATTAGCCTTATTTTCTCCTCAAAACTAGTTTCAGATTCCTTTACATGCTGCTCTAACTCCCAAAAAAGCTCGCCACATGTCTTCTCAAAGAGAGCCATAGATTTCTTTAGTTGCTACTTAGACTTCGAAGAAACTTTTATTTTCTTACTGCGACTTTCTCCTCAAACTCAGCGTTACCCATAGATTCTTTAGTTGCTGCTTAAACCTTCATCTTCATATGGTTGAGGTAAGAAAAGACAATAAGGTATGTTTGGTTTGAGGGGATCGGGGAGGGGAGGGGAGGAGGATGGAGGGATTTTAGCCCCCTCCCCTCGTTTGGCTGATGATATTTTTAAGGAAGGGAGGGGAAATTTTTTAAAATTTTCCCCTCCCTCCCCTCAAAAACATTACCTCCAAATCAGACGGATTTAGAGGGATTATTAAAATATGTGTGTCAGTAGACTAAAATGCCCCTAAAATTTTTCTATTATTCCTAAAATACTCTTATGCCCTTTTTAAGTCAATGCATCCCAGGACACAACGCTGCTTCTACCCTCCGACTCTCTTTTTTAACACTGATGCCTTCTTCAAGGACTTTGCCGAGGCCATGATCAGAATGAGCAAAATCAAACCTCTCACTAGAACCAAGGGCCAGATCAGAATCAATTGTAGAAAAGTCAATTAGAAATCACCCCGTGTCTTGTGTCTCCCGATCTGTTCAGTCATTCATCTTTCTATCCGCTATTATGTCTTGTAATTTGATGCGTCTTCCAACTATCAGGCCACCCAGTTTGTTTTTACGTGTATATCCTCATACCCTATCTTGCTGTCACTCGTTCCTGTTTACAAGTGATTACCAGAACCGACACGCTATGTAATAAGATCAGTTATTTTGTCATTGCCAGTGTCTGAATATGAAATTTTTACCTCAAATGTTAAAAAATAATATTAGTATCCAGCCAGATGAGACATTATAATTTGCTATCGAGCTATGCATCCACAAAATCTTTGATGCCTTCGCATAAGTTTCTGATGAATTATCCGCGTAAATCAAGACATTCATGGCTGCATATTCAATAAAATCTTGTGGCATGGCATGCTGGAACTCGTCTTGTTTAGAAGCCACAGTGCAGCGCTTCTGTGAAATTGGAAGATATAAAATACACTCTTCAGCGAAATATTAATTCAGATATGACTGCACTCGGAGTTAAGAAATCATAATCATGCGCAATCTGTTGTATCAGTGAATGAGTATGAGCATGCTTTTTAGAATAAAATTTTACAAAGAGGTGATATGCTCTGAAAAAAAAGAACCAAAGGGGAGGGGGGTGGGGGGAACTGGGAAGAACCAGAAGAACAAGGACATACCCACATCAAGCCCTTGGAAAAAAAATCACTTATAATGTAAGTAAAGTTGTATGTGTGAAGATAATTTTCCTCCCCTCCTCTTCTAAATTAAATAAGGTAACATTAAACCCCTCCTCCAATATAAGGGTAAAATTGTCAATGTTAAAAAAAATTCCCTCCCCTCCCCTCCTAAACCAAACAAGGTATCATTAAAATCATTCCCCTCCGCTTCCTTCTGATCAATCCTAACAAGGTAATATTAAAATCCCTTCATTGTTGGGATGATTTTCAAGACCCCCTTTTATAGGGGAGGTGGGGAGTATTTTAATTTTAAATTATCAATTTAAATGTAATAATATATTTTCTGTTTAAAAAAGAAAAGAGTTGAGTGATGAAAAAAGGAGAGATATTAAAGAAAAATAAATTAAATGAATATTTTTTAAAACTAACAAAAGTAAAATTTGATCAGCAGGAAGTCTTGACTATCTTTAAAGATTCACTGATTTGTTTTAAGATATTTAAAATTGAGGTGGGAAGAAAAATTAGGAAGTGACTTTTTTAATATATATATATATATATATATATATATATATATATATATATATATATATAATGATAAATAGGAAAATTGTCCATAAATCTTTATTTAAAATTTATTTATAAAATGAGACATGAAATCATGTAAAGAAAGTGAGATCCTTGAATGTAAATAATTGTAATAAGAGGAAGATAAATTTATGCTTAATAAAAACTCTATCCTTATGTAATTCATCTTCTTTTTATGTGCAATTTATCTTCTTTTGTGTGAGTTCATCATCTCTATGTACAATCTATCTTCCCTGGCTTGTATTGCAAAATTAGTCTTTGATATTGAAATTGCATATTGTGCAAATGATCTTCTCTTTGTGTAATACATTTTCCTTAATGTAAACTATCTTCTCATTTGTGCAATACATCCTTCTTATATATTTGTGAAATTAGCATCAAATGTGCAGATTGCATTTTGTGCAACATCTTCTCTTAGTGAAAATCATCTTCATTTTATACATTCCATCTTCTTTTAGGTGCATTCCATCTTCCCTTATTCAATTCATTTTCCCTTTTGCAACTTATCTCTCATTAAACAAGTTAAGATTTGCAATTTCATATGGCATAATTCATTTTTGCTCCTTCCCTTCTTCAAGCATACCGGGCTTTTGCTTCCATGATCCAAAACAAATGTTGCCACCATTAACCACCCATGCTCATCAATGTCGTCGCCACCATCAACCTCTCTATTAGACGACCACCTTCATCTATCCCGTTGATCTACCTTTGCCTCCTTCTACTTTATTAAGGTTGATTGTTTTCTTCATTGAATTATATTATTTGAAGATGATGATTTACTTTCATGGATCAAGCTAAACCTTATTGAGGGTTCACCAATGGAATCAATGTTGGTGGAGGAGAATTGTTAATGCTTGATTTCTACGGAGAGATTGCACAAAATGAATGCTTTCATTGAGAGTAATTTGTGTTTATCCTATTACAATTATTCACATTTCAAGACCTAAAACCTTCACATGATCTCAAGTCCAATTTCACAAATAAATTTTTAAATAGGGATTTATGGGCAATTTTTCCTATGTTAAATTGAAATAATATATACTAAGTTAAAATCTCTTAAAATCTCCATAAACAAATAACGAAATGATCTAAACTCTACCATCAAGAATAAATCATACCAATCATTATCTGGTTTGATAGGTGATAATTTTTTTTCTAAATTTTAAAAATGAAAAAAATTAGGCTATATTCAAACTTGAAAATATGGGCATAGACTAATGATAGTAAATTTTGGGTGGCAAAAAATTATAGTAAATTTTGAATAGCAGAAGTTTTACAATTTTTTGAGATACGCTCCAGGAATGTTCTAAGATTCTTAAAAGAGAAAATTAAACTGAAGGACTTGAATGTGATGATATTTATTGAAGAGTATATTAAAAATTATAAATATTTAAAATGATTAAAAATCAAAATATATAAATACTATATTGCCCCTAATCAACTTGCTACGCAGACTCTCTCTAATCTCATCTTAGATATTTGATTTGTTTTTCCATGTATAGAAAAACATCTTTAAGCATTTGAAAATAACATCAATTAAAATTTCTTGTCAAGTGCTGTGAATCTCAATGCAATTCACTTCAATATATGCTTGCTTTCAATATATTTTCCCGTTTTAATTGATCACTAGCCTTAAAACACAAGGCGCACAAAATATTTAACCAAAAAAATAAAATTATGTTCGACCACTAAAACTTGGAGAAATTGCTCGGTTTATATCTACTTGCAATTGTTTTTAGTTATTGAAGGAGAGTTCATCCTATGAAATAGTAAGACATAATAAAATATATATATATATATATATATATATATATATATATATATATATATATATATTTCAATCATCGTTGCTCTGTTTCCTTTCCCTTTTCGGAATCAATGACATGTAGCGAGAAATTCTTTATTCTCTGCTTCTCCATTTCATTATTATAGGATAGTTAAAACATGTTCAAAGATTTGATATAGATATCTTCCATTGAAGACCGATTTATGGAACTCAACTAGAACTTCTGTTTCATATATCCTTTCTCAGAGATTGCCTGTGTCTTCGTAGAAAAAGACATCACTGGAACCAGGAATCCAGGATGGTTATCTATGGGGTCCATAAATCAATGGACTCATTTATTTTTATTTTTTTGGGAGGGGAGATATTGTAAGAAGATGTAAGTTCATGGACAAGTACTTTACTTGGAAGACCTATTTAATTACTTAATTAAAATATTATAATTAACTTTCTTAATTCTCTCAATCTATTTTTTACTTGATTATGATTGAAAGAGTAATAAAAGTGGTACATTAGGAAAATATGTACAAATATGAGAAACATTTAAGACCAATATCAATTTTACAATTAGGTTATAAGGTAACTACAAGAGACGATAGTAGATAATAGACAAAATTAATGTGATTTGGGGCATCTAATTTACCTCTCTCTAATGCTCCTTGTGATGCCCCAACCTTCCAAAAGTTTGATCTTTATATTATATATAAAATAAGTGACATTTTGATATCTTATAGGTATAAAATGGTGAAGTTTTGAATTTATTATGATTTTTCAAAGAAAATATACTTTAAATTTTCGCATTATTTATTTATTTTAAAAAATCATAAAAAAATTCAAAACTTCACCATTTTTTCCCCAATAAGATGTTAAAATGTCATTGATTTTAGGATATAGGGTTAAATACCAATTTTACCCCGGATGTACGCGCCCAAGAATAATTTTACCCTATAAGTTTTGGCATAGCAATGTTGCTCCTTTGTTAAAAACCCTATCGTCAATGTTAGGGTTTTTAACAGAGGGGTAACATTGCTACATTTTAATACCTTAGGGGTAACATTGTTATGTTTTGGCATAGCAATGTTGCCCCTGAAATACGCACCCAGGAGCAATTTTGCCTCTCTATTGAAAACCCTAACAGTCAACGTTAGGGATTTTAATAGAGGGGCGACATTGCTACGTTTTGATACTTCAGGGGCAACATTGCTACGCCGAAAACTTCCGAGGCAAAATTGCTCTTGAGCACATACTCTCAGGGCAAAATTGGTACTTAACATTTTATATAGAATGTAATAATTATAAGAAGAAAGAACAAAACAATTGAGAAGTTGTGAAATTTTAAGGGGCATTAGAGAAGGCACATTAGAAGCCCTTAGCCCAAATTAATTATGCTTATATACACATATAATATATAACTTGCAAATATAACTCTAAAAAAATCTGGGTAGTAATTTAGGAATCTCATTTTGGCGAGTACTCATAAATTTAGTAAGTCCGAACATGTCTAGTGCGCACGGACGATGGCCTCTTGTGCAGGTCCAAATGTGGTTTGCTCTGCATCTTGGATCCTGACACTGCATTTGGAATTTGGTGGCAAGAGCTTGTTCCAACCTCCATTCCAGCCCAAACAGGTACCTCCTTTTCCTCAACTTCTTCATCCACTAACACACTCTTCTCCTTCAAAATCTCATGAGCTGAATCTGAACTTGAAATGTCTTCTTGCTTTCCTAGCTTCTCTGAACTCTTGTCAGACTCTTCTCCTTGGTTTTCACTGAGATTTTTCTTGGAATCATGCCCATTTAATAATTTTCTTTGTTGAGGGCTAGTACTATTCTGAGCATGACAAGGTTAATATATCAGATAAACTGTGAAAACCAGATAGAATAATATGAGTAGGGGTGTTCAAAGGCCGGGTTGGGACCGGGATACCCATGTCCCATTCTGGTAAGAGGACGGGACTGCCAGGACCGGTACCAGTTAGACACCCCTAAATACAAGCATTTTCTATTAAAGTTTGTCATCAAAGATGCTCGAATAAGCACTGATAGCTAGAACTCTCTAACTTCTTCACTATAGATGGCTATTAGAGAAAAAAGATCTGAAGTTGTAGTTGGTTGTCCTTATGCCCATCTCTTAACCCGATCATATAGCAGTATGTTCTTAGTATAGCATAAAATACAATCATATGAACCCATAATTTAATAAAATTCTTACACTGGGATCATCACCATCATCATCATGTGGTTGAGACCAGTAGAGTTCAATTGCTGCTCTAGCAGCAGATGCTGCATATGTTGCAGACTCAAAAGCTGCCTGTGCTGCAGCAGCAACATCCTTGTACTTTTCTCTAGCCTCAAAGGAATCAGATAGCCCACCAAAGTTTCCTCCTTCTGGTAAAATATTCAGGTCCTGGTTTTCCCTGATCACTGGTTCAGGCCGGTTTCGCATTTTTGCATTCAGTTGTTCCTGCATTGATTGACATCAGATTCCGACACGCATTAAGTGGTTGTTTCAAGTTAGCTATATATCAGCTAGTGGTACCATAATTTGTATACCTCAAATGATGAGGAAGAAGCTTCTTCAAGCTGCAGAACAATACTGTTCTGAGCAGCAATTTCTTTTAGTGCCTTTAGTCTTCTCTCCAAGCTTGGCATCCTTGTTGACAGCTTTTGGACCATCTACATGTACCCAATATATATATCATAGAGCATGAAGTATACTGTAGAAAGAGATTTACTTATGCCCTTCTAATTCTACTTATAAGACGCTTCATATTTTACATAGATGAAGAAAAACCTTAAACCTCACTATCCTCAGCATAAAATTCAACACATTTCCAACTTTATTCCTATCTATACCCTATAAATATGAAAAGGTTCACTGCTTTTGGAAGGAAAAGATTGTAAAGTAAGGATATAAGTCTTTTTGAGTGGAATCAAAAAGAAAGAAATACCTGTGGATGGACGCCACAGTTGTTGCGTAACTCAACGGCACAAGCAGTGAATTCTTTACCAAAGCGACTTGTCAAAGCTGCACGAATCTCTTGCAGCTCCGGAAACTCTCCACATCTTGCTGCTCCGTACAGTAAACCTGCCACTGCCTCCTTTAGCTCCTCAGGACATTCTCTGTAGCATCAAAAAACCATGAGTCCACAACCACCACTTCTCTCATCATATCTCACTTTTCAATGCTAACTAACTCTACTTTACACATGTAAACATAGAAGTGAACCAACCTTTCTTGTTCAATGAGATGAACCCTTTCGATCAAGAGGTTGCAGTATCCTTCAATCTTATCATACGCATCCATCATATCTTGCTCCCTGATCACATGCTCAACCTGTAGGTGTAAACGAGGGGGAAGAGAGTGAGAAAGGAGGGAAAAGAAAAAAGGAACACTTTTTTTAAAAACCCAGAACTACGACGACATTTCCATAGCATAACAGTATCAGATTGATGCTCCTATTTGAGTAGTACAATATGAACTCTTTCAACTGTATCTTACTCGAACCAGAGCTCGTTCATGGGGACCGAGTTGGAGGAGTTGAAGGACATCGGAAAGGGCTTGTTTGGATCGTGTTTGTCTTTGGTTCTTGAGAACAGCCAGGCGAGCATTGGCAAGGTTCACGAGTGGGATGAACTTTGTGGCTTTGAAGCTTCTTCCAAACAGAGCATCAAGCTTCTTCCCCATACGCACCGACTCTTATGTTTCCCTCAGGGCTCAGGCTTACTTTAGACCGCAGAAAAGAGCAGAGACAGCAGTAGCTTTTAAAGCATTGAGAGCAGCAAATTTAGTATAAAAAATAATAATTAATTAATAAATATTATTAGGTTTGATATTTATTATTTAATTTTTACTATATCTTAGTAGATATAGATATTATATCCTATATTCATATTTTTTTCATATGGTATCTATCATAGAGGTATAAATCTAAGATATTTTGATTTGATTAAATTAGATTATAGGATTAGCCAATTATTCCCCCTATCAGTATGAGGCCTAATATGATTAGATTAAAGAAATTAGTTAAGTAAGTTAATATACCATGTATTTTCTAAAATACCCTAACCACCTTCCTTAATTCTTCTATTCCTTTTTCTCCTTGATTATGATTAATAAAGTATTAATAGGGGTAAATAAGAAAATGATTAACAAACATAAAAACTATGTCATATATTTAGAATCAGGATGAACAACTATTTTACTTTAGGGATGAAAGATACTCAGGCCCTTATTTTACTTCTACTTCAATCCTTCAAATACCCACCTAAAGCCTTTCATCCTCTTGAGCAAGTTTGGATTTCTTGTGGGGTTAAAATTTAAGTAATATCACTAATTAATCTTCAACTCTCCTTTAGTTGTCGTTCCTTTTGATATATATGGTGTGAAGAGAAGAAGAAAAATGCAGCTTTTAGGAGAAGATTTGGAAACTAGATGGCAAATGACAAATGGGTCATTTTCAGAAGGATCTTTTAAAACGCGGTTTCCAACTTTCTCATAAAATTCTATATGATGAGGTTAAAATGACAGGAATGGAATATTATTGTAAATCAACGAATAGGGAATGTTGAAGGATCTTCATATTTGACAATTTATAGCTCATTAGTTATGCAATGAATGGTTGGTTAGAATATAAGGCCGTTTCTACCAAATGCTACATTTGTGTAAGACGGCATTTGAATCTTTCTGACACCAAATTGTACGCAGTTGGCTTCTTTCCTATGCTCTCTTCCTCCGCTGTGGATTCCCTCAATATCCTTCTCTCCTCTTCTTTCAGTATCTTTTCATCTAACTGTTCATTCTTCCCTCCTCTTCCATCTCAGATTAATTTTTAGTTGAAATTAATGGTGTAGATGAGAGATATTGAGGGATGAGGAGGGAAAAATACTGAGAAAATCCGCTCTCCGCTGCCTTCCCTTTTCATTAAGCACTGTCATTTTCATCTTAAATAAGCCTAAGAAGAATGGTGTTGGGGAAGATTTCATTTCATGGCCCAACTTTATAACATTTATTTTTTTGCCAGGTAGTTTATAAAATTTATAAAAAATTTAAATTTGGGCCATCAAATGAAATTGTCCCTTCCTTATTAATGAATGACAGAAACGCTGAAACAATTCTTATGAGGCTCATTTGAGACAAAAACGACTGTGTTCAATGAAAAAGGATGGCGGTGGAGAGAGATTACATAGGAGAGAAGCTAAGTCCAAATTATATTCTTTGTAAGCAAGATTTTTTTTATTAAAAAAAAAAATCAATTTATATTAAAAAAGAGTTGCTTTATTCACTCCTAATTTCGCTGCATCCTTATTATTTCAAAACAGAACGTTAAGCATTTTATTGTTTGGAGCTCTCGTCATTAATCAAATTTAATTAAATTAAGTTAGTTAGTTTTAATATGACATTTAATTTCTAAAACACCATAGTTATCTTCCTTGATTCGCTCATTCCTTCTTCTTCTTCTTAATTATTATTAAGTGAGCACCTAAAAAATTTGTCAAATATAAAAAAAATAAGTCCGTTTAGAAATAGGCTCCATATAAAATACCGAAGGGAGTATTTACCTACACTCTTCACCATCATATCAATATTAAATCGAATTATTTATACTTTTAAATCTTTTTCACTCTCACGACACACCCTTCTCTTTTTGACTTTTTGTTGAAATAGGTAAAATGCAAAGAACCTGCTAGTGCATATTATTCGGAAAAGTCATCAAATTTTAACTTGTATCATACAAATAGCCTTATCTGTCGTATGTAGTTGTACCTGTGTAATATATGCATGAAGGAGTAAATATTTTCCCTGGGCGATCCGAACTGGTTGTAAATATATTCACTTGAAACATCTCATAAAATCATGGAGGAACAGAGAAGAGCTAATAGGATTTGGGGGTTCAAATTTTATCAGAACAGTCCAGATTTATTTTTTAAAAACATATTTTTTTAAAAAAAAAATTATTGTAATAGATATAGAATCTAAAATAAAAATAATCTCTTAACTATTATTTTTCCAAGAAAAAAAAATGATTATGTAAAGATTCATCATTTTAAGAAAGAAAAATGTCAAATATGTACGGTCCAAACAAGATTAGCTTTCCATACTAAGCACTTAGCTAAGTAATTTTGATTAATAGGGTAACGTGTTGGACTATTATCCGCCTTGTATTGGTCAAAAAGTTCACAAACCATTAACAACTAAAATGATTTTAATCGACATTTCATTTTCTAGTTTTGTACTCCATATTTACGATCATTGAGACAAACCAAATATACACGCATGATTCTTTTTTCCTTTTTTTTTTCTATGGAAAAGTTTTGGAGTGGTTCGACACCAGTCTCTCACCAAGGCTAGGGTACGGCCCCGGGCTCTATGAGCACTTACTGGGGACTTACGAGATCGCCTACCAAAGAAGCCCCAACGACGGCAGAGGGGATCGAATCCACGACTCAAGGGCTTAGTCTTGGATCCCTTATCATCTGTGTCAACTCTGATTGGCTTACACGCATGATTCTATTCAAGGGAGTAAATTGAAATTCATCAAGGAGTGTGACAGTGAAAAGATTTGAATCCTCTTCAGTCAAACGAATAGTGGGATGAAGCGGTCCAAATAGGGCAACATTGTCATTAGATCAGTTTGAGAAGTAAATTAGTGTCGTACCAAATGGTGTACCGTATTCGTTTAGCGCAATTTACACGCCGCGCCAACCAGCTATATTTTAGAAAATATTATAGACATTAAATTATAAAATAATTAAAACTATAAGAATTAAATTGGGCCTGTTTGGATTGACGGTAGAAGCAGTGACTTAAAAGCTATCTGACTTTTATAAAAGCTAGATAGGAAAAAAGTCAGGTTAAGCTAACTGATGTGTGTTTGGATTATTATTTGAAAAGTCAATTAAGATAGAAAATGACTGAAAATAACATAAATCATATTAAATATTACATATACATATTAGTTGTATATATTGAGTTAATGAAAATTTTAATTTGAAAGAAAAATTAAATATTATTAAAAAATAAACAATAAAATCCTTAATTAAATATATTTAATAGATAAATTTTTTTATAAAATAATACATTAATTTCTCATATTGTTATGTCTATTGCTATTCTTTGACTACAATGTAACATGTACATGATTTTTCAAAAGAAGTATATATTCTCCCAATGCATGCCATGTTATTATTAGAAAATAAATTTTGGTGAATGACATGATTAAAAAATTCAATGAATTGGAAAAGGAAAAGGAGCACGTTGATTTGATTTGCTTGGTGAAGAAAAGACCCGGACCAAAAAACAAAAGGAGCACAGTACAAAAGGGTGGACGTGCATTTCGTTATATATTATGCTGCAATCTTGGACTTTTAATTAAGCCAAGTTTTTCTAAAAAGCCCATTCAGCGCAATGGGTTTGCCAACAGAATCATTAGGCTTTTTTTTCAGTGACCTACGTTTTTAGCTTTTTTTCTAGAAAAAATCAACTTATTTGTCAATCCAAACACACCTACCTCAAAATCAAAGTTTCAAAGATTGAGTCAGAGACTTAATTACAACTATGTCAAAATGATACATATCAAAAGATTAATTTTCCCTTTGCTCTAATTATTATAACATCAAATAGTTGCAGTTTATACCCATTAAATTTAGCTCAGAACAATAAATTATCGTTGAATCGTAATTGTTTATAAACGTTATAAAGTATCTGGGAAAAACAAATAAATTTTATAAAGTTGGGCCATAGAAATTTTCTCTTCCTATTAATTAATTATAGAAACAGACACCATTCTTATGAAGAATATTTCAGATTAAAATGACCGTTTAATTGAAAAGGATGCCAGCAGAGAGAAATATCACACAGAAATCCGACTCCGTCGGGGGCAGCGTGAAGGACATACATATGTTCTCATCCTCATAACATCATGCTGGCCTCAATGCTAATAAGATTAAAAACATTAAATAAGTTACTTAGTCATAACATATTTCGTATATTACTAAATTATATATTTACTTAAAATTAAAAATATAAATATAAATACTTTAATATAACTTACCTTAAATTCTCTTTTTTTGTTTTAAAAATAAAAGTAAATGATTAGTTCTAAACAGAGGAAGTATACACTATACACTCATAAGTGACCTGTCTATAATCTCTTTTTGTAGTTTTTTCTTGCAGAAAAAGAAACGAAAATGCCATGCAGCGAGACTTAAAATGGACCCTTTTGACTTTTGAGACGATGGAACTTTTTGCAAGCGCAGATCATCCCAACAACCAATGATTTCCGGGCATAATCCATACAATTGACAAGCAACTTGCATTCATTTTTTTTACTTCTATTCTAATCCAAGCATCATCTCAATACAATGCCAGAATATTAACCTCGAGATTAACATACGACCAAAATTAAATCACACAAACATTTCAGTTAAGCAGCAACAGGCCGAACAAGACAATGGGACAAGCACAACAAAGAAATAGGTAACCCAAACCTCCTAGTCGTCTATGAGGCAGACAATATTACATTTACTGATTTACAGGTTGGAATTCAAGGCATCAGGCTTAACTTCAATACAACTATGATCCTTTAATCAAAGTTCAAAACAATTGGGTACTAAAGCATTATGTTATCGCAGCATTTCTTGGTATCTGGTTTCGCACGTTCGTACAATACACAGTAGATTCAAGAGAGCAAGACGCAATGACGCCACGGTTCATAGGCACTTACATACACTGGGTAATCTGAGATTAATGAACCCAGCAGTGCGGCACACTGCTGCTTTTGATGAAACTTGTATTTGGAACGGGATCCCAGCCCGAGATACAAAATTATATATTCAAAATTCAAACACTCATGATAGCAATAAGCTCAAGCAAGACATAACGCAGAGAGTGCTAATGAAAGGCCATCAAGGCAACATGGCTTCTCACACAATAGAACCAATCTAACCACGGAATGATATCTCATAATTCCGTTGGATTAAGTGCAAATTTGTCTGGGCAATCCCATAATGTACCAGAGGTACAAAAAAGTCAAAATCGTAAGGCTATACTGTACAAAACTTCCCTCAAATTTAAGAACATGTATAAATAACCCCTTTATCTTTTTACAAGTTAATAATGAAGCCCTCTAAGCTTCAGAATCTCAGCAGATAACCCGTAACAATTAAATATATACTCCTTACACTTCAATTTTGTGCATACATAATCTCAAACTCTGGATTACATGCACATAATCCCTTTGAAATTTAAACTTTCTATACATATAAGCAATAAACAAAACTAATTGTGCAAAAGTTATCAGCATAAATATAAAAAGATCAGGGAGCTCGTTATAAAGTTTGAAAGGTTAGGTAAGAAATCCATACAGGACCAAGTGCCTGGAAGTTATATACCATAGCCAAAATTTGATTAGTCATTATATAAGCATTGCCTCTGAAGACATGTGAATCCAGCAAACGTAATGCAGATGGTGATGATAAAAGATCATTATGCAGGAGCCAAGGTGTCTAGAACCATCGAACAACAACGAGAATAGCTATCAAGCTTCCCAAAATATCATATTTGGCAATCACCCGAAATATTGTTACACTACGCTTATCATGCAACAAACAATGCCTCAAATATGATCAATACAGAAGATTGAGTTTTAAGCTTATAATTATTATGTTATATTAGCAAAAAGTAAAATATACTTCCTGATCAAAATTAAATACCAATCTTCATCCTTATGCACATCAAGGTCCTCTAAGGTTCTCAAGCGTTTCAAAAGATCAAAAAATTACTTGAAAAACAAATCAGGCATGTGATTTTTTCCTTCTTTTTACAGTTTCATTTTTTAGAATTAGGGGTCTCATGGTAACCATGCCTGCCCCCCAAATCAGAACTTTAAAAAGCTGTCACAACTATATTGATACTTCTTCAAACTTCTGTCACAAAAATGGTGTCTCAATGTTGAAGGAACAAAATATACAAAAGGCAAGTTGCGAATGTAGGAATCGTCCACCTACCACACAGCGATATTCTCCACCATTCATTTATCCATCCTTGTCCAACCCTCCCCATTTATCCCCAAAAAAGGAACAGTCCTTAAAGACCACAGGCTTAGAAATATGTGACTAGAATTATGAACTTCACAATATGACTAATATTTACAAATTTAATAAGAGAAAGTTCAGGTCAGAAGGAATGTGCTTATAGTTTCATTTGCTTCTCGTCCATTCAAAGGAAATTGCTGATTGGATTTTTCCATTGTAACTCTCATAAATACAAGTTCTCGATAAAAGTTCACCAAAACGCATCACACTATTACTTGATTACTTCCTGTTACAGTTAACATTAATTCGCAGCATAAGCTTTCATTTCATGATTATGTAACTTCATCTGTAACAGATTTTGACCAAAACGTATCATGGTAATGCACCATTTCTGGCTTACTCTAGTTGATATGGGAAACACGGTCATCCCAAACAGTTAGTTACCTAGGAAAGACTGCAATATTTTTGGAAAAGAGTTGACATCAATATATACCACACAATAATATTACTGAGCTGCAATGAGGGAGAATATTTTCTAGTCCATCAACAATGGATCAGGAAATAAAAGTAGAAAGACAGTGGCACATACAAAGCTGTGCAAACAACCTATTCATGATTGACAGCAAAAAATACACGTTTGAGGATGAAGATTCCAGTCTGAGGAAGTAGCAAATGGAACAGACTATGACAAAAGGGAATGTCTCAAGGGATAATATACATTAATGCATAAGAACATAGGACAAAGTTAGCATGTTTGACAACCTAAATTTTGCCATCATAAACACGGCGGTTGAATGATGTTAAAATACACTGAATCCATGGAGATCAAAAAATATCAATGCAAAAATGAAAACTTAGAGCAACTAACCATAGGGAAACCTCAGGCCATCGATCAGCAGTCACATAAATGCAGACAACAAAGAAAAAGTTAAGTTGGACATGAATATACTTACAAAAATAGCAGGACCAAAGATACTGTACCTAAAAAGAGAAAAAGGAAATTAAAACCACCATATTCGATCAAATACAGGCAACATCAATTTTAACCCGTACCACAAGGTTAACTAAACAGAAGGTTCTGGATTTAATTACCCCCTGAGGTAAGAATTCCCTTCAAGAACACAGCCAAACACCTCCAGTGGAAAATGCCTCCAGAATGAGCAGGCCATGGATAAGATGCAACGCAATTTCATTAGGATTTGCATAAATTCGAATTCAAACTTAAGAAATAATTAAAACAATAATAAAAGATGCTGAAGCCAAAGAGAAGCTAATAAAATTAATGCACTATGCACATCTATATTTCCAAGTTAAAAGCAAAATGTACAACATGCCAAGCAATTGCATGTTATAAGCTTGATCAATCGGAAGAATACCCAATAAACATCAAAATACAATACTACTTATAATGCCACTCATGTGACTTGCTTTTTAAGCAATAGAATAATGCTTGCATAAATGTTTTGATTCCACATTGTACATCTGTTACAAATTAGCAACAACAAAAGTAAGACTTATCCAATGACCTCAGATCAAATGAGCACACAACGTTATTAATTTACAAATCAAGCCAAGCAACTAATCTACTGGTGCTTATAAAATCTTAAGTAAATCACTACTCATTCCAGCCTGGTTAAATTAATTTTCCCAATAAACAAACCAAGGTACCTTCTCCTGAGTGCCTTTAAAGCATCTAAGAACTGGAGGGTTGCCTCACAGCATTGATGTCTCCTGAATGAAAAATTAAATTAGCATCTCCAGAATCCAAGTAAATAAGAAAATGTAAGTACAAAACAACGCATTAACAGCAGCAAGAAGGACCAAAATTTATCAAACTAAAAAAAAAATAACTAAGAATGAGAAAATTAACCGAAAGTAGCAAAAGCTAACGCTACAACAGAATAGAGTTAACATGATACAACAGCCCATGTTCAGCAAAAGATCAGAAAAGCAGTGCTAAATCAAATTTTCCATTATAAAAGATAACTGCAAAAAATATTGTCCAAAGTACATATACAACTATAGTGAAAAAACTAATATACTAAATTACACAATGGCCATACAAGAAGGGGGGAACTGCCATTGGCAAGTTGTCTTACAATAGAAACAGTACATTCCACTGAAAGAACCGCCTGTAAAGTGGACGCCTGATCAGAAATCACCCTTTATCTCTTCAACAAGCCAACAAGTGTTGCTGACACCCACACCCCTTGGGCGGGGCAGAGAAGATAAATAACGTCAAATGATTAGAATCATTATGATTTGGGTCACTATGTACAAAAATCAGCAAAACATCATTTCGCAGTCAAAATCAGCAACATTGTTCACTTGCCAGTGATGAATGGGTGGCCTAATGCTTGTGAGACTGTCAATCTCTTCTCTGGATCCAGGACAAAAATCTTGTCCAGAAGATCTTTGAAATTGGCTAGCTTCTTTCGATCCGCCTCCTCTCCAGGAGAGCCAGCAACAATAGTTCCAATATCTTTGGGCTTTATGTTGAGAATCAACCGCTTTATAGCCTAGGCAATCAATTTGGAACCACTATCAACAAACTCAATGCATATCCAACTACTTAAAAAATATGACATAGTTGACTTGGAAATAGAATTTTAAAATATTTTTACAAAAAGGTCCAACTCACCTTTTTTGTCACCGGATCCTCTTCTGTAGCAAGAAAATTCAAATCTTGGTCAAAATGTTGATCAACAAAAGCTCCCTGCAAGTTATACAAGTAACAAAATTTCATCAGAAACACCAAAAATTCATTACAAGATACAGATCACGTACACATGAAGTCACACCAGGAGATTAAAAACAGAGCAGGTAAAGAATCAACTACCAACAAAAAAAGAGACTCATTATTACTTATTTGGAAGTTTCAAAGGTGGCTAGATGGAATGATGCTAGGTTGGGGAGAGCTCCTACTCAATTATTCAATGAAAAAGTTCAATAATAAAAAATAAAAAGAAGGTGAAAACCTTTGTTAGAAAACTGCAATCCAGGCGCAGCAGAGTGATTTTGAAGGACAAATTTTCCAACGCCACTTATTGCAATCCACGCCTTAGGATGTGTTTTGGTTTGTGTGTGAGTTTTTTTTTTTTTTTTGGGCCGGGGGTGGGTGGGGGGGATTCTTATCAACCAACCACACCCTTGAGGAATTTATTCTTTCTAGGAATCAATTATTTCAATTACTGCTAGGGATTAGCCAACCCATAAATTCAGAATTGTCAACCCGTAACTCCAAGGAATCTTTAATTTATTTTACTTTAAACTAGAAATTTTTTTGTGCAAAAAAATGGTAGTTTCCTAGTATAACTTCTCTTTTTCTGTGAATACCAGTGTAGTACATTTTATTGTGATAAATACATAATAACGCACAATAGATTTACACTCATTAAATTACAGGTGAGGATAAGAGTCAGAACATAACCCAGCCCAACTCCACCAATATGAAGGGGTCTGAAAATTGCACTCTTTAAATTATGCCAAACTTAACAACCCCACCATCAACCAGTGTTTCAATCAAGCACAATGGTAAGATATAAACTACTAAGAAACATAGCTAACACATACAAATCATGCATTAACTAAATTAACCACTACATTGATCATTTCATCCCCATTAATCTTCTAACAACTACAAAATGGGGAACCAACTCCATTCATTTTCATTCCTTCCCTTGTCAATCAATTAATTTATGAATCATTCCATTCCATCCCCTCAAAAAAAAATTAAAAAAAAAAATCATATCTTGAACAAGAGTTCTAGTTTCGTACTGCATCGAAGAGATTCATATAGGACCAACAAACCAGACCTACTTCACAAAAACATTCAAGCTCAAATTCGAACAACAGCAAAGAATTCGTGATAAGCATACAAACATTTACCTTACGAAGCATCTTCTTTGGAAAAGGGCCCTTCAATTCCATGTGAAGCCTTAGCATATCATTATTAGTATGACCTGGGAAAAGAACTTTTCCAGTATAGAGTTCATACAAACAACAGCCAACAGACCACATATCCAACGGATGATCATATGGCAAGCCAAGTACTGCACAGAAACACACAAATACAAACAGTTGGTAAGAATAAGAATTTCATCACAAAAATAAGGCACGTGTATGATTAAACTATAAATGCTAAGAAACGAACTCACTTATTTCAGGGGCACGATAAAACCGACTCACAAGATATGGTGTAACTTCATTCTTTCCAGCAAACATAGCATTACCAAAGTCACAAAGCTTCAATACATTTTTTGCCTCATTCACCTAATCAAAGAGGAAAATGTTTATTTTTATTTACAAAACAAATGGTATAAAAGCTCCCTGCAAGTTACACAAGTTATACAAAAGTATTTGAGACATACCAACATATTGTCTGGCTTTATATCACAATGAAGAACGCCACAGTTGCGAAGATGCTTCAGTGCAATAAAAAGTTGTTTTGCGTACGATTGCACACCTTTTAGATTAAGGCCAATATTGCGACCAAACTTCTTTAAAACCTCTCGCAGATTCATATATAGAGATTCAAAAACTAAACAAAGGTGATTCCTGTACTTAAAACTCGAAAGGAAACGAACACAATGACGCTTATTATCTGGATCTGCACCTACTAATTTCTTTAGTATGACCAACTCATCCATACCAGCCTTGTACCTGGGCCACATTAGACATGCAACAATGAGAAACAGAGCCAAATGTTAAACGCCAAATATTTTATAAAGATTCAAGGGAATCATTAAAACTCACATAGTGTCATTATTACGAATAATTTTTATAGCTACTTCCTCTGGCTCACCATTACCAGCCTTGAGATTCTTTGCACGAACAACTGTTGAAAAGACACCTCTACCATGAGCTGCTATAACTTCATATCGACCATCAAGTATCTCACCAAATCGATAGCCTACAGAATCACAGAAACATTAACACCCAATACCACAACCAGGAGAACAAATATACACAAGACCAGAATTTTATAAAAAATAAATAAATAATAAAAAGGCCAACGACTTTAGGAATTCTAATCATTTCAGGAAACTTTTCATATCATGTTGACAAAATATATCTAAACAGATCACTAGAAATTCATCAATACACAATTAATTACTTTATTACTATAAAACTATGTTTCGCTACAACATTCTTAGGTATTTTCTCAATTCTTTACTGTGAATCCTAAATTGTAATGAAAAATAGGCTGAAAACAATATAAAATCTCTCCTGCAATATTCATAAATGGCAATGTGATTCATATCTCAAACAAAAAAGACAAAGCAACAACTTTTAGAATTTATGATAATTCAAGAAGACATTTAACATCATATTGACAAAGCATAGCTGAAGAGATCTAGAAATTCACCAACAAAATATTAGTTACTGTGAGAGAAAGAAGTTTAAGCATAGCATTCTTGAGTCTTTCAGTAACTCTGAATCCTAGCTTATAAAGCAAAATTTATCTGAATTTGCTTTCAATGAAGGATGCTATGAAGAATGTATAAATACCCTTGCCAGGCAGGGCACATAACCAGCACAAGGAAACAAAAATCAGTTAACATTTGAGTCGACAATCAGATTATAATTAATACAGCTAGATACAATTAAATGTGATACTCACTGTAATACCCCTCCGCATCATCCCAATTGTCATTCAATCCACCCCTGTCAACACGCAATCCATCCCCTTTACCCTGCAACAAAAGAAAACAAATTCTTAATAGCTAGTATGAGATAAGAGAACAGAAAAATAGGTACCATACACGTTACTCTATATGTTTACAAAATTTCTAGGTCCTATTTTAGTTTCCTCTAGGTCGCAAGAAAACTTAGATAAATACATTCAACCACAAAATCCAGTGGCTACTTAAGATTATCTGCACTATATTACCACCCAACAGTGAAAATAACCTATCACGCTGAATACAAATTAATATTAATACAGCAGAGCTTGAAAAATGTTGTAGATGACTAGATAAGCAACAGGCTTCTAAAGAAATAGGCGTTCAATAAGAGTATAAACTAAGATTTTCCACTAATCACAACTCCTTAACTAGTCTATGGAACCTCAACATGCATTAAGCTTACACTTGTTTTATTTATTTAGAGTGGACAGGATATGAAGCTTAAAATACCTCTATTCACCATCCATAATACTATTCTACCTCAATAAGCATCACCCAATAACTTAAAAAACTCATAATACCTCTCCCTGCCAGAAGTGCTGTTACATATAAAGCAATACATGAACCCGGTGACCTACTAGCTTGAGAGGAAAGAATTATGACTGTCATTTTAAAATCACAATAAGTCAACCAAACACTTACCATTCTGTGAACTCCTGTTGGTGTCTCACCAAATATGTCATCACAGAATTCATCATCAGACCTTTCACTCTGAAATGTCATAAATGAACTTCAAAACGACAATAGCTAAAAAGGGTTTGACCAGAAACCCAATATAGTTATGATATTTTCTACAAAATATGAGCTAAGAAACGAACAAACCTTTGGAGTTCCCTCTCCCAAGCGCCGAGCAACACCAGGGATCTTCTCAGATGCATCATTCCCATTTTCTTGAGGAGATTTACTAACAGTGAAAGATGGTTCCACTTCAAAAACATCAATACCATCATTCTTAGCATCAGGAGCTTCAGAAACAGCAGCTGGAATATTCACAGGATCCTTATCTAAACATAGTTCAAAAGGTATGCTTTAGTATAGAAAGTAACCCACAGTGGCAAACACATGATGAAGTATAAGTAAATAAGGGGGGAAAGCAAACAACAGAAACGTTACACACATATCATCCAACTTCTAAACCTTATTTATTTATCAGCATCTGTACCAAGTATCACACATTCTTCTGTCGTTTTAACAAAACATCACTAAGGCTAATAAAGAAAAGTAAAAAATAACTGGGGGGGGGGGGGACCTTTTTCTTTATTTTCAGAAGTTTGTTCAGCTTGTTGATGATGCTGTGGTTGCAGCTTTTTATATTTCTCTAAAATTGCTTCCCTCCTCCTCCTACTCTCCTCCTTAATTCTATTCAGATCTTCCTCTTCTTGTTCAGCAAATTGCAGTGTAGCTGTCTCATCTAAATCATCCTGTTCAACCTCACCTCTGTGGTCATTAAAAATCAATGAAGTGAGGCATTTGTAAAATAATAGTAAAAGCAAAAATGCAACGAGCTTATTTTGTATGGGCACGAAAAAAATAAATACCTGTCCATATGGTTATCGATTTTCACAGACTCAGAATTTCTTTTTCTCTCACGATGGCTTTCTGCTTCTTCATGCCTTGAATGACTAGAGCGCATATCTCTGTCCCGGCTCTCATTACCATGCCAATAACCCAGATTTTTATCTTTATCAAGAGTGTTTCTATCCTTATGCCTCTCCCTCTCCCTAATCTTTTCTCTTTCTCGATGCTCATCATCCCTTTCACTCCCCCGGACTCTATCCCTCTCTCCAACCCTTGCTCTGTCCCAGCTCCTATCTCTATCTCTCTCCTTTTCTCTTCTTCTATCCCTGTCCACCTCTCTTCCCTTCCTCCTATCTTTTTCTGCATCCCTTCTATCCTTCTCATGACTCTTTTCACGTTCTTTTTCCCTCCTATGCACACGGTCATCCTCCCTATTCCAGCTCCTTTCTCGTTCCTTTTCCCTTCTGAGGTCCCTATACCCATCCCTGTCCTTGCTCCTGCTTCTATCCCGGGCCTCCCGACGCTCCCTTATGTCACCTGCCATCAAATCTGTACTAACATGTCCACGCTCCCAGCCATACTCGCCAATTCTTTCCTCATCATTCCTTCTCCTGCGATGAGAATATTCTTCTACTACATTATGAGTATGACTACTAGATCTGGATCGACTCCTACACCTATAACTAGGTGAGCTATCCCTGGTCCTATATTTGCCGCCTCCACTTTCAGGGGAGGAGTTCTTTCTGTGACTCCTTACTTTGCCTTCATTAACTTCATTATCATAGTCACCTTTCAGCTTCTCATTTTCTTTAAAACGTCCAAGCTCCCCATATTGCCATTTATCCTCTTTGGAAAATTTACGATCCAAATGCCCATTGCCCAAACCATCTGAACTAGCTCTAGCACGCTTGCCATCTAGAGACTCAGCACTAGAATGAGTAGAAGAACCATCAACTTCATTTCTCCTATAACCAGTGTGCCTCTGATGGCAAGTATCATGTTCTCCATCCGACCCTGGCCTAATAAATCTACCATTGCTGATATTCTCATTGTTAGTTTCTGGGCCTTTACCATTGAACCCTACTGCCTCTTTAGAAGGAATGGCATCGTTCTGATGCAAAATCTCTTCACTGAAATTTACCTGCCCGGCACAAGAGATAATTATGTGCATAAGTGGCTGGTCCTCATACGTAAGTAGCTAAGTTAAAGCAAAATGAACGTTAACATAACACATTTATATCGGTCAATGCATAAAATTTAAAAAAGAAAGGACGCGTAACCAGCTCTTACAAATTAACCGTAAGCCATCAGCCCTCACTGAAACGCCTAGAGAGACCTCTTTTGCAATTCACTCATGTTTGTGTAGTGCAAGCGGGTTCTACATATCTATGAGACACTGACAGGTATACTAACAAACTCTCATGAATCAAGAATTCATTATACAGTTTGAAATGCAAATCACAGGCCTTGTTTGGTCACCAAGAAGAAGTGGATTCATTGAAATACCAATAATCGCCTAGAAAAATAATATTGAATTTTGCAAGCAATACCACAACCGAACAAGAAAACAAGTTCTTTTAACTTACAATATCTGAGTCTCCACTTCCTCAGCAACCAAACAGATGCGAAAAGTAGCGAAGATAAAGTAAGCATTAAATTGAACATAACCTACCGGATTTGAATTGTCGGATCGAATACCTCGACCTCCCGTGGCCATAATTTCACCAGACTCAGCATCCGATTCTGTATGCTTTTTTCGAATCTCACCATCTCGGCCACCGAAACCCTCTTCTTCAAGAATCTCCCCCTCCTCCACATCATCGTCAGGCCTAGGGATCTTCGGATCAAAATTAGGCGCAGGAGTTGGAGAGGGAACCTTATCAACAGTTTCGATATCGAGTTCAAGCTCTTCTTCGCGTTTCCTGCTCCCGTGGCGGTGCCGATGATGGCGGTTACCATGGCGGTGCTTGTGACGCTTCGAAGATCGTTCGACTTGTTCAGGAGAAGACGAATGCCGGTGCTTGCGACGGGAGCCATGCGCATCGGAAGCCATGGACAAATAATGCGGTTCGTAGGATTGTGATTAGGGTTAGGGTTTTGGTCGTGTTCCTGAAAACACCAAGGAAGAACTAGAGGTCAGGGCAGTGCAACACTGAAGAATACGCGCGGATGGTCCGGATTGGATCAGATATTTTCGAGGGAACTGTTCCGCCTCTTCGTTAGAAATAGGGTATTTGGGAATAATTTATCCCTATGAAGCAACTACTCTTTATCGAGTTATCCTCATCCTGTATGTCAAATATAAATTGTGTAAAAAATGTGGGAAAATCTCTCAGGTTCAAATTACCAACAAATTATTTTTTAAAAAAATTTAAAGAAAAGTCATATATTAAATAATGCTCATTTTTTATTATTATTTTAAAAAACGTTAACAACTATATTATATCAGTATCATATTAACAACTAAATTGGTATACATTAACATTAGGGCTAAGCATGATGCCTAGGAGCCCAGTGTGCCCAGCTCAGCCCAGCCAAAAATGGCCCTGCCCAACCCAGAAAAAAGAAGCCCAAAAAAAATGGACATAATCGAGCTGGCCATTTTTGCAGCCAGGGCCGGGCATCAGGCAAGGTATGCCGCCCTGCCCATTTGACTCTGCCCAGTGTGTGTGTGTGTATATATATATATATATATATATATATATTATAAAATAGTTAATAGACTTATATTATATTATATATTTACTAATACTCTAATATATTTATTGGGTTATTGACCATTAGCCCATTATATTACTAATAATATCTTGTATTTAATGGACTATGGATGTTATTTAATTCTTCAGGCATGTGTATTTGATTATTTGTTAAGACATGGTAGTTTTTTTAAAAAAAATTTAAGACTTAGGTTGTAGATTTATTTTGAAATATTTTAAGGTGTATAATTATGGATTACATTTGAAGTTTATAATATTATTTATTGGGTATGATTGAATTTTTTCCCATATAGAGTATGATAGGGTATCATCATGTGGGCATGGGAAGCCCGCCCTGCCCAGCCCATTATTGCCCAGCCCAAAAATGTTAGGGCTTCTATCGGGCTGGGCTGGGCACCGGGCTATATTTTACTGCCCAGTGATTCTTCGGGCAGGGCATCGGGCATAGGTCTCACCCTGCCCAGCCCTGCCCATATTCACCCCTAATTAACATCAACATCCTAACAATTAAATCAGTATATGTTAATAACTTTATCAGTATATGTTAACAACTACACCAGTATAACGTTTTTTGAAATAACACAGAAAATACCTAAAAGTCTTTTTAACAAATGACTTTTTTTAGACCTTTTTTACAATTTGTTTGTACCTTGGATGCTGAGTGCGAGTTTCCCAAAAAATTTAATACTTCCTCCAATCCTAATTATAGGACAACATTTGGGAGTTGGTTTTGGTCCTAATTATAAGACAAAATTTAAATTTTTGTCAATTTCTTCCTAAAACACCCCTATTTTATTCTCTCAAGTGTGTTTAGTTTTTTGTAAGTATATGCATTTAGATGCATAGAATTTTCCAGTCAATAAAACTCATAAATTGTTAGATTTTAATTTGTTTATCAATGAGTTAACGTTAATTTATCAATATAATATATATGCATAGACACACACATATATATTTATATATGTACACACACACATATAGACATACACACGCATTTTATAAATATGTGTGTGTACATACTCATACACTTATATATGTGTGTGTGTATTTGTGTATTGATGTATATGTGTGTGTGGATGTGTGTGTGTGGGGGGGGGGGGTTTGTATTTGTGTGTAGATATATGCGTGTATATGTTGGGGTGTATGTGTGTTTTTTTTAGGGGGGGTTGTAGATATATATGTGTGTGCATACACATACATACATATGTGTGTACACACACATACACATATATGTATATATAGTAAAACCATCATTTTAATTAGAAAGCATAGAAAGAAAAATTTTAGGTTGGAGAGGTATGTTAATGTCATTGAAAATTTATATAAGAGCATTTTAGAAAAATGAATGAAATTAACTAATTTAACTCCCCTCTTTAATCTCCCCAAAATTAGTTAAATATGTCTTATAATTAGAACCAGAGGGAGTACATTGCTAGCAGGAAAAAAAACAAGGGAAAATGTCACTTAGGTCCCAAAGAAAAGAAAAAATATCAAAAAAGTCTCAAACTCAAATCCCCTATCAAAAAGTCCCAAAAGGTCCTTGCGGACCTTTTTTATATTAGTTATCAAATTCCAATATCAAAAAAGTCTCATTGCTTAAATGGTTTTTCTTGTTATCAAAATGACTTTTTTTGTTATTAAAATTTCCATATAAAAATATTATTATCAAAATAGTTTTTCATATTGTTAAAATAGTTTTTCTTATTATCAAAAATTTTCCGCATTTTTTCTCCAAAATGTAAAATCTTAGAAAAACCATTTTGATAACGATATTCTTATAGGGAATTTGGGATTGTAACTTTTTTTATATTTTTTCTCTTCTTGGAGATATGAATGATATTTTCCCAAAAAAAAACCCTAAAGTTTTTTGACTGCGTAAAATTATTTTCATAATTTTGGAATACGTGCTATGTCTCATGTTATATATATATATATATATATATATATATATATAATATCATTTTTACCTTAAGTCAAAATGACGCCGTGTTTTGGATTTTTTTTTTTTTTTTTTTTTGGGTTACAAGAGAAAATATAAAAGTGATCACATAAAACCTACACGTGGGAATTTAATCCCCATTTGTCTTCAGCAACCAATTCCTGCAGATAGATAGGACAACTATCTAGAAAACAAGTGGTTGAAATACCACTCTGAGCCAGGGAATCCGCGACTCTGTTTCCTTCTCTCAGAATGAACTGGAACTTTAGCTCCCAGTCTTTCTCCCTCATTCTTCCGATTCTCCAGTAAATTAGATCACCTCTAGATCCAGCTCCATCATCAAGCATCAGGTTGATCAGATCCTTCGGGCTCTACTATCACCTTCCTTAAACCCAAATCCCATACCAGTTCAAGACCCTCCAGCATAGCCCACTCCTCTACCTCAAATGCCGAACAGAATCCAATCTTAAAACTAAATCCCGCCATCCATTCGCCTAAACAATTCCTTATCACTCCACCACAACCGGCCTTACCTGAAGATCGAGAAACTGCACCATCGATGAAGAGATTGAGAAATGAAAGGAAAAGAAGGGGAAAAAAAAAATCAAAACGACATAGTTTAAAAACTTCAGTAAATGTTACAAGTCACAAAACTGATAATGCGAGTATTACGATTTGGCCGGCTTTGAGTTGCAAGCTTAGCCATAACAGTTAGGCCGTCCAACACTTTAAGGTAGGTTAAGTTCAACTCAGCCCATATTACCAACTCTATTTGAGGATAATTCAAGAATTAAAAAGAAAAACTAAATATCATATTTTAGCTTTTGCCTGTGGTAGGGTAAAAATATTTTAAATGTAGAACCTTTTGGCTAAAATTAAAATGCAACTTTATAATAATTTTAGTATTCTCCATGGTCAGGTTGAAACCACTTTTTATAGCTGAAAATAGAGTTATGTACACCCAAAATCCCCTCATAACTTTAATGAGTTTTTTTATTTTTTTTTTATCCTTATTTTTATTTCGTCTAAAAATCTTATCCTTATAATTTCATAAAAACTTGGATAGAGTTTAACGGCTTTAACTTTAATATTATGGTATTAGCACGTCAACTTAACTTGCATGGTTGCTGTCATGGCTATCAAGAAAATCGATTACGTGGGGAAAAATTGATTTTATAGAAGATAAACATAACTTCATTGATTTAAATTCAAATCTAACAAATGCTAATTTCTAATGCAACAAGACCCATTCAAAAAATGCTTAGCATTGTTAAAGATATGACTGAAACAGTGAGCAAAGACAAGAAACATTTTGGTTATTAGTGTTTCTGTCATTTGCTCATTATTTCCATCATATCTAAAGATTAACCCATGTGACTTAAGAGCACCAAATTAATAGAGCCATGACACTTGATTAGGATCTCTAGCATCAAAAGATTCTGAAACTAATGTTTCATATCAAAAGATTTGAGACATAAAAAAAGATTCTTTCATCATTAGAGCATTGGGTCCATTCATTTGTTTTAGACCTCAAAATTCTAATCCCACTAAGGAGCGTGATTGTGGGAAGGTAGGGACAAACAAAAAACAACGATTTGATGCATAAAAAAGGTAACCAAAAATCGATAAAATGCTTTTTTTTGCTAGTTGTATGATTTGCCACTGTTCACTTCAATTTTTCTTCATTGAAAAAAAAATACATGAAGAGAAGCATGTTACAATCTAAGAGGCATATATGAACACTACGCAAGAAAGGAAAAAAGGGCAGGCCTTTATTCTATACAAGGTAGAATTAAGTGCAACATATATTGATATGATCGAAAAAAATTTGAACTCTTTTCTTGATATCGAATGGGTGATACGAAGAACTGAGTAGTATAGAGAATCCAAATCCGAGAGAACAAGATGGGCCCCATAAGGGGCTAGTGAAGAAGATGAAGAGAGCGAAATAAGCGTTTGATAAGGGCAGCTTTAGGGAGGGAAGTGCGAGTGACTGGAGCTAAAAGTGAGAGTCACCTTCTTTTCCAACACGTTCACTTCCAATGATTCTGTCTCTGCTGGTCCAGTTCATTCATTGTTTTCACTTGTTTTAGAATCAAACATTATCATAAAATCATCCATCATAAACTATATAAAACATTGAGAATTTCTGCTTCACATAAATAATTTAAGGGATTAATGTTTCTCATGTAGGAAAAAAATTATCTCATGTCACACACATGAAATGATGGGACCCACATATACATATATTAATTCATATATGTATATGTGGGTTCCACCATTTCATGTGTATGTAGGACATCAGAAAACTAAAACCCATAATTTAATCACTAAAAAGTCTTACAATAAATGAGCTGCTTGTAGGGACGAAATCTAGTACAAAAGTCTTACATGCTACAATTAGGGAACCCTTTTTGTGATTAATTTGTACAAGGAATCCATGCGTGCTTGTTTTTATGTGAGATGTGAGAAATGGATTGTTTAGATTCAATTTGGGTTGTCCAAAATTAAACTTTTTTATTTTTCAAGTTTGGATATTATTTATGAAGAAATTAACGGTTACAAAATCCTATTTGTTTTTATCTTACACCTATCAAATAAAAAATAAAAGTATGAAACAATTCTTGTATGGGAAGCACAGTACAGTATTTTTTAAATATTTTTTTGGAAGCCATAACAAAACTCTCATCACATACTTACTCTACTTCAAAAAAATTAAAACAAATAGACACTAAAAAAGAACTGGATTGACACAAATTAAGAGATAAGCATTCTTATGAGCATGAAGATGAGAAAAGAATCCAGTCTCTATATTAAGCGATTGGATAATTTTTTTCTTAAAAAAATAGAAATTATTGAAGTAGTGTTTTAGAAGCTTTAGCTCTATTGAATTTTAATACTAGTTGTCTTTTAAAAAAAATTAAAACTCAATGCTCACGCAAGCATATTTAAATTAGATGTTTTGTTCCTCATTATTTCAAACTAGTCCCTAAATATCGTGTTATTCAATTTTTTAATTGCTGATGTAATCAAGATTAATTATTAATAAAATATACATGAAGTCACCACAAGACACAAGACCAACCAAATTTATACTGAGCCTCTTATAACTTTACTACAATTAACAAAACCAACTCCAAATCTTATATTATAAGATAAAAAGGTCTTTCTTTGGTGAATAAAACAAACTTTTTGACAGCATTTGTTGTGTCTTGTGGTTTTATAGGACAAAATAAGATGCCGAGCCAGCTGGTACATCACTAAGGCTAATAAAGAAAAGCGAAAAATAAATAAAAGGGGGGAAAAACCTTTTTCTTTATCTTCAGAAGTTTGTTCGGCTTGTTGATGATGCTGTGGTTGCAGCTTTTTATATTTCTCTAAAATTGCTCCCCTCCTCCTCCTACTCTCCTCCTTAATTCTATTCAGATCTTCCTCTTCTTGTTCAGCAAATTGCAGCGCAGCTGTCTCATCTAAATCATCCTGTTCAACCTCACCTCTGTGGTCAATAAAAATTAATGAAGTGAGGCATTCGTAAAATAATAGTAAAAACAAAAATACAACGAGCTTATTTTAAATGGGCACGCAAAAAAAAAAAAAAAAAAAATACACCTGTCCATATGGTAATCAACTTTCACAGACTCAGAATTTCTTTCTCTCTCCCGCTGGCTTTCTGCTTCTTCATGCCTTGAATGACTAGAGCGCATGTCTCTGTCCCGACTCTCATTACCATGCCAATAACCCAGATTTTTATCTTTATCAAGAGTGTTTCTATCCTTATGCCTCTCCCTCTCCCTAATCTTATCTCTTTCTCGATGCTCATCATCCCTTTCACTCCCCCGGACTCTATCCCTCTCCACAACCCTTGCTCTGTCCCTGCTCCTCTCTCTTCCCTTATCACTTCTACCCCGCTCAGCCACTGTCTCCCAGCTCCTATCTCTATCTCTCTCCTTTTCTCTTCTTCTATACCTGTCCACCTCTCTTCCCCTGCTCCTATCTTTTTCTCCATCCCTTCTATCCTTCTCATGACTCTTTTCACGTTCTTTTTCCCTCTTATGCACACGGTCATCCTCCCTATTCCAGCTCCTTTCTTGTTCCTTTTCCCTTCTGAGGTCCCTATACCCATCCCTGTCCTTGCTCCTTCCTTTATCCCGGGCCTCCCGACGCTCCCTTCTGTCACCTGCCATCAAATCTGTACTAACATGTCCATGCTCCCTGCCATACTCACCAATTCTTTCCTCATCATTCCTTCTCCTGCGATGAGAATATTCTTCTACTACATTATGAGTATGACTACTAGATCTGGATCGACTCCTACACCTATAACTAGGTGAGCTATCCCTGGTCCTATATTTGCCGCCTCCACTTTCAGGGGAGGAGTTCTTTCTGTGACTCCTTACTTTGCCATCATTAACTTCATTATCATAGTCACCTTTCAGCTTCTCATTTTCTTTAAAACGTCCAAGGTCCCCATATTGCCATTTATCCTCTTTGGAAAATTTGCGATCCAAATGCCCATTGCCCAAACCATCTGAACTAGCTCTAGCACGCTTGCCATCTAGAGACTCAGCACTAGAATGAGTAGAAGAACCATCAACTTCATTTCTCCTATAACCAGTGTGCCTCTGATGGCAAGTATCATGTTCTCCATCCGACCCCGGACTAATAAATCTACCATTGCTGATATTCTCATTGTTAGTTTCTGGGCCTTTACCATTGAACCCTACTGCCTCTTTAGAAGGAATGGCATCGTTCTGATGCAAAATCTCTTCAGTGAAATTTACCTGCCCGGCACAAGAGATAATTATGTGCATAAGTTGCTGGTCCTCATACGTAAGTAGCTAAGTTAAAGCAAAATGAACGTTAACATAACACATTTATATCGGTCAATGCATAAAATTTAAAAAAGAAAGGACGCGTAACCAGCTCTTACAAATTAACCGTAAGCCATCAGCCCTCACTGAAACGCCTAGAGAGACCTCTTTTGCAATTCACTCATGTTTGTGTAGTGCAAGCGGGTTCTACATATCTATGAGACACTGACAGGTATACTAACAAACTCTCATGAATCAAGAATTCATTATACAGTTTGAAATGCAAATCACAGGCCTTGTTTGGTCACCAAGAAGAAGTGGATTCATTGAAATACCAATAATCGCCTAGAAAAATAATATTGAATTTTGCAAGCAATACCACAACCGAACAAGAAAACAAGTTCTTTTAACTTACAATATCTGAGTCTCCACTTCCTCAGCAACCAAACAGTTGCGAAAAGTAGCGAAGATAAAGTAAGGATTAAGTTGAACATAACCTACCGGATTTGAATTGTCAGGTCGAATACCTCGACCTCCCGTGGCCATAATTTCACCAGACTCAGCATCGGATTCTGTATGCTTTTTTCGAATCTCACCATCTCGGCCACCGAAACCCTCTTCTTCAAGAATCTCCCCCTCCTCCACATCATCGTCAGGCCTAGGGATCTTCGGATCAAAATTAGGAGCAGGAGTTGGAGAAGGAACCTTATCAACAGTTTCGGTATCGAGTTCAAGCTCTTCCTCACGTTTCCTGCTGCCGTGGCGGTGCCGATAATGGCGGTTACCATGGAGGTGCTTGTGACGCTTCGAGGATCGTTCGACTTCTTCAGGACAAGACGAATGTCGGTGCTTGCGACGGGAGCCATGTGCATCGGAAGCCATGGACGAATAATGCGGTTCGTAGGATTGTGATTAGGGTTAGGGTTTTGGTCGTGTTCCTGAAACCACCGAGGAAGAACTAGAGGCTTGGGCAGTGCAACACTGAAGAATACGGTTGAGCAAAAAAAAAAAAAAAAACTGAAGAATACGCGCGGATGGTTCGTATTGGATCAGATATTTTCTTTTTCTTTTTTTTTTTGAGAAGTACAAGCAAACATTAGCTTGAGATGAAAATAAAAGCTAGACTATGAATAGCTAGCTCTAAATACAAAACAAAGATGAAAATCTATGACCGACAAGTTAACTGCTCCTTCATCATAATATCAGCACACTCCATTGGAACTGCCGGGATAAGAATGGCGTCCTCGTCCGCAGGAGCATTATGTCCTTCCTTAGCCAGATAATCAGCACAAGTGATGTTGTCTCTCGATGTATGATATATCTTCACACTCCAACCTCGAAACAACAAATCTCTAATATCTCCAATAATGTCTCTCAGCGGATGATCATCATAACAACAGTCTCTCATGATGATATTAACCGCATCAATAGAATTTGAGTAAAGCAAGATCTGTTGAAACCCCAACTGACGAGCCGTTTTCAACCCTAACAAGATAGCATGTAGTTTCGCCTTGATAACCGTTTTAAAACCTAGGGACTTGTAGAACCCCATTAGCTAGTGTCCTTGCGAATCCCTGATCAACACTCCACATGCCGCTTGAAGCTGCTGTCGGACTGATCCATCAACATCTATGCGAACCTTACTACCAGTAGGTGGAGTCCACGACTTTTCCTCGAACCTGTCAAGTTGAAAGATTTGATGAGATAAATTATAATTACTACTACTTTCCATCAAAAGGTACATACATAAATGAAGCATCTCCTTAGTATTCATGTTTCTGCCCTGAAATAAGGATTTGCATCTAGACGTCCAAAGGACCCAACATCCCAAGCCAAATACTCTTGACCAAGGAAAGTTGTTAAATTTTCCTTTTCCTGGCTTGTGTTTGGTATTCCAATTAAGCCAATCCTGCATATTTCCTGCAAAAAATTGAGAAAAGTGATTAGGCATTAACATTTCTTTCCATAAGTTTCTAGCTCTCTCGCAATCCCTAATCACATGAAGCACACTCTCTTCCCTATTGCAATGAAAAGGGCAAAGGTTATCATTTGTAAGACCTTTTCTAGCTCTGAATGAATTAGTGGCAAGTCCTCATGTCCAACTTGCCACATGAAATATTTTACTTTTTCAGGGACTTGCCATTTCCACATCAAAGGCCAGAATTGACTACTAGCACCACCCCCTCCCTAGAAAGGTAGTGATAGGCTGATTTAACCGAAAAGCCTCCGTCCTTTGCAGCTCTCCACATAAAACAATCAGGAGAATTGTTATTAGGAGGGTGCATTCTAGTGATGATACTAATTATTTCGCTCGGAAGAATTCCTTGCCACCTACTCTTGTCCCATCGCCCATTCATCAATAAATGATCTCTCACAGATTCCTCTTCATTTATCAAGGCTGGATTGTAGGCAAATGTTAGGAGAGGTCGCTCCAAGGGAAGACAAAGATCACACCAGAACTTAGTATCAGCTCCATTATTAATTTTTCTCCCAACTCCACCTATGAATTTGTCCCAAACCTCAACAATCGCTCTCCAAACCGGCGATGAACTTCTCTTCTTCGATATTCTGGGAACCGCTGCATTACCGCAATTGTATTTGGCCCATATGCTTTGAACCCATAAAACATGTCTTTTAGTCAGAAGACTCCAACATAATTTCATAATGAACACTCTATTCTGACATCTTAAATCTTTAAATCCAAGCCCCCCTACTTCTTTGCTTGGGTAATTTTATCCCAAGCAATAAGATGCATTTTACTTGCATCCTCATCCTAGGACCAAAGGAATTTCCTTGAAATCTTGTCAATTTCATTTATGGTACAAATGGGAAGAAGAGTTGATTGCATATAGTAACTAGGAAGAGACGAAAGCACAGTTTTAATCAAAACCGATCGACCAGCAATAGTGAGAAATTTGGCTTTCGACATGGATAGCTTAGATCTCGCCTTTTGCACACTCGGGTGGTAGGTGGCCTTTGTGATTCTTTTATGAATCATTGGCACTCCTAAATATTTTCCCAGGTCTGAGGTAATTCCAATTCCAAGCGTCTGATTAAGCTCAAGCGCTCTATTGAAATTTACATTTGCAGAACAAAACATCTTTGATTTCTCTAAGTTAATTCTATGCCCAAAGACCTCACAGAAATTTTGCATCACGTTGCGAATCTTTGTTACTTGATTTATAGAAGCTTCTGCAAACAAGATGAGGTCATCCGCGAAGAAAAGATGGGATATCTAAGGACCTCCTTTTTTGAAGATAAAAGGTTTCCATCGTCGAGCTTGGCATTCAGCTTTGATAAGATGGCCCAAACACTCCATGCATAGGACAAAGATATATGGGCTTGAAGGATCTCCTTGTCTAAAACCTCTAGTGGGGGTGAAGACCGGAGTTTCATCCCCGTTCCACAAGATAGACATAGAGTTCGTGGATATGCATGCCATAATTAAATCAATCAAATTCCTTTCCAAATTTAAGCATACCAGCGTATTTTCAATAAATCCCCAATCAAGTCTATCATAAGCTTTCTCCATATCAACCTTGATGGCAACAAATCCTTTCTTCCTACTCTTCATTCTCATAGAGTGAATGATTTCCTGAGCAACTAAAATGTTATCACATGTGGCTCTATTAGCAATAAAACTGCATTGCTCAAAACCAATAAGATGTCCCATATTGCTTCTAAATCTGTTCACCAAAACCTTAGTGATAATTTTAAAACTCACATTACATAAGGATATGGGACAAAGCTCTCTTAGCGAAGAAGGGTTATCAACCTTGGGTATAAGAACAACCTTGGCCTTATTGATGAGGGTCATGTTAGCGGGGTTATCAAAACATTCTTCCACAAACTGACAAACTTTGTCTCCCACAACATCCCACTACGTTTGGAAAAAGTGAGCATTGAGTCCATCCAGCCCTGATGCTTTGAAAGCTCCCATAGCAAAGACAGCATTTTTTATTTCCACTCTAGTGATTTTATTCGATAACATTTGCAAAGAATCGTAGTCGATGATGGGAAAATTGGTAGTGAATTCATTAGGATTTCTAACAGAAGCATCTTTAGTGTAGAGATTTAAAAAGAATTCATAAGCCGTCTTTTTTGTTGAGTCATGGTCTTCAACCCACTGATTTGCTTCATTACGAATGGCTCCAATTCTTTGTTTCCTTCTTTTTATCATGGTAGAGGCATGGAAGAATCTTGTATTTCTATCTCCCTCATGTAGCCATTTACTCCTTGATCTTTGAAACCATGTGATTTCCTCTTGAGTAGCTACTTTATGGTATTCATCCCATAGTTTCTTTTCAAGTCTGAATAAGCCAGTCTGTAAATTCATCCTCCTGCATCTATCAATTCCCTCAAGACGACGCATTAACTCTTTCCTCTTCTTTGTAAAGTTACCGACTCTATTGTCTTTCCAATCAGAGGCGGTCATTTGAAATCTTTCAAGACCTTGAAGCCAATTTCTCTCATTCCAAGCCTCTTTAGTTATGCCTTTGAAGTCATTTTCCAGAGTCCATGTGACCTGATAAGAAAAGGACCTTTAGCCCCTTCTCATCAAATTAGAGGAATTGATATTAATCAACACCACTCTATGGTCGGACTTAAATTTAAGCTCATGTCGGACATAGAAATTTGGGAAGGAGTTAATCCAATTAAAATTCGTAAAAACCCAGTCAAGCATTTCTTTCAACCCTTGCTTTTCCCATGTGAATCTATCGCCCTGAAACTTAGCCTCAATAAGATTAGTATCCTCAATACAATCTTTGAATTGTTGCATGGAAGTCCAAGATGGCTCAGCTCCTCCAAGTTTATCATTTATGGACAAATAAGTATTGAAATCTCCCAAGACAATCCAAGGAAGATTTGAATCGACAAGAGATCGGAGAGAATTTCACAGCATAGTCCTTCCAATTGGAGTAGTTTCACCATAAACCACCGTTACAAGACTAACAGTATTGGTACCAAGATCTCTAACCTTACAATGGAGCAATTGGGTTGTGGAGGTAAGATAAGAAACATCAAAAGCACTGTTATCCCACAAAAGCCAAACGCCTCCCGAAAAACCAGTAGACTCAACTCTAATCCAATGACTAAAGCCCAACTTACGGCAAACTCTATCAGCTCTATCACCACTGATACAAGGCTCCAACAGGCAAAGAATATTCATATAATATTTAGAAATAAGATCTTTAATAATTAAAGGGAAGGCCCGGCTACCAGCCCCCTACAATTCCAGGATGCTATAATCATAAATAATTAAATATAATATAAGGTTAGAAATACTTACTTGTGCCTTACCTTCACCTTGTTGTTGCTGGTGGGACTCTACCTCCATTGATCCCGTATCCTCCAAGAAGTCAAGCGATATGTCTTCATTCGGATCCCACTGATCTTGTAAAAGATGAATTTGGTCCATACACACTTCATCTTGATTATGCTCCTCTTTTGTAACTTTGCTATGTTCTTGATGGGCAACATTGGAAAGATTTCCTTGGACAATTGTATGAATACGTTGCCCTTTATTTTTAACCCTTTTTTCACTTGATTTTTTTTTATTCATATGCACCATCTCCATATTAGGATCACTAGGAGCCCCATCCGACATCTGAGTATTTACCTTGTCTTGTTCATCACGCCTTAAAGCATTATATTCAGCAGCAGGCCCAGCACTCTCCTTTATTTTTATCAGCCCATTAGGTCCTTCCTCTTTTAAATTGTTGTTTCCATGGACTACCATTTGCAAAGCCATATCTTGTTCCTCCTGGACCATCATCTGCGCCGAACTGGGCCCAATTAACTCAGCCTTGTTTTCCTCCTGGACCATCATCTGCGCTGAACTGGGTCCAATTAACTCAGCATTGTTTGGCCCACTTGCACTCTTGACACCCTTTGGCCTATAATGAGGTTTCTTAATATTTAATTTAGGATTTTTCTCCCTTTCCTTGCCAACTGTGACCGTCATCATCTCTCCCCCATTTGCCTTCTTCCCTAATTTTTTCCCATTCTGCGACCAGTCCCTTGCCGTACCTCAAGCTTGTCAACCGTCATAGCTTCATCCTCTTCCATGCCCTCTATTGCCACAAAGATATTTTCGAGGGAACTGTTCTGCCTCTTTGGTAGAAATATAGGTATTTGAGAATAATTTTTTGGGAAAATTATATTGGGGTCCCAAGGACTAAAATTAATTACAAAAAAGTTTCAAACTAGAATTCCATTACAATTATCAAGATGACAAAAGCCTTTAACAACTGAAAATGTTATATTAACAATAAATATTATCACAACCTTAAAAGTCGTATTAACAACTTAAAAAATCATATTAACAATTTAAAATATCTTATCAACGATTGAGAATTTGTGTTATTAACGTAACATTTTCTATTGTTAATATAGCATTTCCAATTGTTAACAGATTCTGTCATCTTAGGCATTGGAACTTTTTATAATGGAATTCTGGTTTGAGACTTTTTTTGTAAATAATTTTGATTCTTGGGACCCAATATAATTTTCCTTAATTTTTTCTTATCAAGCAAACAAGTCTCCTTATCAAGTATTCGAGTTATCCTAAAAAAGGATCCTGTATTTTTTTTTTGGTAAAAAAAAAAGAGGATCCTGTAAAAAAAGGATCGCATATAATTAGTTATAATTTTGGAATACGTGTTATGTCTAGAACTGGGAAAACGAGCCAGGCCCATCGGGCCGACCCGTTTAAGCCCTAACCCTTTAAGGGCCGGGCTTAAAAAATGGACTAGTTATTTGAAATTAGCCCTGGAGGGCCGGACCTAATGGGCCTCAGGCTTAAACGAGCTGGCCCTGAAAGGTCTCGGGCCAACCCTGTAGGCCCTTTTCAGTGTAGCTTTTTCTTTTTTTCTTTTTTAAATTTATTAATTTATATATATTTTTTATTTGTTATAGAGTTATTTATTCATTTAACTACAAATACATAATAACTATACTCTAATTTTATGATTTAATTTATTATTTGTTGCAAATAAAGATTATGGATGTGTTTATGATGCACAAGAAGAATTTCATGATATTCTTACTCATGAGCTAGAGGCTACTACTTAATGTGAAGAATAATCAAATGTCGTTAAAATCGATGATAGTAACAAAGATGATGACAATAATAGTCATCGTACTAATGTCACTTAGTGATATGTTTTTTATGTTTTATATGAGCTATTTGTGAATATAGTTTGCTTTTAATTATGAATTAGTGACTGTGCTTATTTATTGAATGATTCGTGTTGTAATTTATTAATTACATTTTTTAAGAAATGAAGGAAAAATAGTTAAGATTTGGAATAGTAATTTCCGGGTCCTCGGGTTGGCCCTGGCCTTGGTGCTCTCGAGCCGGGCTTTGAAAAACAGGTGTTTTTCTTACTCCAGACCCTGGAGGACCGACCCTATTAGGCCCTGGCCTTCATGGGCCGGCCTTGATTCCCAGCTCTAGCTATGTCTCATGTTATAAAAAGAAAATATGTGCTATGTTAGTCAGTATTTTTTTTTAATCGAAAACTCAGTATTTGTTTTTTTATACAAGAAAGCAACCACGATTCAACTATATAACATCAGACGCAAGTATTTTCTCCAGCCCCATGTCCGTTTGTAGCATGAACTAAATACCAGGCATGGCGGAGAGGCTTGCTTTAGCCAAGTAATCTGCCGCTAAATTTGCCCAACGACTTATGTGTTGGACCTCAACGTTCCTGTTCCAGCCCAGCATGGATTTGATCTCTGAAACCAGACCGTTGTCTTTGTGTACGTGATTTAATGGTTTGTGGATCAGCTCAACAACATCTGTAGCATCAGTCTCGAGTATTACTTGTTTATATCCCATATCCCAGGCTATTTTGAAGCCATGTAAACACCCCTATAATTCCGCTGTCAGGCAATCTCCCTCTCCTCCTTTGAACATGATGGCCCTCAGAAAATTACCATGATCGTCACTCAAAGATTCTGCCACTAGCTATTCCAGGAGACGCTTGGGATAACGCCCCATCAATGTTCAATTTGGCCCAGCCTGCAGGCAGAGGTTTCCAATGGCCCTGTGGCGGGTGGTGTGTGGGCACCCTATTTCCAAATAGAGAACACCTGTTCCTAGCGTCATGTAAGCTTTGTATCATTGCCAGGACACTGGTCCGGAGCCTCTCGTTAGATGTCGTTTTATTTTCAAACATGAAGACATTCCTGCGCCTCCACATCCACTAGCACCCAATAGCAAACATATTCTTCCATTCATCAGCTTCCTTGTTCTTTCCCCAATGGCTGATGTTCCATTGCATCCAATGTTCAAAATTTAGAGTGTTGAATTTACTCCAAATTTGATAAGGTACAATCATTCTCCAAAATGCTATGGTTTCCGAGCAGTCTCGAAGGATGTGGATTAGGTTCTCCGTGTCAGCGTTGCATACTAGGCAGCAAGAATTATTGCTCATGCCACACTTGCATCTGGAGAGGTTGGTTAAAAGGCGTTTATGCATCCCATGCCATATGAACAACTTACATCGCTCAGGCACCTGTAACTTTCATATGCAACCCCAGATAGGATCCTGGCCTGCCTTCTCACTTATGAGAGAATTGTAGGCGGATTTCACCAAAAAATTACCAATTTTCGTCCCCTTCCACCGTAATAAATTAGTAGGCATTCTCTTAAGACTATTCATAACCGTGGACCATGTTTGTTTAATGCCGCTCCATAGATTTGACCCTGGCCTATGCATCTCGATTTTTGGGATGATGTCCGAGCCGCAATTGTATTTGCTCCTTATGACTTTTACCCAAAACTCATCCTTCTTAGCCGCTAGATTCCATCCAATCTTCATAAGGTATGCCTGGTTATAAAGATTTGTATGTCTAATCCCCAACCTCCTCTGGTTTTTAGTTGGCACACTATATCCCAAGCTACTAAGGGGATTTTCCTCTGGTTCTCTGTACCACCCCATAAAAACTGCCTATTATGTTTATCCAGGGACTCACATGTACTTACTAGAAGAAGCGAAGTTTGCATTACATACCCCAGAATTGCCGTTGTGACCGATGAAACAAGTGTAGATCTTCCTGCATATGAGAGAGATCGAGCTTTCCATGTTGATAGACGTTGCTTAACTTTATTTACCACATACTGATACGACTCCTTTGTTACTCGTTTATGGTGAAGAGGCACTCCCAAATATTTGCCCAAGTCACTAGTAATTGTAAACCCTAGGGAATCACACATTTCTCTTTTTCTAACATGATTAACATTCTTTGAGAAAAATACCCAAGTCTTCTGGTGGTTGACTTTCAGGCCTGAACTAGTGCAGAATTGCTTAAGGCATGAATTAATAACCACTACCTAGTCCATGGATGCCTCTACAAAAAGTATAATGTTATCCACAAAAAATAGATGGGATATGGGGGGTCCTGTTTTTGTAAGTCGGACTGGTTTCCACTGCCCATCTTAAATAGCTTCTTGGATGAGATGTCCCAATTTCTCCATGCAGATAACAAATAGATATGGTGAAAGCGGATTCCCCTGTCTTATGCCTCTAGAAGGCTGGAAATCATCGGTTTTATTTCCATTCCAAAGCAGTTGAGCGCTTGGGGTAGTTAAACACTGCTCAATAACCTTTAGTAGATTATTTGGGATGTTAAGTTCTCGGAGGCAGCTTAGTACAAAGCCCCAATTGACCCGATCATAGGCTTTCTCCAAGTCAATTTTAGTGGCCAAAAAGCCCTTCTTCTGCTTCATATTCCTCATAGTATGGATTACTTCCTGGGCCACAATAATATTATCATTGTTATGTCTTCCAGGCACGAAGCTACACTGGTTTGGGGCGATCACCTGAGGTAAGATGGGCTTAAGACGCCTCAAAATGATTTTAGATACAGCTTTATAAATGACATTGCAGAGGCTTATCGGTCTCAAGTCTCCCATGGTTTCTGGATGGTCCTTCTTAGGGATAAGCACTAACAAAGTTCCATTTATCTCCTGAATAGCATGAGGATTAGCAAACATAAATTGAATGAAATTAATAACGGAATTACATACCGTATGCCACTGGTTTTGATAAAAAAGGGCATTAAATCCATCCAGCCCCGGGGCTTTCAAGGCCCCCATTGTGAAGATAGCTTCCCTAATTTCACTCTCTGATACAGTTTGACCACATCCTGTTAATAATTCCGCATCAACAAGTGGATAAGAGAATGAGCATCTTAGAGGTAGCCGGTTATCCTCATCCTCTGATAGCAGATCAGCAAAAAAGGACATGGCCATTTCCCTAAGCTTCTCACCCGCGAAGACCAGGAACCATATGTATCTTTTAAAGCCTCAATCTGTTTGGCTTTCCGCCTCTGGTTGGCACGATCATGAAAAAAGCGTGTGTTTCTATCACCATAGAGCGACCAGTCTGATCGGGCTTTCTGGGCCTACATTAAAGACTCCTGAAGTAGGATGTCTTCCAGCTCCTTCCAAAGATTAAACTGGAGCTCTTCATAATTACATGTCATACCATACTTCACTATTGCTCTATCAATGCCTTCAAGCCGCCACAATAGTCTCTGTTTCCTTCGCTCAGTGTGTCAGAACACATCTTTATTCCACTTGGAACATTCATGTGTAAACTGCTTGATGTTTTGAGTCCAGGTTGCATCGTTTTCCCAGGCTTGCTTCACGAACCTGTCTTATTCCTCATGCAACAGCCAAGACGCAATGAATCGGAAGGGGCAATTTGGATGAGGATTTGTCCTGCTCGTGTCCAACCGTAGCAATAGAGGCCGATGATTCGACTTAAGAAAAGGAAGGCGAAGCACAGATGCATTTGGAAATGTGTTAAGCCATTGATCATTTCCTAAAAACCGATCCAAACATGCCTCTGTTGAACCTCTTTTCCAAGTAAACTCAGGTCCAGCGAAGCCAACGTCTCGCATAGCATGAAGGTCCACCCACCCAAGAAGCTCTCGATCACATGGAGTCTGAGCCATGGCCACGGATCTTCACTCATGGTGCATCATGGTGCTATTAAGATCACCTCCAACCAGCCAAGCTCCTCGAACTGATGATGCTACACGAGAAAGGTTCTCCCACAAAACTCTTCGGCCAGATATGTTCGGTGAAGCATATACAACTATGAGATTCCAGCTACACCTTGCTTTGCTAGTAATGAGTAAGTGCATAAACTGATGATGCTTCTCCAAGATTGATACATTCAAGATAGTCGATTCCCATAGGCACCAAATACCGCCGCTGAAACGCTCACAACCAATGAGTTCCATACACGGAAACCCCAGTTTCTTAATTCTCTCAGTTGAAGCTTCCTTAGCGTATTGTGTTTCTAGAATCGCCACAAAGCTTAGTATTTGTTTTGAAAACATATAAAAAGATACATTTTAAGTATTTTTCCATAAATCGATATATAATTATTTTCACAACTTTACCTTAAATGCTGTAAAAGCACTTTTAAAATTTTTTTGAATAAATCATCAGTTTAAAACCAAAACCAATAGGGTTGCCTCCGTTTGAGAATATTTGTGAATAAGAAAAAAATATTTTTAATAGAAATTTGAATATAACCAATACAATATATAATAAATTGCTATATAAACAAATGATAATATGGTTTACTTTTTTATTGGGAATGAAAAAGGGATATAAACAAATAATTTTTTTGGGAATAAATTTTAATTGATGGAGGTAAAGAAAATCTTGATTAGGCAAAAAAAAAAAACGTAATGATATAAACTAGGGGTGAGCATGGGCAGGGTGAGACCTATGCCTGATGCCCTGCCCGAAGAATCACTGGACAGTAAAATATAGCCCGGTGCCCAACCCAGCCCGATAGAAGCCCTAACATTTTTGGGCTGGGCAATAATGGGCTGGGCAGGGCGAGCTTCCCATACCCAAATGATGATACCCTATCACACTCTATGTGGGAAAAAATTCAATCATACCCAATAAATAATATTATAAACTTCAAATGTAATCCATAATTATACACCTTAAAATATTTCAAAATAAATCTACAACCTAAGTCTTAAAATTAAAAAAAAAAAAAAACTACCATGTCTTAACAAATAATCAAATACACATGCCTGAAGAATTAAATAACATCTATAGTCCATTAAATACAAGGCATTATTAGTAATATAATGGGCTAATGGTCAATAACCCAATGGATATATTAGAGTATTAGTAAATATAAAATATAATATAAGTCTATTAACTATTTTATAATATATATATATATATATATATATATATATATATATATATATACTGGGCAGGGTCAAATGGGCAGGGCGGCATACCTTGCCCGATGCCCGGCCCTGGCTGCAAAAATGCCCAGCCCGATTATGCCCATTTTTTTGGGCTTCTTTTTTCTGGGTTGGGCAGGGCAATTTTTGGCTGGGTTGAGCTAGGCACACTGGGCTCCTGGGCATCATGCTCAGCCCTAATATAAACAGATAAATACCCATATTAAAAATTAAATGATATATAGATAATGTGGATATGAATGAAAAACATTTAAAATAAAGATAGGTTCATGGAGATGATAGCAAGTTATTGTTATTGTTTTAATTTTTTAAGGGAAAAGACCTCATAAGTTTGTTAGGAGTAATTTAGTATATTGAAATTTTTATTTCAGTATTTAGTCATTCAAAATAATTATAAATTTGACTTATCCCTCCAAATAAATACCAGTTTTAATGATAATAATAGTAATTTTTAAATTATTTTTATCAATTCAGGAAGTAAACTCATCAATGCAGTTTAAAAGTTTCTAGATTTCTTAACTAATGAATATTTTAATTATGTTTGAATTATGTGTCTACTACAAATACCAGCACAGAGTTGATTTAACGATGTAAGACTTTACTAGATTATTTAACTCTCGAACTCGAGTCGGAAATGATATACCTATATTGAGAGACCCAAACCAATTATCATATAATAATTTTTTTAAAAAAAAAAAGTCATGTGCCTACTATTAAGATATTATAATTGTTTGTGTTTATATAAATTCGTCTTTTACAATTCTGTAAGAGAAAAACTTTGTTTTGAAAGAGCCTAAAGGCTAAAATAACACCTCAATTAACAAAATGGGCCAACAGTTTGGGTGAAACATTTGCAGAGCATCTCTTGTTGTTTTCGGCTAATAGATAAGGCTTTGTTGAGAAGTAAACTTCTCTCTATTAATATCATATCCATGCATAGTTATAAAACTTCAGTAAATATCGCAAGTCACAAAACTGATAATGCGAGTTGACCTGTTGGTTACAATTTGGCTGGCCTTGAGTTGCAAGCTTAGTCATAACAGCTTGGCCATCCAACACTTTAGAGTAAGTTCAGTCCATATTACCAACTCTATTTGAGGATAGATAATTCAAGAAGCAATATAAACTTAATAGGAATAGCACAATAAGCCGTGCACTGTACATTGTCTCTTGATTTACTGTTCCCTACAATAGTGCCGGCTCATCTTCAAGCCTTTGCATTCTCTCTGGCTCCGTGCCAGACAAAGTAATGAAAGAATAAAGAGAAGGAGATGTTGTCTGTGTAGTGTTCGTAGGAAATAGGCGTAGGCGTAGGTTCTTACATTGTGCAATGGACCTTGCTTTTATTTTGCTCCCAACTTTCCAATTTCAGATTGTGTGTCTAATCGGATGAAATCAGCATTCTCCTCTTCCAGACTTCCCCATTGTCTCTCCCTCGTCCGTTATCGCTACCATCGTTGCCGTCATGATCACCGCTGCTTCCGGTAAGAGCATTTCTTCTCAATCGCTGACATTCATGTTCTCAGTCAAGGAGGTTTGCAAAAGGGGATGGACGGAAGCCGACGGCATCATTTGAAACTAATGTTTCATATCAAAAGATTTGAGACATAAAAAAAGATTCTTCAATCATTACAGCATTGGGTCCATTCATTTGTTTTAGACCTCAAAATTCTAATCCCACTAATGAGCGTGATTGTGGGAAGGTAGGGACAAACAAAAAACAACGATTTGATGCACACACAAAAAGTAACCAAAACTCAATAAATGCTTTTTTGCTAGTTGTGTGATTTGCCACAGTTCACTTTAATTTTTCTTCATTGAAAAAAAAAACAATACATGAGGAGAAACATCTTACAATCTTGTACCCTCAGAATGAAACTCCTAATCTAAGAAGTATATATGAACACTAAGATAGAAAAGGAAAAAAGGGAAGCCATTTATTCTATACAAGGTAGAATTAAGTGCAACATATATTGATATGATTCAAAAAAAATGAACTCTTTTCTTGATATCGAATGGGTGATACGAAGAACTGAGTAGTAGAGAGAATCCAAATCCGAGAGAGCAAGATGGGCCCCATAAGGGGCTAGTGAAGAAGATGAAGAGAGCGAAATAAGCGTTTGATAAGGGCAGCTTTAGGGAGGGAAGTGTGAGTGACTGGAGCTAATTGGCGTTGTTGCATCACTTGAGCAATAGTGGGTACTCTAAAAGTGAGAGTCACCTTCTTTTCCAACACGTTCACTTCCAATGATTCTGTCTCTGCTGATCCAGTTCATTCATTTTTTTGGGTTGTTTTAGAATCAAACATTATCATAAAATCATCCATCATAGAACTATGTAAACATTATAAGAATTTCTGTCCCACATAAATAATTTAATCACTAAAAAAATCTTATAATAAATGAGCTGCTTGTAGAGACAAAATCTAGTACAAAAAAAATGACATGTTACATGCTACAATTAGGGGACCTTTTTAGTGATTAAATTGTTTTTTTTTATATAAATTAAAGTGTTTATTTGATTCTTCACAATATCTCTCCCAAACTTTTATGCAGTTTTATTGCAATTGGTGTTCAAATTTTGTATAAAGAATCCATGCGTGCTTTTTATTTTTTATTTTTTGTGAGATTTGAGAACTGGACTGTTAGATTCAATTTGGATTGTCCAAGATCAAACTCTTAAATTTTTTAAGTATAAATATTATTTATGAAGAAATTAACGGTTGCAAAATCCTTTTTTTTTTTAATTTTTATTTTACACCTATCTGATAAAAAATAAAAGTATGAAACAATTCTTGTCTGGGAAGCACAGTAAAGTATTTTTTAAAATATTTTTTCGTAAATCATAACAAAACTCTTTTCACATATCTACTGAATGCCATAAAAATACTTTAAAAATTAAAACAAACAGACACTAAAAAAGAACTGGATTGACACAGATTAAGAGATAAGCATTCTTATGAGCATGAAGATGAGAAAAGAATTCAATCTCTATACTAAGCGATTGGATAATTTTTTTTCTTAAAAAAATAGAAATTATTGAAGTAGTGTTTTAGAAGCTTGAGCTCTATTGAATTTTAATATTAGTTGTTTTTTTTTAAAAAAAATAAACCTCAGCATATTTAAATTAGATGTTTTTTCCCCATGATTTGAATATAATCCCTAAATATCATGTTAATCAATTTTTTTTCCAATTTTTTAATTGCTGATGTAATCAAGATTAATTGTTAATAAAATATACATGAAGTCACCACAAGACACAAGACCAACCAAATTTATGCTGAGCCTCTTATAACCTTATTACAATTAACAAAACCAACTCCAAATCTTATATTATAAGACAAAAAGGTCTCTCTTTGGTGAATAAAACAAACTTTTTGACAGCATTTGTTGTGTCTTGTGGTTTTATAGGATGCCGAGCCAGCTGGTAAACTAGGAGGAGGCTCAAAGTCATTAAGAAAGTGACAAATCAACTTTTTCTTTTTTAACCTGAAACTTTTGGTATATTTGGTAGAATGAGTTGAAAAACACAAGAGAATATCTGAACGAATCAAAAGATAATAATTACAATTACAATTATAATTATATAAATTAACAGATTTTATTCCTAAGCCTAAGTCATTGCCAGCCTTCTTAATGGTGGCTAGTATTAAGCATCACATGGTTTGAACTGTTCTCTACTTCCCTTCCTCTTTAGGTTATTTCAAGAACCGGTTTTAGTTTTATATAAATGGGCAGTTCACTACATACACAAGGCTTCTATTAAGTAGGGTCTGGGGAGATATAGATGTACGTAATCTTAATCCATTAAGCGAAGTGACTGTTATCAAGATTTGGACCCATTACCTCTAGTCCTCTACTTCGACTATTTTGATCCTCTTATGATCTTTTTTCTCTCATTATCTCTTATAATCTCATCTAAAACTTTGATTGAGAAGATGAGAAAAAAGTCAAAGTAGTATTGTAACCTTGTAAATTAATTGGATATACATGATTTAAAAATTATGAGAGATAATAAACAAGTAATGATGAAAAAACCTCAACCCCTACATCAAGGCTCACCCTTTATTCCCATCTAAAACTTTGATTGGGAAGATGAGAGAAAAATTAAAGTAGTATTGTAACCTTTCAGATTAATTGAACATACATGATTTAAAGATTATAACGGATAATGGATAATGAAAAAATGATGATGAGAGAAACTCGACCCCAACGTCAACGTCAAGGCTCACCCTTTATATAATTTCAATATTGATGTTTTAGTAAGTTCTTGAAATTTCCCAGCAATGAGATGTAGTTCTGAACAAAACCCAGAGGATTGCCTTAAACTAGTTTCAATGTAACAGACAAGAAGTGCTTTGCAGCAAAATATGAAAAATCTAATCCTCTAATGCTAAGTTCTGAACCAATCAGTAAACTGAACTGGAAATTAATGAAACAAAAAGGAAGTGAATATGTACCGTTCATTTTGTTGATAATGTCAGAAACTCTCTTCTGGCAATTCTTACATTGCATATCAGCAAAAACAACAACCTCCTGAACCTATTTTTTTTCACCACAAAAATCCAAAACCACCATCATCTTCAATCTCCAAATCGTACAGAAACAGAGAAATCTCTGGTCATCAGAAAAGAAAGTAGTAGTAAGAAACAGTGAACATACGATTGGAAGAGACAAGGACTCCATGGAAGCCAGGGTAGTAGCACCAGAAAACCCAAACCCTTGTGAGATTTTTATATCAACTTCATCTTCTTCCTTCTCAGGTCCTTCGTCAAAATCCATACCTGTAATAAAGAAAAGAATCCGTACCCAACTACCAGAAAGAGGGCTCACTTTATCGAGATGGCAAGTCCCTTTAATCCCATGTGGAAGAGAAAATGATAGATAAACAGCTAATTTCTTCTGTACTGATAGAGCAATCGCATCTCTTCATGAATGAATGCTTCTTCTTGTAGTTGTAGCTTGAGGGGAAGAAGAGTTGGTAAAGTGAAAAGAGGATATGTGCCTAAGTTGAAAAGGATGGATCTGTTTTTTTAATAGTAGCCCCACAAAGTGGACGCTTGAGTTTATTTGGGGACTTTTTCATACACAAGAATGATTCCTCTTTGCGAGGTTGCTTCTCAGATCACGCATTAGAATTTATGCACTAAGTGAATGATGTTAATGGATGAAAGGAAACGTTTACATTTACATTAGCCACAAAAAGCCAAAGCATTTTAGCTCTTTGTGAGAATTCTGAGAATGGATTCAGAAAGTGAGAAATATACCAACACAAGTGGGGGCTCACTCACATGGGTCCCAATAGAGGGAAAAAAGGGTCAGTGATCATACTAGACTAGTACTTCTATCTATTCTCTAGAAAAAAGTGTAGGTAGCCGTTAGAAAACTACCCTTGGTTACTTATTATTTTAGAATTTTTTTTATTTTTTTATTTTTCCTTTAAACTAATTAGTTTGTCTAATAAACTAATATATAATCTAATGATATGTAACATATGATATGATTAAGTGACTTATTTAACTTACTTAATCGCTCTAAAAAAAGTCAACTCTATCTTATAATTAGAATCGAAAGAGCACATGACAATCTTTTTAGAAAGAGTACAAGTTACAAAAACAGTATTGTTTACATTTTTTTTTAAGATGGTCCCTTTTTTGATGTAGTTTATTGGTTTGGATCCTCTTCTTCTTCTCTCGTATTCTCTTTTCATAATTATAAGATTAATATTCGAATGATTTAGATTTAATCTTTTATAAACTTATTATTAAAATTTTAACTTATCAAAACAAAATAGTTAATTAAATATCAATTTTTAAAATTTGATATGAATAATTCAATTCTTCAATAAAGAAAATAAAAATAATATATATTCTGTATAAAATTAAATCTGAACCATTTAAATATTGACCTTATATTTTACCCAAAAAAAATATTGATCTTATAGATAAAAAAGAGAAGACAAGGGAAGAGGATGGATTTTGAGCTGGTAATTCATGATATTAAATATTAATAACTTATAATTTTATTTAATTTTCCGGCTAAGGCAATAGTGCCTTGTAAGAATAACTAAAGGGAGTAAACATTAACAAGAAAAAAGAAAAAGGAAGAAGTTTAGATAAAGGGTAATGAGAGGGCGTTATAATTATCCAACCCAGATAGAAACAGAAGTCAAACAAGAAGGCCTGTTAACGTCGGATTTGGCTCCCATCTTCTTCCATCATTTTTTTCATCTCAAATGTTGGATTAAAATATGAATGGTTCAGATTTTATTTTTAAAAAAATATTAAAAAATTAAAAAATAATATTTTTATAAAAAATGAAATCTGAACCGTTCATATTTCAATCCAACGGTTGAGATGAAGAAGAGAATGGAAGAGTATGGGAAGGGAAGTGGATGGGAGCCAGATCCGCTAATGTCTTCGGCCTATTTTAGGATCTGGCATTTAATGTTCTACTTTTATTGCTCCACTCATAATTTTGTGCATACTAATCAAACTCTATGTATACACCTCATCATGCTGATGTATGCTTTCCTGTAAATTATTAGTCAAATAATACCAACTACTCTCTACCTACACTCTTTTTCTATAATTCTGGAGCTGGGTATTTTCTGTTTCATTGCATGGACAATTTAGAAGGATAAGATTTGACAAGTCTTTGTTAATTTTCTTCTTTTTTATCTTTTTTTTTTAAGGAAGGATAAGAAAATCTGTAATTCTTTGTACCTAATTCTTTATAACATAGTAACACAAGTATTAGATTAAAAGATTAATTTTTTCCTAATATTTTATACTCTTTCATTATCTTTTTCTCATTCATTCTGTTTTTATCTTTTTTCTCCCTGATAAAATTTTCGGTGGAGGCACTTTCCCTAATTTTACCATTTTTTTATTACTTTTTAATCCCATTTTTTAAAATTCTTTTAGTAGGAAAATGAACAGATTAAAATATAGGTATCTTATTTTATAAATTGAAAAAAAAAAAGATTATTATATCTATAACGTTAACAAACTGGCACCGATTTCATTCAAATGGAAAAGGATCTAATTATTTTCGTTATTTGCTTCTCCATATCTTAAAGATGCCTTCTTTAGATTATAAGTCTATCCCTATTTCTAGAATTATTGAGACAGTCTTTGCATATCATATGTCTGTAGTCAATCTTTTCTCCCTCCAAGTGAATTTGATTGAGTACCTCCTTATGTGATTTATCAGAATATAGAAGAGCTCCTGTCTGATTTCATTTTTCAGAAATTTGACTTTTCTAGTGATTTTTGTGACATAAATTTTGATTTGTCTCAACATAATGTACTCATTTTCATTAATATACATTTGGCTTTGAAAAAAAAGCACATTTTCCACCCTCAATTCTGAATCTCTTGTCCCCGTGGCTAAAGATGACGCACTCATACTCACGTTTTGCCAGAAATTTCCAAGCAAGTTCAGACTTCAGAGTCAACTGCCAACTGTATTCTGTAATCTCCATCTTGATAAAAGAGGAAAATTATATTCGTCTTTAAGGATCAGAATTAATTATAAAAAATCTCAAACCACAATCTCATTATAAAAAAGCTTTTGGGACTTTTTTTATAATTAATTATTTAAGATGATAAAATTTTTAAACAACTAGAAATATTATATTAACAAATGAAAATGTTTTGTTAACAACAAAAATTCTCAATTATTAATATAATATTTTAAGTTGTTAATACGACTTTTCAAGTTATTATAATTTTTGTTGTTAACATAATATTTTCAGTTGTTAATATAACGTTTCCAGTTGTTAACGGCTTTTGTCATCTTGACAATTAATTTAAAAAAAAAATCCTAAAAAACTTTTTTACAATACAATTCTAATTTAAGACTTTTTTGTAATTAATTTTGGTCCTTGAGACCTTAGTGTAATTTTCCCATTAAAGATTGGTAATAACTAGAGGCCCATATATCAGTAGAAGTTGGCTTAAGTGAAAAAGACTTGAGTCGCTTAAACAAAGGTCTCAAGTTCAAATTCTTGTGGATGTAGAAAACTTCCCTTTAAGAGGTCCCCACGTATACACCCGACAGAACTCTGGTGAACTGAGTGCAATAAGGAAAAAAAAAAACTAGAGGCCCATATACAAGAACTGAAATTAAAATTCTACCCAAAAAAAGCGCTGAAATTTAAAATACAAATACACAAGAGAAAGAGAAACAAAATACAAGGGGGCAATCTCTCTATTCATATTATTAAATAAGGTTGGGAAACAAATTGCCCTTCAACATATCAAAACTTAAGTCAATCTACATTCTCATGCATCCCCGGTTATTCCACTAACGTCTAAAACTTTCAGCCAAAACTTTATAAGGCATCATCCTTGCCTCCCTCAGGGCTTCCACATTTCATACAAGCACCAAAATCAACTGAAGAAGCCTCAATGCCAAAAGATTAACCTAAAATGACCAAGCATGCATCCAACAGATGCAGAGGAGGGTATATATATTATGTATGTACTTTCTGAGAGGGGGACACCAAGGAAGACTTGACAACCTAGTATGTAAAAAAAAAAATCACAAAAGTCACCTACACATGACCAAGTTAGAAGTTAGAGAGGGCACCACTGAAGAGTTAAACATGGCCTGATCCCCCCTGCTGTATTTGTAGCCGTCATGATCAACCAATTTTAAAGATGCTGAGATCATATAACTGTCAGAAGTATTGCGGTCTGAGGAATCTGGGGACTTTCGGCCATGGCTTCGGCATCTCTTCCTGGATGACTTCCATCTTAACTGAGACAGGAGATCATCCTTTGAAAGGTCTGGAACCGGCTCGAGCTTTCTTGATTTACTATCACCTTCAGGATTAGCATTATTATTATTCCCGCCTTGCTTTGAATGTCCAGCATCTACGGCAGATGCAGCTGCGGCCGATTTGCTGGGATCTTGTGATGTTTTTAAGCTGGATAATATAGAACTAACAAGGTCAGGCCTTTCGTTTACTTTCAACCACCCACTCGCTGTCCATTCTTGAGCTCGTCTTAAGTCACCAGATCCGAATATTGACACTAACTTCTCCCCTGCAATGATGTGACAATGAAGAGGAGTTAAAAGAACAGCACCAACAATACAAAAGATGCTATGGGGAACTGAAATTAATGAAAATTGACGAGATAACAAAGGAAAAAAAAAAGTTTGCAGTACCTGGGAAATAAACATGACACTTAGCTTCAGACTCTTTCTGAACAATGATGCCTTCCCACCAACCATCATGCCACCAGACGTCCACAATGGAACCAACCACCCAAGAAAATTTATACAGACTAGACTGAGGGGATGGGCGTATGGTAGACCGTCCATTCAATCGGATATCCAAGTGGTCCTGTGCCGCAATTCTAGATGCAGAAACCCATTCCTGAAGGACAGATGAACAAAGAGAAAAAATATTAAGCAATACAACCACACAAATATTCCTAAAACATAATAGTAAGTCAATGGACATGGAAGATACCTCAAGCTTCCTAGATTCATCAACTGCATCCTGAAGGTCTTGATACTGCACCTTCACTTTATTTTTGTGCTTCTTTATGATCGAAGCCCTAAACCAGCAGCCTCTAATGCCACTGTCCTGAGAGAGGATCTCAACCTGAGAACCTATTGCTAAATACTCTAAAGCGTTTTCTTTTGTGTCTTTGCTGGCTGTGGGGCCAACTTCTTTTAAGGAACTGTTTCCATTTTTTCTTTTAGCTTCATTTCCGCTATCATTCAAACTTCGCGTTTCAATAGCAGCACCTTCACCATCAATTTTTGCCAGGCGCAGCCTCTTTTTAGGTCTTATCCTGGACGTAAACTGGATGTCCTCTTCTTCCAGTTTATCATCAGATTGCTGAGAACTTCCATTAGATTTTGCGTCAGAATGGGTATACATATATCTGAGGATTTCCTGTCTCCAGTAACCTTTAACTTGAGTTATATCAAAGTGCTTCACATCTTCATTGTCGAATTGATTGTCGCAGACAAATGGATCCAACATAGTATGCCTTGCTTCGTTCTGAAACTTTTCGTAATGCTGGGGGCTGAGCACAGTAGCCAATCCATCTATGCATTCGACGCTCAGATCTTGAAGACAAAGAGAAAAGAAAATCTCTCTGTCACTAAAACTGTGAGGCAAAAAATTACCAACCTCATCAATTTTGTGAAACCAGCGTACCATAACCATCTTATTGCCTCTGGAGTCCTCGTACATGTCTTCCAGGTAGGCAACGAGACGCTTATCTTCTTCTGCTAAAACATATACGAAATCATGAACCTGAAAATGTTTTGGAAAAAAAAAAAAGCAAGGTAAATGATAAAGGATAACGAGACAGATATATTTTGTGTGGCCAAGGGAAGGAGATGAAATCGTAAATTAAAAACAAGATGATCACTCACTGATATTTTTAAATTATTCCATCTAAATGACTTATAGTGCTTTCTTCGTTTCTTGCAAGTCCACGAAGACCCTGACCATGAGAACTCCTTTATACAATGGCCCAGCTTCCGCAATCGATTATCCTGAAAAGACGAAGAAGATGAGAAAGGGGAAACGAAACAAAACCAGGAGTTCAACATACATCAAGAAAGTTCACAAGAAGATGTTAGATTTGCGTTGCGTGATCAGATATTCAAATGTTTCAAATACCTTCGAGGCTACCATGTTGTGTCCGATGCCACCTTTCTGTTCCCTGATAGACGCACCCTCGCGTTGTGAATCTGAAAAATTGATTGGCAAATTTTAGAAAAACAACAACTTTGGCAACACCCAGCAAACCACAGTAAAGAGAGATAATTGAGCACATATTCAGCAAATATCGCATTAAAATTTACAAAAATCACCAGGAAAGAGTTTTATGGCTTAAAGATCAAAAATTTCATAAAACAAGGTACTGTAAGATATAGGGGCTTGAAATCCCATGCTATGCTATATGCAACGCATATGCCTAGCCAGACGGATATCCACCGAACGCTTAGATATCCCAGAGACAAAATAACCAAAACAAGAACATAGAGGAAAACCCTTGGGGAGAGATATGAGGTAGGTACAGTGAAATTCAATATTATCCTAGCACAAGGAGTTCTACCACGCTGCCCCGACGAGCAAATAGAAACTCAAGAAGATCTAATAGACTAGGGTCAAAACACGAAAATTGGTTGAGAAGGAGAAAAAGATGAAACCCATTCAGCAAGATTAGACGACTCGACAAAAGAAAATCACAAAGACAGTAGCAGACCATTCGGAGACATCGAAATCAAAACCAATTTCAAAGCTTTTTTGATTGATATTGGTCGAATACCATAACCAATAACCAAATCCAGCCCCATAAAAGAATTTGAAGGAGAATCCCGTAATTAGAACATAAAAAATTTAGATTTTGAAACGGGCAAGCAAAATGAGAAAGGACGAGGGGTACGAACCTGAAACAATGGAATTCAACCAATCAATAACATCTTGGCGTGATTTGAGCTTCAACAGCGACGGGGTCGACGACCCAATGAACGCAAGGACCTCATCTCTAATAGAATAGTTATAAGACATATGCCTCGTGCTCTTTTCTCTCCCAACCACAGCCAGATCTGAGCTCCCATCGCTTCTTTTGAGAAGATAACGCACCTCCTTCCTTCCCTTGCTTTCCCCGCCGGAGACAAACACCTCCTGCCAGCTCAAATACCCACACGACGTCGTGGCCTTCGCCGGCGCAAATCCCTCCATATCACCTTAAAGTTTCAAACTCTCAACGAAACCCGGATCAAACTTTATGCCTGCCTCCGCTTGTCTTCGCTACCACACGGGCCTGAATGCGCAAATACTCTCCCTTTCTCTCTCTGCAAGAAGAAGAAGATGGAGGAGAGAAGATTGAGAGGGATTTATATTTAAAAATAAACAAAGGAGAGAGGGTGAATTTGAAAGAAGAGTGAAAAGGAGGGAGGGAAGAAATTAGGGTTTCGAAATAGGGGAAAGTCGTAGGAAGTTTCGTGAAGAGTGGGAATAAAGGCAAATAGATGGTGACGTCAGCCCATAGAAAACGGATCCCCAACGACAGCTAAGCCGGCCGAATGGGCCATTAAAAAATAATTATTATTATATTAAAAATGGGGAAACCTGGAAACGGGATCTAACGGTAGGAGATAGAGGAAGGCAAGGGGAGAATAAGGGCCACAGATTTACCGGCAATTACCGGTGACAGCTAAGGGGCGAGGCTGAAATAGGGGATGCCTTTACCCGGTCTTCACGTGGCAGTCACATTCGGGAAATCAATAATGAGCTGTCAAAAAAACTTATTTTAATTGGGGTAGGCGGGTCCACGATGTGGGCCTGCCCACTTGCCTTACCGTGGATCCCACTACTCGGTCCACTGTCATCCTTTTACGACCTGCTGCTCTCGATACACGGGACCCTGCGTTGATTGCAGTAGGCAAGTGGAATTTGACATCCTCTACTTAGATTTTTAGTATTATTACATGCGGATTATAGCGCCCAAATGCCATGGCCAATTTGAGTTTTTTTTTTTAAAAAAAAACAGTTTGGTCAACAGTCAAATGATAAAATAAAATTTATCTTAAATACTTATTTTATATATTATAAATTATAATTAAAAAATTATTTTTTAAGACCCCAACAATCATCTTAAAAAGTATGGTGGTTAAAATCTCGATTTATCATCATGATTTTACGTTTTTACAATTTTTTTAATTAAAATGATTTTACTAATTTTCTAAACGTTTTTATGTTTTTATGATTTTTTTATAATTTTGTTACGTTACAATTTTACTTTTTACAATTTTTTATACCTCTTCCAATTTTACGTTAAATCTCGATTTTAATTAAAAAGTTACAGCACACTTGTTTAAAATCATAAGCATGTTGACACAAACAAGATAAAATTATTTTCATATATTTATTTTACATAACTTAAATCATAGTAATTAGAAAACTTTTTAAGAGTCCAATCACAACCAAGTCATAAATAGGTGGATTCTTGTACCTCAATGTCAAAAAATTCTCCTCTAAGCATGAAGCTGTGTGTTCCAACCCACTACACTTTTAGGCCAATAATTATGACCTTGTGTTCTTAATATTTAGGGTCAATGGAGTGAATAAGGATCGTTGGGTTCAACTGGTGTGGGGTCGGTCTTTCTTATCTTTAGGAAGGGAATACGATTTTTGCGTTGGTCAAGGTGCTAGGGCAGACATCCTAGGGAGGCATCTGTACTTTTTGGCTAACATCCCCAGTGGACTAAGCTCCAAGCATCCTGCCCTTAGACTATGGGTGAGTTCGATAAAATTTTGTTATAAAAAAAAATGGGAGTGAATGAGGGGGGGGGTAATACTCCTCCATTACCTTGTTAAATAAAGAAGTTAGTTTAGATAATTAATATGACATATTTTTTAACACCATTTTAAATATTTTTTTAATTTTTTTTAATTTCTTTACTCTTTGATTATTGTTAAGGAATCAATAAAGTAAATTAGAAAAATTTTAATCAATATTATAAATATATCTTATACTTATGATCAAGATTAATTATTTAAGTTTGGTTTATATTAAGAACTGGAGGAACTAATCTTTTTGTCCTTATAATTTTAGCTCTATTATAACTCGATCCCTAAATTTTAATTTGGTAGAACTCAATTCTTATAATTTTTACTTGAAACTTTTACTCACACGGACTCTATTAGTATGGTTTTAAATTATAAAAATTATAGAGGCTAAATTTTAGTGAGATAAAAAAAGGGGGGAAGTGGGAGACTGGGGAATTAGGGGATTGATATTATGATGTGATTTCATGGCGTTTTAATGTATATTAAAAAATATCACTTGATCCTTTGATTTATTTGGTGAAATTATGATATTCCTTTTATGTGGTTATTTTGTTAATATTTGATAGATACTCCTTCCCATCCTTACTATGACTTTAAGATTTACTTTATTTGAAAAAATAATCTATAAATTAAGTCTTATATTTTATATTAAGATCGAGTTGGATGAAGTATAATTAGACAAATTGTAAGTAATTCAAATACGTGAAAATGGAGTTCGAATATCTCTTGTTGCTAGTGTTCACAGATCACCCTTATGCAAGAAATCAAACTTCTATTTGAAGTTTTACTTTAGTGTTGGGATTTTTCTCATGCGAGAGTCCAAATCATGATTTTTTTTTTTAAAAAAAAAAACATATCCAATATTTATCATAAATGTCGAGATTATGAACCCAAAATCAAATATTTTTTTATGCATACTAAAATCAATTGTGAAAAAAAGATCTTTGTTATCTTATAGGCTGCGCGAAAAACACTAATGAATGCCAATTGCCAAAATTAATTATAATCTCTTATGTCTTATCTGTCATTTTTAAAAATAATTTTTATTTAAATAATTAGTTGAAATTTTGAAAGAGAAGCACTGAAATAGCATTTAAACGGTGCAGATCTAAGTACAGAGATAAATGTGAATTAACCATGTTTTCCACAATATTCAGACTACTTGACGTGGATGCTAGCTCTGTAATTTGAATAGATTTTAATTACGTAGTTGACTATTATATTGTTTCCTGTTCTTTATTTTCGGCCACGACATTGTACTCAATTAATTCATATTCATTCCTCGGATATGAGATTTTGCAATTTGTCTTCTTGCAAATAAGGAAAAATATTGCATTGTTTTTTTTTTTTTTTTCTTTTTGGGTTTAAAAATAGTATTTTGTTAATTTATCTTAATTTAAGCAGCATCTATTTGCCTAATCCACATTGCACTAACAAAAAGGTTAAGATGCATCCCGCACCTAAATTATTTATTTAGGTGTATTTAACATTCTAAAATATTTAACAGAGCAAATTTACTTCCTAATCTATTACAATAGGAGCAATCCCACCATCAAACAAATAAAACCTTGACATCTTTTTTTTTTTTTTAAGTATACATTTGGTCCTTTATATTTATCTCTCGTATCATTGTAATCCCTTAAGTTTGTAAAGTATATGTTTGATCCCTTAATGTTAACATCGTTGGTCTGACTTCACGAAAAATACTGAGTCAACAATTTTAAGTGATGACTGTGTAATTAAATGTTGATTAAGCATGGTCATATGTTTGTTATTTAATAAATTAATATTTTAAATCCTATTAATTGAAAAAAATGTAATCTTCTTCAACAACAACAAAATTAATCTTCACAAATTGTAAAAAACTGTAAAATAGTCTGTAAAGATTAAATATTTTTAATTGATAGGGTGTAAAATATTAATTTATTAAAATACTAACATATAACATGCTTAGTAAGCATTTAATTGCACAGTTATCACTTAAAATTGTTGAGTCGATATTTTCCATTAAATCATATTAACGATGTTAATATTAAGAGACCAAACGTGCATTTTACAAAGTTATAGAGGCAAATATAAGGACCAAACGTATACTTTAACCTTTTATTTTTTTAAATAACTAATGCTTCTCACTTAAACTCTATTGAAAAAGAACTCCATGGTTTCTAACTTAAGAACCTGATCATCAACAATGTTATGGACCCGTGCATTGGGCCCAAAGGATATGTGGCCCAATAAGGGAACTTTATGGCAGAATCATTCCATAATCAGATAAAACGTTAATCACCCTATAATTGTGCCTATAATCCAAGACAGTATATGTAGTAGAGCAGGCACAATTAGAATGTGGGCACACATGATCAGGACGTGGAGTCACACGTTGCATGAGATGCGGCACACAATGCAGTGGGCAAAACTCTAAAGACAATCTCTATAAATAGGGAGGTTGCCCATCAGGTGCGCTCACTCTCGATTCATTCTACATTCAATCTCACTGTGCACATACCTCACTTTCTTTGGCTCTTGCCATATTCATGTAGACAGTGATCTCAAAGACACTTTGTGATATTTCCTTCATAAATATCATTGAATAGTTCATTTCTCTTTGGTGTCTAAACTAATAGATACCTAAGAGGTTACACCTGATCCTACATAAACTAATCACTAGTTCATTGAGGCTAGACATCTGTGTTATACAACAGAATAAACAACAAATTTTATCACGACATCATCCACTTCCTTTCTATCTACCTCACGATTCCTAAAGATCGCCTGCTTCTCTTTGCAAATCTAAGCACTACCATTTGTCGCACCTCCTCCTCTGCCTCCTCTTCATTATATTTTTGCCATCTTCATCACACCAACAATGCTTTAATCTCATAGAAGACCACAAAACTTTTCTTATAAATACCTTTGTAATTCTATTATGGTTGTTGGAAAATCGTCCTTAATTGAGTTCTCTTAAGGGAATTAAATGGATGAAATGAGAATCTAGACAAAATGACAAATTAAGGAAAAATCTATCATGTTTTGCTTCTCTCACTTGTGAGTTTTGGCAAGTCCCACATCGGTGGGTTTTGGGTTTGAAGGGGGGAGGTTTTAGTATAAATAGAGTGCCTCCCCCTCCCTTATTCCTCACCCCACAATTGTCTCTCAAGGCATTTGTATATCTTCCTCTTTTGTAGTATTTCACTTGTAAATTATTTGGAGTGAATTTAGGATCTGATATTTCTCTTATATTTGTCCGATTTATTATTTATTAGTTGCATTTAAATATAGTAGTTGGTGCTTATTATATTATTAAATTACGTCTAGAAACTTTGTTTTCTAGTTGGGTAATTTTCTAATATAATCGGTTACACTCTATATTGCGCTTCCTCAACAATTGGTATCAGAGCCGAGGTTCTGTCTGAGTATGCTCTGTGGTTGCAGCTTAGTCTGAGCTTCCACATCAGAAAAGAATTACTTTTGAGCTTTTGTTTTGGCAACTATTAAATAATTTTTTGGAGCAGAAATGGCGGACAAAAGGAGTGATGTGTCCACAGCAGATGTTAGCGGTTCGTCGTTCTCATCATCGTATTTGACCAGAATAGTGTCAAATGCGAAGTTTGCAGTTGAAATTTTTGACGGATCTGGGCATTTTGGCATGTGGCAAGGCGAGGTTCTGGATGTCCTTTTTCAACAAGGACTAGACTTTGCCCTTGAGGAGAAAAAACCAGATAAAATGGAGGAAGAAGAATGGAGGGTCGTGAATCGTGTTGCTTGTGGTACTATTAGATCGTACCTTTCAAGAGACCAGAAGTATCCATACACAAAGGAAACTTCTGCATGTAGACTGTGGAAGGCACTGGAGGACAAGTTCTTGAAGAAAAACTGTCAGAATAAACTCTACATGAAGAAAAGGCTGTTTCGCTTCACTTACGTTCCTGGTACCACAATGAATGAGCATATCACTAGCTTCAACAAGTTGGTGACGGATTTGCAGAATTTGGACGTGACTTTTGAAGATGAAGATCTGGCCCTGATGTTGTTGGGATCACTTCCCGATGAGTACGAGCACCTGGAAACTACGCTACTTCACGGTAAGCAGAAAGTTTCTCTGGAAGAAGTTTGTTCTTCTTTGTACAGCCATGAACAAAGAAGGAAAGAGAAACAAAAAGGTGGAGAGGCAGAGGCTCTAGTGGTTAGAGGACGTACTGAGGAGAAGAAGAGATCAAAGAAAGGGAGATCCAAGTCAAGGTCTAGACCCAGCAAAGATGAGTGTGCCTTTTGTCGAGAAAAGGGACACTGGAAGAAGGACTGTCCGAAGCTGAAGAACAAAGCCAAACCTGGAGATGTGAAGGCCGATATGGACTCAAATGTAGCTGATTGTGATGATGAGAATTCAGATTTCTCACTGGCTACAACAACGTCATCAAAACCATCAGATGAATGGTTATTGGACTCAGCCTGCAGCCATCATATGTGTCCTAACAGAGACTGGTTCACTGATTTTGAAGAAGCAGAGTGTGGAATTGTTCACACAGCAGATAACTCTTCTCTTACCGCATATGGTATTGGTTCAATCAAATTAAGGAACCATGATGGATTGATCAGAACATTAACAGATGTTCGGTACGTACCAGACTTGAAAAAAAATCTCATTTCTGTGGGGACTCTAGACTCAAAAGGGTTCAAGATCACTGCAGAAAATGGAGTAATGAAGATATTCTCTGGTGCACTGGTGGTGATGAAGGGTATTCGGAAGAACAATAACACGTACCACTATCATGGGAGTACAGTTATTGGGACGGCAGCAGTAACATCCAGTAGTGAGAAGGATGCAGAAGCAACCAGGTTGTGGCATATGCGCTTGGGACATGCTGGAGGAAAATCCTTGAACACTTTAACAAGTCAAGGATTATTGAAAGGATTGAAACATTGCGTCATGGACTTTTGTGAGCATTGCGTAAAGGGGAAACACACAAGGGTTAAGTTCGGTACAGCTATTCACAATACTGAAGGTATTTTGGATTATGTACACTCTGATGTTTGGGGTCCTTCCAAAACAGCTTCATTGGGAGGTAAGCATTATTTTGTAACCTTTGTTGATGACTTTTCTCGAAGAGTTTGGGTGTATACGATGAAGACCAAAGATGAAGTTTTGGGAATTTTTCTCAAATGGAAGACGATGATAGAAGCACAAATAGGCAGGAAGATCAAATGTCTTCGCACAGACAATGGTGGAGAGTACAAGAATGATCCTTTCCAGAAGGTTTGTGAAGATAATGGCATCGTCAGACACTTCACCGTAAGAAATACACCACAGCAGAATGGGGTGGCAGAACGCATGAATCGGACTTTGCTGGAGAAGGTTCGGTGTATGTTGTCCAATGCTGGCTTGGGCAAAGAATTTTGGGCTGAGGCAGTGACGTATGCGAGCCATCTCATTAATCGTCTACCATCTGCTGCTATTGATGGTAAAACACCATTGGAACAATGGTATGGTAAGCCTGCTAATGATTATGATTCTTTACATGTGTTTGGCTCAACTGCATACTATCATGTGAAAGAATCAAAATTGGATCCTAGAGCAAAGAAAGCTATTTTCTTGGGGATCACTTCTGGAGTCAAAGGATATCGTTTATGGTGTCCAGAGACGGAGAAGGTTGTGTTTAGCAGGGATGTTACTTTTGATGAGACTACTATTATGAAGCCGGTAACATCTGGAGATACCACACAGACCGATGGTGCTTCGAAGCAGGTGGAGTTTGAAGGAGAGTTGATTTTCCCAGTTCAGAGAAAGGATAGGGAAATGAGAGAAGACTTTCCTGTAGAAGATGAGCCAGTTGAAAGGGAGGTTTCAACCCAGGAACCTCAACAACAACAAGAATCAATCGCAACCGGCAGGCCACGACGAATAGTAAGAAAACCTACTCGCTTTATGGATATGGTGGCTTGTGCAACTTCAATTGCAACTGATGGCATTCCTTCAACTTATAAATGGGCTGTCCGGAGCTTAGAAAAGGAAGAGTGGATGAATGCTATGAATGAAGAAATGCAGTCCCTTCATCAGAATGGAACGTGGAGATTGGCCAAACTCCCAAAGGGTAAGAAGGCAATTGGTTGCAAATGGGTGTATGCGAAGAAAGAAGGATTTCCTAACCAAGGTGATGTGCGTTACAAAGCAAGACTGGTAGCTAAAGGCTATGCTCAGAAGGAAGGAATTGATTACAATGAGGTATTTTCTCCAGTTGTAAAACATTCCTCCATTAGAATTCTGTTGGCTTTGGTAGCACAGTTGGATTTGGAACTAGTTCAGATGGATGTTAAAACTGCATTTCTAAATGGAGACTTGGAGGAGGAAATCTATATGACTCAGCCTGAAGGATTCAAAGTTGCTGGAAAGGAGAATATGGTATGTAAACTTGAAAAATCGTTATACGGATTGAAGCAGTCTTCGAGGCAATGGTATAAACGGTTTGACAAGTTTATGTTGCGGCACAAGTACAGGAGAAGCAAATACGATCATTGTGTGTATTTGCGGAAGCTTGAAGATGGATCTTTTATCTATCTCCTTTTGTATGTTGATGATATGTTGATTGCTTCAAGAAATCAAGCAGAGATTGAGAAGCTTAAGGATCAACTGAAGAAGGAGTTCGAGATGAAGGATTTAGGTGAGGCAAGGAAGATACTTGGCATGGAGATAACAAGAGATAGACAATCGAAGAAGCTCTTCTTATCTCAAAAGGAGTATTTGAAGAAGGTGCTACATCGTTTCGGTATGAATGAAGAAACCAGGACGGTTAGCATCCCACTTGCCCCACATTTTAAGCTTAATGCTGACATGTCGCCGAAGGATGAAGATGAACGAGCATATATGTCAAGGGTGCCATATGCGAATGCTGTTGGTAGCTTGATGTATGCTATGGTTTGTACGAGACCAGACATTTCACAGGCAGTTGGAGTGGTGAGTAGGTATATGCATGATCCCGGAATGGAGCATTGGCAAGCTGTGAAATGGATTCTACGGTATATTTGTAATACTGTAGATGTTGGATTGGTCTTTCAGCAGGGTGTTGATCAATGTCTAGTTGGGTACTGTGACTCAGATTTTGCAGGTGATTTGGACAAAAGAAGGTCAACTACTGGTTTTGTATTCACTCTCGCAGGTGCACCAGTTAGTTGGAAGTCAACTTTACAGTCAACGGTAGCTTTGTCTACAACAGAGGCAGAGTATATGGCGATTACAGAAGCTGTAAAGGAGGCGATTTGGCTTCAGGGGTTGCTTGGAGAGCTTGGTGTTGGTCAGGAAAGCATCACAGTATTTTGTGATAGCCAGAGTGCTATTCAGTTAGCAAAGAACCAAGTCTACCATGCAAGAACGAAGCATATTGACGTCCGATATCATTTTGTAAGAGAAATTTTGGAAGAAGGTGGAGTCACAATACAGAAGATACGAACAGATGACAATCCTGCTGATATGTTGACAAAGGTGGTGACTTCTATTAAATTTCAACATTGTTTGGATTTGATCAACATTGTTGAACATGGTGTTTTGAATAGAAGTTACAATTAGAATTTGTAAATAGGAGAAATTGAGACTGTGAGATCTTGCCAAGGTGGAGATTTGTGAGTTTTGGCAAGTCCCACATCGGTGGGTTTTGGGTTTGAAGGGGGGAGGTTTTAGTATAAATAGAGTGCCTCCCCCTCCCTTATTCCTCACCCCACAATTGTCTCTCAAGGCATTTGTATATCTTCCTCTTTTGTAGTATTTCACTTGTAAATTATTTGGAGTGAATTTAGGATCTGATATTTCTCTTATATTTGTCCGATTTATTATTTATTAGTTGCATTTAAATATAGTAGTTGGTGCTTATTATATTATTAAATTACGTCTAGAAACTTTGTTTTCTAGTTGGGTAATTTTCTAATATAATCGGTTACACTCTATATTGCGCTTCCTCAACATCACTCGCCCTCTTTACTTGCAATTTAGTGCTTTTTAGCTAACAGCGACAAAAGAAAATAGTATGTTCCATTCTTAGATACACAGAACAAACAAGGAGGAAAGTTGGGTTTAAAGCCTTTTTAGGCCAATATGACTGTTGAATGCTTATAAATGAGCAAGGATGCGCGCATGGGAAATTGCCTTGAAAAGGAAAAAAAGTTAAAAATCCCCAATTAGTGTGCTCGTGTAGAGGATTTTCTGATCCAAGTTCTGTTCCCAAACTAGTAGCTTCCTATAAATTGTTTAACGACATTTTTCTGGCTTCTTCCAACGGCACAAGGGAGGGACTATTTCCAACTGATTTTTTAATCTCACCATTCTGATTTTGTAAAGAGACTTGTTAGGAGAGGGGTGTTTCCTTTAATCGATTTCCCTCTCCATGTCACCACTATTAGATTAAGTTTTGGTAGGAGAATTATTTACATACTTTAGAAGCGCCACCTTATATGTATTTTGACTAATTAAAACACAACAACTTATCTTATTTAAATCTTATATGACAAATGATTCATCTAATTTTTTTTTTTTCAAATTTTATAATTTTTAAGAAAACATAAACTTCATAATTTTAAAAATAAAATAATAGACACGATTCCCTTCCATGAGGAGTTGTTTTTTAAAAATCATAAAACTTGAATTTCTCAAAATGGCTCATCTACCATGTAGAATTAAAATAATATGAGTTGTTATATTTTAATTAATCAAAGTACTTATGAGGTTGTGCTCCTAAATTATGTAAGTATCTCTCATTTAAATGGTTGAGATTTATTATATTTAATATTATAATATTTCTACATAGTATTAAATCTCAACTATTAAAATTTAATTTAATGGTGGAGAGATTAAATAGAGAGTACATGGAGAGAGGGAGATCGATAAATGGAGACACCCTTATCCCAAGTTTGTTGATGGTGCTATGGAGGAAATACTTATCTAGTGTTATTTATAAGGCATGGAGTGATGAAGAGAATACTTTTTTTAATCATATCTATAAGTATCGTCATTAATTTCTTATATAAATGTATAATTTTATTATTCATTTATCTTATGTAGATTTTGGGATATATAACATAAAGTTAATAGGGTTAAAGTTAGAAAATTATTAAATTTTATGATAGATTTATTGGGATCTAAGATATTTGTTGGTTTGGATAAAACATATAAGAAGAAGTAACTTATAAATAGGAGTATATATAAGGTTGTCAAAAACGTGAGTTTAAGTAAACTCGTAATAATGAGGGAAGTGAGGTAAATTCGTATTGTGAACTCGAATCATAAATTCCTAAGATTTTATTTTTACCTTTAAATAGATATTAATAGCTTATAATTAAATAATTAAAATATAAAAAATAACAACCACTCAGTATAAATATTTTTTAATTCAAATAATTTAAATTAAATTTATCAACATTCATAATTTATTATATTTAATAAAGAAATTTTTATAAAATTTATATTTAAAATCATTAAACATGACCAAATTGAAGAAGCTTACAAAAGTTTAGAGGAGAGTTAACACGATTATGTAAGATGGAAACGTAAAAATAGTAACATCGGTATATTAACTTGTGAATTTAACATAGTTTACAATGATCATAAGTTTGTCAGTGACTCAACTCGATTTTATAAGCTAAAAACATAAAAACACTAAACTCAAAATGTCAATTTACGAGTTTGAAAACAATGTTTAAGGTTGTTAAACTCACGAGTTTAAACAAACTCGTGACGGTGATGTCAAATCGTATCATATACTCAAATCTTAAACTCTTAAGAGTTTACCTTTATCAATAAATAGATATAAATAGTGTATAATTAAGTAATTAAAATGTAAAAAATGTAAACAATTTGATTTAAATATATTTTAAATCTAGATAATTAAAATTAGATCCATCAACATTCATAATTCATCATACTCAATATTTTTTTTTATAAAATTCACATATGAAGCCATTAAGCATTATCAAATAGAAAAAATGTGTACAAGTTTATAAGGGAGGGTTAGCACAACTTTGTAAATTAGAAATATAAAAACGGTAAATTTAATGTGTGAATTCACGAATTTAACTAAGTTTACAATGATCATAAGGTTAAGAGTGACTCAACACGATTTTGTAAGGTAGGGTTATAAAAATGGTAAATTTAGAGATTGGTCGTTCCACAAGAACTATAACAAAAGTGAGCTAACTAATGTAACAAAATGTTTTTAATTAGGTCGAATGGAATCATCTAAAATTGATCAAGCTTTTTCAAGTCAAGATTGATTTTTAATCTTGACTAAGAATATTCAATATCTTGTTTGTAATTAATGAAAACCATCTTTCAAAAGCAATCATTCGATAAATTATGTTAGATTGTTAGATATATCTCTATTTTAACTACAAACCATTCATTTAATCCCTAAACTTCAAATCTAACATGATTTTATCTTCCAATTGAACTTCTCTTATCACATGGGGATTAAGCACAATATAGCATTAAATATAAAGAAAAATTAACATATATACTCATTAACCAACAAAACCAAGGTAACTTAAGTTCAAATATATATAATGGGTAAAAGTAATTCTAAATGAGAGTTTTAGCTAATCATCATAATCTATATTAAAAAAAAAAAAAAAACTCAGCATAATAACTTAGATCGTATTAGCAAATCGAGTAGCTTTTTATTTTTTTATTTTTTTTTTGAAAAAAACAAATACTACGTCCGTAGATAACTAATTTAAATATTAAAGAAATTCATTAACTTAATTGCTTTTAAATTGTAACAAGTGTGAATTGTTTTTTTCTAAAGTATCCTGTACATATAATGATATATGTATTTATTAGAGATATTATAAAAAATTATAAGTCTTATATTTATAAATGAAGACCAAGTCCAATTTTGAAATCCGATCTTATATAAAAGATGCTACTTGAAACATGGCTGTGTCATGGGCACTCAAAGTGCGTTATTTGAATTTTGAAACGATAATGACTCCAAATATTTTAATGAATAATTTTTTAAAAAACATATTTTAATGAATTATTTATGTTAAAGGGGAATACGTGTGTAAGTTCATGAATGTGCATCACTCTCTTGATGTATGACAAGCTAGGAGGTCTATTGTTTCTTTGTAAATATCTTCCTCCATTTCATCGTTTTCGTTATTTTGACTCATATGAATATAATAAAAAATAATAATAATTGTTTCTTAATTTATAATTTTCTTTTCCTGGCAGTTTCCTTGATTTTTCCCTTGCCTGCTTTCATTGAAATTTATTGCTACTTTGAATCGTAAAACTTATCCATTATTTAAAATATTCGAATCTCAATTATTGAAACTGGCCGCCGGCCTCAATCTGCATTATTATTGATATGAGCGTTGTTCCCATCTTTACTTAAAGTCAAACAAGCAAACAAACGCTAAAAAATAAAAAAGGTACATACCACTATCTTTTTGGAATTTTAATGTGATATAAATTTCTATTTGACTAATATTTGTATCATATAAAACCTTTATATAAACTCATTTTTTTTTCCCTTCGGAAAAATTGATAGCAAATTCCTCATTACAAAATTTATTGAAAAAAAATGTACGATGGACTTCGATGCAACATATTTTCAACTAGTGCAATTTTTTTTTTCCCTAGATATGTCATTCTATCTTTTACTATGTTCAAAATGAAAGACCAATTAGAGAAGAGTTGCATTTATTAAAAATAAGTTGCACCAACTGAAAAATCTGAAACCTTAATGACCTTTTAGGCAATAAATTTGGCAATGAAAATTTTCTTAAGAACATTTTGTCTTGTCTAATTAATAGCCATGCAAGTGAGCCAAATTCACACCAAAGGTATCTTGTTTCTTGGACATAGGATATAGGGTCTGTTTGAGTTGGCAATGGGAGTGGTGACTTAAAAGCTATCTGATTTAAAAAAAAGCTTGGTAGGAAAAAAGTTAATTTATAGATAATGATTTGTGTTTGGATTGATAGTGTTAGAAGTGGTAAGGCTTATGTTAAAAAGCTGAGAGCTTTTTGGAAAAAGTTCAGAAGTGGAGCTTTTTCCTTAACGGGCCTTTTAAACTTTAAGGTCACTCTTTAAACTCAACCCAAATGGACCCAAAATTAGCTGACAACGTTAATTGATTTTTTTTTTCAAAATTACCGCAGAAAAAACTCAAAAAGTTACACTTCAAACAAACCCATAGTGTTTGGCCACATGAAGGAAAAACCATTTGATATAATGCATAAGTTGAGGAGATAAATTTTAATCATATGAAGTTGGTAAAAAAATGGTAGCAAAAAAATATAAATAAAGAATAAAAATAAGAATTATAAATTATAAATATATATCAACAAAAATTAAAAATTGTAATTATCTACTAGACTTAATTCCTCCATATCTTTTTAATAAGGACTTGAAATACAAATTGTCTTGATCCTTTTTTATAAAACTTTAATTGAGTTATTTGAGTATTTAATTTTTTTTACCGTTTTGCCCCTAATAATTATATTCTCTCTTTGATCTTTTCCCCATACTACAATATCTTTTATACATTTTTCCACAACTACTATATTTCTCTATTCTACTTGCCCTCTTATAATAAAGAGAATGATTGGAAAAAAAAATTATTTCTTATATATTTATTATTTTTAACTGTCATCTAATTCGATTATATATATTTGTGTGTATATGGTATATATATTTTTGTTAAAATGCACATACCTATTATATCCTTCATAGAAATTTGAATTCACACCCTCATGTTGGTATGCTGAGTGTCACTTGGGTTATAACACTAAATTGATTAATCATATGTGTATATACCACTTATAAGTCTAGTTTCAAAGTATTAAGTGCATTTATTACATTTGTACCCCTATTAATTACAATAAACAAAAAAAATTATTTATGTTGAATTTTGAAACCAATTATAGATAAGAGCAGAATTAGAAATTAAGCTCATTATTAATTAGTTAACTAACTCTACTCAATATATGAGGGTTAATTAATTTAGACTTATAAATAGCACCTTGATTTATTATATATATTGACTTATATGATTTCACGGAATCCGAAATAATTAAACACAATAAATAAAGGGGATCAATTTGCTTACAAAAGTGAAAACAAAACCATGATATGGGACCCTACAAATTGACCCCGATTTGAAGACCTTAGATCTTTTTCTTTTCCAGTGGAGGGAAAAATTAGATGTGAAAGTCTGATTAAACTATTGGTATTTTTTTTATATTGATTTTTGTTTTATAAATTTTGTATTATATACAATATTATTCATGATATATAAGAATCTTTAATTTTTGGTTGATGTTGATATATAATGATGTGATTTCCTCTTCAATGCCAACAAAAATATTTGGTGTTATATTATAAGGAAATGATTTTTTGAGTATATATAATTCACGCTCCTGAAATCTTTAATCATGTTTATAGAGAATATGTTATATATATGTAAATGTATGATTAATTAAGTTCCTCTTTTATTTTATATGTTTTAAGAATGTTTAATTTCATCATAATCCTTCCCTTTCATTCATTGAACCTCAACATCTGCCTTATATGAATCGATAGGTTTCGTTGAAGCTAATTTATTTATTTAAGTTGAACAATGACGTGTTAATTAAAATATTCAGCCTCTAATTAATATTAAAAGATGCCGTTGGGTATATATAATCTTAGCTTTGTTCGTTATCTCCTTGTTCCTTATCCTTCACCGAAGTCAAACAAGAAAAAAAAAAGTCTTAAATTACGAAGAGATACGATTTTCATTACCATCCCCTCGAGGGATGTGAATTGGACATATAAATTATACAAGCACATAAATTTAATTAAATGTTTGCAAAACAAGTAGTTTTGAGGACAATTTTTTTTTTTATAAAAATTTCAATATCTCTCATATAAGGTAGGTTGTAAAACTTATAAGTTTAGATCTTAAAAAAAAAAAAAACTCAAGAGTTTAAACAAATCTTGGATGAGGATGTAAATTTTGAATCTTAAATTTGGAATAATCTAATTTTATCAATAAATCGCTAATAAAAAAAATATATAAATGATTAAAATATAAAAAATGACAATAATTTAATTTAAATATAATTCAGATGCAAAAAATTGGGATTTAATCTACTAATATTCATAATCTACTCAATAAAGAATTTTTTATGAAGTTTATATATGAAAGTGTCAAACATGATCAGATCTAAAAAAATAACATGGGCTTGAAAGCAAGCCAATATTATTCTGTAAGTTAGAAAGACAAATACAATAAAATCAGGACGTGAACTTGTGAGTTCAGCTAAATTTACAATTAACATAAACTGAAGAATAATTTGATATGATTTTGTAATGTATGAGTGTAAAACGATAAATATGGAGGATGAAATAACAATAATGCTCTCAAATAAGGCATGAATACGAAATTTGAAATAAATTATACTCTTTATAGATAATCTAAGATGATATTACTTCATACAACTTGTATATGTATATACTCTTTGCTCCTTAATATAAAACATATTTATTAAATTTGATTAGATTAAGAAAATTAGTTGAGTTAATTAATATGATATGTATTTTTTAAAACACAATAGTCATATTCTTCAATTTCCTCTTCTCATTGATTATTTTTTAGGGCACTAATATAGGATAAATTAAGAAAATATTGACAAATATGATAACTTTATCTTATATTTAAACTAAAATCAACTTTAAAAATATATCTTATATTAACTAGTGAGTATATTGATTTTCAGGATTTCAAAACTTACTATAGTACCAAGAATGTGAGTCAAATTAACTCGTTCAGCGTTCTATTCAGAAAAGCTTATAACCGTACTTAATAACAAGCAGACTAGTCTTAAAAATTGATCAAACAAGTGAAAAATTTTGAAGAATAAGTCTCCACTTGCGTCCTATATCTTAGAATACTTCAATGAAATAGATAAAAAAGAAGAAGAAGAGGAAATAGATCTTTTTCTGCTAGAGATGAAATAGATTTATTTGGGCCATTTGTAAAGCATACATTTGATTGCACATAATTGGGCCGATAAATTTTTCATTTTTATAGTATAAATTAACACACAATTTTATTTCATTTTTTGGGTCATGGCTCTACCTCTTTAAGTCTTTAATATTTGTTTTTTTTTTTAATCAATTCGTTTTCGGAGATGGCGCATTTTTTTTTTCGAGGAGTACATTTTTAGGATTTTTGCCTCGAAACTCAGCCTTAAAATTTTGATGAAAGAAAGCCCAATATTGATTCTAAGGCCCAATGCAAAGCTTTGATGAAAGCAACCCAATATTGATTCTGGACCCAATACAAAGCTTTGGTGAAAGCAAGCCCAATACAGATCAAGGCCCACTATAAAACTTTGATGAAAGCAACCCCAATATCAAATTCTTCTCCAAATGAAACTTTCAGCCAAGATTCTGAATGCTAAGAAAACAAATCAAAATGGGATGGAAAAATTGGGTTGAGAGAAATGAAAGCCCAAAATAAAAGAGCACACGAGCCACCAAAGGATTGTATATAGTGGAAAGAGCCGATCTCTCGTAACAACGTGATGGATCAATATTCGAATCTTTATTAAAAGATAATGCCCATATCCAACATCCAATTGTGTATAAAAGAGCCATTTAGAGGAGCTTGAGGCGAAGAAAAGCGCTATACAGGGATTCTCTATGCCGGAAGAAGAAGATCTTCATGCCAGAAGCTCAAAGAAAAGCAAAAACGACGAGTCCTTTTTGAAGGAGAACGAATGGCCAGTGCTTGGAAAGCCAAGGAAAAATCTGTGGGAGGCAGGGCCTTCTTTTGTTGATAAACTTCAGGGAATAGAAGGTGTAGACAAGGTTGTTGAGGGGCCCAGTTCCGATGGTGCTCTGGGAGTAGCCGACAAGGCCATGCATGTGCAAATGGATGCCAGTATGGAAGACGGGGAACCCTTGTGTAACATTCTGGAAGACCCTGAAAGGAACTTCCTTGCCTTCTCCTTCTCGAAGTCAATGAGGAAGCGACTCTACAAAGCTTGGGACACAGGGCTGTTATAGTGAAGTTGCTAGGTAAGTCTATTGGGTATAAACTGTTAGTATCCATTCTGCAGCGTCTGTGGGCTAAAAAGGGTGTCATCACATTGATAAATATTGGGAATGGATATTTTGTGGTCAAGTTTTCCAATGAAGAAGACTATACCAATGCCCTCACAGGTGGTCCATGGATGTTATTTGACCATTATCTAACCGTGAGGCCATGGGAACCCCAGTTCAACCCTATCAGAAACACCATCGACAGAGTAGCTGTATGGGTGAGACTCCCTAATATTTCCTTGGAATACTATGACAAGGAGGTGCTCACTTGGATTGGGAATAGAATCGGTGAAATTGTGAAGATTGATTTTAATACCTCCTGCCATGTTAGAGGCCACTATGCGAGGATATGCGTCATGGTTGACCTGGGGAAACAACTGATGTCGGGATTTACTTTGGATGGGGAGGATTTCTATGTGGAATACGAAGGTCTCCATGCGTTGTGCACCAACTGTGGGGTGTATGGGCATAAGGTAGTTGAGTGCAAAGCCGTGACTAAGGAAAATATGGCAGTGTCTGAAAATAATACCCCTTCAAGTGTGGAGGTGGTTGGTTCCAGAAGGTGCAGAGCCAAGAAGTCTGGAGGGTGGCGCATAAACCACGGAGGCCAAGGCAGGCCGGAAAAGAAAATCAGGGGGAAAGACCGGTGGTGGATGCTTCACCTCTTCGAAAGGGCTCAAGGTTCGATGTCCTAGCTAATGTTACAGAGAGACAAGTCGGGAATATCGAGGTGGAAGGGGAGCAGGTGGCTTTGGAAGCAAGGAATACGACGGTTGCAGGACTTGGTGTGACGTTGAGGAAGGGGAATGATGTGAACGACAATGGGTTGCAGAAAAGTGGGGAGGGGTCAAAAGTGTTGAAGGTGAGGGGTAAGCAGATTGGGAAAAGGAGTGAGGTGACAGGCAAATTGGGGGCTAAGAAGGAAAAACGAATTAAGGAAGTTCTACTGAGAGAGAGAAAGGAAGAACAAACTTTAAGGTTAGGATATGTGGATGCTAAAAACGAGGAGGTGAGGAGTAGACGTGTGGAGCCTAAAGAGAAGTCAAAGGTGGGATCTCCAGAGATAGTTGTAGCAGAGGGGGACCACTGGGGGTGGACTCGGTTGAGAGGGAGCCTCCCTTACCCTAAAAATCGGATCCTGGGGACAACCATAGCAATATGGGCCTTTCCAGAAAAATTTGGGCTGACTCTGACCATGAGGGTATGGATGACGAGATGATGGAGAGCCCATCAGGGGAGCCCCAAGACGGATCCAAATATCGGGTGACCCAAAAGGCCTAAAATCCTTTCTGGGCCTTATTTGTTTCTGGCTTGGGATGACTAGTGCTTTGTACTGGAATTGTCGTGGTGCGCGGGGGAAGAAATTGTTCCGTTACTTGAGGGCAATCTAGAGGAATTCTAAACCTGGAATCCTTCTATTAGCTAACACGAAATGTGATGTTGAAGTCTAGTTTAGAGGTTTGGAGAAGATGGGCTTTGATGGGCTTGCCATGGCCCCTAGTGTGGGGCGGTCCGGAGGAATCATTGCGGCCTAGAATTCCTCCATGGTTAAAGTGTCTGTTCTGCGGGTGGATAGGCAGTTCATCCACTTGAGCTGTGTGAGTGCAGGGGGTCTGTGTTTCCTGTTGATGGCTATCTATGCTCTGCCCTATGCGGACCTTAAGCAGGTATTTTGGGCGGATCTTTTTTGTTTAGCTTCTAATATTTCTGATCCCTGGGTGGTTTTAGGGGATTTCAATGATATTGCTTCGGCAAGTGAGAGAACTGGTGGTGCGAGTGCCAGTGAGTCCGGCCTTAGTCTGTTTAATGATCGATTACAGTCTTGCAAGCTCTCTGATTTGGCTTTCTCAGGCCCAAGGTTTACGTGGAGAGGACCATGTCTTCTAGGCTATAGACGCCTTTTTGAAAGGCTGGATAGGGTGCTGGTAAATGAGGAATTCTTGAAGAAGTATATGGGATGCTTTCTAAAGGTCCTTCCACGAACTCAATTTTCTGACCACAATCCGATCTGTTTAAGTGGGTTCTCAGATGGAGTAAATCGTGCAGCTAAAAAACCATTCAAGTTTGAATCTATGTGGATAGAGCATGAGAATTTTAAGGAATTATTGGAGAAGAATTGGAATCAGGACTTGGAACTTGAGCCTTCTCTTGAAGCTTTTAAGGACTTTGTATCTGTCTGGAATAAGGATATTTTTGGGATGGTTGAAAAACAAAAGCAGAATATTTTGGCTAGATTGGGGGGTGTCCAACGCTCCCACGCATATCGCCATTCTCCCCAACCGCGTGAGTTGGAAGCTAAGCTCCATGTTGAATTAGAGAGATTACTAAATCTTGAAGAGATCAAGTGGTTCCAAAAATCTAAATCTGTATGGATTTCGAAAGGGGATCGCAATACGCATTACTATCATCTAAAGTCTACCTTAAGGAAGAGACGAAATAGAATTGTGGCTCTAAAGAACGGGAGTGGAGTTTGGGTGCATGATGACAATGACATTAAAAACTTGGTGTTGAATCATTTCAAAGACCTCTACTGCTCTGAGGTTTTTCAGCCTTCCCCACTTGTTACTGATTCCAATTTCCTTCCGTTGGATCAGGCTACTAAGGAGAGGTTAGCAAGAGCTCCAGAAGATGAAGAAATAAGAAGAGTCTTATTCTTTATGGGGAGCCACAAAGCCCCAGGGGTGGATGGGTTTCCCCCTCTATTCTACAAAACCAATTGGCGTACAGTTGGTCCTTCTATTACATCTTTTGTGAAGAGAGCCTTTGAGGGATCAGTATTGTTGGTTGAGGCTAATAAGACCTTGATAGCCTTAATCCCGAAAAGAGAAGTTGTGGAGTTTGTTACTGATCTCAGACCTATCTCACTCTGCACTGTGCATTATAAGTGCATTTCTAAGGTAATAGCAGGGCGGCTTCGAGAGGTGATGGATGATCTAGTCTCCCCATTTCAAGTGAGCTTCACAAAAGGGTAGACATATACAAGACAACATAATTATTGGTCAAGAGATTATGCATATTATGCATCAGAATAGAAGCAAGAATGGATTAATGGCAATGAAAATAGACTTAGAGAAGGCGTATGATAGAATATGCTGGGACTTTGTGCGGCAAGTTCTCACTAAGGTAGGTTTGGATGAATCTCTCACTAACCTCATTATTAGATGCGTTTCATCTTATTTGTTCAATGTCTTGTGGAATGGGGCTCCTACTGAGTATTTCCTACCAAGGAGAGGGTTGAGACAGGGGGACCCTATCTCCCCCCTGTTGTTCGTGCTCTGCATGGACAGATTGTCCCATATGATATGTGATGAAATCCAAAAAGGGTGCTGGAAGCCCATCGTTACCTCTAGGAATGGGCCTCAGATTTCTCATTTAATGTTCGCGGACGATCTTTTGCTTTTCAGAGTGGCCAGTGTGGCCCAAACGGAGTGTATGATGAGGTGCCTGGACAGCTTTATGAAGTCATCTGGAGGGAAAATTAACAGGTCTAAGTCTTCAATTTTTTTCTCACCCAGAGTTCCCCTTCGGACAAAGATGGCTATTAAAGATAGTTCTCAAATGTCCATTTCTTTTGAGATTGGAAGGTACTTGGGATTCCCCCTTTCCAGGCATAGGAAACCGAGAGAGACTTTCCAGTATGTGGTAGATAGAGTGAGATCTAAATTGTCCTCTTGGAAGATGAATTGCCTCTCTATGGCGGGCCGTGTTTCATTAGCCAAGTCGGTCATAAGTACTATCCCTCTTTATCCTATGCAGGTTGCCCGACTTCCTGCTAGCACTTGTATCGAAGTAGAAAGGCTCCAGAGGAACTTCATATGGGGTCATGATGAGTCAGTGAGCAGCGGCCATTTGATTGGATGAGAGCAATTCCTAAAACCAAAGGAGGCTGGGGGACTCGGCATCAGAAGGTTGTCTTCGGTTAATAAGGCGTATGGAGCAAACCTAGCATGGAAGCTACTGATAGGTGGTGGGGGACTTTGGGCAGATGTCTTACAACATAGATATATGCTAAGGGAGGAAAACTCGTTGTTCTCTTGTTTTCCCAGGGATTTCAAGCTTTGGAAATTTGTTTATAGTTTGCAAGGGATAGTAGAGAAGGGTACTAGATGGAGGATTAGGGACGGGTCCACAGTTAATTTTCTGCATGACTCATGGGTTGGTGATGGTATTTGCCTGAAAGACTTCTGTATCCGTCAAGTGTCTGGGATGGAAGATGATTCTAAAGTGGTTGACTGGGTTCAGGGTGTGAGTTGGGACCAAGACAAATTAATGAATTTAATTAATCCCCAGGGCATAGATCGGATTAGGGCAATGGTGCCTCCTTCACCTAATGCTGGAAATGACCTCATGGTCTGGGGCCTTAATGCTAATGGTGAATTCTCTACTAAGAGTGCTTATAATCTGGTAGAGAATTATACCCAGTATGTTAGTGAGAATGTGTTTAAGTATATTTGGAAGTGGAAGGGTGCGAAAAGGATTAGAATGTTCATGTGGAGAGCTGCCTTGGATAAGTTACCAACTAATTTGTGGAGGAGCTTGTGGTCACAGGGGTCGGCTGTGTGTGAATGCTGTCAGGAGGGTACGGAGGACTTACTGCACGTGCTCCGTGATTGCCCTTATGCGAAGAGGCTTTGGCTTAAGCTTATCCCGCCCAGCTCTATCTCAGAATTTTTTAGTACTAATATCCCGTCTTGGTTTCACTTGAATCTCCAGAAGAAGCTTGGAAGGGGATCGAAGTCAGATTGAGAGCTAATTTTCGAAGTGTCAGTTTGGATGCTTTGGAATTGGCGGAACCGTGCTTTGTTTGAACCCAATTTTGAGAGGCCTCGGGACCCGGCTGTAGCTGTCTCCCAGTCATGGCTAAGGTATGCATCCCGGAACGTTTGTTTATCATTGGAGGAATCTGGCTCGCAAGCTCAAAATTCCAGGTGGTAGAAACCACCGGAAGGGTGGGTGAAGTTGAATGTTGATGGGGTAGCTGCTCGACTATCTTCAAAAGTTGGGTGTGGTGGGGTGTTGAGAGATAGCTGCGGTTCTTGGTTATTGGGGTTCTCCAAAGGAATTAGTATCTGTCAACCTCTCTCAGCGGAATTGTGGGCAATGAAAGAAGGTCTGGAACTGGTTTGGGGCCTGGGATATAGATTCGTTATATTGGAGTCTAATTCCCAAGAGGCCTTGGCTTTGTTATCTAACAGGAGCTTGGAGCATGTTGATCTGTTGGTGTCGGAGATTGGAGAGCTCTTGGGGAGGGATTGGCAGGTGATGCTGAGATATATTCCTAGGGACCTAAACAGAATTGCTGACTCGTTGGCAAAGGTGGGAATGGATAAGTCTGATGTATTGTGCAATTGTCCCTCATTCCTGTGGAAATGGGTGGATCAAGAAGGTCTAGGATTAATTTCCCCTCGTGTGTAATCTTTTCTTTAATGTAAGGCTTTAGCCATCTTTTATATTAAAAAAAAAACATCCAATTGTGTATTGAACATGATTATCTTCCATTAAAAAAATACATGCATCTAACAAATAAGATAGCATACGAGGTTTTAGGCTTTTCACTTCAAATAGTGAAATTTATCTTGACTGTAGTAAGATTTTAATCTGCGACTACAACTAGTTTTCAATTGTTGATGTTGGTTTTTTAATTATTAGTGTGACTTTGCTCTATTTTTAACATTTTCAATACCATATCAATTTCTCCCCCCTCCCGGGGAAAAAAAAAAATCCAAAACACCTAGAACTCCAATATTAAAATTTTCAAAATTACCACTTAAACCTTTTTGAAAATAATAAAATTTCAACAAAAGGGTAGAAAATTATGCATCTAACATAAAATAAAGAAAAAAAAAATCTTACAAAAAATATACATTAAGTCTTCTATTTTTTTTTTTGGAAAATCCATCTTAGGGCCCGTATAAGAGAAAAAATTCAAAAAATGCCCTAAAATTTTGAAAATACCAGAAAAGGCCCCAGTGCCTTTTCTGGTATAAATTCATTAAAAGGTTAACAACTATATTAACCCCATTAACAATTATATCAGCCCCGTTAAGAACTAAAGTTTTAATACATTTATACCAGAAAATGTCCTAGGGTCTTTTCTGATATTTTTAGAATCTTACGGCCTATTTGGTTTGAGGGAGGGGGAGGGAGGGGAGAGGGAAAAATTTTACCCCCTTCTTTACAAAAAAGCCCATAAAAACTTTTTAATATTCCTAAAATATACTCTCAACAAAAAAAAAAAATTCCTTTCATTAATGGCAATTTGATCAATTCCCTTCTTTCCTCACCCTTCCCTCAAACCAAACACATCCTTAGGGTATTTTTTAATTTTTTTCTCTCTTACGAGGCCCAAGATGGATTTTCCCCTTTTTTTTACATGCCAAAAAGAGATTTTGGACGAAAAGGCTTCGTAGGTTCGGGACGATGTAATCAGAGCGAAGAGAACCAGCAGCTCACCGGAGGCCAACTAACTCAAAGCTAAGCTCCCTCGTATTCTCCGCCACCTCCATCTTCTTCTCCCTCCATTTCTATTTTCTTTCCTTCATTCACTCTCCTACTCATTCAATTCCTCTCTCTTCTCTTCCTTCTCTCCCCCATTCCCACATTCATTCATATTCCTTCTCTGCCATTTCCTCCATGGCTTCTCTCTTTCTTTCCACCACCACCCCTTCCCATACCACCACCTCCATTTCTTTCTCCTCTTCTCTCTCCACCTCCGTCTCATGGCGCAAATTCACCGCATTACCTTCCAAGCCTCGCCGGAGAGCCTTCTCCGTTCAAGCCAAGATCCGCGAAATCTTCATGCCCGCCCTCAGTTCCACCATGACAGAGGGCAAGATTGTCTCCTGGGTTAAATCTGAGGGAGATGTTCTCTCCAAGGGAGAGAGTGTCGTTGTCGTTGAGTCCGATAAGGCCGACATGGATGTTGAAACTTTCTACGACGGGATTCTCGCCGCTATTGTTGTTGGCGAGGGTGAGACCGCTCCTGTTGGTGCTCCCATCGGACTTTTGGCGGAGACTGAAGAGGAAATTGCTGAAGCCAAAGCCAAGGCAGCCAAATCCGGTTCTTCTGCCCCCGCAGCCGTAGCTGCTCCTGTTGCCCCCACTCCTCCACCTATCACTTCGAATCCTGCTCCGGCGATCGCCCAGCCGTCTCCTCCACCGCCTAAGGTGGTTTCTGCTACACCAGGAAAGACCGTGGCGACTCCTTTTGCAAAGAAGCTTGCGAAGCAGCACAAGATAGATCTTGGATCGGTCGTTGGTACTGGTCCTTTTGGGCGGATTACTCCTGCTGATGTGGAGGCAGCTGCTGGAATCGCACCTTCCAAGAGTAACGTGGCTAAGGCTGCTGAGCCTGCTCCGGTGGCCGTTCCTCCATCAAAAGCTGCTGTTCCCGCTGCCCCGGCGGCTTCTCCGCCTCCAATTCCAGGCTCTACAGTGGTTCCTTTCACAACAATGCAATCTGCGGTTGCCAAGAACATGGTGGACAGTCTTACTGTGCCTACATTCCGAGTGGGTTATCCTGTGAAGACTGATGCACTTGATGCTCTATATGAGAAGGTACATACGCCGAATGCATTCTTTCGTTTGTGATGCTAGCTAAATATGGGGTTTCACATGCAAATTTATGTATTTGCTATTTCATCCTTAGGTGAAGCCAAAGGGAGTCACAATGACGGCCATTCTAGCAAAGGCCGCAGCAATGGCTCTTGCTCAGCACCCGGTCGTAAATGCTAGCTGCAAAGATGGGAAGAACTTTGCCTATAACAGTAACATAAACATTGCTGTTGCTGTGGCAATCAATGGCGGTTTAATTACACCTGTTCTTCAGGATGCTGATAAGGTCCGTGGTTAATGAATTCTGATTAATCAAAGCTTTCACTTAAGAATTTGTTTCTGCTATCAACTTCCTATTGTTGTTGAATTACCAAGTTTTTTGGTTTCTTGTTTTGTTACTTCAGTTGGATCTATATCTGCTGTCTCAAAAGTGGAAAGAGCTAGTTGAAAAAGCTCGAGCAAAGCAGTTGCAACCTCATGAGTATAATTCAGGTATTATTTTGAATTACATGTATTTTTTTTTGTATTCTGATCCCAAGGAACTGGAATCTTTCAACCCAAGTTAAACTGTGTCCTTCTGTCCACAGGAACTTTCACGCTTTCCAATTTGGGCATGTTTGGAGTCGATAGGTTTGATGCCATACTTCCTCCAGGGCAGGTAAGCAGTGAGATCAAGGACTTCTACCCGTGACTTTTAAAGATACTGGGCTCAATGTTGTGGTAATTTTGCTTTTCGCTAACTTTGTCACTTGTTTGTTAGGGAGCTATCATGGCTGTTGGAGCATCAAAGCCTGCTGTTGTGGCTGATGCAGATGGATTCTTCAGTGTGAAAAACAAAATGCTGGTGAGTTATTTGCTTATAATTAAATGGTTTATTGTGTTAACCTGCAAGTTATTGTTCACTTATTTCACTTGTTCTTAGAACAACAAATTTTTCTAGTGGACATTGAAGTGCCTTTTTGGTGCAGATCGGCTTTTTAGCTAACAAAATACTCCCTCTAGTCCTTAGTATTAGTCACTTTTCACAATTTCACATGGTTTAAGGAAAGTAGTTAAAAGTAGTTTAGATTCTCAAATTGTCAAAAATTATCATTACTTTTTAGGACGACTCTCCAATCAAAACCAACCTATCTTAATTATGTTTAATTTCTTTCTTTTATCATGTATCTCTACAGCACAATCAATAAGAGCATTTGTGGAAAAAACGAATTTAATGCTATATATTTTTTGCAAAGTGACTTATATGTTTAGGACCGTAGAGACATTCTAAAAATGACTAATTTTAAGGATTAAAGGGAATAAGTGGTTAACAATGGATGATAGGTTGAAAAAATGGAGTGACAAAAAGGCTTAACTAAACTCTCCAATACAACAAATATAGTCATTTATCTTTCAACTACTGCCTTCACAAAGCTGTATATTCTCTGCATTCTTTGAGAAATAGTTTCGCTCAAAAAGCACAGTTTTCTTTTCTAGAAGTGGTGGCACTTTCTTCTCGTGTGAGCTTGTTTTAAAAAGGACTGTAATGTGTTGTCACTTACAGCTGTTTATATCAATGTGGTTTAATGGTTTATGTAATAGGCTGGCTAAATAGGATAGAAACAGAGAAATTACTGTGATTGCAAATGATGGAAATGATAACACATTCAAGAGTTAAGGAGCCACTAGAGTTTCTTGGTGTCACATAAACAGATCTACATCCTGGCTTGAAGTATGTCAGGCTTTAGATAAAACTTGGCCAGTATCATTTTTCTTGACAATATTATGATATATTGTCGCAAAAAAATGGGACTTAACGTCTACGTACTAAGTTAGTTTGTCTGTGATGCATTTAATCATTGGGTAAGCGAGATGCACTTCACCGGTCACTGTGGACTATGGTCATTCCTTTATCCGAGCTTAACTAACTAAGCAAAATTGCAACCAAATAGTCTCCTTGGAGATCAATGTCATGACCATCATCTCCAACTAACTGCATAATTACCAATCATGAACATATAACGTGTGAGAGATCTTTGCTTGTCTAAGTCCCTCGTGTGGTCTACATGAACAAACCCTTCTTCTTGAGTTCCAGTTAAACTCATAACCGAAATCTGCGGTACCTTTTACATTACTTGGTATCTGCTTCATTGTCTTGCCTTTTGTCTTAAGGTTTCTCATATAACATGTAACTATATTGATGGGTGACTGCACTAACTATGTCATGCTCTCTACTGGTTTGCATTGGAAAAAGCACAAACTGTGTAAACCATTAATAGCCCATGATACGTTTGTCTGCAGCCATTTCACCATCAATTTGTTGTGGTTAGAGGAAGAGATACAAATCATGTTAGGAGATACAATTGCAAGTGGATTATGCACATGAATGTTTGGTGCTAATTTGTCCAACATCATTTTAAAAGGTAGTTTTGCCCAGAAAATCAGCACCAAGGAAAATATCTCTGGTATGTTAACAAAGCCTCTAGCAATCGCCAAGTTGACAAATTGCTTGACCTAGATTGCTTTTTCTAGCAATTGAGTTTGACCCTTCAAGATACTTGGGAGGAAGGAGTAGGCACCAGTTTTTGTTGAAGCTTAATATATTTAATTTCAGTTGAGATGGAGATTTTGTTGATGTGCTTTTCTAGAATCTCTATAGCTCATTCGTGAAATTGACTTTTTTCTATGAGTCGTTGAAAATGAATTCTGCATATATAGAATTTTGCACATGGAGAATTTAAAGTGTTGAATGTTACCAAGAAGTGGCAAGTAAAACGGAGCAGTATTCTCAAGTTTGTCCGAGTAAATAATCTACCATCTCTCTTCAGAATCCAAAAACTATGGTCTAGGAAAAGTTTATTAGAAACAGCACAATCATGAATCATCATTTATTTTATGTAAAAATGCTTGGCACCCCCAGGCCCAAAGAGAAAGTTCTTGCTTGGCATCCCAAGAGCTTGGTGGACATTCTTTTAGTGCTTGCTTTCTACCTTAACTGCAAGTCCCTCTAATTCTAACTTCCAATTATGTTTATCATTTCCTGAAAAGAGTAGGAAATATAATGAGCCCGTTGTCTTAGTGACATCACAATCATAGATGGACTACTGTATTCAAACTCTATTTCACAATCTCGTATGAATCACTTTTCTGAAAGAAGTGATTGTCTGATCCTCATATGGCTTGCTCCATATCACAAGCCATGATCAGACAGAATAGGATTTTCAAGACAACCCAAATAAGAATAAGGTTTATTACTTATGCTGATTAATGTATGACTCTCATGAGCTTCAATTATTTCTTTTGCAGGTGAATGTAACTGCTGATCACCGAATAATTTACGGGGCTGACTTGGCTGCATTCCTTCAGACGTTCTCAAAGATAGTTGAAAACCCAGAAAGCTTGACTTTATAGTTAGTTTTTCATGGCTTTGGCATTATTATCTGAGCTTCCCACCAGTTGATCCCAGGTCATTTGATCTTTATATCTTCTACTTTGCCTAGCTTCAGCCTAATTTCATTTTAGTACTATTTTGGGTGAATTTTGAAGGAGAGAAGATGGCTTTGATTTTTTCCCCCAATATAAATGTGTTGTAAAAGACGACCTGTCATTAATAAAACAAGGTTCGAGCACAATTAAGCTTATGCCTACTCGATGTTTTAATATGTAATTCCATCAACTGCTCACCCTTTCTCTAATGTCAGAAGATGCAAAAAGGAATAATTATGTGATGTACGGGGCCTATCAACTTCAATTATTTGCAGATGGTTTAGAAGAAAGCCATCAGTTTTCTGATGAGAAAATTACCCGCGTACTTTTATCTTTTTAAAAACTCAAACTGGACTAGATTAATTTGTATTTTCTGATACAATAAAATTAGAATTGTTGTTTAAATTAAATTAATTGGTGAAAGTAATCATAAATTAATGTTTTCTCTGAACGGAAAGAGGATTTTATTACTTGTACAGGGTAATGAGCAGGCTATCCAAGGTTATCATCAATCATCAATATATATGAAATTTATATGAAGGTATTGATATTGATTATAAAATTTTTCACCTTATCCTCATCTAATTTTTACTGATTTCAAATTTTTAATGGATTAACCAGTATTTTTATGTAAAGAACATGCATTCCGTTTCCCTCCCTATACATACCCAAAATATCATGCACAACTGCATCTTTGTGTCAAACAAATGGTACTCCCTCCAGTCTTAAACATAAAACAAAATTTGTAGTGTTAAATTGCACTACAAACTTTATTTTTTATTTAGGACTAAAGGTAGTATAATCTATACAGAAGCCGATGGTACACAGTAAAGGCATGAACGCCATCTTAAATGCACACACAGAACATTCTATTTCTTCTTTCCCTTGCTCATTAGGGCTGAATTTCCCATTTTTCGCGTTTCCGAAGTTCGCCAAAGCATGAAGCATAACTCCTTGAACAGCAGTAATATATTCACCAGTCCAAACTAATATTTCGAGACAGGTATAGTCTATCAATGTATTCTATAACTGAAACTGAAGCGTTGATGTATCTGATCATTCTCTTCTCAGCTGACTGATCTGCGATAATAATTACGATAAAGTGATTTCTTTGAGACAGGAAGTTTATAGGAAAACAGAAAATACTCTATTCTTCTTCAGACCTGAGCTATAAAATAAAAGTAGATCAAGTAATTACAAGACACACTTTATTTTAAAAAGCCCCCGCTTCTTGTTTATATTTGTTCCCAAATCGCATTAAATTGGACAAACTGTATTTTATAGCCCAGATCTATTCTAAAATATTATAATATGATTGGTCATATATAATACAAACAAACAGTAAAAACTGTGCTATAAATTTATTACTCGAATGCAAAGAATTCGGATCTCCTTCCCCTTTTAATACAACCAATTAGACATTTAAAAAAAGTTTCTAGCCAAGCAATTATTGTTTTGAAGCACCAAGACTCATGCAGGTAACATTAAAGCTGCTTCTTTGTATAATATATTTTGATGTACGCCTGTATAAACTTCAAACACAAAAAAAGAAAAGAAAAGAAAACGCTAAAACATGATAAGATGATACGGACTTACTTGTTTCATTAAGCCTCACCAACAATTGGTCTCTTGTTGGAAGTGCATACATGCCGGCAGCTACCGCTGCTCTTACCGTCCATGAATGATACGGAGCACAAACCTGTGCGTAAGCCGTTGAAGCTGCTTCTTTTAGAGAACTGTCACTGACAATGTCAAAATCATAAATCAAGTGTCAGCACCATCCACCAAAAACTTGAAAATAACCGAAGAAGACTTGGAACAAAGATGTTATTACTCAAGCAACTTGAAAGTCAATCAGACATCAGAATTCTAGTGCGTGATTCAAACAATATGGCTGCATTGAAAGAGCATAGACTATTAATCCCTGACACTATACAAAGTATGCCTACTTTCCCAATTTTCTAAACAATCCAGAATGTGAGAACCAGGAAGGTGGCGTGATTAACTATCACACATTTATTTTTCTATACTTCTCACGCAAGAGAGGGACATGTACAACTTTATAATCACGAAATTGTTTGTCAAACAAGAGTCCTATTTTTGGTCAAAACAAAGGAGGACACTGTTAGCATGCTTTTCCCAAAGCCAAATATTATTTCTTCTAAGTTAAGGAACCGCGAAAAGAAAACATCACACAGACAAATCATCATCTTTCATTTTTATCCCCAAAAAATGAAAAAAGGATTCTAAAAAAATAAGATACATACTCAGTTAACAGAAACTGTTTGAATATAGCTCTGACAAGGTCAAGACCCTGCCGAACTCTTCGTAGACTGCGTGAAAGGCTTCCATGTGATTTCACCGTCTCATTTGCAACGTCAAGGTCAATTATAGCCCGTAAAGTGTCATATGTCTTTGATGCATCCATGAGCGCATGAAGCTGGACGTATCCACCATATCATAAAAAGCAGTGTTAATACTGATAGCACTGAAGCAAATATGCGCAATATGACAAGTGAACATCCAGGATGAAGTGTCAATTACCATGATAACAGATACATATAAACGTTAATAAAACTAAGTAAACAGGTATTAAAAAAAACTAAGTAAATACTAAACAGGAGATATGCTTTAAGTATAACATAACTAGAGCCTTGTGAAAACTTCGAAATAAAAAAAATAAAAAAATAAAAAAAATCCGTGTAAGAGCTCAAAAGGGATCTAAATTCTTGATATATCCACTTCCTAAAAGTGCATGTGTTGATAAACTACATATCGTGCATACATTGGAACATTGGACTTTCTCGGTCAGGTGCATAATAATCAATTGCATTTCATAGCAAACAAAGAAGCCACAACAAGCAACATCCCGATACAGCCATAAAGGTATTGGATACATAATTTGAGTTCCAAAAAAGACTTAAATTTCCATTACGAAAAGAAACTTTATTGCAACATAACTTAAAAGACAGATAGGCCTCGACATAATGTACTGATTCGAAGTTAAAAAATAAAAAATAAAAATTCCTACCACATTTGGCACAATTTCTATATCATTCATAAATTAACAGAACATGGTAAAAATGAAAAAAGAAAAGGCAAGAGAAAAATCTTGCAAGCTCGCAATCATAATCCATAATCCAATGTCGGTAAACTACATTCAAACCTTTCGTCACAAACACAAACAAGAACGTCAAACATAATCAAGAAGTGTAATTGAAAGGCCAGAAAAGCAAATCGAACCTTGGAAACGTACTCTGATTCAGCGAATTTGAAAACGAGGCCAAGGGAATGAAAGAGAACAGAGACGTGGGAGCAAGCATGGCAAAATTTGTCGAGGCGAAGCTCTTGTTGCTTTGTGTTCCCATTATTCTCAGCGCCATTGACGAATTTGGCAAGGTCCTCGAAGGCCTCGGCTATGGCGGAAAGAGGTGTGACCGCCATCGTCGAAGGCAGTTGTAAATACAAGCCTTCGCTATGAACAATCGGTGGGATTTGCGATTGGGATTCCGCTTCTGGTAGATAGAAAAATCTGAAGAATCGTTGAAATTGGAAACGTCAAAAGAGAAATGTCGTTGAAGTTGGAGACGTCAAAAGAGAAATGGAACAAGTTAACTTTCAATTCTTTGGTGCCTTTTCGTGTTTCTTCTTAGAAATTGTGGGGGGGAAGAGAATCGTCAACCGCTAGTCCTTTACGCAGGTTCTCGGTTCGCGCCATTTCAACATGAACGTTACTTATATTGGGCCCTATCCCTATTCTTCATTATTGGGCTTAGCCCAGTTATGGTACACAAATTCCCATGTCCAATCCAGTTTGGGCTGGCCCATTTTATCAAGTTGTCTACAAGATATATATATATATATATATATATATATATATATATATATATATATATATATATATATATATATTTATTTATTTATTTATTTGCGAAAAAATAATACTACTTTCAGATGAGTCCGCATTACATGTACATCTTTTATTTGCTTGTTATATGCCCATCCCTATATTAGAGGGATGAGTATATTTTTTTTTAAATTTTTTTATATACTGTATTTATTTATATTTAAATTATATGTTGCTTTCTGAAATGTTTTTTCACTAAATATCTTAAATTAATTAGTTTCCATGACACTGGTGTTACAGATAAATATTACTGAATGCAGGACTGGAAACTAATTAATTTAAAATACTGGGTGAAAAAAACATTTCAAAAAGCATCATATAATTTAAAATATAAATAAATACAGTATATAAAAAATTTTAAAAAAATATGCTCATCCCGAGGGATGGGCACATAACAAGCACATAAAAGATGTGCATGTAAGATGTGCATGTAACGTGAACCCCTTTCAGATCTCAATATAAAATCAAATCCACTATGTAGTTAAAAAACGTGGATATTATATTATGAAGGAAAATAAGGAGAGGAAAGAAACTTACGCAGGCAGGGTGGATCCATGTTCGTATTGAAGTTCCAATGTTCCATAACTTGAACAAGTTGATGTTGACACAATTATAATTATCAGAGTATAAATAGGCTCATCCTATTTATAAGGATTTAGGGAGACCACTAATTATGAAGCTATATGCATTACTAATTGCCCTCTAAGTAATAATCAAGAAATTAGTATTTGATTATATTTTTAAATATACAATCACTTGTTTCTAATTAATAAATCTATAATTAATGCTGATTTGTTTCTTATTTAATAAACATATTTTTTTTCCAAATCAAATAATCCGACTTATGAAGGTAGACCTGTATTAAAATTCAATATATTAAGTACATGAGGTAGACATAAGAAGTATTTTCCATGTCCCTTTTAAAAAATCCTTTTATATATATATATATTATAAAAGACTACTACGTCCATTTTTTTTTTAATAACGAATATGGAATGTTTAACTTTCTACATATGTTTCTATGAAAACAATCGAAAGTGAAGTTATTTTTAACACACACACACACACACACAGATAAAGTTATTTTCTACCCAAAAATTAACCTGTACATATAAAGGGAACGCAATCAAACAAGTATATATACATCCAGCATTACATAAATAAAAGCAATATAAGATGGAGCACTTCATAAACAAATAATCAAGTGTACGTCCACAACTTTTCTTAACCACTGCTCTCCAAAAGCAAGCTTTTTAGTCTACTAGGTCTAGATATTACTAATCTCTTCGATTTTGTAGGGGTGATAATACAAAGGAGTTTTGGGCTTTAATTTTAACGTCCAGCAAATGTTTTCTGTTTTACCATTCATATGTGTTAACTCTATGATTAAATATATTTTTACCAAATAATTATATTTATACTTTTGTTAGGTTAAAATGGGTCAACAGCCAAATAATATATTTATCACCTGATATTTAGGGGAATCACTTTCGGTGCCTAACCAAAGGATAGGCACCATCAACCTATCCGATCTGGACGGTCCAGATTTTATATATTTTTTTTCTTTTTATTTTTTAATTTTTTTAAAATGGATAGAGAATCTAAAATAAAAATAATTTTTTAATTAATATTTTTTCAAAAAAAATTTTCATTTAAAAAACATATTTTAAAAAATATGAAATCTGGATGGGTTGATGATGCCTATCCAAAAGTGTTCCATATTTAGGATCAAATGTGGCTTTAAAACTCTGTCCTAGCTATAATTGTAACAGACAGAAAATAAATACGCAAATCTAACAGACAAGCCTATAATGGAAGAAATCACAGGAAGATACGATGCTTTTGGAAATCTGCCCATAAAGTAGTTCCATTCCATATATCCTTTTCTTATTAATTTAATAATAGAAATACATAGCAACATACAATATGCTAATAATATATATAACTGCCATATTATATTATACTTATGGCTCTTAGCTAACTATACATGCAGCCTCAACTAAAATAACCGTGCAAGCTAGACCTTACTTGCAAGCTCAACTTCTTCTCGTTCTGCCCTCTCATCTGAACTGCTGTTATCGCTCTTACTGTGAACTTGGATAGGTTTATAAGTATAGCGTTTAGCGCACCACAAGTAGAAGATAAGATTAATAAGTTGGAGTAATGTAATGAGCCAGTAAAAATACTCTAACTTGCCCTTGTTTAGGTTGTTATCGGGAAGCCAGTTAGAGCCATCGGGCCGTCGAGTGAACTTGTGAATCAACGTAACCAGCAGTGTGCTCATGTAGTTTCCGACGGAGACAACGGCCCAGAACAGAGCCATGGCGGTGCTCCTCATGCTCTCCGGCGACTGATCATAAAAGAACTCCATATGCCCAATGGACATGAACGCCTCCGCCACGCCATGAAGGCAGTACTGAGGCAGCAACCAGAACACCGATATGGGGATCGTCGCCTGAGAATGATCGGTGAGGCCGTGGGTGAAGGCGGCTTTCTTGCGCTTGATCTCAACAAAGCCGGCGACGAGGGTGGCGAAGGTGGAGATGACGAAGCCAATTCCCATGCGGTGGAGGAAGGAGATGCCGCGGTCGAGGCCGGTGAAGCGGCGAGCGATCGGGATGAAGATGCGGTCGTAGAAGGCGGTGGTGGAGAGCATGGAGAGGATGGTGAAGACGGACATGGAGCCGGCGGGGATTTGGAAGGAGTGAGTGATATGGCGGTTCATGGTCTTGGCCTGTTGGAGAGAGAAGGTGCCTTGTTGGACATAAGCCGTTATGAGAATTACGCCTGAGGCCCATATGGGGCCCATTCTTATGAGGGACTTTAATTCTTCTACTCTGTGAACTGTGTTTAGCCTCCATGGGTCTGGGCTTTTCACGTTATCCTCTTCTGTTACAATTGCTGCCTTATCCAAGAACCTACATATTGATATTTCATTGTTAGAGAAAGCAAAAAGAATGTCTTTATCGTTCAAAATGGGCCTAGGCCCAATTATAGACTATTGGGCCCCAAATCTATATGAAAACAAGGTTTAAGGTTTAAGGGACATTTATACCCTGAAAGTTTTTCAATGGACAATTTTTGTCTTGATAATGTCAAAAAGGGTAATTTTGTTTGAACTGTTATTTTAGTTAATTTTGACTATTAGTTGATTAAATATATTGAGTAGACAGTTCACATATCACCCATATCATTTTTGTTAAAATGTAAATTTGCTTGGTAAGTTTTAAATTTAACTTTAAAAAAAGTTAAGTAGATGACATATAAACTTTTGAGACAAATTTGCAACTTAATAAAAATGATGTAGATGCTCAACATATTTGATCAATTAACGGTTAAAATTAATTGGGATGTTGGTCAGGGCAAAATTGTTCCTTTTTGACACTTCTGGAGTAAAATTACCCTTGAAAAACTTTCGAAATAAAATTTTCCCTCGAGTAGTCATAATAATTATTTTTTTTACTCCCTCACTCCTAACAGGGGACCTACAACCTCCTGTGTGAGAGAAAGTGTGAGATGCCAAGTGAACTACTATAAGTTGGTAGTTACAATATAGGTGTTATTTTTATGATTTGAGATAAATCAATTATTTAAATCTCATAAAGAACAAAGATCTAGACTCACTTAATCTGATCTTAACGATCCAAATAAAATATACCCATGTTGCACGTCTCTATAGACATATATAATGTTAAGCACCATATCCAACTTGAAAAAGGAGGTGGCAATGATAAGATTGAAAAAAGAGGTGTGGGGATGAACTGAAATGGAGAGAAAGCAAAAGCACATGAGACACGAGGCCCACCAATTTGTCCCATGTGGGCAGTGTCCTACCGGACCACCCAAGATTATGACTCACGACCTCATCATAACTAAATCGAACAATCAGGAATCTATTACCAAACAAAATATCAGTCAATAATTCACACATCAAAATTCAAATATATCCCTCTCTTTATAAATTTTGAGTTATCACTTATTTTATCGGAGAGAAAATTAAATCATTGGATCCCTATATTTTTCAATTGATTGTAATGCAGTCCCTAAAATTAATCTCTATAATTTTAACTCAACAGTAACTTATTTCTTAACATATAACTCAATATTTATAGTTTAACCATTTTAAAATATTAGTCCCTATGTTTTAGAAATCACAACTATATATACATATATAGAGAAATGCACACACACATATATGTATGTATGTATTATGAAACTTATAGACTAAAATTTTAACTTTTAAACGGTTAAAACTATAAGAACTAAATTATAGTGAGTGTCAAAACAATTTGGCTCAGTTGACACTAAGCATACCTTGAGAGTTAAAGTAAATAGATTGAATTTCAAAACAAGTTGCATTAAGTCAAAATTAATAACTGAGTTATAATCAAATCAAAGTTATAATGATTAAAAGATTTATTCTATTTTTTTTAAACCCTAAGGAGACTCAGTTTTCAAACTCTCTGCAAAAGAAAATTAAATAAACACTTACTTCATCTGCTCCGTATGTATAAGCTTCCCTCCCAAAGATATAGGCGCATCAAGTTCATCATTCTGATACAGCAATTTGGGATCAACCACACTCATCTTTCTCTTTCTAAAGGCAGCCACACCCACCTGGACCAGTCGGGTAAACGGGCTCCCGGCCGGGTCCAGATGCCGGTAAAGTGGGTACCCGGCCATGAAAGCAATAATTGAGATCAACATTGCAACAGTGGGGATCCCAAGACCCAAGCCCCACCCAATATTGTCTTGAATGTAGATAAGTAGTGTGACTGCCACCAGAATTGCTGCCCCCATCACGAAGTAGTACCAGTTGAAGTAGGTCCATGTCTTGGTGGACTGTTTTGGATCCGACTCGTCGAACTGCTCTGCCCCGAATGCGACCACGCAGGGTCGGATCCCGCCCGACCCGAGGGCGCCTAAAAGGAGTGACACATAGAGGATTGCTAGCTGTCCCCCATTAGCTTCTTGGCAGGGCTCTTCGCCTCTACATGGCGGGGGCCTTAGCTGTGGAAGTATGGCTGATATTGTCAACAGTATAAATCCCTGATGATTATCCGCATAGACAACAATTATTAGTTTCAAGAGTAACATATGTGTGTGTGTGTGAAATATTTATACTAAAACATGCATCTTTGAAATGCTAATTATTTAGGAGAATGCATATTACCATCGAAGTTGATTGCAATTTTGAAAGATGTATATATGAAATATTCATACTAAATCATGCATCTTTGAAATGCTAATTATTTACCATCGAAGTTGATTGCAATATTGAAAGAAATGTCTAGGGGAAATTGCATCTTCGTCATAAGTAAGAGAATTTACGATAAAATGATCCTTTAAAATCTCTAAATTACAGTGAAGTCCTGTTGAACTTTTTTTGCAATATTTTCCATATAGGAAAATAAATAAATGCTCCCATGTGACTGTGTTGACAAGTCTATGATGGGCCTGTTTTGATGAGTCCATGTATGTTTCGACAAGTCCATATGTTGACAAGTTTATGTGAATGTTTTAACAAATAAACATGTTTTGACAAGTTCATGTACATATGTTTACAAGTCCATAGGCCTCCATGTGACATTTTTATCTTTTTACATATGAAAAATTTTAAAATTTCAAACAACAACTTTGTCCTAATTTTCTTCACTTGGGACCTAAGTGCAATTTTCCCAAATTTCTATTAAATTTTAGGAAAACAAAGTAGTAGGAAAGCGTATTTCAAATTGTAATGAATTAACTTCTTTAAACTTGTAAGGTCATAATAAATTATATTCATGGCGCCTGATATTAGACATATGGCAACGGTAACACTCCCTACGCCTTTAAATATAAGCTTACTGACTTGAAATTAAAAAAAAAAAAGTTAAAATCAGTTGAGAGCAATAAATATGTACATTTTTCTAAGTATACACTTATTTGTAAAGATGATAAGTGAGAGACAATAAATGCAACAAATACTCAAAAGGTAAAATTGAAAAAAGAGAAACAAAACTGAAATAAATTAAAGCTTATATATTTTGGAACGAATGTATTCTCGGATTTAAAGCTTATGTAAATGAAGATGATGAAGAAGAAGATGAGAGAGAGAGAGAGAGAGAGAACAACTTACTAGTTGGTAGAAAATGGAAGCAAGAGAAATGGTCCAAAATTTTCCAGCAAAAGAGTCAGAGACGAATGCACCAAGAAGAGGGGTCAAGCTTGCAGTGCCACCAAAGTTAGTGAGAGTGTTGGCTGCTTTAGTGAGAGGCAAATGAAGCTGCCCTGTCAAGTAGCTTATCATGTTCGCATTGAATCCCACCACTGCCAGTTTCTCACAAACCTCATTTGCTAGCCATTTCAACGTACGTACACAACATAATCCATTAGTTCTTAATTCAAAAAACAACACATAAAGTTGTAAACAACATTATATATATATAAACCAATCTCGTAAACAAAAGATTCAATGATATACTCTTCCTTCTCCGAAGATAATAGCAGAACCCCAAAACTACCAGGGAAAGACGAGGAGAGAATCTTAAGCTCCTAATATATACTAAGACTCTCTTTAATTAAAACACAATATTGAAGAAGGGGATATATGTATGTATTACCGAAGATGAAGGGCATTGTGACGAGGCCTCCCTTTTTCCTTCTTTCATGGTTTCGGTTTTCTGTCTGCTCCATTCTCTCTCTCTCTCTCTCTCTCTCTCTCTGTGTTTCTGGGTTTCTGAGGAAGCTAAGCCAAGCCAGTACATAAAATGGCCTCAACGCCAGGTATTTATAGGCAAAACTTGGAATTCTGTAGACTTCATATACCAGTCACAAGCTTGCCCGGTTATGCCACACAAAAAGTAGGGATTTTCAATAATTGAGGCCTCTTGGGGTCTGGGTGGGTATATAATATATATATAAATTTTTCCCTAGAAAGATATATGAATTGGTTGCTTGAATTGGTTCATATATATTTTAAAATTTTTTAAGATCAAAAATATATCTGTTTGAAAATGACAATTTTTGGGCTTGTTTTGACACTTTGATGGAAGCTTTATTTTTTAAAAAATTATATAATATAATAATTTTTAGTATCAAAACCCATTCTAAATTGTGCATGAGTAAAAGATATAAAGTGAGCAAGTTACATGTCGTTCAACCTAATTTTATTTAAATCAATCATAGATTAACGTGGCTTTATAGGAAATAAAAAGCATTGTTCACTTGAAGAGATTTCATGCCAGAATAGACAAAATTTTATAAAGTATCAACCATTTTTTTTTTATAAAGAAAAATACAAGCTTGTGCCACGGATATGTAAGGTGTGTCATTAGACCACAAAGTTATTAAGTATTTCAAATTTTCTAGTTTTCTACTAAAAGAATAAGGAGTACACACGAAAATATGCATATAGACATTTTTATTATTTATAAATAATAAAGTATGAATTATTTTAATTAATTTCACTATCTGTAATGAACAAATTAAAGCTAGCCCACCATCGTATAACATATTTAATATATAATAATGCATCAAATGTACGAACAACTTGTCATTTTTCAATCTCCCACAATTGGTATACATAAAACGTCAAATTAAATTAGAAAGATGAATAGCTGCTATATGTTATATTAATTTTAAATATTTTTATGTTTCAATGTAATAACATGCACACCAAATTAAAGATATATATGAACTGGTAGGCCTTGTCATTATTTTTACTCTCACAGCTTGCATTATATAGAATGTCCATATTCGTGCTCCAAATATGGGGGTTAGGTCACAACTCAGAACTGTGCAATAATATTTTTTTATTTAGTTAAATAAGGTAGAGTAAATAAATAGTAACTTAACAAGAACATATCTTCAATAGTTTCTCCATCAAAATTTAAAATTAATTTCATTTTTTGGTCTACATATTTTATTTAAACAATGATTTAATATCATTATTTTAATAGATAAATAAATAAAAAAAATGAATTAAAAAATTTAAACTAAATAATAATTTGAATGGTTGAAATAAAATTTAAACTTTATATATATAATTCGAAGTTCATAAAAAAATTATCGTTGCCTTTGTATATAATATTTACATCTTTTTATTTGCCATCACACACTCACATCAAAGATGTACTATACGTATGTATCTTATACATTCGGTAAAAGTACGGAAAAAACCTTAATTAATTAATTAATTATTAAAATGGCACTGAGTCAAAAGTATTAACCCATTTACCCCCTGTAATCGATTACAGGGGGTCAGATCTTTTTTTTTTTTTTTTTTTTTTTTTTTTTTTTTCATTTTTTGCACTATATAATCGATTACGTTACTATTTAGTAATTGATTACATAAAATTGACACTGTGTAATTGATTACGATGAGTGGCGTAATCGATTATATAAAATCAAAAGGAAAATCTGGCAGTTATCACGTGATGTAATCGATTACGGCACAGGCTGTAATCGATTACGGCACAGGATGTAATCGATTACATTGCATGGTTTCAGTTTTTTAAAAGGCCCAAACCACCCGAAACCCTTCATTTTTGTTTCTCATACTCGATTAGCCTCCCCCATTCTCCTCCATTGACATTTTCGGCCACAAAGCTCCAGAATCAAGGCGTGGGTTGAGGAAAAATCAAAGATTTGCTCTCATTTATGGTGATTTCGGTAGGTTTTCGGTTCCTATTGCGGTTTTGTCCCTATTTTCTCTGTTTTTCTGAAGATATGGTGCACGTAATCGATTAGGGTTTGTTTTCTTTAGGTATGTAGTGTTTTGATCATTGATTTGAATTGTTTGTTGTTGTTTTTGAACAAGAAATAGATTAAATTGATGTTTTTTTGCGTTTCGGAAACAATGTGTGTATGTTTGCATGTGAAATTGATGTAAACAGTGGGATTGAAGCACAAATTACATGTTATTGTGTGTATGGATGTTGAAGATTATTGATTACGTGGAATTTGATTGTTGATTGTGCATTTTTCTTTCAATTACACTGTCTCTGTTGACCGATATTGATCATGGATTGTGATTATGCCATTAATCACATATTTGTTTCATGTTTGTTGATGGTTTATATTGTATCTTTGTAGGTATTTGTTATGATCATGCCTCCACGCAGATGAGTTGACCCTCAGAGCGAGAGACGTTCGAAGGCACGGATGGAGGGTGAGACATCCGGCTCTCAGGCACAGCCGGCAGATCTTCGATACAGAATTCTCCTGGGCAATAATGCAGCATCCCACAGATCCTTCATTAAGCACTTTGCGGGCAGACTCGTGATCAAGCCCAAGTCATTGGACATGTAGTTTTTTTTTTTTTACAGAGGAGGGATTTGATATAGTCCTACTGGTGGAGGCTTCGCATTTACGTGGCTTGGCGGAGTTCGTCAGTCCCTACTCAGAGGATATGGTTAGAGCCTTCTACCATAACCTCAGCTACATCAATGGAGTGATGAAGTCGCGCGTCTGCAGCATTGATATAGAGATGACTGCTCCAATATGGGCCCAGATGTTGGGATATGATTTTGATGGGGCGGGCACCATTCTGTATGATAGGGATACCAATGTCAACCTGCCTGGATATGACCGAGCCGCCGCTGTCAACGATATCAGGAGGCCTTTGGGTCAGAGAGCCCTTTTCAATGTGGGACAGCTGACTGTGGATGCACGGATCCTTTTCTATGTTCTGACCCATATTCTGTTCCCCTGGGCCTATAATCACTCCAGGGTGTTGGAGGTTGATATCCCGATCATGTGGGCCATACTTCACGCCAGGCTGGTGAACTGGAGACACTATGTTTGCTGGATGATGTCCAAGGTGAAGCAGAAGGAGAACGCCGCCCTCTCATCCGCCTACCTAGTCCACCATATATTGCTCTACTTCCATGTGCTGATGCAGTCGTTTGAGATGGTGGACTAGATGCATTGGAATGCTGTCTTCGGGAGGCATCTACTGGAGCAGTGCAAGATCATTCAGTATGATCAGGGTGTCTGGGTATGCACTGCCGCTGACGAGGACGATGCATCGCTCCTCCCCCCGTGGTTCATCCTAAGGTCCCTATGCCAGACGATGACGATGATGAGGATGAGGAGATGGTTGAGCCGGATGGTGAATTCCAGCTCCGTGACGTCATGTTGCAGATGAGGCAGATGGACCTTCGACAGAGACAGCGGTGGAGGAGCCACGTTGAGAAGGAGAACGAGCAGTGGCGGTGGATGCAGAGCCGGATGCACTGGCTGGAGGCCGGACTTTGGCAGTTACAGGACGAACAACACTAGTAGGCAACCGGAGAGGAGGACCAGGTGCCTGATGTCTCCGATGAGGAGGAGGAGGAGGATTTAGAGGAGGATGTAGATTAGATAGTTATGTTTTTTTTTTGTCGGACATGATATTTGTATTTGGATCTTGTAATTTTTTTTTAGACTTAGTGAAGTTGTACTGACTATGGCATTTATTTTAGTTATGAATGTTTATGCTTTTAGTTCATATGATTTGAGGTGATGAATTTTGCAAATGATATGTCGTAGGACGAAAAAACGGATATAGGGACATTGATGGACTAGGCATAGTGTAGACAGTTAATTGTTGGCAAAAAGTCTTTCCCCAAGTCACATTTGTAGGTAAAAAGAAGTTGGAAATCAGTTTCGTGATGCACCAATTCGAAATCTCTTCCTCATTGTGCTTCTGCAGCTGGTATAATCGATTACACCACGATTACACAATGCCAATTTTATGTAATCGATTACTAAACAGTAACGTAATCGATTACATAGTGCAAAAAATGAAAAAAAAGAGATCTGACTCCCTATAATCAATTACATAAGGCATGTAATCGATTACAAGGGGCAGATGGGTTAATACTTTTATCTTAGTGGCATTTTGTTTTGGTAATTAATTAATTAATTAAGGTTTTTTCCGTACTTTGGCCTATATATTCTCTTTAATTTGTATCATTTTCAACATTTGAGCCCGATCTTTTTAATTCTTCAAAACAGATATAAACAGAGATATCCATCGATCTCCTTGACTATTTTTTTTTAAAAATACATGATTGAATATTTTAAAACTATATATGATAAATATTACCCCCTCTCCAGGGTTAAGGGGGCAATTTTGTTTCAAAAATTGTCATCAAGGAACAATTTTATTTTGGAAGTGTTAAAAAGAGAGAAATGTTTTCTTGATCGCTATCTCAATTAATTTTTACTATTAGTTGTCTAAATATGCTGAGTTGATAGTTTATATATAATTTTTCTTAATATACAAATTTGTCCTAGAAGTTTTAAATATAACTTTAAAAACAAATGAAGTAGATGATACATTGATTTATGGGGGCAAGATTGCATATTAACAAAAATAAAATGGATAACACATGGTCAACTAAAGATTAAAATTAACTGTGATAATGATTATGACAAAATTACTCTTCAAAAAAACTTTAAAGAAAAATTGCTTATGGGTGATAATTAGGTAAAATTACCTCTAACCTTATATAAAAACAAATATCCTTCTATTGGAGATAATCTAGTTTGAGACACTGTTGGGCTAAAAATGTTAACACAAAATAATGAAAATTAAGTCTCTTTAACTCTGTTGTTATGTTTGCTCTAAAACCAATTGTTTACGCTTATTTTTGCATCTGGAAATGGTTAATTTTTCTAGGTGCTGATAACAAAATTTTTCATTACTAAATTTGCACATACCCTTAGTAAGAATGGATAGCGAAAAGACTATTTTGTCCCCACTAAAGTTAAAAATCTGATGTTGTGCAGGAGCCAGGAAGCAGTAATATTGGTGCCACCTAGGGAGGTCCCTTGCCGACAAAGGAGTAATGACCACATCTGATAGAGAATTTTTATGTCAAAAAGTGATTTTTTTTTTTCAACGTATACATTTTATCGAAATGAGATACAAAATAAAAATGTTTGATTTCTTTTATACCAGCAGTATATTAATTATTTATCCACATTTTGTTTAATCATTTACTCATTCGTACTTGTATTTCCCATTTATGTTTAAATTTCTTAAAACGTCACTGAATGTAACATTAAAAAAACAAAGGAAATTTTACCAAAAAAAAAACAAAGGAAATTAGGAAAGTGTTTCTTATTTTTATTTATTAATTAATTATCTTTTCATTTCTCTTATTAGTTATCAGTCTATTCCATGGTTATTAAAACTCTATGAATTTCGAGTAGTATGTAATAATTCGATTAAAAAACTTGTGAAAAAGATATGAGTCTAATTATGTATATTGTGATTCTAGTAGCGACACGAGCTGGAATCACAGGAATCACGTCATTATGTCAGCGATTCTTATGATTCTAGGTGAACTAGGCTGGGCACATATTAGGTTATGTAATATCTTAATTTTTATAATACATTTAAATATATATTTAGATAAATAATATCTATTGAAAATAGGTGAATATGAGGTCTCAAACACCTTATGTTGAATTTATTAGGACACTGTCTCCTAAGAATAAATAATTTACAAATAGGTCCCTGAAATATTTATGGGTTATAAAATACCCTGAAAATATTATAAAGAGACAAATAAATATTTATTTGAAATAGGGAAGAATATTGTCCTTAATTTAGGTAATTTATTAAATTATTACCTTGGAAAAATTAAAGGAGAAAAATCAAAAAGTATTAGGGGACCATATTGGACCCTATGATTTTTAATATTTTGCATAATGCATAAATTATCAATTTCAGTAAAATAGTTGTGAGAAAATAATTAATCTTAATTAAGAGAATTGTCAACAATTAGTAAGTGATTAAATAAGTAATTAATTGTTGATTGTTTAAACATGAATAAAAGGGAATATCCAAAGTTAATTATATGAAACCCATAATTTGATATTAATGACCAATGGGGGGGTCAAGGTTGGCATAAAGAGTATTGCTAATTAATTTAGCATAATTAAGAGGTATATTAAGTAAATTACAAATATCCTTAATAGAATAAGCTTGCACTAATTGAGATTAGTTGCACAATTCTTCAAGATGATTAGAGACAAACTAAAAGAGGGCTAATTATATTTAAAAATAATTAAGCCAAAGAGAATGAAATAATATCTTAAGTAATTAAGTCTAAATCTTCATATAATTGAGTTAGCTAATGACAAAATACAATTAAGGAGCATGTAAACACTTGATCAACATGATAATTAAGAATTGCTAATTAGTGTTGAAAAGTTAACAATGACACCTAAGTCTTGATTATGTCATCAAGATGACATCACAAGAGCACATGTGTATGTTGTGAGTGTGTGTGCGCCTAAGTGTTGTGCATGTGTGTGTGTAGTGGATGAAAGAGAAAAGATGAATCTTGAAAAGGGGGGAGGTGGCATTTTTTTGTAAGAGGTGTAAGGTCAAGATTTAAGCTTCCTAGTTAAGTTAAATCCAATGGTTAGAATGAAATTAAAGTTGCTAGATAGTTAACTCATGGTTGGCTATAAATAGGAGGCTTCATGCTTCATTTTTCTTCACACCAAATCACACTTCAAGAAAGGTGATTTCTAAGTAGGAGAGGGATGAGGAATCTTGAAGCAAAAAGGAGAGTCTTCAAGAGGTAAGTTCTAGCATTTAAATTTCTAGTTTTTAGTTTTTATAAGTTCTTAGTATAAATGTTAGTTTAATCTAGAAAATTAGAGAATAAATTCCTATACTTGTTTTTAGGCCTCATTGCATTGAAAAATGCTTGAAGAGGTAAAAACATGATAGGAAATGATGTTTGGAAGTCCTTAGATTAAATTTGTAAGAGTTGCAGAATTTTCGGTTCTTAAGTCCTTGTCAAGCAGTGAAAAAGATACTATGATTTTATGTAACAAATGAAGTTATAAAATCATGAAATTTTCCAGAAAGAAAGTAGACATGTAGGGCTTTCTAAACATATAAAATATGCAACATTTTGATCTCTGGTCAAGGAGATATGAATTTTTGAAGTTAAGCCATTTTTACTGGAATAAAATCTGGGCAACGTTAAGAAATGTAAAAACTGGTAATGACTCACTAATTCTGGGTGAAAATGAATATTTTTCCTCAAAAATAGATATCCTAAGGGTTCCGGGGAATTTTACGGATCCTCATTTTGATTTTTTTAGAATTAGTTATGATTTTTCAAAGTTACCGAAAAATCTGCCTAAAAAACTCTGCACTACGTTTTTAAATAAATGTAAGGGCAAAGTTGTAAATAACAAATTCACCAAGGGTAGATGGGTAAATAGAGGTGGAAGTATATCTTAGGTTATTATTCTAAGTGATATGGTGATATATTAGGATATCCGGGAGGTCCAGGGCCGGATCCAAAGGTCGGACGTTTGACATTTACCCGGTGAAAGGTACGGACGTGTACTGTAACTCTAACTCTTATGCTGCTTGTATGCTCTATATGTGATGTGATGATTCATATAGTCGTGGACAAGACTGGGTTTTGGGTCATGCACCGTGCTTAAGACTCTGTCTTAAGTCACTGTTTATACATTCAGCTATTATGTGAAAACGAGTTACGGTCTTGGTAATGCCGTATGGATGTTTTCCTAGCGCTGAGGACACGCTTCGGGGCGTGGCACTGGTTTATGTGCAAACTATGTGGACCTTACATGGGCTGTGTGCTATGTAGAGGTATTGTTGTGATATGAACTATGACATGTGTTGTGTGCTATGTATAGTTATATGCTGAATTGTAAATGAATATCTGTCATACATATACTGTTATACTTGAGCATAAAGTTAACCGTTACCTGAGGTCCAATGGGCATTGGACCTCAGTCTTAATGAATAGTACAGGGAAGAAACCGAGATAGAGAAGGTGTCGGTGGAAAGAGCCGTGAAGAGGTAGCGGTCGAAGATGAAGGTCGGTAGAAGTTATTAGGACTTAGTTTCTGGCACGGATTTAACAAAGTTATTTCGGACCATTTGGTGCTTAAACTAAGGAAGGTTTCATCGGTGGGTTGTCACAAGTCGCCATAAAGTTGGTGAGACTCCTATTAGATTGAACACCGACCTGGCCAAATTGTCTGATTAACTGATGTTAGGTTCCAAGCTATAGGTCTAATTTAAGACTTTCTTTATCAGAGAAATGTATTCAAATCTCTGTAAATTGTATCACATGAATATTCCTTCGGGATATTTAAAATATCAGCTTATGTCGGGGCATCATCATATGTCTGGGCATTTTATATCAGATACTCATTATCTGAATCTTGGCGCACGTTATCCATTTCCGCAGTACTCTGAGCTGTAGCATCTCAAGACTCTGTGATTTTCTTAAAACTAAGTGTCGACCGACACGATTTTCGAACCTGGAATTTGGGATGTTACAGGTTAGATCTGGCACGACCCAACTTTAGAAAACTTTTTGTTTTTTTAAAAGAAATTTTATCTAGATTTATTTAAGAATTTTCTTAAATATTGATGTATCTTGTGATTCTAGTAGCGATACAAGTTGGAATCATAGGAATCACATTACGTCAGCGATTCTTATGATTCTAGGTGAACCAAGTTGTATACATATTAGGTTAGATCTAGCGTGACTCAACTTTAGAGAACTTTTTGTTTTTCTTATTTTTAATTTATCCAGATTTATTTAAGAATTTTCTTTTACTTCTATAATTATCCCTAATTCTCTCTCACTTATGCCCAATCAAAGCCCTATTTTTTTATTTTCTTTTTCCTGGAGTGTTTATTTGTCTTTAAAATGCTAATATATATAAACATTTAATGTTCTTTTATGTGAAAATTACGTCAATATTATCTTTAAAATTGATCATAGATTTTACATTTCATGATATGTTTCGATTCAATATTAAATAAACTTTCCAATTTAATTACCATTCTATTTGGATTTGATAACCTTGGTCTCTTCAATCTGCAGCTTGCCAGAGACGAATTTCTATGCCCCGATATATATTGATATTAATGATGGCGAATAAACTCTTTGAAAATCAAACAAACTTTTTAAATTTTTGTTTACCTGAAAAGAAACTGAAGTGTGATAAGCTTCTTGTCACAATAAAATTGTAATATAAAGTTCAATAAGATAGTCTCCATCCCATTTTCGTTTTCGTGAGAAAGAAAAACTCCAAAACTACATGAGATCACTTGATTTTTTCTTTTTCCTTTTTAAATTTTCTTTGGCCACGATCATTACACACACACACATAGCCTTTAGACACCATAGACACTGAGAACACTATGCATGCACTTTTTTTTTTTTTTTAAAATAATAATTCCATGAATACGTACCAAGAGTGTAGGTGTGTGTGTAATTTTTTTTTGAAGTCGTTTTGATTATGACAGATTCAGAATCTTCTTTAGTCTTACCGATTTCTTTACCTTTTCAATCTTATTAATTTATTATTCTATTTCACCCTTCAATGTTTCAAAAGCTTTTGAACTACCTTTGTTAATTAATATAGTAATGAAAACGGGTAGCTTTGCTTACGGCGTTTTAATTTTTTTTATTCTCTTTCACCCTTCAATGTTTCAAAAGCTTTCGAATCACCTTTTTCAATTAATATAGTAATGAAAACAGGTAGCTTTCCTTACAGCGTTTTCTATTTTATTACTACATCCGATTTTAAATATAAGATATAGTTTATAATATAAATGACACTATATAAACTATATTTTATATTTAGGATCAGGAGTATCTTCTTACATGCATGAATTTGTGTGTGTGTGTGAGAGAGACATACGTAAATACAAAATTATGGGTAAGGTTATTATTATATTTTTTAATTTAGAATGCAATATGTGTATATACTCCTGATAAATACTACAGCTTTTGATAGCCATAACATTATTACAAAAAATGGAAGCTGTAGCGCTTTTTAACTGCTAGAAATATTAAAAAAAGAAGTGCCACTGATACCATTGCTACCAAAACAAGCTATAGCGCTTCCACAGCTTGTATTTATTTATATATTTTAAAGCAAGTAGAGGTGGGGTTAAAAATAAGTGGAGCACTATTTTAATTTAATATTTGTATTTATAATATGAAAAGACTAATGTGTCCTTGAGGAAAGAAACCCTAGCCATTGAAAAGGACCATAATCGTCAGCCACCAACAGGCCACCATGCCGGGATCCGTACACGCAGCGAAAGGATCTATCCAATAAAATTATATGAATCCCATAGAGAGGATCTATCAATGACGTTTAAATCGGGTTTATTAGGAACTGTACCTTTATGAACTCATGTGCGTGCTTTGTGAACTCGTAGGCTAACGTCTTCTTGTTCGATCAATTTCTAGGAGCCGACTCTATGAATCCACTCCCTCTACCGATATCCACACCAAACAGCACTCAAACATCGACGGCAATGTGCTAGCGCTTTTAAGCTTTGCGTCTTACGCCTTCTAGGGTTTCTTTTGCGGTTGTTCACTATCCATTAATATGACTAGATCATTATCTTATAGGGTTTCTAAAACCCTAAAGGCTCATCTTAAAATATTCAAAATTAAACTTAATGAATCTTGAAATTCAAATTTGGATTTAAAATAGGGTTAAGGTGTAAAAATGCACATGTGCTTTACCCTGAGGAGCGTCCAACACCAAGTGTTTTTTTTAGGTGCAAAAGTGCATATGTGGTTACAACTTGGGTGCAAAAAGACCATTTGACCGTTAGGTTTGACTTTGACCATTAAGTTTGACTTTTTTTGCTGATTGGGCGATGACGTGGTATTTTTGCATATGTGTTGGGCGCTTTTTTTTGCCAAACCACATGTGCATTTTTGCACTTTTTTCCAAACTACATTTGTATTTTTGCACCTTTGAAATGCCATGTCATTGCCCAGTTAGCAAAAAAAGTCAAACTTAATGGTCAAAGTCAAACTTAACGGTCAAATGGTATTTTTTAACCTAATTTGTAACTAAATGTGCACTTTTCCACCTAAAAAAAGTACTTGGTGTTGGGCAATTCTCAGTATAAAGCATATGTGCGTTTTTACACCTTAACCCTTTAAAATAATATTAATTAAATATGTCCAACATATATAATCTAATTGATTTATTTAGTCCAAATTAAAAGCCATCAGATTTAATTTATCTTTATAAATTAAATCTTGAGATATTATATCTATCTATTTAATTAAATTTGAGAAACAATATCTCAATTTAAATTAAATCTAAGATATGATATTTCTATTCAAAAATTAAATATGAGATATAATATCTTTATTTGTTTTAATTATTTAATTTATCAAATAAATTAAATACAAAACAAATATTATATAGTAATATTATAATCTATATTAAATAATATTAGTATATTATTTTCTAATATATATATCTTAGATTAAACATTACATTCATTAAGTCTTAGACATATTTAAGATTCAATGAATCTGAACATTATTGCTTGTGTTAAGCTATTCTTGTGTGCGACCCTACAGGCCCACATGATATTGGCAACGGACCAATTCATTACTAGCCCACAAGTTGCAAGCGGCCTCTAGCAAAACATTACGATTACCTGATTCATATAGGGATCGATGATATGATACAACCTATCATACAACCATTTCACGTCCCTTTTGTCACGTGATAATTTGGTCAAGGATGAAGTATAGATAATGTCAACCTCTTGTTTTTAACTATTACTTTCTTGATTCTTGAATAGTCTAACAATTGAAATGAAAATTCTTTTTCATCATAGTATGACCATACATTTCTCATACCCACTCATCGAGGGGCCCAATATTATCTCTCTACAAATGTGAGGGACAAATTCCATCTTGACCATTCACATTTCTTTGCATGAAAACCACTAATCCCGATCGAAGCCTTTATCATCACCCAGTCAAAAGTGACTTTTGATTAGGTCAAAGATTAGCGACTCTCATGTAGGAATCTATGATGATCTCAGGCCAAAGGGCATTGTGACGTGGTTATACATGAGAAAAGCTTAAGACTTAATTCATGCCGTTTTCTCATAATGGGTCGGTCCAGCACCTTGTACTCTTACAAGTGCCTATGACTTTGATTCATATCTCTATACCTCATCAAAGTTATACTGGTCTTATTTCATCTTCACTCCCGCATATATGATTGACAGGGACATTTAGGATAATCTTTATGATATATCCAAGGATACAATTATTATAATAAGCATGCAAATGATATGATAACTAAACAGAGAAATACTTTAAATAATGTTAATGTTTAAAATACAATGACTTGCCCCTAGGGCATAATTTCCAACACACCATAGGAACATCAAAAGTTGGAGAAGGCCGTAAACAAAAAAAAGCATGAGGGAGTTACAAATCAAAATCGTAGAAGAAGAACTATGTGGGCAACTCACTTCATATGTGTGAATAACGTGAAGGATGGGTAAGCATCAAGGACTGCCAATACAAAGAAGTTGACAATGTAAGATCTAAAGTTGTTTTGCTAACCTAGATATGAAATTGTTTGACGTAGGAGAAGGTTCGACACCATTTTGACTAGTAAAGAACTAGATCCATTAGAGAGATTTGATGAAGAAAAGTTCGCATTGTGTACCCTAATTGGAAGTTGGCTCCAAAGAAAATGAAGGAGATGATTTGACAACAAATTTTGGTATATAACTTTAGACATATATGCATTTGTATCTTTAATCAGATTGCTTCAAATATAATTATTTTCTCTTTTACCTTGCATTAAATGACAATCACTACAAGAAATTTGACCAACTACAGTGGTCATTCTGAGGCAGTTTAGGTGGAACCGCTGTAGAATGCTTCGGTCATTCAAGCGGTGGTGGGTCTTCAGCTGATCCTTTGTAGCCACTGGAGAATGCTTCGGTCCATTTGATTTCTACTATTTAAATGTTTTAGTCAGCCCACCAAAACGCATGTTTTTTCCCTCTAAATTTTCCCTCTAATTTACCACACGTCAGCAATCATTCATTCCTTTTATTTAGGTAAAAAAAATTTAACCTAACTCCTTCCCGTTGCTACCTGCTCTCTCTTCCTTTTACTGCTTTGCATCTCCTCTTGGTCCATGAAGCTATTCGTGTCCATTTGATTTCTACTTTTGCTTGGTCTATTCGTGTCCATTTGTGGTGGCGTGGGTGCATCACCATCTTCAGTGCATCAAGTATTTTGGTCTCTGCTTCTAATCCCTTACTACTGATTTTTTTTATTTGTAAATTTCTCCCTTATATTAGCTATTACGTTGCTTTGTGGTTGTGTGGGTTGTTCTTTGTTTATTCCCCATATTGTTGTGTCTGTTTTCTTTTTATTTGTGAAAGGAAAAAGGGGTTTCGAGTTCTATGTACTATGTAGTATATCCTTCTTATGCCTGTTATGGACTCATCGTTTCATATTTCAAATTAGATAAAACAGAGTAATACTGTGCCCTCATTTAATAGTCAGAAAGAAAATTTTCTTTTCACTCCGATTTAAAAAAGAATACTTCGTGGATAATTAAACTACAGTATATTAGGCAAAAAAAGTGGAAAGAAAAGTACAATAACATTATCGGAACTCGGTTGAAAAAGTATGAGGATTCTTGATCTTATTCTATTATTGTGGCTATGTTCCTTATGCTTGTAGGTTATAGTCTTATAGAGTCTTAGCTTACCTTGCATTGAAGCGTCTCAAGGGTTGAAAATAAAGCAAATTTCTGTATTTGAAATTAAAGTTTCTGTATTATATTATTAAAGATACCCCTTGAATGCCAGCATTTTAATGACATTGAGATGTCATAAAACAGATGGATCAATTTTTGTGGGGTCATATATATAATAGCGAAGCAACCACAAACTTTTAACAGTTTTTGATAATATCCTCTCCTTCTATTCGTACATCCTCGCTCCTCTCTTTATTTTTGAACCCTTTGATCAATCTGACACCACAGGTTATTTCTCCCTCAAAAGTTTTATATAGATGCTAGCTGGATTGACAAGGTTTTTTTTTTGGGTAAATAGATTGACAAGTTAATTCCCAAGGGCCCTACTATATATATACATTTGGGCTTCAAATTTCAAATGAATCTCTTTCAGTTTTAGTATTGAGCGATGATCTACAAATATGTTCTTCCTATTAACACTTGCGTTTAATAGCATATAGGCAGGACTCAAGGGTATCAAAAAATTGATGCATCTTGTTTCTTAGAGAGGTGAACTGGTGAGAACACTTGTCTTTGAGGTAAGAAAATGAACTCCATTCCTCATTGCGACTATCCCCACACATTCCTCACTCAACACTTCATAATTCCCTCTTCTCCAGTTTTATCTCTCGCAGCCACACCACCACCACAACTACTCCATTCTTCCTTCGATTTCTAATATAAAACATTTTTATCTAATTTAATTAGATTAAGAAGTTAGTTGAGTTAATTAATATGACATGCATTTTTTAAAACATCATAGAAATCTTCTTTAATTCTCTTGTTCTCTCTTATCCTTAATTGTTATTGAGAGAGCATCGATAAAGATAACTTAGGAAAAGAGTTAATTTGAATATATTGAGAAAGTTTGTTATGCTAATTATTTGTAATAAATATATGTTGATTTTTTTAAAATACCATAATCCATCATGACGCTACTTTTGATCTTTTTCAGATACTTTTGAATAACATTATCGGAATATAGCAAATTATATTAGATTTCTAGTTTTAATGGTTTGGTATTACCTTACTTACGTTCAAACTTCTTATTGGAATTGAAAATGAGTTCTTTATATGACTATCTTATTGAGGCTACATTTAACAACCATCGTCATCATCATAGTCCCAGATGGCTCACCTTAATTTGTAGCTAGGTGCCCTGTTCTTTGCTTTTCAAGGTTGTTTCATGCTAGTAATAATTTTTGTTTTTTTGGGTCAACTTGCTAGTAATAATCATTAACTGTGTACTGAATGTTTTATTGGAAAATCACACACACAAACATACTACCTATTCTTTTTCATAGTACAAGTGACATTTTATAAACAAAGATGTAGATAAGTATGAGTGCTATTTTAGGTAATGGAAGGGGTGGGAACTTCTTGATAAGGCAAAGAGAGAGACTTGTTTTGTTGTTTTTGTTTTTGTTTTTGAATTTGGGGGGGGGGGGATTGACCCGTGATATCGTAATTTCTTTATAATATCTATGTCATGAAGCTAGCAGGCCATTAGAGAAAGCTTGATATGAGATCATGAAATGAGGAAGCTAGGAAGGGTGTGATTGGATGGATTGCCACTAACACTACTCGTAATGGAAGTGAGAATACTGTGCCAGTGGATAGGATTGGAGTTTGGAGAGGCAATTTGGGAAATAAAGGGAAAAGCTTCCATTACGTTTAAGAATAGCATGACTCTCTTTAATTAATTAATAGTGGTTAACAGTAGAAGTCAGAACCACTATTAATTAATAATGTTTTGATAACACCTTATCAGGTGTTAAGCTCCTAGGCAATATAATTATGGAATGATATTATTTTGTGCATTGCGCTATTTACCTATTTGTATAAGCAACTAGAATAGGACAAAAATTTATGATTGAGAAAATCATTTAAATCCACTTTGCATGTCCTTATCCAGGAGTATTGAAAGCTATGGATAAGTCATGGATTAACATGCCACATAGTTCACAAGGGTATGTGCACGGAGTAAGGGGTTTTATTGAATTTGCTTTTCAATATAGTTCAGTTGAAGGGAAAATAATATGCCCTTGTCCTTGGTGTGGTTTTCAAAAGTGGCAAACACGAGATGATGTATTTGACCATTTAATTTTCAAGCAATTCCCTATAGGATACACTTTTTGGTCTTACCATGGAGAGACTACTGTTGTTGAGCCTATTAATGTTGTTGATAGAAACATTGAAAATGATGAAAATGTTGTACTAGATACTTGTGTTGATGAAGATCCAATCTTGAACATGATCAACGAAGCTTTTGGTAATGAAGCATACAATGTACGAAATGAAGAAAATGCATAAGGCGGACCATCAATACCAAACATTGATGAAATGGGGAGTGAAGCTAAAGACTTTTATAACTTAACAATGTACTGCATTTCCAATTTCTTATGATAAGTGGCCAGAAGTTCCACTATTTTATAAGACCTATGCTTGGACTCACTCCATTAAGGCGTTCACATTTAACAATTTTATTTTCATTTCTTATGTTGGCTTAATATTTAACTTTTGTGTTTTTATTATTGAAGTCAAAGTTCCAACTCCAAGAAATACATCAGAAATTTGTTTTTGAAAGTCTCGAAAAAAAATGGAGGGAACATAGGCTGAGACTATTTTATGAATGCTATGATTTTACATTGTCCTTAGAGGAGAACATAGAAAGGTTCCCTGAAGGCTTGTCAAGGGAGCAATGGGCAAGTTATTTGAAATATAGATTGGGTGAAAAGGCTCAGGTACACATTCAAAAACCATGAATTATATTGCAACATTATGCCATGACTAATCATGTTATTGCTCACAATACAACGGTACAGTGAAATAAATACAACAAATCGTGAGAAACAAACAGTTACACATACACTCGGGTCAAAGAGTGCAGCAAGGACGAAGAAAGATTTGGTAAGTGTTTAAAAATGTCTTACTGTTTCTATATTTGTAACACTTATTTTTTTTTTTGAAAAATTTACAGGAAGACAAAACTGGACAAGAAATTGGTAGAAGTGAATTCTTTGAAATTGCCCACAAGAAAAAGGATGGCACTTTTGTTAATGAAGAGGCTCGACGATTAAATGTATGTCAAATACCTATTGCTTGATGCTGAAACTTTATTTATTTACTTTCTTCTTTGCTATACATTATATTCATTGATAGTAGTAATAGTACTAAATTGGTAAATTACGAATGCCCATTTCATTTTAATTACAATGTTTTCTAGGAAGCAATATTAACTAGCAGTTTAAAGTAGTTTGGGTTGGGCAACAATACCTCTAACTAGTGTGTGTGTTTCGGCTGTTTTCTTGGCTGTCATTGTGCTCCTTGTTTTGCTTAACTGCCTGTGTATTTGCTGAAATATTTACGTATACACACACACACATTAAGTTATGGTTCATGGAATGAAAGAAAGATATGAAGAAAGAAAAGAGTTGTAGAGGTGTGTGTGGGCTTTTGAACTTAGTTTAAATATATATATACATATATACCTCGCGTGATCTATTAAGTGAATATATATATATATATATATATATATATATATATATATATATATATATATATATATATATTTGTTAATGTTGTAGATAGTTTCATGCTTAAGGGAAGAGAACCAGGTTGACCGAAGCATATATGTATATATATATAGAAGTAAATGGATGCATTAGGCGATCTACTACCTCTGTCAGCATCTTTTTATTCTTTTAGTTTATGTCTTATGTGTGGGAGTATTTAGATATATGAAAACAAAGGAGGGGGAGTCATCTTTATAACTTAGGATTAAAGGAGGCCTTAATTCATGTTTAATTTTCCAAGGCTTAACGTCTCATACTTGAGAGATTTCTCTTTCTCTCTTTTATTTCATGCCATGTGCATCGATCTCTTTTCTTTTTTCTTTTTCTTCAGTTGACTGCTTTAGATGCAATGTTAAGTAGAAGTGTATCATAGTAGGCTATTACTAGTATTTTTTAATATGCTTGATGGCCTTAATAGGATTTGATCCTCTGTGAGCCTATTCTAGGTGCCGAGTTTTATAGTTCTATTCTCTATTATATTTATGATGGCCTTTTACAGGAACTTTTGCAAGCACAATCTGATATATCAGGAGAAGACCGATTCATTGCAGTATTTGGCAAAGAGCATCCCGAGCGAGTACGTGGTATGGGAATGAGGGTTGTTCCATCTCAAATATTCAAACCTTCAAGTAGCTCTAGCACATCAAGTAATCATTCAGTAAAGGATTATGCTGCAATGCAATTAAAAATTAATAGTTTGGAAGAGAAAGTCCAATTTCTTCTCCAAAATTACAATGGTTCATTACCCTCTGGTTTTAGCTTGTCTGAGTTGGTAAGATTTTTCACTCAGCATTCTTATAAGTATTTGTACTTGGTTGATTGATTTTTGGAATGATAATGACTCTACTAGTTGCTTTGATAACTTGATTGTTTTGATTCTTTTGCTAGAATATTATTCCTTTAATTTGTGGAATATAATGCCTACAATGATATTGTCTAAACTGCCTGAATTAAGTACTTCATTGGTTTGATTGATTTTTGGAATATAATGCCTTTAATGATAATGATTGTACTGGCTGGATTGATTTACTGAACTGGTTAGATTGATATTGGAGAGTATTAGTAACCTTATGCTATTCCATTACGTAATACTTTTTAATTTGGGTTATTGTATTTGCAGTTACCTGGTGACTTGGATTCTCCGGGATGTAGGCCTTCCTCCTCTGCAAGTCATGATCCGCAACATGAAGGACCATATTCACCGCCACCTCCTCCACTTTAGTGATTTGGTCATTCACTAGTTACTCATTACAAACATCTTATTTTGAGAAAATTGATATTGTTGATGGGATCATTTCAGTTGTTATTTTGAACAATTTGTTAGTTGATAGGATCATTTCAGTTGTTATTTTAGACAATTTATTTTGTTGATGGGATCATTGCAATTGTATTTTTGAACGACATTGTTGATTTATATATTTGCTGTTAGTTCCAATTTTTTGGTAATTCAATGTAGCAGCTATAATTGCCACTTCTTTATATAATATGCTGGCTTTGACTTTTGTTCCAAATATTTTTTTTACAATAATACTGTATGTTACTTATGCAAGGTTTGTAAATAAAATTGTATAAAATTTAAAAAATGTCCATGGCGGTTCGGTTGGTAGTTTAAAATTGTCGTATGCACGTTCAATATTTTCTCACATTTCCCGCCTAAATTTGTGCCAAACAAACACCAGTGGTTCTTGCGGGGGTTCTTACGGGGGTTTTGAATTGTTACTGTGTACCATATATTTTGCGGGGGTCCATACGGGGGTTTGAACCGCCGTTGTTTACAATGTAATCTATGGGGGTTCACACAGGGGTTATGAACCGCTGTTGTATATCTTGTAATCAGCGGGGGTTTGCACGGGGGTTACAAACTGCTGCTGTTTGCCTATAATCTACGGGGGTTACAACCGCTGTACAAACCCGCAGGTTGAACTTACGGCAGTTATTTAGGTGGTCTTGAAAAACCGCCGTAGTATGACCTTACGGCGGAGTTAACCATAGCGGAATTTAAACCACCGCGTGTTGCAATTAACGGGGGTTCAAACCGCCGCTGGTTGACCACTTTAACCGCCGTTAAATGCAGTTTATCTTGTAGTGAATGTCCAAGATAACAAGGAGATGAACAAACACTAGATATGGGAAGTTTGTCTATGATGGGAAGATTTCAAGGACAAGCTCTCCTAAAAGTATATTCGAGGGGCATGAAGGGATGATGATCCATGTTAAGGATATTTGTATATTTCTCTAAAAGATTAGAGGTTGTTCGTGGCATCATGACAAGATCCTTAATTTCTTGTAAAATTTCTTTCATCTTATTTTTTATTTGAATCTACTTGACATCATTGACTTGGTTTTCTTTGTTTTCATTTTACAGAAAGTAAGTGAAACAAATAAAGAGAGGCAAGCAGGAAATTATTATAAGCATTACCTATCTCATGGTGGTTATCAAAAGCTTAAATAGAGATGATTGAAGAAGAGTTGGAGAAAATGAAGGAAACTGCCAAATCAGATCTTGACATTATTGTTTAGGCCCCAAATCCTCCTTCACGTCACAAAAAATGGAAAGTTGGGAGGCTTAAGGGTGACAAATAAATAAATCCAGTATTTGTTGAGGTTGCTATAAATACAGTAAGTAGTTTAAATAAAAAGTATTTAATTTTGAAATTATTTCATATTAGAAGTGTTTAATTTTCATTTATGATAAGTTGTGTGACACAAGATAAACTTGAAGAGCATAGGAGCCAATGTTCATTTACTCCAAGTGAACAGATGGACATCTTATCAATGGTGATTGGGGAGGCAGATCACCCCGGTCGTGTTAGAGGGGGGCTAAGAGGAGTTGGTGTCGCAACATATTTTGGATGAGCTTCACAATATTTGTCACAAGGCGAACCCAGTAGGGAGCTTGTGGCCAAAGTTCGAAAGGAAGTCCAGTAAGAGCTCGAAGTGCAACTTTGGGAATCACTTTGACAAGAGCTCTTGAATGAGCTATGTAGTTAAGTGAGATCTAGCATTTAACCGAAGAAGGAAAATGAGGAACGTATAACCCAAGAATCCCTGGTCTTCCCTAGTACTAAAGGAAGTTATAACCCATTGGAGGTACCACTTTGCGAACCTTCTCTCACTTTGGAGGTTGGAGAACCTTGCACTTTCTATTTGGATGTCCCACTGCTATGTCTTGTTGCCGATGCTCTTATTCACACATTAGCTACCACCCAACATCATAAGCAAATTCCAGACGATTAACATAGGTTACTATGACGTGTGGAATAAGCTATAGATGTCCTGGATCTTGATGAAGAGGATGCCACACTAGGTCAGGCACTAGGATTGTTCGTCCTTATTTACATGGCAGCAATACCTCTAATGGTAGGAAATAATATACTATTACTTGAATTTTCTTGGAAACCTACTCATAATTTGTATTTCATATTTTAATAGGATAAACAAAATGTGACAAAATTTCAATTTTTAGCACAACTACAACAACTCCACAAGGACATTGTCCAGATCACCATACGAATGCCTTATAGGATTGTTGGCGAAAGAGTGTTGTATCCCTTTACAATTGATAGGAAAAATGTTGGGGAGTTTATAAATTTGGAAGAGCTAGATATAGGATGGTTAAACTTGCAATCATGTAATTTTTTTTCGCCCTTAAATTAATGCAATGATTTTTTTGTTTTATATATTCAACAATTTGTTTATCATTTTAATTCTATCACAGTTTCTTCCACAACATATGTGTCAATTTGGGAAGAAATGGTTTATATGGATTCTTATGTCTCATAAATACAACAAAGAAGAATAATAAGTTGAAACTAAGGACGATTTATGTGGACTACACAATGTGAGAAACAAAATTGCCTTGTTATCTAGCACCAATTCTTGAAGGGTACCTATTTTAGTTTTGTCTATTTAAGACGTTTAAGAATAAATTGCTTTCTTATCTTAACTTCATTTTAATCTGTATATGTTGTTGTAGTTATATTGGACTCTGTGTGTTGTTTCTCTTGTCATGAATACCCTTTATTGGTTTGATTCCTTGAGTCACAAGCCAAACGAAGAAATGAAATCCATCTTCAGCATGTAAGTTAATTTTTTTTGGAAATCATTGATTCTTGACTTAAATAAATTGTTGTAATGTCTGTTGATTTTCATTTTAGTGATAGTGCACAAGACATATAGACTGCTTGGTGGGACACAAGGGGGTAAAAGTAGAGAACTGAAGTGGTTTTATCCCAATGTAAGTAGTATTAATTCAAGTTTTTTAATGGGTTAAGGTGCAAATTGGCCAACGAACTATTACCTGAGGAGCATCTGGCACAAAAAAGTATTGAGGGTACCTTAATTATCAATGAACAATTTAAAAGTGAAAAAAAACACAAAAAGTGAAAAAAACACAATGCCGTTAAACTACCCCTATCATTGTCTTAGTGTCTCCCTCTCGTTTTTGTCTTCCATTGACTGTCACAGTGTCGACGATGTCAGCGTCTCCAAAGCTTCCATTGTTGCTGGGTGTTCCACTCACCTTCTTGAACTCATCAAGGTCCACATGCAGCTTCAAGGCGAAAATCATGCACCAAAAACCAAATCCAGCAATCTACAGCCTCCGACCAACACTCACCTTACACCCTGGTTCCGTCCCTTCGATGCCACAGGCAGCAGTCACCATTGCGACGATGCTTGCTTGCATGGGTCCCATCTCTGTAGGAGTTTTCCTTATCCAACAAGAAGGCATAAATGCTCTTTTCTCCAGCGTCTCTGCCACTATCCTCCACCAGTGCCCAATATTTTAACGTAATTGTGATAATTGCTATTTTTGTGATTGTTATTTGGTATTTTTTTTTCATTTTTTAATTGTTCATTGATAATTAAGGTACCCTCCATACTTTTTTGTGTCAAATGCTCCTTGGGTAATAGTTCATTGGTCAATTTGCACCTTAACCCTTTTTTTTAATTGACAATGGCTTTAGATATGCCTTTATTCATTTTAACTATTTGCTTTTGATTTATAGTGCCCTTGACAACCAGGGAGTACTGAATGCGGATACTGTGTTATACTTTATATGTATAACATTATTCAAAGCAGAGTTACTACAGATTTTGAACAAGTAATCACTCATTTATTCTCAAATGATAATATTTTTGGTGTTGTACTTGAATTGTTTATTAATTCATTCACTTGATTGATTTATCTTATCTTATTTTCCAATTTACAGATCTTTGGTAATGATGAAGCCTATTGCTCAGAGGAAGAAAATAATTTGATCCAAGACCTTTTGACCGGACATCTTTTTCAACACATAGATGAATACAATTTACTTGTATATTACTTAGTAGTTGTATAGATAACTTTTTGACACTTTGTTGTAATTATTGTACATAGTAGTAGTAGTTAAAACTTTGATTAGCTAGAGTTGGATGTTTCTTTACTATAACAACATTTTGGTTTATAATAATTTGTTTGATGATGTTATTGTAGGTTTACTTGCTTGGCAGTGAAAAATATGAAGAATTGTTTCTTTTTTTAAAAAAATCAACATCCTTGCTACAAAAATGGATGCTGTAAGTGCAAAGTAGGTAGCACTTACGACGTCCCTTCTACAAAAAGAGACTCCTTTAATACTTACAACGTCCCTTTTTTAGTGGACATTGTTCCGAAGTTTTACTAAGAGCCCGTTTGGATATAGCTTCTGGAAAATGATTTTGAGGATTTACGAGGTAAAAATAGCTTTTGAAAAATGGTTTTTGTGATTTACGAGGCAAAAATGATTTTTGGAAAATAGCTTTTGGAGAATAGTTTTTGGAAAAAAAATGATAGTGTTTGGATAACTTCAAAACCTAAGTTTTGACAAAAGTTTGCCAAACACCCCAAAATTATCCAAAAACTATTATACATCAAAACTTAGGTTTCAACAAAAGTTTGTCAAACATCTCTATTTTTTCCAAAAGATATTCTGCAACAAAATCTAAGTTTTCTCATAAACTTACCAAATACCCCTATTTTTTATAAAAGCTATTCTAAATCAAAATTTAGGTTTTAAACCCCAAAACCTAGGTTTTGTTAAAATCTATTTTTTTTAGCTTTCCAAAATCTAGGTTTTGTCAAAAACGATTTTTTAGCTTTCTCTCTCTCTCCTTTGCCATCATCAGTATTTTTTTAGTATCATTCAATATCCTTAAGATATTTTTTTAGTCCCTTTTAATATTTTTAATACCATAGAATAATTTTTTAAGATCATGAAATATTTCAGAGTACTGACTTGTGCTGAAAAAATACTACATGATCTTGAAAATGTATTTTATGATATTGAAAAAATATTTAGGGTACTGAAAGATACTAAAAAATATCTTAAGGATACTGACTAGTACTGAAAAAATACTGATGATGATAGAGGAGAGAGAAAAAGCTTAAAGAAATAGTTTTTTTTTATAAAACCTAGGTAGGTTTTGATGTAGAATAGCTTCTGGAAAAAATAAGGGTGTTTGGTAAGCTTATGACAAAACCTAAGTTTTGATGCAGAATAGCTTTTTTAAAAAAAGAGGGGTGTTTGGCAAACTTAGTACAAAACCTAGATTTTGACTCCAAAACCTAGGTTTGTAAGTTTGCCAAACAAGTTCTAAGTTGCTCACATAGACATCCTTTTGTAAAGAGAAACAGAAAGGTCCTAAAAATGATGTTAAAAGGGTTTTTTGTAGTAGTGAATCCAAGCACATTACTCCCTTCGATGCTTATTAAAAGATATATTCACCTAATCTGATTAGATTAAGAAAGTTTGTTAAGTTAGTTAATATGACATGTATTTTTTAAAACAGCATAGTCATCTTCCTTTATTCTCTTATTCTCTCCTCCTTTTTTATTATTTGGGAAGCATTAATAATGGTAAATTATAACAATATTGACAAATATAAAAATTGTATCTTATATTTATATAGAATCAAAATCTCAACTTCTCAAATAGGTCATAATTAAGTACACAAGGGAGTATAAAAAGTGCTAAAGACAAGTTCAACTTTCTCATATTTGTAGGGAGACTTATAAATATGTCCCAAACAAAAAAAAAAGTAATTATTTTCTCTCATTCTTATTATTACCAAGTCAAACTTTTGTATTTACAATCGGTAGTTTGGAGATTTTCTCAACCATTGGGGTAACATTTTGTAATTCTCCCATTTTTAATTTGGAGAGGATATTTTGATTAAAAATTTCTAATAATAAAATTTGTTGGTGTCAACGTGGCAAAACCTAAATAGGTAGCCTGAAAAGCTGACCAATCAGCTTGTGTAATTTGCAAATAAAAAGGAAATAGAAGAGTGGAAAACAAAGACGATCAAATTAGTGGCCAGAAGCAAACAAAGGCTACAAAGTTGGACCAAGCAGATCAATTTGATAAAAGGCACTCTTTCTTTGTGGACTTTGACGCCAACAATGACGCAAGCAAAGATAACGATATTACTTTTTTTTGGGCAAACCAAGATAACAATATTTCGTTTCTTATATAAAAGTTAGTCCATGTGTTACATTAGATTTATTCCAAAATATGGTATTTCAATCCATATCATCTCCTATAATTAAGTATCCCTTCATTAATTTATTTAACTTATAAACTGATATATGATATAATGTTATTTTAAAAAATATATTTTAAGAAGATTGTGTCATATTTATTCGAATTAAACAATTTATTTTATTTTCTTAATTTATCTAAATTGGTTAAGTAGCTTTTAAAGAAATTGTTAAAATTATACACAATCTTTAGTCATAAATCATTTTAGTGTAAAATATTACTTTACATAGTCTAACTTATTCTCATTTAGTACAATAGTTTAGAGAAAAAAACAATAAACCAAATATTAGAACTCTAGAACAATAACATATTTGAAACAACAAACAAGATCAAAAACCTAAAATAAAAGAATTGGCAAGGATAGGGGGAGTATTTAAAAATAATAATGTATTTACTACGTCTCAAATTTAATATGTAATATCAAAGATTCTTTTGCCCATATATGTGTGTGTGGAATTCAAACACAAATTAAATAGCCGCCCATGCCATTTGAAGTTCTTTTTATAGGCACATGTATCCTTATATTGAAAACAATCATATTCAAAGTATTATCATATACTAAATGTGAGAATCTCTTTTAATGAGGATTTGAACCTCGAATTGTTGTTATTAATTAGGGACTATTCTCTTCGACTTAGCCTGCTGGTAGATCATATTGGAAGTTGAACAAGAGAGTAATGTTAACAAATGTGATTAATAAATGATTACAATCTCTGAAAAAAAGAAGATCAAATGATTAAAAATTATCTTTGATACTCTTTGTTATTATCAAAATGATAAGTCATGATTACTTTTTATATATTTTTAATGATTTGGTGAAATGAAGATATAAAAATTTTAAAATATTATCCTGGTATATCAAACTACTTTCAGTTTAGTATCTCTATACTTTTTCAAATATCAATCAAATTAAACACAGTAAAATTCTTAAGTTTCATATGTGCACCGCACTATCCATGTATATAAGGCTAACAGTCGGTGATGACTAAACCACGTGTTTTTAACGTTTTATGTAGTTTGTGGTTATTGCATTAATGATTTGGTGATTTCAGTTTAATAATTTAAAGAAAAATTTAGAATCTAATACTTAATTAGAAAGTATTGTTCATCAGTCTTTCATCTGCTCTTTTTTTTTTTCCTGATAATTAAATTTGGGTGAAATTGCTCATTTTTATCATTTTTGGACAACATTATATTGAGCTAAAAAGATCTTATGGATACTCACTACTCCTTTGTTAATACTTTTGCCACAAAAATGGTTTTTTAACCCAAAGGATAAGAAAGAAGGTTCATACTCACGTGGAATCATATGTAGCATGCATATGGTCCGACATGTTGGGTCATCCATTTGAACTACTAGTGGAGTAGTGTGATATCGCTACTTTCTTAACATTTTTAGGGCGACATTAAAAAAAAAAAAACAAAAACAAAACTTCCAGTCACCACTACTCCATTGTGAATACTTCTGGGCAAAAAATGACCTTTAACCCTATTTACTTTTCATGTAGAGTTAAGGCTTATATTTTCAGTAGCGACTTTTGTCGCTGCTGAAAGTCAATTTTTTTTTTTTTTTTTTTTTTTTTTATTTATAGTGACATCTAATTTTGTGTGCTTTTAAATATGATTAATTGAATAAAATTGATATTTGAGTTTTTTTTTTTGTCTCTCTTTCAAATTTCTCTTCTCCCTCTATTTGTCCGGTATCTTCCTCCTTACTGTTCTACCTCTTCTGTTCTCTTCTCTCCCCTTTTCACCCTCTTTATATCATGCCTATATATAATTCAAATAGAACTACTATACATCCATTTTTTTTTTTTATCAGCTTAACGTAAGAATGACCCAAGTCATGCCAGCAACATTAGTGAAATATGACATGTGAATTTCGTCATTACAAAAATTTAAAAAAACACACAACACACACTTGTAAATCTCTTTCAAAAGGGGTCATTATTTTGAGAGCCGCATGTGAATAAACTGACCGCTTTTGCGGTAGTGGGGTTGGCTAGGTGGGTCCAATAGAACGACCGACTGGACCAAAGTGATGGTCCTTTGAATGCAACCTAGAGAAAGAAATAAACCACCCAACAACAAGACCTAAAACCTACTAATATATTTAGTTATATATACAACATATGGTCATGCACAGGTCTCTGCTATGTCATGATTTAATTTCTTTGGATCCTACGTATATTATCGATCATCGTACCGATATGGTTTGGGACCAGAGACCTTCCACAAGTTGTGGCGGCACCATCTTATGGCTCCTAAGGTGTTTTAGGTTACTTTCTCTCTGAAATATTAATAATAATGCGAATGTGGTTTTGAATCAGTTCAACTTCAAGCATGCATGAGTGCTCGTACACTAGTGGGGACGCTTTTGATTTGCTCATTGAGACAGAGTATTTGATTTGGAGACGTAACTGATGGAAAAGTGAAAGGAGTATATATATACAAGACTTAAATCACTAGACAATTAACGTGATATCTTCGTTGTGTGGTTTTTCTCTGTCATGTTGAGCTAAATGATTACACACACATGCACACATTAATTTTCTGGTTCTGTGGAGTTAATTATACAAGATTATTATATGCTCTCTCCTATATCCCTCCTATATTTATTTAATTGAATTAGATTAAGAAAGTTAGTGAAGTTGCTTGATATGACATGTTTTTTTTTTTTTTTCTAAAATACCTTATATCATTTTCTTTACTTCATTTTATCTCTCATTTATTTAATTATTGTTGAGTGAGTATCAATATATAAATTAGAAAAAGATTGACAAGTATAGAAAATAAATCTTACACTTAAGACCAAGGTCAACTCCCCAATTAGATTCTACTTTAAGAATATGAGAGAATAATTATTACCCCCTTTAGTTCTTAATATAAAATAGGAAGTTAATCTTAATTCTAAATATTATACATAGTTTTCATATTTGTTAATATTTTTCTAATTTACCCCTATTGATATTGCCTCAACAACAATTAATGAGAAGAGATAGAACTAAATAAGATGACTATGACGTTTTAAAAAATATACGTCATAGTAATAAAATTAACTAATTTCTTTAATTTAATTAAATTAAGTAATTAAATACGTGTTATATTACGAATCAAATGAGTATTGTTTAAGGACCATTGTTTGAGTTGTCACGTGTCGGATAGCCAGCTAGGTCGGATTTCAGAGATTTAGAAAGTGGAAGACGAAGAGAAAGAGAGGAATCACACTTGTCCATCAACTGAGCAGGAATAATCTAATTTTGTCTGATACCTAACTATATTCTCGTTCGTAATCATTATAATATATATGATCAACATGTTTCAGTTGGATTTGATTTTAAGCACAAAAGAAGAGAAATTTAGATAGAACTCTTTGAAATGATTGCGTGACTCATTACTAGCACTTTTAACATCTGTTTTTTAGCGCTTTCAACGTCCATTTTCATGGGAACGCCTATAAAAGCGACGTAGTAAACTAAAATTGGGGAACAAGGTACGTTAAAAAGGGGACATCATAAGTCTCTTAAACGTTCTGTGGTATACCATCACTCGGTGCATAGTGAATGACACTTGTTAGATGTCCAAGTCTGTAACTTATGGCGTCCATTTTTAAACAATAGATGTTGAAAGTGTATTTTCCCCCTTAAGAAAATTGCTTTATATTCTTCAATGCCCAACAATTAATCCCTATAGAAACATCATCAAATAATTCTTTGTAAATCAAAATGTCCTCACAAATAGTAAGGAAACATTCCGCATTAGCTAATCAAAGTGTTAACTACTACTACAATGTTCAATAATGACCATAAAGTGTTAAAAAGTTGTCTACACAACTACTATCTAATATAAAAATAACCTTTACTTATTTATATGTTGAAGAAGATATTCAATCAAAAGGTTTTGAATCAAATTAATGTCTTCGTCTAAATAGGCATTGTTATTACCAAAAAATCCACAAATTGAAAAATAAGCTAAGATGAATCAATCAAGTGAATGAATTAATTCACAATTCAATTACAACACCAAAAATATTATCAATTGAGAATGAAGAGGTGATTACTTGTTCAAAATTTGCAGTAACTCCGTTTTGAATGATGTTATAAATATGAAGTATAAATAGTATTTGCACTTAGTGCTCCCTAGTTGTCAAGGGCACTATAAATAAAAAAACAAATGGTTAAAATGAATAAAGGCATATCTAAAGTGACTTTCAATGAAAGAACTTGAATTTAGACTACTTGCTCTCGAATAAAACCACTTCAGCTCTCTACTTTTACCTTCACACATCCCGCCTAGAGGTCTATATGTCTTGAGTACTCTATCATTAAAATGAAAATTAATAGAAATTAAAACAATTCATTTGAGTCAACAATCAATAATTTGCAAACAAATTAACTTACGTGCTGAAAATAAATTTTATTTCTTTGTTTGGCATGTGACCTAATGAATCAAACAATAGAGGGTGTTCATGACAGAAGAAACAACACATAAACTTCAATGGTAATTATATAACATATACAGATTAAAATGAAAAGTTAAATAACAAGGCAATTTATTCTTAAATAGACAAAACTAAAATACATACCCTTCAAGAAATGGTGCTAGATAACAAGGCAAACACATAAGTCTTCCTTAGTTTCAACTTATTATTCTTCTTTATCGTATTTGTAGGATACAAGAATCCATATAAACTATTTCTTCCCCTTTCGACACATATGTTGTGAAGGAAGCTATAATTTAATTGAAATGACAAATGAATTATTGAATATATAAAACCTGAAAACTACTACAAATTGAAGGGAAAAAAAACTTACATGATTGCAAGATGAACCATCCTATATCTATCTCATCCAAATTTATGAACTCCCTTAGATCTTTCCTATTAATTGTAAAGGGATAGTGTAACGCTCCTAATTCTAAGTCCATTATGATGTCCAATTATGTTTCTATATCTTTTATTAATCTAATCAGCGTGTAATTATCAGAGTGACGACGTTAACATATAAGAGTGAGTCACAACAGATAGCATACATTAGCATTTGGACGATGAATAACTAATAACATATGCTGGTTAATTTAAATTCTTGGAGAAATATTTGTGTGATACAATTTAATTTGCGGAAATAGTTAGGGTTAATCTCATCGGAGGATGTTGGTTGTATAGTTATCCCGAATTTAATGTCAGTCAAGTAGTTAGAAATATAAAATCCAAAATATCATAAGATAAAAATGCACTTAAATAAATCCCCTCCTTCGAGGTATTCTTCAGCTACTCCAGCTATATCGCCTTACTTGATCTAGAACTTCGTCTTGAATTTTTAGGAATGTCTGAGATCCAATGATTAGTTAAATCCCAGGGTAACAATTAATCTCATATTCAAAGTGTAAATCATACTTGAAAGATATGTCATATATTGCAAAATAAAAGAAAACATTAAGCAAAAACATCACAAACAGACTACATAGCACACAACACATGTATTATTATTGCCGTAAGCACACATAGTGCTACGTGTCCCAGACACGAATCCTCAGCATTAGGAAACAAGCATGCAGTATTATCATATAACACAATAATCCACATTTAGCTTAATATAATGCATAGACTCAAGCATACAAAATCGGCTAAGAATCCACAAGTCATGAACATACAAGGCATATATAAAAGGGTTTAATGTTTCTGCCACTGAGACAAAAACATTTTTTCTACCACACTCACATATAAGTGAATGGGGCCCATTTATTTTTTTTCTCTCTTCTTTTAATAATAGGCCCCACTCACTTATATGTGAGTACGACAGAAAAAATGTTTTTGCCTTAGAGGCATAAACATTAAATCCTATATAAAAACACATGGAATCGGAGATTAAGTTACTAACCTTAACTTTGCGTAATTAGTATTAATTTCGGGCACTTAAGAAACTTGGTCTTTCGTTAATATCCTAAAGTAAGACCATTATAATTTGTAAGTATTGTATTAAATACCATTCTTAAAATATTAAAAGGGTTTTCCTTATCCCTTAAGTTTCTCTTTAATTCATATAGGGTTAAATACCATTTTTACCATGGAAGTTTACCTTGAGGAGCACTAGTTACCCAGAAGTTTTTTTGGTATTATTTTTGTCTTGGAAGTTTAAAAACATAGCAATCTTACCTATCTGTTAATCTTGACCGTTGAGTTGTTGCTCCTTTTTATAAACTTCCAAGGGCAAAATTACTCATAAAACAAACTTCCGGGTCAAATTTGCTCCTAAAAAAACTTCCATGGCAGATTTACTCCGTTTTTAAACTTTCGGGGCAAAAATCAGACCAAAAAAACTTCCGGGTGACCAGTACTCCTTAAGGTAAACTTTCATAACAAAAATGGTATTTAACCCATTCATATAGGATAAGTTTTACATTTTTGACTTTATTGTACTTGATTTTTTGACTATTCACATTTCTGTTCATAAATGTCCATTAACTTTGAAAAATCATAATTAATAAATGTATAAAAATTCAACTGATGTGCTCCTAAAAGTTGTGAGTCCCTTAACATGCTTATTTTTAGGGAAAAATACTCCCAACTGTCAGAAACCTTCTAATTATTCCCTGAATAATAAAGTTTTCCAATTGTTTAGATCTGCTTATAGAGACATGGGTCAGTTTGAAAAATCCATATCTTTTCGTATAAAACTTCAGAAAAAGATCTTTGTATGTACTACATTTCTGGAAAGTTTCATGATTCTTGAATATCATTTGATTAGTAAAAAATCATTAACAATCATTATTGTTCAGATTGCACCTCCAGAAACATAAGTTTTTTTCAAAAGTATGTAACTCCTTGTACATAGCTCCAAAAATTAAAAATTACCTATCAAAATAAAGTTTTTTTGTCTACTTTATTTCTAGAAAGTTTCATGATTTTTGGACAACACTTAATTAGCAAAAAATCATGCACTATCACTAATGTTCATATTGCACCTCCAGAAACATAAGTCTTTTTCAAAAATATGTAATCAAAATAAAGCTTTTTTTTTCTACTTTATTTCTAGAAAGTTTCATGATTTTTGGACAACACTTAATCAGTAAAAAATCATGCACAATCACTAATGTTCATATTGCACCTCCAGAAACATAAGTCTTTTTCAAAAATATGTAACTCTTTGAACAGATCTCTAAAAATCACAAATTACCTATCAAAATAATGCTATTTATGTATAATTTATTTCTGAAAAGTTTCATGATTTTTGGACATCATTTAATCAGTAAACAATCATGCATAATCATTGTTGTTTATATTGCACCTCTAGAAACATAAGTCTTTTTAAAAAACATGCATCTCCTTGCATAGAGCTCCAAAAATTATAAATTACTTATCACAATAAAACTCTCTTTGCTTGGTAAAAAATCATGTACAAGCCATTTGCCTCCAGAAAACCAAGATTGAGAGATTTTTGCAACTTGTACAACTTTGATCTTTTGCTTCTAAAAATGATTTTCCACCATACTTACACTCCATTTTTCGTTTTAAACACATTGGTGACTTCAAAATTATGAAAATCATTTTGATCCGTCATTTTCTTATTTAGACCAAAATATAACCTTAAAACCAAGAAAACCTTTTTTTTTTCGTAAATCATTATCTTTAGCTTAGTTTAGTCTTAGATCTTGGCTTTTTAGTCTTTGATTATGTGTGTTCTTATTTTAGGTAGCATGACCCCTTAGGGTTCCATGATTTCATGCCTCAAGAACATTATGAACAAACCATTTTAATTGAAGAAAACTAAGATCAAGCCTTTTTACAACAAACCACAAGAAATACACAAGATCTATTGGGATCTTTACCAACTAACCTTGATTTTTTTATTTTGTGGTGAAATATCCTTCCTCTTGGGTCTCCAAAATTTTGTCCTCTTCATCATAAAACACCAAGGAAAGTGTTTTATTAAGGTTAGGATTTTACACAAGAAGATGAGAAGCTAAGTGGCAAGATCACATAAACTTACCTTAACTTGTCTTGAATTTTCTCTTCCTTCTTGCTTGAGCTCTCTCTCTCTCTCTCTCTCTCTCTCTCTCTCTTCCCTTTCTTGAATCGTCCAATATGAATGCAATAGGAACCTTGAAATGTTTTGAATTGTCTTGCAAGAGGAGTGTGTAAGTGTATAAGACTAATGAGCCAACCACTCTTTACCAACTCTATCTTGCTTGCTTTTTGATTCAAACATGTGGTAAATGTGTCAAGGCTTCATCCTTTTCCTCCCCTCTCCCATTTGGCCAAAATTTATGTCTTGTGTGGGCAAGAAATGTTGTCATTTTGATGACACAAACACATGCTTAGGTGTCCCTCTTCTTAAGTATTCTCCTTGTGCCAAGGGGCATCATAAGATTTCTTTGATTCCTCTTGATCATCTTGCTTCCTAGCTTGACATATGTCACTTTGACTTGTTGACTCTGTTTCCAATGTATGATTTATGTTCAAATCTTTTTTTTCCTCCCTTGCCCTTTCCTTGACTGAATTATTTGGCATTCTTAAGGGTCCCTATTGAATTTTCAATGTGTCACCATTTATGTGTCAAAATGTCACATTCCCTTGGTCTTTATACACTAATTTATCTAAGTGAAAAACATTCATTTTTATTGTCAAAATCGACTTAGGAATAATCAATAGATTATCAATGTCACAATATATATTAAATCTTGGCGTTAAATATTCAATCTCAACATTTTATTGAATACTTGTAATTTATAGGGATTTTTAGCAAAGCGTAACTTGGGATGTTACGATATGATAGTCTTTCGTCCACAAGTTGATTTGGCCAATGTCCTTGTGGAGCTGTTGCAATCGCACCAAGAAGGAAATTTTGTTGCATTTTGTTGATCCTATTAAAACATAAAAAACAGATTATAATTAGTATACCAAGAAAACTCAAGTAATAGTAAGGTATTTCTTATCATTGGAGGTGTTGCCGCCATGTGAATAAGAGATTTTTTTCCAAAGGATGACATTGATATGTTTCACCCGACTAAAAACTTCATCTCCAGTTAATGCTTTTGGAGCCATTCCATGCTTCGGTAAGTCGTTAAAATGATTTCATAACCTATGATACAGGTGGAATTGATGAAGAAACCTCATATAGACCAAGTTAATTAGACCAATTTTATTCCTTGTTTAAGTTGATGGAAGTGTGTGTTTGCTTCACATATCAAACATACTTTATGTTCCTTCACATTGTACCCTGACAAATTTCAGTATTTAGGAAAGTCGTTTATCATGGCGAACATCTTAGCACATAGCTTAAAGGGCTCCTGATTATATGCATCAAACACATCTACACCTTCCTCTCACAACTTCATCAAGTCCTCAATCAAAGGCACCAAGTAGACGTTGATATCGTTCCTTGGTTGTTTTGGTTAGAAATAATCACATACTTGTGTTTCATACATAACCAGGGAGGTGAGTTGTATATCACAAGAAAAACTAGTCATGCACTATGTGTACAACTTAGAGTTCTGTACAGATTGATTCCATTTGTATAAAGCCCAAGCTGAAGGTTTTTTGGCTCGTTGCCAGCTTTCAAAAATGCAAAAATATACATGTGCATTTGGCCAAAAGAGCGCCCAACACCAAGTTTTTCTTTAATTTCATAATTTTATTTCAATTAAAGGAAAATTATTATTTCTCTAGGTTTAATGTAACATCCCAATTTTCAAAAGTGGAATAACAATTCTTTTTTTTTAAAAGAATCATTTCAAATCATCAGAGTAGAACATTTGAGTGGAAGAGTAACTGATATATATTCAAAATGCTGTAAGTCTGGCTGGATACAACAGCGGTATAGAAACCGAGTACTTCAAAAGTGATGTACAAGAACAAAAAGAAGGCTTCTGCCGGAACAACAATGGAAAGTCTTCCGCCGGGTCTCTAGGCATGCTGCTTTTCCTTCTCCTCCGTCACTGGTTCTCCCAACCCTGATGCTATGTTAAGAGCTGAGGTCCTATGCATACAGACCCCAGGTAACGGTTAACCTCATATTTACATATACGGTATATAAACACAACAATTAATTCACTTTCAAACATGTCACTCCCAGTGAATGTAAATATACCGCTCCCAGTGAATACAGATATATCACTCCCAGTGTATACAGATGTACAGTTATCTTCTAACAACAACATGTATTCAAACAACACACCACAACATACACATACCACATATACACATATTGTAAATATCAGAGTTAGTGTTACAGTACGCGAACGTACCTTCGTTGATGACTTTCGGTACGTTTCGACAGAAAGCGATCACAGATATCCTATAAGGGTAATATTATCTCTATTAATTCAAAAATATTATTTCAAGAGATATTTTGGCTATATAAGACCATTTTACCCCTGGTGGATTTATTATTTACAATTCTGCCCTTATATTTATTCAAAAACGCAGTGCAGTATTTTCTGGGCAGATTTTTCGGTAACTTTGAAAAATCATAACTAATTCTAAAAAAATCATTTTGAGATACTGTAAAATTCCTCATGACCCTTGGCATGTCTATTTTCAAGAAAAAATATTCCCAGAACCTAAAACATCATGAATCATTCCCAGTTTTGAATTTTTTCAACATTGCCCAGATTTGATTCTAGTAAAAATGGCTTAACTTCAAAGATTCATATCTCCTTGACCAGAGATCAAAATGTTACATATTTTATATTTTTGGAAAGCCCTACATGTCTACTTTATTTCTGGAAAATTTCATGATTTTATAATTACATTTGCTTCATAAAATCATAGCATCTTTTCCGTTGTCTGTCTAAGTTTTAAGAACCAAAAATTCTACAACTTTTACAATCTTAATCCTAAGACTTCCAAAAATTATTTCCTATCATATTTTTGCCTCTTCAGACATTTTTCAATGCAATGAGGCCTAAAAACAAGTATAGAAATTTATTCTCTAATTTTCTGGATTAAACTAGCATTTATACTAAGAACTTATAAAAACTAAAGACTAGAAATTTAAATGCTAGAACTTACCTCTTGAAGACTCTTGAACTCCTTCCTCCTTCTTGCTTCACTCTCCTCTTAAACTCTCCAATCTTTGGTATGAGTTTGGTGTGAAGAATGAAGAGAGGAGAGCTCTCTATTTATAGGCAATCCTTGGTTAACTTCCTAGCAACTTTCATTCTATTGTAACCCTTAGATTAAACTTAACTAGGAAGTTTAAATCTTGACCTTACACCTCTTACAAAAAAAAAAAAATGCCACCTACACTCCTTTTCTAGATTCATCTTTTCTCTTTCCTCCACTACACACACACATGCACAATACTTAGGCACACACATACTCACTACACACCCATGTGCTCTTATAATGTCATCTTGATGACATAATCAAGGCTTAGGTGTCATTGTTGAATTTTCAACACTAAGTAGCAATTCTTAATTATCATGTTAATCAAGTGTTTACATGCTCCTTAATTATATTTTGCCATTAGCTAACTCAATTACATGAAGATTTAGACTTAATTACTTGAGATATTATTTCATTCTCTTTGGCTTAATTATTTTTAAATATAATTAGCCCTCTTTTAATTTGTCTTTAATCATCTTGAAGAATTATGCAACTAATCTCAATTAGTGAAACCTTATTCTGTTAAGGATAATTGTAATTCACTTAATATACCTCTTAATTATGCTAAATTAATTAGCAACACTCTTTATGCCAATCTTGACCCTTCATTGGTCATTAATCTCAAATTAGGGGTTTCATATAACTAACTTTGGTTATCTCTTTTATCTATGTCTGAACAATTAACCATTAATTATTTAATTAATCACTTACCAATTGTTGACAATTTTCTTAATTGAGATTAATTATTATCTCACAACTATTTTACTGATATTGATAATTTATGCATTATGTAAAATATTAAAAATCATGGGGCAATTTATGTTTCCCCAAAATGATATTTAATTTTACCTTATTATTTCCCAAGGAAAATAATCCCATAAATTATCTAAATTAGAGACAACATACTCTCTAATTTTTAATGAATATTTAGTTGCCTCTCAGAATTTATCATAATATTCTCAGGGTATCTCATAACCCACAAATTCATTTAGGGATTTTTAGCTCGTTATTTCTCCTAATTTCATGAGAAATTACCTTTAAGAAATAAGATAATTATTTCACTAGTTTTGAGGCAACAAATTCACCTATTTTCAATAGGTATTTATTTGTCAATATAATATTCCAGATAAATAATTATCCGGGTATTACATTTAATTCTTGGGAGACCAAATTTTTTCTTCTAATTTATCATTTTGGGAAGGAGTATTTATTCAATGGGTAAAAAGGGTAATTTTTTTTCCATAATTTATTTTTATTTTTAAATTCTTATTAAATTTTATAATTAATAATTAATAACTAAGTATTTATGCATTTGATATTTGATATTATAAATAATATATTTACTTAAATATAATTTTAATGTTTTGAAAAATAAATAGTTAAAGAAATAATTCATTTATTTTGAAAAAGTCAACTTTATAACTATAAGTCTACAACATTCCTTGATTTACTTTCATTCATCATATAAATAGAAATAACTCATTCAGAGGTGCAAACATTTATGTCGCATAACATATTTTTTTAATGCAATAAAAATTAAATAATATTATTCAGTTGTGATTGAAAAATTATTTAAATATATTCTGGTTCACTTTGTTAGATCAAAAATTTAAATTATTTTTAAGTAAATATATTATTTATCATATCAAATTTCAAATGCATAAATTACTCATTTATTAATTATTAATTATAAAATTTAATAAGGATTTTAAAAAATAAAATAAATTATGGAAATAAAAATGTTACTATTTTTACCCATTGAATAAATCTCCTTCCTAAATTGATAAATTAGGAAAAGAAATTAGCCTCCAAGGAATTATATCTAGAGAAATAATAATTTTCCTTCAATTGAAATAAAATTATTAAACTAAAAAAAATAACTTGATGTTAGGCACTCTTTTGGCCAAACCACATGTGTATTTTTACACACTTGAAAGCCACATCATCATCCAGTCAATAAAAAAAGTCAAACTTAATGGTCAAAGGCAAATATAACAGTCAAATGATATTTTTTACCTTTAATTTGTAACCACGTAGTCACTTTTGCACATAAAAAAGTATTTGGTGTTGAGCGTTCTTTAGGATAAAATATATATGCATTTTTACACCTTAAACCTTTTTTTTTTTTTTTTAAACGGACATTTTTTAAGATAATAAAAGATATTTTTTGTAGTAGCGTGCGTTTCTGAACATTCTTGGAAGGAAATGTTTGTGGCAGAATAACAAAAATAGGATAAGAATGAAAACGACTAGAACAAAATATATAGCACCTCATTCATTACATTGGAGTAAGCCATAGAACAAAATATATGGCGCCTCATTCATTACATTGGAGTAAGCCACAGAGATGGAGTTTTGATTTCTATTGAAATTTTAATTTCCTATAATTACTAAATACAAGATACTCCAAAATAAATAGTGTGTGTGATTTTTTTCTGACACTGATAACTTCAATAGCAGCTACGTGTCTTCTACACGTCTTAAAGGGAATATATTTTAGATTATATGAAAAAGATGAGAAAACATATTTAGTTCAAATTACTTGTCTTGTCTCTTGTTTAAAATGTATAACTACAAGTTGGGAAATGTGTATAAAGGATTGAAGAAGCAAGTTGAATGAAATGTTTTTTGTTCATCTCGTTAATATAATATTTAATTGATTATTTTTAGAGGCTAAAAAAGTTAAATAAATTATTTTAAAATATTTATATTTATTTTTTTTCATATATAATCGTATGTTATACACCATAATTTTCTTTTTAATACCCAAAGGAAGACATAAAGTACAACAAACTAATTCTACGTAACACCCATACAACTCAGGAGGGAAAGTGTTGAGTTCTTAGCAAGGATCTGCAAGCCCAGTCCAAAATTACTGTGCAGTTAGTGTTTCAAATGTTATTTTTATGCAGGTCAAGAGAAAATTTTTCACACATGCTTACTTTGTACTTTGTAGTGTATATTATATTAGAAAAGTAACTTCTATCGCTAATCCAAACAGACATGACATCAGACATCAGGCTGTCGCATTGTCCGACCAAATCACAATATGAGCTGAACCTCTTATTCCTGTCGAATAATTAAGGCCCTGCAGCAACAGAATTAAATGCCCATCCTCATGAAGTTCCAGGTCATCCCAAGCTCAATGAAGGCCCCAAATGCAGGGCCAAACCTCAGCAGAAAACCTAGCATGAGCTTTGAGTTTCCAAATGAAAGACTCAATGATGTTTCCATGCTCTAGCTCAAAGAAAATTACTTGCATACTTATCCATATCTTCAACACATCCAGCAGGTGGTAGAGATGTCTGCTAAACATAGATGGTCATGGCCATTGACTAACGTGTTTTGCCCGGCTAGGGACAGCGAATGACTCCTCCAATAAGAAACTGTTGGTGAACCTTGTCTACCACAAACTGATATGCCGCTTTAGTAACCCTTTCGTGATGACGAGGAACTCCCAAATATTTCCCTAAATTAGCAGCCGTAGTATAGCCAAGACTCTCGCTGAGTTGTGTTTTAACATTATGATTTACATTTTGGCAGAAGAAGACTCCGATTTTAGCAGCATTAACCCTCTGTCCCGAAGCTTCACGTATAGAACTGTTGCAAGCAGTTATTGACTACCTGAACCTGATCCAATTTAGCTTCAGCGAAAATAACTAGATCATCCGTGAAGAATAAATGAGAGAGTGGTGGTCCATCCTTGTTGAGTTGAATGGGTCTCCAATTTCCAAGGTCAATCTGTTTCTGAATAAGGTGTGCAAGCTTCGCCATGCAAATAACAAAGAGATAAGGAGAAAGGGATCTCCTTGTCTAAGTCCCTGATGAGAAGGATTAAAAAGATCAGAGCGACTTCCATTCCATAAAATTTGCATAGACGGTGAAGAGATGCACTAGAATACTAGCTCAATTATGTGGTCTGGCAATGAAATTTCCCTAAGACAATCGACCAACGCATACCATGCTTTCTCCAAATCAATCTTGATTGCCATGAATCCCTTTATTGCCTTTCATTGTCTTCATGCAGTGGATAACTCCGTGTGCCACAATGATATTGTCTGAGCTAAGTCTTCCCAGAACAGAGCTACTCTGATTAAATGGAGGGGAAATGAGATTGGCAAGGATGTGCTTGATTCTGTTTGTAGTTATCTTAGTAATCAGCTTGTAGATCACATTGTAAAGACTAATCGGCCTGAACTCTCTTCCGGGCAGTCAACTTTTGGTATTAGTACTGTTACGACCCTACATTTTGGGCCTGGAGAACCCAGTGGCCCAATATGAAACCCCTACGCGCGAATACACCTATTGACAAGTAAAAATACTAATCCCCACTAACCATGTCTATAATCTCAGACAATATAAGTAGTGGAGCAGACATTCCCAAACAGTAGAACAGACAATGTCAGAATGTGGAGGTGCACTACCCCCATGCACTCCAGTGGGTTGAAACTCTAGGTAATCTCTATAAATAGGAGATTACCCACAAGGTAAAGGGATTCTTTCATACATTCTATATTCTGCCTCACTGTGCACACACTGTACCTCTCTGTGGTCATCACCACCACCGTGTAAACACAGTGATATGAGATACTCTTTGATTTTTTTCTCCATAACTATCACAAGGTTGCTCCTTTCTCTTGAGCATTCGCACCGCTGAATACTCGCTTGAGTATCCTTGATCCAACATAACTTGAATTAGACATCTGTGTTCTTCATATAGATTTTATGTATTTCTTTAGTGACATGCGGTTAGCAAACAGTATAAATTCAACAACATCTATACTGACTTGAGTCCATTGAGATTGAAAGAATAAAGCATTGTTTCCCAAGGCTTGCAATATTTCCACCACCGAGACTTGTTTACCAATCAGCTGCAAGCACTCTGGATTAACAGGTGGATAACTACATTAGCTCGAAGTGGACTCGCGGCTCTATTCTCTTCAGTGAATAAAGTGGAAAAGAACGAGATTGTTCTTCTTTATATCAGTCAATTAAATAGAGTTTATTTAAAGTATGATGTATGAGGGTAAAAGAGAAAATAATAATAGAATTAACAAAAATAAACTATTAATATTATTATTAAGGGTAAAAAAAAAGAAAGAAAGATAGAAGGGGCCAAATCCCATTAACATTCTTAAAAAAAAAAAAAAAAAACATAACATCAGATGGGGCCACGGCCCCATTTCAATATATATTTATATATATATTACACACAGCTCCCATCAATTCAAACTGGAGTAGTGGGAGAGTGACACTTGGTCGTCTTCTTGCACAGTAGCCGTTCGCCATTTATTTTCATGTTAGGTTTTATCTTTTTTAGATCATTTAGGTACTTAAAACTACTTCTATTCACTAAAATTTATCTCTTCATGAATATCACTCTACTTCCTCTTTCTAATGGTTATATTTCTGAGGTGATTCAGGCAAATTTTTGGGTTAGGATTTGGAGCAAGCGTTGAGTTTTAACAATATATGGTTATAAAATTGTGGAGCAATTTTAGTAGGCAATTTCTATGCGGTTAGATTTAATTATTGATTGTCTTGAGGATTTAAAAATTTAATTTGTATTTAAAAAGTTTAGGGTTTTTGACATATATGATATTTTCACCAATTAAATTTGAGTTAAATGATTGATTTGAGTTTGTTGAAGGTATTATTGAATTTTTTATGGTTTAGGTTTGAGATTATTTAAGCTTGAAATTTTAATGGAGTCTTAAATTTGAGAATTTTGGGATTTTGTTAAAGAAAGCTATTTGGAAGTTGTTCAAGATTTAATCGAGTGATTCAATGATTAGAGAAAATAGAAATTAGTGTTTAAATGATTAGTTATGATTTATGAGATTTGACAATTTCTCTTTACTTGAAAATTACAAACTTGAACTATTCCTATAGTTCAATATGGTGGTATATATATTTATAAATTATGAATATGTATGTATAATATCAATAAATTATCCAAGTAACTTTTGGAGTTATTAATGGTGTTATGCAATGATGTCGATTGATTGTGAATTCTTGGTGTTGAGCATAGAGCTTATTATTTGTGATAATATCTCCTTGTTTGGTAAGATGTAATCACTTTTCACATGTCATAAATGCTAATGTCTTGCTTGAGAGATTTTAATATTATGAGATGATTAAATGAGCTATGGACTTTCTATTGGTATGGTATATATTTTTTATTTGGGGGAAATTTGTCTTGTGAGACTTGTGATTTTGAAATGTAATTTGTAAGGTATTGTATAAGAGGCCTTAGCTTACCTTGACTATTATTGTCTTTGCAAGAGTTTGATCATGAGTAATCATGATATACACTACTACAAATAACGCTTTTAGCATCTTTTTTTTTTGGGTCTTTTAACATCTAAAAACATGAGGACGCCTATGCCAGAGATGTAATAAATCAAGATACAATGTCCCTAAAAAATAGGGACATTGTCAAGGACCTATAAAAGACTAGCGTCCCCTCTAGAAGGAGACGCAGTAAGGTGTTTTTTTTATTAAAAAAAAATCTATTGCCGGCCTAGCCTGGAACAACCCCTCCAGTAGTTATAGAAATTGCTAGTGACTATCATAGAAATCATTGGTAACCATGGAGGAAGATGATTACAAGAACTATAATCACCATAAGAAAGAAACCAAAGACCAAATCAAGCAGAGAAGTAACCAAAAACCGAAATCAAACCAAATCAAGCAAAGAAATATCCAAATCACTACACAAATATGACTTTCACTCTCCCAGATCAAAGATATTGTAACACCCAACCTTTAGGGCCTCTTATCCCTCAGAGTTATCGTGCACAACATTGAATAGATTTGGACGACTTAATGCGGAATATAAGTTTTTAGGAAAACTACTTAGTCATTACAACTCGGAATAACTATATAATTTACAATCATCCATTTCGTTCAGATACCTAACACAGTAAGCCCAGAATAAGGAATAAAAGTACAAATCCGAGTTAAGGAAACCTACAATCAAGTTATAATACAGTTTGACCTAAAAATAATATACTCAAATCTGCTTCTATTCACAGCCACATCTTGCTTCGTGATCCCAACCCACTACCTGTTTCTTTCATGAAATCTGGAGTTCCAATGAAAGGGCCCTAGGGGTAATAGTTAATCTTATATGCAAGTATGAAGTATTAATGACCACATAGCACATGTAAGCACAGATAAATATGCAATATAATGAACAATCTTACCATAACCACAGCCACCGGCTAAGGACCGTAGCTCTTCAGAATATGCAGCCTTGTTTGTAGAACACGCAGCTCTACGGGATACTTAGCCCCAATTCATAGCAGGACATGCAGCCCTGTTTGTAGAACACGTAGCTTTACGGGACGCGCAGCCCCAATCCGTAGCTAGGATGCATACAAGCAATTATCAAGCAGACATGGCTAATCATACAAGAATAGAACCATACAAGCTAATAAGATAACAATTACCTACCTCGGTCTTGCGTCCTTAAGTCTTTCTCGGAAATGTCGGAATCATTAAAAGTATCTCGGAATACCTATAAATGATATCATTACCATTAGTCACTTGAGACATCGAACACTCCTAATATCTCTCTCTCTGGCTCTCTCCCCGGATTTCCTAAAGAGTGCCAGGTTGTGCTAGTGTGTGTGTTGAAGTGGTGGGTTATATTATGCTGAGGTAAAGTTTGTGTCATTTGTGGTTATAGGTTGTGTGTTGTTTTTGTCATTGCCGAGTTATAGTTGTCGAGGTATAGTTGTATGTTGTAGTTGTCGAGTTTGTAATTATAGGTTGTAGTTGTATGTTGTTGCCGAGGTATAGTTGTATGTTGTAGTTGTGGTGTAGTTGCTAAGTTATAGTTGTCGAGGTATAGCTGTATGTTGTAGTTGTCGGGGTGGGGTTTATGTGAAGTGATTGCCGAGATAGAGCTCGGGTGGTGAAGTTTTGTGCGTATTGTTTTGTCGGGGAATGTCATGGCCGGATTAAGGCAACAGGTGTTGGAATTGTTTCCCATGGTTTCCTACACATCTGTAATCGTACTACTTGGGTTTCCTTTCTCTTATCATGCATCTCAAGATCACACTTCTATCTCTTCTTCTATCCAGCCCCCAGATTTACTATTTATGCACAAAGAGACCTTATAGCTCGGTTCTTATAGTACTTCCTAGCATAAACTTTCTGGGTTTCTTTTTCGATTATCTCTCTTAAAGCTCCCTCAAAATACAAATAGAAACTGGAAAGAAGAGAGAATCGATAATTACCTTTAGTTCGATGGATTCCTTGTTGTGATCGTACTCCTTTAACCTTCAACCTTCGATGTATGCACAGAAATTTATGAAGCTGAATCACAGCGATCGCTCCCTTGCTTTCCCTCTCTCTCTCTCTATCTTCGAACTCAACTCTTGTTTGCAGCACATGACTGAACTTCCAAGCACTACTTTTATATTAGACTTGTTCAACTGTTGCTGATCTTGCGTGCTTAGATAGAGAGAGAGGAAAATGTGCTGACACGGTATAGGAGTGGGATTCCTTGTCAGCTTGGGTGATTATCCTTCCATTCTTAATAAAATAAGAATTATTTGACAATGGACCAGGTTAACTTAGTTGGGCTTGGAGCAATTGCATAATAATAAGGCCCAAAGCCCATAATAAATCTTCACAAATCATGTAGGCTTCACGATCTAAATAAAAATCTGGGATATTACAGATCTAAAATCGAATCCTTCACCTTTATTCATCATCCTTCACCATCGCAGATCTTAAAGAGGGACTAGAAGAAAAAGAAGGAGTTCAGAATCTCATCATCACAGATTTGAAACTGAAGTGTTGTCCTTCTTGATCATCATCCGTCATTGCTTTCGTCCATCGTCCTTCTCGTGATCTTTGCATTTTTCACCCTTTGATGCCTTCTTGATCATCATCCGCCATTGCTTTCATGTTCACCGTCTGCCATCGCTTTCACATTCATCGTCTACCATCGCCTTCACCTTCAATGTCCCCCATTAACAACTGAAGTCAACCTGAACCCAGATCCTAACGATGAGTAGGTATGAGCTAAAAGTTGAATGAATATGGGAATGGTTGAAGTGTGTGTGTGGAAGTAAAGGGTGTGGGTATGTGGTTGATTGGAATGCGTATGGAAAATGGGAGACTCGGATTGAGAAGTGTATTTCAAAAGTACTTAGGCATCACTATTTTAAATTGGGGATGCCTAAAGTGTACAAATAGGCTTCCCAAATTCAATTTAGGATGCTTATAGTTGACTTTAGGCATCCCAACTCTAAATAGGGATGCCTAATATGTCAAAAATTATAAAAATGTCACCTCCTTTATTTTTTACTTCCCTTTTTTTAAAAAAGACATTTTTGGAGAAGTAGATAATCCATTTATTGTAGTAGTGATAATCATATTGCATGAGTTATTGTTGTTATGTTGATTGGTTGTGACTGATAGAGAATAGTCAGAGAGACATACTACCATGTGATAAGACCTCCCTAGTGCACTTTAGGTTGGTTAATCGTTTCTATTGGGATATGCCTTAATGACTCATTTGTGGTAAAGAGAAGGATAAGTTATTATAACTCTTTTCATTCCTAAAAGGAAGGAATACGCCATTGTTGCTTATGTATACATCTCCATAGTGATGGAAATAGGCCTTTTTAGGCTCTTGTGTTGCATACCTCCTCTGGGAGAGATTCGAATGAATAGATGTGTATGATTATGAGATTAAGTGAATGACATTATATGCACTGCTATTTTCTGTCTCACTTGACACCTCACTAGCACATGTTGGTATATATGATGAGTAGGAATGTTGATTATGTTATTCACAGACTATCACCCAAGAGGGAGCTAAATTAGGTGAATTATAAAATTTAAAATAATTATGACTTGCAATTAAATTAAGAAGGAAATGTTAGAAAGATATTACCAAAGTGTACACAGAGATTTATACTAGTTCGATTTTAATCTCATGACCTACGTCCATTCCTCATATCTTCTCTAAATTTCCACTATCCTTCCACAATCGATTACAATAAGTCTAAAGTAATTTCACCAGATTCATTTTCCCTTATAACTTGTAATCGAACCATCACACTCAAGGTTCAATTACCTTAAGATTTTACAAACTCAATGAATGATAAGAACTCTCTCACATAATAAATATATTATCACTAAAGAGTATTAATAAATATATCGAAATATATCAAAGAATACAAGTAATAATTGAGTAATACATATTTTTGCAGTTGGTAGTTTGTTCTATATTAAATGCTCTTCGTATTTATATTTGTTGTCTATTAATGACCTTTGGTGAGGCTTCAAACTATTTGTTGAGAGACTTCACGCTTTTCGTTTAGACTCAGAAGTATTCCGTTAGACACAAGTCAGGGTCGTTGGAAGTTTTGAATATATGTCGCGTTTGTATCGCCGCACAACATCTCTTTTGTTCCAATGTTGACTATGTAGAGTCGCTCTCACTTTTGCTGGAATGGGTTTCTGAGCGTATGATCATTTGCCTTACTTTGACTAACTTTCTTTGTACATGATCTGTTTTTGCTTTAGCATTTAATGCTTCTAATACAAATCTTGCTTTATGTTAATTTTCCCGTAATCCTTCTTTTAAACATTTGAAACTCATTAATAAACATGTTTAAAGGCATTGTGAATAATAATGAGTAATAATCAGAAGTATCAAGATAATAATCAGTGAGTTTGAATTTAACAAAAATGAAGATTAGGTACAGAGACATGTGACACTCGAGTGTTGTTCCACCATACTCGAGTATTGATGAACTTATACTTGAAGAAGACTTGTTTAAAAAACGAAGCTTGGTTAAAGATCTTCCAGGTACTTGAGTGTTAAAATTCCATACTCGAGTGTCTTATATTCACACTCAAATGCTGATGTTTATGAGTGGTAGATCACTTGTTCAAAACATTGAAATCATAAAAAGTAAACTAACCCTACAGACAATCAAGTGTTGAGAAATCACACTGGAGTGTCATAAATGACACTTCAAGTGTGTCACAAACAAATCAATTCATCAACCAAAATCATGCACTAAGTTGAATATTGCCTTAACACTTGAGAATAGAAACTAATACTCAAGTGTTAGTTGCGTTGATTCTAGAATGAGTTTGTCTAAGAAGTACTGGCATTGGTGATGTTGAAACAACACTCGAGTGTCTTACTTAAACATTCAAGTGTGCAGTCAGTTTCCTCAAGATAGAGTTGAGTAACATCCATTATTCTTGCGATCTTAAAGTCAACAAGAGAGTGTCTACATCAGACACATTGGAAATTAGCTTTCTAATTCAAGTAATGGTTTCAATATCTGTCATACACTCGAATATAGGATAACTTGAATCATTAAGTCTATATCTATTACAAATAGTTGTTATAATCAAAACCTATAAACCGAGAACTAATTGATTTATTATATGATTAATTGATGTATATTGCCACTCATAGGGCACATATTTTATAAACTCTAATTTAACTGCATACTTTTAATTAAACTGTCGCTAGTTGATATGCTGGTAGAAGGCTTGAAGCCTTTAGGATTGCATGTGAATATAGATCCACATGCTCATATTTTGGAAACTTCAAACTATCATACTATGATTTGGATGTATGCAAAAAATGAGCTTTTTTTTTTTTTTTTTACTTGGGTTTATGGTTAATGTTATACTACCTCCGGTTATAATTATAAGACATAATTGACTTTTTTGGAAAGATTAAGGAAGCTAGTTAAATTATTTGAGTATTTTTATTTTTATTTTTTTTCTACAAACTAATTAGTTTAACTAATAAACTAATATATAATCTAAAGATACACAACATATGAAATGATTAAGTAACTTATTTAATTTCCTTAATCTCTCCAAAAAAAGTTAACCATGTCTTATAATTAGGACCAGAGGTAGTATTAGTTTCGTAGAACTGAAGGTCTAAGTGTTATTTTATAAATCTAAGTAAAGAGGAGTTTCAGTTAGATATATATGTCAGATGGGTTTTCCTTGTTTGTACCATGGTTTGAATTGTAAATTTCTTATAAAGATATTATTATCCATAATCGTTTTGAAATATTTAGTTTATATTTTCTTGTCATTTTAAACATGAGTTAAAATTATGAATCCAAGAAAAGGTATTCACACATTACCTTCGTTGCACCTTATCCAACAAATTATCCTCGTGGGACCATGCATTTTGCATAAACCTGCTAAAATCATCGTGCAATAGCCATGAAGAAACGGATCTAAACCGTTCCTCACGTCTTGTTTTAATATTTGGACTTGCCGTCGTTTTGAAAAGAAGGAGGCGCTTATAATCTGACTTAAAATTATACAAGACTATATTGCCGACGCTTCAAGCAAGGAATCCACGAATGCGTCATTCACTAATATTCTATCTAGCTTGTTTTCCAGCTCTCGCCTCTCCAACTCATCCAAAGGCCCCCACAAAATCCTCAGGCATCCACAATATGAAAATACTTGAAACCCAACTTGCTTGCAATCTTCCGAGCCTTGACCCCATCACTAGAACGATCGAGTCTCCAAGAGACCTAACAATTCAATCTTGTTCTTCCTACTTAACTCCCTAAGGAATGACCAAGCCCCCACCCCCTACAATTCCAGAAAACATAAATCATGGGGAAACATTTTCATGAAGGGGTTGGCTTTGAGTAGGGCTATTCAAAGTATATTGGACCCGGTCGACCTAACCCTGACATTTTGATAATGGGAATTTCCTGACCGGGACCAGGACTGGGACATATTGGGACTGCGACCAGGATGGAAACCGGGATCACCCTCGAAATTCCGGTTCTGGTCCCAATTTTTTTTTTTTTACCTTATATAAATTAAATTAACCGTTTATTTTTGTATTTCTTATCCTATAAATTAAGTTATCATTTGATAAGTTGTATATCACATCTTTAGTTGAAGTTAAACTGTATATATCGTTGTATTAATCCTAACTATATAATTTGTAAAGATAATAATGAAGATGAAGATGATGACGATCGATGATAACAAAATGTTGTTTTCAATTCTAAATCAATTTGTGTTATTATTATGGCCTTATTAGTTATTAAATGACCATTTTAAACAATAGAATATAAGGGATTTAACTAATATGATGATATTTAAAAAAAAATAAGTAAAATATGTCCCAAGACCGATACCAAGATACAATTTGTATTCCAGCCAAAAACCAAGATTGGGATTGGGGTATCCAGGTCTCGTCCCGGGTTTTGAACACCCCTTACTTTGAAGGCCTATTTTGCAACTGATATCTTCATTCATACCCGATGCTGCCCCATTCTAGATACTAGTATCAATTGAGCCGTCTGCCACTACCGCCATACTATCGATCTAGGTCCATATCATGATTAAGTAGTTTGTTTAATTTTTTTAATCTTTCTGAAAAAACTAATCGAGCCATATGTTGAAGACCATAAGGGAGTATGATGAAGGAATCTAAAATCTATGTGGAGACTAACTTGCTTAATCTGAACTGATGCATATAGCATTGGCATTGGCAGTCAGAAATTGTTTTTGATTGTGGCTTTGCCTTCGTTATATTGAAAGTCATGTTTCAAACCGAAAGGGATGATTCTGGATTTGTTGCAAAGAGAGGCGGCATTCGTTGAACATAGTCTATTGATATAAAAGTTCTTAAATAAATTAGGAGGAAATTTGTATCCTCTCCTTGTCCTTTTTCTTGAAAGATGAATGGTTGAGATTTGGTTTTTTATAAAGGGAAAATTATAATAAAAGATCTAAAGAAAATAATATTTATTAAGAAAGATAATAAGAATTGATGGGGGACCGCCAATAAATCAATAAGCAGCATTGATCCAACTTTGTGAATTTGAAGAAAAAACGAAGATGAGGGAAAATAGAGAAGACAAGGAAGAATTGAGTGGAAGTCGTGGGAGAAAAACTTCACGGGTCATCTCAATCAATGGCGGAAGGAGAAAATTTTTTTAGTCAGCCAAAAAATAAACATATTATGCTATTTACTAAATAATATCATGTATTATTGAAAATACAAATAAATCACAACTAACAATTATAAATCAAAATAAGATTTAAGATGATATTAACTTTTTTAGTAGGTATCTTAAACAAAAATTTTACTTTCATCTCACAGTCGAATGAGTAATAAACCAAACATTATCCTTACAGAGAAAATAAAAAAATCAACTGGAGCCAAATTACTAACCAAAATAAAATATCATATAATATATATATATATATACATACACACACAGGGTGCTGAAAATAAGTATGTTCATCGTAATGAAAGAAAAAGAGATTAAGTGAATAGTAACATAATAGTAGTGAACAGTAATATAACAGTGAGATGTGTTTTTCGCTCCAAAATAGTAAGTACGTGTGTATTTTTGCTCCCAAGAAAAACATATGGTGCTATCCCAAGAGTAAAACATATGTGTATTTTTACTTCTTTATCCAAAATAATATAAGAAGAAAATGATTGAAATGATGAGGCGTGGATCTAGATTTAGTTATGTCTTGTCGGCGTCCGTATATTTTTAATCTTTTAAAGATAGGTAACATGCGTGACGTACGATGCCACGCTGCTCCGATCATTTGCGGATGTCAACTATTATTTGTGTCTCTTAAATATAATGAATAATTTTTATATTTATCAATTTTTTAAATCTAACTCTTTTTTATATTCTCTCAACAATAATTAATTAAGGAAAAAAATGAATGTGAAATAAAAAAGATAAATAGAATGTTTTAAATAATACATATCATAATAATTAACTTAACTAATTTTTGATTTAATCAAATTAGATAAATATCACTCATATTTAAAATTGTATGGATTAGAAACTTCAGGGTGAATTGCTGATTTAATCCACGAGGCTTCAACAAAAACTTAAAGTCGGCAAATTCATTGTACTTTTGGGGGTCACTTGAGCACTAGTGCCGTATGTATGGGCCACCTTCATGGTCGGTTTGTTCATGCCTAGCCGCGTCTGACAAGGTTAGATCCAGCGGAGTTTTATATGTTTGAAAAACTTGAAGTTGAGAATTTCTTAATGGGTCAGAGTCTAAAAAGACAAATAAATTCAATGTAAAAAAAATATTTGTTTTTTAAGACCGGCTCATGAATGTGCAAACTAGAGTTGAAAACTATTTTTTAAAATTTTAATTATTTTTTTCAAAAAATATAATTAATACATTATAACAATTAAAGTTGTAAATGTAATAAATAATTGTTGTTAACATTAAGGTATAAAAAACATCATCATGCAACAAACAAACATAGTTTTTAAGTCATAATAAAAAAAAAATTATTATCCACAACCCACAATTACAAATAATTAATGAGAAGATTTAACAAAATTTAATATACTTCTTACAAATGTATCTTGAAAAGTGTAAGTAGTCAACAAAATAAATAATATAAGATATGAAAAAAATAATCACTAGAAAATAAGTCAAAAATACAAAATTAGTAAGAATACTTATGAAATAAGAAATATCTTTTATAGTTTTTAATTTTTAGAATTGTTAATACAAGATGTTCTTATGAAACTTAATTTTGAAAAAGATAATAACAACTAAATATTTATAACATCATTAACAAAGTATAAAAAATCAATAAGATTATTATCATATAAATAATTTTTAAAAAATATAAGAGCCTAAACAAACTGGCCCTTAGCCCTATAGGGCTTGCCCTATTGGACCCTCAACCCTACAGAGCTGGCATTTTTAGACCCGTTTTCACTTCTGAGGCAAAAATTTTAAAAACCTGACCCTTGTAAATTCAAGGTCTAAACGAACCGACCCGACGAACATTTTCTCAACTCTACTCACATACTAATCTCATAAATTATTTATAAAAAAAAAAACACTTCTAAAAAGCTAAAACAACTAGGCACTAAATCTCTCACAATATGATAAATTAAGGTTTATATCTTTGTTGAAAGAAATATTTACATTTTGTATTTGATAGTATTAAAAAAAACCGCATGTGCCTAAAAAAAAAAGGTACTCGTATTATCCTAGGGACTGGTCTCAACTTCCCCAAGTCTTGACATAAAAGCAAATAAACAACATTACTGATAATGAAAACAGTTTTATTCCTTTAATATTTTTAATTTTCCTCGTGCTCGCACATGTATAACAATTTCAAGATTTATTTAATAATTTTTTTTAAAAAAGAATATAGTTATTGATTGAGTACAATCATGTCACATAATTAATACAACCAACTATAACTAGTGTGATAAGAATTGTTAATGCAGCAGACATGTATCATGATATTGAAGGTAATGATATTCAAAACACTGTAGGTTATAAAATATAGGCACTTATTTTCAAGAGAATTATTCCATTAATATTTAAAAGTGCATTTTAAGTTTTTTTTTAAAAAAAAAAAAAATCGGAATAGTGCATTTTAATATTGAGCTATAATTAAATATCATTTGATGATTGGTCCTATGCGTGCAGTGGCAATAACACCGAACAAAACATTTTTCAACCCATCACCCTCAATCCTTTGGTTGGGCGATACCAGTAATCGAGCTTGGGTCCTTTACGATCCAAAAACTCAAACTATGGGCTCGTTTGAGATAGCTTTGATAAAAGTGATTTTTATTTCTAATGGATTTTTCTTAATGGATTTATTTTTTAATGGACTTTTTTTAATGTGATTTGTGTTTGAGATAACTGTGATAGAAGTGACTTTTGTTTCTAATGGACACTTGTTTAACATAGCTTTAAAAAAAATAGATAAGATAAAAAATGACAGAAAAGGGTATGAATCAAATTCACACACATATATGTGTTGTATAAAATGTGATAATTTGGGATAAAAAATTAAAAATAAATATAAATTTACTAAATAAAATAGTAAAATTACCATTAAAAAAATTACAATACAATGAAGTGCTTAAATAAACTTATTTCCTACAAGTTGGTCTCTAAGTTGGTCCCAACAAAATTTCAATGAGCCTACAATGAGATAATAAGCTATGAGTATGTAGCTTATATAAAAAACACTTTAAAAGATTGAATGTCATTATAAGATGAAACCATATCAAACACTCTTATTTTTGCTTTCTCCATTGAATGGATTTCTAATGAACTTATTTTGGTTTTTAATGACATACCAAACAGGCTCTATAAGGATCAAAATTATCAGTCATTATCTTTCAATCGTATATATAAGAGTTGGACAACATATTCACTTTATTTCTAAATATAAAATCTCGATCAATTATCTCTTAAATTTATCATTTTTTACCCCAAAGCATCTCTATTAATTAAGCATATTATGAGGATTTTCATTAAGAGATAGTTTCAATAGACATAATTGAAGAGTATTTCAAGAAAACCAATAACTCTGTTACAAATAACTAGTTTAACTAATTGCTTTATTATCCACAAATTAGTTATATAACTCTAATCTTAATCGAGATGATAGTGCTGCCAATGGAATCAATGACATTCACCATACCTAAAAACTCCTTGTGAATATTAAACCAGAAATTAATCAAACCCTCATCAAGTTGATACCTAAAGCTGACAGGCCAGAAAGAATGAAGGAGTTTCAGCCTATCAGTCTCTGTACAATTTTGTATAAAATAGTTACCAAGGTGCTGGCTAACAAACTTAATTGTCTTGACTTGTGCTTCTGAACCAATCTAGCTTCATCAAAGGCTGCAATATTACTGATAATATTATAGTGGCTCAAGAAGTGATACAATCCATGTGTAATAAACATAGTATTGAGGAATCACTTTATGATGCAAGTTTGCCAGAGAAATTTGTGAACTATCATGCTTTGTATTTGCTCCTGTAGTATGCAAGTTTTGTGGAATGGCATACAGATAACGGAATTCAAACCCATAAGAGATATTAAGCAAGAGATCCTTTTTCACTGTATATTTTTGTGCTATGCATGGAACGCCTCTCTCAGACGATAGCCAAGCACGTCCAAGAGAACCGTTGGAAGCCTATGAGGATGGGGAGAGAAGGACCACCTTTATCTCACCTAATTTTTATTTACGATTTGGTGCTCTTTGTTGTAAAAATAAGTAAATATGTGTGGGTGTGTCAAAAAAACAAGTCCCACATTGCTTGGAAAAAAGAGAGCAAAAGCCTATATATATAAGCTTATTATGTTGGGCTTGTAAAGAGGCCAAGAGAAGTAGTGGGCTTGCACGCACAACAATGGGCCACTAAAAGACAAGCATAGTGAAAATCCAACGATTCTCCCCTGTGCGCGAGTAATATATGATACTGGCACTTTTGTGAAAATATTTTTGCTCCCTGAAAATATTATTTTAATTGTCTAAAATAATAATTTATTTTTGGAGGCTTACCGAAAAGACACAATATGTAGTGGTTTAAAATTGAGAACCCTTCGTGATTAGACGTTGTCAGTGGTCGACCGCGTCTCTGAACGAACTTTCCGTTGTCAACGTTTGGATTTGTCTTTTCGGTGATGCCTGTTGGGTCTCAGGGGTTGTGTTATCCAAATAATCTCGCGTCCATTGGTTATCTGTCGACCATGTTTATAAAAGGGATTCAGATGAAGTTCTCGGTACGATAATCAAAACCTTTCCTCCTCTGATTACTTGATGTTATTATTATAATCTTCTGCTTGTTTTGCCGCCCTAATAAACTTCAGGAAGGATTTGTTTAATCCTGGGGAGTACTGCTTCCTCTTTGCTAGTGGTCACGGAATAACTCTGTATATGGACATGACTCAGATCTACTATTTCAACGTTGTACTAGATTCCTCATGATTTTCAACACTCTTTAGTTTTACCGATCCGATAAAAAAACATCTTGAATGATTTTTGCACTAGCTCCGGCCAGAGAGAGAGAGAGAGAGTAATGACAAGACACAGGTGTATTTCTCTAACAATGTGCCTTAGGATTGTCAAGAGTGGATCAGCGATCAAATGGGTTTCAATCGAACGAACGACTTAGGCAAGTACATGGGGGTTCCCCTTCTACACAAACGGGTCCGGATATATATATATTGAGGAGTGGGAAGTACTAAATTACCCAGTGGTTTGTGTGCAAGAATTGAGAAGCTGATTCGCAACTTTATTAAGTATGGTTAACTGGGAAGCAATGTGTCAACCTCTCAGGAGGGGTGGAAGTGGTATTAAAAGGGTCGGGGAGCAAAACCAGGCTTTTATTTTGAAAACAAATAGTTGGAATGATTTCGACCGGCCCTATCCGAAGAATAACAACTGCTTATACTTATGGCGGAGTGTGAAGAATAACACGTACTCCCTCTCTAAAGAATTCTGCTTTCCGTGATATTTCCGAGGATGCAGTGTTGATGGTCGATCTTTTAGTTCAAATTGGAATCTTTTCAGCAGGATCTATCAAAGCATATACTCCATCTCGTCCTAATTATAAAATAGGTTAACCTTTTTAAAAAGATTAAGAAAATTAATTAATTTACTTTTAAATATTTTAATTTTTATTATTTTCTTCAACCTAATTAGTTTGACTAATAAAGTAATATATAATAAGATTAAGGTGTAAAAATACACATGAGCCTTTTCTCCAAAAGCGCCCAGCACCACGTGTTTTTTTGGAAGCAAAAATACACATGTGATGACCATTTTGGAGCAAAAATCACATCCCACCGTTAAGTCACTATTCACCACCGTTAACTTATTATTCACTTAATCTCTCTCTCATTATGGTGAATAGAAACTTAATAGTGAGATCTGACTTTTATTCCAAAATGGTAATCACGTATATATTTTTGCTCCAAAAAAAAAAGCACGTGGTGCTGGACACTCCTGGGAAAAAAGCTCATGTGTATTTTTGCACCTTAACCATATATAATATAGTAATACAATAAATTAACTTACTTTTGTAATCTCTCCAAAAAAAAAATGTCAACCCGTACTTATAACTAATATACATAAGGCAAGTATTATCTCTCGTTGCAGGTTCCAAGCCCCAACTCACAAGATGGAGAACGCTCTTTGGAAGTCATGCGAGGCTAGAAACAAGGACATTTTTCAAGCAGCATGTAAGCGAATATTGATCCAATATAAAACAACTTCCTGGACAAACGTCCATTTATATTAATGTCATGAAGCATCCTAGGAGGAAATGGGGAATATAAGTGCTACAGCGCTAGACCAGGGAGATTTAAATTTTTTTTTAAAAAAAAAAAAAAAAAAAAAAAACCTTGTCCACTCCAGACATGTAAATATTATCAACGGCAACCTCATTAAACATTATAAGCCCATGATATGAAAAAAATTAAAAAAGAAATGGTGGGCAACTGGAAAGAAGAAACAATCAGTCCTCAAACTCATGCATGTGATCTAAAAGGTAGTTGGCAGCCAATTCCTCATTTTTGTTGCAAGCAAAGTATACCTCCAATACGAGAGCACGATCAAAACCCATAGCTTCAAGCTGAGAGAGGACACACATAAATCTCATCACAACACTTGCAAATTTAACAAATGAGTAATTTTTTTTTTTTTTAAATGGTTATGTAACTCTGAGTCATGGTGATTCAGAAACAATATATAAATCATCATATCGAAAAAGTAACGTTTACAACTGACTCTATGCATGTTTGAAATAATGAAGTTCAGGTTCAATGATGATTATATTTCAATACGGTGTAAGTGCGGGCAAAAACTCTAAATCCTTCAATTTGCGGCTGTAGAAATAATGCCAGAAAACAAAAACAAAGAAGCAATCCTTAAAATTTCTATATTGGTATTGTTGAGTACTCAGGACATGAAAAGATAAACAGGCAATTCTAAATGAGGATAGTTCTATTATAACAGAAATAAACAACCAATCATCCAATGCATCATGTAGTTAACAGGTCAAACTTACTCGTTCAATTGCTTCTCGCTCCTCAGGGGTGACAGCTATTTGTTGGGGCATGGCACCAGCCAGCTGCCCTAATATGTTCCTAAAGTGCAAGTACCAAAATTAACACTAATTAAGCTGAAAGAAACCAATCTAGCTGAGAAGAGGTAAAGATCCCTTACCCCTCACCACCTTCCGCTGGTTCATTTATCAGGCGAAGGAAGTCAGCCTGGTGCTCTTGAATCAATCTCATAAGATGAGGATTTTGCTTCCCAAGCTCTTGAAGCATAGGCTGCAATCCACAGAACAAAATTCAGCGAGCTACGAGAAAGATGATAGTAAATGTACTTCTATGAAATACCTGGAGTATTTGTGGATTTGCCTGCACCATAGCTCGCAAGGCTTGGAACTGAAACAAATATCACAATTATAGATTCCATGATAGACATGCCTTGAGTCATGAAATCCATATGAAGTGCGGACACAAGAAAGGGAAAGAGAAAATACCTGCTGACTATTGCGCAAAAAATCTAGGGTGCCAGCACCAGCGGCACCAGAACCAACATTGGGAAGGCCCTGTTATAGATAGTAAGTACCCCAGGGAAAAAATCTAAAATAATTTTGTTTAATGAGTACTGCAATGTGTTAATCTACCTGAGGAAAAAGGTCTAAAGGATTCGCGTTTGGTCCACTTGTAGGAGCAGGCGCTGGCTGTGCAGCTTGTGGAGCTGGTGCAGGAGGATTTGCAGTTTGGGGATTTGCAGGCACTTGTGCCACAGGAGGAGCTTCAGCTTGCTCTGGAATACCCTGATGTTGATGGATGATTATTATATACACAAGAGAGATTTGAAGTAAATTGTGGGAAATAATAGTCGGCCACAATTTCAAAGTCAAGCAAGCCATGCAATGAAATTATCAGTTTCATATAAGCATGTTGTGCCACAAATAACCGGTCAGGTAATCAAGATAATAAAAAGAGATATAATATTTACATACTGAGTACAAATATTCAACGGCTCTCTCAGGATTATTGTAAGCAGCACGTAGAGCACGAACTACAGTATCCCTTTCCCAGCTCCCTCCACCCATATCAAGCATTTGCTGAATGGTTTCCTCTAAGTTGCTTCCAGCTACAAGGTTAGATGCTGCCTGTCCATAGACATCAGACTCTGACCTGCTTTCACAAAATTTCTCCTAAGAAACCATTGACGTGATTCTTTCCTTTTAATACTTTTTTTTTTTTTAGACAAATTTGTCGAATTAGGAAATAGACAACAAGTATTGCCATTTTCAAATTGCAAACAGTGATAGAGAGAACTGTAAAATCCATGTTTAAATGTCACAAAAACTAGAACTTACACAGCTGTGCCTGAAGCAGCAGGAGCAGGAGCAGGGGCAGGGGCAGAAGCGGGGGCAGGAGCAGGGGCAGGGGCCGGTGCCAGTGCCGGTGCAGGAGAAGGGGCAGGCCTGTCAAAAATCTTCATTTCACTACATTCATGTCAAAAATATATGCAACCAAAGTGTCATTATATCAGGTACTCACGCAGCAGCAGGAGCTTGAGGCGTGGTTGAACTTGCAGCAGAAGAGAGGGTGGGAGCAGCACTTGCAGCTGGGGCCTGTATTAAACATGTAATCATTAGGTAATAATTTCAAAACTCCAAGAAAGGAATGTCAATTGCCTCTGTAGGGTGCAGAGGAAGAAGACCAGCAAAAAGAGTGAAAATAATAGTAGCATTGGAAAATTATCCTCACCTTGGTTGAAGGTGCAGCTGTAGTAGTAGAACCCTCACCAGATGAGCTTTTGCTCTAGCATAATTATTAAGTATAAACACCAATTATAATTTTAAGACGTAAAAAATGAGCATAGTATTTGCTTTAAGGGTTGGGGTTGGCAGAGGGAGGAGACAATAATGGAATCTTATTGGTTAATGTTGTAAAAACTACTACGTCGTATCTCAGTATAGAAGAAAAGTGCGATGTGGAAGGCCTTCAATGCTCAACACTTGCACCCACAGACTTCAAGAGAAAATATAGTAGTTTAAGAAAGTTAGAAAATGAGTGTAATGAAAACAATGAAGGACAATAAGTAAACTCTAAACAACCGAAAAAAGAAAGGAAAACAGAGTTTTAGCAAGCAACAAAACTCAGTATTAGTTCACTATTGCTTAAAATTATTAAAGGAAAGCCTGAATACAACAGATGATCATGGAAAAATGTTGAAGAAAACAACAGAGTTCTAGTTCTTGACAACTTCTTTTGCAATTATTATATCCCAGATTCCATTAAAAAATCAAAATATATGAGCTGTCCCCACTCCATATTCAACACTGATACGTATAGGGTTTTTTAAGTTTAACCAACCATGTATTCAACCAAATAATAATAAGTGACATACCAAAGACCAGGTAGTTTATATTCGCGAACAAGAAAACTTTACCTTAGAAAGCATAATTACTACAAAACTATTTTCAACCACTTTATTTTCCTCCAAGGTGGTGCTATCTTTGAGGACCTTCCCTTGATGGATAAGCATCTGTTGTGCTGCGGGATAGACATCTGCGCCCTGAACAGTTTCTATAATTTTCTTCACTTCAGTAACCTGAAAAGAATATTGACAACTTATAGTCTATCTGAAAAGACTAATATAGTAGCTCAGATAAAAAATAACAAGGTAGGGGATTCACAAAGAGACAACATGAACACATAAGAAAAGGACCAATTTTGGACGTATAAGCATTTTTCTTCCTTGAGCTAGTTAGGCAACATTACTTAAAAATTCAACAGCCGGAAATCTATGTAAAATAGTGAGGGATAGAAACCATTGCTTATTGAAATGGCTACCTCCAAGTTTAGTCAACAGTATCATTTCTCCCAGTTCACCATTCACCCAGTTGATTCCAATGTCAGGTTACCATTATATCTAGAAATTATAAGATTCACCATTCACCCAGTTGATTCAAATAACGGTCTTTTGATTTGCCCAGCAGTTAAAAATGTTCACAAGTCCTTCTCTTGGTTACTCATCACCCATGGTAATTTGAAGTTCAATAAAATACTGGTTCCAACCTGAATTATACATTCACTTATTGGGGGGAAAAACAGTATTCTACATATCCTTTTAAGATATGCACGAATGTCCGATCTGATACATTAGTAGATATCCAACCAATTTATTAATTAAAAATACCAGTGATGATTGAATAACCAAGTTCAATAATTAGACTAAAATCTCGGTGCAATCATTCATACTCAATCAAATTTGCTATTTCCAAATTGACGAGAAAATAGGGTCAGAATAAAGGAGCTCTATAGTTTAAATTTTAAACAACCACACGCTAAACATAACTTAAAAACACCATGGTTCCAAATGAGCTTGATACCCATACACCTAATTTTAGATCATACTTATTGACTATCTACATATCAACACAAACTGCTCTGAAATTATCATGACGCAAGGCCTTAACAGTGCCAGACCTACTCGTTATCATGTGTCAACATCACCAAGCTATCCAGAAAATATTTCTCATTAAGAAGTAGACTAGTGCAGCGTCCACACACTATGCAAGTCTACCATCACATCTGTATTCCATAAGATGGCTAGACAAGTGAAGCAGCTTGAAGAACAAACCAGTCAGTGAATGTTCGAAGTTCCAACACTATTATATTTCACTCATCCAAGAGTGATTGCTTTCAACCACAGAGCAATTTCACTTCAAGGCTAAATTCGACAAAAATATGACAAGTATTTATGCGGGGAGTTTCTAATCGCCCAGTAAATGCAACAAAGACTGAAATACCCGATCCAAACCATCGAAATTGTCAAAGCAAAAGTGAAATTAAAACCCTAATTACCACTGAATTTAAGAGCTTCCCCCAGCCCGATGACCCAGGACCTCTGAAACAATCGAAAAAGTAATCCAGAATTTTCGATATGGAAAAAAATGAAAACATTACTCTATATTAGATTGGATAGTAAAAAAGTAGACAAACCGTGTCTTCTGGCTTCACTTCAATTTCGAAGTGAGTGCCTTTCAGAGTCTTGACGAAAATCTTCATTTTCTGCAACTACCAGTCGATCACTGACCGAAAAGTCCCAAAATTCTAAACTTGCCGGTAGGTTGTTGCTCCACCGATCCCCAAAGGTATATACCCTAACAGGAGAGACGAAAGCAAAAGAAACCCAAACCCAAACCGCAAGAAAGAATCCGGTGGCAATCTTGTACCATGACGGGAAGAAGCGTTATTTTTTATTTATTTCTTTCGGGTTAATATAAAATTAAATTATCTTAAAAAATAAGCTAGTAGAGATATTGATTATAATTTTTTTTTTTTTTTTTGCCTAGATTGTAAATCTATCTATTGATCTATTAATGTTTGTATCGGATCACGTTTGGACATTTTAAAATTATTTATCCATATAAATTGAGATAAATTTTTTTTATATACTTACTTTATATAATGTAAATCAAAATTGAAAAACTATATAATTTCATCCCTATTCTAAATAAGAACTAATATCTCCGAAAATATGTTCCAGGCATCAATTATGTTATGCTGAGTGGAGGAATTTTTCAATAGAGATAATATTTAGACTAATGTCTTACCTATGGCATTTTAGCAAGGCTATTAAACCTGGACCGGTCATTAAACCGATCGGGGTACCGAGTCAAAGGTTAGTGGGTCAGACCAGAATCAAACCGGTAAAAAAATAAAGATTTAATGTTATTAATATATCAATATAAAATTATAATAAGATGGTAAAGTAAATAAATCTTTAAGTGTTTAATTTACATTGAAAAAAGAGTAAACTTGCTTAGGCCCAGTACTTTGTATCTGCAAATCTTTTTCTTTTGTCAATGAAAAAAAAAAAAAAACTCTTATCTGAAAAACCTGCCAATTGAAACTTCCTAGGCTCTGACATAGTATGGTGTGCAAGGAACAGATTTTGCTTTCTAATCTACAACACTTTTGAAACTAGATTCGTATAGGCTATAGGCTTCTCATCTCCTTTTCTATTCTACTCTTTCTTCTTTCATTTTTCAATCTTCTCGCCCCCTTCAGTCCGGTCTCTCTCTCTCTCTCACTTGCATTATCTTCTTTCTTCCAGGCTTAAGTTTGTCCAGCTTAAAAAAATCAACTCGGACCTTCCACTTAGCCAAACATGGCTCCCACTGGCTCGGTGTTTTTCTGGTCCGTGCTTGGCATGTTCGATCTATTATGTGTATAAGTCTGTACTCGACGTCTCTGGATCTAGTGGGACTGGATTTGTTCGTATAGGAAAGATCATCCACTCTATTTCTCTTCATCTCTCTCTATTTCTCTCATGTAAACATCTTCATCTTCCATTGACGTCTTTGAGAGGGGAAAAAAAAGAGACCTTGACCTGGTTTATGTGACAGACCGGACCGATTTCACGGCCGGTTCGTCGATTTCCAGTCTGAACCGGCCAGTCCGGTCTAATTTTGATAACCATGCATTTTAGCATTTAGAGGAAGAACTTCAATAATTATAATATATTCCCTCCAATCCTAATTATAAGACAACATTTAGGAGTTAGCTTTGGTCCTAATTATAGGACAAGTTTTTAATTTTTGTCAACTTCTTCCTAAAATACCCTTATTTTATTCTCCCAAATGTGTTTGGTGAGAAAATATATGTAGGTTTAAAGACTCTTTTTGTCAATAAAACTTTTAAATTATTAGATTTTAATTTATATATCGATCAATTGACATTAATTTTGTGTGTGTGTATGTCTATGTATATATGTACACACACACAAATATATACATATGTGTGTGGGTCTACACACACATATATATATATCAATGTGTCTATATGTGTGTGTCTGTGTAGACACACACACATATGTATAGATATGTGAGTGTCTGTGTGTTTATATACACACAAATATATAAATGTATATATGTACAACACATATACATATATATACATATGTGTGTGTCTACACACACACACACATATATTCAGTGTGGCTATATATGTGTGTGTGGTGTATGTTGTGTAGATATATATATATAACTACATACATTTGTGGGGGAAATTTGCGAAAATAGACCCAAAAAAAAATTTGTCAAAATAGACCAGTAGGGAAACATTTTTCATATCTAACCTAGTTGGTGGCGTCACGTCATCAGGCGCTACATGTGGTGCCACGTGGCGTGGCGCCACTTTGTGTGCGGTGTATCACGCGAGCACACCACAAAGTGGCGCCGCCACGTTGGGCGCCACTTGTGACGTGCCCACGTGGCACGCCACACAAGAGTGCTGGCGCCTCTTTTTTAAAAAATAATAAAAAATAAAAATGCAAGGCGCGTCACCTGCCTCGGGGGCAAAGGCAGCTTTTCTAAAAGCTGCCCCGGAGGCAGCAATATTTAGGTGGGGGGTGTGAATAATTCACGCCCCCTACAATAGTATTTTTTTTAAAAAAAAATTCTTCTCCCTCTTCTATTTAAACCGTCCCAAATCTGCAAATTCACACACTCACACATTTCATCTGATCCGCGAGAGAGAGAGAGACGTTGGGAGCATAGCGTGAAGAAAAAAGAAGAGGAGAATACATCGGTTGAAAGTTTTTTTAAGGTATGTTATTTATTGTATAAGATTATTTAGGTAGCTAAATTAGAATCTTTTAATAAATGTTCTTCATAAAATGTTTTGTATCTCTATTTGTCTCTGCAATGATGGTAGTCTTGTGTCGGTTAGAAAAAATGTTAGAGTTAGAATTTTTTAGAAGTTTTAAGTTTTGACAATAGAAGACTGTATTTGTGTAGTGATTGATTAATAATAAATTTAAAGCGGTTTATATGTATTTTTTGTTGTTTGAGAAATGTAAAACTAATTTTTACATTTAAAAAGTTTAACATCATTATATTATAGGATATTTTTACCGATTAAATGTTATGCAAATAATATCTTTAGGTTAATAGAGATATTATGGAAATTTTAATCGGGTTAGTTCTGAAATTATTTAGTAGTACATTAGAGAAAATAAATAAGTAGGATGAGAAACCTAAATTAAAAATAATTATTCAATATATTATGAATTTTATTTTTTCTTTTAATTTTTGTGCTTATTTGTTGTTTTTGATTTATTTTACTTAAATAGATTTGTATGTAATACTATAAAATTTGACTTAGCATAAATATTATAAATTGGTAGAATATACCTATTGAAAATAGGTGAATATGAGGTCTCAAACACCTTGTATTGAATTTACCTTATTATTAGGAAAATTTCTCCTAATAATAAATAATGTGCAAAAAGGTCCCTAAAACATTAGATAATTTGCAAATAGGTCCCTGAAATATTTATGGGTTATAAAATACCCTGAAAACATTATAAAGAGACAAATAAATATTTATTTGAAATAGGGAAGAATATTGTCCCTAATTTAGGTAATTTATTAAATTATTACCTTGAAAAAATTAAAGGAGAAAAATCAAAAAGTATTAGGGGATCATATTGGACCCCATGATTTTTAATATTTTGCATAATGCATAAATTATCAATTTCAGTAAAATAGTTGTGAGAAAATAATTAATCTTAATTAAGAAAATTGTCAACAATTAGTAAGTGATTAAATAAGTAATTAATTGTTGATTGTTTAAACATGAATAAAAGGGAATATCCAAAGTTAATTATATGAAACCCCTAATTTGATATTAATGACCAATGGAGGGTCAAGGTTGACATAAAGAGTGTTGCTAATTAATTTAGCATAATTAAGAGGTATATTAAGTAAATTACAATTATCCATAATAGAATAAGCTTGCACTAATTGAGATTAGTTGCACAATTCTTCAAGATGATTAGAGACAAATTAAAAGAGGGCTAATTATATTAAGCCAAAAAGAATGAAATAATATCTTAAGTAATTAAGTCTAAATCTTCATATAATTGAGTTAGCTAATGGCAAAATATAATTAAGGAGCATGTAAACACTTGATTAACATGATAATTAAGAATTGCTAATTAGTGTTGAAAAGTCAACAATGACATCTAAGCCTTGATTATGTCATCAAGATGACATCACAAAAGCACATGTGTGTGTTGTGAGTGTGTGTATGTAGTGGATGAAAGAGAAAAGATGAATCTAAGAAAAGGGGGGAGGTGGCATTTTTGTAAGAGGTGTAAGGGCAAGATTAAGACTTCTTTACTAAGTTTAAACCCAATGGTTAGAATGGAATTAAAGTTGCTAGGAAGTTAACCAAGGATTGGCTATAAATAAAGAGCTCTCCTCTCTTCATTCTTCACACCAAACTCATACCAAAGACTGGAGAGTTTAAGAGGAGAGTGAAGTAAGAAAGAGGAAGGAGTTCAAGAGTCTTCCAAGAGGTAAGCTCTAGTTCTTAAGTTCTAATTTTTAGTTTTTATAAGTTCTTAGTATAAATGCTAGTTTAATCTAGAAAATTAGAGAATAAATTCCTACACTTGTTTTTAGGCCTCATTGCATTGAAAAAGGCCTGAAGAGGTAAAAACATGGTAGGAAATAATTTTTGGAAGTCCTTGGATTAAGATTGTGAAAGTTGTAGAATTTTCGATTCTTAAATCTTAGACAGGCAGCGAAAAAGATGCTATGATTTTATGTAACAAATAAAGTTATAAGATCATGAAATTTTCCACAAAGAAAGTAGACATGTAGGGCTTTCCAAATATATAAAATATGCAATGTTTTGATCTCTGGTCAAGGAGATATGAATTTTTGAAATTAAGCCATTTTTGCTGGAATAAAATCTGGACAATGTTGAGAAAAGTTAAAACTGGTAATGACACACTAATTCTAGGTGAAAATGAATATTTTTCCTCAAAAATAGACATCCTAAGGGTTCCGGGGAATTTTACGAATCCTCATTTTGATTTTTGTAGAATTAGTTATGATTTTTCAAAGTTACCAAAAAATCTGCCCATAAAACTCTGCACTACGTTTTTAAATAAATGTAAAGGCAAAGTTGTAAATAACAAATGCACCAAGGGTAGATGGGTAAATAGAGGTGGAAGTATATCTTAGGATATTATTCTAAGTGATATGGTGATATATTAGGATATCCGGGAGGTCCAGGGCCGGATCCAAAAGTCAGACGTTTGACAATTACCCGAGGAAAGGTACGGACGCGTACTGTAACTCTAACTCTTATGCTGCTTGTATGCTCTATATGTGATGTGATGATTCATATAGTCGTGGACAAGACTGGGTCTTGGGTTATGCACCGTGATTAAGACTCTGTCTTAAGTCGCTGTTTATACATTTAGCTATTATGTGAAAACGGGTTACAGTCTTGGTAATGCCGTATGGATGTTTTCCTAGCGCTGAGGACACGCTCCGGGGAGTGGCACTAGTTTATGTGCAAACTATGTGGACCTTACATGAGCTGTGTGCTATGTAGAGGTATTGTTGTGCTATGAACTATGACATGTGCTGTGTGCTATGTATAGTTATATGCTGAATTGTAAATAAATATTTGTCATACATATACTGTTATACTTGAGCATAAGGTTAACCGTTACCTCAGGTCCAATGGGTATTGTACCTCAGTCTTAATGAATAGTACAGGGAAGAAACCGGGATAGAGAAGGTGCCGGTGGAAAGAGCCGTGAAGAGGCAGCGGTCGAAGACAAAGGTCGGTAGAAGTTATTAAGACTTAATTTCTGGCAGAGTATTCTGACACGGATTTAACAAAGTTATTTCGGACCATTTGGTGCTTAAACTAAGGAAGGTTTCATCGGTGGGTTGTCACAAGTCGCCATAGAGTTGGTGAGACTCCCATTAGATTGAACACCGACCTAGCCAAATTGTCTGATTAACTGATGTTAGGTTCCAAGCCATAGGTCTAATTTAAGACTTTCTTTATCAGAGAAATGTATTCAAATCTCTGTAAATTGTATCACATGAATATTCATTCGGGATATTTAAAATATCAGCTTATGTCGGGGCATCATCATATGTCTGGGCATTTTATATTAGATACTCATTATCCGAATCTTGGCGCACGTTATCCATTTCCGCAGTACTTTGAGCTGTAGCATCTCAAGACTCTGTGATTTTCTTAAAACTAAGTGTCGACCGACACGATTTTTGAACCTGGAATTTGGGATGTTACATTGTATTTGTTGAATAATTTTCATTATTATAATATAATATTTATTATTTTTGTTATTATTAGATGTGACGAATTTTAATATTTAAATTAATTTTTTGTTCATATCATTATCTTATTTTTGGTATTAATAAATAATTTTGAAAAAATTTACCAATTATGAAATTTGATTTTTTTATTAATTTTTATGTTTAGTATATAAATTTAGTTATTTTTATTTTTATTATTATATATAATGAATTTTAATTCTTTGATTAATTTTCTTTAGATCATATTAAATATGTTATTTTGATTATTATTATTACATATTATTAGTTTCATTTGTTTATTAATTTTCGTTATTATTAAATAATTTTTAATAATCTTACATATTATGAATTTTGATTTTTTTATGAAGTTTAATTATTATTATTATATAAACTTTGTTATTTTTAATAAAATATACTATGAATTGTAATGTTTAGATTTATTTTTGTTAGATTATATTATATATGTTATTTTCATTAAAATTGTTATATATTATGATTTTTCAATTTTTTATTATTTTTCGTTGATATTAAATAATTTTACATATTATGAATTTTTATTTTTTTTTTGAAGTTTTATTATGATTATATAAACTTTGTTATCTCTATTATTAAAATAGAGAATTTAGTTCATAGAGATATTATGCAAATTTTAATCTTATATTTTGGTTCATAGAGATATTATGGAAATTTTAATCGGTTTAGTTTTCAAACATTAAAGGAAAAAACTAAAGTAGGATGATAAAATTAAATTACAAATAATAATTCAATATATATGATTCATAATATATATATATATATATATATATGAATTCTAATTTGTCTTTTAATTATCCTTCTTATTGGTTAATTTTGATTTATTCTACTTAAATGAATTTGTATTTGTTGAACAATTGTCATTATCATAATAGAATTTTTATTATTTTCGTTATTATTTTATGTTATGAATTTTAATATATTAATTAATTATTGTTGTTAGTATTATATTATTTTCGTTATTAATAAATAATTTTGAAACATTTTACTAATTATGAAATTTGAATTTTTTATTAATTTTTTGTTTTTTTTCATTATTTTCATATAAACTTTGTTAATTTTATTATTTAGATTAATTTTCGTTAGATTATATTATATAAAATTTAACGAAATGTATATCATAATAAATAAAATAAAATAAAAACTCAAAATTCATAATATGTAAAGAAAAAATTAAATATAAATTATTTAATATGAAAAAAAATTAAAGAAAACATTGGAAAACTCATAATATATAATAATTTTAATCAAAATAACATATATAATATAATCTAACGAAAATTAATCTAAATAATAAAATTAACAAAGTTTATATGATCATAATGAAAAAAAACGAAATTTATTTAATAATCATAAAAATTAATAAAAAAAATCAAATTTCATAATTAGTAAAATTTTTCAAAATTATTTATTAATAACGAAACTAATATAATAATAACAACAATACTTAATTAATATATTAAAATTCATAACATAAAATGATAACAAAAATAATAAAAATTATATTATCATAATGAAAATTATTTAACAAATACAAATTCATTTAAGGAGAATAAATCAAAATTAACCAATAAGAAGGATAATTAAAAGACAAATTAGAATTCATAATATATATATATATATATATATATATATATATATATATATATATATATATATTATGAATCATATATATTGAATTATTATTTGTAATTTAATTTTATCATCCTACTTTGGTTTTTTCCTCTAATGTTTGAAAACTAAACCGATTAAAATTTTCATAATATGTCTATGAACCCAAATATACCATTTGCACAACATTTAATCGGGCTAAATATCCTATAATACAACAATCTTAAACTTCTTAAATTTAAAAATTAGTTTTAAATTTTTAAAACAAACAAAAAATACATATAAATCGTCTTAAATTTTTTATTAATCATTTACTACATAAATACAGTCTTCTATTGTCAGAACTTACAACTTCTAAAAAAATTCTAACTTTTAACATTTTTTCTACCCGACGAAATACTACCATCATTGCAGAGACAAATAGAGATACAAAACATATTATGAAGAACATTTGTTAAAAGATTCTAATTTAGCTACGTAAATAATCTTATACAATAAATAACATACCTTAAAAAAGTTTTCAACTTATGTATTCTTCTTTCCTTCTTTCTTCAGCTCCCAACGCTCTCCTGCGGTTCTTGTGAAAGGTGTGAATGTGTGTGTGTGTTGGGTGGTGTTTAAATAGGAGTAAAATTTATTTTTTAAAAAAAAAAAATTACTGTAGGGGGTGTGAATGCCCCCTACAATATACAGTTGCCATCTGGGGCAGCTTTTAGAAAAACTGCCCCTGATGCAGTTAACGCGCCCTACATTTTTGTTTTTTATTTATTTTTTTTAAAAGAGGTGCTAGTAAGTGCTGGAGCCTCTTGTGTGACGTGCCACGTGGGTACGCCACAAGTGGCGCCCCATGTGGCGGCGCCACTTTGTGGCATGCCCACGCGGCACGCCACACACAAAGTGGCGCCATGTGTAGTGCTCGCTGATGTGACACCACCAACTAGGTTAGTTCTGAAAAATGTTTCTCTACTGGTCTATTTTGACTTTTTTTTGGGTTTATTTTCGCAAATTTCCCTACATATGTGTATGTGTATGTATACAAACACACAGACACACACACATATGTATATATAGCTAGACCATCATTTCAATTTTAAAAAACATGAAAAGGAAAATTCTAGGTCGAAGAGCTATGTTGTTGGTGTTGTTGATTCACTTTTATTAGTGTCATTTAAAATTGATATAAGGGCATTTTAGGAAAATAAGTAAAATTAACTAATTTAACTCATTCCTTTAATCTCCCCAAAATCAGTTAAATATGTCCTATAAGTAGGACCGGAGGAAGTATTATATTAATTAATTATTGGCTAAATTAAACAAAACATCGCTAAACTTTAAATCAATCGCATATAACCCTCCAACATTTTAAAGTTTAAATATCACATCAAATTATGAGATGACACGTGGCATGCTATGTAACATTCTTTGTAAATTATTAATTTCACAAAACCCCTAAACTTTGAACAATTGCAGATAACCCCTTTAACATTTCAAAATTTAATTTTAACTCCCTTAAAATTTTGATTTAAAATATTAAACCACATGTAGTTACTTTTATCATTTTAATAAATTTATTAATATTTATACTATAATTTTTCAATTAAAATAGTTTTTTATGACAAAAACTAGAAGAAAAATATTAAAAAAATATAAAATTAAAAATGTCATCGTTTGCATAATATTTACTTATTTTCTTGGGATAATTGAGCATTAATAAATGTTTTCATTTGCACTAAATATATTCTTAGGATGGTTGAAAATTGATGTTTTAAATATTATATTTATGTTAGAAGATAGTTTTTGCCCTCATTAATTTTCTTATTAGTATTACATATTTTTTTCGTGAATCAAAGGTTCAATGTTTATTTGTACATTTTTATAAATATTATTTTTCTATTTTTTTCATACAAGAAAACTATTTTAATTGATGAATGATAGTAAAAAAACTTAATAAAATTATTAAAATTATAAAAGTAACAACATGAGGTTTAATATTAGGCCTGTTGGGGTTAGCGATAAGAACAGTGGCTTATTTCTAATCTGACTTTTTTAGAAGCCCGGTAAAAAAAAAAAAGTCAGATTGTAAATAGATTTGTGTTTAGATTGATATTAGTAGAAGTGGCGAGACCCATGTCAAAAATCTGAGAGTTTTTTGGAAAAAATTACCCTATGGACCTTTTTTCTTAACGGACTTTTGTGAGTTTTTTTTTTAAAAAAAACCTAGTAAACTTAAATCTCAACCCAAACACTTCACTTAAGGTTTTTTTTTTTTTTTTACTGGAACTTTTTTCTGACTTTAAAGCTCAATCCAAACAAGACCATTACAAATCAAAATTGTAATGGAGTTAAGTTTAAATTTTGAAAATTCAAAGGAGTCATTTGTAACCGATTGAAGTTTAGAGGGTTTTTTTTATTAAGAAAAAAAGTTCACGGGGTTTTATGAAATTGGTGATTTACACCAGATGATACTTGTCATATCATAATTTGATATAATTTTTTTCGTTTAAAAAAAAAAATTAGTTAACAACAAAGGGTTAATAGTTAAAATATGAAATGTCAAAGGAGTTAAATTTAAATTTTAGAGCATAAGTAGGTTATATGTAACTAACCAAACTTTAGCAGATTTTGTATAATTTTTAGCCTTACTAGTATGAATACTTTTAATCTTCTTCAATGTCATCAAAGCAAGCGGAAAACTTTTTCAAAATAACTATGAATGCTTTAATATGAATGTAGTAGAATTTTTTTTTTATTTGTAGACATAATTAATGTTCCCTCCATTCCTCTAAATATAAAATAAAGTTTATAATATAATTGCACTAAAAATTTCGTCCAATATTAAAATCAGAGGTAGTATATTTTAACATTTTTACTAATTTCTATAAATAATGACAAGACTAACTTAAACATAAAAATAAGAAAAAGTGTAGTTTAATGAAATTAATAAAGATTTGGATTTGGAATTTTTTTCCTCGTAGATCCAGAATCTAAATTTTTAATCATAACTTTAAATTTTAAATTTTAAATTTTTTTAGATCAAAAGATAATATTAAATTAACAATAGTGCAAAATTATGACTTCATGCCCATTAACATTTTTTTGGGGCCAAAAATGCCCATTAACATTTACTTCCCAAAAATTACAATGATAGAAGGATATTGCAAACTTCTCATAAATCAATCGAGGGGGGAAAAAACCAAAACTTCCTTATTAGCATAATTTTTTTAAACTTCTCACTTATTATTAGAATTTAGAATTTGACAAAAATTGATATACTATAACTTCCTAACGATGATCAATTAAATCTCTTGAATAAATATCATAAATCAATAGAAAAATATAAAGTTTCAGAATACATTTAGCAAAAATACACACACACACACACGGGATCATGTCATAAATAGGAGATGTCTAACAGTTTTACTGCGGCCCAATCCTAATCATTCTTCTATACTTATTTAGGTAAAAAAGGCTTATAAATTAAAGAAATGTTCTGATTTTGATCTCTTTTCTTTTGTTTTCTTTTTTTCTTTTTTGTTACCATGAGAAATTTATGCGACCTTACGCCGCAATGCCCGGGTTCCTAAAAACAGGGTTCTGTAATAATTTTTATTTTTATTTTACGTATAACACAAATTTTTTATCCAAAATTTGCACACAAACTTTATTCTCGGGATTCATATACATTATAAGTTTCTAGCTGAGAAAATACTCACACACACATTGAAGAGAAGGCAGAATGATGCATGAAGCACCGGGAAAAGTGGGTTCAAACCTATCAAAACAAGCAGTATCAATCCTATTACAGAATGAAATTACCTCCACAATTTAGTATAAGAGCTAATTCACTTTGCTTTTAGAGAGATTAACGAAGATAAATAAGTTACATTAAAGTTTTTTCCCCTCTAAACTTATTTTCTTAAATTGTAAATTGATGTATAATACTTCCAGTCCTAATTTGAAGTATAATGATACTCAACTTATATATGATTAAATAACTTATGGGTTAAGTAGCAAATTCGTCCTGAAAAGTATACATCGAGAAACAATGTTGCATTGGAAGTTTTTTTATGTTTAATTTCACCCTAGAAGTCTAAAAGTAAAACAATGTTGCTTTTTTCCGTTAAAAAGTTAACGGTCAACGTCAATTTTTTAATAAAAAAGAGTAATATTGCTCCACTTTTAGATTTCCGGGGCGAAATTGAGCATGAAAAAACTTATAAGGCAACATTGTTCTTAAATATGTACTTTTAGAGCAGATTTGCTACTTAAAACATAGCTTATTTGGTTTCCTTAACATCTAAAAAAAATCCAATGACTTATATTAAGGATAAGAATATGTATATATAATTCAGTCCAATAAAAGAAATTCAAATTTGGCCCAATAATTATTATTTTTTCCAAACCAAAAAAAATTCTTTTAACAATTAACAATAACATAAACTCGCATGTTAATAAAAAAAAAGGAAAAAAAATCAATTAAATCCAATTGAAATGTAAAATTCCAATCAGACAGACAAATTTTAACAAATTCTTAATTAGGTCAATAAGTCTAATTAGAATATTAGATGTTAAAAAGGACAATTGAGCTCTAACCATTCCTCTATCAATTTTCTTCAGCAAATTGGTGATTGCTTCAGACGATTTAACTTCCCCCCCCCCCCCCCCCCCCTCATCTTTATCCAAATGAATGAGTCAAAATCAGTATAATCAAGCAGACATGAATGATTTTCCATTAGTGTACACGATAATTCAGAAAATGATTTTCTATTACCGTACACTATAATTCAGAAAGTTTTCGACTTTCAAGTTGTTTCAATCTCGCAGGAAGGTATTTTGTTGATGGCCAAATGTAAAGCATCATGACTGTGAAAATTAATGCAACTTTTAAAAGCCCAACAATATAATTTCTCCAATTGCTTCCCAGACACCAGTTGAAAATACTTTTCAAGAACAATCTTTTGTCCCAAATTTAAAATCGGGACTCTAAATTCCACAAATTTCTAAACAAGACAACGAGATTAATTGAGATTTCCCAATTTTCTCGATTTACCGGTCTCAATGCTTCGTACCTTCTTCTTTTCAAATTAAGCCTCCTCTCTTTTTACATGTCCCATATAATTAACTCTCTTTATGGAGAGTGGATGAGCATAAGGGTATGTAGGAAAAATCACTAAATTTAAAATCCTAATATGGTCCTCGCTTTGATATAGAATTTGGTAATTTTGGTGGCCTGATTTGTAGTGACGGTGCCACATGCTGGCTTGGCCCCAGTTGGTCTTTTTCTATCTTATGTATTTATATATATGTATCATATAATATTTTATTTTGGCTAATAATTTGGCCCCAGCTAAATATTTTATTCTATGTATTTTACTCTTTCTAACGAGGATAATATTGTGGTGATTAGTGAAAATTTTAGGATTATGATTTTGGCAGAGTTTTAAGTTTTTACAATAGATAACTATATATATGTAAAGGATAATTAATGATTAATTTTAACCAGTTTGGATTTATTATTTGGTTGTCTTATGATTTTATAATGAATTTCTCTTTTAAGAAATAGATTATTTGCTTAGTTGAAATTTAATTAGATCTTTATGTTTTTTTAAAATATTTTTTGGGGTTCATATTATATTTATTTTATTTTCTCCAATTATTTTGTTTTGAGGTAGGTGAAATGTGTATTTAAGTGTTAATTTTATTAAATTTCATTAAATATTATTATTATTATGATTGTATTTATGATATCTTTAGGATAATATTTGGTTCATTACTCATTGAGTTGTAAGAGGAAAGTAAAATTTTTGTTTCAGATACCTACTGAAAATATTATCATTTTATATCTTATTTTGATTTATAATTGTTGGTTATTATTTATTCATATTTTTAATGTTATGTAATATTATTTTGTAAATCGTTTATCATATTTATTTTTTGGCCCGGGCTAAAATTTTTTTTCTGATTCCGTCACTGTTGATTTGGATTTTAAGTATTTTAAAAGGGTTTTATTGGGTTTTCCCAAAACAAAATTTAAAAAAAAATGAAATTTTTTCGTTTTTAATTATGTTTAAATTTTATTGAACCTACCATCATAATCATTCTTTATTTGTTGTGAAAATAAAAGAAATCTAGGGTAAGAAAGAAGAGCCGAAGGAGAGAGAATCTGAGGGGAGGAGGGAGCAATTCTAATTCATTCGTGTTTCTAGTTATTACAATGTTTTGTACAATACCTCTATTTATATTTATAGGCCAAGAGTCACCATTAATTTGGCTTTTAGTTTCCCAACATGTTTTATGAATTCTAATTAGGATATGAGTCAATGAATATCTATACAATTAATATTCATAACACTTTTCATTAAATGTCTATTAAATGTCTCTCATTAAAAACTTTAACTAGAAAAAATCTGATGGAACTAAAACATATCTAAAGAAAATAGTATGCAATACATATTCAAGTTGCCTAGTTAAAAAAACTTACCAGAAAAACCTTGTGGGACAAAATATGGGTTAAGGAAAAGAGTACAACATGATCATTACTCCCCTGATAACAACATGATTTTTATTCCCTAATAATAACATCACTTTCAATGTCTTTTGGAGCATATATTCCTTTTTGCTATCAAACTATGAATGATCCATTGTCATCAAATATTCTGTTGAAATATATTTATCTAACATATCTTTTTGATACATTTAAATATCAATATAATCCACATTTATCTTGGTCACTTTAGAACAATAAAAGAAAATTATTCCAAAAATTACCAAATCTTATTTTTGTTATCCATTATCTACCTTCAAGAACTAAATTTTACTAGTAAAATCATAATAAATACAATATTAGCATGGTATTTGAATATTCTCACAAAGTATAAGACACTTCTAATATATACAGAATTTTTGCATCCACCACAAAATCATATGACACATTATAACAATCAATAGACTTTGTGAAAATCTTTATTTTCATATAAACATCCATGTATCCCATAATATAAAAATATTTCTAGTGTTTGGATTGCAGGTCCTTAACTTTCATAATATAATCATATTTTCATTGCATCTTTTTCCATTTTTACTTTTCCTTTTGGCCAATCATCTATGTGTCTACTTCTTATGACACATATTTATATTAGATCCTCTTTTGATCACTTGATATCATTTTTAAAATTGCAGTTAACAACCTTATCTTTTTGTTCCATTGTTTCGATCATAACATAACTTATTAAGATTTATACTACTTTTCAAGTACCTAAACTTTTCATGAGTTTTTGCAATTAGTTATGTTTCAACAATTTTTTGGAGTATTTGCCTCCTTAATATAATCATCTTGATTATGCTCCACTTTATATATAATATTTATATTGCAAACCAAATGGTTTCACATATTTCAAGCATATCTCACTTTTATTTATAATAATTGGAGCATTTTTAGTTGAAATATGAGATTTAGTAACTCATTTAGGTATCATGAATGCGTAGCCTAAATAACTTATGGTTCATACTTTTATATTCGATGATATATACTTAATGATAATAATGCATTCTATGTGTTCTCTTTTTCAGCTATTCAATTGCTCCCATCATGTGAGGAAAGCATAATTAAATGACAATTAGCCAATCATGCAATGTAAGTCTCCTAAATCTATTTGTTCCCTTTAGAAACATCATTTTGTTTCATTTAAAGACAAATAAGAAGAAAAAGGTCTTTACCCAACATTTATGTCAGTTTTCTTTCAATACCCGTCTATATGCATTGTGGTGGATTAATTGGATTAAGCATTGCACATTTAAACTTTTATAAAATGGAATATGCCTGGCTCTTAACCGAAAGCCAATTTTACTTGGGACAATTTTGTTGGCTTATATAAGTGTTGCAATATATAAGATCAAATATGCCAATGTTGAAAAAATAAATTGTGTTCTCATATTAAGCATTGAACTAGCTATTTATGGAGACTTTAATAACTTATTTCTTATATATGTATCTATCAAATTTATTGAGTACTTGTATGGTTTACATGTTATTTTATTGTACCCATATATTTCAGTTTGATATATTTCCACAAATGTGAAGATCCATTCAAATCATAATTAGCGATAATCAATTTTCTTTGGGAATAAGCAACACATAATAACTCATGAATTATACAATATGTTGGCTATTCATGAAAAAATTATTGGTTCTTCAATGGATGTTAATACATTATTTTCAATAGTTTGTATAGGATTCGAATGATCAAACAAGTCATGCCAACAATAAATTTGTTGGGTAAATAAACTTCTGGTCTAGTGTAATATGTTTCTTAACCAACAACAATCTTTTCAGTGTTTATAAGATATTGGTTTAAAGTCATAATATCACATCCATTTTGGGAGATCAATAGCTTTGTGATGAAGTCTATAAGTAGAGTTTTTCAATATTAACTCACACTTATATTGTAAACAATCTCCCTCTAAAGTGAGTCATATAAGTAGGCTTCATTTATTTATGTTTTTTAAAGACAAGACAATATATAGTAAGCCAATAATATATCTTTTACTACTCAAGTACTTTATACTTCATATACAATTATGGATTTCAATCTAATTCAGCTATCACTTTCAGACCCTTTGACAAACCAAAGTTGTGATGTAGATACATGGGTCATAATTTTTATTTTCTATTCTTTATCTGTCCATAGGAAACTCTGTATTAGTTCTTCAAGAACTATAACAATTTTGTTTCATATATTTCGTCAAGTACCATATAGTGTTACATCACTATATAATCTCAATACTAATTAACAATATAATTTAATTTACTTATTTTAATACATACATATGCAAAGATATCTTCCACCGCATAGAAATATGAAGTGATACATGATTAAAATAAATTAAAGTCACAAGAAAATTATCCTGCTGAAAATTTTCATTGGCAACAAATCCGCAAGAAGTTTTTATGAAAAAACACATTGTCAGAAATTCTCAAACATAGAAACTATGACACAACCAGACATTCTTGAATTAACAAATCTTTGTGAGAAATTCTCACAAAAATAAATCTGTGAGAATTGTTTATTGGACTACAGAACTAACACATCTTTCTGACGGAATTATACCTATAAGAATTTCTCATCAATATTAAATCATGAGAAAACATTATTCATAAAAACCATTTCATGAGAAATTAAATCTGTGAACAATTTATTAGACGACATAAGCTAACACAAATATTTTTTGAGTAATTCTGAAAACATTGATTTTGTCCAACAAATCAAATTCACATAACCAATTCACAATGAACTTTATAATAAAATTAAATAAATTCTCATTCTCTCAATTTAGAATGTCACATAAATATATGATTTTTATTTTTATCTCAAATATTACAAAAGTAATTTACTTACAATATATATGTATCATATCATGATTAATGTTGGAATGTTATAATACAAAGAATACTCATATCTTATATATTTCAATTTATACAAAGAAAAAGGGGGAAAGAGATGGAATTCAAAACTAAAAATAAAAATAAAAATAAAAAAGTAGGGGCCACAAAGTATCTTCATGTCTTCAGTCTGTGAAGTAGAAATTTCCAAGAAGAAAACATTGAGGCGGGTTTAGAGCTTGACATGGTAAACTTCATCAATTACAAGATTAGCAAGCTTGTTTAATTGCAATATATGTATATATCATATCATATCATATCATGATTAATGTATGAATACTCATAAATTTAAATTTACTAATAAATTTTATAATTATATATAAATAAGAGAATTAAAGAACTTAATTGTACAATTGAGGTTCTATTAATAGATACTAGCACCCTTCAATTTGGGAGTTATAAGATATAATAACAATTAACCACAAGATGGAATCTTAGAAAACCATAAAATGTATGAACATTCATACACCATAATATTTAAATTTGAATAAATTGTCACTATATATTAAAATTTCAGAAGGACCAATAATTACTTTTTAATTATTTTTTATTTGCTCAATTTGATTTTATGTATCACTCATGAACAATTATCAATATCACAATGTCAAATACTTACAATAATTTCTCCTACACAAGTTAGTCACAATGAATTCAAACAGTAATAAATTTCAATAATAACAAAAATTAAATGTCACGTAGCCTTTTGGGCTTATTATTATTTCTCTTGGATTTACAATAAATTTGGGCATCTTTCTCCACAACTCATTGCCTCATTTGATATATTTCTTTTCCTGACATCTCATGTTTTTTCCTTTTCATAAAGATAGGTGTTACTTGATAAAGTTGTAATTAGTTACTTGATTTATTATTCAGTTGTAATTAATTACTTGATTTATTATTCAGTTACTTGTTGTTACATAGTCTGTTATGTAAGTATATGATTTGTTATGTAATTGTTTTCCCTTTCACATTCATCTCGTATATAAAGCACATTGCTTATTCAATAATATTCAAGGAATTATTTTCCCAATTATATGGTCACATGGTATCCAGAGGCTCCTAATTTATTTTTTTTCTCTCGATCAAATTTCTTTCCAGAGTCTTCCTTCACCTTTCCCTTTCATCACTTTCTTGTTTCCTCCGCCCTCACCAAATCGACCTCCATCATCAAAATCGACCTTCATCACCGACTTTAATGGCGTTTGCCTCTGCTTCTGATCAACCTGTCATCTCCAATCAACCTTCCATTATATCCGTTGTCCCTCTTCCAATCAATGATCCATCCTCTTTATATTTTCCCAAACGAGAATCCAACTCTCATCCTTGTCGCTCCTCCTCTCGATGGCACCAATTACCATAGCTGGTCCAGGTCCATGCATATGGCCCTCCTTTCAAAGAACAAGCTCTAATTTATTGATGGCTTCATAGTTCCTCCGTTATCGACTGATTCCAATTTTCCGGCATGTGAACGTTGTAATAACCTCGTCCAAGGTTGGCTTACTCATAGTCTTTCTCCTACAATCACTAAGAGTTTCCTGTGGTTTGATTCTGCGGCTAAAATCTAGAGTGACCTTTGTTCATGATTTTCACAATCGGACCTCTTCCGTATTGCTGATCTGCAAGAAGAGATTTGTAATCTCTGACAAGGTAGTTCCACTGTTAGTGAATATTTCACTCAGATGAAGATTCTTTGGGATGAAATGGAAAATATACGACAACTGAAGCTATGTACCTGTCATTCTCTCAGCCAGGCGGTGCTTCATCGAGATGAGGATCAAGTAATTCAATTCTTGAAAGGCCTCAATAAATCTTTTGCTACTGTAAAATCTCATATTATGCTCCTTGATCCTCTTCCCCCAATTACTCGTGTGTTCTCACTGATTGTTCAACAAGAACAAGAATTGCATCTGCCTCTTATCCCAACTAACTCAACTGTCTTAATGGCTAAGGGCTCTTGGTTTCCTCATAATTCTGGTTTCAAACATAAATTCTACTCTTTTTGTGGCAAGCCATGCCACACTGAGGAAACTTGCTATAGGAAGCATGGATTTCCCCCTGGATTCAAGTTTAGATCCTCTAGTTCTTTGTCTGTGGTGAACAATTTGTATACCAAGGATTCTGGTCTTGGTTTTGTTCAAGCATCTTCCCCTGCTATTGGTTCATCTCTAGTGACTTCTCATTCACAAGCTACTGTCCTTCCTTAGTTATCAACTGCTCATTATACACGTCTCCTCAGTGTCCTTGATTCTCCATCTCTATCAACACCTTCAGTAAATCACTTGTTTGCTTCTCTTGCTTCTCTGCCTGTCCCCACTAAAGGTAATTCTCTGTCCAATTCAACTGTATCTTGAATTATAGATTCTGGTGCAACTGACCATGTATGTTGTTCTCTATCTTTGTTTTCATCATGTGTCAATATCTCCTATTGATGTTCGTCTGCCTACTGGTTCTAAAATTGTAGCCCAAATTTCTGGCACAGTTTTTATTTATGATTTCTTAATCCTAAATAATGTTCTTTTCCTTCTTCATTTTTCCTTCAACATTTTCTCTGTGTCTTAATTAACAGCATCTCATGATTATTTCCTCACATTTTCTTCCCAATCATGTCAAATTCACTCAACACATCCTTCGTTGATGATTGGAACAACTAGACTTTTTGGGGGCTTATACTACCTCACTGCAAATGTGACTTTCCCGAAGGCTTCACCTCAGGTTTTCCTAACCAACACTGTCTCTCCTTCACATGCTCATATTTGGCATCTGCGATTGAGCCATCCCTCTGCCAATACACTTTCTATTCTGCATAAACAAATTTTTTATATTACTGTATCTCCCATATTTCCTTGTGATGCCTGTCATTTTGCTAAACAAAAGTGTTTACCTTTCCCTATAAGCACAAGTTCATGCAATAAAATTTTTGATTTGATCCATGTTGATATTTAGAGTCCTTTTTCAATTCCCTTTATTCAAGGTTATTGTTATTTCCTTACCATTGTTGATAATTTTTCTAGATATACTTGGCTTTTTTTAATGAAACCCAAATCTAAAACTCAAATGCATGTAAAGCAATTTTTTACCCTTGTTAAAACTCAATTTTCTGTTGACATTAAGATCATTCAATCCAATAACGGTCCTGAATTTCATATGCCTCAGTTTTTTACTTTTCATGGTGTTTATCATCAAAAGTCTTGTGTTACCACTCCACAACAAAATGGTTTAGTTGAACAAAAGCATCAACATATATTAAATGTTGCACGTGCTCTCCTTTTTCAATCTCATATTCCAATTTCCTATTGGTCCTTTTTAGTTCTTCATGCTGCTCATCTCATCAATTGTTTGCCTTCTTCTCTTCTTCAAAATTCTACCCCATTTGGAAGATTACATGGTTTTTCTCCCATTTATTCTAGTTTTAAATTTTTTGGTTCATTACGTTTTGCTTCCACATTAAGTCATAATCGTTTCAAATTTGCTCCACGTGCACATAAATGCATTTTCTTAGGTATTCCCTACGGCTCTAAGGATTTTACCTTACTTGAATTGTGTACAAATCAAATTTTTCTTTCTAGAGATGTTATTTTTTATGAACTTGTGTTTCCCTTTAAAACTGACAACATTACACCTACCTTGCCTTTGCCTGAAACACAACCTTGCTCCCTCCTATTTGATGACATTCCATTTCAGTTTCTCAGCCTATTGCCTCTGTCCCATAGCAAGCACCTATTCCCTGCCAAGTCACCTTGCCTTCTAATTCCAATTCCCCTTCTCCCACTCCTTCTCTTAGTAAGTCTACTAGACTCCATCGCCCACCCTCATATTTGCAAGGTTATTATTGTGCCCTCATATCGTCTACTCACCAATCATCATGCAAAGGTAGTCCTCATTATCCCTTGTCTTTGGTTCTTTCATAATCTTCTCTCTCTCCTTCTTATCATTCCTTTGTTAATGTTGTTACTGTTCATCCTGACCCTTCTACTTTCAAACAAGCAGTGAAAATTTCCCATTGGAGATATGCCATGAATGTAGAAATCACTGCCCTTGAATAGAACCAGACCTGGATTCTTACTTCTTTACCACCAAGCAAAAGAACAATTGGATGTAAATGGGTTTTCATAACCAAATTGAAGTCCAATGGTGATATAGAACAACACAAATCTAGACTTTTAGCTAAAAGGATATACCCAAACTGAGGGAGTTGATTATTTTGATACCTTGTCCCCTGTTGCTAAGATGACTTCTCTTCGTTTGTTATTGTCTATTGTTGCTACTAAAAATTGGCATTTATACCAATTAGATATTAATAATGCTTTCTTACATAGGGATTTGCATGAAGAGGTTTATATGGATCTTCCCCAAGGTTATGTTTCTTCTAATCCCAATCTAGTTTGTAAGCTCTAAAAGTCCCTTTATGGTTTAAAACATGCTAGTCGTCAATGGTATTTTAAACTCTCTTAAGCCTTGCTGTCTTATGGTTATTATCAGTCCCTTTCGAATCATTCATTCTTTTTTAAAGTATCTTCCACCTCTTTCATTGTCATTCTTGTATATGTTGATGATGTGGTGCTTGATGGAAATGATTTGGCTAAAATTACCTTGCTTAAGCAAAAATTACATACTGCATTTACCATCAAAGATCTTGGTGAGCTTTGTTATTTCCTTCGACTTGAACTTGCTAGATCCAAAACTAGTATTTTTCTGTGTCAACGTAAATTTGCTCTTGAATTACTTGAAGATTTTGGATATTTGGCATGTAAACCTGCTTCTAGTCCTATGGATCCTCACTTAAGGCTTTCAGCTGATTATGGTACTCTTTTAATTGATCCTCTTCCTTATCAGAAACTTATTGGTCGGTTACAATACCTCACCACCACTCGGCCAGACTTAACTTTTGTTACTCAACAACTCATCAGTTCATGTCTCACTCTCGAGACACTCATTTAGCTGTTGCCCATTGTGCTCTTAAGTACATCAAATCATCGCTTGGTGCTAGTATTTTTCTTTCAGCTGATTCTTATTTGCAATTACAAAGTTTTAGTGATTCTAATTGGGCTGGGTGTTTAGACACACGTCATTCTATCACTGGTTTTTCTATTTTCCTTAGTTCTTCCTTAAGCTCTTGGAAAGCCAAGAAGCAAGCTACTGTTTCTAAGTCCTCTTTAAAAGATGAATATCGTGCATTATCCTCTACCACATGTGAATTACAGTGGCTTATCTACCTCTTGAATGATTTTCATATCTCTCATGTTGCTCCTGCCATGTTGTACTGTGATAATCAGTTTGCCATTAAAATAGCTGCAAATCCTACTTTTCATGAGAGAACCAAGCACATAGAGCTTAATTGTCATGTGGTTAGAGAAAAGCTTCAATCTAAAGTCATACGTCTTCTCCCGGTTCGTTCTGCTGATCAGCTTGCTGATATCTTTACAAAACCCCTTCATCATAATCGGTTTCACGAGCTTAAATCCAAGCCGGGCATCCAAGACATACACACTCCAACTTGCAGGGGGTGACAAGTGTTACTTGATAAAGTTGTAATTAGTTACTTGATTTATTATTCAATTACTTGTTGTTACATAGTCTATTATGTAAGTATATGATTTGTTATGTAATTGTTTTCCCTTTCACATTCATCTTGTATATACACATTCATCTTGTATATAAAGCACATTGCTTATTCAATAATATTCAAGGAATTATTTTCCCAATTATCTAGTCACACATAATTTGGCCTTTATTTTCAATACATTAACATATATTTGTCTATGACTTTTGGCCATATTATAACAATTGTTCATGACTTAATATCCATATATCATTATTTTAATATGGGTAAAGGTGCAAAAATACACTTGTGTTTTACCCCAAGAAGCATCTAACACCAAGTGTTTTTTTAGGTGCAAAAATACACATAAACTTTCAAAATGAGGGCAAAAATACCATTACCATTAGTTTTAATCACGTTGACCGTTAGTTTGACTCAAATCGCTAACATGGAAGCTTTCTCAACTAATCTTAGTCTAGTTGGCAGTAGTAGTGCGAGAAGGAAAAATTTATTGGAGAAATTAGAAGCAACCTTCAAAGAACCCATCAACAAACTCATGAATTCGAAAAACAAAAATCAAAACTAGAACCATCTTCACAAATCAAGACACAAATCAATTAAAGATAATTTAAGCAGTTTCACTCTGCATATTGAAAAAGAAGAAAGATGCTTCAATTGTCGGCGGAAGTTATTCCCACCGCAACCAACCATCCAGGAAAGATTCAACCTGCATATTGACGAGACTCGACCAGCATAATAGGAATAAACTATCTATATAGCTTTAACGTGGATTGAACAGAGAAAATGAAAAATTAAAAGATTAGATCAGCTTGATAGAAGATCTAATAAATCGCAAATATGCCATAGAAAAGCAGATTCCACCATGACATATAAAATGAACAATCGATAAAAAGAGATCTAGGGATTTAAGTCTAACCCCTTAAAAATTGATCACGGGTAAACTTTAAAATTCTACAACTGGTAAATTTTAAAGATGTGAGCAATCGGAAAAGAGATTTGAGAAGCTAATGACATTGCCCCATCACCTCCATCTTGATCGGAGACCCCACCACTATCGATGCAACTCTCCAACCCAAGCTACCTCTGCCAGTACCAAATATGAGCTTTTCGGTTCAAGTGTTGAAGAAGTCAAGAGCATAGGGAAGCTCAGAGTTGCAGATCTGACATGATCTTAGCGTCGAAGAAGCTAGGAGCTTAGGGAAAAACAAATCATAGCTACGGATCTAACCTTAGGCTAAAAAATCTAAGGTGAGGGAAGCCAAGAGCCACGCAAGATGAAGAGTGAGTCAGAGAACGACGAAGAAGGAGAAGAAGATTTTGAGAGCAAAAAGTGGATACAAAGGGAGGAAGGGAGAGAGATTAGGAAAGACGGAAGGACTTCGTCACCGTCACAACTTCACAAGCAGAGGGAGGAGGAAACAAGGTACGACAAAGGATGCAGTAGAGGAAGGCAGCTGGGAATGAGGTCGGTGAAAGAGGGAGGCGAGGTTGTGGTGAGGGGGGGGGGGAGGTTGTCGATCGTGGATGGATGATAGGTTTTGAGATTTTTATTTCTTAAAATAATAAGTTAATATTTGTGGGTTATAATATTCTTTGTTTTATTTATTTTTTCCACAGGCAACTAGGATATTATTATAGCCTAGTTAGCTTCCATGTCAACAATTTGGGTCAAACTAACGGTCAACGTCACTAAAATTAACAGCAATGGTATTTTTGCCCTCATTTTGAAAGTTCATATGTATTTTTACTCTTAAAAAAAACACTTGGTACTGGACACTCCTAAGGTTAAAACACGTGTATTTTTGCACCTTTACCCTTTTAATATCATCAAACCTTGTTGTCTCTAATTATCAATTTGGGCATTGGGCATAAGTGATTATGTCAAAATATGCTAATTAGTCTTTGAGAATATTAGTTATTCGAATTATTACTCTAGAATGACATAATTCTTTACAAGTTATTTCTCTTCAAACCAATACACACACTTTTTAAAAGCTACAAAACCCTTTTTGTATCATTCGATGTTGGAACCCTAAGGCTTGAGGGTTTTTATATTTATAACAATCAGGTCATTAAATTACCACAAAATTTTTCTTATTATGCCTTTTAATTGAAGATATTTTTCTTTTACAAAAAGAACCATTACAAAAAATGATGAGACTTATGATGATCAAATCAAAAAATTTAGAGTACTATGACTACCGGTCATTCAATGAAATTAAAATATCATATATCCAATTGATTAATATAAAAATATGTAAAAATAAAACTTAAACTATAAATGATAAAATAAAAAATATAAGTATAACATGAAGTAAGGACAGAAGGAGACAGAAGCCAAATACTTTAGCAATACTAAATAAATATTCACAAACATGTATCATAAATAGAACAAAGCAATGTGAATTGCAAAGGGAATTCTTAAAATGTGAAATGTAAAAACGCAATATAATAACATAAAACTCATACAATCGAACCATCATAATAAAGAGAATTCATAGTGTCAAGAAATAATATATAGCAAAATTAAAACTATATGCTTCAAGCCATTTAATTCTCCTGGCTTTAGGCTAATGATGACTCTCATGATTTTGGGTTAATTAATCTCAAGATGAGAAATTGTATGGTTTACGGTCATTTATCTTTAGGATAAACAAAAGTTGTATATGACTTCGAGTGATACAATGAGAGAGAAGATAAAAAGTTATATGGCTTATAGCCATATGGTTTAGAATAAGAAATCAAAGCAATATGGCTTTTAGCATATAATTTTAGAATATGTAATCAGAGGTGTATGATTTTTAGCCATATTAAAAGCAACAACATCAATAATATAGAAGAAATTGTAAGGATTTTAAAATAAGATATAAAACAATAACAATATCTAATATTAGCTAGAGAATCAAATGTTTATAACAATCGATAAACAAATCTCTTTAATTCTTTATAGTTGCTAAGAATATTTCAAATAGATCAAATAAAGATACTGTAACAGAAAATAGATGAGATCATTAAAGAAACAATGAGAGAAACATAAATTTGTTAGAACTTTCTTGCTTATAACGCATTTTAAAAATAAAGGAAATCATGGATAAGAAAGAAGGGGAGCAAGAAAAGAAAGAAAAATTGAGAGAGAAATTAAAAGAGGGGACGCAATTCTTATTTCTGGTAACGATGCTCTGTACAATTCCCTTATTTATAAGCCTTCAAGAGCCCAACAAAGAGTCACCATTAGTTTGGCTTTTTGTTTTCCAACACATATTTATGAATACTAACTAATATATGAGTCAGTAGACATCCACCCAATTAATATTCATAACATTATTATTAATTTCTATCCTTTTTCCCTTCAATATTATTAACTTCTATCTATTCTACGAGTGTTGAATAAAATTTCTCTCTAATTTTGTTCAATTAAAATTAAATTGTTAGCAACTTAGCATATTATTTAGTGTTCGTCATTTTTTAATATATATATCTTAAATGAACTTCATATACTGCATAAACATAGATATAGATGAGTTAAATCTTTTGGGGAAAAAAAAAAGATAAGTTCAATCAACTTGATTCAATCTCTGGATGCTGCATTTAAACGAACAACTTACTATATTAATGTATGCTTCTTCTGGGACTATGTGATCTAGACAGAACTGAATTAGTTAATCAATGATTTCAAGGAAATAAGGAATGCTGCCTGCATCTTTCAGCGGAAATAAGTTGGTGATCACCTGCTTTTGCTTTAATTTATCCCACTAACCTAAGACATAGGAATTTTGTGAATAACTCAAGATCACCTGTCTAGTACTCCTATCATCAGATTGATAATTGAAGGTATTCCCAGACCATTTTGAAATTAAAACTAATAGGGCAAATTTCTTCCAACGACGCACTGTTTCAATTCTAATTCACTATAAATAATAGTAGTAACTTTTTTCCCCCTTATGAAATCAATTTCTGTAAAAAAATATTGTTTCTCCCTATCTCAACAGTACAAGAGCGCTTAGCGAGATTTGAAGCTTCAATGAGATTTAAATTTTTATTCACCTCTCTATGAGATAAGGAGATAAGGCTGTTTATCACCTCGATTATAATTTGTTGGTTATTATTTACTATTGTAATTCTAAATAAAATAATAACAGTTAAAAAAAATGTATCGCATGTAAATGATGTAATTGAGCTAGCCTTAATTGATAGTCTCCATTAAAGATAAGAAGAACAAAAACGATCGAGGTCTTGACTTTTCTCTTCCTCCGTATATTTTCTTCATTCCACAGTGAGAAGCTAACGAAACGACGTTGCGTTGTTGCATCTCAATGGCACTGGTTCGGAGTTCAGATCCAAACCCGAATTACTATCGACCGTGAGATCTTCAACGCCGTCTTTGTCGTCGCCGTCGTCTCCTTGGAAGTCATCCGCCTGGAACGACGGCTCCCAAGGCTTCGCCGTCAAACTCCGACCCGACCGGTGAGCCCTCTCGAAGTACTTGACTGCCTCGCGCATCCTCCTCAGAATTGCAAAGAACTCCTCCACCTCCTCGTCGTCTTCTTCTGATGGTTCGGTGGTCTTCTTCTTGTTCGTGATCATCTTCGCTGCATCATCGTCGCCGTTACGCTTTCTCTTCTCGAGATCCATTATTGTATAATACAACGCCGTTGAACAGAGAACATGGGATGATTGAGGCAACGGGTTGTACTTATAGAAGAGGCCACACGGCGACCTGTTATAGAGAATTGGACATCTGTTTTTCGTGGGTGGTGTGGACCGAGTGACGTCATCTGCTTTAGGTGTGATGACGTTAAAACGGTGATGGGTGCAACGTGGCCCTGTAGAAATTTTGGTAGACGGAGGAGAACCGATTTAGTGTGGAAGCTCTGAGGTTGACCTGAACCTAACACCTGGTTGAGCCGTGGCCGACTTATTCGGCGGTTCCAGATCTAATAAATAAATAGGGAAAATTAAAATAAAGGACCAAAATAAAATAATATTTAATTAGAAAGACCATAAAAATTGTAATTATCAAGAAAGAGCGAATAAGTTTAAAAGTATTAAATTACCTTTTTGCTTATCTAGCGCAAAAAACAAAGAATAAAATATTTTCTTTCGTCCTCCCCTAAATATCAAGGTGGGACTATTTTGAAATCCAGTATTAGAAGTTAAAAACAAGAAGTTAATTAAAACAAAGTTGTTCTTGAACTTTATTACTATACATACACTTTTACCAAATATTGTTATTTTAAATTTTCAATACTAAATTCTCAAATGACCTCACCTTGATATTCATAAGAGGACAGAAGAAGACGTTTTGCTCTTTGTTTTCTATTTTGGAGAAGCTAAAGGGTAATTTAGTACTTTTAAACTTATTTAGTCTTTCTTAATAATTACAATTTTTTATTATCCTTCTAATTAAATATTATTTTATTTAAGTCCTTTATTTTAATTTTCACAAATAAATATGTGAGATGAATGATGTCTAAACTTATTTGAATGTGTTTTTAACACCGATAATTTGAATAGGCGCTTAATATTCCATTCAGTTCAATCCATACTTGTTTTGAGTCACTTATCATATGAAAAAACTTCTTTTACAAACTTATAACTTATATATCCCTTGAATCACTATTGAAAGAAAACTTTTGAAACCTCAAATTGTCATTCCAAACAAGAAAAAAAAATTAGGGGATTAAGTAGCACAAGTTATTTATCCCTCGTAATGTGATGATGAGTCAATATTTGAATCATTATTGGAATATATATATATATATATATATATATATATATATATATATATATATATATATGCGCGCGCGCCTACATTTAGTATATCCATAATGCCTTAATTAAGATCATAACAAAAAAAAATGCATGTTGTTATTAAAAAAAATAAAGTTAAAAGAAGACAAGTTTTGGAATAAAATTTAAAAAATAATTTGATTATTAAACAATTGTATACGACGCGGTCCAATTAAATTAATATTAATTCCTCCACCAGCCGGGGCCATGTGGCTTCTAGAAATAAAGCAAAGGAGGACCATTTCCATTGTCACGCCAGTTTCTCAACGACTAACTTTTTCTTTCGGCCGAAACACTTAGTTGTTCGAACCAAAGGATCAAACATGGATCCTCTCGTGGCGTATACGCAGGTGTACCTACTCCCTCCATTACTTCTTCTAAGATACTAGTAATTGAATTGAGTTGTTTGATAATATAGTTAAAAATAATTAGATGCAATATATATAAATATATATAATTTGTTTTCCAAAAATTCCATCATTTATATGAAAGAGCTACGGAAAATATGTTATATTGAGTTTTTTAGTCAAACATAAGAACCAAATACAATATGGCATGTGTAATTTTTATAATTAAGTGAAAGTAAAATGGAGAGTTAAAAAAAGAATAAAGTATCGTTAAGTATAGTATATTATTAAAAGCAATGGAAGGACACTGCTACAAAAAACACTTCTACATTTGTTTTTAAGACACTTAGACTTAGATAACTGTTTTTAGGGGTCGTATATATAAATATCGTTGAAAGTTTATAATTTAGCACGACTGTTTTTAAAAAGATAGTCATTACATTTCAACCACTGTTATCTACATAACAATTGTTGTATGTCCACAAATCCACCGTATGCACGCATGCTAGGTAGTCCATAGAATTATCTAAAACAAAATATAATGTGTAATTTGAACAAGCTAAAGCCTTGTGAGAAAAAGAATGGATTGCAAATGAATGATAAGCAACACCATTCTAGATACAACACAAGAAATAGAGCATTTCATATTTAACAAAGCACGTAAATAAGGTCTTAACTGAATGAAATAGAAAACAAATAAAAGAATAGTGCGCCTCAAAATCCAACACACATTACCCAAAGGCCGACTTAATAAAATAGGGGGGGATGAAAATTAGCCTCTCAAAAGTCAAAACTCATTCATTTTACAAAAAAGAAAAAAAAACACCAAGAAACAGAGAAGAAAAACACTACAATGGAACTATCTATTAAAAAATTTCAACAAAAGAAAGCAATAGAGCTTTGGTATTATTACATAACCTACATGGGGCTTCCTCCTCTTCACAGTTCTCGGGATCGTTGCTCGACATATTGTTTAATAAGGAGAGATAGAGAGACATCGATCTGCAACGGTCGACGAACGACAGATCTGGAGGTTGTGGAGCATGCTCGTTAGGGGTGAGCATTCGGTCTTTAGTTCAATTTTTCGATAAAAAATGAAAAACCGAAATACACACATTCTCACCATCGAACCGAAACCGAGGTGGCTAAAAAACCAAACCGAATTAACCAAAATATTTCAGTTCATTTTTGCAATTAATTCGGTTTTTGGGCTTCAGTTGAGCCTTCTTGTCTTTTTTTTTTTTTTGCGAAAACAGTTACTAAAGTGCTTAGAGTAGATGGGTGTTGTTGGGTTGGGCCTCCATATCTTTCCTACGAAATGGGTCAACACATAACCTCCATATTTTTTATCTCAAAATAAAAAAACCTCCATATTTCAGTTATTCGGTTAAAACCGAACCAAAAACCGAAATAAACCTATTTTACAAACAAAAAAAAATAAAAACCGAATAGACCGAAACCGAAAAACCAAATAGCCTTTGGTGCAGTCCGGTTTTCAATTTCGTTTTTGATTTGCTCACCCCTAATGCTCATAGGTCACGACCGAGGATGAGTCAAAGTCGAAATCGCTCCCTCCATGATAGCAAAACTCCTTGGCGATAAGGGTGGGGCCATTAGGTGTAGTGACGGAAATGGGTGGGTCTCGAGACTCGTATTGAAAACCTATGTTTAAGATGGATTTGAGAAAGACGTTATGCATTTTTAGGTTTTAAAGAGAAAATTTTATATGTTTATGGAAGAGAGGGAACAACAAAATGTTGAAGGCACAAGATTGAAGTTGAAAAATCTGAAAAATTTTAGTTTTAACGACTGGTTTTTCCAATCATTGTAACTCAAAATAAAAAATAAATATAATGGCATGAGGGAGGCCAAACTCCCAACCTCAAGATAACTCACCAAATGCTCTAGCCGGCTATTTTTATAAAAACAGTTGTTGATACTATTTTTTTTTAACGCGTATCAACTACTATTTTTTTTTACAAATAGTCATTGTAACTAGCTAAAGATACAACGATTGTTTTACTTCTTTTAACTATTGAAATTCTAGGTTGCATACTAGTAAATAGGTATCATATGAGATAAAATCACAACGGTTATGTAATCTTTAAGGCTTTTATTCTAACGATAAGTAGCACTAATTTTTCTATTACTGATTAATCTGTGATTTTAATGATATTGATATATTTTTTATGTAATACCCAAATTTTCCAATTCTCATAAATTTTATATTTTATGGATCAATTAGCAAAATACAAAGGTGAATATGTGTCTCAAAGAAATATAATTTAATGATTATATTTTCTTGCAAATTTAATTAAGAAATTCATATAAATATGAAATTTGAGTGGTAGATGAGGTAGATTTCCATGTGATATTTGATTCGAGGATGAGTTTTAGTAGATGGAAATGAAGGGTAGATGGTTGTGAGGTAAATTACCATGTGATATTTGATTGGAAGATGAGTTTTAGTAGATGAACATATTTATGGTAGATGGGTAGTTGGTTTATCATGTGATTTTGAAAAGAAGTTGAGACCCAAAATTCTATAAATAGAGCTTGATTTCCTCTTCATTCTTCACACCAAAACTCAAATCAAGATAGAGAGTAAAGCAAGATAGGAGCAAGAAGAAGGAGGGGTAAGAACTTTAAGAGGTAAGTTCTTGAGCTCTAGCTTATAGATTTTTGGTAGAATTGTAGTTTAATTCAAGAAATTGTAAAGTAAATTTCTGTACATGTTTTTAAGGTCTCTAATGAGTTTAAAATGAAAATTAGAGTGAAAACATGATGGGAAATGATTTTTGAGATCAAAGGAATAATATTGTGAAAGATTGAGAAAAATTCCCAGGCGTCAATTTTTCTGGAGTCAGTCACGTTGTAGGAATTATTTTAAATAGTAAATGATCTTTAAAAATCATGAAATTTTCCAGATATTAAGTAGACATCCGGGGCTTTCTATTGATATATAATTTGTAACATTTTAAGCTCTGAACAAGGAGTTATGAATTTTTGAAGTTAAGCCATTTTTACTAGAGTAAAATCTGGGCAACGTTGAGAAACGTAAAAACTGGGAATGACTCACTAATTCTGGATAAACATGAATATTTTTTCTCAAAAATATACATCCTAGTGGTTTCGTGGAATTTTATAGATCCTCGTTTCGATTTTTCTAAAATTAGTTATGATTTTTCAAAGTTATCGAAAAATCTGCCCAGAAAATTCTGCACTACGTTTTTAATTAAATGTAAGGGCAAATTTGTAAATAACAAAACCACCAAGGGTAGAGAGGTAAATAGAGGTGGAAATATCTCTTAAGATATTATTCTAAGTGATATGGTGATATGTTAGGATATTCGGGAAGTCCGGGGCCGGATTCAAATGTCGGACATATTGGTAACTACGTAGTGAAAGGTACGTTCGTGTACTGTAACTTTAACTCTCCTATGACTTGTATGACTTTGATATGATTGATTGAATCATGAGTATCTGTATTCATTTAGCTGTGGATTGTTGTGCATATATGATAAATGCTAAATGTATGCTGTGATTATCTATCATATATTGATTATACTTTTCATATGAGGTTAACTGTTACCTGAGATTCAATGTGTATTGAATCTCAGATTTGAGTAAAGGTTCAAGGAAGAATACTGGATTTGAGTAAGCGATACGGACGATGTAAATGGAGCCGTGAAGAGGCACCGATCAAGAATAGAGTTTGAAGAAGGTTAGTCCATGGCATGAAGTCGATAAAGTTATTTCAAATCAATTGGTGCTTAAACTAAGAAAAGGTTGTCGGTGGGTTGTCACAAGTCGCCGTGAAAGACGGGGAGACTCCCATTAGACTACACCAATCTGGCCAATTTGTTGGATTAACTACGTTGGATTCCAAGCCATAGGTCTAATTATAAAGTTGATTTATCAAAGAACTGTATTTATGTCTCTATAATTGTATCAAATGAATAATCTTTCGGGATATTTTAATGTACCAGCTTATGTCAGGCATCATCATATGTCTGGGCATTTTATATCAGATACTCATTGTCCAAATATTAGCGCATGCTTTTTGTTTCCGCAGTACTTGGAGCTGTAGCACCTCAAACTCCGTTGATTTTCCTAAAAACTAAGTGTCAACTGATACGATTTTCAAGCATGGAATTTGGGGTGTTACATTTTACAGATGTATATAAAAGAGATATATCGTTTCATTTATTAAACAATATGTTAGGAACTAACTGTATCAAAAAAATTAAGAACTAACTAAGTGAAAATATGGTGTGTGTGTGTGTGTGTAAAAGAGATATATTGCATCATTTATTAAATTTAATTATGAACTAACTAAATAAAAATACAATTAGATTTCTTCTCTTAACTATCGAAATTCTAAACTACATATTAGGAAATAGCTATATATATTCAACGAGATGTTTTTTAATAAAACAATAGTTGTTTATCAAAATAAAATAAAAAAATTAAATGGTGTCTAAGATGCGACAATTATTTTTATTAAAATAGTCATTGTATCACAATATGTAATGTCCATGTTATTAAATATACACTTTTAATGCCAGTTTCTAAAAAAAACAGACGTTAAAAGTAAAGAGAAAATTACAATAATGCAACTACCTACTTTTTAACCTCTATATTTTAAAAAATGGACATTAATTGAGGGACATTAAATTCCTACTTTATAGTAGTGGGAGTATTATGCTTAATAAAGGGGCAACTCTATATATATATTTTTAATTTGTTTTAGGGTTTCTCTTTGATTTAGAAAGTAAAGGGTATGTGCCTTTTCTAATAGATGTAATTTTCAGGATTAAAATTTATATCCTTCTTCTTTTGAAAGTGAGGCCACTCAGTCTTAACCAATAATTTAATAAATGGGGCATCTCTTTGAATACGTGTGTGGGGTACCCGTGCATGTGAATTTTCCAAGATTCATTGGGGGTGTAATCGTCCGGCACGACGCCAGGCTTTCGGCCTTAATGGTGGTCCTTAATAAGTACCTTTCTATCTACTAGATTGGGCCAATTGTATGCACATCGTGGAGTTTGGTCTCAAAAGAGGCTAATTTCTTACCATGTGATGAATTATGATTGTCCATCCAATAAAAAAATAGCTATATTTAGTGTCTAATAGTATTTTGAATATGGTTGTTTTTAATAGAAAGGTATAAGGTTAATGTGTAAATTTCCCCCGAAAGTTTTTGTTGGAGAGTAATATTGTTTCAGAAAAGATTTTATATTCAATGTCACCTTAAAAGTTTTAAAACGTAATAATATTATTTTATACCGTTAAAAAATTAATTTTTTAACAATAAGAGACAATGTTACTCTTTCAAATTTTGAAGGCAATATTGAACCTAAAAACTTTTAGAATACATTACTTCTCAGAGAAAACTTTTAAGATAAATTTGAATCTTAACCCGAAGATATATATGTTTATGAAAAAATAAACATTGCTTTGAATGAGAGGAAAAAGATTTTCATGGAGTAAAATACAAGCAAATGTGAACTGTATTTTTGAAATATATGTTGGTATATACTATACGAATATATTCTTGATAATTTTCGTTACAAGATTTTCAGTCAAACTCCAGCAGGCCGGTACCTCCTCCCACCTTGTTTGCCTCCTCATTTTTTATTTTTTTAATAAAAAATTTAGATAAATTAGATCTCATGAACCGATTAACACCAGAGCTCATCTATTCTTATAGAAGTACCAACTACTTATTTATCAAGAACCTAAATCCATGCGATATTTGAATATCATGCATGGGTTAAATCATAAGGAGATCAAATAAGCACTTATGTCCCAAAATATCAATTTATTTAATACAAGCTAGTTTATCAAGATTGACATATAAAATGAATGGAAAAGCCAATGCACAAGGTTCATAAAAAAGGAATGTACACTAATGTAAGAATCGTATTTTAGATCGGTTATGGTTCCGATCTCGATGTATCCGGTCTAAAAGTCTATTACTCTTTGAATCGGTTGAACAAACAGTCTTAAAAACCGCTTTTTAGATCAGTTTCTCAAATATCTTGTCTAAAATGTGAAACTTTTTAGACATGATTTGGCTTATATCACGTCTAAAATGTCTTGCTTTTTAGAACCGTTGTGAAAAAGATCATGTCTAAAATGTCAAACTTTTTAGAATAGTTGCATAAAACATTTATTCTTAAAAGTTGGACTTTTTAGACCAATTGCGTAAAATATCTAGTCTTAAAAATCAAATTTGTAGACCGATCATGTAAAATATTAAGTTTTAAAAGTCATAATTTTTATACCGGTTGTTTTGAAAACATGTCTTAAAAATAGTTTTAAGACCTTATATTTTAAAATATGGTTTTAAAATTTACGTTTTAATTCTTTTAACCTGATATTTATAACATCTGATCTAAATTTTTTTCATATTTTTTCACATATCCACTCTATTTCTCTCACCCACAATCCAATCTAGCATCTAAAAGATAGTTTAAGTTACAAATTGAATTATTAGAAATGAATATACAAATTAAATTATTGAAAATAAATATAATGCTAACAATATTTCAATTCAAGTAGGAACAAAATATTATTCATCATAGATCACATACCACACCAATCTTTTTGTAGCAAGGGAATCATCATAGATCACAACATTTCACAATCCTCAAATGATGAATACACACTACAAAAAAAGTGGTCAATTTGTAACAGTTAAAATAAACTGCTATAAATATGAGAATTTATAGCGATTGATACTGAAGCCGCTATAAATTTGCAACAATATAACTCCCGCCAAATGGTGCACTAGTTTGTGAACAAAATTTGTAGCAGTTTCCATAAAATAACTACTACAAATTATAGCACCACGTTGACACCAACTTTGTGACGGTTATTTTGTAGCAGTTTATTTACACAAACCGTTACAAATCTAGCATTCGCTTGGCACGTTATTATTGACGATTTTTTTGTAACTGTTTATATGGGGAAAAAACTACTACAAAATACAAATACTTTGCATATTTGTAGTGGTTATACAAAAAAACAGTTACAAAATTTCAAGAGTCTATTATAAAAGTTAAGAAAAGCTGAATAAAGAAGAGTAGAGAAGCCATGAGAAAAGGGAGGAAGCCTCATTCCCAATCTAATTTTCATTCATATGGTGATGTACATATAGAAAAGGAATTGGCCAGGTCCCACACCTTTACATTATAATATTCAAGGGAACAAAATATTAGAGATTAAGAGTCAATGGACATCCACATAATTAATATATTTATGACACTCCCTCTTGGATGTCCATTTATGAATGTGCCTCATTAAAAACTTTAACTAGGAAAAACCCAGTGGGATAAAAACCTAACCAAAGAAAAGAGTGCATCATTCATTGATACACTTTCTTATGCTGCCTCATTAAAAACCTTTCTAGAAAAACCCAGTGGGACAAAACCTAGATAAGGGAAAAAAAGTACAGTGTGTATCATCTCCCCCTCTTGATTATATCAAATTTGCTCCCCCTGATAATTACATTACTTCAATGTCTTTCTGAGCATATCATTCTTTCTATCATCAAGTATTTTGTTATTCGCTATGGAATAATAGAAACGCTCAGTCTGATTGTTCATTGTATACCTGCAAGATCTAAATCTTTCAAGTAAAATCACAATAATCTTTTCATAAATATACATGTGCATATAGAATTTTAATAAATGTTCATGAAAATGCACACTCTAATTGCTTCTGGCAATATATGAACTTATCATTATTCTCGAAAATTTGATGCTTCTAGCATCTTGAGTCTTTCAGAGACTTATGCTTCTGGCATATTTAATTCTTCAGGGACATATGTTTCTGATGCCTTACGTCCTTCAAGGACATGTGCTTCTGGCACACACTAATATATTGTGGCTCATGATCCTCATTATCATTTATTACAGCATATGTTATCACATAAACATAGATATCATCAAAATTGACATTATTTTCGGTCCTATCGAATTTCATTCATAATTTATTGTGATCTCATTATTATCACACATTTCAGGTATCTAGGTCTCTTCTGGAGATATCTCTTCTAGAGATAACATCTCTTCAAAAGATGGCTCTTCTGGAGCTAATTACTTTTCTTGATTATCCTCAACTTAATCATCTATATTCTAATAGCTCATTTTCTCTATTGAGGATTTTTATCTTTAAAACCGATGGACCTGCAAACACTTCTGGTGTGCTTTACAACAATTCATATAGGAGCATTTGCAGTTGGGACATGTGACTTTGTCATTTTCTTTAGGTCAGTAAATGCTTCTGGTATTCAATTAACTAAACTCTGTAACTGAATTATCATTATGAACTCTTAGTGCACATTTCTTTGTACGAGGATCAACATGAGCCAATGATAATTCATTCTACTTTATCTCTTTTACCCAATCTGCTTATTTTTCTCCCCTCATCTAATCATGCAGTGTGTATCCTTCTGTGTGCATTATAGTAGATAAATAATCATTGCACATTCAAAACTTTTCAAGATAGAATTAATCTGACTCCTGACCAAAAAGCCAATTTTACGGGGAGAATTTTGTTGGCTTAAATAATCACTGCAAATCTACACATATAAACAATGTTCTAATAAACATTGATTTACTCATATATAATTTCTGGATCATCAAATCTGGAAATTGCACGCATAATATCTGGCAAACATCACTGCAAACTTTGCAGATTTATAATCTCACATGTAATCTTATATCATTCAATTTGATATATTTCCAGAAATCCATTTCCAGTCATAATCAATAATATTCTCATAATATCATTTTTAAGCAGCTCATAATATATGACTCGGATGATCAAACAAGTCATGCCAACTTTTAATATGATTTATCATCAAATTTAATATCAATTTTAGGGGAATTAACACAAATATTTACGGAGAATTGATACACAAATACTCATACTTGATCAATATCATTCTCCCCCTCAAGTGTGAGTCCGTAAAATTAATTCATGGAACTTCCATACAATATTCCATATATGATATCTATTTCTACAGATATCATTAAAATTTCACAGGTTTATCAATGCATAATTTTGTTACTTCTGGTAACAAAATTTCCATTTTCCAGAATCGACAAACAAATATATATTAAATACAAAATCATCAGATGGATCACTGCAGATTCACGAGCGCAATACTGTGTAATCACCGGTGCATCATTGTGGAATCACAGGCGCAACAACTCAAATTGTCATATGCATTTAAAGTAAAAAAAAAAAAGGTTCTAAGCTCGTGCTTTATAGGGAGCAAATCTGTAGAGATTTAACAAGACTGCGCAAATCTGCAGAGATTCAATAAGATTTAAATCGGCTATAAATAGATAAAGGCAAACGAACACACCTCATAAACACTCAAGGATCTGATAATATCAACTACCAAATACTCACACATATTTCTCTCAATTCTATTGCCATGGCAGGACCAAGCAATTTTATCCCAGTTTCTGATACATCCGACACAGCATTACTTGATGCTTTGTTGTGTGATGATCAGACAAACATGTCATTTTCTTCTTTACTATTTTCTGATCCTTTAGACATGTTTATTCCTCCTTCTACTATTTCTCCTTCTGCTTCAAATGTACCTACTTCTCCCTCAAGAACAAATGTTCTTCCTCAATCTACAAGGATTGAAGGTACAACTGAAGCAGGTTCATCAAGGAGGCCTGTTAAGAGGTGTAGAACTATGGCAGAATTGATGGAGTCAACCATTCCAGTTCATCTAACAGTGACGGCAATTAATCAGCCAACATTTACTAGCCAGCAAACAACCATCAACCTACCAGCAACCTACAGCCAGCAAACAATGACTAGCCAGCCAGCAACAATCATCGAACCAAGAATAACCAGCCAGCGAGCTACAACCATTCAGCTAGTGACTACCAGCCAGTTAGCAACTACTTCCTTATTGGAATGTAGTTGTTGTGATGCGTGATCTTGTATTAGCCTTTTATGAGATCCTTTGTGTTGGTTCGGAATGGACAAATAATCCAAATGAACCTCGCGGGAGTTCATTTCAAACCAACATTGAAAATCCATTAGATAAAGGAAAACAACCCGCGGTTAATATTCCATATGATATTTCATCCCTTAATCAGGGTGAATTATATAGATTAACAATGGAGCAACGAGAAAGAATAAAGAAAACAACGCTCCATGATTTAGGGAATTATTTTCATTTAACCCTTGATGAAGCGAGTAAACAATTAAATATGTCTACTCACACCATACAAAAGATCTATAAAAAAGGAGGGTTAACAGAGTGGCCATACAAAAAACTTCAAAAACTTATGAGGCAGATCTCGATATTACGAAGAGCTTTACCTCATCTTGATCTCATCTCAAGAGAAGCAAAAGAAGATGACATTAAATATCTTCAGAATGAGATAATTAAACTTTGTAAAGGAGTTGAACCACTCGCTATTAAACTTTGTTGAAATAATATTGTCTTTTATTTATGAATATTCTTCTCTTATATTCACAACAATTGTTATAATTATAGGAAACACAAAACAGTAGTAAAACAACAATAATGACAAATTTATTTCTTACTTCATTCACTTCTAGAAATGAAATTGGATAAAATTCATGATTCATAACTCAATGATCTATTTGATCATGGTAAGAAATTAATCCACAATATTTCTTGACTTAATCACAATATTGCTACTACAAGAGCAAATTGGATATATTTATTTACAATCAACCATAATCATACAATTTTAAGGCATTTATACAATTGATGGCATACAAAATTTATGGATCAAACATTGTTTCATAATTTGTCTCTTGGCTTCAGGCTAACTTGCCTTTTAGCTTCAAGCTAATTTATCACTTGGCTTCTAGCCAATTTATGTTTTCTCATGGACTCAAGCCAATTTATGCCTCATATCTCTCATGACATTATGATCTCATGATACAGTCATTCAATAATTTATTGTCAGGATAAAATTATAAATATAAATATTAGCAATAAAAATAAATATTAGAGCGTACCTAAATCAGAATGTCCAACTTTACTTTCCTCAGTTTGATAAATAGATTAAATAATAATAATAATAATAATAATAATAATATTTAAAAATAAATTACGTTAGGCATATATATATCCCGTGCAGCATAAATAGATAAAATTAATGAGATATGTAAACCTATCTTTATCTTGAACCAATAACATTACCGTGAATACAACAGGTAAACTTGTAACATATAAAAATAAAGAAATATAATATAATATATAGTCACAACTTTCTAACTGATTATGGATATGGAACACGTAAGATGAATTAATGGGATATTGTGCGTGGGCCCACAGTTTGAATTGATGAAATGAAGACCTCAGAATTGACGCAGCAATTTTATTTATTTATTTATTTTTTTTGAAAAGATTTAATTTATATTAAATTATATTATATATAATTTAAACTTACTACTGTATCACGGTACAAAAATAATTTAAACTTACCTTTTCCTTTAATAATTCCACATGCTTCTTCCACTTTTGACTTATTATCAACTACTCTTGTCGTCTCTTCCTGAGCTTTCTTCATTATCCCTGCAAAAGAGACTATTAAAGCATACTCACCAAAGAAAAAGACGATTGGAACATACCCACCAAAGAAAAAGAGGACAGTAATAATTATGAAGGCATAATATAGACAAAAATGATAAAGTGGTAGGCACTGTGCTTCCAATAATGGGTGTTAGGATCAGAGTGATTATTGGATTTGTCCATATAATCCCAGTAGTCCACGTAAGAAACCCAGCATCACCACCGACATCTTCAGTCAGAAATTACCCCGGCCCTGTTCTTCATCCGTGAGAGATCTAGAGATGAACAAGAGAGATCGAGTGCGACGGTGAGAAACGAGGGCGACGGCTGGAGAATGTAGCTTGACGGAGTCAAAGATTGAAGAAGCCACGAGGTGACGGACTGATGAGCGCGTCAGATAGATCGAGGAGAAATTTGCAATCAGCAGATCTAGGCTCTTGCAACTCAGATCTGTAGATCTACATCCCTGAGAAGCTCATCGACGTCTTCGAGAAGTTGTCACTGTCACCGATGAGCGAGCAGAGTTTCCATGTCATTGTCTTACGTCAATGCTCCGGAGCGAGGCAGAACTTGATGGAGACAACGATGGCACCAGGATCCTCAACCATGGTTAAAGCAGAAATTGTGAAACATGGTGGGGGCTGAACTGAGAAAAATGAAGATCCATACTAGAACCATACTATTTCATCATCAACTCGCCAGAACCTTCATCACTCTCGCCTCATCCTCCTTAGATCTAAAAGTTTCGCTGCTCTCCAGATTTACCATCACTCTTATCTCTTCCATTGTCTTCTTCACTAATTGATTTGATTTACAGTAAGATCTAGAGCTACAAAATAGGAGGTTGATAGATCTGTAACATTTTGACATCAAGAGACAGCACTACCATGCACTATCCGGCAATATGACCACCGTGCACTTTTTGGCAATATGGCTAAAGGTAGAACTTAGAAGAAAGAATCCATTTGTTATCGGATTATCAACCACACGAAGCTCAACTTAGTTGGTTGGAGCATCGTAAGCATCGTGCTGATAACGTATTATAAAAGTTAAGAAAAGCTTAATAAAGAAGAGTAGAGAAGCCATGAGAAAAGGGAGGAAGCCTCGTTCCCAATCTAATTTTCATTCATATGGTGATATTCAAGGGAACAAAATATTAGAGATTAAGAGTCAATGGACATCCACATAATTAATATATTCATAACAAAGTCTAAATTTTAGAGCATTTATAGAAAATCACTACAAAATTTAACGATAAAGGAAGAGTGTTTTTATTCGTGGCGATTGAGACAACAAATTTTATTAAATCACTACAAATACAAAGTCTTTAAACACATTGTCAAATACAAGTTATAAAAAAAAATAAATAACAACATATTTTTTAAGTGGAAGTAGTGGTTGGTGTTTGTGCCCTTTAAAATTCTGGTCACCACGGTCTCCTCATCACTTCTTCTATCATTTCAATTTATTCGTTTGCTTATATATTACGACAGCTTTGACTAATTCCATACTAAGCCTATGCACATTCTAACACACACTATAATTACTACCACAACTTTTATATATTTTACTCCTATTACCCCTAACAATCATCACAACCGATTTGATCTATTGTCTTTATTTAATTTATTTAGAAAAATGAAGTTTGTCGTTGTTTAAGTGGATAAACAACTACAGAATGTGTCATATTAAATATTTTATATCCCACCAATGTCAATTAATTTATAGAGATTTTAAGTATAAGTGCTACAAAATATGAAAATTAAAAATTTATTTTTTAAAAAAATACTAATGAATTTTCGCAACAGTTTTATAACCACTAAAAATGTGAAACTGTTATAAATTCCATCACATAAACCGCTATAAAAGTTATGCAGATCCTTACAAATACCCCCACCAAATCTCATTGCACATACTCTTTCATTTCTTTTCACCCCATTCTCTCTCATTTTATCTCATTTGTAAAGGTTTTCTAAAGACGCTAAGTGCTGAGCAAGCAAATAAACTATGATAATTTTTAAAAAAATCTTTGATTTCAACGTTTTATTTTTTTCTTCTTATAAAACTGATAATAATTTTTTATTTCTAATCTAAAACTTTAAGGAAATTTACTCAACATTCCTTCTATCATCATCAACATTCTTTCCATAATCAAATGTCATCTAGTGGATAACATAATAAGTCCTTATTATCTACACATTCTTAGTATTATATCTACATAATAAGTCCTTTAGATAATCATTTTTTCCTAATATTAACCATTATCATTTAATTTGTCACTTAACTAATAAAATATTCAACATAATATTATAACAATTGACTTAAATTATGGTTTTTTTTTCAATTTTGCAATATTTTGTAGCGGCTTTAAAACCACTACAAGTTTTAATTCAAATTTGTCTTATATATTTAGCTCAAATTTTTAAATTCCATCCAATATTTGTTGAGCTTGTTTGACGCCAATTTTTTTGAAATTTGTCATCTTGATCACATCTTATAGCGATTACTCAAAACTGCAACCAATATCGTAGCAGTCTTATTATATGAGTAATGGTTTTTGATAAGTGCTACAAAACAGCTTGCCATAGTGCTTTTTTTAGTGATTTCTATGACCGTTACGCATATCGTTAGTGAGGGTTAGAATCACTACAAATATACACTTTTGACCGCCATAAAATGTCTTTTCTTTTTGTAGTGATATACATGATGAAAAACGCAATATCTAAACTCATTATTGTTCTAAAAGCTCATCAATAAATTGGCACAATATTTGCAGATGAAATCAATATCTTCTTCACGGTAAGATCAAACATTTGTAATATCAAAGTCAGACAAATCATTAACTTGCGATGTTGGGAAAAAGTAGTATAAAATTGTTGAAATATACATTTACTTCTTGAGCGTAGTTAGTCATGCCTAAGGTGATAATGTTAAATATATGTCTCCACACATAGAAGCCACATAAGTTGGATCTCACTGGTTACCTATAAGTCTACAAAAGAATACGACATAGTTAAAATTGTATAACTAGAGCATAACTTATTAAAAAAGTTCTTAAATGTAATAAGAAAACTTACGATTTTATTGTCTTCTTTAGTTCATTCTCTAGTTTGTAGTGAAGGGGGTATACTTATAAAAAGATATCCTCCCATATCCCTTCATAATTATCATTTATTACACTGTGTTCATTATCCACTTCATCTTCTTCATTCAATTTCGATAAACCCCTTGAAAAATAAGAAGTCTCAAAAAGATTATAATTTGAATGACTTTTCTTATCAATATCAATGACCCTATTTTTTAGAACTACAAACCATATTTTATTTGTCTGACTGGTGATACAAAATACTTGATTTGCTTGATTTGCCATAATAAAATATTCGTCACCAAAAATTCTAATATTCATATCTAATAATGTAAATCCTAACCGATCAATCTAAAAACCATTATTGACATTAACCCACTTAAATTTAAAAATTATAAATTTAATTTTAGGGTTAAGATGCAAAAATACACATGAGCTTTTTCCCTAGGAGCGCCCAACACCACGTGCTTTTTTTTGGAGCAAAAATACACATGATTACCATTTTGAAGCAAAAGTCACATCCCACCATTATGCTACTGCTCACCCCATCGTTATGTTACTGTTCACGTAATCTCTTTCTCTCTCATCACGGTGAACAGTAACATAACGATGGGATGTGACTTTTGCTCCAAAATGGTACCATGTGTGTATTTTTGCTCTAAAAAAAAGCACGTGGTGCTGGTCGCTCTTGGGGAAAAAGCTCATTGTATTTTTGCACCTTAACCCTTAATTTTAATATAATCCGCAACCCAAATCTCTTTAATAATCTCATAATAAGGCATGATTGCCAATTTAGGCTTCTTATCTTTTAAATTGGATAAGTGCATAGATTCAGCCACTAACATAACACTATTGTTATAGACGATGCTCCTATCATCTAGGGATTTCATGTAAAAGTTATAACCATTGATCACATATGAATTCCAACTTATGACATCAACCTCAGGACCACAAGTTAACCATTTAATTGTGTCAAATACACATTCCTCTCCCTCAACCTTTTGTTTGAACTAATGTGCAAGAATTCTGTTATGCTCCATAATTAACATTTGTTTATTCATTCGATTATTTTCTTTTCTTACTATTTGTTTATATGTATTTATGCTATTTTGAACTTCATCAACATTATTCAAAATGTATAAGTGGGCTTGTTGCAATTTATCAAAATCCACACTCTTTACGATAGCCCAGCTTCTAACCCCATATTCATGATGACATTTAAGAAGCCTGCTATATCTTACTTTAGACAAATAATGTTGACAAAATTCCATTGCTTCTTTAGAAACATATTTATGAAAAATAGATGCTTCAGGCCGATTTGCATTCTTCACATACCCTTTTTGGAATTTCATAGTTCTTTCAATTGGCTACATTCATTGTAAATGGGTAGGGCCAGACAACTTTATCTCTCTCACTAAATAAATGATTATATGTACTATAATGTGAAAAAATGTAGGAAGAAAAAGCTTCTCAAGCTGGTACAAGACAAGATATCCTTCATTTTTCAATTCATCTAATTTTTCAATCTCAATAACTTTACTACATATAGCATTGAAGAAGAAACAAAGTCTTGTCAAAATGTGTTGAATACCTTATTTAACAATTCCTCAAGTAGTTACTGGAAGTAGTTGTTGCATTAAGACATGATAATTATGAGACTTTTGGCCTACTAATTTCAAGTTTGACGCAAAATTCTTAAAATTTGAAGAATACCCTAAGGGAACTTTTATGTCATGTAAACACTCATAAAAACTTCATTTCTCATCCTTAGACAAAGTATGAAAAGCTGGAGGACAATAAGTTCTCTTATCATATGGCCTTTGATGTAAGTCTTCTTGTATTCTCTTTGCTTGAAAATCTAATTTAGTCTTCATACCATCCTTAAAACTACCTAGTATGTTAAGAAGTGTCCCAACAATACTATCACATGCGTTTTTCTCCACATGCATGACATCAATACAATATCTCACATCAAGATTGCACTAATATAGAAGATCAAAGAAAACAAATCTCTTTTTACATATATTTTTTTCATTTATACTCTTTGTATAGTTACCAAAGATAACATTGATATTTTTCACCTTTTCATAAACTTTCTCCCCAATCAATGCCTCTGGAGCATCTTAGTAATCCTAGCCACGAAAAAAACTTTCTTTAATCTATGATATGGGTGGCTCGGTCTAAGAAATCTCATATAACCAAGATAAACCGTCTTTCTTCCATGTTTAAGTTAATGATAATATGTGCCTTCTTCACAAACTGGACATGCTTTACAGTTTTTTACACTATACCCTAACAAGTTTTCATATATTGGAAAGTCATTTATAGTACAAAAGGTGATGGCTTACATTTTAAAAACAACCTTCTTATTCGAGTAAAAAACATCAACATCTTCTCACAACTCTTTCAAGTCTTCAATTAAGGGATGTAAGTAAATATCAATGTTATTTTTGGGTTGTTTTGGTTCTGAAAACAACATAGACAATATGATGTACTTTCATTTCATGCATAATAGAGGCGATAAGTTATAAATAATCAAGATAACATGTCATGAACTATGTATATTGTTAAAGCTATCATAAATATTCATGTCATCCATGTTAAGGCCAAAACTAAGGTGCCTAGGTTCTTTGTCAAAATTAGGAAATAATTGATTGATTTTTCTTCTATTGAGAAGAATCATCTGGATGTTGAAACTTTCCATCAGAAATCCTCTCATCTGCATGCTAGCTCAAATTGTTTGCATCATTTTCATTAGCAAATAAACGTTTGAACCTTGGTATGATTAGAAGATACTACAACACTTTTATAGGAGCCTTATTTGATTTGTACATTGGGGTTTTACATATCGGATACTTATATTTCTCTTCAAACTCTTTTCTATACAATATGCAATTACTATAGCATCCATGGATCTTTTTGTACTTCATCCCTATAGTGGACACAATATTTTCTTAGAATTATAGTATCGACTTGGAAACATATCATCATCTGGAAGCATGTCCTTAAAAGCCTCACGCATTTCTAAAAAACCCTTGTTGCTCCATCCACATTGCTCTTTCAAACTTACCAATTTTAATACTGCTTTCAACAATTGGTGTTTTTCACACTCTATATATAGCGGCTTCTTAGCATCACTACACATATTACCATATACATGTAATTACTTGAAAGCTTCTTCTCATATATTACGAATAATGTCATCTATCCAATCATCCATATTTGTGTCATTATCATCAAAGGACAATTCCCCTTGTTGAGATGCACTTGGCATTTCTATTTCTTCACCATGCCATACTTATATTGTATAATTCTTACAAAATCCTTCACCAATTAAATGTGCGTATATATCTATAGCACTTAGTCACTTCTTATTCAAATATTGAAATATTCTACACAAGGCAATAAAACATGCCTCACTCTATTATCGTATTCAATACTCATCTATTTAGATTTTATCCAACTGTAATCCATATTCAAATTCCTATAAACAAAAAGAGTTAATATAAATTATCCTAACATAAAATATGCATCTTGAAGCCAAAATGAAATAAATAAATAAATAAACCTTGCAAGATGCTTAAGTCTACATTATTCCAGCATATAATATGCTAACAACATGACCAAATTAAAAGGTAAGGAATAAAGCAAATAGAAAATGTAGAACTCTAGCAGAACTAACTAAACTCACTATTGTGTTGTATGATCATATACAATAGATAGAAACCTATAGAACCAAAAAGCATCTTTCTTTGTGTTGTTTGAACCTTGCATGTAAGCTTGGCCTTGAAGTCGAGAGACTAAATGTAGGTGCTATAGTCCTATAATTGGGAACTCTAGCAAAACTAACAAAACCCACTATTGGGAGGTTCTTTAGGTACAAACATGACCCTATAAAACCTAACTTATTTGGGTTTCTTTTATTTAATAGTGCAAGATTTACAACTCCATTGAGAATTATTAAAGCCATATGTGGTTCTAAAAGGAGAGGATGAAAAACAAATTAAATTGCACTAAATTAACTTCATAGATAGGAAAATGGTGTGCAATGAGCGTGTAAGGGCATCATTGTACAAAAAGTTTAAGGAAAAAAATCTTAGGCAAAAAGTGAGCTTGCTAAAACTTGTTCATCAAGAGAGAAAATCGAAGCAACGATGAGGGCACACAATAACAAATACTGGCGTCGATTGTATTGACAAAGAAGAGAGCTGCGAAAGAGGATAGGAGAGCGACGAAGGAGCACAGAAAAGCAATAGAGCTCATAGTTATTGCAATAAGAAGAGAGGCTTAGGGAGCGAAATTCAATTTACACGTGACAAAAAGAGGATTTAGGGAGGAAGTTTTAATTTGGAGCTTATCTTTTAGACTGGTTATGCTCAAAGTCATGTCTTAAAAGTTCACCGTTTAGACCGGTTATTTGAAACATCCGGTCTTAAAAGTAATAAATATTTTAATTTTTATTCCGCATTTTTTAAACTGGTTATAAGAAAAATTAGGTTTAAAAAGTTTCATCTTTTAGATAATCAACTTTTTTTTTTAATCCTTTTAGACTGGTGTTCAAAAATTCGGTCTACATAATATTTTTTAGACATTATATTAAAAAACCGGTCTAACAATCTTTTTATATTTACAAAATTGTCACCGGTCATACTTTTAAGACGTAATCCTTTATAACCAATTCAAATGTGACACTCAAAAAGGTCTATTTTGTACCAGTGGCAATAATCAAAAGGTCCAACAAATTAACAACATGTAATGACAAGTTTTGATATATATGTCCATGCTAATTACTTTTGTTTTTTTAACAAGGATTAAAGTGCAAAAATGCACATGTGCTTTTCCTCGAGGAGCGCCCAACATCAAATGCCTTTTTTAGGTACGAAAGTAGACACGTGGTTACAAATTAGGTGCAAAAATACCCTTTAACCGTGAAGTTTGAATTTTTTTTACTTTCAAATATGCAAAAATACACATGTGGTTTGGTAAAAAGAGCGTTCAACACCAAGTGTTTTTTTCTTAATTTAATAATTTTATTTCAGTTTAAATTATTATTTTTCTAGGTGTAATTCATGGGAGGCCAAATTTTTTATTTCCATAATTTATTTAATTTTTTTGAAATCCTTATTAAATTTTCTAATTAATAAATGAGTATTTATATTAAAATTTGATATTATAAATACTATATTTAATTAAAAATAATTTTAATTTTTTGATCTAACAAATTGAACAAAAAATTATTTAAATAATTTTTCAATCAATATAATTTAATTTTTATTACATTTTTTGATTATGCAATATAAATGTTTGCACCAATAAGGATTTTAAAAAAAAATTATGGAAATAAAAAAATTGACCTCTTAGGAATTACATGGTGTTGAACGCTCTTTTTACCAAATTACAATCTGTATTTTTGCACCTTTGATAGTGAAAAAAGTCAAATTTAACGGTCAAAGGGTATTTTTGCACTTAATGTGTAACCATGTGTGTACTTTTGCACCTAAAAAAGCACTTGGTGTTAGATGCTCCTCAAAATAAAATACATATGTATTTTTGCACCTTAACCTTTTTAACAACCATGTTTATTACTTATTATTTATATTTTTTTGTTTTTACATTTTTTTAATTATATAGTGATTTTCCCAAAATGAATTGCAAGTACTGATTCAAACTATTGAAAATTGGAGTTTCAATAGTATCTAAGTTTAAACGTAACTATTAGTTTGAGGCAATTAACATTTTTATTTCTATTTGCTTGAGTCGATATTTACAAATCGTTTTAAAAAATACTTTGTCAGAAACGGAACGATCATTGAAATTTGAAAGAATAAACTTGAGATTTTTTTCGGCTACAAAAAAAGAGTTAAGCCCTAGGAAATTTAAATACTAAACTAGAATCCCAAACTCCCATTTTCCACTGAAGATTTTAAATCAGAAGGACGCATTTAGGAGAGTGATGGCATATAAGGCCTTTTTAGCTAAGTTATCAACATGTTTGGCATAGCGATGAAAGAGGAAAAAAGTATAACGTACAGTGATTTAAACCCAATGAAAAAAGGGAAAAAAAAAAAAAAAAAAAAAAAAAGAACCGTTTGAGATATCGCTGGTCTCATATAGGCTTATTTTTTATTTTTTATTTTTAAAAAAGACTTATCAACTTTTTCAGCTTCTAAAAAAAATTTAGGGATAAGTGATCTGTGTATATTAAATATATATTTATATGTATTTTAATTTATCCATTATAATATATTATCTTCAGTTCTAAATATAGAACATATTTTACTTTACAAAATATGTCTTATATTTACGACGAGAGGAGTATTTAATTAAGTACTTTAAAGTTTTAAATTTTTTTAATAATAATTCAATTTTTTTATCAAATTTAAATTTAAATTTTTATATTTAATTATAACAATATATACAACTAATTTATATATAGGGTAAAGGTGCAAAAATGCCCATGAACTTTGTCCTCAGGAGCGCCCAACACCATGTGCTTTTTTTAGGGGCAAAAATACCAACGTGGTTAGTATTTAGGAGTAGAAGTCACACTTATCGTTAAAAGTGCTTGACGGCAGTTAGATTGGAAGTGACTCTACCATATATGTACAGGTAGCATTAATACATGGCATGTTAAGGGGGTTGTTATATAAAGTCTCCCAAATCATGCAGAAAAGCCCCTCTCGTCTCCAACCCCCATTCAACAGACAAAGCACATCAGCAAGCAATGAGGAAGGACAAATCGAGAGGAGCTCCATGGAGTCGTCTTTAATGGCGATGACGCTGAGAAACAAGAAAGAGTGAAGGGAAAAAAATCAGGAAAAAAATCATTAATAATTCAAAGTAAGCCATGAATAAATAAATTTGATCTCATGAGTTTATGGACAAGTCGAATTTGATGAAACCTTGATAACTCAATCCATATATCACCCATGGTATCACTAATAACAATTAAGGAATGCTCAACAAGAACAACACTAGAACATAAACATTACAAGCTATTGGACTTCATCTGCGCACAATATATTGGACTTCATATAACACAAGAATAGAAGAAAGCGAAAAGAAGAAGAAAGTGAGATTAATTTGAAACATAAACATTACAAAAACTATCCTTAAAAACTATCAACAAAATTCTACAAGCTAAATCTAGTCGCCTCAACATAAAGGCTATAATTTTGAAACTTCCCAACTTCTCTGTGTCTCTAACAAAACAGGATAAAAGAGAAAAAAGGGAAAACGAAGTAGCAAGATGAGAGGCATAATCACAGGATATTTAGAGATTACCCACAAATTAGTAAGATTAAGCCAATCTTTGAGCCACGATCCCTTAAAATCCTAGTATAAAGAGCCACTCAGTTCGCAGGCATTCCTCTATTCTCTTCAATTCCGCCCAAACTGAAACTACTTCGAACCTTCGTTTCTGATTTCGACTCTCTGTAATTTCTTCTCACTTCTCCTTTTTGTTCTTCTATTCAAAGCTTATCGGAGACGGCATTGTTAGAGTTGAAGGTGAGGTCGCTGATCTTGCGATGGGTGTGGGAGAAGATGCCTCAAGCGGTTTTGAGATCTGATATTCTAAACTAATTAATTGTATAAACCACCCACCAATTATTAAATATATACTCTATAAATAATGCCCCGTCTCTTTCTTTTTTGGCATGAAACTAAGATTGGGGGTTGGAGAAATAAGGCATAGGAGGTAGGGTAAAAGGATATGGTGGATATTGAAAGATAGAGTCAGGAGCATAAGAAGAAGATGATAATGGAGGAGCCATTACTGTTGCAGCATCAATATGGCTCGTCTGATGAAGGTGATGAACAGAGGCACCAACCAGTCTGACCTGCCACGTCCCATCAATGTCAAAAGAGAATAACACATGTACCGTTTTTTTTTTTGTCAAATGCCAGCTGGTAACATTTTTGAAAGTTAACAGCAGTTATCTAACGGTAACAGACATATGTGAGTTTTGCTCCTAAATATTAACCACGTTGGTATTTTTGCCCTAAAAAAAGCACATGATACTAGGTGCTCCCGAGAGCAAAGCTCATGGGCATTTTTGCACCTTTACCCTTATATATTATTCAATAAGATTCATGTCATTTTCAGTTATTTTTCATTTTAATTGACTTTTTAAATAATTATCTAAGCAAGAAGCCATTTAGAAAAAAAAAAAAAAAATCACTTCTCCCACAATCATTACAAACGCAAATCATATTTACAATTAAAATTTTATTCATTCTTAAATTTATAAAAATTATATTATAAATAAATCATTTTTATCATTGCTATCCAAAAGAAGCCTAAAAATCCCAATCGAGCCTCATCAACACCAAGCTGTAGATTTTATCCGGAGAGTCAGACAGGATAACTTGAGATTTTTTGAGATTTTTTTGAGATTTAAATGCCATTATTCGATAAAATTAGACTTACTGGGCTGAACCAGCCCAGCACTATATCTCAATTTGTTTTTTTGTTGTGACTCAACCCAATCTGAATTGTCGAGATAGATTATGTATGCTAGCCGAAGGAACTTGGTATAAATGGTAAGGAATTTGGTCAAGTTCCAAAGAGATGTGTGTTCGATCCCCGCTGCCGTCGCTGGGACTCTTTCGGTAGGCGATTTCGTAAGTCCCCATTAAATGCTCAAAGAACCTGGGGCCGTGCCCTGACCTTGGTGAGGGACTAATGTTGAACCTCTTCAAAACTTATATATATATATATATATATATATATATATAAAAGATTAGGCATGCTAGACTGGACCAAACCTTATGCACATGAATGAATGATTATTGAAGGGGAGGACCATTTTTTTAATTTTCACACTATGCTTCTATTTTGGGGAATCTCTGTGAGGGTTCAAGACAAAAATGTAATCACAAAAGAGTTTCAATAATAAGTGAGCTGAGCATGGGCTCGTTGTTATTTTTTATACTAAGACTTATCATTATCATGATGTTCGGGTTTGTTCATTTTAATGAGGTATGTCATGTTGAAAACGAAGCTTAGCTTGTCTTCGTTGTTCTGAAAAGAACATACCATTGCATGCGGCTAGCTTATGAAGCTTTTTAATAATTACATTCATTCCATTAAAAACCTCATGTTTCCTTTCTACTTTCTGTCCGTTCATCAGTCCCTTGCCAAATGCACATTCCATGCCCATTCCCTTATATGCTTGTTATGTGTTCATCCCTGTAATGATATGCATTTTTTATATATATTGTATTTATTTATATTTAAATTATATTCTTCTTTTTTAAATATTTTTTTCACCCAGTATCTCAAATTAATTAGTTTTTATGATACTGGTGTTACAGATAAATATTAATGAATGTAAGACTGGAAATTAATTAATTTAAGATGCTGGGTGAAAAAAAAATTCAGAAAGTAATATATAATTTAAATATAAATAAATATAATATAAAAAAAAAATATGTCCATCCCTCTAAATCTCTAATAGAAGGATGTGCACATAACAAACATATAAGGGAATGGGCATGGAATGTGCACCGTCTCTTGCCGTTCCATCAATTGATATGTATGGGAGGGATTGAGAGATATAAATGGGCCCACCATTGAGATTTCTAAAACTTATTGCCCCACGTTTCCATGATTTTTCATCCCTCTGTGTAGGAGTGGAAACAAGTCAAGCCTGTTATATAATATACTGGCTTGAGCCTGGCCTGTTGCTTGTTACAGGTTTATTTTTCAGTCTGAGCCTGACTTATATATAGGCCCGGCCTTGCCTGTAGCCTGTTAAGGAGATCTGTTTTTTTTAAAAAAAAATTATTTTTTATTTTTTATATTATTATTATTTATTTAATTAAGCTAACAGGTCATAGGCCGAAAACAAACCTACTTTAAATAGGCTAAAAACAAGCCAAAATTATATAAAGTAATATTAATAATATAAATAGGCCGGCTTAAAAGGCCTCTTATCAGGCTTGGGCTTAGCCTGTTAAATGAAAACATTTCTTTTAAGAGGCCGTAGCCTGGCCTTGTAGCCTGACAGACCAGACCTGACCAAACTTTTAACAAGTCAGACTACAGGCCCCTAACCTAGTTCCATCTCTACCTCTTTGGACTTAACCAAGAGTCTTTAGGACCTTTCCACTTAGTTAATAGATTGGAAAATTACAATCAAGTCCCAAATAACAGAATTAATCACAATTAAATTCTTTAAAATCATCAAATTATAGTAAAGTCCTACAGGCCTAGGTGATATTAATTCTAAATGTGGAAAAACAATTTCTCCCTTTTTTATTTGAATCAAAATCAAGAGTTAGGACTCATATCATCTCCCAAAAGCTTTGAACTATTCTCTCTCAACGTTCACGCCTAACACAGTGGAGAGTCATTGTGTGCTTCGATCATTGTCAGCCCCATCCATCATCGACCATCTTGTGGTTGTCGGTTGTCATCTTCATCAGCCCATGGATCGAGTGCTCTCAAGGTTAATTTTGGATTATTTTTCTTTGACTCATAAGTTTTCTTTATTTCTGAACTTTTTGCCCAAACTCTAAACTAATGGTCAAATGAGGTAATCTTACTGAACTTGGCATGAGTATTTGTGATGGCTTTTTTATACCATTATTACTTTAATTTTCCCTTAAAAAAATGGCTTGGCTGATTTAGAGTAATTTGTTTAGAGTTTTTCATGACGGTTAGATGTTTCCAGCTGACCTGTTGGTCTTTTGACCAAAAATTCATTGGTTTTGGCTAGAAATTAAAGGTGTTTGCTAATTATCTCAAAAAGTCCTTAGTTTTGTTTGAATCAGTATTCAAGAAACACATTCACGCAAACAAAGATAAAATTTATCTCACATACTTGCCTCATACATCTTAAATCACAATGAAAAAGATGTTTTTATTATTAACCTAAACAAACACTTCTTTAATCATTACTTCATTTTTATGAAAAAGTAGTGAAGTGCATACTATATCTCCATTATGTATAAAATAATGGGAACATTGCACCTAAGTTTCAAATAAAAGAAAATACGATAAAAATATTTTATTGAAATCTCAAATTTGCAATGAAGTCCGTGAAACATTTGTGCAATATATTTCAAATGTGAAAAGTTGAAAATACCCTTAATGAATACACAATCATATGTTCCCCTCTCAATTTAATCAATTAGGTTATTTTGGATTTTTCACATTTAGAGTATATTACAAAAATATCTCACAGGAATTCACTACAAATTAGATATTTCAAGAACATTTCTATCGCATATGCTTTTATTTAAGACTTATATGCAATTTTCCAAAAATAATAAATGACGGAGGCTTTTCATGTCCTTCTACTGTTTTTCTTTCTTTTCTTTTCTTTCTTTTTTTTCCCCCTGTAATCTCGGGCTTTTATCATTCTCATAATGTGTTCCTCATGCCCCTCTAACTTTTTGCCACATCTTTTCTAGTAGAAATTGTTAGAGCAGAGCAAAAATCTTATTTTAAGATTACGATAAAAAAAAAAAGTAAACGGAATAAATTGATTTTTATAAAAGTTGTCACTTTTCTCAGTGTTTGGATCCCATACACGATGAATTGACTTACAATATATATGTGACTCAAGTCATATATATAGTTTGCAGACCGAAGAAGTTTACATGGAAGGTTGTAACAAGCTTAAGAAATTTCATAGGATGAGGTTATATTTATATATGGTATGTTATGATTGGGCTCTGATGTGTAATTTAATTAGAAAATGGCTCTATATTAGAATATTCATTATGCCAATTCGCATATTCTCTTGGTGACTCTAAGGGGTAGAGAATTGACACAACAGTTGGCTTTCATTAATAAGAAATTAAAAGTAACCATCCAATTATGCATAAAGAGGTTGCAAATTTGTCTAATCTTACAGTTGATATTAATAATAATTAATTATATAATAATCACATAGTATTATATGTTTGTCATTATTATGACTCGTCCACAATTACACTAATCCGTGCAACGCACGGGAACAAAGTCTTGTTATCTTAAGAAAAGTCATCATTGGTAAATTGCAAAGTTTCTACTGAGACAAAATTCTGTGGTAATCTTGATTCCAACTTAGCTGAAAAGTTTTATGTATCCACATAGTCTCCACAAATGTTCAAATTCCATAGATAACAACAATGGGGAACCATAAAATGTTTTGAACCTGGGCCAAAAAATAATCATGTTGAACCATTTACTAAATAGTATCATATAACATTGAAAATTTAAATAAATAATAATCAACAATTATAAATCAAAACAAAATATAAGATGATATTAACATTTTCAATAAGTATCTCAAATAAGAATTTTACTTTCCTCTTATAGCCTAATGAGTACTGAACAAAACATTGTCTTTATAGAGAATATAAGAGATTAACCGGGGCTAAATTATTGGATAAAATAAAACATTATATAATAAATACATATATATATATTAATAAATTTTATAAAGTTAACTTGGGTATTCCGCCACTGGATAACAACAACAAAAACCACTTTTTTACCTCTTCTTCTTTTTTTTGTTGGGGGGGGTCAAGAAACCACTTTTTTTCAAAAAAAATATTATGACTGCGTGATGGGCTTTTTTTCAGGGGTGGATAAATTAATAAAATACAACTTGATCCCAAATGACTCACGATCTAGAGGATCACTATTAATTAAATATAAGAATATGACAAAGACAAAGGTCCAATAATATGATTTTGTCCTCACGTGCTATATTTACTCACTTTATTAATGTCCAGCATTTAATTGAGCTTGATTTCCGCTTAACGTTTACTAAGTTCTACTGAATCTTCTTTTCTTTCTTCACTCTCACGCATTCGCACTTTCTTCGTTCTCTTCTCCAAAAAACAAATACGTCTTTGCATGATTTTAATTTTAACATTACAATTACCCAAAATATATATCATCTGGAATTTTAAATAATATCATCTTGGTTGTCTCAAAATATAAGTAGCCTTCACATATACTATAAAGCTTAATTAATCTTGCATTCTGACAAAAATAAAATGTAACTGTTCTTTCAGAATTCTTTATCTAATTTTCTTCTTATAATCTCATCTCCGTCCTCATATTAAAAAAATAAATGGTTCAAATTTCATATTTTGTAAGAATATTATTTTTGACATATATAAATAAATTTAAACTATTAAAATCTTATCTACACAATTCATAACTGTAATATAAATAAAATTTAAAAAATATATAAAATGCTATAATAATAATTTTATAAAATATTAAATCCAAACTATTCATTTTTTTGGTCTGAGAGTGAAGGTGGGATTCTGAAAAGAAAATGAGGAAAAGAAAACTATGAGAGTATTTTCTTCACTAATTTTACATTTTAGTAGGAGAAAAAAGATGGGAGATGGAACATAGATAAGTTATGTTTTATTCTTGATTTATGCAAATAAATACTCATATGTACGACAATTAAGGTTGAGAATTTTGATGATGATGTTGTGAATTAATTAAAAAGTTTTGATGGCCGTTTGGATCACGTTATAAATAATAATAATAAACAAAACCATTGCTTAAATTTCTCGGAAAAATCCCAATGTCCCAGCTAAATCAATCTCCTGAAAGATGCCTCAGTGTTATTAAATGGTCAATTAAACATGTTTCTTCAAATGCACACATCCGATGAATATATAATTAGCAGTCAGTTTAATTACCCCTCCAATCCTAATTGCAAGAATCGGTTATTAGGAGGTTTATTTTGATTTTAAATATAAAAATTTAATTTATTATATTTCTTAAATTTATAATTCTTCTCATATTACACATATTAAGGGGAGGTGACTGGCGAAGTGGCTTTCATGCTAATTAGGGTGATGATGACCATTGAAGTCTAGATCATCTAGATTTTTTCTCAAATTTTTTTTAAAATGTTTTAATGTGTATAAAATATAAAATAAAGATAATCTCTTAATTATTATTATTTTTTAAAAAAAAATTAAAAATCATCAATTATTAATTTTATAAATAATCTCTTCAAATTTTATGAGCAAATGACTAGATGAAATATTTTAGGTAAACAAATACACATATTTTACCAATAACTAACTTAATCATTTTTTAAAAAATTTTGAGATATTAATTATTTAATTAGTAAATTAATGACCACAAAGAGAGTACTCTTTTCATTCTTATTATAAGACACCAACAAGCAAATGTATTTTGTCCTTTTTATAAAGCATTTGCTTGTTCTCAAAGTGCATTAATTATTTTTTTTCTATGTATGCCCATAATTAATAATGATAGTGGGAGAAAGTAATAATTAATATGATATTAGAGTTTAGTGTAATTAGTAAAAGTAATATTTAAAATTACTTAAATTATAAAACAACTTTATTGATTTTAATTGTTTGTATTGATTTATTAAAAATTATTAGTTATTACCTTAAAATAAAGAGTAAGAGAAGTAGTATTGAATACATCATGTGTTCCGGATTCATGAAAATGCATTTACTGGTCGGAAAACTCTTTGCGCAGCACTTAGCAGCGTCTGAGAGTCTTGAAAAAATATTAAATCTTTCAAATGCATATTTTCCCTTAATTATAATTATGCAACATTTATTAATCGAAACGGTTTTTGACCTAAATATCATTCATTGAAACGATGGATCGAGTCAGAAAAATTCATTGCGCTAGTTCGACCCAATGGTTGATGTGTTTTCTAGGATTCCAACATATACTGTATAAATATTAAAAGTAACCATCCAATTATGCATCAACAGGATGAAAATTTGTCTAATCTTACCGTTGAGATTATCTTAAGATAAGTCGTCATTGGTAAATTGCAAAGTTTGTGGTAATATTGATTCCAACTTAGGTCAAAAGTTTTATGTATCCTCTTAGTCTCCACAAATGTTCAAATTCCATAGATAACAACAACAAAAACCACTTTTTTTTAGTTCTTTTCCTTCTTTTTTTTTTTTTTGTTAAGGTGTAAAAATACACATAAACTTTTTCTCTAGGAATGTCCAGCACCACGTACTTTTTTTGAAAGTAAAAATACACATGTGGTTATTATTTTGGACCAAAAGTCACATCACATTGTTAAGTCACTGTTCACCGCCATTAAGTTATTGTTTACTGCATCTCTTTCTCTCTTATCATAGTGAACAATGACTTAACGGTGAAATGTAACTTTTGCTCTAAAATGGTAACCATATGTGTATTTTTACTAAAAAAAAAACATATGGTGCTAGGCGCTCTTGGGAAAAAAAATTCATGTATATTTTTGCACCTTAACCCTTTTTTTTGCCGGTCAGAAACCACTTGTTTGACCTATGTCCAATTGAGCTTAACAATGGTAAAATCTTGTCTAATAATATTGAATGTTGACTATATAATCATATGAAAATTAAAATATTCACTCTCCTTCACATCCAAATCACATCACCTAACTATACTGTTTGAGTTGAGAAACCAACAAGGCCCATCTTTCAAGGAAACTAACTCTACATATGACTTACACTATCTCTAATTAAGTTTAACACTCCATCCAGTTATTAATATATGACATAATTACAAAGTTAATAATGGTCCTAAATATTAGTTCTTATTTTTACATTTATTCAATCTTTTTTTAATTTACCTTTATTGATATTTTCTTAACAATAATTAAGTAAGAGAGAGTTGCAAAGAATTAAGAAAGATGTTCTAGAAAAAAAAACATTATATTAACTTACTTCCTTAATCAAATTAAATTATGTGTATATTTTTTCTATAATACTTATATCTAATCCAATAACATTATATTGAATACTAACTAATCATTGACCTCAAAATATTAAACACTAATGTAACAATTCTATCAAAATATGTGTGCGCGCGTGTTGTTCTTTATGCACATACAAGTGTTGGGCTTATATGCTCTTTTATTCATTTAAGTCCAATTGGGCTTAAATAAGACTACAACTCAAGAACCCTATGACCCATGTGGTTTAGGGTTAGGTTTTGATGGAGTGGTATATAAGCTCATTTTTCACCTCCTTGTATCACTAGAAGAAAAGAAGAGAGGAAGAAGGAGGCTCTCATCAAAAACACTCATCATCCAAGAGGTTGCCCACACAACCTTCCTATCCACCTCGAGAGATAGTCTGGAAGATCAACCATAAGCGGACTACAGCTGCATCTTTCCAGGTAATCAAAACGATGAAGGTTCTAATTTTTCCTATATCAAATAGGTTCAATGCGCTTCCACGTTTTTTATGAGAATCCTGCAACAAGGATAGAACTTCATTGGCACAATGGCCCCCCAAATTTTTGGTGTTCTAAAAATTTATTTTAAAAAATTAATATAATGTAAAAATGTATTTTATCTAATACACCTGGCCCCTTCATTATAAAAACAATTTTATAATGAGTATACTTTGGCCACCTTTATTATAATTATTTTTATTGTAATATACTTTTATCATTAAAATATATGTACTTAAATTTATTGAGTGCCCACCCTTCATTGTAATTTATGTAGTTACATTTCTAACAGCATTTAGCCTTACTTTTTTAAATGACAGGTTTGTAAAATAACTGCTTCTCTTATTATATCATCAGTATTTACTTGATTTCATGAATATTTTTATGATATTCTTTTTTTTTTTCCTTATTCATATTCTTTTGTTTTTTAATGCGCTACTAGTACACACCCTTCATAAATTTTCTAAATTTGTCACTATATTTGGCCCTTCAAATATTTATCACAAGCTCCTTCCCTATGCACTTACATGACTTATATCCTTTGAATTAGAAGTCATTTTTTTATTTAAGCCAATGAATAGAAGTCTTGACAAAAAGGCCAACGCCTTAGAAGAGCAGTGTCATAAGAGCTTGGCTCTCATCCCTCATATTCAGGGTTCAAACCCTACCCCCTCCCCTACTATGTATATAAAAAAAAAAAAGGTTCTTGACAAAAATGGTAAAATATGACTGCGCGATGGACTAACAATCTAGAGGGTAACTATTAATTAAATATAAGAGTATAACAAAGACAAAGGTCCAATAGTATGATTTTGTCCTCACGTGCTATATTTGTACACTTTATTAATTGCCAGCATTTAATTAAGCGCTATTCTCGCTTAACGTTTTCTAAGTTCTACTCAATGTTCTTTTCTTTCTTCGCTCTCACCCATACTCACTTTCTTCGTTCTCTTTTCCCAAGAAATACGTCTTTGCATAATTTTAATTTTAACATTACAATTACCCAAAATATATATGATCAGAAATTTTAAATAATATCATCTTGGTTGTCTCAAAATATAAGTAGTCTTCACATATACTATATAGATTAATTAATCTTGCATTCTGACAACAACAAAAATGTGTGGGTACTTTTAGAATCTTTTATCTCATTTTTTTTAAAAAAATCTCATCTCCACCCTCATATTAAAAAAATAAATTATTCAAACTTCATGTTTTGAAAGAATATTATTTTTAACATAAATAAATAATTTTAAACTATTAAAATATTATTTACACAATTCATAAGTCATAACTGCAATATTAAACAATTTTTTAAAAAATATAAAATACTGTAGTAATAATTTTATAAAATACTAAATCCAAACCATTCATTTTTTAATATGAGAGTGAGGGTGGGATTTTAAAAAGAAAAGGAGAAAAACATTATAAGAGTATTTTCTTCCCTAATTTTGCATTTTAGTTGGAGAAAAAATATGCGGAAATGGAACATAGAGAAGTTATGTTTTATTCGTGATTTATGCAAATAAATACTCATATGTACGACAATTAAGGTTGAGAATTTTGATGATGATATGAATTAACTAAAAAATCTTGATGGCCGTTTTGATCACGTTATAGATAATAATAATAAACAAAACCATTGCTTAAATTTCTCGGAAAAATCCCAAAGTCCCAGCTAAAAGCAATCTCCTGAAAGATGCCTCAGTGTTATTCAATGGTCAGTTAAACATGTTTCTTCAAATGCACACCTCCGATGAATATATGATGTATATTTCTTAAATTTATAATTATTCTTATATTGCACATAGACTCTGATGCTAATTAGGGTGATGACCATTGAAGTCTAGACCATCTAGATTTTTTTTTTAAACTTTCTAAAAAATATTTTAATGTGTATAAAATATAAAATAAAGATATTCTCTTAATAATTATTAGTTTTTTAAAAAAAATATTTTATTTTAAAATCATCACTTGTTAATTTTAAAGATAATGTCTTCAATTTTTTCGAGCAAATGACTAAATGAAATATTTTAGGTAAATAAATACACAAATTTTACCAATAACTAACTTAATCAATTTTTTTTTAATTTTGACATATTAATTATTTAATTAGTAAATTAATGATCACAAAGAGAGTACTCCCTCTAATTTTTATTATAAGACGGCAACTAGTGAGTGTTTTTGGTCATTTTTGTATGACATTTCTTTGTTTTCAAGGAGCATTAATTATTTTTTTTCATTTATGTGTATAATTAATAAGAGTAATGTGTGAGAGTAATAATTAATAAGATATTAAAGCTTAATGCAACTAGTAAGGGTGATATTAAAAATTATTTAAATTATATGACAACTTTATTAACTTTAACTATTTTTATTGATACCTTAAAATAAAGAACAGTGATACTAGTATTGAATACCATGTGTTCCAAATTCATGAAAATGCATTTTCTGGTCGGAAAACTCTTTGCTCAGCACTCACCAGCGTTTGAGGGTCATGAAAAATATTAAATCTTTCAAATGCATATTTTCCCTTAATTATAATTATGCAACATTTATTAATGGAAACGGTTTTTGACCTAAACATCATTCATTGAAGCGATGGATCGAGTAGGAAAAATTCGTGGCGCTAGTTCGACCCAATGATTGATGGGATTCACTTTCCCTGCTCGTCCTTTAGACTATTGGTTACTACTAAAAAAATATTTCAGGATACTTACTGGTACTGAAAAAAAAATCCTCATAAAATTTTTTTACAAAAATTTTATAAAAATAAAAAAAAAATAGACGATTCAGATCTCATGGAGAGATTTAGACCGTCCAGATCTCCCAGCACTCCAGTGGGAGGAGCGCTCCCTGCTCGTCCAAACGATGAGTAGGGAAACTGGATCCATGATTGATGTGTTTTCTAGGATTCCAACATATACTGTGTAAATATTAAATACTGTAACTTTCACATATGTTCTGCGATGATTATCAGTAGTAAATTGCAACGTGACTGGTCAAAACGGCTAAGGTGGTAATTTTTATTTTTATTTTGAAAAATACTAAGGTGGTTATCAACTTATAGAATATTTTATTTTATGAGGACACAAGAAATTATAAACTTTTCTTGAGTACAAAATAAAATTTTTAAAATTGCTTAAAAATAAGTTGTTTGTTAAGTGAATTAAAGTTGACCGTTAAGCAATATATTTGTCAAAAAAATGATGAAAAATGTACATGAAGTTTCTAGCCGTGTGATCTTTACATTATTTTGGAAACTTTAGGTGTATTTTTGCATAAGTTTAAAAACTTTGAGCATTTTTACACTATTTTTCTTACTTACATATTTATTAAGTAGTCAACATCAGTTGACTTAATAGCTATGCTATTTTTGCCTCATTTAAAAACTTTATACTACATTCGATCTCAAATATAAGATATAGTTTAAAATACAAATTATACTATAAATTATATTTTATATCTAACACAAATAAGTAGTACTTTTATGTTCAAGAAAATTTTATGGTATATGATGCCCTTAGTGGAATACTTCATATAGATTTACATCTTAACCCTAATTTAAATTAAGAGAAAAAGATTTATCAAACCGGATTTATATTTCCATGTTCAACTCGACGAAATCTTATTTAAAAAACTGGACAAAAAAAAAAAAAAAAGTGGGACACTCGTGTAATCATTATAGGTAGCAAGTATGGCGGGAAAATAATTGCGCTCACAATTTTTTACGTAACGGAAAAATCAGAAAGATCCAACTTGAAGAAAGAAACGAAATATGAGATGGAGAAAACTGCATGCATGATATATATACAGACAACTATGAATGGCAATTGTTTTTTCAGCTGAAAACACTGTACCGTTACAGTGTATGTGTTGTTCTTCTTGTTCTAACAAGTAACACCTCAGATCTGAAGTACAAATTATTCATATTTTTATTTAAATAATACAAAATTTTAATTAATAACATATGTTTAAATCTATGTGTCTTCAACTTCAGATCAGATGGATGTGTGGGCATGAGAGGAGAGATGATTCTGACGAGCAGGTTCAAAAGACACAGATCCACAAGCAAAGGCATATTTAATTCAGATTCCGAACTTGAGGAAAAATAAGACAAATTAATTAAGATATAATAGTACATTTAAATATATTTTTTTATTATGTTTTCGTATCTCACGATTCAATTAAAATCCTATTATATTTAAGGACCAGGGAGTAGAAATAATAATGATTAAAATATTAATGATACAATAGTCAAAGACAAGGGTAATCTTATGATTAGAGTATTGGCTAAAAAACAGTACGCGGACCAAGTCATATGTAAATCACAAGTTGCAGACAGGATCACAAGGTGGAATCAATCAATCTAGTTCTGGATTTTATTTTATATTTTATAAATTTTACACTCTTCCTTATCAGTTATCATCCAATCTAATCCACTGAGAACGGACGAATTTTTATTATCTTATTTCCAGATTCCTAATATCTATGCATTAATTTGGGACCACCGACAGTTTTCTAAATCGAATCCAATCCTATAATCAAGTCGTTGGAGCTGGATTTTATGAAAATAAGTAAAAAAATTGGGAAAATTCACCTGAAAACCCAATGTACAAAGATAAATGCAAAAAAAAACCCTATTAACTTTCCCATACCAGAAAAGACCCTAGAGCCTTTTCTGGTATTAAGTTCCATGGCAAATTACCAAAAATGCCCCTCTTGTTAAAAAAAGAAAGATCAGAGTTTGTTTTGGCGCGAGAGAGAAAAAGACCGTGAGTTTCTTCCGAAATAAACTTTGCTTCCATGATCCTTTATCTATCTCTTTCGTCTTACTCGTTTGATCTTTCTCTTTCGTTTTTTTCCTCTGCTGGACTGAAACAACTCATCTTGGTTGTATATTGCTGATTGAACGTGGTGGTTATTGCTGTTCATGAACGTTTTTTTCAGTCAAAAGTTTGGGTTAATGAAAGGTAGGAGTTTGAGCTCATTTATGTTATTATCTGGTAGAATATAGGCAAGAAATGCTAAATTTTTCATCAAGATAGTTTAATCACCATCCTTCCTCATTTTTAATCTCTGTAGGGTGGGGTCAATAAAATGTTGCTCAGCTTTTTTGTCACAGAAATAGAGGAAAATTTATGTATTTGAGTGGAAATGGGTGAAAGTAATCAAGGAATGAAGAGTGAAAAACGCTGAATTTTGATAGTTGTTAATACCTACAGTGAAAGTTGTTAATACCATATGTTTTTGTTGTTAATATGGCTATTTAACTTGTTAAAATGAGGTGAATTTGAAAACGTTGTAGGGGAGGAAGATTGCTCTGTTTTTTGGGCATTGAAACAGAGGGAAGTTTGTTAGTGGGAATGTTTGAATGTGAAAAGACTTATATGGAATAGTTGTTAATACCTACAGTTTAAGTTGTTAATGCCTTCAATTTTAGTTGCTAATTCGACTGTTAAAATTGTTAATACTAACTATGTTTCATATTGTAATTACAAATGGCTAGTAGTTCATGAAAGAATATATTATGTTTCTTTCATGCCCGGGGGGGAGTTTCTACAAGGTGGAGGGGATGAAAGTGACTATGTTGGAGGAATGGTAAGAACAAGATGCATCAAGGAAGGAACCACATATGAGGAGTTGCAAGGAATAATATCATCTTTAATTGGTAAAGAAAGTAATCAAGTAAAAGACATTACAAGACCACTAGTGATAACAATTGTTTCTGATCGAAATAATTCCATTATTGGTGCTGTAACCAATGTATTTGGCACTGCGCAACATGCTTTTTGTTATAGGTATTTGAAGGAAAATTATAGTGTGGCATTCCTTAAAATAAATAGAGGGGTCACACGTACGTCTGGGAATTCTAAGGATACCGCCTTGCACCTCCTAGATGGAATTGCGTATGCAAAGCTGCATGAAGACTTCATTGCTGCAATGGGAAAATTACAAATGTTCAACCCACATTTGGCACAATGGCTTCAAACTCATGGGGGCATTGATCAATGGGCGCTTAGCAAATTTCCTTCCCAAAGGTGGGATAACATAACCACCAACATTGCCGAGTCCTTTAATGTATGGATGTTGAAGGAGAGAAGGCACACCGTGTCAGTTTTAATACATGAGCATAGAGAGAAGTTGGCTTCGAAGTTGCTAACAAGCAAGATGGCTTTGTTGGATTGGAAAAATGGCGTTGGACCTAATGTTGAAAAAATATTGATGCTGAAAGTTGCCCTTGTTGAAAATATGCATGCTGCATATTATGGAGACTACCAGTTTTCGGTTGAAACTCGATGCAGCGATGCTATAATCCATGTTAATGTCGATCTTGGTGAAAAAAAAATGCTCGTGTTTGGCATGGAAAATGAGTGGATTACCTTGTCCACATGCATGTGCGGCAATCAAGGTACTTAATGGTAATGTATACACATTTGTAGATGATTGCTTTAAAGTTTCAGCACAAGAAAAAATTTATGCACGTAGCATGAGGCCCGTTGCAACACACGATTATCCACAGGCTGATGCTCCAACGGTCACAGAAATGCTCACAGAGACCTTCTTGGATCCTCCAATCACAACAAGGCCGCTAAGTAGACCTAAAAGAAAAGGACGTGAATCTCAATTCCAAAACAAGAAGGTTTATCATTGTGGTAGATGCCATGAGCCAGGACACTCTGTCAAGACTTGCAAGAATCCAAACCCAAGTTGATGATTATTGTTGCCTTTGTTGTCATTTTTTTGGGTATTGCATGACACACTCTTTTGTTGTAAATGGCCTTAGATAGGAACCACCATGTTATTTTTTGAAGGTGGTGTGTCAAGTTGTAATCTCCAATTTATAGACATATTTTTTAATATAAATGAAAGTTGGATGTAACACACAATTGACACAATTGTATCCAGGTTTCATTTATGTAGACATATTAATATTGTTACAAATGGTGTTGAATGATTGTTATTGTTTGCTGATGTTGCTATCAAAATGGTCCGATTTAGGTGTTATTTTTCAGTGATACTGATGTTAAAAGGGCTGATGTACTTGTTAATGAGGGGCTGATTGTGTTGATAATTGTGCTGATTGTTTTGCTAATCTGACTAATGGTGTTGTTAAAGGTTGTCGATTGTGTTGTTAAAAAAGCTGATGTTGCTATCATATTTTTTTAATGTTGTCTTTTGATACTGATATTTTTTTTCTGATATTGTTGTCAAAGTGGCTTATGTACTTGTTATTTAGGCTGGTGGTGTTGTTAAAAGGTATGATGGTGTTGCTAATGGGGGCTGATGGTGTTGCTAAAGGGTATGATGATGTTGCTAAAGGGGGTTGATGGTGTTGCTAAATGGTATGATGGTGTTGCTAAAAGGAGCTGATAGTGTTGTTAAAGGGTCTGATGGTGTTGTAAAAGGGGGCTGATGATGTTGCTAACTGACTGATGGTGTTGCTAAGGGGTCGATGGTGTTACTAAAGGGGGCTGATGGTATTGCTAAGGGGTCTGATGGTGTTGCTAAAGGGGGCTGATGGTGTTGCTAAGGGGTATGATGGTGTTGTTAAAGGGGGCTGATGGTGTTGCTAAAGGGTCTAATGGTGTTGCTAAAAGGGGCTGATGGTGTTGCTAACCTGACTGATTGTGTTGCTAAAGGGTTTGATGGTGTTGCTAACCGTGCTGATATACTTGTTAATAGGGGATGATTGTGTTGTTAATTGTGCTGATAGCGTTGTTAATAAGGAGCTGATGGTGTTGTTAAAGGGGGCTGATGGTGTTGCTAATTGATAGCGACTTCAACAAGTGCTGGTCGCCAACTTCCAAACAGAAAGTTGGCGCCCTGGGCGCCAACTCCAAATGGGCTCACAAATAGTTGTTAATGGGGCTGATGGTGTTGCTAACCGGGCTGATGGTGTTGTTAAAGAGGGCTGATGGTGTTGTTAAAGGGAATTGATGGTTTTGACAACCAGGTACCTAATCATATTCATTTTTACTGCTTATATAAACACAACCAACAAAGAGAATATCTGATGGTGTTGTTAAAGGGGGCTGATTGTGTTGCTAACCGGTATGATGGTGTTGTTAAAGAGAGCTTATGGTGTTGTTAATAGGGGCTGATGGTTTTGACAAATGGGTACCTGATCATATTCCTTTTTACTGCTCATACAAACACAACCAACAAATAAATAGCTGCTGGAACTAATTGCGGTTGTCATTCATATTAAAATGTCAAGTCAACTACATCAGTAAATTTACAAAACTATCTCCTAACAATGAACTCAAGTGTTTTGTACAAGTTGTATAATCTAATCTAACAGCCAGCCAAAAAAATTCAGAAATTCAGATACAAATTTAAACAATTCAGACATAAACTAGTGGCTCATCTTCCGCGCTTAAGAGTCTTGGATCAAAGACAACACCTTGGCTCGATGTATGTTGTCTGGATGATTGACCAACCACCACAACATCCCAATCTTAAGTTCTTGCAGATCACTCATTTGATATGAAGGCATTGTGTAGCCATCCTCTTGCTCTCTGTCGTCCCATGATTGGAGCCAAGAAAGGACATGAACACCACACGAGTCCCTGAAAACAATAAATATACGAAGCTATTACCAACACGCTTCATGTAACTTTAACATGATACTTACGATATTTAAACAACTTAATAGACACTTACACATCACTTTGGACATGGACTTTGGCCCATGTCACCCCCTTGGGAATTCTTTCCTCATGTTCGAACAATTGAGGCTTCACCCTTCGTAAAATGTCCATGAAGCATTTTCGCTGAAATTAAAGTTCACACAATTATATATTAATTATGGTTAGCATTTTCTAACAGAAACACACAATTAAATTCGGTTCAGATTACCACTTCATTAGCCATCTTTCCCTTAGCATCAAATGATCCAGGTTTGTTTGCCTTTTTCTTGGACTTGGTTGCCACTTTCTTTCCTTCTTTCAGTTCCCTCTAAATGCGCATATATGTGAGGGTTTCAACCAACGAATCTAGCGTAAAGAAGGTCATTGTTGTCGTATCTAGGACATAACAAAACCAGTGGTCCAGCCAAACCGACGGGCCAAATATGAAGCGACATTCCCCGATGTTATATCCAATACGCTCTGGCAAGATCTCAGCTGCATTGTCTTCCACTGACCATGTCTTTGGAGAGTGGATGATCTTGTGCAAGAAATGCGCACTGAATATACGGCGAGTCACAACCCCTCCGTCATGCAGTTGATCGGCAACCAATGTCTTTGCAACCATGCTCATTAACTGAAATGCACAAATGGTCACCAATTATATAGCTTCCTTCATTTACTAAACATGGAATTAACCATTTTTCAGGCATACGTCTGATGCACATTGATGAAAACCCTATGGATTTTTTACAAAAACAACTTAAAGTAATAAAAAATTGTAAGACTTATCATTTCCCTGTCTCACAAAAAAATGTGGATTTTGCCAAATTTATTACATTAACAGCAACTTATCCCACAAGAAATATATATATATATATATATATATATATATATATATATATATATATATGGGTAAGCCATATAGAAATATACATATTCAGGAGTGTTTCAGATAAATCCCCCACATAGGGCCAGAAAAATAGAATTGCACAAGCCATACCGTATCCTTAATCCATGCACATGCTTTCAGACAAGCCAGCTCTCTCCTTTTCAAGTAAAATCTGTACATGTCAGTGAAATCCCTAAATGCCAACAAATGACGTTTTTAATCATGGTATGCATTTTTAGAAAAATAATTGTAAATCCATGTGCACAATATTAACTACACTTACTCGTTAAGCTCCTCTGTCGTTGCTGCCTTGGTACACAACTCATAGAGCTGGTCCTTCTCATCATAGTACCTCTTGCCTTTGGACTTTCGGTTAGAATCAATCCAAAGAGATTTTAACACACTGCTACGTGTTATCACCCTCTTAGATTTTCTTCTTTGTACATCACGAACGTCTCCCTGGCTTGCTTCAGGTTTAGCCACTTATGATTCCACGAGATCAATCAAAATTGGTTCGATGTCAAGAGGTGCTTCAACAATAGCACTATCGTGTTGGTGGTCATCGTCATCATCAATGTCTTGAATATCTTTAGCCTCCGAATCATCAGTTTTCTCTTTGTCATCATCTTTGTCAGACTCATCTTTCTCTTTATCATCATCTTGCTCAAACTCACCGGAAGTTGTAAGATGGTTGTTGAGTGATTCATCGTCTTTGTTAGCTCCTTGGAATCCTTGTTGTGGGCCTTTATTTTTATTACTGTCCGATGTTAGTTTCTCTTGAAGGGCCAACATCTCTTGCCCCACCATAGAGACAAGCCTATAATAGGTCCTGCGAACTTCTTGGAAAGCGAAAAATGCGTTGTTAAAGGATGAATGACAACAACATCAGCAGTCCTCAATCACAACAACATCAGCATTCATATTAAAATGACATAATGTTAAAATTTTGAAATTTAAAGGAGTAATTCAACAATAAGAATTGTGTTGCATCATTTACAGAACATGTGTATACTTGTTAATTTCTTTAGTAATGGGTGGTAATTAATTTGAAACAAGAAAGGTAACAGATGGTGCGAAATATATGCTTTTTGTTGTTACTTAAAAATGAAGAAATACTATTATTTCACAATGGACAAAACTGAAGAATTGGAAAAAAAAAACACAAGAGATCAACCATTGCCAACAGTAAACAAACAACTAGCTAGTCGAATGAAATATAAATAGATAGTGAATAACTAGATAACTACCTAATTCAGTCAACATAAAAAAATGCACACATTACAAGTGTTTCAACCAATACGAGTTAGAAAAGAAATAAAAATACTGCAGAACAGAATACCATAACAATTCACTTTAGTTATTATATTTATCAAACACATCAACAAAAGATATACTTACACAAATAACATTATGTTAACAATATGTAATTGTCATGAATAATTGTAGTCACACATTACTGGGTGAGTGAGCATCGTTTCAGGGTCAAACGATGCTGACGCGGTGCCGATGGCTGAGAGGCGATGCCTAGTTGCTAAAAATGAGAGTCACCAACCAGCAGGCCTTTTTGGCTTCTTTTCTCGAGCAACAGTCTGCTCTTGACCTTTTCATCCGCCCAATAAGCCATGGCCGACCCGTGTGTGGGGGCTATGCCGTCACCTAGGGGAAAATTTTCCAGACAAAACAGCTGCAAAAGAAAAAAAAAATTTCAAGTCATTAATAACAACACCCAGCAATGTATAATGTTTAAATACAAACTTAGTTAGACACAACTTACCATGAGGAAGTATACACATCCTCCAACAGTTTTGTTCTTTTTACCTTTGGACTTGTGAGAGTCTTTCTTGAACTCAGCGATCTCTTGGATGAGTTCATCAAGAATGAAGGAGGACCAATCAAAATTGCCAACTGCATCCTTAGTGACCATCATCAGCTTCAACATACGGTCACTGACATAGATGGATGCACTTGGTGCCAATAGGGTACTAAGGGAAAATAATACAAAATTAAACTCAAAGTTTCATCTATAGGTCCTAACAACCACTCACCAATTGTTTTATAATGCAATTTCTTATATACAGCCCTATAGTCAACCAAAACAGGATTTTTGTCACTAACTTTAATTTTGATGTCCCGGACCCCGAAAGGTAGACCCATAAGATGATGCACGTGTTCAGCCCCTAACGCTCAGGTCTCCCCTCTAATGCATACTTCCTTTGTAGGGGGGTCAAAACAAACCATATACTATGCACATAAGGACCGGTTTATCTTTCGGCAACTTATTTCAACTAACCTATCAAACCCTATCTTTTTTAGCCTTGCCATTGCATCAGGTTTGTCCTTTAACTGTTGGCACACTTCAATGAAAGTGTTTGGTGCGCATCTTGTTAGGAATGACACATTGTATTTGTCCACTTTCGTTTTGGCCGGGCCTCTTAGTAGTTAGGCCCTCCTTTTGTAGTCGGCCTTCTCAGATGCACTGAACCCCTTCCATACTTCCCTCATTTATGCACTTAAGTCTTCATATGTTTTTGCACTGTCTTGACTTTTCTTTTCCTTGCCTTTCATCTTTTGTTTTTCGTCATAGCTCTTAAAGAACTCTTCAATGAACAAATTATAGCCAGAGAACCTTGCTGCCCTCTTTGAAGTCTTTGAAGTACTCATTCTTATCAAATCTGCAATATGAAAACTATAATCAGTTAAGCTTATAACTTGCAACCAAAAGACTCAGAATAATAATGCAACAATGATAAACTTTCAGCAAATGCAATAACTCAAAACACATTTGCGCAAGATGTCCACAGATTTATGGTTTTCATATAAAGCTAATGTTTATCATTGTTGATTGAATCCAGGGCAATCACATGTCACATGCACAAAAAGAAGAAAGTTGGGCAGTCATGAAGAACCTATTTTCATGGAATGCATTGAGAAATATAAAAAGTTATGTCATATCTCAACTCAGAATTGATGAAAGCAACACAAAAATAAAGCGGGAAATTTTTCTGGAGGAAAAACTAAGAGATAGTCCATTCAGAAAATAATGGAGCTCACGCATGAATTTGATCAAAACCATTTGAGAGATACAACAACAGTAAACCCCCAAAAAAACATAATAGAATAAATATAAACAAAGAAGGAGAAGGAGAGAGAGGAAAATATGTAAAATAAAAAAAGAATCAGAAATAAAAGTATACAACACCCACAATGAACTCCTTGACTACAGAGCTTCAATATGAAGATGGATATAAAAAAAAATGCTAGTAAGTCAAAATTATAACCATTCAGCGTTAGAGATAAAAAAAAATTTGAATGCCCTTGAAGCCTTTGGAGGGTAGACAGATCTTCAGGCACTGGCAACATAAAGGTGCTTCTAAGTGAAGAAACATAATTGATCCGCCAAAATGTAAGCATCATGCATTGATTAATTATTCTTAAGAATATTAGGATTTGGAGCTTAAACAAATCAACTGTAGTTCAACAGAAAGATTCAAATGAAACACTTATGTATGCTAACAAAGGTATCACCGCACATTATATTGGCCAGAACAAACCTGCTTTTTCCCCCTCACACTAAGATGGGGAGTTGCTAGGGTAATAAAATTGATTGGCTTTAATCCAGCAATCAACCCTCCAATTGAAAAGCTTGTTCTCTGTGAATTTTCTACCATGCAATTTTTGCTAGGTCGGTCAGTATTACAGGAATAATATGAATAGAGAACAACAATTGCACTTCTAGCAAATAGGTCCAGAAAAATAATGGGCTAGAAATGATATCTTTTTTAAGCTCTTTGTCTTCCCTACAATTTGCATGACCTGAAATGATAATAAAATTACTATACAACCTGAAGTAGTGAAAATATACTTCAAGTTATCAAAACCAAACTTGGAGGTCCTTAATCTAGATACGTTAGTTTGCATATGTATCAGGACTCGCTTCATCAGCCAATTGCTTTCCAGCTTCATCAATCTCAGCTAATGTCTTAGAGTAAGTGTTACAAGAGCTCGCTGTAGACATCAAATAATCATAAGGACTTCCACTTAATCATTTATTTCAAACCCATTGATTGATGCACTCAACAACTGTTCTTTTCAAGAAACGTCCTTTATACGCATTGCAGGTCAATTATCATCACTGCTTCCTTAATAGACCAACTACTGTCCTTAAAGGTTAACTTTTTTTTGGCCAAATGTCAATTTTATTGATAACAATCAAAAGCTAAACTAGTATTATGTCTACTCTTAAACAACTTAAGCTACAAACTAACTCTAACCTTACCAAAATAAATTCTAAGAAAAAACCATTAAAATCTAAACTAGTATTAATTCAATCTATTCAAAAGATAAAGCAATTCTAAAGCTAATTCAGCAACAGCTACGTACCAATATATCAAGCCAACATCTAACCAATACCATCCCTATCAGTCTATCACCTGATTCACAGTGACTGTCACTGGGAGTCTTAACCAGCTTAGCATCAACATATACTTGAATTGAAGGAATAGAATAAAGCAAAATTGAAAGAATACTAATGGATTAGCAAGTTTTTTCCGTCTTCAAATGTTCCAGGAAAATAAATTTATTCTTTTTAAGCCACATTGATACACTCAATAATTCTTGTAGCGTATTGCAAACTAGAAGAACTTCATTATATGAAAAACTAATTTTCATTATATTAAGGAAATTGACTCAAACAGTAAGAGAAAAACGAAGGGGGAGAAATCTTAACTTTTGAAAAATCTTAACTTTCAAATTGGCTAAAACAGTAAGAGAAATTGGCTCAAAAATCTTAACTTTTTTAAACAAGTTTATTTAATCAAGGGGGAAATGCAGGGAGGGGCAAATGCAAAACGACGAAGGCATAAGAAAGTAAAACATTTACCGAGAAAATGAAGGTAGGAACTGGAGGAGACAACCTCAGCCGACGGTGGTTGCTTGGAACCTCAGATATACAATGTGAGGTTGAAGGTTGCGAGAAAGGAAGGAAGGGCAACGCTGGCGCATTGGGGCTATTTGTCGAAGGTTGAGGAAGACGAATGCGGTCTTTTGGTATGGGCAGTGACGAGAGAGGCAGATCGAGCAAACCGAAGGAAGGAAGTGGGTGGTTCAGATTTTAGAGAATCCGAAAATGGCTCAGGGTGAAGGAGGTGGGTCTCGATGATTCAGAGTGTGGGTGAGTGGGTGAAGGAAGTGGGTCTCGATGGAATAGATGAAATCTGAGAATGGTTCAGATAGCTAGGGTGTCGGTTTTTTGGTAATTTGCCATGGAACTTAATACCAGAAAAGGCCGTAGGGCCTTTTTCTGATATGGGAAAGTTAGTAAGGCCTTTTTTGGATTTATCTTTGTACATTGGGCCTCCAGGTGAATTTTCCCAAAAAAATTTAGGATTTACTTATGTTGCTTTGAGGCATATATAAGAGTTTATGCCTGAATATATATATATATTGATACAATGCATGAATATATAGTTTTTCTGATTAGCATCACATTTTTGTTGGCTTTGATCAAAGTTTTGAGCCTTTTAATTGATGCATTCACATTTATTCTAATTTTTTTAAAAAAATTCATAATAAAAGTAAAAACTTACATTTCAATCTATTGGTGAAAAAAAAAATTAAGATAGTGGGTAGAGATAGATAAGTGAGTGAGTTTTTTTATTTACACAAATCACATCTTCTTAGGGGTGAACCTATTATATTGAATGTGGACATCAAGACTGCCAAATTCTTGAGTTTATAAATCAAATTCATATATGAAGTCATTGAATATAGTCAAATTCTAGAAAGCTAATACACATTTAAGAATGAGTTGAAATGATTTTATAAGCTATAAACTCAAAAAAGGTAAAATTGTTGTGTTAATTGAACTCACGAGTTCGATAATTGCTATAAATTTAAGAGTTAGTAGACACGATTTTATATGTTAGAAACACAAAAACAATAAAGTTAACAAATCAACTTGAAAGTTTGACAATAATGATAAACACATTTGCCAACCAGAATTGTAACCTTAATTCATCACTTTTAAGTGATTGACCTCTTTTTAGTATACATTAATGAAGTGTGTGTCAATTGTGTTAAATGTGAAACATAGAAGGTACATCACTACAAGTGATAGTTGGATTGGGTAGAAAGATAAGGGATATTCTAATATTCCATAAACAAGACTATAGATTTAAATCTTACAATGGTAGAAAAAAAAATTGATGTTGTAAAACTTACCCTAATTTAAACACTTAAAATGTTATCTCTAGTACATTTTTCATCCATTCCACTAATTATTCATATTTAAAATTTCATTTTATTAACAATGTATTTGGTTTAAGGGAAGAGGAGATAAAATTACTTTGTTTTGACCAAATTGCCTATGAAAATTATTAAATATTCCATAACTACACTTTGGATAAAAAAAAAAAATCTTCTCATTAATGCTAATTTGGTAAAAATTTTCCCTCTCCCCTCAAACCGAACACAAGGGTAGGGAGCATAGATAAATTTTTTTATCTTATATTGACTAAATTACTTATAGAAACTATTCAATATTTCAAAAATACAACCTTAATAAAAAAAATTCTCATTAATGACAATTTAATAAAAATCTCTCTTTCCTTCCCCTCCCCTCAAACTAAACACAATATATATGTTAAATGTTAGCCGGCATACTACAATTTTATGGTCTAGACTCTAGAGCTAGGCTCGAGATTTACCAAAAAAAAAATAATAATAATAATAAAAGAAGAAGAAGAAGTGGGGCAAAGCAATAAATGTCGCAGGGAAGTTGATTAAATAGTGAAGGGTTAAGGTGCAATTTTACACATATTTTTCCTCCAAGAGCGCCCAGCACCATATGTTTTTTTTTAGAGCAAAAGTACACACGCCGCTACGTTTTAGGAGCAAAAATACCACTTCCGTTAGTTGACCGTTAACCATGGTGAAATTACTCTTTTGCCCTTCACCCTTTTCTTTTTTAATTATTTTAAACTAAGGGCAAAAGGGTAATTTCACTATGGTTAACGGTTAACTAACGGAAGTTGTATTTTTATTCCTAAAACGTAATGGCGTATGTACTTTTGCTATAAAAAAAAAGTGCTAGGCACTCCTGGAGAAAAAACATATATGTAAAATTGCACCTTAACCCACCGGTGAATGTTAGATAAAGTTGGGCTATTTTATGGAGATTTTTTTCCTGTTTAGATCTCAAAGGAAAAGTCACACTTTGGATTTGCCTCTTCACTCTATAGTCTTCCATGGACGATTTGACGGCCGAGAATCACGCTTCATACCCACATTATGTCCATTTCATTAAATACCAACACTACTCCTGGTATCTTTTTCCAAAAAAATATTATATTAGACATAAATTTTCTTCAGTTAAGTTGTAAAAATACACATGAGATTTTTCTTCAAGAGCACCCACTATCACGTGTTTTTTTGGAGCAAAGATACACACGTGGTTACCATTTTAGAACAAAAGTTACATCCCACCGTTAAATCATTGTTCACCGTGATGAGAGAGAGAGAAATGAAGTGAACAGTAACTTAATGACGGTGAACAGTGATTTAACGGCGGTGAACAGTGACTTAACGGTGAGATGTGACTTTTGCTCCAAAATAATAACCATATGTGTATTTTTGCTCCAAAAAAAAGCACATGATGCTGGGCGCTCTTGGAGAAAAAGTTCATGTATATTTTTACACCTTAACCCAATTTTCTTTTGCTAAAAGAAAAAATGACATAGATTTTTTTAACTGTTACATCATTTTTTTCCGTTTATATTAGCTTTCCCTATTGTTACGTTTTTACAATGGTTAAGTTACGTCCTGGGTCCTGACTCTAAAATATTTTGTTAAATATGTTCAGTACGATCAAATATTTTGTAGTATAGGCAAATTTGTAAAAATAATAATAAAAAAAAATTATCAAAATGGGGTACTGTTTAAACATATTACCCATCTAGATCAATTTGTGGCACCACTGTACAAGTGGCACTGCCACCTGGGGCGCCACCTAGGTGGCGCCACCTGTTTTTTTTAAAAAAAAATCTTTTTTTTTATATAGAATAGCTGCCGCAAGCAGCCAAAAGCTACCTACGGCAGCTTTACTGACAGGGGGCTGACACCTCCTGTCAATTTTTTTAAAAAAAAAAAAATTATATATATTATATATTATATTATATTATATAATTTAATATATTATTAATAATAATATGATATATATTATATTAATATAGATATATATATATAATTTTTAATATATAATAATATTAATATAATAATTATATATTAATATTATTTTATATAATATACATTATATTATATATTATATATATCACATATCGTACCTCAGGAAAAAAACAACCCAGATTAAAGACAACAATATAATATATTATTATAATATATTTGCTTCTGTACAATAAATATGTACTGATAGTATTAATAATAATAAAATTTTCAAATCTGAAGAATAAATAAGTGGTTACCCACTAATGATTATGATTTGCAAAATCGCGGGAGTTTACCTACAGAATATGAATAACTGGCCCCATTAAATTCGCATAAATTAAGGAATTCAATTAAATCTATTTATGAATATTATTATTTAATATTATACCTTTTTTTAATAATGAATATAGTACTAATTAAGTAATAGCAACATATAAATAGATCTTTTTTAATTATTACTATATTCATTATCAAAAAAAAGTATAATATTAAATAATAATATTCATAAATACATCTAATTGAATTCCTTAATTTGTGCGAATTTAATGAGGCCAGTTATTCATATTCTGTTGGTGAACTCTTGCGATTTTGCGGATCGCAATCATTAGTAGGCAACCACTTATTTATTCTTCAGATTTGAAAATTTTATTATTATTAATACTACCAGTACATATTTACTGAACAGAAGCAAATATATTATAATAATATATTATATTGTTTTTTTTAATCTAGTTTGTTTTTTCTTGAGGTACTGTTTGTGATATATATATATATATATATATATATATATATATATATATGATAATGTATAATATATAAAATAATTAATAATATAATATATATCATATTATTATTAATAATATATTAAATTATATAATATAATATTATATATATTATATATAATTTAATTTAAAAAAAAAAAACTGACAAGGGGCGTCAGCTCCCTATCACTAAAGCTTCCGCAGGCAGCATTTTGCTACCTATGGCAGCTGATTCCTCATAGAAAAAAAAAGAATTTTTTTTTAAAACCAGGTGGCAACGCCACGCCACGTGGTGCCACGTGTGGCGCCGTCTGACATGTCGTCACAAATTGGTCTAGATGAACAATATGTTTGAACAGTACCTCATTTTGATAAATTTTTTTTTATTATTATTATTTTTACAATTTTGCCCTAAGAGTAACATCTTAGGGTGTATTTTGTTTGGGGGAATTGAGTTAGAGGGGAACAATAATTAAGAAGGGTATTGATCAAATTACTATTAATAAAAAGAATATTATTTTTGTTGAAAGAACATTTTAAAAATATTGAAAAAATTTTATGAGTTATTTTGTAAAGATGAGAAAAAAATTTCTCTCTCATTTTTTCCTCCCACTCACTCATGTTGAAGTATTTTTATGCTTTGATGTGCTTTATACACAAAATCTAAAAAAGGTAATTCTAAGGAGTTGGATGCATAAAAAACATCTTAAAATTCAAAGGCGTATGATACGTAGGGGTATGGATTTCTTATATTCACGTTCCAAGCTATTTTATATGTGCTCATTCCCATATAAAAGAGGCTTTTTTATTTCTTTTTAAAAATACTCCATACACTAAAATTTAATTAATTCATACATTAAAAATTAATCAATTTAAAATACTAGGTGTTCAAAAAATATTTTAAATATTAGATTCTATTGAAAGAATATTTCATGATACTGTAGGATTGAAAATTATTTAATTTGAGATACTAATTGTAAAAAATATTTCCGTATGAAACATACAATTTAATATAAATAAATAAAAATACATAAAAAAATAAGGTTTAAGGTATAAAAATGCACACGTTATTTACCCTAAGAAGCGTCCAACACCAAATGTTTTTTTTAGGTGCAAAAGTTAACATGTGGTTACAAATTAGGTGGAAAAATACATTTTGACCGTTAAGTTTAATTTTAATCGTTAAATTTGATTTTTTTTTTTGCTGAGATGATGTGGCATTTCTTTTTTTTGTTTGGTAGGAGATGATGTGTCATTTCAAAAGTGCATAAATATACATGTGATTTGGAAAAAAAAATATAAAAATACACATGTGGTTTGACAAAAAAAGCATCCAACACATGTGAAAAAATGTCACGTCATCACCCAGTCAACAAAAAAAAAATCAAACTTAATGGTCAAAAGGTATTTTTGTACCTAAATTGTAACCACATGTGTATTTTTATACCCAAAAAATATATTTAGTGTTAGACGGTCATTGGAATAAAGTACATTTGTATTTTTATATTTTAACCCAAAAAATTAAAAAAAAATACCTCCACTCCAAAATAGTAAAAACGAACCCATAAAAGATGAGAATGCAATGTGAACACCAACGGAAGGGCCAAGAAAAAAATCTCTAGGGTAGTGAAGGGTGTGGGTCCCGCATGAATGACCCCAAACGTGTGTGAGGGACCATGTGGGTCCCACTCAGCTTCGTCCCACCCCCTCTTCACATGCATGCTGCATCCCCAAATATCCCAATCCCCTCCATCGCCATCCTTCTTCCACGTCTTCTATTCCTTATATTGGGTGCTTTGGTTTTTTAACATAGTAGGTTGTTTATTATAACGCACTAACTAATAAATGTTTTTGATCTTTTTTATAAGGTATTTATAAATTTTCAAAGTGTAATTAATTCATTTTTCCATATCTACCCATATTTAATAAGGGTAGTGTGAGAGAGTACTAGATTTAATTTTAGGGTAGTTAATAGAGGTAATATTGAAAATCACTTAAATTTTATGACAACTTTAATATTTTTAAATAATTTTATTGGTTTGTGAGAATTGGTAGTTTGTACCTTATAATAAGAATCAGAGGGAGTACTTAACAATATTAAAAAAAAATACTTTATGATGTTAAAAAATTATATTAGAATCTAGAAAAATCATTTTAGAATAATGAATGGGACTAAAAAGATACTTGATGATATTAATTGGTATTGGAAAAAAATACTTCACGATCTTAAAAAATTGTTTTAAGATCTTGAAAAAATATTTTAGAGTACTAAATGGTACTAAAACGATACTTCACAATCTTGAAAATTTATTTTAGCATCTGAAAAAAATATTTTAAGATATTAAATGATACTAAAAAATACTTCACTATATTTTTTCAAGATTAATTTTTCAATATTGTAAAGTATTTTTTCAATATCCTAAAGTAATTTTTTAATATGAGACAATATAATAAATTATTTTTATATATATATGAAAAAAGAAAGAAGAAGAAGACATGGCTGTCATCCTTTACACCAAAACGGCACCATTTTGACGTAAACGAGGGCTGCGGACGAGAGAGTGAAAAGGACCAAAATCAGGTCCTGCTTTTTTACCCTTAAATGACACATAAAAGGGGGGGAAAGTACTCACTCCCTAAAATATTAGGTAAAATTAATTTTAAATAATTACATTTATGATTTTTTTAAATTATTTTGCCTAACTTATAAACTGATATATAATCTAAAAATATACAATATATGTATGATTAAGTAATTTATTTAGTTTCTTTAATCTTTCCAAAAAAAAATTATATTCATCTTAAATTTAGAATCGGACAAAGTATGATCAATGAGGATCCAAAAATATTTTTATCAGGTGCATTTACTACTTTAAAATATTTTGTGATTCATCTAACATCTAAAGAATTTTTTTTAAGTGTTCAATACGCAAAATTATTATCAGTGCATCCAACAATGTGTTGAAGTATTTTTAGATGTATCCAATGTCCTAAACTATCAAAATAACAAAAAAGAAAGTAATTGCGGGTAATGATGCACTGATCCCCTTAGTAAAAAAAAAAGGTAATATAATAGAATTTTAAAATAGAAAAATAATTGTTATTTATGTGGTTAAAATGTTGGAAAAAAAAAAGATCAAATAAGTGAATAAAACTAACAAAAATTAATACTATATTATAATTGTTTTGTTTCTTCTCACGGTACAGAAAAAACAAACATGTTATGAGGAAGACAGAGTAATTTGTCTTTTATTACAAAAAAAAAAGTATGGGCTTTTTCTTATTTTTAAGAAAAAGTGTCACGGTATATACTAAGCTATTCACTTTTTTGTAGTATATTATCGCAACTCAATATCCTGCATGTATGTGATCTATATAAATGACTCATTTAGTACTAGTAAGATAAAAACTAGTAGTGTTGTTATTAGAATCACTGTGACTGTCCTTCTAAATAAAAGCTTGTTTCCATATGATTTTTTTTTTAAAAAAAAAAAATCTATAAACCTTGAATTCACCATTTTTTTTATCATATATTTCTTCTCTGGCTTTATGACTACAAAATTAAGTAAGCTTTAATTCAATCTTCTATTGTGTTCCTTTATCTCTATCCGCTTTTGTCAATATATGGCGGCATTATTGTCAAACTCGTGAGTTGACTATCTGAATTCACGTTTTTACGTTTCTATATTATTAAATCGAGTCTAATTATTGGAAAACTCGTGTTAGCTGTAAATTTAGTTAAACTCATGAGTTTATATACTGAGTTTATCGTTTTTACGTTTCTACCTTATTAAATCGAGTTGAATCGCTGGTAAACTCATGTCAGCTGTAAATTCGATCAAACTCACGATTTTATGTACTTTATTATTTTCACATTTCTAACTTACAAAAATAGTGTTAACTCATTCTTAAACTCGTATTAACTTTTTTGATTTGGTTATGTTCAATGACTTTATATATGAATTTTATAGAAATTTCCTGATTAAATATGATAAGTTATGAATGTCGACATATTTAATTTCAATTATTTGAATTTAAAATATATTTAAATCAAACTATTATCATTTTTATATTTTAATTATTTAATTATACACTATTAATACCTATTTAATAATAAAAATAAACTTTTACGAGTTCATAATACGAGTTTATATCAATTTACTTAAACTCGCGAGTTTAACAACCTTATATGGTAGTGTAGTAAGACCAAATACCAAAAATCTACATATATTTCCCCCCTCCCCATTTATCTTTCTTGATACAGAGTTCCTGCAAATATGTTAATTTCCAAACATAATGGCAACAATAATTAAATCTCTTAATTAATAATAGATTCGTGCATTTTAGATAACGTTGATCTTCAATTTTAGATCAGGATAAACCTCTTTTCGATCTTCTTAGATAAGGATAAATTAAAATTATAAACTTGCTGTAAATGCTTTTTCTCACAAAAACTGTAAACTCTTGGGAAAAAAAAGGAGAAAATTACAATAATGTGCCAATGAAAGTATCTGATAATTCTTAAATCCAATTACAATGTCTAACGACAAGCTGCAGTACAAAAATGACAATATATTTATAATAGTTACTTGTTATTGAGACTTTTTTGTTATTAAAAATTTATTTCTTGAGAAATCAAGCTAATTCTCAAAAAAAAAAAAAAAGAGACAATTTCTATAAAGTCCTAAAGAAGAGACTTAGGGGCTGTTTAATTTTTTTTTTTTTTTTTGTCTTAACAAACAATAAAAGCTGTTTGATAAACTGTTTTCAGATTTTTTTTTAAATAATAAAAAGTTGCTTTCAAAAACTAAAAATAATAGTTCTAAATTGTTCTTATTTTTCTAAGGCCGCCACTTATCTACTATCAACATTATATTACTAGTATCAACCATTGTCACACTATGACGACTGGTACTACCATGAGACATCAAAAATAGATTTTTCAAAACAATTATTTAATTATATTTTTTTATTTTTTATTTTTATTTTTGAAAAATTGATTTATAAAACTATTTTTGACAAGAAATATAAATGCCGATTATGAGATCTTAATTTAATAATTATAAGGGGGAGAAAATGATAAAAGAGGACGAGAGTGAAAAGAAACTGAGATGTATAATTACATATTTCTCGTTTATAGAACTTTTTAATAATTAATTATTTTTTGACCTTATAGTAATTACCATGAAAATATCCATCTCAAAGGAGGGCAAAAGTCCCAGTCAAAAAGCGGAAAGGTAACTCCTTCTGCTATATATTTAGGAGCTCTCCGTCTGGTTCTCTTCAGCCCTCAGTGCCCTACTCCACAGTGAGCTATGGCTTCTCATTTAACTTCTCGTAGTCTCTCTTTCTTCCTTCTTATTGCTCTCACATGTGGAGTAGGAGCAGCTACTTCTTCTTCCAACGGCACCAAAATAGGCCAAGGCTATCGCCTAATCTCCATTGAAGAGACCTCTGATGGTGGCCTCATAGGTCACCTTCAAGTTAATAAGAAGAACAAAATCTACGGTCCTGATATCCAACTCTTGCAGCTCTATGTCAAGTAAGTCTCACCAAACTCACTCACATTCTCATTTTCCCCCCATTTCAGCGGCACTTGATTTTAGAAGAAACATTGGATTGAGCGATTCTGGTTCGTGTTTTATGATTTATAGAATAATCGACATTGACGTAGGACAGGACTTTCTAAATGATGATGATAGCGGTGGTTGGAGATTTTTCCTTTGTTTTCCTTTTATTTCTTTTGGTCTTACTTTCTAGTTTGGCATAGAAAAAGATCTGTTCTCTCAAGTCGTAAATCTGATTCTCGCTGTATTTTAAGCCGTAATTTAAGCCAAAATTTGTTCAAAGTGTGTAAAATCGAGCTCTATTGTTAAAAATTTTCTCAGGCACGAGACAGATAATCGTTTGAGGGTACACATAACCGATGCGGAGAAGCAGAGATGGGAAGTGCCGTACAATCTGTTGCCCAGGGAGCAACCTCCAGCTCTGAAGCAGACGATTGGAAGGTCAAGGAAGAATCCTATCACAGTTTCAGAGTACGCAGGTTCTGAGCTTATTTTCAGCTACACTGCAGATCCATTCAGCTTCGCAGTGAAGAGAAAGTCGAATGGACAGGTTCTCTTCGATTCAAGCTGGGATGACACAGACGCTTTTGGCCCAATGGTGTTCAAGGATCAGTACCTTGAGATTTCAACCAAATTGCCCAAAGATGCGTCGTTGTATGGCTTGGGCGAGAACACTCAGCCACACGGGATCAAACTTTACCCGAGCGATCCATACACTTTGTACACAACTGATATTTCAGCCATTAATCTCAATGCTGATCTGTATGGATCGCACCCAGTGTACATGGATCTTAGAAATGTCGGTGGTGAGCCTTTTGCACACGCTGTTCTGTTGCTGAATAGCAATGGGATGGATGTATTTTACCGGGGAACTTCTCTGACGTACAAGGTTATTGGAGGTGTTTTCGATTTTTACTTCTTTGCTGGCCCTACTCCTCTGAATGTTGTTGATCAGTACACTTCCTTAATTGGAAGACCAGCTCCGATGCCTTACTGGTCATTTGGTATGGTTCAGTTTGCTTTCTATCTATTATGCATTGCATATTCTATTAGTATTCCATTCACTGATGTATATGTTATTTTTTTTGTATTAATGTTCATGATCTGCTTCAGATTTTAGGGTTATAGATTTTAGGGCAAGTTATTGCATAACTTTTTTATGGATGGGCATTCTCGCTTTTAGCTGGGTAAGGTGTTGGCGGTGATGAAGGTTTAAGAGTAAATGCTATTGCTGAATTCCTGAATATGCACAATGCACGTGGGAATCCAATTAGTCATGGTGTTGATATTTCAAGCTGCTTTTGCCTTAATGTATAGTTTTTTAATAGCTATGTTGTGGTTGCTTTTATAATTTTAGGTTTGGTGGTCAGTCACCTTTCTGGTTTGCAATTAATATAGTGTGCTGGAACAATATATATCTTGGTATAGGTTTTAGGTCTAAAATAAAATCTGTCTCTCTCTCTTTTTTTTTTTTTTTTGGCTCAGTAATTTATTACCTTTGAGGTCCACATGTAAAGTAGGGTCATACATAAAGTTGGGAGTTTATCTTTGCCGTATGAAAAAGAATCTTTTTCCCTAAACTTTTATCATCAGTCTGGGAAACTTGGCTTTCGTGACTTGCTTATATAAAGCAATCTGTGGGTCCTTGGTTAAAAGAGAAAAAAAAAACTATCATTTCACGCACTTAGTGTATCATTGTCCTTTTATTTATTTTTTTAGTAAGGGAGAAAGCAGATCCATATTAAAGATTAGGTGTCATGGTTCATGGATGCCTGTCCTTCGAAGGACAAGCTTCCTCATGCTGACTGATCTCAACCTAAATGCAACTAGTAAAACTTTGGTTAGGAGTGAGGGTGAAATGGGTGAGACGGGAGGTCATGTGGTCTCAAGTTTCATTTAATTCAATATGGGATTTATGCTTGTAGATTTCATCAGTTGAATATTTTGGGTCGATAGCATCAGATCATTATTTGTCCAGATCTATTTTGAAATGGTTCATGAAATGTTTGGCTTCCTAATAAGGTTCTCTTCTGGAAGAATTATAATTTGAATGAGCATTTAATTTTAAAAACCATGCACATAATCCTTTAAAGCAATTAATTTAGGAGTGGTGGATTTGAGAGGGGAATTTGAATAAAGTATTAATCTAATATTCCTTCTGATTTGGTATTGCAGGATTCCACCAATGCAGATGGGGTTACCATAACCTGTCCGTTATAGAAGAAGTTGTTGATAGTTACAACAAGGCTCAAATCCCACTCGATGTGATCTGGAATGACGATGATCATATGGATGGGAAAAAGGACTTCACAGTTAACCCCGTCAACTACCCTCGTCCAAAGCTTTTAGCCTTCCTAGACAAAATACACCGCATTGGTATGCATTACATTGTCATTATCGATCCAGGAATTGCTGTCAATGCCAGTTATGGTGTCTACCAGAGGGGCATGGCTAACGATGTTTTTATCAAGTATGATGGTGATCCCTTCATGGCCCAAGTTTGGCCAGGGGCAGTATATTTTCCTGATTTTCTTAATCCCAAAACGGTCTCTTGGTGGGGTGATGAGATCCACCGATTCCATGAACTCCTTCCAGTTGATGGCCTATGGATTGACATGAATGAAGTTTCAAACTTCTGTTCAGGAAAGTGCACAATTCCCAAGGGCAAGCAGTGCCCCACTGGAACAGGACCTGGATGGATCTGTTGCCTGGATTGCAAAAACATTACCAAGACAAGATGGGATGACCCACCCTACAAGATAAACGCTTCAGGAATCCAAGCTCCGATAGGCTACAAAACCATAGCTACAAGTGCAGTCCACTACAATGGTGTTTTGGAGTATGATGCTCACAGTATTTATGGCTTCTCCCAAACAGTTGCTACACACAAGGGGCTTCAAGGGATTCAGGGAAAACGACCTTTTATCCTGTCCCGGTCCACTTATGTCGGTTCAGGCAAATATGCTGCTCATTGGACTGGTGACAACAAGGGCACATGGGAGGACTTGAGGTACTCCATATCTACAATGCTCAATTTTGGCATCTTTGGGGTTCCAATGGTTGGTTCAGATATCTGCGGCTTCTATCCAGCGCCAACCGAAGAGCTCTGCAACCGGTGGATCGAAGTTGGTGCTTTCTACCCATTCTCAAGGGACCATGCAAATTACTACTCCCCAAGACAAGAGCTTTACCAATGGGAATCAGTTGCTGAGTCTGCTCGCAACGCCTTGGGTATAAGATATAAGCTCCTCCCTTACCTCTACACACTGAACTATGAGGCTCATATAAGTGGAGCCCCAATAGCCAGGCCTCTGTTCTTCTCATTTCCAAGCTACACTGCATGTTATGGCACTAGCACCCAGTTTTTGCTAGGGAAAGGTCTCATGATCTCTCCGGTGCTGGAGCAGGGAAAAACACAAGTGAATGCCCTCTTCCCTCCTGGCACCTGGTACAGCTTGCCCAACCCGACATCATTCATTACATCAAAGAATGGAGTCAATGTCAACCTCGATGCGCCGCTGCATGTGGTCAATGTCCATCTGTATCAGAACATCATTCTCCCTCTGCAACGAGGAGGATTGCTTTCCAAGCAAGCAAGAATGACACCATTCACGCTCATGGTGACCTTCCCTTCTGGTGCAACCGAAGGAGAAGCTCAAGGTAACCTTTACCTTGATGATGATGAACTGCCAGAAATGAAGCTTGGAAGTGGCTCTTCAACGTACGTTGATTTCTATGCGAGTTTGAAACAGGGAAGTATCAAGATTTGGTCACAAGTTCAAGAGGGCAAGTTTGCTTTAGACAAAGGCTGGATTATTGAGAAGATATCTGTGTTGGGATTAGAAGGAAATGCTGCACCGTCGTCACTTGAACTTGATGGTGTACCTTTGGTGGGAGGATCTGATATGGAGGTTCGTACGTCAGATCAGAAGTATTCGCCGGAGAGACAAGAAGATTATGAGCAGAAGGCAACAATGGTGGACGTGAGTGGCTTGAAAATCCCTGTGGGCAAAAATTTTGCAATGACCTGGAAAATGGGGGTTTCTCGTTAGGTTATGTTGTCTTGTGTAATTTGGAATCTTTAATGGGGATAGTGTGACATTTTCTTCAGTGCTTTTTCATTTTTCTAAGTTATCAGAGCATTGTTGATGGAGAGGAGACGAGCTTAAGAATTGCGCTCGTCTTTTTACATGTAAACAAAGCCTAAGTTTGTGAGCTTGTGTTGTAATTCTGTGCTGAGTGGATCTTGGAAGCTCTCGAATTAAAATTTCACCCATTTAAATGATAGAAAAATGATCACAATGCTTGATATTGATGTGAAATTTAACATTTATAATAAAGGGAAAATTAGCCACTTGATCATTACAATTTTGTTTCAATTAAAACTCATTCTTTACGTTTTGACTCAATATTACTCATTTCTTTTAGTTCTTACCCTCTGAACTTGAACTTTAACTTAGTATAATTTAGTTTTTATAATTTTAATCATTTAAACTATTTTTTTGTTGTTGAAAATTTACAGTTCTACATGTTTAAAAAAAAAATTATGTATTTTTAAGCTAAGAAACAATTCTAAAAAGTCATTACTAAAGAGACTTGTAGTGAGTTAAAATTCATGATTAAGATTAAATTGAGATAAAATTATCTAAACTAAGTTACTTTAAGTCAAAATTTAGGGATTAAGTTTCATCGAAACCAAATAATTAATTTTTTCCATAATAAGTTTGTGTTATTCCTAAGTTATGAACAGATGACTCATCTATAAAATCAAAAGCACACTCAGGTTTTTTTCTTTTTAAATTTTTCTACCAAGATTGTTCACACTTCTTGTTTCTATTTTATTCTATTGATTAAATTACTAATCAATTTTCTTAATAATTTGAAAACATTTAGGTTTTTTTAATTCTATATTTTGCATCTTTTAAAGTTAAAGAAATTTTAGAATGTTAAAAAAAATCTGAGCTGGCAGATTTACTATTTGCTAGTATAATTTTTCATTGGTTTTTCTAAGGAGGCAGAGCCCAGACAAAATTTCCAAGTCCAACAATATCTCCAATTCCCCATATGTTGAAAGGCGGATCATTGAGTAAGCTCAAGCCCAAAGCTTGACCAAGGCTCCAGTTTGGTTTTTTTTTTTTTGGGCCATGTTCCTGTATAATTTTAAACTCTCTTCAAGAGGTGGCATTAGGGTAGAGTCTGAGAAAAGAATCGTTTTACTTAAGGCCATATTTGTTATAGGGAAGTTGGCCCTAGGGAAAGGAAGATGACAATCTTCCATCTAAAAAAGTCTGTTTGGTAGCAACATGTTCCTAACATTGGTATAACCTATAAGGAATATAGATTTCACCTAGCCTTCGAATCGTGGATGAACCCAACTCCTTTCCTAAAATTTTTATTTTAAAAAAAAGGTTTTAGTTTTCTCATGTTGCATGAGAAAACTAAACTTCTTACACACACATGAAATGGTGGGACCCACCCACACACACACATATGTAAGTCCCACCATTTCATGTGTATGTGACATGAGATAATATTTCTCATGCAACATAAGAAAGATAAACCTCTTAAAAAAATTACTTAATGGAAGAATGTTATGCTATTACTTGTATAGCTACATTATACTTTGGTATATTGATACAATAATATTTTAAATATAAAATAATTTTATTACCTTTTCTTTCATATTAGGGTGTTAAATTCTCTAGAATAATTCACTATAAACTTATTTAAGAAAAAAAATTATTTCCTAATAGAAAAAATACATTGGGGGTGTTTGTGTTTTCTACTTTTCTATGTTAATCGAGAAAATTTTTTTCAGATATATTTTTATAGAGAATGGACACACAAGCTCGCTAATGAATAATTATCTGGGTCGATTGTGTCAAGCCCAACGTAGAGCTTGGGCCACATATGGTGACTCTTGTTATGAAAAAATATTTTATTTGTCAAAGTAATTTTTTTTTTGCCATATTATTTGTCAAAGTCAAACCTTATTAGTCTAATTTTTATTTCTTATGGACTTAATATACTTTATAAGGTTGGGCGGGAAAAGTAAGAGTAGGGAAGGGAAGTGGAGGGAAGCAGCAGATTGGAGGGAATTTCGGCGCGAACGGAGGAATGTGGGTCCACGTCAGTGGAGTGCTTCGCTGGCGTGGCCCCCACATGCGACTGATGATATGGAGTATGGACCCCCTCTCAACTCTCACGTGACTTCCCATCATACAATTTTTATTTGGGTAAAGAAGTAAAAATATATATATATACTTTATTTTCGGAAGAGCCAAACACCATATATTTTTTTTAGTAAAAATACATATGTTGTTACTATTTTAGAGTAAAATTTGTATCCCACCGTTATGTTACTGTTTATCATGATGTAAGAGAAAGAGATGAAGTGAACACTAACATAACGGTGGGACGCGACTTTTATTCTAAAATGGTAATTACGTATGTATTTTTGCTCTAAAAAAACATATGGTGCTGAACGCTCTAAAGGTAAATCACATGTGTATTTTTGTTGTTTTACCCTTTTTATTTTATTTTATATATTTATAAAATAAATATCTCGGGCGTGTCTGTGTCTCATTAATTAGGGTGGGTGTGGGTGAATTCCTCTTTGTGTGATTGGAAGAACCAAAATCTTCAACCTGTGTCACTGTCTCAGTATTGATAATTACATTTAAATTAAATTAAATCTTCCCCATATCAAAATAACTTTTTGCCAACCTTCCTCATCATAATAACAAAGCATAAAAGTTGTGATAGATAAATTATTCATAAATAATTATGATAAATATCAATAGCATCAGTATTTATTTTTGAGATTCCACGCTATGCTGGATGCTATGTGGTTAAGATATTTACGCCAAAGATGGGCGTCACCTATTTATTTTTGCTTCTGTTTATCTGTAAATTTATTGTTTCTACGTTTTTCATTTTTAAAATCTTTTTGATTTTTTTTAACGTGCATTAATTCTAAATTTAAGATTTGGCTTTCCTCATATACCCCTTATCGTCTTTTTCCCTCTTTTACTGTTGAATTAAAATCTCAACGGTCCAGATTTTTTTACCATCATTTCCTCTCATTTTCCCTTATAATATTATTTTAATCATATGATAAATCTAAACCATTAATATCTTAATCCAACGATAAAAAACAGAAAATGATGGAAAGGGGTATACGAGGAAAATCAAGTCCCTAAATTTAGCTTGGTTAAACTTGTGAGTTTACATATCAAAATTTACGGACTAAAATTATATTAACCCACGCTTAAATTCATACAAATTTAATATATGAATATGTGTAAGTTTCTTTTGTGTTCCTCTCGTGACTGCTGATAATCTGATGGACACTTGATTTTGACTTTGGTGCTCCTCTTAGAAATTTCCAAAACGTACCAGAAATATGTCTACCTGGCATCTTGCATTTTAATTTACATGCATGTCCATTGGCCAATGACCAACTTAATATCGAAAAAAGCTCACCAGTTTTGTTGCGTAAAAACGGGGATTAATGTTCATGAACATTTGTGAGGAAATTAACGCCTCATATTATATGTGTGTTCCAGAGAGGGACACGTGTGTGGGTCCGGAAATTTGTGAGGCTTTATAACCATGGAACGCTGTTTTAGGGGTCACTTACATTTCCCTCGAGAGACACTTCTAAGCTGAGACAATTCTTTATTGTTATTTATTTATTTTCTGGTTTGCTTCTAGGCTAGCTCTTCCTCATTCTTGTATTTCAAATCTTTTGAAATGATATTTATATTGAGATTTTGATATTTATATTGTTAAATTAATATATTTAGATTATTAAACTAAAATTTTTATATTTAGATCAGCAAACTAAATTTTTTTTATTATAATCGGGGTTTTGATAATGATTGTTTCATTAGGGATTTAATTATTTTTTCAATTTATGCATATTTTTAAATTTAAAATTAATAGATTTTGATTACACAATTAACACTTAAATTTAAATAATCATCAATTAAGTTTATTGTGTCCGCCTTTTCCGTTAGTAATATTAACGGTGTTAAAATTATAGAACTAACAACATACTTTATAAAGTTAAGGGATTAAAAGTATATCTCATATAAATTTGAAGGATTAAAAATGTACTTTAGTCTTTATTACAAGAATTTAGATTTTTCTTCAATTCTTTTTTAATAATTTCACAAAAACTTCAATTAATATAGAATTATAATCATCATGAAAAGAGAGTAACAAAAACTCAGTTTTGCTTAGAAGTGTTTATAAAGCCCAAATGCCCATAATACCCTCACGAACATAATAAAAAAAGCTCATTCTAATCATAACAAATCAGCTCATAAATGATTTGGTCATCTTTAGTCTTTGAGTATCGAGCATGGCCTGGTACTAGCCGTAGTATTTTACCCTGTCTATTTGGCTTTGCCTGAAGTGCATATATAACTGTAATTTATATATATTATTTGACAAAACTCAAAGTGAATAAGCATATTTTCTAGTTACTCACTTTTTTTTTTTTGTGTGTGTTCTTTATACACCCCTAAATTCATTTTTAAGGAGATTTTTGGGCCAAGAGTCATGCTCCACCTAACTCTACTATTGAGCACCCCTAGATTTTCCCTTAATGGGATGTTTGTAAAACCACATAATTAATTTAATTAAAAAATTCTCATATCTTGCGAGACAAAATTCATTTTAGTATGTAATGTATTTACTTATCTCACACATTAAAAAAAAAATGTATTAAAATAAGCTAATTCAGATAATCATTGCCCTTATCGTGTACTAAAAGCTTGTTCCAATGCTTTAATGCAGGTTCCATGAAGTTGATCTGTTGGGAGAGCCAAAAGAGATAAGGTGTTGAAAATGACATTTTATTTTTAAGGTGCCACTCTTGGATCTCTGCCTAATCCTTCATGGTGTCCGATTCCGATCAGTGATAAAGCCAAAGTTTAAAAGGTCTCATGGAGCGGTGTGCCTTTTGCTAGCTAATCCAAGCGCTAACTATCAATAATTTTTTATCTTTATATTATAAGACACTAACTCTTTTAGCGAGCACCCCAATAGGATGTTTGTAAAACCATATAATTAATTTAATTAAAAAATTCTTATATTTTGTGAGACAAAATTTATTTTAGTATGTATTTATTTATCACTAAAAAAAAACTTTGCTGCCAATTTTTTAAAAAATTTTGCCACGGTTTTTAAATTAAATGCTAAATTTAATTTAATTTGGTTTTCCGAATTTAAGTAGGCTGTGTGAATTTTGGTATTGTATTGTATGTGTGTGTTGGTTGGAGCACTCTTCCATACGACGCAGGCTCCACGTGGCGCTTTTGGCTGTACCGCAGCTTCGTGTCGCACTTGACTTCTCTCATTATGGTGCTCTCTTTGTTTTTATTCGGGTAAAATAATACACTTTTAGTTAATTAAATTTTATATAAGATATAGAGTAGTTTTAGTCTCTTAACTTCTCTCATTATGCAGGTGAGAGAGGATATCTAAGTTTTAATTTTTTAATATAATATATTTATTTTGTTAAACTAAAATAAATTGATAAATCGTTGTAAATAATATCGAGATTTTGATATTTATATTGTTAAATTAATATATTTAGATTATTAAACTAAAATTTTTTCAATTTATACTTATTTTTAAATTTTAAATTAATAGATTTTAACTACACAGTTAACACTTAGATTTAAATAATCATCAATTAAGTTTACCGTATCAGCCTTTTCCGTTAGTAATAGTAACGGTATTAAAATAATAAGACCAATAATATATTTTATAAAGTTAAGGAATTAAAAGTATATCTCATATAAACTTAAAAGACTAAAAATGTATTTTAGCTTCTATTACAAGAATTTGGATTTTTCTTCAATTCTTTTTTAATAATTTCGCAAAACCTTCAATTAATAAAGAATTACAATCATCATGAAGAGAGAGGAAAAAAAACTACAATGTTCTGTGTTGTGTCTCTCTTGTTAATCTTTCATGGGGTCTGATTCTGATGAGTGATAAAGCCCAAGTTTTAAAAGTTAACAAGTCTGAACCCATCGGGTCAATACAAGTGATAAACAATTTGTGTCGCTTAAACAAGGTATCGAGTTCGAGCCTTGTGAATGCAAAAAAAAAAAAAAAAGAAACCCTATTGGGAAACTCTCCCATCATAGCCAGGTGCGCAACGCGAGTTGGATCCGAATTAGTCAGGGCGAAGCTCTGGATACCGGATGAGCAACCAAAAAGAAAGTTAACAAGTCTGAGGGAGGAAAATTAAGAGCTTGTGACCATGCTTTTCTCGCGTAACGCTGCTTCATTCACCTTTCTTAATGAATTAGCTGCCATGATTGGCTCTGTTACGAAAATACGTTATTAATCCAAACACGCCCCTGGCCCATGAGTCTCGGGATGGTGGGCCTGAGCTGGTAGATGATCGGGTTGCACTTGCACCTAAATCCCTTCCTATTTTTTTATTATATAAAAATAATAAATAATCCAAACTCTACGTTCTTTTTTAACTTCAGCATATTAAAGATTTTTTTTTATTGAAATCTATAAGAAAATAAATTCAACATTATAAAATAATAACATACAATTTTAAGCAGATTATGTGTTATAAATAACATAAATTTGCTTTCTGCATAAGAGGCTTTGTTTGGATCAATCACGTTTACAAAATTCACTTTTATTCCAACTGAATTTTGTAAATTGCAACACAAAAAACAAAATGAGGAGAATTATAGTGAGGTCTCAAACAATAATTTAATTACCAACTAGTCTTGATGATAAGTAGAGCTGTTAATACAGGCTCGACCCATTGATTAGGGCGGGCACTTTTGTAGCTTGCAAGTCTTACAAGTTTGGGTCCTGATGATAATGATTCAAAACTCTAAAGTCCCACATTCTTAGGCCCTGTTTGTTATATGGAAGATTTAAGGAAAGAAAAGAAAAGAATGGAAAGGAAAGAAAGATCAAGAGGGAACTTAAAAATGTGAGCCGTTTGGTATGCTAGAGAATGAAAGTTAAGTTGAGGGAAAATAAGATGTCGTTATGAAGAATTGTGTGTTGGTTAAATGGGAATGTGAGGTGAAATTCCTAAAATACCCCTCGGACGTTTGAACGAAAAGGTTACGTTCGAACGTAATAGGCGCCTAATCATCTTGTGTTTACATCAACAATTTCCACAACCCTATAGATAGAAAACCAGAGCATCAAAATTTGACAGTGCCCAATGTGAAGCTTCCGCCAAGATGCATGTATGAAGGAATAGTTTAAATGGAAAGAATAGAGGGTTGAGAAGAATTTAGAAACAAAGAAAGCCGACGGTGGTGGCCTAGTCTTTCCTCTTTGGCGACGATGCTCGGTAAACTAAATTCAGAAATAGAGTTGAAGCTCTCTATTCTCCTCAATTCAGTGAGGATCTTGTATTAAACTGACCTAGATCTTCTTGCATCTCCAAACATGGGCTTTTTTGTTTATTAAATTATCTCTCCCTGAAGATTTCAACATTCCCACCTATTTCGGAGGGAATCAATTTTTATACGGACATGAGGATTTTGAACCTCGAAAGAATGCTACTTAAAGGAAGATGCTTCTATCAAACGGCTTTTTTGGGTGGAAGATTGTCATCTTCCTTTCCCTAGGGTCAACTTTCCTTGTAACAAACAGGCCTTATTTTTACCCTAACACCTCCCAAATTATTGTATCTCTGAGTGTTTGATGATAATTTGATTTTTTTTTCTTTTGTAAACCGTGGTAAAACTTGACCGCTTGAATTATCTATAATGCTTTTAAATTTTTATAAATGAAATTATTAATACTAATGACTTATATATATATATATATATATATATATATATATATATATTGAATTTTGGTCAACTTAAAAAAGAAAAAAACACTTGCGGGTTGTCATGCCATTGCAAGGGGAACTGGATTCCCTCCGATGTCGGAGAGTCCTTTACAATTTTGTAGTACAAATTTGCATATTACAAAAAAAAAAGTGACTTTATAAAAAAAAATCAGTGTCATTTTTGCAAAGAACCCTCCGATACATCGGAGGAAATCCAGTTCCACTACAAGTTAAGGATGATATTTTATTAGCCAATAAAAATGTGGGTTCCTTAGACCCAAACCACACAACCTACATTTATTGACAAGTGAGCAACAAAAACATATTATTATTATTATTTTATTCACTAAAACTTGTTATTAGACCCCATTCAATTTCAAGTTTTTGATTGATTAAATCTCTTTAGGCAGCCTTGAGCCGGAAATTCCCCTCACCACCCCCCCCCCCCAAAAAAAAATTACGATAGCAGGTGTAGACATTATGGTACATTTACACCTTAACGCTAACCTCGATCTGAATTAATAATTTCAACAAAAAAAATTAATAATCTGGATTAATTAAAGATTTAACAGCTCATAATGAGGAAAGAAAACAAGAGTGAGTGTGCCACACTTCGTGACAAGCAATAATTAAATTAGTGAAGGCACGACCTACTCGCCTCTCGCACGACTCTGCAGTCTACACGGTCATGTGCTCACGTGACCGACACTGTCCTCAATACAACATATACAGACTCCTTTCATTTTATTATTATTATTTTCAACTACTTACAAATATCTTCCCATTTTCTAATTATTAATAATTCATTTCTATAAGCTTCTTATTTAATATAGTGTCTTTGACACTAGCACACTACTACCTAACTTTTTTTTTTTTTTTTTTTTGTGTCGCACGCGACATGTGTCTGTGCGTGTGCACGATCCTCCCTCGTTTTATTTTATTATATAATAATATATACTGAGTAAGAGACGCTAACCCCTTCCACTTATTGTACGCTCTCACAGAGTTTTAATTAAAAAAAAAACATTTAATTTACATAAGTATTTTTAACTTATAAGCATTGAAAATCTATGTAATTCTAAAAGGGTCTAATATTAAGGCAGAAACATTTTATCTGTCATACTCACATAAAAGTAAGTGGGTCCCACCATTAAAAGAAAAGAGAAAAAATAATAATGGGACTCACTCACTTATATGTGAGTGAAGTAGATACAATTTTTCTGCCTAAACCCAATAAAAATTATATATATAATTTATATTGTACTACATATTCTCACTCCTGCTTGTTGACCACATCATGTGGTCAAGTGGACTTAATTTTATTATGCATTGTTATTAATTAATTAGCTGCATGCATGCTTTTGTCTGGATTATGATTATGAGGAATGCATTTTATTTAAGGCCTTTATTACTAATTTTTCTTAGGCATATTAATTGTTCATTTCTAAATATAGTTCGCTAACGTTAATAACTTAATATATTTCATATTATACAAATGATACATGCACGTTTGTTTTAGCGAAAAAATTCATGGACGCAAATAATTTTTTTTTTTTTATAGACAAAAAGTAATTATTTCACTTCCATTTAAAGTCGCCCAAAATTATTAGATTCATTTTCAACGTCACCACTTTCCTATTTTTATTAAATATACTTAAAAAAATATGAAGTACTGATGTTTCTCATACCTGTCTTGCAAGTAGAAATAGCAAAAGTTATAATTTTGCTCCGAATTTTTTTATTGGTAATTTTGTTGGAGGTATAAAAAAGGAGCAATTTTGCTCTAGTTCCAGTTAATTTTGATTATTATTTGGTAAAATATGTTGAACTGTAAATCCACTTATCATCTACATTATTTTTGTCAATGAGCAAATTTACTTCAAAAATTTTAAATCTAACATTGAAAAAAAAACACAGAAATATATGACACAAATTTCTAGGAGAAATTTACATATTAGCAAAAATAATATAAATGACATGTAAACTGTTAGTTTATTATATTTGATCAACTAACAATTAAAATTAACTAAAATAATGTCTATGACAAAATAACTTATTTTCTTTTACTATTTTAGGCATAAAATTGTCCAATTAAAACTTCCTTAACAAAAATTGCCCATTAGCCCTTTATGTGAATGCCCAGTTGTACCTACAAGAGCAGGAAGGAAGTAAGAACTAAGAAATGGCATTAAAGTATTTAACATAATTTGCATGATTATTGAGTGATAATTTTTATTGACAAAAAAGTAATTAATATTCCAGTTTTGCCCCTATAACCTTGTGGTGTGTTAACAAAGAATGTTAACTTGTGTGTTAAATATACTAAAATCTATTAGGCCCTGTTTGTTACAGGGAAAATTTGAGAAAGGAAAGGAAAAGAAAGGAAGTGAAAAGAAAGGAAAGGAAGATTAGGAGAGAACTTTAAAAGTTGAACTGTTTGGTATACCAGAGAAAGGAACATAAGTTGAGGGAAGATAAAATATTTGGTAGAAAGAATTGAGTGTTGGTTAAGCAGGAAGATGGGGTGAAATTCCTATAATGCCCATCTATTACGTTCGAACCTTAACATTACGTTTGAACCAAATAGCCTAGTTCGAACTCATGTGACAGCAGCAAAACCAATACAGTAATACTTAAATGTAATTCCGTTAGCAAAACCAGTTCAACAAAATCAGGAGCAACCGAAATCTCTGCTTTGCCTGACGATTAAACTTCAACCACTAGTAGCTCCCTCTCATCACCGCAACCTTCCTGTACGCGGAAAAATATGAGTAGACACTCGGGAGCAAACAGCTCCATCCGAGAATGATCTAAAAGTTTCAACAATAAGTCGGATCTTCGTCCATGCCAGCTCCTTCAATTGCAGCTTCTTCGACAGTTCAACTTCTACTTCGACTTGTTTTTATGAATAGCTAAAACATTTGTTCAGGGTCTTTTTGATCCCAAATTTTCATCATCCCGGGAAGTTTTCAACGTTCTCGCCTGTTTCGAATGGAAAGCTATTTTGTACAGTGTTGGAAGATTGGTCCTCGACGGAATGCAGCTGGATGGAAGATTCTTCTACCAAACAAGCTTTTTTGGATGGAAAATGCTCATCTTCCTTTCCTAAAGCTCATATTCCCTATAACAAACAAGGCCTTACGGCACAAGGTCTCCAATGGACAAAGCGTTGAGTCATCCTCAATTTATGAGGCCCTTTTAAATTTATTACAATAATAAATATACAGTCAATTTTTTTTGAAGTCACTGTAATTATTATTGTTCATTAGAAAAATGGATTTATTTATTATTTGCCTTTTTCACACATGAATAATAAAAATTCTTGGTAGAAGCTTCGATAATTTTTTTTTATTAAACGTCTTTTAATTTTTCTTAACACCCTAGCGACAATATTTTTTTTAAAAGCCAACAATTGCATATTTAACAAATTTAGAAAGCATGGACAACTATTTTTTTTTTTTTTGACAGTGAACACTGACAGCTAATTAACAATTGAGACTACTCCAAAATTATAATATTTTTTTTTTGCAAAATTAGAGAGGAATTTTTGGGCTTGGTTATTTTTCTCAAATCCATTCCATTTTCTTTTTACAACAATACAGTAAATTACAATAAAGGCACCGGCGCCATAAGCGCCAAGGAAAAAGACCTCTTCAAGCTTCTCTTCTAATTCATTTACTAAAATATTAATATTTCCCTTCAATTTTTCTTTTTTTTTTAATTTTAATTTTTTGGCCCAACATTTCAAAATTCAAAGTACTGACTGAATTCCCAAAATAACTAAAATCTCGAAAAATCAGGGGAGGTAAAAGTGAATTAATCAGAGATATGGAAAGTTAAAATTTATCTATATTAAGAGAAATCCCCAAGGAATAACAGCGAAAATCGATTCACTTTGTTTCCTTTTTAACTTTCACTCACTCTCTTCCTTCTTTTGATAATCACATTTTACAGTGAGAGAGAGAAGACAAAGATCAGATGGAATTCTTTATAAATATATACAGAACCAACACAGTCTCTCTTCAACGTTTTGACCGACGATAAAAAAAAAAGTAGTAATTGGGAGAGAAGAAGAAATGGCAGGAATATGAGCGGAGGAGAGAGAAAGAGTCAGCAGAGGGAGACAAAGTAAGAGGTGGCAGCCACCATAACAGTGAAAGCAGGCAGAGAGAGAGAGAGGGAGGGAGAAATAGGTAATTAAACGAAATGACTCTTTTCATTTATTCTGCGAATTCATTTCTCATTGATTTTGAGTCGTCATGTTTTTTTTTTACTCTTGTGTCAGAAAGGAAAAAATTTTAAGGGTATTGATATGTTTTGTATGGAGATTTGCGTCTGATAAATCAGCGTCCCAAGGTCGGCTTTTTCATCTTTTTTTAACCCTTTTCCTCAGAATCGGTCGGTCTATGTCACTGGTTTATTTTTTATTTTTACGCAGATCGATAAAACCGAGCAAAAAATAACGTTTTTGTCCTGTTTTTGAGAGAGAAAATCCTAGCCATTGATTTGTCATCCTTTCCCTTCGCAATCTTCTCTTCTCTTCTTTAAATATCAGTTCTTCACACGACACTGTCCTCTTTGCAGCGAAGAGCACACAGCAACATAGAGCGAGAGAGAGAGAGAGAGAGATTTCTCATAAAACAGTGTCCGAGTACTAGGATTTTATGTCGTCTAGGTTTGAATCGGAAGTGATTGGAGCTCCGTTGAAGCTCACTGTTTTGGCTGATTCCTTGCTCTTCTTGTTCTCTGTGTGCTCTATTATTCGCTGTATGCTTCTCTGTTCTTCCAGGCAGAGCTTCAATCTGGTGAACCCAACGGCTTCGATGCGTTTGAGATCCAAAAGGTTCGTAGATTTTTACTTATTTCTACGATTTTTCCCCTTTCTAATCCCCGTTAAACCCTATTTCTGGGTTTTTGGTTTCTCTTTGAGATTTGGGTCTGAATCTGTTTTATTTTTTCTTGGCTGGATTTTGCAGGACTTGTTCTGGAGTTGAGTGTTTCGGAGGCTTTCACAATATTAGATTCCCACACCTTTTCATATTTCTCAGAGGGGATCTCACTTGATATTTTGTTTCTATTTCTTTGTTGGGTTCTTCGATTTTTGTTTTCTCTCGATCTTCATATTCTGTTTTGATTTCCTCCTCAACATTCTGTGTATTTTGAGGGGTTTTTGTTGGGTTTTCCCCAAATTTTTCTCTTTCTCTCTCCACCATGCCGGAGCCTCGAAATCAGCTGTCAAATCAGTCCATGAATCTGAACAATCCCTGCAAAAGGATGAAGCAACAGAAGCAAAACCCTGTTCCGACGAGAAAGCTTCGCATAATCTGTGACGACCCTTATGCCACAGATTCATCTTCAAGCGAAGACGAAGGAGGAAACCAACGATCCGACACTCGTCGGCCGAGGAAGATGAAGCGAATCGTTCGTGAACTCACTCTCCCTGTTGCTGCTGCCATTTCTAAATCCACTGAAAGTGAAAGCTCATTTCAGGACTCCAACAATGGAGTCACCACCAAGTTTGCAGATGTTCAAACCCAGAACAAGAAGAGGGTTTTGACCAAAACCCTATTATCAACGAAAAGCTCGTCTTCTTCCAGATTCAGAGGCGTCCGACAGAGAAAATGGGGGAAATGGGCTGCTGAAATTCGTGATCCCTTCAAAGGTGTTCGTATCTGGCTTGGTACTTACAATACTGCCCAGGAAGCTTCTCAAGCTTATGAAAAAAAGAAGATGGAGTTCGAAGCCAAGGCTAAGGCTCAACTACTTGCTCTAGCTCAATCTGATAAGAGTCGCATTGTTTCTTCTTCCTCTGCCCATCAAGTTGCTGCATCTGCATCAGAAGATTCAGGGAGTGTCTTCTCCCAAACCTCACCTTCCTCTGTGCTTGAACTTGATACCTCAACTTCCAAATCCTCTGAAGATGTTGCTAACATCAACAACAGCAGTTCTAGCATAGAACATAAAGAAGAACATGAAGAGAATAAGCAAGAAGAACAAGCAGCAGCAGAAGTGGTAGCTTCTGCTATACCTATGGAGGCTGATAGCTTTGAGAACGAATTTGCAGAACTTCAAATCCCAGATTTGAGCTTCCTGAACGAGCCACCGTTAGAAGAAGCATGGCCACTATCACCAACATCATCATCATCTGCAGCAGCAGCAGCAGCAGATGTTTCAGACATAAACCTAGGATTTGATCTGGACTGGGCTGTTTTTGATGATTTTAGTAATGGTTTGGAGGATCCTTTTGGTTTGGATGACATGCAGATTTGTGGGTTTGATGAGGATGACATGAATGCGAATGAGCTGCCTGATTTTGATTTTGATCTTGATCCGTGTGCTGATGAGTTTGCTGGTTGGACTGAGGAGCCCCTCTTTATACCTTGCGTATAAATTTTGCAGCTAGCTTCAACAACAACGACATAGGAATAAGGAAAAAAGGCATCATTAATATGAGTACTAGTATTTGGTATATTTTAGCAAGTACTAAGTCAAGTTTTGATATGGTTTTGGTCCTCCAAGAATGTTGGTTCTTGTGAGTGGTTTTTGCTGTTTGTGTTGAAGAAGAGTTTACTAAGATGTGTCTAGAGGCATATATTTGATGAGGTAGTAGTAGTAGTAAAGGAAGAAGGATTCTTGGTTTTCCTGAGCTTTTAGAGCCGTCCAAGGATTCTTCAAAAAATAGTCTTTTATAATTTATAATTGTAATAGACATGTTTATGTTCCTTGGTGTTTCTATGAATTAATCAATCATTTTATAATTGTAATGTGTGTTGTGCTAAAGCTCATGTTCCCTAGTCTTTACAACGGAATCTTGTCTCTGGAATCTCCTGGTTGCCTTGCCAAAAGATTCAAATCCCTTGATCAATGATTCTGGATTTGGATTTGAGTTGCCATACATGTTTTCCTAATGTTGCTAGACTCTGATCTCCGAAATTATGTATTTTTCTAAGAAATGGTTTTCCATTGTGGGGATTCACTTGAGGGTTACGGAATATAATCAATTAAATCTCCCTTGTAACTTAAAAGGATCAATGGTTCTTGGGACATGAATACTTCAATCCCCTTTGTAACTTGGTGCCTGTCCGAAAGTAAAAAAGATGGAAATATAGAAGTTGCAGTAGTGAATGACAAACTGTGAGGAATTAAATTTGTTTCTCAAACCCAACTAATTTAAATAAAAAAAAAAATAAAAGGTTAATATGTAAATTTGTTATCCAAGTCTTCGGTACAGTGTTATACTAGAAATAAGGGGTAATGTTTCTCTATTTTTCCAATTCAATGCCAACATTACTTTTTAAGGATAACTTCCAAAACAAATCTGCATTTTAACTGTAAGGTTGTAATTTTTATTTTATTTGACAACCACTTGATACAGGGTTAGTGTTTCGATAGTCAAAATCTAAAGTGGTAAAAGAGATTGGGAATTGGGAAAGGATCAACAAAAAATAGAGTGTTTGGGTGACATGAGAAATGAGGGAAAGGTAAGGGAAAATGAGGAAAGGGTAAGCTTTGTTTGAGAGTTTCATTTTAGAGGGAAAGAAAAAGAAAAGAAGAGTTTCGGTAGTCTCTTTTTTTGTTTGGAAATTTTAAAAATAAGAGGGAAGAAAATTAAGGATTTTTATAAATCTCCCAAAATCCTCATTCTTCAAAAAAAAAAAAAAGTTCCAAACAAAGTCTTACTTTTTTTTTAACTCTCAAATAAAAGGAGGAAATATCTTCCATTACTTTTATTTCTTCTCCCCTCTAAACTCCCTCAAACTCTTTCATTTCCTTATTCTCTAAGGCTTTGTTTGGGAGTTTGGAGGAGAAGGAAAGGAAAGAGATATAGGGAGTTTGGAGGGGAGGAGAAGGAAGGGAAATGGAAGATATTTCCTCCTCTTGTTTGGGAGTTAAAAAAATAGTAAGGGAGGAAGATGGAGGATTAATGAGTTATTTTTACTATTTTATCCTTTTATTAAAAAATTAATATAATTATTATACTTTACAAATAAATTTAAATTTAAATTTTCTAAAAAAATTTATTTACGTAATTTTTATATTCAAAAAATATTTTCTCTCTCTAAAAATATTTTCCCATAAAAAAGTATTTTCTCTCTCTCTTTAAAAATATTTTCCCTACAAAAGTATTTTCTCTTTCTAAAAATATTTTCCCCTACAAAAGTATTTTCTCTCTCTAAAAATATTTTCCCCTATAAAAGTATTTTCTCCCTCTAAAAAGTATTTTCTCTCTCTACAAATATTTTCCCTTACAAAAGTATTTTCTCTCTCTAAAAAGTATTTTACCCTCTAAACAATATTAACTCTCCCTAAAAATATTTTCCCCTATAAAAGTATTTTCTCTCTCTAAAAATATGTTCCCATCTAAAAAGCATTTTTTCTCTCTAGAAAATATTTTCTCCTAAAAAAGCATGTTCTCTCTCTAAAAAGTATTTTCTCTCTCTAAAAATTTGTTCCCCTCTAAAAAGGATTTTCTCTCTCTAAAAATATGTTCCCATCTAAAAAGCATGTTCTCTCTCTAAAAAGCATTTTCTCTCTCTAGAAAATATTTTCTCCTAAAAAAGTATTTCTCTCTCTAAAAAGTATTTTCTCTCTCTAGAAATGTGTTCCCATCTAAAAAGCATTTTCTCTCTCTAAAAATTTGTTCCCCTCTAAAAATATGTTCCCATCTAAGAAGCACGTTCTCTCTCTAAAAAGTATTTTTTCTCTCTAGAAAATATTGTTTTCCTAAAAAAGTATTTCTCTTTCTAAAAAATATTTTCTCTCTCTAGAAATGTGTTCCCATCTAAAAAGCATTTTCTCTCTCTAGAAAATATTTTCCCCTAAAAAAGTATTTCTCTTTCTAAAAAGTATTTTCTCTCTCTAAAAAATATTTTTCATGTGCATTCCAAGAATAGAAAAGAGATCATAAATAATGAGAGTGCTTTATGAGAGGGTAAAAAAATAATTAATTCATGTTCCCTCTTAAAACCCTCCATATTGGGGAACTTCATTTTTGTGAAGAATAAGAATTTTGGAGGATTTGTAAAAATCCTTGATTCCCTCCCCTCTCATTTTTAAAACTCCCAAACAAGGGAAGGGACTACCAAAACCCTTCCTTTTCTTTCCTTTCCTTTCCCTTCAAAATGAAACTCCTAAACAAAGCCTAAATTCCCAAACAAATCCTAAGGGAATCTAGGAGGGAGAAGGGTGGGGCAATGAGAGGAGCGCAAGGGAATCTGGGGGGAAGAAGGGTGGGGCCCATGATGCAACTTGGTTTTGCCCAGCAAAGCATATCATCAACAAGAGGCAGCGAAAACTATTCTATCCTAAGTACTCGTTTGGTTGACCTTATATTTGGCCCCAACCTTTTCTTTTAGAAATTCAAAAAAAAAAAAAAAACGGTTTTTATTTTATTTTCTTACATTTCGATCCTTCATCGGATCCTCATTGAGCCGGTAAACCAACCAATAAAAAGAATATAAATCAAAGTGCTTGCCGGCTAGCCACTTGGCTCTGTCATCACGTGTCATTATCACTAAATTTCTATAAATATATTTTCATCAACATTTGCTTAATCAAGCAAATTCAATGCACCAAAAATGGCTCCTTTGATCCTATTTTTTTGTCGGGGAAAAAAAATCATAAATGACGTCATCATTATCATTATTGTCGGATTCAGCCTCGAGTGAGTTGATGAGATCCGATTCTTGCGTGATTGTAAATGGTTCCTGTTATTTCTCATAGGTTGAGTATTATTTTTAGTTATAGTTTAAATTTAGAATTCGAATTTTCAAAAAGATATATATTTAAATGCTGATTGATTCGGAATATATGGGAAAAAAGTTTATTCGTGACCACTGAATACTATTTCAATGTATTTTTTTTAAGCCTTGTGTTGTGCGTGTAAAAGAAGAACGAGATATACGACTTTTTTGTAACCGTCAAATTATTAATTTAGGAGTTGTATATTTAAACTAAATTTAATAGATGGCAAAAAAAGGGGGGAAAAAAACTATATTTTGTGGTATTTAAGATCATGCGCATTATAGCCGTAAGCGACGCACTTAGACTAGGAGTCTGTCTAGGTGACTCACGCGTACCCCTCGTCCTCTCATCACATAAATTAAAACACATTTTTTCTTGTTTATTATTAATTAAGTATAACTAGTCCTATGATGCTATATTATTCATATAGTAGCTTACAAACATGAGAGTTTGCAATATAATATTATAATCTATATTCTCTTATTTTAAAAGAATATCTTATTTAGTTTTTATTTTTTTTGAACAATTATTTAGTTTTTATTAATTCATGAGAAAAAGACAAAAAAAAACCATTTGAAAACTTCAAATTTTATTGTCAATTGCTATACTTTTATTATTAATATCTGTATTTTTGTAGTTAACATGACTAGTTTGAGATTAAATCATTTTTTTTTGTCTTTTTCCCTTAATTCATTCATTTTCGAAAGCCAACTTAATAAAAACTCAGATAAGGGGTCATTATTTCATTATTATCCAAGGAATTACTGTATAGAAAAAAAGTACAAAGAATATGTTAGGAACTTAGGATAAAGAAATTGTAAGAATTTACCAAAGGAAAATATTTAGGTTAAGTTATTTAAATTATTATAATTTAATTATAGTTACATATGAAAAAAAAGGACACATGACTATAATTAATTAGATAATTTGACGTAACTAATATAAAAATTTTGACGTAAGCATGGTCTGAAAAGAAAAATACGAAATACGAAAGCGCATGGGGCGAGAAAATCAAAGAGAGAAAAGGACAAGGAATGATATGTTAATAATAAGGGGAGATCAAAACGACACGACGTCTGATTTCCCCAAATCCAGAAGGAAGCAAAGTAGGAAAATGCCAGGTTGGGGGGAGGTGATGTCGTTTGTGTCTTTATCTCGAGGCTTTGAAGTTTTAATTTAATGACGACGTCATATTCATTGGTTAGCGCTTAAATATCTGCTGTCGTTTCGTATGACCTGATGCAAAATCGCAAAAAAGCAAAATGATATTTTTGTTAATTTATGTGAAGGAGGTTGCATTGCTTGGGCGCCACGCTGGCATAGTGTTATTGTTATCATACGTACCTAGGACTGGACTCACACGAAATGCCGTGCTATTTACGACATCGGCTTTTCAACTCTCTATCACCTAACCTCCTCCTAATAGTCAATTCTCAAATATTACTAGGATTCTCTAGCGCTTGATACTTTCTGCTGTCCTTAAATATAAGGTATTTTTCAAATGTTTCTCAATAATAAGTGTGTGTGTTCAGTGTGTGTTTTTTTTTTGGGTAAGGTGTAAAAATACATATATGTTTTTTTGAGGAGTAAAAATATATAGGGTTAAGGTGCAAAAATACACATATGTTTTACCTCCAGAAGCGTCCAGCACCATATGTTTTTTTTGTGCAAAAATACACACGCCATTAGGTTTTAGGAGCAAAAATACCATTTCCGTTAGTTGACCGTTAACCATGGTGAAATTACCTTTTTGCCCTTAGTTTAAAATAATTAAAAAAGAAAAGGGTTAAGGGCAAAAGAGTAATTTCACCATGGTTAACGGTCAACTAACGGTCAGTTAACGGTCAACTAATGGAAGTGGTATTTTTGCTCCTAAAACCTAACGGCGTATGTATTTTTACACAGAAAAAAACATATGGTGCTGGGCGCTCCTGGAGGTAAAACATATGTGTATTTTTGCACTTTAATCCAAATATATATATGGTTACCATTTTAAAACAAAAGTCATATCTCATCGTTAAGTCATTGTTCACCGTGATGAAAGAGAAAGAGATGAGATGAACAGTAACATGACGACAGTGAACAGAGACTTAACAGTAGGATGTGATTTTTATCCCAAAATGGTAACCATATGTGTATTTCTATTCTTCAAAAAAAAAAAAACCATGTGTATTTTTGCTTCTAAAAAAAACTCATATGTATTTTTACACATTAACTTTTTTTTTTTTTTTCATTTTGTCCTCAATTAATTATTATATTATATACAAAATATTTCATCATTCCATTTATAAATAAAGGCATTTTTCAAAAAAAAGAAGAAGTTATATTTCCGACATAAACTCTAATTCTAAAGGGTGAGAGTTTAAGGTATCTAGCTCTAATAGTACATTTTATTGCGCAACCGGCAACTGTGGCTAGCCTTTCTAATCATGAAGAGTAAGAGCCAACACTTCGTCCACACTCTTCTTCTGTAGTGAATATCTCTCAAGTTCTTATTGATAACATAAAACAAATAAATTAATGATAATATATTTGATCTTATTTATTTAAAATACTTATATATAGCATTAGATTATATCCCTTTGGTTCTTATTAGTTGTCATACTAATTTTGTGGAATAAATTTTTTGTCTTTACATATAAATCCACTTAGAGAGTCATTAATGAGTGGTTTCAAATTTTACTCTTATTTAATTTTTGTTGGGAAAAAAAAAATGTGAAAATCATTTGTAAATGAAAGAGAGAAAATTTTTAATAAGGGTGAACTAGAAGAATTTTATCAATTTAAGATGTCTTAACTATTATTCTTTAAATATGCGTGAATTAATTAAAATAGACTTATTTAAAATAGAATACCTATCCCAGTGTTTGGAAGAATGCTACTCATTGTGAGAGATAAAAAGAATTAACATGTGGAACAAATCATATTTGACTTGCTCGTATAAAGGAAGCAGTTGATTCCGAAAATTTCTTTGATTCGTGTGAAAGATGAACAAGAAATATTGCACCGCATTTTCCATGAACTATAGATAAAATAAAATTACGTACTTCACACTCAATACGTTTTTCCTCCAATAACATTCATATTCAAGACACACTTGCATCAGCCAAAAAAAAAAAAAAAAAGTCAAATTAAATGTGTTCAAACAAAAAAAGAAGAAAAAAGAGAAACTCAAATGGAATGAATGAATGCGTGGAAAAAGGAAGGAAGAAGAAGAGTATGTGGAGGGTATTAGCCCGGCAGCGCTAGAGTCAAATTAGAGGAGACGACATTGACCAAGGAAGAAAGAAGGAACATAAGACGACATCTCATGTAAACTTCGGACTATTATTTATGTTGAGCCCTTAATTTTTATAGAAAAATTCTTTTAAAAAATACCATTTGATTTTAATTTTGAAATCATAAATAGGTGATTTTATACTAAAATGACTTGTTAATTTCATTATTGTTATTAATCTCATTACTCTTTTTTTTTAAAATTTAAGTGATATTTTTATGTTATTTTCTAATTTTATGTAGAGTATATATTTTTAATAATCTTTTTCTGATTAATTCTCTAGCTCTACTAGTAATTGACTAGTTCGGTTTGTGAAAATTTAGGCTAATAATGAGAAGAACCTCATTACCTTGAAATAATTACTTCACTGCATACTTAGGGGTCTAAATATAAGACCACTGATTAAACTGAAACAACATATACAGCTAATTGATCCAAACCTTTCATGGTATTTTCTATTTTTTTGATACAATCTGGTGGTATCTTTTTAATAGTCTGACTCTTAGGAACCGAACAAGAAGTGTCGGTAGCCAAACTTTGTGAAGAAAATAAATCAAGTGGGTCATACATCATTATTTAGAACCAAAACCTTAAAGTAACAGAGATTTTAGCTCATTAAAAAACTATTCTTTTGGTCTTTAATATATGACATATTTAGAAAATTGATTTTTATCTTAAATATAATACAAAGTTTTCATATTTTTCAACATTTTTCTAATTTACCTTCTATTAATACTCTCCTACAATAATTAAAGAGGAGAGAAAATGAGATAATTAAAGAAGATAATTGTGGTGTTTTAGAAAATGCAAGTTAGATATCACGTATGTTTAGCAAATTAAAGGTGCAAATTATCATTAGTGATGTTATATATATATCCTCTCATAGTGTACGTTGTGGAGCTAATGAGCGCTTCCCACACGCCCTCCTACTTCTTCATTTCTTGTCGGCTTAAATTCATAATTCTATAAAAAATAAATAAATAAATTCATAATTCTACAATTCAAATTCAGAACTTAAGGATAAAGTCGTAAAGGTTTATTCAATATAATATAATGCATTGCTTTTTTATTTTATGAGTAAATTTGGCCCAAGAAAATATTAATGAATCCACCAAACAATGAGGGTCTCTGCCCCCAAAGGAGGGAACCAAGATTCATTAAAATTCTCCAGTAAGTGCTCATAGAGCCTGGGGTCGTACCCTGACTTTAGTGGGGGACTGGTGTCGAACCCCTCCAAAAATTTTTTGTTTCAAAAAAAAAAAAAAATCTCCACCAAGCAGATCTGACTTGTCTTTTGTAATATTTTCATTTTCCTAGTATTCAAGTAGTGACTACTAGGTTATTTCATATTTTAAATTCAAATGCATCTTCTTCCATATTTGTAAAGTCTTATTTGTAATGGCCCTTTTGTTAATACATTTTGATCTTTTAATTTATTGAAGTAAGTGGCTGTCTTATTATTTAGGCACAAATAACCATGTGTTATTGCCAAAAAAAAACAATCTATCAACGTGATTGAGTCTAATAAAAAAGACTAATATCTTTCAACATGATGAAATAAAAATCAAATTTTAATATAGTAACTCATAAGAGGTGCATGCCTACATTTATTGTAGGAGGGTTGTACGGTTGTACCTATAAAAAAAACTTATCAAACATCTAGATGTGAAATAAATAAAATTGATTTACATGCCATAGAAACTAAAACTTATTAAAATAAATTAATCATACAATACATTGGCATGAATTGCTCTTAATTAACACTAAGGCCTGGAATGATTAGGCACACCAAGTTACTCAGAGTGAAATGCTTAATTAATCATACAGCTCCATTAACGCCACTTGGTTTATTATCATTATTACCCCACTTTCAATAAAGTTTAGCATTAATAACTTGTCAAAACTCACCACAATATATATATATATATATATATATATATATATATATATATATCATATTAGCAAAATATCTATAAGATTTTAATTTTTTTGAGATCTTACTGAATCCAAAACAAATATTTTAAACTGAGGTCTATATCATTGCCAAGTTTTTTCCATGTAATAAATTTTAAAGGAATCATATCAAAATTCTATTTTACACACACACACAAAAGAGGAATGATCAGAACTGACCCTTTTGAGAATAAATAACAAACGATAGAGGGAAAGAAGTTGGGGAAAGACATGAAGTATGGGCGTGAGAGCAGTGTAATGGATAGTTCATAGTTTAATATCACTAGAATTCATGAGTGCATTAAAAATAAATTAGGAAAAAAAAATTAAGAATAAGGAAAAGTAGAAGGAGATTAGGTATAGTGGGACCTTGAGAATTGAAAATGTATGAGGAAAAGTCAAGAAAAAAAAAATAAGGGCATCAGTGAGAAAATTCTGCATCGTGGATCTGATTCTTTCACATGCAAAAAACTTGAATTAATGAATAACATAATCAGACCCAGACATGTTGGGAACACAGAATCATGAATTAATTCAAAAAACAAATAGTGTTTTTTATTTGGTCAAATATTGCAACCCAACGCAACTAACTAATCACTCTATAACAGTCTATGTTGCTCCACTCTCGTCCACGTAACTCAGATTTTATTCGCTGCCACACACACACACACACACACATATTGCATTAGCTAGATCCCACCAATAAATACATAAAAAATAATCAAAACAGCGAAGCTAAAATTGAATTGATTGTATATATTTTGGTTGACAAAATTAATTACTTAGGACTAGCTAGGTTAAAGATACTATCATGATTAATCTGTAAAATTAATTATTTCACTATTAGTCTACTCTCTCTTTCTACGGATGCGGATTCTCTCAGCGGCCCTGCGTCTCAGAATCCCTCAGAAGCCACCACCTGCTCACCGTTGATTCCCCAGAATAAAATCTTGACCGTCCATTTTAACACCTTAAAGTATATTTAGAGCCCTGAAAAATTATTTTAGGATCTTCAAAAAATATTTTAGCTACGGACTATTACTAAAAATATATTTTAAGATACTTTCTAATAGTGAAAAATATTTCATAATCTTGAAAAATTATTTTAGGATCTTGAAAAAATATTTCAGGTACTGATTGGTACTAAAAATATACTTTAAGATATTTTATGGTACTGAAAAATACCTCATAATCTTGAAAAATTATTTTATGATCTTAAAAAAATATTTTAGGGTCCTGATTGTACTAAAAATATACTTGAGATTTTTTTTGAAGATCCTAAAATAATTTTTCAAAACTCTAAATATGCTTTAAGGTGTTAAAATGGATGGTCAAGATTTTATTCTGGGGAATCAACGGTGAGCAGGTGGCTTATGAGGGATTCTGAGACGCAGGGCCACTGAGAGAATCCGCATCCCTCTTTCTACATATCAAATGATGTCACTTACGAATGTATATTATCCTGATTTTTCTTTTAAAAAATTAAACTCATGAGCAATCAATACACTAAATTAAAAATAATAATTATATTTGTGTTTGATTCACAAATAAGTCAAACTAATCGTCAATGAGTATTTTTCTACACTTTTATAACCACATAGTCACTTTTTTTTTTTTTTTTTTAAGAAAAAGCACTTAATGTTGTTGGGTAGGTGTATTATATTATTGAAAAAAACACATGTATATTTTTGAACATTAATCTTTTATTTTTAGTATATCACGTTTTGAGAAAGTCTTGATGTAACTTTCAAAGCATTTTTGTTTTATTCAAGTGGAAGCATTTTATAATGAGTTGCGAAACACCATTGTATTGGAACCAAATACATTTTGGGTGGGAGACTGAACAGTGCATACACATTTTGATCACCATCCTCCATTATATTTTGGCAAGAATCTGATTAAAATACTGTCTGAGCTTCTAGTTATGATTTGTTTGGCTGTCGTTCAATTATTTTCTTACTCTTTTTGTGCTATGTTCATGAAAAATAATACCGTGCACATAAAATATGGATCATCATTTTTATTGCTTCCCATATATGTTTTTTTTTTTTAAATTTTAAAAAAAAACTGTAATGTGATCAATATTCCTTTCTTCTCAACTTTTAAATCTCAACCGATACTTCTCGCTTCATTTTGGGCTAAAACACATTCTAGAGTCCAATAATACAAAATACACAGGCCCATATTTTAGTCGATCCAGCCGTGAGCCCAAATGTTGATAAATATTTGGAGATGCTTTTCTAGCCCCATTCATTAACTCAGAATATACAATATCAGATTCATTCTAACAAAATATTCTTTTTTTATCTCAACAAAAAGTCACTCTTTATGTTATTCCAAGTAATGAGTTTAGAAAAAACAAAAAAATACAAACATATGGAATTGCACATCATAAAACTCACCAAGATATGTTGAGTCTCATTGGTGAGCTCCCATTCCCAGTATCGCGCAGCAATGGTCTTAGTATTTTTCTTTCTCTTGAGCAAATTGTTTTCGAAGCTCAAAAATTTTTGAAAAAAATGTTTTGAAGTAGGCAATGTAAAAAGAAAAGGAGAGAGGAAACAACAGAGAAGGATATGATACGATGTGAATGTCATGATTTCTGTTCAAGAACATGAAGAAGACATAACATAATTAAGAATAGGGAAGGTAGGTACGAAAAAGCAGACACCATCATATAAAGGATTTTGCAGCAAGCCCTTATCCTCATGTGGAAAGATTTTGACATATATGCTTGTCTAAATAATCAAACTTATTTATACTAATTAGCATTATTCAAACACATGAAGCTTCATATAATTAATAAAGAAATGACGCATCCAAATAATAAGCCAAGTTCAGAGAAAGCCCTTGTGTTGGAAGCTCATGATGCAGTCATTGAACATATCTTGGAGGCCTTTAAATGTGGGAAGCCCTAAAGCTGCAATCTTAGAGGTGTCCATACTGTGTGGGATGTTTTCTCCTTCCAGATTGTTGCACCTACACACACAGACACATCAAAGTTTTGGCTTACATGTTGCGGGGCTTCTTATATATTCCCTCCTTCAATCTTCAATCCTTATTATAAGGAACACTTTAAAAGAAATAAATGGTCTTTATTATAAGTCATCAGGATTATCCAGATTTAATATTTCATTGATTGCAACTTTGTATAACTTCTTAGATATAGTCAAAGTATTTAATATGTGTAAATTTGGAAGTTCATTTCATTTTTAAACAGTTAGTATCTCTTTGCATTGCTGCTGAATTAACAAATCAATTCTGGCTAATAAACCTTGGTTTTTGGCAAAAATTATTTAAACTCCATCCATTATCCTAAAATCATTTATTTTCCTAACACCGTGTTTTATGGATAAGCTATTGAAATGATGAAGGAACAATGGAGATTAGAAATTCATACAGGACCCAAATACCCCCATTTTTTTTTGGAGCTTATATAAATAATCATAGTAGCTTATGCCCTTTTTAGTAATTTACCGATGAAAAAGTAATTTTGGTGGGAATCATCATCCAAACATTTCCAATTTTATCAAGATCTCGAAATCTAGCTATTATCTTTAATCAATTTTTTCCACAATCTGTAATCCAAAAGTTAATACAAGCATCCTTTAACATTTTAAGTATCCCTCCTTGATTTTAATGAACTCCTTAGAGGTTCTTTGAAATAATGACCATATGAATTAATATTACTACCCCTAATCCTTAATATAAGAGTAAGTTAGCCTATTTTTGAGAGATTAATGAAGCTAAATAGATTATTTAATCATAATATATAGCATATGTTATCTATCATTATGTTATTTATTAGTTTATAAGTAAGAGAAATTAATTAATTTAGGGAAAAATGATAAATATAAACATTTTTATCTAACTTATTAACTTTCTTAACATCAACAAAAGTTAAGTAAAGTTAGGATTTGGGAGTAAGGTTGAAGTCACCTGTGGGCATAGGGGTAAGAAGGATAGGCGTCACGAAGCATTTGGATGATGTGGGACCAGTGAGCTACAGAACCAGAACACACAAGCCTCCCACTTGCCTTTGGATTTTCCATAGCTATCAAGTGAGCTGAGACGACGTCGTCTACGTGCACAAATCCTATTGCTTGGTTTGGATACTCTCCTCTCAAACCTTTGATGAAAATGCTGAGTAATATGAGCAGAGTACTGGTTGGCTGCGGCGCAAGTAGAGGACCAATCACGAATGATGGGTTGACCACCACCAGATCTATCCCACCTTTCTCAGCCACCTTCCATGCCTCTCTTTCTGCCACAGTCTTTGCATATGCGTACCATAGCTGCAATATTAACAAAGCACTCATCATTTCTCTACAACCACGCATGCAAGAATATACTCCCTTAATGTAAAACCTACCTCATCCGATCCTTAATATAAAATTTATTATACTTTATAGTGTTTTCCGCTTCTTTGTAATACAATCTGCACTATAAAGTAGGTCTTACATCAAAGACAGGAGGGTTTCATATTTGATTTTATTTCGTACATTGTAACGCTTGCAGTATTGGAGATCAGTCCAATGTGATTCGTTGAGAGGAGAAAGTTGGGGTGCGTCGTCTCGATATCTTATGGCTGAACAAGAAGAGGTCATAACCACTCTTGTCACTTTCGCTCTTATGCAAGACTTCAACACGTTCACTGCTCCTTTCACTGTTGGATCTATTAAGGTTTTCTGAAACACAAACCAAAGCAAGTGCATGCCCGCAAATAATATAAACCAATTAATTTCATATTATCTCATGTTAGTTGGTTAAGATCTAATCTTTCTTACAAGATCACAATTAATTGATTCTATGTATAAAGGGTTGTATTGTTAATGTATTGTGGTGTGTAGGGAGGTTGAATCCTCACCTTAAAGGAGGGTAACATGCTTTAAGTTTATATTAGGATATATAAATCTCTTTTAGAAGGGTTTATTGTATTCATCTGTCACTATTTTATCTTCTTAACATGGTATCAAAGCTTGATTGTGGTTTTTTTTTTTTTTTTTTTTTTTTTCCATCATGGTCTAATTCAACCTTCCAAAAAATCAAAATTTTCATACTGGGTAGAATTGGATTGAAGAAGAAGAATAAATAGACTGCGTATGCATTTTTGAAGTTGTTAAGACTAGTTTCCCATAAAGTTCATCACAGAATCAGATGTAACTATGTAAGGTGAGTGAGTGACCTGAACGTCGTCGTGGTAGTTGACAATGACAGGGGCGGCAGTATGGAAGACTCCATCAACGCCTCGCACAGCCTCATCGAAGCTTCCTTCTTCCATCAGATCAGCTTTCAACATTTTCAGCCTTTCTCTTGCTCCTACTAGTTCCCACAAAAACCCTACCTTCTCCACATCCTCTGCCACACACAAATTTAACGTCATATAAAGCAACAAGGTAACTTCAATGTGAAGAACTGAAATCTTAAAATCTGCAAATGAAACCTGGGTTTCTAACGGTGGTCCTTACTGTGTGTCCCTTATCTAATAAAGTCTTCACAATGTAAGAAGCTATGAAACCAGTACCCCCAGTCACGCAGTATTCTGGCATATCTCTCTCTTTCTGTAATTTCCAAGTTTTACTATTGAGTTGATTTCTTCCTCAGCTAATTAACCTTTGGCTTTTATTTCAGAGAGGCAAGGCAAAGGAACTAATTAATTAAGCTGGAGTATCATGAAATATGCATTTCAATACTGTTAAAGGTAGGTAGATGGTTCACTCCATTCATAATCCTACGTTTTGCGTGCTTGTTGTGGAATGTTTGATGCCTGTGAGCGTGACTTTACAGGAAGAGGAACTTTAAGTTACAAAATATAAATATAAGATCAATTGACTTTTTAGATATTAAGGAAACTATAAATATATTGCTTAATTATAATATATGTTACATATCATTAGATTATATATCAGTTTATAAAATACAAAAATTAATTTGCATATATATATATAGAATGATTATTGTTTATCTTACAATCAAAAGAAACATTTTTCAGGAGGGTGTGTGGGTTTCATAGTGTGAATTGTGTGAACTATCTCCCTGCCTTGATGCCATAGAATTATTTATTAGTAACACAATTATGTAGAGCTAAAAAATTATGTAGTGGTGTGAATATTCATTTGAGTAAAAAAACAAAAAAAGAAGAATATTTATGTGGAATGAGTAGCTATTTCTCGAAGTTTTGGTGTAAAATCTCTTGCCATCTAACCAAATCAAACCAATATAGGGGTTGATATAGTGGTGTAAGGGCCACTACACCCCTTTAGGTTTTGAGTTTGAGTCTCAGAAAAGACACTTATATTAAAAGGAAAAGCTCCAATTTGGATAATAATATAAAAATATCAAACAAATATTGGTTTTTTCTCTTCACATTTAGGGAATTTTTTCGTGTCCCCAACTTTTTCCTATTGGGTCAGATCGTGACAGAGAGGGGGAGAGAGAGAGAGTGGACGGGAACGGGCCCAATTGTATGAGCTATATTTTGTCCAACAAGAAAATTAGGTACTATTTCAATTGGAGATCTTAGTGGGCCAAGCTCACGGGATTTCCTAGAGACCCAGACTTTAATAAAAGTATTATCTCTAGTCCTTTTTTAAGCAAACAATCTCGTTTTATTATAAGAAGTTTTTAATCACCTTGCTAAAACTAAGAAACAGCAGTTAAGTCATTGGCTCGATCTGAAAATAAAATTATAAATTCACTCATATTAAATATTATGAACTACATCAAGAACTTGTTATGAGTGCAATCAATAAAATATTAAATAGGAGCAATTTTAAAAAAATGTAATTAATACACTAGTGTCTAGGATAATCTAATTCATTCAGCATGCGCCTTGTAACAAGGTCAAGAGAATAAACCTAATTAAGAACTTAAAGGGAGACAACTTATATTACTAACAGATAATACTCTTGGGCGTAGATATCAATATTGTGATCTTATCAGCTCAAGTTGACATTAATGATCCATGTTCTCATTCCTCAAGCAAATGAATGTAGATTCAAATTATAATACATTGTGTATGGAATAAACCTAATTAAGAACTTAAAGGGAGACAATTTATATTACTAACAGATAATACTCTTGGGCGTCTCATTGAAAAAAGTAAATATCAAGATTCAACATGTTTATAAAATTTATACTCATAGTTACACAAGAATATAATAATGAGGCTCCTTCAACTAATGCCTATGGTTCTGTGCATTATCTTATGTAGGAATAAGAATACAATAGCAATAGGAAACATGTCCTAAATCAAGAATATTCTAGATGCACGCAAGTAGTTAAATAATTATGTTCAACTCCCTCCTTGGCCTTGTTATCTTTCTTATCTTTCCTTGTTGATTCTGTTTGCTTCTTCCAGATGGTGATACCAAGTCTATCTCTTAGATACAAAAAACGTGCATGGTGGAGGGGCTTGGTCAAGCAATATCTGCCACTTGATATTCTGTTGGAATATATTGAACAACCAGAGCCTTTGACATCACTTGGTCTCTTACAAAGTGTACATCAATCTCAATGTGTTTGGTTCTAGCATGATGCATTGAATTAGAAGTCAATGAGGCTACCCTTGTGTTATGTACACCATATGACAGGTGCTTTTTTAATTTTCAGTTTCATTTCAGACTAGAGAGACTTTATCCAGCACAATATAGCTGCGGTGTTTGCTAAAGACCTGTATTTTGACTTTGTGCTATACATGGTCATGACTTTTTGTTTCTTAGATGACCATATCACAAGGAAGTCCCCAAGATAGACACAATGACCACATACTAATTAATCTTCTATCGAATGAATAAGAAACCCAATCTGCATATGAATAGTCAATTATGTCCAACATGCTTGATAGTTTGATATGAAAAGCTATATTAAATGTAACATCCCAAATTCCAGGTTCAAAATTCGTGTCGGTTGACACTTAGTTTTAAGAAAAACAACAGAGTTTGAGATGCTACAGCTTAGAGTACTGCGGAAATTGATAGCGTGCGCTAAGATCCGGACAACGAATACCTGATATAAAAATGCCCAGACATATGATGATGCCCAACATAAGCTGATATATTAAATATCCTGAAGGAATATTCATGTGATACAATTTACAGAGGTTTGAATACATTTCTCTCATAAAGAAAGTCTTAAACTAGACCTATGGCTTGGAACCTAACATCAGTTAATCAAACAGATTGGCCAGGTAGGGGTCTATTATGGGGCCTCACCGACTTATACGTCGACTGATTGGCCTCCCACATAGATTAACCCAGTCTTAGACACCAAACTGTTCAAAGTAACTTTGTTAAATTCGTGCCAAAAGCTAAGTCCTAATAACTTTTACCGACCTTTGCCTTTAACCGCTGTCTCTTCATGGCTCTATCTACTGACGCCTTCTCCATCCCGGTTTCTTTCCTGTACTATTTATTAAGATTGAGGTCCAATGTCTATTGGACCTCAGGTAACGGTTAACCTCATGCTTATGTAAACAGTATATGATAGGTATCACAATAATATATTCACAATTATAACTTTCAAAAACATATCAGCAAGTAACATAACACAGCCACTGCAATGCAATATGTATGTTACCCATAGTTTGCACATAACCAGTGCCACGATGGCCTATCGTGTCCTCAGCGCTAGGAAAACTCAACGGTGTTATCAAGACTATAACCCGTATACAACTCAAATCCATGAGAAGTTCCAAAACAGAGTATCAACATGTGAAAACAATTATCATATATAACCATACCATAAGCATAAGCGTTAACGTTACAATACGCGTCCGTACCTTTTACCGCATAGTCGTCAAACATCCGACCTTTGATTTCGGCTTTGGACTTCCCGGATATCCTAACATATCACCATATCACTTAGAATAATATTCTAAGAGATATTTCCACCTCTATTTACCATTCTACCCTTGATGGCTTTATTATTACAATTTTGCCCTTACATTTCTTCAAAAACGTGGTGCAGCATTTTCTGGGCAGATTTTTCGGTAACTTTGAAAAATCATAACTAATTCTAGAAAAATCAAAATGAGGATGCATAAAATTTTCCGGAATCCTCGAGAAGTATAGTTTTGAGGAAAAATACTGGAACTTACCCAGAATTCATAGATAATTCCCATATTTCACGTTTTTAAATACTGCCCAGAATTTCGCACAGAAAACATTTCCTAACTTCTGAGATTTTTATCTTTTTGCACAGAGCTTCAAATGATACACTCTTTATAGATTTAGAAAGCCCTAGAGGTCTACTTTCACCATGAATTTTCTCAGAATTTTAGAACATCATCTTCATCATAAAATACTGACGTTTTTACCCTTGACTCCATAAATCACTGTTTGAGGAGATTTCGCCAGAACTTTGCTATTTTGATCCTAATCTTCCAAAAATTTTGCTATAACTCCTTCTTCATCAATTTTTTGAAATAAATGCAATGGAAACCATAAAAACATGAAATTAAAACTATATTCGGAAGATTGAAGATCAAAACAACATTCCCTAATATTTCTACTAAAACTTCATAAGCTAGGAACTTGAACTAAAACTAAAAGCTTCCTTACCTCTTGTAGAACCTTGCTACTGTTCTTAGAGCTCTTCCACACACTCCTAACCTCTCTCAAATTTTGGCCTAAGCCTTGGTGGATTTGTGAGGAATTTATGAAGCTTGGAGTCTCTATTTATAGCCAAAGATTGGGTAGCCTCCAAGTAACTCTCAAGTGATCTTAGCCCTTGGTTCTTGACTTGGTGAGGGGGTAAAGATCTCCTCCTTACACCTAAACAAACGTCCTCCCCTCTTCCTTCTTCAAGAAGGTCTTTTGCTTTGTCCCTAAGACAACCCATTTAATCTCTAATTATTCCCAAATGCTAATTTAGTTAGGTGTAAGTTGGTGTTTAAATTCAAAATCCAATTTCACTTTTGGAATCCTAATTTTATGATTAGATTTATGGTAATTTTTAATTCCCAAAATACTTAGGTATGAATCTTAAAAGTAACCGAAAATAACTTCGGGAATAGCCAAATCGAAGCTCATAATTCACTGAGTTCAAATATGTATTTATCTATAATACTTAATTCCAATATTTCAAGTTATGATTTAATTTCTATAGGTTCTCATCTAATTTTATTTAATTAATAACAACTTGTTCATTAAGCTAGACAATTTGCTCACCAAGTCTTTGAAGCTTCTTCTATACACTACTTTATTTGACAAATGTTTTTGCATTTGAAGTTATTATTTTCCCTTCTTTTTCTTCCTTATTTTCGAAATCCAAGAGGAATTTTTGACCAAGGAATATGTTTACACATCTTTTCCCCTTAACCAACAAGTCTTCTTTTTTAATTATCCCATGTGCTTTGTTTAATTGAATTTAGATAAAATGAGATTACTTCCTCCCTACTCCAAGTAAAAACCGTCCCCTCCTTCTTGTTATTATTTATTCAATTACAATTTTTAATGCTCTTACATTTTTAAGGAGAAAATTCTCTCATTAGTCCACTTAGATTTAGGATTTATGGTTAATATAATTTAATTCTTCCATTTATTTACCATTAAATAGGAATTTTTGTCTCATAGAAATAAATTAGGAATAATTATTTTAAATCCTAACTTTAATTTCCAACATCATGTTTTAGGGGTTTCTAGGCTTAACCACCAAAATTGACAAAGTTTCTAATTTAATTTTAATGATTGATAACTTCTTGTGTGCTAATTTTAGCTTCTAAATATTATTCGATCCTTAATTTAATTGATTTTTCCTTAATTATGACTTTTATAAATTAATTCTCAACTAATTCCAAAAATTACTAGAGTATCTCTTCAATTGCCCAGTAGTTGTTCCTAATTTTCTCTAATTGATTTCATCATTCTCTGATGATTTTAATTGCTTAAAATGGTATAATTCCTATAAATTATAAAAATTCAATTAAAAATTTAAAGACAACATACTCTTCTATTTTAATAAATATTTAGTTGCCTCTTAGGATTTATCATAACATTCTCAAGGTATTTTATGACCCACAAATTCACTTAGGGATTTTTAGCTCTTTATTTACTCTAATTTCATGAGAAATCACCTTAAAAGATAAGGTAATTATTTTACTAGTTTTGAGACCACAAATTCACCTATTGTAATAGGCGTCCTTTATCAAAATTTAATATTTACATGTATTGTGAAAATTGGGGTATTACATTGAATAGTTCCTTAAAATACCTTAGAACTCTCTTAATTGCTTTCCGGTGCTCTGTTAGTTGCAGGTTTGGATATGTAATACCCTAAAAATCCTATTTAATATAACCACTACATTTTGATAGAAGATACCTATTTTAAATAGGTGAATATGAGGTCTTGGATTTTAGTATTTGTATTCCTAGGCAATTTTCCCTAGAATTAGGAAACCTAAAGATGAAATTTTCTGAAATTATATTGATCATAAAATATCCCAGGGTTATCATAATTTAATGTAATCGTAATTATACCAATTTAACAATTAAAAATCATCAGAGAATGATAAAATTAATTAGAGGGAATTAGTAACAATTATTGAGCAATTGGAATTGCAATAATTGAGATGCTTGACTAATTTTTGAAATTAGTCAATAATTAAATTATAAAGGTTATAATTAAGGAAATATCAATTAAATGAAAGACCAAATGAGATTTGGAAGCTAAGATTAGCATAAAAGGAGTTTTTAATCATCAAAATTAAATTAGGAATTTGTCAAATTTTGGTAATTAAGTCTGGTAACCCTTAAAACACTATATTAACCAAGGATAAATTAATTTTCCCTTTTACTAATAAAGGTGGAGAAAATTACTAGTTAAAGAGATAAGAAATTATATATAAACTCTTAATCTTGAATCTTTGTGAAATTAATTGAACCAATAGGAGAGTTTCTTCTTGAGTTTGTGGGACTGATTTAAGACATAAAATTAATCTCTATAGGACAAAATTCTTATTTGATGATGAGCAAATAAATTATACAAATAAATGAAAGAATTGAATTATATTAACTTTAAATCCTAAATCTAAGTGAACCAATGAGAGAATTTCTTCCTTAAAGGTGTGTGAACATTAGAAACATAATTGGATAATTAAAAATTAAGGGGGAGGGGACGGATTTAAGGAGAGAAGAGGGGAAACAATAAGTCAAACAAGGTGGTGTGTGGAAGAAGATTTGGAAGACTTAGGGACCAAGTTCTTATTTAATTAGGATGAATTAGATGGAAACCTATAGAAATTAAATCATAACTTGAAATATAGAAACCAAGTATTTAAGATAAATACATATTTGAGATCAGTGAATTATGAGCTTCAACTTGGCTATTCCCAAAGTTATTTTTGGGTACTTTTAAGATTCATACCTAAGTGTTTTGGGAATTAAAAATCACCATAAATCTAATTATAAAATTAGGATTCCAAAAGTGAAATTGGATTTTGAATTTAAACACCAACTTACACCTAACTAAATTAGCATTTGGGAATAATTAGAGATTAAATGGGTTTTCTTGGGGACAAAGCAAGAAAATTTCTAGAAGGATAGGGGGGGGGCGGTTTGTATGTGGTGGAGGGCTAGGATTATTTCCTCCTCACCAAGGAAAAATCAATGGTTAAATGCAAGAGGAAAAAATTTCAAGAATGCCATTGCCATTGGCTATAAATAGGAGCCTTGGCAACACATTCTCCTCACCAATTCACCTAGCTTGGCCGAAATTTAGAGGGAAAGGGAGAGAGTGAGGAGCTGCAGAAAGGAGAAAGGCAAGTGGTTTTCAAGAGGTAAGAGAGTTCTTAGTTTTTAAGTTTAAGTTCTTAGTTTATGAAGTGGAAATGCTAGAAATGTTATTTTGATCATCAAACTTCCAATTCCAGTTTTAATCTCATGTTTTTAAGATTCCCACTGTCTTTATTTCAAAAATTTGATGAAAAAGAAGTTATAGCAAAATTTTTGGAAGAGTATGATCAAAATGACGAAGTTCTGGTAAAATTTCGGTAATCAGGAACTTCTGGAGTCAGTAGTAAAAGTGCTAGTATTTTATGATGAAGATGATGTTCAAAAATTCTGGGAAAATTCATGATGAAAGTAGACATATAGGGCTTTCTAAATCTATAAAGAGTGTGTCATTTGAAGCTCTGTGCAAAAAGATAAAAATCTCAAAAGTTAGGCTATGTTTTCTGTTCGAAATTCTGGGCAGCAGTTTAAAATTTTGAAACTGGGAATTATCTAGGAGTTCTGGGTAAGTTACAGTATTTTTCCTTGAAAGTAGACATCTCAAGGATTCTGGGAAATTTTACGGATCCTCATTTCGATTTTTGTGGAATTAGTTATGATTTTTCGAAGTTAGGCGAAATTTTGCCCAGAAATTCTGCACCAGCGTTTTTCCGAAAATTGTAAGGAAATAATTGAAAATAAGTCCACTAAGGGTAAAACTGTCATTTGTGGCCAAGGTGTCTCATGAAATATTGTTTACGAATTAATTGAGACAATATTACCCTTATAGGATATCAGAGATCGTTTTTTTGATCAACAGAACGTACCGAAACTCAGGTACGGACGCGTATTGTAACATTAACGCTTATGCTTATGGTATGGTTATATATGATAATTGTTTTCACATGTTGATACTCTGTTTTGAAATTACTCATGGATTTGAGTTGTATACGGGTTAAGTCTTGATAACACCGTTGAGTTTTCCTAGCGCTGAGGACACGATAGGCCATTGTGACACTGGTTATGTGCAAACTATGGGTAACATACATATTGCAGTGGCTATGTTATGTTACTTGCTGATATGATTTTGAAAGTGATAGTAGTGAATTTATTATTATAATATCTGTCATATACTGTTTACATAAGCATGAGGTTAACCGTTACCTGAGGTTCAATGGGAATTGAACCTCAGCCCCTGTTATAGCTTCAGGATCCCAGGGAGTCAAGATTAAGGATAGGGGTAAGAAGCAGGTGTGAGGACCCTGCGGAGACGTTGTCTTTTTGAAATATAAATTGTGGTATATTGAACCTATGGATGATTGTATAGTTAAATGTTCAGTTAGATACATTACATACAATGTTATTCAGTTACTCTTTGTTTTAAATATTTTCAACTCTCAGCTCTGTATGGGAACGTTTATGAAAATGAAATGTTACAGAATAAGAATTGACTTAGTTTCCTAACACTGAAGCAAAATTACATTATTTGTTAGAATTGAACAATACGCCTCATCAAATGTCAATAAATTTGCAAGGACTAAATTTACAGTGGCAATCTCTTTCATAAATCAAAATATTCAATAATTCTAATTTAAAATATAACAATATTTAAAAATTAAGAAAATCAATCATCCCTTCATTGTAATTTTGATTTAGTTCAACCCAGTGCCTCAAGTTTTAACGTGACTGCTTAATTAGTTAGTCTCCACACTTTTACAAAATCATCTAATTTTTTTAGAAACTAAGTTGTAATCAAATCATAAAGTTTAAGGGTCAATGGATTAAACAGCTAAAACTTTAGGGACTGAGTTTACCTTGGACTAAACTTCAGAGATTGGCTTGTGATAAAAAATTAATTTTCCCTCAAAACTATTATCTATCACTTGAGACTAGGTTTACAAAATAAAGGGGTGATTACACATCTGGTGGTTGGAAATAGATTAAGGTGTAAAAGGGTAGATCTCCAACGTTCAACCCTTTGCTCAGCCATAAACATTATATGGGTGTTTTATTAATTCTGGGGTTGAACTCATTTTACATTTCCCCCCTTCTGTTTAGTTCCATCTATTAAAGCCTGATTCCCAAGTGGAGCATGCAAAAGTAATAGTATCCTGCACATTCGATTCAATTAATATTATTATATTCATCGGGATGTGCAATTGTGATCGATCGATCGATCTGAATATAATGGTCTCAAAATTCCAGAATGAAACGGACAAGAGATTAAATATAATTTTAGCTTTTAGATTATGTGTGTAGAAGGTGGTAGCATATATATCCATGTGGACATACTAGTATAGATCTTCCAACTAAAATAATTAAGTGAACTTAGTGTCTGTGCGATTATTGAATATGATAGTTGAAAATGGTAGTTTTTCTGGTTCATATGATAGATAGGATAAGGGCTTGCTTGAAGAGCACAAACTCAATTTTCCCTTCTGATTATACCTTCCCATTTGCAGGTCTATCCGAGTTTCAACCACTTGCTTTCTATTTTTCTTCTGTTCGGTTTCATTTAAAGCTTGGGTTGGTTGGTGGTTGGTTCAATCTCACATATTAATGCAACTTCACTTTCCTGACGATCATGTTAAGATAACAACCAAAATTTATTGTATACAAATTTTCGTTTGATCATTTTGAAAAGTCCTCAACGTAATTAAGCTGCCACATATCATCATGCCACAACTCGTGTGTCTATCTATATATCTATATATATATATATATATGGTTTATCGTTTGTCATGTTATTTGACATAAGATTTTGTTAAGTTACCCCAAAATTACGTCGTTTTGAGAGTTATGGGAATTAATGAAACTTGTTTTAATATTTTTGTTTTTGTATTTATTATATGAATTTTATCAAAACACCCTTCATTAATTCCCCCTAACCCCAAAACTATCATTAATTCCCCTAACTCCCAAAATGACATAGTTTTGGGGTTAGGGGGAATTAATTAAGGGTGTTTTGATATTTTTGTTTTTGTATTTATTATATGAATTTTATCAAAATACTATTTATTAATTCCTCTAACTCCTAAAACGATGTAGTTTTGGAGTGACTTGACAAAACTTTATGTCAAGTGACATAACAAACAATAAACCCATATATATATGATTAAGCAGAGGCTAAATTATACATAATCCTTATGCTTATGAACTTTACCTTCCTAACATTTGGAACATTACAATAAAACCCCTTAATTCTTATATTTATGCAAATAACTCACATATGATTAAATTTGCACATTATTATTATTGTTATTATTATTATTATTATTATTATTATTATTATGGATGAAATTTAAAGTTGAGGAGTTATTTACTAATCAATCAAAGTTTGAGGAGATTATATATGCAAATAATTTAACGGGTATATTAATGATAGTTGGGGGGTTATCTACTTAAAAGTTGGATAGGTTTATTATACTATTTTAGTCCTATTTATAGGGAACTTCCAACATTTTTCCAGACAGACCAAGGAAAACCTTAAACCTTACTAACTTTGCCATATAATTCAACAACTTTCCAACTCTTCCGCTACATAATATATATAATATCAAATGAAAATAAATTCAACACAATAATAAAGTGAAGTGTTAAACTACATTCACCTCAAAATCTTAAATAAGGTGCCTTATAAATAGGATTAGAAAAGCTTCTCTTTTTGCCCTATTTGGACCACACTACAAAAAACAGGCCTATTAGTAGCGGTTAAATTGACGTATTTGTAGCAGTTTTAACCGCTACTAGAGCCATTTATAGCGGTTAGAGAAACCACTACAAAATATACCGTGGCAAACTTATTTGTAGCGGTTAAAAAAAATCGATACTACATGATAAACAATCGCTACTGAAACTATAGCGGTTCACCATAACCGCAACTAAGTGAGTGTGAACCACTACAAAATATACCGTGGCAAACTTATTTGTAGCGGTTAAAAAAAAACCAATACTACATGATAAACAACCGCTACTGAAACTGTAGCAGGTCACCATAACCGCAACTAAATGAGTGTGACATGACGTCTACATCATTTATTAGTAGCAGTTTCAAAATGGCTACTTAGTGAACAATTGTAGCGACTGTAAAACTGCTACTAATTTTGTGAATATTTGACATGTACTAGAGCCATTTGTAGTGGTTAGAGAAACCACTACAAAATATACCGTGGCAAACTTATTTGTAGTGGTTAAAAAAAACCGATACTACATGATAAAGAACCGCTACTGAAAGTGTAGCAGTTCACCATAACTGCAACTATATAAGTGTGATATGACGTCTACATCATATATTAGTAGTGGTTTCAAAACCGCTACTTAGTGAACAATTGTAGCGGCTACAAAATCGCTATTAATTTTGTGAATATTTGACATCTAGTAGCAGTTTGTTAACCGCGAAGATATTCCTGCCATTATTTGAGGGTTGATGAGTTTGCCGCCATTTTAAATTCATTTCATACTTGTAGCGGTTACAAACCGCGACAAAAGTTCCCGCCATTTTAAATTAGTTTCCCGCTATTTTCATTTTTGTTATTTGTAGCGTTTTGGGACCGCGACAAAATATTCGGTCAAATTTTTTTGCTTCAAATTTGTAGCGGATATTTGTAATTGCTACAAATTCATAAAAGGAAAAAAAAATCGCCAGTCCTCTTTAAAATTAAATTTTTAACTAATTTATATTTTATCAAAAATTTCTTAATAATATTTATATTAAGTATTATTAATATTTCAATAATTAATAAATATTTTGTTTGTTACATATTTTATTTTTAATAATATATTTTTATTAAAATAAATAATATTAGAATGTGATAATTGATTTATATATATATATATATATATATATATATATATATTGCTCGAAATTGATTATATATATTCAATGTATATGTATAGTTTATTATAGATTAATTTAAATAATATTTATCAATAAAGATAATGTGTATACAAGTAAAGTTAAATATTGTGTATGAATCTAGATTAGAGAAAAAAAATATTTGATCTGCATTAAGAAAAATGAGAAGTAGAAGAAAATTAAATGTGAGTAAAATTGGGAAGATAATTAAAAAAAAATATACAACTATAATTGTAAATTAAGAACCATGACAATTAGAAGAAAAAAATAAATATTGCGTTACTTATCATCTTTGATCCAGTTGAACAACACTTACCTTCATGAAAAACTTAATCTCTGTGAGAAAATGTATAAATTTGAGAGAGAAGGAGAAGAAAATGTGTTAGCAAATGAGAGTTCAGCATATTAAATGTGGTTTGGTAGTGGTATTTATTTATTGGTATATGCTACCTCTTTTGTAGCAGTTGATGTAGCGTTTTTGTATTGTTTAAATTTAGCAGTGGTTAAGGTCACGGTTTTTGTGGCGGTTGTTTTGTTTATTTGTTGCAGTTTGAAACCGCTACAAATTAGTTCACAGAAATTTGATCTTTCCCACGAAATAGAAAAAGCTACAGATAAGTGTTTTTAAAAGACAAAATAAGATTACATATTATATCACAAGAATAACTTTGATTTTGTCTCTCAATCTTCGTCACTATCCCTACAAAAAAAGAAATTGGATAAAATTTCACTTGTGAGTGTAATATGTTTGAACACAAATAAAAATCTATTTAAATGTTATTATTTAAAACATTATAAATTAAAAAACGTACCGAACTATAGGTATATTGTCATCGCCGTCGGGGAAGAAGTTCTCAAAGCTGGCGGGCTGCAACGGCTCACTCTCGTAGGCGACGTTATCAGCATCGCCCATGTCGTAAAGGTCTCGTGGCTTTGAGTGAACCACCGTATGCTAATCCCTATGCCTCATCAGTGGCATAATAAACCTGATATGCCTCTAAGGCAAGAATATACGGCTCATCATCTTCAAACTGACCAATGTGAATAGGTCGGGGGAAATTCACTGATGTGATGCCTAAGTCATCAGTGGTGAGTCCCAGGGACGTTATCGTATTCGCCCACAAACATTTGAATAGTGGCACCGTGAAAAGGCCTTGGTAAGATATCTTGACCACATCAAACAACTTTCTATAATACGAGACGGCACCGAACTGCATGTTCTCGTCACTACTGCATGTTCCCATCACTGCTTGAAGCTTATTAAGTGCCGTCAGTTTGAAGTTCTCAGTTTTGTCAACTGGTTTACCAACACGAGGGATTAACAACTCTGTTGCTGATGACTCTGGCACTGGCTCTGGACAATCGTCCACATGAGGTGGTCGGTTGAATGACGTCTCAATGTCATCAAAGTACTTGGAACAAAAATACAAGACCTCATTCCCAATATAACCCTCTGCAATTGACTCTTCAGGCCATGCCTTATTCCTCACGTAGGATTTTAGTTCCCTAAGAAACCTATAAAGTAATAAATGAAAAATGTTGAGACATTTAATGCTGAAATGTGTGACAAGGTAGTAGTCGTAAAATAATTAATTTTAAATGAGTACCTCTCAATAGGATACATCCATCGGTAGTGAACTGGGCTAGCAAGCTTTGTTTTGTGAACAAGGTGTACTGTCAGGTGAACTATGACCGTGAAAAAGGACGAGGGAAAGATCATCTCCAAATGACATAGTGTAAGAATGATTTTCTGTTGCAGCTGGTCGAGCTCCTCCATGATTAAAACCTTGGAACACAACTTCCGGAAGAAAGAACACAGCTCGACCAGAACGATTGACACATCGAAAGGCAACGTATCCTTGATGGCAAGCGGAAGCAATTGTTGCATAAGCACATGTGATTCATGACTGTTCAACCCAGCAACCTTTCGAGCCTGCACGTTGACACATCTCAAAATGTTGCTTGAGTATCCATCTGGAACTTTTATTTTCTTCAAAGTCGCGAGGGAGATTTCCTTATTCGGTTTTCTCAGGGTGAATTTTGCCGGCTGAAATCTGTCATGCTCATCCGGCCACGCGTCTCCAGGAACTCCCATCTCCCGTAAATCTTTCCTTGCCTGAAGATGATCTTTAGACTTGCCTGGTTCATTTAGAATCTTGTACAACACATTGTCGCACACATTTTCCTCAATGTGCATTACATCTAGATTGTGTCGGAGTAAATTATCTTTCCAATAGGGTAGAGTAAAGAATATGCTTATCTTCTGCCATTGCTGGGGCGCAGAACCAGAAGCCTTGGCGGTCTTTGTACCGGACTTTGCTTGATCGTGTCTTTTTCCAAACTCAAACTCAACATCATGAATCTGCTTTACAATATCTTCACTGGATAAAATCTGAGGAGGGCCTCTTTTTTCCTATTATTCGTTGAAGCGATTGCGTTGCAACCTAAACCTATGCGTACCATCTAGAAACCTCCGATGACCCATGAAGCACCACTTATGACTGTGGGGAAGGCGTACAGAAACAAGGTCAAAATTGCAAGCTAGCCACGCAAGGCCTGTATGCACATTCCACCCGGATAATGTTCCCAGGCTAGGAAAGTCACTAATAGTCCACATCAAGGCAGCACACAAGTTGAATAATGTCTTGTCATAAGAGTCATACGTCTCAACCCCTACATTCCACAACTCGACCAACTCCGAGATAAGCGGTTGGAGATACACATCGATGTCATTTCCCGATGCCTTTTTGCCTGGAATGATCATAGACATAATGTAGGAGTTTTGTTTCATACACATCTAGGGGGCAATTTGTACGGGATCAAGACAACCGGCCAAATACTATAGCTTGTGTTGAGATTCCCAAACGGATTAAAACCATCGGTCGCCAAAGCAAGACGAACATTTCTAAGGTCTGCCGCAAAATCCGGAAAGTGTGAGTCAAACACTTTTCACACTTGAGCATCCCGTGGATGTCTGAGTTTACCATCTTTGTTCTTGTTAGATTCATGCCACGTCATATGCTCAGCTGTCTTGGACGACATAAACAATCTCTGTAAATGAGGCTTTAAAGGAAAGTACTTGAGAATCTTTGCGGATTTCTTCTTCTGCTTTTTCCCCTTCCGTACAGTCCTGAACCTCGAAGTGTGACACTTCTTACAAGACTCCCCACGAGCGTCCTCCTCCCAATAAAGCATACAGTCGTTAAGGCAAGCATCTATCTTTTTGTTGTTTAAGCCTATTCTGTTAATTATCTTCTTGGCCTCATAGAAGTTTGTGGGAATGTCGGCATCCGGGAAAGCATCTCGTAGCAATTCCAGCCACATTGACATTGCCTTATCAGTGATCCCACATATGGACTTGATATGGTACAATTTGATAAGAAAAGATAATTTGGAGTATTTCCGACAACCTTGATACAACAAATGATCACTTTCATCCATGAGGCTGAAAAATTCTCGAGCTTCTTCATTTCTGAGGAAAACAGGTTCTGCACGCTGAACTTCTGTCATGAAATTGTCGTCTTGAACACCGAAAGCATCGCGAACAACTTCATTAACCGGATCATCTTGAGCTACACTATTTCTGACATATGAGCTTCGAGGAAGATGATCCCCATATCACATACCATGTTTCTCACCATGAACTCCCCAAAATGTATATTCGACTTGGAAAGGCTTGACAAGAAGATGTTCCATAGCGCCCTCTCGTGTTCACCACTTCTTAAACTTGCATCTACAACAAGGACACATGATCTTGCCATTAATGCTAGCGTGAGAGAAGGCGAACTCTAAGAAATTTTGCAATCCGGCTAAATATACGGGAGAATTGCATGGCAACTTGATCCATGACTTATCCATATTTTTTTAAACAAAGCTAGGATAGAATACAAATGAAGAGAGAATGTTTAATTCTCCCCAAATGACTCTAGATCTATTAAATGCAACTTTATATAACTTGTAGCGGTTACAAACCATTACAAATATATACAATTGTAGTGGTTTTTAACCGTTACAAACATTGCAATTCAAACTGAATCAATCCCGCTAGATATTAGTAGCGGTTTAGTAACCGCTACATAAATCGCTATGAAATGTAAGCCGTTGGACAATGCTTTAGTTTGAAATTGAATTGAACATATGGCGCCTATAATTTGTAGCAGTTTTAGAACCACTGCATAAACCGCTATTAATGTTTTGTAATTTCTAGTGGTTCGAGTCAAGTAATCGCTGCAAATATCATTTACTAGCTAATTTGCAACAGTTGTTTGATGAAACAGCTACCAAATGTCTTTATTCTTTTTTTTTTTTAACAATGTTGAATTTTTCTAAAGGAAATATTTACAAAGTACCTATTTTTAAAATATGTAGTGATAACAACTAGAAATTATTCTTAAAAAATATTTACAAAATACAAATATTTTGTGTAACTATAATTACATACTATAAGTAACGTTAATAAACTAATGTAAATGCATTCCAGTAATTATGAACTCGAATAAATGAAATCTAAATATTGAAATTGTAAGCCAACAAACAAAAATAACATAAATAGAGAACAAATGTTTTAAATAAAAATATGCCTGTCAAAATAAAAACTAAAAACTAACAATCAGGAGCCTGATGATCAGGACCTGGCTCAGTAAGAGCGTGTGCAGGGGCTTTTTTCCCAAAGTGCCTTTTTTTAGGAAACTATTTACCAAAATGCCCCCACTTTCAAACTATTTCCCATTATGCCTCTCCCTGGAAACATATTCCCTGTCTACCCCCATTTAGTCGACTAAATAAGGGCTTTAGTCGACTAAATGGGGGTTTAATTTTTTTTTTTTGAAAACTGTCGATATTTAGTCAACTAAATCCCAGGATTCAGTCGACTAAATGTCGACAGTTCAAATTTTTTTTCAATGAGCCTAACATTTAGTCGACTGAATCCTGGGATTTAGTCGACTAAATCCTGGGATTTAGTCGACTAAATGTCAGCTAATGGATAAAAATAGTGGATAGTAGATTAATTATAAAAGAATAATAATAATAATAACAATATTAGGAAAGCAATAATGAGATGAATAAAATATATTAGAGATTATAGGATTTGATTTAAGGTATCTCTAAATAATAGGATCTAACCAATTAACAAGTAAGGAATATATGTATATGTTATATTATTATCATATAATAATAATAATAATGGATAATAATGATAATAATAAAATTCGTGGGCATTCAAAAAAAATTGAGGCCTCGACATTTATTTAATCTCTTTCCTTATTTATAACCACTATCTTTTATTTATCCATTTTATTTTGCCACTAATATTAAAAATTAAATAATATTAGAATTAGTTAGTCAGATCCTACTATTTAGGAACAAATTAATTCAAATCCTATTATTTAGGAATAAGTTGGATCATATCATTATCTTCTTGATTTCATGATTATCATTATTTTTACTTCTATTATTATCCATTATTATTATTATTATTGTTATTATTATATGATAATAATATAGCATATACATATATTCCCTACCTGTTAGTTGGTTAGATCCTATTATTTAGGGATACCTTAGATCAAATCCTATAATCTCTAATATATTTTATTCATCTCATTATTGCTTTCCTAATATTGTTATTATTATTATTATTATTCTTTTATAATTAATCTACTATCCACTATTTTTATCCATTAGCCGACATTTAGTCGACTAAATCCCAGGATTTAGTCGACTAAATGTCGGGCTCATTGAAAAAATATTTGAATTGTCGACATTTAGTCGACTAAGTCGACTAAATCTTAGTCGACTAAATGTCGACAGTTTTCAAAAAAAAAAATTAAACCCCCATTTAGTCGACTAAAACTCTTATTTAGTCAACTAAATGAGGGTAGACAGGGAATATGTTTTTAGGGAGGGCATAATGGGAAATAGTTTGAAAGTGGGGGCATTTTGGTAAATAGTTTCCTAAAAAGGGCACTTTGGGAAAAAAGCCCATGTGCAGGAGCAGAGGTGACTTTGTCATCATCATCATCATTAGCATCATCATCAGCAGCAGGCGGGGGTGGAGTAGCAGTAGCAGGCGGGGGTGGAGCACAGTAGCAGGCGGGGATAAATCCTCGGGAACGAAGGCAGGGGAGGCGAGGGGGTATCATCATCGATGAACGAATGGGGAGGCTGGGGAGGTAAAAAGTGCCTGTCATGCAACAACTCTATCAGGGCGGCGCTACAAGCATCCCAACTACGCTTCTGAGTAGCATACCAACGGTTGATCCTAGCCTTAGGGGTGTTCATGATGCCCATGGTCCTAAGCGCCCGCCCGAGCTCGAAGAAAAATCACCCTGCCCGACCCAAGAAATAGCCACCCAAGAAAAATTGGGCATAATTAGGTTGGGCTTTTTTGCGGGCAGGGCTGGGCATTGGGCATGGTTTGCCGCCTTGCCCTTTTGGCCTTGCCCAGTAGTATATATAGTATTATATATTTTTTATTTTTTTATACAATAGTATTATATATTTTTTATTTTTACTTATGAGATTTAATTATTTGTTAAGACATATGGTTGTCTTTTTAATTTCAAGACTTTAGTTGTAGACTTATTTTGAAATATTTTAAAGTATAAAATTATAGATTTCATTTGAAGTTTGCAATATTATTTATTAGGTGTGATTGGGGTATTTTTTTTCACATATAGTGTAGCAGAGTATTGCCACTTGGGCAAGGAAGGCCCGCCCTGTCTAGCCCATTATCACCTTGCCCAAAATTGTTAGGGCTTCTATCGGGTAGGGCTGGGCACTGGGCTCCATTTCCCTGCCCAATGATCTTTCGGGTAGGGCATCAGGCAAGGGTCTCGCCCTGCCCAGCCCTGCCTATGAACACTTCTACCTGGCCTGAATGCGCCTCTCTTTGGTAGCTTGCTCCGCCGTAATCCGGGCCCTCTCCCTTTCTTGTGTGGCCGCATGCTTAGCAACTAAGGCGGCAACCCGCTCGGCAATCATCGCCTCCAACCCCTTCGGTGGTGGCATAGGTCTTGAGCCGGAGGTTTTGGCCTCGAAGGTGGAGGACCTGCCGTACACAGTGCTGGGCCTCACGCCAAGGCCCATAACCCTAACTCGGCCGGGATGCTCGACCGAGCCCATAGCAGCTTTTAATGGGGCCGTAGGGTCCATGGACCCTTACGACTCTAGGGTTTGGGACCCTCGTAGTTCTGCCTGGGTCTGATCAATCCAGGCCTGACGTGCAGATTTTAACAAACGTTAATGAAACAAGTTATTTCAATTTGTATATATTAAATTAACTAAATAATAATTTTTTTTGTAACTTACTATCATCTGCTCTCCCGCCTCAGAAGTTGGTGTCCCATCACGATGTCTATGTGTGCGTGTGAAGAGCTCCCCGTAGTCCGTTTGCTGGTTCTCTTCCTGCGCCTTCGCTTGCTACAAGAATTCAAAGAATAAACAATTAGTAATCTAAAAAAAAGGAAGAATCAATTATTTAAACCTAAAATTAATTTAACGTTCAACATACCATCTCACTGTAAGTCACAGCAAACGTCTTGGATCCTGCCTTGTAATGGACTGTCTGCTGTGCCCAATGTAACATCTGTTTCTCTTTATTTCAATTATTCTATATTTTTGTCAATGAAAGAAAATCATGGCCGACACATACACACAACTAATTTTCCACTCATTTTCTCTTTTTCCACAATCACTCCCACTTTTACATCATAAACCCCACTCACGACCCATTTTTCCATATGCAAACAAAAATATAAAGCATAGTCACTAAGAGAAGCATTGTCCTATATATTTTAATATTGCTACGTGATTGAGGCTGCTACAATCATGACCTTCGTGGAGATTATTATTAGGAGAAAAGGGGTTTAGATGACAACTGCGCATGTATATTATTTGGATATCTTTTGCCGACATTTCTTTTAAATTTAAGAAAGGTGATGTGCACGTTGGATTACTGGTCACTCACGGGCTAAACATTCTCTCTTTACGTAATTAAATATGCAAACGTATGCTTCTCGTTCATTCATTTCGGTCACCAAAGTAAGGAGTAGCAGGAGAGAAACTTGAAATAGAAACACAGAGAGAGAGTTGAATGTGAGAGTTTCACGTGTGAGTGGGATATTTTCTTATGCTATTTTGAGAGTGAAGGCTAAAAGTGTTAAGAGTCAAGAGCAAGAAGAAGTTGCTAAAGTCCAGAGGATCAAGACAAGTAAGTAAAGGATTTAACTTGGCTTATGTTATTTTGAAGATGATAATTACAATTTTCTATATATTATTTTGGTTAATTAAGAAGTAGTGAAACCAAAAGGATTTTGATGATTTTACGAATTCTATGGTGTTTAATATGAAAATAGAGTGGGAATAAGGTTGGGAGTATTTTTTCGGTGAAAATAGGTATATTAAGGATATTTAGGTTTTGGAAGTACATTATTGGGATTTTTGTGCAACTAATTATGAATTTTCAAAGTCAGTGAAAATTCTGTTAAATCATAAGTATTGTGTTAAAATAATGAAGAAATGGTATTTATTATAATACCTTATTAAATAAAGGAAATTGATACTTATGATGATTCTACTTTAGGAATATTGAAGGAAGATTAAGTTCCTACGTTGGGACATTTATAAATATTTTCAAAGTTGAAGTTGGTAACTTAATCTCCATTTCCTTGTGTTCTTATATATGTCTTATATGTTCATGTATTTGTGGATTCGTGGCCGGATTTGTATGTCTGTGTCATGCGTTTTATTTATTTGGCTGAGTATTATTGTTTTTATATAATAATGCTGCATGCCTGTTTACCAGTACTTTTATGTGCTTTCGTCGTGATGTTACATTTGCTGTATGCTATGTATACCGATTGCGGTGCGTTTTATTATTGGTTGTTTATAACTCTCTGCAATATATGAAATATCTGCCATGTATAATTTACACTTTGAATATGAGATTAGCCGTTACCCTGGGATTCATCTGATCACTGGATCCCAGAAACACCTAAGGAGCCAGGAAGATGTTCTGGATCAGGAAGTGAGGCGATACAGATACATTAGATGAAGAAGACCCCAAGGTTGAGGATTTGAAAAAATGGGTTTTATATATAAGTGTGGTTTGTTAAATAGTTATTAAACTATTTCTGGGATAACTGTATTAATTAACTCTTTCTACAATACTACTGGATTATTAGTTTGTATTAAGCGTACACTCTTTAAACCACCATATATTTGGATTTTGTTATCAGTTACTCATCGTCCATACGCTTATACATGCTCACTGTTGTGTATACTCTGATATGTGAATGTATACATGACTAGTGAATTCGTATAATTGAGGTATGCTTTTGAGTACGTGTTTAAGTATTTAAAAGTGTAATCAAGGTGGGTGTTACACCCGGCTCTTCGTGTTCCTTTGGGACATCTCCTGCGATGAAAATACTCTTTAAACAAAATTCATTTACAGAAAATGTAAACCTCAATTAATTGAAAATGTACCTGTGCATCTGCGCTCTTGTTATATTGGACAAAAGCTGCCCAGTCATTGGGGTCCACGCCGTCTAGGACGCTATTAATTAGCTGCTGCAGAGGAATCGTCCTATCTTCATTCCTCTGGGTGTACAAACGATTCCTTCGGTTCTTCCACCTGTAATACCCTAAAAATTCTATTTAGTTTAGCCACTATATTTTGATAGAAAATAGTTGTTAAAAACAGGTGAATATGTGGTCTCAAATTTAGGTGTTGTATTTATAGGCAATTTTTTCCTAGAATTAGAAAGCCTAAAGACTAATTTTTCTAAGTCTTATTAAGGATCATAAAATATCGTAAGATTATCATAATTTAGTATAATCATGATTATACCTGTTACGGACATGCTAAAAATGGGGCTTAGCCTAATGACCAGAAAGCCCAGTCAAATAGCTTCAGCCACAATCTTAACTACTCCCTTGAATTTAGGGGCAGTTATCAAGATAGTGGCCAAGATCATAACCACCCAGAAGATAAGGGGAGTGTATCAAAAAAGAAATATCTTAATCCCTCAAATAATAGAGATATCAAGGCCCATCAAAATAGGGCCTCATGTATGCTTATAAAAAGGGAGAAACCCTAACAAGGTACACACCTTAGAAACCCTAGCTTTTCTATTCACACTGAGCACACACCCCACTCCCTCTGGCTATCGTAAGCCACACAGTATACCCTCGAACTACATGGACTTTGATCCATAATTGTGGTATGTAGGACCCTGGGATTTCACCGCTGGCCAAGTCCAACTCATCTCGTGTTCTACTCCAAAACATTGGCGCCGTCTGTAGGGACTATAAAGTCCTATTCCCGTGACCAGCGATGGCTAATACCAGAAGCAAAAGCCACCCGCATGCACACGAGCAAGGCCAGGAACAAAGTTCTAATGAAAATAATCAGCAGGAGGATGTCCGAGGGAACAATCAGGAACAAGTCGAGGAATCACCGAATATAAACCCTCCCCTTGAGGATGGACGGACAGAGCAAATTTCGGTAATCACTAATCAAGTCAATTCCTCTTCATAATTCCAGGTTGATAACCCGGATATACGGTTGCTGCATAACATTGCCGGGTCGATGCTGAAACGAATTGAGAACGTGAAAGAACGCGATACTCTCCAAAATCAGAAGATTGATCGCTTGACCGAGCTGATGAACCAGATCCTCAAGCAACTGCAAGACCCCCTTCAAATGGAAGGCCGGAATGATCAGCAGGATGAGGACGAAGGAACCAATCAACAAACTATGGATGCGTCGCAAGCAAACCAACCTGAGTAGTATCAACAAAGAATTCTGAACAAAGTAATCAACAGGATATAAACCAGGTAGATCAAACTCGGTCAAATCGTAAAAACAACCATGTCTCTGGGAATCAGGTAATCCGGACAGAAGAGCCTAGAAAACATAAGATGTGGTATGGGGACGGAGGACAGAATAACAGCCCGTTCTCAGATGAGATTACGGAAGCCGAGTATCCAAAGAAATTCAACACGGCTGACCTCCCTAAATACGACGGAAGTCAGGATCCTCAAACACACCTGAACACCTTTGACATCGAAATGCTGGTTCGAGGGTACAAGGGACCGATCATATCCGAACTGTTCACTTCGACGTTGCGAGGGGCTGCACAAATCTGGTTTCGAACTCTACCTCTTAAGTCCATTACTGACTTCAATGGCTTGAGCGAAAAATTCCTGCTGAAGTTTGCAACAAGCAAAAAGCAGCCCAGGTCAGTCTATACGTTGGACAGAATCAAGCAGCAACCTAGGTCAGTCTATACGTTGGACAGAATCAAGCAGCAACCCAGAGAAAACCTTCAGAAATATTTGGACCGTTTCAAAGCTGCCGCCCTGCAAATCCAAGGGTTAACAGAAAGTGTCCATGTGCACTTACTCATCTCGGGCCTAGACAGCGAATCCAGAATGGGAAGGTCGGTCATTTCCGGCGAAATTAAGACCCTGGAGGAGTTTCATCGGCGAGCGAAGAAGTATCTGGATATCGAACAGATGCAGATTGCCAATGCGCCAGGGAAAGAAAGACAGAGAAGCTCACCTCTGAGAGGGAAGGATCATGCATCAAAAGACAGATCCAGGAACCCGGATCAAAAAGCACGAACGGGTAGGCACGAAGGAAAGTATGAAAAATATACTCCTTTGAATGTCTCACGTGCTCAACTTTGGAGGGAGGTGGCATTGACCGAGATGAAAAGAGTGGAACGGCCACGCCCATTGTACAACCAGGGAAAATTGGACCAAACCCGGTTTTGCGATTTCCATAACGGACCAAGGCACACCACTGATGAATGCTGGGACCTTCGGGATGCGGTAGAGAAATTTGTCTGAGATGGAAAGTTACGACAATACATCATCAAAATGTAAGGGCAAAAGGGCAACAAACGCAAGCCTGCATCGGATGAGGATCGGAAAAGGAATGACGATGATGATGAGTTCCCAGAAGCCGAATTCGATTGCAACATCATTAGTGGAGGTTACAGAGGAGGTGGCGATACAGTGAGTCAGCGAAAGAAGTACCTTCGGGAAGTCTTAACCATTAGAGGACGCTCGACCTTCAAGCCAGAACCACTGCAGGCAGAACCTCCTAAGTTATTCTTCACCCAGGACGACCTAAGGGATGTAATCCCAGGTCATCAAGACGGCTTGGTTATAACCGGTCTCCTCGATAAATGTTGCGTAAAGAAGATATTCATCGACCCCTGCAGTGCGGTTGATATTATCCTGTGGGATGCTTTCAAGCGGATGAACCTTGATCCGAAAAATCTGAAGCCGTGCAGAACAACCCTGATCGGATTCAACGGAGAGGATACAAGCCCCAGAGGATACATAGAGTTGAAAATGACGTTGGGATCTAAGGAGGCCTTTAAGACTGGAAGAGTCAAATTCATCGTGGCAGATTTCCCCTCGTCTTACAACATCATTTTAGGCAGACCAACTATTCATAGTTGGGACATGCTAATATCAACCAAGCATCAGAAGCTGAAGATGGTGAGCAGACAGAACGAAGTCGTCACCATTAAAGGGGATCAGAAGGAATCTTGGGAATGCTACTTTTCGATGGTAAAAAATAATGAACCCGGCACATCGTCATCACGACAGAAGGGAACTCAAAATTCAGCGCCAGTCACACCGAGTTCAGTAAACGTGGTATAATTGGATGTGAGAGAGGAAGCAAAGTTGATGAAAACTAAACCTGATGGAGAGCTCATGGATTACCAGCTGGGAGACGAGCTCGGACAAGTAACTAAGGTCGGGAGTGCGCTCACCGAGCAAGAGAGAACCGAGCTCGAAAAATTGTTATGGAAGAATAAAGACGTATTCGCCTGGAAACCCTCTGAGCTACCAGGTGTGGACCCCGCCTTCTGTTGCCACAAGCTAACAATAAATCCACATTATACGCCGGTCACACAAAAGAAAAGAAAGATAGCTCCAGACCGGCAAGTAGCCCTCGCCGAGCATGTAAGGGAGCTCCTGGACGCGAGATGTATTAGAGAAATCCAGTATACCACTTGGTTATCAAATGTGGTAGTGGTAAAAAAACCTAACGGCAAATGGAGGGTGTGCACGGACTACACCGATATCAACAAAGCATGCCCCAAGGATGCTTACCCTATGCCGAACATCGACCAATTGGTGGATAATTCCTCTGGATTCCAGCTGCTCTCGTTCATGGATGCATATTCCGGTTACAACCAAATAACTATGCATCCCGAGGACTAGAAAAAAACAGCTTTTATCACAGATAAAGCTAATTATTGTTATAACGTCATGACCTTCGGGTTAAAGAACGCTGGAGCTACTTACCAGAGGATGATGAATCAAGTATTTGAGGCGCAGCTCGGCAGAAACATGGAAGTTTACATTGACGATATGATTGTTAAGTCAGTCAAGTGCTCCGATCATATCCGAGATCTACAAGAAACATTTAATAAGCTCCGGGATCACCAAATCCGACTTAATCCGACAAAATGTGCATTTGGGGTACCAGCGGGTAAGTTCCTCGGCTTCCTGTTGACTAACAGAGGAATTGAGGCCAACCCGAATAAATGCCAGGCCGTCCTCAATATGGGTGTCTCAAGAAATAAGAAAGAGGTGCTGCAATTGACAGGTAGACTGGCCGCATTAACAAGGTTTCTACCCAAGTTAGCAGAAAACGCCCTTCCTTTATTCAAGTTATTGAAGAAGGAAGCGCTGCATGGAGAGTGGAACTCGAAGTGTGAAGCTGCGTTTGATAAGATCAAAAGATGTCTGTCATCACCACCAGTACTGTCAAAACCTGAGCCCGGGGAAGATTTAATATTGTACCTATCTGTGGCTTCAGAAGCGGTAAGTGCCGCCCTGGTAAGAGAGGAATCGACAAAACAAAAGCCGGTCTATTTCACAAGCCGGGCTTTGCAAAGCTCAGAGTTGAGATATCAAAGGTTGCAAAAGGTGGCCTTTGCACTCCTCATTGCTGCAAGGAGGTTACGTCCTTACTTCTAAGGACATAGAATAATCGTGCGAACCAGTCAGCCTATACGCCAAATACTGCATAAGCTAGACTTGGCTGGAAGAATGATTAGTTGGGCTATCAAATTGTCTGAGTTTGATATAGTATATGAAGCACGTCACGTAATTAAATCTCAGGCCCTGGCCGACTTCATTGCAGAGCTGGTACCAACAGAGATAATCCCAGAGACCAATCTTGACATATGGAAAGTATTCGTAGACGGATCATCAAACGCTAAAGGAAGTGGCGCAGGGGTCATAGTCGAAAGCCCGGAAGGAGTCGCCATGGAACACTCCCTACAGTTACATTTCAGAACCTCCAATAATCAGGATGAGTATGAGGCAGTATTGGCCGGGCTATCGCAGGCAAAAGATAATGGGGCCAGGAGGATTCACCTTTCCATCGATTCTTAGTTAGTCTCAGCTCAAATCAACGGATCATACAAGGCGAAGGGACCTTTGCTAATTAAGTATCTGGGGAAAGTTAAAGAGGCTATGGCCGACTTTGACGAGGTCATAGTCACCCATATCCCTAGAGGGGAAAATGCGAGGGCGGACATCCTATCCAAACTAGCAAGCACCAAGAACCTGGGAAATAATCGGACTGTTATATAACAAAGTTTGAAGGAACCCACTTGTATCATGGTCATTGCAGCTGCAGAAGATTAGCAGAAGCCTATCTTAAATTATTTGGAAAAGGGAATTAGCCCGGACGATCCCGTGGAGGCAAGGCAGATACTGCGAACCGCGCTAATGTACACGGTGGTCGATGACCAACTGTATCGAAAAGGCCTTCACTCTCCAATGATGAGGTGTTTGAACCCGGAAGAGGCCGAATATGTGCTGTCAGAGATACACGAAGGAATCAACGGCCACCATATGGGAGCAAAGGCGTTAGCTCGAAAAGCCCTCCGAGTTGGATATTATTGGCTGACGATGGTCGCTAATTCCAAAGAGCACATAAGGAAATGCGAAAGCTGCCAAAAAAATGCTCAAATTATTTGGCCACCTCTGGCCGAATTAAAGTATATCACGGCCCCATGGCCATTCTTGAAATAAGGCATGGACCTCCTTGGACCATTCAAGCCAGCCACAGGGCAAATGAAATGGTTGGTGGTGGCGGTGTATTATTTCACTAAGTGGACCGAGGCCGAACCCCTGTCAACCATCTCGGCAGCTCGCATACAAAAATTCTTTGAAAGAAATATTGTCGCAAGATTCGGAATTCCAGCCAAGATCGTCACTAACAACGGTACTCAATTCATTGACTAAGGCTTCCAGAGATTGATGTCCGAGCTAGAAATCAAGCACCATTTCGCTTCGGTAGAACATCCACAATTAAATGGGCAAGCCGAGGTAGCCAACAAAATTATTGTTGATGGGCTTAAAAAGAGGATGACTAACACAGAAAGTAACTGGGTTGAGGAATTGTACCTAGTGCTTTGGGGATACCGAACTAGCGTCCAAACCTCGACCCAAGAAACACCCTTCAGATTGACATATGGATGTGAGGCCATGATCTCGGTCGAAATTGGGTAAACATCATGGAGGAAGGCAAAAGTCATGAAGGAGGGGGAGCACGCTAACGGCAGGCAGTTAGCAGTAGAATTAGATCTCATTGACGAAGTGAGAACCACGGCACATTGCCGGGATCTTGCAACAAAGCAACTGGTTACGGCTAAGTATAATCGCAAGGTTAGACCATGAGTATTTAGCGAAGGAGATTTGGTGCTGCGCAGAGCGGACATCGGGAACAAGAATGCTCGGGACGAAAAACTTGCAGCAAACTGGGAGGGTCCTTACCACATTTCAAACAAGATGGGGCCCGGAACCTATGTCCTTGTGGCCCTGGATGGCACACCCATTAAACGAACATGGAATGCGGACAAGCTAAGGATTTACTACAGTTAAAGACCGAGGTCTACTCGGAGCCCGGATGCAGCGGATGTCGGCGGTGGCTGAGAACCGCTTTTCATTTTCAACGGACGTCAGTGGTGACCGAGAACCGTTTTTATTAAGGATTGTTTTGCTTTTTGGCATTATTTTCCATTTATTTAAAGATTCTTTGTAATTGCAATTATTTCAATCAATAAAAAAGGGTGGTTCACTTCTTGGGCCAACCAAGTTATTGTTTATGAAATTCAATGCAAAAGTAGCCGAGTAAAGGCAAGATAATCAAGAAAACCAAGGTTTTGCGAGCCCAGTTGGCATAAGGTCTGTTTGCAAATCTTGTGAATGTTACGATGCATCAGAACAACTCCCTGGGTTGGTGTGAGATTGCCATAAAAGGTCCTGATCAGGTTGAAATGTTTAGGTTCTTTTTCCAAAAATTAAGACCCGAACATGTGGCAGTTAGCTACCATCTCGGTTAGTTACTTTACATGATAAAGTACTTAGGTGATTGATGGAAATCATCTATTATTTAGAATGCCCGACTATTAATGAACGCACCCCATTTGTTAACGTTGGTTGAATATCCAGCAGATTCTGCGCAATATATCTTGACTTTGGCCAAGTCATAAAATAAGAACCGAGCTTTGTGCACGGATTACATTTCCCTTTATTCATTAACGAGTAAAACAAATGCGAGTTCGGTTTAAAGGATGAAAATAAAAACTGGAAAGTTAGACAAGATGAAAATACTAGAAATACCCGGAAACACCGGGCTGAAATTGTCATTGTATTGATTTTGGGAGCATAGGCCCCAGATTACAAAGAACAAAACAACAATATAACTAAAACCACAAACAAAAATCCTAAGGGAGAACGTATCAAAGTTAGCCTTGGTCAGGCACAGGGGAGCCAGGGGCGATGGAGGCCGGAGCATCTTCCTTAGCAATATCAGCTCGGTTGTCCTCCGTGTGAAGCTTGGACTCTTTGGTCGGTGAGAGCGGTGCATGTACAAACTGCCCATCCACCATCGAAGCTCTGACATCCATAGCATCGAGATTCATTGAGATCTCAGGATTCAGAGCTCAGACCTGCGCTAGGCACTTCTTGAAGGCTTCAGCAGTCGTCTCAACGACCATGACCTCTAGCTTCTCCACCTCAGCAGCAGACGCCGTTAACTCAGCCTTGTAAGTATCGAGATCGGAGTGAGCGAGGTTCAGGTCCTTCGCTACGCCCACGTACTGGCGTTGTAGAGCGTGCAGGGAAGCCTTCAGTGTGTCTTCCCGAGCCTGACAAGTGGTCAATTCGGAGGAGGCCAAATCCTTGTCAGCAAGGGCCTTTGACAGTTCCTTCACTGCCTTTATCTGCGCTTCCTCAACCTCCCTTTGCCGAGCCTCATCATCTTTCCTCTCAGCCCGGGCCTTGGTGAGTTTGGCGATTGCCTTGGAATACTTAAGCTTCACCGCAACATAAGCATCTAGGACCCCGGCCGTCTCCATAAGGTGGTCCTGAAGAGCTTGCAAGTGGTCGAGGTTGGAGTCAGCAAAGGCCTCACCACTGAAATATTTGCTTGGGGGCTTCACGGCGTGCTTGACCTCGTCTGAGACTCCATCAGTCCATACCTCACCTTGCGAATGAAGACGAGACTTGCGAGGGGGAAGAGGAGGGGGGACGCCTTCGGCAGCACCGGTTTCAGGGATAGAGGCCGGACCCTCTTCTGCGGCCGAGGTCGATGAAGTGGTAGCCAACTTCGACCGCTTATGCGGGACAAGATCCATGGAGGCCGGAGGGGATGCAGCTCGCTTCTCGGGCACAGTTCTCTTCGGTGAAGGAGTAGCCACCACCTTCCTTTGCGAAGAGTACTCTCCTTCTTCTTGGCCTTAGCCCGGAGCTTCTCAACCAGTTCCTGGAAGGAAACCTTCCCCATTTTAGGCACTACAAAGAGCATAACAAACATCAGAAACGCTAAAAGGACATAAAACGGGGTTAAAATAGCAAACAACCAACAAAAATCATACTCGGTAGATACAATTCTTCCACCGACTGCTGGATAAAAATCTGAGAATCAATGACATCTTTCTTGACCACATTTTCGGTCAACCAGGGCTATCACGGTCTCGACCTCGACTGGCCCGAAACTATCATCGGAGGATGCAAAAATTTTCTGGTCTTGCTCATAATGAGTTTTAGACCAATATAAAGGAAACAACAACTCCACCGAGGTGAAGTCGACACCGTGGAGAAACCACGGTTTATGACCGGGTTCGGCAATAACTTTGAAAAATGAAACCTTGAAGCCTTTCCAGGTGTCGGTTGCCACATGAAAAAGCTTCTTGTCTGGTTTCCCTCGGAAAGAAACCCAACCCTTCTTTTCCACGGGCTCCTCGGGTGGGCGAGCCCTTTGGATATTGAAAAAATAGAAAAATGCCCCGGTAGTTGGGGTATGATTTAAAAATTGGCAAAGCCGCTCGAAGGTGACGATAAAACCCCAGGAATTGGGATGAAGTTGAGTGGGGGCCAGCTGCAGAACGTTTAAAAGATCTACTTGAAATTTAGTAAATGGAAAACGTATGCCAAGTTTCCTAACAAAATCTCGATAGAAGAAGAAAAAAGAGCGCTCATTCCTTTCCTGGGTAGTGCACACCGGTTCATTGGGATTTGGAAGGGAAAGGGAGCAGTGATCCCGGTCTCCTAATAGGAGCACGACAAGTTGGTTAGATGTTATTGAAGAAAGCCTGGATAGCACCCCGGCTGCAACCCAGTCATATTTTTCTGAAAGATGACGCGGAACACAGGCTGCTGCTGACTCTATAGATCCGGAATCCTCAACAGGACGGGGAGAAGTGGACATACTACCTAGAAAAGGAGAAACAAAAATAAATTAGAAACGAGGAAGATGATACCTGAAGGTGGTAAAGCGGGACGGGTAGGAACGGCTTGAACAACCCGCGGTTGAATATGCCGGCATTGCGAAGCTATTTCAATAGCTTCCCATGTCTGGCCAACCATCATGGATTCAGATATCAGCCAAGAACACTCCTCGCATGGGCGACAGGTCGGGAAAAGGAAATTGGGGCTCCACTTGTTGAGGTAAAGAAGAAGCATGCAGAGGATGACCTTCTCTCCTACTCCTTCCTAAGGGCGACTCTAAAGAAGAAACCCTAGTGGCAACAGTTCCCCGACCTAGATCTATGGGCTCTACAGACTGAAACCGATCTCGAACCCTACCCCTGACCTGACCAGACCGACCCGGTTGACCACTACCGTCACCGCCATAACCCCGAAGCACATTCTCTAGCTTTTGCTCTTCGGTCAAAGGTTTCCCGTACAACCACCAGGCCGTCCTAGGAGGAAGGTGTTTCATAAACTCCTCCTCCTCGGGTGGTAGGTTGCTGGGATGAGGAGAAGGAAGTTCTCCCAAACCCATAAGAAACGAAGGAAGGGAAGAATGAGGGGCGAGTTTGGGAAAAACAAAACAAGAAACTAATGCTGAATCCCAAGGAAAGAGGATCAAAGGAACCAAAAACGTAGGACAATCAAGAACAGTATGGCCAAATAAAATGAAAACAACGAACGAAAACCTGGAACAGGGAAAAACTCAAAAATAGACAAAGAAGTCTACCCAAGAAACAGAGAAAGGAAAGTGCAGTCAAATAACCAAGGGAAGAACGAGGAAAATACCTGGTTTAAAATAAGTTAAGGGAAGAGGAAATGCGCGAGCCATGAAGCTGGAAAGGGAGATTTAGAAAAGATGAACTGGATCTGGTTGCAAATGCCTCTCAAAGAAAGTTCAAGAAAGGGCAGTTTTTAAAATGGGAAAAGAGAGAGGCCGAAGGCTTATAAACAAAACAAGCCGTTGGATGGAAGTCAGGAAACTCAACCGCCAGAAGCCCAAAGGGCCCATACATGGATAATGACATGGACATAAAAAGGCGTGCGCATTTAATGCTGATATTAAACGCACACGAAAACCAAGGGTAGTGGAGCAGTTGTTCCACTCAGAGACCGGCTAGCAAATGTCAAATCAACAGGGGGTAATGATAACACTCATTGCCTCGAAAACAGGCAAGCATTGAATCAACAGATGGGCTAGATGATGATCCCGGCTTACAGCGTTCAGGTTGTCGACCACATAGATGTACCACGGTCATCCAAACCAATGCTGGCCTCCCATGTAATTTCAAACTAGGGGGCAACAAGTCCCGGCCCACGAAAACCGGGATAGAATACCCACAAGCAGGGAGAAAACCCGAGTAGAAATATCAACGTTGTCCGGCATCAATAAAGTAGGAAAAGTCTGAAAAAGCATGGAAGGATTCCGGCCTAAAAATAAAACTTCGAGGTAATGTCCTCTTGGATCAACAAACAAATTCGACCCCCGCTAGTTCATCACGGCAATTCAGAGCCCTAAACAAACAAGCTGGGGGGCAACTGTTACGGACATGCTAAAAATGGGGCTTAGCCCAATGACCAGAAAGCCCAGTCAAATAGCTCCAACCACAATCTTAACTACTCCCTTGAATTTAGGGGCAGTTATCAAGATAGTGGCCAAGATCATAACCACACAGAAGATAATGGGAGTGTATCAAAAAAGGAATATCTTAATCCTTCAAATAATAGAGATATCAAGGCCCATCAAAATAGGGCCCCAGGTATGCTTATAAATAGGGAGAAACCCTAACAAGGTACACACCTTCGAAACCCTAGCTTTTCTATTCACACTGAGCACACATCCCACTCCCTCTGGCTATCGTAAGCCACACAGTATACCCTCGAACTACATGGACTTTGATCCATAATTGTGGTACGTAGGACCCTGGGATTTCACCCCAGGCCAAGTCCAACTCATCTCGTGTTCTACTCCAGAACAATACCATTTTAGCAATTTAAAATCATAAGAGGAAGATAAAATCAATTAGAAGGAATTAGCAACAATTATTGGGCAATTGAAATTGCAATAATTGAGATATTTTAGTAATTTTTGAAATTAGTTAATAATTAATTTTTAAAGGTCATAATTAAAGACCAAATGATATTGATTAGCATACAAGGAGTTGTTAATTATCGAAATTAAATCAGAACTCTTGTCAAATTTTGGTAATCAAGTCTTATAATCCCTAAAACTCGATATTAGCAATAGTAACGAAGGATTTATTAATTCGCCCTTAACAAATAAAAGTGGCAAAAAGTATTAATTGAAGAGTGGGGAGATTATATTAACCCTTAATCTAAATCCGAAATGGGATAATTAGCTTAGAGTATGGGAGAAGATTAGAAGACTTAAGAAGCAAGTTGTTAGACTTAAGAAGCAAGTTGTTAGACTTAAGAAGCAAGTTGTTATTTAATTAGATAAAATTAGATGAGAATCTATAGGAAATAAATCATATCTTGAAATATTGGAACTAAGTATTAAGTATAAGTACGTATTTGAGACCAGTAAATTATGAGCTTTAACTTGGCTATTTCCAATGTTATTTTTGTATACTTTTAGGATTATACCTAAGTATTTCAGGAAGTTAAAAATCTCCATAAATCTAGTCATAAAATTTGGATTACAAAAGTGAAATTAGTTCTTGAATAAAAACACCCACTTACACTTAACTAAATTAGCATTTGAGGTAACTTGAGGATGGAACAAGGTAGCTTGTGAAAGTGGAAGAAATCACCAAGAGGGGGGTGAATTGGGGATTTTAAAAATTCTTTTCAACTCTTAAAAATGAAGCTTAAGAAATGGATAATAAAAGAGTAGAAAAAGAAAAGCTTAGACACAGAATTTATACTGGTTCGGTCTCAACCTTGACCTACCTCCAGTCCCCAGATACCTTCTGGGTGTTTCCACTAATTCAACAGATTTTCAATTACAACAATGAAGACCAGACACAATCCTAATCACCTAGGACTTGCTCCCCCTTACACTTTGTGATTGAACAACCCAACTCACAGGTTCCACAACCTTGAGTTCTCACAAACAAATGCTTTCAAAAATTTACAAACTCTCAAAAGAGTAGATAAGGATAAACACTAAAGAACAGGTTGAAAATAACAATACAGACTCAAATTTCAAAGTATAATCAAGATAGCTTCGTTGTGTGTTTTGCTTTGAGTTTTCACAGCCTCTTATAGACTGAATGGATAAGCTAGCCGTTGCAATTCTTTCTCTAATGTTCAGTTGCAATTCTGGAAAAATGGCAGTAGCATATTTTGCTCTGTTCTTTGAATTCTTAGCTGGAATCTTGGAATTTAGTTGTTGTAGAACGTCTTCCAGATTTTTAGCCATTCCATGATCTTAATTCGACCGTTTGAAGTGATCTTAATGTGTTGCAACGATCTGAACTGAACATCTGGGATAAGGGAGAAGAATCAGCCCTATTCTTGGTTCTTCATTTAATGCACTTATTCTGGATCTTGATCTCACCTTGATCTTGGCTAAACCTTATCTGAAAAACACTCAAAACTTCATCAAGGACATTAGAAACAATAATATCATATCATGAAATAATTTCAGGAAGACCCATTAAGATTTCGCAGATCAACATCATTTGATTTTTTCAAAATTCCCGATGCAAACTCGAGTTTGTTCTTCCAGACTCGAGTTTGGGGTTCATCCAAAAAGCATGTCCGTTGATTAGAGGTCTAAACTTGCAGTCTGTAAAAGCTAACTCGAGTTTGACTTTTACAGAGAGAACTATCGGGCTTTGGACTTGGCATGGAATTTTGGTCCTGCTCCTAGACTCGAGTCAATTAGTGACTGACTCGAGTTTGGGTCTATGTTTGAAGAACAAGCCTAAGTTCGTGATTTTCCAGACTGGAGTTTAGGAGATAGACTGGAGTTTTGGAAAGATGGTAGGAATTCGAGTGTTTCTCTATTTGTCCTAAACTCGAGTTTACAATGACAGACTCGAGTTTATGTTTGAGCTGAAACTATTCAAATCTTTCTGTTTGGTCTAGACTGGAGTTTAGGAATCCAGACTCGAGTTTGGCTTGCTTGGAATTCTGAGTGCTCTCTGTATCTTCCAGACTTCAGGTTTGGTTTTGCAAACTGGAGTTTGGCTTGTTGTGAAAATTTCTGATTGCTCTCTGTAACTCCTCAAACTCGAGTTTACATACCTAAACTCGAGTTTGCCTTTGACAGTGAGATTTTCATATTGCCAAAAACAAACTTCATATCAAGTTTACAATTGCTAGTTATCATCAAAACACATTGAGAACTAACGTGTAGTTGATTCTGCAACAGAAGCTGAGTATATAGCAGCATCGGATACAACTAAGGAAGCCGTTTGGATTAGAAAGTTCATTACTAAACTAGGGGTGGTTCCTACCATCTCAAATCCAATAGACATGTTCTGTGACAATAGCGGGGCTATTGCGCAGGCCAAGGAGCCTAGGTCACATCAAAGGACCAAGCATATACTCAGGCGCTTTCATCTTATAAGAGAAATCAATGATAAAGGTGACATAAAGATATGTAAAGTACCAGGAGAAGACAATGTTGCTGATCCTCTTATTAAGCCGCTTGCACAGATAATACATGAACGTCATGTGAGGACAATGAAAATTAGGGAAATTAATGATTGTACCTAGTGCAAGTGAGAGTATTTTTGTTGGAAAGGCTAATCATTGTACTTTAAACATTATTGTTATTTAAAGTATTCTCTTTTAGTTATCATTTCATTTGCATGTTTATATTGATAACTGTATCCTTGGATATATCTTATAGATTATCGTAAATGTCCTTGGTCAGTCATCTATGTGGGAGTGAAGATGAGATAAGACCAATATGACTTTGATGAGGTATGGAGATACGAATCAAAGTCATGGGCACTTGTAAGAGTACAAGGTGCTGGACCGACCCACTATGAGAAAGCTGCATGGATTTAGTCATAAGCTTATCTCATGTATAACCGTGTCACAACGCCCTATGACCTAAGATCATCATGGATTCCTACATGATGAGTTACTGATTTTTGACTTAGTCAAAAGTCACCTTTGACCGGGTGATGATAAAGGCTTGGATCGGGATCAGTGATTTTCATGCAGAGGAATGAGAGTGGTCAAGATAGAATTTGTCCTTCATATTTGTAGAGAGATAATACTGGGCCCCTCGATGAGTGAATCTAAGAAATGTATGGCCATACTATGATGGAAATGAGTTTCTATTTCAATTATTAGACTACTCAAGAATTGAGAAAGTAATGATCAAGAAAAGGAAGTTGACATTATCCATGCCTCATCCTTGACCAAATTATCGCGTGACAAAAGGGATGTGACATGGTTGTATGATAGGTTGTATAGAAAATTGATCCTCACGTGAATTGAGTAGTCGCAATGTCTTGCTAGAGGCCGCTTGCAACTTGTGGGCTAGTACAGTATTGGTCCACTGCCAATCTCATGTGAGCCTACAGGGTCGCACACAAGAATAGCCTAACACGAGCTATAATGTCCAGATTCATTGAATCTAAGATATGTCTAAGATTCAATGAATACAACGTTTTATCTAGGAAGGATATATATATAATAATTGCACCTAATGCAAGTGGGAGTCTGTTGGAAATTATGCCCTATGGGCTAATCTTTAAATAACTTCCATATTTGATTTATGAAGATAAATCAAAGATTTGATTTATAAAGATAAATCAAATCAGCTGGCTTTTAATTTGCATTAAATAAATTGATTGGATTGAATCAATTAGACATATTTAATTTCCAATTCAATTTCAAAATTAATAAGATTGATTTTGAATATTTAATGCGGCCCATTAGGATTATAAATACCCTTAGGTTGTAAGTAATTTGATTACACACACAAGAGAATTCAAGAGCCACAAAAAGAACCCTAGAAGAGAGACGTGAGACAAAAGCTTGAAGGCGCTAGCACACTGCCGTTCATGTTGGAGTATTGTTCGGTGTGGATATCGGTAGAGGGAGTGGATTCCTAGAGTCGGCTCCTAGAGATTGATCAACCAAGAAGGTGTTAGCCCACGAGTTCGCAAAGCATGCACACGAGTTCGCATAGGTACACGGTTTCTAATTACTAACCCGATTTAAACACTGTTGATAGATCCTCTTCTTGGGATTCGTAATTTATTGGATAAATTTAATTCCGCTGCGTGTACGAATCCCAACAACTTCTTCGTTTTTCTTTTCACCATACAAAATGCTCCCACTTCTTTGATTTTCTTTAATTCTTCATACATGATGTATTTTTTAATTTTTCCTTATTTATAAATCAAACTTTAAAAAATAAAATGGATTACATGTAAACTTGTCAACTTAACATATTTAGTCAACTAACAATCAAAATCAACTTAAATAACGATTGGGGATATATCACTACAATTTGAAAACATTCGGATGGGGCGACATTAAACTCAAAAAAAATTCTAGGACAATATTACTCAAGCACAACAACATCCGAAGAAAAATTAAACCTTAATTTCCCTCAAATACAAAGGACAAATGGTAAATTTTTAATAATTTTGCTTTATACACAAAGACTGAAAATTAAATATTCAATGTCTTGTTAATGGACAAAAGTCTTAACCATTCAAACTAATCGAAGTCGGTAATAATAAGAATAATTTACTCACTAATTATTAATAATAGACCCCTAAATTGGCTGATATGTCAATATTATTAACTATGTGCAATACTAAAAGACCCTCCTATCATTAAACAAGTATTGTGTACTTCAGTACTTCATCTTTCTCGATCCATCTGAATCTGCTAATAGATCTTCTCTTGATTTATAGCAAAGCTTCAATTTCCATTTTCCTATCAGGCGGAGAAGAAAATGACACGTACTTTGTCTTTAATGAACTTGAATATGTTAATAATGGTTTATTTTATTTATAACCAATGTCGAGTACAATACGATAAATCAAAACACACTATATCTTACACATAGATTAATTTGAAAAACTTGCAAAAGTATCTTACCAATATCTGAATAGATACTGGCAGTTAATTAAAAATGGAACGTGTCTTGAAATTTCATACCCAACTTAATTACATTAGAAAATTAATATGAACAATCACACATTCAAGAAATTGAGTGAAGATGACAAAGGAGAAGGAAATATTGAAAAGACACATCTTTACCTCAATTTCAACTAATTAGCCTTAAATGAATTAAGAATGTATTGTCAATTCAACCCCCTCGAAGTTGATAACTAGAACCATGTTACTAACTTTCTTCTAAAATAAATAAATAAAAGAAGTTGAGATGAACTTTGAGAATGTACTCCCTATTGTACTTAATATAAGATAATTTTGGGGAGTTAATCTTAGTTCTAAATATAAGAGACAGTTTTTATATTTGTCATTTTTTCCCCTAATTTGCCCTTATTGATTTTCCCTCAACAATAGTTAAGGAGGGGGGAAGGAATGAGGAAATTAATGAAGATGATATGATTTTTTATAAAATATATGTCATATTAACTAACTTACACTATTAGAAAATAGGGATTTAACGTTGACAATTAACATCCGTTTAAAAAAAATAGTTGTAAAAAAAAGGTGGTGGCAATGTTATAATTTTAATCTAAGATACAACAAATGTTTTAATAAAAATAGTCACTGTATCTCTAGAAAGGTCCACACACCATTTAATTTTGAGAAACAACGACTATTTTATTGCAAACAATTGTTGATAAAAATAGCCATAGCCCAGTTGGCTAAAGTGTTGGAGAGTTATTATTAGGTTGAGAGTTCAAAGCCTCATCATGCCAATTAATTAATTGTTTTATTGTTTTGAAATACAACGATGGTTTATAGAAAATAGTCGTTGAATCCTTTAACAAATGTGTTGTTGGCATTGTTGGCTAGAATGTTTGTTTCATTATGCTGAAGTTGTGTAACACCTGCCTTAATTTCACTTTTAAATACGTAAATACGTACTCAAAAGCATACCTCAATTTTACAAAATCACTATTCACGTATACGATACTATTCATCTATACGGTACTATTCATGTTTACGTACACATATCAAAGTATACGCAACAGTGAGTATGTATAAGCGTATGGACGATGAGTAACTGATAACATAATCCCAATATATGGTGGTTTAAAACATGTACACATAATTCACACTAACAATCCAGAAATACTGTAGAGAGTGTTAATTAATACAGTCATCCCAAAAGTAGTTTAAATAACTAATAAACAAACCACACTTATATATAAAACCCATTTATTCAAATCCCTATCCTTGGGGTCTTCTTCATCTATTGTATCCATATCACCTTACTTCCTGATCCAGAACTTTTCCTTGTCTCCTTAGGTGTTTCTGGGATCCAGTGATCAGATGTATCCCAGGGTAACAGTTAATCTCATATTCAAAGTGCAAAATTATACATGGCAAATACTTCATATATTGCAGAAAATTATAAACATTTAATAAAACACACCGCAATCAGAATACATAGCATAAAGCAAATGCAACATCATGGCGAAAGTACATAAAAGTACTGGATAAACAGGCATGCAACATTATTATATAAAAACAATAATACTCAGCCAAATAAATAAAATGCATGGCACGGACATACAAATCCAGCCACGAGTCCACAAATACATGAACATATAAAACATATATAAGAACACAAGGAATCGGAGATTAAGTTACCAACCTCAACTTTTGCAAATATTTATAAAATTCCCAACGTAAGAACTCGAATTTCCTTCAATATCCTAATGTAGAATCATCATAGGTATCAATTTCCTTTTGTTTAATAAGGTATTGCAATAAATATCATTGCTTCATTATTTTAACACAATACTTATGATTTAATAGAATTTCCACTGACTTTGAAAATTCATAATTAATTGCTCAAAACTCAATATTGTGCTTCCAAGACCTAAATATCCTTTAATATATCTATTTTCATATTAACATAAAAAAAAAATCCTTAAAATCACCAAAATTCCTTTTGATTCCACCACTTCTTAATTAACCAAAATAATATATAGAAAATGATAAATATCATCTTCAAAATAATATAAGACAAGTTAAATCCTTTACTTACTTGTCTTGATCCTTTGAACTTAGCAACTTCTTCTTGCTTCTGCCTCTTAAAACCCTCAGCCTTCACTCTCAAAATACCATAAGAAAATGTCTCTCTCTCACTCTCTGCGCTCTCTCTTCAGTTCGACAGAAGTGAATGAATGAGAAGGCTTATCCTTGAATATATAAGTCTCAAAGATACTGCTTGGCCCGTGAAAGAAAATGATATGCATATGGAAATCAAGAGTGATTCATGCATCACTTTTATTTTTCTTGTTTGCATTCGGAAAATAGAAAACATAAGTGGGGAGTGGTTGGGAGTAGGTGGGAGTAGTTGGGTAAAGGAAGAAAAAGAAAAAGTGGATGAGGAAAAAGGAAGAAAAAAACAAACGCATGTTACAAGTTGAGAGTTTGAACCTCTCTCATCGTATTTTTTTTTAAAATTTATTTCTAGTTATAACGATTGGTTTTCGAAACCTATCATGGTAACTCGACTTTGAACGACTGCTGTTATGGAACCAGTCGTTGAAAGGTTACCCCTCTCATGCCAGTTGTTGTAATTCAAATTTCAATGACTAGTTTTATGAAACCGGTTGTTTAAATGTGAATATTTCAATTTTTCCCTTCTTCACTTTGTTACCGCGCCTCCCACTCTTCCTCCAATATCTGAACTTTATTCGAGCCCTAAGCTTTTTATGGTTCTCTAACTTTGTGTCCTTCAGCTACATTCCCTCCTCCTCCTCCTCCTCCTCCTCTATTGCGCCCTCGTCTAAGCTTGTTTTGCTTCTCTAACCCTGTGTTTCCACCTACAGTCAATCCTCCTCCTCCTTCGTTGTGCCCAAAGCTTGTTCTGTTTCTTGAACTATGTGTCCTCCAACTATAGTCCCTCTGTAACATCCCAATTTTCAAAAGCGGAAATTTTTTTTTTTTCATTCAAAGTCATTTCAAATCATCAGAGTAGACCATTTGAGCGGAAGAGTATCTGATATACATATTCAAAATGCCATAAGTCTGGTTGGATACAATAGCGGTATAGAAACCACGTGGTTTAAAGTGAAGAAAGGCAATAATAGGAAGGCTTCTGCCGGAACATCAAAGGAAATCTTTAGCCGGGTCTTCTAGACGACATGCTTGCGCTTCCCCTTGTCCTCCGTCCTTGGTTCTCCTGACCTTGACGCTATGTTAAGAGCTGAGGTCCCATACATATGGACCCTAGGTAACGGTTAACCTCATGTTTACATACACAATATATAGACAACTCATACCACAACACCAAACCGCATACTCAAGCAAACTATCATAACCAATGCATATGTATCGCTCCCAGCATGCGACCATATCGCTCCCAGCATACAGACATATCGCTCCCAACATATGAACATATCGCTCCCAGCATTACAGATACTTTCTAACCTTTATATGCACACATACCACATATATGCATAACATAAACATCAGAGTTAGTGTTACAGTATGCGAACGTACCTTCGTTGACGTTATACGGTATTTCTGGCGGAATACGGTGCGACAGTTGGTCAGAACGTATTCAAGGATATCCTATAAGGATAATATCACATGTATTCAATTACTAATATCATAATAGTCATTTTAATCACAAATGACCATTTTACCCCTAACCTCTGAAATCGGCGAAATTTTGCCAGAACTTCGTTACTTTGACTCTAATCTTCCAGAATTTAACATATCTCTTACTCCAACATATTTTCCAAAATAAATATCATATCTATCCTAAAACATGATATCTAAAATATACTGGGAGATTAAAGATCAAAACAACATCTATCCTAAAACTCTAAGAACTACCGAACTAAAGACTAAGGACTGAAGAACTTACTCGGAACTCTGCTACAACTTTCTCCAGAGCTCTTCCTTCCTTCTCTACTCTAGAATTTCGAAATTTGCAAGAGGAATTGGTGAGAAAATGAAGGAGAATGGAAGGCTATTTATAGAAAAAGGCAATGACAATTTGGTAATTCCTTTGAACTTTGTCTGATCAGTTTCTGGCCATTAGATTGCACTTCTTGGAGGTGGCAAGATCTTGGCCTTACACCTCTCAAGGATGATGTCATCCCTGCTGCATCATCAAGTCTTATGTCATCTTGCTTTATCAGGTAAAATTCCTGGTTCGGTATTCTGATCGCGAAATTTCGTAAAATCTTAAAATTCCGGGAACAAGACGCTGAAGGTCTTTTCTTCCTCTTTGAGAATACTGGATTCTCCTAATCTTATATTCTCATTGCGGACATTCCGTTGCCTGCCGAAAATCCTCGGTAATTGCTACCGAGTAGTGAAATAACGTTGGCCGGTGCCAACTTCGAGGCAAAAATTCACTGATTAATATTATACTCTGGTTTTTCCCAACTTGTCCCCAGATTCTCGCATCTGAATTATTTTCTATCGGTTCTCATTTCCATTATTTGTTTACTCCTTATTATTATAACATTATCTATTTAACACATGCTTAAATTTATATTATTATTATATGATAAAAATCAAACTTCATCCTTATCTCCCCCCCTAAATTCGGCCAACACACAAATATACATATTATATATATATATATATATTTTTACTCAATTATCTTGCACTTATTTTCCCCAAAATTTTCCTATTGGTCCATAACTAATTACTTGGATTTAGGCTTTCATAAATTCTTGAAAAATCCTAAGCCATTGACCTTTGCTTTTTAAGACTACATCTTAACCATTATTATTTATTTAATTAACCCAAAAATAATTACTTATATTCACTTCATTTTTCATGTTTCCTAAATTTCTATAATCTTATAAAATTCCTGAAAATTTCTTAATTAATCCCTTAATAATTTCTAATAATTTTCTTAATTAAAACTAATTATTTTCTCACAACAATTTTACTGACATTGGTAATTTATGCGCCATGCATAATATTAAAAATCATGAGGCAACTTATGTTCCCCAAAATAATATCAAATTTTAACTCATTATCTTCCAAGGAAAATAATCCCATAAATTACCTAAATTAGAGACAACATACTTTCTAATTTTTAATAAATATTTAGTTTCCTCTTAGGATTTTATCATAATTTTTTCAGGGTATTTAATAACCCATAAATATTTTAGGGACCTATTTGCATATTATTTAATCTTAGGACAAATTGTCCTAATAATAAGATAAATTCAATACAAGGTGTTTGAGACCTCATATTCACCTATTTCCAATAGGTATTATTTATTAAATTATAATACTTATCCTAAGTAGGATTTTTAGGGTATTACACCCTCCTCCTCCTCCATCACACCCTCGCTTCTACTACACTAATTGCAAAAAGGCTCTCTCTTTCTCTTCCTGATGCTTATTTTCATTTTCATTTCACTTGGATCCTATTTATGAAAAAGAAATTTCATTAGAGCATATTATGTGGAGCTTCATGATTGAAAATTTTCGAAGGTTATGCAAAATGGGGTTTCATTCTTATAACTAGTTTGAACGGAATATCTGGACAACTTGGTTTTTTTTCCTCGTGGAAGTTTTTAGTAATCATTTTGCTCATATGGGACCGTATAGTAATTATTCCTTTAATAGAAATTAAAAGACTGTAGATATTTTTTTGTTTCTTAAAATACTGTAGATATTTTAAGATACCTTAGATTTAGTCACACGTTGCAAATTGATCTGTTAAAGTGATGTTGGTTTTCTTCATTATTTGTTCTATACTAATCTTGATTCTAATGGGATAGAAATTTTGTTAGCTTTATTTGCCTCGTGATATATGAATGAGAAGTACTTAATTTAACTTTAGTCAGTTTATTTTGATATGTAGTTTGAACACTTAGTGTATATTATCCCCGGTAATGTAGATCCTTCATTTGGTAAGATTGTCTTTATATATTGATCTTACATTTATTGCTGTAGTAGCTTACTGTTCCTAATTATACACCTATAGAAGTAATTTTAAAGTAGTATATTTATCTTTTACCATCCTTTGCTATATATTCTTGAGTAGAGAATATTCATTGACTTATATGATGGAAACGTGCTGTGGATTGATTGATTCCGTTAAGAATATAGTCGTCATATCAAATGCAAAGTTTTATAGTTCTCGTTAGTTTTACTTGTTAGGTTTTTGGGAGAAATATCACACGATATGTAAAGATGTAATAGAACTTATCTAAGTAAATACGCAAACTCATATTACTGTTGCTAATTTTTTTGGAAGTATGTAGTTGCCAATAGGGGTGGTGCTCGGAATTGCAATTAGGGGAGCAAAAATTATAGAATAGAACTCAGATGTTTATCAAATTATATTTCAATCCTATAAACATTTAAATATTCTTAGTTTAGTCCCTCCACATAATTTTACATGAAAGGACTAAAGTGAAAATCATGAAATTTTTGTGAGATTAAAAGATAATTTTCTAAACATTTGAGTTTGTTTCTGTAATTTGAGGGGGCCATCCCTAGCCCCTAATTCTGCCTCTGGTTGCCAATAAATAAATCTGTAGAATATATTTCTCATGGGGCCAAAACCTAAAATATATCAAGATCCTAAATCTGAAATATAAAAGACTGGATATCTAACTCTCAACTCTCCAATAACCTGTTGACAAAAAAAAAAAAATAAAAAAAAATAAAACTCTCCAATAACCTAAGATAAATTTCTATACAAGGTGCGTCTGTAACTCTCAAGTCTCAACTCTTTAATATCCTAATAAGCAAAGTAAATAGGGAGAATCTCCAATCTCCAATTGAATAAAAATAATGTTTATCTCTCAATCATATCTTACATTATTGCCCATGCCTATTTAATTATTTATAAAGCCGAAACACTTTAGAATTAAGCAAATAAAATCTAGATAATCCCTAAGATCATGGAAACTGACCCCCTAGTCAAGAATTAGAAGAGTAGTGTCGCTTTTAGGCACATGTGGTTCCAAATTAACATATGCCTTTTTTATGTTACCATTATTATATTGATAAATAAATCACCTCGTTGGAACTTTATAAATAGGGTTAAAGGTCTATTTTGCCTTGGAAGTTTTCACTGAGGGATAAATATAATGACATTTTTGTTGTAATTTGTTATTGTGCTTCACATACCCCATATTAATGACAATTGGTTTAAGCTTGCGTTTTGTTGAATTTGGATTAGGTGGTAATAAAATGGATTATGGTTGGATGAATGCATTGAAAACTAGTGAAGAATATAAGAATGGGGTGGGAGTGTTTATTGAATTTACTAAAATAAATGTGCCTTGTAAAAATGGGAATTATTTTTGTTCTTGTGTAAAGTGTTTAAAAGAGATTCAACGGGATGTAAATGACATAAGAGATCACTTACTTTGTGATGGAATAAATCTTAGGTATACAAGGTGGATATGGCATGGTGAGGAAGTGATTGCCTGTGCATGTAACATCCCGTTTTCATAAACGTTTCCATACAGAGCTGAGAAAGTTGAAAATATTTTTCATAAACAAAGAGTAACTGAATAACATTGTATGTAATGTATCTAACTAAGCTTTTACTAATACAGTCATCCATGTCTAATACTTCTAACATAAGTATCCCAAAAAGATAATGCCTCCACAGGGTCCTCACAGCGGCTTCTTACCCTTGTCCTCGCTCCTGACTCTCTGGGATCCTGAAGCTATGGCAGGGGCTGAGGTTCAATTCCCATTAAACCTCAGGTAACGGTTAACCTCATGCTTATGTAAACAGTATATGACAGTTATCACAGATATACAACATACTCACGGTTTCAAAACATATATCCACATGTAAGGCAATAACATAACACAGCCACTGCAATATGTATGTTACCCCAGTTTGCACATAACCAGTGCCACGATGGCCCATCGTGTCCTCAGCGCTAGGAAAACTCAACGGTGTTATCAAGACTATAACCCGTATACAATTCAACATTCATGAGCAAATTTTCAAAACAGAGTATTATCATGTGAAAACAACTATCATATATAACCAAACCATAAGCATAAGTGTTAATGTTACAATACGCGTCTGTACCTGAGTTTAACGGGTCGTTGGGTACGTTTGTTGACGGTACACGTGCTCAGTCTATCCTAAAAGGGTGATATTGTCTCAATTACTTCTCAAGCAATATTTCAAGAGATACCTTGGTCATACTTGACATTTTTACCCTTGAAGGATAAATTTTCATTTATTTCCACATAATTTTCGGAAAAAACGCTGATGCAGAATTTCTGGGCAGAATTTCGCCTAACTTTGAAAAATCATAACTAATTCCAGAAAAATCGAAAAGAGGATCCGTAAAATTTTCCAGAATCCTTGAGATGTATACTTTGAAGGAAAAATACTGGAACTTACCCAGAACTCATGGATAATTCCCAGTTTCCATAATTCAAACTACTGCCCAGAATTTCGCTCAGAAAATGTAGCTTAACTTCTGGGATTTTAATCTTTTTGCACAGAACTTCAATTGACACACTCTTTATATATTTGGAAAGCCCTAAATGTCTACTTTCATCATGAATTTTCCCAGAATTTTAGAGCCTCATCTTCATCATAAAATACTAGCATTTTTACTACTGACTCCAGAAATTCCTATTTGCTGAAATTTCGTCAGAACTTCGCTATTTTGATCATAATCTTCCAAAAACTTTGTTATAACTTCTTCTTCATCAAATTTTCGAAATAAAGCTATTGGAAACTATAAAAACATGAAAATAAAACTGGAATTGGAAGTTTGATGATCAAAATAACATTTCTAGCATTTCTACTTCATAAACTAAGAACTTAAACTTGAAAGCTAAGTACTCTCTTACATCTTGAAGACCACTTGCCTTCTATTTCCAGCAGCTCATCACTCTCCCTTTCTTCCTATATTTCGGCCAAGGCTAGGAGATTTGGTGTGGAGAATGTGCTAACTAAGGTCCTCTATTTATAGGCCAAGGGGGGTTAAACATCTAACACTTCTTCCTTAACCATGGCTCTTGGATCTTTGCTTGGAGAGAAAGAAATGATCCTCTATTTCCTCTTGAAGACCACTTGCCTTCTATTTCCAGCAGCTCCTCACTCTCCCTTTCTTCCTATATTTTGGCCAAGGCTAGGAGATTTGGTGTGAAGAATGTGCTAACTAAGGTCCTCTATTTATAGGCCAAGGGGGGTTAAACATCTAACACTTCTTCCTTAACCATGGCTCTTGGATCTTTGCTTGGAGAGAAAGAAATGATCCAAGCCTTCCACCTCCTCCTCCTCCTTCTTGGCCGTCCCCCCCCCCCTCTCCTTCTAGAAGTAATTTGCTTTGTCCCCAAGAAAGACTCCTTCTTCATTAAGTTAACCCAATTAATCCCAAATCCTAATTTAGTTAGGTGTAAGTTGGTGTTTAAATTCAAAATCCAATTTCACTTTTGGAATCCTAATTTTATGATTAGATTTATGGTGATTTTTAATTCCTAAAATGCTTAAGTATGAATCTTAAAAGTAACCGAAAATATCTTTGGAAATAGCCAAGTTGAAGCTCATAATTCCCTGATTCTAAATATGTATTTATCTTGGACATTTAACTTCAATATCACAAATTATGATTTAATTTCTATAGGTTTTCTCCTAACTCTACTTAATTAAATTTTTCCTTGGTCACCAAGACAAGCTAAGCTTCCTCTTCACACCTCTCTAATTGACTAGTTTCTTTTTTTTTTTTCCTTCTCTTTTCCTTCTAGAACTCGTCCTCCCCCCCTTAATTTTATTTATATAATTTTGTTTTTAATATTCTCATATGTCCAAGAGGAAAATTCCCTTATTGGTTCCTTTAGATTTTAGGATTTAGAGTTAATATCATTGTATAATTTATTTATTCTTACTTAGAGAAATTTTGTTTCATGAAGTTAAATTAGGAATAAATGAGTTAAGTCCTAATTTAATCCCTAAAATATTGTTTTATATATCAACAAGCTAAATTAATTTTTATACTCCTAAATTCTAAGAAAAATTCCCTATAAGCAAAAATAAATACAATACAAAAAAAAATTGAGACCCCATATTCACCTATTTGAAATAGGTATTATCTATGGAAATATAATATTTAAGATAAATATTTTTATTTTTATTATTTTTTTTCGGGTATTATAGTGCATCCTATGAGAAGGAATTTTTGGATGTTGTAGATGAAAATAGAATTGAGAAAATGATTCTCTTAGTATGTAAGTGTTCTAGAGACAATCTGTATTATCAGATGAACACTTTGTACTATTTAGTATTTCATGATTTGTATATTTGAACACATTTTATCTTTCTAATATTTATGTCTCCCCTATATTTTAGGCTAATATATGATTAAAGATAAAGGCCCTAGGAATAGAACATGTGTTCACTCGAGGATCTATGATAGAGATCATGATTATGAGGACTTGAGGATACTATATGTCTTTTGCTTGAAACTCTCTCCTAGTCTTGAATCACCAAGAACGAGCATTGGTGATTTCAATAAGACTAGTATGACATCATCTACTTGTATGGAGATACAAGGTAGGGACCTTATGGAATGCAGGCATGGTGATGCCTTAGCTGATGTTGTGAGTGGATTTGTTAGATAACAAATAGTACTGAAATGAGCCGCTGAGAGACTCCACAAGGTTTCATTGTAGAGAGTATTATTGGATTTGTAATGTCTCTTATCGTTTGATAGTTTGAATTATCCTTGACTTGAGGATGTTATCAAACACTATATCCTAGGGTTATGTTTTGATTGTACAACTCTATCTATCAAAAATATGAGGAGAATAATGTACTCTTGGGTATGGTTGGAATGCTTGAGTATAGATAAACATGCTGAAAGGACTCATAGTTCCCTACAAGGAATTAGTCGTTCATAAAATCGGTAAGGTTTGGATGATTTCTTGTTGACTTGGGAATCTATGCATAGTAAACGATCAAGAAGATTCATGATTCGTCTTAGAGTTAATAGAAGAAGATTTCTATTTATGTGAAAAAACTATATTTAGTCAATCAAGAGAGATGATACTCTATCTTTGCTCTCGACTAAATGTGAATGACAATGCGAGGGATGATGCCAACATTGTATCTAAATTATAAAGGTAGATCACTTGATCAACTCGATTAGTTTTGGAGCCGTAGAGCATTGCTAGTGTCTTATGTGACCATTAGATAAATTTGGCCTATTAAATGAGTTTAATTGGTCCAAATTTATTTATGTCAGTGACTAATTGGGTCTAATGAGTCACACACTAAGGTTGTTCTTGATTGTTATATTTAGCAACTTTTGGCCAATAATTATTATTGAACTTTGTCAAGACTATAGGTGTTATTGGGTTAGAATGGGACTCCAAGCCCAAATATAAATGACGTCATATTTGGATAATTGGTGAGAAATTAGTTTTTCTACTAATAGACTCAAATACGTTAGAAGGCCCAATGGGGTCTTGGGTCAATTTGAATTTGGAATTTAAATATTGAACTTAAAATAGTAATTTAAGTTCATATTTTAAATTGAAGGGGTTAGGTGACAAAGGATAATTGTGAATTATCCAAAATAATATTCAATAAAGATTAGATAAAAGATCCAATAAAGATTGGATAGATATCTAATAAAGATTGAATAGGTATCAAATAAAGATTGGATAAAGATCCAATAAAGTTTGGATAGATATCTTATAAAGATTAGATAGAGATTGAGCATTTATAGTTGGATTGTGCCTTTCTTTTAAACACTAAAATTAGGGTTAAACCCTAATTTAGGCGGCTGATTTTTAAGCACCATTTTTTTGGACAGTTTTCTAGAATGAAAACGCACACACACGATTGTTCAAAAGGTCTTGCGTTATTGTTCCAGAAAAAAAAGGCGCCATCTCCAATATTTCAATCTCGTGACTCATAATCTCAAGACATCATCATCTTCTTGAGAAAAGAATATCTAAATAATTGAAGCCTCCGCCTTGCAAGTGCCTTGCAAGCATCCTAGGAGAAGGAGGACTCAAGGAGAAGGTATTCTCATTGCAATCAAGAAGCAACTATATGGATCAACATTAGAGGACGTTATATACTTTGAGGTCTTCAAGTGATCAAAAGGTAATCCTAAAACCCCAACAATTGTTTTAATGAGCTCATCCTTTATATAGCTCATAAGGACCATACGGGGTTTCGGGTTCCACAATGATTAACAAAGATTCCTAATTTTTCACATCCTAATTTTCTTTATCATTTAGTTATGAGTTCTCACGAGCATCATAAAGAGTTATGGGTTCTCATGAATACCGTAAAAAGTTACGAGTTATAACTTATGAGTGATGTAAAAGAGTTATGGGTTCATCAATGGTAAAGAAAACCAATTTGAGATAACTTATGAGTACCGTAAAAATGGGTTCTCATAAATACCATAAATAGTTACGGGTTACAATTCATAAGTGATAGAAAAATTTCATGTGATAATAAAGATTAACATTTTTGTTATTTAACCTTATGAGCAATTGCTTGAATGATAGGAAACACCCCAAAATTAACCAACAAATTCATGATGTTGAGGGTAGAATTTTTTGCACAATCACATGTATATGACATCATGCAGAGTTATGCTGATACACCTTTATACCATGGGTGTACTAAGTATACACGTTTGTTAGGTATTTTACATTTAGTCAACTTAAAGGCAACTTGTGATCAATGTCGTGAAGAGGTATCACAAGCGCACTTGTATATTTTGACTAATATGGAATAAGTTCGGCTGTACTTAGATGAACATAGAAAGAGTTTAAAGCATATATATCTAAGAAAAAATGACATGCAAATAGTTAATGAGCAAAACAAGACACTCATATAGTGGTTCAAGGAAAATGTTTCACATAACACCAGTGTGCTTGGGACAATCAAATTGTTAGTTTGGGGCCTTCTTTTGAAGTCGTCACTTAGAGCAGATATGATATAAATAGGTATTCTTTTTTTTTTTTCGCAAAAGCCCAGGATGATGGAAGTACTATGCAAAATAGTATGGTGGCGGTGGTAGGTGAATTAATGCACTTTTCTAGTTTGAAAGATAAAAATCCCATATTGGCATCCATGACCTATTATGGAGTTATCAAATACATATTGGAGATCATAAAGACAAAGTTGAGAGTTTCTTTATTCAAATGTCAATGGGTGAAAAATAATGTTGTGCAAAAAGATCAATTTGGATTTACTTCATTTGATCTTCATAGAGTTGGTGATAAAGACTAGCCATTTATTCTAGCAAGCTAGATGAAACAAGTGTTTTATGTCACTAATCTTGAGAATTAAAAATTGTTCTTGTACTATAAAGTAAAAAAAACAAGAGGATGATTATCTAATTTTGAATTTTGATGACACACGACCTTCCACTACAAATCCACCTATAAAAAGTGAAGTAGAATTTGTAGATGATGAAGACTATGCAACTGTAAATGATACATGTGAAGGAATATGGATAAACACATAAAGTAAGATTTTAAGGAATAAAATATGACTATATGATTTTTTTTTAACATTTTAAGGAATAAAATAGGGCTGTGTGATTTGCTTACATTTTAGTTTGTTTATTTCTTTCATTTAATTGCAATTTAATTATTTATGCTATATAACCTTGAATTTTTAGTAGGAACATGGTTACCTTAGTTGAAGGGAACGGTGGTATGGGGAACTCATGTTCTTAACAGGTCTGGTTCCTCACCTGTTAGGAAGAAGGCTAAAGGAAGCACAAAGCTTCGACCGTTGGTTGCACGTCGTGAGGATCAATGGGGGAAGGTGCATGTCGACTTCAATGTTGATTGGAATCCAATTGGGCAGAGGAAGACAAATTCATTAGTTATATTGGCTATTTGAGTCGAAACAACATTGGCATTCTATGGCCCAATTAGAAGGAAGTTCTAACAAACATGAAGAGGATGATTTTGGAACAACTTTTGGTATATAACTTTATATCTTCATTTTTATCTTCATTTCTTTTGGTTAATATCTAACCATGTGATGTTTTTCTTTGTAACAAAAATACAATGTCCCCACACTTGGCAGATGTACAAGCATTGGATGGGGGAAGTTCGTGAGAGGTGGAAATACTTCAAGTATAACCTCACACGCCAGTACATCCGAGGGTCTAAGAGAGATCAGAACTCTTGTCAAGATTATCCTTTTATTTTTATAAAAGACTAGAGATTGTTTGTGGCATCATAGGAGGATCCCAATTTTCAAGTATAATCTGTTAATCATAGTACGTATGCTATATTTTATTTCAATTTATTTGACCCCACTAAGTCAATTTTCTTTATTATCTATTCATACGAATTAAGTAGAGCATTAAGTCAAGAAAATAAAGAGAGGAGGACAAAAAATCAATATAATCATTGCATGTCTCTTGAGGGTTATTTGAAGCTTGAAAAGAAGAAAAATAGAGGAATCAGTAAAATCAGATCCTAGCATTGTCATGCAAACACTACCTATGCCCCCACATCACAAAAATAAAAGGAAGTAAGGTTGAAGGCAGGAAAATTCATGAAGCCGGTCGTTGAAGAAGTCATTGTAAAGATTGTGAGTAGTTGATATAGGTTTTATTTAAGTGTGTTTTAGTTTCCTTAAAAATTATGCAACTAATTTATATTCCTTAACTTTGTTACATGATGAACTTGAACATGAAGTCAATAAGGTTCCTTCACTTCAACTAGAAGGATGGACATTTTAGCCACGACGCTTAGGAAGCAGATCATCCTAGTCAAGTTAGGGGAAACTAGAGGGGAGTAGGTCTCTTGAGATATTTTGGACAAACTTTCTCACATTCTGGACAAAGTGAACCTACTAAAGAGCTTGTAGCCAAGGCTCGAGAGGAAGTTTGTGCCTCAATTCAAGAAGAGTTGTTGCAAGAGCTATGGGGTTAGATAAGATCAATGGTGATGTCTAGCATTCAAGCTAGGATGGGTCAATCGAGACATAGATCTCATATTTATAAATAATTACAATTAAGATAACATTAAGTTTTGCCTTAAATTAGTCTAATTATTTCTTTCATGTCTCTTACCTAGGAATCCCAAGCCTTTCACAACACCAAAGGCAACTACAATACCCTAGAGATGGGACTTGGTGACCTCACTCCTCCACCATATTGTTTTTTCTTAAAACAATCATTGTAAGATAGACTTACAACGGCTGTTTAAAAATAGTTGTCTATTTTAAAATTTCTTAATGACACTCACATACACTACCTTTGAAAACAGTCGTCTTATGGTCATAAAAACGAACGTTAAAAGTGCCTTATGGAGTAATGTTAACTAATTTCTTTAATCTAATCAAATTAGGTAAATATATCTTATATTAAAGATTGAAGGTGTATAATAGATTCTGCAATATCTTTCTATATTATTCTCTAAAAATGTATAGGTTGATGGGTATAGATGATCTAATTAAATTCATCGAAAATGGGGCAAAGAATGTAAAATAGATTCCTAATATTTTTCTACATTAGATTCTTAAAGTGTATAGATGCATGGATATAGATCTAAATCTAAGGAGTGAATGCTTATAAAGAAAAGGAGGGTGCAAATGGACATAGTGTATATTAATTCCGAACCTTAAGGCTCAAGTTTATGGATCATTTTGTTTTATTATATATTATTGTCTCTGATCTAAATATAAGATAAAGTTTATATTACAATTCTTACAACAAACTTTGTCCTTTATTTAGGATTGGAGGGAGTACGTATTAGTTTCAACTTTATCCGATATAAGAGTTCCATGTAAGGTTGTTAAATTCGAGAATTTAAACAAATTTGTGATAGTGGTGTAAACTCATATCATGAACTCAAATATAAACTCGTAAGAGTTTATTCTTATTATTAAATCGGTATTAATAGTGTATAATTAAAATATAAAAATAATAACAATTTGATTTAAATATATTTTAAATTAAAATAATTGAAATTTAATTCATCAACATTCATGATTTATCATACTTAACAAAGAAATTTTTGTATAATTCATATATAAAGTTGCTAATAAGTATGTTCAAATTTTAAAAAAGTAACACCATTCTATAAGTTAGAACTATAAAAATAGGAAATTTAGTGTGTAAATTCATAAGTTTAATCGATTTTACCACTAACATGATTTTACCAACAAATTGACACAATTTTGTAAGGTATAAATATAAAAATGATAAACTGAAAGAGTTAACTTACAAGTCTGACAACAATATTTCCATGTTAACTTAATAAGTTCACCTACACTTGGGCATTTGAACAATAAATTCCTGTAAAATGAAAAGGAAGGTACATAGTTGGTTAATAAGATGCAAAATCAATATGACTGTGAGCTAATACCAACCATACAATGATACATCAGACGAAAGAGACGCTCTAATTGACAACATAGAAAAAGAAAAATACAGGAAAAGAAAAAAAGAGTTAGAGATATTGGATGCATGGCTGGATGAGAGTGTGTAATTAAATAGTGAGAAATGCATGTGGAAATATTGCCGTCAATGAATTGGACTTTGAATTGCCAATTGTCGTGACACACTCCTCCCAACAGCCACCTTAACTTCGCTTTGTTTTTCTTCCACCCAACCTTTCTTCCCATTCTAACTACATCCATTAATGTTACCAAATTAATTATTGCACTATACGATGCTAATTAAGGAAAAAGTTGAAAATTATATTTTTCTGTATGTTAAATAGAGTTAGATCAAAATATAGGCCCGCTTAATCTATTTTGTGTCAATGTCAAATAAAATTATTCGTAAAAGCTTAAGAGAACTTCTCGATGTTTGAATCTATTACTTAAAGTGCTACATTTCTTTTAAACTTTAAAGAATAGCAGATAATGTAATGTATTTGTTTCGTATACTATTAAGAATTTCATAATGTCATATAGAAAAAAATAAAATAAATATAAAATGGTCTTTTTAACTGTGCCAATGCAAAAAATAAAAATAAAATGATGATATACATGTCTAAATGCTTATTCATAAAGAGTATAGATATTGGTATGTTACTCCTACTATCTTAATTTTTAAGAGCTTGATAACCGAATTACGCGGTTTAAGAAAGTGCATAAAATTAGTTAAAAATAATATATATGTATAAAATAATTTTTTTTTCTAAAGAAATTACGTGGATACCCAGGCCCCCCCTTTGCTTAGGTTGACATATAGCATCCCACGCTACTAAAGAAATTTTCTGTTTCGCCTCTGTACTTCCCCACAGAAAATTCCTGTTGCATTTATCCAATGTCTCGCAAGTGGTCACAGGGAATAATGATGTCTACATCACATACCCAGGTATAACCGAGGTGATCGAGGAAATAAGAGTAGATCTTCCGGCCGAAGAAAGGGACGTGGCTTTCCATCTTGATAATCTCTGCATTACACATTACTTTATCGATTACAAATTTAAATGAGGATTTCGTGACCCTTTTATGATGAAGTGGGACACCTAAATATTTGCCCAAATCGTTAGTGCTAGAGAATCCCAATGAGGCACATAACTCACTCCTTCTAATATGGTTGACATTCTTTGAAAAAAAACACCCTGGTTTTTTGCTTATTCACCTTCAAGCCCGAAGCATCACAAAAAGTGTTGATACATTGATTAATCGTCCAAACTTGATCCATGGTTGCTTCCGCAAATAGAATGATGTCATCTGCAAAGAAAAGATGAGAGATGGGGGGCCCAGTCCTAGATAGACGGATTGGATTCCAACCACCATCCTCAACCTCTTCCTGGATAAGATGGGCCAGTTTCTCTATACAAATAATAAATAGGTAAGGTGACAATGGGTCCCCTTGCCGCACACCTCTAGAAGGGGTAAATAGCTTTGCCTTATCCCTGTTCCACAACAATTGCATATTTAGGGAATATATACACTGTTTGATGACTTCCTGGAATGAAATTGGCAAGTGCAGCTCCTGCAAGCAAAGGCTCAGGAAATTCCAGTTCACCCAGTCATAGGCTTTTTCGAGGTCAATTTTTATTGCCATAAATCCCTTCTTTTTCTTCATATTCCTCATGGAATGGATTGCTTCTTGGGCCACAATAATATTATCACTGCTATGCTGACTTGGAACAAAGCTACATTGATTTGGTGCTATTGCATGTGACATTAGCGGCTTCATCCGGGCTACTAAAATCTTTGTAACCACTTTGTATATGATATTACACAAGTTGATTGGTCTCAAGTCACCCATTGTTTTAGGATGATCTTTCTTAGGAATGAAGACAATGAAAGCAGAATTTATTTCCCTGATAACATGAGGGTTAGCAAATAAAAATTTCACGTAATTTATAACAGACGAGCTCACTGTACTCCATTGGTTCTGATAGAAGAGTGCACTAAAGCCATCAGGGCCTGGGGATTTGAGGGCACCCATGCTAAAAATAGCTTCTTTTATATCTTCATCTGTCACATCTCTGTTACACCAATTTAGCACATCTTTATCAATGCTGGGGTAGGATATTGGGCACTGGATTATGGGTCTATGGGTCTATTCGTGACATCCTCTGTTAGAAGGTTAGAGAAAAAGCGGGTAGCCAATTCTTTAATGTGTCGAGTGTCAAAAATCCATCTTCCCTCGTCATCTTTAATCGCCTCTACTCGTTTTGCTTTTCTTTGGCAATTGGCTCGTGCATGGAAATAACGAGTGTTTCGATCTCTATAAATGGACCAATCAGCTTTGGCCTTTTGGGCCCACAGAATTGACTCTTGAAGAAGGACATCTTCCAGTTCCTTCCAAAGGGCTACCTGCAAGTCATCATCATATCTATTTGAATCTCCATGATAAGCTATCGCTCGAGTAATACCATCCAGCCGTCGAAGTAGCTTCTTTTTCCTTTTCTCAGTGTGTTGAAATATCTCCTTATTCCATCTTGAGCATGCTTTTGAAAATTGGCCTATATTTTGAACCCATGAGGACTCAGGCCGCTAGTTGAGTTTCACAAAGTCCTCAAAGTTATCATGTAAAGCCCAAGCCGCTATGAATTTGAAAGGCCTATTAGGCTTCCTGCTCGTTTCCTGCTCGTTAAGACGGAGGAGAAGTGGCCTATGATCTGACTTGAGAAACGGTAAATGGACTACTGAGGCGTTAGGGAAAACGTGGTTCCATTGTTCATTTGCGAGCAACCGGTCAAGTCTGGCTTCCGAAGAACCCCTTTTCCATGTGAATTCTGGTCCTACAAACCCCAAATCACTCACATCATTATCATCAAACCATTGCCGAAAGTCACGATCAACAGAGATTTGAAAATTAGCACTAGAGCGTCGTTCACAGTGTAAGAGAGTGCCATTCAGATCCCTCCTAAGCAGCCACGGCCCTTGCTGATCACTTGCTATTCTAGTAAGATTATTCCAAAGCATCCGTCGTGCCCCACCATTAGGACTGGCGTATATGACTGTAAAGTACCAAGGACACCCATTCTGTACAGTAACTAGAAGATGCATGAATTGGTGATTTTGTTCGATCATAGATATTGACAAAGATCGCTCATCTCATAGACACCAAAGTCCACCACTAAACCCCTCACACTCAATTATCTCCATTTTAGCGAAACCCATCAGCTGTGCACGACGTGCAGAATCTTCCTTGGAGCAACGGGTTTCCATTATGGCGAGAAAATCCAGATGGTAAAAAGACTTAAGATTACGGACTAGAGCAGGGAAACTACGAGCTCCAGTACCACGGGTATTCCATACCATGTAGTTCATTGGGAAACCAATTTATGGTGCTTGGGTGATCCTCCCTCCCCCTCGGGCTTATCCTGTTCCAACATTATTTCATCCAAGTGGTTCTGCTGTGCTTCACTATTATTATTATGAGTCACTTCCTCAGGGGTTGACAGCATATATGCCATTGCTGCCTCATTGAACCGTGTCGGCCGGGCCTCCTCATCCTTCCCAATCCTCACAGAATTCATATTTTCGGCATTGTGATTCTCCTCTCGGACACCCCCTCAGACGTAGATGCATGCATGACCTGAGGATGATAGGATCCTAATTGTTGGGGTGGGCCATCCTGCGCCTTTTTCACACCCGAGGCCTCAGGCCCAAACCTCTGCTATGGTCCAACTTGCCCACTTTGCCCAGCATGTTCTACGAGGCCCATTGGTGAACCCGGTGGATGATCCTGGGGGTTGTTTTTGACTTCTTTCCCCTTCATTTTTCCTTTATTAGCCTTCTTTCTTTTTGAACCAACCTGTATCCATTCAGCCTTCAGTGGGCCCTTGTCATATCCTCCTCCTTTAATTGCATTAAAGTCCTGATTTCCTTCCTTTTTTTCAGCAACCCGATTACATCCCATAATATCCTCTTCATGCATTTTATAAAAATTGATAAATTTTTCAGCACCAACTGCTAATTCTCATGGACTAAGAAATTTATAAAAAGGTTTAGAGGGAGTAATTTATTTAGCACCAACTGCTAATTCTCATGGACTAAGAAATCATAGTTAAGTCATTAAATTTGTCCTAAATTGATAAATTTGTTAACTTTGAACCTCTTTAAAAGATTTGATTTAATTCTTCCAACATTGAACCTTTATTAATAACAAGAGTAAAGTGGGAAAAAAGTCATTAATGAGGCGGTTGGTGCCTTATATTTGGAATCCAAAATTAGTTTAAGTTTTTTTTTTTTTGCTCGAAAAAATTATTTTAAGTTGATACCCTATATTGTTAGGATAAAAAGTTGCTTCTAGTGGGTGCCTACTGCCTTATATAATACAAGATGGAGTACTATTCTGATCCTATTTATAAGTCCAGCTCGTGAAATTTTTTTGGTTTTTATTATAAGTCAACTTTTAAAGTAGTAAAAATGAGAGTGTTACAACTTTACCCTTATGAATCCTAATATATTTTTGGTTGAGAGAAGAAAGATGTGTAAAATATTCATTCATAAATAGGGGTAAAATTATAAAAAAATTTATTACTTTGGTCCATATTTATTGAGTTAACTAACTCTTTATGATATGTGAGAATTGTGTGATTTAATTTGGACTTATAAATAAGATTAGAAGGGTACATTGGATTGCATTTATTGACTTATTCTGCCCAGTGCCAACCATACACTTCGAATTAGTAGAGTGGTACATTAGGGTTACGATTAAGTTAGATCTTAGTGCATGAAATGGTACCAATTAAACGTGAGATAAGATTTTAGGAAATTATATATGGTCAGTTTAATGTCACTTAAGTACTGCACGAAAATTGTTTTGTAATACAATTATATAGGCCCAATGGTAGAGTTTGTCAAAAGATATTGACTGAGGCAATTAAATTTAAAGAATCAATCAATATATAAAATTAGTAGGAAATCACATTATTCACAAACCTTTACATAAATATGATAAAATGCAGAGATATTTTATGAAAATGAAAATGCATTTGTTTTATTAAAAGTCAATAATTCACCTACTAATTAGTATTTTTATTGGTGAAGGTCTAAAATAATAGTACTAGAAAATTAATTAAGGTTTTAGTTAAATTTTAATTTGAAAAGTATAATTAAAATTTAAATATTTTTCTGAATAATAAGAGGATAATTAAAGAGATGAAGTGAACAGTAACATAATGGTGAGATGTGACTTTTGCTCAAAAATGGTAACCACGTGTGTATTTTTGCTCTAAAAAAAACATATGGTGCTAGGCGTTTCCGGAGGTAAAGCGCATGTGTATTTTTCCTCATTTACCCAAAAATTTTAAAACCTAACGGCAAAAATTTGTAGCGGTACAATAACCACTATAAAAATTGGATGAAATTGTTAAAATGGCGCCAAAATTTGAATTAAAATGGTAACCACGTGTGTATTTTTGCTCTAAAAAAAAACATATGGTGCTAGGCGTTTCCGGAGGTAAAGCGCATGTGTATTTTTCCTCATTTACCCAAAAATTTTAAAACCTGACGGCAAAAATTTGTAGCGGTACAATAACCACTACAAAAATTGGATGAACTTGTTAAAATGGCGCCAAAATTTGAATTAAAATTGTAAAAAATTTGTAATTTAGGTGAAATTTTTAAAATTATGCCTTTTTTTTCCAAATGTTGTAGTAGTTATATATCTGCTACAAAAAATATTTTATATATATATTTTTTAAAAAACTAGTAATGTTAATCATTTTTTTATGGGAGAATTACACTAAGGTCCCAAGGACCAGAAATATTTATAAAGAGGTCCTGTACCATATTCTAATTACAGAAAGGTCCCAAGGGACCTGGCTGTAATCAAATCTAAATGTACAATTACCAGTATGAACTTCCCTCTCATGTCTTCTGATTCCACTCTCTCTCCGTTCTCCTTCTTCCTTCTCCTCTCTCTCTCTCCTCTCTCCCTTTTTCTTTGCAACATAAATGCCCCTACAAGAACCATACTTTGAAGAATCACTTCTCAACCCATGAAGCAACAACGTCTTCGAATTCCAACGACTATCACGCCCTGTCATCCTCCTCCAGTTTTTGTTGATGTTAGATAGTTGGTATGATGGGTAAACAAGGCTCTGCGAGATGTTGGACAAGCTTCCTATAGTGGACCTAAGAGACATTTAATGGGTGGAGAAAAAACGCTCGGGAAATATCTTACTTTGCAAGTATTGGAAATTTGAAGCATTCCCACAACATTATTCCACAACTCAAGGCAATTTCTTTTTTATCATAGCTGTTTGGAAAACAAGAAAGAAAACAAATAGTTTGTGAATCCCCAATAATATGGAAGAACATATAAAACCATTTTGGTTCTGTTTTGAGAAATGAAAAAATTCCATGTTTTGAAAGTTTGTTGTAAATATATGCTTTTTCTGTTGTAAATAAAGCATTTATTGTTGTAAATAGCCTCTAGACTTGAGAAATGCAAAAAAAATCTTGGTTTTGAAAGTTTGCTGTAAATATATACTTTTTCAGTTGTAAATATAGCATTTGTTGTTGAAAATAGCCTCTGGACTTGAGAAATGAAAAAAAAAAAATCTTGGTTTTTAAAGTTTGCTATAAAATAAACCTGGTGTGCTTTTAAGGAGAGAATACATGGCTCATCATCTTTAGACTAGCCAGTGTGAATTGGCTGGGAGAAATTTACTTATTTGATGCTTAAGTTGTCAATTGAGTCCATGGTAAGTTGTCATATTTGCCGACAAACACTTGAAAAATGTCACATGGAAATGGTCTTGGTAATTTATTTTGCCGACATCAAGAAGCTTTCCAAAATACAAGACTCTCCAAACTGTGTGTTGCTGTCACTGCTGCTTGCATAACCCCTTGCCCAAAGGTGTCATAAAAACCCAAGTTTTAGTTTAGCAATCCTTGATCTCGTGGAACCATTGACATTATATGTTGTAAATCTAATTACGTGGTCAAGAAGGCCGAGTGAGACAACTCTGAAATATGGTGAGTACGGGTTGTGGTCATTTAGTATTCTCCATGTAAACCAACCTAAGAATTCTCAGTGACCTTTCTGTCAATTTTAGAGAATGTCTGTGTATTAATCCTGAGTTGAGCTTCACATGACTTATAAATTCCTTGAAATTGATCATGAGATGACGATAATGAAATGTAAGTATAAAATGCAAGTAAATGTATAGGATAACATATGATTTTACAATTCTTATTGAAGCAAGGGTTCAAATTTAGTGCAATTAATCAATACATGTCTATGTGCTTGGAACTTCTTAGTTGTCATCAGTTTGAATCTCTCACTTCCTTCAACTGGTTTACCAACACGAGAGATTACTTGATGATGTCTAAGGTTCAGGTTCAGGGAAATTATCTACACGATGTATGTAACATCCCAATTTTCAAAAGCGGAATAAATTAACTTTTCATTTAAAATCATTTCAAACCATCAGAGTAGACCATTTGAGCGGAAGAGTATCAGTTATTTGTATTTCAAAATGCCATAAGTCTGGCGGGGTACAATAGCGGTAAGAAAACCGAGTATCTCAAAAGGACTATACAACAACAAAAGGATGGCTTCTGCCAGAACAACTGCGGGAAGTCTTCCGCCGGGTCTTTAAGCATGCTGCTTTCCTCTCTCCTTAGTCACTGGTTCTCCTGACCTTGAGGCTATGTTAAGAGCTGAGGTCCCATGCATACGGACCCCAGGTAATGGTTAACCTCATGTTTACAAACACAATATATGAACAGCATTTACCACACATCAACAGCAAACAAACTTTCTATCATAACAAATGCATATGTATCGCTCCCAGCATATAGACATATCGCTCCCAGCATTCAGACATATCGCTCCCAGCATATGAACATATCGCTCCCAGCATTACAGATACTCTCTAACATTTAAATGCACACATACCACATATATGCATAACATAAACATCAGAGTTAGTGTTACAGTACGCGAATGTACATTAATTACCTCATACAAGCATACCATACATATACGCATACAGTAAACATCAGAGTTAAAGTTACCAGTACGCGGACGTACCTTCGTTGACGAGCGTTTAGTAAGTTGACGATAAAATGTACTTTTGACGAAAAACAGCGGAACGACAGCGAAATGACAGCGGGACAAGATTACTGATATCCTATAATGATAATATCACATTTATCAATATTTGATATCATAACAGGCATTTTAGGTCAAATTACCATTTTGCCCTTGATCCCCTAATCGGTGGAATTTCGCTAGCACTTTGCTACCTTGACCCTAATCTTCCAGAATTTCAACATATCTCTAACTCCATAATGATTTTCGAAATTAATACCTTAATTACCCCTAGAACATGATTTCTAAACATACCTGGAAGATTAAAGATCAACCTAGCATTTCTACAACAACTACCGAAAGAAACACTAAAACTAAAGACTAGGGACCGAAGAACTTACCCGGCACTTTGCTATTTCCACAGACTCCTCCTTCTCTCTAAATCTCTCTCTAGAAAGCTCTAGGATTTGTGAAGAATGAAGAGAAGGTGAAGGCTATTTATAGAAAAAGGCAATGGCATTTTCGTAATTTCATTGAACTTTGTCTGATCAGTTTCTGGCCGTTAGATCGCACTTCTTGGAGGTGGTAAGATCTTGGCCTTACACCTCTCAAGGATGATGTTATCCCTGCTGCATCATCAAACCTTATGTCATCTTGCTTTATCAGGTAAAATTCCTGGTTCGGTATCCTGATCGCGAAATTTCGTAAAATCTTAAAATTTTGGGAACAACACTCCGAAGGTCTTTTCTTCCTCTTTCAAATTATCTAATTTAACTCAGTTTCTAATCCTGCTGAGGACATTCTGTTACCAGCTGAAAATCCTCGGTATTCGTGCCCGGCTACAGAAATAACGTTGTCCGGTACTAACTCCGAGACAAACATCCACTGATTAACATTATACTCTGGTTTTTCCCCACTTATCCCCAGATTCCCACAACGGGATTATTTTCTATCGGTTCTCATTTCTACTATCTGCTTTAATCCCACAAAATATCTTCCTGGCCGGATCTCCAAATCACTCCGTTGGTTACAGAAATGACTTCGCAGACAGTCCACTCCGAGATAGAAATTCACTTGTTCCTAATATACTCTGACTCAAGAAACCTAGTTCACGGTTTTCTAGGTAGGATTTTATTTCTATCCGTGGTCATTTATCCTGTTCACATTTTTACTATTATAATATTACTTAATCACCACATGTCTTAACTTATAATGTTATTTTAATGCAAATATCTAGATATTAATTTCTTAATTTTCATTTCATTTTTCTTTATTTTTCTTCTAATTTTCATTTTTATTTATATATGTATATTTATTTTAAGTAATTTCCACCTTTTTCTCTTTATCTTATGTTTAAACAATTAGCCATTAATTATCTAATTAATCACTTACTAATTGTTGACAATTTTCTTAATTAGTAATAATTATTATCTCACAACTATTTTATTGACATTAATAATTTATGCATTATGCAAAATATTAAAAACCATGGGGCAATTTATGTTCCCCAAAATGATATTTAATTTTGCCTCATTATTTCCCAAGGAAAATAATCTTATAAATTACCTAAATTAGAGACAACATACTCTTTAATTTTTAATGAATATTTAATTGCCTCTCAGGATTTATCATAATATTCTCAGGGTATCTCATAACCCACAAATTCATTTAGGAATTTTTAGCTCTTTATTTCTCCTAATTTCGTGAGAAATTACCTTTAAGAAATAAGGTAATTATTTCCCTAATTTTGATACCACCAATTCACCTATTTTCAATAGGTATTTATATGTCAATATAATATTTCAGATAAATATTTATCTGGGTATTACAATGTAGTCGATTGAAAGATGTCTTAATGTCATCAAAGTACCTCGAACCAAAATAAAAGACCTCATCCCTTATATAGTTTTTAGCTATAGAACCTTACAGCAACACCTTATTCCTTACGTAAGATTTCAATTTTCCAAGAAACCTGTAAAGTAAAGAAAGGAAAAAATGTCCATAAATGTTTAAATGTAGGACTAGAAAATTTAGAGAGTAAATGTTGATGCACATATGTAAAATGAGTACCTCTCAATCGAATACATCAATCACTATTGCATTGGGCCAGTTAGCTTTGTTTCATAAACAAGTTATACTATTAGGTGAACCATCACAGTGAAAAAGAATGGAGGAAATATTATCCCTAAATGACGCATCATAATAATTATTTTTTGTTGCAATTGATCAAACTCTTCAACGATCAAAATCTTAGGACACGACTTTTGAGAAAAAGAACACAACTCCACCAAAATGATTGACACATTAGGAGGCAACATATTTTTGATTGCCAAGAAAAGTAACTGTTGCATAAGAACATTGAGTCATGACTCTTTAGACCATTAGCCTTTCAAGCTTGCATATCAATACGTCGTGAAATGTTGCTTGGATACTCATCAGGAGCTTTTTTTTTTAACGTCGTGAGAAAGATTTCTTTATTTAGTTTTGTGGGTGTGAATTTTTCAAGTTGAAATTTGTCATGCTCATCTGGCCATGTATCTTTACGAACTCCCATGGCTTGTAAATGTTTCGTCACTTGAAGATGGTCTTTTGACTTGCCTGGTTCGTTAAGCATCGTGTATAGCACATTATCATACACATTTTTTAATGTGCATGACATCAAGACTGTATCGGAACACATTATCTTTCAAATATGGAAGAGTGAAGAAGATCCTTATCTTTCATCATTGCTGAGGCGCAGAAATAGAGGTCCTGCATTGCTATATCGTCATTTTTTCCAAACTTGAATTCAACATCCTTAAGCCGCTCTAAGATATTCACACCGGATAAAGTCTAATGAGGTCATCTTTTTTCCTGTTTCCTATTGAAACAATTCCATTGCAACCTAAACTTATGCTTGCTATCAAGAAACCTTTGATGACCCATAAAGCACAACCTTTGATTGTTGGGAAGGCATACTAAGTCATAGTCAAAATTGTAAGCTAGACAATCCGTCCAAATATGCACACTCCACTCGGATAATGTTCCCAGGCTAAGAAAGTCACTTTTTGTCTACAGCAAGGCTCCACACAAGTTGAACAGTGTCTTCTTGTTCAAGTCATATGTCTTGATGGAAATATTTCATAAGTTTAGCAATTCCACAATACGCGTTTGGAGATACCCATTGATGTTATTTCTTGTTTCCTTTTTGCTTGGAATGATCATAGACAAAATGAAGGAGAGTTTTCCATCCAGGGGGCAAGTTGTAGGGAATTAAGACTACTGACCAACTACTGTAACTTGTACTAAGATTCCCTAATAGCTTAAATCCATCAATCGCCAATGCAAACTGAACATTTATAGGGTTTGTCGCAAAAGTTGGAAAGTCTGAGTCGAACGGTTTTCAGGCTACAACATTCCATAAATGTCTTAGTTTACTATCTACGTTCTTGTCAGGAAAGTACTTGAGAATCTTTGTTGGTTTCTTCTTTTGCTTTTCCCCCTTTTGAACTGTCGTGTACCTCAATCATAAAGTGATAATTCTCAAAATTCAGCACAAGATTGGGCTCTATGCACCTATGCAAAACTCTAGACAAGTTAGCTAAGCATGCATCAAAACCAGACCCATATATTGTAAAATCATCCATGAACACCTCCATGCAATCCTCTAGAAACTTAGAGAAAATACTTACCATACAACGCTAGAAGGTGCTCGATGCATTGCAAAGGTCAAATGGCATCCTTCGGTAGGCATATGTTCCAAAGGGACATGTGAAGGTCGTCTTCTCTTAGTCCTCAGTAGCAATTTGGGTCTGGAAGTAGCCGGAGTAGCCATCAAGAAAGTAGTAGTGAGACTTGTCAGCTAACTGCTCAAGCATCTAGTCAATGAATGGTAAAGGATAATGATCCTTGCGAGTGGCTTGGTAGAGTCTCCTATAATCAATGCAAACTCTCCAACTATTCTAGACTCGAGTAGGAATAAGCTCATTCTTTTGATTGGCCACCATAGTCACTCCAGACTTCTTGGGAACCACCTAAACTGGGTTAACCCACTGGCTATCAAAGATGAGATAGATAATACCAACTTGCAGAAGCTTGGTGACCTCCTTCTTCACCACATCAAGGATGAGTGGGTTAAGGCGTCTCTGGGGTTGCCTCACTGGCTTAGCTTCATCTTATAATAAAATCTTATGCATACACAAGGAGGGGCTAATACCAACTATATCAGCTAATGTCCACCCAATGGCCTTCTTGTTTTCCCTCAACAAGCTTAACAACTGAGTTATGTGGCTGTGTTATGTTACTTGTTGTTATGATTTTGAATGTTATAATTATGAATTTACTATTGTAATACCTGTCATATACTGTTTACATAAGCATGAGGTTAACCGTTACCTGAGGTTCAATGGGTATTGAACCTCAGCCCCTGCCATAGCTTCAGGATCCCAGGGAGTCAGGATCGAGGACAAGGGTAAGAAGCATGCATGAGGACTCTGTGGAGGCATTATCTTTTTGGATATTTTTATTTAGGAGTAGTTGGCACATGAAGGACTATATTATTATATGTTCAGTTAGATACATTACTTACCATGTTATTCAGTTACTCTTTGTTTTTAAAAGTATTTTCAACTCTCAGCTCTATACGGAAACATTTATGAAAATGGGATGTTACATAAATGATGGTTGTCTTGCATGTACTATGTATGCATTTTATGTGAGTGATTATTAATGTTACTACTGGGATTCATTTGAATCCCAGGGATATTTTTAATAGCTAATTTGCAGCTAGGGTAAGGAGTTCAAGGATAAAGAAGGAGGTTCTGGAGGTGTAGATCAAGATGGAAAAAGAAATTTTTACCCCGCCAGATTTATTTTACTAAAGTGTAAATTATTTGTACATGATTAGTAACTTCAATAGTAATTTTTGAAGTAAGCTTTCGTATGTGTATTTATGTGCTAAAATGATGTAATTAAGGCAAGTGTTTCACTAACCACAGGAGAGAACTACAACTTACATTTGGGAGGGGGCAACAATCCTTTTTTAGTCAAGCTACTGTAAGGGGATCAAAAGTTTGGAGAAGTGGCTTCAGCAAAAGAACTGGCTTCAGAACTTGAAGCCCATCAAATAATGAGGCTTTCCCAAACACCCAATTAGCAAGCTTTCATTGTCACTAGGTTGCCACTATGCTTTTTTAAGCTTTTGATGCCATCCCATATAGGTCCATACTTACAAGTCATACCAAAATGTTTTGATTGGTGTTATCCTTACCACTCTTAGCAATAATAGTATTACCATGACCATATCCCTTGATTTTAATATAAAGCTTTTTGATAGAACAACCTCTTAGCGGCTGAAAGTTCAGATTCAAATCACTACTCTAGATCAAGACCTAGAAGCCATGATAACCACACTTCATCACCAAATAATTTACAGAGTCCAGAACTACTCCATGGACCTCCATTTTCCCAATTCCACCAATGATGCTTTATATATGTTTATAGGTAGAGACCATGACCCGACCATCATCAACATCCCTAGGTAGATTCCCATTGAGCAACTTGTACAACTTATGCCTCTTGAGGGGATAAATAATTATGAAAAAGAGTTTTACTCCACTCCAGTAGATGTCCATGCTACTACTCCACCTCTTGTGCAAAGAATGCCTAATGGAATAGGTAGATCTATTTTTCAGAGACCAAGATCTGAGGGATTATCATTCCCACCAAGTAGAACAATTGGGACAATCACTCCTATTTTTAAAAGCAAGAAATGCCCTCTAGTATATCACTTCACATAGGAAGGAAAGCTAGTCTTTATCTCTCATGTTAATGGACACTTCATATGGGACTTTGACTACTGTATGTGTGAGCTAGACTATGAGTGCAAGTACCCTAACTTCAGGCATCTATTAGATGATAAAGAATTGATAAATTTTAGTTCTAAAAGAAATCGCAAAAAGAAAACAAAGGATCCTCCTATTCTCACTTTGATTGTTGAAGGCGTGAAAAAGGTGATTAGGCCCTTAAGTTGAAGGTTAGCAAACCCATTTTGACAATCCCAACTAAAGAGTTGACCATATATGAGTTACGTAAAGAGTTAGGATATGATGATCTAGTTGCTAGAGTAAGAGCCGGGAAATCGGGCCGGCCCTTTTAGGCCTTGACCCTTCAAGGGCTAAGCTTAAAAATTAGAGGAGTTAAATGAATTAAGCCCTGCAGGGCTGGCCCTGTAGGGCTTCGGGCTTAAAAGAGCCAGCCTTGTAGGGTCTCAGGCCGACCCTGTAGGCCCTTTTAATCGATGTGTTTAAGATGCGAGAGAAGAAATTTATGATATTCTTACTCATAAAATAGAGCCTACTACTCAAATTCAAGCACAATTAAATGTCTTCAAAATTAATGATAGTAGAGAAGAAGATGACAATAATAGTCATCATACTAATGTTGCTTAGTGGTATACTTCTTATGTTTTATATGAGTTATTTATGGACAATAGTTTACTTTTGATTACGAATTAGTGAATTTAATTATTTATTAGATGGTTCATGTTGTTTGGATATTAATATTTACAATATTTATTTGATATATTAGAACTTTAATTGTTATAATTTACTAATTATTTCTTTGAAAAAATAGAGGAAAAATAGTTAAAATTTGGAATAGTAACTTTCAGCCCTGTAGGGCCAGCCCTAGCCCTGGTGTTCTTAGGCCGGGTTTTGAAAAACATATGTTTTTCTTACTCTAAGCCCTGTAGGCCGGCCCTAGCCCTTCAAGGGCTAGCCCTGTAAGGCCGGGCCAACTCAGTCCTGATTCCTAGCTCTAAGTGTTCTCCCACAATAAGAATTGCAATTTGTTGCTCCAACAACTCTACTAACAATAAATACTCGCCCAATACCATGCGTTGCCTTCGTACAACCTAGTTCTTATAAAGAAGACTTTCCAACGCTTCAAACTAGGACAAATAAAAATAAAAAGGCCACCATAAGGCCTTATATTTAGGCAACAAAAGTTACCCCTCAAGGAACTTCTAAGCCGATCACACTAGCTAAGGAAATACTAAACTGGCTGAAAATGCTATTTTCCAAAACAAATTCTGACATCACAATAGACAAAAACTTGGTTATCTTACAAGTAAGATTGAAAACCTTACCATTCAAGTAGAGGCAATGATAGAAGAAATCAAAGTTTGCACAAAATACTTTTGACTCAGGCTTAGCAACTAGATGAAGACTTGAAGAGATACATTGATCCCAAGTATTATATGTGGCCCTAAATTCCAAAGGAAAGAACAATAACTTTCTAATATCAAAAAGGAGTTGCACCAGATTGAAGCTAATCTAAGCCATCACCACCTCCACAACCTACTATAGATCCTTTCTCTCTATATTCCTGTATGCCAACAACCTATCCAATATATAAGCCTACTTACATAGAACGTAATTATAATTATATCTACAGATCCAATTACCCTCTAGCTAGACAAATGAGAGAAACTACTTCAAAAAGCCTTCCAGAAAGAAGGTAATAACATTTTTTAGTATCCAAACCGAAAGCCATTTAATAACCTTACATTCTTCTAGATCTGCACCTTATACAGGACCTGCCTTCACCTAGATCCACACCAACCATTACTTTGAATCAATACCCCACCAACTTCTTCGTGAAAAACATCAACACCGCTTACAAATAGAGGAAAAGGTGTAGCTACTGATTCATTTAGAACTATTGGATTCTTGGTTGATGATGATGGATTCCCTATTTTCTCATCAAGTTCAACCTTTAATGAAAAAGAAACAAAAACAATAGAATCTACTGATGTTGAGAAAGATATTTCCAATAATTCAATATTGGAAGAAGAAGAAACTTCTTATGATGAACAACATTATGTTGATCTGTTGACTATTATTATGGCAGAACAAGCTGAGACTTCTCACAAATCTCCTGTAGTGGAACACTCATCCTTTGAAGAATAAGGTCAAACAGAAGAATCAAGGTCATCAGGAGATAGGAATTTAGAAGGAAGACCTTCCTTTAGACTATAGTTCACGTTTGATGACATTCTGGTATATAAGTGGCAAGAAAGACTTCATGAATTCGAAGCATGGATTGACTTACAGATGACCTGATCCTTAGTTACTCTCCAATAAATTTTGATATACAGTGTTTATCTCCAAGATGACTAGAAATTTGCGTGAATGGTGTACAAAACTTAGCGACTATCAAAAGCTTAAGGTTGTAAGAGCAAAAAGCCCACGAGCATTTCTTTGAGCTATTCATAAAGAAGTCTTAGGTGACATCAATGTAATCTAATAAAGACAATATCAAGAATATTCTAAAATGAAATACTTCTTACTCAACCAAAAAGATGATACAAAACCATTTCACCCCCATGTCAGAGAAATTTTATTTATTGGGAGGTTCCTAGGATCCCAAACTTAGACATGTTTTTGTTGCCTCACTTCCTGAAAAACTTAATCGAAAACTGCATAGAATGATCAACTCTATCCAAAAAGAAGTTTCTCAACTCATACTTAGACAAATATATTTACTTGCTTTAGCAACATGAGACAAGTTGTGTAAACAACAGAAACTCTTTAGATCCATGCTTAAGGAAAGTTCTAAGCTCAAACCTGCTTATAGTGAATCTCACTTAAAGATTAAGTGCCAAGACAAGCATGCATGTCATTGCCCTACCAAGAAAAATTATCACTTCCATAAGTATAATTCGACAAGGAGCTGTGGAAGAAAGAGAAGACTATGGCGAAAGTTCAGATGCTTCAAGAAAAGGTCCCTTAAATCTCAAAAATCATAGATGTTTCCTTTGTAGAGCGAGGGGTGATTAAGGCAAGGCATGCCCAAAGAATAAGAAGAGAGAAGTCAAGATGCTACAATCCTTCAATAATGCACTACCCATAGATGAGGAAGAAGACATTGATTCTATCTTTGAAGAACATTTTGAACAAGATTAAGACACCCAATACATCTTACCCATTTTTTACTCCAGTTCAAATGAATCATCCTCAAATGATGAATATAGTATCTATTATCCCCACATGCCCATTTATTCCCTTAACCCAATCTCCAAAGAACCTACCAAAGTCCTTGTATCATTAGGATCCTTAGGGATGGCCCAAATTGAAAAAACTCCTTGACCTAATGTTTAAGCAAAAATCCTTCCAACTAAATATGATAAGCTAATGACAAATATAGCTCATGTAGATACATGATCTTGTGCCACTATCCTTAAACTCCATGTTCATCCAAAAGAATCTTGGGCCCCATTTCATCATCCTTTCACAAAATTTAATGGAAAAAATCTTTAAGATAGAACTCATCTCAAGAAAGAAAATTAGGGTACAATTCTTCACAGGTTACACTATATGGATCAGAGTTCTAGGAAGCTATCTTCTAGAAAGAAATATTCTTTTTGGATTTAATGCCTTTTGTAGAACCAAACATCTTTCCATCACCACACATGGTCTCAAATTCAAAAAAAAATTATTTAGTGCTTATGTGCAAACCCCTAGCATCTTAGATTAATCAGGTCCCAACTGGCTATTCAAACATTTAGGACAAGTTGTGTACAGATAGCCATGACCAATTCAAACATCTTTCTCCTCTATGGAAGAATGAATGATTCTTCATTAGGCTTTCTTTCTTTTAAGAAAAATGAAGACATTAATTCTACTAAGATTACTTATTTTGGCATGAACCTTGAAGATATTCTTTTAGCTAGACAAAAACGTACTTCTCTTCTAGCACGAGAATTAATCAAGCCCACTGAGTCTAATTAGGCTTTCCAAGCATTCTATGTAGAGAAAATGTTTGAGCTCATTAGAAGAAGAAGATATTGGTAATTGACTATAAACCACTTAACATGTTCCTAAAGGATGATAAGTTTCTACTCCCAAAAATAGATACTTTAGCCTTCAGGTTAAGCTAATCAAAGACATTCTCAAAGTTTAATCTTAAAGCAGGATTATAGAAGTTAGGTGTCCATCCTGAAGACATATATAAGATTCCAAATGCCCAGTACAGGTGGAAAGTTATGCCATTTGGGCTGAAAGTAGCCCTTTCCCTTTTTCGAAAGGCTATGATCAAGATATTTAAGCCCATTATTCAAAATGCTTTAATCTATATTGACAACCTCTTGCTATTTTCTAAAAATGAAGAAGCTCACAAGAAGTTATTGGCCTAGTTTGCTGAAATTATAGCCCATTATGGAATTATGCTCTCATCTAAGAAAGGCTATGTAGCTCAAGTTAAAATTGAGTTCCTTGGAATAATGTTTTAAGAAGTATTTTATCCACCAGGCCCCCACATTGCACAAGAATTGTTTAACTTCCAAGATGACAATATGTCGGTAAAAAAAATCTAGCAGTTCTTGGGGATCATAAATTATCTTTGAGACTTTATTCCTGATGTGGCCAAACAATCAGCCAGTTGTCCAAGCCTATAAAAAAGGATCCTATTCAGTGGCGGACCTTAGGATAAATATTTGGGGGCCTAAATGTATACTCATTAATTAATTAAATTTTTTTATGGTTATATAACATTTTTAAAATATTCAAATTTATATTAATTTTTATATTAACAAAAAATTTGGGGGCCCAAAATTAAATTTTACATTATATTAAATTAAAAAAAATTGAAGAAATTTTCTTTGGGGGGGGGGGGGGAGATGGTCTCCTCTTGTCTTTTCTAAGGTTTGTTATTGATCTTATTCCTTGAGGTCCAGACCAAACAAAATCTGTTGGAAAATTGAAACTAGTAGCTTAACATCCACTACCATTTAAAATTCCTAGATTTGGATGAAGGATTTTCTATAGATAAATGCTAGTGAGCATTTTTTGTGAGAGTGCTTATTGAAGAAATCAATGGGAAGAGCCATTATTGTAGACATGGAAGAAGACAATTCGAAGAGTTGGAAAGTCATTTCCATGCTACCTACAAGGAGATTCTAGCAATAAAAAGAGGAATTGAGAAATTAAGCTTTCATCTAAGCTTGTACAACTTTATTGTTGAAATAGACAACACCTCTTTTCCATCCATGCTAGAAGCCAAAAGAAAGACTCTTCTTGACTCTCAACTTCTTTAATGAAATGATTGGTTTTCATACTATAAATTCACAGTTAGACACATCAAAGGCCACAAAAATACCGTAGCTAATTACCTCTCTAGGCCTCAAAAGATCTAACTCCTTAACCCCTCCAAACCACTTAGCATTCTAGGCATCAAGACCATGTCTCTCCCAGCAACGTCCAATTTCATCATGAAGCACCATGAATTCCCACCTGGATTCAAACCAAAAAACCTTAAGCAAGTCCAACAAGTAGCCAAAAGAAATTTGTTCTATTATATTGGCTTCATATCCTTATCAACTCCCTTCATATTTTATCATATTTTTGAGTTCTTTAATTTAGAAAAATCATTATTAACTATCTTTTCATCATAGGTTCTATTCCTAAAGATATGAGTAGTACCTTTGGTCCTTCTCAGCTTTTTTGGCCTGTTGTATAGCCCTTAAACCTCTTCTTGTTTACCATTATCTCCATGGTAGCAAAAATAAAAATCCCACTTATGGACCATGCTTCAATGGTTCTCTCCTTTTCTAGTTTGGAGAAAACAACTTGGATAGGTCATTAAAGATCATGTACTTTGGCATATTCCTGAAAAGAGTGCCAAACTATCAAATGCTTCTTTGCACTTGATAGACCTTACAATTTAGACTTTTAAGGAAGACTTTATACCACCAATGAATACCATCTTTGGCATATCAATATTGAATGGCAACAAGTTTTGGACAATCTAAAACTCTTCATCAGCAATTTGAATAATTTGGAAATCCATGGTTATTCTACACTTCACTTGGTCCCATTCTTGACAAACCATTCGTTCATGATCCTTGCAATTGGTACAAGGGGCCTTAAGCAAAGAATTTGATCTAGCTACCATCGCCTATCTTGATTCCAAAAAAATCCAAAGAACTCAAACTGCCCCATACTGACTCTCAGTATTAGTCCAACTCACAGGTGTAATACCCGGATAATTATCATCTAGAATATTATGTTGCAATAATAACAATAAAAAAAATGCTCATTTATGAAGATTTTAGCTTCAACATGAAACACTAAGAAAATTAGAGGAAATTTATTGTCAAAAAAAATGTGAAAGATGCATTTTAGGACCATAAAACATCCTGAGGAGAATTAGGAAAAATTCCAAAAGGCATGGAATAATTATTAAAAATTTAGAAAACATATTATCCTTAATTTAGACAATTTAATAAATTACTTCCCTTGAAAATAAAAAGAAGAAAAATTAAAAAGTATTCTAAGACTAAAATTGATTCTATAATTTTTGATAATTTGCATGGAGCCTAAATTATTAATGTCAATAAAATTGTTGTGAGAAAATGATTAGTTTTAATTAAGAAAATTATTAGAAATTATTAAGGGATTAATTAAGTAATTTTCGGGAATTTTATAAGATTATGGAAATTTGGGAGATAAGAAAAATAAAATAAATACAAATAATTAATATTAAGGGCCGAAATTTTTGGCCTAATTAAATAATAATAAGGGTTAAGATGTAATCTTGAAAACAAAGATCTAAGGCTTAGGATTTTTCAAGGAATTATAGAAGCCTAAATCCATGTAATTGCTTATGGACCAATAGGAAAATTTTGGGAAAAATAAATACAAGATAAATAGGATATTATGGTAAATGGGGGAAAAAATAAATATATATATGTGTGAGCTGGCCGAAATTTTAGGGGGAGGGATAAGGATGATTTGGATATTTGTATATGATAATAATATAAGATAAGACATGTGTTAATTAAGTAATATTATAATAGTAAAAAGTTAACAGGATAAATGACCACGGATAGAAATAAAATCCTACCTAGAAAACCGTGAACTAGGTTTCTAGAGTCAGGGTATATTATTGATCAGTAAATTTTTATCCAGAAGTTGGCGCTGACCGGCGTTATTTTTGTAGCCGATGGCGGTTACCGAGGATATTCGGCAGGCAATGGAATGTCCTTAATGAGAATATAAGGTCAGGAAAACCCAATATTCTCGAAGAGAAAAAAAAGATCTTCAGAGTGTTACTTCTGGAATTTTGAGATTTTCCAAAATTACGCGATTTGGACACCGAACAAGGACTTTATCGGTAGAAACCTTCTTAAGCAAGTGTGTGACATCACCTTGATGACTAAGGATGACATCATCTTTGAGAGGTGTATGACCAAGATCTTGCCATCTCTAAAAAGTGCGATCTAACGGCCAGAAGCTGATCAGACAAAGTTCAAAGGAATTACCAAAATGCCATTGCCTTTTTTCTATAAATAGCCCTCATCCATTTCATAATCTCCACACCAAATCCTCTTGAGGATTTCAAAAATTTGGAGAAAAAGGAAAAAGGAGGAGTCTGGAGAAATTTATAGCGAAGCCCTGAGTAAGTTCTTCGATCCTTAGTCTTTAGCTTAAGTAGTTCTTTCGGTAGTTATAGTAGAATTGTTAGAGTAATCTTTAATTCTTAAGTTAGCTTAGATATAATGTTTTTAGGAATAAATATGATATTTATCTTAGGAATATGCTAGAGGAGGGGTTATAGCAAAAATTCCACCAATTAGTCAACCTAGGGGCAAAATGGTAATGTGTACCGAAATTGCCTGATATGACCTTAAATGCTCACACCGGTGATACTATCCTTATAGGAAACCCGAAATCACGAATCGCTGTTTCTGTTGTCTCTGCTGTCATACCGCCGTCAAGCATACCACAATTCTACCGAAGTGTCCGGAATCATCAACGGAGGTACGGACGCGTATTGTAACCTTAACACTTATGCTGCTCATATACATATATGTGATAGACATGCTTATATACCGAAGCTCTGTTTAGGGTTGTCGGTTTTACATACAGCTTTATACGAGTTATAGTCTTGATAACGCCGTTGGGTTTTCCTAGCGCTGAGGACACGATGGGTCGTCATGGCACTGGTTATGTGCAGACATGTTGTGGGACTTTACATACTGCTTTGTGCTTATGTTCTGTCATTATTGTGATCATACATCTGCTGTGTGCTTATGTAGTGATTTACTGCTGTTATGGGTTGTTAAATAGCTGTTATCCATATACTGTTTATTTGAGCATAAGGTTAACTGTTACCTGAGATCCAAATGGTAATTGGATCTCAGCTGTAGCTTCAGGTTTGGGCGATCCGCGAGTTGACGATAGGGGCAGGTGATCGACGTAGGTTGGCAGAAGGAGTTTTATACCTTAGTCTACATGTGAAGTTAGGCGCTGTTTTCTTTTTGAATTAGCAGATGACTGTATAAGAACAATTACACTGTGGTTATGTAATATTAAGGTTCAGTTACTCGTTTTGCTAAATTGCTCTACTCTGATCAAAGTTTTAAAAAAAATTTCGCTATTTTTAAGGTAGGATGTTACAACAGGATTCATGGGAAAACCACTATCTCCATTCTCTCAGGACCTATGCGAGGGACCTTTCTCCCAAGACCCATACTTACAATACCCAAAATACTGTTCTCAAGGAGTGTTGGCACTAGAGGACAACATGAACAACTCCACCTATGACATAGGTCATGATAAAGACTATTATAACCTATCACTTAAAGATGATCATGAACCCATATGCAAATCAACATGGTGATCCCTTGTTACATGGTTCGTGTCCACTTCATTGTATAAAGTTATATATACTTTTGCTAGTGTATTGTGCTTTTACTTTTGTAGAATGCTTTTTTACGTCAATTATTGTACTATCAATCATGAGTGTACTTAGTTGTCTTGCTTTATAGCTAGTCTGTAATAATTTAATTTTTCGTGTCATAAGCTTAAATTTATATATAAACGGTGCACCTAGCCATAAGAGCATCATCAAAGGTTATAACTTCTCTTATCAATAGAAGAGTGTTTTCCAATGACTTCATTCTAAGATTTTTATTTTTTGATAACTCTATCTTTCTATAACTTCTTTCTTATCTCTCTAGAGATTCTAGTATGCTTTACACTTGCCACTTGAAAAGGATCCCGTGTATCAAAATGAATCTGACATGATCTTTGGGATCAAGTTTCTTTGTGAATACTGTGGTTTAGTATGAGTATCTTCAGATTGAGGTCCTAATGTGGTCTGTTTGGCTGAGGAATGCCTTGAGATGACCTTGACATGGTAAGATCTGTAGTTATACTAGACTGGATCTCATAGTGTGTAAGGAGACTCACCCCTGTAGTCAGAGGTATGTTTGTAAAAGGAGTATATGATTTTTGAAAAAAAAAAAAAAAGATTGTTAACTTCCTTTTTAATCCAAGCGATTTGGTTAAAAAGGTCACATATTTATAATTATAGGGAATCATGGACAATAGAATTAATGAATGTGCAACAGATAGTCATTTTCAGTTGCCAAAAAAAAAAAACAGATAGTTATTTAATTTTCAACGTCTATGCATATACTTTTTTTTTTTTTTTTTGAAAAACTTAATTTATATATCAATATAGTTACCTCAAATTTAAATAAGATCCCTGTAGTTTATTTCTTTTGAATTGAGTCCTAATACTTTAATGAGTTTAATCCGTTAAACCCATCTATCCCTTCGAATAAAAACCGTTATAACACCTTGGTAAATTCAAAAGAAATAAATCACAGCGGGACCTCATCTAAAATTGAGGTAAATTATAAAGATAGGTAAATTAATTTTCCCAAATTTTTTTAAAACTAAAACTAAAGAAGCTTAATACTTTAAACAGATCAAATAGTTAACTTAATTGTTTAAAAACACACATAGAAGTGATATGAAAAAAGAATAAAACATTAGAGCGAGAAAAGTAGGTTGAAGATAGCGATTAATTGAATTCAGCGATTGTAACTCTCCTCCACACTATTTGAAGAACATATCTTCAGTTAAATTTGCAAAAATCTTTTATTTTATATATATTTGAAGATGGATTATACATAACTTAAGAAAAATTGCACTCGCTCGTGATATGGTGCATATGGGTGTTATGGCCTTTGGATAATAAATTGAACAATATGGGTTTTTTTTCAACAATTTTCCCTAATACTCCTCCAATTCTACCAATATAACCTAATTGGGAAGTTGATTATATTTTGGTCCCAAAAGTAAAATTTATTTTTCCTCAAATTACCCCCATTTGATACTCCCTTAAATAAGAGATTGAGCGAGAAAATTAAGAAAAATGATTCAAGCATTTTAGAAAAAGAAAAAAGAAGTCATATTTATTATATATTTTATATTTACCTAGCTAACTACTAGCTCTGTATCCTGTACCTGTTTTTCTCGTCTTCAAATCACTATAAGGCTAACATTAGTTGGCCTAAAATAAAAACAATATTACAAGGCAATGACGTAAATTGGATAATCGATTCATTAACCAATAACCCAACACATGGAAAAGCCGATATGAGTGAGTGATTATAATCATAGTTACCCTTCTATTCAAGAATGCTAATATTTTCCCAACCGTTGCTTTCTGTTTCAGAAAATTTAGATCCAATCAAAGGTCGACATATTCGAAAATAGTAGTTTAGTTTGGTTATCCACGAAAATCAATCAGAAGACTAATTAAGGTTGTCTAGCTTTTTTGGTTTCCAAATCGTGGAAAACAAAAGAACTAGTAGAAACATATGTAGATATATAGGTACAGATATGGGCAAGAGGTAAAATATCGTTTTCAAAGATTTAATATTTGATCAAAGTAATGTTACATCACAACCCCAACCTCCAACTATTCCTGCGTTAACTACTGCAATGACAACTTCCAGCCATTTTCTATTTACAACCAAGAAAAATATATAGTAACTTGCACGAAACAAAACAAATATCGTATTATATATCATTAAGTACGTCAATAATAAAGGGATGCAACTCATTGGATAATTGGCAGTACGTCAATAATAGCATCATGTTTTGGGATGGTGCATGTGGCCCCAAACTTGGTTTCGGCTTACAAAGCCACCCAAACACAAAATATTTAATCGACTTGAAAAAACAATAGTTGGTAACACTTACTATATCTTAAAATTAAACAAATAAGAATAAAGTAGTAATCATTAAGAAATAATGATATAAATTTGATAACTTTTGCATACGTCAATTCTTGTGATTTAAGAAATGAATGGATGCAGGCTAAAGTTTATGTGAAAGCATTGACACGAAATGCTGAATAATAAATATATAAAAATGTTACTGTTATCTAAAGTATACACGATACTTAATTTATTTTGTTGACATGGTTACAATTCATGTATAAAAAGAGGTTAACACTTAGAAAATCTTATCAATATTATTATAAAATATAAAATTAATAAAAAAATCATACAATTTATAAATTATTAATTATAATTATATAATATGATTAAATTTCCTACATAACTTACTTTGCACTTTACATGTGTTTTTTTAAAAAAATTTGAAGGCAGGGAAAGAAAAATGAATAAATAAAAATGATTGCCAGCCATGCTGACTATATAGCATTTAATATTCACCAGCCGACTATTTGTTTGACCAATTATTGTTAAGTGGATGAGAGAATCTTACTCTATTGAATGATTAAACTCATTATTATGGTCAAATTGAATGATCCAACTCAAGAAGACAACGTTGGATGAATCATATATCATTAGGTGAGAAATTACGGTGATCATTTGGGGCTTACTTATTTTTTAACCCTATAATATCTATCTATAGTATAAACTGATATCACGTATGGACAGTGACTCAATTCACCTCAAGGATTAATTGTTATCGTATGATTTCTAATCGCAACTTCTTCAATAAAAAATGGTTTGACGAAATTTGATAATACTTTATAACGTGAAAAATCAAGAGTTAAATTAAAAATCAATTACATTAATTCAATGCACACAATTTATGCACGTACACTGGGAAAAAAAGGTCCGTCACATGTTAAAATAAACATATATTAAGTGGAAAAATAATTATAATTAATTATATTATATTATATTAAAATATAAATTAAATATATAATATACTGAAAATACCTCGACTCCCCCAGCCACAAATAAAAAATAATTTTCAAAACATAATGCCCAGTTGATTAAACTGTCGTGTTATAAATTTTTGGTTCAGATATGAGGAAAAAAATCATAAAATGCATCTATATGGACATTGGAACATGGTCATGGATAATATTCTATCTATTGACAACAATTACTAGGTTACTTTTTTAGTTACCAGCATAAATAGAAAATTTGATAAATATGATCAGAATGTTTTTCTTGAAACACAAGTTGTTGTTATTAATACATTGTAGTACTGTTGTTGTGTTCATTCAAACCCTGATCTTAGCACACAGACAAAAATTTAATGGTGGGGATCGGATGAAGAACTCATCGACATGTTATTTCTTTAATTTTATTTTTCTCTTTGAATGTGGGGATATATGGGGAAGATTACTCTCTTTCATGTTTCCCATATTGACAACTATGAAGAAGTCAATGATATATATTTGCGTTTGTGTGTGTCTATATATATGTGTGTGTGGTTAAGGTACAAAAATACACATGAGCTTTTTCTCCAGGAGCGCCCAACACCACGCACTTTTTTTGGAAGTAAAAATACACACATGGTTACCATTTTGGAGCAAAAGTTACATCTCACTGTTAAGTTACTGTTCACCGCCGTTATGTTACTGTTCACTTAATCTCTTTCTCTCTCATCACAGTGAACAGTAACTTAACGGTGAGATATAATTTTTGCTTCAAAATGGTAATCACGTATGTATTTTTGCTCCCAAAAAAAGCATGTGATGCCAAGCGCTCCTTGGGAAAAATCTTATGTGTATTTTTGCACCTTAACCCAGTGTGTGTGTATGCTCTCCTCGTCCCTATTTATATTAACTGAATAGTCTTATTAAAAAAAAATTAGTTAAAAGTAATAATAGGTAGGAAATATACTTATTTATAAATATACATTTATTTATAAGTGGGTGAATGAAAGGCATTAATAGTGAGAAAAAGGATAAGTGTGTATAGGAAAGATTAACTACGGGTAACATTGGCAAAAATACATTTAATGCTTAAACAACCTCAAAAACAATCTTATAAAAGGGAACCAATCAGACCAATTCAAAACAGAGGACCTTACAAATAAGGACAAAGGGAGTATATACATGGGCAAATTCGCAATGATTTCACTCCCTCTAATTTATGAGAGTTCAAAATTTTTGTTATCCAAGTAAACATTTTAGAGCATGTATAGATATTTAATTTGACTAAATGAGTAGACCAAAAGATGATATCATTGTTAAAGAAGGTACTTAATATACTTAATTTTCTCGCTAAGCAATACATATCAATTATATTTATAAAACTTGATTATAATAAATTGTAAACTACGCACAGTAGAGGCACACCTAGCTAAGCTATTTATCTCTTAATAATCAATCATATTTCTCATTATTTAATTTGCTCAGAAATCCATGACACAGTTTAATTGTTCACGCATGTGGGTGAATATGATCGACGCTACTCAAAGTTGGTAGTACTCCCTCTGATCCTTATAATAAAGTACCAACTATCATTTTTTGTAAATTAAGGAATAAAAGTTAAGTCATTAAATTAGTTTAAAATTGATAAAATTTTTCAACTTTACTCCTACTTTAATTATGTAGATTTAAAGGAGTTTGTTAAAGTAAGGGCATAATAGAAAAATAGTAATAAACGAGTTAGTTAAAGGTAGTTGGTATCTTATAATAAAAACTAGAGGAAGTAATAATTAAGATTATGTTCAACTTTGATTTGCATATCCCACGTTTAATGATGAAAACTTGAAAAGTAGCACAACCATTTTGAGCTACAAAAACAAAAATAAACAATAAAGAAATAAAGCAACTAGTGACCAATGCGGTTTGGGTATCGCGGAAGAAGAAGCTAGTAACTCACAATATGATGAATCAATGTCCGAATTCTCACCAAGAAAAGTATACACATTTAGAGTCTAGCTAATTCTAACATTTAGAGTCTAATTGTACTTTGAATAGCTTCGTCTTTAATTTGTTGGTACTTGTACTTATAATAATAAAAATACAGCAATGAGTGGGATGATGGAATAATTAATTTCAAATATATGGATGATGGGTCAATAATGTTCTTAATTAATAGTCAAGTCTCAAGTGATATGAAAACTATAAGTGGGAGGTCATGGGTTTCGTTCCACTTGAAATCAAAAGTCTGCTTAGCCTCAAGTTGTTAAGCAAAGCAAGTGAAAACGCACGCACACATGTTTTTTTTTTTTTTTTTTTTAACGAAAGTGTGTCAAAAAATGAACAAGTAAGATGAGACATATTTTTTGGAGTTAAAAAACACAATATTTTCTCAATAAAAGTAACATCTTACATGTTTTCACCATAAAAATGCATTTTTGTTACTTATCTCTAAAGCTCTGCCATAATAGCTTGTGACAGATTCACCATCTTTCATCTGCACAGTCTTGAAATTTCTTCTCAAAGCTTGAAAATATGAAAGCTTTACTCTTATAGCCTTGATATTTCCTCTTCATAGAATCTCATATGTCCTTGGAAGTACCTTTGCAAACAATAATTTCCAACATGGGATGATCAATTTCTGGAAACATATAGTTCTTCACCATCAGATCTTTTTCAACTCTTCTACTTCTGATGGCTATGTATTCACAAGTGTTACTACGCCCTTCTATACAACTTGCTAGTACTCCTTGGACTGCAAGAAGTTCTCTATTAGCATGCTCCAATGTTCATGTGACCATCAAAGTGTGGAACAGATGGCTGCACAAAATTAGAATAAAAAAAAGACATTGCTTCAGCAACCAAAAATAACATGTATGTTAGAATTAATGAGAGGAAATAGTATTGCACTCTATATTTTTAGAAAATTAGCACTCCTAGAAACCAATCTAGCTTTGATGCCACTGACACACACACACACTCCCATATAGAGAGAGAGAGAATAAGAGAATGAACTTGGATGCATTTATTCACTAATATATTACAAATTAAATAATAAAATTATAACAAACTAATAAAATAAATAGGACACGATTAATATTAATCAACGGAATTGCATACCATTCTTAAAAGCGGGGAGCGAAAATTAAACCAAAATAAATAAACATGGGATAACGGAATTTGTAACTGATCAATTAGAGTGACCACCAAAGCAACCACATGGCATGATCAGAGTTTTTCCAACATATATGCACACATATTTATACACAAGTAAGATGAGAGGTTTATAGAAAAGAATAATTAATAACAAGGTTAAGGGAGCGTTGAGTGACGTCACGTCATTCATTAATTCTATTCATCTAACTTGGCCCCTCTTGGCCTTTAAAACCTCACCCAACCCCTTCCCTTCTCATTCTCAAACCTCATTTCCCAAAAATTTGTCCTCTTAGTTCATTATTACCAGCTAGTCTTTTTTTTTTTTTTTTTTTTGTTCATATCGAAGATGCCTCCAATCTTGCCGGAATTCTCAAACTCAGTGAGGCTCAAGTACATTAAACTTGGCTATCAATATCTTGTAAATCACATTCTCATCTTCACTCTCATCCCTATAATGATCGCTGTCTCCATCGAGCTTCTTCGTTTAGGCCCCGACGAGATTCTCAGACTCTGGAATTCTCTTCACTTTGATCTCGTTCAAGTCCTTTGTTCTTCTTTCCTCATCATTTTCATCGCCACCGTCTACTTCTCCTCCAAGCCTCGGACCATCTTCCTCGTCGATTACGCCTGTTTCAAGCCTCCGGTGACATGTCGAGTTCCCTTCTCCACCTTCATGGAACATTCCAGGCTCAACCTCAGGGACAGCCCTAAGAGCGTCGAGTTCCAAATGAGGATTCTCGAGCGTTCCGGCCTCGGCGAAGAGACGTGCCTCCCACCGGCGATTCATTATATCCCTCCCAAGCCGACCATGGAGGCCGCCAGAGGCGAGGCGGAGCTGGTTATATTCTCCGCCATGGATTCGCTGTTTGAGAAAACGGGGCTGAAACCTAAGGACATCGATATCCTCATCGTGAATTGTAGCTTGTTCTCACCGACGCCTTCGTTGTCGGCGATGGTAATTAACAAGTACAGGCTGAGGAGTAATATAAAGAGCTTCAATTTATCGGGGATGGGTTGTAGCGCCGGGTTGATCTCCATCGACTTGGCTCGCGACCTTCTTCAGGTGCATCCGAACTCGAACGCCGTCGTGGTGAGCACCGAGATTATTACGCCGAACTATTACCAGGGGAATGAAAGAGCCATGCTTCTGCCGAACTGCTTGTTCAGAATGGGCGGCGCCGCCATACTGTTGTCGAACCGGAGGTCGGAGCGGCGGCGAGCCAAGTACAGGTTGGTCCATGTGGTTCGAACCCACAAGGGCGCCGATGATAAGGCGTACAGGTGTGTGTTTGAAGAGGAAGATAAAGAAGGCAAGGTCGGAATTTCACTGTCCAAGGACCTCATGGCCATAGCAGGTGAAACATATATATTGCTTACTATATTCATACAATATGTATTTATATAAATATGTATTAGTTTTATTACAGAGAATGATCCCTTTTTTTTAAGGTTCACGTTAATTCTTAGATTGCTCGTTGTCACGTTATTTTTTATTTATTTATTTATTTATTTTACATTCAAAATAATTATGCATGGCGGGCGAGCACACCATTTACAATTATTTTTATTTTTTTGAAAAATTTGACTTTGCTGTAACTTTTTTTATTTTATATTGATTATCGATATATAACTCATGCATACTAATTACTTACCATTGATGATTGGTTTTCTTTAAAAGGAAATACCCTTTTGAAAATGATATCATCTTTTTAAATATAAGCTCAAGCTCAAATCAAAATCATCTTAAAATCTAATCATTACACACACACTCTTTAGCTAAAAACAGTTGGCCAAAATAGTTTTTTCACAATGCTATTTAGACCAGGTTTTTTATCCATTTTTCAATGAAACCCCTCAAGTCTGGCCCAAATTCGATACCCTCTGAAAAACCTGAATTTAACTTGGGCATACAATGCGTAGCCGAAATTGGTGAATTAAACTTTTTTGGCATCAGAATATTCCTTCCGTAACTGGGAGTCAGGTTAAAAAAAAATATTACTACACAATTTAGTTTTTAAGAAAACGATTAATATGACTTATTTAATTTCTTAATCATTAAAAAAAAAAAAGTAAAGTCCGACTCTTGTAGGATTTTACAAATGTAAAAGAAGATTGATTTAGATAAATTTTACTACAATGGTAGGTGAAGCTCTGAAATCAAACATCACAACCATGGGGCCTCTGGTTCTGCCGGCTTCGGAGCAGCTTCTGTTTCTTCTGACTCTTATCGGCCGGAAAATCTGCAATCCCAAGTGGAAGCCGTACATTCCAGACTTCAAGCAAGCCTTCGAGCACTTCTGCATCCACGCCGGCGGCCGTGCCGTGATCGACGAGCTGCAGAAGAACCTCCAGCTCTCGGCGGAGCACGTGGAGGCCTCCAGGATGACTCTCCACCGCTTCGGCAACACGTCGTCGTCGTCGCTCTGGTATGAGCTCAACTACATCGAGTCCAAAGGGAAGATGAAGAAAGGAGACCGTGTTTGGCAGATTGCCTTCGGAAGTGGGTTTAAGTGTAACAGTGCTGTGTGGAAATGCAACAAAAGCATCAAGACTCCGGTCGACGGGCCTTGGGCCGATTGTATCGATCGCTACCCGGTTCATATTCCTGAGATTGTCAAGCTCTAAGAAGAAGATGAACAATACAAGGTTCATTTTTTGTGCTTGGCTTGTCGTACTTTGATGATAGTGGTCTGCTTTCCTATATATCTATTACCTTTTATTTGTCTTTTCTTCAAGGTAGGGATTTATTTGTGAATTTGCAATGAAATCCCTGTTGAGGCTCCTATATATAAATCAGGTAATTAGGGGAGATACAAGTAGGCTAAGTTCCCACTTGTATTTTCTAGTGCTTCTGAAAGCTTGTACTTATATCACTTAAAATAAGTAATGTGTTTGAGTTACAGTGTTTCAGGAAAAAATGCCGAAAAATTCTCTATTGTAAATTTATGGTCCAATCCAAAGATACTTAAGGACTCGGGCCTTGACTACGCGTCAATCATCTTCTGCAATATGTAACATATTTTTAGTTATGTATAAATGTCTTCCGTTCATACATAGTTAAATATGTATTATACACACAATTGAAGATAAATGGCATCTACTAGAAATATGTTACCCCTTAATCTTAAGTAAATTTTAAGCATCCTTACGCAATAAATTTGTTTTGATAAGATCCTTAAGTAACAAATTTTATAAAAAGGATTCTTAGACAATTTTGATCACCCGGTTAGATTAATCTCAAGGTAGAGTAGATGAAAAAAATGTCACTGTCATTTTTCCTTAAATAATGGGTTTAGTCACATCACAAAATTATCTTTTACTTAGCAAAATGGTGTTCATGAGTAAGTTTGTCAAACTCACAAATTTCAGCAAACTCGTGATAATGACGTAAACTTGTATAATAGATTTGACCTATAAACTCTTAAGAGTTTACTTTTATCAATAAATATGATATTAATAGTGCTAATTAAATAATTAAAATACAAAAAACGATACCAATTTCATTTAAATATATTTTAAATATAAATAATTGAAATTAAATCCATCAACATCCATAATTCATTGTACCCAACAAACTTTTTTTTTATAAAATTTGTATATATAGTCATTAAGTATAATCAAAACGAAAAAGCTAACACGATTTAAAAGCAACTTAAAATAATTTTGTAAGTTCGAATTGTAAAAATAGTAAATGTTTCGATTTACAAATTTGACTAAGTTTATGATGTAACTATTACAAATCTAAAAGTGACTCAACATGATTTAAGATAGAAATGTAAAAATGATAAATTTAGTGAGTAAGCTCGAAAGTTTAACAACTATGTTCCATGTTCGTAAGTAGAGAATACCAAACAATTCATGATAGGCTATATTAATAAATAAGTTGCTATCTTTAAAATGAGTACTTTTATTTGATTTTGCTGAGTTATAGTTTTCTTTTTCACGCATGCATCTTATTTCATTGTCCTTTTTTCTGAGTTTGTTATTATCGCTTGATTTGATGTTGGTCAAAAAAGAACTTTATTGCTTTTTTTATTTCATTATATATAGTTATTTTTTATTATTTACTTTTATTATTAATATTTATTATATAAAACACAATATAAACATTGATAATAACAAAATAATAATATTAAATAAAAAATTTATTTATAATAGAGTTAAGTAACAAATCCGTCTCGGAAGTATACGTTGAGGAACAATGTCACCCTGAAAGTTTTTTCAAACTCAATTTCGCCCCAAAAGTCTAGAAACGTAGCAATGTTACCTTTTTCCGTTAAAAAACTAACGTTGACCGTTAAAAAATTGACGTTGACTATTAACTTTTTAACGAAAAATGGTAACATTACTACTTCTTTAGACTTCCGAAACAACATTGAGCCCAAAAAAACTTCCAGGGCAATATTACTCTCAGGTGTGTACTTCCGGAGCGGATTTGCTACTTAACCCTTTATAATATTCAATATATTAATGATAAACAAACAAATCAATCACTTAAACATTTTAAAACATTATGTTATAATTTTTTGATCTGAAAGAAAATCTATCAAGAAAATTATACAATATTTTTCAATGCATTTATTGTAGATTGTCAACCACGACTCAATGCTTCAGAGCTCTTGTAATTGCAAAAAGATAATATAAATATGAAAAATCTGTGTGTGTGTGGAGTAAAATTAGCAAATATAAAACATGAGCAAATCTCAAATCCAATTCGAAAAATCTGATTTCAACAGACCTACTAAAGTTTTGGATTGTGAGAGAGTGAACGTTTAAGTAGATCGTGATTAAACAAGCTAGTAAAAATTAGGATAAAAACTTATATTGATTTTAGTTTAGGATACAAATGTAACTTATATTGATTTTAATTTATATAATCTAGTGCAATCAAAATTATTTTCATGGCAATAAAGTAATAATTAAAAAAATTCATTTTAGCTCTTCGTTTTTCGTGCTCTCTAGTTTTCTTCGATGTTTTTTTTATCCTCTCTATTTTTGTCTTCAAACCAACCACATCATAAGAAATTAGATATGGCTTTTTGTTTGTGATTCTTCTTTCTAGATAATATGGGGACCTTGAGTCTCAACTATTGAGATCTTGTTATAAAAAAATAAAATGAAACTAAAAATGTTAATTGAAAAAAATGAAAGCTTACTTGAGGAATAATCACTAGAGGAAGGAGCTTAGAGTGAAGATCCATGTTAGTGGTAGATGATGAAACCCACAATGATAGAGTAAAACCCATGAAAAGAAGAGTATAAAACTCACTAGGTAAGTTCAAAAATATTTAAGAATGAATTGGAAGAGTTGCATCAAATAATTTTTTTTTTCTTTAGAATCCTACCTCTTTCTAATTGATATTTTCTAATATTAGCATTTTTAGATAAATAAGTACTTAACAGTTCTTTGTAAAGAATCATATTATATAATGTATACTCCATAATATTGATTAATATAATGAATAAATAATATATTAATATATTGTCAGATTACTTAACAATTGTTTAGGAGGAATGGTAATGTATTGTCAATTTTTTTTTTTTATATATTTCATGATCCTTAACAATTTTTTTTTTATAAAGAATTGTAATATATTGTTAATACCCCCCCCCCCCAAAGAATCTCACATTTTTATATTAAATCATACTTAATGGTTTTTTTATGAAGACCATAATGTATTGTCAAAGAACTTTTTTATAGACTCATGCTTACTTATATTTGACATTTTTCATAATCCCACCTTCTTATATATGACAATTTTTATTTTTAACCACTAAGTAATCTTAAAGAATATATAGCGGTTCTTTGTGAAGGACGGTTAACTATTGTAAAATAAATTTTCTTAGAATGCCGTCTTTTTATATATGATGGTTTTGATTGATAATTGTTAACGGTCCTTGAAGAATAACTGTATTATCACTTTTTTCCCCATAATCTCCCCTCCTTAAGACATTAATATATGGTATATATTAAATTAATATCTTAACATATTATATTTATATTAAAACTATAATATATGATATTATTATATATAATTATATTTAAACATATTGTATTTATCTAAAAAATATAAATTTGAGATATCTAATAATATCTCATATTTATAATTATGCTTTAGAGTTCATTATTATAACCATTAGATATTTTTTTTATTGATATAAATATATATTATTGGAAGACGAACCATTTGTAAGTATTACAATTGTTTCAAAAGAATTGTTGTATTTGTCACAAAATAAATTATAGTTATTACAAAAACCATTATTTTGGTGTCTTTTGCGAATTCTTCCTCTCAATATATACATGACAATGCACATATTTAATCGTTATATTTTAATGTAACACCCCAAATTCCGTGCTTGAAAATCATGTCGATCAACACTTAGTTTTAGGAAAATCAACAGAATTTGAGGTGCTACAGCTTAGAGTAATGCGGGAACGGAAAGCATGCGCTAATATTTGGACAATGAGTATCTGATATAAAATGTCTAGACATATGCTGATGCCCGACATAAGCTGGTATATTAAAAATTTTCTCGAAGGAATATTTATGTGATATAATTACAGAGCTTTGTATAATTACAATTCTTACGTGGTAATTATACAATCTTCAACCAAGCCGTAGCTAGACTTGGGGCAATAAACCTAACTCAGTTAGTCAAACAATTTGGCTAGGTAAGTGTCTATCATGGGAGTCTCACCGAGTTCACGGCGACTTATTGACTGACCCACATAGACTAGCCTTGCCTTCGGCACCAAACCGTTTGAGATAACCTCGTTAAATCATGCCAGAATGAACACTCTGAGGACGTTCTCCTAGCATTTGCTTTGACCGGTGTCTCTTCCCAGCCTCGTCTACCAGTGCCTTCTCACGGCTCCATCTACCGGTACCTTTTCCATCCTGGTTTCTTCCCTGTACTATTCATTAAGACTGAGGTCCAATGCCTATTGGACCTCAGGTAACGGTTAACCTCATGCTTATGTAAACAAGATATGTATGACATCATAGCATTAATCAACACATAAGTATATAGCAAATGCAAGATTAATATATTCCCCGTACACATCACATGTAAGGTTATCTATACACATCGCATGTACAGTTATCTATACAATTCACATGTATAGTTATCCATGTTAACAATACACATCACATGTAAAGTTATTTATACAATTCACTTGTATAGTTGTCTATCACATATAAGCATACAATAAGCATCAGAGTTAGTGTTACAGTACGCTAACGTACCTTTCACCGGGTAATCGTCAAATGTCCGACCTTTGAATCCGGCCCTGGACTTCCTGGATATCCTAACATACCACCATATCACTTAGAATAATATCCTAAGAGATATTTCCACCTCTATTTACCCATCTACCCTTGGTGGATTTGTTATTTAAAACTTTGCCCTTACATTTATTCAAAAACATAGTGCAGTATTTTCTGGGCAGATTTTTCGGTAACTTTGAAAAATCATAACTAATTCTAGAAAAATCGAATCGAGGATCTGTAAAATTCCCCTGAATCCTTAGGATGTCTATTTTCAGGGAAAAATACTTTTATATACCCAGAATTTATGAAAAATTCCCTGTTTTCATTTTTCTTAATGTTGCCCAGAATTCCTCCCAGAAAACGTAGCCTTATTTCAAGAATTTTTATCTTCTTGTACAAAACTCAGAATGCTACACCCTGGGTATATTTGGAAAGCTCTATATGTCTACTTTGACCATAAAAAGTTTCAGAATTAATGAACCCCATCTTCAACATAAAATACTGGCGTTTTTACCCCTGACTCCCTAATCTGCGGAATTTCACCAACACTTCGTTACTTTGACCCTAATCTTCCAAAAATTTTGTTATACTTCTTCTTCATCATTTTTTTGAAATAAAGACAATGGTAACCATAAAAACATGAAAATAACACTATAATTGGAAGATTATGAATCAAAACAACATTTCTATCAAAACTGTGAAAGCTAAGAACTACAAAACTAAAAGCTTCATTACCTCTTGAAGAACTTTGCTCCTACTTCTCCCTCACTCTCCCCTCTTAGAAATCAACTACTTTGAGTTTGATTTGGTGTGAAGAGAAATGGAGAGGGAAGCCCTTTATTTATAGCCAAATATCAATGGCACAAAGGGTAATTCTAATAGAGTTCCAACTTGGCTTACTTCTTCACAACCATAGGATTCAACTTCCATCATAAGTAGTTCCATATCCACCCTCCACCTAGGCTGGACGTTTTTCACTTCTTTGGCAAGTTGATGAGGTCATTTTAATGACACAATTGAGTGCTTAGGTGTCCCTTAACTTTTAGAAGACTTGTGGGTTAAGTTGCTTAAGTTGCATGTGCTTTAATCCATAAAAATCTTATTCTTATCCCTTGGTCCAGCAGCTGCACGAATTTTGTGGCCATTGGGAGGTGATTTAATGTATTCAATTTATGCTAATAATATTATATATTCAATTCTCCAATTGGTTTAATTAATTTCAAGAGGATTTAGCTTAATTTCTTAAGATAATATCTTGAAATACTTGGCCATTCTTGCTCCACAAGCTCTAGCTGATTTTGTTGACTTTTGGGGCATTAATAATTAGCTCTAATCATGTGCTTAATCTCCCTTTTATTACTAATATGATTAATGCTAATTGTTTTGCTAATTAACTCAAGTCATTAGAGCATCATTAGCCATTTAACTTCATCAATTAATCTCTTCATTTTTTCCAAAATACCAACCCCTTTTCTTGATGTTTGAATTATCTCCTAAATCATGTTGCAATTAATCTTTAATTAATGTCTTTAATTTCCTTAATTATTCATTTAATTTTTGTCGTCATCTACCTCTTGTCTTTAGGCTAAATTATAGCCTCTAAATAATGTCTCATAATTAACCTTTGGTTAATTAATTCCAAAGGAAAATTGCATAAAATTTAATTAATAATTTACACAAATTTTGAAACCACATATTCACCTATATTAATATGTGTTATTTATCAAAATATAATATCTATATGTATTATGAAAATTAGGGTATTACATTTAACGTTATAAATTCTTGTGCACCCTCCTGTTTGAAATACATGATGTTTATTCATTATAATTGTTATTTATTAAGAGTTATCTATGCCCGAATCTATAGTAGCAGAGAGAGCATGGTACTTAGGTTTTTTTAGTATAACTCACATCACACAATATATGAGTATGTGTCTATGATATTTTTTTTAAGATATTTTCATTGGATGTAGGATATTTTTCACTTTATATGGAAAAACAAGCCCAGAGACCGTTCAATAAATTTAATTAGAGGAAACTTTAGAATATTATAGTGATATTTTTATGAAAATAAAATAGTAAACTTTAATATATCGCTCCTCTTAATTATATTTTTGCCAAACTCTTAATTATTTATTTAGCGAGCTAGGGAAAAATTGTTAACAAATGCAAAAGCTAATCTTTTAATAAAAATAAAACAAACCCATTCCACTTATTTTCAACCCTCCCCCCCCCCCAAAAAAAAAAAACTTATTAACTATTTGTTTTGGTTACATTTTATTGAGTATGATATAATATATTCATTAGCCATTAACAAATATAACCCTATTCAATTAATGTAAGTAGGTGAGGAAATGGAGCATATAAACCTATTACGTCACTTTTTCAATAAAATAAAATAGAGGTATGTTTGTAAAAGGAGTATATGATTTTTGAGAAAATTAAAAAATTAAGATTGTTAACATCCTTTTTAATCCACGTGATTTGGTTAAAATGGTCATATATTTATAATTAGAGGGAATCCTGGACAATACGATTAATTAATGTGCAACAGATAGTTATTTTCAGTTGGCAAAAAAGAAACAGATATTTATTTAATTTTCAACGTTTATCATATACTTCAATTTTTAAAAAAAAAAAAACATAATTTACATATACATTAGTTACCTCAAATTTAAATAAGATCCCTATAGTTTATTTCTTTTGAGTTGAGTCTTATACTTTAATGAGAATCCATTAAACCCACCTATTCCTTAGAATAAAAACCGTTATAACACCTTTTTTTTTTTTTTTGATCGAAGTTATAACACCTTGGTAAATCCAAAAGAAATAAATCACAGGGGGACCTCATCTAAAAGTGAGGTAAATTATAAAGATATGTAAATTAATTTTCCCATTTTATAAAAAAACTAAAACTAAAAAATCCTAATGTAACATCTCAATTTTCAAAAGCGGAATAATTTATTTTTCTTCCAAAATCATTTCAAAACATCAGAGTAGATCATTTGAGCGGAAGAGTAACTGATACTTGTACTTTAAAATGCCATAAGTCTGGCTGGATACAATAGCGGTACATCATATCGAGTATTTCAAAAGGGATGTATAACAACAAAAGGAAGGCTTCCGCCGGAACATCAAAAGGAAAACTTTAGCCGAGTCTTCTAAGTAGCCTGCTCGCGCCTCTCCTCGATTCTCGAACCTCCCGATCCTGAAGCTATGTTAAGAGCTGAGGTCCCATGCATACGGACCCCAGGTAACGGTTAACCTCATGTTTATATACACAATATACAGACGACATATACCACAACATTAATAGCAAAAACAAACAAACTATCACAACCAATGCATGTAACCATATCGCTCCCAGCTTATGGACATATTGCTCCCAGCCTACAGTCATATCGCTCCTAGCATACAGACATATCGCTCCCAGCAACAAATACATCGCTCCCAGCATACAGACATATCGCTCCCAACATTATAGATACCCTCTAACCTTAATATGTACCTTACAGTATAAAACAACACACATACCACATATATGCATAACATAAACATCAAAATTAGTGTTACAGTACGCGAATGTACCACAGAGCTATCAGTTAATTCATTTAAGTATACCGTACACATAGCACATATATATATGCATACAGTAAACATCAGAGTTAAAGTTACCAGTACGCGGACGTACATTAATTACCTCTTACAAGCATACCATACATATAGCACATATACGCATACAATAAACATCAGAGTTAAAGTTACCAGTACACGGACGTACCTTCGTTGACGTTTTACGGAATTTCTGGCGGAATACGATGCGACAGTTGGTCAAAACGTATTCAGGGATATCCTATAAGGATAATATCACATGTAATCAATTACTAACATCATAACAGTCATTTTAGTCATAAATGACCATTTACCCCTGGTGGATTTATTATTTACAATTCTGCCCTTACATTTATTCAAAAACGCAAGGTGGTATTTTCTGGGCAAATTTTCGCCTAACTTCGAAAAATCATAACTAATTCTAGAAAAATCAAAACGAGGATCCGTAAAATTTCCCAGAATCCTTGAGATGTCTATTTTCGAGGAAAAATACTAGAACTTACCCATAACTCATGGATAATTCCCAGTTTAATCATTTCAAACTGCTGCCCAGAATTTCGCACAGAAAACGTAACCTAACTTCTGATATTTTTATCTTTTTCTACAGAGCTTCAAATCACACACTCTTTATAGATTTAGAAAGCCCTAGATGTCTACTTTCACCATGAATTTTCTCAGAATTTTCGAACATCATCTTCTTCATAAAATACTGACGTTTTTACCTCTGACTCCAGGAATCGTTAATCGATAAGATTTCGTCAGAGCTTTGCTATTTTGATTATAATCTTCCAAAAATTTTGCTATAACTTCTTCTTCATCAAATTTTCGAAATAAATGCAATGCAAACCATAAAAACATGAAAATAAAACTATATTTGGAAGATTGAAGATCAAAATAACATTTTCTAATATTTTTACTTTATAAACTAAGAACTTGAACTATGAAACTAAAAACTCTCTTACCTCTTAAAGAATACTAGCTTCCTACTTCTTAAAGCTTCTCACTCTCTCCCTTGCTCTCTATTTTTCGGTTGAGGCTTGGTGAATTGGTGGAAATTGTGTGTAACATCCCAATTTTCAAAAGCGGAATACATTTTATTTTCATTCAAAGTCATTTAAAATCATCAGAGTAGATCATTTGAGCGGAAGAGTAACTGATACTTGTATTTCAAAATGCCATAAGTTTGACTGGATACAGAAGCGGTATAGAAACCGAGTGTTTCCACAACGAAGTAAAATAACAATGGAAAGGCTTCTGTCAAAGGAAATCTTTAGCCGGGTCTTCTACGCGTCCTGCTTGTGCTTCTCTTTGGTCCTCGGACCTCCCGAACCTGAAGCTATGTTAAGAGCTGAGGTTCAATGCCCATTGAACCTTAGGTAACGGTTAACCTCATGTTTACATATACAATATATGAACACATAAACCACCACATCAACAGCATATACAAACAATCCATCACAATCAATGCATATGTATCGCTCCCATCATGCAACCATATCGCTCCCAGCATGCAACCATATCGCCCCCAGCATATGGACATATCGCTCCCAGCGTTACAGATATGCACTCCAAGACATATCGCTCCCAGCATATGGACATATGGCTCCCAGCGTTACAGATATGCACTCCACAATATACATACTCTATACGTACAACACACGTATCACATATATGCATAACATAAACATTAGAGTTAGTGTTACAGTACGCGAACGTACATTAATATACCATACATATACGCATACAGTAAACATCAGAGTTAAAGTTACCAGTACGCGGACGTACCTTCGTTGACGAGCGTTTAGTACGTTGACGATAAACTGTACTTTTGACGGAAAACAGCGGAACGACAGCGAAATGACAGCGGAACAAGATTACTGATATCCTATAATGATAATATCACATTTATCAATACTTGATATCATAACAGGCATTTTAGGTACAAATTACTATTTTGCCCCTGATCCCCTAATCAGCGGAATTTTGCTAGCACTTTGCTACCTTGACCCTAATCTTCCAGAATTTCCACATATCTCTAACTCCAATATATTTCCCAAAATAAATATCATATCTATCCTAAAACATGATATCTAAAATATACTGGAAGATTAAAGATCTACTCTAAAACTCTAAGAACTACCGAAAGAACTTAAGACTAAAGACTAGGGACCGAAAGACTTACTCAGAGCTTCGCTATGAACTTCTTGCTCCTCCTCCAGAGCTTCTCTCTCTAACTTCTCTCTAGGATTGTGTGAATTGGTGAAGAATGAAGAGAAGTGAAGGCTATTTATAGAAAAAAGGCAATGACATTTTTGTAATTTCATTGAACTTTGTCTGATCAGTTTCTGGCCGTTAGATCGCACTTCTTGGAGGTGGCAAGATCTTGGCCTTACACCTCTCAAGGATGATGTCATCCCTGCTGCATCATCAAGCCTTATGTCATCTTGATTTATCAGGTAAAATTCCTGGTTCGGTATCCTGATCGCGAAATTTTGTAAAATCTTAAAATTTTGGGAACAACACTCCGAAGGTCTTTTCTTCCTCTTTCAAATTATCTAATTTAACTCAATTTCTGATCCTGCTGAGAACATTCTGTTATCAGCTGAAAATCCTCGGTATTCGTGCCCGGCTATAGAAATAACGTTGTCCGGTACTAACTCCGAGTCAAAAATCCACTGATTAACATTATACTCTGGTTTTTCCCCACTTATCCCCACATTCCCACAACGGGATTATTTTCTATCGGTTCTCATTTCTACTATCTGCTTTAATCCCACAAAATATCTTCCTGGCCGGATCGCCAAATCACTCTGTTGGTTACAGAAATGACTTCGGAGACAGTCCACTCCGAGATAGAAATTCACTTGTTCCTAATATATTATGACTCAAGAAACCTAGTTCACAGTTTTCTAGGTAGGATTTTATTTCTATCCGTAGTCATTTATCCTGTTCACATTTTTACTATTATAATATTACTTAATTACCACATGTCTTAACTTATAATGTTATTTTAATTCAAATATCTAGATATTAATTTCTTAATTTTCATTTCATTTTTCTTTATTTTTCTTCTAATTTTCGTTTTTATTTATATATGTATATTTATTTTAAGTAATTTCCACCTTTTTCTCTTTATCTTATGTCTAAACAATTAGCCATTAATTATCTAATTAATCACTTACTAATTGTTGACAATTTTCTTAATTAGTAATAATTATTATCTCACAACTATTTTATTGACATTAATAATTTATGCTCCATGCATAATATTAAAAATCATAGGGTCTAATATGGTCCCCAAAATACTTTTTAATTTTCTATTCTTCTATTTTCAAAAGAGACAATTTAATAAATTGTCTAAATTAGGGACAATATTCCTTCTAATTTTCAATAATTATTTCACAGCCCTTTAGGATTTATCATCACATTTTTAGGATGTTTTATGGCCCTAAAATGCATTTTTCACATTTTTGGCAATAAATTCCATTTAATTTTCTTAGTATTTCCCTTTGAAAATAGACCAATTATACAACATTTTGAGACCATATCTATCATAAATGGACATAATATTCCAGATAATAATTATCCGAGTATTACATTGTGTGAAGAGGAGGCCTCTATTTATAGCCAAATTATGAGTAACCTCCAAGCAATTCAAATTGATCTTAGCCCTTGGTATTTACTTAGAGAAGAGGGAAAAATCTTGCTCCTACACCTCACCAAAAACGTCCACCCTCCCCCCTTTGCTCTTAAGTTGTTGCTTCATCTCTTATTTACTCCCAAATGCTAATTTAGTTAGGCCTAAGTTGGTGTTTTAATTCAAGATCCAATTTCACTTTTGTAATCCTAATTTTATGACTAGATTTATGGTGATTTTTAATTTCCCAAACACTTAGGTATGAATCTTAAAAGTAACCGAAAATAACTTTGGGAATAACCAAGTTGAAGTTCTTAATTCACTGATTCCAAATATGTATTTATCTTAAATACTTAGTTTCAATATTTCAAGATATGATTTATTTTCTATAGATTCTCATCTAATCTTGCTAATTAAATAATAACTTGCTCTCCAAGTTTGACTACTTGCTCCCTAAGTTTTTCCCAATCTTCTTCCACACACTACTTAATTGTCTTATGTTATTATTATTTTTTCCTCCTTGTCCCACAATCACATGCACACTACATACACACACACCACCTTCCTCTTCCTTTTCCATTGCATTAAGCCTCAAAAGTCTTCTCTTCTAGAACTTTAATTTAATTATAGGTTTATTTCAAGCAATTCCCTTTCTTGTTGCCCAAGTGATAAAACCGCCCCCCTTAATCTTTTAATTACAATTTTATATTTTAATTATCCTCACAAACTCTTAGAAAAATCTCTTATTGGTCTATTTATATGTGTAATTTATTCATTCCATCATTAAATAGGAATTTTCACCCCTTTTATTAGTGAAAGGAAGAATTAGATAAATCCTTGGTTACTAATGCTAATATAGTGTTTTAAGGGTTACTAGACTTAATTACCAAAGTTTGACAAGTTTCTAATTTAATTTTGATGATTAAAAACTCCTTGTATGCTAATCTTAGCTTCTAAATATCATTTAATCCTTAATTATGACCTTTATAAATTAATTATGAACTAATTCCAAAACTTATTAAAGTATCTCAGTTATTGCAATTTCATTTGCCCAATAACTGTTACTAACTTCCTCTAATTGATTTTATCATCCTCTGATGATTTTAATTGCCGAAATGGTATAATTAAGATTATGCTAGATTATGATAATCTTCGGATATTTTATGATCCTTAATAAGATTTAGGAAATTGAATTTGGATTTATTAGACTCCAAAGAAAATTTCCCTAAATATGATGATAAATCAGTTAAAAATTTAGAGACAACATATTCTCCTATTTTAACAAATATTTAGTTGCCTCTTTGGATTAACTCACAATATTCTCAGAGTGTTTTATAACCCTTAACTTCACCTAGAAATTTCTAGCTCTTTATTTCTCCTAATTTCATAAGAAATCACCTTAGAAAATAAGGTAATTATTCTACTAGTTTTGAGACCACAAATTCACCTATTTTCAATAGGTATTATTTACTAAATTATGATACTTATCCTAAGTAGGATTTTTAGGGTATTACATACTTTAAACATGATCAAATAGTTAACTTAATTGTTTGAAAACAAACATAAAAGTGATAGGAAAAAGAATAAAACATTAGAGCGAGAAAAGTAGGTTGAAGATAGCGGTTAATTGAATTCAGCGATTGTAACTCTCTTGCACAACTATATGAAGAACACATCTTCACTTACATATGCAAATATCTTTTATTTTATATATAGTTGAAGATGGATTACACATAGCTTAAGAAAAATTGCACTCACTAGTGATATGTTGCAATGATGGGTGATATATATGGCCTTTGGATAATAAATTGAACAATATTGGTTTTTTCAACAATTTTCCCTAATACTCCTTCAATTCTACTGAATGACCTAATTGAGAAGTAATTATATTTTGGTCCTTAATGAAAATTTAAATTTAAATTTATCAATTTTTTTTTTCTCAAATTACCCTTATTAATGCTCCCTTAAATAAGAGATTGAGGGAGGGAGGAAAATGATTCAAGTAATTTTTTTTAAAAAAAAATGTCATATTTATTATATATTTTATATTTACCTAGCTAGCTGCTAGCTCTGTGACTGACTGACTGTATCATTTACTTGTATTTCTCGTTTTAAAATCACTATAACGCTAACTTTAGTTGGCCAAGATAAAAACAACATTATTCATCAACCAATAACCCCACACGTGGAAAAGCCGATAAGAGTGAGTGTTTATAATCATAGTTATCCTTCTATTCAAGAATGCTAATATTTTCCCAGCCGCAGCTTTCTGTCTCAGAAAAACTGATGATAGTAGTTTAGTTTGGTTTGTTGGAAAAATTCTGATGATACCACGTGGTTGCCTTGGTGGCCACTCTAATTGGTTACATAAAATATCTTAAGTTTTGATTTTGAAATTTCATTATTCCATATTTATTTATTTTGGCTAAATTTTAACTTAATTTTCTCTCCCCACTTTAAAAAACTTTGTACAATTTCGTTGATTAATGTTAATCATATCCTATTTTTTAAAGGAGTTATTATTTTATTATTTAATTTGTAATATATTTGCCTATTTATAGTCTTCCTCTTATCGAATAAATACATCCAATTTCATTATCCTAGTTTATTTCTATTATTTTATTTTATATTTATCATGGTTATCCACGAAAATCAATCAGAAGACTAATTAAGGTTGTCTGGCATTTCTGGGTTCCAAAACGTGGAAAACAAGAGAACTAGCTAGAAACATATATAGATATAGATATGGGCAAGAGATAAAATATCGTTTTCAAAGATTGAATATTTGATCAGAGTAGGTTGCATTACAACCCCAACCTCCAACTATCCATCGGTTAACTACTGCGCAATGACAGCTTCAAGCCATTTTCTATTTACAACCAAGAAAATATATCGTAACTTGCACGAAATAAAACAAATATCGTATTATATATAATTCAGTATTCCAAATCCTTTGGAGTTTTTTTTTTTTTTTTTTTGGTGTGGTAGTGTGCCAAACATGGCCCAACGTTGTACCTAAAATAATATTTTACAAAGAACATTACTACTTACAAATACTATATATAATATAAATTCTTGTGTAAATAAAAAGAAGTGTAAATCTTCTTAAACTTTATAATTTTTTTATTTTTTAAAATATTTTCTAAACATTTCATTGGCTTCATGTAAATTTGTTATGAAATATTTCTCCAGTTACTTTTTTCGTTTTCGCCTGATATTTCTGCATACAATTCATTCGGTCTAATATAATTAGTATTAGACAAATGAATTTTATTTTAAAAAATTTCAATAGATGGCCAAAAAAAAAAAACAAAACAAAAACTGCGATAAAATCCTAGTATAATATAATCTTATAAAATATACAATTCATAGAAAATTTAACTATTCACAAATAAAAAATAATACAATTCATTTCAAAGTAATATATAGATCGAAAAACATTTCTAATTTATCATAATGAAGAGATGCAACTCATTCGATAATTGGGAGTACATTAATAACAGCATCATGTTTTGGGGTGGTGCATGTGTGGCTGGCCTGGGCCCCAAACTTGGTTTCGTCTTGCAAAGCCAGCCAAGCACGACTTTGATCCACCTTAGGCAAACAAAATCTTTAATTGACTTGAAAAAAAAAAATAGTCGGTAACATTTATTATATGTTTACAAAAAAAAGTAACCATTAAGAAATAATGATAAAAATTTGATAAATTTTGCAGACCTCAATTTTTGTGATTTAATAAATGAATGGATGCAAGCTAAAATTTATGTGAATGCATAAACAGTCTTTAAGAAAAAAATCATATGGACACGAAATGCTAAATAATAAATAATAAAAATGTTACTGATATCTAAAGTATACATAATACTTAATTTATTTTGTTGACATGGTTACAATTCATGAATAAAAAGAGGTTAACACTTATAAAATCTTATCAATATTATTGTAAAATATAAAATTCATAAAATCTACTAATTACAATTATCAAATATGATTAAATTTCCTACCTAATATATTTTATACTTTAAATGTGTGTTGTTTTTTTAATTGAAGGCAAGGGAAAGAAAAATAAGCAAATAAAAATGATTGCCAGCGCGGCTGAATATATGGCTTTAAATATTCACTGGCCGGCTATTTGTTTGACCAATAATGGTTAAGTGGATGTGAGAAGTCTTACTCTATTGAATGATCAAACTCTTTTTTTTGGTCAAATTGAATGATCAAATTAAATCAAGTAGACAGTGTTGGATCAATCATATATCATTAGGTAAAAACTTATGGTTGTTATTTGGGAAATACTATTTTTTTACCCTATAATATCTATCTATAGTATATATATATTTTTTTATTTTATAAAGAAAAAGTTTAGGTGGATTTAGCACCAGTCCCCTACCAAGGTCAGGGCACAGCCCAGGGCTCTTTGAGCACTTACAAGGGACTTATGAGATCACCTATCAAAGGAGCTCTCACAATAGCAGAGGGAATCGAACTCTCATCCTTTTAAAACTTGAGTCTGTTCTTTACCATCTGTGTCAACTCTTATTGGCCTATCTATAGTATAAATTGATATTGTAACATCCCAACTTTTCAAAAGCAGTATAATTTTTTTTCATCAGAGTAGAGCATCGGAGCAAGAGAGTAACTAATACATATATTCAAAATGCCGTAAGTCTGGCTAATTACAGAAATGGTACAAAGACCGAGAGTTTTTGAAGTAAACAACCACAGAGGTATTCCCCTGACATTACCCATGCCGTGGCAACAAAAGATAGTCTTCAACCGAGTTCCTATAAGTGCTTCTTGCCTTTCTCCTCGGTCCTCTGACCTCCTGATCCTGAAGCTATGTTAAGAGCTGAGGTCCCATGCATACAGACCCCAGGTAACGGTTAACCTCATATTTACATATACGGTATATAAACACAGCAAATGAATCACTCCCAAATATGTCACTCCCAGTGAATGCAAATGTACCGCTCCCAGCGAAATGTACCACTCCCAGTGAATATAGATATACCACTCCCAGTGCATGCATATGTTCAGTTATCCTCTAACAACACTAAGTAATCAAACAACACACCACCAACATGCATACAACACACGTACCACATACACGCATACCATAAATATCAGAGTTAGTGTTACAGTACGCGAATGTACCTTCGTTGACGCTATACGGTATTTCTGGCGGAATACTACGTTTGATAGCGATACGACGGCGGTACAACAGCGGTAACAGCAGAAACAACGGTTCGTGATTTCAGATATCCTATAAGGATGATATCACGTTTATGAATATTTAATATCATAATAGGTATTTTAGGTACAAATTACCATTTTGCCCTTAGGTTGACAAATCGACGAGATTTTGCCAGAGCTTCGCTATTTTAATCCTAATCTCCCAAGATTTTGACATACCTCTTTCTCCAATATATTTATGAAATAAATATCATATCTATCCCTAAAACATGATATCTAAACTGACTTGGAAGATTAGAGATTACTCTAGCATTTCTATTCTAACTACCGAAAGAACTTAAGACTAAAGACAAGGGACCGAAGAACTTACCCGGCATTTTGCTATTTCCACAGACTCCTCCTTCTCTCTAAAATCTCTCTCTAGAAAGCTCTAGGATTTGTGAAGAATGAAGAGAAATGTGAAGGCTATTTATAGAAAAAACCAATGGCATTTCGGTAATTCCCTTAAACTCTGTCTGGTTAGTTTCTGACCGTTGGATCGAACTTTTTTGAGGTGGCACGATCCTGGCCTTACACCTCACTATGATGACCTCATCCTGAGTCATCAAAGTGATGTCATGCTTGCATCATCTCTTGATATATGTGCCTTTATCTGATAAAGTTCCCTGTTCGGTGTCCTAATCGCGTAATCTTGGGAAATCTCAAAATTCCGGGAGCAAGGTCCTGAAGATCTTTTCTTTCTCTTTCAAGATACTTGGGTTATCTAAATTTTTGATCTCATTAAGGACATTCCGTTGTCTGCTGAATATTTCGGCCAAACGCCGTTGGCTACGGAAATTGCGTCTGCCGACGTCAACTTCTGGATAAAAATCCACTGATTAATAATATACTCTGGTTTTTACCAACTTATCCCCGGATTCCAATTTATGAATTATTTTCCATCAGTTCTCATTTCTACTATCTGTTCTAACTTCACAAAATATCTTCTTGGCCTTATCTCATGATCACTTCGTCGGTTACGAAAATGACTTCGGAGAGAGCCTAATTCGAGATAAAAATTCACTTGTCTATAATATACTCTGACTCTAGAAACTTAGTTCATGGTTTTCTAGGTAGGATTTCATTTCTATCTGTTCCAGTTTATCCTGTATAAAATATTACAATTATAATATTATTTAATTACTAAATATCTTAGATATTTTTTCTTAATTTCCATTTTAATTTTTCTTCATTTTTCTTCATAATTTCGTTTATATATATATATATATATATATATATATATATATATATATATATATATTTTAAGTAATTTCCACCTTTTTCTCTTTATCTTATGTCTAAACAATTAGTCATTAATTATCTAATTAATCACTTACTAATTGTTGACAATTTTCTTAATTAGTAATAATTATTATCTCACAACTATTTCACTGACATTGGTAATTTATGCACCATGCATAATATTAAAAATCATGGGGTCCAATATGGTCCCCCAATACTTTTAGATTTTTCTCCTGTAATTTTTCCAAGGTAATAATTTAATAAATTACCTAAATTAGAGACAACCTACTTTCCAATTTTTAATAAATATTTAGTTGTCTCTTAGGATTTTATCATAATTTTCTTAGGGTATTTTATAACCCATAAATATTTTAGGGACCTATTTGCAAAGTATCTAATGTTTTAGGGACCTTTTCGCGCATTATTCAATCTTAGGAGAAATTGTCCCAATAACAAGATGAATTCAATACAAGGTGTTTGAGACCTAATATTCACCTATTTTCAATAGGTATATTCTACAAATTTATGATATTTACCCTACGTCAAATTTTAGGGTATTACAGATATCACGTACAGTGACTCAATTATATTTTATTGATTTTGACTATGACAGTGACTCAATTCACCTCTTGGATTAATTGATTTCTAAGCAACTTCTTCAATAAAAAATGGTTTGACGAAATTTGATAATACTTTATAACTTGAATAATCAAGAGTTAAATTAAAAATCAATTACATTAATTCAACGCACACAATTTATGCGCATAAACTGGGGAAAAAAGGTCCGTCACATGTTAAAATAAACATATATTACGTGGAAAAATAATTATGATTGATTATATTATATTAAAATATAACTGATTAAAATATAAATTAAACATATAATATAGTAAAAATACTTCGACTCCTCCGGCCACGAATAAAAAAACAATTTCCAAAATATAATGCTAAGTTCATGAAACTGTTAGTTCAAATATGGGGGAAAATTCATAAAATGCATCTATATAGAGATTGGAACATAGTAATGGATAAATATTCTATCTATGGACAACAATAACTAGGTTACTTTTTTAGTTACCAACATAAATAGAAAATGTTAAAGGGGCACTCTCTCGTGCCTTGGATACTTAAGATTTTGATACTTATGATTATAATGTTTTTCTTTGGAACACAAGTTGTTGTTAATACATTGTACCCCTTCTGGTTCTTATTATAAGACGTTAATTAACAAATGTTTTTTGTTCTTTTTATTAGACACTTGCAAGTTTTCAAGGTGCAATTAATTAATTTTTCTATGTATGCCCATATTTAATAAAGGTAGTGTGAGAAAGTACTATATTTAAGTTTAGGGTACTTAGTAAGGGTAATATTGGAAATCATTTAAATTTTATGACAACTTAAATGTTTTTAACTAACTTTATTAGTTTGTGAGAATTGATAGCTACTGCCTTATAATGAGAATTAGAGGGAGTAGTACTGTTGTTATTTTTATTCAAACCCCGATCTCAGCACACAGACAAGAATTTAATGGTGGAGGTCACGGGATCGGATGAAGAACTAATCGGTAAGTTATTTCTTTGACTTTATTTTTCTCTTTGAATGTGGGACAGATGGGGAAGATTAATGTCTTTCATGTTTCCCAAGAATTGACAACTATTAAGAAGTCAATGATATATATTTGCGTTTGTGTATGTATGTCTACATAGTATCCCCTCGTCCCCATTTATATTAACTGAACTGAATGTCTTATTTAAAAAAGCAAATAAAATTAGTTAAAAGTAATAATACATAGGAAATATACTTATATTTTAAGTATGACTTTATTTATAAATGGGTAGATGAGAGGGAGTAATAGTAAGAAAAATAATACGTGTGTATAAGGAAAATTACACTACTGCAAAAAATAAATTTAGCAACATCAATTAATGTCCATTTTTTGAAAATATAAGTTAAAAAAGAATCAGTGACATTTTTGAAGCTTGACTTAACAAATTAAGGATTGTTTTAAGAAAAGCAACCGTTAAAATCCACTTTTAAGCACAAACATAAAATAAAAAATTACTATATGTGATAATCAATGACTGCTTTCAAAAAATAGTCATTGAATCTTGACACAGGAGGTGTCAATTAAAAATTTTGAGTTACAATTACTATTTTATATAAAACAATTGTTGAATTTTTAAACTAGTCTAATATCACAGTGCAATTGGTTAGAGCCTTTGGTAATTTTCCTTTGAGGTCCACTGTTCCAAACTCCCTCACTCCTTTGTCTTTTTATTTATTTAGAGTTACAAGACTGTTTTGTTAAAAAGAGCCGTTATATCTTTCAACAAATTTGGTATCCAGGCGCAGGATGGTCGAATGTTCGAGCCTTCCCAACCCCAGTTACCACAAGTAGTTTCATCTTGAGCTTGAGGCTCTTGCACTTCCCTCTATCTGCACGATCCGCTACTTTCACGATCAGATACGCTCCGTATATCATTCTCGGCACCAGATCCTCTTCTTCCCATTGCTACTCGTTTATGTTGCAGAGATGCACACAGAGATCAGTTATGGCAGCAATAATGGCTGCCTCCCTCACCGGCATGCACTTACAGCAAAGGAGTGGAAGAAGAAGGAGAAGAAAGGGTCTGCTGGATTATTGGAGGAGATGTAGAGATTAGAGAAGATTGGCCGATCATTGATTGATTTCACCGATTTTGTTTCAGTTTCTGGTGGAGGAAGAGCGGTTAGAGGAGGTGAATTCACAGGTGGAAGAGTTGGCCATTATTTGTGGAAAGATGGAAGAAGGTTTGGTACCTTAACAACAGCAAATCAAAGAGGTGTTTCATAGGGTTGTGAGGAGCATATCATAGTTTCTTGATGTCTTGGACCAAGCTGGGAAATTATCTACGCCCACTGTGTAAAGATCAAATGCAGCTCCTTCTTTTTCTTCTTCTTCTTCTTCTTTCACTGTTTACTCTCCAAAGCTTGTGAAGGGTTTCCTAACCGTGAAGACCTTGAAGGTTTTGGATTGGTTGTTTCCACGTTTTAAATAGGCTTCTAATTATAACTTGCCAAAGGGTATAATTAATTGCTCTTTGCCTTATTACTTAGCCTATAATGTAAGTAGTTATAGGATTTTTGCCTTTTTAATATATTATATATATATATATTGGTAATTTTATTTGTCGCACTCTTGTTTCTGAAATATGAATATGTGTGTGTTCGAGCGTGTGCCTTTCCTCTTCACGATCAAATAGGCTTCTAGGAAACCAGAGAGCTTCGGCGAAGAATTTCTAGTGCCGTCGTACAGGGGATTATCGTTTTGAGATAAATAACATGATTAACATGTGATGTCTTAAAAAAACAACGAGAAACTTACCATGACTTTTTTTTTTTGTTAAAAAAACAATCATTGGACATCATACCTAGAGGCTGTTTAAAAAAAAAAAAATTATTGTAGGTATGACTTACAACATAGGTTTATTTTAAAACTTTTAACAACACTTACATACGGTACTCCCTAAAAATAGTTGTTTAAGAGTTTTAAAATTGAAAGTTAAAAATATCTTTTACAGTAGTGTTAACTAAGGGTAACATTGACAAAAATGCATTTAATGCTCACACAACCCTAAAAAAAATCTTACAAAAGGGGATTGATTGGACCAATTCAAAATAGAGGACCTTACAAATAAGGACGAAGGGAGTATATATACATGGGCAAATTCGCAATGATTTCACTCCCTCTAATTTATGATGGAGTAAAAAAAATTTGTTATCCAAGTAAACATTTTAGAGTACATATAGATATTTAATTTGACTAAATGAATAGACCAAAAGATGATATAACTGTTCAAAAGGTACTTAATATTTAATGTTCTAGTTAAGTAATACATACCAATATATCTATATGTATATCTGTATATATTTATAAAACTATTATTATAAATTATAAACCGCGCGCAATAGAGGCGCACCTAGCTAAGCTGGTTATCTCTTGTTAGGTCCCATATATTAATGATCAATCATCTTTCTCATTATTTAATTTGCTCAGAAATCCATGACACGGATTTATTGTTCATGCATGTGGGTGAAGATGATCGATGTTACTCAAAGTTGGTAGTAATAATGAAGACAATGTTCAACTTTGATTTGCATATCCCACGTTTGATGATGAAAAGTAACACAACCATTTTGGGCTACAAAAACACAAATAAACAATAATGAAATAAAACAACTTGTGACCGATGCGGTTTGGGTATCGCGGAAGAAGGGGTTAGTTTTTTACAATATGATGAATCAATATTTGTATTCTCACCAACCCCCCCCCCCAAAAAAAAAAAATTTAGTGTATAATAGTACTTAAAAAAAACGCCTTCAATTAGTGGGTACTTGTACTAATAATAATAAAAATATAGCAACGAGTGGATGATGGAATAATTAATTTCAAATATATGGATGATGAGCCAATGTTCTTAATAGTCTAGTAACATGAAAACTCTTATATAAGTGGGAGGTCATGGATTTAGTCCCATTTGTAATCTGAGGCCACCAGTGGTTGTTAAGCAAAGCAACTGAAAGTGTGTGTGTTGATAAAATTAAAATAATGTGATAGAGAGAAAATAGAAGAATGAAATTGGATGCATTTGTTCACCAAGAGGGAGCCTATAAATAGGTAAATAAATTACAAATCAAATAATAAAATAATAACCCACTACTAAAATAAATAGGACTAGATTAACATTAATCAACGGAATTGTATAATGTGCTTGAAAGTGGGGAGAGAAAATCAAACAAAAAATTGATCCAAAAAAAAAGGGATAATGGATTTCAAAATTCAAACTGAAGATATTTTAGGAAACCAATCAGAGTGGTCACCAAGGCAACCACGTGGCATCATTAGAATTTTTCAACTATCCCTCCCTTAAATTAATGTCTGCAAACTTTAAATTTAAGAGTATAAGGATTTGAGTCAGGCCTTCCTTAAACAAAATCTTCCACATAACATATTCCAAGCATTTGTCTAAGCTTCAAGAACAAAGCTTGCTAAAGCAGTTTAGTCATAATGTCAAGCACTTGATCTTCACTTTTACAAAATACCACATCAATAACACCATTATTGCAAAGGTCATGTAGAAAATGATATTTTACATTAATATGTTTGCTTCATCCATGTAGAAAATGATATTTTACATCAATATGTTTGCACCATTATTGTCACAATAAATTGTTGTTGCACCTTTTTATTTCTTGATTCTGAAGTGCTTCAAGCAATCTTCTTAACCATATAGCTTGACAAGAACAAGCTGTTGTAGCTACAAATTCAGTTTCTACCATTGACAAAGCAACAATTGGTTGTTTCTTTGAAGACCAAGAAATAGCTTCATCACGTACACATCATAAAAATAAATCCTGATGTGTGTTTTTAATCATCCACATCTCTAGCAAAGTCACTATCAGAAAAGAAATAAAATTTTCCTTTTGGATTAGCCTTGTAAAAAAATTCCAAAATCAATGGTACTTTTCAAATAATGAAAAATTCTATTTGCAGCTATGAGATGAGTTTCTGTTAGATTTTCCATGTACTGACTTATAAGACTAACACCATGAGTTTCTGTTAGATTTTCCATGTACTGACTTATAAGACTAACACCATGCATGATGCCAGGCCTTATAGAAGTGAGATACATTAAACTTTCAATCATTTGGTTGAAGAAAGTAGAATTCACTTTATTTTCTCCATTATCCTTCATTAATTTGGAGACATATTCAGTTGGAAAACAAACATGATTGCAATCCCTCATTCTAAAGTTGTCCAAAATCTCAAGAACATATTTCTTTTATGAAATAAAAAATCTAGATGGTGATTGCATTATTTCAATACCAACAAAATATCACATTAATCCCAAATTAGACATATCAAATTCTTTCATCATGCTCTCCTTAAAGGCATCAATCATGCCTATATCATTTCCTACATAAATCAAATCATCAACATAGAGACTCACAACAAGAATTTTTCCATCATTTCCAAATTTTTTAAAGAGAGTATGTCCTTAAGGGCATTTTTGAAAACCTCTTCTAGAAAAATAGGCATATATACAACTATACTAAGCTTGTGGGGCTTGTTTAAGTGCATATAAAGCACTTTCAATTTATATACCTTTTATTCACTCTCTTTCTTCACATATCCAAGTATAATGGTTGATCAATATAAACGTCTTCCCGTAGCTCACCATATAAAAAGGAAGATTTGACATCTAATTGATAAACCTACCAATAATTTTGGGCAGCCATACCTAACACTAATCGAATAGTGTCAAGCCTATCAATTGGAGCAAATTAAAACCTTCTTTATAATCAACCCCAAATTCTTTCTTATAGCCTTTTACGACAAGGCGTGCTTTGTATCACTACTAGAAAATAGGGAATTTGCGACGGAATTTGTGACGGAATATTTTCCGTAGCAAAAATTTGAATATTTGCGATGGAAAATATTTTCCATCGCAAAAATAAGGAATTTTGCGACGGATCTAACAATCCGTCGCTAAAAAATGCTGAAAGTGCAAAAAAAAGAATATCTCAAAGAAACTAGCGACGAAATTCAAATTCCGTCGCTAAACAGCGACGGAAAGGATAAATCGTCGCAGGCTAGATAATCCGTCGCAGGCCCCTTGCGACGGCTAGATAATCCTTCGCAGGCCCTATTAGGGGCCTGCAACGAATAAATACTCCATCGCAGGCCCGAAATGGGGCCTGCGACAGATAACGAATCCGTCACTAGTTTGCGGCAAACTTGCCGCCAACTTCAAGCCTCCCTTCAAAGGGAGGCTTGCCTTCACGAATCCAACCCCCCTCCCCGGCGCAGAGATCTTCCCCACCTCCTCCAACGATTTTCATCCTCCGTGGCTCACCCCACCGGCGACTTTCCTCGTTCCAGCTCCTCTAGGCCTCAAGTCCTTCTGCCATCGGGTCTCCTTCACTGAGGTATGTTTGTTTGTTTTTTTTAAGTATGTGGTTAATTTTAGTTATTGGTAGTATGGATTATATTGATGTTAAACTGCTCCAAGATCAAATCGTAGATGTATGTTTTGTTTTTGTTTTTTATGCTATATTATCTTACAAAATGAAATATATATGTGTCTGTTTGAAATCGGATTGTATGATTTAATTTTATAAAAAGATTATTGTTTTATCTTCAATATTTTGGAGAAAATATATAAAATAAATAAAAAATGAAAACGGTACCGTAATGGACAATAAATCAAAAAATTGGCGTCAATAAAATTTTCTAAATGGTTTGAGGATAAGAAATACATAATTTGTTGAGATTCAAATTTTGTGAGAAAATTCCAATACATTTTGCTTATTCTTATTTTATAGGGTTTATATATTGTTTCTGTAATCTAAATTAAAAAAATTTAACTTATGCTTTTGAATAATTTTTTTTTACAAAAAAAAATTATATTTATTTTAGAGGACTCTTCATAGATCGATTAGGCTAAATCATTGAATTTTCATATTTATTTATTTTGGTCAAAAGGATAGATCAACAAATTTATATATCAATTATTGTCATTTTGAAATTTGAATTACTGTTTGTTATTTTGATTTTTGAATTATTGTTAGTTTTCAGATTTCTTAGGCATTTCGAATAATTAGCTGATTAATAGGTTGTTACCTATTTTTATGCTAATAGTTGTTGTTACCTATTTATTCTATCAAGTAGTATAAACAATTTAATTTAATATAAGGAAAGTACCAGAAAAATTCTCAAGAGTAGGACCCCTAAAACATTCACTCGGGCAAGTGAAAATCATTTGTTCTACCCAAATACAATTGTCAATTCCTTCCCATGTAAAAGTTAATTAAAAAAAGAAAAAGAAAAAGACTATGATCAAAATAATTAAAGAGTATGAAGTGAATTTATGAGAAGTGATATTTTAAAATAAAAGGTTGAAGTTATTATTATTATAATATACACATACACAAAATTATACCAACAAAAAAAAATGTGTAAGTGATATATCTTCATAAAAAGAGAGATTGAATATATATAATTTTCATTTTAAAAAATGATTATTCTATTTCAGATCCCTAATGTTCCTCTCATTCATTTATTGTGTATTTTTACATTATTTATTTATTCTTTATTCTTAGGATTACTTGTTATGTTTTTAAATATATCATTATCTAAATAATATTCTGTTAAACTCAATCTTTTATAGAAATTTATATCCAAACATAAATACCACTGTAATAATATTTTTACCTCACCTTCAATTTTCAAAAAATATATAATTAGAATAAAAAGTCACTTCTCTACCAACACGTTAATTATTAGAATTAAGCAATAGAAAAAGGTTGTCGCATCATAATCTACAAACAAATATTAAAGTAACTAGAAAATATAAGACCTTGTTAACAAGGTATACAATAAATATAGATAATTTGAAAAAACAAATTATAAATACTGTTTACATTAAAATATAATTATAAATAGAAAAGATAAAATTGCAATGCCCTTTAATATGACCCTCATTCATAAAATTGTCTTAAATAATTTCATGGACTGGGGCATCTCCCCACTCTATATATTTGTGTAAGGTTATAGGTTGTAGAAGTATGGACGGTCATCGTGATAGGAGTTGGATGTCCAATCGTCTAACTCAGAAAAGAGAAATAACTCAAGCATTCCTGGACGGTCTGGGAGAGTTCATGCAATTTGCTTTGGCGCACTCACCTAATTCAAGTAGACACATCGTATGTCCCTGTGCCACATGCCAGTGTTTCAAATTTCAAGAGTATAACAAGGTCAAAATTCATTTGTGTAAAAAAGGATTTATGGACGATTATGAATAAAATTTGTGATTGCAGGCAGCGTCTGAGGAAGTTCCTGCAGAAGATGTTGAGTGGGCTACCTTTGAGCGAACTCATACATAGGAGTCTATCGATGGTAGCAGGCGCCACTGGTCCAATGCCAGGTCACAACAATTTGCGGTGAGATATTTTTTACTTTTGTTTTTCGTGTCAGGTAGCGACATATTTATTTCATTTCATGTGCGTCATCTGTAATCTTTTTTTTTCCTGCAAGAAACCTATCAGAAGCTGACGCAGGAGAGAGAAACCCAAAGTCAGGGTGAGCGTGCATCCTCTCAGTCCGATAACGAGAGTTTATTCATTCAAGCTACAGGAGGATTTGACAAGAAATGGAGACTCTTCGAGATGGGTGCCTCTGCGAGCCGGCTGAAGCCTACGCAACAATCCTTACCGCGCAGTGAAGGTGCTGATCCAAGTAAACATAATAACACTGTTCTACATTGTTACATGTTCATTCCCTCTTCATTTTAAATGAAATTAGAGAAAAATAACTCACTCTGCAATTTTGTTTTTTTAGATGAGATTAGGAGGCTGAGGGCGTTGGTAAAGGCACAAGACGAGATGATACGGCAACAACAAGAAGAGCAGCGGCGGCAACGAGAAGAGCAGTAGCGGACAAATGACGTGGTGAGGCAGCTGCAGCTAGTACTTCAATTTAAGGGTATTTTGCCGGCGCCTGGTGCTAATAACCGTCCTGGTGGTGGTGGTGACCATACTAATGACGATGATGATGATCATGCTGCTTCTTTATAGATTATGTTTCAGTATTTGTTGTTCACAACTTTAGAACATATATATTTTGATTTTGTTATTGTAAAAAATTCTGTATGATTTTTATTTTAAATTTTTATTAGATGCAAAATTTATCTTGAAATTTATTTACTTTTTAAGGTTTTTTAAAATTTTTATGCAATTTTCTATAAATTTTTAATAATTTTATTTTTTATTAATATGTTTTACGTTTTTTTAATTTTATTTTTTATTTTTTTATTAAAATTATTTTTTAAAATTTAATTTTTTTATTATTTGCGACGGAATTAGTTCCGTTGCACTTGCGACAGAAATAATTCCGTCACAACTGCGACGGAACTAATTCCGTCGCAAAACCCAACGGGTTTTTACGACGGAAAAATTTTCCGTCACAATTGCGACGCGATTTTCGCGACGGACTAATTTCGTCGCAATTCTATTTTGTGACAGAAAATTTCAATTTTGCGACGGAATTTTTCCGTCGCAAAAATCTAATTTTTTTGTAGTGTATTTATCAACTCCACTATCTTTGTTTAGCCTTGTCTTGTAAACCCATTTGACTTCAATGGACTTTTGCCCCTCTAGAAGCTCCACCAATTCCATTGTATTACTTTTCTCTATAGATTTGATCTCCTCATTTATAGTTATTTGTCATTTTCTTTCTTTATCAACTTCTTCAAATGTGAGGGGATCACAATATGCAAATAAAGCAAGGTGTGCTATAGAATTATGATTAGATAAGTCACCTCTACTTACATAATCTATCATCCAAGATGGCCTCTTTTGAGATTGTCCAGGCTGATGTTCCTCCATTATTGTAGTGGTTGGTGCTTTTACATCATTTGGAGAATTTTCAAGAATAGTAATGACAATATTTTCTAAGTGTGGAAATTGCTCATTTTCTTCTTCAATTTCACATAATCACGATAAATTGGAGAAGGTTGTTGCCCGCTCCAATTTCAAATGCTTTCTTCTTAAAAAAAGAAAAAGAAAAAAAGCATCCATGATAATCACAATTTTATTGGTTAGGGGATTAAATAACTTGTAAGATTTATATTGCTCACTTACACCTAGAAAAACACATTCTTCACTCTTATCATCAAGTTTCTTTCTTTTCTCATATAAAACATAAGCATATGCAACGCAACCAAAAATTCTAAAGTGACCAGCATTTGGCTTTCGTCCACTCTAAGCCTTTTGTGGAGTTATGCTTTGAACAACAAAAGTAGGACTTCTATTCAAGACATGAATGCTCCAATCCACTGCTTTTTGCCAAAATTTCTTTGAAACCTTTCTTTGTACTAGCAAGCTTCTCACCATATTGAGGATGGTTTTGTTCTTCCTCTTTGATACACCATTTTGTTATGGTGTATAAGCAGATGTAAGTTCTCTTCAAATACCAAATTGCTTGCAAAAATTTTCAAATTCTTTTAAGCAACCTTCTCTCCCACGATATGGATGGAGAGTTTCAATCATCTTTCCTACTTCATTTTCAACTTAAGCTTTAAAGCTTTTAAATAAATGAAAAACTTCATTTTTCTCTTGCAAAAAGTAAACCCAAGTTTTCTAGCAAAATCATCAATAAATGTGATAAAAGATTTTTTACCACTATTGGAAGTTGGAGTCATTGGCCCACAAATGTCAAAGTGAATGAGCTCCAAGACTTCTTTTGCTCTCCATGATTTTCCTTGAGGAAATTGAGAAAGTGGTTTTTTCCTAACAGCACACTCTTCACAAACTTGGGAAGGAGAAGAAATTTCAGGAAGACTTGTTACCATATTTTACTAATGAAGAGTTTTTCGCCCACGAAAATTCAAATGGTCATAGCGATAATTCCAAAGCCACAAGACATCCTTCTCAGTAGCCATCAAGTAAGATTAAACACTTATAATCTCCAATGAAAATAACCTGTTTAAAGTCATTGGAATAACAACAATAGCACCCTGTGAAAAATCATATTTCTCACCGGTCGCTTTGTGAATAATAATTGTATAACCATTTTTCTTGCAATTGATTACCACTCAAAAAATTGCTTTTCAAATCAAGGACATAATAAAACATCAGAAATTGTTTCAATAAAACCATCTTTAGTTTTTGTTTTGATGTTGTCTTTTCCCAACACTTTAACAGTAGATCAATCACAAAAACTTATAGTGGAATTAAAACTGTCATCTAAGGAAGAAAATAAAGATTTTCTTTCACACATATGGTTGCTCCAGCCAGTATCCATATACCAAATATCTTATTGTGATGCTTCAGTAAATTGGCAAGCCATCAATAAAGTATCTTCCATCTTATTTTCTGCAAAATTTGACTTCTCCCCTTTTTCCTTATTGTTTGGCATCCTAGCATAACACTTAGAATGATAATGACCAAATTTATGATATCTAAAGCATTCTACCTTTGATTTTTTTGTGTTGCAAATTTTGTTCTTTGTGTTTCCTATGAAATTCATCCTCATCCTCATTGACATCTCTATGCCCACGATCTCGTCTTCCATTAACATGGTCTTTGCTCTGTTTCTTCCTCTTCCTCTACCTCCGCCACTACTACTTCCTCTTGAATTTGAAGAACAGTAACAATAGAAGCTTTTAAAGCTTGTGCCTCTACTGTTGAACTGCAATTCATTTTATGCTCATAAACAAATAAAGAGCTATGCAATTTGTAATACCCTAAAATTTGACTTAGGGTAAATCTCATAAATTGGTAGAATATACCTATTGAAAATAGGTGAATATGAGGTCTCAAACACCTTGTATTGAATTTACCTTATTATTAGAACAATTTCTCCTAAGATTAAATAATGTGCGAAAAGGGTCCCTAAAATATTAGATAATTTGCAAATAGTTCCCTAAAATATTTATGGGTTATAAAATACCCTAAAAATATTATAAAGAGACAAATAAATATTTATTTGAAATAGGGAAGAATATTGTCCCTAATTTAGGTAATTTATTAAATTATTACCTTGGAAAAATTAAAGGAGAAAAATCAAAAAGTATTAGGGGACCATATTGGACCCCAAGATTTTTCATATTTTGCATAATGCATAAATTATCAATTTCAGTAAAATAGTTGTGAGAAAATAATTAATCTTAATTAAGAAAATTTTCAACAATTAGTAAGTGATTAAATAAGTAATTAATTGTTGATTGTTTAAACATGAATAAAAGGGAATATCCAAAGTTGATTATATGAAACCCCTAATTTGATGTTAATGACCAATGGGGGGTCAAGGTTGGCATAAAGAGTGTTGCTAATTAATTTAGCATAATTAAGAGGTATATTACGTAAATTACAAATATCCTTAATAGAATAAGCTTGCACTAATTGAGATTAGTTGCACAATTCTTCAAGATGATTAGAGACAATTTAAAAGAGGGCTAATTATATTAAGCCAAAGAGAATGAAATAATATCTTAAGTAATTAAGTCTAAATCTTCATATAATTGAGTTAGCTAATGACAAAATATAATTAAGGAGCATGTAAACACTTGATTAACATGATAATTAAGAATTGTTAATTAGTGTTGAAAAGTCAACAATGACACCTAAGCCTTGATTATGTCATCAAGATGACATCACAAGAGCACATGTGTATGAAAAATGAGAGGAGGTGGCATGTTCATATATAGGTGTAGGGATGAGATTTTAATTTCCTTCCTAAGTTAGATCTAAGGGATTAGATCAAGTGAAAGTTGTTAGAAAACTTAACCAAGGATTGGCTATAAATAGAGAGCTCTCCTCTCTTCATTCTTCACACCAAACTCATACCAAAGATTGGAGAGTTTAAGAGGAGAGTGAAACAAGAAGGAGGAAGGAGTTCAAGAGTCTTCAAGAGGTAAGCTCTAGTTCTTAAGTTCTAGTTTTTAGTTTTTATAAGTTCTTAGTATAAATGCTAGTTTAATCTAGAAAATTAGAGAATAAATTCCTACACTTGTTTTTAGGCCTTATTGCATTGGAAAATGACTGAAGAGGTAAAAACATGGTAGAAAATAATTTTTGGAAGTCCTTGGATTAAGATTGTGAAAGTTGTAGAATTTTCGATTCTTAAATCTTAGACAGGCAGCGAAAAAGATGCTATGATTTTATGTAACAAATGAAGTTATAAAATCATGAAATTTTCCAGAAAGAAAGTAGACATGTAGGGATTTCCAAATATATAAAATATGCAACATTTTGATCTCTAGTCAAGGAGATATGAATTTTTGAAGTTAAGTCATTTTTGCTAGAATAAAATATGGGCAACGTTGAGAAAAGTTAAAACTGGTAATGACTCACTAATTCTAGGTGAAAATGAATATTTTTCCTCAAAAATAGACATCCTAAGGGTTCCGGGGAATTTTACGGATCCTCATTTTGATTGTTTTAGAATTAGTTATGATTTTTCAAAGTTACCGAAAAATCTGCCCAGAAAACTCTGCACTACGTTTTTAAATAAATGTAAGGGCAAAGTTGTAAATAACAAATCCACCAAAGGTAAATGGGTAAATAGAGGTGGAAGTATATCTTAGGTTATTATTCTAAGTGATATGGTGATATATTAGGATATCCGGGAGGTCCAGGGCCAAATCCAAAGGTCGGACGTTTGACAGTTACCCGGTGAAAGGTACGGACGCGTACTGTAACTCTAACTCTTATGCTGCTTGTATGCTCTATATGTGATGTGATGATTCATATAGTCGTGGACAAGACTGAGTCTTGGGTCATGCACCGTGATTAAGACTCTGTCTTAAGTCACTGTTTATACATTCAGCTATTATGTGAAAACGGGTTACAGTCTTGGTAATGCCGTATGGATGTTTTCCTAGCACTGAGGACACGCTCCGGGGCGTGGCACTGGTTTATGTGCAAACTATGTGGACCTTACATGGGCTGTGTGCTATGTAGAGGTATTGTTGTGATATGAACTATGACATGTGCTGTGTGCTATGTATAGTTATATGCTGAATTGTAAATGAATATCTGTCATACATATACTGTTATACTTGAGCATAAGGTTAACTATTACCTGAGGTCCAATGGGCATTGGACCTCAGTCTTAATGAATAGTACAAGGAAGAAACCGGGATAGAGAAGGTGCCGATGGAAAGAGCAGTAAGAGGTAGCGGTCGAAGACGAAGGTCGGTAGAAGTTATTAGGACTTAGTTTCTGGCATGAATCTAATAAAGTTACTTCAGACCATTTGGTGCTTAAACTAAGGAAGGGTTCATCGATGGGTTGTCACAAGTCGCCATAGAGTTGGTGAGACTCCCATTAGATTGAACACCGACCTGACCAAATTGTCTGAGTAACTGATATTAGGTTCCAAGCCATAGGTCTAGTTTAAGACTTTCTTTATCAGAGAACTGTATTTAATCTCTGTAAATTTTATCACATGAATATTCCTTCGGGATACTTAATATATCAGCTTATGTCGGGGCATCATCATATATCTGGGCATTCTATATCAGATACTCATTGTCCGAATCTTAGCGTACGCTATCCATTTCCGTAGTACTCTAAGCTGTAGCATCTCAAACTTTGTTGATTTTCTTAAAACTAAGTGTCGACCGACACGATTTTCGAACGTGGAATTTGGGATGTTACACAATTCATCAAGTGAGGATGTATCTATATCTTTTGACTCATCAATTGAACAAACAACATAATCAAATTTTGGAGTAAAAGAACGCAATATTTTCTCAACAATGGTGACATTTTGCATTCTTTCACCATACAAACTGGAGATATTTTAGGGTATCGTAGAAGAAGGGGCTAGTATCTCACATTATGACGAATCAATGTCCGAATTCTCACCAAGAAAAGTACACGAATTTAGAGTCTAATATTACTTCGAATAGAATTGCCTTTAATTTGTTGGTACTTATAGTTATAATAATAAAAATATAGCAACGAGTGGGATGATGGAATAATTAATTTCAAATATATGGATGATGGGTCAATAACGTTCTTAATTAATAATCAAGTGATATGAAAACTCTTATATAAGTTGGAGGTCATGGGTTTGGTTCCACTTGAAATCTGAGCCCATTAGGGTCAGCTTAGCCTCAGGTTGTTAAGCAAAACTATTTTTTTTTTTAATGAAAGTATGTAAAAATATGAACAAGTAAGATGAGACATATTTTTTGGAGTTAAAGAACATAATATTTTCTCAACAATAGTAACATCTTGCATTTTTTTCACCATACAATCGCATTTTTGTTACTTATCTCTAAAGCTCTGCCATAATAGCTAGGGATAGATTCATCATCATTCATTTGCCCAGTCTTGAAATATCTTCTCGAAGCTTGAAGATGTGCAAGCTTTAGTCTTATAGTGCCTTAATATTTTGTCTTCATGGAATCACACATGTCCTTGGAAGTATCTTTGCAAAGAATAGTTTCCAAGATGGGGACAATCAATTTCTTGAAACAAATGGTTCTTCACCAGCCAGCCATCAGATCTTTCAACTTCAATGCTTCTACTTTTGATGATTGTGCATTCGCAGGTTGTAATACCCTAAAATTTGACGTAGGGTAAATATCATAAATTTGTAGAATATACCTATTGAAAATAGGTGAATATGAGGTCTCAAACACCTTGTATTAAATTCATCTTGTTATTGGGACAATTTCTCCTAAGATTGAATAATGCGCGAAAAGGTCCCTAAAACATTAGATACTTTGCAAATAGGTCCCTAAAATATTTATGGGTTATAAAATACCCTGAGAAAATTATGATAAAATCCTAAGAGACAACTAAATATTTATTAAAAATTGGAAAGTATGTTGTCTCTAATTTAGGTAATTTATTAAATTATTACCTTGGAAAAATTACAGGAGAAAAATCTAAAAGTATTGGGGGACCATATTGGACCCCATGATTTTTAATATTATGCATGGTGCATAAATTACCAATGTCAGTGAAATAGTTGTGAGATAATAATTATTACTAATTAAGAAAATTGTCAACAATTAGCAAATGATTAATTAGATAATTAATGACTAATTGTTTAGACATAAGATAAAGAGAAAAAGGTGGAAATTACTTGAAAATATATATATATATATATATATATATATATATATATATATATAAAATTATGAAGAAAAATGAAGAAAAATTAAAATGGAAATTAAGAAAAAATATCTAAGATATTTAGTAATTAAATAATATTATAATTGTAATATTTTATACAGGATAAACGAGAACAGATAGAAATGAAATCCTACCTAGAAAACCATGAACTAAGTTTCTAGAGTCAGAGTATATTATAGACAAGTGAATTTTTATCTCGAATTAGGCTCTCTCCGAAGTCATTTTCGTAACCGACGAAGTGATCATGAGATAAGGCCAAGAAGATATTTTGTGAAGTTAGAACAGATAGTAGAAATGAGAACCGATGGAAAATAATTCATAAACTGGAATCCGGGGATAAGTTGGTAAAAACCAGAGTATATTATTAATCAGTGGATTTTTATCCAGAAGTTGACGTCGGCAGACGCAATTTCCGTAGCCAACGGCGTTTGGCCGAAATATTCAGCAGACAACGGAATGTCCTTAATGAGATCAAAAATTTAGATAACCCAAGTATCTTGAAAGAGAAAGAAAAGATCTTCAGGACCTTGCTCCCGGAATTTTGAGATTTCCCAAGATTACGCGATTAGGACACCGAACAGGGAACTTTATCAGATAAAGGCACATATATCAAGAGATGATGCAAGCATGACATCACTTTGATGACTCAGGATGAGGTCATCATAGTGAGGTGTAAGGCCAGGATCGTGCCACCTCAAAAAAGTTCGATCCAACGGTCAAAAACTGACCAGACAGAGTTTAAGGGAATTACCGAAATGCCATTGGTTTTTTCTATAAATAGCCTTCACATTTCTCTTCATTCTTCACAAATCCTAGAGCTTTCTAGAGAGAGATTTTAGAGAGAAGGAGGAGTCTGTGGAAATAGCAAAATGCCGGGTAAGTTCTTCGGTCCCTTGTCTTTAGTCTTAAGTTCTTTCGGTAGTTATAGTAGAAATGCTAGAGTAATCTCTAATCTTCCAAGTCAGTTTAGATATCATGTTTTAGGGATAGATATGATATTTATTTCATAAATATATTGGAGAAAGAGGTATGTCAAAATCTTGGGAGATTAGGATTAAAATAGCGAAGCTCTGGCAAAATCTCGTCGATTTGTCAACCTAAGGGCAAAATGGTAATTTGTACCTAAAATACCTATTATGATATTAAATATTCATAAACGTGATATCATCCTTATAGGATATCTGAAATCACGAACCGTTGTTTCTGCTGTTACCGCTGTTGTACCGCCGTCGTATCGCTATCAAACGTAGTATTCCGCCAGAAATACCGTATAGCGTCAACGAAGGTACATTCGCGTACTGTAACACTAACTCTGATATTTATGGTATGCGTGTATGTGGTACGTGTGTTGTATGCATGTTGGTGGTGTGTTGTTTGATTACTTAGTGTTGTTAGAGGATAACTGAACATATGCATGCACTGGGAGTGGTATATCTATATTCACTGGGAGTGGTACATTTCGCTGGGAGCGGTACATTTGCATTCACTGGGAGTGACATATTTGGGAGTGATTCATTTGCTGTGTTTATATACCGTATATGTAAATATGAGGTTAACCGTTACCTGGGGTCTGTATGCATGGGACCTCAGCTCTTAACATAGCTTCAGGATCAGGAGGTCAGAGGACCGAGGAGAAAGGCAAGAAGCACTTATAGGAACTCGGCTGAAGACTATCTTTTGTTGCCACGGCATGGGTAATGTCAGGGGAATACCTCTGTGGTTGTTTACTTCAAAAACTCTCGGTCTTTGTACCGTTTCTGTAATTAGCCAGACTTACGGCATTTTGAATATATGTATTAGTTACTCTCTTGCTCCGATACTCTACTCTGATGAAAAAAATTATACTGCTTTTAAAAAGTTAGGATGTTACACAGGTGCTACTACACCCTTCTCTACAACTTGTCACTACTCCTTGGATCTCAAGAAGTTCTCCATTAGCATGCTCCAGTGATCATAGCGACCATCAAACCATGGAATAGTAGGCTACACAAAGTTAGAATATGAAGAAGACATATATTGCTTCAACAAACAAAAACAACACATATGTTAGAATTATTAAGAGGAAATAATATTGCACTCTATATTTTTGAAAATTAGCACTATTAGAAACCAATATAACTCCGATGCCACTGATAAATATAAAAAAATATATATAATAGAGAGAAAATGGGATAATGAAATTGGATGCATTTATTCACTAAGAGTGAGCCTATAAATAGGCAAATACATTACAAATTAAATAATAAAATAATAACCCACTACTAACATAAATAAGACACGATTAACATTAATCAACGGAATTGCATATCATTCTTGAAAGTGGGGAGCAAAAATTAAACCAAAATAAATAAACATGGGATAACAGAATTTCAAATTCAAACTAAACATATTTTAGGCAACTATTAAAGTGACCACCAAAGCAACAAATATGGCATCATCAGAATTTTTTCAACATATATGCACACATATTTTTTTAAACGAAAGTGTCTATAAATATGAACAAGTAAGATGGGAGGTTTATAGAAAAGAAGAATTAATAGCAAGGTTAAGGGAGCGTTGAGTGACGTCACGTCCTTCATTAATTCTTTTCATCTAACTTGGCCCCTCTTGGCCTTTAAAACCTCACCCAACCCCTTCCCTTCTCATTCTCAAACCTCATATCTCAAAACTTTGTCCTCTTAGTTCATTATTGCCAGCTAGTTTTTTTTTTTCCCTCAGTTCATATCGAAGATGCCTCCAACCTTGCCGGAATTCTCAAACTCAGTGAGGCTCAAGTACGTTAAACTTGGCTATCAATATCTTGTGAATCACATTCTCATCTTCACTCTCATCCCTATAATGATCGCTGTCTCCATCGAGCTTCTTCGTTTAGGCCCTGACGAGATTCTCAAACTCTGGAATTCTCTTCACTTTGATCTCGTTCAAGTCCTTTGTTCTTCTTTCCTCATCATTTTCATCGCCACCGTCTACTTCTCCTCCAAGCCTCGGACCATCTTCCTCGTCGATTACGCCTGTTTCAAGCCTCCGGTGACATGTCGAGTTCCCTTCTCCACCTTCATGGAACATTCCAGGCTCAACCTCAGGGACAGCCCTAAGAGCGTCGAGTTCCAAATGAGGATTCTCGAGCGTTCCGGCCTCGGCGAAGAGACGTGCCTCCCACCGGCGATACATTATATCCCTCCCAAGCCGACCATGGAGGCCGCCAGAGGCGAGGCGGAGCTGGTTATATTCTCCGCCATGGATTCGCTATTTGAGAAAACGGGGCTGAGACCTAAGGACATCGATATCCTCATCGTGAATTGTAGCTTGTTCTCGCCGACGCCTTCGTTGTCGGCGATGGTAATTAACAAGTATAGGCTGAGGAGTAATATAAAGAGCTTCAATTTATCGGGGATGGGTTGTAGCGCCGGGTTGATCTCCATCGACTTGGCTCGCGACCTTCTTCAGGTGCATCCGAACTCGAACGCCGTCGTGGTGAGCACCGAGATTATTACTCCGAACTATTACCAGGGGAACGAGAGAGCCATGCTTCTACCGAACTGCTTGTTCAGAATGGGCGGCGCCGCCATACTGTTGTCGAACCGGAGGTCGGAGCGGCGGCGAGCCAAGTACAGATTGGTCCATGTGGTTCGAACCCACAAGGGCGCCGATGATAAGGCGTACAGGTGTGTGTTTGAAGAGGAAGATAAAGAAGGCAAGGTCGGAATTTCACTGTCCAAGGACCTCATGGCCATAGCAGGTGAAAAATATATATTGCTTACTATATTCCTAGAATATGTATTTATATAAATATATATTAGTATTATTACAGAGATTAATCTTTTTTAAAAAAAAGTTCACGTTAATTTTTTTTTTTTTAACATGGAAAATAATTATGCATGTCGGGCGAACACACCATTTAAAATTATTTTATTTTTTTGGAAAATTTGACTCTCTGTAACTTTTTTTTAAAATTTTATATTGATTATCGATATATGGCTCACGCCTATTAATATACTGATTGATGATTTATTTTCAAATTTAGAAAAAAAAAATATTATTTCTTGAAAAAGAAATACGCTTTTGAAATCATATAATCTTTTTAAATATAAGCTCTACCTCAAGCTCAAATCATCTTAAAAACTAATCATTATATGAATAATTTGACTCGCCGTAACTTTTTGTATTTTATATGGATTATGGGGATATAGCTCATACATAGTAATACACTGATTGATGATTTGTTTTGGAATTTCCAAAAAAAAAAATATTTCGTGAAAAGGAAATACACTTTTGAAAATGATATCATCTTTTTAAATATAAGCTCAATCTCAACATCAAATCATCTCAAAAACTAATCATTCTTTATATAAACAGTTGGCCAAAAATAGTTTTTTCAATATGCTATTCAGTCTAGGTTTTTAATCCACTTTTAAATGAAACCCCTCAAGTCTGACCCAAATTTGATAGAGACTGAAAACCCTGAATTTAACTTGGGCATTGAATGCGTAGCCGAAATTGGTGAATCAAACTTTTTTGGCATCAGAATATTCCCTCGTAACTGGTAGTCAGGTTAAAATAAATATTACTACACAATTTAGTTTTTAAAAAAAACGATTAATATAACTTATTAAATTTCTTAATCATTAAAAAAATAATAATAATAACGTCCGACTCTTGTAGGATTTTACAAATGTAAAAGAAGATTGAGTTAGATAAATTTTACTACAATGGCAGGTGAAGCTCTGAAATCAAACATCACAACCATGGGGCCTCTGGTTCTGCCGGCTTCGGAGCAGCTTCTGTTTCTTCTGACTCTTATCGGCCGGAAAATCTGCAATCCCAAGTGGAAGCCGTACATTCCAGACTTCAAGCAAGCCTTCGAGCACTTCTGCATCCACGCCGGCGGCCGTGCCGTGATCGACGAGCTGCAGAAGAACCTCCAGCTCTCGGCGGAGCACGTGGAGGCCTCCAGGATGACTCTCCACCGCTTCGGCAACACGTCGTCGTCGTCGCTCTGGTATGAGCTCAACTACATCGAGTCCAAAGGGAAGATGAAGAAAGGAGACCGTGTTTGGCAGATTGCCTTCGGAAGTGGGTTTAAGTGTAACAGTGCTGTGTGGAAATGCAACAAAAGCATCAAGACTCCGGTCAACGGGCCTTGGGCCGATTGCATCGATCGCTACCCGGTTCATATTCCTGAGATTGTCAAGCTCTAAGATGAAGAAGATGAACAATACAATTTCATTCTTTGTGCTTGGCTTGTCTTACTTTGATGATAGTGGTTATCCTTTACCTTTTTTTTTTCTTTTCTTTTCTTCAAGGTAGGGATTTATTTGTTAATTTGCAATTAAATCCCTGTTGAGGTTCCTATATATTAGGGGGATAATGTAATTAGGGGGATACAAGTAGACTAAGCTCCCACTTGTATTTTCTAGTCCTTTTGAAAGCTTGTACGTATATCACTTAAAATAAGAAATGTGTTTGAGTTACAGTGTTACAGGAAAGATACCGAAAAATTCTCTACTGTAAATTTATGGTCCAATGCAAAGATACTTAAGGACTCCATCTTTAACCACATGTTACTCATCTTCAGCTATATACGTAACATATTTTTTGTTAGTATAAATGTCTTTCGTTTATACATAGTTAAATATGTATTATAGACAAGAAAATTGGCATCTACTAGAAATATGTTACACCCGAATCTTAAGCAAATTTTAAGTATCTTTAAGCAATAAATTTGTTTTGATAACATCCTTAAGTAATAAATTTTACAACAAGGAGTTTTAGACAATTTTGATGCCCCAATTAAGTTAGATTAATCTCAAGGTAGAGTTGATGAAAAAATGTCACTGTCATTTTTCCTTAAATAATGGGTTTAGTCACATCATATAATTAACTTTTACATAACCAAATGGTGCGTCCAAGTAAGTTTGTCAAATTCACGAATGTGAGCAAACTCATGATACTAACGTAAACTTACATCATAAATTTGTAAGAGTTTACTTTTGTCAATAAATAAATATCAATAGTGCATAACTAACTTAAATAATGGGTTTAGTCGCATCCTACAACTTTTACATAGCCGAATGGTGCTCCCAAGGTATACGTAAAATTAAAAATTAACTTCTTTAAATAAATTAGTTAAAATAATTTATATTATGAACATGAGCGAGTATATTAAAAAGTTAAGAGGAAATTAAAGGCAAAAAGCTGTCACATGACTCTATATCAGGCTCGCTAGAGGCCAAGATATGCCTTCCTTTTATCCAAATAAAAGAATAAAAAGTGCCTATTTCGATCTTACCCAACTTTACAGCGCCTCAATAAATTAAAGATGGCCGATTTTCATTTATGAGTTTATTTTTAAATGTATAAAACTATAACTATATATATAACTTAATCACATGATACATTGTTTTTGTTTTTATATCTGCAAGCAAAATACTAGCTAATCCCAACTACATTACCTATCAGTTATAATTATATTATTTTAATTTATTCTTCATGAGTCATATGACAAATGCTCCATCCAGTTTTTAATATAAGCAACTTTATCTCTCTTAGGAGTGATCTTTTTATAAGTAACTTTCTCTTTGTGTCTCAAAATTTGAACTATTTTTTTTTCTTTTTCTACCCCTATTAAATAGACATATTTATATTAAGAGAAAATTCATATGAGGACCCTTTTAACAGGAAATAAAACCCCCAAAAAAGAACCAAAGATTCTGTAAATCCCAGAAAAGGCCCCAGGTATAATTTTATTAAAACGTTACTTGTTAAGGAGGCTGATATAGTTGTTTACGGTACTGATTTAGTTGTTAGGATATTGTTGTTAATGGTACTGATTTAGTCGTTAATGACCTACCCGTTAACAATTATATCAGTTTCGTTAATAACTAAAGTTTTATTAAAATTATACCAGAAAAGATTATAGGGCCTTTTTTGGGATTTTTAGAATCTTTGGACCTTTTTTGGATTTTTCTTTGTTAAAAGGGCCCCTCATATGGATTTTCCCTTATATTAATACCCTTCACTCACCTGCTCTTTCATTTACTCATTTATTATATATTCTCTCTTATATTTTATACCCATATTCTTTCATATTTGTTGCTCATTCTCTCTTCTATGCTCTTTTCATAAACAAATATATATTTGAAAGAAACATGATATTTTTGACACATTTATTATTTTTAACTAATATTAACCCACAGTTCGTTTTACACAATGAAAATAAAAGTTGTTTATAAAAAAAAGACCGGAAGGAGTAATAAATAGTGCAACCTACGCATATCACATGTCGCTGCTTCCTTTTAAGAAAAAATTATTTCTATGTATTTTCTTAGTTCTAAAAATATGGCGGTCAACAAAACGGTGGCGGCTGCAGACGACATGTGGCGGCCAATGGCCGAGGCCATGTGGAGGAGATCAGCGAGTTTCACATCATTCTAAAATTGCTAAAATTAACAACGAAAATTTTCATTGATAATTAGAGATGGAAATTTCATAGGTCACAAATGAGTAGTGACAGAATTGAAACTTCCATCGCTACCCAATTAATGACGGGATTATTAATGACGAAAAAAAATTAACAAATACCGTCATTAATTCAATATTTATTTAAGTAGGGATTCCATCCAACTTAACCAAAAAGAGCCTTTGCAATGATTAATAAACTTAATAAACGTGCCCATTAAGACAAGTAGTTTCTTAATGGCCATCAATTTTTGCACAAATCCATCAAAACATGTAAAGAAGTTTCTTCCCTTCACATAAGTGACATATACTTAATAAACTTTTTTTTCCCAGACACACTCTATAATTATATTTAGCAAAATCACTGATTTAGCTAAGACTATTCCTAATTGCCATACTTAAGATAAGACACATTCCTTCCATAAAACTCAAATAGTATTTTCTATTCACTTTATCAAATATTAATGAAATTGATGAAGTCTCTCCCTTTTATCATCTCTCCTGTTTCTACTAAACGCAACAATCTTAACAAGCTCCCTCTTTCGACCAAAAAAAAAAAAACAACAACAACAACAACCTCCCTCTAATTTTCCTCTTCTGCCCCATATTCTTTAAAATACTAATTGAATGAGGTTTCCAACTTTTTGATCCAAAAAAAATTTTCTAGAAGTGACTTAATTATATTGTGGATAGGGTGGAGTATAACTCAACCATTTTAAAATAATGTATAAAATTATAAAACATTAGTCCACATTATAAAAACTTCAACGATATTCGGTTAAGATTTTTGTTTACTCTGCATTTAATCTCTATAACTTAAAAGAGTTAACAAAAGGAAAATAATTACATCAAATTCTTAGTATCTATTTCATTAAGTTCTCCAATAATATAGGATCATATGTCTTATTTTTTATTTATCATCCTTTAACTATAGATCCATATAAAATAAATATGATACATAATCATCATGTGTGATTGGAGAACTTAGTTAATATAATGGATATAAGGAACTTGATGTAAGTATAATCCTTAACAAAAATTAAATTATAAAAAAAATTACCGTGTTACATTAAAATCTTAAGCCGTTAAGTATTTCAAAATGTAAATATTTAAATATATATATATATTTTTTAAAAATATGAAATATCCTAATTTTTGTTTATGTCACCGTATCCTATATTCAACATTTTAATTAAACTAGCGTTTTTCTAATTCAATTAATAAATTAAGTGAGGTAAAATTTCTGATGATAAACGGAGGAATTAAACTCTTCAGATATGTGTGTGTGTAGACTATTACTTAGGAACATTAGATTTATGTAGCTATATTTTTATTTAAGTTTGTAATGATAATGATGTATTGGAAAACAATTAAATGTGAAAATGAAGTATAAGATAGGGATGGGTATATCCGTATATGTACGTGAGTGAGTTTGAAGTGAACAGCTTATATAACTGAGGGTCGGCAGGGAACGAAAGGCATTTAAATTAAATGCAAATCATTAATACAGCAATATAAGATATAAAATGGAGTATATAACAAAACGATTTCTTTTTAAGTTATTTTAAGTAATATAACTCACATCATACTTCATATATAATGTACTGATGGGAACACATCTATTGTTTAATTTATATGTAATCATCATTAATTTTCTCTTGTTCCTACTAATTTGAGAGAGAATATGATTATATTATATAATTATATTCAAATAATAAATTTTAGAAGCATTTAAAAACAACTTTAAAAAAACATATAAATAAAAGTATATTTATATAACGCTGAGTACAGCCCATTCTAATGAGATATATTCCATTAAGTTCACATCGATAATGATGGATTAGGACAATTAAATGTGAAAATGAAATTGAAGATAAGGATGGGTAATATATGGGTTTGATGAAATTATAAAAAAAAAATATTTACGGAGGCTTCGTTGAGAGTAAAATAGACACGTATATACAAATCCAATAATTATGTCTTTGGGGAAAAAAAAAAGAGGAAAAAGGAAGGAAATAGTTATATTATTAAAAGATTATTGGTATTAGTTGGAGATATATTTATTTTATGATGAATCGTTATCCCCAAAGTTGTTAGACGTTGGCCAAATTTATTATATGATCTGTACATCTAACTGTATTCTGTCCTCCTAACTCCATCATCATAATTTTTTTTCCATATTTTACATTTCACATGCATATGCATAGGTTCAATGACTTTAAATAGTTTAAAGAGTAAAATTTGTACCATGCTTTTGAAGTCAAAATAAGTGGCATAAAAATGAAACTATAAATAAATTGATTTCTTTTATTTAGTCATTCATTTTCCTTTAATTTTCTGGTCAGTTATTCATTTAAATGATATTAAAATTTAAATTAATTTTATCATCACAAACTTCGATTAATTTAAGATTTTTTTTGTCATTTGCAATTATATCTCTGTTTAAATTATTAAATATCTAACCACATAGTTCACTATAAAAAAAATTAAAAAAAAACTGATGTTTTGTAATATTTAAAATTGCGTATTTATAACGATTTTGACCACAACAAAAGATAAAAGTAGCAGTTACTATTATAAGTTATTTTGTAACAACTTTTAAAAACCATTACTCATATAATAAATCCATTGTTGTACTAGCAGCAGTTTTACGTCACCGCTACAAGATGAGATACACATGACAAATTGTGTGAAAATCTTGTAGCGGCTATAAAACTATTATAAATTACAGCGCAAAAATGTTGAGTGGCGAGAAAAGAAAGTTGAGAAATTGACACTAACATTGTAGTGGTTACAAAACCACTACCAAGTACATCCACAAATTTAAAAACAGTTTTAATTCTAAAAATGAGAAAATTAAATTAAATTATGTGATGTTGCTCAAGTAAACTAGGTCAATTTTATAGGTAAATTTGCAAGTGTACATACACATTTTAATAATTAAAAATAATGAAATAACAAGTATATCCATATTTCATTTTTAGGTGAATTTATAAGTGTACATATGCATTTTAACAACTAACAAAAATAACAAATATTCATATGAAAATTGAAAAAAAAAATCCTAATTATCATAAGATCAAGCTAATACAAAAATTTACAAGATTTCAAAACCGAATTCATATGTACACACAGGGACGAAGCTTGGAAAAAATGCTTGGGGGGGTCGAATAGTGGTGGGGGATTTGGGGCTACCTCCGAAATTTTCTTTTTTAAAAAAGTTTTAAATGCATTAAAAAATAAAAGAATATAAACAAGAAAAGAAAAAAAATATTAAATGTATAAGAAAAGAAAAAATATTCATATTTATAATAAAAACATTTTAACAATTCTAATGTATAAGATAACATACCTATCTTTGTCTCTAGTATGGATGTCATATCAATTACAAAATAAGAAGATATCATGAAATTTTAGAAGATTGTCTGTTATATAATATATTAAAATATTAAAAGTTAACAATGTAATTTCTAATATAAAATTTGAGCGCCTAGCAGAAAGAAAAATTTTGACGTTTGAGCATGTTAATTGTGATCCCCCTTATCATGGAATGGAGAGATTAGAAAATTTCAACTTACCTTTTTAGTTTCCCTCCACTTTAACTTGTTAGTATGAAAATCAATGTTTGGGAATTATGCTAAACTTTTAATTAAGTATCTCAAATCTGGAGTCATGGATTTCATTAGTGCTTAATCTTATGAATTCAAGAGTGGATTTCAATCATTTCATTAATGTCTTTAACAAATTGCTGGCCACTATTATGATTGGAATGGGCCTTTTTTTTCCTAGCCATTTTGATGGTGTGGGCATTCGTTGTTAGCTTATGGGAGAAGGGGTATGAAAGCAAAGGGTGGGCCATTACTGGTGTATGAGAGAAGAAGAAAGAGAGTAGCATGGGCCCAGTGGGGACTAGTAGCAACAGAAGGGTTGATTGAGGGAAAATAAGTAACTGCCCTGTTCTAACTTGGTCGTGAGAGTGGAGAAATGAGGTTGATGTTGAACGAGGAATAAAATTTTGACCGTGAATAGAAAGTACAAAAAAAATCTGAATAAACTTTTTTTTTTTTTGGCGGGGGCCATGGCCCCCCTAGTCACTAAAAAAGTCGGTCCCTGTGTGCACATATATATTTTAACAACCAATAATAATAAAATAACAAATGTTATTGTATAGAAAAAACAACAAATGTGATTAGTAAAATTCACCTAATACATATAAACAATTCGACTTAAGTTTTATCTATTTAAGTTATTTGCTAAAATGTAACCCGCCCTCCCGATCGAACACACACCTGAAAACAACATATGAGAACCAATTGGAGTAAACGATAGACTGAATAAAAAACTTTAAAATCTGTCACTGAGACAGAATGGTAGACTAAGAATCTCTCAAATCTTGAGGGAACAACATATCAAATCTAGCAAGGTGTAACGTCTAATTAGATCTTTCTGGGTCTCAAATTTGAGTCTCAAAAAATACACTTATGTTAGGAGAGACAACAACGAACCTCGAACTGGATCCCAGATGATAATATCAACAATAAAAAAAATTAAATCAAACTTTTTTCAATGACTCAAAAAATTAAAAAAAATTGTCCCTATTTAAATTTAAGGAAATCAGGGAATATTCCTTATTGAAAATTTTATTAGTCAAAATGATCTGAATAATTTGAGTATCGCACCTTCAGTATATGAAGTTCTGCAGAATACCCATTACTTTCTTTATATAAAAATATATCAAATTTTTCTGGCCAATAAAATTTCCAAACATGTATTTTTCACTGATTTTTTTCCTTTAAATTTTGATGCAATTTTTCATGTTCACTTCTCAAAATGTAATTTATTATTTTAAACATGGATAAATTTGAGGAGAAAAGGCATTTTAAAAAAAAATTTGATGACATACTATGGACGGGAGAGAGTATATATTCGTCATACAAGGTTAATTATAAAAGTATTTAATCATAGAAAATCACGTAGATGGAAAGAAAGAAGAGGATGTTGTCTGTGTGAAAAATCTTAACTATTATTTTCAAAAAGACAACTGAAAATGGAACCGTCATTAATAAAAGTGCGTCCTCTAGATAAAAAGTCTCATTCATTTGTATAAGTAGATAAAAAATCTGGTAAGATTTGAGAACGGAAGATTTCTATTTAAATGAAAGACTTAATCATTTAGAGATGGAGTGAATAATTTTATCAACTCTATTATGTTATCAAATTATGAATTTGACCAAAGAATTGAGATATAAAGAAGATAAAAAAAAATTAAGATATTTAAGATCCGAAAGAGAAAACACACACATAGGGCGATAGAGATTGAGATTAGAATAGTGTTTCCAAAGAAATAATGCGATCTAGCAAATTAAGACAAGTAGATTTCAAATGCAGTTGAGTAAAAAAAAAAAAAGCGCTAGATATTTAATTATGATATGTTTAGACAAGAATAAACAGAGCTCACTGGAATTAATATTTTGGTGTATTGTCCAAATCATGAACCCGACCTAAGATTATGGATCTCCATCTCTCTGATCACATGCAATGTTTGTAATTTCAATTTTAGTTTGGAAGCACCACTCAGATTCAAGTGATCCCCGCACACACACACATATTAACTTATGTAAATCTCAGCAACAAGGACAAAAAACAGATGAAATAATAAATTGATTATAGTACTGAAGCAGAGTTGCAAAATATGAGATCAGCCTTTTTACATCCTCTTATTTTTAAGCTAAAAGCTACTTTTCAGCTAAAGCTAAAAAAAGAGCTTTTTTAAAAAAGCTAAAAACTATTTAATGATAATATAATTTTTTTAGCTTAAAAGTTACTTATAATCTAAAATTTAAAATAAGCTGTTTGGCAAAATTTTTGTCATAAGCACTTTTTTTTTAAGTTTTCTTTTTAAAAAAGTCGCCGGTGGTAGGGCGAGTGGTGGCAGGTCACCGGTGTGTGGTGGTCGGCCTCCCCTTAGTGTTTCTTTTATAAAAAAAAGTCGCCGAAGGTAGTCTCTAGCGATGGGGCACTAGCGGCCGGTCGCCACCGCCGGCTGCCGATCACTGGTGGCGGCCGCCGGCCTCCCCTTAATGTATTTTTTATTAAAAAAAAAGTTGTCGGAAGTGGTCGCTGGTGATGGCGGCCAACAGCGGCTGGGGTGGCGGGTGGGGGGGTGTTGGGGTATTTTAGATATTTTTTTAAAAAAAAAGTCGCCAAAGGTGGTCACCGGCAATGGGGCGGTGGCAACCGGTCACCGGTGGCGGCTGCCGGCCTCCCCTTAGTGTTTTTTTTATATAAAAAAAAAGTTGCCGGAGGTGATCGCCGGCGATGGGGTGGCGATGGCGGTGGCGGCCGACAGCGGCTGGGGTGGCCGGTGGTGGTCGCAACATAGAGACTAGGGTTCTCTTAAAAAATAAGCTCTTCTAAGAGAGTTTTTTATTTTTAGCTTTTTTCTTCATGTAAAAAAAAAAAAAAAAACTCTTTTTATTATAAGAGCTTTTGTAAAATATTATTTGGTCTAGCTTTTACTTATAAAGAGAAGATAAACCCAAAATAAGAGGATCCAAACAGACACTTAAAGCAACAATCATGAAAGAGAATGATATAAATGAAGCACTTAATTAAAATTATGCAAATTACTCAGAAGAGTACGTATTTTTAAGGGGCCAAAATGGATCAACTTAAACAATTAAGTAACTTTTGTTCATATTATAATAGTGGTGTATATAAGATTTAGGATGTGGATCATTTGTATATTGTAGCCCTGTAACCGAAGTGTTATTATTTGTTGAAGTAAGAGATTATATTTTTCTCCAATTACATATAACTAAGATAATTTCACACAGAAAAGATCATTACCGCTTAACCAAATTCATTCAATCCACAAAAATACACACTATTTTCAACAAAAATTATCGACTAAATTCCATCGGTAATTTTAGTTGCGATTGATTTCCGACAAAAAAAGTCCTTTTCAGGAAAAAAAAAATCATGGCAAAAGATATTACCTATGGAATTATGTAGGTAATTTCCTTCGCAGAATAATGACTGATTCCGACAGACATTTTTCTGTAAATAATTCCATCCCTAATCTGACTTTTTTTATAATTAAAATCAGTAATTTCATGAACCATCCTTATTTAATTAAAATATCAATTGTACATTGTTAATTATACTTAATTTAAATTTATATCCACACACATATTAGTAAGTATAAGAGATAGCAACCGAATTAAAATATTTTAAACTATAGAATTAAATGAAACAAAATCAAAGGCCGGGCTTGATATATAGAGAAGTCAAGTTTTCAGTTAATTACCAGGACATTTCAAAATTTATAATCTAATATTTTAGTAATAATAAACATGAGTGTCAAAGTTCACCTAATAATATAGTCAGAGAAGACAAAATTTAGAATTGACAGATTGAGTCTTGAAATTAACTTATTAATTTATTTTTTTTAAGAGAGAACTTGTTAAATTCGTGTGTTCAAATAAATGATTAACTTCAATTTATTCAGTTTAATTTCTTCAGTTAGATTCATTTTAATTTCCCATGCATCACTAGTTTAGAAACTACGACACGTTGTTTGTCACTTGTAATAGATGTTATTATATATGTATTGACTCACATCTATTAATATCACACACTATAATTGACCAATAATGTTAGAAAAATTACATTCAAAGAAGATGTAGAAGGTGTTTTCAAGACTGGTGGTGGGTGATTTTCAGAGTAAATTTTTCAAACTTATAGTAATATTTATGCATAACTTTTTTAGTAACTTACTTTATAGATACAAATTAAAGGTAAGAAAGATGAATCATTTAAGGAACATGGCTATGTAAGAAATTGACAGCTAGCTGCTAATTCAGAAGCAGCTGTTATATATATATGGTGGCCCAATAAAATTAAAGTGCTTGTTGGACAAAAGACATCGACATAATAATATTTATAAATTTGATATCTCAGTGACAGAGCTAGTGTTTAATTTATAACGTGTACATATTTATATATATATGCCATATGGGTGTACTTATAAATCCATCTTATGGGGACACAACGCCAGTTGGTTTTGCCTGCCCTTGTTTGCTTTCTTCTTTGTTTTTGTTTTTTTTTTTTGTTGTTGATGATATTGATATTTAATTAATTCTACCTTTTACTTATCTTAGGGTTTTACTTCATATATAGATGTAAACCTAATCTTGTCTCCATTGTGTACAGACTGATTTATTTATGTGGGTCTCATGTCTATTGCACCAAGTTTTCCAGAGTTGACTTATGAATTAATTGGGCGACTTATAATATAATTATATACCAATGAGATTTTATATTAACAACCAAAAATAGTATTTTATATTGAGTGTTATTTTTAAAATTATCTCTACTCCCTCCAATCTTTAATGTAATACATATTTATTTAATTAGATGAGATTAAAAAATTTAGTTAATATGACATAGCTTTTTTTTAAACATTCTAATCATTTTCCTCAATTCTCTTTATCTTTCTCTTACTTGATTATTGTTGATAACCCGTTAACATGAATAAATTAATAAAAGATTAATAAATATGAGAAATATATCATACATTTAAAATCAATATCAACTCTCCAATTATAATAGAAAAATCTAAAAAGTAGTAAAAAAAAAATTACTACCTCCGCTCCAATAAGTAGTAGAACCGGAGGGTGTACTATTTTTAGGAGTTTTATTCTTTCCCTTACTTTTCTCTTTATTCAGATATAGGGTTAATGTAGGAAATCGAGGTGTACCTAGATCCGATGAGGCAACCCAAGTGAAACCAAATGATTGAGAGGACTTAGCTTGTGTTACACAAAAAATAGGCATAAAAGAAATCACTTATTCTCCATTTTCCACTACTCCTCTATATCCACCATTAGATTATTTTTTATTAGTTGAAATTTAATATCTTATAAAAATATTTTTATATCAAAACACACATATAAATTATTAAGCTTTGATTCAAATAAGTCATTTCTTTAAGCATTTTATTAAATTTTTTTCTTACTTTTTATAATAAGTTAGTAAATCGTAATCGTTAAAAGTTGATCTAACCATAAAGATAATAAAGATAAAGAATTGGAGGGGAAATGAAGGATAAGGGAATTAGAGATGCTCTCTTCCGAATCAATAGGCACACCACACCCAAATTGTTCTCAATTGTGATCGTGAAGATGTTGTAAGGGGTGTAAAATCTAGGTCTCAAGTTAGGAGAGACAACTACAAGGTTTGTGTTTGAACCAAATATCTTGTACCCAATATTATACTATTGGGTTCAAACACAAATAATACAAACCTAGTACAAATAATATGAGTATATTATAAAGTAAAAACTCGTACACTATATTATTTGTGTTTGAACCCAATAGTATAGGCTTGGGCCATCATTTTACCAAGAGTGAACTAGTTATAACCCAAAATTTAATTAGGCCCAACAACTATTCAATGAGATATTGAAAATTTGAAGTTACTCCCTCTTGTGTTAATTTAATAAGATGTAACATTCCAAATTTCAGGATTTAGAAATTTGAATTATGATATAGGATTAATATGTAAAAATTTGACCTTAATTATTTTAAAGTTAATAGCTAGAATTAAAGACATATTTTCCCGTAAAAATTAAGGACAAATAGTTGGGAATAATCTTAGGCGTAAATATTTTTGGAAACAATATTTTATGGCCTAAATAAATCAATTGAAAAGAAAAATCCTTATATGAAATTAAAGATTAATTTTGATTTCCTAACTAATGTTGCAATTTAATTAGTAAGGGACCAAATTGCAAACAAGAGCTTAATAGGGAGTTAAAAATGAGTTTTTTATTTTTTTTACTTAAGTGTGACAACACAACACTTCCTTCTTTCAGCACATGCTTCTCGGCCCATATGCTAAATGAAACCCCAGCCCACTAACTCCTTCATTTTATATGACACGCACACTCAAGCCCAATATACATAACACACCCACACTTTAATATCCAACCCAATTCCCTCTCTTACATGCTGCCACATGTACACTTTACCCACTCTCCACCATTCTCCAATTCGTCAGAACTAATAGCCTCATTTATCCAATTAACCTTTGGTCAAAACCCACCCTCTCACCTCATTTAATTCATTTTCGTCACCTACAGAAAAGAGAGACGGAGAGAGTGATAGGAGAATTGGAAGGAAGGGAGGAAGTTGGAGGAAGAAGAAGAGGTTGAAACTCACATGCAACTTGGGATTGAGGATAAGGTAAGTCTGTTATGTCTCCTCCCATTCTTAGTTTCTGTTCTTAGGGGTTAGTTTGGGAGGCTATGATTTTAGATTCTTTGATATTAAGGTTCAAGAGGGTAAATATGTTGTTGCATGTGTGACTCTCTCATTCTTAGTTTTTATTCTTAGGGGTCAGTTTGGGAGGCTATGATTTTAGATTCTTTTATATTAAGGTTCAAGAGGGTAAATATGTTGTTGCATGTGTGACTATGGGCTTGTGAGTGTTGATGCTGAACAACTAGGAATGATTCTCAAAAACTATAAAGAACTTTCATACTAAATCCAGAACTGCATGACTTATAAGGTCCTGCATGTGCTTGATATGTTCTGGTCTACTTTATGGTTTTTGAATCAAATACTTGTTGTCTATAAGTATATGACGTTGGGTTCTCAGGAATTAAGGTTCAGGAAAAATGAAGTTTTGCATGCATGTTTAGACTGATCAATTGGACTTATAAAATTATGAAAATATTTCATAAGATATAGCACATGCATAGCTTTAAAAGGGTGGGTATTTTGTATCATTCTGAGCTCTGGTCAGTGAGAAATAAATCTTACAAAATGACCCTGCTCTGGGAACCAAAACTGGGTAGTCCTGACGTACGTTTTTCAAAATTGGAAATGACTCAAGTAATATTAAATTGTGAAATTTTTCAGTTAGTTAGAGGACTTCCAGAGCTTTAATTTGATGCATAACAGACATTTTTCTGAGCTTTGTACGTCAAGTTATTGATTTTTAAAGATAAGCCACAATTTCTGAAAAATTCTGGGCAAAGTTTAAGTTTTTGAAATTTGGAAATTTTTCTCAGCCATAAATCAACTTGGTGACTTTAGTTTATGAAAATAGACTTATCAAGGAATAAATAGAAATTAAAATCACTCCATTCGGAGTTATATAGACCAAGTTATAAATTTTCCAAATTCCCATGGAAATTAAAGGTCAATTTCTAATAAGTCTTAAAATTGTAACATAAGTTACTAATTTTTGTTTAGCCTTCAAAGTAAAGGCTCCTATGGATAAATTGAAAGGTTAAATGGCTGAGATGATGTTTATTCCATAGTGAATAGTGTTCAGTTAAATAAGTCCCTAATAAGTATGCATCCCTAGCCATAAAGATATTAAAGGACAAGCATATTAGGGTGAGTCTATAGAAGCTAAATCTTAATTATGTCATTAAGATTAGATTGGTTAATGACTCATTCTCTATATAAATGTTAATTATAGGAATTTCTAAGCCCGCCCGCATCGCGAAATACTCGGATAGTTTTGAAGTTGATGCACACTCAGGTGGTAACTCTAACTCTCTATGACATGTGTATGTTTATATGTAATTCTCATGCTTTTGGATTTGTGTCTTACACACACAATTGATTACATTTATATATTCTATTGTTTGACCAATCACATGTATCTTCCTATGTGCTAACGAAATTCGAAGCCGGGTAGGCTCTGTGTTGTATTTTTCCTATGTACTGAAGAATTCAGAACCAGGTAGGTTCTGCGTTTACTTTCCTAATACTATGGAATTCGAGACTTGTCCGGTCCTACATATTCACAGTTAACATTATAAGTATGATATACTGTTGATTGTTGCTGTGCTTTGACACAGAATGTTAAACTGTTTTCTGAGTATTGGTATTTTGATTTCATATATTATGTACACTATTTATAAAGATTAACCTGTTGCCTTGGGATTCAATTTTGGATCCCAAACCCTAATAAAAGTACAGGTAGTGGATCAGGACGGAAAGGGAAGGCAGTGCTGTAGAGAGAAGCCGAAGAAGATGAATTCAAAGAAAGAGTTCTTTTTGCTTTGTAAATTTATTTGGAATGAATGTATATATTTAATTATCCCGAAAAGATTAAGTTTTTAATCATTACCAAGTTATGTTTTATTTAAATTATCATTTACTCATTCGTCCAAATCAAATCCGCATGCACTTTGTGTATTAACTTTGATATATAATCGGGAGATATAAGGGAGTGTGGCATAAGACATATTTATCTAATCTGATTATATTAACGAAATTAGTTAAATTAGTTAATATAATATGTATTTTCTACAATACCTTAGTCATTTTTCTTAATTCTCTTATTTTCTCTTCTCTTGGATTATTGTCGAGGGGATATTTATAAGGCTAAATCAGGAAAAATTTGATAAACAAAAAAAAATGTCTAATATTTAGGATCAAAATCAAATTCCTAAATAAAATCCGATGAGGAATACCGAATGCTTTGCATTTACTGCATTAAGTAGTGAGCTTCGCTTTTAACTTTCTGTGTGAATAGGTATTCACACACAATTATGTATAACTATAGGTAGCTTTCATTACTTTTTTTTAATTGAGAATCAAGAGGAACTAGTCAAAAACAGACCAATTCAATCCATTACGTGTTAATGTGTTAGGTAGCCTTCATTGAGGTGAAAATTTCACTAAAACCATTGTATATCATGCAACCAAGTCGTAACTTTAAGAAATTAAAGTTTTAAAATAATCAAGTCTCAGTCGCTTTTTTTTTCTGAAAAAAATAAAAATACAATATAAAAATAAAAAATTGCACTTTAATAAAAAGTGGGTAGCAGTAGTAGTCAATATGAATAGAATTCGAGTTTTGACCCCAAAAATGTACCAGTCAATAGGGGGAAAAAATGCACAAAAAATATGCAAAATGATACAAAAATAATATTTGAATTACAAAAACTCCAAAAAATGTACTAAATTACTAAAAAGATATGGAAGAAATATGAGATTTTAAAATTTTGAGTGTTAACAACTTAAATATATAAATTAGCAACTTGATTATAGAGATTAATAATTTAACCTTTCCAAGTTACTACTATGTATAGGCAAGTTGTTAAATGCTCTTCTGAAGTTTATAATATCTATACCGAAATTGTCAACACCCAAACCAGATTTTCTATTTATCCTTTTACTAATTTAATAAATATTTTAGGATTTTTAATTCAAATAACTTTTTTTTTTTGTTATTTCCCCATATTTCCAGTTGGAAATTTGCCGTGCTAAATTATTAATAATAATAAAGTCAAGGTCATAGATTTGAGGTCTGATTCAGAAGAACCATAGTGCTAAATTTCGTCCACATTCACGATTCCAAATGTCGCGATTTCACCAAACCACAGGCAACGACTCCCAATCTCTCCCTCGTTCTTTTTTTTTTTTTTGGGTCAAAACCAATCTCCTCGTTCACAGGCGACAATAAAGAGCCTTCCTTTCTCTTCTCTAACGTGACCAAAAATAACCCCTGAATTCGATCCTCAGTCTCTCACGGTTTTTGGGTGCGAGAAGAAAACGGAGAGAAATGGGTAACATCAAGAGCGAAAACTCATTGCTTGAGGATCTCATCGAGAAAGCAGGTGGTTGTGCGGTCACTGACGGAGGCTTCGCCACCCAGCTTGAACGACATGGGGCTGCCATTAACGACCCTCTCTGGAGCGCTCTCTGTTTGATCAAAAGCCCTCAGCTCATCAAGAAGGTTCTCTCTCTCTCTCTGCTTCGTCGTTTTATTTTACCTTTTTTGTTTTGTTCTCAATCTTTGATTGAAAATGGGTTTATTTGTTTAGGTTCATTTCGAATACTTGGAGGTCGGTGCGGATATTTTGGTGACTTCTTCTTACCAGGTAGGTTTTTGGTCTTGATTTCTTTGTTCTGTTTCCCATTGTATTATACGAAACTGAGTGTTTGATGACCAACAAAATTTCCTGGGTACTGACGCGGTTGTGGACTAGTATATAGATTTATTCATCTGCTCTTATGATGACTATGCAATGCGGCCATGATTATGTTTGAGGTTGCCATAAAACTTATCTGAAACGTTTGGTACAAGCATACGGCCTATAGAACACATTAGATTTTCTTGTTACCGAAGTAGTATTTCTTAACTAATACGAGAATTGGTGGCCCCTGCTTTTCTATTCAATATAAATGGTAGAGGCCTATGAGGCATGAATATAGGATATATATTCTCGTATACATGTATGTTTCTTTAGCCATGTACTGAATCAAGCTGCAAGAATCTGCTTGCATTATCTACTTACGTTGCTCAAGGAGACCTGAAATTGATATTTGAAATCTTTATAACCTGATTGATATAGATGTTCATAGTTTTCTTAGAAACTTCTCTATAATTTTAGGCCACCCTTCCAGGGTTTGTGTCCAAGGGACTGTCCATTCAAGAGGGGGAATTACTGCTAGGGAGAAGTGTCAAATTGGCCGTTGAGGCTCGTGACAGTTTCTGGAATTCCATTAAGAAAACTTCTGGACATAACTATAGAAGGGCTTTGGTTGCAGCCTCTGTTGGAAGCTATGGAGCTTATCTTGCTGATGGCTCTGAATACAGGTGCTTTTGTGCTCTGTTTCAGCATTTATTTTGGGTAGTTTAATATTTTTGCAGAATTTAGACATGTCATTCTTTTCTTGCAGCGGTTGTTTTGAACCACATGTTACTTTGGAAAAGTTAAAGGAATTTCACCGCCGCAGATTGCAAGTTCTTGTTGAGGCTGGTCCAGATTTGCTTGCCTTCGAAACTATTCCAAACAAACTTGAAGCTCAAGTATGTTCGTTCTCCAATCAATGTTTTTCTTTGAGTAATGTACATTTCATTTAAGTAAATGTAGGAATCCTTGAAAGTGAAAGCATTCAGTAATTCAGAAGGAACATATCCTATTTTGTAAAACCAGCAAGATTATCAGTCTTATGTTCAGCATCCTTGAACTTGCTATGATCAAGAGAAGGAAAAAGAAATCCTCAAATCCATGATGAACAAAACATGGCATTAAGTTTTATTATCTTTTATTTTCTCAGTTTATATAAGGAGAAGTCTTATCTATGATTTGCCTTACTTCCCTGAACAATGTTGATTTCAGTTGACAATACTATCTTTCCCCTCAATAATTTTTTTAATCAATCGCAAAGATCAATTGTGCTAAATGTTTTGAAATTTCTTCATTTGCCGTAGGCATTGGGGAAATTTAAAGCAAAATCTCAAGTTCTGAAGCTGGCTCCATGACAGAATGTTTGATATTAAAGTTCCATCTTAAGCATTTGTCAATGTAATAAATGTTTAGTTTTCTGTACAATCTTCCTAAATGATTTTGTTGCCTCTATAACTTCTACAATAAGCATTATTATATTCTTTTAGGTGAAGCAAGTATATGCAGAAAAGAAATCGGTCTTGATTCTTTACTGATCTGACAGATTATCTATCATGACTGGTGCATTTTTTAATATACTCATGTAGGTGGCTGTGGAAGCAGCTCCTGGTCATAAATTTTGAATGAGTCCAAAGATCTGGAACACCAAAGCCATATATGATTGTCAATGTTTAATTACTAATGCTTAAACTTTCAAGTTCAACATTTTGTTTACCTTATACAACTTATGAGGTTCTTCTGGGTCTCCTTTATTGTTGAAATATATTGATCTTCAAGAAAAATATATTTGCAGGCTTGTGTTGAACTGCTTGACGAAGAAAATGTCCAAATTCCATCTTGGATCTGTTTTACTTCCGTTGATGGTGAGAATGCCCCCTCAGGAGAGAGCTTCAAGGAGTGCCTCGATGTAATAAACAAGAGTGACAAAGTGAATGCGGTTGGTATAAATTGTGCACCTCCCCATTTTATGGAAAACCTCATCTGCCAATTTAAGCAGGTACTGAAACTTATTGTTTTTAGGGTTAAAATGCAAATTTGCTCCTGAAGTTTTTCAGAATAAATAGAGCAATGGCACTCTTTACCGTTAGAAAGTTAACAGTTAACATTAATTTTTTAACGGTCAATGTGAGTTTTTTAATGATATAGGGCAATATTTATATATTTTGAAACCTTCGGGGTACCATTACACCTGAAAAGATTTTCGGGGAAAATTTACACCTTAACTCTTTTTTTATTGGGTAGAGTTCTTCAGAATAAATTCTTAGATAGAGTCGATTGATGAAGTGTTGGATGACAGAGTCAATCTTAAACAAATATATTACCATGACTGACAATTTTCAACAGGATCATCAATGTTTCTTCATAAAGTGGTTTCCTCTATTTATCTGTATAAAGATCTCTACTTTAGAAAGGCTTTATTATGTACCATTACTGAATGAAATGGTTAAAATATCTTTCTGCAGTTGACAAAGAAGGCAATCGTCGTGTATCCTAACAGTGGCGAAGTATGGGATGGTATAGCCAAGAAATGGCTGGTAAGTCAGTTTCCCTCTCTCTCTCTCGCCCCCCCACAAACGATAATTACTAATTAAGGAATGATTTTTAAGTAAACCCAATTTAGACATTTCAAGTCAATGGCCAAATAAAAGGTCAACGGGAGATTGATGTCTAGTTAGTGGGGCCCATTTAGTGTTGTGTTGGTGTGCACACTTAAATTACTGAGTAGTATGTATCAATCCACTGTGTTTAACATTGGCAGCCATCAAAGTGCTTTGATGATGACAATATTGAAGGCCATGCAAGACAATGGCGAGATTTGGGAGCCTCGATCATAGGAGGTTGTTGCCGAACGACACCTTCCACCATTGAAGCCATCTCAAAAGCTTTGAGAGAAAAGTAGAGCTTACTGGTCTATTTGTTGGTCTCAAATAACAGCAAGATGTTTTGTAGGGTTTTCTATTTTGTTGCATCAAAATTAATGTTCATCCAATGAAAGGAATTTTGTTTCTTTTTCCTTCTCACTTTGCATAAATTACTTGAAGAAAGAAAATTGGACAATTCAAAATCAGGAATACATGAATGAGATTAATCCAAGTGTAGCCCCTGAGTTTTGATCTACACTTCAACTTATTTTTTTGGTTGTAAACTCAATGTCTCCCCAAGTCATTTTAGACTTGGGCTAATCTATGTAGGCCATAACCGTTAAAGTTAAACCCTTGCGGACCGTACAACTTTATTTTATTGGTCTGATTGCATAATGAGAATTTTGTAAATTAGGCCTAAGACCCTTGGATCTAGTGGCACATGAGGTTCGATCCTTGCCTCAGGCTCTACGCGTACCTTCTAAATAAGAATTTTGTAAATTAGTACATCCAGGAACAAGAAGTGGGACGAAGCCAACCTATCTTAGGTTTCTTCTCTTTATCTGAATCTTTCTTTCTTTTTTCAGGTTAAGAGTCAATTTTACCCTATAAGGTTTTTGAGAGTCAATTTAGCCCTAATCATTATCATAATTAATTTTAATTGTTACTTGACTTAATACGTGGACCAGTAGTCCACGTATCATTTATATTATTTTTATTAATATGTAAATTTGTAATGGAAGTTCATCTCATCTAGTATATCTTTTCTCAAAGTTAAATTTAAAACTTTTAGGGTAAATTTATATTTTAATAAAAATGACATTTAACTATCAGCTCAATAATTGATTAACTAATAGTTAATTAACTGACATAAAGGATAATGTAAAATTGCTTCATTTTTTACAATCACAGGACCAAAACGCTCATTAGTAAAAAATTTCTAGGCAAAAATGCCCGTTCACCCTTCTTTCGTTTGTAATCACTAGTGAATTGTTGAAAAATTCAGAGGGGGATTAAGAAAAATGTAGTCCCAAGCTTTCATATATATATGCAGAAATAAGAAACAGAGAATATCGAAATGCCTAATATATACATTGCACCGAAACAGAAAATGGCAGGACAAAAATGAGAAAAGAAATCGAAAAATGAAAGAGGAAGAAGAAAAACCCAGAAGGAGATGGTGAATGGGCAACACGAAAATGCATCGAAGAGCTAAATGTTGAAGAAGGAAGAGAGAGAGAGAGAGAGAGGAAGAGAGAGAAGATTCTAAATCCAAAAGAGAAGAGGACAAGAGAAACAGAGAAGGAACCAATGGAAGGATTTGGTGAAACATCTTCATCGCCGCACAATACGTGGCGCTATCCCACATCGATTTCTCTGCTGTTTTCTTTCACCCACATTCCCATAATATGAGCCCTTCTTTGTTCTCCTGTGACTTCCTCCAACCCACTCCTTTCAAATCTTAATAATAATCAATACAAGGCCCTTTTTTAATTATTTGGTGTAAGAGGTAGGATATTCCTCAGTGTATATACATTCACAAAAGTGAATATGACCTTTGGTTTTCTGGTAAAAAAAAATAAAGTTATTGACAAAAACACTTTGGTTTTCTGACCAATGGCCTTTCTAATGTCAACAACCATGATATATTATATTGATTTTTTTTTTATTAGATAAAGGGTTTTCCTTCCAAGCTTGGAGAGTAAACGGTTCTCATCTTTTTTAATAAGTGTGCTTCTCGAAATTCAAACTTGTATTTTTGTTTTGATGGAGTGATTCATCTTACTATTTCAACCAATAGTTTGTCGGATTATATTAATTTTTTTTAAATATGAAAATTTTAATAGCTTTTTATTAGGTACTCTCTCTTGTCCTTAATATATGACCTAATTGGAGAGTTAATTTTTATCCAAAATACAATACATATTCATCATATTTGTCAATCTTTTTCAAAATTATCCATATGCATGCTCCCTCAACAATAATCAAGTAATTAAGAGAGAGATAGAAGAAATTATGGAAAATAATTAAGGCATCTTAGGGGGGAAAAACATGTTATATTAACTAGCCCCTTAACTCAATCAAATTAGTTTAGTTATTCTTATATTAAAATCCAAAGAGAATACTCAAATATCATTTCCTAATAATATAAATTCTATATATATATATATATAAAATAAGTTGTATTATTTACAAATAACGCAACTCACTTTAATAAATAAAAATGCATATAAATGAATTATTGTCTTAAAAAATTAGTTGATGTATTTTTCTTTAAAATGAACATATTTATTTATTTTGTGAATACTAGGAGTATCTTATATTAGCATGGAGAACAATCTTACTTAGGATATAGAAGGCATAAAAATGGCCCCTGGCTTCCCAACTAATATTTACTTTATAGTTTATACAAAACACGAGTTATATAAAATAAAATATTCACATTCCAATATATTGCATGTGGATGTCTGTTTGCACTTTTCATAGCAAGAGACAAAAAGATTATTTCTTAAAAAAATAAATAAATAAAAAAGGTTCTAGTAAGCTTTCCCAAAACTCATTACTTTACATTTACAGAGACACAATCAAAATCACCTAACATTCAGTTCAGTTATATATATATATATTACACTTTCCCATGTTCTGAACAGTAAAAAGTTTAATCTATAGAAGAATTAAACTATAAATAACAGCAAACTAGTTCCTTTTCAAGTTACCCGAATCTCCAAATCTTTTATTTATTTTTCCCTAAGAAGAAAGAAATCAATTTTTTCCATGATTCTTAATTATTACTTAGAGTAATATATTAGTGCCAGGATAATTTCTAATTAACCACGTTCATGAGGATTTCTTATGTTAATGCTAAGCATGTGTTTGCACATGTGACTCGATATCTCTCGTACTCAATGCACGATGCATCATTCTACTGGCAAAAGAAAAAACGGGAAAAATTTGAAATAAGAAACGAGATTGTAATATTATGTTTTTCCTTTCATTAATTTTTTTTTTAATCCTTTTCTCACATGACAGTGATTGCTCGTACCAAACAAGAAAGAATCCAAAGTCCTAATAAAATTATTATTTAACAGCTAGTCTTTTGCACCGTCTAGCAATCAAAGCTACTCCTAGTTCGTGGAGGGAAAAAAAGAAACAATTATTATCATTATTTTTTTAAAAAAAAAACAATACCTTTTATGTTATTTAAAATATTAAGTTGTTTGACTCTCTAAAGTCGTTGAGAGTAAATTTTCAAAAAGGATCTGTGGAGATAAATAATGAAGCCTTAGAGGATTAAAATTACCCTTTAAAAAGGAGTATAAGTGAATATCAGAATCCAAATCAGATCTTTTGCCAAATATAATTTAGGGGAGAGAGAGAAACATGAACAAGCAACCCCATAATTTGCAAAGGATAATGTGGGACGTTCAGAAAATTGATGAGTTTGAGAATCAATCAAATCGAAGAGGGCCAAAAAAAAAAAAAAAACAAGAGAAAAACCTCCCAAATTTACATTTTAAAGATCTTTTCACTGAATGCTTAAGATTTTTGCAAGGCCCATTAAAGGACCCTCATTAAAGTCTCAACGATTGTTTTTCCCCCCTTTCTATGATCTCTGCAAAAGCCCTTTCCAAGGACACTGAGCGAAGCAAAAACAAACTCACCAAACAAAATTACAAAAAGAATCAGAATTATTATTTTTTAATGAAGTCAATGAATGAATAATTGCTTTGACATTGTTTTAGGTACAACTAAAAGGCATGAAGCTCTGCTTTTTCATTACTCATAATAAAATCTGCAGTTTTTTGCAGGAGAGGAAAAAAAAGATATGACAGAAAGGGATTCACTACGTTGCAGAACCTACAGAGATTTTATGCAGTAATAATAAAACGAAATAAAATAAAAAGTATCACTCTTTCTGAATTTTAACTGGTCTCTCTCAGCTTCTTGCCTTCTATTCACAAACACAAAATGATGATGCTGATGACAAACTCAAACGCCATACATCTCTCTAAAAAAACCTTCATTGATGATAGAAAAAGAATATAAATGATATTTTTTTACCAAAATACCCTCTTTTTTCCCTCATAATTAATCTTCATTCGGCGGATATAATATTATTGGGAAGAAAGTGATGAGAAAAAAGTGGGTATTTTGGATGATCTTCAACAGAGAAAAATACACAGAGAAGACGAAAAATCTAAGAAAGTGACTGAGAATATAATAATTCTAAGTACTTGTCAATTGTGAAGAGGATCTGGGCAACTTGGGACTCTTCTCTTTGTTTCCTCATAGCCCTTTTGGGATGTTTGGTTGGTGGCGGTGGGACCAGAAGTGTTCCTTCCATGGAAGAAGTGCTTTTGGAAGAAGCGATTCTTGTGGTGGTTGTCGCCGTCGTCGTTTGCGTGGGTGAATCTCACTTTGGCCTCAACATTTTCTGGGAATATTCGAATGGCCCCAACCAGAAGGCACGAAGGGTGGAAGTAGACCCATATCTGCAAAACTGAGAGGAGAAGAAGAAGAAGTAGCGGAGAGAAGTGGAGGAAAGACTTGCCGCCGGCTGAACACATGGCCAGAGAGAAAGCCACATCAATTTCCGGACGGAGATGCTTTTGGTTGTTGAAAATAATGAAACTTGACTTGGATCTTAGTTTCTCTGATTTGTATATCACAATGTGTGTGTGTGTGTTTGTTTTGTGGCCTTTGTGGGGATATAGTCGAGAGAGAGAGAGAGGAAACCAAAAGAAGTCAATCGACGGCTCGCTATTTTGAGAGTGAGAGACAAAGAAGGGAGGTCCACAAGATACAATACGGATTTGTATCTCAAATGAACCAATATGGTGTTATGTAAGATTTCTTTCTTTTTTGTTTTTTAAGAAAACAAAGTGTATTCCAAATCCAAATATGATAGGAAGGTAAAACTTTGAAATATTAGTTTCATTGTCCTTAAATATTGAGAGGGGAAAAATTTTCATCTATGTTTTGCATTACAAATAATAAAAATAACATTCGGAAAAGCTTCCTCTAATTTAGAATTCAACACAATTTGAATTATATTTTTTAGTAATATGATTGATAAATATTTTTAAAAAAGATAATTAATAATTCACAAGTAAACAATTTGGTTTCTCTCTCATTACGACGAGTAAAAAAAATTTACAAGGTATTTACTTAATTTGGATCTTTAAAATTATTTATGTATCTGGTATTTTCTTAAAAAAAATTATTAAGAAAAAGTCTTAATCTCATTGTCTTTATTGATATCCGTATGAGTCATAAACAAAGTTTTATAATAAAAACTTATTTAATATAATATCTGGTTCTTATAATTTGCTTTTACCCATGGTTTCAAATCATAGATCTTGGTTTCTTAAGAAACAAAATAGTTTGGGTTTTTCATTAAAATATATGGTCTAACGTTTTAGACCAAAAGAAATTTGAAGAACCACCACTTATAGTTTGAAAATATAAAGAGAAAAATCAAGATAAAAGTAAACTGTAAGATCAAACATTTTATTGACCATAAAACATTTAAAATTTAATAAAAAAAATTGTAATATGCTTTTCCCAATAGGTTTCAAAGTATGGAGAATATATATCCTCATGTCCTGGGTGTGGGTTTTTATTTTTTTGAAAAAATGAAAGAGTTCGATGAGGGTGGAGGTAGGTAGGGCAGGTGGAGAATGAAGCTCCAAGAATGAAAATTTGTGTTTGCACTTGTGTGATTACTTTTAATCATACATGAACTAAGTTAAGTTTGTGGTGCTTATTTTATTAATTTGACAAAAAATTGCAGGGTATCCAAACCAGCTGGCCCTAATTAGTGCCTATGTGGAGGGGCAATATGGGTAACCTACAAGACAGACAAGGAATGAGGTGTGTTGAGTCATATTATATAGGTTTTGATGGTTAAGTTAATAGCTGATTATAAAATCAAGAGACCATAATAGTATAATTAACGTTAATCATACACTTACTAAACATATATAACATATATAAATATGTGATGTTTGAGGGCATTATATGTTTAAGTGAATGCGGTCGTTCAAATAGCAATAAAGCACTGATGTTTAAGAGCCATTTGAATTTAATTTTTTGGAGAATAATTTTTGGGATTTACAGGATAAAATAACTTTTTCAGAATAGATTTTTACAGAATGATTATTGAAAAAAAAAACATTTTGATAAAATGATAATGTTTAGATATTATTATCAGAATAAATTTTTTATTATTAAATTACCAAAAAAGATATTATTCTTTGTGATAATTGCATATAAATAATCAGGTTTTATTTTAAATATTTTTAACATTAAATCTCATACTAAATACCAAAAATTAAATAAATTTGTGTACAAAATTAAAATACTTTAGGATACTGATTGGTACTAAAATAATATTTCAGATTACTGCTTGGTACTGAAAAAATATTTTATGATCCTAAAAATTTATTTTAGGATATTGAAAAAATATTTCAACATACTAACTAATCTTGAAAAAATATTTCAGATTACTAACAAGAACTGAAAAGATATTTAAAGAGACTGGTACTAAAAAAAATTTATTTTATTTGAAGATCATAAAAATTTATTTTATGATATTGAAAAAATATTTCAGAATATTAACAGATCTTGAAAAAAAAATATTTCAGGGTACTGATAGATGCTAAAAAGATGTTTAAAAATATTGACTGATACTAAAAAAATGCTTCATAATCTTAAAATTTTATTTGAGGATCTTGAGGAAATGTTTTGGGATATTGACGGGTACTAAAAAGATAATTAAAGATATTAATTGACAATAGAAAAAAATACTTTTTGATCTTAAAAAATATTTCAAGATACTAATTGATCTTGAAAAAAAATTATAGTCATTGAAAGGTACTAAAGAGATATTTAAGTATATTGACCGGTACTTAAAAAATACTGATGATGGTAAAGGGGAGAGGGAAATATGAAAAAAATAGCTTTTTCGAAAACATAGGTGTTAGCCCCAAAATCTAGGTTATGTTGCCGAATAGTTTCTAAATGTTTTTCTACTGTTTAGCAAACTTTTACCAAAACTTAAGTTTTGTTTTCATCCAAATAGGCTTTAAGTAGAAAGTTATGAATGCGAGTTAATTTCTTTAGCTAAATTTTTCAATCATGTGCATTTAAACTATTCTTAATAAAAATTTCTTTAATATATGTGCATTCAATATACTTTAAAGTAAAAATTATAAATTTCGAAGGTAAAATATATTAAAGTCTTAATTTAAAATTAAAGTAAAGTTGAAAGAGAGTAGTGTATACTAGAAAAAAAAAAACCACAAGAGACGTAATATAGTTGGCATTTAGATGGATTCTTTAAGTATTTAGTTAAGAATCCAATCCTTGACATTATACATGGAAAAGATCTTATGACCACTACTAGAACTCTTTTAAAAAAAATATAGAGTATGGGGGATTAGTCACTGTTATCCATCGGTGAACATCTGGGTCAGAAAAAAATGGTGGGATATTCAAGTTCACATACAACACCATAGGAAACAAATTACTTATAATAGTAGTAGTGATAGTACTAATAATAATAATTATGAAGCATGGGATTTTGGGTTTGAATATATGAATGTCGGTGAGGAAGAATTTCAAAGAGGTGGGGTCAGGCGCTTGGTTTCCATTTAACATAAATTATTATTATAATAGTATGATTAACATTGAAAGTCAGTAATTAAATTAAAATTAGAGGGATGAAGCGGGAATCACGGTTGCGTGCAGTGTGAGAGAGTGTTGTGTTGGGGGATGAAAGTTGACGTACGTAACAAGAAACGGGTCTGGATCTTCTCATTGACGTTTTTTTATTGTCCCTCATTGACTTTAAATCTGGATCATACATTTGATATAAGTACTCATATCAACAACCTCATTAAGTCAAATCAATGGTTTAGATTGGATGATAAGAGATTAGAAGAAAGTTAGACAATGAAAGAATCTTACTCTCTCTGTTTTCCCTTCTTCTGTTGTTACTGTTACCAGTAACATAATTTTCATGCAACTAATCTGTATGAGTATCTATCAAACCGATATATTTTTTGCTCATTTTTACAAAAACAATTGTACCTGGACTGTCTCAATTATGATTGTCACTAATGAGAAGATAGTTAAACTTTATCTGGACTGTTGAATATTTGAATCTTAAACATGACTACACCTTTTTTCTTTCAAAAAAAAAAATGTTACAAATAATAGCAAGCATGTTAGAATAATTTTCCTAAAGGATGTTAATCCCAAATCAAGATTTGAAAATGGTGAGTTGTTGTCAAATCTCTATAGACAAGTTTGGGCTTGCATGAAAATGTTTTAATGCGAAAGTGAAAATATTGAGCAAAAATATTAAACAACGGAAGAAAGTAGAGCGACCATCACATGCAAATAACAAAGAGACAAAGCTTACTAGCAAGTAGTACTTGTCTACTTGAGTGCTCCAAATCCCGTGGTTTTATTTTCAAAAGAAAAAAATATATATCATTTAAACTTTAAAATCCTAAATCAGTTATTTTTTTTTTTAAAATGAGTTGTTAATTACTATTTAAATGTAACTAATATATATATTGTTATAGTCAACAAGATTTACTTAAGATTTTGAAGTTTAAATTGTATTTTATTATATTTTTTCCTTTTTTATACTACCTCCCACAAGGGGAAAACATTACTTTGCAAATTTTTTTAAATAAAATTTAGATTAATTAAATTCAATTAGTTTGTCTCACATTCATTTTTTTTTTTCAAAAGTGCATCTACCATGTAGTGGTATTTCCCTTAATCCTGAATACAATTTATTTGTAATTATTATTTTGTTTGAACCAAAAGTAAGGTGTCTTATTAGAATGGTGATAAAACTAAATAAGTTTGTATGTTTACCACTAATTAACAGAATCAATAAAAAAAATATATTGATGAATAGACCAGCCTTGAAAATACATACGGGTATTTATAGAAAAACTGAATACTACATCATTTGAAATATACTTGTACTCTTTTTAATGAACGATATCACCTTTGAATGTTTAGAGTGTACAATTTTTTTAATTTTTTTTTTGTTTTTTTAATAAGAGTTTGCTTCTCGAAATTTGAGGTACAAGACATTTTTAATACCCAAATTGCAATGAAACCAAGAAGAGATGGTAAGTCATAAACTTTGATTGAAAATGACTAAAAATAAATTCACACATATTTAAAAATTAAAACTATGAATTAAACTTATAAAACAAAAAAAAGCGCAAATTGTATCAAACTTTAAATAGGAGCAATTTTTGACGAAATGTAATTAATACCCATATATGGTGACTTATAGTCCCTCTTGTATCAAATGTAATTCACTTCTAACTAATTCAAACATAGCTATAAAAAAATTATTTAAAAAAAATTAAATATGTGATAAAGTTTAAGTGATTTTCAAAATTATCCTTATTAACAACTACACTAAACTCATGCTTTAAGCTAGATTTTTTTTTAAGAAAAAAAAATTACACTGAACCCCAACATTATAATCATATTAATTTCTACCCTTTTTTATTACCCTATTAAATATGGGCATGTGTGAAAAAAAATATTTAATACTCTTTAAAAATAATATCCATTAAAAAGAATTAAATAAGACCAAAGGAGTTGGAAGGGGGAAAAAAACATAAGACCAAAGCAGTAATTAAGAGTTTAAGACTTTATATGCGAGGATATTTTTTGGCCAGTGGTTTAAGACTTTGACAGTGGTTTAGTCTTTATACTTACAGGAGGGAGTAGTAAATATTAATCTAATAAACAAAAAAATTGAGAAAAGGTAGTACTGCACAGCAGTTGAGAATTTCACCAAACTTCTCATGTTATAATTAATTACCTCATTAAACACAATTAAACCAGTATGTACAAAATAGAAAAACGATCCACACTAATATAAACTAATTATTGACAAAAAAAAGTATTGATTACCACCTTCAGTCTATAATATAATACACTCCAATTAATTCATCAGAAACAAAATATGGTAATTAACTCATTAAATATGTCTTAAATTGAAAATTTTTTTCCCAACTTTACCCATATAAAATTGGGTTTTACATGAAAGAGAACATACATAAAAGTCACATTTAATCATTAATTTTTTTTGGTTGACCATCCGGTATCCAGAGCTTCGCACTGACTAATCCGCATCCAACCCGCGTCGCGCACCTGGCTATGGTGAAAGAGTCTTCCAACAGGGTTTTTTTACATTTACAAGACTCGAACTCAAGACTTTGCTTGAGCGACACAAGCTACTTACTGCTTGTGCCAACCCTCATTGGTACATTTAAACATTAATTACTTTCAAAGTTATTTATACTATAGACCAATATATTCTTCTAAAAGCAACTTATATTATAGGAGCCCAAAATTTTAATTACTTTGGTTCTTTTTATAAAAGCCCGACAAGAATTATCTAACTGTTTAATGATTTTTTTTCATTTTAACCTCTCATTAATTATATGTATTACGTTAATTAAAATGTTGATGATACTTAATTTTACTTTATTTTTCTTTCTTACTTACCCCTCATAAATATGGGCATGCTTGAAAAATAAAATTTATTTTAGAGAGTACTTATATTTTTAACTAATTTTAACAATTTTCTTTAATTGTGTAATTTAATTATTGATATCTTATAAATTAATAAGACCAAAGGGAGTGATTAATATGTACCGGCCTTTTCTTCTTCTTCTTCTATATATTCGTGTGCTCTTCACTCTTTGTTGCCAAGTGGTTGGGGCAAAAAATGTAATACCCGGATAATTATTATCTGGGATATTATGTCCATTTATGATAGATATGGTCTCAAAATGTTGTATAATTGGTCTATTTTCAAAGGGAAATACTAAGAAAATTAAATGGAATTTATTGCAAAAAATGTGAAAAATGCATTTTAGGGCCATAAAACATCCTAAAAATGTGATGATAAATCCTAACGGGCTGTGAAATAATTATTAAAAATTAGAAGGAATATTGTCCCTAATTTAGACAATTTATTAAATTATCTCTTTTGAAAATAGAAGAATAGAAAATTAAAAAGTATTCTGGGGACCAGATTGGACCTTATAATTTTTAATATTATGCATGGAGCATAAATTATTAATGTCAATAAAAAAGTTGAGAGATAATAATTATTACTAATTAAGAAAATTGTCAACAATTAGTAAGTGATTAATTAGATAATTAATGGCTAATTATTTAGACATAAGATAAAGAGAAAAAGGTGGAAATTACTTAAAATAAATATACATATATAAATAAAAACGAAAAATTAGAAGAAAAATAAAGAAAAATGAAATGAAAATTAAGAAATTAATATCTAGATATTTGTATTAAAATAACATTATAAGTTAAGACATGTGGTAATTAAGTAATATTATAATAGTAAAAATGTGAACAGGATAAATGACCACGGATAGAAATAAAATCCTACCTAGAAAACCATGAACTAGGTTTCTTGAGTTAGAGTATATTAGGAACAAGTGAATTTCTATCTCGGAGTAGACTGTCTCCGAAGTCATTTCTGTAACCAACGGAGTGATTTGGAAATCCGGCCAGGAAGATATTTTGTGGGATTAAAGCAAATAGTAGAAATGAGAACCGATGGAAAATAATTCATAGATTGAAATCCGGGGATAAGTTGAGGAAAACCAAAGTATATTATTGATTAGTGGATTTTTATCCAGAAGTTGGCGCCGACAGACGATATTTCCGTAACCGGTAGCGATTACCGAGGATTTTCGGCAGGTAACAAAATGTCCTTAATGAGAGTATAAGGTTAGGAAAACCCGGTATTCTCGAAGAGGAAGAAAAGACCTTTAGAGTGTTATTTCCGGAATTTTAAGATTTTACAAAATTTCACGATCGGAACACCGAACAGGGACTTTATTGGTAGAAAACTTCTTGAGAAAGTTGGTGACATCACCTTGGTGACTAAGGATGACATCATCCTTGAGAGGTGTATGGCCAAGATCTTGCCACCTCCAAGAAGTGCGATCCGACGGTCAAAATTCAACCAGACAAAGTTCAACGAAATTACCGAAATGCCATCGTCTTTTTCTATAAATAGCCTTCACCTTCTCTTCATTCTTCACAAATCCTAGAGCTTTCTAGAGAGAGATTTTAGAGAGAAGGAGGAGTCTGTGGAAATAGCAAAGTGCCGGGTAAGTTTTTCGGTCCTTAGTCTTTAGTTTTAGTGTTTCTTTCAGTAGTTGTTGTAGAAATGCTAGGTTGATCTTTAATATTCCAGGTATGTTTAGAAATCATGTTCTAGGGGTAATTAAGGTATTAATTTCGAAAATCATTATGGAGTTGGAGATATGTTGAAATTCTGGAGGATTAGGGTCAAGGTAGCGAAGTGCTAACGAAACTCCGCCGATTAGGGGATCAGGGGCAAAATGGTAATTTGTACCTAAAATGCCTGTTATGATATCAAATATTGATAAATGTGATATTGTCATTATAGGATATCAATAATCTTGTTCCGTTGTCATTTCGCTGTCGTTCCGTTGTTTTCCGTCAAAAGTATAGTTTATCGTCAACATACTAAACGCTCGTCAACGAAGGTACGTTCGCGTACTGTAACACTAACTCTGATATTTACAGTATGTGTATATGTGATACGTGTGCATGTTGTGGTGTGTTGTTTGAATACTTGTTTGGTAAGAAATAACTGTACACCTACATACACTGGGAGTGATATATCTGTTTTCACTGGGAGTGGTACTTTTCGCTAGGAGCGGTACATTTGCATTCATTGAGAGTGACATGTTTGGAAGTATTTCATTTGCTGTGATTTTGTACCATATATGTAAATATGAGGTTAACCTTTACATGGGGTCCGTATGCATGGGACCTTAGCTCTTAACATAACGTCAGGGTCAGGAGAACCAAGAACGGAGGACAAGGGGAAGCGCAAACAGGATGCATAGAAGACCCGGCTGAAGACTTCCTTTTGATGTCCCGGCGGAAGCCTTCCTTTTATTGTTGAACATTACTTTTGAAATACTTGGTATGATGTACCGCTATTGTATCCAGCCAGACTTACGGCATTTTGAAATACAAGTATTAGTTACTCTTCTGCTCAAATGATCTACTCTGATGATTTTAAATGATTTTTGATGAAAAAATAATATTCCGCTTTTGAAAATTTGGGATGTTACAAAAAAAATTTTCATTATTAAGTTGGTTAAAACTTAAAAATTTCTCAATATCATTTATCTTCTATATAAATTCGGCTAATGTCCTGTCCCATCTTATCCACCAATTAGATGCCAATAATGAGCGTAAAAGGGCCAAGATATGCAGAGCAGCCCAAATGATTTCTCATATATTTTATGGAGATGATTTGATCTTATACCAATTAGTTGTTTGAGTTGATCGATATTTAAGAAGCACCTTCATGTAATAAATTGAGACAAAATTTATCTTACATACGTACCTCGTATATGTAAATCACATTGAAAAAGAGTCAAAACATACACCTACGACAAGAGCTTAACATGTCAAAATATACTCATCTTTAGTTATGTTTCTTATACAGACAAACTAAATTTTTCTCAAGGGCTAGAGAATCACTTTTCCTCAAGGTTTGGGAAATACTTTGGCACATGGGCGGATCCGAGGGAGATAAGTCACTTTTCTATCAACAAGTACTCTCTTCAGGTTAAAAGAGAATCAGCTTGGAAGGCAAAGATTCTATCTCAAGCTAGTCATCTGCACTACAAACTTTTACATTCTACATCACATTTTTTACAAGGTTTGCCAAATGCATTAGCTTATTTTGGGGCACAATAGGAGATAAAAAGAAACTTCATCTTCTCAGTAAAAATATACTCTTTCTACCAATTAACCAAGGGGGTCTTGGTAGTCGACATACTATAGCAGTTAATCAAGCACTTCTAGCCAAATAGGTTTGGCAGATATCCACAGTGCCAATGACTCTTCACTTTTGGCTTCCACCTTAAAGATGAAATATTTTGATTGATCACAGTACTCAATTATATATAAAAAAACATTCAATTTCTTGTAACTTTGGGAAGATATCATGAGTTACGTGCCCTTCATTATCAATAAATTTATATGGCAATTTGGTAATGGATTCTTAGTTTGCAATTCTCACCTTTCGTGGTGGCCCATGCAATTTGGGCAAGCTACAGAACTCAATCTTTATTTTGTAGTTGACCTAATACTACTCCTTCTGGTCTTTATTATAAAGCACCAACTATCATTATTTTTTATCCTTATTATAAGGCATCAACTACATTTAACCAACTCATTTATTACTATGTTTTCATTAAACCTTTATTTTTAACTAACTCTTTAAATTCTCATTATTAAAACAGGGGTAGAGTTGAAAACATTTATCAATTTTGGACTTATTTAATTACTCACTACTACAAAAAAGGGTTACTACTACCTTAAAAGACGTCCTTATTTAAAAAAAAGGAAGTTAAAAGTAAACCCAGTGGCATTCTTGTAATAATTTTGTTAAATTATATGTATTTGGTGACCTAAAATAATATTTAGGTAGTCTAAATTCAGTTAAGGCATCCTGATATTAATTAAAGATGCCTATAATTTAGCTTCAAAAATTAATTTTTGGTGCGATGAGTGCAATCTAGGAAATTTTTTTACTCGCCAGGACATTTAATTTTTTTTTATTTAAGGCGTCTTGGTAATAAATCAAGATGCCTTAAAGAAGCTTTTAGGCGCCCTAAATGATTTCAGGGCACCAAAAGTCTACTTTATGCGCTCTAAATCATTTTAGGATTTAGGGCGCCAAAAAGGAAGTGAAATAATTTATTTTGTATTTTTTTTATTTAATGTGTCTTGGTATATGACCAAGACGCCTTAAATTGGATATACGGCGACCTGAAAAATATTTAGGTTGCCCAAAACTTTTGGGCAACCTGAAATGAATTTAAGGGCGCCAAAAGTTTTGGCGCCCTTAAATTCATTTCAGGTCGCCTATGTTCCATTTTTTTTATTTCCCTTTATTACACACGCACACTACCCCTTCTTTACCTTTACCCTCAGCTCATCAATTCGTTTTCATTTTCAGTCCTGCCCTCCCTCTCTCCCAGTGAGATGAGTCTCCACCTTGCCTTCCCTTCCTTCGCATTACACACGCATTTGCATCCTTAGCCGTGCAAGCCATCTTTGCAGTCCAAACCCAATTCCTTCGTCTCTCTTTGCTTTATAGAAATATTATATCCGTCATTTCTTTGCTCCTTGTCTTCGCTTTCAGGTAACCATCTGCATTTACGGTTCGTCTCTTGGCTTCTTACTCGATTTTTCTTTCTTTCTTCTGTTTTTCGAATCTTGCTATGGTGTTGCATAGGTCTTGGTTTCGTTTGGTTGTGATCACTTTGCTATTCCTTGTTATGTTGGACTCGAACTGGATTTTATGTTAGAAGTTCATTATTTGTGATTACAGATTTTTGTCTTAAAGTTTTTCCTTACAACTTGGCCTATTTTTGCCCAAATTCTAGAGACGGCGCTTATAGAAACACCCCCCAAACCGCGGATTAAGATATTTTAGTTCAATAACCCTTTGTCATGCTTTAATAATTAGGAACCAATGCTTGTTCTACAGTTAAATTTTCATTTTCTCTGTTCGCATCTCGTGCTTTGTCTCTTTACCTGAATTCATAAACAGCCTACTATGAAGGGGAACATAATTTTCTCAACTGCTTTACTTTACCCAAATGATGATAATATCTATCATTTCTCTCTATTTGCTTCTACTTCGTGTTTGGGATATCTCTGCTCTGCATGGGTCCATGATGATAATGAAACTAATTTAGATATTTCCCCTATTGTCACCAAATGTCCAATGAATCCTTTCCCGTAGCTTCTTTCATGTTACCCAAGGATCAATTTAAGTTATTCACTTCACAAATTTGGTATTGTAAATAATCTAGCGATGTTTGGCTGCAGTTTTATGCTTGGTTATTAAAAAAGGTTTTTGATTATCTAATGTATTACTATTGGGACTAGTTTAATAATCATGACAGTTGTGTTTCCTTTCCTGCCAGCCTTTTACTTTGTTTCTGCATTTTGATGCTTTGCCATTGGGATTAGATAGCTTCTCCATATTGTATATTGTCAGGAATTGCAAGCTGGGAATGCATGTATGGAAGGGTAGGAGATTCTTTTTCAGATTTATTCCTGCAATGCTGTGATCGTTTTTCCATTTATTATCACTCTTTAAGCTGCCAAGTATAAAACTTGGAAATACAACTGTTGTGGTACAATGAGTTATTTTGGCGTGCATATCTGGGCAAGAATGTGTATTTTAATTTAGAAATGCTCTTGATATTCTGTGTTTGGGTGGAATGTTTTCACAATTGAGTTCTTATGTTTTTTAAATTGTCTTTACAGTTGAATCAACATATCTCTTCTTTCCATCATTTAGCAACCCACAAAAGCTTGAGCGGTCCTAGGATAGGTATTTTTAATCTTGTTCCTTTTGTCATTTAATTATTCCTTCTCATATGTTAGTTTGAATAATTCTAATGTTGTCTTTGTTATTGTTGTCTTTAGGTTGAATAAAGCAAATAAATTTCAAGCACCGGCATTTAAAGTTGAGGTAATTATAGTTAAATATTGTTTTTTTTATTGATGTGCATTGATGAAATTATTGGATGTAATAGCTGATATTTTCTAAATTGCCTTAGTTAGTAAGTTTTGTTGAATTAAACTGAAATGGTTTGTTATGAAATTTTGGATGTCTTACTGTTGAGCGGAAATGCTGCCGAATTTTCTCAGCAAGATTGAGAAAAAACATGTTCTTGAAATTTTTATGAACTTGACTATTGTTGGAAATGTGTTAGGTGGTAATAAAATGGGTCATAGTTGGATGAAATGCGTTGAGAACTAGTGAAGAATATGAGAATGGGGTGGAAGAGTTTATTCAATTTGCTAGAAGGAATGTGGCAACAAAAAATGATATGTATTATTGTCCATGTGTTAATTGTTTAAATGGGGTTCGAAGGAATATTCCTGATATAAGAGATCACCTACTTTGTGATGGAATAAACCTTCGATACACAACGTGGATATGACATGGTGAGGAAGTAAGTACTAGTGCGGGCCACGAAAATGAAGTTGATGTAGATGAAGATGGAATGGAGAGAATGGTTCATGATGTTGAGGTACAATCTTCTGCACAATCGCATGAATATGATAGCGTGCGGAGTGATGTAGAGACACCTTTGTTCCCTGGGTGTACTAAGTATACACGGTTGACTGGGACCTTACATTTGGTCAACTTAAAGGCAACTTTTGGGTGGGCCGATAGTAGTTTCACGTCGCTACTTGAATTGTTGCGTGATATGTTGCTAGATGATAATGTACTTCCAAATCGTATGTATGAGGCGAAGAAAATCTTGTCTACGATGGGCATGGAGTATGAAAATATACACAGTTGCCCTAATGACTGCATATTGTACAGAAATGAGTATGAAGGCCTTAGTAATTGTCCGAAGTGTAAAATTTCACGATACAAGGTGAAGAAATGTGGTGGTTCTGGAGATAAGACAACAAAAAGGCAACCTCTGAAGGCATTGTGGTATCTTCCAATAATACCGCGGTTTAAGCGTTTGTTTACCAGTGAAGCAACGGCAAAGATGTTGAGATGACATTCTGATGAGAGAATATCTGATGGAAAATATCTTCGGCACCCGGATGACTCTCTGCAATGGAAGAAAATAAACGAATTGTTCCCTCAATTTGGGAGTGAGCCAAGAAACCTTCGGTTGGGGCTTTGTACAGATGGCTTTAATCCGTATCGAACTCTTAGTAGCACTCACAGTGCGTGGCCCGTTCTCCTTGTAATATACAACTTACCTCCCTGGCTATGTATGAAGCGCAAGTATGTGATGTTATCTATGATGATTTCAGAACCAAAACAGCCCGGGAACAATATCGATGTGTACTTGGTACCTTTAGTTGAGGATCTAAAGAAGTTGTGAGAGGAAGACGTAGATGTGTTTGATGCATATAAGAAGGAGTTCTTCAAGCTGCGTGCAATGATTTTTACCACAATAAACGACTTTCCTGCATACGGAAACTTGTCAGGGTACAGTGTGAAGGGCCATAAAGCATGTCCAATATGTGAAGCAGACACAAACTTCCATCAACTAAAGCACAGAAAGAAAATGGTCTACCTCGGTCACAGGAGGTTTCTCCACCGGTTCCACCCATATCGTAAGTTAAGAAAGCGTTTCAATGGCTTACCGGAGCATAGAACGGCTCCAAAGGCATTAATCGGAGAGGAAGTTTAAATCGGGTGGAACATATTAATGTAATATTGGGTAAGCATCAAAGGATTTCGGGTGAGAAGAATATATGGAAGAAGAGATCAATTTTCTTTAATCTTCCATATTGGCGTTCTCTTGATGTGATACACAGTCTTGATGTGATGCATGTGGAGAAAAACGTCTGCGATAGCCTGGTCAGTACTCTTTTGCACATACCAGGGAAGACTAAGGATGAAATTAGTGCGAGACTAGACCTAGTTGATATGGGAATAAGAGAACAATTACATCCACAAGTAATGAAAGATGGTAAAATGGCATACATGGAGCCAGCAGCTCATACACTGTCAAAAGCAGAGAAAAAAAGCTTTTGTGGGTGTTTATATGACATTAAGGTTCCACAAGGATATTCTTCTAATTTGAGAAGGTGTGTTTCAATGGACGATTTGAAGTTAGTGGGAATGAAGTCCCATGATTATCATGTGTTGATGCAGCAGCTATTACCAATTGCTATTGGAGGCATAATGAAAGATGAAGTGCGAACCACTATAACAAAATTGAGCATTTTCTTTAATGCTATCTGTAACAAAATCATTGACATTGAAAAGTTGGATGAATTGGAAAATGAGGGTTATATTATTTTGTCCCAACTAGAGATGCACTTTCCTCTCGCATTTTTTGATATAATGGTGCACCTGATAGTGCACTTGGTCAGGGAGGTAAAGCTCTGCGGTCTAGTTTACCTAAGGTGGATGTACCCTTTCGAGCGATACATGAAGATCTTAAAAGGGTATTCCAAAAATCCATATCGACCGGAAGCATCAATAGTTGAGAGATATGTAGTTGAAGAGGCTATGGACTTTTGTAAGGATTATCTATCAGGGGTGACAATACGATCTCAGTATCATGAGGGGATAAGCGAGGGAACTCGATGAATCAAACTGAAGAATATGCCTCGTGAAGAGGTGTTGCAAGCACACTTTTACGTCTTGAATAATATGGAAGAAGTTCAGCCATATATTGATGACACAAAAAGTGTTTGAAGAATATGAATCCAAGGAAGAATGACATGCAGATAGTTAATGAGCAAAAGAAGACATTCATATGGTGGTTTGAAAAGAAGGTATCGCATGAGACCGATGTGTCGGATACAATCGAGTGGCTTGCTTGGGGGCCTTCTTTCACGGTTATTACTTGGAGTGGTTATGAGATAAATGGGTATTCTTTCTACACAAAAGACCAAGATGACAGAAGTTATGTGCAAAATAGTGGGGTGATGGTTGAAGCTAAATCCATGCACTTTTCGAGTTCGAATGACAAAAACCCAGTATTAGCATCAATGGCCTATTATGGAGTTATTGAAGAAATATGAGAGATGGGCTATAACACCATCAAAGTTGCTTTATTCAAATGCAAGTGGGTTAGCAATAATGATGTTGTAATAGATCCTAAATTTGGATTTGTCTCTGTTGATCTTCAAAGACTTGGTCATAGAGATGAGCCATTCATTCTAGTAAGCCAGGCAAAACAAATGTTTTATGTTACAAACCCTGCAAATAAGAAAATGTCCATTGTGCTTCAAAGTAAAAAACAGCAGTATGGTGAAGAATCCTTAAACCTTGACGATACACTCCCTTTCACAACAAATCCACCTACAACACGTGAAGTGGAAGTGGTAGATGATGAAGAATATGCTGCAAGAAATGATCATTGTGAAGGAATATGGGAAACCATATAAAGTAAGATCTTCTATGAAATTGGTGCCTATAGTATCATGTTATTTTTGTAGTGGTTTAACATGTTAATATTTTCTTTATTAATTTGTTTATTATTTAATAACCTATCTAACATTGATTTATCTTTGTTGAACAGGAATATGTCTAGCTCATCTAGCTCATTTGAGTCAGCGGATGATGGAGTTGATGAACCCGTTGTCAAACGGGGTAGAGGTAGCACCAAGATGGGTGCGCTACTCGCACATCGTGAATATCAAAAGAAGAGGCTGCATGTTGAGTTTGATACCAATATGAATCCAGTGGGTCCAAAGGAAGATAATTTCATTAGCTATCTAGGCTTCCTGGCTCGAAGCAAAATTAACATTACAATCCGTCATTGGAAGTTGGTGCCTAAGAAAACAAAGGAGTTGATTTGGGCACAAGTTTTGGTATATCACTTTCGTTATATCTGCATGTGTATCTTTAGTCTTATTACTTGAAATGTAATTAACTTCTCTTTTACCTTGCAGCAAACATATGATATCCCTAACACTAAGGAGATGAACAAGCATTGGATGAGCTTAGTTCGAATACGTTGGAAGGATTTTAAGAACAAGCTCACTAAGAAGTATATTCGAGGGCCACTGAGGGACAAGGATCCATGTATGACGTATGATTACATTTCTCCAGAGGATTGGAGGGAGTTTGTGGCGTACCGGACAAGTCCTGAATTTCTTGTACAATCTCTTTCATATCTTATCTTTTATTTAGTTTATTTGAATCTACTTGACATCGTGACTCAGTTTTATTTGTTTTTGTGTCATAAGAACAATCTTAAAAAAATAAAGAGAAGCAAGCGGCAAATAAGTATCCGCATACCCTGTCTAGAGGTGGATATAGAAAGCTGCAACGGAGGATGATGAAGGAAGTGTTAGAGAGAATGAAGGAAGCCGCCCAATCCAATCCATCCATTGTTATTCAGGACCTTGAACCTCCTACTCGTCATGCAAAATGGAAAGCAGCGAGAATGAAGGGGGGTAAATACGTAAATGCAGATGTTGTTGAGGTTGCATCAAAGATTGTAAGCAGTTCAATTAAAAGTATTAAATAGCATCAATTGTTCTATATTATAAGAACTTAGTGCTTTTATTAACTGCAAAATATTATGATACAGGATGCACTTGAGCAGCAGAGCAACCAAGGTTCATTTGCGCCGGTTTCATGGATGGACATTTTGTCAACAGCGATTGGGAAGCCTGATTACCTTGATCAGGTTCGAGGGGAGACAAGGGGAGTTACTGTCAAGAAACATTTTGGACGGCATTCATATTATTCACATGATGATGACGACCCTAATCCTCGACTCGTAGCAAAAATTCGAGTGTCCCTCTTTGATGAGATCATGGAACAAGTACGGGGGGAGGTGTGATCTATGATACAAGAGAAGGAGAAGATAGAACGTACAGCCAACAAATCCCCGGCCTTCTTTCCCAGCAGCAAAGAAAGTTTTCACCCTTCAGATGTTGATGATGTTGGCGGCAAACCTTCTCACACTCTGCATATTGATGTTGGCAAACCTTCTCACACTTACCATGTTGATGTTGGCGAACCTTCTCACACTCCACAGGGAGGACATCCTTGCACTCTATATTTGGATGTCCCACACTGGCGTATTGTTGCCGATGCCATTGTTTACTCAGAACAAGCCACCCACCATAATAGGCAAATTCCACAAGACCAACGTTGGGTGATTGTGACTAGTGTGCAAGAGGGTGAGGAGGAGACACCCATCCCGATTTATGATGAGGAGGTTCCCACGCTAGGGGAGGCCATAACATCTTTCATCCTTTGGCCAAATCATTTAATTTAGATGGCGGCGACACATCCATTGGTAGGGAATAAATTACTGATTGATGATGAGGAGGTTCTTCTCGATTGATTTTCATTGCTAACCTACTAATAATATGTTTTTTTATGTTTTTATAGACTGAACAAGCTCCGAGCAATTTTCCCTACTTAGCACAACTGCGAGAGCTATATAGAGACATCGGGTTTATACCCTTGGAGATGTGTACGGGGATTGTGGGCGCAGAAAAAACATATCCCATATCAATTGACAAGACAAATCTGCAACAATTTATGGATATGGATGATTTAGATATAGGATTTATTCAAGTTGTAATTCTGTAAGTCTTTTAATTTCCCCCTTTAACTATGACATTGATCTTTTTGTTTTACATATTAACTGTAGTTATAATGTTATTTCGATCATAGTGTCTGCCACAATATATGCATCCAGAAAGGGCGTACGGGTTCATATGGATTTTTGTGTCTTGCAAACACGAGGAATTCCCCGGACAATAACATAGTCAAAAGGGCGCTTTATGTTGGTTGTACAATGGGAGAGTTGGGCGGAGATAAGACTTGTTATCTAGCGCCAATATATGAAAAGTACGTATTTTAGTTTTGTCTATATAAAATTTTGAAAAATAAAGATCTTTCTTGTCTTAATTTAATATTAATTTGTATATGTTGTAGCAACCATTGGACGCTATGTGTACTTTGCCCCAAAAGCAACATATGTTATTGATTCGATTCCTTAGGTGGCAAGCCAAACAAAAGCATCAAAACCATGTTTGCCAAGTAAGTTAATTTTTGTCTATATCATTGATTCTTATTTTACTGAATTGTTTTCATGTCTGTTACTTTCCATTTCAATGATAGTGGTCTCATGACATTCAGAGAGATTGCTGGACTTCAAGAGCAGGGTGGACCAAATTGGTATCATCCTAAGGTAAGTAATGTCAATTCAAGTTATTTCATTGACACAGTAGCTTTCGATGTGCGTTAGAAAGTTTTAACAATTTGCTTTTTATTTATAGTGCCCTCGACAACCAGGGAGCTCGGAGTGCAGATATTACGTTATCAATTTTATGCACTCCATTTTTTCCAGCGGACGTGTTTCAAGTTTTCAACGCGTACGTTATTGCTCCGAGATTCTCAAATGATGATATTTTTGTTGTTGTACTTGAGTTGTTAGTTAATTATTGCATTCACTTCATTGGTTTATCTTATATATCTTGATTTCCAATTTACAGTTTTTTGATACTCTGGATCCGTACTCGGAGGAAGACATCGATATGGTCCGAGACATTTTGGCTGGACATCTTCTTCAACACATAGGTTGAGAGGGTATGGTTTATATGATGTTGTCATGTGAATTCTAATTTATTGTATGTGAGAACTTTGTTGTGGACTTTATTGTTGTAGGCTTTGTTGTATGTGAGCACTTTGTTGTGGACTTTGTTGTAGAATTGGAGCTCCTTTATAATGATCATTTGAATTATATGTGAGCACTTTGTTGTTGGAGCTCTTTTAATTTAGAATTGTTCATACAATTACTTAGTTCGATATGTATGGTGTAAATTAAGAAAATTAAAATTATTTCAATCTGAGTTTTCTTTGTTGGGAGCTGTTTGTAAACACTCAAAAGATATATGCCTGCTTTGCTTTGAAAGGCCATAGATACGCCTAAAAAATTTTAATATGAATGTAAGCAATATGGAAAAAAAATTACGATAAGGCGTCCTAAAACTTTTTTGGGGTGTAAAAAGTCTATATAAGGCGCCCTAAAAATTGTTTAGGGCGTAAAAAGTCTATATAAAGCGTCCTAAAATTTTTTTTAAGGTGTAAAAAGTCTATTAACTTGCCATATAACATGTAAAAAGTCTATATAAGGTGCCCTAAAAATTGTTTAGGGTGTAAAAAGTCTATATAAGGCGCTCTGAAAAGTTTTTAGGGTGTAAAAAGTCTATTAACTTCCCTTACGTGTATATAAGGCACCCTAAAAATTTTTTAGGGTGTAAAAAGCTTATATAAGGCGCCCTAAAAATTGTTTAGGGTGTAAAAAGTCTATATAAGGCGCCCTAAAAATAGTTTAGGGTATAAAAAGTCTATTAATTTGCCTTCAGAGAGCCTTATTAGGCGCCCTGAATTTTTCAGGACGCCCTATATAAGGCGCCCTGAATATAGGGCGTCTTGAATTAATTCAGGGCGCCTTTTATAGGGCGTTCTGAATTTTTTCAGGGCGCCAAAATTCATCTTTTCTACTATTTGTTGACAGACGTTCTTGATATTTAGAGTGTTAATTGTGTCTTATTTAGGACATTATTTTGCTTTTTTGTGGTAGAAACTCAACTTTCATTTCTTGGTTCGTAAAGAATGTTAGTTGGAGTTTTATAATAAGGACCAGAGGGAGTATATGCTCTTTTTTCTTTCTTATAAGATCCATTTTATTCTCATGACGTGGCTGATGCTATTTTAAAGACTCAAATCTCTCTTTTTTGGTGGCCCTGATAAATTTTATTCGTCTGGCCATCCCTCTTGTTCTTACTTAGTGAAGGAAGGATTTAAACATTTTCTAGTTTCTACCTGCGCTCTCTTATACTTCAAATTCGTTTTGAAAGCTCCTATGGTTCATCTCACTTTCCAAGAGAATAACTGCTTTTAATCTGAAAATTATTTCATGGACCTTTACCTTTTGTGGATATTCTTCGTTTACATCATCTTAATTTGAATGGACCCTATCATTAATTACTCTCTAAGTGGACTTATAATAAGAATTCAAATTCTTTTTCAAACTGGAATTATCAAAAAGACCCAAGTGATAACACTTTTTTGTTGAACAAAAGTCTAACAAATAATAGCAAGCACGATAGAAAAAATATCCTAAAATATGTTAATCCCAACTGAAGATGTGGAAATGTTGAGTCATTGTAAAACCTCTAAAGATTAGTTTGGACTTGCATGAAATTGTCTTAATATGAAAATGAAAATATTGAGCGAAAGTATTAATCTATTGAAGAAAGTAGAGCGACCATCACATGCAAATAACAAATAGACATGGCTTACTAGTAGTAGCATTTGAGAGCTCCGTATCCTCGGGGCATCATTTTTTACACTACTTCCCACACAAGGGCAAAAACTTACTTTGCGAAATATTTTTTAAACAAGTTTGGATTAGTTAAATTCAATTAGTTTGTCTCACATTCAATTTTTTTCTCACAAAAGTACATCTATCAGATAGTGGTATTCTCCTCGATCCTAAATATAAATTATTTTTAATTATTATTTTATTAGAAGTAAAAGTTAGTTGCCTTATCAGATAGTGGTATTAATCTCATTAAAAAAAAAAACAGAGAGAGAGAGAGAGATTGCATCAAATTTTAAGTAGGACCAATTTTGGAAAAATGTAATTAATATCTATACGGTGACTTATACTCCCTCTTATATCAAATATAAGTAATTTCTAATTAATTCACATGTAACAATAAAAAACAAAAAACAAGTTAAAATTATCATAAAATCTAAGTGATTTTTAAAATTATTCTTGTTAACTACACTAAACTCATATTTTGAAACAATTTTTTTCTTAAAAAAAAAAATTACACTAAACCCCAACATCATATTAATTTTTACCATTTTATGCTACCTTTATTAAATATAGGCATGTGTGAAAAAACAGTTAATACTCTTTAAGAATAACATCCATTAAACACAATTTAATAAGACCAAAGGAGGTCGAAAAGGCCAAAAAACAAAAAAAATAAGACCACAGGAGTAATTAAGAGTTTGAGACTCAATATGAGTGTGTGTGTAGATAGTTTAAGATTTTTTTTAAAAAAAAAAACGAAGGGGTAATTAAGAGGCCAAAAAACAAAAAACATAAGACCACAGGAGTAATTAAGAGTTTGAGACTTTATATGAGTGTGTGTTTAGATAGTTTAAGATTTTATATTTAAAAAAGAAGGGGCAGTAAATAGTACTTTTACAAAAAAAAAAAAAAAAGAGGAAAAAGTAGTGTTCCCTCTAATCTTTTTATAAAAACTCAATAATAGTACTAGGCAATTTAAGAATACGGTTAAAGTTAGTAAAAAATAATAAATTTTTCTGAAATAAACATTATTTTTTTAGATATACTCTTATTTATAAGGAAGCAAGTAATAGAGAGGAAATGATTAATAAATAAGGGAAAATAAGAAAGAAAATATAGAATAAGAAGAATATAAAAGAAAACGAAAAGAGAATGAAAAAAAATCTACCTTTTAATAAAAGTCATATAAATTAATTATAAGAAGGAAAAGATATAAAAAGTCATTAAATATCGAGAAAATTTTTGTCAGCCTCCTATAAAAACACAAAGGCAATTTAAATTTCGACTCACATACAAAGGACTGGAGGGATCCTGAAAAACAACAGTTTATTATTTCACCAAACTTCCATGTTCTAATTAATTATCTCATTAAACACAATTAAATCAGTATGTACGAAACATAGAAAAACGATCCACAATAACGTCAACTAATTAATATGTGTCAAGCTTTTATTTATTTTTTCCCTCTATATATTGATTATATTCACGTGCTCTTTTTGCCTAGTGGTTGGGGACTTGGGGCCAAAAACAAAAATCTCATTATTAATATAAAAGCTGGTTAAAAAGTAAATATTATTTATCTTCTACTTCCTCTGAGTCATTTTATGGGAGTTTAAAATTAAAATTGTCTTAATTTTTTTAAAAGAGTTTAAAAGAATTGTCTGAATATTTAATGAGTTTTTTTTTTTTATATTTCTATCCCTAATTAATTATATGTTTTGTGTTAATTAAAAGGTTAGTGATACTCATATTACTTTTATTTTCTCTCTTATTTGCCCTTAAAAAATAAGAGCATACTTGGAAAAAAAATTATTTTAGACATAATTATTATTTTTAACCAACTTTAATCACTTTTTTAAACCACGTAATTTGGCTACTAAGCTTTTATAAATAGAATCAGAGGCAGTATATAAATTCAGCTAATGTCCTCTCTTAAGGCTGTTCTTAGAATAAGACGGGATTAAGAAACACCATCTCTGATCCTAATCCTGAAAAATTTTCATCCCGATGTAAATTGGGATTTCCTAAAAAATCTCAAAGCAAAGCATGCAATGCTCTAAAATCTATATGAAATCTAAAATTTATCCAACAATAATTCAAAAATTGTGACATCTCCTAACTTGATTTGCAACATAAATATAATGATTTTGGTATGAAATCATGTTTACCTACTCAAGAGTCAATCAATGAAAGATTTTATTTAATATATTATATAATCAAAAAGTATATTACATGATCAAAAGGAGTCTAGCTATATGCCTAACACTTGAAAGACTGCTTCATTTCTTCAGGATTAGTCCAATGCATTCACATTATCAAATAAACTAATCATAATAATTTATGAAATCAAACCAGCACCATATATATCAAGATCACTTTTGGACTTGGTTGTCACTTCTCTGCTGACTCTCAACGCACCCAACAAATAGGATATAGCTTTTACATAGCCCGATCCCAAAAAAATTTTCCTGATCCTGAATTTTCCCATCCCAAAAAGTTTCAGCACATAAAAATCACTTAAGATCAAGACGGAAAAACTTTGATCATCCCTATCATCTCCGATCTTCTTCGCCAATTAGAAGCCAACAATTACTAGCCCAAAGGATTTCTCATCTATTTTATGGAGGTTATTCCATTTTTTTTTTTAAAGTACTGCTCAGAGATTTCAAGAAATTTTTTTATTAGATTTTAACAATTTTCATTTAAAAAGTCACACTATAGATTTTAATAACTTGTGGATTTTTTTATGGAAAAATAAAAAAATTGTTAAAACTTAATGAAATTTAGTGAATTCCTTAACAAATTTTTTGAATGACTTTATGGTATGAATTTCTTAATGCATAAAAAAATTTATTAAACATTGTGAATTCCTTAATAAAACTTATAAATGACATGATAATATGAGTTTTTCACTTAGTAAACAAACGTTGTTAAAACCAAATGAAATATCGTGAATTTCTTAACAAAAGTTTTAAATAATCTGATAGTGTGAAAATTTTACTTGGTAAATAAAAGTTATTAAAGCATAATAAAATGTCATAAATTTCTTAACAAAATTTGTGAACAATGTAATAATGTGAATTTTTCACTTGATAAACATGAGTTGTTAAAACATAATAAAATTTCATGAATTGCAATACAAAATTTAAGAATGTGCTTTAGTGAAAGATAAAAAGTTAAAATGTGTGTGTATTGCATACTATGTCTTAAAGCCATTGGTGGCCAATAGCCACCAATCTTTTGGGCAAACACTCCCATCATACTAAGAATATTTATTCTTGATGGAATATTCCTTTCCACCAATAATTCTCGTCAAAGCTCCGGCAATAGTAGCCAGTAGGAGTAATTTTATTTTAAAATATCTATAAAGGCTTTTGTGTCATTTCTTTTAAATTTTAAAAAGACAAATCAGATACTAACATTTATCCAGTGTTATGAATATTCAAAACATCATTTTGTCATTTCCTATTTTTAAAATTCTTTTTGTGGGATATTCCCAAAAATACATCATAATGCTCGTACTTTTTTATACATAATAAATCATAATACTTTGAAAATATCATTTACATTTTAAAAAATACAATACAATATCATTAATATTATAAAAATATGTCGAATTATCAATATAATATATAAAAAAACGACAACAAGAATCTTTTGTCCTATTGGTCTGAGAAAGAGCCATGTTCATAGCATGAAGTATGATAATTTAATTGATCCATCCTGGCAAGATTTCCTGGAATTCGAATTACATTTTAGAAATTGTAATATTCTATTTCCTTCTGTACATAAATGAACTCTTAATTTGTCCTTCATTTTATTGTTTTGCAATATATTGTTGTCTGCTGAGTTTTTTTTTTAAAAAAAAAATTATTTTAGTTTCTGCTCTATGAGGAAGAAGGATACAATTTTGTGGTAATTAAATTATTAAATTCTTTTATCAAACGCCAACTAAGTCATATTAGAGAACATACATTTAGGTAATTAAAATTGGAAAAATCTATCCAGCAATAATTCAAAATTTGCAACAACTCCTCACTTGATTTGCGGCATAATTATAATGACTTTGGTCTGAACTCTGAAATATTGTTCTCTCACTCAAAAGTCACTTAATGATGATCTCATTTACTATATTACATAATCAAAAGCATAAGAGTCCAACACATTACATAATCAAAAGGAGCATCGCTACACGCTAAAGCTTGAAAGACAAATCAATGTGCTTCATATCTTCAAGATTAGTCAAATACATTCATATAATCAAATAAACTAATCAATTTTGTTATTAATTTATGAAATCAAAACAATACCATATCCAAGATCACTCTTGGACTTGGTTCTCACTTCTCAATCAACATTCAACACATCCGACATACAGGTGTAGTTTTTTTACACGTATGTAGTGGAAGACTCGGGAATTTTAATGACGAGAGACGAAAATAAAAATACTTTATCATAAATAAAAGTATTTGATATACAATACAAACTTAATATATAAAAATTTGGGAAAAAATCTATTTCATAAATTAAGATCACTTTACTTGACTCTTACTTTACGTGTTTTCATATCGTTAAATCGTCTTTAATTGAATCTATGTTAACACTCAAAACAATTTATTTTTCAATATATGTAATCAAAAAGACATTAAGAAATTGATCTTCCATTCTATTTCAAAGCATGTTATTAATTATCTTTATAACAGAAAAAGATCTTTCAATAATATTATAAACTAAAAAAAATAAGTACAAGTATAATGACTCTGTCACTTGACTCCTCACATGTTGTCATACACACACACAAATCCTCGTGAGAGAGCCCACCTTTATTGCTCCTAGCTAGCTAGCTCTTCCATAATGGCCTCAGAAGCACAACTTCATGGTCTAAGTACGTGCTGAAAAATGTGCCGTGTTTGAGCCTTCCATGAACAAATATCTCACAAATCTGAAGTTCGTCCAAACACATGCACTTCCATAGATCCACCGCTGCCCAATTTTACAGGGAGTGGGTTCACATTAGCCCTCTAATTCCACCATTATGTATATGTGTGTCTGTATTATATATACATATATATGTATATGTATATGACCACACGGACACACACATATATCCATATAATGTATATGTGTGTCTGTACATATATACATACAAACATCTACACATATGTACATACGTATATGCATATATGGATATGTTTATACACAAGCATATGTATATATATATATATTTGGGAATGGGAACTCCTCGATCCTAAATTTTCTTGTCCCAAAAATTTTCAAGATAGAAAAATCGCTGGGGGAACTTTGAACACCACTATCCTCTCCCATCTTCTTCGCGTAATTATAAGCCAATAGTGAAAGAAAAAGTGTCAAGAAATGCCGAGTAGCCCAAAGGATTGCGCATCTATTTTATGGAGATTACTCCATTTTTTCTTTAAAAGGACTGCTCAGAAATTTCAAGCCATCCGAGTGGTTTTAGACAGGAACTATCAATTAATGATTAGGACAAGAGGTTGACATGTCAAAATCGGGATTGGCATATTTTCAATACAACTTCCTTCTTCTTCTTCTTCTTTTTTGTCAAATCAATACAACTTCCTATACAAAATTTATTTTTTATCTTTTAGGTAAAATTATACAAATATTTTTATAGGATATTGAATCTAAACTGTTGAAATCTTAATCTAATGGTAAAAAAAGGAAGGAGAAGAAAAAGGATATTAGAGAGAAGCCCATCAAAATTTACTCATCTTTAGCCCTAATGTTTTATGTGTAGACAAACTCCATTTTTCGATCACAAGGTCTGGGGAGTCACTTTTCTTCAAGCCTCGGGGAAATAACCTGGCACATGGGCTGAACTGGGAGAGATAAGTCACTTATCTTTCAACAAGTATTCTCTTTTGTAGAAAAGAGAACTTAAACTTGGAAGGCTAAGCTTATATGGCAAGCTAGTCAAATATCAATTAAAACTTTCACATTCTATCTTGCATTAAGCTTCCACAACATATTTGTGAGAAAATTGATGTCAAATGCATTAGCTTCTTTTCGAGCACAACAGGAGATAAGAAGAAACTTCATCTTTGCAAATATATATTCTTCACTACTATATATTTGTGTATTTATAACACTTAATACATAACAGTTACAGCTAATAAACATTATGTATGTCGAGATGGAAGTCATGCAAGGTTACATAACATTTAAAAATAACAGTTGATTATATGCATTTTTATCTATTGTGAGATGGAATTCGCATAAACACAAAAATAATAATTATAATTAATAACTATAATTTATTTAATAAAAAAATGATAGTTCTCAAAACAAGCATATTAAGTGATGAGATGAAAATTTCTTGACCATATTACCTCCAGTCTTAAACATATGATATATTTTATAGTATAATTTATACTATAAACCATATTTTATATTTTGGAATAGAAGAGTATTTTTTTTGAGAGTCCCAGAGCGTAAGGCAATAGAATGGTTTGGAACTTTGGATGCTTTTACCTACCCCGACCAAATTTAGCCTTCCTCAATTCCAGGCCTCGGATATGTACTTTATGTGTAGAGATTGATGGTTCATCACCAAATTTAGTCTTGACTCCTTTCAGTCCTTTCAATTTTTCTTTTCCTAGCTACTGATTCTTATAAGTTATAATATGTAGTTTACTATGCTAACTAATATCATTTTGTTTCTTTTTTTAAAAATATTATTACAAATAACCTGGCCTTATGTATAAATGCGTGAAATCCTTAGGAAGGTTTCCAAGAAAATTGTGAAAGGAGTGATATTTAAAAACAACCATTACACAATTTTTTTATAAATAATTAATCATAATATTCAACGAATTTTCTTAATTTGTATGATTAATTACCAAACTCTCGTATTCATGATTGAAGGGAGTATTAATATGGACGTGGATTCTCTATTTTTTTCTCCCTTTCTTCTCTTAATCTCATCTTAACCTTTTTATTAAAAATTTAACAGTTAAATTTTAGTTTTTTTATAAAATTAAATTACACTTTTATAAGTAATAAAGGATAAATGGTTAAAAATTGATCTAGACAATTTACAAATATAAACTACATAAAAATATAAAAATAAATATTTTATAAATATAAACGAGTCATATTTAAATATTAAATACATGAACAAAATTTATCAATAAGCATGAATTACTCTCAAAATGACTCATATTATTTATCAAAAAATTCTTCTAAAAACAATTTATACCATTCCAGGGTGAAGAGTGTTTCTTTTTATTATTAAATAAGGACATAGAAGAAAAAATATTTTATTTTTAGATAATATTAATGAATCAACCCCTCGCAATCAAAGGAAATACTCCACACACACATAAGAGAAAATCGAAGACATCGCATAAGAAGTGCTTTTTTTTTTTTTTGGCTCGATGCATAAAAAGTGATTTGGATGAATGTAGATGTTTGACTTTTGAGGGTTATGAACAGTACAAAGCACTGTTTAGCTATCAGATGTCTTCAATAAGCTAAGATCTGTGTCCCCTCATATCACCCCCCGTTCCTTCTATCATTTTGTACCTTCCAAAGTTTTCAATTTTTCATAGGAAATGCCAAGCAGGATCACGTGAAAAAGAAATATGAAAATGACAAAGTGGTGGGGTGTTCGGCAAAAACAAGTAGCCATTAGGCTCCCAATTCTTTTCAATATATAACGTGTAAATAAATATATATAAACTAATTCTTTAACTTTAGTTCAAATTCTCATTCATTTTTATTAAGAAATTTATAATATTTTATTAGGTTTTAATGATTTTTGTCTACCCAATATAAAAGTTAACACTATTAACTCATTCACACATTTTGTTAGAGAATTCGTAATATTTTATTAGGTTTTAACACAACTTCCATTCACCTAGTAAAAAATTCACACAATAAAGTAATTCACAAATTTTATTAAGAAATTTATGAAATTTAATTAGATTTTAATAATTTTCTTTTAACAAATAAAAAAGTCACATTATCAAGTTATTCACAAGTTTTGTTTAAGAATTCATGGCATTTTATTAGGCTTTAATTAATAACTTTCATAAAAAAAAAAAAAAAAGTCACACTATTAGGTTTTAACAACTTATGTATTTTTTATGGGAAAACAAAAATTGTCAAAACCTAATGAAATATGGACAATTCTTTAATAAAATTTGTGAATGACCTAATAATATGAATTTTTTACTTGATAAAAAAAGTTATTAAAATCTAATCAAATATCTTCAATCTCTTAATAAAACTTGTGAATGGTCTGATAGTTTGAATTTTTTTACTTGGTAAATGAACGTTGTTAAAACCTAATGAATTGTCGTGAAAACTTGTAAATGACCCGATAGTGTGAATTTTACTTGGTCAACGAAAACTGTTAAAATCTAATGATATGTCGTAAATTTCTTAATAAAACTTGTAAATGACATGATAGTATGAATTTTTCACTTGAAAAACAAAATTTATTAAAACATAATAAAATACCATGAGTTTTTAAACAAAACTTATGAATAGACTTAGCTTAAAGATCAAAAGTTTATATATATATATATATATATATATATATATATATATATATATTTTGCATATTATGTCTTGAAAGTTATTGGTGACCTAATTTCTACCAATCTTTTGGGCAATCACCAACCAACACTTTGGGAATATTTATTCCTGATATAATATTCTTCCCACCTGAATATTCTTGATGAAGCTTAGGTGGTGGTCGGTTGGCTAGCCATCAAAACTCCAGCCTCCAGAGGTGATAGTGAGTGTAATTTTTTTTTAAAAAAATATCTATATAGGTATTTATATATTTTCTTAAGAAAAATTGGGTACTAAAATTTCTAAGATATTATGAATGTTCGAAACATGATTTTTTTTCATTTCCTATTTTTAAAATTATTTTTGCGAGATTTTCCCAAAAATATATCATAATAGTAGAACTTTTTTTAAACAAGAATATATCATAATACTTTCAAAATATTATTTATATTTTAAAAAATAAAATAAAATATTTTTAATATTATAAGTTTATGTCAACTCATAATATAACATATAAAAACGGAAAACAAAAACCATCTGTCCTATATTGGTTTGGGAAAGAGCCATGTTCATAGAATAAAGTATGATAATTTAATTGATCCATTCTGGCAAGTTTCCTGGAATTCGAATTACATTTTAGAACTTGTAATATTCTATTTCCTTCTGTACATAAATGAACTCTTAATTTGTCCTTCATTTTATTGTTTTGCAATATATTGTTGCCTGCTGAGTTTTTTTTGCCCCCTTAAAAAAAAAATTATTTTAGTTTCTGCTCTTTGAGGAAGAAGGATGCATTTTTATGGTTATTAATTATTAAATTCTTTTATCAAACGCCAACTAAGTCATATTAGAGAACATACATTAAGGTAATTAAAATTGGGAAAGAATCTCAAATAAGACAAAATACAACCCAAAAGTTCATTAAAATCTTTAATTTGCAGTGAAGTCGACATTTGGGTAATATATTTCAATTATAAAAATACAGTAATACCAGTCAATGAGAATTGGCACAGATGATAAGGAACGGGCTCAAGTTCCAAAAGGACGAGAGTTCGATTCCCTCTGCCATTAGGAGGGCTCTTTTGGTAAGCGATCTCGTAAATCTCTTGTAAGTGCTCAAAGAGCCCTGGGGCCGTGCTCTAGCCTTGGTGGGAACCGGTGCTGAACCCACCTAAACTTTTTATTACCAAAAAAAATAAAATAAAATACAGTAATACCCTTTTGATCACCCTTTCTAGCCTCCCTCTGCTTCAACTTCTCCTTCCTTCTCACGATCCTTTCCTTCAATCTCTTCTCCTGTCAATCTTTGACAGAATCAAATCCCACCGGAGGGGATACAATAACTTCATAAAAAAAACAAAATAATTGAATATGAGAGAAATCTGAGGAGGGAACTTATCTTAATCAAATAATTTGCTCTACAAATTATGTTCTATATATTTAGGATAGGAGGAGTACTAACTATTTATATTTTATAATGCTAATATGGTTGTTTATGATATCTTATTAGTTTTCTATTAGGACCTGGAAGCATTGTGACTTTCTGCTCAGCCCACGTCATGCGCCATACCAGCCTCCTATCCTACTCACAACCCACGTTTAAGTGCCATATGTCCATATCAAGCTTCTGTCCTCGTCATGCGCTAGTCATCACCCAAGGCCTAGTCACCCGCCCAATCATCTGACACCACAACTGCCAGAAAGGCAAGCAATCCTAGTCATCGGCCCATCATCGAAACATGCCACATATGTCAACACAAAGTCCTAATCATCAGCCAAATCATCTAACGCCCACAAACATCATGTCAGCCTATCATCCTAGTCATCATCAAAGTCACACACTAGGAGGGGTTTATCCACTAACTTCTCTCTCCACTTAATGTCATAACTATTGAATCATATTTTAATTGGTGAAATTTGATGTTATATAACAATATTATAATTATAGATTTTTATTGTTGTAATATAATAATAATATTTATTTGCATAGTATTGAACTTACCCAATAAAATATGATCCAATAGTTGAAAGATTAAGTGAAGAGGAAGTTGAGAGAAAAGTTAATGAATACACCCTTCTCTCGTCTTGTGCCATGTCAACTACATGTTCAGTCATCTCACCTCACCCTACCATGTCAGCACACAATCTTCATCATCAACACAATCATCAACCCACATCATGTGCCATGTTAGACACTCGTCCTAGTCATCTTCCACCTCACCGAACATATCAATTAATCATCCTACTTATCGCCTTGTCATCATCCCATGGCCATCACCTGGCATGTCAACCCATATAGTCCTAGTCATCCGCCCAGTCATCAAACTCTCTCATCTGCCATGTCAACCACTCATGAGCCTATTCATCAACAACTACAGACACCGTGTCATCATTTCATCTTATTCATCTACCTAGTCATCATACACATCAATTGCCATGTCATCCTATTGTCCTAGTCATCTCCCAAGCATTAGCTACATCACAAGTGATGTCATCCGACCATCATAGTCACAAGCTTACTCATCGTCCACATTACTCGCCATGTTATCATTCTGTCCTACTCATTGACCCAATCATCATCCACACCACTTATTTATTCAACTACGTGTGGATCGTTCAAAGGTATTTCGCTTTAGGAAAGAATGTTAATTAATAAAATTAGTGGGTTAGATATGGCCAATCTAGTTCAGGCACAAAAAATGTACAGAGGCCGAACTAGGAAGCAATGAAGCATTAGCAATTTCCTCGATTGGCTTAATTGGGGGCTTCAGCGTCATGATATAACTCTGTGAAGTCACAATTAAAAACAAAATAAGCTAATATACTATTTTTTTAAAAAAAAATTTCCTATCAATTACAATCACTTATGGCAAGAGATGCTACTCTATCACATTTTATTATTTGAGGACTAGCGTGTGACTGTACGAGTGACCTTGTAATGAGCTCAACAGAGTATATAATTTTATTACTTCCACACAGGAAAAATAAAAAACCTATTAATTCTAACTTCCGTGGAAAAGAGGTTATTTTTTGGGAAAATCCTCCCCAGAGCCCAAATAAGCAACAAAATTTTTAAAAACGCCCCAACAACTTTTACATGTCAAAAAATGCCCTAGGGTCTTTTCTGGTATTATTTCAGAAAAATGTAGTTGTTAACGGGTACTGATTTTGTTATTAACGGATACTGATTTTGTTGTTAACGAAATTGTTGTTAACGGGTACTGATTTTGTTGTTAATGAGGTACTGATATTATTGTTAACGCTTTCGAAATAATACCAGAAAAGGTCTTAGGGCCTTTTTTGACATGTAAAAGTTGTTGGGGCTTTTTTTAAAATTTTTTTTCTTATTTGGGCCCTGGGGAGGATTGTCCCTATTTTTTTTTATATTCCGTGGAAAAGAGGTTATGGTAATAAGCTTAACAGGTCTGTTAAGATCCTTGTCCTCGTACCTTGTTGGTGGGCCAGACAGTAAATGCATGGCTCTTTTTACTGGTCCATTTTTCCTATTATGTCGGCAAAAATTAATATGATCTTGTTGAGACAGGACCGTCTGGTTTAAATCAGCTACGGACAAGGACAGCTGAAATTAATGACCCGAAATAAGGACGTCTAATATTTGGCCCATTTTTGAACTACCATTGCCCCACATGGGAAAAATCAAAAGGTGGGAATTGATAGGTCTGTGGTTTTGATGTCTTGTCCATCGTTTCTGTGGAGGTGGATGGATCAAGAAGGTCTGAGATTAATTTCCCCTAGTGTGTAATTTAATTTATATTTCATGTAGGCTTTTGCCTTCTTTCATATAAAAAAATAAAAATCAAAAGGTGGGTTGAGCTGTGAGCCTAAACACACCAAAATATGGAAAATTGTTGTAAATGTATTTAAATTCCATCCTCATTAGCTACTCCCTCCTCGTTCAACTAAATCTTATGGTTTGAAGTGGCAATTAAGAATAACAAGTATCAAAATTGAAACATTTTTTACTAAAATACCGTCAATTATGAGAAGATAGAGAATAAGAAAATTATTATAATAAGGAGGATTGTGAGAGAGAGAATAAGAAAATAAATAAGGTAAAAATAATAAAACTCAGGATTGTAAAAAATTTATTATATTGATATTAAGTAAGGGTGATTAAATAAGGGCAAGATGGAAAAGTAAAAAAGTAAAAAAATAAAACATCTTGTGAATATTTCTTATAATTTGAAATGAAACATGTGTGACGGTTGTTTCTTATAATATGTAAGAGCACTTTAAAATCTATACCCTTCATCTATAAATGCTTCCAATGGCTGACCTAAACCAGACAACAGAGCAACCCAAAGTCCAGTTCTACTCATTCGTATTGTATTTCATTTCATCTGCGAGTCCAAGGATCTGTTTGAGTTGGTGCCAGCGAGCGAATAACATTCCATTAGGTGGAAAAAAACACAGTGAGGGGAACCGATTCTATTTGGGTAAGGAATGGGCTTTTAGCTCAAAAGCAATTTTTGAAAATAAGCCACTAACACCTGCAGCCATGAAAAAAGTGGAGTAAAAGTAGGTGTTTGACATGGTTATTGTTTATGATGAACTTATGGTAAAAAAGTGACTTCTCATAGAAGCTATTGGAAAAAAATGTTAAGTATAGGTGATATAATATGTAATGTACTATTATATATATATGTGTGTGGGGTTTTATGCATTAAATATATTAAACTAAGCACTTTAATTTTTTTAATAATAATTTAACTCTTTCTTATCAAATTTAAATTTTTATCTTTAATTACAATAATATATAAAACTATTATCATTATATATATATACTACGTCGTTTGGGCAAGTAAACAAAAAAAAAAATCACAAAATAAACTAAAAAAAATTATGAGAATCATAGGCAGAAAAAAAAAGTCACAAAATAACTTCATAATAAAAAAAAAAGATTAAGGTGCAAAAATACACATAACCATTTCCCCCAAGAGTGCCCAGCATTATAACCTTTTTTTGGTGCAAAAGTACACATAACGTTATGTTTTGAGAGCAAAAATACCACGGGCCGTTAGTTTATCAACGTTGATCGTTAACTTGGACAGAAATGTACAGTAACTCCGTTGAAATTACCAATTCGCCCTTAGGTTTAAGCTAAAATTACCATTTTGCCCCTAATTTTAAATAATTTCTTTTTTAAAAAAACACTAAAATAAACTCTCCCTGTCGGTGGGCCCCACCACCGGCCACGCCACCGCCAGCGGCCACCCTCCCTGCCGCCAGAGACTGGCGGCCACCTCCGGCGACTGGTGGCAGCAACTTTTTTTTTATTTTATTTTTTAAAAAAAACTAAGGTTTTTTTTACAAAAAACTAAGGGGAGGCCAGTGGGCCCCACTATCGGCGACCACCCTCCCCACTTCCAGTCGCCACCGGTGACAGCCGGCAACCTCCAACGACCTTTTTTGAAAAAAAAAACCTTGGTTTTTCTTTTAAAAAAAATTAATTTTTTTTAAAAAAAGGTCGCCGGAGGTGGCTGCCATCGGTGTTGTGGCCAATTGTGGGGCCCACCAGCCTTCCTTTTGTTTTTTGTAAAAAAAAACCTTAGTTTTTTTAAACCACTAAAATAAACCCTCCCCGCTAGTGGGCCACACCATCGCTGGTGCCCACCCTCCTCACCGCTAGCGATCGGCGACCGGCAACAACATTTTTTTTAAAAAAACAAAGGTTTTTTTTAAAAAAAATAATAAGATTTTTTTACAAAAACTAAGGGGAGACCGGTGGGCCCCGACACTGTCGGCAGAGACTTCTTTTTTTTTGAAAAGAAATTATTTAAAACTAGGGGCAAAATGAAATTTTAGCTTAAACCTAATGGCAAATTGGTAATTTCAACGGTGTTACTATTTATTTCCGCACAAGTTAATGGTCAACGTCGGTCAACTAACGGCCCGTGGTATTTTTGCTCCCAAAACATAGCGTTATGTGTACTTTTGCACAAAAAAATGGTTATGGTGTTGGGCGTTTATGGGGGAAAAGATTATATGTATTTTTGCACCTTAACCCCAAACAAAAACATTGCAGAATAAACTAAAAAATCTTTCATATTAATTAATAACTTCCTGGAGAGAATCACGGATAGAGTTGAGCGATTGAAATAAATCCTAATCCCTAAATTTGGTGAAATAAAATCGGTTGTTTAACTGGTGATTTATTGGACCCAATTCAAAGTTGATTGGTTATTTAATCGGTTAAATAAAATCTTTCCCATTATCAGAAATAAAATCGGTTGTTTTATTGGTGATTTATCAAACCCAATTCTATAATTTTTTTGCCTGTGATTCTCATAATTTGTTTTTAGTTTATTTTGTGATTTTTTTTCTTTACTTGACCAAACAACGTAGTATATATTTCACGGGACATTTCTGCCTTTGAGGCAGAAACATTAAATCATATATATATAGTATTTAATAAGATTTATAACATTTTCAGTTATTTTCTATTTTAATTGACGTTTTAAATAATCATTCAAATAAAAGTCCATTTGGGAAAAAGAAGTCACTTTTTCCATTATCATTTCAAATACAAATCACATTTACATAACTTTTATAACTTTTATGCTAGTTTGTAAAAATTGTAAATAAATCACTTCTGCACTGTTACCTTTTTCCAAAATAGCTTCACGATGGATACCTTATTCATTTGTTCCCTCCCATCTCTCTCACACGCATTTTATCGTTCTCTTCCTTCTCATCAGCCATGGCCGACCTCAAAGCTCCGCATCTAGTTCTTGCATGCAAGTTGTGAAGTATCGTCGTTGACCGTTGTTCTTGTTGGAGTCCGGAAATCTGGTCGCCGTCGATTGGGGTATGGTTGCTATTTGGAGCTCGTCCTTCTCTGATCTCTCCCTTTTCAATTGTGGGCTATTCGATAAACGGCCTCTCCTTGCAATATGCTAGCCGGATCTGCTTTTGGGTGTTCTGATTTGTGGTCACTGGATCTTGTGGTTAATGACTTTATCTCATTTGCCTTATTTAATTTATTTCAGGCCTTACACTCATGCTTTGCTGCTGATTGCAGCAACCCCTCAAATTTGATTACTGACGAGTCTTCATCACAATCACCTCCTTTGGTACCCGTAAATTATCAAATCTGATTTTTTTTTTTAAAAAAAAGAATCTTGTCTTGTATTTTGGCACTCTCGATGTGCGGTAAATTGTCATTAACCCTTACAATTAGCCTTTTCATCCAGTTGAGTGAAAGAAAGGGAATGTTTTTTTGTTCTCTGATCAGTAGATACTTGCCACGTAGAATTTCCAGTTTGGTATCAGTTAGGACCTACTGTAATTTTTAAACACGAGTCCCTACAAATATGGATATACATAATTTTATAGAGATTCTCAAACGGTGTGGATTTCATGTAAGCTGAACAAGGAAATGTGGCAAGATCAGAGACCAAATATTATGAGATTTGCTATCCAATTAGCAATATAATATAATTTACTTCTGAACATTTTCCGTTTGTATTATTTCTAATTTATATACATTTTCATCCATTAAATATATTTAATTAAGTACTTTAGTGTTTAGTGTTTTCAAATGTTTCAATAATAAATTAACTATTTATATTTTATATAATTTTCATTATATATGGTTATAACGTACATGCATTATTTAATAAAATTCATATCCTTTTATGTCATTTTTCATCTAAACCTACTTCTCAAATTATCTTCCAAACAAGTTTCAGTTTGGTAAAAAGTCACCTATATTATCATTAATCCAAACATAAATCACATTTACAATTTAATTTTTATCATATCTTAAATTTAAAAAAATCATATTAAAAAAAAGTCACTTCTCCAACCACTAATCCAAACTTTAGCAAACTTCCAATCTCCACATTATCTTCTACTTTACAAGAATACACAAACTCACGTTTCAAGAGCCTTGATATATATAGCTTGTGTTTATTCTATCCATCATCTATTATTATAGTCAAGAATTATACTCTTCTCAGCCCTACTGATAGGAGTTTAATTTGATTGGCGAAGCATGCTTGATTAAATACACCCGTGCGTTGCACGGAATCAAGAACTATTACTACATATAGTAGCATCCATGAGGAACACCATAATTTGATGATGCCTAAGCAAAGCCAACCGTAAAGCCATTATGTTACAATAAAGAGAATAATACGCAGTAATTAACATCAGGCTTCAAAATTAGGGTCCATTTCACCATAATCATCAGAGAATTTAAGCATATCCAGTCATACCAACTGTTGAGCTTACCCTGTTGGCTTTGTGAGAAGCTGGAGTAGTTGTGGCCTTGTTGAAGTACATATAGTAGTATACGTTGAGAATCATGGTTGCAACAACAAAAACTGCTCCAGCAACGAACACACCTTTCCTCAGAGATTCACAGGAGAAGTTTTGAGCATAAATCATTCCCCGGTATTTGGTGTGATAGGCGTTCTTACTTGCGCCAGCTATCAAGCATGCTTCAGCAACCAGAAAAGTCACCCTGCAAGTGCATAAAGCATAAGAATGGAAATCCAAAAATCAGAACAGGCCGTTGAAAGAATGATATTTATAGCTAAGTTGCACAACTGCATGGTGTATTTTCACTAGCAACATTTGGAAGTGGGAACTAACAGGAGGCCAAAGCCTAATGAAGTAAAAGCACAAACCATAACATGGAAAAAGGAATGATTCAAGTTTTAAATTTTTCACATTTTTGAAACAGGATAGTTTCTAATTCACCATACACTTATTCATGGGCAAAATGGATGAGGAATGATGTACCATGATAATCAAGAAAACCTTTTAGTGGTGGGGCAAATGGGAAATACAATAATCATTAGTATCAGAATAACAAAGTGGAAGACATCATAATGAATAACATTATACAGATCAAACCCACCAAACTGGTTTGTTTAACACAAAAAAAAAACATGGTGGGTTCAATTTGTATTTCGTCAACCTGCATAATTTTGGGGTCATGCAAGCAAGACCCGTTTAATCCACAACTTTGTGGACCAACCCACATAACCCATGGTATTCCCTTTTCTACAATTAATCCAAATAATTTTAAAAGATGATATTTCAACTCTAAGTAATTATTTTGGTCTGTCTTCGTTTTATCTATAGGTTTGCAATGAATGCTATCCGCCTTTTCTTTTAATTTTTTTTTCTGGTGACTACCTAGTGGGCCAGGTTTGAGATTTGTGTCCATTTAAAACTGCAATTGAAGATACCATGGTTTTAGTCAGAATTCTTACCAAGATGACATAAAATATATAATGGACCACGCTCGATTTCCCCCAGGTGTTAAAGGCTTCCCGAAACACATGCACCTTGTCACTCCCATAAGCAGTGATTCACCTGAAAGGAGAAACAGGAATGCGCCCACACCATATCCAGTTGCAACATCAGAATTGTAGATGCAATATGTTTCGTTTGTTCTTCCATCTCTGAACATGGTTCCCTGTCAAGGGAGAGAAAGGAATGGTATAAAAGACTGAAACATAATAAGCATGTCAATAGCAACAATAAGAACAACTTGCCACACATTTTAAACAACATTGACTGCGGCATATAAACTGACACGTAGATTATGGTAGACATGTTCATCCACCCAGCAGAATCTAGGTTTTGCAACAAGTTTATTTGAAGGATAGAAATATACCAAAAGATTATTTATTTAGGTTTCACAAACTACCCCTTCATACCAATCTTAACTTAATCAAGAAAACTATCACCCCTGACCCTTATAATTCCAAAAAAACATAAAAAAACTTTACTTTATCTTGTAAATGTGTTCTTGACTAGAGATTTCTCTTATCTTCTATATTTTCCACTTATAATGTTCTTGACAAAAGCACCAGCCTATGACGCATTGAAGTAAACAATTAGCTCCTGATAAACCTCAAATAACACCTTCCCAAAAGATAATAATAGACCAGGATACCTTCAGTGCTACATTAAATGAAGTAGTTCTAAAAGATTCAAGCTACACTGGTTTCATTTAGGATTTTATAATCTATGCTAAAATTCCTAATGTCTAAGAAAGCCCTCTTTTCAATCCATGGTGTAATGGTGTCCTTCCAATGGCAAGTCTCCTCTGTGAAAGAGCTAGACTTGAACCTGTAAAGATACCAACACACTAGAAGCTACCTCTGAAAACAACTCTCAATGGTCAAGACTCAGAAGAATTATTCTTGTCTTCATTCCATCAGAATATTTTACACAGACACATTAAACAAAACTAAGGACGAAATCAAAATCTCATATGCATTTCATCTTCCTAAAATAAGAATAATTTATAACATAAGCTAAATTAAGATTTGCAGCGCCCAAAAGGGATCTAGTTTCCAGACTACTCTCCCATCAGAATATATTCAGCTGTAAAATCGGGATATTAGGGCACATTAATAAGACCACATTTTTCCAATGTAAACATGATCCGTTATGACTACTCAGGCAACAGTGTCAAACGTTCGTATAAATACAGATATAATAAAGAGGTAGGCAGAGTAAGGCAAAAGCAGAGTGGAAATAGCTCAGTCTTCAGAAAGCAAGCAGAAGAATTTAACACTTAGACAAGGGGAGGAAAGTGACTGTGATCTTATCTATAAAATTTCTCTTATGCACATGTATCTGGAAGCTTTGTTCTATCCCCAAATCTATGTACTGGGAATGAGTACAACCTTCTCATGTTTAGGAAGAAAATCAATATATTTCATCAAAGAAGATTAGATATTAAATATATATATAAAAAATTCATCTTACTTGAAACTTCCTAGCAACAAAAAGTGCAAAATAAATACAAAAAAAATGTCAACAACTGATGTTACAGTGAATTTGACACGCCAGCACTAACAGCTTTCCTTGACTACAAAGCAACGCTCACTCATATCCAACTTTGAAAGGTTCCAGAAATCAATTAAACTTACATACAATTATGAATCATTTTTACAAGGTTCTATACCAGACAAGTAATTTTTCATATAACTTATAATTATAATCTCCAAGCATTCTGGTGACAAAAGCCTTCATAGTCAGTAGCGACCCAGCTTAACGTTTTAAGAAGTCTACTATTCTAGGATCTCTGGAAATATTGACATGGTTAGTAGTTTGAGCATCAGGAGTAAGACACCCTTGGAACCACAGTGTTCTGTACATTCCTGAATCAAGCACCTTATGTAGTTGACTGAACTTAAAGAAATCTAAAAGAAACGGTCCTATTACTTCACATGGAAAGGTATCAAATTCAGAAGTAATTTATGCAAAGTTAAATGTCATTGTCTTTCGCAGTGGTTTCACTAATAAATCAAGAATTTCTTTTTGTCTCCCTGAGATAATTCACCGCGCAACACAGTAAAGCAATCACCCACAGTCGTCTCCACCTCTCAGCAACTAGCAAACAAGCAACTCTCTCACTCGAAACACACAAACTATCGCTTAAAACATAAACATTAGTAAAAGATAAAACTAACTCAAGAAATCACAATTGAACACATAGATCTCTAGCTACCAAATTAAAATGCCTGATATTCCAAAAAATGTACAAAAAGTAATAATAACAGAGCTTTCCAAATAAAAGTCCAGATATGATCACAGAAAAATGTTATCACTAGCTTTCAAAAGTTGAGAACACCAAGAGATAGAGAGAAGGGTAAAAGAAGCTCACGACACTTCTCCTTCTCTCAGCAGCAATGGCGAAGCCGAAGGCGACTAAGCATAAAATCACCACCAAAATGTGCACAAGAGTGGAGCCTCGTCCCTCTACCATTGTTTGCCTTTCAGAGAGAAACTGCAATGTTGGGTTTCAGAGACTCTCTGTGCCAGTGAAGGGAAGGAAGGAAGGAAAGGAGCCCTAGCTGAAGCGGAAGCACATTAGCAGAAAAATTAAAAAAGGTACAGAGTGAAGAGTGTGTACAAAAGGCGTGAACAAAGTCACTACTTTGTGCGTGGTTCGAGGCTGGAGTAAAAGCCTTTACAAAAAATAACTAGTGTTCATAGAACTTGCTAGAAACATTGACGTTCAAGGGCCCCTAAGATTTAATAATACAAATTTGCCCTCAATAATGAATAATGCAACTTGAAGTTTCTTAATAAATAATACAGCTTGAATTTTGTTATTGATTTTCAGTTACATTATAGAAAACTAAAATTATTTATGCATTCATAATTTCATGTGTTAAGAAAGATGAGGGAAAAATATTACTGTGTCAAACATTGACTCACTGCTCTCATAATGTTGGCAGAAATATTTTATGGATGAGGTCTTCATTTTTCAATTTTAAGATTTATGATTTTTAATGAGTTTTTGGTATTGTTGATCTACGTTTAACAAAAAAAAATTAAATTTCTACCTATTAATTTCGACCGAAAAAGATAGTACTAATCAATTCATAGTATTTGATTACGCGCTAGTCAAAGGTGGGTCAATATTTGTATGGTCATCATTACTGTAATATTGTTGAACCACTTTTTTTTTTTTTTTGAGCCGGCTAAGACCAATTAATACTTTATCTAATTTTTATTATAAGACACCAACTAATAAATGGTATATTTGTTTCTTTTCAATGAGTATTAATTACTTATTTTTTTACATGTATGCCTATAATTAATAGGGGTAGTGGGTGAAAGTACTCTAATAATAACATAATATTAGAGTTTAATGTAATTATCATGTGTAATATTGGAAATTACTTAAATGTTAAGACAATTTTATTGACTTTAACTATTTTTATTAGCTTATGAGAATTGTTAATTGGTGTCTTATAATAAAGATTAAAGGGAGTACTTAGTTTAGGCAAAACGAAACTTTAATAAAAATAAAAATATAATTAAATATCAGTAAAAATAATAAAAATAAAAATGATTTTCTAAAAATAAGCTGAAAAATGAGGGGAACAAAAATCGTTATAACTAAACCAAGTGTAATCTAATATTTATTTTTTAAAATTTAATTTCCACTTCGTTGATCTCTTTTTTATGTTAATTTTACATTCTTTTTACAAAATGGGGAAAAAATGTTGCAGGTTTATGCAACATACGAGAGTATTTATAAATTGGGGACCCTTTACTGTTGCCTAAAGGAGCGAACTGTTTCTACGCATGCGAATGTCGTCCACGATGGTGTGTGTCATGCACGCGCTCGTCTTATTAGGAGCCTGGCTATTGTAGAATGCCATCGCTTCCATCATAGTTATTGTGAGCCCGCCAATATGATCCATATATTAGTTTGCACATGCATAAAACGACAAGCTTTGATTGATCATTACAGAGAACTCATGAGATTACTCGCATTTTGAACATGACGATGCATATTATATAATTTACGATCCCGACTTGTGATCATCGCCAGATATTGGAGGGCCGAACCGCTCTTCTTTATCAATTACTCTTTTAAGGAATTATTATTATTATTATTATTATTATTATTTCTTTTTACGAAATTGACATTTATTCTTTGATTAGGAAGTGGGAAGATCCACGAAGTTAGATTGTCAATTACTCTTGTTTATCAAACAGACTGAACCTAAATTCCCTCATCAGCATCCTCCAATTAAACAGTATAGGGAGGTTGAACAAGATTAAAAAAAGGAGCTTCTATGATTAGGGGTGAAAATAGATCAGGCTAGACAGGTCTTTTTTACAATAAGCTAACATGAACTTAGCTTATGGCTTGTTATATACCTTATTTTTAAACTAAGTCTAGCTCGTACAAAGGTTTGGCTTGGCTTGATGCTTTTTAAGATCAAGCAATAAACAATTACATTTTTTTCAGACAAACTAATTACTATTTTTCAAATAGGATAATTACTTTTTTTTTTTTAGATTGATTACGTAACTTTGTTTTTTTGTATAGAGTAACTAACAGACATAGGTTGGTCTGACAAGCCTAATATACTTTTTAGTAAACTTATGTCTGGCCTACTAACCAAAATAGGTCTTTAAATCGGCCTTTGTGACCTTTTTTACAAATAAATCAGACTTAACTAGATCCTTAACAGGCCAAGCTACATGTCGCTTGGTATATTTTCACTATACTTATGATGTATGAGTTAGCAGAAACTACTAATCTCTATGGGAATAGATTTAGCTTCATTAATAAAATCTCTAAACCATATAATAGGAATTAAATTAATGGCATTACCATATTTAGAGTAAAGAACTATCTTTCTATGCCCTTAAGACTAATATAAAATTAATACATGCATCATTCGTAATATCTATCTTCCATCTTTGTTTTGAATAGCTCCTCCATATCCACTTTTACTATCATTTAACATCAAAACCATCCACCTTGAGTTCAATATGCTAACCTTGCAAGCTATTGTTAGCTTAATCACATTCATGGCTCTTTTAAGAGAAGGCACTTCCTAACATATCTTGATCCCAACATGCTTACTAAATTGAGTGCTTGTTTAGAATGTCAATTGCAGCTTTCAAAAACAATTTTTTTTAATCATAATTTATAATGTGCGAGACAAGTATGTAAAATGAGTTTTTATATCAATTTGTATAAATAAGTATTTTTTGAGGTGCCCAATTGTGATCACTGATCACAAACAAGCACTTGATATATAATCAAATATAAAGAGAGGTTTGGGGAAAAAATCCAGATATGAAGAGTCTTTCACCCTTCACATCAAAAGCACAATTTGCTAACCAAATTGAATCGACTTTGACTTCTTATAGTCATAAACTTTTAATTGTCTCTTCAAATGATGTATAGCAAATTATAGACTTAGAGAAGGCACAATACCTCGAATTTTATTTACTTATTTTCAATATTTTGTTTATCTACGACAATCAATGAGCATGGTATTTTTTTGTAATTAAGACCCAAAAAATAAAACTAGAAAAGTTATCCATCTTTTATTTGAAGTATGAGAGATATATATATAGGTCCGTGCATTATTATATATTTATATGAATATCAGGATAAGCTATACCATTCAGCCCCTCTGTGAACAATATGGCCTGTTCTACTATTATATTCTATATTAACATTAATAAAAAAAAAAAAAATCTAAGTATAGGTATCATCTTGTTAAAAACAATCATATTTGAAACATTATTAGGTATTTCATATGAACACCTTGATCTAAGTGATATAATTGTAATTGGGTCTTCTGTATTTTGTACAAGATTCGAGAATAAATCATCACACTATGCTCACCTTATAAAGTTGTGGCTTATTATAAATTATGTAATTTTATTGATATTATGCTCATCAGTCACTAAAAAAAACACACGGTGAATGAAATTTGATACGTGAGATATGATTTTTGTACATTTCACTTTCAAACTGGGTTTTAATACATTTTTATTATTGAGGGGTATTGTTTATAAATTATAACCAATTAATGAAAGTGACGCCCGTTGATTACGGGCGGGCATATTTCGGTGGGATGTCATATAAATAATTTGATTTTTATTTAGTCACGTATTGACTCGATGCCGACTTGATATTACTCGAGTCTTGCCCCTATCTTGGGTTGGTTTTGAACTTCTCAACTTACTTATGACTTTCCATTATGATTCAAATTTCTAGATACGAATGTGTTTGGATTTTTTTTTTTTTTTAAAGTGATTGTAGTGTGGAATAAATATGTGATAAGATTTTTATCTTGTAAAACGAAATATCTTTTTTAATTGATTCCCTCATTTCCAATTTATATTACACCAAAATCATCTGCAAGATAAGAAACAAAAAACTAACTACTCCTTGATATAATATATTTTTATGTCATTTGATTATATCAAGAAAGTTTAATATGACATCTATGGTCAAGAGCACCTTATTTATTTTCCTTAATTCTCTTCTCTTACATATTGTTGAAGGAACATTAATTAGAAAAAATTAGATAAAAATTGACAATTAAGAAACTTACGTCTTATATCTAGAACCAATATCAACTTCTCAAATATGTTTTATCTCAAGAGTTGGAGGAGTGGCAAAAAGCTCATCAAAGATTACCATTTTCATTGCCTTGTGTTTCATGCTTTTAAATATAAGTTTCTCTAGAGGTGAGAGGTCTAATTATATTCGTCTATGGGCAAGAAAGAGTATGCATCCAAGGGAGGTACGATCAAAGACAGACCCAAAAAATAATTGAAGGGACCATTGATGGGGGATTCGAGGCAACGTTACCGAATTTTTTTTAAGTAAAGTTTTAAATGTATTAAAAAAACAAAAGAATATAAATGAAAAAACAAGGCTAAGTGCTATTAGAAATAGTAAAACTGAGTACTAAATAAGTTCAAGTACATGTATTATAATAACAAAAGTATATTATAATAATTATAATGTCATCCTTCTATGTCTTATTTTTTAGAATTCTATCATAATTGTCCAATTATCAATACTATCAAATACATTTTTTTCAATATAAGGCACTAAGCAATCAATGGGATACTTCCCTATCTTGCTAAGTGATAAAAGATTAAGGAGCAAAGTTGGGGTGTTTGTTTAGAAAGACATAGAAGAGGATTTTTTTTAAAAAAAAAAAACATAGAAGAATCAAAAAATCAAGGGGGACACATGCCCCCCTTCTACAATAGGTGGGTCCGCCCATGGGTATGAGATGGGGCACGCATTCTTTTGGGGATATTTAGGTACATTTACAAAATTCAGAAATCCCTACTTAATTCCTTCGAACTTATTAAGAATTTGTCAAAAGTCTAGGTTTAAATCTAGATTTTGATATTTTAGTAGCATTTAATATAATATTTCTTCCTTTATTCATTACCCTTATTACTAAAAAAAACATTATAATATATGTTATTAATAGGGATAATTAGGAAGAAAATTATAATTTTTCCCAGTAAAATAAAATAAAATCTTAGATTTAGAACTTAAAAATACAATTATATAAATCGGATAAATTATATATAAAAAATTGTGCTCGTGAAATGTCACCCACCCAATGACACTAATTTAGGTCAATCCGGTGCATGTTTTGAAGGAAACCAGTCAAATCACAGCAATGAAGCTCACATGCAAGTCTACAACAACCACCCTGGAATTAACATCCAATCCACCATGCGTGAGGATGATGTCTATATATTTTAAACTTCAATTAGTGTGGACCCAATTATGTATTATGCAACTTTATTCATTTCTAAGTTGCAGGAATTTCCCCCCACAAAAGGCGCTATCTAACTGTAATATACCTGTACGAAAGATGCTTTTTCCCTCTCAAGTTTCCTTTAATAAAGCTCCCTTATGTACTTTAGTTCTGGATTCGATCGCTTTAATATATCAAAACCTTCACTCACAAGCATAAAAGGACACAATCACACAAATCTGCACCATTCTGATTCATTCATTCTCATCACATCTCCGGTGTATAATTTAATTTCAACGCACAAGACTGTAAAATTTGATCCCTAAACGAACAGAGAAGATAATATATATGAGTGTTTGTGTATAGGATTTGACTAGTTGGTGATTGATGAACTGGGAATTTGGGTTCTCAAGTTCCAGATATCGTCATCCCAAACGACGTCACCGTACAACTTACTGAAAGCTTCGCCGGCGAGACCCATATCCCAAACGGAGCCCCAAGACATTTGCTCGTAGTCCACGACACTGCCCAGCCATAGCCAATCGTAGGAATGCTCATCCCAATGGGTTAATGTCCAACCCGAGTTAATCTCAACCGACCCGGAATCTCTGCACTGGCTTTCATGTTCCTCTGGTTTCTCCTCCTTTACCGTCAGCTTCTGAACCTCTTTCTTCGCTCGCTTCCTGCCGATCGTCGAAGCGACATTCACTTTTCTCTGGTTTTTCATCTTCTTTTGGGGGTGTGACTGAAGAATGAAGAGTTTTTAAAAGGAGGGTTTTGATGATGACGATAATGGAGATGGGTATTTATAGAGGAAGAAGCATGTGGGGGTTGCTTTGTCTTCAAGTTGTGTGGGTTAGGGGAACGCAATTATGTGATCGAAACCCAAGTGGGCTTCCTCAAGTCAGATGCGTTCTTTTTTTTATCTGCACATTTCAGTTTTTACTTGTTCCACTTGTATTGGATACCGAATCTGAATTTCTACAATTTGTTTGGTCTAACTACACTTTATTAATTTATCTATTTTGCGTATATATATTTCAAAATAAACGGTTGCACCCAATATACCCAAAGCAAGTTTTACCCCCTTCTAATAAAAACAATGGTTAAGGTGTAAAAGTATAAATGAGTTTTCTCTCCGTGAGCATTCAGCACTACGTGTTATTTTTGGAGTAAAAATACATATGTGGTTACCATTTTAGAGCAAAGGTTACATCCTATCAATATGTTACTGTTCACCGTGATGAGAGAGAAAGAGATAAAGTAAACAGTAACATAATGGTGGTGAATAGTAATATAACGGTGGGATGTGACTTTTACGCTAAAATAGTAACCACGTGTGTATTTTTGCTCCAAAAAAAGCACGTGATGCTAGGCGCTCATAGGGAAAAAGCTCATGTGTATTTTTACACCTTAATCCAAAAAACAAATTCATACATGAGTATCGTTGCAACCTAATCAGGGGGGAATCAAGATTGTAATTAAGAGGGGGCAAAAATTATAGAATAGAACCTAAATTTTTATAAAACTATATTTTAATTTAAAAAAATTTAATATTTTCGTTTTAGCCCCTTCATGTAACTATACATGTAGGGATTAAAGTGAAAGTTATAAAAAATTTATATGCTAAAACATAATTTCGTAAAACGTTAGGTTCACTTTTGTAATTTTAGGGGGGGCGGGGGCCACCCCTAGCCCCTCTCTAAATCCGCCCCTGAACCTAATGACATGAAAGCTACTATAATTAACAAAGAGGTCACGAGTTTAATCTGTAAATAGATATCTTAATTCACTATATTAATGGACTCTACTATGATTAATCTGCCCGACAATTTGTCTAGCCTAAAAATGCCTTGAGCTAGTTTTTTCAGATGGAGTTGGTCAGTTTTTAGCCGGACTTGGGTGGGTATACCAAGCACCATGTACAACCTTAGACTCAACATCACATCTTACGGCTTAATGATATAGAAACTACTCTATAATTAAGTGAGAGGTCATAGATTCAATCCCGTTTATAATTTGACGTTGCTAATGCATGCTGGTTTGATTATTATTCGTGACACTCTCACACTGATTTTAATGAACCCAAATACAGGTGAGTGTGAGAGACACATAGATTTGGGTGATGATGTGAGGGGGAGGTAGCTAAGAGGATGGATGTTGGTGGAATTAGGGAAAGGCGTGGTCAAGTGGAAAGCATGAAAATGAAAATGGTGGGAGGGACAGTTATGCAGTGAGCTGTGTCGGCATGATTTTGACATTTTTTATTTTCATTTTATTATATTACAAATCTTAGCTGCTAGCTGTAACTTATTAATATCCCTCTCGTCTCTCCCACTTGCATTCCCCCACTTGCCTTTTTTTTTTTTTCCCACACAACTTGATCTGGGCCCATTGTTTCCATCAACTTCCAAAAATGTCGCACTCTTTGTTTATTTTTAAAAAGAAGAACATTTAATCGACTTAATTGATCTTTAAACCCGCTTCTCAGTAAATTCATATTCAGATTTTACTATGTTCATATAACAAAATGAGTGTTCCTTTATCTTTGTTTTTTCTTTATTGGACAAACTATATTCTATCATGAATGGTTTTTGCCTCTTTACAATAAGTGTGCATTTCCTTATTTAAACTTGTATTCTTTTCTTATAGATGTAATGTTGTCTACTATCTCAACTAACAAGCTTGTTGTACTCACATTAAGTATTAGTTTGAACAAAATTGGAAAATACTTGTTGTACTCACATGCTTCCTCTAATTCTATTTATAAAAGTTTAATAACTGAATTATGTGGTTTAAGAATTAAAATTAGTTAAAAATAATAAGTATGTCATAAATAAAGTTTTATTGTCAAGTATACCAAATAGAGTAACTAACATCAACCTTTTAATTTATGCAATATCTATAATTAATGAAAGACAAAATGAAAAAAACTCATTAAATGTTTAGGCAACTATTATCAGACTCTTATAAAAAAGATTAAATTAATTTAAATTTTTAAGCTTTTATAAAAAAGAAAGAAGGGAGTAATAACCATGACTCATAGTGGCCAACAAATTAAATAAATGAAAAATTCGCTACTCATAATAAGGGTTTAAAAGTTCATAATCATTATTAACATTAATTTATTAATTATTAATATATGAGATAAAAAAATATAAAATTTATAATAAGTTAGCTCCATGAGACATGAAGGAAATGGTTTGTTGATCATTCATGTGTTTGAGGCCATTTTCCATGAAAAAAGTATTAAAATATGCAAAATATTTATTTATGTTTTAATTATTTGTTTATTCCTTCATATACGCACACCCATGGGACAAATTCATAGTCTAAACCCCAGATATTGTGAAACGAGTGTTCAGTTCCTAAAACCCGTTATAATATAATATATGGGTCCAGAAAAAGCCTGATAATAGTAGATACTTCCTATTAATTCTGTATGAGTATATTGATAATTTATATGTTGTAATATTATTTACATGTCTTGTAAAAAACATGATTTATATTTCATAAATAGTGAAACTCCCATGCAAAATAGGTTGATAATCTAGTTTATCTATTTATATAACTAAAACTATTTGTAAGGCACATTTAACTTGAAACTAATCCCATTTAATTTTTTTTTTATCATTTTATTATTCACTAAAAGAACACGTTGCAACCATTAATAGCTGAAGCCAATAAAACTCCAAAAAATATTAGATACAACCTACCCCACACTTACCAAAGCAAAAGAAATTATCTAAGCACAACCTACCAGATAAAACATACATATCAACCTATACCAGTCCTATTAAATCTGCCATTAGCATCAAAACCATTCCATTTGCAGAACCATTACCTTTCGAAATGAGATCTTCTCCTTATCCTTCTTCTCATTTTCTCTTATCGATCAAATCTGGGCCGTTGATTGAGAAAATGAGGAAAAAAGTAAAAGTAGTATTGTATTGATTAGACGGAAGTGATTTAGAGATTATAAGAGATATTGAGAAAAGAATGATGAGAGAAACTCAACTCTTATCTTTCTTAGCATCCTTCAACAGAATACGAAACAAAGGAAGTGGTGGTATATAGAATTGAATTTCCTTAAACATCCTTCCCATCTTTTTCCTTTTTTAATCATTGGATTAACATATTAACCGTCCAAATTTAACTTCTTATAAAAATATTACCATAATTTTACTTAAAAGATACAAAATTTATTTTTTAAGTAAACTTTATAGATTTATAAAACTATAAAAATTATTTTTGTATCTTTTAAAAAAATTATAATATTATTTTTATAATATGTTAAATCTGAACTATTGAAATGTTAATCCAATGATAAAAAAAGAAAAGTGATAGGAAATGTAATATAGAGAAATCAATCTGTTGGTATATCAATCCACCGTATCGGTTCACCTTTCCTACTTCTTTTAAGGAACACATTGCCTTTTTTATAGCCAAAATCTCTATCACAATAATAGAAATCTCATTTGAAGTCTACAATGTAGGGTTTTTACATCCCTGGACAAATGTATTTTTCAAGATACAAACTTGTGTTACATTTTTTATCCTTAGGAAGACTTGTTCACATGTTTAGCTTTATTTAGACTAGGCACATCATGAAAGGAAAATTAGGGGAAGGCCCTAGAAAAATAATGCTTATGGGAGGAGACTTTAAAAATCCTAATTATTTAGAATGACTAAATTACAAAATATAAAGTTAAAATTATTGAATTGTTCTTAACCACATCTCTAAATTCCCTCTACTATGCATCTCACGTATTTTATGCCGAAGCGCCCTTTCCATCATTGACCTATGGCAATTAATGCCATGGTCTGACTGAGTTTAATATTTATCTAGCTACAATTTCAACCTACGTACTTTTCAACTAGTGAAATTTTTAAATAAAAAGTATTTAAAAGATTATCTGTATTTTAGATTTTGTTTGCATTTAAGTAAGTAATTAAAAAAAATTTCATAAATTAAAGACATGCTTTGTATTTCGGTGGTATTTGCTATTATGTACCCAATCACAAAAGAACACAAGAAACAATGCATAAATAATTTCAGTCATTCAGATCCCCTTTGACGTTTAGAGCTCAGAGATCAAAATTTTCTTAGTGCTAATCACGAAAACCAGAAGCAAAGAAATTCAATTGTTTTTTGGCTAATAAACATTTTCCAACCCCATCTTCCAGCCCCATATATCTTCCTCCACAAGTGTATTCAAGATGCGATTCTAACCTTATTCCAGTTAAAATTTTACATTTGAAATTTAAATAAGGTAAATACCTCAATTAATCATGAAAACACTGCAAATACAGCTTCTAATTTTAGTAGATATATTGTAGACAGTGAAAACCGATTTAATGGACAGGTATATCCGATTTCCAATCATGTAACCGGTGGTGGATCTTGAGATAAAGATTTGAGAGGGTCAAATGTATACTCATTGACTAATTAAGAAAAATAATTATTTGAGGGGGTCAAATGTATAAATTTTTAGGACAAATATATACATTTTTTAACCAAATATATATAAAAAAAAATCTTATTTTCATTAGATTTTTTTTTGGGGGCCACAGCCCCCTTGTCTCAATAAGGCTTTGTTTGGGAGTTTGGAGGAGAAGGAAAGGAAAGAGATGCAGGGAGTTTGGAGGGGAGGAGAAGGAAAGGAAATGAAAGATATTTCCTCCCCTTGTTTGGGAGTTAAAAAAATAGTAAGGGAAGAAGATAGAGGATTAATGAGTTATTTTTACTATTTTATCATTTTATTTACAAATTAATATAATTATTATACTTTACAGATAAATTTAAATTTAAATTTTCTAAAAAAAAATTATTTATGTAATTTTTATATTCAAAAAATATTTTCTCTCTCTAAAAATATTTTCCCATAAAAAAAGTATTTTCTCTCTCTAAAAAGTATTTTCCCCTCTAAACAGTATTTTCTCTCTCTAAAAATATTTTCCACTACAAAAGCATTTTCTCTCTCTAAAAAGTATTTTCCCCTCTATAAAGTATTTTCTCTCTCTAAAAATATTTTCCACTACAAAAGTATTTTCTCTCTCTAAAAAATAATTTTCCCCCAAAAAAGTATTTTCTCTCTCTAAAAAGTATTTTCGTGTGCATTCCAACAATAGAAAAGAAAAAAGAAATTAGAAATAATGAGTGTGTTTTATTTGAATGAGGGTAAAAAAATAATTAATCTATTTTCTCTTTTAAAACCCCCCATATTGGGGGAACTTTATTTTTTTGAAGAAGGAGGGTTTTGGGGGATTTGTGAAAATCCCTAATTTCCTCCCCTTTTATTTTTAAAACTCCCAAACAAAAGAAATGACTACTAAAACCCTTCCTTTCCTTTCCTTTTCTTTCCCTCCAAAATAGAACTCCCAAAGAAAGCCTAAAGCTCCGCCATTGCATGTAATGAGACACCTATTGACGTAAATATGGTCTCACGACATTGCTAAAATAATACCTTATTCTTCAAGATCCTTTTAAGTCCTTTTAAAGCGATGCTATACTGTTTAATCTGTATCTTGTAACTCCACAGTATCTTGTGGTCTGATTGAGGAATGAAGAATTTTAGAGGGAGGGCTTTTATGTTGTGACTTGTGAGGGTGAGGATTGATGAAGATGACAATGGAGAGGAGTATAGGTTATTTATACGAGAAGGGCATGTGGGATTTGCTTTGTCTTCAAGCTAAGTGCTTGTTTAGTGGTAAAAATTGATTTTCTAATACAATTTATGATATACGAGGTAATGTGTGAGATAGGTTTGTTAGTTCTCTAACAGCATGTTTGGTTTGAGGGAAGAGGAGGGAAGGGAGGGAAAGGGAAAGTGGAGAGAGAAATTTTTTCTCTCATCTTTATAAAATTGCCCATAGAAAATTTTCAATATTACTAAAATATATTCTAAACAAAAAAGAATATTTTTTTTCATTAATGGCAATTTGATCAATGTACTCCTAAAATATTTTTTCCCTCCCACTCCCTCCCGTACCCTTCCCTCAAACCAAACATAGCCTAAGGGTTTTGATGATAACAAACAATTGTAAAATCAAATTGAAGTTTGTCTTAAGTAAGTGAAAAACTTACTGTCTAAGGCAAACTTGAGTTTTGGAATTAAAACTCGAGTTTTGGCTTGACAGAGAAAAACTCAATTTTAATGATCAAAGGCAAAACTGCAGTTTCCATTTGGAAACTCGAGATTTGACCTTACAGAGAGCATTACAAGTTTTTCATCAGGATAAACTCGAGTTTTGATATGGAAACTCGAGTTTAGGTCATACAGAGACTCCTCAATATTTTCTGAGGAAATGCAAAACTCCAGTTTTTATCTGGAAACTCGAGTTTTGATCATACAGAGAGTCATCTAAGTTTTTGACTTGAGAAAACTCCATTTTTAAAAAGGAAACTTCAGTTTCCAGATTTTCTAAGTTTTTCCAAGTTTTGAGAAAACTCGAGTTTCAGTTTGGAAACTCGAGTTTTAGCCTAAGAAACTATTTTCATGCTTTGAACATTTTAAAGCTCAAGTTTTAAATTGAAAGCTCTAGTTTCTCACTTGGCTTCAAATTTCAAATGTTTTTATGTTTTAAGGGGAAACTCATGTTTAGTTTTGGAAACTCAAGTTTTGGCTAAAGCATAGATGATCACTATTTCTCCTTATAATTAAAACTCAAGTTTTGGAAACTCTAGTTTTCACAATAACACAGATCTCTCTAAGTTTCAAAATTTAAAATGGAAACTTGAGTTTGGTTTTGGAAACTCGAGTTTTGGTCATATAGAGAGCATTGATGTTTTTCATTGATTTCAATACTCCAGTTTTGATTGAAAACTCTAGTTTTGAGATTTTGGACTCAATTAACTTAAATGTCAAAAACTTGAGTTTATATTTGGAAACTCGTGTTTTGCCTTTAGTCCAAAATATGCTCTAGACTCAAATCGCGACATTCTTCTCTGAAAAAAGGAAACTCGAGTTTTGATATAAAAACTCAAGTTTATACTTAAGTGTATAGTGACAAACTCGAGTATTGATACACAAACTCGAGTTTGCGTCACGGCTGTTAAAAATTCAAAACTGAAGAATTCTTAAATTCTTTCTTGTTTGATCTTAATGCTTTCTAATATTATTCTTCAACTTCACTAGATATGTTTAGCCTTTCTGCTAGTGGATCTCAGCTGTTTTAGAGTTGTTTTAATAAGATTATTAGTGTTGTTTCAACACAAGCAAAAAGCATGTCAGAGCATTAAATTCAAAGTACAGCTAGCTTACTATATTTTGATCAATCAAGCTCTGGTCAATGTAAAATGGTTAAATGCTTCCTACCTAAACTATTCACTAACATTCCAATGGACAAAAACATGAAGGAAGTCAACATTTATTCTCTGAACACAAGGAATGAACAAAAGAGTAGAGAGAGAAGAGACCAAAGTGCCTCTAACAGCTAGAATAATGCACTAACGGTCAGAATGAAGCTTGCAATGGTTATTTAATACTCTCTTAGTATAAATAGAGCCTTATTCAATTTTTCTCGACAATTAATTGAGCTAGAAAATGAAAAAGCATTCAAGTTTTTCACCTACTTTTAAGTTTTCTTATATAAAGTATCTTTTGATACTATTGTGCTTCAGTGTTTATATCTATCTACTTTTTTAGAGAGTTCATTGATTGTAATTCATTTATTGTAAACTATCTTAAGTCATGGGACTTAGAGATTGGGGTTATTGATTACAACTTGTAAGGGGGAGAAAGTTATAGTAAGAGAATTACTCTAGAGTTACAGAGGGTGTAATCAATTGATATGGTGAAATACTCAGGGAGCCTAAAGATTGGACGTAGGTCAGTTAGACCGAACCAATATAAATTCACGTGTCTTCTCCTCACTCATTCTCTGTTCTACCATGTTTTTAGTATATCAAAACAGAGCTTTCAAAAAGAATTTTGAAAATCCCCAATTCACCTCTTTAGGGATTTAGCTCCGCTTTCAAGGTTTTTATCTCGATTTACGTGAACATGTTTATGTAAAGCCTAAGTGGGCAGTTCCTTCAACTCAAGCATGTACTACCCATTTCAGTTGTTACTCTTTTTGCTCAGAAAAGTCCATATATTACTGCATAAAACTGGATAACAAGTACCCGATAAACATACTACATGCCAAATACAGAAAACAAACAGACATCAAAGAGTCTAGGAGATCCCAGTACTGCAAGACCGACAGAACAAATAACATGAATTAAAATAACAGACAACTAAACAGACACCCAGAGCACGCCAAGCTTCACAAAGAAGAGATGGAAATTCTGTTGTCCAAAGTATCTACAGCCTCCATACTATCCAAGGTTAAAAGGGAAGACAAAGTGGGTGTTGGTTGAAGTACCCATCCCATAGGATACACCTCTTTATAAGAATTAGCTGCTAGGTAGTCAGCTACACGATTACCCCTCTGAGGAGTAAAAGTCAAGGAAAACCCAACCGTTGAACTAAGGAGACTGATGGTATCTTGTAACATAGACCTGCACCTCCACTCAATTAAGTCTGGAGTTCTAACTTCAACACATCTAATTAAAGAGAGGCAATCTGATTCAAAAACAACCTTGTCATGCCCCAGATCTAAGGCAAGTAACAAAGCCTTTTTCAGGGCCAACGCCTCAGTCATGAAGGCCGAGATAGATTTAACTTTGCTTACAAACCCCGATATGAATTGACCTGAGTAGTCTTGGCATACTACTCCTATAGCAGCTTCTCCTTTGGCGTGAAAGGAGCCATCACAATTGACCTTTAGAATACCTTGCGTGGGGGGGATCCAATGAGCAACCCGTGAACAACCTCCATTAATCATTTCAGATTCTGCATGATTCTTTTCCCAGCTATCTAAGAATTCTACATTGCTTTTCCTTGCTAATTCTATAACCGCTAATGGGTTTGGATCAATGTGTTCAAACACCTTGGCATTTCTATGTTTCCAAATGAACCAGAGCAACTAGCAGATTAATGAAATGTCATGTGAGTTTAAGGATTTCATACCTGTGACCTTCATCCACCAGACATTAAAATTGCTCACCTTAGCTACATCCATTAGAAAACCAAGTTGACAACCAACCCATATACACCTAGTCCAGTTGCAATGGAAGAATAGATGTTCTAAGGTTTCCTCCATCTCAGTACAGACAGGACAGAACTGTGTCATGGATCTTCTTCTCTGGTATAAGGCTGAGTTGGTTGCAACCGCTTTGTTGAGGATTCTCTAGATAAATTGCTAAACTCGTGGGATTACTTTAATGGTCCAGATAGCCTTCCAGCAATGATTAGGCACGATTAAGGAACAACCTGCCTTGCTTCCCTCTCCTGCATCCCTTTTTTCCTTTCCCTCAAGGTATCCCAGCTTCACCGAATAATCACCATTTTTAGCAACTGTCCATACTAATTTATCTTCAAGACCATTATTTGGGATGTTGATAGCATATATGGCAGTCCTGATTTCCACTGATAGATAATGATCAATTGGACTTAGGTCCTAAATCCCATCACGGATGAGATCACACACTCTACTTGAAGCTACATGTGGCTCCGTTATGCTGGTCGGTTTCACCAGATGAACCGTACCCCTAATCCATGGATCATCCCAAATTTTAATAGCCCTGCCAGTTCCCACTTCCCACTCTAATTCAGGTTTGATGAAGTCTCTACCTACAAGAAGGCTAGACCAACACCATGAAGCTTTGTGACCTCTCTTTGCTGTGAGGAAGTCTCCATTTGGAAAATATACACTCTTCAACACCCTTGCCCAGAGGTCTTGAGGTCTGGAAATTAATCTCCATGCTGATTTTGCTAAGAGAGCATCATTTATTACTACCAAATCCCGGAATCCCATGCCACCACATTCCTTGTCCTTTGAGAGTGCCTCCCACGCTTTCCAATGAGTGCCTTTCCCCACCATATTGCCATTCCACCAAAAATTTGCAATGAAACTATTTAGGTCTTGGCAAGTCTTAAGCGGGAATTTGAAACAATTCATGGGGAATATGGGAATCGCTTGAACAACCACTTTGATCATTACTTCGCGTCCGGCATAAGAGAGGAGGGAATGTCCCCAACCTTGAAGCTTACTTAGCACTCGTTCCCGGATGTATGCAAGCGCTTGAGTCTTAGTTTTACCCCAAATACTAGGGATGCCTAGGTACCGTCCTGGGTCCTCTGTCATTGGCACACCTAATATACCCCCCCACCATGGATCTGATGTTGGGATGTGTGTTAGAGGAGAAGAAGAGGCTTAACTTTTCGGCATTCACTGCTTGTCCTAACAAAGTACAATACAGATGCAGAATGTGGGCTAATTGCGTGCAATTTTCACGGCTAGCCTGCATGTAGAATAAAACATCATCAGCAAAAAAACTGTGCGTAAGCGTTGGGCAGCCCCAGCTTAACTTAATACCCTTGATGCGATTTTCCCTGAGATGCTTTCCAATTATAAGCGAGAGAACTTCAGCAACTAGAATAAACAGATAAGGCGAGAGAGGGTCGCCCTAGCGCAAACCACGACTTGGTGTAATGGAGTTGAGGGTCTCCCCAGATACGCAAATGTTTAGGACCACCGAGCGAACACATTTCATGACCAGCACCACCCAATCATTACAAAAGCCGAACCTCAATAGTGCCTGTTCCAAAAAATTCCTCTCCACGCGATCATACGCTTTGCTCATATCCATTTTAAGGGCAAATTCGAATTTGCCTCCTGACTTCTTGCGTCGCAGATAGTGGTAGGTCTCGTGTGCGATGATGATATTATCATGGATGCACCTCCCAGGAACAAAGGCTCCTTGGTTTTGGGAAATACACTCATTCAGTAAGGGCCTCATCCGATTAGTCATAAGTTTCGAGATAATCTTATAAGAGAAATTGCATAATCCAATGGGCCGAAATTGGGAGACATGTTCAGGCTTGGTCACTTTCGGAATTAAGGTAATGTTGGTTTCATTAATGGTCTCCAACGTCGATTTACCAGCAAAAAAATCTCGAACTAAGGCACAGACCAATCCTCCTATCTCATGCCATGCAGCTTGATAGAATTTTCTCGAGAAACCATCAGGTCCAGGGGCTTTTGAACAACCCAGGCTAAACGCTGCATCCTTAATCTCATCATTAGAAAATGGCCTCATGAGATCTCTATTCATTTCATCAGAAATTTTCCTATCCACACAATCCAGAACCACATTCATTTCATTGTCTCCCGATGTTGAAAAAAGGCTCTGAAAAAACATAGAGATGTTCTGGTAAATTGCTGATTTATCCACAAGCCACTTGCCTTCATCATCCCAAATACAAAGAATGTCATTCCTAACTCTTCTTTTCACTGTAGAGAGATGGAAAAAACGGGAATTCCTATCTCCAGCTTGAAGCCAACTTACCCTGGATCTTTGCCACCAAAACCTCTCTTCCATTTCATAAGCCTTCTCCAAATCCATTTTAGCCTCAGCAATACTTCGAATTTGATCAGGAGTGAGAGGCCCCTGTTGGAGGGATGAATCATTTCAGTTGTTACTCGATCCACTTGTATTGGACAAATAATATGAATCTCTGCAATTTTTAGATATAATTACACTTTTAAATTTATTCAGGTAAAAATGGCACACTTATTAAAATATTACCCAAAGCTGCCATTCTTTTTCTTTGTATAAGTAGCCAAGTCTTAATCTTCTTATATTTGGGCGAAGAAGCATTCTATAAAAACAAATTCATCCGTGAGAAAAATTGCGGCCTGATGGTGAAAAAACTCTTATATAAGTAAGTGAAAAGTAGCAGGATTTGATTATTGTTGCTATATTTAAAAACGAAGAGATGTAATTTTTTATAAAGTGGTGTACATTAAATCAAGGAATTTATGTAAAAAGTTGTATAGGGAGTTATAATACAAAAAGTTATTAATGTTATGTTTATTCGGAGTCTAGAAACACCTATGAAAGATTATATCCAGAGATATCATAGTCACCACTTGGTGAAAAGTTGTGTTGTGTTTATGAAATAACTCTACATAACATAAAAGTCTAACTTTTCATATGTATGTTGATTAATCAACATATGAGATTTATGAATTTAAGAAATTGTGATGATTTTTAATTGAAGAGGTGTTGCTTGAAGAGTCACTACTTTATGTCTTATAAATACCCAGCACCATCGATCATTCTGACATATCATAAATCACATAACAAAAGATCAAACTCATAGGCTTTATCATTGAATGCACATCAAAGATAAAGTCAAATCATTATTTTGTAAGATTTATTACTATCTTATTTGAATATTGGGAGTGCAATCCAAACTTAAGGGTCTTCGTTGTATTCTTGAAGAAATTCACTCATCAATTCAACTTGCACCCAAGATAGATATGGGTGGGGGGCAAATTAAACCTAAAAGAAAGTGCTGTTCATATCTTGAAGATATTAAGTACTACTTTCTTCTTTTTATAATTCTCAGGGAGATCCAATCATTCCAACAATTGATAACCTAAGGTTGTAAGTGTTTGTTCTTTTAATCATAATAATAAAAAAAATCCATATAAATAGGCATCTTAATTCATTATCTTATGATGGCCAGTTCATGTGCTTTGATTAGAGGTTGAAGCATTTTAGGATAAATAACTTGTATAAAAAGACTCAACTAGGGATGCATAAGAAATAACAAAATCCTTTGAACCTCTTCCTCAGACCTCGCCTTTCCCCTCGCCGCACCTTAATCCATTGACAGAGCAAGAGTTTGCAGACTTCTCTCCCTCTCTTGTCACTTCCTCCTCTGCAAAATCATATGGCACCTTCACAAACTCCTTCACTCCCCTCGTTCCTCTCATGATTTCTTGGGCCCTTTGAGCTTGTGTTTCTAGAATCTGCTCTGAATTTGACTTGCATCAAAAAAATAGTTCAGGTGCTAGGATCACCTTAACCCAACAGTGGAGCATATAATTTATATTCGAGTAAAATTTTAACCTGGTATTCCTTTTATAATAAATAAATATGACCATTTATTTTTTATAGAGGGTGAGGGAAAAACCAATATAATACTTCCTCCTATTCAAAATATAAGTTTCTAGTTTTTTTGTTTTTTGTTTTTGAAGGTTACATTTTGGGCTTGTCTGATTATTTTAACACATTTTGCCCCACCTCTCATTATCTTCTCACCCTCTCTCATCCCTCTTCCCATTTATTCTCTTTATAAACAATGGCGTCATGGAATCAGATTCAATGACTGTCATGGAAGAAATGGAGGGACTGCTGCAGGGGAAGAAGGAAGGAGTAGGCAGTTAGAAAAAGCGTGTCGCATGCTGATGAATGGATCGATGGGAAATAAGATTGAGGCATGTCTCTCAACTGCTGAATGAACCACTCGAAGGCTTAAGCAACTGGTTGTACATGGATGATTTAAGCTTATCTGAATCTAAAAGTGTTATGTTTTAATTTTCAATCGTACTCATGCTCAGCTTGTACTTAAAGAAACATAAAGGCATACCTAAAAGACAGTGCATTTGTTGATATTATTATACTCTGTATCTGGCAAGAGGTCACCAAAATCGGCTGCAAAAGAGCAAACAAGTCAAGAGAAACTTGTGAAGATGGGACAACAGTCATCGCGAATAAACGTAGTAACGTACTAACGTTGGGAAAACCATAAACAAAAAGAATCCCTCGCATTCCCGACAGCATGACAGACATTGTTTTATTTTTTCAGTCAGAGACAAGTTCGCGTAAAGCACAAGCCAAGTCCTGTGGCGTCTGACCCAAAAAGCAGCAGAGGAACGAAGAGGGAGGGGACAATCATAGTCACAAAGCCAGCAGAATAAATTAATGACATGCTTTGTATTTCGGTGGTATTTGCTATAATGTACCCAATCACAAAAGAACACAAGAAATAATGCAGAAATAATTTCAATCATTCAAATCCCTTTTGACGTTTAGAGCTTAGAGATCAAATTTTTCTTAGGGCAAATCACGAAAACCATAAACAAAGAAATTCAGTTGTTTTTTGGCTAATAAACGTTTTCCAACCCTATCTTCTTCCAGCCCCATATCTCTTCCTCCACAAGTGTACTCAATATGCGTTTCTAAACTTATTCCAGTTAAAATTCAGTTGTTTTACATTTGAAATTTAAATAAGGTAAATTCCTCAATTAATCATGAAAACACTGCAAATACAGCCTCTCATTTTAGTAACTATATTGTAGGCAGTGAAAACTGACTTAATGGACAGGTATATCCGATTTTCAATCATGCATTGACGTAAATATGGTCACATACTCACATGACATTGCTAAAACAATACCTTCATCTTCAATTTCCTTTTAAGTCCTTTTAAAATGATGCTACACTGTTTAATCCGTATCATGTAACTCAACACATTATCTTGTGGTCTGATTGAAGAATGAAGAATTTTAGAGGGAGGGTTTTTATGCTGTGAGGGTGAGGATTGAGGAAGATGACAGTGGAGAGGAGTAGAGGTTATTCATAGAAGGGCATGTGGGTTTTGTTTTGTCGTTTTCAAGCTATGTGTCTGTTTGGATTAGTGGTAGAAGATGTTTTTCTAACGTGATTTATAATATACGCGGTAAGTTTGTAAGAGGAATTTTGTTTCAACTTACATGAAATTATTTTTCCCCGTCCAACTCAATTAAGCCTATATGTGAGTTTAGGGAAACGGATTCATGTGAGGCCTGAGTGGGCAATCCCTTCCACTCAAATGCACTCGTTCCACTTGTATTGGCCACTGAATCTGAATTTCTGCAATTTTTTTTAATATAAATACACTTTTTAAATTTATTCAGGTAAAAAAAAAAAAGCAATCCTTCTAGTCCAACACTACTTGGTGAAAAGCTATGCTGTGTTTATGAGAAAATTCTACATAATATAAAAATCTAACTCTTATATGTATGTTCATAAATCAGTTTATGAGATTCTTTAATTTAACAAATCGTTATGTTTTTTAATTGAAGATATGTTTCTTCAAAAACATCACTTAAAATAACCACTTTAGGCTATAAATATCTAGCACCATCAATCATTTTGACATATTAGAAATAAAACAATAAGAAATCAAATTCATTGCCTTGTGCTAGATTGCACACAAAGATAAAGTGAAATTATCATTTTGTAAAAATCATTGTTGTGTTACTTGAATATTGAGAGTGGAATCCAAACTCAATGATTTTCGTTGTATCTGCAGAAAATTCGCTCATCAATTCAACTTGCACTTTATAAGATAGATAAGTGGAGGTGAATTAAGCCTAAAGCAAATTGTTGCCCACGTCTTGAAGACTTTATGCACTACTTTCTTCTTTTTGTACTCTTTAGAAATCTAGCCGTTCCAACAATTTATAACCTAAGGTTGTTAGTGTTTGTTCTTCTAATTAAAAAAAAAAATCCATATAAATAGGCATCTTAATTCATTATCTTAAGATGTTAAGTTCATGTAATTTGATTAGAGGTTGAGAAGCATTTTGGTATAAAGAACTTGTATAAATAGACTCAACTGGGGCAGCATGAGAAAAAACCAAAATCCTTTGAACCTCTTCCTCAAACCTCACCCTTCCCCTCTTCCCTCACCGCACCTTAATCCATTGACAGAGCAAGAGTTTGCAGACTCCTCTCCCTCTCTTGTCAGTTCCTCCTGCAAAATCATATGGCACCTTCACAAACTCCTTCACTACCCTCGTTCCTCTTATGATTTCTTTGGCCCTTTGAGCTTGTGTTTCTATAATCTGCTCTGAATCTGATTTGCATAAAAAAAAATCGTTCAGGTGCTAGGATCACCTTAACCCAACATGGCAGAATATAAATTTATATTTGAGTAAAATTTTAACCATGGTATTCCTTTTATAATGAATAAATATGAGCATTTATTTCTTGTACTGGGTGAGGAAAAAACCAATATGATACTTCCTCTTATTGAAAATACAAGTTTCCAGTTTTTTTTGAAGGTTACATTTTGGGCTTGTCTGATTATTTTAACACATTTTGCCCCACCTCTCATTACCTTCGCACCCTCTCTCATCCCTCTTCCCATTTATTCTCTTTATAGACACAGGCATCATTGAATCAGATTCAATGACTGTCACAGAAGAAATGGAGGGACTACTGCTGGGGAAGGAGGAGGGAGTAGGCGGTCAGAAAAGGCGTGACGCATGCTGGTGGATGGACCGATGGGAAGTAAGATTGAGGCATGTCTTTCAACTGCTGAATGAACCGCTCGAAGGCTTAAGCAACTGATTGTATAGGGATGGTTTAAGCTTATCTGAATCTAAAAGTATTATGTTCTAATTTTTAATCGTACACATGCTCAGCTTGTACTAAAAAAATAAAGGCAAATCTAAAAGACGGTGCATTTGTTGATATCATTCAGCCTGTTTAACTAGGTTTTTTTAAAAGCCTCATTTCCTAGCTTTTTCCCAACATGACTTGCATTGCGTTTTGGGTTACCGTTGCGTTTTGGGTTACCGTTTCTCTCTCTAGGTCCTCCGTCGTCCCTCATGTCATTCTGGATCAGAGAAATAAAAAGAGAAAGCGAGAGAGAAATCCGAGAGCGAGCAATCACTGGAAAGAGGAATGAAGAGGCTGATCGCTGCCTGCAATACTAGAAACTAAGTAAGGTGAAACTCTTAAATCTACTACCATCTTTAGTTTCTATTATTGGGGTTATTTGGGGAGTGAGAAGAACAATTGAATCTTGGTTATGAAGAGAAATAACCACCGATTTAAGGTTGTAGTAGTTGTTAAGGGTCAATTAAGGTCTATGATCTTAGTATTTGATGTTGTATGTAGTTTGGTTTCTCTGTTAGGTGATTACCGAATCTATGGTTCACTATTTAGATCTATATTGCGTCATGTTTCTCTGAAAATCAAAGCCAAGAAAGTAAAATTGCTCAATAACATATTGAATCTGTGGTATATGCGTGTGTGGATGTTTAATATGTGGTAGTATGTTGATTAGTTGCTGCTGGGTTGTGTATATTGAAATAAGGGGTCCAACAATAAGGAAGATTGGCATAAGTTTTCATGAAGAAATGGGTATTTGTGTCATTGAATGCTAAATAAGTTCCAGACACGAGTTTGTGCATGTATGTTGTGACAAGCCATGGTAGTTTGATTGCGGGCTTCATTGTTTGAGTAAAGTGTTGCTGGAAATAATTTCCATATTTAATTAAAAAGGGGCTGCTGAAAATTCTACTAGAGGGAGTGTTTATATGCTAGCTATATAACATGATTCAAGTTGTTTTGATTAAAGGAAGATAGCCACTGTGGAAACAAAAGTTTTGATGCTAGAAACTGATTTACATACAATGCTTTGATGTTTCCAAGTGCTGTATATCTCTTTAATATTGGCTAAACCATGCCTAGTGATTTTAAATAGAGGTTTCATCATTATTCTTAGCAGTTGAAAAATTCCAGACTTAAAAAGTTGGTGTTGTGCATGTGTTAGGCTGTCCAAAAATTCCTTAATGAGATTAAATTAGTGTTTAGAAGGATTGTGTTGCTGATATGATCCTTGGTGTTAGATAGGTTATGAAGCTGGAAAATTGATTATGAATTACTGATTTATCCTTTCCTATATTGAATCATTGTTTTAGATGCTTAAATCATGGTAAGAGACATCTAAATGATGATTTAGTATATATTTATAAAGTTGGAAAAATTTCAATACATTAAAAGAGGTGCTGTCCCATTCTACTGAAAATGAGATTTTAGAAATTGGAGCACTGATTTTATATGAGGTAAAACTAGGGCAAACAATCTCTTATGACCTTGGAATTTGGTGACCATTCAATACACATGTTATGCTTTACAATGAGTCCAAGAATACATTAATTGTATGTGTATATTGATAATTATGAATTTTCAAACCTTGGGCAGGAAAATTGGAAAGACCACTCTTTTCCAGATTCAGCTTTCGGATTCGTGCAATGTTTTGACCAGATAAAAGATTTCCTCTGTCTATGAAATTTGTTCAAGAGATGTTACACCTTATAACATTTTTTGTGAAATTCTGGGACGTTACAATCATAATTTGGTATTGTTATTAATTTTCCTCTAAAGTAGGCATACAAAGCTTTAAATAGAAACTGAAATGACCTCATTTGGAGATTTATAGACTATGTTATGATTTTTCCAAATTCCTAGAAAAATTAAGAGGCATTTTCAATATATACTACTAATATGTATATGTAGTTTCAATATGATTCATATTATTTTCAGTCATTTTCCACCTCAACTAACTTTTCAAATAATAATCTAAACACACCTTAGTTAGAAAAAAAGTCACTTCTACAAAAAGCTAAACGGGTAATTCAAACACACATCAGTTAGCTTAACCTGACTCTTTTTCTATCTAGCTTTTATAAAAGTCAAATAACTTTTAAACCCCCATTCCTACCCAAACAGGTCTATTTTAATATGTATCTGGCAAGAGGTCACCAAAATCGGCTGCAAAAGAGCAAACAAGTCAAGAAACTTGTGAACAGGGGACAACAGTCATCGCCAATAAACGTACTAACGTTCAGAAACAAAGCGGGAACTGTAAACAAAAAGAGTCCCTTGGATTCCCTGCACTCCCGACAGCATGACATGCATTTTTTTATTTTTTCAGTCAGAGACAAGTTCGCGTAAAGAAAAGCAGCAGAGGAACGAAGAGGGAGGGGACAATCATAATCACAAAGCCAGCAGAATAAGATCTCTTCTTTACATAACTTTTTTAATGCTCACATTGCAAAAGACAGACCAAGTAAATTTGGACGACTAAAATAAACCATTTTTGTACAGATTTTCTTTACCTACATTTCAAATGACTCGAGATCAAATTAAAAAAGATTCAGAGTTTCCACCCTCAAAGACGTGTAATTACAATGAAGAGGAGGATACACATTACTTGATCTCACTAGACTAGACTCGGAGAGGGCTAATCCCCTCTCGAACTTCTTCCTTGACCAGACTATCTGGCCCTTACAAAGGATAATACGTACCTACAAGACACAGCATCAACATGACATTTACAGACACTTCTTTCTCAACATATTCACAATAGCTAAAAGATATTTTCCCTTTCACTCTTCTGCGCTTCCAAAATTCTTCTCCCGGTTAACAAAGTTTTCTGTGTAGTTATTAGTGGTGACTACTGCTAAAAGCTTTTCTCTTGTTCTAATTTGATCTTTTTCTCAAGATGTGGATTCTTCTATCTAGGCCAGGGCAGGGATGCTGCAATTGCGCCTGTCCCTGTCGAGGCAATCGAACCCCTCGATTCTCACAACAGGGTTTTTTCCAAAGTTGGAGCGAACACAGCCCCCTTTCCTGGTGGAAGATGAGGGAGACGATGAGAGCCCAGATGGGGTAGGAACCCTGGATGATGGTGAGAGCGGGGAGATCATCTCATCGCCAAAACGAGCATCTTGAATCAATGGGTTAGCTACTCTGCTTGGTGGTGACCCACAAAAAAATGGGGGCGGCGAAGCTACCTGTGTACATGATTGCTCTAGACTACAACCATCCTGCAATTCATAAATACAATTAATTAAAAAAGGTTCAAGTTAACAACGAACAAAATTGAAAATTGAAATTCTAGGATCCATTTAGAGATCATCAGGCAGGAAATCAATGGAAAAAGAGACTACCTTGGTTAGGATGAGGTCCAGAGGATCACTCGCAGCTTTTGAATCAGCTATATCTGCATGGAAACTGCAGAAGAACACAAGCCCGACAAAGCTCAATCAAGATGACTTCATTTGAGATTATTAGTTCAGATATAAGAATCTAGAATATATAAGAGAAGGAACCAGAGTGAGAAAGGAATAAAGCATGTATAGGTGCATGCTGAGGAACCTTTACCTGAGATGCCACCGGAAGGGCCTAGCTGGGTGGTCGTTCACTGGGACGTTTAAGAGGCCGAGGCGGCGTGGTTTAGGACAAACCACAGGGTGTCTGCTGCTCATTTCTTCACAGGATGCGACGACTTTTTGCTGCTGGATTACGCAATGGTTCATATTCTTCCTTGATTTCGGCTGTGAACGAGACCTTCCCACATCCAAAGGATGGAAAGCAAGAAAATTAAGACAAAACTTCAAATTTTAAAAATAAACGAGTAAAAGCGTACTGGAAGTTTGGAAAATTTTGTCCGATATCATAAACGCTCATAAAGATTTGAACAGCTCAGAATAAGATAAGAGGTCAAGCAGATAAACATAGATAAGTATAAAAACGAGCTTAAAAATTATTAAACACGGACCCAAATAGATTATGAGTATGCTCAGCTAGAAATAAAGCCCGAGAAGAAGTTTCCTTCCCGCACAAGAGAATCCAATCCCTAACATACAGACATCTCAGGTAGCAAATGACCTCGCAGGACAGGATCTGGTAGTTATCAGCGTTAAGAAAATTGTACTTGAATTTGACAAATTTGTGGCACAAATTGACGGAAAGGGAATAATTAAAAAATACAATTAAAAAATAAATAAATTAGCAGACATGAAATCGATTGGAACAATTTTGCTCGGAGCAGATCCGAAAAACCTCTATCTTTCTCCTCTTAAAGTGAAATCATATCGGACAAAAACATAATTCAAAAAGGCAAAAACAAAGATGAAAACTACCACAAAACGAACCGAGAATAAGAACGAAGCTGCAGATCTAAGAACGCAGCTGGTAAATCAGTTGTAGAAAGGTCCAGATTTAGGGTTTCCTACAAGAAATGAAAGAGGAATTACCTGTAATCAGCTTCCCTGTCCAGCTCCTGCCAGAGGCTGAAGACTCTGAACCTCTCTATATAATACTATTCACAAAAACAGAGAAATATAGAAAGAAAGAAACATAAAACAGGGAAGTAGGTTACGGGTTAGAGGAGAAGAAAAAGAGCATGAAAAAGGAGAAATGTGTGATTTATTCAAAAAGATGAAAGAAAATTTAAACAACAGATAGGGAGAGAGAAGAAGCGAAGGAGAGCGGAAGAGAGGAAGGCTAGAACGGTATGTTCCAGCCGCACTTGGCTTGTATTTATACTAATTTTTATTTTTTTAAATCAAATTACATTCAATAAGTATCGGGAGAGATATTTTCGCTCCAGAGTTAAAAAGTTTGTTTTCAAAACTTCCAAATATTTAAATTATTTATTTTATGATCCTAAAAAATTTAATTAAATTTCAAAAATAATCCAGGAATTTCATTTATAATTTTTTAAAATATGAGAAATATATATAATTTTTAATAATATACAGTGGCATTTTCCGCCTTATTTTAATTTACAGTTGTTCATGAGGGCGGTGCCTACAGCGGGAGATGACATCGGTTTTGACACCCACAAAAATCGTTCTTTTTTTTTTGGGTAAGAAACGTTAATAATGTGTTTGATTTGAGGGGAGGATGAGGAAAGAAGGGAATTGACTAAATTGTCATTAATAAAGGGAATATTTTTTTTTGTTGAGAGTATATTTTAAAAATATTAAAAAGTTTTTATGGGTTTTTTTGTAAAAAAAAAGGGTAAAAGTTTTCTCTTTCTTCTCCCCTCTCTCAAACCAAACACACCCTATGAATAAAGTAAGATATTAAAATAATAATATTGGAAGAAAAAATGTTAAATATCAACGGAACCGTTGAGAACGAGCTTTACAGCTTACAGGAGCGGATTCAAAGACGCTACGACGTCAGGCGTGGACTCTCACGTTTCGTTTCACTAAAACTGGATTTTATTGCTTTGTTTTTGGTGAAGCGGACAAATGAACTTTTTTTTTTTATTTATTTATAAAAAAGAAACCCATTTTGCAGTATTTACATTTTCCCCCCAATTTTTGATTGGGTACTTTTACTTTTTTTATTATTAAATCTATTAATTTTTCTATATTACCACTGCCAGCGCACCTAACTTTACTCTGTTAGTATCATTAGTCCGGCTTTCAGAGCTAATGTTGCTAACAAAACACAGTTAAAACTTAAATGATTTATTAAGAGAGAAAATGGTATCAGTACTAAATCAATAATAAAATTGATGAAAAGTATAAGGGCCTTTTTGATAAAGGGAAGATTTAAGGGGGAAACGAATGGAAATGAAGATTCATAAGGAACTTAAAAAATTAGAGCTATTTGGTAGACATGGAAAGAGAACTTAAATTGAGGGAAAATGAATTGTTTGGTATGAAGAATTGGGTGTTGGTTAAATGGGAATGTGAGGTGAAATTTCTAAAATGCCCCTCTGTTCGTTCGGACATTCGACGAAGAAGTTACGTTCAAACGTAATAGGCACTTAATCGCCCTGTGTTCACACGTAAAATCTAACATGGCTTGAGGTTTACATCAACAATTTCACAACCATATAGATGAAAAATCAGACCACCAAAATCAACAGTGCCCAAATGTAAAGCTTTTGCCAAGATAAATGTATGAAGAAATAGTTTAAATGGAAAGAACAGAGGGTTGGGAAGAATTCAGAAATAGAGGGATAGCCGACGATGGTGGTCTAGTCTCTCCTCTTAGACGATGGTGATTGGTAGAGAGGAAGAAAAAGGCAAAGATGATGGAAGAGAGTCGAAGCTCTCTGTTCTCCTCAATGCTCTGGTTTTGCTTCTAACATTGGGTCTGTCGCAATTGTGGTGGAGGGTGAGGGAAGAAAAGAATGTCACCGGCGACAGAAATGGAGAAGGAAGGCGGAGGAAGGAAGGATCATATCTAATTAAACTTCTACTTCCCTAACTGTACATTGTTGACATGGGTTTTTTGGTCTAACAATTTTAGTCTCCCAGGAAGATTCAACGATCCCACCAGTTTTGAAGGGATTTCGATTTCCCACGTTTGTGGGAAGATGACGCCAGTCAGGAACTTGTATTGCCAGGAAAGAGGGCATGCCAAATAGGTTTGCAAGTGGGGACCTTGTTATGTTCCTTGGAACTCCCGTGGGTTCCGTGTACCAAATGGGTCCTAAGTATTATCAGCATAATTTTCCAATTGGCAAAAAAACACGATTTTCTATTATACATGATTATTATGAGTCTATTTTAATACATCCTCACGACACTTAAATTATTTAGTATGTCTTAAATAGATTAAAAAAAATTAAATTTTCCCTCACTAAAATTTTCCCTCCTTATACATTTACAACTCACTTTTACCTCTTTTTTCCAAAAAAAAGAATTAAATAAAAATAAAATTGTAAAACAGCCATTAATTACTTTTCAAGTATAATTTTATTTAGAAAAAAATAATGAAGTCATAATAAGGACAAGAGTATATATTTATGTTTGTATGTATCATTCACAAGGAATATATCAACAGGTCGGCGATTGCATCAATTTTGCGACTCTGACATGCATCCCTGTATCTATTTGTGCTCAAAAGCTGTTTAAGTTTCTAATGCTCATTTGTCAAAAATTATTTTAATAAAATTTATCAGAAAAAAAAATTAGTCACAAGTGCTTATGTGAAACTTTTATTAACAAAAAGGATTTAATAATGTTTTCTACATTGAAAGTATTAGTACTTTTTCTGAGCAAAAAAAAAAAAAAAGTATTAGTACTTTGCATAAATTTTATATACACAAAGTACCAATACCTTGAAGTAGATCCTCTCACCAATAAAAATTTTAAATAGGAAATTTTTACTAATTTTATCAATTATTATTATAATGAAATTTATATTTAGATACATTTTTTTAAAAAAAAATGGTTTAAAAAATATTGAAGGTAATCGACTAAACTATTCTTACTATTGAAAAGTAACTTAAACTTATCCCGAAACAAAAACTAATTTTTCAAAAACAATCAAAACTAGCTAGCTTATGACAAAAGGAATTTCAAGAGTATTACAAGTAGACTTAAAAAAAATGCTCAAATGAAATCTTGTTAGGCCATGTTTAGTACGTGGATTTTGATTTCAATAGATTAGGATTGAGGGTGGGGCTAAGATGGGTGGTGGAGGTGATGATTTCAAATTATATTTGGTATAAAGTAATATTTATTGAGAACTTTTATATTAATTTTATTTTATAATCAGTTATAAATTAAATGGTAATAATTATCATTTCTATTAAAAAATAAAAGTAACATATCCAGCAGTCCAATTCTCCAATTCACTACCCACACTCCATTTCCATTAGAAAACAGACGGGACACTCTTTGTCCAGCGGTCCACTAGAAAAAACTGCTTCGATGGTGGTGTTACTTCTGATCAGCATGTTAATCCTACCTCTACTGAGAAAGGACCTAATGATCAGGCTCTAGATAATAATTAGTTAGGTTTTATTTATGTTTTAGAACATACATTGTTACTTAAAAATGTTTCTTGTATTTCAATTATGATATAAACCGGCATTCAATAATATGTATTAGTAAATGATTTTTCATATTTGTACTAATATATTATTATGTAACGTTAATTACATTATATAAAAATTATTATTCAAAATAGATAGTCAGCCATAACATATTTTTAACTTTATTATTTCTTCATTACCTTCAAATTTCTGAAATTAAATTCAACATATTAAATAAAAAATTTGAATGTTTTGTAGCAGTTTAATTTCTCATTAGCAACCAAGTTAAGAAAGCAACAAGTTGGTGAAAAAAACACACAAATATCATCCGTCTATAGAAAAAACACAAATATTATCACTCCACTACTTTCTACGGTTGATTCATTTGAAGAAATATAATTTATAAGTAAAAAATTACATTATCACTTAGGTAGGCCAACAATTGCTATTAATTCTCCCCACAAAGCTTGGAATGTCCTGATCTATCTCATTTTGCATGGAAACTTGATGTGAGAGGTATTGTTTCTATTATATAAAGTCTAGTCCAAATAGTTCATAAACTCTCACTTAAAGAGTTTGACAACCTTATATCACAATCATTAAATAAAAACCGTAATGTATTATAATAGTTTATGGTTCTTCATTAGGAACCAATATCCTTGTACTAAATACATAACATTGTCTATGTGAAACGGTTATTTTGTGTTATTAAAAGTCACGGTTTTTACAAAAGAATTATTATTTATGTTACTGAATAATTTATGATTGTCAAAATGAGATCTTTATGTATTATGTAAGCATCGTCATAAATTATAATCGGTTTTCTTGTATTCCCATCAATTATTATCACAATAATGCCAATATCATTATCTCATCAAGCCTTAATACATAACGGGTATTATCTTATAACCATTATAGTAGATCAATAATAAATAACGGTTAAGAACCCTAATTTATCTGTGCAGAACAAATATAACGTTCGCTTACATGACGGTCCGAAACCATGAAGTATGACCATTAATGAGTATTATATATTGTGATTTTGATAGTAGTGAATACATCAAAACAAGCGTTCCTACCCACCCCCTCCATTCTTTCGCCATGCACGATGTTCTTAGACACTCCAAATCATATGGGGAATCGTCCTGCAAATATTTGCAGGCATATTCCCATAAAGATACACCACGAGGTACTGAGATAACCGAATGTCTTGCAATGTTGGCATATGTGAGGGTGTAAGAATAGCTTATCATTGATTGCTTGTAGAAGATAAAGATAATTTTGTGCAAGGCAATTTTGGCCTCTCATACATGTAGATATGATGGGATAAGTTTCCTTTCTTTTTCTAACTTTTTAGCCATACCAAACAAAATTATACTATATATATATATAGAGAGAGAGAGAGATATTGATTGATATTGATATAAAATATAGAATTGATATAAAATAATACTATTTATAAATTATCAAACTTATTTCAACATCAATTTATATAAGTATTTACTCATTAGATGGAGGAAGAATGATAATGAAGAGATGGTAGGGAGAAGGAGGAGATAATGAGTGGAATAAAGGCATAAAGAAATGTGTGGTGAACACAAGGGACAAGTGCTCCATCGGAAATTGAAGGTATGGGGGATGGGAATTTAGTCTCATCGCTCGTTTAATATTATGTCTATCTTCTCTTCTATATATACTCCTAAAGTGGACCGTGTGTGGGCCCCCGTGCCACTCATAATATCATCACAACAATTAATTGAAATTCTAATTTTTTTAATAGCACCCCGCGGGAGAAACTCTACGGTGGCAAAAATTCCAAATTGCGTTGAATAATAAAAAATCTATATTTTATGGAAGAATTTGAGTGTGTTATGGGATGCCCATTTCATCACTATAGTTACCAAGTCTCGCCCCTTTTTAATTTTTTTTTTTCTTGGTCAATATGGTTTTGACATTTCAACAAAGTTAGAGTATGCCTCATAGATTAGCACGGGATTAAAACACCCAATCTTGTAGGATATAATAAAGAAAAAAAATTTATTTAAATACTATTTGAATTTGTAAAACTTCAAAAAAATCCTACTGAATTTGCTAAACAATTGACAAGGTATATGGGGCAATGAGAGATATACAAATTTAGGTGAATTTACCCTTTTAACATTGTTTTTAAATAAATTAAAAATAATATGTGAATTGGTAATTACCATATTTATTTATTTTTAATCTATTTAAAAGCTAAGGGTAAATTTATTCAAATTTACATATCCCTCATTATTTTTATATGTCTTCTCAGTCTTTTAACAATTTTAGTGGATTTATGGGGGTTTTATAAATTCAAATAGTATTCAAATAAAATTTTTCCTATAATAAAAATATTCCAATAAATTATATAGTTGTATTATGAGAAAATAATTGAAATAAAAATAAAAAAAAGAATTAATCTTTCTACAGGGCTAAATCAATCTTCCTTTGATCTCATATCTAAAGATAAAGGGAGAGGAAAGTTTTTATCCTATTTATAAAACGTGTTATTAATTTTTCATCACGAATTTTCTTTTAAAATTTCCTTAAATGGTGGTCCAGCTTATTTAATCTTTAAACTGTGTATAACTAATAGATATAAAATTAAAAATTTATTAAATTTTAAAATTTTTCTCATGACTTATATAAATAGATAGGGAGTGAGAGTTTTAAATGAATGATCTAATGATGAGCTGAAAGAGCACATAAACAAGCGGCGAGGGTAATTTAGGGTGGGCCATAGCAGCTCATGGGTGAAAAGTGAAAGGGCAATGTAATAGTAGTGTGCAGTGAGTGGGTGTGATTGGGAGGCAACTGGTCCTTCAAAAACAAGGTTGGTGCAACTACCAATTTGCCCTTTGCTTGTGCTATTTTGCTATTAACATCAATAAATCCAACACACTCCCTAACTAATGCACCCACTAATTACTCCCTTTGATCTCTTTTCCTTCTCCCACCCTCCCTTTCACCTTCCCTCTCCCTTTATTCTTGTCACTTCCCCAAATCACTCGTTCTTTCAATATTAACGGTAACAAGTAATCAACAAGAGAAGACATTGATTGAAGTAGTTGGCAGTCTTGCCCTTATATGAAGAATAATATAAGTTTGAATCTTCAGAGGCATATTTATTGAATTTTAGTTTGATAATGAACCTCAAATGTTTTTTTTTTTAATGTTAATCCTTTCGGTAATGAAGATGAAATATAATTACTTAATTTGATTATATTAAAAAAAAGTTAGTTAAGTTAGTTAATCTGACATGTATTTTCTAAAATATCATAGTCATCGTTCTTAAGTCTTTGGGAGAATTACATTTAGGTCCCAAGGACAAAAAATAATTACAATAAGGTCCCGTGCCAGAATTTAATTACAAAAAAGTCCCAACGAATTCCTTGGGACTTTTTTGTAATTAATTGAATCTGTATTTACAACTGAAAATGTCATATTTACAACAAAAATTCTCAATCGGTATTTACAACTGAAAATGTCATATTTACAACTCAAAATGCCATATTTAGAACAAAAGTTCTCAATTCGTATTTACAACTGAAAATACCATATTTACAATTGAAAATGTATTTTGAGTTGTTAATATGACATTTTCAGTTGTAAATACAGATTCAATTAATTACAAAAAAGTCCCAAGGACTTCTTTGGGACTTTTTTGTAATTAAATTCTAGCACGGGACCTTATTGTAATTATTTTTGGTCCTTAGGACCTAAGTGTAATTCTCCCTAATTCTTTTCTTTCATTTTCTCCTTGATTATTGTTGAAGAATCATCAATAGAGATAAATTGTGGAAAAAATAACCAATGTGAAAAATAAGTCTTATATTTAAGACCAATATCAATTATCTAAATATGTTATACATTAAGGACCAGATGCAAGTACTTTACACAGCTTAATTATATTTTCAATTTGAAGTAATTAAATATTCTTCATGTTTATTATTATAAGGCATAATCTATAAATTTCACATTGCAATTTATAAGACACTTTGTAAAATATAAATAATGATTAATTAAAATGTTTATTCTGAAATACGCTTGACAAATACAAAACAATTTAGCCCTTACTAATTAATTTGATTTGTTTTCTTTTAAGAGAGTTAACTGTATTTTATTAAAGGGTATATTTATAAAGACCAATATATATATATATATATATATATATATATATATATATATATATATATATATATATTTTGGGGGGGGGTGTTTAACAAATTACGTTGATCTCTTAATTTCTTAAAAATTTCCTATAATAAGAAGCTAAAGGAGTAATATCCCGTCATGCTATGATTCTCTTATTAGATAAGGTTCTCTACATAGGTTTTACTCCTTTGATTTTGGTTGTATATGCAGAACCACCCATAGTTAATGGGATTATGTACATTTTAATCTTATTATTCTCAAACCTATTTTATTACCGTTTCAAATCATGTAAACATCTAACAACACTACTACAGAAATGATGATATATTACGGTTATTAACTGTTATACATTATGATTTTGGACCGTCATAAATGCTGGTATTCTAAAAGTTTGACGCAAATATATTACGGTCCCAAACCATTATTTATTCGAGGCCTATTATAATAGTTATAATATAACACCTATTATGTATTGAGGTTAAGAGAAGCCATGATATGTCCATTGTTGTGATAATAATTAATGGGCACACGCAAACAATTGTCATAATATATGATAATGCTTGCATAATACAGATATAACAGTTTCGATTTAACAATTGTTATCTATATGCTAAAATATATAACGGTTCTTTCCGAGCAACTATTATATATCATTGATATAAATAACGGTTGTTAGGTAGCAATTGTGATTTATAGAAGCTATTTTAAAAAAAAAATGGAGGCATTTCTAATTTTGAGATCTCCTGCATATACATTTACAGAATGAATTATGATATACATTTACATTTTTATTCATATACAGAACAATACAATAAATTAGAATATATTTATAGTCATTCATGTACATGTACACACTATTAAAACCAATACTTCAAAAAAAAAATCATTAGTATCTAGAAATTTACAGTCATACTATTTATTAATTATGCTCCAACTAACATTGCACAGATGCTGTCAACTCTTTAGCCACTCTTCCATTTATAAGTTGCTAAACATCGTGTAGGAGGCAGTAAAATATTGTGCGAAAAGGAAACAATAGATGGAATTAGATATTGTAATATATAGCTAATTGAGTGTATATATGAACGAACTGAATACATAATATACTTTATTTATATCAATATTTTTAGGACCATGCATGATTATGTCCTTCATATACTGCGTCATGTAGTACCTTCGATCGCTGCTCATGTCTGGTTGCTTTGGGCACTATAAAGAAATGAGAATTTTTTTTTCCAATCAATCAGATATATAAACTATATGTGTGCTTCAATTTAATATTATAGTCATTGGTGAATAATACATATACTTTCGAACATTTCCATTGCAAGGCGTATTTGAAGTGGTTATCGGTAAGTTTGCAATTGGTGTAGTCGAGACCATTCTCTATGGGGTACCTATACATTGCTTTGAGAAGATACAATAAAAAATTATATATATAGAAACAAGCAAGCTAAATTGAATTATAAGAGAATGATGAATGAATAACTTACTGGTTGAATGTCTCATACATGTACGATCTCCTGTATGGATCCTTGCCCATAAAGTCATAAAACAAAATTTTTTTACTGATTGGATTTACTACTATGACCATTCAGTGCTGCTTAAGTATAATAATATATCACACTATCAGGACAATTATAAAATAAACAAAAACTAATTTATACAGAGTTAATGATGTTTTAATCTTTAATGTAAGACACAAAGAAGCAAGTGCCCCTTTTGTCTTGTGCCTCCAAATGAATTCATTGCCTAGAGAACCTCACGTGACTTTGCTTGACATCTTTTTTCATGTCGACACCTTGGTGACTGACATGGTCGGGGTTGATGAACTTAATCTTGTCCTGGAGGCCATAGGGGGAGGATCTAAATGTGGTACATGTGCCTGAAATTCCAAAACCAATATATTAAAATGTAATCAAAGTTTCAAACAGCTAACTGTTTAATCACCATTGAACAAATAGCTCATAAAAAAGTTGGCAAAGCTTGTACTTCCTATCTCCTTGTTCAATACATCAAAAACAAGCTATTGGCTTACAACAACCTCTTGGTCTTCTTGTTCAAAGAGCTCACTCAAATTTGATGTATATAAAAGAGTTTGAAGACAATATCTCGCTAGTTAACTCCTGGAGGGACTTCTTGGCAAATTGACCAATGGGCTACTAAACTCACTACGTACCACACCACCGGGCGGCTTGCTTGAATTCCAAGTCTTTCTCCGTCGCCAACCAACTTGACCTCGTCGTCACTTGCAAGATAAGACAAAAAAAGGACTTTACTAAACAGGCATTCAAGCCTTCTCATGTTGAGCATGGAAGACTTCTTCCAATATTGATCATTAGGGGTGGAATGCTTACTCTTCTTGGACCAATTGGGGATCTTGAAAGTGGGAGGCTTAAACTGATCAATTTGGGCTTGGATTGATCAATGGGGACTTAGACCAATCAATTGGGGGCTCGGATTGATCAATGGGGGCTTAAACTGATTGGGGAACTTGGACTGATTAAGGGTTTGGACTTACTGGTGGGTAACTTCTTTTGAGCGGTTGACTTCCTTTGAGTGGGGTCTTTAATACTCTATGTATACGACAAAGCCACACAACAAGGCCATCTATAGTCCCTCCCACTATATCGATATCTTTGGTGGGCACATGGAGCAGATGTTGGTGTTGATTTTTACCTTCATCTACTTAAGAAAGATAGGCTTGTTATGAAGCATGTTATCCTCTATGCATTTAAACGTGTGGCTTGTTGCAAGTGTACGGTGTAGAAGGCTATCAGCAAAGCACTCAACATCCACTAAACCTTTAAGCATATCATAGGGGGATATATAGCTGCCTCCAGTACTTGGGCTGCCACTTTTCCTTGATGCTTCATAGTATGCTTCTTGATCAACTCTTGTGTGAGAAACCATATTTGTTCCTACATTTCATCACATTGTTTATGAAGCTTTTCATACTTTTTGTGGAGAAAACATAAAAGGAGGAGAATGAGGCAGTGGTGGAGAAACCATATTTGTCCTATATTTCATCACACAGTTTTTGAAGCTTTTCACAATTTTTGAGGAGGAAGTATAAGAGGAGGAGAATGAGGCAGTGGTGGAGAAGGAGGGTGATGATGATAAGGAGGAGGGTGAATGGGAAGAGTTATCTAGCGTCTGACCATGATGAGAGAGAGAAAGATGAGGTTACGAAAAGGTGTTGTTTAGACAAGTATTATGAACAAAATGAATACTTTGTTCTTAAGTATTTAACTTTAAGAGAATTAGTATTTAGTGTCAGACTGAACGAGCTAAGGTATTAAAAATGTGCTTTTTAGATTTATAGTTTACATTGTGGTTGCTTAATTTTGAATTGTCGTTTATACTTACTATCAATTGACATAATTGTTATATGTGTTTTTGTTGCTGTAAGGTTGAAAGAAAAATCATTTGTAAGTGTTACATGAAGGTTATTTTAAACGAACCGTCACTTTTGTTATTAAATAAATTACGGTTATTAAGTACAATCATTATTTTTGTGTTTTCACCAATTCCGCCTTACAATAAACGGTGAGCATGATTAACTATTAATTTTAAACGTTATGTATCTTTTTGTGACTTCCGTTTTGACATACATCACATTTATTAATTATAACTTTTTATAGATACCTAAATCTTTAGCAGTACAAGTAGTACATAATTACACACACACACATAAGGAGGGTGACATGTTGTGATCATTTGGCTGTTGAAACGTCAAAGGAAGAGGAAAAGGGTAGTTGAGGAATACAAATTAGATTGGGGATCCATCTCTCAAATTTGACTCGAGCAGTATTTTAATTCAAAGGCAGGAGGGAAAATCTTCTCTAAAAGATGTTAGTTAAGACCGTGCCATGCTATATTTGTCTATTTGTGTCTTTGTAAAGAGCATATGTGTGTGCGTGTGTAGGAAAATGATGTCAACTTTGATTACGTGAAAAATTTGTAAACTTTGTGCTTGAGTGATTTGACCCAGTAATTATATTTTTGTTTTTCTTTCCCCTTGTAGTTGTACCAAGATTGAAAGGTTTTTTTTTTAATAAGTACATGTGTTTTTTTTATTAAATGCAATCATATTTCAGCTATTGTCTCCCACTATAAATTTGATCATCTCTTCTTTCTCTTCTATTGAGAATTCAAATATTGGTTTTTTATATTGTGAAGAACTAATCCAAATCGTAAGATAAAATCTCCATTGGTAGACTGGAATAATTTCACACAACATCTTATCAATCCAACCCAATTACTGTAAAATATTTGTTTATTTAATATCATTTTTTTATTTGTATTTTTTTAAATTGCTCCTCAAATCCAAAATATAGTTTCAATATACCAATTTACGTTTATTAAAAAAAATTAAAATTAGTTAAAAACAATAATAAGTAAAACATTTACATTTTTAAAAAATATATCAGTATTTATAAAAAAAATAAGTGAGAGAGATAATAAATAAAAAAATAGATGAAATAAAATATATGAGAAAAAGGTAATGAGAGAGAGAGAGAGAGAGAGAGTGTGTGTGTGTGTGTGTATGGCAAAATTGAAAAAAAAATATATTAAATGATCATACAAAATTAAATTATAGCTTATAAAAAATCCTTACCCCTTCACAAATCTAAAACTTATATTTTGAATGGAAAGAGTATAATATTTTCATTGCCATGTCAATGTTAATTGTCTTACATAAAATTTGCTCCTCTCATGTTTCACGAAAGAGAAATAGATATAAAATATAAATTAATGGTTACATAAAATCGTTATATTTATGACCGATCATATGAATAATGTAATTTGTTGGCCGTTTCTGTTATTTTCTAAATTTATAGTCTTTCTACACACATTTTATTAGATTAAGTAAAAAAAAATATTATTTCTTGAATTTTTATATTCCATTTTAGAATTATTCAAATGGGTATAAAATAATTACTCTCTTTACCATAGAAGCTAAATAACTATTTTATAGAAATTAAAAAAAAATAACAAAACTAAGAATTTGTAAAAATGTGTGTTAAATATTCTAAATTATCCTATTTAATCGTTTCAATTGGAACTACCCTTTTGATGAAAATCTCCTACCGTGCAAATAAAAGAGGTAATTTGAAAAAGAAATTATAAATTCATGAGATAAAAGGATTAAGATATTATATTTAGGACCAAATTAAAACCACTAATTAGTATCTGTATTCATTATTCAAGATATGGGTGAATACACACACACACATTTCCATATACATGCACGATATAAATATCTATTTTTATATAGCTATTTGAAATTTGGAACAATGTCGAGCAAAATTTAACTAACTCCTCCAACATGTTTTTTTTTTTTAATTTACAAAAATCCAATTCTTAATCAAAGGTGAATAAGCTTCGAGAAGGTTGTTTCCATAATTGCACAAATACCACTATTGCGTGCCCAGGAAAAATATCTAAATTTTGTGGTCACAAGGCATCAAATAAATGTTTCATACGCAACTCATAATTTGCCAAGGTTATATATATATATATATATATATATATCGTAGAATGGAAGCATGATAGTGACGGATTGCAGAAGGAAGATCCAAGGTTATTGAATAGAGGGTAAAAGTAAAAGTCCCATGGATGGGAGGGTGAAATTTGAAGAAGGAATAACCCATGGGCCGAACAAGGTCAAGGTTCTGGTTATCTTTGGGTTAGATCTAAACAAGGAATAACTTATGGTCTGATTATGTTGGTCCATACCAAATATTGTTTAGATCAGGCCAACTAGCTTGGAGAGGCCCAAAATGTGCTATATGTTGCCTCCCTGAATAAAATGCCTACCAATCTCTGAGATGTGTAAGGTAGAGGTTGAGGATATTTTGCACATCTTGCATGACTGTGGTTATACTAAGAGTTTGTGATTGGCTTTAATCAAACCAAGGTATGTACACTCATTCTTTTCTTTAGATTTGAGGAAATGATTGAGTTTTAACCTCAATAATAAGGTTGGTCATAAATAGGACGGTTATTGGAGTTTGTTTTTCGGAGTAGCTATACAGAAACTTTGGGAATGAAGGAACCATTGTATTTTTTATTGTAATTTTGTTAAACCTGGAGATCTGGGTTTGGTGATTTCTTCACTATGGACTAGATTTGTTTCCTTGGTTGATGGTATCGACAAGCGGGATCAACAAATCAATGACATGATGTTGAGATGGGAAACACCTCCCCATGGTTGGCTAAAACTGAATGTGGATGGGGCAAGAACTTCACACTCCTCTAAGATTGGATGTGGTGGTGTAATTCGGGATTATTTGGGCAATGAGGTCATAGGATTTACCATATTGATTGGGGATTGCCAATCCAATTCTGCTAAAGAATGGGAGGTGGTTAAAGGAATGCAATTCGCTTGAGATTTGGGTTTTAAGAAAATTATCTTAGAATCTAATGCCGATAGTATTATTAATTTGATTTTAGACCAGTCTTGTAATTCTTGTAGCAACCTAATCTTGAAAGCTAGAGAGTTGAGAGTTTTAGACTAGCAGGTGGATATGAGTCATTTCTAGTGAGTTCAACAGTATAGCGGATGCTCTTGCAAAGAGAGACATTTCTAAATTTGATATACTTGATGAGTGTCCTAGCTAGGTACTTAAGGTCATGTGTGTGATCATGAGGGTATAAGATTAAAATCCCCTGTTACATAACTTATTTCTTTGTAATGTGGGCTTCTAGCCATCCTTTATAGCCAAAAAAAAAAAAAAACTTTGTTGTTGAATGCCATAACTCATATTAACCATAAATGCAGTCCAATTACTCCTTGGTATAAGACATATTTACTAAATTTCATTATATTAAGTTAGATAAATCAATTAATATAATTTATATTTTTTAAAATATCATAATCATCTTCCTTAATTTCATCATTTCCTTTCCTTTTTGATTATTGTTGAATGAGCATCAATACGGACAAATTAGAAAAAAAAAATTGACAAATATGAGAAATAGTTCTTATATTTAGGACCAATATTAACTATCTAAATATGTCTTCGATTAATAAATAAAGATATTTTCTATTTACTAGAAAATATGCATATTTTTCATAAAGATATTTAATTAAGAAATTAAATTGGAAATTTGAGTTATTGAGAAATAAATTATTATGCAATAATAAGAAATAATTTCTATTGAATTATTTTGTTTCATTATCCATGAATTGAATATAAACAATGAAAGCTAAAAAGCACTATTGTATAGAATATGTTTTTGAAATATCAAACTACATATTTTTTATTTTTTGAATGCTGTATTTTTCAATTTTATCGTGATTTTGCGGACATGGAAGTCTACCCTGCCCAGTCCAACACTACTTAGGCTTTTACCGGGTAAGGCAAGGTTGGGCAACGGTCATGCCCTGCTAGCATTACCTATGAACACCCTAACTACCATATTTTGAAAAGAGAAAAGAAGTAATTCAAATAGGTAGAATTCTTTAGGAAAAAGACAAGAAAATATTTTGAATATGTAAAATCCAAAATCAAGTTTGTTATCAAGAGTTGATAAGGAAATGAAAAATACTTATTAAACAATTTTCAACTCATTTTCCTGGAAATACCTTATTTGAAATTTTATAATTTTAAAATTATTTTTTTGTCTTTTTCCCGAATTCTTTTGCGAGTGAGACCATGCATCCCTCTCTAAGTAAAAATTGTGTAATTCACCCCAATTCATACCCTTATAATCCTTCATGTATGATAGAATTAACTAACTTTAGTACATTAAGTATATTAAGTGAATTAGTTAATTAATATGATACTCCTTTCCGTTGTTAATGTAAGAGTCGATTGACTTTTTTAATAGAAATAAAAGAGGCTAAATAAAGTATTTATTCATATAATAATATGATGTATATTATTGTAACATCCCAATTTCCAAAAGCGGAATAAATTTTTCATCATTTAAAATCATTTCAAATCATCGCAGTAGAGCATTTGAGCAGAAGAGTAACTGATACTTATATTTCAAAATGTCATAAGTTTGTCTGGATACAATAACGGTATAGTAACCACGTGGCTCAAAAGTGAAGTAAATAACAAAAGGAAGGTTTCCGCCGGAACGTCAAAATGAAATCTTTAGCCGGGTCTCTAAGCGTGCTGATTTCCCCTCTCCTCCGTCCTTGGTTCTCCTAACCCTGATGCTATGTTAAGAGCTGAGGTCCCATGCATACGGATCCCAGGTAACGGTTAACCTCATGCTTACATACACAAAATGTGGATGACATATACCACAACATCAACAACATATACAAACAATCCATCACAATCAATGCATATGTATCGCTCCCAGCATGCAACCATATCGCTCCCAGCATATAGACATATCGCTCCCAGCATTCAGACATATCGCTCCCAGCATATGGACATATCGCCCCCAACATTACAGATACCCTCTAACCTTTATATGCATTTCACAGTATAAATACTCTATACATACAACACACATATCACATATATGCATAACATAAACATCAGAGTTAGTGTTACAGTACACGAACGTACCTTCGTTAATGACTTTCGGTACGTTTCGACAGAAAGCGATCACAGATATCCTATAAGGGTAATATCATCTCTATTAATTCAAAAATATTATTTCAAGAGATATTTTGGCTATATAAGACCATTTTACCCCTGGTGGATTTATTATTTACAATTCTGCCCTTACATTTATTTAAAAACGCAGTGCAGTATTTTCTGGGCAGATTTTTCGATAACTTTGAAAAATTATAACTAATTCTAAAAAAATCATTTTGAGGTGCTGTAAAATTCCTCATGACCCTTGGCATGTCTATTTTCAAGGAAAAATATTCCCAGAACCTAGAACATCATGAATCATTCCCAGTTTTAAATTTTCTCAACGTTGCCCAGATTTTATTCCAACAAAAATGGCTTAACTTCAAAAATTCATATCTCCTTGACCAGAGATCAAAATGTTACATATTTTATATATTTTGAAAGCCCTACATGTCTACTTTATTTCTGGAAAATTTCATGATTTTATAACTTCATTTGCTTCATAAAATCATAGGATCTTTTTCGCTGCCTGATAAGGACTTAAAAACCGAAAATTCTGCAACTCTTATGAATTTAATCTAAGGACTCCCAAACATTATTTCCTATCATGTTTTTACCTCTTCAAGAATTTTTCAATGCAATGAGGCCTAAAAACAAGTATAGGAATTCATTCTCTAATTTTCTAGATTAAACTAACATTTATACTAAGAACTTATAAAAACTAAAGACTAGAAATTTAAATGCTAGAACTTACCTCTTGAAGACTCTTGAACTCCTCCCTCCTTCTTGCTTCACTCTCCTCTTAAACTCTCCAATCTTTGGTATGAGTTTGGTGTGAAGAATGAAGAGAGGAGAGCTCTCTATTTATAGGCAATCCTTGGTTAACTTCCTAGCAACTTTCATTCTATTTTAACCCTTAGATTAAACTTAACTAGGAAGTTTAAATCTAGCCCTTACACCTCCTACAAAAATGCCACCTCCCCCCTTTTCTAGATTCATTTTTTCTCTTTCCTCCACTACACACACACACAACACTTAGGCACGCACACACTCACAACATACACATGTGCTCTTGTGATGTCATCTTGATGACATAATCAAGGCTTAGGTGTCATTGTTGACTTTTCAACACTAATTAGCAATTCTTAATTATCATGTTAATCAAGTGTTTACATGCTCCTTAATTATATTTTGTCATTAGCTAACTCAATTATATGAAGATTTAGACTTAATTTCTTGAGATATTATTTCATTCTCTTTGGCTTAATTATTTTTAAATATAATTAGTCCTCTTTTAATTTGTCTCTAATCATCTTGAAGAATTATGCAACTAATCTCAATTAGTGCAAGCTTATTTTGTTAAGGATAATTTTAATTCACTTAATATACCTCTTAATTATGCTAAATTAATTAACAACACTCTTTATGCCAACCTTGACCCTTCATTGGTCATTAATATCAAATTAGGAGTTTCATATAATTAACTTTGGATATCCCCTTTTATTCATGTTTAAACAATCAACAATTAATTACTTATTTAATCACCTACTAATTATTGACAATTTTCTTAATTAGGATTAATTATTTTCTCACAACTATTTTACTGAAATTGATAATTTATGCATTATGCAAAATATTAAAAACCATGAGGCAATTTATGTTCCCCAAAATGATATTTAATTTTGCCTCATTATTTCCCAAAGAAAATAATCTCATAAATTACCTAAATTAGAGACAACATACTTTCTAATTTTTAATAAATATTTAGTTGCATCTTAGGATTTTATTATAATTTTCTCAGGGTATTTTATGACCCACAAATATTTCAGGGACCTATTTGTAAATTATCTAATGTTTTAGGGCCCTTTTCGCACATTGCTTAATCTTAGGAGAAATTGTCCTAATAATAAGGTAAATTTAATACAAGGTGTTTGAGACCTCATATTCACCTATTTTCAATAGATATTATTTACTAAATTATGATATTTATCCTAAGTAGAATTTTTTTTAGGGTATTACAATTATTCGATAATATACCGGTTTAGAAATCAAACTTGTTAGTTTAGAGAAAAACAATAAATATAAATAATTTAATGTAACTTAACTGACTTCATTTAACATCTAAAAAAAAGTCTTTTATATTTGGCAGTAGAAGTAATATACTTTTTTCTAAAACATTATAATCATCTACTTTAATTTCTTTTTCACTTATCATATTTGACTCTTGTTGAGAAAACATCCATAAGATTAATTATAATAGAGGGAGAAGCCACAAATTTAAACTTCTCACCCACCGCCGTGGGGGGAAAAGCATTTGGTCAATCCCCATTTTTATGCTTCAACTTGGCTCTTCCTTCCCCAATGCCCATATCATAGGACAAAATGCAGATCCAAACAAAGTCTTAAAAGTCGGTCAAGAGAAAACTAAAGTTGGATCAGGACATGTGGCTAAATAGTAAATATACTGAGAGATTGAAACGAGAAGGGATATTGTAATGGAGTGAGTATATATTATAACGTGGATCTCGAGAAGTGCGTTGATAAATGATATAATATGCAAGAATCTTATTTGCATTGAATAGAAGATTGCGTTCAGATTGATCAGAGGATCTACTATATATGTCCTACGTAAAATGGAATTGGTCAGAAATAATAATAATAATATCTTCTCTTTCCCACAATACTCATAACTGAATTGTGGAGCTCCCCATTACCAAAAGGCTAGGCCCCTCACTAATCGTCTGGTCACTTTGTCCCACAATATATATGGACCCAATACCCTCTCCAATTATTATTCTCTTCCTTCCTCCTTTGAAACCATTCATTTCTCAACTACCAAATGGTCACCACGTTGGCATTTCTTATTCTTGAAATATACCAGTCTCCTTGGTAGATTTGGGTTCAAACCCAATTTAAGAATGGGCTATTTTGGAGAGACATGTGTTCATAAAGAGAAATATCTCTTATAATTTAATAATTATGTCTATTCTCTTGCAATGATATGTTTAAGTGTTACACTTATTCTTATGTAGGATGTGTTGATGTGGGATATTTGGAGTAAATGATTTGAATAATAACGCATAGAATACTGTTCTCCTCCCTCTAAAAGCATTTTCTTATATAAATGCTGTATTCTTTACCTCTCTTTTGTATATTTGCTGTATAATATAATTAGAGTTGGTGTTTCAATTTTATGTGAGTACTTTAGTGAGTCAATCGGATTTCAGTACGTCTGAAATTCTTACATTTATAAATAATTACCTCTAGTGGATATAAGATTCTCTTTAATGAAAAAACTGAATTATAAAGGATATTTTTTAATGTGGAGATAACATATGAATATGAATAATGTGATATATATGAGATTTTGTATAATATATATAACCCATCATCATACACGAAATTTATAACAAACTAATCTTGCATAACCTTTATAAATTATAGATAGTCTAATTCATTTCTCCAAACTCTATATAATATCTCTGTGCCTTCCTTTATCTCGTAGTCAAGAGCTCAAATAGTAAATTAATAACTTAAAAAATGTTTTTATTTTAGTTTAATTATCTACATTTATGCAATGAAAAAAGAGTGACACAAAAAATTTGGCTAATCTAAAATTCACAGAGTCTCCATATTTAATTAGAAAAGAATATGTTCGTGAGTGTTGTATGCAGCCGCGAACGTAAAAATTATAGATTGTTGCGTCTTGTTAATTTCAACTGTCTAATAAAGACACTAATATACCGCCACATAATAAGAAATCATGCACGTTAAATACATTAAATAGATGATGATCCTCATTATAAGTCACTTGATATAGTATTAATTAAAAATTTTCAATATCGACTGTATTCAAAATCATTAGCTATGAATGATGTGTGGGTTATGAGTTATGACAAAAAAAAAAAGAAGAAGAAGAAGAAGAAGAAGAAGAAGAAGAAGAAGAAGAAGAAGAAGAAGAAGCTGTCTTTAATATAAAATAGGAAGAAGACAAGAAAATACTACTTGAACATTAAAATTCAAAATAAGTAATTTTCTACTAAAATGAGTAGTTAATTGTTATATTATTGTATTCAATGACAAAATTGATTTAAGATTTTAAAGTTCAGATAGTATTTTCTTACCTTTTTTTTTCCATATAAAATTGCAAATATTTTTTGTTGCCATTTTCTCACCCCTGTTTTTTGTCAAAGACATTTTCTCTGGTTCTGATTCTTTCTATTTGGTCGCATTGACTGATTGATTGCTATGAAAAACAAAAAATAGGTTATATTTTCCATGACATTAATTAACTGCATTGTAAAGACAAGTTTATAAAAACTTTTCATCTTAGATTTGATTGTCTCGCCTGGAATGGAAGAAAGTTTGACCCAATAATGACGAAGAAAATTTCCTCTAGTCGTTGTAAAGTTGCCTCGTAAGGCTTCTGACCAGTGAAGAAGATGTTTGATGGATTTACTGCTAATTACTGTAATGGACCACCTCAAAAGTAATCATACACATTATTTATGCTCTGTGAGAAAATTTTCAGATATATATTGGTTCGTCATTGCATGAATCTTTGGCCCCTTCCTTTAAAAAAAAAAAAGAAGCATGTCACAAATTAATTTCCTTAGGACACCGACCAACCAGAGCTTCAAGGTGGTCCCTCAATCACCTGATTAATTAGGCTACATCTTCTCTTTTCCTTCCACACCCATTTCAGGTGTGAATGCTGGTGTGTGGACAAGATATTATGCTTGGCCACTAAAATTGTTCTTCAATGATCATAATGTAAGAAAAAAATGAAAACAAGTTGATATGTGATCAGATATTAAGAAAAATAAGATCTCTCTCATTTCTTTCTTTCTTTCTTTTTTGGTAGCTTTTGTTCATATGACATTATAGATAATCAACTTTTTCTTTTCAACGCCTGATGGGGACAACTCTTTTTAAAGTGTTTTTTATAGATGGAATCAAATTTGAGATCTTATTCTTAAGTGACCACAAACCTTTCATTAGAACTAAGATATTTTTAACAAATTTTTTTAAAATAAAATTCTGAAATTCAAATGTATATATATAATGTAAAATCTAAATTGTTCAAATTTAATTTCGTGCAGGGCAGTAGAAAAATTGGATCTCTATATTCTTGATTACATTTTTTAATCGAAAAGATGAAACAATGTGTTAAGAAAATATTTATCTTTCCATGATAATTTAAGTGCATTCTTTTATCTAAATTTGCTGGGAAGATCTAATTAGTTGAAGTGGAAGAGTGCAAAACTATAATTAGGACTAATACAATTTAGTGTTTTCCTTTTCTGATCTAAAGTGTTTTTTTTCTTTTTCTAGAAAGCAATGGGTGCTGCCTCTTTTAATTTAATTTTTTGAATTTTAATATAATAAATAATTTTTTAATTCAAATAGATTATATTGTTTAAAGCCGCGACAAATATATTACTCCCTTTAGTCATTATTGTAAGATATCAACTAACAAGTGTATTTAATTTTTTTTATGAGGAATTTGTTTGTTTCCAATGAGCATTAGATATTTTTTTCCATGTATGTCCATAATTAATAATTATGGGGAGTGAGAGTACTAATTAATACAATATTAGAGTTTAGTATAATTAGCAGGAATAATATTGAAAATTACTTAAATTTTAGAACAAATTTAATGACTTTTACTGTTTTTATTGATGCGTGAGAATTGGTAATAAAGAACAAAAAAATCTTGATGTTAATATATAAATCCAAATATATATTAAATATAGTTAACCAACACAAGTATGAAAACAAATTAATGTTCGAGAAATGAATATGCATATATGACTGTCGTAATTTTTTAGGGGAGAACTTAAAATTGTATGTTCATTAATTTTGAAGATGCAGGTTATGTACAAATCTGGAAAACAATATCGTGCTAAAGGAAAAGCACTGAATTTCAATCTTTAAAATAATCATTCAAAAAGATAAATGTCTGGACAATTTCAATGACAAATTGACATAATTAACAAAAAAGTACTTATTTTCTTTTAAAAGAAAATGATAAGAAAATGAGATTATATCATTCTTCTTATCCATATTATAAGTAGAGTTGGGAATCCGGGTTGGCCGTTGAAGTGACAGGGCCTAAAAGGGTCAGCCCTTTTAGACTTGGGGTAAGAAAAACATTTGTTTTCCATAACTCAACCTAAGAGCACCAGGGCTAAAGCCGGAAGTTAAAGTTAGTTTTCCATATTTTAATTATTTTTCCTTCATCTTTTCTAATGAAATATAATTAGTAAATTACAACATTTAAAATTCTAATTTATCAAATAAATATTGTTAACATAAATGTTTAAACAACAAGCATCATGTAATAAATAAATACAGTTACTAGCTCATTATCAGAAGTAAACTATTTCCACAAATAACTTACACAAAATTATAAAGAAATTTACCACTAAGCAACATGAGCATGGGGACTATCATTTTCATCTTCTTCGCTAATATTATTAATTTCAAAAACATTTGATTGTAATTTACTTTGAGTAGTAGGCTCGCCTTCATGGATTGAGAGCTAGAGTAGCCTACCGAGAGTTGAGAATTTGAGATTGAAAGTCTAAGAACAATCAATTGATTCGACTCACCCTTAGTCGCCTCGGGGTCGAATCACTATTTACCACGAATTAAATGCAATACAGTGCAATTAATTCGGGATCGTTCTCTTAATCAAGGAGCCAAATTTAATTTGTATTTCCTAAGATAAACTAAGTGATATAAACATGGTTAGAAATTTGGGGTTCTTAAATAAGTTTTTCTCTAATTAAAATGCATAGGAAAAATAAAGAAACTATTCCTATATTTTTTTGGTCTTTTTGGAGATAAGGAAAAATACTTTGGATAGAAATAAGATTAAATGGTTAATGCTCTTGGTAATGAAGAAATGACTATTCTTGCTCTTAAAAGATTATGGGAGTTAAAATTCATTAAGTCTTAAGAAAAAAACCTCAAGATACCACTTGAGTCCAATATTCCCAATTAATAGTAGCTCCTATAACCATAGCTAACTACTATCCCTTGAGAAATTGTTTGAGCCCACTTAATGCGTAATTGAAATTGAAATTATGCAACATGAGACTTCTAAATTTGAGTACTAAACAGTCCCTTAAAAGGGTACAAATCAACCACATTAATTAGACAATACCACGCTAATCAACATAGCTTCATTGAAACCACAAAGAAATTCATTCACATCTAAAAATCACACTACGAAATCGAATCTCAACTACAAATATCAAACTAACAGAGATAATTACCATTAATCTCAGTTCCAGAATCATATATCAAAATTTAGCAATTCAAATATATAATCCTAGACTAATAGTAAGATAGATAAAACTCCCCTAATGTAGTCCAATGAGCTCAAGAACAAGTCTTCATCACCAAGAACAGAGAAATTCAGCCACTCATGGTAAAAAAATCACTCGCTGGAATCTGGAAAATGCTCGCCGGAAAATTCAAGAAGGTCGTCGGAATCTGCATAAGCTTCGCCGGAAAATTCCAGAACTCGCCGGAATCTGGGATTTTCTTTCTTTCTTCAGTTCAGTCCGACGGTGGAGCCTGGTAAAGTGAATGAAGAAGAAGAAGATGGTTTCTCTCCTTCCTCTCCGTCCTCCCTCCGGTTTCTGCGTTTTTTTCTTCGTTTTTCTCCTTCGTTCTCTTTGGTTCTTTTCGTTCTTTCCAAACTCCAGCCACTAGCTAAAACTCACGGCCAGCCTCCCCTGGTCGCTTCGTTTTTTTCTTTCTTCATTCTTTTCGTTCCCAGCTTCGCCGCCACTCCCCCCAACTCTCTTCCTGAACTCTCGTCGCCAACCTCTCATGTCCAGCTCCCCCCTTTCTACAAAAAAACAGCCCTAATTAATTGGTTCCTGGTCAAAACGCAAGTTTTGACCAGGGACCAATTTGCAAAGTTAAAAAGTTTCAGAGAGGGACTAAAGTGTGAAATTTTGAAACATGTTTGGGGTAAAACTGACATCTCCGAAAATACTGGGTCATTTTATGTAATTTTTCTCTGTCTTCAAAAATATTAATTTTGACCCAAAGAACATTTTTTCCAAATTCTTCCATTTTATTCTAAAATTCCTATAATGAAAGATTAAGCACAATAGCATCAAAAATCTAAGAAATCATTTGTATGAATAATTAACAAATATTGACCATTTTACCCCTAATTTCACTTAATTCAATACAAATGTCCTTAACTCAAATTAATGCTTAATCATGCAATAGTGTCTCAAGAAAATGCATTAAGAACCCCAATTTAATCATAAAATATCATGTGGAAATATGGTTCAATCATCAATCTATAGGCAAGTAGCGACTAAGTAGTGAAAGTGAAAGTCTGAGACTTGAGATGTAATACCCTAATTTTTATAATACATTTAAATATATATAATACCTATTGAAAATAGGTGAATATGAGGTCTCAAACACCTTGTATTGAATTTATTAGGACAATGTCTCCTAAGAATAAATAATTTACAAATAGGTCCCTAAAATATTTATGGGTTATAAAATACCCTGAGAAAATTATGATAAATCCTAAAAGGCAACTAAATATTTATTAAAAATTAGAGAGTATGTTGTCTCTAATTTAGGTAATTTATGGGATTATTTTCCTTGGAAAATAATAAGGCAAAATTAAATATCATTTTGGGGAACATAAATTGCCCCATGATTTTTAATATTTTGCATAATGCATAAATTATCAATTTCAGTAAAATAGTTGTGAGATAATAATTATTACTAATTAAGAAAATTGTCAAAAATTAGTAAGTGATTAATTAGATAATTAATGGCTAATTGTTTAGACATAAATAAAGAGAGAGAGAAGGTGGAGATATTTGTGAGTTGTGAGTATGTGTGAGTTGTGAGTGTGTGTGTACCTAAGTGTTGTGCATGTGTGTGTGTGTAGTAAAAAAAAAAGAGAGAAAAAGAAAAAAAAGAGAGAGATAATTACAAATGGATATTTGATTATAATAATAATATAATTAAGACATATGTTGAATTAGAAATAATATAATAATCAGGAGAAGAAATGGACAGGAAAAACGAGAACGGCTAGAAATAAAATCCTACATAGAAAACAGTGAACTAGGTTATTGGAGTCAGAGCATATTACGGACAAGTGAAATTTTATCCCGAGATAGCCGGTCTCCGAATTCATTTCTGTAACCGAAAGAGCAATTTGGAGATCCGGATAGGAAGATATTTTGAAGAAATTAAGCAGATAATCAAAATAGGAGCTCTTAGAAAGTCAGACCGTTGTAGCAATACGGGCATAAGTAGGGAAAAACCAGAGCATATTATTGGTCAGTGGATTTTTATCCAGAAGCTAGTACCGGCCAAAATTGTTTCTGGAATCGGACACGAAAACCGAGGATTTTCAGTTGATAACGGAATGTCCCTAACAGGATCAGAAATCCAGTTAAAATATGACATTTGAAAGAGGAAGTAAAAAGCTTCAGCATGTCATTCTCAGAATTTTGAGATTTTACGGAATTACTCGAACCGGACACCGAACCAGGATTTCATCTGATAAAGCAAGATGACACAGGCAAGATGAGGTCATCATCCTTTGTCTCTTTATGGATGATGAGGTCGGCCTAATAGGTGTATGGCCAAGATCATTCCACCTAGCAAAAGTGCGATCCAACGGTCAGAATTCGACCAGACAAAGTTCAGCGAAATTACGAAAATGCCATCCAACTTTTCTATAAATACCTCTCCATTCTTCACCATTTTCACACCAAGCTCTCTTGAGCATTTCGAAAATTTGAGAGAGGAAGAAGGAGGAGGAGTCCGGGGAATTTCGCAGCAAAGCTCTGAGTAAGTCTTCGGTCCCTAGTCTTTAGTTCGGTAGTTCTTTCAGTAGCTATAGTAAAAGTGTTAGGATAGTCTTACTTTTTCAAGATAATTTAGATATCATGTTTTTAGAGTAAATATGATAATTATCTTAGAAAAATGTTATAGAAAAGATTATAGCAAAAATTTTGGAAGTAAAAAGTCGGAACAGCGAAGCTCTGGCGAAATTCCGCCAAAAAGGATAACTAGGGGCAAAATGGTAATTTGTACCAAAAAAATGCCTGTTATGGTCTTAGACATTCATACTGGTGATGTTATCCTTATAGGATATCCAGAATCACGAACCACTGTTTCCGCTGTTTCCGCCGTCACCGCTGTCGAGCCGCTGTCAAACGTACCGTAAATTTGACGGAAGTACTAAAAGTCGTCAACGGAGGTACGGACGCGTATTGTAACCTTAACACTTATGCTGCTTATATACATATATGTGATAGACATGCTAGATACTGAAACTCTGTTTAGGGTTGTCAGTTATCTTACAGCTTACTACGGATTATAGTCATGATAATGCCGTTTGGGTTTGCCTAGCGCTGAGGACACGATAGGCCTTCGTGGCACTGGATATGTGCAACCATTATGTGGGGCTTTACATATTGCTTTGTGCTTATGTTCTGCCATTATTTGATCATACATCTGCTGTGTGCTTATGTAGTGATATTCTGCTGTATGTGATTTTGTTAACGCTGTTATCAATATACTGTTTTATTTGAGCATAAGGTTAACCGTTACTTGAGATCCAATTGGTAATTGGATCTCAGCTGTAGCTTCAGGGTCGGGAATACCGAGAGAGTGACGGTAAAGGCTGGTGGACGGTATGGAGGGGCTGAAGAAGTTTATCAGTTATATTTGTATATATACTGTTAAAAACTTTCTTCTTTTGGGATGACTGTATATTGAAATTACACACTGGTTATGTACTTTGAATTCAGTTACTCTGCTTATGAAAAAAATGCTTTACTCTGATCACCGGGTTTTAAAAAAAAAAAAAAAATTCCCCATTATTTTTATTGCTTTAAAAGTGGGATGTTACATGAGAGAGTAGTGAGAGTTGAACCTTAAAAAATGATGATTGAATTTTTAAGTTTCATGCGACAACTAGACATTTCATTTAGTTGCTCTCTGTCAAGTCTCAAATAGCCCAAAATTAAGCAATTGAACTGGAAAAAAAATAACAAGGCTAGCTCATGGCTCTGCTGGGCCAGACTTTTTAGGCCTGACTTCATTTAGAGGCTCTAATTTACAAGCCCAACCCTTGAAGAGCTAGGGCTTAAACTGGCTCACCCTAATTTCCCAACTCTAAATTATAAGTCACTCTTTTTTTATATTATAATCTAAAATCCGGTTCAAGTGTTGTGATTATCCCCAACCAAAGTGTCCCCTGTACACAAACTTAAGACCCAAAGAAATGTAAAGAGGCCTTATATAGTTAGACCAGCTCTCTATGGTAGCATAAGTCACCTTTAATTATCTCTTATATGTGCATGTTTGCCATTCCATTTCAAAAGCTCCTCATCATAGATATTAGATTTTATGATTTATACACATAAATCAAGACAAAATTCCTCTCACATACTTACCTCGTATTCTGTAAACTCCAATTGAAAATTTACAACTATGGGGCACCACAAATCATCAAAGAGAGGCCATTGGCTTATTAACTTTGTCTGTTTTTTTTTTTCTCCAACTTTGTCTATATTTAATACCCCCTCCATCCTTAACATAAAACTTATCTAACTTGATTAGATTAAGTATACTAGTTAAATTAGTTAATATGATATTTTTTATTTTCTAAAATACCTAATCATTTTCCTTAATTTCCTACATTCCTCTCTCATTTGATTATTGTTGAGGGAATATCAATAAGATAAGAGTAAATTAAAAAAAAAAAGATTGACTGGGAAATATGCCTTATATTTAAGACTAAACTCAACTACCTAATTAGGTCCTATTAGTATAATTAAACACTACATTAGACCTTAAAGCTTCCCCTAATAAATTGTAATAGGGATAATATTTGAAAAAATGCATTAATCACCCGTCGAGTGACTTATATTACGCCTAAGATTTTTCCCCCCTGGAAGATGCCTTGAATTTGGAACCGTAGGGAGTTCATATATTTTCCGAATGCAGTGGAAATATTGAAGCAGCTGATTTTGCACCCTATTCTCGAACATGCCATCTTTTAAGGAATCATTATCAACATGTGTCTAGATCTATAAGAGGAGTGTTTGATTCAAATACATGTCACGGATCTGAATCTAAAAAGCCAGAGGTAAAATCAAACAAGGAGATAAATCTAAAGGAAGATCCAAACTCACAAAGCCACTTTCTCTCTCACTCTCTCTCAGCTTGCAAGCACAAATGCACATCAAATGAAAAGGACTATGTGTAGGTAATCTGTGAGATAGGAACTTCCAAATAATAAAACAAACATCCTTAGATTTCAAAAACCCTCACAATAGATTACTGATTGCAACCCTTCCTTGACGCAAGTCTCAGTCCTTCGGATAGAATTTTTACACCCACCAGCCATTTATGGTGGACCATACAATATGCCCCTTCCCTTTCTTTAAACACTATAATATGCCCTGTGAACCCTCACGATTATGTCCTGGTTTCTTTCTGGTATAAATGAAATGCCTTCCCTTTCATATTTTAGGGAAACCTTTAATGCTCAAAGTTGTGTTCAGTACATTTGATTGCCATTCCTTGTGGGTAAAGTTTTTCTGCCATTTTGTTTACTTTTTTTTCATGTGCTTCGTATTGTCATGATGATGATGAGAATTCCATGGAGAGTTTTGACCTCCAATTAAGGAGGGAATAGTTATCTTACCTCTCAACAACAAATTAAAATCCTATTATGATTTAAATATTTGATGCCTTCTTACCTTTTTTAGGAGTATTTAATATACTGCATTTAACTTCTTTAATTTGAACTCAAAGGACTCAAACGATGGATTGGTGGTCCAGATTAATCCACATTGAGCCAGATAGGACTAAAAGGACAGCAAAGTTCTACTACCAAGAATTTAATATTGTTGCATTCTCAGATTTCAAACTCAAAATTTCTAATTAATCTAGATTTATCCCTTAATTACGAGTTAAACCAAGTGTTTGGTGATTGCCTTGTTGTTACTTTAGCTTTAGGGCAAAGTACCTAGAGGCTAGAGAGGCTTAAGTGGTAGAAGAGGATTCGTGAAAATAATTAATGGGAAGGCAATGTCTGTCCTTCTCATCAGTTCTTTCAATAATTAATTAAGTAATTATTAATAATAATTCGTAGCCCTTGGTTCTGCAAAGACCCAGCCTAAGAAATTAAGCTATTCATAGTTTATTTTAAAGTCACGAGAGCCACACTGTGCGTTTGTTCAATATATCAGTGAGAGGAGGAGAGGAGAGAGAGAGAATGGCAGAGGGAACTGATAAAAGCTCTCTTTTTCTTCCTACCATCACTCAAATCTTATTATAATCTCTATATTGCAGTCTTGAACTGAAAGTCTTGCAAATTTATTTTTGTAGAACCTTTAGTTTTCACCTTCTTCCCAATCTTTAAAGAGTGTTTAATTCGCCTAATACACATTTCTTTTGTCGGTACCATGTAGGTCTTCCCCCGCTACTCCCCCTCCACACACACACACTCGCACTGATTCTTATTACCTTATCTTCTAGCTTCGGTATAATTATATCTGCCTATTTTCTTCCTCTTTAATAGCTCTATACAAATCTCTCTTTCTCTCATGCTTTTGATTGACTGTATATTTGCCTCCAGGAGACCAGAAGAGAACCCGTTAGACCTCAACAATTTGCCTGATGACTACTCTAGGGATGGTAAACAAGTCCCTGAAGACGCTTCCTCTGGTAATAATCCATTACTCATCTCAAACTAACAATAATTTGTGACCTGATCTCACAATAATTGATCTAAACGGAATTTTTACCTGTGCAATTTAGTTCTTACTTTCTAGTTTTAGTTTTCTACGTACCTTTCCTTTCTGCTCTCTTTGTCATCTTTGATCTTACCTCGCACTGTTTAATTTCTTCGTCCCTCTTCTGTAAGAAATATATTTTTTCCCTTACAAAAAAGAAAAATATTAATTTGTGTACGAGTGTAGGGGGTGGGTGTTTAAGAATTAATTTATTAAAGAGTTTAGGGATATGGGTGCGTGTTGAAATTTTTGCTTTAATTGGGTGGGTGTTTGGTTGAAGCAGGTTGCAGGAAAAAGAAAAGCGGTGGGAAGAAGGGAAAAGAAGAGTGTGGTAAGGTCTACGAGTGTAGGTTTTGTTCCATCAAGTTCTGCAAATCTCAGGCTCTTGGAGGTCACATGAACCGTCACCGCCAAGGCTAGTCTCTCTCTCTGAGCATAGAATGTTGAAACTCTTTGAATTAAAGAGTCAGGCACTAACGGCCTGAAAGCTTACATAACTACTTTCTATAACCATAGTGATCTTTGTTGTGTTTGTTGGATTTCACTGCAGAAAGGGAAACGGAGACCCTTAACCATGCTCGTCAGCTCGTCTTCCGTAACAATCATTCCATAGCGGCCCCTCATCACTTAGGGTATATATATATATATATGTGCATAATACATTCTCAGAGATTACTATATTCGCGAACCAAATTAAAGCTCATGAATTTTTTCTTTCTTAATCAATCTCCTTCTTTTTGTATTATTTATAGGTGTTGCCAACAACCAGTAGTGACAGGAGGGAGCTACACCAACGTAGGAGATCCAACGATGTCTCTGAGATTTCCCACATACTTGTCTCCTTCAACACCACCACCATCATCATCTTCTTCACACTATAATAACAACACCTCTCGTCACTACCACTCAGTGAGCCATTACTATGTGGGTCATGCTCTTCACAATAATCACACCTATGTGGGAAGCACTAGTAGTACCGGCCGCCGCGAGTCTGGTTACACCTGCATCGGAGCACTGGTGGGCCATGGGTTCGGTGGTGGTGGAGACGACGGGTCACTGCAGTACAATCATGGCTATAATCCTTCAGTGATCAATCGGTTTCAAGATGGACTCTGATATATATGGAAGGCGAGGAGGGTTGTTTTTTTTCTCCTTTTTTCTGCTTTTTATGTTTTGGAAGCTAGTAAGCATGATTTAAAATGTTTAAATTTGAAATTCATGAGTTGTAGTATTATATTGTTGGGATGATCATCAAATATATGTTTAATTAAAATGTGTTGGAATGATGAAGACAGCAAATAGAGACAAAGTGTGATAACGAAACTTAGCTTGACGTAGGAAATTGGGTAGGGGGAGAGAATTAACAAGGGAAGCTGACAGATGGGGCAACGGGGTTAATGGAGAGGGAAGAGAGAAGAACAGCTTTTGAGGTCATCAGCTTAAAACAAAAGAGTACAGTGTGGCCTTTAATTTGTATTCAGTTGGTTTTGTACTATTCACTGTGCTCAAAAAGCCTAACTAGTGTCAGCTGCTTCTACATATTACAACTAGTTGGATTTCAACTAAGTTCTTCTCTCGTCGAGTTCCTTTTAATTAACCGAGTTCGCTCTATATAGTTACGTTATATACTATCTCCGATGCTAATTATAAGATTTAGTTAATTTTTTTAGGACATTAAGAAGTTTAAATAAGTTATTTAATCATTTTTTATATGGTGTATTCTTAATTTCATATAATTGACTTTACTGATTTTCAGTTTTAGAGAAAACCTTAATTTGAGCATATTATCCAGCAAAACTATCTTATGGTGGTAGGTTCCTTCGTAATCTTTGATCAATCTCTACTTGTGTTACATGAGGAGGATCTTAATTGGTGAGGGAAGTTACCATTAGATGCTCTATTAGTAATGCATGTAATCTAGTTTTAAGTTTTAAAAAAAGTAGTTTGAATTTTTTAACGATAGCGTTTTGGAGCAAAATTCTATAGAAATGTTATCTTGAAAGTAAATTAAGTATGTTTTAATTATGCTATATTAAAGTTGTAATATCCTTAGTTTCTTCTGATTTTTCCATTTGTGAGTTGTAGGGGGAAGTAGAGTTGACTCTTATCTGTAGTCTATGATTTAACCTATTTTAAATTTAGTCTAACCTATTTAGTAGTTTCTAACCTTATTTAATTGCTTCTTTGGGTCCGTATTATAAAGTACCAACTAACAAGTGTATTAATCATTTTTATAAGGCACTTGCTTGTTTTCAAAGAGTATTAATTTTTTTTTTATGTATGCTCATAATTAATAAAGGTAGCGAGTAAGAATAATAATTAATATGATATTAGAGTTAAGTGTAATTAGTAAGGGTAATATTGGACATTACTGAAATTTTACAACAAATTTAATGACTTTAACTATTTGTACTGGTTTGTGAGAATTGTCAGTTTGTGTTTTATAATAATGACCAAATGGAGTATTCCCTCTGGTTCTTTTTATAAGGCACCAACTACCATTTCTCGCAAACTAAGGAATGAAAGTTAAATCATTAAATTAGTCTAAAGTTGATGAATGTTTCCAACTTTACCTTTACTTTAATGATGTAGATTTAAAGGATTTTGTTAAAATAAAGGCATAATGGGAAAATAGTAATAAATAAGTTAGTTAAAAATAGTTGGTGTCTTATAATAAAGATTAAAAATTATTGGTAGTTGGTGTCATATAATAAATATAAGAGAAAATAGTTAAATGGGTCACATCTATTTTCATAAGACCTAACCTACAAACCGACATGATGAGCATATTTGTCTTCTTCTTCTTCTTTTTTTTTAATTTGCAGTGTTATATATAATATAATTTAAATCAAATTTACACACAAACGCAACCCTTTCATTCATCAATTGTTCCCCTCTGTCTCTCTCTCTTATCTTTAATCACTTAAGACTGTATGCTCCATTTGATACATAATGTAAGCTTTTAAATATGTTTGAAGGGCTGTACCATAGAGGCATAGTCTTTCAAGCCTATTTAAAGAGTCATACTTTAAGCTTGCCTTTAAAAAGGTTTTAGGCCATGCCAAGCCTTTTAAATGCTCAAGTTTGAACCTTAAAAAAACCTATATACAGGCTAATGCTCAGGTTTTAGTTTAAAGTCAAGCTTAGTATTTGTTTGGTGGTGCCTATCATGAATATGTTCATTCAAGCCGAGACAACTCCTCTCACTCACTTAACTCTTACACCTTAAATCACGATTGAAAATTACTTTTGGAAGCTTTTCACATACTTGTCTTAATTGTAACATCCCGTTTTCATAAACGTTTCCATATAGAGCTGAGAGTTGAAAATATTTTTCAAAAACAAAGAGTAACTAAATAACATTGTATGTAATGTATTTAACTGAACATTTACTAATACAATAATCCATGTGTATAATACTCCTAATATAAATATCCAAAAAGATAATGCCTCCACAGGGTCCTTACGCCAGCTTCTTACCCTTGTCCTCATTCCTGACTCCCTGGGATCCTGAAGCTATGGCAGAGGCTGAGGTTCAATACCTATTGAACCTCAGGTAACGGTTAACCTCATACTTATGTAAACAGTATATGACAGTTATCACAGATATAAAACATAATCATGATCTCAACATAATAACATGTAAGGTAATAACATAACACAGCCACTGCAATATGTATGTTACCCCAGTCTGCACATAACTAGTGCCACGATGGCCTATCGTGTCCTCAGCGCTAGGAAAACTCAACGGTGTTATCAAGACTATAACCCGTATTCATTTCAACATATCATGAGCAACTTTCAAAACAGAGTTTCAACATGTGAACATAACTATCATATATAAGCATACCATAAGCATAAGAGTTAAGGTTACAATACACGTTCGTACCTGAGTTTCGGTACGTTCTGTTGATCAGAAAAACGGTCTCTGATATCCTATAAGGGTAATATTGTCTCAATTAATTCGTAAACAATATTTCATGAGACACCTTGGCCACAAATGACAGTTTTACCCTTAGTGGACTTATTTTCAATTATTTCCTCACAATTTTCGGAAAAACGCTGGTGCAGAATTTTTGGGCAGAATTTCACTTAACTTTGAAAAATCATAACTAATTCCAGAAAAATCGAAATGAGAATCCGTAAAATTTCCCGGAATCCTTGAGATCTATACTTTCAAGGAAAAATACTGGAATTTACCCAGAACTCATGGATAATTCCCAGTTTCCAGATTTCAAACCGCTGCCCAGATTTTCGCCCAGAAAACATAGCTTAACTTCTGAGATTTTTATCTTTTCGCACATAGCTTCAAATGACACAAACTTTATATATTTGGAAAGCCCTAGATGTCTAATTTCACCATGAATTTTCTCAGAATTTTAGAACATCATCTTCTTCATAAAATACTAACGTTTTTGCTACTGACTCCAGAAAACACTAATCGATGAAATTTCGTCAGAGCTTCGCTATTTTGATCATAATCTTCCAAAAATTTTGCTATAACTTCTTCTTCATCAAATTTTCGAAATAAGGACAGTGGAGGGCATAAAAACATGAAATTAAAACTAAAATTGGAAGATTGATGATCAAAACAACATTTCTAGCATTTCTACCTCATAAACTAAGAACTTAAACTTAAAAGCTAAAAACTCTCTTACCTCTTGAAGAACACTTGCTACCTACTTCTAGAAGCTCCTCACTCTCTCCCTTTCTCTCTTTAATTTTGAACTAGCTTGAGGAATTGGTGGGGAAAAATGTGAAGGGAAGAGCTCCTATTTATAGTGGAAGAGGATGACATTTTTGTAGTTTTGCCCTTAGCTTCTTAACCATTGGATCTTACTTGGTGAAGAGGAAATGATCTTGCCCCTCCACGTTATACAAACCGTCCTCCCCCTCCCCTCTTCTATAAATTCTTTTGCTTTGTCCCCAAGAAAATCTACTTCCTTCCCAAGTTGTCTTAATTTCTCCCAAATGCTAATTTAGTTGGGTGTAAGTTGGTGTTTAAATTCAAAATTCAATTTCACTTCTAAGATCCTAATTTTATGATTAGATTTATGATGATTTTTAATTCTCGAAACACTTAGGTATGAATCTTAAAAGTAACCGAAAATAACTTTGGGAATAGCCAAGTTGAAGCTCATAATTCACTGATCTCAAATATGTACTTATCTTTACTACCTAGTTTCAAGATATCAAGTTATGATTTAATTCTTATGGTTTTTCATCTAATTTCATCTAATTAAATATTAACTTAGCCCCCAAATTTTTCCTAATCTTCTTCTACACACTTTTTGACTTATTATTTCTTCCCTTTTTCTTATGGAATCCGTCCCCCTCCCCCTTAATTTTAATTATTCCATTATGTTTTAATGTTCTCACACCTTTAAGAAAGAAATTCTCTCATTGGTCCACTTAGATTTAGGATTTAAGGTTAATATAATTTAATTCTTCCATCTATTGGTATAATTTATTCACCATTAAATAAGAATTTCTTGTCCCATAGAAATAAATTAGGAATAATTAGTTAAATCCTAATGTTTAATCTCTAATATAGGGTTTCATATGGTACCAAGCTAATTTAATTTTTAGGCTCTTAAATTTTATGGAAAAATTACCTCTAAATGTAAATAAATACAATACCAAAATTTGAGACCCCATATTCACCTATTTAAAATAGGTATTATTTATGAGAATATAATATTTAAGATAAACATTTTTTTTTCCGGGTATTACATTAATAATACACCGATAATAAGGATTGATAAATTAATTTTGAAGGCTTTCATCGCTATTCAAAACAAGCCTTATTTGACTCTGGAGCTTAGAGTAGTTTAGCCTATTTTAACCACTAGTAGAGTGTTAGGATGTATTTGATAGAGTAAGAAATTTTTGGAAAGAATGAAGGATAAATGAAGATGTAATGGAATCTCTGGCCCAAAATTTAAATTATTTTTTATAGTGAATTTTTGCTGAATTTAACATTAGAGATACTATTTTATTTATTTTATTCTTTTTTGCGTGACATATTTTATTTTAATGTTGGATAGAGCGCTATAATACATGACCAAAAATCAAAAGTTTCAAGTCACCATATGGAGCCAGTTCAAGTGGTAAAATTTCGACCAGAAAAAAAGGTTCAAGTGGTAAAAGGAGGGGTATGCAAATAAAAGTTAATTGTTTCAACCTTTTATATAACAACTCGTCTTTGACCCAATATATATATATATATATAGACACACACACACAACTCGTCGCTATGATGGGTATTCCTCACGCTAGCTTATTGTTGTCATGTAAGTGTTTTACCTTTGTCGTCAACACTTTTTTTTGCTCAAGTCGTCAACACTTATTTTCTAAAATTTTGATAGTTCTCAAAACTACCATTTGTGCTTTTTTTAAAGCTACTTCTTCTATTTTCAAACAAATATCCCTTGTACTTTTCAAATGAAAATTTCATATAGCTAGTATAATATAGCTTTAAAATCTCCAAAAATCAACTAATAACTTCAGAGAATAAAAATAATAATTCTAAAAAACATCAATAATAATTCATTCAATCTTAAAATTAAAGTTCAATTTTTAAAATATTTAATTATAATATATTAGCATAAATTATAATATTTCAATTTTTAAATGTTTTTGGACTTGGGGATGAGTTACTAAGATGTTTGTGTTTCCATTTAAAAAAGATCGACCAAGTGGGACAAAAGAAGATGAATAAAAAAGACAGTAAGTGGTCAATTTTTTGGGCGATGATGAACACTGATCCCCAGTAAAACTACCTTCTTCCATATCAGATGTCATATTCTATCCACAGAGAATCCAATCAATTACATTTCCTCTCCATTTCTTACGTTTAAGAATATATCTCATTATTCATTTATTTCCTACACTTTCTCAACTTCAACCCCAACGGATTTATAATTAATTACTTCCCTGATATTTATCTTTCTGTTGTCAGCTAGAAAGCTCTGAACGATTTTCAAAAGTAGTAAAAGTAAAACTTCCTTAATTACCAAATTTTAATAAACCAGAAAAAAAAAAAGCCCGGCTAACTAGTTTTATGACTTGGTATTTTGTGGTTCACGTTACACCAACAGATCGATTGGTATCTCTCTCTCTCTCTCCCCTTCTTCCCTGACTTATGAGAATTTAATGCCTCTCGGGATCAGAGAGAGAGAGAGAGAGAACATTGATGTGGTGTTTGATCTCTGCGATATAAGCATAGTGCCAGAAATACACTAAAAAAGTTGCATGAAATATTGCATTCTGAACCTTGACCATAAGAAAAGGAGAACAGTAAAACTCATCATTAGTACTCCGCGCAATAAGGCCATTGTTATACTCTCTTGAATGGCTCTATCATGAACTGATGACTGAGTTTTAATGACGGTGTTAATTAATACATTTCAATGACAGTGTTTTTTTTGAACAATAATGAAAGTGTTAATTAAATTGGATTCTCTGTCATACCAATGGATTAGCTGTCACACATGTATACAGGAAAGTAACAAAACCTGAGAGAACTAGCTAGGCCAAAAAGAATTGAAGTCAATCAAGGAAACCTGAGAGAACGTGCTAATCAATTAAAGTCATTAGTTATTATCTGCCCACAGTAACGCTGAATAAACCTGTGATATTTATGTGGTTAATGCCATATTATAATTCCTAACTAAATATGTCAATTTTTGGAAACCTAATTGTGCCAAGTCCTGAAGTAGGTAGTCTGCGCGAATTAAAGTGAATTAATTGACACATGCAAAAACTGACTGGAGAAGATAAAAATATGCCAAAACAAATGAAGAAAGGCTTTATCTCGATATATGAAATGAAATATATTGATGGTTGAGCCAAAGCACTTTAACTTGTGCAAGCCTCAATAGTAACCCTCGGTGAAGAAGGAGAGGCAGCAATAAAAAAAGGTAAAATAAAATGAATTATAATAACTAAACTTTTGCTACCATGTTAAAACCTGAATTATAATTATAAAAACGCAAAGGTGGACCATGTTAAAACCCTAGCCAAAAATAGAAAAAAGCGGAAAAAGAAAAACGCGAGCCCTGTCATGGAGTTTCACTGCATGAACACACTCACTTCTAATTACTAGACACAGTGTTAAGTTGTCGGAAACCTCCATCCAGAAATTCCTACGGACCTAGGACAGCCTTGCATGCTTGAAATTTGGAACTCTCTTAAATAATTTAAGGTCAATATCCTGCACTTTCATTCAACTTGAACAGTTGCAAACCTTAGTTTTCTGGTCCAAAGGGTGTACCACTTTGAACACTGAACAGTAGTATAGTGTGGCTAAATTAAAGAACACTTTTTCCAAGATTATAGAGCAGTACTCATTTCAAACAGTTTGTTTGTATAATTATCTTCCCACGGGTTCTTCCAACTCATCTGTCTTCTAGGAATACAACAATTTCATATTTAACTCAACTTATAAGGCTGCTACTTACCTTAGCTAGGACTCATTTTCAACAGTGTTCTTAGTACACCAAAAAGAACACACTTACTTTTTGTCATGATTTATATTGTGTTATACTAGCTTTGGTTATTAAGATTAGAGCCAGTGGACTAATTTTGATAGATTAAATAAATTAATTATGTTAGTTATTTATAATAAATATAGGTTGATTTTCCTAGTTAAGATATCATCTTTCATCGTAACTATCTTTTGAAAAAAGTTATAAATTTGGGAAACAAAGAGGATTAATATCTTACATTTTGGATCAAATCCAATACATTTAGGATCAAATTCAACCTTAAATTAAAGTAGCTAGCTCTTATATTAAAGGGTAGAGGTAATACAATTTATGAGATTATTGATTATTATTTTCTCAAAATTTAGCTGGCTAGAATGAGAGGGCTTTTCGGTAACCTACATTATTCCTTAATGATATCATATTTTTTTGGGTAGAAATCTTTAATGATATTTAATTAAATTATATTCTTTTTTTTTTGTTTAAAATTTTGTACATGTCAATATGTTTAGGAAGCAATTATTCAAAATCGTATTTTCATAGGTAATTCCATTCCTCAATTTTAAAACATGTTAATTGGTTCGTGGAATTATTTTGTGTAGTACGCAGGAATGAGGTTGGAATTCGTAGGAAACTTGAAATAAAGTTTTTCTTCTTATTTCTAGGTGTTTGAAGAGCAATCAATTAAACACACAAGTAGATTACGAGTTATTTTTTAATCGAAAAGGGTCATGTCATAAAATACTAGTTAATAATCTTTTTTTAAAAAAAATGAAAACAATCAAAAAAGCTAGTAGTAGTGATTCTTTTAAAACTTATTTCTCTCACATTTCAACATCTCTTAACTAAAAAGCATATTTGGTATTATACCAGTCGATAAAGACAAAGTAAACCCAGCCATTAATTTAATTTTGAGTGTCGTTACATAGTGTACGTACGCGATATTGGAGTTTTTTTTTTCCCTCGAAATATTGGAGTTCAGTAGTACTATCATTTATCTTTAAATTTTTTTTTATGTCGACATAAATTACATGTACGTACTAGGCGGAGAATATGAAAATAACATTTTTTGATATTTTTTTTTAAAAAGTAAAGAATACCAAAAAAGACTTTAACCTTAATATTCAGAAATTAGGAAGAGAACTGAAAGTGTGATATGAAATGTTAGAACGAAATTACCATTTATGCCTAAGAAACCTGCTTCCCAAGAGAAAAACAAAAGCTGCATAAGAAAAAGAGGGACAAAGGAAGCAGATCAGAACCGACCAATGGAAACAACTCCGTGTTAAAACGAAATTCAAGACAAGATAACGACCATTCATGTTTGAAACATAAAATCAATATTGTGGGCTAGCTTCTTTATTTTCTTTTTCTTTTGGTGTGTGTATGCAAGAGACTAGAGATCGATAGATAGATGAATCACGCGTTAGAGAGAGAAAAGAAATAATTATACCAATCCTTGTTCGTGCCTCTCGTTCACTCTCCCTCTTATGGATACTTATCATCCCCACCAAATTTTCTTTATTGGTCTTGTTCACTTCTGTTCTGTCCTTCCCCACTTCTTTCTGCTAACCCTACGTTACATCTTTGTCACACACAAGCACAAACTCTCTCTCTACACACACACACGTATACCCGATCACGGTGAATAATAAATGTACGGCTAGCTAGAGAGGCTCTCTCTCACGCAGAACTGTTTTCTGAAGTTTCATGCATAGGTACTGTTTCTTTTGAGTGTTTTGCATGAGAGAGGGATGAAGGGTCTTTGAGAAGCGTGATTATGAGAGAGAGAGAGGGGTGTGAATAAATAATACGAAGGTCAGTAGTATTATTAATGAGTGTCTCTGAGAAAATCTCTGCATGTAAAATTTTATTATATATATATCATGGATGTGGATGTGTAATATACTAATAAATAGAGCTAGCGGGGCTAGGGCAATATATAGGGGTCTCTGATTTTGTGTGTGAGAGAGACGTATATGTAAAGCTATAAGCTTATAGGGTGTCTTAGGGTTTCAGCTTATTAAGCCTCTCTCTCTCTCTCTCTCTCTGGCTTTTTTCTTTTTCCTTCTAGCTTGTGTGGTCACTAGGGTTTTTAGAGTGTCTCTGAGGAGTGTCCCGGAATGCCAACAAGAATGTTTGGTTTCTTCTGACTACATTTTTGTGTCTTGTGTGTGCCTCTCTCTGCTCACACACATCACCAAAGCCATCTCTCCTGTCTCTTTTAATTTCCTTCTCTTGAAACCAATCATGCCGCCCTCTGCTTCTGCTTTTTTCATACTTTGTCTTTCTTGCATTCTTTGTTTTTTTGGTTGGGTGAAATAAGAATTTGGATCTTGATTTTAGTAAGGAAACAACACAAAGAAAAAGTCTCTTGTTTTTTTTACTATTGTTCCTCTAAAGAAGATCATTAATGTTAATGAAATTAGTTCAGCCTTCTTTGATTGCCGAGATATTGTAATAAATTGTTCTATATACTTGAACTCTCACAACCATCTTAGTTGCTGGGGTGCAGACTATATATGATATATCGAGCATTTCTTAACAAAATTAATGATAAAATAATCATCACTAATTGTTCATCTCGCCACACAAAAAAAATGGCGCTCCAATGGGATTGCACGAGTGCCCTAATTTAGGACTGCATCCATGGACTAACGAGTTTGAGGTTTATAATGTGTCTTCTTCTAATATGTACCTTTACAATGTTCTAACTCCTCCCAATTATTTTTTATTTTTTTATCATTATAAAATTTTAGATAAAATGAGTGACATTTTTTTTCTTACCACAATGAAATGATACATTTTAAATTTTTTTTAGAGAAAATAAATTAAAGATGCGTTATTATGGAGTATTGTTCTTTTAAAAATTGTAAGAAAAATGATAAAATGCACCATCTAATCGCCATAAAAATATCACAATGTCACTATCTTATGTAGAACCCAAATTATCAAAAGGAAAAAGAAAAAATATTTGAGAAGTTGAAGGATTACAAAAGATATTAGAAAGCATTAGAGAGAGGCTCATTAGAGGCCTAAAGTCCTTCTTGAAACATTGTGCTACCATGTTTGATATACCACTTGATTCTATTTTTTAAGTCCAATTTACCTAATTCTCATTTACTAAAAAAAATTAGTTAATATATTAAATACATCTTAAATTAATACATTTTCGCAATTTTACCTTGACTAAAATAAAAAATGAGTAGAAGTATGATTGATTAGGTAATTAGTAAAATGGTAAAGCTTGATCAAATGAGAATGTGATCATGATTGCATGATGTAGGGTAAGGTGTCCTCTGGTAGGGTAGGCTTTAAGGTTTGATTGGACTCTCTCACTTATTAGTGAAGGCTAAGCCAACTGTTGCTACCGGGCCTATATTCTCATGGCTTTATTATTAGGTTTAGTTCTTAATACATATTTGGGGCTGCTAGATTAGACCACACAGCCAACCTAGGAGCTACCTATTACGTACTCCACCTCTGTGGAATGAAAGAAAAAAGAAAGTTTATTTATTTAGTACTAGCTTAATATATTTTTCGCCATCTTCTCCTCTAATTATTCTTCACTTTTGTCATAAATATAAGATATAGTTAATTTTTTTTAGAGAGATTGAAAATTAAATAAGTTATTTAATCATATAATAAGTTGTGTATTTTTAGATTATATATTAATTTATAATTTAGACAAAATAGTTAGGAGAAAAAATAACAAATATAAATATTTTAAAATAATTTAGTTAACTTTTATAATATTTCTAAAATGTCAACTTTATCTTGTATTTAAGACCTAAAAAGTATCACCTGGGCCTATTTATAAGTCTGTTTTGACTAAATCTCACATATTAATAAAATGTAGTTAACTCAATAATTATGAGCCTAAATTTTCAACTTTGCCCTTATTTATGATTGAGTATTTTTTAACCTATTCTTCTCTCTCTACCTTTATGGGTATAGTTAATATGGCTAAAATTATCACAATCTCATTTATTACATGAAACTAGACTTATAAATAGGATTAGAGTGGTATATATATTTTATGATTGATGTGTGTGTGTGTGTAGCTTAGCTTACTGCGTCTAGAGATGAGTCGCGAAAACGCAGGGTGGAAGCTGTACTTAGAAGAAAATTATATAAGAGAAACAAATTACTAAAGTCCAACAAACGACTAAGTTTCATGTAATGTGCACGATAAAACAAGTCTAGTAATTTTTTGAGTTGATCGATTTTTTTGGGGTTGCGTTTAAATTTTAATTGTAATTGAACATATATATTTGAATTTAAGTAGCAAGTTGGGATCAAATTCGTGTTCAAGTGAGTTACGATTGAATTACAATGGTGCTGATGCAACAATTAATAGTTAAAACACACACACAAACACATTCTTAACTTCACCGTTTTCCCCTTTCCACTTAATTTTCATTCTTTCTAATCTTTGACCAATTAAATAGCAAGCACAAAGAACACTTATTAAGGCTTTGACGATGCACATACGAAATTTTCTGAATTGGAGAGAAGCCGCAATTGCAAGCAAAAATGGGGAAAGTTTTGGTGCCATTCACCCTATTATAGATTACATGTTTAAAGGTTCATTATTAATAAATAAACATCTTTGCAAATAATCAAGTCTTGAGGTCTGTCTTACTTTTGGTGAGCCCTATGACTCAACTCTTATTATAAACTATTTTTTATTAAAAAAAACACAATTAAAGACCCACTATACTTTTCAGGAAGAGGATCTCATCCTCATCTTTTTTTCTCATCAGCCCATCTGAACCGTTGATTAAGAAGATGAGAGAAATGTTGAAATAATATTGTAATTGATTAGACGGGTATGATTTAGAGATCATGAGAGATAATGAGAAAATGATTATGAGAAAGATTCAACCCTACTTTTCATGTGTTAAATAGAGCATGTATTGTACTTAGAGAGAGAAGATTCATTTTTGCAATTGTATCTTGATTTCTCCCCTTCATTACAACCAAATACCATTATTTAAATTAATAATAAATCTAATTGGATTAACTTTTTTTTTCTCGAGTAATTGGATTAACTTCACCAGATGAATAACTCATACATATATTCATCCCAGTTTCTCTTAATTATCTTTATTCATAAACAATTAAAACTTTGGTTGAGTTGAGTTGAGTCCCAAAGACTCATTAGCTAGAATCAAGATATTCCTCCGGTCCATAATATATGTGACTTCAACTATATCATGTAAAACAAGAAATGACAGTTAATAAGCCATTTAATATATCCTGAAATATAATTTCGTTTCATTTTTACCCTTTCTGAGAAATGTGTTTAATTGTATTGGAAATTTTATTTGAGAGAGGAGGGATATAATGGTGAAAGCAGTTGGAAAGTGTGAGTATTAATCACATGGACAAAACAGAAAAAATGACAATGATTAAACTAGATATGACTTATATTTTGAATCATACTTTCTTTCTTAAAGTGACATTGATTGTGAATCATGCCTGAAGAAATTCTTAAGAATTAGCCAAATGATAAATTTTGGCCTAATTGATAAGTTTTAGCCTAATTGATAAATGTTTGCAATTAACTTATTTATCTATCCATTCATATTTTCTCATAAATATTACAGATGTTTTTCCAAAATATTTGAAATAAAGTTAGAGATATCTAGGTCTTACTCTCTAATGTTTAATTATACAGAATGTATATACTAATTACTATAAATTGATTATCTGCCTTATTACTTCTTCGATATTTGTGCCCTTCCAAAAGATGACTTTCTACGAATAAGAAATTATACATACAGATTTTTTTATTTTTTTTTTGTAGTTACACACACAGTGTCTTTCTTGTTCCTGCATGAAATGAAAATTAATTAATTTGTCAGAAATTATTCTCCTCTATTTCCATAAACTGAAATGGAGAGCTTACATTTCTAAGGACTAAGAAGACATGAAAAAGAGTTGGTTGTACAACAATCTGAACCTACCAAGACAGTGATAAAATATATTCTCTTCGATCCATTTCTCCCAAGAAATTGACCGGAATTTAACGAATTATCTCAAAATCAGGGAATACCAAAACATTATATTTTTTAAAAAAACATTTTAATTAGACTGTTTCTCAATCACAAGCTAACTTCAAACCAACTTTTCAATTTAAATTTGCTCCTGATAGAAGTTATATATGTAGGAGAGAGGATTATTAATTAAGACTGTGTGATGGTGAAAGAAAGTTTCCTGTATTGGTTATTTGAAAGCTTCTGAACTATTTGAAGATGTTGGATGGATTTAATTAATTACTACAGCTTATTCTTGCGTTCTGATATGGACCACCTCAAAAAGTAATCATGTATGCCTATACACTTAAAAGAAACATTTCAGATAGTAGTTGAGGGCGGGGTAGCTAGTCACTGCATGAATATATCTTTCTGGCTCTTCCTTTGAAAATTATTATTAAACGTGTCACAAATTAATTAACCCTTCATAGTACCAACCAACCAACCAACCAACCACAAGTATATAGAGTGGTCCATGAACCACACCTGATTTTAATGCTTATATCTCTTTAATTATGCTTTGTCTCCCCCCCCCCCCCCCTTTTCATATCTTATCTTTCAGGTGTAAATGAGTCAGCTAGCTAGCTAGTCAACAAGTAACAAGCTGATGAAATAACATCTAGAGCTTCATTTTTTTTAGGGAAAAAAAGAAATTTATGCAAGAAATTAACATGTGACTGTTTATTTTCCCTTTTACTTAAGGAATCAGTATTTGAATCCAAAAATCATAGATAACCTCAGAAGACTGTACCCAAAAAGCCGGAGGAAAAATGAAGAATATGATAAAAGGTTTAACAAAAGGCAAGGCCACTCTCTCAAATTGTATGCTCATTAAGTGAAAAGGACTATGTTTATGTAATTTATAAGATATAGTATGTAGGAACTTCCAAAGAATAAAACAACATGCCTTAAATTCAAAACCCTAATAATAGATTCTGATAGCAACCCTTCTTTATGAAAGTCAAGTCCCCTAGATAGGCACATATAGCTAGAATTTCTTAACACCCAACAGGGGGCAATGAAACTATTGTGGACCGTACCACACAAACACGACCCGATAATATCATTAACTGCGCAAAAATGTGTGTGTTCCAACTATGCCTTGTCCTTGGATCTTTCTGGTGTAAACTTGCCATATCTTTCACTCTTAGGGCAAACCTTTAATGCTCCAAGATATCTTCAGTACATTTCATTGCCTTCCCTTGTGGGTAAAGTTATTTAGCCATTGATTTATCACTTTATATATGCATTTGTTTGCTTTATTATTAATTGAATATATTGTTTTTTTTCCCGCTTGTTGCTATATGCTATAGCCCTAGGGCAAAGGACCTAGAGACTGATGAAAGTACTGATAGAGGAGGATTAGTATTACTAATTAATAATAAAGGCAACGTCCTTCTCATTTATTTCTGCCCGACCCTTTAAATTTAAAGTCTCAATTAAACCAACCAGACCACACTAGGAAATATTCAATTAAGTCACTTCTTGCACTCACCCACACCCTGTCTTTTTTTATCTGTTTATAGTCACGAGACCCACCATTGTCAATTTCTTTTTTGTTATTAAAGTTATATATATAATCTTTAGGTTTTCTCTAAGCTAGTTTTTTTGTACTACATCTTAAAAGATACCACTACACTAGGTTAATTAATGCATTAATTAAAAGACATTTAGACTTTTACAAGTATAGTAAAAATTGAACCCATGAGTTGTTACTTGTTCGAGAGACACATCTTTTTATTAGCAACTCAGCTAAATTAAATGTGGGTTTGGTGATTGAATTACATGTGTTCGTGGGTGTGGGGTGAGGGGAAAGAGAAAGAAGAGGGACGTGGCAGAGGAACTGATAGAGAACTTTCAAAGCTCTTTTTCTTCCACCATCACTCAACTGGCCTATATATTGCAGTCTCAAACTGAAAGTTTTTATAAGTTCATAGAAGAAAAGGCTTTAAGTGTTTTGTATGTGTCTTCCTCCTTCTTGAAGAGTTCTTGCGTCCTCTCCTACATTTTGCTCATCTGTCTCCCTCTTTGCCGGTACCATGTAGGTCTTCTTTTTAGTTTATCTTATCTTCCTTTTTCTGCTTTCTTGTATCTGTTTTCACACTTCCATATAACGTTTCAACTTTGTTTAACTTTGGTGTTTCTCAGGAGACCAGAAGAGAACCCATTAGACCTCAACAATTTACCTGATGACTTCCATAGGGATGGCAAGCAAGTCCTCGATGATATCTCCTCATCTGGTAAAGTTTTCTCCTAGCTAACTAGTGATCTCGTGTATCCTATTTTATGAAGAAGAATAAAAACATCAACCTTGACTTGTTTTTTGTCTCACTATATATCACAAAGTGATATGCTCCTAAGACTTGAGGAAACAAAATTTCCATAATAAACTGCAATGCTTTATCATCTCTTGTTCTTCTATCCTTCTTTGCAAAGCTAGTAGTTCCAATAGGAAAGGAAAAAAACAAGGTTTAAAAGTTAAAGTTTTTTCTTAAATTGTAGCGTGAGTGCTTGTTTATTGTCCATGATTTGGGTAGCCAGAAGAAGTAAGTTTTTGAATGAAAGTTTGCTTTAATTGGGTGGGTGTTTGGTTGAAGCAGGTTGCAGGAAAAAGAAAAGCGGCGGGAAGGAGGGAAAGGAAGAGTGTGGCAAGGTCTACGAGTGTAGGTTTTGTTCCCTCAAGTTCTGCAAATCTCAGGCTCTCGGTGGTCACATGAACCGTCACCGCCAAGGCTAGTCTCTCTCTCTTCTTTCTTTATATATATACACGTCTGTGAGTTTTGTGTAGGCCAAAAACTGAGGCACACTAGTTGTTTAATGGTTTGATGGGCTAGAACTAGAAGCGTAGTCATTTCATGCACAGAAATTTCTTTGCTTTATACAGTAAGTTTGATTGATTCGATTTGATATGATTTGATGTGAGTGTATGTGTACGTGTTTTGTTGGATTTCGGCTTGCAGAAAGAGAAACCGAAACACTGAACCAAGCTCGCCAACTCGTCTTCCGTAGTGATCACACCATAGCCGCCCAAGGGGCCCCTCACTTAGGGTATAATAGAAAATTTAGGTTCCCTTCTTAGATTCTTCTTATTATATCTTTCACTGTTCACATCAAGAACAAAGAACCCAACTTCAATTTAAAGATCAAATTTTTCCTTTTCTTTTCCAATATGGTATATCTATTTAGGTGCTGCCAACCAGTAGTAGCGGGAGGCTACGGAGGCGGCAACATGGGAGATCCAACAATGCCTCTGAGGTTTCCAAGGTACTTGTCGGGTTCATCCACAAGCCACATATCTTCACCGCCACCTCCTCCTCCTCCACCGCCACCGCAGCAGTACATGTACACGTCTCCGACGACGTCGTCGCGACCATATCATCAACACCAGCACCACCAAGTGAACGACTACTATGTGGGTCACGTTCTGCACAACTACGCGGGCGAGTCATCGAGCTACACCTGTATCGGGGCACCAGTGGGTCAAGGAGGAGGGTTTATTGGTGGCAAGGACGGGACACTGCAGAATCAGGATGAGGCTTTGAATTGGGGAAGGAGCTATTCAGCGATCAATCGGTTTCAAGATGGCTTCTAACCAGAAAAAAGAAAAAGAATTACGAGTCTTTTTTACTTATTAATTAATTATCATAAAGACAACGAACGGCATCATCATCATCATCCAGCAAGAAGAGAGAGACATAACGAGACAGATCAAGATGGGGTCATATGTATGAATGAGGAGGATATGAAGGAGGTTTTTTTTTTTTTTTGTTTATTGTTGTTGTTATTATTAGGGTACAGTTAGTGTATGACAGCTTTTGAGCTCATGGACAGGGTCAGCTAGTTTGGCTTGGTGCTGTGTTAGTCAATTGTGTTGTGGTGTTGAGTGTGTGTTTGTATTGTGTTTGTTGTGTAGGTGTACTACTGCTCAAACTTTGCAAAAAACTGGAGGAGACTAGACCTGGTGGGACAGCAAATTAGATATGAACTGAAAGTTTCCAAACCCACCCTTTTTTGCTATATTTCTCTTCCTTTGGCTTCCATTAATACTACTTTACTATTTTTTATCTTTATCGTACACATGCTTTAATTAACCTTTTTTCATGACTAAACATTTCTGAGGTTTAATATGCACCTAGTTGTGTAAACATAACAAGGTTCTCATATTTGATCTTTGAGATGCAACTTTTTCAAATTCTTCCTTCACTCATCAATCAGTCTTTTCGGTAGTAAAATTGACATGAGTTTATTAAGTCTGTTATTGCCAAATTAACCTCAGGGATTGTTCATATTTGATTTTTAAACTGATAAAATATGGTAAAGAAAAGAAAAGAAACACTTAAGAAATGCTCGTGCTGGGGGTTCATTATAAGAAGACCAGCCAAGAAATAATGGGGCATTATATATAGTAGTTTACAGATTCATCAATTTTTCAACAATTCTTCTAAATTACCTCTCTAGCTGGCATGATTACCTTATTAATTAACAGTTGCATGAACATTGTTAATTAATTGGGTTATGTTAGCAGGTCAGATAAATGATGTCAGCTTCACATTGAATTGATGAAAAAAGTCTGAAGACATGATTATAGAGAGATTAGAGATTTCATTTTCTATTAACTTTTTGGAAGGAAAACATGGGTATTTGTCTCTGATCCATTGACCTCCAAACATGTAATCTGTTTTAAGAAAGCATTCTGATCTCTTCAATTCCTTTTCATCTAATGATGTAATCATCAAGTATATTAAAATAAAAAATAAAAAATAAAAAAAGAGAAGATGCTTTGCTTGTAGCAGTGAGTGAACACTACAGCAACTCAGTTTCCTTTAATGACACATACGGAAGAATAGAAAGTCACAGAATAAAACTCCTATATCAGAGGGAAAGAAAAAACTCAGTCATCGGTCTGCTCGAGAAGCAACCAAAACCCAGTCGTGGCCCATGTTTAACACCCCCCCCCCCCCCAAAAAAAAAAAAACCGCAACCGCCAAACAAAGAAGAACTTATATGCTCTTACCGAAGATAATCATGTTTAGGGTATTATCGAACACTAAATGCAGGTATCCTTCTAATATGAATTTGAACATTCATTCATTACATTGTGAGGACTAGCCTCTTCCACTCAACATATTATATCTTTTGTTTAAGAGAAAAATTAGACAAGGTTATCCATGTATTGCACTTATTCTTCTATAAATGAATCATATATACTACTGATTATTTTTATACTAATATTACGACTTAATACAAGTTCTGATATGCATAAATATATTGATGGAATTAATGGCCTTTAACAATCCATATACTGCTTAAAGATTTTACGAATTAATAGTATTTCTAAAAATCTATAAAAATAGGTTGTCTTCAGTATTTCTTTTCAAAAAGATACTGATTAATAAAGTATTTTCATTCAAATAATCTGAACCTTTAAAATATATGGAAAATCAGGCTAAACATATATGAAAGGTAATTTTGAAAGGCATCAACAGTAATCATTTTCGTCCCAAAAAAAAATCTTTGATTTTGAGTGACATTTAATTTCTAGCTAAGCTCACTAATTCCCAATAGTATCACTCCTTCCAGTTATTAATATAAGACATATTTAGAGAGTTGATTTTGATCTTAAATATAAAACATGTTTTTCTATATATTTGTTAATTTTTTCTTAATTTACTTCTATTTATGCTCCCTTAACAATAATTAAGGAGGAGGGTAATGAGAGAATTAGGGTAACTGATTAGAATATTTTAGAAAATACATATAATATAAACTAACTTCTTTAATTCAATCTAAGTAAGTAAATATATTTTATATTAATGACTGAATAGAATATTATATTTATTTAGTTCTTTCAGCGTCATTTTTATATTTACAACATTTTAAACATGAAATATATATTACTATAAAGATTGAGAAGATGATATAGTACATCAATCTAAGAAGAATTTTAAAATTTGTGGGGACCAATCTATAATTCTAAGTACTAATAGTGATTAAGTTCAGCGCAAGAGACTAGAAATATTTCATGGGATGCTTCTTCAAGACGAATTAATATCCTTCCGTCCTGAAATGGCTCTTCACAATGTCGGTTTATAATTGAATTAATTAAAGCTCAGGCACTCAATTGTTTAAGCATAAAATATGAGTTCTGATTTAGTCTTCGTTCCATAAGTTTAATAAAGTATGTCTGGCTATAAAAGTGTGCTATATACATGTGGATTTAAAACAAGATTTCGTAATTTTTATGAAAAGCAACAAGTTAGAATAATTCAAAGATTTCGACCAAAAAAAAAAAAGAATAATTCAAAGATTTGTTTTTTGGGTATTCGTTTCTCTTACCTTCTACGAATTGCTACCCTAGAGGGTCAACCCGATCCCTATAAAAGTTTTTCTTTTCCCCTTCAACAGATGAGAGGGGAATTTTTTATATTCTAACTTTATTATAAAGATTAATGAAGTTAAATAAATTATTGTATATGATTAAATTATATATCAATATATAAGTAAGACAAATTAATTTAGAGAAAGAACAATAAATATAAATATTTTAAAGTAATTTGATCAACTTCTTTAATCCCTAAAAAAAGTCAATTGAGTCTTATTTTAAGATCGGAAATAGTATTGTGTAAAAAAAAAACACATAGTTATATAGGGATAAAAAAGAAAAAAGAAAAATTGAATCCTTCCCAACTTTAACGAAATGTAGACCAGTTCGATGATGAGCAAACAAATTAACTGCGCTACCAGTTGTGTATGACTAACGAGAGAAGCAACAAGCCAGTTCTCCAATTTCTCTTTCACTACACAGTTCTTACAGTTCAATTGTTTTGGGGAAAAAAAGACTTCGTGTTGGGTGTTATAGGAAAGGTTTAATTCACTGAATTCGTTTTGTCTTAGTTTGGTTTCGAAACCTTTGTTTTGGCTGTAATACCTAGTTACATTTCGAATATAACCAGGAAGTTGAAGTTCTGTTGTATTCCCAGAAAAATTGGGAATGTTTCTCTTTTGCGTGAGCAACTTAAACTCTGGTTTCCATGTCACGAAAGGCAAAAAATTTTATGATGATGATGATGAATGATCAGTACAAATGTTGAGGTCAGTCCTACAGAATTGAAATGAAAGCAAGTAATTAGTAATTACTACAGTACTCATACATACATACATACAAATATATATATATAAAGAGATAGAGAGAGAGAGAGATTTTGCCGTGTCCTTTTTAAAGCATTGATGTACCTGTATATCATAGGGTTTGTCATTTATAAATATATGAAAAACCCAAGAAAGGCACCTGCATTAGACCAGCATAAAACAATGACCCCACAAATGATTTAGTTACTCTCTATATCTCTAGGCATCTTATACCCAGTCTGAAGTACTCTTGATTCTTTAATGTCTCGCTCTCTCGGGATCAGGAAGAAGTGAGAGAGAGAGAGAGAGAGAATAATAGATCTTTTTGTAGTGAAGCATATATAGGGGCCAGAACTACACTAAAAAAAGTGTCATGTTAGACTGTTGCATATGCTGAACCAAAGAACAAGAAAGAGAGTATATATAGCAGCATCATATATATCACAACGGATAAAAGAATAATGACCCCTCTTACATAAGTGAGAGAACGTTTAAAGCTGCTAATAAATATAGCTTTATGCATTGCACAGTGCTCTTTGTAATTCAATTCCTACTACTTCGTTTTCTTCTTTAATAAGAAAGCCCACCTATTAGCCTATCTATCTTGATCAGGTTCTGAAATGAATACTACTAAAACCAAGAAACAAAACTCTATATATATTTGGTCTTTCAGAAAATGACAAGTATCAATATCAGCTTCCCCCAAAATATTTAAGGATCACTTTATTGCTCAAAATATTTTAGCATGTTTAAACAGTAGTATTCATGTACTAGTAAGTTTTTCACAGTTGTTTTCCCAGTCTAAAATCTCCATGCCCGGCTCTAGTCTCTGTGCCCTAAATATTTCAACATGCCTCTGTGTGTGTGTGTGTGTGTGTCCTTTCACGAAGTCATCAATTGACTGATAGAAACTAACCACATCTCTGTTTCATGTTTATCCATTAATATAAGTAGACCTTATTTTATACATGTTACTAGCAAACTGGCCATTTTATATGTGTGTGTGTGTGTGTGTGTGGGGAGTATATATGTAAGAGTATACACAGTACTGTTTAATGGATTTGATGTACATGTTTTTGTTGTTATGTTTATGTTGCAACGTTGCTGGACCAGATATATATAATATTATCTGTGTATACTTTTGGCCAACTCGGTTGGCTGATCAGAGATTATCTTAAAATTTTGCTTTCTTTGTGGTTGATAAAATATAAATTAGTCAGATTATTGTTAGGCAACAGCAGCTTTTTAAACTAACTGATTGAAAGAATCCTGTTAGTATATTGACACAGCTTTTGCTGAATCTTTGCTTTGAGCTATTGTGATGAAAATCATAGTGGACGGTAGGTATCTATCAATTAGTCTTCTGCAACACCACCCCCACCACCACCATATATATATATATATATATATATATAGACACACACAGCGCAATTCATATTGCAAATTCTTGACCCAAACCCTATAAGAAACGGATCTTAATTTCGCTTTCTTGTTTCCAATGCTATAAGTGTAAATTAATTAAAATATAGGGTTAAAGGTCAATTTTGCCTCGGAAGTCATCATGTAGGAGCAATGTTAACCTAGAAGTCTTCAAATCATAGCAATTTCAATTTAACCGTTATTTAAGTTAAGTTTGACTAAATAAGCTAAGTTAACAAGTTCATGCGTTAACTACGTTAATTTTGTTTTGGGTTAAGATGCAAAGTTTTTTAGGACGTTTTCACTCGGCAGTAATATTGTCCTCGGAAGTTTTCAAATTGTAGCAATTTTACGCAATTGTTATCTAGGTTAAGTTTAACCATTAGTTGATCAAATATACTGATCTGAAAGGTCCACTTCATTTCTTTCCAAGTTAGATTTATAAATAAGGCAAAAATTAAGAAAATGCATCTCATATGAAGAATTGGAGAAAATAAAAAAGGTGAAAGAATCTTGTGCAGTGAAGAGAAAATCGAAGAGGTACTCGCCTATCTCGGCATCGCTAGGTACAGCGAAAGGGTTTTTGGCAGCCCTGTTCTCGACAATCTCTCTCAATGTGTCTTGCATCCATTAATTGAATCTTTTTCTTCATTACTCTTTAACAAACATGAGCTCCTCCTCCATTTGCGACTTCTTCATCATTGTTATGCACAATGTCAGCTTAATATATTTGGTCAATTAATGGTGAAACTTAATTTGAATAACGGTTAGGGTGACATTGCTACAATTTGAAAACTTCCAAGCAACATTGATCATAGTTGACAACTTTCAAGGCAAATTTGTACCTAAGAAATGATGTGGATAACAAGTAAACTTGCCAACTTGGCATATTTAGTCAACTAATGATTAAATTTAGACTAGATAAAGGACCAAGCAAAATTACTACGATTTGGCAACTTCAAAGGTGATACTGCTCCTCAAAAAACTTTCAGGCAATATTGCTTCTACCTGACAACTTCCGAAGTAAAATTGAATCCTAACATTAAGATATATATGAAGATGACAATAAGTGAGGAACTTTAATTTTATCCTATGTCCCTTTTCATATTTCATATTTTGATGGTTATTAAGACCAGTGATGAAATCCCACGTCACAGAGATTCATGCGGTATGAAAGGGGGATGATTCTTCTTGCTTTCCAACTTAATTATTTAAGAGTAAAAGTAAATTTATATCCAGATCAGAATCTTCTTGAAGTTTATTTTACTCACTTTTTGTGGATGAATGAGATTCAGGTTGAAGTTTCTAAAAAGATTTTCTCTCTATAAATTGTACGTAAAATAATCACTTCAAAGTATCTTTCATTTTTCCACTTTACATGTCTATGCCAATTTTATAACCCAAAAAAAAAAAAAATTAGAACAATAAGTTGAGGAAACAAAATAAAAGGAAGGGAAGGAGAAAATACTCATGGCTAACAAGCTTCCCCCTCCTCTTACATAATATCTGAACTATTCCAATCAAATTTTAATTATTCTAATTTAATATTTGAAAAAAAATACTATTAAATTGAGTTGTTAAACTTTAAAATAAATAAACTCTAGACTGTTAATTAATATTTGATTGAAATAACAAAAGTTAATTATCATGGAGAAGAGTGATGCCTCAAATTTCTTTGTGGTAATATATTACTCCCTCCGGTCTTTAATATAAGACATATTTAGGGAATTAATTTTGGTTCTAAATATAAGATATAGTTTTCATATTTGTATATTTTTTCTTAATTTACTTTGATGCTCTCTTAACAATAATGGTGGAGAAGGGGGGAAGGAATTAAAGAAGATTATTATAATGTTTTAGAAAATACAAAGCATATTAAGTGACTTAACCAACTTTCTTAATATAGTCAAATTAAATAAATATGTTTTATATTAATGATTGAAAGTAGTATATACTATCTCTTATCCTTAATATAAGAGCTTGTTAGGGTTATATTTTGTTCTAAATATCATATCCCAATTTATTTTGTCTTCTAAATTTATAATTCATTCTTTGGATTATCTCTGTTAAATACACCATGGAGGGAGGAGAGAAATATAGGAGGGGGAGACAACTCAATAATTCATGTTATTCAATTATAAGACATCTACAAATGAGATGTGTTGCAAGTAATTTATAGTCTCAACTCTAAGCCTAAGAATTAAAAAGAGAACTTTCTATAATCATATAATTAAATGCAAATTAATGATAAAATATAACAACCAATCAATATTAAAATAAAATATTCCCTAATAGTTTTATTAATCATAAAAATCTTTGGTTTCAAGGGAAATTCCATCCAATAATAGTCATGAATGAAATTGTTAATTAATTTAAAATATCAATTAACTCATATTTGTAAAATATAACTAATTAAGTTAACTAATCTTCTTAATCTGCCAAATTGATTAAATAGCTAGTAAAGTATCTTGAAATTAGGGGAAGAAATAATGAAGTATAGGTTGAGGGGACAATAATAGAAGTAGGGTTGGTATAGTAGCCTCAGTCCTAAGTAGACAAAGCAAACCAAACTTACGCCATGTTGCAAAAATTGAAAGTGTTGGACCATAGTGAAACATACCAAAAATAGAAAATAAAGTAAAACATACACACCCACTCTACTTACAAGTCACAAGACTAGCTACATACACTGTCTTCTTCAGTTGTCGGAAACCCTTAAAATAGTATTCACAGACACCAGTAGAGAGAGAGAGAGAGAGAGACATTGCATGAACTTAATTCGGAGCTCATAAATGATTTAAGGTTAATATCCAGCTGCTGGCTTCTGCTATACTACTTTACTTAGGTCGAACTTGAACAGTTTCAACCTTAGTTATGTCCTGTCCCAAAGGTTGAGATTGTACATTCTTGAACAGTATAAGTCACAGTGTGTCACATTTTGCCTTCCAAAGTTGAAACTTGCATGTGTCTTGTCTCATTCAAGTTCCTGGTTGGAACTTGGAACAGCTAGTTCAGCTTCATTCTGTCATTAACTTCCTTAATTCCTCAACATATATATAGAATTATTCATGTGGGGTTTAAGAACGAGTTTACTTCTTAGTTTTTGTACAGTGTTGCTCAAACTTTAAGTTCAACGTAAACATATAAGGTGAAAAAAAAGGAGAGTCCTTTAAGTTCAACAATTTTAACTGGGATGCCTTAACTTTTGCTTCTTCCCTTTTGCCCAATTTGCTCAGAGATTGAGATAAGCCGTTCATGGTTGGTTTATGAGTAAAAGTTTAACGGCTACTTATAAATGAATGGGTTAGGTATAATTAAAAGTGGCGGTAACTTATATTAGGAGAATTACATGTTTTGAATATATATATATATATATATATATATATATATATATATAAAATTAGAGCTAAGATGATTATAAGTTAAAGCTTACAATTTTAAATTTTAAAATTTTAATCCAAGCGTCCACTGAAATGGAGATAATAAGCAATCTTCGGAGAGCTACGTAGATAGATTTCTTAATTAAAAAAGAAGATGAAGAAGGAAGAAATAAATGGTATGATTAAAAAAAAAAAATCGTTAATAGCCTTATAACCTAGTGGCATGATAATTTTTCCGTAGGTGAGAAGTCATGGGCTCAATCCCATCTTTAAACTCATATCGTTAGTGCCTATCCTTCATTTATAAAGTCTAAAACTCTATTAGCACTTCTCAAATTCACTAACAATATTTTTCTTCAAGTTTTTCCCCTTAATCTTTTTCCTTTTGTGTGAATTTTTCCCTTAATCTTTTGTCAATAGAAGCAATCATTTATATACTCATTCTATTCGTATGCGTTATGCGTACATTCAAGAACGATTGTGAATTAGTTTGTTATGATGAGATTTTGCTTGGTTTCAATTTGACGGTATATAATTATAAAGCCAAGGGCTTTGGATTCTATTCTCTATCTTTATGTTCTTAAACAATTCAGTACAATAATCTTTTAGAACAAGTTTAAGAAAAAAAACTGTTTGAATCATTATTTTAAAAACATATTTAAAATAATGAAATGAAGGGTGGAAGAATTTAAAGGTAAAAAGGAGTGGAAGAATAATTTTTATATTTACTTAATTTCCTTTAATTGAAATATGATGGTCTTCCTCTCTTCTCTAATGTAGAACAGAAAATTAACAAAAGATGCTATGATTTTGTTTTTAAGAAAAAAATTATTTTGAAAACAGAACATCAAATATGCACTAAATTTAATTAAAAACACCCTTTTAATTCCTCTTATTCACAATTATAGCAGTACTAATTATTGGTGATAAACTATTATAAGTATTAAGTTGACGCTTTGGGCCATAGGCAACTAGGCATGGGCTTTATGGTTTGATTGGACCGAGTGTATCAGACAAAGCCTATAGTTGGGCCTAAACAGATGGGCACCTGGATCCTCTCCTGCCATTCTCTCTTTGAAAATATCAAATATACACCATCGGGTTTTACCAAAACACACGCATGCGCGCGTGCACGCACCCACCATCGGGATAGGGTCTAACAAAACAAGCTAGGCCAGTCTTAGGCAACATGACAAATTAATGTTCGAATCTCCATTAGGAGAGTTGCTCATACGTAGTGTCTAACAGTGCCTTCAATAAAATTGCCTCTAATGAGAAGATATCCATGCTTAGGGGGGAAAAAAATTCAAATACACAAGCTACCTATTCTTAAGCTATAAACAGTATGTGTATGAGTTGTACTTTTTACAATGCATGGAACCAACATTTAACACTACATTACATATTATCAGCATACAAGAACTAGAAGCCACTATTTGGTGGTATGTCCTATAAAAAAGGAATCACAAATCACTTTCCTACTCCATTTTATATAAGGAGCATAGTTAGGACTAAGGAGGACACTAAACCAGTGAAAATCTGCAAAAAGCATGGCTTCAAAGTTGAAAGATGGCAGAAAATAGGAAGGCGGGCTATGGTGGATTATGGAAGTAACATGCTTGAATTCACGAGAGGTGACACTATTCGATAATATTATTGATGATGCAGCAGCAGCAGCAGCTACAAAATGCTACTACCTCTGGTTCTTAATATAAAATTTCCTTTGTTGTGTAAATTGCACTATCAATGAAAACTGGAGGTAGTAGAAATGATAAATTTGTTCAATGGTATGAAGCATGAACCACACTTTTTACAGCGCACCTAGTGTCAAGCCATGAAATAATGTCGTCATGGACAGTGAAAATTCTGTCATCTGATTCACCTTCCAAGATGCAGTGGAAACCACCTTCATAGAGCTTTAGTGTCTTGTCCTTGCTAGATGCTTTCTCATACAGAAATTGGCTCACCTTAGGATCTGTGACCTTATCGTCTGCTCCATGAAGAACTAATAATGGAGCTGATACCTGCAATGCCACATCCCATCCCCTTCCATAATGAAGACCTTTCCAATGGAATAAACTCAAAAGCATGCAGAAACTACAAACAACCACAGATGAAACCCAGAGAATGCAAAAGCTGACCTTTTGGACTTGTGACTCAATGTCTCGTGTGGCCCTTAAAAGTTCCATGCCAGTTCTAAGACGCATTTGATCTTCATAACATATAACATTGTACACAGCCTAGAAAATAAATAGTTTACACAGGAATAACAATGTCAACCAAAGCACAATTTTGAGAGGGGAAAAAAAAAACAAAGAAGATGGGCGCAAGTGTGCGCCGCCAACTCAACTTGGTCTACATGAATCTTCATGGTCTGATGTTTTAATCATCTTATATTTTCAAATTTTCTGTTCTTTTTCTAGGAAAAAAGGGTAGAGGCAGAGAAAAGTTGCACATTCATAGAAAAGAATAAGCAATAGGATAAAGTGGCCAATCTCTAGTTTTGAGACGATGTCTGGCTAACAAAATCAATTTGGATAAAGTGCATACCATAATATCTAATGTAATTTTTTTTTCTTCTTTTTAAGTTAAACTGTGGTGAACTTTAAATACAAAAGTGTGGCAAATCCAATAATAGAAGAAATTATTGAGTTGTCCATGTGTTCGAATCCACAAACTCATGAAAGGCTAAATTCATTTTTGTGGATTGTTAAAGTAGTGCGTGCTAACTACTACAATAAAGCCTTTGTGTTCGGGTCACTGATCCTGAGCATGATGTTGCATGAAAGATACAGAAGACAATCGTATGCAGGATAAAAAACCCTAAAGACTCAGTAAATAAAAGATATTTTACTAAAGTACCAACCAATTTTCTTTTGCTTGGCTCTCTGAAGGCCAGCTCAGCTAGATCTTGCTGTGGAAAGAGTTTTGCTTTTGGCATCACTTTAGACAAAAACGTTAATACCTTCAAAACTGCATCTGGTGGTAACAAGTTATCTGCAACCTTAACAGCCACACATATAAATAAATTAGGCATCTTTATAGAGGTGTATACACTAATATGACATCCAAATAGGAAGTAGAATATAACAAATGGTCACTTTCATTCAATTCAAATGCATTCTGTTACCAATATCACCATACTAAAACATTTACTGTCTTTAACTTCTCATAGTTACCAAGGTTATTACTTCTTTTGAAACAATAAGCCTCGCATAGTTAAAATAGAAGAGCAGAAATTCCTCAGAACAACAAATAATGCAATAAGCCAATATTCAAGCCATGATTCTTCCATTCTGTTTAGCCATCAATTCTTGAACAGTAGATTGTATGAAATTTCCCAGAAAGTGCATGAAGATTTTAGGCTTGACAACATTTAAGAAAATGGTCCACCTTTTATAGAAAGATAAAGAGTTTATTCACTAGAGTGGAAAATGATGAAGCAGCACATTCAAAAGCAATTGCAATTATAGAGACTAGAGCTATTTTTAGGCTGTAAATGAGACTATTTAAGCTTTCAATAATTTCCTTAAAAATTAAATGATCCACAATGACTAATGATTTAGAGTTTAACTCTGGTGACCCCTCTTCCTAAAATTATTTTCACTTTACAAGCACAAAAGCAGATTGCAAATATATTTTCTAGGCAGTTTGGTTAGATTCCATCAGTTTATTTAAATATGCTTTACTGCCACACAGTCAACCACAACTCCAAAGCAGTCCAAAGTCATTCAAAAGTAATAGGAATCCAAAGGGAAATTTTGTCAATTTTGCTGAGTATCCTGCGTGGCATTCAACTTTCAAGATGTGCAAGACAAATGGGTTCTCAATTAAATCATTTTATTTTTATTTTCTATGTAATTTTATTATTTAAAATAGTCATTTTGTATTTTCTAAATTATTAGGAAGATTTGATATATCTTTTAGATATTTTGGATTATTCTAAGAATATTTTAAATTTATTAGTAGATTTCTTTTTAGGAAATTATTAAAATCTTATTATTATCCTTGATTTAATTATTTTTAGATGGCATCTGATCCTCGATTAACATCTTATAATATCTTTTTTAAAATTTTGAGGGTCAGAAAGTTTCTCTTTTTAAGGGTCGAATTGTACTCAATTATTTCCGGAGATCATTGAATAAGAAGTCTATTTTGCAAGTTTACTTGTGAATTTGTATTCCGGATAGATTATGGATAGGCTGCAAAAATCTGATCAACTTTTGTGGTACCTTTTTATAGTTAGGGATCTAGAGACGAGTTCCTCTAGGGTTTTAGCTGATCAATCCCTATATTCTTGGGTTTCATAATACAAATCCCGCATCAAAAAGTTTGATCCTCAAAGCTATCCACAGGTTCCTGAAGGCTATTAACAATTAAAAGAACTAAAAGGCTATGCTAGTTAATTATAGAAATCAGGACAATATCACTACATTCTCTCAATCCCTAAGCTAGTTGAGCACACCCCAAGCCTATAGTATCGTATTCTTGGTCTACAAAAGCCTTACCTCAACTTAAACCAGAAAAATAAGAGGCCAGAATAAGTAATCAGTTTTATCTTCTCTGGATAAACACCTCTACATTTCAAGAGATCGACAATTTTGGTTCAACACTCAACAACTCAGTTTCAGTAATATCTGGATCTCATTTCAGGCAAGGATTTCTTAATGCTGAAAACTATCATCCCCAATCTGATATTTAGTAAGAATCATCTAAAGCCAGAAAATAAAGCAAAAATCTCGCAAGGCAGGAAATATTCCAAGGTTGATGCATAAACTAACTAAGAATTTACAGTTCATAGAAACTTCACATTACTGGGTATGCTCAAATGTTTATAAAAAGGTCGCCTTTAAACCAAAATAATTGGCTTTTCTCTTGCCTTGTAGGAAGAGCAATCATGTAAAACATAAATGATTCGTACTACAATTTGAAGCCTGATAACCAGTTGTGATACCTGTTATGCTTTTCTTTATATTTCACATAATTATGCCTATGGCATAAAGGACCAAGAGTTCCATTTTTGTTTAAAGAATAAGATGAAAAGGAGAAACCAACCATTTAAATTAACAGGAGTTAGTATGTTGAACATTCAAAATAAGAACAGAACTACGATGGTAGAAACAGAGAGAAACTAATCAGTATGAAATGGACTTTGATCTGAAACAGAACTTCTAAATTACAATGGTGGAGTTGTTTCACATCAACTACAACACAGTAAAATGGTGTTACCTTACACATGGGCGCAACAAGGAGAACCCCATCCCAATTATTTGGTTCCTTCAAATGAACTTTGAGAGTAACTGCTCCCCCCATTGACTGACCCAATATAAATTTAGGCAACCCTCTTAGCTCAGGTCTTGCTGTCAATTAAGATGCAAAGCAAGGTCAAAAACATTTCGTAGTTTTCAATGTTAAAAAATAGCAATGTTGAATATGAAACCATGAGGGCTAAAACATCATACTTTTTATTTTTCTGTAGTGTTCTATAACATCGTCGACTAAATAATCAAAATTCGGTATGTAACCATGTAGTCCTTCAGAAAGACCAAAGCCAGGATAGTCCATAGCATAAACAGCATACCCAGATCCAGCAATCTGCCTGGCAATGCCTGAAAATTCAAACTCTCCCAATCATATCATATGATGCATCTCTTTAATCTTTAACCGCAAAAAAAAAAAACCCAACATACTGATACTACTTATGCAGATTAAGAACACTTCTTGAATTAAGAGATTATGACAAACCTTCAAAGAAGAAAGTGCAAGTATCACCATACCCATGGCAGAAACACACAGCTGCCTTAATTGGAACGCCAGGTTTTGGCATCCAACTTTTGCAGAAAATTTCCAGTCCCCTCAAATTCCTTTCGTACCACTACAAGAAGTATCCAGAGAATCAACTCAATAGCCTCCTAAATTAATCACATTTTTCACCGAGCTAACATGAATTAATTTTATAAAAGAAAAAATAAGATAAAACTCATTCGATCCTCAAAAGATGAGCCCAGTGAAAATTGAATCCCCGGTTCACTTTCATACTGGAAAGTTTAATTTTGTAGAAAAAGTATCTTTACTTCTAGAAGGATGAACTAGAAATCAAAACAGATCTTAGGTTATCAATGTAATAGAAAAAGAAGTTTGAGAGAGTCAATCAATACAAGAATCATAAAGTAACAAAATAATTCGAATCAGAGTATAAGCTTAGCTTACCTCCTCAGTTCTGATCCCAGCAGGAGCCGTCTATGATGCCGATCAAAGATGAACAGAGAAAGAGATTGAAACATCAGTCACTGATCGAACACGAAGAAGAGGAAGATTCTTGAAAGTACCCAACAGATCAAACGAAAAAGCAAACCTTGAATAAGCACTGATCCAGTCCCTGTTGCACATCCTTGAAAGCATCACGAACTTGGCGGCGAGTGTAGGAGAAGTCAAGGTTGCGCCTAGCGATGGCGTTTAACTCGTCGCTTAAGCCTTCAATCGGAGGCTTTCTCAGGGCTGAAACGGTGAGTTTAGTGTTGGAGACAGGACGATCGGGAATGAAGTTGAATCTGGGCGTAGTGGGTAGGTGATGATTTAGAGGGTGTTGAAAGGCTAATGTGTGCGATCGAAATCGGAGTGTTTGAGAAAGCTCCATGGCTGCTCAGGAGGAACTACTCACAACGACCATTTAGATCACTTCCTTCTCTGACTTCTTTATTTCTGCTCCGACCACAACCAAAGGGGAAACTGTATGCTATATGTACAGTAATTTATTTATTTTGACCAGATATAATCATGAAGTGAATGAATATTCCACAATCCACACCGAATGTATTTTATTCTTGAACGAGAGTAGGTCGGTGTCGAGAAATTGTTAAATTGTGCCATAAACAATACATAACGTATCTAAGATCCCTTGTGTCCTTCATATGTGATTATGGAATTAGGCCAAGTCCGACCAAGGTCTTGTTAAATAGGTTTAAACCTTTGATGGGTCAAAAGGTCTGATCTTGGACTTGAATGTTTTTTTTTTTTTAAGTTTAAGTGTTTGATTGAGCCTAAATTTTTTTAAAAAAACTTACTTATAATATAGGCTTTAAAAAAGCTTCTTATTGCAAGTTTTTAAAATTATAAGTAGATTTTGTATACTTTGAAATTAGAATATTTAAATTAAAAAATAAATATTATGTTATTTATAAAATATAAATATAAATATATTTATATAATATGTAAACAAGGCAGCTATAACAAAATAGATTTAACTTATTTATATATTTAAGCCTTTAAATAAGTCTTGACTTGACTTTTTTAAAAACAAGTCAAGCCAGGTTGTATGTGACTTGATTGGGACCTGACCTATTCCCACCGCTATATATAATAGTATATCTGTGATATATATGTGACATTTTTTTCATATTCATATATCTTTTTCCTAATTTCTCTCTCTTAATGCTCCATCAACAACAATGGAGGAAGATTATTAGAGTGTTTTAAAAAATAAATGTCATATTAACTAACTTAACTAAATGCACACCTCAATTAAATTTATAATTTTTCCTTAATCATCTTTATTGATTATATACATTAAGTGATTTTCATTATATTAAGAAAAGGCACATGTACAAAGAAGAGCCGTCACCAAACCAAACCGTGCAGTGGATGGTAATATAAAAATAATAATAATAATAAAAGTTATTTTAATACACATAATTCAAAAAGATATTCTAGATAATCAACCCACATTTGTTATAATTAACTTAATTAATTTTTTAATATTAATAAAAGATTTAATATTTTTGTCTTTAAGGCAGAAATTGGGACCACTCACTTTTATATGAGTGAGACAGAAAAAATATTTCTACTTAAATCTATTAACAAATTAGTTATTGGATAATTTTGATAATATGGAGGGAAGGGAAGTGAGTACTCCATTATTTTATTTTGTAGCGAGGCATTCTTTTCAATCGCCTTTATCTGTTGTTTATCAGATCTTTGAAATTGACTTTTATGAGCATGAACTTTGAATTCTAATTTTATATTTTTGACCATTCAACAATATTCTTTTTTTCCCATGCAATATTTGGTCTTATGGTCGGTTCACACTGGGTTGATCTAAATCTATGAATCTGAGGCAAGCTTATTTTATTTTTATTTTTTATTTTATCAATATGGAGTACCATGAAATATAATTAGACGATCATTTATTTATTTTTTCTGGCAAAAGAGGATTATTTCATTAAAAAGTATATATTTTTTATATTTGAATTAAAGTATAAATCTTTTGTTAAGTTATAAATTTAAATTTAAAAATTCGAAATTTGGTATAGAAGAAAGTGCATTACAAAGACACGTGTTTTATACCGTGGACTTTTTGAGGCGTGACCGTGATGGAATTTGAGGAGGAAAAACGCGCGAGAAAGCGGATGGGAAGTGGTTTCATTTAGTCATTTAGTCTGGCGTTAAACGTGTAGTCCGCAATTTGCACATGTGAATTTTTAATTAATGCGGTCTATGAAATTAATTAAGGGTAAAATGGATAAAAGTGTATTTGTTATTTAGATAGACTAAATGAAACCTTAAAAAATTGACAAACGTATTCAAAAAATATGACCTTATATATAAGGATGGAAGGATTATATTTTTATAAAGTACCATAATCATCTTTTCTAATTTTCATAATTTCTCTCTTACTTGATTGTTGTTTAAAAGCAACAAGATGATAAATTAGGGGGGACAATAAATATGAGAAATGGTTCTTATACTTAAATTCAGGATTAACTCTCCAATTGAGTATATTATATTAAGGATGGTGGAGAACTTATTAAATTTCAAAAAAAAAAATTGTTAATTATATTTCAAACTTAATATAAAATCTCAATAACCTAATTACTCGACTTAAGAAAATGGTTAAAATTAGTTAAATATAATAAACATATCGAAAGTAAATTTTATTTTTCAAGTATGTCATTATTTATTAGGGTCAAGTAAGAGAGAAAAAAAATAAATATAAGCATAAAAAACCTTTTAATTAAACATTACATATAATTAATGAGGGTTAAGAATAAAAAAAATATATTAAATGCTGAGACAACTCTTATTATATTATTATAAAAAAGGATCTAAGTAATTCAAATTTTAGACCCTATAAAGACTAGATGAAGTATTTAATCCTTACAATTTTACCAAGTTTATAACTTAGTCATTATAATTTGACTCGTTCCAACTAAGCAACAATTTTAGTTTTATTGAGTTTGTAACTTGGTCCCTGTCAAAGCCACATCAAATGAAGATGATACAGGTGGACTCCATAGCTGGCACACGCTTTTCTCCACTCAGGCTTTTTTTTTTTTCTTGAAATGCAAATATTGGTGGGCTTAACAAAAACACTATTAGTGGGCTCATACACCAACGTGTAGACCTAAAATTTTAGTAAATACCAAAGGTGGATGACTTCAATAAATAATAATTTCACCAACCTAAGAATAGAGGCTTAGTTTTATAAATCTTGGGCTTATTCTAAAGAAAATTAAAATGGCCCAATAGATCAATGCTAATCAACCCACTTAAGTGAATAGTATCCATTTCTCCATAAACAAAATCCACAAATGCACATTTAAGGGAGGGGATTCAATCCCTACGTTGGTCAAGGCGCTGGGGGAGACATCATAGGGGTCTGGGAAGCAGTGGTAACGCTGGCAGAGGTGGAGGCATGTGTACTCTCTAGCCAGTATTCCTTGCGGACTGGGTTCCGAGCGCCCTACCCTTGCACTGTGAATGAGCCCAACCCCTTTCCTAAAATTTGATTATAAAAAAAAATCCACAAATGCTTTTATAAAAAAAAAATCACAAATGCTTAGAGCTGCACTTTTTAGGACCTGGCTTTCCTCTATTGTGATTTGTGTCCGTGGTCATCCTTTTAACAAAATTGTGTCGTTTCGGTGCAAAAGCCCATGACTCTTTTTTTTTTAATATTCTATGATACTGATAGGTATTAAAAAGATATTTCAAGATACTGAACAAGTACTAAAAAAATACTTCATGATCTTGAAAAATTATTTTAGGATTTTAAAAAAATATTTTCTGGGTATTGACTATTACTGAAAAAATTTCTTTAAAAAATTATATTAGGATCATGAAAATATATTTCAGGGTACTAATGGGTACTTAAAATATACTTTAGGATATTTTTTAAAAAAAATCTTAAGATAATTTTTAGTGTCAATCAGTATTTTGAAGTATTTTTTTTAGTACTCGTTACTACCCTGAAATGTTAAAAAAACAAAAAAGAGGCACCAACTTTTGGGTTAAAACAACGCAGTTTTAGCGAAAAGGATGGTAGCAGACACAAATCCCAGCAGAGGGAAACCAAGTCCCACTTTTTAATGTTTGGGTAATATACCCCTACAATCATAAATGTAAGACTTAGTTTGGAGTAAATTTTAATTCCAAAATGTGAAACATTTTTTTCCATTTTATTATATTTTCTCAAACTTATTTGTGTAACTTATGAAATTGATACTCCCTCCGGTCCTAATTATTGGATAAAATTTAAATTTTTGTCAATTTCTTCCTAAAACACGCCTATTTTATTCTCCCAAATGTGTTTAGTTTTTGGTAAATATATGAATTTAGGTGCATAGAATTTTTTAGTTAATAAAACTCTTAAATTGTTGGATTTTAATTTGTTTATCAATCAGTTACCGTTAATTTACCTATATATATATATATATATATATATATATAAACACACATATATGCATAGACACACATATATATTTATATATGTGTACACACACACACAAACAAACACACTCATTATATAAATATATGTGTGTGTTTATGTGTATGCATGTGTATCTATATATGTGTGTGTAGATGCTCACACACTTATGTGTGTGTGTATTTGTGTATTTATGTATATGTGTCTGTGGATGTGTGTATACATGTGTGTGTGGGGGGATGTGGGGATTTCTATTTGTGTGTAAATATGTGTATGTGCCTGTGAGGGGTGTATATGTGTTTTTTTAGAGGGTTTGTAGATATATATGTGTGTACATATACATACATACATATGTGTACACACACACACACATATGTATATATAGCAAGATCATCATTTCAATTAAAAAGCATGAAAAGGAAGATTTTAGGTTGGGGAGGAGAAATATGTTAATGTCATTAAAAATTTATCTAAGGGCATTTTAAGAAAATGAGATAAATTAACTAATTTAACTCACATCCTTAATCTCCCTAAAATCGATTTAATATGTCTTATAATTAGAACCAGAGAGAATATAATATAATTAAGTGATTTATATAACTTCCTTAATAACCTCAAATTAGATAAGTAGGTCGTACGTTAAGGATCAAATGAGTATTATTTAAACATGAACCTTTAATCGCTAAGTTTTTGGCTCAATCAATCTAAAGTATGGCTAAAGTTTGATGCACAAGTTTAAAATAAGGGTCATTCAATCTTGTGGTTTCATCTTCAACTGATTCTGGATAAATTTGTTGTATTTAACATATGGAGCTCACAACAAATTTAAATAACATTAGCTTCTGTTTTTACCCAAAAAAAAAACATCAGCTTCTGTTAAGATATTATTATATCTTACATTAATATTTTATATATTCTTAAGTTGAGATATTATATATCATTTATTAATATTTGATATATTTTAGAAATATCATTATTAGAGTTTATATTTGATTAAGATTTATTTGGATTAGATTATATTTTTGGTTGGAACATACTTATACTAATACTCAAATCCAAGGATACATCAAAACATAACAATTACAAACGAGATAAAATAAACTAGAACAATTACAACTGAACTGAAATAAATAAGCCAGAACAAGAACAAGAAGAACACAAACATATAAAATAATACAAACCAAATGAAGTATAGGTGAATAACCAAATCAATAAAAAGGAAGGAATAAAAGTAAGACTTAGAGACTGCACCTGCTCTCTGAATATCCAAGGTTAGAAGAGACAAGAAAGAAGGTGTTGGTCGCAAAACCCACCCTATCGAGCACACCTTCTTATAAGGATAAGCTGATAAATCAGCTGCACAAACACCCCAACCCAACATGGGGCAAGAAACAGAACCAACCCAACCTCAGAAAAAAAAAAATCAGTGAAGACCTTAAAAATACTTCTTCTCCTCCAATTAAGAAAATTTGGCAAACACCTAACGAACAGACTAAAGCTAACCCCAAAGATTTGGATTCCCCACCACCGAACAAACCTAGCAATGGTCCTTTCAAAGATAAAGCAAAAGGCACAATCAACCATAACAAGATCCCTTCCCCCAAAACTACAACTCCAAATCCACAGAGGAACAAAGCTCATGAAGACAGAAAAAAGAAAGAAAAAGAAGCAAATAAACACTATAGCCAGACGCAAAATGAGAGACCACCAACCTCAAAATGCAAATGAAAATAGCCAGATGCAAGACACACCACCACCAGAAAAAGAAAATGAACTTAGATAGACGCAAGGCACTGAAGGAAAGTGAAAGAAAGAAAGAAAACGAAAGGACCCAACCAAACTCAGAAAGTAGGGGTCACCACAGCTGGGAGGCAATGAGGACAGAGACTAGAGGAGAGCCGACGCCGGAGAAGAAGGGTGGCCGCCCTGTAAGTCTCTATTCTGAACTAAAACTTGCCTGCACTTGCACTTGGCTCTACAAGGTCCGATCTGCACTTCTACAATGGTTGAAGCTCAAGAGGAGGTTCGCTGGCGGCAAAGACGCCGCCGGTGAGGTAGAAGACGATACAGTAGGAGACCTGCTGAGAGAGCACCGTGCGGGAGAGAGTTTTAGGGTTTCTGGATCCTAATGTAAGAGGTTTATTAGAGACAGAACTCGAATTAGATTATATTCTAAGATTAATTTAGCTTATGCTTTGTCAATATAAAGACTTTTATACTCATATTGATTCAAGGATTAAATATTAATGATTCAATAATACAATATTCAAATGTTCTTGTTTCCTCTCTACTTTAATCCTTCAAATTATAACATGGCATCAAAACTAATGGTGAAGAAGAAGAAAGGAGAGCATCCATTCCTTTTCATGGTAGTAGTAGATTTGCTATCTAGTTGTTGTTGCACATATGAACCTTCTTTGTACTGACAAGCTAGATTGGCTTTTCCTTGCATTCTCTCTTGTTCATTCTCTCAACCTATGAATTAAGAGTTCCTGACTCCAGTCACCTTTCTTTGTCTGATGCTTAGCGGCGCCACTACGCACGTGTTCTTTCCTTAGCAATATCTGGTTCCATCTCAAATCCATTTCTAGAAAGTGTACGGTTTCATCCTTGATCTCTTGTTCATTTGGTTTTGTCCAGATCTTTCGTTCATTTGAGAGTACATGGTTTCATCCCAAAACTCTGTCCAAAATCGCTTGACCATCTGGTTTCGCCTACCATCATTCCAAATACAAATCACATTTACAATCCAATTTTTATCCTATCTTCACTTTACAAAGTCAAAGTGCAAATAAGTTATTTCTGCTATCACTATCTCAAACGCGCACCAAAATTGGCAAACTCTAACGATCTTGAGTTTCAAGGGGTGTTAAAGATATTATTATATCTTGTATTAATATTTTATATATTCTCATGTTGAGATATTATATATGACAGTGTGGTGATTAACATGTTTCAAATGAGATATATGCACTTCCATTTAGGTGCAGGGACAAGGCTGTGTTTTATTGGGACTACACAAGAAGCCCAATGGTCTAGATAAACCATCCGACGCAGTTTCATACAAATAGATCAATCAGACCCAAGGTTCCTGACCAAGTGATCAAACCACTAGGTCTTTTCTAACTCGAGGCATATATATTAATTTCACTAATTGTTCTAATACGTTGTTTTATTTGCGAAAAAATGAAAAAAGGGGGGGGGGGGATGCAAGTTGTGTTTGATTGTGCCATTTGTTTTTGAAGGATTCGGAGTGTACTAAGAAATCCGATGAAGTATTCTGGTAGCTCGTGTGCAATGAAATCACAGTGTTTTCAACTCCATTAATGTTACACAGCAAATAACACACAAGAAGGATATGAAAACCATTGACAGAGATGCTACCGGAGTTATTCATGAGTCCTATATAAAATTGGCTCCCACCAACCCTTATTATCCCATGTATGGGCAGTTACGTTAATTTAACTTTAAAACATAAAATTAAAACTACCCATTTGAACCATGTTTCTTCTTATTTACTATATATAATAATGTTACTAGCATTGGACTTCAACCATAATCCACCAATAGTGAATTGGGTATATTCCAACAGTTTTCTTTGTGGTTGATCAAATTGATATAGCCCATATATTGCCCTAAACAAAATTCAAGTCAACACACACACACAGGATAAACAACATTACTCTTACTAATGGGGTTGGCTTTAGTGCAAAGGGTTAGCCCCGCATAACATAACTAACCAAAGTTTGAATCCTCACATAGAAAGATACATGCTCTTAGAAAAAATAAACTTTATTTTCAAAAAATTGATTATATATCTATGTAAATGTGTATAATATACAATAGGATTAATGTTTCTCATATTGTAGGAAAAAAATTATCTCATGTCACACACATATGAAATGATGAGACCTAGAATTCATATATGTATATATAGGTCCCACCATTTCATGTGTGTATTAGAAATTTAGTTTTCTCATGCAACATGAGAAAACTAAAGCCCATATACAATTTATAGGAAGTCACAATTCCCTTAAACTCCTTTTTTGAACATTCTCTTAGCTCAAATCCGGATCCTTCCTTGTTATTTTTCATTTTTTTTCCTCTTCATCCTATCTTTACTTTTAAATTAAAAAGTAAGCGGTTGATTTTTAATATCTTAAAAAATTATATTATAACATCACATAGGAATAAAACAAAATATGCTATTATCATTCGATATGCATTTACAACACTGTAGACTATATGAAAATTTAAAAATATTGAATTGTAACTGTTCATTTTTCAATTTGATGTTAGAGATGAGATAATTAGGGGGGAGAAGATGAGGAGAAGCATTAGAGGATGCAAATCCTACCTCGTGGTGCATAGGAACATAATCTACTAATTTATTCATATTTGGCATGATTAAAGCAATTAATTAATAGTTACTCCCTCCATTTTGTAATATATAATTTATTTCGAGAGTTGATATTAATCTTAAGAGCATGTTTGGATCCTCTTATTTTTAAGTTAAAAGCTACTTTTAAGCTAAAGTTAAAAAAAGAGCTTTTTTAAAAAAACTAAAAGTTGTTTGATAATAATATAAATTTTTTAGCTTAAAAGTTACTTATAATCTGAAATTTAAAATAAGTTGTTTGGTAAAATTTTTGTCATAAACACTTTTTTAAGTTTTTTTTTAAAAAAATTCGTCGATGGTGCGGCTGTGGCAGCCGATCGTCGGCGGTGGGGGGAGCGGCAACAAGTCATCGATGTGTGGTGGTTGGCCTCTCCTTAGTGTTTTTTTTTAAAATAATTAGTATTTTTAAAAAAAAAAAGTCGTCGAAGGTGGTCGCCGACAATGGGGCGGCGGCGCCTACCGGTCACCAGTGGCGACCACCGACGTGGGGTGGTCGGTCTCCTCTTAGTGTTATTTAAAAAAAAAAAGTCACCGGAGGTGGTTGTCGGCATGGGGCCGGCGGCGGCTGCCAGTCACTGGTGGCGGCTGGCTGCCTCTGGGGTGGTCGGCTGAGAAAAAGGCGAACAGAACAAAGGAATCACAACGTAGAGACTAGGGTTCTCTTAAAAAATAAGAGTTTGAAAAATAAGTTCCTCTATGAGAGCTTTTTATTTTTGGCTTTTTTCTTCATGTAAAAAAAAATTCTTTTTATTATAAGAGTTTTTGTAAAATATTGTTTGGCTTAGCTTTTACTTATAAGGAGAAGATAAGCCCAAAATAAGAGGATCCAAACATGCACTAAATATAAAATATATTTTTTCATCTGTCAGTCTTTTTATAATTCATTATTATTAATGCTCCCTCAACAATAAATAAGGAAGAGAGAGAATGATTGAATTAAGGAAGTAGTTAATTATGATATTTTAGAAAATATATATTATATTAATCAATTTAACTAAATTTTTTAATTTTATTAAATTAAATAAATATATCTTATATTAAAATTAAAAATATATGTATTACAAAAATAATTAATTGCTTTTGATTAAAGGACTCAGCCTGATCGATCCGGTCACAGCCTTTGGTAGGCCCAGCTTTGAAAAATTGTGGCATTTTGTCGCTCATGACTTTACCTTTATTCCATCGGGAACTCTGTATCATCATTATTGTTACATTAGGATAGAGCAACTTGAAAGAAATGACATTGACACCACCATATTCTTCATTAGCTTTATTCATTAGTACTATCGAGTATCGACAATAACATCTTGATCCAGGTGGGTTCCACTCGAGCTAAAGAGCCGGTTTGAGAAGGCTTATTTTCAGTTTATAAGTGGCTTATAAGTGATTTTTTTATTTCAAAGGTTTAAAATTAAAGTTTGTTTGGTGTAGCTTCTTACTGAAATGGGTTTCTTTGAATAAGGTGGCTTCAATGGGTGAAGCCACTTGTTTGAACTTCTGGGTAGCCTATAGGCTGAATCTCTCTTCTAAAATTCTACAAATTTCCTCACTTAATATTTTTAAAATAAATACTATACCACTGATACAAACTATTATATTCTTTTTACATTTTTCTGTCACATAAATAACTTGTTCCACTTTTTAAGATATTATATGCTTTTATTAAAAAAATTATGGGATAAAATTATTTTTTTACCTTTCTTATTTTTTTTCAAAAGTATTTTTACTTTCCGTACTTTTTCAATATATATTTATTTATTTAATTTTATTTTTTGGCAAATTTATAACAAGTAAAACCCTTTACAATTTATTCTTTTTTGATAGCTAAACAATTTATTCTCAAACTCTCAAATGTTTCCATTGATCACAATCTCAATTTCTTCTCCATTTAGTGTATCCATCATTAGATCAAGTTTTAATAGTAGAGATTTAATACCAAATACAAATATTATTATAATACTAAATATAATACAAATCTACCATGATAAATAGAATAAATCTCAACCATTAAAACTTGATCAAATGGTGGATATACTAAATGGAGAGAAAACAGAGAGAATGATTAATGCATACTCCTCCTCTTTGTTAGTTCTTGGTTTATAAGTTTTGACCTGTGTAAATAATAAATGTGTTTCTATCCATTTTACTATCAATTAGGATGTATATGTAACCATTCTGTTCTTCAGCATTGTTTCTGAGATGAAATAGTTTTTTTTTTTTATTCTGTGCTTTAGATGAGTTATGAGAGTTAAAATTATATTTATTAACTCATTTTATTTTTACTTTAAGAATCAAAATTACTTTCGTTAATACTTTTTTCCCCCTCAGTTCGAGCGCAAGGATGCTGCTGAGAGCACGGTCACTGCGTACAAGTCTGCTCAGGTTTCATCCTGATTTATTCTCTAGCCTTCAATATCACTTTAATTTTGGTGGCTGGTGGATCAATTTCCTTGCAAATCTATTAAATTCGCTGTTGAGATCTGTTAGGGCAATGACCCGATTTACTTTGTGCTTTGTACTGTGTCATGCATCTCGTCTCATTTCTTTACTTTAATTAGGGCCTTTCAGATTTGCATCCTCTGGCCAATTTTTGTCTTCAATTTTCCTAGTGGAAATACCCTGTTCATTGAAAATTGATGAAGAGAATCATTATCCTTAAATCATTATTCTAAACAATCTATATATATATATATATATATATATATATATAAAAGAATCAGAAACGTCCTTAGCTTTAGAAGAGCATCTACGGCTCCGTTTAAGATAACTCTGATAGAAGTGGCTTTTATATTTTATGGATTTTTCTTATTGGATTTATTTTTTGATAGACTTTTTTCTGATGTGATTTGTGTTTGAGATAATGGTGGCAGAAATAGCTTTTGTTTCTAATAGGTACTTGTTTAGTATAGCTTTTAAAAAGATAGATGAGATGAAAAATGACAGAAAATGGCATAACTAAATTCACACACACACAGACACACACACATATGTTGTATAAAATGTGATAATTTATGATAAAATTAAAAAAAAATTATAATACAATGAAGTGTTTTTAATAGGATAATAAGCCAAGAAATGTGACTTCATGAGAAAAACAACTTCAAAGCTTGAAGTTCATTAGGATATGAAACTAAATCAACAAACACCAAATTTTCTGGCTTTTTCTTTTAATGGATTTTTAGTGTTTTTTTTTTTTTTTTGCTTTTAAAACCATGTCAACCAGGCTCTATATATATGAGTCCAGTTTCTCTACCCGGCGGACCCCTCTCCCCATCCCTCACAGTCTCATCTCGCCCGTCTAAATCTGAATCCAACGGCCAAGAATGGTTTTTTTAAAAAAAAATATATTTAAAAAAATAAATAAAAAAAATCATTCTCAATCGTTGGATCCAAATTTAGATGGCCAAGATAAGACAGGGATAGGCAGAGCCGGCAGAGGATTCATTTCCCTGTATATGTATTACTTGAAAAGGACGAAGTTAAATTTCTTTACTGTTAACCTTAAATCAATTTCAGAGGTCAAATCAGTGGGAGATAAAAAAGCGAAGAGGAAACGGATTTTAGGCTGAAAACATAAAGACAAAAAAGGGGGACCGGAACGTACTGTCTCCTATGAACCCCAGGAATGTCACTCCATCAATCATATTCCGTCAATCAGTTTAAAATATCAGGAATTCCCAATAACTGCATCGAAGACTCATTATCCTTAAAAAGCCACGACACCGCCCAAAAAGCTTTCAAAAGTAGTATCAGCCTAAATGTCTGGAACATCCCACTTCCATTCCAATCGAAGCTTTTTATAAATGCTGGCCTTTTCGCCTTAATAATTTATTAAAATTAAATAATCCGAAGCCCAAAGCAAAAATATTTTTTAATTGAAATCGGTGAAATGGAATGGCTTGTTCTGTTGGTCAAAGTCAAATTAGGAGAGTCAAGTTGGTAAAATTTCACTGTGCAATTTGAACACCTGTGTACTGCCTTGTGTCATTGTTCATTGTACCATATCACTTGTCTATAAGTAGTCCAAATTCTGAATGTTATCGAATTAATTGCTTTTGTTTCCTGCTATATTTCTCAGTTGAAAGTGTATGTGTCGTGTGTGTGTTATCCATGCCTTACAGATACAATCTCATTGACTTTATAAAGTTTGTTCTTATTTTATTTTTGTGATAGAATCCGATTCAAAAGGTCATGTTATAAATGAGGATGTTACGTTGTTAGGTGAGAATCAGATGAAGACATGATGAATATTGGACATGTATGTATATTGATTTAAGTGTTGTATTTGTAACTCATTATATTATATTTGTAAGTAAATTATCTTATTGTATAAATCACGAAGGGATATGGGAGGATATCATTTTATAAAGAGACAGTTCATATATAGGGTAATATTCATATGCAGAATTCTTTGAAAATTTTAATTTATGTTTTTAACTATATTCAATTCCTTCTTAATTATGTTCTTAAATAATATCACTAGCTGTCTTTTGATCTTGTTTTTATATTTTTGGTAGGATCCGATTGAAATGGGCTTGTTACAAAAGAATTGAGGAATGTTAGTTATGTTGTTATTGGGTGGGAATTCGATGAAGACAAGGTGAATTGGTATATATATTCATTTAGGTGCTCTACCCTGCCTTTGTAACTCATTTAGGTGCTCCGAATCGAAATGGGCTTGTTACAAAAGAATTGAGGAATGTTAGTTATGTTGTTATTGGGTGGGAATTCGATGAAGACAAGGTGAATTGGTATATATATTCATTTAGGTGCTCTACCCTGTCTTTTAAATGCTAGATTGTGTGACGGATTTGGTTTGAACAAGGGAAAATTCCACTTTTAATATTAGTATATTTAATGTCCGGTTTTAAAAGTCAAACTTTTTAAAGCAGACGCTATTCCTTACGATCTTAAAAATACTAATAAATACGGTATAAAAAAGACCAACCTTTAAGACCAGATTTAATAATTTAGTCTGGTCTTAAAAGTAATATTTTAAGGACCGGTGTATGTATGTTATAATAAGGTCTTATTTTCTGTTTTTTGAGACTGGCACATATGTTTGTCTGGTCTTGAAAGTTACATATTTTTAAGACCTGGTGTTATTTGATCTAGTCTTGAAAGTGGTATATTTAAGACTGACCCTTTTATTGTCCGGTCCAATAAATTCTAGTTTTAAGATCAAGCAAAATATATGTTAGGTCTATATAGTGCGATTTTTAAGACCTATTGTTTCTAATGTCTGGTTTTGAAATATTTCTTTAAGATAGATTCGCGTCCATTCTTGAAAGTTATATACTTTTAAGACCGTCTGAAACGAGACCGGTCGCTGATCCGGTCTTACGGGGCCTTTTTCGTCCGGTCTTAAAATATTTTTTTGTACTCGTGAATATATGAGATAAATAAATGACCATAGTTTTATAGAGGTCATAGCTAGGCACTAAGATGTAAATCTGCAAGTTGAGAACATTCTGTCAACTTCTTATAATAATAGTTATAAAATGTTGAATTCTAGCCACTGAAAATTAATTCAATAAAATTTTAAATAAGAAATGTAGAGAAAGTGAAGATTAATAGTAGAGATATATCATGTACTCCCCCCAATACATAAAAAATTTAGAGTTACAACCTTCTATCGAAAATATATGACATAATTTATCATTTGTAGTACAATTTGTAATATAAAATTTATCTTATATTTAGAACCAAGAATTATTTCAATACACATAATTAAAAAAGATATTCTGGATAAATCAATCCACATTTGTTATAATTAACTTAACTAAAAATTTTTAATATTAATAAATTAGTTATACTTTACCTTTTATATTATGGAAGAAAGGGAGGTGAGTATTATTTTATTTTGTAGTGAGACTTTCTTTTGAATCGCCTTTATCTGGTATTTATTAGATATTTGAAATTGACATTCATGAGGATGACTTTTGAATTCTAATTTTATATTTTTGACCATTCTACAATATTATTTTTTTCCCATGCAATCTTTAATTTGGTCTTACGGTCGGGTCACTCTGGGTTTGATCTAATCTATGAATTTGAGGTAGGCTATGGAGTACAATGAAATATAATTAGACAGCCATTTATTTAGTTTTTTTCCCCCTCAAAGACGATTATTTGATTATAAAGCATGAGTATATTTTTTTTCTCGGGACAAGAAAATTGCGCAGATCAATTCTTATAATTAAAGTCAAACGACCCTATTTCTCAATGGGGTTATAGAGTTTGATAAAAACCATTATAAGAAAAATAAATAAATTGGTAAAATTGAAGACAAAAATTGGCCAGAGGATGCGAATCTGAAAGGCCTAATTAAAGTAAAGAAATGAGACGAGATGCATGACACAGTACAAAGCACAAAGTAAATCGGGTCATTGCCCTAACAGATCTCAACAGCAAATTTAATAGATTTGCAAGATTAAAGTGATATTAAAGGCTAGAGAATAAATCAAGATGAAACCTGAGCAGACTTGTACGCAGTGACCGTGCTCTCAGCAGCATAGTTGTTAAAGAATGAGGTTTTAGGTAAAATATAAAAAATCCTAAAACGTAAAATCGTAATGTAGTAAAATTGTAAAAACTTAAAAGCGTTTGAAAAATTAGTAAAATCAATTTAATAAAAAAATCATAAAAACATAAAATCATAGTGATAAAATGAGATTTTAACTATTATGCTCAGCGCTCGAACGAAAAAAAATGTTAATAAACGTAATTTTGATAATTCTGGTAAATCCACCTGAGTATCAATGCCCAATTGGAAACACATGCAGAGAAAGAAAAAGCCCTTTGCTACCCCTCCTACTTTTTCTTCATTTCACTTTTTGTTCCCACGTCCAGACAAGGGACAATGAATAACTTGTTGAATAATACTCTGAAAAATATAAACAATTAAAGAAAGAACATCAACAGAGTTTGGGAGTGGGAAGAAGAGAGAACATTTGAAGGCATGGATGACGTAGATTACTGTGTATCTTCAATTGATTCTTGTTTTCTGCTTTTTGGCCACTTACATGTGGCTAGTGTGGATTTAGGTGGGGCTAGAGGGCCCACCCTACTAAAATTATAAAATAGGAGTCAAGTATTTAATAAACTATATTTTAGCTTATAAAAATTTCATAACTTTATCTAAAGGAACTAAAATATAAATATTGAAACATAAGATTAAAATATAAGTTTATGAATATATACATATGGGTTGAAATATTCAACATATGGGGGAAGCAGAAAAGCAAAACCTCACCACTCTCTCTCACGTGCCCAGGCGCACGCTCATAACGGAATTTTTAGATTTTTAATTTTTTTAATGGGCAATGGTAGATGTAAATATAACACTGTGTATGAGGTTAATTTATTTATTTACTATTATTTTTGGTTGCTTTTTTGGATTTTATTATAAAATATATTCCAAAAATATCCATGTTATTAAGTACCTGTTTAGATTAATTTATTTTAAGTAGTTTTATAATACATGAGATAAATAAATAAATAACCAAAGTTTTATAGAGGCCATAGCTAGGCACTAAGATATGATCTACAAGTTGAGAACATTCTGTCACCTTCTTATAAGAGTTAAGGTGTAAAAATACACATAAGCTTTTTCTTCATGAGTAAAAATACATATATACTTTTTTGAGGAGTAAAAATACACATGTGGATACCATTTTAGAGTAAAAGTCGCATCCCACCGTTAAGTCACTGTTCACCGCCGTTATGTTACTGTTCATCACATCTCTTTCTCTTTTATCACGGTGAACAATGACTTAACAGTGAGATGTGACTTTTGCTCCAAAATAGTAACCATGTGTGTATTTTTGCTCCTTAAAAAAGCATATGTGTATTTTTACTCCTGGGGAAAAAGCTCATGTGTATTTTTGCACCTTAACCCTTCTTATAATAATAGTTATAAAATGTTAAATTCTAGCCATTGAAAATTAATTCAATAAAATGTTAAATAAGAAATGTAGAGAAAGTGAAGATTAATAGAAGTAGAGATGCCCAGCCATATCCTATGTCCTACACCTTTATTATATTAATGTCTTCTTCTCCCATTCACATTTGATTTTTTTGGCCTTCATTGGACAGTTAGCTCCCATATAGAAGTCCCGTTTCTCATTTCGATTTATTATAAATTATAATACAAAACATAATTTATAAGGAAAAGGGAAGGTTTAATGGGATAGCTTTTAACATTATTTTTTTGTCAAAGACATGTCAAAATTCTCATACATAATTACAAAAAGGATGTCGTCGTTTTTTTTTAAAATTAGGGAAATAAAACTCAATTTCTTACAGTAGTGCTGCATTGTTTATATTAAATAAAACTTCGGTTATATTAAAAGCAATGTTATCAGAACTGGACCGGTCATCAACCCGGTCGGGGTATTGGGTCAATGGGTCACTGGTTGAACCAGTGGGTCACTGGTCGAACCGCATGACCATGACCCGGTCTAGAAAACTATACTATATTTATAAATTATACAAGCATGCTTATAAATATATAAAAAAATGAGTTTACAAAAGAAAAAAGTACCTAAAATATTTTTACTAGTTTAAATCATCAATAACACAATTAACAAGGAGTCTAGGAGCAAAATTAAAGATGAGTTTACAAAATAACCTCCAAAATTCATTGTCCCAACTATTCTGTCCTTCTCACTTCTATTTAGTGGCCAAACTTGGGACAGCAAGATCAAACACCAATTAGGAGAAAGACAACAATTTTCCAATGATCATTGACAAGAAAGAGCAAGAACCCGATGGAAAAACCATATTCACACACCCAAACATTTGACAACATCAATAGGAAGTAGGAACAAGCATTTAGACTAACCAAGCAAAGCCATTATAACCAAGCAAAAAACATCAACAAATAGAAGACAACCACTCATTAATTTCTGTGAAAAATTATAGGAGTCCCAGTGTCTCACTTTAAATCAAGATAGATAATACATGAAAAATGATATACAGGTATAGAAAAGGGAAAGCGCAGGAATGAGTTGGGAATCATTTATTGCGTAAACTGAAATCCCAGTGCCTCACTTTAAACATCTCTAGGTTCTTACGTATATGCTCTCTGGTTTATTCATTAATTTTCTATAATCGTCAGCCATGGTGTGAACTCAAATCTGTGAGGATTTTAACTAAACCAAAACTTGGGAGATAGATATTACAGAAATGCAAACCAAACATTTCACAGCAAACAATCAAAGTTCATCCAAAAGGCCAATCAAAACAGCTACAAAAAAAAATTTTCTGTAAAGTGTAAACATACAGTCGCAGTCTCACAGATCGACGTCGGGCTTGAGTGATGACAGATTCGGCGCGGCGGTTGACGGACCAGTGACGGCAATGGCTAACGGCGGTGTTGGTGGTGAGTGGAGGTTGTTGTTGGCGTGGGCGTGGGCGTGGCTTACGGCGATCGGAACTAGGAAGTGAGAAACTGAGAATGAAATTGGGGCTGAGAAAAAAACCCCAAATCCCATAGGCACATACGCGATCTGGCTGAGCAGCTGAGGGATTTTTTTTTTTTTTAAAGACCAGAAATGACGTCGTTCTGGTCTAATCTGTGCAAAAATAAAAAAAGCTGCATGAACCGACCGGGTCTATTGGACCCGGCCAGTTCGCCGGGTTTTCTCAAACCCGCCGGTCGAACCGGCTGGAACTTGTTTTCGCTGCTTCTCTGATCTTTTGCCCGGCTTGGACCGGTTTAGGTCCCGGTTCACCGGGTTCCGAGTTGACCGGCCGGTTCGAGCCGGGTCTAATAACACTAACACTAATTAAAAGAGTTTGAACTATTTATCACTGTCATGTCATTTTACTCATTCCGTGGTGAACGTGTGGCGGGCTGGAAGTGACAGGCCAACGTTTGGTTCTTGAATTCCAAAGTCGCATCTTTCTGGCCCCTCTTTACCTTTCTTTTTCCCTCCTTTTTGGCCTCAAAAAGTGAATCCCTCACACATATATGGAAGCCTACGTTTCGTTCCTCATTGGACTTCCTTTCTCCCTTTCTCTCTCTCCCCCTCACCTCCAACTTTCTTCTTCTTCTTCCTCATGAGACTTCCTTTCTTCTCTGCTCATTGTTCCCACCATGGCTCCTCCATTCACTTTCACCATTCATCATCCCTTACTCTGTTTTCTTCCTCTGCAAAAACAAACCGCTGGCCGCGAATGGATGCCGCCCCAATCTTCTTCAGCCGCGACCACCCTAAAGAGAAGGTGGTTTTCATCATCGGAGCCACCGGCACCGGTAAGTCCAGGCTCTCCATTGACCTCGCAACCCGTTTCCCCTTCTCTGAAATCATCAACTCCGACAAGATGCAAGTTTACAGAGGACTTGATATCACCACCAATAAGATCGCCATTCACGAGCGCAACGCCGTCCCTCATCATCTCCTCGACGACTTCCACCCGGAGGACGGAGAGTTCACGGCTTTAGATTTCCGTTCGCGCGCTAGCACTGTCATCTCCGATATTACCTCCAGGAGAAAGCTTCCCATTGTCGTTGGTGGGTCTAACTCGTTCGTTCACGCTCTGGTCGCCGACCGATTCGATCCGGAGATAAATGTATTTGACGGGTCTTCGTCGTCGAGTTTGATCTCGCCGGATTTGAGGTACGAGTGCTGCTTCTTGTGGGTGGACGTGCCACTTCCTGTGTTGTTAGATTACTCAATGAAGAGAATCGACGACATGCGCGAGTCGGGAGTGGTGGAAGAGTTGGCCCAGTTCTTCCACCCAGACGCCGACGATTTAGATGTTGACTCGGAGAACCGGACCGGGTTGAGAAAAGCCATAGGCGTGGCGGAGTTCGACCGGTATTTCAAGAGATACCCGCCGCCGGGAGGGCTGAGAGCGGCGGAGTGTACCACCGAAGAGGAATGTGTACGGAAGGGTGCATACGAAGAGGCGGTGAGGGCCGTAAAGGACAACACATGTCGGCTAGTAAGAAAACAGTTAAAGAAAATCTTGTTGCTAAGAGACTCCGGGTGGAACCTACAGAGGGTGGATGCGACGGAGGTGTTCAGGGTGAAGTTGGGAAAGAACGGCGGCGGCAGCGAACGGTTGTTGGATATTTGGGAGAGGGAGGTGATTCTGCCATGCGTGAAGATTGTGAATAGCTTCTTGCGGCAGTAGGTCTTCTAGTTTTTTCGTTTCTGTTGTATTGAGTTTGTTTCAGTTGTATCAGTTTGTTTCTGCCATGCTGTTGCTTTGTTATTTTTGTTGTTTTTCTTCTCCCTGTAACATCTCTTGTTTGGATTCAGGGCCAAGAAACTGCATATTAAATATATTAAGATAGTTTTTTTAAGGAAAAAAAATTAGGCCTGCATATTTTTAGAGTGAATTGTCATTTAAAATTGTAATAATATATACATATACACCCACATATGTATGTATTATGTATATATGTATGTATGAGTTAATGGCTTTTTATTTCAATAAGCAAGAAGAGAAGAGCCAACTTTTGTCTCGTTTTGCTTGTAATGCAACATATCTTTATGTTTAGAATGGACCAATTGCATAAATATAATGTACTGCCCCAGTACATAAAAAATTAATAGTTATTATCTTCGGTCATAAATATATGATATGGTTTATAGTTTAATTTATAATATAAATTTTTTCTTATATTTAGGATCGAGAGTTATTTCAATACATATAATTAAAAAAGATATTCTAGATAAATCAATCCACATTTGTTATAAGTAACTTGACTAATTTTTTTAATATTAATAAATTAGTTATAGGATATTTTTTATAATATGGAGGGAAGGGAAGTGAGTACTATTTTATTTTGTGGCGAAGCGAGGCTTTCTTTTCAATCGCCTTTATCTGTTGTTTATCAGACATTTGACATTGACCTGTATAAAGATGAACTTTGAATTCTAATTTTATATTTTTGACCATTCAATAAGATTCTCTTTTTCCCCTGCAATCTTTGGTCTTATAATTAGACGATCATGTACGTCTATTTATTTAAAGATTTAATCTATGAATTTGAGGTAGGCAATGGAGTACAATGAAATATAATTAGACGATCATTTATTTAGTTTTTTTTCCTCAAAGACGATTATTTCATTAAAAAGTACGAGCATATATTTGTTGTTATTTTCAATTAAAGTATAAATCTTTTGTCAAGTTTTAAATTTACTTTCTGAGTTTTGGTATAGAAGAAAGTGCATTACAAAGACGCGCGTTTCATTGAGGAAAAACGCACGAGAAAGTGGATGTCACACTCATATGTGTAAATTGCAGACTACTCTACCTTTAACGCTGTCTATGAGATTAATTGAAGGTAAAATGAATAAAAATGTATTTAGTATTTAGATGGACTCAAATGAGACTTTATAAAAAAGAACAAACCCATTCCAAAAATATGACCATATATATAAGGATGGAAAGATTATGTTTTTTTTTAAAAAAAAAAAATACAATAATCATCTTTAATAATTCTTTCTATCTCTCTCTTACCTTATTGTTATTTAGGGAGTAACAATAGGATAAATTAGGAAGGAAAAAAAAAACCAATAAATATATGAAATAGTTCTTATATTTAAAGCTAAGATCAACTCCTTAATTAAGTCTTCTTATTAGTAGATTTACTTTTAGGAAATTATTAAAATCTGATTATTATCCTTGATTTAATTATTTTTAGAATATCTTTTTTAAAATTTTTTAGTCATATTAGGGTTAGAAAGTTTCTCTATTTAAGTTTCAAATTGTACTCAGATATTTTCGGAGATAAATGAATAAGAAGTTTATTTTGCAAGTTTCCTTGTGAATTTGTATTCGGGATTAGATTATGGATAGGCTGCAAAAATCTGATCAACTTTTGTGGGACCTTTTTATAGCTAAGGATCCAGAGACGAGTTCCTCTGGGGTTTTAGCTGATCAATCCTTATATTTTTGGGTTTCGTCATACAAATCCCGCATCAAAAAGTTTGATCCCCAAAGCTATCCACAGGTTCCTGAAGGCTATTAACAATTAAAAGACTAAAAGGCTATGCTAGTTAATTATAGAAATCAGGTCACTATCACTATATTCTGTCAATCCCTAAGCTAGTTGAGCACACCCCCAGCCTATAGTATCGTAATCTTGGTCTACAAAAAGCCTTACCTCAACGAAAACCAGAAAAATAAGAGGCCAAAATAAGTAATCAGTTTTATCTTCTCTGGATAGACACCTCTACATTTCAAGAGATCGACAGTTCTGGTTCAACACTCAACAACTCAGTTTCAGTAATATCTGGATCTCATTTCAGGCAAGGATTTCTTAATGCTGAAAACTATCATCCCCGGTCTGATATTTAGGAAGAATCATCTAAAGCCAGAAAATAAAGCAAAAATCCCGCTAGGCAGGAAATTATTCCAAGATTGATGCATGAACTAACTAAGAACTTACAGTTCATAGAAACTTAACATTACTGGGTATGCTCAAATGTTTATAAAAAGGTCGCCTTTAAACAAAATAAGTGGCTTTTCTCTTGCCTTGTAGGAAGTGCAATCATTTAAAACGTAAATGATTCGAACAACAATTTCAAGCCTGAGAACCAGTTGTGATACCTGTTATGCTTTTCTTTATATTTCACATAATTATGCCTATGGCATAAAGGACCAAGAGTTCCATTTTTGTTTAAAGAATAAGATGAAAAGGGGAAATCAACCATTTAAATTAACAGGAGTTCGTATGCGTTGAACTTTCAAAATAAGAGCAGAACTAAGATGGTAGAAACAGAGAGAAACTAAACAGTATGAAATGGACTTTGATCTGAAACAGAACTTCTAAATTACAATGGTGCAGTTGTTTCACACCAACTACAACACAGTAAAATGGTGTTACCTTACACATGGGCGCGACAAGGAGAACTCCATCCCAATTATTCGGTCCCTTCAAACGAACTTTTAGAGTAACTGCGCCCCCCATTGACTGACCCAATATAATTTTAGGAAACCCTCTTATAGCTCAGGTTTTGCTGTCAATTAAGATGCAAAGCAAGGTCAAAAACATTTTGTAGTTTTCAATGTTAAAAAATAACAATGTTGAATAAGAAACCATGAGGGCTAAAACATCATCCCTTTTATTTTTCTGTACTGTTCTATAACATCATTGATTAAATAATCGAACTTCGGTATGTAACCACGTAGTCCTTCTGAAAGATCAAAGCTGGATAGTCCATAGCATAAACAGCATACCCAGATCCAGCAAGCCGCCTGGCAATGCCTGAAAATTCAAACTCTCCCAATCATATCATATGATGAATCTCTTTAATCTTTGACTGCAGAAAAACCCAACATACTGATACTACTTATGCAGATTAAGAATACTTCTTGAATTCAGAGACTATGACAAATCTTCAAAGAAGAAAGTGCAAGCATCACCATACGCATGGCAGAAACACACAGCTACCTTAATTGGAACGCCAGGTTTTGGCCTCCAACTTTAGCAGAAAATTTCCAGACCCCTCAAATTCCTTTCGTACCACAAGTATCCAGAGAATCAACTCAATAGCCTCCTAAATTAATCACAGTATTTCAACCAAGCTAACATGAATTAATTTTATATATATAAAAAAAAAGATGATAAAACTCATTTGATCCTCAAAAGATGGGCCCAGTGAAATTGAATCCCTGGTTCACTTTCTTACTGGAAAGTTTAATTTTGTAGAATAAGTATCTTTACTTCTAGAAGGATGAACTAGAAATCAAAACATATCTTAGGGTATCAAAGTGATAGAAAAAGAAGTTTGAGAGAACCAATCAATACTAGAATCATAAAGTAACAAAACAATTCGAATCAGAGTATAAGCTTAGCTTACCTCCTCAGTTCTGATCCCAGCAGGAGCCGTCTATGATGCTGATCAAAGAGGAACAGAGAAAGAGATTGAAACATCAGTCACTGATTGAACACGAAGAAGAGGAAGATTCTTGAAAATACCCAATAGATCAAACGAACAAGCAAACCTTGAATAAGCAGTGATCCAGCCCCTGTTGCACATCCTTGAAAGCATCACGAACTTCGTGGCGAGTGTAGGAGTCATCAAGTTTGCGCCTAGCGATGGCGTTTAACTTGTCGCTTAAGCTTTCAATGGGAGGCTTTATGGTTTGATTGAACCAAGTGTATCAGACAAAGCCTATAGTTGCAGGCCTAAACAGAATGGGCACCTGGATCCTCTCCTGCCATTCTCTCTCTCAAAATATCAAATATACACCAACAGGATAGGGTCAACAAAACAGGGTAGTCCTACACAATATAACAAATTAAGGTTCAAATCTCCCTTAAGAGAGTTGCTTGCATTTAGTACTTAACAATGCCTTTAATAAAATTGCCTCCAATAAAAGATATCCATGCTTAGGAAAAAAAAACAAAAAAATCAAATATACAAGCTACCTATTCGTAAGCAATAAACAGTATGTGTATGAGTTGTACTTTTTACAATGCATGGAACCAACATTTAACACTAAATTACATATTATCAGCATACAAGAACTAGAAGCCAATATTTGGTGTTATGTCCTATAAAAAAGGAATCACAAATCACTTTCCTACTCCATCATATTTAAGGAGCGTAGTTATGACTAAGGAGGACACTAAACCAGTGAAAATCTGCAAAAGCATGGCTTCAAAGTTGAAAGATGGAAGAAAATAGGAAGGCGGGCTAGGTGAATTATGGAAGTAACATGCTTGAATTCACGAGAGGTGACACTGTTCGATAATATTATTGATGATGCTGCAGCAGCAGCAGCTACAAAATGCTACTACCTCTGGTTCTTAATATAAAATTTCCTTTGTTGTGTAAATTGCACTATCAATGAAAACTGGAGGTAGTAGAAATGATTAATTTGTTCAAGAGTATGAAGCATGAACCACACTTTTTACAGTGCACCTAGCGTCAAGCCATGAAATAATGTTGTCATGGACTGTGAAAATTCTGTCATCTGGTTTGCCTTCCAAGATGCAGTGGAAACCACCTTCATAGAGCTTTAGTGTCTTGTCCTTGCTAGATGCTTTCTCATACAGAAATTGGCTCACCTTAGGATCTGTCACCTTAACGTCTGCTCCATGAAGAACTAATAATGGAGCTGATACCTGCAATGCCACATCCCATCCTCTTCCACAATGAAGACCTTTCCAATGGAATAAACGCAAAAGCATGCAGAAACTACAAACAACCACAGATGAAACCCAGAGAATGCAAAAGCTGACCTTCGGAACTTGTGACTCAATGTCTTTTGTGGCCCTTAAAAGTTCCATGCCAGTTCTAAGACGCATTTGATCTTCATAACATATAACATTGTACACAGCCTAGAAAATAAATAGTTTACACAGAAATAACAATGTCAACCAAGGCACTATTTTAAGAGGGGGGAAAACAAAGAAGGTGGCGCACGACTCAACTTGGTCTATATGAATCTTCATGGTCTGGTGTTTTAATCATTTTATATTTTCAATTTTTCTGTTATTTTCCTAGGAAAAAGGGGGTAGAGGCAGAGAAAAGTTGCACATTCATAGAAAAGAATAAGCAATAGGATAAAGTGGCCAATCTCTAGTTTTGAGGCAATGGCTGGCTGACAAAATCAATTTGGATAAAGCGCATATCATTATATCTGCTGTGATTTTTTTTTCTTCTTTTTGAGTTAAACTGTGGTGAACTTTATATACAAAAGTGTGGCAAATCCAATAATAGAAGAAATTATTGAGTTGTCCCTGTGTTTGAATCCGCAAACTCATGAATGACTAAATTCATTTTTATGGATTTTTAAAGTAGTGTGTTAACTTCTACAATAAAGTCTTTGTGTTCAGGTCACTGATCCTGAGCATGATGTTGCATGAAAGATACAGAAGACTATCGTAGGCAGTATAAAAAGCCCTAAAGACTCAGTAAATAAAAGATATTTGACAAAAGTACCAACCAATTTTCTTTTGCTTGGCTCTCTGAAGGCCAGCTCAGCTAGATCTTGCTGTGGAAAGAGTTTTGCTTTTGGCATCACTTAAGACAAAAACGTTAATACCTTCAAAACTGCATCTGGTGGTAACAAGTTATCTGCAACCTTAACAGCCACGCATATAAATAAATTAGGCATCTTTATAGAGGTGTATACACTAATATAACATCCAAATAGGAGGTAGAATATAACAAATGGTCACTTTCATTCAATTCAAATGCATTCTGTTACCAATATCACCTTACTAAAAAATTTACTGTCTTTAACTTCTTATAATGTTACCAAGGTTATTACTTCCTCTGAAAGAATTAGCCACACATAGTTAAAATAGAAGAGCAGAAATTCCTCAGAACAAATAATGCAATAAGCCAATAGTCAAGCCATGATTCTTCCATTCTGTTTAGCCATCAATTCTTGAACAGTAGATTGTATGAAATTTCCCAGAAAGTGCATGAAGATTTTAGGCTCGACAACATTTAAGAACATGATCCACCTTTTATAGAAAGATAAAGAGTTTATTCACTAGAGTGGAAATGATGAAGCAGCACATTCAAAAGCAATTGCAATTATGGAGACTAAAGCTATTTTTAGGGTGTAAATGAGACTATTTAAGCTTTCAATAATTTCCTTAAAAATTAAATGATCCACAATGACTAATGATTTAGAGTTTAACTCTGGTAACTCCTCTTCCTAAAATTATTTTCACTTTACAAGCACAAAAGGAGTGGTGGTAGTGCCCATAGTCCAAACATAATTATCAAGTAGTTCGCTGAGAAATAATATGTAGCAGCAAATTGAAAATATATTTTCTAGGCAGTTTGTTTAGATTCCATCAGTTTATTTAAATATACTTTACTGCCACACAGTCAACCACAACTCCAAAGCAGTCCAAAGTCATTCAAAAGTGATAGGAATCCAAGGGGAAATTTTGTCAACTTAACTAAGTATCTTGTGTGGCATTCAACTTTCAAGATGGGCAAGACAAATGGCTTATCAATTAAATCACTTTATTTTTACTTTCTATGTAATTTTATTATTTAAAACAGTCATTTTGTATTTTCTAAATTATTCGTAAGATTTGATATATCTTTTAGATATTTTGGATTATTCTAAGAATATTTTAAATTTATTCGTAGATTTTTTTTTAGGAAATTATTAAAATCTTATTATTATCCTTGATTTAATTATTTTTAGATGGCATATGATCCTCAATTAATATCTTAGAATATCTTTTTTAACATTTTTGAGCCGTATTAGGGTTAGAAAGTTTCTCTATTTAAGTTTCATATTGTACTCAGTTATTTTCGGAGATAAATGAATAAGAAGTTTATTTTGCAAGTTTGCTTGTGAATTTGTATTCAGGAGAGGTTATGGATAGACTGCAAAATTCTGATCAAATTTTGTGGGACCTTTTTATAGCTAAGGATCTAGAGACGAGTTCCTCTGGGGTTTTAGCTGATCAATCCTTATATTTTTGGGTTTCGTCATACAAATCGCACATCAAAAAGTTTGATCCTCAAAGCTATCCACAGCCCACAGGTTCCTGAAGGCTATTAACAATTAAAAGACTAAAAGGCTATGCTAGTTAATTATAGAAATCAGGTCACTATCACTGCATTCTCTCAATCCCTAAGCTAGTTGAGCAACCCCCAGCCTATAGTATTGTATTCTGGGTCTACAAAAGCCTTACCTCAACCAAAACCAGTTAAATAAGACGCCAAAATAAGTAATCAGTTTTATCTTCTCTGGATAGACACCTCTACATTTCAAGAGATCGACAGTTCTGGTTCAACACTCAACAACTCAGTTTCAGTAATATCTGGATCTCATTTCAGGCAAGGATTTCTTAATGCTGAAAACTATCATCCCAGGTCTGATATTTAGTAAGAATCATCTAAAGCCAGAAAATAAAGCAAAAATCTGGCAAGGCAGGAAATTATTCCAAGATTGATGCATAAACTAAGAATTTACAGTTCATAGAAACTTAACATTACTGGGCATGCTCAAATGTTTATAAAAAGGTCGCCTTTAAACCAAAATAAGTGGCTTTTCTCTTGCTTTGTAGGAAGTGCAATCATTTAAAACTTAATTGATTCGAGCAACAATTTCAAGCCTGATAACCAGTTGTGATACCTGTTATGCTTTTCTTTATATTTCACATAATTATGTCTATGGCATAAAGGACCAATAGTACTATTTTTGTTTAAAGAATAAGATGAAAAGGAGAAACCAACCATTTAAATTAACAGGAGTTAGTATGTTTTGAACTTTCAAAATATGAGCAGAACTATGATGGTAGAAACAGAGAGAAACTAATCAGTATGAAATGGACTTTGATCTGAAACAGAACTTCTAAATTACAATGGTGCAGTTGTTTCACATCAACTACAACACAGTAAAATGGTGTTACCTTACACATGGGCGCGACAAGGAGAACTCCATCCCAATTATTCGGTTCCTTCAAACGAACTTTGAGAGTAACTGCTCCCCCCATTGACTGACCCAATATAAATTTAGGCAACCCTCTTAGCTCAGGTCTTGCTGTCAATTAAGATGTAAAGCAAGGTCAAAAACATTTTGTAGTTTTCAATGTTAAAAAATAGCAATGTTGAATAAGAAACCATGAGGGCTAAAACATCATACCTTTTATTTTTCTGTAGTGTTCTATAACATCATCGACTAAATAATCGAAATTCAGTATGTAACCTCGTAGTCCTTCTGAGAGACCAAAGCCAGGATAGTCCATGGCATAAACAGCATACCCAGATCCAGCAATCCGCCTGGCAATGCCTGAAAATTCAAACTCTCCCAATCATATCATATGATAAATCTCTTTAATCTTTAACCGCAGAAAAACCCAACATACTGATACTACTTATGTAGATTAAGAATACTTCTTGAATTAAGAGATTATGAGAAACCTTCAAAGAAGAAAGTGCAAGTATCACCATACCCATAGCAGAAACACACTGCTGCCTTAATTGGAACGCCAGGTTTTGGCATCCAACTTTTGCAGAAAATTTCCAGTCCCCTCAAATTCCTTCCGTACTTGATATGTAAAGATAATAACATGCATTTAGGGACCTAATTATAAACTAGATAGTAAGTAGGGTAATTAGTCATAAATCATAAACTAGAATTAATTAGGACTTGAAAGAGACTATAGCATTATAAATAGCCCATCCTCCCATTGTACATTCAGATTTTCAGACTTGTTATGGCATTGCAATAATAGAATTGTGAGAGCCTAGGAGCTCTCTTCTCTATCTCTATTCTAATCCCCTTTCTTGTGTCTCTATTCTACATCTCTTTTCTAAAACCTTGATCAATATTCACATCAGTGGTATTAGAGCAGTCCTTCCTTGGTTGTCTCTTGTGTGATTTCTGTCCTCATCACCTTCTGTTCTTACCAAAGAGAACGGAAGAAAAAGAAGTTTGTTCTGTTCTGCCTTGTTCTGTTCTAATCAAAGAAGAAACAAAAGATAAAGAAATTGGTTTTGTTCTACCAATCTGAGGCTGCCATAGTTTCTGTTCCATCTCTGTCTGAGTTCCGAGTCTTTGGGATTCAAGAATTTCAAGAAACTGCCAAGAAACAGTGGCTGGGTTTATTGTTGATTCTGTTCTCATCCTTTCTGCTCTTTTCTGATTCAATTCTGGTTTCGGGTGGTTCTTGGCATTCTGGTTCCAGATTCTGCCATCATCTGTTTTTTTTCAACATTCTGTCATCTGATCAAGTTCTTGGTTGCTGATTTTGGATTCAGTCTAGCTCGGTTCTGTCAAAGTCTGGATCAGGATTTTTCTTGGTTTCTGGCTCGTGTCTTGGCGATTTTGGCATTCATTCTGCCACCTGCTGATTCTACCATTATTAGTCAGACCCCATTTTTCTTAATTCTGTGTTCAATGCATAGTCAGACGTCATCTTTCTTCTGTGTTCTTCTGCTGTCTTCTTGAAACAATAAAGATTTACCTTGTTGGTTCTTGTTGCTGGGTTTTGTGGTTCTGCCGCCAATCATTTGTTCTTCTGATTTCTGGTTCTGTTTCATTCAAGAACCATTGGAAGTTGGTGCATAGTCCAGATCAGGTCAAGAATATCAAGAAATATGGAAGATCTACTCTTGGCTATTGAAGCACAACTCCCGAAACTCAAAAAGATTGATGAGTTTGAAGAAAAGCTGGAAAAACTCAACAAGTTGGATGATTTACAAGCTACTATATTGGGATTATGGGATAAAATAAGAGCGTTGGTGTTGGCAATGCAAGCAAATAATGGTGGTCAGTGGTGGCCTCAGCAGCTTGGCAATGTGAAGGAGTATAATGAAATTTTTGATGATGTTGTCACAAGATTCCAGCTCCAAATGGAAGAAGAAGACCTGGTTGTAGCATATTTGGATGGATTGAAAGATGAAATCCGTGACTCAGTCGAATACTTTCAACCAAGAACAATGTGTGGGGCTCATGCTTTTGCTCAAATGGAAGAATTAGATTTGCAAAGACAAGCTACGAGAGCTGAGAAGGTAAGAAAAGAGTTGGAAGATCCAGAAAAAGCTTATTCGATCAACACCGAAGAAGGCCTGATTGACCACATAGCAGCTGACAAAGTTCATGAAGATGGTGGTTGTTCTCAAAAGACTCCACGAGAAGGGCAAGAAGCTTCTGAGGTCCAAGAAGCTTCTGATTGTATTAAAGAATGTATTGAAGAACAAGAAGCTTCTGATTTCCCAGAAAAGAACAAGCCTTGTTCAGCCTCTTACCAAGAATGTCCCAAAATAAAAGAAACAAAAGGAGTGTCAAAGCTTGAAAGTAGTAACAAAGGAAGGATGTCTTATTTAGGGCTTTCTCTGTTTGATACCAGTGCAGCTGTTCCTGAATTCCCACAAGTTGAGAGGTGTAGTCGTGGCTCAAGGGAAATGACAAGTGAAAGAGTTGTGTGGCAATTAGTGATAATTTCTGAACCAAAGTACCTTGGCTTAGCTTCCACGGGAATGAATACAGTAGAGTTTGGAAAGTAAAATCTGTTCTGCACAGGTTTAGAATTCAGTGGCTGTCAAAGATATTTTGAAGATGCATGTGGGTTGTTCAAGCTCAATGGCCAAATGGGCTTTGACTATAGCAATAAAGGCAAGGGCCCAACGTGGTTTCTGTTGTGAAGGTTGTAGAGAATTAGGAGATTAGGGAAGAAGACACATTTGAAACAACACTGTTGTGTTGCTCATTCCATTCATACACAATATCTGAACATACATGAGTCATTTAGCCTAGGCTCTCCCTTTATATAGAGAATGGCCTTAGACTTAAGCAATACAAATCAGTTATAACAACCTAGCTATCCTGACCAACTCCTAACTAACTCTAATGGCCTCATAGGATTAGTCTAGTTCCATTTATTTATGCCCTAATTAACAATTCATGTTTTACATAACAATACCCCCCTCAAGGCCCCTTGTCCTCAAGGGTCAGCTATGATAAAACTGGGAAATTGTTGCTGGAACTGATATAGCAGCATCCAAGATGCTTCCTCCTTTGGTAGCTGCTTCCATTTAACTAGGATTTCAGTGACAATCCTACCTTTTCGCCTTCCCATTCTTTGCTGCAAAATCTGTTCAGGTTCTTTAGAACTTGGCAATTCCGGCCAATTTTCTGGTGGATGCCGAACCTTGACCGACCGATCAGGGCACAATTTCAGCAATGAAATGTGGAATGTATCATGAATACGCATCTCCACAGGCAAGTCCAATTTATAAGCGACTGCCCCTATACGTTGCTTGATGCGATAGGATCCAAAAAACCTTGGAGCTAATTTTTGACTGCTCCTAGATGCTACTGAAATTTGCCTATAGGGTTGAAGTTTCAGAAACACCCACTGACCCTCTTGAAACTCACAATCTATTCTATGAGAATCAGCCCTCTGTTTCATCATATTAATAGCACGTGAGAGATGATGTTTAGCCACTAACAAGGCTTGTTCTCATGCCACAAATGATCTATCCACCGCTTCAACTACTGCTGACCTAGGGAGATAGGGTACATACAATGGAGGTTGCTGCCCATATAGTAACTCATGAGGAGTAGACCTAGTAGAAGAGTGATAAATGGTATTATACCACCATTCCGCCATAGGTAACCATTTAGCCCACTCCTTGGGAAGCTCCCAACTCATGCAACGTAGATAAGTCTCCAGGCATCTATTTAATGCCTCCGTTTGTCCATCCGTTTGAGGATGGTATGAAGAAGATAACTCCTGATCCACCTTGGGTACTTTAAGGAACTCTTGCCAAAAATTGCTTATGATAGGATCACGATCAGAAATAATCTCTATCGGTGCCCCATGTAACCTGTAGATACTATCGATGAATTGTTGAGCTAATGTCAAAGCTGAAAACAGGTGAGAGGCTAATAAAATGCCCATATTTGCTCAAGCGATCTACAATCACCCAAATGGTATCTTTCCCATGAGATTTTGGAAGACCCTTAATAAAGTCCATAGTAATGCTTTCCCAAACCTTGCTAGGAATAGGTAGAGGTTGCAACAACCCCGGATAGGCTACCGTCTCATACTTGCATCTAGCACAAACATCGCAATGTTTAATAAAGTCCCTCACATCATCAAACAAGTGCCTCCACCAGAAAAGAGTCTTAACCCTTTGATATGTAGCATGTATCCCTGAGTGTCCCCCTTAAGAAGAAGCATGAAGCCATTCTAGTATCTTGTGCTTCACTGTGGAATCATTTCTCACTACCAAACGGCTTCCCCTTCGCAACAACTCTTGATGCCAAGTAAATTTTCCAGCAACTCCATTATTGGCTTTAAGGTTGTCGATCAATACCAACACCTCTGAATCTGTTTGCCAACTATTTTGAATTTCTAGCAATAAATTTTCAGAACATGTTGAAAGAGAAATCTGAAATACCTCCATTTTCTCCATTCTAGAGAGAGCATCAGCAACATTGTTATTACTTCCCTTTTCGTACTGAATCTCATAGTCATATCCCATGAGTTTAGATACCCAATACATTTGGAAAGAAGTCTTCAGCTTTTGGTCCAGCAAATATTTTAAGCTTTGCTGATCTGTTTTGATGATAAAATGCCTTCCCTCTAGATATTGGTGCCAATGCTCAATAGCATGCACTACAGCCAACAATTCCTTCTCATAGATAGATAAAGCATGATGTCTAGGCGCTAATCCCTTGCTGAAAAATGCTAATGGCTGACCTCCTTGCATCAGAACAGCCCCAATTCCAGTGCTACACGCATCAGTTTCCACCACAAAAGGCTTAGAAAAATCTGGAAGTGCAAGAACAGGTGTTGAACTCAATGTTTCCTTAAGTTTTTAGAAGGTGGCAGCAGCTTCAGGTGTCCATTTGAACTGATCTTTCTTCAGCAAATTAGTCAAAGGCTTAGCTAACACCCCATATCCTTGAATAAAGCGTCTATAGTACCCAGCCAAGCCCAAAAAGGATCGAAGCTATCTGATTGTTGATGGTTCAGGCCATTCTAGGACAGATTTTATCTTTTGTGGGTCCGTGGAGACAACCCCATTCTCAATTATATGACCCAAATACTCTACTGTGGTGGCTGCAAAGGTGCACTTGCTCTCTTTCACAAAATATTGGTGCTGTCTCAGAATTTCCAGAATGGTCCTAAGATGTTGAAGGTGCAAAAACATGCTAGAACTATAGACCAAAATGTCATCAAAGAAGACAAGCACAAACCTCCTCAAATGCTCTCTAAAAATAGAGTTCATAGCATCCTGAAATGTGGCTGGAGCATTGGTGAGTCCAGATGGCATTACTAGCCATTCATAATGTCCAGAGTGAGTACGAAATGCTGTCTTGAATGAATCACAAGGCTCCTTCCGAATCTAATGATAACCAGCCCTAAGATCCAATTTCGTGAACCATCAAGCTTCCTTGAGTTCATCCAATAACTCTTCGACCAAAGGAATTAGATATTTATTTTTGATTGTGACCTTATTAAGCTCCCTGTAGTCGATGCACATACGCCATGACCCATCTTTCTTTTTCACCAATACAATAGGAGATGCAAAAGGTGAGGTACTCTCTTGAATGACCCCTGTTTCTAGCAACCCCTTTACTTGCCTCTCTATCTCATCCTTTTGAATGGAAGGATAACGATAAGGGCGTAGGTTTACCGGGTCTACATTTTCACTCAAAGTTATAGCATGGTTATGTCATTCACGTAGAGGTGGTAATGAATGAGGTTCAGCAAAAACATTGCTAAATTCTTTTAACAATTGTTGAATGCCACCCGTAGCTTCCTTGGAACTGTTCTTCAATGTATATGGTTGTGTTCCCAGTTCACTCTGAGTTTGCAACATAAAAAGCTGACCTCCCTTTGTCACATTACCATTAATTCTTCGAGTTACCTTACAAGTAGATGCAGATGCCGATTTCAAGGTACAACTGGTCCCCTTATACATGAACGTCATGGACAAATCATCATAGTTCCAAGAGGCATGGTGCACCACCTCCTGTAACCAATGCAATCCAAGAACTATGTCACAAGTATTTATCTCCATGACTCGCAAATCGAATGTGAAGTCCCTACCTTGCATTTTCCACTTGAAACTCCTCCAAATACCATAGATCTTCAATTTAGCTCCTCCCGCTACCTCTACTTCACCTTCATACTGTGCAGTTCTTTTCCATCCTAATCGACAAGCCAATTTATAATCAAGGTAGCCATGTGAAGCCCCATTGTCAACTAGAATTTGCACTGGTCAACGACCCACATACCCCAGAATCCTCATAGAAACAATACCCACATTCCCTTGAATCGCATGAAGTGAGATCTACAAGCATTCCTCATTATCAATAGAAGGCCTTTGCAATGGTGCATTGTCCTCGTCTAGTATTTCCTCACCCTCCTCCACTTCATCCGAATCCAATTCTATCATTTGAAGTTGTAGTTTCTGCTTTTGCGGACACGTATGATTCTAGGAATAGGGATTGCGGCAATAGAAGCAAAGCCCCTTTGCCCTAAGTTCATCAAAATCCTCACCCTTACCTGTTGTCAACCCCTTTGCTTGTGACATACCGGTACAAGTTGTGGAGAGAGTGGAAGATCCAGCATTCGTATTACGATTGAAGGAGGCATAAGATCCTGTAGACCTAGGCTGAAAGCTAGCACGTGAGATAGCCCCGGTCACAGTAATGGATCCCGATTGATTTGTGGAATTCTTCCACCTAGATGATGAACCAAAGTGTCACCACTCCCACGGCGTTGTGTAGTCTTATTCTTGGACTCATCTTGTAGATTGAACTCATATATCTTGGCGATACGCCTTGCTTCTAACAACGTACGTGGTTGTTGGAGTCGAACTTGATGTGCACAATCCCTACGAAGACCCTCAATGTAGGCCTGAATTGCATAGTCTTCCCGGAGGTGCAACTTACATTGCAATGTGTCAAAGTCATCATTATAATCATCCAAGGAGTCCTTTTGATAGAGGCACTTGAAATCAGCCATAGGAGATTCGAATGGTGGCCCAAAGCGAGCTAGAAGGGCAAGGCGATATTCTGCCCAGGTAATGTTACGTCCATGTTCTTCATGCATATAAGACTGATGCCATAAGTAACCTTTGTCGTCAAGGTTAACACTTGCCATTCTAACTTTCCAAGCTTCCGGTGTGCCATCAATCTCAAAGTATTTCTCACATTGATCAAGCCATCCCTCTATGTTTTGACGTTGAAATTTGGGAAAATCAAACTTGGACAACTGGGTTGGAGGTGTATAATCATTTTGCTGTCTAAGATACTCACGGCGCTCATGGAAGTCACGTTCTGCCTCTGCTGCTTGGTGATGCTCATGTGGTTGACGAGCGACAAGAGTAGCCAATTGTGCAGCAATGTTTTGCAAAGCATCACCATGAGTTTGCAAGGTATCTTCGATTGCCTTAAACCAGGTTTCATTGGGATCAGCCATGGATGCAAGTTGGGCTCTTGTGTTAACCATACAAGGTGTAAGAAGTTAGGCTTAATGAGTGTCCCCTGATAAGTCCAGATTGCAGACAATAGAAGCAATTGATCCAAACCCAAAAATTGATTGATTCACAATTCCCAGAAACAGAGACTCACAACTTGTCGGAAAAAATCAGACACAGAGAACCAGACCAGTCAACTACGCAAGATAATGATCACCCAGACTTCTTCGGCAGACAACCATGCAGAAACCGACTTCCCACTCAATGAAATCAAATTGTAGACGTCAAAAACAATTGATCCCGACTCAGAAAAATTGACGAGATACCAGAAACCAAAACTCAAAAATTATCGACACAGATCAGAAACAGAGACCAAATTAGTCACGACACCAAATAATGATCACCCAGAATTTAATGGACAAGCAAGGCCCACGACTCAGACCAGAAATCAACGTGGCAATTGTGTGGACCCCAGTTAATGACGTAACTCAAAGTTTGACTAGAAACCGATGAGAAATCAGAAACCGAAATTCAACTCATGCAATGCAAATGAAGAATTGGAATTCACAAGCCCAGTCGACTTAAACAGATATGAAGACAGCGAGAAATGGAATCTTGACATTTGACGGGAATCCAAAATTTGGAACGCATGAAATACACCAGAACCTTAAAGAGAATTTGATGATCACTATTACCAAGAACCTGCAATCCCGAACGACATCCAGAACCAGTCGACTTAATTGGTGATCACAGAACCAGAATCACTCGAAGCAATGAAGAATCTTATTGTTTTGGCGTGAACCCGATAAAACAGATTAGTGCCAGAATCAACGCACAGAAGTCAAAACCCGGCGCAATCATGAACCAGCCGACTCACTTAAACAGGTGAAAAATCAGAGACGTCCACGTCGACAGCGATGCATTCGAGTATTCCGAGTCATTCGACGCAAGAAAAACCCAGAAGTGGTCGGTAATTAATATTCAACCGACAAATGAAGACCTCTGAGCCAATCGAGGACTATCGGGAATGATGACTCATTGAAACAGATGAGACGAAACCAGAAACTGAAACTCGGGAGTTAGTCGACGCTGATAAAGAACAAAGAGGCAGAAGTGGGACCCAGCACTCAGAACCTACCGACAAGATCAAATGGGAAGTTTAGAATCCAAATATTCTCAATTACCCAGTAATCTTACCGACACCCGTGGAGCCCAGAATCACGAACTCAGCTAATAATGTCTTTTATAAGTCTCGTCCTGTTTCTAATTGACGAAAATCACTGGAAGATTTGAACGAACAAAGGCAAGACTGAAATTCTTGCTTTTTCTTTAAATTTCTGGTGAACCCAAAAATCAAAAATTCAATAGAAATGGTTGATTATTGAGAATCCAGAACTGATATAGAGTTCTTGAACAAATTGACAATCTTTTTTCAATTTTTTCTTGATATGTTCTTGTCAACAATTCTAAACCTTGTAGAAGAGGAGAATGGTCCAGAATGAGCAAGAACTTCAAAGTGTAACAGAAGCGAACCGAGGATGACTCGGCTCTGATACCACTGTTGTGAAGGTTGTAGAGAATTAGGAGATTAGGGAAGAAGACACATTCAAAACAACACTGTTGTGTTGCTCATTCCATTCATACACAATATCTGAACATACATGAGTCATTTAGCCTAGGCTCTCCCTTTATATAGAGTATGGCCTTAGACTTAAGCAATACAAATCAGTTATAACAACCTAACTATCCTAACCAACTCCTAACTAACTCTAATGGCCTCATAGGATTAGTCTAGTGCCATGTCCTAACCAACTCCTAACTAACTCTAATGGCCTCATAGGATTAGTCTAGTGCCATTTATTTATGCCCTAATTAACAATTCATGCTTTACATAACAGTTTCACCCATGGATCAATTTCAAATGGCCTCCTTTTGTTAAAATCTGCCTTAATCCTACACGAAATCTGCTGTCAGTTTGGTTTAGGGGCAAGTTAATTGAAATGCTTTATGGGAGAATCTGTTCACTTAGTAGGAAGAAATTGCTGACGATGTAGCAGAGGTCAAGTCACGGGATTCAAGACTGTTTAGCTGAATATTTTCCAGAAATTAGAAAGCTTATGGAGCTTATGTTTTCAGTTTGGTTTCATTCCATTAGATTGTCTTTTTGAGTTCAGATTTGTGTTTTTGTTGTCAGCATCCTTGAGGGCAAAGATGTTTTGGGGGAGGGTATTGATATGTAAAGATAATAACATGCATTTAGGGACCTAATTGTAAACTAGATAGTAAATAAGGTAATTAGTCATAAATCATAAACTAGAATTAGTTAGGACTTGAAGGAGGCTATAGTATTATAAATAGCTCATCCTCCTATTGTACAAGAGTTATGGCATTGCAATAATAGAATTGTGAGAGCCTAGGAACTCTCTTCTCTATCTCTATTCTAATCTCCTTTCTTGTGTCTCTATTCTACATCTCTTTTCTAAAACCTTGATCAATATTCACATCAATACCACTACAAGAAGTATCCAGAGAATCAACTCAATAGCCTCCTAAATTAATCACATTTTTTCAGCAAGCTAACATGAATTAATTTTATAAAAAGAAAAAAAAAACTTATTTGACCCTCAAACGATGGGCCCAGTGAAAATTGAATCCCTAGTTCACTTTCATACTGGAAAGTTTAATTTTGTAGAATAAGTATCTTTACTTCTAGAAGGATGAACTATGAATCAAAACATATCTTTGGGTATCAATGTGATAGAAAAAGAAGTATGAGAGAGCCAATCAATGCTAGAATCATAAAGTAACAAAATAATTCGAATCAGAGTATAAGCTTAGCTTACCTCAGTTCTGATCCCAGCAGGAGCCGTCTATGATGCCGATCAAAGATTGACAGAGAAAGAGATTGAAACATCAGTCACTGATTGAACACGAAGAAGAGGAAGATTCTTGAAAATACCCAACAGATCAAAGGAACAGGCAAACCTTGAACAAGCAATGATCCAGCCCCTGTTGCACATCCCTGAAAGCATCACGAATTTGGCGGCGTGTGTAGGAGAAGTCAAGGTTGCGCCTAGCGATGGCGTTTAACTCGTCGCTTAAGCCTTCAATCGGAGGCTTTCTCAGGGCTGAAACGGTGAGTTTACTATTGGAGAGAGGATGATCGGGAATTAAGTTAAATCTGGGCGTAGTGGGTAAGAGATCGAAATCGGAGTGTTTGAGGACGATCGGGAATGAAGTTAAATCTGTACTGCTGTATCTGGTTTTCTGTGATGGCAATGGGAACGACCCCTTTCGAGCAAAAAAAAGAAAGCTCCATGGCCGCTCAGGAGGAATTACTCACTATGCCCTTTTAGGTTGCTTCCTTCTGTGACTTCATTATTTTTGCTCCAGCCACAATCGAAGGGGAAAAGTGTATACTATATTACTATATGTACAGTATTTATTTATTTTGACCACCAGATATAATCATGCAAGTGAATGTTGATCCGCGAGCATGAAACCCATAACCCATAAGCTCATCTATAACTTAGTGTAATTGAGTCATTTTGAATCCGCCCAAAAAGATTTATAATGGGGCAGGTTAAAACCCACCCATTTAAGATTTAAATGGGCGGGCTATGGGCATACCTATGGGTTGCTCATACCCGCCCATTAGTGTAATTTTTGTATTAACTACACATCTCATTCAGTATTCTGCCATAAAATAAAGGCATTTCTTACCTCCATCCCTATTCGAGATTTTGAGTATTCGGCCGCCTCTAATCCCTAACCATAACAACTACCAACTCTCTCTCTCTCTCTCTATTTATTTGAACTTGTGAGTCATTACTAGCTCTACATGTAATGTAGATTAGATTTTAGAAATTGATAAATAACTTCAAACTAAATTATTAGGCTTTTAAGATCTAAAATTTGATATTTTGGTGTGGTGAAAAGTAAATACTTCCAAGTATCAAGTTCAATAAAATTCTGAATTTGTATTGTTTCATTTTTCATTTTATATTAAATTATTTATTATATGTTTTCTCTTCATTTATTTTGTAGAGGAAAATTTGGTGTCTAGAGCTATAATCCCTTCCTTAAGTGAACTAAAGATGATAGTGAAGATTGAAGCATGTCATCTTGTTAATTTATGAACTTGTAAAGTTCTAGTTATAGTGTTTTAATTTAAAAGTTGGAGTTTAAACATCAAAATTATGCTACAGTAGTGCTTGTATAAATTTATGTTGTTTTGTGTGAATTGAGATAATTAAACTATGAAGATTTAGATTTCAAAAATTAGAATGATGAATTTGGATGGATTCTTAAACCTTATGTATGTTTTTTTAAAAAGAAAATAAACATGTTAAATGTAAATGGGTTACCCAAAACCCGGTTAGCCCGCCCATTTATGTACTAGCCCATTTATATGGGTTTAAATGGGTTGAGGTATGGGTATGGGCTAACCCATACCTATTTAAAATTAAATGGTCGGGCTATGGGTTAGGCCTTGGGTTACCCAACCCGCCCATTGCTCTGCCTTAGAGGTGATTTTGCCAACGAATTTTTACCTCAAAAGCGTCTAACATAAATAATTTTTAAGTGGATCAAAAAACTTTTAAAAATGTGTAGTCAACACAAAAGTTTTTAAAAATTTACAGTCAGCGTTAGACAAAAAAATAACATCCGTTATTTAAGGTGTAGATTAGCCAACAAACTTTTACTCTAGGAGTGGCTAGCACAAAAAATTTTTACTCCAAGAGGTCTCAGAACAAAAAAGTCCATGTACAATCCACCCAAAATCCAACTGTTGTAAATCATTGCCCAGACCCTAACCATGTGCTTAGAAAGAGTGAATGTAACAAAAAAAAATCATAAACTACATTAGTTATTATCATCAGTTATCTTATGTAATTATTAACTATAATATTGTATCATTTACTCTTTAAATTTAATTTTTGTTGTTGTAATTCTATTCATTCTTTTAAAAATATCACATATTTATGTGCTTATAAATACCTGTAAAAATTGATATACGGCTGATGAGATTTTTTAGTTATTGATATAAGTGCGTATAATATGAGTAATTTTTTAGTTTTATTTATCATCAATTTAGAATAGTTAATGTGATGGGATCTTTCGGTTGCCGAAAAAAAAAATCAGAATCGTTCGTCCCATTTTTTTAAAATAATATTCCTAGAATACCTACTTAACCGACAATAAGATTTGAATCTATAGTATGTTAATCTCATCAGCCATATATCAATTTTCATCGGCAAAAATATTATATTTATACACATAAATATAAATGAATTCGATCTTTTATACGGGTACAAAAAATGCTTTTAAGACTGGACGAAAAAAGCATCATAAGACCGGATCAACGACTGGTCTCATTCCAAGCGGTCTTAAAAGTCTGTTACTTTTAAGACCGGATATGCAACCAGTCTTAAAAAATACTTTTAAGACCAGACTTTTGAAATATCTGATCTTAAAAGTCCCATTCTATCACAAAAAAGGGATTTTTAAGACTGATTGCGAAAACACATCCAGTCTTAAATGTCCCTTTCTATTAAAAAAAAACCTGGAAACCAGAATTTTGTCAGGGTGAGCAGTATATTAGGGATAAACTTGAATAATCTTCTTCGATACAAATCCAACACCACCATCCCATCCTTCTGTTTTTGCACAAATCACATCTTTTCATCATTTAAGTTAGGCTATCTTGATTTAATAAATTATGAAAACTTGAGTTCTTTTTGAAATGATATAGCAAGTGAGAAACTAACCTGATTCACGACATAGTATACTTTGAAACAACCGGGATAATTAACAACAAGACAGTCGAATTCTTCCTGCATATATATAAATATGCAAACTACTATAAAAGAAAAGTTAACAAACATTGTGTACCTTAAACAAAGACATACTTGGAACGTTACAGTGATTCCAAACCCTCCAGCAAGCATGCCAAAGATAAACTCATCCAGCATCTCGAATTGGCCGCAATTCATAAATTCTGGCTTGCAAATTTTCCAAGTCATAAAAGCAAAAATAAAATAGATCGAAGAAAACAAAGTAAAAATTGCGAACCTGGAGAAGCTAGAACCAAACCTTCAGAGCAAAGAAGGCAAGAGCAATTTTTGTAGCGTTAGAAAATTTGTGAGTGGGGTCCTTGAGATAAGATAAGATAAGTTGAAAAGAGTGAGGTAAGATTTAAAAGGTCGAAGAGAGGTTTAGAGAGTGAAATTCAATTTTCGAAACAGGAAAATAAAAAAATTCATCTTTTAGAATTTTTAGATTGGGCTTTTTAAACATTTGGTCTTAAAAGTATACTTTTTAAACCACGCTTGTTAAATATCCGGTCTTAAAAGTCTTTTAGAGAAGTTTAGAGAATGAAATTCAATTTTTGGAGAGGAAAAATAACAAATTTATCTTTTAGACTTTTTAGACCGAACTTTTTAAACCTCCAGTCTTAAAAGTATACTTTTTAAACCAGACTTTTTAAATATCCGGTCTTAAAAGTCTATTTTTTAGAGATTTAGAGAGCGAAAAACAATTTTTGAGACGGGAAAATAAAAAATTCATCTTTTAGACTTTTTAGATCGAACATTTTGAACATTTGGTCTTAAAAGTCTAGAGAGAGAAATTCAATTTTCTGAGCGGAAACATAAAAAATTCATCTTTTAGATTTTTTAGACTGGACTTTTTAAACATCCGGTCTTAAAAGTCTATTTTTTAAAGATTTGGAGAACGAAAATCAATTTTTGAGGCGGGGAAATAAAAAATTCATCTTTTAGACTTTTTAGACCGGACTTTTTAAACATCCGGTTTTAAAAGTCTAAGAGAGCGAGATTCAATTTTCAGAGTGAGAAAATAAGAAATTCATCTTTTAGACCTTTTAAACTAGACTTTTTAAACTCCGATCTTAAAAGTATACTTTTTAGACCGGACTTTTTAAATATCCGGTGTAACATCCCAAAAATTTGGGGAGTTAAGTTTGAATATTATGAGAAATTTAAATAATAATTATTTAATTTGGTCTCCATAATTACAAAATAAAATTATTTGAAATAAATACTATTTGAAAATAATAATAATAAAAAAATGCTTAAAAAGGAAAATTGTTGAAATTACTATTCTTAATATTGTTTAATCATTTATCCCAAATAAAAAAACACACACACACCATAAGTTCTCTCCCTCTGGCCCATCATATTTTAATATCCCTTGGCCCATTAGAAATACACAGAAAGCCCAAGAATAATGTCAGGAAGCCTGGTCCATCACGCATCAGGGTAGAAGAAGAACATTGAAATTTAAACCCAATTGCCCAACACCAAAGGAATAAATCATCTCATGTTTCAGTCCCTTGTAATGCAATCAACCCAACCCGTGAACCAATGAGAGTTGACACAGATGGTAAGGGATCCAGGACTAGGCCTTTGGGTCGTGGGTTTGATCCCCTCTGCTGTCGCTGGGACTCCTTTGGTAGACGATCTCGTAAGTCCCCAGTAAGTGCTCATAGAGCCCGAGGCCGTGCCCTAACCTTGGTAGGGGACTAATGTTGAACTCTTTCAAAACTTTTCAGTATTAAAAAAAAAAAGAAAAAAAAAACCCAACCCGTGAAGCTTTACACATCAGTAAGAAATATGTTTTTTTTTTCACCACCCAACATGAAAGGCGCAGCCCATTAGAAAAGAAAGAATGAAGCCCATTTAATACAATTCATCCAAATCTTATTCAGTCCTCACGTAAGAAGCAGAAAACATTTACCCAATATTTCACTCATCATCATCATCAGCAAACATGAAAGCATTAGAAGAAGAAGAAGAAGATAATAATAATGATAATAATAATAATAAAATAAAATAAAAAGGAGAGTCAGCGATAATCATGCCGAGGAGATAAACACGCAAGAGACGCCCTGCTTCTTTGTCAGTCTCGAGCCCATCGCCCTATTAACCTCTGGATTTTTCTTGACCGAAACTGGACCCATGCTTTCTCCATTTGCATCCTCGAGCCCATCGCTGATTACTCAATGGATTTTTCCTTCTCGGACGTTGCCCATCGGTCTGTAACTTCTTTCTCAGACTATGGATGAAGCTCCAGTATATATATTTATAATATGGGACCATCTTGCGTTTCCCATTCGTTTTCTTTTGCTTCACCGAAGATCACAGAAACAGAAAGAAGAGAAAAACCTCAGTGGAGAGCAAGAGAAAGAGAGAGAGAGAGAGAGTTGCCAATCGAAATTCATTTTCTCCTCTGTTTATGCGCCGAGAAACAGGGCACTGAAACAGCAAGCAAGATCCTCTCATCATCTTTTTTCTTATTTTCTCTCATTAGCTCATTTGAGCTATTGAAATGTTAAAATAGTATCTTAATTGATTGAATAAATATGATTTAAAGATTACGAGGGATAATAAGAAAAAGACTGTGAGAGAAACCCAACCCAAGCAAGAGCTCAATGGGAGTCTTAATCGGTAAGGCTTCTTTTACTCCTAGTCTCGTCATCTTCTAGTACCCATGGTGAATGTTAGAACCTGAAAAAAAAAAAATTAGGCTTGTTCCCTTCCTTAAAACTGAAGCTAAAAACGACGTTGAAGTAGGGAAAGCTGCATCGGTTTGAGGGTCTCTAAGGCTTGTAACATCTTGCAACTATGTTCTTTCTTCTTCTGGCTGTTATAAGAGCGATGTAGTGTCATTTTGCTGCATAAGAATGATAAGAAGGTAGCATGAGGAGGACTAGCGTGTAGCATCTATTATATATGTATTGGTGGAGTGTTTTCAAAATATAAGCGTGTCTTTAGTTCCTTTTTATTTCTCCCTACTGTCATCGTCTTATTCTTGTCCTGTGTGTATATGCATGTGGGAAGTGAGAATGATTCAGCTTTAACCGCCTTTGATTCTATGTTATTTTCTTTACTCAAGAACAAAGATTAGAATCTTGGCTTCTGGGTTGTCTGGAGGTATTATCTTTAGCCAACGATTTTATTCTTTCAAACTTGGTTTCAAAGAAGACTTTGTTTGTGAGTGGAATCTTGAATCCTATGCTCCTACAGTAGTATGGCTTGCTGTATCATATATCATTAGGTTTGTAAATTTTTCCTCAAATTTTTTTTCGTGTTCTGGAAATTTTATTTGAGTGATGTTTTGAAACGTAAGATAAAGACAAAACCATGTTGAATAAAATATATGTATAAAAGCTTGTGCATGCCGTGGAAAACAATTGATGAAATATACATGCTATGTGTTATGTGTCCATATATGTATATTTGTGTTACGTGGTATAAACTCAAAGTATTATTCTCTCTCCCTCTCTCTCTCTCACTCACACACACACACACGTCTCAGAGTTAACGTCTTAGAGTTAAAGTGTATGTGGTAATATTGATTAATTTTATTATGGAGTTATTATTTATTAAGCTTATTATGTTTGTTAGTGTTTGCTATTGGGGAATTCTGGGAATTTAAATTAGTAATAAAAATAAATAAAAATAAATATTATTATGAGAAGAAATAAATAATAAATTAAATAAATAATAATTTAAATAAATAATAATTTCGTTATTAGGAAAAGGGATTAAATAATAGAGGAATTATTATCAAAATTTGTATTATGGAGAGTTTTAAATACTTATTAATGGTTATTGAATTTACTTTGGTAGATTGAATTGTGGAATGTGTTGAGCTCCTGATTTGAGAGCCGTGTAAATTAATTAGCTTGGGTGAGAGGTAACCACTTTCCACTTATTATGCATGTTGATAAGTTGCTTGTGAATATTTTGTTAAATAATTATTATGAATAATTTCTTTTATTGCCTTGTAGAACTCTACGGTTTGAAATATTGAAATATATTGTAAACTGTGTTATTTTGGTGTTATTTTGACAGGGTTATGAGAATTATTGGAAAAACTCTTATTGAGTTAATTATAATGATAATTATGGAAAGGGAAGAATTGGGAGAAGATGATAAAGTTATATCCACCACGTGGTGATGCCTCCATTGGTGCACGATGGTTGGCTTATTATTATTGTCCCATCAAAGTGATGAGAATTTGTCCACCAGAGTGATGGGCTTATGACGCCTCACTAGGGTAAAGTGGGGAAAAGGCCCATGGTCTGGGGCAGGTGCTCTGAGGATTTTGGCCGGTCCTCATCACTTGACCAGTGAGCTTTTGAGTAACCAGTAACACGGGTATGACTTAGCCCATGGGTTTAGTCGGAGGAAGTAAGACGGTTCGGTTGGAATGATTGGAAGGGAATTAAATTCAAAAAGATTTGAGATACCCATTATGATACTTAGTAATGATGTGATATTATATAAAGAAAATGTTGATGAATTGTTTATTTTGGATTGAGCTGTTTTATTCCACTTGACATCTTACTAGCACATATTGATATACGTAATGAGTTGGATTGATGGTTACAAAATTTTTCTAGGTTACCATATCTGCCCAGGTCCTTCCGGGAAGACTGCAGAAGCTTAGTCTACTTCGATCAAGTAGGGCTTCTGTTTGTTTTTATGTATGAGTAAATTAATGTATATTGCCACACACTAGGGCTCATGATGCAAGCATGTTTTGAAAATTTTAAATTTCGCGTAAATTCCTATATTAGATTAACTCTGATTATTATATGATAACTTTGGTCATTATATGTGTTTAATTTGTTAATTAAAATGTGGTTGTTTCATCCGGTCTTAAAAGTCTATTTTCTAGAGATTTAAAGAGTGAAATTCAATTTTTGGAGTGGGAAAATAAAAAATCCATCTTTTAGACTTTTTATACCAGACTTTTTAAACATCCGGTCTTAAAAGTCTAAGAAAGCGAAATTCAATTTTCGGGCCAAGAAAATAAAAAAATCATTTTTTAGACTTTTTAGACCAGACTTTTTAAACATCTGGTCTTAAAAAGCGTTCTATATATTTGTTGGAGATTCAGATTTAATTAGTTACCATATACAATTATATTATGCAATTATTTTAATTAAGTTGTTAAAGAGATTTTCGTAATTAAGTTAGCAGATTATGATTTTTTTAATTTCGTAATTATATTCCTGATTGTAATCCCTAAATTATATTATGCAATTATCTTAATTAAGTTGTTAGAGAGATTTTAGGAATTAAGTTGGCAGATTATGGTTTTTTTTTTAATTTCGTAATTATATTCCTAATTGTAATCCTTAGATTATAGGAACTTCCTAGGTTAAAAGATTATTTACTTATTAGCATCTGTATATAATTTCAATTAAGCGAAGGAATAGAGCATCGCATTCTCGGACTCATTTCTGATCCGCGTCTTCTCAAAATATTTACGAAGTTTTCATCGGTCATACTTTTAAAACCGGATCTTTTATCATCCGGTCTTAAAAGTATTCTATATATTTACGAAATTGCCACCGGTCATACTTTTAAGACCAGATTTTTTATAATCCGGTCTTAAAAGTGTTCTATATATTTACGAAATTGTCATCGGTCATACTTTTAAGACCTGATTCTCTATAATTCAGTCTAAATGAGGCGATCTTAAAGCTTCTTTTTGCACTAGTATTTTATCAACAGAGAGCCAGAGACAAGAGAGAATGACATATCCAAATAAATAAAGGTAGCCTATAAATTATGTGATATTTTTAAGCACATAAATATCAATTTTTATGAATATTATATGTATATAAACATGTGATATTTTTAAAAAATTGAAAAAAATTACAACAACAAAAATGTAATTTAAAGTGTAAATAATATAATATTATAGTCAATAATTGCATAAGATAACTGATAATAATAATTAATATAATTTGTGATTTTTTTTATTACATTCACTATTTCTAACTCCAATTCACATAGTTGAGGGTCCGGGTAAGGATTTACAATAGTCGGATTTTTGGTGGATTGCATATGGAATTTTTTGTGCTGAGCGCTCCTAGAGTAAACTTTTTTTTGTTGGCCACTCCTAAAGCGAAAGTTTGTTGGCCGCACCTTAGATAACGTACGTTATCTTTTTCTAACACCGTTGTGCTAACTGCACATTTTTAAAAGTTTTTTGATATTGGTTTACTTACAAGTTATTTGTGCCGAACGCTCCTGAGATAAAAGTTCATTGGCCAAAGTACTCCTTAACCCTTTATCTAATAGGAGGAGTATTCCACACCAAATTGATTTTATTCTTGAAAGATAGTAGGTCGGTGGTGCTGAGACAACGTTAAATTGTGCAATAAAAAAAATACATAACGGGAAGTATTTATAATCCTGAGTCCTTAATATAATGTATATTTAAAGAGTTAATCTTAATTCTAACTATAATATAACATTTTTTTCATATTTATCTATATTTTTCCTAATTTGATATGTTTTATATTAACAATTGGAGGGAGTATTTATTTTGATTCTAAATATAATACCTCATTTAAATTTATAAGTTTTCCTTAATCATCTTTATTGATTATATACATTAAGTGGGTTTCATTATATTAAGAGAATTTGAAGACATGTGCAGATAAGTGTGGTCACGAAAGATGGTAATATTAAAAAAAAAAAAAAAGTTATTTCAATACACATAATTTAAAAAGGCATTCTATATAAATCAACCCACATTTGTTATAATTAACTCACTTAACTAATTTTTTTAATATTAATAAATTAGTTATAGTATAATTTTTTTATTGTGGAGGGAGGGAGGTGACACAGGTACAAAAAATCATTTTAAGACTGGACAAAAGAGGCATCGTAAGACCGGACTCGCGACCGATCTTGTTCCAAGTGGTATTAAAAATATACTTTTAAGACCGGACTTGAACATGTCTTAAATATACTCTTTTAAGACCGGATGAACGACCAATCTTAAAAATTTAGACCGAACTTTTGAAATATCTGGTCTTAAAAATGTTTCAAAATAATAAAAAAAAAACCCAAATAAAACAATCGATCTCAAATCACCAGGTCTGGCAACATTTTGAATGTCCCTCCATCATCAACAATGGAGAACCAAAAGAAGATTGGAAGCAACACCAACAAGAAAAACAAAAAAGATAAATACAAAATCTAAAAATAAGAAAACATAACAAGAAATAGAAATCATTCACTATGGAAATCGAATTTAAATAAATATAAAATCAAAGGTGAAATTGAAGTCTAGCTTTACAAAAAAATCACAAGCTTAAAGCAACCAAATTTGAGCAGGATCCTCTTGTCGATGCTGGTAAAGCTTCAAGCAACCAAAATTGAAGTCCAAATCTGAGTAAGAACGGTAAAGGTAGGAGTAAATAGACTTAAGCAAGAAGAGATCTGGGTTTGATTTTAAGCCAGATCTGTGCGAAGGCGGCGTGAGAGGAGCCATAGATCGAGGAGGAAGGAACCGTCGTCGCCTAAAATTCTCGAAGTAGTACACTTACACCATTGCTGAGGATTGGAGTTGACACCATCGCAAAATGCTTGAAGCATTTCACTACCAACGTTGCCAAGGATTTGATTGTGTGGCTCTTAGGACGATTTACGAAGATTACGAGTAGGTTAGAGGAAGAGGATGTCATTCTTACTGAGGATTTGACCCGTGAGGCTCTTGGGACAATCGTTGAATCTATAACTAAGTAAATGTTATATCACCAAGAAGACAAGCGCACTCATAGATTTAACAAGTTTAGCGAATTTAGGCTTCTTTTTTTAACACTTTTAAGACCGGTTCTTTTCTAAAAACCGGTCTTAAAAGTATATTTTTAAGATCGGTTATTTGTAAAAACTGGTCTTAAAAGTGTTCTATATTTTTAAGATTGACTTTTTTTTGTAAAAACCGGTCTTAAAAGTATATTTTTAAGACTGGTTGTTTGTAAAAATCGGTCTTAAAAGTGTTCTATATTTTTAAGGCCGGTTGTTTGTAAAAACCGGTTTTAAAAGTAGTTCAGATTTAATTAGTTATAATTAGCATATACAATTATATTATGCAATTATCTTAATTAAGTTGTTAGAGAGATTTTAAGAATTAAGTTGGCAGATTATAGTTTTTAGAATTTCATAATTATATTCCTGATTGTAATTTCTAGATTATATTATATAATTATCTTAATTAAGTTGTTAGAGAGATTTTAGGAATTAAGTTAGGAGATTATAGTTTTTTGAATTTCGTAATTATATTTCTTATTGTAATCTCTAAATTATAGGAACTGCCTAGGTCAGAAGATTATTTACTTATTAGCATCTATTTATAATTCCAATTAAGCGAAGGAATATAACATCGCATTCTCAGACTCATCTTTGATCCGCGTCTTCTCAAAATATTTACAAAGTTTTCACCGGTCATACTTTTAAAACCAGATCTTTTATCATCCGGTCTTAAAAGTATTCTATGTATTTACAAAATTGCCACCGGTCATACTTTTAAGAGCAGATTTTTTATAATCCGGTCTTAAAAGTGTTCTATATATTTACGAAATTGTCATCGGTCATATTTTTTAGACCGGATCCTTTATAATCTGGTCCAAAAAGTTCTTTATATTTACGAAACTGCCACCAGTCATACTCACCAGTCATACTTTTAAGATCAGATTCTCTATAATCCGATCTAAATGAGACAATCTTAAAGATCTTTTTTACACTAATATGAGTATTAATTTATTTTGTGGCGGGGCTTTCTTTTCAATCGCCTTTATATGTTGTTTATCAGATATTTGAAATTGACGTTCATGAGCATGAACTTTGAATTCTAATTTTATATTTTTGACCATTCAACAATATTCTTTTTTTTCCCATGCAATATTTGGTCTTATGGTCGGTTCATACTGGGTTGATCTAAATCTATGAATCTGAGGCAAGCTTATTTTATTTTTATCTTTTCAATATGGAGTACAATGAAATATAATTAGACGATCATTTATTTAGTTTTTTCTCAAAGACGATTATTTCATTAAAAAGTACAAGTATATATTTGTTATTATTTTTCAATTAAAGTATAAATCTTTTCTCAAGTTTTAACTTTACTTTCTGAGAATTTAGAAATTGGAAATTTTGGTATAGAAGAAAGTGCATTACAAAGAAATTCTAATTTAAGGCGTGATAAAATTTAAGGAGTAAAAAGGCACAAGAAAGTGGATGTCACACCTAGAATCGGGAAATCGGGCCAGCCCGTTTAGGCCCTGGCCCTTCAAGGGCCGGGCTTAAAAATTTGAAGAGATAAACGAAATTGGCCCTGGAGGGCCGGCCCTCCAGACGGGCCTCGGGCTTAAACGAGCCAGCCCTAGAAGGCCTCGGGTCGGCCCTACAGGCTCTTTTCACTGTATCTTTTTCTTTTTTTCCTTTTTAAATTTATTAATTTATATATATATTGTATTTGTTATAGAGATATTTATTCTTTTAACTACAAATACATAATAACTATACTCTAATTTTATGATTTGATTTATTATTTATTGCAAATAAAGATTATGGATGTGTTCATGATGCGGGAGAAGAATTTCATAATATTCTTATTCATGAGCTAGAGGCTACTACTTAAAGTGAAAAATAATCAAATGTCGTTAAAATCGATGATAGTGACGAAGATAACGACAATAATAATCATCGTACTAATATCGCTTAGTGATGTGTTTTTTATGTTTTATATGAATTATTTGTGAACATAGTTTGCTTTTGATTATGAATTAGTGATTGTGCTTATTTATTGGATGATTCGTATTGTAATTTACTAATTACATTTCTTAAAAAAAGTGAAGAAAAAATAGTTAAAATTTGGAATAGTAATTTCCGGGCCCTGTGGGCCGGCCCTGGCCCTAGTGCTCTCGGGCCGGGCTTTGAAAAACATGTGTTTTTCTTACTCCGGGCCCTGGCAGGCCGACTTTGTTAGGCTCTGGCCCTTCACGGGCCGACTCTGATCCCCAACTCTAGTCACACTCACATGCAAATTGCGGACTTCCCTACTTTGGACGCGGTCCAATTATTTGATTTTTTTTATTTATTTATGTAATATCCTCACTAAGCTTCATATCTACTTAATTTAATTAAAATAAAAAAATTAGTCAATATTAGAATGTATAGAGAGAAAGATAATCGTGAGAGAATAAAGAAAATGTGGCAACGATTTAATTAAGGCGGTGTATGAGATTAATTGATGGTAAAATGGATAGAAACTTATTTATTATTCAGACAGACTTTAATAAGACTTCATAAAAAAAGGACAAACTCATTTAAAAAAATATGAATATATAAGGATGGAGGGATTATATTTTTCTAAAATGTCATAATCATCATTTCTAATTCTCCTGGTCTCTCTCTTACTTGATTGTTGTTCAAGGAGCATCAATAAGGTAAATTAAAAAAAATACTAACAAGTATGAGAAATAGTTCTTATATTTAAAATCAAGACCAATTATCCAATTAAGTCTTACATTAAGGACCGAATGAGTATTAATTAAATTTAAAAAAAGGTTATATAATATTTCAAACTTAATGTACTGTTATTTTTTATAGGAAAAATTAATCACTCCCTCTTATCCAATTTATAAGAGCTCAATAATCAAATTACCTGATATAAGAAAGTAATTATAATTAATTTAAAATAATAAATATGTCTGAAATAAATTTTATTTTTCAAGTATGCCCTTATTTATGAGGGGTAAGAAAGAGAGAGAATTATAGTAAATATAAATATCACAAATCTTTTAATTAATGCAACATAGATAATTAATGAGGTATAAGAATGTAATAAACTTATTAGATGTTAAAACAACTTTTATCGGATTTTTATAAAAAAGACTAAAGCAATTCAAATTTTGGTTTTTATAAAAAAGACTAGAGGAAGTATTTAATCCTTATAATTTTATCTATCTCAATGACTTACCAATAGTTTTACTAGGTTTGTAACATGTTCCTTGTCAAAGCCACATCAAATGAAGATGATACAGGTGAACTCCATGCTGTCATTTTCTTCTTGTCTGTAAAAATCTTCACTTTTTTTTTCACTTTTTACTCAACCATATTGCCTTTCTCCACTCATGATTTTTTTTTTTGAATGAAAAGCAAATATCGGCGGGCTCATGTTACCAAAAATTGTATTAGTGGGCTCATACAACAATACATATGCCTAAAATTTTAGTAATACCAATGGGACATGCCTTCGATAAATAATAATTTCACTAACATAAGAATAGAGGCTTAGTTTTATAATTCTTGGGCTTATTCTAAGAAAATTAAAATGGCCCAATAAATCAATGCTAATTGACCCACTTAAGTGAATGGCATCCCTTTCTTCATAAACAAAGTCCACAAATGCTTAGAGCTGCACTTTTTAATGATTAAGTAATATGGTCCTAAATATAAGACCTAATTTTGAGTGAATTTTAATTTAAAAATTTACTTTTTTTTGTCCATTTTATCATATTTTCTCAAATTAATGTGCCTACCTTATAAATTGATATAATATAATGTTGCATATAATATAATTAAGTGATTTATTTAATTTCCTTAATAACCTCAAATTAGATGAGTAGGTTTTACAGTAAGGCCCAAATGAGTACTATCTAAACACGAACCTTTAATTGCTTCGTTTTTGGCTCAATCAATCTAAAGTACGGTTAAAGTTTGATGCACAAGTTTAGAATCATGGTCGTTCAATCTTGTGATTTCATCTTCAACTGATTCTGGGTAAATTTGCTTTATTTAACATGTGGAGCTCACAACAAGAATAACATTAGCTTCTATTAAGATATCATTATATCTTTTCTAATATATCATTTGTTTAGGTTTTGCTTATTGAGATAGTATTATATATCTTTATAAATTCTATTAAGATATATTTTATCATGTTGAGATATTATATATCATTTGTTGATATTTGATATATTTTAGAATTATTATTATTAGAGTTTGTATTTGATTAAGATTTATTTAGATTATATTAGTTTATATTATAGGATTAGTTTAGGTTATGCTTTGCCTATATAAAGGCTCTTGTATTTTTATTGATCCAAGGACTAAGTATTAAGGATTTAATAGTATTCAAAGGTTCTTGTCTCCTCAGTACTTTGATCCTTCAAATTCTAATATGGCATCAAATTAAAGTTAATGGTGAAGAAGATGAAGAAGAACAAGAATAAAGGAGAACTATGAACCCTTTTTTTATTGATTGGCTTTTCCTCACATTCTCTTGGCCTATGAAAGAGTCCCTAACTCTGATTACCTTTCTCTGTTTGGTGCTTAGTAGTTGCTGCTATGCATGTGTTCTTTCGTTTGCAAACTATCTAATTCCATCATAAATAGGTTCTTAGAGAATGTGTGGTTCATTCCAAAGTTCTGGTAAGATCTCTAGGCCATCAGGTTCCGTCTCGATCTCTTGACCATCTGGTTCCGCCTTAAATTGATCGTTTGGTTCTGCTCCTAGACTTGAAGATCGTATCAGCTTAACATTGTTTCTGTTTTGTCTAGATCTATGCTTACTCCAAGATGTTACTTTTATTCCATAACTACTCCAAAATGTTACTTTTATTCCATAGCTGCTCCTTCCAGTTGTCGGTTCCAGTTTTTAGTTGGCAAACTCAAGATGATCTTGAGGTTGAAGGGGGTGTTAAGATATTGTTATATCTTATATAAATATTTTATATATTCTCATGTTGATATATTATATATAATTTGTTGATATTTTATACATCTTAGAAATATTATTATGTGTTTATATATTTGATTGAGATTTATTTATATTAGATTAGATTTTATTCTAAGATTAGTTCAACTTATGCTTTGCCTATATTAAGGTTCTTGTACTTTTATTGATTCAAGGATTAAGGATTAAAGATTCAATAATATTTAGAACTTCTTGTTTCCTCCCTACTTTAATCCTTCAAATTCTAACAGCTTCATTATAAATTACGTAGCAATCACATCCAAAGTAGCACAAACTTGATTAAATTGTGCGCAAATTATCTTTATATGACACTGTGGTGATTGACATGTTTCAGATAAGATATATGCACTTCCATTTTGGTGCAGGGACAAGGCTATGTTGTATTGGGACTATACAAGAAGCCCAATGATCTAGATAAACCATCTGACCCAGTCTCATAAAAATAGATCAATCAGACCAAAGGTTCCTGACCAAGTGATCAAACCACTTGGTCTTGTCTAACTCGAGGCATATATTAATTTCACTAATTGTTATTATACGTTGTTTTATTTGCAAGGGGGGAATGCAAATTGTGTTTGATTGTGCCCTTTTTTTTTTTGAAGGATTCGGAGTGTACTTAGAAGTCCGATGAAGTATTCTGGTAGCTCATGTGTGATCAAATCACAACGTGTTTGATTGACAGAGATGCTACCGGAGTTATTCATTAGTCCTATATAAAATTGACTCCCACCAATCCTTATTAATCCCATGTATGGGCAGTTACGTAAATTTAACTTTAGTTTAGAACACAAAGTTAAAACTACCCATTTGAACTATGTTTCTTCTTATTTATATAATAGTCTTACTCGCATTGGACGGCCATAATCCACCATTAGTGAATTGGATATATTCCAACAATTCTCTTTGTGGTTGACCAAATTGTTATAGCTCATATACTGCCCTAAACAAGATTCAAGTTATCATATATATATATATATATATATATATATATATATATATATATATATATATATATATATATCGAGCTAAACAACGTTATTCTCACTAATGGGGGTTGGGTCTTGGGGAAGTGGTTAGTCCTTCATAATGAAGTTTGAATCCTCACATAGAAGGATACATTTTCTTAGGGGGGAAAACTTTATTTTCAAAAACTTAATTATATATCTATGTAAATGTGTATAATATACAATTTAGAGGAAGCCATGCCCAAGGACAGACCTTCTTAGAGACAAGGGGAGACCATAGCCCCCCCCCCCCCCCACACACACACAAAACCAAAAAAACACCTCTAAAAAATTGGTTCAGATTTTTCCCCCCCAAATTTAATATGATGTAAAATTTAATTTTGGCCCCCAATTTTGTTGTTAATCTAAAAATTATATATAAATTTTTAATTAGTTAATGAGTATGCATTTAGTTCATCTAAATATTTATCTCAAGATCCATCACTGGGCACACCTACCTTAAACTCCTTTTATATATGGGCGTTCTCTTGGCTTAAATCCAGATCTCTCATTGGCATTTTTCTCTGTCTTTTTTTGTCCTCATCCTATATCCTTACTTTTAAGTAAACGGTTGATTTTTAATATCTTATAAATTTATATCATAACATTACATAGGAATAAAACAAAATAAGCTATTAATGTTAGATATGCATTTACACTCTAGACTATATGAAAATTTAAAAATATTGAATTTTAACTGTTCATTTTTCAATCTGATGTTAGAGGTGAGATAAAGAGGGGAGAAAAGATGATAAGAGCATTAGAGGATCCAATTCCTACCTCGTAGTGCATAGGAACATAATCTGGTAATTTATTCATATTTGTCATGATTAAAGCAATTAATAGTTACTCCCACTAGTTTTTAATATATACTTTATTCCGAAAGTTGATCTTCATCCTAAATATAAAATATATTTCTTTTATTTGTTAATATTTTCATAATTTATCCTTATTAATTTATCTTTATTGATTTTCTCTCAACAATAACCAAAGAAGATGAGGAATGAGATTATTGAGGAAAATAATTTGGTTACTTAAAAAAATCCATATCATATTAACTAACTTAACTGATTTTTTTTTTAATTTCATTAAATTAAATAAATATATCTTATATTAAAAATAAAGTACATTTTTTACCAAAACAACTAATTGCTTTTTGATTAAAGGACTCACCCTGATCGATCCGGAGAGAGCCTTTGGCAAGCCCAACTTGGAAAAATTGTGGCATTTTGTCGCTCATGACTGTACCTTTATTCTATCGGTAACTCCGTATCATCATTATTATTAGATTAGGAAAGAGCAGCTTGAAAAAAATGACCCCACCACATGAATTATTGCACAAACTTCTTCAATAGCTTTATTAATCAATGATAATAATACATAAGGACACGGTACGTACGTATACAATGATTAATTCGTTATTATTGGCCCTTAACTCATACACATATATAGCACTATTGACAATAACCTCTTGATCTAGGTGGGTTCCACTCTAGCTAATTAAAAGCTCCCCAACTGGACAATTAGATCGTCTTTAATTTATAATTAATTAAGTAAAGGAGAGTCCAAAGTAATTGTCTTCAAAAAATAAATTAGCAACCGATTATGGTTTTGTACGTATTGGGTTCCCGTGTGGGTTCTTTATTAACATGCACGGAAGGACTTAATATGCAACCATGACATGCAAAGATGGGGTATAATTATTAGAAAAGCAACAACAATGAAGTATTTTGTTTATATACACACTAGCTAGTCAAATATAAAATAATAGATTAAGAATCAAGTTTGTCTAAGAAGTTCTTACCAAGGGATAATTTTTCTCAGAAGTTTTTCGGCGGTGATTTTACTTTGGAAGTTTTAAAAAGTGAGTAATTTTATCCTTATTATTATATTAGTTCATTTAGAACGTTAGTTAACTAAATATGCTGAGTTGACGATGCACATGTCATCCACATCGTTTTTGTTAGAGTGTAAATTTGTTCTTGAAAGATTTAGAATCTTGTGCTAATAACGTAGGATCTAATTGAAAAGTTGATATTTTCACTTTAAATATTCCTTCAGTTATTAATGTATGACCTAATTAAAGAGTTCATCTTGATTATAAATCTAAGACTTATTTCTCATATTTATTAATCTTTTCCTAATTTACACTTATTAATACTCCTCTGGTCCTTAGTAGTTAATACTATATAAAATATATTTGAGGAATTAGTCTTAGTTCTAAATATAAGATATAATTTACTTATTTGTCAATATTTTCCTAATTTATTTCTACTGATGCTCCTTCAACTATAATCAAAGATGAAAGGGAATGAAGGAATTAAGGGAGATAACTAGAGTGCTTCAGAAAATACATGTCGTATAATTAACTTAACAAACTTCCTTTAATCTAATCAGATTAAATAAATATTTCTTATATTAAGGATAAGATGAGCAATTAAGACAATGATGGAAGGAATTAAAGAAAATAATTAGGACGCTTAAAAAAAACAATATATTAACTACCTTCTTTAATTTAATAAAGTTACGTAAATAGGACTTTCTTCATTAGACAACGAAGGAGCGTCAATCTATTACTGGGCTCAATTCTAACGGATGTGAATATTTCCCCGCCATCTCACCAAAAACAAAGAAAAAGGAACTTCTCCACACTAATTCAAATCCAGTTACATCGGGACGTTCTAACGTAAACAAATACTAAAAAAGGCATGAAAGTGATGAGAATATATGGTATGAACTAAAACTAGAAAAGTAGGAATGAGTCAGAGATTGACAACCATGTAATGATCTACCATAATATATGTAACTATATATATAAGGTTTCCCACTCTACATAATTACATACCAAATTAATCCTTGAGAATTATTGATCTACCCCAACTTTCTTATTGTCGACGTCGTCGGATATGGACGAGCAATAGAGTTAGCTAGAAACAACATTAATGCATTCTTCTTCAAAACTAAATGTATTTTTCAAAGGTGACCTTGATATAATTCAAATGTGGGACCTGTAATATTTCAGTGTTGGTCAGCATCAAATCTGTCAAACAGGTAGGGGATAAAGTTTCGTGGCAATGATTAAAGAGAGAAAAAATTCAAGGCAAGTTTCGTAGTTTAAAGCAGCAAATCATGTAGAAAGGTGGGGATATGGTCAAAAGTTCGCCCAGTTACATCACAAAGAAAATTGAATATGGAACTTTCATACAAGTATATGAAAAAAAATTTATCTGACGTGAATATATTTTTTTGATCATACCAACTCACATGACCTTTTGTTTTATTATTATTATTATTAATATTATTATGTGTTTGTGCCTTAGTTTTATTCTTTTCATCTACAAAGGAAGAAGCGATGGTTTTGTCGGTTCCTACAAACGATGGCCTGCTGCTCAATTCGGTATCCGTCCATCCAAACCCATCTCTTCATCATGATTTGATTTGAACTCCATGGTCACAATATATAATAATTATTGGGAGAATAACTTTTAAATCCTAATCAAAGAAAATAATACATTAACAAGTCCCAAAAATTATTAATAGTAACTGATTTATTTGTTAATTCTCCTTATTTACATGCCAAGACTTTTATGGTATTATATTTTTAAGTTATGACCTAAAAGTCAATTTTTCATTATTATTTGCTCGTCGGTACAACTCTGTAAATGTGTTTTATTTTAATTTGATATGACAGCTGAATTTCATGGTACAATTAATGTGAAGAATGATTTGTGAAATTAAGAACATTAGAAAATTTTTATTGAGAAAGTTTTTATAGTGCGTCAAAAAGTTTATGAAAGTTCTATGTTTTGGGGTTGGCTACGGTCCTTTTCCATTCCCATCTACTTCCCATCCTCTTCTCAATTTCAGCCGTTGGATTGAAATCTTAACTGTTCAGATGTAATATTATATAAAAGTATTATTTTTATATTTTTTAAATAATTTAATATTTTTTAATATAAAAATAATATTTTTATAAAAAGATTAAATCTAAACCGTTCAGATTTCAATCTAACGGCTGAGATTGAGAAGAGGATGGGAAGTAGATAGGAATGGAAGAGGACCGAAGCCACTCCCCTATCTTTTGGTGTTTCAGGTTCAAAAGTCATATATTTCAATTTGTGCGGTGAGACGAGCAATTATCTAAGGCTCAAACATAATTTAAGAAATCAATTGTATTTTACGCATGACAAAATGGTGTCAATCATTGAAAATGGGTAATCAAATTGAAAGTTAATTTTCAAATTCAATGAATTTTATAGTAAGACATGCATGATCTGATCATTTAAATTAAATTTAGAATCAAACCTCGCATTAAACAATAATTAATAAGAAATAAATATATATTCTAAAGATAATATATGGCATTCACATGTTTGTTTCAAAAATTACTTTTCATCTTAATTCCATTTTGAATACACTTTATTCTAACACCCAATTAAGGCTTACTAGTTACTACCATTGTTGGTCTTTAAAATTTAATCTAATTTTAACTTTAATATGTATGCTTAAGTTAACACTATTAAACATATACATAAATCTTTATGAAACCATATAGACTAGACGGAAGAAGTTATAGATACAAAAAAACCATGATTTCATATTATAAAAATCGAAGTCAAAATTCGATAAAATTATAAGAACCAATAATGTTATTAACACATTATTAACTCATAGATAATATGCAAGTGTGAAATGACAATGATGGGGGGCCATTAATCATTATATAGCTATGCATTCAAATTTGTATACGGTAATTAGGATAATGATATATGCAGGCGGCCCACTCATGCATGAATCACATTCCATCAGAAGTTCAAGGGAAGAATATATAATATGTCGCTGTCATTAAGATTTCTAATTACATTGGTCTACTAGTTAATTATATTTAATTAAGTAAACATCATTATCTTATGCACGTCGTCAAATCACTGCTATTATCATCTCAATTTTCCTCTGAAAGAAATTGATCGGTGAATTATGTGTCCTTTTCTTTTCTTCTATCTTTTCATTGATATAAGCGCATCATATAACTATGAGAGTTGGGTCTAGCATAAATGACTAGTTTTTGACAATGTAATGAACTAATATTTGAATATCCATAGGAAGATATGCTTATATTTTGTATATAACAGTGCATTGAACACGATTGTTACTAATAGAAAAGGATAACTGTGTGTAGGAAGAAAAAAACACACTACTAGTAATGAAAGATGGAAATAATGAGCCTCATGATAACAAGAATTTAATCATAGAAAGCCATGATATACTTGAACATGAGTGGTTGGTTGATTTTGAGAATGGAAGCTGCTTTGTATTTCTTTTCTGAATCATCCAATTGCAAGCAACCATTAAAGTCTCTAATTATGAAACTAATGGCTCAAAAACTTTATGTCATTTTCTTAATTCTGATGACAAAAAAATGTGCGCGAACTCCAAATGCTACTACTCATATAATCATAAAACCCACTTAAACTTGCTTTTTCAAGCATAATATACAACTGGGATTTGGGAGCTTCTAAGCGTAAGAAATGAAGCATACATGTGTCATTACCAAAGCGCGTTTAAGTAATTGATTAAGTTGGTGTAGAATAATTACCGTGTGTCGATATATATGATGAGTAACGTTGTTAAATGAAAAACTTGATAGGCTGTAGTTGTCATAAAAATCAGTATATTAATGCTGGTATGATCATTATATATATAAGAATAAGGTAGATTTCTTTGAAAAAATAATAGCGACAAGAAATTTTGAATTATCGCATCTCTTTTTCAAGAGAAGAAAAATTTCTAAATATATTGTGATTATGTACAGAAAATAGAGTAGGAACACGAGTGGTGGTGGTGCGCATGGTTTTAGCAAAAGAGAGGAAGAAAATAATTTAAGAGATGACCACTTATCAAAATCTTAGCTTAATTAGTCACGGTGGGTCATACAAACATTTTCTTTGTTGTTATTATTTAAATGCAATATCATTTTTTGAATGATCTCCCGAATCTAAGGTGGGCCTTGGCATATGATTCATTCTAATTACAGACACTATAAAATATTGAGTGTGTGTTTGTGCCAAAAAAAAAAAGTGTGTGGGGAACCCTGAAACCGTACATATTATATCTAACGATAAATTCATATAATAATTGATCAATACTACTTCTACCTATCCCACAGCTTCGTCCAAAAAGTTGTATCCATGAAGAATTTATAAGGATATGTTTTATACATATGAACATAGTCTCTACACTTTTATAAAATATGTTTGGATGAAGAAAAAATTATAGGGAAAAGAAAACTTTGAGAGAAAACCCTCAAACATAGCATATATTTTTTCATTTATGGAAGCTTTCAAACCGAGTATTCCTTTTCCATATTTTTTCCATGCTTTTCTTTCTATCCAAACAAGCGGTAGAAGTTATCCTCTGGCCTTGTATAGAAACCGAACGTAAACTAGCTCTTTTTTAATTTCCTCGATTAGCGGATCAAATCATTTTGGATTAAAAAGTTTCAGCTAAGCATGCTCTCTACTGAAGACTAGCTACTTTGGCCGTACCTTTGAACAATAATATATATAGTCGTATATAAAAGACTATACACTTGCTTTGCAATATTGATATAATCATATATGTTGATGGATAAGATCGCACACCCAAATTGAATTTTCAATGAATCCTTAATTCAAACGGATAGCATTTCAGCTGCTAGCATAGGTCATCTTTCTTTTGTTGAAGTGTAATAATAATCATATAACAATTATTACTCAATGGCTTTTAAGTATGGGATATCTTCCATGCATGCATGTGTATCGAAAAAATTCATCAATGATTATGATTTGCTAGCTTTTCATTATATGGGTATTCATATTACTTTAGTTTCGTGATCCCATCATATTTCAATGATATTGAAATTAGATACTGAATTATTATCATTTTTCTTGGGGAAACATTTTTTATTACCGCTTATAAAGATATGAAAATTAGACATAGAGAGGAAGTAGAGTTAAGAGAGATGGATAATCTGCAGGAAGTATAAATTAAATACACCTTTTAAAGGGTTCACTATTAAAAAAATAGGTTTTAAAACCGCCTCATTTAAATTAGATATAGAGGATGAGATCTAAAAAGTATGATCGGTGGCAGTTTCATAAGTATAAAAAACTTTTTAAATCCTTGCATTTAATATGAAGTTTAAAAGATATTATTTAAACTGGTTTCTCAAACAACCAATTTAAAAAGTTAAGAAAATGTCTATTACTTTTAAAACTAGTTATTATAAATAACCGGTTTAAAAAGTTTAAAACAATTCTATTACTTTTAAGATACATAAATCAATCTAAAAAATTAAAAATAAACTGTCTATTACTTTTAAGATTAGTTGTAACAAATAACAGATCTAAAAAAGTTTTTTAAAAAATGTCTATTGCTTTTAAGACCAGTTATTATATATAATCGGTTTAAAAGATAAACTTTTTTAGATTTTATATTTTTTATAACCGGTCTAAAAGATGAATTTTCTTTTTTATTGTGTTGAAAATTAAATTTTCCTCTCTGAACCTCCCTCCCAAATCGTAAATCACTTCAGCTCTCCCCTACTGCTTTGATGGTGTCGTGTGTGTGCTTTTCTGGGGAAAAAAAAGAAAAGAAAAGAAGTGCCTCTAAGGAGAAGTTGAAAGCCAAATCCCAAATTCCGAGGAGCTTCATGATACCTTCGTGATGATTTTTTTTTTTTTTCAATTTTTCGTTGTTTGTGACGAAGAAGATTGATTTGAAATCTATTTGAAATTTGAACGCTTAGGCTTCCTTTTGCTAATTTGAGTTTTTTTCTCCTCAAATTTTGTTATGTTTTTGCAGATCTGGGTTTTTCTGCAATCATCTGTGCTTGTACTGGATTTTCCCTATCGCTTTGCCCAGCGTTTTTGGTCTCTATGTGTACCCTTGGCGTTCCATATGTCAGTGTTTTTAGTCTCTGCGTACCCTCGTCATCTGATCTTCCGTGCTCGTGGGTGCTTGTGGGCATTATAGACTTACAAGATAAACAACCTTGAGATTAGATTTTGATTGTTTTGTGAAGTTGTGCAGCATGGAGGTTTGTGTATAACATATAGAGTTTCAGTCTAAAATTATTTTTTTTGCGTTCTTGAGGTTCGAATCTAAGTGTACATAAAGAGTTTCATTCCGAAATTAGATCTTAGTATTCTTGAGGTTCGAATATGCGTGTACATCAAGAGTTTTAGTCTGATTGTTTTTGAAGAGTTCATATTCTTGATGATATCCCAAGATTCTTATTGCATTTCAACTTTAAGGTTTTGAGCTTGTGAAATTGTACTTAGTGAATCAATTTACCATTTCTAGCTACATGTTTAAGGCCAAGGGGATGATCCAGAAGAAGAGAGCCACAGGAAAAGTAGATGACGAAAACCATTATTTTGAAATGCACAACCACTCTTAAAACTTTGAATTATCACTTTTAAAACCGGTTATTTTATATAACCGATCTTTAAAATTTTACTTTTTAAACTTATATCTTAAAAAACCAGTCTAATTTTTTTAATACTCATTTATTAACTAATCTTAAAAGTAACCGATTTCTTAAATTAGCTATATCAAAATCTGATCTATAACTAATCTAAAAATCGATTTTCACCCCTTATAAAAGATGATTTTTACTCTAGTACTCCTCTAAATGCATGATTAACTTCAATTATTATGTACCTTTGGCCACGCACTTTTCCTTTATGGGTCCTTTACAAGCATGATGAACTTCAATTATTATGTACCTTTCTCTACCCACTTTTTATTCCTTTCCATTTCACACTCTAATTTTTCTTCATGAATTGTGTAAATTAGCTGGTTGGAATAGTGATGAAAACCTTTAATATTAGTTTTCTAATCATAATTTATGATGTATAAGGTAAAAATATGATAGGAGTTTTATGTCAATATATATATACACATTTTTAAGACCTCAAGAGTCATCCGAAACATAATTATTAATTATTATATAAAATTCATTGGAGTGATGAGAGTAAAGAGATTCAGGTCTTCAAATCATGACACAGCGTGTAATCATTGCGACATTGGTAGTCTTCAACTCCTAACTTCAACACTTCTGACAAGTGACCATTTGCCATCATAGAGCACTTCATAAAATCTTCCATGCGTTTTCAATAACAACATACTTTTGTGGACAATTTCAGTTTTGAATTCTTTCAGCCAATCTCTAAAATTTAATGTACCTCTTTAACTCAAAATAAAATTAAATTTTAGGATGAAAAGATAATGAAGCTTTTACTTTATTTATCATGTAAAGTATTTTATTTATCTTGTCCATATTTTTATCTCATGAATTTTCATATTTTTCTTGTAAATTATTAAAATGTTTTTAATTCCCTAGATTCTTTTGAATCAATTTATCAGTATTGTAAATATTTTTATTTCTCTTATTAATGCTTACATTTATTTTGTGAATATGCTTATTTGTTTTATAAATGACTAAAATATTTTTAAACCCCTAGCTAGGTTCTTTCAAATCTTTATTTATCTTGTAAATATCTTTATTTGTCTTGTGAATATTTTTATTTTTCTTGTAAATTTCATTATTTTTCTTATATATTCTTTTCTAAAAAAATAAAAGAAATGAATCATTATATTTTCACCCATAAAACTTAATTTTATTTTGATCTTTCGGGTGGAGTGAAGTTTTGTATAGTTTTGGAGTTGACTGAAGTTATGTTACATCCTTGGGGGCTTATGAAATTTTCCCTGTATGGGGAGTTCATCTTTATCCTAAATAAAGAAATATTTTTATAATTGTCAATTTTTTTCTTAAATTTATCCCTATTTATAATCTCTCAACAATAATCAATAAGAAGAGAAAATAATAGAATTAATGAAAATGACTAGAATATTTTAGAATATATATATATATATATATATGTCATACTAACTAACTTAGCTTAATTAATTTCCTTATTCTAATTAAATTAGATAAATATTTTTTACATATTAAGGACCATAAGGAGTATTTTATAGTTTTAAAGATTTTAAAGGGTAAATGAGCAAAAATACACATGTGCTTTATCCCGAGAGTGCTCAACACTATATGCTTTTTTTGGGAGCAAAAATACACATGTGGTTATCATTTTGGAACAAAAGTTACATCCTATTGTTATGTTACTGTTTACCGTGATGAGAGAGAACAATGACAAAGCTTGGTAGGCACAATGGGGGGCCATGGCCACCCCAAAAATTTCGATGTTTGAAAAAATTATTTAGAATTTTTTTAAAAAATTTAATATAATGTAAAAAGGTATTTTATTTTACACATTTGGCCTATCTAAATATTTTTTTAGTTAGGGAGTATACATTTGACTTCCCAAATGTTTATCTCAAGCTCCGTCTCTGAAAGAGAAAGAGATGGAGTGGACAGTAACATAATGATGAAATGTGACTTTTGCTCCAAAATAGTAACCACGTGTATATTTTGCTCCCAAAAAAAGCATATGGTGCTGGGCGCACCCGGGGGTAAAGCATATATGTATTTTTGCTCATTTACCCATTATTAAATATTTTTTCATATACACCCATATTTATGTGAGAAAGATTATAAATTGATATAATGTTTGGAGTTTGATATAGTTAATAATGATAAGATTAAAAAGGTAAAATTAGTGAAAAGTCCATGTTTAAAAGTTTTATATGCCAAAAGGATATAAATTCGAGTATTGGTATTTTTGTATATGAAATCCTACAGAATATTCATACTTTCTGTATAAAGATATATAAGGTTGTTTTAGATAATAAAATTTGAAACATAGACTTTTTACCGAAGTTTCTTATAAAAATAACTTAAATGTAAAGTTTTTGATTGTTTTAATTGGTAGGTGTAAATTAATTAGGAATGAATGCAGAACAATGGGAGGCTTACACTTTCCACGGTCCAAAACCGACCAGCCCCATACTAAATTAAAGATCTTTACTTTTACTCAGTTTTTCTGTAACCATGCATGTCACTTTAACATTTTCATGAAGAAAAACACAACAACGAGATCTCATTCAGATTTGGCTGGCTTTAATTTCTTTGTTGAATTAACACCAACAGTTTTATGGACTAAACAATATCATGAGAGAGAAAGGCATTGACATATATGCATAGCCGAAGGGTTTTTAATTGAAAATTACTTAATTTTTGAAGTTTACACACACACACACACAGACCAATAATATGTATGGAAATTGCAGAAAAACGACATGAATAAATAATTTTACTGATCGAGTGATGACATCTGATATGATTGATCGAGCTACTTTTGTCGTTAAAAGTGATCAATTAAACTAAGTCCTAATTAATAATACAGTTTAAGGTCAACCTAGGTCATTCTCCTAAGGAGCAAGCTGTGGGTAATTTTCAGGTGATAAGAGATGCAGTGGAATGTAAATGGACCTAAACTAGAATGCAAAACACTACTACCTATATGCAATTAACTAACTAAATATACTAATGCAATTGACTCTAAAACCTATATGAAAATGAGACTAATCTATATGAATTTTGAATGCAATTTTTTGGGGTTTTTCTTATGAGAGAATAATTGAAATCCTAATAAAAAGATTGATTAAAAGCAATTAAAATAATAATGATATAATTCCGTTATGATGATGAAGGGGACAACTTAGGTATTGCATGGAGTTAACTTTCTTAGCCTAAATCAATTAATTAGACCAAAAGGAGATTAATGAATTTAATTACTCAATTGAACATAGGAAACCTTCTAGCTCAATAACACATATTCCACTAGAAAACTCATAATGAAATAAGCGGTGACTAATTAAACCCATTAAAAACCAATCACGAAATAATCTTGAAAATGTTGTTTACAATTATCTAATTGAACAACTAGATAATTTATCAACTCAATTAAACAATTAAGATGATAAACCAAATTAACAATTAAATTAATAACGAAAACTCAATTATTAATTTAATTGACAATCCAAATGTTGCAAACAAGAGTCAAGCAATAAACATAAAACTTCAAATTATCAGTCTAGTCTAAAAGAAATAAGTTTACAATCTAAAACTAGATTGTTCTCAATTAATAAAACTCGAAAGCCTTTAAAACTAAATAATCTCAAGTTTGAATTAAAAAGATAAAAAAAAAAGAGATTTCCTTATGGTCTTTAAGTATAAGCTCTAGGCTCTAACCTCCTCCATGCTCCTCCTAAGTTGCTCCCCAAAAGAACTCAAGCCACTGTGACCGTGCTTCCACCACCAAATATTGTGCAAGTCATGGCCATTCAAATTGATGAATGGATTATTCCGTAGATGCAGAGGTAATAATAAAGGTGGGTCCCTTGTGTGAATTGAGAATGCGTGGATGAGAGAGCTGAATTAATGTATATTGATTCAACCTTTGCGGCTCCAGCGTCTGTCTCGTGGCCTTTAATCTATAGCTTGCGGCGTGATGAATTGTTTCGATCTCCAGCGTCTCCTTTCTTCAACGTGCGTCTCTGGCTCTCCCAGAGAGCGTGTGGCGGCCTCCTCCCATGTTGGTGGCTCCTAAGTTAATTAAAAGGGAGGAAAAGAGGGTTTTTAGGGTATCAACTTGAGTCCAATAAAATTCAAATAGCTCAATAAAATTTCACTGTTGAATTTCCTTTTAGCTATCTTGAAAAATTCTACACCATAGGATCTTATAAAATCACAATTTATCATATATCAATAGATATTATTTAACCACAAGATATCAATTAGAATATTAATAATTTAAGCTCAATATCTTATAATTAATTCAGATTTATATTATTTCTTAAAATTGGCTAACAATCCAAATATTATCTAATATATCTAAATTAGCCTAAAATAATCCCCAAAATAAATAAAATAAGGTGGGATAAAATATATGAAAATTAAGATTTATCAATGATGTTAATTGATCAAACACCATTTTCTTCTTGCCGATGAATATGTGAAGATCGATGACCCAGAAAGATCTTCGAATATAACAAGTGTGTTGTGCACTTTGGGCGAATTATATTTTAACAAATGTTTGTCTATTGTTTATTTGAATTATTCAATATCTATAGTACTCTCAGTTAGTAAAAAATTTGGACTGCTTCATGTTTTAAATTATAAGTTTTACTAGGATTTTATTTGAACACAATAAAATTTGAACCAATATTTTATTTAGGGAGTGAGAAATATATATATAAGGATTTCTGAAATTAATTAGAAAATCCCAAGATATATATTTTAAAATGGCTTAATTCCTATGAAATCTTTATGGATTATTCTGGAATTTAGTTTTTTGTGAAATGACATAATTGCCTTTAATAAAAATTAGTTGTTATTGACTTAATTGTTGTTATTATTTGATGTTAAAGTTGTCATTTGTAAAATTATTTTTTGTCATTTGATTTTTATTTTCACATTAAGGGCGTTTTTGGTAATTTAAAAAATAATCCCAGACCAATCCCTAATTTGAAGCATTGATCGAACAATTCACAAATTTGAAGAGAGGTTTTTATCATTCTCCCTTTTATTTTTTTATAAAGTAATTTTTTCTACTCAACACCGGTGCTAATAATAACATCATTTGATGTTTGCGAGTTACATATGAAAGGGCCCAAGTAGGAAGGAAAAAAAAAAGCCGTAAAATTTATGTTGAAAACCCAGATACTTGGAATTTGCAGTTTTTTCTTTTCTTTTCTTTTTTTGTAGATATGACAATATAATTGTTCAAGATAGTCATTATTACTTGTGTCTCTGTCACATCTTTCGTCACAAAAGGGTCAGTTTATATATAATTTAAATTTGAAATTCTATTTATTTTTATATTTTTTATCTTAAAAATAATTAATAGGAATATAAGGCGATAAATAATTTTTTTTGCCAAATTAAGTGGCTTCAACATTGACTGATGTTTCTTTGCTAAAAAAAAAAAAGAAAAAAAAAACGTTGACCGATGATTCTATTTAATTGAGGTGATCACTATCATAATTATAAGAGAGTGAAAGTGATATTAATTTCATGTTTTTGTACTAATCCTGGGGATTCAGTTCTTAGATTCAGGCATGTTTTACGTTATTTGTGATTCCATAGTTTGTGTATTATTTTGGAGTTAATATACTTATGAGATGAAAAAAAAAAGACTTTGTTTCTAGTGAAAAACACGTTTAGGAACAAAATTTTGGCATGCACTGTATACGACGTCGTATTATACTGACCATGTAATAATTTGCCCATGAAAGTTGGTTTGGTCGATGACGATACTATCCGATAACTCAAAAATATTGGTTCGGTAAGCAGTTTTTAATTTAATAAAACTTGGTTGGTAAAAAAAATTAATAAAACTTGGACACCAATTACAACTAGAGAAAGGTGACATTTTTATAGGGCAATTTATGGTTAGTTTTCTTTTTATTATTATTTTATTATAAAAAATACTGGCCACCCTCTCGTGACTTGTTGGCAGTGTTTCATGATAATTAAGCTTGTTTGGATTAACGATGATACAAGTGACCTATTTTATATCTAACTTTTATAAAAATAAAATAGGAAAAAAGTCATATTATAAATGTATTTATGTTTGGATTAACAGTGAAGAAGTAAATTTTTCCCAAACAGCAACGTGTTTAGGTTAACGGTTGAAAAATCAGTTGAGATAGAAAAAAAACTAAAAATGACATAAATCTTATTAAATACTAAATACATTAATATTATACAACTATATATATAAATATTAATTAGTTGAATATATTGCTAGAATTAAAGATAAAAAATTCAAATTTGATAAAAAAAATTAAATTATTATTAAAAATTTTAAAGCAATAAAACTCTTAATTAAATGAATACTAAATATCCCTCTATATTAAAAAGTCCTTAATTAAAAGAATACTAACTTAGAAAGCAATGAACTCCACATGCACATACAACCTAAGCCTTATAATTATTATGCAAGAGAGAGCTGAATTAGGAAGGACGGAAGGAAAAAAAAAAAAAGAATTGAAGAAAAAGAAGGATTTTGGATGGAAGAGGAAATAATAGAAGGAAGAGATGATCACTGAACAAAGAAGAAGAGAGCAATCACATCCATCTTGCAAAGACATATAGTGAAGTGCAAAACTTTTGTCATCAAGCTCCGTTTGTCAATGTCAATGTTTGGAGGGAGAACTCTCCCGTTCGTGAATAACACTCGTCCACCATTCCTCTATTGACTCATGACCATTCCTTTGAGTTTTGTGGCCGTGCCGTCACCGAATCTACATTCTACCTCAAGAAAATCACCGAGGGAAAAGGTGTGAGCTTCGAGGATGAAGGGAAGTTGTCAAAGACTAGCTGAGCTTCAGATAAATGCCAACGCTCAATGCTCATGGATCCAGCTTATGGAAATCTTGAGCTTTTTTTTTTAGAGAAGGTCAATAAGGAAAAAGCTTACTCAGATGCTTTCTTCAACGCATTGAAGCCAACGCTAAAAAACCACTAGGATTTGGCCTTCCATAGTACATTTTGGGATTTGTGTTCACCTTCTCCAAACAGGCTCAATATAAGAAATCGGAATAAATTTTAATCTGCGTCAATGGTAGTTTCTCAAAAACAACACAAAAGTGTTAGATGTTTCAACTTTTGACTCTCATAACTTCTCCTTCTTTTCAACCACATATTATACTGCTTCATCACAGTAAAATACACAACGCTTACATATTTATTATTGAGTAATGAACTCAATTTGAGTTTTGTTAAATTTGCTATCTTGATTTTGGATTTTCTTATTTCAATCATTTTTATATGAGGTTTTTCCAAAATTTAATGGTACTTTTACGTACTACATTTTTGTTTTCATTTTTTTCATCCACTCATGAGAAAATGAATATCCTTTAAATAATTTAATATTCTGAAGTTTTTTCATCGCAAATTTGGTAATCTTACCGCCCTTATAAAATGAATAGAATATTTAAAACATATTGTACCAAAAAATAAACTTAAATATGATGAGTCCGGATCTATCAAGATGGGCCCAAACTAATAGGGCGCTTGGTGCAAGAGTCTTCTTCTATATAACTGCCGTTGATTGTGTTCGCCGGCCGGTTATGGTACCTTGCTTTATTATACTCCCTTTAATCTTTATTATAAGGCACCAACTACTCATAATTTTTAGTCTTTTTTATAAGGAACCAACTATATTTAATTAACTTATTTATTACTATTTCTTATTATACCCTTACTTTAACAAACTTCTTTAAATCTATCTTATTAAAGTAGGGATAAAGTTGGAAACTTTTATTAATTTTAGGCTCATTTAATGACTTAACTTCTATTTCTTGGTTTATTAGAAAAGATAGTTGGTGTCTTATAATAAAGACCAGGGAGTACATGGTAACACTTTAATAAAATATTTTCTTGCCAAAATACTTTTTTTTTTGCCAGATCTTGTCAAAACATTCTATGATATATATATAATCATGAAAATTTAAATTTATCAATCTCAAATTATGTTGATTGAGCTAATATTAACAACATCCTTAATACTAGTATAAAACTGAATTTAACAACAATTAAAAATGATTATCATCTAATAATTAAAACGGATAAAATTTCAATTTGCTTGAATATATCACGAGGTAAGAAAAATCTGAACATCGTTTTTCTTTCCCTTTCACTTTCAACAACTGATCGGCACCCTGAAAATTTTCTTCTACATTCCAACTAAGTAATATTAAAATATTTTCTTGGTAATAGAATTGACAAAAAATTCCCCCTGGTACGGTTATAAAAAATATGCTAACTAAAATTTTTCTTATTTTATATAATTAACACTAAAAATAAAAGCTTTTATACTGGCCCCAAAAAATAATAATGGTTTTATATATTTTAGTTGCAGATATAGTATTTTTTTTTTCAAAGTAATGATCAAGCGCTGTGAGACTAAAATCGTGATTAACTCTAATAATAATAATCACGACTAATTTAAACAATTAGTAAATATATGAGACCTTTTTTGTTTCTGGGAAAAATAAAATGGATTGTTTGGATGTGGACGTAACAGCATAAGCGCCTCACTGATGTCAAGTCCATTGAGTTGATTTTGTTGCATTTTGAACCTTTGACCGTTGACTTGTGAGCACCGAGTTTTTTTCACGCGCACTTAAAAGAAGAAAACGCCTTAATTTTTGGGGAAAATCACATTGAGGTCTCAAGGTAGATAAAAATCCATAAAAAATCCCATCCCTAAGGGATTTTTTTGTGTATAAATTACGGAATCTCCTCACAAAAAAATTTCGCTGCCAACATAGTTTTTTATGTTGTCAAAATGATTTTATTAATTGTTAAAATATCCCTATAAAAATCTTGTTCTAAAAAAAGCTTCTAATGTTATCGAAATAGCTTTTTATATTGCCAAAAATTGTCCAGGTTTCTAAAATTATACATGTAAAAAAAAAATTCAGAAAATTTTTGACAGCATAAAAAGTCATTTTAACAACATTAGAAGTTATTTTCACAATGAGATTTTCTTAGAGACATTTTAATGACTAATAAAGTCATTTTGACAATATGAAAAGCAATTTTGACAACAAGACTTTTTTGTGAGAGGATTTGGGGTTGTGACTTTTCTGTGGTTTTTTTTATCTACCTTGAAACTTGACAATGATTCCCTGTGATATTTTTTGGGGAAGGTGTAAATTTTGCAATGAGGACATGTAAGATTTAACTATTTTCGAATGTAAAAATAAACATAAACAATTTATTTAGAAATAGATATAGCAATGCCGTCAAAGAGATTTAACTTCCGTTGCTTTTTGTATTGTGAGTCCTATTAGTATTCTCTCCCTATTATTTTAATAATTTTTAATGGGAACATATCACTTGGACCTTGTTGAAATAATTTTATTTTGGTTTTAGCCCCTAAAAAATTATGAAATTTCATTGCGACCCCTTGGATCAAAATAAAATTAAAGTTTTTTAATGAAAAGACAATAATGCCCTTATTTTTTTTTCATATTTGCATTTATAAGACAAATGCTTCCTATATTTGACTTGTGAGAAATTTTTTAATTTTCTAGATTTTTTTAAATCTCTTTTTTGTTTTGTAAATGCATTTATTTGTTTTGTTAATACACATATTTGTCTTATGAATTCTCTTATTTCTCTTGTGAGTGACCAAAATATTCTTGTAAACTCCTTGATTTCCTTTGAATCTCTTTATTTTTCTTATAAATATCTTTATTTGTCTTTAAAATGCCATTATTTATCTTGTAAATGCTCTTATGGGGAAAAAATAAAGTAAAGGCATTGTTGTTTTTTCACTAAAAAAAGTTAATTTCATTTTGACCTACGAGTACGAAATGAAATTTTACAATCTTCTGGGGGTTAACAAAAAATGAAATTATTTTCATAGAGTCTAAGTGATATTTTTCCGTTAAAAAATATTAAAATAAAAGAGAAGACCGATAGGACCTATAGTGCAAAAATTAATGGAAGATAAGTCTCTTTAACGGCATTGCTATATTTACTCTCAAATAAATTGTTAATGTCTACTTTTACACTTGAAAATAATAACCTCTTATGTTGTTCATAGCGAAATTGTTAATTACTAAATTTTCATCTTCACCCATATGTTATGCATCAAAGAAGATTAATATAGTAACATACTTATATCAAATTTAGGTAAAAAACATTTAAATACCATTTTAACTTCTAAAACCCATAAAAGATAATTAAAACTTGTAAAGGACAGAGAAAGGATATAGTGGGAATTAAGGTTTTTCATGTTTTGGCTTAAAGACCAAAATGCTCATTTCAAACATTTTTTTCAGTATTTAATGATTTTGTCAAAAAAAATGTTACGATTTTTGTTAAAACTATTACTATTTTAGTTAATCTTATTACTCAATTAGTCACAACTCACAAAAATAGTAATGATTTTAACAAAAATTGGAATAATTTTGACAAGTATCATAATGATTTTGACAAAATCATTAAATACTGAAAAAAATGTGTGGAATGAGTATTTTAATTTTTAAGCCAAAACATGAAAAACTCAAATTCTCACCACATCCCTTTAAATAATAAATAATACAAGTACGATTTATTGTTAAATTTTGTGGGATGCATAAAACTCATACGAGTATTTAACAACAGAGATGATTTCATATGTTGCATTTGTCACATTTAAGATATCCTTGTTAAGAATTCAAGCTAAAATTGCTTCCCCAGAAGTCAATATATAAAAAATAATAATGCTTGTCTATATTAGATCATAATATTAAATTTGTTTGACTATTTTTAGTCCCATACAAGCTGTAGAAGGATTCCAAGTTTGTTATTATAGTAAATTAATTAAATTATTTCAAGGATTAGCATCCAAATGAACTCCTTTTTTTTTTTCCTCCTTATCAGCAAATGAACTCTTTGCATGCAGTATAGCGAGCATGTGACCAACTAGTAAGGTTGATACTTGATTAAGGTATTTCCTTTGTTTTGACAAAAAAAAAAAAAAAAGGCATTGATGATTCTGAATCATTGAATATATATATATATATATATATATATATATATATATATATATATATATATATCGTAATAAAAATGAAACTAAAACAAAAGATAATAAATAATTCATCGTTGATAATAATAACGATTATTATACATAGAATGCTCATATAAATGCAGTGCACTTTACTTCAAAGTTCAAATGTAGAACAATCTGTATAATTTTATTATTCTTTTGTTGTGCATATATAGAAAGATTAAAATTTATTTTCGTATAATTGAATGCAAAATTAATTCATATTTATAAAGTCATTTTAAAAAATAATGTCATTTCTTTATTTCTCATCTATATATAGCTCAAGTTACACCAACAATTTCCCGCATGACTTTCTTCAGCAAGGTTAGTTAATTTGCAGCCAATTAATTTAAGCAAAGTTCTTTATTCCTCATCTATATCACTTATTACATACTCTCTCTCGTCCTTATTATAAGGCACCAACTACTTTTTCTCACAAACTAAGGAATAGAAGTTAACTTATTAATTAAGTCTAAAATTAATAAATATTTCAAATTTCACCCCTACTTTAATGATGTAGCTTTAAATGAGTTCATTAAAGCTACATCATTAAAGCTACTCTTTCTCGTCCTTATTATAAGGCACCAACTACTTTTTCTCACAAACTAAGGAATAGAAGTTAACTTATTAATTAAGTCTAAAATTAATAAATATTTCCAACTTCACCCCTACTTTAATGATGTAGCTTTAAATGAGTTAGTTAAAAATGAGGGCATAATGAGAAAAAAGTAATAAATGAGTTAGTTAAAGTAAGTTGGTGCCTTATAATAAGAATTAAAAAATATTGGTAGTTGATGTCTTATAATAAGGACCAAAGGGAATACCACTCTGGTCCTATTTATAAGTCCACTTTGACCAAAAAAATTTGGTCTTATTCATAAGTCCACTTTCATATAATAAATGAAATTGTGATAATTTTACCCATATTAATTGTACCCATGTAGATAGAGAGAGAAGAAAGAGTTGAAAAATAATCAATCATAAATGAGGGTAAAGTTGAAAATTTACCCTCATAATCATTGAGTTAACCACTTCTCCTTGGTATGTCAGATTTGATTAAAGTGTACTTATAAATAGGACTATAGTGGCAAGTATTATTTTGCAGCCAATTCTTACATTTTTGGAGTCCAGATTTAAATGTTAATTAACAAAATAATTTGGTGAAAATGAACAAACTTAATGTAAGAATTAGTAGGAGGGTGATGTATGTTTGGATTTGAGGTAAAACATCATTATCATTATAGTATGAGGTAAGTTTTTGAAAAGAATTTTATCTCGACTAATAAAAATAAAAATGTAGTCATCCATTACCCACCCAATCTCAAGTCGCCCAGCCTCCAATTATTAATGTCTTCTTCTCCCATTCACATTTGATTTTTTTGGCCTCCATTGGACAGTTACCTCCCATATAGAAGTCCTCTTTCTCATTTCGATTTCTTATAAATTATAATACAAAACATATAAATGCACTTGGTCCATTTTATTATTTATCAAAACATATACGTGTGCGTGTGTTGGGTAGCATCAACCTTCACAAACCTAATTCATGTGCTGTGCGAGCAGAAAACAGAGAGAGAGGGAGAGGGAGGAACAAGAAGCTTGAGCTTGCAAGAAGCAGAACAGAGAAAAGATCAGAGACAGCCATTTTTGGGCTTCTCCTGCAATATTGGCATTAATTCTGGGCAACACAACGCCATTTCGCATTTCAATTTTCCAGCTGCGCACAGCTTTCTCTCACCTCTCAACCCATAAAACCCCAACCTCACCTCACCACTCTCGCTCACACACACTCTCACTCTGCTCCACCCACACCAACAACACACCCTTTCTCTCTCTCCAACGTTCTTCTCTTCTTATTCCTTATGAGACTTCCTTTCTTCTCTGCTCATTGTTCCCACCATTGCTCCTCCATTCACTTTCACCATTCATCATCCCTTACTCTGTTTTCTTCCTCTGCAAAAACAAACCGCTGGCCCCGAATGGATTCCACCCCAGTCTTCTTCAGCCGCAACCGCCCTAAAGAGAAAGTAATTGTCATTGTGGGAGCCACCGGCGCCGGCAAGTCCAGCCTCTCCATTGATCTCGCAACTCGTTTCCCCTTCTGCGAAATCATCAATTCCGATAAAATGCAAGTCTACAGAGGCCTTGATATCACCACCAACAAGATCCCCATTCACGAGCGCAACGCCATCCCTCATCATCTCCTCGGTGACGTTCACCCGGAGAACGGAGAGTTCACTCCTTTAGATTTCCGTTTGCGCGCTGGCTCTGTCATCTCCGATATTACCTCCATGGGAAAGCTTCCCATTGTCGTTGGTGGGTCAAACTCGTTCGTTCACGCTCTGCTCGCCGACCGATTCGACCCGGAGATAAATGTATTTGACGGGTCTTCGTCGTCGAGTTTGATCTCGTCGGAGTTGAGATACGAGTGCTGCTTCTTGTGGGTGGACGTGTCATTTCCTGTGTTGTCCGATTACTTAATGAAGCGAGTCGACGACATGCTTGATTCGGGAATGGTGGAAGAGTTGGCCGAGTTCTTCGACCCGGACAAGGACGATTTAGAGGTTGACTCGGAGAATCGGACCGGGTTGAGAAAAGCCATAGGTGTGCCGGAGTTCGACCGGTATTTCAAGAGATACCCGCCGCCGGGAGGGCTGAGAGCGGAGGAGTGTACGAGCGAAGAGGAACGTGCACGGAAGGGTGCATACGAAGAGGCGGTGAGGGCGATAAAGGACAACACGTGTCAACTAGTGAGAAAACAGTTAGGGAAAATCTTGCGGCTAAGAGAGTCCGGGTGGGACCTACATAGGGTGGATGCGACGGAGGTGTTCAGGGTAAAGTTGGGAAAGAACGGCGGCGGCGGCAGCGAACGGTGGTCGGATATTTGGGAGATGCAGGTGATTCAGCCAAGCGTGAAGATTGTGAATAGCTTCTTGCGGGAGTAGGTCTTCCAGCCAAATCCAGCTACTCTCCAACTTACAATTTTTAATTTCTTTTTTCTTTTTCTTTTTCTTTTTCTCTCTGAATAATTTCTGAAAATATTGGTAATTTGGAGGAACAAATGACAAAAAGCAAGAAATTAGAGTCATTTGCAAATTTTAGTTCACAAGTGTTAATGGATATATGGCCAATTTTGGGGTTTTGGAATGCTAAAGAAAGCATTTTCATTTTACTTTTTAAGTTAAAATTAGAAAAAAAAAATAATATAATGCACCAAATGTTACGATACTAGAGTGCATTATTATAAATTTTGGCAAAGGGAATTTGTAATTTTGTTTTTGGGTATTTCGTTTTTCAGTACTTTTAATATATTTTGTGACTTAAATTGAGAATGTTATTCTTTGGAGAGAAGGAGAGAGCGGAAACATTCCAAGTGGCGAAAAAGAATGACACTCTGGATTTAGGGGCAAGAAACTGAATATTAAATATATTAAGATAGTTTTTTTTTTAGAGGCCTGCATATTTTTAGGGTTAAGTGTCATTTAAATTTGTAATAATATATTTAAAAGATGCAATAGTGACCGAGTTAGTGGCTTTTTATTTAAAGAAGCAAGAAGACAAGAGCCAACTTTTGTCTTTTTATGCATGTAATGCAATATATCATGGGATGACAAATAAAAAGGTTGAAATTTTAGCATTATTGAAAAATAAAAACAATATTATACGCTTCAATATACGTGGCTTTTCTGTCAAATTGGAGGACGCGAACAACTTCTTATTCATTCTGTATTCAGTTAAATTACCTTTATGTTTAGAGTTGACCAATTGAATAATTATAATGTACTCCCTGAGGGTGCTCACTGGTCATGGAGTGTCTGGAATTCTGCTCGGGATCAAAGAAAAATCGTCTTGTCTATTTTTTTTTTAAAAAAAGCAATTTATAAAAAATTGGGTAAATTCAGGCTGAATATTTTTACAAGTAGGATCGGACATCAAATATATATATTATTATATTTTATATAAATATTTCTTATAAATCCAATGATGCATTTCTTCAACTCTCTCCTTCTTATAAATATCTTATATAAGTAGGTGGCTTAAATCACACATTATTCTTGGATTTGTTGCACTTGAGTTCTTATTAATTGAGTGTTTGATACAGGACATTGTTGTGATTGTTGATAGAACTGTACACAAACTTTAACTACGATCATTTTATTGCCTTATTTATAATAGATTACGGATGTTGTTTATTATTGAAGTATGGATATTTATTAAGATATATAGTAGTTTTTAAATTTCAAAACTCAAGTTGTTGACTTATTTTAAAATATCCTAAGATGTGGAATCATCGAATGTATTTAAAGTTTATATTACTTAGGGCGAAGTTAAGATATATGGTAACTACAACAATATTTATAAAATTTAAATGGAATTATTATTTTCACATGCGAACAAGGCAGGGCATTGCAACTTGGGCTGGGAAGCCACCTTGCCCAGCCCGCCCTTGCCCATCCCAAAATGGTTAAAGCTTTTACTAGACAAGGTTGGGTAAAATGCAACCCTTTCATCCTTTGGGTTGGATATTGGGTTGAGGTCTCGCCTACCCTTGCTCACTTCTAGACTACTCCCTCCCCGATACTTAATGTAGGAACGATTTGAAAAATTAATTTTGATCATTTTATCAATCTTTTTCTAATTTATCTTTATTGATAATCCATCAACAATAATTAAATACAAGAAATATAAAAGAAATTTAAAAAGATTATTAGAGTATTATAGAAAAAAATATTTCATATTAATTAACTTAACCAACTTAACTAATTTTCTTGATTTATTTAAATTAGACAAATGGGCCTTACATTACATTAATGATTTTCTTGATTTAATTAAATTAGACAAATGGGCTTTACATTACATTAATGATAAGATGGAGTAACTTTTAGGCTGTGGTACCCGACAATTGTATGTAAAAAAAACCTAATTAAATAATTAATAACCAAAATACCATTGCGTGAAAGCTATTAACACATCTGCCCCTCTGTAATCAATTACATGCCATATGTAATCGATTACATAGTGGCAGATTACTTTTTTTTTTCAAATTTTGCACTATGTAAGCGATTACGCCACTATAGCGTAATCAATTACATAAAACTTTGCACTATGTAATGTGGTGTAATTGATTACATAGTGCAAAGTGTTATGTAATGGATTACGCTACAGTGGCGTAATCGATTACATTTCTATAGATGTGTTTTTTAAAAGACAATTTGAGCTCATTCGGAACCATTATCACATTTCTGCCCTAAAGCTCTCTAGTTGCTCGTATTTTGGTCATGTTTTGTGCGATCCATCAAAGTGTAAGGCCATTTCCCTCTTTGAAAGTAGTATTGTTGTATAATCATTGTAGTTTAACTTGATTCACCTTTGTTTTTGTGTAGAATCTAAAACTCACCTCCTTGCAGCTCCCAATTTCTGTTGTGAAGGATGAGTTCAAGTTCTAACGCCTACATTGTTGTAATCTACCATAGTGGGAGGCATTTTGAAGGTCCCAATGGTGTGCAATTTGAAGGAAAAACGAAAATGATGAAAATCAAACGAGGCACAACGTACAACTAGCTCAAAGAAAGGATTTGCTGAAAATTGGGACTACATGGCAGCCATTGCATTCATCAGTTGATTGTCAAAGTGGAGACTATTGTTGGTTTTGATAATGTATAGTACATTAGTAACGATGTATGTGATGATGAAGACATAGAGTGCGTTATAGATGCCTTTGATAATCGGAAATCACAAAATTTTATTGAGATTTATGTTGAGGTTGAATCCGGTGAAGCATTATCTGTTCCCATGCATACAAGATCTCCACAATATTATGGTCAAGAAGACAGAGCTGTCAGTTTATCTGCACCTTTATAAGTCTTAAGTCAGCTGAGATTGACGGAGGAAGAGGAGGATCAGGAAGACGAGGATGAGGAAGACGAGGATATGCACAGTTAGGAGGGAGAACCTGATAGTGTAATTCCACTAGGCGGATCGTCAGATACTGATGTCGAGGGTGATTTTGATGCTGACACAAACCCTGTGGACCTGAGTACCTTGGGAATGTCACCGCTTCATGTTGACCCAGTTAGTAGTGGTAAGTTAGTATATTTGTATTTGTATTTTTAATTCTTATTCAGTGGTTTTGACAAAAGAAATCATTTTTACAATTGTAGGGACTGATATTGAGCCATTTTGGAACGAAAGCCTGCATTATTCCAACATTAATTGGGCGCAATGTGATGATGAGACGGAGATGTTGTTTGGTGATGATGACATGCAAAGTGGTTGGCATTTAGGTGATCCATTATATTTGTATCAACAGTTTCCTTCGAAGTCTGAAATGCAACATGCCGTGAAATTATATTGCATGAAGTCTTGTCGTACAGGCATAGTTGAGAAAAGCGATGACCATAGGTTTATGATGAGGTGTCGAAACCATACTGACGATTGTCCTTGGTACATGAGGGCAATGGTCCCCAAGAATGGAAATTGTTGGGTGGTCCGTAAGTGGGGTCAAGATCACACCTGCCATAACTAGGCTCTCGTCCAAGATCACAAAAAAGTTGGATTCAAACGTTATATATGCAGCTATTATCGGTATGTTTTCTATTTTGTTGCAATGTCATTCGATTTGTTTATTGACAGCACATTTAGACTTTGATTTGTTTTCACTAGGTATGTTAAGAGAAGATCCAGCTGTAAAATCAGCGCTGATACAAGAGAGGATACAACGTCTGTATGGATATAACGTAATATACAGGAAGGCCTAGAGGGCAAAAATGAAGGCCGTTGTGAAGTTATTTGGTGATTGGGAGGAATCGTATGCATTCTTACCTAATTGGTTGACATACATGACGTAGTGTAATGTGGGTTCGGTTTTCAGGCTTGATACTAATGAATGTTTCGATGGATGGCGTGTTTACACCAACAAACGCATATTCCGTAGGTTTTTTGGCATTTAACCAAACCGTTGAAGCCTTCAAATACTGTAAGCTTGTACTGCAAATTGATGGCACCCACTTGTATGGAAAATACAGAGGCACTTTATTGATTGCGAATTCACAGGACGGGGATGGGAAGCTACTACTCATTGCCTTTGCGGTTGTTCCTCCTAGTGAGAAGTACGATGATTGGTGGTGGTTTCTTGATCTCCTACGTGTTCATGTGACCCAGAGGCAGGGTATTTGTTTGATATCTGACCATCACGCTAGTATCATAAAGGCGGTTAAAGATCACCATGTCTGGCAGCCTAGTTACTTGTAGGAGTTTATGAAGGGAATACTGATTGACATTGACAGGAATTGGAGCTTTGTTATACTTTATATTCCCTACAAGCAATGCTATGTGCTTCTCAAAATAAGAGAAGGGGAGCTATGACTATCTCTACAAGATTGACTGTCTAAACAAATCAAAATTTAGGTAGCAACAGCTGAGCATGAAATTCAATAGTTGAACATAGAGGAATCGCATTCAATTATGAAGGATACTTTGATCCACTCAAATATAGTCAACCACTAATTAGACCAACCATAAATTGGTTTTTTGAGGTAACTAGTTTACCACAGTTTTAAATCTAATGGTTCAAAGCAAAAGGCTGATAAAAGAGGGGGAAAGATATTGATGATTCGATTATGGGGAAAAAAAAGACATTACAAACCATTAGACCTCCTTCTACAATGTTCTTGTAGCCATAAGCCATCGATGATTCGTTTATGGCTTGTGTAGACAGTCCAGTTATGCTTCCTATTCAGTAAGTAAGTATATTCACTTTTAAGAAATGCATAAACTCTTCAGAATTTCATCAATTATGGCTTGGCTTCCACAAGTTTCCGTTGCGATTTTGTGGCATGGGTTCATTTTCAGTAATTAGTTGCCTTCCTTTTCACACATGCGGCGTATTAGAAAGCTTTGTTTAACCACTCACACATGGTTTGAAATTTTTTAGGCAAATAATATAATCAAACTACCAAAGTGCCATTTTATATATATATTTTTCTTTTAAACTTTAGGAGGGTGGCAACCAACCCTAACCCACCTAGTTCTGCCCTTGTTTATCTTAATTATCATCATTTTCTCATCATTCTTCGTAATCTCTAAATCATATCCGTCTAATCAATCAATATTACTTTGACTTTTCTCTCATATCTTCTCAATCAATGGCTTAGATGGGCTGATGAAAGATAACGAGAAAAACATATGAAGAGAGGATATGCTTCCCTTTTTACCACATCAACTACGAAAAGAAATCGTAACCTCTAATCAAGTCCTCATAATTCAAAAGCAACAAGTTTACAAGAGATTAGGATAACACAAAACCTTGAAACACGCCTAAAATAATTCTTAAAAGAAGTTCATGGTTTTTAATTTTCAATCTAACTCCAAAAATTTGAGCTAAATTCAAAATTCCTTCTACACATGCTCATACACCAATGCTTTTGAAATGAACCAAAACTGAAATCCTATCCTCTTATTTTATTGCCTACTTGAAGAAAAAAGATAGAACATACTACCTCATACTCGATCGATGAGCAAATTAAGAAGCAAAATAATTCATGTTAATTAACTAAATGTTGCTAGTTGCTAGCTAGTTGCTGCTATACTAAACACATAATAAAGTTAATTGCCATTTGAGCAGGCAAGAAGTTTCTCTCTGTTTTATTGAGCTCCAAATTCTAGCATAGTGTGGTGGCTGTCTTTCCATGATAACACGTTGCACTTTCTAAATTATTCAAAAAAAAAAAAATACAAAGAAAAAACCAAATTGGCTGACAACAAGGAGACGTGGAGGAACTCCCCACACAAAATGGCTTAGCTAGAAGTATATAATACATATGTATATATGATTGATTATTAGCTAAGTCTTGTTATTGTAATTTAGATATAAATTAATTCTGGTGCTAAATGAGTGCGTTATTTGGTTAATTAATGGTACAGGTTGTGCCAAATGATCGTATATAGAAATCTTCAAATTGCTAACGCGCATGTGCATGTGCAATATATTGCACACAAAGAATAATAATAAGGCTGCAAGCTTTGAGACACAAACCCACACATGTGTGTGTACGTAATATATATATATATATATATATATATATATATATATATATATATATATACACGCGCGCGCCTTAAGAAGAAAGATCTAAAACAAAAAAGAAAATGACATGTAATGTACTAGATACTCGCAATCAATGAATCACAGAGACACATAACAAGTTATATATATAACTAATAATGTTCTACACATCACCTGCATGCTCCACACTATGTTTCCTTATTCCTCCCGAATTTACAAGACATGTGTGTGTGTGTGTGTTTAGTTTCGGTCAAAAAGTCATACTTGAGAGATTTTACTCCTACTAATCAATTGCATTTTGAGAAAAAGATATTAATAATTTTCTACTAGATGTAATTTTCTCTTCTGATCAGGGGGGAAAAAATCAGACGAGTCTCTTTGTATATTTCTTGTCGAAGAGTTGCGTAACAAAAACTCTTATTTGATTATATGCTGATCTGAATGCAAACTAGTCGCCAAAATATTTCCTAAAAGAAGTTGTGTGTGTGTGTGTGTGTGTGTTATTAGAAGAATACGCTTCACGACGGACAATTAATATAATAATAACAAAGTTGTAGGAAATAAATTAAAATGTTTTAGGGTTGTACGAAATAGTATATATATGTGGAACTTGAACAACCAAATATTGAGAACCCTAAATAATGATAAATGACAGTCATGGGAGAATTCGTTTATGACCGTATCGAATAATTAAGAATATTTCCCTTCATTGCTTAGTCCAAATAGATTCGGATATTAATCTAAAATTCTCAATCCCACTTGCCAAATAAGTGGGAATGTGATCCTTAATTAACACCATCATGTGGAATTGTTTAGATGCAACATGAGGATCATGTTCAAAAAAGAAAAGAAAAAATATACACAAAAGCTAAGGAAGATCTATTATTATTATAGCCGTTCATATCATTATTGTAGATTAGTGTTTCATATCGAACATTAATATTTTTAACAATATTCTCCAATATTTTTATTCCATTTTATTATGAATCCTTGGTTTTTGATTTTTTTTTTTTTTTTTTTTAAGTTTGAGCATAGAACAAAAATTATATTCGCGGTATAAAGGTGATGATTATCATTCTTAATTTGACCATCACACGCCACATGCCCACATCATTGAATATATAAGATAGAGACTACTTACTTTAATTTAATCCGACACATCATTCATAATTTAATCAGACAATTGAAATATATACAAGCTAAGTTTTCATATAATTATGACGTAGCACGCTCTAATAAGGGGGAAAAAATTGGATTACAAACAGGTTTCGATCTTTCTTATAATTTCATGAGGATGTGTCTTATTGTAACTAATTGGTAGAAAGCCTGGACAAATCTAATGCAACTGCGGGTATTTTAATTTATGGACTACCACTCTGATCCTCATCATTTTTACAAGTCTAGTTTAGGAAAACGAATTAAGTCTTTATTATAAGTCAACCCAGAAAATAATTAATGACAGTGTTTCAATTTTGCCTTGGTTAAATGTGGAGAGAGGGGAAAGAGATCAAGCACAATAGATATAAATATTTTTATACACATTCATAAATGAAAATTGGAGGAGGTTATCAATTTATGATATATTTAATAAGTTAATTAACTTTTATTAGTATTTGAGAATTAGATAAGCTGGAGTTATAAAAATTAAAAGACCAAAGTAGTATTGAAGATGACAACAACGAGCATAAATGTGTTTATGGGCACACATGTGTTGCAAACTCTAAATGGCTGGCAACATATTATTGGGAATGAGATGCAAGCTAGCTGGGATGCTAATAGGGCATGTTAGATAACTGTTTGTATAAATATAAAACAACACTACCTTGAAAACCACAACTTGGCCTTACTTAATGAACCACTTCTTCAGATAAAAAATTATACCACTTCTTTAATCCTATTACATTAATTAATTATATCATATCGATGTAGTAGTATTTGATTTAGGCCTCTCCTTTATCATGAAAAAATATAGCTAGAATAGAATGTGTTTCGGATAGATCTACTCAAATACAAATTGTAAGTCAGTTGATGGCTTTAATATGCCACGGGCAAAAAAAATGTTAATGTCATTGAAGATTATATATATATCGGGCTGAGTTTCAACATAGTCCAGTGAGCGGTTTGATTTAATTAAGTTGGGCTTAATTAAATCCAAAAAAAAAGTTGGGTTTTAAAATTCACATATTACCTTCAAGTTTGATTTGTAATTGGTCAGCCTTCATTTGTAACTGGGTATACTCCCCGTGCGATGCACGTAACGGTGTTTATTAGCCATCATGTTGGAGCCGAGGTCCAAATATGACCTTCGTGGCACTTCTGTAGCTTTGAATTATCTTGGATCCTGATATAATTGAGGAATAAAATTTTTATTTATAATTTTGGGGCTAATATATTGGGCCCTCTATTTATGATTGCAATTTTACTATAACCCTACGAATTTATCAACATGGTTAGGAAACATTGTGCGCATCAACTATAAGTAATATATAAAGTATTATACTAATTTATATCCAGAATTTGAAAGTTGCACTCCTAGACCTATTGGCCATCAGCATAGACTTAGCTTGTTTATGGTTGAACATGGTAGTTAAAAAGTGATGGGAGTACATACAAAAGAATAAAATTATATAATTTGAGTTGTACCATCATATATCCTTTAAAATAATTCCTCAGCTTTTAACATAAATAGAGACGTGACACTCATTCGAATTTAATGAACCCTATTTTGTAAAAAATAGGGTGACAGAACAAAAAAAAAAATACAATAGTAATGTAATTCAAGAAGAAAGAGGAGGGGATCTCGAGGATAGAGTTAAGTGCTCTGTGCATACTGAGCACTCACCTCGTATTATCTTTTATAGGCAAAAAACATATGACTGTCGATGAGCCATATCATTGAGTAAAGGTGGCTTTATGAAGATTAAATACAGCAAATACTGAACAATGTCAATTCTGGTGATTTATGATAATTCAATATGGTTAATGTCTTAATGATAGTAATATAACTGTATAATTAATTAAAACGCATAAATGCTCTAACGGTCACTTGTAAATACTTATCTTTTTTTATTTTATTTTATTTTTTATTTTCTCAATTGTTTATGCAATTTATCATCTCAATCTTAGGGAGAAAATCAAAGGTTATCAACATAATTTATTGGTTGCAACTTCTTGAGTCTTACTCCCTAACAATTACATATTAGAAAGTAAGGTTAGTAGTGGGTTTTTTTTTCACTATTAATTATATTCATCAATTCTTAATTAATAATTATTATTAATTAAAGCGATCCCAACCTTTGCCATTCCATTGATAAAATATTAATTACTAAACGGAGTTAAACTTAATGGCATTGAAAGGCAAAATGATAACCAAATGTGCAAAATGGTGTTAAACTAATCCGTTTATATAACATTTCTAATAATATAATAGATAGATAGATAGATTATAAGGAACCTTCACAAACCATTGTCTTATGGAGTATTTATTAAGAATTTTTCTTTTGCTCTTCTTGTTTTGAGTGCATAATTGAATACATAACCGTGGTATTAAACAATTAATATGGACATTTTTAGGGGGAAAATTAAATCTTAAATATCTTTATCGAACTCAATTGTATTCTTAGTTTGTCTAAGATAATTATTTAGTTCATATGAAATAGTTTCAAGGGAAGTATAGAATTTGAGATGAGTGAAGATGGATTTGAGATGAGTGAAGATGGCATGAGGAATTGACCAAAAAAGAAGATGGCATGGGGACTCATTTGTGTGATCATTTTTATAGTAAGACCTGATGGTTTAAATACAGTTTCAATAGTACAAATTAAAAATTTTCAATCGAGCATTTTTAAATAAAAAACATTTTTAAAAATCTGACAATTGAATTTTTTTCCTAATTTTAAATTTTAAAAAAAATGACAGAAAAATACCATTTGAATTATAAAAACCCAAAATGTCTACTAAATTAGTAAAAGGACAAATAGGTAATCAGATAGAAATATGAGATTTTAAAATTTGGGTGTTGACAAATTGAATTTAGGAATTAACAACTTGGGTATAGAGATTGACAATTTGAGCTCTTGAAGTTGTCAATATATATACCAAATTACTAATTGGTATTCTTAAAATGTTATTAGGCCATTATCTATACTTAAGTGATTATCAACATCCAAACTTCAAATTACCAGTTTGTCATTTTGTTAATTTAGTAGACATTCTGGGACTTTTGTAATTCAAACAATATTTTTCTATCACTTTTTTCCTTTAAATTACGTGCATATTAACATTTTTTAAAAACAAAAGTTAAATAAAAGTATAGTTGGACTGTCCAGATTGGTGGTGAACACCTAAATATGGAAGGTGTGGTCAAGAATGAAGATAATGGTTTGAGTGAATGATGCAAGTGGTTTAGTGCTTGTTTGAGTTCACATTTAACGTCCTCAAAATCATTTATTTATGTAAATTAAGATAAAACTCATCTCATCTAACTACATCGTATAACGTAATCAAAATTAAAAAACTGTTTTTAAAGATTCAAATCACTATTCTAAACAAATATTAGTTTGGGAGATCCGAGGACTCAGTGGACAAGTTTGAAGTGTCCAATATTAAGACACTGTAGCCCAAAAGCTTCCCGCAAATGCGCATATTCATAGTAAATGCAGGGTATTATAAGTTTGAATTATGGATAAAAATAACTGATAGAGTATTAAAAAATCTAGTTTGCAATTGAGACATGCTTTTGTTGACTGAAGTGCGAAGTTACCCAGTCATATGAAAGATACTAAAATAATTATTGTAGGGAATAGAGAAGAGGAGTAAGAGATGCATGAATCAAAATGGTACGTGTGAAGATTATTAAAGGAGACAATGATGGGTTCTTAGGGCAGAATCCAAGAATTAATGACAGTGCGCGTGCGGTTTTGTTTTTTTCCCTCTGCGCATGATCCTATATTACTCTATTAGTTATTTATTTATATATAAAATAATTACTACCTGATTAACTCCATTAATTATCGAGGCTAGAAGAGGCTTCTATTTTTAATAAACTTGTGGGGGACAGCATAACAACATAATGAGTAAACCTCCAATTATGCTTCTGCTCATCGAATGACGTGATTCTTCTCACGCTTTTGATCCAAACTGTTATTATTAGTTTTTAGTTAATCCAAATGTTTACTTATTGTTAAAACGTTATGACATCAAACAATTCATATATACCCGACTCCATTTAAAGAGATAAATCTCGTTGTTCTAGAAGGCTGTCTTCATCTTTAATATGTTAATGGTTGTCCCTTGTTTTATGCAATCTTTGGTGCATAATTCTAAAATTACATTCCTACAAATATTCCAAAAAGACTATGAAAAGTGTACTGAAATAGTAAATAATTTGTGTGGGAAGCTAAATGTTTCGGTTCACAAGGTAGCTCTTCTTACATATCCAATCACGTTTATTTAAATTGAGACAAAAAAAATGGTAAGTAATTTAATTTGAAGGACAAAAATGACAAGTAATTGAATTTTAAGAGTGAGTTTTCAAGAGTCAAGACTCATGGTCCTTGTTTGTGATTATCTCTCTTGCAATTCGGACTAAACCTTTGTCTTTTTCTTTCTTGGGTTCAAAAACAATTTGGGCTAATGGGTATGGCTTAACTGAGGTTCCAGACATGGGACCAATATGAATAGAAGGCCTTTTCACTATTGGGCCATGATTGATGGCCCATTAACTCCAAGTTTACCCTCTAAATTGTTGCCAACCCACATCATTCTATGGAAAGATTGGTAATAGAACTTAATAACTAATAGGTAGAAATATATATATATATAATTTAGTTAATGGTAAAAAATGTGTGTGTTTTTTTTTAATAATATCAAGGGTTTCCCCTTTTGAGGTTTGTGCTTCACAAGAAGCAAACTTTTATTCTCCTTATGAGATGAAGATACATATCATATCGAACAATAGCTTATTGCAATACGAATTCATGCTTTCCAAAAATACACTTTTTAATAATTTGTATTAGAATTACCTTTTGATAGAAAGATTCTCAACATGTATAATTATTAGGGGTAGTCTAAAAAAAATTATAACTTTGAGAGATAAAATCAATTGAGGTCTTATACATATGATTTAAGTAAACTCTTACTAGCTCCTATGACGCTTTGGAGTATAAAGGATCAAAAGGTAGATTTATTTGGCAAACAAAACCAAAGGGGGATCGGAACCTTCCCCTTCCTTTCTCATTCTCTTCGCTACTCTTCCTTTTTTTAATTATTAGATTTATATTTAAATAGTTCAGATTTAGTTTTATACAAAATATTCTCTTTATTATAATCTCAAATTATTTATACCAAGATTTCACAATTTGTATTCAACTAATTATTATTTTTCTCTTTATAACTTAACATTTAAATAATACTACTTTCGATCCTAATTATAAGATATAGTTGATTTTTTTTAGAGATATAAGGAAGCTAAATAAGTTACTTAATTATTTCATATGTTGTTTATTCTTAGATTATAGATTAGTTAATTAGTCAAACTAATTAGTTTGAAGAGAAAAAATAAAAATAAAAGTATTGTAAAATAATTTAATTAGCTTCCTTAATCTCTCCAAAAAAGTTAACTATGTTTTATAATTAGGACCGGAGAGAATAATTTTTTTAAATGATCACATAAATATTTACATTCAAATGTTAATTTAATGGTTATAAAAAAATTTAAAAAGAAGGAGAAAAGAAGGGAAGATAAGGTTTCGAAGGAGAACCAAAGCGGTGGCCGGCAACCTTGCAAATGCTTTTTTTTTTTTTTGGCCAAAACCTTGCAAATGCTTTGAAAATCGTTTAAAGCACATTTAAAATCTCATTTGCTCTTTCTGTTGAATAAGTTGTTTTAATAATATTTTATACTAAATTTCTCTCATTCTTATTTGTACTAAAGGTGAAGAGATTGTCTATACGGCACGTAAATAGAGAATGGTGGTACATGTTTTGTGGTACTTCTTTAAAAAAGTGCCTAAGCTTCTTTGTGGAATTTTTATTTTATTTTTTTAAAAAAATTGGGATATTGTGATGTTTTCTCAAGTAAATTGTGTCTTATGTGATGCTTGGTTGACCAACGCTACATAAGATGTTTTTTGACAAAAACAAACTAAAGTAGGAGCTGTGACACTTGCTCAAGAAAGTGTCACACGGTTGTTGTTCACTTTATGTGGCGCTTACGACTAAGTATTTTTTGATGTTTTTTTCCAAATACTTCTTCATTAACTCCTACTTTAGCAATAGTGTGTCCCTTATTTCCCAATAGCTCTCTTTCCAATTTCCTCTTTCTTTTTTCTTAATTATCCTCTTATCTCCATTCCTGTTGGTCACTTCCTTTACTTATTCTTAGTCCCCACTCACATTAGCCTCTTCCTTTCCTTATCCTTATCCTCACTCCTCTCTCTTTGTCTATTTATAGACCACAACGCACCCATTTCATCCCCACTTCTATTTTTCTATTAGTCTTATTTCCTCCACTCATCCTTATTCCAAAGATCCTGTAAGTACACACTCAATTTCCCTTTTCTTAAAAAGAAAAATAAATAAATAAAGTTGCATGGAACGTTTCCTTTTATTTTTTCCCTTTTAAATTTTGTTCTTAAAGAATTTTTATTCAAAAGTTGAGTTAACTATTTCATTATATTGTTGTACTTCCATTTTTAACCGAATAACAATGATTGTAGATATCACATCATAAAATCCATGAATCATGTAATTACTGATTATCAGCCTATTATTCCTCCAAAAGTAAGTCATTTTAGTTGTAATTCATATTGTGTTTTATTTAATTGAGTAGTATCTGATAATTAATTTTCGTGATTTTAATTCATTGTGTGCATGATTGTATATATATAGTATTATGAAGATCAATGTTGAGATAGTTTGACTGACCATCAAGTGAATGAAGTCATTGAAGAATGGTGTGAATATGTGCACAGGAATACTCTAGCTAGCCACTATTGTTTCTTGCATATTGTTGTATTCTTTATCTAACTAGAATTAGTTGTATTTTATTCACAATTGTTGTAAGTAGTGATTTTGTCAATTAATTATTTGTGTGTATCATTTCGGCATTATTTGATTGTGATCTGCTTTTCTTCATTTTGCTGTAGATATAGAAATTTATATTTAAAGTGTGTTGTCGACTATAATTATAGGATGTTGAAAGAAAAATATTAAAAACATTTTTTTTAAAAAAAAAAACATCATGTGACCCTTTCTTAAAACCGTTCCACAAGAAACAAAAATTTAATAAAAAAATATATACACACTTGCTGTGACGCTTCCTTGAGAAAATGCCACATGAAATATTTTTAATGTACACATATTAATATACACATATACATGTTGTGGTGCTTCCTAAACGCCACAGTTATTGTTAGAAGAAACTTCACAGCTGCCCTTTTTGTATAGTAGTGTAAAAGTAACTTGTGCGTGCTTCATTGTTTGATTTATGAGTTATGCAACTTTCCAATAACAATTAATAAATATAAATAAAGGTCTATATTTTTGAGCAGCTGTTCCATGAATGGCTCAACTAAATTTAGACTACTGCTCAGAATTCAAAATATTTAAACATATTCAAGTTCTATGTCATGATAATGAAATTTAAGTTTTTATTTTACCACGTGCTCACTTTGATTCACAAGATTGACTTAAAAAAGTATATATCTATATATTTGTGATATTGAAAATGAAATTATACTATACAATAATAATAATAATAATAATAATTCCTCCACTAGATTATATATATTTTTGGAATCAAACTGAAAAGATCAATTTGTTTGAAAAACTTAGTAGTAATTTACTAAAACAAAACACGATATATTATACCATGCATCATACACCAAAACTATAGCAACTTGTCATAGTCAAATATAATTAAGCAGTGTTTATTAAGGTGGATGCCGAGACGAAGCAGAGCACTCCATACTATACGTACGTAATTAAACGGAAAGTTGCAATTCTAATCAATAAATTAAACCAACTTAAAACACCCCAAATGGCACGTTATATATATGTCTATATATGTTGGTCAAAGGGTTTCACAATTCAACGTTCTCGTGCCCTTTAATTGTTAGGTTTAGTTTTTTAATTGTCTGTTGAATATCTTTTCCCACAAGAAATAAACTATAGTACCTAATAGTAATATTTGATTTAGCTATGGATTCAAAGCAGTACACGGTTTAACCCATTCCACAAAATGCCATACGTTGATCATATGTATAACGTAACCCATTGGTAAATAACTATTACTATAATGCAGTCACAAAAACTCAACTGAAAAAACACCTGCAGATTGATAAAAAAAAAAAAAAAAAAAAAAAAAAAAAAAAAAGTCTATTTGGTCAAGGGATTTCAAAGGAATATAGAATGTTTATGTGTCTGCTTAATCGTATGTTTTATTTTTTTTTTAATTATATGATTTTTTGCTAACCAGGAATATATCATTTTTTTGTTAGAGGAATATATCATTATATATGTGAAACCAGAGTACAACAAAAGTTCACTGAGAAAAATACCTCAAGCAAAAATACTAAAAACACTGAAAATTAAACAAACAACGTACATACACTTTTAAAATCCACTGCTGCGATTGCAAGAGAGGTCTAAAAGTCCAATACGGGAGTCCCTCAATGAAACTTTTAGTAACCTAATCAGCTATAAAATTTGTTTTCGTGAGAATTCATGCCCTTCAAAAGAGAAATTGTACGTATGTACGTATGTACGTACATACATACCTACATATAAATAAATAACTAAATATAATATTTACTACTAAGATGGTCTAATGTTGTAAATTCAGTTAGATTCTTTTAGGTTTTAAGTTTGAGTTTTAGAAGTGACACTTATATTATGAGGTATTAGGAGAGATACACATGAACCCAAAAGTGGAATAATTGAATGCTTAAGTGCATGATAATATAGTTTAAAAAAACATTGGATATTGGTTGATGGTATACAAAAATTATTGTATTCAAAGCAGTACGGGCCTCGCCGGTTTCACTCCTTTTAACACATGTTCAAACTTCATGGCCCATGGAGGGCGCAAGTCAAATGTCATGCAGGCGATAGAATTATAACTATAATGCAATCTTATTTTGATTTTATCAATTGGTAACTTTCGATTAATATTAAAATATACATAGAAAAAAATAGTTGATAATATTTTATTCCCATCCTTATATCCTACCCAATTTGATGCAAATTTAGTGAATAAATATAGGGTAAAGGTGCAATTTTACACATAACCTTTACTCAGAGGAGCGCCCGGCACCATAACCTTTTTTCTGGAAGTAAAAGTACACATAACATTACGTTTTGGGAGCGTCTAGTACCACGGGCCGTTAGTCAACCAACGTTGACCGTTAAGTCTGGCGGAAATGAACAGTAACTCCGCTGAAATTACAATTTTGTCCCAAGTTTTAAGTTGAAATTACCATTTTGCTCCTAGTTTTAAATAATTTTTTTTTAAAAAAAAACACTAAAATAAATCCTCCCTGCCGGTGGGCCCCACCACCAACCACACCGGCAGCCACCTCCGGCGGTTTTTTTTTTTTTAAAAAAAAAAAGTAAAATGACCCCTCCCACGCCGGTGGGCCCTACCACCGGCGGCGGTTGCCCCTCCCCCAATGTCGGCCGCCACCGGCGACCGGCGGCCACCTCTAGTGACCTCCTACAGCGGCTTTTTTTTAAAAAAAAAAGTAATTTTTTTTAAAAAAGAAAGTAAAATAACCCCTCCCCGCCGGTGGGCCCCACCACCTGAGGTGGCCGCCAGTCGTCGGTGTTGGGGGGAGGGCGAATGCCGCCAGCGGTGTGGCCGGCGGTGGGGCCCAACGGCGGGGGAGGGGTTATTTTACTTTCTTTTTTAAAAAAAATTACTTTTTTAAAAAAAAAAGCCGTCGAAGAAGGTCGCCGACGGTGGGGGGAGGGTGGCCGCCGCCGGCGGTGTGGCCGGTGGTGGGGCCCATCGGCGGAGAGGAGTTATTTTAGTGTTTTTTTTAAAAAAATTATTTAAAACTAGGGGCAAAATGGTAATTTCAGCTTAAAACTTGGGGCAAAATTGTAATTTTAGCGAAGTTACTGTTCATTTCCGTTTGACTTAACGGTCAACGTTGGTTGACTAAGGGCCCATGGTACTGGACGCTCTCAAAACGTAACGTTATGTGTACTTTTGCTCCCAAAAAAAATGTTATGGTGCTGGGCGCTCCTCTGGGTAAAGGTTATGTATAAAATTGCACCTTTACCCAAAGTCATTATCAAAGCAAATAATTTAACAGTATTATCATTGAACCTATAAAATTATCCTAAAAAATTTTTAGTAGAAAAATTACCCTATTATCATTCAACAGTATTATATGTTTCTTTTAAAGTATTATCATCACTATTAATCAATTCTTGCAATCGATAATCAATTGTAGCACAAAAAGTACTTACCCTATAAAATTTTTAGTAGGAAAATTACCTTGACTTTTCATTCCCATATATTTTGCATTCATATATGGAATGTCAATATCATGTTTCATGCGAAATTCTTAAACATGAACCAAGAAAGCATCTCAACTTATCTATCATAATTTCTGAAGTAGATCTTTTGTGGGTTGAAACCAGATACAAAGTATTTGAAATATCTTGAGACTTTCATTGCAAACCTTGACAAATGACTCCAGTAATACCTATAATCTCTTTCATAAGGTACAATATGATAATAAAATACAAAAATGTCAATGATGAGTATGCATTATTTGCACCTTCACGATGTGATTTTGTATTTCCTTCATTAAAAATATTGTCAAGAACTCAACATGTGGCTTGAACCATTTTAAACTAACTGCATATCTATGAAATTATAATGAGAATTCCAACAAGTAGCTCCATCTCAATGCAAAGTACCAATATGATTAAGACCAACTCCTAATTTGAGTTCATCAATAACAATCAATCTTGCAATTTCATTTGTTTAGACAACTCTTAACTCATCATTACGCTTACAAGAAGAAGTAGCAATATTAATTATGAAGTTCAATTTTTAAAAAAAACTGATGAACATGTTTTATCTTATGAGATGCAGCAACCAAGACAAGTTGAAGGCGATAAGCTAAGTAATGAACATAATAAGCATATGGGCACTCAACACAAATTAAAGCCTGCTATCTATTCCATTTACCTCGCATACTGCTAATTCCATCATAGCCTTGTCCTCAAATATTTTGAACGTCAAGATTATGGTGACGAAGAATGCTGAATATTCCTTGTTTCAAAATCTTAGCGCTTATATTTTCCATATGTACAAGACCAAAAACTCTTTCCCATATAAAACCATCTTTATCGATGTATCTCCAAACAATAGCCATGTGCTTACTAGTTTCATCAACAATAAAACAATACTTGGCATTGGAAATTTCTTCTCATATGGTGTTCTTTACCTTTTAAAAGAAAACATAAAGAATTTCCTTTTGAATTTGAGGGGAATTATATTATGCATTTTGAGGAGTTTTTTCTAAAACAACTATTGCAACTTCTTGATTATAGGAATCTAAAAAACTTTATTATCTCAAAAAATTTACCCCTATTACATGAATCTAAGTTTTTATCATGACCTCTAAAAGCATATCCTTGAAGAACTAGACATCTTGTCATATTCATAGAAACTTGTAATATCAAACGATTAGTTGTAATCTCATGAGAAGTAAGATTTTCAACTAATATCTCAACATGTTGAGAGTGGTTTATAAGATCACTATATGAACTCAACATTTTTATGCATTGAAATAACATTTTTCCCAACATGCATAGAAAAGCAAAATTTTCTCAATCATTAACCTTTTCCCAATTTCTAAACCCCTCAACAAAAGATGTATTAAGTCCAAAACGACTACTGCCACCTATTTTACTGAATAAATAATAAGGCAAACAAAACGTAGCATCTTTACTTGGAGAATACTCTAACCAAGATGGAAACAAATTAAACCAAGAAAAACAAAATTGATGTTGATTCTTCTCTGGCCTGTAAAAAGGATTTAGCATACTTACATGTATGAGTTTGCAAAGGGCATACCGATTGTATGGGTTTATAAGTAATGCTTTGTGCTTCTCAAAATAAGAGAAACTAAGAAAGGCAAATATGATTATCTCTGCAAGATTGACTGCCTAAACATATTAAAATTTAGGTAACACTACAAAAAAAAAATTGGATCAAGGATGAAATTACCCATGGAAAAAATTCCATAGGAAATTACTGATGGAATTCTTTTGGTAATTTTGTGGGTAATGTCTTTTATCATGGTTTTTTCTGCGATGGTTGTTTTCCATCAAAAATCCAATTACCGACGGAATTCCGTCGGTAATCCGACATTTTTTTGTAATGTAAGTAGCAGCTGACCATGAAATTCAATAGTTGAACATAGATGAATCACATTCAATTATGAAGGATATCTTGATCCACTCCAATATAGTCAACCACCAATCAAACCAACCATGCACTACTTATTTTAGGTAGCCAGTTTACAAATTAGTTTCAAATCCAATGCTTCAAAGCAAAAAACTGATAAAAGAAGGGGGGGGGGGGGGGGGAGGGGATATTGGAGATTCAATTATGGAAAAAAAGAAATGATATGACAAACCATCATACCTCCTTCTACAATGTTCTTGTGGCCATAAGCCATCATGATTCAATTGTAGCTTGTGCAGACAGTGTAGTTGTGCTTCCTCTTAAGTAAGTGACTATATTCACTTTTTAAGAAATGAATAAAATTTTCAGAGTTTCATCGATTATGGTTTTGCTTCCACAAGTTTCCGTTGAGATTTTGTGGCCTGGATTCCTCTTCAGTAATCAGTTGCCTTTCTCTTCACTCATAAAACATGTTAGTAAACTTTGTTTACCCACTCACACGATTTGAAATTTTTGAGGCAAATAATATAATAAAATTACTAAAGTGTCATTTTATATATATAATTTTTTTAAAAAAAAAATTCAGGGGCGGCGCCCAACCCCTAGTTCCGCCTTTGCATAAATTAGGGAGAAATTAAAAATTTATTTTATAGCTAATAAGTTAACTAACTTTCTTAGATATGTTAATGTGGTTAGTTAACTGAAATTTATAAATATGACTAGAGTTGTGCATCTATATTACTTGAGGGCTGAGCCTTGACTATTTTCCATTTTCAAACCAGTTCCTCGGACTGGTACCAACCTATATATATGATTCTCTCCCTTTTCCACTATTTGTCTTTTATTTCAAGTAATACGTATTTTATGCTCTTCCATTTCTTAGTTCGGCCTTTTACTTTATCTGGGTAAAACTTTGTTTATTATTGACTTTTGGTGTTGCCTGTTTTCATTAGCAAATTACTTTGAATATACTCCTTCCGGTCTTGAATATACATAGTACAATTTAAGAAAATTGATAATGCATAATGCACGTCGATTTGACTTTCTCCAGGTCAACGATCAGCTGATCCAATTCCAAGTCTCGAGTCTTGCTTATCCATACAACTTTTTAATAATACTTCTAATGTTTCAAGTTTCGACTTACGATTATGATTCTTTTTAATAATATTTAATTTCCCGTTTTCCATTTTTTTTTAATTTCTCCATTGTATGTGCAATATAAAGGTGTTTTTTATCTGAATAAAAAAGATTGCCACTTGATATATACTGAGGAAGATTTGTTATTTTCTTGGCTATCACTATTATTATCATGAGACTACTATCTCTGCTTTAAAAAAAATTAGACTTAGTCAAATTTTTTTGAGAAATTAATTAAATAAGTTGTTTAATCATGTCATATGTTGTGTATAATTAAATTATATATATTAGTTTATAAATTAGACAAATTATTTTAGAGAAAAAATGATAAATAAAAATATTTTAAAATAATCTAATTAACTTCCTTAATCTCCTAAAAAAGTCAGTTGAGTATTATATTTAGGACTGGAGGTAGTAACATTGTCTATGTTTGCTTTTTGGATAGTAATATCTTTAATCATGTTATATTATTGTCCTATCAATCAAAGAGAAATTCTTTAAAGTTAAGTAAGGAGATGAGTTATTAACAAAGAGTTGATCTCGCAGGATAAGGTCTTCGTAAATGCTTTTCGATTTCAAGTTCGAATCCTAGCTAGATAAGACACTAGTGCTGTGAAGAGCAGTTATGAACCTTGAAATTGAGTAATAGGTTGCTTAGATATTTGATAATTGGATTTAGAAAAAATGCCCCAAAACGGTTGATAGTATAAAAAAAAAGTAAGGAGGTGAGTTGGAAAAATCTTGTGAATCAAAAAATGCTAGTTTAAAAACTTAAATTAGATATTATCTAATTATATGAAAAATTATGTATTTGGTTTTATCAACTTAAAACACTACTTCAATTTTTTAGAAACAAAAATTAAGTCCTAATTAAAAAATTTCCAATTACAAACTTAAAAAGTAGTTGCTAATTATACCATAAAAGGTGGCAAATAGAAAGGGACTAGTTACAAAACTTGAAAGTTATTATTAATAAGGTCCCAAACCTAACTATTATTAAGTTAATTGTTTTGAATCTAATTGTTGTTCTTCCTCTATTATTTTTTTCCCAACTAAAACTTTTTGTCAATGCAACGATGTTTTCAATATTTGCTTGTGACTTTTACTCTGGTCTCCAACAGCCTAGCCACATGACAGACACATATTTGGAATTTGGTACTATCCCATTTCACACAGTCGATGTGTCCCCAATTAATTAAATAATAATGTCAAATCGATCCATTATGTTACCAACGAAACCAATCTTGAACATTTGATTTTTTTTTTATAATTACAAATATAAACACGTAATTACCAAATGCTTAATATTCCACGCATACATACAAAAACCACCCAGTGGGGTAATTAAAATATTTAACCCCAGAATTGAATTGCTACAATAATGGAGGCGTAAGGTCAAACCTACCTGCAGGCTCTATTAGCACACAAATTAATTAAAATACAAGGCTACTCCTTTTTACAGATTTTCTTGAATTATTTAATATCCAACACTTCACTTTAATATATCAATTTTAAATTTAATGATCTTTTGATATTTAATATAAAGCCTAATTAACTAATTTGAGTAAAATAATTATGCTAGTTAAGTTATTTAATATGATATATTTTTCTAAAGCACCATAATTATCTTCTTCAATTGCTTCCCTTCCTCGATCTCATATTGGATTATTGTTGAGAAGATATTAATAGAGTTCATATGGAAAAAAAAAAAATTAATAAACATATAATTAAAACAAGTCTTACATTTAAGACCAACATTAATCCCTCGATTAAGTCTTATATTAATGATCTGGGAGTAATATTTTAAAATGTATTTTTATGAATATTTATTTTTCATTAACTACTCATAAAACTTATTAGTATTGTTTTTGTAATCAATTATTTGTTTGGCTAAATGTGTAATCAATTATTTTTACTGACCAGATGTGACTTGGGGGGATTAGATTTTTGAGAGAATGATTCAAGTTCCAACTAAAGGAAATAATATCATAAAAGTTTTCATTAAGAAGTGAATATGGGGAATTAATAAATGAATCAATTAGCATTACCAATTTATAAGACTTGTTAATCAATTATTTTTTTTGATTGAGACCTATATGTTACTCTACCTAGATTTTTCTTACACATAATTTTTTAAGAGAATTGAGAAGGGCCAAGGAAAAGAAATGTTTGATAATAAAAATATTAAAATATAATTGCAATTATTTTAAAGGATCAAAAATTAAAATATAATTTTTTTGTTTACAAAATTAACCCTGACCAAGCTTCGTACATTTTCTCTAACATTGAAAAAAAATATATTTATTAGGCTAAAGTATACTTTTAATCTTTTAAATTTACATGAGATATACTTTTAGTCCTTTAACTTTATAAAGTATACTTTTAGTCCTATAATTTTAACATCATTAATTTTACTAGCGGAAACGGTAAACTCAAGTGATGAAAGTGTAAACTTAAGTGATAATTGTGTAATTAAATGCTATTAAATTTAAATTTAAAATATGGGTAAATTGAAGAATATATAAAATTTGTTTAATTAAATTATATTAGTCATCACTTGAGTTCGCCACGTCAGCATTTTCTGTTAGTAATATTAACGGTGTTAACGTTTTAGGACCAAATGTATACTTTATAAAGTTAAGGGGCTAAAAGCATGCCTTATATAAAACTTAGAGGACTAAAAGTATACTTTAGCCTATTTATTAATAAGGATGGAGTTGGATAACATGTATGAATTTTGACCCGGGTTAATTTGTAATTGAAAAGTAAAATTTTAATTTTTGCCCCTTTCAAATAATTACAATTTTTAATCACCTTACTAATAAATATTTTTTCCTTAATCCTTATCCCTAATTTTCCCTCATTTTTAAGAATAAAGTACTACCCACCTAAAAGAATTTATGAGATTTGATATGGATCTAGCAGTTCCAGATCCTCTTTTTACTCGTTTTCTTTCTGATTTTTTTTTTTTAAAAAAATCATATACAACTTTTTTCTACAGATGAACAAAGGCTAAGATCTAACCTCCAAGGTAATTTAAATACAAACAACTTAGCCATCAAAAAGTTACACCACCACATAAAGCCTCTCCTTTCAATTACGTCCAAAATTCATCTTTCAATGTCATTTTCTCCCAAAAACAAAAGTCCAGTGTCAACAGTCAGAATCGCTGGCTACAATTAGAAACATTCCCCCCCCCCTTCCTCTCTCTCTCTCTCTCTCTCTCTCTATCTCTATATATATATATATAATATATATATATATATATATATATATATATATATATCACTTCCATGGCTGTTTCTGCACCAAACAGTAGTTCCAAAATCCAAACTTTCAATTTTCAATCTCTCTCACGATGACCCAACAACACCACCACCACCAATCCAATCAAATCATCAAAGGCCCTCGTCCTTCTCCATTGGCCATCAACAAAATCTCTCATTCCATCGGAAAACCCTCATCAACGGCGGCGCCGTATCATCACGGCCATCATCAACAACAACAAGTAAGGAAGCCTATCATCATCTACACCCACTCCCCCAAGGTCATCCACATCAAGCGTGAAGATTTCATGTCTCTCGTCCAAAAACTCACCGGCATGCCCCGTTCCCGAGACAACGACGTCGCAGTTTCCGGTGCCGTCACCGATAATAATCTGGAGTCTTCTTTGTCCGGTGAATCCATCATTAGTAGTATTAAACAAGAGAAGAATAATGAAGGTCAGTCTAATTTTAATAACGAGATTACCAGCACATCATCTGCGGTGCTGCTAAATAATAGATACAGTTCTAGTTATAATTATGAAGCTCCAGATCTGAATTATACAGATATTCCTCTTTTTACTCCGAATTCGTCAGATTTCTTGATCAGTCCTTACTCAAGATCAACGGTGTTTAAGCAATCTGTAGATTCACCCTTCGGTGTGTTGGGTAATTTAATTTCGCCTTCAGGCTTGGAATTCATCAAAGAGCTTCCTGATTATTGAATTTAATTTTAACTTTGGAGTTCACTTGCAAATAAAGAAGGTCATCAATCTGATTTTTTTTTCCCATAGTTTTTAGTTTAATTGGTTTGTTTGTTTGTTTACTGTAAAATAACAATTCAGATGCCTAGAATATAGAATCACTGTGTAGCTAGGTATCATCCACCATGAACAATCAATAAAATTTAATTTATTCTTTGTGGATATACACACGCCAAGGATATAATTAATTAAGTATATTAGTTTGGTTTTTCCCCCTTTTGTTGATGTAAATTCATTTTGATATATTTTTTACTTTCATTTCATGTTTCAATGTGTAAAAGTTTGAACTCTGCCTTGTTTAGCTTCATCTCTTAACTTGGAATAAATATCTCTTACCAGCAGCAATCGTTCTCGTCATTATCTCTTATTTTTAAGCTTAATTATTCTTATATCACTGTCAAATATGTTGGCGTTTATATTTCTGGAGTTATCTACTAATAAATTATATATTGTTGAATTAGTTTAGAACTATCTGTTGTAAGTTGCACATAATAAATAAAATGATGCGTATGAACATGATCGATGACCATTGTATATATAAGTCAACTCGATTGTTGCTCATCATAACTTCATTTTTTAAGTACTATTTGATATATTTTAAATCGATATGGTTTTAGAAGCTGATGTTTCTTTGTTCTTGTTAGCTTTCTTGTCCACCAATAAACAAAACGTCTGGAAACAAATGCTTCTGTTAGCAATATAATAGTATCAAACATTTGAGTAATTTTGGTTTACTTATAGAATAAGTTATTAGGGTTTCTTCAAGTTACTTAGTTGCTGGTTTCCTTGAAGATTCGAAAGCTAATGATTTTTCTTTTAATCTATAATTGATTGATTTTTAACATTTTAGGTTAAATGATCGATCTTAAAAGTTTTCAATTTATAAAGTAATAATTAGAATTTCAGGGATAAATAGATGCACCCATTTAAAATATGTATATTAGTATGATTTGCGCATATTATGACTTAATTAATTATTTGATTTATTGGTTTTTAAATTATATTATATATTGTTCGAAAATGGCTCAAAAGCTTTAGGATAATTTTAATCATGGGTCCGAATGGCTTTGAAACCACTCAAATTAATACTTAAAATTTAAATGAACATTAGATTTTAACTAGAGGCGGTTTAAATTAAAACTCAATTTCTAATAAAATTCACTTTCGTTTTTCTAATTAACTCTCTCCCCCGCCTCGCATTGGTGGTTGGTGGCAATCCTCAGTTGCCGATATTCTAGCCTATATAATAATATGGATATATCATATACGGTACTTTAAAAAAGTGAAAATTTATGGACAATTTTGAAAAGAAAAATAATAAACATGGTTAACTAAGAAGACTGAGATCTTATATGTACGAATATATTATACCTGATAACTAATTTAGCCACAAAACTCGGGTATTATGCAATATTTTGGGATAGGAACTTTCGAACATTTTATAAAAAGGTTATAAACAAATTCGTTAATCATTTTTAATATGCATGGTAAATTCGTCTTTTGGTCTATACTAAATCGGGTGCTAATTAAATCGTAGTTCGTTATTATCAGAATATACAATCATATTTTTTTGACGAAATAATATACATAAATAGATATAAATAACAGGAAATATAATTCGAATTCACCCTAAATGTAATATTATATAACATGAATATGGCTTTCATTTAATTAATTTTGAATTAATAAAACTGAAGCTTAATTAGCTAGCTTTTTATTTTTATTCACACCAACCATATCAATTTCAAAGAAAAATAAATACGGATATCAGTTTGGTCCTATATTATCCCCTGAAACTCATACAATTATTGTTTCCAGGGAAAATAAAGTCTAAATTAATCTATAATACTAAGAATAATTAACTCATAATAATAACAGAAAAAGGAGAGGGGGGACGACATAAAATTGGTCTAATGCGGTGTAAGGTCACCCTTGATTCATTTGAATATCTAAGTTTGAGTCTCGAAGATACATATATTAGGAAGGCAGCCACGACGCCGAATTGGATTCCGTGGGGGACAAAAAAGGCTGAGATGGAAAGAATGTTAAACGTGTAAATATTTGTAGGTTTAAAAACGTGTTGATCTAACAGGAGGAAGCAAGACAGAAGCATCCAATTGGAAACTTTTGAAGGAAGCTAGCACCCTCTATATATATATATATATAATCCAAGTAGCCATATATATATATATAGACAAACACATTATTATATGTATGTGGGGGTAATGAAGTCAAACATTCTCTCTCAAGATGATTATAGTAGTTGGAGCTTACAACTCAAAGGATTGACCTAAAACTTCCTTTCATTTGAAAATTCTAAGGCCAACCAATACTGATCGTTCACATGTACCATTTGATATTACTATTAAAGTTTTGATATTGGAGAATGTCCTCATAATTAATTAATATCGTTTGGTCCCAAAAAAAAAATTTAGGGGCGTACAATTCCATGATTATCTTGAATGAATCATTGTCAAGTGAAAAGGTAAATATTATGAAATAAACAGACGCTAAACATAAAACTTGTAGTCAAAGTCATGAATTATATGATATACTAGTATAATTCAGAGAGGAAGACTTTTTTTTGGGTGGACAAAAAATGAAGAGACAAAGGGTGGCTAATTTCCATAAGGTTGTCTTTGACTTGAGGCAGCATCGATCCATCTGGACCATGCGGTATGTGCCCTTTGACCGTGACACACAAATGTTGATTGTAATCGACATGTCAAGAAAAATAATCCTATATATAATCAATTATATGATCATACAATGTTTTTTTTAAAAAATAAAGGGATTGAATTGCGTATTTTTGTTTTAGCCTTGACCAGATTTGTCATCACTGATTCGAATCCTCGCATCCATTTTTCAACCATAAGCCATGTCATACCTTCAGCTTCAATGCAACTAAGAAAAGTCATTTTTGATCGGATGACAAATCATAAAGAATGGGCTTAGCAGTTGGAAAATGACCCGTTTTTAAAAGTGTCCATTTAGGCTAGCTCTTTTTGCTTATTTATTAAATGGGCCCATCTAGGGCCACACCTAACAAAAAAAAAATGCTCATTCTGTTCAAAACATCCCGTTAACAAAAATATCTGTAATGGATATATAAGAAAAAATAAGATCTCAGACCAATCCCCATTGCAACTCCATCTCCCATGGAATCAAATAATACACTTATTTCCTTAATTCTCAAGGGAGACAACCCTGAGCAGATAGCGCATTTCAGACCAATTTCACTTTGTACGGTTCACTATAAATGTGTCACCCAATTGTTTACTCAAAGATTATAGGAGGTAATGAAGGATCTAATTTCTCCCTACCAAGCCGGTTTCATCCAAGGGAGACACATACTGGATAACATAGTTATTGGGTAGGAGTTGCTTCATACTATTGGCACGAATAGAAGTAAAATAGGGCTGCTTGTAATGAAAATCAATCTTGAGAAGGCATATGACCAGATCGAATGGAACTTTTTTTAGAGAATGTCCTAATTGAGGTTGGATTTGAAGAAGGGCTATTACTCTCATCATGAACAGTGTGTCTTCTGTAGCATATAATGTGTTATGGAATGGATCGCAAATAGAGTTCTTTTGCCCTAAGAGAGAACTTCAACAACGAGATCCAATATCTCCTCTACTTTTTGTTCTATGGATGGACAAATTATCGCATCTTATATGTGATGAAGTAGCAAAAGGAAACTAGAAGGCTATTTCCACGTCTAGCTCGGGATCGTCAATATCACACCTAATGTTTGCTGATGATATCCTTTTGTTTGGGGTAACATCAGAAGCCCAAACACAAGGCATGCTGAAATGTCTAGATGTGTTTTCTAAAGCGTTAAGGAGCAAGGTTAGTTGGGCTAAATCTACAATTTACTTCTCCCTTAGAGGATCATTGCAATCAAAGGAGAGAATAAAAAATTTGTCTCAGATGCGTATTTCTTATGAGATTGGTGGGTATCTTGGTCTTCTTATGTCCCGTAATCAAAAGAGAAAGGATACCTTCAACTACATCATTGAGAGAGTTCAGTCTAAGCTCTCAGTTATCAACTGTTGGTCATATTACTTTGGCTAAGTCAGTTTTGAGCTCTATCCCTCTTTATCCATTGTAAGTAACTAGAATTCCAACTAGTGTTTGTCAAGTAGTGGAAAGACTTCAAAGGAATTCCATTTGGGGTCATAATGAATCTCACCAACATTTTCATCCATTTGGCGGGGAGCATATCACACGACCAAAACAATTTGGTGGACTTGGGTTTAGGAAGCTTTCGTCTTTTAATAAAGCATGTGAGGCTAAGTTGGCATAGCAGTTAGTATCTAGATCGAATGATTTGTGGGCAGAAATCCTCTAGAAAAAATACATGATGAGAGATGAGGATTCTCTTCTAGCTTCTTGTCTTAGAGACTCATTACTACAGAAGTTCATTTGTTCTTAGGGAAATGTTATTGATTTCGTAACCAAACGGCAAATACAAAATGGTCTAATGATCAATTTTTTTTTTAATGACCATTGGTTGATTGAAGGAAGGGGCATTCAATATTTCTACCCTCGACCTTTATCAATTGAAGTGGATCAATCCTCTGTCGCGAATTGGGTTCGTAATGGTTCATGAGATTTCAGTAGACTAACTGATTTAGTTGAACTGACAATTAATCAGTGATTAGTCTTAGTAATACTGCCCAGATCTAATGTTGAGAATGATATTATGATATGAGGGAGAACTAGCGATGACATTTTCTCAATTAAGAGTGCTTATTTTTTAATTGAGAAAAATCCTATCCATCAAAGATGTAAGATTTTTAATGAAATCTGGAAATGGCTGAGGGTGGAGAAAATAAGAGTATTTTATGTGGATGGTGGTATCTAATAAACTTCCAACTAATTATCAGAGAAGCAATGGACCAATGATTCTCCATTATGTGGTTTCTATTCTTGTGAAGTGAAAACTACTCTCCATATATTAAGGGATTGCCCGTACGCTAAGCAATTGTGGATGTCTCTGATTGATTCAAGGTATATCTTTTCTCTTTTTTTTTTTCCTGCTAATCTTACACATTGGGTAGCTTTAAATCTCAAAACTAAGATTAGTTCCTATTTTGGGATGTACTGGCATATTGCCTTTGGTGTTGCCATTTAGAAATTGTGGGGGTGGAGGAATGCCTTTATTTTTAAGTCTACCTTTGTAAAGTCAGCTAGACTTAATACAGTTATAATGCCTACAGGGTTGTGGTGCTAATTTGGTTCAAGGTTCTGCCAATTCCTCCTCTTGGCAAAAACCTTTTGTTGGATGGACCAAATAAAATGTTGATGGGATGGTTACTATCAGTTCCTCTAAGGCTGATGTGGAGGAGTCCTTCGCGACCATACTGGACAATGGCTAGCTGGTTTCTCTAAAGACATAGGTACCTGTAATGCCCACTCAGCAGAGGAATGGGTTGTTTTTTAAGGACTTAACTAGCATGGGACTTGGATTATAAGCAGGTGATTTTGGAGTTTAATGCGTAGGAACTTGTCACTAATTCATTAAATAGTAATGATTAGTATTCAAGTTTGCTTATGGTTAGAATCAAAGAGTTGATCAACCATGACCAGAGAATTTCTTTGCATCATATCCCACGAAATTGTAAAAGGGTGGCGGATGCTTTAGCAAAAATGGGACTATCCAAATCTAGCATTTTGAGAGATTCCCCATGTATTTGAGGACTTGGATAAATCAAAAGTGTTTGAGAATTATTTCCCCTATTGTTTTATTTTCCACTTAATGCACCTAGCTTATTAGCCATATATGTGTGTGTGTGTGTGTAATGGGGTTGTATTTATTGGAGAGCGTTAGTACCTTACAATTTGTCAAATTAATGTTTGAATTCTCATATAAATACCCATATTTATAATATGTTTGGATGAAGAGAACAATAAAGAGAAAATTGGGGGAACAAATATTAGGAGTAGGGACGGAGCTTGCGGAAAAAATTTGGGGGGCCAAATGTATATTCATAAGCCAAAAAAATATTTGGGGGAGCTAAATGTATACTCATGAACTAAAAAAATATTTGAGAGGGCCATATGTATAAGATAAAATACTTTTTTACATTTATGTTAAATTTTTTAAAGAAATTTCTGCATAATTTTTTTGAGCACCAAAAATTTTCGGGGGGTCATTGTAACAAGGAAGCTCCGTCTCTGATTAGGAGTAAGACTTCCTAAAATGGTAAAAAAAATAATAATATTTTAAGGAGTTTTCCCTCTAATTTTCTCTTCTCTTCATTCAAACATGAGGTTAGTGTTTGATAGCACTTCAAACAACTTCTAATAAGAATAATATATATAAATTACATGATCAATGCTCATTACTATGTGTTACATGATCAATGCTCATTACTATATGTTTACAAATTACTGAGATTTCATGAAAACAAGTGTCATTTTTAGTTCATTATATATTCCAAGGAGATGAGTGATGCAGGAAAATAATGCATGCTGGAAGTTATCTTGCTGCAAGCTATTTTATTGGGTAATTTTTAAGATGTTGTGCCAATTCACATTAAGGGGGGAAAAAGGTCACCACCTTCAAATATTGATTTTATTTAATAAAAAAATGTGGTTAGGAATTTATTTTACTGTGTGCAAATAAAAATGAGTTGAAGTTGTCTGAATTCTCTGATATTTAAAGGTTTCCATAGAGAAAAAGAAAGAAGGATTGATAAATTTATATATTTTCTTTAAAAAAAATAATTTCTCAGACTAGTCAGTCGTAGTATATGTATATGTTCAATTTTTATTTTTCTAGTCACCGACTATTTTTTAAATCTAATCACAGAGAATTATTTTTAATACCATTAACCTTTTTTTTTTTGGCCAGCAATTTTTGATACCATTAAACTATTTGAACTTACTATACAAATAAAATTTATTTAAAATAAGAGACTCAGTTTTCGGCCATTTTACTTCAGCCGCAAAAATGACTGGTCAGACTTGCCGGAAACAATGACTGCGTCCTTGTCCCACCATGCATCCAAGTCAGATTCCGTTACATTGCCTAACGGCGACGAAACTTTTCTCATGTCGCCTACCGTGACGCCGTAACGGCCGTCATCTTTGACGTACACCTTTTCCACCCCTCCAGATCCTACCCTTACGACCCTTCCCTCATTAGTCTCCCACTCCGCGATCACAGCTGGCGTCCGGCGCCGGAGGCGCGTGTCCCAAATCGTCAAAGCCAAATTCCCCGACGCGATTTCTCCAGCCGAAACGACAACAGCCGGAGACAAGCTTGACTGCGCCGGGGAGCATGGTTTTTCGCCGGACACCAAGGCTTCATGGACGGCGGCAGATGAGCAAGAGGATTCATAATCATCGAAGTCTAATCCCAGACCGAATCCTATGCTATCCCATAGCTTCACCACGCTCTTGCTGTTAGTGATCTCCGATAGCGAAAAAATCTCTCCGATGCCACAGCGTCGTCGATGCCTCACTTTGCCACTCTGCAACTGGTCATCAAGCTGATGACCGGAGCCTCTGACCAGGAAATCTTCATCCACGCGCCACCAGTGGAAAGATCCAGATGACTCAGCTTGCTCATCTTCGTCTTCTTCGTATTCCGATGACACAGTGGACGACGGTGACGAGTAGCTTCCGTCCTCGCCGTCAGAGCAACTGCTATAATCATCAAGATCGCTGAGAAGATTACTGGAAGCAAGAGACTGAGTCCCGTGGCGCAATCTGAGGATAAGAATCTTGATTCTGTTGACGATACTCCCGAAGGCAGCAGCGAGAGCGAGAATCACAGCACTCCATTTACAGAAATTGTAAGCTCCGGAAACAGATTGAATACCTGGGAGAGATGGAGAAGCAACCTGGAAGTTGTTGATTCTGTGAATTACAGGAACTTCCATGGTTGCTTCGGAAGAAAAAATTAGACAAAGATTGAAGAAAGAGAAAGAAGTTGAGGAAGCAGGGGGGAAAATGATTGAACAGAAGTGGGGATAAATAACAACGGCGGGAAGGAGAAAGAGAAAGTAGGGTTGACACGTGGAGGCAACTGATTGGACGGAAGGAGAGGTTATTATTATTTAGAGTACTATGTGCAGCAGGAGATCATCCCCACAGAGGAGGTGCCCATCTGGAATTCGTGGTGGTTAGAAATCCTGACGCATCACTAAATCGGATTGCGACACGTGGTAAAAGATCATTGGTATGGGCGGAAAATACCCTTTTCATATTTGGTTTTCTTAAAGTTTTGGGTGGTCGTGGTCGGAGAAAGAAATTTCCATACGTTTGATTTGAGTGTCTTGTTTAGTTGGGATAATGAAAAGATGAAAGGAAGATAAAGCAAATAATTGTTTTGTTTTTTTTAGTAATTTTTTTTAACATGAAACTGGATAATATTTTGTACTAATTAAAATAGTGGTGCGACTACTTATTAATTAATGTAGATATATTAAACAAGGAAGATGAGAACATCCCACATGTAGATGTTTTAAACTGTTTTGCGGTGAAAAAATATGTTGAAAATTTTCGAAAACAATCTTATTCTCTTTATTATTGTTAAAAAAAATGTTAATAGAAGTGGTTTTAGTCACTTAAACACAAATATATTTATTTGGAGTCTATATGTGAAACAGTGGATGCAAAAAAAGGCCATTAAAATAATTAAATAGCCAGTAAGATAATCACATTTTAAGGTTGGACAATACTTAAATCCAACATAATTAAATAGCCGTATAAAAGAATCATGACAACAAAATGTAAAAACTAAATATATAAAGACATGTCTCGTATATAAGGAGAATAAGATGAGATAAAATTGGGTAAAAAAGAAAAAAAAAAGCATAAGATGAAATAAAAAGTAATTCTATAAATGATAATGATTTTTTAGCTTTTTAATAAACAAAAGCAACATTGATGTCCAGTTTGTGGTAAGCTCATGGAATTTATTGCCTAATAACAGTGACTAATCCCCTTGCATCGTTTCCCTGTGTATGCACTGTACACATTTTTCGAAGGTGTTTCAGTGCTAGCCATGAAATCATCTTCATACACACCATTAGGATCAAATTCTTGACTAAATACTTAAGGAACTTATCTTAGTGCCAAATGTATTAAGGCTCATAGTTCATTCAATAATAATGATGACTTTAGCATAGTAAACATAGTATACTTTATATATATATATATATATATATATATATATATATAGGTTGTTGGATTATGATGCGTGTGAAAAAAAAGTGGGTAGTATAGATAAATTTTTATGCTTGAAAAAGCTATTGTTGGATGTTTTCACAAGAAAAATTATTACTGGATGGTTGCGTCAATAATTACATATTTAATCTCAATAAAAATGTTTTTATTGAACATTTAACAACCAACGTTAACAACTCATCAAAAAAACACATTTTTATAATACTAAACAGATGATACAGATAAGTCAAGTATGAAAATTTAATAAAATTATGTTAAAATATTGAGGTTAGTTTGGTAATATATATGTATAATAATATGGACTGTTGGGGAATCCCTTATCATTAAGGAGAAGGCCGTTTTCAATTATATATTGGTTGTCTTTTCGTGTAGGACTTACTTTTAATTTGTTTGTTTGTTTGATTGCCTCCCATCAAATCTCAGCCATACAAAATTATTATCATGGGACAGCAGGTATGTAATCCATTATACTATACATCCGATCCTAATTATAAGACATAATTGACTTTTTTTGGAGGGATTAAAGAAGTTAAATAAGTTACTTAATCATTTCATATGTTGTGTATTCTTATATTATATATTAGTTTATTAGTCAAACTAATTAGTTTAAAGAAAAAAATAAAAATAAAAATATTCTAAAGTAATTTAATTAGCTTCCTTAATCTCTCCAAAAAAAGTCAACTATATCTTATAATTAGAATAAGAGGGAGTATATATATATTACATTTCTTAAAATTATATAGGAGAATACCATTCAAGTAAACTAAAGCATGGATTTTTTTTTTCCTTGAGTTATTGCATGACAGCACATAAATATATCATGGATTCATGGTCCAGTTGCAGGGGCTGAAAAGGCATTACAGAAAGAGGAATTATGTTGGTTGTTACTAGGACACTTTTATTTTTTTCTAATATTTTTGTGAGAATTTATTGAATTTAAAATTTTAATTTTCTACTGTCAAAACAAAAAAAAAATTTAAATTGCTCGTGATGAAATTTAAATTACTCTATTTGTTGCGCTTGTCAAAAAGTTGTAGTTTGGTTTATATTATAAGTTAATTAAGAATTGTTGGCGAATAATACTATAACAGCCTTGAATAAAAGGAGGCTAAGAAGTTTTACCTCCTCTTATCTAATGGAAGTCTAATAAATTAATTAAATTCAAAAGTAGTTTAATAAATAATAATGAACTGTTCATATGGCTAACTTATAAGCTTACAAAGGTAACTTAAATTATTTGGCTAAAAAAGGTTAAGTTATATTATTCAAATTTAGCATTTTTGTGGTCAATTTCAAATTTATCTTACTAATTTAATATCTTTTGATAAAATTTTTCCAGAATATTTCGATAAAAATATATGTATAAACAACCTAGACATATTTTTCTAGTATTGGATAGAGTCTGAATAGTGAGCATAATAATATTCATGGTTTATGAATAGTATAGCGGTATAGCCAGCAATATAGGTGTGTGTGATGTACGTAGATATGTAGATGACATCATAAACAACAACAATAGAGCATTAATCTCAATAGGTGGGTGGGGCTGGGGTGGGCTTAACGTGCAATAATTAATAAATATAGTTTATCCTTTTTATAGATATTTATTTGTTTCTAATGAGTATTAATTATTTTTTTTATGTATACTCATAATTAATAAATGTATTTGGTGAAAGTAATAATAATATAATATTATAGTGTAGTGAAATTGGTAAGGGTAATATTGGAATTTACTAGACAACTTTATTAACTTTAACTATTTTTACTGGTTTGTGAAAATTATTAGTTGGTGCCTTATAATAAGAATTAAATGGAACATGTGTTATATTCAAGAAAAAAAGTCAACACAATAATAAATGAAAGATAAAATTGTATATTCATTAAGAAAGTTTCTCTCTCTACCTTATATATAGGACTAAAACTTTTCTTCTCTCTCTCATACATCAAACCAGATGAGTATGTAGGTTGTTATATTTTGTGTGTAATTAAATAGAGATAAAGTTTAAAATTTGTTAATTTTTAGGTTAGAACATGAGTCTTAAAATTAATTATTGTAGAGGCACTATTAGGTTAAGAAGGTGAAATTAATTATTGGAGAAGGAGAAAGACAAACCGTCCTCGATAATAACAAAGATGTAGAAGATATGCATAAGAAAAAGGTGGGCAAGGAGTGTTGGAAACACAAGTGTGTGTGCATGTGATGTCAACACTTGACACAATCATCACAAGTTGCTTCTTCAAGTCCAAGTCCACTAATTAATACCAATGACCAAATGCCATGCTTTAATTCCCACTAATTACCCTATATTATTATAACCTTGATAATCACATGATCCAAAATTTACAAATTGTTTATCCATTTTTGTTGGTCTTTATAACACCCGTAAGATAGATTTTGGTTCTTTCTTATAAGACACTAGATAGATTATTTGTCACTATCATTGGTCTATATACCACTATTTTTGTTGGATTTGGCTTATATCCTTTTCGGCTTCCAGTCCGCTGCAAAAACGCAGTCGTTTTGGACCCAAAATCCTCACCCATCCGTTTTCTTTTTCTTCTCTTTTTTTTTTAAAAAAAGTCAAGCTCTGCCAAATAGTAAAAAGATAATTTAGGATACTGAATAATACTTAAAAAGTTTTTCATGATCTTAAAAAAATATTTTATGATCTTAAAAAATATTTCAGGGTACTGACTGGTACTAAAAGGATACTGATTGATACTGAAAAAATAATCCATGATCTTAAAAAATTATTTTAGGATCTTGAAAAAATAATTCAGGTACTACTGACTGCAACTAAGATATTTTTTCAAGATCATAAAATAATTTTTTAAGATCATTGCAGGATACTAACTGGTACTAAAATGATACTTCAGGATATTGATTGATACTGAAAAAATAATCCATAATCTTAAACAATTATTTTAGGGTCTTGAAAAAATATCTTAGTAGCACTCAGTAGTACCTGAATTATTTTTTCGAGATCCTAAAATAATTTTTTAAGATAATGGATTATTTTTTCAGTATCAATCAGTATCCTTTTAGAACTAGTCAGTACCCTGAAATATATTTCAAGATCATAAAATATTTTTTTAAAATAATGAAGAATTTTTTAAGTACTATTCAGTATCCTAAATTATCTTTTTACTATATGGCAGAGCTTGACTTTTTAAAAAAAAAAACAAAAAGAAAAAGAAAAAGGATCAGATGTGAGCATTATGGGTCCAAAACGGCTGCGTTTTTTTGCAGCGGACAGGAATCCGAAAAGGATATAAGCCAAATCCATTTTTGTTTATCCAACTATTCTCGCTCATTATTTAATCAATCGATTGCGCATTAGTATATTGTTTGAAAAAAAAAATCCACAGTACTCATATCATACAAATAGTTTGTTTGACACACATCATTTTAATCTTATTTATAAGTCTAAATTAAATAACACTCACATACTAAAGAGTTAGTTAACTCATTAATTATAGGCTAAATTTTCAATTTTTTCCTTATATATGATTAGTTCCAAAAGTCAAAGTACATGACTTTTTTTTTGGTCTATTACAATTAATAGGGTTAAAAATGTATTTAAAAAACATTTATTATTCTGAAACTAGACTTATAATAAAGAATAATTTTTTTTGGTAAAAATGGATTTATAAATAGGAGTAGAGTGTGTGTATATAATATGGTTATGCTTCTTTTTAATGTGGCTTATGATCACTTTATTCATGCAATTGATAGGAGCCAACTTGAGAATCATACTGATTAATTTTAAGATAGAGCTAATGTAGTTTTTAAAAACAACTTATAAGTAGAACCATAATAAATACTTTAATTTCTTCAATGTTTTCATTCAAGTTAACGAGGTATTTATTATATTTTGCATTATTATCCCTAATAAAAGATGACTAAAGGACAATGTGAGAGATTGTGATCATTTTCAGATAAAATTAATGATTTGATCAACTCTTATTAATTGTAGTAAAATACTTAAAAAGGATTATATAGTGCCAACTGCCAACTAATTGTTGAGATTATTGAAGGCCAAACCTTACAAATAAATACGAAAGTTTCAATCAAATAATGATGCTATATATAGCCAATGTTTCATGCCAAGTGAATCTTAATTATAGGCTTATTGCCTCATTGATAGGATTCCTTCCTCAAAGGACGGTGTAACAGTCAAATGATAAGCTGTCATTTGCGGCCTAACAAGGTTTTCTTTATTTATTTATTTTTTAAAAAATTAGTTTTGACAAAGAAACAAACAAACAGAGAAAGATTTGACAAAGAAGAAAAGGGCATTTTTGCCAAGATTTAGACCTTCTTGATTAATGCCCTAATCATAAACTTGGAAATTCAAGTATTTGTCTGCAGCCTTACGTAACATCATTCGACTTTGAAATTATAAATTTTTAAATCAAATTTGTTATTAAAAAGTTGATAAATGAATGACAAAAATTAATAAACAATTCATAACTCGTTTTTTGAAAAATACCTAATTTAGAATTTTGCAAATTCAAAGTTAGTTTTCTCATTGTAAAATATAACGTGGGTAATGGCTAGAAAAATGATGTTAATGGCTAAAGTATAAGTGTAGTGTTATAAATTTACATCAAGTTTCAATATAGTCTCTTAAATTGAAAAAGTATATTTTTAGTCTTTTAATCTTCACACTTTTAATCATGTTTAACAAAAAATAACTAGTCATCAAATTTAAAGAATAATTTTAAAATTAAATATTGGTAAACATACTTATATTTTTATAATACAAAATTAAAATAAACGTGCGACTCAGTAGGTCTATTTTAATTTTAAAACATAAAGATATGATATTAAAGGATTAAAATTAAAATAAACTTGTTGATTTACATGTTTAATTCAATTTAAAATATATAAAATAATTATGTTAGAGGATTATAATTAAAATAAATTTATTGGAAGATGAAAACACAACTTTGAATTTTGAAAATGACACTTGTTGAGAGAGGTAAAAACTTTCTTCCTTTTAAACCTGAAAGGAGGAACCCTTATTATTATGAAAAAAATAAACTTATTGATCCACATATTTACTTTATTTTTAAAATATAAAATCATTATATTAAAGGATTAAAATAAGTATGCTTACTCTACAAGTTTAATTTAATTTTAAAATAATATAAATGATTATAAACATGCTTTCACAGCATCTAGTTGCAGAATATCTTTTAAATTTGTTGAGAAAGAATTTTTTATTAAATTAAACTAACAATGTTAAGATTAGGATACCAAAAAATACATTTTATAAACTTGAACAGGGGATTAAGCTGATTTTGTGATAATTGAACATCATCCACCATTGTAAGTGAAGGCAACAGAGTCCATATAACTCATGTGAGAAGAGAGAAATTCTCACATGAATTGGGTGCACTATATCTTCTGTGTACTATTTTATAAAATCACACCATGTATATCAATTTCATTAAATTCTACGTGGGAGAGAGATGGGAAATTGAATGTTGGGAAATTCTTATATGAATTTGGTCTATCATGTCACTTGTGGTCTAAGCAATTAAAATAAACAATTTATGAGTTGATTTGACGTCTCCTAAGTATTAGCTGACATATTAATAAAATTAAAAGATTTTACTGTTGTGAAATCTTAATTAAGGGATTTATTTTTGTTAAGAAAGATAAAAATATAAAATACACGAGCAACCAACTAAGATTAATATTAGTTAAGACGTTGTATGAAATATAAATGATGTGGCAAAAGAAATACATGAGCAACCAATTAGGATTAATATTAGCCAACTATGAAATACAAATGGTGTGGCAAATTAGGTTCACATAAGAATTTTTTTCAGATTACAGAGACATTTTCAAATGACATAAATGGGAAAAGAGAAGAGAAATTAAATATGTAGGATTTAATAAGATCTATGTGATATAAAACTATTCTTCTCTCTCTTATATATAAAACCAAATGAGTATCTACTGGTAGGTTTATTTTTTGTGTGTAATTAAATAGAGATAAAGTTTAAAATTTGTTAATTTTTAGGTTAGAACATGAGTCTTAAAATTAATTATTGTAGAGGCACTATTAGGTTAAGAAGGTGAAATTAATTATTGGAGAAGGAGAAAGACAAACCGTCCTCGATAATAACAAAGATGTGGAAGATATGCATAAGAAAAAGGTGGGCAAGAAGTGTTGGGAACACAAGTGTGTGTGCATGTGATGTCAGCATTTGACACAATCATCACAAGTTGCTTCTTCAAGTCCAAGTCCACTAATACCAATGGCCAAATGCCATGCTTTAATTCCCACTAATTACCCTATATTATTATAACTTTCATAATCACATTATCCAAAATTTACAAATTGTTTATCCATTTTTGTTGGTCTTTATAACACCCGTAAGATAGATTTTGGTTCTTTCTTATAAGACACTAGATAGATTATTTGTTACCACCATTGGGGTAATGCCATGCTTTAATTCCCACTATTTCTACTCATTATTTAATCAAAAGATTGCGCATTAGTTTTTTTTTTTTTTTAAAATGATAGTACTCATATCATATAAATAGTTTGTTTGGATACACACTACTTTGATTTTATTTATAAATCTAAATTAAGTAACACTCGCATATTAAAGAGTAAGTTGACTCGTTAATTATAGGCTAAATTTTCAATTTTTTCCTTATATATGATTAGTTGCAAAAGTCAAAGTACATAAATACTTTTTTTTTGTCTATTACAATTAATAGGGTTAAAAATGTTAAAAAAAACATTTCTTATTCGGAAACTAGACTTATAATAAAGAATAATTTTTTTTTGGTAAAAATAGATTTATAAATAGGAGTAGATTGTGTGTGTGTGTGTGTAATATGGTTTACTTCTTTTTAATGTGGCTTATGATCACTTTATTCATGCAATTGATAGGAGCTAACTTGAGAATTTTAGTTATTAATTTTAAGATAGAGCTAATGTAGTTTTAGTCATTTTAAAAAGGGTTTAATGTTTCTACCTCTAAGACAGAAATATTTTTCTGTCGCACTCACATATAAGTAAGTGGGGCCCATTTATTTTTTCTCTCTTTTCTTTTAATAATGGGTCTCACTCACTTATATGTGAGTGCGACAGAAAAAATGTTTCCGCCTCAGAAGCAGAAACATTAAACCCTTTTAAAAACAGCTTACAAGTAGAACCATAATAAATACTTTAATTTCTTCAATGTTTTTCTACAAGTTAACGAGGTATTTATTATATTTTTCATCGTTATACGGTTATACCTAATAAAAGATTGGGAAAATTGATTACAGGGCCCAAGGAAGCAAAATAATTACAAAAAAGGCCCAAGAAATATTCACATGCCACAAAAGGCCCTAGGGCATTTTCTGGCATTTTTTCAAAAAACGTTAGCAACTACATCAGTAGCGGTTAACAACTATATCAATCCCCATTAACAACTAAATCAGTCTAATTAACAACTACATTTTAACAACTACATCTGTAGCAATTAACAACTACATCTGTAGCAATTAGCAACTATGTCCGTACACTTTTTTTTGAAAAAATACCAGAAAAGGCCCTAGGGCCTTTTGTGGCATGTGAATGTTTCTTGGGCCTTTTTTGTAATTATTTTGCTTCTTTGGGCCCTGTAATCAATTTTCCCTAAAAGATTACTAAAGGACAATGTGAGAGATTGTGATCATTTTCATTATTATTATTTTCAGATAAAATTAATGATTTGATCAGCTCTTATTAATTGTAGTAAAATACTTAAAAAGGATTATATAACAAAAGGAAGAGTGCCAACTGCCACCTAATTGTTGAGATTATTGATGGCCAAGACTTACAAGTAAATATCACTTTGGTTCTATTTATAAGTCTACTTTAACTAAATTTTACATATCAAAAAGAAGTAGTTAACTCAATATTATGGATGTAAATTTTTAATTTTGCCCTCATTTATGATTGAGTATTTTTTAACTCTTTTTTTCTCTCTCTATCTTTATGGATATAATCGATATGACTAAAAGTGTCACAATCTCATTTAATATAATACGACGATATTATATTAAATGATTAAAATCAAAATAAACTTGTTGATCTACATGTTTAATTCAATTTTAAATATAAAATAATTATGTTAAAGAATTACAACTAAAATAAATTTATTGATTGAGGAAAATATAGGTTCAAATCTCGAAAAATGCACTTGTTGAGATATGTAAAAAGGTTTTACCCTCTAAACCTAGAAAAGAAGCCATTGTTGTTACCAATATATATATATATAAACTTATTGATCCACATATGTATTTTATTTTTAAAATATAAAATCATTATATTAAAGGATTAAAATAATTATGCTTACTCTACAAGTTTAATTTAATTTTAAAATAATATAAATGATTATAAACATGCCTTGACAGCATCTAATTGCAGAATACCTTTTAAATTTGTTGAAAAAGATTTTTTTTTTTTTTGTTAAATGACAATGTTAAGATTAGAATACCAAAAAAAAAAAACATTTTATAAAGTTAAAGAGGGGATTAAGCTGATTGTGCGATAATTGGGTGCACTATCCAATAAAATCACAGCAAACCGATTTCATTAAATTCTATGTGTGTGAGAGAGGGGAGATTTGATGTTGAAAAATTATTTTATTCAATAAAATAATTTACCATGTCATTTGTGTTCTAACTAATTAAAATATAATAACTCATGAGCTGATTGGCCACCTCATAAATATTAGCTGGCATATTAATAAAATTAAAAGGTTTCACAATTGTGAAATCTTAATCAAGTTATTTATTTTTGTTAAGAAAGATAAAAATATAAAATACATGAGCAACCATCTAAGATTAATGTTAACTAAGTTGTTGTATAAAATACTAATGACATGGCAAATGAAATATATGAGCAACCAACAAGAATTAAGGTTAGCCAGCTATAAAATACAAATGACGTAGCAAATCAGGTTCACACAAAAATTTCTTAGATTGGAGAGACATTTTAAATGACAAAAATGAAGAAAGAGAAGAGAAATTAAATACGTACGATTATTAATGTGGTGTAATTTTATTAGGTAGTATATAGATGACGTGGTGCAACCAGTTCATGTAAGGTGAGAAGAAGTAAGTAATCAATTAAGCATTGAGAATGAAAGGAAATCAATATTGACAATACCTTATTATTGAAAGATAATCAATTAAGCATTGAGAATGAAAGGAAATCAATATTGACAATACCTTATTATTGAAAGGGAAAAAAATGATGGCTAAAAGGTATATATGGCGTGTTTGATGGCTAAAGAATCTTATTGATTTGGGGAAAACCCAATCATTTGAATTTATGATACAACTCATTGCTTATTAGCTTATCATTGCCTCTATTACTCAATAGTTCTAAAAAGACATGCTAGAACCTCCTTTGAAGTTTGAAGTGTCACAACCTTCGGAGTCTTGACTTGTGAGCATTATGCTACGTGCCAATCCTTTTTATCTCTGTTGTATGATTTGTTGCCATCGTGTGCTTTATTAAAAACAAAGCGGCAGATTTATACATGTATAATTCTTTTGGACTTTTTTGTTATTTATAGATAACTTTATTTCTTATGTGATTTAAAATTTGGGTTAAGGTGGAGATTGGCCAATCAAATGTTACTCCAAGAGCATCCGATACAAAAATATTTTAAGTGGACTATAACTACCAAAAATACAATTAAAAACTGAAAAATATTACAATGCCTTTAGAACTAAAGTAACGATCATTTAAAAAGTAGTGGGGGGAAGTAAAGGCCGTTATTTTATTTCTAACGGCATTGTGATATTTTCATTTTTTTAATTGTTTTTTGGTACTTATGGTCCACTTAAAACATTTTCATGTTGGGTGTTTCTGTCGTAACATTTAATTAGCTAATCTCCATTTTAACCCTTAAAACTTTACAATCCCCCAACTAAACTAGTTTGTGTTTTGGATAATGGGGGAAATTTCATTAAAGAATGAAACTACTATCCGCAATGCAAAAACTATTATATTTATGTAGATAATTTCCTTGCTAGTAACTTTGTTCATTACTTATCTGCACATATTTTAAAATTTAAGGACCTTATATTTACACAAAAATAATTTAAGAGGTATATAATTGGTGATTGGGGTTTATCACTTTATCCATATAGAGTTAAAATTTAGGGGGGTTCCTTCAATTATGAAGTTTTAGAGGTTGAGAGGGTCATTTGTGTGTAATTCACAGACAAAAAATATTTGTATATAACTCAAAGTTTGAAAGAGTTATTTGTAATTTAGCTTTAAAAAAAAAAAAAAAGGAAAAAGTATACATTTGGTCTTATGACTTTTATATAAAATTTCATTTTAGTCTCTTATCCTTTAAAAGTATGCTTTTTCTTTAACTCTAACATCGTTAATCACAAAAGATGATTTTTATTGACGATTACTACTACTTTGAAAATTAAACTTAATATATCAACATTTACAAAGGGTATTTTTTAACAATTAAAATTTCAATACCAGCCAAAGCTTTCCACGGATTGAAACTGGGCTTAAAGTTATTTAGGATATGGGCCTAACTCAGGCAAAATATTTTTATTTGGGCCTCCAATAATTTAGAAATGAAATGGGATTGGGCTTAAATTTCAATCACAACCCAGACTCTTTTGGTTCATTGAATTTTCTTAAAAAATTTATTTAATTATATCAAAAAAATTTATTTAAAATAATTATAATCTTATCTCCCACCTAGTTAGCAAGGCTTTGTTGCGGCTGTCATAATCATCTTATCTAAATATCAATATCCATAATCGCGTTAGTTATGCATTTAATGTTATGCTTTTGAACTCCATGGCCAACCCAGTTCTCTCAGAGTAATTCCTTTGTGAACAGTCAATTTTTTAGTTGATAAAATTGCATTCAGGTTTCCCACAAAAGAAAATACAAATATCCCATAAAATCTCAAAATTATATTCAAATTCCGTGAGACTTTTTTGCACTAAATTATAATTGTCAAATACCCATGGACTTATCAATAGACGCATATGAATTTATTCGTGTAAGCACTCATAAACTTGTTAGTGGACGCCCTTAAACTTGTCAGTGAACACTCATGCACTTGTTAGTGGAATTGAAATTTATTGTAAAAAAATCTCACAAACTTAAATATAATTTTAAAATTTTAAGGGATAATTTTATCGTATTTTCTCTTGTCTGAGAACTAAATACAATTTTTTTTTCCTCAAACAGTGAAGATTGATTAGAATCTAAATTTAATGTCTTAGTAAATACAAAAATAATTACTTTTATGTTAATCCATTAAGGAATATTCCTTAAGCATTTGATGAATCCATTTAGGGATATGCCTTAAGTATTGTTTGCGTATCTTTCTCACTTGAATGGTCGATATTTTACTTCATAGGAAATGCGTACCGTATACTTTTATTCACGATGGTGTCATTTTCTAGCAGTGTTTGCAAGGCGAAGGAGAATAATTTGTGACACAAAATATTTTTAATATGTGAATAATCTATTCAGTAATCATTTTCCACCCAGATACATTCTTAATTGTTGTCAACATTTTATTGATTTACTATTTTGACAGCTGTTAATGGAATAATGGAAGTGGCTCCCCTAAAATATTTTCTTCTTACCCACTATAAGATAATCACCATTTTTGGGGATTCAAAACCTACGATTTGATAGGTTATAAGTCAATTCTTTACCAATTGAAGTAATCTTTATAGGCTAAAGATTGTTTTAAAGCTTAAACTTGTAAGTTCAAACTATGTGGACAATATAACGAGTGCGCGGGTTTGATAAAAAGAAAAATAAAGAGTAAAGCAGTAAAAATACATATGTGATTTATCTTTGGGAGCGCCTAACACCATATATTTTTTTTTGGAGCAAAAATACACATATGATTATCATTTTGGAGCACAAATTACATCCCAGTATTATGTTAGATGAGAGAAAAATAGATGAAGTAAACAGTAATATAACGGTGAGATGTGACTCTTGCTAACAAATAGTAACCACGTGTGTATTTTTACTCCAAAAAAAGCATATGATGCTGAGCTCTCGAAGATAAAACTTATATGTATTTTTACCCCTTTACCCAAAAATAAATACCAATACACCGGAGGATTATATTTATTCTGGTTTATAATATAAGACACTTCAATCAATTTTTGGAAATAAAAAATGACAATTATTGATTCATAAAATATGTCATAAATTGAAATAATAATAATTCACTATTACCCTTATTAAAAAGTGTATTTAAAAATTGAATTAGTGAGTAAAATACTAAAATTAGAAATCAACATTAATTATTTTATATGTGATTTATATTTTAAATTAAACTATCTTTTTAGAAACGCCATATATTATGGAGCGGAGGGGGCGCTTCTTTTGTGTCAAAGACCATTAATTTGCATTGCTGTGATGGCTTTCATCATTTCAAATTAAAAGACATTTCTAGCATTAAAAGAATGCAATTGATTGTATTCCCTCAAATTTTGTTCCTAAGAATCAAGTAATTAATACTTCAAATCCATATCAATATCAATTTGTTTTCTTTTAGGATTGTTGTTGTCTATTTTTAATATAAAAATAATAACAATTTGATTTAAATATATTTTAAATTTAAATAAATTAAATTAAATATACCAGCGTTCATAATTTATCATATTCAACAAAATCATTATATAATATTTATATATAAAACTACTGAGCATGATAAAATAATAAAAAAAAAAGTTATCATAAGTTTAAGAGTGAATTGACACAATTTTATAAACAAAAAATATAAAACTAGTTAACTTTTTGTATACACTCCTGAGTTAGTATGTGTTTAATAATTACTCCAAACAATTTTGTAAATTAGAAAAATAGTAAATTTAGATTCGCGAGTCCAACAATAATAATGATATTCAATGTATTATTATGCATTCTATGAGGGTCATTATGGTCGCTAGCCGAGTTTTCAATGTGAACAGATTGTGATATCATATCAGCCTGTACTGTTGATTTGCCTCTGAACGCTATATATCCAGCTCACTAGAGCACAACAATGTTATTCTCCCGTTCACACTACCCCTCTTTGCTTTGTTGATATTAATTATTATTTCTCTATAAAATCTCAGAGATAATTATCGACCTCTGTTTGAATTTCAATTGAAACACAGATTATGGAGTTCTGCAGAATCCACTTAGTGGTCATAATCTCACTACTGGTGCTTCTATTTCCAAGCACCACCATAGCCTGGGGAGAAGATGGCCACGCCATTATCTGTAAGATCGCTCAGGTACCTACGTGCCTAATTCTCTGTCTCAAAATCAAATTTGTTAGATATCTTTTGTGTGTGTGTTGTGTTCTGTATCTGGGGTTCTTGATTTGTCTCCTACTTTTTTTGAACAGCCTCGGCTGAACAAAGCGGCGGCAGAGGCCGTGAAGAAGCTGCTGCCGGAATCAGTAGGAAATGATTTGGGGAGTGCGTGTTCATGGGCAGATCATGTTAAGTTCATATTTCCCTGGTCATCTGCCTTGCATTACATTGATACTCCTGATAACCTTTGCAATTACCAGTACAACAGTAAGATCCTTTTGCTATTTCTTCTCGTCTTGTACTCACTTCAGTCCTAAATATAGGAGCTAGACTGGAGGTTTCTGATTTGAGTGAGAGTAATTAGTATCATCTGGTATCGTATTGACCAAATTGCCTTGTGACCATTCATTAAGGGGATTGCAAGGATGAGGATGGACTCAGGGGAAGATGTGTTGCAGGAGCCATTAACAATTACACCAACCAGCTCCTCAGCTATGGCAGCAATTCTGATTCAAAATGTGACCCCAGATTCAAACTCTGAATTTAGACTATCATATCATATCAATGAACTTGAATTTAAACACCTCCAAGTCTTTACAACTTTTTTCCCATTCTCTATTCGCTAACCAAATTTCTGTATCATTATATCAGATAACCTCACCCAGGCACTTCTATTCCTTTCTCATTTCATGGGAGATATACATCAGGTATCTATCTATATGTGTGTGTGTGAACTGATCATCAGCCATATCCTTTATATCTGAGTCAGCAGCAATTCGATTATCTTGCTTCATTTGCAGCCTCTCCATGTGGGCTTTACTTCAGACCGGGGTGGCAATACAATTGATGTTCACTGGTTCACCAGAAAGACTAATCTTCACCATGTCAGTTCATTTATTAGCAGTTCATTTACAGTGTCACAAGTGATACTGAAGAATAGAGTTTATGGTTACGCAGTTTTACTCATATGAACTTATAATTAATACCTTGCACCAATTGATCAATAATCTCATATAGGTTTGGGATGACAACATAATAGAGACAGCAGAGCAAAGATTCTACGACTCTAACATCAACGGCTTCATTGATGCAATTCAACAGAATATTACGGTATTTTTGCAGTGGATTTTGCTGTTATTTTTCTCAAAAAAAAAAAGAAAGAAAGTTTGATATTAATCTAGCTTTTCTCCCCCCTTGAACAGAAGGAATGGTCTGATCAAGTTGGAGACTGGGAGACCTGTGATGGTAGCAAGACCACATGCCCAAACATGTACGTTCAACTAGACTTGATCCATTAATATCTCCATCTATTTTGATTTTAAGGTCTCATTGTTTTTTCTGTTAAGATATGCATCTGAAGGAATCAAAGCAGCATGCGAATGGGCATACAAGGATGTCACTGAAAATTCAGTACTTGGAGGTAAAGCCATGAGAGGTTTTGAATGTTCAAAAGGTCGCTGTCATAAAGTTCTTTCCGCATTCTTTCTTTCTTTGACCCTTCCATGAAATATTAAAACCTGCAGATGATTACTTCTCATCCCGTTTGCCAACAGTAAATCTGAGGTTAGCTCAAGGAGCAGTTCGTTTGGCAGCCACATTAAATCGCATTTTCAGCTGAAACATCATGTTATTTTACGCTGTGATCCATTACATTCCCATGAAAAATTTCTAGCAAAACAGTATACTTAACAGATTCAGATTTCTATGAAAAGTTTCCTATGTAGGTATGTATACTTTACATCTATAATATTACTATTCGCGTGCTGAACATGACTGTCTGTCTTTGATTCCTTTGGAGTAGCAAACCAGTATACTTAACAGATTCAGATTTCTTACGTTTCTAAGATTAAATCATATGCCACATTGATACTACAAAATAGAAGCCACATATTTATTACGTTCTGTCAGCAACGAAATCTTAAAGGCATCAACTTTACGAGCTTAATTGCTCATATTTTGCATTACAGCCCCGTGCCAACACAAACTAGACTCCTTGAAGGCACTTGTATTGTATGAGAATATGATGCTCACAAGTCAATATTTGGATTGATGTTTTTTAATTCTTGAGAGCGGGCAATTCAAACCTGTTCTTGTACTGTCTTTGTTTTTAATTATAAGTAGATTCTTCATCATGTATTTCTCAATGTAAAATATAATGTGGTTAATGGCTAGAAAAATTAGTACATGTGTGTTCTTATAAATTTATACCAAGTTTCAATATAATATCTTAAATCGATAAAGCATATTTTTAGTCTCTTAATCTTAACACATTTAGTCATGTTTAACAGGAAATGATGAGTCATCAAATTTGAATAAGAATTTTACAATTAAATGTTGGCAAACATACTTATATATTTATAATACAAAACAAAAATAAACGTGCGAATCACTAGGTTTATTTTAATTTTAAAATATAAAGATATTGTATTAAAGGATTAAAATTAAAATAAACTTGTTGATCTACATGTTTAATTCAATTTAATATATATAAAAATAATTATGTTAAAGGATTACAACTAAAGTAAACTTATTTGGATAGGAGAATACAAGTTTGAATCTCAAAAAGTGAAGGGGAATATCATTTCTGCTTTTAAGGCAGAAAAAGTTTTATGCGTTAAGTCAAAACTACGTCGTTTTGACTCTTTTTTAAATGAAGAGATGAACAGATGAAAGGAAAAGAAGGGAAAATAAAAAAAAAAACAAAAACACAAAAAGAGCAAAGAAAAAAAAACAAACAAAAAAAGAGCCAAAACGACGTAGTTTTGATTTAAGGCAGAAAACTTTTTCTGCCTTAAAGGTAGAAATGATATTCTCTAAGAAAAGTGAAAACTCTTTACTCTCTAAACCTCAAAAAGGGAACCCTTATTATTACAAAAATAAATAAACTTATTGATCCACGTATTGATTTTATTTTTTTAAAAATTGAAATAATTATATTAAAGGATTAAAATAATTATGCTTACTCTACAATTTTAATTTAATTTTAAAATAATATAAATGATTATAATTTATAAACATGCTTTGACAGCATCTAATTGCATAATATCATTTAAATTTGTTGAGACAGAAATTTTTTTGTTAAATCAAACTAACAATGTTAAGATTAGAATACCAAAAAATACATTTTATAAACTTGAAGAGGGGACTAAGCTGATTGTACGATTATTGAACATCATCCACATTGTAACTGAAGGCAATAGAGTCCATATAAACTCATCATGTGAGAAGAGATTAATTCTTGCATGAATTGGCCGCACTGTATCATCTGTGCATTATCCAATAAAATCACATCACATCGATTTCATTGAATTCCACGGGGAGAGAGGGGAGATTGAATGTTGAGAAATTCTTATATGAATCTGGTTTTCTATGTTGTTTGTAGAGATTTTTTTTTTCCTAAAGTACCCTTTTTTAAGAAACTATTTATTAAAATGCCCTGAATTTGAAACTATTTTTTATTGTGCCCCTTTCTGGAAACTATTTCTCTCTTTGCCCTCATTTAGTCAACTAAATTACAGGGTTTAGTCGACTAAATGTCGGATTTTTTTTTTTAATTTTGTTGACATTTAGTTGACTAAACCCTGTGATTTAGTCGACTTAATGTCGACAGAAGGTTTTTTTTCCCATTGTGATAGCACATAGTCCACTAGCTAATATCTAGGAACACTAATACCACTAACCAACAGGCTTGGTAAATTAAACTGCATTGACCCCACTACTCCCTAAAAAATAGGTAACTACTTGCTTACGTTTTTTAAAAAAATCAGTATACTCAAAAAATAAACAATTAAAGAGTTAAATAACTTGATCCCTTTTCTTGCGGAGATCAGCAACAACGTAGAGAGAAAAAAGCTGGGATTGTTATCTTCAACACAAAATACAAAAAAAAAATATAAAAAAAATCATCGTATTATGTTACTTTCCTATGCTCGTTTTTTCTAAAACATTACATTTAGTAAAGTTCAATTCTGATATAGTCATGTTTAGAGTTCGGCCTGCGGCCTTTTAGGCATCTTTACAAAATTTTAATGTTTTTTCTTATATTTTCAAGTGGATAAAGGCAAAACAATAAGTTTCATAAAATTCATGATTCAAACTATAAACATGAGCAAAATAAAGAGTTTACATAATATCCAAACATCCAAAACTAAATCAAATCAAACGGTTGTTATAAACCCTGATAAATTATATCATTCAAAATTAAATAAACCAAACAAACCAAAATTAGCGAGTAAAAAGTATAAATAATAACCATTTGTTATTTGTAATAAATAATAAACCTGACTATATCATAACATGATTTTTTTATTTTTTGTATTTTGTGTTGAAGATAACAATCCCAACTTTTTCCCCAAAATTTAACAAATTAGTGCATTCAAATTCAAATATACGAACAAAAAAAAATATTGAGAGATTGTAGGGATAAATTACCTATATCTTGGTATAACTAAATAAATATATAAAAAGTTATTCTTTTAATATAATATCGGGAAAATCAGAAAGATATGATTTGAATTAAATTGTTTCTAAATAATAGGATCTAAACTAACTAACTAATTCCTATATTATCTAACTCATAATATAAAATAAAGAAGATAAAACAAAAAGATAATATTAAGAAAAGAGATTAAAGAATAAAGGAAAATTGGTTTTGATATATTAAAAAAGCTCACTGTCGACATTTAGTCGACTAAATCCTGAGATTTAGTTGACTAAATGTGGGGGGCATTTAAAAAAATTTGAACCCCATGACATTTAGTCGACTAAACCACAGGGTTTAGTCGACTAAATGTAGACAAAATTCAAAAAAAAAAAAAGATGTTCGACATTTAGTCGACTAAACCCTGTGGTTTAGTCGACTAAATGGGGGCAGAGAGGGAATATATTTCCAGAGAGGGGCGTAATGGGAAATAGTTTTAAAGTAGAGACATTTTGGTAAATAGTTTCCTAAAAAGAAGCACTTTAGGAAAAAAGCATGTTTGTAGTCTAACCAATTAAGATACGATAACTCATGAGTTGATTTGATACCTCATAAGCTAGCATATTAATAAAATTAAAATATTTTGCAACAATCATTTTTCCATTATTTGTGAAATCTTTAATTAAGGGATTTATTTTTGTTAAGAAAGTTAAAAATATGAAATACATAAGCAGCCAACTAGGATTAATGTTAGCTAATTTGTTATATTTTAATTGGTCAAACAACAAATGACATCACAAATCAAGTTCACACAACAATTTCTCATATTGAAGAGGCATTTTCAAATGTCATAAATGAGGAAAGAGAAGAGAAATTAAACATGTAAGATTTAATGAGATCAATGTGTGAAGATTTTATTGGGTAATGCACAGATGATGTGGCGCAACCGATTCATGTAAGAATTTCTCATAAGAAGTGAAGAACCAATTAAGCAATGAGAAGGAAGGGAAACCCAATCATTTCAATTTATGATACAACTCATTGCTTATTAAACTTATCATATCTCTGTTGTATGATTTGTTGCCATCGTGTGCTTTATTAAAAACAAAGCGGCAGATTTATACATGTATAATTCTTTTGGACTTTTTTGTTATTTATAGATAACTTTATTTCTTATGTGATTTAAAATTTGGGGTAAGGTGGAGATTGACCAATCAAGTGTTACTCCAAGAGCATCCGATACAAAAATATTTTAAGTGGACTATAACTACCAAAAATACAATTAAAAACTGAAAAATATTACAATGCCTTTAGAACTAAAGTAACGATCATTTAAAAAGTAGTGGGGGGAAGTAAAGGCCGTTATTTTATTTCTAACGGCATTATGATATTTTCATTTTTTTAATTGTTTTTTGGTACTTATGGTCCACTTAAAATTTAGGTGGGTTCCTTCAATTCTCAAGTTTTAGAGGTTGAGAGGGTCATTTGTGTATAATTCATAGACCGTTTTTTTTTTTTTTAAAAAAATATAACTCAAAGTTTGAAAAAGTTTTGTGTAACTTAACTTTAAGAAAATTAGGTAAAAATATACATTTGGTCCTATGACTTTATACAAAAATTCAGTTTAGTCTCTTATCCTTTAAAAGCATGATTTTCCTTTCATTATGGTATCGTTAATCACAAATGATGATTTTTTATAATGATCACTGCTATTTTAAAAATTAAACGTCACATATCAATATATGAAAATAATTTTTTTTTAACATTTAAAATTTCAATATCAATATTTTTCTTTGTTAATGAAGCTAAGGCTAAAAACTTAATAGACACCTTATAAAGTTAAGACATCAACATGAAACATTGGGTGGAATTAAAGGATTAAATATGTATTTTTGGTAATTCCATCCAAAGCCTTCCACTGATTGAAACTGGGCTTAAAGGGATTTGGAAAAATGATTTAGGATATGGACCTAACTCAGACAAAATAATTTTATTTGGGCCTAGAAATAATTTAGAAATGAAATGGAATTGGGCTTAAACTTCAATCACAACCCAGACTCTTTTGATTCATTGAATTTCTTAAAAAAATTATTTAAAATAATTATAATCTTATCTCCCACCTAGTTAGCAAGGCTTTGCTGCTGCTGTCATAATCATCTTATCTAAATATCAATAATCCATAATTGCGTTAGTTATGCTATTAATGGTATACTTTTGAACTCCATGGCCAACCCAGTTCTCTTTAGAGTCATTCCGTTGTGAACAGTCAATTTTTTTTGGACCGAAAACAGTCAAGATTCATTTTATTCTGGAAATTTATTTATGTCGTCGAGAATCTAAATTTAATTTCTCGTTATATGCCTTAAGCATTTAGGAATATTCCTTAAGCATTTGTTTGCGTTTCTTTTCTCACTTGAATGGTCCCTATTTTACTTTAGTATCATATTCTACTTTAGTCTCATATTCTGCTACAACCAATGTGGTTAAAATAAAAACAAAAGGGATGATAGAAACGTAAATCATGGAAACAACACAAAACATAGAAGATTTTACTATTAAAGTTATGATATAAAATTATATGTATGTGCATGTAAAAAAAAAAAAAAACATAAATCATTACATAAAATTAAATGAACAACTTCACTAAAATATATTTTTGAGATTATTGTCAATTTCAACCTCTTTTCTTGCTTCCACTCCACTAGAATCTTCTCCTTCATCTAAGGAAAGCCTAGAGTTCTTTATTAATTTTTCTTGCAACCTATCTACAATTAACAACATTTCCTTTCTCATTTCATCAAGAACGGATACACATGGTGCACAATCCTTTTATATACATGTCAAGTGATGCTTCAACCGATAAACCCCTTAGATTTCACTCTTACAATAATTGCACATATTTTTTTATTATTATTCTTCTCATTCAGAGTGTCATGTTTCTACCTGATATCTAATATATTTTCCAAAGCATTCATTGGTAATATTTTTCTTCTAATAATGGCTTCAACTTTAGCTCCTACATTGCTAGTGTTACCATTACTAGCTGTTAGTTCTCGATTTACATGTTTTGATGATAACAAAGCCTGTAAATGTATAAGGTTTTGAATAAGTGAAAAGTGTCAAAGTTAAGAGCTTACTTAAGCATGGTTCAAAAGAGCTTACTTAAGCAGGGTAGAGGCTTACTCAAGTAAGAGCATCGTCGAGCACATAAGTGGTTGATCAAGCAAAACTCTTACTTAAGCAAGCTTCACGCTAACTCCATCTGTTCAAGTCATTGCAAGGCTTACTCGAGCACATCCATCACCTTGCTTTAGCATGTTGCTTGAGCACAAGAGAAACCCTACTTGAGCATGACATCGTTGAACGCTGATCCCTTGGTTCCTAGGAAGTTACTCGAGTAAACAAAAAGTCTTGCTCGAGCAGGTTACCCGAGCATGTTGGTTTTCTTACTCGAGTATGGTTGTTTTTCTTAACTAATGTCTATATGTGTAGAGTCTACTCGAGCATGGTTATGGCCTTACTCGGGCCTGATGCTCCAACGGGGAACCATCTTTACTCAAGCAAGTGTTCCCTGATGACTAATATTTCTTCTCTACATATGCTTACTTGAGCAAAAGTTAAGCCTTACTTGAGTATGGTACTCGAGCATACTCATTTTAACTCTTTACCTACTGTTGTTCTCAGAGGCTACTCAAGAACCGTATGAGACTTACTTGAGCATGATACTCGAGCAAGTCTAATTGTTTACCCGAGTAAGCATGTCGTTAAGCCATTTTGAATGCTACTCAAGCAGACAAGGAATGTACTCGAGCACGGTTCTTACAGAAGCTCCAATCACTTTGTCTTCTCCATGTTCGTAAATTTAAATATTTATGATTAACTCTTGATTTTGTTTGAATACTACTTAATATCACTTACATTACTATTAATCATCTTATCGATTGAGTTTTAGATTATTAACAAATGGTTTTCGTGCAAATCATTAAAAAGCAACAAATGTGTGAGAACATTAAATGCGTTGCAAAAAAGAGAGCATGCACACAGAATGTAATTTAGAGCAGATAAAATGATCATTGTAGCAGACACCCATTTCAAAAAAAGCAATAGTGACATCCCCTAAGTCAACTACTGACCAAAAGCATACCGGATGAAGATTGTCGACAATGATCCGAAAGTGACTTATCCTCGAATCTTCAAACAAAGATGGTTTGTGTCTAATGAAAGCTTTCTATATCTAATGGAACGATGAAGACTCTTAACAACTATCTTCAAGCTTCATAAATGGTTATTAATGGTGACGACTATAAGTACAAAAAAGCATTGAATTTGAGCACCTACCGAAAACTACCAGTGGTCAATCGAATTTATTGCTATTTATTGTTTCATTCAATACTCTTAATATTTTCGGATATTCTGTACTTTAGTGAATATATATTTGCTCTATAAGAGAGTTATCTTTTTGATTGATTATTTGTTAAATCTCAAGGTAGAAGGACCTTGAATGTGGGTGTATCGTTTATAATTTGTAAGAGAGAGTGAGTCCTAGTGTGATGATTACGTTGAGAAATAGAGCGTGTAATTATGAAAGTGATAGTGAAATTCTTAGAGTGTCTGGGGACTGAATGTAGGTTAAGAGATTAAATTGAACCGATATAAATTCTCTGGGTTCATTATTCTTTTATCCTTACCTAGTCTTTTTAGTTCTTCGATCTAAATCACAAAAATTTTGAAAATCATCCAATTCATCCTCCTCTTAAATGATATTCCGTCTTCACTAGCCATAGGAGAAGGAGTAGGACAACTACCACCACTTGAAGCCATACTCAATAGGAAATATGAGAAAAGTAGTAATAGGGAAGGAGCCATATATTGTTTCACTATGAACCAGAAAACCCAGAACGAAAGAACAATATCACTTATTTAGAATATGATCGTTTGCTATCCAAACAAATAAAATACGGTCCACATGAACAATGATGCAAAATATCATAAGTTCAAATAAACAAACCCAAAACAAGTTAGGGAACATCCCTGCCAAGTATTGTTTTTATTGGGATCTTTACATTATAATTGAAATAATTGTCTTTGGTTACAAGACTATAAGAGTGACAAGAAACATATCTCCAATCGCATTTCACTAACCCAACAATAGCATCTTCCAGCTCCTTTGTGGCTTCGCCTGAAACAATTTTCTTCTTTCTCAAAAATAGCGAGAGGGTTTTTTCTTTTAAACAGAAGAAGATATCAAGATAATGTGTATTTGATTTAGGGGAAATTAAAATAATGTTTTTTTTTAAAAAAAAGTAAAAATGTACGTTTTATGGGGCGTTTTTAACTGTTTTTATTAATGATTGTTTTTACTTGCGTTTTAATATATATCACTCCAGTAAAAACAAAAACATAAAAACGATTAGGGAAAATCTCCATCAGGGCCCAAGTTATGCAAATAGTAAAAAAAGGCTCTAAGAAAAGTCACATGTCAAAAAAGCCTTAGAGCCTTTTCTAGTATTATTTCAAAAAAACGTAGTTGTTAATGAGTACTGATATAGTTGTTAACAGATACTGATTTAGTTGTTAATTGGTAGTTGTTAACTGAACTAATTTAGTTGTTAATGAAGTTGTTAATGTTTCTTAAAATAATACTAAAAAAGGCACTAAGACCTTTTTTAACATTTTACTTTTCTTTAAATATTTTTTGACAATATTTTTGTAGCCAGAGATTTCCCAAACGATTATGTTAGTTGTTGATAACAATGATTGAAACAACTATAGTACCGTACACTTTTGTTCCCGATGGTTCTTTTTCTAGTAGTTTTTGCAAGGTGAAGGTGAATAATTTGTGACACTATATTTTTAATATGTGAATAATCTATTCAGTAATCATTTTCTACCCGTATACATTCTTAATTGTTTTTTAACATTTTATTCATTTACTATTTTGACAGCTATTAATGGAGTAATGGAAATTGCTCCACCAAAATATTTTCTTCTCTTTTTAGACAACACTGTTTTCATGATGTTGAAAAATTTAGGTAAATTAGGTCCTAAGAGTCTACAACAGTGAGATTTAAAACTCATGATTTTATAAGTTATGAGCCAACTCCTTACTAAATGAATTATTTTTTATTAGCTAAAGATTTTTTTTCATGAAATATGTGAAATAAAAAATAATTTGACAGATTTATTTATTTTTAACTGAAAATATATTGACTTTGAATAAGATTTATATGAACAATTGAAAATTCAGACAGTAAAAAAAAAAAAAATTGAGCAAAGAGATAGCTAGACATAAGCATTATAATAGTAGAATAAAAAGGCGAACTAAGTCTAGTTCTAATTATAAGATGAGGTTGACTTTTTTTTTTAGAGAGATTAAAGTAGTTAAATAAAATACTTAATCATATTATATGTTATATATCTTTAAATTGTATATTAGTTTGTTAGTCAAACTAATTAGTTTAGAAAAAAAAAATATAAATATAAATACTCTAAAGTAATTCAATTAGTTTCCTTAATTTCTCTAAAAAAGTCAACTTGATCTTATAATTAGAACTAGAGGGTCCCATTTATGAGTTACACATAACATGTTTGTTATATACATAATGATTTATGCACCTGTAATAGTGTAACCAAAGTGATAATGATAACAATTTTATTTTTATATATATCTGGCCTTGTGGTCCATAGGATGTGAAATACTTGTCTTTGTTATAAAAATAATGGAAATAAGAGAAGAGATTATAGAGAGAGAATGTAGAGGGAGAAATTCTCATTTCACTATATCTTGAATGTTTACAGAAGACCTCTATTTATAGAAGGAAAATGAGTCTTTAACTGTAATTTCCACCTTTTACAATATATATATATAATTCATATTCAAACCAAACGTGGGCTGCGGAGAGGCGTATGAAGATTTACAATTTGTGTGGGCCCCACATAGCACTATGCAAATAGTAAATTACTATGTATGGGTCCCATGTCATCTTGTAATATTTGGAGACCGTGAGTCAATGGACATCCACATAATCAGTATATTCATAACACTCCCCCTTGGATGTCCATTTATGAATGTGCCTCATTAAAAACTTTAACTAGGAAAAACTTAGTGGGATAAAAACTTAGCTAAAGAAACGAGTACATCATTTATTGATACACTATTGAGTGTTGCTTCATTAAAAACCTTTCTAAGAAAACCCAGTGGGACAAAACCTAGATAAGGGAAAAAGAGTACAACGTGTATCATCTCCCCCTTTTGATTACATCTGATTTGCTCCCCCTGATGACCACATTGCTTCAGTGTCTTTCTGAGCATATCATTCTTTCTATCATCAAGTATTCTGTTATTCACTATATAATAATAAAAACGCCCAGTTTGATTATACATTGTATACCTGCAAGATCTAAATCTTTCAAGTAAAATCACAATAAACATTTCATAAATATACATGTGCATATAGAATTTTAATAAATGTTTATGAAAATGCACACTCTAATTGCTTTTGGCAATATATGAACTTATCATTATTCTCGAAAAATTTGATGCTTCTAGCATCTTGAGCCCTTCAGAGACTTATGCTTCTGGCATATTTAATCCTTCAGGGAAATATGTTTCTGGCGCCTTACGTCTTTCAAGGACATGTGCTTCTGGCACACACTAATATATTGTGGCTTATGATCCTTATTATTATTTATTACAACATATGCTATCATTTAAACATAAATATCATCAACGTCGATGTCATTTTCGGTCCCATCGGATTTCATTTATTGAGATCTCTTTATATTCATATATATTATGTACTTGGGTCTCTTCTAAGATCATAATATTCAATTCTGGAAATAACATCTCTTCAGGAGATGACTCTTCTGGAGCTTTTCTTCATCTTTTCAGGAGATAGCTCTTCTGGAGCTTTTCTTAATTATTCTCGACTTGATCATCTATGTTCTTATAGCTCCTTTTCTCATTCGAGGATTTTTATCTTTAAAATCGATGGACCTGTAACGCTTCAGGCGTGCTTTATAACAATTCATATAGGAGCATTTGCAGTTGGGACATGTGACTTTGCCACTTTCTTAAGGTCAGTAAATGCTTCTGGCATTCGATTAACTAAACTCTATAACTGAATTATCATTTTGAACCCTTAATGCACATTTCTTTGTACGAGGATCAATATGAGCCAATGATAATTCATTTCACTTTATCTCTTTTACCCAATCTGCTTATTTTTCTCCCCCTCATCTAATCATGCAGTATGTATCCATCTGTGTGCATTATAAATAATCATTGCACATTCAAAACTTTTAAGATGGAATTAATCTAGCTCCTGACCAAAAGCCAATTTTATGGGGATAATTTTGTTGGCTTATATTATTGCCGCAAATATACACATATAAACATTGTTCTCATAACCTCATATACTTTCTGGATCATACAATCTGGAACTTGCGCGCATAATCTATTGCAAACTTCAGGTTGCAAAAATTACTGCAAACTTTGCAGGCTTATAATATCACATGTAATATTATATCATTCAATTTGATATATTTTCAGAGATCCATTTCCAATCATAATCAATAATATTCTCATAATCATATCTATTTGAGAATAAGCAGCTCATAAAAATATATGACTCGGATGATTAAACAAGTCATGCCAACTTTCTATATGATTTATCATCAAATCTAATATCAAATTCCGGGGGAATTAACACAAATATTCACGGGGAATTAATACATAAACACTCACACTTGATCTATATCATTCTCCCCCTCAAGTGTGAGTCCGTAAAAATGAATTCATAAAATTTCCATAAAATATTCCATATATGATATCTACTTCTACAGATATCATTAAAATTTCCACAGATGCATTATTTTGTTACTTCTAGTAACAAAATTTCAATTTTCCAGAAACGATAATCAAATATAAAATCATCAAAAATATCAAAATCATCGATCTCATAGAAATGAGTGCAATACTGTGGAATCAAAGGTGCAACAACTTGAATTGTCGTATGCATATAAAGTCAAAAAGGCTCTACGCAAGAGCTTTATAGGGAGCAGATCTTTAGAGATTCAATAAGATTGAGCAAATCTGCAGAGATTCACTAGGATTTAATTTAACTATAAATAGAAGAAGGCAAACGAATGTGCCTCACAAACACTCAAGCATATGATAATATCAATTACCAGATACTCACATATATTTCTCTAAATTCTATTGCCATGGCTGGACCAAACAATTTTATTCCAGTTTCTGATACATCCGACACAGCATTACTTGATGCTTTGTTGTATGATGATCAGACAAACCTGTCATTTTCTTCTTTACTATTTTCTGATCCTTTAGACACGTTTATTTCTCCTTCTGTTATTCCTCTTTCTGCTTCAAATGTACCTACTTCTCCCCCAAGAACAAATGTTCTTCCTCAATCTACAAGGATTGAAGGTACAACTGAAGCAGGTTCATCAAGGAGGCCTGTTAAAAGGTGTAGAACTATGACAGAACTGATGGAGTCTACTAATCCAGTTCAGCCAATAGTGACAACAATCAATCAGCTAGCAATCACAAGCTAGCAAACAACCATCAGCCAGCCATCAACAATCAGCCAACAAACAACCATTAGTCTGGCAACAACCACTAGCCAGCAAGCAACAACCAACCAGCTAGCAATAACCACTAGTCAGCCAGCAACTATCAGCCAGTTAACAACTACTAGCTTATTGGAATGTAGTTGTTGTGATGTGTTACGGGAGATCATACATACCAACGGACTTCAGTGTCATAAACTTGAAGTTCACGGAAGGAGAACAGGTATGATTTCCCACGCTGTTTTATTTGAAAATGTACAGGATGAATCTTACAATACTGACAAACTTTAAATGTTTGATTTTACTAATAAAAATTTTGGAGAAATCAAACATTTTCTGACATAGTATTGTATAGATTTACAAGCATTAGGATATAACTTGATGCGTGATCCTGTATTAGCCTTTTATGAAATCCTTTGTGTTGGTTCGGAATGGACAAATAATTCAAATAAACCCCGCGGGAGTTCATTTCAAACCAACATTGAAAATCCATTAGATAAAGGAAAACAACCCGCGGTTAATATTCCATATGATACTTTATCCCTTAATCAGGGTGAATTATATAGATTAACAATGGAGCAACGAGAAAGAATAAAGAGAACAACGCTCCATGATTTAAGAAATTATTTTCACTTAACCCTCGATGATGCGAGTAAACAATTAAATATGGGTACTCACACCATACAAAAGATTTATAAAGAAGGAGGGTTAACAGAGTGGCCTTACAAAAAGCTTCAAAAACTTATGAGGCAGATCTCAATATTAAGAAGAGCTTTACCTCATCTTGATCCCAACTCAAGAGAAGAAAAAGAAGGTGACATTAAATATCTTCAGAATGAGATGATTAAGCTTTGTAATGGTGTTGAACCACTCGCTATTAAACTTTGTTGAAATAATATTACCTTTTTGTTTAATTATTTTGTTTATGAATATTCCTCTCTCGTATTCAAAAAAATTGTTATAATTATCCAAACACAAAATAATAGTAAAATAATCATAATCACAATTTATTTATTGCTTCATTCACTCCCGGGAATGAAGTTGGATAAAATTCATGATCTATAACTCACTGATCTATTTGATCATGACAAGAAATTAATCCACAATATTTCTTGACTTAATCACAATATTGCTACTACAAGAGCAAATTAGATATATTTATTTACAATCAACAATGATCATACAATCCCCTTTCTCATAATTTGAGGGAGTATTTAATGCCAAATATACAATTTTGAAGCCTTTATACAATTGATGACATACAAAATTTATGAATCAAACCTTGTTTCATAATTTATTTCTTTGGCTTCAGGCCAACATGTTTTTTAGCTTCAGGCTAACTTGCCTCTTAGCTTTAGGCTAATTTATCTCTTGGCTTCTAGCCAATTTATGCCTTCTCATAATCTTAGGCCAATTAATGCCTCATATCTCCATGGCATTTTGATCTCAAGATACATATGGCTTTTTAACAATTTATCTTCAGGATAAATAAAATATAAGCATAATAAAATAAATAGATGGAACCCACTAATAGTGTGGTTGCCATAAATAATAAAAGGGAGGGGGATATAAAATGGTAAATAAATTATAAATAAATGGAGTCCACTATACTAGTGTCACCACCATGAAAAATAAATAAAGCAGTAAAAAATTAAAATAAAATAAATGGAGCCCACTAAGTGTTTCTACCATAAAAAATAAATAAACACTAAATAAAATAAATAAATGTAGCCCACTAATAGATACTAGTGTGCCGTCATGAAAGATAAATAAATGTAAAATAAAATAAATAAATGTTAGTAACAATAAATATAAATATTAGCAACATAAAAGTAAATCTAGACTTTCAATCTGGAGGCAAATTAATAACAATAATATAATGCATAAAATTAAATTAAAACAATTAAAAGAAAATATTTAAGATTAAACTTACTAGCTTGATTGCCGGCAGCCATATAATAATTTTTATTTTCATTATTATTTTAACCCAAAAGTCTTGGGATGCATGTGACGTATACGGCCCATCACAATTATTCAATTGTGGATGCATGTGATATATTTGGCCCTGAATGAAAAGAAAACCTAAACATCATTGATTAAAGAAGCTGAGACACGCACAAAATGAATTGAGAGAGCAAAGACGTTGACGGCACAAAAGAAAAGACAGAGGACTGGACAGAGAACGCAGAACAAGAAATAAAAGAAACAGAGGCGCGACAATTAAAGGGGGACTGGAACAAAGAAACTGAGAGATTGAGAAACAAAGAACAAGACCAGTGACGCTACAGCTGGAGAGAGATAACGAAAATAATCTAGGAGATGAAATAAACAAAGGTTCCTCTCAGACTCTGAAAATAATCTAGGAGATGAGAATTGAAGTTTGAAGAAGAAGAGGGAGGCTGAGGGATCTAAAGATCTGCAGAGTCAGAAGGAGAAGACAAAGACTAACGATACACAAGGCTCAATTGGTTAGAATCTCGTGTTGATTGATAACGTGCTGATTGATAACGTGTTATAAAAATAATGGAAATAAGAGAAGAGATTATAGAGAGAGAATGTAGAGGGAGAAATTCTCATTTCACTATATTTTGAATGTTTACAGAATTTATAGAAGGAAAATGAGTCTTTAACTGTAATTTCCACCTTTTACAATATATATATATATAAAATTCATATTCAAACCAAACATGGGCTGCGGAGAGGCGTATGAAGATTTACAATTTGTGTGGGCCCACATAGCACTATGCAAATAGTAAACTATTATGCATGAGTCCCATGTTATCTTATAATATTTGGAGACCGTGAGTCAATAGACATCTATATAATCAGTATATTCATAACAATCTTAAGGTTTTTTAAAGCGTAAACTTGTAAGTTCAAACTATGTGGACAATATTGACCGAAAAATAAATAACTATTACACCGGAGGATTATATTTACCCCCTTCAGTTTATAGGACACTTTAAATAATTTACAGGAAATAAGAAATGACAATTGACAAATAAAATATGTCATAAATTAATTTTTTTTTACCCTAATTAAAAGTCATGTTTGAAAATTTAATTAGTGATCAAAATTAGAAATGAACATTAATTATAAGGATAAATCTGAAAAATAAGTATTAATTATCTTAGATGTAGTTATATATTGGATCAAACTATATTTTCCGAAGGTCTTATGTTAAACTATAGAGTGAAGGGAGGCCATTAATTTGCATTGCATGATGGCCTTCACCACTGGCATTTCAAATTTAAAGACGTTTCTAGCATTAAAAGAATCCAATTGAATGTATTCCCTCAAATTTTGCTCCTCAGAATCAAGTAATTAATTAATACTTCAAATCCATATCAATATTAATTTCTTTTGACTCTTTGTATCCTTTTTTAAGTCTAAACATAACAAATTTGATTTAAATATATTTTAAATTTAAATAATTGAAATGTTGGAGGAAGGGAGATTTCGCCATGCCCTTGGATTGTGGGTGAACCCAACCCTTTTCCTAAAATTTTTATATAAAAAAAAAAAAATCTATCAACATTGATAATTTATCATTTCATATTCAACAAAAAATTTATATAAAATTAATCTATAAAACTATTGAGTATGATAAAAATAAATAAATAAAAAGTCAATATGAGTTTAAGAGTAAATTCACACAATTTTACAAGTAAAAAATGTAAAAACATAAACTATTTGTGTAAACTCACGAATTTAACTGAGTTACAACCAGCATTTCGCATTTCGGGTCCACTACGAGTTTGGGAGCAATGATATTCAATGTCTTATTGTATACTCTATGAGGTCATTATGGTCATTAGCTGAGTTTTCAATGTGAACAGATTGTGATATCATATCAGCCTATGCCAATGATTTGCATCTGAACGTTATATATCCAGCTCACTAAAGCACAACAATGGTATTCTCTCGTTCACACTACCCATCTTTGCTTTGTTGGTATTAATTATTATCACTCTATAATATCTCTGAGATAATTATTGACCTTTGTTTGAATTTCAAGAGAAACGCGGATTATGGAGATCTGCAGAATCCACTTAGTGGCCATAATCTCACTACTGGTGCTTCTATTTCCAAGCACCACCAAAGCCTGGGGAGAAGATGGCCACGCCATTGTTTGTAAGATCGCTCAGGTACCTACGTGCCTAATTCTCTGTCTCAAAATCAAATTTGTTAGATATCTTGAGTGTGTTGTTGTGTTCTGTATCTGGGGTTCTTGACTTGTCTCCTACTTTTTTTTAACAGCCTCGGCTGAACGAGGCGGCAGCGGAGGCCGTGAAGAAGCTGCTGCCTAAATCAGCAGGAAATGATTTGGCGAGTGTGTGTTCATGGGCAGATCATGTTAAGTTCATATTTCCATGGTCATCTGCCTTGCATTACATTGATACTCCTGATGACCTTTGCAATTACCAGTACAACAGTAAGATCCTTTTGCTATTTCTTCTTCTCTTGTTCTTATTTTGGTTCGAAATATATGAGCTGGACTAGAGGTTTATTTTGGACGTAAATATAAGATCTGAATCCATTTTATTTCTCAAATTTAAAATTCCCCCAAGGTATCCCTATTCATATCACGTGTTAAGGGAATTTTCATGATTAAAAAGGGTATTTCAAGAAAGTCATGAACATTTGTTACAAATAACGTAACTTTCCACAAATGAGTTATTTAACTCTTATGCTAAGGACTAGAGATAGTACTTTGTTATGTTTATTACATTTCTTAGACTGCCTTAGCTTTTGAGTTTTGACCAAAACTTTGTTAATGGTTGATATTTGTGGGTTTCTAATTTGAGTGAGACAAATCGGTATCATCTGGTGTAGTATTGACCAAATTGCCTTGTGACCATTCATTAAGGGGATTGCAAGGATGAGGATGGACTCAGGGGAAGATGTGTTGCAGGAGCCATTAACAATTACACCAACCAGCTCCTCAGCTATGGCAGCAATTCTGGTTCAAAATGTGACCCCCGATTCAAACTTTGAATTTAGACTATCATATCATATCATGTCAATGAACTTGAATTTAAACACCTCCAAGTCTTTACAACTTTTTTCCTCTCTCTTTTCGCTAACCAAATTTCTATATCATTATATCAGATAACCTCACCCAGGCACTTCTATTGCTTTCTCACTTCATGGGAGATATACATCAGGTATCTATCTGTGTGTGTGTGTGAACAGATCATCAGCCATATCCTTTATATCTGAGTCAGAAGCAATTTGATTATATTGCTTCATTTGCAGCCTCTCCATGTGGGTTTTTCTTCAGACCGGGGTGGCAATACAAATGTGTGTGTGAAATGATGTTCACTGGTTCACCAGAAAGACTAATCTTCACCATGTCAGTTCATTTCCTAGCAGTTCATTAACAGTTATATAAGCGATACTGAAGAATAGAGTTTATAGTTACGCAGTTTTACTCATTTGAACTTATAATTAATACCTTGCACCAATTGAATAATCCCATATAGGTTTGGGATGATAACATAATAGAGACAGCAGAACAAAGATTCTACGACTCTAACATCAACGGCTTCATTGATGCAATTCAACAGAATATTACGGTATTTTTGCGGTGGAATTTGCTGTTATTTCACTCAAATTAAAAAAGAAAGAAAGAAAGTTTGATATTAACCAAGCTTCCCCCCCCCCCCCCCCCCGGAACAGCAGGAATGGTCTGATCAAGTAGGAGACTGGGACACCTGCGATGGTAGCAAGACCACATGCCCTAACATGTACGTTCAACTAGACTTGATCCATTAATATCTCTATCTATTTTGATTTTAATGTCTCACTGGTTTTTTCTGTTAAGATATGCATCTGAAGGAATCAAAGCAGCGTGCGAATGGGCATACAAGGATGTCTCTGAAAATTCAGTACTTGGAGGTAAAGCCATGAGAGGTTTTGAATGTTAAAAAATACGCAGTTTTAAAGTTCTTTCCCCTTTCTTTCTTTGACCCTTCCATGAAATATTAAAAATCTGCGGATGATTACTTCTCATCTCGTTTGCCAACAGTAAATCTGAGGTTAGCTCAAGGAGGAGTTCGTTTGGCAGCCACTTTAAATCGTATTTTCAGGTGAAACATCATGTTATTTTGCTGTAATCTATTACATTCCTATTAAATGAAAAATTTCTAGCAAGGGTTTCCTGTGTACGTATGCATGTTTTACGTCTATACTATTACTATTCCCGTGCTTGACTATCTGTCTTTGATTCCTTGGGAGTAGCAAACCAGTATACTTAACAGATTCAGATTTCTCACATTTCTAAGATCAAATCTTAAAGGCACCGACTTTACGAGCATAGTTGCCCATATTTGGTATAACAGCCCCGTGACAACACAAACTAGACTCCTTGAATATGTAGCTCACAAGTCAATATTTGGATTGAAGTTTTTGGATTTTTTAGAGCGGGCAATTCAAACCTGTTCTTGTGTTGTCTTTGTTTTTAATAATAAGTAGATTCTTCATCATGTATTTCTTGTGGCTAAGGAATATGATTAGAAGCCAAATAACTGAACAACAGGTACATTTGAGTTAAAAGTTGACTTGGACATACAAACAGTTTATCAGAGAGAATTAATTCACGGGTAAATTAAGTACAATATGCATAAGCAAGGTCTGCACAATTCCGTCTGATTCATAAAGAAAGCAATTGATACAAAGTAGTCACAGTCACTCCTTCATAAAGCTTGGTTCTTCACAACGATGACAGGACACTTGGCATGTTGAACACAATAACTGCTAACACTTCCCAGAAACGCCCTGTTCCAACAATTTTTCATCATCATGATTTTGCACCTCAAGATAGAATAATATTCCTTCGTTCTTAATATAAGACATATTTATTAAATTTGATTAGAGTAAGGAAGTTAGTTGAGTTAGTTAATATGACATATATTTTTTTAAACACCAAAGTTATTTCCCTTAATTCCCTCTCCTCTTTGATTATTGTTGAAGGAGCATTAATAGGGGTAAATTAGGAAAAGATTAACAAATACGAAAATTATGTCTTATATTTAAGACCGTAATCAACTCTCAAAATATATCTTTTATTAAGGATAAGAGGAGTAACTAGCTTCCCACATGGGAATAAAAGCTCAAGTTGAATCACATTAGCCACAATAATTTTTCTTGGAGATTCTCTCTTGCGTTTGTGATTGCTCTTCATAAGCAGTAGATTTAAGCATATAATACTCATTCAAGATATGATACATCCTTATCAACTTTTTGACTAGCAACCTGAAGAATGTTAGAAGAATTTCTCTAAATTTAAGTTCTCTTTGTGCATAAATTACTATAACCGTTGTTAATTATGCGATTGATTGACAGAAACGAAATGAGATAACCTCTGCAGGGCTCCGCGGCCATGGCTGCCAAGCACAAGTAATTGGACCTTTAGTTTCTCCACTGCCTCACATATTGCTTCTTTAGGATTCCCAGTTTCAGTGAGTGTCTCTGCATCAATCTACAAAAAAAGGGCATGTGAGATCCTATGCTCATATGCACTGCACACAGATGGTTTTGCTCTTCTTTATTAAAAGACAAATTCAACACAGTTCATGAGTTGAATGCTACTCCCTAAATATACCTTGTCCAGAATATAGCCAGCCTGACACCCACACATTGAACATCATTCTTGGAGAAATTAATTAAGTATCCACAGCAATCAGATGCACAATAACTATTTTTCTTTTTCGAGTCCAAATATAAAGTTTACAACCTACAAATGGTTGAAAGTGGAAACTAACATGTAACGAGCACAGGTCTTTAAAAGAATCACATTCCAAAAGTTAGCAACTCAAGTTGGAGAAATTCAAGATAACCTTCTCGATATGGGACTTGTGACAATACTATGACTAGCACAAGTCTTTAAGAGAATCACACACTAAAAGCTAGCTAAGTGTTAAAGTTAAGGAATCTAAAGCCTTATTAGGCCCCCCTTTTCCCGATGTGAGAATTATGGCACAAGCGAGTTCTTAAAAAAAGAGGTGACAAGCTCCAAGCATACCCGATGTTGAGCACAGATTTGCTTAGCTTTCTGCAACAAAGCTAAAGTGAGGTTCTTTTGGTTATCCCGCATGGACTGTATGAACTGGGGAGCTGCAAAATAAAGGCAAAAAAAAAGGTAAGAGATAAGGCTCTAAAATGAATCTAAATTTCAGAAAAATGATGATATTTGTATTTGTAAATTAAAGGAGAGAGAAGTATATACAAGCAGCACCGAAGGAGGAAGCATAAGCATAACCAAAATGGTCAATGGGTTGAGCAGAGAAGATGATGAGCTCAGAACCAGAAAGTGTTTGAGAGAGATTTTGCAGAGCCCATTCCAAAGCGTACCTACTGCATTCACTCTCATCAATACCAACCATCACCTTCGTCTTATCTCTCCCTCCTTCTTCCATCTCTCTCTCTCTCTCACTGTTTCTCACTACACAGAGTAGGATGAGATATGGTTCTCGCACCTACCATTCTTAGTTTCATCTGTGATTCAATGCATGCGACTACGACTTTGTTTGTGTATGAATCATGTGTCTGTACTTATGATTTTCCTCTCGAGATTCAATGCCACGAAAACTTTTCAAGTCCCACTTTGTTTCTTAGTGTAAAACATTCTTGTTCTCATATTACATTTTTTGAATATGAATTTAACAATTCATATCTATCGCCTAAATTATGCAGGGAAGTTCAATTAAGAAGTTCAGCTGGCTCAAAAGTGGTAAATTATCAAACAGTTCTTGGTGTTTCGTATCCTTCGAGTCAGACGATTTTGTCATAAATTGTACTGTATATTAAAAGCAAAATGATATAGATAGTGTCCAGACTAGAAGGACAAAGAACATTGTTTTAGAAGATTATCAAAGAGGGAGAGGGGACCCTGGGAAGATGAAACACTGAAAAGTTTTGTAACAAAAACTTAATATCTTGATAAATAATATTATCATGCCAATCCAAAGGATGCCCAAATAAGCATTGTTCTTGCCTAGAAGATCCCTTCGACAATGAACCAAAACAATCCTGCACTAAGCCACAAATGAGGAAAAGAATCCGTAGATGAAGATGTTTTCCTCCAGCAGAAGCGGGATCACGTTGTACTCGAAGAGCAGGGGATTATTATTACTTCTCGAACTTGTCACTGAATTTTGTATACTTTCTAACAGAAAAAGGTTTTAGGGGTAAAAAACTGAAGAAATGCAAGTAGGTCACAGCCAAATATCATGGTACAGCTAGTAGAAGCCATAAGCCATGAGAAGTTGCCTGCATATAAAGCCATAGAAGCCACAAAATGAAGATTCATTCATATATAAATAAACAAGCCTCAAGCCTTGATAAGAATCAGAAGTAAGCTCTGATGTATTTGTTCTTCTGGTGGGTAACACAATAACTTTGAAACAACATCAAATACTTTCCAAGATGGCAAGTGCAATGCTGAATAAGAATCATATCCCCTTCCCAAGTGTTTTGGGCTAATGCTATGAGTATGACATGTTATATCTCAAACCGGGCATGTTAACCCAAATTGACTCGAGCCTGGCCTTGAAACCAATTTTAACATCTTAACACCTTACTTTTGATATTGTCCGTTTGGGGGTATATCGCCCCTCACGGCTTTAAAACACGTCAAGGGGGGGTATCCAGACCTTTATAAGGCGTCTTTTGTTATTCTCTCGGCCGATGTGCGACATAACACTCAACCCATATTTGAGCCCACATCGACCCGGAGTTGACTCTAATATCAATTGTAACAGCCCAACACCTTGCTCTTAATTATAACACTGGTATAGTGTTATGTCCCATATCGACCGAGGAGGGAACGAAGAATGCCTTATAAAGGTTTGGATACCTCCCCCTCTTGATGCATTTTAAAGACGTGAGGAACGATGGGTCCCAAAGCGAATAATATTAAGAGTGACGTGCTGAGATGTTACACATGTTGGTAATTCAATTAGAAGGAGTGAGAACTTCAAATTGATGGCAACTAAGAAGTTGCAAGCACATTAACATGTATTGATTAATTGCACTAAATTTGAACCTTTCCTTTAGTAAGGATTGTACACTCATATGTTATCCTTTATATTTCTTTACATTTTATATTTACATTTCATAGTTGTCATCCCATGATTAACTGCAGGGAATTTAGAAGTCATGTGAAGCGTCAACTCAGGATCCATACAATGACATCCTCCGAAATTGACAGAATGGTCCACGGAGAATTCCCAAGTTAATTAAATGACCACAACTTGTACTCACCAGAATTCAGAGCTCTCACACTCGAACTTCTTAACCATGCTACTTGGTTTATGGCATACAATGTCAATGATTTCAAGTTTTGCATGGTTTGACGAGATCAAGGATTGCTAACCTAAAACTAGAATGTTTTTGGCACCTTTGAGACCAGGAGTTATGCAAGCAGCAATGAAGGAAATGTGCAATTCGGAGAAGTCCCCTATTAGGAAAGCTTCTTGCTATCGTCAAAATAAATTACCAAGGCTGTTTTAGTGTGACGTTGTTCACGTATTTGTAGGAAAATACGATAACTTTGCGGGGACTCACAACAAATGACTTAGACAGCACATTAGTAATTTTTTCCCCAGTCAATTCACATTGGTTAGTCTCAAAAGGATGAGCCATATATTCTTGCATTGGAGGCACACCAGGTTTATTATATTGAGAATGAGAAGCACATGGATTTGAATATGGTGGTTCACTTAAAGCCTTGGGACCTTTACGACATGGGTGATGATGATAACATTGCTTATGAAAGTGAACCGTTCCAAGCAACCAATTTTAAAAACTTCTTCCCTAAAGACGGTGACAATTTACCTATAGCTCGATGTGTCTTTTGGGTTATGCTTTATTATCACTTAATTTAAATAAATTTAATTTGTGTTCAAACGTATTAAACTCACAACTAACATTTTCTCCCCACATTTTTTATAGGGATAATGACGAAGATTGATTTAAAAAATTATGCTTATCTTTTTGCGATCCTCTATATATATATTTTTTAAAAAAACCAATGCATTATTTGTAGCAGTTTAAAACTAAACTGCTAGAAAAATAAAAACCACTACAAATATTGTTATCTCAATTGCTACAAGTTTTATACAGATATCCCTTTAAATATCACTATCACACCTCATTTGACACACTCCTTCATTTCTTCTTCCCCATCTTCTCTCTTGTTTTCTCTCACCCGTCAATGTCTTTTGGAGAGGTTAAGTGCTAAGTAAGCTTATCAAATATGGTCAATATATTTTTTTAAAAAAAATTTGATTTTAATTTTTTCTTTTCTTATAATACTTTGACACTAATTATTTTCTTATCCAAAAAGTTATGGACATTCTTTCAACATTCATTTCATAATCAATTATCATCTAATGAACATCATAATAAGTTTAGATTATCTACATATTCTTAGTATTATACCTATATCATATCCATGATCAAAGATCATTTACCATTATTTTTTTACATATTAAATTTTATCATATAAATTGTCATTTAAATAAAAAATAATTAAAAAATGAATCGACATATTTTCTTAAATGTATTATTTTTATAGTGGTTTTAATCACTAAGATAATTTTGATAAAACAATTTGGGCGTAGTTTTTCAAATTTCACCAAAATTTGTAGCAATTTTACAAAAGCTACAAACTTTTGCTGCCAAATTTATAAAACTTTGTGCTACCATTCAAACTTTTTCCACCAATTTTTAAAATTTCGCACCACCATTCAAACTTTTGCTAGCAATTTTTAAAAATTCCTATATGTTATTAATAGCGGTTAAAAAATCACTATAAAGTTGTGCAATTTCAATTTGTAGCGGTTTCGTAATTGTTACGAAATGTTAACACAATATGGCATCTCAATGTGATCTTATAGCGGTAATAACAAACCGCTACAATTACAATAGTGATTTAGTTCCATGAGTAGCGGTTTTTATAAACCATTACAAAATAGCTTGTAATTGTGCATTTTATATTGGTTTTTTCAACTGCTACTAATGTCATTTATACAGGTTAAAATTACTACAAATACACAATTTTAACCACTACAAAAGATCTTTTTTTTTTTCTTTTTGGTAGTGGGAGATAAAAGAAAGAGACGATGATTGAGAGATAAGTGTAACTTTTAAAATCTAATTTTATCTCTCCTCTACGATCACTGCTCTCTCCATCTCTATGTACATGTTTGAGTTGGCATTTGAAAAATACATTCATGTAAGTCGAGATAAAATTTATTTCACACACTTATTTCATAAATCATAATTCACACTGAAAAAAAAGCTTCTACCACTAACCTAAACAGGTAAACTCCAACCCACTTCCCTCCCCCTTTTTATTTCATCTTTCCAACTAATGCGTAGGTCATGTTGAACTTCATCAAATAGAAACATAATAACTTAGATCATTTTAATCTTAGTTGGCATGTGACTCTTTTGAGTTCAATCATTACAGGTTCAAATTTCTAAACTACGACTTCTCCCTTCTCCACTTCAATCATCTTGGGTCTCATGAGTCATGACAGAATAACCGGAACAGTGTACAAGGATTACCTAGAACGCTTAAAAACTCTAATTCTTCCACCATTGTTTATGAGTAAAAGACTATGACAACTTATGATATGAGAGGACTTGAGAATTTAGAAAAACAGACACATAAATGAAAAAGGAAAAGCAAATTTCTTGTTTTCTTCAAATTTCTATTTCAATCCATGGATTGACACTGGCAAACTTCATACATATGCATCAATAAATCAAAACCTAAAATAATTCAGATATATTTGGTTTGTACTTTGTATCTTGGATATTTTATATTTTTTGAAATTGGTATACTGGACTTGTATCAGAGAGCATCTCATTCTCTTCCCAATTACCAGGAGGAATTGAAGGGATGCATATCACTATTATCACCATCCTGTATATTCTCATAGTTAAAAAGCTGCTGTCATTAATATTCCTTTAGGAAGCAGAATTCATTTAAGAGTCCTCGTTTCGAATAAACTGCACAAATTTAGACTTCATCTCTGCCGGAATACGAACAGGACGGTAATTTTTGTCAAGCCACACAGCAGTACACTTGGCTTCCAAAATGGGCTGCCATCAAATTCAGAAAAATATCAAGAGAAACTATCAATGATGTGGAGAAAGATTAAAGTACAAGTGACAGAGATGAACCTCTAAGCTTGGCAGCTTAAAGATGACATGATCAAAGTACAATCGAGCAGCTGAAGAACCCGAAATTCTAACCCTCACAACAAATTTATCTCCACTCTGGTTGCACGTTCTTAGAATGAAATCAAATATTAGTAAATAGGACAAGTGATGACCAAAAAGTTGAAACAGAGTATTAAGGGCTTACTCTTAGAGGAGCAAGGTATTTGAATGACAATTCTGACAGTGCCAATGCTTCACCGCTACGGGCCACAGCATCAGCACTAATGCCGATGCTTTCTAAGAGTTCATGGCGACCTAATCAGCAAATTGATAGAAAAGCAATCAATTTACGGATGTAAGCTAGGAAGTAAGATTTACAGTTTTTATCAGCAAAATCAGAATGAATCTAGAACTGTAAATGATAAGAACATCATGCATGGTCAAAATGGCCTTTGGCCGTGCGATATGTTATCAACAAGTCAACAACCACACAGACAGCACCATGGTCTTCAAAATTAAGATATATTGTTTGTTTTACTTTTCTGGTAAAGTAGAGAATCAAATATAAAGTATTTCCTGGTATAACTCATATTAAACGATGATAATTCAGTAAAGAGAAGCAGTTCAGTGTGCTGTGAACTGAAATACATAAAGGTTCATGAAATCTTACCATGTTGGCAATAACTTGCATAAACTGCATTGTTGACCACTCCATACTGGTCCAGTTCATAATCACGGACTTTAAATTCAACATCAAAGAACCCACTCATTCTGAAAAATTACAAGCAAGTGTATGAGCAAAGCCTGAATAGTATATTAGAGTATACGTATGACCACAGACTTGTGGGAAGAAAATAATGTGAGATCCAGAGATTGAGTGAATTCCATCTCAATCAACTTTAATGAACTAACGCAACATGCTAAGAAATGCACGGCCTACAATGCTGTCCAGTGTTCACCTAGAGGTTCAAAAGTTTCCCTAACTTTTCAAAATTCCCTTTTTAATTCAAGTCAAGAATGTGGGAACAAATATTCCAAAGATACCTATATTCATTGATTTTATTTTCGAGGTGGTCACCGATAGAAATTGACACAATCCCGCAAATCCCGCGATATCAAACGTCAGAAACCCTCCGGTATGTGCATATACAAGGGTAAGCCAAGAGGATTAGATAAAATTTAGCCGCAGGCCATCAATGGCGAACAGATAAACTTCAATTTCAAGTTCTTAACACCAACATAAAATGCTACCAGAAAAGTTTGGTTTCCATCGAAAGGAAGTTTTCATTTCATCCCACAGAAATACCGCTCCCAAGTTCTGCCCCCAAGTTCCTAGCTTCAATTTTAAATTCCGCTCTATCAAACAGATATGCAACGAAGTAAATGACACAAAGAATAAAGAGTGGCCCATGTAAGTGGAAATCGCAATTACCCTTTCCCAGCTTTGAGATCAAAACTCGGAGGGGAAGCGAAGCTCCTCACATGCAAAACTGATCGGAGGGCCGTCGGCGGTTTGAAAGGCCGGCGGATAATCTGGACAGACGTTGATGGGTGGTGGAGACGAAATGAGGTAGGATTGAAGATCAGAGAAGGCATCATCGTAGTGTCTAGCATAGAGGAAAGGAATGAAAATGGGCGTAACACTCAGAAGGATTTAGGGATTTCCTTCGAAAATTAGAGGCGTTACAACCCATGCAGAAGCAACTACCATACCTGCACTGTGTCGGATTTTCATTTTCCTTTCTTTGTGATCCTTACGACAAAGGTTTGAAATTTTAAACTCATCTTTCTATTTTTAACTTGATTAAATATATATTATTCATTATTTTTCTATAATAAATTTCCATCAACTATCTCTTATTTCTCATATACATTCTTTTTAAATAAAAATATAACTTGAAAGAAAGATACATAAGTTATATATTTATTTTTTTTATATAATATTTTGAACTGTATATTTTAATAGTTGTTCCTTATAAAAAAAATCTGATGGAGCATAGTATATATTAGGTTTTTCAAAATGATAAACCACATTTAAATGGAAACTCGTTTAACAAAGGTAATCAATAAAGATAATCTGAAGAAAAAAAAGGTAAATTGATATCTTATATTCAAAGCCAAATCCAACTTTTTAACTCACTCTTATTTAGAGTTTAAGAGTTTTATATTATGAACTATTCTCTCTGGTCTTTATTATAAGGCATCAATCACCATTTCTCACAAACCAAGAAATGAAAGTTAAGTCATTAAATTGGTTCAAAAGTAATAAATATTTTCAAATTTACCCCTGCTTTAATGATGTGAATTTAAAAAGTTAATTAAAAATGAGGGCATAATTAGAAAAGAGTAATAAATGAGTTGGTTAAAAGCAGTTGGTGCCTTATAACAAGGATCAAAAAATTTTGATAGTTAGTGCTTTATAATAAAGATCAGAGGGAGTATACGAGAACTTTTATATCTGAGACCAATGAGTGTGTGTGAGAGAGATGGGGTTCGAGAATTTAAATCATTTTTTTTTCATCATCAATTTTTAATTTAGTGCTTATTTTTTATTTTAATGAAATAATTAATTTTACTCTGTGAACACGGTTGGTTGCTGTAACTTTGAAGATTGGGTTGCCACCAATGGCCCTTATTAAAATTTTCACCTTGAAAATTAGGCCATTTTCCGCAGGCACAAAACACAGACTTGGATGGCATAACCCATGAGCTGAGCAAGATGATAGGTTGAAAAGTTCATTGGGTTGATTGGGCCAAATATCAGAGTTCTATGGATTGGGCTTAAGAAATATGATCCCTTCAATTATTTGTTTCTCTAAAATCATGTTCAATGTTACTTGATATCGGACATGTTCTTTTTTTTTTTTTTTTTGAAATGAAAAATGGTGGTAAGTGTGCAACCACTCTAGTGGCAAGGACGACCCTCCCAATAGTGGTAGCTCCATACAAGGTGGATTACGAGTGGTTTTACCGCAGCTCGAACCCTAGACCTCTTAAGGGAATCCAGCGTCACATTCCGCTGGACCAACCACATGTTGGTATCGAACATGTTCTTTGGTTATTAGATCTTGAGTTTCAATAAAGTGCCTATTTGAGATAGCGATGGTAGAAGTGAATTTTTTCATATGGGCTTTTTTAAATTCAAATTATAGATATGATTTATGTTTAATATAGCAGTGGCAGAAGTAATTTTTTTTTTTTTTTAGATAAGCTCTTATTTGATATAACGTTTGAAAAGTTTAGTTGAGACAAAAAATGACATGAATTTTATTGAATACTACACACATACACAAAAATATGCAGATTGAAAAAGTACGAAACACTTTTTTTAAAAAAAGAAGAAAAGTATAAAAATAATTTTATCCCTTAATTTTTTAATAAAAGCATATAATATTTTAAAAAAGTTGAACATGTTATTTATTTAATAGAGAAATATAAAAAGAATATATTAGTTTGTGCCAATGGTATATTATTTTCTTAAAAAAATTTATGAATTAAAAAAAATTGAACAGTGTGTAAAGGGCGTGGAATACTAGAATGTATGTGTTAATTGCAACTTAGAAGAATGAAAGCCTAACAGTAATAGAGCCAATCAAGGTAGGGGTGTTGTTGATGGTAACAGCGAGGGCATTTATGGAATTTCAAAAAAGGGACACGCTTATCAAAAACTTGAAGCTGCTTTTTTCACTCGGGAAGCTCAAAAAAAAGTAGCTTCATCCAAAAACTACTTTTTTTTAAAAAAATAATAATAATAATCTATCACCATAAAAACCTATATCAAACTGATTTTTTTTTTTTTTAATATTTCAAACGGAAAAATTTTGACTGGTCAGTTTTTTTCACATCTCATTGGCCTTTTGGCTAATACATTGGGGTTTTGACGGGATCCCAAACAAACTCAAAATTTTGCAAGTCATGACTTTAATTTCTTCATACATTTCTAATGCTTATTCTTGAAACAATTATTACTTTTCGTACATGAAGTTTTCTTTACTATTAATTTTGTATTACCTTTGGTTTTGAATATATGACATAATTTACAATGCAATTTACACTACAAACTATGTCATATATTTAGGACTAGAGGAATATTTAAATTTAAATTTTAAATAACTCAATCCTTATATTTTTTTAAGTTTAACTTGAAATAACCTAAACCCTTTTATTCATTGGATCAATAAACTATAAGGATTCAGTCATAATAGTTAAAATTCAATCACTAAATTGATAATTGAAGGAAAGTACATGGAATAAAAGTCATATGTTTGTGATTCAAACCATGCAATATCCCCAACTTCCTTGCTAGTTAAGAATTCCAATTTATTGGTGAAGCCATTGATCTATCCACCATCAATTTGTCCATATCGATCAAGTCATATCCAACCCACTAGAGGCAATTTGGCATTTTTACCTGTACAATTAAAAAATTGAAATGATATAAGGTGGGAAATATTTATCAATATGCTGCACTCGAAATTCATCACCCTAAGAAAGAGTTTAAATTTACGCACAAATTCATCACCTCAAGAACATGTTTCACTATATGATGTGATGTGATGATTATTTTTCACTTCAGAGGCAAACTCGCCCCCCACAAGAATGAGTTTACTTTTGCTGATGTGACAAAAGGGGAGTGTGTGTGTGTGTGTGAAGCAATAAGGGGAAGTGCCACAAAGAAAGAGATTCGGGCCTCTTTGGAAAGTTGTCAAAACTTAGATTTTGTGTAAGTCAAGATAAAACTCCTTTCATATACTTATCTCGTAAATTTCAAAACTTAGATTTTGAAAGGTTTCCAAACATGCACTAAATTTGATTTTCTCTCGTCTCCACGACCTGATGATGCTTGTTTGGGATCTTTATAAATATTTATTCATATAAATTGAGACAAAACTCTTCTCACATATATTTATCTCGTATATCATAAATCACAATTGAAAAACTTTTTTTTAAAACTCCAATCACTATTCTAAATAAATATGTTAGAATATAAATGTTGTTGTATATAATAACCATTATTTTTGGTATTGTATAATTGATAAAGTTGCCCACTGGACAAGTTAGTTAGTTATTAGTTTAGGCAATGCTGGACATATAAATATAGTTCTACAGAGTATATCAAAACTGATGGTGTATTATTCTCTTTTGATTAATAAAAATTGTTGATTCATTTTCTCTGCCTTGGCTGTGAACCTTTTCATTGAAGGTCAGCAGGTTCACCTAGTCAACATGGTATCAGGGCCAAACTGTAGTGACTTACGACCCAACAATCAAGACTTGGGCCAAGATTTCACCATCCGAAACGTCCAAAAGGGAAGACCCGTCTGGTTTAAGCGATCCGACTCAATGAAGTTTCAAGAACCAGTCAAGATCTCTGGACCAACACCTCATTCAACTGACACACGATTTCTAGTAATCCAAGCAAGTAGAAGAGATTCAATCCGATTCAGAATCCCTACCCTCGTTGCAATCTCGTGAGCCCATTCTTCATTGATCTTGCTGAGCATTGAGGCAGCAGATCCTCTGATTTTATCTATGGCGGAGAAAGAAGCTTCCGTGAAATCCAAAGACACCTCCACGAAGAACAACCTAGGATCGATCCCTTTCTCACATCCATTATACCTCCATTCTTCCAACACTCAAGGTGTCTCCATCATCCAATAAACCGTCACCGGCTCTGAGAATTACTCAGTCTGGAGCCGCGCCATGCGAATTGCGCTACTGGGCAAACACAAACTTCAGGCTCCATCGTGAAATCGGGATGCATCATCAAGGTTCCACTTCCGTCTCTGTCTATTTTTCGAAATTGAAAAAGAACTCTATGAAGAACAATCTGCTCTGAGCACTCTGCCCCCTTGCACCTGCGATGTTTCGAAAGCTTATTCAAATTTCGTCCAAGAGCAGAAACTTCTGCAATTCCTGATGGGGCTGAATGAAACCTATAATCAAGCTCGTGGACAGATTCTTCTCATGTCCCCACTACCTACTGTAAATGAAACATACTCAATGGTAATTCAAGATGAGACCCAAAGAATGTTGTCTAACCGTGGGAACTTAATAGAGGGCATTGCCATGGCATCCAAAGGCCGTGGATATGAAAGAAGCAGGGGCCATAGAGACTCATCTCTAGAGTGCACTTATTGCCACAAAAAGGGACACCTACGTGAAAAGTGCTTTCAATTGGTTGGCTATCCACCCAACTTTAGAGGAACTCCCCAAAGCAATTGAAGGAATCAACTCAATTGGGGATTGAATCCACTGGTGATGCAGATATGCAGATCAATACTACAAGCACAGTAGAACCAACCTTCTCCAAAGAGCAATACGAAAGGCTTTTGGTGATGCTGCAGAAGGATGCTGAGTCTACTGTGCATGCATTAGCTGGTACAAGGTTGATTGCCCCACCCTCTAAACCATCTGTCCATTTATATTGGATTTTAGACTCAAGAGCTACTACACATTTAGTTAGTGACCTCTCTCTGTTAGACAATTACACTACATATAATGGCCCAATTAAATCAATTAAAATTCCTAATGGACAAAGAATACCTGTCATACATATAGGATCAATTAATATTGCACCTTATATCACGTTAAAAGGGGTCCCGTTTTCTGAAAAATTGAAATTTAATTTTATTGTTGTTTCTAAACTCACCAAAGAACTTGATTCCATGGTTTGTTTCTTCCCTGATCACTATATTGTACAGGACCTTCTACATGGAAGGACGAGGCTGACTGGTAGGATGATAGATGGGTTGTACATCCTTAGAGTTCCTAGTTTTTCTCATGCACTAAATGTTACACACACTCACACTAATTACAAGAATGATGATGTAAATTTGTGGCATTAGAGGTTAGGTCATGCCCCCCTCTCTGTAATGAAACATTTGAGTTTTACAATCAATGATGTTGAATTGATCAATCATAGATGTGATGTATGTGTTCAATCCAAACAAACTAAGTTTCCTTTTTCTTCTTCCTGTATTAAAACTGATCAATGTTTTGAGCTATTGCATTTAGATATATGGGGACCATATAGGACTCCAACACATCAAGGATACACATACTTTCTCATGATAGTAGATGATTATTCGAGGGCAACATGGATATTCTTGATGAAACATAAATCTGATTCCCTTGCTTATATTCGCAACTTTCTTGTATATGTCATGACTCAATTCAATGCAAAGGTTAGAAGAATTAGGAGTGACAATGGAAGTGAATCTTAAGTAACTCTTTTAAAACACTTGTTCAAGCAAGGGGTATAATTCATGAGACCACATGTCCTTATACACCCCAGCAAAATGGGGTTGTAGAGCGTAAACATAGGACCATTATGCAAGTTACCCGGAGTCTAATGTTGCAATCGAATGTTCCCACTAAATATTGGGGTGAGTGTGTTAAAGCTACCACATACTTGATAAATAGGTTACCTTCTAAGATTCTTGATTACCAAACTCCATTTGAGAGGATTTATGGGCGAAAACCAGATTTGTATCATATAAAAATATTTTGTTCTCTTGCATATGCCACAGATCTAAAAGTTCATGATAAGCTACAACCATGTGCTATTCCTTGTGTCTTTCTAGGTTATCCCGACAATCAAAAAGGATATTTGTTATTAAATTTGAAATCTGATTTGTTGATTGTTAGCCGTCATGTTAGCTTTTCAGAACAGGATTTTCCATTCAAGGACAATAACTCATAACAACAAGCAGTGGTGGATCAGACCTTGAAGGAGATGTTTTGGTTTGATCCAGAAAGCCCCTGACACAATCTGACTTAATACAGGATGAGTATAATGATTCACAAGGACGGGATAATCAAGCAACTGATCATGATGTACCTGATCAGTTGGTTGATCGTCCAAACACTCTAGATTATACACATCCTTTAAGAGATAGGAGACCACCTATTTGGTCTAATGATTATGTGTGTTCACTTTTGATTTCTGGACAAGAATCAGCACATGTAACAAAATGCTCCTATCCAATAAGTCAATTTGTTTCTTATGATTCTATTTCTGTTAATCATTTGGCTTTTTTGTCATCCATTGACATAGTGACTGAAACTCATAGCTACCAGCAAGCAGTTGCAAATCCTAAATGGGTTAAGGTTATGAGGGCAGAAATGCAAGCATTGGAGGACAATCATACATGGGAGCTTGTTAAACTACCCAAAGATAAGAGGCCAATTGGTTGTAAGTGGGTATATAAGATTAAATATGATTCTGATGGTAACATTGATAAATATAAGGCTAGGTTAGTAGCAACAAGTTATAGCCAACAAGAGGGTATAGACTATCATGAGACTTTTTCACCTGTTATAAAAATGTTTACTGTTAAGTTAGTACTGAAACTGGCAGCAATGCATTCATGGAATCTTTATCAAATGGATGTATACAATGCCTTTTTGCAGGGTGACCTCCAAGAAGAGGTATATATAAGATTACCTCAAGGGTTTGAAGGTAAGGGGGAGCATGTAGTGTGTAAGCTTAAGAAGTCTCTTTATGGACTTAAACAAGCCTCCCGCCAATGGAACCAAAAATTATCTCAAGCTCTCATTAAGGGTGGTTTTGTACAAAGTAAGAGTGATTACTCATTGTTTACTATGGAATGGAAAGATAATATGGTTGTCTTAGTGTATGTTGATGATTTACTTATTACAAGGGGTTCTGAGGATGGTATTAGCTATGCTAAAAGATTATTGCATGATAGTTTCAAAATTAAGGATTTAGGACACATGAAATATTTTCTTGGCATAGAGATATCTAAATCTGAAAAAGGTGTGGTGCTGTCACAAAGAAAGTTTGTTTTAGACTTATTATCTAAATTAGGAATGAGTGGGTGTAAGCCACTGACTATCCCAATGGCACAAAGTTTGAAATTGATGCCTTTCCGAGAAGGGAAAGATAATGATCAATGTCTATATAGCAATCCAGGACGCTATCGACGGTTGATTGGTAAATTTATTTATCTAACAATGACACGACCTGATATTTGCTTCTGTGTGCAGACTTTGAGCCAGTTCATATGGCAGCAGCTAGAAATGTGCTTAGATATCTGAAGGGTACAGTTGGCCTAGGTATTAAATTGAGTTCTGATGGAAGTCCTGATTTGGAATGTTTTTGTGATGCAAATTGGACATCTTGTGGAATTACAAGGCGATCAGTTTCTGGATACCTACTTAAGTTTGCAGGTTCTTTAGTGATGTGGAAAACAAAGAAGCAAACCAAGGTATCCAAATCATCTGCAGAAGCTGAGTATAGGGTTCTCAGTATGGCCACATCCGAGATAGTGTGGGCACTCAGCTTGGTTAAGGACTTGCGGATTGCACAGGCCAGACCAATACCGATTTATTGTGATAGCATGCAGCTATACATATTGTTGCAAATCCAGTGTTCCATGAACGAACCAAGCACATTGAAGTGGATTGTCATTTCATTCGTGACAAATGGCGTGAGAAAGTCATAGACCTTGAGCATGTTCACTCACATGAGCAAGCTAAGAAGTTGATCTGTTAACAAAATCAGTGTCTAGAGATGTACAACGCAAGTTATTGAGCAAGTTAGGGACTTTAAACATATTTGAGCCCCAAACTTGAATGGGAGTGTTAGAATATAAATGTTGTTGTATATAATAACCATTGTTTTTTGTATTGTATAATTGATAAAGTTGCTGACTGGACAAGTTAGTTAGTTATTAGTTTAGGCAATGCTGGACATATAAATATAGTTGTACAGAGTATATCAAAATTGATGGTGTATTATTCTCTTTTGATTAATAAAAATTGTTGATTCATTTTCTCCTGGCTGTAAACCTTTTCATTGAAGGTCAACAGGTTCACCTAGTCAACAAAATACAAATAAATTCTCACCCTTTAGCCGATCGTCCCTCCCCCTCTTTATTTCACCTTTCCATCTAGTGTGTAGGTCATAATGTTGAACCCTATCTAATAGAAACACAACAAGTTGTTAGGTAACTCATTTTAAAAAATTTGAATTTATTTGTTTTTAAGAAAAATATTGATTGATCATTTTGTTTTAGTTTCAGTTTTTTTTTTTTCAAATTAAGATGTTTATTTTTCTTTAACACAAATTAAAATGTAATTTTTTTATATTAGTCCTCAACCATCTAATATTAAAATGGTCTAAGTTGTGTTTTTATTGGAGGGTTTATATATATATTTCTCCATTTTGCAACCTTCTAAGTAAATATAATCAAAGTGATGATGTCGCCTTCTATCCTATGTTGTTCTCGTTTGTAATCTATATTCCTAGCCTGTTTCCCACAACGAACATTTTATCCTCTCGATCATAATTAGTTGGTTATCTCCAAATTAAATCATACACCAAATGATATAATTAATTAACGAAACTGACGTGAAATACTCCCATTCAATGTGGCTGCAAGCAGCCTACTTGAAATATGAGAATTAAATAGTTAATTATAATCGATGAAATAGAGCATGACTCTGTACAAGAGAGACAAGAATTTATTTGCAAATCATTCAACTAATACCAATATATTGTACTTTCTATGATTTTTAATATAAAAATATATTTAAAGAGTTAATCTCAATCAATATTTTCTTAATATATCCTTATTGATACTCCCTTAATCATAATCAATGAGAAGAAGGATAGAAGGAATTAAGAAGATGATTAAAGTTTTTAATAAAATAAATGTCATAATAATTAACTTTTTTAATCTAATTAAATTAATTATTTTATATTAATAACCGAAGAAAGTACCAAATTATTGGTGAATCCGGTACTTAATAGAAGTTCCTCAAAAGCTAAAGTAATTAGAACTTTAAAAATTAAAACTAAAGTTATATACGATCTAATCCAATATAATCACAATTACATCAAAATTAAGTAGATTTTCAAAACTTTATATATATAGAATGATCACGTACGTGTAGCGGGGTCCAACAATTAATAACTTAAGTTTTTTCTTTTTCCTTTTTTTTTTCTTGAACGGGTAGGGCTAGAATCTGATCTCCTTACTGTTGCCATCCCATCACTCGTAGTTCAATTTTTCCCCCCTTTGGACGTGTCACACTCTGAAGTGTCCCCTTTAATTCATGAATTTGTCCATAATCTCGATCATTGATGCGTCCAAATATTTGATTATTAATAATGCAATGTATTTGCCCTTTCATCATCGATCCCACCATTTCAATTTGTCGTTGGGTAATTCAGATGTCACCATCACTGCTACACACACACACACACACAAGGATCATATCTAAGTAGACTTTTAGATATTAAAATTGTGTGATTTTGAGTCCCATCTTAATTACTACCAAGACACATCTTCGGCATTTTGTTGTAATCTGTCATCTACACGTCCTTGCCGTCCATGTCACGTCATACTGATCGATGAGTCATTATTGATGACCTAAAATTTGAAAGGTCAAATTATTTCATTTGGTACAGAATATCAAAAGATAAAAGATAAAAATATTCGATAATTTAAACTAAAAATTTACATATCCATATTTGAATTCAGCATATATAGGAGAAGAAGCAGCAAGAGTCTATATTATTTCAATATCTGTTTTGTTTAAACCAATATTATAGATTGTACACAACCATAACACAATGTTTCATTCATTCATATGAATTTCAAACAGATACACTACCACAGAGGAAGGACTTAGCATCTATTCTAAAAAGAAAAAAAATTAAAAAAATAGGCAATGACATTTTTACAAGTTTTTACTAAAATTTTGATGTATTTGGTGTCCTTTTTCCCCCTCCTAAAAGGTGATGCTTAAAGTGTTAGTTCTCAAGTGAGTTTTGATGATAACTAAGCACTTGTTAATTGTTGGTTTATCAAGAACTAGAGTTCTGGTCTTTAAAAATCAAGTTTCAGAAAAGTCTAACATTGAGAACTCGAGTTCCTGGTCATAGAACTAGAGTTCTCGCCTTCTGACAGAAGAGTTCTCAATCAGTCAAATTGAGAACTCGAGTTCTTGGTAGTAGAACTCGAGTTCGTGGCCTTTGCAACTTTCAAATTCTTCTAAAATCAGAAACGGTTATAAGAACTAGAGTTCTCGGGTAATGAACTAGAGTTCTTGTTTGAAAACTCAAGTTCTTCCTTTTATCATATCAGTGTGTCGAACAAAGTCCTCAAGAACTAGAGTTCTTGGTATAAGAACTCGAGTTCGCGAAATGCGTCTCACCCAAATTCTTCAAACAAAAAAGGGGACTTTGAGAACTAGAGTTTATTAGTCAAGAACTAGAGTTCTTCTTTATGGAAAATTCAAGAACTAGAGTTCTTGGTATAAGAACTCGAGTTCGCGAAAGTTTGTCTCACTAAAAATTCTTTAAAACCGAAAAAGGATCATAAGAACTAGAGTTCTTAATCAATAACTAGAGTTCTTGATAATGAACTAGAGTTCTTCTTTTTGGAAAACAACTGAGTCTCTTTCGAAAGCACAAGAACTGGAGTTCTTAACCAAGAACTAGAGTTCTTGAGAAAGAACTAAAGTTCTTCACTTTGGAAAACAATTGGATTCCTTTCGAAAGAATAAGAACTAGAGTTCTCATTAAAGAACTAGAGTTCATGACTAGAGTTCCTTATTAAAAACTCGAGTTCCTTATTAAAAACTCGAGTTCCTTCATAACTCAGTCTGTGCGCAAAACATAGAACTAGAGTTCTTTACCTAAGAACTAGAGTTTTTGCGAGCAGAATTCACAAATCACTTCCAATAACTTTCAAAATGATCTGAACTTAAGCCAATACTTCCCACAACGATTAATAATCATTTATAAAACATTTTTAACTTGTTTGCTAGTGATTTTAGGATTCAAAATGAAGCATTGATTGAAAAGCGGATTAAAGCAAATGCTCACGTCACAAGCATTTATTGTGCAGCAGATAAACAGAGCAACATTCGGAATTAACGCTGCAGCAAAACAAAAACATTCTTCGAGACATTCTTATTCCAGCTTTCAAGTACAAACAACGGCCTATCATATTTAATGAAAGAAGCAGATTCATTTAATGAAGATTCAACGGTCGATTTTGGTTAACGAGAAACTTGAGCCTAACGGAAATTTAAACAAGTGACAACGGTCATCTTCTAGTTCCTCCCAACAGCATTAATGACGAAGGATATAAAAGCCCAAGCATTTAATATCGCCACCTACCGAATTTCTGCGCATTTACTTTAATTTATTACTCTTGTTAGTTTCATTCATTTTCAAATATCTTCGGATATATTCTGTACTTCAGTGATCATTAACTACTCGCTCTTGAGGAGTTGTAAACACTTTCATTATTTTTGTTTAAGACTTAAGGTTGTGGAATTTTAAGTTGTGGGTGTACGATTACAAGTAGTAAGTGGGAGTGAGTCCGTGAGTGCAAGGATCATCCCTAAATTGTATTTATAATCTTTGGAAAGTCAGTGGAAATCCCAAGGAGTTCTTGGGGACTGGATGTAGGTCAGGATCAGACCAAACTAGGATAAATTGCTTCATGTCTTTTTCTCTTAAATTTCTGCTATTTAGTTATAATTCGCAAAAATCTTAATTAAGCGAATAAATTTTTAAATCACCTATTCACCCCCTCTAGGTGATATTCCATCTTCATAAAGCTTTGTCAACAAAGCTTTAGGGCGTCCTATTTTTAAAGAATGACGTCTAAAGTAATATTAAAAACTTCAGTTTTGACAACTTCCTCCTCCATTTGGAAGCTCTTCGTTTCCATCACAAATTGTCGTCGTCCTTTGTCACTCATCAGCGTTCGCCATTACTATTGCTCCTCCTTTGTGGCTTTTCATCCATGGCAGCTCCTCCTTGTGTCGTCATTTGGTCCGTCACTCCTCCCTCCTCTCTCCCTCTGTCGTTGGTCAGCTGTCACTCCTCCCTCCTCTCTCCCACCATCGATTGTCACTTCTCCCTCCTCAATGGTAGAACCTTGATTTGTGGCATTTTTTTAAGAAAAAGATGCAATGCTTTGCATATGTTGGTATTGATTTTAATGTTCTATTTTTTGTTGTTGATGATATTAGGGTTGAGTAGATAAAAGAAATTTTAAGCTTCCAAATTTAAAGTTGAGGTAATTATATTTACATTTTTTTTTGTAGTTGTTGGTGATGGCTTGTATTGATCTTGAGATTTTGTAATTTTGGTATGTAGGAAATATAAGAGTCATGATCTAGAGTTGAATTTAAAGCATGATTTAAAAATTAATAAAGGTTATATAGTTGATTTAAAGTTGAAATATACTTTCTAATGACATAATATGCTTGTAATATATGGTTAGTATGTTTAAGTGTATTGAATTAAACAACTTTGTAAACTTGTATGAATGTAGATGCTTAGAAGTTCATGATTTATAATTTATAAATTAGACAAATTAGCTATATTTTTTATATTTTGTAAAAAAAGGATGTCCTAAGGCACTTACGACATCCCTTTTGAAAAAAAAGGGACGCCAAGTTTCTTACTTATGACGTTTGTCTCAAAAAGGGATGCCCTTTTTAACTAACGTTATTATCAAGTTTTATTACATCGCTTATATAGACATCCTCTTAAGAAGGAAGGTAGAAAAAACCTAAAAATAAACATTAAAAATTGTGCTTTCTGTAATCAGTGGTGGGGCCAGAAATTTTTTTTAGCCCGGGCCAAAAAACAAACATATCAAACTACTCTTTTTGGTTCTTTTTATAAGATAGCAACTAACAAGTGTATTTGGTTTTTTTCATAAGATATTTGCTTATTTCCAAAAGGTATTAGATATTTGTTTCATGTATACCCATAATTAAAAAATGGCAGTGAGTGAGAGTAAATAATATGATATTAGAGTTTAGGGTGATTAGTATGAATAATATTAAAAATTACTTAAATTTTAGGACAGATTTAATAACTTTAACTACTTTATTAGTTTGTGAGAATTGTTAGTAAGTGCCTTATAATAAGGATTAGAGGGAGTATTTACTAAATAATATTACATAACATTGAAAATAAAGATAAATAATAACTGAAAATTATAAATAAAAAAAAAATATAAAATGATACTAATATTTTCGGTAATTATCTTAAACAAAAATTTTACTTTTCTCTCATAGCCCAATGAGTGATGAATCAAATATTATCCTTATAGAGAAGATAAAAAATTAGCTGGGGCCAAATTATTGGCCAAATAAAATATCATATAGTAAATATATAGATATATTAACAAATTTTAGAAGATCAATTCAGGCCAGCTGGGGCCAAGGCCCCAGCTAGCCAACATGTAAATCCGTCACTGTCTGTAATAGTAATATTTTAGTTGACACACACACACACAACTCTAATCCTATTTATAAGTCCACTTTGACTAAAAAAAATTAGTTATATTTACAAGTCTACTTTCATATGTTAATAAATGAGATTGTGACAATTTTATCCATATTAATCATACTTATGAATTTTTTTTTAGTCAAATATACCCATAAAGATAGAGAGAGAAAAAAGAGTTGAAAAATAGCCAATCATAGATGAGGATAAAGTTGAAAATTTACCCTCATAATCTTTGAGTTAATCATCTCTTTTTGATATGTGAGATTTAGCCAAAATGAACTTATAAATAAAACCAGAGTAATATATAATAGACTTTTATTACCTGTAATGATAAACCTCAGGTTGTTACCAAATCCATGCTCTTTTTTTGGTCAAAGAATCCATGCTCAATACTATACACACTTCAAACTTATTTGTGCGGTAACTTTCGACTTATTAAAAAAGTGAATGAATATATGCATATGCATTGTGTATGGGTTAAAGTCTTGAACTTGTTCGGGGAAGCCAGGCGAGCTGAGGCCAGGATTATGATGACCGACGGTATAGAAAGCAGAGGAGATATCGTTTTCAAAGGTTGTCAAACTCACATGTTGTCGCTGTCAGAGGGATCAATCCATGCGCATACATATATGATTCTTTTCTAGGAAGTTGGATAGTTTTGCATGCATTGCCCCCTCTTCTTTTGTGGACCATCGTTCATTAATTTGCGAGCCCGATGAAAGCGATTGCATTAATTCTCGTATCAGACCATCAATCTTACTGTATTAGTTAGAACCCAAAAAACAAAAAAAAAGAGTTAAATAGAACAAAAACTTTAAAGAGAGATTCATGAGGAAAAAAATAATTTGGTACTTGTCGATGTAAATGAGAGAAAAAAAAAGGCAAGAATACATCGTTTATGAAGAATGGTTTAGATGATGAGATCTTACGCATACAATATTATGATTTCTTAATATAAGAATTAGTTGATAGTAAAATTTAGTTTAAAATATAATATCCCAATCTATATTATTTTTTATATTTATTATTTCTTCCTAAACTAATTTATTCTTATAAACCTATATATAATCAAATATATGTTAGATAAATATATTTTAAGAAAATTATATCACATTTATTCAAATTAGTTAATGTATTTTGTTTTCTTAATTTATCTAAATTGGTAAAGTATTTTTATATTAAAGACAGAAGGATGAGTGACTTTTGCAATAAATATATGAAAACCTCATCTATGAATAATTTATAAACATATTTTGGTAAGTATGTATACATACATACACTTTTTTAAATTATAGCTGCGTTTGAGTTTTGAAAAGGTCTTTGCAAATAGTCCTTCTCAGAGCCATCATCATTCACCCTCCAATTCTGATAGATATATCCAACTAAAAAACCTGCTAACATTAAAAAAAAAAAAAAAAATCAATACATTCATATATAGTAATACTCCATGAGGCAATTTGTACCGCTCAATTGGAAATTAAAATAGGCTAGCTTGCTAGTATCTGATATTTATCAGAGTCAAATATATGTCACCAGATGCATATATAGATTACATATTACAATCCCACTATACAATTGCGAGGAAGATTAAAATCCCAAATAACAGTGACAAAGATACTATACTCCTCCCTCCATTCCATATTATAAGAAACATCTGAAAATTATATAAAAAAAAAACATTTAGAGAATGTGTTATTTATTTATTTTTTATCTTCTCTTTTTGTCCTTATTTAATTACCCTTATTCAATGTCAATATAATAAATTTTCCCAACCCCAAAGACCTATTACTTTTATATATTATATTTATTTTCTTATTCTCTGTTCTACAATGGTTTTTATTATAATAATTTTCTTTCTCTCTGTCTCCTTATAAATAAGGATTATAATTTTGACACATTTGTTATTTTTATCCACTTCAAGTCGCTAGATTCGACCAAACATTCGAGTGGGAGCATTTTGGAAGAGTTTCTAGTGAAAAGAATCATATAATTTATATTTGGGAAAATTACACTATAGTTTTAAAGAATAGAAAAAGGGTATAAAAAAATCCTGAAATTCTAATATCAAAAAAATCTAATTGGTAAAATGGTATTTCTTGTTATTAAAATTTCTATAATTACTATTAAAAAAATCTCTAAGGATTTTTTTTTTTTTCATTTTCTTGGCATTATAGTGTAATTTTTCTTTTATATTTGTTTCCTAATTATTTAGCAACCTTTTTTTTACCACCAACTCTTGATGTGAAATTTACAGTACAGATCAGGACGACTATGATTAAAAAAGAAAAGGGAAAATCCTCCCCAAGGGGCAATTAAGCAAAAAAATTTAAAAAAATGCCCAACAATTTTTACATGTCACAAAGGGCCTTTTCTGATATTATTTCATAAAAACGTAGTTGTTAACGGGTACTGATTTTGTTGTTAACGGAATTGTTGTTAATGGATGATAATTTTGTTATTAATAGAATACTGATATTGTTGTTAAAGTTTTCAAAATAATACCAGAAGATATGTGAAAGTTGTTAGAGTCTTTTTAAAAAATTTTTACTAAATTGGGCCTTAGGAAAGATTTTCCCAAAAGAAAAAGCCTGCAACTACGCTTTCACCATTTATTTCTCATTCGTAGTTTCATTTTCACATTTATGCAGACACACACACACATATCACACGTACGATATGTCATCAAGTACAAGATATTAATGTGGAGGCCACGTTGGATTGAAATAACCTTCCTCTCCCATCTTCTCCATCATCTCTTGGACTTCCCAAGTACTCGTATTGATCCTCTGCAACACGCAAAAAGTTTCATTAACCTCATCAATAACTTTAGAGATCAATTAATTACCTGAAATTTAGCTATGATTATAATAGTATGGATACCTGGAAGGTTTCGGGGACGTTATTGATGAACTCAGAAGTGTGAAAATCATAATGCATGGTTGCTGCTGTAAGCTTCATCGAAAGAAACTGAGAATGAAGGCAAATTAAAATCTTTTAGTTCAATATGTTAGGATCAAATCCTCTTCTCTACCTTATAGTAAGAGAGACCATATTCTGATATATATATATATATATATATATATTCTCACCTCAATCTGTTGTTGCAGAGATTGAATATAATCTATGATCACATCTAACATTACTGCCATACCCATCGTCTGCAAGCTCTCAAGAATATAATAGCATGATCCAGTTATTACTTCGTATAAAGAATACTAAGATTCTTTCTTTCTCTATATGTGTGTGTACCTTGTAGCACCCTGGAACTAGTTCTTGCAAACATCGCAGCTTCTCGTTGATTTTCTCTCTTCTCACCTATTAAAAGGCAACAGCAAAAATAAAAGAAAATAATATTTTTTTTAATTAATTTCTGGAATAGATAGATTCCTTTGATTGAATATTTGAAGGCTTACCCTTTCAGCTAAACTGTGGCTATCAGATGCTTGACCTCTTTTGGCTCTTACATGGATGACGTCCTTTGTTTTCTCTTCTTCAACTTCAAGGCTTACCTGCAGGCTCCGCAGAAATATGGGAACAAATTATTTGGAGAAAAACATAAACATGAGAAACAAATAACATCAGAAAGTAGATGACACACACACATAACTCTTCTTAACCTTGTTGTTTTCATCAGCAGAAGAAGGTATAGAAGAATCCAGAAAGGTTTGTGAATGTTGATGAACATAGTAATTAGGAGAGACTGAAGAGTGAAGAGGCTGTGGATTAATATTGTTGGTGTGGAGGAGAGGGAGATTAAGGTTTTGATCTGAGGAGAAATCATTATTGAAGAAAGCCATGAATTCTTGAATATTGGACGAGGATTTTTTCTGCTTTTTGCTCATCATGACCCTTCTTCACTTGTACAACATGAATATCCCCACAAAAGCAATCTAATTTGGTGACATATAAAGACACAAAGGATGGTCTTCATAATTAAAAGCACCCCTCCTTTTCATTCACCTTTTTTTTTAATTAATATAACTTACATTTCATAAGTATGTAAGAGATCATTTTTTTTATCTGAAAAATATGAATATATATATATATATATATATATCTATATATATCTATATATATATATCTATATATGTGTGTGTCTGTTAGTTTATGTATCATCTCAAAGTGGGCCTACATGAAAACATGATTCAAGATTACTAGATTCGTATATACCTTTTGCCTTTGAAATGACACTGCTAATTACGAAGAGGTTATTGAAAACTATTACCTCTCATTTTAAATATAAAATAAAGTTTGTAATACAAGTTGTTCTAAAAATTTTATCTTATATTTAAAACTGGATGAAATGTATATTAGTGTGTATGTACGATGTACTTATCCGTATGGTTGGGCCTCACACCTGAGTACATGACCTACAAAGATAGGTTCGTTATCATATTTATATCTCTATTTCTTCTCTATTGGATAAGAGGATGAGGATTCACTCTTCAAAAAAATGAATTTATTCATAAAGTTCCGTATTTAAAATTGATGAGTGTATCCCTATTATTTTATAAGAAATCTGCACCTCCCAACTTGAAAGATGGTACTCCCTTCTTACTTTTAATTAAACATCTTTAAGAAATTTTTGGGGATTTTATTTATAAGATGTTTTGTAAAATCTAGACAATAATTATTTTTTTTTTCAAAAAAAGATCTTCAGAAAGGGTGCTTTAAATTTTAATTAAGAGATAAAAGCGCTTATATAATGAAGTGTATTTATCGAAAGATAAAATTTTGAAGATTTCAATTAATTTTCTTGATTTATAGAAAGCAGATAGATTTGTCTTATAAAATATAACTGAGAATATAATTTCACAAATGATAGAAATTTAAGCAAGGATGTTGTAGACTGCTTCTTGTTTCAACAAACTTAGATTTTTTTTTTTTTGAAAATAAACAAATCTCCCTCTTTCAACTTTCAAGTAAAAGAAAATAGCCTCATGTATGCCCACACCCCATAAAAGGTTAGTGAAAATATATATTTTAAGAATATGAATCTTAAAAAAAATGAAGTTGAAGGATCTTAGGTTATTCAAGATTATCTTCTAAGAAAATTCTATTATAGTTTTTGTATTTACACGTTTTCAAAAGTTAATATGTGCGGTAAAAGGGTAGTAATAATTTTGATTATTAAAATAAAAATATATATTTTGTAAACGTTTATAACCTAAATTTCTCTAAAATATGAATACATGGCATAATTTTTACTAAAGATTACTTGAAGGATTATAAATATAAATTCTTACAAATTTCTTAGTTTTGGGATGATAGGGATATTGCTCATTTATTCTCCCAAGGGATGGAGAACCAGAAAATTAGGAAGAATATCTTTCCAAGTTTCCCCACTTGCTTACAATTTTGTTATTATTTTTGGTCTTAAATATATGATATAGTTGACTTTTTTGTTAGAGAAATTAATAAAACTAAATAAATTACTTAATCATATCGTGTATCCTTGAATTATATATATTATTTTATAAGTTAGGTAAACTAGTTTGAATAAAAAATAACAAAAATAAATATTTTAAAGTAATTTAATTAGCTTCTTTAATCTCTTCAAAAAAGTTCACTTTGTCTTATACTGAAGATTGGAGGGAGTACTTAGGATGACTCTAACTATAGAGTTCATTTTAGGCCATACATAATTAATATTGCTAATTTATCAAATAACAAAACTCTAGGTCCATTTGCTTAGATCTATTAGGTAGTCCAATTCTTTGATCAAATCTTGCCCTGGGGATTTTTCTTAATAATAAAAATTCAGGGGATGAAATTTGAAAATTTTGTTAGGCCATTATTATTAATAAAAATTAGACCATATAAAGATTTGGTTGGAGAATCGAACATAATGATATAAGTAAATGGACCTAAATTTTATCTAATTATTAAATATATTGGTGTAATGACATGAATTTTGAGCGGTTTATCGAAAAATTTAACCTCTAACTTCTATTAATATGCATACTGGAGGAAAAGCAAAGAATGGAATTGTCAAATGTGTGTCTGGGAAAGCTAGTTTTGGATGTACAAATGTGTTTATGGGTGATTTTGACTTTTTGAAGATGTTTGTTATGGCTTCTTCTCAATTGTGTTTTTGGCAAAAAAAAAAAAAAAAAACTTACCTATTAGTCAAAATTTCTTGCTTTTGGCTTTTTCATTAAGAGAGAAAAGTAGCTAATGAAAGAAAAAATCCGGTCCCATTTTTTTTTAATTGAAATACTATTATGGTCATTATTATAAATCTTTATCGATGGAATTTTTTGTCCTAAATATAATTTCACTTAAAAGTTGATAGTCATTATAGTACTCTGATTTAGATCCATGAAAATTTTAATTGGTGAGAATTACTCGATAATGTTTTTATATAAAAAATAATGATAATACTCTAATTTAGATCATTCTCATCAATAAAATTTTTAATGGACTTTTCCCCAATTTTCCTAAAAAAATTAAGTACTTTAGTATTGTAAAATTTTTTCCAAATAATACATTACCTGTTCTTGTTTTTATAAAATTTATACATTTTTCAGTCTTTTACCTTTAAACTTGCTTTTCCATTAATCATCCAAACAAATTTCTGTGTTTCTCTATGATGAATTCTCTTGTATTAAATTTTATTGTTGATGTACTTAGATTTTGTATTGAACATATTTTCATATGTTTTAATGAGATTATGCATTATATGTGATAACAATGGTGTGTAATTGAGTTAATTCATATTGAATGTCCCAATTTTTTTGAAGTTAACATTTTTCACTTTTTTGTAATTTGGATTTTAATTTTTCTTATAATTATCATAAAAACCACTCATATTACTGCCAATCTGTATAAGTTTCAATTTCACTAAAGTTACTTATACTATTATCAATCTAAACATAAATCATATTACATAATCTAACTTTTAACCAATCTGAAGTTATAAGTCAGATTGTAAATAAGTCACTTTTCCAATTTCCAATCGCTGTCTCAAACATAATTGGAAAAGAAGAAATGATGCACCTAATGCCTAAACTTAGGATTTATTGGCTCATCTTTACTTCACAATTTTTCTTTCACAGGGTTAAAAGATTATCATCTTGTGTTGTTTCTTCAAGTTTTTTAGTTCTTCTTGTTGGACTTCGATTAGTCAAGCAAATCAACATTAAGAGGCTCCTCCTAATTGAGGAATTCAATCAAGGAGTTATTGCTAAAATTAATGTTGTTTGGTGGGCAAGAAGGAGAAATAGATGCCTCCACCAGCATTATTTCCCGCCCCACATCAATCTAATGTTGTTGCGCTCTCTCTTCCCATCTTCCCTTTTATTTTTTATTTTCTTCCTTATGTTCTGGTGCACTGCTGTGCAAATCAGGTTAAGCTTTTTTAGTCTAATCTATTGCATGAGATTCACTTACCTGGATACGCTCACTTCCTCTCTTTCTCTTACTATGCTAACACTTCCGTTGTTCTAACTACATGTAAACTTGCGAGACTTGCATACACAAGACATAACAATGCACAATGGGGCAACTAAATGGGTTTCTTTTTTTTATTTTGTCCTTTTTCTTTGTTTGTGTTTTTGCCTGACATCTTAAAGTAAATAAACAGGCAAACATAACACTTGGCATTAATCTGGCAAAACCAATAATGAAAAATGCAATTATCAAAAGCAATCAAGAATATGCACCTTTCTGTCAAGAGAAAGCTGGTGGGTAAAATGCTTAATCCTGAACCATTTACTCATAATCCATTTCTAATCAGATTTACTTGTTCCTTTTCCTTTGTCTTTGATTTTGGTTTTGCCATGAAAAATCAAGAGAAGTTTAATAACATCGCCTAGAGAAATCTGTGGTGTCGATTCGTCCCTCCTTCGGCTAGAATAACCTGAGAGCAATACCATGGTATAACTTCTAGCACAACATAAGAACATAGAATTTGCAGAATGGGATCACGCAAAATAGACAACACGTGTACCAGTTCAGTGAGACCTTTGCTTTGCTTCAGCTATGTGGAACATAAGCTGCAAATATTTCGGTGAAATATTATTAAAGAAAAAGGGAAAATATATCCGTCCTACTGATTGGAAAGCATGGACTGCTTATCAAGTTAAATGCTGAATATACCATACCTTCGTTCCCACGTAAAACGACAGAAGTAAGCCACCAAGAACTGGCAGTCCTGTGAGGTGGAAATTCCAATGAGTTACTGATCCTATATAACAGAATTGAAGTTCAAGGATAAGGATACTGAAGTAGTACCTTCTTTATGAATGAAAGAAGAAAGCAACCAGTTGATGCCTCCAGGTCCAATAACAAAGCCAACCAGATTTGCCACCTTCCAAAACAAAACTTGAGTCTTACTCCAAAAAAGCATAAAAAGAAACTGTTTAAGAGAGATATGGGCTAAAATTTCTAGCATTTTTATTTATCCACAGCTTCCAAGCACACGACATTCCTCCTAGAAAAGCACAAATTTAACATACTTCTGATATAAGTTAATGATGATATTAAATAAGATGTTACACAATATTGATAAACGAATGTTATTCTAGAGACGACATACAGCTAAGATCCCCTGGTTCTCCGTCATTTTGATTATTGATGATGGCAAACAATTTGTTATGGTCCTAGTAGTTCAGAACTAATTTCGATTTGATGGAAATATCAATGAAAAAGCATAATCACAATACAACAAAGTTATATTGCGTTACCTGTTCATGATATTTTCAATTACTTCTGATGCCACTTCTTTTTATACATTATTTGAGAAAAGACATCACATGCACAAGCACACTACCAGATGCAATATAGTTCATAAAGACAGCACATAGCATAAGGAAGAAATATGATATCCATATATGCTATAGCTTCCAGGTTTGATAAGGGACAAACCATGAGACAAGTGATTGTGACAGCACCAGCAACAGCACTGAGCTCACGAAATAAATATTGCCCAAAACCAGTTTCAGCCTGATAATAGTAACCACAATCACCGAAAGTTAGAAAGCAAGGAATTTTGACTTTAAACTAATATTTATTATTTTAAAAAAATGGACATTGCTGAGATGCTTACTTATTCACTGAAAAGAAAAGGCCAGAGGGAGGGACGTTTCAATGACAACACAACTTCAAATAACTATTTGGTAACACCCCATATATCCGTTTAAGAAAATGTTACATTTGGACTTTCACCATTATCCTCTAGACAAATTTTACCCTATCCGCAGCTACTAATAAAATAATGAAAGAAGGTGCATGTTTCATGGCCTTGATCTCCCCAATTGAAGGTTAGTCATAATTTTTGTGTGTATGAGTCAGTGAAGCAAAGTTGTCATCTCTTGTTCTAGATAGAAGTACAGCACCTTTCCTTGAAAAGTAAAACATTTCTTAATAATCATTTAATGAATCAATAAAAGAATAAACATGCCAACCAAGCCCATGATAATAACTTAACATTGATAATAACTCGAATCAATTAAAGATAGAAAGGCACAGAAAGATGTTGCATAACCTGAAATGCCTTTGCTGCTGACTTCATCACCAACTCAGGGATAAAGAATAAACATGTCAGCCAAGCCCATGAAAGAAGCTTCCTAAGGACAATGAGAGTTATCAAACATAAGCTATAAAGTCAAGCAATATCCCTTTCTATCTATGGAATGGATACAACCGACAAACAAGAGAGAGTACCACTCCAAATCATGCCAGATAGCAACAAACGAGAATATGACCCATACATTGAGTAGCTTCTTTTGAGACCCCCCAAGAGGAATGTACATGTACCTGCACTTCCAATCAGTTCAAGCCATCAAGAGGGAGAAGAAGCAGAAAATCAAAGCAAAGGAGTCAGTTGCACCTCACAAGCCACTTGTTAAAGGAAGCATGCCAATTTTTCCAAAAGTCCTCCAAACTGTGGCAATTATTGATACACTTTGGCATATTCTCTGGAACCTCAATGCCATTTATCTACAAGGCATGGTTCCAAAGGTTAATATCTATAAAAAGTTATAGTCAACATTCAAGCCAGATGCTTAAAAGTTACAGCAGGAAACATACCAGCGACCAGAACCGGAAATAGCGCCAGATCAGTAAGAATTTCAGCCACATGAAGTTTAAGACCTGAAACAGATTAATGATAAAGCCCTATGCTTTCCGAGCAAAAAAAGATAAAGCCCTATGCTGACTCCATGATAAAATGAAGACACAGGAAAAATGGACCTCTAATGCTCTAACAGAGCAAGAGTAGGAGAGACATGAGAAACAAATCAACTTCTATCATTTATAAAATTGTTCCCAGTAAGATAATAAGCATTACAGAAAGATCTCGACGACAAGGATCCTAGCTAAGAACATTATCAGCCTGTTTCCTTCTAATCATATTGCATATAAGACATGAGTTGGATGACTTGTTACTTTTCAAAAGTTAGCCTATTAACATACAAGAACATTATTCTTTAAGAGTAAAATTACAGTAGAGGAAAACCTGAACTAAATATATTTTTGGCAATGACACTATATATATTTCTATTTGTTCTATTAGGCTCATATTGGAACTGATAATAATTAAGGGATTTATATCAAATGCTCTAAAACAAAATTTCTACTTTATGATTTAACATTCTTGGCATAATTATGGTGGAAGGGTAATTTTGGAAAATGATTGAAAATACGGACATATTTAATGAGAGTAACTAATTTTAATTATTTTTCCTAATCTTTGTGAAGGTTGTTAAACATCTTTTATAAAAAGGAGTGGAGGTAGCATATTGAACATAATCAAACCTTCAAAAGTCTTCAATCTTAACCAAAACTTGAACTTTTAAACTCAATCTAATACAGCCTAAGACACTGTCATAATGGTGATGAATGTGTGACAATAATGAAAAAACTAATAAACTGCAACACCTAGATAGGGTAATGTCATAAGAGCAGAAGTAATATAATCATTAGGCACAGTTAAGATATTGCCAAATGAGCTTAACATCAACTGAAAATTGTGTTTGACTTTTTCCTCATCAGAATCATCATTACAGGCCCAATGAATCTGTATGTGGTAAATATTATTAAGTTATATGGGGGGTTATGTGAATAAACCTCTCACAAATTGTGTGAATCCAAAAAAAATTTCTCCTTTGATAACGGAAAATGTGTAACTAATTTGTTCCTGCTCTCTATTTTTATATATTCATAATTAACAATCAACCTGTTTCAGAAATTAAGCAACAAGGACAGAGAACCAACACAAAAAGTAAACATCGCTTGACTTGTATGGTGCATGTTCTCATATTATAATCCAAAAGAATAGCTACTTACCCCATATCCAATGATGAATACATCCATAGGAGACAAGTGCTTCCACAAACCACTTATCAATTAAAAGGGGGGAAAAGAATTCAGTATACCCAACAAGCACCATTAAATATGATCCCTTATTTTGCTGAGTTTTGAGGAACTGACCTGATCGCAAAGGCATTATAATAAAATAAATGTGTCATTAACTCCATAAGAAGAAGACTCAATAACCAACGGAAACCATAGCATATCACATTTCTGTTTAAATTACTACTCTGGGGAGCATCTAGCTGCAAGAAAAGAACAAGAATCCTTGATAAAACATATATTTAAACAATCATACAAAACTATTGACAGCAAGTTGAGACAAGTGAAGAACTAAGAACACATCAGGCTATAAATAACCCAGCAATCGGATTGTAGTTTGAAAAACATTTTTGGTAAACATCTATTCCTTGATTTTTAAATGACCAAACAACCAGAACGGTTATATTAAAAAAGTAACTTGGTCACAAACCTGAGAGGCAAAAGCATTGAAGCTAACTATTGGACCTGCAATGTAAAGTGGTGCATATAGCAGATAACAAAGGTATGTGGTATATCTGAACTTGTCACTCTGCAAACTTCTCTCCTGGTATTGTAGCCAAAGTATTGAACAAGGAAGAATAAGATCATTTGTTTAACAGAAGAAATGATTACATAAAAGCAATCCAAAATGAAAGCATAAAGCGGAATTCAGCAACTATTATAAAAATCACTTGTGTCTTGATCAACTAGCAAGCTGATCTAACCTGTAAAATTTGGTAGCAAGGTTTTCCTGATTTACAAATATGGCAACGCTGACAATGCTTCTATAATCCATAAACAAACACATCAGCAAAACTATTTTTTGAGAATCACATCAATACCCAACAGAAAAAGATTTCTGCTGTAAAATCGAAGAGGTACATGCTGGTTATATCTCAAACTATAAAATCCTTTTCCAACTATAAATATATGTAACAAATGCCTCCCAGAATATCAAGACTTTCCAAAGCAACCCCTCTCTCTCCCTTCACTCCTTACAGGGAATTTAATACGTTGCTATCTAAATAATAGGAAAATTTATAGTATAAGCTGCTAAAGAGAATGTATGCCTACAAGATGACACCAAAAGTTACTCTATACTGAAAATTTTACAATAGCATATGCCCTTGATATTTCTAAAAAGCCATCAATACAACCTCAGCAGATAACAGATGTGATTGCAGAAATAACATATATATGTAACATATCCAACCAAATTACTCTGAAGAAACGAAAAAGTACCATGTTCAGAAAGAATCTAATACCTCCTGATCAATACGAGACTCTTGATTTAACCAGTGATAATCCAATCCAAAGCTTATCATACGCAGAACAACTGCCATAAATAACTAACTTAGCAATAAAAATATATATATCAAATAAATATTTTCTTCTTGATCTAATACGTATGTAAATTAGAATGCTAAAATAAGGCTATTCAATTTTTAAATGTTGATATTAGCACAGGTTTCTCTTGCCATGCATGAATGGGAAGTGTGCCATCTGATGTTTGTCTGATTGTATGGAGAATTAAGTTCCAAAAGGAATGTATAAGTTTTCTTCTTCTTTTTTCCTTTTTGGGTTTTGAGCCCCATTTCATACCTAAAAAATGTTATTAGCCTACAAGTGATTATCAAATAATGTAACTTGATACTCTGTTTTAGAGTTAAAAGAGATTTGACTTAAAAAGTTTCAAGTGTATGCTGATAACATAGTAAGTTCCAATTGTCATAATGTGATAGAATAACAATTGAAAGATATATGATAAATTAATAAAGACACATTTATAGAAAGTTCCGAGATAAAGATGCTATATTAACATAAAGAAACAATGAAGAAGACAAATACCAAAGTTGAAGCAAATGTGCCATCTAAAAGTGCCTCTGTAGTTGTCCAAAAATGCCAATTGTTTCCTGGAGTGTAAATGGATTATTTTAAGAAGGAATAACTGATAAATTGCAAACAACATATCAGCATAATATATCTTACTCTCTCACCCAAATGTAGAGAATGAATATCCTTCATAAACACGATTGCAAAGGAGGAAAAATAAGTTATAACTCCAAACTATGAGCGTAAAATACTTCTTCTGAGCAAATATCTGCAGTAACATAAGTTTAGTATACGTGAACAGAGAAGCATTAGTAAATATGGTAAATAAATGTCACAATACAATGCTCAGCTGAAAAGAAATCCACGTTATTCATTTGAGAACACCAAAAAAGTTAAGATTTCTTCAAGAAGCACTAACTGACTGTTAAGTGTTAGGCTCCTAAAATTGTATCTTCCAGTGCAGTAAGAAGAACAATTACACAAAGAAACTTATACTTTAAATCCAAACAAAAAATCTCACAAAAAAATTCCAAACAACAAAGGAAGGTCACCAATACCTCACAATATCCCACAAGTATTTCCTTATAATTTCTAAATATCGCATGCTACAGAAGATAAAGCAGCCTAAGGAGAAAATCTCCAGTCACGGAAACTATACTTCATATAATATATTACCATGATGAAGTACAAAATTAAACAAAATAATAATACAAGGTTCAGCTAATACTAAAGTAATATTTGTTCATTTGTCCTTTACACGCACCTTTACCAGAAGAAAATTAACTGTGGCTATTGATAGGACAAAAATTATGCTGTAGAGAAAAAAAGACAAAATGTTAAGAGTGAAGAAGGTAAATAATGTCAGTAGTGGGAGAAAGAAAAATAAATGCATGATAATTTAAATAAACCCTACCATGCTCCATGCAGGTATGATAGGTATATCAAAGAAAACAAAAGCCAGATAGCGGACATTCCCCTCACTTTTAAACTAAAGAACGATCTCATCAATTTTGCCAGAAGAGTGAAAAAGCCAAAGACAACAGTAAGAACAGGTATATTTCCTCGAAAGTTCCTCCATTGGGCATCTGAGACATCCTTTATACAAAAAAGAACATTGAGGGTAATTGACAAGCCAAAGAAAATGCCATAAAGCATGGTTTTATGCAACCAACATTTGTGTCAGATGTACAACAAGCATTAAGTAAAAACTAAGAAAAACAAAAACAAAACTTGTCAAGCATGATAAGTTAGAGGCCTGGCAAAGATATCCAACTCTCATTGCCCATTGGTCGGAATAGGAACATGGCAAAGAGAATATGGCAAGGGACATGTTGTTAAACAGGTTTAACACTTATATTGATCCAGTAAGGTTTAAATTACCTTCTCAGAAAACCATGGGATCGACTTGTTCATACACAAATATATTAAAAACCTAATTGTATATTAATGTAATAAAAATCAAGTTCATCCTCTCCATTTTAACTGGTGATGTGAGTTTAGAAGAAGTCAAAATGCAAGTTATGCCAGCAAACCTAAGCTAAGATCAGAAATGGTTACAGATAAAATTATCATAGTAATAGTTTGAAGTCAGTTTTATAATACGTCAGTTTCATATGTTAGTGAGTTTACTACAAGGCAGTTCAGTTATTTATATTCATCTTGGACATTCAGCCAAACAGCTTTATTTTCTCAGATAAGCAAAAAAATATTCCCCTGAACCATTGTTCCCAAGCAACCCCTCTCCCGTCTTCAAATCAAGAACCCAAATTCGTTCTACCTTGCTGGAAAATCAATCTCGCCACATCTAAATGAAAATTGTAGATGAATCAGTTTTTTAAGACCTGAGATATGATAAAAGGCCTGAGCTTCCTCATTCTTACTGGTGAGAAAGAGGGAATCAGGCGTTTAAGCAACTCAAAAATGTTTTCTATAACCAGTCCACAAGGGAAAAAGGTAACATTAGTTTACCAATTATGTCTACTAAGATAAGTATAAGGTAACATAAGGAGAGTGTCAAAATCAGTTCTAACCACTAACATAGCTAAAGATAGATAGAATAACAGTATAGAAATACAAAGACTGAAATAAAGCCAGTAAAGCAGCATCATTTACCAACCTTCTCGGACAAAAAATGATTGAATAAATTAAGCAGTAGATCTTATGCAAAAGCAGCAATGGTTTCAATAGATGACGACAAAAAATTTTAAAGATAACAAGCTACAGACATCATACATTGAGGGGATGAGGTGTGAGCCATCCTGGACGTAACCCATAGATCCGTTTGTAGTAATCTATGACATTAAAAAACCACAGCACATTGCCCACCAATTAAGCAGAAGGTACTATAAAATAAAGTAAAGGGTGGAATAGAGCCAAAACAAAAAACTAACTCATATATGGTCGAAGAGATATACCATTAGAAAGTTGAAGAGACCGGCGGATGATCATGACATAGAAAACAAATGCATAAGCTATAAGAAGGAACAACTCCCTTTGCTTCCACCGTTCAATCATGCTACGCTTATTGCATTTACCATCATTCGATTTTTCCTTGTTCATTTCTGATGTGCCCATTTGCTCCAATTCTCCTATATTAGTTTCCTATGATTAGCACTTAAACAGCACCACCACTTTCATGAGTCCACTGGAATGCGTTTCAAATTTCTTTTTAAGTGAGCAACAAGTCTGGAGTATTACTTCCAACTTCGAAGCAGAAGGAGCTATAACGGCAGATAAGTTGAAGTGATCAAATAAAACCATAAGATTACTTAATTCAGCGAAATAGGTAAAATTTACATCTCGAATAAGCCGAAATCTAGAGGAAGTAGGCAAGTGCACAGGTAGTCCATTATCACACCAAATCCTTAACAGTGCACATCTAAAAAATAAAATTGTATCCATCAGAAAAACCTGAGATAAAGAGAGAGTGAAATCAGCGCCGGATTGCCCAAGCTGCCTGAAACGCCGCCCGCAGGTCGTTCCGTCGGCGAGAAGGTCAGATTTGAGAAGATCGGAAGGACACTGGGCTGATGCCAATTCCTTTAACGCACCGTTTTAGTTTTTTTTTTAAGAAATATTTTCATTGACTCGGGTTAAGGCCCAATGACTGCCCAGCCGCTGCTTCTCTCAACTGGGCCTCTTTTTAATTTTATTTATTTATTTTGCTACTGAAATTTTAGGAAAGAAGTTGGATTTACCCACGATCCAAAGGTAAAGCGAAATCTCATTTCCTCCTAAGTAATATCAATGTTGGGCAAAGAGAGCCTTCTATTACCCTCAGCGTTTACCTAAGCACCCAGTAGTTAGGATGTCTCCCGCAATACATTGACCAATTCTAGGATTGAACCTTCTTTCTTTGATGAGAGTGTCCAACTCCTTTGTCAGTTAAACCCAAAGACAAAATTTAGGTGGAGAAATAATATTTTGACCTTCAGTGGGAGAAACAATTTATACTTTGATTTTATTATTATGTTGGAATGGTCTTTTGCATTTGAAATGTTCCAATTTTTTAAAAGAAATAAAATTTGTAATTACTTGCTTTGCTAAAAATGAAGATTATGTACAACAATAAATTAAGATAGAATTTAAAATTTGGGGATGAAAAAAAGCACTGAGCACTTATTTCATCTTAAGCTCGGAAATCTGGCATCTCAGAAAGTTGAATTCTTCTTATTGATTGTTCAAAAAAAATCTTCTTAGTGACAAGTTTTTCATGAGAGACTACCTGAAAATTACTTAAAAATAAAAGAGAGATAATTAATTGTGATGAGTGTCAAAATGTGTAAAACATTCTTCATATTTTTCGTGATTATGTGATATAAAAGAGTGTCTGGATCCATCTTAAAATGTCTTTTTAAATTCTTTGTGCTCAGGTTTACATGTTTTGCTATAGCAGAATATGTCTAAGAAGATAGGAAATACAAGGTTCAATAGATGGCCATGGATTAAAAAAAAACCTATATATTAGCCTCATGTGCTGGCTACGTTTGCAGAACATATGTAAAGTCACTATATATGGAAGACACTAGAGCTTAAAAGCTTCTGAATTGTGCATGTTTGTTTGGGATCATTTAGGGTCACAAAAGTGCTTATATACGTAAATTAAGATAAAATTCATTTCACATACTTATTTCGTATATTGTAAATCACGATTAAAAAGTTACTTTTAAAGGTTCTAATCACTATTCCAAACGAGCATAAATGAATATAATTATTCTTAAATCTATGTCACTTCAATTGAAGGATTTATACGAGGCTAGGCTAATCAGATTGAGTTAATCAAGACTCAGGACCACAAAGCTTTGCTGCCCCATGTTTGGTTTGATCCATCTCAGTATGGACTTCTTGATAAATCCTTTAGTTAAATTGAACATGTTTAGAACTTAGAAGACTAAAATGCTCAAATTAAAAATAAAAAGTAAGACTATGGGTTGCGATTTTATTTTATTTTTAAAATTTTTAATAGTAGTATGATCATATGTTACAATGTGAGTTTTTGGATTAACCTCAATTCACAATATTTGAGGTATAGGTTCCGGGAAGTAGTTACTTATTGATGATTGACATTTGGACTACAAATTCATGAAATTATAAATATTTTAATTTTCCTATTTTTAATGTAAAATATTTAATTTAGAAGTTGGTTTAAGATCACAATTAAAGAAAATAATATCAAAAAAGTTATCACTGACAAGTTATAAAACTTGTTATAATATCATTTTCTTTAGTTGGGACATAAATGATATTCTCTTTAAAATGCAAGACATATCTATAATTTTTTGTCTAAATTATTCATATTGATACTCACTCAACAATAATTAAATATGATAATGAAATTCTACAGATTAAACAAATATATTAAGGTAAAATTTTATTAATGTTGGATGGATTAGAAAATGAATTGCTTTTGCCACCAAAACGATTGTCTCCTCTCTTGATTGGACTTTCAAACCTTTTATGCCAAACCACTTCATCATTTTTAGGAAGTGACGTTCTCATCACAAGCCTAATAATACCATATCCCATGCCCTCTCTTGCTTTAATTATTGATTCTTTCTTCTCTTCTTTTTCCCTCAACTTTTCTTCATATAATGTAAAGTGACATATGTCAAAATTATTCGTATTCCATAACAATCATTCATGCCCTCAACCCATTCTTCATTATTTATTCACAATAATATATGATGTGATATTAGAATATATCAAAAAAGTCATATAGGTAATAATTAAATAGAGAAAACATTAGGTATATAATGTTAAGGAAAATCTTATCAAACTAGTTCAAGCTATTTTAATAGACAAACAAACATAATATTTACTTATATCTCAAATAACTAATGTGTGACAAAAATTTGTTAATTGTAATTAAATTCATTAACTAATTAAACATAAATAACTATTTTAATTAAGGGGTTAATGTTTCTGTCTTTACTGCAAAAATATTTTTCTGCCTTATTCACATAAAAGTGAGTGGGTCCTACTAATTTTTTTTCCTCTCTTCTTTTTATAATAAGACTCACTCACTTTTATATGAGTGAGACAGAAAAAATATTTCTGCAGCAAAGACATAAACATTAAATCCTGTAGTTAAATATGCATAAATACATAAACTATGTTTTTTTTGGGGAAAAATGCTTCTGCTATTAATTATGCCTCCATTTTTTTTCCCCTCAACTTTGGTTGAGATTTAGTTAATGACTGTGTTTTAAAGTCCATTAGTCTATCTTTCCAATTTATATGTCACAGCTTACCAATACTGAATTGTTAGTTATCAAAAGCTTCCATTTGCTTCTGATAAAAAAAAAAAAAAAAAAAAACAAGCTTCCTTTTGCCGCCAATCTAAGCATAAACCTTTTTATTTAATTTCTATAATCAGATAAATCAATACTTTTCAATTACATAATTTGTTCAGTCAAATACGTTTCTTAGGAAATTAAATTCTGCTTTGAATATCATCGTTAGTCTATCTTCTTGATTATAGATTTAGTGCCCGTTTGGAAACTTTCCAAAACCTAAGTTTTACGTAGTACAAGGTAAATATATGAGAGAAATTTTATCTCAACTTACGTAAAACCTAGATTTTGTTTGATTGCCATTATGCTTTCATGACTTTTCTCTTGTATGTTTATCTCAAGAAAAATAAATAAGTACATATGACTTAAATAGGGAGGGGAGGTTACCTACTTTCTAGGGCATTTGATTTGATTGTAATTTTGATTTTAAGAGAATGTTTGGTAGCCGTGAATAGTGGAGAAGATGTGATGTGCCAAAGACACGAAATGTCTTCATAGAACAATTAATAAATTCTTTTTTAAACAGCATGTGCAAGAAAAATTAGAACACCCTCACAAATTATCCATGGATTGTTTCTAGTTTTTATGAAAAATAAAGCAAGACTACTTTTATAATTGTGGATTTTATTCCCCCAATCCTTTTTATTAATAAGCTATGTTAACTATATTCTTGAGAATAAAGAGGTTAGTTAAAATGGTCCGATGTCTAAGATTCTGACAACTTTTCACAATTACCCTATTTTTTTTTATTTGATAGGAGTATGATTGATGGGGAAAGATTGGAGATGAAAACTTCATTATTAATGGTAAGAAGAAAATGAGACAGTGGCCTTTTTAAAAATGATTCACATTCATTAAAAACTAATGGATGGAACTAACATGCATTGGCCAAAAGGGTTTTTGCCCTTTAAACATCACCTCTTGAGTTTGAACATATGTGAATATTAAGGTTATTATAATCATATTGGTCATTGAATTAGTCGAGATATTGAGTCAAGGGTTAATAAGTCAGGTCGGAGTCAAACTAAAACTAACATGGGGCAAAATAAATGAGAAAGTAAAGATTTTAAAATTATTAATATAAAATTATAAAAAAAATCAATTAAAAAAATACCAAGTTAATGCCTGGATTAGACTGTTTTACCGACCGGTTCAACGGTCTCGTTTGGTTTTAATAACCCGGTGAATACAAAAATTGTCTGTGGGGGAGCTACCCCAACTTGAACCCTAACAATATTTAAATTTAACATAATCATGTAGCCATATAAATTCCTTTTTAGGGAAAATCATTGGGGTCCCAATAAAAAAAAATTAATTCTTAAAAAATTCTCACAACAAGTAAACTGTATATAAAGATAAGTTTCAATTTAGAAAATAACAAAGGTGCTATTTACTAGTTATTAAAATTTTTTAGTAATTACAACATTTTATGACCTCATAATAATTTTCTCTAACTTTTTCAAATAAAACAAAAATTATCAGGGGCGTGAGATGAGACGGCGGATCCAAGATATACATATCAATGTGCTTATTGTTTGAGACTTGTCTTTGATTACACGATATGGTCAAAGTCCCCCATCAATTAAAACATTATGACCAATTCACTCTCTTCCCTTCATTATTTAATAATAATTCACTTTTGCTCTAAATGCATTTTTTTGCCCGTCTTTTGGATGAATATGGGACGATTGTCTCTTTAAAAATATTTCAAAATATTCACTAATACCAAAAAAATACAAAAAAATATTTCAGAATAATGTTAGTACTAAAAAAAAAAAAGAAATCTTAGATTTCTCCCTCCACAAGAATAAGTTTGGACAGCAGCGAAACGCCTTCACTTATGCTGAAGGCTGTTATTCATTTTCCAGAGTCATATCCTGTCCCCACTTCTTGAACAGTAGATAATAAAATTAGGGAAAATTGATTTCAGGGCCCAAGGTAGTAAAATAATTATAAAAAAGGCCCAAGAAACATTCACATGCCTAGGGCATTTTCTGGCATTTTTTCAAAAAAAAGTGTACGGATATAGTTGATAATTGTTACTGATGTAGTTATTAATTGCTACAGATGTAGTTGTTAAAATGTAGTTGTTAATTAGACTGATTTAGTTGTTAACGGGGACTGATATAGTTGTTAAACGCTACTGATATAGTTGCTAACGTTTTTTGAAAAAATGCCAGAAAAGACCCTGGCATGTGAATGTTTCTTGGGCCTTTTTTGTAATTATTTTACTAGCTTGACCCCTGAAACCAATTTTCCCATAAAATTATTAGTTGATTTCATGTCACTAATTAGCCCAATAAAACTTTGACACCTTCAGACTCTAAACACAAGACCCTATTAAAAAAAAAAATGAATGATTTATGGGACCCTGTTCACAAGTGTGTATAATAATCAAAGCTTAGGTACTTGTAGGAGCTACCATGTGGCATGTTGTACAGTAAACTACCACCAAACCCATAATCACTCGAACAAGATTCCGTGGGCATTATATATGAAGCCCCCCCCTCACTGGATCCTCAATTCCAAAATCTCTTCCTCATATAAACTCTTTACATCCCTTGCAGAGTCTCACCTTCTCTTCCATTATTTCGCTTTCTCTCTTCAATCACAGAGCTAAGAAAACTAGTGTTACAGTGTTCTTATCATCACTCAACCATGTCTTCCACAGCTACAAAACCAGAGATTGGGCCTAATGAAGAAGAAGCTGAGCTCAGAAGAGGACCTTGGACTCTGGAAGAAGACAGTTTACTCATACACTGTATCGCTCTTCATGGCGAAGGTCGTTGGAACATGTTAGCCAAAACTGCAGGTACATACATAATACTACCCAGCCCGCTCCTTGACAGAAAATTTCATTTTAGTATAAATTATACTACCAGTGAGATTATTATTTGATCTTTGACATCAGAGAAGATAAGTTCATCTATGTTATGTGTTTTTCTCTTCTGCAAATTCCTGATATTGTGTTGATGAATGGTTTTGTTTAGGATTGAAGAGAACAGGAAAGAGTTGCAGATTGAGGTGGCTCAACTACTTGAAACCAGACATCAAGAGAGGGAATCTAACACCACAAGAGCAAATTTTGATCCTTGAGCTCCATTCCAAATGGGGCAACAGGTAATTATAATCAAATTTTTTAGAATTGATCAACAACATCAAAATTTTGTCTTGTTCATCATGAATAATTAACTAGAATATATGTATACATGGTTTTTGTGGTCATAGGTGGTCAAAAATTGCTCAGCATCTGCCAGGAAGAACAGACAATGAGATCAAGAATTATTGGAGGACAAGAGTTCAGAAACAGGCACGTCAGCTAAATATTGAGTCTGGTAGTGACAGATTCATCGATGCTGTTCGATGTTTCTGGATGCCTAGGTTGTTACAAAAGATGGAACAAAACTCTTCATCTTCATCATCTTCCTCGTCCTCTGTCATCAACATGAACTCTGATAATTCCCTGTCTTCTCCACAAGGAGAATTCACAGATATTGCAGCAAATCACAGAAGCACAAGCACCACCAACTACAACAACAATAATTATAATCTTAATTTCCCAGATCATTGTTCTCTGCATTTACAAGAACCGTCGTCTGAAATATCGGATAACCCGACAAGTACTGCTCTTATTCCTCCAGTGTTGGAGAACCACAACAACAACGTTTGGTTCAATAATCCAGTTCAAGATCATAGTTATGGCATGGAAGGGCTAAACTTGGAGCCATTTTCTTCAAGAACTGAGAGTAATAATTATGGGATTCCCCAGTTTGATTATAATTGTCAGAGTTCAGAAAGTGACCAATGGGTGTCAAGCAGCATGGGAGAATATTCTTTGTGGAACTTGGATGATATGTGACAATGACAAAGAACAGAAAAAGATAAAGAGGGGGAAAAAGCGTCTCAACGTTGTTTTTAATCTTGGGATGCCTACAGGGAAAAAAGAAAACAAGACTTTTATTTTCTGCATAATTAGAGTCAGAGAGACTTAATTAACTGTCTCCCTGATAGGCTTAATTCTCTACTTAATAGATTATTATTCTGCCATAGGTTCTAAGGCTTGACGTTATGAGATATGTTCAGTTTAGCAATTTAGGTGTGATTAATTAGCAGATGACGTGTCTTAATTAGTTAATTGAGAGGGCATTTTATAGGTGCGCTATTTTTCACTTTTATTTGATTTTATTAAAAACTTTAATCCTGATACATGATATATATATCTAGTCTTTCAATTGAGATTTTTTTGCCTTATATTTCTTTATAAAGTTTTGAATTAAAACTCTTGAAATCGTTTGAAGGCCAAAAAGAAAAAACAAAAGACTCTTATTTACCAATTTGTATTACTGCCTCTGCTACGTACATTTTTATTCTGAAAATACAGCACTAAGTATAACAATCTGATGACTTTGATTTGCCAAATTTAGCATAAATAATAGGTGATGACAGTAAATGATAAAGGAAAAAAAAAATCACTGACAAGTTTAAAGGAAACTAGAATCGAAAGATAGAAGAAGAAAGGATCTGTCTCTTATTATATGTATGAACAAAGTACAATTGAAAATATATAGACACAATGCAGTAACTGAGTTCTAATGTACACGTGTGTATAACAAACTAACTGACTTGTACACGTGTTTATAACAACTCAACAGAAACTTAACAATACGCCAGTTGTTGTGCCAGCTATAGTGGAGAGAGATGCCTGTTGTAGTAAAGAGAGCGATGACTTATTGTTTCACTACAGCATATACAAGATATTCCAATATTCCCTATACTACTTGTTTTTGTCCATTGTAACGACATGTAATTGATCACGAAAAGGTAGGAACATTGTTTTGCCTAGTGACTTAGTTAGAATGTCAGCAACTTACTCGTGAGAAGGTACATAACCAATCTTCAATTGTCCTGCTACAACTTTTTCTCAAAGGAAGTGAAGATCAATTTCAACATGCTTGGTTTTGGAGTGGAGAACTGGGTTAGATGTGAGAGCAATTGCTCCAGAGTTGTCGCACCAAACAATGGGTGTTTGAGGGTGAGAAATATGCATTTCCTGAAGTAATTTGACTACCCATACTACATCAGATGAGGCATCAGCTAAGCTTCTATATTCTGCTTCAATGGCTGACCGAGAGACTGCAGGTTGACACTTTGATACCTAGATGACAGGGTTAGTTCCAATGTAAGTGCAGTAGCCACTAACAGATCTTCTGTCTTCTTTATTAGTCATCCAATCAGAGTCTGCAAGGCCTTGGACGTAAATCTGAGACAATGATTAAATGTGTAGCCCATAGTCAACTGTGCCTACTAGATACCGAAGCATTTGTTTGACACCAACCCAGTGTGAGTCTCGAGGATCTTGAAGGATCCTGCTTAATCTGTTAACAGAGAACGAGATTTCTAGTCTAGTGTAACATAAGTATTGAAGTTTTCCAAGCACTCTTCGGTAGAGTTAAGCACTAGAAAGTTGATTGCCATAGGTAGAAAATAGCTGCAGGTTTGTTGCCATTGGTGTAGTACAGGGCTTGGCATTTAGGAACTTGACTTCTTGTAGTAAAGAGAGAATAAACTTGCGTTGAGACATTAGAATACCTGATTTGGTGGGATAAAATTCAATGCCCAAGAAATATGATAATGAACCCAGGTCTTTCAAGGAGAAGAGTTCACTGATTTCTGTAATGAGCTGTTGTATTTCAGAATTGTTGGAGCCTGTGATGACAATGTCATCCACGTATAGGACTAGATAGGCCACATTCTTCTGAGTCTTCCTGATGAATAAACAAGGATCATACTTTGCAACAATGAATCCTAGGGAATGCAGAGCCAAGTGTAGCTTTTGAAACCAGGCTCGTGGGACTTGTTTGAGACCATAGATGGCTTTATTGAGTTTGCAAACCATAGGTCTACCATCAAAAGCAAAACTGAGACGAAAACCTGGTGGGGTTGACATGTAGACTTCGTCTTCAAGATCACTATTCAAAAAGGCATTGTTGAAATCCAATTGCCTTAAGGTCTAGTTAAAGCTGACAGCAAGACTGAGTAGGATGCAAATGGTAGCTGGCTTAACTATAGGACTGAATGTATCACCATAATCAATGCCTGCTACTTGTGAAAATCCTTTGGCCACTAATTTGGATTTTCTCCTAGCCAGAGTGCCATCAGCATTGGTTTTAGTTTTCCAAAGCCACTTGCATCCAATTGGTTGACAGTGACTGGGTAGGGGGATAACAAACCATGTCTAGAATTTTATTAATGCATTATATTCATCCAACATGGCTTGTTTCTAGTGAGGATCAGCAAGTGCTTCATCTATTGTGGTAGGAGGAAGTAAGGAAGTGGATACCGAATACACCTTGGTTTTAGAGATACCAGCCTTGCTTCTGGTTATCATGGGGTGACTGGGTAGTGGAGGATTAGGCAGTGCAGATATATTTTCTGATGTAGAGGAGGGTATATTGTTGGAGAATGGCTGAGGGGTCTGTGGAATTGGTTTTGTGGGTGAGGGAGTTGATATGGTTTGAAGAAAGGGATGAAGGTTTGATTTGGAATGAGGGAAGGCTGACCATGTTGTACATGGTTGAATGGAGGAGGTGGGTGTGGGTGTGGTGTTTGATGGCTGAGTGAGGGAGGCTTTAACTGAATATTGAGACCCGATAGCATGAAATTTTTCTTCATCAAATTTTACATGACGGGATATGTATATTTTTCCTGTGGACATGTCAATGCACTTGTAACCTTGGTGTTGAGAGCTGTAGCCCAGAAATATACAAGACACCGATCTGAACTCCAACTTATAAGCATTATAGGGTCTAGTATATGGGTAACACACACATCCAAAAACCTTCAGGATAGAATATTTAGGTTTGACACCATGAAGTTTTTCACAAGGTGTCATGTGAGAGTCTAATGCCTTTGATGGTAGCCTATTTAGAAGGAAAACAACAGTTGAGAAGGCATCTTTCCAGTAAAAAGTGGACAGTGAAGCTTGAGCTAACAAGGTGAGTCGGGTTTCAACTATTGAATGATGGCGACGCTCTACTGCACCATTCTATCTAGAAGTGTGAGGGCAGGAAAACCTATGCTCTATCCCACAATCAGTTAGATAAGTTTTAAAGGCTAGAAATTCTCCCTCATTGTCTGATTGAACTTGTTGAATTTTTGTCTGATATTTGTTTTCAACATAGAGCTTAAATTCTTTGAACTTTGAGAGTGCATCAGATTTTTTTTCTGTAGGAAATAAATCCAAGTAAATCGTGTGTATGCATCTACAAAGGCAATATAAAAAACTGATCCATATGATTGAATTGGGGCAGGACCCCAAACATCCATGAGTATTAATTGGAAAGGTCTGTGATACACAGTGGAGGATTGAGTGAAGGGAAGCTTATGACTCTTGCCATACTAACATGTAGGACACAGACTTTTATTCAATAAAGCAGTAAATGGAATGTCATTGCATTTGAGTACATTTTTTACTGCATCAAACGAAGGATGTCCCAGACACTGATGCCAAAGTTGGAGAGAATCTGTTGAGACATTGTGAATTTGATGTTGCTTTGTAGGAGTGTGCAGAGTAGTTAATCCATTGAGTGATGCATTCTTGAATGAGACAGGAGTAGATGATGAAGAACTATCAGAAACAATATATGAGACAGCAGATGAAACAACAGAAGGTGAGACCGTATTGGATGTAACTTTCGCCAGTAAAGGATACATGCCATGGCGCTCAATTCCAGACATTAAGTGTTTTCTAGTCCTCGTGTCCTTAATATCACATCGATGAGGAAAAAATTTAATGGAAACATTATTTTCTTGTGTAAATTGAGCAATAGACAAGAGGTTCTTCTTCATATTAGGGACATAAAGTACTTTAGTTAAAGAAAACTGAGATGTATCATTGGTAAGGAAGGTTTTACCAATTGATTGAATGGGAGACAGTTCACCTGTGCCAACCTGAACCTTTCCTGTGCCGCAATGTGCTGGACCAGGAGCAAAGCAGGAGTCATCATGTGTGATGTGTGCGGTTGCACCAGAATCTGGATACCACGTGGGGTCATTGACGGTGTCTGGTGTTACTAGAAAGGCTTGAGCCATAGGATCTGCTGCTGAGTTATCCATCAGAAATGCCTGAGGCATAGGATTTGCGACTGAGTTATTATTAGATGAAGGAGGTACATAAGCCACCGAATTTGCAGCTACAAAACTAGGTGCTGGTGCAATTGTTGGTAACTTAGAAGATGGATTAGGTAACTTTGAAGAAGCATTAGAAACAGAAGAGTCAGCAGGAATTAGATAATATTCAAATGGTGAATAAAACTCAGGGATACCATAACCAGCGTAATTCACTTGAGCATCAGACGGAGGGCCATATGATTGTGGATATTCATACCGATGGTAACATCTATCAGCTAAGTGGCCTGACTTGTGGCATATTTAGCAAATGTATCTCATGTTGTTGAAGCGTCCACGACCTCGTCCATGCATGTTACCTCTTCCACGAGCAAAATTATTGAATCCTCTGGTGCCACGAGCAAGGGAAGGTCCTTGTGTGTTGCAGATGATGTTGAACGAATCTTCATCAGTGAATTCATCAAAGTATGCGCCAGCAGAAGGAGTGTTGGTCATAACTTAATTACCCGCATGAGTGTTGCTGTTTGTAAGGAAGACTTTATGTTTAGACTCTAAATCCAAGAGCATTGTAGTGACAATTTCAAGGCCAAAACGTGGCCGGGAGGCATTGATTACAGCTATGACAGGTTCATAGTCTGCTGTTAAGCCATTCAGTATATGTGAGACATGTGTAGCCTCATCAACCTTCTCACCGAGCATAGCCAAGTGATCGCAGATTGACTTGATGTTGGCTAGATAATTGCGCATTGCTAAATTGCCTTTCCTCTGATTAGTTAACTGATTGAGATAGGATAGGATTTTAGCATCCAATTTGTTAGAAAAGAGTTGGTTCAGTTTCGTCCATATTTGCGCAGCTGATGTTAATCCAACAAGATCAGGAAGAATGTTTGACGCAACTGAGGCCAAAAGCCATGAGGCCAATGCAGAATCGAGAAACTCATGTTCCTCAAAATCAGGATTCGGAACAATGGATCCATTATCTCCTCGGATCGTTGACGGTGGTGGAGTAACAATGCCGTCCAGTAATGTATAGACTCTGTGTTGCTTCACCATAAAATAAACCTGTTGCTTCCATAACAGAAAATTGGTGTTGTTCAGTTTAATGGTTATCTTTTTGTTTGAGAATCCACGATCTCGTGCTAGAATCACCGGAGTTGGCCGAACGACAGAATTTACAGATCCTGACATATCGGACATTTTGTGCTTTAGTAATCAATCCAAAGGAGGAGATCACCAAGCGTATGTTAAGATGTTCAGGTCGCCGGAAGTGGAGTTGACAGTGGTCGTCAGCTCTGATACCATAAAGGAAACCAAAATCGAAAGATAAAAGAAGAAAGGATCTGTATCTTATTATATGTATGAACAGAGTACAATTGAGAATATATAGACGCAATGCAGTAATTGAGTTCTAATGTACACGTGTGTATAACAAACTAATTGACTTGTACACTTGTTTATAACAACTCAACAGAAACTTAACAATAAGCCAGCTGTTGTGCCAGCTGTAATGGAGAGAGATGTCAGCTGTAGTAAAGAGAGCGATGACTTACTGTTTCACTACAGCATATACGAGATATTCCAATAAGGTTTGTATCTAATAAAAAAGAATGCAATGGAAGAGAAACATTACACTTTTTTTAATGAACAAAAACAAAATCTAACAATTTGCGAATTCACCAACATACATGTTCGAGAGACTGTTGAGTACAAAAATTAGTCACATCTTTAATAGGGATTTGAATATCGATTCGCTATGCCGTGAGGGGAGAACTCCTTCAAGTAAATTCAAGCTCCATTGGTTAACAAATTATCAAAGCCTCATCCAAAGAGCACATCCCCTTGAACGCAGCAAAATCAACCCATTTTTCAAGGGGCTAGGGATCTCTAATAATCAGTGCCTATCCCTCATGTTGTAAAATTTATGAAGTTTTGATTTTTATTTTAAAGAAAATAATAAAAAACTAAAAAATTCCCCATTTCATCACAACCTCCTAAAAATTTTAAAAGTTCACTGCACCTCCTTAGATTAAAATGAAATTCAGTTTTGTATGTGAAAAGAGAATGATGCCCTTATTTTATTTTTCAATATGCACTTTCATAATATAAAAAAAGGCATTTACATGATAAATAATGCATTCATGAGATAAGTAAAGACATTTACAAGACAAATAAAAGAATTTAAAATAACCCAAGGAGCTAAAATCATTTTGGCCATTCACAAGATAAATAAATGAATTTATAGGACAAATACCAGTAGTCACAAAATGAATAAGGGAAATCAAAAAATAAAATTAGGACGTCATTATCTTTTCACCCATAATTTAAATTTCATTTTGGTCTAAAGAAATACATTGAAGTTTTAGAAAATTTTGGATTGATTAAAAAAAATTGCTTTCACGAGGGTTGACTGCAATTTTCCCAAGAAACACTTGGGAAGTTAAGGTATTAGAAAGGCTATTAGATGGAGACACATTAGAGGCCCTAAATCTGTCCCCCCCCCCCCACACACACACACACACACAATTGCTTTCACGAGGGTTGACTGCAATTTTCCCAAGAAACACTTGGGAAGTTAAGGTATTATAAAGGTTATTAGATGTAGACACATTAGAGGCCCTAAATCTGTCCCCCCCCCCCCCCCCCACACACACGTGTGCGTAGAGTTTTGGGCTGGCCCTTGAAGGGTCAAGGTTTAAAAGGGTCTTTCGGGGTAAGAAAAACAATTAAAGTTAAATTTAAAAAATAACAGGCTAGGCCCGACCCTTCAAAACCGGAAGCCATTTTTTCAAATTTTAACTATTTTTTTACGTTTTTTTAAAGAAATATAATTAGTACATTACAACAATTAAAATTTAATTTTAAAAAATTAATGTTGTCAACATTAATTAAACAACATGCATCATGCAACAAACAAATACTATCACTATTTCATAATTAAAGGTAAATTATTGTCCACAGTCACTTTGGTGTTGACGGTGTGAGTAGATTTTGGATTGAGACACTAAGTTATCGCAAGGCTGTGAGCTAAAGAAGATGAGACTGTATGAGAAGCAAGATGAATAATGCAATTTTAGGGTTAATGAGAGGCATGGTTAAGGGCAACCAGGCACTATAATAGAGTGGCAGGACAAGTTAGGAAAAAATAAAATCGGTTTAAAGGCTATTTTAAGCCATTGGCCCTATAAGGTTGTCCTTTTTAGACTTGACTTTCTTTGAAGACTTCAATTTAAAAAATCAACACTTGACTTAAAATGGCTTAAACTGGTCAACCTGATTTCTCAACTCTACTCACGCGCACATAAAGATATATTACATGTATAAAAACTTGTAAATATAAACCATCAATTTCAACTTAGAGGTTCATAATTACGTTAATCTTTATTTAAAGAAATACTTACATATTTCAGGAGTACCACATTATCTAAATTCTGTTTAATGAAAATATTACTACTCATATCGCTTTAATTCTGCTTGGCCAGTGACAGATATGAAAAATTCAAATCTTATCTTGTTTTTAAGAAAAATATTAGTTGATCATTATTTTGTTTAAGTTTTTTTTAAAAAAAAAAAAAAGATGATTTTTCGTTAGAACTAGATAAAATTTAAATTTTTTTATTTGAGTCATCAGCTAACTAAAATCAATATCTTCTAAATTGTTATGTTCTTATTATATAGAATTCAGATCACATAACACTTCACGTAGCTTTCCCCTCTTAAAATGGTAGAAGCGATATGCAGTTAGGTGGAGAAGAAGTGATCGAGGGAAAGGGAAGGTGATGTTGAACAGAATGTTGGAAAGGGTTTCACCAACCTCTTTTTCCAACGAAAGAAATAAATCAAAGAATCAAAGAGCACCCAAATAAATTGGTCCACGCATGTGAAGTGAACAGTTACACATCTTTCATATGTTACTGTACATTTTGAGCCCTCTTTGATTCCCAACATTTATTGAGGGGTCAATTCAATTGCCCTTACAACTGTCCTTGTCACTCCCCAATTCAAATTTGAATGCATATCAACCTCAATGTACCCAATTTAGTTCATAACATGAGTAAGCTGTTTTATTTTAAATTATGAAAAAAAATTATTTAATCAAATTACATGTTATTAGATTGTATATTAGTTTATATAATTGATAAATTAGTTTAAATAAAAGTAATAAAAATAAAAATAGTAATTTTTTTAACTGGCTCATATGCTAAAACTGGAGGTAATAATAGTATATATTAACTAAAAAAAACACTTGTAAACCCTAGTGATTTTCTTAAAAAATTGCAGTTAATTTTTTTTAATCTTTTTTGAATGTCTTAATCCTTAATAAAATTAGAAATGCTCCAAAGTTTTTATTACTTATTGTGATTTGATTAAAGTTTTTACTCTTGTTCAAAGTAAATCCCGGTGCTACCCCTTATTAGCTCCATCGAAAAAATAAAATCAAGGATATTATCGTCCAAAATTGGTTTGTCATTTTTAATCATGTTTAAGATAAGCAAACAAATGCGCGAAACGACTCACTCACTAGTCATATAATGAGAATTTGGAGTGGTGGGAGTTTTTGCTTCTTGACATGATTTAATTAATTCCCCACCCCCCCCCCCCCTCTTTTTATCTGAATTAATTTTCCACTCAATATATACATATTCTTTTGAGGAATATGATCAACGATACATGGAAGGAGAAACATGAAGTGACTTTTCCACAATTTTTTTTTTTTTTTTAAGTGAAAAACTGAATAGCATTACTAAATTACAACTAGTACATCTAAAAATCAAAAAGTCTAGCTTCCTTGGTGACCAAATTTTCCACGCATTTTAATTACGTGTAAGAAGGCAATACTAAATGAAAAAGCCTAATCAACTTTAAAAATGAAAGTCATCATGTCCTGAGTATAATAATGAAATTATAAGTGGAGCTTTGAGACAGGACAATATTCATTCAGCAATGATTGACGTGCACGCTAGTTTCATCCATTTATAAATAATGGGAAGATGAGACTACTTTTGATGGAAGAAGGTGATGAGTTTGAATTGGGGCAGCAAAGGCGACTAAGGAACAGTAAAATCCAATCCAAAGAGAAATAAAAAATCATTACCATCAGCTTTTTGCATAATTAGCGGCTGAATTGTAGGAGCGTGCACTTGCATTGCAAGAGCCAGTAAGTAAAAGTAAAGAAGGAAAAGTACTACTACCTCGAATATTTAATAGAAGATTTAATTATTTTTTTAAAATGTTAAAAAAATTGAGTAAATTAATCTATCATAATATATATTGCGTCTTATTTAATTATACATCAATTTATTTATGAAAAATTAGTGTGGTATGAAACGATAAAATAAATATTTTAAAATAATTTATTTAATTTTCTTGACTTAAATAAAGAAAAGTTAATATAATTGGATGTTATATGAAGGGTTTGAGAAAGTATGAAGAACCCAGTGCGATGATCATGACTCTGACACAAAATCTTGATTTGACACGACTGCGAGCTCAATATTTCTATCTAGGGTGACCCTATACTTTAAATTTTAAAGTTGCTATTTTTGTGAACTCTAATAATACACCACACACGCTCTTCCTTCCCAATCATTGAGCACACGTCTTATGTACCTGTCATTGGCTTGTTTAACACAGTGGTGGCAAGATATTGTTGCCTTAGGTTGGAATAAAATTTATCTTATATATTTATTTTATATATTATAAATTACGTTGAAAAAATAATTTTAAATTTACCGCTAATTCAAATAAATACTAATTAGTAGTCGCATTTGGTGGCATTTACAATAACCTGGTCAGTCATATTCCTCATTGGTGTCAGTCTGGACTATATAAAGAGATGGGTACAACATACTACATACTACGATCTTTAACAAGCCAGACTTCTGATTTGGTTTGTATGGTAAGTGCGACGGTTTGGCAATCTCATCTTCCTCCTAGAATTAAGCTGTTGCTATGGAAAATTGTGAGGGATATTTTGCCTACCTATACATTCCTAAAGAACATGCAGCTGTCTTTTGTTGAGGTATGTTATTTCTATGCATCTAATGATGAATCTTTGGAGGATTTATTTCTTTCTTCTCCTTTCCCCCGTGCTTGCTGGTTTAATTTGGCTAATCCTTGGGTCTTAAGATAGATTTCCCTAACTTGAAGCCTTCGATACATTCACTACTACAAAAAATGTCAAAAACGTCCTGAATTAGAGGCAATTAATGTCTTTTTTGAGAAAGATATCTTTTTAGAGGTAGTTATAAAAATAACCTATAAGGCGTCCTTATATATATTAAGGACGCCTTAAAAAAGACGTCCTATTTTAAATACAGGACACCTTTTTTAAGGTGTCCTTAATATAATAAGGCATCCTTACATATATATAAGGACGCCTATATATATAAATTTATCATTAATTACGCTGATTCTTTGTTCTATTATGCTCATTGCTCATCTCTTTCTTTGAATTCAAATCCGTATAAATAAAAACATACAAGTTCTTCTCAGGTTTTACCAATGACTCTAGCTTTAAAACTATAGTCTTCTCAAGTTTTAAGTGAGTTAGGTCATTTATTAAATAAAAAAGGAAAAAGAATTTCATTAAGTCATAAAAATATAGAATAATAATACCTCAGAGGCCATATCAGCAACCAGGGGAGCCACTGTAAGAGAAGTTGTATCACCAAGAGGGGGGTGAATTGGGGATTCTGAAAATTTTTCGCAAATTCGGCTCTTATGGTGATTGATCGAATAACAAACAGTGAGTAGGGAAGAATAGCAATGCATAACAGATTATACTGGTTCAGCCCAACTCCTTAGCCTACGTCCAGTCCTCAGGCACCCTGAGCTTTTCACTAAATCATTTGATTACACACTCTGTAACTCGGAAGCAATTCTCTCTTTAGAACTTGCTCCCCCTTACAAGTTGTAATCAATGATTCCCCAAATCTCCAAGTCCCTCGACTTGAGATAACTCACAATCAAACAAATACAATCAATAATACTCTCTTATAGAGCAGATAAGATGATCATTGAAGCTCTATAGTGTCAACCGACACTCTGTACACGAAGCACTCTAATAAATGAACAAATTTAATGTTCTTTCGTTTTTCAGCTCTGTGTTCTAATAGAGACTTGAATGCAACTCTATTTATACTTAGAGAGACATTAATAGCCGTTGTTGACATTCATTTGACTGTTGGAGAAGTCTCCTATCTGTTGGAGGCAATTTAGTCCTTTCTCTCTCTACACTTCTGCTTGTTTCTTGAGTTGCAGGATAGAGTATGACTTCTATTCGCTTATATCCGTTGGGATTGTCAGTCCTTAATTAAATGGAAGTCTCTTTATCTTTTTTCCACCGTGTAATGCTTGGTAGTTGAGTTTGCAGCAAATTTGGTGGTTTACATTTAATGCTTTTGACAAAACTTTGCTTTATGTGTTAACAACTCTTTTAATCTACTAGTACATCTGTAATTGGGCTGAAATACACTAGCAAACACATTAAACACATCTGGTAATGATGAGAATTAAGAATATAAATCATTTGAATCATTCCACAGACATTACGCAGATTTCACAAATTTAAATTATCAGAAGGCGTGACCAATACTCGAGTTTGTGTACCAATACTCGAGTTTGTCACTATGCACTTAAGCGTGTACTCGAGTTTATGAGTCTATACTCGAGTCTTTTCCTTCCAGAGATGAGACTCATGATTTGAGCTTTGGTGTTCCTGATGAACTTAAGCCAATACTCGAGTATTCAGCCAATACTCGAGTTTTGGACTCTTGATGAATAATTGTCCAAAACATCAAAACCGGAGTTTCCTTTCTATACCGGAGTATTGAAGACTTAGAAACCTTGATAGCTCTCTGTATGGCTCAATACTCGAGTTTCAATCTTCAAACTTGAGTTTTCTCCTGAGTTTTGAAACTCCGAAATTGGTAGTGCAAATGTTAAACTGTGGTTTCCAAAACTGAAGTTTTCAATACTGAGGTTTATAAGTAATTCAATTTTAAAAACATCTTTGCTTGGCCTCAATACTTGAGTATTCCAATGTGATACTCGAATTTTCCTTTAAGAATAAAATATTTGAAAATCTGGAGCCAAGATAGAAAACTGTCTTTTCAAATTCTAAACCTTGATTTCAGAAACTGTAGTTTTCCAAACCAGAGTTTCTGTCTCTTTTGAAAATTATTGAAGAGTCATATGTTGGTTATGATTAGTTTTGATGATGTCTTATATAGATGCCATTAGTAAAGAGCAAAAAAGTTTATATAATATACATTGTCTAATGGCTTCATTTAATGTAGATTTGTTCATGTGGAGAAAGAACAAGAGAAGAGAAGCAAAGATGAATTGATTCATGGAAAATAATCAAGAAGAGAGAAGAAAGAAAGAAGAACATTTGTTCATGTGAAGAAAGAAAGAATCATAGAGAAAGATCAAGAAAAGAGAAGAAAGAAAGAAGAACTTGTTGAATTGATTGAAAAAATCATTATACAAGCTCATAGATTGATTCTTGAATTCTTTACGATTAAATGGAAGTTGTAATGGCTCAATTCGGAGTTAGAACAAGCAAATATCAGTTTTTAGATAAATAAACTCGAGCCTGTCACTTCTAGACTCGAGTCTGGATGATTTCTAGCAATTCTGGCTCTTCTGATACGAGCAAACTCGAGTCTAAACATGTAAACTCAAGCCTGGTATGAACAAACTCGAGACTGTCACTTATAGACTCGAGCCTGGATGTTTTCTAGAGATTCTGGCTCTTCTGGTTCGAGCAAACTCGAGCCTATACTTACAGGCTCGAGCCTGACTGGTTTCCAGCAACCTTGTCCACCTCTGTTTTGCGTTTCAGCTGAGCAACCTCTGGTAATTTGACAATATCTCCTAAACCAGGAATCGGAATGAGGTGAAATCAAATTTAGCTGAAACTAGACATCCAATGCGTCATCTTGACAAAGTTTCACGCCCAAAGAAGATCAGATGAGAGAGCTATGAATTTTTGAAGTTGACCCATCTGTTAACGTCACTAAGCAGACCAAGATTCAGTAATTTGAGGATATCTCACAGTCTACAAATCGAAATGAGCTGAAATCGGTGGCATTTGAAAGAATACTCACAGGGGTTTCCATCGATACTTAATTCAACTAAAACGGAGTTCAGACCAGAGAGATATGGCCTTTGGAAGTTGACTGAAAAATTCAAGATGTCACAAACTCGAGCCTATCACTTATAAACTCGAGTTTAGCTCAGACAAAAAGCTTTTGTGGATTTCCAATTCGAAAAACTCGAGCCTAGAACTAATAGACTCGAGCCTAGCTTACACAGAAAGTTTCTCAAAGCTTTTCAAAACGTTCAAACTCGAGCCTACATTTACAAACTCGAGTTTGTCACTTACAGAGAGCTTTCGAAGATCTTTTCAAGCCAGGAAACTCGAGCATAAAGCTATAAACTCAAGCCTAACAGATCTCGGTTTTCTAAATCGTGACCTCAACTCTCAGATTCAATCCTATGATTCATCTTACACATAATTTGAATTGCGAATTACAATATATCTGTCTGATGAGTTAATTCATGAGTTACAGATTCGATTAACATGTCTCAAGCTTCAAATCTGAATTTCTCGAAGAGACGTGCAACGACACAATAAAATATTCAGGGAAATTAACTTTACAGCTAAGACATCCACCGAACTGCCAAAAGGACCTTATCATCAGACAAGAAGAATATTCAAATATTCATGGCAGACAATCAGACATGGATGAGCAATGGGAGGGAGCTTGCTGTCTTCATTGTGCATCAACGACTCAATTCATCTGAAGTTCAAAATTCTCAGTGCACTCCCAACGGTCATATTCTGGAGATAGCATTTAGATAATCTTCTTCATCTATATAAGAAGCTTAGAATCGAAGATAAAGGTGAGCAAGCACAAAGACGTGAGCCTATACGGTAAAAATGCTAATATTCTAACGTCTACATCATCTACTCTCTATGAATTTCAATGATCTTATAATTTCCTTTAGAGAGTGAGATTATTTGTATTATGCTTCAGTGTTCATCATATTTACTTCTAAGAGAGAAGATTGATTGTTAATAAGTTTATTTGAGATATACTCAAGATTGAGTGATCTTGAGTGGGAAACACATTGTTTTGATTACAGCTTGTAAGGGGAGTGAATCCTAGGGAGAGGATTACTTCAAGTACAGAGTATGTAATCAAGCAAGTGTATTAATTACAGTTTGTAAGAGGGAGTGAATCCTAGGGAGAGGATTACTTCAAGTACAAAACGTGTAATCAAGCTCAAAGTAAATAGTGGATTGAAAATCTCAAGTGAAGCTTGGGGACTGGACGTAGGTTAAGGATTGGACCGAACCAGGATAAATCACAGTTTGCATACTCTCTTCTCTAAACTCTTATATTTCCAGTATACATATTTGAATAACTAATTATTGTCATAGAACTGATTTCAATTAGTTGCGAAAAGTTTTTAAAGTTTATTAAGTTTTATCAAACACTCAATTCACCCCCCCTTTTGGGTGATAGCCAGATCCAACATCATATATGACCGAAACTCAAGTATGCATATCAATACTCGAGTTTTCCTTGATGGAAAACTTGCGAAGCTCTCTGTTAGTTCCAATATGCGAGTATTCATTTGAATACTGCGGTATTGTTCTTAGTCAAGTGCATTGAAGTTTTCTTTGAAATCCCAATACTCGAGTTTTGTCACTGAAACTCGAGTATTGCCTTTTTCAGCAAGTTTATGCTTTCTCAAGCCTAGTCTTAAATCATGGTTTCACAATTGATTGTTATCATTAAAACCCATAGAGAACTAACAGCCACCGTAGCGGCACCGCCCAACCTGCTCATACTCAATACCTGTAATATAATATTCATAATCCCATCAAACCAAATCCCAAAGTGACACGAAAATAATAGTTCTATAAGATGAAGAAATAAATATATAGAATTACAATTGATTAATGGGAATTACTCGTATATATTAAGTCCAGTATGAGAGGAGAGAGAGAATTAATTTTCACCTTAACTTGAAGCTGTAGGAATTTCACATAGTTGATGATCTCATCCAGCATCGAAGCCTTGTCTGTCTGTCATCCCACAAACACAAGGAATATTTGAAAATTGCAACCACTCACAGTCACACATCCATTCCTATTTTTTAAAATAATAATAATAATATTCATTTTTATTTTATTTTCCCTCCATGTATATCAACCTACGTATGTGGCTACAAACAAATTAGAACTTTTACTACAAACAATCTACTTATTCAAACACGGGGGCAAGGAATGTGTAATAATAAAATACTGCAGACCAAAAAAAAAAAATCAATTTTTACCATATCAACAGTGGTTTTTGAAGATGAAATATCACATAGAGGGGGGGGTGAATAGGTGATTTAAAAATCTAACTGCTTAATCAAAATTTTCACAAATTAATGAACTAACTGAGCAAGAGTTTAAAGGAGAAGGAACACGAGAGAATTTATCCTGGTTCAGTCTATCCTGACCTACGTCCAGTCCCCAAGAACACCTTGGGATTTTTCACTATCTTCATAATACAACTACACAACTCGGAATGATCCCTCAGACTCACTCCCCCTTACTACTAGTAATTGTACACCCTTACTTAAGGTTCCACAGCCTTAAGATTTTACAAACGAATGAAAATTGAATGTTTAAGTAACTCTTCACAAGTTGAATAATAAATGACCGCTGAAGTACAAGTTGAGAGTAATGAAACTGATAAGATAATAACTTAGAGTAAATGCGCAGAGTTTCGGTAGTTGGCGATATTGAATGCTTGGGCTTTTATATCCTTCGCCATTAATGCCGTTGGGAGAAATTGGAAGGTGACTGTTGTCACTTGTTTAAATTTCCGTTAGGCTCAAATTCCTCGTTAATCAGAATGGACCATTGAATCTTCAGCTTCTTACATTTAATGTATTGTGCCGTTGGTTGTACTTGAAAGCTGGAATAAGAATGTCTCGTAAGAATGTCTTTGTTCTGCTGCAGCGTTAATTCCATATGTTGCTCTGTTTTTCTACTATTTCTGTTGTGCAATAAATGTGATGACGTGAGCATTCGCTTTATGTTGCTTTTCATTTATTACTTCGTTTTGAATCCTGAAATCACTAGCAAACATGTTGAAAGTGTTTTATAAATGATTATTTATCAATCTGGTAAGTATCAGCTTAAGTTCAAAGCATTTGGAGAGTTCCGGAAATGATTCGCAGTTTTTTTCATATAAGAACTCTAGTTCTTATCACAAGAACTCTAGTTCTGTGTAATGGCCCAGACCCAGTTTCAAAGGAACTCGAGTTCTTAAAGAAGAACTCTACTTTAGAACTCTAGTTCTATATGCAAGAACTCTAGTTCTTGTACTTTCCAAAAAGGTCCGAGCGTTTTTCCTTATGAAGAACTCTAGTTCTTTCTCAAGAACTCTAGTTCTTGAATGAGAACTCTAGTTCTTGATAAAGAACTCTAGTTCTTGTGTTTGCAAAGGAACTTCGTTGTTTTACAAAATGAAGAACTTTAGTTCTTGTTCAAGAACTCTAGTTCTTGAGAAAGAACTCTAGTTCTTATGTTCCTGAAGAATTCTGGACAAAACATAATTTTGCGAACTCGAGTTCTTATGCCAAGAACTCTAGTTCTTGAATGAAGAACTCTAGTTCTTGACCAAAGAACTCTAGTTCTCATGGATTGAAAAATTTTTATATGATGCAAAGGCCGCGAACTTGAGTTCTACTCCCAAGAACTCAAGTTCTCAATTTGACAGATTGAGAGCTTTCTTATCATAAGGCGTGAACTCGAGTTCTACTCCCAAGAACTCGAGTTCTCAACTTATCAGATTGAGAACTTCCTTATCAGAGGCCACAAACTCAAGTTCTACTCCTTAGGGTAGTGGTAACCCTTTTTTATAGTAGTGATTGGTTAATTAATGATATGGATGCAGAACCACAAGGATTCCAACAATGTCACTACCTTTATTCCTATTCAGATGTTAGAATCTTTGTGGTTTGCAAGAAATAAAATTTGTCATGCATGCAGGTGCCCATTTTACACCACAATGAGTGATATGGTTGGTACAAGCAAGACAATTATTTATACATCAATCGTTAGACAACAACCCTTGCCAATATGGAGAATGAAGAATTATGTGGGAGAACTCATCAGACAATGGTCCCATCCTAGAATTGTCGTTGGCAGATTTTCTTTACACTCTCCAAGCTCCTCGTAGAAGGTGAAATACCGCCTCCAATTTTTATTATAAAGCATCAATTAATAGTAGTATATTTAGTTCTTTTTATAAGACATTTGTTTATTTCTAAGAAGTATTAATTATTATTTTTTTCTATATATGTCCATAATTAATAAAGGTAATATGTAAAAGTGTTAATTAATATAATATTAGAGTTTAGTATAATTAGTAAGGATAATATTAGAAATTACTTAAATTATAGGATAACTTTATTGACTCTAACTGTTGTTATTGATTTGTTAAAATTGTTAATTAATTAATACCTTATAATAAATATGAAAAAGAGTATTAATATTCGAATCCTCTTTAACCAGCGTCACTTTCATGATTGGACCATTGCTCCCTCGATAAAATTGGGTACACTACAATTACAACTAATGGCACTTCTCATCGAAAAACTATTACTGAATCTGCGTCCATACCTTGGCAGCTTTCTTATCTTCTGCAGGATGTCTGCTAATTGTTACAAAACTTTGTAATTTATGTTTTTATATAATAATATATGGTTATTTGTTTCATAAAAAAAAAAAAAAAAATTGAGCACGCCTCTTTTATGCTATTTTTGCCTCCCCCCACCCCCCCGGTCTCTAGTCTTGATATCTGTCACCAACCTTACACAACTTCGCCTACTCCACACACTTTTGTGTTTGTTTAGATTAGGGGTGACAATCGTGATCATAATTTATATAATTGCCATTGGTTAAAAGTGTTCTTAGTCAATCATGATTTCTTTTTGGATAATTTTTTTCATAACTGACTTAAACAATCATGATTATGTTAGGATTTCATTCCGTAAAAGTACTTATGGATGTAAAATTACCAAAAAAGGTAAGAATTTAATAAAATCAATTTTATATTAAATATGGAATGAATGAAAATAAATAAAATTAGTAAAATTTATTAGCAATATAACCATATAAGTACGGAAACAAAATGTTTGATCAAAGTTATAAATAACATTTAAATAGGAAAACAAATTGATAAATATGACTCTTGATGAAGAAGCTATGTTGACTCTTGATGATGGATCTGAAACAACTTGATCATCATAATTTCTCTCGAGGATGTTTTCATCTTCCTACCAATTGAATCTAATATATATATCGGTTGCAGTGTGCCTTATAATAAAATTATGGACAGTCATGGTTGCAGCGAGGACTTGAACTTGCATATGAATTTTGTATGGAGGCATGAGGTGTAAAATTGCAAACCTATTCTTCAAACACCAAAAGTTCTTTCAAAAGTACACTTCAAGCTTGAGTAAATAAAGTTGAATCTCTCATTGTCATTTACGAAACCAACTGCGCGCCTAAATTCTGGTAGGTGGTAACGTTCATATTTTTATGAACCAATGTATCCAACTAGTGTAAGGTAACCACCATGGACTAAATATTACTTATCTAATAAAAAATTATAATGTTAGTACACACAGATATGTAAGATAATTGTATCAAACATATCCAAATTGAGATAATAGAAGAAAACAAACCTAAGAGGTGGATGTGGGAAATTCATGCTAGGAGTTATAAGAGCATTATAGAATCTAAAAAGGATATTTAATCTAGAATCTTGGATATATTTATCTATGAACAACACTTGGTTTTTTTTTTTGTGTCAATAACAACACTTGGTTTAACTGTTGGGATTAGTATATTTATTTATTTTTATAATATCAGGGGTCGTTAATCTTAGATCCAGTGATTATAGAATTTTAAAAGGATATATAATCTAGAATCTTAAAATGATATATTTATTTATTTTTCATAGTCCGATGGTTTTATTCCATAAAATATGTACATGATTTATAGGATGTAAGAAAATCTAAGGGTAAAAAATCTCAACTAAGGGACGCAACAAGAAAGAACTTTAATGTATCCTCGGGAATATAGTTAATCATATTAAGTTGATCAAAGTTGGGTATTTCAACTGATAGATTTACAAACTTCTACGTTTAGACAGACTTTTTCATTTTCATTATGGAGTTGTCATTTTTTTCAGACTTTTTACTAACAATACAACTAGGTTTTTTATTATTTTTTTTCACCGTGAATACCATGATACAAGAAAATATCATCTAAGCTACATAGTTAATCATTCCTATATCTTGTGAATAGTATCCTTGTTCTAATAAAAATGTAACACTATAGCCCCCCCCCCCCCCCCCCCCCAAAAAAAAAAATATTGAGATTATAGATAAATACGAGTTCAAAAAGGTCAAAAGAAGTGATTTGGTTGTGATAAATTCAACTCTATGCAATCATCTTACATAACCAATTAAAACATCACGATAGATTCAATTTTTAACTTTTTTTTTTAGCCCTACCAGACATAGAGTGGAGGTACAAACTTCAATAAAAGATAACATACCAGCTTAACAGCCACCACCTTCTGTCCAGTTTGTACGTGAACACCTAACATGAGAAATAAGAGAAGGATTATTAAGTGTTCCTAGAAACAGAACATCTATATATTACGGACCATAATCTCATTGGTAGTATACTTCTTTTTTTTCCAACTAGAAGAATATATACTCCCTCCGATCCTAATTATAAGACAATATTTGAGAGTTAGTTTTGATCATAATTATAGGACAAAATTTAAATTTTTGTCAATTTCTTCCTAAAACACCCCTATTTTATTATCTCAAGTGTATTTAGTTTTTGGTAAGTATATGTATTTAGGTGCATAGAATTTTTCAGCCAATAAAACTCTTAAATTGTTGAATTTTAATTTGTTTATCAATAAGTTAACGTTAATTTACCAATATATGTGTGTGTGTAGACACACATATATAGTTATATATGTATACACACATATATAGACATACACACACATTATATAAATATGTGTGTGTGTGTTTATGTATATACGTGTGTGTCTATATATGTATGTATACATATTCATACACTTATATGTGTGTTTGTATATTTATGTATATGTGTGTGTGGATGTGTGTATACATGTGTGGGTGTGTGGGGGGATGTGGGGGTTTGTATTTTTGTGTAGCTATGTGTGTATATCCGTGGGGGGGTGTCTGTGTGTGTGTGTTTTTTTTTGGGGGGGGGTTGTAGATGTCACACATACATATGTGTGTACATGCACACACAACACATATGTATATATAGCAAAATCATTATTTCAATTAGAAAGTATGGAAAAAAAGATTTTAGGTTGGGAAAGTATGTTAATATCATTGAAAATTTATATAAGGGCATTTTAGGAAAATGAGTGAAATTAACTAATTTAACTCTCCTCTTTAATCTCTCCAAAATTGGTTAAATATGTCTTATAATTAGGACCGGAGGGAGTATTACATATCAATATATATTATATAGAGTGTATCAATATCTATATACACATAAATAATTAAAAATATCTATATATGCATAGATTTTTTTCTCAAAAGAACACCTCTTGTGGATCTGAATCGATCTAGCATTTAAAAATAAGAAAATAAAATAAATAATATGGCATTGGGTCCCTTTAGCAATTTTGACTTGATCTGAATTTGAGAGCCAACACACACCAAGAGGTTTTCAAAATTAATTCCGTGCATATTGGTCGCAGCAAAAAAAAAAAAAAAAAAGATAGAACATGAATTACTCAGTAGCAGAATAAAAAACTAGGGTCAATATATAAATACTATAGAAACTTGGGACAAAATCCTGAAAAAGTAGGATCACACTTCTACTGAAGTCAGAGAACGAAATTCAAGAGTCAATAATGTCTAACCTTTGAGTGGAAGCGAGGATTGATATGGTAGAAGGTAGAAGATGCAGAGGAAAGCACCTATGCAAAAATTTAAAAACTTCGAAATTTTGCATGAGAAATTTTTGTGAAATACCTAGGGCAACAGGGTAGATGAGACAATTTCTCATGACGAGAAGTTGATCGCAATTTGCCAATCTCATAAGCGGCCCCCTGGCCGCTTATGCTAAACGCACAAATGGAGAGAGAAATCAAGATAAATTGGGATTTTTTTTTAAAAAAAAAAACCCAAACAGAATAAACGAGCCATATAAACACTTTTTTGGGCTCAATTAGACTTATTTTCAAGGTTTTGAAACCCGGACCGGTCATCAGACCAGTTAAGGTACTTAGTCAAGGGTTAGTGGGTTAGACCAAAACTAACCGGGGCTAAATTGGTCAAGAATGTAAGATTTTAGGGTTGTTAATATGAAATTCTAAGGAATTTTTTTCTTTTTAAAAAAAAGTGAACTGATTTGACCCTTGAACTAATTCGCCAGTTTTTGGGCCGGCTCGATTGGTTCTATCTGGGTTTGTGAACCCTGCTTATTTTAATTAGCTCAAAACGCTTAAACAAACAGGTACAAACTTCTCACCTAAATCTCATTTCTGGCCATTTTAACTACTTAATCCATTATGTTTTTCATCCCTTAATTAATGCCAATGTAAAACTCTTATTTGAGACTATACATAAAATGATACGGGAAAAAAGAAAAAAAAAAATCAAAGCTATAAATATAGTGGAAAAAACTGGCTATCTACTTTTGCCCTCAAGAGGTTAGTCTTTGCTATTGACGGGTTATAGTAGGTTGTTATCATATAATTTAGAAGTTACGAGTCTAAATCCATAAAATAATTTATTTGTTTGTGGAGAAGTTAGGTTGCGTACATTTCTCTTTCCCCATCAATCCCTCATAAAAACATCATCCATTGGCTTGCCCTTTTTAAAGGTTATATGCATGGTAGTGAAAATCTATCTACCTTTTGCCCTCAAGAGATTAGTCTCTCCTCTAATTGAGATATAAGGTTGCTGGGTCACATGTTCAAATCCTGTTAGTCTCTTTGCTTGCAGATGGTTAGGTTGTGTATATATATTTCGCCTCATACCTCACCTAATGATACTCTCTTACACTAAGGCTTTGTTTGGAAGTTCCATTTTGGAGGAGAAGGAAAGGAAAGGTTTTGGCAATTCCTTCCTTTGTTTGGGAGTTTTAAAAATAAGGGGGGAGGGAATTAGAAATTTTCACAAATCCCCCAAAACCCTCCTTCAAAAAAATAAAGTTCCCCCCAATATGGGGGTTTTAAGAGAGAAAATAAATTAATTATTTTTTTATCCTTATTTAAATAAAACACTCTCGTTATTTCTGATTTCTTTTTTCTTTTCCATTGTTGGAATGCACACGAAAATATTTTTTAGAGAGAGAAAATTTTTTTTTTTGGGAAATATTTTTTAGGGAGAGGACATACTTTTGTAGGGGTAAATTTTTTAGAGAGAGAAAAAAAATTTAGAGGGGAAAATACTTTTTAGAGAGAGAAAATATTTTTATAGTGAAAAATATTTTTAAAGAGAGAAAAAACTTTATAATTAGGACCGGAGGGAGTAATAATTATATTAATTTTTAAATAAAAAAATAAAATAGTAAAAATAATTCATTAATGAATTATTTTTAATAGGAAATATCTTTAATTTTCCTTCCTTCTCCTCTCCTCCAAACTCCCTACATCTCTTTTCTTTCCTTCTCCTCCAAACTCCCAAACAAACCCTAAGTGATCCTAATAAAAAGTTGTATACAGTAACAAAAATCAATCTTTGCTTTTTCCCCTTAAGAGATCCTGGTCCCTGCTATTGGTGGGGTATAACATAAATATGTCTATATATTTTCTCTGCACACCAAAAATGTGTATACATACATGTGTTTGTACATGTGTACTGAAGAAAGAGAAGGAGAGAATATATATAAGGGAGGCTTGGTTTCTCTGGTTATTTCTTAGCTTGCTTACTGTACATCGTACAATAATTGAAGTCAATTCACAGATGATCCACTTTAGTCGTACTTCAATAATCGATACCCTTCGTTGAAAACATGACATGGTGGCTAATAAACTAGCTATATAGAAATCGCCTTAGGATTTGAAAGATTCTCGCTCATTGAACTTGTAACAAAGGATGTCCTTAAAGTTGTGCTTTTATCATTTCCGAGAACGTGCTAATCTTTCAGCCACTTAACAAGTCTACAGCATCATCTTTTTTGTTTGCACTTTATCTTGTTTCTGCGCAGAATTCAGCAGCGTGTGTGTGTGTGCGCGCGCTGCGTTTGTGTCAGTGAGATCGATGAAGCACCTTATAGTCACTTCAGTTCAGATTGTTCGTTCTCTCTTTTGGGGAAAAAAGGTAGAAGATCGAACCTCAGCATGTGCTAAACTATCTTTGTGAATCCGAACCTTTAAAGATAAACATGTAGAAAAATTATATCAGAATTTCGAATTCGTTCTAGCGACAAAATATAAATTATTGATATATCGAGGTCTAACAATGATTTGAAAGTTCGTAAATGAAATTGTACTCCGTATGTTAATTAAGAAACGTTTAACTTTTTTCCCAAGCATTCTAATCATGGTTAAATCATTATTATTATTAGGATTGTGTTAAGCACAACTATTATTATGATTGTCAATCAGATGTGACTCAACAACGATAATTATTAGAATTGTTGTGTCGCTGCAAAAATGATGTTTTAATTGTAGGGGAACAACTTTAAATTTATTTTAATAATTAATTGAATGTGATGAATGATAAATCCATCATTTTCATATAATTTATCCCGTCTTCTTCATTTATTTTGAGAACTATTTTTGGCTAATTTGAAATTATTAAATAATATTTAGGTTGTTAGCCAATTTTAGGAAATAATGTAAATCTGAATTAATCATGAGATTATTGGACTTGAATTAATATTTTGATCATTATCTTGTGATTTAATAATATTTCTAGATATATGATATCATGATTTTATTTAATTTCTGCCAATAAAAAATATGCTAGAATATTATATAGTGCATAATTTTTCAAAAAGCCAAAAAGAAATCCAATAGTAAAAATTTTATTGGATTTCTTAGATTTTATTGGGTTCAAGTTAGTACCTAAAAGTTCTCCTCCCCTTCCTTTTTAATTAACCCTAGCAGCTGCTAGGATGGAGAAGGTGGCCACATGCTCTCTTTGAGAGCCAGCCGAAGACGTTGAAGACGGATCAAAAAAGAGACGCAGAGGCTACGAGAATTAATCAATTCTTCATTCTCTACCTCTAACGCACAGTCGCGCAGACCCACAGCGTTAGAGAATTGATTCATTCATCCATTTATCCATTAAATCCCGCGGCCCCACCTCCAATTCTCCACTAATTCATCAATCCATTCACGCATAAGCCACGTAGCAACTACTATTACACAATTTCTTCATATGGCTTTGATGTGTCTGGAGCTTGGTGAGGAGAATAATTCCATGGAAGTTTAAGCCATTTGGGAGACAATTTGGGAGAAGTATGGAGGAAAGTAGAGCCTAGGACTTATATTTGAAGATTAAAAGGGAATTGTTCTTTTTATCTATTTAATTCAAGACTTGAAATAATTTAGTTTTAAAGGATTTTGAGTTGTATTAATTGAGAACAATCTAGTTTTAGGTAATTTGAAGTTTTATGCTTATTGTTAGACTTGTTTACAACCTTTGGATTGTTGATTAAATTAATAATTGAGTTTTCGTTATTAATTTAATTGTTAATTTGGTTTATCATCTTAATTGTTTAATTGGGTTGATAGATTATGTAGTTGTTCAATTAGATAATTGTAAACAATAAATCTAAGATTATTTTGTGATTGGTTTTTAATGGGTTTAATTAGTCACCGCTTATTTCATTATGAGCTTTCTAGTTGAATATGTGTCATTGAGCTAGAGGGTTTCCCATGTTCAATTGGGTAATTAAATTCATTAATCTCCTTTTGGTTTAATTAATTGATTTAAGCTAAGAAAGTTAACTCCATGTAATTTCTAAATTGTCCCCTTCATCATCATAACTGAATTAAACCTTTATTATTTGATTTACTTTTAATTAATATTCTTCTTAGGATTTTAATTCCTCTCTCATACCAAAAAAACCTCCAAAAATTGCATTCAAATTCATATAGATTAGTTTCATTCTCATTTAAATTTTAAAGTCATTTTCATCTTACATTTAGTTAGTTTAGTTTCATTTCATTGTAATTTTTATCACCTAAATTCAACTTAAAGGAAACCCACAACTTGCTCCTTGGGAGAATGACTCAGGTTGACTCTATATTGCATAATTAATTAGGACCTGTTTCAATTGATTGCTTTAGCGACAAAAGCAGCTCGATCAATGAACAAAATTGTTTATGCATGATATCTGAATAATAAAGTAAAAATGTTATAACTTAATGATTATTTTCTTAAGAAAAATAAGTCATATCAAAATTAAATACATATTTGATAGTCTTAGTGTCTGTTTGCTAACCACCTCAATTAATTTTTTTTCCTTAAAAAAACTCTTATATACTTTTCTAATTAAAATTTATCTCACATACTCTCTAGTCCCAATCCCTTTTATAATTTTTTTCCCCCTAAATATATGCTCATATTTAATAAGGATAATGATAGAGTAGACATTAATATGATGTGTGATCAATAAAGGTAATATTAGAAAAACATATATTTTATAATGAAATAAATAATTTTAACTATTTTTATTAATACGTATAGATTAATTAAAAATATCTTATAATTAATTTTTTTTGCTCAGAAGTCTTATAATTAATTGAGACACGACTAACTAATAAAACACAAAATCATCTAAATAAGTTAATTCCCACGTCTACATCTGATTTAATGGGCCCACGTTATGGTTTTCATAAAAGTCTTGCTAAAAAGAAGTTATAAGTTGATAATGCATTTCCTTCAACCCTCAATCAAATCAAACTTTAACCACACAAGAAAGGGGGCGTGAAAGCACCAAACTCTTTTAGTATAATATTGATTGAAATAAATGAAAGCTGTGCCTTTTACTTTGCTTGCCAGGGAAGAGAGATGTCACCCCTACCTGAATGGCTAATTCAGCCATATTAAACTAAACTAGTCAATACTTAAAGGAAAATGTTTTGGCTTAATGTTTCACAAAAAAATTAAAGGGATAACATTAATATTTCATGAAGTGAAAACCACTTGATAACCCAATAAGAATATTTGTCACAAAACAATATTCATAATTATATTGGAATATATATGTGTTTGAGTGACTTTTTCTCTATGGAAAAAATTAAATTGGATTTTCAATCACACCATGCTTCCTCTTTATATATCTACTTTTAATAATGTTATACATCAAAAAATGTCATTGAGTGCTTAGATATGGAAAGTTAATCAAGTAACATGAAGTCCTCTAAAAAAGAGGTAGTTACGAGAAGATTGAAGAGAACCATCAGTGAAGTTATTAAACGCAACCTCTTGATTAATAATATAATAGTGCTGATAGAGAACAATTGGTGTTGTATAATCTATATAATCTACCCCACATAGTAAGATAAGATTTCATTTTTCTTGTTATTTTTGTCGTAATGTTATATATCTAAGGTGATAATAGGAGAAAAAAGTGTGATTTTTGTCGTAATGTTATATATCTAAGGTGATAATAGGAGGAAAAAGTGTGATTTTGCTTATGATTTTGAAAAAGCAAACAAGATATATAGATGACCGTTTCATGATAAGGAATCATCGTCGGAAATACTTTAACTTTATTTTCAATCAAGTGTATATGAAAAGAAATAAAGAAGATTTTGAAGGAATTTGATTCACTCGTAGGTAATATGCCCTAGCTAGTGACAAACTAATTCATAATAGGGGTACATTAGACTGAAATCTCATGCTCAAACTCAATTGACATATTTGACAGTTCATGAAAAATATATATACTTGAAACAAAATATTACATTGGATGTCGGTAATTGTATCATATTTTGTATTACTACTCTGGTCCTTATTATTTTTTTGTTATAAGCACATGTATTATATTCGAGGCTTGGTGGACATTAAATGTAAGTACTTCTATAGAGATTTGAAATTTGGTTCGTTATATTGTAAGAAATTAATTCTTTTTTATAGACTCAACCCCTATCTCCTTGCGATTTTTATTGTAAGCACCTATTAGTAACTTTATAGAAAAAAAAAAATCACTAATTTCAAAAGGTTAAAACCTTTCAATGAAATTAATTATTAGAGTAGATTATTTTGATTAGTTAGGAGTTTTATTTAATTGATTAGGAAACAGTAAAACAAAAGACAAAATATTAATGCGTTAGATTACCATATTAAACCCCGGAGTCTTATAATAAAAAAACAAAACTAAATTATACATACATACATACATACATCAATGTTTGTAACCAACAAAATTTCAAGGAGAAATTAAAATAAAGGACCTAGGAAAAATAATATTTATTATAAAGGACCATAAATTTGTAATTACACAGAAGGATCGAACATCATAATATAAATTTAAAATTACTAAATTGCCCCTAATCAAATCTCCTTTATTATCTCTTATATTCATACTTAAAAAAATAACTAAAATTAAAACTAAAACTGCCCATCATGATATAATCTTAGAGTATCTTTTTCTTCTTCTTCAATATATTATTTAATTAACAATAGTTAAACTCATATTTTTTTAAAAAAATTTATTTTAACCAATTTATATTATCAAGTTTCCCGATGTGTGTGTGTGGGGGTATCAATTAAGCTATTTTTATAAAAATAAAAGTAAAAATAAAATTATTTCATATTTTTCAAGATATAATAGGTTAATTAGATTTTTTAATTTTATTAACATCATATGATTTTTTTAACTGACATAAATTGCTTCTAAAACAAAAATAAATCATACAAATTTTCTTGGTTTAACATATATGATAAATTATAAAAGGCCATGATTTTTATTAAAATTATATAATTTTTAATTGAAATTTTTCTTGGTTTTAAAAAAATATAGAATTTTTATAAATTGAAGAATGCATAAATTTTTTTCATAGATATATATTCAAGTTGTGAAAAATGAAAATTGAGAAAACTATGGTTTAATTTAATGAAATTTAGAATTTTGTATTAGTTTTAAAAATAAAATGTGGAAGAGAATGTTGGAGGGGATGCAGAAAATTTTGTTAGGGGCATTTTAGTATTTTTAATTTTATATTTTTATATTTGGTCCTTCTAAATAATTACAATTTTGTATAGTCATTCTCAATAAATATTTTTTCCTCTAGGTCCTTTATTATAATTTTCCCAAATTTCAATAGTACATGATTAAATACTCCTCTAGTACTAATGTAGGACCTAGTTTGTAGTAAAATTTAAACTATAAACTACAACATAATCCTAATTATAAGATCTATTTTCTATATTTGCCAATCTTTTTCTAACCCCTATTGATGATCAATCAACAATAATTAAGAATTAGAGGGAAAGAGAGAATTAAAGAAGATACTTTGGATATTTTAGAAAATATATATCATAAATAACTAATCTAACTATACTTCCCTAATATAATCAAATTAAGTAAATAAGTCTTAGTTAAAGATAGAGAGGGTAACTAATTTTTTTAATCTACTTAAATTAATCAACTAACTATTATGTTAACTACAGATAGTAGTAAATTTCACCAGCAAAATTCATTTACTATTGATTTTAACTGGAAAAATCAAATATAATAAAATTTGGATTACTAGAAATTGCAGAAGCTTGACTTGTATCTGTAACGCAAATATAACACACACACACACACACAACACATACACAGGCAACTGATAAATATAGCAGGAAACAAAAGCAATTAATGATTCAATATAACATTCAGATTATCTACATTCTAACTTGGACTACGTATACCAGTGATGATACAAGGAACAAAGACACAAGGAAGTACGGATGTTCAAATTTGTCTGTGAAATTTCACCAACTTGACTCTCCTAATTGTCGCATCAAAGCTGTTAAAATTAATGGTCATAGCAATAATGATGAGTTCCTCAGTTTCTCTACTTTTGACTTTGAATTTTGATCAATGCAACAAGACATTTGGTGTCGAGTAAAAGACAGTTGATGAAAACCACTAATTAGAGACAAATGGAAATTAATAAAGGAGTGGTATAGTGGAACATCTTAATTTGACAAGAATAGTCACATTATCATCAGCTAAAATAATTTCTGTGTGCTTTCTGAATGGACAACAGAAACCTTGAATCACGTTCTCATGTGTATATACTTGTATAGAAAAATATTAATGTGCGCCTTCTATACATTGAAGGTTCAATAGATGCAACATTGTAAAAAGGAACCTAAAAAAAGTAAAAGTTATGCCGTAAAATCAATGGGTTAAGGTGCAAAAATATACATGTGCTTTGGTCAGAGGAGCGTTTAGTGACAAGTGTTTTTTTGAGGTGCAAAAGTACATATATGGTTACAAATTAGGTGCAAAAATACCATTTGACCGTTAAGTTTGACTTTGACCGTTAAATTTGACTTTTTTTACTTTCAAAGGTGCAAAAATACACATGTGCTTTAGCAAAAGAGCACCTAACACCAAGTATTTTTTTATTTAATAATTTTAGTTTAATTAAAGGAAAATTATTATTTCTCTAAGTATAATTCCTAGAAAATTAAATTTTTTATTTCCATAATTTAATTTCTTTTTTTTTAAATCCTTATTAAATTTTCTTATTAAATTTATGTAGTTCGGGAAAAAATTAAATAAAATTTTTATATTTTTTGGATTTTAAAATTATCGGTTAGAAAATAATTTGTCAAAATGCTGTATAGACAAATTAAAATCGTTAACCCAGTATGGAAATTCTACAAATTGTTTCCTTTAGTTGAAGCTCAAAAACATAATCAATTAATTATGTAGTTAGGGCGCACAATTTGATATTACTGAGTAATGTAAAGCATTCATTAAATTCTAACGGTCCTACCCTTTTGTTAGAAATTGTATTTTTTGTACTTCAAAAGCTTGGAAATTGTCTTTACTTAATGTGAAGTGATAATCATGTGGTTTTCAATATTTTGTAATAAATTTTATCATTTATATTAAATTCTAACGGTCCTACCCTTTTGTTAGAAATTGTATTTTTTGTGCTTCAAAAGCTTGGAAATTGTCTTTACTTAATGCGAAGTGATAATCATGTGGTTTTCAATATTTTGTAATAAATTTTATCATTTATATCTTAGCGCGTGTGCTATTAATTTCAAGCAAATACTTGCTCCCATACGATATATTCGTTAGAGGACCTGTGCACTTTTCACTTTTTTATATTGGTTTAACTATTTAAATTTATTTTGCATTTTAGATACAGAATTCTCATTTAATTTTATTATTTTTTTACCACTATCTTAACTTCTTATGTGTTATTTAAACTTAAATTTAAAAGAAGCTTAATAACTTGCTTAAGAATTAGTTATATTCTTCATTGAATAATTATTCTTATTTATTATTTATTTATTTTTTTGAATAATTTTATATTTGAAATTATTTTGGAAAAAGATAAAATATTAATACATGCAGGAGAAACTCGCTCAAATGATTAAAAAAAAGAATTTTTTTTTAAATGAAAATTGACCACCGAAGGGCAATTCTTGAAAATTGACATTGCAAAGGAAATTTAATAAGAAAATTTAATAAGGATTTAAAAAAAATAAATTAAATTATGGAAATAAAAAATTTAACTTTCTAGGAATTATACTTAGAGAAATAATAATTTTTCTTTAATTAAAATAAAATTATTAAATTAAAAAAAATACTTGGTGTTAAGTGCTCTTTTTGCTAAAACACATGTGTATTTTTGCACCTTTGAAAGTAAAAAAAGTCAAACTTAACGGTCAAACGGTATTTTTGCACATAATTTGTAACCACGTGTGTACTTTTGCACCTCAAAAAAGCACTTGTCATTGGATGCTCCTCTGACCAAAGCACATGTGTATTTTTACACCTTAACCCTAAAATCAATAGAACATATCTGACATCATTTTAAAAATGCAGAGAAAAAAATTAAGAAATAATTAATTAAGGGCATTAGAATTTAGACAGTGAATAAGCAGCAGACAAGGATGTAATAAAACTATTACTTTAGTCTTGTGTAACTAAGATGCACTAGATTTGTCATTAGCTTTAGCGCCATGCCATGTCCTTGCGTCAACCTCAATTTTTAATTTTTGGATTAACTTTGTGAAAGTAACTAATTATTGTAAACTGAAATTGGGATAAAAATCAATTATATATTTGGATAGGCTTTTATAAAAAAACAGTTTGACAGAAATTTATTTGACCCATATGTTATTTACCCAAAAGCCAACACATAAAGGTCTAATTTTGTCTCAAAAGTTTTTGCAAGGGATCTATGGATATGAAAAAAATTTCTTATCAACATCATCCCTGGCCATTAAAAATATTAAGGTTAATGTTAGTTTTTTTAACAGTTAAGGTGACTTTACTCCTTTTTTAATACTGCATTATTGATTTTTTTTAAAAAAAAAAACCTTCCAAGGATATCAAAGTGCCATCACTGCAACAAAAAGTTAAATCACGCACAGCAGCAACAGAAAGAATAACAAACACACGCATACATATTTGCCAGTTAAGACAGAATATTCCTTTCCAAATTCTAATGATTCGGGATAACTAGGCTTGTTTTTGGGCTACCCTAACAAAGGATCTGCATTCAGGAGTTGTTGGGTCTTATAAGCGTGAACAAGGCTTGGAATTATCGGCCCACTTCTCGTTACCCAGAGAAATGGTTACTTATAGCCAGCCATAACCCTTCTAAAATTTGTCCCAAACCGAGACTCAATGTTTCTCACTTTCTCTACATTAGCGATGCCACTTGTTTTTCCTTCAGTTCTGAAAATGTATCTATCCCGCAATCGCAATTATATTTGCTTCTCAGACTTGCACCCATAACTTGGAATAATGTTGCGTTACTAGGTTCCAACATTGCTTCATAACATAACCTCTCTTTTTTTAACTTAATTAATGCCCACCTCTTCACATTTACTTCATCTGCAATAATATTGCCCTACAGAGAGTGAAAACTGAAAAGATATTGAGATATAGGATTTTCTTATCTCAGTCCTCTTAAAGATTTAAACTTTGGACTCAAAGTTAGGTTTACCATTACATAGTACTCAAAAAGACACTTTCCAAACAAAGCATAATCAAGTTACACATAAGCTCTTCTTTGACGCCCGAGAGAGAAATTATGGTTTCAGTTACACAGTACCTGAAACCTCATCCTAGTTAATCATAGGCCTTCTCTAAGCTGACCTTAGATAGTGACAAACCCTTTTCTATACCCTTCTTTGATGTCATGAAGTGAATAGCTCGAGTTATTATTTTATGTTGTCACTACTTTGCCTTCCAGATAAACTGAGTAACCTCTTTGTTAGAGTTCTCGCTTAACTCTTGCTCAGTTTGAGAGGGAAAGATGGATCTGCAGAATTTTCACTTTGAAAAAGACATGGTAGAAATAGAATCTACAAGCAGTGATAGCCTTTAAGTTCTCTTGCTATGATGTGGTGCTTTACTTCCTCCCATCTCAGCTCTTTCCTATGAAAACGTTGCCTCGAGGTTTGAGCCAAAATCTTCTTTGAATGGTACCGTGCTTGTTTGGAGTTCCTTATCATAAGCATGTTAATGTAAATCAAAATAATACTTATCTCACATATTTATTTCATACACCGTAAAAAACAATTGAAAAAATTACTTTTGAAGGTTTCAATTGCCATTCCAATTAAGCATATTTCTCTAATTGTCAATTTTAATTAGAAAAATCACACCAAGATTTTAACCAAGAAAATTAAAATAATATCTAAAAAATTTTATAACTTAGCTTGTCAATGATCTTCATGTAATTTTTCCAATTTAACTATTTCCTAGTGCCATCTCTTTCATATTTTCAGAGGCCCCCTCCACTCCTCTAATACAACCATTAACATTACACCCAAAACATGTTTTTGGTAACAATGCAAAGTGCATTTCAATGAGTCAAAACTATCATTATAAGCTAATGGTCTTATAGTTTAGTGGCATAAAATTAAAGTTGTCTTATATGTAGAAGATTACAGGTTTGATCCCACTTGTAACATAATGCTATTATTAGTGCCTGCCACTTCAATTCTAAAACAAAAGTGTGATAGTAGCTTCTGAGCTCAAACTGATAAAATAGAATCTTTCGCTCTTTCATGTTTTGTGGTGGCAAAAAAATTGCCCCAACTTTTTCCATGACTTTGTTTTTAATTTTTTTTGTTAGAAAACCTTTTTTTCCCCCTTTTTACATATCGGGTCCATTTTTTCATATATTTTGGCCATGAGAAAATGATTGTTTTGATGTAATGCAACTTGCAAAGTGATTTGCAATGGAAAACAGTTGGCAGATGGAAAGAGATGGTTTCCTTCTCCTTTTCTTTATTCAATTTATTTTCTCTTCATATATACCGAACATGTCGAATACATATTATAGATTTGAAAACGTTGATCTTGTGGCCTATTGGATTATGAGGAAACATTATCATATTCCGATATCACAATGCTTTGTGCCTAAAAAGGTACCACCAAAATTGTGGCTCTACTCCTCTTGATTGCGCTTTATCATCCTACAATAATTTATCTATTTTACTTCAACATGGACCAGTTTTGGACTTGCTTGATTTGGGGGAAAACTACAATTAACTGCCGGATTTTTTTTTAATAAATAATACAAACATTAGACTAAGCAATCTTAAAAATTGTAGTTGTCATCTACTTCCTTCCTCTATTCCTTAATATAAGATATATTTATCTAATTTAATAAGATTAAGGGAATGATTAAGTTTGCTAATTAATATGACATGTATTTTCTAAAATACCTTAGTCATCTTCTTTAATTCTCTCATTTCCTCTTCTCCTTGATTATTGTTGATGGAATATCAATAGGGTAAATTAAAAAAATATTAACAAATATATATATATATATATATATAAAGTTTTAATTTATGACTAAGATCAACTCTATGAATATGTTTTATATTATGGATCGGATGGAGTAATATATTATGGGTTAATATCCATATGTACTCCCTCCCGTCCTTAATATATAATCTAATAGGAAAGTTGATCATTGTCCTATATATATAAGATTTATTTCTAAGATTTATTTAGATCTTCCTAATTTACTCATATTAATGTTCCATCAACAATAATCAAATAAGAGATAAGTAGAAAGAATTAAGATGCATGATTGGGGGTGTTTTAGAAAAAAAAAAAAAAACATGTCATGTTAACTTATTTAACTAATTTTCTTAATCTAATCCAATTAAATAAATATGTCTAAGACTAGCCAGAGTATATAAGATTTTTATATAATAAAAAACTTTGAATAAACCGGATCAACTCAAAGAGTGGGCAAATTCACAACGCTTCCTTGGCTTTTCATAGAGAGAATGAGTGTAAAGAAAGATCTAATAAATTACTAATCGTTTTAATCTCTACGTGCATATGACATGATCCAGCCAATAACTTCCTTGAAATAAAATTAATTAACTAATTATCTCTCTCACGAGTCTACTAACTCAATAAGCTTGTGACAAGGAGGAAAATGACTGCTAAGAAAATTATAGCATTTGTTGGGTTTTTGCTCAAATGGACTTACTTGTATGTTGTACCTACCGTAATTCATGCAGGGTCATAAGAAAACAAAGAAAAAGAATTATAAAATTCTAAATAAGGATTGTTCTTAAGAATTGATAGAATCATAATGAGATTTGGTAATCATCAATTCACAACTCATTTTATAGAAAATATGTTTTAAAATTTAACAATTTAAAGTTCTTTTTATATTATTCTCCCAAAAAAAAAAATATGTTTTGAGCTTAACCAATAATTAAACTAATTGCTTAAACTTATAAGTTGCCAAATAATTAATTAATGCAGATCCGCTTACTCTATCCAGTCCCTTTTATACAACATTAAAAATGTATTATTATTATTTTTTTACCTTTTTTATAAGACATTTTGATAATTTCAGTTACCAATAAATATTTTTTAATATATCCATATTTAATGATAATAGTAAGAAGAGGGTAGAAATTAATGTGATCCTAGAATTTAATATAGTTAATAGAGAAGTTCTAGACCATGTAATTTATGCAGTGATCACTGAAATCATGACAGGTCGAATATTTTTGAAATCATGCCCCACTTAGCAAGCCTCCACCTTCTCATGCCAATTTGGCTTCTTCAGTCTTTTGCCCGTTTGTGGTTCTGGTTTTATTAATTTAAATAAAGCACTGCATTTAAATCCTTGGAATCAAAAGGAGGATATGAATTATACAAAAATATAGATTTTTCATCCAACTTCAAAAAATCATGACTAGATAGAAGCACATGATTTTTTTTTTTAAAAAAATATAATGAGGTTGACACGTGTTATAAAAATATTCTGACTTGTATTATTTTAATCTTCAATGCATAAATTACATGGAGTTGGCTTTCCTCCTTTTCTCTTTACTCTCATTTTCCCTCCTTTTCTCCTTTTCACCATTGGATCTAGATCTCAACGGTTCAGATTTAACATATTATAAAAATATTATTATAAATTTACCTTATTATTATAATTTTACCTTAAAAAGATAATAAAAATATTATTATAATTTTATCTTATTATAATAATTTTACCTTAAATATATAATATGTTAAATCTAAACCATTGAGATCTTGATCCAATGGTGAAAAAGGGAAAAGGAGAGTAAGAAGAAAAGGAGGAAAGCCAAATCCAAATTACATGGTGCGCTGGGTGGACACAAGAATTTATAATATTAAAAATCACTTGAATTTTACTATTTTGATCGACACCTGAGAATTTGATAGAAACCTCTTGTCACAACGGTAAAATAGCGTATATAAGTTGACAATTTTAAATTTCATGTAACACGTCATCTAATTGTTAGTAAAAAAATTTAATAACAACTTAATATCAATGAGTTGGATGAGATGTACCATATGCTTTTAATTAGTATATTAATGGAAATTAAATTTTATTATTGGCATAGGATGCTTCCAAGTTGTAATTTTACCAAAGAAACCAAAAGAAATGCTTGCTATTTAATTTAAAAGAATAATAAAAATTTTATGAAAATCATAATTTTTAATATCTAAAAAGTAACTTTCTCATTTTTTGGTAAAAAAACAGTAACTTTCTCAAAAGACATAAATAACAACTTAGTAGTATTTTTTATTGGGTTTAATGTTTTTACTTTAGCCATAGAAAATTTATTTTTGTTACACTTACATAAAAGTAAATAGGTCTTATTATAAGGAGAAAAGAAAGAAAATATTAAAAGGACTCACTTCTTTTTATGTGAATATGGTAGAAAAAATATTTCTATAATAAAAGTAAAAACATTACACCTTTTTTATTTTAGAAATAGTTATATTGTTCCCAAAAGAAAAAAAAAAAAGTTAGAAAAAATATTGGGTCTTTAAATGTACTTTTCCCGTGAAATTTTCCACATTGGGCCCACCCCTACACGGGATGGGACATTATGCCAAGATGATCAATTATCAGTTGTGTTACCAGTTACCACCACTCATGACAACGTCAATATGTTGGAAAATGTACAAAATCTCCTTAATAAAGTAAGTTTAAATAATTGACAGCAGGAAATTATCTTCAGATCTCTCTCTCTCTCTCTCTCTCTCTCTCTCTCTCTCTCTCTCTCTCTCTCTCTATATATATATATATGTAAATGAGTTCATGCTATTTTTTGTTTTTATAAAAGTTCATGCTATTCAGATCTATTGTTAACACATGCAATCTTATTTTATTTCTGAAAATTATCTGACATTTTAATATTAATCTTCATGAAATAATTAACTCAAAAGACAAGAGTCTTGAATATTTACTTTGTCTTTTGTTTCTATCATTCAGACAATAATTACATGTATTTGTTTTTTATGGCAAAAGTATTCCTTTACGTATGGATGAGACCTGGTTTGCGAATCTTCTTTAAAAAGTTGAAAACATGATTATGGGAATAAAATTTCCATGTCAAGTTTAAGAATCCAAAAAAGATTTTGATAACCCTTTTTTTTAAAAAAAAAAAACGGGATAATTTTCTTATGGAAAATGACAAGTTAACTCTCATTGGTAATGATGGTAGTTTGTTTTTCCTTTTTGCATCAAAGTTGTTTCTGTAATCATCAATGTGTCACTTTAGTGACAACATAAAATGGGACTTGGCTTTGGTCCAATTCTTCCTACAGTATGTTGATCTCCTTTGCCCCAAAATGGCGTCGTTTTGGCATAAAAAAGGGCAGCTATATCTTTTTTTAAAAAAAAAATTATAGTATTAAATGGTATTAAAAAAATACTTCAGGTATTGAAAAAGTATTTCATGATCTTGAAAAATTATTTTAAGATCCTGAAAAAATGTCTTAGAGTAATGAATGATCCTGAAAAGATATTTAAGGATATTAACTGGTACTTAAAAAATTACTTCTGAACTTAAAAAAATTATTTTAGGATCTTGGGAAAATATTTCAGGGTACTGACTGGTATTAAAAAGATATTTAAGGATAATGACTGGTATTCAAAAAAATACTTCATGATCTTAAAAAATTATTTTATGATGTTAAAAAATATTTTAGAATACTGACTGATATTAGAAAAAATACTTCATGACCTTTAAAAATAATTTTTTAAGATCATAAAGTTTTTTTTCAGTACCTGAAATATCTTTTTAGTACCAGTCAATACTTTAAAATTAATATATATATATATATATATAAATAAGAGGCACAGCTCTCCTTTGCGCCAAAACGGCTTCGTTTTTGGCGCAAAGGTGGGCATCGGACGATAAGAAGAATTGGACCAAGTCTCATAAAATGCCTATGTAAAACATATATATTTATGTCCTTTAATAAGGAAAATGTGGTTGGCCCAAAAAATCGTGAAAATGTGAGTTTCTACTTAAATGAGTTTCAATCACATGTATCTCGGATTAATAATTGATTATGTTTTAGTCTGAGATTTTCAAATTTATCTAAGGCCCAACTCAAAAAACATGATAGACTTACAACTTACAAGGATGTGGAAATAAAAAAGTTACGCTGAAAATGAAAATAAACCCCGGTAATATTCATATTTTCTATTGTATTCGGTTGGATTTAGTTTTTTAGAATAACTTATGAGATTTACAAAGTAAGTTATAAGAAGAGTTTTGTTTCGATTTGCGGAAAATAGTTTTTGAAACCTATACTACTACAAAATATAGTTTTTATCTCCCTAATTGGCGTCCTATTATAAACAAAGAAAGTAAGAAATAAAGGCGGTGACATTTTTGTAATTATATGTGAGAAAAGTTGAATTCTGACATCTAACTTATGACCTTAGATGCCAAAAACATTACTTTTGGTGTCTAAGTTAAATATTTAGACGCCAAAAGTGAACCCTAACGCCAAAAGTTATCACCGGAAATTGGCCGGGCGCAAAAAACTTGACTTTTGGCGTCTAAGTTTTGAAACTTAGACGCCAAAAGTCAAGACTTTTGGCTTCTAAGTTTCATTCTTAGAAGCGAAAAGTGGATCCTGACACAAAAAAATATCGCCAAAAATTGGCCTGGCGCCAAAAGTCAAGACTTTTGGCGTCTAAAAATGAAATTTAGACACCAAAAGTTTTGCTTTTGGTGTCTAATTATATTTTTATTCTTAGACGCCAAAAGCATTTCAAATTTCTTGTACTTTTGTTTGTTTTTTTTACGCCCTCCAAACCTAAACCCGTGACTTCATTCCTGGCATGCAACGTTCCCTCTTCTCGATCTCTCGCCTCTACCTTCGCGCCCACTCATTGCAACTACTGTCGACAACCTTCTTCTCCACACATCGTGAACGTCGTGGTGACCTTCTTCGACTTCGTCTTCTTCCTCTTTACCTCAACCATCATGGCTGACCTTCATTTTCTCTACAAGATCGACGGCAAAATCGACGTCGTCCCTTCATTTTCAAACTTCTCCACAAGATCGACGGCACAATCGATGTCATCCTTTCATTTTCAACCTCGTTTTTGCTTTCGATTTCCAGATCTACAACTTCCTACTATAGGTAAACTTTGACTTTTTCGGATATGCTTGATTTTTCTAGATCTGTTTGATTTTTCTAGAATTGTTCGAGCTGTGATTCGTATATGTTCGACTTGCTCCAGATTTGTTCAACTTCTCCAAATTTGTTCAACTTCTCCTTCTCACCTCTGGAATTTTTTTATTTTGATTTTTAGTTGATCTTGTTGGATCTGATTTGTTATTGTAATGTAGATATACACTTGTAGAAATTTTTTGATTTGAGTTAATTTCGTTATTAAGGAAATGCATTTGATTTTCGATTTTGGATTCAATTGAATCTAGATGTAAATCTGGAATTATTATTTGATAGCTTCCAACGTGGTTTGGGCGGTTTTTTTTTTTTTGAAAAAAGAAAGCATATGGCGTCTAAAAAAAATTAGATGCCTTAAGCTTCCACTTTTTACGCCTCCCAAATAGGCGTCCACATAAAATATGACGTAAAAAGCGGGAAAAATAGGACGCAAAAACGTTTTTTTTGTAGTAGTGCTAGGTTTAGGGGTCTCCTAAACAAGCTAAATACTTTAACTAATTTACCATAATTAAGAAATGGTAGTTAACTCATTAAATTTATATTAAATTGAATTTTTTTCCAATTATACTCATATTAATGAGGTATTTAATGAGAGAGAAAATATAAAGAATCTATTTGACCATTAATTATAGGGGCAAAATTCACTTAAAACATTAATTTATTTCCAAATGACTTATATTATAGACCAAGTCATTCTTATAAAAACGACTTGTATTATAGACTAAAGGGAGTAATTTAATTACTACTATATATCCAACTAAAACATTGAAGTGATTTAAAATCAACTCTGTTATAATATGTCAGCTTCTCGCTTTCGACATTATATATTTTGGGCCCATTACCAAACATGTCAAGAAGGGGAAGTATCTATATATTTATAAGGTGTCTTTCATTTCTATCCCCAATTAACATGGGACATCACACATGTGAAGATTGTTTGTTAAACAACCATCATAAGTTGACTTAACAATCCTAACATTTTTACACATTTTAGAAACTTCAAATGTATTTTTGCATCACTCCCTTGATTGACATTATTTCAAACAATTAACGTGAATGTTGTAACATTTTTACATTATTTTGAAAACTCCTTTTAAGGCACTTTAGGAACTCAGAGAAAAGTTTATAGTGTTTGGTGTACATTGGTTAAATGCTTATCTGTATATTTGCACATTCACCCTTAAATAAAAACATATTCTTAAATAGTAAATTAAATAAATACATAAAATTAAGAGTATTGTGCGTATATATTAATTATGACACTCCCTTTTGAACTAAAACAAGCACACTTTAAGATGGGCTTGACTTGAGAGAAATAGATAAGGGTGTGATCAAAGAGCTTGAACGTTGTAGCAGAGATTTTCTATGGAAAGACAATGATGATCAAAGGAAGGTCCACCTGGCACCTTAGGAACTTACATCCAAAAAAAGGGAAATTGGAGGTTTGGGTATTAGGAATCTAGGGAAACAAAATGACGCTTTCATTATGAAACTGTGCTAGAATCTTTGCATAACTATGAAGCATTGTGGGTGAAAGTCCTTCGTGCAAAATACAGGTGTGGAGACAGTCATATGCCGAGAGGATTCATATAGAAGCAAGAGCTCTTCCCTAACATGGAGAAATATTTGTGATGTCTGGGGAAAATTCAAGAAGGGACTCCAAGTCAAAACTGGTGATGGTCACTCTACTAGTTTTTGGATGGAGAATTTGGTCGGAAGTCAATTTCCTCTAGATCGACCTCTTACCAGCATATGAACTTGTGGTTGACCAGAATGAGAAAGTTATCGGTTATATGAATCCATGGGGAGACTGGGATAGGTCAAGACTAGCGTTTTGGTTCCAAATAAGCGAAATTGTTAATCACATCATGAGTGCACACCCACCCGATGAGGAGAAATAAGGAGAGGATAAATTTATTTGGCTACCATCAATTGATGGTTGCTTTTTTTGTTAGATCTGCCTATTGGGACATGGGTCTCTCTTGATGTAATCATTTATTCGATGAAGTACACACGGTAAAGCTGGCTCATGGACGATCTAGTTTCTTCAGAGCCTGTTGGGGCCATGACCTTCAATCCAAATGCTCATTCTATTTAGATAATAATGGGAAGGAACAGGAGGATATAACATATATACACAACATGTTTTGTTAGATTATAGAGATAGATGTCTCAGTCTTAGCCTCAAGAAGAAGTGGTTGCGGAGGATTAATCAGAGGAATGCAAGAGGAGTTGTTGTGCAGATATGTGTGCAAGTTACGTTGACGTCAATCCCGCCGACATGAAAATGAAAATGAAAGTGGTCTCTGACTGTACTGAACCGGTTGATCTACTCCTTAGAGGATGCGCCGTCAACCATCCTTTCAAAGATATTATTGATGGAAACTAGGAACCTAGTGCATAAAGATTCATGTATCTAAATAAACAATTGTACATTCCGTCCAATGTTACAAATTTTGCCCTATATTTAAAATTGAAGCTAATAACTAAGAGTTTAGCTAAGTTAGCTCACAACCTTATAGGGAACTTTTATATCCTTGATCAACCATAACTTTCCCATTGAGAGGTGGTGATTGATGAGGGAATACGGGACACTTTGTTTGTTTGTTTGTCTTTTTTCTTTGGCATTCTGTATCTTAGATTGTGACTCTTTTATGAGGTTCTAATGGTATACAGCTTTTCATGGAAAAAAAGAAGGAAAAATTCCTTTTAAGCTCCTAATGAACCAAGTAAATGTCAATAAAATCTTTCAAGAATTCTGATGTCACAAAGGTTTTATAAATAACTCCATCGATAGATTTTAACAATTTTTTAGAACTTTACATGATATCAAAGTTTTCTATGGGATTTCTTTGACATTTTCTTAGTTCCTTAACAATTTTTTAGAACTTTACATGATATCAAAGTTTTCTATGGGATTTCTTTGACATTTTCTTAGTTCCTTAGGATTATAAAAGAATTTTCCCAAAGAAAAAAATAGAGTCTTGAATCTAATTTATTTTGTCAAACATGCCACCTTACATTAGACCAGCCATAGTAACTGCTGGCTGCGCTAAATGACAAGAGATTAAGATAAATAGATAAAGGAATGTAAATATTAGATGAGGAGTATATACAACCAAATTTTTTAGATGTACAACATGACTTTAAAAAAAAAAAACATGTAATTTTTATAAAATAATTTATAAAAGTTGTTAGGAAAGCCTTCCAAGAAAGATTCTCTATTCCTCTCTCCCTCTTCATTTCATTGATAAGATAGAAAGAGATCAAGTAAAAGAAAAGAATCCAATCCAAGCCCAAATGCCATTTTTCTCTTCTCCTCCATTTATGGAACCTGCTCCTACCTTCTCCCTCAATCAAACACAAACACAGTCCCCAAAAGCAAAAAGCTGAAATTTCTGACTTCATATCCCCTTAGTACCTCACAACACACATTCTCTCTCAACCATTCCAAGAGATTTCATTCAAAAATCTGATTTTTAACTTTAATTCCCATTCTTGATGGCCATTGCTGCGTCCTCCGACACACCCAGTACCGGAATCAGCCCTCGAATCTCCTTCTCCCATGATCTGAAGAAATCCGATGATGAAGATCACGGTGAACGGAAATCAGACCTGTGTCTATTGGACTCCGGCTCCGACTTTGTTTTCTGCGTCGCAGGTGGCTTCTCTCACCAAATCTCTTCCGCCGATGAGCTTTTCTCCAATGGCAAGATCGTGCCCCTGCAACTTCACAGTGTTATCCATTCCCCAATTGAAACACATCAATCTCTCCGATCATCTCATCTTCGTTCTCAGTCTCAATCTCAGCCTTCTTCGAGCTCCAGATGTTCCGGGAAGAAGATGCTCAAAGAGTTCTTATCTGAAGACACTGAAGAAGAAGAAAACGAAGAAGAAGAGGAAGTTAGGCTTTCGTTTAAATCCTTATGGCAATTCAGACGAAGTAGCAGTTTGAATTGCGATACGAATACGCGTGAGAGAGGCTTGACTCGATCGCTACAATTTCTATCACGAAGTAATTCGACTGGTTCGGCATTAAATCCGACGAAACAAACAGAGATTTCGATGAAGGAAGCACGACGGGAGAAACAGAGGTTGCAGAAGCAATCCTCTGTTTCTAGCAGAAGATCGTCGTCATCTTCGTCGTCTTCTAGTTCAAGTACATATTATTTCTTTAGCTCGTCGTCTCAGAAACATTTTTTACAGAAAAATCGTGGATCTTCTGGTAATGGAGTTCGAATTAGTCCTGTTTTGAATCTTCCACAAGCATATATTCCTAAAGGTTCTATGAGTTTCTTCGGATTTGACTCTCTGTTCTGCAATGGCAAGGTTAAGAAGAAGAAGAAGAAATAGTTTGAACTGTGTTGTTATTATTAATTTTTTAATTGTTTTTAAAAAATTATTTTTTATATTTTTCATGACCAAATCCTCGTGAACTCTGCTGTTTATGGTTCTGTTCATGTACTTATCATGTGATCATATCTGTAAATTCAGAGAAAATGGACTGATATTCTTTGAAAAACTAAATTATCCTTATTTTTATTTGAATTAAAAATTTAAAATCATATGAATTTTTCATTTTTAAGATATATACCGCCGTCAGCCGTCTTAGAAAAACCAGCCTAACAATTCGTTTATTAAGGTAACCACTATTTCAAGTTTACATTAGATTGGATTAATTTAAATTTAATTAAATAGATAGACTTATTGTTTAAAAAAAAAACAGATAGTAGAATTCTCTCCATATAATCATCAACAATCTTAAATATAATTCTCTATACAGAACTCGTTCTTATTGTACATAATGGATTTTTTTTTTTACAAGATAAAATAAATTTGACTACTCCCTTCCCTTTGTTCTTTAATATAAAATATATTTACCTAATTTAATTAAATTAAAGAAATTGGGTTAAATTAGTTAAATATGACATGTGACTTCTACAATACCTAGTCATCTTTCTTAAATTCTTAATTTTCTTCCTCTTGATTATTGTTGAGGAGCATTAATAAAGATAAATTAGAAAAGTATTGACAAATATAAAAATATGTTTTATATTTGAGACTAAGAATAATTCTCCAAATATGTCTTATATTAAGAACATGAGGGATTAGTAAAAAATTCTTAAGCTTTTGGAATCTCGAGATTAATTTCATTCTCATGTTCAATGCACAAAAATACTAATAAATGCTAGTATTATATAAATACGCACATTTTGCCATATAAACACATACACACATATAACTAAAAGAGATTAAGAGATATAGTACAGGCTTTTAGAATAAAAGCTAGTTGATTAATTTAAAAAGATTAAGAAAGCTAGATATAATATATGCTATAATTTATGGTTTAATATTTCTGCCTTTAAGGCATAAATATTTTATCTGCCTCATTCATAAAAGTAAGTGAGCCCCATTATTATTTTCTCTCTCTTCTCTTGATAGTAGGGCCCACTCACTTTTATGTGAGTGAGGCAGATAAAGTGTTTCAGCCTTAAAGGAAAAAATATTAAACCTTATAATTTATTTAGCTTCTTCTTTTTTTTTTTTTGGCCCAAATTTAGCTTCTTTAATATCCCTAAATTAGTCAATTGTCTCTCATATTAATGGAGATAATATTATGCTGAGATTGATGTGTGATTACACAAGAAAAAATAAGATTCGTAATTATCATATATGCAAACATGTTGAAGTGTTACCTGTTGATAATAAAGTAGTACAAAATCCTTATGAAGATTTAATGGGCACTTACAAGTTACAAGCTTTATTCAGCTGGCCAACGTCTCTCATTCTTTCCCCTATATAAGGAGATATTTGTAAGAGGTTCATACACACTTTTGTTTTTGAATTTTCGAGCACCTCTCTTCCTCCTTAAGGATGCTCTTATTTTGTATGAAGGATTCGTTTAATCATGGAGAGAATCGCTTTTTATATGTCGGGTAGTTGCGGAATAACTCTTAAGATCCTCACACATGACTCATATCAACTCTGTTATTTGTAAGCGCTGCTACTAATAGGTTCTACATTACATTGCACTATGAGGAGTTGGAAGATCCACTAAGTTGCATAACAATCTAGAAGCTACTACCAACAAACATAAAGTGCGATCTTTTAATTAATAATTTATCCAACGATTTGATTTTTAGTAAAGCATAATGATATCATGCGATTCATGTAGTTAACACCACCTAACGAGACTAGCCAAGGTTAAAAAAAAACATTTGAGAATATATATATATATATATATATATATATATATATATATATATATATATATATATATATATTAGTGTGGAAAGGTTGGTTGTTAAGAAAAACATTTTTGTGCCAATAAATTAAAGACAAGTGAGGGTGGGATTGTAATTTTGGGAGGTGAAAACTACAAGGTGGGGTGGTATTGAAATGGACAAAAATAGAAGAAGCATATTGCATATCACAATGCTTAGTCCTTGGGAGACAGATAAACAAGCCCCATATGATCTCCCCTCCTCCTTTCTTCAATTTTTTTCTATTCATTATTACATCTCCATCTCCCTTCCCTTTCCCTTTGGTCTTTTCAATCTTTGTTGTTTATGTGTCTTTCTCATCAACTTCTTTCATTAGAAAAAAAAAAAAAAACAGAACATTTCTTGAATAATTAATTAAATAACATTAATATATGGTATTTTTGTTTGTAAGGATCGTGATTATTGAGAGGATGTATAGATATTTACCTCTTATTGTCCATGGGTCCAAGAACTTTTGTTTGTTATATATGGATTATATATTGTGTCTTTTTTGTGGCTTGGGACCAGTGAAATCAGTCAAAAAGAATAGGCTGAGAAATAAATCAATGATGATTAATTGGGCCCTCCAACTTTTATAGCTTGCTAATCTACAGAACTTGCTTATTTTTTTTTTAAATTTATATTAATGTCCATTAGGAGATTAAACTTTTGTATTGTCTATGTCTGTGAGCTTATAATTAGTTGTAATCTAATGTGCCGTATTTTTATTTGTTTTGATTTTCATTCCGTCAGTCTTTTGGTTTGTTAAATTATTCAGATGGAATGTGAATGATTTAGATTTGATATTCTAAAATAATTAACACACACATATAATTAAAACAACGAAATTGAAACAAGAAAAAAAAAATCATTAGAAATTAATTAAAATAATAGAAGACGATGGGAGAGAAGCAAATTAAATTAAGAAAATTAGATTGAGAACTTAAAATCCCAATATCTGTAATGAATGATTTTAAAAATAAAACTTATCTTTAAAAACTAAAAAACGAGTTATAAGATTGCAAAAAGTAACCATCCATTGATTAAACTCAGTCAAAAAAAAAAAAAAAATCATCTATCTCGTTTTGCTTGTGTTAATTTTGACTAAAATTTTTTTGGTGCACATCTATGTTTCTTTTTTTTTTTTTTATTACTGGCCATCACCTTAAATCCTACAATTAATTTCCAGTTCAAAGCTTAAACTGTACGGAAAACTTGTTCATTATGGATTGGGCCACTTTTCTTCCTTCCCTACCTTTCTCAAGGATCCATACAAGTCCGAAACACTGCTAAATCTTTTCGGGTAAACAAAAGCCTCTTTGAAAAGCTTTTTTTTTTTCTTATTAAACAAAAAAAAAAAACCTCTTTGAAAAAATATTTGCATCTAATATAGCTGAAGTCATAATTTCATCCATTAGTTGGGTAGTTCCCTTTGTAAAAGGTGTCCTTTTCAATATCTGAGGTTGTAAGTAAAGTCCATCTCAGGGCCCAGCCCATTAAGCTGACCCATTTTGGGCTTAAGCCTTGTTTTAACTAAAAAAAAAGTTTGAAAAAGCTACGTCATTCACGAGAGTGAAATATAACAAACTTTTTATCAAAGGTTAAAATGTAAATTTGTCTAGGAAATTATCGTTGAAAAGCAATGTTGCTTTGAAAGTGTTTTTCAAATTTAATGTTACACTGAAAATTTTAAAACGTAGCAATGTTGTCTCATATAATTAAAAAATTAGCGTCAATCATTAAAAATTTAACGTTAACCGTTAACTTTTAATTGAAAAATGATAATACTGCTCAATTTTAACACTTCAAGGGATAATATTGAACCTAAAATATCTTTTAGGATAATATTGCTTGCCAACAAGAACTTTCAGAATAAATTTGCAGCTAAACCCTTTTACCAATTATACCTCTGGGAAAGGAGGAAGGAGAGGTAAATGAAAGCCACGACAATGGGTAAAGAGAAAGAAAAAGATGAAGAAAGCATATTGTGGGATGAATCTTAACATATGTCTATGCTTGGAAAAGCATTATTGCCCTTAGCCCTTAGGGTTTTAGTATATGCAAATGAAAGTTGTCTCCTACAACTTCGAGTATGCATCTTTAGAATTTAATTATTTTTTAGTGAGTTAATTACCAATTATTTAAATCACTAATTTTTGGCAATTAAATCATAAATCTTGTTTTATAGACAAATTTATTACCTACTTTCTATAGAATGAATAAGCAGTGCGGCTGGCTTCTGACCCAGGCATTACTAGGCATGCTAGATATGAGAGGTACGTAATTGAGCCTATTTATTCATTTATTTAGGTTTATTCATATATCTAAGCTCCTCTAAAAGTTTTTTCACATTTTTTGTGTCTACTCCATTCGACTATGAAAACCAAGATCTACACAGGATGCCCACTACAATAAAAGGGGATAATCGATTGATTGCAAAAAAAAGAACTCCAATATTCCCTGTACCTTCTTAACCATTGGTTGAACCAATTCGCCCAATTCTAGATCTCAATTTTCCCAACATTGATTAGGGCCAGGCATAAGCAGTGTGAATTCAAGAGGCTCAATATTTATATGCATTTTCTATGCTATTTTGGGGGTACTTAATATGTATACAAGCCATAATTGCATTGATTTGTTGTTATTTTGTGACCAAGTGTGCTTGCATAGACTTAGTGTTAATTAGGGGTAAAATTGTTATAATTGGTGATTACTTATTGATTAATTGATTTCTAGGACAATTGATGCTTCTTTACATGGATTTGTATTGTAGGTCATAAGAGGAAATGGAGAGTGAGAGTAAAGGTTTGAAACAAGGAGCAAAGGAAGCAAATTTGACATGCTGAAAAAGTGAGTTGTTGCCACTACACACTTTTTTTTTTGGATACTGTTGTCACTATGCACTTAGCTTCGATGAATAGGATGTTAGCCGAAGTGAATTTGACATTTTTTTTTAAATAATGCTTCTTGTTTTAGGGAATGACATGTCAGTCGAAGTGAACAACTTTGTTAGAGACTCTACACTCTATGTCATTTGCTTCAACGAATAACATGTTCGCTAAAGTGAATGCACAAAATCCGCAATTCGTGAAAACATGCATTTTGGAACCAAATCTAAACTCTAACCCATTTTTCTCACTTGACCCAAGTTCCTAAGATAAATTTTGGCCAGAACCGTATTTCCCATTGTCTTCCTTCACTCCATTTCACTTCTCTTCTCTCCATCTTCATCCACTTCACTCTCAACCTCCGTCTCTTTCATTTCTTCCATTCTATGTAACATCCCAGTACCTCGCTCTTAATATTGTCAGCTTTGGGGCTCATCGCTTCTCACGGCTTTAAAACGCGTCAAGAGGGGGAGGTATCCAAACCCTTATAAAGCGTCTTTTGTTCCCCTCCCTGACCGATGTGAGACATATATAAGGGTCTGGATACCTCCCTCTCTTTATGCATTTTAAAGCTGTGCCCCAAAGCGAACAATATCAAGAGCGAGGTACTGGGATGTTACAATTGGTATCAGAGCCAGACTCGGGTCGATGTGGGTTAACGTGCCAACGAGGACACTGGGCTCAAAGGTAGGTGGAGTGTTATGTCCCATATCAGCCGGATAGGGGAATGAAAGACGCCTTATAAAGGTTTGGATACCTCCCCTTCTTGACGCGTTTTAAAACTGTGAGAGGCGATGAGCCCCAAAACGGACAATATCAAGAGTGAAGTACTGGATGTTACAATTGGTATCAGAGATAAGCTCGGGTCAATGTGGGTTAACGTGCCAGCGAGGACGCTGGGCCCAAAGGTGGGTGGAGTGTTATGTCCCACATCGGCTGGGGAGGGGAATGAAAGACACCTTATAAGGGTCTGAATACCTCCTCCTCTTGACGCGTTTTAAAGCCATGATAGGCGATGAACCCTAAAGCGAACAATATCAAGAGCGAGGTACTGTGATGTTGCATTCTACACCCATTTCCCTTCATTTCCTTCTATCTCCAGTTGGCATGGCCAAGGAATTCATTCTCTTTGGTGCTATTTCTCAAGCTTTGTGTGGCTAGAAGTTCCAACTCTTGAAGATAGTGAATATGACATGAGTTTTTAAACTTCAATGGGAAGTTTTATATTTTAATCCATTTATTTGGCTTTGTATTTATGATTTCTTGTGTTGGAGACTATTTTTATGTAGCTGGACCTTTGTTACTTTGTTTCAATTACTTTGTTGGATTATATTTGTGATTTGGATTTGTAATCATCAACATACATAGTATTATACGTGTTTCATTATGGTTCCATTGATTTTTTTTTTCTATTAAGCATAGTATTGTTTGTTTGTTTGTTTGATATGGGATTGTACTTTAACCTTTGCATTCCTAATCCACAATCACACGAGTGTGTTTAATAGCATCTCAATAGTAGGGTTTCCTCTCTTTTGATGCTAGACTTATCGGTTGATGAGGTTTGGTATTTTAGGAGGCTTAGTGATTTCATAATCACATTAAAAGTGGTTTTTAATAGTGCATAATTAGAAGTGATTATTTCTAGAGTCTAGAAATAATCATTAATTAATGCACTAGACTGAACGATGTTTAAGGTTTCAGTATATTAAAACTTCTTTGATGTGGGTCAAACGTGCTATACAAAATTTACTAGTTGATGGTAAGGAGTTCAAAGTGTGCAAGAGAAACACACTCCAAAGCAGACAAATTTCAAAAGCAAGGTGTTGCAATGTTACAACCGATATTAGAGTCATACTTGGCTTGATGTGCCAGCAAGGGTGATGACTTGGGGTCAATTGTGAAGTCTCGCATCGGTTATAGAGGGGAAAAAATGACGCCTTATAAGGGTAGACATTTCTCACTTTTGACGCCTTTTAAAATCATGAGGTTTAATAGGCCCCAAAGTGAACATATTCAAGAGTAAAGAGTTGGAATGTTACCGGTGATATTTGATATTAACCCCAACTTTGAACCAAAAAAAAACTCACAGGGTAACATTGTTTCTAAGGGGCTATTTGGTATGAGAGATTTGGAGGGGAGGGGAGGAAAACAAAATTCCGTGCTTGAGGCTTCGAGAATAAAAGATTCTCACCTCTCCTAACAAAGTTTCTAAGGAGCTATTTGGTACGAGAGATTTGGAGAGGAGGGGAGGGAAACAAAATTCCTCACTCGAGGCTTCAAGAGTAAAAGGTTCTCACTTCTCATAACAAATACTCTTAATTTTTGTTTTTCTCATTATAGGGGTGAGGCCCTTTACTAGAGACAAGAAATCGAGCCAAACTTGTTTAAATCCTGGCTCTTCAAGGGCTGGGCTTAAAAATTGAAGTTGCTAATTGAAGTTGGTTTTGCCAGGTTGGCCTTGTAGGGCCGAAGACTTAAAAGGGTCGGCCTGTTAGGCCTTTTAATTTTTTTTTTAAATAACTTAACCGAGACTGAAAGTGTTGTGGGTGAAGGAACCCTATAAATTCAATCATAATTTTCCTCTATTTTCCTCGCCATCTCTAGCTCTTTATCACTCTCTATCAATGTCTCCACTCTCAATCTCAATCTCTCATTCACTCACGAGTCAGTATCACGACTTACGCTTTGAAGATGAGGCCGACTGACACTGGTTTATTAATTGTGTTTGTTTGTTGTTGATACCTATTCTTTGAATATTAATGTTGATAATATTTTATTTCATAAATTATAACTTTAATTGTTTTAATTTACTAATTATATTTCCTCAAAAAACGGAGAAAAAATTGTTAGAATTTGGAATAATAACTTCCGGCCGTGTAGAGCCAACCCTGGCTCTAGTGTTGCCGGGCCGAGTTTTAAAAAACAAATGTTTTTTTTACCTCGGACTAGCCCTTTTAGGCCCTGCCTTTCAAGGGCTAACCCTGATTCTCAGCTCTACCCCTTGCCATTTCAACCAACAAATTTTTGGTGGGGTTATAAATTTTAGCAAAGATAAAATAGTAAGAAAAAATAATTAAAAATTTTTAACTCCATTTTAAAAATTTTTTAAAGTCAAACCAATTTTTTTTTCTACACTTCCCTAGTACCAAAAAGCTCCCAAAGAAAAACTTCGGAGACACATTCATATATAACTTAAACTAATAAAAAATAATCATGAAAACCTAAATGGGATCATTTATTTCTTTTACTGAGATACAACTGTTAATAATATATGTTTAGATTCGCTTCGCATCTATTTAGCTGTTGATATTGATATCGGTTTAATTTAATTTTTAGTTAGAAATAACTAGTTGTGTGATCAAATATGTATACACATAACCAATTAATTCTGGTTATATTGATGATAATCGCTACAAAAATCATGTCAGAGAGGCTTCACCGACACTTATGTATCATAAGAGGCCAGAACGTACTAAGCATCGTTTAGGCTGTATATTAAATTATGGATTGAAGTATATTATTGTCGGAAAGTACAGCCATCTAGCAAGTGTTTTATTTTATATATATATATATATATAGAGAGAGAGAGAGAGAGAGAGAGAGAGTCAATCTCCTTTAGCGATTATTAAACTAGTGAAACTCTGATTTAGAAATTATCAATTTTACTATCATTAAGCCAATGATAATAAAAGTAATATGTTTTTCCTAATTTTATATGTATTAAAAATATTTTATACAGATTAAAATAATAAAAATAAATTTCATAACTTAGTAACATTTAAATACACACACAAGTCATCATTTATCCATAATTTTATATATTTATATGTATTTTTTGCTCGAAATATATTTATATGTATACAAAATATAATTTAATACACTTCATAAAAAAAATAATGGAATATACAATTGACAGTTGAGGATTAATAGGACAAACTTAAAAATTCAGGGGGTCTACCATTACCATCACCATTATTATTATTTTAATCAGGGAAGTCTACTGTTAAATGCTATTTATAGCTGATCGCCTGATCCAAAATCAAGAGAACTTTGTATAATTTGACTTTTTTTAAAATAGTGAAAATTTCTTTCAGGCTCTAAGTTACAAAAATATTGTAAAAAAACCTTAAGAAAAGTTAAATGTCAAAAAAGACCCTAGGGCCTTTCCTGATAATATTAACAACTATATCAATATTTTATTAAAACTAAATCAGTCAAATTAAGAACTACTCGTTAACAACTAAATCAGCACTCGTTAACAACTATATTTTTATGAAATAATATTAGAAAAAACCTAGGGACTTTTTTGACATGTGACTTTTCTTAAGGTTTTTTTTACAATAATTTCTTAACTGAGGCCCTGATGGAGATTTTCACATTATTAAATTACCTTTCAAGATCACCGAATCTCTCTCTCCTACGGAGCCATGTTTGCTTTCCAAGTAACAAAAATAACTTTTTTTTTTCGTATCCTAGCGTATATCCTCCCGCTTTAGCGCGCGCACTTATGATCTTTTATCTTAAAAATGTTACGTACAAAATATATTTAAAATTAAATATTTTTAGATGGATAATGGTTATATCAAGTTTCTTATATCCATTCTAGTATTCTAATAAGTTCTTCAACTACACATGAATGATAACAATCTTATTAATTAAACTATTTTTAAGTTTGATTTTTTATCGAATAAATAATTTAAAAGGTTGCGCTTTCACATTTTCAAATAATAATATTTTAAAAAAATTGATAGAAGAATATCAATATTTTTTATTATGATTTCTTTTTTGGTGAAAACAAAACAGACACATAATTTTGGGATTAAAAAAACCTGAAAAACTCCATATGCCTAGTATTTTTAATTAATTTATAAATTTTAATAAGGACCCTACTAAGGCTTTTAATTAATTTATAAATTTTAATAAGGACCCTACTTAGGCTGATTCAACCGGTAGTACTGGTAATCGAGTTTGGATCCTCTCTAACTTGAAAACTCAAGTCATAAGGATCAAGATTACTGGTATATAAGGAGTACTTAAGAATTATGTCAAGTTCTCCAATTATACGTGATCATATAAGCTATTTTTAAAATATCATCTTATAATTATAAATCTACATAAATAAAATAATGCACATGATCTATGTGTGATTGAAGAATTTAACAAAATAATATGAACAACTTCTACATAAGTTTTGTCCTTTCTTAAAAAGTAGATAAGTTGATTATGTATATTTATAACTAATATTTATAGAATTTGTGACACCTTTTTAAGAAAAAATCTTATTATTTAGTAATTTAAATTTAATTAGTAAAAAAAATAAATATATGCTACCCAATAGGCATATTATAAAAAAAAAAAGTAAAAGAAACTAGAAAGGTCAACAAGACTTTATGAAGTATTATTGTATTAGAATCCAAGGAGTATATTACAAATTAACAACAACATTGTACTGAATGCATTAATTAAGAAAGAGTGGCTATGGAAGAAGAAATCAAGAAATTGTCGCCAAGGAATGAGCCCAACGAACATTGCCGATCCCAAATCCTACAGATCGACCAAATAACTTTCCATAAAGAACCCCGTGTTTGAGTTTAATTGATGTGGAGGTCGGTTTTTCTCACTTTTAAAGAGGGGGTTTGATTTTTGTCTTTGTTAAGGCGCTGGGGGAGGCATCTTAGGAGCCTAAGAAGTAGTAGTAACGCTGGTAAAGGTGGAGACATATGTACTCTCTGGCCAGTATCCCCTGTAGACTGGGCTCCAAACGCCTTGTCATTAGACTGTGGGTGAACCCGACCCATTTCCATAAATTTTTATAACAAAAAAAAAAAAATCCATAAAGAAGGGTCTAGAAGGCGCGTTTAGTGAACGCGCTGCCACAACATCTGGGCATGGTTCTCATCTCAATTTCCACATTTCAAATGGCACGTGACAGAAGCGATTGGCATCCTCTTAACGACTCCTTCTTCTGCCTGCCCTATGCCTTTTTGGTCTTCCCCACTTCTTTCAACCAACGCCAATAAACTCTTTTTTTTTTTTTTTAATAAATAAGCCATTCTTCCAGAGGTAGATTGTGTGAAAATCTCTATTTAAAAATAACCTTAATTAGAATATTTCTTAGATATGAGATCGAGTACCAGTATTTTTGGGCAAAAAGCGTCTCTACTTCCTTTTCTCATCCACTTCTTATATCGCACATTAAATTGAATTTTGAATCGTAATGGTAATGATTGAATATTTTATAAAAGTACTGATAAGACAATAAATTATTAAATAAATAAATTTAAAATACTAAATTTTATCAACGAATTTTTATAATTATAATAAATAAATATTTAAAAAATATTTTATACATCATTAAATCTAGAGATCTCATATTTTGATTAAGGGTTGAGATGATAAATGTAATAAGAAGTGAAGGGAAAGTTTATGGGAAGGGAAGTGGAGGAGATACCCTTTCCTTGATATCTTTTAAGTATAAAAATATATTAGACTCTTCTGACCAATAAAATTTTTAAATAGGGATTTTGGATCAATTTTCTCTTTTTTAAACATATATAAAAGATTATGAAATAATTGATCTAGATATTTATATTTATTATATTTTTTTCAGTTATTTAAAAATGAAATAAAATATAGAATGAAAATAATTTTATGATTGAAAAAATGATTATTAAAAATAGAAAAATTAAAATTGAGAGTTGAATTTTTTGAAATAAAAATTAAATTTATCTGAACATATAAAGCTCGTTCCTGGATAGAATTAGAAACAACAAAAAAAAGAAAAGTTGATACGCAACCAAAGAAAAATAACGTTGACATGATGGACATTGGTCAAATTAAAAGTTAATGAAACAGTAAGCCTGGAGATCATTAGTTTAACAATAATGTTTCATACCAATAGCCCAACGGACTAATCATCCAACCCATAACTTAATTGGATTTTTTTTTTAATTTATATATGCCAACAAAAAAATAAACAAATAGTGCACGCATTGCACTGACATTGACACGAGATATAACACGACTTAACATTTCGATACGTTAATTCTTAAAAAATTTAAATTTCGACACGATAGGACACGTTTTGATATTAAATATGCATATTATAATTTACATTCAAATTCAATATTTCGTAAAATCCTGGCCTCCAGCTTTGGCTCATCTTAGATTTGGCTTCATTATAAAAGTTGTGCCTCCTTTTTAAAAAAAAAATACAAAAGGAAAATTCATCATCAATTTAGTAATATTTAAAGCCACGCATATTTTTTAAAAAATAGGAGTGTCAGAGTATTGGACGGTGTCGGGGTGTCTGATACGCATATTTTTAAGAAGTATGAGTGTTCGTGCTTCATAATAAGGTAGGATAGTCAACCAAATAAACATTTAAATCAAATAAAAAAAAATATGTACTCAAATAATAATCATAAATTAAAATTTGTATAATGTTTACATTTTTTTTTATTGGTAACAAACAGTGGAATTCATTTATCAAATTCCACACCATGGAACCTTGTTATTGTTAGTATTAAAAACAAATCCAAAACACGATCCTTGAAATTTGGACTCAAGTCGATCCATAACCAATTAATAATATCCCAATATCATTATTATTATACGGACCCCCGAGTACCCGACCCTGTAACTGTAATCGGGTCAAAAACTCAAAATCAATATGCCCCACACACAGCCACAGGCATAAGACATTCGAGACGCAGGAAACAATGTACGAGGCACATAGATTCCTCTGCACCTCACAATAGTACATATTTGTTGCTTCATATCCAGTTTAAACAAACGTTGATGTAACATGTAGAAAATTTTTAACTGATAGAAAAAGTGAAATTAATGAAGAACATAGATCATGTAACGTGTTCAACTTAAGTGACAAAAAGAAAAGGCACGCATGTTCCATTTAGAACAGAGAACTAAACAAGAAAATATGCCGATGGACAAGTGGTAGCTACACGCCCAACTAACAAGAAGACCTATGGAACAGTGCCATAGAGAGAATTAGAATCACATCTATGCATGTGTGGTTTCATGCTGCAAACTATTGACTGGTTTTGATAGTTTTCAACATAAAACTAAACACATTCTTAATGTTTCAAGTGTTCGTGTTGGCTTGAAGCTATTTAAGTTGAGACTTCTCTCACATACTTTGTATAAATCATAATTGAAAATCAATAAGATGTTTTTGAAGGTTTGAATCACTATTTTAAATAAGTATGTGCAATGCCTTGATAGGATGATTTGAGAAAAACAAGAACCTTAATGCAGAACACATAGTATCTACTAGAAACAAATATCATAGACAATAAAGGGAAACAAATTGTGATGAGGCAGTGATAGTCAAGAACTTTAAAACCAGGAATGATAAAACTGAAGTGTACCATAAATATGTAGCTGAATCAAAAGGCTAGATCTTCACATTATTGATGTCACTTCTCAGTAAAGAATTATTCTTATAGACACAACGAATGAACTATACTAGTCAACAGAAAAACAAATCAGCACTTGAAGTAACAGGGCTTACACCAGCTGTTACTAAGAAGAAGGAAAAAAAAATAAAAAAGGCCCATCAAAATCCCTCAATCAGAGAGATGTATCCTACACATGAATTAGCTTGTTGTCACAAAATGACCAGTGATCCATCCACCAAAAGCCAAAAAGCATTCTTCAAGTTCCCAAACTTTTGGCTGCCAATCCCATTCACTGCTACCTCTGCAGAGAAACCCATTAAAGAGTCAGTTCATAAACAAGAAAACCACACCAAATTACAGCTGTCAACATTTTCCTATCAGCAACAATACTATTGGAAAGACTAAAATGACAAATCAGTATTGGAAGAAGTAAATGGAAGAGTGAAATACCTTGCCATTCTCAGGAGTTTCAGGAACTTTATATGTATCAAGTGTAATCTCAGACAACCACAAACCAGGAAAAAGGGTCTGCACAAAAAATCAGTGGGAATTTAAGATTCAGATGAAACAGAGTAGGTTACAGGAGAGGGAAGCAAAACCAGAAATATCAAACCACGCAATACCACATAACGAAATCAAATGTAATGTAGAAGTGTAGTGACGATTCCAAATTTTGAAGCGTCGTTGGGTGTTTTAGCCACATAATTGGAATCTCGAAAATTGGGATTTAATAAAGTCAAAAACGGGAATGCGATTGTAAAGATAGAAATCTACTTACATCCAAAGTCCTCTGAACGTTTCTGGGTCTCTTCTTCGGCCTCCGCGGTGGCCGGTGACCGACCAATTCAAAGAAATCTTCTTCAATCTCCCTTTTCGAGAGAGGCACTGAAATTTTGGTACCTTGTGGCTTTTCCGGTGAGGCTCTAAATTTCGGCGGCAACTTCCCGCCGTTAGCAATGTTGTCGGTCCTCGGCGGTGAGTGATTGAGTCTCTTCTCCTCAATCTTTAAACACTTGCTACTCCCGTTGGCAATCGGAGCCTTGCACGCAGCTCTCCTCGTCCTCAGATTCCACGGCCTGGCTTCCGCCACCGCCTCCGCCGCCGTAGAAGATGGAGCAGTAGCCGCCGGAGGATCCTCTTGTTCTTTTTCCTCCTCCACCTCCTCGTCGCCGGCCTCCTTCCTCAAAATTGCATCCTTCATCTTATCCGCCGCTGTCTTCAGATCAAACATTATCTTCTCCCTCACCGCCTCGATCCCGTCGTCTCCTCCGTCGCCGCCGTCTATTCTTGATTTCGAAATCTTTATCCTCTTCTCCGAATCCCCGCCGCTGAGAAGAAACTGCTGGTTGTTCACCATCTCGGCCTCCAATCCTCTCTTCCGAGTCATCGCCGAGTTCTCCAACCTCACCCCTGGAGATCGCCGATCTCCGGTCGATGTGGAAGCGCCGCCGTCGTCTGGAGTCACTTTCATGCACCTCAGGTGCCTCTGATTCCCCCACTTCAAACACGGCAATGTGAAATTGTGAAGATACTTAGATCTTTCGGGACCCATTTCCATGCTCAAACTCTTCATCTGTGTTCCGCCAATCCCACAAACACAATTTACCGGGAAAAACCAAAACCAGAAAAGATTAACAGAACGAGAGTATTCAGAACAAAAGAGAGAAAACAAGCAAGCAAAGCCGAATTAGGGCTTCAGGGAGCTGGGGATTTTGTGGGAAGAAACGTGAGAATGATCCGAAAGGAAAAAAGAAGAGGTCTTTGAGAGAAAGATTTTGTTAATTTTTCTCTCAACTTCGCCGGGAAACGCAAGTTTATATACGAGTGAGGGGAAAAGGAAGAGAGGACGGTTTTAACGTTCGGGTCATACAACCTTTATACTAAATTGCGCCGTAGGTACTAGGTGCCCTCATCTCTTATTTATTTTATTTTCCTTGTGTTCCGGTTGTTTGAAAATTATGACTAGGAGTTAGGGAGTTAAACTATACCATCGATGATGTAGACTTAAATATCATGACTGAATCTCATCCGTACATATGAACCCTTCTACTGCTAAGTGGTTGTCAATAATTAAAGGAAAACAGTTCTTTGATTTATCTTAAACTATCTTGGCCAAAAAAAAAAAATTATCTTAAACTAAAGATTACATAGATAGATTATTATGATTGTTTAAGGAACATATAAAGGAAAAGATAATGAAATAAATCCTTTTTTTGCTAAAATAAATTTAGGAAGTGCGGGCTCTTAAAACAAAAGATAATAATTTTATAAGAGATAATACTCACTTTAAATAATTTTACATGTTTATCAAAATTATTTTTTTTATAGTATTTTGAACTTATGCGTTTAAAATGCTTTTATAATATGAGATAAATTATATTTTTAAGAATACAAGTGATAATTTTATGGACTTCAGTTATAATTTTAGTTTTAAAAATAATTTTAAAAAAATTTAATGTAATATAAGTATGAACTTTTCCTAAGTAGGGCACCCCCTAAGGGAGGAAACAACTATACTTCTTTTACCGTATACTTCTCTCTACTTTTTCATTTTTAAATTAGATCAATTTTGATTTATTAGGATTTAATATCATATAATAATATTATTATAATATTAAAATATATATAAATAAATTTAAATAATTTAAATTTTATTTAAAAATTCGATCCAAAATAATTTGGTTTAAATACTTCATATCTTTATGATTTTATTAATATACTTTATATATCTTTTTATTTTTTTAATAGCTATTAAATCTTGAAGTAAAATATTTTAACTTTCTTTTCTTTTACCTTAACTACAAGAACCTCCCCTCTAATTTAAAAGCATGTATGAGTAGGTTCAATTTGTTAATTCCATTAAGGATTTTAATTTTTTTAATTATAACTTATATTAAAATAAATTTTATTTACCAATTTACCCTTCATCATTACTAATTCCTAATTTTGGCTAAAATTATTTATGTAATTTAAGATTTTTTTTTCTTATTTTTTTTTTACTTTTATAAATATTATCAGTTAATTTTTTTTCATATTGAGATGAAGAATTCATTAATTTAATTAATGCAAACCCATAAAAATTAATTAAAAAGGTGATTAATTCTTTTAATAGAGGGGTATAATTAAATAAATGTGTATATAAATGATACAGAAAAAATTTATTTCAATAATTCAAATTAATATAAGTTTTATAATGTATCAAATTTACATTATTAATAACATATGGTAAACCAATCAAGGTGTTGTGGCTAAAAACAAAGAAATATAGTTTATAGTTATTTAAAAGAATACAAAATAAATAAATATGATAAAATTTTTAATTTTTTTATATAATATAAATTAATAAGTTCTATAATATATTGCAAATTTTGAACATATATATTATAATGATTTCTTTTAGGAAAATATAAATGTTCATACATTTGTTCAAAGAGGGGTATTTTGGTCAAACAAATATTTAATAGTCAAACTTAATGGCCAACTAACAATTTGATGGATGAAAAAAGAATATCAAATATATAAGAGAGGTTTCAGTAACATACATTCTGATTTCAATGGAGGTCTATATATGTTTTAAAAATAAAAGGGAATTTATGTAATTTTTGTAAAATAGAGGGTAGATAATATATTCTACTCTAAATCTTAACCATCAAAGTTAATCTAATTATAAGGATAAAGAAGTAAAGAGAAGCGTCATCTTCCATTTCCAATTCTTCCTTACCTCCTTCATATCCCCTTAGTCACCCTTGGATCGAGATTATGGGGTCCAAATTTTGGTATTTTATAAAAATATTATTATTATTTAATATGAGAAATATATAAATAAATTCAAACTGTTAAAATTATATATAAACAATTCAAAGGGGTATGGTATTGACTTCTTTCTCACACCCTCCTCCTCCTTTGCCCTTCATTTACCCTCATTTTCTATTTACCACCATTGGATTAAAATTCTAATAGTCCAAATTAACACCTTATAAAAATATTATTATAATTTTTATTTAAAAAAATACTTAAATAAATTTCAAATGCTAAAATTTGATCTGAAATGTTTACAAATGTAACAAAAAAATGGGGAAAAAATATATTATGTAATAGTAATATACCGCTCTTCAGATCAAATTTTTACAATTTAAACCTTTTAAATATTTTTCAACTAAAATTTCAAAAATATTTTTATAAGAAGTTAAATTGAGACCACTGAAATTTTAAGTGAATGGTGATGAAGGGAAAATGAGGATAAATGATAGGAAGGGCATATGAGAAAAGCCAATCCCAAAATAGAGGGAAGTCAATGATAAGGAAAGTGGAGGGGTTACACTCCTATTCAATGTTGTTAAAATCAAATTTTTACACGAAAATAGAAAGAATGATAGAAACATAAATTATAGAAAATGATACGAAATGTAAAGTTTCCACTACTTAAGGTTATATTACAAAATTATATATGTATGCATGTGAAAAAACATAAATCAATATTCAAAATTCAATGAACAACTTCTTTTTTAAAATATATAAGTCACATAAATATATAAAACATATGTCCAAAAGCATATAAAGAATTTAACAACTCCTACAACCAAGTTCTAAATTATAAAAAAAAATAAAATTTAACTATCTCTAAATTATTTTAATTTAAATCAAACATATCATATTACATCAGTTGCATGTCTTTAATGTTCTCTTCTCTTACTCGTGTAATAAGTTTGATCATTTGCAAAACTTGGAATGTTCAAATCATGACCATCCATAGGTTCCCTTACTTCAATTTCAATAAAGCTTTCCTCATCATGGGTATCTACATCTAAGTTGTCTACATCTTTCCAATCTTTTTCATTTGTTGTTTTAAGTAAAAATGTAAAAACTTAGTTTGTGCCATTTGTACCCGTTTTTACTTATATTTTAACATGTATCACTCCAATAAAAACGTAAGATTTTACACTAGTTTTTTTACAACAATACTCTCGCTCCCTTGATCCTTTGATGATTACTTGACCATGTGAAAGATAACATTTCGTATATTTAGTATTTCATCAGGCATTTAATATAAAATATATTTGTCTAATTTAATTGGATTAATAGTGCCAATTAAATTAATTAATATATCATGTATTTTCAAAAATACTTTGGTCATCTTATTCTTTATTACAAAAAAAATGTCGGATCAGGGATGAAATTATTGACTGAATTTCATCAGTAATGTCTTTTGCTAGGGTTTTTTTTATGACAAACTTTTTTTGTCAGAAATCCAATTAGTGACAGTAATTTACATGGTAAATCAAATTACTAATTAACAAAATGCTGTGGGTAATCCAACTCTTTTTGTAGTGCTTTAATTCCCTCAGTACCTTTCATCCTATATATTTGTAGGGAGCATTATATTAATAAAAGTGAATGAGGAAAAGATTGTTAAATATGAAAATTATATTTTATATTTAGGGCTAAGATCATCCCTTAAATGTCTTATATTAAGGATCAGTGGGAGTATGTTATGTTATAAATATTTTATTTTGATATATTATCTTTTTAGATTGGCAAAAGAAGAAGATTATATTGAAAATTATTTCAGGAACTCTACAGACTCAGCTCACACCACAACTAGACAGAGACGTACGTGGCAGCACAAAACCAGACCGCCATATTCTTAATTTATACAAACTACATCAACTTCATTCATGCATAACCAACCGGAGTATACTAGCGAGGTTGTGTTCAGCCGGTGATCTGAATGGGCTTCACGTCCGGCTTCTTCACCCCTTCTTCTGATCTGTGACGGTCAGCACATCGTCCTCCATGCTGGCCTTTACTTGCTCCACCGTGGCATTCTCTGGCGGCTTGAACCGCCTCAGAAAGTGGCAGCTGCTCTCTCCATATGGTGCCATGTCGTTCTTGTCCTCCCTCTCCTCTTGATCACCTTCACCTCTTTCTTCTTCAGTCTCGGCAGGTCCTCCTTGAACGCCGCTCTTGTCTGTCGGGTCGGATCGAGGGCCAGAGATGGTGAAGTCCTGGGATGGGTCCCACATGTTGAGATGGAGAAGGGGCTGAAGATGTTGGTTCTGCGACCAGTGCCGAAGAAGGCTTGGAATCAGCGACATTGTGCGTACGAACACAGTTGATGGAAACTGAGAACAAAGCCCTGAAGCCAGGTTTCATGTGGCTTAGGCTGCCTTATTGTGATATAATACTCCGGTGATTTCTATAAGTAACTTTTTTTAAAAAAAAATTACGTAAAACAAAATGATGGATTAAGATTATTTAAAAATAATAAATGTGTTAAAATGTCATGTTTATTCTAAATATACCTCTATATTTATAAAAAGAGCATAGGGGATAGAATGAGTATAAAATATAATATAGAATTTATAACAAATGACTAGATAAAAAAGAATTAGTGGTGAGTGGGAGTTAGTTAATGTAAATATATGTATTTAATAGATGTAATAAAGAAAAAAGGTAGTTTAATTTTTGAAACTCAAGATAAAATTAAAGCTGTTTATATCAAGGATCAGCCTTAAAAAAGAGAAAAATACTTATAAAAATGACATAAGGGAATTCCTTATAAAAATAGGCCTCACTTAATTTCCTAGATAGGCATGACAATAAGCCTAAACCTCTTAAACGCAAAGTAGGCCAGACCATAAGCTAATCAAGTGTATTTGAAATGCATTTCAAAATTATAATTAGGCTAAAGTATACTTTTAGTTTTTAAAATTTTAAATAAGATATACTTTTGGTCTTTTAATTTTATAAATTATACTTTTTATCCTATATTTTTAACACCGTTAATGTTGCTAATGAAAAATGTTGACATAACAAACTCAAGTGATGACTGTACAACTGACAAAACATATTTAAGTTTTAATTTTTTAATATAATATATTTAGATTATTTAATATTTTTTTTAATACAATCAAGGTTTTGATATTGAATGCTGCAATAGGCTTTTATATATTTTTCAATTTACACATATATTAAATTAAGATTAATAGCATTTAATTATGCATACATCACTTTAACTTGTTCTATTATGTTTTCCATAAGCAACATTAACGATGTTATAATTATAGGACAAAAAGTATACTTTATAAAGTTAAGTGACTAAAAGTATATATCATATAAACATAAAGAACTAAAAATATACTTTAGTCTTATAATTTTCCGTCTTCCTCAACCACTTGACCCAAAAAAAAAAATTACAATGTTCCAAATACCACAAATAGATGTTTGTAATTAGATATTCAGACATATTTATAAACAACTTTCTTTCTATTTGGACTGATCCATAATATAAACAATTTTTTGTCTTAAAAATTAAACTACTTTTTCCTTTTCTACTCTTATTAAATACATGTCTTTATATTAATGAGTCACTAATTATCTTTCAATCATTTATTACTCATTCTCTCTCATAATTTATAATTTTTCTCTCTCATATTGTTTACTTATTCTCTTTCACTACTCTTTTTATAAATAGAGGCGTATTTGGAAAAGACATAACATTTTTTTATAAATTTATTATTTTTAACTAATGTTAATCATCCGATTGTTTTGCACAATCAAGAAAAAAGTTGTTTATAAAAAGGAACGGAGGGAGTACCAAATGAAAACAAATACAATAATAAGGTCATGGTTAAATAGTACATTCACCTTAAAACTTTAATGAGGCGTCTCATAAATTGGACCAAAAAAAAAAAAAAAGCTTCTCTCTTTGTCTTATAAATAGGATTAGAGGAGTATACTTTCTGCAACCTGTTTATAAGATCATTTTAACTAAATCACGCAATTAAAAAACAAATTAAAGTTAGTTAAAAGTAATAAATATATAAGATATTAATTTTTTTTTAGGATGTCTTTATTTACAAGAAAACAAATAATAGAGAGAAATAGTGGTGATAAAAGGTACAAAATGGAATGTATGAGGGGGAAAAATGAAGAGAGAGAATATAATTAATTAGAGATGCAATTGGTAAAAATGAATTAGGGTGTGTTTGGGATGATATTTAGAGCCTAAACATGAATCCCAACAAACAAAAGTCACTTTTTGACTTTTTGTGATGTTTAGGTTAGCTTTTTTTTTCAATTAGACTTTTGAAGAAAAAGCTGCTCTAAGCCATAAGCCAAAATTTCATGCTTTTACCTTTTTCACAATGAAGAAAGAAGTTTATGTCATGAAGACAGAAGAAATTAAACACCTCATGAACAAAAGATATTGGGTCCCACATTCTTTTTTAAATGTCAATTCAAACATAAATCATATTAAATAACTTTTACCCTATCTTATGTTTGCAAAAGTTAGATTGGAAAAAAGTTACTTCTGCTCCCGCTAATCCAAACACACTCTTGATGTTTAGACGACTCTAAAGTAGATCTTATAAAAAGAACTAAACCAATTTGTTTTTTTGCTCAAAAAGTACTTGTATTAATGCTTCAAACGTATGACTAATTGATACACTAAATGAAAACAAATTGAAAATAACAATAGGAAACTAACATTGTCAAAATAAATACAGCAGAACAAAACCAAATACAACATTAATAACCACTTATTAAAGAGCTAGTAAAAGAAATATCATCAGTGACTTCACCAGTCTCCTAGACATCTAAGGTTAGAAGTGACATAAAAAAAAGTGTTGGTTGTAAAACTCACTTTATAAGGCATACCTCCTTATAAACATCAACTACAAATAGAGTAACTATACAATTTGCCCGTCTTGGGGTAAAGGATATAGAAAACCCAACCTCAAAAGAAAGAAGATAAATGATGTCCTGAAGGACACTTCTGCTCCTCTATTCAAACAAATTTGGTGACGTCGACTGCACAACAAACAATGCCTCTTAATGATGTCTATAGCTGACAATGTCCCTCTAAAAGTTAAAGCATATAGAAACAACAACCGTTAACAAAACCCTTCCCCCAAGAACGCGAATTTGAGCCACTAGGTGAGGATCAGATTTACTAACATTCAAACAAACATCAAACTAAGAGGAGTCATAATCAGATTCTTCATATCTGTTTATCGCTCAAGAAATTGAGAGCACCATTACTAAAACCTAACACTACAAAAAAGGGAAGAAAATATGGATATCCCCTCTGCCAATGGAAACCGCCCAGGAGGGAGACGCTGTAACAACATCTCTCACAAAGGTGACAAAGAGAGCTCTCACCGCCTTGAGAAAGTTTTGAAGATGTAGAGAAAAAGATCGTCCTAGAAGTGAGAGAAGACCACAACCAACATAAATCAGAAGAAAGTCACAGCTAAGAAATCCTAACTTTGATCTGCCTTTTTGATGCGATTGTGGTTCAGGATGATGCTCGCCAATGACATGTGATGATGAAAGATGCCGCCAATGAGAGAGAGTTGAAGACAGTTTGCAAGGCAGAAAAGAGAGAGTGTGGGCAAAGAGAGAAGAGAGACAAAAGAACTAAACCAATTCAAAAATTGAGATCTTATAAAAAGGGCTGAAAGAAGTATATAATTATATATAATTTAATTGAAATTAATTTTGAATTATTTATAAAATTACTTAGCCATAACACTAAGTTTCATATCTCATCACTCACAAAAGCTCAATCCTTCAATTTCATTCATAAGCCTCTCCCCAATCTCTTCAATTGCTCAAGAAAACAACACCAGCTCACTCCCTTTCCCTTGCATCGTTTGCTGAAATATAATAATTATTTTTTAACCATAAGAAGTATCATAATTGTTGTAATTTATTTTAATTATGCCCACATAAACTATTATAATCTCATTATGTTGAGTTTGTCCTAAATTTTGCGAGAAAAATAAAAAAAGTAAAATTCAATTTTTTTTTTGGTAACAAAAATTCAATTTTATATGTCACTACTATATGTAGTTGATTTTAAAAAATATACCTTATCAAGCAACAAATAATTAGTTTTTCTTATATTTACTTGCGTAGACAACTGTTATCAATATGATTTCTTTTATTTTCACCACAACTGAGAATGGATCTTAGGAATAAGGAAATTAATTTAATTACTAGTCAAAATATGTTTACAATTATTAATGAATGAGTTGCAGTCAACCCACGAAGCTAGTGTATATAATATCTTGCATTAAATATATTGAATGTCATTGGCGGCAGCCACCAGTGGTTTTGGCATGCAAGTGATGAGGGATTAAATCCCACATCTACCCCTTTGCCAAAAAAATTATTCCTACCAGTGACCAGAACTCCGTCGCAGGTTTTGGGGACTTTTTTTTTTTTTTTAACAGGAAGCATTTTCTACTTTTGCTTGAATTTCAAAATCCTGATTTGGGATGGCAAATGTTGTAGGAAATATGCAAATTCAGGTTCCTTCTATCCTTTTAAATTTTTTAGGCTCTTTTTTTTTTTTTTAATCATTTTCCCATAAATGTTGTAGCAACGACAGTTTTTTTTTTCCTTTTTCCTTTTTTTTTACATTATTAATAGGCTAAATTTGAATATTATTAAACTCAATCAATTTTTTATTTTTTGGGTTAACACAACTTTTAGTCTTTAAAGTCTCATTCAATTTTAATTTTGTTTCCTTAAGTTTGAAACCTGTAGTCTTAGACTTTTACTTCTTTAAATTTATTCCGTTTATAATAATTAGTCCCTAAATTTGAAAAAGACTTAGATTAATATTTTAAGGTATTAGTTTATCCTACATAGCACTGACTCCTTTTAAGTTGAATTTGCTCGGAAAACTGACATGGCAAATATATTATAAACCTTATCAGCTGACTTTTTTTTTTTTTTGTTACAGTACAAAAATACACATGAGTTTTTTCTCCAAAAGTGCCCAGCATCACGTGCTATTTTTTGGAGTAAAAATACATACGTAATTATTATTTTGGAGCAAAAATCATATATCATCATTAAGTTACTGTTCAACGTCGTTATGTCACTGTTCACTTCATCTCTTTCTTTCTCATCACGGTAAACAGTAACTTAATAGTGGGATGCGACTTTTGCTCTAAAATAGTAACCACGTGTGTATTTTTTGTCTAAAAAAAGTAAGTGGTGTTGGGCGCTCTTGAGAAAAAAAGCTCATGTGTATTTTTACACCTTAATCTTTTGTTTTTTTTTTTAAAAAAAAAAAGAAAAGTAAAATGAATTAGAAGTGGTTAGGGCACTGTATACAGTGCATCGGCAGCGATCTTTTGTCCCCTGCTGCTTTCTCAGCCACAGCGGGCCTTGGGCACGGGTGGCTGCAGAGAAATCAAGTCTGCCACGTAAGCTAATCTAATAGAATTACTATCAGATAGGATATATTAATACCGTCAAATATAATCTTAAGTAATTTTTAAACTTTAAGAACCAACTGTTATAAACAAAATAAACTTAAAGGACCAAAATTAAAATTAAATGAAACTTCAAAAACAAATAATGGTATTAAATTAGTTTGTTTAGAACAACTTCTCACCCATAGTAATACTGAACATATTATATAACTATTGTAAACTCTGTATTCTTTTTAAGGAAAAAAAATGCTGTATTCTTTTCATTTAGTTTTTCGCTTTATCTCGCATCATATGTGGCTACAAAAAAAGATAATTTTTTAATATGATTTTTTTCGTTTACAAATTTTAAACCCCCAAGATTATTTAATAAAAATTTAGTCTTCACTTTGCTCAGCATCATTTCTCTTTTGTAAATGAAAACATTATCTCCCAATCTCACGTCATGTAATTATATTGACTCCGCTTCAAACATTAAGTCTAATTAAATGTTATTAAAAGTTTTAAACATATAATATTATATATATGTACATTATCTCATAATATCTCACATTATTATCAAATTTTTAGATTTTTATTATATTAAAATTGTAAAAAATATGCAAATGGCTTGTCAATTACATTTACATCCAAATATAAGAAACATTTTTCTCATCCTTTTACTTTCTTCTTCTAAATCTCTCCCCCCCCCCCCCACCCCCCTCTCTTCTATATTATTCTTTCCATTGTTTCATGGTTACGGTTATTCATAACAAAAAGAACTTTCCAAGTATTGTTATTAATATAAAACTTATTTAAAAAGTTGATCTTGATCATCTATATACGGTATAATTTTTATATTTATCAATATTTTTCTAATTTACTCTCAAATAATTAAGAAGGAGAGGACATGATGGAATTAAGGAGGATAACTTAGGTAATTTATAAAATACATGGCATATTTATTAACTTTCTTAATTTAAAAAAATTAGGTAAATATGCATTATTCTAATACCAAGGATAAAGTACATGTTTTTTACATAAAAAATTATTTTAGTTCATGAAGTTTATAAATTATATTTGTAATCCTTTAAAATACAAAATATTATATTAAAGAATTAAAATTTAAGCATGTTTTGTATTATTTAAATTCGCTAAGTCAGCATTTTTTGTTAATAAATCTAAAGATGTTAAAATTAAAGGATTAAATTTATTAAAAAAATTTAAAAGACAAAAAAAATGTATTTTATAAATTTAAGGACTAAACTAAAATTTGATACAAATTTAAAGGAGTAAACATAACTTTAACATAACTAAAATTTAATGTAAACTTTAAATTTAACTCCTTGATTTTTTTCCTCATTTCAAAACAAAAATTTTGCTCTATATTCCATTATTTTTTTTTTCTTCCTTCTCACATCACTCTATGGTGCTTTTTTCCCTACGTATTCTTCCCTTTCGTAAAATTGATATAAAAAGAAAAAAAGAAAATCATTCAAGAAGATGGTTGAAGATAGACGATAACGGATCATCATTTCATTTTCCTTTTCTAAAATGAAATGTAAATGTTTTCATGAACGAAAAATTGCAACAAAAAACTCACCAGACGAAAACATAGCAGAATTTATATGGCAACAGCGAACTTAACCTTACTAACAAAAGGATATGAAATTCTCTCTGTTGTGTTATGTGTTCCGTGTACAATATTGATCTTTATATCAAAAAACAAAAGTATACGAAATTAAATAAATAAATAAAAACTGTCTTAGATGCATTAAGATAAACAAATTTATTATTGAATAATTATAACATAAATATGATAAATATTATTTATTTAATTTTGTATGTAATAGAAGTTATTTTCATAGTAAAGGATTAGGGGCCTGTTGAATAATCATATCTCTAGAGATGATAATGTAATTAAGTGCAATATAATGTAATGTAATGTTTATTATCATCACCGCAACACATTTGATTGAGCCGTGTAAAGTCTCACTAGATTCCTCTAAAACCTTAAGTTTGAGTTTTAGAGGAAACATTTGTACTTAGAGGTAGTAGTAGGAAGGTAATGAGTATTTATACTGAGTATGAATTGGGATTTCCAAATTGTGGGTTATCTTCATTACCATGATAAATTCTATTACCAAACTAAAGAACAACTAAACACTCTTCTTAATGGGGTAATCATGATTACAATTATCACTAACGTTCCAGTTATGTAATGAGGTTGAATAAAATATTTTGGTCTTTATTATCAGTCAATTTTTAAGGTAATAAATGATAGTATTACAATTTTACTCCTCTTATTAATTATAATAAACTTTCGATAGAGAGATGAAAAAGGTGAATAATAACACATTTACAAAAATGAGGGTAAAATTAAAAAATATCAAATTAATGCATATTTATTAAGATAACTAACTCTCCTTAATATTTAAGAATTAAGTAATTTGGACTTAAATAAGACAAAAGTAGTAATATAAATTTAGAAAAGACTGATCCCAAAAAGAAAATACATAGGCATACAGTCTGATATTCTTTTTCAAGGGAAAGATATTTAGTAGATACTCCCTTTGATTCGAAACATAGGAGCTAAACTTATAAGGAAGTGTGATTTTTAATATAAGATCCATTTTGTCTCATATCTTTTTCCACTCACCTTCTCCATAAATGGGGATTTTTTTAGAAAAATAAGTTATATGTTTTACATATATATTATCTTTAACCAATTTTAACCAACTTTTTAAATTGAGTGATTTAATTATGGGTTAAGTAGTAAATCTACTTTGGAAATACATGCTCTAGAGCAATGCAACTTTAGAAGTCTTTTTAGGCTCCATGTTAGCCCAAAAGTCTAAAGACGTAGCAATGTTACCCTTTTCTATTAAAAAATTAACGGTTAACGTCAATTTTTTAAAAGTCAATGTTAATTTTTTAATGGAAAAGGGCAACATTGTTACATCTTTAGATTTCTGGGATGAAATTGAGTATAAAAAAACTTTCAGGGCAACATTATATTGCTTTTTGATATATACTTTCAGGGTAGATTTGTTACTTAATCCTTTATTTATTTAACTCTTATATTTTGAATGAAAGGTAGTATATATATACATGAGTGAACCCACATATAAGAAAAGGGGGCAAGTGCCCACCCTTAAATTGGGGATTTTTTTTTTTTTAAAAATAAAATAATTAATACATGTTTGAATGACCGTCCACCCTTAATACATCAAGACTGCACTTCATAATTAGATAGAGATGAATGGTTGAATGATTATTCAGTGCCTTATATTAAAAAAGATGTATTTTTTTATAGCATTGATAATAAGGCAATTATAATGGAATTCTAAAAAATAAGGTATAGAAAGATGACATTATAATTATTTTTATTGTAATATACTTTTGTTATTAAAATATATGTACTTGAACTTTTTAAGTATCCACTCTTCATTTTAATTTATGTATATGCATTTCTAACAATACTTAGCCTTGATTTTCTAAATGACAAGTTTATAAAACAGTTGCCTCTCTTATTACACCATCAATATTCACTTAATTTCATGAATATTTTTTTGATATTATGTTTTTTTTCTTGTTTATATTCTATTGGTTTTTAATGGATTTAAAACTTTCCATAAAAAAAATAAAATAAAATAAAATCAGGGTTGCTGCCGCTGAACCTCCAAATCTCCCCACCACTTGTATATATAGCGCCACACTACTAAAAGTACTAATCTTCTATTTCTTAAATTTATCATTTAAGAAATCACAAGTTAATAATTTTAAATTTTGACCTTTCAAATTAAATTTAAGGACGTTGACCTAAATATTTTCCTTATTTTTATATAATATTAACTTAACAAAATAAATTTATATTTTATGTGAAAATAAAATGTTAAAGTTTTTTCAAAAAAAATTATGATAATAATATAATCATCAAGTTATTACTCATAAATTTGAATAAAACAAAATTATATATATACACAGCACACACATATTCTTTTGAACTAGTTATTTGATGTCTAATATCATGGACTAATCTAAATTTCTATTTAGAAAAAAAAGCATACAACAAAATGATTTATTTATCAATAACATTCAAATCTAGCTAAGACCTTATTTATAAATATATATGGAGTCTCTTTTCGCCAATTTAAGGCTCGGTTATGAATTTTACATATTTAAATTTTTTTTTAATGTACAAGGAGAGTTTGCATTTTTTTTTGGTGTGTTGTTTATATTTAATTGAATAGAAAATGATTTATAATATTAAAATTTTATATTATAAAAGGGGTGATGACGCGAAGTGAGGGGAATGGGGAGTTGCTTGAGGAAGGCGTGGAAGCAACAGAAGGGGATAGGGTGGAGGGAAAGGAATCCAGTGCATGCGGATTCCCATGTTCTTACGGTAGGCATCCTTCCGACGCAACACAATGCTCTGTTATGTGTCTTCCCCTTGGAAATAAACCAATGCTCTTTCTACTGTTCACGTCCACGCAACCACCTTTTCAATTCTTTAACATAACTATTTATTTCCTCGTGCAATATAATCCATGAAAATGTCTTAGGATTTAAAATATAAAATTGAAATGAAAATATGAAAAAAAAAAAAATAGTTGAATTGAACCTTTCTCGCAGTATAAATTGTAAAAGTAAAAGACGTCTTCTTCTAGTGCTAAGGATAAATATAGAGATAAGAGTGTTCATGGAGATATGCCGAGGGGAACATAAAAGCTTAGGCTTGAGATCGGATTGCACTAGTGAGAAGCAGAATGAGAGCGAAACAATGAGAGAGAGACCGTGGAAGCAACAAAATTAAAGATGTAAATTAGAGCAAGAGTGTAAGACTTATTGCCCACATTGGGTAACAGTCACAGACAGAAATGATTTATTTTCAATTTAATTTTGGTAAACATAAGATATGATAAAAGTTGGATTGTGAATGTAATTTGTGTTTGGAATCACGATGTCAGAAGTGACCTTTTTTTTTTAAAAAAAAAGAGCTCTTGTTTGAATTATTATTTAAAAATTCAGTTAAGATGGAAAATAATTGAAAATAACATGAATCTTATACACACACACACATATATATATATTGTGATAAATTAAAAATTTAAAGTTAAATTATTATTAAAAATGGGCTTATAATAAACTTGTTTGTTTTCAAAGAGTATTGAATATTTTTTCTTATGTTTACACATATTTAATAAGAATAATGGGAGAGAGTAATAATTAAGATAATATTAGAGTTTACTTAATATTACTTAAAGTCTATATGATACATTAAAAAAAGATTGATGAATTTGAGAAATATCTCCTATATTCAAGACAAATATCAATTCTCTAATTAAATCTACATTAAAAACCCGATAAGTATTCAATTAAGTGATGTCTCACACTCTCACTCCTCATTCTTCATGGGATTCTAGTTTAGCTCGTCATTCTTCATTTCCTTCTGACCCTAACTTCATCGCCCATCACTGATATGATAGATATGCTTAGTTTTGATGATGTCAAATATACATATCAAAATGAAGAGCAAAAAGTTTGTATCATATATATTGACTAATTGTTATATTTTTGTAGATTGGTTCAAATAGAATTGTGAAGAACGATTAAGAGAAGAGAAGAAAGAAAGAGTTGGATTGTAGAGAATAATCAAGAGAAGAGAAGAAAGAAAGAGAAGATCTTACCAAATAGAATGAGAATGTCAATATTCAAGTTCTTAAATTGATACTAGCATGAGCAAGGTCTGGTTATTCGATGATATCTCTCAAACAAAACATTCGATTGAGGGGAAACTAATTTTGTATGAAACTAGATTCCCAATTCATCATTTTGACAAAACTTCAAGACCGAAGGAGTTTAGATGAAAGAGACATGAATTTCATGAGTTGGCACATCAATTAACGTCACACAGTAGATCCGGCTTTGGTATTTTGGTTGTATCTTACAATTTACACATCTAATTAAGCTGAAATTGGTAGCATACGAAACTATACTCACATACCTTTCCAAAAGTATCAAGATCATGGAAAAAAGATCAAATGAAAGAGATATGAGTTTTTGAAGTTGAGAGTTAGTTCACGATGTCACAAAAACGCTAGTCTAGAATAGCTTCTATTAATTTGATTGAAATGCACTACATATAATGAGTTTGTAGCTGATTCTTTTTGCATTGAAAAGAATACTTAAAAGAGCTTTCTGAGGATATGTGGTTCGTAAAATTTGGAACTTAACGAAGACGTTATGCTTACTGGAATTTAAACTTCATGTTGTCAATGTTCTTGCGTTTTGAAGTCATTGGATTCTGGAGTTTATAACTCGAGTTAATTAATGGAACTCGAGTATAGATAACTTACCTTGAGTCAAGGAATGGGTAACTCAAGAGAGAAAATCCATTTTTGAATAAGAGGTTAACTCGAGTCAACTTCAGACAAAAAGCAAGGAAGCTTTGAGAAGAAAACATCAAGACTCGAGTTCTGGAAGGCAAGACTTGAGTCAGTTAATGACAACTCAAGTTTCCATTATAGCCATTAGTAAATCACCGTGCTCGTAAAGTGAAAATCATTGATTATGATTCTATTACTTCTTATCATCTCTCATTACTATTCTTAACTATACTTAACCAGTGTATTGCCAAAGAGAGTTGGCACAGATGGTAAGGGATCCACGATTAGTCCCTTAGGACATGGATTTAATCCCTTCTGCCGTTGCTGGGACTCCTTTGGTAGGCGATCTTGTAAGTTCCTAGTAAGTGCTCATAGAGCCTGGGGCCGTGCTCTAGCCTTAGTGGGGGACTGGTGTCGAACCCCTCCAAAACTTTCTTTTATACCCAAAAAAAAACCAGTGTATTAATGAGTTTTTGATGATTAAAAGAAGAATTACTTGCAAATCCTCAAAATGTTAGATTTGTGTCAGAACATTTAATAATGTGATAGAAAACAGAGGAAAGCTTCTGAGTCTAATCGATAGTTTGAAAATTCTAACAAAAACCTTGAATCTTCACAACAATCATTAATACAACACTCAAGATGCATTAGCGAAGCCAACATCAAACATTCCATGATTAAAGTTGGATTATAGCTCAACGGCCAAAAAGTAACAAAAGCTTAAACGGCCACTTCCCACGGACATCCAACAGTCATATTATAATCTGGAAGACTTGCTTAACAGTCGAATGCTATTTATCAACTATAAAAGGAAAAGCATTCAAAATAGACTATTTGACACGAGATTAAAGCTTTATCATCAAAATGCCAATACACTAATGTTTATATAGTGACTCTTCGATTATCTCAATGATCATATAATTTACCTTAAAGAGTGAGATTATTTGTAATGTATTTCATTGTTTATCTTATTCACTTTTGAAAGAGAAGATTGATTGTTAAATCTTTTTATTTAAGAGTTACTCAAGATTATGTGATCTTGAGTGGAAAAGTGATTGTATCTTTACAGTGTGTAAGGGGAAGTATCTCCGTAAGAGATTCAGCTTCATAAGTGCCAGGTTGAATTTGTAGGATTGTAAATGCTTTTCTTGTGCCCTGATTAAATAAGAAGATAGTGGATTGAAAATCTCAAGTGGAGCTTGATGAATGGACGTAGGTCAATGAGTGAGCCGAACCAAAATAAATTATAGTTTGCATATTTTCTTCCCTAAACTCTTATATTCCCAGCATATATGTTTGAATGATTGACTATCGCTTTATAAATCATTACTATCATACAACTGCCTTCAGTAAGTAGCAAAAAGATTTTTAAAGTTATCCAAAGTTTTATTAGACATCAAATTCACCCCCCTCTTGAGTGACAACCATGTCTAACATGATCTCTAGCCACCTATGATGGCAACAACGACCTCCAGCCACTTGCGACAGAGACTTATCCTCCTCATGGATCTTTGGTGACGACAACAAGATCCACACACCTCTTTCGTAGAATCCTACCTCCTTCAAAGATATCTATCACTCATCCTCTTCTCAGATCTTTGACAACAAGTGACGGTTGAAGCTTATCTTCATTTTCTCCGCTTGGTCTTCAACTTTTCTGGCTCCATCACCATATTGATGACAAGGTCGACAGCTGCTCAACTTTCTAATCTAGATCTTTGACTCTTCCCTATTCTTCATCTTCTCCTTCTTCGGTAGTGCTTTAACATTGACGTGAGATGTAGGGGTCTGATTAGCCTAGGGCGAAGTTTTTCCATTGAAGAAGAAGATTGTGCATATGGTCTTTTTTTATGCCAATGCTTCAATTTGTGGCTTCTTTTCAAAAGTGGTTTTTTTCCCCTTCAGATAAGCTCATTAGTTTGTGATGCTATCCCAAACACACAAAAATGTGGTTTTTTCTCCCACTAAGCCTTTAATCCACGCCACTAGGCTTTTTAGGTGTTTGAACATTTTTTTGGGCCGATAACAGTACTTATATTTCAAACAGACAACCACAAACATGTATAGAGCAAAGTCCGGGATATAACATCCACATTACAATAGAAGGAAAGTAAAACTCACGAAAACCAAATACACAAGCCAGAGCAGAAAGTAAAAAGTGACCAAAAATAGAAATGTAAATTAGCCTCCATCCATTACATGATTGGAAATGTGAACCTCATCCATAACAATATTAGACTCCTATGCATCTAAGGTTAGATGGGACAATAAAGAAGGTGATGGCTATCGAACTTATCCAATAGGGCACACCTCCTTAAAAGCATTTGCTACAAGTAAGTCAGCAACTCGATTCCCCGATCTCGGGATAAAAGATAAAGAAAACCCAACCTTGGAATTTAGAAGACAAATAATATCATGCATTATACTTCTACTCTTCCAATCAAATAAATTAGGAGACTTATCTTCAACACAAGAGGTCAAGAGAAGGCAATTTGTTTAAAAAATAGCTTTATCATGGCCAAGATCCATCGCTAACAACAGTGCTCGCTTAAGAGCCAAAGCTTCAGTCATAAATGCATAAATGGATTTCACTTTGTCAATGAAACCCCACTGAAAAGGGAAGAAGACCCCCCCTGAAACATGATCCTGAGGATGCAACAAAGGGATTAGGATTTAAGTGATTAAAAACTTTTTCATTCCGCTGTTTCCATATAAACCATAAAGTCCAGCACACTAATTAAATATCTTGGGAGCTCAGGGAGGACATACCTGTCAGTTAGAGCCACCAGCTATTGAAATTTGACACACTAGCAATGTCAATTCTAGCACCTAACATACAGCCAAACCATACACACCTCGTCCACGGACAGTGAAAAAAGAGATAATCAATGTTTTCCTCCACCACCTCACAGATGGGACAAAGGCTAATCAGAGCTCTTCTCCTTCGGACCAATGCCTCATTGGTAGCTATGGCGTTGTTGAGAAGCCGCTAAATAAACTGTTGAACTCACGGGACTGTCTTGAGTTTCCAAACTGAATTCCAACAAGAAGGAGGCACAACAACAGAGGAACCGGCCTTATTTGTGTGGTTGAATATTCTTATTTTCAAAGCTCTGTATGTTTGTGTGTTGTGAGAATGCTTAACCCACCGGGCACCCTCATACATTATAGTTATAGTTATGACAATCTGCATAAACCCATCTATATGTAAACTAAAATGAAACCATAATATCTTATTATAATATAATTTTTACTACCGTATTTAATAATTTTAAAATTTTATTTGAGAGTTTTTTTTAAATGTTTTTGATGTGTTAAAAAATATACATTTTATTTATTCCAAATTTAAAATGTTTTTATTTTTACCAAATATATATTTAATAATTTTCATTGCGATTAAAATAATATAAATAGTCATCTTAATTATCAGTACTAAACAGATATAAATATACAAACATTTACATCCTTAATTATTAAGTCAACAGAAACGAAAAGATGTTTTTGATGAGAAACAAAGGTGAAGAATTTTTTTGAAGAAAGTGGGAAATAAAAGGCAAGCAGATTCAAATCAGAAAGTTTTTAGAGGGAAGGAAGGGTCCAACGGCTAGTTTGGTATATTCCCTTCGCTCCCATCTGAAAACGCCACCGACCACTGCTTTTACAGCTCATCGGCTCCGCCATGGCCACTCTCATCTTCCTTTTCTCACTCCAACTTTTCCTCCCTTAAAAACCTCTCTTTCTCTCTCAAATGACCACCCAGTTTCTCTCTCTCCCCCTAGAGATCGATTCCCAGTAATCTGAATCAAAATGTATAGAAAAAAATCTCTCCTTTTCCAGAAATTCTCCAGTCTCTTGAGGATTCCCCTGTTCGTTCACAAACTCAGAAAACCCATAATTCCCAAGATCCTTTTGCTCAAGAGATTCAAGAAACGTAGCGAATTCAAGCTTCTCATGCATTACAACAATGGCTTCCATGGCGAATATCAGTTCTCACCTTCCGGCACTCCCCGGATTCAATTCCGTCGGAAAAAAGATCGCGTCAAAAACAGAGAGTTCAGAGATTTGTGCTCGTTGATGTTTCTGGTTCGGTGTTTGGGTGATTTCCGAGCTGAAGTTAAGGGCTTTAATGGCGGATTTGTAGACAACCAGCTTGAGGAAGCTCTGTCGGTTCCCGCCATTGGAGTTGGAGAAGAAGACTTGTGTAAGCCGTTGGATTCAGAAGACGAAGATGAGTCGGTTGATCAGAGGGCTGAGAGGTTCATTGAGAAATTCTACCAGGAGATGAAGATGCAGAGGCAAGAATCCATTTAATAATTTCATCAATGATTTTTTTTTTAAAGAAAATTATTTGCGTTTTAAATGTCTTTGACTATATTCGTTATTTGTTTGATTCTCTACAATTATATATTTATTTTTTATATATATAATTGTGGAGTCGGTTTTGTATTTTTTATTATTATTATATTTTTATCACAAAGTTTTGTTATTGGGTCCAATATTGTTGTTCTGATGATTAATGGGATAGTTGAATTCAATATCACTGTGTATATTTTTTATGGATTTCCTTGCAATATTGTTTTTATAATTACACTGCATTGCAACTTTGTTTTGCTGACTTAATCATTAGCTAGTATTTGGTTTTGTTTTAGGTAAATTCAATTATTACCCAATTTAATCTTATATTAACCAAGAAAGAGGTCGCGTAATACCATGCAAAAAAGAAAATGTGTCCCAAAATATTTTCTTCTTAAATTATAGGGTTGAGCGTAAAGGGACACTTTAAAGGAAAAGCGTAGAAGTTTCACGTCAACTTTTCATTTAATAATACTCTCACTCATTAATATAAGATATATATGATGACTTAATTTTGATTTTAATATAAAATATAGTTTTTATTTTTATCATTTTTTTAATTTAACTCTATTAATGTTTCTTCAACAAAAATTAAGGAGGAGGGTTAATTAGGAAATTAAGAAAAATTATCATGGTGTTTTAAAAAATACATATTATAATAATTAACTTAACTTAATAATACTCATGTCGTTAATATAAGATATATAGAGAGACTTAATCTTGATAATAAATACATAAAATAGTTTTCATTTGTCAATCTTTTTTTTTTTAAAAAAAATTTATCTCTATTAATATTTCTTCAACAATAATTAAAGATGAGAGGTAATGAGAAAATTAAGGAAGATTATCATAGTGTTTTAGAAAATATATGTTATAATAATTAACTTAACTAACTTTTTTAATATAATTAAATTAGATAAATATATCTTACATTAAAAAGACTTTAGGAGTATGTATATGAGTAAAAGAAGCTATACATTCTCAAAATTGAGATTTTTTTTATCAACTTATTATTAGGCTGATGTTTCTTACTTTACCCATGTCTGTTTGGACCTGTGACATGGCGAGGAAGTTTTACCTCTCAATCAACTAACAGGACATTTGAACATTCACAGATTAAGCTGACATTTTAATTTTAATGGGGAATGACTTTTCAAAAAACACATATATTCATTATAAATTTTAAAAAAGGTAAAGGTGTAAAAATGCCCTTGAGCTTTGCCCTCAGGAGCGCTCAACACCATATGTTTTTTTTTGAAGCAAAAGTACCTACGTGGTTACATTTTAGGAGCAAAAATATCCTTCTCCGTTAGTTGGCTGTTAGTTGACCGTTAACATGGTAAAATTATCCTTTTGCCCTTAGTTTAAAATAATTAAAAAAAAGGAAAATACCCCACCCCCACCTCCCCTTGCCGGTGGGCCCCACCGCCGGCCCCCCACACTGCCAGCGACCAGCCGACAGAATTTTTTTTAATATTTTTAACAATTTTTTTTTAAAAAAATACCCCACCCACCTCCCCTTGCCGGTGGGTCACACCGCCCGCCCCCCACCCAGGCGGCCGACCACTACCGGCGACCGGCTGCTAGAAATTTTTTTTTAATTTTTTTTTTATAAAAACAAAAACAAAAACACCCCACCCACCTCCCCTTGCTGGTGGCCCACACTGTCAGCCCCCACCTCGACAGCCGCCCGCCTCTAGCGACCGGCCACCGGATTTTTTTATTTTATTTTATTTTTTTAACATTTTTTTTAGAAAAAAAACAAAAATACCCCACCCACCTCCCCTTGCCGGTGGGCCCCACTGCCGGCCCCTACACACCGACGGCCGCCCACTTTCAGCCACCGATGACAACTTCCAGTGACCGGGCGCCGGCAAATTTTTTTTTTTAAACAATTTGTTTAAAAAAAACAAAAAAAAGGCCGGTCGCCGGAAGAGGGTGGCCGGCGGTGGGGCCCACCGGCAAGGGGAGGTGGGCGGGGTATTTTTGTTTTTTTAAAAAAAAAAAATTGTGGCGACTGGTCGCCAAAGGTGGTCACCGGAAGAGAGTGGCCGGCAGTGGGGCCCACCAGCAAGGGGAGGTGGAGGTAGGGTATTTTTAATTTATTTTTTTAAAAAAAAATTGTTAAATTTTTTTTTAAAAAAAAAAACTCCGGCGGCCTGTCGCTAGAGGTGTTTGCCGGCAGCGGGCGGCCGTTGGGGTAAGGGCCGGCGGTATGGCCCACCGGCAAGGGGAGGTGGGTGGGGTATCTTAGTTTTTTTTTAAAAAAAAATTGTTAAAAAAATTAAAAAAAAATCCGGCGGCCGATTGCCGGAGGTGGTCGCCGGCAGCAGTCGGCCTTCGGGGTGGGGGGCGGGCAGTGTGGCCCACCGGCAAGGGGAAGTGGGTGGGGTATTTTTGTTTTTTGTTAAAAGAAAATTGTTAAAAAATATTAAAGAAAAAAAATTTCCGGCGGTCGGTCGCCGGAGGCGGCTGCCGGCGTGGGGGGCCGGTGGTGGGACCCACTGGCAAGAGGAGGTAGGGTGGGGTATTTTCTTTTTTTTAATTATTTTAAACTAAGGGCAAAAGGGTAATTTTACCATGTTAACGGTCAACTAACAGCCAACTAACGGAGAAAGGTATTTTTGCTCCTAAAATGTAATCACGTAGGTACTTTTGCTCAAAAAAAAAACACATGGTAGTGGACGCTCCTGAGGGCAAAGCTCAAGGGTATTTTTGCACATTCACCCTTTTAAAAATTAATATATTCATTTTTTTAAAATTAGAGAACGCAACTTAAAAATGTCCACAAAAAAAAAAAATAGTGACTCCTCTTATCCTAAATTTAAAAAGCTCTTGATGCATAATAGGCTAAATTGTACTACTCTTGACCTAAATTTAAGACATAGTTTAATGGTAAAATTTGGTTCTAATTATATGACCCCCTTTTTTTTATTTTATCTAGTATATTTATTATTATTTTTGAAAATAATTTGTTTAACTTAGAAATTTATATATAATCTATTATTAGACCTAAATATTTTAGAGAGATCATGTCATATATGTTATAATTAAGTAGTTATTTAGCTTTATTTATTTCCCTAAATAGAGTAAATAAGTCTTATATTAAGAACTAGTAGAATAATTTGTAGAAACCACGAAAAGCGAACTAAAATGTGTAGATTTTTTTGTTTAAACTTTAAAAAGTCTTTATCTTATATTTTTGTTTTAAAAAAAAAAACTATATAAAAGAATGGAGTGAATCATATTCTAATTCAAAATGGTTATCCCATTGATTAGTCAAATGAAGTGGGTTGGATAACTTGATAATGAAGTGGATGTCACAATAATAAACAATTGAATTGAAGAGAATGAATTTTTGAAGGCAATCATTGAAGCAGCTGTGGTAGGTAAAGTGGGAAACTCAACCTTGGAGGCTCATGTTTCAATTATCAAAGTCTTGGATGGCCAAAATACAAATTATTAAAGTCTTGATCTTCAACCTATTAGCCTAATAATATTTTTAGAAGTCTCATATCCCTACAGAACTGAAGTGTCATTCCACCGCATTACATCATTGCTTTCTTAGAAGTTGTCGATGAAAAAAATCTATATCCCAAATGATGATCGAGTTAAGAAATCTGTAAAAAAAATTTAGGGGGGAAAACCCCTAAAAATATTAAAATGACAAATATGTGACTCTATTTCAATAATCCTAACCTACAAAACGGAATTTTGAAATGTCTGCACTTTTTAATTACCAACACTTAAAAGAAAAGCCACCTTAACAACCTTGGTTGGTGATGACTCCCTATTGGCCGTAGGTAGGGGCAGTGGAATTAGGGGGGCCAGGGGTGGCCTTTCAAAATTACAGAATTAAATCTAAATTTTAAAAAAATTATTTTTCAATCTATAAAAATTTCATGATTTTCACTTTAGTCCGTATGTAAAGTTACGTGGAGAAGCTAAAATGAAAATATTGAAATTATTATGGGCCTAAAATATAGTTTCATGAATATTTGAGTTCTATTTTATAATTTTTCCCCTTCTAATTACAATTCTTGGCTTCACCCCTAGCCGTAGGGGATGACTAGAACTCTATCACTGGCAGTTGGAAAGTTGATTAATAAAGTGTAGTAAATAGCTAGTGAAGTATACTAAATAGCTAATGAAGTGTTCATTAGTTATTTACTACACTTATTAGCAAATGGTAATAAGCTCTACGAAATATTCGTTTTACACTTCATCACATGTTTACTACATTTCATAGCTATTTACCATACTTGATTAGCATATGGCAACACGTTTTAGTAAATATCCATTTTACATTTCATTAGCGAGTTTCGCCTCAACTGAGGGGCAATATTGAAATTTCCTTTTGGTACAAAAGACTTATGTGAGATTTTGCAAATTGAGATCACCTTCATAGGCTTTCCAAATGTCAAGGGTGTTCATTTTGAATTTTTCCAAATTTAACTGGTAGAAATAAGAAATAGAAAATAATTATTCATGGCTCTAAGAAACCTTATTAGAAACAAATTAAATGAGAATCTCAATGACTTTAAAAAAGCATTTGTTATTTTCATTTACCAATGATGTGTTTGTAGTTAAGGAAACAAAAATGAGCCTCTTAGCTGCCAAATGTTCTTTCACCAATCTCTCTTTCTCTCTCTTCCCCACCCTCCTCTTTCATTCATTTCTAAATCTTCATGAGAAATTTGATTCTTTATGATTAAAATAGACTGAAGAGAAAAAATATTTAAAAATTAAATAAAGATTGTGGGTTCTTGTCAAGAGTTTCCATTGGCTGTATCAATATGTCATCTGTGGAGCCGCTATGTCATTTGATTTATATTTTAAAGCATTATCAATTCACTAAATGCAGCAAAATGATATATAACGATGATAGGTGAGAGATCAAAATTAACAAAAGAGTTTCTTTTCTTTCTTTCTTGGGTTAAGGTGCAAAAATATACATAAGCTTTTTTTCTAAGAGCAAAAATACATATAAGTTTTATTCTGGAGCAAAAATACACACGTGGTTACCATTTTGGAGCGAAAGTCACTTCCCACCATTAAGTCACTGTTCACCATGATGAGAGAGAAAGAGATTAAGTGAACAGTAACATAACGGCGGTGAATAGTGACTTAACAGTGGGATGTAACTTTTGCTCCAAAATGATAACTATGTGTGTATTTTTACTCTTGGGAAAAAAACTTATGTATATTTTTGCACCTTAACCCTTCTTTCTTTCTTTTTTTTTTTTTTTTTTACTAACATAGAAATGGTAAAGTGGTGAAAGGCTCCACTATATCCCTATAAGTTTCAAATTTAAGTCTTAGAGCGGATATTTGTATTAGGAAAGATAGTCATGAACCCCAAACTGCATACTAAAAGATAATATATAAAAGGGTAAAGGTGTAATTTTACACATAATCTTTACGCAGAGGAACACCTAGCACCATAACCCTTTTTTGGGAGCAAAAGTACACATAACGTTACGTTTAGGGAGCGTCCAACACCATGGGCCGTTAGTTGACCAACGTTGACTGTTAAGTCTGACGGAAAGGAACAGTAACTTTGCTGAAATTACCATTTTGCCCCTTGTTTAAAAAAAATAACTTTTTCTTTTTAAAAAATACTAAAATAACTCCTCCCCGTCGGTGGGCCCCATCGTCAACCACATCGTTGGCGGAGGCCGCGCTCCCCCAACCGCCGACCGGCGGCGGCCATTTCTAGCGATTGACGTCTTTTTTTTTTAAATAAGTTTTTTAAAAAAAACTAAAATAACCCCTCCCTCGCTGGTGGACCCCACCACTTCCCACACCACTGGCGGCGGCCTCCCTCCCCCCACCGTCGGCGACCTCCTCCTGTGACTTTTTTTTAAAAAAAAAACTAAAATAACCCCTCCCTCACCGGTGGGCCCCACCACGGGCCACAACACCGCCGGCAATCGTTGGCCACCGCCGCCTCCGTCCGAAGGCGGTTGCCAGGCGCGGTGTATTTTACTTTTTGTTTTTTAAAAAAATTATTTTAAAAAAACTGTTGGAGGTGGTCGCCGGTCGCCGGAGGTGGGGAGGGCGGCCGTCGACGGTGGTGTAGTCGATGGTGGGGCCCACCAGCAAGGGAGGGGTTATTTTAGTTTTTTTTTAAAAAATTATTTTTTAAAAAAAAAAAGCTGCTGGAGGTGGCTTCTGGTTGCCGGCAGTGGGGGGAGGGCGGCCACCGTCGCCAGAATGGCCGGTGGTGAGTCCCACCGGGGGGAGGAGTTATTTTAGTGTTTTTTTTAAAATAAATTATTTAAAACTAGAGGCAAAATGGTAATTTCAGCTTAAAATTAGGGGCAACATGGTAATTTCAGCTTAAAACTAGAGGCAAAATGGTAATTTCAGCGAAGTTATTATTCATTTCCGTCAGGTTTAACGGTCAACGTTGGTCAACTAATAGCCTGTGGTGCTGGACGCTCACAAAACATAACATTATGTGTACTTTTTCTCTCAAGAAAAGGTTATGTTGTTGGGCGCTCCTCGTGGTAAAAGCTATGTGTAAAATTGCATCTTTACCCTATATGAAAAGAAGAGTTTTATCCTAATAAGATTACACTACAAATCAAACTATTTGCATATATGTAATAATAAATTACATACTTTGGTTCTATGACATATATGAGGAATTGATAGTGAATATAAATATAAGACATATTTATTATATTTATCAATCTTTTACAATTTTTTCTCTATTAACGCTCTTTTAATAATAATTAAGGATGTGAGAGAATAAGGGAATTGAAGAAGATGACTAGAGTGTTTTAAAACATATATGTCATATTAACTTAACTCAACTAACTTCCTTAATATAATCAAATTAGGTAAATATGTCTTATATTAAAGATCATATGAGTGTTTCATAAGATAATATATTGCATGCTTCCATGATATGAAATCATCTAATAATCAATTAGTTTTTAATATAAGATATAATTAAGGAGTTAATGTTGGTCCTAAATGTAAGACATATACCACATGTTTATCAATTTTTTCTAAATTAATCATATTGATATTTTCTCAACAATAATTAACTAGGAGAGGGATGGAGGGAATTAACGAAAATGGTTATGGTGTTTTATAAAAAAAAAAAGAGGGTCGTGTCAAGTAATTTAACTAACATCATTAATCTACTCAAATTAGTTAATTAGATCTTACATCTAAGACTACAGGATTAAGGGGTTGATGGTGCATATTCTAGAGCTGCTAGTAATTGTGTTTGTGGGGGAGTTATTTGCTATGCAGCGAGATGCTTTCTTATAGGATTCATACATCCCATTGATAACAGGGATGAGCTTTCTATAGAAATTGGGTGTGTCTTTTAGGGTTGAAAAATGCATGGGCAATGGGCGTTCAGAAAATGTCTAGAGTTGCTTCTTCATGCACAGGGCACTAATCACCAAGACTCGGGCATTATCGAAGAAGCTCAACGGCTACTCCAAATGGATTGGGCAACGAAGCTATCCTTTGAGTCTCAGTCCTACAACTCAACGGTGGACTACCTAGTGAAGAGAGGCCTTGAGGTCAGAATAGGGTTTCATGAGTTTTTCTAGCTATATGAGGAACTATAACTGATTTTATGGCAAAATTAAAATTTGTATAATAGTATTATAGGTGTTAATTGAGGTGTCTCAAATTTATCAAAAATAATAATAATAAAGGTTTACATTTTTGTTTTGTTTATATAGATAGTTTACACGCATACACCTTACCTTTGGACTGTAGGTAAACCTAACTACTCTTCTAAAATTTTATATCGGAAAAAAATAAAATAAAATTACACACACTAGCATGTCAACGCCGGGATTTGGTTAAATATAGGCATGATTAGATTATAATTTTATTGAATATCATAAGTAAACCAGTAACCAACGTCCACTTCAGATCCTTGTCTCGTGCTGGTTGTTGGGGTGATGTTTGAGGGAGTGTAGTCCATGAAGATGGGCTTTATTTCTTTACTATATTAATGGGTCGATGGTTGGTTGGCCCATTATAAATTGGGCCACTTTTGGGCCACCTTTAAACATCGAAAGATGTTGTTGTATAAGAATACCTGCCATATAAAAACCTTCCGGAAGTAGTGGGCCCTAAAATGGATCCAGGCCCAAGTATGATTTTAAAGAACAAAGAACCGCGATTATGGGCTGTGTCTATCGAAATGGATCCATCGAAAGATGGGCTTTATTTCTTTACTATATTAATGGGTCAATGCTTGGTTGGCCCATTATAAATTGGACCACTTTTGGGCCACCTTTATAACATCGAAAGATGTTGTTGTATAAGAATACCTGCCATATAAAAACCTTCCGGAAGTAGTGGGCCCTAAAATGGATCCAGGCCCAAGTATGATTTTAAAGAACAAAGAACCGCGATTATGGGCTGTGTCTAATGTAGGATCTAATATAAATTTAAACCATAAAATAGTAGAAATAGAATAATAATAATAATAATATGGGTTTAATATTTTTGCTTTTACTGCAAAAATATTTTTTCTGCTATATTTATATATATAAGTGAGTGGGTTCCATTAATATTTTCTCTCTCTTCTCTTTATAATGGAACCCACATATAAGTGAGTGAGTTCCATTAATATTTTCTCTCTCTTCTTTTTATAACGGAACACATTCACTTATATATGAATGTGGCAGAAAAAATATTTATACAGCAAAAACAAAAACATTAAACCCTAATAAAATATTAATTAAACACACACACACACATATATATATATATTAAAATTTAAAATAAGAAATTGATTTAATTAACCTATTATATTATTATACTTTAAAGTTTTAATTTTAAATGTAGTAATGGTAAGAAAACTTACGATGGAATTCTAAACTGGTATGTAAATACCCATATACAGTGGTGTGTTCATAAAATGATAGAGAGAGATTATCTCTTTATTATTGTGAATAAGGATCGGATCCTACAGAGATTATCCCCCCGGGAAAGTTTGGTGATATTGGAAAAGAAAATTACACAAAAATGACTATTGTATAAGAGTTTCCACCAACCCCCCCCCCCCTTTTTTTTTATAAACTCACAGACTCTCTTTTCTTTCTCCTCTTCTGTGAAAAAAAGAAAAAGAAATTGGGAGAATAAGTGAAAAGTAGTCTATGCTTACACATTTTATAGGCGAAAATGACATGACATGATTTTAATTATAGATAGTAACGTTAGTCTGCAGAATTTCATATTTAGAAAATGCTACTACTGGAATCCATATCTTTCTAATGACTAAAATTTCTAAACATGGATTTTTCACTTGTCTTAACAAAAATTTTGGATTTAAAAAAAGGCGTAATAATTTGTTTCTATCAGGGGTGTTATCAGGACAGAATGAGATTGAAAAATCCGATTCTCAATCCGAAAAGGGTTCAGGAAAGCTTTTCGCTCCTGACCTTGATCCTGAGAATTTCCCCTCAGGTAATTCTTAAGATTGGAAATTTTCCAAAAAGGTTCCATTTCTGTCTTTTTTAAATTTTTTTTCCATGTATTGTATTTTCTCATATTTATCATTTAGTCTAACACAAATATATAATTTGTCCACTATTATATTGTACCAAATTAGTCCAATACAAATATTTAAAGTTAGTTAAAACTGCAAATTCATCAATCATTCAATATTCTCAATCTTTAAATGTTTTGCTCCATTTGATATAGACCATAAATGCACTTTGCCATTTTCTCGAGGGTATGCCCACTTACACCATAACTTAAAGTCATTGTATGACAAGATAGAAAGATAATACATAAGATTAAATTAAACTAAATGAAAGAAAACAAAAAGTATTTAGAGGATATTCTGTATATGAGTGATTATGGTGGTATTATCACACACAAAATATTATGAGAGATTATAATAGAAGTTAGTCTTTTTCATTTTGGGACCAAGATACAAAAGTAGCTCTAAAAAATTATGGAAAATCAATGAGAAACAGGATCCGAAGGCTTATTCTTTGGCAGAGACAGTTCATTAAAGAAGAGGCTCGCAAATGGGGAAGAATGTATTAACTATTTGTGAGGATTTGAAGCAACAAAAGCTCTTGGTATTAAAGAAAGAAATAAGATACAATCATTTGCATAACAGCTTGAAATTAAATCTGTTATTACAATTTGTCTCAACATCCGACAAAAACTTGATTAAATAATGGCTTCCTTTAATTAAAAGGCACAATTTGATTACAAAATTCAAATAAACTAACCATTATTCTTATTTTGGAGGTGCTTTACTCCGATTTATTTGGGATCAGGATGGGAAAACGTTGAACATCCTAATCCCTATTATAGTTTTACAACTTATTTAGCATTACTTATATACATAAGGGAAATTCGTAATAAAAACAATACTAGCAGTAATTAACATAAAAACAACAATCCATTATCTTGCAGCATGCTCCCAATAATAATAAAGCAGAGTATGTTGAAGTAAAGTAGATTAACTAAGGGAAAATTAAAATAAAGAACCTAGAGAAAATCATATTTATTTATTATAAAGGACCATACAATTTATAATTGCTTAAAAAGATCAAACATCATAACATAAATTTTAAATTACTAAATTGTCCCGAACTAAACTTCCTTCATTATTTCTTATATTCATAACTTAAAAATAACTAAAATTAAAATTAAAACCGCCCATCATTATCGTATCTTTTTTCACTAGGTTTCATATTCATGAAATTAATGTGTTATTTAATTAACAACGATTAAAATCATATTTTTTTAATGTTTTAAACTAAGTTTCATATTCAATTAATTATTTAGATATAATAAATTTTATTAACATCAAATGAATTTTCTTAACACACATAAATTTTCTTCTAAAATGAAAATAAATCGGATAAACTTTCTTGGTATAACATATATAATAAATTATAAAAGATAAATTATATATATTTTTTATTCTTAATTAAATTTTTTGTCATTTTTAAAAAATTATAATTTTAATAAAATTCAAGAATGTGCAATTTTTTTTTTCTATAGATATCTACGAAAATTTTCAAAAATGAAAATTGAGGAGACTTTTGTTTAATTAAGTAAGATTTTGAATTTTTTATTAGTTTTTAAAATATAATTTGGGATAGAATATAAGAGAAAATGCAAAAGATTTTGTTAAGGGCATTTTAATATTTTCAACTTTATATTTTTATATTTGGTCATTCTAAATAATTATAATTTTTATAGTCCTTATTAATAAATATCTTTTCTCCCACGTCATTCATTCTAATTTTTTCTTATATGAATGTCTTACAGATATCAAACATGAACGCATGTTTCATAGGCTGTGAGGGAATTGGTTAAGGCCACTAATTAGTGAAGCTTGTAGCTAGCAATAACTGTTGCTGACGTTATTTTCACATTATTTTTGGGTTATTCCTTTAAAAGACAATTTTTTTTTTATGGAAAATATTTAGGTCAAGTTTCTTATTTCTATTTTATCAAATTCTCCAATCATATGTGATAGTGTGTCTTATTTTTTTAATATACTTAAATATATTTTAAATAAAAAATGTTTAAATATGCTTTCATTTTATTTTTTAAAAAAAAAATTTCTAAAACTCTACCAAAGCATTTTAAACGAAAAATCTCCTGGAAAATGTAATATAGGGAGCATCATTATGAGCTTTCGTGGAAGGAATAATATATAATTACCAAAAAGTCTTATAACAAGTTAGTAATATGTAATGACAAGTTTTGGTATACAAGAAATGACATTAAATCCATGCAACTCACTTATTACTTAGAACTTCATAATGATTCTCCACCAAAAATGAATAAATAAATAAATAAAATCTTTCACATGAAATTTTATTTATTTTTTGAAAAAAGAATTCTCATGAAAGGCAGCAAAGAAACTCGAACTAATTCGTACTCGCACCATATATTCAATGTTTTCTATGCAGAAACCTTCAGGGCATGAAAACTAAGCAAGCATAAAAATGGTATTGTACTGAATTGAGGTAACAAGCTTCATGTCTGGCCTTTTCTTTTGTTTAAAGAAAGAAAAAAGAATGTGCATAAGAAGTCCCCACCAACTGGGGCTTTTATGAATTTGTTGTTTTGTCAGTACAATTATTTAGAGCCCTAGCAACTTACACTCAGCTCATGGGTTATATATATATAGCTGCATGTCACTTGGTCAACTTTAACAATGGAGACAAGTTGAACAGTGTTCTAGATTTGATTTTTAAGGTGGTCCTCAGAGTCTCAGATCCAAAACCAAACTTATTAGTGCAAGTGGTGGTCACACTGTGCTGCAACAAATAAAAATCTAACAAAAACGATCATGTTGATGTTTTTATAAAAAAAAAAAAAAAAAAAACAAGTGTTTATTCACGAGAAAGTTATAATATGATGCTTATGTCTTAAAAGTATGACTTAGTTGTTTGTGTGTAAATTTTAATCTTAAAAGTAAGATCCTTTCTCTTTTTTATATTTAACCTTCCTAAATTAGATAAATGGGTTTTACTTTAACGACTTGATGAGTATATAGATATAGAATATACAAGAGCATTTTGACATGAATCGCTATGATTAATTATAGGGAGAATCACTATGATGTATAATAGAAGGAAAGCAATCTTAATTTTTAAAAAATGTCTTAATAACAAGTGAGTATGTAGGATGTTTCCCTTGTCATTTCTTATATATCAATTCAAATATTTTTAGATTTAAATAATATTAAAAACAAAAATGTTGCTAACTTGAATAGTACAAATTTCTAAACCATATTATTTAACAGTTTTTTTTTTTTAAAAAAAAAAACATATGAGCTAACACACATACACGAGTTATTCTTGTTGAACTTAACCTATTAATTAAATAAGACAGCGATTAATTCTTAAGATCATAGATAACCAACTTTAATCACCGCAAGACTTCATTCCATGCATTATCACTCTTGTAGGGGTTGGGATTCGTACACGCAGCGTGTAACATCTCATTTTCATAAACGTTTCTATACAGAGCTGAGTGTTGAAAATATTTTACAAAAACAAAGAGTAACTGAATAACATTGTATGTAATGTATCTAACTGAACATTTAACTATACAATCATCCATGGGTTCAATATACCACAATTTATATTTCAAAAAGACAACGTCTCCGTAGGGTCCTCACGCCTGCTTCTTACCCCTATCCTTGATCTTGACTCCCTATGATCCTGAAGCTATAACAGGGGCTGGGGTTCAATTCCCATTGAACCTCAAGTAATGGTTAACCTCATGCTTATGTAAACAGTATATGACAGATATTATAATAATAAATTCACTACTATCACTTTCAAAATCATATCAGCAAGTAACATAACACAACCACTGCAATATGTATGTTACCCATAGTTTGCACATAACTAATACCACGATGGATTATCACGTGTCCTCAGAGCTAGGAAAACTCAACGGAGTTATTAAGAATATAACTCGTATTCAATTCAATATATCATAAGCAATTTTAAAGCAGAGTTTCAACATGTAAAAACAACTATCATATATAACCATACCATAAGCATAAGAGTTAAGGTTACAGTACGCGTCCGTACCTGGGTTTGACAGGTTTTTGGGTACGTTCGTCGTCGGTACGCGTGCACAGTCTATCCTAAAAGGGTAATATGGTCTCAATTAATTCTCAAACAATATTTCAAGAGATACCTTGGCCATACTTGACATTTTTACCCTTGAAGGATTTATTTCCAATTATTTTCACATAATTTTTGGAAAATTCGTTGATGCAGAATTTCTGGGCAGAATTTCACCTAACTTCGAAAAATCATAACTAATTCCACAAAAACCAAAACGAGGATCCATAAAATTTCCCGGAATCCTTGAGATGTCTACTTTCAAGGAAAAATAGTGGAACTTACCCAGAATTTATGGATAATTCCCAGTTTCCACGGTTCTACTCTCTGCCCAGAATTTTGCCCAGAAAACGTAGCTTAACTTCTGAAATTTTTATCTTTTTGCACAGAGCTTCAAATGACACAAATTTTATATATTTGGAAATCCCTAGGTGTCTACTTTCTTCATGAATTTTCCCAGAATTTTCGAACATCATCATTATCATAAAATACTAGTATTTTTACTACTGACTCCAGAAATTCCTAATTGCTGAAATTTTGCCAGAGCTTCGCTCTTTTGATCATAATCTTCCAAAAATTTTGTTATAACTTCTTCTTCATCAAATTTTCGAAATAAAGACATTGGAAACCTTAAAAACACGATTTTAAAACTGGAATTGGAAGTTTGATGATCGAAACAACATTTCTAGCATTTCTACCTCATAAACTAAGAACTTAAAGCTCTCTTACCTCTTGAAAACACTTTCCTCCTATTTTCTGCAGCTCTTCCACACTCTCTCTTTCTCTTTAATTTTCGGCCAAGCTAAGTGAATTGATGAGGAGAATGTGTTGCCAAGGCTCCTATTTATAGCCAAAGGTAATGACATTTTTGAAATTCTTTCCTCTTGCATTTAACCATTAGATTTTTCTTGGTGAGGAGGAATTGATCTTGCCCCTCCACCTATGCAAGCCGTCCCCCCTGTCTTCTAGAAATGTTTTGCTTTGTCCCCAAGAAAAACCTATTTAAGCTCTAATTACTCCCAAATGCTAATTTAGTTAGGTGTAAGTTGGTGTTTAAATTCAAAATCCAATTTCACTTTTGGTATCCTAATTTTATGATTAGATTTATGGTGATTTTTAATTTCCAAAACACCTAGGTTTGAATCTTAAAAGTAACCGAAAAAAACTTTGGGTATAGCTAAATTGAAGCTCATAACTCACTGATCTTAAATATGTGCTTATCTTAAATACTTAGTTCCCATTTTTCAAGTTATGATTTAATTCCTATAGATTCTCATCTAATTTTAATTAATTAAAGAGAAACTTGCTCACTAAGTTTAACTACTTGCTCACTAAGTTTTGAAGCTTCTTCCTTACACTTTTTGACTTATTAATTTCCCTTCTTATTTCCTTCAAGAAACCGTCCCCCTCCCCCTTAATTTAATTATTCCATCATGGTTTAAATGTTCTCACCCTTTAAGAAAGAAATTCTCTCATTGGTCCATTTAGATTTTAGGATTTAAGGTTAATATAATTTAATTCTTTCATTTATTTGTATAATTTATTTGTTAATCATTAAATAAGAATTTTCGTCCCATGGAGATTAATTGGGAATAATTAGTTAAACCCTAATTTTGATCTCTAATATAGTATTTTATATGGTCACAAGCAAATTTAATTTGTAGGCTCTTAAATTCTATGGAAAAATTGCCTACAAATGTAAATAAATACAACACCAAAATTTGATAAGTTTCTAATTTAATTTTGATGATTAAAAACTCCTTATATGCTAATCTTAGCTTCTAAATATCATTTGGTCCTTAATTTAATTGATTTTTCCTTAATTATGACCTTAATAATTTAATTATGAACTAATTTCAGAAATTACTAAAGTATCTCAATTATTGCAATTCCAATTGCCCAATAATTGTTGCCAATTGCCTTTGATGATTTTAATTGTTCAAATGGTATAATTAAGATTATCTGACAATCTTGGGATATTTTATGATCTCCAAACGAAATTTGAAAATTCAGGTCTTTGGCTTATTTAATTCAAGAAGAAAAATTCGAGGCCACATATTCACCTATTTTTAATAGGTATTTTTCATCAAAGTATAGTGGTTATGTTAAATAGAATTTTTAGGGTATTACACAACGGAACTAAATTTATCCAATAAGTTACGAATTCCAAGAAGAGGATCTATCAACAGCGTTTAAAACAGGTTAGTAATTAGAAACCGTATTTATGTGAACTCGGTTGCATGCTTTGCAAACTCGTGGGCTAACACCTTCTTGTTTAATCAATCTCTAGGAGCCAACTCTACGAATCCACTCTCTCTACCAATATCCACACCGAACAACACTCCAACACAAACAGTAGCGTGCTAGTGCTTTCAAGCTTTTGTCTCACATCTCTCTTCTAGGGTTCTTTTGTGGCTCTTGAATTCTCTTGTGTGTAGTAATCAAATTACTTACAACTAAGGGTATTTTATAACCCTTATGGGCTGCATTAAATATTCAAAATCAATCTTATTAATTTTGAAATTGAATTGGAAATTAAATCTGTCTAATTAATTCAATCCAATGAGTTTATTTAATGCAAATTAGAAGCCAACTGATTTGATTTATCTTCGTAAATTAAATATGAGATATGATATCTATTAAATCATTGATTTATCTTCATAAATCAAATTAGACTGTTATTTAATGATTAGCCCCTAGGGCATAATTTTCAACGGTGGGAAACAACTTCACTTTTCTATCATAATGCCAAACATACAAATATATACTCCTCCGGCTTTTAATATAAAATGTAGTTGACTCTTTTAGAGAGATTAAGGAAACTAAATAAATTATTTTAAAGTATTGATAATTATATTTTCTATACTAAATTAATTTTCTAATTTATGAACTGATATATAATCAAATAATACATGATATATACTATGATTAGCTAACTTTTTTAATTTTCTTAAATCTTCAAAAATAGTCAACTATGTCTTATATTAAAGACTAAAAGAATAATTATTAATAAGTCTTGTATATGAACCTCTTCTCTATAATTTAATATTAAGTAATTAAGACAAACTTGTTAATTATCTCTAAACAAACATGCACTCACATTACGTGAACGTGGTGTAGCCAATGAGTGTGAATGTTTGTGGGTACGAAACCAAATAAAAGAACTCATCATCTTAGTCATCTTCCAACTCTTACAAATGACCTTCCACATAATTAATTAGCTGTTAAATTCTTATTGACCAATTGTAAGAAAGCTTCAATTCAAAGCACACAGACAACTTTGAAAGGTCCATTTATATATACAAAATTAGTTTTTTTTTTTTAACAATAATTGATCAAGATGATCGCATAAAGAGGGAGGGGTGTGCGTGAGTCAATATATTATTTTTAGCATTATATTAAATCTGACTACATAATAATTATATATCCTTTAAATAAAAGTGAGAGTGCTCATGAGTCAGGCTATGAAAGTAAGATTGTGCATATATTTTTTTTTGGACCATCAAGTTTACATATAATTATTCTTAACTTGTTTGATGTGCACTATCAGCTCATCAACACCCGGCCATTCTAACCTAAACAAAATAAATTAATATATCTTTGGTTTTATGTTGAGAAACATCAAAATCAATTAAGTGAGGCTTAGCAACAGCAAGTATATATAGACATATAAGTCATAAGATGACCACTGAAGCAAGCAATATACATAGAGCCAAAACCAATAATATGTAAAACTTTTTGGGAAAATATATCGATAAAGGGAAATAAAAATTATATTCAAATAAAATAATAATGAAAGAATATATAAGATAATAAGAACAAAATATAAACAAAGAGACCCATTCAAGCAACTCATAATAATATGATTTTAATTAATTTAATTACCACATTACTCAATCCTTAAAAGATATATTTGAGCATATAGCTAGCTCTCAAATGTTTTGACACCTCATCTTCTTGCTCTAATGCCGTGTGTACATAAAGAAGGATGTATTTCCATCAAAATTTGGTTTTGGATTAACCCAATGTCACCCTAAACACATAAATGTCAAAAATACTATATAGAGATTGATTTAAAAAAGTTTTAATACAAAGTATAAGGACTAGCTAGCTGATGATTAATTATTTCTTAATGAAATTTTCAACTTTTGAAGACTAAATCTACTTATAATTAAACTTTTTTCCCCCAATTGTCAAAGGAAACGTGCTAGTTTTGAAGTCATTATCTCCTAAACACTATATGGTTGATTTACTGATTGGTAAATGTATATTTTAATGCATCTAATACACTGAACAAGATGGGTGAACTATCATATATCATCTCTCTAGTCTATTTTTTTTTGTGTCAAGCTGAAACCAATTGCAAGCAGAAATTGACAACTTCATTAAGGACATAATTCTGTGGTCCCAACATACTTGCGAAACCCTAATTGGGTCTCTTAATTAATCTTTGTTAAACATGCTTAATCATGCTCCTAATTTGATTGGATTTTGGTGACTAAGAGGTGAAAAGATGCCTCAACTTACTTTGGCCTCTTCTGATCTATATGTTTTTCCTTTTATGGGTTAACCTTAACCCAAAAAAGTTAACTTCACTATTCATCTAAATTAAGAGCACGAATGCTGTCACTATATATGTTCATTTCTTTCAAATTGTCCAAATTTAATTAATTTGAACGAAACACAAAATAAATAAAAAATAAAAAGAACCAGATGGATGTACAACTTTTATATTTATTTTCAATTTGATGAGAATAATATTTTATTTAATTTTGTCTTATTCTTTCAAAAACAAAAAATTGTCAAAATTAACAAATAAAACAGAATTAAATTTTTTTTCCAGGTCTAATAATTAGTCAAACATTGAGAATAATAATTATAAGAGTGTAATACGGGGTCCAATAATTCACAGACAACACTGTGCGTTACATGAAACAAGCAACATTTTCTAAGTTGTTTTTCACCAAGCACATGTGATTCTACGTACTAATATGTCAAAAAGCACCACAAGGAAGGAATAACAAGAAGTTATTTTTTCCAAAGTGCTCAAGTTTTCAAAATGTATGATCATTACCATTCGCAAATCAAACCAAAATCATCAATAACTTCAAAGCAATTATAAAGTTCATTGTCGTAACTTAGAAAGCAAGGGGTTAACTAGAGGTCAAAATTTATATTCTTTTTGTCTTGTGGAGATCAATTACACATATTTCCAACTAATTAAAACAAATTATAAAAGCTAATAAATTAAATATGGCTTAGTTAGCTAGCAAGGCACATGATGGTATCATTTAGGCCCCTTGATTTCTTAAAGCACTTTTAATTAAGGGATTAAGAATCTTCGATTTGAGTCACTTGTTATTTTTTAGCTTTCTATAATTAATTAACTGTGATGCAATACATATAGCTAGGTGCAGCTAGCTAGGAAGCCTTGTCTTAATTAGTCACTTGTTAGCTTTCTAATTCCAGCTAGAGAGTTAAAAAGCTATTTCTGTGTCTACTGTCTTCTCAACATAATAAACACTCTTCCTATTATCACCTTTGACAGTAACCTACTGATTAGATATCAAGATTATTACTCTCTGAATTTTGGGAGACAATGAATGATATCAACGTAGTGTTTATTTTGACTCTAACCCATCTATATATCCACTTGGATCCTCATCACATATTTATATCACTCAATTCAAGAGCTGGGTATCTGTGAAAGGTTTTTAAGGAGCAATTTCACCTTTTAAAAGTGTTAAAATAGAAGCAAATTCACCCTAATTATATTTATTAAAAACTAACATTGACTGTTAAAAATAGATGTTGACCATAAATATTTTTAATGAAAATAGGTAAAATTGTTACAATTTAGTTACTTTTAAGACAAAGTCGCTCTTAGAAATTTTTTTTGATACCTAGCACTCATGAGTAGTTAATTCAGGGACAAAATTGTACATTAATCCTTATTAGTATTTAAGAATTATTAACTGAATTTTACTTTTAAAAGTATGTCATATAGTCCTTTTAATATAAGCTAGAATATCCTTATAATGTTGTGAATATAAAGTTTTAAGTGTGATTTTGTTTATATAATTTTAGTCCTTAATTTTAAGTTTGATATAAGATATAAGAAAATACATGTTACATTAACTAACTAAACTAACTTTTTTTATTTTAATCAAATTAGATAAATAAATTTCATATTAAAAAACAGACGAAGTAGATCTCACAATCAATCAACATTGGAAATTAATTGTGGCTATTGGTAATGGGTCCGCAATGTTGATAATTAATTTGGGACCCACGTCATGTTGTATCAAACTCCTAGTCAGGATGAAAATAAGAGACACCGCCAAATCATGAAAGGTTTAGTTGAGGTTCTTAGAGAGACTACAAAATCTTGCAATGATACCACTTCACCTTCTCTGGGAGGCACAAAAGATCATCTCTCACCAAACATATCTTCATAAGCGCCAACACTTCAATTAATATTCATCTAAATATATATTCTCTCTTTTCATACTTCCTTTCAATTTAATTTAATTTAAAAATTTCCCTCAATATATCTGATATTATCAATTATAGCATGATCCTACCTCTCATAAGGGCTTGTAATTTATGGTTTTAAATATGGGTAAATTAAAAAAAAATCATTTTCAAACAAATATAATGATTAATAGGCATCTATTATTGGTTCAGGTGGGATATAAAGATATATAGCATGTTTCATGTTAATTATAAAGATACAAAGAATAATTGTATCATAACTATGGTAATAAAAGATCAAGTAGTAATCTTTACATACAAGAAACTTTTTTCTTGACATGCAAGGTTTAAATGGTTGATTAATTGATGCCGGAATTGGAGGATTCAATAGATGGGTTGTCTAAAAAAGTGGACATGCTAAAGCAAAAGAGAGTACCAATTAATGCACCAAAGCATGCTTAATTAGCATATATATTGTGCACCAAAGCACTTTAATTAATTAAACTTGTTAATTAGGATATGTGTTGCCCTCCAATATCTCACCTCAAAGAGACCACTTATGTGATTTCATGTGAATACAAAAATTTTACTATATTGACCACTTTATTAAACTTCGGCAGAAGCTTTCATACAAATCCCACAAAATTTTCACACTTATTATTGTACTTCCCATGTCCAAACTTTGTGGGGCTTCCTCATAATTTATTTATTTTGCTTCTTAGTTCAATAATCTAATGCATTACTCTATATATATACACTTTCATATCCAACCCACCAAAACAAATATGAATTTTAAAGTTACTTGTTGGAATTAATATATCTTAATTCCTATTATTTTTTGTTATATTGAAATTGTATAAATAATGTGGTTATTTTATGCATATTTTAATATAGAGTAATATAATTAAATATACAAAAACTAGAATAACGGCTGCTGCATAATGAGAGGAAAAAGAAGTTAAGCGATACCAGTTGCTTAAAAAAATTAAAAAATAAAATTTGAAAATGTACAAGAAGTTAAGCGAGCCTTATAGCTTCCTCAAAGCTCACTAATTAAGAAGCCGTTTGAAATTTAAATACTCTTTTCATAGAGCTGGCTAAATCAGTCACACAATTCAAGCCAGCCGAGCCAATTATTATCACGGCGCAGAAGGCGCAAGGCTTAGATGCAAGTCCAAACCCAACGGGTCATCGAAGTTGGGCCCACCATCCCCTTTTGAAAATCTACTTAAAGATGGCCCATGGGCCCTACCATGTACTTGAGGCCCCATGGACTCCCCTGCGCTGCCACCACAGGATAACATCCCACCGCCGGCCGATCTCCCACTCTGACTACAGATAGTACTATTCGTCGGCGAAGGAAACACGCACCCGTGTGATACTGACACGTTGAACGGCGGATGAGCGGCACGTGGCGGTACATAGACCCAGGACGAAGGATTGGCTGCCGGAAACATGACGTGGCCTGCCGGAGAAAGCAAATGAGGCGGAGCGGCGAAAGCGGAGATCATCGGGTTCCTAACGAACGAAACGGCGTTTCGTGAGGCTTGTAATTGGGCTCGCTTCAGCTGCTGGCGTTCTTTCTTGTGAGCGTTCTGGTGACCACCGAGGGCCTGAGAGTTGGCAAACTCGCGGCAACAATACTGACACTCGTATTTCCTGTCGCCGCAGGAGGAAGCGGGGAAAGCTCCTCCGGCGCCGGTGGACATGGAGGAATCCGGTGATCCAGATGGGGAAGTGGGCTTGGAGATTGGGCCTGCAGAGACATCTTCATCTTCTTCAACTTGGAATACGTTGTTGTGGTGGACGCTGAAGCCGAAAAGCTTTAAAGGGTTTGTTGGTTTAGAAGGGAAGAGAATTTGGTGGTCCTCCATGTGAGACGAAGGAGAAGAGTGAAGCTGCTTCTGAGAGAGGAGGAAGAAGAAGAAGAAGAGAGAGTTGGAAATAATGGTGGGTACGATGATGGGCTAGTATTAAGGTGTTCGGGGCATGCTTTGGGGTCTATTTATATAGGAAGGATTCAAGGGGCATTTGACAAAAATTGTGTGCAAGTGCAAGAAAGCTAGAGTGGTCCTTGCAAATGAATTGTATTATATATTGGAAAAATTGCACACAGGTCTCGAGTAAAGGAAATTCGCTCAAATAGTCCCTTAAAATCTTAAGTTTGCAATGAAGTCATGTATGGCATTTTTGTAATGTATTTCAATTGTCAAAAGTCACAAATGCCCCCATTGAATAAATAAAGAGAGTTCCCAAACTCAATTTCTCTGCCCCTCATAACTTCTTATCAGTGCCATAGCCCTAAGGATTACTTAGGACCTCAAGAAAGATGGACAAATCACTAGTGTAAAAAAGAGTTTTAAGACCGCCTCATTTATACCGGATTATAGAGAACCAGGTCTTAAAAGTATGACCGGTGGCAGTTTCGTAAATATAAAGAACTTTCTGGACCGGATTATAAAGGATCCGGTTTTAAAAATATGACCGGTGGCAATTTCATAAATATATAGAACACTTTTAAGACTAGATTATAAAAGATCCGGTCTTAAAAGTATGACCGGTGGCAATTTCGTAAATATTTTGAGAAGACGCGAATCAGAGATGAATCCGAGAATGTGATGCTTTATTCCTTCTCTTAATTGGAATTATATACCGATGCTAATAAGTAAATAATTTTCTGACCTAGGCAGTTCCTATAATTTAGGGATTACAATAAGAAATACAATTACGAAATTCAAAAAACTATAATCTGCTAACTTAATTCCTAAAATCTTTCTAACAACTTAATTAAGATAATTGTATAATATAATCTAGGGATTACAATTAGGAATATAATTACGAAATTCAAAAAACTATAATCTGCTAACTTAGTTCCTAAAATCTCTCTAACAACTTAATTAAAATAATTGCATAATATAATTGTATATGCTAATTATAACTAATTAAATCTGAACTATTTTTAAGACTGGTTTTTACAAACAACCGGTCTTAAAAGTATAGAACACTTTTAAGACCGGTTTTTACAAACAACCGGTCTTAAAAATATACTTTTAAGACCGGTTTTTACAAAACAACCGATCTTAAAAGTGTCAAATCCTTAGCAAGAATGACATCCTCTTTCTCTAACCTACTCGCAATCTTCGTAAGTCGTCCTAAGAGCCACACAATTAAATCCTTGGCTACGTTGGTAGTGAGATGCTTCAAGCATTTTGTGATGGCGCCAATTCCAATCCTCAGCAATGGCGCAAGCGTACTACTTCGAGGATTCTAGACGACGACGGCTCCTTCCTCTTCGATCTATGGCTCCTCCCACACTACCTTCACACAAATCTAGCTTAAGATCAAACCCAGATCTCTTCTTGCTTAAGTCTATTTGCTCCTACCTTGACTGCTCTTGCTCAGATCTAGACTTCGATTTTGGTTGCTTGAAGCTTTGCCAACATCGACAAGAGGATCCTACTCAGATTTGGTTGCTTTAAGCTTGTGATCTTTTTTTGTAGATCTAAACTTCAATTTCACCTTTGATTTTATATTGATTTAAATTCGATATCCATGGTGAATGATTTATATTTCTTGTTATGCTTTCTTATTTCTAGACTTTGTATTCATCTTTTTTGTTTTTCTTGTTGGTGTTGCTTCCAATCTTCTCTTGGTTCTCCATCGCTGATGATGGAGGGACATTCAAAATGTTTCTAGATCTGGTGATTTGAGATCGATTGTTTCATTTGTTTTTTTTTATTTTGAAACCTTTTTAAGACTGCATATTTCAAAAGTTCGGTCTAAATTTTTAAGACCGGTCGTTCATCCGGTCTTAAAAGAGTATATTTAAGACTGGTTCAAGTCCGGTCTTAAAAATATACTTTTAATATCGCCTGAAATAAGATCGGTCGTGAGTTCGGTCTTACGATGCCTCTTTTGTCCGGTCTTAAAATGCTTTTTTGTACCCGTGAATCCGACGATGCAGGGTCTTCGGCTGCTTATCGGACTGGGGACGAGATGGAATGGTAGTAAGGTATAAGGACTAAAAGGAGATTGTGGATGCCTCAAAGAGAACTTCGAGAAGGCAGCTATGATAAGAGATTAGATATCAGAGTTTCTTGATATAAGTAAAGTACAACTTGAACGGAATTTCAAGCAATTGAGGAAAATTTCAAATGTTGCTGGTAATTTTCAAATCTTGGCTATTTAGTATACTTCCTTAACTTTGAATTCAAGTGTTTTTTACACAAATTTTACCTCCATTTTTAAAAGTGGAAATTAATAAATATGATGTGAAAGTTTTGTGTTTATAACTCTTGGTATAAGAAGTCAAAATGTGTTGTTATAATAAGGGCAGTGATAGTTGTTAATATGAGTGGTAAAGTTAATAATGACAACTGCATTGTGCATGTTGACAATGGTAATAGTTAGTACGTCTGGAAAATATCTCCTACATTTATTTCATATAGGAGAACGATTTGTAATTAGTGGAGCTGCTGATATAATATATGCTAGGGGTTGCTTGTAAGTACATGAGACTTGGTTTTGTGCATTAATTACCTTTGTTCATTATCATAATAATTTTTCCCATTTCAATCACACTCAAATATACATTAAACTCATATCAATGACCTTTCATTTGAAAAGCTTAAGCTATCAAAGAAAGTCATTTTAAACTTGGATGTTTCAAATGAACTCGAGTTGAAACACATATATATCATGGAAGCATAATCTGCATATCATTTTGAACCTTATGTATCAATGAAAGAGGAACAAGGCTCGTTGTTGTTGTATTCTTAGTTGAAGAATTTAATCCAGTTTTGTACACTATGGAATTGATTGGGCTAATATTTCTCATAACAGTGGAGGCTTTGGTTCACAAGTGAGACATGATCACTTTGACAAGGCACTTATATACCCACCATTCAAAGACAATAGAAAGATTTCAGTTAATATTGCTGCCAAAGTAGCAATGCAGAAGAAAATTTATAAGGGTTGAAGTCTAAATTTGCCACGAAAGTTGTGCGAATGGAGTGTTCAGCACCCGAAAGTATTCGTGGTACCAAATTTACCCCGGAAATATTAAAATGGTACCAAAATTACCTTGGAAGTTTTCAAAAGGGACCAAATATACCCAAGACTGACGGAACGTCAAATGTCCGTTAGCCACGTCGGAAATGTTTTTTTGGGTTAAAGTCCAAATTTGCCACGGAAGTTTTTCGAAAGGAGCATCCAGCACCCGGAAGTTTTTTTTGGGTACCAAATTTACCCCGGATTTTTGCCACATCATATAGACACGTCAGATTTTTGTTTTTGTTTTTTGTTTTTAGCAAGTTTCATTTTCTCTGGATCCCAGCACCATTCTTCTCGGCCCATACATCCAATCCATATACTTACTGATCTTCTGTCATCCTTACTCCCTCTCGTTTTGACCCAACAGCTTTACGTAAACAGATCCAACGCCATTACGTGAAGCAGATCTAGCGCCATTATGTGAAGCAGAGCAGATCGCGTATCAATAACCAAATCAGCGGAGATCACGGTGAAACACAAACCAACTAAACGTGCAAGAGCAGCTGATCTGCGATGTGCCATACCTCTCAAGCCCTGTGTTCTTTATTTGAAAGTTCATGCGTCTGGACCCTTGTGTTTTATCTGGCCGATGAACTTCTATTTAAAGGGGTCTCTCTCTCGTTTCTGTACCATTTGTTAGGCGTTGAAAATGAATCCGAAAGCAAATCTAAAAATTGAAACTAAAACAGAGGGTTGTTTGTGAGCTATGTTTTTGGCATCTGTTTGCTGGTTTTGTTAATGGTACCAAATTTACCCCGGAAGTATTAAAATGGTACCAAAATTACCCCGGAAGTATTAAAATGGTACCAAAATTACCCCGGAAGTATTAAAAAGGGACCAAATATACCCAAAACTAACGGAACGTCAAACATCCGTTTGCACGTTGGTGTCACGTCGATTTTGGGTATATTTGGTACCATGTTAATACTTCCGGGGTAAATTTGGTACCACGAATACTTCCGGGTGCTGAACGCTCCATTTGCACAACTTTCGTGGCAAATTTGATATTTAACCCAATTTATATAATGAAGTGATAAGGGCAAAAGTACATATTTAATGTGATATGGTTATAGTGTAAATGTTCCACTTCTATGTCTTTGTTGCAAGGGTGGGGTCAAAGTGATGGCTTATGACTCATCTAAACAACATACCTGATAATAATTGGAATATATTACAAAAATGTCTTATGGGACTTCACTATAAATTTGATATTTCAAAGGACTATTTGATTGTTTTTTCTCTTACTCAGGACCTAGGTGTAATTTCCCCTTATTTATATTGATATTACTCCAATATAATAGTGTCAAAATTAATGATACCATGACTTTTTCTTTTGTAAAGTTTCAAATTAAATCCATGGATTAAAATTAATACATTTCTCTTTTTTATTTGATCAAGGAAAATTAATCCTTTTCAAGATTTGGAGTGTTTCTTGAGATTTTAACTTGTGTTCTTTTTTTATGAGAAGGGTGAGACTGCTTACCACACGGGTACAAAAAAGGCTTTTAAGACCAGACGAAAAAGGCATCATAAGACCGGATCAACGACCGGTCTCGTTCCAGATAGTCTTAAAAGTTTGTTACTTTTAAGACCAGATTCGCAATCGGTTTTAAAAAATACTTTTAGGACCGGACTTTTAAAATATCCGGTTTTAAAAGTATCATTCTATCACAAAAAAAAAAAAGGATTTTTAAGACCGGTTGCGAAAATACATCTAGTCTTAAAAGTCCATTTCTATTAAAAAAAAATACTTAGAAACCAGAAATTTGTCCGGGTGAGCAGCATATTAGGGATAAATTTGAATAATCTCCTTTGATACAAATCCAACACCACCATCCTATCCTTTTGGAGGCTGCACAGATCACATCATTTCATCACTTAAGTTAGACTATCCCGATTCAATGAAGGATGAAAACTTGAGTTTTCTTTGAAATGATATAGCAAGTGAGAAACTAACCTGATTCATGACATAGTATACTTTGAAATGACCAGGATAATTAGCAACAAGACGGTCCAATTCTTCCTGCATATATATAAATATGCAAATTACTATAAATGAGAAGTAAACAAACATTGTGTACCTTAAACAAAGACATACTTGGAACGTTACAGTGATTCCAGACCCTCCAGCAAGCATCTCAAAGATAAACCCATCCAGCATCTAGAATTGGCCTCAATTCATAAAATAGATCGAAGAAGACAAAGTAAAAATTGTGAACCTAGAGAAGCTAGAACCAAAACAAGAAACCTTCAGAGCAAAGAAGGCAAGAGCAATTTTCGTAGCGTTAGAAAATTTGTGAGTGAGGTCCTTGAGATAAGATGAGATGAGTTGAGAAGAGTGAGGTAAGATTTAAAAGGTCGAAGAGAGGTTTGGAGAGCGAAATTCAATTTTCGAAGCGGAAAAATAAAAAATTCATGTTTTAGACTTTTTAGACCGGACTTTTTAAACATTCAGTCTTAAAAGTATGCTTTTTAGACCGGACTTTTTAAATATCCGGTCTTAAAAGTCTTTTAGAGAAGTTTAGAGAGTGAAATTCAATTTTCGGAGCGGGAAAATAAAAAATTCATCTTTTAGACTTTTTAGACTGAACTTTTTAAACATCCGGTCTTAAAAGTATACTTTTTAGACCGGCCTTTTTAAATATCCGGTCTTAAAAGTCTATTTTTTTAGAGATTTAGAGAGCGAAAATCAATTTTTGAGGCGGGGAAATAAAAAATTCATCTTTTAGACCAGATTTTTTAAACATCCGGTCTTAAAAGTCTAAGAAAGTGAAATTCAATTTTTAGAGCAGGAAAATAAAAAATTCATCTTTTAAACTTTTTAGACCGGATTTTTTAAATATCTGGTCTTAAAATATATACTTTTTAGACCGTACTTTTTAAATATCCGGTCTTAAAAATCTATTTTCTAGAGATTTAGAGAGTGAAATTCAATTTTTGGAGCGAGAAAATAAAAAATTCATCTTTTAGACTTTTTAGACCGGACTTTTTAAACATCCGGTCTTAAAAGTCTAAGGGAGCGAAATTCAATTTTCGGAGCGGGAAAATAAAAAATTCATTTTTTAGACTTTTTAGATTGGACTTTTTTAAACATCCGATCTTAAAAGTGCTCTATATATTTGTTGGAAGTTCAGATTTAATTAGTTAGCGTATACAATTATATTATGCAATTATCTTAATTAAGTTGTTAGAGAGACTTTCGTAATTAAGTTATCAGATTATGATTTTCTTAATTTCGTAATTATATTCCTGATTGTATTCCCTAGATTATATTATGCAATTATCTTAATTAAGTTGTTAGAGAGATTTTAGGAATTAAATTAGCATATTATGATTTTTTGAATTTCGTAATTATATTTCTGATTGTAATCCCTAGATTATAGGAACTTTCTAGGTCAAAAGATTATTTACTTATTAGCATCTGTATATAATTCCAATTAAGCGAAAGATTAAAGCATCGCATTCTCGAACTCATCTCTGATCGGCGTCTTCTCAAAATATTTACGAAATTGCCACCGGTCATACTTTTAAGATCGGATCTTTTCTAATCTAGTCTTAAAAGCATTCTATATATTTACCAAAATGCCACCGGTCATATTTTTAAGATCGGATCCTTTATAATCCGATCTAAAAAGTTCTTTATATTTACAAAACTGCCACCGGTTATACTTTTAAGACCTGATTCTCTATAATCCGGTAAGGCGGTTTTAAAGCGTTTTTTTGCACTAGTGCCATATCAATGAACAACTTCTCGGTAAAAATAATACTCCCTCCAATCTTTAATATAGACATATTTGGAGAATTGATTTTCATTATAAATATAATACATAGTTTTTATATTTGATTTTTTTTTTTTACTAACTTACCTATATTGATGCTCCGTTAGCAAGAGCCAAACATGAAAGGGAATGAGGGAATAAAAAAATATGATTAGTGTATTTTAGAAAATACATGTTATATTAATTAACCAAACTACCATAATTTAATCAAATTAGGTAATAATATCTTATATTAAAAACCAGAGGAATTTTTTAAAGAAAAGAATTTGGTCTGACCAAAATTAATGACTATAAAAAAGTGAATTATTTAAGTAAAAAAGAAAACTTGTTAAATATACATTCAAAATATTTTTTGGCCTAAATGTATGAATGACTACAAAAGTAGATCAAGAACTCTTAAGTCTTAATTACTTAGTTAAGGCTCGAGAGTATTTACAATTTATGTCAATCTCAATATGAGTATTATTCATTATTCTTTCAATGCATATAAATCGAAGCTAACTCAGTAAACTGATTTTACTTTATTTGTAAATAAGTCATATACGTAATAAAAAGCTAAAACATACTTTTAGTCTTTATATGAGGTATACTTTAGTCCCTTAACTTGATTATATTTTTGGTTCTATAATTTTAACATCGTTATTGTTAACAGAAAACGTTAATGCAACAAATTTTAAAACTAAAATATGTTTTGTTAATTACACAGTCATCACTTGAGTTTGTTGCGTCGACATCTTTTGTGAGCAATATTAATGATTATAGAAATATAAGATCAAAAGTATACTTTATAAAGTTAAAAGATAAAATGTGTATCGCATAAAAAATCTAAACAATAAAAATTACTTTAGCCCATAATAAAATAAGAACAGCGGGAGATATCTATGGAGAGAGAATGACATACAGAGAATTAGAAACAGGACTCATGAGCAGGCACCCAACTAGATCATAGTTGTCTCCATAAATAAGTAACATTTCTATATTTAATTAATTACTAGTAGTGTTTCAAATTACAAAAAGGTATAACTTCAGTTCGATCAATTATTTGACGAATAAGCATCTTGATATTATAAAAATTAAATGAATAAAAAAACTAGACACACGTCAACTTATTAATTACATTAGGATATGAGGAAAAAGGGGGGAAAACAAGACAAAGTAGAGATCAAATGAACTGATCATTATTTATTATTATGAAAACCAAGACGATTTGGGAATGTGATGTGCATGTGATAAGAGTATGGTCCAACTTCAAGTCCATGTAAAATGATTGTCTCTGCACCGTATCTTCGCCATCTTTAATATAATTTTTTTACTATTTTTTCTGCTTCACACAGCTTCCTTCACATACGTACAAACCCATTAAATATATAATATTCATTTTATCTCTATATTATATTATTATATATTTGGACCCATCACTTATAAGCTAATTCCATAAAGACGCACAGTTTGATTTTCCAACCAACAACAAGAAGTACTGAGAAAGAATTATTGGAGGTTTCTCTTGATGCAGTTAGGTTAGAAAAAGTAGACACATTAATTTGGTAAATATTTGCTGAATTCATCAACTTTGCGTAAGATTACCAAACTCAGAAGCTTGCCCAGATTAATAATGTTTGATCAACTAATATAACATTTGCTAAAAAAAAATTAACATGTTTATTAATTATTCAAAGTTTCAAGCTCATCGATCAGCTCATCAGTGTTTGACCCCACTTCATATGTTTGACACGTAAGACATGCGTGCTTCTTCATAATAATATATAAATGCTCAGATTTCTGTTTTTCCACTGCAACATTAACAATTTGTTAAGATTAGGACAGAAACAAGTGGCTTTAGTCATTTTGAGTACTTCTGTAACAATATCATATTTCTAACCAGAGAAAATCAGAAACTTATAGCAGAAAGAAACCCAATGATCCACCGTGATGCCCATGCCTGTATTCTTCTGCCAACCCCAACTTTTTCTGCACATTCAAAGAATTCAGAAATGCAACTTTCCAACAAAACACACACACACACACATGAGAATAGGAGCTGCAATGTACTACCACCACCACCTTCAGAGCTGGGTAACAAATTTGCGAAGACTAAGAAAGTTACTCGAAGTAGTTATTTACACGGTTAAGATGGAAAATAGTCATTGTTAACTTGTACTAAAAGTGTAAAAATAAATATAAACTTTTTTAAGTGTAAAAGTAATATAAACATTATAAAAAAGGGCAAAAGTGATGTCATTAAGTTATCATAAACGATCAACGTATATAATTTTGACAGTATTATTACTTTTGTCTTCTTTTATAATGTTTTATAGTTACTTTTGTACATAATTTTTTTTTAATAGTTAATTTTGCATATTTGGTGTAAGTTAATGTCTATTTTTACACCTTAACATTTATTTATAACAAATGTAATTGATTTATCTAAACCACCCCTTTTTTTTAAGATCATGCGTATTGGAATTACTCCTTAATAATAGCATGATAATATCTTTAATATGTACAATCAACAGTAATGCTTTAGAGAAAAAACAAAACGCAAATTTGAAAAAACAAGTGGATTGTGGTCTAATATTTAATAATAAATTTAACCCATAACTAAATGTTATATTAACAACATATAGAATCTAACATGGACTATCTGTCTTGCTCATAATTATGGACCCAGTGCGCAGTTTAATTTATAGTTTTTTAGTCTGCTTTGGTGAAAAGAGATCTTGTTCGTTCATTTTGATCTGACAGTTGGAACTTTGCCACGTTCTCTGTTGTATCAAATGAAATGGCGTCGTTTTAAAATTTTGTAGTATATATAAGGCGTGTCTCAATAATATTGGTCAAATTTGAAATATATCACGGATTGTATAGAGTTCTCTGAATCAGTCGTCCCCTGGTACGTACTTATATATCACTACTTGTATGACTCATGTGTCAACATCATGTTTCATCTCTCTTATGATCTCACTGGATACGCATGTTTCACATTATTCCAACCTCTTACTACGCACACTAGTGTCACCATTTGCTGCCACTTTTTTCAATATAAGTTCACACACGAAACTTCTCAGCTAATAATCCTATAATGTCTATATAGAAGAAGCTACATATGAAAACAAGGACGTTTCATGGTCTGGTACCCTTTTTCTTACACTATACTTCACACTCACTCATAGTTGGCTTGTTTGAAAGGCCACTTCTACACACACACACACACACACACTTGCAGAGAGACAGATAGTGACGCGCAGATTAATGAATGATGGTTAAAAACTTAAAACTCACTTTAAAAAAATTACTGTTTCTTCACTCCTATATATAGCTTTCACCAATCAGCTGAACACGTACGAGTTAGAACGAATCGATAGTAACATGATCTTTTTCAGGTAATTCAAGTCTTTGGGTTTCAAATGCAGAAAGAAAATTTTATAAATTTTACTCTATCCAATCCTAAATAGTAAATACGATACCTTTTAAAAGAAATTCTTGGTCTATAATATAAGTCATCTGGAGAGTCATTAATGAACTTTTTTTTTTCTATATATCGCCCATAGTATACAATTTATTAGAAGAATTGAAGTCTAATATAATGTTTCTCTGTACTCTTAAATATTGGAAAAATTAGAAAAATGTTTCATTTTCAAACATAGCTAATGAGTTAAAATACATATATTTGATTCTGGTGAAATAGTTAGGGGTTGAAGACTATATTTCATCCATAAGACTAATTTAAACTCAAGATTCTTCTTAAGGGGTCGGTGTTGAAACCCTTCTACTCAATCCAGCTGATATTGGTCCAATATGTGAATATTTAATCTCAAGTGTTCATCATCAAAAGATGTTTTTATTCTATTTATTAAAAAGTTATTTTGTATCAATTTTGTTGTGTTTACAAAACTTAGGGTTTTGGTCCCACGTCTCTTGTCGTGTTGATAGCGATGAATAATTATTTTAGGAAGTTTGCGTGATTGACGTTGAAATCTTAATTTCTCTATTGGTTTTCTTGCTTTGAGAGAGATATCTTCGAATCTTACTAACTACGAGGGAGAGTGTGTGAGAGCTTTTGGGGTGCTTTAAAAGCATAATGATAATAATCATAATGGATTTAGCATAATTAATGAAGAAAAAAGAAGAAAGATCTCCTTAATTGAATGCCAAAGTCTTCCTCATAACTCCAAAGTGACCCACTTTGTCACCTCTTAATTACTTATATGAGTGTTCCTTTTTTTTTGGGGTGTTAATAGCATCTTTGGTCTCTCAAGTTTAGGTTTTTGTCCCTGCAAAAGCTAAATAGTTTAGGTTTTTATTGAGTTATTGGGACCAATATATTTTTTTTTTAAAAAAAGTTGAAACTTGAGAAACAAAAACCTATAATTTAAAATTTAAGAAACCAAAATGAATGCAAACTTGATGAGAAACCAAAGATTATATTAACCATTTTTTTAATATTATCAATCGGTATCCAACGCTTTTTTGAATCCTATTAATTACTAAGTATCAAAGCAACCGACTATTTTATTTTCGGAGTTTGTGACTACTCCTTCTAGTATAAGTGTCTTCTCAAAGACTTGAACTTGTGATTTGGAGAGATTCACTAGAGTCTTACATCACTAGACTAAGGGGGTGTTTGGAAGAAGCCCAAAACTTAAGTTTTGTGCAAGCCGAGATAAAACTCCTCTCACATACTTACCTTGTACTATGCAAAATCTAGATTTTGAAAGGTTTCCAAACACCCCCTAACTTTAATTTGTGTTAGTCTTTTATGTGTGTTCTTATTCAATTTTCAAAGCTACCTCTCGCAATTAGTCAAATTTTCTCTTGTAAGAGATAAAGAAAGTATCTTTGTAAATCCCCATGAAATGGATCACCTTTGAAGTGAAAGTTTGCATCTTTTTTAACCGTTAGATTTGATGATTAATTAATAATCATTAACACGATCCTTCAAGTGGCCAATCTACTCAATTAAATTAATTAATTACCTGTGGGTTTCTAGTAGTTGTAATTTTAGGCCGTGCCATGGTTAAACGAAAAAGGTAAAATACTCGATCATATCATGGCATCTTTTAATATAAAAATTGCGGTTATGGACATCGGATCTTAAAAGAATATATGTTAAAGGTTCTTGTACTTAAATCAAAATTAATTATCATTAAGTTTTACTAAGCTATTACTATATGTTTCAGAAAAATCTTAGCTATAATTCAAGGTTCTTCGGTAGTGATTTTCCCACAAAATAATTGTAACTTTTGCAAAATTTTGCGTTAAACCTTGAAGTAAATTTGATTCTTATAATCAATTTCGATTTTCTTAATATCTTTTAAACTAATATATTAGCATTGGGGTTCTTTTGATGTAATTTTCCTTTTTCAGTTATCTTTTCCAGCTAGAGCGTTCCATTTCACGTCATGGAAGATGCAAATGGGTTATGAAGGTCTTTTCATAGAGAATTAGTTAATCTTCTTTAGGCGTGGGCCCCAATGATTAAAATTTACATAACATGGGGATTACTGGTGGAAATTAACAAACATATAATAATGAAGGTTAATTTGGGATTCACATTTGGATCTCCATTAATCACAATCACAAAAGTGTTTAAACCTAACAATCCCTTTATGCTTTATTATGTGGATCCAATGATTTTCTCTATTGCAATGAAGAGAGAGCTATGTAGCTAGTGTTAGGAAAACCAGGGCTACCTAGCTAGATGTTCCACTTTCACCCGCTATATATTATATAATAGCATTATAGTAATATCAGATAATATGACTGGCTATAAAGTCTATATCTCCTCACAATTATCATTTTTTTCAAATTTGAAAAAATCACTATGAAGTCTCAAAGAAAGAATGTACTCCCTCTAATCTTAAAAAGTTAGTTGAGTTAGTTAATATAATACATATTTTTTAAAGCACGTTAATCATTTTCCTTAATTCTGTTATTTCCCCTCTTTTTTGATTATAGTTGAAAGAACATTAATAGACAAAAATTAAAAGAAAAAAATGTAAACTATATATGTCTCATATTTAAGATCAAAATCAACTCTTAATATATCATATATTAAGAAGCACAGGAGCAATAACCAAAAACTCCTACAATAATGAAGAAACATAAGGTAAGAAATGAAAGCATGTTCATGTTAATTTATCGTGAAACTTTTTTATAATTATATTTTTTCCTCGAGCCCCATAGTGACTTTTCATCTAATTTTTGGCTAAATCAAACATAATCTCCACTGAACCTTGGACTGCGTACAGATAACCTCCATCCGCATAGGTTTTGAAGTTCATGAAGGTTTAAAATAAAGTTCTTAAGATTAAAGGGTTATTTGTATGTGGTTCAAAATTCAGGAGAGTTTTGTGTAATTTAGTCTTAATTTTTATATGTACAATCTCAACATTTATTTCCGTAAACACAGACAATATAATTCCAATATTCAAAAGTCAGTTTCAACAACAGAACATGAAAGAAAAATAACAATATGTACAGTACTGGAAATAGACGATCTCTCCTATAACGTTATTGTGCAGCCTTATTCATGAATGTTGTTAAAAAACAAGGTTCTACCTCTGGCTGGAGAGAGTTAATTGTTGGGACCAGTAGTGGTGGCCAAGAAAAATATTTGTACCATTTTTTTCTTTTGGCTTCATCTTCTGTGCTATTTTTGGCTTCTCATAAATGCTTAATATTTTAGACAATAAGACCTGTTTACTTGTCAGATCAAGACTCAATAGATCAAATTATTCATCGCTTTCTTCATCACATAAGATTCCTCAATTTGATTATTATCATCTCTACTTATAACTGTTGTTTGTTAACGATCTTTTCACTAGCTAGGCATGGGATAAAACTTTTAGGAAATTTACATATTCAAATCTAAATTAATTCAGATAATTGAAGAATAATAAAAATTGTCATCATTTTCAAAGGCTAAATTTTTTTTATCAATTTTTATGAAAAATTTAAATAAATTTACATAATATTGCAACTTTTCTAAAATTTGTAAACATTTTCTTCTAATCTAAATAATAAATCTCATCCAATTTTAACACAAATTCTCAAACCATATATAGATCCTCTCGTGTGTCTCTTTTCCCGGCATTTGTTCTTACTAGTTTTAAGCTATTAAATTTTTATTTGAATTTTTTTAATGGAACCGTGAAAACTATTATATTCACATATATATGGTTTATTGTAGAATAAGTTCAAAATAAATATTATAAAAAAAACATAATAATACCTAACCCTACCCTACATGCTCGCCATATTAGAGAAAGAGGTGTTTGAATTGGTTCCTAACTGTTTCTAGCTCTGAAAAAAAAAAAAGATTCATATATAGATTATATATATTCCGTTCAAAAGCTCAACTCTATCACTTCTGTTCTGTGGTTAGGTTTGTGGATGAGACTGAAATTCTGAGTCAGGTGCAGTAAAATTAGCACTCCAACTCACCCCCAAAACATGTAATAGGTCCCTCTCCCTCCCTCTCTATATACTCCAACTCACCCCCAAATCTATATACTCCCGTTTATGCTTATTAATTTAAGCTGCAGCTGACTTTTTCGAAGAGATTGATGAAGTTAAATAAATTACATAATTATAGCATTTGTTGTGTATCATTAGATTATATTTCTCCGGTCCTTAATATAATATATATTTACCTAATTAAACAAATTGGTTAAGTTAGTTAATATGACATGTATTTTCTAAAGCAACATTTTATTCTCCTATTTGATTATAGTTGAAAATTATGCCTTACATTTAAGACTAAGATCAACTCCATAAATATGTCTTATATTAAGAATCAGAGGAGTTTATCAGTTTATAAGTTAGGTAAATAAGTTTAGAGAAAAATGATAATATAAATATTTTAAAATAATTTATTTAGTTTTATCAGTCTCCTTAAAAAAATCAACTAGGACTTAAATTAAGAACCAAAAGGAGTGTATACATAGACACACGTACAATTGATGTCAATTCATCAGCAATATCCATTCACATGAATGAACAGAATAGAAAGCCAAACACAAAGATTTAGTTGACATAGCTAGTTAGAGTTGAGTCTTTAATGAAAAAGGTGTAGAAGAAGGAGAAGAATAAAAGAGAGAGAGATTAGGGTTAGGACTTTGAGAGTGTAAAAATGTTGAGACATGAACTTGGGGTTTTTCCCCACTAATGCAGGGAAACAATGGGAAGGTACTTTTGATTGGATGGTATACAGTTTGAAGAAACACGAAGGTACGTAGGTCCCACAACACTTGGATATATATTACCTTGACCAAATGTGTAAGAGGTTTTGTGGCACTTTGTCCCCACATGAACACTTACTCCTTTGCTTGATGTTAAGTGGGGAGGTGATGATGAAGCAAATTGTCCTCTCATGCTTTCCATGTCTCTTGTTGATTGATTGACAACTGTCTTCTTGACATTAAAATAGGTTAGCTTGTGGGAAGTTTTTTATATGTTTAAATATATTGCGGGTGATGAATTCGAGCTATTTTTAGCGGGAGCAACTCTTTTTCGATCAACTCTGTGCAACCTATTTTTAATCTTGTGCAAAACAAAAACATCTTTATATAGCCAAAGATATATTATTACCCCAACTAATGTCTAGTTGGTTTAGCAAGATGAGGTGTTAGTTCCCTAAGCAACGTTCAGAGTTAAAATCCTGAGTTTGTGAATGGAGATGCTGACTTGGGAGGATTACCCCCTTTTTTGGGCCTTTGCAGTGCTCAAATCTCGTGGAATTCCTCATGACAAGAAGCTAACTTGGGATATCAGGTGGATACGAAAAAAAAGAAGGGAAATTTTCACTCTAGTCCCAAGGGCTATACCAAACATAAAAAAAATTCAGTGTATATTGAAAAACAGGAATATCACCTAAAGGGGTGAATAGGTGATTTAAAAATCTTTTCGGTAAAGGCTCAAGAACAATAAAGCAAAGACTGGAATTGAAAGATGAACACAGAGAGTTTATACTGGTTCGGTCTAATTCTTCGATCTACATCCAATCCCGAATCACCTTGGATATTTCACTATCTCAAACACTGATAGGAACTCGGCTGAAGACCATCTTTTGTTGCCACGGCATGGATAATGTCAGGGGAATACCTCTGTGGTTGTTTACTTCAAAAAGTCTCGGTCTTTGTACCGTTTCTGTAATTAGCCAGACTTATGGCATTTTGAATATATGTATTAGTTACTCTCTTGCTCCAATGCTCTACTCTGATGAAAAAAAAATTATACTGCTTTTGAAAAGTTGGGATGTTACATTTCTTGGAAACATTTCACCTGATGCAGGAGATCCTTATGGGAGGGATCAAATCATCTTTTAAGAGACTTATACTCGAGTAGAGGATTGGTGTACTCGAGTAATAGTCCTCAAGTCTTGCTCTCTAATGTATTACTCAAGTAACAACAAGTTACTACTCGAGTAATGATATGTAATCACTTAAAATGCATTGTTAGAAGGATACTCAAGTAGGCTAAAATTCTTTACTCGAGTAACACTTAAACTAAAACAATTGATTGATCATTCTCTCAAATTCTTAAGCAATTTCTAATCTTGTTATCATCAAAACTCCGACAGCTGACATATATTTCTCTATCAAAAAAATCCCAGTGTAGAATCCTCTATAAAAAAAAAAGTCTATGGGGACCTCAATGAGATAGATGAGCTTGTTGTTGGTTCTCTATGGGTTTTGATGATAACAATCAATTGTGAAACCAAGAATGAAGAGTTGTCTCAAGAAGTTGAAAACTTGCAGATTGAGGCAATATTTGAGTATCAGTAGCAATACTCAAGTATTGAGGTTCAAAGAACAGCTCAATGCACTTGACTAAGAGCAATGCCGCAGTATTCAGATGAATACTTGAGTATTGGAGTTTACAAAGAGCATTACAAGTTTTCCATCCAGGAAAACTCGAGTATTGATATGCATACTCGAGTTTAGGCCTATGAGACTCTTCAAACAATTTTTAACAGAAATGGAAAACCTCGGTTTGGAAAACTACAGTTTCGAAAACTAAGGTTTGGAATCTGAAAAGACAGTTTTCCAACTTGACTCTAAAATTCAAATGTTTTGTTTTCAAATGAAAACTCGAGTATCACATTAGAATACTCAAGTATTGAGCCAAGCAAAAATGTTTTAAATTATAAACTCTAGTTTTGAAAACCATAGTTTTGGAAACTCCAGTTTAACACTTACTTAAACAATCTCAAAGTTTCAAAACTAAGGAGAAAACTCGAGTATTGAGTTTAAAACTCGAGTATTGAGCCATACAGAGAGTTATTAAGGTTTCTAAGCCTTCAATACTTCAGTATAGAATGAAAACTCCGGTTTTGATGTTTTGGACAATTATCCATCAAGAGTCCAAAACTCTAGTATTGGTAGAATACTCGAGTATTGGCTTAAGTTCATCAGGAACACCAACGCTCAAATTGCGAGTCTCGTCTTTGGAAGGAAAATACTCGAGTATAGACACATATACTCGAGTATAGGCTTAAGTGCATAGCGACAAACTCGAGTATTGGTGCACAAACTCGAGTATTGGTCATGCCTTCTGATAATTCAAATTTATGAAATCTGTGTAATGTTTATGGAATGGTCCACATGATTTATACTCTTAATTATCATCATTACCAGATATGTTTAATGTGTTTGCTAGTGTATTTCAGCCCTATTACAGATGATACAAGCAGATTAAAAGAGCTGTTAACACCTAAAGCAAAGTCTTGTCAGAAGCATTAAATGTAGACCACCAAACTTGTTGAAATCTCAATTACCAAACATTACACGGTGGAAAAAGGATAAAGAGACTTTCATTTAATCAAGGAATGACAATCCCAACGAATATAAACGACTAGAGGTCACTCTCTATCCTACAACTTAAGAAACAAGCATTAGTGTAGAGAGAGATAGGACCAAAGTGCTTCCAACTGGTAACCATCTTCACCAACGGTCAAAAGGATGTCTGCAACGGTCATTAACTATACTTTAAGTATAAATAGAGTTTCATTCAATTCTCTCAATAGGAACAACAGAGCAGAAATTGATTAAGCATTAATTTTGTTCAACTACTCTTAGAGTTTCTATACAGAGTATCGGTTGATGCTACTTGAGCTTTAGTGATTAGCTTATCTGCTCTTTAAGAGAGTATTTCATTTGTATAATCATTTGATTGTAAGAAATCTCAAGTCGGGGGAGTTGGAGATTTGGGATCATTGATTACAACTTGTAAGGGGGAGCAAGTTCTAAAGAGAGAATTGCTTCAAAGTTATAGAGTGTGTAATCAAGTGATTTAGTGAAAAGCTCAGGGTGCCTGAGGACTGGACGTAGGCCAAGGAGTTGGGCCGAACCAGTATAAACTTGTGTGCATTGTTGTTCTTCCTTTCTCACTAGTTTTATTTGATAAATCATCATAAGGGCCGAATTTGCAAAAATTTTCAGAATCCCCAATTCACCCCCTTCTTGGTGATTCAGCTCCTCATACACTTGTCAATGGCTACTTCATGACTTTTCAATATAGTTACATGTACTTGTCAATGGAAGCTATTTAATTAACATAGATGGGTTTGTCAATGGCCTCTCTATGACTTATCAATATAGTGGCATACACTTATTAACATGAGCTAATTTAGTTAACATGGATGGACTTGTCAATAGTTCCTTTATGACTTGTCAATATATTCACATACACTTGTCAATGTAGCTACTTTAGTTAACATACATAAACTTGTTAATAGTCACTATATAACTTGTAAGTTCACATTTAGAATATATCACACCAAAGTCGCTAGCTAGGGACTTTTTTGGTAGAATATTCTACATTGGGACTTTTTTTTATAGATGAATCTACACTAAAACTTTTTAATATTTTTTCTTGTTCTTGGGACCTAAGTGAGATTTTCCCAAAAAATATATATATTTATATATAGCTTAAGAAGAGTTTCAACTTGCATGTACTAAAGAACCTAATTCCCTAGATACCTTTTGACAATAAAATTTGTAATAGGAGATTTTTCTGCAATTTTTTCATAAATCTTTCAGAACTTTTAAATTTATGTGAATAATTCCCTTTGTGAATTGCAATTATCGTGTTACATATTAATAATAATATTTAACCTTTAAAATTTAGATTAGTGTATAGATAATTATTTTAAACTTCATATCATTTGCAGATAAATTCTCTAACATATTGATTCCATTAGTAAAATAACGAACTTAATTCAACAATAGGGGGAGTTCATATATATTTATGCATGCCTTGAATCTATGTTCGTCACATGAGTCTATTTATTTGTCGTCAATGGTTCCCACCATCAATTTAGGAAAATGACTTTAGGGCGTCAAACATCTTTCCTAATTAATTAATTAGCTATATATATTGTTGATTAAAGTGAGATGCCCATACTATCACATAAGATCTCCCAAATCGCGATTATGGCCCACCATTAGTGCTTAAGAAGGAACATTAAGCCAATGGGATTATAAAGGATCACAAATCACAAAATTCGAGTGTATTTAATTTAATTAATTAGATATCATTAGAGACGCCACACCTATCACATTAGAACTCACCCATTATTAACTTTCTAATAATATTTTGTTCCTTTTTCCAACCATTACTTTAGACTTTGGAAGCATCCAAAAAGCGTGCACAGACAGCTCCAAATTAATGTAATTTAAATTATTTTTTCCGAGTCTTAAAATCATTTTTAATTTCTTATCTCCAAATCGCTTTTAATTCAAAAGCAATTAAACACTCCCCAAACGATGTGGGTGTGTGACTCAATTGGGCTCTTTACATGTTCCAAGTGACACTACCTCTACTGCTTTTAAAAATTGCAATCACGGCCATATTTATTTAAATAAATTAAACCAATTGGTGGATGTGATCAGATGAACCTATATCTAATATATATAGCTTTAAGTCATGTGAAGTGACTCTCTATAAAATTAATTAATGGATTAAGTAGCAAATCTGTCCAGGAAGTATACGTTAAGGAGCAATGTTGCCCTGAAAATATTTTCAGGTTCAATTTTGTCTCGGAAGTCTAAAAACGTAACAATATTGCCTTTTTCTGTTAAAAACTAATGTTGATTGTTAAAAAATTAACGTTGACTATTAGCTTTATAATAGAAAAGGCATAATTGTTACTTTTTTAGACTTTCTGGACAACATTGAGCCCAAAAAAACTTTCAGGACAACATTGCTCTCAAGCGTGTATTTCCAAGACGGATTTGCTATTGGTACTAAACCCTTAATTAATCAATATATGAAATCTGATGTGGAGCTGACTCTAGATTATAGTACACAATGTCGTTTATATGAGAAAGAAAGGGAATGATTCTAAAGCCCCTTGTGACGCTTTACAAATGTTTGGAAGCTCTTTCCCGTGAATTTAGTTTTGGTTGCAAAATATTAAATATACAAGTGACCTTGTCATAATAATAATAATTAGACAAAAGCCTAAAATTTAATTTCCTAATAAAGTGAGGCATTTAGACGGCTATATATGCAAATAATGCACTGAATTGTTATATTGCATTACAAATTCAAATGCAATCTACATAAACTTATTGTTCATTAATCCTTGGTTTGTTCACCATGGAGGTATATCTAAGGGAATAAATAGAGCTTCTCTTAATAGGACTTATTTAGAGAAGTTCTAATAAAGAGGTATATAACTTGTAAAAGAAGAGTTCATCTCATCTCCAACAATATTTGAATTTTCCCAAAAGTTCAATCTACTCCACATCGAAGTCCTCATTGGCATTTTATGTATGTCTACAAATTAAGATCAAAGTCCAATTTACTGTTTCACTGGAAGATTACTTGGCTGATTAATTAATCACTTGACCATCACACATAAAATATACTTCATTTGATTCTTAATATAATACATATTTACTTATTTTGATTAGATTAAGTAAGTTAATTAAATTAGTTAATAATTATTTTTTAAAACTCTCAAACCATCTTTAATTCTCTCATTTTTTTTTTCCTTCTTGAATATTGTTGAAAGAGTATCAATAAGGGTAAATTAGAAAAAAAAAATTGATAAATATGATAAATATGTCTTATATTTAAGATTGAAATCAACTCCTCAAGTAGATCCTATGTTAAGGAGAAGATGGAGTAATTAATACAGGGACTTCTCAAGTTAATTAAGAAATAATCCCATGGCTCCAAATAAAATTTAGTGATTATTATTGAGTGAGTAAGCCTTATTTTTAATCCCTTACTAAATAGGCCGCTTTTTTCAATATGGTCTAATTTAAACAACCTTTTTGCTACAAGATTATTTTTTTTTTCAAAGATTTTACTTTTGCATTAATCCTTCTTGATGAACTCACTTTGTCTAAGTTTAGAACCTATTTGAAGGAGTGTATTATATAGCTCATTCACTTGTTTTCTGTTCCTTTGAAGGACTAGTTTGAGAGTAATTATTTGAGTTAGCAGGGGCCAAAATAAAATGTTATTCATCGTTTTATTTTAATCAACAGATTTATGGAGGAGATATTTCATAGGGAACTGCTCAACACTAACACTACAAAAAAAGATCAGATTACTAATGTAATTCCATCAGTAATTATATTTGATTTATGAAGGAAACATCTATCATTATAAAAGAGATTACCGACGGAATTTTGTAGGTTATTTCGTCGCAAAATGAAATAACCGACGGAATTCCATCCCTGGTCCGACTTTTTTTCATCAGTAATTCTGTCCCTAATCTGATTTTTTTTTTTTTTTTTTGTAATGTAAGCAGTCGCATAAAAACAATTGTGAGACAGATTTTGATCATACCATGATTGAAACGAGCAATCTAACTTTTAATATTTATGTGTGTGTTTGTGTGCGTGTGTAAATCCACACTAGGCTTGCATTTAGCTAGAAAGGATCTTAGACATTTCTTAAACTTTAGTGATGTGTGCTAGTTCTTAACAAAACAAAACTTGGGATCAACAGTTAGTTGTCTTATTAGGTATGGCATAATTGTCTCTTGGGAAATGCAAAGCACATGAATAATAATGACCTAATTAACTCACTAAACTATACGAATTCTAATGGCTTAATTTGCAAGAAATGAGGGTTAAAGCAAGTTTAATGTACGTGTGTCGCTCAAATAAGTTATATATATCCGATCCACTCGAGCCTTTATTATATTCTATTTTTTAATTCATCAAATTACGTGTGTGTATCAAATTTCTATCATCTAGAAGTCGTTAAAAATATTAATTAAATCTTACATTGCTCTGTGTATGTTTAGAATTTTTTATTTTTGTCCTTGAAAATTGGTTCAAATAAAAAATGATTCCTCTCATATAGTATACGAGTAATATATATATTTAACATAATAAAAAGCTGTCTTTAACATGTATATAATGTTGTTGACCTTACTTCTTAAAACCTTTCTCATTTGTAAAATTATTTTTTAATACTATTTCCAAATGTTTGACTATTGATATGAATTCTTGCACATCTGCAAAAGCATGCACACCTAATTAATATATCCATATCTCTTTCTTGAGCAATATATATGAAACAGTATTCCATTTCATTAGTAAATTTTTTATACAAGGTAAATATATGTTTGGATTTTCGCTTACACATCAATTAAGACTAAATCTTTTCCTCAATGATCTTAAAGTTCGATGCCTATATGGTCATATTTCCAACCTCAAGGTATAAACCAAAATAATCAAAGGGAAGGGCATGCTTATTAGGTAACTTAAAAATAGTATAGTCCAAAATGTTAGGTAACTATTAAGTTCAAACCAATACATAGAAAAATTAAGCTATAAGGATCATGACACTCTAAAAGTATGCTTAGGTTAGGAATATTGAAGTGCGGTCATTACCAAAACTTTTGGGTAAGTAACAAGAGAGTACATTTAATTAAGGAAGCTTAGTCTGTTGGCTTCGGCTTTGAATTTGATTGTTCTCTAAATACTTGTCTAAGGTTTTTTTTTTCCTTGTGTTTATGTGTGAGAGAGAGAAAGATGGAACAGTCTAATGAAGATAAATATTTAAACAAGATAGAATTAAGGAAAAATTGCATTTAGGTCCCGGACAAGAGAAAGTATAACAAAATAATCCATTAAAATCTCAAAATTACATTTAAGTCCTCTTGAACTTTTTTGCAATAAATTATAATTGCTAAATACTCATTGATTTGTTAATGTAACACCCATAGACTTATCAGTAGACGCCCTTAGACTTATCAATGGAATCATAATTTATTGCAAAAAAGTCCCACCATAGTTGAATACGATTGAGTTTCCAAGAACTATTTTATCATATTTTCTCTTGTTTGGGACCTAAATGTAATTTTTCCAATAATCAATTATCTCATCAACAAGTTGTTGGTTAAAGTAGTAAGTGACCCCACTCTAAAAAGAAGAGAATACAAGTTTTGGGAGAGGCGATTAAAAACCCTTTAAACTTTAAATCTCAAAAAGGGACATTGTTAATCAATAAAAGATAGTTATCTTTGTATTTATTTATTTGTAATAAATTATCTCTGCACTTTATTTGTTATCACATGTTTTTTTCCTTACAATCACTTTTTTTTTAAAAATAATTTATACAAATTCAACCAAACCAAATTAAGAAATTATTCACTTCTAATGTAGGCGTCCTTATCAAAGCCTCAATCCAAATTAGTTGTTTCCTCATATATGTAGTAATAGCTAGAATCCAGGGGGGCCAAAAAAAGAAAAGTCCGATACTAGATGGCCTAAAGAGATATAAAAAAAAAGAGTAAAAAATTAAAATTATTCATGGCATATATGGGTGACTGGGCGAGTATTTAAGAAATCAGGATCGATAGGTTATAGTTCTTTCATTATAAAATAATATATGTATTATCGGGCTATAAATAATGTAAATATGGATTATTTTTGGACAATAAGTACTCGTAATAAGTATGAACCAAATTTAATTATAATGGAATGAATCTCAGAAATTTTAAGACATTCTGTAAGGCCCAGAGATATTTACTTGATACTTTTTTTAACAAAAAAATTACATATTCGCAAGCTTCATTTTTTACTTGACTCTGCATATGTACCAAATAAATAATTGAATAGATAAATACGAATATGGATTTTTATTTAATTCAATTACATGACCAATTATCCAAAATGTCTAAAATATTACTACCTTATATTTTTAATATGAGATCTCTTTAATAAAAAAAATTTGAAATACAAAATAGATTTTATATTAAAGACTAAAGAGAGCACAAAATTGGCAAATAATATGACAAAATATTGGTTTAAATTCATAAACAACCTTGTCGCGACAAATTCTTCACAACATCGTCATTTTGAGATTTTAATGAAAAAGTCATTGACTTTGCAAAATATTGATAGTCTTTAAACAAGTACAGAAATAAGAAAAATTAAAACTTTATCTTTGGGTCTTGTGATCCATACTAAATGCTAGACTCATGTTAATTCTTAAATATTGCCTCCGGACCTTAATATAAAACATATATATAAGAAATTATTGATTACAATCTTAAATACAAGACATATTCCTATTTTTTATATTTATCAATTTCTTTCTAATTTAACTCTATAATTTTCTCAAAAATAATCAAGAGGGAGAGGGAATAAAAAAATTGAAAAAGATAACTAAGATATTTTAAAAAACTATTTATAACAAACTGCACGTGTCTTTTGGATTTGAAGTAATTTCATTTCAACTGAATTTATAACATTTAGTATACGTCCTAAAACTGTTTATAACTATCAATTGACCTGCTTTAATTTTTGAACAGTCTTGGTTATAAATTCAATTGAAATGAAATTACTTCAAATCCAAGATCCTTCAGTTAATAACTACAAAAATAAAAAGACCTTAACTGGATTGTCATGGAGCAAGGCTGAGGATAATGACTTTGATGCAAAAAAAAAAAAAAAAAACACACACACACACAAGAAATCATTACAATATGAATTCTTAGCGTATACTTCCATCATGCTCCATGGAAAAAGGACAATGCGAGAGCCCCACTAGATCAATTAAATATTGGAAACAGAGGGCCTTGGATGTTTGCTTCCAAGACTTACAACAAATACAAAATGTGGAAGAAAAACTTTTTTTATACACCCAATGGTATGAAGTTGGATGTAAAAAAGGGAAAAAAAAATTACACTTATCATGCTTTAATAGGAAAACTTGATAGCAAACAACTAAAAATTGTACTCATATTTTGTCCTATTAGAAAATGCTAAATTCGAGCCAAAAAACAAACAAACATCAACCAATTTACAACCATATGGTGTAACCTAACCAGGAATATATTCCAAAATATCAGAGAGACACACGACCAGCAGGCATCTTTCAAAACATTCTCTTACCAGAACTGCTAAGATTGAGATTAAACCATTTTTTTCTTCCAGATTTATCCTTCCCATCCGAGCTTCCATCTTCCTTAGGGCTCCCTTGTTTGGAATCTTCACCAGAAAATTTCTTGCTACTACTTCCATTACTCAGATTACTACTACTACCATTACCACTAGAAATGATTGGCCTGGAAACAGTGAAGGAAGAATGGATGCCATCTCTCTCCTTCAGAAGCTCGTCTACCTGAATTGGAAAATGCACTTGCCAGTGTCACAGACATGAAAAGAAGTTGTAACAAGTTTTATCAGGTTGTACTTCCTCCTGTTTTTAATATAAGACATATTTGGAGAATTGATCTTAGTCTTAAATATAAAACATATTTTTCATATTTGTTAATATTTCTTAAGACGCCCTTATTAACGATTTCTCAACAATAATCAAAGAAGAGAGGAGGGAACTAAAGAATATGACTAGGGTGTCTAAGAAAATACATGTCACATTAACTAACTTCCTTAATCTAATTAAATTAGGAAAATCTGTCTTATATTAAGGACCGGATTGAGTATTTGTTAAATTGAATACTGCTAATGAAGCACCCAAAGCCAAAGACAAAGTCATAATCTTAGTGGCCTTTTTCTTTTTGGGCCATCCATTCTTTTAATGACTTATAAACAGTATATATACATAAACACATCCATCTGTGATAACAAAGTAAAAATAGTGTCATTTTTTTGTCAGACTAAAACCCGCTTCTAACAAGTTAAAAAAAAAAGTGTGGCCCAATGCACAAGGCTCCCATATGGTGGGGGATTTGAGAGGGATGGATGTATACAGCATTACCACGCAAGTAGAAAGGCTGTTTCTAGAATTTGAACTTATAACTTCTATGGCAATAACCTTACCGTTACACCAAGGCTCACCCTCTATAAACTAAGCAAGAGAAAATTGATAGTAAAATGAATGCAAATGCATACATATTCAGAGATGCCATTTCATAGTGAGTAATAACGGTGGCTCAAGATATGAGAACATACTTCTTGTTTTTCTTTGGTGTATCGTTCAGTCACTTCTTGATAGTGCGCCAATGCCTAAAAAAGACAATAAAAGTAATATTTCAAAGTTTGAGGACATAACACACTTTAGATCATCAATGACTAAAGCTAATAATAACCTTTCTATATTCTGTTTCAAATTGGCGTAGCTCATTCCTCTTTAGTAAAATTTTAGCCTCAATGTCCTTAAGTTTTTGGGTGGTATCCTCATAGGACTTTGCACAAAGCGCCTCAATAGTATAGGAGGCAGTCTTAAAGAAGTTATCTCCTGAATAATATAAACTTGAATCAGGATGCATGACATTCAAAGAGTTGATTGGGCAAAAAGATTATGAAGCAATAGATTATCCAGACCATAAACCGCAAATATATGAGTGCCAGGCTTTAGTTGCGAAACTTCACAAGGTTGAAGACCTTCCAACCTTTTGAAGAAGGCACCTTCAGGATCCTTTGCCATTGCTAACTGCAAAGTACCAAAAATAATCACCGCTTTCCTGCCCCCATACCGCCGAACAAGAAAAGAAATACCAAACAGAAAGAAGAAAAAGAAATCTACTGAAAATAATTTACATACAGCATTCACAGTTGAATCCAATCTGTACACTTGAAAATGTAAGAAATACATTCCTGCAGATGTCACCCTGCCAGCCTTTTCACTGTCTTCCTGTATATAAAGACAATTGCATTCACTAACAGCGCTTCACTAACAGTGCAGGCCCAATGGTTGGTTGCACAAGTTGTATAATAACAATGACAAAATAGAAGCAGATTGCAATATGCTATTGCAACTTCTGTAATGAATAGAGTAAATTAGGCACATGACTATGATTAAAAAGATGTAGAGGAGGTGCTTGACTTTAGATAAGACATAGTAACACAAAGCAGAGGACACTATTCTAAGATTTCACTGGTAGTAGTTTAATTGTTAACTATTCAGACGTCTCCGGACATGAGATTAAGAGCATGAAAGAAAAAGGATACTTGAATTAGTGGATTATTAATTGAACAGGCAGTGGTAACTATTCATCTTCTAATCTGCAAATTCCTGTTTGCATCACAAATCAACCTACCAAATGATTATGTTCTGGTAGATTATGAAGATGAAAATTGAAATACTACTAAAAAAGTCAAATTTTTATCTTGACTCCTCGACTTTTAACATTTTTAAAATAAAAGAAGAAATTAAATTAACAAGGAAAGTACAAGTTAGAGGATAAGAACTCCTCAATCCAAGCAAACGTTCTCTGAAAAATGAAAATAGAACATCAGGCACCCTAGAAAAAGAAACAAAATATGTTACCTGCAATGCTAAGCCATATCCACCATTTACATCATGTTCAAAGTAGAGCAACTGAAAATTGAATATGCAACTGTCACAATCTAATTTTATGTTATCCAAAAATTATTATATAATAACATATGAGTCATTCATACCTTGAATTTGCTTTGTGCAGTTGATGTGGCTCTTATTACAACACCTGACTCAGCTTGCTGTTCATTTATTGTCACACCAAAGAAATGAGCACCTTGCTTCTCCACCTGGAGCAAATTGTAATTTAGGTAGAACTGTAGGAGGGAAAAAAGCAGAATACTGTATTTCTTCATCAACAGGAGAAAAAACAAAAATTGAAGTACCTTTCCACTAACTGAGGTTCCAATTGGAAGGGGTCTGACTGTAACTGTTCCATTCAGAGCTTCTTCAAGAACATTAGCTGAAATGGTGGTCTTAATAGGGACACCCAGCTTGCTATACTCAAATAAAATAAGAGATAAGTCAAAGTTAAATGGATTTGAAAATTTGGAAGTACTGAACTAAACACTCACCTGAACAAAGCTGCAAACATTGTGTTGACAGTTCCAAGATTGGACAAGTCAACTTCCATGTCCATGCTGTCTGCTTCAAGCGCCTGACATGAATTCACATAAAATTTATAGCCAAAAGAATGTCAAGTTTGAAAAAGAAAAATAAATAAGGGGACATTATGAAGTGAGAAGAGGGAAAGCACTCAAGGAATTAGCATAATTGATGTGAACTTTCATTTAGTGATAAAGATAGATTAATAGCCATGCAGACCCAAAAAATGGGCATCAATACTGCTCAATACAATAACAGCAAAAATTCCACAATCAAGATAAGAGAATGAAAACATGAATTTATGGAACTAATGATAATGATAGATGAAAACAACGAAAGACAAAATCAACAACAGAACATAAGTAATTAAATACATTGTCTCTGATGAAACATAGAGCCTAAAATTACAAGCATTTATTGATGTATATACAATTCTGAGTTGGTAAAAGCAACAGGCGAAGACATCTTATGTTCATTTTCATGCCTATGCCCTGCTCTCCTGGGCTGGTTTTCCTGAAAGTATATGGCCCTTCTGTAGGTCAACTTCTACTTTGCTAAGAAGTAAGATACCAAAAAGATATGCTCTCTAAAGGAAATATCATAAACTGTTCAAACATCACAGTTCTTTATCGTTTGGGCATAGGCATGGACAGGAAATGGGAGCGAATGATTCAGTGGGTTGAACCAAATGCATAACTCTAGTATATTCTCTCAAGGTCCCCAATTTTATGTTTATCATATCTCCTCCAAGGCTAGAAAATCCAAGATGGTACCAAAGTCAGCAACAGTTTGTAGATACAATAGATGCCTACATAATATATATGATGTTTCCAGGAGTCAAGTACAAGCAGAAACTCTTGAAAGCAAATGATGAAACAGACACCATTGTGATGTGGAAGAAGCAATAATTAAATAACTTCAATAGATAATAAGTGGGTTGGAAAACCGTTTATATTTTGAAGAATTATGCATTTTAGGCCAATGGGAGCATTTATGTTTCTATATTGTATTAGAGAAAAAGGACCAAAATAAAGCACAGAAAAAACGAGGAGACAGAGACTTGATCCACATGCAAGGGGTAAGAGAGAGACCTCAAAGCCAGCACTGTCATATTGCCTTCTCTTCTCTGGGTCAGACAAGATACTGTATGAAAATGCAACCTCTTTAAAGAGTTCTGAAGCTGCAGGATTGTCGGCATTTTTGTCAGGGTGATACCTGTCAAATTTATGAAGTAAATATATTTAAGAGACCTTCCATATTTTCATAATAATAATAATAATAATAATAATCATATTTTCTTATACAGTAAGTACTAGAGAAACTTCTTAATACTACGAGATTTGACCAAAATGGGAGCATGAAGGGAATTCTGTTGAGAATATCTTCTTCATAATCAATTTATAAAGATATCTCTTACAACGTCATACTTGCAGGTGGTTTTCCAGAAGTGGTGAAAACAATTATACAATTATAAGAGAAAATGCAGTTGGGCTCCCAATTGAGAATATAACTGTGGTGATTAGAAATCTACCCAGGATTATAATATCAAAATTGAACATGTTTATGGGGAAGTCAACCAGTGTGCTAACTGGCTTGCCTGAGCTGTTCATCGCCTTGAGTGTCAATGTTAATGTTCCCTTATGGATCCTCCTTCAGATTGTATGAAGTTAATTGCTTAGGACAACCAGGATACCTAGTACCCTCTGTTTTCATCTTTTTGCTCCTATATAGCACAGCCACATCCTTCTATTCAAAATAATAATAATCAATATGTTCTTCGTCTCCACCTATCACCCTAGTCCCTACCTTTTAATATTTACAAAAACGAAAAGAGAGGGAGAAAGGGAGAATAATGAAACCAGGCATTTTAACTTAAATCCACCTAACAAGAAGTTGGTAGACAAGAGGATCGGTAACAACCATCAGTAGCATCGGTACATAATTGTGAAGGGATTATCCCAACTCCCAAGAACTTAGCAAGATGCTGCTATCAATTAGAGAACTATTATCATACTAGGATACTAGACATTTCTTTTTCCTTTTCTGACAACAGTAAAATAAAATTAAAGGTTAAGAGGATAGCAAGAATCCCAAACGACAGGAGGCATGCAAGTTGCTCCATCGATTCAGCTTTGAAGAGATAACTGTAATGTGGAAGGTTGACATAAGAAAAGGAAGTTCATCGCACTTGAGCATTATTCAATTTTTTTTTCATCTCACTCAAAGATTATGTATAAGTATTATGCAAAATATTCCTAGACCCAAACCCTTCTGTACATAAATTTTCTGGCATTTAAAGGAAAACGAGGGAGAGGCAAATGACTATTTCATCGCAGAGAAAAGTTAATCACAAGAATATTGGGGCAACTATAAGCTCGAAGGTCAGAAAACCTCCCACAAAGAAAATTTAAACTTTCACAGCTAGAAGCATGTAACCAGAAGTAAAGACCTGGCACCCTCAAAACCCAAGATTATATTGTAAACGAAGTTATACCTATGAATTATTATTCCCAAAGAGTAAAAGGAATCGCGAACACAATCTTTCAGAACAAAGGCAACATTATTTAGCGCACCATCGTATAATTAAACAAATACAACGAAAATCTAGAAGTAAACATACTTGAGGGCAAGCTTTCTGTAAGCGGTTTTTATCTCCTGATCACTTGCTTCCCTTGACACAGACAATACCTCATATGGATCTCGTCGAACTGCTGGGGCAGACGTTCCTTCCATCTTAGAACCCATCCCCTTCTGCACCACTGTCTCTCTCACAGAGCAATTAATACAAATTGCTTTCTTCTTCCAACAGTTATTAAATGATCCTCTTCATCGACCCAACCAACTGCTACACCAAACAATATTTTCCACCGGAGAATTCAAAAACCAATAACAGATCAACAATAACCTATCAACAGGAGAAGACGCACAATTCAAAGAGACATTGGATCGGTAAAAAACTTCCTTGAAATGTCGAAAAGAGCAATACGCATAAGCTGGAAAATTGGGATCTTACCCAATCTGTAAGAGGTGTCACTTGCCAAGGAAAGCAAAAGGGTCAGATTGGGTTTTGAATTTCCAGAGCAGAAGCCAGAAGCATCATGGCACGTACGATGACCAGAGAGAAAGGGCGTTTCTGTATTTAATTTTATTTTTTAAATAACTAATTAATTGTTTTATGTTTGTTTCATTCAAAACAAATAAGGGAAAATGCACTTGGGCCCAATATACAAAAGTAAATGTAAAAAAGGCCCTATAAACTTTTCTATACCAGAAAAGACCCTTCTAGTATTAAGTTGCAAGGAAAAAGGACCCAAAAAAAACCCTCCAAAGACAACACACAAAATCGACACCCATACTCACACACACTCTAAACCACCCACTTGCTTTGGTTTGCTCCGAAACTTCCTCCTCCTCCGATGAAAAGCCACCCTAATTCGAGCATCCCTCCATCCTCCGTCATTTTCTTCTTCAATCTGACAAAAACTTCAATCCATCACTGCGCCACCATCACTCTTCCTTCCTTTCTCGCAAGCTTCGCCTTTGCATTGTAGATTCGCCTTCGCTCTTCCTTCCTTTCTCGCAAGCAACCACCGTCATCTGAGGTCGTCTCCCCCAGTTCTTGCCTTTGTTTTCCTGGTAAAAGTTTTACTTTCTTCTGGCTTTCGGTCTTTGCTGAAGTTTGAATTCTTGTAATTTTCTTACTTCCTTTCTTTGTAGTTCCAGAACATTTTTGAACTATTTATGTGGAAAAAGGATGATACAACTAATGTGCATATGAGCATACAGAGGAAAGGTATGGTAAACCCCAGTTAATGGAATCATTTATCTAATGGATTTTGTGACATTTATTTTTTTATTGTATGACAAAAACAACATCTTAGTGTCTTGATGTTTTCTTTCTGGCAATGTTGGCACTTTCTTTCAGCATCATTTTGGTAAAGAGGTATATGTCATTGTAATTTTGACTTATTTGAAATCTCTGTTCATGATCAATGTTGTTGATACAGCACAGAACCCCCTTCTTGCAGCAGAGTCAAAAAAAGGAATTCTTTGAATTGAATTGAAGTGAAGTTTTATTTATACATGATGTAAGTATTATTATTAATTTGTAGGTTGTGGACTATCTTATTGATCCTATTGTTGCGGGTACAAGTGCTAGAGATCCTGAATCTCTTTCTGTGAGTAATACTCTCTTTTAAAATATGTATATAGTATTTTGTGCATTTAATTTTGCTTGGTATGATCAATATTGATTAATATTCAAAGTGGGTAATTCTTCTAATATGTTGATTATGATCAACCATTGCTTGACTGAAAAGGGAATTGTTTTTGGTGCTAACTGATTTAAGATGACAAACTATGCTTTAAGAACTTAGCATATTGTGACCAAAGTCCCCAGAAGCTTCTCTGTTAAGCTTGCCACATTTATTTTTTGGGACATGATAAAATCTGAAAATGCATGACATCTTACATTGTGCTTGTTGAACTCCATGAAAGAATCAATTGGGTTCTGTAGAATTGGCTTTGACAATTTATGTTTTTCACTATCTCTTCAACGTTTTAAAAAGTTGGTTGTCATCTGAACAGTATTGGATCTCAAATTGGTTTCCAAAACTTTGTGCTCAAATCTATATTTTTGTATTTTGCTCTTCTATTTGTATGTTGTTCTTGCTGAGCCATTTAGTGCCTACCCTAAGCTCCCAGTCACTAGAATTTCTTAAATTCGCTATGTTTTAAAGCTAATTATATCAGTTTTGGCATTCGGCATATGCTTAAGTTGTGATTTAAAACTACTAGTGCTAATTAGTTCTTCTAATTGCGTGGATCTTGTCTTTGATTATTTTCTATCTTTAAATTCAATCAGATGCACCATTCTTTTCCAGAGCTATGGAACTTACAGAAAAGGTAATGCTTTGCAACTTTTTTACCCTAATGTTGGTAAATAAATTTAGATAGGAATAGTTGAGTTTTTTTTTTTTCCTTAGAACAATTTTTCTCTAATTGGATTTTGCATTATAATAAGCAAGACAATTTGTTAAGCTTCACAAAATTGTGTCATTATATGCGGGTATGGAAATTTTTGAATGCTCGATAATAGTGTTGGTAGTTACTAAAGCCTTACAGTTCTAAGTGGTTGAATTGGATCTGTGTGAAACTTTTGAAATGAAATACATTTGGTCTTGATCAAAATTCCTGTGTCTTAGATTTGGCTCTCTTCTAGCCGGGGCTCTGCTATCAAAGTCGTTTGTCAAAAAGGAAAAAACTGGAGGAACTAAGGGTGCATTGGAAAACAAGAAACCTAAGAGGGGTTCATTTTCTTTCTATGGTGGCATGCAGGTATTAAATCTTTGTGCAATTTCTTCTTAAAATACCTACACTTTAACACTAATGTAGTCACATTGGATGTATGAATTTGTTATTTATGCCCCTGATACATTGCATATGAATTCTGTGATGTATCAAGTGCAGACTCTGACTAATACACTGTCGAAAGAGCTTGGCAAAGATAACCTGAAATTGAATACATAGGTTTTGTCATTATCTTACTGTCATGGTGGAAGTTCCTTGTCAGACAAGTGGTCAATCACTTGTTCTTCTAACCAAGACAGACATGTAGATGCTGTAACTATGACGGTTAGCATGTTTTCCTTATTTATCCCTTTCCCCATCCTTAATAAAATAGATATTGCACATTGTCATTACGGGTAAGTGTCTATTAACATGCTTAAAAAGATGCAAGTACGACATTAAAGGTAAACTAGGAAATGACATGGATGTGTAATGATGTGTTTCTTTGTTTCTGTTTTAGGATTAAAGTGTCAACTTCAGACACTGTAGAAGGTAACCTTACAAAGAGTTATTCTAGATAAGAGTTTGGTTTTCGAAAGAAGCAAGGATGAATTTGTTTCATCAAGTGTATCTTCACTAGTGTCAATATGCTCGAAGGTTTATATATGATTAGATTAGCCTTTACTTTAGAAATTGTTTGGTTTGGAATTTTATGCTGGTTCTGATGAGGGATTATTAATTCATGGGTTTTGTTGGCAGATGCTGATATTATTACTTCTAGATGAGGAATCTGCTGATAGGTTGGTGGAAATAAGTTGGCCATGCACACCAAACACTGAAGATTGACACTGAAGATTGACATGTGGTGGTTGGTCAATCGTCGAAAGAACACGCATTGGGACAAAGTGATGTCGATGATTGAGGACTCTCAAAAGTGGAAGATGAGTTGTTAGGAAGCAATCCCTTTATGTACATAAGATGACTTGTTTTTACGTGTATCTGAATTTGAGAGGTTGTTTGACATATTTTATTTGGTCAATTGTACATAACACTTGAGTTCATATTGTTTAGGACAAAGTTTTCCAAATTTTCTGATGTAGATGACATGACATTTTAATATGAATGAGAACGACAATTGTTTCTTGCATTTCTTGTCTTTATTAGTTGTGTGTGTAGAAGCAAGAAAATGGAATAAAATCAGGTATCCGTTTATCAACACTATCAGCCCCATTAACAACACTAACAGCCCCCATTAACAACACTATCAGCCCAAATAAACAACTACATCAGCCCCTTTTGACAACAATATCAACAAAAAAATATCAGCAACAAATGACAACAACATCAGCAAAATATGACAGTTACATAAGCAAAATATGACATCATAGTGTTGTTAATGGGACTGATGGTATTGTTAATGGGGCTGATGCAGTTGTCAATTGGGAGCTGATAGTGTTGTTAATGGGGCTAATGTAGTTGTGAATGAGAGGCTGATAATGTTGTTAATGGGGCTGATGGTGTTGTCAATGGGGCTGATGCAGTTGTCAATTGGGAGCTGATAGTGTTGTTAATGGGGCTAATGTAGTTGTGAATGAGAGGCTGATAATGTTGTTAATGGGGCTGATGGTGTTGTCAATGGGGGGCTGATGGTGTTGTCAATAGGGGGCTGATGGTGTTGTCAATGAGAGGCTGATGGTGTTATTAATGGGGGGCTGATGTTAACAACATTATCAGCCCAAGTAACAATACTATCACCCAATTAACAACAACATCAGCCCCCTTTGACAACTATATTAGCCCTATAAACAACACTATCACCCCATTAACAACACAATCAGCCTCCCATTAACAAGTACATCAGCCCCCCATTAACAACACAATCAGCCTCCCATTAACAACACAATCAGCCCCCTATTAACAACACAATCAGCACTATTAGCAACTACATTAGCCCCCTATTAACAACACAATCAGCCCCCCATTAGCAACTACATCAGCCCCCTGTTAATAACACTATCAGCCCCCATTAACAACACAATCAACATTATTAGCAACTACATCAGCCCCTATTAACAATACAATCAACCCCCCATTAGCAACTGCATCAGCCCCCTGTTAACAACACTATCAGCCCCCCATTAGCAACTACATCAGCCCCATTATTAGTCCAAGTAACAACACTATGAGCCCAATTAACAATGACATCAGCCCCTGTTAACAACTACATCAGCCCATTAACAACACAATTAGCAAACAATAACAACGATTTTTCAGCATCATTTACATTTATAACAATATTAATATGTCTACATAAATGGAACCTGGATACAATTGTGTCAATTGTGTTTTATATCTAACTTTCATTTACAACAACGAATATGCATATAAAGTGCTAATTACAACTTCACATACCACCTCCAAAAAATAATGTGGTGGGGATTCCCAATGAAAGATAGTATTATTCTTTGCAACTTCTCATATGATATTAAAATGTCATATAACCAACATCAGAAAATTTACACAAATTTGTCATATACATGAACTTAAGTGTTCTGCATAATTGATGTAATAAAATGTGTCATACAACCACTGAAATTTATGTCCATAAATAACAAGTCATCCTATGTACATAAAAATATTGCTTCCTAATGCCTCATCTTTTGCTTGTGGGAGTCCTCAATTATCGAAAACACTTTTTCTCGATGCATGTTATTAGGATGATTGACCAACCACCACAACAAGTCGACCTTCATTTCCCGTAGTTCTTCCATGGAGTAGAAAGGCATTGTGAATTTATCCTCTTGCTCTATCCCAATCCCATATTTGTAACCAAGAAATCATATGAAAACCACATGAGTCCCTGAAAAAAAATATACAAAGATGCAAAACATAGGTGGAAACTGCACTGTTATGAATTATAGTAATAGAATACCTAGAAAACAATCCCAAATGGTCCAGTTCCCACAGCACGTCTTGCCATGTAACTAATAGCCTACAGAAAACATCACAGTAAAACCATTATCTGTTAAAAGGATTGACTCACTAAAGGAAACCATGTATTCAAGCATGGCCATTTCAAAAATTTTCTACAAAGAAAATCCATATAATAAATTTAATAAATGTAAACAATTCTTTTCACCAAGTTGAGCCCAATTACTTTTCACCATTTAAAAGACAAAAGTTGTCTTCCTGATCATTTTTAGTTTCTCCCATTCAAACAAGTAAATCCAAGTTGCAAATACAATGATACAAGCGCATGCCCTAGAGTAATTGGCCATAACAATTGGCCCTGATGTTCAAGTCCAGACTGACATCCCCATAATCATTGAAACAAGATGTCAAAATGTAGGATATTGAGGCACTCGGATTTCAAAATTTGCTAGAATTTGTAGTTAGTCAAGGGAAAGAATACTTTATTAACAAATGTTTTCTAGAAAGGGCTTTTATCATTATTTAATTGCAAAAGAGAAAATAATGTTCAAAAGAGAATCAATAATTAGATATCACAAAAGCATAAAATTTAATAGCAAATTAAGAAAAAATAAAAGGATAGCACTCAACATCCTTGTTATTCATGAGCAATGTTAGTTTTGTGAAAGAATTAGTTTTAGATCATGGTTGATGTATATGCCCAGTCCCATAGGCTTGATGTGGCATAACTTGGTGTTTAGCTACCCACCTACATATAATCCAGCGCTAATAAAATGCAGACAAAATAAGATCAGATTGTTGCAATACTTTATTATCTCCTAGACAATAGCATTACAATGAAGTCTGGCTGTTTAATCAATACATGGTTTTACATGACTCATATGATAGTATGAAAATGAGAATATATCTAGAAACACTAAGCAAGAATATGGTAATTGTCCAATTGAGAAGTTTTTAAATTGACCAGCAAATATACAAGTTGATCGTATCTTTAGTCATAGTTTTGAGAATATGTAACTATTAGTGCATGAAATACATGCTTTATACATGAATTTCCACATAGTCATGGATTTGAGCGCATGGAACTATTAGGGCATGAAAACCATAAGTTTAAAAGAGTAAATGATTTTAACTCTTGAGCACCACACCAAAATATATCAAGCATCAATTAATGGTGCTAGATTGCCTAATTATCTGTTAACTGATTTCTTCTCTTAATGCAACTAAAAAAGTAGTGGCTAGAATAAACTATAGTTTCATAAGTTTAAACAATAGAAGAATACTCACTTAAACATAAAACATATAGCATTTCATTACTTTATATTCAGTTTATTGTGTCAAAGAGAAAATAATGTTAGATGTAGAACCTCATTGCACAACTATACAAAGGTAAGAAGATCCCATAAGAAAAGGAAAGAAACCAAAGTGAAACATAGGAGATGATAATAACAACCATAGAAAATGACCTATATCTTATAAACAACATAGAGAGCAGTTATGACATTATTCTACCAAAGGTACGCAAGCAATCCAACAAAATCTCATTACATAGATACCTAACATGGCAAGACATAAGATCACCCCAATCATAACTCAACCACCACCTCATTCAAATTAATATGATGAGCAAACCCATATCAGAAATGGAAACAATCCAAATTTGCAGATTATTAACTGCAATATATTTGATAAAATTAATTAATGCCCATTTAAATGATCAAATGAAATAATATTTCTAGAACTTCGACTTGGCGCAAACTTCTTTTGTAGCCCAGAGTTTCATTCGGTAGATCTTAGGGTGTTCATCGGCTTCCATGGGCAAAGCTCTCCCAGCGACCTGGTACTGGTGGAATTGCAATAAAAAAAAGAAAGGAAAATACAAGAAGATTGAGTATCCAACCAAAAAACCAGATCAAAAATTCAAACAAATAAGAAAAAAATTTCAGCCCCAATGATATCTCCTTGCTCCTCCACTTTCTAGTTGCCGCTGATGATAACATTTAGGGTCCGGTCTCTTGGAAGACGCGAATCCGTCGTCTCGAATGATATCTCCTTTTTCCTCCACCTTCTCGACGTCGCCGATGATTCTTCCTTCTTGGCTCCGTCAAAGTCGTCTACTATTACCTCTACCGGCTGATGATTCTTCCTTCTTGGCTCCAACGGAATCATCTACTATTGGCTCCACGCTGATGATTCTTCCTTCTCGGCTCTGACTGAATCATCTTGCAGGAAATGAAATTACAAAAAAGTCCATTGATTAATGAAGGGAAGGAAATAGGGTAACAATGTAATTTGTTGTTTGAATTTAATACCCATTAAGGTTCTAGGGCTTTTTCTGCTATTTAAATGTTTCTTGGGCCTTTTTTAAAAATATTTTGTTTGATTGGGCCTACATATGGATTTTCCCAAAAAATAATGGGGGGTTTTTCAATAATGATTAATTATTGATGGGGTGCTCTTCATTTTATTGTTAATTATTAAAATATATATTGCATCAAAATATATGTGTGTGTAAAGAAATTGTTGACCTCATATATATACATAAAGGAGTTTTTGAACTCAATTATGGTTATTCCAGCTATTTATCAATTACCCCCCCCCCCCCCAAACACACACACACACACACAGGGCACAAATGTAATCAATAGCATTTTTATGAATAAGGTTATCCAAATTTTATACACAACATTTTTTAAGGCAATATTTTATATTAAACATGAAAATGACGAGTGCTTAAATTAACTATTTCTTTAATGTGAGTCGATGTTTAGCTTGTTATTTATATCTAATTTTATTATAATAGATATCTACATTCATTTAAACATTTTGATGACTGTGAAAATCTATAATAAAATCAAACTTATTTATAAAATAGAAAAATTAAAAGATTAATAAAAGTAAAATATAGAGAAGATTAAAGTATTTTACTCCTTGTATCTTGGGTTAGGGGCATGTTATTGATGAATTTTGTATTATAAAACAATTTTGCCTAAAACTATGGTGTACGTAATCTGTATTCCAAGAAGATATTTGTCATAAATTTTAGCCTTTTTTTTTTTTGTGAACCTGAAATCTTGGAAGATTCTGAACAAATTGGTAAATTATCATATCCTGTAGGCACAATTTTTTTTAATATATGTATATATGTGTGTGTGTAATTGTGTTGAAACTAAATGCTACAAGAATTATATCAACAATTCGTAAGAACACTATTTAGAAAGAGAAAAATTACTCCAATCAGAGAAGAGTTTACCTCCACAGTGCGTGGTACCATTTTTTGGCTACCAACACCACAGTACAATTATTAACATTTCAGAATTCAGAGCTAAGACTTTATATTGTTATGAATATATTTATTATGTGGATGTCCATTAACCCAGAAGAAACTTCCTCCTACTACAAGCCAACAAGAAGTTTCATTTCTAAGTTAACAAGAAGTTTCCTTAGCTTCATCTACAAGTCAAGAGGAAGCTTCTTCTTTCGGCATCTCTAAGGAAGCTTCCTACTTTCGGCTTCTCTAAGGAAGCTTCCTTCTTTTGGTTTTTCTTACTCTTAGCTTCATCTTCAAGCTTCCTGAAAGTTTATAATTAGAGGTTTTGTGTAAACATTGAGATTACACTTGAATGAGAATTCATTTCATTTCTCTAGATTTTCTTCAGTTTTATGACACGTTATCAGCACGAAGGTTCTTATAACCAACTGAGCTGCGTGTTTTTAATTCTTGCATCTTCGCCTCCAGCGCTGTTCCAGCGAGCTCGCCACTAGCCAAGCTAAGACCACCTACCTTACCCACAGGAGCTCCAGGACTTAGTAAAGGTGCATTCTCTCCTGGACCTACATCTACGAACGATCAGGTGGAGCAGCTTGTGCGGAATAGCTGTATTTGAGCAACAACAATTATTCAGAAAAGGAAGAGATCCGTGGGCAAAAATTTCCAAATATGCTCTCTCCTACTTAATTTTATATTGTTTATCTTTATTTAATTATAAAATTATATCATCATCAATTGTGAATTATGAAGCATGGAAGATGATAGGAGAGTTGTTAAAAATCAAATATATGAGCTATGTGATTGCTAGTTTTGTATGTGCTGTCATGGGTGAGTTTTGAATGATTTTGGACGAAAATAATTGATTCAAGAGAAGAAAAAGTTTGAATGGGGAAGAAAAGTTTGAATGGGGCCGTATGTTTTGCATAATTAAATCAACCACATACAAAAATTCTTATTTTGTGGGTCCTATGTGCATTTTGCTTGATTAAATTAATTAAATAGAGGAAGGACGTAGTATATTACAGGGATATTATTTGCTCTCCTTCTTCAATTATTGGCAAATAATTTTGCTGCAAAATGACAGATTTTCAAAACCTATCTTTATGACTCATGAGAATTATTTACAAACAAAGGAGGTCCATCTTCCACTTCCACTATTTTATTCATTGTGTGTTTTTCTTAATTCACACATACACTTTCTTTAATTCATATTATGGATAAATCGTATCTGGTACTCAATATTGGCACCCGTGGTTTTTCTTTGAATTATTGATTATTGAATATTTTTCCAAAACAAAAGAATAAAGTCCACTTCTTTTAGTGGGTCAATCTAATTATTTTAGTAGGATACTGGTAAAAACATAGAATTGTCACGTGGTTTAAGCATAGAATAAAACCTTGATATTTTATGCATAGGTATGTTTTTCTATTTTCATTCATATTATACAAATTTGCTAGAATAAAATTTGTATTTTTATATGATTGTTTATGTGTTATTATTATTGTGTTTTATGTGATTATCATGATGAGGAGACATGAATTAGCCTGAGACCATAATAAATCATAAATTGGCTAGAAGCCAAGAAATAAGTTAGTCTGAAGCTAAGAAAGTTGGCCCGAAGCTAAAGAGATAAATTATGAAATAAGGTTTGATCCATAAATTTTGTATGTCATCAGTTGTATAAAGGTTTCAAAATTGTATATTTGGCATTAAATACTCCCTTAAATTATGAGACAAGGGATTGTATAATCACTGTTGATTGTAAATAAATATATCCAATTTGCTCTTGTAGTAGCAATATTGTGATTAAGTCAAGAAATATTGTGGATTAATTTCTTGCCATGATCAAATAGATCAGTGAGTTATGGATCATGAATTTTATCCAACTTCATTCCTAGAAGTGAATGATGTGATTATAGTTATTTTACTAATTTTGTGTTTAGATGATTATAACAATTTTTTTTATGAATACAAGAGAGGAATATTCATAAATAAAATAATTAAACAAAAGGCAATATTATTTCAACAAAGTTTAATAGCAAGTGGCTCAACATCATTACAAACATTAATCATCTCATTCTGAAGATATTTAATGTCTTCTTCTTTTTCTTCTCTTGAGATGGGATCTAGATGAGGCAAAGCTCTTCGTAATATCAAGATTTGCATCATAAGTTTCTTAAGCTTTTTGTGTTGCCACTCAGTTAACCCTCCTTTTTGATAAATCTTTTGTATGGTGTGAATAAACATATTTAATTGTTTACTTGCATCATCGAGGGTTAAGTGAAAATAATCACTTAAATCATGGAACGTCATTCTCTTTATCATTTCTCATTACTCCATTATTAATCTATATAATTCACCCTGATTAAGGGATGAAATATCATATGGAATATTAACCGTGGGTTGTTTTCCTTTATCTAATGGATTTTCGATGTTGGTTTGAAATGAACTCCCGCGGGTTCATTTGGATTTTCCGTCCATTTCGAACCAACACAAAGGATCTCATAAAAGGCTAATACAGGATCACGCATCAAGTTATATCCTGATGCTTATAAATCTATACAATACTATGTCAGAAAATATTTGATTTTTCCAAAATTTTTATTGCTAAAATCAAATATTGGAAGCCTGTCAGTATTGTAAGATTTATCCTGTACATTTTCAAATAAAACAGCGTGGGAAATCATATCTGTTCTCCTTCCATGAACTTCAAGTTTATGACACTGAAGTTCGTTGGTATGTATGATCTCTCGTAAAACATCACAACAACTACATTCCAATAAGAAAGTAGTTGCTAACTGGCTGGTAGTCACTAGCTGACTGGTTGTAGCTGGCTAGCTGGTTATTGTTGGTTCGATGGTTAAAGTTGGCTGGCTGATTATTGTTGGTTGACTAATAATTGCTAGTAGGCTGATGGTAGTTTGCTGGCTAGTGAATGCTGGTTGACTAACTGTCGTCACTATTGGCTGAACTGGATTGGTAGATTCCATCAGTTCTGCCATAGTTCTACACCTTTTAACATGCCTTCTTGATGAACCTGCTTTAGTTGTACCTTCAATCCTTGTAGATTGAGGAAGAACACTTGTTCTTGGGGGAGAAATAGGTACATTTGAAGCAAAAAGAGGAATAGTAGAAGGAGGAATAAACATCTCAAAAGGATTAGGAGATAACAAAGAAGTAAATGACATGTTGGCCTGATCATCATACAGCAAAGCATCAGGTAATGCTGTTTCAAATGTATCAGAAACTGGGATAAAATTGCTAGGTCTTGCCATGACAATATAATTTAGAGAATTATGTGTGAGTATCTGGTAATTGATATTATCGGATGTTTTTGTGTTTGTGTAGCATGTTCGTTTGCCTTCTTCTATTTATAGCCGAATTAAATCCTGTTGAATCTCTGCAGAAATGCGCAGTCCTGTTGAATCTCTACAGATCTGCTCCCTATAAAGCACGAGGTTGGAGTCTTTTTGACTTTATATGCATACGACAATCTGATTTGTTGCGCCTGTGATCCCACAGTGATGCATATTGCGCCTGTGATTCCACAGTGATGCATCTGTGATTCAACAGTATTGCGCTCGTGAATATTTTTATAGGATCGATGATTTTGATGTTTTAAATGATTTTATATATTTGATTATCGTTCCTGGAAAATGGAAATTTTGTTACCAGAAGTAACAAAATAATGCATTTGTGGAATTTTGATGATATCTGTAAAAATAGATATCATATATGGAATATGGAATGAAAATTCCATAATTAATTTTTACGGATTTACACTTGAGGGGGAGAATGATATATATCAAGTGTGTGAATGTTTGTGTATTGATTCTCCGTGAAGATTTGTTATTTTCCCCGAAATTGATATTAGATTTGATAAATCACATGGAAAGTTCGCATGACTTGTTTGATCATCCGAGTCATATGACTGCTTGTTCTCAAATAGATATGATTATGAAAATATTATTTATTGAAAATGGATCTCTGGAAATATATCAATTTGAATGATATGAGAATACATGTGATATTATAAATCTGCAAAGTTTGCAGTGTTGTTTACAACCAGAAGTTTGCAAGATATTATGCGCGCAATTTCCAGATTTAATGATCCAGAAATCATATATGAGTAAATCAATGTTTATGAGAACATTGTTTATATGTGTAGATTTGCAGCGATTATTTAAGCCAACAATATTCTCCCCATAAAATTGGTTTTTGGTCAGGAGCTAGATTAATTCCATCTTTAAAGTTTTGAATATGCAATGATTATTTATAATGCACACAGATGGATACATACTGTATGATTAGATGAGGGGAAGAAAAATAAGCAGATTGGGTAAAATAAATAAAGTGGATTGAATTATCATTGGCTCATATTGATCCTCGTACAAAGAAATGTGCACTAAGGGTTCAAAATGATAATTCAATTACAGAGTTTAGTTAATCGAATGCCAGAAGCATTTACTGACCTAAAGAAAGTGACAAAATCACATGTCTCAACTGCAAATGCTCCTATATAAATTTTTTAAAGCACGCCTGAAACGTTACAGGCCCATCGGTTTTAAAGATAAAAAAAAACCTCGAATGAGAAAAGCAACTACAGGAATATAGATGATCAAGTAGAGGATAATTAAGAAAAGCTCCAGAAGAGCCATCTCCTGAAGAGATGAAGAAAAGCTCCAGAAGAGCTATCTCCTGAAGAGATGTTATCTCCATAAGAGATGTTATTTCCAGAATTAAATATTATGGTCCTAGAAGAGACCCAGATACCTAATATATGTGAATAGAAAGAGATCTTAATAAATGAAATTCGATAGGACCGAAAATGACGTCAACGTTAATGATGTTTATGTTTATATGATAGCATATGTAGTAATAAATGATAATGAGGATCATGAGCCACAATATATTAGTGTGTGCCAGAAGCATATGTCCTTGAAGGACGTAAGGCGCCAAAAACATATGTCCCTGAAGGATAAAATATGCCAGAAGCATAAGTCTCTGAAGGACTCAAGATGCTAGAAGTATTAAATTTTTTAGAATAATGATAAGTTCATATATTGCCAGAAGCAATTAGAGTGTGCATCTTAATGAATATTTATTAAAATTCTATGTGCACATGTATATTTATGAAAAGATTATTGTGATTTTACTTGAAAGATTTAGATCTTGCAGGTATACAATGAACAATTAGACTGGGCAGTAAAAAATCAGATTGGATGTTTCTATATATGTTCCATAGCAAACAATAATTGATGACAAAAAAGATGATATGCTCAGAAGGACATTGAAAATAATGTAATCATCAGGGGGAGCAAATCTGATGTAATCAAGAGAGGGAGACGATACACGCTGTACTCTTTTTCCTTATTTAGGTTTTGTCCCACTGAGTTTTCCTAGAAAAGTTTTTAATGAGGCAGCACTCAATAGTGTATCAATGAATGATGTACTCTTTTCTTTGGCTAGGTTTTTATCCCACTGGGTTTTTCCTAGTTAAAGTTTTTAATGAGGCACATTCATAATAGACATCCAAGGGGGAGTGTTATGAATATATTTATTATGTGGATGTCCATTAACCCAGAAGAAACTTCCTCTTACTACAAGCCAACAAGAAGTTTCATTTCTAAGTTAACAAGAAGTTTCCTTAGCTTCATCTACAAGTCAAGAGGAAGCTTCCTCTTTCGGCATCTCTAAGGAAGCTTCCTACTTTCAGCTTCTCTAAGGAAGCTTCCTCCTTTTGGTTTTTCTTACTCTTAGCTTCATCTTCAAGCTTCCTGAAAGTTTATAAATAGAGGTCTTGTGTAAACATTGATATTACACTTGAATGAGAATTCATTTCATTTCTCTATATTTTCTTCAGTTATATGACATATATATATTTCTTTAATTTGTTCTTCATCATTCACCCACACCAACCAAACACAAGTTATATTATTAATGGAAATTTCTTTTCTTTTTTTTTTAAAAAATACAAGTATGTGATTATTAATTAGAAATGGGAAATATAAGAGGGCAATATGTTTTTTCTTTTTTTTCCTGATATATAAAAGTTTAGGTGGAGGTAGACACCGGTAACCAATGTTATCATACTCGGACCGGTCATTGACTCGATCAGGGTACTGGGTCAATAGGTCACTGGTTGAACCACATAACTATGACCCAGTTTCGAAAACCATACTATATTTATAAATTATACAACCATACTTATAAGGGAATATCATTTCTGTCTTTAAGGCAGAAAAAGTTTTCTACCTTAAGCCAAAATGACGCCATTTTAGCTCTTTTTTAAATGAAGAGATGAAAGGAAAAGAAGGGAAAGAAAAAAAAACAAAAAAAACCAAAATGGCGTCGTTTTGACTCAAGACAGAAACTTTTTCTGTCTTAAAGGCAGAAATGATATTCCATACTAATAAATATATAAAAAAATGAGTTTAATAAAAGTACCTAAAACATTTTTACAAGTTTAAAACATGAATAACTCAATTAACTAGGAGCAAAATTAAAGAAGATGGTTTTTTTTTTTTGCTCGAAGAAAGAAGATGGGTTTAGAAAATAACAGGCGTGGACCCACACTTGTGCAAGCATCTGCAAGTGCAGATGTAAACTCAAGTGGTTAGTGGTCTGCAAGTATGGATTGTTTGGTGATAGGGCAAAACTTTATAGCCTATAACTTCGCAAGTATACAGGCCGTATCAAGTAATAAAGAGTAAATAAGATATCGTTCCTACGAGGACTTAATATCCTTAACTTTGATCAGGCATTGATTTTACACTTTCATTTAAGTTGAGCAAACCAAAGTGAATTTAATTAAATGAAAAGAAATTAAAATCAACTACCACAAATATCGAATAAGTAACCTAGAGTCACTAATCCCTTATTAGCTTCATAAACCTTGATTTCACTAATTTAATTAGCCTTAATATCAATTTTGTTAATCTCGAGTATAAATAGCTATAAATGCATGTCGGTCCACTTACAACCCTCTCTTAAGTATAACTTGTTATGTCTAACATAGTTACTCAAGAGGCAACAAAACTCGAACACACTCTTCAACAATTATATGGGGCCATTAGGTATATGTCTATCCTAATCGCAAATTAAATCGCAATTTAATCCCATATTATTTAATTTCATAGCCTAATTAAAATCTCCTTTGTCAAGGTGAATCATAATACTCAAAATCATATTTAATGATGGTCAGTCACTAAATATATAAAACTAAACCAAATTAAATAACCAAAATTAATATTAATTATAACTAAACAATGAAAACTAAATTTAATCCATTAATAAGTTCATAGCTCCTATAGGTTGCAAAACAAACTAGCTATACAATAAAATCTAGAACAACACAGCAAATTAAATCCCAGTTCAGCAAAGCCATACTAAAATCAAAGGGAATGGAATAGGAAAAGAGTATTGGAATTAAGCACAAAAGTGTTCCCTCTAATTCAGCTAAAGGTGAGCCACGAACGATGAAGACCAAGCTGCCAACTGTCTTCTCTGTTGCCTCCACAGTCCTCTCGTCCTTCCGTCGAGATGATGAAGAGAATCATTGCTCCTCTGCTTCTTCGTTCTGTTCGTTCTGCACTCAGCGGCGTCTCGTCTCTGGTTCTTTTTCTAATTGCCTCACGCCTTTACTCTTTTTCTTTTCCTTTTTTTTATTCCTTTTCTTCCATCAGCCTCCCTATAGCTTTTAGGTTAAATTTCATTGATCCAATAAATGACTTTGTGGGCCCACTGTTTTTGTCTCATCTGAATTGCTTGATCCGAAACGTTCTCCTCCTGATCCCTTGTGTTTCTTTTATATATATATATATATATATATAAAAGAGGGCAAAAGCCCAAATTACATAAGTTAAAATTAAACTTCAGGGGAAATCAATCCCAAAATCTCTTGGTCCACCCAAGTCCTTAAATGATTAGGACATTTCTCAAAAATCCCATCACCAGATAATCCCATTTTTGCCAAAGCATCAGCAATCTTGTTAGTCTCCCTAGGAATATAGCAGAAAAGCACCTGCCAGTCTCTATGCTACACTTCTTTAATCTGCAGAAATAAGAGATCTCCAGCCTGAAATTTGTCATCAAGGATTTGCTCAATAAGAACCTGAGAATCAGACTTTATAATGACTTTTTTCAAGCCCAGCTCCCACGCAAGCTTCAGCCCTTCAAGAATACCCCATGCCTCTGCTGAAAAGGCATTACATACATCTAATTGCTTCTTAAACCTAGCTACCCATTCACCATAGTTGTCCCTTATAATACCCCCACATCCAGCCCTAGCCAACATGATAACCACAGCAGCATCAACATTTATCTTGTGCCAATTAGGTGGAGGCTTTTGCCATCGACTTCTTTCTAGCTGAGAACTAAGAGAATCCGAAAAAATCCCCTCAGGGACTAAGCACTGATACAAGGTATAATTCCACCAAGAATTAAGAATCACAACCTCAGGCTTAGGCGACTTCACTCTAGATCTATCAAAGACAAAATCATTTCGCCAACCCCACAATTTCCATATTGCTACACCAAAAACCAGAGGCCAACACACTCCAACATTGCGGCCTAAACTACTTTTCAGGTTCATAGCCATCTAGTCTCTCAGAGAAGCAGCAAAAAAGGTAGAAACATACCTTGGTTTAATGAGTTGAATCCACATACGTCTTGCATACATACAATCTCTCATAATATGTAGAGTCTTCTACATCAGAGCTACAGAAATCGCATAATGTTGAAGCTTGGGACCAAGAGCTTCTCTAAGCATTCATAGGTAGTTTATTAAGAGACAACCTCCACATAAAAACTCTAATCCTCTTCGCCCCTTTCCATCCCCATATCTTCTTATACATCTTATGTCTCAAATAGGGAGGATTATCCTCAATTAAGCAATAAGCAATTCTCAATGAAAATTGCCCACTGCTATTAGCTCCCCAAACTAAGAAGTCACTACCTGTATCATCTCTTGGTGGGAGAAAGGCAGCAAGTCTGCTAATCACCATTGGATTTACAATGGATACCAATCGATCCCAATCCCAAGTGCCATTTTTCACCCACTCAGCAACCGAAGAGTTATCTTCACTCTCTGACAGTTGTCTTGTGCACCAGTTTTTCAGCGGTTTCCCCTCAATCAGCCAGCTCTCATTGAAGAAATTAACCAACTGACCATCTCTGATTTGCCACTTAGTACCCAGCTCGACTATATCACTCTGACCACAAATAAATTTCCAAATTCTTGAGTCCTCCTTCCTAGCAACCAGAAGAGAATCCTCCTCTCGCAACATGTATCTTTGTTGTAATATCTCTACCCAAAGGCCTGTGGTCCTTGCAATGAGTTGCCAAGCCAATTTAGCACTGCAAGCTCTATTCACTGAAGTAAGCCTTCTAAATCCTAGGCCACCATACTCTTTCGGTCTAGTAATAATGTCCCATCCTATAGGGTGAAAGTGTTTAGCCGAATCATCATGACCCCAAATAAAGTTACGTTGCAATCTCTCTACTTCATAACATACACTTCTAGGAATAGAAGCCACCTGCATGGGGTATATAGGTATAGAGCTCAATACAGACCTAGCTAGAGTTATCCCCCCCGCAGTAGATAAGGAGTTAGCCTTCCACGCAAAGAGTTTAACTCGAGTTCAATCAATGATATATTGAAATTGCTCCCTTCGCTTCCCACTATTGGATAGTGGGAATCCCAAGTATCTACCTAATTCACCAGAAACATTAGAGCCAAACTTTGAGGTTCGGATAGGCTTACATGCCCCTTCCTCCACAGCATCACAAATTAGGTGAGATAGTTTGTCCATGCAAAGCACAAAAAGGAGAGGAGAGATAGGATCGCCTTGACGAAGGCCTCTACTAGGAAAGAAGAACTCTGTCTAGTCTCCATTCCAAATGACATTATATGAGACTGAAGAGACACAGGAAATGATTAAATCAATAAATCTCATGTCAAATCCTACTTCCGTTAGCACTTGTCTCAGGAAAGTCCAGCTAACTCTGTCATAAGCTTTTTCCAAGTCAATCTTCATTGCCATAAGACCCCTCCTGCTTTTGTTCTTGTTCATGATATGAAGCAGCTCTTAGCCAATGACAATATTGTCTTGAATATGCCTGCCTTTAATAAAACTAGCTTGAAAAGGAGATATTAGTTCATTCATAACACTCTAAAGACGATTAGCAATAATCTTAGTAATACACTTATAATGAACAGTGCACAAGGAGATAGGTTTGAAATGACTTACCAATTTTGGAGTATCCTTCTTTGGAATTAAAGCAATCAATGTTCTATTGGATTCCGTTAAAGGGATATTACCCAAAAAGACGCCCCTCACAAACGAGCATAGAGACGGACCAACCAAATCCCAGTTGCTCTTGTAAAAGATAGGAGGGAAACCATCTATTCCTGGAGCTTTGAAGGAGCCCATGGAAAAAACAGCCTATCTAATCTCCTCATCCAAAGGCACCACAGAAAATCTCGAGAGTAATTCTTGCCTAGTAGTAGGGAAGCTGGCAATCATGCAAAGAGGACCAACGATATGTCCTGTATCACAGTAAGAGGCTTTGAAATGCTGCAAAACTAGACTTTTCAAAGCTGCTTCATCATTAATCCACATTCCTCTATCATCTTTTAGAGCCATTATCCGATTCCTTCTCTTCCTTATCTTCGATTTCAAATAATAGAAACGAGTGTTTCGGTCACCATTACTAATCCATTCAGCATTAGACTTCTGAAACCATTTAATCTCTTCTAACTGAAGTAACCTACTCAGCTCCTCCTGTAAATTCCTGTCTAAATTACAAAGGAATTCGGTGTGGGGAAAAGCTGGGGATTTTTGAATTCCCCCCAGACGAGCAAGGATATGTTGCTTCTGCTTCTCTACAAAACCAAACACTTCTCTATTCCACACCCCAATGGATCCCTTAAACTTGTGAAGAGCCATATTAATGTTTTCCTCACCCGCCCAATTTTCAGCTAAAAAAGTCTTATAGCCATTGTGCTTGATCCACATTGCCTCAAAGTGAAACAGAGGACTCCAAAATTGATTCATATCATTCCTAAGTCTAATCACAATTAGGTTATGATCAGAGAATTTCGTTCTAGGCAATACTTGAAGACTAGAATTCAAAAACTCTGCTAGGAAGAGGGTATTCACAAGAGCTCTGTCTAACCTTTCATAAAGTCTAGAGCATCCAGCCGATCTCGATCCCCGCCAAGTGAATTTGGGGCCATAAAAACCCAGGTCCGATAGATTACAGCTCTGAATACGATCCTGAAATTTGCCTAGCATGGAGAAATTAATGTTTGCACCACCAATTCGCTCATCAGGGGAAATAATGTCATTAAAATCTCCTACCACAACCCACAGGCTTGAGGTCGAGAGAGAGATGTTTAAGAGACTTTGCCAAAGTTCCTGCTTAAAAGATTCACGAGGAAGAGCATAAATCGCCGACAAGTGGAACGCTTCCTTCCCTTTTACTAAGCAGAAAAAATGGAGGAGCTGCCTATTGCTATGAATCAAGGAAACATTAATTTGGTTATTCCTCCAAGCAGCAACTAATCCGCTAGACCTCCCAACACTTGGCTCGAAAGCAAATCCATCAAATCCATCAGCATACTCGGTGAAGACGATTTACAGACTACACGAATATTCGGTAATAACATATGCCCACATGCACCTCTTGTATTCCAAATCAGGATATTTGCCATTGGGCTTGTGCAAATAGGCCCAAACACAAACTTATTAATCTTGGGTTTCAAGCACCACTGTGCCATATGAATCCTCAAATTGGGCTCCCTCTTCCATCTCATCATCCCGGTTCACTTGTGTGGGCCCAGCCCAGAATTTGCCTTATAAGCCCAATAGTTTCCCAGCATCACCAGGTTCAAATGGCAGCAAAGAGAAGACTTCCTTTTCTGTAACGTTCACATCCACAGGACCCACCTGTATCATATCCTCATGTTGAATCAAAGTCAACTATGCCTCCTTTTCATTCTTTTCGATCGGTTTGTCATAGGTAAGCCTTAAAACCTCTTTCCCCCTCTCCCCCTTTTGCATCATATCTCTGGTTCTTTTCTCTAATCTCAGATCCTGTCTGCCACTCTGAAGTTCTCTGCTGTCTCCCGCCGCTACTTTTGTTTTGCCAACGCTCTTCTTCTCTCCTCCTGTCCTCTCTTTTGCACCTTGTGCAAAGGAGCTACGTCCTCCACCTCGCTTCTCAATTGCACTATCTGGCCCAACCGTGACGTTGGCTCTCAAAAACTCCCCCTATCACCCTCCCCATCCTCAGCAAGGATTTCGTATCTCAAGCCCCCAATGTTCTGCTGGAGATCCGCTGTATGCTTGTCTTTTCCCCCCTCCGTTGACGCCGAGGTTTACTCACCACCTTCCAAACTTCCTGCTCCACTGGTTGATTCCTCTCAGGTAGCATGCTTCCAACATTCGCTCCATTATCTTCCTCTCTATTTGCTCCCCCTGATGTTTGCGTAGCCATCTCTGATTTGCATTCCTCTGGGGTATGTCCATAAACCCCACACTTAGTATAGAAGAGATGCAACCCTTCATATTCAAGGTAATAATTAACTTCGTCTAGAGTAAAGCTCGACATCAATTTTTTGTCCAAATCCACAAGCACACATATCCTAGTATAGTGTCCTCGGATGTGCCCGGACATGTTCATGTCAATCTTCAGGATCTTGCCTATACGGTTCCCAATCCAGGTAAGAGCTTCTCTATCATAATACTCAAGAAAGATATTAGGCATCCTGACTCAGACAGCCACTTTGTCAATGGTGGCACTCCTAGGCTAGAACCTTGGTTCCCATGGTCTGACTATTAGATAGTGATCAAGAATCATCCAGGGACCACCAGTCAAGGCATTTAAGTAATCCTCTTTATTTGATAGCTTAACTATAAAGTATCCATTACCAACATTAATGAGGTTAATGATACCTTGCTTTGCCCATAGAGACTACAGGATAGTGAGGAGCAACTTATAACCAATGTCCCTACCCAATAACTTCACGATAACAGCTCTATCCCAAGCTTGATATAATTTGTTTTTCATTTTCTTTGAGAAGGCGAAAGTAGGAAAATTTATGTGAGAGTCCTCACTAATGACACATAGGGGTTCATGATCATCCTGAGCAGGTTCAACCAGGGCAATATCTGATAACGATTCATTTGTTAAATATTCCCCTTATATACCAAGATAGTCAGCCTTTTCCTGCCTATCTATGCCTTGCAACTTGTTAACAAATGATGCACCATTCACCCATTGATTCTTGAGTATTTCCCCTGGTCTTGGCCATTCGTCTGCAATGACAGTATGCACGTTATTTTTTTATCTTCTTTGAGCTCCTGCTTACTAAATCTTCCTCTTCACTAGATGCTGCAAGTTGCGCTGTGGTTTTCTTAGACGAGAGCACTAGAGCCATGTCCAAATTCAAAGGAAGATGACACAGGGCAAGTTGTTGAACTGAGATCCAATTAAAACACTGAAAGGGGATCCCTTGTGTCTCTTGATTCTTTTGTTTTAGCGTTCTTCTTTCAATTCCATTCTAGTTGGTGGGCCACACACAATGGCCATTTAATTCAAATAAAGCCCACAAGCATCAAAAGTCCAATGTCCAATCCCAATTCAATCCATGGCTATGCTCCTGAATTTGAAAAGAAAATTATATAGTTGTAGTAGTAATAATAATAATAATCATAATAATAAAACTTTTTTTTCTTTTTCTTTTTTTTAAAACTTCATTAAAAATTTATCTTCTAAGTTGGAATCCCCAAATAATGTATCCAAATTGATTTCTCTTAAAATCTTAAGAAAATCTTTTTAATTTAGTATTAATGACTTCCTAAATATATCAAAATATACCTCAAATCTATTAAAATTAGGAAGTCATCATTTGGTGCTTCCCATTCAAGCTATGGGAGGGGTTGATGATGGAGATTTGGCGAGTTACTATGGGAGCTAGTAAAACTGGATCATTCTTTTCTTTTTTTGTGAAGGCTTTCAATTTAAGGTGTGCAATGGACAAAGTTTGTGCCAGAGATACTGAGCCTTTGCCTTGTGAGTGTGAATCATCCTTGTCATAATGGTTCCATCCAGAGAAACCTACTGGTTCAGGTTCAATGCTCGTTTCTCTCCGACTACTTGAATATCTCCTAGAACTTGCTTGGTTCTGAGCATGTTTCAATTCATCATCTAGCTCATAACCCCTTTGCTTTTCTGCCTCCTCCAAGCTAAGCAACTATGCAACCATCATTTCCCTACCACCCACAAGTGACAATCCATTGTGTCAGCATCGTCTTTCCAGCTCAGCAAGAGGAAGAGACATTAGCTCCTTCATTGCAACTCCTCGGCCCATTGCCAATGTAGAATCTTGGTTGCTCTTGCTGCCATCAATTGTATCTTCATAATGCATATTTTTCTCAATTTCAGGCGTGTCACCACAGATGGAATGAAATAGTGTAACACCAGAGTTAATGAAATACAACAAGATAACTAGTGAATAATGAATGAAAAATCACTTTCATCTCCAAACTTTCCTTAAAAAAAAATTTTTCGGTGCACCCACAAACTTAAAATCTTAGGTCTTTCACTACAAAATGACCTCCAAATACAATAAAATCATGGCCAAGAATCCAAAGATGGTGCATCAATGAAAGACTCTCTATCATCATCAAAATAATGTGGATGACCAACAATATCTTCAGTAAAGTTAAAAAAAAAATACACCAACCGGCCGGGTTTCATAGACCCGGCCAGTTTGCTGGTTTTCTCTAAACTCGGCGGTCGGACCGATTTTGACGCATATCCAATCCCATTAGTGGCTCGGACCAGTTGGGTGACCGGTTCGCCGGTTTCCAGGTCAACCCAGCCGGTCCGAGCCAGTTTTGATAACACTGCCAGTAACCCATCAGAGTCGAGGCAATATGTTAAAACCCCAATTTTGCTAACATATGGGGTCCAAAAAAAAAACGTCCCCAAAAAGTGCCAAAACTTGGTCTTCTAGGTGAGTGTCAAAGAAGATGGATCTGATAGGCATAAAAACAAAATTCCACCTTTGCCAATCACCAATAACTTTATATTATGGTGGTATAAAAACATTTTTATACATATAAAATTGTGGATTTAATCTCATTTATAATTAATCTCAAGTTGTTAGTTCATGCACCCTTCAAGTTAAACAAAATGCCACCTTCGATGGATTAAAAAGTCAGAAGTTGGATATCTTGTTGGAAGGTGGTGGCTTTGATTTATAGCTATGGATTTGTATCAAGTATCAACATCCTAAATGTTTTTTTTTTCTTATTCCTTTTTTTTCAATTAATCTTTAAATTTTATAAAAAATAAATGATACTTTGATGTGTTATGGAAATAAAAGTGATACAATTTTAAAATTTTTATGATATTTTCAAAAAAGTATCATTGAACCCGAATGAGCTAAAAATATCTTCTCCATGTCAACTTTGTCGTGTCTTGGTCAAACTTGAAATCAATTTATCTTGTTATTAGATTTTTTTTTTTTTAAATGATTTCTTCACTGCTCTGCCAGTATGTGATATTCACTTCTGTTATATTTCTCACAGAAGAGATGGGCTTTGAGATAAACACTGTTTGTGGGTGACTTGGTGTAGCATGAAGGGTGTTTTAGATTTTGTGTGTGTGGGGTGTGTACAAGTGGGCTGGCCAAGTAAGCCCAAATTAAAAGAAAACTGCAGTTATTGGATCTTTGGTTTAATAAAAAGGAGAATTTTATTCAAAAAGAGTTGTACAAATATAAAAGTTACTGTGAAGGAGAATTACTAAAAACAAATTAAAAATACATAAAAATTATTTAAAGCAAGATAAATTATAACACCAACGTGTACTAAAATATCCTATGTTGTAAAGTATCATTGGCAAAAAGGTGGTGATTCCTAACTTCCCACAGCTTCCAATAAATAACCAAGGTTGGTTTCTGAAACTTGGACCAATCACTAAATTAGTCGAGGTATTAAGTTAAGGGTCAATGAGTCATATCAAAGTTGGACTGGAGCTAGCTTAGGCCAAACCAATAAAACATTGAAGATTTCAGGATTATTAATATGAAATTATAAAGCAAATTATTAAAAAAGCGATTTAAAGAAATATATCGAACATGGTTGAGGTCCGGACTAGATCGATTTACCAATTGATTCACCGGTCTTTAGTCCGAGCTTGCCGGACCGATTCGGGTTTCAAAACCATGAAATAATGCATATCTCAATATCTCCCAAGAAATGCCCAATTTGAATGCTCACAATTGTGAGCATTCAAATTTAAGTATATACACATGTTGTTTGGAAGGATTATTTACCTCCATATTGATTAAGTCAGGTAATCCTTAAGAACATTATTAATATCTTCAATTCTATGCGTCCATGACTAAGAGCACATCGCCAATTCAATATTATTCCTCTCCTGTATCTTTTTAATTTGAATATGAGGAGCCTTTCATTGTGGAGGAGACAGAGAAAAGTCCTCTCTCTTTTAAGTAACTACAAATTTCTACATGTAAGTCCATTTTGTTTTTGCATTGTTCCAAGTAAGACAATCAATAGCAACTTGGATTGGTCAAAGTACAAAGTAGTAGACTAACTAGATTATAAAGTGGAAGACTAAGTTCAAATCTCATCTTGTTCGGGGAAAAAAACCTTTGAGAGAGACATCATAATCGTAAAAACTCGATCTAGATTAGTTGGTTACTTAAATATACTTGGTGATACGATTAAAAAAAAAAAAAAGCCCCCGAATGGAATGACCCAAAGGTTTGTTAAAAAAATACCAGAGACAGACTCAGGAGCATGATAAGCAGATCGCAGTTATTGGATTTTGCGCTCTTGTTATAAACTTAACTACTTTGATGTATTTTAAGTTCAAACTTCAAACCTGGATGCCCACTTTTATTCATGCATGGCAAAAGGTTCAATAGTCCTAGGTTACGTTGTAGTTTCATATTTCATATGATCATTTGTTTGTGTTCTAACCGGACCTGAATATTCTTTCATAAAAATTTATCAAGGAGATTTGGATGAAACGTCATCTTTAGAAAAAAAAAAAAGGTTCCATGACTATATACACACTTACATGCATATATACTTACAAGAAATGAATGGAATATTCAGACCAAAAAAAAAAAAAGAAAGAATGGAATATTAATTGACACATCTTTTATTATTATTATAATCATTCAAGTATCCTTAGTTTAGTGGGCAGTACTCATTTTCCATCTTACGCTCTCGGGGAAAAAAAAACACACAAAATGGGTGTAGTTTGACCTCCTTATCAAAACCTACTATAAAAAATAACATAAAACTCAATGTGGAGCGAGGTAAATAATCAAATAATTAATAATAATTAACAGGACCTTAATCCACACATTATTTAGCATATATAGAACAGAGCGGCATTAACTGGGCAGGTATATATAATCGCCCTTAGTGGCCACAAATTTTATCCAGCGAAGTATATCCACACCTTGGAGCTAGGAAAAAGCATAATCAACATCATTACTATATAAATAGGAGTAGGACTCATTTTTTATTCTTTACAATGTACGACAAAATGACTTAATTACCAAGTTATAGTATTATATTTAAAGAAAGTGATATCCTTATAATGCTGGTTATATGATATGTTTGGGTTCTTATATATAATTATTAGGACACATAATGACAACTTTAGAGATATTTTCACTTAATAAAGTTCTTCGGTCCTTATTATAAGATTTACTTAACTAATTTAGATAGACTGAAGAAACTAATTAAATTAGTTATTTTTTAAAATTAGTTTCACTAAAATATCCTCTTAAATAATTGGGATAAGATATTCTTACTACTATTTTTTGTTACTACTACTTTTTCACCGTTAGATCAGAATCTTAACAGGAGAGAGAAATGATAACGATAGATAAGATTATGATTTAACGGTGAAAAAATGGTAGTAACATTGGTAGTAACAAAAAATGGTAGTAAGAATATCCTATTCCTAAATCATTTGCATTGAAACTATATTAATACAAATTTCCTTAACATGTATAATCAATATGGATAGTTTAATTTAGGGGGAAATGATGAATATGGGGGCAAATTAAAGTAGATCATGGTTTTATATTTAAGACCGAATTCAACATTCAAGCAACTTTTATATTAAGGATATGATTAGAAATAGTGATATTATCAACATAAAGTTGGTCTAGCAATATAAGGCTCTATTATAGTTTTTTGAGTCTCAAATCTGAATTTCAAATGAGTCGCTTATGTTACGAAGGGTAGCCAAGAATCCTCTACTAGATATCAGATGATAATATGAGGAAATAAATAAAAGAAATAGTGATATTTAAGAATGGAGGATATGCATGCGCACGATCTGCTATCTAGGTAAAGTATAAAAGATACTGATTAGTGGAGATTGTGGTTGATTGGATATAAATAATTAAGTGGAGGGTTTAATTATCCAAAGTTGGATTAATATAATTAATTAAATGATCAATACACAAACACCCACTTGCATTTTAATGGAGGTGAGTGTGCCAGACGTGAGAATGCCACACTCCTTCTTATACAACACCTTTCAACATCTTATTATATATTAATGTGTGATGTGTGCAGGTACAATCAATAAGGTAGTTTTCAATGTAAATAATTAAAGGATAAATGTTTTTTTAAAAAAACTAATACATATATTCTTTATAAGAGGAACTATATTTTTGAGTAGTGAGGACTGTTTTAATTTTAGTGAGTTTTTTGGCACTCAATTTGCCAAGACATTTTTTGGAAAAAGAAACATTATTTCAATCAATACAACATATATATATGACAGAACATTAGTGCAATTATGTGTGTGTGTTTCCCAATAACAATTTTTAATCATGCAAACGTTGTTGAGATATTATATAATGAAAGTTGAGAAAGAGGTGTGGGTTAATATATTATTAAATCTCGTTTTTCCTTTACCATGAGCCACGTGAGCCACGTGAGCCACCTATATATAGTTCGCTCTCTTTATCGACCACACGACAACGAAGCCTCACTCGTGTTATTCGGGACGCTCTTCTGTCCTCACAGCTAGAGAAAATCTCACAGTAAAGTTGGAGAGAAAAAAAGCAAAGAGAGAGAGAGAGAGAGAGAGAGAGGAGGAGATTTCAGAGACGCCGGAACAGTTTCTATGAATTATCGGAATAATTTTGAGGTTAGGGACGTCTGAATCTTCAGGCAATTATATTCTCATATTGTCCTCTCTCTGTAATGGCGATGCCAAACGGAGCTCTGGCGACTGTAAATGACAATATGAACACAGTTGATTCCTCATCCTCACCTTCCAAGACTTGCTTTAAAAACTCACCGATTCTGATATTCTCTTTCTTCCATAAAGCTATTCGCTCTGAGCTCGATAGCCTGCATCGAGCCGCCTTGGATTTTGCCACTAACCAACAAGCTGCTGCGTCTGACATCAAACCCTTGTTCGACCGTTGTCACTTTCTTCATACTATCTATAAGCATCATTGCAATGCGGAGGATGAGGTGCGTTGGTGGGTGGAATTGATGAGATTCTTCTTCTCCTTCTTATTCTCCTTATTTTGCTTGTGGAAGAGTTTTAGCCATCGAATTGGAGCGTTGATAAGTTGCCTATGTCTTGTGAGTTGTCATATCATGATTATTACAATGCCAGTGCAAACAAGATTCACTCAATATGCATATAAAATCAGCTTTCTAAAGGAGTCTATAGATTACTTCTCTGCTTCATTTAAATCTAACTATATATGTAAACGTACACCGTTTTTTCTTTACATATATTTCCGACTTCCTATTGCATATAAGATAATTACCATTTTGAACGCTTAAAATCAGGTTTCTGCTAGCTTCTACTTACATGCTGATGGTACTTTGGGGGAAACACGTCATTTTAACGTGATCGCTGATTCTTTAGATCCAAAATACAACGAAGAATTCATATTACATCATTATGTCTAGACTTTCTGAAATCTGGCACCCTTCATTTTTGAAGGATAATTACATATGATTTATCCAATCTGCTATCATGTCAACTTTGAATTCACAGGTCATATTTCCTGCATTAGATATACGTGTGAAGAATGTTGCGCGAACGTATTCCTTGGAGCATGAGGGAGAGGGTCTTCTTTTTGATCAATTGTTCAAGCTGCTGAATTCTAATTTGCTAGAGGAAGAGGGCTACCGTAGGGAATTAGCTTCTTGTACTGGTGCCCTTAAAACATCAATTAGCCAGCATATGTTTAAGGAAGAGGAGCAGGTATATATATGATGATTCCTGAGGTATCATTGATTTACCAGATTATCAGAGTTGTGGGTAAATTTAATAATGTATTCAAACTTTAAGGATATTCTTTGCATAACCTCTTGAAATGACTTTTTGCTAGTCTCCCTGCCTTCGTTTAAAGTGTTTTGTTTTGCCTGAATGTAACCAAAAACATAGTAAATTTTAACCAATTGAAGAATCTTTTGTTGAAGCAGTTCTTTTCTTTCTACGAACTGTTTTTACTTCAGCAGTTGAATAGAGAGATTTAGTTACATGAAAAACTAACATATTAATTTTCTCTATGTATGGAAAGTGCAATTGGTGCTGTTATGGGAGAGAGTATGCCTTTCCAGATATGATATATGTGAATATATTTAATATTTATGGTATATATTATTTGCTGTTAGACAATTTCTTGGCAAACTTGGGCTGTAATTTTTTGTTTGACCAACCATCCGTAGAGATTTTGATACCAAATTCTACAAAATTCAATATCCAGTCATTGCATTGGGCAGGTCTTCCCCTTGGTTATTGAGAACTTTTCATTTAAAGAGCAAGCATCACTGGTGTGGCAATTTCTTTGCAGCTTACCAGTTAAAATGATGGCAGAATTTCTTCCCTGGCTTGCTTTGTATGTATCATCCGATGAACATCAGGATATGCTTAATTGCTTGTGCTCAATAATTCCTGAGGAGAAGCTTCTTCAACAGGTAAGTGTCATTTGATTAGATGCTGTTGCATAATGATTGAATCAGAAAACTGTTTCAGCTTGAATTTTCTGATTGTCAAGGTTGTTTTTGGATTGATGGAAGGGGTGAAGATTAAATGTAGAAGCTGCATAAATGATACCAAGGCTCATTGTGAGAATGTTGGGACGCATGACCTAACCAATTGTTCTGAAAAGGTGTACTGTGCTTGTGAACCTTCCAAAACTGGAAAAAGGAAATGGATGGAGGCAAGCGTTGATCACACCAGTTCTTTTTCATCATGCCCTATAGATGAATTATTACTCTGGCATAAGGCCATAAAACAAGAGTGGATTGATTTAACTGAAGCTGTTAGGAAGATACAACTTTCTGGAAAATTTTCTGATTTGTCTGCTTTTAAGGGGAGGTTGCAGTTTATTACTGAAGTCTGCATCTTTCATAGGTGTGATCTTTACCCTCTTTATTATAATTTCTATTATGAGAAAGTTCAGTCTGGCAGCCTTTTACCTTGTATTAACAATCTTTCAGACTGCATACAAGGAGTGTGAGTCACAAGAAAATAATTTCCTGCTTATTTAAAAAGTCATTGAAGTCATACCACCATCCCACCCCTATTATATGTTTGGGATGATTCAGTGTGGAATTAATATGAAGCTTCAGGGTTTCTTTTGCCTCCCTAGCACACTTTGGTAAATTTCCCGTCTTATAAAGAAAGGCCAGTCTAACACTCAGGCTCTTGTAACCAAAGAAAACAAAATGTTAGAAAAGAAAAAAATGCAGTGAGAGAGAGAGAGATATTGTTGAAACACAATATTATATCATATATCCTTTTTTCATTGGATCCTTTGCAATGCTGACATAGTTTGTGAGCTTCTTATTTTCTCCATTGCAGCATTGCTGAGGACAAAGTTATATTCCCTGCTATAGACGCAGATATCTCTTTTCTTGATGAGCATACTGACGGGGAACTTCAGTTTGACAAGCTTAGATCCCTGATGGAAGGAATTCAGAATGCTGAAGCCAACTCATCATCTACTGAGGATTACATGAAGTTGAGGTCTCACACTGAACAAATAAAGGACACCATACTGACGCACTTTGACAATGAGGAAGCTCAGGTGAGCTTATCTCCGTTTTAACTTTTAAAAGTGAAAGAATTCTTCTAATGGGGTCTAAATCAGCCAAAAAATTTCTATGCTTGATGTCTTTCTGTCTAAAGAACCAGGTTGCTTCACTAGAAATTTACCTGTGTTTCAATTCAGCATTAAAAAATAACTGTTGTGATTTGGCATATCGTGCTGTCATTATGATCTATCTAACAACATCTCATGCCGATAGGTTCTACCGCTTGCAAGAAAACATTTTAGCCCCCAAAGACAAAGGGAACTACTTTATGAAAGTTTGCGCTTAATGCCTTTGAAATTGATTGAATCTGTAATACCATGGCTGGTCGGATTTCTAAGTGAAGAAGAAGCGAAGTTATTTCTGCTGAATATGTACATGGCAGGTGTAGTGTCCCCACCACCCACTCCTTCAAATCATGTGTTTAACTTTCTGTTCTGTTTCTAACTTTCAAGAGTTATCTGATGCAGCCCCGACAACAGATTATGCATTAATTACACTGTTTTCTGGTTGGGCATGCAAAAGAAAATCAAGGAACAATGATTCCTTTTCAAGTAAAACAGGTTTGTGTTCTGCAAGGAAATTATCGGAGATAGAAAGCGCTAGTCCATCATTCTGCATATGTGCACCTTCATTTAGTCCTGAGAAAAAATACTCATCCATTCTACAAGATGGTGCACATGGAAGTAGTGGACCAGTCAAATATGGAAAGCTAGAACTGAGGGATGGGAATGATGTTTCTTCCCTCAGTGGAACTGGAGAATCTTTTACCTTGCCTGATAATCGGACTTGCTGTGTCCCTGGATTAGGGGTAAATGCAAGTCATCTGGGAGCGAATTCATTAGTCCCCACAAAATCTCTGCGATCCTTATCTAATGGTTCTGCTCCTTCCTTTAACTCTAGTTTGTTTGTCTGGGAAACAGATGTAGTCTCTGCTGACAATGGGTTCAAAACACGACCTATTGATAACATATTTAAATTTCACAAAGCCATTTGTAAAGACTTGGAGTATATAGATGCTGAATCTGGAAAATTGTTTGATTGTGATGAAAATTTCCTGAGGAAGTTCACTGGTAGATTTCGCTTATTGTGGGGTTTGTACAGAGCTCATAGCAATGCAGAGGATGATGTAGTATTTCCAGCGTTAGAATCAAAAGAAACTCTTCACAATGTGAGCCACTCCTACACTTTGGACCACAAGCAGGAAGAGAAATTATTTGTAGATATTTCATCTGGACTCTCCGAGCTTACTCAATTACACGAATCCTTGAACAATAAGAATTCATCTGACGATTTTGCCAGCTTCTACTCTGATTATTCTGGTTGTTCTGATACCATACAAAAGTACAATGAGCTAGTTACAAAGATTCAGGGCATGTGCAAATCTATCAGAGTAACACTAGATCAACATATCTTCCGTGAAGAACTTGAGTTATGGCCACTATTTGATGTTCATTTTTCTGTGGAAGAACAGGATAAAATTGTTGGTCGTATAATTGGTACTACTGGGGCAGAGGTTCTTCAATCAATGCTGCCATGGGTAACTTCTGCTCTCACACAAGAGGAGCAAAACAAAATGATGGACACATGGAAGCAGGCTACCAAAAACACCATGTTCAATGAGTGGCTTAATGAGTGGTGGGAAGGGCCCTCCTCAATTTCAAACAGAACTACACCTAGTGACCATGTTTCACTAGGTTAGCTGCTATTTCCAGTATTTGTGATCTCTACAGTGAATCCCCTGTTGTATTTCTTTTCAAAATCAAACTTAAATGTTATTATATGTTTGAATTCTTTCTAATGCACTCGACTTCTATTAATCTAGATGCTTGTGCCTTTGGCAATTTGGACCATAGCTCTCAGTCTTTCAGGCCCGGGTGGAAAGATATATTCAGGATGAACCAGAATGAACTAGAATCAGAAATTAGAAAAGTTTCTCGAGATTCAACTCTTGATCCTAGAAGGAAATCCTATCTTATTCAAAATCTATTGACAAGGTCCGTCTTTTCTTTTATATATTATAAACCTCTAAGTTCCATTTCTTCTGTTTTAACATACTGTTTGGCTATCTTAGTCGCTGGATAGCTTCTCAGCAGAAGTCATCCAAAGAAACAGATGAATTCGGAAATGGAGATGTACTTGAAAGATCACCTTCGTTTCATGATCCAGAGAAAAAAATCCTTGGATGTGAGCATTACAGAAGAAATTGTAAACTTCTCGCTGCTTGCTGTGGAAAGCTATTCTCCTGCAGGTTTTGCCATGACAAAGTCAGTGACCATTCCATGGATAGGTAATTATGTGCGCGCGGCGCACACACGTATTCTGTTTACCTAGTTTTTAAGCATAGATAAACTATACAGTAACGTGCTTGCAGGAAGGCTACAACTGACATGATGTGCATGCGCTGCCTGCAATTACAGCCAATTGGACCAGTTTGTGCAACACCTTCTTGTAGTGGTCTGTCGATGGCAAAGTACTACTGTAGTATTTGCAAGTTTTTTGATGATGAGAGGTATTTGGTTTCTCTATAATACCTTTCTCTCTTCTCTTCCCTTCAAGTGTCCAGTGATAGGGCCCAATAACCGTAGAAGTAAGAGGATTGATATATATTGTTTTGTGAAATTAAAAGTAACCTTAAATGTGAGATGATTGATTTACCTCAGGAAGGATCTTCATGTACCAACCTCGTCTTGTTGCTTGTTTCTGTATTTTGTATATGTCAAGCTTGTTGGAAATTCTGTGGTTTTTTGGTTTACTTATTTACCAAGTCTCATGTAAATTACGGAACCCCAAGCTGACAATAGAAGAATTTGTGCTTCTTTTTGTTAAATTGAGTTAAAGTCCTACATTCATCCTGAATCCTATGAGAATTTCAGAAACGGAGTTTAATACTTCGTTAACGGTCTTGTGTCATCTGTGATACTAACAAAAATAACATGATTTTTTTACAGGACAGTTTATCATTGCCCTTTCTGCAATATATGCCGTCTGGGGAAAGGACTTGGTGTTGATTCCTTCCATTGCATGCAGTGTAATTGTTGCTTGTCAATGCAATTAGTTGACCACCAGTGCCAGGAAAAAAGCTTAGAAACGAACTGCCCCATCTGCTGTGATTTTTTGTTCACATCTAGTGCATCTGTCAGAGCTCTTCCTTGTGGCCATTTCATGCATTCCACTTGCTTTCAGGTCATTATTATCTTTTCCTTCTTTTTTCAGATCGTGGAGTGCAATTTTGTGTATAGACATGATAATTCTAAATTTGTCCGCTCTTTTCAGGCATATACTTGTAGTCACTACACCTGTCCGATTTGTCGCAAATCATTGGGAGATATGGCGGTATGAGATACACCCTCTTTCATATAAAACTTCATCATGCTTTTATATGTCATGGTTTCTTCGAGCAGCATCAATATTATATTGTATTCCCTTCCGCTTCACTCTACCTTCAAATCTTTATTCAGTCATTCTTATCTGTCCAAGTAGCTGAAATTCTCACCATGTGCTTCAAAAGCAAAGTTATTAAATTGGGATATAAATCGTGAATCAGAGAGCCTGTTTTCAGAATTGTAAATCAAAATGTATCGTGAATCGTAAGATTCATGATTAATTTTAAGGAGTATATTAATGTAATTTTCACTTAAGAAAACATGAAAGATTTGTACATATTAGCATTTTAAAGGCAAACAACACTTCAGGAAAAAAAGAAATAAAAAATAGGGTTTTGATTAGGGATAAGTGAGAGGGAATCAGGGATAATCATAGAAGTAAAAGAAAATTCTTGTATGAATTTGGGCAAAATCCGAAAACAAAAAACCAAAAAAGGGTTTTCTAAAGTCAAGTTGTGCTAGATGTGACTCGATTTGCGCATAACCTAGTTCACCTTGAATAGCGAGAATCGTTGGTGTTGTGCGATTCTGGCTTGTATTGCTGCTGAAATCGCAAGATACATGCATAAGATGCATTGTTTTTTAATCCAATTGTGAGATATAACTTGAGACTCATGTGATTTTAATAACCATGGTCAAAAGTATTTGGATGATAGCAATTCCTCATTGAGAAGTTGACTTGATGAATGTTCTGTAAATTACATTACGCTCTACATGGGATATTGACTCAACTGAATACATTTGTACAAGGGCTGCGAAATTGAATTAACAGAAACCATAAGTAAAACATGGTGTTAAAATGTGGGATAACGAACATTTGTAAAAACATAATCAACGGATCTATATGACCACTGGTCCTTTCTTTTCCAGTTGTTTAAAAAATTAATCTGATAGGAACACTTCAAGACAAAATGATTATTCATCAGAAAATACGGACTTCTTATATGCGAAAGCACTTAAAGCTAACCAAAGATAGTGGAGATTTCATTATATATTTATGTTTAAGCATTAATATGAAAGCAATATGCCAAATATGAAGCATATTATCAACTTCCTATAACCTTTTGAGGAATATTTTGTTCATCATCTCCCAACAACGGTGACTTTTCTGAACTTAGTATTGCTTCAATGACCACTTGTAGGTTTATTTTGGCATGCTTGATGCTCTATTGACTTCTGAGGAACTCCCTGAAGATTATCAGAATCGCCGTCAGGTAAAATATTTTACACTGATATCCCTTCCAAAGAACCACCCTTTACCTTTCAAATTTATGTTGAAAAATTACATCAACCCAGGTTATAAATATGGTACTTTTGGCATTTGAACTCTTTTCATAGATACGAGAATTTAGTGGAACAGACACTTGAGGCTGGAATTTAGCCTTGGTAAATCATCCGGTTTATAGTTTTGTTAGAAAATATCACTAGCAATCTTGTAAAGACTATTGGAAATTTTTCTTTGTTAGTTACAAATTATACCATATCAGAAGATACTAATTGATGCATTCAAATCAAATTCAAACATGATCGAGGTGAGAGAGAAATGGAGGGGATCAATTTCTTGGTTGCATTTAAGATGGAAAATTGTCTGAGCAAAAAAAGATGGAAAATTGGAAATACTGTTTGATACATGTGATCTTGTTTTGCTAGGATATACTATGTAATGATTGTGATAAGAAGGGGACTGCACCATTCCATTGGCTATACCACAAGTGTGGGTTATGCGGATCTTATAATACAAGGGTGATTTAAGGTAACTCAAGCTTCAATTCAACAGATCTACCTGTTGCTCCTTATGGTTGATGATAACCCTGCCTCAAGGTGATTTCCCATGTATAAATGCCTCTTGAATCAGAACGTTAAAGATTGGTCGGTAGCATTTTTTGTCTAGTCTTCCCAGTTTTCAAGGTTGGTTCCACAAGTGGTGGCAATCAATCACACCCCATTTTCTGATTGGGTGATAGTATTAATTAATTTCTCTTTTTGTATCAGTTAACAGATGCCAAGTGCCATTCATTTCATCCTCTGGTGGAACTGTGTGTGAATTTGGTATCATATCTTTCTCCTTTGTTTTCTAATGCTAATGAATGTGCTGTGATATTTGTATAAATAATTTTGATATAGTTTTTTATACGATGAATCCCAACATCTGGTTCAATCAGATATCTGTTGGGATGCAACAGCATTGCAGCCATATATTGCAGATGCAATTGGATTACTGTACTAGGAAAAATGTTGGAGAATAAAGGAAGAGTTAGGAGTAGGAGAACTAAAATTTATGCAAAAACCCTAGGTTTGATGAATAGTCTACTTTTTCTCTTGAATGAAGATATTTTTGGTGATAAGCTTTTAAATGAAGATTTTGCTTCAATTTTAATGTGGCTTAAGGAGGGAAAAAAAAAAAGTTGGTTATGTCTAAAGCTACATCAAACGTTATTTGTTCATTCAATTTAGGTCTGAAGTGTTTTTTTGTCTAGAAGTTAACCATCCCAAACAAGCCCATAGTTGGTAGTATAGCGTATATGATATGTGGTTCGTTCTTGTTCCATATATATATAGAGACAGACAAAGAGACAAACTGCATGAACAACATTGAGAAATAATGAAAGGAATATTGTTCTCCTCAAAAAAGTAAAAGAAAAAAGAATGAAAGGAATATTCTCTCGAAGCAACCGTAATCATTTTTGGTTGATATGCTCTTTGGGCACTTGAGCTCACTTAGATCATATCTAGACAAATTTAAGAATGGCACTGAGCAGTGTCAAAAAATGCCAAAGCTTGATATGCTCACTTGGGCACTTGAGCTCACTTAGATCAAAAAATGCTCTTTCTGGGTGTTACAAACATATTTAAAGTCTACTTTTCTCATGTCTAAATTGATTCATATGACTTTTCCTTGCCAAAGCTTTATACTTTAATAATTCCAAAGTGAAGCCTTTCTCACTCCTCTTGGAAATTGGTTGTCATTTGATAGAATATTACGGTTTTTATGATTAGGTTGCATCGTAATCGTCAAGGCATGTCTCTATTTGCTGTTAGTATATAAAATTTTATGTCTATGTCAAGGAGACAGTTATATATAAACTCTGATATTCATAGTTTTGGTAAAACAAGGGGTACGTGCCAAAATGTAAACGCCAAGGATCAATATCAGGAAACATTATGACAAGAATCTGCATCTTATTTTACAGCTATATATGTGATTCCATATTTTCAAAAAAAAAATTGTAACTTTCGGATAGCGTATTTTTTGAGAGAATCGATAAGCAGGAATATATAAATTATTGCCTTGTTCCATACTTTCATCGTTGTACATGATTTACTCGAGAAACAGTGTATCATTATCTGCCAAAAAAATTGTTCAGATGTTTCAGAATCATATTTGAAAAAAAAAAAGGGAAAATCGTTGACAATAAACTAATATGAAGTCGGTCTAGTGGTATAAGGTCTCATTACGGGTCTCAATTTCAAATTCTAGAAGAGACACCGGTGTCAAGAGAGGAAGCTATGAACCCTGAAAATAGAGCAATTGGTTGCTCAAATACCTTGAAATAAGATCTAGAGAAAGCGTTGGGTTGGGTTTTGGTTGAAAAGAGTGAGTACATGAGAGAATCACATTAAGATCTCAATTAAAAAAAAATAATATTAAAAAAATCTCATGATTTGTTGATGACAACTGAAAGAATAACCATTAATAAGTGGATGAGCTATCATTGACAAGTCTTGGAACTTTTATGATAATATTTTTTTAATTAACAATATTAGAAAAGTCTTATAACTTGTTAATGACAACTGAAAGAGCAACCATTAATAAGTGAAAAAACTATCATTGAAAGTCTTGAAACTTGTCTAATACGAATTTTCTTAATTAGGATATTAATTTCATTTTCCCTATTGAAAATCGTTGACAATTAGAAAGGCCATGAGCGAAAGAATTGCTCGTCCATGGGATGAATAATGGATTATTACAATTTTTGTATCGATTAAAGTTTAAGAAAATATTCCAAGTTAACGTAGTTTAGGTGATACGCACAAAATGTGAATAGTAACCACGGTAAGCTTTGCCTTTAATTTCAATATTTCTTTGTACTCCGCCATTGATGATGTAACTAATGCACACCGCACAAGCCACAAGGCTAGTTTTGCCTTATTATCCTTTTTTCTTTTTTGAAATTTTAATTATTTGTTGTACTCCACCACTTAAGATGTATCTAAATGCACACGGCAATTCAATCTATTAATTAACGCCTTTGAAAAAAATGAAAAAAATGGCTCAATGAGGTTAATATCTTGTTTTATGGCTATTGTCTATTTTTTTATTTATATTCAAATACATCATATAAATTGTTAAATTTACCCTTCATTATAATAATGCTGTGTTTGTATGCTTTGTATTAAAACTTTTCCCATTCTTGTGTGTGTGTGTGTGTACAGTCTTCATGCTATGTAAGTATTAGATGTAAAGAAATTTTTGTTGGAATTTATGACTAAATCCTATGGATTATAAATAAGAAGTCTTACCAGTTCGCCACCACCGATCACGTCAGTTTGCCACGGTCGTGTTGGTTCACCAACAAGAGTCAAGTCCATTCGACCAAACTTCCTTCGTCTATAAATAGGGCGCCCTAGTCACAGAATCATATCCCCAATTTTTTTATATACTCTCTTTCTACATAGTATATTGCATATACATTCTGTGCGTTCCGAAAGCATACTCGTTGGATTCGCTTGGGCTACAGATAGACAAAGCCATCTTTCTGGAGATGAATAATCCGCTTTATCCTTGGAGGCAATTGCTCAGAAACCTTTGGTATCCGTATTGAAGGAGCAAAATTATCTTAAGGACACAATAAAAGTTGGCCCGGATTTCTTCAAAGTTCATTATCATATTTCGGCAGTCTTATGAATTTTTACTGTTTTTTCTTCTTGTGTAGAAGTATTGTATGTTTACAGATTATGCATATTGATTACACATATTCTTTCCCTTATGAAAATTCTAATATAAATGATTTTCTACAACAATTTCAGTCTCAAAATACTTGTAACTCATATTTATTTCGATAAATAAAATAATATTTTCCACCAAAACGATGAAAATAATACTATTTTATACACTTGATGACTAATTTTATAGATTTATCCAAATGTTTTCAACTGTTATTTCATGATGATGTCATTTTGTATCGATGTTAAATTTTAATGCATCAAGGCTCAACCAGTTACAAGTTCAAAAATACTCCTTCACATCTTAATTATAAGGCATAATTAACTTTTTTTTAGAGAAATTAAAAAAAATTAATTAAATTACTATAGAGTATTTTTATTTATTTTTTTTAAACTAATTAGTTAGACTAATAAAATAATATATAATCTAAAAATACACAACATATGAAATGATTAAGTAACTTATTTAACTTCCTTAATTCCTTCAAAGAAAGTCAACTTTGTCTTATAATTAGGACCGGAAGTAGTATTTGATTGGAACAAGATGTTTGATGATTAAAATAAACTTTAAAAAGTCAATGATATTTTTTTTTCAGATTAAGTATAAATTATTTTCTGTACATAGAAATTCTCGGGATTATTTAGTTGAACAAAAAATATTCCATAGACCAACACGAGCTAGCGAATGTAACAAAGAACAGCCATCATTGTTGATTGACAAACGAAGATAGCAATTATATATAAATAAATAAATACTCCTCTCTCTCTCTCTCTCTCTCTCTCTCTCTATATATATATATATATATATTAACAGCTTCATAAGTGGTAACGAAAGTTTTTGTCTTGCATTAATTTCTGACTTCTGTATCCACTTGTTTACCTGCCAAGGACATCTAACTAGTAAATAACAACTTTCTAAAGTTTTTGTCTTGCATTTCTGACCTTTGTCTCAAATTGTTCACCTGAAGAGGACGTCTAAATAATATCTATACCTTTATTATAAAGTACTGTATTAACTAACTAATATAAAAATTTGAATTTATTAAAGTTATCTTAAAATATAAGTAATTTTTAATATTAATCTTATTAATTGTAGTAAATTCTAATATTATATTAATTATTACTCTTACTTACTATCTTTATTAATTATGGGCATACAAGAAAAAAATTATTAATGTTTCTTAAAAACAAACAAATGCCTTTTAAAAAAATTAAATACATTTATTAATTGATGACTTATAATAAGCACTAGTAAAAATAGCAAATAACAACTTTCTCTATTTTTTCTGTTTCCAGTCAAAATTTAAAAAAGAATAACAAAATTATATATAGATATGTTCGGATTTTCTTTCTCCTTATCCTTTGTCTTGTGCATTGCAATTGTCAATAAAAGGATTTTTGAATTATAATATTATATATAAATCCTCTTGATTAATTGTCATGTGTTGTTGAATTTGACGTTAGCTGAGCTTCCCAAGAATGTTTAAGCGACAAAATCTAAGATCATTATTTTATTATTCCCAATAAACCTTGTAATAAGTTTTTGTTTAATTATTTCCATTTGTTTTTTCACTGCTCATTTTACTCTTGGGTTTCTTCTCCTTGTCCTTGCATGTTGACCCCTCTCGCTATTAATCATTCGGTGACAATTGATTGATTACTAGTTAATCCTTATTACCAGGCACTTTCTACGAGTGATCTTTATTATAAGATAATAAGTGAGGTGTTATTTATACCTTTTTAATTCTCATATTTAAAATTGAAGCAATTTTTTTTATATATTTCTCTGGTTTTATTTATATGGCAAAAAGATAATGTTCTTATCTTATCTATAAATTGCATTTAAATGAATTTATAATTTTATCTTTTATTTATTATTATGTAGATCTTGTTCTCATAAGATATAATAGTACTAGACTATTAGAGTATATTAAATTGGGGTAAAATTAATTTTTTTAAAAAAATTAAGGTAAAGTTACAAATATTTAAGATTTTTCTTAGTTCTAGTGAAATATGTTGGAGATAACTTTTAAATATGATCAAAAGAGTAATTCATGGTTTTAAAATTGTTTACATTTTATTTATTTATTTTTTTTCCAAAAAAAATTAATGACTTGAATGCTAATCGCCTCTTTTTGATTCTAGTGAGGTGATTGATTATGCCAAAAAAAAAAAAAAAGGACTTTGTAAGGATAAAAAAGTCATAACATATTTTAAAAAATCTTTCAACTGCTAACGCAATTATAAACTTTAGTGTAAAAACAATAACATTATTAGACATTTTTATTAATAAAATAAATAACATTAGCTATGAAACTTTATATTATAAATGCAAATCTCTTTAATTCTTTTCGTGACAATTAAAATAAATAACATGAGCCGAAGTTTTACAATTCCCTCAGTCACATCATTTTCCTCAGAAGATTAACTAATTCTGTGAGGAAAAAGTCGTCTTCAGGATGCTTCCATCTTCATGTGTTCTCCTCCCAAATGCCACTTGTTTGGCTGGAAAGGTGTCCCCTGGCCCCCGGAATTAAAAGTGTGTTAGAATATTATGATATATTATGGATTATCTTAAAAGATTAAGTTTGACATTTATTATGTCTTAGGTTTAGATATAAATATTATATCTTAGGATATTATATCTTAATAATTTAGAGTTGATTTATTTTAATTAATTAGATTCTAGGGTTACTTTTATATTTGTCTATATAAAGACTTATATGTACTCTGTTTGATTAAAAGATGAATAAAATATGTTTTATGCCTCTAGATTCAACAAAGGGTAAACCACAAACCGAGTCACCAAACACGTCTTAGGAACTTTAGCCCCCTTTCCCCACAAAAAAACACGTCGGAGGAAGCTGGGCTGGCGGCTTCTCGTTAACTTAGTCGCCGTCGCTACGTAACTTTCAACGGTCAAAAACTCCAAAGAAAACGTCAACGTCGTTTTGGATATTCCTCCTCCTAGCATAGGACCAGTAACGAGACGACACCATATCAGCAACAACAAATCAAATGCGCTTTCTTTGAAGTCTCAGCGTAAATATTAATGATCTAGAACTTATTTGATCACGCGTATATAAGAGAATTCACACACGCATACCCACATTCCTCTCTCCCCTTTCCTTCTCTCTCTAACTATCTGGTTTTCTTGTAACCAAAACAGAGAGGTATATAATCGAGAACAGCGAAACAAAGAGTCCTGTGTTGGCTAGAAGTTTTGATCTTTCTCAAGAATCTGTTATTATTTCAGAATATTAAAGCTAAAATTCAAAGTGGGTATTGAAGATTATCATCAAATCTCTCTCTGTGCTGGTAATCCTTATTTCATAGATTTGCTCTGTTTTGAAGCCTCTGCTAGATTAACCAGATAGCACAAGAACAGAGGAATTGAATTTTTTTCCCCCCTCCTGTTTGGGGGTTAAGAATGAAGAGTCAAAACAATTACACCCCAACAAAGATTTTGAATGTTCAAAGCCAGATGGTTCGTCTTCTTCCTAACTTGATCCTTCTGGGCTGTGGGATAACCCTAGGGATTATCATCAGCTTCTACCTTCAGAACTGCAACTTCAGTTTCGAGTTCACTCGCTTCTCAATCTCTTCATCCTCCTCCTCCTCCTCATCATCATCAAGGATATCAACACCTTTACCAATATTTCAGAGACCACAAACCGAAACGCCAAACATTCCTGCCTCTAAGTCTAACAGTAGTTCCATGAAGGAGTACCTTAAGCCTCCTGCGGTCATGCACGACATGGACGAGGATGAGCTTCTATGGAGGGCTTCGATGTCTCCTAGGATCCCAGATTACCCTTTCCAACGTGTCCCTAAGGTGGCCTTCTTGTTCTTGACCAAAGGTCCTGTGCTTTTGGCTCCTTTGTGGGAGTTGTTCTTCAAGGGACATGAAGGGTATTACTCTATCTACGTCCATTCAAACCCGTCTTACAATGGATCCGAACCGGAGAGCAAGGTGTTCCATGGCCGCAGAATTCCTAGCAAGGTCAGTTTGTTTCTCCTTTACTACTTTCACTTAATGTTATGGTTAATTAACTTTGATTTGGAAAATAACTCCCATGTGAATGTCCTTTGTTTTATACTTTTGGTACCAAAAGTTATACACCTTTAAATCTTTAATATAAGACATATTTGTTTAATTTGATTTAATTAAATAAGTTAGTTATGTTAATTAATATAACATATATTTTATAAAACACTTTAGTTATCTTTTTTAATTTTCTCACTTCTTCTCTTTCTTGTTTATTGTTAAAGGAATATCAAAATAAGTAAATTAGAAAATGATTAATAAATATTAAAAAAAATCATATATCTAAAGTTAAGATCCAATTTTTGAATATGTCTTACTGAAGTATTAGCTTTGGTCTTTAATAAAAAATATTGGCTAGAATGCAATATATACACTACCGACTAGATGTTATATTAAAAACCTAAGATAGTAGCTTATTATAAGTGTCCAACCTTATTCGAACCCGTTGAAACATAGAAATCCTTCAAAACCTATGAAAACTATAGTTGAGGCCATGTAGCTCAGCTGACACTCCATTAAGACTTTGTTAAATGAAGTTTGTGAGTTCAAACTCTTTTCAAACAAAGTATAATGGATGGAGCGTGTGAGTTAGGGGAGGGGGAAAAAAACTTTTGGAATATTTAGCTACATGCATCATTTTTTTTTTAGGCCTACAAGTTGATTTTATAAATACGTGGGATCAAAGAGAACCATTGAAGAGGCCATGAGAGTAAAGAAAACGAACAAAACAGAGGAAGAATAACCGAGAGGCTAAGACGTCTCACATGTTCGTAGATTTAGTGTCGAGTTAAAGTCAACAATTGCTCTCGAACAAAAAAAAGTCAACAATTGCAGTCATCTATCAGAACTATATTTACCTTAATCTGAATCATGACATTATTAATCAATTGATCACAAGAAGCTTAGATTAATATTATTTACATTTTGAATTCATTTTCTTTTTAGTATTATCCACATCAGCTATGCATTTGTTTCCTTGTATTCATATAGCTGCTGTAATCTTTGTAATAGAACAAAAGAATAACCAAGAGGCAAGAGTAGGATGTACATAGGGAACCCTTGCTAAGCAACTGCTGTGACAAAGATTAAAAAACATTAAAATATCATTAATTCCCTTGTTTTACTGGGGCCTGTAGATAGGGAAGCAGGGGCTTTGCTTGACATTGTTCTCATATGATTAGCTCTCCCTTCTAAGAAAAACACCAAGCATGAAACTGGTTTTTGTACATAAAATGTTTTTTTGAAAAAAGCACAATACTTTATTTACTACTAATACAAGACACTTTAACTAATTCATGACAAACAAAAAGTGATAACTAACTCATTAAATATTTCGTAAATTATTTTTTCTCTACTTTTATTCTTATTGAAAAATATGTTTAAAAATTCATTTAAATTAGAAATGATCAATGTCATTAATTCCCTTGTTTTTGTTTTTGTGGGGCCTATACATAGCTACATGTCCCTTTATTATAATTAGTTTGTTTACCGAATAAACTGGGACAACCAAACTCACCCTTCATGAACACCGACTATAATATTTGCAGGAAGTTGAATGGGGCAACGTCAATTTGATGGAAGCTGAACGGCGTCTACTGGCGAATGCCCTCCTCGACATATCGAACCAGAGATTCGTGCTCTTGTCAGAATCCTGCATTCCTCTGTTCAACTTCTCCACCGTCTACACCTACCTCATGAACTCCAAGCAGAACTACGTCATGGCCTTCGACGACCCCAGCTCCGTTGGCCGCGGCCGTTACCGTCCGTGGATGTTACCACAGGTGTCCCTCCGGCAATGGCGAAAAGGGTCACAATGGTTCGAAATGGACAGAAACTTGGCACTCGAAGTTGTGTCGGACAGAGTATACTTCCATGTTTTTCAAAAGCATTGTAACGGTGATTGTTTTGCTGATGAGCATTACTTGCCTACGTTCGTGAGCATCAAGTTCTATGAGGGGAATTCAAACAGGTCATTGACTTGGGTTGACTGGTCCAAGGGTGGGCCCCATCCGACACAGTTCGTGAGTGAAGAGGTGACTCCTGAGTTGTTGGAGGGGTTGAGGAACGAGAGGTGCAAGTATAATGGGGATGATGAAGAAACCAATGTTTGTTTCTTATTTGCTAGAAAGTTCTCACCTTTTAGCTTGTCCAAGCTTCTTGATATTGCCCCTAGGGTTATGCATTTCTCTAATGCTCAACTCCAAGAAGATCTGAATGATTTTAATTGGAGCAATAGTTTGAGGAAACTCAAGTGATATATATATATACATGTCTGTGTGTCATCTCCATTATTTGATTTATTCTTTTCGTCATTGTTTCTGGATACTGTCTGCTCTTCTCGTACCGGATTTCCTGTTTCTGTATAAAAACTCCGTAGGTAGAGATCTTCGAAGGAAATTATGATACGGTACTTTGCACCATTTGTCCTACTAATTGAATATGGTTTAAGTTGCATCTACACCATAAGTGTGTGTGTGTGTGTATTTGTCAATAAGTTTTAGGTCGGGGTTGGTTTCACCACTAGCTACGGGTAGGGCATCTGCCTGGTCACACACTACTCAATCGGCTATTGGTCATGCATTGCCCTTTGTGTAACCTCAGTGTGCCTAGGCATTGAGTGGGGTAGAAGAACATTAACCGCAAGGAAATTAATATCAACTTAATCATATACTTTACATGGGTATGAGTTGCCTCCCTTACTCCTCGATAGTCTTAGAGGTCAAACTCGCTCTTTTTGGTGAGCTCATATTACCCTTTTTTTTATTGATTATTGAGCCCACGAGTGATGGTACATCATAAAGTATTTTTTTCAACAATGAATATACTAAAATGATTTTTGATGCAATTTTGGTCTTAAACATTTTTCTCAAGAGCATTGAGTACACTAAATTTATGATGCTAAGTGTTATTGAAAAATATTTTAGAATGTTAAATGTATTTAAATATTACTTTAAAAGATCACAACACTGTTAGAACAATACTTTGAAATGTTGAGTCTACTAAAAATTACTTTAAAATGTTAAATTCTATGAAAGACATATTTTAGAATATCAAATGGATGGTAATCCAATAGATAGTACCTGTTCTAATCCTTAATATTTGAGCCAAATAATTAATTAGTAAATGTTAAGAAAATTGCTTAAATTAGTTATTTTGTAATAAATGTGTTAGTTTTTTTCTAAAATGTCATTTTAAATCATAATTCATAAGGATGAAAATCTCCCTTTACATGTTTAATTAATATGGATACGTTTTTTTTTTTGGGGGGGGGGGGGTAAACTTGTAGACAAAATGAATGGATCGAAATCTATATTTAGAATCAAATTCAAATTCCACTTATATTAAGCATCAAGTTACTGTTACCAATTAGACAATTAAAGTTTATGCCTGAAACCATAAAGGCAGAAAAAGCACCTCAAATTTCGAATATCTCTTACTTGCTTCTTTAATGGTAAAAAATAGCACCTTCACATTAAAGATAGCAACTTTACCAATCAATCAATCTAGAGAATGTGAATAAATTCAAAACTGATTTCCCCTTCTCACTCAAAAAAGAGAATACTTCAAGCTGGTTCTGTTTTTGCTGATTGCAAGAGTAACACTCTGTTCTGCCTTCTCGTTTTGTTTTGTAGCAATAAAAAGGTATGAACTTTAACTCTAGAGCTTGTAAATACAACAAATTTCCATTTCTCTCACCGATTAGCAGAAATCCCATATAGGACAATGTAACTAAATACTCAGAAAATGGTTGAAACTTGATAGGAAACCCTAAAAACAGAGAAACTTTAAGAAGCATCTTCAGACACAGAAGGGGAATCAGACGCAGAGTCCAACGTGTCATTAGAGGGCCCCACGTCGACCCCACGAATCTCCTCGATCATCTTCAACACGTGGCTCATGCTGGGCCGCTGATCTGGTACAGCGGCCGTACACGACAGAGCAATTTGGAGTAGCCCCACCATCTCATCCTCGATATCCTTGTACCTCATAAGCTCAAGATCGAAGACCTCCGCCGTCCATTCCTCCCTCACCACCGACTGTACCCACCTCGGAAGATCCACAACCGCACTGCCACCACCGCACCCGCTGCCGTCCACGTTTGAGGGGCATTTCCCAGTGAGAATCTCCAACAGGACAACGCCAAAGGAGAAGACGTCGGATTTCTGAGTGAATCTCCGACCGTCGAAGGCCTCCGGGGCACGGTAGCCGTTAGATTTCGGAGCGGCCATGGCGGTGGGGCCGGCAAAGATGGAGAGCCCAAAATCTGCCACGCGTGCATTTCCCGCCTTGTCGAGGAGGATGTTTGTGGATTTGATGTTACCATGGGTGAGTTTAAGGGATTTGCATGAGCTGTGAATAAAAGCCACCCCACGCGCCGCTCCGGCAGCTATTTTAAGCCTTGTGGTCCAGTCCAGTGGGGTCCGGCCAGGTCCTCGGTTCCCTGTCGGAAACAAAGAATTAGATTACATTATTACAATTCCCCATAAAAGTTTTGTATAATTACGAATTTTTACTCAGGTTTCCTTGTAGAACTGGGCAAGAACGGTTCAAATGGGTAGGTAGCTTTAGCCTTACCAGACACGTTTTTTCTTTTGGTCTTAGTGGCTGAAAATCTGGGACTAAAGATAAAAGCATAAGGACATGTTTCTGGAAAAGAACAAAAAGCAAAAGAAGTCGAGACATGAAAATAAAAAGACACTCATTGTGTGCAGAAGCTCCTGTTTTTTTGACAGTTGCTTTCGTCTGCAACAGCTTGGCTCGTAAACTTACAAGAAAACAGAATATAAAAATGCAACTGCTTCCTCTAATCCTTTTAAGCAGTGACAAGTTGAAAAAAATCCATCGTTCATAATCACAAGATGCAACTTCCATGATTTTTTTTTTTTTGAAAAAAGGTTAATATACAAATTTACCTAAGATAACCACTTACAAATGTTGGGTGTCCTGAAATTACTAAAGAAGCAATTTTTTTTTTTCTCAGAAGTGTCAAAAAAAGCAGAGAGGAAATTCGCTATAATGTAAAGTGTAAAAAAATTAACGTTGAGGGCTAATAGTTTTAATTGTAAGAAGCAAATTTGCTACATTTTGATTGTTTCTATTTCGAAAAACGTTCGATATGTTTCGGAGAAAGACCGCACCATAAAAAGGAAATAAAAGAAGATAAGCTCTCAATGACTGGACCATATCAAACCTACAACTTTAGATGCAAAAATGAGTTGTCAAATCCTCACACTCTGTTTTTGAACTTGATTTCTGTAAAAAAGGACGACCCCCTAAAACTTCCTAGATCCATCATCACCACCCGACAATTAGTGTGTCTTATTCTGTTCATTAGTCAGCTCTCTTGTCTGGCCACAAAGAAAGTAACAAGTGGGGGTAAATATTAGAAGTGAATGATTAATGATAATTAAGTAAGCCACTAGTAATAAGAACAAGAGTACTTGCAAAGTCTCAAATGGTCCTCAAAAGTCAATCCTGCTAACTAGAATAACCGGCGTTCTTCATCAATAATGTGGGAAATGATTTTTCTTTGTTCACCAACTTTTCAAGAGATAATAATTATAATGATTGCAGTAAAAATGTAATTTTGACGTACCATGAAGAAGCCAGAACAAGCTTCCATTAGGCATGTAATCTGAGACCAGCAACTTCTCATCCCTGGCAAAATAGTAAGCCCTCAAATGAACAATATTTGGATGTCTCATTCTTCCCAGAATTTCCATGTGTTGTTCAAACTCTTTCTTCCCTCCAATCTGAGCATCCTTCAGCCGCTTGACGGCGACGACGCTGCCGTCGTCCAGAACCGCCTTGTACGCCGTCCCATACCCACCTTTTCCGAGCATTTCAGCCGACGCTCGGAGCAAATCCTCAAGCTCGAACTTCTTCACCCCTTCGAAGAACACCATTCGACCCCTCTCAAAACCCGATTGAACCGGGTAGGGGCTCGATGAGTAAACGATTTTCTCAGTCTCCATTAGCTTCGACCCTTTTCCTCCTTCTTTCATTTTTGCGGCGTAGTTTCGCCAGAAGTAGCAGTACAGAAGAAGCGTGACCACTCCGAGAACCACAATGTCGCCCAGAATTATGGCGATTAGAGCTATGGGGCTTATTTTTGCTGATGAGTTGGGTTTTCTGGGAGGTGTTGCTTCGTTTGAAGGCATTGAGCTCGGTGTGGATGTTATTGTTGGTGTTCGTGGGTTACCTCGCGGCGTTACTGGCGACGCAATGGCTCCTTCAGATCCGGGTTTGCTGCGTTCGGCCACAAAGTTGGCGCATTTCTGAATCGGTGCTCCGCAGAGAGACGGGTTTAGACCGAAACTGGATTCGGGGAAGCCCGACAGTGATTTAGGTATTTCGCCGGAGAGTCGATTCCCGGAGACATTGAAGTCTTGCAGGTTGGGAAGGTTAAGACTGGGAATGTTTCCAGAGAAACGGTTCTCGTCCAGACGGAGAGTGAGAATGTGGGTCATGTGGTTGACCGTGGCGGGAATCTCGCCGGACAAGTTATTGTGAGACAGATCAAGACGGTACAAGCGGAAAAGCGACGTGACAGTCGCCGGGAGGCCACCGGAAAACTCATTGTAAGACAGATACAAAAGTTTAAGGGCGGTGAAATTGGAGAGACTCGGAATGGGGCCGGAGAAGCGGTTTCGCTTCAGGCTCAGGACTCGAAGATGGGTCAGAGAAGTCAAAGGTTCAAAAGAGCCTCGGAGATCGAGGTTTTCGAGAACGAGACGCGAGACTCTGTTATGGAGGCAATAGACGCCGGACCAAGAAGAACAAGGGTCGGTGGTGGAGTTCCAAGACGAGAGTTTGTTGAATGTATCTGAAGCTGTTTTAAACGCCATGAGAGCTTCAAAGTCTGGGTTTTCGGAGCTATGACCAAGAAGAAGAAGACGGAAAAGTATTGAGAAGAAGGTAGCACAGTAAAGGGTTGCCGCCATTGTTGCTACAGAGATGCAGAGACAGGACAGAACGAAGATAGGCTCGTGAAGCGAGAAAATTAGTTAGTTGTAGGAAGGAATAGATTTTGTTTTTTAGGAACGAGAAAAAGACTAGATCCCTATACCACTACTCTACTAGGGTTAATTGTGTAATTAAACTGAAGGTATAGGAGTTTAAGGGTAATAAATTAAATGCCAGACAAATGTTAAATTTTACTCTTCAGAAAAAAATTCGATAAATTTCAAATTAAAAATTTTTCAACTTATCATACTTTTTTTTAAAAGATAGATCTTGAAAAAGTACAACAATTCATTTAAAATAAACATAAAATAAATAGGGGGACGTGTCAAGTTTATTTTATCTTTTTAAAGTCAATTCGTTAAATAAACATAAAAATAAACAGCACGAAGAGTAAACGCTGCGTTGTAATATCATTTTTTTTTGTCTAGAAACTATTCTGCATTAAAACCTAGGTTTTGACATAAGTTTACGAAACATTTTTATTTTTTCCCAGAAGCTATTTTACATCAAAACCTAGATTTTGGATCTCAAAACATAAGTTTTGTCAAAAACTATATTTTTTCAGCCTTTTTTGTCTCCTTTACCATCATCAATATTTTTTCAGTATCAGTCAGTATCCTTAAGATATTTTTATAGTATCTTTCAGTATTTTGAAATATTTTTTCAATATTAGTCATTACCCTGAAATATTTTTTCAATATCCTAATTTTTTTTCAAGATTAGGAAATATTTTTTTTAGTATCTTTTTAGTATCTGTTAGTACCATTAAATATTTTTTCAAGATTTTCACTACTCTGAAATATTTTTCCAAGACCTTAAAATAAAATTTTAAGACCATGAGAAATATTTTTTTAGTACCAGTTAGTATTAAGTATCTTTTTAGTACTCGCTAGTACTCTGAAATATTTTTTCAAGATCATCCATTACCCTGAAACATCTTTTTAATATCCTAAAATAAATTTTTAAGATCATGAAATATTTCAAGGTACTAACTTGTACTTAAAAAATGCTTCATGATCTTAAAAATTTATTTTATGACATTAAAAAGATGTTTCAGAGTAATGACTGATTTTAAAAAAAATATTTCAGGCTACTGATGGGTACTAAAAAGATATTTAAGGATACTAAAAAAAATACTTCACGATTTTAAAAATTTATTTTATGATATTAAAAAAGTATTTAAGGGTAATGACTGATCTTGAAAAAATATTTATGATAGTAAAAGGTATTAAAAAATATCTTAAGGATACTGAATGGTACTGAAAAAATACTGATGATAGTAGAGGAGAGAGAAAAAGCTAAAAAAAATAACTTTTAACAAACCTAGGTTTTGGATCCCAAAACCTAGGTTTTGATGCATAACAGTTTTTGGAAAAAAATAAGGTTGTTTGGTAAACTTATAACAAAACCTAGATTTTGATACATAATAACTTTTGAAGAATATAGGCTGTTTGGCAAACTTACAAACCTAGGTTTTGGAGACAAAATATAGGTTTTATACTAAGTCTGTCAAACACCCCTCTTTTTTTAAAAAAGCTATTTTGCATCAAAACCTAGGTTTTGATGGTGGCAAAAATGACTTTTTTTCAAACAGAAACATGCTTGGTTTAACAGTTGAAAAGTTGGTTAAGATGAAAAATGACTAAAAAAGATATAAGTCTTATTGACAAAAAAGGAATGTATTTATTATTTAAAAATATATTCATATTTATATTTACTTATATTAATTCAATATAAAGAATTTACATTGAAAAAATTAAATTTTGGAGATGTAATCCCAAATTGTGTTTTTGGAAGAAGGGGAAAGAATAAATATATAAAAATATGGGATTAATGTTTTTGCTTTTGCTACAGAAAAATTTTTCCTCCACACTCACATAAGAGTGAGTGGGTCCCATTATAAACACATGAGAGAGAAAACATTAGTAGGACCCACTCACTCTTATATAAGTGTAACAGAAAAAAGTTTTCTACAGCAAAAATAAAAACATTAATCCCTAAAAATATAAAAATTGTCAAAAAAGAAGAAAAGAAAAGAATTCTTTTAAAAAAACAATTTGGTGGCGGGCCCACGCCAAAAAACTTAGAGTTTTTTCCTAACAGCTATCCTATGGAGCATGTGGCAACAGGAACACTTTTTTTTTTTCAAAAGTCCAATAGGATAAAAGCCAAACCAAACACCTCCATTATGTTTTTTCTCTACTAAGCATTACAATGGCTTTTTTTTGGATGAAAAGTTGTCCCATTATGGACTCCAAACAGACCCTAAATTACCCCATCCTAACATCCAGTCTTTTAAAGTAAGCTCTACTAGTTTATATACAATGTATATTATCAACTTTTTTTTATATAAGATGAGTTGTAAATAACTTATCAAATCTTATTATTACTTTATCAATTCTTGATAATGAACTTTATTTTTAGGAGTTTGCAATTTCAAATTTTTTTCAGTCATTTTCCCAAGAATATATTACTTATGATCCTAAATATAAGACCTAGTTATTTTTTTTAAGGAGATCAAGGAAACTAAAATAAATTACTTAATTTTATCATATATTAGGCATGGTTAAATTATATATAACTATATAAATCATTTTATAAAAATTACCTACTTTAATATTTTACAATTTTAAAATTCTTTCTCTCTCAATTCTCCCATTATTTTAATAACATGTTTGGTACCATCATTGATAGCTCAATTATATTTTTGGAACTTTTTGGTATTTTAATATGTTTGGTAAGGAATTTATCTCAAGAGTGCTTTTCAGCCAAAAATAACTTATCTCATAAGCTCATTTTCATAACTTTTGAAAAAACTCCTTATCAAAAAGCAACATGTTGCATATGGTCCACAGCTGTAATGACACTTTCCCTCACTCCTTACGGATCTTGCCTTCTTAAGGCTTGGATGGAAGAAAGGAGGACTTGAGAGTCCGACGAAAGCGAAAGGGGAGTTATCACGCTGCGAAAGAGGGGCTCTGATCCTCATCACCTTGATCGGCCTTCCTTCTCTGATCATCACCCACTTTTACTCAATTTCAAACACCACCACCACCGGTAAGTCTTCAAGGAGAGGAGAGTTTTGAGCGCTACGGACACAAAGAGAGATCATCGTTTGAACTTGCAACCTGTTAATGCCAACATTTCACCAAAGGGGGGAATTGGGTGATATTTAAAATTTTAAATCAAAGATGATAATCAATTAAAATCAAAGAGAAAGAGTTAGAGAAATATTACCGAAGTGTGCACAGTTGTTTATACTAGTTTGTCTTTAATTTCATAACCTATGTCCAGTTCCCAAAGTAGCTCAGAGATTTTCACTATCGTTCCAAGATTACAAAGGCTCTTGATACCTTAGTACAAAATAATCCTCACCAGAACTCTCTCCCCTTACTAGTTGTAATCTAACACCCATACTCAAGGTCCCACTAACTTAAGATTTTATAGAGTTTGAATTGATTGTAAAACTCTCTTACAAAGTAGATATAGAAACATTTATGATCAATGAATATCTGAAGATATTTCACAAAGAATTTATGAGCAATAAATGAGTAGTAAATAATCATATGCTTGGTTGGTTGCTATATATTGAATGCTCAGGTATTTATAGTTGAACACCATTAATGACCGTTGTGAAGATTCAAGCTTTTCGTTGTGAGTGCTTAAACTATCCGTTAGAGTGATCAAGCATTCCATTATAGACAAAACGGAGTTGTTGAAAGAAATTGAGTTTTGGTCGCTTTCTCTTCTCTACAATAAATCTTCACACGACATCCTATTTTGGGATTGCTCAAGGTTGGTTCGCTTTCTTCTTCGCCACAATTGACACTTTAGATGATATTCATTTGACCTGCTTTGAGATTGTTTCCGTGTACTTTGTTTTCTGTCATTGCATTTAATGCTCGAACATAGAAACTTGCTTTTGATATTTTAAACGTAATCCATTAATTTAACCATCTGAAACTAAAACAAATAAGTTTAATAGCATTGAGAAGTAGTAGGAGTAGTAATTGAGTGTAAATATATGTTAATAAGTGAATTTGAAATCTCAGAGACAATGGTTCAATGCAGTAAGAATAGACACTCGAGGGTTGTTCCGGATACACTCAAGTTCTTTACTCGAGTGGACTTGTTAACACACTCGAGTCCTGATGAATTCTGTCTCTGGTTGAAGACTATTGAAAAATAAGATACTTGAATGTTTTGAAACACACACTTGAGTGCTACATAAAAAGAGTGTCATAGAGGTACACTTGAGTGTTGCTGAGATTCACTCGAGTATGTCTTATAAAAAGAGATGACACTCTTGATTCATCAGTGAGTATATTGCATTGAATTTGTAAGTGTTTACCTTTCACTCAAGTGTCAGTGTTCACACTAAAGTGTCGAACATAGTACTTCTATGAATGAAGCGAGTGTCATGCAAAATCTTTGCAATTATTAGCCGGAACTTGAGAGTTCACTTACGCACTCGAGTGTCTATCACAATACATCCAGAAATGAAGCGAGTGTCATGCAAAAAGTCTTGTGAGCAAGGTTGTAAAAACATAGTTTTTACGTAAAAACGGAAGGGAAATGAAAAATCATAAAACGTAAAATCGTAATACAAAACGTAGTTTTTACCTGTATATATAAATGAAAAAATTTAAGAAAAGTAAGGCGCCTGTCATCATCAATACACATACTGATCAATGCAATATCAATCAAAATATCCAACATTGTCATCAAATATCATTCAAATAAAGACACTTGTCATTATTCATAGTTCCATACATATACTAATCAATACATTTCCAGTTATAAATACAGATTGAGAATTTTTGTTGTAAATATAACATTTTTCAGTTGTTAATATAACATTTCTAATTATAAATACAGATTGAGAATTTTTTAATTAATTATAAAAAAGTCCCAAGGGACTTTTTTGTAATGGGATTTTGGTGGGGGACTTTTTTGTAATTAATTCTGGTCCTTTAGGCTCAAATGTAATTTTCCCTTCAAAATATCCAACATTGGGCCTGACTTCCGTTTTTTCCAAAAAAAACCCACCTTTTACGCTTTTACGTTTTATGGATGCGCTTTTTATGTTTTTACCCCTTATGTGTTTTTTTCCCAAACGAAACTCGTTTTGCTTAATTTAAAACATAAAAACGCGTTTTTAACGTTTTAAAACGTGTTTTTAATAACCTTGCTTGTGAGTGTTAACCAGCACTCGAGTGTTTACTTATGTACACGAGTGCTCTGAGCTTTTTACTCAAGTGTTGATCCCAACACTCGAGTGATCATCTCATATCACTTTGCAAGTTTTCCTGATTCAAGTTTTAGATCAAACAAATGTTTTTCACTCGAGTGTCTTGCAACATACACTTAAAGACTTGAATCAACAAGTCCTCTTTATTTTCCAAATTTGTTATCATCAAAACATAAACTGAGAATTAACTCGACCTTCATCTTCCCACTAACACCACACCTCACCTTCACTATCACCAACCATATTGAAATCTCGAACAAAAGCACGCCATTTCCGGTCTCTTCCTCCCTCCGTTCAACCCCATCACTTTCAGTTTCGGAGATGAGAGTTTCACAGTAGACGGAGGGGCCAAAACCTTCTTCCTTCCTTTGGATCTCCACCTTCGCCAGAGTTGATATACACCAAAAAGGAGAAAACTAGAAGCTTAGATCGCTAGTGACTTCCATTTTTGTTTTTTTGTTTTGTCGACCTTCTTCTTTCTTTTAAGCTTCTATGATGACCTTGAAGAGCTTGGAATCTTTCCAAAGTATGGTTTCATCCTTCCTTTGATCTTTCCAGCTAGCTACTGCAATTTTAGGCAAATTTTTCTAGTTTCCGTGGACTCTTTGAATTTTCCGGCAGAGTTTCCCAGATTCCGGCGAGCTCTTCTTTATCTACTTCCAGATTCAGTCATTCTCATGGATTCTCAATCTTTTGATCAAGTTGTTGTGATTGTTGCAATTATGAGTGGTTGATTTGCTCAAATCTTGGTGTAGAAAAAGTGGCTAGAGTTTTAATATGCTAAAAAGGTAAGTTCATTATTTTTCGTTACCTCAATTCATGGAAGCTAAAAATGAGAATATATGTCATGTATATAATATTAGTGTAGATGAAGAGCCTTTTCTCGACAAATTATCATCTTCAACCTAAATGAATCATATTCATGACATAATTAGAGATCAAGTTGTGCGAGACATGTTATCCAGTTAGCTATGTAATATTATTTGATCATATTATATATTTTAGCATTGCAAAATTTTCCAACTTAACATTTTTCACTTTTTGTAATTTTGATTTTAACTTTTCTCTTATAATTATCTCAAAAGCCACTGATGCTATCATCATTTCATACAAGTTTCAGTTTCACAAAAACTACTTATGCTATCATTAATCCAAACATAAATTATATTACACAATTTGACTTTTACTCAAACTTACTTTTACATAAGTCATATAACAAATAAGTCATTTTTCTCATCGCTATCTAAACATAAACTTAAAACTAAGAGGGGTAATCGTTATGGGAGCAAACCTGTTGCTTGAGACAGGACCATACCATCATTCTAAGAACAACTCGTTGGCAAAAATGGTAAACTCCCTCTCTCTTGACTTCTCACTCATTTTTATATTCCTTTCCTCAATCTAAAATGAAACTTTATAGATTTAAATATAATACTATTAAACTAAAGATTTATAACAATAAATAAATTGACAGCAAAATAATAATAAGGGTTAAGGTGCAAAATTGTTAACGAACTATTGGCTCAGGAGCAATTTCGCCAATAAACTCTCTAGTGAACCAAAATTGCCAACAAACTGTTAAAATAGGAGCAATTTCGCCAACGCCGTTAATTGAGCTTGACGCCGTTAATATGCCTTCATGCAACAATTACAGAATAGGATCCAGATGTTTATGAAACTACATTTAAGCCCCAAAAAATTTTAAAATTTTTATTTTAGTCCCTTCACGTACTTTATATAGAGGGACTAAAGTGAAAATTATAAACAAATTTTGGGGCAGCAAGATAATTTTCTAAAATTTTGGGTTCTTTTCTATAATTTTTGCGGGGTCATCCCTACCCCTCAAAACCCCCCGTTGGTTACAAGCCTTTTTTCCGGCTTTAGCTTGGCCTGTGGCCTATTAAGGAGGCCTGTAATTTTAAAAATTTTGTAAGCATCCTAACAAACCACAAGTCTCACATCAAAATAAGCCTACTTCAAACAGGGTGAAAACAGACCTACTTTAAACAAGCCGAAAACAGACCTACATCTAACAGCCTGTTTGAAGTAGGTCTATTTTTGGCCTGTTTAAAGTAGGTCTGTTTTCACCCTGTTTGAAGTAGGCTTGTTTTGAGGTGAAACTTGTGGTTTGTTAGGTTGATTACAAAATTTTTAAAATTACAAGTCTCTTTAATAGGCCACAGGCTAGGTCAAGCTAAGGTTAAAAAAAGGCCTGTAACCAGGGGCGGATTTTGGAGGTAGGGATGGCCCCACAAAAAGTACATAAAAAACCCCAAAATTTTAGAAAATTATCTTTCGACCATAAAAGTTTTATAATTTTCACTTTAGTCCCTCCATATAAAGTACGTGGAGGGACTAAAATAAAAAATTTTAAATTTTTTGGGCTTAAATATAGTTTCATAAATATTTGGGTCCTATTCTGTAATTTTTGCATGAAGGCAGATTAACGGTGGCGAAATTGCTCCCGATCCAAAAGTTTGTTGGTAATTTTGGTCCATTAGAAAGTTTATTGGCCAAATTGCTCCTGAATCAATAGTTCGTTGGCAATTTTACACCTTAACCCTAATAATAATAATAAGTTGTTTTATTTAATAAAACTTACTCTCATTTTTCTCTTACAATCTTTAACATAAAATATATTTGTCTAATTTGAGTAGATTAAATAAGTTTGTTAAACTGATTAATACGACATGTTCTCCCCTCAACTCTAAATGTTAGTTTGAACTCGTGAGCATGTGGCGAGGAAATTGTTCCTCTAAACCAACGAATAAGCCACTTAAACATTGATATGACATATATTTTTTAAGACATCCTAGTCATCTTCTTTAATTTTTTATTTCTTATCCTCCTTAAATTATTAAGAAAGTATCAATAAAGTAAATTAGAAAAAGATTGATAAATATGAAATATATATCTTATACTATTTAAAACCAAAATCAAATCACTAAACATATTTTATATTAATAACAAGAGGGAAGATGGAGAAGTATTTTTCCTTTTTGGGAAAGGTGGGTGACTGAAGTTAAGGAATTGAGAGAGAGCAACATGCATATACAAATGAGACAATCAATGAGGATGGCTCAATCTTTTTAAATTTAAATTTTTTATATTGATATGTATTAAAAAGGGAAAATAACACTTAAATACCATTTGAACTTCCTAAACCTAGAGAAGCCCATTGAATTTGTGAAAAGACAGAGTAGAGAAAAGGGGAAATCAGGGATATGGAAATTCTAGAGAAAAGTCTAAACTGCCCTTCGCACTTTGTGCTTCTTGTAATTCTTCCTCATCCTCTCTCTCCTTCATTCGATTTTCCTGTAATTCCATGGGCGCTGTGTCGCCATAGAGATAAAGCCCACCCAACTGCTGTCACCGCCACCTTCCTTGTTGTCGCTATCAAAAGCCAGATCGGCCTCCATAGAAGATTCTGAACAAGCTCAACATTCCGATGTGACAAAATCAAGAAAGTATCTAATTTGGCGAAATCAGGTTCTTCAGTTTAATGGTGGCAACCACATTGAGATCGGTGCAAACACAAAGCTAATGGAGGTGGAGCTTTGCTTTGATTTTGGGTTGTACATTTGAGTTTCACAAAAATCCCAAAGTTCTGGTTTGATTTTCTGAAATTTTAATCATTTGGGATGTGGTGGTTGTTAGGGCGGGACTCCATTATTGGAAGAAAAATGAAAGAGAGATGAAGAAAAAGGTGAACATTTCACAAAAGTCATAATAAAATTAACAAGTTTATCAATAGGTTTAACAAGTTTTGTAATGGGTTTAACAAGTTCATTTGTCAGGTCCTGACGAATGAACTTGTTAAACCCATTACAAAACTGGTTAAATCTATTGATGAACTTGTTAATCCCATCACATTTTTTGTTAAATCCCATATTTATTGTTCACATTCTTTTTTCTTAAAACTCAGATGTTGTTCATTTCAAATTTTAGGTGGTATTTTCTTTTTCTTTTCTTAATTTTTTTGTGTGAAGACAATAAATCAAATCAAATCGATTTAAACCTTCACTATTACAAAATGTAAATTTAATGACACTAATTAACGTCCATTTTTTTATAAAATATAAGTTAAAAAGAAGGCGATGCCATTTTTAAAATTTTATTTTAATTTTCAATGATTGTTTTTTAAAAAACAATCTCCCCTTTAGTTAAGATGATTTTCCGATGATTTACTTTTTAAAAGAAATAGTCGTCAAAAATTAAATAAAAAAAGAAAAAAAAGTTAAGACAGCTGGTTTAAAAAACCATTTTTTAGACTTGTCAAAAATAAAAAATAAAAAGTTAAGATGACTAGTTTTAAAAACTAGTCCGAAAAAAGAAAGATGACTAGTTTTAAAAACTAGACTTCAAATCCCAACCATACTGGCCACACTGCAACTTTAACGAGTCACTAAAAAGAGAACTTCTTTCTAAAAAACACTTTGGATGCGCACAAGGCTTACGCAGAAGAAACTGGCAATAAATATAGCCAACTGCTATCAGGATTGGATTTGAGGAGCTATGTAGTAAGCACGGATAGCAGGGCAAAGAAGTAAGGACCATCAAATTAAAATTACAATAGATTCTTTTCCTGTCCATCTGGAGTGAGATGGATAAGGGGATCTAGGAATTTTTCACAATACTCTGATTCTTCAGTGTCTTCATTACATAAGTGTGAAGAGCATTTTCAATTTGTCTCTAAAATTTCTATATCCTTGATTGCCCGCTATCTCTTCTTTATCCTTTCATAAGTTTAATGAGCTTCTCAAGATTTAAGAAATTCAGATGGTATTTAATTGTTATTTTCCCTTTTAAAAATGGGAGAAAGATGGAAAAAAAATTGAATTTGTAAAATTTTAAATCAGGAATTTCATAAAAAAATAAACTATAAATTGCTTATCAAGTTTTGTCATTCTCTTATCAACTCTTGATAACAGACTTGATTTGAGATTTGACAATTTTAAAGTTCTTTTTTTATCTTTTTCTGTTTAAAAATTGTAGTAATATAAGAATAAGTTTTTCTGGTTAAATTAAAAAAGGCTCACGTCCCATTTATAAGTTTTTTTAAAAAATATTTTTGTATCAAAAAGAAAATTTTAAACTATTTATGCGGTCTGAGTACTAAAAATATTTCTTACTTTCGTACTTCAACGTTAAATAAAGATAGGGTTAAAGTTCATTTTTATTTTGGAAGTTGTCAAAACTCAATTTTGCTCCAAAAGGTTATATATATATATATATATATATATATATATATATATATATATATATAGTAATGATGCTCCACAAGCCCTCAAATTGTAACAATTTTGTCCCAACCGTTATTTAGGTTAAGTTTAATTGTTTATTTACCAAACTACGGAGTTGATAGATCTACATGTCAACTACATCATTTTTTAAGGAACAAATATGCCCTAAAGGTTTTCACACATGAGAAATGTTGCCCTTGAAATTTTTTAGGTTCAATTTTTCTTTAGAAGTTTTCAAATTTTAGCAAAATTGCCCTGACCATTATGAAGGTTAAATTTGACCGTTAATTGACTAAATATACTAAACTCATAGGGTGGACAACATTGAAAAACAAGCGTAGATGAAGGAGCTTGCATTCGCTTGAGAGTAATGAAGAAAAAGATTAAATTATTGAATTCAAAACACACTAAGCATGATTACCGTGAACAAAGCACTACTAGTAATGTTATGTCATACTACCTCAATGAGGTCAAGATAAATAGATACCTTTCTTATTTTCTCTTAATTGTACAAGATGCTTTCATCTCTTTAATTTTCTCCAATCATTCATATATGTGCATTTTTTTAAAAAGTTCCTATTTATAAATCTAACTTAGTAAAAGGGTTAAGGTGCAAAAATACATATAACTTTTTCTCTCATGAGCGCTCAGCACCATAACCTTTTTTTGGGTACAAAAATACACAGGACGTTAAGTTTTGGGAACAAAAATACCACGGGCCGTTAGTCGGCCAAATGTTGACCGTTACGTCTAACGAAATGAACAGTAACGCGGGTGACATTACCATTTTGCCCCTAGTTTTAAATTTTTTTTAACACTAAAATAAACCCTCTCTGCCGGTGGGCCCACCACCGGCAGCCACCGTCGGCAACCGGCGGCCACCTCCGATGACCTCCTCCAGTGGCTCTTTTTTTTAAAAAAACTAAAAACTAAAATAACCCCTTTCTCACCGGTGGGCCTCACCACCGGCGACCAACGACCACCTCATCTGGCGGCTTTTTTTTAAAAAATAATTTTTTTAGAAAAACAAAAAACTTCACGGCAGCAGCAGCGTATTTTAGTTTTTTTATTATTTTTTTTAAAAAAGGCACTGGAGGTGGTCGCTGGGCACCAGCGGTGGGGAGGGCGACCGCCGATGGTGGTGTGGCTGGTGGTGGGGCCTATCAGCGGGGGAGGGGTTATTTTAGTTTAAAAAAAAACCGCCGGAGGTGGCTAACGGTGGTGGGACCCATCGGTGACGGAGGGGTTATTTTAGTTTTTGGTTTTTTTTTAAAAAAAATTATTTTTAAAAAAAGCCACCGAAGGAGGTCGCCGGAGGTGGTCGCTGGGGGTGGGGAGGGTGGCAGCTGGCAGTGGTGTGGCTGGTGGTGGGGCCCACCGACAGGGAAAGTTTATTTTAGTGTTTTTTTTAAAATAAAAATTAAAACTATGGGCAAAATGATAATTTCACCTGTGTTATTGTTCATTCTGTCAGACTTAACGGCCAACGTTTAGTCAATTAACGGCCCATGGTATTTTTTCTCCCAAAACGTCACGTCTTGTGTATTTTTGCACAAAAAAAAGGTTATAGTGCTGAGCGCTCTTGAAAGAAAAGGTTGTGTGCATTTTTGCATCTTAACCCTTAGAAAAAAATGAAGTGGATGACACATAGACTTGCCAAATAAGTGTATTTGACCAACAACAGTTAAACTTAACTTTGATAACAATTGAGATATAATTGCTTTGCTTTGAAAACTTTCAAGACAACATAGTTTTTAAATGAAAACTTCTAGAGCAACTTTGCACCTAAACCCAAAACAAAATTGACGTGGATGACATGTGGATTGTCAACTCAGCATATTTGATAAATTAACAGTTAAATTTAACCTAAATAAGGGTGAGGGAAAAATTGCTACTATTTGAAAACTTTTGGGATGACATTTTATATAAAAGAACTTCCAGACCAAAATTGAATTTTTTTGACAATTTGTAAGGCAAAAATGTATCTTAACCCAAAAAAAATGTAATAAATAATCAACATTATATCTTATATAAAAAATCCTACTCCAAGTACGTTGTAAATAGAATTGGAGGGAGAACTTTGTATAAAGAAAAAAAAAATTGAAGGGAGCAGGTAATTTCGCATGGGATAAGATTTACATCTCATTATTACATTAATTTATCCTTTTCTAAGCCAAATTTAAATTAAATTTCTTATATCCATCATTCCATTGTGTCAATTTCTCCCTTGACACATAGTCACTTGTCTTTTTTTTATGTAGGCATATTCCTTCTTTTCTTGTCTCATGACCATAGTATTTTGTCTTTTTAGGTAATTTTAATTCCCTTTAAAGTGGATTATTATTTTTGCTATGACATTGCTTCGGTTAATAAAATATAGTTAGAAAAAGGGTTAAATAACAAATATGCCCAGAAAATAAACGCTTAGGAGCAATGTTGCTTTGTAAGTTGTTTCAAGTTTAGTGTTATCCTAGAAGTTTTAAAATGTAGCAATGTTGCATTTTTTTTATTAAAAAATTGACAATCAATATAAATTTTTTAACAGTCAAAGTTAGTTTCTTAACGATATTAGGTCACATTGCTACCTTATAAAAATTTTGGGGTAACATTGAACCTGAAAAGAAATTCTAAGGTGACGTTACTCTTAATGTATATTTTTAAAGTGAATTTGCTACTCAATTCTAGAAAAAATAACACTTATACCTAACATATTTTTTCAGCAATTTCTAATAAACACTATGAAAATTTTCAGTTTGTTCCCATGATAGCAAGCCTATTTCAGTCAAATAACTCTGAAAAAATAAAATAAGGGTATAATTATTTTTTACCCATAAAATTTAATTTCATTTTTATAAAAAAAAATACAATTACATTTGAGAATTATTTAGGGTCAAAAGAAAATTGAGGTTTGACTGAAGTTTTCCCAATACTATATATTTTAAACTGTAATTACTCTTCTTTTAAAGTCCTAAAGAGTCATTTTCCATGACAATTATGAGGAATGATATCTTTTACACGGAATGACATTAGTTTGGAAGATATGAAAGAACCACATCAATCAATCAATTGTGGGAATATTATATATTTTCAAAGTAAAAGTTGGCCAAAGCGACAAATACATTCTTTTCCTGCTTTATGTAAACTTAGCAAAAAGGAAACCTTTCATAATCTTTGTCGTAATTATATTTTACCTTCGGTCTTTCTAACTGTGTAACCTTTATTTTCTTAATATCATTTTGCTTTTTACCCCCCCCCCAAAAAAAAAACTAGTCATATCCTCTTCTAATTAAAACAAAAATACAAGTTAGGTAACTAATTTAATTTATAGAAATTAAAAAAATCATTTGTTTGTAAAATATATGTATTAGTTGATTTAAAATACATATTTAATTATTTGTATTGAAAACTACCTCTTTAATAGAAACCTTCTCAACATTTCTAATTTATATGTACTGTTTAGGAAAAGAATTATAAATTTAAGTGGCTGAGTAAATTAAGATAGTCAATTTAAGATAAATTGGAACCAGATTCCCTGCTCGTCCTCTGCTCGTCCAAAGGACGAGCAGGGAGCGCTCGTTCCAAGTAGATCTGGACAGTCTAGATCTTTCCATGAGATTTGGACCGTTCATTTTTTTTATTTTTATAAGATTTTTCAAAATTTTTTTTTAAGTATTAGTCAGTATTCTAAAATAATTTTTTAAATACCAATGAGTATCTTAAAATAATTTTTTAAGATTCTAAAAATTATTTTTAAGAATATAAAATATTTTTCAGTGTCAGTTAGTATCCTGAAGCATGTTTTTAGTCTTAATCAGTACCCTGAAATATCTTTTTATTCTCAGTCAGTCCCCCGGAAAATTTTATTAAGATGATAAAATTTTCCGGGGGACTGATTGAGACTAAAAAGATACTTCAGGGTACTGACTGGTACTGTTTAAAAAAAATTTAGGGTATTGACTGCTGCTGAAAAATACTTTATAATCTTAAAAAATTATTTGAAGATCTTGAAAAAATATTTCAAACTACTGATTGCTACTAAAAAGATATTTCAGAATACTTATTGGTACTGAAAAAAAAACCTAAAAAAATTTTTTTACAAAAAACTTATAAAAATAAAAAAATGGACGGTCCAAATCTCATGGGGAGATCTGGACCATCCAGATTTCCGAGCACTCGTCCCAAGGCCTGCTCGTCCAAAGGACGAGCAGGGAATCTGGTTCCAAGATAAATTACCCTTTGCCTTTTAGTTGAAGAGGATCTTTTAGTCTTTCATCCCTTTTCTTAAGCAAAAGAAATTGCGCATTACTCAAAGTAGTAAAGAAACATCCAACTAACCGATTTTGAATATAGGCCCTTCAATTTTTAATATAGGAGTTATATAATTAATTTAAGAGCATTAAAAGTTATTTAAATTAGTTATTTGCAACAATTGTGTGCTAGCTTATCTAAGTTATCATATTTAATCATGTGCATTGTAATCGATAGCGCCAAAATAAATACATTGTCTAACTCTTGCTTATATATATATGACATGAGATAGTAATATTTATATTTTTTTAAAGTCAAATTACATCATCTTCAAACTTATTCATAGATATTTTCAGGGATTAAAATTATTATATAATTTTATGAGAATTATTTCTGATTTTTTTTTCTTAAAAAAAAAACTTAGGAAGTTTTAAGAAAATTATTACAGTATTATTCAGAATAATATATTTTAAAACCTCATAATTTTCTAAGATTTTATAACTTCAATCTTTAAGGTCCTACTCCTTACACATAATTTTCTCTATTTTTGAAGCTTGCAATGCTTTGGAGCCAAATTTCTAGCTTGCAACACATGTAATTGCAGAAAGAGACAAGGTTTCTACTTTTTCTTTACTCAATCTTATGTCTTTTACTCTTTAGACAATTTTGATTATTCCTTACCCTCTAAAGAGGACAAACTCATTTCTCAGAAATAACAGAAAATAGAGCTTCAAGTTCACAGAAAAGTTCCTCTTCATCTGTCAATTCAGAAAAGCAAATGTTGAAATCTTTTATGCTTGATGATACATACAAAGAAAGAGAAAATGCAGAGATGCTTATAATTATACAAAACCTCACTCCAATTTAGAGTTAAAAGCACTGAAAAATCGAATTGCATATTACTGTTTTCAAAAGGAAAACACTATAAAAACTTGAAACAGATACATCACAGACCATAATTAACAAGAAGAAATCCTACAACTGCATAATCTCACATGTTTGAGATTTGGAATGAACAGGAGATGTTGAAGAAGAAAAGAAAAAAGGCTTAGGAGGTACTTGCAAAGATTCCATGCTTCCTTCCAACATTTCCACTACTTTACTCATTTCTGGTCTCATTGAAGGGTCAGTTTGTACGCACCAGAAGCTCACCATTGTCATTTTTCTTATCATTTCTTTATCAGCATCATTCTTAATGCAGCCCAGTTCTAGTTCTTGATTCAGCTCTAGGCGCTTATAAATCCATTGTGGAACATATGTTTCACTGGAACGATCAATTTCAACATTCTTGTTCCTTCTTCCTCCAACCATTTCTAGAACCACCATTCCATAACTGAAGACATCTGATTTGTGAGACACGTCGCCAAAGTTCCTTGAAAACACTTCAGGAGAAATGTATCCTGCAGTACCCCTTGCTTCCAAAATGGACACAATCCGATCTTTTATTGGCATTACTTTAGCCAGTCCAAAATCCGAAATTTTTGGGAAAAACTTGTTATCGAGTAGGATGTTATGAGGTTTTATGTCAAGGTGCAGAATTTTGGTTTTGTTGCAGCCCCTATGTAAGTACTCTAATCCTCTTGCAACACCAACTGCAATACTAAACAGAGTTTGACAGTCCAATTGGCGTTCATATATGAATTTTTCGAGAGATCCATTAGGCATAAACTCATAAACTAGAGCTCTTTTGGTACCTTGGAAACAATAGCCTAGAAGGCCAACAATGTTAACATGAGATGTCCTGCTGATACTTGCAACTTCATTAATGAATTCCTCGTCAGTACATTTTAGTTGACTTAGCACTTTCACTGCAACAAGACGCTTGGTATTATCTGGTAGCTTCCCTTTATATACAGTTCCATACCCTCCTTTGCCTAATTTGATTTTGAAACAGTCTGTGATTTTCTTTATCTCAGAGTAACTGTACTGTCTAGAAGAGATTGGTCCATGTTGCTTCAGAGAGGCTTCAGTTATTTGATGAGTTTGAAGTTTTTTCCTCCAAGAGAGACTTGATGAAGCAATAGAAAGAAGCTTTCTTCTATAGCAAAAGGCCAGGAACAATAATAGCACAGCAAGACCCATAGAAGAAGCTACTACAATAATTAAAAAAGAAAAATCAGAAACAGTATATACGCAAAGGCTATGCAATCATATTAATAATCACTAATTTAACTTTCAGTGAAAGTGATGGCCTTTTTTATCTTTCTTTTCATCATTGCATGAAGAACAAAAGCAGAGAAAAGTGTGTGTGAATAATCCAAGCCTCAACAATAAGCTTGGCCTTCAGTATTATATTTATATTAAAGTATAATTACAACAGAATAAATAATAGCTAGACATGTAGAGAGGGAAGAATACTACATTAGCACTATACAGAGTACACGCCTACCTCTCGAACCAAATACTGACATGCTATGACTAATTACGTGATGATCTTTGATCAAATTTTTGTTTTGATCACAGTTTCAAATCGTTAGTTTTGGTTTCTATATTTTTATAAAGATTTAGTGTGAGCCTAATAGTTGGTTTTTATTTTCAACGAGTTTTAGTTTTGATCTCTAAATCAAATCCTTATGAAACTATTACGACAAAAACCAATGATTTGAAACAATAGAAATTAAAATCAAAATTTAATCAAACTATCAGGACCAACAATTATATAAAAGTTTTGTACCTGTTGTTGCAATGAGCATGGTTTTTTCACTTTTCTCTGCAGAGGAGAAAACAAATTAAATAGAATACAAATCTTTAAAACTGAGTTACAAGAGTCATGCAGACACAAGTACCTTTGTCACAATAGAAGTTCCTATTGCTGTCTAGTCGACATTGGCCACCTATGTTGTTGTAACACTTGACACAAGCATCAGATAATTGTACTTCAATAGCCATTTGAGCAGTTAAGAATGAGAAAAGGTCTTTGGTATGAGTCTGGTGTTTACTTGGGAGCAGAAGAACAGAGCAACCTGAAAAAGTTTTTTGGTAATAATGATCAAGAAGAGGAAGCTTGTGCAAGTGGTAATGATAGATATTATAGTTATGGCAGGTATAGTTATAAACATTTGCAGGAGGGCTGATTTTGAATCTGTGATCACATCTGACCAAGGTTATGTTGTGTTTGATATGAAAGGAAACCAAAGGAGATGCATGAGGAAGAGTTATATTCTTGTTGAAAACTTGACAAGTTTTGGATTTCAACCTCTCTCGAAGATGTGTATCAGTAACAATAACAGAAAGAGAGTTATTCTGCTGAATGATGCTTGTGAGCTTTAATGGCCTTCCATTTTTCTCTAGCTGAATCGTTTTATTCAAAGATGGAGGATCATCACAACCATGTATCACCATTAAGCCACAATCCTGTCTTTCTGCTTTGGTGAAAGGGAAGTGGATCTTCCCAAGTTCTCCACAGTCAAATGATTGAGGACACTTTTCATGGTTTCCATTTCCAAGTCCAGCTAGAAATAGCAGTAACAGTTCAGAAAACAAGAGGAAGCGAGACATGTAAAGTGGAATCATCCCAATTTGGTGTGCTTTTTCATCAGAAGTATAGCACCTATTTGAACTGGTTGACCTGAAAGAAGAAGCAAGATGTGAGTGGAAACGAGAAAAGTTAAGATAAGAGTAGAGGATATAATGATGCAAAAAGTAGAAATGATACCAAAATATGTGTGAATGCAAAGAAACCATGAGGAGCTTTTGCTTATATAGTTGAGTCCAAGATTGATGTGTTGGCTTGGAAAAGGGTTGCAAATACAGGGGAAACATGGAGGAAGGAGCCGGATCGTGGAATTCTAATTCCATGCTACATGCACAGTCAACGTGACTTGCAAAATACTTTCGAGGATGAAAGTGAAGATTTTTAAGCTTGAGAGTCAATGTTTGTTTGTGCTGTTTCTCGAAATTAATAATAATGCTTTATGATTTGTTTATCACTTTTTAATTTTGAATGAAGTTAATTTCAGATTTAAGAATCAAATATTCAGTTGGGAATCCTCCAATTTTTATGTTAACTTTTACCGATAATGTTGCTCCATGAGTTAAAATTCAAGAACTACATGAACCAATTATTAATTTTCCGGAGACAGAATAACATCAATATTACATTGTCTCTCACTTTGGATATTTCTCATTTTCTGCATAGTTGGATGACGAGAATTTACGATAAAGAGAGATGAGGCCAAAATAAAATTCCAAGAGTACTGCCATGTTGTTGTCAATGTGTGTGAAGCTTCTAAGCATCATTACATATCTATGTAGAATTAAAAAGGTTTAGTTTGACCAACTAACTGTTGATTTGATTGAGATGATAAATAATCTCACCTTCTAAGGAGGAGAACAAAAATTCAAATTCTGAGAAAAACATTTATTAAAGGAAAAAACACTTCTCATGTTGTAGGAGAAATATTTTCTCATGTCGTAGGAGAAGTATTTTCTCATGTCATACACATGAAATGGTAGGACCCACATATATGTAATTAATTTATGTGTGTATGTGTGTTCCACTATTTCATGTGTGTGTAGGAATCTTCTTCTTCTTATACAACATGAGAAATTTAAACCCCTTTATTAAAATAGGCAAAAAGCCTTTACTCTCTAAATTTCAAAAAGACAAAAAATATTAACTCCATCGTAATCTTACACTTATATTCTACAATCAAAGGTACTAGATATTGGATGATGCCATGCCATCAATTTTGACTTTTAACTAAGTCAAATTAGTTATACTATTAGTTAAGTAATGTACATGTGGCCTTAAATTAAATGATAAAAATCGTGCGATTCAAAAAAGTATATAAAAAAAAAAAACTCATTTTGATTTTGGTCTCTCATATTTCTAATAGGGGAGTTTTTCCTAATTTCCCTTAAATTTTATTACAATATTTTCTTTATATACTTTCATAAATAAGAATAAAATTAAAAAACAATCATTATTAACCTTTAAGTAGATTTATATGATTAATTCCAAAATTTTCATCTACGAGTATCTTATTATAATAAGGACTGAAATGTTATTTCAATAAAAGAAGGTGGGTTCCAGTGTCTTTTCTCTAGGAGGCATTTAATTTCTTCTCTCTTCATAATAGGAACTTCTCCCTCTATGTAACATCCCGATTTACGCTTTACCAAAATCTCTATATTTTACGAATATTCAATAAATGTTAAGATTGAATATTTAATGAAATGTCAAGATTGAATATCTATTGTAACATTGATAATTTATTGATCATTCCTAAGATAATTTTGACTAGCAAAAAGAATGTTTATCACTTAGATAAATTAGTGCAAAAAGACACAATATATCCTTGTCACATGTATTTGCACGAATATTTAATAAAATTCAACACTTGTGAACCCTATAAGAGGCCCAATATTTTGGCCTACATGAGAGGGAAAGGGAAAAGATTAAGTCTTGAAATATCTTACACATGTTGGAACAAAAGTCAACAAGTCAAAATGCTACATGTCAAGCTAGGAAGTAAGATGATTAAGATATTCTAGAGGGAGGACACCTAAGTATGTGATATGTCATCAAGATGACATAATTTTCTTGCCCAAACAAGGCACCCAATTCAGCTAAGGCATGCAGAGAGGGAGAAAAAGATGATAACTTACTCAAAAAGCCAAGTAAAAACGAGTTGGTGAAAGTGGTTGAGTTCTTTTTGACAAAGGGAACACACTTAGTAGTTGACTCATCAATTCTTATACACCAAAATACTCCTCGGTGTGGAAAGGGGGACGATGTCTATAAGAGAGGAAGAGAGATGGCTGTGGGACTTGATGAGGAAAAGGAGAGGAGAGGGGTGGGCTCACGGACATTAAGGGATGAAGAAAGTGTCACGAAATTCAATTTTTGGCATGATGAAGAGGGTTCTAATGAAAATCTTTTAGATCCGTTATGATCAAAATAAAGTTTTAAAAGTTAATCTTTTCGACAAGTTATTTTATAAAATCGGTTTTAAAATCAACTATCATTGTCATCTTCTGCCCTACTATCATCAATTTCAAAGACATTTAATTACACTTCAGTTTGAGTAGTAGGCCCTGTTTCATGAGTAAGAATATCATAAATTTCTTTTTTCACATTATGAATACATCCATTAAAAATACCTGTGAGGCCGGTCCGAGGTCTTACAAGGCTTATTTCATTTAACTCATCTAATTATTAAATCCGGCGCTTGAAAAGTTAGGGCCTAAAAGGGTTGGCTTGATTTCCCGACTCTACCATTAGGTATTCACATTAAAACTTTTACAACAAAGTTGCACTCTTCAACAAACCTTTATTATTATTCATTCACAAGATAGGTTTAGCAATTCACAAGTTTCCATTATATCCATAACAAAACTTTTGCAATAAAGTTCCACTTTTCAATAAATATTTGTTGTTATTTAATCACATGGCATGATTAGAAATTAATAAAAAATGTTTGTTGTTATTCAATCACAACTTTTTAATTTCTAATCATGTCATGTGACTGAATAACAATAAAATTGTCACTAACACTGATGCTAGAGTGCCGGCCAACAGGGGTGGCGACTTCTTGGTGGCAGAGATGGCTTTGGCGGAAAAAAGATTTGACTTTGAAAAAAATGGGGAAGGCAATATGATCATTTAACAAGATTCTAAAACCCCTTATTAGTTTTTTTCCCCTGATTAGAAATTTGTTAAAAGTGTATATTTAAATTTAAATTTTAGTATTTCAACTGGATTAAATTGAAATTCTCCCCTTTCATTTCACTATCTCCTCAAAGTTGTTTTTTTTCTTCTTTTTTTTTTTTTTTATAAATATATATGTATATGAATCTCTCATGTTAGGCTGCCTAATTCAATACGTCAATTACGGAATTGATGTTAGAGCAATGGTCAAATTAACATGTTTGAAATAGCCACGAAATTTTCGAACACATGTGAATTTGTGATCGTTTCTGATTATTAATTCCATCTAAGACTTTAAAATATTTTTTTAGTAGCACTCAATATCTTAATTAATTTTTGGCACATTCAATAATATAAATTATTTTTTAATAGCATTATGTATTCTTACATACTTTTTTATACAATTTTACTTTTAAAATATTTTCTAATAACAATAAGCATCTAAAATTTAGGATATCAAGTGTTACTAGAAAAATATTTTTTGGTATTGAATACACAAAAAATTACTTTATGATTTGAATGTTACTGTAAAAATATTTTAGAATACAAAATACATGAAAAAAATAATATTAAGACATTAATTCAGTGGGGCTAAAAACCACTTTAGGGGATTATTAAAATATGGCTTTACTGAAATAACATATAAAAATAAAAAAAGGGTTAAGTTACATTTAATGTAACTTAACCCTTTTTTTTTATTTTTATATGTTATTTCAGTGAAGCACATACTTTAATAATCAAAAGTTTTTCTATCTAGTCTTGAGATTTCTCTCATTTATCTTTGCGTTTGCCTTTCTTAAATAATCATTGTTTGACTTTTATAACATTTTGCTGAAGCAAAAATATTGCACTGTTATTTTGGCTCTTATTTATTATAGTTTATTGTGGTATATTTATAAATTAAGATGAAAGAAGCCGATGTTAGTTTTCATAATTATTTTTATTTATCTATTATGAATAATATATAAGCATTTATTGTCAAAGGGTTAAGGGTTATTTTCGGTCCGGAAGTTTTCATACTTGCTCAATTTTGGGATAACATTGTGCCAAAAAATTTTCAGAATCACAGCTTCTTCACGAATACTTTTGTGGCAAAAATGATCATCAATCCAATATTAAATTCTAAAAAATTTTAATAAAAAAAGGTATACATATTTTCAAGGTTATTAAACCTAGACATGTCACTGAACTGGTTGGGGTATTAGGTCAAAAGTCAGTAATTTAAATCAGAGCTAAACCGAGGGCCAAACCGATGAGAAAGTGAAGATTTTAGAGTTATTAATACGAAATTCTAAAGAAGAATAAAAAAAAAGATCAATTTAATAAAAAGAAAGGAAAGTAAACCGGGTTGATACCCAAAATGGACTGGTTTGCTAGTTTCCGAGTCGAACCAACTGATTCGATATTTGTTTAATAATGCTTCATATTTTATATTAATAACTTAATTTGGATTCATATCATTTTTACATTATCATAATTTATTAATATAATTATTTTATTGATAAAGATAAAATCACAATGACTTTACAAGGTAAAAAAAGGCATAATGATTTTATATTGCGATTTCATCATCTTTATTCGAGTTTAGTTAGACTCGTGAATTTTGATTGATGTGAATGGTTAAATTGTATTAATATTTTAGTATTTTTAAAGAAATATAATATAGAATAAAAATAATTTTCAATTAAGAATTTTAAAATATTAACGAGCTATTAAAGTTTAAGACATAGTTGAAAAATAAAAATAGTGACATGCTTTTGAAGTTACTTTCAGCAGCAAATATTTCCAACTAATTATTAATATTATACATGAATTAACTGAAGAAAATTATTTTGTCTTATAGATTATAAAAGTCGAAACCATAACCACTACATGAGCATTGTCTCACTATATGTAATATCATTCCTTCAGCTACCATTATATTTTATTAGGAATTTTGGGAAAGGAAATTAAACTCATGCTGATTTATTTTCCACAAATTAAAGACTCGTCTAAGACCTAACTGGCTGATTCACTATTTTACAAATTGACACTTCTGTTTTCCTTTGAATGCTACGGTCAAACAATAGATTAATTGTTACATATATCACTATCAAATAGTATTTTAGGAAATCTAAACATGCGTTGGCAGTTACATTATATTCCATATCTTCATCTTTAGTTAGTACGAATCAAAAGGGATCACTATTCTACCCACCAAAAATAGATTGTACGGCTCAAATTAAATGTCTGTTACGGTGGAAGTAACTACCAAATGATATAAATGACTTTTTCGATAAAAATTATAAAATAAATATGTCAGAAGAATTTTATCTCTTCTAAATGACAACTCGAACATACCTTTATAAATGAATGAATACCTGAAAAAACTATAATCTTCTAATCTTCCCTTTCTTCTTAGCTGAAATAAGCAACAATAGTACTGACACACTGAATATACTGATTATCTTTATAGAATGATATTATATAATTTAAATATTCAAACCTTTCATATCAATCAAATTGGAATAATTGGTGCATATTATTCTGGCTAATATATTTACGTATTAATGATGAGCATAGCCATTAATTTGACATATGTCACTGTTTTCTCTTGGAACTAACAACACACCAAGTGGATGTAACCTTAAAGTTTTTCGAATCACTAAAGCTACATTAAAAAAAAAAAAAGGGTTCAATTGCCCGTTACTTCACTAACATGAATTAGAAATTTGATGTGGGTAAAAGACTCTTACAGTATCTTTGTACAGAAAATCTATCACCTCTACTAAAGGAGAATAAAAAACAATAAAATCCTCATTACAACTAAAGCTATACTTAGCTAACCACACACAAAATATGGAAAAACAATTATGTAACTCATTGTTGTTGTCCTATAACCATACATTTAGAGTTATGTCCTTAGCCCTTCCTTGGATCCAAGAGTATCTTGAATCATGTGTGAAGCCATAGTTGAGTCTCCTTCCGCTATGATCATGTTGAAGCCAAAATCTTTTGCATTCTAAGACCTTGCACAACCCCCCAAATCTTAGCAATCAAAGCTTTACAATATCCAAACTTTCTACCAAACCCACAAATTCAACTACCATCACTCCTCCTCAACACCCTTCCACAGCGTGCCAAGCCTGGATATCCTTTAAAGTACCATCAAAATTTAGTTTCACCCACCCCTTTTTCTAGGAAATTCTATTTAACTTCCCTTGCTTCCTTTAATAACCCATAGTCATCAAATCTTTTGACAGTATAAGAATCTCTAACATAATTCTGAATAATAACCTTAGGATGATCATGCATAGTAAAACCTTCTCTGAATAATATTTTATTCTTCTATCCCCAAATCACCTAGCTACACACCAAAAATACAATACTCCATTCCTCTCCATTTTGCATATTATTTAAAATCCTACAATTCACATGTTCTGTAAAAAATTATGTGTTAGTATATAGGTGTCCTAGAGACAATCTGTTTTATCTGTGGGTGTCCTAGAGACAATCTGTTTTATCATATGAACAACACGATTAATTTATTTGAGCAAAATTTATCTTTATCATATTTATGTCTCACCTATTTTACGGTTAATATGCGATTAAAGATAAAGACCCAAGGAATAGAACAGGTGTTCATTCGAGGATCTATGATAGGGATCATGATCATGAAGAATCGAGAACACTATATGTCTATTGCCTAAAACAGGTTCCTAGTCTTGAATCACTAAGAATGGGTATTGGTGATCTCAATAAGACTAGTACGACATCATCTACTTGTATAGAGATATAAGGTAGGGACCTCATGGAATGCATGCATGTTGATGCCTTAGTTGATGTCATGGGTGGGTCTGTTAGAGAACAGATAGCACTGAACTGACCCGCCAAGAGACTCCACAAGGATTCATTGTAGAGAGTATCATTGGATTTGTAATGTCTCTTATCGTTTGGTAGTGCGGATCGTCCTAGACTTGAGGATGTCATCAAACACTATGTCTTAGAGTTATACTTTGACTGTACAACTCTATCCGCCTGAAAAATGGGGAGAACAATGTACTCTTGGGTATAACTTGAATACATGAGTATAGATGGACATGCTGAAAGGACTCACAATCCCCTATAAGGGATTAGTTGTTCATAAGACCGGTAGGGCTTGGATGACTTCTAGTTGACTCAGAAATCTATGCACAGTAAGTGATCATGAAGAGTCATGATCTGTCTTAGAGTCAATAGGAGAATATTCCTAGTTCTGTGAAAAGCTATATTTAGTCAATTAAGAGAGATGATGCTTTATCCTTGCTCTCGACTAAATGTGAAAGACGATGTAAGGGATGATGCCGACACGGTATCCCAATAAGAAAGGTAGATCACTTGATCAACTCGATTAGTTCTAGGGCCGCAGAGCATTGCTAGTGTCTTATGTGGTTATTAGATAAATTGAGCCTATTAAAGGAGTTTAATTGGTTCAAGTTTATCTATGTCAGTGACTAATTGGGCCTAATGGGTCACACATTAAGATTATTCTTGATTGCTTAATTTAGCAGAGTTTGGACCAATAATTGTTATTGGGTTTTGTCAAAGACTATTGGTATATGAGGTAAAGGAGATTAAGGATAATTTATGAATTATCCAAAGCTATATCCAATCTGGATTGGATAATTAATAGATAATAAATTATTCAAGTGAATAGTGCCAAGTGAATAGTACTATTCATCCTTTATATTCATGAATAATTAATTATTATTAATTATAAGAAGCACTTCTTGAAATAATTAATTGTTCAAGAATCACTTCTTGGAATAATTGATTTTTCAAGAAGCACTTTGGATTTAAAGCAGATTTGAATATGTGGCTCACATTCAAAGAAGAATATGTGGCTCACATTGAAAGAAGAATTGTGGCCACAGTTCACCTGCCATTTCTATAAATAGCATTCATTTTCTTCATTCCAAATCACCAATTCCTAAACTTCTCTCTTCCTCTTAAAGAAGTTATCTCCCAAGCCTCTCTCTTCCTTTTAAGGAAGTTCTTTTAGTCTTGAGCGAAAGGTCCAAATACTTGAGCTCTCCACCTTGTTACTGCCTAGCAAGCATCCAAGGAATCGGGGATTCAAGGAGAAGGAGTTCTCATTTGCAATCAGGAGATAATCGTGTGGATCAACGTTAGATGACATCATACTCTTTGATGTCTTCAAGTGATCACAGGTATTCTTGAAACCCTGTTTGTGTTTTAACGAGTAGATCCTAAATATTTACTGTAAGGTGTTATGGTCCATGGTTTATGGTTAATGGTTCATGAGGATTGTATTTCCATAAGTATAGTAAATATTATTTACTGTATCAAAGCTAAGGTTTTCTGAGTATGCTCTGTGACTGCAGCTTAGTCTGATCTGTCACATCACAAAAGAATTATTCTTATGCGGTAAATATTTATTATTTATTGGTGTAGTAAATATTATTTACTGGTGCAGTAAATATTATTTATCGGCACAGTAAATATTTATTTACCGGTGCAGTAAATATTATTTACTGGTATGATAAAAACTATTTACCGAAACAGTAAAAATTATTTACTGTCATAGTAAATATTTTTACTATCACTATTCATATGAATAGTAAATACTATTCATTGATACTATTCACATGAATAGTAAATAACCAGTATGGATTCCGCAAATATAGAAAAATTTTGTTTTTCACCCTCATGAACAAGTTACTTGAACGTCAAGTAAGAACAATTTTAACCAGCATTATGGACATACCTTTAACATCTCTAGGGCTAACCATATTCAACAAGATTCATGACAACTTCTTAATACATGGTCAAGGTCCTCAACTCCTCCACCACACTTGCTACAAGTCAGCACACCTTCTAGGATATGTGCTTTTCTAGCTATTATGAGAAGGTGATCATGTATTAGTGACCACAAAAATTCTTGGATTCTTCTTGTGGTTTTCACATTCTAAATAACCTTCCAAATGGCCCCTAGCTTTATGTTCACATCTCATCTCAATTGTTGATATATTTGAGATACCAAAAACCTATCTCTACATCCCCCTCTCCATACAACCAAGTCGTCACCATCCTTAATACACAATAGGGGAATAGCTTTTCTTAATTGAAAAACCTCATACGACAGAACCCCCTCAAAGCTATGCCTAGTTCCAATTCCCTTATCTGTTTAAAGTTTGACTCAGTTAAAGCTGGATTTTATAGTCCTAACTCTCCTACATAATAGTTCCCCAATTAATCAACCCCATTCAAGCATCTATTCTCCCAAAATTTCACATTCCTTCCATCCCTTACTTCCCATCTAATACCCTTAATAACTTCAGGCCTTAATCAAGCAACATTTTTCCATAAGGATGATTCATTTTGTTTCATAGTGCATTCACCTAGCCAATTAACACCTCTTCCATATTTATCTTTCAAGACTTTATAACATAATCCTTTCGATTTGGCCAGTAGATTCCATCCAATTTTCTCTATTAGAGCATCATTCATCTCCTTATATCCACAATTCCTTCTTCCTTAGGCTTACACACTCCTTCCCAACTAATCACATGTAATTTCTTCTTCTCCCCATCTGAACCCCAAATGAAATTTCTTTAGAGTTTTTCAATTTCATTGCAAACTCCAACTGGAATGTTTTCATGATGCATTTGAAAGTTCATAATTTGTTATGTTATTGATTGGACTAAAGTGATCCTCCTTGCTAGAGCCAAAGATTGGGTTTTTCTATCCACTAAGTTTCCTTTGTACTTTGTCAATTAAAAATTGAAATTTAGCTTTGGAGTTATATTCTTGAGTTATATGTACCCCTAAGTACCTTCCTAAATCCTCCTTGCATTGAAAACCACCTATTCCAAAAATAATGCTTTGCTTGTCTCTACCTGCATTCTTCGAGAAAAAACTAGAAGTCTTACTTGGGTTGATTGATTTTATGCCCTGAAACTTCCCTAAACAGATCTAAACGTTCAAGTGCATTCCCCATTAGTTCCTTACTAGCTTCAAAAAACAACAATGGGTAATTCACAAATAAGAGATGTGCTATACATACATTAGATCTTCCTACACTAATTGGTTTCCATCTTCTATTCTCAACTGAATCCGCCATAATATGAGATAACTTTTCATAATAAAAACAAACAGATAAGGCGACAAGGGATCTCCTTGTCTAATCCCTTGGTCGTCTTAAACTCCTCTTTTCTACTCCCATTCCACAATAAACACATTCTAACCGAATACAAATAGTGTCTAATGATATTGACTATATTTTCCAGTAATTCAATCTTAGCCTATTAGACATCTTCTCAAGATCAATTTTGATTACCATATAACCTTTCTTGTCACTCATCCTTTACATCACATAGGCAATCTCCTTCGCGATGATAATGTTCTCTTAGATATTACATCCCGATACAAAACTGGCCTGAAAAGATGACACAAGACTGTCCATAATATCTTTTAGTCTGCATACCAGTATTTTTGTCAATCCTTTATATAGTACATTATAAAGAGCAATTGGTCTAAATTGAGTAACGTACTTTGGACTCTCCACCCTCAATACCAAGACCAAGAGAGTTTTGTTCAAATCTACAATCCCTTTTGGTCTATCTCATAGTCTTCTAATCAACTCATAGACTTCTTATCCTATCACGTCCCAATTTCTCTAATAAAATATAGCTGGAAACCCATCTTTCCTAGGAGCCTTAAATCCTCCACTATCTTTTCTGAAGGGGATCCTCAAATCTTCATTGGGCAAAACTTTGCCATGTTAGAAGTTAAGCTAGTTTTGTCTTTGATTCTTTGACGTTTTTCCTTCGAGATTCCCTCAACATACTCTCATGCTCTCACTACCGTCCTCACTCTTTAGCCTAAACATGGAGTTCAAATCATTCTACATAAATTGTAATGAATTCAGTATATTAAAGTACTAGTTTGTGTACCGCATGAGTTTACACACCGTTATTATTTGGTTTGTGGATTAGTTCAAAATAGTCCCTCTCTCCTACATTAATAAAAGTACCTGAATTATGAACAAAATTCTACTTTTTTTATACATCAAAGTTAAGGAGGGTTGGGTGCCTAGGTGCTAGGACTTATCAGGGTCATGCCATGTTTCCGGACTCAAAAAGTGCTTATAAAAATCCTTACAAATGCCTATTAACAATAGCTGTACATCAATGTAGCTAACCCTTTTTATCAACTAGACGAATCTTTTTTGGTGTTCTAATTCTTCATACACTTGGAATAGAAAGTATGGGCCTTGTTTACCATGTACTCCCTCCTCTCTTACTTATATGAAACTTTCCCGGCTTGTCCTTAATGTAATAATTTTTTTGTATCTTATAATTAAACTACTTTTTTCTTTTCAATAACCCTATTAAATATATGTCTTCATATTAATGAATCACTAATTCTCTTTCATTTAATCATTTATTACACATTTTCCCTCATATTTTCTACTCATTCTTTCTTCTATTTTTTTTTTTTACTCATTATCTTTCATATGCTCTTTTCATAAATATGGCATATTTAGAAATGACATTACATTTTTTTCCATATTTATTACTCTTAATTAATTTTAACCACCAATTCATTTTGCACAATCTAGATAATTGCTAGTGCTTCTTCTTCTTCTTCTTCTTCTTATTTTTTTAATACATAGTTTTTTTCTATATCAAAATTTTAGGAGAGGGGTTGGGTTCACCCACAGACCAACGGCAGGGCACTATAACTTTGCTCCTCAGTAAAGTTGGGAAATCGGGTCAGCCTTGGCCCTTCAAGGGCCGGGTTTGAAAATTAGAGGAGCAAAAATAAAATAAGCCCTGCAGGCCCTTTTAATGGATGTGTTCATGATGTAGGAGAAGAAACTCATGATATTTTTACTCATGAAGCAGAGCCTACTACTCAAAGTGAAGCACAATCAAATGTCTTTGAAATTAATAAAAGTGGCGAAGAAGATGACAATGATAGTCATAATATTAATATTGTTTAGTGGAATACTTTTTATGTTTTATGTGAGTTATTTATGGACAGTAATTTGCTTTTGGTTACAAATTAGTGAATGTATTTATTTGTTGGATGATTCGTGTTGTTTGGATGTTAATGTTGACAACATTTATTTGATAAATTAGAACTTTAATTATTGTAATTTACTAATTATATTTCTTTAAAAAAAGTAGAGGAAAAATAATTAAAATTTGAAATAATAACTTTTAGGCCTTGTTGGGCCGGGCTTGGCCCTGGTGCTCTTAGAACGAGCTTTAAAAAACAAACGTTTTATTTCGGGCCCTATAGGGCTAGCCCTGGCCCTTGAAGGGCCAGGGCTAGCCCTATAGGGCCGGTTCTGCCCTAATTCCTAGCTCTACTCCCCAGGGCATACAAGATTGAGAGTAGACATGCATTCATCTCAACTTGCGTTTCCACAAGTTCACATTGCTTAGGATGCCTCCCCTAGTGCCTTAACCAACTCTAGGATTGAACCATCTCCCTTTTAGTGAGAATGTTCAAACCCTTTAACAGTCGAGTCCAAGGATAGGGGGTTTTAATACATAGTTGTTGCTTCTGAAAGGAGTGGACGGAGTATATTTCCTTATTATAAGCCCAACAATTTAATTTAATAAGTTTGTTGATGCTAAAGGAAAAAGCCCAGCACACTATTTTTTATCTTCCGCCTTATTCCCACGCTCACGGCTCACCTACAATTATTCGCGCCAACCTTTAGGCTATGTTTGGTTTGAGGGAAGGGTGTGGGAGGAAACATTTTTTTTAGAAGTACATTGACCAAATTGCCATTAATGAAAAGAATATTCTTTTTTGTTAAGAGTATATTTTAGGAATATTGAAAATTTGCTATGGGCAATTTTGTAAAGATGAGAGAAAAAATTTCTCTCTCAACTTTCCCTCCCACACCCTTCCCTCAAACCAAACACAGTGTTAAGAAAATTGCTATGATGCTATTTAAATATTCTAAATATAATTCTGGTAAAAAAATATTATAAATATAATAATATCAAATTTTAATATTCATACACATACTGCTCTTTTTCAATAGTAATGATCATGCTCTAGTGGTGAATCTAGGATTTTTTATTTATATCCGCATAATTAGTGGGGGTGATTCGGGCTGCCCCCGAATTTTTTTAAGGAAAATTTTAAATACATTAAAAAAATAAAAGAATATAAACTAAGAAAACTCCACAATAGACAATATGTATGATATTTTATAATACTCGACTCTATCAATTCCATTTTAATGTAATGTATAAACTTAAGATTGTTCTGTTTCTCCCCCTCTACTATAAGAAAAAACAATTATGTTTTATTAAAATTTGAAATGGATTTAACTAACAAACTGTTGGTTGAAGTAGTAAGTGCATAACCTATAATACTAAGGAGAACACAAATTTGAATATTGACAAGCATAGTTATTGGGAGAATTCAAAACCCTTTGTTGGAATGGATTTAACTAACAAACTATTGGTTTATGTGGTAAGCAGTGTTACTCCTGTGAAGAGGAGAAGACAAGTTTAAATATTAACAAACACATTTGTTAGGATAGGCAAAAACCCTGTACATTGTAAAATCTTGAAGGAAAAAAATTGGAATGGATTTTTTAACTCTTGGGGTTTAGCGTAATAATTATTAATTATTAATCAGATAGGTCGTGGTTCTGAAATATATATCAATAAAAAATAATGTCAATCACCCCCAACATATGCATTGAAGTAAAAATTTTGACATAGCATCCATATCTACTCAATCAACTAAAACACTCAAGCAATTTCATTTTTTTTTTATTAAAAAGGCCTCAAGTTTATGTCCGCACCTGCGGATACTGGCCCTACCATGGGTCCGCCATTGCATGGCTCTGATTTGATGTAGGCAAGGATGTCCAAAAAACTCAGTGGTTCAAGTGACCCTACCAGGTGTTTGGTCTGACTTGGTCCGGTTTGTTGAAAAAAAAACTGGTATGGGACAATATTATCCAGACCAAACTAGACTGGTTTGATTGGGTTAGATTGAACCTCGGTCTAGGCGCTCAGACCCCTTGGACTGGTCGGGTCTGGCCCAGATTTTTTTTTTTAATGTTTGAAAATCCCGAATGAATTCCTTCTGGTCTATCATTCTATTTTTTAATGTTGTTCCATCATTCTTGTTACTTGTTAGGTTTAATGTGTTCCATTAATTGTTATTTAAGATTTCCATCATTTTTTTTTGGATTTATGATTGTCTAAAGAAGTGACAAGAAAAAAAGGTCCAGTCCAGGCAGTCCATTGGACCGATCTGGTCCAACTTGAGCTTAGGTTGGTGTTGGACCAAACTGGACCTCAGATTGATTTGTCCAACCTAAGGTCCCTCCTAGACCAGACCTCATGTTGACCCCAAACTTGATCTGGTCTAGTCCATGAACATCTCTAAATAGAATAACTTAAAACAATTGTTATTGTTATAGAACAACATCATTTCATGAGTTTATTTAAATTTTGTTTATAATTTATAACGTCAATATTTTATTGATATTTTGTTGTTGATAAAATTGATATGTTTAATATTACATAGCCTTTACCCTAAAAGATATATCAAGACTCGCACACTCAAACATATATATAAAGTTTTACATGCATCACATTGAATCATTGACTGAAAACTTAATCAATAATTATTTAATTATGTAAATGATCGAGTACAACCCCAGATATATGATATGACAAATTTTAATATAATATACATAAAAAAAAAATAGGTTTACCATCAATTCAAATTATTATTTTTTATCAAATGATTTTTATCTCAATATATTTAATTATTGTTATTGACTGTCATCCAATTAATGTATAAAAATTTAAGATTTAATTTAAATACTCATCAATTGCGATTAGTGATAGCATACTTAATGTTAATTTTTATTTAAAGAAATCGTATTATTATTTTAAAATGTTAAAGCAATATATACTAGAACCAATGTGGGCAAAATCAAATTTATACAAAAAAATGGAATGGGGTAGTAGATATGTAAATTGTAGAAATGATACAAAACGTAAAATTTCTTCTACTTAAAGTCAGGATACAAAATTTACACACACACACATAATCACTACTCAAAGTTCAATGAATAACTTCATATTTAACATACATAAGTTAGATAACTATATAAAATATAAGTTCAAAAATACAAAAAGAATTTAACAACTCCTACAATTAAGTTACAAAACATCAAAAGAATAAAGTTTAACAGTACCTAAATTACATTAACTGATTTAAATCAAAGACATCATCTTGCATCAATTGTATGTTCTCAATGTCTTCTTCTCTTGCTCTTATAACAAGTTCATTTATAAAAATTAGAATGTTCAAATCATGACCATCAATAGATTCTCTTACTTTAACTTCAATCAAGCTTTTTTCCTATCATAGACATGAACATCTAAGTTGTCTACATCTTCCCAATTGTTTTCATTTTCTACTATCCAATCATCATCGAATAGAAGATCATCAAAATTATATGCATGGTTGTTGAGCTTTTTTCCCCCTTACCCGATCTACCATCACAAAAATAACATCAAGATACTATGCATTTAATTTGAGGAAAATGAAAATAGGGTTATTTAGTTATTTTTTTAGTTCTTGTTTTAAGTACAAATATAAGTTCTTACATTTTTATGCAATGTTGTCAAAGTTTTTACTGAAAACGTTTTTACTTACGTGTTAACATCTATCAATCCAGTAAAAACATAACGACTATAAAAACGTAGTAATTTTTGACAATAATGACTATAACATCTGTGTATTACACGCAACACCGTCCTGTACGTTAAAGGGAGTTCGCTGTAGCAAATGACCATTTCAAAAAAGAAAAGCATAAAAAACATAAAATAGTGTGAAAGAGCATGAAAGATGTCTTGAATCCAAATATTAATCATAGTATAAATTGCTTTTAACCTTTTAGGCGTAGCACCTGACTGGTTTCTCCACGCTCCTGTCTTTATCTTTTGACCGTGAGCGCTCATCCTATTATTATAAAGCATTTTTTTTAAAGAAATATATTATCTTTATTATTATAAGCCCCCAAGTGTGCTAGCTATTTAATCATATTTTTTAAAATGCTGGATATTTAAGATTTCATTTATTGCATCTTCTATATCGATCTTATTATATGTAATTCATAATATCAAATATTTGATTTTTAAACCAAATTAATAAATTTTCTACCTCTCTTATCAGATGTTTATTTATCCCTTTCTCTTTCATTTCTATTGTTTTTATTTCAACAATCTTATTCTACGAGTCTCTCACCTCTAATAGCCTCACAAATAAAATGTGATTTATAACTTTAAAAGATTATCCCGTTAAGAAATTTAGTCTTTTTGAGATTAAGCTTTGTCTTTAGACATATGTTAATAACAAGAGCCTTCTGGTTTTTAGGGTTTGCTCTTTCTTTGAACTTGGTCTATTTTCTCAACAACTTTGCTTTGTACATGGTTTAAGAAGCTAGTAAAATGACATAACCGTTTGGTACCACGAACAGAAAAGTTATTTCCTTGCATCATCTTTATATTATATCTTCATGGTGAAACAATTGAAGGGCAAGTAGGAATTCATTCATGTGGTCCAGACAAACAACGATGTTGATCCTTATGGATCCTGAGCTGATAAAAGACATGTTAAACATACACTTTGACTTCATAAAATGCCACAATTTCCCTGTCAACGAATACATAGCCCCTAGGGTTGCAGGTTGTGATGGTAAACAATGGGCTAAACACAAGAAGATTCTCCACCCAGCAGCATTCAATTTTGACAAATCGAAGGTTATTTCCTCATTTTCTTACCAAATTAAACTTCCGTTACACATCTACTTGATATCTTCTTCTTTCTACATACAGTCTCTGATTCCAACCGTTGCCCAAAGTAGCAACGAGATGATCAACAAATGGTAGAACCTGTTGTCTTCCTCAGATGCAACATGTGAAGTGGATGTATGGTCTTGGCCTAAGGATTTGACAAAGGAAGTGATTTCTCGATCAGCTTTTGGAAGTAGCCACAAAGAAGGTAGACTAATATTCGGTCTTCTAGCAGAACAAGGCGTAAATGAAATGAATAATTTGCAGAAACATTACATTCCATTATATAGGTAATTACTTACTAAAACTGATTAACAATCTAATATATGCTTGTGACTTGTAAGATTAGTGTTGATAAAATCTTTTTGTACATGTTTCTCCCAAGTCCCAACTAAGGACAACAAGAAGATGAAAGAAATTGAAAGAAACGCAAGGACTTCCCTAGAGCATATTATAAACGAAAAGGAGAAAGCCATGAAGGCTGGGGAAACCATAAAGAATGATCTGCTGGGAATACTATTAGAATCCAATCAGAGAGAGATTGAGGAACAAGGGAACAAGAAAAATGTTGGGTTGAGTATCGACAATGTGATTGATGAATGCAAGTTGTTCCACATGGCAGGCCAAGAAACCTCTTCTGTTCTCTACTGGTTTGAACTATGATGTTGTTGAGTAGGTACTCTGAATGGCAAGCACGTGTGAGGGAAGAAGTCCTTCAAGTCTTTGGCAACCAAAAACCTCACTATGATGCAATAAGTCGCCTTTAGATTGTAAGCATTTTTGTTTGTGTCATATATATATATATATATATATATATATAGTAGTATAATTAAATTTTGCTCATCCTCTTAATTTTTAGTCATTTGCATATTAACCTCCTTGGTGTTTTAATTTTTGACATTAAACCCCTGACATTAACTTTAATATTGAGTTACTCATGAAAATTGCCACATCATATTAATGAAGATGACGCGACATCCTACAATTAAAAAGAATTTTAATTTTGAAATGTTAGAGAAATTATATGCAAATATTATAAAGTTGAGAGGGTTTTGTATTTTAAATCTCAATTTTTATTTTTTATTTTCAAATTCATGTGAGATGCTATGTCATCCTTATTAATCTAACATGGTGTTTTTGTTAGTAACTTAACGATAAAATTAATGACATGGGGTTTAATGTAAAAAATCTAAACATCAATGAGGTTAAGTATAAACTTTGAATCATAAGAGAGATTAAGTGCAAGAAGTTCAGGGAGACTTTTGTAAATTTTAGCTAATATCTTTTAATCAATACATAAAAATGCAGAACACTATTGACCACAGACATGTGTATACTTGTGGAATTTGCCATTGCAGGTTACAATGATCTTGTGTATAAGGTTTTGAGGTTATATCCACCAATAGCATGGCTAGAGAGGTATGCTGAGAAGGACATGAAGCTTGGGAAACTGTCAATACTAGGAGGAGTACAACTTGGCATACCAATACTTATGATGCACTATGACCAACAATTTTGGACAATGTTTGTAATGTAGTTCTTGTTCTGCCTTCTTCCCATTCGGAGGAGGTTTTGAACATGTCTGGGACAAACCTTTGCCTTGTTGAATGCTAAGGTGTCTCTGTCTTTGATTCTACAACGTTTCTCCTTCGAGCTTTCCCCTTCATATTCTCATGCTTTCAACATTGTCCCCACTCTTCAGCCCCAACATGGAGTTGAAGTCATTTTGCATAAATTCACTTCTTCCTCTTCTTGAGCTGTACTTATCTTTCCCTCCTCTGTTTGTCCTTCTTCTGTTCTGTTCTGCTCTTCAGCTGTGTGTCAGTGTAATTGTGAATGGTTGAGAAATGATAATAATGATAATGGTGGGTGTGTTTCAATTAATTTTCCTGTACTGTATTAGTATGTAATTTTGCTCCATCGAAATCATAAGAAATAGATACTGAGAAAGAGTCCCAAAAGTCTCCAAAAATCACTTCCCAGCAAGATTTTTTTTAAGAAAAAAATTAATTTAAACTTTAAAATTATGAAGCAACTATTTTATTGCAATTCATAAAAAGGTGTGATTAGTGCTAATTAGAAAGCATTCAGAGATTGACTAATGAATATGATTCCTAATTTCCAATGGGAGAAAATTGCGCGCGTGTGTGTGTTATTCTATATTCATCCTTTCCATTTTCATAGGGACCTACTCATATCGCTCATTCCTGCAAACATCCTATTTTTACTTCCACGAATTTCCTCTTCACTGCTTTCTTCTTCCCCACTCTCTCTTTCTTATTCATCACTGTCACCCTGTTCACATTTGAACGTGTTTTTGAAGTTTTGCCTCCAGGATCTCATCGTCGCCGTGGCTCTTCCTTCCACACACACACACACATCTTTGTTTTCTATTTTGCATTTATATATTTCCTTTCTATTCTGATTATTTTTGAAAATGGGTATCATGAAGCTCCTTGAAATTAACAAGTACCAGAACTAGAGAGTGTGACGGTGGGATGCTGATGCACCCTAACCCTTCTATTGTTTCAATTTTTTTTACACGTTTTAATTTTTTTTATATTTTAGATTAAATAAAGTGTGAGTTTAAAATGAAAAGTTTACCTAAAAAATAAGTAAATCAAATAGAGTCCATAATTTTTAGGAGCTCCAGGAAAAAATGGGAAGGAGGCTTCTGAAACAATACCATTTAGTTGGAACATTGGAATATAATTCCGCTAACAGCAAATTAAAGTCTGCTAGAATCCATTAATCGAAAATCCATATGCTCTCTAAAGAAGACAATGCAACTCACTTTTGCATTAATATATATAATACAAAAGTTAAAACTTCGAAACCACAACTTAACATATTTTATTGGAGAGTAATGTCCTACGCTTTAAGTTCGTAGCATATATCTCTCTCTCTAGCCACATACACAAACCCAAAATTATGAATATAACATTACTCAAGTTTGTGAAGAATGAGATGAAGTCCATGTTGTGGCTGAAGGGTCATTTGGATGATAGGAGCATGAGAATACGAGGGAGAAAGCTCAAACCAGAAGTGTTGCAGAATCAAAGAAAGGGCCATCTTAGCCTCCAACAGGGTAAAGCTTTTTCCAAAGCAAGTTCGAGCACCCCATGCAAACGGCAAGAATACAGCAGGGGAATTCCCTTTCCCTGCCTTTGAGATTCCCTCGGAAAACCTCTCTGGCTTGAACTCCTTCGCATCACTTCCCCATAAATCTTCATCATGATGAAGCATGAGTATTGGAATGAAAATATGCACTCCTGCAGGTACTAACAAATCCCCAAGTTTCATATCCTTCGCCGCCAATCTGTCCAGCCATGCTGCCGGTGGGTACAACCTCAAAACCTCATATAAGATCATCGTCACCTACAATGCAAATCATGGTTAAAGATGCATGCAAAGTCACAAGAAGATTATATATATAAATAATACTTACAATCTTGAGGTGACTTAAGCCATCAAAGTTTGGTTTTTGATCCCCAAAGACTTGCAAGACTTCTTCTCTTCCGCGTGCTTGCCAATCAGTGTACTTACCCAGTAACACCATGGTAAAAGCCAGCATACTGGCAATGGTTGTTTGGCCTCCAACATAGAAAAATTTGCATTCATCTATTACTTCATTCATGCTCAACCCAACGTTCTTGTTTTTGTTGTGGTTTTCTTGGCTTTGATCAGTCTCCTTTTGATTGGCTTCTAAAAGTATCCCTAACAGGTCCTTCTTTATGGCTTCACCTTCTTCCTTCACGGCTTTCTCCTTCTTCTTGATGATTCCCTTCACTAAATCATTTACCATTCTATCAATCTCCTTCATTCCCCGAAGGTCCTTACCATGTACAAAACTGCGAAACAGATTTGGGTACTGATATATTAGATATTCTTACAGGCTGATTATGTGTGTGTGTGTGATGTTAATTACCTCCAAAATGGAATGTGGTATGTTTGTGAATGTTTCCAGACAAGTTGAGATTGATCTCTTAAGAGATGGAAGATTTGTTTTCCTTCTTCATAGCTACTTCCAAATGCTGCTCGAGATATAACATCTTGTGTCATGTTCTTAAGCCAAGGCCAAACATCCATTTCGCACCACGCTCCATTTGAAGACGATAACATCTTTTCCCATTGTCGTATCATGTCATTGCAACTTTGAAAAAAGGCTTCTGTCATGGTCTGTGGAGGGAAAAATAAAGAAATTAAAAGTCAAAATTGTTGGTGTGAACATTAATTGAAGATATTAAATAGTGATATTGAAGCATCCAAAAAAAGGAATCATGGGCATGTGTCTCTCCTGAATCAAGTTCTTGACTTACGTTTATATTTGGCATGCTTAATAAATATTCCAAAATTTAATATTATTAGTTAGGTGAATGACTATATGGTTGTGTAGATACCAAAAGTACAATAATTTCATCTCAAATTCGAAGTGTTCCACATCTTCATTTTTACATTAATTAAGATAATGTATGGATATATATATATATGGATATATATAATGTATAATGTATGGATATATATATATAGTCACAAGTCACGTGGATGCCCTTCTCTTCTTAATCAATAAAAGAACCAAATCGTTAAACAAACTGACTAATATGACATAAAAGGAAGCAAACTTACAGCTGACCTCTCTTAATCCATCAACTGCTACCTAACAGATACAAGTCTCTTATCATCATGCAGATCTCTAAAGTGATGAAGTGTAGTTAAAAAAAATTGCTTCAATAATATAAAAATTATTAAAAAAAAAACAGAGAGAGTGAGTGAGTTTTTTAACAGCTCTTCACAAGTTCTGAAGGATCTTTGCCCCATGAGCATTATTATTCGAAGTATATATACCTACGACGTAAGTAGTTATACCTTGAGTTTATCCGAGGTGAAGGCTGGAGACATGATCTTTCTGTGTTTAGCCCACTTGTCTCCATCATATTTGACGATACCAGGGGTAACATACTTGGTAAGAGGACTCAAACGACCTTTTGTGAAGTCATACGGCTTGTTCAAGACATCCTTAATTAGCTCTGGGCTCGTTATGATCAACCTCGGGGTCGGTCCATACCACGAGAATGAATTTTTACCTGCACGTACGTACTTCAATTATTTATACAGTAGTAGGATCAAATTAGAGACAGAGAAACAATAGCAGAAGAAGAAGAAGATAGACCATATTTGTGGAGCGTGTGGAGGACAAAAGGGAAGAGACGAGGAAATAGATCATGAGAGAGAGACATCATGGGTTTGGAAGTGGTTTCTTCTTTCATCTTCGCTATTTCCTTCAAGTCACCAACCCCAAACTTGTAAGGATTGGCTTGAAGGCCTTGCTTTCTCAGAACCCTCTCCAGCCTCTTAGGGTTCAGCCACAGCGTCTTCACCATCTTCGTCCATACCCAGCTCAACATAACCATGGCCGCCATTATTGACACTATTATCGTTGTTGCTCCCAACATTCCTCTTCTTACACTCTCTTTCTCCATGACTTCTCTTGCGTTTGTGTTTGTGTGAGACTGATATGTAGACTAGTGTGTCTATATATATAGACTCATTGAAGTCTCACGCGGGGACGGAGGTAAAATGGAGACTAAGATAAATTAAATATTATATACAAAACTTGGTCATATTAATGGCTATTAATTAGGGTGGAAATAGGTCAGGGCTCTATCAGTTGGCCTACAGTCTGGCCTATTTAGAGTCTGGTTAGGCCTAGTCTATTTGTCAAAAAGGTCAGGCCAAAGCCTATTTAAAGGCTTATATGTGTAAATAGACCAGGCCTATTTTTTTAAGGCCTGACATGTAAGCCTTCAGGTCTGGCCTATTTACGCATTAAATAAATATATTTATATTTGTATAATATAAAAAATATAATATTTATTTTTTTATTCTCATATTTATATAGATTTTAATAGGTTTAAAGTGAGTAAAGCCGCCAGCGCCTTAGTAGCGTAATGGCATGAGAGCTTGGCTCTCATCCCCTATGTCCAGGGTTCGAACCCTGCCCCCCTCCCCTACCATGTGTATAAAAAAAAAGTGAGTAAAGCCTTTTTATGGTCTTCAAGGCTTATAAAATGAGGCCTTTTTAAAGGCCCACATTGTAAGTAGGCCTTTAAAAAGGCTTCAGGCTTGACCATGCCTTGTGAAAGCTCAAGTCTGAGCCTAAAAAAAAAAGTCTGCATTCAGACTCAGGCCCAGACTTAGACCTTTTATCGTCATTACAGGCACAGACTTATTTAGCTAAAACTTAGCTTGGCCTGGCCTATTCTCATGCCTACCACTAATTTTATGGATGCATTTATTTATTGGAATCCATTTACTAGTAGCTGGCTACACGTACAGTAAATGGGTATGAGTGGCCACAGAATTAATGTGTTCATTTTTTGATGTGAAATTAATGTGTACATTGGGACTTGATATTTTTTGAATAATAAAAGAAAAATATATATTCCTCTTATGTTCATTATAAGGCACAAACTACCAACATTTTTTTATCCTTATTATAAAGCACTAACTTACTTTAACTAACTCATTTATTACTATTTTCCTATTATGTCCTCATTTTTAACTAACTCATTCAAATCTATATCATTAAAAGAGGGTAAAGTTGGAAACATTTATTAATTTTGGACATAATTAATGACTTAACTTACATTCTTTGATCCACACGAAATAGTAGTTGGTGCTTTGTAGTAAGGATCAGAGGGAGTACCACTTAGTACCTTTTTTTTTTGCTTGCCCATCTGGTATCCAGAACTTCACCATAACTAATCCAGATCCGACTCGCGTCACGCCCCTGTCTATGGTGGGAGAGTCTCCCAATAAAGCTTTTCTGCATTCACAAGACTCGAACTCGAGACCTTACTTAAGCGACACAAGCCGTTTACCACTTGTGCCAACCCACATTGGTAGTACCTTATTACTCTATCCTTGTTATAAGTAATATTCTCTTCTATATAACTAACAAATCCCTTTTTTCTTAAATTTTAAATTTTCCATTTTTAACCACATTAAATATATAACACTTATTATCTTTCCACAATAAATTTTCACCAGTTACCTCTCATGTACTCTCTTTATAAATAAAGTTATAATTGGAAAGAATAGTGCAAATTTAACACATTTGTTTCTTTCAACTAACATTTTAAACTATGTAATTTAAGTATTTTTTACTTATAAAAAGAATCGGAAGGAGTATAAGTCACTTAGCTTGTACCCAAAAAATTGTGTTAAAAAATAAATAAATTTTTGTCAATTTTTCCCTTATATTCACTATTAATTTGGCAAATGGGAAAAAGACAAATGAGAGAGAAATGTAAATTATTATGGAGTTAAATTAAAAGGATGTGAGAGAAAATGTGTCCCCTTTCAAAAATAAGGGCAAATATGAAAAGCTTTTATTTATTTAATGCTTTTATTGATTTGTAAGAATTTGGTTCAAGTGACTTATAACAAGGTACAAAGTGATATTCATTGGGACATGTGTTTAAATAACATTGTTTAAATATAAGTCACTTGTACAACATTGGGACATGAAATCAATGTGAATTAATGTACTTGATATTTCTATTTAAGTGCTTTAATAATTAGATAAAGTTGTTAACATTTGACCTTATTAAAATTTTTATCTCTCAGTACTTTAAAAATGATTTTCACGCCTCTCTCTTGTCTTTCTAGTTTGATAAAATTGACAAAATATTATTAACTACCTTACAAATAATTTATATTTTGAAGTTTGAGCCATATTTTTTTTTTCCCCTATAAATGCCTTATATTTGAGCATTGAGTGATACAAGATAAAGATTTCATTTAAAACAACAAAATTGAGGTACACATTCAGCACTTTAAAATATTTAATAGTGCAATTTTATCCACAATATAATTAAATTGGTGCAATTCCACCCCACACTATATGATCAGAAACATATACGAATGTGTACATCGAATTATTTTTATGGTGTGCATCCACACCAATTAATATATACATTAATGTTCATTTTCATTGAAACCTTTGTGGTAGTAGCGGTGGACTGGTGGCTACACAATTAATTTTTTCATTGGGAGTATATAATACTAAAATCTTGTAGCAAAATTTGCAAAATTTGATCCACAATATAGTAAATTATAAAGAGAGTCATTAATGCTTTTTTACCAAATTTTGTCTTTACTAATAATGCTTATACATGATTCTCTGTACTACCTCCTATAGCACCTCTAATCTATGGAAGAGGATTCTCTCCTTATCTTCCTTCATTAGCTCATTTGAGCCATTGATTGAGAAAGAGAGAGAAAGGTTAAAGTAGTATAGTGATTGATTGGACGAATATGATTTAAAGATTATAAGGGATAATGAGAAAATGATCAGGAGAGAAACTTAACCTCTGATCTATCATATACTCATAAGGTATTTCAACTAATTCAAGGAAACAAGTTGAGAAAATTAACTCATTAAATATGTCATAAATGAAAAAAAAAAAAAATCATATTTCACCCTTATTGGAAAATGTGTTTGCAAATTTAATGAGTAGGCAAATTAAATTGGAAATGAGCATTAATTACAAGGAAAAAAAATGAAAAATAAGCATTAGTTATCATACATGTGAGTTATATGTTGGACCAAGTTATTCTTTTAAAAATGCTCTATATTATGAACCTGAGCAAGTATATTTCTTTCCTTTAAATAACAAAGAAATGTCACTATCAATAGGACGGGATATATGGAAGCTTAAAATCCCTGAACTATTCATAAAAGTACATTCAACACCTTAAAATATTTAATGGTACAATTTTACCTTTAATAATATAGTTAAATTGGTGCAATTCCACCCCGCACCATACAATAAAAACAGACATGAATGTGTACATTGAATTATTTTCGTGATGTTCATTCACACCAATTAATGTGTACATTAATATTGCTTTCATTGAAACCTTTGTGGTGGTAGTGGTGGACTGGTGGCTACACAAGTAATTTCTTCATTGGGAGAAGATATCACTAAAATGTTGTAGCAAAATTTGATACATAATATAGTAAATTATAAGGAGAGTCATTAATGCTTTTTTACCAAATTTGTCTCTCCTAATAATGCTAATATAAGATATTTCAACCAATTCAGGGAAACAAGATGAGACAATTAAGTCATTAAATATGTCATAAATAAAAAAAAATGTGTTTTAAAATTTGTTTGAAAATTTAACGAGTAGGCAAATTAAATTGGAAATGAGCATTAATTACAAGGGAAAAAACTGAAAAATAAGCATTCATTATCAGACATGTGAGTTATATTTTGGCCCAAGTTATTTGTCTAGAAGTGCTCTATATTATGGACCTGAGCGAGTATTCCCTCTAATCCTTATTATAAAGCACCAACTACAAGTGTATTTAATTCTTTTTATAAGGCATTTGTTTGTTCTCAAGGAGCATTAATTATTTTTTTCCGTATATGCCCATAATTAATAAGGGTAATAGGTGAGAGTAATAATTAATATGATATTAGAGTTTAGGGCAATTTGTAGGGGTAATATTAGAAATTACTTAAATTTTAAGACAATTTTATTAACCTCAATTGTTTTTATTAGTTTGTGAGAATTGTTAGTTGGTGCCTTATAATAAAGACCAGTGGGACTATATTTCTCTCCATCAAATAACAATGAAATGTCAACCATCAACAGGACATGATTTATGGACACTTAAAATCCTTGAACTATCTATAAAAGTACATTAATCACCTTAAAATATTTAATGGTGCAATTTTACTTTTTATATGATTAAATTGGTGCAACTCCACTCCACACCATAGGATCAGAAAGAGACATGAATGTGTACATTGAATTATTTTCATGATGTTCATTCACATCAATTAATGTGTGTATTAATATTGCTTTCATTGAGACCTTTGTGGTATTAATGGTGGCTACACAATTAATTACTACATTTGGAGTAGATATTACTAAAATCTTGTAGCAAAATTCGCCAAATTTGATTCATAATATAAATTATAAGGAGAGTCATTAATGCTTTTTTGTTATCAAATTTGTCTTTACTATTAATTCTTATACATGATTCTTTGTACTCCTAATCCCTCATCAGAGCAAAAAAAAAAAAAAAAATCCCTCCTATCCTCCTTTCAATTTATAATATAGGGTATTTAAACTAATTTAAGGAAACAATATGAGAAAATTAACTTATTAAATATGTCATAAATGAAAAAAAAAAATCATATTTAACCCTTATTGAAAAATGTGTTTGAAAATTTAATTAGTAGACAAATTAAATTGGAAATGAGCATTAATTACAAGGAAAAAAAAATTGAAAAATAAGCATTAGTTATCATACATGTGAGTTATATTTTGGCCCAAGTTTTTCTTTTAGAAGTGCTCTATATTATGGACATGAGCGAGTGTATTTCTCTCCTTTAAATAACAATGAAATGTCAACCATCAATAGGATAGGATTTATGGAAGCTTAAAATCCCTGAACAATTTATAAAAGTACATTCAACACATCAAAATATTTAATGGTGCAATTTTACCTTTAATATAATTAAATTTGTGCAATTCCACCACACACCATAGGAACAGAAACAGACATAAATGTGTACAATGAATTATTTTCATGATGTTCATTCATCCCAATTAATGTGTACATTAATATTGCTTTCATTGAAACCTTTGTGGTATTAATTGTGACTACACAATTAATTTCTTCATTGGGAGTAGATATTTCTAAAATCTTGTAGCCAAATTTGCCAAATTTGATTTATAATATTAATTATAAGGAGAGTCATTAATGCTTTTTCAGCGAATTTGTCTCTACTATTAATGCCTATACATGATTCTTTGTACTCCCTCCTATCATCCATTTGATTCATAATATAAGGTACTCAACTAAATCAGGGAAACAAGATGAGACAATTAACTCATTAAATATGCCATAAATAAATAAATAAAATCCTTTTTACCCTTATTAGAAAATATGTTTCAAAATTTAATGAGTAGGCAAATTAAATTGGAAATAAGCATTAATTACGAGTAAAAACTTTAAACTAAGCAATAGTTATCATACATGTAACTTGTATTTTAGACAAAGCTATTTTTCTAAAAATGCTCTATATTATATTATAGACATGAGCGACCGAGTATACTTCTTTCCTTTAAATAACGATGAAATGTCAACCATCAATTGGAGAGGATATATGGACGCTTAAAATCCCTTAGCGCAGCAGTAAACTCTTTGCATGGCTCATAATGCATGAACGTCTCACAACTAATAAAGTTAAATGGCAGGGCAAACTCTTCACCCCCGATGATATGCGTGATCGATGTAACAATTGTGTAGAGGATGTTATCCATGCTCTTTGAGATTGCTTGGAAGTCCAACAATTCTAGGAATCAATTATTAAACCACGCGTCTTGCTACAAGAAGTTCTTTTCTACTCCCTCTGTGCCTTATTATAAGGCACCAACTACCTACAATTTTTGGTCATTTTTATAAGGCACCAACTACATTTGATTAACTTATTTATTACAATTTTCTATTATGCCCTTACTTTAACAAACTTCTTTAAATTTATCTCATTAAAGTAGGGATAAAGTTGGAAACTTTTATTAATTTTTTTATTAATTTTAGGCCTATTTGATGACTTAACTTCCATTTTTTTGATTTGTGAGAAAAAATAGTTAGTGTCTTATAAGAGGGAGTAGTAATCTTTATGATTGGTTTCGAATGAACATGAGATGCCCCATGGGAAGGGACGCTAACAATTGGAAAGGGCTCTGTGTCATAATATGCTAATTTATACAGAGAGATAGAAATGAATGAGCCCATTCTAATTACCCAATTGGGATTGACCAGAGTCTAAGGAGAGCATTAATGACGATCTTGGAGTGTATGCGGAAGGCGAACCACAAGCTAAGGGGAGCCAATTTGGATACAAACCCAAACCACAGCAGCCAAACTGAGAATGTCGAGAACGATCAAGTGGTTGTAGTGGTGGATGGGGCCTAGTCTCATTGGAATGGACGAGCCGCGTGCTACAGGTTGGTGAAAACAAGCAGTAGAGTTAGTCGAAGGCTTCCTTTCCAGACTAGAAAATGGAGATCGATCATCTAACTGCTCAACTTTGGGGTTGTACGATTGGGCTGAAACAGGCTTGGCCTGGGATGTTAGATACAGGGATATTGTCATTAAATCAGACTCCAATGAGGCTCTACGCTTACTGCAGAACGACCATCTTGAGCTTCATGAATATATGGCATTAATCATGTAAATTAGAGGAATGGTTCAATGGAACTGGAGAGGAGGCTCATGCAGATTGATAGGGACAAAAATACTATAGTGAACCTTCTCGCCAAACGCATAAGATGGGTGAACCTCCTGGTTTAAGCATATTGGGTCTTGATGTTGTGTGTGGCATGTTGGCCAGGGATAATAGAGATTAGTTTTCAGTTTAATTTTTTGGTTACCTTGTTCCAGTGTATTAAAAAATGAAACAGGTGATCTTCTTTAATTCTAGTGAAGTGGTTAAAATTTAAAAATGACTTCTATTTTATACGGGGGGGTTACACCATAAAGTCGCGCATGATGATGCATTTGAAGGTATTTGACGGTGAAATTGTGGAATTCTGCCATGTTCTTGTCGATGGTGACAATGACGGTGATGATGCAGCAACCCGACATCAATAAAATGGTGAATGGAGGAGATGGGGGTGGGTAAGGAAATTTTTTGAGTAAGGGACTGGTTGATTCAAAAGGAGCTTGATAGAGTAAAGGGAGGACTTGCCTCTAATGCTAAAATTGATGTAAGACGAAAAGTTAAAAAGAGAAGAAAGAGGAGAGAAAGGGGAATTATAGAAGAGAGACGAGGGAAAAGCAAATGGAGATGAAGAAGGGAGAAAGTCGAAGAAAATAACTATGATCAGTAGTAGTAGCATAATATACTCTCTCCAATCCATAAGATATAGGGCGTTCCTAGAAAAATAATTTAGTCAAAATTAAAATATAAGTCACTTGTCAGATAATTAAAACTCATTTTCAATTTTTATTACAAAAAAATTGCAAACTACCCACGGAATTAATTACCGATAGAAAAAATTCCATCGGAAATTATCAACAAAATTCTGAAAGTAATTTCCATTGGTAAACAAAATTTCTGATGGAAAATTTTCATCGCAAAAAATGCCGTGGTAATTAAGCAATGTAAATGTGACGGAATTTTTTTTTTCCAACAGAAATTACTCACGGAATTCCGTCAGTAATTTCTGATGGAATTTTTTCTGTCGGTAATTCCGTAGGCAATTTATAGTTTTTTTTGTAGTGTTTGTCCACTCATTAAATGTTTTACCACATTTCCTAATATGAGTAAAAGTGATTTTTTTTAATTTAAAATATATTTAATGAGTTTATTGTCATTTTTTATTTTGAATTAGTTAAAGTGTTTGATATGATATTATAGATTGGGGAGGAGTACTTATTTCTTATCCCATATATCAATATGTATCAGTTTTATATATATAGGTAAGAGGCAGTACCTCTAGAAATGTTCCCACTACCACAAAAAACGTTAAAAACATCCTAAATTAGAGGCAATAAACGTCCTTTTTGAGAAGGATGTAGGTGTGGGGGAAGTAATATATAAGACGTCCTATAGTTAATATAGAACGCCTTAAAAAGGCGTCCTATAGTTAACTATAGGACGCCTTTTTAAGGCGTCCTATAGCAACTATAGGACGCCGTAATTTTTTTTTATATAAAAAAAAATACTCTCTGCAACAAGAATTTCCACATAGATTCTTCAAAGTAACAGAAAGAGACCAAAATCTTGAAGGAATTCTGTGAATCAAACGGTGATTGTGTCCATATTTCAGAATACAGACGAAACAGATAGACAACTTGATCGAGTTTGTATGATAGACGAAACAGAGAGATTGAAATTACAAGAAAACTTCGAATATTTCCAACAACAACAAAAACAGAGAGAGGAAATTGATTAACATAAACTGGATGATTTTAAGTAAAATATTAATTCATAACTCTTTATGCGGTTGTTGAATCTCTTTTGGTTTTTATTTTTATTGCAGGTAAGAATTCCTTTATGTGGTTTGGTCCACGTCCGGCAGTGACAATTGCAAACCCAGAAGACATAAAGGAGGTCTTGAATAACATTTCTGTATTCAAAAAGCTTCCACTAAATCCATTGGGAAAATTTATAATTAACGGAGTATTAGACTACAACGAGGAAAAATCGGTTAAACACAGAAGAATTATAAACCCTGCCTTTCATTTGGAGAAATTAAAGGTAGATTTTCTTTCTTTCCTTGCACTATAACTCTCTTTCAGCGCAAAATCTCCTTTTTTCCCAATTAATGAAAATTAATCTTACCTGCACTATCGTTAGCACATCTTCTTCGAAGTAGCTTGCAAGCCGCACACGGATGAGCCGCAGATCTGAGGAGATGGCAGATCCACCTCCGTCTCTCACAGATCCAACGAGCCTTCCTTCCAAAAGGTGCTCTCTAGTGCAAATCATCCGGCCTGCTGCCTTCATTCGGGTGATTCTTCTTTAGCAGCTTGAAAATGGGTTGCAGTGAGGTTTGGGATCGGCATCTCCTGAATGGCCTTCAAGATCACTTCGTGAGATCTTTCTTGCACGTATGGTCTGGCTTCCACCGCCACTTGACAATATCTCCATCGTTCGATTCGTTACCCAGCCTACAATTCCATCGGGGATGTGAAAGCTGTGATTAGGAGAAGTTGATGCCGAAGGAATAGAAGCCTTTTGGAACTGGGAGAGAATGAGGAAGATGGAAGTGAAGCAAATGAGAGAGAGAAATGGAAAGGAGGCAAGAACTGGTTTATATGATTGGCTTCTTTGGGCGTCTTATTTTAGATAAAGGGCGCCCAAAAATTTTTAAAAAAGGATTTTGGGTGTCCTATTTTAGATATAGGGCGCCTAAAAATTTTGAAAAAAGGATTTGGGTGTCCTGATTTTAAATATAGGACGCCCAAAAATTTTCAACGCGCCAAAATTTCGTTAAAAAATTCTCTGGCGCCAAAAAAATTAATTTTAGACGCCCTAAATAATTTTAGGGCGCTTAAAAAATATTTTAGGCGCCCTATGCGCCTAAAATTAATTTTTTGGTGAAAATTTGGCGCTTGAGTATTTTTTTGGCTAAGTCTTAAAATTAATTTTAGGCGCCCTAAATATAAGTTTAGGGCGCCTAAAATATATTTTAGGCGCCTAAAATATATTTTAGGCGCCCTAAACTTATATTTAGGACGCCTAAATCTCTGCTTATATTTTTTACTTCCTTTTTTAAAATTAGGAAGTCTTTTAGGGAAGTAGTATCTACTTTTTGTAGTAGTGTCCCCTTAGTTATGGACATGGTTGTATTTAATGCGGAGCAGATTCCCTCAGTATCTCAATTCTTCTCTTCCCTCAGTATCCTTCGATCTCAGCCGTTCATTTTCCTTACTATTAATCTTAGCCATCCATTTCATCTCTACTTTGCGAGGTATTTTTACCTCGTGAGGTAGAGATGAATAACTCATATTAACTTTTAGTTGAGATCAATGGTGTAGATGAGGGATTTTGAAGGATGAGGGATATTAAGAGAAACCAAGTCCGTATTTAATGTTGTCACTTGGGACGTCGGAGTGAATCATTACTCTTTAAGCAGGCGAGAAATTTTTAGGCATTCTATGATTCTAGATAATTGTATTAGATAATTACATTTGAAAACAAAAATATGTAGAACTTGTTTTTGAAATCATATAAAGAACTGATAAAAGAGTTAAAGACAAGAGACGAAGTGGAGAGTGCACAATCAATAAAAAAAAGGAACCAACACCGGTACAAAAAAGTATTTTAAGACTGGACCAAATAGGCCCCGTAAGACCGGACCAGCGACCGGTCTCGTTACAGGCGGTCTTATAAATACGTAACTTTTAAGACCGGACTCGAACCGGTCTTAAAGAAATATTTCAAGACCGGACATAAGAAACAATAGGTCTTAAAAATCGCACATATAGACCTTACATATATTTTGTTCGGTCTTAAAACTAGAATTTATAAGACCGGACAAAAAAGTCCGGTCTTAAATACCACACTTTCAAGACCGGACTAAATGTCATCAGGTCTTAAAAGTATGTAACTTTCAAGACCGGTCAAACATATACACCGGTCTCAAAAATGAAGAATATAAGACTTTGCTTTAACATATAATCGGTCTTATAATTATAACTTTTAAGACCGGACTAAATTAATAAGTGCGGTCTTAAAGGTAAATTTTAAAACCAGATAGCATAGAGTTCGCTCCTAAAAGTCTCACTTTTAAGACCGGAGATCAAATACACCAGTCGTAAAGAACGTCTTTAGGACCGTTATTAGTAGTTTTAAGACCGTAAGGAATAGCCTCCGCTCTTAAAAGTCTGACTTTTAAGACCGGATCTTCAATAGACCAGTCTTAAAAGTGGACATTTCCCCTGTTCAAAACAAATTCGTCACAAAATCCAGCATCTAAAGACAGTACTCTAACCTTCAATTTATAATTGAATTGAGAATGGATTACAAATATTATTCACCAGGCATCGTAATGAATGACTAGCTATTACAGTATAAACCTAATAACAAATGAATGTAATTAATACAATAAGACAAATACATATTACAATGTGTTATAACAGTGTACAACACCTAAATGAACATATATACCAATTCATCACCTTGTCTTCATCATATTCCTACCCGGCCAATAACAATGAACATAACTAAAACGAACATATATGTGATAGCAATTTCGATCGAATCCTGGCCTGCCAGAAAAATAAAAACAAGAACAAAACACAGTCATCAATGACATTGTTTAATAACATAAATATTTAAGAAGGAAATGAATATAGTTAAAACGTAAATTAAAACCTTCAAGTTTTCAAATAATTGTGCAGATGAATATTACCTTATGAATTGATGACTCTTTTATAAAGGGATATCTTCCCATATCCCTTATTGATGATCATTTTTTATGCTGGGTTCATTATCCGCTTCATCTTCTTCGTTGATGTCCGGTAGACCCCTTGAAAAAGGAGTACTCTCAGGAAGACCATAATTTGCATCATTTTCCTCATCAATATCAATGACCCTTTTTCCTTGGAGAGCTACAAACCACATTTTATTTGCTTGATTAGTGATATAAAAAACTTGTTTTGCCTGGTCTGCCATAATAAAAGGTTCATCTCCAAAACTTGTACTATTGAGATCGACTAATGTAAATCCCAGCCGATCGATCTGAACTCCATTATTGACATTAACCCACATGCATTTGAAAATGGGAAATCTAATGAAGACATAGTCTACCTCCCAAATCTCTTCAGTAACCCCATAATATGGCATGACTGCCAATTTAGGCCGCTTGTCTTTCGAACTGGAGAAGTGCATGGATTCAGCTTCTAACATTACACTACTGTTTTGGACGGTGCTCCTATCATCTAGGGACTTCGTGTAAAATGTGTACTCATTGATCACATACGAATTCCAACTAATGACATCAACCTCAGGACCACGTGCTAACCATTTCATTGTCTCAGAAACAGATTCCTCTCCCTCGACCTTTTGTTTGAACCAGTTTGCAAAAGTTCTGTTATGCTCCCTGATCAACCTTTGTTTAGTCATTCAGGGATTTTCTTTCCTCATAGCTTCTTTATGTGCAGCTATGCTGGATTGAACTTCATCAACATTATTCAAGATGTATAAGTGGACTTGTGATAATTCATCAAGATCCACACCCCGTACTGAGGCCCCTCGTCTACCCCCTTCAACATGCTCACGTTTTGGAAGCCCGATATATCTTACTTTGGCCAAATAATTTTGACAAAATTCCATGGCCTCTTCAGATACATACTTCTGAACAATTGATGCTTCTGGCCGGTATGCATTCTTCACATACCCCTTTAGGAATTTCATAGATCTTTCAATTGGGTACATCCACCGTATATGGACAGGGCCACACAGCTTTATCTCCCTCACTAGATGAACAATTAGATGAACCATGATGTCAAAAAATGAAGGAACAAAAAGTTTCTCAAGCTGGCACAATATCAGATATCCTTCATTTTCCAATTCATCCAATTGTTCAATCTCGAACACTTTACTGCAAACAGCATTGAAGAAGAAACAAAGCCTTGTCAAAATGTGTCGAAGATCATACTCGGCAATGCCTCGAATAGCTACTGGGAGCAGCTGTTGCATTAATACATGACAATCATGAGACTTTTGACCTACTAATTTCAAGTCCTTCATCGATACAAGCCTCTTAAGATTTGAAGAATAACCCGACGGAACTTTTGTCCCATGTAAACACTCACAAAAACTTATTTTCTCATCCTTAGATAACGTATGAGAGGCCGGGGGACAATAAGTTCTCTTACCATATGGCCTTGGATGTAAGTCTTCTCGTATCCCTATTGCTTGCAAATCCAATCTTGTCTTTACACCATCCTTGGAACTACATTGTATGTTGAGAAGCGTGCCAACAATGTTATCACATACGTTTTTCTCAACATGCATGACATCAATACAATGTCTCACATCAAGGTTGCGCCAATATGGAAGATCAAAGAAGATCGATCTCTTTTTCCATATATTTGTTTCTTTTTTACCCTTTGCAGTCTTACCAAAGATGACACTTATATTTTTCACCTTTTCATACACTTGCTCCCCAGTCAATGCCACCGGAGCATCTTCATACTCTTGGCCACCAAAAAAGGCTTTCTTTAATCAATGATATGGGTGGCCCCGTCTAAGAAATCTTCTATGTCCAAGATAAACCGTCTTTCTTCCATGTTGAAGTTGATGGTAGCATGTGCCTTCTTCACAAACTGGACATGCCTTATGCCCTTTTATACTATGCCCTGACAAGTTCCCATATGTTGGGAAGTCGTTTATGGTACAAAATATCATGGCTCTCATTTTAAAGACCTCCTTCTTGAAAGAGTAAAAAAACATCGACACCTTCTTCCCACAACTCCTTCAAGTCTTTGATCAAGGGATGAAGGTAGATATCAATGTCGTTTCCGGGTTGTTTTGGTCCCGAAATCAACATAGACAACATGATGTACTTTTGTTTCATGCATAACATAGGAGATAAGTTGTAAATAATCAGGAGTACAGGCCATGAACTATGTATGCTGCTAAGGCTTCCATAGGGATTCATGCCATTTGTGCTAAGGGCAAGCCTAAGGTTTTTAGGTTCTTCCCTGAAGGTCGGAAATCGTTGATCGATTTTCTTCCATTGAGAAGAATCGGCCGGATGTCGAAGCTTTCCATCAAAAATCCTCTCATCAGCATGCCACCGCAAATTTCTTGCATCATTTTCATTAACAAACAACCGCTTGAACCTTGGTATGATTGGAAGATACCACAACACTTTCGCAGGCCCCTTATTTGACTTGTACCTTGGGGTTTCACATACCAGACATTTTTGCTTATCTTCAAACTCGTTCCTATACAACACGTAATCATTCGGGCATGCGTGGATCTTTTTGTACTCCATCCCCAATGGACAAAGAATTTTTTTAGCATCATAGTACCGATGAGGCAATACATTATCATTTGGAAGCATGTCCTTAAAAGCCTCAAGCATTTCTGAAAACTCTTGTCACTCCATCCATGACGTGCTTTCAAGCTGACCAATCTCAAAACAACGTTCAACAATTGGTATTTTTTACACCCAAGGTATAGCGGGGTCTTAGCATCACTGCACATATTACCATATGCATGTGATTGCTCAAAAGCCTCTTCTCCCACATCACGAATAATGTCATCTATGTGATCATCCATATCCGTGTCATTATCATCAAAAGACACTTCACCGTGTTGAGATGCACTTGGAACTTTTTCACCATGCCATATCCATATTGTATAGGTCTTACAAAATCCTTCACAAATTAAATGTGTGTATATAACTTCTGGACTTACTCGCATCTCATTTAAACACTCTACACATGGGCAATAAAACTTCCTACTACCATCATGGGCATTTCCTTTTGCAAACTCTATAAATTCCCTCACCTCATTCTCATATTCAACACTCGTCCATCTCGCATTTATCCAATTACGATCCATAGTATAATTCCAATATATAGACGGAAAGATTTAACATACATTATCCAAAAAAATTGAAAATTGCACATAAACTAAGCCAAGTCCATTAAATTGCATACGAGTGAGACTTTGTCTATTGAATTCAACATAAATGTATCGCGTACAGTCAATCTAGTATTGTTCCAAAAACAAACAAAAAAAGACTTTGGTCATTAAATGCAACATGAAGAATCACTCGTGCTCATAAATGTATCACATACAGTCGAGACAAGAAGCTAAGTTCAATAAATGCATGACGTGGAAAATAAATGCAAACAACAAAGTAACCCTAAGTGCACTTGTTGGTCATTCGGATATGTCTCAAGTAAAAGCGTAAAACATAAACTTCAAAATACAGTATCGAAATACAACAGAGTAACTCATGTCAACATTTCACCGATTTCGTGCAAACCATGAATAACCCAGAATGAAAAGAGGAAAAATAAAATATATATGTAACTGATGAAATACACATCTTACGTACAGGTCTATTGTCTTTCAGCTAAGGAACCAACTAGAAGGTGATAAGCTGACCAACACTAGCTTGTCGAGAGATCTGTCTCGCGGCAGTGACAAAGCAACACACAAACACTTGAGAGTTGAGAGTGAACAGGAGTTATTATCACTTTCGGCGGGACAAGAGAAGTTCGGAGAGGCAAATTTAACTTTTCCGTGCGACAGAATCATTTATATTTAATGTCATTAAGAACGGTTAATTGTAAAGCATCCGGTCCTAAAGGTATAGAAGTTTTAAGATCGGTTACATATTAAGCATACGCTCCTAAATGAATTCATTAAGATCGGTTACTTATTAAGCATATGCTCCTAAAAGTCCCAATTTTTTTTAATATAAGAATTTAGTGAAAGTCTGCATTTTCTTTAAAATTAAACTATAAGATAGTACATTGAGAATAAGGTTTTTTCCATTAATAAACTTAGTTCATTTTGATTTTTACATTAATGGAGAATGTGCAAGTACAAAGGAAAAATAAGAACAACAAACTTACAAATAACAAAAACAACCTACAATGTGACTAAAAGTCCTAAAGCTAATTATCAGCTAATGTCTTGTCAATATCAGCTTCAGCGGCAGAAATTTCACGCCGGATATAAGCAATTTCATGTTGTATGCGCATCAGTATCACTTCTTCAGGGTCAGGACCAGGAGGCTGGAGAGGGGGAGCGGGAACCTCTTCATCATCCGAAATAACAATGGGTCCAACGACTCGAGACTCCTCCGTTTGAACAGAACGCGTTTTCTTGGTCTGAGTATGACGTAGCCCAACGAGTTGTCTTAAGATCTTCCAACGAGCTTCAGGAGTAGTCTTGCGAGGGGTTATCTTGTATCTAACCTTTGTCTAGCTTGGTTTGGGGCAGAGGGGAGCAAAGGGATACAAAAAATGGGAATGTGAGAATATAGGATTTGATTTGAACATAATATCAGTTGATTCAGTTCTGTATAAAATCTTGAGCAAATAAAGTTCTGTATAAAAGAAATAGAATAATTAATTATTTTTTATTTTTTAAAAGACCTTTAGGACCGTACACATAAAATTCCGGTCCTAAAGGACTTTTAGGACTGGACATTTATTAAAACATCGCTCCTAAAAGTCTATCACTTTTTTAAATTATTAAAAACGTATTTTTTAAAAGCCATTCAACACCGAACTGTTATGAAATAGATGGTCCTAAAATTCCTTCAATTTTTATGTTAATAATATGGCAACTTGTGAAAAACTTCACAAATGTTTATTATACAACATTTGAGAAGGCTAAGTTAAGTCCTTCAATTTTTTCCATTTCATCACATGGCAGGACATATGCTTCACTGTCTCAGACATGGGAAAGTGAGAATATTGGATACAACTAGCAATAAATAATTAGTAATAATATTTAAGACCTAATTTTTAATTTTTAAAAATTAAAATCGGCCTATAGATTACTAATTTTTAATTTAAACCAATCAGAATTTAAGTTGAAATTTGTAATATCTTTAAAAGTGTCGTCGATACAAATTCCGATATTGGGCGTTGCATCCAAAATTTAATGCTTCAGTCAGATGAATCTCTTCGTATCCTAGAGTAGTTGTGTAAGTACTTGGATCCTTAATTAATCGATCTTAAAAATACATATAAGACCGGTTATCTTAGAATATGCGGTCTTAAAAGTTCCTTCGTTCCAAATTCCAAGAGGTGCAGTCGTGTCTATCCTTACACTCTGTAATGATGATTGATAGTCTCTTCGGCTTCGAAAGACAATCCAATGATGGTGCTCCATCTATTTAAGCCCCTCGTTACTTTAGTTTCTTCACATTATTCTCCACATCCTCATTTCTTCTACAATCTCCGATTCTATAATGGCTGCCCCACCTCCTCGTCCACCATCGGGTCCTCCTTCTCCTCCTCCATCTCTCTTACCTGCGAGACCTCCCCCTCTGCCGTCGAATCCAATGGTGAAGCAGATTGTAGAGCATCTGCTGACCTGTGTCCATCACATGGACCGACACATGGGCAGAATCTGTGGCCTCCTTCATATGATCAACAAGAAGGTCAACCTGGTCCTTGACGAAAATGACCTCGAGGTCCCATCCTCTGAAGCTGACTCTACATGCTCCTCCTTCTCCTCCTCTAGCAAAAAGACGGAGGATTAATTAGTTTTTTTTTTATTTTCTTGTATGTTTTTATGTTTTTTTTTCTATGTATCTGGTTGCTGCCCTTAGGGGCAGCATAAAAAATATATATATGATGATGGCCGCCACGGCCATTTTTTGTCAAACCTGATTGCGTACGCTTGAGAAGTTCCAAAAATGGTTTCGAAATTAACATAAGTTATATAATGACAAATAATTTGTAAAAAAAAAAAATATAATAACGACATTAATTAAGAACATAAAAAACATGCAAATTAAAGTCATCGTGAGTCTTCGCTAATTGACTTTAAAATTAACCATGATATATTTGCTTAGTTGATTTGATTTGAACATTAACATCATTTCTGTATAAAAGAAACAGAAAATTATATATTTTTATTTAAAAAAGACCTTTAAGACCGTAGATATATAAACAGCTGGTCCTAAAGATCTACGTACTGTTTAAAAGCCCTTCAGGACCGAACTATTATGAAATAGACGGTCCTAAAAGTCTCTTGGTTTTGGATTTTAGTCTTCTATTTTGTGGTGTGTGCAGGAGGCAACTTGTGAAAAACTCAACAAATGCTTGTTATACAGCATTTGAGAAGGCCAATTTCCTTCAATTTTTTCCATTTCACATGTCCTAAAAGTCTCTAATATTTTAGTTTAAATTTCTCAGAAGAAGAAGATTCTTACATAATGAATGAAATGGTGGGATAGACTTTTAGGGCCGGTCATTTAATAACTATCCACTCCTAAAGTCTCGCATATTTTAAAATTAAATTAACGTATTTTTAAAAAGCCCTTCAGGACCGAACTTTTATGAAATAGACGGTCCTAGAAGTCTCTAATATTTTAAAAAATTATACTAAGACTTTTAGGACCGGACTTATATGAAATAGACGGTCCTAAAAGTCTTTGAACTTTTTAATAAGCTCACCATTCTACAGCATCCTGTCCTAAAGGTTTAAGAACTAATTCCATGCAATACATTCAGCAACAAAAAAATAGAAAGCATCAATATAATTTGTTGGAAATGAATAAACAATTTTATTAATTATTGATCATTAAACTATACAATTGTTCAATTATTATTTACAGAAGATCAAATGTAATATAGGTTTACAGCACTTGCATATTTACAAATTAATCCTGGGGGGCATTTGCGATTTCCTGAATGACAAATTCATAAATGATTTGCCGTATGCGCTCAATATCACCATCAGGAAAGGGGTCAACGCAATCAAACGTCTGTAACATCAAAGACAGAAATATATATTAGACTACCTTAATTCCTTTCATCAAAGGGGTCAGCACGCCAAATGTATGTACGTATAATATCATATACATTTACCTTTTCAGTGATAGACATAATTCTTCGCGTGATACTATCATACATGTGTCGCATGACGTAAAGCCCATATAAGTTGGAAGCATGTGGTTGGCGACGTGTCTAAAATCAAACAAGAAATATATATATATATATATATATATATATATATATATATATATATATATATATAGATAAGAGCGCATACACAGTGACAGTTCACAAGGCAGTGTCCATGCGTACTAACCTGTGGTTTGATCCATATAGTATCTTTGACCTGATACCCAGCCTTTCTCTTGGCCTTCTTTTGGTATTCCGACATGGCCCTATTATTGAAATCAAAAATTTCAATTATCAATATTGGTAACTGAAAATTCACAAAAGAGATTTCAGACAAAAATTAATGACAAAATGACATGTGCTACTTACTTATCAACCATATGCTTTAACGTAGCCACTGGTTCGTGATGAAGGGAGCATAGAAAGACTACTTTATTTTCCTCCGCGGAAAGGAGGACTAACTGCCAATGGTTAGAATGGTTGAATGGTGCAAGGTACCATATTCTCATATTGTTATACAACCTCTTAGATATGTATGATGTTCTTTGAGCCACGGTTGCCACACTTAGGTACTGTGGGCACAAGAATCCAAAATCCTGTTCTCTGCCCCGTACTCCCATCTCACGATACATCAACCTACAATAATGACATGCATAAGTGAATTAGCTAGTATATATGTATGTGTACGTGTATAAACGACACCTTTTAAAATTATGTAAGTACTCATAGAAGAAGATATTACTTACTTCATGAATAACAACACAATTGCATCAGTTAACTCCTTTTTAGGAAAGATAAGGGAGATTAAATCTTCCTAGTCAACGAAGACCGGTAGCTTATCTTTTAGGCCTACTTCAACATTTAGAAGCCACGATCTGGTTTCAAAAGTTTAATTGACTACCAGAAGTCCAATCTCATCCTTGGCAGTCAACTTAGGAGCGGGCAAAATATCACGCGGGGCTGCATCTTCATCAGCAGGGGCTGGGGCTTGAGGAGGAGTACAAACACGTACAAGCTTCACTGGCCACGAGATGAAGCCTCCCAAGCAATCACTCACAAGTTTCATTTGATTGGTTTGAAAAGGGATAGGTGCATCAGTGATGATCACCTCTTCAACTAACACCCTGACTTCATCATCAGTCATTTTTTGGTGGTGTACAGTTGATCCAAAGTTGTAGACATTCCCTCTTGCAACCAATCATCTACCAGGATCCTCCAAGTAGAGCTCACAATGTTCCACCGACTGTCCAACAATGCAGTTCCCTTTAGTGCTCTGCTGGACAGGTGGAGGTGAGTGTGGGAAGGAAACAGTGCTCTCTCCACGAGAGCTGACAATCTTCATCATCTCCTCCTTCATCTTTTTCAGCTCGTCTTGAAACTTTGTGCTTAATGAAGGTTCTCGCTCAGCTGCTTTCTTCTCTGCTCTAGCCTATACTTCCTCAGTTGCTTTGGCCAGCATGAGTTCTATCTCCTCCCGGGTAACCATTGCTTGTCTTTGGCGTTTTGATTTACCAAAGTATTGCTTCAGGCCTACCCGTCCTCCAATTCCCCTTACACGCCCCGCTTGATCCGGTTTTCCAATCGCAAGGTAAGGATATCTTTCCTCCCGTCCGACACAAATGATCCCTCTTGTTCTTGCATTTTGAGTTCTTCCTGTAAGATACAGATAACAAGAGTATAATTAGTAACGAAACATGTTTAGTGACTAAAAAGTAACAAATAACAAGAGCATAATAATTACTTACAATTCTCTCAGCAACTGCACGAGTTTGTTCACTAGAGTACACCCCGCCTTTCTTTTTGCAAATATAGAGCCATAACTTCTCACGACGTATTAGAGATGGCGGCCGCGGATCACATATCTCAGAAGGATTGGCTTGAGCTTCATCTTCCAATCTCTTTCGCTTGGTGGCCATCAACTCTTTTTCAGCCTTTTCATATCCGCCACGAGAAGCCGTTTGTGGGCAATCATTCTTTCTCTCAATCTCTTGTGCTTGCTGCCTTCTTATCTGTAAATCAGAAAAACAACTATTCATTATGAATTCCTGACCTTAATTCAAACACTAGTCAAATTCACTTCATCAAATTTCAAGACTTTGTTAAGGAAGATGTAGAATTGTATGTATAATAAATAGGGAGAAACAGAGGAAAGGGAGTTGCAGAACTCCTGCCAACTCAGTCAATTCATTCATTCATCATAACTGGTTCAAACTCAGTCAAGTTTCAATAACAGCATGCACATATACCATTACACAATTAACATACTAACTAACTAACAGCAATGTCTACGTGACCTAGTTACTATAATAGAATACCTTCCTAAGCAAGCAACCTGACTAACGGCCTCATAAATGAATACAATAACATTCACATATCTGCATAGGTTAATAAGTATACAAGAAGGGACAAAAAAATTAAATATAGACTCACTAAAGCTTCTTCAGTAGTCCGCATCTGAACAAATTGTTGCCATGTTGCTTCATCAAGAAAGGCATACTTGGCGCAAGGATTAGGGGGAGGCTAACCAACCGGAACCTCGGCAAAAATATAATTGTTCACTAACCGGGTCTTAAACTTCCTCGAGCGATCAACACAATACGACAATGTCTTGATTTTCAACTTCTCATCGTCAGGAACATTGTACGTAAGCCGGATAGAGTCCCAGATAACATCCTTCACCTTCTTTTTGTTGACATTTTTCCACTCGTCGACCAAAATGCTTGCCTTGTTGCATGCTTGTAAACCGACATAACTATTGTATCTGCTTTTATTAGGGCCGAAGGGAGTCAAATTTCCATCAAACTGTATATCGAGCCTTTCATTGGCACTCCGCCCTAGGGCAAGCTCTTTCAATCGGGTGGGGCCTCTTCTACCACGACGGCTTGCAAGGCGGTTACGAGGAGGCTCACTCTGAGAAGGAGATGGTTCGTTCTGACTAACACCAGTCACATCATCAACTAGCATTTCAAAAACAAAACTATACTCGTTTCCTCCATTCATTTTTTAAACAAGAAAAGAGGTTGAGAGAGGTGGTGCAAGAAAGGAATGCCAGAGCAAATGAGGGAGTAACAGAGGATGGTGGCGGTATGCAAGGAAGAGAAGTAATGCAACAGGAAGAGGTGTTTGAGTGTTTCGCAACAAGAACAGGGGTTTCAGTGTTCCGACAGAAAGACGTAAGACACAAGTTAAGGTTTCGCGCGAGAAATATAATGGGCATTTTTAAGACCGGCGAAACATAAAACGACGGTCTTAAAGGTTACAGTGGGAATTTTTAAGACCGGACAAACTCAAAATGACGATCTTAAAGGTTAACATTTCAGAACGTCCTTTTAGTAAGTCCGGTCTTAAAAGTAATAAACTATTAGTTTAAATTTTTCATTATTTAGTACCGGGTAGAAGTCACGTCCGCTCTTAAAAATATTAACTTTAAGAACGTCATTTACATATATCTGGTCTTAAATTTTTTTACTATTTTTATATATCTTTCCTTATTATTTTGCATTGCAAAAAATATAAGTCTGGTTGTACGGGATTTCTCAATAATATCATATTATTTATAATTATTTTTAATGACAGTTTTTAAGAGCGGTTATTTATATATGTCCGGTCTTAAAAATTTTTTTACCATTTTTATATATATTTCCTTATTATTTTGCACCGCAAAAAATATAAGTTTGGCTGTACAGGATTTCTCAATAATTTCATAATATTTATAATTATTTTTAATGAATGTTTTAAGAGCGGTCATTTATATATGTGCGGTCTTAAAAGTTTTATACAATTTTTTAAAAAAATTTCCATGTTATTTTTAACCGCATAAAATATAAGTCGGGATGTCCGTGATTTCTCTTTAAAGTAATTCACATTTCATTTTTTTTATAAATGTTTTAAGAGCGGTTGGTTTTACCAGCGGTCTAAATAATATATTTAAGACCTATCAAAAAAGATATGGTTCAAGTTGATCTTTGATATTTACAAAATTGCCATGGGTCATATATTTAAGACCGAAGATTTATTCATCCGCTCTCACTAAGGCGGTTTTAAAAATTGATGCGGTGGAAGAAGTTCTTTATATTTACAAAATTGCCACCGGTCATTTCTTTAAGAGCGATGCGTCGATTCTCCGCTCTAAATGAGGCGATCTTAAAACACCTTTTTGCACTAGTGCAAGAAGGTCCATACTTTAAAATAAAAATTTAACATAAACTCTTTCTTTTTGATTAAAACATAAACTCTTTCCTGTCTTTAATGTATAACTTAATTGAGGAGTTGATTTTGGTCATAAGTTGATATAAGACCTAATTCTCATATTGTCAATTTTTCATAGTGTACTCCTACTAATGATGCTCCTTGAGCCATTACTAAGTAAAAGAGAGATGGAGAGGGAAATAAAAAAAATGATTAGAATGTTGATCGAGCTACTTTTGTAGTTAAAGCGATCAATTAAACTAGGTCCTAATTAATTATGTAGTTTAGGGTCAACCTAAGTCATTTTCTCAAGGAGCAAGCTGTAGGTTTTCTTTAGGACTAACTTTCAGGTGATAAAAGATACGGTGGAATGTAAATGGACCTAAACTAGGATGTAAAACACTACTGTCTATATGCAATTAACTAGTTAAATGTACTAATGCAATTAACTAGCTAAATGTACTAATGCAATTGACTCTAAAACCTATATGAAAATGAGACTAATCTATATGAGTTGAATGCAATTTTTTTTGGAGCATTTTTCTTATGAGAAAAGAATTAAAATCCTAAGAAGAATATTAATTAAAAGCAAATCAAATAATAAAAGTTTAATTCAGTCATGATGATGAAGGGGACAACTTAGGAATTGCATGGAGTTTACTTTCTTAGCCTAAATCAATTAATTAGACCAAAAGGAGATTAATGAATTTTATTACCCAATTGAACATGGGAAACCCTCTAGCTCAATAACACTTATTCCACCAAAAAACTCATAATGAAATAAGCAGTGACTAATTAAACCCATTCAAAACCAATCACAAAATAATTTTGGAAATCTTGTTTACAATTATCTAATTGAACAACCAGATAATTTATCAACCCAATTAAACAATTAAGATGATAAACTATATTAACAATTAAATTAATAACGAAAACTCAATTATTAATCTAATTGACAATCCAAAGGTTGCAAACAAGAGTCCAACAATAAGCATAAAACTTTAAATTACCAGTCTAATCCAAAAGAAATAAGTTTACAATCTAAAACTAGATTGTTCTCAATTAATACAACTCGAAATCCTTTAAAACTAAATAATCTCAAGTTTGAATTAAAAAGATAAAAAGAAAGACACTCCCTTATGATCTTCAAGTGTAAGCCCTAGGCCTTAGCTTCCTCCATGCTCCTCCCAAGTTGCCTCCCAAAGAGCTTATGTTGCCATGGAATTTCCCTCGCCAAGCCTTAAAAACATCACTGCCATGTAGAGCCTTCAAAACGAGCCAGGTCTATCGGGCCAGCCCGTTTAAGCCCTGGCCCTTTAAAGGCCGGGCTTGAAAAATAGACGAGATATTTGAAATTAGCCCTGGAGGGCCGGCCTTGACAGGCTTCGAGCTTAAGCGGGCCGGCCCTGGAGGGCCTCCGGCCAACCCTGCAGGCCCTTTTTCACTGTAGCTTTTTCTTTTTCTTTTTTTCCTTTTTAAATTTATTAATTTATATATATATATATATATATATATATATATATATATATATATATATATATATTGTATTTTTTATAGAGTTATTTATCCATTTAACTACAAATACATAATAACTATACTCTAATTTTATGATTTGATTTATTATTTGTTGCAAATAAAGATTAAGGATGTGTTCATGATGTGGGAGAAGAATTTCATGATATTCTTACTCATGAGTTAGATGCTACTATGCAAAGTAAAGAACAATCAAATGTCGTTAAAATCGATAATAGTGATGAAGATGACGACAATAATAGTCATCATACTAATGTCGCTTAGTGATATGCTTTTTATGTTTTATGTGAGTTATTTGTGAACATAGTTTGTTTTTTATTATGAATTAGTGACTGTGCTTATTTATTGGATGATTCATGTTGTAATTTATTAATTATATTTTTTTAAAAAAAAGTGGAGGAAAAATAGTTAAAATTTGAAATAGTAATTTGTAGGCCCTGGCCCTGGTGCTCTCAGGCCAGACTTTAAGAAACATATGTTTTTCTTACTCCAGGCCTTGGAGGGCCAGCCCTATTAGGCCCGGCCCTTCATGGGCCAGCCCTAATTGACAGCTCTACTGCCATGTAAATGAATTGTGGAATAGTAGTTGATGAGGCGTGGGTCCCGTGCGTGAGATGAATGGAAGCTGAATGAATTAATGTGAATTTGGTGGTGGGGCCGTGGCTATGACGTGAAGGGAAGAATGAATTAATGTCAATCTCGCCTCAGCGTTTCTTTGCGTCAATTCGAATGTCCAGCACCAATTCGGTCGGCCTCATCGTGATGATCTCCTACCTCACGGCGTGGTTTTTTTTTCCCGTCTCGTTCTTCAGCTCTTCAATTCTTGCGGCGTCTGATGGCTCTCAAAACCTAGTTTTTTTTTTGTTTTTTGATATAATAAAAGTTTCGGAGGGGTTCGACGCCAGTCCCCCACCAAGGCCAGGACACGGCCCCGGGCTCTATGAGTAGTTACTGGGAACTTACGAGATTGCCTACCAAAGGAGTCCCAGCGATGACAGAGGGGATCGAACCCACGACCCAAGAGCCTAGTCCTGGATCCCTTACCATTTATGCCAACTCTCATTGGCCTCTCAAAACCTAGTAGTTGCTAGGGGAAGGGGGACTTTTGGGTACCAATTTGAACACAATAGAATTTAAGAGGCCCAATAAAATTCTACCATTGGGCTTCTTTTTAGCTTCCTAAAAAATTCTGCAATATAGGATATTCCAATATATTTTTTTATTGACATAAATTAAATAAAATCATGATATCATATAATTAGGAATATTATTAAATCATAAGATAACGATCAAAATATTAATTTAAGCCCAATAATCTCATGATTAATTTAGATTTATATTATTTCTTAAAATTGACTAACAACCCAAATATCATCTAATAAATCCAAATTAGCCTAAAATAGTCCCTAAAATAAATGAATAAGGTGGGATAAAATATATGAAAATTGGGATTTATCAAATATTATATATATATATATATATATATATATATATATATATATATAAATTTACATCAACTACTTTAACTAACTTTTTTAATTGAATCAAATTAAGGATATGTGTGTCTTACATTAATGCATATGTAAAAATTCTTACTTTTAAGAGAGTAATTAATAGTTTAAAATATCTTTCATGTTTATTAGTTGCTATAAAGTGTAAACTGAAACAAAATGCACCTCATAACAAGTCCTCCACCCTTCCTTATTTAATATATATTTATGTACTAAAATTATTTTGTATGAACTAGCTGCACCACATCATCTGTGCACTACCTAATAAAATCATACCACATCGATCTCATTAAATCCCACGTGTTTAATTTCTTTTCTCTTTCCTTATTTATGTCATTTGAATGTCCCTCCAATTTTCACTCTCTCTCCCACATAGGATTTAATGAGATCGATGTGGTGCAATTCCTCCCACCAAACTACAAATTTATGATTTGAGCTTGTGTAGAATGAATGATATGGACCCCATGCTTTGGCTTAAGGGTCATAATAAGGGAAAGAGCGGAGAATATAAGGGGGAAAGCTCAAACCAAAAGCGTTGGAGAATCAATGAGAGAGCCATCTTAGCCTACAGGCTCCAATAAGGCAAAGTTATGTCCATTGCATGTAAATTCGAGGACCCCATCCAAATGGAAAGTATGCAACAGAGGAGGAATTGCCTTTCCCTTGTCTTTGAGATTCCCTCGAAAAACCTCTCTGGTTTGAACTCCTTGGCATCACTCTCTCACGACTTTTCGTCATGATGAAGCATCAGTATTGGTATGAACACTTGCACTCTTGAAGGTACTAATAAATCCCCAAGTTTCATGTCCTTTTGAACTAATCGGTCTATATTTATTGCCGGTGGGTATAACCTCAAAACCTCACATAAAATCATGTTCACCTAATGATACTTAATTAAATCGTGTTAATAAATTAAGTAGTCAAGTGACACGAAAATAATTAGAGATAGTGATGATACTTAACCGTGGTGAAGCGAGTGAGGCCATCAGAATCTGATGTTTGATTGTCAAAAACTTGAAAGACTTCTTCCCTGGAGGCGTGTTTGCCAATCAAGGTGCCTACTCAACAAATTATGGTCAAAGCAATCAAAGTGGAACTAGTTTCTTGGCCTGCAAAATAGAACAACTGTAACACCATCATGTGGGGCATTTATTTATCAAAGTTATCGTACATAGGCATTAAAATGATTTGGACGATTTAATTGCGGAATAATTTTTTTTTTAAAATAACTTAGTTTGAAAATGAAAGGATAAATTTTTTCGAGATTCGAATCTATTTCCATGGTAGGATAATAATACAGTCATCCAAAAGTCGACGAATGATAAACGATAAACTAAAGTCTAACTGCTTGTATTCTTCCAAAAAGTTCCATTTACTTTAATGTATCTTCTTTCAAAAAGTTTCTTTTGATGTAACCCTTACGGCTGCATCTTTCCTCTTGATCTCGATCCACTATTTGTCTTTTTTATGCGGTCTGGAGTTCAAATGAATGAATCCCAGGGTAACAGTTAATTTTATATGCAGATATAAAATATAAATGACAACATATCATATGTTAAATATAGAATAATTCACAGTAAATAAGTCGCACTGTAACTACACTTATCGGTTAAGGACCGCAACCCTTTATGACACGCAGCCCTATTTTAGGACACACAACCCTATTTTAGGACACTCAGCCCTATGGGACACGCAGCTCCAATCCATAGCTAGGATACACATATGCAAATTATCTACCAAACATGATTAGTCATATGTGAATATATATATGCATACAAGCAAAGCTAATAAGATAACAGTTACCTATCTTAAACTTGAGTCCTTAATTTCGTCCGAAGTTGTTGGGATCAGAAAAAGTGTTAAGGTATGCCTATGAACGTTTCTCATTGTCGTTAATTACTTCTGGCGTATCAAAGTAACTAACTATGCGAATTATTTTTTAGGGGATTAAAAGTGGTTATTAATCCCTAAAAATTCTATTTCCTAATAATAATAATATTTATTTATTATTATTATTTTACTATTTATTATTATTTCTCTACAATTATTTTAAACTCTTAGAGACTATCCTAACACTTTAAATTAGGAGTTTTTAAATGTTAATCATCATATAAATTATGCATTAATGCATTGCATATAATGTTTCCCAAAATTCGAAAATGTATGTATATAACTTGGCTCATTATATAAGATTTTCTAGAATTTTCTGATTAAACTTTAAAAATTTGTAATCAATTCTACAAAAATCCAAATGAGGTGCTTCTAAAAACTACGTGTTCCTTAGCATGTCTACTTTTACAAAAAAAAATAATACCAATAGCCATAACACATTATATCATTCCCAGATTTCAAAAGCGTGATCATTGTCGAGATAACTTTCCAAACTTATGACTCAACTTTCAAAAATTATATCTTGAGCTACAGACCTTCGTTTAAGGTGATCCAAAGCTTGTTTTAAAGATTATTATGTGTACTATTAACACACAAAATTTCATAAAAAAATCAAAGGTTTCCCATTCCAAAATGGAACCTGAAACTGATCACTATTTTTGGAACACAAAATTTGTCCAGATTTTTGGTTAAACTTCAGAAAATTATATCTCTCATTATGCACATCCTTTTTGTTTGTTCTTTGGCTTGTTGGAAAGGTTGATATGTCTAATATCTATTTCCAAATTTCATTGAAAATCTCAAACTTTTAATATTTCAAAATTGAGCCTGAAATTTACTGTTCACTTCGTTTTCTAGTTTTTAGTGTCTGACTTTGAAAAATCATAACTCCCAATCTGCACGTTCCTTTTGGCTATTCTTTTGCTTGTTTTAAACCTTTTTGAGTCTATTATTTACTGTAAAATTTTCAAGGAAAAATTCAAAGGTTTACCATTTCAAAATCAAGCCCAAAACCGATTTACTCTCTGGAAGTGCAGAAACGTTCCAAGTTTTTTGGCTAAACTTTGGAAAATCATATCTCTCATTATACACATCTTTTTTTTTTCCTGTTCTTTGGCTTTTTTTAAAGCTTAAGATGTCTACTATTTATTGCCAAAAGTTCATGGAAAAACATGATGGTTTACTATTGGAACAGAAGCTCCCAAATTTCTCTGTTTTCAGTATGAAAAATAGATGATGGTCACGTTTTCTCTAACTAAATTATTAGTTCCAAATGTTTTGATGATAACAACCTCAAATTGTAAGGTTTTGAATCAAGTTTAAACAGATTATTCACCTATTCTGATATAGTCATGATTCTCGAGTATGACTTCATGATTCTCGAGAACGGCCTTATAATTCTCGAGAATGTGTTTACATTCTTGAGTACCAGCGAGATAGATCATCTTCAAATATCCAAACCTTAATGGAATCAATTCTCAAGTACTGGGACTTGATTCTCGAGAATGGGTATATAATTCTCGAATACTAGCGTGTAGGTTCAAAATTCAATCAGAAGCTATTCTCGAGTATAGTTGTTAATTCTCGAGAATGGTTAGACAATTCTCAAGAATTGATATGTAATTCTCGAGTACACTTGGTTTAAAACATTTGCATTTTCTCTGGACATAACTATGATTCTTGAGTATGTGCAATATAATTCTCGAGAATGCTTGAGAATGATTAAATGCTTACACACTTTCATACAATACAATTCTCGAGTATTAACATACTAATTCTCGAGAATGCTCGAGACACACACACACACACACACACACACACACACACACACACACACACTGGTAAACATATGAACAATAATTCTCGAGTATACATGAACAATTCTAGAGAATGAGTTTCCTGGTTCTACGTCATACTTTACACATCATTAATTCTATGGAACTATATGTGTCATTACTTATTCTTATTTAATCATACTCAAACTTGTCCATATTATATTTAATCATCTTTCTAAGTGGTTTGCAGTTGATTAATCCTGTTTAATTCAAGATTGAGTGAAAAGCAATCTCACGTGGCAGAAGCATTAAATGTTCACAGAAAAATAAAGCAACAATCGGAATTAGTTTTTGTAGTAGATGAAAACATTCTTTTGAGGCATACTTATTCTGGCTATCACTATGAGTCACACTTTGTACAAGTACAAACAACGGCCAATGCATTTAATGAAATGAACGAATACATTTAATGAAGCAACGGTCGTTTTGGTTTAACGAAGAGCAACTGTGTCTAACGAAAATTCAAATGGTCACAACGGCTATATTCAAGCTCTTCGCGATGGGATTAATGACGAATGATATAAAAGCTCAAGCATTCAATATTACCACCTATCGAAACTCTGTGTATTCATTTCTGAGTTATTGCGATTAACAGTTTCATTTACTTCATTTAATATCTTTAGTTATTCATTGCTCTTTAGTGTTCATTTATTATCTACTCGTGTGGAGTTGTAAAAAACTTATATCATTTTTTGTTTAAAGCTTAAGGTTGTGGAACCTTAAGTTGTGGGTGTATGATTACAACGTGTAAGAGGGAGTGAGTATGAGAGTTAAAGGATCATCTTGTGTGTTGTATTTGTATTTTGAAAAGTTAGTGGAAATCCCAAAGTGTGCTTGGGGACTGGACGTAGGTCGAAGAATTAGACCGAACCAATTTAAATTGGCTTGTGTTCATCTTCTCTCTCAATACTCTATTTTTATCATTGTTCAAGCAAGCTTCGCGAAAAATTTGAGATCACCTATTCATCCCCTCTCTAGGTGATATTTCATCTTCATAAACCACTTGCAGCTGATTAAAACCATGAAAATATGAAGGATAAGGCTTAAGAAACTCACCTAGGTTGATTTCTCAAGCTTGCACAATGAGTTCATTCTTCACTATTTCTTGTTCTCAACTTTCTCATCTTTATCTCTCGACTCTCACTCTCTCGGTTCTGTCTCTAATTCTCTAGTCTAGAGGAATTATAATGAGGGAGTGCGCTGGGCTTGAGAGGTATGGATTTGCATTGGTCTTGCGCTCCTTCCTCTGCTTTTCCATTCCATAAAAGGCGCTGGTTGAGATTTTTGTTTTCTGTGTTTACGCAAGATAAAAGACACTGAGGGTGTGCACGGTAACCATTCTGTTCTCCAGCATTGTTTCTGAAATGAAACAGTTTTTTCTGATTCTGTGCCTTGGAAGAGTTCTGAGAATCAGAATTACGTTTGTTAACTCATTTTATTTTTACTCCGAGAATCAAAATTACGTTTGTTAACACAATTTCTTTTTTCATTCCGAGAATTAGAATTACATTTGTTAACCCATTTTATTTTCATCCCGAGAATTATAATTACTTAATACAATACAAATCTATTTCTTTATTTTTTGTTTACAGATTTCATCAACTGTATAAAATAATAAATTTTAACCAAAATGTCAACATTTCAAATTTTAAAAAAATATCTAAAAAAATAATATTTTATTGTGTTTTTTTTACAACAAATACGAAAATATAGTCACATGACTCAGCTAAATAAAATAATCTATTTCCTTTAACGGAAGTCTTAAAGTGCATTTTGTTTTATTAGCAGCAATTAAAATACATACGCTTCACAAATTTAGACATGGAGGATTTTCATGCTGCTATGACATCTCACTATTGATTAGAATCACTTATAATAATTGCTGTGAAAAATGGACTGCTTAGAATTTAGTTTAAAAGGGGTCATTACCACTTGAATTCAAATTGTAAGCAGTACTTGGGATAATTTATTTGTTCATACATCGGGCTTGTGTGAAAGTGCTCTGAAAAGTGTCAGGATTATGAGCAATTGGCATAAGCTTCGACCAAACGCCTAGACAAAGTTTTCCAACAGAAATATGCAAGTTTCAAAAGTAAAACTAACATTCAACATTATCCAATTTACATCAATACAATGCTAAGAGAAAAAGATAGCATCAGCAAAACCATCATCATAAGGCAAGTCGATCTTATTTCCCAGGATAAGGAAAGGTACGTTTGCTAAGGACTCATCAGAAAGGAGGGCATCTAGCTCCCTCTTTGATTCAGCAAATCTTTCCTTGTCAAATGCATCTACCAAGTAGATCACAGCATCAAGTCACACATGGTGATGTTAATACACAATTGAGTATAACATAACAAGGCTTCACTGCTACAAGTAGGAGACAGGGCACAATCATTTTTTAAAATAGTACGGTACAAGTGTGGCAAGTAAATTGATATACAACATGTCCCCATTATAACAACAAGAAGAAGAAGCAGCCTTATAGATAATTAACAAACAATTACCAAATTTTAATATTTACAACTCCACAATAACCAAAGACAAGATCGATCAGCAAGGGCGAGTAATATAGTAGTCAGCTACAGAATTGAAACAAAGGAAGAAATGGATGATTCCGACGACTGCCAAAGAAATGCAGAACAATCTAAGAACAGAAAAAGACAATTACTCCTAAATTCATTCTTCGGATTCATGGACCAACATCCTCGGTGTTTTTCACTAAACTTTCTTCCTTCAGCTTTCAATTATTATCTCCTGCGGGTTGGTTCAGATCATGAATTTTGTGTACGTTTGATGATTCTAATTTTACAATAACTAAAGTAATTGAACAAATAGTGGGGGTTACGTTGTGTGTAGTGTATGTATATGTCGGGAACCTGGGGGTTAAAAAGACAAGAAGAGAGTGACAGAAAATTGAGGGGAATACAACAAAAGAGGAATCTGACTTTGCAACCCATAGGTTGGTTCAACAAAGATTTTTGGGTTTATCAAGGTCCATTTCAGCACCCAGCAGCAATATCTAGCAATTAATTAAGTTCTGTAAAGGACGAGTTTGCTAATCCATATCTAAATTTTTACTAACAGGCTCAAACAGGACAAAAGCTTCGTGAAGACGTTAACATTGGTATAGACATATCATTGAAATTTAACGAGTTACGAAATAAGAATTTCATCGCGATCCAAGACCAAGAGCCTAGGGTTTCGTTTGATATCGATTTATGCTGCCGATTGTTTACAAAACACTGAAAAAAAACCCAGAAGTTGATTACAAGTAAATAGGGCAAATCAATGAGCAGTAATAAACAGGGCAAAAACACTGATATTAACATCAATGCGCAGTAAACAGGGCAAATCCCAGAAGCTGACAAGAAACTCGTACCTGCAGCCAACCGAGGCAAGAATCTTTGCGGAAGAAAGCAAGAGGAATAAGGAAAGGCTTGGAAAAGGAGAAAGCTAGGGTCGAAGTGAGATGGGGAAAGAGAGTTTCTTTAAGAGAAAAATGATTTTGATTTTGTGTCCAAGAATAGAAATGTAGAAATTTTTTGGGAAAACTGACCTGGAAGCCCAATATACAAAGATAAATGCAAAAAAGGCCCTACACACTTTCCTATATCAGAAAAGGCCCTATTAACTTCCAAGAGAAATGACAAAAACGCCCCTGGTGTTAACTGACAAATGAGAATGGAAACCTCAATCTCTCTCACTCTCGCGTCTCTGTGTTTTTCACCGTCTTCCACTCTCTCACTCTCTGTGCTCTCAATACCCTCTATCACTCTGCCAGATCGTCTTTCCCTTTTTTTTTCCTTTATTTTCTTTGTCGTTTTTTTCCGAAGCTTAGATTGAAAAAAGCCATCCGCTTACTTCGAAATCTAAAAGAAAATCTTCTAGAATCATTTTCTTTTCAGCAAAAGGCCCAATTAAGAGGGTTGTGGTATGGATGTGTCTGTTGTTCATGTCAAGAACATTACTCGAAGCCCTCTTTTGGTCAGAAACTCGTTTTACGAGAGACCCGCTTCTGGCTGGACTTTGGGAAGGACGGGAGTTTCTTCCGTAGTCGAAGATGGGAGGATTTTTGAGATCAAAATTTTGAAGTGCAAGGGTTGCTTTAAAGGGTATCAACCATTTTCTGTGAAAGCTATGGGGAAGGAGAAAAATGACAATTCATCGTCTTCAAGTTGCTTTATTTCCATATATCCGGAATTTACTTAATTTCCTGTTTGGATTGCTCGAATTCATTGTTTTGGTGGCTTGAAACTGCTTGAAGGGTGGCATTACAGTGTTCATGCTTGTCTGTAGAAGTGCTTTTATCTTTGAAGGATAGGGATTTTTTGAAATACTTCATTATTGTTAGGCCGAAGAAGATCTTTTCAGTCGTTTCGTTGGTTACTGAAAATCTATGAAGATAGCCAAAACAGACATGGCTGTAATTGACCGTGGATCTCAATTGAATTCAATCTTAATGAAAAATATTATATTCTATAGAAAATAGTCAACTTAAATTAGCTCAAAATTAGGTGCGATATGGGGTGGTAGAGAACTCCATCATATATAGTGAATTGGGAAATGGTGTGAAGAAAAAAAGAAAGTTTTTCCCCTTGCAATGAGAAGTTTAATCTTTCTATACAGAGGAATTTGGGGATTTCATCAATATATCTTGCCAAATAACAAGGCTTCCCTAGATATTTCACATGTTGGCTGAATATGGAACTGAGGTACACTAATATTACAGTTAAATCTTCATTCCTCATTTGAACTGCAAAATTTTTAGTGTGTATGTGTTGGTTACAGCTGGATTCATATTTTAACACTTGCCCTTGCTGGTACAAATCTGTGTTCCTATACTTTTTTATCATTGCCGGTGCTAGTTAAAGTATGAGAGAATTTTATCTTGAAATTGTTGTCATTCTTGATGCACTAGTTGCTTACACTGGTGATATTGATAGGTGATTTTGTTCAGTGAGGTGGTTTCTGTTATCATCTAATTCTTTCACTTCTGCTTTGGACAGGGGCATGAAGACAATAGATAATGTCTTTCATCATTCCCATATATTTGGCCTTACACTGCATTTTTTCTGAAATATTATTGTCTAAATGCAGTTTTGATTATGAATTCAATCATATCTGAATTCTTTATGATGGCATATCCTACTTTTTTGGTATCCTATTTTTTTAGCTTTTGATCTTGACTGGGAATGTATGTTTTGGTTCTAAAACTATGGCATTTTTATGTGTTAAGTTATGGTTATTGTGCTAGTAATAGGACTCTAGATTATTGAATTTTTCTGGGGTCATTGCATTCTGCTCAATGATGAATTGTTGTTGTCTTTGGCTATTATCAAGTAGAAATGGGTGATACAAGTGCCTATTTTTTAAGAAATGTCAAGAGTTGGAGCTTTTAGGATTGAGCAAAGTCAGTTGTAGGTGCCCATGCTAGTGAAGTCCTAATGGGTAAACAAATTAAATACACTAGTTTTTGACTTTGTGCGTATTGTTCACACATGTGTATATTTCTTGTTTTCAAGGACTCGTGTGGTGTTCATGTCCTGTCGTGGTTGCAATCATAGGACGACACAGAGCAAGAGGATGGGTACACAATGCCTTCATATGAAGCCAATGATATCTGAGAACTAAAGATTGGCATGTTGTGGTGGTTTGTCAATCATCCAAACAACACACAACGAGTGAAGGTGTTGTCTATGATCCAGGACTCTCAAGTGCGGAAGATGAGCCGCTAGTTTGTGTATCTGAATTGGTTTTATGGACATAGGCTGACTTGGTTAATTTTGTATTTGAATTTCTAAATTTTGATGGTTGTTTGTTAGATTACATTACACAACTTGTACAAAACACTTCAGTTCATTGATAGGAGCTACTTTTGTAAATTTGATGTAGTTAATTTGACATTTTAATATGAATGACAACCACAATTGGTTCCAGAAGATATTCTCTTTGTTGGTTGTGTTTGTATGAGCAGTAAAAAATGAATATGATCAGGTACTCGGTTGTCAAAACCATCAGCTCCCTTTAACAACACCATCAGCCTCTTTAACAAAACCATCAGCCCCATTTAACAACACCATCAGCCCTCTTTAGCAACACCATCAGCCCAATGAACAACTTTCTGTTTGGCTATTTGAAGTTGGCGCCCAGGGCGCCAACTTAGTGCAAAGTTGGCACCCAGGGCACCAACTTTCTGTCTTTTGCTAGGTTTTGGCGCTCAGGGTTTAGCAACACCATCAGCCCCCATTAGTAACACCATCAGCCCCTTTAACAACACCATCAGCCCCTTTAACAACACCATCAGTCCAATTAACAACACCATCAGTCAGATTAGCAACACCATCACCCTGGTTAGCAACACCATCAGCCCTCTTTAACAACATCATCAACCCTTTTTAACAACACCATCAGTCAAATTAGCAACACCATCAGCCCGGTTAGCAACACCATCAACCCCCTATTAACAACACTATCAGCATAATTAACAACATCATCAGCATAATTAACAACATCATCAGCCCCTTTAACAACACCATTAGCCTAATTAACAAGTACATAAGCTACTTTGACAACAATATCAACAAATAATATCAGCATCAAATGACAACATCAACAAAATATGATAGCAACATCAGCACAGTTAACAACACCATCAGCCCCATTAGCAACACCATTAGCCCCCATTAGCAACACCATCACCCCGGTTAGCAACACCATCAGCCCCCTTTAGCATCACCATCACCCCGGTTAGCAACATCATCAACCTTCTTTAGCAACACTATCCCCCCTTTAACAACACCATCAGTCAGATTAGCAACACCATCACCCCGGTTAGCAACACCATCAGCCCCTTTAGCAACACCATCAACCCCCTTTAACAACACCATCAGCCCCCTTTAACAACACCATCAGTCAGATTAGCAACATCATCACCACGGTTAGCAACACCATCAGCCCCCTTTAGCAACATCATCACCCCGGTTAGCAACACCTTCATCCCCTTTTAGCAACACCATCAGCCCCTTTAGCAACACCATCAGCTCCCTTTAGTAACACCATCAGTCAGATTAGCAACACCATCAGCCCCCTTTAGCAACACCATCACCATCAGCCCCCTTTAGCAACACCATCAGCCCCCTATTAACAACAGTATCAGCTTAATTAACAACACGATCAGCCCTCATTAGCAACACCATCAGCCCCATATTAACAACGCTATCAGCATAATTAACAACACGATCAGCCCCCATTAACAAGTGTATCAGCACGGTTAGCAACACAATCAACCCCCTATTAACAAGTACATAAGCCCTTTTAACATTAGTATCATTGAAAAATGACACCTAAATCAGCCCATTTTGACAGCAACATCAGCAAACAATAACAATAATTTTTTAGCATCATTTACATTTATAACAATATTAATATGTCTACATAAATGAAACCTGGATACAATTGTGTCAATTGTATGTTATATCCAACTTTCATTTACATCAAAAAATATGCGTATAAATTAGAGCTTACAACTTGACACACCACCTCCAAAAAATAATATGGTGGGGATTCCTATCTATGGCCATTTACAACAAAAGATTGTGACACACAATGCCCAAAAAATAAACAACCAAGGCAACAACAATCATCAACTTGGGTTTTTAAAGATGATATTGTTCTTTGCAACTCCTCATATGTGGTCCCTTCCTTGATGCATCTTGTTTTTACCATTCCTCCAACATAATCACTTTCATCCCATCCACCTTGTAGAAACTCCCCCCCACATGAAAGTAATATAATATATTCTTCCCTAAACTACTAGCCATCTGTAATTACAATATGCAACAGAGTTAGTATTAACAACTTTAACAGTAGAATTAACAACTACAACTGAAGGAATTAACAACTTAAACTGTAGGTATTAACAACTATCTCATATCAGTATTTTCACATTCCCACTAACAGACCTTCCTCTGTTTCAATGCCCAAAAAACAGAGCATCGTATTAACAAGTTAAACAACCATATTAACAACAAAAACAGATAGTATTAACAACTAAAACTTTAGGTTTTAACAACTAACAAATTTCAACGTTTTTTAAACTTCATTTCTTGATCACTTTCACCCATTCACACTCAAATACATAAATTTCCCTCTATTTGTGTGACCAAAAACAGAGCAACATTTTATTGACCCCACCCTAAAGAGATTAAAAACGAGGAAGGATGGTGATTAAGCTATCTTGATGAAAAACTTAGCATTTCTTGCCTTTTTTCTACCAGATAATACAATAAATGAGTTCAAGCTCCAACCTTTCAGTAACCCAAACTTCCGAAGTTGATGAACAACAATAACCACCACGTTCAGTCAACAATTTACAACCAGGATGAGTTGCTTTCAGTCCAGCAAAGGAAGAAAATGGAACACAAATATCAAACGAAGCAAGACGAAAGAGATAGCTAAATGATCATGGAAGCAACGTTTCTGTCGGAAAAAACTCAGGTTTTGATTCTCTCTCACGTTTTCAGCGGGAAACAGACTATGTCTTTCTTTTTTAACACCAGGGGCGTTTTTGTCATTTCTCTTGGAGGTTAATACCAGAAAAAGCCCTAGGGCCTTTTCTGGTATGGGAAAGTGTGTAGGGTCTTTTTTGTATTTATCTTTGTATATTGGGTCTCCAGGTCAATTTTCCCAAATTTTTAGCTTCTTTTTTTTGTTCGCCAGCTCAAAAAGTAAACCGATCCAGCTCGGGAACAGAAAAAAAACCCAAATTTACCAAACGCAATTCTCATCCATTTTTATTCCTGGGAACAGAAATAAAAAAAAAAAAAAAAAAAAAAAAAAAAAAAAAACTCATTCCGGGAGCGTTACCATGCACATCCTAACGAGAAGGAAAAGGAATGGATATAATGAACATGGGCCAGGACACAATGGATTGGAGGGAATATATACTGGGCCGTGAGTGATGCTACTGTGCTTTCCTCTTTTTGTTGTCATGGGTTTGCTGATATATATAAGTACATGCCTTTGTTGCGTTTCCAGTGAGGTCAGGAGAAAGACAATGGATATTTGTTGTGATATAAGTCCATCACGTATTGGGCCTTGAGGGAATGAAATGAGTAACAATCATATGGGCTTGTTGGTTTTGTCCGAACTAATTATACAAGAGAGGGAGTATTTGCTTGTCCATTTTGTTAACAAGCGAATTGGGCTTGCATGATAATGTAGATGTATTGTGGAACCATACAAATTTATCTCACTTGATCCTCCTCTATCCATATTCTTCTTTTCTAAAAATTTTGGCTGAAAATTATCCCTTGCAAATATTTCCTTGAATTTATTCTTTCCTCAATTAATGTATTTTGGCCACAAAATATCATCTTCAAAATATTTTGGATAATAATTATTCCCAATTAGATTACCTTTAATTTACAGGAAAATATATCTTAAATTTCAATAATTAACTTCATAATTATTTTTAGGCCAGATTTCATAATTAATTCCTAACTAATATTACAATTTTTAAGTCCCAAAATTTGGTTTGTTACACCAACTTACATTCCTCAATCAAATCTTTCGTACTCAACCCAACAGTACTATTGTTGTGCTTGGATTCTATAAGTATTCCCAGTGTGTGTCATTCTTTATGGCTTCACCATCCTTCAGGGCTTTCTCCTTCTTCTTGATGATTCCCTTCAGTTAATCTTTTACTATTTGACCGATTTCCTCCATCCTTCTTTTGTCCTTACTGTACACATGCCTGCCAAAAGTCACTTGACATTTGTATTTGATGATAGAGTTTCACGATTAATATTTGTGCTGCACAGAATTTGGAGAACAATCAAATAGCATATGAGGAATGTAATTGGATTTCTGATATCATTGGAGATGTTGCTGCAATAAAGCATTTCATTGTGAACCAATCTATGAGATTGTTCATCCATGATGAGTTTGAAGTTGCTTTCTATGATACTCATTTTGGTTCAATGATTGTGATGCTGAAGAGGTTCAAGTTAATAAAGAGTGGTCTCTTAAATATGGTGATAATTGAAAATGGAGTATTTATAAAGATGATAATCTAGGGAGGGCTATATTTGTGAAGGAAAAAGTACTCGATGATAGTTTTTGGGATTCAATTAATTACATATTTGCTTTCACTGCTCCTATTTATGATATGATTAGAGTGTGTGACATTAATAGACCTTGTCTTCACTTAATATATAATATGTGGGATGAGATAATTGACAAAGAGAGCATGGAAGAGACGTCTTCTTTTTATGATGTAGTGCATAAGATTCTTGTGGATCATTGGACAAAAAATTCAACTCCACTACATTGTTTGGTGCATGCTTTGAATCCTAAGTAAATTTTTAAAAATGATTGAATTTAAAATTAATACTTCTCTTGGTATAATTTCCCCCCCCCCCCTCTTTTAGATACTATAGTCACCAATGGCTCTGAGAAGATTCTAATCGAGTTCTTCCACACATAGATGTAGAGATTACTCAAGAGTGACAAAAATGCTTAAGGAGATTCTTTCCTGGCTCAGAAGACTGATCAAGATCATAGAGGACAATGCAGCTTGTATTATCAATAGTGGAACTTTTAGCAATATAGATGCCATCAATTCTAAATCCACTATGGATTCAAAATCTTGGTGGCTACTTTATGGTACTTCTACACCTTTGTTTTAAAAGATAGCATTGAGACTTGTGCAACAACCCTCTTCTTCATGTGTTGAACGCAATCGGAGTACTTATTCTTTTTTACATTCCATGAAGAGGAATAGGATCACTCCAAAACATGCTAAAGATTTGGTTTATGCGCATAGCAACCTTCGACTCTTATAGAAAAAGAATTGAAGTCATGCACAAGGAGAATATCAAATTGGGACATTCAAATATGGGACATTGCTGGAGATACATTTGATTCACTTGATGATGTTGGAGATCTTGAAGTTGCTAATCTTTCACTTGAGCAGCCAGAGCTGGAAGCCAAGATTTTACGGGATAGAGATGAAAACAATTGAACTTGTGAGTAGTCTACACTCTATGTATGTTATATTAAATGTAAATTATACAATTAATATCAAAATGTATCCTAACGTGTTGAAATTTATATTCTTTTAAGATTAACGTGTCAAGTTGTGTCATATCTTGTGTTGGTGTCAATCCAACATAGCTTGTCTTTGTTTGATTAAACATTAAACGTGTATTTGAATTCTATGATTTTATCTTGGAGAAGATGAGTCTACAACACTGAAATTTTCCAAAGTTGAACTCATTCGTTTGTGATGGTATAATTGTGATTCCAAGATGACAACCATGCTGTTTATCTTGTCATCGTTTCATTAAATGACTTCACATGGATTTTTGGAATTTTCTTAATTTATTTCAAAATGTTCTTATAATCATTTGAACTATTATGGAAATATAGTGCTTCCCCCTATCTTTCATATTATTATTTGTATTTATTCCTACTCTTTGATCCTGTTTAATTATTGACAGGTTAAGTCAGTAGGTCTTCAAGAACACATACCTGTGCCATATCCTGAAGTTGTACTAACGGTGGAGGTTCTCCATAACGGTCGAAAGTGTGTAATGGTATTTTAATGAACTATTTTTGTGTCAATGAGGGTGATTTATCTAACATGTAAGAAATATCTTGCGTTACTAATGATAAGTGATGTCTTTTTAATTAGACCCAAGAATTATTGCTTCTTGGAGGACAGACTTTAACTGCCTTAAGGGATAAGATCTTTTGCTCAATGAACCAAGTGATGGAAAAAGCTGGACAGCATGATCCTTCTGGTTATTTTCTCATTGAAGTAATAACCTGTACTTGTTCTTATTATGATGGGATTATTTAACTCACTTTTAGTTGAATCTGACTGAAAGCCATTTCTCTGTAGGATGTATTCTACGTTGATATGAGGCATCCGTTTGCTATTGATTATACTATACCTATATTTGATTGGCTTAGAAACTCGAAGGAAGAGGCACACAAAAAATGGGAGTGTATAATAACCGGCGAACTAAAACAGAAACAAAAAGCAATCATGGGTGAAGCGTCGGTCCCACACTTGCCTCACTTAACATCTGTTGACATGCAGAAGATACGTGTTTGCCTCACTCATCAGGTATTTTTCTAGCTATATGTTTTTCATGTTTTAATCTCATGAAAGACATATATAGAGCACGAATCAACATGTCTGGCTGAAAAATAAGTTTCGTTTTATTCTAAATTTATATCCAATTATATTATAATTTTTATTAGCATTATGTAGTTATGTTCATTAATACTCCCTCTCATATTAAGACCTATTTACGAAATTTAATTAGATTAAGGAAGTTTGTTAAATAGTTAACATGACATGTATTTTCTAAAACATCCTAGTCATATTCCTTAATTTATTCTTCTGTTTAATTATTGTTGATGAAACATCAATAGGAGTAAATTGAGAAAATACTAACAAATATGAAAAATAGGTATAATATTCATGACCAATATCAATTCTCAAAATACGTCATATATTAAAGACTGGAAGGAGTATTATTTAATATATATATCAAATTATTTTGCGTGTTTAACAAAAATAATTGGGGAAATTTATCCACCCTTTGGCCAAAGTGTAGAGGAATTTATTTAATGTGAGGTTGGGTGGACATTCTATAAGCATTGACAAGATTTGTTGTCCTATTGATATAAAATAGATGACAAGATCCAATGGCAAATGCATGAGGTCTTCGATGCTTATTATTTAGAAAATAGACGCTCTTTTATATGCTAATTCAGTCCCAATTATAAGATATTGATTTATGAAGTCATGTTCTTTAATGTCTCAACCTATATATATTGATTATCACTTGCCTCTATATGATATAAATCTTTCATGTTCCATGCACTTATGTTATGGGGCGTTTGATTAGTGTGAGGGAAAAAGTTCCCTTTCTCTTGTCCAAGAAAACCAAACATGTATATCTGTTATATACATGTTATTTTTATTTAATAATAAAAAAATATTTTTGCGCATTTTTATCTTCTCATACTAAATCACTTTTTCTTTTGGCAATTCAAACGGGCTTTTAGTTTGGCTAGAAAGCGTGGCAATTTGTTTATTTGCTTATAAAATTGCAGGGAGACTGCACTCACACACTATTAATACGAGATATGAGGTTGATTCATCCTGACGGTGTGCACAATCGAGATGCTTATCCAATTGTTACTTTTCAACTAAAGTTCCGTTTTCAGAAATGTAGTGTTTGTAAGATTTTCAGAGCTACAAAGGTAACTGTGGATGACAAATGGACAACAGAGAATCCTTGTTACTTTTGTGATGAATGCTTCTCTCTTCACAGAGCAGAGGATGGCTATCGTCAATATGCAGAATTTCATGAGTATGATTATCATCATAATTAGTTGCCCTCTGCCCTGAACACCACACGACATATAACTCATCAATTGCTACATGGGTTATCATCATCATTGCTTGGAATTTTTAATTGATGGCAAGCATTTGATGGTAAGCTATAAGAGTTCTAGTCATTTGTTTTCCATTTCGTAAGAGTTGATGAAATGATTTGTTTTTGGCTTGCTCAATCTGAAGCATTTATTTAAGGGAGACTTACTATGTGGTGCCAAGTAAGGGATTTAATTACCAAAAAATTTCAATAACAAGTGAACAACATAAATCTGTTGTCATTTGCCTCCATCGGAACTTGTTATTGTTATTACATATTCCTCAGTTGTTATCGAATTTTTGGGTGATTAAATCTCTAATAATTCCCCATTTATTCAATTGCACATTGACCAGATGCCTACCGCCTCTTGCTATATTCACATGCGGATAGCTTGTCATTTTGGAACCTCTTTTTGCTGCTCTGGAAAGTAACTTCATCAGAGTTCCATTGCAATGGAGATGATATAGGTGCCTATTTGAATCATCTAGCATAACACTGTCTGGACAGAGCCTCTTATTGCAAAAGAAGGAAGTCATGCTACGCCATAAACATGTGGATCCTTATTATTGAGGTTTTTGTTTTGTGTATATGAGGATTTTTTAAGGATGGCCAGTTCTTATTTATAGGAGATATTAGTAGTTTGGCTGAAATCATTTTTCATTTTTGCTTCCATTAATTGTTGGTTAGTATTTCTGCTTCAATTATTGGTTAGTTCTTTTCTCTCTCACTCACTCTCCATATGACGGAAGAGGATTCTCTCCTTATTTTTTTTCTCATCTCCTCTCGTCATCCAATAGGCATGGAAATAAGTCAGGCTAGACCAGGCTTTGGCTAAATAGGTCTGAGCCTGTAATGGAGACAGAAGGCCTCAGCCTGAGCCTGGGCTTGAATTCAGGCTTTTTTTTAGGCTCAGGCTTAAACCTTCATAAGGCCTGGTCGGGCCTGAAGCCTTTTTAAAGGCCTACTTACAATGTAGGCCTTTAAAAAGACCTCATATTGTAGGCCTTGGAGGTTAGAAATAGGCTTTATACACTTTAAGCCTATCAAAACCTATCTAAATATAATTTGAAATTAGAATATAAGAATGAAAAATAATAAATATTATATTATTTATATGATATAAATTCAATTATATTTATTTAATATGTAAATAGGCCAAGCCTGAAGGCCTAAAGGTCAGGCCTTAATAAAATAGGCCTGGCCTATTTACATATTTAGGCTTTTAAATAGGCCTTGGCATAGCCTTTTTGACAAACAGGCCAGGCCTAACTAGGCCCTAAATAGGCCAGGCTGTAGGCCGCCTGATAAGAGCCTGACCTATTCCCACCCCTCTCATCCAATATGTACCATTGATTGAAAAAGTGAGAGAAATATTAAAGGAGTATTGTGATTGATTGAACGGATATGATTTAGAAATTATGAGAGATAAAGAGAAAAGGATTATGAGAGAAACTCAACCCCCATATGAAAGTGTTTTTGGAATATTAGTTGCATTTTTTACATGGTATCAATCGTCTTTAACCCATTTTTAATAATATTTTTAATTTATGTGATTTGGTTAGTTTATATAATTCTCTTGCTATTGTATCTTCACTTGATGGACGATTTTGACTTTTAAAGGAATGAACATTGGGCACCACATTTTCCTCTGTCCTTATCTTTCTTTTCATCATTGCATGTAGAACAAAAGCAGAGAAAAGAGTGAATAATCCAAGCCTGAGTATTATGTTTATATTACAATAAAATTACAACAGAATGAATAATACATAGACATATACCCTATGTTTGGATAGGAAATAAATTAGGGAGGAAAAACACTCAAAAATGGTAAATTTTTTTTTTTTTTCGGTTGATAATAAACAAACTTCATTAAAATATAGTATAAAAAGATTGCATTATAAATGGGCCACCTTAAATGGGTTAGCAGAGTGCATATGGAGTGGCCTATAAGATAGCATCAAGTATAACTGATGATAGAAAAAACAAGCAAATACAAAAGCCTCGATACATTATAAGCTACACGAGCTGCAAAAGAGAACAACTCCAACGTACTACCATCGCTATGAGAATCTGCAGAGCACTGTGGGGGGCGTCTCCCAGAGGAGATGGGGCACCCGAGTCAACCCCCGTGGTTCGGTGCTTCCCTTGGGAAGTTGAGGAAGGCAGTGGTAAGTTTCCAAGTGCCTGGAACGGAGGAGATTGCACTGTTTCTTAGTCCAAAAGATGAGGCTGTAGAAGGTACAAGTTCATGGCACGATTCCAGTATATGGCATTATGGCATATACTAAGTCGTGGCAGGGAAAATATGTATGTGTGATAAAGTGAAACCGTGACCTGACAAAAAGCTCCTTGTCCTGCGAGAAAAACACAAGTATATTAAACTATATGGGGCAGCGTAGCATTCGAAGAACTCATTACAGAGCGAGGGGAAGAAGCGTCAATTGCATCAAACTCCTTCTGGGTTGTGGTTGTGGGGGATATGAGATACCCAACTCTTCATAGAGGACATAGAGCACGGGACGGATTGAAGGGACATGCATGACCAGTGTTGTCAAAAACTAACGTAAAAATGTAAAAATGTAAGCTTTTATGCTTTTAGCAGGGTGTTTAGTGCTTAAACGTAGGTAAATGATATGTCATGTAGAAATATGTAGAAATTTACGTTTTTACAGTCTTTACTATTTTTACTTAAAACCAAAAAAAAAAAGGAACCCATGATGGTGATAATTTGAACATTCTTAACTTTACAAATAAACTTATAAGAGCAAGAGAAGAGAACATTGATGACATTCAAAATGATCTATTTGATTTAAATGAATTGTTATAATTTAGGAGTTGTTCAACTTTATAATTTTGATATTTTTGAACTTAAGTTTTATATGTTTATATGACTTATATTATATCTTTTAGGGAGAATGAGCAATAATACACATGAAGTTTGCCACTAGGAGCGCCCAACACCACGAAGTTTTTTCTAGACCAAAAATACACACGACGTTACGTGTTGGGAGAGCTTAGCACCACAGGCCGTTAGTTGACCAACGTTGACCATTAAGTCTGACGGAAATGAACAGTAACTCCGCTGAAATTACAATTTTTCCCCTAGTTTTAAGCTGAAATCGCCATTTTGCCCTTAGTTTTAAATATGTTTTTTTTTTAAAAAAAACAATAAAATAACCCCTCCCCTCAGTGGCCCCACCATCGGCCAAACCACCGCCGGCGACTTTTTTTTTTCCTTAAAAAATAAGGTTTTAAAAAAAACTAAGGGGAATTCGGCGGACTCCACCACCGGCCACACCACCGCCGGAGGCCACCCTCCCCATCGCCGGCGACCGGCGGCCACCTCCGGTCGCCGAGGGCAGATGGTGGTGGGGAGGGTGGCCTCAGGCGGTGGTGTGGCCGGTGGTGGGGTTCGCCGAACTCCCCTTAGTTTTTTTTTTTAAAAAAAAAAACTTTATTTTTTTATTTAAAAAAAAAAAGTCGTCAGAGGAGGTCGCCGGAGGTGGCTGGCGGTTGGGTGGCCAGCCAGCGATGGTGTGGCCGGTGGTAGGGCCACCGGGGAGAGGGGTTATTTTATTGTTTTTAAAAAAAAAAACGTATTTAAAACTAAGGGCAAAATGATAATTTCAGCTTAAAACTAGGGGCAAAATTGTAATTTCAGCGGAGTTACTATTCATTTCCATCAGACTTAATGGTCAATGTTGGTCAACTAACGGCCCGTGGTGCTGGGCGCTCTTAAAACGTAACGTCGTGTATATTTTTGGTCCAGAAAAAATTTCGTGATGTTGGGTGCTCCTAGTGGTAAACTTCATGTGTATTATTGTTCCTTCTCCCTATCTTTTAAATATGAATTTTTTCCATTGAGTCGTGATTTATGATTTTTTTTCCACACGCATATACAAACATATAAAGTTTTGAACTCTGACCTTAAATAATAGAAAGTAGAAATTTTATGTGTCGTATCGTTTCTACCGCCCCTTCCATATCTACCATATCTACGTAGAAACTAGTTTTTTACAACATTGTGCATGATTATACTGTAGCCCTGGCGCTGTTGTTCCTCCCGATGAAAGTCATATAACAATGAGTCAAAGGAAGATCATTCGCAGTAGACCGATTTGGTTCAAATAGAACGAAAATGCATATTGGTTTTGGTTAAGATGGATCGAAAGCATTTGGGAGCGCATGTTACAGGACGGGAAGGAGTGAATAGACGAGTTTGGAGGGGATGTAGTAAGTTTGGTTTTTTTTTTTTGGTGGTAGAGGTCTATAAGAGAAGCCCACAAGCTGTTCCAAGAAACTTGAACAACCTTGCCAGAAGGAAGCGTAATTCGCGGGAGGTTGGCACGTGCACGGAAACCATGCCAATGATATCAGGGGAAGGTCGTGGATTGATATCCAAAGGGAAGCGTCGGTGATGGTGAAGGTGGAGAGGGGAAGGCCAATGATAGATATCATAAATATGGCAGGTATAATTATGAACATTGGCAGGAGGGCTGATTTTGAGGCTGTGATCACATCTGAACAAGGTTATGCTATGTTTGATATGAAAAGAACCAAAGGAGAAGCGCACGGAAGAGTTGTATTTTTGTTGAAAACTTGACAAGTTTTGGATTTCGACCTCTTTTGAAGATCTATATCAGTAACAGTAACAGAAACAGAGTAATTCTGCTGAAAGATGCTTGTTAGCTTTAATGGCCTTCCATTTTTCTCTAGTTGAATCGTTTTATTCCAAGATGGGGGATCATCACAACCATGTATCACCATTAAGCCACAATCTTGTCTTTCTGCTTTGGTGAAAGGGAAGTGAATCTTCCCAAGTTCTCCACATCAAATGATTGAGGACACTTTTCATGGTTTCCTTTTCCAAGTCCGGCTAGAAATAACGGTAAAAGTTCAGAAAACAAGAGGAAGCTAGAAGTGTAAAGTGGACTCATCCCAATTCGAACTGGTTGACCTGAAAGAAGAAGCAAGATATGAGAGGAAATTAGACAAGCAAAGAGAAGAATAGAGGGGACACACACACTCTGATACAAATAGTATAAATGTTATCAAAAGATATGTGAATGCAAAAAAACCACCAAGAGCTTTTGCTTTTATAGCCGAGTCTAAGATTGGTGTGTTGGCTTGGAAAAGGGGTTGCAAATACAGGGGAAACATGTAGGAAGGAGCCAGAGGGTGGAATTCTAATTCCATATGCTACATGATGCAAAATACTCCTTAGGATGAAGGTCTTAAGAGTCAATGTTTGTTTGTGCTGTTTCTGGAAATTTATAATAATACCTTCATATTTGTTTATTACTTAAATTTTGAATGAAGCTAATTTCTGATTTAAGAATCAAACATTCATGTGTGTGTCTCCAACTTTATGTTCATTTTACCGACTATGTCGCTCCATGAGGTAAACTTCAAGAACTACATGCACTAATGATTAATTTTCCTTTCAACAAAGAAGACAGAATAACTTCAATATAAAATAATCTCTCACTTTAGATATTTCTCATTTTCTACATAGCAGGATCAAGAGAATTTACGATAAAGAGAGATGAGGCCAAAATAAAATTCCAACAGTATTGCCATGTTCTTGTCTATGCTTGCAAACTTTTAAGCACCATCGCATATTGATGAAGAATTAAGAAGTTTTACCAACTAGATTTTGATTGAGGTGGTAAGTGGCATCACGCTATAAAGAGGAAAAATTAGTTTAAATATTGAGAAGCTCACATCCTAAAAGAGGCAAAAACTCCTTTGCTCTAAATTTTGATGGGAAAAAAATACTACCTTCTAGAAAATCTGATAGAAAATATGGGAAAATTTATAGTAGAAAAAAATTAATATTTTGTTTTATTTTTGGGATTACTTTTGTTGCAAGTGGTTACATTTTCATTTTCTCTTGGAAATGGGCTTTGTAAGTAGATTGCAAATTGTTTCTAAGAGAAAGTGGTTTCTTTATGTTTTCTCTTACAAGTGGATTATGAGTCGTGAAGCTTATAAGTTGTTTTTATTATTTTTATAAATTATAAGTTGCTTCCTTTCCGGTCTATATAGATAGAGATAGGAGTTCTCATCTTTTGTAAAGAATAAAGACACACTTGAATGAATGAGAATGCGATGGTTTATGAAATTCTCTCTCCCTCCATTTGTCTCTGTTATTTTCCCCCTCAGTTCTGATCCTTTCCTCCTCCCTTCCCTCTCTGTTTTTGTTGTTCTTCACTTGCCCTGTTTTCTTTATTTCCTTTCCCTAATCTGTTTGAGTGAGAATCCGTGGGTGTGAGTGAGTTTTACATCACTTACCTTTATGCTCTTTGCAATCAAAGGTAAGTTATCTGTTTTGACTTTTGACTTCGTCAAATTAGCATTATTAATTAAGTAATGTTCGAGTGGCCTTAAACTGAGAAGGTCATAGATCGAGTTTGTTTTGTTCTAATACTAAATCGCATTACTCTCGTCAAGTTACAACTTCTGAACATATCATGACATTCTGAGATTATCTTGCAAGTTCTAAGCTATGAAAACCACCGTGATGTACTTGTGAAACTTACTCACACAAACAGATTTGATCAAGGGAAGGGAAGAGCAAAACAGAGGAGGAGAGGAAGAAACAGGGGGAGGGGGAGGATGTTTAAAAATAGAGGGAAAAGTGAGAGAGACAGATAGAGGAGGAGAGAATTTCATAAGCCAAATAAAAGATGAAAACTCTTATTTATAGACTAATAAGGAAATAACTTATAATCTACTTACAAAAAAAAAAAAAAAAAACCATTTGCAAAATCCACAACTTGCAATCCACTTGCACTTAATTGTAACAAAAAGTTATCACACTAGCTCTTAGCTACTTTGTCCAAAAATTAAATATTCCTAACTACTTACTTTAACCAAAATAAAATAAAATATTAATTTCTCCTTCTATAAATCTTTTCATATTTTCTATCAATTCTCATATTCCATCACACAAGTATAATATCAAAAGTGTGATTCAATAAAAGAACTTCCCACTAATAGGCTCTTCAATATTATAAACATTTCAACATTTGCATGCCTAAAATTGTTTTACACCACACATCAATATTCAATGATAAAAATCCTGTGGTTCTGTAATGTAGTAGTAAATAAATAAGGTTAAAATGTTTAATAGCATTGTCCTAAAGGAAGATATTATGAAAGTTTTAAGTTTAAATGTATCTTAAAATCACAAATAGTTCAAATTTAACTAGAAGAACATAAAATTGGGGAAACATGTTGCCATAGAAAAATTTATTTTCAAATTGCTTAGAGAAATACAGAATTTTTACATTATGACACTTTAGACATTTCCTTTTGTCTGTTCCTTTTTCAATTGGCAAGTATGACAAAAATTTTACAAAAGAGAGAAGTCACCGCAATACAAGTCTAAAAGCATTATCATGTTCTTGATCTTGATGTGTCAATACATGCCAGCTTCTATGGCTAAGCAGAGATCTTATTTGCAAATGCTAAGCATGTATAGAAACAGAAACCTATCAACCCCAGAGTATCATGCCATGATGAAAATTAAATGCCTCACAACATAGAAACTAAGGAATTAGAGAATTGAGGAAGAGGAAGGGCATGGTGATCTTGAAGGAGACGATAAGTAAGTCTATGGTGGAACCTGCAAGGTCTCAACTCTTCCTTCAAGCATCTCCACCACTTTACTCATCATTGGACGCTCTATAGGGTTGGTTTGTATGCACCATAAGCTTGTTATTACCATATGCCTTATCCTCTCTTGGTCACCTTCGTTTCTAATGCTCCTCAATGCTAAGCCTTCATCTAATTCTAGACGCTTGTATATCCAATGAGGAAAATATATTTCGCTCGTATCATCAACGTTGACATTGACATTTCTTCTTCCTCCAACCATCTCCAAAACCATCATCTCAAAACTATAAACATCTTATTTGTGAGAAATAGCACCAAAGTTTCTATAAATTACCTCGGGAGCAATGTATCCTATGGTTCCTTTGGCACCCAGCATGGATACAACACTTTCATTTCTGGGGCATATTTTAGCAAGTCCAAAATCTGATATCTTTGGACAGAAGTTCTCATCCAATAAAATGTTGTGAGGTTTAATGTCAAAATGAAATATCCGAGTGTTACATCCTCGATGCAAGTACTCTAATCCTCGTGCAACGCCCACTGCAATTTGATGCAATATTTCACTACTCAATTGGAGATTGCCCTCAACAAGGTTAGATTCATTTTCAAAGATGAACTTCTCTAACGATCCATTAGCCATAAACTCATAAACAAGTGCCCTCTTTGACCCTTCAAAACAAAATCCTAAAAGTGTGACAATGTTAACATGAGAAGTCTTGCTTATGCTTGCTACCTCATTCATGAATTCCTCCCCGTTACCTTTTGTTTCCTTCAAAATCTTCACAGCAACTGGACATTTGTCATGTAACTTCCCTTTGAACACACCGCCATAGCCTCCTTGCCCTAATTTTTCTTTGAAACAATTTGTCATTTTCTTTATCTCTGAGTAGCTATATCTTTTGGTGGCAAGTGATCCGTGGTTCTTTAGAAAGGCCTCAAAATCTTGATGAGCTTTAGATGTGTTTTTCCTTAACAGCATCCTTCTAAACAAGTACATTATAAGAACAAAGACGTCTATTGCAGCTGCAGAAACTGTGATTAATAAGATTAGAGGGCGTGAGATTAAGCAAAATAAAGGGGAAAATCTATACACATGGATGTAAGTTGTAAATTTGGAAGTTATAAGAATGAATTGAATCAAGTGATTATGTAAATTACCTAGTCCAACTACCGCCTTGGAAATCTTGCCTTTACGCTCTGCAATCAACGGAAGAATTAGGATGAAGTTAACCTTAAAATAATTATTTAACTTCTATGTTTATGTCGCAAAAATTGAGAAATAATATTTGATATATTTTTGCAATCATAAAAATAAATCCATCTCTTCTATTGAGGCCTGAAACATGGGTGTCATCTTTTATCTTAGAATGTAGTCACATCAATAAGAATTATCATGATTTTTTTTCTTAAACCAAATTCAACGTCGCACACATGAAACATTGCAAATTTATTTGGTATGAAATCTAATTGCATTTAAGGAAAATGATGAAAGGGAAAAAAAATGTCCACTTTCAAATATATGATGGTGAGGTTATCAAGAAAGGTAAAGTTTTGAATTAGGAAATAAGGAAAAATCATCACTTGAACTCAGATGCAAGAAGTGAATAATAGAAATCTAAAGACATAAAAGTCTTTAATAGGCAGATTTATCTAATTTGATTAGATTAAGAAAGTTAATAAACATGATATGTATTTAAAATACCTTAGTCATCTCTCTTAACTCTCGCATTCCCTCTCTTTTTTTATTATTGTTGAAGGAGTAACAATATAAATTAAATAAGAAAACATTGACAAATATAAAAATTAGGTCTTAGCACTAAGATCAATTCTCTAAAGATGTAAGTGAGAGTAAGTTACATGTTTGTCTCAAACAACAACATGATAAAAATCATTTGGAAAGAATATACCTACAACGTCGCAGTAGAAGTTCTCGTTTCCGTCCAGTTGACACTGGCCTCTACTGTTGTGACACTTATCACAAACATCAGATAATCGTACATCCAGAGTCATTTGAGCAGATAAGAACGACTGAAGGTCTGGGCTATCAGGAAGGTCCTTTTTTGGAAGCACAAGAGTTGAACATGAGGAGAAATGACTTTCTTGTTCAGGTTGAAGATCAAGGAGTTGGCTGTAATGGTGGATATCGAAGTTTGTACAATGATGTTTAATAAAACCAGTTGGGCTGCTGACATTGAGATTGTGGTGGCATTTAAACAGGGTTATGTTGTTTTTAATATCAAAAGAAATCAAAGGAGAGTTTGCAGGAATTGGGATATCGTTTTTGAAGGCATCACAAGAACCATTGGATTGCAACCGATTGTGCAGATCTTGGTCAAAAACCGTAATCATATTTTGCTGATGATTGACATCGCTAAGCTCCAAGAATGGTCTTCCATTCTTCTCTAGTTCAATCGTTGTATTTGGGTGTGGATTTGAATCATCACAGTTATGAACCACCATTAAGCCACAGTCCGGCAATTCTGGCTTGGTGAAAGGGAACTGGAGGCTCCCAAGTCCACTGCAATTAAAAGATCTTGGACACTTGACATGCCTCGCATTTCCATACCTGACTGAAAGAAGTAAAAGGTGAGAAATCAAGAGGAAACGAAACCCAAAAACCATAGCCATGATTGATAATTATCTACTATTTGAGCAAAATAATAAAGGCCTCCAACAAGAGCCCCATTTAATAACCAAGTTCATATTACGTTTCCACCTTCTCCCCAGTATATAGTCCACAGTTCCCACTTGCCCTGGTTTGATAGGGCAGGTTGACTTGGTAAATGAGAAAAAGGCCTGAAGAAAATTCCAGGTGGGGTAGGCAACAGGGCTTTGTTGAAAGTTATGTTGATCATTCCAACAAAGACGACAAGATAAACTTTCCAGGTTGGCCCATTGAATTCGGGACCCTCCAAAAAACTCACATTTTCAAAGAAAAGATGTAACACTTTCTTTTCTTTCCTTTATGGCTTCGTCTAACTGGCCAATGGATGACAAAGATATTGCCTTTGGAAGTGGAACTACAAGAATCATTGCGTCTGGAATAGAAGGTGAAAGTAAACTACTGAAAATTGTGCTAAAAATGAGAATCCAACCTATCAAGTTATATGAATCAGCAATAAAGCCAAATCCTCAAGTATCATTGCATTGCTTTATAGTATGACTATCCTCTAATTAGGGTTTAGGGTTTAGGTGATGAAAATTCTAGTTACAAGAGGGTTCACACAGTAATTTCTGTTGGTTTGGAATGGGTCAAAGAGAAAAACGCGTGGGAAGGTGCATACATATGACTATGGCAAGTGTCGTAAAATTGAAGATTGTGATGTTTCAGAATCTTGCACCTCAGGCATGATTTCAAACACCTTGTGTGCCCCGGCTTAATAATGTGAAAATGACAACAGCAGAAACTACTGACAAATTTGTTCAGAAAATTTGGAATTTAACTTTGAAAAAAAAAAGGATGAAATAGTAATACATGGATTTCCAGCGCAAACTTGCTCTTTAACAAAAACAACGTGGATGACATGTAAATTGCCAGTTTAACATATTTAGTTAACTATTGGTCAAAATCAAATTAGATAATAGTCATGGTAAAACTGTTCCCTTTGAAGATAAAATTGCTCCCTAAAGAACTTTCAAGGCAAAACTATCCCTTAACCCATTAATTGAGACCATTAATTGAGAATAGAAAATAATGGAGGAAATTTGCAATGAGTTTTGACTTGGAAACGAAATGTTAAGACTCAAAAACGTGTTAGAAGGAGAGGCCAAACTTTTGAATGAACTATTTAGCTGCATGATTTCTTTTGTGCCATTCAATATGTTCCTTAGTCTTACCCAATATATATAACCAGTTTTAAGATTAACTAACTTGGGCAATCCTTTGTTGTTGTACCTATTTGTGCATCAAAATCACTTTTGAATGAAATGTCATGCTAAAAGTTGATGAAGAGAATCTTTGATCTATTCATTCATTGGCAATAGTGAAACATTTCCAATTGATAGCTGTGCAACAGTGCTAACTCGCCTATGAAATTGTTACTGACAGCAATACTCTAACCCACAAACCAACAAAGATGAAAGAATTGTTGAGATCTATTATTGCGTTCTCTCACTTTAAGCATTTCTTTCTATATTCGGTCTCTTTTTCTAATTAGCACGATCGCAAGAATTTTTGCAATATAGATAGAAAAGGCCACAATACAAGTCAACAAGCATTACCATGTTATTGTTGTATCCTCTATATATGCAAAACTTCAGTGCATTAGAAGAGATCTTATCAGAAAATAACAAGCACTCACAGAAACATATAAAGCATAAAAACTATGGAATCAATAAGTTGAGGAACAGGAAGGGCGTGATGGTGATATTGAAGGTGATGTTAAGTTAGGCTTTGGTGGAACTTGCAAGGTTTCAACTTTGCCTTCAAGGATCTCCACCACTTTACTCTTCATTGACCGCTCTAACGGATTAGTTTGTATGCACCATCTGAATTATCTTCTCTTTGTCACCTTCATTCCCAATGCTCCTCAGTCCCAAGTCTTCATTTAATTCTACACGCTTGTATATCCAATGAAGAAAATATATTTCACTACTATTAGCAACAATGACATTGACATTCCTTCGTCCTCCTATCATTTCAAAAAGCACCATTCCAAAACTATAAAAACTATAAATATCTTACTTCCAAGAGACAGTACCAAAATTTCTAGAAATTTCCTAAGAAGCAATATATCCCTCTAACACTTGTCATGGATACAACACTCTCATCTCCCATGCATATTTTAGCGGGTCCAAAATCTAAGATCTCTGGGCAAAAGTTTTCATCCAACAGAATGTTATGAGGTTTGAAATCAAAATGCAATATCCAAGCGTCACTCTAATCCTTGTGCAACACCCACTGCAATTTGATGCAATTTTTCACAACTAAGGAGGTTTGCTTCATTTTCAAAGATGAACTTCTCTAATGATCCGCTAGTCATAAACTCATAAACAAGTGCCTTCTTTGACCCTTCAAAACAAAATCCTAAAAGAGTAACAATGTTAACATGAGAAGTCTTGCCGATGCTTGCTACCTCATTGATGAATTCCTCTCCATTACCTTTTGTTTCATTCAAAACCTTCATCGCAACTGCACATTTGTCATGTAACTTCCCTTTGAACACACTGCCATAACCTCCATGCCTTAATTTTTCTTTGAAACCATTGGTCATTTTCTTTATCTCTGAGAAGCTATATCTTGTTGTAGCTAGTGATCCGTGGCTCTTTAGAAAGGCCTCAATATCTTGATGAGCTTTAGATTTGCGTTTCCATAATATAGCAGCTTTTTCAAGAATTAACGTCTTACTAAACCAGCAGATTATAAGAACCAAGGCTCCTATGACTGCAGCTGCGGAAACTGTATCAACAAGATTAGAGGAGGTGAGATTATGCAAAATTTTGGGGCTTTAATGAGCAGCATAAATACTGATTTGCTATCCTATTGTTTTGGCAAGGGCTCTTTCAACTATGTTTAGATTAACACACAAAAAAAATTTGCTTAGTTTAATATAAGAAAAAGTGTGGTATGAATGATTTTTCGGTCATTTTCTCTTGTAATTTAATACCAAAGCTTTATGACATAACATATTAATACCTCTTCATTTAGTAGTACATCATTTTTATTGAAAAAAAGAAAAGAAAGAAAGTTCTCCATCTTTCAGAGCTTTATGACATGACATATTAATACCTCTTTAATTATAACCTTTTCCAGCTTTTCCCATATCAATATTTTTTGTATTTTTTAATTATACGGATCCCCCCCCCCCCCAAAAAAAGCGGTGTTTGGTTTGAGTGTAGGGAGGGGAGAGAAGGAAAACTTTTGACCAATATACCTTTATATATTTTATCAAATTCTTTTACAATTTTAGGACCAAAAAGGGTTTCTTGTCTCTTTACCCTTTAAAAAGGACCAGAGAATTTTCTATTTTTTCTTCTAAACCAAACATAAAATAGAAGCCGCTATCATTGTTGCTGATTTGCAATCAAATCAAATACACCGAAAAGTAATGAAGAATTTACTTGATCTCTGTTTTTGTTTTGAGAACAAAAATTATAGGGAAAATTAAAATAAAGGATCAAAATAAAATGATATTTAATTAGAAAGACCATATAAATTGTAATTATTATTAAGAATGACCAAATAAGTTTAAAAGTACTAAATTATCCTTTTGCTTCTCTAACGCAAAAAACAAAGAACAAAGTACCTTCTTCCGTCCTCCCATGAATATCAAGGTGGGGCCATTTGAAAATCTAGTATTAGAAATTAAAAACAGTAATTTTTTGTAATCCCGTGAAAATAAGAAGTTAATTAGAATAAAGTTGTTCTTGAACTTCATTACTATACATACACGCTTACCAAATATCGTCATTTTTAATTTCCAATACTGGATTCTCAAATGGCCTCACCGTAATATTCAAGGGAGGATAGAAGAAGACATTTTGCTCTTTGTTTTTTACGTTGGGAAAGCTAAAGGGTAATTTAATACTTTTAAGCTTATTCGGTCTTTTTAATAATTACAATTTTTATGGTCCTTCTAATTAAATATTATTTTATTTAGGTCCTTTATTTTAATTTTCCTAAAATTATATATTTCAATAGTAATCGAAAGGAAATAAATTTAAAAACTTTAAATATTCAGAATAACCGAAACAGGTTGACGCATTAATGTGTCTAATCTTTATACATGCTACCAGGAAAAAAAGCCAATTCTTCCCCTTAAAAGAATCCTCCGCATAATCTTGCAGAATTAAATGTGTTGGTCAAGCAAAATTTCTAGTATTAAGTTGCAAGAGAAAATGACCAAAAACGCCCTTAGAACTTAATACAAGAAAAAGTGTGGTATCTTAGAATGGTTTTTCGGGTTATTTTCTCCTGTAACTTAATATTAGAAAAGGCCTCAGGGCCTTTTCTAATATGAGAAAGTTGGTTGGGCCTTTTTTACAATTAAATTGGTATTTTGGGCCCTTAGGTGGATTTTCCCAAGAATAAAGTGTGTGTGTGTGTATGGTTAAAGTATTCATTTGGTCCTTTATGTTTATAAGAAGTATTATTTTGGTCCCTTATGTCTAAAAAAATATATTTTTAGTCATTTAATATTAATATTATTAGTTTTATTTTAGGGAAAATACTTACTCCTCAGATTTAAGTGATGATGTTGAAAAAACATTTTTTAAAATCTTTTTTAACATAATATATTTATATTTTAAATAATATAAATTAAAAGAAAATCTAAAACGAAAACCCATAGCATTTTGACGAACCACCATGTTTGCATCGGCCCCCACTCCTAGTGGAGCTAGCGGCCACCTATCTTTGACATGATAGTATCTTTTTTTGAACGATGACATGATAATATCGCAAAAAAAAAAAAAAATTATATTTAACTCAATTAATCATGAATCATGAATCATGAATGTATAATAAATTGACTTGTGCGATGGGATTCCTACCTCATGTAGATAGTCACTGATAGTTGGAAGAATTCCTAGTAGAACCGATAAGGAAGTGAAGAACTATTGGAATACCCATTTGAACAAGAGATGCCCTCGAGGCAAAAGGAAAGCCGTCAATTTAAACAATGATGACCAAGAAATCATAGATCAGACTTTTCGATTTTCGCAAGCGTCCCAAAGACAGGGTTGCTAAGAAAAATTGGGAACTAGGATGAAATGAAACGGAGCAGACTTGGGGGTTGTGGCAAGGCTTTGTCTATAACAATTTAAGGGGTTGCCCATCATCAAAGGGGTTGGCTCTCACTCTCATGGTGGCAGAGTTTCCAAATTCAGAGAAAGGGAGGATAATGCTCATGGATGCACAAAAACTCAAACAAACTGTGTGAGGGAGAGAAAGCTAAAGATGTAATTTTTGTTAAAAGTATAATCAAAGTATGGAGCTTTCTTAGACCCCCGCTCTATAATATTGTTGTGTTGAAGACAGGTGACCGCAAGCTTCATTGGGAATGGGGGTGGATGTGAACATGGTGAACACCCAGATGTTCCTATAGGAATTTTTGTTTTAAATCTTCTTTTAATTTATATTATTTAAAATATAAATATATTATGTTAAAAAAGATTAAAATAAAATAAAAATTATTTGTCATTGTTTAATTGTGTAGTAATCACTTAAATATGATGAGTAAACATTTTCTGTCAAATAAGACTAACGATATTATTATTAAAGGACAAAAATTATACTTTTTAAACATATAGAACCAAAATGATATTTCCTACGAATAAAAAGAACTAAGTGAATACTTTAGCCTCTATACATATCAGAGCTCACCAAACGATGTATACACACACACACGCGCGCTGATACAAATAGTAGAAATGTTATCAAAACATGTGTGAATGTAAAGAAACGGCAAAAGTACAGAAAAAAACCTTAATTAATTAATTAATTACCAAAATGTCACTGAGGCAAAAGTATTAACCAATCTGCCCCCTGTAATCGATTACATGCCTTATGTAATCGATTACAGGAGGTCAGATCTCTTTTTTTTTTTTTTCATTTTTTGCACTATGTAATCGATTACGTCACTGTTTAGTAATCGATTACATAAAATTGGCACTATGTAATCGATTACAATGAGTGGCGTAATCGATTACATAAAATCAAAAGGCAAATGTGGCAGTTACCACGATATGTAATTGATTACGGCACGGGCCGTAATCGATTACATATCGCGGAATCAGTTTTTAAAAAGACTGAACGCCTCATTTTCCCTCATTTCTCATTTCTCTAACCGATTAGGGTTCCCCCACTTTCCTCCATTGTGATTTTCGGCCAGAAAGCTGCGGATTCAAGCCGTGGGTTGAGGAAAAATCAAGGATTTGCTCTCATTTGCGTTGATTTCGGTAGGTTTTCGGTACCCATTACGAATTTGTCTGTATTTTCTCCGTTTTTCTGAAGATATGGTTCATGTAATCGATTAGGGTTTGTTTTCTTTGGGTATGTAGAGCTTTGATCATTGATTTGAATTGTTTGTTGTTGTTTTTGAACAAGTAATAGATTAAATTGATGTTTTTGTGCGTTTCGGAAACAATGTGCGTATGCTTGCATGTGAAATTGATGTAAACAGTGGGATTGAAGCACAAATCACATGTTATTGTGTGTATGGATGTTGAAGATTATTGATTACATGGAGTTTGATTGTTGATTGTGCATTTTTCTTTCAATTACACTGTCTCCATTGACCGATATTGATCATGGATTGTGATTATGCCATTAATCACATATTTGTTTCATGTTTGTTGATGGTTTATATTGTATCTTTGTAGGTATTTGTTGTGATCATGCCTCTACGCAGACGAGTTGACCCTCAAAGCGAGAGACGTTCGAAGGCACGGATGGAGGGTAAGATATCTGGCTCTCAGGCACAGCCTGCAGATCTCCAATACGGAATTCTCCTGGGCAATAATGCAGCATCCCACATATCCTTCGTTCAGCACTTTGCGGGCAGACCCATGATCAAGCCCAAGTCACTGGACATGCAGTTTTTTACAGAGGAGAGATTTGATATAGTCCCACTGGTGGAGTGTTCGCATCTACGTGGTTTGGCGGAGTTCATCAGTCACTACTCAGAGGATATGGTTAGAGCCTTCTACCATAACCTCAGTTACATCAATGGAGTGCTGAAGTCGCGTGTCTGTGGCATTGATATAGAGATGACTGCTCCGATATGGGCCCACATGCTAGGATATGATTTTGATGGGGCGGGCACCATTCTGTACGATGGGGATACCAATGTCAACTTGCCTGGATATGACCAAGTCGCCGCCATCAACGATATCAGGAGGCCTTTAGGTCAGAGAGCCCTTTTCACTGTGGGCCAGCTGATTGTGGATGCACAGATCCTTTTCTATGTGTTGACCCATATTCTGTTCCCCCGGGCCTACAATCACTCCAGGGTGTTGGTGGTTGATATCCCGATCATGTGGGCCATCCTTCACGCCAGGCCGGTGAACTACAGACACTATGTTTGCTGGATGATGTCCAAGGTGAAGCAGAAGGAGAACGCCGCCCTCCCATTCGCCTACCTAGTCCATCGTATATTGCTCCACTTCTGTGTGCCGATGCATGGATTTGAGATGGTAGACCAGACGCATTGGAACGCTGTTTTTGGGAGGCGCCTACTGGAGCAGTGCAAGATACAGCAGAATGCACAGGGTGTCTGGGTATGCACTGCCGCTGACGAGGACGATGCACCGCCTCTTCCCCCCGTGGTTCATCTTTAGGTCCCTATGCCAGACGATGACGATGATGAGGATGAGGAGATGGTTGAGTCGGATGGTGGATTCCAGCTCCGTGACGTCATGCTGCAGAGAGGCAGATGAACCTCCAACAGCGAAAGTGGTGGAAGGGCCACAAGCAGCGGTGGAGGAGCCACGTTGAGAAGGAGAATGAGCAGTGGCGGTGGATGCAAATCCAGATGCATGGGCTGGAGGCCGGACTTCGGCAGTTACAAGACGGACAACACAAGGAGGCAGCCAGAGAGGAGGACCAGGTGCTTGATGTCTCCGATGATGAGGAGGAGGAGGATTCAAAGGAGGATGCAGATTAGATAGCTATGTTTTTTTTTTTGTTGGACATGATGTTTGGATTTGGATCTTGTAATTTTTTTTTAAAACTTGGTGAAGTTGTACTGACTATGTTATTTACTTTAGTTATGAATGTTTATGCTTTCGGTTCATATGATTTGAGGTGATGAATTTTGCAAATGATATATCATAGGAAGAAAAAATGGATATAGGGACATCGATAGACTAGGCATAGTGTAGACGGTTAATTGTTGGCAAAAAGACCTTCCTCAAGTTGTATTTATAGGTAAAAAGAAGTTGAAAATCAGTTTCGGCATGCACCAATTCGAAATCTCTTCTTCATTGTGCTTCTGTAGCTGGTGTAATCGATTACACCATACTGGTGTAATCGATTACATTATGTAAATTTTATGTAATTGATTACTAAACAATGACGTAATCGATTATATAGTGCAAAAAATGAAAAAAAAAAAAAGAGATCTGACCCCCTGTAATCGATTACATGCTAAGGCATGTAATCGATTACAGATGTAATCGATTACAGGGGGCAGATGGGTTAATACTTTTGCCTCAGTGGCATTTTGGTAATTAATTAATTAATTAAGGTTTTTTCCGTACTTTTGCCCAAAGAAACCACCAAGAGCTTTTGCTTATATAGCTGAGTCTAAGATTGATGTGTTGGCTTGGAAAAGGGGTTCCAAATACAGGGCAAACATGTAAGAAGGAGCCAGATGGAATTCCATGCTACATGTACAGTCAACAGTGACTTGCAAAATACTTCTGAGGATGAAGGTGAAGAACTTTAAGCTTAATAGTCAATGTTTGCTTGTGCTGTTTCTAGAAATTTATAATAATACCTTCATATTTGTTTTATCATTTTAATTTTGAATGAAGTTAATTTTTGATTTAAGAATCAAACATCCATGTGTGTATCTCCAACTTCATGTTCATTTTACCGATTATGTCGCTCCATGAGGTAAACTTGAACAACTACATGCACTAATGATTAATTTTCCTTTCAACAAAAAAAAAAAAAAAACAGAATAACTTCAATATTAAATAGTCTCTTACTTTATATATTTCTCATTTTCTACATAGCAGGATCAAGGGAATTTACAATAAAGAGAGATGAGGCCAAGGTAAAATTCCAAGAGTATTGCCATGTTCTTGTCAGTGCTTGCGAAGCTTTTAAGCATCATCATATATCTATGTAGAATTAAAAAGTTTTGGTTTGAGCAATAAATTTTTGGTTGAGGTGATGAGTGACATCATTCCATAAAGAGGAGAGCATAAGTTTGAATCTCTAGTCAGGAAGAGGCAACACTCTAAATTTCGATAGGAAAAAACGCTATTCTTAAAAATCTTCTTGATAGAAAATATGGGAAAATTTAAAGTAGAAAAAATTAATATTTTCTTTTAACCAAGAGCAATTGGGATTACCTTTCTGCAAGTAGTCACCTTTTTGTTTTCTTTTTGGAAATGGACCATGTAAGTATATTGCAAATTATTTCTAAGAGAAAGTGGTTACGTTTTGTTTTCTTTTGTAAGTGGATTATAAGTTGTAAAGCTTGCAAGTTGTTTTTATTATTTTTATAAATTACAAGTTGCTTCTTTTCTAGTCTATACATAGATAGGAGCTCTCATCTTTTATAAAGATGCGAATGAATGAGAATACGATGGTTTATGAAATTCTCTCTCCCTCCATTTGTCTCTCTTATTTGCCCCAGTTCTGATCCTTTCCTCCTCCCTTCCCTCTCTGTTTCTATTATTCTTCACTTGCCCTGTTTTCTTTATTTCCTTTCCCAAATCTGTTTGAGTGAGAATCCGTGTGTGTGAGTGAGTTTTACATCACTAACCTATATGCTCTTTGCAATCAAATGTAAGTGATCTGTTTTGACTTTTGACTTCGTCAAATTAGCATTATTAGTGAAGTAATGTTTGTGTGGCCTTAAACTGAGAAAGTCATAGATCTCTACTTTGCGATTAATTTGTTCTAATACTAAATCATATTACTCTCGTCAAGTTACAGCTTCTGAACATATCATGATATTCTGAGATTATCTTGCAAGTTCTAAGCTATGAAAACCACCGCGATGTACGTGTAAAACTTACTCACACAAACAGATTTGATCGAGGGAAGGGAAGAGCAAAACAGAGGAGGAGAGGGAGAAACAGGGGAAAGGAGAAGGATGTTCAAAAAATAGGGGGAAAAGTGAGAAAGACAAATAGAGGAGGGGAGAATTTCATAAGCTATCACAATGTCACTCATAAGGTGTGTTCACAAAAGATGAGAACACTTATTCATAGACTAACAAGGAAATAACTTGTAACCTACTTACAACAAAAAATAATCATTTGTAAAATAGACAACTTGCAATCCACTTGCATTTGCAATAAAAAGTAATTCCAGTAGTTCTTAGCTATTTTATCCAAAAATTAAATATTTCTAGCTACTTGCTTTAGGCAAAATAAAATATTAATTCCTCTTTCTGTAAATCATCTCATATTTTCTATCATTTCCCATATTCCATCACACATGCATAACATCAAAAAAGGAAGTCGATCAAAGAACCCCCACTAATATTAAGAGACAATTGGCTCTTCGATATTATAAACACTTCAACAGTTACATACCTAAAATTGTTTTTATACCGTACATCAATATTCAATGATAAAAATCCAGTGATTCTGTTATAGTTAACAAATGAAGTTCCAATCTTTAATAGCATTGTCTTAAGGAAGATATTATGAAATTTTTAAGTTTAAATATATATTAAAATCACAGATAGATTCAAATTTAATCATAAGAACACAAAATTGGGGGAACATGTTGCCATAATATATATATATTTCAAATTGACAGCTTTAGAGAATTACATAATTTTATATTATGACACTCCAAACATCTCCTTTTGCCTGTTTCTTTTTCAATTGGCAAGTTTTACAGAATTTTTACAAAAGAGATAAGTCACTACAATACAAGTCAAAAAGCATTACCTTGTTCTTGATCTTGATGTGTAAATACATGCCAGCTTCTATGGCTAAGCAGAAATCTTATTTGCAAATGCTAATCATGCATATAAATAGAAACCTATTTACCCTAGAGTATCATGCCATGATGAAAATTAAATGCCTCACGCCATAGAAACTAAGGAATCAGAGATTGAGGAACAGGAAGGGCATGGTGATCTTAAAGGAGAAGATAAGTAAGGTTTTGGTGGAACCTGCAATGTCTCAACTCTGCCTTCAAGCATCTCCACCACTTTACTCATCATTGGGCGATCTGCAGGATTGGTTTGTATGCACCATAAGCTTGTTATCACCATTTGCCTTATCCTCTCTTTGTCACCTTCATTTCTAATGCTCCTCAGTGCTAGGTCCTCATCTAATTGTAGACGCTTGTATATCCAATGAGGAAAATATATTTCGCTGGTATCATCAACTTTGACATTGACATTCCTTCTTCCTCCAACCGTCTCCAAAACCATCATCCCAAAACTATAAATGTCTGATTTGTGAGAGACGACACCAAAGTTTCTATAAATTACCTCGGGAGCAATGTATCCTATGGTTCCTCTGGCACCCAGCATAGATACAACACTTTCATTTTCTGGGGCATATTTTAGCAAGTCCAAAATCTGATATCTTTGGATAGAAGTTCTCATCCAATAAAATGTTGTGAGGTTTAATGTCAAAATGAAATATCCGAGTGTTACATCCTCGATGCAAGTACTCTAATCCTCGTGCAACACCCACTGCAATTCGGTGCAATATTTCACTACTCAACTGGAGATTGCCCTCAACAAGTTCAACTTCATTTTTAAAGATGAACTTCTCTAATGATCCATTAGCCATAAACTCATAAACAAGTGCCCTCTTTGACCCTTCAAAACAAAATCCTAAAAGTGTGACAATGTTAACATGAGAAGTCTTGCTTATGCTTGCTACCTCATTCATGAATTCCTCGCCGTTACCTTTTGTTTCCTTCAAAACCTTTACAGCAACCGGACATTTGTCATGTAACTCTCCTTTGAACACACTGCCATAGCCTCCTTGCCCTAAGTTTTGTTTGAAAGAATTTGTCATTTTCTTTATCTCCGAGTAGCTATATCTTTTTGTGGCAAGTGATCCGTGGTTCTTTAGAAAAGCCTCAAAATCTTGGTGAGCTTTAGATGTGTTTTTCCATAATAGCGTCCTTCAAAACCTGTAGATTATAAGAACAAAAACTCCTAATGCAGCCGCAGAAACTGTGATTAATAAGATTAGAGGATGTGAGGTTATGCAAAATAAAGAGGAAAATCTATACAGATGGATGTAAGTTATAAATTTGAGAGTTATCACAATGAAATGAATTAAATGATTATGTAAATTACCTAGTCCAACTACCGCTTTGGAAATCTTGCCCTTACTCTCTGCAATCAACGGAAGAATTAAGCTGTAGTTAAAATTAAAATAATTATTTAACTTCCATTGTTATGTCACAAAAATTGAGACATAATATTTGATATATTTTTGAAATCACAAAAAGAAATCCATCTCTTTTATTCAGGCCTGAAACATGGGTGTCATCTTTTATCTTAGAATGAAGTCACATAAAAAAGAATTATCAACATTCTTTTTCTTAAACCAAATTCAACTCACACACATGAAAAATTGCAAATTTATTTGATATGAAATCTAATTGCATTTAAGGAGAATGATGAAAGGGGGAAAAATTTCCGTTTTCAAATATATGATGGCGAGGTTATCAAGAAAGGTGAAGTTTTGAAGTTAGAAACAAGGAAAATCATCGCTTGAACTCGGAAGCAAAAAGTAAATAATAGTAAACTAAAGACATAAATCAATGGTCCTGACAGATTTACTTCATTTAATTAGATCAAAGAATTTAGTTAAGTTAGATAATAGGACACATATTTTCTAAAACAACATAGTTATCTCCCTTAATTCTTTAAATTATTGTTGAAGACTTAAAGGAGTTGACAAATATCATGGTCAGCTTTCTAAATATGTTTTATGTTAAGGAGTAGAAGATGAAAATAAATCTATCTCAAACAACATGATGATAAAAATCATTTTGTAAAGAATATACCTCCAACGTCGCAGTAAAATTTATTGTTGCTGTCAAGTTTACACTGGCCTCCATCGTGGTTGTAACACTTCTCACAGTAGTCAGATAATCGTATCTCAAGCATCATATGAGCAGATAAGAAGGCTTGAAAGTCTGAGGTATTATAAGGCGTGTCTTTCTTGGGAAGAACAAAAGATGAACATGCTGAGAAATAGCTTTGCTGGACAGAATTAAGAAGATTAGCGTCTCCACCGTAATGATAGATATCAAAACCACCACAGTTATGTTTAATAAAACCATTTGGGTGGCTGACATTGAAATGGTGGGGGCATTTAAAGAGTGTTATGTTGTATCTTATATCAAAAGAAATCAAAGGAGAATTTGCAGGAATAATAATATTCTTGTTGAAGGCCTCACAAGAACCATTGGATTGTAAGCGAGTGTGTAAATCAGGGTTGAAAACCTCAATCATATGTGGCTGTGGAAAAACGCCGGTAAGGTGCAAGATTTTTTTTCCACTCTTGTCAAGCTCAATCGTTTTGATTGAATCTCGATTTGGATCATCACAACAATGAACCATCATTAAGCCACAATCTGGCATTTCTGCTTTGGTGAGAGGGAACTGGATGCTTCCAATTTTTCCACAATTAAAAGATCTGGGACACTTTTCATGGCTGGCGTGTCCATAGCTAGCTGAAACAAGTAGAAGTTGAGAAATCAAGAGGAAACGAAACTCAAACCAGAGGCATGATCTTCCACTGTGTGAGCAGAACACTGAAGAACTTCAAAAGATTCCTCATCTAATGATAGTTTAGTTTGGAGTAATCATGTTTGTTTCAACCTTCTCCCACAAGATATATTACCCTCCAGTTCCCACCCGAACTGCTTGATACGCAAGTTGACTCGGAAAGAGACCAGGCAGGACTTGGCGAAAGAGACCTGAAAAGTCTTGGACCCATAAGAAGTTTTCATACGGAAATGGATCCTCTGCCCAGCGACTCCTTTCCCCATCCCTCACAGTCCCATCTCAGCCGTCCAAATCTGGATCCAACGGCCGAGAAGATTTTTTTTTAAAAAAAAACCATTCTCGGCCGTTGGATCCAAATTTGGATGGCCGAGATGGGACTGTGAGAGATAGGGAGAGGGGTCCGCCGGGCAGAGAAACCGGACTCGTTTTCATACTGCTTTTCCAAGCTTAACGTTCAAGCAATCATTTTATAGTTAAAACTAATTAGAGAATTACAGACCAAGAAATTGGTGATTCCTAGTATGAGAACTATACAATGGTTTATTTTGATTATAATTGTAACACCTCAATTCATTTTATCTCTAAAATTTATAATTTTTGCCCCAAGCATATCCTTATTGATTTTATACATTAAGGGAATTTCTGTCAATGAGTACTTCCACCACATAACTAAAACGATTAGAAATCAACTCACATTTGCTACAAATAATTAACTCAATTAATTTTTTTAATATTAACAAAATAGGAAGAGTGAAAAAGAAAGGAAAATTTCCCAAAATGCTAAAATAATTTTACCATATTTTAGAATTTTCCCTCGTGATATTTTTTTCTTCTAATTTTCTCTTCATCCAAATATAGAGTTAAAAACGTAATGAAACAATCAACTTTCCTGAGGGTTTTGGTGCTTTTGGTCTTATAATTATACTTTTGGAACATCTTTTTAATTTGTTGCTTTGGAAAGTAACTTCATTAGAGTTCCATTGCAATGGAGATTATATAGGTGCCTATTTGAATTATCTAGCACAACACTGTCCAGAGCCTCTTATCACAAAAGAGGGAAGTCATGCTACTCCACAAACATGCGGGTCATTGTAACTGAGGTTTTTGTTCTGTGTATATGAGAGGTTTTATGTAAGGATAGCCGGTTCTTATTTATAAGACATGTTAATAGTTTGTCTGAAACTTTCTGTATCATATTTCATTTTTGCTTCCATTAATTGTTGGTTAGTATTTCTGCCACAATTATTGGTTAGTTATTTTCTCTCTCACTCACTCTCCATATGAGGGTGTTTTTGGAAAATAAGTTGCATTTTTTACATAGTAGTATCTATTGTCTTTAACTCATTTTTAATAAACATTTTGATTTATGTAATTCAGTTAGCTTCTCTAATTCTCTTGCTATTGTATCTTCACTTGATGGACGATTGAGCTGTAAAGGAATGAACATTGGGCACCACAGGTTTCTCTGTCCTTATCTTTCTTTTCATCATTCCATGTAGAATAAAAGCAGAGAAAAGTGGGTAAATAATCCAAGCCTCAATAATAAGCTTGGCCTTTACGTATTATGTTTATATTGCAATAAAATTACAACAGAATGAATAATAGCTAGACATATACCCTATGTTTGGATGAGAAGGAAATTAGGGAGGAAAAAATAGTATTATTTTTACCGTTTGTGAAAGTTTTCCTTTTTTTTTTTTTTATAATAAACAAACTTCATTAAAACATAGTATAAAAAGATTGCATTATATTATAAAGGGCCACCTTACATGGGTTAGCAAAGTGCAAATGGAGTGGCCTAATAAGATAGCATCAAGTATAACCAATAGAAAAAGACAAGCAAATACAAAAGCCTCGATACATTATAAGCTACACGAGCTGCAAAAGAGAACAACTCCAGCAGTCCAGCATACTACCATCGCTATGAGAATCTGCAGAGCACTGTGAGGGACGTCTCCCAGAGAAGATGGGCCATCTGAGTCAAACATCGTGGTTTGGTTTTCCCTTGGGAAGTTGAGGAAGGCAGTGGTAAGTTTCCAAGTGCCTTTAACGGAGGAGATTGTACTCTGTCAGACTCCAAAAGCAGAGGCTGTAGAAGGTGGAAGTTCATGGCACGATTCCAGTATAAGGCATATACCATGTCGAGGCAGGGTAAACATGTATGTGATGAAGTGAAACCGTGACTTGACAAAAAGCTCCTTGTCCTGCGAGAAAAACACAGCTTAGCATTCCAAAAACTCGTTACAGAGCGAGGGAAAGAAGCGACAATGTCATCAAACTCCTGCTGGGTTGTGGTTGTGGGGGATATGAGATACGCAACTCTTCATAGGGACTTAGAGCTGAGAACGGATTGAAGGGACATGCATGACTATATTGTAGCCCTGGCGCTGGAGTTCCTCCCAATGAAGGTCATATAACAATGAGTCATAGGAAGATTATTCGTAGTAGACCGATTTGGTTCAAATGGAATGAAAATGCAAACTGGTTTTGGTTAAGATGGGTCGAAAGCCTTTGGGAGCGCATGTGGGGCTTTTTTTACGGGACGGGAAGGAGTGAATACCCGAGTTTGGAGGGGATTAGAAGTTTGGGTTTTTTTTTCTTTTTTCTTTTATTTTTTTGGTGGAGGTCCATAAGAGAAGACATATGAAGGAGCCAGATAGTGGAATTCTAATTGTATTCTAGTCGCACAGTCAACAGTGACTTGCAAAATACTTCTGAGGATGAAGGTGAAGAATTTTAAGCTTAAGAGTCAATGTTTGTTTGTGCTGTTTCTTGAAATTTATAGTAATAACTTTATATTTGTTTATCATTTTAATTTTGAATTAACTTGGTTTCTGATTTAAGAATCAAACATCCATGTGTGTATCTCCAACTTTTAGTTAATTTTACCGATTATGTTGCTCCATGAGGTAAACTTCAAGAACTACATTCACCAATGATTAATTTTCCTTTCAACAAAAGAGACAGAATAACTTCAATATTAAATAGTCTCTTACTTTAGATATTTCTCATTTTCTACAGAGCACGATCAAGAGAATTTATGATGAAGAGAGATGAGGCCAAAATAAAATTCCAAGAGTATTGCCATGTTCTTGTCCATTGTTGCGAAGCTTTTAAGCATCATCCATATCTATGTAGAATTAAAAAGTTTTGGTTTGACAAACTAACTTTTGGATAGTGTGGTAAGTGATCTCACCTTATAAGGAAAAGAGCATAAGTTTGAATCTCTTACATACTACTTGAAAGAGGAAAACCCTTGTGCTCTAAATTTTAATAGGAAAAAAAAAAACGCTACCTCCATAAAAGTCTTACTAAAAGAAAAAATGGGAAAACTTAAAGTAGGAAAGATTAATATTTTATTATATTTTAGCTAATAGCAAGTGGGATTACTTTTGTTGCAAGTGGTTACCTTGTTTTTTCCCCCCTTGGAAATGGACCTTGTAAGTAGATTACCTATTATTTCTAAGAGAAAGTGGTTACCTACTGTTTTCTCTTGCAAGTGGGATGCAAGTTGTAAAGCTTGCAAGTTGTTTTTATTATTTTTGTAAATTACAAATTGCTTCTTTGCTAGTTTATAGATAGGAGTTCTCATCTTTTATAAAGACACACTCGAATGAATGAGAATATTTTTTTTGCTCGAAGGACTGAATGAGAATATGATGGTTTATGAGATTATCTCTCCCTCCATTTGTCTCTTTTATTTTCCCCCTCAATTCTGATTCTTTCCTCCTCCCTTCTCTCTCTGTTTCTGTTGTTCTTCACTTACCCTGTTTTCTTCATTTCCTTTCCCTAATCTGTTTGAGTGAGTTTTACATCACTTACCTTTATGCTCTTTGCAATCAAGGGTAAGTGATCTTTTTTGACTTTTGACTTGGTCAAATTATCAATATTAGTTAAGTAAATCGTGTGGCCTTAAACTGAGAAGGTCATAGATCTCTACTTCGCGTTTGTTTTGTTCTCATACTAAATCATATTACTCTCGTCAAGTTACAGCTTCTGAACATATCATGATATTCTGAGATTATCTGGCAAGTTCTAAGTACGAAAACCACCGTGATGTACTTGTAAAACTTACTCACACATACCTAATCTCACACTAACAGATTTGATCTAAGGAAGGGAAGAGCAAAACAGAGGAGGAGAGGGAGAAACAGGGGAAAGGGAAAGGATGTTCAAATATAGAGGCAAAAGTGAGAGACAGACTTTCACAAGCCATCATATCACTTTCCCTGCTCATCTAAAGGACAAGTCTAAAGGACGAGTAGGGAGCGCTCCTTCGCCTTGAGAGGAGCGTTGAGAGATTTGGACGGTCCAGATGACCGTCCATTTTTTTTATAAGATTTTTGAAAAAAGGTATTGTTTTAAGTAACAGTCACTATCCTAAAATAATTTTTTAACTATCAATTAGTATTCTAAAATAATTTTTTAACTAACTGTCCATTTTTTTTATAAGATTTTTGAAAAAAAGTATTGTTTTAAGTACCAGTTACTATCCTAAAATAATTTTTTAACTATCAATTAGTATTCTAAAATAATTTTTTAAGATTCTAAAAATTATTTTCAAGAATATAAAATATTTTTCAGTGTCAGTTAGTATCCTAAAGTATGTTTTTAGTCTCAGTCAGTACCCTGAAATTTTTTTTAACAGTACCAGTCAGTATCCTGAAGTATCTTTTTAGTCTCAGTCAGTCCCCTGAAAAATTTTATCAAGATTATAAAATTTTTCAGGGGACTGACTGAGACTAAAAAGATACTTCATGGTTCTGACTAGTACTGTTTAAAAAAAATTTAGGGTACTGACTGTTGCTAGAAAATACTTTATCATCTTAAAAAATTATTTGAAAATCTTGAAAAAATATTTTAGACTACTGGTTGCTACTAAAAAAATATTTTAGAATACTTACTGGTACTGAAAAAAAAAAACCTTGATAAAAATTTTTTACAAAAATCTTATAAAAATAAAAAAAAATAGACGGTCCAGATCTCATGAGGAGATCTGAACCGTTTAGATCTCTCAGCACTCCTCCCCTGGGGAGGAGCGCCTCCCTGCTCGTCCAGGGAAAGTGGATCCGTCATTCATAAAGGTCTGTTTATAAAAGATGAGCATTCCTGTTTATAGACTAGCGAGGAAATAAATTGTAACCCACTTATAATAAAAAGTAACCATTTACAAAATAGACAACCTACAATCCACTTGCACCTGTAACAAAAAGTAATCCCACTAACTTTTAGCTACTTTGTCCGAAAATTAAATATTCCTAGCTACTTGCTTTAGCCAAAATAAAATATTAATTCCTCCTTCTATAAGTCTTTTCATATTTTCTTTTTATCAATTCCCATATTCCATCACAGAGGCATAACGTTAAAAGTGGGATTTGATCAAAGAACCTCCCACTATTATTAAGAGACAACTGGCTCTTCAATATCATAAACACTTCAATAGTTACATGCCTAAAATTGTTTTCACACCATACATCAATATTCAATGATAAAAATCCTGTGGTTATGTAATAGTGAACAAATAAAGTTAAAATCTTTAACAGCATTATCCTAAAGAAAGATATTACGGAAGTCTTAAGTTTAAATGAATCTTAAAATCACAAATAGATTCAAATTTAACCAGAAGAACACAAAATTGGGGAAACATGTTGCTATAAGAAAAAATTATTTTCAAATTGATAGCTTTAAAGAATTACAGAATTTTTACATTATAACACTTCAGATATCTCCTTTTGTCTATTTCTTTTTCAACTGGCAAGTTTGACAGAACTTTTACAAAAGAGACAAGTCACCACAATACAAGTCTAAAAGTATTACCATGTTCTTGATCTTAATGTGTCAATACATACCAGCTTTTATGGCTAAGCAGGGATCTCACTTGTAAATGCTCAGCATGCATAGAAATAGAAATCTATGAACCCCAGAGTATCATGCCATGATGAAAATTAAATGCCTCATAACATAGAAAATAAGGAATCAGAAGACTTGAGGAAGAGGAAGGGCATGGTGATCTTGAAGGAGACGATAAGTAAGGTTTTGGTGGAACCTGCAATGTCTCAACTCTGCCTTCAAGCATCTCCACCACTTTACTCATCATTGGGCGATCTGCATGATTGGTTTGTATGCACCATAAGCTTGTTATCACCATTTGCCTTATCCTCTCTTTGTCAACTTCATTTCTAATGCTCCTCAGTGCTAGGTCTTCATCTAATTCTAGACGCTTGTATATCCAATGAGGAAAATATATTTCGCTCGTATCATCAACTTTGACATTGACATTCCTTCTTCCTCCAACCATCTCCAAAACCATCATCCCAAAACTATAAATGTCTAATTTGTGAAAGACGACACCAAAGTTTCTATAAATTACCTCGGGAGCAATGTATCCTATGGTTCCTCTGGCACCCAGCATGGATACAACACTTTCATTTCTGGGGCATATTTTAGCAAGTCCAAAATCTGATATATTTGGACAGAAGTTCTCATCCAATAAAATGTTGTGAGGTTTAATGTCAAAATGAAATATTCGAGTGTTACATCCTCAATGCAAGTACTCTAATCCTCGTGCAATACCCACTGCAATTTGGTGCAATATTTCACAACTCAAATGGAAATTGCCCTCAACAAGGTCGGCTTCATTTTCATAGATGAACTTCTCTAACGATCCATTAGCCCTAAACTCATAAACAAGTGCCCTCTTTGACCCTTCAAAACAAAATCTTAAAAGTGTGACAATGTTAACATGAGAAGTCTTGCTTATGCTTGCTACCTAGCTCATTCATGAATTCCTCGCCGTTACCTTTCGTTTCCTTCAAAACCTTTACAGCAACTGGACATTTGTCATGTAACTCTCCTTTGAACACACTGCCATAGCTTCCTTGCCCTAAGTTTTGTTTGAAACAATTTGTCATTTTCTTTATCTCCGAATAGCTATATCTTTTTGTGGCAAGTGATCCGTGGTTCTTTAGAAAGGCTTCAAAATCTTGATGAGCTTTAGATGTGTTTTTCCATAACAGCGTCCTTCTAAACATGTACATCATAAGAACAAAGACACCTATTGCAGCTGCAGAAACTGTGATTAATAAGATTAGAGGGTGTGAGATTATGCAAAATAAAGGGGAAAATCTATACACATGGATGTAAGTTGTAAATCTGAAAGTTATAAGAATGAATTGAATTAAGTGATTATGTAAATTACCTAGTCCAACTACCGCCTTGGAAATCTTTCCTTTACGCTCTGCAATCAACGGAAGAACTAGGCTGAAGTTAACCTTAAAATAATTATTTAACTTCTATGTTTATGTCACAAAAATTGAGAAATAATATTTGATATATTTTTGCAATCACAAAAATAAATCCATCTCTCAGGCCTGAAACATGGGTGTCATCTTTTATCTTAGAATGAAGTCACAAATATAACCTGCTGGCAGAAAGACACATATAATCTCAATACTTGATGTAGAACACTTCTAACTAGTTTCCTTCTACTTTACATTATTGTATCAATAAAGTGACAAGATATTTATTAGTACTACTTTTCAAGATTATTCTCCAATTAGAATCAATACATATATCTTAATGGGGGAAAGACAACAATAGAATTTTGAAATTCCAAAATCCCAAATTAGACTTATTACCAAGAATTGATAAAGTAATTACAAGACTTAATAATTAATTCAAAACTCATTTTATGACAAATATATTATTTGAAGTTTTACAATTTTAAAGTTTTTTTCTGTCATTATATTCTCCCTATCTTAATTACTTTTAGTTTCTTTTTTACAAATATAACCTCTCTCTAGCTACAACATAAAAGAAGAATTTTTAATACTAATGACTTTTAGAAAGTGATTTACATTTAGGACCACAAAATTTTTAAAAGATGTCTTATACTAATTAAGGACCAGAATGCTATACAAAATACTCTTAAAAGAGGTTGGAAATTTGAAATGTAATGTATAAAAGTCCAAAAGAAAAGGAATAAGCTTGGGATAAGGATGAGCCCAAATAAAATCCTAAGTATTAGTGTTGGTTAAAATTATAATTTAATTGTGCATGAAACTATGGAAGGATGCAAACTTTTCAATTCCATAACAAGGTTAAAAGAATAAATGGAAGAGAGAAAGGAGAGGGATCATTTTATATATATGTGTGTGTGAGACTCTTAAATATTTCATCAAAAAGTTTTATTAAAAAAAATTTAAGATTCGGTAAGTTTTATTTTTGTTTTTAATTAAATTTATCAATTAAAAAAAACAAAGAACTTCGCATTCCTTTTTCAATAAATGGTGTTTAGAAAAAGGGGGAAATTCATTTAAAACTACCTAAAATAAAGGGAAAATCCCCCTCAGGTCCAAATTACCAAAATATTTTAAAAGAAAAAACTCAAAGAAAAGTCACATGTCAAAAAAAGTCCTGGGGCATTTTCTGATATTATTTCAAAAAACATTGTACTGATATAGTTGTTAATGTGTACTGATATAGTTGTTAATAAGTAGTAATTTAGTTGTCAAGATATAGTTATTAACCTATATTGATTTAGCTGTTAATGTTGTACTGATATAGCTATTGACATTTCTTAAAATAATACTAGAAAAGGTTCTAAGGCATTTTTTGATATATGACTTTTCTTTAGGTTTTTTTTTTAATATTTTAGTGACTTGGGTCTGAGAGGGATTTTCCCTAAGATAAAGATGTCATTTTTCCCAACAAAACTTATAAAGTTATCGTTGGAGCTTCAATCGCCACAACTTTGGAAAAAAGGGGGCTTTGAAAAAAACAAGTGAGGGTTATGAAGAAAAATACCTAGTATTTACAAACCCAAATTAGGTCCTTGACCAATTAGAAATTTATTTAATACGCTGCTCTGAATTGAGATTTCTCTATTTTGAGTGGTTTAAAATGGATATTTCCTTTGTTTTTTTTTCCGAGAATCACTATGGGCCTTTAAAAAAAGATTGGGTCTGTCAAATATTCTTAATTACAAGTTAATAGTATAAAGTTATTGTCATCTACTTTATCAAAACTTGTTATCGTATCCCACTTACTACTTTTTAATGATTACATTTAATCTCTAAGATGTCATAATAATTTTTCCCTCCTTTTAATTAAAATGGCAGTCGCCAACAAGTTTAATAGGAAATCCAATGCTACTAAGCTAAACAAGGTTAGCAAATTGCCTAAAATTATAGATATATAAAAAAAATTAAGAAAAATAAATATTTTGATTCTTATAATTTTAAGTTTTAACTGGATTTAAAGTCCTTATATTTTCATTCTGTGTCATTTAATTTCTATAATTACCCATAGTATAAAAATAGAATCATAATCTTTTTACGGGAAAGTGACCGGACCGGACCGCACCAATACAAGGTAACCAACCTGCTGCAGAAGAACATCTCTGAAACTCATCGCGGTCGGGGCAAAAGCACCTAAAGCCATATGCGTTTATATCGACGAAGCCACACCTTCCTCCACTGCTCTGGCATTGGTTACACACACTCGCCATCCAATTCGGAGACTTCAACAAGAATCCTCTCCCCAAAGCTTCTCTGATCCCTCCTTCCAGATTCTCCACAACCGTCGTCATCGACCCACCACCGCAATTATCATTCGTATAATTCAACTTCTTCGCTTCATCGTCCACCGCCATACCCAACACCGACTTCGTTCGGTTCCCTTCATAACACCCCCATAGGTTCTCTTTAACCTCCTCCGGCAATGACGGTAAATCACAACCGAAGAACAGTCGCACCTCCTTCTGGTTCGGAGCTAAAGTATACCGCTAATCCAGAGTGAGGTTGTCGGGGGGAGAGAGACAATTGGTGAAATTATATATTGGAAAGTTAGGGTTGACGACTCGAAGAGATTGATTATCGTAGAAAATTTCATCGACGATGTAGAGAGTATTGGAGAGATTGAGCATTGGGAAGCCATTAGAAGCACAGACAAGACCGAAAAGAGGGAATCCGCAGGAGGGGTCTTGCTTATCTTGGATATAGAAGGGGTAGGTTATGGTAGGGCCGTTTCCACATGTTCGGGGCTTGCAAGCTTGGAAGTTGGGATTCACAAAACCGGTCGTGGTTCTGATTAGAAGAGAGAAAACGAGGATGACGAAGTGGGTGGTCGGGTTCATTTGGAATTTCGGATTATTGAGAGAGGAGGAGGACTAATTAGAAGAAGAAGAGAGATGAGGAGGGAAAGATAAACAAGATTGGCAATAAGGGTTGGGGAAGTCGTGGTTATTGGTCATGGGTGCGGGAGATTTGACCTGTGAATTCAAAGTCTTGGCTCCCAGGGAGGGGTCTCGTAGTGTAGTCTTGGCGGGAGATTGTCTTTGACATGGATGAGATTTACTCCCTCCATTTCATAATTAACTTATTACATGTGTGATTGAAAATTTTTTGGGAAAATTCATACGAAGCCCTTGTAGCAGAAAAAAATTTAAAAAAAATCTAAAATTCTGAAAATTTCAGAAAAGGCTCTGGAGCATTTTCTAGTATAAATTTAATAAAACTTCAGTTGTTAACAGAGTTGATATAGTTGTTAATGAAACTGATATAGTTGTTAATGTGACTGATATAGATGTTAACGTTTTAATGAATTTATATCATAAAATGCCCTGGAGTTTTGTCTGGGATTGTTAGAATCTTTAGGTTTTTTTTTTAATATTAAAAGGACCCCCATATAGATTTTCCCAATTTTTTTCGGTGTACCTTCTTCAAAAAAATATGTCTGAAAATTTAATGAGTGGCTAAAATTAGAAATAAATATGAATTATAAGGATAAAACTGAAAAATGAGTTTTAACCTTACAAATAACTTATATTTTGAATTAACATACTATTCTAAAAACACTATGATCCTGGCGGAGAATATGTTTTAGTCAATTCCACAGGTTTGGAACCCACCATCTTGGAACTTTGGGCACTAAGAAGCCACAAGATTTCCGAACAGCAGCAGAAGGGCCAGAGTGACTAACATGGAAACATGGGCGACATTCCTTCATGGCACTATGTAAGATCTATTTAATAAATTTAACTATATTAACAAAGTTAGTTAAATTAATTAATATAACATGTTTTTTCTAAAATATCCTAATTATCTTTCTTTATTTTTTCAATCTCTCTTGCTTAATTATTGTTAAGACTGTATTAATAAAGATAATTTTAGAAAAGATTGATAAATATAAAAATAAAATTAGGAACTCCCCAAATAAGGACTATAGTAGTTTTTATGTGCTTCTGTGCTTAGGGAAGGACCATAATTTTGGAATCGAGAAACTGTATTTCACTACTTAAAAACAAAGTAGAAAGGTCTAGCTAGCTAGCTCGAACAAACAACATCATCTAGTATCCGTCATCAAACTCCTCCTCTTGAGTAAAAGGAGGAGGGTGAACATTGACGCATAAATTACTATCTAGACTATGAGTGAATTTAGTTAACCCATCGGCCATTGTTATGGTGTCTCTATACACAGAAGTAACAAGCACTTGCCAATCCCTATTTAAAATAAGTCTAATCTCATCTATGACATCCTTGAAAGGATAATAGTATCACATCCTGTTATGGTCTGGCCAATAAGACTCTCCATACAATGACTGCTCATGAGGCAGAAACCCTCGCCCCCATAGCTAGACAGACCGACGTTAGTCCCCACCGGCCAGAAGATAAGTGTGAGAACAAAATTGAAGGAGGACTTTATTGCAAATGTGTGTTGACTTGGAAATTAGAGGCCAAGACTGATTAAACGTGTTAGGAGGGGGGGCTAAACTTTTGAAAATTACGGATTACAAAATCTTTGATGTCAAGGAAATTAAATTTTGTTTGAACTTGTAATGCTCTTGCTGTGTAAAATAGTGTTGATCCTTAATATAGACTTAGTTGATGAATTTTAAAATTAAATAAATTATTTAATTATAGCTTATGTTACTTGATATTTCTAAAATATTTATATGTATCAATAGATTATATATCAGTTTATAAGTCAAATAAATTAATTTTAAAAAAATGATAAATATAAATATTTTAAAATAATTTATTTAGCTTATTTAATTTCCCCAAATTAGTCAATTGGAACTTTTATTACAGACAGAAGGAAGTATCAAATATGGAGTCATAAAATAATAAACATGCATGTAACCATACATGCCAATGACTTTGTAACCTAATAACATGAAAGTTTCTCAACAAATGAGAGGTTGTAGGTTTGGTCCCGCTTATAATTTCTGCCCATTGGTATTTGCTTTTCTAATTAAAAAAATGACATGCAAAAGTGTTTCTCTATGTGCAACATGGTAACAGCATAACAATCCTTTGTTTTTGTACCTATCTGTCCACCAAAGTTGTTAGTTCTCAATGTGTTTTGATGATAACTAGCAATTGTAAACTTGATATGAAGTTTGTTTTTGGCAATATGAAAATCTCATTGTCAAAGGCAAACTCGAGTTTAGGTATGTAAACTCGAGTTTGAGGAGTTACAGAAAACAATCAGAAATTTTCACAACAAGCCAAACTCCAGTTTGCAAAACCAAACCTGAAGTCTGGAAGATACAGAGAGCACTCAGAATTCCAAGCAAGCCAAACTTGAGTCTGGATTCCTAAACTCCAGTCTAGACCAAACAGAAAGACACTCGAGTTCCAGGCCAAGTTATAAACTCCAGTCTAGAGTTACAAACTCCAGTCTAGACCAAACAGAAAGATTTGAATAGTTTCAGCTCAAACATAAACTCGAGTCTGTCATTGTAAGCTCGAGTTTAGAACAAATAGAGAAACACTCGAATTTCTACCATCTTTCCAAAACTCCAGTCTGTCTCCTAAACTCCAGTCTGGAAAATCACGAACTTAGGCTTGTTCTTCAAACATTGACCCAAACTCGAGTCAGTCACTAATTGACTCGAGTCTAGGAGTAGGACCAAAATTCCATGCCAAGTCCAAAGCCCGATAGTTTTCTCTGTAAAAGCCAAACTCGAGTTAGCTTTTACAGACTACAAGTTTAGACCTCTAATCAACGGACATGCTTTCTGGATGAACTCCAAACTCGAGTCTGGAAGAACAAACTCGAGTTTGCATCGGGGATTTTGAAAAATCAAATGATGTTGATCTGCGAAATCTTAATGGGTCTTCCTGAAATTATTTCATGATATGATATTATTGTTTCTAATGTCCTTGATGAAGTTTTGAGTGCTTTTCAGATAAGGTTTAGCCAAGATCAAGGTGAGATCAAGATCCAGAATAAGTGCATTAAATGAAGAACCAAGAACAGGGCTGATTCTTCTCCCTTATCCCAGATGTTCAGTTCAGATCGTTGCAACACATTAAGATCACTTCAAACGGTCGAATTAAGATTATGGAATGGCTAAAAATCTGGAAGACGTTCTGCAACAACTAAATTCCAAGATTCCAGCTAAGAATTCAAAGAACAGAGCAAAATATGCTACTGCCATTTTTCCAGAATTGCAGCTGAACATTAGAGAAAGAATTGCAACGGCTAGCTTATCCATTCAGTCTATAAGAGGCTGTGAAAACTCAAAACAACACACACAACGAAGCTATCTTGATTATACTTTGAAATTTGAGTCTGTATTGTTATTTTCAACATGTTCTTCAGTATTTATCCTTATCTACTCTTTTGAGAGTTTGTAAATTTTTGAAAGCATTTGTTTGTGAGAACTCAAGGTTGTGGAACCTGTGAGTTGGGTTGTTCAATCACAAAGTGTAAGGGGGAGCAAGTCCTAGGTGATTAGGATTGTGTCTGGTCTTCATTGTTGTAATTGAAAATCTGTTGAATTAGTGGAAACACCCAGAAGGTATCTAGGGACTGGACGTAGGTCAAGGTTGAGACCGAACCAGTATAAATTCTGTGTGTCTAAGCTTTTCTTTTTCTACTCTTTTATTATCCATTTCTTAAGCTTCATTTTTAAGAGTTGAAAAGAATTTTTAAAATCCCCAATTCACCCCCCTCTTGGTGATTTCTTCCACTTTCATTGTCACTTGTGCTACCAAAAGCCTTTGGCATGTTCCAAACTTTCCTAGAGATTCATTAGCATCTCCAAGTTCTATAAAAATATTTGAGATGTGTTCCCTAATAAAACATTCAACAACTACAAGCCTAAAACTGTGAGAAATGGGAGTGAAAAATTAAAGCTAAAATCTCACTTTTTATGTGCATAGCAACCTTCGGCTTTTATCAAAAAAGAATCTAAGTTATGCATAAGGAAAACATCACTCAAACGTGGGACATTGCTGGAGATATATTTGATTCACTTGATAAGAGCTGGATCTTACGGGAAGGAGATGAAAATAATTAAACTTGTGAGTTAGATGTTTTGTATTAAATGTAAATTATACTTTATATATTAAAATTATATATTTAATATCAAAATGTGTACTAACGTGTCGAAATTTAAATTTTTTTAGGATTAATGTGTCGAGTCATGTCATTGTGAATGCAACATAGCTTGTCTTTGTTGGATTAAACATTAAACATATATTTAAATTCTATGATTTTATCTTGGAGAAGATGATCAGTCTGCAACCAACTGTAAAATTTTCCAAAGTTGAACTCATTCGTTTGTGATGGTAAAATTGTGATTCCAAGATGACAACCATGCTGTTATTGTCTGCTGAACACTGATGTTATATTGTCATCGTTTCATTAAATGACTTCACATGGATTTTCCGAATTTTCTTCATTTATTTCAACAGGTTCTTATAATCATTTGAACTATTATGGAAATATAGTGCTTCCCCCCATCTTTCATATTATTATTTGTGTTTATTGCTACTCTTTGATTCTGTTTAATTATTGACAGGTTAAGTCAGTAGGTCTTCAAGAGCACGTACCTGTGCTATATCCTGAACATGTACTAACGGTGGAGGTTCACCATAACGTTCGAAAGTGTGTAAAGGTATTTTAATGAACTTTTTTATGTCAATGAGGGCGATTTATCTAACATGTAAGAAATACCTTGCGTTACTAATGATAAGTGATGTCTTTTTAATTTGACCCAAGAATTATTGCTTCTTGGAGGACAGACTTTAACTGCCTTAAGGGACAAGATCTTTTGCTCAATGAACCAAGTGATGGAAAAAGCTGGACAACATTATCCTTCTGGTTATTTTCTCATTGAAGTGAACCTGTACTTGTTCTTATTATCATGGGACTATTTAGCACTCCAGTATTTTACCCATAGGTCGCGTGTTCGAGAGCCTACTAACCCCTTTTTTTCCCATTTCCTCTCCTTCACTCAGGCTCCGTCGATCTTCCTCTTTTCCCATTTCCTTTCCTTCAATCTTCCTCTTTTCCCATTTCCTTTCCTTCCCTCAGGCTCTTCCCATTTCCTCTCCTTCACTCAGGCTCCGTAGATCTTCCTCCGTGCGTGGCGTGCCCTACTCGTGCTCCCTCGTTCTCCTCTGCCCTCTCTCCCTTTTTTCCCCATTTCCTTCCCCGTGGCTCCGTCGATCTTCCTCCGTGCGTGGCGCTGCCGATCTTGTCCTGTCAAAGCGGAAATTTCAGGTCAATTTTCTCTTCTCCTTCTCGTCTTATTTCGATTTTACTGCCTTTGCTGGGATTTTTGGAATTTCGACGCGATTTGAGCTTCTAGTTTTGATTTTCACCGTCGATCTGTGTCTCTGTGTTTTGATTTCGAATTTAAGCTTCTAGTTCGATGCAAACTATACTTTCAACAAATGCTCTGTGTCTCTTTTTGGAATTTTACTGCCTCGCTGGATGCTGAGAACATGTTGAATTTTACTGTCTCTTTTTGCAAAGCTTGTGTGAGTTGCTGGTGCATAAATTATGTGCTCATAAATTTCATCAGAAAGAATCTGCACAAGAAAAACCATTAAGATCTCCAAAACCCAACTATCGTCTTAGCTGAGTAAACTATGAAACGCCAGAAAACTTATTTGTGTCACGATCCTGTTTCAAAGAGGCTGTTGCAAAAGAGGCGGCTATTCTGTTAAGGAGACATTTTTTTTTGGGTCGAATTCTGTTAAGGAGACTTGAGAGATTCTAATTGTCAAAAGAGGCGCTATTTTTGACGGATGATGATTTCAAAGATTTAAATTGGGCAAAGACGGCGGCCATTTTTTAAAAACGCCCAGAAAATGTGGGCATCTTGGGTCTAAAGACATCTTCAAATTAAGTGAGTCAAACAAATGCATTCAATTCTAATTCACATTGGCCTTCTGTTTTGGTTTTTTAAAATAGTCTTCTTCAGGATTAGTATTCTTAGTCAAGACAAATCCTTTTGCCATATTTGATGAGTTTAGTAATTAAAATAAGTCCAATCGATTTTACAGCCCAATTGCATTCAATGTTTTATTACTAGGGTATAACGCCCTTCACCTCATCGCCAGGGGAACAAACTGCAAGTACTGCTTGAACAATACTCTGCTTGGCTCCGTTACTGACAACAAATTGATCAGCACTATAGGTAAGTCCGTTCTCTTTTGCAACCATAGATCTAGCTTAAATGATTCAAAAATTATTGGATGGTTTGGTCTATTGGTTGCAGTGAATCCGGGAAATTAAAGACAGCATATGTGACATTTAAAGATCCAAAAGCACTTGAGATTGCGTTGCTGTTATTGGTAAAGTCTATTTCCTTTTATGCATGTTTCTGTAGTTGTGGCAAACCTTAAAGTTTACCTTTTAGACTTTGATATTTGGTCCTTGATTGGCATCCATAAGCTCTGGGTGTTTAATTTCTGGGCTCTTTGACAAGATGGGCAACATGCATAGAAGTTGAAGTGTGATTAAGTAGCATTGTCTCTGCTCTTTCTGTCTTGCATATTTGTTTTGTCCTGAAATTATTTTAACTTAAAATTATTTTAACTCTATGTTTTTTATTGCGTTTAAAACTTCCCTTAGAAACAAAATTTTCGAGGGCGCTGCCCCCGAATCCCCAAATCACGCTACTAATTTTGCACCCATAAACCTCAAATCCTAGGTCCGCCACTGACCATAGCTATATTTGATTGGCTTAGAAACTCGAAGGAAGAGGCACACAAAAAATGGGAGTGTATAATAACTGGGGAGTTAACAAAAACAAAAAGCAATCATGGGTGAAGCACCGGTCCCACACTTGCTTCACTTAACATCTGTCGACATGCAGAAGATATGTGTTTGTGACATAAGATTCTGACTTGGCGCTGGATTCCTATACTGTCATCAGGTATTTTTCTAGCTTTATGTTTTTTCATGTTTTAATCTCATGAAGGACATAGAGCACGAATCTGTTGGAAATTATGTCCTAGGCGCTAATCATTGTACTTTAAAAATTATTGTTATTTAAAGTATTTCTCTATTTTTGTTATCATATCATTTGTATGTTTATTATGATGACTGTTTCTTTAGATGTATCATAAAGATTGTCCTAAATGACCCTAGTTAGTCATCTATACGGGAACAAAGATGAAATAAGACCAGTATGACTTTGATAAGGTATGGAGATATAAATCAAAATCTTAAGCACTTATAAGAGTACAAGGTGCCGGACCGACCCACTATGAAAAAGCTATATGGATTCAGTCATAAGTTTTTCTCATGTATAACTATATCACAATGCCCTTTGACATAAGATCATTATGGATTCCTATATAAGAGTCGTTAATCTTTGATCTAATCAAAAGTCACCTTTGACCGGGTAATGATAAAAGCTTCGATCAGGATTAGTGGTTTCCATACAGAGGAATATGAATTGTCAAGATGGGATTTGTGCCTCACATTTATAAAGAGATATTACTGGGCCCCTCGATGAGTAAGTCTGAAAAAAGTATGGCTATACTCCGATGGAAAATGGTTTCCATTTCAACTGTTAGACTACTCAAGAATCGAGAAAGTAATGGTCAAGAATAAGAGGATGACACTATCCATGCTTCATCTTTAACCAAATTATCGCGTGACAAAAGGGACGTGACATGTTTGTATGATAGGTTGCATCGTATCATCTATCCTCATATGAATTGGGTAGTCGTAATGTCTTGCTAGAGGCCGCTTGCGACTTGTGAGCTAGTACAGTGTTGATTCGCTGCCAATTTCATGTAGGCCTACAGAGTCGCACACAAGAATAACTCAATACGAGCTATAATGTCCAGATTCATTGAATATAAGATATATCTAAGATTTAATAAATACAACGTTTAATTTAAGAAGGATGGACAGACACACATATAAAATATAAATCCGAAACTAATAATAATAATATTATATATAAACACAGATATAAAATATACTAGCCATAATTTTGTTATGTAGTATTTGCTTTGTATTTAATTTATTTGATAAATTAAATAACTAAAACAAATAAAGATATCGTATCTCAAATTTAATTTTTGAAGATAGATATAAAATCTCAGATTTAATTTATGATCATAAATTAAATCAGCTGGCTTTTAATTTGGATAAATAGATATATTAGATTAAATCTGTTGAACAAATTTAATTAATATTATTTTAATCCAATTCAAATTTCAAACTTAATTAAAATTAATTTTAAATATATAATACGGTCCATTAGGGTTGAAAAACCCTAAAACAGTCACTAAGATGTATTAGAAAGGCCACAAGAGAAACCCTAGAGAATTGAGAGAAATGTTAAAGGCGCTAACACACTGCTTGTGTTGGGGTCCTACTCGTGTGGATATCGGTAGGAGCTGGTTCATTTAGTTAACTTCTAGTGATTGAACAAGACACATACAAAAGGTACAATTCTGACTACTTGAATTAAATGCCACTAATAGATCCATGATTGGGATTCGATTTTTTCTTTTGGTAAATTTCTTCCGCTACTTATACGAATCCCAACATTGGTATTAAAGCCAGAACAATTGTACATTTAAATTGGGTTTTTGCTCTTACTCATGAGTTATATATATATATATATATATATATATATATATATATATATATATATATGCTTAACCGAATATTTGTATGCATTTTAATTGAGTTTACATTCTTATACGTTCAGGTCACGTTCGGATCTCTAGTCGGATCTTAGGGATTCAAAAGCTTGAAGAAGAAGGATAGGATGACGTTGTTTTGTGTAGGCTTCTAAAGTGTTCAGATCACAACACAGAACAGAAAATAATGGAGGAATTTTGCAATGAGTTTTGACTTGGAAACGAAATGTTAAGACTGGAAAATGTGTTAGAAGGAGGCCAAGCTTTTGAATGAACTATTTAGCTGCATGATTTCTTTTGTGCCATTCAATATGTTCCTTAGTCTTACCCAATATCTATAACCAGTTTTAAAATTAACTAACTTGGGCAATCCTTTGTTGTTGTACCTATTTGTCCATCAAAATCACTTTTGAATGAAATCTCATGCTAAAAGTTGATGAAGAGAATCTTTGATCTATTCATTCACTGGCAATAGTGAAACATTTCCAATTGAAAGCTGTGCAACAGTGCTAACTCGCCTATGAAATTGTTACTGACAGCAATACTCTAAACCACAAACCAACAAAGATGATAGAATTGTTGAGATCTATTATTGCGTTTTCTCACTTTAAGCATTTCTTTCTATAATCGGTCTCTTTTTCTAATTAGCACGATCGCAAGAATTTTTAATATATAGATAGAAATGGCCACAATTCAAGTCAACAAGCATTACCGTGTTATTGTTGTATTCGCTATAAATGCAAGACTTCAGTGCATTAGAAGACATCTTATCAGAAAATAACAAGCACTCACAGAAACATATAAAGCGTGAAAACTATGGAATCAATGAGTAGAGGAGGAGGAAGGGCGTGATGGTGATGTTGAAGGTGATGCTAAGTAAGGCTTTGGTGGAACTTGCAAGGTCTCAACTTTGCCTTCAAGCATCTCCACCACTTGACTCATCATTGGACGCTCTGCTGGATTGGTTTGTATGCACCATAGGCTTGTTATCACCATCTCCCTTATCCTCTCTTTATCACATTCATTCCTAGTGATCCTCAGTCCAAAGTCTTCATTTAATTCTAGACGCTTGTAAATCCAATGAGGAAAATATATTTCACTGCTATTAGCAACATTGACATTGACATTCCTTCGTCCTCCGACCATTTCAAAAAGCATCATTCCAAAACTATAAACATCTGACTTCTGAGAGACAGTACCGAAATTTCTAAAAATGACCTCAGGAGCAATATATCCTATGGTTCCTCTGGCACCCAACATGGATACAACACTGTCATTTCTGAGGCATATTTTAGCAAGTCCAAAATCTGATATCTTTGGACAGAAGTTCTCATCCAACAGAATGTTGTGAGGTTTTATGTCAAAATGCAATATTCGAGTGTTACATCCTCTATGCAAATACTCTAACCCTCATGCAACACCCACTGCAATTTGATGCAATTTTTCACAACTAAGGAGGTTTGCTTCATTTTCAAATATGAACTTCTCTAACGATCCATTGGCCAAAAACTCATAAACAAGTGCCCTCTTTGTCCCTTCAAAACAAAATCCTAAAAGTGTGACAATGTTAACATGAGAAGTCTTGCTGATGCTTGCTACCTCATTGATGAATTCCTCTCCATTACCTTTTGTTTCATTCAAAACCTTCACAGCAACTAGACATTTGTCATGTAACTTTCCTTTGAACACACTGCCATAGCCTCCTTGCCCTAATTTTTCTTTGAAACAATTGGTCATTTTCTTTATCTCCGAGAAGCTATATCTTGTTGTGGCTAGTGATCCGTGGCTCTTTAGAAAGGCCTCAATATCTTGATGAGCTTTAGATTTGTGTTTCCATAATATAGCAACTTTGTTAAGTATTAACATCCTACTAAACCAGCAGATTATAAGAACCAAGGCTCCTACGACTGCAGCTGCGGAAACTGTATCAACAAGATTAGAGAGGAGGTGAGATTATGCAAAATTTTGGGGCTTTAATGAGCACCATAAATACTGACTAGCTATCCTATTGTTTTGACAAGGGCTCTTTCAACCATGATTAAATTAACATATACAAAAAGCTTGTTTAGTTTAAGATCTCTCTCAACGTTACATTTTGATTCCCTGATGACTTTAAACCATGGATGGAAGAAAAGTGGGTGAAAATAGGGAGAGTGAATACTAGAAAAGAAAATTTCCTAAAATAGTAAAACAATTTTACTATTTTTGAGAATTTTCCATTATAATATTGTTTTCTCATATTTTTCTCTTCATTCAAATATTTGAGTCATGATTATTTTTGTTCATTATGTGAAAAAGTAATGAGTACTAAAAGCTAACATGTTTTGAATTGGACTCGATAATAATAGATTTGGTCTTTCTCCTTTTCCCTTTACTTTCATTTTCCCTCTTTCTTCTTTTTTCACCGGTGGATCAAGATCTTAATGGTCCAGATATAACATATTATAATATGTTAAATCTGGACCGTTAGAATCTTAATTCAACTGTGAAAAAAGGGAAAATGAGGAAAAAGGAGAGTAAGGGGGAAAAGAGGAAAACCAACTCCGATAATAATAAAGGTTAATTATATACAGTGTATCACCTATAGCAGATATAACCACCGACTTCCCTGAATCCTTGCCTGAAATTAAAAAAAAAAACGAGTTAGTAAATTACAGTGTAAACACATATAACCTGGTGGCAGAAAAACACATATAATCTCAATACTTGATGTAGAACACTTCTAACTACTTTCCTTCTACATTACATTAAGAAATATAGTAAAAAATAGATTGTATCATTAAAGTGATAAGATATTTATTACTATTTTTCAAGGTTATTCTCCAATTAGAATCAATACATATATCTTAATGGGGGAAGGGAAAAAAAAGAAATTTAAAATGACAAAATCTTAAATTGGGCTTGTTACTAAAACTTGATAAAGTAACGACAATATTTGATAAATAATTTATAATTCATTTTATGGGAAATATATAATTTGAGATTTTACAATTTCAAAGTTTTTTTTCCTGTCATTTTCCCTATTTTAATTACTTTTAGTTTCTTTTTTACATATATAATCTCTATCTACAACATAAAAGAAGAATTTTTAACAATAATTAATGAATTTTAGAAAGTGATTTATATTTAGGACTAGAAACCTTTCAAAAAATGTCTTATATTAATTAAAGACTGGAATGGTATACAAAATACTCTTAAAAGGGATTAGAAATTTGAAATGCAATGTCTGAAAGACCAAAAGAAAAGGAATAAGCTTGGGATAAGAATGAGCCCAAATAAAATCCTAAGGATTAATGTTTGTTAAAATTATAATTTAATTGTGCATGAAACTATGGAAGGATGCAAACTTTTCAATTCCATAACAAGGTTAAAAGAATAAATGGAAGAGAGAAAGGGGAGGGATCATTTTATATATGTGTGTGTGTGACTCTTAAATATTTCATCAAAATTATTTTTAAAATGTTTTTATTAAAAAATTAAAATTGAGTAAGTTTTATTTTTGTCTTTAATTAAATTTATCAATTAAAAAAAACCACTTCTCATATCTTTTTCAATAAATAACATTTAGAAAAAGGGGAAAATTCATTTAAAACTACCTAAAATAAAGATGTCATTTTTCACAACAAAACTTGTAAAGTTATAGCTGGAGCTTCATCAGTCACCAATTGGAGTAGGCAGCCGATCTCCGACTTTAAAAAAAGGGGGGGCTTTGAAAAAACAAGGGAGGGTTATGAAGAAAAATACCTAGTATTTACAAACCCAAATTAGGTCTTGACCAATTAGAAATTTATTGAATATGCTGCGCTGAATTGAGATTTCTCTATTTTAAGTGTGTTTAAAATGGATATTTCTTTTTGTTCTTTTTAGAATCATTATGAGGTTTTTTTTTAAAAAAAAAGAATGTATCTGTCAAATATTCTTAATCATAAGTTACCAGTATAGAGCTGTTGTCATCTCCTTTACTAAATTTGTCATTGTATGTCACTGACTAATTGTAAGATTTTTTAATGATTATATTCATTCTCTAAAATCTCAAAATAATTTTTCCCTCTTTTTTAATTAAAATGGTCGTCGCTAACAAGTTGATATTACAATGGGACAGAACACCCAACATTAATAGAAATTCCGTGCAACTAAGCTAAACGAGGGTAGCAAATGGCCTTTATCATTTTGTTTTGGGGGGGGGGGGGGGGGGGGGAATATTTAAAAAAAAAAAAATTAATCTTTTGATTCTTATAGTTTTAAGTCTTGACTCGAAAAAATTTTGTTGCTACATTTTGACTTGGTGTCACTCAATTTCTATAATTTTGATTTGGTTGTAAATCAATTCCTAAATTTTGATTTACTATATCTCAGTCACTATAATTTTGATCATTTTATAATTCAATTTTTATTTTATATATGATTTTATTTTTTAAAATATAATATAAATTATAAAATGATTAAAACTATAAATATTTAGCTTTAATGGTAACGAGTTGAAGTGAGTTAAAGTGAATGGATTAAATTATAAATGTGTCAAATTTATAAGAATTGAGCGGGAAAAAAAAATAGAGCCTGGGTTAACACTACCGACAAAACAGATTAGATAAACTTTCATTAAAGGACCGCAAGACCAAAGTTATTACGAAAACACCTTGAAATATCATTTCAGAATCAAGGACAAAAGTGAAAATAAGCTTCACAGGAAAAAAGATATTTATTATTATTATTATTATTTTTTTAAAAAAAGGTTTTCATTGTCACCAAAGTTTCAGCGACCAGCTCCAGCCAAGCCCGAGGGGGCCCTCAAAGCTCCTGCGCAGAGCGGCTGAAACTCCAAGCATTAGAAGTTAATGTGTTGTTAATAGAGAGTAGAATCATTATCTTTTAACGGGAAGGTGATCGGACCGCACCAACACAAAGTAACCAACCTGCTGCAGGAGAGCATCTCTGAAACTCATTGCGGTCGCGGCAAAAGCACCTGAAGCCAAATCCATCAGTGACGATGAAGCCACACCTTCCTCCACTGCTCTGGCATTTGTCGCACTCACTCACCGTCCAATTCGGAGACTTCAACAAGAATCCTCTTCCCAAAGCCTCTCTGATCCCTCCTTCCAAATTCTCCACCACCGTCGTCATCGACCCACCACCGCAATTATCATTCGCATACTTCAACTTCTTCGCTTCATCGTCCACCGCCATACCCAATACCGACTTTGTTCGGTTCCCTTCATAACACCCCCATACGTTCTCTTTAACCTCATCCGGCAACGACGGTAAATCACAACCGAAGAACAGTCGCACCTCCTTCTGGTTCGGAGCTAAAGTATACCGGAAATCGAGAGTGAGATTGATGGGGGGAGAGAGACAAACGGTGGAATTGGATATCGGGAAGTTAGGGTTGGAGACTCGAAGAGATCGATTGTCGTAGAAAATTTCATCGACGATGTAGAGAGTATTGGAGAGATTGAGCAGTGGGAAGCCATTAGAAGCACAGACAAGGCCGAAAAGAGGGAAACCGCAGGAGGGGTCTTGCTTATCTTGGATATAGAAGGGGTAGGTTATGGTGGGGCCGTTTCCACATGTTCGGGGCTCGCAAGCTTGGAACTTCGGATTCACATAACAGGTCGTGGTTCTGATTAGAAGAGAGAAAACGAGGATGACGAAGTGGGTTGTTGGGTTCATTTGGAATTTGAGAATATTGAGAGAGGAGGAGGAGGAGGACTAAGAAGAAGAAGAGAGATGAGGAGGGAAAGATAAACAAGATTGGCAATAAGGGTTGGGGAGGTCATGGTTATTGGTTATGGGGGCGGGAGATTTGAGCTGTAAGTTCAAAGTCTTGGCTCCGCATGAAGAGGCGTCTTGTACTCTTACTTACCTTTGCCACGGATGAGATTTACTCCCTCCGCTTCATCATTAACCTATTAAATATATCTTTTTTTTGTTCTTTAACTTTTTCTCTTATTAAAAAATATATTTAAAAATGGGGTGTATAAACCGGTCGGAGCATATGTTTTGGTCATTTAATGGGGTGTATAAACCGGTCGGAGCATATGTTTTGGTCATTTTTGGGTGTACATTCCATGCCAAACATGTTACATGCTTGTTATGTGTCTATCCCTCTATTAGAGGGATGAGCATTTTTTTTTTATATATTGAATTTATTTATATTTAAATTATATGTTGTTTTCTGAAATTTTTTTTTCACCCAGTATCTCAAATTAATTATTTTCCGGTCATGCATTTAAAAATATTTATCTATAACACCAGTATTATAGAAACTAATTAATTTGAGATACTGAATGAAAAAAAAAATCAGAAAACAACATATAATTTAAATATAAATAAACACAATATATTAAAAAAATAAAAAAAATATGCTCATCCCTCTCACATAACAAGCATGTAACATATGCTTGGCATGAAATGTGCACCCGGTCAGTTCCGTAAGTTTGGGACCCGCAATTTAATCTTAGAACTTTAGGGTCAAAGAAGCCATAAGATTTCCGAACAGCAGCAGCAGCAGGGCTAGAGTGAATAACATGGGGTGACATTTCTTTAAGGGACTAACTAATTTAATTATATTAGTTATATAATTATTATTTTTTCTAAAACACCCAAACTATCTTTCTTAATTTTTTAATCTCTCTTATTTAATTATTGTTAAGACTTAATTAATAGGGATAATTTTGAAAAAGATTGATAAATATAAAAAATACTTGAATGAGTCTGATTGGTGGAAGGTTTCTATATGGCTTGTGTGCTTAGGGAAGGACCATATTTTTGGAATCAAGAAACTGTATTTCACTACTTAAAAACAAAGTAGAAAAGTTTAGAACAAACAAGATCATTTACTATCCATCATCAAACTCCTCCTCTTGAGTAAAAGGAGGAAGGTGATCATGGACGCAAAAATTATCATCTAATTTATGAGAGAATTTAGCTAACCTTTCAACTATTGTTATAGTGTCTCTATACACATAAAGTAACTAGCACTGCTTGCCAATCCCTATTCAAAATAAGTATAATCCTATGTAGCTACTACATCCTTGAAAGGATAATAGTATCACATCCTGTTATGGTCTGGCCAATAAGACTCTCCATACAATGACTGCTTATGAGGCAGAAACCCTCGCCCCCATAAATCGACCAACGTTAGTCCCCACCAGAAGATAAGTGTGAGAACAAAATTGAAGGAGGACTTTAATTATTGCAATGTGTGTTGACTTAGAAATTAAAGGCGAAGACTGGTTAAACGTGTTAGGAGGGGGCCGAACTTTTGAAAATTACGGATTACGAAATCTTTGGTGTCAAGGAAATTAAATTTTGTTTCAACTAGTAATGTTCTTGCTGTGAAATTAGCATCTTTTACTACCTTTGATTATTAATATAGTAGTTTTTATGTGCTTCTGTGCTTAGGGAAGGACCATATTTTTGGAATCAAGAAACTGTATTTCACTACTTAAAAACAAAGTAGAAAGGTCTAGCTAGCTAGCTCGAACAAACAACATCATCTAGTATCCGTCATCAAACTCCTCCTCTTGAGTAAAAGGAGGAAGGTGATCATGGACGCAAAAATTATCATCTAATTTATGAGAGAATTTAGCTAACCTTTCAACTATTGTTATAGTGTCTCTATACACATAAAGTAACTAGCACTGCTTGCCAATCCCTATTTAAAATAAGTCTAATCTCATCTATGACATCCTTGAAAGGATAATAGTATCACATCCTGTTATGGTCTGGCCAATAAGACTCTCCATACAATGACTGCTCATGAGGCAGAAACCCTCGCCCCCATAGCTAGACAGACCGACGTTAGTCCCCACCGGCCAGAAGATAAGTGTGAGAACAAAATTGAAGGAGGACTTTATTGCAAATGTGTGTTGACTTGGAAATTAGAGGCCAAGACTGATTAAACGTGTTAGGAGGGGGGGCTAAACTTTTGAAAATTACGGATTACAAAATCTTTGACGTCAAGGAAATTAAATTTTGTTTGAACTTGTAATGCTCTTGCTGTGTAAAATAGTGTTGATCCTTAATATAGACTTAGTTGATGAATTTTAAAATTAAATAAATTATTTAATTATAGCTTATGTTACTTGATATTTCTAAAATACTTGTGTGTATCATTATATTATATATAAATTTTTAAATAAGACAAATTAATTTGAAAAAAAAAATGATAAATGTAAATATTTTAAAATAGTTTATTTAGCTTTTTTAATTTTCCCAAATTAATCAATTGAAACTTTCATTAAAGACCGTAGGGAGTATCAAATATAGATTCATCAAATAATAAACATGCATGTAATCATATAGGCCAATGACTTTGCAGCGCATGAAAATTTCTCAGCAAATGAGAGGTCGTAGGTTTGGTCCCACTCATAATTTTAGACCATTAGTATTTTCCTTTCTCATTAAAAAAAAAAAAGAAGAAGAAGCATTCTCATAAACCCAAATAAAAGCATCTGAAGTAAGTGTACAAAATTCTCATATAACTAAAGGGCTCAATGAACCAAGTGATGGAAAAAGCTGGACAGCATGATCCTCCTGGTTATTTTCTCATTGAAGTAAGAACCTGTACTTATTCTTATAACATGGGATTATTTAGCTTATTCTTTGTTGAATCTGACTGAAAGCCATTTCTCTGTAGGATGTATTCTACGTAGATATGAGGGATCCGTCTGCTATTGATTATACTATACCTATATTTGATTGGCTTAGAAACTCGAAGGAAGAGGCACACTAAAAATGGGAGTGTGTAATACCTGGGGAGTTAAAGCAGAAACAAAAAGCAATCATGGGTGAAGCGTCGGTCCCACACTTGCCTCACTTCACATCTGTTGACATGCAGAAGATACGTGTTTGTGACATAAGATTCCGACTTGGCGCTAGATTCCTATACTGTCATCAGGTATTTTTCTAGCTTTATGTTTTTCATGTTTTAATCTCATATATGAAGGACATAGAGCACGAATCAACATGTCTGGCTGAAAAATAAGTTTCGTTCTATTCTAAATTTATATCCAATTATATTATACTGCATATTTACTAGCATTATGTAGTTATTTTCATTAATACTCCCTCCTATATTAAGACCTATTTACCAAATCTAATAGGATTAAGAAAGTTAATTAAATAGTTAATATATGACACGTATTTTCTAAAACATCCTAATCATATTCCTTAATTTCCTCTTCTCCTTAATTACTATTGATAGAGTGTCAATAGGAGTAAATTAAGAAAAAACTAATAAATATGAAAAATATGTCTTATATTTAGAACTAATATATTATTAATTTCCCAAATAGGTCCTCTATTAAAGACCGGAGGGAGTATTGTTTAATATGTATATCTAATTATTTTGCATGTTTAACAAAAATAATACGGGGAAATTTATCCACCCTTTGCCCAAAGTGAAGAGGAATTTCTTCAATATATATAATGTGAGGTTGGGAGGACATTGATCTATACGCATTGACTAGATTTGTTGTCCTATGGATATAAAATAGACGACATGATCCAATGGCGAAAGCATGAGGCCTTCGATGCTTATTATTTAGAAAAGAGACGCTCTTTTATGTTCTAATTCAGTCTCAACTAGGATATTGATTTATGAAGTCACGTTCTTTAATGTGTCAACCTATATTGATTCTCACTCGCTTCTATATGATATAAATCTTTCATGTTCCATGCAATTAAGTTATGGGGCGTTTGATTAGTGTGAGGAAAAAAGTTCCCTCTTGTCCAAGAAAACCAAACATGTAAATATACTTGTTATATACATATGTTATGTTTATTTAATAATAAAAAATATTTTTGCGCATTTTTATCTTCTCATACTAAATCACTTTTTCTTTTTGCAATTCAAACGGGCTTTTAGTTTGGCAAGAAAGCGTGGTAATTTGTTTATTTGCTTGTAAAATTGCAGGGAGACTGGACTCACACACTAGTAATATGAGATATGAGGTTGATTCATCCTGACGATGTGCACAATCGAGCTGCTTATCCAATAGTTACTTTCCAACCAAAATTCCGTTTTTCAGAAATGTAGTGTTTGAAAGGTCACAGTGGATGACAAATGGACGCCAGAAAATCCTTGCTACTTTTGTGATGAATGCTTCTCTCTTCACATAGCAGAGGATGGCTATCTTCAATGTGCAGAATTTCATGAGTATGATTATCATCATGATTAGTTGCCCTCTGCCCTGAACACCACACGACGTTTAAATGAGAGTCATCGCTATGAGAATCTGCAGAGCATTGTGAGGGACGTCTCCCAGAGGAGATGGGCCACCCGAGTCAACCATCGTGGTTGGGTGCTTCCCTTAGGAAGTTGAGGAAGGCAGTAGTATTTAGTTTCCAGGTGCCTTCAACGGGGGAGATTGCACTGTGTCAGAGTCCAAAAGCTGACGCTGTAGAAGGTATTGGAAGTTTTTTTGTCTCATTTTTATCCTGAAAGTTTAAAAATAAAGCAAATATGTCTCGGAAGTTTTTTGTATAAGCAAATTTACTCTGAAAATTTTTTTTATGAGCAATTTTGTCCCTAAAAATTTATAAAGAAAAGTAACAATTCAATGGTCAAGATCAACAGATGGACAATATTTCTATATTTTTAAACTTTCAAGGTAAAAATGATACCAAAAAAACTTCCAAGTGACCAATGCTCTTTTGGCCAAACTTCTATGACAAAAATAATATTTAACTCTATGGCATATACTAAAGTGTTTTGGACTAATGGTGAGAGAAGTAATTTTTTTTCTAATATGACTTTTACATATTTAAGATATGATAATAGAATTGTAAATATAATTTATGTTTGGATTTGTGATGGTAGAAGCCTATCTGTACTGTGAAAATCATGTCTTAGTGACTTATTCTTAAAAGCAATTTTTTTGCCTAAAAACTTATTTGAAAAAGGGTAAAGGTACAAAAATACACATGTATTTTATCCTGAGAAGCGCCTAACACCATTTTTTTTTTAGGTGCAAAACTACACACGAATTTTCGGCAAAAATCACATCACCGTTAAAAGAATGTAATTGCCGTTATTTTTTGTGTGGGCCCCACCCTGTTAAAAAAAACAAAAAAGCCTAGGTTTTTCAATTTCCTTCCCTGCCCTCACTACCCTCATCCTCGATCTGTCTACCTTCTTCCCTTCACCCTCATCTTTTGGGTTCATTCCGATTCCAAGCTATCACTGGTACACCACCGAGTTTGCTGACCCCACTCACATCCTTCATGTTTACGACACTCTTTTTCATGGATTCTCTGCTTCCCTTACTGCCCAACAGCTAGACTCCATAAGACAACACCCCGCCGTTCTTGTCGTCTTCAAGGACTGTCACCGTCAGCTTCACACCACTCGTTCCCCTCTGTTTATTGGCCTCAAAAACCAGCGCAGTCTCTGGTCGGAATCCGACTACGGCTCTGACATCATCATCGAAGTTTTCAACACTGGGATTTGGCTTGAACGCCGCAGCTTCTCCGATTCCAATTTGGGTCCCACCCCTCACCGCTGGAAGGGGGTTTGCGAGACTGGGGTGAGGTTTTCCGCTAGCAACTGCAACAAGAAATTGGTCGGTGCTCCATTTTTCTCCAAAGGTTACGAGGCAGGGGCGAGTTCCGCTGATCCCTTGAACCCCATCAACCAAACTTTGCTAGCAAATTTGGATGTGATCTGTCAAAAGAGTCGAATCAGATGAAGAGCTCAAGTGTATAGATCAAGTGGAAGTGATGGAGTTGGTGTGGTAAGAATTTGCTAATCATTTGGCTTGTTTGCTTTTCTGGGCTCGTCGTTCCTGCTTCCTGCTTTGATCTGATGAAGATTTTCTTTATTTGGTTTTTGATCTAGTGGTGAGGTTGATGGAGGGGAAAGAGAAGGAGGGCTCGGCGAAGGTGGAGTTGGAGTTGCCGGCAGAGGAGCAATATTGTTGGTTGCTTGAGCTGGCGGCGACGATGGTGCTGGAGCAGGGCGTTGAGCGACTGATAGGGAAAGAGGGCAGTAAAGGAAATTTAAAAAGTCAGGTTTTTTTTTTTTTAAAAAAATAATGTGGGGCCCACTGCAAAAGTAACTCTGTTAAACCAATGTGACGATGATGTGATTTTTGCCCCAATTTGGGAAGTTCATGTGTAATTTTGCCCGTAAAAAAAACATATGGTGTTGGATACTCCTCAAGGTAAAATATATGTATAGTAAAAATGGTTTTTGGAGAATAACTTTTGAAATTTACAAGGTAAAAATGATTTTTGGAAAATAGCTTTTGGAGAAAAATTATACTATTTGGATAACTTCAAAACCTAGGTTTTGACAAAATTTTGTCAAACACCCCAAAATTGTCTACAAACAACTATATATCAAAACCTAGGTTTTAGCAAAAGTTTGTAAAACACCCCTATTTTTTCCAAAATCTATTCTCCATCAAAATCTAGGTTTTGTTATAAACTTACTAAACACCCTCTATTTTTTCCAAAAGCTATTCTATATCAAAACCTAGGTTTTGAGGCCCCAAATTCTAGGTTTTGTGAAAAGCTATTTCTTTTAGCTTTTTCTCTTTCCACTGTCATTTTTTTAGTATCAATCAGTATCCTTAAGATATTTTTTTAGTACCTTTCAATACTCTGAAATATTTTTGTAAGATTGGTCATTATTCTGAAATATTTTTTTTCAAGATCAGGATATATTTTTTCAGTATCTTTTTGGTACCTATTAGTACCATAGATTTTTCTTTCTAAGATTGTTAGAACCTTGAAATATTTTTTCAAGATCCTAAAATAAATTTTTAAGACCACGAGAAGTATTTTTTTAGTATCAGTTAGCATTAAATATCTTTTTAGTACCTGTGATCAGTAATCTGAAATATTTTTTTAAGATCAATCATTACCCTAAAATATCTTTTTAATATCGTAAAATAATTTTTTAAGATCATGAAATATTCCAAGGTGCTCACTTATACTGAAAAAAGCTACATGATCTTGAAAATTTATTTTATGATATTGAAAAAATATTTTAGGGTAATGAATGATCTTGAAAACATATTTATGGTACTGAAAGGTATTAAGAATACCGACAGGTACTGAAAAAATATTTTAATGATCTTGAAAATTTTTGTTAGAATGTTGAAAAAATATTTCAGGGTATTGAAGGGTACTAAAAAAATATTTAAAGATACTAACTAGTACTAAAAAAATACCGATGATGGCAAAAGAGAGAGAAAAATCTGAAGAAAAAAAATTAGTTTTTGTTTTTTTCCCCAAAACCTAAACCTAGGTTTTGGATCTAAAACCTAGGTTTTGATGCAAAGTAGCTTTTAAAAAAAGTCAGAGTGTTTAGTAAGTTTATAACAAAACCTAGATTTTGATATAGAATAACTTTTAGAAAAAAGAGGGGGTGTTTGACACATTTGTGACAAAACCTAGATTTTGTTCCCTTCCAAACAAGCTCTAAGTGGAGGCAGGGTACACATGTATATATGTGATGAAGTGAGACTGTGACCTGAGAAGCTCTGTAACATCCCAAATTTTTGATGTTGGGAATTGAAAATTTATTTATGGAAATTAATTATGAAATTTGGCCTAATAATAATTATGAAGTAAATTATGGGAAGTTAAGACCTAATTTCCATGAATTGTTGGGGAAAAGAATTATAAAATTTATTATTAAGAATAATTAGTTAGGAAATAAGTTTTGGCCTAAATATTTTTGGATATGATATTTCATGGCCAAAATAAATTAATGAAAGAAAGATCCTTAAATGGAAATAAGGATTTATTCTCATCATTTAGTTAATGTTGCAATTAGATTTGGGAAAGTAAAATTTAAATAAAATTGAAGGCATAATTGCAAAACAAAAGCCTATTGTCTTTGGCCCAATATATGTCATTGCAATCTAGCCCAACACGTTAGCAGCATAAGCCCATTATGCCAAAACCAAAAACCCAATCAACAATCCATTAATCTTAGCTACATGAGAAACATATCAGCAACATAAGGAACATGTCAACCAACACGTGAAGCAGATGCAGAAGCAATTTCGGTTTTGCAGCATAAAACCATTCTTTCGGCCCAGTGTTTCAGCCCAGTCAAGATACTTATTATCCAATAAACCATTCAAAAATGAAAGAAGCAGAAGTCCAGCAAAACAGGAAAAAAAAAAAAAAAACAGATCACGACTTAAAGCAACAGCAAATCCAACGATAATCGGGATTTAGCGACATTCTCGGGTAAGCAAAAATCAGATCACGTATTAGGCAAGAAAACACAGAAGGATCAGAAGGAGGCCATGCTTCTCGAGCCCTATGTTAATGTCCTTCGGTTAAATGCTTCTCGACCATCGCATAACAGTCTTGACTGGTCACAAACAAACTCTATAAGACTCAGATAATTAGCTACTCTTCAGTCACGCCACTTACGCTGAAATAGGTTCAGATTTCAGCAAAAGACCAGCCAAGAATCAGATATGCATCATACCTTCACATTTTTCTCGAGCTCCTCACAAATAATCCATTGCTTCTGGATTATTGTTTTGTCTGGACCTTGAGTTATTATTTAAAGGGTCCATGGTTCCAGTTCTTTCATTTTCTTTCGGCAAGCAGAAAACTAACAGATAAACAGGGGAAAACCGAGAGAGTGGGAGAGGAAGAAGGGAATGAGAGTGAGAGTGAGAGGAAGCTGAAACTTTCTGCCTTGTTCTTGAGACACTAAAACAGAGGAATTATGCAGCAAGTTTTGCTGCCATTGAAGCTTGAAAATTTAAGGTACTCCTTAAGCCTTTCTTTCCTTTTGTTTACTCCGAGGAGTCACATAGGTAATTTGTAAAGATGAAAACGAAACCAAAGCAGGGGGCTGTTATCGTTTTTTTTAGGCTATAAGTAAGAACCATGAAGATATATATATACATAACTCTTATAGTTGTTGTTTCATTCTTTCTTTCTGTTTTGTTGTTCTTGAAGCTTATCATATATATATAGAAAGCCGAGGGTTGTGAGTATGCCGTGGGAAAGAAAAAGAGTTATTTTTTCTGCATTTAGGTTCTGTTTTTGCTAAAGAAAAAGAGAAAGAAAGAAAACAAGCTAAGATCAATATATATATATATATATATATATATATATATATATATATATATATATATATATATATTATATGGATGACGTATTAATCAGTGAAAGAAAAAGAAGAAAACGCTGAGCCTATATGTGTGTGATTTGCCTGTCGGGTATAGAGGAAATGAAAACGTTTTTGCTGGCATATAAGGAAGAGTTTGTTGGATTAAATATTTATATATATGTGTATGTTGCTGAAACTTGAAGGGAACTTTCGAAAGCATGTAAATTTGCATGAATAAGTTTCCTGTATGAGTGTGGTATGCGTAAATAGATATATAAGTGTGTCTTATAATAAACTTAGACCCTTTCCTTGCTGCATGTGTATTGAGTATGTATATATGTATATAAAGACGTGTGTGACTGCTATAAACAGAAGAAAATCTGCATGTGTGTGTGTCGTGTGTAAGCCATAAAAAGGAAACCAAAAAAAAAAAAGAAAAGAAAGAAATAGGTATACATTTATGTGTGCATGTTTTGCTGCTGGACATAAATATTGGATTGTTAAATTTAAAAGATGCAAGATGCATGCCAAGTGTAGGTGTCTCTGTTTGCTTTAAAAATAAAATAAAGTAAAATAGATAAATAATAATAAAATGTATGTATACTTGTACATACATGGTACATGCATGCTTATTGGGGGTGCTTATTTAAATAGACACATGTAAAGACATTTTTTTATGTACATGAAATATGTGTGTTTGCATGAGAGACATTAAAATGCATAATAGTAATTAGCATTATTTTATGAAAAGTTGTAGGAAAATCATGAGGATCATTAAATAAAGACATGGTTGGTCTTTATTAATTTTAATGGATTAAATGAAAATATTAAATCATATTTTTGTATGATGATGGACATTTATTGATTTTGATTGGTAAATAAGGGGGAATAAATAAATAAGTAAAAAGAATTATTGATAGGTAATTAATAAGAGTTATTATTAATAGAGAGAAAATGATGATTGATAAAATAATAATACCAATAGAATAAATAAATGGAAATAAGTGTTACCATTAGGAAATTTAGAATAATTATAATAATAACATATTATTATTGGAAAGGAATTATTAACAGATATTAAATTGGTTGTGATAGATTGAATTTTTGGCGTTTGGATTAGGAGCAAAGTAATAGTAATTAGCTTGGGCGAGAGGTAACCATTTTTCACTTATTATGTTATTGATGTGCTGCTTATGAGTATTTATTGAACTGATTATGATTGTTTTAAATAAAATTGCCATGTGGAATTTTTATAAGTTGAAATACATGCATTCAAAATGAATTGAGAGTTGATATTTGATGACATGGTTACTATGATTATTCTGGAAATTCCTCTATTAAATTATTATGATAGTTTTGAGATGGGAAAAATTGGGAGAAGATGGTGAAGTTATATCCACCACGTGGTGATGCCTTCATTGGTGCACGGTGGTTGACTTTTTATTGTCCCAACGATTCAATGAAGGACTGTCCCAACGGTTTAATAAGGGACTAACCCAACAGTTTAATGATGGACTAGCCCAACAGTTCAATGAGGGCTTACGACACCCCACCAGTTCAATGAGAGGAAAAGACCCATGGTCTGGGGCAGGTGCTCTGAGGATTTTGGCTGGTCCTCATCACTTGACCAGTGAGCTTTTGGAGTAACCAGTAATATGAATATAACTTAACCCATGGGTCTAGTCGAAGGAAATAAGGCGGTTCGGCTGGCGTGCAGGAAGGTACTTTGGGAATTTTGTTATTGTGAACTATGATTCATGATTTTTGATAAGGGAATTATTTTTATGAAATTTATATGTGTATATTGGTAAATTATATTTTGATACTTGGTTATATAAATGTTTCCACTTGGCACCTCACTAGCACATATTAATATTCGTAATAAGTTGGACTGATGGTTACTCAATTTTTCCAGATGATAGTTTACACCCCAGTCCATCAGGGAAGCCCTCAGAAGCTTAGACACTCTGGTAAAAGTAGTGTTTCTGTCTCTTTTGGTTATACTAGGTAATTGTATATTGCCACGTTATAACTCATTATGTATACTCTGATAAAAATTTTAAATTTTTCGTATATTTTGGAACTCTAATAAGTTAATTACCTATTTAATATTAGATTAACTTAGTTAATTCGACGGAGGTTGTTTCAAGCATATGTAAACTATATGGGGCAGCTTAGCATTCCAAAAACTCATTACTGAGCCTAAGATAATAGATGAGTTTGGAGAGGATGGAGTACGTTTGGGTTTTTTTGGTGGTAGAGGCCGAAAGAGAAGCCCACAAGCTGCTCAAAGTTTATAGGATCCAAAATTCCAAATTGAGAAGGGTCTTAAAGGGACATGGGAAGGAAGCCAGAAGGAAGTATAATTCGCGGGAGGTTGGCACGTACACGGAGACCGTGCCGTCGATAGTGGACGTATAATAGTTCAGGGGAAGGTCCTGGATTGATATCCAAAGGGAAGCGTCGGTGATTGTGAAGGTGGAGAGGGGAAGGTCAATGATACTAAAGTTATGGGCAAGAGCGGACCCACGTGTTAGTGTTAGATAGGAGGAGTAAGTGCCACCCTTAAATCTTTGCGTACTTAGGAATTTTTTTTTTAAAAAAATTAATACATGTATGAATGATTGCCCACTCTTAAATTAAATGTCTACATTTAATACATCAAAACTATACTTTGTAATCGGATGAGGATAAAAGATTGAATGATTGTTTAATGTCTTATATTGAAAAATATGTATTTAATAGTATTGGTAATGAGGTAATTACGATGAAATTTCAAAAAATAAGGTCTAAAAGGATGACATTATAATTATTTTTATTATAATATAATTTTGTTATTAAACTTATTGAGTGTCTACCCTTTATTGTAATTTATGTAACTACATTTCTAACGCACTTAACCTTTCTTTTCTAAATGACAGGTTTATAAAACAATTGCCTCTTTTATTAGATCATTAGTATTCACTTGGTTTCATGAATATTTTTTTGATACTCTTTTCTTTTCTTATTTTTATTCTTTTATTTTTTTAATACATTTAAAACTTTCCTTTAAAAAAAAAAATCACGGGTGCTACCCCTGAATCCCCCACCGCTGCTACCTACCTTTCATAAATTTTATGGATTCAGTTATGGCAGGTATTATGAACATTGAGGCTGTGACCACACCTGAACAGGGTTATACTATGTCCGATGTGAAAAGAGACCAGAGGAGATGCACACGGAAGAGTTATATTTTTGTTGAAAACTTGACAAGTTTTGGATTTCAACCTCTCTCGAAGATCCGTATCAGAAACAATAACAGAAAGAGAGTTATTCTGCCAAATGATGCTTGTAAACTTTAATGGCCTTCCATTTTTCTCTAGTTGAATCTTTTTATTCCAAGATGGAGGATCATCACAACCATGTACCACCATTAAGCCACAATCTAGTCTTTCTGCTGTGAATCTTCCCAAGTTCTCACCAAATGATTGAGGACACTTTTCATGGTTTTCATTTCCAAGTCCAGCTAGAAATAGCAGTAACAGTTCTGAAAACAAGAGGAAGCTAGATGTGTAAAGTGGAATCATCCCAATTTGAACTGGTTGACCTGAAAGTAAAAGCAAGATATAAGAGAAAATTAGACAAGCAAAGAGAAGAATAGAGGATAAATACACACACACCCACTATGATACAAATAGTAGAAATGTTATCAAAAGATGTGTGAATGCAAAGAAACCACCAATCGCTTTTGCTTTTATAGCTGAGTCTAAGATTGATGTGTTGGCTTGGAAAAGGGGTTGCAAATACAGGGGAAACACGTAGGAAGGAGCCAGATGGTGGAATTCTAATTCCATGCTACATGCAAAGTCAACAGTGACCTGCAAAATACTTCAGAGGATGAAGGTCAAGAATTTTAAGCTCACGAGTCAATATTTGTTTGTGCTATTTCTAGAAATTTATAATAATACCTTCATATTTGTTTATTATTTAAATTTTGAATGAAGTTAATTTCTGATTTAAGAATCAAACATTCATGTGTGTATCTCCAACTTTATGTTAATTTGAGTGATTATGTCGCTCCATGAGGTAAACTTCAAGAACTACACGCACTAATGATTAATTTTCCTTTCAACAAAAAAAAAACAGAATAACTTCAATATTAAATAGTGTCTTACTATAGATATTTCTCATTTTCAACATAGCAGGATGAAGAGAATTTATGATAAAGAGATATGAGGCCAAAATAAAATTCCAAGAGTCACTACTAGAAAACTGATTTTTTGCGGCGGAATTTTTCCCTCGCAAAACAAGCATTTTCCGTCGCAAAATTATTTTGCGACAGATTTTGCGGCGGAAATTTGTCCGTCGCAAAAAAAACCCTCTCAAATAATTTTTGCGGCGGAAAAAAGGAATTTCCCTCGCAAATTCAAATTTTGCGGTGGAACAATTTTCCCTCGCAAAATGAGAGATTTTGCGGCGGAAATATTTTCCCTTGCAAATTCCAAATTTGCGGCGGATAAATTTTCCCTCACAAGTTGAGATTTTCCAGCGGAACAAATTTCCCTCGCAAAATTTTTTGAATTTGCGAGGGAATTATTTTCCCTCGCAAATTTGCGACGGAAAATGTATTTTCCCTTGCAAATTTAAATTTTGCGAGGGAAAAACTTTCCTTCGCAAAATTTAAAATTATTTTTAAAAAAAATCATTAAAAATTATAAAAAAAATAAAAAATAAAAAAAATTGTATATCATAAAAATAAATTATACAATCATCATACAAGTTTACATAATAAAAACACAATATTATATAAATTATAATGTTCTAAAATGAACTAAAAAAAAACTCTAAATAGCAGTAGCCTGGCCATCGTCACCGCTAGTATCGTCGTCACCATTAGGAGGCAGCCCCGTACCTTTGTCTTTCAATAGGGCATGGAGAAGTGCTCGCATCTCACTAATAATATTTCCTTGCTCCCTCATCTTCTCATCTTGCTCCCTCATCTTCTCGTCTTGCTCCAGCACCTTCTGTTCTTGCTCCAGCACCTTCTGTTCTAACATCTTTACCCTCTTATCCTCTGCAAAACCAACATTATGAAGTCAATTTACTTGTAATACTTCATTTATATGAAAGAGGGAGTAATGATTTGCGATTGATAACAAAAGTACAACTCTACCTTCAGAACCACCTCTACTACTGCCGGATGAGCGCCTCGAAGACGACTTCAGTTGGCTGGCAGAAGCACCCATCCCGAAGACTCTCCCCTTCTTGTCCATTCCGCCTGCAGCCTGAAGGAAGATACTCTCGTTATCGGAATAAGAGGACGGCGGGTCGCTCTGAATCTGTAAGTCTCTCTCCTGCGTCAGCTGCTGATAGGTCTCCTACAAGCACAAACATACAACACAAATAATGCATATAAAATAAAAGAAAGATGTTACTGTTTGAAACAAATAATAAATGTAATTAATATCTCACCGCGAATTGCTGGGACTTGGCGTTAATCCAACGCTTGCCTTGATCCTCAACCGGCTGGGTATGAGTCCGCTCAAAGGTGGTCCAAGGAATCAAATCTGCAGGAACTTCCCCAGACGCTGCCTGCAAACACAAATGATAATCATTCATTAATTATTGATTAAGTATAAAATATTGAAAGCTGAAGTAGAAAATAGCGTATACTTACAATCTTTCGTCAATGCTCACTAACTGGAATGCTGCCGCCAGCATATGACGGTCCATCCATGTAGGACCTATTTAATTTATTTTGCTCACTTTGCTTCAAAAATCTTTCGTCGGTGGCCCACTTGTCAAATAACTGGCCTGCAACCTCAGGCTGAATCCAATTTTTTTTCCCTTTTTCATGCCTCAATTTATATAATTTATCAGACAGCCACTTGCTTCCCTTGAAGTTATAAGCCTTCTTTAAATTTGGGAGATGCTTGGGCAAGCAGCTAAACTTTCCCTGAAAAACAATACTAAACAATTAGTGCTCTAAATTATACAAGTAGTTAATCAATTTGCATTTTGATGAGAATAAAAAATTAATAACCATAAATCACATAACTTACCAATAACTCAGTGAACCAAACATCTCGCTTGCTCTGAGGAATCGCTTTCCATGTGGCCCAAGGTTGATCAAAATTACGAAATATTTGTTCGGCCATGAAATCTGCCACCGGCTTATAAGGATCAAACCTGAAAAAAAAAGAGAATGTTGCAAATAGTAGCATACAAACTAAAGGAAAAAAATCATAACATTACATGACTTACTCGGTGCTCCCTACAGGACGGATCCACATCTTCCCTGTCGCAAGATCAATGGATCCCCAGACTGGGTCGTTGGAGGAACTAGCTTGCCCGCCCTGGCTATGAGGCGATGCAGTGTACTGAAAGAATAAGTATATTGAAAATGTAGAACATAGATGTTTTAACAAAATATATGTAAATCAGTCAGAAATCATAAACTGAACCTACTCTGCCTGATGGTGTGGTGGATATGTATAAGTGAAAGGTTCACCTATATCACCCATAACAGAGTCAGTAGTAGGCGGTGAAGATGAAAAATAAAGAGGCGGAAGCTCCGGGGAAGAGCTAAGCCCTTTGACTACATGGGGGGTAGATGATATCGGCCTACCCCCTCTGATAGGACGGGCTCGGCCGCTACCTCTACTATATCCACTACCTGAATGGCCTCCTGGATGCTCCATTTCTGAACACTTATAAACATGATGTCAAAATATATATAATTATAAGAAAGTTACTTAACACAATAATAACTAAGCAATGGAGTATCAAATATAATAGATCGTCATAAATAACTAACTTAAATCAATCGGACGATTCCTGTTCTTCCTCTAACGTCTTATAATCGTCGAATTCAGATTCAGTACTAGAGTAACCCACTTGTTCCTCATCGTCTGATTCCGCATTCTCAATTTGGATAGGAATCAGCTCTAAGTCTCCAGTGGAATCAAAGACATTGCAAGGTACATCTTCCTCGACATTACTTACGGCAAGTACATGTTCCACATCTGCTTGGAAGGGTTCAGTCATGTCGTCATTTGTTTCTGACTCTTTTGAAGTAGGTATAATATTTCGTGCTTTGGTTTTGATAACTCCCACCCACTCTTGACGGGATGTAGGGTAATATGTAAAATAAACTTGTTCTGCCTGTTGAGCAAGAATGAATGGGTCATAACTAACTGCATATCTCTGTGACCACTCGATCTCAACATTTCCATATTTGTCTACCTTTGTACCACGCGGACTGTTATCAAACCACTCACATTTAAATAGAATCACTGACTTGTCCCACTTGTAATCCAGCTGAATTATATCAATTAACTTGTCGTAGTAGTCGCACTCCACCCCGTCAACTTGGCCACCTCGACAACATACACCGTAATTGCATGTTTCCGTATTTCCGTTAGCTTCAACAGTTACAAACCGATACCCATTGATTACATATTTTTTGATCCTGGTAACAGCTGTTGCAGACCCGTAAGCTAAACTCCATACAACATCATGGGGAGCTGACGCATAAGCTGAACTCCATGTTTTTTGCTCGAAGTTGTCTCGTAACCAATGAGGAAATTTATCCTTCATGAATTCATCGAGGTCGGAATCCGAGATCAAAGGATTTATTGATCGGACCCATTGTGAGAAGTATCTGTAACAAAAAGAAAGAAATTAATACTTTAAACCCCGTAGCAGTTACTGAAAAGATGAAATCTTACTTTAAGTACGGGGTGGCCTCTTCACAGTTGTTTAGAATGTACCACTCCGCTACTTTCTTATCGCTTCCTTCGAGAGTTGACCTACAATTTGTTCGAATGACCCGGCCAGGATAATTAAATATTGATATTTGACCACTCGTCTCACCGCCATCATCGTTGCGAGGTACACCCTCCATCTTGATATAACTTCAGGGGGATAATAGTATGAGGCAAATTTGGTGGCCTCTTCGACCAGATACGCTTCTGCAATAGATCCTTCAACGTATCTTGTATTTTTGATCTTATATTTCAGTGTGTGTAAAAACCTTCAACGGATAATTAGAGAGTATTTATAACCTATGTCACAGTGTGTTTGAATTAATCACAGCGAAAACAAATATATATTACCTTTCAAACGGATACATCCACCTATATTGTTGCGGACCTCCTACCCTTGCTTCATACGCCAGGTGAACGGGCAAATGTTCCATTGAGTCAAAGAAGCTAGGAGGAAACACCATCTCTAACTTGCATAGCATTTTTGGCACACTCTCTTCCAACTGCCGTAACTTGTCGACATTAAGTTCAGAAGCACAAATTGTTGTAAAGAAGAAGGAAAACTCTGTCAGAGTATCTAATACATGCTTCGGTAGTGCCTTGAAGGCCCACGGCAATAATCTCTGAAAGAAAACGTGACAATCATGACTCTTCATATCGCGTAACTTCACCTCGTTCAAGTCCACACATCTTGAGAAATTTGATGCATAACCGTCTGGTAGATTCACACTATTAACCCACTTCAACAATTCTAAATTCTGCTCTTTGTTCAAGGTGTACGGCGCCCTAGGTTTGGAAATCCGACCCGTGGCAGTCTCTACCAAATGCAAAGAAGGCCTTCTACAAATCTGTTGTATGTCAAGTCTTGCATTGATTGTATCCTTTGTCTTACCCTTGGTGTCCATGACGGTGTACAGAATATTACAAAACACATTCCTCTCAATATGCATGACATCGAGGTTGTGTCTTAACAATTGATCTTTCCAATATGGTAGCTCCCAAAAGATGCTGCGTTTGTTCCAATGATGTTGAACGCCATATCCCTCAGGCTCACTGTAAGCAGCTCCTTCTTCAACACTTTGAATGTGCTTCACCCTCTCCCATATTTCTTGCCCACTTAAACGACGAGGTTTAGCTGATCGTTCAACCACATTCCTGCTGAAGTCTTTTTTGTTTCTTCTAAACGGATGATCGAGGGGTAGGAATCGCCGGTGCCGGTCAAACCAAGATACCTTGCGACTGTATGGCAGGCTAAACCCCATGTTCTGTTCAAGACATATCGGACATGCAAACTTCCCCGATGTTTGCCATCCGCTCAACATCCCATATGCAGGGAAATCATTTATCGTCCACATTAAGACAGCACGCAGGATGAAATTCTGACTCAATGATACATCATACGTAAGAACCCCCTCACTCCACAACATCTTCAACTCGTCTATCAAAGGCCTGAGGTACACATCTATTTTCTTTTTTGGGTTGGATGGCCCAGGGATTAATGCGTTGAGGAAAAAAAACTCTCTTCTCATACACATGGATGGTGGGAGGTTGTACGGAGTCACAATCACAGGCCAACTGGAATAAACCCTGCCGGTTTGGTTGAAAGGAGCAAACCCATCTGAGCATAAACCAAGACGGACATTACGGGGATCGGCTGCAAATGATGGATTCGCCTCGTCAAATTTCAGCCAAGCTTCGGCATCAGATGGATGCGTGACAAATTTTTCATCCCTATGATGCTCTCGGTGCCATCTCATGTGAGCAACTGTTTGTTCTGATGAATACAATCTCTGAAGTCTGGGCACGAGGGGAAAGTACCACATCTTGCTTAATGGTTGAATGGTTGTTTTCCCTTTAATCTTCTTGTACCTATCATGTGAACAAAATTTACAAGTACTCCGCTCAGCATCATCCTTGTAATAGAGCATACATCCGTTGGGGCAGCAATGGATTTTTTCACAACTAAGCCCGAGCTCTTTCACCTTTTTCTTTGCTTGGTAAAAATCTTTCGGCAAATTATTGTCATTGGGAGCAACCTTACTCATGATCTGCATCATTTGATTGTAATTCTTCTCGCTCATATGGTGATCAGTCTTCAAGCTTAATGTTGCTAGGGTAGCCGATAGCGAAAAATATTCACTATTTTCAATGTGTTCGCAACCTTCCCATAAAGGACGTTGGGCATCTTGAAGCATTTGATAGAACCTACGGGCCTCCGGATTAGGATCCTCTCCCATGTGTGATGGTTGATTATGCATACCGGTCTCTTCTTCCATGCATGAAGGTCCAGCATGAGTCACGGGATCAAAATATTGGCCGATCGACGGTCCAGCCGCATCCATCACCAACTGCTGATATTGATTAAGGTTGACTCGATGAGTACTGTCTCCGTAATAACCACTTGGTGTCTGTTGGACTTCCCCGTGATGAACCCAACATTCATAATCCCTCATGAATCCTTTTCTACACAAATGGATTCTGACTGTTCCCGCGTCATGAAATTCGAAACACCTACATCTCACACACGGACAACTGATCGAGGTACTTGAATTAGTTGTGTGTGCCAAAGCAAATTGGATGAACTCTTCCAAACCGTCTAAGAATACTCGAGTAAGTCGTTTTTTCTGAGTTAGATGATTGTACATCCAACTTCTATCACGATCGCCTTCCATACTTCCCCAACCCAACCTTGCACGGATAATTCTTGAAACATAATACAATAATACCAACTAATTAATTCAGCTATTAACCTAAGTGACAAATACAACTGGCCACTTAACAAATTCTCTCCATAATTTTTTAATTTTTTTCCTCTTATTTGTGTCAAACTTACAAATTATATCTACAAATATTTCTCCTATAATTATAAAGTGATAGATAACATAAACATTAAATTTTTTATTTTTTTTATATTAAAACTAAGTTGATAATTTGACACTGAATACCTGCAAAATTCCTGAAGAATAAAATATTGTATCCACTCTTATTAATGATTTCAGGTTTAAGTTGATTAGGATCTAATAGTTAAATCACTTAATTAGTAGATTAAAGACAAAACATCTAAATATATATAAACTAAATGATTTTTTTTATTGTTGTTAAAAATATAAATCTAGTAACAATTATACACAAATTGTTATTCTAATGTAATTCTTAAATATATTAACATTTATGTGTTATTTAGTTTATGTTTTCTAAATTAGAAAATTAAAACACGAATATACCAATTAACATAAAAATCTTATACCACATAAAATAAATTTATTGTATAAGTTATTAATTTATTTATTTTTCAAAAAATTATAAATATATGAATGTCTTATATTACATCCAATAGTACTCATTAATTTATCTTTAAATTCACATAGAATTATATTACATTTTTTCTTTAAACTCATAAATTTCCTCAAAATCATTACACAAGTAGTTCAAAGCTATAGTTAATTCAAATTGTTAACCTCTAAGATTTTATTTTTATCAATAAGTTATGAAAATATATTTAGGCAAAAACAAAATTAAAATAACAAAAATTTGATTTTAATATATTTTAAATTTAAATTATTAAAATTAATTCAGCATCATAATTTTTCATGTTCTAACAAAGAAATATTTATTAAATTCATATATCACAAAAGCATGCGTTTTAAAACATATTGATTAAAGCTAACATATTCAAAATAGCACTAATCATAATTTTTCATATACACAAATATATATATATATATATATATATATATATATATATATATATATAACAGTCAATTAATGGCAAAAAATTCGAGCAAAAAATAAATTAATGGCAAAAAAAAACGAATAATAAATCAATCCCAATAAAAAATGAAAATAGCACTAATCTTAATTAAAGCAAACATATTGATTATCACATGCAATATTGATGAAGGACTATAGAATTTCAGGAAATGTCAAAGAGGAGAAAAAACGCATACCTCTTGAAGGATATCTTGGAATGGAGAAAGAAGAGCAAGGACGGCTCACCAGGATGCTTGGACTGAACGTTGGCGGTGGAGGCTAGGACGGAGCAAGACGCAAGAGAGGAAGAAGAAAGGAGCAAAGACGCAGAGAGATAGTTTGGGGACGGAGCAAGACGCAAGAGAGGAAGAAGAAAAGAGCAAGACGCGAGAGGAAGGCACAAATCAAAATGAAGAAGGAGGATCGGGGATAACATATATTTGCGCGCGGAATTCAATATTCCGCCGCCATTTGCGGCGGAACGGAATATTCCGCCGCAAAATGTCGGCGAGACTGTGTCCCGCCGACAATTTGCGGCAGAACGTGGGTGCTGCCGCACAAATTTGCGGCGGAAACCCCGTTCCGCCGCAAAAATTTTGCGGCGGAACGTCCGTTCCGCCGTAAATTTGCGGCGGAAGATTCCGTTCCGCCGCAGATTGTCAGCGACAATGTGCGACGGAACGTGGGTGTCGCCGCAATTTCCGGCTGCACACCGTCTCCCGCCGCAAATTGAGGCGGCACACCACGTGCCGCCGCAAATTGCGGCGGCACGGGGGGTGCCGCCGCAAATTTGCGGCGGCACCTCAATTCCGCCGCACAAATTTGCGGCGGCACCTCAATTCTGCCGCAAAAATTTGCGGCGGAACCCCTGGTTCCGCCGCAAATTTGCAACGGAAGACCTGTTTCCGCCGCAAATTTGCGACGGAACCCCCGTGCCGCCGCAAATTTGCGGCGGAATTTTTCTTCCGCCGTAAAGTTGCGACGGAGAAACATTTTCCGCCGCAAATTTTCTAATTTGCGACGGATTCAATATTCCTTCACTATTTGGGACAAATTTGCGATGGAATTTTATTTCCTCGCAAATTCCGTCGCAAAATGACTATTTTCTAGTAGTGAGTATTGCCAAGCTCTTGTATATGCTTTCGAAGCTTTTAAGCATCACCACATATCTATATAGAATTAAAAAGCTTTGACTTGACTAACTAGGTGGTTGGTAGCATCACCCCCATGAGAAGAAAAACATAAGTTTAAATATTAAGAAACATACTATTTAGAGGATGCAAAAAGTCTTACGTTCTAAATTTCGATAAAGAAGTAACAGCTACCTCCTTAAAATTCTTACTGGTAAAAAATATGGGAAACCTTATAGTAGCAAAAATTAATATTTTATTTTATTTTAACTAAAAGCACATGGGATACTTTTGTTGCAAGTAGTTATATTTTTGTTTCTCTTTGAAATAGACCTTGTAAGTAGATTGCAAATTGTTTCCAAGAGAAAGTGGTTACTTTTTGTTTTCTCCTGTAAGTGGATTACAAGTTGTAAAGCTTGCAAGTTGTTTTTATTATTTTTAAAAATTACAAGTTGCTTCCTTGCTAGTCTATCATCTTTTGTAAAGACACACTTCAATGAATGAGAATGTGATGGTTTATGAATCTCTCTCCCTCCATTTGTCTCTCTTATTTTCCCCCTCAGTTCTGATCCTTTCCTCCTTCCCTCCCTCTTTGTTTCTGTTGTTATTCACTTGCCCTGTTTTCTTTATTTCCTTTCCCTAATCTGTTTGAGTGAGAATCCGAGTGTGAGTGAGTTTTACATCACTTACCTTTATCTCTTTGTAATCAAAGGTAAGTGATCCGTTTTGACTTTTGACTTCTTCAAATTAGCATTATTAGTTAAGTAATGTTCGTGAGGCCTTAAACTGAGAAGGTCATAGATGTCTACTTCGCGTTTGTTTTGTTCTAATACTAAATCATATTACTCTCGTCAAGTTACAGCTTCTGAACATATCATGATATTATGAGATTATCTTGCACGTCCTAAGTATGAAAACCGCCGTGATGTACTTGTAAAACATACTCACGCAAACAGATTTGATCTAGGGAAGGCAAGAGCAAAACAGGGGGAAGGACGTTCAAAAATAGAGGGAAAAGTGAGAGACAGACTTTCATAAGCCATCATAATGTGTGTTTATAAAAGATGAGTGCTTCTATTTATAGACTAGTAATGAAATAAATTGTAACCCAAGTAACAATTCAAAATAGACAACCTGCAATCCACTTGTACTTGTAACAAAAAGTAATCCCACTAGCTTTTACCTGCTTTGTCCACAAATTAAATATTCCTAGCTACTTGCATTAGCCAAAATAAAATATTAATTCCTCCTTCTATAAGTCTCTTCATATTTTTCATCAATTCCCAGATTCCATCACAGAGGCATAGCATCAAAAGTGGGATTTGATCAAAGAACCTCCCACTAATATTAGAATAAAATATTAATTCCTCCTTCTATAACTCTTCAATATTATAAACACTTCAACAGTTACCTGCCTAAAATTGTTTTTGCACCACACATCAATATTCAATGATAAAAATCCTATGGTTCCATAATAGTGAACAAATAAAGTTTAAATCTTTTATAGCATTATCCTAAAGAAAGATATTACGAAAGTCTTAAGTTTAAATGTATCTTAAAATCACAAATATATTCAAATTTAATCAGAAGAACACAAAATTGGGGAAACATGTTGCCATAAGAAAAAATTGTTTTCAAATTGATAGCTTTAGAGAATTACAGAATTTTTGCATTATAACACTTCAGAATCTGCTTTTGTCTGTGTCTTGTTCAACTGGCAATTTTGACAGAATTTTTACAAAAGAGACAAGTCACCACAATACAAGTCTAAAAGCAATACCATGTTCTTGATCTTGATGTGTCAATGCATACCAGCTTCTATGGCTAAGCAGAGATCTTGTTTGCAAATGCTAAACATGCATAGAAATAGAAACCTATGACCCCCAAAGTATCATGCCTTGATGAAAATTAAATGCCTCACACCATAGAAACTAAGGAATCAGAGAGTTGAGGAGGAGGAAGGGCATGGTGATCTTGAAGGAGACGATAAGTAAGGTTTTGGTGGAAACTGAAAGCTGTCAACTCTGCCTTCAAGCATCTCCACCACTTTATTCATCATTGGACGCTCTGTAGGGTTGGTTTGTATGCACCATAAACTTGTTATCACCATCTGCCTTATCCTCTCTTTGTCACCTTCATTTCTAATGCTCCTCAGTGCTAGGTCTTCATCTAATTCTAGACGATTTTATATCCAATGAGGAAAATATATTTCATTCGTATCATCAACGTTGACATTGGCATTCCTTCTTCCTCCAACCATCTCCAAAACCATCATCCCAAAACTATAAACATCTGATTTGTGAGAGACGACATCAAAATTTCTAGAAATTACCTCAGGAGCAATGTATCCTATGGTTCCTCTGGCACCCAACATGGATACAACACTTTCATTTCTAGGGCATACTTTAGCAAGTCCAAAATCTTATATCTTTGGATAGAAGTTCTCATCCAATAAAATGTTGTAAGGTTTTATGTCAAAATAAAATATTCAAGTGTTACATCCCCGATGCAAGTACTCTAATCCTCGTGCAACACCCACTGCAATTTGGTGCAATATTTCACAACTCAACTGGAGATTGCCCTCAACAAGGTCAGCTTCATTTTCAAATATGAACTTCTCTAACGATCCATTGGCCATAAACTCATAAACAAGTGTCCTCTTTGTCCCTTCAAAACAAAATCCTAAAAGTGTGACAATGTTAACATGAGAAGTCTTGCTTATGCTTGCTACCTCATTCATGAATTCCTCGCCATTACCTTTTGTTTCCTTCAAAACCTTCACAGCCACCGGACGTCTGTCATGTAACTTCCCTTTGAACACACTGCCATAGCCTCCTTGCCCTAATTTTTCTTTGAAACAATTGTTCATATTCTTTATCTCCGAGTAGCTATATCTTTTTGTGGCAAGTGACCCATGGCTCTTTAGAATGGCCTCAAAATCTTGTTGAGCTTTAGATTTATTTTTCCATAATGACGTCCTTCTAAACCAACAGATTATAAGAACAAAAACTCCGACCATTACTGCTGTAGAAACTGTGATTAATAAGATTAAAGGTGAGATAATGCAAAACTTTGGGGCATTAATGAGTAACATAAATACTGATTAGATATCCTACTGTTTCTTTACAACTCTTCTGTCATAACAGATTTTGGGCCTATAAGTTGAAGAATTAGCTTGAAATAAGTAAGTTACTAAGCACAATAGAGGTTAAATGAGTAATTAGAGGTTAGTCGAAGGCCAAATAGAGTAGTAGAATCTCCACGGTTACATATTATATCTATTGTCCCGGGTTTGAGCAAAAGCGTAATTTATGAAAATTACGGCACAAAAGAGTAATTTTCAAAGTAAGACTCGAAATTTCAAGAAAAATTCTCCGGATATACAAGAAGTTAGAGAATAATTTCCATGACTACATTTGAGGCTTAGATGAGGTATAAATGAGAGAATGACCTCGAAAAGAATTTTAAAAATTATTAGAATTATGGTTAATTAAAGGATAATAAGCCAATTATTTTAAGATTAATATGAGTTATTAAAAAAAATAGCAACAATGGATGTCAAATTTTACTAAATCAGATTAATGGGTGGATTATAACCATCCAACCTCCTCTTGTCCTTATCATTCGTCTGGAACACGAAAGAAGCAGAGAGAACACGATTTTTTTTTTAGGGGTGATAAGGATATCAAGGTATGATTTTGTTGCAAATTCATCATCTCCTCCAGTTTCTTTGTTCAAAACTACCTATGGTTCCAAAAACCTCTCTTTGTTTCATGTTTAGAAAGAGGGGGAAAAGAAGTTAGGATTTAAGAGAGGAAGTCGCAAAGAATCAACAAAGGAGCCAAGGTAAGTGGTGATTGTTGATGTATTGATGTTGCTTTAATGATGTGGATGATGTTAATGATAATAGATTGTGTTGATTTTGAATTTGTGAGATTTTGGGAAGTAGGATAAACCAGGGGGAGGTAGTATCTCATTTGTCATATGTTTTTTAGCATTCTTGTCTTTATCATTTGTCATGTTTTCTATGATATACTTAACAATCCTTAATATAAAATCTCAATCATAATAAAATTATATTACAAACGAGATCTTATATTAAGATGTAAAGCTAGTATCTTTGTTCATCATGAGAACAATTATGCATATTTTGAACTAATTATGCTTGGCTTTTGAGTTGACATTTGACATGATGATGATAAAGGTTGATTAAATATAATGCATTACCTGTAGCAGCTATAATAACCACCGACTTCCTTGATTCCTTGCCAACTAAAACTGAGATAGTAAATGATAGTTAAAATACATTTACAAACTACTCTTAAAAGATCCTAAAAACCTGAAGAAAAAAAATAAATTTGGAACGAGGATGAGCCCATATAAAATCCTAAAAATTAACGTTGGTTAAAATTTAAAGTTAATTGTGCACCAAATGATCAAAACTTCAATCCCCTAATGATTAGATTAAAATAAGATATGGAAGAAAGAAAATAAAGGAGGGGGTTGCTGATTTTATATATAAGTCAACTTTAAATACTGAAGGAAAATAATGGAGAGAGAAATGGATGTATACTGGGTCGGGTTGAATTTGGGAGCGGAGCTCACATAATAGGTTAAACTACAAGAGCCTAACCGGGTTTGCACAATAGTACATCATAACAGAAGAAATATGGAAGAAGAGAAGAGAGAGTGCAAGATAACTCGATTGCTCTAAGCGAGGAATAAACTCCCCTTGCAATCAACATTTTATGTTGATTGCCTTGACTAATCACACTTATGTGTGATTTGGTCTTCCTCCATCAACGATAAATGCTGACACAATCTCCTCTTATTTGCTTTGGGTTTTTCTTGAACAAATAGTTCGGCTCATCAAGGACGAACGCGAACCCAAAATTGCAACAAATACTTTATTGAAGTTTAAAAAAAAAAGAGTTTTTAATGAAAAAATTTAAGTTTTAAAGATGTCTTATGTAATGTAACCAAATTCAAACTTGATAAAAGCAAACTTGAATTGGATAGGAGAAAAATCAAAGCCCAAATTTGAATTAAAGGTTAGAATTGACATAGTGAGGGATTGATCATAAAAAATGTTTTTCTCATCAGATTTCTAAAATCATATATATTTTATATAAAAACATTTTTTATTGAGATATATGATATTTAAAATATTATTGAATTTATTTTTATATGAAACAAGTTTCGATCACTTCAAAAGTGTTTATAATTTGTGAGATACTGTAAGAACATTGATTAAAGGTCATGCTCAAATGTTTCTAACCTTTGATGACTATAACATTAAAAATATTCGGAGATTTTGAATGGATCTTATTACATTAGAAACTAGATTCATAGCTTTCCAAAATTATAACCAGGTCATTTTCCTAATTTAGATTTAAATTGAGATAAGTTATGTATAATAGAAGTTAAGCTTTAAGTTATTGTGAGAAAACAAAGAGGATATTTGAACGTGAAACATGATGAAGAATCAAAGACAAGTCTCACATTCAAATGTGGTCAACACAAATGTGCAACAGGACTTTACTTTCTCCATCCTTTCCTTGCCACAACTGAAAATTTAATTTTTACTCAACATAATTTTTTCAATTTAAATATAAATTTAGCAAATGATATGTTATTGAAAAGCTCCGACTCTAGTTTTTAAAGCAATGAAATTCATTCTATACCTTCTATTTTTATAGCTATAGTTGAAACAGTGAGAATTTTTTTTTTTTTTTTTAAAAAACGTTTTTCTCACCTTGAAGCACAAAACCTTATAGAATAGGGTTTATGGTATTCAAATTAGAAATTACAAATTATTTGAATTCTCTTAATTTTATAAAAGGCAGGTTCTAATAGCATGAACTTAGGCAAATGTACAGAAAAAGTCTTAATTAATTAATTAATTACCAAAATGCCATTGAGGCAAAAGTATTAACCCATCTGCTCCCTGTAATCGATTATATGTCTTATGTAATCGATTACAGGGGGTGGGTCAGATCTCTTTTTTTTTCACTATGTAATCGATTACGTCACTGTTTAGTAATCGATTACATAAAATTATACTGTGTAATCGATTACGATGAGTGGCGTAATCGATTACATAAAATTAAAAGGCAAATGTGGCAGTTACCACGCGATGTAATCGATTACGGCACGGGCCGTAATCGATTACATATCACGGAATCAGTTTTTAAAAAGGTCAAACGCCTCATTTTCCTTTATTTCTCATTTCTCTAACTGATTAGGGCTCCCCCACTCTTCTCCATTGTGATTTTCGGCCAGAAAACTGCGGATTCAAGCCGTGTATTAAGGAAAAATCAAAGATTTGCTCTCATTTGCGTTGATTTCGGTAAGTTTTCGGTACCCATAGCGAATTTGTCTCTATTTTCTCCGTTTTTCTGAAGATATGGTTCATGTAATCAATTAGGATTTGTTTTCTTTGGGTATGTAGTGTTTTGATCATTGATTTGAATTGTTTGTTGTTGTTTTTGAATAAGTAATAGATTAAATCGATGTTTTTGTGCGTTTCGAAAACAATATGTGTATGTTTGCATGTGAAATTGATGTAAACAGTGGAATTGAAGCACAAATTACATGTTATTGTGTGTATGGATGTTGAAGATTATTGATTACGTGGAGTTTGATTGTTGATTGTGCATTTTTCTTTCAATTACATTGTCTCCGTTGACCGATATTAATCATGCATTGTGATTATACCAATAATTGTGTTTGTTTCATGTTTGTTGATGGTTTATATTGTATCTTTATAGGTATTTGTTGTCATCATGCCTCCACGCAGACGAGTTGACCCTCAGGCAAAGAGACGCTCGAAGGCACAGATGGAGGGTGAGACATCCGGCTCTCAAGCACAGCCAGCAGATCTTCGATACAGAATTCTCCTGGACAATAATGCAGTATCCCATAGATCCTTCGTTCAGCACTTTGCGGGCAGACCCGTGATCAAGCCCAAGTCACCGGACATGCAATTTTTTTGTAGAGGAGGGATTTAATATAGTCCCACTGGTGGAGGGTTTGCATCTACGTGGCTTGGCGGAGTTCGTCAGTCCCTATTCAGAGGATATGGTTAGAGCCTTCTATCATAACCTCAGTTACATCAATGGAGTGCTGAAGTCGCGCGTCTGCGGCATTGATATAGAGATGACTGCTCCGATATGGGCCTACATGCTGGGATATGATTTTGATGGGGCGAGCACCACTCTGTACGATGGGGATACCAATGTCAACCTGCCTGGATATAACCGAACCGCCGCCATCAACGATATCAGGAGGCCTTTGGGTCAGAGAGCCCTTTTCACCGTGGGGCAGCTGACTGTAGATGCACGGATCCTTTTCTACGTGCTGACCCATATTATGTTCCCCCGGGCCTACAATCACTCCAGGGTGTTGGAGGTTGATATCCCGATCATGTGGGCCATCCTTTACGCCAGGCCGGTGAACTGGAGACACTATGTTTGCTGGATGATGTACAAGGTGAAGCAGAAGGAGAACGCCGCCCTCCCATTCGCCTACCTAGTCCACCGTATATTGCTCCACTTCCGTGTGCCGATGCAGACGTTTGAGATGGTGGAACAGACGCAATGGAACGTTGTCTTCGGGAGGCACCTACTGGAGCAGTGCAAGATCGTTTAGAATGATCAGGGTGTCTGGGTATGCACTGCCGCTGACGAAGACGATGCACCGCCTGCTACCCCCGTGGTTCATCTTGAGGTCCCTATGCCGGACGATGACGATGATGAGGATGAGGAGATGGTTGAGCGGGATGATGGATTCACCCTCCATCATCTGATGATGCAGATGAGGTAGATAGACCTCCAACAGAGAAAGCGGTGGAAGAGCCACGAGCAGCGGTGGAGGAGCCACGTTGAGAAGGAGAACGAGCGGTAGCGGTGGATGCAGAGCCAGATGCACGGGCTGGAGGTCGGACTATGGCAGTTACAGGACGGACAGCACCAGGAGGCAGCCGGAGAGGAGGACCAGGTGCCTGATGTCTCAATGAGGAGGAGGAGGATTCAGAGGAGGATGTAGATTAGATAGCTATGTTTTTTTTTCGGACATGATGTTTGTATTTGGATCTTGTAATTTTTTTTTTTAGACTTGGTGAAGTTGTACTGACTATGACATTTACTTTACTTATGCATGTTTATGCTTTCAGTTCATATGATTTGAGGTGATGAATTTTGCAAATGATATGTCGTAGGACGAAAAACGGATATAAGGACATCGATGGACAAGGCATAGTGTAGACGGTTAATTGTTAGCAAAAAGACCTTCCCCAAGTCGCATTTGTAGGTAAAAAGAAGTTGGAAATCAGTTTCGTTATGCACCAATTCGAAATCTCTTCTTCATTGTGCTTCTGCAACTGGTGTAATCGATTACATCATACTGGTGTAATCGATTACATAGTGTAATTTTATGTAATCGATTACTAAACAGTGACGTAATCGATTATATAGTGAAAAAAATGAAAAAAAAAGGGATCTGACCCCTTGTAATCGATTACATAAGGCATGTAATCGATTACAGGGGGCAAATGGGTTAATACTTTTGCCTCAATGACATTTTGGTAATTAATTAATTAATTAAGGTTTTTTCCGTACTTTTGCCATGAACTTATATGTTACTAAACTATAAGGCCATTGGCAACATGCCAGCTTGTGTCTCTCAAATTAAAGTGTGATAAAGAAATTTGAACTCCAGAGGTTTATTTTATATATATATATATATATTATTTTCTTTCTTTAAAAAATCCGATTGAATTTAAGCAACCAGAATTTCTTCTATTTGCCTTCATACTTCCTTCGTTTATTTGTTATTTAATATATGATATTCATATTTAAAAATTACAATTCACATAAATTTTATAAATTTGTTTATATTTTATAATATATAACTATTATTAAAAATAATTTAATAAACTACATGTATATTTAAATATTATTTTTATTTAATAAATGCTAGACCTAGAATCTTATTGCTTAAACTCAATCGAGATTTTTTCAACGTAAAAGCACCCATGGTCATAACTTACGCTAAAAGTGCAGACGCATGGAGCTCAATATACATGATTTAAAAGGGATCAGGCTTACGTCCGCTACCTCTATGCTCCGCTGCCCTCCTTTTCCTTGAAGCTACGTCGTTTTGGCGTAAATCTGGTCCTTCTTTTTTAAAAGAAGTATTTCATGATAGTGACAAATAATAAAAAAAAAATACTTTAAGATACAGGCCTGTACCTAAAAATTACTCCATGATGTTAAAAAATTATTTCATGATCTAAAAAAATTATTTTATGGTCTTAAAAAATTATTTCAGAGTACTGACTGATATTAAAAGAATATTTTAGGATATTGATTATTACTGAGAAAATATTTCATGATCTTGAAAAATTAGTTTACGATCTTGAAAAAATATCTTGAAGTATATTTTTAGTACCAGTCAATACCAAAAATATTTTTTTTAAGATCCTAATATAATTTTTCAAGATCATGAAATATTTTCTCAGTAACAGTCAATATCCTAAAATATTCTTTTAGTACCAGTCAGTACTCTGAAATAATTTTTTAAGACCATAAAATAACTTTTTAAGATCATGAAATAATTTTTTAAGATCATAGAGTAATTTTTAGGTACAGGCCAGTATCTTAAAATATTTTTTTATTATTTGTGAGTACCATGAAATACTTTAAAAAAAAAAAAAGAAGGACCAGATTTGCGCCAAAACGACGCAGCTTCAAAGAAAAGGAGGGCAGCGGAGCATAGAGGCAACGGACGTAAGCCTGATCCATTTAAAAGCACCCTTATCTAAATATAGTTAGTGTTGGTTAGTGGTGGTGTTGGGCGCTGGTCTAGGTAATATATATATATATATATATATATATATATATATATACATATATATATATATATAAAAGCCAAACCATTATTCTGATTTATTCATTTTGGTGTCGAGCAAAACACGTATACATTTTTACACCTTTTAAAATTAAACTATTATTCTCTGATTTATTCATTTTTGTGTTGGGCGCTCTCTGATTTATTCATTTTGTTGTTAGATGCTCCTCAACTAAAACATATATATATTTTTATACCATAGCCCTTTTAAAAATGTAAGTTTTAAAAACAGATGTAGTTCTTCATAATTTCGAGAAACATAAAGGCAAAAATGCCAAAATAATTAAAACAAAAATTTGTCAAAAAGGCGCATTATTTAAAGTATTTGCCTAAATAGGCCATTTTGTGGCGCCACGTCAGATGGCACCTTACGTGGCGCCACTTTGCATATGACGCGCCACATGGGCACGCTACTAGAGGCGCTGCCACGTGGGGCGCCTCTTGCGTGGGCACGCCATTGCTGGTGCCTCTTTTAAAAAAAACTAAAAGATGTAGGGTGCGTCAGCGCCCTGCAAAAAGCTGCCTCAAAATGCAATTTTTCGATATTAACAAATTTACATTTTATGAATATTGATCTTTTTTATTAATTTTTATGATTATTATAAAAATTTTGTGATTTTTATTTTTATTATTATATATAATGAATTTTAATTTTTTTATTAATTTTCGTTAGATTATATTAAATATGTTATTTTGATTATTATTATTACATATTATTAGTTTCATTTTTTAATTAATTTTTGTTATAATTAAATAATTTTAAATAATTATACATATTATGAATTTTGTTTTTTTATGAATTTTAATTATTATTATTATATAAAATTTTTTATTTTTATTATTAAAATATACTATGAATTGTAATGTTTAGATTACTTGTTGTTAGATTATATTATATATGTTATTTTGATTAAAATTATTATATATTATGAGTTTCCAATTTTTTTATTAATTTTCGTTGATATTAAATAATTTGTAATAATCTTAAATATTATAAATTTTTATTTTTTTATGAAGTTTAATTATTATTATATAATTTTTATTATTAAAATATACTATGAATGGTAATGTTAATGTTAAGACTAATTTTTGTTAGATTATATAATTTTGAATAATTATACTTATGAAGAATTTTTAATTTTTTTCAATTTATTTTCATTATAATTATATAAATTTTGCTAATATAAATTTTTCTAATTTTATTATTATTATTAAATATTATTATTTTTAATTTTGTGATTAATTTTCGTTACATTATATTATATATGTTATTTAGAGGGTAAATTTTTTATTCATAAATAATTAGTAACTTAATAATGTGTTATGTGAGGGTAAATTTTTGTAGTCAAATGACTTATCAATGCGACCCCACAATTCATCCCGGCCCTAAAGAGTGGGGAGTTCTTAATGAGGATGTGTAGCGGTCACACCGATCACAAATTGGTACACCCTACTTTGACGTTTTAATATTCACATAGAACTCAGCAAATTTGTTCGTATGACTTTCCTCAAATGTTTCAAAAAAACATTTCCATATCTTCATCATCGGCTACATCAATACCGATATATTTGCCGTCTCCAATAGGAACTCTAACCGTCACTGAAGATATTACTTGCTCTTGTTGCAGGTTTAGCTTCCGACGGATCTTTTTATTTAAATCTAGAAATGACATGCTTCGAACAATATACATTGCTCGTTTTTCACCTTCAAAGATCAATCCGTCTGCACCTATATTTTTAGCACCGTCATAATATACAATTGCACGAATATGATTCATTTTTTTTCCTTATATTGTATAATGAACAAGTAGAAAAAATCAAACGACAACACAAATTGCAACTAATTAAAAGAAACACAATGTATATAAGCAATGAAACAAAGATTTGAAGAACCAAAATGTGATTAAAAGACCAAATGAAAGTGCAAGAAGAGGATGGAGATGAAAATTATGAAGACTGATTATTTTCTCTCACTTCTCCTTCTGCTTCTATCAATGGATATGTGTGTGAATTTGAGTGTGTATTCGAACTGAGGCTAACAGATAGCATTATATAGGTCTTTTTTTTTTTTAATAAATTACTGTAGGGGCGTGAAAAATTCACGCCCCTACATGTTTTCCATCTGCCTCAAGGGCAACTTTAATAAAGCTACCCTTGAGGCAACTTTTTGAAGGGCGCTGACGTACCTTGCATCTTTGAATTTTTTTAATTTTTTTTTAAAAGAGGCGCCAGGATTGCTGGCGCCTCTTATGTGGCGTGCCACCTGGGCACACCACAAGAGGCGCCCCACATGGCGGCGCCTCTTGTGGGGTGTCCATGTGGCACACCATATGCAAAGTGGCGCCATGTAAAGCGCTATCTGACGTGGCGCCATAAAATGGTATATTTGGGCAAATACTTTGAACAGTGCACCTTTTTGACATTTTTTTTAAAATTATTTTGGCATTTTTGCCCATAAAGGAAGGTCATCGTATTTTATTTTAAAAATACATGGATTTTATGCATATATCTCCCAATAGTTTTTTATTATTTTGGAAGAATCGTCAACTAAATGCAGCATTAAGCATTGAAGACACAGAAATGGCCGCGAAGGAAGACAGAGAGAAAGAAAGAGACAAACCAGAATCACATGTCTCACGAAGGTTGCGGTCAGGGCAAAAGCACCTGAAGCCAAATCGATCAGAATAGATGAAGCCACGCCTTCCTCCACTGTTCTGGCATTTGTCACACACACTTGCCGTCCAATTCGGAGACTTCAACAAGAATCCTCTTCCCAAAGCCTCTCTGATCCCTCCTTCCAAATTCTCCACAACCGTCGTCATCGACCCACCACCACAATTGTCATTCGCATACTTCAACTTCTTCGCTTCATCGTCTATCGCCATACCCAACACCGACTTCGTTCGGTTCCCTTCATAACACCCCCATACGTTCTCTTTAAGCTCCTCCGGCAACGACGGTAAATCACAACCGAAGAACAGTCGCACCCCCTTCTGGTTCGGAGCTAAAGTATACCGGTAATCGAGAGTGAGGTTGTTGGGGGGAGTGAGACAATTGGTGAAATTGGATATCGGAAAGTTAGGGTTGGAGACTCGAAGAGATTGATTATCGTAGAAGATTTCATCGACGATGTAGAAAGTATTGGAGAGATTGAGCATTGGGAAGCCATTAGAACCACAGACAAGGCTGAAAAAAGGGAATCCGCAGGAGAAGTCTTGCTTATCTTGGATATAGAAGGGATAGGCTATGTTTGGGCCGTTTCCACAGGTTTTGGGTTCGCAAGCTTGGAAGTTGGGATTCACATCACAGAGGGTTGTTCTGATGAGAACCCACAAGACGAGGATGAAGAAGGGGGTGGCTAGGTTCATTTGGGATTTGGGGGCTTTGAGAGACAAGAAAGAGGCCAACTAAGAGGTAGAGGAAATGAGGAGAGAATGATACAGAACAGTGTCAATAGGGAGGGCATGGTTATGGTGGCGGGAGACTTGAGCTGTGAATTTAAAGTCTTGGCTCAACATGAATAGGGGTCTTCTTCTTCTTCCCTTTTTTTTTTTTCCATCAAAGCATGAAGAGGGGTATTGTACTCTTGTGTGCCTTTGACATGGATGAGATTTACCCCCTCCTATTATCTCATTAAATATGTCATTAAAGTTTTTTTCATTTTTACATTATTAAAAAATATATTTAAAAATTCATGATTGAGTAAAATTGTAACACCCCCGATTTTCTAGAATTAAAATAACATGAAATGTCGATAGTTTTTATAAATAATAATAAAAATCCAAAATAAACCACTTCGGGAAGTGTCACCGCCGCACTTATATGGAACAAGTGCAAGGTTTCTTATTACAGGAAATAATTCTAAACTTAAACAGAATGTTTATTTCGAAAAATAAAATTAAAGAAAATAAATGAAAGTAGATAACTAGAGTTTCAGTGAACAGGTTTCAAAAATTGGGGTTAGCCGTGAGAAGTGAGGATGACGGACAATAAACTCTAGTTATCTACTTTCATTTATTTTCTTTAATTTTATTTTTCGAAATAAACATTCTGTTTAAGTTTAGAATTATTTCCTGTAATAAGAAGCCTTGCACTTGTTCCATACAAGTGCGGCGGTGACACTCCTCAAAGTGGTTTATTTCGGATTTTTATTATTATTTATAAAAACTATCGACATTTTATGTTATTTTAATTCTAGAAAATCGGGGATGTTACAAAAATCATAAATAAACATTAATTACAGGGCTAAAACTAGAAAATGAGCATTAATCTTATAAGTAATTTATATTTTAGAGTAAACTATTCTTCTAAAAGCGCCTTGTATTATGAACCGGTCAGAGTATATGTCTTGGTAATTTCCACAAGTTTGGGACTTGGAATCTTGGAACTTTGGGCTCAAAGAAGCCGCAAGATTTCTGTACCGACTACGTAAGATCTATTATTTAAATAATTTAATTATATTAAAAAAATTAGTTAAATTAATTATATATAATAACATGCCTTTTTTGAAAATATCCTAATTATCTTTCTTAATTTTTACAATCTCTCTTACTTGATTATTATTATTAAGGCGGTATAAATAAGGATAATTTTAGAAAAGATTGATATATATATATATATATATATATATATATATATATATATATATATATATATATATATATATATAAGAAAATGCCCAATTAAGGACTAGAGTAGTACTTATTTTTCCTTTCATACTTGAATGTGTCTAATTGGTGGAAGGTTTTTATGTGCTTGTGTGTTTAGTGAAGGGACCATATTTTTGGAATCAAGAAACTGTATTTCAAATTAGAAAAGTCTAGAACAAACAAGATCATCTACTATCCATCATCAAACTCCTCCGGACCTCTTGAATAAAAGGAGGAGGGTGATCATTGACGCATGAATTACTATCTAATCTATGAGTGAATCTAGTTAAACTATCAGCCATTGTTATAGTGTCTCTATACACAGAAGTAACAAGCACTTGCCAAATCCCTATTTAAAATAAGTCTAATCTCATCTATGATATTGTTGAAAGGATAATAGTATTACATCCTGTTCTGGTCAGGCCAATAAGTCTCTCCATACCATAACTGCTCATGCGGTAGAAACGAAATCAACACCAGAAGAAGATAAGCGCAGTACAAAATTGAAGGAGGGCTTTATTGCAATGTGGGTTGACTTGGAAATTAAAGGCCAAGAGTGGTTAAACGTGTTAGGAGGGGGCCAAACTTTTGAATATTACGGATTACCGAATCTTTGATGCCTTGAACAACTAATGATCTTGCTGTGAAAATAGAGTTAATGTTTGCTATAGACTCAGTTGACTAATTTTGAAAGATTAATGAAGTTAAATAAATTATTTAATTATAGCTAAGTTACTTGACATTTTTGAAATACTTATATCTATCAATAGATTATACATCAGTTTATAAGTTAAACAAATTAATTTGGAAAAAAAATGATAAATATAAATATTTTAAAATAATCTTGTTCCGGACTCATATATCGAGCCTAAAAGGGCTAGTAGCCCAATGCCAAAGTCCTGCATGGAGGCCGACCCACACACAGGTAAAACGCTAATCACCATTTTATACTGCCACTAATCTTGGTCCGTACAAGTAGTGGAGCAGGCAGGTGGGGGAGCAGCAATAACCGTTAGTTGGGGACCAGAGACAATACGCAGATGTGTACGTGGAGCAGAGACGCGGCGCGCAAGACAATGGATAAACCCTAAAGGTAACCCATATAAATAAGGAGGTTACCCTCCAAGTACGTAAGAACTCCCCCCATGTTATTTTCAGTAGACACAGAGCACACACCCACCCCCTTGTGTTCGTGTTATGTGATCTCTATTTCTTCTAAGTATCTCACCATGGATACCTAGTAGAGAGCAACCAGATCCTATATCAATATTCTAGTCCATCAGGGCTATACATTTGTGTTCTATGAACAGAACATTGGCGTGCCAGGTAGGGGAAGGTAAAGTTCGACTCCTCAAAGCCAAACCATTGAGTATGGCACATACTAAAAGTAGAGGTCAACCTCCTCGGCAAGATCCTTCACAACCAAATCAGTTTCCTGGGAATGACGAGCAGCAACATTTGCCCATTATACAGGGACAAGTGTTCCCCAACCAAGCTCAGAGGGATGGGGCTAATGCCGCTAGACATGATCATGTTATAATGGAGGAAATGGAGGATATGGCATCCTCACTAGTTCTAGCACCAAGGGGGACTCCAGGTTCCGATTTATTATGCCCCAACTAGCGAGGTTCCAGAAAATCGGTATATACAAAGTGCACTTGAAGCTATAATGAAGCAAATGGATAGAATGGAATACCAGAACCTCTTACAAAGAGAGGCCAGTCTGAAACGTATCCAAGAGGATATAGAGAACCGGAATGCTGTATGGAGGCAAGAAGAGGCAGAGAGGACTCGCTTATTTAAGCAAAGAATGAGGCAGGTGGAAGGGCTATTGAGTGGGGGAAGCCGTGATACAACAGATCTAAGCCGAAGAGAGGAATCTCAGTCGAGCCAAGGTGTTAATGAAGGAACCCAGAACAACCTCGAGGAGGCCAACTCGGTGGATCACAAGCAAAGTAAGGGAAACCAAACCCAGGCACAGAATCAAGGTATGGGGATCCAACACCCGGAGCATACACGAGCAGAGGGGCAGCAGCCTAAAGCAGCTAGGGTTGAAAGAACGTCCAATCAGGAGGCCAGGTTCTCAAGCCAGGTCAGAAATGTACTCTCGCTCAAGTCCGGGATAGCTGGAAAATATCAAAGGATTTATGACAATGGAATAGATAATATCAATCCCTTTTCGGATGAGATAGCCAACGCAACGTACCCAAAAGACTTTGACTCCACCGAGCTCACCAAGTATGATGGTACTCAAGATCCACAGGCTCACCTTAACACTTTTGATCTTGACATGTTCGTAAGGGGCTATTGTGGGCCCATCATTTCCCGGCTCTTTATTAGGACTCTTCGGGGAGCAGCCCAGCGATGGTTCCACACCTTGCCTTCCAAGTTCATCAAGAGTTTTGAGGATTTAGGAGATAAGTTTCTCTCCAACTTCGCCACAAGTAAAAAGCAGTCAAAGTCAATTTATACGTTGAACAAAATACAACAGAAGTCGGAAGAAACATTGCACAAATACCTGGACCGATTTAAGGATGCTGCATTACAAGTCCGTGACCTAGAGGAAAGTGTGCATGTCCACCTCTTGATATCCGGGTTGGATCCAGAATCTCGATTTGCTTAAGCTGTAATAAAAGACGAGGTTAAAACCCTGGAGGATTTTAATTCTCGAGCTAAGAAGTATTTGGAGTTGGAGCAGCTGCAAATTGCAAACTCAAGTTGGAAGGAAACGCGAGCAAGGGGTCCCTAGCTTAAGAAGGATCATCTCGACAATTCAATATCTGAATTCCAGGGTAGAAATGCTGATAACAGATCCTGGAATGGCAAGTTGAAGGGCCGATATGAAAAATATACACCTTTGAATGTATCAAGATCCCAGTTATAGAAGGAAGTCGCTTTGACCGAGATGAAAAAGGTGGAAAGACCCTAACCCATGGGTCATAAGGCGACGCTCAATCAGTCACGCTACTGCGAATTTCATGACCAGGGCATACGACTGACCAGTGCTGGGATCTTTGGGATGTCATTGAGAAGTTTGTGCGGGAAGGCAAACTACGACAGTACGTAATAAAGACGCAAGGGCGTAGGCTCAACAAGCGATCTCAGGAAGCACCAAGCTTGAACCCGGAAAGGGGCGAAGGGAGCAAAACAACTGAAAACCGAAAGGGGGAAACGATGAATTCCTCGAGCCGGAGTTTGAGTGCAATGTGATTAGCGGTGGTTTCGGAGGAGGAGGAGACACGACGAGTCAACGAAGAAAGTACTTGAAGGAAGTATTGTCAATCCAAAGTCAGCCGAAGTTCAAGGACGACATTAAACGGCCTGAGCCACCATTACTGGCATTTACCAGGAAAGATTTAGAAGATGTAGTACCAGGTCACCAGGATGGGTTGGTCATCTCTGGGACTGTTGGAAAGTGTTTAGTGAGGAAAATTTTCATTGATGCAGGAAGTGCATGTGATATCATTTTATGGGCGGCGTTCAGGAGGATGAGCTTAGACCTAAAACACTTGAAGCCTTGTAAAACCACTTTGACCGGTTTTAATGGACAGAATACGCAACCTAAAGGGTATATTGACTTGAAACTGACTCTCTGGACCAAGGAGGCATTCAAGTCGGAACAGGTTAGATTCATTGTTGCTGATTTCCCATCTAGTTACAATATCATTCTGCGAAGGCCCACCATACACAAATGGGACATGTTGGCGTCAACTAAACACCAAAAAGTAAAGATGGTGAGTACTGACAATAAAGTGGTAACGATAAAAGGTGACCAGAAAGAATCTCGGCGATGTTACTTTTCCACTGTCAGGGAGAGTGAAGGAGAAAATCCACTACAGCAAATCCCGGACTGCAACTAACTTAGCCCGTTTGTGAAGCCGGTATTCCTTGTAGAGTTGGATATGCGAAAAGAGGCTGAGGTGTCAAGACCGGAGCCGGGCGGGGAGTTGGAAGAGTTGATTTTGGGAGAGGAACCAGGGCAAGTTACAAAAATTGGAAAGACCCTAGGTCTAAAGGTCAAGACCGAGTTGATTGCCTTTTTGAGAGCCAATCAATATGTATTTGCGTGGAAAGCGTCCGAGTTACCAGGAATTGACTCGGAATTCTGTTGCCAGAAGCTAGCCATTCATCCAGGAGCCATCCCGGTCGCTCAAAAGAAGAGGAAGCAGGGACCGGAGAGAATTCAAGCACTTGAAAACCAAGTGAGAGAGCTCTTAGAGGCCGGGTTCATAAGGGAAGTGCAATATACCACTTGGTTGTCTAATGCGGTCCTAGTGAAGAAGCCTAACGGGAAGTGGAAAGTATGCACGGATTACACTGATCTTAACAAAGTTTCCCTAAAAGATGTGTATCCTATGCTCAACGTTGATCAGTTGGTGGATAATGCTTCGGGATTTCAGCTTTTATCATTTATGGACGCATACTCCGGATATAACCAGATCGCTATGCACATGGACGATTAGGAGAAGACAGCCTTCATAACGGAAAAAGCAAATTACTGTTATAACGTCATGCCTTTTGGTTTGAAAAACATTGGGGCTACTTATCAGAGGATGATGAACCAAGTTTTCAAGGTACAACTGGGCAAGAACATAGAAGCTTATATCGATGATATGATAGTCAAATCTACAAGTCCCGAAATACACATTCACGATTTGCAAGAAACTTTTGATAAGTTGCGAGCATACCGGATTCGTTTGAACTCGGCCAAGTGAGCATTCGGCGTTCCGGCAGGGAAGTTTCTTGGCTTCATGTTGATTCACAGAGGGATAGAAGCAAAATCCGGACAAGTGTCAAGCTGTTTTAAACATGCAAGCTCCTAAAATGAAGCGGGAGGTTCAACAGTTAACGGGACGGCCAGCTACACTAACTAGATTCCTACCTAAATAGTAGAGAACGCGCTACCATTTTTTAAGCTCCTTAAAAAGACTACCTAGATTGAGTGGAATGCAAAATGTGAAACTGCGTTCACAAAAGTGAAGTAATGCTTGTCAGCCCCACCGGTTCTGTCTAGACCCATCCCCGACGAAGTGTTGGTTGTGCACTTAGCGATAGGAGAGGAAGCTGTAAGTGTTGCGCTCGTCAGGGAGCTGGAAGAAGGGCAGGTCCCGGTCTATTTTGTTAGTAAAGCTCTTCAGGCTTCTGAGATCTGGTATCAAAAATTAGAGAAGGTGGCTTATGTGTTACTAATGGCAGCTCGGAAGCTCCGTCAATACTTTCAAAGTCATCAAATTATTGTCAGAACGAGTCAGCCCATTCACCAAATCCTTCATCGACCGGATTTGGCGGGAAGAATGACTAATTGGGCTATAGAGCTCTCAGAGTTGACATTGTTTATGAGGCTAGGCAAGCCATCAAGTCTCAGGCCTTAGCCGACTTCATTGCAGAACTCACCCCGACAAATTTGGAAAAGACCGCGAGCACTCCGATGTGGAAGATGTTTGTAGACGGTTCTTTCAATCATGCAGGAGGGGGAGCCGGGATAATCCTCAAGAACCCGGAAGGAGTGACTATAGAGCATTCTCTGCAGCTGACATTTAAGACTTCCAACAATCAGGCCAAGTATGAAGCCTAACTGGCCGGGCTGTCACATGCAAAAGAAGCCGAAGCCAGGAGGGTGCAGGCCTTCATTGATTCTCAGCCGGTAGCTGCCCAAGTCGAAGGGACATATCAGGTACGAGGTCCATTGTTAGTGAAATATTTGAGTAAAGTCAAAACAGCAATAAGAGATTTTGACAAGGTGATAGTTACACATATACCAAGAGGGGAAAATACCAGGGCCGATATTTTGTCAAAGTTAGCAAGTACCAAGAGCTCGAGTAATAACAAGACCGTAGTACAACAAAGTCTGACTATGCCGAGCTGTGTAATGATGATTTCAACATCTGATGACTAGAGAAAGCTGTTGGTGGATTATTTGGAGAGAGGACTACTACCGAATGACTCTTTCGAAGCCAGGAAATTGGTACAGGATGCATCGATGTATACTATAATAGATTATCAACTTTACTGAAAAGGCCTTCATTTCCCATTGCTTAAATGTGTGAACTCAGAAGAAGCCGAGTATGTTTTGTCCGAGGTCCATGAGGGAATTAATGGACAACATATGAGAGCTAAGGCATTATCCAGGAAAATACTTTGAGCCGATTTTTACTGGCCTACGATGGTGGCGGATGCCGAGGATCACGTTAAAAGGTGCGATAGCTGCCAAAGGCATGGAAGGATAATCCTCGCCCCACCATTCGAGCTGAAGTCTATCTCGGCCCCTTGGCCTTTTTATAAATGGGGAATGGATTTACTGGGACCCTTCAAAATGGCTCCGAGACAGTTAAAATGGTTGGTTGTCGCCATAGATTATTTTACGAAATGGATAGAGGCAGAACCCCTATCTATGATTTCTTCAAGTCGGGTGCAGAAGTTCTTCGAAAGAAACATTGTTGCTCGGTTTGGAATCCCAGCAGAAGTTGTCATGGACAACAGAACACAGTTTGCCGACAAAGGATTTCAGAATATGATGAAGGCTTTCCAAATCAAACAACAATTCGCCTCAGTGGAACATCCGCGGTCTAATGGACAGGCGGAGGCAGCCAACAAAGTAATATTGGGAGGCTTGAAAAGGCGAATGGAGGACGCCAAAACTAATTGGGTAGAACAGTTGCCCTTTGTTCTATGGGGATACCGGACTAGTGTGCAGTCTTCTACTAAGGAAACCCCTTTCAGGTTGACCTACGGTTCCGAAGCTATGATTCTGGTGGAGATTGGCTAGTCCTCATGGAGGAGAACCTCGGCCATGAAAGCCGGGGAGGATAGTAACAATGAGGCAAAAGCCTTGAAGTTAAATGGTATTGACAAAGTCAGGGTCGCATCCCACTGCTGAGATCTAGCGATGAAACAACTCATCGCGGCCAAGTTCAACAGAAGGGTAAATCCGAGATCCTTTTGTGCGAGCGACTTAGTACTTCGACGAGCCGATATTGGCAACAAAAATGCCGGAGAAGGGAAGTTGGCTGTAAACTGGGAAGGACCCTATCGCGTCAAAGAAGGGCTTGATCAAAAGGCATACCGCCTTAAGGCACTGGATGGAAAGCCCATTAAGCGAACGTGGAACGCTGACAAATTAAAGTTGTATTATAGTTAGCCGACTTGTATGAAAGAGGCAGAAATACTGTTAAGACAGTGTGTCAATTAATACTTCCTTGTAAGGAACTTTGTAAGGTGGTGATACCATCTATGACATGAATATTTGAATATTTCACGAGAAAATGTTTCCAAAAAACTGAGTTATGTAAATATGAGCATCCAACTTCTGTTAAGGAGTTATGATGGTTATATGGTTATGCTACGATTATCTAAGGTCTCATGATACAATCATGTCATTAGACGTTAATTTCACAACCAAACTATCAGTATAAGAGCAATTGCGAAAATTAAAGGCATCCTTCATTGATAAAGCCAGGGGTTGCCGAGATTCCAGGTTTAAAGGGGGAACGCGGTGAAGGTTTATCAAAACCTAGATGCATCTAAATTCATTTTCCGGATAGTGAAGTGACTTATCTTACTTGACCCTAATCAGGTATAAGTGTACATGAAGAGTTATAACCCGGTAATGTGCACAGGGAGAGTTACCCTATCTCGGATCTTAACTCGGACTAAATAAAATCGGAGCAGTAAGTAAAAATCGCAAGGTTTTTACAGAAAGTTTAAAGCTCAGATGAAATCCAGAGTTAACATACATACGAACTCCGTGACAACATTTATGGCCTTGGCCAGGCCATTAAACGTAAATTCCAGGCTTTTAAGTTGGGATCCAAAATTAAACATCATTGCAGCTAGAAGGAATGCGCAGAAATGCCATTAAGTTCAGTTTGTTCCTAATTACGTGGAATTACAACACAAAATGTAAAGAAGAAAGACAAACTTGAAACAAAAAAAACGATTTCCTAGCTTGCTCATGAACTAGCAGTTCCCTCATCTCAGACTCGGATCCGCCATGCTCTTTGGCTAGTGGAGGCGTCACTGTGGGAAGAGCGGATGAAGGAGCAGGGATGAAGGTTCTATCATCGTCAAGATAGGCCTGGTGGTGCACCTTTAAGACGTCAAAAGAGGCCGTAGGGTGAAAGTACCGGACTTGATCTAAGGCATTGTGGAAGGACTCCACCACCCTTTTCTTGAGTACGGAGATCTCGACCTTCAGCTTCGCCTCAGTCTCTTGCGATTGTGCCGCCAGCCCTTGATGCTTGACCCGAAGCTCCGCAACCACTTTAGTGTTATCAGAAAGTGATTGCCGAGTGGCTGAAAGTTCCGCATTAGCCTGGGTCAGTTTAGCTTCCATCTCCTCCCTCTCTTTCACGACAGCTTACCAAGTAGCATTGGCCTTGAAGGCCTCATCGAAAGCTTGGTCGGATTCCATCCTGAATTGTTCTATTCGCTCCTCTGTCCGGGCCCCTTAATGCTTCAGATGCACGACAAGGTCAACAAGACCCACCACCTTGGCCATAGCGTCCTCCAAGTCCTTCAAATTTCAGACTTCCGTCTCTGTAAGTCGGTTGTGCTCATAGAAAATTCCAGAGGGGCGAAAACCCGGATGGTTGAGGCCATTGACCCCGATTTCCCAAAGCTCAGACTCAGGAAGCCAGGTTGGATTGGAAGATAAGGATGGTAGGGATGGTAACAGAGGAGGAGTAGGAGCCCGGAGCGTTTCTGCCCCAGTAGCAGCAGCCTCTTCAACTTGGGCCGATGATGTAGGTTCAGAAACCGCTGGAGTGGAACTCTTCTTGTCTTTCATCAACCGCTTCAACCCAGTGCTAGAAGCAGGCGCCTTAGGTGCAGGGGGAGGGTGCTTCACTCCGGTAATGGTGATTTCCTCAGCGGCATCACCGAATGCCTCGGTGTTCAGGTATCCTGGTCTACCCATCACTTGATCTAAAAAGCAATATAACAACCCACAATTAGTATGCAGAAATTGCTAGCATAATAGGAAAGACAAGTAAAAGAAAATATGCGATAAAATAGACGGTCATACGTTTGGCTAAAGGGATGGTGATCTTGGACCGGGGAATAAAGTTAGCCGACTTTATTACGCCATGTTCACTAACATAGGCCAAAATTTTGGCTATGGTAAGGGCATCGTCTTCCATCAGTTGTCTTTCCGTGAAGCACAACTCGGAAGGGCGGAAGGAGTGATGGTTCTTGAACTAGTATAAAGGAAAAGGAGTCTCGTCCGGACCAGCATTCAAGCTGTAGAGAAACCAGGGCACCTTCCCGATTTCAGCTTGAACTTTGAAGTAATTGACTTTAAATCCTTTAAAGGAATCAGTGAAAACGCCAAAAAATTTTGGCAATTAGGCATTTCCACGGAACTAGGTGATCCCTTTCTTGGCAAATGTGTTGGACTCATGGACGGCAAAAAGGTAAAAGAAGAGTTTTAAGGAGTATTTCAGTTCTTTGCTCTTGCAGAAATGCTCAAAGGCAACGATAAAAGCCCACGCATTAGGGTAAAGTTGCGTGGGGGCAAGGTGGAGATGGTTTAAAGCGTCCATCTGGAAATCGGTGAAGGGAAAGCGAACGTCGAGCCTGGTAACGACGTCCCGGTACATAAAGAAGAAAGGGGTAGATGACTCATAGTCCTCCAGCTGAGTGCAAATCGCCTCGGAGGCAGAAGGAAGGGACAAGGTATATTCGTCACCATCTCGGATAGGCAAGTCCGCCAACTCAGCAGTCGTCATGTCAGATCTGGCTTCTAAGATGGCGTCATTAACCCACAACCTTGGGTGTAGTTCTTCAATTGCTTCTTTGCTCATTTTTATGGCCTTTGAAGGGCGTTTGGGAGCCATTGGAGGGCGTTTGGGAGCCATACTTAAGATAAAGTAAAGCAAGGAAAATGGGTCAAAGCTGAGTCCATTATAAAGTAGAAAAGCAAAGGAATAGGAAGGTGGTGAGAAACTAACTCAGATGACTATCAGAAATGGGCGTGAAACTTTGTAAGTGGTTACGACGGCAAAATGACAGAATAGACTCGATCTCGGCCTCAAAACCCAAGAGGGATTGTTCGCAAGCCAGAAACAGGCAGTTTTTGCATTTTGGAGTGGCCTTGGGATCCCGAGATTCTATCCTAGTATGTAAGGAACTTTGCAATTGGGCCAAAAGTGCGCCTGAGTGGTCGCGACCTTCGTAAAGATTTGGGCAAAGATCATGCGTGGAGGTTGGTTTTGGCGTCGAGGGAAGATGGGGGAATTTTGGGATTATTCGTACCGCTTCTATGAGCCCAAAGCAGGATTTCCTGTTTCTACTTGACGGTACGATCAACCCCCCAGAGCTAGTGAGGAACACTAGGGGCAACTTCGAAAAGAGCTCGTATTCTTCCTGGGAAACCGGTTTCCCGTTGATTGTGAAGGGAGGAGAAGGGGCTCTAGCCATAGTTTGCTTAAAAAAGAAAAAAGAAAAAGCGAGGCTATAGATGGTCAAAGCAGACAAGGACATGAAGAATGTATGGATAGAAGTATCTGAAAAAATGCAGATAATGCAGTGACGCCTACTCATGGGATGAACAGAAGAAAACAAAAAGTAATACGACGATGCACATTCAGTAAAGAAAGGAAAATTTGCATTTGACGGATCAGTAGCGTCGTAGGAGACGGGTTTGTGTCAATATGTTGGACATCGGAGAGGAATTCCAGATCATCATCTCTGTCAAATGCAGTCCAAATAAGCATTTAAAAAGGCAGAAGCCAAGTAAATCAGAAGTGTAAAGAATGTGGTGTGGCTTACCTGAAAAGCGAAGAAGGATGGGTGCTACGAAGTGAATGCTCAAAGTCCAAAGGGGTAAGCAGGAAGGAGAAAATTTTGTGGAGGACGCAAGACCTTCGGCAGAAGTAAAATCGTATAATAAAGAGAGGGAGTATATGAAGATAGTTACCAAAAGTGCGAATTTGAAAAGTCAGAGGCAAAGAGGTCAATAAAGAAATGTAAAATGATGACAATATTCGGGAAATGAGGTACGCTTTTAATGCGCCTTACGATTGCGGATGTCAGGAAGCGACGTTAGGGTTTCCTACCCAATGGGGTATGGCCACCTGGAAGGATGAAAGGGCGCTTGTATAATCCCAGCAGAAATTGAAGTGGCACCTTCATAGATGGCGTAGCCTGTCTAGGTGACTCAGTGGCTATGGGATAACCAGGTTGTCAATATTTAAAACCCGATAGCATACCTACTTGCCAGACCTTAGGCAAATAAAAGGAATATTTTAAAGGCTCCTATCTCGGCCATGCTCTTTGAAGCCGAGATCCTACTATTGGGGTGGGGGATTACCACCTCCCTTGCGGTCTAAGAGGATCCTAGCAAGTAAAGACGAGGTTAAGCCCGGGTAAAACTTGGTCCAAAATGGCACATGTCGGATGGAATGAAGTAAGTTACCATGGGTAAGCCCCTATTCCGGTAATATACATCCCGCCACCTTGGACATCTAAGGTGTCGGGCTGGGGGGCAACTGTTCCAGACTCATATATTGGGCCTAAGAGGGCTAGTAGCCTAATGCCAAAGTCCTACATGGAGGCCAACCCACACACAGGTAAAACGCTAATCACCCTTTTATATTGCCACTAATCTTGGTCCATACAAGTAGCGGAGCAGGCAGGTGGGGGAGCAGCAGTAACCGTTTGTGGGGGACCAGAGACAATACGCAGATGTGTATGTGGAGCAGAGATGCGGCGCGCAAGACAATGGATAAACCCTAAAGGTAACCCATATAAATAAGGAGGTTACCCTCCAGGTACGTAAGAGCTCCCCCCATGTTATTTTCAGTAAACACAGAGCATACACCCCACCCCCTTGTGTTCGTGTTCTGTGATCTCTATTTCTTCTGAGTATCTCACCATAGATACCTAGTAGAGAGCAACCAGATCCTGTATCAATATTCTAGTCCATCAGGGCTATACATTTGTGTTCTATGAACAGAACAAATCTATTTAGCTTCTTTAATTTCCCTGAATTAGTCAATTGAAACTTTTATTAAAGACCAAAAGAAGTATCAAAATGGAGTTGTGATATAATAAACATGCATATATTCATGTAGGCCAATGACTTTATAGCCTAATAGCATGAAAGTTTCTCAGCAAATGAGAGATCATAGGTTCGATCCTACTTATAATTTCAGGCCGTTTGCCTTTCTAATTAATAAAATGACATGCAAAATTGTTTCTCTATGTGCAACATGGTAACAGCATTACAATCCTTTGTTTTTATACCTATCTGCCCACCAAAATCACTTTTCGCTAGCAAAAGTCTTTGGCATGTTCCAAACTTTCCTAGAGATTCATTAGCGTCTCCAAGTTCTATAAAATATATGAGACGTGTTCCCTAATAAAACGTTCAACAATTACAAGCCTAGAACTGTGAGAAATGGGAGTGAGAAAATAAAGCTAAAATCTCACAGGGCACAGTGTTTAATGAAGATATGGGAAGTTTTATTTTGCAATTCTAAATATGTATATTAAATTATGCAGAACACATAAGTACAGTTTTGACAAGGAAGCTCAAAATTGGGGTCACTTCCCTTTGTATAAGAATGTAGAGAAGATAAAATGTAGAAATGTGGGCAAAAGATGAGAGCAGAGCTACAATGAAGAGCCAGATGAACTGACATGAAATATGAAGTTACTCCCTTTCTTTTTGTGCAGGTTTGGTTTTACGTTCAAACCCACCAAAATCATTATCTTGATGGTTTAAACTTGACACTAAATAGGCTGTTTTCTTTTAACATGATTATGGAAATGACAAAATGTAGAAATAAAATTGGTAAATTTGAGGCATGCCGTTGTAAAATATATTGCTGATGAATGATTTGTAAATATTTTGAGCTCTTATTATTTGTTTAACCTAGTGGTTAACGTTCTAACTGAGTATATCAAATAGGAGATTTCTAACTGCATGTTTTTTGCTGATGATATAGTTCTGTTGGCTGAATTTAAAGAGGAAATTAATTCTAAACTTAAGATATGGGGAAGGACTTTGGAGTTGAAAGGCTTATCTGAGTTAGAGTAAAATTGAATATATGCATTATAATTTCGATAAGACACAAGTTATATATGAGGTGGAAGTTAAATTTGGGGGAGGGGGTCATTTCGTAAGTGACAAAATTTAAATATTTGAGATTAATTATACAACAACATGGTGAAATTGATAGAAATGTTAATAATAGAATTCAAGCTAGATGGTATAAATAGAGAAAAGTAACTGGAGTTATTTGTGATCGGAAAGTAACTAATAAGGTAAAAGGGAAGTTTTATTGCACAGCTATAAGACTAGGAATGCTATATGGTAATTATGAATGTCAGGCTTTAAAGAGACAACATGAACATTAAATGAGGATAGTCGAGATCAAGATGTTGATACGAATCATCATATAAGAAAAGATATAACATAATGATCACATATGAGAACAAGTTAATTAGAATGGCATTTATTGAAAAGAAAATGGTAGAAAATTGTTTGGGGTGGTTTGAACATATTTATAGAAGATCATTGTGTCCACCGGTGAAGAAGGTTGATCAAGCAATATAGAGTTTTATAAAATGAGGTTGAAGAAGATCAAAATGGGACTTTTTAGTTAATAATTTATCTAAATGACTATTTTTTGACATGACTTAATGGCATTGTGTTGTGTGATTTATTTAGATGACTCTATATCCAATGGGATAAAGTTTTATTGTTGTTGTTGTTGTAAATGAAGATGCCAAAACGCAAGCTTACATGTCAATATGTTATGACATGAGAAGCCCATGTTAATGATTTGTGCCATATAGTACTTTTAACCAGGGAAATTTAATGCCAAGAAGAGTTGGCATAGATGGTAAAGGATTTAGGATTAAGCCCTTGGGTCGTGGGTTCGATCCCCTTTGCTGTCGCTGGGACTCCTTTGGTAGGCGATCTCGTAAATCCCCAGTAAGTAGTCATAAAGACCCAGGCCGTGCCTTGGCCTTGATGGGGAACTGGTGTTGAACCCTCCAAAACTTTTTTTATATCAAAAAAAAAAAAAACAAGGGAAATTTAATTTATAAAACGGCACCATTAAATTTCCCAAAGCTCAATCCAGCTCTTGCAAATTAAAAGCGATTCTCATTTTATAATAACTTGAGAATATTACATATACATGTGTCACTACTACTTTATAATGGGATCTAAGCAATTATTTGACCTATAAAAATCATGACTACAAGAAAAACGGGAGAAATGAGAATATGAATGTGAAGAAAAAGCTACGAGACTCTAATCCCACTAGGACGCTTGCCTTCCATAGCGTCCTTCTTGTTACGACAATCAGCACAAAGAAAAGGGCCTTGCCATGGCTTAGAGGTGGTAGAGAAAATGGAGCCAGCATGAACAGATATGCCTTCACTTGAAGCAAGATCTATCTGGCACACTGCGCACACAAAAATCCCTGAGGTTGATGATGATTCCCCTGAATTCCCTTCATTCCCTAATCTGCAACATGTGCTCAAATGTTCATGTTTATGAAACAACAATGAAAATGATGCACACGAAAAAAAGAACACTCTCCGGACCTTATTTGTAGAACTTAATTGAGAAATTGATCTTAATCCTGAATGTAAAACTCATTTATCACATTTGTCAATTTTTTCCTAATTTACTCGCGTTGATACTCTCTCAATAATAATCAAGAGAAAGATTGAAGTGATTAAGGAAGATGATAAGGTGTTTTAGAACAAACATTTCATATTAATTAACTTAACTAACATTTTTAATCTAATCAAATTAGGTAAACAAATCTTATAGTAAGAAGCGGAGGAAGTATATGAAGAGTCAAACAACAATAAACAAAACCTACTTGAAGTTCCTTGATCATTTATTAGTAGTTTGTATCATGAAAATGTAATTCATGGGGGAATAGATTTTAAAAGAGCTCAATGGAGGACTAGGAAAATTAGAAGAAAATAGTTAGGTGTAGTTTTTGGGTGAACAAATTCATAATACTCTCTAGTCAAATTGCAATTCCAGAACATTCTGCGATTAACTTGCAAGTTGCAGAGCTATAACAGGAACAGAATCCTAGGTAGGAATTAGTGGAAGAACAATCCATGAATTTTAGTGGCAACAGGGTTCCATAAGATATACTCAATACTGGATTAACCATCAACAGTAACATGCTCAGGCTTACACGAGAATGCACGGTTCAGTGATAAAAATGTGAGGTCCTATAAAAGAGAGAAAATAAAGCCTAAATCTCTGAAGACCCTCTGCAAGTTTTCCATAGCAAAATTTTATAATCTGCATGTCAAAATCACACATAAATACAGCTCTCATCCTCTTCCCTGTTCTGTCTCCAAGTTTTCCTCATATCAAATTTCAAACAAACATTAGCCATCACTTTTAACAGCATAAAATCTAATGGGGCAAACAGATGTTCAGAGAAGGAAACCATGATGCAAGTCATTCACGAGATTTTGTATGATAGCTCCAAAATTGAAAACTTTTGCCTCAAAGAATGTCAGATTACCTTTCAGCGAGCATTGCTGATCCTTCTTCAAACAGTTCCTCTACTACATTAACAGCTGAAAGCCTCTTTGACAGCTTACTAGTGGAGTCGCTAGATTTCTTCCGGAATAGTAAAGCTCTCAATTTATTCTTCTTTTTTGGGGGAGGAGGCGGTGGCAATGCATTATCAGGAGGAATTATGTCAACTACTATGCAAGTTGTGTCGTCCCTTAAACCTCTTGTCTTTAATGCTTCCTGAATGACCAAGGTGAGTAATTACAGACTTAAACATATACGAATATGAGCACAAATGTCACATATGTTCAACATGAATCTAGAGTCAAAACTCTGGCTAAAAGAAATATTGACTGGATTAAAAATTAGCAGATAGCATTATGAAGCATGTTACCTTCACAACCTGCCTAGCAGCAAGTTCAGCAGGCAAACCCCGACAAGATTTTGCAGCTGATTCGGAGGATAGAGCATCCCAGATGCCATCAGAAGCAATTATAAGCCTCCCGCCAGCATTTGAAAGCTATAATATAGGAACAACATCAGGTTTCATCCTGGAACAGACCTAGCAGTATGCATATGCTTGAGAATCAAAGCTTGAAAGTAGAAGATATTATCTCCAAATAATGATACCTTCACTTGTTTGACATATGGTATTGGAACTATAAACTCTCCGACATCCACATCTCCAATTGACCTAGAAAGGCACAGACCACCTGGCCAACAACGAAGGGGACCGATCTGAAATGATTCAGAAACACAATACATTCAAAAAGATAAATGGATATGAAAAATATGGAAGTCCTTAACATGGATGATGAAAATTAAAAAAAAAAGAAAAATAATTGAGTTCTCCCTTCCTTTTTTAAATTTTTAGTAGAAAAGGTGACATGAAGATAAAATGTTCCCACCTCAGCACCACCATAAATACTAAGCCTTCCAACTTCACCTCCACTTGCGGTAACACGTTCTCTCCTGCAAGTTCAGACAGTGCAAGTGATTACCACGTGCATACATAAAATGGTAACCAAGTAAGGCCTCGAGATAAAATCATACTCTTCAATATTCTCTTCAAGTCTGTGATCAACAGTTAAGTTAGTAATAGGGCCACCTTGGGTGTCTAGTATACAGCGGGAATCACCAACTGATGCAACCGTCACAGTCCATCTATCAACTATCACAACTGTGGCTGTAGTGCCAGAAGTTTCTCCTGGAGGAAACCAAATAGGACACAAACTTAGATAACAATAATCTAATTCCTGGTCTTCCTGATCCATATTTCATTTCCCTCCATCACCAAGGGGAAGGAGAAAAAGGGAATAAGGGCTATAATTCCACACCTCTTCTCTGAAACTCCTTATCAGTCTTCACAAACCCAGCAACCAATGCCCTAGGTAATGCCTGAAGCCACTCATCTCTTCCAAGACCTCGAGGAAGAGCGCCAAAAATGTGATTTAACAAATTTTCTCTGCTAAAAATTGCTGCTGCATTTCCATTGTGACCATCAAAGATCTGCAAAATCAGAACCAAACAAATGTTCACTCTGGCACACAAATCGAATCTACAAACTGAACATTTGTCCCTCTACACTCTCGAGTTGAAACATATATGAACTTCTCACTCATACAAACCAGAACTGAAAACCAGTAATCTTCTAACTGGCAGTTGCTCTGGCATGCAGGACATGTGAAAAACAATATGAGATAGAAATAGAGAAAATACCGCATATACAGAAAATGCTGATGAAGAATTTCCAGGTATTCGCTGACAATCGGTCTTTATTAAAAAGTAATCCTCCCCTTTCTTAGACTGAGCAGCATGTCCAAACCTCACAGTGGGCTTCTCCATCTTCTCACTCCTCATCTCCCTGCTTATCAATGCAGCAAGAGGCACAAGATTCTGATGGCCACGCCGCCCTTCGCCAGACGCCATATCTTGGCCACCAACAGCCTTTCTTTAAGACCAATATCCCAAATTTAGTAAGTTCTCTTTCTCACAAGCACATCTGAACTCCCAGTGAGGACACTACAAATACACTACACAAGGAAATCATCAGCAATGTTGTTCCACGCAATAATTGGCAGAAGAACACAAAAATGAAACTGGCTTCAGATCAACTTCATCCACCTTGATGTGCACTCATCACAAACGAAGTTGTCAAGCTAGGATCTAACCATTGCAAACTGATCTCCAGCAATAATTAGGCTAAAGTAAAACCAAACTGATAATGCACACTAAACCCATAACAACAATTTGTTTCACGAAACTTTGGCTTCCATCGAACTATATGGAAAATGACATTTGAAGTTCCAAAGTCAACACTAGTTCTAGTAATTTTGTGGAAGAAGAAACTTGAAACTTGTGACATGGTTTTTAAAGCAGTCAAAACACAGAACAAAAATTCCAGACAAAAAGAATTAATGTAGCTGAATTACCCGCGAGAATGTCTGTCTGAGTGCCCCGCAAAACAACATGCAGATCTGACTGAGAAGTAAGCAAATACACAGAGGAGGAGACCAGAAGATATCAACTCAGATACCATACGCGTATTGATGACAAGGTATGAACTGTAAAAACCCACTAATCTAAACCCAAAGTCTTCGATTCATTAAATAAAAGGCAATTCCTAGGGATGGATCAAGGATTAAGAAATTCGGGATAATAAAAAAGATGGCATTAATATATTTGAGGATCAACACAAGTCAGCTTCTGAAAATATTTTCCTCGCCAAGCACCTGTACGGAGATTCTCTTTGAATTGTGTATTCTCTTTAAAGCACATGCCTTGGGAACTTGGGGTCAAGCTACGCTCCATACATTTGAGGGAAAGAGGAGAGACAAAGTGGCTTTGCTGACTAAGAAGTCTATCATCCCTAGAAAAGATCGCACATTCTTCTATTTCTGTTAAAAGTTGGTCTCAAAAAAAAACTTTTCTTCCCTGATTCCTTGTGCCGGAGGAAAAGGTCAACACAATTTCCTTCCACCAGAAACAAAAAATTACAGTAAGGACTAACAAACGGCAAATTTGATAGCTGATTCGGGCAACTTACTGTGCATTCTTCTAGTTCACTTGGCTGAGTAAGAAAATTTCATCACTTCCGTCTATCGTCTTTGACTGGGGTCCGGATTCACTTAGAATCCGGTTCTTCAGCATTCCAACGATACTGAGGAACCGGAGAGAATCCGGTTCCTTTTGACTCTTTCGTCATAAGAGGATTCTCTCTTTATTTTTATTTTTTTTCATTTTCCCTTAGCTCATTTGAGTTATTGATTGGGAAAGAGAGAAAAATATTAAAGTAGTACAGTGATTAATTGGACAGATATAATTTATAGATTATGAGGGATTATGAGAGAAACTCAACCCCTCTTTCCTCATACTAAATCTAACCTCCTCTTCCATTTTTTGATTATTTTTTTTATTTGATGAAGATAAATTTAATTATATTATTTACAATAAATATAAATTATTTTTTCCCTATTATTTATATAATAAATATAAATTTATAAATTATATTATTTATTATCGGAATTGATTTAGATAAAAACTCCTTAATTCATTAATAAAGATATTGTGAAAAAATTTATAAATTTAAAAAACAAAATGGATTGAGGTTTTTATAGTTTGGAACAAATGTAATCCTCAAGTATCAAGGACCAGTGGTAGTATTATTTTTTAAACTACTAGCTTAAGTTTTTATATGGTGAATAAGTTAGGGAAATCGTTAAAATAAGAGATATTTTTAAAAAAATCAATCTATATTTTTTTTATAAATAACAAACTTGTACAAATTTATTAAGCCATATGAATTGGTTAACTAGTTTCTATTTTTTAGAATAAAAAAGAGTGTTATTTATCAAATTTAAAGGGGTAACATAATATTAATATTCATGTGCTCATTGAAAAATGGTTGTTTAGAAAATGGAAAGTACACCAGAAATTGGACACTTCCTGTATGGCATGTATCTAGTTTTAGATGACCATGCAACTCTAACTATTTATTCCTCTATTAGGTAGTGTTTAATATAAGAATTAAATATCTAATTAAATTAGTTATGTCAGTTATTTATAACAAATGTATGTCGTTTTCACTATACTTAATTTTGAAGAGACAAAGTGGATTGAAGTTTTCCTCTAATCATCAAAACAAACTTTTTATCTAAACCATATATTTAGTATTAGAGTTAGTGTATAATTAACAAAGATAAATTAAGTAAGATAAGCTATAGAATCTTAAGGAGATGTTGGGGTTCAGTTGAGCTATAAGCCTGATGAACAACCATATATAGAACCCTGCTCCAACTAGTATTCACATATTCCCATAAAAAAAAAGGTAGGGATTGCAATATTAAAAACACAGGACCACAAAAGAAGAACAGCAATAGATAAAAGCATAATAAAAATGGGTATAGAAAAGATTTAAGGGGGGAAAAGAAGGGAATGGAAGATTTTTAAGGATGCGAGAAGATAGCTTGAAGAAAAATGAATTGTTTGGTTAGAAGAAAATGAAGAGGTGACAATTAGGAAAGAATCAAAAAATACATATTTTACCTTTAAAAGTAATTAGTTCAATGTGAAAAAGAAAATTTTTTTTTTCATAATTCAAATTTGCTTGCATTATATTGGAATGTATGGGTCAACTTTGAATTTTATGATGAAACATTTATTTTACAAGGAAAAAAAAATCAAATTTGTCTAAAAATCTTTTCTTATCAAATTCAAATTTGTCGCATAAATTCAAATTTAATAATATTTTTCTTGCCTTATAGAAAATAAATGTTTTATGAGGATAAATATGTCTAAAAGTTTCACTGTTCATAAAAGAAACTTGTATTCTTACCAATTTTGGTGAGATCTCATCTTCCCATCTTTAAAGAAATATTGGTGGTGGTGATGGTGGTGTGTGTGTGTAAGAATATTGGTGGCTGAAAAACTTGAATTCTAAAAAAGATTGAACATTAAAAATGCATCAAATAAAAGAATTTAATATAAGATCATTTGTTATCATTTGTTCTAATATAGAACATAGATGTCTAATCCTAATAGACTAGTATGTTAATATAAGATCAAATAACTCTCTCCTAGGTATCTATGGATAAGATACTTAGGAGAATAGGAGATTACAAAGCCCAAACATGAGAGTTTTCACCCAAGGAAGTGGAGTGTGTGTTCTGTGTAGGCAAAATAGTAAAGAGGTAAAGTGCAGAAGATGTGTACCTTAAGGTTTACCATCTATTTATAACAAGTACCTTAAGATTAAAGTTTACTTACCTCTTATTGTGTAACACCTTAGACTGAGCCTAATATTTGTACCCATAACACCATTGTTTTCGCACAACCACAAAAGTCACTCCGAAAAGCAACCCATATAATTACACAGATTTTTCTCTTCCCAACTACCTCTTTTGATCCTAATTATTATAAGCTTGAATGCTTATAACACGTCCATGTGCCACCACAAATTCTATATTAAATGCCCTTTTATATATTCTCATATTCAATTCGTAGTATCATTGCAGCCACACATTAAAATGTCATTAATGATATATTGTTGACAATGATAAATTTTGATTTAACGAACTTGATTGATGATGTACCAATATTTAGCTTTCCATTTATTCAAATCGGTATATAAGTCAGGTCTGATTCTTGTTTTGATATTTATCCTAATTTAGTATTTTCTTCCCCTTCATTTAATTTTAATTTTTGAAGTGACAGAGAGAAATTGGATTATTGGGTTGATTGAATACTCTTAAACAGAGCTTCAAACATCAAGCTAGAATTATATATAAAATAAAATGGATTTAATTTGCTTAAAATCGCAACTCTAATATAAAAAAAGGGTTAAAATGGTGAAATTAGAAGTAACCACCATCGTTTTAATATTAGGATATACTAATTGAATTATAGAAGTCCAACAAAGATGATAATTACATTGTCATTAACAAAGAATATTTTAATCAAACTACACAGCTATGTAACCACACCCATTACCCATAGAAAAAGAAGAGTTTTCTTACTAAAAAAAATACAACCTTGTCCCCTTCTTATAAGTTACAACTAATGGGATTACGTAAATTAAGGAGTGAGCTAAAATTAGATAAAGGCTTTAAACATATAAAAAATAATTTCCTAATCTTATTTATTAGTCACTTTCAATATGTTTTACTAGAATAAAAAAATTAAATTTTATTACCTCTGTCTTAAAATTTAATACTACCTCCAGTCATAAATATTAAGACTTGGTTGATTTTTATTTTTATTTTTTTGTAAAAATTAAGAAATTAAATAAGTTATTCAATCATATCATACGTTGTATATGATTAAATTATTTATTATCATGTAAGGCATATAAATTATTTTAAAAAAAAAATAAGAAATATAGATACTTTAAAGTAATTTAATTAACTTTTTTTAATTTTCTAAAAAAGGAAAATTTAAGATGAGAGGTAGTGACTTTTCAATTTTACCCATAACTTTAATAATGTGACTTATAAATAAGCTAAAAAAAAACATTCTCTTTTTGTCCTATAAATAGGGTGTGAGAAGTACAACATTTTTTCCAAATATAGTTTTATATATAGAGACGGAAAAAGAATTATGAGAAAAATAGATTAAAAAAATATGAAATTAACTGAAAATAAATATTAAATTTTTTTGATATGTACAAAACTATAAAGTGTAACTTCTGAAAAAAAAATTATAAAAAAACTTGGAAAAAAAAGAAGTAAGAGTTTTATTTCTAATTCTTAACCAATTGTCCCAACCCAACTTGGATTCTATTACTTTTGGAATTAGTGAACTTCTTAACTTGTGATCAAATCACATCTACATTAAAACAATATTTTAGTTTTTACAATTATGTTGCATGCATTTTAAAGGTTTGTTTGGTTTTTTTACTTCAATTTTGCTCCTCTCGTATCACAATTCATGTCAAGAATGCATATGAAAAAATTAGCATGATAACCCTTATAAAAAAAATATATAATTAAACCAGTTCATAAAATTTAGTTCCCAGAAAAACAGTAAATAAATTTCACTGACCAGATATTACCTTTATTTTTTATTTTATTTTATTTTTTTTAATTCCATTATGCTTCAAAATAAGTGAACGGATTAGTTCATAGATGGGCCTTCCATTGGCCCATTGTTAGAAGGGCCAGTTTATATTGCTCGCACATTATGCGATGTAGAGCCCATTTATGACAACCAATGACCTAATATTCAAACAGTTATTTTAACTTGTACCAAGAAAAGAAGTTATTTTAAGTTTTTAACTCAGCTAGTGGTTGAGGATTACGTGGAATCCAATCTTTAATACTTCTTGTTGGAGCATTCTATTACGGAGAGTTAAAAGCAGGTGTGTTACTTTATGTCATACTTAAATATGGCTTTAAGGTCAACCTCTATAATACTTTGAATGGGTTTGAAAACAAATGGATCATTTGTTTAATTACAAATATTTTTGTTCTGTTCTTTCCTAGATTATTACATTGTCTTTATTATCTTATGGAATCACATCACTACAACTTTTGGCATCAATCAAATAATTTGTTCAAGTGGCCATATACAAGGAACAGGAAATATTATCTTAAACGATATAATGTAATTATTCTTCATACATACATAATATACATACGTGTGTGTGTCTGTCTGTCTATTTTAAAGGGGTCTTTACTATATTGAAAAGATCGTTTATCACAAACAACAATTATCCATAATGGTATGATAAAACTTCATTAACTAGTGATGATTGAAAATAATTTCTTTCAACAAAACACGTTGGGGTTGTTGGGGTTCTGGTACAAATCTTGCTCTTAAATCTACTACAGAAAATCCATTACTCTAAACACAATTAACAAACAGGAGAAAACAAAGCTCACGAGTTTTTCAACACCAAATCCCACAAAAAAGAGTTTGCCCAAAACAATTTCCAACGTAAAATATGATTGTGGATCCACTAAAATATCAAAATATGCAAAATAAGGCTTCAAGACCAACAATGTTTAATCAATTATCCAAAATAATTAATATAGTATTTCAAAAATATGAGGGCCCTATATGGACAATAAATAAATTAATACAACACCAATACAAAAATAGGCCTACCAGACACGATTCTCTTACCTGCAACAAACAAATATGAAAATGAGATGCAACCATCATTAAATATACATAAAAGATAAAATATAATAATTAAAATTACAAGCAAGCACCAATTTTTTTCATAATAATATTACTATCTTTTGATAGGGGAAAACGAGCAATAAAATTTGAGACAAGTGGAAATGATTTCTATTAGTTTTTTTTAAAAAAAAAGGGGGGGGGGGGGTCAGGAGCTAATCATTGGGTAGAAATAAAATGTGAAAACATGGTCTCTTAATCATCCTAAATATAAAGTTGATGAAACATAGGAGTGCAAATGAACTCAAACCTCAGGAAATAAAAATCAACTCAAATATAAAAGTATTGAATTTAGGTGTTGTACTCACCATAAAGGAAAAAAACTTTTGATAGAATTTAGCTCCTTGATGACATTGATTGCACTCATTCTTTCATGAGGTGATTCCATCGAACATGTAAGTCCAATCTTAAATAAAAAACTCAAGCATTTCTCAATATTAGGATGGATTTGCATCATGTTCTCTGATAAGTCTCTTGATGCTCCCACTACATGTTCTAATTCACGTGGAAGAATGGTTGGGCTCACAACTTCCAAAAGCTTGTCTGGAAATGCAACTTTCACATATGTTTGAAGATTGTGGTTGCCATTAAATATATCTTTAGTGGGTTTTTTCTTAGTTAACATCTCTAATATAAGAATGCCAAAGCTATACATATCACCTTGCATTGATACCTCGGAACCCGTTCCATATTCTGAAATATTGTAAGCATATTAATTATTTTCATTACATAAATGATGAATAAAACAACTGAAAATAAAAAGGGTTAGTTTGAAAACATAATGAATTAGAAGACCTTGTAATAAAAAAAATCAAATGATACCTGGAGGAATATAGCCAATGGTACCCTTTATACCAAGTGTACTGATTTGTTCATTAGAGACAACAAAAACATTTGAGAGTAGTCTTGCTAATCCAAAATCACTCAAATGAGCAACCATGTTGTCATCAAGAAGGACACTGCTTGGCTTCAAATCACAATGAATTAGAGGCTGCCCATATTCATAGTGAAGATAGTTTAACGTAGACACAATATCCATAAGAATATTTATTATTTGATCAAGGAGCAGAAGTCTTTGATGATTTGGATTTTCTATTGTAGGATGCAACCAATTTTCCAAGTTTCCATTCACCATATACTCATAAACTAGAGCCTTAAACTCACTGCCCTTGTAATCTATGCTAGAGCAGCATGTTATAATCTGTATCAAATTTTGATGCTTTGCATTTCTCAGTGCATTACATTCAGCAACAAAACTCTTGTGAGCTCCCCTTATTTGAAGGTTGATGACCTTTATTGTAACAACTTTTTGAGATTCAAAGCTTCCCTTATAAACAGAGCCAAAACTCCCTGATCCAATCAACTTATTAGCTGAGAATCCATCAGTAGCATTGTGCAAGCTTTGATACGATACTTTGTAAATCATATCAATTGTTGGTGAACTTGAAGAAGATTTCTTGCCTTTTTTCATCCCATAACAAATACCAACGACAACCATAAGAAGAAAAGCAATCACACAACATATTGATACAACCAGCTTAAAGTTTTGATGTTTTCTTTGTCTACTGGATTTGGTAAGGCATGGTGGTAGCTCCAACTTTGATATGCCTCCGCAAAGCTTGCTATTCCCCACAAGTGATATTGCACTTGCATTGTGAAAGACACCTTTACTTGGTACCTCCCCTTCAAGCATGTTGAAGGAAACATTTAGGTACTCCAAAGAAGCAATATCTTGTAGGCCTTTTGGAATCGTTCCAGAAAAGTTATTTTGTGACAAATCTAAACATCTTAGACCCTTCAATGAAGCCAAAGATATGGGGATGGTTTCTTGAAAGAAATTCCCTTGCAAAAAGAGGAATTCTAAGCTTTGGCAATCTCCAATGATTTGAGGAATTATTCCAGATAATTGATTATGAAATACATCCAATTTTCCTATATTTTTCATGTTTCCAAACTCATTTGGGATATCACCGCCAAAAGAGTTATGTGACAAGTTCAATAATATTGATAAGGATGAAAGAGTGAGCAACTGGATTGGTATGGCTCCGCTAAAATTGTTTTGTGACAGATCAAGATATTGTAAACTTTCACAATTCCCAATGCTTGCAAGAATTTTTCCTTCTAACATGTTATGTGACAAATCTAGGTGAAACAACTGAGTGAGATTGCCTATGAAATGTATTATTTCTACAGAAAGTTTATTTCTTTGCAAAGACAAATATTGCATGTTATGAAACTTCCTGAAAGTAACTGGGATGATGTCAACGAAATAATTCATTTCTATGCTTAACTTCGTTAGGTTAATAAGGTTTCCTAATGCCACAGGAATTCTACCACATATTTGGTTTTGTCCAAAACTGAGTATTGTGAGCGTGGTTGACAAATCACCTATGGTTTTTGGTAAATGGCCCCCAAAATTATTTTTCTGCAAGAATAGCTTTTCTGATTTGGTGCAGTTGCTCAGAGAATTTAGAAACTCCCAGTCTTCTGAAGAATTACTTCCCAAACTATTGTCAACGAGCTCTATAAATGAGAGGTCATGCAAATTTCCAAGATTTGGAATTTGCCCTACAAAGTTATTTCCTCCCATAGAGATTTTTACAAGCTTAGTTGCATTTGCAATGGATGTTGGGATGTGACCTGAGAATTGATTTCCTCCAAGTTCCAAGATTTGAAGATTAGGGAGGTTGGAGAACATATAGGTGGGGAGAGGGCCATTAAAATGATTTTTAGTAAGTGTGATTTGAACGAGAGGTGAAAAATTGTAAAGAGCCAAAGGAATTGTACCTGAAAGCCTGTTGGCACCTACATTGAATATTGTCAAATTTTTCAACTGGCCTATTTCTTTAGGTATACTCCCTTCTAAGTTATTAGTATCTAAAGAAAGAATACTGAGAGAAGTAAGATTCCATAAAGAAGTTGGGATTTGTCCGATGAAATTGTTTACAGACAAATACAAACCTTCAAGCTTATGGAGAGAGCCAATCTCCATTGGTATTTTGCCAATGAGTTGATTCTGTCGAAATGATAAGATCTTGAGGTTTGAGCAACATGTGACATTGATTGGAAATTCTCCTGTCAATGTATTATTCTCAAAATCAAGTATTTCCAATCTGAACAAACGCCCCAGGTCTTCTGGAATTTCTCCATGGAAACTATTGTTTCGAAGATCGATAACCCTTAGGAAGGAAAGATTGCCAATAAAAGAAGATATAGTACCTGATAACTGATATCTTGTCAAGACCAAACGAGTAACTCTGTGATGCTTGTGGCCGCAAGAGATTCCATGCCAGTCGCAGAAGTGAGTGGATGAATTCCAAGAATCCATGATTCGATATGGATCATTGGATATTGATTCCTTGAATTTGATTAAAGACAAATGATCAGTTTCTTTGCTCAGTGACAAAGTCGGTTCCCAACATTGAAATATGAAAATAAAGAAAACAAATAAGTGAAGGAACATGGTTGAGAAATAGTAGGCTAGCTATTAGTATGGAGAAGCACACTTTTGTTCTGCTATTAGTTGGACCTAAATAGCCAAGGAAAAACAATTCTCATTTTGTGTCTGAGAGATAGTTCATTTTAAAAAATAATTATGAAATTGCAAATAAAGGGAGGATTCTATATTTTTTTACCATCAAGTTATCCGATCCATTCATTTTAAAAAAATAATTATGAAATTACATAAAAATAATAAATTAATTATGATGGAATTTAAGGAGATATTATAAGCATGGGGGAAAGGTCTCCCATTTATTTTGTTATTTTATTTTTGAGCAAGGTATCCTAAAAAGGATAAAACTTGAATAAAGAGAAATACAAGTGTTTAAGACAACAAAAAAGTACTATTATATGGGTTGAAATATCATCCGTCTTTTCAAAAGTTTCAAGACGAACCCAAATGTATGTTTTGATTTTTTTTTTCCATTTAATTAATGGAAATAAATAAATAAAACCTTTCCTTGTTGACGACGATAGACTAATCCAAAAAGAAAATTGATTGTTTTCATTTCCGTTGGTGTTCACACCGGGGTGGAACCAGCTTATACTCCCTCCATTCCTTTTTTCACAAATTATATAGATAAAAAAGTTAGTTAAAATTAATTAAAGATAATAAATATGTAAAAAAATGTAATTAAATTTTTTAACAGCATCCTTGTTATTCATAAAAAAGGTGGGTGAGAGAGAAAATGAGTTAAAAAAAATAACGAAAGAGAATGATTGAGAGAGAGAAAAAATATTTTCTCATGGACCTTTAAAATTTCAAAGAGAGGGAGTGCAAAGTTGTAAAATTCCCTAAAACATTTTTATGTAAAATAATTCATATAATTATTCTTAAAAACAAAAGTAAAATAGAAATAGAAATATATTTCAAGGACTCAGTAGTTAACATTATTCAAATGTATGTATAATAAATAGAAGTTTTGACTGTATCATTACTCGAGCCATTTGGCACAAGTTAAAGCATGACCATTTAGTAATTGTTTGTTCCATGAACTCTACGAATGCAACAAATAGTAACAGTTTTTTTTTTTTTTTTTTTTTTTTAGTATAGCGACTACTAATTAAACGATATCTTGTGTTGTTTTTTTATTGATAGCGGATGAACCTGACCAATAGTGTTTTGTAATGACTCGGACAAGGCAAAGAAAGTTTTGTATCAACAATTCAACTAAGGCTCATAGAAGTGGATCACATGAAACAAAACAAACTTCTTATGCATAAAATAATACTCGTATAATACACCCACCAAAATGGACCGGTCGGACACACGAGAAGTATTATTGGTCAAGCTAAAGATATCGATGTAGTTATAAATGATGCTCACACTAGTACAAAAAATTGTCAGAACCAGTAGCCAGTCTCAAATGTCTGTTATTTTTTAAATCAGTTGAGCAACATGTCTTAAAAAATACATTTCACACTAGTTATTCAAATATTAGATCTAAATAGTCAGTTTTTTTAGATTGGGTTTGTACAAGATTCAGTCTTAAAAGTCTAACTTTTTGGATCGGTTCTATACAATATCCAATCTTAAAAGTCTTTTTAGATATGGTATTCATAACATCGGTCTAAATTTTTTCGTATTTTTATCACATATCTACTCTCTTTCTTCCTCTTACCCATCATCCAATCCAGCACCTAAAATGAGTTACAAATTGAATTATTAGAAATGAGTAATAAATTGAATTATTAGAAATGAATATACAAATTCGCCATGTCTATATCTAATTGACAACTATTATTCACAATGTTACAAATTGAGTTACAAAATCAATATCTAATTAACAACTATGGGATGATTGAAAGCTGGTTGTTGTCTAATGGTTTTATGTCCTGAGGTATAATTAAGATGATTAAAAGCTGGTTGTTGATGAGACACAACACAATCTATCATATCATCATTAAGACTTTGCAATAAAAGAACATAATTAGCAACATTGTATAAGAATAGAAGAAGAATATAATATTAAAATCTTAAACTTTTCAAATAATTTTGTACATGAATATTACCTAATGAATTTTCTCTTTTACAAAGGAATATCCTCTCATATCCCTTCATGATGATCATTTCTTATGTTGTGTTCATTATCTGCTTCATCTTCTTCGTTCAATTCTAGTAGACCCCTTGACAAAGATGGAGTCTCAGGAAGATCATAATTTGAATGATTTTCCATATCAATATCAATGACACTTTTTCCTTAGAAAGCTACAGACCACATTTTATTTGCATGATCAGTGATATAAAACACTTGTTTCTCCTAGTCTGTCATAATAAAACATTCATCTCCAAAACTTCTATTATTCATATCTATTAATGCAAATCCTAACCGATCAATCTGAATATCATTATTGACATTACACCACTTGCATTTGAAAATGTGAAATTTAATTTTAACATGGTCTACCACTTAAATCTCTTCAATAACCCCATAACAAGGCATAACTGCCAATTTAGGCTTCTTAAATTTAGAACTAGAGAAGTGCATAGATTTAGCCACTAACATAACACCACTATTTTAGACAGTGCTCTTATTATCTGGGGACTTCGTGTAAAAGGTATACCTATTGATCACATATGAATTCCAACTTATGACATCGATATCAAGACCACACGCAAACCATTTATTGTAATAGAAACACATTCCTCTCACTCAACTTTTCATTTCAACCAATTTGTAAAAGTTCTGTTATGCTCCCTAATATATTAATCTTTGTTTAGTTATTCGACTATTTTCTTTCCTTATAGCTTCTTTGTATTAATTTATATTGTCTATAACTTTATCAACAATATTCAAGATGTATAAGTGGATTTGTAGCAATTCATCAGGATCCACACTTTTTACTAAAGCCCCACGTCTACCCCTTCTTCATGATAATATTTAGGAAGCCCAATATGTCTTATTTTAGACAAATAATGTTTCAAAAATTCATTGCTTCTTCATAAACATATTTTTGAACAATAGATGCTTAAGGCCGGTTTGCATTCTTTACATACCTTTTTAGGAATTTTATAATTTTTTCAATTGGATACATCCATGGTAAAAAGATAGGACCACACAACTTTATCTCTTTCACTAGATGAACAATTAAATGTACCATGGTGTAAAAAAAAATGTAGGAGAAAAAGCTTCTTAAGTTGGCACAAGATAAAAGATCCTTCATTTTCGAATTTATCAAATTCTTCAATCTCAATTACTTTACTACATATATCATTGAAGAAGAAATAAAGTCTAGTCAAAATGTGTTGAAGATCATATTCAACAATGCCTCGAATAACTACTGGGAATAGCTGTTGCATTAAGACATGAAAATCATAAGACTTTTAGCCTATTAATTTTAAGTCTTTCATTAACACATGCTTCTTAAAATTTGAAGAATACATTAAAGGAACTTTGATGCCATATAAACACTCACAAAAAATTTTTTTTTCTCATTCTTAGACAAAGAATGAAAAGTTGAGGGATAATAAGTTCTCTTACCATATGGTCTTAAATGTAAGTCTTGTCGTATTTTCATTGCTTGTAAATCTAATTTTGCATTCACACTATCCTTAGAACTACCTTGTATGTTGAGAAGTGTCCCAACAATACTATCAAATATGTTTTTTCTCCACATACATGACTTACATCAAGATTACACCAATATGAAAGATTGAAGAAAACAAACCTCTTTTTCCACATTTTTTTCTAATTTCTATTCTTTATAGTCTTAACAAAGACTGAAAAACTTTTCCTCGCCAAGCTCCTGTACAAAGATTCTCTTTAAATTGTGTATTCTCTTTAAAGCACATGCCTTGGGAACTTGGTGTCAAGCTACGCTCCATACATTTGAGCAAAAGAGGAGAGACAAAGTGGCTTTGCTGACTAAGAAGTCTATATTCCCTAGAAAAGATCGCACATTCTTCTATTTCTGTTAAAAGTTGGTCTCAAAAAAAACTTTTCTTCGAGTCAACACAATTTCCTTCCACCATAAACAAAAAAATTAGAGTAAGAGGACTAACAAACGGCAAATTTAATAGCTGATTCGGGCAACATACTGTGCATTGTTCTGGTTCACTTGGCTCTGAGTACGAAAATTTCATCTCGGCAAAAAAAAAAAAAAAAAAACAAAAACAAGAGTAAGAAAATTTCATCGCTTCCGTCTTTCGTCTCTGACTCTTTGGTCATAGTAAACCTAACCTCCTCTTCCATTTTTTGATTAATTTTTTTATTTGATGAAGATAATTTGTTATATTATTTATAATAAATAGAAGTTATTTTATCTATAATATCATCTTTATCGGAACTGCTTTAGTTAGTTAAAAACTCCTTAATTCATTATTAAAGATATTTAAACAAATTATAAATTTAAAAAACAAAATGAATTGAGGTTTTTATACATACGAACAAATGTAATCCCCAACTTGCTTTTGTATCAAGGACCGGTGGTAGTATTATTTTTTAAACTACTAACTTAAAATTTTTATATAGTGAATAAGTTAGGGAAATAGCTAAAATAAGATATATATATATATATATATATATATATATACTATAAATAACAAACTTGTCTAAATTTAGTAAGCCATATGAATTGGTTAATTAGTTTCTATTTTTAGAATAAAAAAGAGCGCTATTTATCAAATTAAAAGTGGTAACATAATATTAATATTCATGTGATCGTTGAAAAATGGTTGTTTAAAAAATGGAAAGTACACCAGAAATTGGACACTTCCTGTATGGCATTGGCATGTATCAAGTTTTAGGTGACCATTCAACTCTAACTATTTATTGCTCTACTAACTATACGTAGTGTTTAATATAAGAACTAAATATCTAATTAAATTAATTATGTTAATTATTTATAATAAATATATGTTGGTTTCATTATACTTAATTTTGAGGAGACATAGGGATTGCAGTTTTATACTAATGATCGAAACAAACCTCTTATCTAATCCATATATTTAAGACTAGAGTTAGTGCATAATTAACAAAGATAAATTAAGTAAAATAAGCTATAGAATCTTCAGGAGACGTTTGGGGTCATTTGAGCTGTAAGCCTCATGAACAACCATATAGAACCCTTGCTCAAACTAGTATTCACACATTCCCATAAAAAAGGTAGAGATTGCAATATTAAAAACACAGGACCACAAAAGAAAATCAGCAATAGATAAAAGCATAATAAAAATATGTACAAGGACGATTTAAGGAGTGAAAGGAAGATTTAAGGGATGACGGTAGATAGCTTGAAGGAAAATAAGTTGTTTGGTGAGAAAAAAATTAAGTGGTAGCAATTAGGAAAGAATCAAGAAATATTTATTTTACTCCCAAAATGAGTTAACAAAATAACGGAAGAGAATGATTGAGAGAGAGAATAAATATTTTCTCATGGACCTTTAAAATTTCAAAGAGAGGGAGTGCAAAGTTGTAAAATTCCCTAAAACATTTTTATGTAAAATAATTCATGTAATTATTTTTAAAAACAAAAGTAAAATAAAAATAGAAATATTTTTCAAGGACTCAGTAGTTTACATTATTCAAATGTATGTATAATAATAGACGTTTTGACTGTATCATTAAAAACTCAAATATTTGTATCGTTGTGGAAAATCATTCAAATTAGAATTTTCAAGAGGGAAAGAATCTGTGTAATCAATATGCATAATCTGTAAACATACAATACTTCTACACAAGAAGGAAAAACAGTAAAAACTCACAAGATTGCCGAAATATGATAATGAACTTTGAAGAAATCCGGGCCCAATTTTCGTTGTGTCTTTAAAGACAATTTTGCTCCCTCAATACAGATGCCAAAGGTTTTTGAGTAATTTTCTCTCAAAATAGAGCGGATTATTTGTCTCCAGAAAGATGGCTATGTCTATCTGAAGCCCAAGTGAATCCAACGAGTCTGCTTTTCGGAACGCACAGAATATATATGCAGTATATAGAAAAAGTATATGCAGAAAAACATTGTTTATTCTGTGACTAGGGCGCCCTATTTATAGACTTTGAAAAAACACGATTAGATGGACTTGTCTCTTGTTGGTGAACCGACACAACTGTAGCAAACTGATGCGACTAGTGATGATGAACTAGTAAGACTTCTTATTCATAACCCATTGGATTTAGTCATAAATTCCAACATGTATTACTCGCGCCATTTGGCACAAGTTAAAGCATGACCATTTAGTAATTGTTTGTTCCATGACCTCTGCGAATGCAACAAATAGTAACAGTTTTTTTTAGTATAGCGACTACTAATTAACCGCTATCTTGTACTGTTTTTAATTGATAGTGGATGAACCTAGCCAATAGCATTTTGTAATGACTCGGACAAGGCAAAGAAAGTTTTGTATCAATAATTCAACTAAGGCTCATAGCATTTTATTATTACAGCATTATTGGTTTGTGTCTATCTAGGAGGCACAAGAAGTGGATCACATGAAACAAAACAAACTTCTTATGCATAAAATAATACTCGTGTGATACACCCACCAAAATGGACCGGCCGGACACACAAGAAGTATTATTGGTCAAGCTAAAGTTATCGATGTAGTTATAAATGATGCTCACACCAGTACAAAAAATTGTCAGAATCGGTCTCGATGTAGCGACTCTCATACGTCTATTATTTTTCAAATCAGTTGACCAATCGGACTTAAAAATACTTTTCAGACCGATTATTCAACTATTAGGTCTAAATAGTCAGACTTTATAGATTGGATTTGTACAAGATCTACTCCTAAAAATCTGACTTTTAAGATCGATTGTGTACAATATCCCGTCTTTTTAGATCTGGTATTTATAATATCCAATCTAAATTTTTTCATGTTTTTTCACATATCTACTCTTTCTTCCTTTTACCCATCATCCAACCCAATCTAACACTTAAGATGAGTTACAAATTGAATTATTGGAAATGAGTAATAAATTGAATTATTATAAATGAATATACAAATCCGCCATGTCTATATCTAATTGACAACTATTATTCATAATGTTACAGATTGAGTTACAAAATCAATATCTAATTAACAACTATGGGATGATTGAAAGCTAGTTGTTGATGAGACACAACATAGTCTATGATATCATCATCATCAAGACTTTGCAATAAAAAAAAAAAAAAGCATAATTAGCAACATTGTTTAAGAACAGAGGAAGAATATAATATTAAAATCTTAAACTTTTCACATAATTCTGTAGATGACTATTACTTGATAAATTCCCTCTTTTATAAAGGGGTATCATTTCATATCCCTTCATAATAATCATTTCTTATGTCATGTTCATTATTTGCTTCATCTTCTTCGTTCAATTTTAGTAGATCCCTTGAAAAAGATGGGGTATCAGGAAAATTATAATTTGAATGACTTTCCATATCAATATCAATGATTCTTTTTTCTTGGAGAGTTACAGACCACATTTTTTTTTTGCATGATCAATGATATAAAACACTTGTTCCGCCTGGTGTTCCATAATAAAAGGTTCATCTCCAAAACTTCTACTATTGATATCTACTATTGTAAATCCTAACCGATCAATCTGAACATTTGACATTAAACCACTTGCATTTGAAAATGAGAAATTTAATTTTAACATAGTTCACCACTCAAATCTCTTCAATAACCCCATAATAAAGCATAATTGCCAATTTAGGCTTCTTATATGTCAAACTGGAGAAGTGCATAGATTCAGCCACTAACATAACACCACTATTTTAGATAATGCTATTATTATTTAGGGACTTCATGTAAAGGTGTACCCATTAATCACATATGAATTCAACTTATGACATTGATATCAGGACCAAGTGCAAACCATTTATTGTAACAGAAAAACATTCATCTCCCTTAACCTTTTATTTGAACCAATTTGCAAACATTCTGTTATGCTCCTTAATTAAACTTTATTTAGTTATTCGATTATTTTTTTTTTCTTATAGCTTCTTTGTATTAATTTATATTGTCTAGAACTTTGTCAACATTATTCAAGATGTAAAAATGGATTTCTAGCAATTTATCAGGATCCACACTCTTTATTGAAGCCCTCATCTACCTCTTTCTTCATGATGACATTTAAAAAGCCCAATATGTCTTATTTTAGACAAATAATGTTGACAAAAATCCATGGTTTCTTCATAAACGTATTTTTAAACAATAGATGCTTCAAGTCAATTTACATTCTTCACATACCCTTTTAAGAATTTTATAATTTTTTTAATTGGTCACATCTATCATAAAGAGATAAAGCCACACAAATTTATCTCTCTCACTAGATGAACAATTAAATGTACCATGATGTAAAAAAATGTAGGAGAAAAATCTTCTCAAGCTGGCACAAGATAAGAGATCCTGCATTTTTGAATTCATCAATTTTTTCAATCTTAATGACTTTACTACATATATCATTGGAGAAAAAACAAAGTCTAGTCAAAATGTGTTGAAGATCATACACTACTAGAAAATACTAAATTGACGACGGAAAAAATTTTGTCACAAATTGTGACGGAAAACATATCCGTTACAAGAGGAGTCCATTGCAAAACAATGCCGTTTTGCGACAGGATAGTGACGTCGTCACAAAACAACATCAAAAAGACATTGTTTTGTGACAGCATATGACGTCGTTGCAAAACAGTGTCAAAAAATGACATTGTTTTGCGATGACGTCAAGATGCCATTGCAAAATGGTGTTGAAATGGCGCCGTTTTGTGATGGCTTTTGACACCGTCGCAAAACGGTATCATTTTTTTAAGCCATATTTCGACAGCGTCAATAATCCGTCGCAAAATGACATTGAAATGGCGCTGTTTTGTGATGGCTTTTAACGCTGTCGCAAAATGGTGTCATTTTTTATGCCATTTTTCGATGGGTTCAATGATCTGTCGCAAAACGGCATCAAAATGGCACCGTTTTGCGATGGTTTTTGACGCTGTCACAAAATGGAACCCAATTCCGTCGCAAATTGGGATTTATATCTCTATCCATCTTCACTTAGTGTCTTCCCTCCGCGAAGTCCGTCTTCCAACCCCGTCCGATGCTGACGTTGCCACCTTCTCGTCCGCCGCCTCCTGCATTTCCAATCGCCTCCTCCCATTCCATTTCCGGTAACCTCCCACTCTTCTCTCTTTTTGGTGCACCTCATATCTATGTTCTTAGTATTGATTTTCTGCTGACTAAATGTATAATTAGATTGTTAGTTTCTGACCATACTGCTCTCATTTTGAAGTTGTGTACCTTTAATTGACAACTAAACATGAGTTTAGATAGAATAAGGGCGTGAATTTGAATAGCTTTTCCTTTGTGTTGCATACGCTATCCGGCATTAGTTCTGAGAATAATGTATTGAAAATCTGAATCTTCTATTAGACTTTGGCTGAGCTGCTTATTTTCCTTGTACTCATATTTACTTATAAGAGTAGCAAAGAGGTGATCCAACTATTGAGAATTTTTGGGCTATTCAAGTATCATACCTATTCAGTGAACTTCTCTATGATTATGTAACGAAGATAACTTTTGACAAAAATAATGACTCTTCTGGCTATAAATAGAAAATGACTTTGTTGCTGCATTCTCTCTTCTCACTTCAAAGTGTATAATACTAAATTGGATAAGTAATTTTTTTTAGAAAGGATGACAATCAAATTATATTTATTTTGACAAAAATTCATTTAAATAAAAATGTATTATATTTATTCAAATTTATTATATTATATGACATTTTCCAAAAAGAAATAAAATTTTGTATATGAAAAGCATATATAAATTTAACGCGCACACACACACAAATATAGTGTCAGAGTCAATATTTAATATATCTTTCAATAACAATGCGTTGATATCTCACCTGATTTATTTAACATATTTGTATGTAATGTATACCTAAACAATTTGGTCAAAAAAAAAAAACTCATCACTGGCGATATAAAGTAATTAATTTATTCTAACTTGTATATAAAAAAAAAGTAATTACATTATCATTTGGGTAAAAATAACTGTTAGAAATTCATTGCCCTTTGCTATAAAATAGGAAAAAAAATATTAATTAGGGGAAGGCTTATTTTTATAATTTTAATTCATATATATTTAATCATATAGAATATTATTGCTTTTAATTTATATTTAATTTTCAGAAAATCATATCATAAAAATTATATTTTCATACTACACGACATATAATATATGATACCCGATATCTAAAACACATATTTTCTTATGGAATATGTTTTTTTTCTTATAATTGTTTTTAGAAATTTTATTGAATGAATTACACTTAAATAAAGATGTATCATTGCACATGATTGTAAAATCTTGCAGTCTTATTATCATGTTAATTGATTGATTTTTTTTTGTCAATGCATATTGATTAATTAATTGACAATCAATACTAAAGTGTACACATGTATTTGATTATGATGATTATACTGGAGATTAAGTTGAAGTTTGAATGAAAAAACATTTCAAGACTTATTATATATTTTTTATATATATGAGATTTGCAAAAGATAGAACAATATACAATGTCAAGCAAATATATTGTAAAATAATATTTAAACAAAAAGATTGGTCAATAATTTACAAATTTTGAGTTTTCATTTTCTTTATGGTACAAGGTATGATCTACTTAATTTTATTTCTTAGTATTTTACTATTTTCCACTGACAGCATTCTTAATTGATTATCCACGACTAGAAAATTAGTAGACCTTCACATAATAACATATTATTGCAATGAAGAAATATATTCCCTATTGGATAATAAATAAATAATTTAGTAATGACAAATATATATGATAATGACAACAATTAGGATGAGTCCTTCAAATAAAATCTTGTCACCAAGTAACCATCCTTCTTAGTTTACATGGTGCTTTCCTTTTATTACTCATGACATTACAAATTCATTAATTATTTATTATTTCTAATTCAAAGTGATGGTTTAATTTCTCTTTACTCATCATATAGACGACCATTGATTAAGTGCATATATATAACTAGTTCATATATTTATTTGTTTGCGCCTTCCACATGCATGTCCCCATTTTCTGGGGCACTATTATCATTCTCTAGTTGCTTTTGTTGGGTTGTTCTTTGTTGAATGCATGTGTTTGTTTGCCACTTTCTCAATTAAGTAGCAATTGATTTGTATAAGTGGCCGGTTGTATTCGTGACATGTTGATTTGTAAAGCATGGAAAATATATTAGTTAGTTAATTAGTAAAGAAGTTAGAGGCAGACTATTGTAATGTGCTTAATATTGACAAATGATGAATGAAAGTGCATAGTGATATATGTTTTCTCTCCCCTTTCCTCTTCTTTCCCCAATTCTTCTAAATTCCTTTGTGTTATGGTCCTCTGTATTGGGCTTGAGGAACGTTTTGGCCCAATAAGGAGGCCTTATGGGTAAGCCCTTCCATGTTCAGGTAAAATGCTAATCACCCCATAATCATGCCTATAATCCAGGACAGTATAGGTAGTGGAGCAGGCGTGACCAGAACGTGGGCACGCATGATCAAGACGTGGAGTCACATGTTGCAGAGGGCGCGGCACACAGGGCAATGGGCAAAACCTTAAAGGTAATCTCTATAAATAGGAAGGTTGCCCAACAGGTATGCTCTCTCGATTCATTTACATCCAACTTCATTTGTGCACACACATCACCCCTTTTGGCAACTGACATAACCATGTAAGCACAATGATTTGAAACACTCTCTGTGATATTTCCTCCATAAATATCCCTTAACTGTTATTTTCTCTTGGATATTCCAACCATTGAATATTTGATAGATTATATCTGATACAACATAAACAACCACTAGCTCATCAAGGCTAGACATCTGTGTTCTATAAACAGAACATTGGCGCCGATCGTGGGGAACTATAAACCGCGGGTCCATCGATGTGACAATATTTTAATCCCGTTACTCATATTGAACCATCAAACATGGGAGATGAACCGTTACTCATACTCAACCATCACACATGGGAGATGAACCGTTACTCATACTCAACCATCATACATAGGAAAAGATCCTAATCCGGAAGTCGAAAGTTTATATAAAATGTTTCAAGATGCATAACGTCCATTATGGGAAGGTTGTGAACATATTGAAAATAGTGAACATTTTGCGCTATTGACTACCCTAGCAATACTAAGCTTGAAGAGTGATCACCATATGAGTGTCAATTTATAATATAATTAGTCTTAATTTTATAATTTCCCACTTCTCATAAGTTCAAATGTTACTTTCACTAATAGAATTTGATTCACAAAATTGCATTATAACAAGTGACAACGTGCCTACTACGCCAACGAACCATGGTAGAGTCATTTTTATTATGGAAAATTAGTCCCCAGTAACCTATAGTTTTCTTGAATTTTGAATTTGGTTCCTAATTTTTTTTGTTTTTATTGAGTCTTTCTCTATTAATCCTTTATATATAAAACCATTAAATAAGAACTGACGGTGTTAAGAAAATATGTTAAATGTCGACTATGATTTTTTTTTTTTGGTATGATCGACTATGATATATTAAACTAATGGGTAAATGTTAAAAAGTTGGATCTCATTGAGCACAAGAGAGTCCATATAGGCTAATGGATAGACTACTATTTTATTAACAGTTTTAATACATAAAGGACTAACAAATTAATAGAGAAAAGGACTAATAAAAAAGATTTGGGACTTGATACAAAAGTCGAAGAAACTTTAAGGACTTAAGGATCAATTTTTCCCATTTCATTATATTAGGTGGCTTAACTTTCAAATTAGTCAAATGATTGGCTCTTTATTAAAATTAGCTTTACATGATCTAATGAATTGTATACTTGCAGTGAAAGAGATAAGGCAAAAGTACGGAAAAAACCTTAATTAATTAATTAATTACCAAAATGTCACTAAGGCAAAAGTATTAACCCATCAGGGGGTCAGATCTCTTTTTTTTTTTTCATTTTTTGCACTATGTAATTGATTACGTCATTATTTAGTAATCGATTACATAAAATTACACTGTGTAATTGATTATACCAGTATGGTGTAATCGATTACACCAGCTGTAGAAGCACAATGAAGAAGAGATTTCAAATTGGTGTATGACGAAACTGATTTCCAACTTCTTTTTACCTATAAATGTGACTTGGGGAAGGTCTTTTTGCTAACAATTAACCGTCTACACTATGCCTAGTCCATCGATGTCCCTATATTCGTTTTTTCGTCGTACGACATATCATTTACAAAATTCATCACTTCAAATCATATGAACTGAAAGCATAAACATTCATAACTAAAGTAAATGTCATAGTCAACACAACTTCACCAAGTCTAAAAAAAAATTACAAAATCCAAATAACATGTAGTTTGTGCTTCAATCCCACTGTTTACATCAATTTCATATGCAAACATACACACATTGTTTCCAAAACGCACAAAAACATCAATTTAATCTATTACTTGTTCAAAAACAACAACAAATAATTCAAATCAATGATCAAAACACTACATACCCAAAGAAAACAAACCCTAATCGATTACATGCACCATATCTTCAGAAAAACAGAGAAAATGGGGACAAAATTGCAATGGGAACCGAAAACCTACCGAAATCACCATAAATGAGAGCAAAACCTTGATTTTTCCTCAACCCACGCCTTGATTTTGGAACTTTGTGGCCGAAAATGTCAATGGAGGAGAATGGGGGAGGCTAATCGGATATGAGAAACAAAAATGAAGGGTTTCGGGTGGTTTGGGCCTTTTAAAAAACCGAAACCGCGCAATGTAATCGATTACGGCCCGTCCTGTAATCGATTACATCACGTGGTAACTACCAGATTCGCCTTTTGATTTTATGTAATCGATCACGCCACTCATCGTAATCGATTACATAGTGTAAATTTTATGTAATTGATTACTAAACAGTGACGTAATCGATTACACAGTGCAAAAAAAAAAAAAAAAGAGATCTGACCCCCTGTAATCGATTACATGAGGCATGTAATCGATTACAGGGGCAGATGAGTTAATACTTTTGCCTCAGTGGCATTTTAGTAATTAATTAATTAATTAAGGTTTTTTCTATACTTTTGCCAAGAGATAAATAGCCTTGAATATTACTCCCCTCAGCCATTTTTTGTCACGGTCCTTTTAGATTATTTGCTTTATTCTTTAATATAAATTGCTCTATAAATTATTTAAATCATTAATTTTCTTAATAATGCAAGATACCCTTTATCTATAATGTGGGCAAAAAGTATATTAATTCAATGACTTTCAGCGCTTGAGGGCGTTTTTGGGAAAAAAGAAAGATCAAATTTAAGATATCTTTAATGAGATTAACCAATTTTAACTAATTAATTTTTTAGAATAACTAAATAGTAATTTATTATTTGCAAGAGGTGATTGATGGACTCTCAATAAAAGAGAGAATATTGCAAACTCCATTTTTTTAAACAATCATCCATAGCTTTCCGGTAAAGAAAAAATAAATAAATATAGAGGTTTCAGAAAATTTATAGTAATTACAAATCACATTTTCATATTTCCAAGTTGAATTTAATAATTAATATTTATAATTCAAACACACGCCACACTAATCAACACGCTTGCGAAGAATTCAAAGTCTGATGATTGTTTTTATTTTGTATAATATTTTATTAGCTAGATCATCCCTGATTAAGTTGTCTAATGTGGTTCATATCAATATCATTGTCACGTCACATTAATGACTTCTTTTTTTGCGAATTGCAAAATAAAAGAAAGATGACAAAAATTAAAGGAAAATTTATAAGGTTTATCAAGACTTAATTGAGATACATGACCATGTTGATATTAAAAAATATATACAGTCATGCACACACATGAAAACATAATGCACATGCCTAAATGTTATGATGTTAAGTATGAGTATACTTGATATAACAAAAGGTAAAAAGAAAGAGATAAGCAATGACCAAATCAAAGAACATAGTAATATCCAATAAAAAAGAAGAGAAAATCATACCAGAGATAACGAATAATGATAGACTATATATAATCATCATATCTTTGAAATGGTTTTTTTTTTTTTGTGGTGTGGAAGTGGATTTTGTTTAGCCCAAAATGGTATCCTAGAGATTGGAATGTACCAAGTGTCCAAACAGCCTAAGAATAATACGAAACTGGTGTCTATAGTTAAATCTGATCTAGAGCTTCCTTTATTTTTCGTTGTTAGGCACAAATGTCTTATAGGACGTAATCTTTTTCGAGCCATTGGCTGTGTGTCGTCGGATCAGGTTTCTCTCATTATCTTTTTCTAATCATCTCTCATGATCTCTAAATCATATCCATCAATCAATATGAAAGGTCAAAGTACTTTTCTCTCATCTTCCCAATCTGCAGCCCAGATAAACTCAAGGGATAATGAGAAACAAAGATCATGAGAGGATCTCCTTCCATGTCTTGAGAGCTTCCAATCAAGTCTTGAATCACTTCAATGTGAATTCTGGAGCCAAAGATATGAACCACAAAATTATTAGCGTCACATTACGGTGATAATTGGCTGTATTAACCTTCTTAATTGTAGTTAAATTCTAAAATAAAAATTAGATGTTATATAGATGTATTGTAACTTTTGTTATTGATGTCATTTAGCCTTTTCATTAAAAAAAAAAAAAATCAAATCCTTAATATAAGACACATTTACTTAATTTATTTAGATTAAAGAAGTTAGTTGGATTAGTTAATACGATATGTATATTTTAAAATACCCTCATTATCTTCCTTAATCGCCTAATTTCTTCTCCTCGTTGATTATTGTTAAGAATGTTTTAATAAGGGTAAATTACGAAAACATTGATAAGTCTATAAATTATGTCTTATGTTTAGGATTAAAATTAACTTTTTAAACATATCTTATATTAAACACAGGAATAGTTGAGGTTTCAATTTCAAATTCCTTTTGTAAGTGGAGCGATGAGTCTAATGAAAAAACAAAAAAAGGAGTGATGAATCTATTCCATCTCCTTTATATTTCCAAAAAGATTAATTGATATCGTATCGTGGCATTAAAAAATTAGCAAACAAATAGTTGTTCCAAAAGATTAACCACAATCAATAAAAATTTTTAAAAATAAAAATATTCAAAATAATTTAATTAAATGTATACAAAAGAAAAAGGGATCGATAAACCAACCACAAATAGTCAATCATTCCAATTGAAAGGAATCTCTCTCTCTCTCTTTTGGATACACCATTTACTGAGTGCAGGATCAACAAAGAAGGAAATATCACCCACTGAGATACGAAGGATTATTCGGCCTTGTTGTATAGAATACAGACTCTGAGAAAAACGAAAAGTGACGATGATCCATGTTTCTGATGATATGCAGAGCTTTGGTGTCTTCTATATATAGCATTCAAATGACTCGAGGAAAACACTGAAGTTCAGATTGAGCAATGAACAATAGGTTTGTGAAGTCCTCTTGAGGGAGTGAAACTTCTGCAAACAAGGAAAACACTAAGATTGAATACTTGAAGCCAGACGGAGTAGTGATTAAAGCGAAGCTCTAAGATTGGATAGTTCAGCGACCAAGGATATACAGCCATTGAAATTCCTTGCAGAATCCAAAAGCCATGCTCAAGAATAAAACTACAATCCTCAGCACAAAGGAAATGCTGAACAAAGTAGTTTCCTTGATGTTGAACAACCGAGACTCGATCTCGAAGATCCCAGTGTAGGGAGATAATAGATTTGGATCTTATGAACATGCACCAATCGAGCAGAAAAACACTTTGGCAAACAGATAGTGGTTAAGACAATATTCTAGCCGAGCAGGATCACTCACAGGAAGACATCGAGGAGAAACAGAGTGCATCTTGAACCAATAGTAAAAGAGAATAATCCAACCAACAAACTTGCAATAATCCGAAGATAAACAGTAAGGGAGAAATCCCCTCAAATCAAACATGAACCAAGCAGGAGAAGAGATTCTGCAGCCACAAAAGAGAGAACAGCTCTCTCCACCGACCTCTTTTTCTATTTGCGTACCTTTTGGATACACCAATTGAAAGGAATCTAGCTATTAAATGCTTTAAAAAGGAATAAATTTTTTTAATAGAAAAACATATACACTAATTCTTTTTTTTTTTTTGGGCCTTCAAAACATGTATACTAAATCATATTTTATAAGTCACCCTTGGTGTGTCACTCAACTCTTCAAGGTGCGTGAGAAACAGATGACATGAGATAAACAAGGGATAAGAGGCATTTTGGTTGGAGAAGTTTTTTTTAAGGGAATTTTACTTCAAAAGTATGAAAAATGAAGTAATGTTATCATATGTGTTATTTTAGTTAATTTTAACCAATTTTTTGATCAAATATATTGAATTAGCAGCTCACATGTCATTTATATCCTTTTTGTAATGTTTAAATTTATTCCGAAAGTTTTAAATTTAACTTTTTAAAAAAATAAAGTAAATGACAAATGGAATTTTAATACAAATTTTCATTTTAACAAAAATAACATAGATATTATGTGGAAAATATTTAGTCTGCACACACACACATGTACATGTATGTGTACATGTCTGTATATGCACACACAACTTGGACATGTACATAGAAACACACACACATATATGTATATGTATATGTATATATATGTGTATGTGTCATACATACACACATATATAGCCAGCAGAACTGTTTTAAGTTGCTAATGTTTTTAAAATTAAAAATTACTTAAATTTTATATAAATTTATTATGAATTAAAACAGAAATTAAAAAAAAATTAATTTCAGGAAGATAAAGTAGTAAATTTAAAAATATTTTTCATTTTTTTAGCTGTATTGTTAGTTTAGATTAAAATACATATTTTCAAAGACACCTCATACCTGTAATTAAGGGTTAGGAGGATATTTTAATTTAATTATTATGTTATGATCGTATCGGTGGGGGTGGGGAACGCGCGGACTCGGCGAGGAATCCGATTTGACGACATCTGGTCCACTTTCAAAACTTGCCGGCAACATTAACCGCCTCGCTTCCTTTCTCTAATCCCAAAAATTGAAAACCAACGATTATTCTCAAATTACCAACAATGTAATGCTGCTAGCTGCTTCGCCAAGAAAGTTCCACGACTTTTGCGGGAACGTCTGCTTTAATATTGAGAAAGCTTGAACCAACTGTCAAGTCCGCACCCTTTAGCATCAGGTACTTCAGAAAATAATAAAAACAATATCCCAGAAGAATAGAGAAAAGAAGAACGCAAACATTCAATCAAATTCCCATGAATTTCTTAGGTTTTTTCCCATTCTGAGTCGTTATGTCCACGCCCACATCGTTTTTCGACGAATTCACTGCTCCAACAAACCCTTCGGAGAAGTTAACAGCAAATTCAATAGCCCGTCTTCTGGGATATTCGCCTCCCCAATAATTGTGGGATTGGTATAAAAGTAGCCATTCTGAAGATCTGCCATGAGAATTCGATTTCGCTTTGAGACATGATCAAGGGATTTACTTCCGTTCATTGATTAGAAAATTTTGCATTAGCTTGTTTTCTTTAAAATGAGTAGTAATGGTAACTCTCATGGTGGTAATCAAAGCACCAGAGATGTCATCTGCAACGCGGGTGCTGGAGCTGCTGCTGGTAAGTCACTCTGCTTCTGATCCTTGTTCAATTTTAAGCTCAGTTTTATTGCGTTTATGTTGTTTTCTTATGTTTTCATTCCAATCGCTGAAGTTTACTTTTCTGTTGTTTCACTTTAATTCTGTTATATTTCTTTTTAAAATAGTGAACTGTATGTTTTGAGTTAGAGTCTTGTTTTGTTTCTTGCTACAGTGTTAGTGTTAAATTTATTAATAGAGGATTGACTTTATTGCATTGCAGGGGCTATAGCGGCTACATTTGTTTGTCCACTGGATGTAATCAAGACGAGACTACAGGTTCATGGCCTTCCTCCTGGGCAGAAAGGCATGCTAGAATTATTTTTCTTTCAGTCAGTAGTTCACTTCACTTAATTCTCAATTGCTCGAAGATAATAGTTCTGCGTTAACTTGTTAAACATTAACAAGATAGAGAAGTAATCTTGGTTGAGATAAGTTTGAAAATCTGTGACTTTGATATATGTGGTAGATTGGTGTTTCTTGTCTTTAAAAATTTAAGTTTAAGACTGAGTCACCAACTTGAAGCTGGAGGTTGTACGTTCTACGGTTGTACTGAATCATTTTAGTTCTATGAGAATTGTCGTACATATTAGTTAGATGTACTGTTCCAACATGCATGAATAAATTATTTGTCAATGGAATTTTCCTCAAGCTGTGGTTGGCTTTTTCTTAGGTAGTGTTATCATCACAAGCTTGCAGAATATTGTCAGGACTGAAGGTTTCAGGGGAATGTACCGTGGCCTTTCCCCAACAATAATAGCATTACTTCCAAACTGGGCGGTGTGTTTCTCTTCCTGTTGCTCTCTAATTACATTTTTGTTCTTTCTATAAATAATTATCATGACAAAAAATTGCAAGATCTGGGGCTTAGGACTTAAGGTGTACTTCTGAGTCTTTTATCCTCCCCCCTTACATACTTCAATGTTAACAATCAATCTCTTCCTACCTACTTGCAAATATTTTCGTTCTTCACTCTAAGAGAAACATGTCACTTTAAAACCAACCACCGCTACCTATATCATGATGGTTCTTTTTCAAAAGTTCATGGTTGAGGGATGAATATTTATTATATTAGAATGAGAATGGTCTTCTTTATAGCACCCAGTTATGTGTTTGTTATAGTTGCTTTTCTTTTTGCTTGTAGTGTAAAAATTATATTGTTTTCGTTTGTAGGTGTACTTCACAGTTTATGGTCAACTGAAAGGCCTTTTCCTTTCACAAGGTAAAAATTATGCAAATGCCGAGCACTAAACACAGGCATTGTGTCTTCATTTGAATTTCTTAAATGCTTACTACTATATTATGTGATCTATTTCAATTGTGGTTTCTTTTCCTGGTTTGAATTTATTTTTATAACATTCTTTATTATTGTTAACACTGTAGCAGATGGTTGCAACCAATTATCAACTGTTGAAAATATGGTAGCTGCTGCTGGTGCTGGGGCAGCAACAGCAATTTCAATAAATCCATTGTGGGTTGTTAAGACCAGACTTCAAGTAAGTATATGCTTATCATGCCTGTAATTTCAGTTAAAATATAAAAAAGAAGCCTTTGGTTTTTGAGTTCACAATCACTACTTCTCAATCTTTCATGCACATGCATCTTATATCTTGTTTCTTTGAATGTAATTTTAAGCTCCTTGGCTGCACCTGTAATATTTGCTTTCCCAACTAAATGATTAGGCTTGAAACTCTGCTTATGCTCTAAAGTACTGTATTTCAAGATTGCTTATGGCCAATCCCTCTCTTTTCCCTCTTCTGCATTTTGCTTATGGGTACGTTGGATCTTTATTTGTATTTTTTTTAAATATCCATACTTCAGAATGAACTTCGGAAACAGAATCAACTGCTTAGCTTTCTTGCTCTCTCTTACCTAATATCATTATGAAGATTCCTAACTATTCCTTGTAATTGATGGTTTGATTTATTTTTATTTTGGGCATTGATTGATTTCTTTTTTCCCCCAATACACATTAGACACAAGGAATGAGGTCTGATGTTGTCCCGTACAAAAGCTTTCGTTCTGCTTTGACAAGGATAATGCATGAGGAAGGTATACGAGGACTGTATAGGTAAGTTCTTTTAGTTGTAATATTTACTACTATCTCTGGTCTTAAATATAGGACGTAGTTTGTAGTGCAATTTGCATTGCAAACTTTATCCTATATTTAGGATTAGAAGAGTATTTGGCATTTTGGGAAAGTTATATGTGAAATATAAAGGGGTAAGGCTTTTGCAGCTGTCCTTTTTTATGCCTGTGTTGGGGGTGTAGTAATGTATAGCTTCATTATGGTTATGCCAGTGAATAACTAATACCCTTTTTTCCTATAAGCTGCATTAAAATGGTAAAAAGATATTAACATAACGATGAGATTTTTTTTCGTTTATTGGAGAGAGTGACTGTCTTTTAATTGAAGTAATGGTTTTCTATGTTATATTTTTTCCTTTAAAAAAATGTAACGAATCTTATTTTGATCAGCTAAACATAATGAATATTATTTTAATTAACCATATGCTGACAAAAATATGATATGCTGTACTATCTAATAAAGTAAATGTCTATGGATCTTCTGGAGCCTTTGACTGCTAAGTAGCCTCGTCTGGTACATCTGATCATAGGGGAAAAAGACAGTAAATTAAGTGTTATGGGTTAAAGGAAAATTTGATAAATGTGTAAAGAGTTAATAATCTAGCATAAATTGTGGATGATTGCGGATGATTTTTGTTGTATATTCACTATCTTTGTGATCTGTCTCCTGCATATCAATGCAAGTTAATGGATGCATACAGACAGCCCTGCTCCTTATATAATGAAGAGTACATTGGTGAAGAAGTTTGTAAAATATCACTTTCCTCTCAACCTGGTCCTCCAACTGTAAAGCCTCATAGTTGGTCTCCCAAAAAGGTTTTTCCCAATCAAAATGATCCTTCACTTAAGCAAACTTAAAATGCTTGCTGATGTAGCTTAAATGGGAGTTTATGAGGATGCTACACTTATGAACTGAACTTGCCTAATGGCATTTCCATAAAAAAGACATCGTTAGGAAAATTTTGCAAAGCTAAGTGGATGTCATTGTTATGCCACTTTTGGGAAATGCCCACTCCGCAAGTGTTGATGGCCATATAAGCTTCTGTTAATGCCACATCGGCAAGTTTATTAAATGAATGTGGCCGTTGTCTGTTAGATAGACCATTTTGATTGGGGAAAACTGTTTTTGAGACTGTTAGTAAACTTGTCCTTACTTGGTAGGATATCAAAACAAACCCTGCACTGATACTGAAATTAAAACCACACTCTGGACAGGACATATTGAAAACAAGACTTCCCAAAACTTACAGATCACAACTCTCGGTATTATTTCTACAGAGAAAAGATTTATTGGCACAAAAGCAACAAGCATGGAGCACACAGAAATACTCTCATACAACACAATAACAAAGAGAAACACAAGGCCGCTACTGACTTTTGAGTGGTCAGTTACATCCTCTCCCTTCTTGGCCCTTCTCTGAAACGTTTTTCCCTACATGTGATCCCTTTAAATGCTCCACTTCCTCCACAATAAGCGTCCCCCTTATCTATTCTTCCAACTACTCTTTTCGACCTCCGTTGCCAATACTATTTATTGATCCATCTAATGTCAACCCCCTTTTAAGGTTGAGCTTGAGAATGAATCCTATTGAGATGCTTTGCTTTTGGAGGACAAGAAATTTAAATAAGAAATTCTTCAAGGATGGAGTTGTTAATTTACTCTAAATTAAAAAAAACAATTCAAGAAAAAATAAAGTAAAAGAAACGCTAGATGATGATGACAGTGGTATTTTGTTCTTGTGAAACAGTGGCATAGTGCCTTCCTTGGCTGGGGTGAGTCATGTTGCAATTCAATTCCCTGCATATGAAAAGATCAAGTCATACATGGCAAAAAAGGGTAATTTTGAAAACACCAATTTGTTTAATATTCATCTGTACCTGGAGCAAATAAATCTATCTTTTTTCTGAAGCATTGCTGATTAAGTAGAAATTCTGAATACTTCAGATGATACAACTGTTGACAAGCTTGGTCCAGGAAAGGTTGCCATTGCATCCTCAATTTCAAAAGTTATTGCTTCTGTAATGACTTACCCACATGAGGTACACCAAGGCTGGCTAAATTAATCTGCAAAACAATTGTTGGATCTCCATCTGCAACAGCTGTAATTATAAAAAATTTAATTTCCTTTAATGTCGCTTTCCTAGGTAATACGTGCGAGGCTGCAGCAGCAAGGCCAGGCTAAACCTGCCGGGGTCCGGTATGCCGGTTTTGTTGACTGTTCTAGGAAGGTGTTCCGAACCGAAGGCCTTCCCGGCTTCTATCGAGGCTGTGCGACAAATTTACTAAGAACAACTCCATCAGCTGTAATTACATTCACTAGCTTTGAAATGATACACAGGTTTCTGCAACGTGTTGTGCCACAGGACACGGGGTCCTCACAAGGGTTTGGTAAACCAGATGATGATCTTAGCAAGCCCCAGCCAAAAGACAGTGATATAAAATTTGAAAACAACTCAGAGTGGAGGCAATCACCGTCTGAGTCTAATAAGACAGCTTTAAACAAAGAGCAGCTATCTAGACACTTATAAGGGAGTGATGTTATTTTCTGTAGTCGCCTTTTTGGCTTTTATTTATTTATTTTTTATTTTATTTGTAATAAGTTTGGGTCACCTCTGAAAATTCTTGTGTGGCATGCAAATGCTTGATTCAACACGAATATGTAGTGTGTTGGTCCCAAAACAGGGAGGTTGAACAAGGTTGAAGGCCATTCTGAAATGAAAAATAGATGGAGTTGGATTTTTTTCTTCCACTTTTAAATCTGGTTTTGCTTTGTGCCCACTCAACTCAGTCATCTGGTATATTAAAAAAAAAAAAAAAAAAAAAAACCCTTGGCTCATTTAGAACGTCACAGAAAAAAGAAGAAAATTCATCTCATAAATTCAACTTGAAGAACTAGGAATCTTCGGAATTTAGAGGATGGCTTGTTCAACATGTAATGCTCCCTAGTATATCATTTTTGCAAATAAAAAAAAAAAAAAAACAGAGGATTCTTATTCTTCTTACCGTTACCAAGATTGGTAATAGAGGAGTAATATGTTAAAACTCTAGTTGGTGTCAGAGATGGACCTAGGAATTTTATTGACGGGTGAAAATAAAAAAATTTACATGATAAATAAAATTATTTGAAATGTGATATAGATTTATACAAAAAAATTGGAAGAAATCTATTATATAAATTAATATTACTTGACTTGACTCTTACTTTACGTATTTTCATATTGTTAAACTCATATATAATTGAATTCAAGCTAAAACTCAAAACAATTTCCTCTTCAATATGTGTAATTAAAGAATCATTAAAAGTCTTCCATTCTATTTCGACGCTTATTCTTGATTATCTTCGTAGCAGAGAAATTTTTTTCAGTAGTTTTTGTAGAAATTGGAAGAGTGATAAGTCTAATCAATCTATCAATAAGAGAGTAAATGGTGGATTTTTCAGTTCATACTAATTAGGGCCTGGAAATCAAGCCAAGCTCGTCGGGCTGTCTCTTTTAAGCCCTGGCCCTTCAAGGATCGGACTTGAAAATTAGAGGAGTTAAATGAAATAAATCTTGGGGCCTCGGGTTTAAAAGGGCCAGCCCTACAAGGCCTCAGGCTGGCCTTACAGACCCTTTTAATAGATATATTCATGATGCGAAAGAGGAAATTCATGATATTCTTACCCATAAAACAAAGCCTACTATTCAAATTGAAGCACAATTAAATGTCTTTGAAGTTAATGATAGTAGCGAAGAAAATAACAATGATAATCATTGTACTAATGTTACTTAGTGGTATGCTTCTTATGTTTGTGTGAGTTATTTATGGATAATAGTTTGTTTTTATTATGAAATAGTGAATTTAATTATTTGTTAGATAATTCGTATTGTTTGGATATTAATATTGACAACATTTATTTGATAAATTAGAACTTTAATTGTTGTAATTTACTAATTATTTCTTTAAAAAATGAAGGAAAAATAGTTAAAATTTGGAATAGTAATTTTCGAACCATGTAGAGCCAGCTTTGACCCTGGTGCTCTCAGGCTGAGCTTTAAAAAATATATGTTTTTCTTACTCCAGGCCCTGTAGGGCCATCCTGTTAGGCCCTAGCACTTCAAGGGCCGGCCCTGTAGAGCTGGACCAGCCCTAATTCCCAGCTCTAATGCTAATACTTGACATAATTCAAATATAATTGATAAATTAATGAAATCTGGATGCTTAAAAATGTCAAGCTCAAAATGTTGTAACTCTATTTCTAAATGCAATTTTTTCGGTTCTGTGAATTCTCTAGAATAAAATTTATGAACAAGTTTGCAAATATCATTACTGCTAAATGACTTATAACTGTTTCTTAGATCTAAAACCATGCTTAAAGCAAGTGAGAGAGGAAGAAGTGTATAATAAAATCATGTAAGCTGTTGAAAAAGTAGTATCATTAGAAAAATGAAATCATGTATAATAAATTTCATGAAGAAAATTTAATGAAAAGAAGTGATTTTAAGTAACCTATTAATTCTGAAAATTTTTCATGAGTTGTTGAAACAAATGTGGATGAGCTGCGAGAGAGGGGAAGAAGGGACAAAGGCCTTTCTAAAAAAGAACAAAACAACTGAGGTTGGAGATATATTACAGGTTGTGAGCCCATCTCTTTATTTTAAAATAAATATATATATGAAAGCAAAAGAATGTTGAGATGTGATAAGTAATGTTTATATTTCAGTTAATATATATATATATATATATATATATATATATATATATATATATATATATATATATCACTCTGGTCCTATTTATAAGTCCTTTTTAACTAAATCAAACATATCAAGGAAAGATAGTTTGCTCAATGATTATGAGGTAAATTTTCAATTTTACCCTCATTTATGAATGGGTATCTTTCAACTTTTTCTTCTCTTTCTATTTTCATTAGTACACTTAATGTGGACAAAATTGTCACAATCTTATTTATTACTTGAAAGATGACTTATAAATAAGACTAGAGTGGTGTGTGTGTGTGTGTGTGTGAAAACAAACGGAATGGTTGGACGATTGGGACAAAGTGACTGATGTTTATATATATATTTTTAAGGGGGGAAAATTAAGGGGGGCGGGGTGTAACATCCCACCTTAAAAACAGCGGAATTTTTTTTCTAAAATGTTGATCAGAGTAGAGCAATTTCACAAAACGAGTAACTGAATCTTAATATTACATAACCACAGTGTAAGTGTACTTATACAGTCATCTACTATCCAAAAGGAAACAGCACCTAACTAGGCATATAAAACTAAAGTCATAAAATTCCTTCTGCCATCCTACGCCAGTCGCTCGCCCCTATCTTCAACCCCTTGGTTCGCCCGAACCTGAAGCTACAGCTGAGATCCAATTACCATTTGGATCTCAGGTAATGGTTAACTTTATACTCAAATAAACAGTATATGGACAACAGTTATTCATAAACTCATAACAGCAGTAAATCACTACATAAGCACACAGCAGATGCATGATCACAACATTGACAGAACATAAGCACAAAGCAGTATGTAAAGTCCCACAATATGTCTGCACATAACCAATGCCACGACGCCTTATCGTGTCCTCGGCGCTAGGAAAACCCAACGGCATTATCAAGACTATAACTCGTATAAAGCTGTATGTATAACTGACAACTCTAGACAGAGCCTCAGTATATAAACATGTCTATCACATATATGTTTATGAGCAGCATAAGTGTTAAGGTTACAATACGCGTCCGTACCTCCGTTGACGGTTTCTGGCACTTTCGTCAAATTACGGCACGTTTGACAACAGCACGACAGCGGTGACAGCGGTTCGTGATTTCGGATACCCTAGAAGGATAATATCACTGATATGAACATTTGGAATCATAATAGGCATTTTAGGTACAAATTACTATTTTGCCCCTAGTTTGATCACTTAGTGGAATTTTGCCAGAGCTTCGCTATTTTGATTTTAAACTCTCAAATTTTGCTATAACCTTTCCTCTAACATATTCATAAGATAAAAATCATATTTATTTCTAAAACATGATATCTAAACTAACTTAAAAAAAAATAGACTACTCTAGTAATTCTATTATAACTACCGAAAGAACTACTTAAGCTAAAGACTAAGGACTGGAGAACTTACTTAGAGCTTTGCTACAAATTTCTCTGGACTCCTCCTTCTTCCTTCCTCTCCCAAGTTTCGAAATTCTCAAGAGAATTTGGTGTGAGAATTGTGAAAGGATGAAGGGGTATTTATAGGAAAAGGGAGTGGCAATTTCGTAATTTCGCTGAACTTTGTCTGGTTGAATTCTGACCGTCGAATCGCACTTTTTTGAAGTGGCTTGATCTTGGCCCTACACCTACTTGGCCGACCTCCCCCCCCCCAACAAGGAGACAAAATTGATGACATCATCATGCTTGTGTCATCTTGCTTTATCAGATAAAATTCCTGGTTCGGTGTTCTGATCACGAAATTTTTGTAAAATCTTAGAATTTCAGGAACAACACGCTGAAGGTCTTTTCTTCCTCTTTGAAAATACTGGGTTTTCCTAACCTTATACTCTCATTAAGGACATTTCGTTACCTGCCAAAAATCCTCGGTAATCGCTACCGGGTACAGAAATAACGTTGGCCAGCACCAACTTCAGAATAAAAATCCACTGATCAATAATATACTCTGGTTTTTCCCAACTCATCCCTGGATTCTAGTTTATGAATTATTTTCTATCGGTCCTCATTTCTATTATTTGTTCTAATTCTGCAAAGTATCTTCTTAGCCTGATCTCCAAAACACTCCGTCAGTTATAGAAATGACTTCGGAGACAGCCTACTTCGAGATAAAAATTCACTTGTTCATAATATACTTTGACCCTAGTAACCTAGTTCACGGTTTTCTAGGTAGGATTTTATTCCTATCCGTGGTCATTTATCTTGTTCACTTTTTATTAATATAATATTGTTTAATTACCACATGTCTTAAGCTTATAATATTATTATTTTTCATCATCCTTATCTCTTCTTCTCCCCCAAAAATTCGGCCACCACATATAATTATATGTATATATATATTTTTTTCATTTACCCTAATATCCTATTTATCTTGTATTTATTTTTTCCAAAATTTTTCTATTGGTCCATAAGCAATTACATGGATTTAAGTTTCTATAATTCCTTGAAAAATCCTAAGCCTTAGATTTTTGCTTCATCAAGATTACATCTTAACCCTTATTATTATTTAATTAGGCCAAAAATTTCGGCCCTTAATATTAATTATTTATATTTATTTTATTTTTCATATTTCCTAAATTTCCATAATCTTATAAAATTCCCGAAAAATTACTTAATTAATCCCTTAATAATTTCTAATAATTTTCTTAATTAAAACCAATCATTTTCTCACAACAATTTTATTGACATTAATAATTTAAGCTCCATGCAAATTATAAAAAATTATAGAGTCAATTTTAGTCTTAGAATACTTTTTAATTTTTCTTCTTTTTATTTTCAAGGGAAGTAATTTATTAAATTGTCTAAATTAAGGATAATATGTTTTCTAAATTTTTAATAATTATTCCATGCCTTTTGGAATTTTTCATAATTCTCCTCAGGATGTTTTATGGCCTTAAGATGCATTTTTCATATTTCCGACAATAAATTTCCTCTAATTTTCTTAGTGTTTCCCTTTGAACATAGACTAATCATATAACATATTGAGACCAAAAATTTCATAAATGAGCATTTTTATTATTATAGCATAATATTCCATGTAATAGTTATCCGGGTATTACATGGGGGCCACCCTTCACCCTCCCCTTGTTCCCCCTTGGTTGGTGTCATGGAGTGGCTTGAATTATAACAAACTTTTATAATGGCAACTGTATTTTGCTGAGTATGGAAGATGTGTTTTTAGTTTTTCTTAAACTTAAAATTAGAGACTCTATTCAAGGGTGGTAGACTGGTGGTGGATGATGTTATTGTTAGGAGAACTAACCGTTGACCCTAAATGTCCTGTTTAAGGGATGTTTAGAGAAGAAATCAATCAATTTTGAAATAAAAACAGAGAGACCCAGTACGTATTTGTACTTTTCTTATTTAAGCAATGAAATGTGCAATATTCCAATGCCTAATATATCACATCCATGTCACCTTTTTGTTTTTTTTTCTAAAAAAGGGTTTTCAATTGATGGAGCGTGAACAAGCAGATACCTTTGTTGCCCCTCTTGTGACCTTGAGAACAGGTTTTGAAAATACTGAAATTAATTTTAGCTGTATCGTAATTCACAAACATTTCCACTTAAGTTTCACAGCACCGTAAAATTTTTATTACTCCAAAACAGTATCGAGCCCCGGGCGCCAACCTCTCTTCAGCAATGTTCGGAGGCGAAAGCCCCTCCAAACCGGTTTGGGTGACCCGGGTCCATTGCTCCATATAACCGGACCGCCAAGTCCAACCACCGTCCCCACCGAATCCAACTCTCTCCTCGGAATCTCCTCTTTGGCTTCTTCTTTTGGCGGGGAAGACACGAAGAGTTCCTTCAAAGAGTTCCGTCGGGCCAGTTCCTTGCGTTTCTCCTTCTTCTTCTCCTCCGATGTACCAATCAGATGATTCTTCTGAATTGGCGAATTACGCCTCCGTGGTGGTGACTGGCTGCCCGTGTTTCGGTTTAATAGCATCCGCAGAGTGGTTTTCCGCCGGCGGAATTGAACCATCGGGCTTGTCCTTGGGCTTCGAGTCGGGCTCCGAGCCTTGCCACACTGCGTCGCGAAAAGCTTGAATTTCTGAAGCGTCGCCATTTCCTGGTGAGTCTCTCTCTCTCTCTATCTCTGAGTGCAAGTCTGTATATGCCTTTTCAACGTTTAAAGGCTCTTTTAAACGTACTTGTCTGAGTTTCAGTGACTTTTAATTTGAATTGAGTGATGATTGTGAAGGGAACAAAGGGAATTATGATTTCAAGTTTGGGAGGCAGAGCGTGATCTGTTTTGGAAATGGTTTCCTGTGTTCTTTTCCCTTTTCATCCCATGACACAATTGATGGATTGTCTTCTCTTTCTCTCTTTATAATTTCAAACAGAGGATAGAGATTCAATCATCAATGGTATGGCCAAAAGATATCAGAAAAGGACTTTATGGCCTTTTCTGAATGTCAGAGGGAAAAACGAAAAAAGTCTCGCAGCTCTTCGTTTTCCATCTTACTCCTTTGAATATAAAGCCAATTCATCAATAATGAGCTTTCATTGTGAAGTCAAAATAGAAAAATTGAATAAAGCATTCACTAACTGTCATGAAAAAAAAAAAAAAAAAAATCAACAGCTATTAAAAAATAAAAAATAAAAAACAACGCAGGCCGTCATCAACTTGTGTTTGTTATTGCTTATAAAAAACCAGACCCACTAACGCGGAATGTTTCAATTGTTTTTATATGATTAGCGGGCAAAATTTAACACAACAAGACATATTTTTATTGATTTTTCTGAGTTGTATGGGAAGAAAACCAGATCATAACAATTTCCATAGATATAGATGAAGACATTTGGCTCATTCCCGTAATCGTTGCCCCATGCAAAATCCATCAGATCGAAGTGTATTTTTTAATATTTAATTAGTTAATAAAATTTTAAATACAAGTGTAGCATATTTTAAGTATGACAATAAATTCCTTAAAGCTTTAATAATAATTTTGATTTACAGATATGATTTTCCCTATAAAAAACTGTCTTGCAGTGAATAGAAGTAGAGTGATAAATTGATGGCATGGCAAGGGATTGATGATCCACAGCTGCTCAGGGATATCAAGGCTTATGTCTTAAGTTGGATTGCGTTTGTTTGATCTGCAGACTTTATCTAAGGCACAGCATGATTATGAAGAACCCTCATTTTTCAGAAACAGAGCTTGTTTTGGGAATGGTTTTCTGTGTCTCTTTCCTTTTTCATCAGGACGCAATTGATGTATTTGCTCTCTTTGTTTCTTTGAATTCAATGGTCAATGGCTCAATTTCTTTCTTTCAAGGAGACTTTATGGCTTTTTCCACACGTAAGACTGGAAAACAAAAAAGACTCAGATCTTTGGTTTTCCGTGCAATTTCTTGAATATAAAACCACTCCATCAACAAGAGTTAAATTATGATCTAAAAATAGAAAAAATTAAATAGAAGTTCTCATGTTAAAATCTTTATTTTCATCTATTGTCATGAGAAAAATAAGCCTACAGTTATAAAAAGGTAAATCACTGCAGAAGTGCAGATCTTAATCAACTTTTATTGCTTATCTTTATTTACTGACTTTAGAAGTAGTTAACCTACTATGCCATTTATCAGTGACGTCTTTTGTTGAAGGCATTGACTAAGTATTTTTCAACAATATAGCCTCATTGTTGTCTGGTGAAGGAGGAGGTGGTGAATGTTTCATACCACTATGCAAAGTCCCCGTTACCCCATGATTATTCACTTCTTCTGGACAATTGAGTTCCTCCTTCCCACTCTCAATTCTTGTTAGTATCTCCAGAACCTCATACATGGAAGGTCTCAATTCCTTGTCTCCTTGTAAACACCGAAAAGCCAACTCTGCCACACAAACTATCATCCTCCTAACCTCATAACTTGACTCAAAACCAAGAGAAGGATCAACTAGCTCTTTTATTGCACTTTTCTGAATCTTCTTTATTGCTAGATTTGCCAGAATTATCTCCTCTTTCGGCCTGTTCATATCAACTGCTGGCTTAGATGATATCAGCTCAATGAGTACAACCCCAAAGCTATAGACATCACTTTTGTAAGTAAGTTCTCGGCCTTGGTTAGATTCTGGGTCAATATAGCCAGGGGTCCCTTGTGGAGTAGTGGAAACATGAGTGACACGGATGAGGGACAACCTTGAAAGTCCAAAACCTGCAACCTTAACACAGAGATTGTTGCCTAGGAGAATATTGTCGGTTTTGACATCACAGTGGATGATATTAGAAGCATGAAGATATGCCAATGCGGTTGCAGTTTCTATGGCTACTTTCATTCTTACATGCCATGGTAGTAAACCAAGGTTGGCTAGCTCACCGTGAAGATGACATGAAACTGTGCTATTTGGAACATATTCATAAACAAGGAGAAGTTCACGACTGTGGTGGGAGGTGCAGCCATAGATAGACACAAGGTTTTGATGGCGCACGCGAGCCAAGATCTCAACTTCATTTAGAAACAGTTCAAGTCGTCTATAGTTCTTGTTACTTAGACGTTTGATTACAACTTCTCGTCCATTTTGGAGTTTTCCTGGTTATTGAAGATCAAAGCATGAGTTAGACATTATATGTTTACTTGATATTATTAACCCATCACACAATTTTGAAGTAAAATAACCTAGTTATTTTTATAAAACTAGGAGGATCAAAACTGTGGTTAAGCTTCATATTTATACATTCCATACCATTACGAAAGAGAAGCTGTATATGACATGTAGTATTCTTCGTACTTTTTTAATAAAGCACTGTAAAAATTATGCTCTTTTCATACAAGTCCTTACTCTAACAGGTTCCATAGAGAAGGCTCCATAGATGGTTTTGGTATCTCTTTTATCTTTTTTAACTCCTCTCCCTTGATTCCCCTCTGTCTTCCCCAAGCACAACATGACTCCCAAGACCTCTATTTTTCAATTACAAGTTAATAATCTATGTGCTTTAAAGAAAATGCAGTGTTTGATGGCGTTACCGTAGTAGACAGAGCTAAGGCCTCCATTCCTAAGTTCTCTTGAACGGTCAAAATTATTTGTTGCTTTTTCAAGCTCCTCATAAGAGTAGAGGCGGATCCCTAAATACCTGCCTCTTTCTAGATCAGTGTCAGAGTTGGGATCAATTGCATTATTGTTTGTTGCTTGCAATTGGACACTTGAAGAATGTTGTTTGTAATGCTGTTCAAGTAGACACAAAGTTATTATTGCAAATCCTATTGCTCCAATAAATAAACCTGCAAAAGAGGAGAATCCACTTTAGATGTTTTCACTTTAAAATTATAAGGCACAGTAAGGTAATGGAAGAGAGGGAAAAAAAGCATGGAGAGAGAGGGAGGGGGGGGGACTGGAAGTTGAAGATAATGTTTTAACTTTATCATATCATGAGGATTTTTTTATAATTGGAGTTGAAAATGTGCATGTTCCAAGAGCACTGGAGTGAAGAAGATAGAAATTTGATTCTGAAAAGTGTCAAAAATATTAATTCTTCGTGGACCATTTCCTAATAGTATGAAAATAGGGATTAGTACATCTTTGACTGAATTGATATTGAAATATTTTCATGTAAATACTTTTCAGTTGTCTTTATGAATTCATTAGTTCGAGAAAAGTACATATTTTACATCACAAATTAACTTTCTCAAAGATGTGACGTGATTCCCCCACCCCCCCCCCCCCCCCCTCCCCTCTTCGTAGTAATCTAGGTGAGATTCTCTGCTACAATGTTGAAATGACGAGAATGTGAAATAATAACACTAGAGAATAAGACATTTTGAATTTGACATAGCAGTAATTTATTATAAACAGGAGTTATGAACATTACCTGCGAGGCCAAGTTTACACTTCAAGTTGAATGGCTCACTCCCAGTCTCTGCATCTAAGGTTGAGACAAGAAATCATTACCAGTGTCTCAGCGAAAGAAATGCAGATAGCTAAAATGTCCAAAATTCTAATCATCTAGCTAAGATATAAAATTTTAGTGTGACCATAGATCCGAGATTATGGTAATGATAACAGGGGAAGGTCACTTTAATTTAGAAGCCAGAAGTAAATTCTAATGGTATATATTTTGGGATGAGTATGAAATATGCATAAAGAATTTATAATATGGAAAGTATATATATAAAATTGATGTTGCTGAAATGTACCTATGTCACAGTAGAAGTTATTGTGGTTGTCAACTAGACATTGGCCTCCCTTGAGGTTGTAACACTCATCACAACCATCAAATAATTGCACTTCGATATCTATTTCACCGCATGAGAATAACGAAAAATTTGGGGTATATGTCAGGTTCTTACAAGGAAGCTGAAGACTGGAGCAACCAGTTAAAGATGTTTGTGGCTGAGCAAGAAGAGGAGGAGGAGGAGGAGGAAAGTCTAAGTCAGGACAAAAGATATTGAATTCAGGACAGATAAGATTGATGAAACCAGCAGGGGGGCTGGGGGTAACGTCGTGGTTGCATCGGAACAGGGTGGTTACATTGCGTTTGACATGAAAGGAAGCCAAAGGAGAATATAGAGGAAAATACACGTTTCTGTCAAAAACTTCACAGGTTGGACGCAGAACTTGGTCAAGAACTGTCATGAGATTCTCCTGCTGGACCAAATTTGTAAGAGGTAATGTTCTCCCATTCTCCTCCAGTTGAATTGTTTTATCTGAAGATGGGTCATCACAACCATTTATTGTTATAAAGCCACAGTGTTGGAGTTCTGGCTTGGTGAAAGGGAAGTGCAGGCTCCCAAATTGGTCACACTCAAACGATGTGGGACACTTGTCATGATGCTTCCCATTTCCATACCCAATTGAGAGAAGAACAAGGACAAAGTGAAAAAACAAGAGGAAATGAGACACATATAATGAAGACATCCTCCCGGAAGAAAACTATAGACTGGTATGAGAACCTGATTCTCTCTATTGGACTGAACTTTCTTCTCAATATATATCACATATTTTAACTGATTCATAGGCCTTGACTTTGAATATGACTGCGGAAGACTTTGACGAAATGGGGTTGAGAGAAAATGAAAGGGAAGGTAGTCCTGTGATGTGAACTTAGGAAATAAAGACTATTTGATCTGAGTAATTGCTCCGTCAAAAACGTCTCAGGATGTGAGTCACACGTATGACGTATCTTCAAGTCAATGTTCAAGGTCTCAACTTTAGTTTTTGCGAATTGCTTAAGCCGTCTAATGAACGGCCAAGAGAGTGAAAATTCTTGGGAGGTGTGGGTTTAAATCATTCGGGTTTTGTAACCCTTTTACTTGTGGACTAACATGGCTCAGGTCAGGTGTGACGCAGGTCAACAATGGAGCGTTCTGGCCGAGACAAAACAGGTCCAAATTCCTTTTCATATAGTAAATGTCCATGCTTAGTTGTGTCTTGTTTTAATACGTTTCTTCAAGATTTATGCAATAGAAATGAAAAGGGTGAGTTGAAGGGGTGAATCTAAAAGGAGGGCCTTTAACTGTACTAGAAATAAACACCAAACACATATAGAGACAGATTCCCTTTTTATTTTAAAATTTAATAATGATGAATTTCTAAACACAATCATCTCAAATCGCCAATAAACTGGTTATCTAATGCAAGTTTGTATTTTAATTATTGTATGGGCACGATTTTCTTCAATATGTTTCCTTGTCTTGAACCGTTTGATACGAAACTTGAATTGAAAAATGAATGGGGGAAAAATGGAAGACTTGGTCAAAGACGCTTGAGAGAAACATTATGAGGTGGAGAAGCCTTGTGATGCACTCATGTCTGGCTCAGTGGCTTCTTCCTCATTGTTCTAGCACAAGGGTTTAATTATTTTTCATCTTCAGTTCAAACCTCACCTTCGTTCACTTTCAAATCTTTGAATCCAATAGTTATCTGAAGAAAATTAAAAATGGATTCTTTACACCAAAATCCAATTTACTAAAATATTTTCTTACAAGTTTAAACATAAATAAGAACGTCTAAAATAATATGTTAATAATTTTGATTGTGATCATTGGATCATATTTTCCTTCTCAAAATCTGTCTTGCAGTACAAAAATATAAGTAGAGTGACGGTTATGGTGCTTAAAAGTTTTATAATTAACTTTTATAATAACAGTTGGTTCAAGCTGTATAAAATGCTCATATTTCCTGAAATCTGTCTAGAGTATTGTGATTTTCTAACAAATAGAAGTAGATTAATAAACATAACTTGTAATTAATTATTTTTGTCGGTAAAAAAAAGTTTTTTATTAACTTCAAGTAACAGCAATTGACACAAGTGGCTTGATTTATGTTTATTCTCTCTTTTTGATATGGCTATCTGTATGAGTCATCTATATTCGAACATTATTGAGTTCAATTGAGGTGGTTTTCTTAAATACTTCATCCGAACCTAAATATAAGACATAATTATTTTCTTGGAGAGATTAAAGAAGTTAATTAAATTACTTTAGAGTGTTTTTATTTTTATATTTTTTCCAAATCAATTAGTTTGACTAATAAACTAATATATAATTTAACCATACACAACATATGATATGATTGAGTAACTTATTTTAGTTTTCTCAATGTCTCCAAAAAAAAAGTCAACTATGTCTTATATTTAGAATTAGAGGAGGAAGTATGTTTTTTGCATTCATATAGATTTGAACTACAGACCACATGTTTAGGCGTTTGTTTTCTTTATGGTGTGAAAAAATCTATTGAGAAGAGCTTTAAATTCGTGTATTTCCATGCACTCAATTGGAAGTTTGGAATTAGTTATACTAGTCTATGTATAATATAAAACTTTTAACAAATTGCATTATTCATCATACAACTCATTTCTCACGCGCTTATGTATATAATACACAAGACTCAAACTAGTCTTACAAAGTAAATCTACTTTAAAATGCATGTTTGGTTTACATCTGCCCATCAGTATGATTTGGTGTATGGTCATTAACTAACTAAGCACGGACATTAGAAGTAGTTGACTCTCTCTTTCATTAGGTGTGACGAGTTTTGGTGGCCGGCTCCGGAGTCGGTGACTCTGTAACTTTCAACAATATAGCTTCATTGGAATCTGGTGAAGGAGGCGATATTGGGCCACTGTATGGGATCCCATTCACCCCATTAATATCCACTTCCTCTATGCAGTTTTGTTCCTCCTTTCCACTCTCAATTCTTTTTAGAATCTCCAAAACCTCATCCATAGAAGGTCTCAAATCCTTGTCCCTCTTCAAACACTGAAAAGCCAACTCTGCAACTGAAACTATCATCCTCCTAACCTCATTATCTGTCTCAAACCCTAGACAAGGATCAACTAGCTCCCCTAAAGCACTTTTCTGAATCTTATTGATAGCCAGATTCGCCAAGTTTATCTCATATTTATTCCTTCTGATATCCACTGGAGGCAAGGATGATATCAACTCAATAAGCACAACCCCAAAACTATACACATCGCTTTTGCTAGTAAGCTGGTAACACTGGTAATATTCTGGGTCAACATAACCTGGTGTTCCTTGGGGAGCAGTAGAAACATGGGAGACATCATTGGGAAACAACCTCGAAAGCCCGAAATCGGCAACCTTAACACAGAAGTTGGTGTCTAGGAGGATGTTGTTGGTTTTGACGTCTCGATGAATGGTGTCGGAAGCATGAAGATAAGCTAATGCGGATGCAGTTTCTATGGCTATTTTGATTCTGATAGGCCATGGAAGTAAGCAAGGATAGGCTAGCTCGACGTCCAGGTGACATGAAAGGGTTCCATTTGGGATGTATTCGTAGACAAGGAGAAGTTCCCTGCTATGGCGGGAAGTGCAGCCATAGAGAGAGACAAGGTTTCTATGGCGCAAGCGAGTCAGGATGTTTACTTCATTCATGAACTGTTCTATTCCTCTGTAGTTATGATCATATAGTCTCTTCACTGCAACTTCTCGTCCATCTCCGAGATTGCCTGGTGGTTATTGAATATCAAAGTGTAAGTTATATTTATTGTTTAATTCTCTTGATATTATTCATTCATAAATAAATATGAACGAGGAAACACAAGTTCGTTGGAACATTTAAAAGAATAAGAAAACAACAGCCAAATTATTTTCGAAAAATTAAACTGCAAGTCACTATAACTTCCCTTGATTTTTAATTACTTCTCTATTATTTTTTCCTTTTTATTATATCTTTATAGTTTCAAGACTATAGGACTATAGGGATCTGACTAATGATCTAGTGAAACTATAAGAACCTAATAAAAAAACTATATGCATGGACCTCATTACAAATCAAAGTGAAGCTCTGAGAACATCATAAAACAGGGAAACAACTACAGGAACTTGGATTAAAATCAGGAGACATATATTAATTTTCGCAATTATTTTTAATAAAGCTAGATGAATTGTGAGCCTAAGTACATTATATTTGTACATTCCATATATAATGACAGGTAGTTTTAGATATCTTTTTCTCCTTCTGTAAGCCCCCTACACCCACCCCCCCCCCCCCCCCCCCCAAAAAAAAAACCCTCGGTTTTTTCTATGTTTGACTAAATTAAAAGCATATACAGTGTGTGAGAGGATTATAATTACCATAATAAACAGTGCCAAAGCCTCCACTTCCAAGTTCTCTTGAATGATCAAAATTATTTGTTGCCTTTTCAAGCTCCTCGTAAGAGAAGACGGGGATCCCAAAGTAAGCCATGCCACTTTCAAGATCAGTGTTAGAGCTACGAACAATTCCGCCATTGTTTGCTGATTGCAACTGGGCATTTGAAGATGCATATTTGAGTTTGTTATGTTGCTTTCGTTGCCGCCAAATTATGATCAGACAGCCTATAACTACAATCATTAAACCTGCACAATACGAGATCCCGACTTTATCTGTGAACACTTCTAAATTATAATCTTTTGTACCTGATGAAATGCTTTGTAAGTTGTAATTTCAAGGCATCTTTAAAGAGCTTTAAAAAGATCATAATTATAACATTACCTCCAAGCCCAAGTCCAAACCCCAACTTCAGCAACCTGTTGTCTTTCTCTGCCGCTCGATCTAAGAGAATAAACCATGTGTTAAAAGGCACTCGAGCAATATAATTATACAAAGTTCCGGCATCAAATTTGTCAAGGCTTTGAGAAGAAAGCTACAATATAATGTCCAAAGTTCTAATTACCAAAGCTAAGATATAAAATGTTCACCATGGCCATAGGAGGAAAATCACTTCAATTCTTCACACACGAGTAGCGGGTCACATGAATGAATGAAAAAAGACAAAGAATTCATCACACACACACATATGGAAAGCTCATATAAATGACATAGTAGAGTGTGCATATAAACCAATGTTCAATTGGTCTAGTGGGATGAGGCGCTAGGTCAGTTAAAAACATCCTGGGTTGTGACTGGAGCTGCTGATTGGTTTGGAAGAGTACTGAATCTGGATTAGTAGCAGCCTGTTGAGTTCCCCATGACACAAGGGCTGGCTTGAGATACTGGATGCGCATGAAAAAAGAAAAAAAGAGTGTGCATATATAAATATACCTTTGTCGCAGTAGAAGTTGTTGTGGTCGTCAACTAGACATTGGCCTCCCTTGTCGTTGCAATCGTGACAGTCAACTGATGACTTTACTTCAATATCTATTTTACCACACGAGAACCCAGGATCTACAGTATGGGTCATGTCTTTACAAGGAAGCTGAAGAGTCGAACAACGTGAGAGAGAGGTTTGTGACATGTCAGGAGGATGAGGATGACTGTGTAACTGGTCAAAATAGTCATGATAGTCAGGACAGGAATCGGGGGCCATCGTGGGGGGCTCCTGGGTGCATGGGAAGAGGATTAAATTGGGTTTGATTTCAAAAGGAAGCAGAGGAGGAGGATTCGGAGTATTAAGAGGAGCTATATTATGGTTATTCTGGAAAACTTCACAGGTTGTAAATTTCAAATGCTCATCATGATATTTGAAAAAAACTGTGATGTTCTTATTATCCTGCTGCTGAAGAACCTTTTTAAGCAGCAATGGTTCTCCATTTTTCTCCAGTTGAATCGTTTTATCTGAAGATGGACTCTTGTCACAACCACGTACAGCGAAGAAGCCACAATGTGGCAATTCAGGCTTGGTGAAAGGGAAGGAGAGCCCCCCAAGATATCCACAATCAAAAGATTTAGGACACATGTCATGAGGCTTCCCATTTCCATACCCAGCTGAGAGAAGAGCAATTACAAAATGAAAAAACAAGAGGAAACGAAACACATAATAAACTGAAGCCATTAATCCCAGGCCAAGAAAAAAATAGCCACGTGAATTCCTGAGTTTGTAAATGATGATTAATTGAACCGTGTTTCCATTATATTGCCTACTCACACTGCCTCATACACAGTTGACTTGGAATATGACTCCCCAAGACTTTGACGATCGAATAGTGCCTGCGAGAAAATAAAAACTAAGGGCTGTTTGGCTATGCGACACGTACCATGCATCTTGTAAGTATATGAACCATTTTCCACGCCTTAAAAGCTTTTTACGCGCATTTGTTAATTAGGTCAATGCTCCAGGTCTTTGATTTTGTTTTCTAGGTTCGTGAATTGGTCAACATTCCAATGACCCCACAAAGAGAGTGAAACTTCTTTGTGGTCACCATCTCAACAGGAAATTTCCTCTCATTCGTGGACTAAAAAAGGCCCAAGTGTGACCCGGTTTAAGAATAATCGAGTTGGCCCTTCCATAAACTAGTAATTGATTTCTAAAGCTCAGCCCATCATGCTAATTGATATTCCATTTTAGCCTGGAACAATCCTTTTATTTTCCTAACAATGAAAACTGAAAGAAGTGTAGGTGAGTTGTGCCACGGGCCGGGCTTATCAAAGACAAGACGTGCCTCTGGGTTAAAAACACTTATAAAGATATTTACAAATCATCCATTAAAATGGTTAAAAACACTTTCAATTACAACTTTATGGTATAAATCAACTCCTTACCAACTGACATTTATTATTTATACAATCCTTTCTTATTTTACCATGTCTTTTCTAAGAATTGAAAATAAATTCATATCTAATAAATGTAACATATAATACATTTGAAATATATTTTATCATACATATTTGCTTCTCAACCTTTATTACTGCTATCATGTAAGTTTGACTATAAGTGATTATTAATTAGGCACTCACATGAACTATAGCTGACTCATTATTGTGAGTCACAAGTTTAGATGAAGGAAAAGATTTTGTATGTCTCGTCAATCCAAATTCATCACAATCTAGTAAAGATGGTGATGGAGAATGAGCAGCCTCATTTTGTGGAATCTCAATAGCATCATGGACATCCACTTCCTCAATCTCCTCATTCCCACTTTCAATTCTCTTCAGAGACTTCAAAACCTCATACATGGAAGGTCTCAAGTCCTTGTCCCTTTGTAAACACTGAAAACCCAACTCTGCCACCGAAATTATCATCCTCCTCACCTCACTATCTGTCTCAAACCCTAGACACGGATCCACCAGCTCCCCAAAAGCACTCTTTTGAATCTTCTTCAACGCTAGATTCGCCAAGTTTATCTCATCTTTATTCCTTGTAATATCAACAGGAAGCAAAGATGATATAAGTTCAATAAGCACAACCCCAAAACTATACACATCGCTTTTGCTAGTAAGCAGGTAACACTGGTAATATTCTGGGTCCACATAGCCTGGTGTTCCTTGTGGAGCAGTGGAAACATGTGTAACATCATTGGGAAACAACCTTGAAAGCCCAAAATCTGCAACCTTAACACAAAAGTTGTTCTCTAAAAGGATGTTGTTGGTTTTCACGTCACGGTGGATAATGTCTGAAGCATGGAGGTAAGACAAAGCAGTGGCAGTTTCTATGGCTATTTTGAATTTCACCATAGTAAACGGAGCCAAAGCCTCCATTTCCCAATTCATTTGAACGATCAAAGTTATTGTTGCTTTCTTAAGCTCCTCGTAAGAGAAGAGGGGTACCCTCAAGTAGATACTGCCACTTTCTGGGTCTGCTTTGCAGCACGGATCAATTGCATAATTGCTTGCTAATTGCAGTTGGACTTCTGAAGATGGATGCTTTTGTTTGTAATACTTTTGAAGGCGCTTCCAAATTATCATAATGCACAAAACTCGAGCAAATAGACCTGCAAAGTTTGTTTAAGATAACCTTGGAACTTCAACAGCTGTTTAGTTGTTAAGTTGATGATCTAACTTCTTACATGAGAAACTCTAATACAATAGCAGAACAATATATGAGAACCAGAAAATAACTAACAAAAAGGTCATCAAGGTGGAAATATTTTAATGGTAGGAACTGTTCTCAGGATTGCTGAAAGAGAAATGGAATGGGAGCGATAGACTGAAATGGGAGTGGAGAACAAATGAAATTTTCTGAAATATTGATAGATGGGAAAAAGAGTGAATTCTTAAAAACAAAATTTGAAAGAGGACCAGGTATAACATTAGAGAATGAATATAAGAAGATTATGTAAATTACCTATCCCAAGTCCCAGTGCCATCTTCCAAAACTTACTTGGTCCAGTTGGATCTGCATGAAATCAAAAAAGGAACAAATTGAAGTTATGAACACAAACAGTCACAAAGTACAAGAACAAATTAGCGTAGAGCCAAAGCTTTAAGATGTTTTTATTGGAAGTTAGGTGGGGAAGGGAACAGGAGGAGCTCAAGGAATTAGAATATCAAAGATATAAGATATAATGAAGTTAGCAAGAATAAATGTCAGCGTTGGGAAATTGATACAACCATGTGAAGGACAAAATTAGTGAAGTCACATGATGTGTCAAAAAGCTTCAAGAATCCTTCAATGGGGAAAGAAAGTGTACAAGGGTTATTCTTGGATATACATACCTTTGTCTCAGTAAAACTTATTGTTGTTGTCAAGTTTACACTGGCCTCCATGGTGGTTGTAACACTTATCACAGTCGTGAGATAATCGTACCTCAAGCATCATTTAAGCAGATAAGAAGGATTGAAGGTCTGAGGTATTAGGCAGGTCTTTCTTGGGAAGAACGAAAGATGAACATGCTGGACAGAATTAAGAAGATTAGCGTCTCCACTGTAATGATAGATGTAAAAACCATCACAGTTATGTTTCATAAAACCAGTTTGGTGTTTGACATTGAAATGGTGGGGGCATTTAAAGAGTGTTATGTTGAATTTGTCTTCCTTGTTTTAATGTACTATAACAAGAGGGGGATCCAAAATAATGTTCCTCCCTTGGTCAGGTTTATCTCATCATCCTTTTCTCATTATCCTTTATAATCTCTAAATCATATCCATACAATTAATTTTAAAGGGTACAATACTTTTCTCTCTCATTCTCAATCAACGGCTCAGATGAACTATGAGGGATAATGAGAAGCAAAGATAATGAGAAGATCTCATTTCCCTCCCCTTTGAGAGCTTTTCCTCTCCTCTGTGAGTGATGAAGAGGTTCCTTGTGAGCCACTCTGACCGGTGTCCGCCTGATCGTAGGCTGTCTCCTTTCCCTCTTCTATTGGCTCAATTCTCAGTTTTCCTGGTGCTAAGGATAGGGGTGTGGGGGGTGTCTTTTAGAGTTCTATGACAACATGGAGATAGGACAAGGTAGTGGATTTAAGAAATCGAAACAACTAATCTTAGATTTCGATCGAAGATGTCTGAAACAAGGTGGGACATTAGTAGGGAAGATTGTTATACCCAACAAAATCCGAATGTGCCTACAGTTGTAACTATGATAAAGAAAGGGTGGCAACTGGATGAGGATTTGGAAGTGCACGATCTTGACCAGAGCCAACGTATTTTTCTGTTTCCTTTTAACAAAGAAGATTATGCCTGGATTCTCAAATAGAGACCTTGGTCAATACAGGGCCATTTATTAAATCTCCAAATCTGGGAGGACTCTATATGGTTCTTAAAGATATTAACTTAAGATTTGATCCTTTCTGGTACAGTTTCATGGCCTACCTCTGGAGTCATTCACGGAATCAAATGCTAAACTTCTTGTTGACTCACTGGGAGAGACGATGATGTTTGAGAAGCCAATGGTGGAAGGTAGAATGGTGAGGAGCTGTATGAGAGTCAGGTCTCTTTTTTGTCTGGCTAACACTTTAGCTACTATATTTCGGAAAATGACACTCTTGTGTGCTTCACATTAATTAGTCACCTCCACAAGATAAGTGGGGACTAAAATTAATGGAGTAACTTTATTGCAATGAGTGTTGACTAGGAAATAATTAAAAGGCAAAAGACTTGGTAAACGTGTTAGGGGGCCAGACTTTTGAACATTACGGATAGCCAAAATTAAATTTTGTTTGATGAATTAGCAAGTTTTGCTGCATGCTGCAAAAATAGCCTCGTAGTTATTGTATGGAATGCTTATCAATTATGGGATTCATGAAACAAAGAATATGTAACCATGCAAGGTTGTTTCTTTTTGTGCAACAATAGCTGCATGTGCATGTAAGAAAATTATAACTAATCAACGCGGGCAAAAATAGCCTCGTAGTTATTGTATGGAATGCTTATCAATTATGGGATTCATGAAACAAAGAATATGTAACCATGCAAGGTTGTTTCTTTTTGTGCAACAATAGCTGCATGTGCATGTAAGAAAATTATAACTAATCAACGCGGGCAAAACTTTGGCTTATACCTAGCTATCTGTACCCCGAAATCAATATTTGCTTGTGAAAATCTTTGGCATGTTCCAAAGTTTCCTAGAGATCGATCTATCCTTAGTGTCTCCAAGTTTCTTCCTCGTCCATGTTAATAGGTATTTTGAGTTTCATCTTATAATCTCCAGTTAAAACTCATAAGGGAGGTTCTCTTGATAGACACGATCAGTCGATCAGATCGGATGTGGACTGTATTCTTTTGGTCTTGTACATTTTACAATTCAAACAAAAGCCACCGCCAACTTCTATTTCTGTCAAGAATCAATATAATGTCTAACTTCATATAATTGGCTTCATGCTGAAAACGACAAAAAATTATGATATTGGTTAGATAAAAAATACTGAGAACTTCACGTTTGTTTTGTTGTGAATTATATCATAGTACTCTCGTCAAATTACGGTTTCGGTACATAATATGATATTCTCAGATCAGCTTGCAAGTCGGTAAGCTATATAAGCCACACTCGTTGCATCAAAAGTGGGATTCAATCAAAGAACTTCCCATAATTATTAAGAAAATAAAGTTAAAATCTTTAGTAGCGTTGTGCTTGGGGAAGATATATATTGTTATTGAATTATTATGTTCAAATGTTTCTTAAATCACACGGAGATTCAACTTTAACCAGAATTGCTCAAAATTGGTGTCTGTTTCATTCTGTTTGTTTGTCTCTAGTACGTACACAAGTAAATAAGAATGTAGAAATGATATAAAAAAAAAAAAAAATTATGTCTAGAAAAAAATGATAAAAAGTAGAAATATTGGCAAAAGATGAACGCAACAAAACACTGAAAAGCTTTGGTTAATGAAGCTAAGTCTGAGACTGCTGTGTGGACTTGGAAATTAAATAGGATGCAAGGATTGGGCAAACATGCTCAAACATCTCCTTTTGTCTGTTTCTTATTCATCAGGCAAGATTGACAGAATTTTTACAATAAAAATCGATGTCACCACAATACAAGTCTAAAAGCATTTCCATGTTCCCGTTGCGTCTATACATGCCAAACTTCAGTGTGTTAGCAGAGACCTTATCAGAAAATAACAGGCAAGCAAAAATCAACAACAAAAACGTATGGACCTTTTAGTATCATGCCTTAACAATGAAAACACCTCATAGAATAAAAAAGGAATCAGAGAGTTGAGGAAGAGGAAGGGCGTGATGATCTTGAAGGAGATGACAAGTAAGGCTTTGGCGGAACTTGCAAGGATTCAGCTCTGCCTTCAAGCATCTCCACCACTTTACTCATCATTGGACGCTCTGAGCGTTTGGTTTGTATACACCATAAGCTTGTTATCACCATCTGGCTTATCCTCTCTTTGTCACCTTCATTCCTAATGCTCCTCAGTGCAAGCTCTTCATCTAATTCTAGACGCTTGTATATCCAATGAGGAAAATATATTTCACTGCTATTATCAACATTCACATTCAAATTCCTTCTTCCTCCAACCATTTCCAAAGCCATCATCCCAAAACTATAAACATCCGACTTCTAAGAGACTTCACCAAAACTTCTAGAAATTACTTCAGGAGCAATATATCCTATCGTTCCTCTAGCACACGTCATGGACACAACACTCTCATTTCTCAAGCATATTTTAGCCAATCCAAAATCTGAAATCTTTGGGCAAAAGTTCTCATCCAACAGAATGTTGTGAGGTTTTATGTCAAAATGCAATATTCGAGTGTTACAACCTCTGTGCAAGTACTTTAATCCTCGTGCAACACCCACTGCAATTTGGTGCAATTTTTCACAACTCAATTGGAGATTTCCCTCAAGGAGGTCTGCTTCATTTCCAAAGATGAACTTTTCTAGCGATCCATTAGCCATAAACTCATAAACAAGTGCCTCTTTGACCCTTCAAAACAAAATCCTAAAAGTGTGACAATGTTAACATGCGAAGTCTTGCTTATGCTTGCTACCTCATTCATGAATTCCTCGCCGTTACCTTTTGTTTCCTTCAAAATCTTCACAGCAACTGGACATTTGTCATGCAACTTCCCTTTGAACACACTGCCATAGCCTCCTTGCCCTAATTTTTCTTCGAAACAATTTGTCATTTTCTTTACCTCCGAGTAACTATATTTTTTTGTGGCAAGTGACCCGTGGGTCTTTAGAATGCCCTCAAAATCATGTCGAGCTTTAAATTTGTTTTTCCATAATGACGTCCTTCTAAACCAGCAGATTATAAGAATAAAAACTCCGACCATTACTGCGGTAGAAAATGTGATCAATGAGATTATAGGTGAAGTAATGCAAAATTTTGGGGTATTAATAATAATGAGTATCATAAATTGATTAGATACCCTATTGTTTCTGTACAACTATTCTGTCATATACTAAATTTTGAGCCTATATATTTAAGAATTGGCTTGAAATAAATAAGTTACTAAATACAATTAAGCAAGAAGTCCTACAAATGCCCTGAAATAATAGAATGATTGTAAAATCTAGATCTCTCGAACAAAAGACAAATGAGTAATTAAAGGTTAGTCGAATGCCAAATAAAGTAGTAGAATCTCCAAGGTAACATTGTCTATTGTTCCAGGTTTGGGTAAAAGCGTAATTTATGAAAATTACGGCACAAAAGACTAATTTTGCAAGTTATACCCAAAATTTCAAGAAGAATCCTGGGATACACAAGAAGTTAGAGAATAACTTCCATGACTACATTTGGGGTTTAATTGAAGTATAAATGAGAAAATGAACTCAAAAAGGAATTTTAAAAAATTATTAGAATTTTTGTTAATTAAAGGATAATTAGCCAATTTTTATTCTGAAAAATATCATGAGGCCTCAAATAATTGAGAAAAAATAGGGGGAATTTTTTAATATTAGTATGAGTTTATAAAAATGGTTTCATGCCCTAAAAATTGAAATTATATCATAAAGAATATTTTATAGGCATTTTATCCAAGAATAAATCAATTTCTTGGGAATTATGGGGAAAATCCTTAAGGACTAAATTTTATTTTGAGAAAAATTATGGAATGACTCCCTAATAAATTTAATTTTTTTATGATATCACTTTTAGTCCTATGATTAATAAATTTTCAAGAGAATATTTGTAAATGATTAATTACATACACGTCATGAAATTGTCATAAATGCCCATCATAAGTTCAACATTCAGTTGGACCAATTGAGGGCCCAAGAATGAGAGTGAGTGGCGTAGGTGGACGTATGATTATGAGGGGAAACTGTTAAATTAATTGGCCCATTTTCAAGAAGCAGAATGTGTGTCTTATAAAAATAAATAAAATAAAATGCAAAATGAGTTGTTAGCAACAATGGATGTCAAACGTTAGTAAATTAGATTAATGGAAGGATTATAACCATCTAACCTCCTCTTGTGCTAATAATTTGTCTGGAACAAGAAAGAAGCAAAGAGACAAGGTTTAAAATCTCTAAATCATATCGTCCAATCAATTTAAAAAGTTGCAATACTATTTTAATTTTTTATCATCTTCTCAATCAACGATATAGATGGACTTATAAGGGATAATGAGAAAAAAAAATCATGAGAGGATATGCTTGCTTCCGAAAATTTGAGGGGGAGAGAGAGAGGAAAGAAGAGACAATAAGGAGGTAAGGAAAATAGGTATGATTTTGTTGCAAATTCATCATCTCCTCCAGTTTCTTTGCTCAAGACTACCTATGGTTCCTAAAACCTCTCTTTATTTCATATTTAGCAAGAGGGGAAAATGAAGTTAGGATTTCAAGAGAATAAGTTACAAAGAATCAAACAAGAGGTGGTGCAAAGGTAAGTATTGATTGTTTATGTATTGATATTGCTTTGATGGTGTGGATGATGTTGATGATAATAGATTGTGTTGTTTTTGACTTTGTGAGATTTTGGGAAGTAAGATAAACTAGGGGAGGTGCTGTCAAATTTTAAGAGTAAATCAGAATTAAAAAAGTTATTAGACATATATGGAAATATGGTAGTTTATGGATTGGAATGTTGGAAATCATCTTTCCTTTCCCAATTGATAGCCACTGCACGTACAGCAGTTTAACAGAGCTGGAATGATATATTTTGTTATGCTTTCAATGAGTCCCAAATGAAAAATTGTACAAGGTACATATGGTAAAGTAAGTTTGAAAGCCTTAGACATCAAAGTGAAAATGTTGCCCCTTTAAGTATCACATTTCGGTTTTCGCCTAGATGAAAGGGAAGGACGTTTCTTTTGATCCAATAGAGCTCCAGACTGATTTCCTCATGAAAAATTGTGTGGTAAAATGATGACCCAAGAATTTTTATGTCCAGGGCAAAAAAGGGAAAGAATTAAGATAAAGAAGGAATTAAATGGAGTTTAAACTCTCAAGAGTTAGCAATATGTTTAATGGCTCTAATAGTTCTAATAAATACTTCATGACATATATTTAGAGCCAATGGATGTCACGGAAAAGGAATTGGAGGCTCAGTCAAGGTGGATCAAGTAATGGAAGCAAAGAAAATAAAGAGGATTTATTAGTAAAGCTAAAAGGTAGTGAATTTATCCTCGTTGTGTGTTTGATATTTATGCCAGTGTGATGATATATTTAATTGTTTAGCTTGATTACGTGAAGCATGAATTAATTTTTTATGCTCTATTTATAATTTTTCCATGCCCATTTGTGTTGTGTGAAACCTTGAGCATGGAGGCATGTCATTATGGTAGGTATAAATTTATATACTGCAAAAATGTCAGATTGTTTGCTGATAGCAACTGGACATTTGAAGATGCATATTTGAGTTTGTTATGTTGCTTCCGTTGCCGCCAGGTTATGATTAGACAGCCTATAACTACAATCATTAAACCCGCACAATACGAGATCCCCACTTTATCTGTGAACACTTCTAAATTATAATCTATTGTACCTAATGAAATGGTTTGTAAGTTGTAACTTCAAGGCATCTTTAAAGAGCTTTTAAAATATCATAATTAATTATAACATTACCTCCAAGCCCAAGTCCAAACCCCAACTTCAGCAACCTGTTGTCTTTCTCTGCCGCTCGATCTAAGAGAATAAACCATGTGTTAAAAGGCACTCGAGCAATATAATTATACAAAGTGCCGGCATCAAATTTGTCAAGGCTTTAGAGAAGAAAGCTACAATGTTCACAGTTCTAATTACCAAAGCTAAGATAAAAAAATGTTCACCATGGCCATATGAGGGAAATCACTTGAATTCTTACACACAAGAGTAGCAAGTCACATAAATGAATGAAAAAAGACAAAGAATTCATCACACACACACACATATGGAAAGCACATATAAAAGGCATAGTAGAGTGTGCATATAAAAAAATGTACAATTGGTCTAAGTGGGATGGGGTACTAGGTCCGTTAAAAACATTTAGATTCCTGAGTTGTGAATGGAGCTGCTGGTTTGGGATGGCCCCCTGTCCATTATGGGCCTTTGCTTACCTGAATCCAAATTAGTCTCAGCCCATTGAGTTCCCCGTGACACAAGGGCTGGCCTACGATACTGGATACGCATAAAGAAAGAAAAAAAGAGTGTGCATATATAAATATACCTATGTCGCAGTAGAAGTTATTGTGGTCGTCAACTAGACATTGACCTCCTTTGTCGTTGCAAACGTCACAGTCAAGTAATGACTCTACTTCAATATCTATTTTACCACACGAGAACCCAAGATCTTCAGTGGATGTCATGTCTTTACAAGGAAGCTGAAGAGTCGAACAATGTGAGAGAGAGCTTTGTGCCTTGTCAGGAGGATGAGGATGACTGTGTTGGCCACGATAGTCATGATAGTCAGGACAGGAATCGGGGGCCATCATGGGGGACTAGTGGGTGCATGTGAAGAGGATTAAATTGGGTTTGATTTGAAAAGGAGGCAAAGGAGGAGAATTCGGAGGATTAAGAGGAGCTATATTAAGGTTATTGTCGAAAACTTCACAGGTTGTAGATTTCAGATGCTCATCAGGATCTTTGAAAAAAACTGTGACGTTCTTATTATTCTGCTGCTGAAGAACCTTTTTAAGCAGCAATGGTTTTCCATTTTTCTCCAGTTGAATCGTTTTATCTGAATATGGACCATCGTCACAGCCACGTACAGCGAAGAAGCCACAATGTGGCAATTCAGGCTTGGTGAAAGGGAAGTGGAGCCTCTCAAGAGTTCCACAATTAAAAGATTTAGGACAGTTGTCATGAAGCTTCCCATTTCCATACCCAGCTGAGAGAAGAGCAATTACAAAGTGAAAAAACAAGAGGAAACGAAACACATAATAAACCGAAGCCATTAATCCCAGGCCAAGAAAAAAATAGCCACGTGAATTCCTGAGTTTGTAAATGATGATTATTTGAACTGTGTTTCCATTATATTACTGACTCACACTGCTTCATACGCAGTTGACTTGGAATATGACTCCCCAAGACTTTGAGGATCGAAAAGTGCCTGCGAGAAAATAAAAACTAAGGGCTGTTTGGCTATGCGACACGCACCATGCATGTTGTAACTATATGAACCATTTTCCACGCTTTAAAAGCTTCTTACACGCATTTGTTAATTAGGTCAATGCTCCAGGTCTTTGATTTTGTTTTCTAGTTTTGGGACTTGCTCAACATTCCAATGACCCCGCAAAGAGAGTGAAACTTCTTTGTGGTCACCATCTCAACAGGAAATTTCCTCTCATTCGTGGACTAAAAAAGGCCCAAATGTAACCCGATTTAAGAATAACTGTGTTGGCCCGTCCATAAACTAGTAATTGATTTCTAAAGCCCAGCCCAGTATGCTAATTCATATTCCATTTCAGCCTTGAACAATCCTTTTCTTTTCCTAACAATGAAAACTGAAAAAAGTTTAGGTGTCACGGGGTTTACTAAAGACAAGATATGCCTCTAGGCTAAAAACACTAATAAAGATATTTATAAATCGTCAATCAACAAAATATTTAATCAGTAGTAGGATTTCATTTGACCTATAACCTTATGGCATAAGTCAACTTCTTACTAACTCAACATTTGTTAGTCATACAATCCTTTCTTATTTTATTATGTCTTTTCTAAGAATTAAAAATACATTCATATCTAATAACATATAATACATTTGAAATATATTTTATTATACATATTTGTTTCTCAACCTTTATTATTGCTATCATGTAAGTTTAACTATAAGTGATTATTAATTAGGCACTCACATGAACTATAGCTGACTCATTATTGTAAGTCACAAGTTTAGATGAAGGAAAAGATTTTGTAAGTCTCGTCAATCCAAGTTCATCACAATTTGGTAAAGATGGTGGTGGAGAATGAGCAGTCTCATTTTGTGGATTCCCAATAGCATCTTGAACATCCACTTCCTCAATCTCCTCATTCCCACTTTCAATTCTCTTCAGAAACTTCAAAACCTCATCCATGGAAGGACTCAAGTCCTTGCTCCTCCTTTAAAACTCAAATTCAAAACTCAGATGGATTTAATAAGGCCTTATACCGTTAAATTAACTCTATGTTATGTATATAGTTGCAAGTTAGAATACAACAGATTCTATGTAACTACCTCATATTCACCCAAAAGCTATGTTTTGATTTGACTCTTTGAACATTCAAAATTTCTCAGAAGTTAATGTTCAAAGTGTTAAGCCGTCCAGGAAGGACCGAAGGAGAAGAGATTGAAAGTTCCGGAAAATTCTCTAGTTGAAACTGAAAATGGAAATTAAATAATAAAAATGCATGAGAGAGAGCAGTGGAAGATGTTGTGCCACGGAATGAGTGTCAATTTTCAGATGAGAGATTTGTCCCACAAACCAATAAACAATAAAAAAGAATGAGTGCCAATTATTTAATAAAGGTAAATTTATACATTTATATAAAAAATGCTTGTCCCTTTATGAAAATGATCAAATTTTATGTTGTCTTCCCACCCTATAAAAAGGGTAAGAGGAGTATACTTATATGAGAACTCTTATGCTATCATAAGGTTATTGGCCTCAAATACACTCCCCATTATGTTTATCAATTTACCTCTAATTAATTACATATATTCTTTTTCATATTTTATCTTGCAATATAATCCTTCATCACATTTACCCTCTTATAAATAAAGAGCACATTTAGAATTTTTTTTTAAAAAAACATTTCTTATAAATATATTTATTACTTTTAACTTAATGGCATTTTTATACTGCACAATTTTTTTTAAATAGGCTGAAGCATATTTTTAATTCTTTAAATTTATATGAGATATACTTTTGATCTATTAATTTTATAAAATATACTTTTGGTCTTATAATTCTAATACTAGTAATGTTGCTAATGGGAAAACGCTAACACAACAAATTCAAGTGATAATTGTGCAACTAAATGAAATTAATCTTAAATTTAAAATATATGTAAATTAAAAAATATCTAAAAAATTAATGAAGAAATCAATATCAAAACCTCGGTTATATTTAAAAAAATATTTTAATAGTCCAAATATATTTATCCAATAATCTAAACATCAAAACCTCGATTTCATTTGTAGTTATTTGTCAGTTTGTTTTAATTTAATAATATAAATATATTATATTAAAAAATTAAAACTCAAATATTCTTTATCAGTTTTACAATTATCACTTGAATTTGTTACGTCAACATTTTTCGTTAGCAACATCAACAATGTTAGAAATATTGAACTAAGAGTACAATTTATAAATTTAATATAATAGACCAAAGTATACCTCATGCAAAACTTAAATGACTTTTATAAAATGCATAGGAGGGACTACTTTTTTGTCATGGCGATCACCAGAGCCTTGACATGTCTCCAAATTCATAAAGCACTTAGAAAGGTACCTACATATCGTCTACATATTGTCTGCCAATGAAATCCTTAAATTAGTAGAATTTGAATCTACAATTTTATAGTTGTACATGAACCAACCTCTTTATCAATTGGAGGAGTACTGATTTTACTAGTGGGGCCATAATTGTACCAATTCTAAGGTCTTGGAGTACTCCCTCATGTCCAAGCTAGATATTGCACCAATTCCTTATTCAGATGGGAAAATTATAGTCTTAAATTTTCTTAAAGAATATCTGTTTGAAGTAGTATTTGAAACCCCACTTACATCGATCCATGAAACTTATAAACAGTGTACAAAACATTTTTTTTCAATTAACTTTGTGAATTGTTGAGCATTCAATTTTGAATTGCAGCTTTAATTGCATCAAACAAAAGTTGTATGGTTAAAATATCTTTTTTGAAGTATAAATATTTATAAGTCAAAGGTACAGGTTGGATATATATCAAATTTATTAAGTCAGTTGGTAAATAAATATCCTCCTCGTGCATCTTGCATAAGATATACTTGCCCCCTTTTTTTACATTAAATTTTAACAAGGAAATGGTTGCATTAAAAAGTTAGATGCCCAAAGAGAGAGAGAGAGAGGTAATATATTAAACGTGAAATTCATTTTTCAAGATCTAAATAAGCCATAAATATTGTCAATTTATCTATGATCTAGAGCCAGAAAGAAGGAATGCCTTTGTAAAACATCTTTAATTGGTTAATATTGAAATCTGTCTAGAAATTTGTAGTATTGAAATATTTTCTGTAATTTTGTTATAATTAAAAATTTACATAGTTTCAATTCCTTAGAGTTGCTTTTATATATATATATATATATATATATATATATATATATAAGTTTTGGAGGGGTTTGATATCAGTCCTCTATCAAAGTCAAGGCATGGCCACGGGCTCTTTGAACACTTAATGGGGACTTACGAGATCGCCTACCGAAGGAGTCTCAACGACGGCAATAGAGATCGAACACACATCTTTTTGAGACTTGACCAAATCTCTCATCATCTATATCAAATTCCTTAGAGTTGTTGATCACAAAATTTTTGTAGAGTTAGGATAATGAACTAAAAGGCCCCAATCCAAGAAGCGTGACCACTTTTTATTTTTTAATAATCAGAAGCGGGAAAACGTGTTCCAACTTTCAAGAGATACTTTGAGAAGATGGTGTATGTCTACCAAGGCCCAATCCAAAAAGCCTAATCACACGTTCGCGAGTCCAAGAGGATGTGATAAAGGCTTTCTGCTAAAAAGGCCCAAATGGTGTAAAGTTCCAATAAACTTGCTCAAAGAGTCAACAAAGGCATCATATATAAGCATTAATTAGGTACATTTCAATAAGGGTTAATGATTTCGATTTGAAGATTAAGTTTTGTGTTAGTTAATTATTTCTAGCATACACTGTCTTGGCCTCAATGAGTAATTTTCTTTTCAATTATATAATAAAATTATATCATCTCATTCTAAAAAAACTATCATATCTGATCTTATTTTGTCTTTAGACATTCAATCTTTACTTACCGTATTTAAAATAGATCTTGAGTTTTTGATGACTAAGCTAACAAGAAAGAATTCACAATTTGGCTTGCTAGTTTGTACCTTGAGTTTCAAGAACATTTTAAATTATTGTATATTGATTCTCTTAAATTATAATTAAATTAATTAAAATTATAATACACTCTTACTTCATGTAAGTATATTCTAACAAGTTACAAAAAGAACTTACCTTCAAAAATTTTCATTTATATCTACATCCTCAACATTTGTCATCACTATAATATTTAATAAATCATGCATGATAGCAAGTCATTATTAGGAACTCTCAAAAAGTTTTAGTTGACTCACTATGGCGTTTATCAGTCACAGCTAGCGGTGAAGGCAATGACTTGATACTGTTCAACAATCCAATCTGATCACAATCTGGTGAAGGTGGTGATGACGAAGAATGTAAAGGAACACAATGTGATATACCAATACCACCATTAACATCAACTTCTTCAACAACATCATTAAATTCCTCATTCCCACTCTCTATTCTCCTCAAAATCTCCAAAACCTCATCCATGGAAGGTCTCAAATCCTTTTCCTTCTGTAAACACTGAAAAGCCAACTCTGCCACTGAAATTATCATCCTCCTAACCTTGACATCTGTCTCAAAACCAAGAGAAGGATCAACCAACTCCTCAAATGCACTTTTCTGAATCTTTTTCACAGCTAAATTTGCTAGATTAATCTCATCTCTAGGCCTGAACATATCAACTGCTTGCATAGAAGATATCAGCTCAATAAGCACAACCCCAAAACTATACACATCACTTTTGCTAGTAAGCTGGTAACACTGGTAATAATCTGGATCAACATAGCCAGGGGTCCCTTGTGGGGCAGTGGAAACATGGGTGACATCATCAGGGAACAACCTCGAAAGCCCGAAATCAGCAACCTTAACTGAGAAGTTGTTGTCAAGTAGGATGTTGTTTGTTTTGACATCTCTATGAATGGTACCAGAAGCATGGAGGAAAGCTAATGCAGTTGCAGTTTCTATGGCAATTTTGATTCTTACAGCCCATGGTAATAATAAAACTCGGTTTTTTGGTTTGTCATGCAGATGGAACGAGACTGTTTTGTTTGGAACAAATTCATACACAAGGAGGAGTTCATGGCTATGGCATGAAGTGCAGCCATATAGGGACACAAGGTTTCGATGGTGCAACCGAGTTAGCATCTCAATTTCGTTCATGAATTGTTCGAATCGCCTATAGTTATGGTCATATAAGAACTTAACTGCAACTTCACGTCCATCTTGGAGCTTTCCTGGTTATTTAAGATCAAAGCACAAGTTATGAACACTATGGAAGCTATGTTTCTAAAAAGAAAGAGCATGGTGAGTGAATTTCACCATAGTAAACGGAGCCAAAGCCTCCATTTCCCAATTCATTTGAACGATCAAAGTTATTTGTTGCTTTCTTAAGCTCCTCGTAAGAGAAGAGGGGTACCCTCAAGTAGATTCTGCCACTTTCTGGGTCTGCTTTGCACCACGGATCAATTGCATAATTGCTTGCTAATTGCAATTGGACTTCTGAAGATGGATGCTTTTGTTTGTAATACTTTTGAAGGCGCTTCCAAATTATCAAAATGCACAAAACTCCAGCAAATAGGCCTGCAAAGTTTGTTTAAGATAATCTTGGAACTTCAACAGCTGTTTAGTTGTTAAGTTGATGGTCTAACTTCTTACATGAGAAACTCTAATACAGTAGCAGAACAATATATGAGAACAGAAAATAACTAACAAAAAGGTCATCAAGTTGGAAATATTTTAATGATAGGAACTGTTCTCAGGATTGCTGAAAGAGAAATGGAATGGGAGCGATGGACCGAAATGGGGGAAGAGAACAAGTGAAATTTTCTGAAATATTGATAGATGGGAAAAAGAGTGAATTCTTAAACAAAAATTGAAAGAGGACCAGGTATAACAATAGAGAATGAATATAAGAAGATTATGTATATTACCTATCCCAAGTCCCAGTGCCAGCTTCCAAAACTTACTTGGATCAGGTGGGGCTGCATGCAATCAAAAAAGGAACAAATTGAAGTTATAAACACAAACAATCACAAAGTATAAGACCAAATTAGCGTAGAGTCAAAGCTTTAAGATGTGTTTATTGGAAGTTAGGAAGGGAAGGGAACAGGAGGAGCTCAAGGAATTAGAATATCAAAGATATAAGATATAATGAAGTTAGCAAGAATAAAGGTCAGCGTTGGGAAATTGATACAACCATGTGAAGGACAAAATTAGTGAAGTCACATGACGTGTCAAAAAGCTTCAAGAATCCTTTAATGGGGAAAGAAAGTATACAAGGTTTATTCTTGGATATACATACCTTCGTCGCAGTAAAATTTATTGTTGCTGTCAAGTTTACACTGGCCTCCATGGTGGTTGTAACACTTCTCACAGTCGTCAGATAATCGTATCTCAAGCATCATATGAGCAGATAAGAAGGATTGAAAGTCTGAGGTATTATAAGGCGTGTCTTTCTTGGGAAGAACAAAAGATGAACATGCTGAGAAATAGCTTTGCTGGACAGAATTAAGAAAATTAGCGTCTCCTCCGTAATGATAGATATCAAAACCACCACAGTTATGTTTAATAAAACCAGTTGGGTGGCTGACATTGAAATGGTGGGGGCATTTAAAGAGTGTTATGTTGTATTTGATATCAAAAGAAATCAAAGGAGAATTTGCAGGACTAATAATACTCTTGTTGAAGGCCTCACAAGAACCATTGGATTGTAAGCGAGTGTGTAAATCAGGGTTGAAAACCTCAATCATATGTAGCTGTAGAAAAACGCCGGTAAGGTGCAAGATTTTTTTTCCACTCTTGTCTAGTTCAATCGTTTTGATTGAATCTCGATTTGGATCATCACAACTATGAACCATCATTAAGCCACAGTCTGGCATTTCTGCTTTGGTGAGAGGGAACTGGATACTTCCAATTTTTCCACATTTAAAAGATCTAGGACACTTGTCATGGCTGGCGTGTCCATAGCTAACTGAAACTAGTAGAAGTTGAGAAATCAAGAGGAAACGAAACTCAGAAACCAGAGGCATGATCTTCCACTTTGTGAGCAGAACACTGAAGAACTTCAAAAGATTCATCATCTAATGATAGTTTAGTTTGGTGGTCATGTTTGTTTCAACCTTCTCCGACAAGATATAGTACCCTCCTGTTCCTACCCGAACTGTTTGATACGTAAGTTGACTTGGAAAAGACCAGGCAAGACTTGGTGAAAGAGACCTGAAAGGGAAATTAATAATAATAATAATAATAATTATAATAATAGGTAGATATAACTATATAGGGAGTCAATAGGGGTCTTGTTGAATTTTATATATCGTGATCATTATTCTAGAAAAGAAGCCAAGACAAACTTTGCATCTCAAGTTGTCCTCGTGAATCTTGGACCCATAAGTAGTTTTCATACTGTTTTTCAGGCTTAACGTTCAAGCAATCAACTTTAATGAAACTTTTTGTTCTTCCTTTATAACTTAGTCAAACCGACCAAATGATAGTACGACAAAGATATTGCAATTGGGAAGTGGGAATAATAGACTCAGTGCGTCTGGTATTGAAGATGACAGTGAAGTAAAGACGATTATTGTGCATATCTAAATCCAAAAAATCAGCCAGAAAGGACCACGTTAGGTACAGACATATGAAGCGTATAGTAGTGGGAGGACACGTGAATGGAGTTGTGGAATGACGTACGAGAAAATAATCAGAGAAATATAGACCAAGAAATTGGTGATTCCCAGTATAAGAACAATGGTTTATTTTTATTATAATTATAACTCTTCGATTCATTTTATCTCCAAAATTTCTAATTTTTTACTTTAAACATATCCCTGTTGATTTTATACATTAAGAGAACTTTTGTCAATGGGCACTTCCAAAACATATGATTAAAAAGGGTAGAAATCTACTCACATTTGTTAGAAATAATTAACTTAACTAATTTTTTAAATATTAAAAAATTAATTGTCTAACCCTTATATTAAAGATCAAAGTAACATTAAAAATTAGCTAAAAAGAGGAAATAAATATCACTAAAAAGATTAAGTAATGCTAAAAGTTTGTTGCCATGTTCAAACATAGTGTATGTGTAATCTCAACAGTTCAAATTTAAAAGAGTCCAAAAAAAAAAATTGATAAGCAAATTGTCTGCAATTGAAGAAAGAATTTATTGCTCAGAATAAAACACATGCAAACAATGCTAAACAACCTTGAAAGAGAATCGAACTTCAAAACTTGGATTCAACCATTCTTCTACTCATCATCTTGCTATTAGCCTTTTGTTTGGATTCTAATGATGTGTTTGACTTGAAGGAAAGAAAAACCAATGTTTTGAACTAATATTAGCCCAAAACCAAACACACCAAAGGGCTGTTTGGTGTGGGGGTTGGGTAAGAAAAATTTTCATGAGTTAGTTTTAAACAAATTCAAGAAGTGTGCTTATAAAATTTAAATAAAAAGAAGATATGAGATAAAAAAAAAAGTAAGAAAAATTAATTAAAAAATTTTAACCAAACTTTTTTAATTTTCTTAAATCCAATTTTTTAAAAAAATTTCCTCCCCTCCCCTTCCCTCCAAATTTCTTATACAATACAGCCCCTGAAAATCAACAAAATCCATCTACCTATACATTTCATGTCAGAATATATTAGGTTGAATCTTTTTTTTTTTTTGATATATATTAGGTTGAATCTTGATCTCTCCTCTGTATGTAAAATTATAAATAGACATCCTTCTCAAATATTTTTTTTTTATAGAAAAATTTTTTTGAAGGGTTCGACACCAGTCCCCTAACAAGGCCAGAGCACGGCTCCGGGCTCTATGAGAGCTTACTGGGGATTTACAAGATCGCCTACCAAAGGAGTCCCAGTTACGGCAGAAGAGATCGAACCCACGACCCAAGAGTCTAGTTCTGGATCCCTTACCATCTGTGCCAACTCTCATTGGCATCCTTCTCAAATATAAATAGCTCTAATGTATAAAAATACCATACTTAAAGCCCTCAACAAAAACCCAGTTCTTCAAAACTCAAGTTAAAAAGGCCCAGAACCGAATGTGAAGTTCAAATCATGTCACAAAACTCTCGTAACCAAACAAGACAGCCTGATTGAGATTTGGTAAACAGTTAGAGTTTGATATTATCATCTGGTATCTGTTTTAAGGTACCTAGCTGCCTCTCCTAATACAAATGTTTCCTCCAAAACTAAATGCGAGACGTAAAGGGATTTAGCGGACCTTACACCACTAGACCAACTCTGTGTTGGAGTTAAAAGACTTGTTTTTGTGTTTCAAAAAATCATGCTGGTAAGCATCAATATGCAATAAATATTTTAGCTACCGCTGTTGCCCATCACTTGCTTTGCTTTCTGTTCTTGTTTGATTTATATTTATATAAATTAATTTATGCAGTTTAATTAATCATGTAATATTATATTATATCATAAACTCATTTTTTTTAACAATTACACGTCCAAAAGTGTTTTCCATAAAAAAAATATCCAATTATTTTTCATTTTGTTAAAATCAATTTTATAAAAATGACATTTAAACACAGATCACATTATAACAAAATAAATTCCAACCAAATTCAATTTTCCAAACTCTACAATATGCCCTCATGCCCCACGCGCACACACGGCTTAGTTCCATCTCGGCTATTTTGCTATGTTCCTCTTTAGCCCAACATGAACCCATCTCATTTCATGACCAAATTTTTTAGGCTGCTCTATTTAGTCTAGGATATTTAATGGAAGGAAAAAAAAAATGTTCACATTAAAATAAAGTAAAATATTAAAAACAGTGTTGCACGCACGCGCACATATACATATATCATATTTACATATTTTGTCAATTAACTGAATCTACTTATCTCTTGTAAGATTTATACTTTACACACCTTCAACCTTTGTCATCTCCGTGATGTGCAGTACAGGTCAATAGTTAATAGAACTTGATAGTTGATTATTACACACTCCCATGAGTTGTAGTTGACTCAGTTTGCCATTCATCAGTAACAGCTTTAGATGACGACAGTGACTTTGAACTTTTCAGCAATCCAGTCTCAACACAGTCCGGCGACGGTGGTGACGGCGGATGAATAGGACCGCTATGTAGTATACCGACAGCACGATGACTGTCCACTTCTTCAACATGATCAAAATCGTCATTCCCGCACTCAATTCTCTTCAGAATCTCCAAAACGTCATCCATGGAAGGTCTCAAATCCTTGTCCCGCTGTAAACATTGAAAAGCCAACTCTGCCACTGAAACTATCATCCTCCTCACATCTTTGTCTGACTCAAAACCAAGAAAAGGATCCACCAACTCACCAAATGCACTTTTCTGAATCTTATTTATAGCTAGATTTGCTAGATTAATTTCATCTCTAGGCCTGCTCATATCAACTGCCGGCACAGATGATATCAACTCGATAAGCACAACCCCAAAGCTATACACATCACTTTTGCTTGTAAGCTGGTAACATTGGTGATAGTCCGGGTCCACATAACCTGGTGTCCCTTGTGGGGCAGTGGAAACGTGAGTAACATCATCAGGAAACAACCTTGAAAGCCCAAAATCTGCAACCTTAACTGAGAAATTGTTGTCAAGTAGGATGTTGTTGGTTTTGACATCCCGGTGAATGGTATCCGAAGCATGGAGGAAAGCCAATGCGGTTGCAGTTTCTATGGCGATTTTGATTCTTACAGGCCATGGTAGTAAACCAGAATTAGCTAATTCACCATGGAGATGACAAGAAACTGTCTTGTTTGGAATGTATTCATACACGAGGAGGAGTTCATGGCTATGACATGATGTGCAACCATAAAGAGACACAAGGTTTCGATGGAGCAAGCGAGTTAGTGTCTCAATTTCATTCATGAACTGTTCTACTCTCCGGTAGTTGTGGTCATATAGGCGCTTGACTGCAACCTCACGTCCATCTTGGAGTTTTCCTGGTTATTCAAAATCAAAGCACAAGTTATGAACAAGATGTCAGATGTTTCTAAAAGAACCTAATCGTGTACATCTCATTTATTCTATTTCATCTTGGCCTTGGGAACTGAACAGGCATACTGATTTAGTGGGCATAAGAAAGACCCAACTTGAAGTATCCCTCAACTATTACAAATAAATTATGCCACATGTATATTTATACATTCCAATGCCTTTAATTTTTCTTGGACCAAAACCTATGCCGTTAATTAGAGGAACTATATAGGACACAAAATAGCTTTTCACAAGTCACTACAAAAATTGCTATTTTTCATACAAGCTTCTCTTATAAAAAGTAACCATAGAGAAGATCCGGAAAAGCCTCTAAAATTTTGCTTTTCTCATACGTGATATCTCATCATTTCTCCTCTAAGATAATATAGACAACAACTCAAAAGAACCTTTCCTTCCCTAAAAAAGACAAGCTAATAATCTATATGTTTAAGAGGAAAGAAAATCGCAAGTGAATTACCATAGTAAACAGACCCAAAGCCTCCATTTCCCAATTCTCTTGAATGATCGAAGTTATTGGTTGCTTTCTCAAGCTCCTTGTAAGAGAAGAGGGGTACCCCCAAGTAGGTTCTTCCCCTTTCTGGGTCTGTATTGGAGTAGGGATCAATTGTATTATTGCTTGTTAATTGCAACTGGATGTCTGAAGATGAATCTTTTCGTTTGTAGTTAAGAGTGTGCATGTCATTAACCGGGGGAATGAATGATAGACTAACTAGTGTTATATTTCTAATTCAACGTCTTTTAGGAAAAAAGGGAGAGAAAAAAACATAGTTATTACAACCAAGAGAACAAAATATACTAATTAGAAAACAACTAACAAAATTGATATAAAACAATAGTATAAGACAACATTGTGTATTACCTAGCCCAAGTCCCACTGCAAGCTTCCAAATTTTACTCCTATCACGTGCAGCTGCAATCAAAAGAAGACATATTTAGAAGTAAAAACTAAAACAACCACAAAATATAGGACAACATAGTTGAGAGCCAAAAATTTTAAGAGAGCCAAAAATTTTAAGATGTGATTGGGAGTTAGGCGAGGCTGGTAAGGAAAGGAGTCCAAATAATTAGTGAAGAGCAGAAAAGTTTACAAAGAACCGTCAGCTTTTGTCACACTAAGGAATATGAAATATATAATGAAATTAGCAAGAAACATTAGCTTTTGCCATAGATCACAAAGAAAATCCTTAAAATTCAAAGCAAGAAGTACATACTTGTAAATTAGAGACGCAATTCAGTACACAATTTTGTCAAGGACGATTTTAAATCATCCATAACAATCTCAAACATTAGAGCCTTGAAAAACATATAGAACCCATCACTCGGAAAGAATATACACAAAGATTGTTTTTGGAGTCTACCTTTGATGCAGCAGAAGTTCTTGTTTCTGTCAAGTTGGCACTGGCCTCTGCTGTTGTGACACTTATCACAAGCATCAGATAATCGTACATCCAGAGTCATTTGAGCAGATAAGAACGACTGAAGGTCTGGGCTATCAGGAAGGTCCTTTTGTGGAAGCACAAGAGTTGAACATGATGAGAAATGACTTTTTTGGTCAGTTTGAAGATCAAGGAGTAGGCTGTAATGGTAGATATCGAAGTTTGTACAATGATGTTTAATAAAACCAGTGGGGGTGCTGACTTTGAGATTGTGGTGGCATTTAAACAGGGTTATGTTGTATTTAATATCAAAAGAAATCAAAGGAGAGTTTGCAGGAATTGGGATATTGTTGTTGAAGGCATCACAAGAACCATTGGAATGCAACCGATTGTGCAGATCTTTGTCAAAAACCGTAATCATATATTGCTGAGGATAAACGCCGTTGAGCTCCAAGAATGGTCTTCCATTCTTCTCTAGTTCAATCGTTGCATTTGAGTGTGGATTTGAATCATCACAGTTATGAACCACCATTAAGCCACAATCCTGCAATTCTGGCTTGGTGAAAGGGAACTGGAGGCTCCCAAGTCCTCTGCAATCAAAAGATCTTGGACACTTGACATGCCTCGCATTTCCATGCCTGACTGAAAGAAGTAAAAGGTGAGAAATCAAGAGGAAACGAAACCCAAAAACTATAGCCATGATTGATAATTATCAACTATTTGAGCAAAATAATAAAGGCCTCCAACAAGAGCCTCATTTAATAACTGAATTCATATTATGTTTCCACCTTCTCCCCAGTATATAGTCCACAATTCCTACTTGAACTGTTTGATGGGGCAGGTTGACTTGGTAAATGAGAAAAAGGCCTTAAGAAAATTCCAGGTGGGGTAGGCAACGGGTCTTTGTTGAAAGTTATGTTGATCATTCCAACAAAGAAGACAAGATAAACTTTCCAGGTTGGCCCATTGATTCCAGCACCCTTCAAAAATCTCACATTTTCAAAGCAGCTATTAAAAAATAAAAACAATCAAAGTCAAGATGTAACACTTTATTTTCTTTTCTTTATGGCTTCATCTAACCGGCCAATGGATGACAAAGATATTACCTTTGGAAGTGGAATTACAAGACCCAGTGCGTCTGGTATAGAAGGTGAAAGTAAACTACTGAAAATTGTGCTAAAAATGAAAATCCAACCAATCAAATTGTATGAAGCAGCAATAAAGCCAAATCCTCTAGTATCGTCCCTTTGCTTGATAGTATGACTATCCTCTAATTAGGGTTAGGGTTTAGGTGATGAAAATTCTAGTTGCGAGAGGGTTCACACAGTAATTTCTGTTGGTTTGGAATGGGTCAAAGAGAAAAACGCGTGGGAAGGTGCACGCATATGACTATGGCAAGAGTCGTAAAATTGAAGATTGTGATGTTTCAGAATCTTGCACCTCGGGTATAATTTCAAACACCTTGTGTGCCCCGGTTTAATAATGTGAAAATGACAACAGCAGAAACTGCTGACAAAAAGGGTTCAGCAAATTCCAAAGGGTTTGAAAAGATGAACAACGGTTTTGAAAGTAGGAGAAAAAGTAAAAATTAAAGCAGTAAAAACCATAATCGAAGTGTGAGGGACATGCATTTTCAGACAGCCTTCTTCTTCTTCCATTGATCGATCCGGCGGCAGAAAACTTAGTCATTCCCATCAACAACATTGTTGAGGGGCAGCACCATGAAGCAGAGGCGGAGAAGGTGGAGGAGTTGGAGGTAGACCATGACAACCTCTGGGATGAAATGGACGCAGAAGCAAGCAATCAGACGACACATACTCATCTACTACTCGTCCATCATCCATACCCATCTCCATTCCGGAGGATGTTAGATCATCCTCTCAGCTAGTGCTTGAAGAAGGAGGGGCGGTAGAAGAAGACCACGCTTGAAGCACCTCTAGTTTTTCTAACAAGCTTGAACCTTTAAGGCCCGTTTCGATCCAAGAAAATTGAAGGAAAGAAAAGGAAGATGAGTATTTTTCGTTGCCCGCGTCTGTTTGGTTCAGATTTTCTCCTGAAATATTTTCCGGCGGTGGGTGAATTTTCCCACAGGGGAAAATCAATTCCCACCAAAAATGTTGGGAACCATTTTCTGACGGATGTAGAAGACCATCTTACCCCACGTCAAGTCTGTCTGTACATGGATCCCGCTTGTCTATAGGCAAGATGGTGGAGAGCAAAGGAAAAAAAAAAGACACAATTGGGATTGGGGATGCAAGGAGGAGAGACACCCAAAAATCTTTCCATATAGGAGAGGATGAGATTTCGTCAATGTTGAGAACATGAAAGGAAAAGACTGATTTTTTTTTTTTTAAGGTTTGATTTGAGTGATTTTGATGAGGGCGAAGGGGACTAAGGAAGAAAGAAGAAAAAGCAAGCACAGAGAAAAAACTCAGGTGCACTGTGCAAGAATTTTTTTTTTTTCATTGTTGAAAAATATCGGATAAGAAGATAATCAAAAGGTCTCTTTTATGAATAATTTTTCCATATATAACAAAGTCTAGCAACTTAGGACGCTGAAAAAACAATTGAATAAAACAATTGAAGGCTTTTTTATAAAAAAAATAAAATAAAATAGGACGTTGCTCAAGCAACAATCAATGCTACTACTCAAGTAGTGTTTTGTTCGCCGCGTGCGTGCACTTTTTTTTTCCCCTTAATAGCCCTTGAAATATCTTCAAGATAAAAATGTAATCTTTCCTTATTTTCCTACTTATTTTCTTCCAACCAAACAACAATTTTCATTTCAACCATTTTCTTTTCCATGGTAACCAAACTAGAGCTAGGAATCAAGGCCAACCCGGCCCTTCAAGGGCCAGTGCCTAACAGGGCCGGCCCTCCAAGGCCCAGAGTAAGAAAAACACCTGTTTTTCAAAGCCCGGCCCAAGAGCACTAAGGCCAGGGTCGGCCCGCAGGGCCCGAAAATTACTATTCCAAATTTTAACTATTTTTCCTCCACTTTTTTTTAAAAAATATAATTAGTAAATTACAACACGAATCATTCAATAAATAAAGCACGGTCACTGATTCATAATAAAAAGCAAACTATGTTCACAAATAACTCACATAAAACATAAAAAGCATATCACTAAATGACATTAGTACGATGACTATTATTTTCGTCATCTTCATCACTATCATCGATTTTAACGACATTTGATTGTTCTTCACTTTGAGTAGAAGCCTCTAGCTCATGAGTAAAAATATCATGAAATTCTTTTCCCGCATCATGAACGTATTCATAATCTTTATTTGCAACAAATAATAAATCAAATCATAAAATTAGAGTATAGTTATTATGTATTTGTAGTTAAATGGATAAATAACTCGATAATAAATAAAAAAAATATATAAATTAATAAATTTAAAAAGGAAAAAAAAGAAAAACTTACAGTAAAAATGGCTTGTAGGGCCGGCCCGAAACCCTCCAAGGCCGGCTTGTTTAAGCCCGAGGTCTGTCAGGGCCGGCCCTCCAGGGCTAATTTCAAATAACTCATTCATTTTTCAAGCTCAGCCCTTAAAGGGCCAGGGCTTAAATGGGCCGGCCTTCGGGTTTGACCCGTTTTCCCAGCTCTACAAACACATCAAAAGTAAAATATTTTTCCTTCTATCCCTTTCTTTTTATTTCCATTCTTTTCTCTTCCTTCCTCTTCTTTGGTCCAAACGGGCCTTATAGTAATGGTCATCAATTGAAATCCCAATAATGTCTTTCTTATCTAGGCAGTTTTATAGAAGTTTTAATGCTACCATCAGTAAGAGTAGTAAACCACACGCTTTCCAGACTATCTTTCTCCAAGCTTGAACCGTTTTAGTAATTTTTAACTTGCTTAAATCTTGTTGCGTCTTTCTTATTTAGGCAATTTTGCAGAAGATTTAATGCTATCATCGATACACTACACGCTTTACGGAAAGAGATGCTCTCCCAATTTTTTTTCTTATTTTCTCTCATCAGTCTATCTGAGTCATTGATTGAGAAATGAGAGAAACGTTAAAATAGTACTCACTCTAGTTTTTATTATAACGCACTAACTATCAAGTGTTTTTGGTCCTTTTTATAAGGCACTTGCTAGTTTTCAATATGCAATTAATTTATTTTTCCATGTCTGCCCATATTTAATAAAGGTAGTGGGATAGAGTACTATATGTGAATTTAGGGTAATTAATAGGGGTAATATTAGAAACAACTTAAATTTTATGACAACTTTAATGCTCTTAACTAACTTTATTGGTTTGTGAGAATTGGTAGTATGTGCCTTATAAAAAGGACTAGAGGGAGTATTGTATTGATTAGATGGATATAATTTAAAGATTATGAGAGATGATGAGAAAAAGATAAGGAGAGAAACTCAACCCCACACTTTACAAAGTACTCCCTCTCTCAAATCTTAAATATAAGAGTAAAATACTCTGACCACCCTCCTGCTTTACCTTAATTATACAGACCTCCCCTCTATTTTGGAAACCTATATAAACCTCCCTTAAAAAAATGTATGTTACACAAGTCTCCCTTATATTTTAAGATTCTATTTCCATTTACTCAAACCGTTAGTTGGCCATTAAATTTAACTTTTGAACTTTTTTTACCAAAATGTCCCTCTTTAGTATTATACATGTAACTTTCTAATTTTTTTTTTTAAAAAATTATTAGTTTTGATATTTTAAATTAATTTTGACTTCAAATGTATATTAAACACATATTTTTATCAAATATAATAAAATATGTAAGTTTGAGTTTATATATGTCATTTAAATTTATAATTTAATATTTTTTTCACAAATCTTTATAAACACATTTAATCAAGCACATGTTTATTTAAAAACTTACTTGAATATTCAAAGTTTGTGATATTTACATTAATTAGTGCTAAAATCATCAAACAAATAACTATTTGTAAAAATAAAAATAGAAATTAATGAATAGATAAAAAAAATATTAAATTCTTTAAAACAATTTTAGTCAAAATGTGAAAGGTAAAATAAATATGCATAAGATAAAAGTAAAACTAGAGATTTAGTATTAAGAGTAAAATAGTAAATAAATTTTACTTTTTTATGAACTTTAATTAAAAAATAAATTTTTGAAATCTTTTAGGAATATTCTTAACAGAGTTAATGGTTTAGACTTAAATGTATGTTTTCAAAATAGAGAAGAGACCTATGTAATTAAGGCAAAACAGAAGGAATGTCAAAGTATTTTACTCTTATATATATAATACTAAAGAGTGAGATTTTGGTAAGAAAAAAGTTCAAAATTCAAATTTAATGTCCAATTAACGGTTTAGGTGGATGGAAATAAAATCTTAAAATATAAGAGAGGTTTGTGTAACATACATTTTTTTTAAGGGAGGTTTATATGAGTTTCCAAAATAGAGGGGATGTTTGTTTAATTAAGGTAAAACAGGAAGGTGGTCAGAGTATTTTACTCTAAATATAAAAGAGTTAAATTTTTGGGAAAATTCTTCTCATGACCCAATTAACTAAAATATTGTCAAAAAAATACCTAAAGAAAAATCACATGTCAAAAAAGGTTTTAGGGCTTTTTTCTGATGATTAACTAAAATATTGTCAAAAAAATACCTAAAGAAAAATCACATGTCAAAAAAGGTTTTAGGGCTTTTTTTTGATGTTGTTTCAGGAAACGTTAACAACTATACCAATACATGTTAACAACTAAATCAGTACAGTTAACAACTATATCTTAACAACTAAATCAATACTCGTTAACAATTAAATCAGTACACGTTAACAACTATATCCATACAACGTTTTTTGAAATAATACCAGAAAAGGTCCTATGGCCTTTTTCTGACATATGACTTTTCTTTGGGTCTTTTTTGACAATATTTTGATAATTTGGACCATGAGGGGAATTTTCCCTAAATTTTTTTAGAATGGTTAAGAAAGTTAAATAAGTTACACACACACACACACACACACACACACACACACACATATATAATAGTTAGGAGAAAAAATGAAAAATATAAATATTTTAAAGTAATTTAATTTATTTTTTAATATCTCCAAAAAAATCAATTTTGTCTAATACTTAAGACGGCAAGAGTATGCCTTTAAGCTTGAACCTTTATAGTAAATTTTAGGATTGAGATGCAAAAATACACATGTGTTTTATCCAGAAGAACATCAAACACCAAGTGTTTTTTTAGATGCAACAATGACTATTTAGTTACAAGATTTGTTCAAAAGTTACATCTCCCATTAAGGAAGACGACGGAGACCGTGAAATTGGTAGGTGTGACTAAAGGTGCTCACATGTACGCTGAAGTGGAGTGTGAAGTGGAAAGGACATTGGAATTAGGAGTGAAAACAGGTCAGGCCAGGCCAGGCTTCGCCCTTAACAAGCCAGGCCTATGTTACAATATAGTGGCCTGAGCCTAGCCTTTGGCCTGTTGTAGGCCATTTTTTCGGCGTGAGCATGGCCTGTATACAGGCTTGGCTTGGCCTATTGCCTGTTAAAGAGGCTTATTCCCTTTCTTTTTTTTTTACTAAGCTAACAGGCCACAGGCCTACGTTAAACAGGCCTCAAACACATGCCTACATTAAACAGGCCTCAAACACAGGCCTACGTTAAACAGGCTTCAAACACAGGCCAATTAATTGCTCGCAGTACATGGTATAGAGGGGGGAAATCAAATTTCTTTCAAAGCTGCAACAAGTAAAACCAAATCGTGCAAGAAAAAACAAACAAAAGATGTACGGTTTCTCAGATTTGAAGTCTCTACTTTCTCTTTGGACTCACTTTTAGAGTATGGAAGTAGTAAAGAACATAGAACAAAGAAACCCAGAGAGCAAAAGAAAATACAAAAAAGAAAAATTTTAATCTGTATAGCCCGTGAATATGGATGACCAAGAATTGGAAATCGACAAGATAATGAACCGTAGAATATATTGAATATCCCAGAAAGAGAATTGTTCTCAGATCATATAAGTGTTCAGACTGATAAATAGAGATTAGAAACACAATTTGAAAACCGATAGAAGTGAAAGTGGAGCTAAATCACCAAGAGGGGGTGAATTGGGGATTTTAAAAATTTTCGCAAGTTCTGCTCTAATGGTGATTGAATAAAGGTAATAGAGAGCATGGAAGAAGAGTGAGACACAAAGATTTATACTAGTTCAGCCCAACTCTATGGCATACGTCCAGTCCTCAGGCATCCTGAGTATTTCACTATGTCTCTTGATTACACCCTCTGTAACACTGAAGCAATTCTCTCGCTAGAACTTGCTCCCCCTTATAAGTTGTAATCAAAGACCCCAATCTCCAAGTCCCCTGACTTAAGATTGATTACAATGAAATGAATTCAAATGATAAACTCTCTTAAAAGAGCAGATAAGATGAACACTGAAGCTCAGTTAGTATCAACCAATACTCTGTACAGAAAGCTTGATAATAAATGAACAAATTTAATGCTTCTTTGATTTTCAGCTCAATAGTTGTTGAAGAGAATTGAATATTGCTCTATTTATACTTAGAGTATGTTTAATGACCGTTGCAGGCATTCATATGACCGTTGGAGTAGTTTTCTGTCTGTTACAAGCACCTTGGTCTCTTCTCTCTCTTCACTTTGTTCATTCTTTGTGTTGGAAGGATAAATGTTGACTTCTTTGTGTTTATGGCCGTTGGAATGTCAAGGTTTTAAGTAGGTGAATGTCTCTTTATCCCTTTTACATCGTGCTTAGCTTGGTAATTCAGATTGAGACAAGTTGGGTAGCCTTGCATTTAATGCTTTGACAAGTTTTTGCTTTTTGTGATGTCAATTACTTAATCCATCTGTAAACTTGTTGAAATACACTAGCAAACACATTAAACATATCTGGTAATGTTGATGGTTAATATTAGAAAGCATTCAGGTCAAATAACAAATATTACACAGATTTCGGAAATTTAAATTTTCAACTATCACGGTCCATACTCGAGTTTGTGCATTAATACTCGAGTATGTCACTATGCACTTAAATCCATACTCGAGTTTCTACTTCTATACTCGAGTATTCTCCTTCCAGAAATGAAACTCGCGATCTGAGCTTTTGAGCTTTGGTTGAATTTAAGCCAATACTCAAGTTTTGGACTCTTAATGAGTTTTTGCCCAAAACATCAAAGCCAGAGTATACATGCTATACCGGAGTATTGAAATCTTTAGAAACCTCAGTTGCTCTCTGTATGACTTGATACTCGAGTATTCAACACCATACTCGAGTATGGGTTTCCATTTTGAAACTCAGAGAGAACATAAGCCAGTGTGAAACTGGAGTTTCCAAAATTGGAGTTTTCCAAACTGAAGTTTGTAATTACAATAAATGTTCAAGTCATCTTAGCTTGGCCCAATACTCGAGTATGTCAACATCATACTCGAGTTTTCATTTAAAAATTGAAAACTTTTGAACTTTGGAGCCAAGTTGAATACTGGACTTTTCATATTCAAAACTTGAGTTTTCCAAATTTGAGTTCACATTTCTTATGAAAAACACTGAGGAGTCTCTTAGATCTATACTCGAGTATGCAAACCGATACTCAAGTATGCTCTTATGGAAAACTTGCGATGTTCTCTGTATGGTTCAATACTCGAGTATCCACTAGGATACTGCGGTATTTCCCTTAGTCATTTGCATTGAGCTTTTCTTTGAAAGTCCAATACTCGAGTATCCCAATACTCGAGTATTGCTACTGATACTCGAGTATTGTCTCAGTCAGCAAGTTTTTACTTTCTTGAAACAACTCTTCAATCTTAATTTTACAACTGATTGTTATCATCAAAACCCATAGAGAACTAACAAGAAGGAGTCGAAAACATACCTTGGAGCATCCACTTCAGTGTCACCTGCTGGTCGCTCTAGAGATGTTCTCTCTAGGCTGGCAAACCTTGTCCTTCACTTCAGCTTAATGATTGCGCATGCAAAGGGTCCTGTGAGTATGGAAGGGGAGGAGGAGGTTCGGCCGGACAGAGGGTGGTGAAATTAAGGGCGAGGAAGATTTATCAGACAATGAATGCTCCAGTGAATATGAGCTTCAATCTACCGGAGGAAGCACCAAATGGAGGCATTTGGTTTTTAGAAGAGCACAAACTGTGCAATCACATTAGAACTGAGCGAGCAGCGATGGCTGGAAGACAGAGTGACTGAGTGTTGAAGAACCAGCTGAGCGAGTAGCGGCGAGCACGACAGATCGACTAATTGTTGAGAGCGGCGAAATTTGGGAATTTTGGAGTTTGATATAATTTTAGGGTTTTTTCAAAATTTGGAGCAGGTACAAGTATATGTGTCACACTCTAATTGGATGATTGATGGAGAAAAATACATTATTACCCTTCTAACAGGCCGGCCTGTCAGGCCTAAAAGGCCTCTTATTAGGCCTAGGCCTGGCCTGGCCTGTTAGACAAAACAGGCTTTATAAGAGGTCTTGGCCTGGCCTTTTAGCCTGACAGGCCAAGCCTGAGCAGGCTTTTCACAGACTAAGTCACATGCCCCTGACCTATTTCCACCCCTAATTGGAATAGAGAACAAAGGCACGACTACACATAAAACCCAGGCCGTCATTTTTCATTCTCGGCGTCCCTTCACCTTGAATCAACATCATCATCACCACCTTGACCTGTTCTTTGTTGTCTCCGTCTTCGATTACCGCTTTGTCCTTTCCACTTCAATGTACACTTCAATACTTTTAGTCACACCCTCTAAATTCACAGTCACCATCTTCTCCCTTAATGAAAGATGTGACTTTTGTACCAATTTGGTAGTCACATAGTCATTATGTTAGTTCTCTATGTGTTTTGATGATAACTTGACAATTGTAAATTAAAAAGATTATGATTTCATTCATGTTCTATGTTTTTGATAAACGTTACTCCAGTAATGTCTGTATTACTCCAGTAATAACACTTGATTATAACTCACATTACTCCAATAAGCGTTATGTTACCCAGTAACATATCTTAGAGACGCTTTTTGTTAAAATATTACTCCAGTAACATATCTGTTACTCTAGTAATAAGTGTGTTCAAAAATGTTTTACAAGTCATATTACTCCAGTAACGTATATGCTACTCCAGTAGAATTGATGTAATGATATATGTAAAATGTCTCTGTATCCACATTACTCCAGTAATAGTGACTTCAGTTGTCACTTAGTTACTCCAGTAAGTTACCACTTTCAGCCATGTCCAAGAGCAAACCCGATAGCCTGTTAAGTGTGAAACACATTACTCCAGTAACCAATCTATTACTCCAGTAAGGGTTACTCTAGTTGTCACTTAGATACTCCAGTAACTCTTCACTTTCAGACACCTTCAAAGGCAAACCTGATAGTATGTCATGTTACTCCAGTAATCAAATAAGTTACTTTAGTCATAGTACCGTCCTTACACTAGAGTTACTCCAGTCATCAAAGGTTACTCCAGTCAAATTGAACACAGAAACAAAATGAGCCTTGGTTACTCCAGTAACTAAGATACTACTTCAGTCATCTCGAGACAGAAACCTTGTAAGCATCAACTTACTCCAGTCATTCCAAAGCTACTCCAGTCAAATCGACACAAAGACCAAAATGAACCTTAGTTACTCTAGTAGCTTAATTATTACTCCAGTAACCGCGAGACTAAAACATTGTAACTACTTAGATTACTCCAGTAACTTGTGGACTACTCCAGTCATATAAACACAGACACGCGACTCTGTTTCTGAAAGTCTATGATTGAACCTTATTTGTTTTGTGTGCTTCATATTTTCAATCTACAATTATCCTATGTTATACTTGATCATTTTTCTAGTGAGTTTCAGATAAACACAGCAAAAATCAAGGAGAAAATCAACTGGGTAAAATGTAATTAGTGAAGAACAAAAATTAAGCCTGAAACTTCTCCTTTATCCCAAGAGCTCAGATTAGGCCATTCAAGGACGATTAAACCACTCTCCAACGATCTAATAAAGATATGGAAATGAGAAGAACATTGGAAGATCATCCACAACGACTACACTCAAGATTCCAGCCAAGAATTGAAGAAATAGAGAAAAATATGCAACAATCATATTCCAGATTTGCAGCTGAACCTTGAAGAATCAGGGAGAAGAAAATGCAACGGCTAATTCCTCTAGTTAACCTATAAATACCCATGAAGATTCAAAGCAAGGACACAACACACAACTACAACTGATTGCATTCTTACTTTAAATCTTTGCTGTGCAAAATAGTATTTATTGAGCTTCAGTGTTTATGCTTATTTGCTCTTTAAGAGAGTGTGATTTCGAAAAACATTTCTGATTACTTGTTTTCTTGTAAGAACTCAAGGTTGTGGAACCTGTAAGTTGGGTTGTTTAATTATAAAGTGTAAGGGGGAGCAAGTCCTAGGTGATTAGGATTGCATGTGATTTACATTGTTGTAATTAAAGCCTATTGAGATAGTAGAAATACCCAGAAGATATCTGAGGACTGGATATAGGTCAAGGTTAAGACCGAACCAGTATAAATCCTTTGTGTCTAGCTTTTTCTTCCCTTGTTTCTTCATTCTTTGTTTTCTCAAGTTTTTGAAAATTTAGACATCTTTAAAAAGAATTTTAAAATCCTCAATTTACCCCCCTCTTGATGATTTCTTCCATTTTCAATTGTTACACCTAAAAAAACATTTGATGTTGGACATTCCTTTAAATAAAGTGCATGTTAAGACTAAATTTTAACTTCCTTAAATCCCATTGAATCTTTCATATATAGGCAATTTTACAGAAGTTGGTTACTTTTTCAAAATTGACTTAAATGTGCTTTCATTTTCAAATCAAATGCATAGGTGAGCGATTGGCTGTTTCATAATGAGACGGAGATGCGGTTGACAGAAGCCTGATTACCGTAAATGACACAAGGAGGACTGATATCTAGCATCACTAATGTGAGTTTCTGTTTGAAAATAGCAGACTTTATTTTTCCTATGCAAAATTTTAGTGCCAAATAATTTGTGTGCAATTTTTTTGGATGAAATTTCAAGTTAGCATCATTTTCTCCTCAAATTGTACTGGGTTCATTGTCGTCTCTACAACTCTCTCTTGCTCTGATGTGGAATCAATTTTTTTACTCACTCTTGCTACATAAGATGACTTATGATGAAAAGAAAAACAAGGTATTGAATTATAACCTAGTTAAAAGCTCTGAGTCGCACCAAGTAAGGGTCCGTTTGGATGGGTTTTTTTCATTAAAAAAAAACACCTTTTTAATACAAAAAAAATACTTTTTTTTAATTAATTTATGTGTTTAGATGATATTTTTTTGAAAAAAAACAAGTGTCACAAAAAAAAAGCCAAAATGCTGCTTTCTTAAAAAAAAACTCCAATTTGAAGCTTAAAAAAAACATTTAAAAAAAACATTTTTTTTAAAAGCTCATCCAAACGAGCCTAATAAGTAAGAAAATAGATAAGTAAGTGTAAAATTTGAAATACTGAAAAACTAATTTTCATTAATCTTCTCTTCTTTTTTTTGGGCTAAATAGAGTTATTTTTTTTATTATTAATCTAGTTGAATTGCGGCTGCTAAACCACTAGAAAAAGAATAAAATATACAAATTCACATGATAAAATTCCAATGAATTTTTGCACCATAAATTCATCAGTTACTGACATCCCAAAAATGATAAAAATGCCCTTTACATGATATTAAAATTCGCCGATTAAAAAAATCACCGCACATAAATTAAATCATATCTCACTCAACTACTAACACTACAGCTAATCAAGTATGGTGATGCCTTAAAAATACAATATTTGCGGGGTAAATCAAAGACTGGATCGCACAATGGTTTTTTTTGGGCCAAAGATCGTGTGATGTTAGGAAACCACTTTCCCTACCCATTTTTAGGATGCTCATTCTTAGGATGGGTAGGGAGAGCTCCTCCCATCTGGACGGTTAAGATTTAATTTTTTTTAACTGTCATTTTTTAAATGAAAAAATTATTTTTTAAAAATATGTTAGTTGAGAGATTAATTTTATTTTAGATTTTCTACCCATTAAAATAATTTTTTTTAAGAAAATAAAAAGTAAAAAAAAATTAAATCTGAACTGTTCAGATCCTATCTGGACGGTCCAAATGGGAGGAGCTCTCCCTACCCATCCCGAGGATGGATAGGGAAAGTGGTTCCATGATGTTAGTAAGTATCAATTTACATGTTTGGTGTACTCGAATACCTGGTAATAAAATCCAAAAAAAGTGTCAGAGGCTCAAAAGGTTATTGATAAATCCCAATTTTAATATATTTTATCCCATCTTATTCATTTATTTTAGGGATTATTTTAGGCTAATTTGGAATTATTATATAATATTTAGATTGTTAGCCTATTTTAGGAAATAATGTAAATCTGAATTAATCATGAGATTATTGGGCTTAAATTAATATTTTGATTTTATCTTGTGATTTAATATTATTTTTAAATATATGATATCATGATTTGATTTAATTTCTGCCAATAAAAAATATATTGAAATATTCTATAGTGCAAAATTTTTCAGGAAAGCTTAAAAGAAATCTAATTATAAAATTTTATTGGGCTTTTTAAATCCTATTGAGCTCAAGTTAGTACCCAAAACTCTTCTCCCCTTTTAAAATAACCTAGCAGCGGCTAGGTTTTGAAGAGCCGCCACATGCTCTCTTTGAGAGCTGAAATACGCTGAGGCTGGACGCTGAGATTGAAAAACCTAGCCGCTATGAGACAGTTGCAGTACGAAGACGGGAAAAAGGAAGACACGGTGCAATTGAATTCATTAATTCCCCAATATCCATCAATTTGACCTTCCCACGTACAGACCACCTTATTCCATTACTTCCAATATTCATCAATTCATCACGGGGCCCATGCTTCTTTACTGTGCAAGCAATTGAATCTTGTTCATTAATTTCAATGGCCATGAGGAATTGCTTAACACCTGAAGGAAGGAAATCCATGTCAGCGTGAGTTATTTAGGAGGCAACTTGGGAAGAGTATGGAGGAAGCTAAAGCCTAGGGCTTACGCTTGAAGACCACAAGGGAGTGTCTTTCTTTTTATCTTTTTAATTCAAACTTAAGATCATTTAGTTTTAAAGGATTTCGAGTTGTATTAATTGAGAACAATTTAGTTTTAGATTGTAAACTTATTTCTTTTGGATTAGACTGATAATTTGAAGTTTTATGTTTATTGCTGAACTTTTGTTTACAACCTTTGGATTGACAATTAAATTGATAATTGAGTTTTCGTTATTAATTTAATTGTTAATTTGGTTTATCATCTTAATTGTTTAATTGAGTTAATAAATTATTTGGTTGTTTAATTAGATAATTGTAAACAAGATTTCCAAGATTATTTTGTTATTGGTTTTTAACGGGTTTAATTAGCCACCACTTATTTCATTATGAGTTTTCTAGTGGAATATGTGTTATTGAACTAGAGGGTTTCCCATGTTTAATTGGGTAATTAAATTCATTAATCTCCCTTTGGTCTAATTAATTGGTTTAGGCTAAAAAGGTTAACTCCATGCAATTCCTAAGTTGTCCCCTTCATCATCATAACTGAATTCAATTAGATCATTATTATTTTAATTGCTCTTAATTAATATTTTTATTAGGATTTTTAATTATTCTCTATTTAAGAAAAAACCCCCCCAAAATTGCTTTCAATATTCATATAGTTTAGTCTCATTTTCATATAGGTTTTAGAGTCACTTACATTAGTACATTTAGTTAGTTAATTGCATATAAGTAGTAGTGTTTGCATTCTAGTTTAGATCCATTCACATTCCATTACATCTTTTTATCACCTAAATTTAACCTAAAAAAAAACTCACAGCTCTTTCCTTGAAAGAATGACCCAGGTTGACCCTATATTACATAATTAATTAGGACCTAGTTTAATTGATTGCTTTCACGACAAGAAAAGTAGCTCGATCAGTTATCCGGAAAAAAAAGTATGAGTGAGAGAGAGCCTAATATGAACACTTGCTCAAAGTACTAACGTTGGGCGTTGTGGATTGGCTTCCCCATTTATCAGCAACACTGTTAGGAGAACGAGGTGATGGATTTGTGTTCTTCAACAACCCAACCTCATCCCGATTGGGTGATTCCGGCGGCAACCATGGGGGCTTCTGTACCCGATCACTCCCATCACTGCCACTTTGAATCCTCTCCAGCGTCTCCAAAACTTCCTCCATGGAAGGTCTGAACTCCTTATTAGTTTGTAAACACTGAAACGCCAACTGAGCCACTAAAATCACCATCCTCTTCACTTCCCCATCACTCCCAAACCCAAGAGAAGGATCCACCAGCTCGCTCAGCTCGCTCCTCTGGATCTTCCTCACGGCTAAGCTCGACAAGTTAATAGAGTCTGAGTCCCGGCTCATGTCAACCGCGGCCATGGATGTTATGAGTTCGATAAGCACAACTCCAAAACTATAAACATCACTTTTGCTAGTGAGCTGGTAGCAATGGTGATATTCGGGGTCGAGATAACCCGGTGTCCCCTGAGGAGCAGTGGAAACATGGGTGACATCGGAGGGGAAAGACCTTGAAAGTCCAAAATCAGCAACCTTAACGTTGAATCCTTCGTCGAGGAGGATGTTGTTGGTTTTGATGTCGCGGTGGATGATGTCAGAAGCATGGAGGTAGACCAATGCTCTTGCCGTTTGGACAGCGATCTTCATGCGGGTGGACCAAGGTAGGACGGTGGGCCTTTTGGGATCTCTATGAAGGTGGAGGTGATGAGCGACAGTTCCGTTTGGGATGAATTCGTAGACGAGGATGAGTTCGCGGCTGTGGCGGGAGGTGCAGCCATAGAGGGAGACAAGGTTTTTGTGGTGTAAGCGAGTTAGGATTTTCACTTCATTCATGAAGTGTTCTACTTGTTTGTAGTTTTGCTCATATAAGCGTTTGACTGCAACTTCTCGTCCGTCTTCTAGTTTGCCTAATTGAAAAAACATAAATTAATTAGTTAAACCCACACGAGACCAGGTTTCTATGGCCACCATAAAGAAGAATGAATGAGAGGGAGGGTTACCGTAATAAACAGTGCCAAAGCCTCCATCTCCAAGTTCAGTGGAAGGGTCAAAATTGTTGGTGGCTGCTTCAAGCTCGGCGTAGGAGAAAACAGGGATTCCAAAGTACACATTGCTACCCTCCATGTTCGAATGACCACCATATCTGTTTATTGAATCTGAATCTCCATATTTTCTTCTCCTCCACCACCACACAATCATCCCCATTGTTATCATCCATGGGACTCCAATCCCTAAACCTGTATTGTACCAATACGCCTACCTCCGATCAAACTTGTATTCGTTTGATTTGACTCTTTCATTTTCCTCATACCAAACTTGACCTTAAAGTAATGGAAAGGAAATTACAAGTTAGTAAGAGAAGGAACATTACCTAATCCCAGTCCCAGTTTCAAAGCCCGTTTGCCTGCACCTGAAGTTAAATGAATCCATTAAAATGGACTGATAATAAATCAAAAACTTCAGTCTCCCTATTATATTATTCTTATGCCTACAACCTTCAAACTGCCATCATAAAATATGAAATTTATGCAACTTGCTTTTTTATTTTGGAAATCTTGCAGTTTGAGTTATATAACTAACCAAAGGCAACAGTTTTGGACGGTGCTAATTTTTTTTAAAAATCATTTGAATGCAACAAAAAAGCAATTAAAATATGGTCTTGCCAACCAGCGCCACTAAAACATGAATAGATAGATTTTCTAAAGTGAGAAATATAATCTCATGTTCACTCTACGCTAGGAAGACTACATAAATTATCAATCCCTACTTTTTTTAAAAAAAAAAAATCTATTAGTTGATATCAAATATTATTTTAAGGAAACACTCAGCTATATATTGGCAAGAAGTACCAAGAAGTTACCAAACGCCTTTCAAAATGGCAAAACATCTCATTATATATAAAAAGGTTAAGTAGCAAATCCACCTTAAAAGTATAGGTACAGAAGTAATATTGCCTTAATAGTTTTTCTTGTCTCAATGTTGCCCTGGAAGCAGGGATGAAGCTTGTGATAAATATTTGGGGGGCAGTGACGGATCCAAGAAATTTATGAAGGATGGCACTAGTGGTGGGGGGATTTAGGGTTCGAGGGTAGTGCCCCCGAAAATTTTTTTTAGGGAAACTTTTAAATGCATTGAAAAACAAAAGGATATAAACAAGAAAAGAAAAAAAATATTCATGAAATCAAGTGAATATTGATGATGTAATAAAAGAGGAAATTATTTTATAAACCTGTCATTTAGAAAAGTAAGGCTAAGTGCTGTTAGAAATGTAGCTACATAAGTTAAAATGAAGGGTGAGCACTTAATAAGTTCAAGTATATATATTTTAATAACAAAAGCTATAATGTCATCCTTCTAGGCCTTATTTTTTGGAATCTCATTATAATTACCTTATTATCAATGTTATCAAATACATCTTTTTTAATATAAGACACTAAACAACCATTCATCCCCCATCCAATTATGAGAAATATAGTCTTGATATATTAAGGGTGGATACTTAATTTAAAGGGGGCAATTATTCAAACATGTATTAATTGTTTAATAATAATAATAATAATAATAATAATTTTTTAAAAAATAAATTATAAAATAAAAATAAAATAAAATAATTTTAAAAAAAAAAACCTCAATTCCCCAATTGAAGGGTGGGCACTTGCCCCCCAATCTTATATATAGATCCACCCTTAGGAGGCCAAATATATACTCATAAACTAAAAAAATATTTGAGGGGCCAAATGTATAAGATAAATTATATTAAATTTTTTTTAAAAAAATTATAAGTACATTTTTTGAACACAAAAAATTTTGGCCCCCCATTGTATCAATGAACCTCCGCCTCTACCTGGAAGTTTCAAAACTTAGCAATGCTACCCTATTCCATTAAAAAAACTAACATTGAAATTCAAAAAATTAACATTGACTATTAACCTTTTAACGGAAATGGGCAACATTGCTACGTTTTGAAACTTTCAGGACAACATTGAGACAAAAAAAACTTTCAGGATAACAATGCTCCTCAATAAAAACTTTTAAATCAAATTCACTACTTAACCCTATATAAAAACATCATTTAGATTTTTTTTTTTTGGATTCTCTAGCTTTACATTACACACACACATATATATATCAATTTGTATCAATTATCAAGCACAAAAATATGAAAAGTAAACATGCATGTGGAATTGGCAAAATCCCCAACATAAGCCAGAAGAGGAAGCGATTAGAAGTTTAGAGTGCCATAGTAAAATTTTGGGATAAGTTCATAAAGGAATTGAGAAGCAAGCTTAGAAGTGGAAACAATACTAATGCCTCGTGGGAGTTATGGTCACCACTTGAGAAACCCTTGATTCGGTATGTAGCTAAGAACCATGAGTGGGTTAATCATGGTGAGATTATGAGGGCATTTGTATCTTCAAGTGGTTCATGGGATCTTACGAAGTAGAGACTCTTCTTACCAGAATGGATGATTGATAAAATTAAAATGACTAAACCACCAACCATGGAGGGGAATTAACTTTTTTACTGGAGGGTCTCTAATGATGGAAATTTCAGCATTAGAACAACATATAAGATGCTTGAAAAAAGCGATGATTCTGGAAGGGAACCTCTCTAGCAGGGAACCTCTCTGGCAGCACACTCGGCATTGGCCAATATTAGAAAGAGCCAAATTCTTCATTTGGCAAACATTCATGGAAGATTATCTACTAACTCTATAAGAAAGATGTGAGGTTGAGTGATATGATGAGTGTTCTTTTGAGTGCCTATGTGAGGAAACAATACTACATACACTAAGAAATTGTAAGGTAACATACATTGTGTGGCTTGATTTGATTAACCCTATATATTATAGTACTTGTTTTAGTGGTAACTTGCAACAACAGATAAGAACCAAGTAGCAAAATAGTCAAGAGTTGGCCCTAGATGCAAATAGTTGGATCGGGTTGCTGGTTAATCTAGAAGAACAGATGCAGGAAGATCTTTGAAGGTGTAGGTGTTTATCCTCATTGCATCATACACAACTGCCTTCACCAACTAATGAAAGGTATGGAGAAAGGAAAATTAAATCATCAAATCTACTAGGTTCCTGACATAGCAAATGTCGAGTCAAGTGTTCCACTTTCTGGCTATGTTAGGGTGGATGTAGATGGATCAGTTAACAACCATAAAGTTACATCTTGTGGTGGCATTGTTCGGGTAGCACTAGGGCAAGGATGATAGGATTCCAACTGAGGATTGGTTTTTGTTCCATTATTACAATAGAATTGCAAGCAATCAAAGTAGATATGAAGGTTTGTAAGCAGCTTGGTTCCACAAAAATTAGGTTGCACTAAGATTCCATAGAGGCTATTCGTCTACTGATATCATAATATGGACCATATCACCTATTGGCTCAAGAGATTTCTGAAATTAGATCATTGATTTTCTCTGACTGGGAGAAGCGCTAAAATGTGCAGATTTCTTGGCCAAGATGCGTAGAAGGCAAACAATGAGCCAAGTTTATTACAATTTCCACTAGTTTATTGTTTGAATCAAATATTAGTCGACTTAGGCTAAGTTTGGTTGATGGTGTATCATTCCTATTTGTGTTTTGTAGTGTCGCTATGATACAATCCAAAAGGTAACTCTGATCTTACTTATTTTTTTAAAAAAAAAAGAGTTTTTTTTTTAAAGGTAACTCTTGTCTTACTTTTTTTTTTTTTTTTAAAAAAAAGAGCTTTTTTGCTAACACAAAACATCTGCTTGTATCCAACAAAAAGTTCAATGTACAACAAGAAAAGCAAATAACAAAGCAAATAATAAATACAAAAACTATAAATAAACAACGGAGGGTAAAGCACCACCTAGGCAACAAAACTCAACTATTTTTACAGTCTATTTCCATCCATCAATTATTTCATGCTATTTTTTTTCTTTTCTTTTTTTTTTTTTTTTGGTAAAAGCATGCTAGTTAAATAACATTCATTGGACCAAACTATCCTTCAGTAACTTGAATGCTATTTTAAAATAATTTATGTTAAAAGTTTAATGTGTTTATTTTTAAACTTTGTATCACATTTTAATTTTTTCAGTTGTGTAAACATATTGGTAATTTTAAATATTTTAACACAATTTTAATCAATAAAATTAAATATTTTAGAATCTTTAACAGAATATTCTTCACGATGTTGAAAAATATATTAAAAATGTAGGTTTTAAAAATAGAGAGTAGTTCTTCATAATTTCGAGAAACATATTAGGAAGGTCATCGTATTTTATTTTAATAATACATGGATTTTAAGCATGTACCAACCAATAGTTTTTTATTATTTTGGAATAATCAACAATTGAACAATGGTATATTCTCTGAGAAATCAACAATTGAATGCTCTTTGTTTGGTTTGAAAGGGTCAAAAGATCAAACCAGTAAGTATTTTAGTTAATTGTCCAACTGATTATACAAATATATAAAACACATCTTTCGTTGTCACAACGTCAAGATATACCTGTTTAAATATTGACAATAAACACTAGCTTCTTTAAAAAACAATATGAGTAAATAGATAATTATAAGTAGGATTTGAAAGATCAAGCACAAGAGTCACCTAACAGCTAAACATGAGTGGGAGTATCATTAAAATAATTTAGGATAATATTACTCCAATAGTCAATCATTGATCTTAGTCTAAACAGTTTGGCACATATCATAAATGATGAATTGACATTTCAAATCTTGCGCTCATAAATGTCAGGGTTAAGAGGCATTTTTGTTCAGGAAGTTTTTATCGAGGGGCAATATTACCCTGGAAGTTTCTAAAATAAAACAATTTTTCCCGGACCATCATCTATGTTAGTTTTGTTAAAGTGCAAATTTGCACGGAAAGTCCGTATGTCATTTACTTCATCTTTTTTAAAAATTATATTTAAAACTTCAGGGTAAATTTGTACCTTAATAAAAATAAAATGGATGATATGTAAACTTTTATCTCAGCATATTTAGTTAACTTATGGTCAAAATTTACTAAAATGTTATCAGGGTAAAATTGCTCCATTTTAAAAACTTCCAAAGTAAAATTGCCCCCTAAAAAACTTCAAAAGAGAAATTGTCCTCAGTGAAAACTTCTGAGAGAAAAATGCACTGTTAATGTGAGAACAGTTTGTCATAACTATTTACAGAGTAAATTCCATGTCAATCTTTTCGTGTCCTAGCTTTTTTCATTGAGTTAGTGAAATATATTCCTTTTTAAATATAATACATTCCTTTTTTTTCCCTTTTTATTTCCAAGTAATCTGTCATTAGTGAAGGGTGCAACATAGACTACGCTAACATAGGTCAGCATCCATGTAACTGTTTTTGTCACCAGATTTTATCATCAGGGCCCAATGTAGGAAACTATTGTCAAAAAAAAGCCCTAAGAAAAGTCAAATGTCAAAAAAGTCCTTAGGGCTTTTTCTGGTATTATTTTATAAAGCGTTAACAACTATATCAGTGGCGGCTAACAACTATATCAGTCCCCGTTAACAACTAAATCAGTATAATTAACAACTACATATTAACAACTAAATCAGTCTCATTAACAACTATATCAGTAGTCATTAACAACTATATCCGTACAATTTTCTGACATATAATTTTTCTTATGGTCTTTTTTGACAATATTTTGATAATTTGGGCCTTGAGTGAAATTTTCCCTTTTATCAAACCTTCCTTCACACATGGTCAACCCTCATTGGTTTAACAGTGTTAACAATTTTGCAATCTTTTCTGCTCCAAAAATAATTCATAGTAAAAAAAAATTGAAGGTTATTTAAACAATTTAACTTTAAAAAAAAAAAAATCTCCATATTTAGATTTTTGAAGTTTGGTTGAATTCCAACATCTATTAGGAAAAGGTGTAATGCTTTTTCATCACAGTAGTAGTTTATAAGAGTATTATTGTCAAAAATTAGTGTAAAAATGTAAAAATATAAGTTTTTACATTTTTGTTGGTGTTAAGACACAAGTAAAAACTATTCTCAATAGAAACAAGTAAAAATGCCGTATAAAAACGAAAAAACGCCGTTTTTACTTAAAACAAACAAGAAAAAATAAAAACCCTATTTTCATGTCCACCAAATCAAAAGACCATAATTAACGTTGTTTTTATAATGACCAATTTAAGATTGGGTAAAAAAAAAGAAAGCTCAAAACTCTCATACATATAACTTTATTGATTTTCCATCCGATGATGATTGCATAGTAAGGAAAATAAAGAAAACTGAGAATATATAAACAACTTAGATGTTGATGCTTATAATAAGGAAAACTTTATTGAAACTGAAGTGAAGAAACTTATAGATGGTTATAAATTAAATATTCTAAGTTTTGCAAATAAATTTATTATAAAAGCAAGAGAAGACAACATTGAGGATTGAAGACATACAAGTTGATTTATGTTTGATTTGAATTAATTGATATAATTTAAAAATTATTAAATTTTATTCTTATAGGAGTAGTTAAACTCTTTTTATATTTTTAGACTTATGTTTTATATAGATATGACTTATATCTTTTAAGGGAAACATTTTCTCATGTTGTAGGAAAATCATTTTCTCATGTCACACACAAATGAAATGGTGGGACCCACATATGTGAGTCCCACCATTTCATGTGTGTGTAGAAAACTTTTTTTTTTCTTATGTCACATGAGAAAATCAAATTCCATATTTTAAATATAAAATTGTTCTTTAAATTTAAAGTTGTGATTTATGTGTGTGTCTGAGAGAGATATTACGTTTTTCTATGATTCAGGTAGTAAAAACTTCATTTCGGCAACATTGCACGAGTGAATCTGTATGTTATGATTTACCTAAGAAATTTTGGTTAAAACCACCTTTTAATGTAATGTTAAAAAAAGAACCTTTAAATTAAAATCTTCCAAGCAGAATCATCGAGTGACAGGACTGATAATAAAAAACAACGCGACATCTTGTGAGGTTAAAGGCTAATCATCAACTAAACGCAGCATTGAGCATTGAAGACACAGCAATGAAGGAAGACACAGAGAAAGAAAGAGACAAACCAGAATGACACCTCGTAACTTGGATGCCGTCGCGGCAAAAGCACCTGAAGCCAAATCCATCAGTGTCGACGAAACCGCACCTTCCTCCACTGCTCTGGCATTTGTCGCACTCACTCGCCGTCCAATTCGGAGACTTCAACAAGAATCCTCTTCCCAAAGCCTCTCTGATCCCTCCTTCCAAATTCTCCACCACCGTCGTCATCGACCCACCACCGCAATTATCATTCGCATACTTCAACTTCTTCGCTTCATCGTCCACCGCCATACCCAACACCGACTTTGTTCGGTTCCCTTCATAACACCCCCATACGTTCTCTTTAACCTCCTCCGGCAACGACGGTAAATCACAACCGAAGAACAGTCGCACCTCCTTCTGGTTCGGAACTAAAGTATACCGGTAATCGAGAGTGAGGTTGTTGAGGGGGGAGAGACAATTGGTGGAATTGGATATCGGAAAGTTAGGGTTGGAGACTCGAAGAGATTGATTGTCGTAGAAAATTTCATCGACGATGTAGAGAGTATTGGAGAGATTGAGCAGTGGGAAGCCATTAGAAGCACAGACAAGGCCGAAAACAGGGAAACCGCAGGAGGGGTCTTGCTTATCTTGGATATAAAAGGGGTAGGTTATGGTAGGGCCGTTTCCACATGTTCGGGGCTCGCAAGCTTGGAACTTCGGATTCACATCACAGAGGGTAGTTCTGATGAGAACCCACAAGACGAGGATGAAGAAGGGGGTGGCTGGGTTCATTTGGGATTTGGGGGTTTTGAGAGACAAAAAAGAGGGCAAATAAGAAGAAGAGGAAGAGAGATGAGGAGGGAATGGTAAAGAAGAATGTCGATAGGGAGGCATGGTTATGGTGGCGGGAGGTTTGACCTGTGTGAATAGTCGGGGGCTCTGATACGATATCGCATCTTCGTGAGCTAGAAGGGATTGTGATGGTTCGTCTTCACTGCCTCATAAGTTTGACCCTTTGAAAATAAATAAGAATATGAAATATTATTTAAAAAAGGTTAAAGTTTATTTTAGAAATTGTTAAGAAATCTCAATTTTACCCTGATATTTTTTTTAAGTGATTCCGCTCCAAAAATTTATAAATCATAGCAATTTGACATGCAGCCATTATTTAAGTTAAATTTAATTGTTAATTGATTATGTAAATGATGAGATGACAATCACTTGACACCCATATCATTTTTGTTTTGAGTTTAGGTGTCAAGTTGTCTTGAAAGTTTTTGTTTAAGAAATGTATTGTCCCTGGAGATCCTAAATTTTAGAAATTTCAGCTCGATTGTTTTTCAAATTAAGTTTATGCATCAGTTAACTAGATATATTTATCTAACAAGTTTATATATTATCCACTTCTATTTTTTTCAAGTTAAATTTATAAATAAGAAAATTGTTTTAAAAAATGAACCTCATCCATCCAAAGGATTGGATTATCAATAAGAGTAAATTAAGAAAAAATTAATAAATATAAAAATTATATTTTATATTTATGACTAAAATTGACTCTCTAAATATATCTTACATTAAGGAATAGAGGAGTATAACACTCATCTCTTTGGCTCTCTTTCACCGGTGGCATGTGTCACCACCACATGTCGCCAACGAGCATCATCTTATACCACAACCACGTCAAAGAGGTGGATTAGAACCCAAACCTTCCACTGCAGCTTCCTCCCCTTGATTTTTGTCGATTATGGCCTTCTCTCGTCTCTAGGGCGAGTTTTTCCTTTCCCTATCCAGATCTGTCTTGAGGCAGTGAGAGCTCTCTCCCTCGCCTTTGTGCGAGCTATCTGTCTTCTCTTGTTGCTTTTTTGGTTTTTATAGTGTTAGATTTTAGTTGTGGTGTTAATAAATAAATTTACAAGATTTGAAAATAACTCCTCTTAATTGGAAGTTTATTTAAACGTTAATAGATCTAATCCTCTTGGAGTGGCTTAAATTTGCGTTTTTGGAGGAATGATTTTATCAATGGTCATTGCTACCTTATGCCTTACCTATAAGATGACCATTGTCAGCCATATGCATCATTAAGAGGCGTTGCTTGGTGTGTATTCGACGTCACCAGATCTATTTCAATGGAGGAGCAGAAATATTCTTCAAGACATCATTGATCTTCTTTCTGAGGTTGAGTTTTTTTTATGTTATGTAGTCTTAAACAGGGCTACTATATAGTCGCTCTATTTGCAGCTAATGCTTATAATGAGATGTACCTTATAGAATGTGTTTTACAACCAACACTTTTATTGTCACTTCTAACCTTAGATCTACATGAGCTCAATGTGGTATTTGATGCTACTTCTATTGTCATTCTTCAATTGGTGATAATTAGTTTTTTTCCTTGTATTTGGTATTTGGTTTGTTATGATGTATTTGCTTGGGTTATCATTTTGTGTATATGGTTTTGAATATTAATATAAGTAATAATTATGTGTGGACGGGAAAAAAAAAAAAAGAACTAGAGGAGTATTATATTGGTATATGAATTATCTTTATTTTTTGTTTGTATTAAGAAAATAGTTGCAAGATGCAAGTTGGCAAGCAAACAGTTGAAAACTATTCAGGCATCATTACGCACGTTGGCAAAATCCCGCCAACACTTGTCTTTTTCGTTTTCGGTCAAAATATTTCCTTTTCTTTTTTTCCGTTAACTTTCTTTTTTTGAACAAATTTAAAACTTTTCCGCCTCCAATTGCTTGTCAGCTTTCCATAAACAAAAATTCAAACCGCCCAAAAAAAGAGCTCTCCGCGTTTTTTTTCTTCACATGTGGATTTTTTTTTTTTATATGAAAAAAGTTTTGGAGAGGTTCGACACCAGTCCCCCACCAAGGCCAGGGCACGGCCCCGGGCTCTATGAACACTTACTGGGGACTTACGAGATCGCCTACCAAAAGAGTCCCAACGACGGCGGGGGATCGAACCCACGACCCAAAGGCCTAGTCTTGAATCCCTTACCATCTATGCCAACTCTCATGATAATTTAGGGGGAAAAAGAGTTCGTAGATGAACATGATGAAGGCAAAAACATATAAGTAAAAAAAATTACTAAAACAATAAAGGGTTAAAATGTAAATTGGTCAATAGAGCTTAGCGTCACAAATAAATTTTAAAAGGAGTAAAAATATCAATAAACAATTGAAAATAAAAAAATACCAATGAGCAATTTTAAAAAAGGGCAAATAGTACAATCATGTTAACTTCAACTTAACAGCCATTTTACCTCTCCTCCAACACCTTGACACCATACAAAATGGTGTTTGGCTGATTTTAACATTATGGTACTAGTTACTCATTTTCAATTGTTGACTGGTACCTTTGCCTCCTTTAAGCTTAATTATTTGCGCTAGCTGATGCTCTTAATGTAAAATTTAGTTAGTGAATATACATCTTAACCCAAAAATAAAATTTACAAATCAATTAGGAAGAACAACCTCAAAATTTATCACTACCATTCAAAAATAACGCAGCAAAATTTACAACGAAAAAATCTTTTTAACATGTTATCATTTAAAATCTATAATTTTACACGTGGATTAAGTAAGAAGCTGGCATATATATTGAGAATGAGGTCAATGGCGATGACAACTGAAAACTATATAAATCACGAGAATGGAGAAAGTTGGAAATTTATTTTGACAACAAATTAATTATTTTTAAAACCCGACCATAACTAACTTCTAAGTTCTAATCGGAATTTTAACAACTTTCCTCAAGTCCTTGTTGTCCCACATGCAATGTTGACTTTGCCTTAATTTACCATCACATTTACAGAAAAAATGTGTTACTCGGTCAAGAATATATTACACACACACACACTAATCATTTTTTTTTTAAAATTCCTTCCATCTAAGCTTTACTTGATTATTTTTTAAGAAGTATCAATTAATCAGAAATTGGAATAAAATAGGAAAAAATTGATAAATATAATAAACATGTCTTACATTTAAAACTAAGATTAACTCTATAGGTCTTATATTAAGAATATGAGAAATATAATTTTAAATTTGATTGTTGTTTGTTTGAGAGGTTTTTTTTTTAACTATTACTTAGTATTTTTAACGTTTATTATGATTCTTTCGACTTTTAAAAGATGGTGAAAACTTCTCAATTCTTATTGCGGGTAAACGAGATTATGGAAAATAATTATTTGCATAATGAAAAATAATTTTTAAGAAATCGAGGCCGCGGTTTAACCTTTTTTTTTTTTTTTTGTATCACTACTCATTTTTAATTTCTTTTACAGCATTCATCTTTTTTTTAAAAAAATAATAATAATAATGCAAAATTCTTTGCAGATCGAACTCATATGTCCACACCCATGATTTTACAAAGAGATCAGAAAATTTCAACCCCATGTCACAAGTAAAGAAAAACCACATGGAACCAAAATAATGTGATAATTGTATTGACCAAACGTAACCCCACAAGTCTAATCTTTGGTTGGATGATGATGAGCTTATTGTATACGATTCAGTTTCAAATGAGGCAGACGATATTGCAGACTCTGATAGTTACATGCATCATCACTCAATTGTTGGGGCGGGCAGAGTGTGAAAAAGAAAATATATGCAAAGACTCATATATAAGACTAGTTCAATGTAAACGAAATCATTAAAGCTCAACTCTACATTTTCCTCCTAATACGTTCAATACCAACAGCAGCAACAACAAAATCTTATTTTATTGAGTATTTGTTTCAATTTTTCTCTTCTTTTTTGGAAGACTCCATAATATTTAGTCGTCGTCCCTCCTCATGCATCTAATAGTCTTTTTTAAACATATCTGAACCAATTCAAATATTTTTTTTTAATAGATACCTCTATAATTCGTTTGTGTATTTCATCATTATAAATCTTACCTTTATATATATATATATAAAACCACATATTTGTCTCAACTACCTAATTTTATATTTATATTTTTTAAAACTTAACATTTATTAATATATAACATTGATGGTTTAATAGCAATGTCATGAAATTCCAAAGTGTTTCTCCTCTCAATACGTTCAATTGTTGGAATGGACACGGCAAGACTGTCAAGTCGCCCATCACTTCAAAGTTCAAACACTCCTCAATCAACCTCCCTCTCCTTTATTAATTAAAAGTTCAAACACTCCTCAATCAACCTCCCTCTCCTTTATTAATTTATTAGGGTGAATGGTCAAAAATACACATGACCTTTACCTCAAAGATTACTCACCACCACGACCTTTTTTCTGGATCAAAAATACATATAACTTTATGTTTTAAGGACAAAAATACCACGGGCCGTTAGTTGACCAACGTTGACCGTTAACTTGGACGGAAATGAACAGTAAATCGGGTAAAATTATCATTTTGCCCCTAATTTTAAATTTTTTCTTTTTTAAAAAAAACACTAAAACAACCCCTCCCCACCGGCGACTTTTTTTTTTAAAATTTATTTTAAAAAATAAGGTTTTAAATTTTTTTATAAAAAAAACACTCAAAAATACCCTTCCCCACCGGTGGGTCCCACCACCGACGACTGGCCACACCACCGCCGGTGACCAGCAGCCACCTCCGGTGACCTTTTTTTTAATTTTAAAACTAAAGTTTTAAATATATTTTTTAAATAAAAAACACAAAAATAACTCCTCCCTGCCGGTGGGCCCCACCATCGGCAACCTCCTCCAACGGTCTTTTTTTTAAAAAAAATAATTTTTTTAAAAAAAACAAAAAAATAAAATAACCCCTCCCCACCGGTGGGCCCCACCACCAGCGGTGGTGACGACGATGTATTTTAGTTTTTTTAAAAAAATTATTTTTTTAAAAAAAAAGGCCGATGGAGGAAGTCGCCGGCAGTGGTGGGGCCCATCGATGAGGAAGAGTTTATTTTAGTTTTTAGTTTTTTAAATTATTTTAAAAAAAAGCCGTTGGCGGCGGTCGCTGGCGGTGGTGGGGCTCATCGGCGAGGGAGGGGTTATTTTAGTGTTTTTTTTAAAAAAAATGTTTAAAACCTTAGTTTTTAAAATTAAAAAAAAATCGTCGGAGGTGGCCGCCGGTCGCCAGCGACGGCCGACAGTGGGGAGGGCGGCCACTGGCGGTGGTGTGGCCCACCAGAGGGGAAGGGTTTATTTTAGTGTTTTTTTTTTAAAAAAATATTTAAAACCTTAGTTTTTAAAATAAATTTAAAAAAAAGTCGCCGGAGGGGGGCGGCGGCCGGAGGTGGGGAGGGTGGCAACTGCCAATGAAGATTGACGTTATCCATTCGAAGTAGCTTCTCTTTGCCTCCTCGTTTCAACCTTGAGGGTTGGTCGGGGTTAACAGCAACGGGACTTATTTTTAATTTAATTTTTGTAAAAATAAAACAAGATAAAAGTTAGATTATAAATATAATTTGTGTTTAAATTGACAGTGGAAAAAATGACTTTTTTCAAATTGAAATATGTTTAGATTATTATTTTAAAAAGTTGGTTGAGATAGAAAATAATTGAAAAATGCATAAATCTTATTAAATAGTACATATATATTAGATATATATATTGTGACAATAATTTAAATTAAAAAAATTGAATTATTGTTAAAAAAATTAATAAATGATAAAGTCTTTTATTTTCCTCTCCCCCCATCTCCCACCACTCATCTTCTACCGTCACCAAATTCCCTGCATAGTCATATTTTATACCAATCTCTTTTACTAATAACTTGTCTCATACCTTCCTTTCTTTCTTCAGGTTATTATACATATTTTTCATCTGTTTCTGGTCATAATTTTTCCTACTTTTTCATCAAATCCGCAGACAAAATATTCTTCCAACGTTCCTTTAAAGAACTAAACTGTTTGGTTTGAGGAAAGGGTGTGAGAGGGAAAGATCCCTAAGGAGTATATTGACTAAATTGTCATTAATAAAAAGAATATTCTTTTTTGTTAAGAGTATATTTTTGAAATATTGAAAATTTTCCATGTGCAATTTAGTAAAGATAAGAGAAAAAATTTATCTCTCCTCTTTTTCTCCCACTCTCTCCCTTCAAACCAAACACAAGTGAAAGACTGTGGCCAAAAACTGTTGCAATATGAACAGTTGGAAAAAAAATTAGAATTTAGTTCCTCTGCCATACATTTGTCTTCAACCAATATGAATTCTTTTATTTTTTGAAGTAATAAGCGGTCCCGTGAACAAACAACAGAGAAAGGACGAATAATGGAAGCGGTTATCTTTGCGGGAGGCACGCAAGTTCTTGGAGCCACACAGAATGTGGGAATGAAATGTTCCAAGTCAATTTGACAAGTTGAAGCCACTAGTCAATTTTGCGTGAATGGTGTGTCTTTTTTTTTTTTTTTTTTGATACATGAGGCAGGGATCGAAGCCCTGAGGGGAGGGGGGAGGCCAGCTCCTAAGACTGGCACTTGTGCCGCTACGCTACGAGGCGCTCGGCCGTGAATGGTGTCTTTAATTAATTATAAATACAAACATTCTAATTTTTTTAGGCATTTTGTCAGTTTAATCCCGCACGCCCGAGTTAATATCCTCCCCCCCAAAAAAAAATTCCAACAGATTTTTTTCCTTCTTCCCGAAATTCCGAAACTTATTTTAAAAATTAATTTTATATAATTATTCTAAGAATATAAAAATAAAATTAAAAAAAATCAAACAAGTACTTATTTTTCTATTTCTATGAAATATATGAAAGTCTCACTTGGTTTATGTTACGGACCGGCAATATAGGCCCAATGAAGATAGGCCCAACAAGAGTCCAGTGGCATAATCGACCCGATAACAGAACCTATATAACTCGGGTACATTCCTATAATCACGCACACCACATTGCACGTAACAAATAGTGGAGCAGCCATGACTCAAGGAAACAGGCACACTACTAGCATTTTTTTTTTTGGGTTAGAACAAAGGTATCTATTACCATTGCATAATAGTCAAACGGATACAAACATGACAAGGCAATTACATAGAGAAATAAAACTAGGAAACATACAGTTACATGAAGGAAAAAAGACACAGGAAACCGATGACCATACAAAACAGGTCCAAAAGCCAGCAGAAGCAGATTAAGATAACCCCTCCCTCCTAACAGATTCAGATCCAGGAGTTTCATTCATACAAGGAGGAGTCTGCTTTGCATCCATAGCTAGAAGAGAATTTAAGGAGGGTGATGGTTAAGAGACCCACCCCAAGGGGTACACCCCCTTATAAGCATTTGATGCTAAATGATCAGCAACAATATTACCCCCACGAAGAGTGAAGGAGAATGAGAACCCAACTTTGGATGCAAGAAGACTCACAATGTCATGGATGATACCTCGACAGCGCCAGTCATATTGAGAAGGAGATTTTGCTTCCACACATTTAATTAGCAGCAGGCAGTCTGATTCCAAAATGGCTTTATCCAGACCAAGGTCCATGGCAATCAGAAGTGCTCTTTTAAGGGCAAGAGCTTCAGTCATGAATGCGGATATAGACTTAACTTTATCGATGAAGCCCCACTGAAACTGACCATAATCGTCTCTACATATCATCCCAATTGCTGCTTCATCGGACTCACTCTTAAAAGCACCATCACAGTTAATCTTAAAATAGCCAGACCTAGGAGGAGACCACCCAACCCGATGAGATTGATCACTGTGCAGAAAAACCATATATGTTTGTGTATTTTCATGTCTCGCCAAAAGTTCCACAGAACTCTTCCTAGCCATCTCTAGTACCATAATTGGGTTTGGTTCAGAGTGGTTAAATACCATCTTATTTCTTTGTTTCCAGATATACCACAATATCCAGCAGATCAAGGAAAAGTCATAAGAGTTCAGTAAAGGCATACCAAATAAACTTAGCCGCCATTTATTGAAGCTTGTTACCCCAGTTGCATCCACTTTGATCCCCATTTGGCTTCCAAACCATACATAGCGTGTCCATGCACAATGAAAGAACAAGTGTTCTATGTTCTCCTCAGCGTCCTCACAGATAGCACACCTGTCTGACCGTGATCTTCATCGTCTAAAGAGGGCAGCATTTGTAGCTATTGCACTGTTAAGGAGTCTCCAAATGAATTGTTGAACGCGAGGGATCACCTTAAGTTTCCAGACAGCCTTCCAGCAAGGACTAGGTATATTAAGTGAGGTTTGTTCAATCCAATCAATTTACTGGTTCTTTCCTCAATATATCCTAGTTTAACTACATACTCCCCATTCCTCGCTGTTTCCCATATTATTTTGTCTTCCAATCTATTGACAGGAATTGGAATTTCCAGAATTGCCCTTTTAGCTTCTTCCGAAATCAGATGTGCTACTGGACTGATCTCCCAAGCACCATTAACAATCAAATCACATGCTCGATCCTGCTGAACCTCATTGTTGGTACCAATAAGAGATTGTTGGAGTAGGGAAATTCTAAGGATCCACGGGTCCTTCCATATCCAAATATCTGATCCAGTGCCCACATCTCATCTAATGTTTTTTCTTAGCAGCTCTTTTCCAACAGTAGTGCTATACCAGCACCAGGAGGCTTTGTGGCCTTTAGTAGCTTCAAGAAATTCACATCTTGGAAAGTAAATACTCTTCAGAACCTTGGCCCAGAGGTCATTAGGACGCGTCAAGAGTCGCCAGGCTGTTTTTGCTAACAAAGAATCATTCAAGGTAATAAGATCCTTAAAGCCCATACCACCTTGGTCTTTGCTGATTGTTAAATGTTCCCAATCTTTCCAGTGCGTTTTGTGCCCAAATGGATTGCCATCCCACTAGAAATTTGCTATCAAGCTATGGATTTCTTTGCAAGACTTTATGAGAAATTTGAAGCAATTCATGGGGTATATCGGGATGGCTTGAATTACTGCTTTAATGAGGACTTCACGGCCAGCAAAAGACAATGACCTACAAGGTAATCTCTATATAAATATGAGGTTAACCTACAAGGTACACACGTTTTACACTTTATCTTTTATGATTCAGTACACACAGAACACACACACCCACTCCCCTTTGGCTATAGGCCTATTTTTCAAAAGCGAACTACATGGACTTTGATCCCTCTCTAGGGTACATAGGCCCTAGGTATTATTCCTGGCTCAAGTCTGATACATTTTGTTCTATAACGAAACAGGTTCAAAACTAAGCACGATGTTTAGCTTTCCCAACTTATTAGATTTGATTTGGCCAGTCCAGATCTAAATAAAAATCTATATTTTCTAATAAAAATTATTTTTATGGGTATAAAATCTAAAATAAAGATAATTTCTTACTTATTATTCTTTTAAAAAATTATTTTTTTATTTTAAAAATCATCATTTAAAAAAAAATCAAATATAAACCATCCAAAATGATGAGTTAGGATAGCTAAGCAATAGTTTAACATTGAAACCAATTCCATGAAAGTCTACCTTGTTAATTAATATCCTTGGACCTTGGTCAAACTGCAATGTACGAATAGATTATAGACCATTTATTTGACCCCCTAAAAAAAAATAGAACCGGTTTCCCCAGCTTAGCTTATTAAGGAGAACACAGTAGACTATTGTTCAGATTTGATTTTGGACCGTTCAAATTTGGATTTTTTAAAAAATGATGATTTTTTAAATAATTCTTTTAAAGAATAGTAGTTAAACTATTATGTTTATTTTAGATTATATACTCATGAAAATAATTTTTACAGATAATACATGTATTGTGCATTTGTCAATTGAATATTGATTTAAGAAAAAAATGTTGTTTGTTCTAAATTTCTTTTATTTCCTTAGACAACTATGAATTCATATTACACTTAGTGTAGAATACTATATCCAGATTGTATGAAAAAAAAAAAGAATCCTATACCAAGCATCTGTTGAAAATATATTTTAGCAACTACAAAAGAACATATAAGATGTAGCATATTTAAAAATAGAAAACTATATTTCAGCTACAGGTGGGAAAATGGGTCAGCCCAGCCTGTTTAAGCCTGATTCACATAAATGGGTTTTATTTTGAAGCCTAACCTTTTTTATTCACCAGCTCAAGCTTGCTTGCGGGTTTTAAGACTGTTTGATAAAAAAAAAAAATGTTTTGGTATTTTCTTAAGGAAATTAAATTGAAACACTAAATTTTTTAACTTATTACATAGATATTATTAAAATATTAAATATTTTATCTTTTATGTAAATAGAATAAGTCTCCACTTGCCTTAAAACAAAATTTTTCATGAGATAGAGATTCTACTTTCTCATTTTTTAATGTGTGATTAATTTTTCTTTTTGATATAGTTTGCATTATATTCAAACTTCCTCAGATACCATAAAAAATTTTTTTGTGTTTATCTTACATCATTAAAAGAATTATTTTTTCGATATTTCATAAGGAAAAATTTCTTTATAGAAATATTAAGAAACAAATGAAGGATTCTTAAAAATTGAGTGTTTTTTTTAAAAAAAATTAAGTAGAATATTTTTAATTAAATATAATGTCATCAACAAGCTTCTCTTAGGGTTTTAATAAGAATTAATCAATTTTTCCCTTTAAAAATTTCAAATATAATCTAAAAGACTAGTTTCAAAAAATCATCAATCTTTCAAAACAAAACTACTCTTGTAGTAATTTAATTATTAAAAAAAAAATTGATGGGCTTAAATGGGCCTACCCCTTTAAACTTGTAGCCTTATGGCTAACCCTTTTAAATCCGACTTTTTCTAGAGACTCTGAATCATAAGCCCAGCTTGTGACTTAACAGGACAACCCAACAAGCTCAATATGTTTCCTTGGCTCTAATTTCAACTTCACCGGCTACTTTCTTAAGCCTTAGAGCCTATTTGGTTCGCAAAAGAGGTGTGAAGGGAAAGGAAGATGAGCAAGTTCCCATATTGGACGACCAATCTTTCTAAGAAGTCAACTTCTCAAGTCTACTGATCTTCTTTTAAAGTTATGAAGATATGATCCTGCCAAAATTGGAGGGATATGAAGTTCCTTTAGTGAATAGTGAAAGGTTTCAGACAAATTTTTCCCTTTATCGTCAACATATTGCTGAATATCACAGCTCTTCATCATCATCATTCTTGCATGAATTAGAGGGTGTGATCATAGTTGAACCAAAGGAAGTTATTTTCTTCTCTGGTGAATTTCATCACCAGAGAGAATAGAAAGAGGGGGGATATGAAGAACGCAACTGGTTGGAACAACCATGGGTTCATCGTGTTCAAGAGAAAAGGCTGCCATCACACAATTGATTTCTGCTTCACTAAACCAATGTCAAGTTTTATTGTTCGTTCTTGTACTTCAGCAATAAGCGTTCAAGAAAAGGGAGGCGCAATGCACTATTCACTTTTGTTTTCATTGATAAGTAATAGAGGGGTCATTGCTATTTATGCGGATGACAAAAATCATGAAGGGCAACAAATGCAATATCTTATTTCCTCTATTTTACCACTGAAGGAGGATTTTTTTTTTTTTTTGTGTCATGAAATAAATGCTTTGCCATCAAATTTGAATTTGATTCAAGCAAAATCGTATCAAATTTGAATTTAAATTTCTTGTTCTTTTCCTTATTATATTAAAATTTAAATATAAGTTTGTTAATTTAAATCCAAATTTGGTAAATAACCCTTCATTATAAAGCTCTTTGAATCAAGTTTCTAATGAAATAAGACCCATTCAAAGAAAAAATTATAATTTTAAAGTTGGAATTAAATCAGTAAACAAAGCTCAAAACATTTGAGCTTTAATTATTTAAATAAAATAGAAAATATCTAAAACAATTTAAATAAATGTGTATTTCTAATATTTCTCTAACATTCGATATCATCCATTATCCATAACCATCGGTGATCTATCAAATACGCAAATCTACCATGATTTTTATATCTATTTTGAATATTTATATTTAATTTCTTCTTCATTTATTTTTTTAAATGTTTAACAATATATTATATATATTTTTAATCATCTTCAGCTGGAATGGATCAATCTGGCTACTGCGATTGAAAGCAAAACATTCATCTTCGATTTTTTAAAAAACATACATTTTTATTTTTTTATTTTTTAATTAATTATTTTTAAGGATAAAATAGATTTCCTGATTATCTTTTAACTGTCACTCTATCATTTTTTTTTCCCCTACCAACATTTCCAATCAAGCTATCATGATGTTGAGATTTTTGAATCGAGCCTAGTCTTTGGATTAGATCTAGGATTAAGGTGCAAAAATACATATGCGCTTTGATCAGAGGAGCATTCAGTGACAAGTGCTTTTTTGAGGTGGAAAAGTACACACGTGGTTACAAATTAAGTGCAAAAATACCGTTTGACCGTTAAGTTTGACTTTAACCGTTAAGTTTGACTTTTTTTACTTTCAAAGGTGCAAAAATACACATGTGCTTTAGCAAAAAGAGCACCTAACACCAAGTATTTTTTTTAATTTAATAATTTTATTTTAATTAAAGAAAAATTATTATTTCTCTAAGTATAATTCCTAGAAAGTTAAATTTTTTATTTCAATAATTTAATTTATATTTTTTTAAAATCCTTATTAAATTTTCTTTAATACTTAGAGAAATTGGTGTTACAAATTTTTAAAATAGTTAAACCAATTTCTAACCGATAATTTTAAAATCCAAAAAATATAAAAATTTTATTTAATTTTTTCCCGAACTACATAAATTTAATAAGGATTTAAAAAAAAGAAATTAAATTATGGAAATAAAAAATTTAACTTTCTAGAAATTATACTTAGAGAAATAATAATTTTTCTTTAATTAAAATAAAATTATTAAATTAAAAAAATACTTGATGTTAGGTGCTCTTTTTGCTAAAACACATATGTATTTTTACACATTTGAAAGTAAAAAAAGTCAAACTTAACGGTCAAAATCAAACTTAATAGTCAAATGGTATTTTTGCACCTAATTTATAACACGTATGTACTTTTACACCTAAAAAAAACATTTATTAATAGACACTAAAACACATGTGTATTTTTACATCTTTACCCTTGGATCTAACCTGCCTTTGAGCCCACAAACATCGGTTATCCATCATCACTTCCCACGCACCACTCGCTCCCTCGAACGCCATTTAGCCCATTACGGAGAAAAAGCGGCACTTCACGTCTCGGCACGTGTAGTTTCGCTCCGATCACCCCCTTTTCCTTCCGGCAACGGCGTACATCGGAAAATACGAGGTTTTGTATGCTAAAGGTATGTGATAATCGTCAATTTCCCTAGTCTCAGAGCTAATTCTTCCCCTCTGAAGATCGGTTTGGGTGAGTGGGGTTAGGTATTTGTAAGAACAGTTCCTTGACAATGTGGAGCACAAGTGAGTGGGTTCAGTGTTACAAGAACACGTATTGATTTAGGGATACTATGAGCTTTCATATTGAGCAATTATAACTTACTTCTTTCCCTTATTATGTAATTGTTGCTTGGTTGTTTTTCAATACTCTGGTCACGGGGTTGAGTCATGAAAACACAGCCTCTTGTAATAAAAAATGTGGGGTAAAGCTGCTTACAATAGATTCAAAGAGGGCCATATATAGTAAGAGCTCAAAGCACCGGGTTGTCTCTAGCTATTAACTATTTCGAATCTCTTCCGATTCTCAATTGGGTTTTGTTATGTATAAGAATACAGATGTCTAGCTAATGGGCTTGTAGGTTGATATTGGATCAGTAAGTTCTCCGAGATATCTATGGGTTAGATACCAGTGAGTGCTGTTGATCACTGTGCAAACAATGTTGATCACTATGCAAACAAGATGGCTTTCGTCTAAGGGGCGGTGTGTGTGCACAGTGCCGACAGAATAATATGTGTGTACCTCTAGGGTTTATCCCTTATTTATAGAGTTACGACTTGGATCCATGGGCCCATGCGCCTTATGTCTCAAGCTTAGTGCCGCCACTTAAGATCAAGATCCTTAATCATAGCTTGATTAGTTAGGATCTCCTCAATTTTAGGTTGGTTAAGATCTTCTGATACGGATTGCCCTTGTTGGGCCGTATTATAAGTGGGCCTCATTATCGGGTCCGTAACAGGTTTTAAAGGCCAGTTCTGTCTTGAAGCAGTCTGATCTAAATTAAATTCTGCCAAATATGTTGTGACTTCGCAGTGTCTAGCTGGTTTGTATATAAAAACTGTTATCAATCTTGTTCGTTAAGAAGAGACTTAGAACTTACCCAAGGAGGGTTATGATAATGAGCGGTGGTCTTATAATGTTCAGAGTATGCCCCTCTTAAACCTTAGGTAGGGTTCCTTTCTATGACATGGTGATGAATCCAACTTTTCCCTATACTCATTTGACATATAATTGTATGTGCTTCTATTTAAAAGGCCAAGATGTTTTATCCTTGAATTCAGTATAAGTTATATGCACTCTTGTTGGCACAATTTTGAATTCAGTTATCTATTGGTATTTGCAGTGTTATGTTGTTTTATCAATCTAATGATTCATTCTCCCCAAACTAAAATGTACTCTGTAGCTTGCAGGCTGTTGGACCCATCTTTTGGGTGAACATTTTACCTGGTTTATTACTTAGATTACTTAGGTTGCTTGAATGCTATTGCTCTATGCATGCCACTGGGACAGTTGCTAGACGATGAAAATCCTCGATACGCTATGATGCTATGAATGCTTTTGAGCTCCAATTTTTTTTAAAAAAAGAAAAATTGAATGTTTTTGGGATTCTTTGATCATGTGGTAGAAGTGTAGAACAGTTTTAAATCTTTTGGCTTGTTAGTTAATTGAAATCTAATCTGACCTTAATATATTCATTTTACATGTCTCATTCACTCTTACACATCAAGCAGGATGCCTCCATTTCTGTTGCAATTCATCAAGAGAAAAAGTATGGCTAAAAAGAGGAAAAGAAGATACAAAAAGAGAATACATAAGGGGAAATATGATGTGGACTGGTCAAGTCTCCCTCAAGGTATCGTTGAGATGATTGTGGACAAACTGCCTTTAATTGATCGTGTATCCCTCAGTAAAGTTTGCAGAAGCTGGAATGATGTTCTTACTAAAGACCTTCCTTGTTGGCAAAGCCATAGACTTCCTTGGCTTCTAGTGTCGGGTGAGCAATCTAAAGAAAATAGAACTTGTATCAGCATACTAGATAATCGGGTTTGGGAGTTGAAGCTGCCAGAGGCATATGGAAAGTGTTGTTGGGGATCATTTCAGGAGTGGCTAATTATGGTAAAAGATATGAACAATTTCATTCTTGAAATTAAGTTGTTGAATCCTTTTACAAGAAGCCAAGTTACTCTACCCCCAATATGGAACCTTTACCACAAGATAGTGCTCTCTGGGCGTCCCTTTGAGAATGAGTTTGTGTGTATGCTTCTGCATAGTCAGCACAAGGAGCTGGCTTTTTATATGCCTGGTGTACAATCATGGCTTAAACACAAATTGACGGGTGAACCATTTGAAGATGCTGTATTTTGTAAAGGAAGTTTTTATCTCTTAGATAAAAGTTCTAATATATGGCAAATTGATGCTAAAGGTATCTGCTCTAGCACTAGTAAAGGTGATGTTCATTTTGGAACATTGTTTGAACCAGAAATACATTTTCATGAGATAAAAATGCCAGATTTGCCGCAGTTGAATGAAGTGCGAATATTGGGGAGGCATGATGAGAATCACGTTTTAAGATATCTTGTGGAATCTTGTGGGGAGGTTTTGCTTGTTTCTAGATATTTTCACCCGAAACAAGATCGAGTGCTTGAGACACAAAACTTTGAAGTATATTCATTGGATCTTTGTCAGTTGTCTTGGAAAAAGATTGAGGATCTGAAGGATCGAATGCTATACTTAGGAAAATGTTGTTCATCATCATTCTCGACTGAGGAACTTGGAGTTGGAATTAGCAACAGCATTTATTTTACGAACGATCAGGCCACTCCTTGGTGGAATGAGTGGGATTCAGACCATTTGAAAGATATATCAACTCGCCTCGGCTTGGTCAAGAATGTTGGTAGAGACTGGGGCAATTTCAAGCTTGGAAATGATGATGGTGAACCTTTTAGCTTCCGTGGCAATATAGAGATATGGCCGTACACCTGGTTTACTGCACCCATATGGTGGTACTGCCAGTATGTTCCTCCTATCCAAAGAGTAATTTAAGGACCACTATCTTTAAAATTAAGGAAAAAAGTGATTTTAGTTAAATTTAACGCTTGAGTTGTTGGGAGAAATCAAGGTCATCATGAAGGTCTTGTTGGAAAAAATAGCTTCTTCCAATACATCCCTAATGTGTTTAGCTTAAATTTTCCCAACAACTCTCGTACTCCCAACAGCTCTCTCATATTTAGCTTGACTGAAATTACTTTTTTGTATAAATCTTAAACAAACTAGCCCTTAGTCAAGTCACCATTGTTAATATAGATAGTTAAAGTTGGCTTGCATTTTGGCAGCTCCTTTCTAGAGCTAGCAGGTGCCTCTTTGTTTTGGTAAGGCTAATGTGTTTTTCCTGGCTAGTGGGCAAGCCAACATGTGTGTGTGTGTATCCCCTACAGCCAACATGGTTGATGATATGTTTGTATGTTGTGACTGCTTGTTTTCCTTCTGTGTCTATAATTTTATTTGTCCGTTAAAAGTGGATCTTATATTAAAGATTGGAGGGAGGGAGGTAGTAGCATGATTTGTTTGGTGCTTGAGTATTATCTTAATTGTCATTTACTTCAAATATACCAGAGAAAGTAGTTTAAGATGCTGCCCCTCAGATTTATTCGTTAGATCAACAATAGAACCGTATTGTTTAGACTTAAATAATCTTTTACTTGTGATTATTTGGCAAAAAGAAAGATATAGACTTTATTTTTTGGCTTTTTCAGAAATAACGTATGTAAAAGCTTCATTTTTTTTTAGAAAAAATCACATATAGATAGACTTGTCTTTCTGTGGTGAATTATGCCAAAAAATAAATATGTGAGGGAATAGCATCGTGGGCATGAGGGGTTCTGGATGAAGAATAAATTCCAGATTGATGGTAAGTATCAACCAATCCTTCTATGATCTGAACATGCCAAATCATAATTCAAAAATAGTGTCCCCCCACCCCAAAAAAAAAAAAAAAATTATGTGTTTGGATGAGAGCTTTAAAAAAAAAGCAAAAAATAACAAAAGCAGATGCAAAAAAGTTAAAATTTGTTATAAAACTGAAAGAATTCTAGAGAGAAGTCAGAGGAAAATCTAGAGAGATGAAATGAATTATCATTCAAGTGTGTACTGAATGTTTACATGAGACGTCTATTTATAGACCTTCAAGGATTACTATGCAATAAATATCTACACAATAAATACATTCATAACACTCTCCCTTGGATGTTTATTGTGAATGTGTCTCGTTAAAAATTTTAACTAGGAAAAACTCAGTGGGAAAAAAACCTAGCCAAAGAAAAAAAATACATCATTCATTGATACACTTTCTAATGCTACCTCATTAAAAACCTTTCTAGGAAAACCCAGTAGGACAAAACCTAGATAAGGGAAAAAGAGTACAACGTGTATCATCTCTCATCTCTTGATTACATCTGATTTGCTCCCCTGATGATTACATTATTTTCAATGTTCTTCTAAGCATACCATCATTTCTGTCATCACGTATTCTGTTGTTCGCTTATAAAACAATTACAGAAACGCCCAATTTGATTATTTATTGAATACCTGCAAAATTTAAATCTTTCAAAAATCATAATAAAATACATTTAAATCTTTTCATACATGTGCATATAAAACTTTTAATAAATGTTCATTCAGATAATGATACTATATGCACTATTATTGCTTCATGCAATATAAGAGTTTAGTTAATTGATTATTCTCGAGAATTTGATGTTTCTAGCATCTTGAGTCCTTCAGGGACTTGTACTTCTAGCATATTTAGTCCTTCGAGGACATATGCTTCTAGCGTTTTATGTCCTTCAGGGACATGTGCTTCTGGCACACACTAATATATTGTGGCTCGTGATCCTCATTATCATTCATTACAATATATGTTATCATATAAACATAAATATCGTCAACGTTGACTTAATTTTTTCCGGTCCCATCGGATTTCATTCATAATTTGTTAACATCTCATTATATTCACATATATTAGGTACCTAGGTCTCTTTTTGGACCACAACACACTCTTCTGGAGCTTTTCTTAATTATCCTCGACTTAATCATTTATATATTTTTTATAGCTCCTTTTTCTCATTCGAGGATTTTTATCTTTAAAACCGATAGACCAGCAACGCTTCAGGCGTGCTTTATAACAATTTATATAGGAGCATTTGCAGTTGGGACATGTGACTTTGTCACTTTCTTTAGCTCAGTAAATGCTTCTGGCATACGATTAACTAAACTCTGCAACTGAATTATCATTTTAAACTCTTAGTGCACATTTCTTTGTACGAGGATCAATATGAGCCAATGATAATTCATTCCACTTTATCTCTTTTACCCAATCTGCTTATTTTTCTCCCCCTCATCTAATCATGTAGTGTATATCCATCTGTGTGCATTATAGTGAATCATTGCACATTCAAAACTGTTAAAATGGAATTTATCTGGCTCCTGACCGAAAGCCAATTTTACAGGGAGAATTTTGTTGGCTTATATAATTGCTGCAAATATATATAAATAATGTTCTCATAATCATTGATCTACTCATATATGATTTCTGGATCATTCAATCTGGAAAATTGCGCGCATAATATATTGCAAATTTCTAGTTGCAAACATCACTGCAAACTTTGCAGACTTATAATCTCACATCTAATCTTTCAATTTGATATATTTCCAGAGATCAATTTCCAATAATTATTTCTATTTGAGAACAAGCAGCACATAATATATGACTCGGATGATCAAACAAGTCATGCCAACTTTCTTTATGATTTATCAACAAATCTAATATTCATTTTGGGGGAATCAACACAGAAACATTCACAAAGAATTATCACATAAATATTCACACTTGATATATATCATTCTCCTCCTCAAGTGTGAGACCTTAAAAATTAATTCATGGAATTTCCATACAATATTTCATAATAATAGCATATATGATATCTATTTCATTAAAATTTCATAGATTTCTTAATGCATTATCAATGCATAATTTTGTTACTTCTGGTAACAAAATTTTCATTTTTCAGAATCGACAAACAAATATATATTAAATACAAAATCATCAAATAGATCACTGTAGATTCACGAGCGCAATACTGTGTAATCATAGATGCATCACTGTGGAATCACAGGTGCAACAACTCGAATTGTCGTATGTATTTAAAGTCAAAAAGGTTCTAAGCTCGTGCTTTATAGGGAGCAGATCTGCAGAGATTTAACAGGACTGCGCAAATCTGCAGAGATTCAATAGGATTTAATTCGGCTATAAATAGAAGAAGGCAAACGAACATGCCTCACAAACACACAAGCATCTGATAATATCAATTACCAGATACTCACATATTTTTCTAAATTCTATTGCCATGGCAGGACCTAGTAATTTTATCCCAGTTTCTGATACATCTGAAACAACATTACTTGATGCTTTGTTGTATGATGATCAGCCCAACATGTCATTTACTTCTTTGTTATCTCCTAATCCTTTTGAGATGTTTATTCCTCCTTCTACTATTCCTCTTTCTGCTTCAAATGTACCTACTTCTCCCCCAATAACAAGTGTTCTTCCTCAATCTACAAGAATTGAAGGTACAATTGAAGCAGGTTCATCAAGAAGGTCTGTTAAAAGGTGTAGAACTATGGCCGAACTGATGGAGTCTACCAGTCAAGTTCAACCAATAGTCACAACAATCAATGAGTCAGCACTCACAAGCCAGCAAACAACCACCAACCAGTCATCAACAACCAGCCAGCCAGCAACAATTATCCAGCCAACAACTACAAGCCAATTAGCAACTACTAGCTTATTGGATGTAGTTGCTGTCATGTTTTACGGGAAATTATACATACCAACAGACTTCAATATCATAGACTTGAAGTTCACGGGAGGAGGATAGGTATGATTTCTTATGCTGTTTTATATGAAAATGTACAGGATAAATCTTACAATACTGACAGGCTTCCAATGTTTGATTTTAGTAATAAAAATTTTGGAGAAATCAAACATTTTCTGACACAGTATTGTATAGATTTACAAGCATCAAGATATAACTTGATGCGTGATCCTGTATTGGACTATCATGAGGTCCTTTGTGTTTGTTCGGAATGGGCTAAAAATCCAAATAAACTACCGCGGAGTTCATTTCAAACCAACATTGAAAATCCATTAGATAAAGGAAAACAACCCACGGTTAATATTCCATATGATATATCATCCCTTAATCAGGGTGAATTATATAGATTAACAATGGAGCAACGGGAAAGAATAAAGAAAACAACGCACCATGATTTAAGTGATTATTTTCACTTAACCCTAGATGATGCGAGTAAACAATTAAATATGTCTACTCACACCATACAAAAGATCTATAAAAAAGGAGGGTTAACTGAGTGGCCACACAAGAAACTTATGATGCAAATCTCGATATTACGAAGAGCTTTACCTCATCTGGATCCCATCTCAAGAGAAGCAAAAGAAGAAGACATTAAATATCTTCAAAATAAGATGATTAAGGTTTGTAATGGAGTTGAGCCACTCGCTATTAAACTTTGTTGAAATAATATTGCCTTTTGTTTAATTGTTTTATTTATAAATATTCTTTCTCTTGTATTCACAAAAATTATTATAATTATCTAAACACAAAATAATAGTAAAATAACCATAATCACAATTTATTTATTGCTTCATTCACTTCTGGGAATGAAGTTGGATAAAATTCATGATCCATAATTCACAGATTTGTTTGATCATGGCAAGAAATTAATCCACAATATTTCTTGTCTTTATCAAATATTGCTACTGCAATAGCAAATTGGATATATTTATTTATAATAACAATCATGATCATACAATCCCTTGTCTCATAATTTGAGGGAGTATTTAATGCCAAATTTACAATTTTTGAGGCCTTTATACAACTTATGGCATACAAAATTTATGGATCAAGCCTCATTTCATAATTTGTCTTTTGGCTTCAGGCTATCTTGCCTCTTAGATTCAGACTAACTTGCCTCTTAGTCTCAACCCAATTTTTGCCTCCTCATAGTTTCAGGCCAATTTATGCCTCATATCTCTATGGCATTTTGATCTCATGATACATATGACCTTTAACAGTTTATCTTGATAAACATAATAAAATGTCAAATTAAATAAAAACAATTAAAAAGAAAAATTAAATCTAGAGATTTAATCAGAGCGTACCTGAATCAGAGCATCTTGCTTCGCTTTCTTCCATTTGACGAATAAACTAAATAATAATAATAATAATATGATTAAAATAGCATAACATATTTAACTATACATTACCATGAAGCAAGTGATTTTTCTATATGCCCACCTGCAAATCTGCATGTTTCTTATATATCTACGTATAATTTATATATGCTTACAATTATTATATGAATATATAAAACATTTGGACCTACAACATTAATATTACTACATACTTTGAGAAGTTTGGAACTTCACGTAGAGACTCCAAAAGCAAAAATAATAATTCAAAAGCAATTCAATCATAAACATAAATAATTAAGAATTGGGCCCATTATTATATATTTTTCGGTAGAAGATTTTTTTTTATTTTAATTATTATAATTTATATAAAACATGTGGGACCATTAAATTATTTTTATGTTTTATTTACTTATTATTTTTTTTAACAATCATCCGTGACTCTTCCATGATTTTTTTTTTAATATTAATACATTAGCTGCACTATTTTTTTTTTTTCAAACCGAAAAGATCATTTAAGATCCCTTTAATTAATTAATCCAATTCCTCTTGCTTGTCCGTGTTTGCAATTCATAATTTCATGGTATATATATATATATATATATATATATATATATATATATATATATATATATATATATATATATTTATATTAACATATAGATATGCAATTAAAAAAAATGCAATTAAAACATGTGGACCAAGATGCAATCAAAAATGCAATCAAAACGTGTGGACCCTCGGACAAAAAAAAAAAACGTGTGGACACGAGATGCAATAAACTATATTTTAATAAACTTACATGCTCCAACACTAATATTATGAGAAGACAACCAATAATATATTTCCTGTGACCTCTTGCTCCTAATTATACATCCCGTGACATCTTGCTCCTTCAATAATATTTATAAATAATATAATATAAAACATATGCCCCACAAAAGAAAAAAAAAACCAAATAATATATGAAATTAAAGACATAAGCCCCATGATGCAACTGGACAAAAACATATAATCATAATTTTTTTTTTTCACAAAACATCAGACAGCATATAGGTTCACAGATTGAATGATTGTGGGCTGGATAAGATCAATTGGATGTTGGCCCACCGAAATCAAAGATGAATGAATAAAAGAAAGACAGCTAGGAGCATAATTAAAAATGATTCAATCATATATTTGGATTCATTGCATGAGAAATGGGGTTACCTGCTTCACGTGAATTATGCTTTTTTGCTTTTGCTTTTCACCCTTTTTTCAGTTGCAGCAAATAATGAAAGAGGAATCATCATCTTAATCTCTTGAACTTGGATGGTAGGAAAAAGGTCTTCTGATTCCTCCTATGTTTTCCAGCAACAAGAACAAAGAATGAGAAACATCGGTGTCTCTCTCACTCTCGGCCCTTCCTTCTCTTCAAACTCTCTCTCTCTCTCAACTCTCACTCCCTTCAATGCCTCACTCTCAGTTTCTCTTTAACCTTCAGACTGAAACTCACAATGGAATCATTGAAAACTTAAACAACAAATTTTGAAAAACCCAGGAATCTTCCCCCAAAGCTTTCAAAATTAGATCTGGATGAGAAGGAGCAATCAGCACTCATTTGGCTGGAGATGGAAAGAAGTTATTTCGATCGTGCTGATAACGTGTTATAAAACTGAAGGAATTCTAGAGAGAAGTCAGAGGAAAATCTAGAGAGATGAAATGGATTCTCAATGTTATAAAACTGAAGGAATTCTAGAGAGAAGTCAGAGGAAAATCTAGAGAGATGAAATAGATTCTCATTCAAGTGTGTACTGAATGTTTACATGAGACGTCTATTTATAGACCTTCAAGGATTACTATGCAATAAACATCCACATAATAAATATATTCATAACAAAATTCTCCTTTTTTTTTAGCATTAAAAAAAAAGCAAATGCAAAAAGAAGAGAAAGAATAAAAAGATAAATGATCAACTATTCTTTAGTAATTTGTTTTGATACCAATTACTCTTGATTTTCAACAAAATGATAACTCATATCTCTATATCTTTTTATATGTCCATTTTAATAATTTTACTAACTCAAACAGTTTTTTTATTTTAAAGTGTTTTTTAAATGGTGTATCCAAACATAAAATAATTTTAATTTTTAATTAAAGTACTATTTTAAAAAGTAATATATATTTTTTTTTAAGCCGATCCAGACCGCCTCTAAACCCAAAACAAAATAAATTGAAATAAATAAATAAGCGTCTTTTTCAGGGAATCGCCACTCACCCTCATTTTGTTCCACTTTCTCTCGCCCACTCAATACAATAAAATATTGTGATTGATTTGCCCTCAAGAGTTTTCAGTGGTCACGTCAAAAATGAAAGTTCTGTATTTTATATTTCTTTTTAAAAAGCTTTAGTTTCATATTAATTAAGTCCACTTAAAATATTGATATCAAATTTAGAATCAAATATAATGTAAATGTACTATTTTCTACTTTAATAAATTTATTATTATACACTCACTTTCACAACTTATAAAAAAAAAATAGATCATTTTTTAAAAAATTATTAATCACTGAATAACTTGATATTTATTTTTTTCTACTATATTAATTTAATTTTTACATTAAAAAAAATATTCTAGATCAATCGTTCGTTGCAAAACAACTAAAACGCCTATTTTTTAAATTATCAACGGAGGCTAACTTCTTCAATGAATTTGATTTGTAATAATATTTAATTTGTAGTCGGATTGAATTGAAATGTGCTATCATGATTCAGCCAAGCATGAAGGTTCTCTTCTGATTAAAATAATAATAATAATAAAAAAGTATGAAGGTTCTCTGCTTTTTCTGTGGACACACATTAGTATATTCACTAATTGACAATTTTGTTGATTATATTATGAATATTCTAATATTTAGTGTGATGTATATAACCTTTTTTTTAAAAAAAATGGAACAATTGATGTATATAACCTTTCAAATGAGTCTTTTAGAGTTCTACACTTAAAACATAAATGATTTCTTTGGGAGCTTTACATGGTTAATACATGTAACCTCTAAATGTTACATATTGTAAAATTATGTAGGTTTAATCTTTATTATAACTCTATGATAGAATTTAAGGATTCATGGCCTATAAATAGTGGTCTAGTATCAATTGATGAGAGACATTCAAATGACTAACATATTGTTTCATCTTTCACACCACTTCTCTCTTGTCTGTCTTCATCTCTATCTCTTACAATTTCTTGATTTTATAATAGATAATTAAATTTAAAAAAGGAATAAAATTGGACAAAGAGTTGGGTGCCCACAATTTAATGATAATTTTTTTTATTATTGATTGAGTGAAGTGGCCAATTAAGTATTATGGTCCAGAGAACTGGGTGAATTCACCATTAATCAGTGATACTATAAAGATTTTTATTTTTCAGATTCTCCTTCGCCTAAATAATTGTCAACTATTCAGACCAAAACAAAAAATATAAGGGCCAATTTATTTTTTTTTCAAACACAATGAATGATCACTTCATTTTGATTTGTCTTACAAGAACTATTGTTATATCTAATTTAAATATAAGGTATTGTTATATCTAATTTAGAATCCTTGCAATAAGCCAATAATTTAATTTTTATACTAAGAATTTTCATGCAAAGCTTTCAACATTTAGTAATTTGTATAGCCATAAAAAAAAAAATTGTATAGTTATAATTATAATGCATTTTTTAAAAAAAAAAAATTCTGACATTTTTTTAGAGATGTATACTTGCGTAAGTGTAGGCTGTGTAGCGAACAGACATATCACATATTGCAAGTTAAATTATACTTGAATGATTTAGACTTTTTCAAAGTAAAAAAAAGGTAAAAGAAAACTAATAAATATATTATCTAAAATTTAATTTAGTCAATTTAGGTTAGATATGTATTTAAATATTTAATACTTATCACTAATCTACGGGGAATCTAATCTATAGCACCAAGAATTGGAGGAATTGTTTATATGTGATTATCAGACAACTTTGTTGACTTGGTTTTGGCTGCACAATGAACACATGCCTGGTCAAACAAAAATAATTCAATTGAAATATATTAAATATTAGTTTTAAGCATTTTTTATTTTTTTCGTTGATTAAAAATTTGATAAAAAAAATCAAACAATTTGACTTGGAAACTGGTGAACTTATTTTGGTTTAAGTAGATGGACATTTTAAAACAGATCTACGAAGAACTAATCAAACGCTAAACGAAACCAAATCAACTGAAACTATTGGAACAAGCAAACATTGACCGACTTTAGTGTCGAATTTATATTTATTTTTCACTTTTTGTCCAAATTAGAGTTTTAAACTTTATTATTTTATAATGGAGATATGTGACACTAGAAACTCTAATAAAGTTTTGACAAAAAGAAAAGAAAAGAAACTCTAATAAACTTATTTCACATAAATTTTTTGTCATGTACAAATACTTTCTTTTTTAAACTTATCGGATATTCCTATATTTCTATTCTAAATAATTAATAATTATGATATGTTGTATTTCAAAAATCAAAATAGTTCCGTCTAATAATATAATATGATGATTTAATGACAAATTTAATACATATAATATTTAATTTTTTAATTAAAACATAAAAGGGGGGTACTTTCTTACTTATTTGGTTCAAATTATAAGACAACATTTGAGAGTTAATCTTGATTTTAAATATAAAACATGATTTACATATTTGTCAATCTTTCTTTTCATAATTTGTTCCTACTGATGATCCATCAACAATAATTAAGAAGAAGAAGGGATGATAGAATTAAAGAAGATGTTTAAAATATTTTAGAAAATACACGTCATATTAACTAATTTTCTTAATTTAATCAAATTAGGTAAATAAGTTTTACATTGAAGCCGGAAGAAGTATCATTTAATATGGCACGCCCCCCCTCCCCCCCCCTCTTTCTCTCTTCTCTCTTGTGCTCCCCTTTGCATATCACCCTCTCGTCGGTGGCTTTGTGATGAACAAGCCACCAGCGAGCCTACTTTTGTGTCACAGACAAGTTAGAGGTGTAGCTTGGAGCCTAAATCTGATATCTGTGGTCCTTTCACTTTGAGTTTTGTCGGTTGTGGCCTTCTCTCGTCCTTGTAGCGAGTCTTCTCCTCTCCTTCTCCAGTTCTAATCTGCGGATGTGAGATTTATCTGTTTTTTGTTCCTTTTTTTGTGGTTTTAGGTTTTGTGGTGATGTTTTTGTCTAAGGCAATAAACAGATCTGTAAAATCTGCGTTCAAATCCTCTTGGTTGAATGATTGTTTGAATGTTATTAGATCTGATTATCTCTTGGTAGCTCGGATCTGTGTTCTTGAGGGAAGATTTAAAGAGGTGTTTTTCGGTGTGTGGTCAAAGTCATCGGATCTACTTGATCAGGGGAGTAGAAGTTTTATTCAGGACATTATGGGTCTTCTTTCTGAGGTTGGGTTTTCTAGGTTCTTTATCCCAATATGGGGTGTCTATATAGCTGCTCTAATTGCAACTAATGCTTATAAGGATGTGTGCCTTTTAGGGTGGGTTTTACTACTAATACTTCCTTTGTCGTCACTTCTAACCTTGAATATCGAGGAGATCGCTATTGCATATGAGTTTTCTTCTACTCTTAAATCTGTTTGTACTCTTGACTATTTTTGTATCTGGTTTATTTGGTTGTATTTGAGATTGTTTTGTTTGTATTTACTTTTATCTACTGTATCAGTCTCAAATATTAATATATATTTAGATTTTGATTAAAAAAAATGGCACGCCAAACATTTCCTTTTAAGATATTTTAAAATGTGAGGTTGAGTTTGAAATCATTGTGAAAAATATAATGGAGATGTGTGTGAGTTAAGACAAATACACACACGACGCGAGTGATCATTAAAGAAAAATCTCGTCCTTTTTTTTTAAAAAAAATAAAGAATGTAATAGGAAATACTTTAAAATTATCTTAATTAATCAACATATGAAGTAATGCATTTTAATTTTCAACCTACCGCTTTCCTGAGTTTATATAACGTCCTTATAACAATACAAAATGTTCTTAATTATCTTAACTACATTCTTTTAAGAAGTATTTGATCAAAATAATTGTTAGAAGGAGGAATTAGTTAAGATGATTAGCGTTAATTGCCTAGTTATTAGATGGCCCTAAAACTCTATATAAAAGGTCTTAGTTTATAAATTAAAAGAGTGAAGGGCCTTAAGAGAGAAGTTTATTTCAAATACTTCCTCAAGTAGGCTTTGTTCATCATCTCAAGTGAGAAAGATGATTATATTAAATCCAAGTGGATTGATTTGTCTCTTATAAACAATTATTATTAATAATAAATATTCTTCTTGATTTGCTTTAAGAATGATGAAATACAACTAACAGACGTTGATATTAGTAAAAAAGATGTGACAATTTACACATGGGATTTTGACCAACAGGCGGCTCTTCATGAAAATGTAAAAGGTAGATAAACTCTAAAGTCTAAAGTAGGTCATCATTTAAATCTTCATTTTTTATTATACTCCAAAGTCCATACAAATCCTATATAACTATTACTGTTATTTTTTTCATTTTTTTATTGAATTTTGTTACGTATAAAAATTATAAATTAAGTCTGCAAACTGCGACCCATTATTATTTTTACTCAATGTTAATTCTAATAACAAAATTTACATATAAAATTTTATAAATACCCATTCATTATTTTGCATACTTTCAAAGGAAAAATGACACTAAAGTACCCTGAAAATATAAAAAGTAAACATCAGGATCATGAATTTCAATATTCCCTATCAATCCACTTCTCCTGATTTGAAATTTGAAAATGTTGTGAAAATACATCGATTCTCTCATCTTTTTTTCCTAAAAACAAAAAACAAAAACAAAAAGAATTGCCTTAACATCCCTTGACGATTGGTTACTACTGGTTATTGGAACCCTGATGATTGGAGAAATCAAATTAGTAAATAAGGAAGCAGGAGTATTAAATAATGAGACATAAGTAATAACTGACAAAAATAAAGTAGTAAACGTGGCCCTTGTAGTTTTAAAATAATTACTCTGGTTTTACCATTAATTATTCTCATTCTGCTACTACCCAGTCTTAATTATAAGACAAAATTGATTTTTTTTAAAAGATTAAGGAAGTTAAATAAGTTATTTAACCATTTCATATGTTGTGTATTTTTATATTATATATTAGTTTATTAGTCAAACTAATTAGTTTGAAGAAAAAAATAAAAATAAAAATACTCCAAAGTGATTTAACTAGCTTTCTTAATCTCTTCAAAAAAAATTAACTATGTCTTATAATTAGGACTATTTACTACTTTGGTTTTGCCAATCACCGGCAAGCGGCCGATTAAATGATGTTGTGGTGCCTTTTTAAATAAAAGTATGAGGTCGGTGATGTCTTGTTGCAACATTTCCAATTTTTAAATTGGTACAACCGGAATGAGTTGGGATTATTAAAGTTTAGGACCTGATATGTCTTTTTGATATCTTAAGGGTATTTTATTGTCATTTTTTATAATTAAGTTAAAACTAAACATTGAATTAAAATATAATAAATTAAATTATATAAAATAAAATGAGAAAAATGCATATAAATATCATTGCAACTTTCAAAATCCCAAAAAGTTCATTAACACATGCAAATCATAGAGAGGGGATGGAGTGGGAATCTAGGTTTTTATGTTTAGGAGAAAAGACCAAAAGCTTTGTTGCACAATTCTTTTACATATATTGTTAGTATTTATTAATGTTGTTAAAATCATTACAGATTTTATCAAAACCATTACTTTTTTTAATTAATATCATTATTCAGTTGGTCACAACCCCAAACTATGTCCATCCTTTTCTACATTCTATCAATATTTATTGATTTTGTTAAAACCATTATAGATTTTATCAATATCACTATTCATTTTGTTAATCACATTATTCAATATGCACAACTTAAAACTTTTTAGATGAGAGAGAGAGCTGGAGGTAGATGCAGTGGCGGACCTACGTTAAGAATTGCGGGGTGGGGGGCATTTCAGATGGGGGTGGGTAATGAATTGAAGAACAGATGCAGCAGCCTCACTTGGTAAGTCCACTTTGGTCCGGATACCAAAAATGAGTTTCACTTTCTATTTTCTATTTTAGGGAGAATTAGATTTGGGTCTCAAAAACCAGAATTAATTACAAAAAAAAGACTTTTTTTTATAATAATTACAGAAATTTTAACAACAAAAAATGTTATATTTACATTTGGAACTTTTTTGATATTGGAATTTTAAAACTTTTTGTAATTTTTTCTATTCTTTGGGACCCAAATATAATTCTCCTTCTATTTTATTTCATCCTTTATTTTCTTATACACTCCAAAGCGATGTGTCGTCTCCAAAGCTTGTTCTCTTTTTCTGTCTTTTGGGAACCCCCCGCCAGGGGGGGGGGGGCTGTCTTTTGGGAACCCCCCGCGGGGTGTAGAAGTACATGTCTCTTCCTGAATATATATATACATATGGTTAATAACGATAATAAGACAATTATGATAGAATTTTAAAAAATGATTCTAGAATGATGATATTGTAATTATTGTAATATATTTTTATTATTATAATATATGTAATTAAACTTATTTAATGCTTAACCTTATTATTTCTAATAGCACTTAGCTTTATTTTTCCCTTTATATTTTTTTTGTTCTTAATGCATTTAAAATTTTTCTTAAAAAAAACAATTGAGGGTAGCAACCCCCGAATCCCCTCGCTAATAGTGCCCACTTCAATTATTTTCCAGGTCCGCCTATGGGTAGATGCGAACGAAGAAGGCCTCAAGGTAGATGCATGTAGAGGGGAGATAGGGAGGGAATAATGAGATAATAAGCTAAGGATATGTGGCTTCATAAAAAAACACTTTTAAAGCTTGAAATTCATTATAATGTGAAGCTATGCCAAACATTATAAATTTTGTTTTCTTCTTTTAATGGATTTTTAGTGAGCTTATTTTGACTTTTAAAACCATGCCAAATAGGCCAAAAGAAAGAAGGGACATTTTGGTGTAAAAAAAAAAATCAAATCAAATTTTAAAAATTTATATTCCTCCAAAATCACTTATCTATCATTTCCATGTATTACCATATTTTTTAGAATTTTGTAAGTTTAAATAGTATTTAAGTATATTTTTTCCAAATAAAATTGTGCAACAACCGTTGCTTTGAAAACTTGATCCAAATTCCAAATTGACCTGTCTAAGAATGAACTCTTCGACAAAAACAAAAATTAATGAACTGCTAATTACCAAACGATCTGGCAAGTTTTAAATTCTTCTCTCTTTTTTAGAGGATTCGTTTTCTAATTTCTTCTTCGTTGCCCATTCATTTAGACAGAGCCTGCCTTTTGCCCATCACATTCTTCTTCCTATTCTCTCAATTGCTTCATCTTCTGTGCAATTTGCATCGATCCTTCCGCTTTCTGGTATATTTACTCTCTTGCCCTTCGTTGAACCCACCAGCGCTCCCTGCACTCCCCAACCAGATCCATTTTCTGCTTCCATCCACGTTGGGGTATTATTTAATTCAATTTCCCATCACGTTTTCATTTGCTTGCGGATTCAGAGAACCTTCAAACCCTTCGTCAAAAGCCCCTCATTTTCTCCTTCATTGCGTTATTCCTCCGATTAATAGCCATTTATGCAAACTTCTCAATCTCGAAGAAGATTGTGGTAATATCATTGACTGTGCAGACACTTTGCAACGTTGGATACCAGAAAAGAGAACTTTTTTGTTTTTCTTTTTTCTGGGTCCTTCTCAGAGTTTCATTTTTGTGCTACTTTTTTTTACTGGGTGCAAAAATGTTGGGTGCCGGATTTGAATTTGGTCTCTCCCGCGGAGAAGATCGGTTTTGTAATCCGGTGAAGGCACGTCGGTCTGCTCTGGAGAATGATAGACTACGTAGAGCTCACAGCGATTTGACGGCCAGTCGTTTAGAATCTGATGAAGCCAAAAAGTCTGTTTGTGTACCTGTGGTGAAACCATTGAGTAATTTAGAGCGGTTCCTGCGGGCGATCACGCCGTCTGTGTGTGCGCAGTACCCCTCTAAGGTTACAATTCTTACTAGCACTTTGATTTTTTAGGTTGGGTGGGTTTTATTTATTTATTTTTCTCTTGTTCTTTCATTGGTTGGTCACTAGAAGGAAGTTAGCATAGGCGAGTGATAAAATTGCTTTTCATTGATTTCTCATACTCTGATTAGGCATTTGTGACATACCAAATCTATGTGAAATTAAAAAAGAATAAAAAATCAAGGCTTTATGTAGTTTTGAATGAACTGAAGGAATGAGGAGCAAAGTTTAGTGAATTATTTTAGGACGGATCAATTTTCTGGTAATTTATTAGTTGCTGCATCACTTGTGGATGGGTGTCTGGCACCATGTGCTTTTTATCTACTGTGTTTGTTAATATCTATTGGTACTGTCATCTGGATATTGCAGACGGCCATGAAAAGTTTCAAGGCATGTGATGGAGAGTTTCTACCTTATTTTGTTCTTGGTGATTTGTGGGAATCTTTCAGGGAGTGGAGTGCATATGGTGCAGGAGTGCCCCTTGTACTTAATGATAATGATGGCGTTGTTCAGTATTATGTTCCCTATCTTTCTGGAATTCAAATTTATGTGGATTCTGTGAAACCATCTCCAAAGTCAAGGTAACTGTAAACCCTGTTCAAATGATTTGTATACTTTTTATTCTTCTTTGTGAAGTTTGTATGTAAAGGTTAGAGTGCATTATTGAACGCTTGGTTGTCATTTGTTTATCATTCTTTACAATTTTCCTTTTCGTTCAAAGCTTTGATACATGATGTTCTCTTTTTATATTGCGATGGCTGTGCCAATGACATGATAATTAGGTATATCGTATGTCTTAAACATCATTCTGTATTTTTTTCTTTAGTTGCCTTCTATTTCATTGCTTTCCCTTCCTACACTTTATGCTTATTTATGACGTTGTCATTTTATTATTTCTCCCTCGTAGATGTACTACCAGCTTGTTTCTACTTATTCTCTTTAAAATGGAAATTGAATTCTTTATTATGGTATTCTATGTGAGTAGAATATGTGAAACAGTGTGAGTGCACATGGACCTCAGGGAAACTCTGTAAATATAGTGCCCATTTTGATAGCAAATAGGCCATTGATTGTGTCTGTGAATTAATCAAATACATCTTTAAATGTTGATTATTGCTGTATCAAATTGGCCAATGTTGGAAGCTCACTTTCTGACTCTGTCTCTCTGTCTCTCTCTCCTACGTTCTTACTATTAATTTGGTTCACTGGCTCTAATTTTTCAATACTATTGAATTGTCACCACAGCTAAAAGTGTTTCACTTTTATTGTATAGAACAATAATGTGTGTGTTTCACTTTTTGACAGGCGACTGGGTGAGGATAGTGACACTGATTTCAGGGACTCAAGTAGTGATGGTAGCAGTGATGGTGAACCTGAAAGAGGATTGAAATATTTGAGGGACCAAAGAAATCTTCATCCTTCAGAGGAGTTATCTCTTCAGATGGACAGATTATCCTTGATAGACCACCATAATATCCGTCAGGATGGCTTTTCTAGTGATGAAGGTGAGGCAGTCAATTCTCAAGGCTACTTAATTTTTGAGTACCTTGAACGGGACCCTCCTTATAGCCGTGAGCCTTTGGCTGACAAGGTGTGTTAACTGTTAACTCTTGATCTTGGCTTTCTACTCAGTCAGTTGCTCTAAAATCAAGTTGTGATTCATTATCATTAGCTCCCTTTCATTCAGTCTTTTGATTATCTTATCTGTTTGTGGCTTGGGACAGATATTAGATCTTGCTTTTCGTTTCCCTGAGCTGTCCAGCCTTAGAAGTTATGATATACTATCTTCCAGTTGGATTTCTGTAGCATGGTACTGTTTCTTACCACTTTGCTTTTTTGACGAGCTTATAGATGTGCAAGCAACTCAATTTTCTTTTTTACTTGTAGGTATCCTATTTACAGAATACCGACTGGACCAACACTGAAGGATCTTGATGCTTGCTTTTTGACATATCATTCTCTTCATACACCTATGGGAGGTAGGATGTGATTCTTCATTTCTGTTGCACTGAATTTGTGCTCTGTAATGAAATCTTAGAAAAATAATTAAGGACCAGGAGATTGCTGTAGATTGCTAGAGGTTAATGAATGAACAGCTTTATTAATATCCATGACAAACAAATTGTTATATTTTTTCCCTCCAATCAGTTGCATTTATGAGATTGAAAACACATTTTTCAGGTTCACAAGGAGGCCAGGCTCCAATAGTGACATGTCCTAGTGAGATGGATGGCATCCCCAAAATGTCTTTACCTGTTTTTGGTCTTGCTTCTTACAAGTTCAGAACATCTATGTGGACTCCAAACGGTGGATATGATTGCCAACTGGCTAGTGCTCTCTCGCAGGATGCTCGTGATCGGTTAAGAGAGCTTCAGGTCAATCACCCAGATTTTCTGTTTTTCTGCCGGTGATGCTGTGAACATTGATCTTACTTTGGCTGTTAAGTAGCAGTCCTAGCTTGGCCCCTTCTTCAAATGCTAGATTCAAATGAAATCCAGAGTTTCTCACTGAATTTGATGGGAAGAAAAAAGTGTAAAAAGAAAATGGTAAACTCTTTCCCTGCTTTGGTTATAAAAGCTTTGGACAAGCATATCTATAAAGGCTCCTCTGGGGATGTGTTTATGGTGTATGTGCAGAGTTTGAGAAGCTTTACGAGTGCTGGATAATACATATGGTCCATCAATTGTTTCTGGGTCTTTTGGAACTATATTTATGATTAAGTTAATAGGAGGGTGTTTTAAATCCTCATTTCCTGATCAACAGTAGGGTCTAGCTTTAATTTATGGGGGAACTCTGACAGAAAAAGCATTTTCGATCTGCTTGAATTGCCCCAGATATGTTGTTGAATTATATGTAAAACTTGTTTTAGACTAGCTTTGGTACTAATAAAATTGTTGTTAGTAGGATAAAATGTTGGGTGTAAAATGATTTTCATGATTATGTTATGGTTGATTTTAAGATGATGGTGATGTTCATACTTGGGAAATCTTGAATCGACTCTAATTAGTAACATCATCTTGATAGCAAAAGCCTGCCTCAACAAAAGCCATTCTGAATTACTTACTTCTATCTCAACAATATTTTAATTTCACGAGTAAATTAACCTACAGTGTGTTTGTGGACGAGGGGAAATATAGAAATTTTGAATTTGTCATCTGATTCTCCATTTTCTTTATTGTTGCTGTGTTATGCTAGCAAGTGTTTTTTTTTAAAAAAAAAACAATCATGTCACCCTTTATGAACAATGTTTTGTATATTTAAGTGTTGCTTTGTTGCTTGAAACTAAGACACCAAAATGCCCCAAAAACTATAATGTCAATGAAATGGTCTTACCAGCCGTTCAACAATTGCTTTATAATTGATCTGTTTTACTAAATTTTATCTAGTTTATGTTCAATTTAGAGTTATTTGGCCAATTTTGCCATTTGAAAGTGATTTTTTAATCAAGAGATATTTAATTTTAAAATAAAATTTATGTTATTTAAATGTAAATTGCTTCTTAAAATTAAATGTGATATTAAAATTAAGTAATAAGGCTGCCTTTTTTCCCCCCCTACAATTTCTGATCTCTAGTGGGTCTCAATAAGATTCAAATCATGATTAAATTTTGACCATCTTTCAAAGAAAACAAGAAAAATGTATTTCACAGTATTCTCAATAAATTCTTTGATTTCTTCCGAAAGCAGATGAAAGCATGTGCTTCTCACAATTTGGTGAATAGTTGGGACGCTGACAATACTCACTCCGGTTATTAATATGAGATCTATTTATTTCGTTTGAGTAGATTAATGAAGTTAGTTAATATAATGTGTTTATTTTAAAACGTAATAATTATCTTCCTTAATTATCTCCATCCCTCTTTTACTTTTATTGTTGAAGGAGCATTGATGGAGATAAATTAAAATAATATTGATAAATATGAAAAATAAGGCTTATATGATTAAGATTAACTTCTCAATTAGATTCTGTGGGTGTTCAACGAAATGCTCCACTTGTCTTAATCGTTCTGTTTGAAGAAATGAATGTGTAGAAACCAATCCAAATTGGATGAAATGAATGAACTGCAATGAAATCTAAGTTCTCCTTTCTCTCAAAACTAACATAAGCAGCAAACTATCACTATGAAATAGATAGTTGAAGAACTTATCTACTTAACACGAACATACATTTTAAGATACCACACCATACTTATAACACCTCAGAACATCTAATAGCTTCATTGAACAAACATTTTAAGACAGACAAAAACACAATACAACCGGCTAGACCTCAATCAAAAAGAAGAAGAAGAAGAAGAACCCAGAAACTGTGTAAAGCCATTAAAGTTCGTGTGTGGATTTGACCCCATTTCTTTTGAAGAAGAAACGTTTCAACTTTCAACAAGTGGGAAATGGTGAAGCACAAGCATCAGCAACCTTTCTAGCATTAGGAGAATTAACAAGCTTCTGGAGATTAGGGTTCTTCATGTAACCACAAAGGCAAGGCCTTTGTTCTCTGAGTTTTGTGCAGCACAGAGACGTTGGAGGTGTTGATGAAGTGATGGCACTCGCACATGCACTGAGCTGAAGGGCATTGCAAGTCACTGCCATTGAAACCTCTGTTTCCGCACAAAACAGAGCAAGCATCACCCATATCAACTTCACATATGGGATCTTCATTTTCTGAGAATTAATAAAGAACAAGACTTTAGTTTCAGAGTTGAATGAATGTGAGACTCAGATGGATAAATGAGTGGAAATGTGTTGGCGATGAAAGGTGAAGTGGTTTTCTTCACTATTTATAGAGAAAAATTGAAACCACTTTGTGGATGTTGCTGTAGCAGAGCAGGCATGCTTGTGAATAGATAGTCTCTTTACGAAGAAATCTCTAGACAGACAAATAGATGAACAAATAAAATTTATGTTCCTCAATATAAAAAGTAATTGGGTATAAGATTTGACCCTAAATATTAGATCTGAATTTATTTTATCTCCCAAATTTATAATCATTTCTCCAAATTCTAAAATATCCCTCTTGATTATATAGGAGCAGATATTTTTAGAATCCCTTTTCTCATTTTCTTCTCAAAATCCTATTTCCACCCTTAGATGGAAAAATGGACGGTTTATATATAATATTTTTAAAACTATGATAATAGTGTCTTATAAATTAATTTTTTTTATTAATTTTGTTTGTATTATAGTTATGAATTATGTGGACCATAATTTAATAGTTTAAGTTTATTTATACATGTTCAAAATAATAGTTTTATAAAATATTAAATCTAGACTATCTATTTTTTAAAATCTAAAGGTGAAGATTAGATACTGAGAAGAAAATGAGAAAATGGATTCTAAGAGAATCCAAACCCTTGATTATACATATTAAGAGATTTTCATATAAGAGTAGTCATGGTTTCAAATAGTATTTTAGGGAAATTAATTTATATTGGTTATAAATAACTAACTTAACTAAATACTTTAATCGGTTCAAATTAGTTAAATAGCTCTCATGTTATCGATATGAGGTAGTTTTATACATAAAGATGTGAAAATTAATATACTTTAAAGGGAACAAAAGATATTTGGATTAGTGAGTTTTTAGTTTGATTATACCAAAATCTCTATTGTTTGTTTCGATAAGTTATATGTGATCATATTATGTCATTTGATTCATATTTTGAAACATCGTTGATTCACTCAAAATGATACTCCCTTCAGTAACTTTTTTATAAGAAGCATTTTTTTCTTTCATAAGATGATCCTTTATATAAGGAACAAATCCACTTTGTCTAAAATTTTAAACAGATTTTTTAATTTTTACTTTCATTAAATATATGTCATTTATCATCTCTCACTTGCTCTTTCTAAATAAGGGTATAAGAGGAAAGAAAGATACCAAAATTACACATTTATTACTTTTAACTAATATTTTGAATTGTATCATTTTGACAGTTGTTCATTATAAAATGGGATAGAGGGAGTATATAATGATGATTAAAGTATATTTTTAGTCTTTAAGTTTAGATAGAGTTTTATTTTAGTCCTTCAACTTGAAAAAGCGTGTTGTTAGTCCTTTTGAGTTAATATCATTAACTTCACTAATGAAAAATGATGAATTAACAAATTTAAAATAAAAACTCATATAAACTTAAAGGACCAAAAATACATTTTAGTAATGATGGTAGAACTATATAAGTGAGACCAAAATTAAAACAAAATTATATATATATATATATATGAAAATAAAACCAAAAATTCAAAAAGTAAAGGGAAAATGACATTTGATCTCTAAATGATCAAATTATTGACATTTAGTTTTCTGAAAAATGAATTACAAAGCCAACATAGAGTTTGTCTAGCATTGTAAGGCCGTGTTAGATTTTTTTGGGTTTTAAGTTTGAATCTCAAAGGAATCGTTTGTGTTGGGAGGGGTGACCCAGAACCTCAACCCGAATGTCAAATAATATTATTAAGAAAATGAATTACAAATACTCACTCAAACACTTGTAAAGGGAAATTCTAATTGTTAATCGAGAATTACATTTGAAACTTGGATACTTTGCTTATAATTCAGATTTTTGAATTTACAATTTTTTGAATCAATATTCATAACTCATTTATTTAAAAAAACTACTAAAAACTTAAAAGTAATCAATTCAATAATGTCATCCTCTCAAAACCATGTTGCTGAAAAAGGGGTTGGGCATGGAGCTCATGGTTTAAACGGCTGAAATTGTCGAGCCGCTCGATCGAGCCAATGATGTAATAATTAAATAAAAATTAATATTATATATGTAATAATATAAATAAAACATACCTAATGATAAGAAAATAGCATTAAATCTTGATGACTGTTTTGTAATGCTTGTTGATGATTTCTTTGTACCCCTCGTATTGAATGAATAGAATTATTAAAAGCTTAAAGGTAATTAGTTCAACATTTTGTCATCCTCCCAAAACAATATTACTTCATTTGATCTTTTTTATCACCAACTTTTTTTTAATTGTTCAAAACGAATTGATGGTTAAGAGTGATTAAAAAAATAAATATGTCAAAAAAAGTTATGTTTATTCTAAATATACCCCTATTTATGGAAGAAAAAAAAAAGGAGAGAGATTGATTAAAAAATATGAGAAACAATGAGTATAAAATATGAGAGAGATTAGTAATAAATGATTAAATGAAAGAGAATTAGTGGTAAGAGAGGATAATTAATATAAAGATATGTATTTAATAAGGGTAGAAAAAGAAAAACTAGTTTAAATTTTGAGACAAAAGAAAAAAAATTACTTGCTTATACTCTTATTTGTCGTTATATATAATTTTTTTTTATAGTGTGCCTATCTCTAAATGTAATATTTCTTTTGAGTTTGTCTCAATAATAAATGCATTTTTTCTTTTTTTTTTTCAATTAATTATTATACCATACACATTGTCTTTCATCATTTTTTTTAATTATTATTCTCTCTCTCACCCATTCATAAATAATGGTAATTTTAGTAAAAGAATAAAAAATAAATTTCCTACATAATTCTTATATTTAACTATCTTTTAAAATCTCACGATTTAGTTAAAAGACTCTTATAAATAGGATGGAGAGAGTGTTAAAAAATAGCTCTAAAAAAGAGAAACTTGCTTATAAAAAATAAATACTGGAGGAAGTAACTCAATAGGCTGGGAAAAAAAATAAAAGGTTGGTAGGGATGGCTCATACCATAACATGGTTTTGCGGAGTACTTTGTTCACTTAATTGCCTCTTTGACCTGCTTTTATTAGAGTAGGGACGCCTTGCTGGCTATTGCCATTATCATTCACTAATACTCCTTTGGATACTAGTACTACTCCGTGATATTTTTTATAAGATACTAACTATCAATTTTTATAAATCAATAAAATTAGTTAAGAGCATTAAAATTGTCATAAAATTCAAGTGATTTTCAATATTACCCCTACTAACTAGCTTAAACTCAAATATAATACTCTTTCATACTACCCTTATTAAATATGGGCAGACATGAAAAAATAAATTAATTGCACTTAGAAAACTTGCAAGTGCTTTATGAAAAGGATAAAAAACATTTGATAGTTGGTGCCTTATGATAAGACTAGTGGGAGTATTTATAAGAGCTTGGTAATTGAATTACACTGATTAAGAAAGAGGTTAAAATTAGTTAAAAACAAGGGTTAAGGTGTAAAAATACATATAAGCTTTTTCCCCTAGGAGCGCCCAACACCAAGAACTTTTTTTTGGAGCAAAAATACAGACGTGGTTACTATTTTGGAGTAAAAGTCACATCCTATCGTTAAGTCACTGTTCACCGTGATGAGAGAGAAAGAGATAAAATGAACAGTAACGTAACGACGGTGAATAGTGACTTAACGGTGGGATGTGACTTTTGCTCTAAAATAGTAATCGCGTGTGTATTTTTACTCCAAAAAAAAGTTTTTGGTGCTGGGCGCTCCTGGGAAAAAAGATCATATGTATTTTTGCACCTTAACCCTAAAAACAATAAGTGTGTCTTGAAATAAACTTTTTTTTTAAGTATGCCCTTATTTATAAGGGGGTTTATAAGGGGCAAGTGAGAGAGAGAAATAGAGTCAGTATAAGCATCATCAACCCTTTAATTAATTCAATATACTCCTCCTACCCTAAATATAGGATATAGTTTGTAGTGTAATTTACACTACAAACTATGTATTATATTTAGAACTAAAGGTTGTATATAATTAATGAGGGGCCCAAGAAAAAAAAAACTCATCAAATATTGAGATAGCTCTTGTGGGGTTCTTATAGAAAAGATTAAGACAATTCAAATTTTAGATTCTTATAAAAAGGACCAGAAGAAATATATGAGTATAACAAAACCAATATTAATTTCTATTGGAAAATGATGAACCTCAAATAGAGTCCAGTTCACCAGTGGAACATGGATTATCAAAATATTTTGTATATGAATGGCCATTGTTTTTTTCATTTAAAAAATATCAAGTCTCAAATCACAATTAATCTTGAATATAGAAGTGGGGGAAAAGTTTAATGGAAAGCTTCTGTAGCATGTCACGCTTAATTACTCCTAATTAGCCACTTTCGGCGATGCGAAATGTGTAATTAATTAAGATGCATTGGGTTTCGTTTCGTTTTACCTTTTGGTCAAATTCATGAGCCCTTCCTATCATGACCTTCACTGTTTTGCCCAAACTAATCAAAGTCATTCCCATAAACTTTAGGATAAATCACATTTAAGACTCAAAACAACGAGTTAATAGCAGTCAGATTTCTGTTTTTTTTTCAAAAAAAAAAAAAAGAATTGTAAATATAAGTTTAAACGATTACAAATAGGAATCTCAATTGCAAATTGAGAGTTATATTTAAAACATAAATCTATCACCTGCAATTTAGACGGCTAAATTTACAATTGCTTGGATCAATATTTGCAACTGGAATAGCTAACCGTTCACAACAAGATTTTGAATTTGAAAAAAAAAAAAGGTAACATTATTTGTAAGAATTCGACTATTCACAGAGACTTGTCTCCTCATGACATAAGCAAAGGAAGGAATCAATCAATTTATTATCCAAATAAACTATTACATGTATTAGGCCATTGAATAATATGTTGTCCAATTTAATTCATGATTATATTGTTTCCTCTTCGATATACTTACATGTATAATTAAAAGAAGTCACTTTAAAATAAAATTATTGGATAATGGTTCTTCCCTTATCAACTTAATGAAGTAGTATCATATAATCATATATTACTACATAAAAAAAGTAACTAATTACACAATGTAATGCATAATCAATTGGAACTTGAAAGAATGAATGTATCAATTGGAACTTGCGTATTAGAGAAATATTAAGATTTAGTGCGCGGTAATACCTCCAGTAAAAAGATATATTTGCACCTGTATAAAAAAGTTAAGAATTTAAAATCAATAATAAGTGAGCCGTGCACAAATTTTAAAAATTTAACTAAGGAGAGTGAATGCATGTCAATTTTGAGAGTAAAAAAAAAGGGTTATGCATGCAAAGCCAAATTTCATGTATAGGCAGAGGTAGACCCAGGTAGAGGAGAAGGGGGGCACATGCCCATCCTTAATTTTTGACATGAAATTACAAAAATAAACTTCTATGGTTTTTTTCTCCTTTTGTCAGTTTGGATCATCATGTTAGACCAATTATAAGAACACATTCATGGTGATGATGGATGTTGGGCCAATTATTCAACCACTCCTCTGTTTGGATCATCATGTTGGGCCAATTATTCATCGACATTCATGATGATAATGGATGTTTCCTGTTTGTATAAATTTAAGAAATGAAGCAAGAAAGGGTGAAAACTAGTATATTTTCTTATTGCAATCTACAGTTAATGTTCTTTCTCCAGGTCTAAACATACCATATGTATAAGTTTCTGTCAGTTACCAAGATTATGGATATATCATATATGTTGCCTTGTTATATAAGGCATATTGATGCATGCATGTGGCTTAATTGTGATGTAGCTTAGATTCTAGTGACAATTATGATATAATTCAAAAAAATAAGGTCTAGAAGGATGACATTGTAATTATTACAATATATATACTTGAACTTATTTAATGCTCAGCTTTACTATTTCTAACAACACTTAGCCTTGTTTTTCTCTTTATATTTTTTTGTTTTTTAATCATTTAAAACTTTGTTTAAAAAAAAAATTTCGGGGGCAGCCCCCAAATCTTCTTCCCAATGGTGCCTCCCTTCAATTATTTTCTCAGTCCACCCTTGTGTATAGGAGTCATATGGAATTTAATTATTAGCTGAATGATTTAATTAAACTATAAGCATTTAACTATTCCTAATCACCAATAGTTTTTAAATAGAATATAATATAAGAAGAGGAAGGCCGGGGATAGATTTAGGTGCGTGAGAAGGAGGGAATTTCTAAAAAGCTTGAAGTGCATGCAAAAGGCATACCTTTCCTCTATGAATCTATCTCTATGTAATGAATTTATATTAATATCTTTGTTTCCAAGTTTAGAACAACGTAACCCTACCAATTAACATATATATAGCGTTCATGATTCATATGAAATGAATCATTCAGCATTATTACCATCCTAAAGCTAGAGAGGATAATTATATAATCAAATACAAGTTTGGAAATATCTCAGAATAGTCACTACACCATGCCAAAACGTTCTTCTTATGAATCTTCACAACAGAAGCTTTTTGGTTATGGCGGATCGCTGCACGCTGTCCTTGGCGGCGGAAAGAGTAAGACACTTTAATTTCTAGCTTTTTATATATATCTATGCCTCCCTTTTTTGTTGTTTTTGTTTTCATTTTATAAATTGGAATTTGAAGGAAAAAAAGGTACCGTGTGATTAGGAAATATTGAATTATTGTAGCGTAGGAAGCATGTTGTCATTGCATCTACGTACACCTTTTTTTTTTTTTTTGGTGCATGAAAACTTAATTAGGATATGCTTGGTTAGACTAATGAACCAGTGAGGTCTGTGATTAGTTTGATCAAGAGTTTTGGATATGTTGTTTAGATTGGATTACAAGCACATATATATATTTGAGTTTAAAAAAAAATTAGAAACCCATCATATTTATACTTTAGTAACCTTATTTTGTATGATTATATGTTTTTTATAGTTGAATATTCTATTTTGGCACAAAAGAAGCAGAATAATTAACAAGAAGAATGAATATGAATATGAATATGCAGTGGCTGATATAATGCTATGGAAGGATAAAAAGAAGACAGGTGCACTAGTTGCAGCATTCACCTTCATTTGGTTCCTCTTTGAAGGCTTGGAATATCCTTTTGTTACCCTTCTCTGTCACCTACTTGTCGCCTCCATGCTCCTCCTCTTCCTCTGGTACAACGCCGCCGGACTCATCACTTGGTACGTACGCAAATTCATATATATATATATATATATATAGTCATTTATACCGACAATATATACTTGAATATGACTCAGCTGTTTATCCATTATCAGATAGTCATTTCCTTCTTTCTTCTTTATCAATGGCGATATTGGTTCGAATGAATGAATTACTCTATACCCTCTTAAATAAAGTCATAGATTTAACCTTAAAACCCGACATTACTCGATTAATCTATTATCAGATAATCATAAAAAAAATTAATATTTGATTATGTTCTTCTTAATTGGCAGGGATCCCCCCAGTATTCATGATCTTCAAATCTCAGAATCCACAGTCAGACACTTGTGTGTAAGACTCAACTGGTTCTTGAGGAAATTCTATGAGATCTCCGTTGGCAAAGATCTTTCTCTCTTCTTTGCGGTACTATTATTCTTAATTAAATTTAAATTCAAATATTGATTATATACTTTGATTAATCAAATATGCTTATTACTTAATTTTGAGTGTTTATTATTGTTCAGACGATCGCTGGTCTGTGGATCTTGTCAGCCATTGGCAGCTATTTCACCACTTTGAATCTGACATACTTCGGTAAGATCTGAAACTGATGATCTATAATATGCATCATAATTAATTAAGAAATTTTATTATTCAGCCCTATTAATTAATTAATGATTCCTATTGATTTCGTGTAATATTGAAGCGTTTCTGTGCATGGTGAGCTTACCTGTGATGTACGAGAGATATGAATATGAGGTGGATTATCTAGCAAGCAAAGGCAATCAAGACTTGAGAAGATTGATGAACACACTCGATTCTAAAGTTCTCAACAAGATTCCAAGAGGACCTGTCAAAGAAAAGAAATATAGATAAATTAAAAGAGAAGATAATATAATATTGTATTGAAAAATTTCATTTTGTGTGTTTAATTTCCCATTACTTAATTTACTTCAGTCAAATGTGATTCATGTTCATGTATTAACTCAATTTAATTTGTAAATTTCTAACAAGGCCTTGAAATTATGATTGATTGAATCTTTGCATGTGTTCCTGTAGAAAGAATAGTACCGTGAAATGGGAGTACTATACACGGTTCATATACATATAAATTAACATATTTCAAAAATTTTCATTTCTTTTGAATATATTCTTATGGGCTTTTTTTTTTTGGTCAAAATTCTTATGGGCTTATGGCTCTGTATATATATATATGCGACTTTTGAGAGTTTAATACTTCTTTTTTTCCACCGGCACTACTTGTAGTGCAGTGGTATTAGGATTCATTTCCCCCCCTTAGGTCTTAGGTTCGATCCCCCCTCCCCTCGCCTTATATATATAAAAAAAAATACTTCTTTTTTTCCCACAAGACTTTAATATTTCATAGCAATCATTCTATCATCCATATAAAATTCATACATAGATACAAGTATATTCTATTGGTTGTACCAATACACACACACACACATATATATTGGCCAAAGAAAAAAATCCGTGTGGCAGTTTTAAATTTCTCCCTCTTCAACTCATTGTCCAAATTTAATTTGCACCGTTGAGATTTTAATTTTTGTTTTTTTAAAAAATCATTTTTATGTGCCCAGAATATAAAATAAAAATAATATCTTCACTGGTGATGAAAATCAATTTTTAGATTGGTTTTAGATAAGGTATTGATACCTTATTTAAAAAGCTTATTACTTTTTAGACCGGTTGAACATCCAATCTTAAAAAGTTTTTTTTTTTTTTAACCGGTTGCTTAAAGATCAAGTCTGAAAAATCGTATTTTTAGACCTAGCTTTCTTATATCACATCTAAAATGTATTACTTTTTAGACCAATTATTTTGAAGGCACATCTAAAAAAAAATGTTTTTTAGACCTTATCTTTTATGAAACGGGTCTCTAAAGTTATACTTTTTATACCACATATTTTATACATCAAATCTTAAAAGTAATTTTTAGACTTCATATTTTTTAGGGTCGAGCAATGGACGGGTTGGGTAACTGGAGACCTAACCCATAGCCCGCCCATTTAATTTTAAATTGGTATGGGTTAACCCATACCCATACCTCAACCTATTTAAACCCATCTAAATGGGCTAGTACATAAATGGGTGGGCTAACCGGGTTTTAGGTAACCCATTTATATTTGACATGTTTATTTTCTTTGGAAAAAAAACATACATAAACTTTCATTTACAAAATAAATGAAGAGAAAACATATAATAAAGAATCTAATATCAAATAAAAAATGAAACAATATAAGTTCAGAATTTTATTGAAAATACTCTAATCAAAATTATTAATATCAAGGTTCTTAAATGTAAGGGGTGTCTTGAATAGCAAATTTTGAGCACATACAGTGCCTCAACCATCTTTGAAAATAAGGAACTCCTAAAAGAATCTAGTATCCGACCCCAGTACTAAAACTCATCCTAAAGATATTGTAGATACTAGTATAGCCAATAAATCACGGGAAAACATTTTCTCATGTCAAACACACATGAAATAGTGAGATCCACATATACATATATTAATTCATATATGTATATGTGGATCCCACCATTTTATGTGTGTGTAGGAGACTTTTTTTTCTCATGTAACATGAGAAAACCAAAGCCCATAAATCACACCAAAACATCAAATTTTGGATCTCAAAAGCTTAATAATTTAGTTTGAAGATATTTATCCACTTCTAAAATCCACTCTACATTACATGTAGAGCTAGTAGTGACTCACAAGTAATAAATAGAGTCAGAGAGAGAGTGAGAGCGAGATTGAGTTAGTGGCCGTTATGGTTAGAAGCGGTCGAATACTCAAAATCTCAACTAGGAAGGGAGGTAAAAAATGCCTTTATTTTATGGCAGAATACTGAATGAGATGTATAGTTTATAAAAAAAAATACACTAATGCGCGGGTATGGGCAGCCTATAGGTATGCCCATAGCCCACCCATTTAAATCTTAAATGGGCGGGTTAAAACCCGCCCCATTATGAATCTTTTTGGGTGGGTTCAAAATGACCCAATTACACTGGGTTATGGGCGAGCTCATGGGTTATGGGTTCCATACTCAGTCCTAATATTTTTAACATTTGGTCTAATTTTTTTTTTGTTTCTTACATATCTACCATATTTTTTCCTCTAACCCACCATTCAAGCCAACACTTAAAAGATCTCATGTAAAACCCCCGAATTTTTAGAGTTAAAATAACATAAAATTCTGATGGTTTTCATAAATAATAACTAAAAATCCAAAATAGCCAAACTCGGGGAGTGTCACCGCCGCACTTGTATTGGGACAAGTGTAAGGCTACTAATTGTAGTAAATAAATCTAAAGTTAAGTAGAAATGTTTTTCTCAAATCGAAATAAAATAAAAAAATAAAATAATGAAATAAAATAGAATAATAAAATTGGTCGCCTTCCTCACTTGTCACTGCTAGCCCCAACCCTTGGCACCTGTTTCACTGAAATTCTGCTCCCTCGAAGGATCATCGCAGCCCAAGAATACAAACATCAGCAAACGCTGATAATCCTAATTAGATAAATGTAATATAAAATAAAATAAAATAAATAAGTAAATAAATAAATTTAAATAAAATAAAATAATTATAAAATATATGTAATCATGCGGTGATTTCAACCAAATTAATCATTATCTTTTAAAATTTATTCAGACCCGGGAAACCCTGCAAGTCTACCCTGTGGCCCGGGAAACCCTGCCAATCACAAATCATCAAAATTGGCCATATCATAATTTCTTCCTAGTGTGCACACCTCTTCCCAAAGTTGCTACTAGTGTCCCGGGAAACCCTGCTAGACACCACTTTGGGAAGAACGGATATATCGGTTCACATAAAAAATTTTCGAAGGCATAAAGCCTTAAAAATGTGTTCATCACTTTAAGAGGTACTATCCCAAAGCTATTCTCCCACTGCTAAATAATTTTAAACTCATAGTAAAATTCTTAAATTATTTTTATTATGTGTAATCAGATGATGATGATGATGATGATGATGATGAAACCCTTAACTCTACAAGAAAGTATGGATCTTAACTCCCACTCTTAAATAAGTATAGATTTCGAGAAATATTAGATTGAACTTATTAATATTTTATATTTATTTAATTATATTTTATATATTTTTCTATGATTTAATTAATTATAGGATATAAGGAGAGTTTAATACAAAATCTATTAATATCTTATTTTTATTTTGTAGGAGAGATTATGAGATCCAAAAGCTTGATCAAAAGGTCAAATTAAGAAAAGAAAGAAGTGGACCCCACATGAATAGGCATATTTCTATCAAAATCTCCAAGTATTTTGGATGAGCAATTGTGTGTGGACCCCACAACAATTCAAAAGCAAAGATGTTGGATCAAGAATTAAAAAGACGCGTGGACCCCACACAAAACCCTAACCAAAAACAAAATGGAAGGAACAAATTGAAGTAAAAAACACATACATATTTGAATCAAAAGAATGGTGTTGAATAAAAGATGAGTGGACCTCGTGGCACTTAAAGATTGGTTAGGAGGTTCATATATTAATGAAAGCAAAGCATTCTTTCACACCCAGGGTATGGCTCGCACAAGTATAGAGAAAGGCAAAACAAAAAGTAATAATTATATGTGACATTATATACTTATAAACCATCGCATGTACAGAGAAAGGCAAAACGGAAAAATCTAATATATATGTGTGTTATTATATATTATATAAACCTATGAAGCAATCAGGTCTGAAGCAATTTGTAAAAAAAAAACAGACGAACTCACAAGCATACTCATCCAATCACGTGAATCGAGAAGGAGGAAGGCATATATGAATGCAAGAGATCAGATCGTAACATAATCAACAAATGCAAATTAATTCATACCATAATAAATCAAGCATTTGGGTTCAGTCGAAAAAGGGAAAAGAGTTTCTGGGATTAGGATTACCTAGTCTCCGTGTTTGCTAAGCTCCTAGAAGAGAAGTTCTGCTGCAAAGAATTTTCAGAGGGGGAACTAATGAGTGATGGCTAGGGTTAGATGACTAAACCTAGGTTTATAGTTGAAATTAGAGTTTGCTATGGATTGGGCTCTGGACTTTTTAGATACTAATAATTAATAAATAATTAAAAACCAACAACATTTACTGTGGTTTAATATGTTATCAAGAGATGGAATAGGCACGTCACTAATAGATTTTGTCTTGTATATAGATAAACCCACTACATTCCAAGGTTTTTCACGAAATAGAAGAATGAATCTGCCCATTATATTCTTATAGTTATATAATATATTGGTTGAACAAAAAAAAATATTTGTTATTATTATACAAGATATATACAAATTTAAATATTTTTATATTGATAAATAGTACAGTTATTTTTTTAAAAAATTATATCGCACATACAGATATGTTCTTATATTTATAAAATATCCTTGCGGAATAAACATATTTGTTACGCCACATGTAGGATATATACAAGTTTGAATAATTTTATTTTGATGAATAGTACAGTTTTTTTTTTTAAAAAAAAAATTATTGTATATAGAGATAAGTATTTTTTTGTTTAAAAAAAATCATAAAACAATACAAACATTATTAAATTTTATTAAATCAATAAATCTAAGCTTAATAAAATTAAATCTATCTAAACTAACTAAACTAATCAAATCAATCTAGATCAATATAATCAAACTAATTCTATATTATTATTATTATTATTATTATTATGCAGTATTAACTATCCTATGCATTCAAAAGTAACAGATAGAAAACAAAAATAGTTATAAAATAATGGGTGTAAATATAATATATTCTTTATCACTTTTTTTTGAGAGAATTATTCATTGTTTTATTAAATATATAGCATAGGGTATTTTGCATAAACAAAATATCATTATTTAATTATGTTGATTTGTGGCACAAGCAATATTTACTCCTTTATCCCCACTATTAATCTGGGGTATTACAACTCATAATAAAAAAAATACAGTTTAATTTACAAGGTCTCAATAACTCAATATGAGTTATAAATTTAATTCTCCCAATTCTAAAGCTTCAAAATGAATATAATACTAACAATCTTCCAATTCAAGTTGAAACAAAATCTAACAACTATTTATCATTCACAGGTTCATAAATTCACCATTGTTGTAAAAGCTCATAAATGAATTCATCACAACATTTGTGAATTAAGTCATATCTTCTTCAGGAAAGGAATCAATAAGAATAAACATCTGTAACATTAAAACCAGACAAATCATCAACTTGCTAGCTTGAAAAAAAAAAACAGCAATACAAAATTTTTGAAACATCAAGTTTAAAAAGGTATGAATAAATTATTTTTTGACTGCGCATCTTTTAGACCAATTATATTCAGCATCAGGTCTAAACAGTTTTATTTTTTGATAGCATGTTTCATCTTTTACATTGATTATTAGAAACATCAGGTTTAAAAAGGGATATATATTTTATTTTTAACTTTCTTAATGCAGAAAATATATTTAGACCTATTATATATGTAGAGAACTGGTCTAAGAAATATATTACATATATGATTTTTTTTTATCATTTCTATCTTTTTTGACTGGGTATTTGAAAATATAATCTAAATAATATCTTTTAGACCTTATCTTAAATGAATTGGTATTAGAAGTTCTGGATAATTTTAAAAACGTGGCGATTTAAAAAGGATATTTTATGGTAGTGTTTGGCTGAAATATTGGATAAGGTTAAGGTAAAAAAAATATGTACAGTACACTGTACAGTAATACTGTCTTGAAGGGAAGAAAAAAGGGGGAAAGGAAGACAGATTAAATACAATAAATGTGGGAAGCAATAATGAAAGGAAGATATTTGAGGAAAAGGAGGAATTCATACAAACCTCGGGGTCATCTATTTATTTGGATAAGGATAGGCTTAGACCTTGGACTCAAATATGAGCCTTATCTAAGGTGTGATCCAACAAAAAGCAATCTATATGACACAAATATAACGGCACAACGTTTGGGCTTGGAGACATAAAAGGCTCATAAGTCTAAACTCTAACACTAAAGTAATCTCTATAAATAGAAAGTTAACTTAAGAGGTATATACATTCTATGCCCTATCTAATTTACTATTTAGTCATCAATATGTATACCCTTTTGGTGAAAGCCTTTATATTTGTGTACAATGATATTTTATTCTCATAGGTATCTCATCCATAGATACCTAAGAGAGAGATCTATCCGATCTAATATTAGTATACTAGTCCATTAGACTAGACATTTATATTCTACACTAAAACTACACTACAACATGACCACTCTTCAAACCCACCAAACATCTGTATTCCTTAAAAAATGTGGCTGTTATCCTTCACATAAATTCATTGGTAATGCATTATTTATTATATATACAAGGGTCCATGAAATTTATCATAGAAAAAAAGTGGACATAATTGGGGGGAATTTGTTTACCATCATATAGAAGAGGAAGAAAAGGAAGGACTTGTATTGCTCATAGTTTGTGATAAATGGGGAGGCAACGGAAAGATTTGAAGAAAATAACACGGGAAGAAAGTAGTGTTATCTATGGCTATGAAGTTGGAGCAGTAAGTTTTGTGTTGTGGCCTTGTGGGCAGCTTTGTTCACAACCTCACTTCTCTCTGCTCTCATCTTCTGCTCAGATGGCTCCTCCGCCAACAACACTGGCAGAGCCGCCGCGTCAAAGGGCAATCACAGGTCCTCCGCTGCTGCTTGCGGCACTGCCTGTGGTAGTTGATCTGCTTTCACCACCACCAAGCATATCACAGGCTTGTTCCTTTATTAAATTGATGACACTGTAGTACTGCCATGTATATATATATTTTTTTTTGATAATAAGAAGAGGCAAATGCCAAATACAATAGAGATTACACAGAGAGGGAATTCAATCCCATATCAACCATATCCACCAGCGATCTTAAGGATACAGGGCAGTCACTGAAAAAACAAGACTGAGAGGCCCCATTTCGCCAGCGCATTTGCCACCTACTGCCATGTATATTTTGAATCCTATGATCTATCAATCCGCTCTATTAAAAGTAACTTAATTTTATCATTTTGACTACTCTCATAAGTTTCTGTTTCAACCCTTCATAAATACTAGTAATATAAGCACCTCATATTTTGGCCTCTGCATCACGGCTAATTACACAAAACTGAAAACTTAATCATATTATTATAATTAGCAAGCAATTAAATCAAGATTTTCCAGAGTTCTCATAACAAACGTCTTGGTAATGTTATAACACTGCACAAACTAACTGCATTATAGAAAAACTTGGGGTCGCATAAATTTACCGTATTAATCTTTTTTTGTCCAATAGAGTACCAATAAGCTGCACGTCAAATATACTTCTCCAATACAATTATTGGGGGAACCAAAAAAATTATAATTGCAAACAAATATTTTTATTAACCAACATAGATCAACAAGCTGGAATAGCTCAGTTGGCTAGAGCGTGTGGCTGTTAACCACAAGGTCGGAGGTTCAAGCCCTCCTTCTAGCGATATTCTTTTCATTTTTAACCCATGAAATGGGCCTCCCAAAATGTATAACGAACGCCACTTTGGGTATTATTTCCCATTGGGCCTATGGGCCTTTAAAATAGATAAACAACGGCATTTCGGCCATTATCTTTTTAGGCCTCTTTTCTTTAATGTTGGGCCAAAACACACCTCCATCAGGGTTAAAAGTCCTTCACCAAGCTGACGAGGAGTGACACAATGTCAACATTCACCATAAAAAAGAGGCAATCTTCAAATAGCTCTGTAAACTCTCTTTAGTTTAAAGATCTTTTTTAATAAGTATTTATAGAGCTCGGAGCCGTCTGATGGGGACTGATATCGAACCCCTCCAAAACTTTTTATATATATATAAAAAAAAAGTTTAAAGACGAGCTATGTCTAAAAGTATGCTATGATCTTCATGGATTCTTGTGTCTACCTACCCCATTTAAACTTTTTCATGTTTATTTTTTTAAAAAAAAAAACGTCCTTCACCACCTAGTGCATAGCATAGCATTGGTTTATGAAATTTTATAAACACGAGGAAAAAAACAAGAAGATATTTGCCCCCTCATTTTTTTCATTGACTAACCCTCCTTAAATTTGTTCCCATCACCATAAAAGATTTATTTTCTTCATCCAAGTCAATAATCTTAAGTACACCTAGATGGTTGGGTTATGTAACTCAACCATCTAGCTATCTTTTCGAAATTGTTTATTCTTCAGGTACACCTAGATGCCTATCTTTTCATTGCGAGACCCATATGCATGGTTTAGTTATGATTCAACTGACAGTGAGTATAGGCATCTGCTGTGGAATTGGAAATGTTGCTCCGGTCATACCTGAAATTTATTATTCCTTGTTCACTCACACGGCTTGTATTTTTCGTCATAAATTGACATAGTTTCATTTTGTATGGAAAAAAAAAAAAAATATATATATATATATATAGTCCCAGGGTGATTTAAACCTGCTTGATAGGTTATGAGATAAATATTATCCATGAAACTGTTGAAATTTTCAATAATTATATCAAAACTCAAACTTTTCTTATTATAAATCAGTATTTCATTGTTAAGATCGCTTCTTCTGTCTTGTTGAGTAGTTCAACAAGTCGTTGAAAGGTGTTAATTATTTTCCAGCGAGCCGTGATAGATTTTCTTAGGATACATGTGTTTTCTATCGGAGTGAGTTGAATCGGATTTGTATGAATTTGAAGCTCTGTTCATAGCAAAACCTGTCTCATAAAACACGAGACGAGTCCAAATCATATCAGAAGCGAGAAGCTCACATAAAAGACGACAGAAATAGAAGAAACTAACAGATATCAGTGACTAAGGAACAAATGAAAAGATGCAGATACAACAAGTCAAAACTAAGTAAGATGCGGCCATAATAGGATTTGTAGGAACATAAATATACCTGAAAGAGTGAAGAAGAAGAAGAAGAAGAAGAAGAAGAGGGAAACTGAAGGGGAGAGTCAGAGGTATGGGAGGCATAGGAAAGAGAAGTTGTCCAGAAGGACATGGATGTATGAATTCTCTTTCCCAGCCTCCCACACCGATGGCTTTTCCCATTTACTCATCACCAGCCATTTCTTCCTTATTTTTCTTCCCCTCCTCCATCAATCATCTTCTTTTATATGCACCCCACCAAACCGTAAGGGTCATTTTTGGATTTTCACTTCTAACACTCTGCTTTATTATTTTTTGAGAAAATCTATCTTGAGGTGCTTATAACAAAAAATAAAAATAAAAAACGGCCTTAAGATTATGAAAATATGAAAAAAAGCTCTAGAACCTTTTATGATATAAATTTATTAAAACTTTAATTGCTAACGAGACTGATATAGTTGTTAACGGGACTGGTATAATTGTTAATGAGGTTGATATAGTTGTTAATGTGTTAATAAATTTATAATAAAAAACGCCTAGAAGCTTTTTCTAGTATTTTTAAAATCTTGAAACTTTTTTTTATTACAAGGAGCCAAGATAGATTTTCCCTTATTCCTTTGCCGCATCATCCTCTGGCTGATTTTCTTTCTTTATGCCACCGCCTTGCCCACTAAATGTTTATCAACGACCACGGATTTGGATGCTCTGCTTTGCCATTTCGCTCTCATCACTTTACAATATTTTGTCTCTCAAATTAATTTTTAGTACCCTCCACAAGGCAGCATCTTCAAAAATTTTGTAGCGAATCTAATATCTACTACCAAACACCTAAAAATATATTTTTTTTAATAACACTTGGTATCAAAGAATAAATTTTTGTACATTTTTTAGCACTCAATCTTATATGCTATTAAAAAAATATTTTTAAGTGCTAAGCACAAGATACTAGGGGAACACATTTTTTGCTCATCACTTTCATGAGGAAAAAAATCTAACGAAGAGCAAAAAATGTGCTCACCACTTATTTTCACTATTAGATTGGTTTTGAATGATCACGGTCTAATTTAGTATACAAAATAAAAAAAATAATAATCTTATAACCCTCACTTCTCTTATAAATGAATTCATCATTTAAAAGGAACAAATTAAAAATTTTAAATATGGACTATTTAAATTAAGGTTAAAGTATATTTTTAGTCCTTTATGTTTGCTTCAAGTATACTTTTGGTCCCTTAAATTTGTAAAGTGCACATTTAGTCCTTTAATGTTAACACCGTTAGGTTAGTTAAACAGAAAATGCTGACATGGCACTCAAATGATGATTGTAAAAAATTAAGTGATGACTGTGTAATTAAATATTATTAATATTAAATTTAAAATATGTGTACATTGAAAAATTCTGAAAACTTGAAACCCTAGATATCAAAACCTTGATTGTTATAAACTTAGGAAAAAAGAAGAAAAATCTCTCAACATCCATTCTTCTTCGGCGGCTTCAACATATCAGACCCATAGTTTGGCGCGTATCTCCTTCGCAGCCACAATTCCTTTTTGTTCATTCCTTTTAATTCGGCTTCAACATTCATTCCTTTTTGTTCAACGCCTATCTTTTGAAAGATTAAGTTTGGAGCGTATCTCTTCTTCAGCCACAATTCTAGTGCGTACTTCAATTTTCTATAGATTTGCTCCTTTGGTTTTGCTTTCTTGTATCTTTTCTCCTGAAAATATTTTTTTTAAACTATCAAGCAAGTATAAAAATTATAAACAGAAAGCTATATTAGAACATAGCCCTAGCACCCCTCATTTACTAAAAAGAAGTTCAATATGAACCTCAAAATCTATCATTGCTGCTTTGTTCATGTTTCCTGATCTCTCAATCAACACCCTTCCACAGTCATTACATACTGATGCTCAAATCAAAAGTTTTTGTCTACATGATATTTCTGATTATAAACCAAGTGGGCTTCCAGCACAAACAATAATGAACCATTAAGAAGTGAACAATTATGTATAACAAGTGGGTAGTGGAGACATCTAAATTGGGTCTCAATCCAATGATTCTGATAGTTCATGATTGTGTTAGGGAAACATGAAGGAAACATCAAAATCTGAATTGCAGACACAAACTACAAATATCAAACTGTTCAACCACAGACACAATCCATAAACAATTTTTTTTTTTAAAATACAAACCTCAAAATCTGAATTGCATCAACAACTAGCACAAAAAAAAAACAAAAACAAAAAAACAAAATCAATAGATTACCCTTCAAATTGATATATAATCACAGTTGTTGTCAAGTTTTCTAATTTCTTGCTTTCTTTTACAATTTGGACATATGTATAGATTCAAAAGTTTACATCAAAGATGGGGAACAACAATGATGAAGATAGTGCCTTGAATATTGACTTTAATGATAGTGAAGAAGAAGTGGATGAAAGTGATATTGAGGTGGTTAGTATACAATGTAGAGAAAATTCAAATGAAGAGGATGAGAGTGAAGATTCAGAAAGTCTTGATGTTGAGGAAGAAGTTAGAGATGAAAATGAAGGAGGAGATAGATGCATTAGGAATATGTTTCCATTACATAGGATGTTAAAAAATATGAGTGAATACAAGTGGGAGGCAGGAACCCTTTATAACACCAAAGAGGATTTTAAAGAAGCCATAACCTCATATGCTGTGCATACTGGAAAAGGCCTTAAGTTTATTAAAAATGATAAGGAAAGGATTAGAGTAAGGTGCAAGTCAAATTGTGATTGGAAAGCGTACTGTGCAAAGTTAAAGGGAGAAGAAACATGGCAATTAAGGATGATCAATGACAAGCATACATGCAGCAGGGAGGTGAATAATAAATTGTTAAAATCTAAATGGCTGAGCAGGAATATTCAAAAAATTGTGAAAGAAAATCTCAAGTATAAATTAAATGATATTGTTGAAAGATCTAAGAGAAAGTGGAATGTAAATGTCTCCAAGGTAGTGGCTTCTAAAGCAAAGAAAGAAGAAATTTAATCACCTTCACGGGTCCTTCCAAGAACAATTTCGACGGTTGTACGACTATTGTCATGAGCTAAAAAGGTCTAATCCTCACTCTACAGTGTTGTTAAAAGTAGATAGGCCACCTGACTATGATGCAGAGCTTGATGCTTTGTTGCCATCTTGAAACATGCTCCCCAAATTTGGAAGGTTATATACATGCTTTGAGGCTTGTAAGAAGAGTTTCTTCACTTGTAGACCAATTATTGGATTGGATGGATGTTTTCTTAAGGGGCAATATAAATGCCAACTATTGGCCGTGGTCGGGAGAGATCCTAATGAGCAAATGCTCCCTATTGCTATTGCTGTTGTAGAGGCAGAGACCAAAGATTCTTGGACTTGGTTTCTATCTAATTTGATTGAAGACCTCGGTGGGACAAATAAATGCAAGTCCTACACCTTTATTACAAACCAATTGTGTCAATGTTAGAGCATCTTAGGATTTATTTCATGACTAGGTGGGCTGCTAATAGAACTAAAATGAATAGCTTTCAAGGTTCAATTCTTCCAAATATTAAAAAGAGATTTGAAAGAGAGGCTAAAGATAGTGGTAGATGGTTACCTTCTTGGGCTAGAGATGAAAAGTTTGAGGTTTATGATGGACATAAGAGATTTACACTTGATCTAAATGTTAAAGAATGTAGTTGTAGAAAATGGTCATTACCTGGCATCCCTTGTGCTCATAGCATAAGTTGCCTATATTGGTGGTCAAAGAACCCAGAAGATTATATATCCACTTATTATAGGAAAGAGACTTATCAAGCATGTTATGAACCTATCATTTTTCCTACAAATGGCGCCAACTTATGGACAACAACAGAATATCCAGATGTACTTCTACCAATATATAAAAAGACTATTGGTAGACCACGAATATCAAGAAAAAAGGATCCAAATGAAGAAAGGAAAGGAAAATCTAAGATGAGTAGAACTGGTTTTGCAGCAAAATGTTCAAGTTGTGGCACCATCGGCCACAACAAAAGAAGTTGTAGGGATTCAAGCAACACTAGAAGTCATGATGTTCAAACAAATGCAAGAAACACTCAGCCTAGTGCATTGAGTTTCACAATGAACACACAAATAAGTGTGCAGCCAAATGAGGTAAAATCTTTCACTTCAATTTTATAAGCTTTGATTGGTTATAAACTTCCCTTTAGTAGTAACATAAATTTTGATGCAGGGAACATCAACTCATGAAGCTTGACTTGTTTGGAAATGCAGATGAGACAGGTACAATTTTTGTAATTTTGTATTACATGCTTTAATATGTACAAATCATAATGTGACTTGGCCAAATGCTTTAATGTAGGAGACTTTAAGTCAGCCTTCTATACAAACATCTTGGAAAAATGTGTCTTGGTGTACTCCTAGTTCCCATCTCATACAAAGACCAAATGTGAAAAGAAATATGACAATGGTAAGTAACACTCAAGCAACAACACCAAGCCAAAACTGATGCAACATCAAGTCAACGAATTGGAAAAAATGTGTCTTGGATTTATTTTACACTTACACTTTAGTCATCTTTTTCATGACAATTGCTTTTAATATTTCAATTTCCTCTCTGATCTTCTTATATTTTAGACCATAGAATGTCCCACAAGTTAAATTTTGGTACTTTGATTTTTCTCTTGAAAACATGTAATGCAACCAAAATCTATATGGGAAACTTGCAGACACTTTAAACATACAGTGACCTATTAAATACTTCAGTCAAGGGAACTTTCTCTTCATTGTTAACAAACATTTCACAATATAAACAAGAGATCAACATATATGGTTCAACAAAATTACTTAGCAAAATGCTCTTAATACAATTATCTCCAAAACCAGCGCAAAGAACACAAGATAATTCAATCGTTTTACAAAGAATCCCACAACACATGCGTGCTCAATTAACTCACTGAAAGATGTGGAATAGAATATGAGAATACAAAAATGATATTATTTTTCTTTTTTGGATAAAGATAACTACCTGATACTCCTATCAAATATGTGGTAAAATTTAAAATATAATTAAGAAATTGTTTCTATACATTGGTAAAAATGTACTCCCCGGTTCCCACAGCAGGAAACCACCTTACTACCATGATCCAGGTAATTTGACGAAATCATATGAAAGAGTAGCAGCCAACAAAGCTCGTACAATAATTATACTGCCAACAAAAGCATATAGGTAATTGCTGATCTGCTTAAAATGCAAATTGATTAGATGCGAGAGGCAAGATCAGCTAAAAGCATCTTAAGAGTCTCGTAGGTCATAAACAGATACCTAGCTATGCCAGGAACAACCGATAAGATGCGAGACCACAACATTGGGCTTAGCAAACATGCATAAAGGAATTTCACCATTAAAGGCATATTGTGAAGATACTCCTTTCTTCCATTAATAATTGCTTCAATTACAAATGACCCAAGTATGCCATCAGTATACATTAGAAAATGATTACACACATAGAGAACGTCAGGGGATCCAAAACCCAATTGAAAAAATCATAGACCACAAAGAGGGATAGCTAAAATCTAATCAAAGGATTAGCCCAGACAACTTATGAGAAAATTATCATATACCATCGGCCAAAAAAAAAGATTCAACCAAAAAAATTATCACCAACGGCAAAAATTATAGCATTTCCTACACAGACCCAACAAAAATTTCAAAGATTTGGCGCAATGGGAAAAAATCTCACCTTAATCTCCAGCCTTAACTCTATTGATGATGCTGTCTTCCGCAACTGTTATCCCAGAGATGTGTTTCATATCTTCTCGTCCATCGATTTCTTCATCCATAAAAGAAAAGGGGATTATCAGAATAAAAAATTTATCAGAATCAGGAATTATTAGCAACTTTCTTCACCTCTGATGAACAATCTGGGTGATGGGTGACGTCTTCCACCTCGGAGACGGAGTTCACAGAGAAAGCTTGAAAACCATCGACTAGCTTTAGATCTTGTGTATTGCCAAAGTGGACGGAAGTTGCAGCTGTTTGCAGGTAAATGAGGAATAGAAGTGGAGGTGAAGTCGCTGGGTTTGGATAGGCATGCGTGTGGTTGAGGTGGAGAAGATGCTTGATTGCTTAGATTTTTTTTTAACCAGATTTATTTTTATTTTAAAATATAAGCATATTAAATTAAAGAATTAATATGTAAGCATGATTTGTCAGTATTAAAATGTACAGTCATCCCATAAAATTGTTATGTCAGCATTTTCTGTTAAACTAACCTAACGGTGTTAACATTAAAGGACTAAATGTGCACTTTCCAAACTTAAGGGACTAAAAGTATACTTGAAGCAAACATAAAGGACTAAAAGTATACTTTAGCCTTAAATTAAAGTTTACATGGTTGAGATCTCACAACAGTGATGAAAATTAGTTGTTTAAATTTTAAAAACTAATTTGGACACCAAATACTACAGTAAAAAAAATCGTGTCAAATTTTTTTCAAAAAATGAAAAAATTCCCTTACTTTTCTTTTACCCAAAATGATGTAATTTTAGGGTTAAGGATTGTAGCATACCAGAATTGGCATAGGAGAGAATCACCATCTTATATAGAGAAAATCATACTTACGTTTCAATCAAGACAAATAACATAATAAAAGACTCGCAATTTGTTAATTATATCTGATCCACTTGTCAATGTTTGTTGTTTCACCTATTATTAACAAGCTCATCAGACTTTTCTGATATTTTTTCCTTTGGTTGGGACTTAAACACAAGTTTTCCAATTATTTATGCAAGTATTACACACGCACATCAGTGTTCTATTTTTTTCCCCCCTTCTTGAACTTTCGTTAACTACAACAAAGGTTTCAATTAATCTAGATTCGCTTTGAGTAGAGTTTATGGTCGTATGGGAAGAGCTTTTAACATCATTTTTACCATTCTCACGCCTTAAACCAAGGACGTGGTTAAAAAAAAGCAAGTCTTTTATCACTTGCTTCTAAAGGATGTTAGTACTAGTTAAGTAGCCAATTATATACTCTTATTGTCCCATTTATAAAGCATTTCTAACATTTTTCATATAGACTAAGAAAATTCTTTAACTTCATTAACTTTACTGTAAAATTCAATAACTTTTTAACTTTACTCATAATTAGGGGTAAAATTGTACATTTGTTTGAAAAGTTTTTCTTTCTGCGCTATAACCATGACAAAAAAATTTCATCTATCTCTACCTTATGTATTTAATTAGATCATGTTTTCTATTGAGTTAAGGGGTAATGGGTCTGTTTGAAGTGCATCTTCTTGAGCTTTTCCTGCAGTAACTTTAAAAAAAGAGTCAGGTAACGTTGCTAGTTGATTTGAGTCTGTTTGAGTTGGGCTTAAATTCACTTAACTTAAAGCTAAAAAAACTCATTAAGGAAAAAGTTCCTCTTCTGAGCTTTTACTAAAAAGCTTTCAGTTTTTTGGCATGGACCCCGCCACTTCTACCATCATCAATCCAAACACAAATCATTATCTATAACATAACTTTTTTCCTACCAAACTTTTTTTAAAGTCCAATAGTTTATAAGCCACCGCTCTTATCGCCAACCCAAACAAACCTAATGTTGCACCATAAGTGTAAAAATTAGGGGACAATTTTGCTCCATAACCGTTAGTTAATGAAATATATTGAATTGACAAAGTGAAAATTTACTTTCAAAGTTTTAAATTTAACTTTGAAAAAAAAATGAAATAAATAACACATGGACTTCTAAGATAAATTTATATTTTTACAAAAATGATATAGATAACATATAGATTATAATGATAAAAATTAACTAAGATGGAATAATGACCCAGAATAGATTGCCCCTTTTAATACTTTCAAAGTAAAACTGCCCCTTTTTAACACTTCTGAGGTATAGTTACTATCAAATAAAATTTTTAAGACAAAATTATCCCTTAAACCCTTTTATATTTAATTTATCAAAATCTTCGTAGGCATAGCTGAGGGAGGAGATTGGGGTGGGTTGAGTTATAAACTATTAAATTCTCATCTAAAGGAGTCACGGATGGTTGGGGGAATTGAGTCGTTGTCGTAATTCGTACTGGTAAGTTTGGAAACTCATTAGTGTTGTGTCGGGTCCCACAGGGTAAAAAGTAAAGGGGATCACGTGATATGTCACGACTTCCCGAGTCCCGACGAACACGCCACGCTGACAAGTAACCGACAACCCACGCCTCTCCACTTCAATTTTCTCAAATCTCTCAATTACGTAATCGGATCATATCTTGTCTATTACCCCTATGTCCTATTTATTTCATTGTTGTTGTAAATAAAAGCTTTTTTTTTTTTAAAAAATAAGTGTATCCTAAATATAACATCTTTTTAATTTATGTCAATAATAAATATTATATTTTTATTTTACCCTCTCACTCATTCATAAATAATAGTATTTTGAAAAAAATTTAAATTTCTTATATAATTACTCCCTCTTGTCTTTATTATAAGGTACCAACTAACAATTCTCATATGCCAATAAAAATAGTTAAAGTCAATAAAGTTGTCATAGAATTTAAGTAATTTACAATATTACCCCTACTAATTACACTAAATTCTAATATTCTACTCTCTCTGGTCCTTATTATAAGGCACAAACTAGCAAGTTTATTTGGTCCTTTTTATAAGGCACTTGCTTGTTTCCAAAGTGCATTAATTATTTTTTCCATATTTGTCCATAATTAATGAGGGTAGTGGGTGAGATAATAATTAATGAAATATTATATTTTAGTGTAATTAATAGGGGTAATATTGGAAGTTACTTAAATTATAGGACAACTTTATTAACTTTAACTGTTTTTATTGGTTTGTGTGAATTGTTAGTTGATGTCTTATAATAAGGACCAGAGGGAGTATTAATTCTTACTCTCACCCACTACCTTTATTAACTAGGGGCATACGTAGAAAAAGATAATTAATACTCATTGAGAACAAGTAAGTGTCTTATAAAAAGGACTAAATAAATTTATTAGTTGGTGTCTTATAATAAGGACCAGAAGGAGTATTAGTTATTACATTTAACTTCTACCATGTTTTAAAATATCCCAATTTGATTAAAAAAACTCTTATATATTAGAAGGTAACGAGTATAACAGTTGGATAATGGAACTACCATGTGATTTTAAAAAGGATTAAAATTAGTTTAAAATAATAAGTATGCTTTCCATGTATGAGACCTTATTTATAAGGTGACAAGTAATGAAGAAAAATATAGTAAATATAGATACTGTCAAACTTATAATCAATGTCATACATATAATTAATGAAAATAATAAGAAAAAAATAATTAAATGTTCAAATAACTTTTTTTGAGTTCTTATAAAAATGATTAAGATAATTTAAATTTTCGGTTCTTATAAAAAAAGATATGATGAAATATTTGATTATATATCTATTTATATGTAAGGCATGTTAGTTTGGAAAAAGAATGCAAATATAAATAAATGTTATTGATTTACCTGGTAGCTTCTCTAGTCTTTCTTTTTTTTTAAAAAAAAAAACATCAAATAGCTTTTAATTAATAATAGAAAATAGCAATTTTTTTTAAAAAAAATCAACAGACGATAATTAAAGTTAGTGTGAAAGACTAAATCAAAATATCAGTACTTGATGTATAAATTTACATAGTTGTTGGTACCGTACATTTCCCTTGTAAACTTATTAGATCTTTTTCACTAATTAAATATTTAATGATGATTTTTTTCCAATTTTTCTAAAAAAAAATATTGAAATTTCTCCCATTATAAAATTTAACCAAGAACCTATGTTTTTAAACAAGTGCAGTTGGGTTCAACGTATAATATTATGCACAGTTAAAAAGGAGATAATCATGGGTCCTTATACTTTTAGTTGACCTATCTGGCAGCGAGGGATTTTTTATAATTAGTTGGGTTAATATAACTTTTAATCTATTAAGTTTATTTCAGTAACTCAAAACGTCATATGATAAAGGAGTTTATTAAATTATAAGAATTAATCTTAGAATATAAAAGTGAAAGTGACGTATAAATTCACACTTATGGTTCAAAATTAAAGAAGAAAATGTGTGGCCATGCCATAGTTCTTCCTTTGATCTTGTGACTCACAATTAATGAAAAATATGTGGCCATGATTCACTCCTTACATTTATAAATAGTCTTCATTTCTTTCATTATTTGAATCCCATCCAAAAAATTGGTGTATTTTTTTTTTAAAAAAAATATTTAAGAAAGATTGTATCTCTAATAATTCCAAGAAAAATCATTGTTTTAGAATATAAACTCAAAACACTTAAAGATTCCACGTATAACTCTTTTTCCTTGGATTGTTTATTCTTAGATGTTTGCTAGATGACAGTAACATAGCTTCAAGTGTTTAAGTTTATATTCTTAGACAATAATAATTTTCTTGAAATTAGATGAGATACAATCTTTCTTAAAGAAAATGAACCATTTTTTGAGATGGGATGCAGATAATGAAATAAATGAAGGCTATTTATAGATATTAGTGGTGAATTATGGGTTAGGTTTCTTTTATTATCATTTTCTCATTATTCTTCATAATCTCTAAATCTCTGTTCAATTTATACAATACTATTGTTACTTTTATTTCATTTTCTCAATCAACAGCCCAGATTTAACTAGTAAAAAAAAATAAGAAGAAAAAATAAGGAAAAAATCTCTTTCTAATGAACCATGGCCGCATATTCTTCTTTCATTGCCACCCACAATATCAAATGATGAACCATGGCCACACATTTTCTTCGTTAATTTTGAGCCACCAATGTGACTTCATATGTTTCGGGCAAAAAAAAAAAAAAAAGCGGCTTCATATGTCACTTTCACTTTGATTCCAATAAAAGGACTAAATGTTATGTTAGAAAATTTGCTAGTGATTGTGAAAGCCACCAAAGTTTCGGTAATTGTCTAATTGATTGTTGCCATTGACGCTCTAAGGGCGGCCACTATTTGGGTTTCTCTTTCATCCTCTTCCCTTCTTATCTACTTCTTATCCTCTTTTTTATCTCAGTCATTAAATTAAAATATGAAATTTAAAAATAATATTTTTATAAAAGATGAAATTTGAATCGTTAATATTTTAATCTAATAACTGAGATAAAGAAGAGGACGAGAGCCTTACTTTGGAAACTGGCTTTCCTCATCTGCCCCTCATATCTGCTGCGGTTTTGGAGCAAAAAGCAAGCTGTACCTTTTTTAAAAAAACATAAGAAAATTTTTTGGAGTACTAACCGTTATTTAAAAAGATACTTTAGAATATTAAATGATAGTTAAAAAATATCTCATAATTTTAAAAAATTGTTTTAGGATCTTAGAAAAAATTTTCAAGGTACTGACTAGTGCTAAACAGATATTTTAAGATATTAAATGGTATTGAAAAAATACCTAAGGATCTTAAAAAATTATTTTAAGGTACTAATTGGTACTTCATGATGTTGAAAAAATTATTTTAAAATTTTGAAAAAATATTTTAGAGTACTGAATAGTGCTAAAAAATACTTTAGAACACTAATTGGCACTAAAAATATCTCATGATCTTAAAAAAATTCTAGGATCTTGACAAAATGTTTTAAAGTATTGAAAGTGATGTTGAAACATTATTTCAGGATCATGAAAAAATATTTTAAAGTACTCACTAGCATTAAAAATATGCTATATGATATTTTTACAAGTTCTTAAAATAATTTTTAGAAGTTGTAAATTAATTTTTTATTATCATTTTAATACCATCAAGATTTTAAAATATTTTTTAATATTAGTTAGTATTCTGAAATATATATTTTCTTTAAAAAAAAACGCACAGCTGGCCATTTACACCAAAACCGACGTTTGAGAATAAATGAGGGCAGCGAATATAAAGCAAGTTCTCGTGTTTAAAGGTGGTGGTTGGCAACTGACAAGCGCATTATTTTTAAAACCAATAAACGTGAGGAGCAATTATGTCTTTTGCACGACATTTAAAATTTCCAAAATCTGATTTTTTATTATTTTTTATTATTTTTTATAATTTTCCTGAACATGACATTTGAAACTATTGGTATTTGTTGAAACATCTTACAAAGATAGTTTTATAAAAACATTCTCATTTTAATAATTAATTAGTAATAATTTTCAATAACTTATTTCAGAAAAAAAGGAAGTATTATTTTTTTTCCCCTGAAATGTATTATTATTTCTTATAAACAATATTATAACTTATAAGAACGATAATAATAAAGAATGACCAATCTATTGTCATTAAATTTAATTGACTAGAGATGACCATAAAAAACATATAATTTAATTAGAGCTTGGGAATCAGTTCTGTAGAATTGATCCCATTGGGTTGGCCGAGCATTAATTCGTTTGAACTTTGGTTGTAATAATTTTTAATAAGTATTTAATTTTAATTTTAAAAAATGGATTATTGAAAATATCAACTACGACCTCTCTCCATTTATTGAATTCTTTAAAAAATTCTCTCTTCTGTTTTTTTTTTTCTCAGCTGGGAAAAAAAACAAATCCAAACTTGTTTATTTTACCGTCCAAAACGAGACTAACTAAGCGGAATGCTGTCCATGAGTACATAAATTAAATTAGAAAGTAGTAATGACTATTATTAATTAGATGGCCCATGTGTGTGTGTGTAATTATCTCTAAGGTCATGTGTACTGTTGAGGCACCAGTTTTATAATTAAAGAAGACATAGTAAAATCACCCAAATAATAGTCCTTTCTATACCAGTGCATGATTATCATTCACAGGGAAGAGTTTCTTTGGTTATATATTTAGTTCCTCTTAGTTTTAGTTTTAAGATTTAGCAAATATGTAAAATGAGTTTTATCTCAATTTTAGTAAAACTTTTTTGTGAAGTATCCAAAAGACAGGATCTTAAAACAAAAACAACAGATAATAGAGTATACAACAACTGAGAGTTAATTAGAAACACAAACAATCCGATTATTACAAAATCTCATAAAACCATCGAAACATGATATTAATTAGAGATCCTTAAAACATGGAACCACAGAGTTACGTTGTATGCTACAAAAAGACAGATCGATCAGAAGACTCAGAACTGAGGATGATCCAATACAATCGAGTTTATAACACACATATACAAACCTTAAGAGGAAGAAGAAGATGTTGCTTACCTGATGGTTATTAGAGATTATGTGAAGGAGAAGATCAAGGGTATGGGAGGCATTGGAAAAAAACAGACCAAAAACCAGTCCTAGAACACAGATCAGTATTAACCTTTTTATTTCCAAACCTCCCACACCTGTGACTCTTCCCTTTGAAGAAGATGAAGAAGGAAGTAATGAAGGAGATAATCAAGGGCATGGGAGGCATTGGAAAGAAAATCCATGACAAGATATTCGTTTCTTTCATTTATTTTCTTTCCAAGGATCCCACACCCATGACTTCTCCTCTTTCTCTTTCTGTAACTCTCAGCTCAATACTATCGTTTACAATATATATATATATATATATATATACACACACACACATATATATATATATATATATATATATATATATATAAAGCCCCACAAAACCCTAGCACGGGGTTACAAATGCCTTCTCCTCTCCTCTCTACTTTTCTATTTTGTTTGTTTATTACTTTATTTCGTCTTGATCTCTTTGGCCGTGCTTGTTGCTTCTGGGGTCACGAGTGAGTGGAATCTTTCTTTCGTTTATTTTGGGACGACATGAGTGAGTGGAATTTGGCGCTGCGCACTTCACCTTTACTACTTTTTTTTTCTCTTTATTCCACACAAATTAAAGTAAAGTATAAAAAAATTTTAAGATAGAAGTCATGCATTACTATAAAGTAGGACATTAATTCCTATGTTTTTCAAAAAGAAAATAAAAATAAAGGCGCGGTGACATTTTTATAATTTTTATAATGACGTAAAAAATAAAGGCATTTAAATGTCTCTTTTGTAAAAATATGACGTCAAAAGTTAATTTTTAGCATTCTTTATCAAAAGTGAGACACTAAAAACCCTATTTTTAATGTCCTAATATAAAAAGAGACATCATAAGTAAGGCTTTTCACTTCAAGAACACAATTTTTGATGTCCCCATTTGAAATTAGAACACCAAAAATAAGCTTATAGCATTTCAATTTTAAATTGGGACGCCATAAGGTAAAATAAAAAAAATAAAAAAAAACACACACACACACACAAATAGTTTGCCTTCATTTCTCCTCTATCAAACTGTCTCATCCTACATCTGTCTTCTCACACTCTCCTAGTGTTGTTGTGCTCGTGGTTCCTCCCTCCCTCTCCATTGTCGTCACTTCTCCATCCTCCTTCCTCTCTCACACTGTCAGTCCCCCCTCCCCCCTCTCCACCGTCACCCTTCTCTCCCTCTCCTATTGTTAATCCTTTGTCTTCAGTGGTAGAATATCACCGCTCCTCCCTCCTCAGAGCAAAACATTTTAGTTTTTGGTTTTTCTTTTTCTTTAAAAAAACATATACAATGCTTTGTATTTTTGTTTGGGAATAATTCTAATGTCGTCTTTGTTGTTGAGGTTGAGTAGAGAAAAGAAATTTGAAGCATCCAAATTTAAAGTTGATGTTTTTGTAAGGTTTCATTGTTGGGAAAAAAATAACACCTTACATAGAAACCAACGTTAAAAATATTTTTTATAGTAAATATAATTGAACACTTGTACTTTCAAAAAAATCTTATAAAACTATCTATCAATTACTTGGGCTTTATTTAATAAAATGTGTTTGCATAGTTGTTTCAAAAAATTTGTTTTAGTAATGTGGCAGCAGCTATCGTTGATAGTGATGCAGTGATAGTTGTAATTGGTAGTAGTGTGACGTGGATAATGAATAAGTGACGACTGTAAAAATAAAATGTCAAAAAATAAAAACAAGAAAGTAATTTAAAGCTTTTTTTTTTACTTAAAAATATATATTTTTTATTTTTAAAAACAACTCGTATTAAAATAATTTCCAGACAGATTTTTTTTTATTATTTTTTTAAAAATAAAACCCTTATGATGTGTTTGGTTTTAGGGGAGAAGAGGCATTGGCGGACTTAGGTTATGGGTTCCTTAATTTTTTTTAAGAAAGAAAAAAAAACATAATAATATATCTGCTCAATCTTCTTATTCTCGTGATCGTTTTAGTGAAGTTAGTTCGTATTTGTTGGAATGCATGACATGTTTAAATCTGTGCAACTCTTTCTCGGCATTTGACAAAAATTGTTAGTTAGTGCCTTATAATAAGGATCAGATGGTGTATTTGATAGCATTAATAATGAGGCAATTATAATAGAATTCCAAAAAATAAGGCCTAAAAGGATGACGTTGTAATTATTGTAATATACTTTTGTTATTATAATATATGTACTTGAACTTATTTAGTACTCAACCTTGTTATTTCTAACAGCACTTAGCCTTGTTTTTCCCTTTATATTCTTTTATTTTTTAATACATTTAAAACTTTGTTTTAAAAACAAAAAAATTTGGGGGCGTTGCCTCTGAACCCCCAAGTCTCTCTGTCAATGGTGCCCACCCTTTAATTATTTTCTGGGTCCGTCCTGAGGAGAGGGGAGGGGCGGAGGGAGACGTAAAAAAATTTAGTTATTAGTTTCTAAAGTTAGTCTCTGGTAGAGTCGGAAAATCATGCTGAACTCGTTGGGCTAGCCCGTTTAGTCCTTGTCCCTTTAAGGGTTGGGCTTGAAAATTAGAGAAGCTAAATGAAATAAGCCTTGTAAGACCTCGAACTTAAAAAGGCTGGCTTTGCAGGCCCTTTTAATGGATGTATTCATGATGTGGGAGAATAAATTCATAATATTCTTACTTATGAAGCATAGTCTACTACTCAAAGTGAACCATAATCAAATGTCTTTGAAATTTATGATAATGGTGAATAAGATGACAATAATAGTCATCATACTAATATTGTTTAGTGGTGTGTTTCTTATGTTTTATGTTAATTATTTATTAACAATGGTTTGCATTTGATTACGAATTAGTGAATGTATATATTTGTTAGATTATTCGTGTTGTTTGGATATTAATGTTGACGATATTTATTTGATAAACTAGGATGTTAATTGTTGTAATTTATTAATTATATAATTTGAAAAAAATAGAGCAAAAATAGTTAAAATTTAAAATAATAATTTTTAGGCTCTATAGAGCCAGCCCGAGCTCTGGTACTCTAAGACCAGATTTTCAAAAATAGATATTTTTCTTACCTTATACCCTAATCCTTCAATAGACTAATCCTAATTCCCAACTCTAGTCTCCCCCCTCATCCTCCACGCCAAAAATGTTCCTTTCAAATTCTAAATTCTCAAGTACTGGCAACCAAAAAAGAAAAAGAAAAAAAAAATGTCTAAATTCACAAAAGTCGCAAATAGGCATTCTCGAGAAGCACTGATGGAGTTGTCATTATAATAAAAGGAGTTGTTGAGGCGTCCCTTTTCAGATGGCAGTGTTCATTCTTTAATAAGTTATTGTAAGGAAGGGAGCTCTGGCTCGCGGCCGGTCTCGGTTGAGGTTTTTTTTTTTTAGATAAAATGAAGGATGGTTAAATCATTTTAAAAGTTATGAATATACTAATTATGTGGATGTCCATTGATCCTTGGTTGGTATACCTTATGATTCTTGGTAGGTGAATATTGGTAGGTGATCTTTATTAGTTATACTTGTGATTCTTGGTAGGTGATCTTAGTTAGGTAATTCATGTGATTCTTGGTAGGTGATCTTTGTTAGGTAAGTTTTAATGCCTATAAATAGAATGTCTTGTAATCATATTTTGCATTGGAAAAAAGACTTGAATGAGAATTTCTCTCTTTATTCTCTCTTGAATCTCTATTTTCTTCTAAATCACTCTTAGTTTTATTATACGTTATCTGCACGAGGCTCTAACCAAATGAGCTTGTGTTGATCATAATCTTTGTGCCCTCTTCCTCACCTTCACGAAGACTCTACCAAGGGAAGACTTTATCATCATCTCCTTTACCATATATTTATTTTACCTATCTGGGATAATCTTAACCATGATATGGAATTAAATATATACTTTTACCGATCATTTTAAATATCGGGTTCCATGGTTAAGATTTGAGATTATTTACTATTTTACTACGGTAAATAGTAATTTACTATTCATAGTAAATTTACCCTTTTTCAGTAATTTTATATTTTATTCATTTAACACCTACATGGAAGGTTTTACCTCCTACATAGATATCTATATTTGATATTCTCTGTTTGCAGATATTGTTATTTTTACTGTTGCTAACATAACATTTACTTTTATTGTTATTAACATTTAATGTTATGTTATTATGGCCAGAAGCCATATACTTATATTTTCTTATTCTAAAATTTTATGACCAGAAGTCATATTGCCTTCATGACCAGAAGTCATGTTGTTTTTATGGCCAGAAGACATATAAATTTAATTTTCTCATTATGAGATATAAATGGCCTGAAGTCGTAATACTTTAATTATAATTATTGTATTTAATATTTTATTGTTATTATTATTCGTATTTTTAATTCATGTTTATTTTCTTTAATTAGTTTCAATCATGTCAAACCTTTCAAAAATTGAGTTTGCGGTTCTTGACATCACCGGAAAGAACTATTTATCCTGGATGCGGAAATCCATCTGAATGCCCATGAGCTAGAAAACACAATTAAAGAAGGGAATGAGGAATCCAATCAAAAAAAGGCCAAAGCCATGATTTGGTTACGCCACCATTTGCATGATGATCTAAAAGTTGAATATTTGACTGTAAAAGACCCACTTGTTCTTTGGAACAATTTGAAGGAAAGATATGACCACCAGAAGATGGTCATTCTACCAAAAGCTTGATATAACTGGATTCATTTGCGTTTACAAGATTTTAAATCTGTAAGTGAATACAACTCAGCTATGTTCAAGATTACTTCTCAACTAAAATTATGTGGAGAGAACATTACTGATGAGGACATGCTATAAAAAACTTTCTCCACATTCCATGCATCTAACTTGCTCCTGCAACAGCAATACCGTGAGAAGGGTTTTAAAATTATGCAGATTTAATATCTTGTCTCTGAGTAGTCGAACAAAATAATGAGCTTTTATTAAAAAATCATGAATCACGTCCAACAGATTCAACTTCATTCCCAGAAGTGAATGTAGTAACTAATGAATTTTCAAGTGGTCGAGGACGTGGACGTAAAGGTGGCTACAATAGTGGGCGTGGGCGTGGTCGTGGCCATGGTCGTGGTCCAAATCATGGTGGATCAAATTCCCGCCTTAAGTCGAGAAAGTTTAATAAGAACCTCAGAAGGGAAACAAGTGAAAATAACAAACATGCTGAAAATACATGTTATCGTTGTGGTGTAAAAGGTCATTGGTCATGTACCTGCCGTACGCCAAGACATTTGGTTGACCTTTACCAAGAATCATTGAAAAATAATGGTAAAGGACCAAAGATTGAAGCAAATTATGTTGATAAGGCTGAGAATTCTGGGCATGAAAATGTTGAAATGACTCATTTTGATGTTGCTGATTATTTAGTATAAATTATTTTTCATGTTTAGAATGGTCATGTTTTTAATAAGTTGGAACTTTCTTTTAGTATATGTATTTCTTTTAATTATATTTTATTTTTATTTTCATGTATCTTCAATGAAGAATGAATCTTGTTGACAACAATCCTGAAGATTTGTGTCGTTGATAGCGCAACAACGCACACCATAGTAAAAAATGACAAATATTTTTCTTCATTGGTAATGCGAGAAGCCAATGTTCAGACTATATCTGGTAGTATAAATTTGATCGAAGGCTCCGGAAGAGCTAATATTTTGTTACCTGAAGGAACAAAATTATGCATTGAAAATGCATTTTATTCTCCCAAATCAAAAAGGAACTTGTTGAGTTTCAAAGATATCCGCAGAAATGGATATCATATAGAAACGACAACTAAAGATAATCAAGAATGTCTTGCTATCACAAACATAATTTCTGGTAGGAAATGCATATTAGAAAATTTTCCTGCATTTTCTTCTGGTTTGTATTATACATTTACAAGCACAATTGAAACACATGCTATTGTAAACCAGAAGTTTACTAGTACAGACCATAAATTAGTCAATGCAAACCAGAAGTTTGCTAATGAAAACCAGAAGTTTACATATGAATTTAATGTTTGGCATGACTGGTTAGGCCATCCTGGGTCAACTATGATGCGACAAATAATTGAAAATTTATGTAGACATACCCTGAAGTGTAGGCAAATACCACAGTCCCATGATTTCATATGTGGTGCATGTTCCAAGGGAAAGTTGATTATTCGACCCTCACCAAACAAAGTAGGAGGTGAATCTCTTACATTTCTAGAACGGATACAGGGAGATATTTGTGGACCAATACATCTACCATGTGGACCATTTAGATATTTTATGGTCTTAATTGATGCATCAACCAAATGGTCACATGTCTGCTTATTATCTTCTCGTAACCTGGCGTTTGCGAGATTACTTGCTCAATTGATTCAATTAAGAGCACCTTACCCTGATTATCCTATCAAGAAAATACGTCTTGATAATGCTGGTGAATTTACCTCACAAGCTTTTAATGAATATTGTATGTCCCTTGGAATTGATGTTGAACATCCTGTAGCTCATGTTCATACGCAAAATGGACTTGCAGAATCTTTGATTAAACGATTGCAACTTATTGCAAGATCTTTACTTATGAGATGCAATTTACCGATTTCTGCTTGGGGCCATGCCATTTTGCATGTTGCAATGTTAATTCGCATCAGGCCTATTAGTTACCTAAAGGTTTCCCCCTTACAAATGGTTTTTGGTTAAGAACCTAATATTTCCCATATCAGAATTTTTGAATGTGCAGTATATGTGTCAGTAGCACCACCACAACGCACTAAAATGGGTCCTTAAAGGAGGATGGGAATATATGTTGGGTATGAATCTCCTTCAATCATAAAATATTTAGAACCATCTACAAGAGATTTATTTACTACACAATTTGCTGATTGTCACTTTGATGAATCAGTCTTCTCAACATTAGGGGGGAGAATAAGCAGCTGGGTAAAGAGATTAGCTGGAATGAATTATCATTGGCTCATTTTGATCCTCGTACAAAACAATGTGAACTAGAAGTTCAAAAGATAATTCATTTGCAAGATTTAGCTAATCGAATGCCAGAAGCATTCACTGACCCAAAAAGAGTGACAAAGTCACATGTTCCAGCTGTGAATACTCCTATTCGAATTGATGTTCCTGAAGGACAACCTATAATGAATGAATCTAAAGCACACATGAAGCGTGGTAGACCCATCGGTTCAAAAGATAAAAATTCTCGAAAGAGAAAATGAGCTAAAAATATAGATGGTCAAGTTGAGGATAATCAAGAAAAGTCAGTAGCTCCAGCAGAGCCATCTCTTGAAGAGTTATCTCCAGAAGAGAATGTTGCAGTCCCAGAAGAGACTCAGGTACCTGAAATGTATGAAAATAATGAGATCTCAATTAATTATGTTATGAATGGAATCCGATGGGATCGAAATGAAGTCAGCGTTGACGACATCTTTGCCAATCATATAGCATATGATGTAATGAATAATGAAGAGGATCATGAGTCTAAATCTATTAGAGAGTGTCAACAGCGAAAAGATTGGCCCTTATGGAAAGATGTTGTTAATGCAGAATTGAAATCACTAAAAAAATGAAAAGTATTTGGACCTGTAGTCCGAACACCTGAAGGTGTAAAGCCAGTTGGATACAAATGGGTTTTTGTAAGAAAAAGAAATGAAAAGGGTGAAATTGCAAGATATAAGGCACGTTTTGTAACCCAAGGATTTACACAAAGACCCGGCATTGATTATGAAGAAACGTATTCACCAGTAGTGGATTCAACTACTTTTCGTTATTTGATTAGCCTAGCAGTAAATGAAGGGCTTAATTTACATCTGATGTATGTAGTGACTGCATATTTATATGGATCACTTGATAATGATATTTATATGAAAGTTCCTGAAGGACTCAAAGTGTCAGAAGCATCTAATTCAAATTCTCGAGAACAATACTCGATCAAATTAAATAAGTCCCTATATGGTTTAAAACAATCAGGGCGCATGTGGTATAATTGTCTTAAGGAATATTTGTTGAAAGAAGGGTATAAAAATGACCCAATATGCCTATGCATTTTTATGAAAGGATCGAGAAACGAATTTGTTATAATTGCCGTTTATGTTGATGATATTAACATTATTGGAACTCCTGAAGAGCTTTCAAAAACAATTAATTGTTTAAAAAAGAATTTGAAATGAAAGATTTGGGCAGAACAAAATTTTGCCTTGGAATACAAATCGAGTACCTGAAGGATGAGATCTTTGTATATCAAGAAACTTATACAAAGAAGATCCTAGAACGATTTTATATGGATAAATCACATCCATTATGTATTCCCATGGTAGTAAGGATTTTGGATAAAGATGAGGATCCATTTCGACCTCAAGTAATTAATGACAAAGGTGTAGAAGAACTACTTGGTCCAGAAGTACCATACCTAAGTGTTATTGGGGCACTAATGTATCTTGCTAATCATACACGACCTGATATGTCGTTTGCTGTTAATTTATTAGCAAGATATAGTTCTGCACCAACACAGAGGCATTGGAATGAAATAAAGCAAATTCTTCGTTATCTCAGAGGTACAATGGATATGGGATTATACTGCTCAAATATATCGAAGCATGAACTGATTGGTTATGCAGATGCTGGATTTATGTCTGATCCACATGATGGAAAATCACAAACAGGCTATCTATTTACATGTGGAGGTGCAACTATTTCATGGAGATCTATGAAACAGACTATAACAGCCACTTCAGCTAATCATGCAGAAATTCTAGCAATGCATGAAGCAAGTCGGGAATGTGTGTGGTTGAGGTCAGTAATTCATCATATACGAACTACTTGTCATTTATCTTCTGATAAAATGGTTCCAACAGTTCTATATGAAGATAATGCTGCATGTATTGCCCAACTCAAGGAGGGTTATATCAAGGGTGATAGAACGAAGCACATTTCACCAAAATTCTTCTATACTCGTGATCTTCAACAGAATGGTGAAATAGATATCCAGAAAATCAATTCAAGTGAAAATCTAGCGGATTTATTTACTAAATCTCTTCCATGTACAACTTTTGAAAAGCTTGTCCGTGGTATTAGTCTGCGAAGATTCAGAGATCTCAACTGATATTGTCAACAGGGGGAGTCGATACACGTTGTACTCTTTTTCCCTTATCTAGGTTTTGTCTCACTGGGTTTTCCTATAAAGGTTTTTAATGAGGCAGCACTCAACAATGTATCAATGAATGATGTACTCTTTTCTCTAGCTAGGTTTTTATCTCACTGGGTTTTTCCTAGTTAAAGTTTTTAATGAGACACATTCATAAATGGACATCCAAGGGGGAGTGTTATGAATATAATAATTATGTGGATGTCCATTGACCCTTGGTTGGTATACCTTATGATTCTTGGTAGATGAATATTGGTAGGTGATCTTTATTAGTTATACTTGTGATTCTTGGTAGGTGATCTTAGTTAGGTAATTCATGTGATTCTTGGTAGGTGATCTTTGTTAGGTAAGTTTTAATGCTTATAAATAGAATGCCTTGTAATCATATTTTGCATTGGAAAAAAGACTTGAATGAGAAATTCTCTATTTATTCTCTCTTGAATCTCTATTTTCTTCTAAATCACTCTTAGTTTTATTATATTAAAATTCTAAATTTATTCCTTTTTGAAATTTCATATATTTATTTACTCTGTACTAATTGAGACGGTATTTTTTCATCTTATCCTGTAATAAAATACAAAAAGTGTAAAAGCAAAATACTACTCTTATACTTCATCTTATCATTATTATAAGATATCAACTAATCATTTTTACAAACGAATAAAAACAGTTAAAATTATTAAAACTGTTCTAAAATATAAGTAACTTTTAATATTACCACCATTAATTATATTAAATTCTAATATCTTATTAATTATAGGAATATATGAAAAAATAATCAATACTCATTAAAAACAAACAAATGCTTTATAAAAATAATCAAATACATTTACATATTAATGTGGCGATAAGAGTATTTTCTTAATTTGAGTAGTAAATGTGTGAATATTGAATATCAACCATAGCAAGAAAATAATAATAATAATAATAATCCATATTTGTAGCCTACATGTTTAACGGTCTCCCTACCCTATAATAACTTTATAATGAATGAATCCTGACATCTAAGATGGGACGCCTCAACCAGTTTTGTTATGATAATGCCAACTCAAAAAGTACACACGAAATTTCCTAGAAAATGATGTCACTCAGCATCCACACATTTTTTAAAATATCTAGAAAAATGGAAAGAAAATGGCTTGAAATGAAAAAGGAAATTACATTTTAATGTTTAAATATTTCTCTTTTCTTTTTGCCTCCTTGAAAATGTCTATTTCTTTATAGAACATTTCTCCCTTTGTTATAAAACTAATGAAAATTAAGATAATGAACAAGAGAGAATCTAGAGAGAGAGAGTAGAGAGAAGTTCTATTCCAGTGTATTTTGAATGTTTACAGAAGCCCTCTATTTATAGAAGGAAAATGGGTCTTTAACTGTAATTCCCACCTTTTACAATATATATATTTAATTCATAATAATAAAAACATGGGCTGCTAAATCAAAGGAATCAAAGAAACGTGGGCTGCTGAAGAGGCAAAAGAAGACTTGTATTTGTGTGGGCCCCACTGGTACTATGCAAATAGTAAATTATTATGCATGGGTCCCATGTCATCTTGTAATATTTGGAGACCGTGAGTCAATGGACATCCACATAATAAGTATATTCATAACATCCTTATATTTATTGTCTAAATGCATAATTTTATCCTTGATTTTATTATTGTTCCTTGAACTGGTATTTTCTTATACTTCACAATTATTAAGCAGTAGTTAAGTTAAAAAGTTATTACATTTGAATAAATCATAAGATTTTTGAGTCCCGATGAAACATATTGATAGTAATTAGGTTAATCAGCATATCCCTAACTCAGAAGCAAATATGATAGAGAGAGATTCATGAGAGAACTAGAAATTGAGGAAGAGTTTGGTTTGAGACGTTGCTATCACGGATTTGGCTTTGGTTGGTTGCGCACTTTCGTCCGCTGCGTACCGCTGCACAAAACTGCACCGTTTTGGTGCAGTTTTGTGCAGCTAGCCAACCATTTTCCTTAAAAATAATAATAATAATAATAATTTTCACCCAGCCAGATCCCTTTCCTTAAAAAAAAAAGTCGAAGACTGCTGGGTAGTAAAAAGATAATTCATGACACTGAATGGTGTTGAAAAAATATTTCAGCGTATTAAAAAAATATATTTGAAGGTACTAGCTAGAACTAAAAGGATACTTTAAAATATTGAATAAATAATTCACAGTACTGAAAATTTATTTTAAACACTTGAAAAATATTTTAGGATTCTGGAAAAATATTTCAGGATATTGACAGGTATTGAAAAAATAATTCATAAATTATCTTTTTACTACCCAGCAGTCTTCGATTTTTTTTTTTAAGGAAAGGGATTTGACTGGGTGGAATTTTTTTTTTTTAAGGAAAAGCATTGACTGGCTACACAAAACTAAGTCAAAACGACGCAGTTTTGTGCAACGGACGAAAGTCCGTAGCGGACCAAAGCCAGATCCTGCTATGACATTTGGAGAGAAATGAAAGCGAAAACCAAGGCTAAAGGGCGTGTGAGTCTCTCACATATATCTTTCTTTGTTTTTTTTTTCCTAGGCTTAATATTTTCTTATTCAAGACACTGTTTACTATTTAAATTTTGGCTCTTCTCTAAATAAAATTCAAACACTGACTCACTACGTTGTGAGATATTAACTTATTTTGTCAGAGCTAATCCCGTTGGTCGTTCACCTATATCTTTCAAGTATTTGAACTTTGAACTCTCAATGTCATCTCTACATAATGTGATTGTTTTGGATTATGTTTGAGATATGTAAAAGTGCTTATTCACATAAAATAATATAAAATTATTCTCACATATTTATTTTATATATTATAAATTACGATTGAAAAGTTGCTTTTAAATACTTTAATCGCTATTCTATATAAGCATTATTAAGGGTCGAGGCCAATAAGAAGAGAAATCAGACACAACATAATTAGGTTGATCCAACAAACATAATGAGAAATGTGAAATGCAAGCATTAACAATGACATAGATCACTGGAAATGGCCTCATAACACTTAATATCTCAAATTAATTAGTTTCAAATCCTGCATTCAGCAATATTTATCTATAACACCAGTATCATGGAAGCTAATTAATTTAAGATACTAGATAAAAAAACATTTCAGAAAGCCGTATATAATTTAAACATAAATAAATACAATATATAAAAATATTAAAAAAAATATGTTCATCCCTCTAATAGAGGGATATGCACATAACATGCACATAGGAGATGGACATGGAATATGCACCCGACTAGCAAGTAATTGTTCAAACTGTTTGATTGTTTGGTCGACGGGTGACATAATAATTAGGATAGCATTATATACACACGCAGTATACATATAATATCAAATTGCTAAATAAATTGAATAAAAATTGTGATAATATAATTTTATGAGTTTTTTTTTATTTGTAATAAATTAAAATAAGGAGTATGAATTTACTTCATTGAAGTGACCAACGAAAAAAGCAACTTGGTGGGAAGGGAAAAGAACTTAAACAAGTTCCTTCGTTTGGTACGCAATTTTACTCAGATCTTTTCAGGAACTTGAATTCTTGGGCCCACCCTGGGCTACCAATTTTCCCTCATATGTGGGAAGATCAGATCCCACCAAAATTGGTATGATTTCAAGTTATCACGCCACTATTCATATTTTTTAACAAATTTACCCCTCAAATTTAAACTTGGCGGGAATTTGTTTTTTTTTTTTTTTCAGAAGTTCGAACTTCATAAGAGCATAATTTTTAAAAATATATTTTAGCAAAAAAAATATTTTTCTTTTTTTATTTTGAATTAATTACTTTTGATGGTAAAATAGACATTTTCTAATTCTTTACCAACAACCACCCCTTCATTTTCTTCCTACCAAACAACTCATCATATCTCAAGCCATCTTCCCTCATCTTTTAAAATCTTCCTTTCCCTTCCTTGCCCTCCTCAAATTTTCCTTCAACCAAATGAGACTTTATTTATCAGAAAGTTTGGGAGACTGGCGAAATGCAAAAACCAAAATGTAGAACCATTTATTTTTTTTATAAAAAAAACCCCATAAAAAAAAACCTGAAATTCGCACGCTAATGCTTGCAGGACACAAGGATAACCCTGAAGGGAAAAGCCAGTTGAGGCTGTCTCCCATGCCACTCCTTTTTCTCTGAAATTATATTCTCTCACTTCTTCATCCTTACTATGTTTTATAAGTTCTTTTTAATCAAAAAAATTTAGTCTTTTTTTTACTTAATAAATAATATTATAATAATTTTATTCATATTAATTAAGCCAATTAAAATATAGAAAGGTGAAAAAATTGAGAGATAATTTATAAATGAAGGTAAAATTAAAAATTTATCTTATTATAGGCTAATTACCTTTCTTCATATAAATAATTTAATTACAAAAGACCTATAAGTAAGACCTTACAAATAAGACTGATACTTTTAAGGGAGAATTACACTCAGATCCCAAGGACAAAAAATAATTACTAAAAGATCCCATGCCATAATTCCATTACAAAAAAGTCCCTTTAAGTGAAAAATTCTCAATCGGTAGTTATAACTGAAAATGATATATTTATAACTGAAAATGCTATATTAACAACAAAAGTTCTCAATGCGCATTTACAACTGAAAATGTTATTTTAACAACTCAAAATAATTTTGAGTTGTTAAAATAACATTTTCAGTTGTAAATGCTCATTGAGAATTTTTATTGTAAATATAACATTTTTAGTTGTAAATATGACATTTTCAGTTGTAAGTACGAATTCAATTAATTACCAAAGACTTTTTTGGGACTTTTTTTAATTGAATTCTGGCACGGAACCTTTTAGTAATTATTTTTTGTCCTTGGGACTTGAGTATAATTCTCCCTACTTTTTAACGGTTTGTTTGGTTTTGAGGGGAAGAGTAGGAGAAAGGAAGTGAAGAAATTTTTTTTTGGAAAATTCTCCCCATGCCCCAATTAAACAAAATAATTTTAAAGAAAACCCTAACAACTTTCACATGTCAAAAAAAGTCCTCTAAATGTGTGATGAAAAGATAAAAAAAAACCCCTCACACTACCACTTAATTTTCTGACGTGTGGGCATTTTTGTCATTTAACTATACTTTCACATGTCAAAAAAAACCTTAAGGCATTTTCTAAGATGTAAAAGTTGTTGGGATCTTTTTTAACATTATTTTCTTTAATTGGGCCCTAAGTAGGATTTTCCCTTTTTTTTTCTCATCTTTATTAAATAGTTCAAGAAAAGATTTTTTTTCTCTCATTAATAATAATTTGATCCAACATCCTCCCATCCAAGTTCCATCAAACCAAACAAGCCCTATAAGCCGCTGCGATGAGTCCAGAACCTTGGAACTTTTTCCGATCATAGCGAGATGGATGAAATCCAAAGGGCATGAAAGAAGGCATGATAGTCTTTAAAGTCCAGAACCTTGAAACTTTTTCAGATTAATTCCATTTGTGGTTCATTATTGGGTTTGGTTTGGTTTTCTCTTCTTTCTCTCTCTACTTCTCCCTGAGATTTGCTTTGCTTGTTCTTAAACTCTGCACTTTAACTCTGGTTTTCATTATCATGTTATTAGATTATCACCAGGGAATTGAAGCACAGGATTAGGGGGAAAGAATATTATAAGGAAAAATTCCTCAAAATAGTAAATTTCTTACTTATCCTGGTCATATAATTTTATTTCCTTCGTTCCTATCTATCCTCGAGGGGTCCGTTATTTTATTTAGTTATATTTTCTTCGTCTCTATCTATCCTTGAGTCTGTTAGGTATTTCGAACTGTCAAGGTTTTTCAGAGAATCAGTAATTACCATCGCTTGGGCTATTACAATAAGGAATGAATCCGACCTGCTTCAGAGATTTAAGGTCAAAGCCGTTCGGTCCCAGTTCATCTCCAGCACGAAGAAAAGTTTTACGGTGCAAACCGAGCCGAGTCCAGTGGAAAGTACAAGCAAAGCATGGAGATTTTGATGAGATGACAATCTATGAAGAAGAGTATAAAACACAAACAGAAAGAAGAGGAAGTGGTTTACCTCTTTTGGAAGAGATCTGAAATGAAAGAATAGAGAGAGGGATAAGAGGAAAGAGAGGAACAAGAGGGAATGATAGGAATGGGTGGAATCGGAAAAAACCATGAGAAGAAGGGATTCTTCTGTGTCTGCGTTTTCCCGATCCTCCCATTCCTACAACTCCCTCCCGCTTTGTCGCTTTCCATACTCTCTGTTTTGGTAAATGAAGTGAACACATACACACAGCGGCAGCCTCTGTTATTATAGGGACGAAGTAAACGCCGTGTTCTAGGGTTTCAGTAGGTGCAGTTCCTAAAACAACCCTCTTGTTCTTGGGAAAAGGGAAGGGGCGAGCAAAACGACAACAGGGGTATACACGGTAATCCATTGTTCCTTGCTTCCGACAAAAGTAAACGCATCTCCAAGATATTTAGGGGACCCTTGCCATGGATTTTTGCCAAACCCATGGGATCTCCAAAATCTCCATTCGCATTTTTTAGTTTTTACTCTTTTTTTTTTTTTTTTACAACTATAATTGTATGAAATTGATTTCATCTCAATTCTAAAGACAAAGTATAAAATGTCACTGTTTCTTCTTTTTAAAGTGAGAAAAAACGTCAAGTGTGAAGAAGAAAATTTCATTATTTTTTTTTATGATACTCTTAAAAATAGTCAATTAAGTGGGTCTTCATCCGCTAGAGATTTAACTACATGTATTGGGCTAATGGGCTCGTCATTTTTTGGGGGTGAATGTTAAAGGTTATCATCATGCTCTTATCAGTAAATTAGGACAAATTTTAAGTGCTGACTAATTGTCATGTGATCACATAAAACTATGGCATATGAATAACTTTTACATTTCTCCATCCCATTATTGTTACTACATGTTAAAACATTACTTTATTTTATGATTTTATTTTTTAAAAAAATTATAGTATTACTCTCGTTCAAATCATAGCGACGTTAGGTCCTAAAGTCACAACTCAAAATCGAGGGTATGCAGGTCCCTTACAGATAACCAACAACCACGGCAAAAATAAATTCAGAATGTGCAGGCCACTTCATAAAGGCTACACTATACGAAGAGAAAAATAAAAAGGATTCATTCATAGAACTAAATGCCAGAGTTTGTAACATGAAACTAGTACTCTATAAAAGATTGGGTAAAGGCCGATCCAAAGATAATTGACTCCAATTATAAATTGCGCACCTTGAAAGGTGTCAATCAACACAATTACAACGAATCATCACCACTTTTTTCATTTTTTCCCAGCCAAATAGTTTCAATAGACACGGATGGGCTTGCAAGTGCGTGGAATTCACAAACTTCATACTCTGAGGAATAAACAGACAGACAGAGATACAATGAACGACCACATCCTCTCCAAAAATCCTGCTCAAGGGGTTCAGAAAGCCTATTTTTTCGTCCTCTACTTAAGGAAAGTATATATGGAACTAATTATTCTTATCTTATAATTTTTGTCCATGTATATATGTAATTACACGATCAAGAATATCGTTATGTACCACATTCTGAATTTTCAGTCATATAACACTTTCTCACCATGGTTATCATCAGCAGTTGAATCGGCGTTATTTTATCTGTGCAGGTTCATTGGCCTGCTGGGCTTAGGCTGTGCTATGGCTTTCTCTTGTTCAGTGAGTGCATGGCGGAAATGGCATCTGTGGCCATATGGGCACACAACACCAGCAAGGACCATCCTGCAGACCTCAGTTTTGTAGCGTGGATGGCGTATGACTGGGCGGAGTTCACCAATACCATGAGCGAATTGGCACTGATCCTTGTAGGGGCATGTCCCTGTCTCCTGCCATTTGTTGCAGAGCTCCGTCTTGAACATGCCTTGGTTATACACCACCATTTCCAGAGGCTCTTCCTCCTTTTTCCCTCCACGTACATACACCTTTTGCTGTATCAAAATTTAAACAGCAATTACCAAACATTATTTTTCAACAAATAAGGACATATACCTTATGGAAAGGAAACTCAATTTATATCCAATTCACTTGTTTACATTAGACTTTAAATGTTGTTATATATGCTTTATATTTTGAGTCCTTCCCTTTGTTTGGACCTCTGTTATATTTTGGGTCTTCAACTATACGTATATATATTGTTTTCTTTATAATGGACAAATGATTTTTAAAGACTCGATGAAAACTTGATTTCTATTGTTCCTGCATTTTCGGTTATATGCTTTTCAGATAACGCATTCACAAATTTGACCGGAGATAGGTATGTATCTTAGGTCCTCTTATGTATATGCGACCGCACCCCATCTCAAAAGGTTCCCACAATATTTTTCACAATTAAGTTACTTTTGTTAGGCAACTAAATAATTAAACCAAAGGGTTAATTTGCAATCTCGAAAAAATTGGAGCTTACCCAGGAAGCAAGCAAACGAAATGTCACGTACATATGAAGAAGGAAAGATTAAACCCAAAAGAATATATAGATGAGGCAACAACCAAACTACTCTGTCGTTGCAGCTACCAGCTAACGAATAATGACGCAGACAAGCAAGCAATGTTTTCTTGATTTTGAAGAAAATCGGGTAACAACCATACCCCAAGCAAGCAAATCTATTCGGTAAATAACGATAAAGCAATAATCACATGAAAGAGAAAATAATAATAATATAAAATAAACAGTAGAGTCAAATATGGGATTTTCTTACAACGACTTCAGTTGGAGTCAAAGATGTGCGCGGCCTAGTAGCGACCTTGGTGCGACTTCCATTGCTGGCACCACCTGTTACAGCCTGAGCAACCTTCAAGTACCCATTTGACCTCACAGATATACTCTTGGGCAGCGAGAACCTTTCCGCTTCGACAGTGTTCTCAATCACGCTTGTTGGGCTCTCGTTCAAAGCCTCTTGATCCTTATTCCAATTCTCACAGTTTTCTTTCCCGTCCCCGAAATTGTCCTCAATTCGTAAGCCACGAAACCCATTTATAACGTCAAACGCTTCTGTTTGACCCGAGGACCCATCCAATTGATTCTGGACCGAAACCTGAATGAGGAGGCTCAATTGGTTGTTCAGCTCCATGTTCGCAGCCCGAAGTTGGCTGTTCTCCTGCCGCAGAGCCTCGATCTCCTTTGAGGTTTCGGCCATGCGATTTAGCCACATGCTATGGCGGTTCACCATATCTTGATGGTTCTGCACGGCACAGGAGTCGTACAAGGGACTCTGAATCATCGAGTCACTGTACTTCAAGGGACCGTTTCCTTCGTACGAGTGAAGCGAGAGATCGACATTGTCTTTCGCAGACAGGGATGGCTGGTCAGAAAACAGAGTGGAGTAGATGGCACTATAAATGGCGCCATTAGACTGCATTTCACCAGAAGGAGCGATGCTTGTTCCGGCTCCGCCATTTGGAGAAGAGCAACCGTCCTTATTATGCATTTTCGCTATACAAGATTCAACTAGCAACAAAAACAAGAAAATTTCAGAACCGCGAAAATTAATCAAGCAATCGAATCTTGAAACAACTCCAGCGTACTAGTTAATTTCTACGTTACCGAAACCAAAGAACTCGTTCGAATCAAACGCATAAACCATTTTAAAGATCCTAGCTAATGACATTACGGGAATTCAAGAAATATCACATTCGAATTTGAAATGCATCGAGAAAATCGAATCGGAGAAATGAAGTAAAAGAACGAATAAACAGTGAGGGTGAAAAAGAAAATGAAGGAACCATTACCTTGCGAGTCAAGAAGAGAGAGTGAAGCCGGTCCTGTGTTATTTAGAGAGAGAAACGAATATGAGAGAGAGAGGAGGGGGAGGGAGATTTTATAGGGAGCATGGTTAGGAGGGAAAAAGAAAGTGTTTGGTGAGAGAGGGAAACTCACAGAAAACGAAAAACAAACCGTCTTCAACACACCTTCTAACAGAATGCAATACACTATTCGTAGCTCGGTGCAAAATTCCAGGTTGGAATCTTTATTTTCCGTAATTGCCCCCAATAAAATAGTTAAAATATCGGTATTCTCATATTCTGACGATCACCTCCCAGGATCGTTTAGTAATTTGATCTCGCATGAAAAATTGCCCGGGGTTTGAGCGCCAAGTTTGTCTAGCGAATTCCAAAACTGCCCTGGGTTTGAAATTAATCTACCATTATGCCATTTAGAAATAATTACATTGCTTCACTTACATTTTTAATTTATTTTTTTGAATTTAAAAATGAAGGAAATTTGGATTCTACAAACTACAATCTGGCAAATAGAATTCCAATTTCCAAATAAGTTATGTAAGAAAATTTATAATTCTCCATAGTAATGGATGGATTAAAAAAATATTATATGGGAATAAACGAAATCTGGATATTTACCTTCTTGTTCGATGTAAAATTATTTAAGCATTAAAAATAATGAGTATAGAGACAATTTATTTTTATATCACTATTTTTTAATTACATGTGCATAAAATCTGCAATAGAAATAAGAAGAAAAATCTCCTTTTGACTCAACTTTGATGTATGCATTAATGCGTATGAAGCTGACTATAAAATCAGGCGTGAAATATGTCATATCACGCTTTCTTTAAATAAGTTTGAACCTACAATAGAAATAAAAGGTCTGAGTCTATAATTTTTTTTTTTAAGTTTAAACTTGAGCCTTCGTAAGTTGTAATTGAATCTAAAACCTTTCTAATGATTTACTTATAATATAAGCTTTTAAAAAGATCTCATATTACAGGCCTTAAAGGCTATAATTAACTAATATAAAAATAGGGATAATACTATAATTAACTAATTACACTTGAAATTATAATATAAGAATAAAAAATTAAATATTGTGTTATTTATATAATATAATTATAATTATACTTATTTAATGTGTAAACAAGTCAAATCTAAAGGCTTACAGGCCAAGCCTCAACAAAATAGGCCTAGCCTATTTACACATTTAAGCCTGAGCCTGACCTTTTTAACAAACCGGTCAAATCATATCAGACCCTAAATAGGATTGGCCGCAGGCTGTCTGATAAAGGTTTGGCTTATTTCCTCCCTTATATAAGACAAAAAAAAAGTAAAAAAGAAAAGAACTAAAGAAGAGGTATATTGGTAAATTTTCTGATTTTTTTTTTTAATTTTATTGATATAATGATATTGATGCTAATATATTGATGCATATGATGAATGAAAAAAGCAATAATGTAAATGTGAAATTAGTGTAGGTAAGATTATCCACGTTGCATTGCTTATGTGGATTGTGCAATTTTATAGAATTTTTATCTTTTCCAGCTTTTTTTTTAGTGTTTTTTCCTTTATACATAAATATAGATTACCTTATTTAAATTTGAATTCAACTAAACAAATCTTACTTCCTTCCCTTTAAATACAAGACTTTTTTAAAAAAGAATTATATTTCAATATATATAGTAAGACATTTTACAAAATACCAATAATTAATTATTTGTTTCTAATGGGAGGAAAGTAATTTTGATATCTTTCTATTGAAATTTTAGGTGAAAAAAATAAATTTCCTTTCAAATTTCATAAAATGTTTTACATATAGAAATACAGGATTTTTTTTTTAAAAAAATATTATAATTACAATATAGTACTTAGATTTAAATCGAGAATATTGGTTGTATTTTGGAGTGACCCGCCAGGAAAAAAAAATTACTGTATCGTTTAGCTAAATATAAATATCATTTTAATTTTAGCAGTTATATTCGACGGGAACATGGCTAATCGATTGATTGTAGTATATATGTGAGATGTTTATCATAAGTTTCAATCTATCAATTTACTAATTGTCACATTGCCTCATTTGATGTACTAATAAATGAAGGGTTAAGGTGTAAAAATACATATGAATTTTTTCTCTAACAGTGCCCAACACTATATGCTTTTTTTTTGGAACAAAAATACATACGTAGTTATCATTTTAGAGCAAAAGTCACATCTTATCGTTAAGTCACTATTCACCGTGATAAGAGAGAAAGAGATCAAGTGAACAGTAATTTAATGGTGGTGAACAATGACTTAATGGTAAGATGTGACTTTTACTCCAAAATGGTAACCACATATGTATTTTTGCTCCCAAAAAAAGCACTTGGTGCTGGGCGCTCCTAGGGAAAAAGCTCATGTGTATTTTTATACCTTAACTTATGAATGAAACAACCTTTATTATAAAGCTTGAATCTTACAGTATGACGTAGGAATTTTTTTTTAAAAAAAAAAAACAGATAGCAAAAAAGAACAATGACAGAAAAAGAATATTAAATCAGGTATTTTTTATAAAATGAGTTGTAAATTATTCATAAAGTATAGTCATTGCCTATGTTACCTTTTCAATTTTTAAGTTCTTTTTATGTTTTTTTTTCCTAACAAAAATCTTATATGGGCAGTAAATATCTATATTATGTTGTCTGAACTTATTGATAAATAATTGGGTTAATTAGCAAATCCGTTCCGGAAATATACAGTCAAAAGTAATGTTACCTTGAAAGTGTTTTTGGTCTCAATGTCACCTTAAAAGTTATAAAACATAATATAATATTGCTCGATACCATTAAAAAACTAACATTGACAGTTAAAAAATAAACATACATATATTATTAATTTTTTAACTGAAAATGACAACATTGCTATATTTTTAGATTTTCGGGATGACATTGAGACAAAAAAACTTCTAGATCAACATTGTTCTGGAGTATACACTTCCAACGGAGATTTGCTATTTAACCCTAAATAATTTATAAATATCTGTTTAAGTACTTCCTCCATCTCTAATCATAATATCTGAATTTTTGGATTTATTTATCCACTTTAAGATCTATTATGAGTTTGTTTAAATGTTAAATGTATTTTTGTCTATTTTACCCCATCAATGGACTCTGTTTCTTTGTCTTTAATTTCACCATATATTCTCTCTCACGTTATTTTTCATTTTCAACTACCCACTTATAAATAAGACTTTTTTGAAGAAAAAAAGATATATTTCTTACATATTTATAATTGTCAACTATTTTTTTAACCAATTATTAGATCTTTTAATAAGGGATGAATTAAAGGAGTACTATTTAAGCTTTGAGGTATGTTTGATCCCCAACCACTGACTAGCCCAACTTTTTGTGCGCCAAGAGAGTCAAAATTAAATCAACATGTTAAAATGAATAAATACAGTAATTAAGTATCACATTTTAAGTAAAAAAAAAAAAAAAAATCTAAGCATAAATATGTGAATCAATGAATAGGGTCCCACCAAATGGAAAGCAAAGGAAGAAACAGTAGGAGTTAGAGAAATGGAAGCAATTGACGAAGAAGAAAATGCTTGAAATTGAAGATAAGGGGAGGGGAGGGGAGGGGAGGTGGGTTCTGTTGCTGGTAAGATTACCATTTCTCAAGTAATGAATTTGATTAGGACATTGGTCGTGTAGGAAGATAGAACACATCATTATTTTATATATTAATAAGGGCTTTGCTTCTTTATCACATTTACAACAACTTCTTCGTCTCATAGCTTCTCTATCAATTTCTTATATCAACTTGTTTGGTGACTCAAATAACATCCCCATCATCCACATTCTCTCATTGTTACCCAAAATTTAATATCAAAATTGCCCAAAAAAATAAAATAAACCCGAAATGTTTGTTGTTAGAACAAATATGAAAAGAGTAAAGAAGAGGTAATGTCACTGTAAATAATATTTATTCCTATGTTATGCGTTTATATACAAAAAAAAAAAAAAAGTATTGTTGAATAATGTGACGAAGAATTAACCTTTCCACCAAAGATTTGTGTTTCATTTTCCATATATATGATCTTTTGCTTCACATATATTCTTTGACTAGCTATTTCAGGTGAACCTAATTAAATTCTAAAAAGAGACGAAATGCAGTTATATATAAATTAAATACACGAGAAAATAAATATTTAAATTAAAAGTTAAAAAATAATTTTTAATATTTTTTATCATCTATTATTATTCTCTGTTTAGAAAAATAATTCAAGGGATACTTTTTAAATATTTGTTATTAAGTTACTTCAAAGTATATAAAAATTAATTATCTACAGTTGCTTAATTAACAATGCATATCTTCTTTTTAATACAACCTCAAGCCTCTTTGATAAGTTAGTTCCAATATTTTTTTATGGAAACATGTAGAACATGATTTTTTTTTTTAAAAAAAAAAATCTACCTTATCCATTTTAAATAATTCTTTAAAAAAAGTTTCATGTTTTACTATATCGACATTAAAAAAGTTGCAAAAAATAGTCAATATGGTTCTACCTTATAATAATAATGTTTCATACGATTCAGTACTGTTTTGTGAATTACGTGACTTCTTATAACTTTAGTATATTTATTAATTATTAATTATTGGTTATTGATAACAAACATGAAAAGAACTTTTCAAATGGTGGTGTCATTAAGTTTTCTACAATGTAACAAACTACTTCACACCATATTAAACAATCTCATAATATGTGTGTGTATTTTAAAAAATTTGAGTCAAATCAAATCAGATCTGATCTATGGAAAAAATTAAGTGACTCTTTTTAACTCAGAGGATTTATCGGGGTTAGACTAATCCGGATTCACTTTGAGTCAGTCTCTCTGGCGGGAGGGAAAAGCTACCAATGTCATATGCTTCATTCATTCACAGCCTCGAACTGAGGACCTGCTTAAGGAAGAATAAGTACCTTACCACTCGATCTTAATGGAACGGGTGTTGGTTAATTTTTTTTTTTATTTTAAAAAACTTGGAGGGGCTTTTGTTGTTTAGTGTGAGGCGGTTGTTAAGTTAGGGAGACAATTCTTCTCAAGGAAGAGCCTTTCATGAAACAAACAATGATGGTAGTTCTGAGAGATTAGCTTTCACTTTCATTACAGCTAATTAATTAGGGTTTCTATCATAACTGATCTGATCTGCATGGATATATTCACTAGCTAGTCAATACGTTGATCGTCATTATCATCTGAATTACGTTAATATGTATTTATTATTACGATTGCTATCTTTGAAGATAAAATTAGAACTCCATCACTGAAAACTAGACTAGTCAAACTTTGATTCTGGCCAGTTACTGGTATATTATATACACTTGACGTTTGGTCTATTTATATTATTAACAATTTTTTATTGATTTTTATTATATTTTTTTATAAATCCAAAATAGCAAGAAAAAAAAGTATGGGTTTTTTCTTATTATATTTTCTTTTTGTTTACTTGTTATGTATAATCGAAATTTATCTAAGAGTACAAAAATGAAGTTTCTGTTTAGGTTGGTATGTAACTACATATTTGGATTGTTCATCAGTGTCACATTTGAGTAAAAAGTACAATGAATTTGCAAAAAAAAAAAAAAAGCAAATGACAAACACAAAACCGTAATGTGAAATCTATCAAGTCCATTTATCAAATGATTTATGATTTTTTCGGTCAATATGTTTAATAAAATGTATAATTAAATAACACTATTTATAAACTATGAATCTTGTAGTGCTCTTAAGCTCATCAACTTTTTTCCCCATAATTCTAAATTTATACTTATAAAACTGATTTATGTGTTTAGTGTATATTTGCGATTGGCAAGAGCAGCTGTTCGACCGAAATTATGATTTCGGTACATTGAAACATACATGTGACTGAATCTCAGTTTGCTTTAAAAAAAAATCGAATAGTCTCATAATTTCTGAAGGAGAGGCTTTTATTTAAAGAAAATTGTCTGTTTAATAAATTAATCTACGTATACAATTTAGATCTATTCAAAATATTTTCAAAATAAAAATAAAATAGTTAATTTAAAGAATCGATTGACTTAATGTACTCAAATTAAGTCAAAATAAGAGAATTTGGATTTGTTTTCGAAAATCTCTAATCATAATAACCATTTTTTAATATAGAATGTATTTCAGGGGAAAAACTAAATTCTGAGTTAAAAAAAAAAAAAAACAATAACACGCTTAATTGTGGAATATTTAAATGTACTGCATAAAAAGTAAGAAGCAAGGATGAAGTTGAAAATAGAACTTCGGTTAGCAGAAAGGATCATGCAGCCTAAAAGTGAGATATACTTACTATTCTATACCAACATAGCCTTCTCGTCGTTTATGGTTTGTTCACAAATGAAGAATCAATGGTAAATGACTAAAGATATACATGTGCTTTACTCTCAGCAGCGTACAGCACTATATACTTTTTTCGGGAGTAAAAATACACACGTGGTTACCATTTTGGAACAAAAATCACATCCTACCGTTATGTTATTGTTCACTTCATCTATTTCTTTCTCATCATGATGAACAATAACATAATAGTGGGATGTTACTTTTGTTCTAAAATGATAACCACGTGTGTATTTTTTCTTCAAAAAAAGACATATGGTGCTGAGCGCTCCTGAAGATAAAGCACATATGTATTTTTGCTCCTTTACCCAAGAATCAATATAATCATTTAAATTAATTATTTTTCATTTTTTTAGGGGGTCATATATCATTTTTCTTGGCCAAATGTGGAGTGGGATAGAGTCAAATGGAGCCATGGTTCCAGCGTCATATCATTGATTGTATTGAAGCTATCAATTATACTCTTAAGAATTATCATAGGGACCATCCGTTTAAAGATATATAGTATATGATATTAGGTTTTTGCTCAATAGAAATTGACAAGTGATGGTTATTCGTGTAAATTGAAAGGCCATTGTTATAGCTAACTAACAAGTGAAGTACGTACTCTCATAGAATATATAGAAATTTGTGTCCTTGATCCTCCTCCTCCTCCTTTCATTCTAGAGACGGAGGTTGATGAAGGATAAGATTTTTATATCTTTGCTTGTTGTGTTGTCTTTTTGGTTCTTGATGTGTTTTGTTGTCTTTTGAATTAATGAATTCAGTTTATACTTAAAAGAGAAATGGTTTTTCTTCCCTGCTCCGAGGTCATGCTCTTGTCATCTTTTGATTTTCAAGGTGGTTTGTAAGCAGTCTCTGTCTCTCTCACTAGTTTCACACACACACACACACTTACATATTTCTTTATAAGTGGGTCTCACTAAATTCTTACCAAAGAAAAACAACCTCATTAGGTATGTGTGGGGAAAATGTACAATTTGGATCCCTTGTAAAGGTTATGTTTGGGTAAAGAGAAAAGTGTTCGAAAGTAGGGGAGATAATCTTATGAAAGAGAATTCTTAAAAATAGTAAAAAAAAAATCTTATTTTTAGGAGTTTTTCTTCTTAGTATTTTGTCCCATAATTTTCTCTCTATTCAAACATAGGACAAAAATAGGACAAAAGTTAATACTTATTAGAGTTTAAATATAAGACAAAATTTATAGTTTTCAATATGAAGTTATATAAGGTATTAAGAGAAAAATAAGACAAACGAGCCTAATGAGAATAATTATCACGTAAACCCTACATACAATCAATTATTTTTCACATTTTCCTTTTATTAATATGTAAATAATTCAATTTTAAAAAAATAAAAGTTACTCTATCTATCTAGTTTACACCGCCTCTGCCTCTGGTCTTTTAATATACAAAGTAGTTGAAGGTTGGGTTTTATCTTAAATATAATATATTAATTCATTTTGTATTCCATATTTATAATTCTTTTTCTAAAGTATCCTTGTTAATTACACACAAACATTTAGGGGGTTTTCATCTAAAGGTAAGCATGATGAAATATTATATTTAAGGAAAATTAACACATATTTGTCACAACCTTAACTTACCCAAATTAGCTAGGGAAAATCCATATGGGACCTTTTCAACAGAAAAAAATTAAAAAAATGCCCCAAGAAAAATACCAGAAAAGGCCCCGGGGTCTTTCCTGATATTAATTCACTAAAACTGTAGTTGTTAACGGGGCTGATATAATTGTTAACGGGGCTGATATAGTTGTTAACAGAGCTGATATAGTTGTTATGGGGCTGATATAGTTGTTAACGTTTTAATGAATTTATACGAGAAAATGTATCATCTTAAATATAATACATTAATTCATTTTGTATTCCATATTTATTATTCTTTTTCTAAAGTATTCTTATTAATTGTACACAAACATTTAGGGGATTTTCATCTAAAGGTAGTCATGATGAAATATTCTATTTAAGGAAAATTAACACATATTTGTTACAAATAACCAATATAACTAACTTCCTTAACTTACCCAAATTAGCTATCTGGCTCTTATATTAAGTATCGATGTATAAAATGAGATACACATGTAAATCTATCATTGGAGAGAACTGTAAGTCATGGTGACAGTCAAAAACCAGTAAAAGAAAGAAGTGTGATATATAGAAGGTTGGTAAGTTCATAGTTGAATCCTTTGAAAAATAACTGCATCTAAATTTCCTTCACCTTTTCTAAACCGTTTCATTTGGACAATTTTGAACTTTTTATTTGGTTTCCTTATGTGGCGTCAAACTTGATGACGTGGACCAACGCAACCAAAGAAAATTCATACCATATGAGCCCCATTGTTCTCATCATAAACTTGATGAGGACCGTACGTCCTTCAAATTAAAATCTTTTTTCTCACACACACTCATACAATTCTAAAGAGGGCTTTCTTGTTTATTACTTTGATAATGGAAGATGGAAGAGTGTCACTGTTGAATTGTGTTCCTAGCTTTGCACAAGGCACTGACATTTTAGTAGTTCATAGTGACACTTTGTGTCTTGGGAATCTTTCTTCACTGCTTCGCCAATTCTCATTTAAAGGTATCTCTTTGTAACTATATCTTCTCCTCTAATAACTTTTTGACCCATGGACTTGGCCTTGCGCAAAGCTATGTGATTATGATAATCCATATTTTTTCTTGTCTCTCTCTTTAACTTATCCATGAAATACTTTAAGATTCTCTTTATTAACATAGTGTGTGTGTTTGGGAGGAGTTCATCCTCCCAAAACCATACCACATTTTAGTAGAAGCGATACGCTTTAGCCAAAACATGGTTTTGGGGAAGGAGAGAAACAACCCTTCAAATATGTTATACTTTTTTGTTGTAAGTGGGAGGTTATGCGTTTGATTCTACTTAGAACCTCAGACAGTTAGTATCTACCCTTCTAATTTTTTTCCTTCTAAGAAATCATGTTATGACTAAATGATTGGGTCATAATAAATTTGAATATGGATTATTAAATTAAATACTCCCTCTGGGCCTTAATATAAATCATATTTACCTAATTTGATTAAATTAAAGAATTAGTTAGTTAAGTTAATTAATATGAAATGTATTTTCTAAAACACCCTAATCATCTTCCTTAGTTTCCTCATTTCCTCTCCTCTTTGATTATTATTGAGAGAGCATCACTATGGGTTAATTAGGAAAAGATTATCAAATATGAAAACTATGTTTTATATTTAGGACCAATATCAACTCCCGAAATATGTCTTATATTAAGAAGCGGAGGGAGTAGTTATGTCCGTTATATCTGCCATCTTTGATCTACAGTAACATATCTGAATAAATCTGTAAATGATAAATGAAGAAATGAGAAACAACAATGTTAAGGTTAAGGAGCCATACATTCTGCAAAAGCTGATGTATCAATGGTAGTTTCTGCATTAAAATACCAAAAGTAGATAAACATAGAAATATGTAACAAGTAATTATAATTTGTTTTGGTATTATGTAGTTACTGCTACAAATCAAGCATCAGCAGCAATTGACATGGTTTGTCAACAAGAAGGAAGGTTCAAACTTGTGATGGCTAAAGCCAACATGCCTGACATGAGCGCCATTTCTTTTCTCAATACACTTCTTCTCAAGCATATCACTGTCATCTGTAAGTTCTCCAATTTTTTTAAAGTTCATTTTAATTAACCTCAAAGACTATTACTCACTCACAAAAAAAAAAAAAATCTATTTCTTTCAATGACTACTTCAATTCAAAAGCTTATCCTTTTATTATATGTTATGCTAAGAGAATGGGGAAAGCAGAAAAGATCAAACTTTAGATTACTATGGCAACAAACTTGAATTCAATAGCTTAAGCTTTTAAGCAAAATCTCATAAAAGATGCTTTATATTATAATCTTAATACTTACCATATATCTTAATGATGGTCAGTTATATGCTCTGGACAGAATGATGGTGGAGCAAGGGAGGCTTTTGATAGAGGATATTGTTATCTCCTAAAGGAACCAATCCAATCAGAGCATCTAATATCTTTGTGGCAACAAGTCTATAACTCAAATAATAGCAACTTAGCACAAGAGATTCACTCTGCAAAATCTAAACAAAAGGTAAATATATTTCACAAAGTAGTTTCAGCAGATTAAGTTTAGATAAGCATGTAGTAACCTCTAATTCCTAATATAAGAGCTATTTAATTAATTTAGGTAAATTAAGAAAATTATTTAAGTTAGTTATTTATAATAAACGTGGGTTAGTTTCTCTCAAATATCTTTTTTAATCATGTGTATTGGAACCATCTATTAGTGAAAAACCCTTAACATGTGTAATCTTATACAGTTACTTTGACGAAAAATTATAAATTTAATTGACAAAGTGGATCGAGGTCTTATATTTAGAACTAAAGTAAACCCCTATTTAGCTCTTATATTTAGGACTATAAGGAGTATCTTGTTTGGATGTGAGGCTGAATTCAAGTTGCACAGTATTCACAGTAGTTAATATATGTTTGAAAATCAGTTTCATTAATATCTTATCAGATGAACCAAATCCTTGAATATGACAACTAACGTAAGCAAAAGGGCAGATTAAGTTGACTGTTCTGGTTGAGGAAATCATGGGAAATTACAAAATAATTAGTGTTGATTGACTTGTTATTGCCAGGTGAATGGATCAAGTGAAGAACAAGAACAAGATAATACTCATAATGACGTGAGGGTCAAGAAAAAAGGGAAGAGAACATATAACTCAAACCATGTGAAATTAGACAACAATAACAATCATCATGATGCAGAAATGGAGGGAGAGGAAACGAGAGAGCAGAACGACAGTAATCGGTTCCGTCAGAAAAAGCCGCGTATTTCTTGGACTTCGGATCTGCATCATAAGTTTGTGCAGGCCATAAGTGTTCTCGGGGAGAACAGTACTATTACTTCTAAATTCATTTCATCTTTTACTTTGTTCAGTACTATTTGTGATAATTCATGAAACAACCTGAATGTTTGTGTTTGGTTTTAATTTTCTTGCAGAAATTCGTCCAAAATTGATACAAGAGATCATGAATGTTCCTTACCTGACATGTCGCCATATTGCTAGCCATCTCCAGGTACTTTTCTATCACACAAGTCTTCCTTAAATTTTGCACATATTAGTATATAATCCACAATCAGTGCCTTCATCAATCCGCAATTATTTTGTTTTCTCTTCTTCTTGTTGCTTTGCTTCCATATTTGAATACAAATTCCTTTACAGAAATTCAAATCTGAAGTAAGGCGTCTTCAGGATAAGTGTAAATCATCAAACTTCAGGCATGGAACCAAGTCATCCTCATCAATACAGAGCCAGTGTCACCCAGGTGAGTTGGAATTTGAAGGATTCTGCTTACAAGTAAAGACATAAAAGTAATGTTAAACGCTGAGATCCAACCATTAAAGCAGAAAAACAAATATTTCCAATTAAGAAACAGTTGAATATGACTATATTGTTAGCTTCTCTGTGTATTCTCTGTGCATTTCTCATGTGTACATCATGTGAATTTTCTCAGGTTACGATCCCACATCAGCTGCTTTCCAAAACCATTTTCCAGTGAGCTTTTCTGGAACCGAAGATCTAGAAGCTGTAGTGAGAGGAGCTGTGCCAGATGCTTTAATGGATAAAAACCAGTATGATGACTTTGGAAATGGATTCACTGAAGATGATAGTTCCCAAAACTCTGAGATACAAACTAATCCTATCTTCGGAAACAGTTCTTGTTCACAGAAGTCTAATAGCAGTAAACCTTGCTGTATCAAGCCATCTGCTATATTATTAAGAGAACTTGGGCCATGTGCTTCAATGAATCAAAGCGAAACCCTAACTGAAGATAAAAACATATTAAGAATTCTTGGAGGAGATAGTGAAGGATATGACTGTTTTAGGGGTCCAGATCATATAACCCAAAATTCTGAGATACAAAGTAGTTGTATCCATGGGTACAATACCTTAGATAGTTGCAATCCTAGCTCTGCATATGAGAGAGGACATGAATTAACTGATCAAAATAATACCCTGACAGAACATGACAGTGTCTTGAGATTTGTTGGAGGAGGAGATGATTGTTTTGGTAAGGGACCATGTTCACAAAACTCTGAGATGCTGAGAAATTCAGTCCTTGGTTACAACTTTGGTCAACAGAAGTCTGATAACTACAACCCTAGTTGTGATAGACTTTTGAAGTCCAAGGTTGATGCTTTGAAGAATCAAAATCAAAATTTAACAGAAAATGATAATATTGCCCAAAACTCTAAGACGCTAAGGAATTCTGTCTCTGGAAACAGCTCTAGTTCGCCGCAGTCCGATGCATATAGCTGTTTTGGAAATGCACCCAGTTCAGATGATATTGTGATGCTCAAGTATGCTATATTTGGCGATTGTTCATTTGCTCTTATATTCTTATTTGACGCCTCTAGTCATCATCATCATCACTATCCCTTTAAGTGTTCTGGTTTCATGTGCATGTAGGTCTCTGACAGGAGCTTCATGTCAGAACTGTACTTGGATGGATTCTGGAGTTTATGGTGACCTTTGAAGCAAGTTGGTTTATAGCCACTCAAATATTGATATAAATGAAAGAGGTTAGACTCAAATATCACTGGAAACTAGAGATTAAGGTTTTCTTTTCTGTGTTGTGATGTGGAAGCATGTATTTATGTATGCATTTACGTCTGCCATAGACTGATAGACACAAAAACTTATATATATATATATATATATATATATAGCCTTATTTGAATCTGTATCTTTATACATATCCCAATAAAGTGTCATGTGGACCAAATGTTCGACACACACATATATATATATAGGGAAAATCCTCCCCAGGGCCCAATTAAACAAAATAATTTTTAAAAAAAACCCCAACAACTTTCACATGTTAGAAAAGGCCTTCAAGGTGCAGTGCGCTCTTTAGAAATTAAAGAATGAAATAATCACATGGGGATTAATAATTAACCAGGAATTTTTTCTTTAGACTCGTGCTTTTATAAATGTATTTAATGACTCAACATATTCATTTGTGAACCAAAACCATTGGATCATATAACGAGTTTGAGATTAAATTAAGTAAGTGTAGTTTCTAAAGGGGAGATGACCGTTTCTGTTACAGAACTTGGGGAAATAATTCCTCACATGTTGTAGTTTTATGACGTTGGGTTTAGAAAATCGAAGTTCGAATGGCTGAAATACGATCTAATGTGTTTAATCAGAAGAGGGGTTCATAGAGATTCAATTAGAATTTTGAATATAATCCTCATTTAATCGAAACTCAAACCATAAAAACACTATTATATCAATATATTATACAAAATTTATAGAAAACTGTACTATTTATAAACGAAGAGAACGTTCAAATTTACTAATGCACAATTTCACTATGAACACCCATAAAAATTATTTATTTTCGGATACAATTTATTTGAGAACAGATATAGCAATATCATTAAGGAGACTTACATCAGTTATTTTTTGTACTATGGGTCCCGCTAGTCTTTTCTCTATTGTTTTAACATTTTTCTTAATTGAAAAATATCACTTTGACCCCATGAAAACAATTTAATTTAGTTAACCCCTAAAAGATATGAAATTTTACTGCACCCCTTAGGTAAAAAAGAAATTAAGTTTTTCAATGAAAAGACAATAATGCCCTTACTTTATATTTATCATAAGAGCATTTGCAAGATAAATATGAGTATTTTGAAGATAAATAAAGGGATTCAAAGAAAACTAACAAATTAACAAGAATATTTTAGTCATTCACGAAATAAATACAAAAATTTACAAGATAAACAAGTTCATTCACTAGAGAAATAAAGGGATTTAAAATAATTTAGAAAGTTAAAAAAATTACAAGACAAACATGTCGTCATTCACCTATTTATCTTGTAAATGTCTTGATTATTTTAAAAATTATCATATTTGACTTATAAATGTTCTTATGATAAAAAGAAGAAAATATCATTATCTTTTTTATTGACAAAAACTTAATTTCATTTTGACTTAAGTTGTGCTGTGAAATTTTATAATCTCTTAAGGGTTTGTTGGAATAAAATTGTTTCTATGTAGAATAAGTAATATTTTTCCACTAAAAAAATATTAAAATAATGAAGAGAGAAGAGTATAGGGACCCACAGTGCAAAAAGAATTGAAAAGTCTCTTTTGTATTAGGGTTAAGTAGCAATTTTGCCCCGGAAGTACACCGCCAGAAGCAATTTTGCCTTAGAAGTTTTTTTAGACTCAATTTTACTTCGAAAATATAAAAACGTAACAATGTTACCCTCTCACTAACGGTGAGACCTAACGGTGTTACTACACACTCGAGTGTGATACCCTCACACTCGAGTGTGCCCTTTAAAGTGCACACTTAGTGTGCACTCTGTAAAAAAAAAAAAAATCAAAATCTGTTTACACTTGAGTGTGAGGGTATCACACTCGAATATGTGGTAACGCCGTGACGGTGGACCGTTAGTGGGGGGCAACATTGCTACGTTTTTATACTTCCGGGGCAAAATTGAGTTCAAAAAAACTTTCAGGGCAAAATTGCTCTTGGCGGTGTACTTCCAGGGAAAAATTGCTACTTAACCCTTTATATTATTATATCTACTCCCAAATAAATTATTTATATATACTTTTACATCCAAAAATAAAAATATATAGTTCTTATGGGTGCCATAAAGAAATTGTTCATTGATGAATTCACACATTCGCCTGGTAAACTATCAATAATATGACTGACTAACCTCAAACTCTATGAAATATGAGGCCATATTCTCAAATACTCTCTGATATTTAAAATATAAGTCAAATTTGTAAGGGTTGTGATTTTTTATATAACATCCCCTTTTCTTTTGTCTCATCATTTAATGTTTCTCTCTCTCTCTAATTTTAACTCTAATTAATTATATGTCTCCCTCATTTATTTTTTACTCCTTCTCCCTCATCTATTTCCTCTAATTCTCTCTCCCACTCACCCTCTCTATAAATAGGAATTTTTTAGGAAAATAATTTGTATTTTTTATAAATTTACTATCTTTAACCAATTTTAACTAATTTTTCAAATTACATAATTTAATTATTTAGCTCTTATATTTTGAAAAGGAAATAGTTTCACCTGTTGCACTGTCCCCGAGTAACACTAACTAATGACATTATGCTACCACTTAGCACTCAAATTCCTGCAATTTTAGTTTTCAGACCAAAACTATAGTTTCTAATTTGAAACACGGCTTCTTGGTATGGTTATTTGTTGATCTTTATCAGAGCCAATTAACAGTAACTCTCAAAGGTATTTTCTACCTTCACAAAGACTTAAACTTCAGACTTTGTGTTTAAGCCGTCAAAGTGGCTTCTACTAGTTAGAACCAACCTCAATTAATTTGAAACACAGCAAGGCATTACATCTAAATATCTATTTTGCCTGTTTAGAATGCTATGTAAAATGAAAAAGAATTGGTTTAATAAATTGCTAACATACTGAACAAATTTTATTACAAGAGAAATCTCTCTACATCTACGAAACTTCACTTATTTATATTGGTTATAGGGCCTTTAAACCAATGCCTTCCACAAAATATCCAGTAAGAAACTACAAGAACCAGCAAGCATCCAACTGCAACTGGCGTGTAGTTGAGTGTCTCAATTGTTATTGGGTAAGAAACAGGCAATGAGAAGAGGACAGAGATGGTGGCCACCCAAAGAACCGCGACCCAGCCGACGATGACCCCGTACCGACCCAAGTTGAACGGCCCGGGGATGAAGGACTTCCGTGCCAAAGTCACCCTAAAGAATATAGGAAGAGCATAGGCAATATAGAGGCCAATCGTCGCTATGGACACCATAGCACCAAATGCCACAGTGCTTCCAAGAGACTGCAGTGCAAGCAGAATTTAGTAAGAGGATAGTGCAATGAAAAGAAAATGGTTAATACAGTGTTTGATCTTTATAGTTTGCCCCTATTTTGGTTTTTGTCTTTATGATTTCAACTTATAGGTTTTGGTCCCTCAAAAAGCAAAATAATTAAGGTTTTAGACAGAAATACTTGAAAGACCAAAAACTTGTGAAACTATAGGGACCAAACTAAAATGAGGGCAAACTATAAAAATCAAACATTATATTAACCCAAAAGAAAAAAGAAGCTGATATTGTAAACAACTACAGAACAAATGGAACATCGTGACCAGAGTTCTTATGGTTATCCCATAAATTAGGATTTGTTTGTATTAGATGATATACAAATTTTTACAGGTTGCAGTAGAATAAAGAACCTATTAAAATTTATTTGGAAAGATGTGAAAGCCATTTCAAGGGGTTTTCCTATACTTTTAAATTATGCAGACTGATAAAGTGATTTGGAATTTTCATTTTTAAATTAACGAATTTGTCACTTGTCACTTTGTATTTTGTCCATATTTCAAACCTTGCTGAACATCAACTTTTCAGTCAAAAGGTTCAATGGCAAAATAAGAAGATATTTAAAAGGAAAAATCACATATCCTTTTGTTTGTCACCAGTAACAAGATAAATCCATGTATCAAAAAAAAAAAAAAAGACAAAATAAAGGATGTAAACAGATTATTATCTTTAAGAAAAAGAATTCACCAACTCAGATGAAAAACAGATCATCATCATCATCATCATAATGATATTTTTCCATACCGTTAATGCCATGCAAAATGATATGAAAGCAGATAGCCAAACTGCATATATGGGGACATCCTGCTTATTCACTTTATGCCATAATGATGAAAATGGCATGGCTCCATCTCTAGAGAAAGCATAAGCCATCCTGTTCAAATAGTGAAGCATTGAAGTCATAAGGAAGATTGAATTCCTCACAAATGAAAAATTACAACTGGAAACTACTGTGTTTACCTTGAGTTGCTAGTAACTGAACTCATACCACAGAAAAATATGGCAACAGCAACTACTCCAAGGCAAATAATGCCCCCAACTCCACTTCCATACCTTCTCTTGAATACTTGATAAAATATTTCAGCAATGGCATACCCACCAGCATCATTATTTTCATCCAAAAGGTGAGAGATATCAGTAACAGCAAAGGTAATGCCTAGTAAATAGCCCCATCCAACCATAATAGATATCCCAATGGCACTGATGATTCCTTTGGGTCCATTTATATCAGCATTCTTGGTTTCCTCTGTCTAAAAGTAGGAGTTAATTAAAGAGGGGGTTAAGTCCAAATCATAAAGAAATTTTAATGAAAGCATATGAGTTAAAACATGGAAAAACAAGAAGTTCAAATTGCCCAGCCAGTTTTCTGCTTTAAGCTGACAACAAGAACTCATTTACACATCATATTGCCATGATTTTTTCTGGGATTCAATCCAAAGGGATCAAGAAGTGTATAGTCTCAGAGAACAGCTATTGAAGGGATCGCAATTCTGTAGAAGGAAAGAGAAAAGATTTACCATATGAGCAGATGCATCATATCCAGTCAGAGTGTACTGACTCATTAGAAGTCCCAGGAGAAATATGTATACTCTGCTATTGATTCCTTCTCCATTATCAGTATTGAAATGAGTGAAAACAAACTTGGCACTAGCTCTTTCCGTTGCAACAGATGGAATGAGAATCATAAGCAAGAAGACACCTAAAAATTGGTCATTCCATGATAAGTGAATAAAGGCTTTCCCCAAACACTAAAAGGAAAGACAAAAATTATAAAACAGGAAGTTTGTTCTTCACACCTACAACATTCCAGATAGCAGCTAACTGCCCAAAGAATGATAATATTGAGATAGGAAGGCTGTTTAATATAGCATGTAGGAGCAAAATCCCCCCATGGAAACCGATAACTACATACTCGGATGCCTCATATCCACCGCCATTTTTCCCTCCTGTACTAAGGAGAATGATAACCTGAATCAGTTGTGCCAGTGAATAATCTACACTTGTTGTCACAGCCCACTGAAAATTAAAAAGAGATCCACAGTTAGAGCTTGAAATGTTACAACAGAAAATCTCCACACCCCCACAAAGTTTGACCTCTCAAGGAGCGGTAAAGGATGTTGAAAATCAAATTTTTACATCTCAAGAATACCTGACCAACAATATTGAACCTGCAAGAAAATAAAAATCATTCAATGTCCATTGGAGAAATAATTGCGGAAAGGCAAAAATGACATTGTATTTTATGATTGGAACTGTGTCTCTTACTAAGCATTCAAATTCAATTTTAGGCTCAATGGCATAACCATCATGCTGTAGGCTAACCACAAGAAAATGTTGTATAAAAGAGCCAGAGAAACATGAAGTTGAATTAAGTTCTAAGCAAGGCCTAACTATTGTGCTGTAGGCTAGCTCAGTTTCAGTAATGGAGCTTAATGTTTGACATAGGTGATTAAGTTTCACTTCACTTGTCCGTATTTGGAAATTAAAGGTTGTAGTATTCGTATTCTCAATGCATCGAGACAAGTACTCCCCATATTTCAATGTAGTTTGGGCATTCAGCATAGTGATTAATATTTCTCAGGGACATAATATAATTTCGTGTGATATAACCCAGACAAGAAACAGGTAAATCCATAAAATAGTAAATACTTAGTTATGTGTATCACAGATCTGAATCTGTGGAAATGAGAATCGAACTCTCGAGAGAGGGAGAGAGGGAGAGAGGAAGAAAATGAAGATAGAAAGGAAAGAAGAATGAGAGAAGAACTGAAATGTATTTGCGTACTCTCCAATGTGTACATCACTGATACGTATATAAGCGTATAAAGCTAACTTGAGCTATGTACAGCTGGCAAACTACTCAACACTAAATCAATTAGTTAAGAACTAACTAGTATTTAACGTCTTTCAATGTGATTAGATGAGAGAGTTCAACGCCCATGTCAGTGAGACTCCCCACGGAAGCAAAGAACAAAAAAGAACTTTCCCAGTAAAATCCAGGGCGGTGCTGACCTATTGAATAGGGTCATAAATGAAAAGCAAGGGCTTAAATCCAAAAGTGGAGCCAAGGAATGAATGTCATGATAACTGAAGCAGGAAGGGTAGGCTGGATCTAAGTAAAGATCAAAGGTTCAACTCCATGTCAACTAAATAACAACCATCAGATACTTGTCTTGCATAAGCCTCTATTGTCTAAAGATTTCTCTTTCCTATTAAGAACAAGGTCAAAGAATCATATGTTAAATGCTATATTATGAAATGAAACATGTTGCAAACGAAATAAAAGAAGATGAATTATTACCAGCCAGTAATCCAGGAGGCAAAAGGTGCCCATCCCGGGCCAGCAAGCTTGGCACTCCAGTAGTATAACCCACCAGAAGTTGGGTAAGATGAGCAAATTTCAGCCATTGACAACCCAACTAACATGGTGAAAGCACTAGCAACAAACCAACCATACACCATAGACACAGGGCCCCCATTGTTTAACCCAGTGTTGTAGAGAGTTGTGACACCAGTAAGCACTGATATAATAGAAAAGGAAAACGCAAAATTTGAAAGGACCCTGAAATTGGAAGAAAGGAAGGAGGAGAAAACAGAACATAATCCATAACAAGCCCTATGAATTGGAAGTCAACGTTAACAGAGAGAGAGAGGGAGGAAAGGAGGGAACTTTACGATAGATCACGCTGGAGTTCTTGTTTGTAGCCAAGCTCATGAAGACGGGCATGGCCAGAATCAAGTGAAGCACCGCCATGTTCAACTTCATGATGAGATGGGAGCACCATCTTCTTGACCTCGCCTTCTTTATAAGCGAGGAAACTGAGAAAGAGGCTCTAGTCTTTTGGCTTGTTTCAGAGTAAAATGATGAAATGGAAACTCTGAAATCGCAATGATTTGAGGAGAGTATGAGAGGGGACCAACTAGTTTGGACCAGCCTGTTTGAGTATTAATTGTCAACAAAGAGGGCATTTTTTTACTTGGTTCCATATTACCTCTTGTCAAAGATTCTAGCGCGCGGCCGAATCAAGCTGACAGGCGAAAGCTGATGCCCTTGCCACTAGGAAGATGGAAGCAGCTGATCTGGCCTACCCAGGAAACGAACTCGTTATGAGTTATATATGACCATTGAACATGTCGAAGATTTGATTTATTTTCTAGTGAAAAATAGAAGGAAAAAATAGATAAATTAGAGATATTTATATATTTTCGGTTATTTTATTTTCTTTAAAAATATTTTATCATTTATCCCCTCCTTCCTGTCCCCAGCCTCCAATGACCTCGAAAACAACACGTTTATACTTAACGATAGCCAGACTTAATACTATTGGATAAGCTTGCCTTGGAAATATTTGAGCCGTTGAATTTGAATTCTTTATTAAGTTAGGATTTGATATTGTGATGCGATGTTTTTTTTTTCCTTTTTAAATTCGCTCACATACTATTGAGTATTGACCTTTCTTATGGAAAATCTCTCGCACATTTTTCACTATTGATAAACCTTAGTTCAAACTACGAACTTCTCTCATTTAAATATATGATTTATCCCGGGATCTTAATATTACATGCTTTTATATTAAAAAAGAGAGATAGTTCATAATTTTTACTCAAACTAATTTACTTTATTTATAAACTGATTTAATCTAATCTAACGAAACATATAAATATTTTAGAGAAATTATATAACATATATTATAATTAAATATTTTATTTAAATTTTTAAACTTTCTATGATCTTATATTAAAAATGAAATGTAGTATGAGAATATTTGAAGCGACTCTTTATTGGGATTGCTTCTTCTTTAAATTGACATGATGGTGATAGTAATGGCATTTCTGCATGAACATCTTTGTCTTACAACCAGTGTTATCAAAATCGGATCGGACCGGTCGGGTCGATCCAGAAACCGGTGACCAGGTCACCGATCCGGTGATAGGACCGGTTATGTATCAAAAACGGGTTTTGACCTGTCCAACCGCCAGTTTTGCAGAAAACCGATCAAAACCAGTAGAAAATTGGTCCAACCCGGTTGGTGCTTTTTTTATTTATTTATAACTTTACTGAAAATATTGTTGGTGTTACGGATGTCTCATAAATGGGCTCAGCCCAATAACCAAAGAGCCTAGTCAAAATGGCTTTAGTTATGCTCATAGCCGCTTCGTTGAAAATAGGAGTGGTTTTATCAAGAATATCTATCATTATGGTAACCGCCCATGAAAGAAGGAGATTATTCAAAAAGCATATCTTGATATCCCTAAAATAAAGGATAAATCCAACTGATTAAGATAGGGCCCAGGTACGCCTATAAATAGGGTAAACCCCTTACAAGGTACACACTTCTGAAACCCTAGCTTTTCTATTCACACAGAGCACACACACCACCCCCTCTGGCTACCATTAGCCTGCCGTATACTCTCGAACTACGTGGACTTTGATCCACACTATGGTACATAGGACCTCGGGATTTCACCCCGGGCCAAGTCCAACCCAACTTGTGATCCACACCGGATCATTGGCGCCGTTTGTGGGGACTATAAAGTCCTATTCCCGTGACCCGTGATGGCTAATACCAGAAGCAAAAGCCACCCACATGCACATGAGCAAGGTCAGGAACAAAATTTTAGCGAGACCCAACAGCAGGACGTTCAAGGCGTTAATCAGGAACAAATGGAGGAGCCCCCGGACTCGGACCTGGATGGACGAGCAGGCCAAACGCTGGAAAATGCTAACCACGCTGGTCCCTCAACAAAGTTTCAGATTGGAAGCCCGGACATACGGCTCCTACATAACATTGCTGAATCAATGTTGAAACGAATCGAGAATGTGGAAGAACGCGACAATCTTCAGAACCAAAAGATTGACCATATGACCGAGGTGATGAACCAAATCCTTAAACACTTACAAGACCCTCTTCAGGAGGAACGCCGGGATGATCAGCAGAATGAGGACGAAGAAACCAATCACCAAACTGTTGATCCCCTACAGGAGGACCATCCCGGGAAAGGCCGAATAGTTTCAACAAAAAATTCTCAGCAAAGTAATCACCGAGATGCGAGTCAGGAGGATCAAGCCCGGGCGCTTAGGAAAGACAGCCGTACCTCGGACAATCAGGGAATTCCGCCAGATTCCAGAAGGTACAAGATGTGGTATGGGGACGGAGGACAAAACAACAGCCCGTTCTTAGATGAAATTACGGAAGCTGAGTACCCAAGGAAATTTAGTACATCCGACCTCCCTAAGTACAACGGAAGTCAGGATCCCCAGACACACTTGAATACTTTCGACATTGAGATGCTGGTCCGAGGATTCAAGGGGCCAATCATTTCTAGGCTGTTCACCTCAATGTTACGAGAAGCCGCTCAAATTTGGTTCCAGACTCTATCTCCCAAGTCCATTACCGACTTCAACGACCTGAGCGAGAAGTTCCTGCTGAATTTCGCGACAAGCAAAAAGCAACCCAAGTCGGTCTACACACTGGATAGAATCAAGCAGCAACCCGGTGAAACCCTTCAAAAGTATTTGGATCGTTTCAAGGCTGCCGCATTGCAAATCCAGGGATTAACGGAAAGCGTCCACGTACACTTGCTCATCTCGGGCTTAGATAGCGAATCCAGAATGGGGAGATCGGTCATATCTGGCGAGATCAAGACTCTGGAAGAATTCCATAGACGAGCCAAAAAGTATCTGGACATCGAGCAGATGCAGATAGCCAACGCGTCGGGAAAATAGAGACAGAAAAGCCCACCCCCGAAAGGGAAGGACCGGGCAGCAAGAGACCGACCCAGGAACTCGGACCAGAAAACACGAGCACAAAGGCATGAGGGGAAGTATGAGAGATATACTCCACTAAATGTCCCGCGTTCGTAACTATGGAGAGAGGTAGCCTTAACCGAGATGAGGAAGGTGGAGCGACCACGACCACTTTATAACAAAGGTAAGTTGGACCGCACATGATTTTGCGAATTCCACAATGGACCCGGGTACACAACGGATGAGTGCTGGGACCTTAGAGATGCGGTTGAGAAGTTTATCCGAGATGGAAAATTACGTCAGTACGTTATCAAAACACAAGGGCAAAAAGCCAAGCGCAAGCAGACGGATCGGAGTACAAGCCCGGTCTCCCAGAGGAGAAAGCTGGACGAAGGCCGAAGAAAGCACGACAATGAGGACGAGTTCCCGGAAGCAGAGTTTGACTGCAATGTCATCAGTGGAGGTTACAGAGGTGGCGGCGATACCGCCAATCAGCGGAAGAAATACCTTCGGGAAGTCTTAACCATCAGGGGACGATCGACCTTCAAGCCGGAAACATCGCAAACAAAAGAGCCCCCTAAACTGTTCTTTACTCAGGAAGATCTGAGGGACGTAATCCCGGGTCATCAACACGGACTAGTCATAACCGGCCTCCTGGGAAAATGCCGTGTAAAGAAGATATTCATCGATCCTGGCAGTGCGGTGGATATCATCCTATGGGACGCCTTTAAGCGCATGGACCTCGACCCAGAAAATCTAAAGCCGTGCAGGACAACCTTAATCGGGTTCAACGGAGAGGATACAAGTCTTAAAGGGTGTATAGAGCTAAAAATGACCTTGGGCTCTAAAGAAGCCTTCAAGACGGAGCGAGTCAAGTTTATTATAGCGGATTTCCCCTCGTCCTACAATATAATCTTAGGCCGACCAACCATTCATAGTTGGGACATGCTCATATCAACTAAGCATCAGAAGCTGAAAATGGTAAGTCGGAAGAATGAAGTTGTCACCATCAAAGGTGATCAGAAGGAATCCCGGCAATGCTACTTCTCGACGGTTAAAAACAATGAACCCGGAACATCCAGCTCGCAGTAGAGAGGAATTCAAAATTCAGCGCCAGTTGCGCCGAGCTCGGTCAACGTGGTAGAGCTGGATGTGAGAGAAGAAGCAAAGTTGATGAAAATAGAGCCTGATGGAGAGCTCACGGACTACCAACTAAGAGAGGAGCCCAGACAAATAACGAAGATCGGGAGTTCGCTTGCCGAGCAAGAAAAAATCGAGCTCAAAACACTGTTATGGATGAATAAGGACATGTTCGCATGGAAACCTTCGGAGTTACCAAGTGTCGACCCGGCGTTCTGTTGTCACAAATTGACCATAAATCCACGATATACGCCGGTCTCGTAGAAGAAAAGAAAGATTGCACCGGACCGACAGAGAGCCCTAGCCGAGCATGTAAGAGAACTGCTGAATGCGGAGTTCATCAAGGAAATCCAGTATACCACATGGTTATCAAATGTGGTAATGGTTAAGAAACCCAATGGCAAATGGAGGGTGTGCACTGACTACACCAATCTCAACAAAGCATGCCCCAAGGATGCTTACCCCATGTCAAATATTGACCAATTGGTGGACAATTCCTCGGGATTCCAGTTGCTCTCATTCATGGATGCGTATTTCGACTATAACCAAATAGCTATGCATCCCAAAGACCAGGAAAAAACAGCTTTTATCACGGAAAAAGCTAATTATTGCTATAATGTCATGCCTTTCGGGCTGAAGAACGTAGGAGCTACTTACCAAAGGATGATGAATCAAGTGTTTGAGGGACAGCTCGACAGGAACGTCGAAGTTTACATCGACGATATGATCGTTAAGTCGGTTGAGCGATCCGACCACATCCAGGATTTGCAAGAAACATTTGATAAGCTCCGGGATCACAGAATCTGACTTAACCCAGCTAAATGTGCATTCGGAGTACCAGCGGGTAAATTTCTCGGATTCCTGTTGACAAACAGGGGGATTGAGGCCAATCCGGATAAATGTCAGGCCGTCCTCAATATGGCTGCCCCAAAAAACAAAAAAGAGGTACAGCAGTTGACTGGCAAACTGGCCGCGCTGACAAGGTTCTTACCGAAATCGGCAGAAAATGCTCTCCCTTTGTTCAAGTTATTGAAGAAGGAAGCACAGCATGGAGAATGGAACTCAGAGTGTGAAGCCGCGTTTGACAAGATCAAAAAATGTCTGTCATCACCACCCGTGCTGTCGAAACCTGAGCCCGGGGAGGATTTGATATTATATCTATCCGTGGCCCCAGAAGCAGTAAGTGCCGCCCTGGTAAGTGCCGGGCTTTGCAAGGTTCTGAGCTAAGATATCAAAGGTTGGAAAAGGTAGCCTTTGCGCTCCTCACTGCTGCAAGGAGATTACGTCTCTACTTCCAGGGGCATAGAATAATTGTGCGAACCAATCAGCCGATACGCCAAATACTCCATAAGCCTGACTTAGCAGGAAGAATGACCAGTTGGGCTATCGAACTGTCCGAATTCGACATAGTATATGAAGCTCGGCATGCTATTAAATCTCAGGCTTTAGCCGACTTCATTGCAGAACTGGTACCAACAGAGGTAGTCCCGAAAGCCAACCTTAACATTTGGAAAGTATTTGTAGACGGCTCGTCAAACGCCAAAGGAAGTGGAGCCGGGATCATAGTCGAAAGCCCGGAAGGAGTCGTCATGAAACACTCCCTGCAATTGCACTTCAGAACGTCCAATAATCAGGCCGAGTACGAGGCTGTATTGGCCGGGCTATCGCAGGCAAAAGATAATGGGGCCAAGCGGGTTCATCTCTCCACTGACTCTCAACTAGTCACGGCCCAAATCAACGGTTCATACACGGCTAAGGGACCCTTGCTAATCAAGTATCTGGGGAAAGTCAGAGAGGCAATGGCCGACTTCGATGAGGTCGTAGTCACCCACATCCCCAAGGGAGAAAATGCGAGGGCAGATATCCTCTCCAAATTAGCAAGCACCAGGAACCCGGGAAATAATCGGACTGTAATACAACAAAGCCTGAAGGAGCCCACGTGTATCATGGTCATTGCAGCAGCAGAAGACTGGCGAAAGCCCATCTTAAATTACCTGGAAAAGGGAGTTAGCCTAGACGATCTCGGGGAAACAAGGCAGATAGCACGGATCGCGTTAATGTACACGGTGGTCGATGACCAACTGTACCGAAAAGGCCTCCAATCCCCAATGATGAGATGTTTAAACCAGGCAGAGGCCGAGTACGTGCTATCAGAGATACACGAAGGGATAAACGGACAACATATAGGGGCAAAGGCCTTAGCCCTGAAAGCCCTAAGGGCTGGTATTATTGGCCGACAATGGTCGCGGACTCCAGAGAGCATGTACGGACATGCGAAAGCTGCCAAAAACATGCTCGGATCCTCTGGCCACCTCCGACCGAGTTGAAGACCATCACGGCTCCGTGGCCATTCTTTAAATGGGGTATGGACCTCCTTGGACCGTTCAAACCGGCCGCGGGGCAACTCAAATGGCTTATGGTGGCGGTGGATTATTTCACTAAGTGGATTGAGGTCGAACCACTGTCGACCATCTCGGCCGCTCGAATACAAAAGTTCTTCGAAAGAAATATTGTTGCAAGGTTCGGGATTCTTGCCGAGATCGTAACTGACAACGGTACTCAATTCGTTGACCAAGGCTTCCAGAGGTTGATGTCCGAACTCGAAATCAAGCACCATTTCGCTTCGGTAGAGCATCTACAATCTAATGGGCAAGCCGAGGCAGCCAACAAAATCATTGTTGACGGGCTCAAAAAAAGGATGGCCAATGCGGAAAGTAACTGGGTCGAGGAACTATACCCGGTGCTCTGGGGATACCGAACTAGTGTCCAAACCTCGACCCAGGAAACACCCTTCCGAATGACATATGGATGCGAGGCCATGATCCCGGTTGAAATTGGGCAAACATCATGGAGGAAAGCCAAAGTCATGGAGGAGGGAGAACACGCTAACAGCAAGCAGTTAGCAGTCGAGCTAGACCTCATCGATGAAGTCAGAACGACGGCACACTGTCGAGATCTGGCAACGAAGCAGCTAGTGGCGGCTAAGTATAACCGCAAAGTTAGACCACGAGCATTCAAGAAAGGTGACTTGGTATTACGCAGAGCGGATATCGGAAACAAGAATGCCCGGGACGGAAAACTTGCAGCAAACTGGGAGGGTCCTTACCGTATTTCAGACAAAATAGGGCCCGGGGCCTATGTCCTTGAGACATTAGATGGCACGCCCATTAAATGAACATGGAACGCGGACAAACTAAGGACTTACTACAGCTGAAGACCGGGATACACTCGGAATAAGCGCACAGCGGATGTCAGTGGTGGCTGAGAACCGCTTTTCAGTTTCAACGGATGTCGGTGGTGACCGAGAACCGTTTTTTATTACGCATTGTTTTGCTTTTGGCAGTATTTTCCGTTGATTTTAAATTCTATGTAATCTTGATTATTTCAATCAATAAAAAAGGTGGTTCAATTCATGGGCCAATCAAGTTATTACTTGTGAAATCAATGATAGGCCGTGACAAAGGCAAGATAATTAAACAAAGACTTGGGTTTCACGATCCCGGTCATGATAAGATTTGTCAACAAGTCTTATAAACGTTACGATGCATCGGAACTGTCCCCTAGGGTGGTGTGAGATTGCCATAAAAGATCCTGATCAGGTCGAAATGTTTAGGCTCCTATTCAAAAAGGATATTAGGGCCCGAACATGTGGCAGTTGGCTACCATCTCGGTAAGGTACTTTACAAGATAAAGTGCTTAGATGATTTTTGAAAATCGTCTGTTATTTAGAATGTCTGACCATTAATAAGCGTGGCCCGTTTGTTAAAACGTCAGTTGAATATCTAGCAGATTCTGCGCAATATATCTTGACTTTGGCCAAGTCATAAAATAAAAAACCGAGCTCCGTGCACGGATTACGTTCCCCTTTACTCATCAACCGGTGAATTAAAACGCGAGTTTGGTTTAAAGGATGAAAATAAAAACTGACAAGATGGACGAGCTGAAGATGCTAAGAAATGTCTGGGAACACCGACTTGTCATTAATTTTGAAGGCCGAGGCCCCAGATTACAGAGAAACAAAAATGAAAGTAAAAATACTACGCAACAAAGGAAAAAAGAAAAAGGTCCTATAAGAGCAGCATCAAAATTGGGCTTGGCCGGGCACAGGAGAGCCAGGGGCGTCAGTCGTCGGAGCATCTTCCTCGGCTAATTGACTATGGTCATTCTCGGCGAGATGCTCGGACTCTTCGACCGGGGAAAGCGGCGCTGGTATAAATTGCCCGTCCTCTACCGAAGCTCTAAAATCGACAGCATCCAAATTCATCGTAATATCGGGATTCAGAGCTCAGACTTGGGCCAGGCATAGCTTGAAAGCTTCAGCAGCCGTCTCCACGACCAAGACTTCCAACTTATCCACCTCGGCAGCAGACGCCACTAGCTCAGCCTTAGAAGCGTCGAGGTCGGAGTGGGCGAGATGGAGGTCCTTCACCACCCCCGCATACTGACCCTTCAGGGTGTGCAGTGAGGCATTCAGGGTGTCTTCCCGGGCCTGACTAGCGTCAAGCTCGGCGGAAAACCGATCCCTTTCAGCAAGGGCCTTTGATAGCTCCTCCACCGCTTTTATCTGCGCCTCTTCCTCTTTCAGGCGTGCCTCCTCAGCCTTCCTCTGCCTAATCTCGGCCTTTTTCTTTTCAACCCGAGCCTTGGCAATCTCGGCTGCAACTTTGGCGTACTTATGCTTAACGGCAGCATAAGCGTCCAACACGCCGGCCATCTCCATTAGATGGTCCTGCAGCACCTGGAGGTGATCGAGGTCGGAGTCGGCAAAGGCCTCACCGCTGAAATACTTGCTGGGGGGCTTCACCGCGTATTTGAGCTCCTCCGAGACCCCATCAATCCATACCTCACCCCGCGAGTGAAGGCGAGACTTGCCAGGAAGTGGGGGAGGAGGGACGCTTGTGGCAGCTCCGGCGTCCGGGACAAAGGCCGGACTCTCATCTGCGACCGAGATCGATGACGCTGCCACCGACTTCGATCGCTTGCGCGGAATAAGGTCCGTAGGGGCCGGAGAGGGCGCAGCCCTCTTCTCAGCAGTGGTTTTGGCAGGCGGAGGAGCAACCACAGCCTTCTTCTGGGAAGAGGACTCCCCTTTCTTTTTGGCCTTAGCCCGGAGCTTCTCGGCCAGTTCTTGGAAAGAAGCCTTCCCCATGTCGGGCACTACAAAAAACATAACAAACATCAGAAAGGACAAGAGGCACACATATAAAAAAAATCCAAAGAACAAACAACCAACAGAAATCATACTCGGTGGGTATAATTCCTCCACCGATTGTCGGATAAAAATCCGGGAATCAATAACATCCTTCTCGGCCACATGGTCAACCAAAGCTATCACAGTTTCAACCTCGGCTAGCTCTAGGCTATCATCGGAGGATGCAAATATGTTCTGGTCTTGGTTGTAGTGAGTTTTCGACCAATACAGAGGAAACAGCAGCTCCACTGAGCTGGAATCGACACCCTGAAGAAACCACGGTTTATGACCGGGTTCAGCATTAATTTTGAAAAAAGAAACCTTGAAGCCTTTCCAGGTGTCGGTTGCCACATGGAAAAGCTTCTTGTCCGGTTTCCCCCGGAAAGAAACCCAACCCCTCTTTTCTTCAGGCTCCCCGGGTTGACGAGCCCTTTGGATATTAAAAAAATAAAAGAATGTTCCGGTGGTGGGAGTACGATTTAAAAATTGGCAAAGCCGCTCGAATGCAATAATAAAACCCCAGGAGTTAGGATGAAGCTGAGTAGGGGCCAGCTGAAGAATGTTTAAGAGATCTACTTGAAACCTAGAAAATGGAAAGCGAAGGCCTAGTTTTTTGACGAAGTCTAGGTAGAAGAAGAAAAAAGAACGCTCATTCCCTTCCCGAGCAACGCACACCGGTTCAGAAGAGCCGGGAAGAGATAAAGAACAATGATCCTGGTCCCCTAATGGGAGCTCGGCGATCTGATTGGTCGTGGCTTTCGATAGCCTGGATAACACCCCGGTCGCAACCCAGTCATACTTTTTAGCAAGATGACGTGGAATACTGGCGGCCGCTGACTCCACGGATCCAGAATCCTCGACAGGACGAGGAGAAGTTGACATACTACCTAGAAAAGGCAAAACAAAAATAAATTAGAAACGAAGAAGATGATACCTGAAGGTAGTAAAGCGGGACGGGTAGAAACGGCTCCAACAACCCGCGGTTGGATATGCCGGCATCGCGAAGCTATTTCGTCAGCCTCCCATGACCGGCCAACCATCGTGGCCTTAGATATCAGCCAGGAACACTCCTCGCACGGGCCGATAGGCCTGGTAAGGGAGATGAGGGGCTCCGCGCGTGAAGGAAAGGAAGGAGCGGGTAGAGGAGGACTTTCCCCCTACTTTTTCCTAAGGGCGGCTCTGAAGAAAAAACCCTAGTGGCAGCAATCCCCCGGCCTAGACTTTCGGGCTCTACAGACTCAGACCGACCTCGAGCCCTTCCCTTAACCCGACCAGACCGTCCTGGTTGACTACCACCTTCTCCGCCATAACCATGGAGAACATTTTCCCTCTTTTGTTCTTCAGTCAGAGGTTTCCCGTACAGCCACCAAGCTGTCCAGGGAGGCATGCGCTGAATAAGGTCGGCCTCTTCCGGGGAAAAAGCATTTGGATTAAAAGGCGGAGGAGAACCTTGATGGCTCATCCCAAGAAGATAGAATTTAAACAGGAAACCGAAAACCAAAGACGGAGAAAAAGGATTGAATAGACCAGAAGTTCAGAAAAGTTCAAGAACAAAGCAGAGGCCAGAACCCAAAGGGGAAGAAACTGGAAAGAACTCACAATAACCTACCCAGAAAAAAGAAAGACCAAGAGATAGAGAAAGAAAGGAGAAAACACAGCCAAATAACCAGAGAAGGAAACAAGGAAAATACCTGGTTTGAGATAAGTTAAGGGAAGAGGAAATGCGCGAGCCACGAAGACCAGAAATGGGAATCTGAGGAAGATGAACGGATGACTGATGGCAAGTTTCTCTCAAAAAGAAAACTCAAGGTTTGGCGGTTTTCAAAATGCAAGAAGCAGAAAGTCGAAGGCTTTTATAAGCAAAGCAAGCAGGCGGATGAGAGTCAAGAAACTCAACCGCCAAAGGCCCAAAGGGCCCATACACGAATGGTGACGTGGACGTTAAAAGGCGTGCGCATTTAATGTTGATGTTAAGCAAACACGAAAACCAAGATAGTGGGGCAGTTGCTCCACTCAGAGGCCGGCTAGTAAACATCAAATCAGCAGGAGGCAATGATGACACTCGTGGCCTTAAGTAAGACAAGCGTTGGATCAACAGATGAGGCGGACAATAATCCCGGATTGAAATGCTCACGGGGCCGACCACATGAATACACCCCGGTCGTCCGACCTAACTCCCCATGCAATCTCAAACTTGGGGGCACCCGCGTCCCACCCAAATAAACCGGAATGCAAATTGATGACAGATGGGGTAGCCCAGGGACCAAAAATGTCCGACCTCGGAAAAAGAACTAGAAATCAAAAACTTCAGGACAGCGAAATGAACTAGAACACAGGACGTAACCTGACATATACATCTCGGCTGCTCGGAGCCTTGAACAACCGAGCTGGGGGGCAACTGTTACGGATGTCTCATAAATGGGCCCAGCCCAATAACCAAAGAGCCTAGTCAAAATGGCTTCAGTTATGCTCATAGCCGCTTCCTTGAAAATAGGAGTGGTTTTATCAAGAATATCTATCATTATGGTAACCGCCCATGAAAGAAGAAGATTATTCAAAAAGCATATCTTGATATCCCTAAAATAAAGGATAAATCCAACTGATTAAGATAGGGTCTAGGTACGCCTATAAATAGGGTAAACCCCTTACAAGGTACACACTTCTGAAACCCTAGCTTTTCTATTCACACAGAGCACACACACCACCCCCTCTGGCTACCATTAGCCTGTCGTATACTCTCGAACTACGTGGACTTTGATCCACACTGTGGTACGTTGGACCCTGGGATTTCACCCCGGGCCAAGTCCAACCCAACTTGTGATCCACACCGGATCAGTTGGTTATCCACATTATTTGATAATGATATAGAGCCTTTCATTAATACACCATCTTTGAATTCTTTGCCATGATTTTATTGTGTTTGGAGGTTATTTTCTAAACTCATCTTCTTTCTTCGAGCAAAAAAAAAATTATCTTCTTTAATTTTGCTTTTAGTTAATTGAGTTATTCATATTTTAAACTTGTAAAAATGTTTTAGGTATTTTTATTTTGTAAACTCATTATATATATATATATATATATATATATATATATATATATATATATATATATAAAAGTATGGTTGTATAATTTATAAATATAGTATGGTTTTCGAGACCGGGTCATAGTTATGCGGTTCAACCAGTGACCCATTAACCCAGTACCTCGACCGGGTCGATGACCGTTCTGAGTCTGATAATATTGCTTACAACTGAATTAACCAATTCAATTTGATTTTTTTTTAAAAAAAAAAAAAGAAAATAAGATTGGTGAGCATAACGATATCTAGGGAGCTGTCCCTCTCGTGCAAATAATCTCCAATTGTCAGTGCCTGATAATATTGACCGTCAGATATGAAAACGGACGGTGCGGATCTTCATTGAACTCAGATTTTTATTTAAAAACAAATTTTTATTTCATCTAATAATTCAGATCTAATTATCAAAACGGATATAATCTTTTATGTAAATTATTGAACATAGATTCATAGAATGATTAATTTATTTCATCTAACGGCTATTCTCCATTCTTTTGGAAAATATCTCTATGACTTTCAACCCAAACATATTTTACTAATATCCATAAGTGAATCAGAGTGCTTTTAAGTTTTAATGGCCGTTGAAGAAAGGATCACAAGTCAAACAAAAAAGAAAAACCCACTTTTTTTATTTATTTATTTCATTCATGTGCGTGAAAACAATTATTATATCAATCATATGATAATAATATTAGAATATATTTTGGAAGATAGGTGAAGAAGGGATAGAAGAACAGAAGTGGACAAAGTGTTTTCCTTTTTCGTTTTTTCTGACAATTTCCAAAATCCAAACCATGCCCCCTCGTGGAGCTGGCAGGGGATGAGGGGAACTTTGATGAAAATATTTTTTTTATTTACCGTATATATAAGATGAAATATATGGCCTTATTATATTTTTGTTATTTATTTATTTCACAATATGAGTGTCATTTTGGGGAGATTTCATAAAAATGCTCTGGGAACGTTCATATTGTATAACAGTGTTGTTTGAATGTTTGCTACACTTCATTAGCTATTTACAACAATTGATGAGCAAATGACAATATGTTTTCATGGGAATCCTTGTTTTGACATTTTCAAATATTAAAGGTATTTAATTACAATTTTTCCTTTTATTTTCATTAAACAATTATTGGTCTCATCCTGTAATATTTTATTTTACGTACCAACCCACTAACAAGTTTTTTTTTGGTGGCAAACAATACCCCGACTAGTCTTTTAAAAAAATATAATAAGCAAGTCCAAAATAGGTCTAATAATATTAAATAAACTCAAATAAAATATCCAACATTCAATTTAGTAGATTTATCTCAACAATCAATAAACTGAGTAAAAATTTTAATCTTCTAAAATGAATCAATTCAAATCAAATTGAGTGAAATTATATATAATTTATAATTATTTTTTTTATTACTATCCGATATCTAATTCGCGGTTTGGGGTTGCCTCCTCCCAACACATTTATAAAAATATTTCTATGCATGTATTTTTGAAATTTTTTATTTAGCATACGAATTATGAAGGCCCTGTGAATCTGAGTTTGAAAATTAACTTTAAGTTGATTATAATTTAAACTCAATAGAACTTTAGAAAATAAAAATATGATAAATCCAACCAGACCAAATCATTTAATTCGATTCGGTTGAATAATTTTAGGAAAAAAATATCCAATTATATTTTTATTAATCAATGCGTTAAGTTTGTATGATTAAGATTGAGATTTAACCGAGCTAAATCATGAACCCTCCTTCCTAACTGTGTAAGGAAGTTTTTTATTAGAATTGTACAAGGCATTTTTCTTCTTCCCCTTAGGTGCCCATCCCTCTATTAGAGGGATGGGAATATTTTTTTAAATTTTTTTTTAATTTTTTTATATATTGTATTTATTTATATTTAAATTATATGCTGCTTTCTGGAAAAAAAATTTCACCTAGTATCTTAAATTAATTAGTTTTCATTATACTGGTATTACAGATAAATATTACTGAATGCAGGATTGAAAATTAATTAATTTGAGATACTGGATGAAATTTTTTTTCCAGAAAACAACATATAATTTAAATATAAATAAATACAATATATAAAAAAATTAAAAAAAATTAAAAAAAATATGCCCATCCCTCTAATAGAGGGATGGGCACCTAAGGGGCACATAAGGTGCTTGGCACCTAATGTGCACCCTTTCTTCTTCATTCCTTGGCCTGCTTCAAAGCCTTCAACATCTTTTGTGTAGGCCTCGCCTTTTGGGCCCTCCTCATTTCAAACTCCAAAGCCTTAAACACATTGCCATGCCTTCCATGTTTTTGCTAAAAGTTGTTATCAAGGTGGCTAATTAATTAAGACTTAGGCTTGATTAATTGAACTAATATGGTCCATAATATCTACTCCCTCATGTCCTTAATTACGATAATTTTCCTTGTAATTAAGACTTGTGACATGCTTCATAATATAATATTTTTTTGGGTTAATGCATATCTATTACTCTTAAGTTTTTTTGAACACTAGAATATTTTTCATTTATGTTCAACACCATAAATTAATTTTTTATGTTTTAGTACTAGATGCACCAAAAAATATTTTAAGGTACTGAACCCACCTAAAATAATACTTTAAGGTGTTGAATACTCTATAAAATACTTTACGATACTAGATACATTTTTTTAAAAAAAATATATTTTTGGGGGCTGGATACAACAGAAAATACGTTAGAGTGCTAAATGCACCTCAAAAAAATACATGAGCTATGTACCTCAACCCTTAATTTTTTCCCCTACTATTTCTAATTAATTATAAACCGTATGCCACTGAGAATAGTGAAGAACTCAAGATGATTGTAGAGCGCGTGTAACACTAACAAGTAATAACTACAGCCTTGAATTATAAAAGGAAAAACACACAATCACACATTTGACCAAAAGGTGGCAGATCAACTTCTGTTGCAAAAAAATCTTCCACCAATTCATGTGAGAGTTCTTTTTTTTTTCCCCCTTCTACGCGAGTATAATTTGATTCTACCTCACTCTTTCAATTTCTTCATTAAAATAAATATTATATTAAAGATGAGAGTGGTAGTATTTTTTTTCAAGAAAAAAACTTAATTAATTATAAAGTGACCCTCGTCATCAACCAGCCTCAACCTTAAAGAGAGAAAAATACACGAGAAATGTATTTGTGTTATAAAACTGAAAGAATTCTAGAGAGAAGTCAGAGGAAATTCTAGAGAGATGAATTCTATTCTCATTCAAGTGTAATGAATAGTTACAGGAGACCTCTATTTATAGAAGGATGCAAATAGTAGATTACTATGCATATATACCATGTCATCCTGTATTTGGAAATTATAGGTCAATGGACATCCACATAATAAGAATATTCATAACACTCCCCCTTGGATGTCCATTTATGAATGTGCCTCGTTAAAAACTTTAACTAGGAAAAACCCAGTGGGATAAAAACCTAGCCAAAGAAAAGAGTACAACATTCATTGATACACTGTTGAGTTTTGCCTCATTAAAAACCTTTCTAGGAAAAACCCAGTGGGACAAAACCTAGATAAGGGAAAAGAGTACAGTGTGTATCGTCTCCCCCTCTTGATTACATCAGACTTGCTCCCCCTGATGACCACATTGCTTCATTGTCTTTCTATCATCAAGTATTCATTGTATACCTGCAAGATCTAAATCTTTCAAGTAAAATCATAAATATACATGTGCATAAATATTTATTCAGATAATAATATCACATGCACGATAAATGCTTCATGCTACATATGAATTCACTTAATTAATTATTCTCGAGAATTTGATGCTCCTAGCATCTTGAGTCCTTCAGGGACTTATTCTAGCGCCTTATGTTCTTCAGGAACATGTGCTTCTGGCACACACTAATATAGTATGACTCATGATCCTCATTATCATCATTACAGCATATGCTATCTTATAAAAATAAATATCATCAATGTCGACTTTATTTTTCGGTCCCATCGGATTTCATTCATAATTTATTGAGATCTCATTATATTCACATATATTAGGTACCTGGGTCTCTTTTTAGACCACAATACACTCTTCTTGTAATATATCTTCTGGAGATAACATCTCTTCAGGAGATGGCTCTTCTGGAGCTTTTCTTACTTATCCTCGACTTGATCATCTATATATTAGTGCTCCTTTTCTCTTTCGAGGATTTTTATCTTTAAAACCGATGGACCTGCAACGCTTCAGACGTGCTTTATAACAATTCATATAGGAGCATTTGCAATTGGGACATGTGACTTTGTCACTTTCTTTAGGTCAGTAAATGCCTTTGGCATTCGATTAACTAAACACTGCAACTGAATTATCATTTTGAACTTTTAGTGCACAATTCCTTGTACGAGGATCAATATGAGCCAATAATAATTCATTTTAGTAAATCTTTACCCAATCTGCTTATTTTTCTCCCCCTCATCAAATCATCAATTTTCTTTGTATATCCATCTATGTGCATTGAAGTAGATTAATAATCATTGCACATTTAAAACATTTTAAGATGGAATTATTCTGGCTTCTGACCAAAAACCAAATTTTACAGGGAGAATTTTGTTGGCTTATAAAATTGCTGCGAATATACACGTATAAACAATGTTCTCATAATCATTGATCTATCCATTCATGGATACTTTAATACATTATTTCTGGATCATTCAATCTGGAAATTGCGCACATAATATATTGCAAACATCTGATTGCAAACATCACTGCAAACTTTGCAGATTTATAATCTCATATGTAAACTTTCAATTTGATATATTTCCAGAGATCCATTTCCAATAAATATTTCTATCTGAGAACAAGCAGCACATAATATATGACTCGGATGATCAAACAAGTCATGACAACTTTCCATATGATTTATCATCAAATCTAATATTCATTTTGGGGGAATCAACATACAAACATTCACAGAAAATTAACACAAAAACACTCACACTTGATATATATCAATCTCCCCCTCAAGTATGAGTCTGTATAAATTAATTCATGTAATTTCATACAATATTCCATATATGATATCTATTTCTACAGATATCATTAAAATTCCACAAATGCATTATCAATGCATTATTCTGTTACTTCTGGTAACAAAATTTCAATTTTCCAGAAACAACAATCAAATAAATACAAAATCATTGAAATTATCAAAATACTGTGGAATCACAGATGCATTACTGTGGAATCACAGGCGCAACATGTATCACTGTGGAATTGTCGTATGCATATATAGTCAAAAAGTGTCTAAGCTCGTGCTTGACAGGGTGCAGATCTGTAAAGATTCAACAGGACTGCGCATATCTGCAGAGATTCAATAGGATTTAATTCGGCTATAAATAGAAGAAGGCAAACGAACATGCCTCACAAACATTCAAGCATCTTATAACATTCACTACCATATACTAACTTATCATTTTTCTTCTAATCGCGTATATTATTGCAATGGCAGGTCCAAGTAATTTTATCCCAGTTTCTGATACATCTGACACAGCATTACTTGATGCTTTGTTGTATGATGATCAGACAAACTTGTCATTTACCTCTTTATTATCTCCTAATTCTTTTGAGATGTTTGTTCCTCCGTCTACTATTCCTCCTTCTGCTTCAAATATACCTACTTCTCCCCCAAGAACAAATGTTCTTCCTCAATTTAGAAGGAATGAAGGTACAACTGAAGCAGGTTCATCAAGGAGGCCTGTTAAAAGGTGTAGAACTATGACTGAACTAATGGAGTCTACCAGTCAAATTCAACCAATAGTCACAACAATCAATGAGCCAGCATTCATAAGCCAGCAAACAACCACCAGCCAGCCATCAACCACGATCCAGCTAACAACAATCAGCCAACCGACAACCATTAGCCAGCCAATAACAATTAGCCAACCAACAACCACTAGCCAGCCATCAACTACAAGTCAATTAGCAACAACTAGCTTATTGGAATGTAGTTGTTGTCATGTTTTACGAGAGATCATACATACCAACGAACTCCAGTACCATAAACTTGAAGTTCACGGAAGAAGAACAGGTATGATTACCCATGCTGTTTTATTTGAAAAAGTACAGGATAAATCTTATAATACTGACAGGCTTCCAATGTTTGATTTCACAAAGAAAAATTTTGAAGAAATCAAACAATTTCTGACACAGTATTGTATAGATTTACAAGCATCAAGATATATCTTGATGTGTGATCCTGTATTAGCCTATCATGAGGTTCTCTGTGTTGGTTCGGAATGGGCTATAAATCCAAATGACCTCCATGGAAGTTCATTTCAAACCAATATTGAACACTCATTAGGCAAAGGAAAACAACCTGCAGTAAGTATACCCTATGATACTTCATCCCTTAACCAGGGTGAATTATATAGGTTATCTATGAAGCAACGAGAAAGAATAAAGAAAACAACGCTCCATGATTTAAGAAATTATTTTCACTTAACCCTTGATGAAGCGAGTAAACAATTAAATATGTCTACTCACACCATACAAAAAATCTATCAAAAAGGAGGGTTAACTAAGTGGCCACACAAGAAGCTCAAGAAACTTATGACGCAAATCTCGATATTACGAAGAGCTTTGCCTCATCTGGATCCCATCTCAAGAGAAGCAAAAGAAGAAGACATTAAATATCTTCAGAATGAGATGATTAAAGTTTGTAATGATGTTGAGCCACTCGCAATTAAACCTTGTTGAAATAATATTTCCTTTTGCTTAATTATTTTGTTTATGAATATTCTTTTCTCGTATTTATAAAAATTGTTATAATCATAGAAATCACATAACAATCATAATAATATATTTTCTTTATTCACTTCTAGGAATGAAGTTGGATAAAAATTCATGATCCATAACTCACTGATTTGTTTGATCATGGCAAGAAATTAATCCACAATATTTCTTGACTTTACCACAATATTGCGACTGCAATAGCAAATTGAATATATTTATTTATAATAAGAATCATGATCATACAATCCCTTGTCTCATAATTTGAGGGAATATTTAATGCCAAATATACAATTTTGAGGATACAACTGATAACATACAAAATTTATGGATCAAATATTGTTTCATAATTTGTCTCTTGTTATCAGGCTAACTTGCCTCTTGGCTTCAGGCAATCTTGCCTCTGAAATTAAGGCTATCTTGCCTCTTAGGCTCAAGCCAATTTATGCCTCATCTCTCAAGCCAATCTATGCCTCATATCTCTATGGCATTTTGATCTCATAATAATATATATAATCTTTTAACAGTTTATCTTCAGGATAAATAAAGTATAAGCATAATAAAACAAATAGATGGAACCCACTAATATGTATATATTAGTGTCGTTGCCATAAATAATAAAAGGGAAGGGGGATTTATATAAAGCAGTAAATAAATAAATAAAAATAAAATAAATGACTGGAAATAAACGTGCTAAATAAATAAAAAGAAGATGAAATAGGAATGGTAATAAACTCACAGCGAGACCTATCTCATCCAAAGGTAAGAAAGAGGATGCATATGCAAATGCAAATATATATATATAATATATAGAAAGCAGTAAATAAATAAATGGAACCCACAGTACTAGTGTCGCTACCATGAGAAATAAATAAAGCAGTAAAGAATTAAAATTAATAAATGGAGCCCACTATAGTGTTGTAACCATGAGAAATAAGTAAAACAGTAAATAAATAAATAAATAAATGGAGCCCACTAATATAGTGTTGCAACCATGAGAAATAAGTAAAGCAGTAAATAAATAAATGGAGCCCACTATAGTATTGCTACCATGAATAAATAAAGCATAATAAAATAAATAAATAGAGCCCACTAATAGATACTAGTGTGCCATCATAAAGAATAAATAAATGTAAAATAAAATAAATAAATGGAGCTTACTAATACATACTAGTGTTTCCCCATGAAAGATAAATAAAGTAGTAAAGAATTAAATTAAATTAAATAAATGGAGCCCACTAATATGTAGTGTGCTTCCATGAAAGATAAATAAATATTAGTGATAATAAAATTAAATATGTAAAAATAAATGTTAGTAAAGTTAACAACAATCATAAAATATCAAATTAAAACAATTTAAATAGAAAATTAATCTAGACTTCCAATCCGGAGTCAAATAAATAATAATAACATAAAAGTCAAATTAATTGACTTACCTCAATAGCTTTACCTCTTTTTTTTTTTTTTTATTTAGAGAAACTGTCGGCAGAAACAGTTTTTTTTTTTTTTTTTTGAGAAACTGTCGGCAGTATTATTATTATTATTATTTTTTTTTTTTTTGTAAAATCTGTCAGCACAAACAATGATTTTTTTTTTTAAATAATATATAAGATGACAAAAGAGAGACTTCACGTGAAGGGGGTGCAAATTTGTAGTGAGACATGTAGGGTCCATAGGTTTGAATCTGAAGGGAAAAGTAGGAGCTTGTAAAAGAATGGAGAAAATAATCATGCAGACACCGAACTAACAAACAAATAGAGAAAAGTGGCTAATAATTAATTGTACATAAATAAAGAAAGAGGAAGCCATCACCGGATTGAGGATATCTCCAGCGACAGAAGGCGGTCAGGTATGAAAAGCAGAGAGAAGTAAAGTTGGGTGCTCGTGGTGGTCTTGCTCCTTCGTTTATGATGCCTCTGAGAAGTAAGGGAGACACACCTAGATCTAATGTTGAGCAGAGATGGGGGAGAGGGAAAAATAGATCTGAAACTGAAACTGAGAAGGAAGGGCGAAAATGATGCTGAAAAGTTGGAAGGGATGAGTTTGGTGAAAGAACGCATAGAGATCTGCAGAATGAAGAAAAGAAGAAGGTAGAAGCTATCAGCCGAAGGAGAAGCCATCGTGCTGATAACGTGTTATAAAACTGAAAGAATTCTAGAGAGAAGTCAGAGGAAATTCTAGAGAGATGAATTCCATTCTCATTCAAGTGTAATGAATAGTTACAGGAGACCTCTATTTATAGAAGGATGCAAATAGTAGATTACTATGCGTATATACCATGTCATCCTGTATTTGGAGATTATAGGTCAATGGACATCCACATAATAAGAATATTCATAACAATTTGTTATTTGCTAGAAAAGGTAAAAAATAGAGGGAAAACACTTGAACAATGTTTTTTTAAAAAAAAAAAAAAAACACAAGCAAATAGGGAATTGAATGACTGTCACTCCCATTCACTCTCGAATCGGTTTCCCTACCTTTTTAAAAGAAAGGTAGGGGGAGCTCGTCTGTACAGATGAACTCTTGGCCGTTTAAATTTGATCTGGATGATCAAGATCCTTTTTTTTTTCATTTTTAATGAGTAAAGAATCTAAAATAAAGTTGATCTATAAACTAACATTTTCCTAAAAAATGATTTTTTCATATAGAAAAAAAAAATTGATATCACCCGTCCAGATCTAGATTTAAACGGCCAGGAGCCCATCCATACGGAGAAACTCCCTTGGAAAAGCAGAGAAACCGTTTCCCCTCACTCTTCAGTGTAGCATTTCTAATATGGTTTTTGCATGTTGGGAGGATATTTATCGTTCTTTTTTACTTATACACACACACATATATATATATAAAATTTGTCCTTAAGATATTAAAAATGATAAACGTGTGACAGAGAGAGAAGAAGAGAACTAACCAGCCGGTGAGCCAAGAAGCAAGCGGGCCCCAACGGCGCCCACACAGCATCGCGCTCCAGAAATAGAGGCCTCCAGAAGTCGGAAACGCAGAACAAATCTCAGCCATCGATAGACCCACCGCCATCGTCATCCCTCCCACGATCAACCATCCGTACACCAGGGCTGCCGGACCTCCATACCTGAGTGCCATGCCGTACAACGTCGTCAGCCCCGTGAGTACCGAAATTACCGAAAACGTCATCGAGAAATTCGCCACCGCCCTACATTTCGCACAATCCATCACAATGCCGTTTTCTCGGGGGGAAAAAAATCGGATAGAAATGAGAGAATCGCGAGTTTTGACTTACGATAGATTGCGACTAAGCTCATGCTTGTAACCGAGCTGCTTGAGTCGTAGGTCATCGGGATTGTTCACGTCGGCGTCTCCTCTACAGGCGGTGAGAGGGAAGTACGAACCTCCTTCATCTTCCGAAATTTGCATTGTACCCTCCATTTGGTTGCAGTTTGCGATTTCTTTTTGGTTGTGTTTTAAGGTTTTGTGTGGGAAAGGAATACAAAGAATGGATCATTTAACTTGCTACTTGTACAGAATCGTTTATTAGTGAAAATTAATTATATTATTTATGTATTCTTAGGATGTATATTAATTTATTAGTTAAATTAATAAGTTTAGACAAAAATTAGAAAAAAAATAATTCTAAAATTAATTCAATTATATCCTTTACAATATCCAAAAAAGTCAATTCTGTCTTAGATTTACATATATATAGGATAGAATAATTTTTTTTTTGGTAAAAGTATTTATTTAAAATAAACAAATATTAGTCAGATTAATTATTAAAGGCTACCACCGAATTATCAAATAACGATATTTTCGAAAAAAATATATATTTATAACATATTTATTTATTCAACTAAATTTAATGACACATTTTTATAAATTTATGAGTATTAGTTATCCACTTTTATGGAAGATTTGAAAGGGAGTATTCATCAAGAATAAGTGAGTCAAAAAAAGAAAAAGTACTTTTTTAAACAAAATTGAAAATCCCTCTAAAAAGAAAGAAACAAAAAGAGTAATAGAATTATAATGAATATGTTTTTTTATTTTGAGATTACTTTCTGAATTTATAATTCTAAAAGGTTTATAAATTTAATATGAGCATGCGATATGTTAACTATAAAAAAAATACTTTAGAATTTTCATAATTTGATTGTTTCTAATATATGTTAAAAATATTTAAAATAAATAGACTAAGATAATGGAAAAATAAACAATTTTGAAATCTAAATTGCTTAATTAAACATCAATATTGGATAGTACAATTGAAGATACTCGTACTTCGGATGCTCCAAGTTAAAGAAACTAGCATTAATAAGTTTGTTGTGCATATTAATATTTGGGATTAAGAGAAGTAAATTTGGCCAACCAACTTTATAAAACAGAGCTGATAAGAAAATAAATGCTAATGGTAATGGTTTTAATGTCGTTATTTAATAATAATAAAAAATTTATTTTGTATTAAAAAAATGTCAATGGTATTCTATCACTTAAAAATAATTGTCATTTTACTAGCAAAAAATCATTTGAATTTAAAGTATGCAAACAAATTATTAAATAGCATAGATTATAACAAAATCTAATATTATCTCATTAAAATAAATAATATTAAAATATTATAGCAACTTGATGCTTGATTAAAATTTTGAAACCACAATCATTTTAAAATAAAATTAAAATGTGAAAGCCACAACTATTTTAAGATAGAAAGAATATTTATTACCCTTCTCTTTCCTCCCTTATTTAGTTACATAGCACCAACCAAGCATCAAAAATAAGGAGAAGTTCTTATATGAATTGGGTGTACCACGTTATCTATTCATTATTCAATAAAATCACACAACATCAATCTTATTATATCTTATGTAAGAGAAAGGAAAATTGGAGAGACACTTTCAAATGACATATATAAAAAAAGAGAAGATAAATTAAACACGTAAGATTTAATAACATTGACTTGATGTGATTTTATTAGGTACTACACAGATTAAGTGAAACAACTAACGTTAAATAAATAAAATAATCATATTTAGCTAAGTCATTAACCTAATTATGCCTCAAAATTTATGAAAAATTTAAAATTTCATCAGAGTATGTATGATGAGTCCTAACGTAGCAATATACAATTATCTAACATAAACTAAAGGAGACAAAAGCACTACTTTTACTAGAGTAGTCTAAACTTCTGAGGCCTTCCTTGATGGATTCGGACGTAAAGTGAGCTATCACCTGGAAAAATTTTGCAACTATCAATTCAACTCATTACAAATAACGATAAGTGCTAATGAGGTGTCAAATGGATTAAAACAGTTCAACTCAAATAAACAATTCATCAACATCCCCATTATATAATATCACATAATGCTTTAATTTCATGATCGGATGTAATATATGCAATACCCAAATACCTCTATTCACGCCAGCCGAACCGTCTTATTTCCCCCCGACTAGACCCATGGGCTAAGTTACGTCCATATTACTGGTTACTCCAAAAGTTCACTGGTCAAGTGATGAGGACCGGCCAAAATCCTCAAAGCACCTGCCCCAAACCATGGGTCTTTTCCCACTTTAATTTAGTGAGGTGTCATAAGCCCTATAAACCGTGGGCTAGTCCCAATAAACTGGTAGGACAATAAAAAACTAACCATTGTGCACAACGGAGGCATCACCACGTGGTGGAAAATAAATATCACATTTCCTACAAATCCCTCCCTTTTCCATCATTTTCATGATGAATCAATGCATATAATTTCAGTTTATATAAAAAAAAACCACATGGCAAAATTTATTTAAAACATTTATAATCAGTCAGAAAAATACTCAAAAACAACATATCGATATCATAATAAATGGAAAGTGGTTACCTCTCGCCCAAGCTTAAATACTATTACATTGCTCCTTAAAATACATTGCTCCTTAAAACGAGAGCTCAACACACTCCAAAATTCAATCTATTAAATCAATTCAATAACCATTAATAACTATTCAAAATTCTACATATGACAAGCTTTGATAATAATTCAATTGTTATTTATTTATCTCCTTTTTCCTAATAATAACAACAAAAACTATTTATCATCATTATTAGTATTGTTCATTTATCTTATTAATTTGAACTCCCCAATAACAAACATAATACTAATACTTTAAATTAGGCTTTTATAAATACAAATACCACATGAGCAATTCTTTAATTAGGAGTTAAATAATTAGTAATTATTATATATTATAGTATTTATCATGGCTTCCCCCAAAATATAATATTTTATCATATATAGGATTAAAGACCCTAAGTTCACACAAAATACTCTTTATAAGTAGCAGTTAACATTAGTATTCAATAAATAGTCTAGCTTCAATATATTATTTATTCCTTTAAATAAATAATAATATTATCCATTTTTCTTATTTATTCGATTTATTAATGATTTCTTCTCATACCTTTCTCTTACTTAAAATTTGAAAATTCTCTTCCATCTTTAATAACCTTATGTATTTTTCTTTCTTAATATTATTAATAACCTAAATTATTATTATATTTATTATTATTTAATAATGTATTTTATCATTTAATCCCTATTCTTAATAATACTATCTTTTTATTTATCAGTTTTATTTTGTGAATATCTTCCAATACATTTATTTATTTATTTATTTCTTTTTTCTGGAACTAATTTAAGACTCCATAATCAAATAAATATTACCACTTCTTAGTTTCATTCTATTACATGTATTTGCTAACTTCTTTTCTTAAACAAAGGCTTACCTTTAGTAATAATATAAATACATATATTATATTCTCTATACATATGCATTTGCGTGGCCCCTATATTATTCACCCATTGTTCACTGATAAAAGAAACCACCGGCATCAGTTAATCTCTTTCCTTTCATATATATACACACACTAGCATATATTTCTGTCCATTAGCATTTTTATTTCTTTCTTGTCTTTTTAATACATATCCACCCACAAACAGTGACGTAGCTTAAGGAGAAACGCAGGCTATGTATAAATCTATTAAACTAATTACTATTTGCCTATATCCAACATAGAAGCTTTAGAACACCAAGGCTAGTAGATATTTCTTCCATATATTATCAAGTTTCGGCCATTACCAGTAAGAAAGTATAGATTTTATTTTTATATATATCTATATTCAAACCCATAAACATGCAGCAAAAGAGAAGCAAGAAACCCAACATCAACACATATAAACATAGCTCCCAGTTTAGCAATCTTAGCGCAGACAACCAATGAACTTTGATAAATCCTCTTCCTTAACGTGACCTTGCATGCCTTCCTAGATAACTAGTAAACAGTATATATATTCACGCAAAGCTGGCCTTTATCTGAGCTCACACTACTAAGCATACCCCTGTTTCGGTCATCATAGAACAGAGCTATCCGAAAGCATACATGTGGTCTCATTTACATTAATGCATCTGTGTTTTCCTTATATTTGTTGGAATTTATGACTAAATCCTATGGGTTATGAATAAGAAGTCTTACTGGTTTGCCACCACCGGTCGCGTCAGTTTGCCACGGTCATGTCGGTTCACCAACAAGAGACAAGTCCATCTGATCGTAGTTTTTCAAAGTCTATAAATAGGGCGCCCTTGTTACAGAATAAAAACAACGTTTTTTCTGCATACACATTTTCTGTATACTGCATATACATTCTGTACGTTCCGAAAGCAGACTCGTTAGATTTGCTTAGGCTTCAAATAGAAAGAGTCATCTTTCTGGAGACGAATAATCTGCTCTATCCTGGGAGACAATTGCTCAAAAACCTTTGGCATCCGTATTGAGGGAGCAAAATTACCCATGGTTACCCCTCCAAGATTAATTATGATCCAATTTCAAGTTCCCATGATTATTCCTTGTTCTAGATCATGTTTTCGCTTCCAAACCGAGAACAATGTTTGAACACATAGTATGTTTGAATAAAACAAAGATGAGTTTATTCAAAACCCAATATCATGAACTATAGATATTTTCAATAAAGTATATAGGCATATTCCAAAAACAACTTCAACCCTCAAATGGATGTCTATGACCAAAAGTAGAGTTTGGTCCTACGGACTTGACCCAATGATCCAACCGGGTCAAAACCACCCGGGTGGAGGTTGAAGATGACACCCCATGCGAAACAACGTTGTTTTTGGTTTCAGGGGTGGCTCCTCCTTTAAGTGAAACGGTGTGTTTCACTGTTTTTATTTTTTAAAAAAATGAAAGAATCGATTATATCGAATAATTGCGATTACTTGTGATTCGTATTCAACGTCTAGATGCGTATGACAGGCTGGCCGGTAAATATTGGATTATTTTATGCACGTTTCCTTTGACCAATGTTGCTTTGCAATTAGGATTCTATTACCTTATTATTGTCGTGCGAGCAAATTATAATGAAGGCATTTTTAATGGCATCTTCACAAAAATTAAAAGTAATAAAGCATGAGCTATTATATTGATCAGATATTTAAAATTATATATTTTTGCATTGACATAGTTAAAAAACAAAGAACAAGACATATTCTAGGCTCAACAAAATCTGGGCCGAAGTTGATTAAATATTTTGAATTAATATTTTGTTAGTTTTATAAGTTGAGATTTTATTGGTTTTATAAGTTGAGATTTATTGGTTTTATTAATTAATATTTTGAATTATATTAGTTATTGTACGGAGATGAAATTTTGCTATTTTATTATTTGATTTCTAGTTGCAGAAATTAAATATATTTAATAGTTAAATGATGAGCTTTATTAAAAGTCTTAAATTTTAGGATGAATGGGAATTTGTTCTCGTTTAAAGCTTTTTTATTAATGAAGATATTAATGTTTTTGATAATTTATAATCTCCTATAATCTCTCCTAAAATCTTGTGAATATTTTTAAATTAATATGGTTGGATAAAAGTGGAGATTTGTTGTATTTATTTGATAATAGTTTGAATTCGAAACAATATCTTATTTTAATAAATCTGGTGATATTTGTGAATATCTTAGCCACTATTTAATTTATCACGAAGGATTTGTTACCATGATCAATAAATAAAAATTATGAAATTGTCATGTGCTATGATTAATTAAAAGAAAATTTAATTAATTTTTTATTTGCTATTGAAAGCAAATTTTGTGAATTATCAAATATTTTATTTGACAAGCATATGACGATGATATGAAAATTTAATCATTTATCTAGTGTAGAAATAAATGTACTTTAATTTTTCATAGTATTATTATTTTCTTGGTATAAGCATGCATGATATCATGAAATATTTAATTTAATGTGAATTATTGGTGATAGAATCCGATAAAATTAATTCATACGGTTGGTGTTTAGAAAAGTAATTTAAAGACTAAGCCTTGATTTAGTGGTTATTTAATTAGTCACCGTTGCAATGGAACGGAGAGACTCCCACTAGTTTTGCACTTACCTAGCCAATTGATATGATGAACAAAGCTTATTTCATGTATTGGTAGAAATGCGATTATAATCTTAATTTTATAATTATGGATGATTTTGTGGCTATGATTTTATGCTTTTTAAATATTGATAATAGCAATTGTATGAATACTAAATATTTAAGTTTTGGAATTAATATGGTGGATTTATTAATCACCCAAAATGATTAATTCTTTATGAATTATCTTAATTTCAAATATTGTGATAAGGGTATATATGGTTGATTTGTTAGTTACCAAAGTGGTTAATTAACTATTTATGAATTATTTTAATTCCAAATATTACGGTGATTACCCATTACCTTGATGCTATGAAGTTATGTTTGTTTTATGGGTGAATTGAAATTTGTTATGGATCAACTTAAAGGTTGATTATTTGTTTTTATAATTATTGAACATAAATGTTGGTAGTTTTATTTAGACAACCAAAGATGATAAATATTTCTTGTAGGGGCATGCATCACTACCAAAATTTGTGAAATCTTTATAGCATCATTATGGTTGAATGTTACATATCAGTGAAAAATTAAACATTGAAAATGATGTTGATTACATCTAGGGTTCATAGAATTTGTGGGGGAAGCCATTTTAATGGCTAATTTTATTATTAAAGAGTACCCCACAAAATGATACAAAAACCTACCATATGAAATATGGAAAAGAAAGAAATCTATCTTGAAATATTTGAAAGTGTGGGGGTGCTTGGCAAAGGTTGAGATTCCTAAACCTAAAAGGTTGACAATCAAACCTAAGACAGTAGACTGTGTATTTATTGGCTATGCACTTAATAGTAGTGCATATCGTTTTCTGATTTATAAGTTTGATGTATCAAATATCCACGTGAATGCGGTTATTGAGTCAAGGAACGCTACGTTCTTTGAAAAATTTATTTCCGTATAATATAAATAATGATAATAACAACACGGTGATATCTGAGGATATTGTGACTAATGATAATCTTGGAGAAGAGGAACCTAGATGTAGAACTAGGCAAAGGACTTTAACATCCTTTCGCCCTGATTTTCTGACTTATCTGTTGGAAAATGAGCCTTAAACACTTGGAGAGGCTATGAGTTTTCCTAAAGCACCTTTCTAGGAAGAGGCTATCAATAGTGATGTTGACTCCATTATGTCAAACCATACTTGGGAATTGGTTGACCTTACTACTGGTAATAAACCTTTAGGAACTAAGTGAGTCTTCAAAAAGAAGATGAAAGCAAATGGCACTATCGATAAGTACAAAGTTACGCTGGTAGTAAAAGGCTACAGACAACATGAAGGCCTAGACTACTTTGATACATATTCACCTGTTACAAGAATTACATGCATTCAAATGTTAATTGCATTAGCAGCATTGAATAGGTTGGTGTTATCACAAGCACACTATATTGCTAAAATTCTTGAGAAATTCAATAGTTTAAACATAGCTCCTGTGTCGAACCCTATAGATTCTAGTCTTCGACTGTTGAGAAATACTGGCGAAGCTGGAAAACAAAAAAGGAGTATGCTCTAGTGCTAAGCAGTCTCATGTATGTTATGAACTGCACTAGACCTGATATTGCTTACGCAATAAGCATGTTGAGTTGCTTTACAAGTAATCCAAATGAGCTTCATTGGAGAGTTATGATAAGGGTTTTGGGTTACTTAAAGCAAACTCAAAACTTTGCTTTGCATTATGAGAAGTACCCTGCAGTATTAGGAGGGTATTATGATGAAAATTGGATAACCAGCTTTAATGACATAATATCCATAAGTGGATATGTATTTACCCTTGGTGGTGGTGTTATGTCTTGGAAGTCATCCAAACAGACTTACATTGCAAGATCAACCATGGAAGAATTTATTGCTTTAGTTAAAGCTAGTGAAGAAGTTGAGTGGCTTCATAATTTTCTTGAGGACATTCCCAGTTGGCCAAAGCTGGTACCAATAGTGTGTATATACTGTGGTAGTCAAGCAGCTATTGGTAGGGCCAAGAATGTCATGTACAATGGCAAGTATTGACATATACATCGTAGACATGATACCGTTAGAAAACTACTCTCGAATAGAATCATCTCAATTGATTATGTGAAATCAAAAGAGAATATAGCGGATCCATTGACTAAAGTGATTCTTAGAGAGTTAGTTAGAAATTTGTCCAAAGGAATGGGTTTAAGGCCGATTCATTGTTGATTGTCGCGGTAACTCTACCTAGAAGAGTAGAGATCCCACAAACTAGGTTCAAAGAGACAACTAAGTGATGATCGACTGTTAACACTGTGGAGTTTTAAACTCATACTCATTCCTAAACAAGACAGTGCTTATATATAAGGATAAGCTTTTAATGGTTTCTTAATCTGTTGTGTTCAGATGATGTATGTTGATTTACATCACAAGGAATCATCTATGTGAGTGTGAAGTGTGGGCCGCTTCTATGAGAATTTAAAACGGCCGATTCTCTAGAACACTCGCAGAACTAGGCGGTGTCCAGGGCCAAAATGGACACAACATGAGAACCAACGATGCTAGAGGAACAACTGTGTGACTCCTATTGTCTTGGTATACACTAAAAGGTCGACAGTTCAAGGCAGCACGTCCACTGATTGACTAGTATATCCGATAGGTTTTTATTAGAGAAGGTTCAAAGGCAACCCCTATCTTTCTCGATGCAGTTGTTTCTCGTAGAGGAATCGCACTTTGCATACATGATCATTTGCATTTGATCATGATGGACTAACTTCTTATCCATGAGGGGGATTATTGGAATTTATGACTAAATCCTATGGGTTATGAATAAGAAGTCCTATTGGTTCGCCACCACCGGTCGCGTCAGTTTGCCACCGTCGTGTCGGTTCACCAACAAGAGACAAGTCCATCTAATCGTGCTTTTTCAAAGTCTATAAATAGGACGCCCTTGGCACAGAATAAAAACAACATTTTTTCTGCGTACACCTTTTTTGTATACTGCATATACATTATGTACGTTCCGAAAGCAGACTCGTTGGATTCGCTTGGGTTTCAAATAGACAGAGCCATCTTTCTAGAGACGAATAATCTGCTCTATCCTAGGAGACAATTGCTCAGAAACCTTTGACATCCGTATTGAGGGAGCAAAATTGTTTAAGGACACAACGAAAGTTGGGCCCGAATTTCTTCAAAGTTCATTATCATATTTCGGCAGTCTTGAGAGTTTTTAATGTTTTTCCTTCTTGTGTAGAAGTATTATATGTTTACAGATTATGTATATTGATTACACAGATTCTTTCCTTTATGAAAATTCCAATTTAAATGATTTTTTACCACAATATTTTTAGTGAACACGAAACTCATGGTAGCTACTAGGAGAATCCGATGACTGACCTTAGCTGTTTTCTGCAAGTTCCAGCGTCTCCCTCTCTCAGCGTTTAGTGATCTCTGATTACAGCTCCCTTGCGTCTCACTCTCGGTCTCTCCCTCTCCTTGATCACTCTCCTTCTCTCACGGGCTTCTCTTTTCCTCTGTTTTTGGAACGAAAAACAGAGAACTCCAGCAGCCCTCTCTCTCTCAAGTTTTACAAGGTTTTCTCTCTAGAACTAGCGATAGGAGCTGAATGGAGGCGTAAAACTGAGATGGATGATCATTTAAATAAAGCCTCTACGTCCAGATAATGCTCAAAGGTCCAAACGCATGATCCTCCAGATAAAGAGCACAGGGCTCGAGACAGTATGGTTCATCTGAAATTTCTGTGTTTCTTTGCCCATACGCGATTTGCTTTCTGCTTTCCCGTTAAAGCCGCTGAAACCTGATTTTAATTGATCTCCTTGCTGCTTAATACGTGAACTGTTTTCTTTTGGTTTTAACGTCTTGTTCACTATTGGATAATGGCTGGAAATAATCTTCTTTTTTTTTTTGATATAAAAAAAGTTTTGGATAGTTTCGACACCAATCCCCTACCAAGGTTAAGACACGGCCCCGGGCTCTATGAGCACTTACTGGGGACTTACGAGATTGCCTACCAAAGGAGTCTCAGCGACGGCAGAGGGGATCGAACCCACGACCCAAAGGCCTAATCCTAGATCTCTTACCATCTGTCTGTACCAACTCTTATGTAACTCAAGACGTGGTCTGCTTCTAGCCGAATGGATATTGGATAAGGTATATGTTGGGTTTTAGATGGAGATAATATATGGGCTACGTGTTGGGTCAGAGGGAGTGGATCATAACAATATGGGCTATGCTTGTATTGCAAACGGGGCTTCTGTGACATGATGGGTTAAGGAATAATGGATATAGGAGGTGGCCTTGTTAGGTAAAGCATATGATATGATGTCCATATATGCATTTGTTGTTCTGCGTTTTTTTTTAATTTTATTTTTAGCAATGGAATCTTTTATCCATTTCATTGAAAATAAATCCCTAAATTTTCCAAAATTTTATTTTCAAGGAAAATAAATTCCTTGCTAAATCTTTCTCTCAAATAAATTCAAGAAATAATAGGCCTTAGCTTCCAGTAATTATTTTAGGTTATGAGTTATCTCTTTTAAATATTCTTTAACTTTATTCTTTCTCTTATTTAATTTATTTTGACCATAAAATATTATTTTCAAAATATTCTGGCTAATAATTTTCCCCCAACTAAATTACCTTTAATTTATAGAAAATATATCTTAAATTCCAAATTCTTAATCTTTAAAATTCTTTAAGTCCAAGCTTCATAATTAATTTCCATAATTAATTATTAATTCCCAACATAAAAAATTTGGGATGTTACATTAAGTGGTGCACTTAATTCATGCAATAATTTCTCATAAATAAGCCACCACCAAATTTCTTTCCCTAAATAATAAGTAACAAGTCTTTTAAACATGCAAGGTGACTCTGATATAACTTTTGGCTCCAACTAGAATCAATACTCTCTTTGTTTTCAGATTTTTTTTTTTAAAAAAAATACTCTATTTCTTTTTATAGAATATCTTCAAAAGATTTTAGTATTTTTGTTCATAAGAAATTAAGAAGTTTCTTAAAACCTAAGTAGTAATTAATATATTTTTTTTCAAAAATACTCTTCAGTGGGTGTTTTGGATTAATTAAAAGATAACGGTATTTAATACTCTTCCTATCCTTAATATAAAACATATTTAAGAAGTTAATTTTGATTATAAATATAAGACATAGTTTTCGTATTTGTCAATATTTTCATAACTTACTCTTATTGACATTTCTTCAACAATAGTCAACTAGAAGAGGGAAGAATGAAATTGAGGAAGGTGAACAAAATATTTTAAAAAATATAAATCATGTTAACTAACTTAATCAAATTTTTTACTTTAATTGAGTAGATAAATATATTTAATATTAAAAAACCAAATGAGTAAAGCGCATTGGTGAAAAGTATGAAATGATGTTGAAAGCATCAGTTTTTTCCCCTTTTTGATACCCAAAGCATCAGTTATTTTTTAAATTTGAATAAAATAGATAAATTTGTTAAATAAAGGAAAAAAATTAAATATAAATGGACAAGACGTCTTAATTATTAAGGGATGAGATATTTTTACTACCATTTTTTTTGTTACTACCAATGTTATTACTATTTTTTCACCATTAGATCAGAATCTTATCTATCTTTATCATTTCTCTCTCCTATTAGAAATGATAAAGATAGATAAGATTCTAATCTAACGGCAAAAAAATTGTAATAGCATTGATAGTAATAAAAAATGATAGTAAGAATATCTTATCTTAATTATTAACGCCGAGGGATTTTTCTTCGTTTTTCTTAAAGAAGATGACGCCTGTTTTTGAGTTGTCACAGTCTTCTATTATCACCTTGTCTTGGGCGGATTTGGCTATGGCTCCTTTGCAAAAGACCAAGTACAAATGACTCCTTTTTTTTTTGGCAAAGCACTTTTTTCATTTTTCTTTTTTTGGTAAAAGTACACATTTACATTGGTTCTTTGCAAAGGAGCCTCCTTTGCAAAGGACCATAGCCAAATCCGTCTTAGGCTTCACAGTCTAGCTGCTAATTGTACTCCCCATTCTCTATTGTATTACTTAGATAGGGATTGAGTTAGGACTTAAATATAAAATCACAATCAATTTTTATTTTTTATATTTATTATTTTTAATTATTCTAATTTATTTCACTTCTAAATTAATATATAATCTAACGTTGTGATGGGAATTCTAACAAGATCAAATCATATTTGTTATGATTACCTAATTTATCTCGTTTCTTTAATTTATCCAAATCAGTTTAGTAGTATTATACTCAAGTAAAAATTAACTTCTACCGGAATAAAAAGAGATAAGCTATAGTCTAATTTTTTTTTACTAAACATTTAGTTTTCACGTCCAAAATATATATATATATATATATATATATATATATATATATATATATATATATAATTTAATGAATGACAGATTGGTCAAAAGTTAAAAGTAAAGAAAAAGTATGTTTTAAAGTGGATGAGGGAAAAAAATAGAGGGCCTAGGTCTAACCATTTGTGTTTGGGGGCGGGGGGGGGGGGGAATGTTGTGACAACTTAAGGTATTAGATAATACTAATAGAGTATTTCTAAATCAACAAAGTCATCTCAATCAAAATTAAACCTTCACACACCACATGAATAACAACAGCATATGATCCCAGAAGGCAGCAGCCTATCTGATTTTAGCAAAATGAGGAGCAATGGTTGATGAAAATTCTGTGACACAAAGTTCAAAGCCACATTGATGTCTATCTGCACTTGAGATTCAAAATTAGCCTAAACTCTAAAGAGATTATGGACATTTAGTGTCTTCCTGTTCTCTTTACTGAACTGTGAGTGTGAGTCAGATATTGGCTTGTTGAGTTTCCGATCATTACAATGTGGGATATATTTGTACAATCTGAAGCTCATCATCAGCTTCAAGTGCTTAAGAATATGATATGCCCTTAAAGACTGTCGTTGTTGATGGCATAGGACTGAAGCCCATTTCGAGATTCGGCCAACATCTGGAAATATGCATGAGGTCCCCATCCTACATATACAAGTAAGAAAAGTAAAATTAAGTTACACTTTGACTAATCATTCTTCTGTCTTTTTTTCTCCTATCTGATGATAAGTTACAGCGCGTTATCAATATCTTAAGGAAAGGTAGAACTGAAGGATAAATGTGTCAACTTGTATTGTGTAGTCATCACATTATCATTATCTTATCCCACTAGGTGGAGTTGACTACATGGATCACATTACGTCATTTTACTCTATTAATAACCAAATCTTTGAATTATTTTGTTAACCCTTCCCTAAAAATTCTGTGCTATGGGTCCTTAGAGTGACATCTCATAACAGCAGCAAGGAGCATAGACATGTATTTTCATGTAGGAGTATGTATTTCTTAAGCAGACGTCTTCAGATGCTAATAATTAACACAAAAAACCATATTGCTGATGCAGATAAAAGAAAGAAAACAAGGCAAATAGGAAAAGCAGAGAACAATATTATTAAGTAGAGTCTAAAAAATATGAAAGAACAGTCCACGGTCATACCATCCATGTCATACGGAGGTGGAAAGAATTGTAAGTAACAAAAGGATGCTGCTACTATCCCTGCATAAAAGAAACTCAAATAAGAAGCTTGACAGAAAAAATGAGACGAAAAAACGGGTATGTTTGAATTTGTGATAGCAGACAGCAGGCAAAAAAGAAGTACCCAGAAGACCTCCAGCAAATACATCTTCCCAATGATGCCAATAATCATCAACTCGAGAGACTCCAACCAGAGCCGCCATGAGTATTGGCAAGAAAACAATACAGAGCTTTGCAATGTGACCCCTACGATCAAATGCCCTAACTTTTCCTGATAGATACCAAGCGAGAAAGCCAAGACCAGCAAAAGCCCCTGCACACATTAAGTGAGTCTTTACAAGACTATATCGTTGGATTCTATGAAGCCTGGGATAAATTGAAATCTATCCCCAAGATAGACCAATAAAACCAAAAATTTGAAACTGATTAATCTAAAATTTATGAACATTTTAGACCTTTTGTAGTAGTATGATTATATGTGGACGCTCAGAGTCTTAGTTCACTTTTTTCCTGGAAGCTAACCTTGTCCATGATTTCTTAATATCTTGGAATGCTTTGACTTAAACCATCAATCATTTAAACTAATTAAGCTTGCAACAATTTTCAGTAGGATTGATCAATGTACATACAAGAGGTATGACCACTTGGAAAGCTTTTGTATCCCTCTTTGATAACACTCAGACGTCCAGTACACTGAACAGCTCTTGTTAACGGTTCGAACACCTGATCATATCGCACACCAATTCACCAATGCCGATCTTAGTGAGGGCATTATTAAGTAAAAGCAATATGCATCACAAGGAAATGATGTTAACTAGTTAATCTGACTGGTCTAAAATTTACAGCACAGAGAACCCACCCCTTTGCCGTCAGGAAAACAACGCCAGAAGAAATCTGGACGTGGCCGTCCAACGCCATCTTTGATAGCATCAGTTACAACCGCAGTAATGAGTACAGAATATAGAAGACCTGAACACACATTTGGCAATACGTAATAAGATTATGCTCAAACAAGAGTGTCAAGGGAATGTTTCAAGAAGTTCAAAACGTACCCAACATAGCCTGGTGGAAGTCATAAACATCCTTCCGAATTATGTAGTAAACAAGAATGGCAATAAATGGCACCAGTATAGCTATCAACTGCCCAGAAGACAATGAAAGTCAAGAGTTTATCTTTTGATTTGATCTTGTTGAGCATCAACCTAACATGCAATATCAGCATGATAGAAATTTCTTTTTGATGAAATTGATATCAGGAAGAAAAACTTACTGGAACAGCCCAAAATGGAATTGTATTGTCTTGCAATGGGAATCTCATGTCTGTCGTCATCCACTCTCCAACAAAGCGTTGAAATGGATTTATCACATTCAAAATGACATCAATCACCGCAAGAAGCAGGAGAATCAACCAGTCATGCAAATGTCTTCTTGCCACCTTAGCTCCATGTGATCGGATGGTGTGCACACCCAAATGGATTTCAGGCATTTCTAATTGGGAGGAAAGATAGTAGCAAAAGTCACGTTAGAAACTAAAGAACCAGAAATCAACGGAAATAAAGTGAGAGCAAAGACAGAAGGGAGTACATAATAAAGAAATGTCAGAGACAGAGCTGCGCAGAAAATAACATGCTTTTCAGTTGGTAAATGGAGAATGAGCCCGAATTTACAAACAAATATTCATATTTTTAGTGTTGAAGGAATCAGTGATGCACCTTCAAATTTAATTATGTACCATTATCATCCATATTAAACTCGGTAATTCCACTTACTACCATTATCATCAACATCAAACTCGGTAACCCTTCTATCTTACCCATATTTATTTACCCTCTCTAATATTTTATTTCCATTTTATTAGAGGTCATATTGATGATATTTTTCCTATTTGTAGCTTTTTCCTCCTTTTTTTCTTGGTAAGAGCTTTTTCGTCTCCTACAAGTAAACGTATATTAAGCAGCTTTCCATTGGAGGTAGGAACATAATCCTCGATTTAATCCAGACAACCCCTAACGTGATTGTAATTACGATCACAAAAATTAATATCCTTGTGGACAAAAACAGTTACTCCGCCCTTGTCATATTCCAAAGCTACTTCGGTTTCTGTCTTTTTTCCAAATCTGATTTGTTACCCAACCAAGAGTTCATTCAAGGCTCCTCGAGCCCCAAAGAAATGAACAATAAACTCTCCTACAGACAATTATTTGAAGTTTTGAACATCATATGGTTCTGATGATATATAATAGCAATTATTCTATTCTATTCTTGTCAGTTTAAACTAACTTCTCTCCTATCAATGGAAGAAAGAAACCAATCTCTGAGTCACTATGACAACTTTTTCTTCTTGATTTTGAATGTTACAATTCTGCAGAAAAAGATCACAAGTGAAGCCAAAAAGAATGCTTCCTCAAGTAATTTACAGTTTCAATTACAAGCATAAAGTTGCATAACTGGAAAGAATTTCACTCCAATTTGCAGGAACCGCTAGCGAGAATCATCAGTGAATTATAGATAGCAGAGGATGACAGAAGATTATAAATACTAACTAAAATCTCCAGTCAGTCATGTCAGATGGAATAACTCAACTCGCAGATAAAGAATGAAAAAGGCCAGGATTTCTAATTCAAATTTAAACTGCACTGTAATACTCGTAATTAACAACAGAAGAAAAGAAAAGAGGCGTGATAGGAACTGAAGAAAGAAAACAAACACGCATTACAGTGTAACTTCTGAGAAAAGAAAACCGTAAATCAAACACGTGAAGAAGCAAAGAGAAACACAATGCAGAATTGATACGAGAAAAATTGAGGAAGCAAGGGGTAGTTACCTGCACGAAAATTGTAAGCAAGCGAAGAAGGCAATGGGAATTGAGGAAGAAGAAGAAGGAAGGCGCGTGGGAGGAACGTGGAATGTGAAGGAATGAAGAAGATACTCTAATGGCTGATATTTTGATAAGTGACTCTTTTTGTGTAATGTGCGCTCTGCAATGTTGAGAAAAGCCGGGAAATGAAGGAGACCGGTGGGCCTGATAGCGACAAAAAGAAAACTGAGAAAGAAGATATAGTTAATATAATTTTTTGATTCCTCAATTTTACCTTTATTTTAGTTTTGATCTCTCATGTTTTGAATTATAAATTTTAGTCCCTCAAACTTTATTTTAACATTAGTCTCTATAACTCAATAAAAAATTGGATTATTTTACCTCTAAAAGAACCAAAACCAATAGTTTAAAATTTAAAAAAACTAAAATCAAAATGAAGGTAAATTTGAGGGACCAAAAATGATATTAACCCAAAAAGATATGCCAAGTTTCAAATTTTAAAAGTTTATTATTTTTTATAAATATTTTAAATTTTTTCATTTTCAATTTAGTGTCAATAGGTATACTATTGAAAATCATTTGAATTTGTGAAGTAGATGGAGCATGTCCTAAAAAAGATCACTTGAGTTTTATGACAAGTTTAATGCATTTAATTGTTTTTATTTGTGCATATGAATTAATTAAAAATGTCTTGTGTATAATTAGGACAAGAGGGAGTAATTTTTTACCTAAACTATTCATATTAATTGCACATATGAAGAGAGTCTTCATGGAGAAATAATTTCAAGACATATAATTTAAAAAACATATTTTAAGAAAAAACTAGCATACATCTTTTATAAATAACTAAATTAACAAATCTTTTTAGTCTCCGTAAATTCTTTATCTAGATCGTAAGAATGTAATGTGTGTACATTTATGTAGGTGTGTATACACACACTACATGCTTCTTTTCTTTTTTTCTTGGGGCTAGACATATGAGTTAAGCTTTAACTATTTAATGACAATGAAACCTATGGTGCCCCAAAAATGAGTTCCAACTAATGAAGAATGAGTTCCAATTAATAAAGAAATATTGAGAATTTGAGCATCAAATAAATTAGTTTTCACTCTACCAAAGTTCAAACTTTGTTCCCAACTAAATTATATATATATATATATATATATAATAACAACTATATATCTTAGAGTGGGTGAAACATATATTGTAAATTAAACAAAGGTATCCCATATAATCTATTTATTTTGAATAGATTATCAACTTTAATATCTATCTCATTGAGTAAGTTCAACGAGTCGGGACTCTCAACTCACCAAAAAATTTACAACAGTTTCTTTGTTTTTTTTTTCAAGAAAATAAAGGACTAATTAATTAATTTTAATGATCAGATTCATGTAAAATTCAATCAATTAGTCCAAACAATTATATCCAGATACTTTAAAACTTAAGCACTCAAGGACCAAAATGCTCCTTCAAAACTTCAACAGCCTCATAAAATAATTACTTATTGCTCAGTCAATAGAAATCCCACCAAAACGATTTAAAAAGGGCATTGGAGTTCTGTAAACTTTATGAAGAAGAGCATTTGAATTAAATAAGTTCTTTTAAAAATATATTTTTTATACTATCATCCGAGATCTGATTTGAGGTTTGTGGCTGTCTCTACCCCTTTCAACACAAGTAATTACTCCATGACTTGAATTTGAGACCTTAAAGGATCTTGTATGGTTTTCCACCGTTAAACCACATTTATACTATTAACATGATAAAGAGACCACTAATTATGTAGATTAGCCTTGCTAGTGGGTTATATGTAATTTAATCAAGCATAATAAAATTTGAAATTCAAACCAACCATTGTAATCAATATATAAAAATAAATGTCATTTTTTCCACAGGGTACTATTTTAAAAAAGTAAGTGTTTCTTCCGTGTTTAAATTTAATTTTAAAATGCCCAAACACACATATGCACAAAAGAGTTTTCTAATCTTAGCATGAATAGCTAAATGATGTGATAGCATGGAAATGATAAATCACACTAACAATGATTAATTTTCCGTGGAAATTGGATGACATAGAACAGAACAAATATATTAATTTATTTCTTGGGCTTGTTTTACGAAATAACCTTTTTTTTTCCTCACTTTTTAATGGAAGAAAAGATATATGAACCAATAAATGAAATCTGAGGATTTCCTCAAAATCACTTAATTCTTTGGAAATCATTAAAGATTTTTTTTTTTAATTAAGTTTTTTCTGGATGACTTAAGTATCCACACTAAAATTAATTGTCATCTTAGTTGTTGTTGTTCTCATTTGATAATTAAAAGGTGTTACTTGTTAAATTGTTATTATTATATTTAGTATGAAATTTCGCCAAAATTAGTTGTTCATGGCTTAGTTATTATTATTTGATAAGTTAGAATTGTTATATGTTATATTGTGTTGTTTGATTTTTTCACATTAGGGACATTGAGATAATTTCATTTTAAAAAAAAAAATCTTACGGAAATTCTTTTGAACTTCACGCTAATAATTAGACCACTTCAAGATAATAATCTAAGATTCACATATTTAAGAGGGAATTTCTATCCCTCTTCCTTTTTGCAACAACCAGTGGCGAAGACCACATATGAGTATATGAACTTCTAAAATTTGTTAGTATATATATGTTTTTATTATATAATATTTCAACCAATAATTTGATCTCAGTTAATCTATTATCTCTTCTCTGTAAGAATAATGTTTTGTTCATTTATCTTTGGACTGTGAGAGGACAATAAAATTCTTGAACTAAAAATGTTAATACTATTTTATATCTTATTTTAATTTATAATTGTCGGCTATTATTTATTTTTATTCTTAATATTATATGATACTATTTATTAAATTGTTCAATATGTTTATATCTTGACCGGACTACAAATATTTTTTAGTTCGGCCACTCGCAATAACTTGTTAATCTTAACTAAAGGTTAGTTAAGAGTTGCTTATGATTGATTCTTATTAAGTTCATGTGCAGCTGGTGAAACCCTCCTTTTCTAGATTCCTCAACTTATCTCAATTGGCTTAAAATATTTAATGATATATATGTGTGTGTTAATAACTTGAGGATCTATTCAATAACATTTTCAGAATAATTTTTTGTGTGACCCTTTTAATACTAGTAAAAGCGAATGTTGATTCCATCAATCCTTGCCTTGCCCTTTGGTTTATACTCAAAGTCTACCAACAAATCATTGGCAAAAGAATTCAGGTTCTTTGTATAATATTTTTATATTTTTAAATAAATTACTACGTCACTGTCTGATTTCTAGATTCGATTTTTTTTTGTTCACTAACGTTTCTAGATTCGATTTTCAATCAGCATGAGAATAATTTTTATTTTTATTTTAAGAAAAAAAGTGTCCTAGGGAAGGGGGAACGCGTTTATAACCGGCTACTGTGGACTAAAACAAAAGGCTCTATAAGCCTATATTCTCATTTTCACTCATCGAATATCTAGATTCTCTTCACTTTTATTTGTCTTATTTATATGATATTTACCTTTAAATTTTCAAATTTGTTTACAAGAAAAATATCATGACCATATTTAGAATTTCTTAAAAAAATGGATAAGTATCAATTTTGTCACGGAAGTTTTCCTCAAAGAGCGTTGGTAAAACGGAAGTTTTTTTAATCTCATTTTTGCTATGAAAGTTTGAAAAATGTTGCAAAAATGCCCTTCCATCATGGAATTGCCACGTTGACCATTAAAATGACACATGGCGTGCCATGCAAGAAGAGAAATTTGATACATTGGTTGTCGTCTCCCAAGCTGTGGTTGGTTAGATCATTACATGAAGGGAAAAAAAGCTTCGTTTAAAGTTGAGTTGAAAATTCGATCTATGAAACCATGGGTGAGTCCACTGCAAGTTCCATGCATGGGAGCCAACAGAGGGTGGCACGGTTAAGACGAGGAGGTCCAAAGCTGCAATACGAGGGACAGGCGAGGATCTGTTACTGTGGAATCGTGGCTCCTTTGTGTACGTCATGGACTGAGCAAAGCCCAGGGCGAAGATTCTTTGGCTATCGAAACTATCAACAAGTACGTTAGTGTTTATTTAGTTGATGGATGTTTGTTAAATTTCAAGATAATGGTGATGGCTGATAATGGTGTTAATGGCTAATGATGTTGTAGGGCATTGGGTGTGGTTTCTTCCAATGGCATGATGGTGAAATGGGTGAGAGACTATCTCAAGTGATTAACGAGCTTCTTGGCCATGTGGATAGACTTTACGATGCCAGTGTGATACAGAGGAGAGGAATTGATAATAAAGTGGATGTAAATGTAGAAGAAAAAATTTCTGACATCTATTTAGGTATGGAGAAGCTTGATGGTAGATTGAAGAAGGTTGAACGTGGATTGGGACTTGCAATTTGTGGCTTGGTATTTCCTTGGGTGTTGATTGTTGTTTACAATTTGTGTTAAATTATTTGTAATGAACTCTAGTTTACAATAAAACTCTGTTCACAATAGACCTTATAACCTTATCTAAATAGAACATAAGGACTCTAGTTTGTAATGAAGAACTCAAGTTCTAAACTAGAGTTTTTGTTCCATGAACTAGAGTTCTAATTATGAATTTCTGAACCGCTACTACATGAACTAAGAAAAAACAGAGGAAATAGAATAGAACATAAGAACTCTAGTTTGTATTGAAGAGCTTGAGTTCTAAACTAGAGTTCTTGTTCCATGAACTGTTCTAATTATGAATTTCTGAGAAAATACAAGAGCATCATACGAACTATAGTTGGTAGGACAAGAACTCAAGTTCTTGTCCCACGAACTGCAATTCTAATTATGAATTGGTGAGGAAATAAAAGAACAACATACGAACTACAGTTGGTGGGACAAGAACTCAAGTTCTAAACTAAAGTTCTTGTCCCACGAACTGCAGTTCTAATTATGTGTGGAATTTCTCTTCTTGTGTGGCGCGCCATGTGTCATTTTAATGGTCAACGTGGCAATTCCGTGACACCAGGGTATTTTTGCCATGTTTTTCATAATTCTATGGTGAAAATGAGACCCAAAAAAAAAACTTCCGTCTTACCAGCGCTCTCTGAGGAAAACTTCTATGGCAAAATAGGTACTCATCCCAAAAAGAAAAAATTAAGAAAATGATTTAATTTTAGAGATTATACTATTACTTCACACTAATTATCTCTTTGATGCAAATGTAGAAACATATATATTCACGGGAGCACGGGTAATATAGATTTAACATAAATTACATGGATCATAATCATCATAATTTTTTTAAAATGGGTGCAATTATAATCTGTGACCTCACTCGTAAAGAGGGCTTTGTGCCCAGATCTAAGGATCTTTAACAAGTTGTCATAAAACTTGTAATAACAAATCAGAGGAAAAAGTGATACCTGGTGATAATTCATAATTTGTTAGAGTGGAATTCTTGAATAATTCGCCCTTAAAAAAGGAGAGGAAATTTAAAATAAATAAAAAACAGATATTCCTCTTGGCGTTTATTTTTCGGAGTTGTCATATGGAAACTTTGGTATTGGAGGAATTATCGTGTATTTGTCTGTAATTTCGTTAAACCCAATAACCTGGGCCTAATTATTTCATTGAGTGGGATCAGGTATGTTTCGCTTGCTGCTGTGACAGATATTTCATATCAGCATCATGATGGTCCGAAAGAAGGCTGGGAAAAGCCACCTTATGGTTGGCTTAAATAGAAAGTGGATGGGGCAAGAACCTTACTTCATTCTCAGGCTGGATGTGGCGGTGTGGTTAGTGACTCCTTGGGCAACTGGATTGTAGGTTTTACTAGACAAATTGATGACTGTCAGGCTCATTCCGCTGAAGAATGGGTAGTGGTTGAAGGATTGCAGCTGGTTTAGGACTTGGTTTTAGGAAAGTTATTTTAGAATCTGATGCTAATAGTGTCATTAATTTGATTCTTGATCAGGCGTGCATCTCTTGTAGCAATCCGATTTTAAAGGATAGAGATCTTTTGACTTTGGATTGACAGGTGGATATAAGAGTTATTCCAACAGATTTCAACAATGTCGCGGATGCTTTAACTAAAATAGGCATTTCCTCTTCTGCTATTTTGGATGAGTGTCCTTCCAACCTTAGGAATTGGGGTGGTTGTGAGTGTTTAGAATTAAATTCCCCCTTTGTGTAATTTTCCTTTTGTAATGAAGGCTTCTAGCCATACTTTTTTAGCAAAAAAAAAAAAAGATATTCCTTTGATCCTCAATTTAAGAAAAACTTATTCTATGTTATTTGATGCTACATGAAGCTCTGTTTCAACTCTTGATACCGCCATGAGAAGCTACGAAAAAGAATTCTAGCCGCAAGAAAAAAAGTCATAAGATTGATGTTTTACAAAACTATTTTTCAAAGGAAAAACCTGAGGGTCTAGGTAGCCTGGTTCAGAGAAAAAAATTTGGCCCAAAACAATATTGAGCAGAGTAGACCAAACTGGTCTTCTCGGGTGGGACCATACTCTAGACCAATGCCTTAGATCCCTTAGTATGGTCTTATCTGGCTTGAATATTGTTTTTATTTTTTTTTAATTCACACACTACACAATATACACACAAACACAATCACATGACACGCTACACACACACACTAACACACGGCTCTCATCTCTTAGCATCAAACCTCAGAAGACTCTCTCTATCTGCCACAAACTCACAAGGCTCTCGTCTCTCGACACGGCGACACCGAATGGAGTCAAGGAGCCCTGGCTTTCGGCCAAGCTCTTGAAGATTATTATGAATTTTTTATTGAGTTTTAATGTTTTGTGATGTGTTTTATATGATTATATGTATTGTTATGGTCTTATTAGGTTCAAATATTGCTTATCAAAGAAGGAACCAAAAAACAAACAGGTCTTGAATTGGTCCAGGTAATCCACTGGATCAGTCTGATCCAGTCTAAGCTCGGGTTGGTGTTGGATCAGACCAAACGTAAGGCAGTCTTGTACAGCCTGAGGCACTTTCCAAACCAGATCTCAAGTTGGGGCCAAACTCAATTGGATGCTATCCATGATCAACCCTAGTATGTAGCACAATATTAATGTATTTAACACCCTTGATGTATTGTCCTAGAGATAAAGTTATAGGGCCCAGGATCAGCGCTTTGGGCTTACGCACAAGATGCTCAGTTAAAGCAGGCCCAAGCAAGGTAGGTCCACACACTCAGCCCACAACCACGTTTTACTCACTCATCTCTTCAACCTCTGCTTTGTATTTAATCAATATTTACAATAAAGCTACTGTTTATTTCCAATTACTTATTTTTTATCTCTTAATCTTTACGTTGTCGATACCCTTTCCAAGAAAATTCCCTTCAAACGAATTATTGCATGAACAAAAGTAGTTCCTTTTTTTTTTATCAAAAAAAAAAAAAGTAGCTCCTTTTTATAGGGGTGAGGTGGAGTGTTTGACTTAAAGAAAAATAGGCCAACCCAAAATAATTCAGAGTTAACCCTTCGAATTAGGTGGGATTTAGATCTTCCCAAAAAAAAAATATATATATATATATATATATATATATATATATATATATATATATATATATATATATATATTGTGCTTGTTGGGCTCTTCACACTTTACACTTGATGTTTTTTTAAAGGTTACATGTAGTGTCTTTAGAAATAATTTAAATATATTCACACAACATATGAGATTTGCAATTATGATATCTACGATTTTGTATATAAATAAAGAGAGAGTTAGAACTGCTTCATAATGAGAAGGCAATGCTCTCACATCTCAAAGCTTTTGTGTATCACTGTTAGGTGTCTGTTTGTTTGTTTATCAATTTCGCCCAAAGAGACTAAAGAAAGAAGCAATACCACCCTAGCCGTTAAAAATATTTACAGTCAATTTTATTTATTTATTTTTAGCTATCGACATTAGTTTTTCAGTGATTGTGATAAATTTGATCATTTTTTAAATATTTTTAAAGTGAAATTGATCCTAAAAAAATCCAAATACTCAGGCTTCTACACGGAAACTTTAGAGACAAATGAACTTAACCAGTAACTTTTATAGAGATTAAAAAAATAGTTATTTAAAAAAATGTGTATTGATTTTTAAAAACAAAAAAAAAAAAACTTATTTTAATAATTTGTATTGAAATTTTTTTGGAAAAAAACCTATGTGCCAATATTAAGAAGAGTTTAAGTGAAAATACTGTAAGCACTCTCACCAAAAAAAAAAAAATTGTCAATGAGTGTTGAAACTACTATTAGGGCAGCTAACTGGTGACTATTGTAAATTTTTATTTGGTATACGTATATATAATCCATGTATTATCAAGTTTAAAAAAGAGGTAATTCTGCTAGTTTTTTTTTTTTTTGGATATCAGCATATTTTGTTATTTACAAGGCTTAAATTCTAGGGAAAATACCTAATAAAGAATTTTATAAATCCTAAAAATTAAAAAGATATTTCAAATATTAATAATCCCAAAAGATATAATATGCTCAATTCGTCTTTTTTAAAATTGAAAGAAAATGGAAAAATTGCCCCCCCAACACACACCACCCCCACTGGCTATCGTTGTCAGAGCTCCAAGGCGGCCGCCAAAGCTCTAGTCGAAATATTCCATTATATTTACCGTTGGGAATTAATATTCCTAAAGTGGTGGGGAAGGGTTCGAACCCCACCACTTGATTTACCCCAAAAGCTTGATGGCCATTGAGTCACCATTGGCTTTTTATAAGTTTTGTTAAAGAATCTATGACATTTAATTAAATTTCAATAATTTTCATTTACAAAGTTAAAACTTCACATCATTAGATCATTCATAAATTTTGTTAAATAATTTATGACATTTCATTAGGTTCCAACAACTTATAAATTTTTTATAGGAAAACGAAAAATTGTTAAAACTTAATGAAATGTCGTAAATTCCATAGTAAAACTTGTAAATGAATTGATAGTTCCAAAAAAAAATTCTGAAAAATGACACTTGTTAAAACCTAATAAAATATCATGAATTCCTAATAAAACTTGTGAATGACTTGGTAATTTGAATTTTTTTAACAAAATAAAAGTTGTTAAAACCTAATAAAATGTTGTAAAATCTTTTAAAAAATACTTTTGAATAATCTTATCGTGTGAATTTCTTACTTGGTAAACGAAATTTGTTAAAACCTAATAAAATATCATGAATTCCTTAACAAAATGTATAAAATGACTTAAATTGAAGATCAAAAGTTAATATATAGATACACGCATACATACATACATGTTTGCATATATATAGTGAAGGTCATTGGTAGCCTAATGGCCACCAAACTCTTGGACAAGCTAAGTAGTGAGGGTTCTACCGGAATATTAATTTCCGGAAAAATATTCCACCGGAGCTTCGACAGCCAATTGGAACTAGAGCTTTGATTGCCGGCAAGGGGTGGTTGCCGACCATTGGAGCTCTGACAACAACGGCATGCAGGGATAAATTTTTTAAAAAAACATATATAGAGAGAGAGAGGGGGTGGGCAATTTGGTCATTTTATTTTAATTTAAAAAAGACAAATTGAACCCAACATCTCTCAGGATTATAAATATTATTCAAAATACTTTTTGTATTTTTTAAGATTTTTATAGTTCTTTGAGAATTTTCCCAAAATTCTATTTCTTCTTTTACTTCGAGCCAAGAGTTAACGTTTCACTTATAAATATGTGAAATTGTGAATAACAAACAGGGGGCGAAAAAATTAAAATTTAACCTAAAATTAAATAATATCTTGGATTAAGGTGCAAAAATACACATGAATTTTTTCCCATGAGCAAAAATACACATATGCTTTTTTTAAGAGTAAAAATACACATATGGTTATTATTTTGGTGTAAAAGTCACATCCCACTGTTAAATTAGTGTTCACCGTGATGAAAGAAAAAGAGATTAGGTGAACAGTAACTTAACAGAGGTGAACAGTGAATTAACGGTAAGATGTGTCTTTTTGCACCAAAATGATAACCACATGTGTATTTTTGCTCCTAAAAAAGTATATGTATATTTATGCTCATAGAGAAAAAGTTCATATATATTTTTGCACCTTAACCCTAATATTTTTATATTCATTAATACGCTGGCACGCTGGTCATTTCAACTGTCAACAACAATAATTTAGGGAAAATTGATTTCAGGGTCCAAGCTGGTAAAATAATTACAAAAAAGGCCCAAGAAACATTCACATGCCAGAAAAGGCTGGCCTTTTCTGGCATGTGAATGTTTCTTGGGCCTTTTTTGTAATTATTTTACCAGCCTTTTCTGGCATGTGAATATTTCTTGGGCCTTTTTTGTAATTATTTTACTAGCTTGGGCCCTGAAATCAATTTTCCCAATAATTTATTAGATGATAATGAGAGTTTAGCTTAAAGAAAACAATGTGTACGGTATTATACATTTATAATGGGAGTCTTATCCTGAATGGATGACGCTGCATAATAAAATATTGAAATGTAATAATTCACCAAAAAAAAATATAGGCTTAAGATACAAAAATACACATGAGCTTTTTCTCTAGGAGCATCCAGCACCACGTACTTTTTTTTTGCAGCAAAAATATACAGGTGGTTACTATTTTGGAGCAAAAGTCATATCCCACCGTTAAGTCATTATTTCTCGTGATGAGAGAAAAAAAATGAAGTGAATAATAATTTAACGGCGGTGAACAGTGATTTAACGGTAAGAGGTGACTTTTGCTTTAAAATAGTAACCACATGTGTATTTTTGCTCCAAAAAAAAACACGTGGTGCTGGACGCTCTTGAAGAAAAAACTCATATGTATTTTTACACCTTAACCCAAAAATATAAATAAAAATGTAATAGTGGAGAGGGATAACATTTTTTATTTATTTTAAAAAAGGGAGGAATCGTTTAAACCAGGAACCTTCCAGGAAAGATCGTAACCAGCATTATTATTACTAACATATACTAATTTATATGGATAACCAAAAGCCTTATTTTCAAGCTTGTGAGATTAAGTGCCCTCCGTTGAACCAACTTAAATTTGAATTATTAGACAATGCTAAAATATTAAAGTATTCTTAAAATTGAAATGAAGATAATATAAATCAAATTTTATTTTTCAAGTTTGATAATCCTTTTTAATGAATAGTAAATAGTATGACTACTAATATACTAAGTAAATATCAGGCCCAACCTTCTTAGTGATATATACAGGGTTGATGAGCATCCATCGTCATAAAAACAATTTGGAGTATATCCAACACTTAAAAAAAAAAAAAGCACACTTAATACCCTAAAAGTATGTTTTATGCTTTGGTGCTTGATGTACTAAAAAATATTTTAAAATAGGGTTAAGGTGCAAAAAGACACATGAACTTTTTCTCCAGGAACGCCCAGTATCACGTGCTTTTTTTGGGAGCAAAAATATACATGTGATTACAATTTTGGAGCAAAAGTCATATCTCATCATTAAGTCACTGTTCACCGCCGTTAAGTTACTGTTTATGTCATCTCTTTCTCTCTCATCATGGTGAACAGTGACTTAAAGGTGAGATATGATTTTTACTCCAAAATAGTAACCATATGTGTATTTTTGCTTCCAAGAAAAGCACGTGGTGCTGGGTGCTCCTGGAGAAAAAGCTCATATGTATCTTTACACCTTAACCCTTTAAAGTATTAGATAAAGATACACCTGAATATTAATATTTTAAGATATTAGATACATCTAAAATATTACTCCCTTCGGTCCTAATTATAAGACATAGTTGACTTTTTTGGAGAAATTAAGGAAGCTAATTAAATCACTTTAGAGTAATTTTATTTTTATTTTTTTTTCTTCAAATATATAAATTTGACTAATAAAATAATATATAATCTAAAAATACACAACACATAAAATGATTAAGTAACTTATTTAGCTTCCTTAATCCCTCCAAAAAAAGTTAACTTTATCTTATAATTAGAACCAGGAACCAGGTTAGCATATGAGGTTGAATATAGATAGAAAAATGTTTCATGCGATTGAATGTACTTTAACGCATAAATAAATCACACCATTTGGTGTGTTGTAAATAATATAATTATTATACATCCCTTTATGGGTGCTTATTGAATTGAAATATCCATTAAAGATTATAATATAATTTTTTAAACAAATAAAAAAAATATTTTATGTTTTTATTTTTGCCGACTATTTTTTATGCTTTAATATAGGACATGGACCATAGGCATGTCATAATTATTATAGTAATTATTATAGTAAGATTCTAGACGGGAAGCCCAAGTAAATGTGTAGTATAGGATTAGATTAGGGAGAATATAGGGTAGAGACTAGAGTAGAGACACAACGAATTGATGAACTAGGCACCATAGGCCCACCATTTAGTGGGCACCACCCATCAGGCATGCTAATAGCGACGTCACAACTTGGGGGGTTGTGGGGCCCAATTCTCCTATTTTGATCACTTTGCTTGGAGGAAGCAAAATTGTTCAGGAAATTTCAGAAAAATATTTTTTTAAAAGGGTAAATTTATCAAATATCACATCAGAATTGAAATAAAAATTTAATATTTTTAATTTTAATTAGATGACTAAATTGTCTTCAGCTTATTGTGAAATATAAAAAGAAATTCATTAATGTAAAATATGATATTATTAATATAAATCTAGATGTTGTCATTGACTTTGATTTCAAAATTATCTATAGACATGTGTTAGCATTTTGAACATGTAGTTGTGAAACGTAAAAAATGAAATTATTGATATAGAATCTAATGTTATCGACTCATAAAACTTATGTCAATTCAAGGTAAGATGGTTATTTAGTGAGAATTACAATTCTCAAATTCATATTTCAATTGTTATATGAGATTTGATAAATAGATATTACTAATTTGTATTTTTTTATTTTAAATTATATTTTTTAAAAAGATTTTTCCTAGTTTTAAAGGGGAATATTTGATTTCTGATAGACTTGTAAGCCCACTTTTTGATTAAGAATCTAGTCATCTAGATTCCCTTAAGTTTCTTAACCCACCCACCCTTCAATTCCCTCACGATACATCATTTCACACTTGACTTCTTCTCTCCCTTCCTGATGCTTCTTCTATTTCTTATCAGTGTGCCTTTTGAAGATTCCTTTCCTACCAAAATTTTATTAATTATTTTGAAATTTATATCTAATATTAAATTTAATATTATTAAAATAGATAGAGACACTATCATTTTAAGGCTTACCTATTTTTTAATAAGGTCCCGTAGTTTATTTTGTTTGAATTGGACCATTGTTGTTTGATTAGTGATATGCACTCATCCTCAAGTGTAAAATCTATTAATGTAATTTATTTAAATTTTATGGACTTCATAAAATTCCTTTTGTTTCATTCAATACTATTTTAAAACCCATATATTTTTATATATGAAATTTTGTAAAGTTTATAAATTAAAATTATCAAACCAAACCACAATACTTCTAGTAGAGGGGTTTGTTTGCTCAAGCACGATGTCTCAAGTTTAATTTTACGTGAACGCTAAAAAAATACATTAACAAGAACAATCTCAATTTTGTCCAACAATATAATGTTTAAATTTGATCAAATCGTGATAATCATGAAAATAAAATTATTGAATTCCAACAAACACCTGATTTGTATTTTGAATTTGTATTACTTATGATTTAAACCCATTATAACGACACGTCCACGGTTCCAACTTGGTTTATTTTCAATTATTATTCTCACAACATCAGGATCAATTATATACAGTTAAAATAAAATGACGTACAATCTTTTTAATACGTATACTTGTTGGATGTATCCACAATAAACCAGATCGATCGATAATTATTTCTGTATTAAGGCTTTTGTCTTTAAACTAAGATCCAAAAAGTGTAGTGATCAATAAATAAGGGGGAAAAAGTGTAGTGATCACTGAAAATTTATGGGGAATTAAAAATGACGTTTGATTTATTTTTTAGGAGAAAATATTATAAAGTCTCAAAAAAAAAAAAAAAGGAAAACAACACAAAATTCCATAACAAGTAACTAATGAAAATGTTGTCATTTTCTGCATTGAAATTTACTTTAATGAGACTTTTTGATGATGATTATATATATATTTTTCATTATTTTCTAAGAGGACAAAAATTTGGATATTTTTAAGGGAAAAAGAGAAAAATAATTTTAAAATTTTAAAATATTAAATCAGGTTTGTTATTAAGAATTAATAAGAAAAAAATAAAATTTTATAAACAACTCATAACTTATTCATCTAAAATTTTGTAAATTGAAAGTTTCATTTCTATCTATTTTGTATTTTTAATTGTATTTTCAACAAAAGCAATTCAATGCTTCCATGTGAAAGGGACGGGATGACGAGGACCTTTTGACAATTGTGCATGCATGAAGCCATGAGTGGTTCCTTTCATATCACACCACACTCTTCTTCACTTAGTCTAAAATATAAGCTATAATTAATTTTTTAGAAATATTCAAAAGGTTAATTAAATCATTTTAAAGTTTTTATTTTTTCTCCAAAATAATTAGTTTAACTAATAATTAATATATAATTTAAAGACAAACAACATACGATATGACTAAATGATTTGTTTAACTTCATTAATCTCTCTAAAAAAAATTAACTCTATATTATATTTTGGACCAGATGGAATATTATATTATCACATACTATATACAAGTAACATAATTTTTTATTCATCAAGTTGAAATCTTAATTAAAAGAAATTAATTTAATCTCTACTTCAATTAATATTTATCATCGGCTTGAAAAGGATGCCTTCTATTATACTCTAACAAGTATATTTTTTCCCTAAAGATGAAATAAGGAATATATTCCTTTTATATTGTCAAGTATATTATCAGGTCCCTTTTTTTAAGCTAATATATATATATATATATATATCTCATAAAGTATTTTTCTTACAAAAAATCTAGAGAGGATGCACAAAAAATTACATTAAACATTCAAAATTTATGACAAATATAGCTTTTGGCAGCATGAGGAATGCTAAAAAATTGCATCAGTGCTTAAATCTGGCATTACTTGTAACTGAAAGGCATTTTAGTAATTGAACAGTAAAATTTAATTTCCAATTGATTATGCAAAGTAATTTCATATTTTGCTGGACTTCTTTGCTACAATATTACTTATATGTGAAGCCTTAACGTGATTCACCCATTCAAAAAGTTATTGGGAATGAACACTAAGTCCAGATCCATAGTCCGTATAGATATACTAGAAACACCAATATCTCTTATGCGCTTCAAAATTTATATAAACTTATAAAATAACCAATTTACTTAATAATATTAATTTTAAAAAATAATACTATAAGTCAGAATTTGGGCTGCTCAAGAAAAAATAGATATTAATTTGGACTCTTTTAGGCATGGTTAATAATAATAACCTTTTTATCAATAAGTTATTGGTTGAAATGGCAAACAGTTTCATGTAAAATTGTCAAACTCGTAAGTTTAAGCAAACATGTGATAGTAATGTAAATTTGTGTTGTGAGTTCGAATAGTAAACTTATAAGAGTTTACTTTTATTATTAAATAAGTATTATTAGTGTATAATTAAATAATTAAAATATAAAAATGACAAGTATTTGATTTAAATATATGTTAAATATAAATAATTGAAATTAAATCCATCAATATTCACCATTTATCATATTTAATAAAGAAATTTTTATAAAATTTATATATAAATTAACCGTTAAGCATTATTGAATCAAAAAACTTAACAAGAGTTTAAGAGTAAGTAAATACGGTTTTATAAGTTAAAAAAGTAAAAATGGTAAACTCAATGTATAAATTTTCGAGTTTACTACTGGCATGAGTTTATCAGTGATTCAACTCGCTTTTGTAAGCTAGTAATGAAAAAAATGGTAAAATTAGATAATCAACTTATAGGTTTGACAACAATAGCTTGATTTTATAAGGAGGGCACATGTTTAAATCATGGAAAGTGCAATTGTTAAGAAGGTTTTAACTTTAGCGCTCTCATCCCGTCCCAACAGAGACTAGGCTCAAATCCAACATGATTTAGGAATACTATGAAGGAGGGCACATGTTTATATTTTCATAAATGAAATTTTATAAAATTTATAAATTAAAATTATAGAATCAAACCACAATAGTTATAGTAGTGGGGATTTGTTTGCTCATGTCTCAAGTTTAAGTTTACGTAAATACTAAAAAAAATACATTTACAATAGCTACCTAAATTTAGTCCGATAATGGTCAAATTTGATCAAATCCCGATAGTCATGTCAATAAAATTCCTGAATCCAAACAAACACGTAAACTGTATTTTGAATTTGTATTATTTATGTTTTAACCCCATTATAATGATACGTCAATTGTTCAAACTTGGTTTATTTTTAATTATTATTCTCACGAAATCAGGATCAATTATATTCAGTTTTATTTTTTAACTCGCTCACCTAGCTTTTTTACTAGTCACAGCATACGTGGGACTCTTAAAAAGTGCGTCAGGCTCCATGTTAAACCTTCCTTTTAGGTTTTAACAATAAAAAATAAATAAAGAAAATCCAGCCAAAATGCTCATAGTGGGAGGGCGTAATATGTGTGTTGATTAAAATCGAAAACAATATGTATCTGTACTAATTTTTTTTTTAATTAATTTTTCAGGAAGAGGTAAGTGCTAGGCTCCTCATAATAAGTTTTTCTTTTTCATAAACAAGAATATAAAATTGAATACTTGGTCACTTGTTAAAAAAAATGAAAGTCCCTATTCACACCCACATGAGTTGATTAATTTTTTTTAATTAAAAGAAAACAGGCTTTTATAATTAATTTAATTTTGAAAATAAAATCAAATTTAAAGTTAGATAGTTTATAATAAAAATAATCAATTTAAATTATTCAACCCAACAATTAATCAAACTTATTTTAGTTAAGATGATTTATGTCTTCCCTATAATATACTCATCTCTCGTGTTTACTTAATTTGATTAGATTAAGACATATATTTTCTAAAACACATCAATAATTTTTCTTAATTAATTAATTCCCCCGTTCCCTTTCTTTAGCTCATTAATTATTGTTGAGGGAATATCACTAAATTTAAATTAGAAAAATATTAATAAATATGAAAGTTTTACCTTATATTTAAGATCAATATCAACTCTCTAAATATATCTTATATTAAAGATTAGATATATTATATGATCATGGATGAGCTAAGCTAAGTTTAATACACATGCATACAACCATCGTGGACATTTTCTTTTTTTTAAAAAAAATATAGTGGTTATAGTCTAGTTAAAATAAAATGACGTACAATCTTTTTAATACGTATACTTGTTGGATGTATCCACAATATAATAAACCAGATCGATAATTGTCTCTATATTAAGGTTTTTGTCTTTAAACTAAGATCCAAAAAGAAATTGAAGTTAGTGAAGCATTTTCTGGCGGGGGCTCACCAACGAATACGGCACGGACCTGAATGAATAGATAAGGGGGAAAAAGTGTAGTGATCACTGAAAATTTATGGGGGAATTAAAATGAAGTTTAACTCATTTTTTAAATTTTTTAGGAAAAAAACTATGAAGTCCCAAAAAAAATGTAAACAACAGAAAATTTCATAAAAAGTAAACAGCATGGAGATGTTGTCATTTTCTAAATTCAAATTCACTCTTATTTATTGTGAGACTTTTTGATGATAATTATATAGATTTTCCATGATTTTCTAAGAAGACAAAAATTTGGATATATATATATATATATATATATATATATATATATATATATATATTTTTTTTTTTTTTTTTTTTTTTTTTGGCTATGAGGGATATTTTTAAGGAAAAAAAACATAAAGAGAACTTTGAAATTTTAAAATACCAAATCAATTTTTTTATCAAAAATTAATAAGGGAAAGATAAAATTTAATAAGCATTTCATAACTTATTTTTTAGAAAATATTTAATTTAAACTTTTTTCTATTTATTTCGTATTTTTAACTGTATTTTCAACAAAAAGCAATTCAATGCTTCCATATGAAAGTGACGGGATGACGAGGACCTTTTGACAATTGTGTATGCATGAATATAATGGTTGCTTTCATATCACATGCACCCTCCATTCAGTTGACTTTTTAAAATATAATAAAGAAATTAATTAAATTATTTTCAAGTATTTATATTTTTATTTATTTCTTTAAACTAATTAGTTTGACTAATAAATTGATATATAATCTAAATATTCACAATATATGATATGATTAACTAACTTATTTTAATTCCTTAATCTCTATAAAAATTAACTATTTCTTATATTTAAAACTAGAAGGAGTGTTATATTATCACATATTATATATGAGTATAATCATTTATTCATAAAGTTGAAATCTTAATTAAAAGAAATTAAGTTATTTTCCACTTGAATTGTTTATAATCGGCTAGAAAGGGATGCCCTCTATTATATACTCTATCAAGCATATTTTTTCCGTAAAGATGAAATAAGGAATAGATTCCTTTTATATTGTCAAGTATATTAGCAGGTCCCTTTTAAAAAATAAGTTTTTTTTTTCTTTTTACAAAAAGCAAATCTAGAGAGGATGCGCAAAAATTCACATTAAACATTCAAAATTTAAGACAAATATATTTTTTGGTAGCAGGAGGAATGCTAACAAATTGCGTCAATGCTTAATTGGCATTATATTTTTTGGAAATATGTCAGGCCATACTTTAATAAAATAAGTCTAAGCTTACATACAAACTTTTTTTTGAACACAGGTTTGAGGTTACATAAGGCCTAATCAAATCTAAAGCTTTTTAACAAGCCTATTTACAATGTAAATCTTTAAAAAAACTTAATATTATAAGCTTTATAGACTATAAGTAAACTTTGAGTCTACTAAAATCTAAATAAATGTAGGCTTTTGCTAGGTTTCAAAATCAGCTTATTTACAAATTATACGCTTTAAATAGGTTTAAATCATATATACATATATGATATAAGTAAAATCATATTTCTGTGTAAACAAATCAGGCTTGACTTGTTTACATATTTATGTCTTTAAATAAGTTTTGATTTGTCTTTTTTAATAAATAGGTCAGGCCAGATCAAAATCTAAGCAAGCCAGACTGTAAGCCATCTAATAGAACATTAAAGCCCTTATCTATTTCCACCATATGACTGATATTTCTTGTATGAACTTGATTTACCGAAAGGCATTTTAGTAATTGAATGATACAATTTAATTCCCAATTAACCAATTGATTATGCAGACTAATTTCATATTTTGCTGGACTTCTTTCCTACAAAATTGCTTATATGTGAAGCTTTAACGTGATTCATCCATTAAAAAAGTTATCGAGAATGAACACCAAGTCCAGATCCATAGTCCATATGGATACTAGAAACACCAATATTTCTCATGCGCTTCAAAATTTATATAATCTTATAAAAAGTTTGTACTTTTGATTTAATGGTATGCTACATTTATGCATTTAATGAAGGAAACTCCATATATTAAGAGAAAGAATTGGTGTAACTGTGTAAGTTTTAATGTTAATAGTACTCTCCCTGATTCTTATTATAAGGTACCAACTACCAACATTTTTTTGTCCTTATTATAAGACACCAACTAACTTTAACTAACTCATTTATTACTATTTTCCTATTATGCCCTCATTTTTAACTAATTCATTTAAATCTACATTATTAAAATAGGGGTGAAGTTAGAAACATTTATTAATTTTGGACCTAATTAATGAGTCAACTTCCATTCCTTAGTTTGCGAGAAAAAGAAGTTGGTGTCTTATAATAAGGATCAGAGAGAGTAATAGTTAACGCATCAAATGCAAAATAAATGACAAGAAACTTCAAGTGTCAACGCTGATGAATTTTTTGGTAAATAAAAATAATTTACTTTAATTTAAAGTCTGTATGAATTCAAAAAACCTCAGTAAGAGAATTACCACAATTCAGCCTACCCACATTTAATTGCACACAGTTTGTTGTTTTACTACATTAATTCGAACTCGAACCTAATTCAGTCATATTAAAAAATGTTTAAATTTAACTAGCATGGCTCCAAAAAATTAAAATAGGTAAGGTGTGGATAAAATATTAAAACTAAATTATGATGTAGAGTTGTAGACTATAGGGGATGGTAATTAACAATTAAAATAATGCAATAATAATATGAAGTTATGGTTGAATGGTCTTGAGGATTTCAGTTACTCCGTTTGGTCCAAAGGACACAGAGCCACGGCTACAAAATTATATTATATTAATGATCAGTATAAAAAATTATAGTAGTAATAATTATCAACACGACCACAAATAAAAAATTATAAGAATCAATGTTACAAATGTATAATAATCATAATAAGTCAAGAACATACGACAAACACTGACGAAGACACACAACTAACTTCACTGAGCTGTCCAACCTTCGCAAATAACAAAGCACGGAAAATCTTAATAATAATAATAATTTTTATTTATTTATTATTATAATGTAATATACTCCATCGTGTGCTTAATATAAGTGTCATGCCCATTTAGACTACTAATGAAAAACTATTTTTATACTATGTTATGAATTAAATATATGAAAATAATTTTATTTCTAAAAGCGTAAAATTAATTAATTTAAGAGAAAGCAAATTATAACTTGGTATATATGTATTTCTAAAAGTAGTTTGTATCGTGAAGAGTAAACGATAAGGAGTAAATTAACTATATTGGATTCATTTCTTATATAATTTCTCTTTATAATATAATTAATAAAGATATCTGTAAAAAACAAATTTAAGATTATTTACCTTTTACAAAGTGTCATATTTAAGACCTAGAACCCTTATTGAAGCCTTTTTTTTTTTGCCATAAAGGGAGAGGAGGGGATGGACAGAAAAGGTAAAAAGTTACTCTCTTCGATTCTAATTATAAGATAATATTTAGGAGTTGATTTTAGTCCTAATTATTATAGAACAACATTCTAATTTTTGTTTATTTCTTCCTAAAATACTCATTCAATAATACATTTCAATTAATACATTACGACATGAAAAAGCAAATCTGTAACGGGTATTTTTCATTTATATTGGGTATTTAAAGTATTGAAACAATATGTGCTACATTTAAGGATAGGCAACAAATTACCAGATCTTTTGCATTTTGACCGACCTTGTTATCATTTTGTTTTCCGGCAATTACATTTTTCGCTGAATAAAATTAACATGAATTTGATAACATGCTTAAACTAAACTATTAAAATATTTAAGATAAATCATATGTATTGTTGATTAACGTGGGTGTCAAATGTAGATATCATATTTTATATTGAGATCGATGTTCTGTTTTTGAAAAAAGACACTGATGATTGATATCAATTAATTACATAATTCTACACATACAGTAAAAACCCTCAAGGCTAAATTCAATATTTAAAAGTGTTACGGATCTAAATTATGGGTCCACTATGAGGATGACCCAACAAACAATATCTATGGATAATCACAATAATCTATCTAAATCAAAAAGATCAGAATTAATCTATCAATATCCCTACTAGGATCCCCCAAATCAAGGATCTATTATTAAAAGATATCTTATATCTTTTAATAATAAGATAACGCCAACTCATCAAGATAGGGCCCAGGTATGCCTATAAATAGGAAAAAACCCTAATAAGGTACATACTTCTAACCCTAGCTCTTCAATTCACACAGAGTATACACCCCACTCTCTTTGGCTAAATGCCTATCTGTATATCGAACTACGTGGACTTTGATCCCTCTCAAGGACAAGTAGGCTCTGAGATTTAATCTTAGGTCAAGTCTAAAATATTTTGTTCTACGATAGAACCAAAAGCATAGTTTTAATCAATTGTATTTTTCACAAAAAAAAAAAAAATCCACTGGCTCTGATTTTTGAGTTGTTAATGGACAAATTTTCATTTTGATCAAAATGATGTCATTTAAAATTTATATAATTATATTTTAGAAAAATGAGTAAAATTAACTAATTTAACTCATATCATTAATCTTTCTAAAATCAGATAAATACGTCTTGTTATAACAAGGATGGGAGGATATCTTGTTTGGGTTGGTTGATAGATGATGAGGGAAGGGTTTTTTAATGATCTATTGTTTACTTTAAAATATGATGAGAGCGGATGTAAGGGGTTATCGATCCTAACATATATTTTTTATTTATGATTTTTTTAGTTTTAAATCAATTTTATAATAATATTTTTTATTTGTAGAAATGTAATTTTTTAAAATTTTATTTCATGATAATATTTTTAATGATAAAAATTTATTTTTATTAAAATAAATTTAATAATAATATTTTTTTTATTTAAATTTGTATGAGCATATTCATAATTATAATAATTTTTTTATTAATGGATACATAATTTTTATATTAATTTTTAATAATATATTTTTAATTATAATAATTTTGTATAATAATATATTTTTATTTTATATAAAATATTTTAATGATGATAATATTTTAATAATATAATTAAGAATTGGTGGAGTACTATGTAAAAATAATGTTTTTTTAACATTATTTTTCCTTATAACTAATGTAAATATTGAATTTTTAATTAAATAAACGACTGCTTAAATTAAATGATCATATTGTACTTCCTCTGTTCCTCGTGTCCTTAGTGACGTGAAATAAATAGCTGAAGAAAAGAACAAAACGAAACGAATTTTTTTGTTTGTCAGAAAAAAAAGGACAGACATTGAATCCTAATCCTGCCTATTGCCTAATACTCCTCTTTGATTTATATCACTACTATATAAATTTGGTTTAATCATTTTATACGGGTTAAAGTCATTTCAGAAAAACATTGTGTTTAGAAATATATTTAAAACTTAAAAGACCTTATATATTTTTGTAAAAAACATACCAACATTCTTCTGGTTTTAATACTGAGAAACACTGATACTACATTTTTAAATAAAGACTTTTTACCTATTTACCAAGTATTTATTAAAATTAGTTATAGTATTAAATATAGGGTTAAGGTGCAAAAATACACATATGTTTTACCTCTAGGAGCGTCCAGCACCATATGTTTTTTTTGGGTGCAAAAATACACTCGCCGTTAGGTTTTAGGAGCAAAAATACCACTTCCGTTAGTTGACCGTTAACTGACCGTTAGTTGACCGTTAACCATGGTGAAATTATATTTTTGCCCTTAACCCTTTTTAAATAAAGACTTTTTACCTATTTACCAAGTATTTATTAAAATTAGTTATAGTATTAAATATATAAAATTTTATAGATTTTATAAAATATGAATTTTAAAAAAATTAATATTACATTAGTTATAATAAATTATTTACTTATAAATTTCAATTTCTTAAAAAGATAGAACAAAGAAATATATATTAAATACTTTAAATATATTAAATTGAAATTATATTTAAAATTCAATTAAAATGAGAATCCTATATAAACCCAATGGAAATGTCAAAATCTTAATTTAGACTTACACTGTCAATAAATTATTGATGAGGTCAAAAGGCCTAATTCAATATTAAAAGACTAGAATACCCTCATGTAATTTTAAAACAAAAATTGAAGGTAGATATAGCTCATTTTTTATTATTTCAACCATATTTAATTAAAATTTTCTCTGTATTTTTGGTTAATTATTTTTTTTATTTTATGATTTTTTAATAAAAAAAATTGATGTTTATCTATATATACAATATAATTTTAAAAAAATTGTCCTATTTATAGAAATAAAATTATTCAAATTTGTATACCTCCTATAAAATTGCAGAAAATATTTTTGTCCAGCAAATATATTATATAAATATAAGAATGTATCTATATGTACAATATAATTTTTTAAAAACAAATTGCACTACTTATCGATATAAAATTATTTAAATTTATATATATCCTATATAATTGTAACAAATATTTTTGTCCAACTAAGATATTATATAATATGAATATAATGGGTGGATTCATTCTTCTATTTCATTAAAAACCTTGGTATGTAATGGTTGGAGAATTTCACTTGTTCCATTTTTCTAACTTTAAGTCGAATAAAAAAAAAAAATCCCACATACAAGACAAAAAAATCCTACATACAAATTTGATGTGCCTATTCCATTTTCATTCACATATTAAATTATGGAGTAAATTGCATTACTTTTTAATTAACACACTAAAAATCAAAAGAGAATTTCTTATATGAATCTGGTTTGATACACCATTTATGGTCTAATAAATTAAATTAAAAAAGATTATATGGTGGACAAGGAGAATATTTCAGGGGAACGGATATTTATTTTGTAGCCAAGAATCTCGAGATTTTTCTCCGCGGCATCAAATCACGAAATTAATCATTTTGGGCTAAACTCATGTCTGAGCTCTAAACTCCGTCGCTTTCACGACAAATATACTTATAGGTTTAATATTTTTGTCTCTCAAGGCAGAAACATTTTTTCGCTCATATAAAAATGAATGGGATCCATTTATTTATTTTTTTTTCTTTTAATAATGGGTCCCATTCACTTATGTATGAGTGCAACAAAAAAAATATTGGGAAAATCCTCCCCATGGTTCAATCAAGCAAAAAAATTTCAAAAATGACTCCAAGAACTTTCACATGTCAGAAAGGGCATTTTCTGGTATTATTTTGAAAACATTAACAACAATATTTTTTTTTTTTGCTATTGCACTCGTTTCACCAGGGCTTTGCCCTGACTAGTCTGAATCGAGGCTCTATCGGGCGCATACACGAGGACCTCTCCTAAAGAAATTTTCTGCATCCACAAGACAACAAAATCACTATCCGTTAACAAAAAAATCAGTATCGGTTAATAACTATATCAGTACTCGTTAACAACTACATTTTTTTGAAATAATACTCAGAAAAGGCTCTAAGGCCTTTTCTGACATGTGAAAGTTGTTGGGGTCTTTTTTGAAATTTTTTGCTTAATTGGACCCTAAGGAAAATTTTCCCAAAAATGTTTCTACCTCAAACATTAAACCCTATACTTATATAGTTTAACATTATCTTCAAACTCAATCCAATAAAATCACAATAATTCAGACCAATTTCATCATAATTGACCGCTGAGATATATAAAAAAAATAAAAATAAAAATTATATTTTCATTTGTTTTCAAGACTAATATTAGCTAATCATTTTGTTTTAGTTTTTTCCAAGTTGATACATTTATTATTCTTAAAAACAAAGTAAAATTTAAATTTTTTTTATATGAGTTACAAGCCAACCAAAATTAAAATGATAGGAGTTATTGTGTTTTTAATCAAATACAGTACTCCTCTTCGATGTAGGTATTTCTCCAGCTTTCACTTCAGGGACATTTATTTATTTTTTGGGTTGCACAGCGACTAAAATTTCACCATTCTAAATGAAAAATACTCAGTCGATCTTTACACAATATATTGATATTAAAATTTAAAATATTTATTTTACTTTTTCTTTCAAAAATAAATTTTTATTTACTAGTAAACTAAAATAAAAATGATATCGTTCAAAATTAGTAGTAGGAGTTTCTTTGTTTTATCAAATATAAAATGTAATCCGTACTATTATATTGTTAGTACATTGAATGGAAAACTCAAATTTAGATTTAAGGTTATGGTGCAAAAATACACATAACATTTTCTTCTAAGAGCACCTATCATCATAACCTTTTTTCTGGATCAAAACTACACATAGCGTTACGTTTTAGGACAAAAAATACCATAGGTCGTTAATTGAAAGATGTTGACCGTTAAATTTGGATGGAATGAACAGTAACGCCAGTAAAATTACCATTTTGCCCTTAATTTGTGGTTCTGGATGCTCTTGGGGAAAAAAATTATGTGTATTTTTACACCTTAACCCTTTTAAAAAAAACTTAAAATAACCCCCTCCTCGCCGGTGGGCCCCACCACCAGCTACACGACCACCAGAGACCGCCCTCCGCACCGCCAGCCACCTCCAGCGGCCTCCCCTTAGTTTTAAATAATTAAAAAAAAACTAAAATAACCCATTCCCGCTGATGGGCCCCACCACCGCCCTCCCGACCTCCAAGACGCAAAAGATAATCAAAATTAATTAGACGAAAAATAGTAAAATCACATTAATGATTATAAAAAAGATTAAGATAATTTAAATTTAAAGCTATTATAAAACATATAAAATATTTTTTCAGTGTGTCCATCTTCCTAAAGTTTTTTTTTTTTTTATATCAAACACTCTGAAATATTTTCTCAGCCATATACAATATAAATTACCTAAATTGTTACGGATAGAATTGAAAAAAAAAAAAAAAACTAATCTAAGATGATGAAAGCAACTAGGAAAAAATTGCAGAATGGGTCAAAAAATACTTCAAGGCGCACCTGAAAAAAAAATGTTGGGGCCGCCTTACCAAAAAATAAAATAAATGAAAAACAGCTCGAGAGGAAAGGAGTAAGAACTCAATCTAGTCTTTTATTATACGGATGAGAAATAACATTAAGAGCATCGAGCTTTCGTTTTGGTTCCTCTTCCCACTCTTCTTCTTTTCCTCTCTCTCTCCTCCAAAGGGGGCGGCACCACCGAGGAAAATCCTCCATTGCCACCCATGGAGGCGCCTCCTCCTCCGCTCACTGCCCCGCCTCTCTCCGCCGTCGTCACGCCGACGATGCCACCCTCTCATCTCAACTACCCTGACTCTGTTGATTCTTCTCCTCGTTCCCGCAACGCCGACTCCTGGGATGACCCTTTCCCTCCCGCCGCTGCCTCCTCCAAGCTCCGCCTCATGTGCAGCTACGGCGGTCACATCGTTCCTCGCCCTCATGACAAGTCTCTATGTTATGTTGGTGGCGATACTCGTATCGTTGTCGTTGACCGGAACACCTCTCTCTCCGACTTGTCTTCGCGCCTCTCTAAAACCTTCCTTGATGGCCATCCCTTCACTCTCAAATACCAGCTTCCTAGTGAAGACCTCGATTCATTAATTTCTGTCACTACTGATGAAGATTTTGATAATATGATCGATGAGTATGATCGAACTGCTTCGAATTCGTCGGTTAAGCCCTCCAGAATCCGCCTCTTCTTGTTCCCGACGATGCCTGAATCGCCGCAGTCGATTGGGCCTATACTTGATAATTCGGCTAAATCGGATGACTGGTTCCTGAACGCGCTAAACGGCACAGGAGTGATCAACAGAGGGTTTTCGGAGTCCGGTTCTGTAAATTGCTTGCTGGGTCTCGATGATGAGGCTGGTGGGAATAACCTGGACTCGGTTTCTAGGGAAAATGAAGTTGCTCAACAATCTGGATCTTTTGGTAATGGCAAGATTATGACGAAGCAAGGCCAGGACGTTCATTCTGTGACTGATTCGCCTATGCTGGAAACGACCTCGTCTTTTGGGTCTACTTCTTCGTCACCTTCGCTGGCGAATTTGCCACCGATTCGGGTTCATGTGGTGGATGATAGTAGTGTTAGGGTGCAAGATCAGAAGGCAGTCGGAATTGAGGATCAGTTTGCTCAAATGGGTGTTACTGGTGGTGGTGGACAGAGGCAAGATGAGGGGTTTGTCGTTCTGTCTTCTCCTCCTCCGATGCCGGCGAGTATCGCAGGCCCGGTGGCTGTGCCGATTAGCTCCGCCGTTGTTTCTGCCGGGGATTACCAGAATCGGGTTTTCGCGGACGATGAGAGATCAGACCACGGAGTGCCTGTGGGTTACAGAAAACCGATGACACAGCAGCCACAACCACAGTCTCAGGCGCAGCCTCAAAATCTGCCTCCTCAATTTCAACAGAAGTCAGCCGGCGTTGTTGACTTGCCTTCTCCAGATTCAGTTTCAAGGTATCTTCAAACTCCTGTAATTTTAGATTTTCGACAGTGCTTATTTACATTATATAGTACTAGTATTGTTTTCTATATCGTTTGATTCTGTTTACACAGGTGTGGGATTCCATACCAGTTAGCTTAGCTTATATACATAATTAAGTGCTTGGTATTTGTTATAATTCTGCAGTGATGGTAGTGTTTCTAATCCATTGTCACGCCCAAAGCCTGTAATCTATCAAGAACAAGTTCAAATTCCCGCTGTGACTGCAAGGTTTCCTAGTAATCCTACTGATCCAGTAAAGCTTAATATGTCTGATCCTCACGCTCGGATCCAGATACAGCAACAGGTGCAGGACCCTGGATACGTATTGCAACCACAATTTGATCCGCAGCAACAACCTCAACAACAGCAGAAGCAGCAATACATACCAAATTCCCATTTCATTCACCATACTCCTGCTGGAGCCATGCCTATCCCAGCGTATTATCCTGTATATCCTTCCCAGCAACAATCTCACCCTCAGCATCACCCTCAGCTCGATCAGCAATACCCAGTTTACTACATGCCAGCAAGACAGGCACATGCTTACAACTTATCGATGCAGCAGCAGCAGCAGCAGCAACAACAACCTAATATTGGTGAAACCAACATGGCCATTCCTTCTAGCCGACCCCAAGCTCAGCCAAATCCGACAATGGCTCCATCATCTGCAGCTTACAATCCTGTAAGAAATGTTCCCATTCCGAAGGCTGAAATGGCTGCTGGCGCATACAGGACAAGTGCAGGCATCCCCCAATTAGTTCAAGTCCCTTCTAGTCAGCCTCAGTCTCAGCACCAGCAACAATTTGTTGCTTACTCTCAAATTCATCATCCCTCTCAGACTGCTGCCCCTAATTCTGCTGCCCCGGCAAACTATGCTGCTTATGACTACGCTGATCCAGCTCATGCTCAGATATACTACACCCAACATTTGGCTCCTACCATGCCTTCACAGTACCAGACCATGGCAGCTCCACCTGTTGTGCTGCCAGAAGTTTCTTCTCAGCTTCCTTCTGATAGCATTAAGCTGCAGATAAGGACCTCACAGCCAATATAAATGGTTCTTAACTAAAGAAACAATTTTGAAGAAACGGGTTTGGTTTCTCCCTTTAATTTTTAAACTACTTGATGTCTTGCTACGGTACCTGTTTGTGGTCTGGAATTCTGATTATATAATAAGAAACTCGTTTCCAACTTGTAATATTTCTTGTAAGTCATAAGTTACTGGAAATTAAAAGTGTTCCAAGAGGTTATACTGTAAAAGTTCAAGAATCCTCTGTACTTGGAAGTTTATACTATGAATTATTGAATGATTGACATAAATTAGAGGGGCATTCTCTTATGGCATGGATCTCTCTTTGATGCTTTTTGTGAAATTGCTGACACTATTTTGTGCGCCGTGATGTAATTTTCTGCCGCTGGTCCCTTCCGAGGTTTTGACGCTGAAGGACCACTGGTAAATAAAACGTTTTTCTCATTTCTTCTGAGAAATTGTTGGTATCTCGCATGTGATGTGGTTTTGCTAGCATTACATTACCTAATAAAAACACACAGTTTGGTGAGTCTGAATTGGACTGTTCTTTGACTTGGTTGCATTTTGAAATTCGGTTTGATCATTAATGCTACCCTATTCTTTTCACATGTTACTTCGTAATTTTGTGAACCATATGCATGTCGGCTTCTACAACGCAGAATGTACTCGGAGAACCATGACTGATATACAGCAATTTGACACTTCTGTAAATATTTATGTTTTTACGGTTGCATCACAACCTAGTCATCATTAGCAAGGTTATTAAACCGGCTTCTTTCACTGAACTGGTCAGGTCAAGGGTCAGTGAGTGGGTCAAACTGAAGTTAACTTGGGGCAGACGGTTGGTTCCGGGTTTAATGACACATATCAGTAGTCAATTTTTGTTTTAATTCTTTAACATATGATCGTTCTTTTAAAGAATTTAATAATAACAAAAAAAAACCTCTAAATTTATTTCTTTACAAGCATATATACACAAAACAAAATAGAAGGGATGGATATGAATTACTCCTTCGGCTCCTAATTATAAGATTAAGTTGACTTTTTTTTTTAGAGATTAAAAAAAGTAATTAAATTACTTTATAGTATTTTTATTTTTTTTCTAACTTAATTAGTTTGACTAATAAAACTAATGTCTAATATAAGGATACACAACATATGATATGATTAAGTAACTTATTTAGCTTCCTTAATATCTCTGAACAAAAAAAAAGTGAACCTGAATTCATAATTAGGATCGGAGGGAGCTTATCCTCTTTTGTTAACCTTAAAATGCAAAAATTAACATAGTTTTCACAAAAACAAAATACTATAAACAACAAAACTTAATTTTCATTGTTGAAAAGTTGGCTTATACAAGTTATATATGATTATTAGACGTCAAGTTTAATAAATGTTTGAAAATTTTATTTATTTAAAATAATAATTCATGGGACAAAATATCAAGTTTTAGGGTTCATGTAATAATTTGACTATAGAAATGATTGTATTTCGTCTCCCAAAAAAAAAAAATATTTGTGATTATGAATTGACTGCTTAGGTGCCTTATACTTCATGTTATATGTGTGTGTGTGGGTGTGTGAGACATGGATATATATTAGTATTGATAAAGTGGTTCAAATGACTATGCAAAACAACTTTAATTTCAAATAATTTGCACTTGTTATATTCTCTCTTTAGGATGTGAACTTAAAAGCTCAGGCTTAAAAAAATATTATAAGAGCATAGTTACTTGGTGCTCGTTGGGCCAAAAGTCCCCTTATTTAAATGCACCTTAATTTGGAAGGCAAGAAAGATGACTTCAAGCCGACTTCACTCACAGGCACAGTGCTTTAGATTCGGTGTTTTATTTTCTTTGTCTATAATCATGAAAAATATTAGTTTAGTGGTTAACTCTTTCTTAATTTTACAACATTAACTTCTAAATTCAAGGTTTAAGGAGGGAGGGAACATTGAGCCGCTCATGAATCAGCAATTTGTGTTTTTATTGTCATCATCCTCTCTTAATTTGTCCCTTTCCCTCAATCACTTGTTTCTTTTAAGAAATTATTAAGTGTCAATATCTCATCACCTTATTGGAGATTCCATACACTTTAATTACCATGTATTTACTTTTTTACTTTTCAAATACATTTTTTAACTAATTAGTTTTATTCACTTTTTCTCTAATTACATACCAAATCTCTCTGGTCTTAAGTATAAGATAAAGTTTGTAATGTAATTTGAACTACAAAATTTGTTTTATAAATACGATCGGAAAGAGCATTTTATTTAGTTTCGTTTTTAATATAATAACTTATCTATTACTCCCCATTCATTTTTATAACAAACAATTAACTGAATCACATTATTTAAAAGCCGGTTAAAATTAGTTTGAGACGGAAAAGATGTTAAAAATGTAGTTTCTTTTCACTAAAAATACCCTCATTCATGTGAAAAAAGAGAATTTGTGGTCGGGAGAGAATGTGTGGAAATTAAATATAATGATATAGGTAATATGAGTAATTAAATGGGGATAAAATGAGAACATGGCATCCCCATAAATTGTCTCTTATAAAAAGGAAGGGAGAGAGAAACTGTCTATCAAGTTAATTATTTGTTGCTAGAATATTCTAATTTAATGCATCATTTTTTTTTAATATTCAAAATTTCAAATGGATGAATTACTCGATGGTCCAATAAGTGAGAAGGATATTTCACGAAAATAAAATGTTGACATGTCAATTACCAAAAAAAAAAAAACTCAACCTTTTCCCTTAGGCCTGTTTGATACGAGGGAGTTGGAAGGGTGGGGAGATGAAGGAAATTTCTTGAGTTAGATTTTAGAAAAGTTGAAGGAGTGGGCTTACAAAATTGTAATTAGGGTAGTTTGATCTCAAAATTTTGGCTTGGTCTTGGGCATTTTGATCTCAAAATTTTCCGTCTTGTCTGAGAGACCATGACTAGGGTAGTGTTTGGAAACATGCCAAAAATTTAGGTTTTAGCATAAGCCGAGACAAAACTCTTCTTACATATTTACCTTGTAAATATCAAAACTTAGGTTTTTAAAGGCTTCCAAACACTACCTAAAACCAAGATCATCCTTGAGATCCTCAGTCCCAATTCTCTCGTGCCCCCCTTTTAAAAAATTTTTATCTCATAAATTAAGTTACCCTTTGATAAGATGTGCACCACATTTTTAGTTGGATTTAAACCGTATGGTGATACTAATTCTATCTATATATATTATAAAGATAATAATGAATATAGTAATTATAATAAAATGATATTCTTCTCTAGATCAATTTATGTAATTATTAAGGTTTTATTAGTTGTTAAATGACCACTTCAAAAAAAATGGAGAATTTAAACAGTATAATGTTATTTTTAAGTGCATTATTTTTTTTAAAAAAAATAACTAGGATTTTCCAGTCCTATCATAATACTGTTGGGACAGGGATCACACAGTGACCGAGATGCAAATTGCATATCGGCCAAAAGCAAAGATCGGGAATCGAGATTGGGGTATCCTAGTCTCATCCTGAGATTTGAACACCTCTAATTTTAATACAAAGAATATGTAATACAAAATAGTGAGAAAAAAATAAGGGTTAAAGTATAAATTTATCCTAGAAGTTTTTGTTAAGAAGCAATGTTGTCCTAGAAGTTTTTTCAAATTCAATGTCATTTCAAAATTTTTACAATGTAGCAATATTACCCCATATTATTAAAAAATTAATATTGACCATTAACTTCTTTTTAAAAAATGGCAAAATTGCTCCATCTTAACATTTTTGCAGTAAATTTGCAACTTAACCCAAAAATTAATTCAAAGCTTTTAATCTCACTTCTATAACTTTTTTAAATTCAGATTAATTTTTTTTTCCTCCCCTCCTTTTCGCTCCCCACCTCATACCAAACAGCTCCATATTTATGCTTAACTTCTTTTCTTAATCTTTGTGAATTAAGTAAAAAGATCTTATGTATAGGATAAAAAATAATTATACGAATGATTTCAAATAATTTGATTATAATGAGTCCATATATAGAAAGAAGAAAAGAGTTTATGAATCCACCACTTACCTTGTTTTTCTTATATGGATTCAATTTAATGTGTACTAGTGGGTTATGGTGATTAATTTTAAGTATTAATACATTACCTACCACTTTTAAGATTAGCTTTCTTATTCATCTTTGATTTTGTAATCTAGAATTTGGTCTTCTGATCCACAGTTGAAAAGGACCAAGTCATGTGAAGAGGTAAATCTAATAACTAAATCACTATTAAAAAAAACATGCTTCTTATATTAAAATAAAAAATAAGGACGGGTTACAACCTTCTTAAAATTTGAAAAGAGTTACATTGAAAAAAAAAATTGAAGAAAGTTTGAGTGTACTATTTTAAATTTTTAAAAAAATGTTCTAAAAACATAAAATGAAACTTGCCTTTAGTCTTTCTTGTGGGGCCAAATGCTAAAATTTGGTAATCTATATGAAGTGATAGGAACATGAGAAAATTCTAATTGTTGGAGGTAAAGTCTCACTTTTTCAGGTGGAGCATAAATTCTGGACATGTGCAATGAATGTTTATCAATTTTCAAAGACAAAGACAGCCACAAATGAGGCATGTTTATTCTATTCTCCATTTTATGCTATCATATCAATTTTATAGAATAATTTTTAGATGAAGTTTTGGAAACGAAAAGTTAAAATAATTTATTCAAATCATTATTTAAGAAAAACATATATAAAATAAGAAAGTGAATGGTAAAAAATATACTTGTATTGAATAAAAATATAATTTTCTCCCCTTTTTCTTTAATTTTGTATAATAAAAAGTAACAGAATGTTAGAAAAATGTTCATTTTTGTAAATCACATTTTCAAAGATTTAGATTCCTTCCATTGAACTCTCTCAATTGATTTTCAATCAAGAGATATTATCCGTTGAATTATGATATTATCTAGCAAACCTTTGGATTATGATCTTGTGGTGTTGAAATATAACCTTTGCGTATTTTCTTTTCTTTTCTTTTTTTTTTTAAAATAGAATTGCTCTGCCACATGGCAACTTTTCTTTCTTTGTTTGGTTTTTTGAAAAAAAATATTTTATCTTATTAAAATTTGGTTTGCCAACTGATTTTAATGAGAGGAGCTTAATCTAACAATTACTTGATGCATTACCAAGGTTTTGAGCAACAATAAAATCGAGTGAAACTAATCAAATAGACAAAATTGTGAGCCTATTTGCTTTGTCGTGAGGTTTACAGTGATTCAATTGGAATCAGTTAGAGTTATTCTAAACCAAGATTTTCTTGCAGAAAAATATTGTAATTATAAATAAGTTAAATTTAACGTTACTCCGTGATATTCACATAATCATAATTTTTTTTATATAAAAAAAGTTTTGGAGGAGTTCAACACCAGTCCCCTACTAAGGCCAAGGCACGGCTCCGGGCTCTATGAGCACTTACTGGGGATTTACGAGATCGCCTACCAAAGGAGTCCCAGCGACAGTAGAGGGGATCGAACCCACGACCCAAGGGCCTAGTCCTGGACCCCTTTACCATCTGTGCTAACTCTCATTGGCCATAATCATAAATTTTAATACAAATAATTTCAAAGTCCACTACTAATAATGGTATTGGATGATATGCACAGTGAACAGCATTAAGGCATTTTGAGAAAAAAGAAAACATTGGATGATATAGAATAAAAAAGGCTAAAATATGGGAAACCATTACACACTGCACTACCAATTCCTTGCTAAACTCAATGCCAGCATCTTGATATCCTAATATTTACTATACACATTAATGACTTTCCAAATGACTTGAATATTAAGGACTAAAGGATGCTACAGAAGGCACCCTATAATAATAAGGGCATGTTTGGATCAAAGAAAAGGTTGGAAAGGAATGTGAATGAAAAGGAATATAAAATATTATGTCACATAGGTGTTTGGTTTGTACTGTAAAAAAAAAAAGTTGATAGTAAAAATTTTATTTGATTTGAAGAAAATGACGTAGGAAAAAGAGACAAAATCCCATCATAGAAGACCTATTGGCCCATCTAATTTTCCCTGAACGAAATGGGCCCAAATAAGGACCAGAGGGAGCAGGTTGTCTTCTTGCCCTGGTTGCCCTCATAGAAGATGCAAATTGTTAGAATCTAGGTGAAATAGAAGAGAAGAATAGAGAGAAAGAAAGACAGAGAGCCTTAGGCCAGTATCTGGAACCCGAGACTGAAAGGAAAGGATATTTCATTCACGCTCCAAAAAAATCCTGTGACTTATTACAATACTCACATTAAATAGTAGGCATAACTGTTCCTATAACTCATAACGGCATACCCATGATCTACAACTGAAACACAAACACAAAGTACCTAAACATGACACAGTGACAGACACCTAGGACAGACATGAAACATGAACATGGGACTACTGTTTAGTTGTTTCTGATGTGTTTTGTTTCACTACTCACTCGTTATAGTGGGCTGCATCTTTAGCTGGGGAGGGGATGGTACGGACTCGTTGTGCTGGTTCTGGAAGTAGTAGGCCTCCACACCCACATGTTCAACAACTCTCATTTGATAGGGACGTTTTTATGCAACAATGGAGGGAAATAGTGGTGGATGTTGTAGAGGAGTGATTTAAAAAGTTTGAGGAAGATAGTGGAAAGAAAACACAAGACAAGACCCCTATAGAGAATGGTTATGATCACCAAATCGTGGAAAATTCTGAAAAACCGCATGAAAGTTTCACTGGTTCATCAACTAGCCACTGATATATAAGAAATGCAACCCACCATAACAAGTGAGAAGTGAAACAAAACACAACAGTAATCCCATGAATTTGTGCCCCACAATTCTTCCTGGTGTAAACCAGTAGATGTCGTTGTCCCTTATCACAAATCCTCTTAAACCTGGGTTGACTCATCTCACCTTCCATCTGAGTAAGGTTTAGAGTCATTCATCAGCACAATTTCAAAATACAAATTAAAGCTTAGTACTAAATAACATAACATAAACAAAATGGGGAAAAAAACGCTTTTCAAGAGAAAGCACCAAGCGCTAAATTTAGCTAATAGGAAGTTAGTGTTGGTCTACACAGCAGTTTTGAAGAATGTTTCTGAATATGTTGAAGAAAAAGGATGTTGTTGTGATGCTGTAGCAAAATTTAACAGAAAATAAATGCTATTACTAAGTCTTCATATATTATATTTATGGAGAGATGAAAATAGAAGTAGGAGGAAAAGCATGGATGGATAAGATACCAAAGAAAACAAATTTCAGATAACTTCGCCAGAGAATTCATGATCAGCAAAACGCTTAATGAATACAATCTAATCTAGCATCAGGCACAACTAGAGATGAAAGGATTCGCAATCATCAATCTCAATATATTCACAATGGGCAGACCCCAAAATATTATGTTCAAATGCGCTCTTTCACAATGCCTAGAAAACCAGAGAGGGACAGCGGAGATTGAGATGCTGCAAGGATGGAGGGAGAGATGCAGGCAAGACATACTGACACAGAAGAAAACAGAGGAAGATAAGTGAGAAAGTGGGAATGAGATTGAAGACAGAGATCTGGGATGAAAGTGGGATGGGGAAGTTGAATGAAGAAAAGAAGCAGTTGAGAAAATAGAGAAGGGGCTGGAAAGAAAAAAAGAAAGAAGAAATTAAAAGCAAGCAAGCAGACAGTTTAAATATAGATGAGAAACACAACGAAATGTATGGAAAAGGGAAAATGAAGTGAAAAAAGTTTCAATAAGACCCAGCCTAGGAAAATAGGACTTAAGAAATATTGAGAGAGGAGCTATGGCTTAAGCCAGATTTTAAAAATGGCTTCCAACTAAATTATTAATACACATTGTGAGAGATGAGACGAGGATAACATTATAACAGGAGAAAAGTTTCACTTCATTGAGTTGAAACACATCATTTAAAAAATGAAATAGCTTCCTCCTCAATATTGCTTTCCTAATCTCAATCTGCCTTCATCCCACAAGTTAAGAACAGGACCATGCCTAGAGAGTCACATCATGACTGTTTATATCATCAAGTCCTTTCACTTCTATGTGAGACATGTAAATAGCAACAACATCCACTTGGCATCCAAATATCCTAGCTTAAATTGTTTTTAGTTTGGCAGCAAAATATGAAGCTATCTTCCCATCCCCTTCAGCCAATACAAGTCTATCTAAGGAGTATGAGGTTGGGGCAAAAACCTTAATCAGTATTTCTGAACGCCATCAGTGAAAATTTATTCTCCTCTCAATGTAAGTTCACAGGTTCATCAACTAGCCACCGATATATAAGAAATGCGAGTAAGCCATCTGCAGCTTGGATAAGTGAGATTAGTTCCTGCAGATGAAGAAACGAAAAATCACAAAAAATCATGCGTGTATAATAACAAAAGGAAGAAACAAAACCTCTTGGTTCATCTGTTGAACTGGTAATAAGCCAAAAGCAAATTAGCTGAATAATGAAACATCTATATTGCAATTGGAATTATATATGAATTACATTTATCAATTCGATATCTTACTAATTTCACCATGGCTAATAAATTTGACCAAGTTGACACCAGGCAGCAGCATTTTCCGAAAGAATAGACAAATAGTAAGGTTAATCATTGCTGCAAGACTACGCACAGAAGAAACTCCTTGACTGGCGAAGAAGCGGTTCAGCATAGAGCAGCACCCCCTGATGGAACTGGCAAGCTCATCAATCGAGAGTCTTTTCATGGAATTATCATGTTTCAGGTATCTCCAAGACTTTCTGCAAGTATGTCGCTAACAGAATCTTGCAAGAAGTTGTTTACCATCAATGTTTCCTGACTCTTTTCTTCGTTGACATCAGATCCAATCAACAATTTATGTGTGATAGCATCTGGAACCCAACCCTTTTCTAACATCAAATCCAATAATCGATGAGCGTCATGTTTCTTATCCTCTTTCCAAAGTCCATTTATCAGTAAGTTATACATTGCTGAATTCAGAATTTCACCATCTAAAAGTTTATCAATTGCACCAGAAATCATACATAACTGAGAATGATTAGCAATAAATTCCAGTTGATTATATAATCTATCAGGATCAGGAAATAGACCTTCATTAACCATCATGTTAAAAAGTAAAACATATTGGTTTGCTCGATTTTGATGACTCATGCTTTGAAGAAGCATGCAATATGCTTCCATATCAAGGCTGCAGCCCTCTATCAGCAATCTTGAGAGGATTACAAATAGATATTTTTCCTTCCCTGATTTAGACAACTCATGCATCATAGTATTGTGGACGTCAATCAGACAAGAAATGCCAGAATAATAAGCTAGCTGCCATATCCTTATGGCCTCATTGACCTTTCCTACGTTACAAACACTCTTAATCAACTTGTAGAAGGAAAGGGGATCAAGTGAGCATCTCTTTAAAACCATGTAATTAAAGATTTCAGTGGCCTCTTCAGTTTTGTTGATGTCACATAAGCCTCCAACTAGTTCAGAATAAGATGTAATATCTAAAGGCCAGCATCTGGCACAAACTTGGCCAAACAATTCCATTGCATTTTCATACCTTTGGAATCTACAGTTGCCAATTACAAGAGCAGAATATGTGATATGGTCAAGTGTAACAGCAGATGTGATCATTCTTCCGAGAAGTTCATATGCTTTTCTAGTCTCTCTATTATCACAATGCCATCTGATAATAATATTCCAAGAATAACAATCAGCTATATTTTTCTCAGACATTGTTCGCAGCAAAGCATTAGCTACCTTAATTTTACCAGCATTGCAGCAACCTTCAAGCAATGCATTGTAAGGAGGAGTATCAACAACTTGTTTATCATCCAAGAAAATTAAAGCCTCGTCGAATTTCCCTAACTCACAAAAGCAGTTCACCATATCAACACATACATTAAGAGCTAGAGGAGTACCACTTTCTATCATCTCATTTATGAGGGATACAGAAGAATCCAACTGAAGATTCTTGCACAAACACTGTATAAGAAACTCGTAAATGAAAGAATCAGGTGTAAAATCAGAAACTTTCATCATCTCAAACAACTTCACTGCCTCCTGTAGTTTATTCTCCTGGCAAAAGACAGGTATGGAACATCTATAAAAACTTAAATCTGGCACAAGCCTGAGTTCAAGCATTTGTTCTAACACTGAAGTAGCTTCATCCACTCGACTTTTTGCAGAAAGACCTTTTATAAGAATCTCATAGGTCTTACTATTCGGACTGCATCCTTTTTTGTGCATCCTTCTAAATTGATCCAAAGCCAAATCAACTCGATTGGCCGCAAACAATACCTCCAACAAATAGTTTAAGGTTTCGATTGTGGGTAAGAATCCTGCTTTGACCATCTCTTTGTAAACAAACAATGCATTTTGAAAATCTCCATTTTCTTTTGCAAGAGCACCCAATAGAACATTAAACACATGAGCTGGGGGCTTATAACGGCCGAAATCCATGTTCATAAAAACTGTCATCGCTTCGTTAAGCCTAAAATGCCCAACAAATGTGCAAATTAACGCTACAAGGGCTTCTTCAGCTCCCGGGCATCTATCCTTCACCATATTTTGACAGATAGCCCCCATCTCCTGAACATTTCCAGCCATACCTAGTTTCAAAATCATTTGATAATATGTATTGGCGGTGTGTCGGAAACTCTTCTGAAGTGCAGCCCAATTGAATATCTTCACTGCTGAATTCAAATCGCTTGTCCAGTTCAAAACCTGGATTAAGTTCTCCGGTACAGGTTTGCTCCTAAAAAATTTAAGATTTTGCTCGAATTCAGATGAGTCATCTGGATTTTGAATCCTTTCCGGTACATCTTCAATATGACTAGCGCAGGAACTTGAAGAAATGCAGGCACTGGGATATAACCATTTATGGATTCGACAAGCATATGCCACAGGTGCGAGCTTTATAATCATCAAGCAATGCATAGATTAGCCAAACGATTGTAGTTTTGAAGAAGGAATTGAAAAAAGAGAAAATCAGAGAGGGAAGTAAAAACAGAGAAAAATCAAAATCTGACCTTAGACCTAGGAAGCATGAGATCAATAAGGCTGAATTAAACAAGATAGATATTAATATCCCTGCATTGTGACAGATACAGAATGATTTATATTTCTCCGGCCGTCCAACTCTGTCAATATGAACTCGCGATGGCACCTGACTTTGGAGATGCAAAAAATCCATTAACTGGTCCAAAAATAACCTATTTTCATGAATCCTACACTACTTTCACGGAAATTCTAACCTTTGGAACTGTTTCTTTTAAAAAAATAAAGTTGTTTGTGAGGGAAAATAGATTAACAAAACTCTCATTCTGATTTTTTTTTATTGTTGGAATACACACGAAAATACTTTTTAGAGGGAGAAAATACTTTTTAGAGAGAGAAATATTTTTTTTAAAAAAATATTTTTTAGAAAAAGAAATTACTTTTGCAGGAGAAAATATTTTTAGAGAGAAAATACTCTTTTAGGAAAAAAAATTTTAGAGGGAGAAAATACTTTTTTATGGGAAAACTTTTTAGAAAGAGAAAAAAATTTTGAACATAAAAATTATATAAATAATTTTTTTAGAAAATTTAAATTTAAATTTATTTGTAAAGTATAATAATTATATTAATTTTTAAATAAAAAGATAAAATGATAAAAATAACTATTAATCCTCTATCTTTCTTCCTTATAATTTTTTTAACTCCCAGAAGAAATATCTTTAATTTCTCTTCCTTTTTCTCCTCTCTAAACTCTCTACATCTCTTTCCTTTCCATCTTCTCGAGCACTCCCAAACAAAGTCTTACTCGAGTAACACAAAATAAAATATTGCCGATAAAGGTGCTGCCAGCTTTGATTAATCTGAACATATGCCGGAGGCGAGGATTATGGGTAATAAGCCTGAAGCTATCCCAGTCCAACGCATAGCACATGACGGTCACGACCTTTCTCAAAATGGCGACTATCCAATTTGACATGTTCTCCTCCGGCCTCCACAGAGTCTCTTCATCCTTCCGCTCCTTCGATTCAATTCGTTCACTCCCACGCGTCACCGCTCGCCGTCTTCTGTTCCCGCCGCCACCGACCTCCTTCCTCCCTCTTTACGCCTTCTCCACCGACTCCAGCGAGGCCATCGTTAAGCTACCCGATAAGCCTTCTGTTTGTACCGCCGACGAGCTCCATTATGTTTCCGTCTCTAATTCCGATTGGAGGCTCGCTCTCTGGCGCTATCATCCTTCTCCAACGGTAAATTTTCACGCCTTTTGGTTTGATCTTTTTCCTCAGTCCAATTGCTTCAGTTCCTTCTTTTCCCCTGAAAAAAGCAATTCTGTGGTGGTTATTTTGTGTGGGATGTGTTTAAATGTATTGTAGGCACCTCCTAGGAATCACCCGATGTTGCTATTGTCGGGAGTGGGGACCAATGCAATTGGATATGATCTTTGCACCTCCGAGGTAATAATTTTTTTCCTTCTATTTGCATTAATCAGATCAGTTTCAAAAATTCTCTTGTCTAATGATTGTGAATCGGACTGCTTTTATATCACTCTCCTTCGAAATTACTTGAGTAATACGTCTACACGTGCGCCAGTCATAATTAACAGCGTATCTAACTTTTGAGTTGATGTGATACTGCTGAATATTATCCAATGCACATATGCTTTAGTCCCGTACAGTTAACTGCCCTTGTGTTTATCCATGTTTTTGGAACCCTAATAATGTTATTTAGCATCTTTATCTTATTATTAATCATGATTGCAATATAGCTAATTAGTTGGAATCAGAGGCTTTTGATACTAATACATCATTTTGAATAATTGTGTGACACCAATGTCTATGAGCTAATTAGTAGGAATCAAAAGGTTTTACTATCACATATGTTTTTCATTATCTTTTTCTTGATTTTTTATCTTATATTTCCTGCTAACAAGTGATATCCCTGCAGTCATCATTTGCCCGTTACATGTCTGCTCAGGGATTTGAAACATGGATTCTTGAAGTGAGAGGTGCTGGGTTGAGTGTACAGGGCTCTAATGCCAAAGATGTTGAGGAGAGAGCCTTTGAAAAGTCTGAGAAAATGGAAACTGCTTCAGAAAGTGCAACCAACGGGGCCATGCCTTCAGAACAGAAATTGAATAATATTTCCCGTGCATTGCCTAAACCTGACATATCTGCTGCTGAAAGAAAACAACCTGAGAAATTTCCTGTTGATGAAGACCTAACTGGGTTAGCTACTGTCTGGGATGAATCAAAACTGGTAACAAGGTTGACAGAAACATTAATGCAATTGTCAGAACGAGTTTCTGGCTTTCTCAGTGAAAGTCAATCCAAGGTCATGTCTGCAAAATTACTTGATCAAATTTCAAAACTCTTGGTAGATTCTCCATTTTTTGAACAATTCAATGAGATTAGGGGGAAGCTTTCAACTTTGTTGGCAGCAAGGCAAAACTCTAGTGTCACTAGCCAAATATCTGATTTGAGTGAAAAGTTAGTAAACATTATTGAAGAAGGTCAACTATCTGTTTCGCCTCGATTTTTAAATCTACAAGAGCGCTTTACTTCAACATTGGAAGATTTTCAGAAGCAACTCGACTTGATTGTGAAGTATGATTGGGACTTTGATAATTATTTGGAAGAAGATGTTCCTGCTGCGGTGAGGTGACATCTTTTGTTGCTAAAGAGCTATATATTTTGACTGCTCATACCTCATAATGATTTTGTTTTTGCTGTAATTATTAAACAACCTTTTGCATACCCTTTCTTTTATAAAAAAATTAAAGAAAACTTTCCCTGGTTTAATATTCCTGATGTGATTGTTACTTTTACCAATGCAGATAGATTACATATTGAAGGAAAGTAGGCCAAAAGATGGAAAACTGCTTGCAATTGGGCACTCCATGGGTGGCATCCTGCTTTATGCAATGCTCTCACGGTTTGGTTAGAGTCTCTACAACCATTGTCTTTTCCCAGATATAGTTTGACCACATATTGACTTTCCTTGATCAGAAAATATGTACAACTTGTTGGGGTATTGAGTTCTCAATTGTACTAACTGACAGCAGGATATTTAGCTGTAGCGAGACTCTTTTTACCATATAGATGCTATGTGCAGATTTTTTCTGGTATATATACAAAAAGTAGAATGGCATTCATAAATAGCAACCATAGAGGTCCAGATTCCAGAACTGGTTAAAAACTGAAAGGAGAACATTTGACATTACCATTTTATCAACTCTCATCGACAAGTATGCCTATTAATAAGTTACTTATTTTTACTTTTTTGCCTTTTAGGTTTTGAAGGAAAAGAACCTAGAGTGGCTGCAATTGTTACATTGGCATCCTCTCTGGATTACACATCATCTAAATCAACTCTAAAGTTGCTATTACCCCTAGTAAGTTTGCTGAATATCTCTGTTTGGTTGCTTCCTAGATGCATTAGGTGGTTAACTTAACAGGATCGCTGGGGAACTAAAATTGGGTCACTTGTCAAACAGGCAGATCCTGCACAAGCTCTGAACGTCCCTATTGTTCCCTTGGGAGCAATGTTGGCTGCAGCTTATCCTCTTACATATCGTCCACCATATGTATTGTCGTGGCTAAACTCTTTGATTTCCGCTGAGGACATGATGGAGCCTGAACTTTTGAAGAAGCTGATCTTGAGCAACTTTTGTGAGTATTTCTGTCAATCTGTGATGAAAGAGAATGTGTGAGTTGTGAAGTAAAAGACACACTTATTTCTTACGAGGGATATCCCTTCTTTTAGAAAAACATCAAACTGAGTTTGTTTAGAATTTCTGAAAATAATAAAATAAAAATACCCAGCAAGCGTGAAACTGTAAGAACTACTGTGATAAATTATTAATCAATAAATTGATTGTCAAGAGATTTAGGAGATGTTTAGTTTACATCATTCACCTTTCTTGTCTAAACTTCTCTATCTTTTGGTAGTCTCCCCATCAAGTTGATTTATAGACAACGTAGGTTTTTACATTTTTTGTTAGAAACATGGGCAATAAATGCAAAAATGATATCTATCGCTGACCCTCCAGCATGCTTTCCATGGCTGTCATATTGATCTAGCAGCGCCCCTTTCTTTTTTTCCTTTTTTTTTTTGGTCCACTTTTATTAAAGGCAATGTTTTAGGTCCACTGTGATGAGTAACCACCAAATTGACTCTTGTATAACATCTTCTTGACTTGTTAAACCTTTGAATACACTTCAGTGTAAACTTTGGCATCATGGTTACATTTCAATTGTCAACTACAACAATAGGGCGCTAAGGATTGGGGACAGGGTTTTCTTTAGGCCAAGGTTGACTGGCCAGCCCTAGTTTTTAGCTCCCATCTCCACCCCCACCCTAAACATGAAAAAATAAAAAAATAAGCCACAGACACACGGGCACACTGACACAGATATTGATGCCCCAAAAAACAAAGATTGGCAGATCTTATGCAAGATGAATTTTATGGACTTAACAGATACTTCAGCATGGCATGTTGGTAATTAACTTATATTCATTCCTTGATACCATGTGGAATTAACAACTGATGCCAAATGTGGTGAACAAGGGCTGTTTGGTTTTAGTAAATTTAGAATGATTAATCATTAATGGATCTGGAATGCCGTGGTACTCTTGAATGTACATGCTGTTTATTATGTTTTCCCCCAAATATGAATTGAAAATTGATTATTGTAAAATAAGATTGAAAGTACAGTGTTCTTTGGTTTTATTCTTGTGTTGAACAAATTATTTCTTGACTGGTCAAGAACTTGGGGTTGGATAAACTCGTTCAAATATGCTTTATTTATGCTCTCTATTGTTGAGAGTCTGATTCATGAATGGCTTAATGTAAATGACCTTCATTTGTACTGTCTCCATTGGCAGGTACCATACCTGCTAAGCTTATCTTGCAGCTCACAACAGCATTCCGAGACCATGGATTATCTAACAGGGATGGGAAATTTTTCTACAAAGATCATCTAAACAAAAGCAACATCCCTGTCTTAGCAATTGCTGGAGACCAGGATCTTATTTGCCCACCTGAAGCTGTGGAAGGTATTTTGAAATTCTATAATGTTTACTTACCATACTGTTTTCTAGAAGTTAATCAAAACTTTTTTGTGGTCCAGAAACCGTTAAGCTGATTCCTCAGCATTTGGTCACCTATAAAGTATTTGGTGAAGCTGGTGGTCCACACTATGCTCATTATGATTTGGTTGGAGGGAGACTGGTATGAATCGTTTCCTAGTTGATTATAATTGCCATTTTTATTTTTAAACATGGAAAACTATTGCTGAGAAATTGGCTGTGGATTTAAGACATGTGAAAACTATTTCAATTGTCATCTGTTCCATTTGCCTGGCGGAAGTGTGGGTGTGGTTAGGAGGTGGGTGATATACGCTTTTGAGACCACACTGGGAGTATGGTAAAGAACAAACATTATAGGAGAGAAAGTTCTCCAGTGAAAATTTTATACTTTAGAAGAACCTAAATTAGAGGACCGGTATTCTGTGTGTGCAACTTTTGCAAAGTACCAGTGTTTTTTGTGCATAAAAATTTATCAAGCCCTTCTCACCTATAAAAATTTTCAATGAAGGACATTTTCCCAATGTTCCCTTCCTTTTTTAACCCACAAGACTTATTTTCTCTTTGTAATACCTATAAATAGAGCTACACTTTTCGTCTTTTCTTAATCAAAACTCTCCTAATATTTTAAGATCTTTTAACAGTTCCCATGCATCATTCAACAGTTCAATTATCAAATAATGTTTAGTTGTTTTTATATATACTTGCTGATTTCCCTGTGATTCCTTGACTATACATTTCTGGGTGCAGGCAGTGAAGCAAGTTTATCCCTGTATAATCGAATTTCTAACTAGTCATGACCAGTGATATACACAATCAATTTCATGGAGTGCACAGATCATGCTTGGTTTCTAATTCCAACGGGCATGAGGCTCCCTTCTCTTGTTGTTTTTGTACATGAAGGAGATGAATATAGTGATGGGAATATAGATGAAGAGCGTGTGGTAAAAAAAAGAAAATTCATTCACCTTTGATTCAGAAGTTACTGTTCGATTTTGTACTTCATTTATTTTACCTGTTTATTATTCAGAAGTCCCAAGCAAAATGACTGATCCTCGTGGATAAAATGTTCATCTTGAACAGTTCCGCATGAATATGCCTACTGAGATCAGGGAAAGAAGTGGAATGTGGACTTACTAAATTTTTGCAAAAATATAGATCTAATTGTTTTTCATGTAAAAATAGATCTTTTTTTATTATTATTATTACAAGAGATGTCCATCCTATCCCCATACAAACAGCTTTCCGATAGATATTTTCCCCCCCTTAACATGGGTATCCTCCTATTGGAAGTAATCTACTTGGGAGACATTGTCAAATATTAAATGTAGATATATCTCTTACAGAGAATTTGAATTTTGGTTTGTCACGTTGCGAGGGAATAATCTTTTTTGCTAGACTCAATCCAATTGGTTTTAGTAGGTTAATTGTCACAGATACATGTTGCTTAAGTTTTTGTTAGATAACAGAAGTTGTGGTTTTTTTTATTAAAAATTATTTTTTATAGCAATTTTGAATTTAAATAATTCAACTTAAGTGTAAACAAATAAAATATAAAAATATTCTAATTTAGACATTAAATAAACCCGTTGTGCAGAATTTTTGCCCCAATCTCTAAACATCATCAAAACCAACCATGTAGATTATTACTGCTAACCTTCGGATGCCAATAAGAGATTATTATTCTTAACAAAGATAATTTTGTCCGGTCTAAAATGTAGAAAATGTAGAAGCTAGTAAAGAAATTTTCTTCCATCTAAAATGTAATACTCTTCCAGTTTTTAATATAAAATATATTATATTTACTTTGATTATATTAAAAAAATTAGTTTAAGTTAGTTAATAAACACGCATTTTCTAAAATATTCTAATCATTTTTCTCAATTCACTCCTTCCATCTCTACATTGATGACTTTTTTTTTCTCAAATTTTATTGATTATTGTTAAGAGAGTATTAATGGGATAAATTAGAAAAAATTTGACAAATATAAAGTCTTAAATTTATGACTAAGGTCAATTATCTAAATATGTCTTATATAGAAGACCAAATGGAATATCTCAATTTATCTTCTCTCATTCAATTATACTTTCCCCCCAACTTATTCCCATTTATCGAATATATATAAGGGGAATTTTCATCGATAAGGATGATGTCAATACAAATCATTGAAAGGAGTATTTTAGAAAAAGTGAAAAAACAACATACATTTTGTTTTCAAATTACAAACTTAACTAGTTTTTATAATTTTTGTAAATTAATTATGGGTTTTAGTTTTCTCATGTTGCATGAGAAAAATAAACTTCTTACACACACATGAAATGATGGGACCCACATATACATATATGAATTCATATATGTATATGTGGGTCCCACCATTTCATGTGTGTGTGACATGAGATAATTTTTTTCCTACAACATGAGAAACATTAATCCCATTAATTATCTACCTTCTACATTTATAACTCTTTGTCTTGCATTGACAACCTTTTTTATAATCCCTTCAGATCTTTAATATAAGTTTTAACTATAAGACATAGTTTTCATATGTGTCATTGTTTTTCTTAGTTTACCCTTATTTATACTCTCTCAATAATAATCAAGGAGGAGGAAAGAGGGAATTAAGGAAGATGACTAGATTGTTTTAGTAAATACATGTCATTAACTTTCTCAATCTAATCAAATTAGATAAATATGTATTATATTAAGGATCAAACCGAGTATTTTAGGTATATCATACATTAATATCTTTATCCCTTTTTATTTCTTTTTTTTTTTACTTACATTTTTTTTTACATAATTGCATGCTTATATATCATCACCATTATATTTACAACCTAATAATACTAAAGAGAAAATTATACCTAGGTCTTGATAAAGGGAATTTACGACAAAATGGTCTTCTGAAATCTCAAAATTGCAATGAAGTCCTGTGAGACTTTTTTGCAATATTTTTCACATGTGAAAAGACACAAATGCCCCTATATGCCTTTGTTGACTTGTCTATGTGCATGTACATGTGTTGACAGTGGCGGATTCAAGAAACTAATGAAGGGTGGGCACCACCCCCGATTTTTTTAAGGAAAGTTTTAAATGCATTAAAAAATAAAAGAATATAAACAAGAAAAGAAAATAATATCAAAAAAATATTCATGAAATCAAGCGAATACTGATGATACAATAAAAGAAGCAATTATTTTACAAACCTGCCATTTAGAAAAGTAAGGCTAAATGCAGTTACAATAAAAATAATTACAACATCCTAGCTTTTTTTTTTGGAATTCCATCATAATTGTCTTATTATTACTGCTTCAAATACATTTTTCTTAATATAAGGCACAAAACAATCATAGAACCATTCATCTCTCATCCGATTACGAAGTGCAGTCTTGATGTATTTCATAGCTGAAAATGCTCTTTCCACATATGCAATTGCTATAGGCAAAGTTAATGCTAACTTTACAAGTAAATAAACTAAAGGATACACAATATATTTTTTCTTTTCAACCATACTCTTGGTAAGATCAGCTATTCTTTACAAATTCAAAAAATTAGGATCACTTTACTCATCAATAATAGACATGTCGAACTGATATTCAAGCATGACAAAATCATTAAAATTAAATACATGCCTCTACCCCAATTAATAACGTGGGTTCGCCCCAATACAAAAAGTCAAATGCATGCCTCTGTCCCAATCAATCATTCAAATCAAATACATGCCTTAACTCCAATCAAATCATTCAAAAAATAAATAAAAAATCGAGAGATTGAAATTTAAGGGCGGGCACTTACCCCCCAAATCAACAATGTGGGTCCGCTTTTGTGTGTTGATAAATAAGCATGTTTTGTTAAGTCCATGAGTTTATTTTGATAAGTCCATATGTCTGTGCTAATAAGTCCATGAGCCTTGATAGGGGCATTTATATCTTTTCACATGTGAAAAATATTGGGAAAAAGTCTCATGGGACTTTACCGCAATTTTAAAATTTCAAGACTATTTTATCGAATTTTCCTTTACTCGGGTCTTAAATGCAATTTTTTTTTGGGTATAATAAATGGTGATAAAGTGTGCAACCACTCTAAGGTCCTGTTAGGCGTAAAAGTAGGGACCTCTTCTAAGGAAGTTTTTCCTGCCAAAGCAACCAAAACCCCTTCTAATATCCTAAATGCAATTTTCCCAATATTAAACCGTACAACTTGCTATAAGAGCCTGCTAAGAGACCCATCACTAGATCCGGGAAAACGGGCCAGACCCATTGGGTCGGCCCCGTTTAAGCCCTGGCCCTTTAAGGGCCGGGCTTGAAAAATGAACGAGTTATTTGAAATTAGCCCTGGAGGGCTGGCCCTGACGAGTCTTGGGCTTAAACGGGCTGGCTCTGAAGAGTCTCGGGCCAGCCCTGCAGACCCTTTTCACTGTAGCTCTTTTTTTTTCTTTTTAAATTTATTAATTTATATAAATTTTGTATTTGTTATAGAGTTATTTATTCATTTAACAACAAATACATGATAACTATACTCTAATTTTATGATTTGATTTATTATTTGTTACAAATAAAGATTATGAATGTGTTAATGATGCGGGAGAAGAATTTCATGATATTTTTACTCATGAGTCAGAGGCTACTACTCAAAGTAAAGAATAATCAAATGTCGTTAAAATTGATGATAATGACGAAGATGACGATAATAATAGTCATCGTACTAATGTCACTTAGTGATATGCTTTTTATATTTTATGAGTTATTTGGGAACATAGTTTGCTTTTGATTATGAGTTAGTGATTGTGCTTATTTATTAAATGATTCGTGTTGTAATTTACTAATTATATTTTTTAAAAAAAAAAGTAGAGAAAAAATAGTTAAAATTTGGAATAGTAATTTCCAGGCCCTGCGGGCTGGCCCTAGTACTCTCAGGTCGGGCTTTGAAAAATAGGTGTTTTTCTTACTCCGGCCCTTGGAGGGCCAGCCCTGTTAAGCTCTGGCCCTTCACGGGCCGGCCCTGAACGGCTAGGCCAACCTTGATTCCCAGCTCTACCCATCACCCATAATCTACAAACATTTTACCCGGGCAAAGGCCCAAAGACAATATAAAAAAAAATAAGATAAAAAAAAAACCAAGTAAGCGCCCGGGTGTTAATAAAAGAAAAAACCAAAGTATTGTTTGATGGCGGGAAAGTACTTTCCCGCGTTTTAGATTTCAGATCGGAAACCCTATAGAACCCATTCTTCCACAGCACCTCGTCTTCCCTCCTCAATCATCATCTCTCTGCTCCACCGTCACATTCTCATCTCTCTATCTCTCTTCTTCCCGATCACCACCGTGAGACCACCCTGCATGTCTAGAGCCTTCTTGACTTCCCAGTATCGTGGTAGCTTCCTTCTCCGATCTCCTTCAATGGCGCCACCCACTTCTACCATCGATCTCTGAGATTAAGAGTTCTTACCACCCGTATTCACCAGCATCACAAGGTACCCTTCGGTTTGGATCTGTATGGTTGATTTCACTTTTTAATGGTCCTTGTGTGCTTGGTACCACAGGAGATCCAATTTGAGTATGATGTGTTTAGCTTTAATTGTAGTTTGAGAAGGTTTCGGTGTTCTTTCTAAGTGATACAATCTATCTGATCACATTTTTTGACAGAATTTCTTCTAATTTAATGCTGCAGGCTGTCATTTGATTGACTCTTCGTCTTTTACTTCCAAATCTGATATTGTTTCTACAGACTCTTGAATTTCTTTACCTTCAACGCTGCAGGCGGTCTTCACCATTGAATCTTTACCTTTTACTTAGAAATCTGAGTTCGATTCTAGAGACTTTCAAATCTGTGCTCGAATAACCCTGACCTTGAAAATACAAGTAGAATGAAAGGTGCGGATGTCATGAAACTACTTCAATCTCCAAGCTGTATAAAGGAGAATTGATGCAATAATTGGAGCCATTGATAGTTGAGAGTGAATGTTTTGGGGGCACAAAGTTAGATTCCAATCATTAAGTTCCATTTTAAGGGAACTCCACATTTGGATTACTTATTATGCGGTCATATTTTGATCTTTCTTACTGATAGATGAATTTGATTCTCTAAATCTGTATACTTTTTCAACTTAACATGAGCAAGATTCTCCCGTTCTAGTTGAAGAGTTTGTATTTATTCCGCTTTTGAACCCTTTACTTTGATAAGAATGTTTTCTCATGTCTATCTTATTAATCCATGTTTGATAATACAGGCCATGATCCTCCCTTGCTTTTTCTCTTCTGTATGTTTGCCATGTCCTAATTTTACAACTTGATGTTGACTTGTATTTTCTTGTTGATTGTTTGAACGAATCTGGCTTGTGCATGTCCGTGCAGGCGTGCAGGGTAAGGATTTCTTCTCCGGTATATTGAAGTAGTGCAAGAATCGTAAGTAGTATCCAAATGGAGTTGCGAAGTTGCGGTAATCTGCACTACATCCAGGCTATTCAAGGCGGTTCAACAGTAAAAATCCCTAATGTTACTCGTGGCAGACCGAGACTTAAATTTAAAGAAGTCATACATATATATGGCAGTTCCCAGTTTGACAATAATGGAAAGGTTGGAATGTCATGCATTTCTGAAATGGAAAGAAGAACGGTAAAATCTGAATCTGACGCTGATGCATGCAGCGCCAATGATGGCGATGAGGACAAGGTCTCGGAAGATTGTAATTTTGACAACCTTACTCTAAAGCAAATCCAAGAGAGGTGCAAATCACAGAAGAGAAAACATTCGCAAGGTCTTGACGTATCCAAAAGAAAAATAAAAACTGAAGCTTCCTCATCTGAAGAACACTGCATTGAAAATCATTTAGCATCAGATGATTCTGAATTCATGGAGACTCTGAGTAGCTGGAGATCTAAGTTATCAGAGAATAAGAAGACCAAGAAGAGGAAATGCATAAAAGACCAAGTGTCTACTGTCACACAAGAGGTCACATCTGTTGTAAAATCTGAAGTGATCCAAAATAGTCAAGAGTCCTTGTCATCCAGTGAGAATTCAACTGCACTTGTTGAAGCGAAGGTTGAGGTTCCTGAAAGTGATTGGTCTGATCCCTGGAGAATGTTATGCAATACTAGTAATAGTTTTCAAGTTTGTGGCTGGCCTGAGGACTCTCTTGGAATAGTAGCCATAGAAGAGCCTGAGCCCGCCGGAGAATGTGCATTGGGTTATGAATTAGATTACGAGTGGAAAGAGCATGCTGATGTTACCCCACTTCAAATTGTATGGAACTCTAACACTGATGTCTTGACTAGTGATTCAACGCTGATCAATGATCAATCTCAAAACCTTCCTGCAATAGAATTTGAAAATGAAGAAAGTGAAGAATGTATCATGCAACCAGATCTCGATTCAATCTCCTCAGAAACAATCAATTTGGAAAAAGATCAAAACATCGATATCTATTCTAATCAACCTGACAATCACATCACAATCACACCACTCATAGCAAATGAAGATATTCACTGTGTGGATCTAGATAATGGAGGTAACGATGCTTTCTTCAGTGACAGCAGCAAATCTGAATATACATCGGTCAGTGAACATGGCTGTAATCCTGATGGATCCTGGAATTGTGGCTCAGATGGTGATGGTTCGCCGGATGAATCCCAGGATTGTAGCTCAGATGATTCACGTGTATCAGAGGAGAAGCAATTGCTTATTTCTGCAAGTTTTAATGAGGAGAGTCATGCCACTGAAGCTACTGATGAGCCTATATCTTGGGAGAGTCATCAAAGCAGTTCAAAGATGCATCGTCCTCAAAGGCTGTTATCAGGCAGAAAGGTGAAATACTTGATCCCAGATATCTTTTTGTCTAGGCTTATGTTGCAGCTGCTTCTCATTTATTTGGTTCTTTTCAGATCATTTCGCCGTCCTCACAAATTAAGCTCTGCAAAGCCATGCAGTCCATTGATTTACGTGACAAAGAATATACAAGTAAGTGCCTAAAATTCAGCTTGTGCGGGTATATTTTGCTTCAGTGTCACTGTTACAAACTATAAACTCCAATTACATGGAAAGAAATATAAGTCACTAGAAGCAAGATATCATGTTAAAAAGACGTGTGGCGGTTTTTATAGTAAGGGGGCTACGTACGATGAGTATCTACTATCTAGAAAGCCGGACCATTTGGTTGGTGGTGCCTGAAACAAGATTAATTTTTGTGACCTTGTATAACTGAAATAGCCTTTGTTGAGATGTCGAGGAAATAATTATGTATTTTCTGAGTTGATTTTTCGTTTTCTGGGATCTCAAACGAAATAATTGCGCGGTCAAATATAACTTTATTTTCCACTTGTTTTGCCTGTGTGTTCATGAATGCTAAAATGTGAAGTTGGAATTCAGTTCCAAACACAATTCTTTTCCTACATTTTCTGTTCACTTCTTTTGCTTGATTATTGTTGCAGCATGTAAAGGGAAACTATTCTTTGGCGAGCAGACTGATGACGAGAAGAAAGACCCTGCTGAAGAACTTGATGTGACTGAGGGAGCTCGATTTACTAAACGTTGTAACAAGATCAGTAAGATACCAAAGCCTGTTAAAAGAGTTTCCCTTCCTCAAGGCGTTCAAAAGAGTTCTTTTCCTTCGCGTTCAGCTTCTCGCCTCAGCACTGGGCTTACATCCATGCAGAGTTGCGCAAGAAGTGCGATTCTTTTTTCCCAGAGGCAGATGCAGGATGCCGAATGCCTTGCTATGAAACTAACAAATGAATTGAAGTCAATGAAGGACATTATGGCTACCATGTTACGCTCTGAATTATGTCTGACCACACCTTTGAGATATAAAGTAAATGAGGTATGATAACATTTATAGCACCTTTATTCGCTAGTTACTGATGGTGAGGTCTGAGGTGAAGATGGAAAGGATTAATATATCATCGAGGCTTGTTATATAGTCTACAAGTTTAAAATAAAGTAAAAAATGCGGAAGACAAATTTAGTTTATTTAGACCGGGGGATCTAGTTGAGATGCAACATGAAACTGTTCGTTATGGTGCTTTAACTAACTGGCGAGCAGTTCTAATCTGATATGGCTAAATAAAGACAGATTCTCATTTTGTTGACTACATGAAGGTTAATTTTATTGCTTTCTTTTGAAAAGCTCGGAGCTTCGCACTACAATGCTGAGGTGTAATATGGCTAATCAAAGCTTCGCCACTTGAGCTTAAGCTCAAGTGATTGTGTAGGTGGAGAATAGCTACAGTGGTGGTGTGTGGGTGGAGGTTTGAACTTCTAACAAAAGATCGAAAGTTCGATTTTCTGTGTACCCGAAGAAAAACATGTAGTTAAATTAATCTAATATTGGAAACCCTTTAAGATGAGTACTGGAGTTTGGTAGCTTATATAGAATCAGCCTTGTGTTCAACTTCCCTTGATAGATACTCGCAAACTCTGCTAAAGTCTAAATTCTTGTCCTCTCTAGTAGGTCTATATATAATCCTCCTTGCAACCTAAATATCTTTTTGTCATCTGTATAAGCAAATCATGAAGCTTGTGACTTTTGATCTTCATAATTTAAACTTCGAAATTTTACCAGTTTCTTGCAACCTAAATATTTATTTTTCCCAAGCTGATTCATTGTGTCTATTTCTGAAAATTGTTCACATTTCCAGGCAAGAATGGCCGTGAAGAAGGCAACAAGAGTTGAAGAAACTACAAAACGGTCCCTGTCCCTTATGGCAAGGGATTGTAACCGTTTCTGTAAGCTAATGGTTCGTACAACTATCATAATCCTAATCTTGAACATCCTACTTTTCACACTTTTGGTTAATTACTAATTATTATTGTTGGCCCTTATTGATTGCAGCAACTAGCTAATGAAGGCTCCTCTGCTTCTCAAGATGTAGTGCGCAATAATAACAAGAGCAATAAAAAGATAGCTTTCGCTGATGAAGCTGGAGGAAGGCTGTGCCAGGTCAGATTTTTTGAGAATGAGGAGGGATCATTGGTAGAGAGTGACACAAAGGACATAACTCTTTGAATATTCTATATAGCCCTGTCCTGTGTGTATAATATTCGTTTCATATTGCAATCTTTTTAATAACCCAACAATCATATCTTAGTGGCTCAATGGATTACCTGTTAGTGTAAGAAATTCCAGATTCTTAAGCTTGTACCTCCACGCTCTAGGTGTCCAGTTTTGTCCCCAACATAATAAAAATATGTAAATAATTATGAGTGTTAAAAAAAAAAACTGGTGGCCGAAAAGAATAAACATATAACAGAACCTTTATGTTGTAGTTAAAAAAAAACAGCTAAGATTATAAAAATGTTTGAATTATAACAAATGCATATATCAAAAAATATTAAACAAACTTTTGTTCACGTTGCAACTTCACTGTTTTGTGAGATTGTTAGCTGCTTTCATAATATTAAAGAAATAAGTTAAAATTAGTTAAATGTCAATTTTTAAAATTATTTTAAACATCACTGGTACGATGCCAGGGCGTTGATAACAAATTAACAATTGGCAAGTTACCCTAATTGTGCCGTTATTTATTTATAATTCGGTTCTCACAGTAATATGATGGAAGATAATAGTAATACTACTAATTTATTAACCGGCGAAACTAATTCCTATTTCAGTTCTTCTCTTAAATATAGTAGTTAGGTAACTAATTGATAGAAATCTAAATAAATAGTTAGGGAGAATTAAAGAAAAATATCACTTAAATTTGAAAATCCTGTTGACAACAATAATAATGGGATTAACAATAACAGTAAAGCAATTGACAATTTATTTTTGTTATGAAATCATTTAATTTGACATTTTGAATTTCTAGTGGTATTTTTTTTAGATTCTCCCAAATAGCTAAATTAGTTATTTGTAAAAAATGTGTTGGGTTTCCTAAATATCTCTAAATCATTTGCATTAGATTTTTTTTTTTTCTCTTGATAGAAACCCTTTAATAAATGCAATCAATAAAGTTAATTTAGGAAAAAAAAGTTATTAATTTAATAGATAAAGTGGATTGGGTTTTATATTAAAACCAAAGAAAACCTCAATTTACTATTTACCCTTATGTTTAGAATCGAAGCAAATATTCTTTAGTGCTTTTATTTTATACATAGTTTCGATTCCTTAATCCTAACATTGTTATTTCATTGAAAAAATATGGACATTAAAATTTTAAATGTTGACAAATTGACATATAAAATTTAATTTTTAATATAATAATGATTGAAAAAGATCAATATTTGGCACTAATAGTATTAAGACTAGAGGACGGAATAAATATTTTATAAAATTAAGGGAGAAAAGTTAGAGAAAATTGTCAATAAATCCCTATTTGAAAAGCTTTTTTGTTTTGGAAGAACCTAAGGCTTTGTTTGGGAGTTTGGAGGAGAAGGAAAGGAAAGAGATATAGGGAATTTGGAGGGGAGGAGAAGGAAGGGAAATGAAAGATATTTCCTTCCCTGGTTTGGGAGTAAAAAAAATACTAAGGGAGGAAGATGGAGGATTAATGAGTTATTTTTACTATTTTATCCTTTTATTTAAAAATTAATATAATTATTATACTTTACAAATAAATTTAAATTTAAATTTTATAAAAAAAGTTATTTACGTAATTTTTATATTCAAAAAATATTTTCTCTCTCTAAAAATATTTTCCCATAAAAAAGTATTTTCTCCCTCTAAAAATATTTCCTATATAAAAGTATTTTCTCCCTCTAAAAATATGTTCCCATCTAAAAAGTATTTTCTCTCTCTAAAAATATGTTCCCATCTAAAAAGTATTTTCTCTCTCTAAAAAGTATTTTCTCTCTTTAGAAAATATTTTCCCCTAAAAAAATATTTCTCTTTCTAAAAAGTGTTTTCTCTCTCTAAAAAATATTTTTCGTGTGCATTTCAAGAATAGAAAAGAAAGCAGAAATAATGAGAGTGCTTTATTTGAACGAGGGTAAAAAAATAATTAATCCATGTTCCTTCTTAAAACCCCTCGTATTGGGGGAACTTCATTTTTGTGAAGAATGAAGGTTTTGGAGGATTTGTAAAAATCCTTGATTCCCCCCCTCTTATTTTTAAAACTCCCAAATAAGGGAAGGGGCTACCAAAACCCTTCCTTTCCCTCCAAAATAGAACTCCCAAACAAAGCCTAAGTTTATTTTAAGGACCTAGGGTGAGAGGATTTTGGGGGAAATGTCATACCGCTTAATTGTTCTCACACTCAGCATCTTTTTCATCATCACTCACTCTCCATCTTCCTTAAATCACTGGTCATTGGTTGCAGTTCACCTTCCTCCCACATAAATGGTTGCCTCTCAATCACCCTCTTACAAATGTGCATATCGTTTTTGCTCTTCTCGAAACTGAAACTGATGTGGAAGTTCATTTGTACAAAGTCACGACAAGGGAAGATGGTTTGTACATAACAGAAAATCATTTGCATAAATGGAAGATATATTGTTGGTAGAGAGATTTTTAGTGAAATGAGAACATCTATTCACTCTAAAAGACCAATACCCTTTAATAAATTTGATATGTTATTGGGCAATAAACTTCTCTAGGTCGTTTTAAGCAATTTTCCCAGAAAATTAAAACTATGTATAAAATGAGAGAAGTAAATATCCACATTTACTTTAAAATTAATTCATTCCTTTTTTATGAAAAAAATTATTTCCTTTCCTGGTTATGAATGGTCTGAATATGAAATGTTTGGTCAATTTTATAGAATTGGATGAGTTAATGCGTACAAACTCCAAATAGCTAGATACGGTCTAACTTAGGCCACCTTCATCTTCATCCACATTCATGATAGCTTTTCCTATCCTGACTCTATAAAGCTATTTCACTTTACTTGTTCCTGTTTTGGCCCCTCAGAGAAAAGTACTCGTTTCTTTCCGCTGAGATCTAGTGGCCATTTATTTTACTTCAAAATTCTTAAAATTATATTATTTCTCATCTTTTAAAGAAACACATCACTACAAAAATTATATACTCCAGTAATATCCAAGCATGCAAAAAGCAATCACTTTAAAGAACGCGGGAGATAACTTTTCCATATCAATGTCACTAATAAATATTGACTATATCACTAGATGGTTTGATTTGTATAATGCTGCTTCTTGTTTTTAATATAAATTATATTTATCTAATTTTATTAAATTTAAAAAGTCAGTTAAACTAATTAATATGATATATATTTTCTTAAAACATTCTACCCTTCTTCCTTCTTATATACCCCTATAGCCTATATAGTATAGTTCAGTTGTAATATGTAAATTTTAGAAGTTTAATTATAAAAATTAAGAAATTAATTATTAATATGCTGTAAATTGTAGAAGCTTTAATGATTTCAGAAACTCAATGATACAAAATTGAAAGACTAATTATAAATTTGGAAAATCTTTTATAATTAAAATTTTGAAATTTGTTAGTGAACTTTCAATTTTTACATGGAGTTCATGAGATTTATTCCTTCAGTTGGTGCCTGAGTATATCATTCTCCTTACTTGGGTTTATTTAATTAATGTGAAGCATCAAATTCGAAATGACGTCTTGCCCCATTGCATTACTTTAGCTTGTTTTATCTTCACCTTTGTCTTCTTTTCTGGTTGTTCATCTTTATCTTATTCTATTTCACAATTATTGCTCCATTAGGTATTCTGCACCTCTTAATTATGTTTTTAAATTCTATCTACCCGTCAAACTGCTAATTAAGGATTAAATAACCCAAGTGATTATTACTGGCACAAGGCAGTTAATGTTTTTTTAGCCAAAGTTGGCTTGTTAGTAGTTTTATTCCAAAAATATATATCCAAAATGAGGTCACATTATAATTTAGAGTAAATGAACAAAACTATACATGTGCTTTACTTACGGAAACACTCAGTACCAAATGTTTTTTTTAAAAATAAAAATACACACATCTCATCGTTATGTTACTGTTCACTTCATTTCTTTCTCGTGAACAATAATATAATGATAGGATGTGACTTTTGCTTTAAAATGGTAACTACGTGTGTATTTTGTATTTCAAAAAAAGCATATAGAGCTGGACGCTCCCGAAGGTAAAACAAATGTGTTTTTTTACTCCTTTACCCTATAATTTAATTTATGATCCCCTTTGAGAAATGGGTTTTACTATTTTGCAGAAGAAAAGAGCATTAATAGACGTTTCCTTTTTGATGTGGTGTTTGAATTTTTCGTAATATTACAATAATGATTATTTTATTCATCTTAAAAAGGTGTAATTTAAAAAAAAAAAATTAGATGATTATTTTTTTAACACAAGGAACTGCACTCGCTTCGTAATTTTGTCACCTGCTAACATAAAGCCTATAATGTTAATTTACAGCAGCTCAAAAAAAAACCCTGTGATATCACAACCAGGGTCCTTCAAAAAAACCAAAAGTACCGGGAAAAAAAAAAACTAATAAACATAATTAAATTATAAAGAAAAAGAAAAAGACAAAACTGCCCTCCCCTAATAGAACAGCCGCGGATAAAAACAAAGTGAATAAAGTTCGAAGCCACCGTCACCGTACTCAATCATGCAACAAAACGACGTTGCTTCACCGCAAAGAGAAGGAAACAAGCTCCGGGCCGACACGCCGCTGGGCAAGGGCCACGCGCTCGTCGGACACCAGCGGTGTTCGACAGAGAGGGCAGTTGAAATTAAGGTGGTCCAGCCAGCCATCGAAGCAGCACCGGTGAAAAACATGGCGGCACGGAAGCCGTCGAACTTGGTCGCCGTCTTCGAACGTGCTCTGACACACCACACACTTGGGAGATCCAATCACACCGGCGGGACCATCATCGCCACCACCTACAACGGAGTATCTATAGGAGACGCGGCGATTAAGATTGAGCTGCTCGGAGAGGACGATTAAGCTGGCAAGGCCCGATCCGACGGCGGTGAAAAATCCATCGTCAACAACGACCGGGTTCGGGTCAAATCTGGAGAGTCCGAGCGAGTGAAGGAGAGTGATAATGAAGGAGCGGAGCTGGTTGAGGCAATCGGCGACGAGAGCCAAGAAAAATAGAGGAATCGAATCTGAAGCGACGTCGTTTAGTTGGTTCTGCAATCCCATCTCTCTCTCTTATTCTCTGTGTATAGATATAGATATGAACTTAGCTTTTCTGGTTGGATGATTGTGGTGAATAGAATTGAAGAGAAGAAGAAAGAGAAGGATGCGAGGATTGAGAGGAGTGAGAGATGCTTGGTTCCTATAAAAAGGAGGTTGAGTGAGAGAGGAGAGAGAAGGGCTAGTAAAAAATTAAAATAATAAAAATAAAAATATAAAATAATGAGAACAAAAATTGACAAAAAAGTGAACCAAGAAATAATGGAATCTCTTAATTCTGATGCACCGCAAGTCTCATGTGGAGAAAGTAAAAGGACAGAGTAGATCCTTATCCTTATATCCTATATCCTGGTTATGTCCTTATTCTTATTATAATCTTTGGAAATTGATTCTTTTTTTTTTTTTTTTCTTTTTGTGTGAAAGAGAAACTGATGCTTAACCTAAATAACAGAAAAGCATATAACAATGATACAAGGCCAAACACATAATGTGAACACAGAAAGACACAGCAAAAATAGGGTTTAAAATTTTTTTATTTAAATATTGTTATATTATTTAACGATCTCCTCAAATAAATTAACAATGAATTTGAATCACTTTCTTGTTGTTTTACTATATAAATTGACGTTTTTATTTTTTATTTTTTCTGTCATAAAATGAAGTTTTCAAAAGAGAAAAATAAAAAATATATTAAAAATGAGACAAGTAATTGAGAGGAAAATTAAAATCAAGTCTCAATTAACAAAGTTAATGGCAACTAAATCCCTTAAAGTCATTAAATTGTAAACGAAACCTGGTGAAAGTACAGTTTTGCCCATCTTTTCTGTCAAGCTTAGCCATGAATGATGTTCTTTTTGTCATAGTTCTTGATTCTTGAACTGGTCGTCTTGTTACATATAGCATGTGGATATCAGTTTTACTGGCGTCTTGGTTGGTTGATGGTAATTAATTGTGCCAAAAAGAGTAATATAAGCATAAATTTGATGGTGATGGTCCTTATGGTGAGAAATTGTGATATAGTATTAACCTGTTGAAGTAAAGCTCTATCTTTGTAATTGCCTTTGGACAATTTTAAATTTTCTTCACAAGTTCTGATGAAGAAGAAAAAGGTGCCAAAAACCCATATGTATTTTTAAATTTTCTTCACAAGTTTTTCATAATCTTCATCTTTACCAGAAACTTGTTGATTCTAATTTGGTTTTGCCTCTTTTTTCTTTCCTTCAAGCTTATGATGAAATCTTGGATCCTTCGTCCATTGATTTTAACTTATGTACTCATTTGTTTGGTTCTTTGAATGATGCAACTCTGAAGCTTCTTCTGTGAACAGAAATTTACTAAACATAGAAAATTTTTATAATATTTCATGTTAATATAAATAGGGTCAAGGTGCAAAAATACATATGAGCTTTTTCCCAGGAGCTCCTAGCACCACGTGTTTTTTTTGGAGCAAAAATACATACGTGGTTACTATTTTGGAGTAAAAGTCACATCTTACCGTTAAGTTACTATTCACCGTGATGAGAGAGAAAGAAATGAAGTGAACAGTAATTTAACGGTGGTAAACAATACTTGAACCTCAGCTAAGTTAAGACTATACTTGAACACTAACATCAGTGTACTCGAGTATGATATTTGAGTAAAGTAAGTGTGATGCTCGAGTATTGTCGTTGTGAGGTTTCTGTAATAATCTTGCTAAAACATTACTTGAGCAACATGAATTAGCTTGTGTTCATTAGTTACCTTCCTTCTGTTCGTTGTAATGGTAATTGTAAGTTTGAATATTTTGAATTATCATTTATTTCTGTTTAAATATTACTCAAACTCATTTATATTATTTCTGACCTTCTTCTTAAGTGAATTTCAGGTCATTAACAAATGTTTAAACATTGATTAGCCGAAAAGCAACGTCGTGTGTTATAACATTAAATTTTTGCAGTAAAATAAAGCCGCAAACGGAATGAAATTCATAGCAGACCAAATAACCACTATGGCAGATACCCATTCCGGCAAAAGTCTCTGTATCTTTTTCTGAGTCAACTCCTAACCAAAAGCATGTGGACGATAATCCAAAAATCAACCAAATCAAGTAAACATTGAATGTGTCTACTGAAAGACATTTGTGTCTAATATAATTTTTGAAGAGTCACAACGACTACATTTAAAGCTCTTCAACAATCTTTAATAGAAGTTAGTATAAATACTCAACGCATTCAATTCGCCAACCACCGAAATTCTACACATTCAATTTGACATGATTGTAATTATTTGTTTTATTCACTTCATTTAATATCTTTAGATATTCTTGTACTTCAGTGATTATTATTCATCTACTTAGGGAGGAGTTTTAAGCACTTATTTGAATATAATTTTATCAATTTAATCTCAAAGTAGATGGACCTTGAGTGTGGGTATACGATCACAACTTGTAAGGAGAGTAAATCCTAGTGTGAAAGGACTACTTTGAGTATAGAATGTGCAATTGTATTTGTGATTGAGAGTTAATGAAAATGCCAGAGTGTTTTGGGACTGGACATAGGTCAAAAGTTGGACTGAACTAGTATAATTTATCTGTGTTCATTCTCTCTTATCCTTCTCCGATTAATTCTCGAAAAGAATTTGAAATTCCCTATCCATCCCCCTCTAGGTGATATTCCACTTTTATAATCTATTTTGTAATGTTATTTGTACTATCAATTAGGTCCTATATTTAGAATTGGAGGAGTATAATTTATTACAAATTTTACATTCTTATCCACTATATTTATTTTAAATGCAACAAATTTTTCATAGGTCATACATAATTCACACATTTTATATAATTAAGTAATTGACTATATACTTTATAATTTATATTCAACATGATGAAACCTAGAAACTTCTTCAACTTCTTGAAAAAGAATTTAAAGCCCATTATCTCTAAGGAAAAAACATAATTCGAATCCCCATGTTTTTAAGGAAAGACAGACCACAAGATATATTCATTTTTTTTTTCATTTGACTCATTTTAAAATATGTTGAAATTTTTATATAGACTAGACTTTTGGTCTCTATATTGAATTAAATAAAATAAGTATAATTATTTTATATAAAATCTAATAACAACAATATAAGCAGTTTAATTAAGTTAAATTCTTTATTAAACTATCAGTATAACTAAAAATAATTTAAATTTCTTATTAGTTTAATGTTTCACACACACATGAAACATGCTAGATGACACTTACTCTCTCTCTTTTTTTTTTTGAAAAAAAAAAGCTTTAGCCAGGTGATCTCCTTTTCCCAGATATTTTTCTTTCTAAATTAGTTTATGAAGAGTATGGTTCACCATTCATAATAAATAAACAAAACAAGCCAATATGAATTTTACACTTTATATCGATGAAAGTTAATTTATAACATCAACATCAACATTTGTTTTTTTGCTATCAATATCAATATTTGATTGATTATTTTGAAAAATTTAAGATAAGAGTCACTTCAATTATTAGCCGTTGGGCAAGTTGATGTAATCAGATCACTTCCACATGTATGAATTAAATGCAAACTAATCATGTACTCTTGTCATCAAAAAAACAAAAACGAATTAATCAAATGACTTATTAATTAGTGAGATCAATATATTGTTGACAATTACAATGAGAGGATTAAATCGAAAGTTTATAATTAAACATATTCACGCAGTTAAATAAATTATTATGATTCATTAAATATGTTGAGTAGGTTGTGCTTAGTGCTTAAATTAATATGGAAATTTAGAAGTCATGTTTGTTAAAAGGAAATTACAAAGAAGAATTGACTCAAAACGCAATATTTATTATTATTATTATTTTTTTGCCATCGAATATTTAATCTAAATATGAACCTTGTTTGTTTTGTGTTAACCAATGAAAAGCCAATTTAATGACCTTTGGACTTTATTTCATAACATAAATTGAACATGTTTCGCTTTTGAATCATGAATATCAAATGTAGATCTTCTTGAGAGTGACAAAAGCTTTTTCCTTAGTTTAAGTTTTGTTTGAAAAGAAAAAGAAGTAAAAGGAGTGATTGTGGCAAAACACGTTTCAAAGGGGGGAAAATTCTAATTGATAACTTTTAAGATTATAAATAATGTATATTTAGAATACAATTTAATAGAACGAAATCATTGTTTTTCCAAAATATTTTTTCATCTAAAGAAAAAAACTTATATTCTTAGCTTTATATACCTAAGGTGCTTGTTTCCATGGTCAAACCAAGATGTATTTGGATTTGTTATATATTATTCATTCTATAATAAGTTCTTGTTATTAATATTATTAATTTTTTAATTGGACAAATATATATTAAATATATAAGGTAGGTCTTCTTCCAATTTAAATTGATGAAGCAATCAAAATTAATTTAAGATATCTCGTTTTATCTTTCTTTTTTTACATTGAAAATAAAGAATTGAAACTAAAAAGGGGTCAATAAATGTGTACAATAAGAATTTCAGTCAAACAAGTGAATAAATAGAACTTTAGAATTCTAATATTCTTATGTTTATTATTTTACCTCGCCACGCGATGATCACATTGCGTGATCTAATTCTTTTATGAAGCAGATTTTTTGCTATAAGATGTCTGGTAAAAATATATATATATATATCATTATAAAGATTATCTTGTTATAAAAAAGAACTACATTTTCTTGTACCAGTATGAATGAAAAACCAAGTCAATTGCATTTGGACTCATTTCATTGGTACATTGAACACGTTTAGCTTTTTTAAACAAGACAAATGGATGAACATCTTCAATATGTCCAATAGTTTTTTCCAAGTGTGTCTTTTATATTATCGAATGAAATAACAGTGGGTTGTGGCCTGTGGGAAATACACCTTTAATTCCAAACCAAGCAAATTAATTCAACCTTTTTCATTTTGTATAAATGAAAATAATTCCCAACTTTTTTTAGTACATTATTAGTATCCAGATACTATGAGCCACATTCGAGCATGGTGCAGCTCAATACAGGAATAGTATATGTATACATATATGTACATATAATGTACACACACATAACCCCTTGTCTTTGGGATCAACTGGCATGAGGGTCAGTCTTCCTCACCTTTAAGGGGGGGATTCGATCCTTATCTTGGTCAAGACGTTGGGGGAGACATCCTAGGGGTCTATAAAGCAATGATAACACTGGTAGAGGTGGAAACATATGTACTCTTTGACCAGTATCTCCTGTAGACTGGGCTCCAAGCGCCATACTCTTGAACTGTGGGTAAGCCCTACCACTTTCCTAAAATTTATGTATATAAAAAAAAACATACACACACATATGTGTGTTGAGAGCTGATATGGGCTTATTTTTTTTCCCACACCATTTCCCTGTTTGGTATGCTTATCTCATATGCCAAGTCAGATTTTTGGGGTCAAACTGTTGCTGAGTCATCATTGTTAATGGTCAAAGTAACGGTTCCATTTGATTGAATAAAGCGGCAGCATTCTAAAGCCCCTGCTTGCTATAGGGAAAATTTGAGGGGGGAAAGGAAGATTTTGAAATATGAAGGAAGATGGTTTGAGGGAAGTGGACTTATTTGGTAGGAAAAAAAATGAAGGGCTAATATTTGATAAAGATTTAGGAAATGTTTATTTTATTCTCAAAAGTAATTAATTCAAAATAAAAAAGAAAAATATTTTTTTTGCTAAAATATATTTTTAAAAATTATACTTTTATGAAGTTTGAATTTGTGAAAAAAAATTTCTCACTAAGTTCAAACTTTCTTGTCAAATTTGAACTTTTCTGCCAAGTTTGAATTTGAGAGGTAAATTTATCAAAAAGTGTGAATAGTGACGTGGGAACTTGAGATCCCACCAAAGATTTTCTCACATATGAGGGAAGATTAGTGGAACTGGGAACTTAAATTCCCGGAAAGATTGGTCCAAAATGCGTATCAAATAGAAGAACTTATTAATCTTCATTTTCCTTCCTACAGAATCCATGTACCAAACAGGGTCTAATTATTTAGGGGGTGGAATTTCACCAATAACTACTTTAGAGCGCTGGTGCCCCTGATAAAATAGTTTGGGTACTAGGTGAATCTTAACCATTTTTAAAATTCCATGTAATTAAGATAAATAACTCTCACTTACTTATTAAATTGCCCGGGAATAAAAAACTTAAACGTTTATTTTAATCTATAATTTATATTATTTTCTGTTTTATTCAATTCTTAATTAGAACATGTTACTTTTTAGTTAAGTAGTCCTCCAATCACGTTAGGGAGGTTCACACTTGCAGGATTATGCCTTAAATAATTTTTGGATAAGAGTTGACCAATCGCATAAACTAAATGATTAATTATTTGAATCTTCACAATGAGTTATCCCAATCACTATTATAATTAAACATATCTTTTTTAAGATTATGTATATTATTTTTTTGCCTCTTTTAAGATTATTCAATTAAACATATCTTTGTTATACAATATGGATCAAGATAAAGCAACAAACTTATACAAGACATTAAAAAAAATAACCTTTTGCTGTGAGGTATCATAATATTTAAACTCATGAGAAATTTTTGCATGACCCAAGTGTACCATGTCATGTGTACACTATCAAGTAAAATCATATCACATCACTCTCATTAAATCCTACACGTTTAATTTCTTTTCTCTTTTTTTCATTTATGTCATTTGGAAATATCTCTCTAATCTCCCCCTATCCCACATATCACTTTGTTTTTATTTATAAGTCTATTTTGACTAAAAATTTTGGTTCCTATTATAAGTTGAGTTTCAGAGTAATATATATGTTTTTTACATTTTTGTCTCTATTAATTACAATAGACAAAAAGAATTTATTCATGTTGATTTTTGAAACAAATTTTATATAAGGGAAAAATTGAAAATTTAGCTCGTAATTAATGAGTTAACTGACTCTTCTTAAAATGTGAGAGTTAATTTATTTGAACTTATAAATAAGACAAGAGTGACAAGATTTAATGAAAGTAATGTTGTATAATTTTATTGGATAGTGCACAGATAATGTGGTTAACCTGGTTCATACAATAATTTCTCTACAAGTTTTTTGTGGTATGCATGAGTTGCTGACTAGCTAATCAATCTTAATGAACTGATCAAAGTAACCGAAATTCCTTAATTAAAAAGAAGAAAAGAGCTAGAGACACACATCATCACTTGCTAAGTTACATGTTGTTTCTCTTCTGAATTAATGGATTTCAGTCATCACTCAAAAAATTAGGAAAAGTTAATATTTTAGTCCTTCGAGTTGTTTATTTGTAACTCAGTTCTTCAACCAAGTACAATAGTCTTTGAACTTTTTATTCAATAAAAAATATAAATATAAATTATTTTTGTCAAACTCACCAAGTTGAATTAGCAAGTTTGCACATTGAATTCACTGCTTTTACATTTATAACTTATAAAATAATGTCAACTTACTTTTATACTCATGTTAACTTTTTAAATTTATCATGTTTAATGGCTTCATATATGAATTTCAAAGAAAGTTCTTCGTTGAATATAATAAATTAAATTATGAATATTGATGGATTTAATTTCAATTATATTTAAACTAAATTGTTGTCATTTTTATATTTTAATTTTTACTTATATATTTTTAATAAACATTTATTAATAAAAGTAAACTCTTATATATATGGGTAATGCACATCTCTATTATTTATGAGTTTGTATAAATGACACAACCTATGCATAATCATATTGCTCGAATTATTCTGTATCCCTGATCATTAAGAGATTTGTGTGAGAAGAAACACTGATTCTAAGTGAGGCTTTGAATGATTTAATGTCCTTCGTTACTAATCTTTCTTTGAATTTATATGCATGGAAGATAAAGGATGAGTATGTAAGAATTGCAATTGAATATCCAATTAATTGGTTTACACTAAAGAAATTACAAGGTAGAACTTGATTGGTAGATGTCATAGAAAACCATACATTGCAATAGCAGCGATTATTGTTTTAGGATTTAGGCTAAATGTCATGCTTTGACAATCATCAAATGGTTCGAGCACCAAGTGGAATAAAAGCCTGTAACGAAACTTCATAAAAGTCTAGAACTATTTTAAATTCTGATGTCAAATTTAGTAGCTATTCCAAAACTACTGCTGAATTCCCATCAAAATTCATCATACAAATCAATAGAACTTTTTAAGCAAACTTTTGGTAGCTAGTGAATTTCATAAGGTTCCTAATGTTGTATCATACTTCCTCTTCTGATTCTTATTATAAGGTACCAACTACCAATTCACACAAACCAATAAAAGTAGTTAAAAGCATTGAAGTTGTCATAAAATTCATATGATTTTCAATATTGTCCCTACTAAGTACATTAAACTCAAATATTACATTAATTATTACTCTCTTACACTACCCTTATCAAATATAGGCGGACATGAAAAGATACATTAAATGCTCCTTGAAAACTTACAAATGCCTTATAAAAATGATAAAAAAAAATACTTGTTAGTTAGTACCTTATAATAAAGACCAGAAGGAGTATTTGATGAAAGTAACTAATGGTTCTTCCCATGGATAATTTAGTGCAGATTGCCAAATTACTCATTTAGTAGCAGCTATAAACGTTGCAAATTAAATGTAAGAAAAAAAAACATTATATATAAAAACAATCTTATTATAGTGTTAGATGATAAGAACTACTATACTCACATCAAGCTTAACTAATATTTAATTGTCATGATCTCTTGTCTTAATATAATTTGAGCAAAATACTTTGACTACCCTCCTGTTTTATCTTAATTACGCAGACCTCCCCTCTATTTTAGAAACCCATATAAACCTCCCTTAAAAAAAAATATATTACACAACCCTCCCTTATATTTTAATTTTATATTTCCGTCCACCTAAACCGTTAATTGGTTGTTAAATTTGACTTTTGAACTTTTTCTTTTTTACCAAAATGTCCCTTTTTAGTATTATATATATGAGTAAAATACTTTGACATCCTTCCTATTTTGTCTTAATTACACGGACTTCTTCTCTATTTTGAAAACATACATTTAAGTTTAAACAATTAACTCGGTTAAGAATATTCCTAAAATATTTCAAAAATTTATTTTTAATTAAATTTTATATAAAAATAAAAATTATTTACTACTTTACCCTTAATACTAAATCCCTAATTTTACTTTTATCTTGTGCATATTTATTTTGTCTTTCACATTTTGACTAAATTTTTTTTAAAGAATTTAATATTTTTTATTTGTTTTTTAATTTCTATTTTTATCCTTACAAATAGCTATTTGTTTGATGATTTTAGCACTGATTAATGTAAATATCACAAACTTTGAATATTCAAGTAAGTTCTTAAATAAACATGTGCTTGATCAAATGTGTTTATAAATATTTGTGAAAAAAATATTGAATTATAAATTTAAATAACACATACAAACTCAAACTTATATAGTTTATTATATTTGATAAAAATATACGTGTTTAATATATATTTGAAGTCAAAAGTAATTTATAATATCGAAACTAATAATTCTTTTAAAAAATTGAAAGTTATAACATCTATTAGAATAAACTTTTGGCGGTATAAATTTGGTTTTATAAATTTTTATCTCTCTCTCTCTCACACACACACAATACTAAAGAGGGACATTTTGATAAAAAGAAAATTCAAAAGTCAAATTTAACGGCCTATTAACGGTTTGGGTGGATGAAAATAGAATCTTAAAATATAAGGGAGGTTTATATAAGTTTCTAAAATAGAGGAGAGGTCTGTGTAATTAAGGTAAAACAAGAGGGAGGTTAGAGTATTTTACTCATATAATTTCCATTTTTCAATAGTTGATCTTATACTAAGGGGTTGAAATTAGTATCATAATTTGTTTCAACTACATTATACACCACAGTTTCACAAAAGTTGTGAAGAATTACATATGCCTTTTTTTCAAGATAAACAATTCGTTTTATCAAATGCTAATTGGATATTGAGATAGAGTAATGATTGAATGAGAGTAATAATTTGATTATGATTAATAATTAAAAACTGAAATAGGGAAAAAGAAAATGATGATGAGTCAGTTTGTGTTTCCCCAAACCACATGGAATGAAGAAGCCTACGATATGTTCTGGGAGCTGCAACATGTATTTAAAAATATAGCTATATAAGGCATACACACAGTACACCTTTTTTTTTAAAAAAAAATATCTAAAGTTTAACTAAGATATATTAAGATTATATTTAATTTCACACCTTCATCTTTTGATTAATTAGAATCATTGAGCCGACAACAAACATGTAATTCACTGGTGTAATCATAGTTATATACACTGCACAATTTTTAAAACCGTGAACTCTATAGTGTCAAAAATTACAAAAACTTAAGCTTAATTATGACCTATATATATCTTTTAAAAGAGCATTCCTTTATTTTCCCTTGAAAAAAAAAATTAACTTTCACGGCTGTCTACCATATACATATGTATATACTCCTTTTAATCTTTTTTATAAAAGCATAAAATTTGAATTGCTTTGGTCATTTTTATAAGAGCCTGGTAAGAGTTTGATAATTTAATAATTTTTTTTAATTTTACCCTTAATTAATTATATGTATTGTATTAATTAAAAAGTTGGTGATACTTATACTTACTTTATTTCTCTCTCTTACTTGCTCTTTATAAATAAGGCCATACTTAAAAAAAAAAGTTTATTTCATACATATTTATGTTCTTAACTAATTTTAATTATTTTTAAACCATGTAATTAGGTTATTCAGCTCACATAAATAGGATGAGGAGTATATCATTAGATTTAAGAAGCCATTTCAAAAATACATAAAAAATGAGAGTTGTTATTTTGTGCATTGTAATAAGAATCAGATTAAGTACTCTTCTAGTCCTATACATAAGGTAGAGAGAGAAGAAAATTTGTGGTCCTATTCATAAGGTATAGAGAAAATTTTCATATGAATGTACAAATTAGCCCTTCATTTATTATTATATTGATTTTGTTTCCATGGGGTTTAGGTAATATTAAACAAGGATAAAGTTGGAAAGTTGTTAAATTTTATGGAATAGTGAGTAAAATTTAAGGTTTTTCTTATCCATGTGAAATATGTTAAAATTAGCTTATAGTATATAGAACCAAAGGAGTAAAGATCAAAACAGTTAGTTAAGTTATTTATTTATAATAAAAAAATGTGCTTATTCTTTAAAAAATTGTATAAATCATTTTCATTTGCACAATAGTTTAATAAAGTGAATTGAATCCTTATATTTATAAATAGAATAAACACATAACATAACTAGCTTCTACATTTAGGATCGAATTGAATAGTAATAATAAATGTGTTAATTCATTTGGTAAATAATTTACAAATAAGTCATAGCCTACCAAATCATAAGTTCAAAGTGGTGCACATATATATCATATGAACTAGGAGGCAAAGGAAAAATGTCACGGAGATTTCCAACAGGACGCACACATGGGGTTCAAACGACACGGACGCGTTTGTGCGCTGGAATTCTTTGCAAACCGTCAAATATACCGCGATATTTCCATATTATCGCGAGATCTCCGCTGCTAGGGGTGACTCGTGTTCACACCTGTAATCTTAATCTCCATGATTAGCAACGCTAAACTCAATTATTGTTAAATGATAAAAACGTTTAGAAGCAGCTCAATTAATGAGGCGCACACATAAAGTAGATTCCCCAGCGATCGTATCTTCACCGTCCAACCAGATCCGCGTATCTGGCAACCACACTATCTGTGCCCTTAAACAAAGTCTTTATAACCATTTTATTGGATATAAAAAAAAAAACCAAATTGTTATTTGTTAATCCAACAATTGCAGCTAATTAAGATAGTGGGGTCCACCATTTTTGTCCATTTAATGTAAAACACTAAAGCCATCTCGCTTTTGATGTTCCAACTGATTAGTTTGAATTTTAGTGAAATCTTTTTTTTCTCAAGAGCTCTGATTAAAGATAAATTTTTATCCTCCACATGTGGAAGGAAAGGAAGGAGACTAATCTTTATTAAAAAAAAAAAAGGAGATTAGTGGAATCCTGGCCTCAAGGTTTTTAAATAAATTTTAGTATTATATAAAGGGATTAATATTTCTGTTTTTGTTGCAGAAACATTTTTTTTGTCACACTTACGTATAAGTCATTAGGTCTCATTATAAATTATAAAGAGAAGAAAGATAAAATATTAATGGGACCAACTCACTTAGGGTTAAGATGCAAAAATACACCACGTGAGCTTTTTCCCTATGAGCTTCCAGCACCACGTGTGTACATGTGCTTTTTTTAAGATAAAAATACACATGTGGTTACCATTTTGGAGCAAAAGTCATATCTCATCGTTAAGTCACTGTTCACTGTGATGAGAAAGAAAAAAATGAAGTGAATAGTAACTTAACTGCGGTGAGCAGTCACTTAACAGTGAAATGTAACTTTTATTCTAAAATGGTAACCACATGTGTGTTTTTGCTCCAAAAAAAAGCACGTGGTGCTGGGCGCTCCTAGAGAAAAAGCTCATGTGTATTTTTGCATCTTAACCCTTAAACCTATATATAAATATTTTACATTTCTTATTCTTCAAAATTTATGTAAATTTTATACCATAGGCGTGTTCTTCAATTTCAGCCATTCTCATAATTAAATATTTACACTGCTATGATTTGTTATGATGGCTCCACCTATTTTTTTTTATAATTTGTGTCATAAATGAAATTTGTAATTATATTACAGGTTCCACCCCACATTTTTATAATAGATCTGGTAGTTATTTTTTAACTGTGAGTTTCATACCTACCTTCTTATCTCAGTGAGACTCATATACTTCTTTTTTTTTAAAAAAACAAAAAACAAAAAAAGTTTAGGTGGGGTTAAACACCTGTATGGAGATACTCCCCACAAAGTCAAGGCACGACTCCAAGCTTAAAATGCCCTTATAGAGATTATAGATTGTCTACCAACAAAACCTTGACATTGAGTAGCACGTATCGAGACTCATATACTTCCTCACTTTATAAAAATTTTCCTAAAAAAAAGTTAAAAAGTTGGGTATTATAAAACTACAATATACACCCAACCGTAATTCCAAAGTAATGTAGATAGATTATGTTTAGCCCCTTCATTAGTTAAGATGATTTTTCGTTTATTTTAAATTATATCAATCTAACTTGTTTAGTTCACTAGACCACAATAGATGAACCAGTTAACCCCAGATATGTTTAAAGATAATTATGATATATATTCTTTATAATTATAATTTTGATGTGTATAAAAATATAATCATTATAAAATATTCAAATAATTTATATCCCAGCCACGACTTGAGCACTCGGCGAGCCGCGAGCCCGATATAAATGTATAGGACAGTGAATGTATCATTAGTATATAATAAGAATAATAATTAGTATCTTACATATAAATAAATTATATTATTTTTTGTCATGAAAAGTATAGGCGATTTTAAATTTGATTTGGCTCACTTTAAATTTTGTGTATACAATTTAGAGACACAATTTAGATATAGATATAGGAAAAGAAGGTTGTGAAAGGTAAATAACAAATTAAAGTCAGAAATCTAGTCCATTGACAATTATCGACTATCTCCTATATTAAATATAAGAGTGAATTGACTTTTTTTTTTTTTAGAGATTAAAGAAACTAATTCAATTATATTAAAGTGTTTATATCTATTATTCCCTTTGGTACTAATTATAAGAAAACATTTGGGGGTTGATTTTGGTCCTAATTATAGGACAACTTTTTAGTTTTTGTCAATTTCTTCCTTAAATACCCTTATTTTATTATCTCAAGTGTGTTTGGTTTTTGGTAAGTATATATGTGTGTGGGTTGCAATACACACACATTCACACACATGTGTATGTGATCTATAAACATATATATGTATGTATATGTGTGTGTACATGTGTGTATTGCAACCCATACACATATATATGTGTATGTATGTATGTATATTTGTGTTTGTGTTTGTGTGTGTCAATATATATTCCTCTGTGTGTAGATACATGGTTGTGTGTGCATGATAGATTTATATGTATATATATATATATATGTATATTTAGTAAGACCATTATTTCAATTAGAAAGCATGTGAAAAGGAAAATTGGTCAGAGAGATATGTGACAGAATTGTTGATTAACTTTTACTTATGTCATTTTAAATGTATATAAGAACATTTTAGGAAAATGAGTAAAATTAACTAATTTAACTCATCTCCTTAATTTTTTCAAAATCGGTTAAATATGTCTTATAATTAGGACCGGAGGGAGTATTTTTTTTAGAACTAATTTATATGACTTATAAACTTATATATAATTTAAAGATATGTAATCTATGTCATATGTTATGATTGAGTTGATTAATTTAATTTTTTAAAGAGTCAACTGCTTTTATATTTAATATTAAGAATTTTAGGCAATATTGTTATAAGATGCTTCTGGTGGTCTTGTGGTTTGGACAGGTCTATGTCTTCCATTATGTTTATCCTAACATCTTGATAGGGGAAAAGCTATTATCATTTGAAAAATAATAATAATTTTAGAGATAAACAATCTTTCCACTAAGATTTTAGTAGGAGTATTATTTTTATAGGACAATTTCATGTATGCTCTAACAACTCTTTTCTTTTTATAATGTAATAAAAGAATATAACATATTAATTAATTTACATCCCTTTACTCTCTTCATCTTCTTCATGCTTCTCTGTGTTTCTACACACACAAACTTTGGTAAAGATTTGAATGAAGGTTGGCTTAGCTCCACTTTGGTTTACACCAAAAAAGGATTCTATTTCAGTGTGTGAAAAAAGAAAGATACTATATGGCATTTATTATATTTAACACCAGCTATTTTGATTATTAATTATAATAAATGGAAATACAACATTTAATATCTAATTATCTTTATATTTAATTCTATTCAAGTAATTTATACTGCGAGCAAGATTTTATACTAAGGATTCAAGGCTAAAGATGTGGGTTTATTAGTCTTTTTACTTATATTTTGACATGAAATTTATTTGCTCTACCCAAGTTAATCCACTCATTCGTGATATACACAATAAACCAATAAATAAGACATAGGATCACCCAAAAGTTAAAGAGGGCTATGAAAATAATATATGGAATTACCAAACAATCTTAAGGAGAAAGAACGGAGACTGAATATCTAAAAGTATTTTACAAACTAATAACACATCTGAACCATTTGATATTTGAAGAGCTTTTTTATTAGGGAAAAAAAAAGCTTAAATCAAACTAAAAAATGTGAACCATCATAATCATTTCAAAACTTAAATGACTTATAAACAAAGGAATATTATGTTTTTATCACTGTATTAAGACACAACTCAGGTGGTCAATCCAGTCAAAAGTTTTGGATTGGTCAATCAGGTTAGATTTAATTTATTTTTCTTTTCTTTTATGAGTCTAAAACGACATCATTTAAAGTCTTAAAAAATTAATATTCATATTTGAGCTTTAATAAATATGTTTTGTTTGATTATATGTGGTTTAAATAGCTCTTAACTATGGTCTTGCTTAATTTATTGATGGGTCTAATTTTCAGTAACTCAGTTTTGAGTAGGCATTAAACGTATTTGACTCTCATCCACTTCCTTCCCACCCTCTTCCATCCTCATCTTCATCTCAATTGTTGAATTGAAATATAAACGGTTCATATTTCATCTTTTAAAAAATATTAATGAAATATTAAAAATAAAAAAAATATTTTAAAAAAATATTTTTATAGAAGACGAAATTTAAACCATTCATATTTCAATCCAACGATTAAGATGAAGAAAAGGATGGGAAGGGAAGTGGATGGGAGCCGGATCCGCATTAAACAAACTTAAGCAAAAACTTGTGGTATGCATTGAAAATTGGAAAAAGAAGAGTGAGGAATTGGGTTGTGTAATAGAAGGGTCCAGAATTGATGACAAATTGAAGTGATGATCATGAACAAGTGGTCAAGGACAGCCACAAAACAGATTGCTTTGCAAGGTCAATATCCCCACAACCATTTATTATTATTATTATTATTACCACTCCTTCTACTATTATTACTCCTCTTACTATTATAATAAGACATTTTCTATTAAAAAAAGGGTAAAGGTGTAATTTTATACATAACCTTTACCCTGAGAAGCGCCCAACACCATAACCTTTTTTTTGACCAAAAATACATATGACGTTACGCTTTGGGAGCAAAGAGTACCACGGGCTGTTAGTTGAATAACGTTGACCGTTAGGTCTGACAGAAATGAACAGTAACTCCACTGAAATTACCATTTTGCCCCTAGTTTTAAATATATTTTTTTTAAAAAAAATTAATTTTTTAAAAAAAACCGTCGGAGGAGGTTGCCGGAGGTGGCAGGCGGTGGGGAGGGCGGGCGCTGCCGGTGGTGGGGCCCACAGGCGAGGAGGAGTTATTTTAGTGTTTTTTTTTAAAAAATTATTTTAAACTAGGGGAAAAATAGTAATTTTAGCTTAAAACTAGGGGTAAAATGGTAATTTCAGCGGAGTTGCTGTTCATTTCCGTCAAACCTAACGGTTAACGTCGGTCAACTAATGGCCCGTAGTACTCTTTCAAAACGTAACGTCGTGTGTATTTTTTGTCCAGAAAAAAGATCGTGGTGTTGGGTGCTCCTCGAGGTAAAAGTTATGTGTAAAATTGCACCTTTATCCTATTTTGAATTATTTTTTACGACCGTAAAATTGTAATCTAATGATATGAAAACTCTCTTTTAAATAGGAGGTCATGGACTCAATCCTATTTGTAACCTAGGTTGTTAGTAACTGCCCATTAATTAAAAAAATTGCTATTGTCAAAGTAAACGGGAAGGAATTGGACTCTGTGTCCTCAATTAAACCGAAAAAGGTACGAATGTGGTATTTATAGAGATAGGTCCCACTTCCTAGATAGGCGGATGCAATTTTAATAATCTTCAATAAAGGACGTTTTGATAATAATAATATTTTCAGAGGAAGGTTCAAGAAGGGTCAAGAAGAAAACCCATTCTTAAAATATGAGAAATGGAAGTGGTAGAGTCCCGAACATGCTTTGGAAATTAGGTACACCATCATTTATAAAAGCATCATTATTATTCACAGAACTAGCAGGTAACAAGAACTACTAACAATGACAAAAACAATAAAAAATAATAATTATGGTCAAAGATGGAACAGAAACTTCTACCTAAAAATGTCACTAAACGTTAATTAACCTTAATATTTAAGATGCTTGAGTAAAAGTGATATGGACAATTTGGATCCTGGGAAAAAAAACTATGAAAGATGTGGTTGGGTTTGAATTTACAATGGGCTCACTCTAATTGTTATCTGGTTCTTCTATGGATTTTGTTGCTAGGGCCCAGAGTGCACATTGGGTTTTGTTGATGGGTTAAACCCAACTAGTTAACTTGCATATATTTTAAGGACTGAGTTTATGTTATATGTATGGGATTTAAATTTCTCATGTTGCATAAGAAGAAGATTCCTACACACACATGAAATGGTAGGACTTATATATATATATATATATATATATATATATATATATATATATATATATATGAATTAATTACATATATGTGGGTCCCACTATTTCATATGTGTGTGACATGAGAAAACACTTCTCCTACAACATGAGAAGTGTTTTTCCCTATATGTATTCTTAAATTTAATATGAACATAGCAGACAACTATAAATTATCAAGGTTATTAAACTAGGACCGGACTTGCCAGTTTGGCCTAGAAACTGGCGAACCTATAGGTAAACCGATATGATCCGAGCATTTAACTTGGTTTTGCCTTCTTTTTTTAATCAATTTTTTAAATATAATTTCATGTTAATACCTTTAAAATCTCTATTTTCTCACCAATTTAACTTCGGATTAGCTTCGGTTTGACTTATTGACCCTATACCTAATACTTCAACTAGTTCAATGACCAGTCCAGTCTTAATAACTTTATAAATTATGCACACTTTTTAAAATCTAAATTACAGATCTCATGCTTTGCAACAAGTCTGAGGTAAACCTCATCGTTGATGGCTTATAACAATGCAACTTCCAATATTAGATTATATATCACAATGACACCATGTCTTGTATGAGAAGATGAAAGAGAAGGACAGTACGCATGTTGAATTATCATACACGGGTCTTAATTATATAGGACATATTTATCTAATTTTAGAGAGGTTAAGGATAGTAATTATATTAGTTAATTATATTTATTTTTCCAAAAATGCCCTTATTTAAAATTTAAAATAGCGTCTAAATACTCTAACTCTTTGTTCTTTATCGGACCTCTCATCCCTCACACACAACTTCTCTAAGCTCTCACACAGTCTGACATTATTGATCTCCCTCAACAACTTCCAATCTACACTTAGAGGTTGAAAGTGTAATTTAATAGTGATGCCTCAATTAAATATGACAAAAATTGCTCAAAATTATTTTATTAAAAAAAATAAAAAATAGTAGAATTGCAGTGTATGTCGAATTATTGAGTTGCAAGCATTACTCACTTTATAGAATATATAGGTGCATTATTAAGTTAGTGTTTAATTATTATTGAGAAAGTATCAATAGCGATATTTTAGAAAGAAATTAACAAAAATTAAAATTTTGTCCTATAATTAGGACCAACATCAACTCTCAAATGTTGTCCTATAATTATGATTGAAGGGAGTATATGAGTGAAAAACCCATCCACTGTGACCACAAGTGAAAATGACTAATCCTCCAAAATGATCATAATTTTGAAATGGTTGTTTCACATATGACAAGCTTTAGTTTCCATTAATAATGACTCCATCCAAAATGCTACATATAAAGTCTATAGCTAGCTTTCAGCTGCAAATACCATTCAGACAGTATTATCAGGTCAAGTTCCTTAGATATTGCTACTACCTACTGACCCATGAGTCCAAGCACTAACCTCTGGACTTCCAGAACCTGATGTGCTCCCATGGTTCGTCCGCTGTGAAGTTGGCATGCTAATGGGACTAAGTCGCTGAGTGCTCAATTGAGGCAAATTATTATGCAATGAGGGAACTAGAGGTAGAGATGAAACCACCTGATCAGCTAACCTAGGCATTGCCATTGACCTAATATCCTGCTGCAGCACTGTATGCAATCGCTGGCTAGTCTCGGCCCAGGGCTCCCTTTGATTGTTGAACGTGTTTCTCATGTTAGTAGCATCTGTATTGGCAATTGAGAAAATGCTTGCGTTTCTCAGAGCTGGCAATCCATGGATGAAACCCTGACCTTGGCTAGTGTTTAGTTTTGGGAGAGCCGCAAATCTGCCGTCTGAAAGTGCGCCAAAAAGCTGCTCATAATTCAAACCCAGTATATGATAATTCTGGGGATTGCTAGAGGTGCTCAAACTGTTCAGTTGGTGCATCAGTTCCTCAGGAAATATAGGTCCAGAACCAGTGATACCCATGATATGACTAGAAGAGCTAGATTCTATGTTTCTGATGATCCTTCGGCCACCATTTAATGGTACTGTATCATGGCTGTTTGCAGCAGCGCCCAGATGAACTGTGGATTCTGTCATTGGAACAAGTCCCTGTTCTTGCAAATGCTTCAGCAGGTGCATTTGATATTGCAGCCATAAAAATTTATTTGCACTTTGTTGCCACAATTGCTGGATGGACCTCATTTGTTGTTGAAGATTGTCAATTTGAAGATTAAATGAACTGTTGTAGGTCAGCTGAGGTGATGAGAGACTGTTTCCACCAGCAGTGACGTTAACTCCACTAAGAATGTTGGGCTGTGGTGATTGCATGGCAACATCAACTTGGAATAGCATCCTATTACGTGAATTTTGCAAGGGAGATGAAGACAACCCAGCAGTGCAAGTTGCGGGAGATTCTACTGTTCTATATGTCAACATGGAATTACTGACAGTTGGCTGCTTTTTTATGCCTAATTCACCCTTTTCGTTACATGGTAAGGACCCGACTTGATCACTAATTATGTGATACCCTTCATGGATCATCTATATCCAAGAAAAGCATTATATCAAGCATATATAAGAAAGAAGTGACAATGAAGAAAATTTTCATAGCAAAACATCGTATGCAACTCACCAATGAAGTGAACTGACAAGCAAACTGGTTCACAGAACGCAGCTGCATAAAGTGCAAACACAATCAGATTAATCAGATTCATAAAATATTTTGATTTTGGATACAGTAGTTGGAGACAATATCAATCCCAATGAGAAAATACTATTAGCAGCCATCATGGAGAAGAAAAATGTTAGCAATCATTGCAAAATGAGCGAGAAAGCATATATTATAGATTTGAAACATGAACCACTAGCTAATGCATAATAGATTGACTAATTTAGCATCTCATTATAGCATCTTCAAGAAAACCACATTTATCAGGAGAAACTAGAATGAGCATGACAAACATCTTCAAGGGTTAAAAGGTGGCAAGGTCAGTCAGTGCAAAGATGCATTATTTTTTAGTCAATCAGTATAACTAATCAACCCTTAGGCTGAAAAGTCATTATTCTATCAGCCCAGTTTCTCCAATTGACATTTGAAAAAAAATAACAACGAGCTACAAGCGTTTTGACTCACAGAACCAGAAAAAGTAGGCAAGAGAGATAAGGAAACAGGATGTTCTCCATCATGTCCATAGCATATGAGCGCTTCAACTGTTCCCATATCTAGGTTTTCCAACATGACCAGTTTAACCAGAGCGGCATCATCAACCACCGGACAGTCACTTTCTGGAATAAGGGATTAAAAGCGATTTAGCCACACTCAAGGAGTTGACTTATTAAAAACTGATAAAATATGGATATCTTTACTTTGAATGACATGATATTCATGGGAAAATGTCAACGTCCTAGTCTTCCGGGAACTGGAAAAATTGGATGAAGAAATTTTATATCCCACAGAACCTTCTAGCGTTCCACTGTCCTCAAAACTTGCAAGGTGAACACCAACCAGAGGAGGAATCTGGCAGAAGGATGGCTTCTTTCGAACAATGTGGTTCAATTTGAGCTTCCTGTTAATCAATTTATACCTGAATACAAATAAAAGTACTATCATGCCACAAAAAAACATTCCAACATCAGTTTAACACTTCACATGAATGGATTGAAGATTTCACCTTTCACACACTTTAAGAATTTTAAAAAATCTGTCTGTGGAATTTTTAACTTCAACTGATTGCTGTGGTGTAGACAGGCTTTTCACAGTCACGCTTTCTGCACCAGCCGGATTCCTGCTGCTCATATTGATAACTGAATCAGCCATTTCAGCTTTCAAAACTCTAGAACGAGAGTTTTTATGTTCTGCTTTCACAGAAGCCTTCCTTTGCAAGGAATTGCTATTTCGAGGAGTCAACAGACTTCCATCTGCAGCTGTAGCCTGCAAATTCTGAGAAATTTTTCTCTTTGGAGCAGCATTTCCATTTTGCAAACATTTGTCAAAAGACTGATCCATGTGATTGGAGGAGTGGATGGAAGCACTATTAACTGTCAATGGCTTCAATAAAAACTGCCGTTTTGAATTATGCAAATTAGATGGACCAATGCCACTATTCATGCAAAAAACATCAGTATGGCAGGCACTTGTTTCAGCAGGCTCCTGTTTCACAGAGGGAGCTCTGATCTGATGGTTTTGAATTCCTTTAAGCATCATTGGGTCATCATGAGTTGATTGAGGGAAATGAAATTTTCTCTTTTTGCTTTCACAAAGGATTTTGTCAACATTAAATTGCTCTTGCAGTCCATTGTCCACCCTCTGTTCTTCAGGACCTTGAGGTGCAATGCTGACTTGGCTTCCTACAAGCTGGAGTTTCGGCAGGTCCAATGGCTCTTGTTTTGGTTTCTTGTAAGGGATACCTTTGGTAGATTGTTTGTTGCAAATGCTGTTCTCAAGAGGAACTATGAAATTTCCCATGGTCATGACATCATTAGCATTAGCAAGTGGTTGGTTGGGCATATCAACAAAATTAGGTGTCTTGGGAACCATTAAGGCATATGAGGGTGATGAGTAATCAAGAGCTGAATTTATTCCCTGTGGACTACAATAACAGCTGGAGACATTTTCCTGCATGCTAGAAGTGCCTTTTTCTTTTTCCTGAGGACCGCATTGAGGTTTGTACTTTTGGGTATGACTAGCATGGTTTAAAAGGTTGGGGTTTCTGATTGGCAAACCTTGCATTGGTTCATCACTTAGCTTTCTTTTCTTCCAACTCCATGCAATACCCAAATCAAGCTGCCATGCATGCTAAGAATTAATCAATATGGTAGTGAAAGATTATTCATGCCTTATAAATTTAGAGTTCAAGCTAAGAATTTAAATTTGGCAAGTGTTAGGATATAATTCACTCAAAGTTATATACATTAACCTTACTGGAAGAAAAGATCTTTCAGAAATTACAAGAATAGTATAACCATTAATACCTTCTTTCTTCGAGGTTTATCAAAAAGTGCGCCTCCTAAAGGTTCTGGGTTCAAATGAAGATCTGGTTGCAAAGCCTTGATGATGCATGACTCAATTTCCTGATAATATAACATGAAACTAACGTAGGGCTAAGGATATGCAATGCATAAGATGAAATGTACAAAGCTTAAATTGATCAAATTATACCCTACCAGAAGATCTTTGTATGTCCAAGAGTCATTTGAGACTGACAAGATGTCCTTCACAACAGTTTCCATGCACAATTCCAGGGTCAACTTGTGCACAATTGGAACATTTGCAGTTGATAAAGTGTGACCCTCTTTATATGGAAAAACATGGCGACAATCTCGAATCTGCAAGATATTAACTTTACTTATTAACAGGGATAACAAGATTAACTTCAATGTTTGAACTCTTTAATCCCCTAAGATTATGAGATTCCTCAAGAGGTAATTGAACATTTCTCAAAAGAGAAGTTAGATGACATTTCACAAAGTGATAAACAAATCATTTCCACTGATGTATTTGTCTGGCAATCAGAAATCAAAGACCTGAAATTATAGTGGATCTGTGAAGTGCTAATTTCTATGAGTAATCAGTGCTTTGAAAATATACGGTGATAAGCAAGTACTCTGCACTCCACCTATGCAAAATGATATAGTATCTATAATTTTGTGTTTTACCTCACCTCACACAGAAGGGCTCCATTGACATACTTGCAGGGAATATCATCAAGCATATCTCCAGGTAACCACCCATACTCAATTGCCTGATGTGTGAAAGAAACATGGAAGAGGAAGAGGAAGAAGAAATGGGGGAAAAAGTAAACCATGGGATGTGAACATTATAAATGTAAAGCACTTTTTTCAAACAAAAAAATATAAATTTCACTTTTTATTTATTTGTTATCCTTTCAAATGTCAACTGTTGTGTGATTTAGTCCTTCAAATGGTTAAAGGTTATGTTTATTTTAGCTAATACAGTGTAGTAGGAATTTCCCTAGATAAAATTTCATGTAAAATAATGTTCCTTAGATAGAGAAAGAGATGTGATGAATTGTATAAGCACAATATATGGAATAGGGCCTCATAAGTATGAAAATCAATTTACAGAAACCTATAAATGGGCACTGGATAAGTAGTTATTGTGGATTTATATATCTATATTGGTGAACATTATTCATAATTACAAAGTTAAAGCATCATTTGGCTTAGAAGTAAATGGGAAAAAGAAAATAGGATCTACTTAACCATTTTGCTAATAGGAAATATAGCACAGCATACAAGGATAAAATAAATATATATTCTGGTCAATGAAGTTAAAGGTAAGTATATCTTTTGATGCTTACAGAGAAAAGTGTTTCTGATGCCTTGTCATATGGAAGCAACTGCTTTGACACATAACAGGGGAACTGCAGGAGCAGAAATCAACAATAAGGATTAAATTCCAGTAGTAGCAAAAATCAATATAAATGCTTAACATACAAAACTCCTAAGTTTTAACTCTTGGGATACTGACCTCGTTACCTTTTCCAATAGAAAATCCATCTTTGAATAAATTCAGTGAGAAGGACACCTCAAGTTCTGCATTATAGTAAACCATGAAAACGAACGCTTTTGTAATAGATTGCTGTGCAATGTAAGTATTAACATTACCTTCTGAGGTAGAGTGCAATACATTCTTGTGCTTCTTATTTGAGTCATCAACAAATTCAGCTCCTATCTGAGATAAGTTTCCCCATATCAAAATGTTTGATCATGTACTCTCATATCAAGTAAGATTTATTGCAAACCCATAAATTATTTTTTTAATATAATATTTTAAGATAATGATGCATTTAGTACAAGTATATTGATTCCCAATCTATGAAGCAGGGAACATGAAAAAGGAGATGAATCTATTGATGACACTTATCATGCATTGCATCAAGCAGGATGAGAAAAGAAATTCTAGAATAATAAGTCACAGATCTCTTAGCTTAAAATTTTCCTTGTAATGCTGACAGAAAATTAAATTAAAACACATCAAATAGTTAGAATAACTTGGTATTTTGAGGCATACAAAGATTACATGCCTTCACCAACAGAGTAGAATAGACAAATTATTTTCTTTTAGGTAGGAAGTGTGAACTTCAATTTGAAAAGGTAAGAGAATGACTTTTAAAGGGAGTTCTTTAAAATTTCTGGAGATATTCGTAAATGCGCGGTCCTAAATGACCAGACAATGTTGTTGATAGGTTAAGCCATAGAGAACCCCGATATAAATGAATACAAGTTCAATACACATAGTGTTGAGGGGCAGACATGTGGAATTTTTCTTTCCATATGTTTTAAGTAGGGTGACTGGTAAACATATTTTCCTTGAAGAACCGAAACATGCACAATCACTGCTAAATTACTGACTATTATGCTACAACAAAATATGATTTACCTTGAAGAACCGGAACATGCACATTCATCAAAATAAGCCACATGATACTAAAACGGGCCAAGTAGAAAGAAAAATGATATATTGCTTCCTGCCCTTTAGATTTCAATAATTATATATCCCCTTTCACTAATATCCCCATCCCTTCGACAATTTTAATCTCCAGTGCTTGGGGACCCAGCAATTATAATATCTTACATTTCCATTTAAACAAATTTGGTCCCCAGAGTTACTAACTTCTAACAACCATTATTTGGATGGAAAAAGATTCTGTCAAAAATTTCCCTGCCAGGATGATGAATTTCATGTTCATCTACAAAAGAAAGCCCCACATTCATTCTTATGTAAATTAATCAGAAAATTAAAGAGAATAAAACAATATAAATGATTAAAAAGACAGCAATGAAATAATGAATAAAGTGGGGCCAACAAATTGGTAAAGAAATTGTCGAGGGACCTGGCCATTTTGCGTCCAAACGATGGGGACCAAAATAGCCAAACCCACCCCCCCCCTCCCAGCAGTAAGTCTCATCAACGAAGACTTAATGGGCCATACACCCAAAAGAACTGCACAGTGATTCTCTGTTTCATTTTTTTTTTTTTAATAAAAAACGTTCGACTTTTCAAGAATATCAGGAAAAAGTTGCCGCTTGCAAACAGCATCATTGAAATAAATTTAATATTCGAGAAGGTACTACAAGAAGTTAAACAATCATTCCAGAGACTGGCCAATATTATAACTATATTACCGCATATGATTTTTTTATTGATTAACTAAAGAAGAGTGAAGTCGTGAACTCTCATGGCACCATTATCAAACCAATCGAAGAGCATGATCAGGCGAAAACATCAAGCCCAAGCCCCAGCCTCTCAGGCCCTCGGATTGCATCTAATCAACTGTTTCACCTCTCAAACTGATATTGGCCGTTCACACAACCATGCTCAAACTCGTCACTCAAAAGCAAAATCCACATGACCAAGAGTCAAGAGCTACTAAAATGCCATTCAAAAACTTCAAAAATCACAGAAACAAAAGCAAAATGAGAACCGAAATACGAAAAAAAATTCAAACAATGAAACATGCCTCGACGATCCTGGGCTGAGAATCATTTGTGGAAGGAGGTTCTTCGGGTTTATCGTCTATTGGAAGCAGCTTAGGCTTGTACCTGGTGCCCACTCTTGCGACCTCGAAAGACACACCCATGGATGTAGTGTTGGAGCCGAATCGGAGAGCGAAGAAGAGAAATGAGGTGTGAGAGGTGAAAATTGAAGGAAGGAGAAGAAAAGAGGCACAGCCTCCAAGGCTTTGTTACAGATAGTGGACTGCGTGAAGTGGTGATTTGTGAGGGAGGGAAGCGAGGTTGGCGTTCCTGCTGTTTTATATTGCCAACTCTGCCATGAAGGCCAACACGTAGAAAGAGGCGTGACTCATTTCTCTTTCTCCCCCCTTCTCTCTCTCCCTATTATTTTTTTTACTTGTTTTTTTTTAATACCCTATCTCTTCTATTTTCTCATTGGCTTAAGTATCAATGACGAACCACGATAGATTAAGGCTTTGTTTGGGAGTTCTATTTTGGAGAGAAAGGAAAGGAAATGAAGGGTTTTGATAGTCCCTTCCCTTATTTGGGAGTTTTAAAAATAAGAGGGGAGGGAATCAAGGATTTTTATAAATCCTCCAAAACCCTCATTCTTCACAAAAATGAAGTTTCCCCAATATGGGGGGTTTTAAGAGGGAACATAGATTAATTATTTTTTTACCCTCGTTCAAATAAAGCACTCTCGCTATTTCTGATTTCTTTTCTATTCTTGGAATGCACGCGAAAAATATATTTTAGAGAGAGAAAATACTTTTTAGAAAGAGAAATACTTTTTTAGGGAAAAATATTTTCTAGAGAGAGAAAATACTTTTTAGAGAGAGAAAATACTTTTTAGAGAGATAACGTGCTTTTTAGATGGGAACATATTCTTAGAGAGAGAAAATACTTTTTAGAGGGGAACAAATTTTTAGAGAGAGAAAATTCTTTTTAGAGAGAGAAAATACTTTTGTAGGAGAAAATGTTTTCTAGAGAGAGAAAATGCTTTTTAGATGAGAACATATTTTTAGAGAGAGAAAATGCTTTTTAGAGAGAGAAAATGCTTTTTAGATGGGAACATATTTGTAGAGAGAGAAAATGCTTTTATAGGGGAAAATATTTTTAGAGAGAGTTAATATTTTTTAGAGGGTAAAATACTTTTTAGAGAGAGAAAATACTTTTGTAGGGGAAAATATTTGTAGAGAGAGAAAATACTTTTGTAGTGGAAAATATTTTTAGAGAGAGAAAATACTTTTGTAGTGGAAAATATTTTTAGAGAGAGAAAATACTTTTGTAAGGAAAATATTTTTAGAGAGAGAGAGAAAATATTTTTTGAATATAAAAATTACATAAATAACTTTTTTTAGAAAATTTAAATTTAAATTTATTTGTAAAATATAATAATTATATTAATTTTTAAATAAAATGATAAAATAGTAAAAATAACTCAATAATTTTCCATCTTCCTCCCTTATTATTTTTTTAACTCTCAAACAAGAGGAGGAAATATCTTCCATTTCCCTTCCTTCTCCTCCCCTCCAAACTCCCTATATCTCTTTCCTTTCATTCTCATCCAAACTCCCAAACAAAGCCTAAAGGGTTTTAATGCTGGTGATGAAACTATCTTTATATATATCCAGGGATTAAACCTCTAACTAAATGTTTAAAAAATCTAGGTAATTGTCAATTGTGCTTAACCTTATGATTATATTTTTATTTTTACCTTTAAACGCTATTTATCCTTAATTCATATTAGTTATTTAATTTTTTTAGTACTCAAAAAGATGCAGTCATAAGAGTATTACTTAGGAGGTAAGAAAGACAAAATGGAGGGATAAATCTCTAAACCGGATAGAGGCAAAGTTGAATCTCATCATCCCCGAGATAAGTGCATGTTTAGATTAATGGCGGAATCTGTTTTTATTAATGGTATACGAGGTAAGTTTGTGAGATAAGTTTTATATCAAATTATGTAAATGGGTTTTTTAAACGCTAACATAAATAGGCCATAAATGTAAAAACCAACGTTACACCATGTCATCCTGCAATTAAAAATTAAAAATAGATCTAAACTTTTTTTGAACAATTTATTATTTTTTGTGTGTGTATCATTCTATACCACACTTCAAAGGAATATTTATTTTTGGATTAAAGGGCAATTTTAACCTCATAAGTTTTTACTGAAAGATAATTTTGCTTGATAAGTTTTTTGAGGGACAATTTTGTCTCAAAAGTGTAAAAAATGGAGTAATTTTGCCCTAACCATTAAATTAGTTAGTTTTGACCGTTAATTGACCAAATATGTTAAGTTGACAACATACATGTTATCCACGTCATTTTTTTTTAATGTGCAGATTTATCTTGAAAATTTAAATTTAACTTTGAAAAAAATTAAAGTAAATAATATATAGACTTGTGGGGCAAATTTCTATCTTAACAAAAATGATGTGAATGATATATGAATTGTCAGCTCAACATATTTAATTAGCAAACAGTCAAAAATAACTGGGATAATGGTCATGACAAAATTGCTCATTTTTTACACATTCGAGGAAAAATTGACCCCCGAAAAATTTCAAGGGCAAAAAAGATCCATAACCCTCTATTTTGTTGATCAAAGGAAGGTTTATTTTGTTTGGGGACCTACCTCACTTCAACTAGAGGAGTTATCCGGGTCCAAATTAAATCGGACTTCTTAGAAATGGTGGGTTTATACGGGTTCAGACCAGTGTTATTAAGACGTAGAGTTTACATAGAAACGGTAAGGGTGAGCAAAAACGTAAAATCGTAAAACGTAAACGAAACGTAAGAGTTTACTACATACTACAAAAAAAATAAAATCCAACATATATAAAACCTAAACACACCAATACATTAAAGTCATCACAAATTTAAGTCCAAACAATCAAGGAAATAATTAAGTTCATGATTTAATGTGATTTTTCATAATTAAATTGAGATTCTTAATGTATTTTCTTGGAAAGTGTAGTTAGGCCCCAAAAATATTTCAAACTTTTCAGTTTAATCCTTGCTTAGAACTTTGAATTCTTACACTTTAGTCCCTTGGTCAAATGTTTTGACCAAGGGATTATTAATTAGGTCATCTTCATCCTTCCTTCAATCTAAAACCCGATACCACAGAGGTCAAAGCAGAGCACTGCGAGGCGAGAGGTGAGAGACCTTCAATCCTTCCTTCCTCCACATTCCTCTAAGTCGTCAGCGGCCTCCACCCTCACCACCATCGCCGTTGGCGACCTGAAACAGAAGGATGAGAACTGCAGCCTCGAGATTCCCTTCACCGTTTCGACCGACAAAGTCTCCGTTTCAACCGTTTCTCGACATCGTCTCAACCGTTTCAGCTTATAGTTTCCGTTTGAACCACCGATCTGAGACATTTTTTCGGCGAAAAACTTCAAAATACACGTTTCAACGTTTTGAAACGACGTTTTAACAACACTAGTTCAAACTCTCAATAAAATTCTTTTCTAAAAAAATGATCAAGTCCATTAAAATAAAAAGATTGTACATCATGATTCTGCACAATTTAAGACATTACGATGAAAATTTTCCACCCTCATGAAATGCTTTGATGAAAAGAAACCAAGAAGGGATGATATATCAGTATACAAAATGTCTGATGAGGATGTTTTGAAGCCATCCTTTGGCCAAAAATTGTTTCTTGATAGAAATCGCCTGAAAAAACTTGTTTGATGAATGGAACATAAGGCAATTTAGTGTCCATTAAAGGGAAGATCTGAAACAATTCAACGTAAGGAATACTTGTTTGATAAATGGCTTCAAGAGTCAATTTTTGAAATGGTACCTTAGAGCTACATGGCTCTTAAACCTTAGAAGCAGAGGATTGACCTTCAGGAGTAGAGATTTGCTTTGAAGAGTACCTCAAAATTCAGACGAAGGAATATGCTTCTTCTTCGATTTCTTAGGAATGTCAGGTGTTTCTTGAACCAACACTTTCTTCAATTTCTTGGGCGATGGTTCATCGGACGCCACTTTCGGCTTACATCTTCTTGGAGGTTGCTTGGAACGTCATAGGCATTTCAATGGTTTAGGAGATGAAGATTGAGTTGTCTCATTCCTTTGGCATGTATGTTTCGGCCAAATAGGGACAAAAGAACAAGAATGAAATTTTGAAGAATATGACATACAAAATGTAAGTGATAAGGACCTAAGTGACATAGACTTGTAAGAAATTTAAAAAACAACATTCTTGTCCTCTTTGACATGAATATTTCAGCCAACATAAGGGAATAAGAGGCAAGAATAATTTCTATACAGAAAGAGGTATTTTGGAAGTCAAATAATAAATATGGAAAAGTAACTTTAACTTAGGAAAAATGTCAACAAAGCTTACATCATCAAGATGATGTAAGATGGCTTGTTCAACAAGAGTCAAAGGAGTATTATGAAGGCACAAATCTTCTCCTATAAGCCTTACATTTTTCTGCCATGAGAGGGAATAAGAAGCTAAGGATGAACTATCCCAAGTTTTATGCAAAAATACAACCATTACTTAATTGAATGTCAAATGTCATAAAGGGAACTAAGTTGGATAATGCAATTGGATAATATGACACTTGGATAAGGCTTCTAGAAGAAAAATATTCTTCCCCAAGAAGCCAAATATTTTGGCCAAGAAGGAAGAGCAAGAGACCAAGTATAAAATCACATGTTGAACATAAAAGTCAAATAAAAATACCCTAGTTTGACAATTGTTAATTTGGGAATTAAACTTGACTAAAGGAAGACAACTTGTATAGGTAAATCCAAGATGATTGAGGACCAAATATTCTTCTCCAATAAGCTACAATTTTCAGCCAACTAGAGACAAGGAGAAGGAAAGATGCTTCAAATACAAATAAAGTCAAAAAAGGAAGGCAAAAAATTAGGAGAAATTGACTAAGGAAAGAGAACAAAAAAGGGAATAAATAAGGGCTACTTTTTATGATATTTGGAGACAAATATATTTCCCTTTATGCAGCCCCAAAATTTTCCAAGATATGGACAAGGAAAGAAAGACAAAGACAAGTAATGATAATAGGAACCAAAGTCAAAAAGCTTGAAGTTTATGACCAATGAAATAAAACCAAGAATAAGACCTAGAACAAGGGTAATCAAGCACATGAGACAAGCCAATATTTTGCCAAGAGGGGAATCATATTTTGGTTGAAGCTAGGAATGTCAAAGGAAGTTAAGAAAAATCTAGAAAAAGAAGTTAAAACAAGAATCAAGAGGGCGAGGCCGATAGGGGTATAACACAATCTACTTCTAAACATTGTTTTTATATTAATTCATTGATGACTATAGCCAATACACTTGGATATGTCCTTTAAAGCATAAGGTGAAGCCATTACCACTTTTAATCATTTTCAAACAATTGTTGAAAATCAATTTGAGACTAAGATAAAAGCCATTCAATGTGACATGGGTAGTGATTTTAAACCATTTCTCTTAGTTGCAAATTCTAAGGGAATTCAGATGTGTTATACTTGCCCATACATTTTCCAACGAAATGGGAGACCCAAAAGAAAGTATCAACATATTGTAGAGATTGGGTTAACTTTGTAAGCGCAAGCTGAAATGCCAGTTTATTATTGGATGGAAGCTTTTTAGACTGCAGTGTTTCTTATAAACTGTATGCCTACTCTAGTCTTGAACCATGGCTTTTTTCCCAAAGTATCCTTTTTTAGGAAACTATTTACCATAATGCCCTCACTTTCAAACTATTTCCCATTATGCCCCTCCCTGGAAACATATTCCCTATCTACTCCCATTTAGTCGACTAAGTTTAGTCGACTAAATAAGGGCTTTAGTCGACTAAATGAGGGTTTAAATTTTTTTTTTTAAAACTATCGACATTTAGTTGACTAGATCCCAGGATTTAGTTGACTAAATGTCGGCAGTTCAAATTTTTTCAATGAGCCTGACATTTAGTTGACTAAATCCTGGGATTTAGTCGACTAAATGTCGACTAATTGATAAAAATAGTGGATAGTATATTAATTATAAAAGAAGAATAATAATAATAACAATATTAGGAAAGCAATAATGAGATGAATAAAATATATTAGAGATTATAGGATTTCATCTAAGGTATCCCTAAATAATAGGATCTAACCAACTAACAGGTAGGGAATATATGTATATGTTATATTATTATCATATAATAATAATAATAATGGATAATAATGATAATAATAAAAGTCGTGGGCATAAAAAAAAAATTGAGGCCTCGACATTTATTTAATCTCTTTCCTTATTTATAATCACTGTCTTTTATTTATCCATTTTATTTTGCCACCAATATTATAAATTAAATAATATTACAATTAGTTAGTCAGATCCTACTATTTAGGAATAAATTAATTCAAATCCTATTATTTAGGAATAAGTTGGATCATATCATTATCTTATTGATTTCATGATTATCATTATTTTTCCTTCTATTATTATCCATTATTATTATTATTATATGATAATAATATAACACACACACACACACACACACACACACACACACACACATATATATTCTCTACCTGTTAGTTGGTTAGATCCTATTATTTAGGAATACCTTAGAGATCAAATCCTATAATCTCTAATATATTTTATTCATCTCATTATTATTATTCTTTATCCACTATTTTTATCCATTAGCCGACATTTAGTCGACTAAATCCCAGGATTTAGTCAATTAAATGTCGGGCTCATTAAAAAAAGATTGAATTGTCGACATTTAGTCGACTAAATCCTGGGGTTTAGTTGACTAAATGTCAACATTTTTCAAAAAAAAATCAAACCCTCATTTAGTCAACTAAAGCTCTTATTTAGTCAACTAAATGGGGGTAGACAGGGAATATGTTTTCAGGGAGGGGCATAATGGGAAATAGTTTGAAAGTGGGAGCATTTTGGTAAATAGTTTCTTAAAAAGGGACACTTTGAGAAAAAAGCCCTTGAACCACTCTACTCCCTTGTTTCAATTATACAAAACATATTGGACTACAAATCACTTCAACCTTTCAGTTGTACCTACTATCCTTGCCTAAAGCCTTACAACGATCATAAGTTTCAATTTTAGAGTCAACAATGTGTTTTTATTGGATATGCACCTCATTGAAAAGGGTTCAAGTGCCTATATCCATTTGGTCAAATGTATACTTCTCGACATGTTGTGTTTAATCCAATGGTATTTCCTTTTGCTACTGGTTTTCTCTATAGAAAATTAAGCTCTAACGACATAGCTATGGTTCCTCTATTATTTAATCCTTCGGTTACTAATTTTGCTTCGCAAATTGTTTCTTCAACAAATGATATGTCTTCTATGCTAGTGAATAATGAGGTTTTATTAGAAAGCTCAACTCCTTACATTCCTAGTAATTCTATTAATACAATGGTAGAGTCCAATGGGATTTCATCTTCTTCCTCAAAAGAAAGCCCAGAGCCACCTCCAATTAAGCATGTGCATCCAATGACTACATAGGCCAAAAGTGGCATACTAAGCTCAAATACTCATTTGTTGGGCTCTTACATTCTAAAGATAATGTCAAAAACGCATAATTGAGCCAACGAGTGTTAATGAAGCCCTAGCCTCTTCATCGTGGAAAGCACCATGTCCAAGGAATTTGAAGCTCTGAAGAAAAATCAAATATGGCATTTGGTTCCCTATGATGGCACTCAAAAAACAATCGACTATAAATGGGTGTCTAAAAACAAATTTTACCCTAATGGCTCTCTTCATAAGTGTAAAGCTCAGCTTGTGGCTAAAGGGTTTCAATAGTCATCAAGAATTGATTATCACAAGACGTTTAGTCCAGTAGTCAAAGTAACAACAATTCGCATGATTCTTACAATTGCCATCACATTCAAGTAGGATATATGGCAACTCAACATCAACAATGTGTTTTTGAATTACTATTTTCAAGATGTATTTATACGACAACTTAAGGGTTTTGTTGATCCATCTCGTCCTACACATGTATGCAAGCTTGGTAAAGCTCTCTATGGACTTAAACAAGCACCATGTGCCTAGTATGATCGTCTGAGACTTACTTTGATTCAGTGGGGTTTTAAAAACATTAAGAGTAACAGTTCTTTCTGCTAAAGAAGGACAATTTACCAATTTATGTTTTGATATATGTTGATGATATCCTAGTTATTGGGAATAACAAAGCATATTTGAATAAATATGTCACCAAGTTGAATTGGTTGTTCTCTCTCTCAAAGATCTTGGTGTTATTCATTATTTTTTTGGGCATATAAGTATGTGGAGATAGTTCCAACATATATCTTAATCAAGGTAAACATCCCTTGGATTTACTTAGAAAATTTGGTGTGCTTGATGTTGCACCAATGCCAACTCTTATGGTCTTTGGAAAACGATATTCGATTAATGATGGGAAACTGTTGCCTAATCCTATTTTGTTTTGACAAGTAATGGGAGCCTTACAATATCTCACTACCACTAGGCCAGACATAGGGTTCTCATTCCATACTTTTCTCTTAGGTGCTTGTTAGGTGCTTATTCCCCTTATTTTGAAGGTGTGGGCATTTTATTTTTCTTTATTTTTATATATTTTATTTATTTAGATTAAATTATATGATGCATTCTGAAATATTTTTTGTGCAACCAATATCTCAAATTAATTAATTTCCAGTCTTGCATTTAGAAATATTTTTCCTGTAACACTAGTATCCTATAAATTAATTAATTCGAAATATTAGGTGCAAAAAAATATTTTAGGATGCATTATATAATTTAATCTAAGTAAATAATATATATAAAGCTACACCCCCAAATTAAGGGGATAAGCACCTAACAAGCACCTAGGAGAAAAGTATGGAATGAGAACCCACTAGACATAGCATTTTCGATAAATGAGTTGAGCCAGTTCTTGTCTAGGCTCACTGATGTCCATTTTCAAGTTGTAAAAAGAATATTGAGATACCTTAAAGGTACTTATCATTATAGACTTCATATCAGACCTTCTGCTGCATTTAGTCTAGTTGGTTTTTGTGATATTGATTGGGCAACAAGTGCTAACGATAGAAAGTCAATTTTTGGCATTTGTGTCTATCTAGGTGGTACTCTAGTTTCACGGTCCTCTAAAAAACGTGTCATGTTCGAGTGCAGAGTCAAAGTCTAAATCTCAGGTTGATTCAGGTGCTAAGATTTTGTGTTTGTGTTCATTATTATATGAACTTGGGTTTAGAGGTCAAAAGCCCCTTTATCATTTGGTGTGATAATGTTAGTACCAAAACCTTAGCTACAAATCTAGTACAACATGCCCAATATAAACATATTGAACTACATGTTCATTGTGTGAGATAAGGTTCTAGTTGGAAAATTGAATATTCGATATGTTCCTTCCCTGAGACAAATTGCTGATGGTCTAACTAAAGCTTTGACATTCTCTCCATTCTTTGTTTTTCGCAGCAAGCTAGGGCTGGTCATTACCCCTCCTCGCTTGAAGTGGATGTTAGGAAATTAATAAAGAATATGTAAATATACAAAAGATTCTAGGTCTAGATATTTGTATTAGCAGGATATTTTTTGTACATTCTCTTATTCCTCATTGTACCATTATATTATTCTTTGTTGTACGTGTCCAAATTGTATTGGCTTAGCAGATAATCAATGGTGTGCCTCTAGGTAGCCACAATATTACCCTAGTGCTTGATTTCTTACTATATTGATGATTTCATAAAGTTTAGGATAAGAGGAGGGGTGATTTTCAAAAAGAGAAGAAAAACACGTGACTTGCAAGAGCTTCATATACTTGGGATTTGGCTCTCATCTTCTTCCCTTCTCATCCTCTTCCGTCCTTTTCTTCATCTTAGCTGTTGGATAGAAATTTGAACGGTTCAGATTTTATCTTTTGTAAAAATATTATTTTTAATTATTTTTTAATAATTTAATGTTTTATTAATATTTTTACAAAAGATAAAATCTTAGCCATTCATATTTCAATCCAACAGTTAAAATGAAAAAAAAGGACAGAAGAGGATGGGAGTTGGATCCATATACTTGAGGACAAGGAGGTAGCAACTAAAACATCATACAGACAAGGCATAAGATCCATTCCATATTTGAAACGCTAAATGCTTACCATTCCAAAAAGACAATTAGAACATACAAATCTATATTTCTATATAAAATATAATTTATCCAAAAGTGCTTTACTACTCATTAATCATGTACAATATGGCCTACATTTTACATGAAGTATGGGGTTAACATTGAGCATGTGTTGTCGGATTTGGGTAAATGTCCATTTTGGTGAGGGGTAAATGTCCATTTTGGACTCACCAAAACGGATACAAAGCTATTTGTTTCAGCCAAAGGGGCTTATCAACCTAATTCAACTCATGTAATAGTTAGATGGATCATACATATAAATATTTTTTGCTAACTAAAATTTAGCTTTTCTCATTTCATTGCTTCTATCCATGCATGCTCATTAGCACTATGGAATCCAAATTCAATTTGCCAATCCGATGCTAAACCTTATCTTGGATGGCTAGAGCTGTCTTTCCCAACAAAATTCTGAAGTTCTTCCTTTGCTGCTTCCATCACCACCTGAAAGTCTACATGACTATACCTTCCCCTGTTAACGACAAGTGATGATTTCATATTCAGTATGAAATGGAAATGATGATTAATGAAAATTGATAGTGAATTTAGGCATGACGCATCCACTAATAAATTACAGCTTTCTATCACTTCTAATTTTTCAGACAAGATTTTTAAGCACTAAATTGTGGTTAACAACACAGGAATCAGTTTTGTTTAGCAATAATTAGCCTTGGCGTGTAGAAACCACATTCAAAATTGCAATTTCATCACGACTTAAACACAGCTTTTGAAACTAGTTTTAAGTATGAAAATTTTTCTACCAACAAAATAGTTAAATGCTTTGAATACAAAAGCATCGGCCATTCATTCATTAATTCATTTACCAGAAATGAGTTTTAGACCAAACAGCAGAAGGATAGGCTGGGCTTGCAATGCCGTGCATTATCCTTGCAATGGCTCTTGGTGTGAATTTCGCCTGTAAATTGCTCTGTAGAAAGACCTGCTCATCCAAAGGGAGCAATTAACTATAGCCTCCCATTACATGATATGCATCAAGCACAGATTCTAAGAATGAAATTCATGAATAAGATGAAAACACACCTTTATATCTGCCCGCAAAAAAGGACTGCAAATGTAAATATTAGAGATATGAGTATGATGATTAGCACACAACAGAATTGTTTACTAGTCATCACAATATAACATGATTATAAACCAGTTTGGGTAATAGCTGTAAGAATTAAAGAACAAAAAGGTGTAGAACCTGCTTTGATCCAACTTCTTGGACAAGGAATTATTATCGACCCCTGCAAAGTAATCTAATATTTTACTTTGCAAGCATGGTGTGTGATTGGAACCACTGCAACCTGGCGTCTTATCACAAATATTTGCTGCATGATATGCCGCATTGTACATTGCATCCAGTTTCCGTACCTTTTCAAGATGCAGATTCATTAAAACAGCCTAATCAGTTATAAGTGAATATGAAAGTTATAAATGTGATGTATGTTCCTTCACATACTAATTGATTCTAAACCTAGAGTAGAGTAAGTGTTATCAAGAATTCATATCAATAAAGTGAATGATAGACATTATGAGGAGACTTGACCCATGGATCCAAAACACATTGGAGGACACCAAAGAAAGCCAAAAGGGGAGAGAATGACTGATGGTCTATTAAAGGCACAAGGTTATATGCGCAAAGGGACAGAAACGTAGAGGGGAAAGAGGGAGACTTCATGAATTGCGAGTGCAAGAAAAGTTGTAAAAGGCCTTTTACAAGGGAACTGACTTAAAAAAGGCAGGAGAACATTCCGGAAAGAGAATCGAGTAGGGGTAGAGAGCTGGCCTCTCAAATGCTAGCGTTATCTTTTTCTTTTGCTATGTACTGGTGTCTGAAATGTGTTCTCTATGTCGATGTGTTTGCTTTATAGATGAATGATAACTCCTTAGTGTGTCGAATGATTTTCTTGTGGCTTTTGCTACTTTGTGCTTGACTGTGAACGAGATATCCTGTGAGTGCTGTATAGTTATTCAAGACTGAATCTTGTTGTTAAGGTCAGGTTTCTTTTGCAAGTGACTCATGAATCTTGAACCAAAACTAGAATACAGGTTTGTGTGTACAGGAGTGAGATCTATAACAGTACCATAAGAACATCATGAACCCCAAGAAAACATGCATAGGATACTACGTCTTAAGGAAAATAATAGTAGACATAGCTGAATAAATATTTTCCTAATTCAAAGCTTAATTTGATAATATTAAAATAAATCACCTTTGATCTTTCAAACTCATATAACCATCGTGTCAGATTTTCTGACAACACAAAAAAATCTGTTGGTGCTTTAACAATTGTATAGCAATAGGCCGAGTCCTTCATCTCAAGGGTTACTTCTCCAAGCAACTGAGAAACCATGTCACAATGAGGTTTCATAATACATATAACATAATATGAAATAAAGAACAAATAATTATTAATAAGCATGTACTTTAAGTGTATTACCCATATGAGACGGATGATAATGATTAGACCCTAAGGGGAAGAAATGCAGGAACTAAGAATTAAGTGACTTGAAAAGATTAAGATTGAGCGAGATGGGATGTATTGTCTTCAGTTCTTGTTTCACTAACTCCTTGTGTTTGCCTTCGAGTTCTATTTAGAGCCTGTTCTATTATTCTCACTTACCTTGCCAGCTAAGTTATCGCAGCTACTCTGATATTTGAATGACACGCAACAAGCACTTCTATTTCTTGTGGATTCAGTATTGATTCTAACAATATTATACAGTAATTGGAGGGCGAATGCAGAGCTATTTAGAAGTATTACTCTCAAGCATTAGCATCCATACATAATTTACAAAGGGGTAACAACCGAGTATATAAAACTAAATAAATCAAAGGTTTAATTTGACACCTTGACCATCTATATCTTTGGCACTGTAAATCTTGAATCTAAAATGTTTAGTTACTTGGAACAAAGGACTGCTGGATTTTGAAAAGGTATCAAGCACTCATGCAAATTCGTCATAACATGAATTCCAATTAACCAAACCTTTAGATTGTGCAAATGATTTGATATTTCAACCACTGCAACTCCCATGTCATTAGCCACAGAGGGCATGTCAAAAACATATAGCCCTTGCTTATTTTCAGACCTGATAATCAAATAAACAAATTCAGTCAAACAATATATTTATTAATTAGGTAGAAATAAACTGATTTTCTAGTAATCATATCAGGAAAAAGCACATCCCAAAACAGTCAGCATCTATGTCTATTGAAAACTGCTGAAAGATTGAATCGAATCCACCTCCACTACCAATATTAACACTAGAACCAAAAAGCACAGAAATCCAAGAACAGGAAAATTAATTTAAAATCAAAAGTAACAAAAAAAGACTTCACCTTTTCAGTATCGCAGCAACAGCAGAGTCCTTTTGGGCAAGTAATGGAGGGGGAGTCTGCAATGTAAACAATTTGATGCATCCACAGTTACTCAACTATTTCCATATGTAATGTATTTCTCTGAAGTTCCGTTGAACAAATAAACATAAGATTTAATTGTATTTTTTAGGCTTATAATTCAACCAAATGATAACCAGTCTGCCAAGTTATGGACGTTTGAGTGAGCTAATCAAGTCTACTTGTGTGTACAGAAAGGCCTGTACTCACACACCTTGTGAAAACTCAAAGTGCAAGTGGTATTTATCTGTGGAAGTAAATGTAGGTACTGCACATCACCCAGCTCCAAGCGGGTCAAAAGCGTCAGCATCACCTAGTGAAAGATAATATTAGTAAAAAGTTTAGCCGCAGAGACCTATTTCAGACTCAATTTTAACAAGGTTTAAATGCAGAAACAATCTTTATTCTGTTTAGCAACTTAACTACAAAATCACAATATTGTATAGGTACAATTGCCATCTACGGCCAAACTATGCATATATTTGATTTAAACATAGAGTGCATTTTGGAAACGTCATCTAAGGAACCATGTTAATTATTTTCTATCCCTTAAATAGAGTAAACGAAGTTTCAAGCTAATGAGGACGACTGTAAAAGCAAATTTTCATACAAAGTATCTTTTTTACATTTATGATCAGAAATCAGCAGGACAAAAGAATAGGAAGCGTGTCTAGATTTTTAAGTACACAAAACTGAAGGTCTGATATGTTGAGTAGAAAACCTCTTCCTTCATGTCAAACCTCCGTGAAGCAGATTCTTTGATCAAGGAACATATTTGGCCGGGGGAAATCCTGTGAGCAGGAAATACTTCACAGAGAAACTTGTTCACTGCATATTCATCTACTCCATCACTGAGGGCAAAACAGTGCATTAACTTGACAGCAATGTAACAGTCCAAAAGGAAGTTGAGACTTGAGAGAGCATATATTACCTATACATTAGACTACGGAGTTTGAAATATGTTTCATCATCATAAAATAGGTGGCAAAAGGACAACCTCCCATCCCTTCCAGCCCGTCCAATCTCCTACGAATTATCATTCATTTTATTTAACAAGACCTAAGAAAGAACCTATGTCTATTATAATATAAGAAATCTACCTGAACGTAATGCTCAGGACTTTCTGGCAGACTGTAATGAATTACCTGAACAGAGGTAAACAAGTATATAATCAAGAACCAGTATAGAAAGATCACTTGCATATCAATTAAGCACCAATTTGTGAAATACAAAAAAAGTAAAATGCTTGCAGAATGGCATTTTTAAGTGCAAAATTATCAACAACAAACAACTAAACCCAGGGTGAACATGACAAGAATACATAATCCTAGTGAAATTTTACTGTCAGAAGTCAGTAGGTACAAAAAATGTAGAAAGCAAACTGTAATGAAACTTACGGCTCCAACATCCCTTTTGTCTAATCCCATGCCAAATGCAACAGTTGCAACAATCTTCACCAAAAATTACAAGGTTAATCAGTCCGCAAAGTGAAGTGTCATTTGAATCACCAATAGAGGTGGTACGTGCAAAATAGTCTTAATAATTATTCAAATGCCTTTGTACACCTGAAAATTTATGATAGAAAAAAATGATCTTACCACTCTGATCTTGTTGGAACCAAACAACTCCTGTACATAGCTACGCTCCTTTGCGGGAATACTGCTATGATAGCTCTAGATAGTAGTATCACACAATTATCATCAGATTTAACATCCATCAGTAAAGATTACACAAGGAAATCTACAGTATCATATTATGAAAAGGGTAAACGAAGCTAACCTTTGCAGAGATATTGTTGTCACTCAAGTATTTGCTAATTATAGCAGCTTCAGACTGGAACAGAAAGAACAATATTAATGCCTAATGTCCCCAAATATCAAAATCCTAGGATATCTGCCAAAAACAAGAATGTCCATCCCAAAATTGGGCCAATTAATCCTGCATAAAATTTTACATGTCTACTACTACGATTTGCTGGAAGAGATTATTGCAAATATTATGGTATTTATGTCCCAAGAAATCTTAGCTTATTCTGTATTCTTAACCAATAAGACTACTATGTACACACCTGAAATTTGCAGTATATGATAATGCTTTGAGCTTCCACATATGGAGGAGACTTGATTAGCGCCAACAAGTCTTTCATTCTAGCATTTTAGCAATGTTCAATTATTAATATCTCAAGCATAACAATTCCATATTCAAATTTCAAAAAATAGGAGCATTTAACTCGCCTATTTCTAGCTAACGAGACTGATAAATGTAAATTGTCTGTCAACTGTGTCTTCTGGATGAGATTTGTGCAAGGAATGTCCAAAGCAGACATGACAGAATTTAAAGTTGTGGTTGTAGCAGTTGCTGTCATTGCCAGAAAAGAACCTGCATTGAGCTTGTTGTGGAGAAAAGATGCCCTAAGCCTCATGAATGAAGGGCGAAAATTGTGTGACCTGCAAAATAAGAAAATTGTCAAGATATGTATATGTTGACATTACTAAATGGCTCCAGAATCCTCTCACCATTCAGATATACAATGGGCTTCGTCAACAACAACAAGAGATACAGTTGAAGCAGTGGAAACTACTGACAAAAATTCTTCATTCAGTAACCTCTCTGGTGAAACAAAAAGCACCTGAATACAAATTTTAAATGCAAAATCAAGCTTCAGACAGTGGCATAAACCAAACTTGTGATTGCCATCTCAGAATTGATATCATCATTAAATGCAGTATGAGGATCACAATGGGAAGTAAAGGATTTTATAATATGGCTGTGTATAAATTGATACCATTACATGCAATAAAATAAATCAAACTGCAAGATGAAACATATTTCAGCATAAGAAAATGAGAGAAGGGACACATAAAGCAAAAGCTACATCTAATCATTGATATTCCCACCTTTAATACACCTTCTTGAAGATGCTTCAGCGTTTCAGAGGCTTCTTCAGGTGCCTAACACAATTAGAGATAAAAGGTCAAATCACATATATGAAGTGAAATAATTTTTCTCCCGGAGAATGAGAAAGTGTATTATGTTACCTGACTGCTGCATAGAAGTCCTCCATTAATCATAGGAGGCAATTTTCTATGTTGATCAATCATCAAGGCTACCAGTGGACTGACGACCAGGGTAATTCCAGGTAAAATCATTGCAGGTAACTGATAACACAGGGACTTTCCTGCACCAGTGGGCAAAATAAGCATAGTCGACTTTCCAGCAAGTACCATCTTGACTGCCTCCAATTGACCATCCCGAAAATAATCATAGCCATAAACTAACTGTAGCAACTTCACCAGATTCTCATCAGATGGGTCTTCTCGAACAACTGAAACCACCTCTTCAATCACTTTACAATCACATTCTTTTGCACCACGAGAATCCCTGGATTTCTTTTGTGCGGTCTGCGCAACAAATGCATCCCCCTCAGACTCTATGAACGACTTCACTTGATCCTGATCTTCACGCTTCGATTTAACTTTATCTCTCCTGTAACTTCTACGCTTACCATATGCAAAATTTTTCTTTTTTCCATGGTTCCGCAACTTCCACTTCTTGCTATTCAGGTTCAACCTCACAAAATTTCCCTCACCACCACATTTTCTAACCTTAACAGATGGCACCGGCACACTAGCTCCTATCAGATTAGGATGTCTCTTTCCTAATTTTGACACATTCGTTGCTCTTAGACTTTCGCCCTCTACTTCAACTGGAATAGAATCACCCAAGTGACAAGAACTCTCATTACTCTCGTTCTTGAGGCCTGGGTTAGATACAAAATCAAGAGGAGGTCCATTTTCAGATGACTCTGTAAAACTGAGAAAAGGCCTTCGAATTTTTGAGAAAGACGCAGATTTGGAGAAATACCCAGCTGGGAGGATTTCAAAGGACTGTGCAGTTGACAGTTGAGTGACACAGTCAGAAGGTCGACGAATTTGGAAGGGCAGAGTAGGGAGGCAAAAGGAGTTACAGGGAAATTCTTCTTGAGTAGGTTCCTGTTTGGATGACGGTTTTGCTGGTCTAGAAGGGCGTAATTTGGATTTTGAAGATTTCTCACTGGACGTGGAACACAGTTTCAATTTGTTGGAAACGAGAACAGGTTTAGGCCGCGGTGGTGGCGGTTGTGCCGTCAAGGATGGTCGAGGCTCTTCCCTGGGGGGCGTATTAGAAACATGAGAACCATCTGAGTCTGAATCGGAATCCATTGCTCCGTCGAACGGAGCAGATTATTGGAAATAACAGCGATACTCAAGTGAGTGTTACTCTGGGAGCTTCCAGCTTGCATCTGATCAAAATTTCCCGCCAGGACAGTCTTTCTGGAATTTGGGCTGGCTTGGGAAATCCTATGTGGTCTAAGCCCAGTACTTTCGCCCTCATCTTCCATGAACAAACCGCTTCAGAGTTTTTTTTTTTTAATAATAAAATTTTAGGAAAGGGGTTGGGTTTATCCACAGTCTAAAGGCAGGGTGAAATCGTTCTTCCTTCTAAGTGATACCAATGTTGGGCAGAGCGAGCCGTCTATCACCCTCAGACATTTTATCTAAGCACCTAGGAACTAGGATGCATCCCTCAGCGCCTTGATTAACTCAAGGATCGAACCCTCTCCCTTTGGTGAGAGCGTCCAACCCCTTTGCCTTACGGAAATGAGTTTGGTTGAAGGGTAAAATGGTCAAATGAGGCTAGTAACGTGTGGACCCCACATAGGATGCCACCTCACCTCCTCTTGACTGGTTCCCCAAGACACTACCTTACCTCTTTGGCTGGCTTGTGTGGCAAGCTCCTCTGACTTGGTGGCCAAGTTCCTTTACTTGGTGACCAGTTCATGGTTTTTCAAGAAGCCTTTGACTTTCTTTTATTTATTTCCCTTATTAGCCTACTTAGGCCATTTTGGACAAAGGAAAGAAAAGAGAGAAGGAAATTGAAATGAAGAGAGAGAGAGAGAGGTCGGTGCAGAGAGAAATACTTCGGAGCTTATTTTGCCTCCAATTTAGCATTTATAGCTCCCAAGGCCTGCTCTAACGTTGTTCCTCTTGGTGAGAGTAATGTTTCTACGATTTTGGATTCTCGATTAGAGGTGTAAGGTGCTGTATAAACCATTGAGGTGCTTCTAAAATTGAGAACCGGCTATGGAATCGTGTAAAGGTATGTATAAGCTCGGTTTTGAACTTAATATTTTGAGGTTTTTGTTGATTGTTCCCTATGCCTTGGTTTCGATCAGACTTGAACCATAGGGAAGGGGTGGGTGTCTTTTTGTTACTTTTGATTGTTCCAAAGATTTTAGAATGAAAAGTCATATGGGATAAAGGTGAGAAACTGATCCCGAAAGCATCAATAGGGAAAACGAAATTTCAGGCCAAAAACCCTAACGTTTTTGTTTGACCATGACATTGGGAAGGGCTGTGATTTTAATATTTTTGAGGTCTTCAATGGATTCCTTGGGAAATATTGCGTGGGAATAGGTTGTGATCATGGTTTTAGAAAGTTTGGATTGAAAACTCAAATATTGAAGTTAATATAGTAGTGCTACCAAATTTATTTTCTGGAGGTAGTCTATGTATGTCATGTTTTTTCCCAACCAAATGATGTCTAAAGGTTATGAAACATTTTAGGATTGTAGTAGACATCCTAAGCTTTGATTTAATATATAATACGTGTCATTTAGGTTCATATCCTATAAGATATGAATTGATAAAGTTTGGGCACTAAAACCGGAATGAGTTTTGGACAGTTTGGTTGTTTTTGGGGATTTTCTAGAATTTTATGCATCCAATTGGCAAGGGTAACTATTTTTTTTCCTGAAACTAGACTTAATAGGGGTCGTTTAACCTTTAGAACCACCTGAATTAGGTTTGTGTGGAATTAGTTATGATTTTCCAAATATAAGTGAAAAATCTGGCAATTTAGGCTATTCGCATGAAATGAGAAATGTGAGGGCAAGTGGGCAACAGATAGTAAGGATAACCAACCCTAATTTTTTATAAGGGTTTGGATAATTATAACCTGATGTCCATGAATGTATGTTATAGGAGCTGACAAATGCCTGAGACGATGAGAGGATTTGGGAGCCAATTCAAGAATTAGTAAAGCGTTTAGATAGTAACTCTAATCTCACATACATTGTATGACTGTATATGCTTGTTTGAACTATATTTGTGAAAAGTCTTACCTGTATAGGGCTAGCACCACTTGAGAGCTGATTGGTTGGAAGGGCCGACCATGGGGCTATCTTCTCGATCAGAGGTTTTTGGTACTATCTAAATTGTGGAGGTGCTGCCATAATCAAGAATTAGCTACAGAATTGTGTAAAGGTACATATAAGTTCTGTTTTGAATCGAATATTTCAAGGTTTTCGTTGATGGTTCCATATGCTTGATCTTGATCAAACTTGAACTCTAGGGAAGGAGTTTGTTTCTATTACTTTTGATGCTTCTAATGAGTTTAGAATGAAAAATTGTGCAAGATAAAGGTGAGAATAGGTAGTAATCATGGTTTTGGAAAGGTTAGATTGAAAACCCAAATATTGAAGTTAATATAGTAGTGCTGCCATATTTGTTATTTGGAGGCAGTCTGTGTGTTTCGTGTTTTTGACTGACCAAATGATGTCCAATAGTTACGAAACTTTTTAGATTGTAGTAGACATTCTAATATTTGATTTGATATATAATATGTGTCATTTAGGTTAGTATATTGTAAGATATGAATTGCTAAAGTTTGGGCACTAAAACTGGAATGAATTCTGGGCAGTTTGGCTGTTTAGGGATTTATGGAATGTTGTGTGTCCAGTTGGTTAGGCGCACTATCTTCCCCTAAAACTAGACTTAATAGGGTTCATTTAGCCTATGGAACCACCTTAATTGGGTATGTGTGGAATTAGTTATGATTTTCTAAAGATAAGTGAAAAATCTAGCAGTACAGGCTCTTTGCATGAAATGAGAAATGTAAGGGCAACAGATAGTGAGGATAACCAACTCTATTATTTTGTGATATGAAGGGTTTGGATAAATTATAACCCCGCTATCCGTGAATGTATGTTATAGAAGCCGACAAATGCCCAAGACGACAAGAGGATTTAGGAGCCAATTCGAGAATTGGTAAAGTATTCAGATAGTGACTCTAATCTCACATACATTGTATGACTATATATACTTATTTAAACCATGTTTGTGAAAGTCTCGCCTCTATGGGGTTAGCACCACTCGAGAGCTAATTGACTAAAAGGGCCAACCATGGGGCTATTTTTCTGGTGGCTAGGTGTAGGGCCTAATGGACCGGTCCATGGCTGGCAAACCTAGTATTCAGACGACGTAGGTTGTTACCCAGTCGAATGCCCAACATTGTAGTTTATATTATGTGATCCTTCTTTACGGTTGTAGTTGTATGTGATCAGTGATATATGATCTATAAATGTTGTACATGTTGTTGTGAACTATTCTGTTTATAGTTAACTATCATGTACTGTTTATACATTTTATGTGAGATTAACTGTTACTCTGGGATTCTTCGGGATCCCAGCTTATTACTATTTATGAAATGAACAGTATATTGGATGCGGCTCCCAAGACAAGGCGGCAATTACCAGTAAAAGAGGATTTCAAATTAGGCTAAGAGCTTTTGCTAGTTATTCATAGTTGTGTATTGTAATATTTAGAATTTGTAAGCATTATGTATAGATCCTATGAAAATTCCTATAATGTAATCAAGAGTTTTATATCAATATATTGTGCTTTTTTTTGTTTTGCTTACTGAATTGCATATAAATACTCTGATGAATGTCGATATACTAAGGGGTGTGACAACATACATTTTACAACTTAACATCAAGAATTTACAATAGAGGTTTCATAAATCATAGCTAAACATGTATAACTATTACAAAATTTAGGGGGCTTTAATGTATGCTAGATTGTTGGTTACAAACCAACCTACCACAACCTACAGGCTGAATGGGCTAGTAAGCCTACCTTTGTATTTTAAGAATAAGGTTAAAGGACAATTTTAAGTTTAACAATAAAGTTTTGTGCAAGGGGGGCCCAGCACCATAAAATTATTTTGGGTGCAAAATTATACATAAACTTTTCAAAATGGATTAAATTTACTACAACCATTAATTAGATCAAATGGTTGTTACTTTGTTTATGGTGGGGACCACATTGATGTATAGGTGTAATGTGTTGGATATGTGGCAAAAAACATTGATAAAAGTATCCTAGAATCAAGCCTTCTCTTATGCCCTTTCTGCTCCTCTCTCTTCAACCTTTATCAACACCTCAACAAGCTCACCAATCTTCCTTCATCTTGTTCAGATGGTGAGTGAATGCTGAGTGATTGGCCGTAAGTTCGTCATTAGTGGCCTCAATGTGTTTCGCCATTAATTAATTTTTCCCATTAAAAAAAACTAGAGTCCCTATCTTTCACCCTCCACTCTGGTTTTGTCTTTACACCTTGAACTTTTTTCTTCCTTCCCAAAGTGTCATCTTTTGCTTTACAAAGCCTGCTGATGTGAATCAGGTTGGGAAAGGGCAAGACAACGAAGGAAGAACGAGGAGGAAGCTGAGAAATAAGAAATTCAATATTTAATACTCAAGTCTAGTTCTCAATTGAGAACCTTAGCTCTATTTATAAAGCTTAAAAATAATCAATAATAAATAGTAGTTTAAATTCAAGTTCCTAATTTGAAATTTAAAAGATTAAAAGATATAGAGAGTAATCTAGATATTTTGATTTGTTTGGAAAACCTAAAATCTCTAATTTATTGAAAACCATAAATAATCTAGATAGATATAATTTCATCATTATACCCAAGTTGGAAGAACTCTCTATACGATAGGTAGATGCTAGTAGTTATTGAGTAAAGCAAAGTTGAGCAGACAAAACTCCTCCTCAGTGATCCATGTAGCATCTAAAACCAAGTGACTTTTCTAATGGATGAGGTAGCGGTGTACATGGCTTGCTGGAGTCAAGCTGTATGCTCATCCATGATAGTGTCAATGGCTTTGTTCGGCATTGTAATGGTAGGCAATGGTGGAACTCAGGCATGATAGGTACTTATAGAAACATCAAAACACAAAGGGGGCAGCTCAAAAGTACCTTGATAAGGAACATGATCCTTAATATTAAATACTAAACTAGTAGACATATTTGGAGGTAACTTTAATAAATAAGCATTGGGTCTTAACTTCTAAGTAATGCAAAATCGGCCAGAAGCACAAGCATGTAACTTTTTAAACAACTTTTTTGGGAAACACTTTGGGCGTATTCGAGCCATGACAAATTCTCCCACCTCAAACTCCTAATGTCATGGTGGACATTAGCAACTAACTTATATTCATTATCACTCAAGGCTAACTTGCGCCTTACTATAGCATGAATAGAGTGAAGATGTTAGGCAAAAGCTTCTACAGATTCAAAGGTACTAATGGTGAGAATGATATGCATAAGGTCAACAAGCTATTTAGGGCTATACCCTATAACTATTGGTAATGGACTCTTACCGGTAGACTGATTGACTGAATTATTATAAGCAAATTCTTCTGTTGAGAAGATTGAATCCCAAGTTCCAAGTTTATCACCAACTAAGCTCTTAAGTAAGTTACCTAGGCTATGATTTGTCACTTCAATTTGACCATCATTTTGAGGGTGGAAGGTAGAGGAGAACTTTAATTAAGTATCGAAGACCTTCTAGCGAGTTTTCTAAAAGTAACTCACAAACTTTACATCCCTATATGACACAATAGTATTGGGTAGTCCATATAGACGAACGACCTCTCTAAAGAACAACTTAGTAAGATGTGAAGTATCAATACTTTTGCTACATTGGATGAAATAAGCCATCTTAGAAAACCTGTCAATAACAATTAGGACAGAGTCATTGTACTGTCCTTGGTAACCCTAAGACAAAGTCCATGCTAATATCCTTCCTAGGTGCCTTAGGGATCAGTAAAGGTGTATAACATCCAGTGTTTCACTTATTTGCTTTAGCGTTATAGCAGGTGTGGCACTGGGAAAGGATTCTAGCTTCATCACTCTTAAGGGAAGGCCAATATAACCTATCTTCTACTAAAGCTATAGTCTTTTGGATGCCAAATTTTCTTGCTAAGCGTCCTGTGTGTAATTCCCAAATGAGGAAGTCACAGACTATAGTGCGAGGAATGCATAGTTTAGAACCATGAAACAGGTAGCCATTGCTAATTAATAAGTCAATATGGTCATGGTGGTTGCCAATGCTAACCTCTCGATAAATAAGTCCAAAGTCAAACATTTCTTCCATAAAATTGAATGTATGGATTGTCATTACATGGCAAATCCAATATATATAGACATAACTTGGCAGAGCTACTATTAACATTAAGATGATGGTTTATCAAAGTTTTCACAATCGGGAGAGCTTCATTGACTCTCTATGAATCTTCCAGTTTAAGTGAGATGTCCAAGAAAGTGCATGCTCCAAACAAAATTAAAGAATTGTTTAAAGAAATATGATTTATCTTATGTAAATACTTTAATTAGATGAGACTGAAATATAATATTGTAAAGTTGTTGGCAAAAAAAAAAGAAAAGAAAAGAAAAATAATATTGTAAAGTGATTTGGTTAATCTAGGGTATAGGTGGGGCTATGGGCAAACGCACGTTATGGAGAAAGGGTCAAGTGCCTACCTTTGAATTTGAACCATCTATTTCTTATTAAGGCCTAGACACCATATTCCCAAAATTCAAGTGCCCACCCTTGAATTTTCCCATATTGTTTTATCCATTATGATGAAATTCCAAAAAATAAGGTATAGAATGATAACATTATAATTGTTATGAATATACTGATTATGTGGATGTCCATTGACTCTCGGTTTCCAAATATTACAAGATGACATGGGACCCGCGCATAGTACCATGCATAATAGTTTACTATTTGGTGGGATCCACACACAAAATTATACAACTCATGAGAATGCATTCCCGTGAGTGTACAGTTATGTAATTAGGGGAATATTGCATCAAATGACCCAAAGTGGAAATTACACTAAAGGCCCATTTTCCTTCTATAAATAGAGGTCTTCTGTAAACATTCAAATTACACTGGAATGAGAACTTCTCTCTACTCTCTCTCTCTCTCTAAAATCTCTTGTTCTTGTATTTACTTTTCATCAGTTTTATATTACGTTATCAGCATGAAGACTCTACCAAGATAAGATTTTATTACCATCTCCTTTACTATATGTTTATTTTATCTATCTGGGATAATCTTAACCATGATATGGAATTAAAGTTCTACTTTTACCGATTATTTTGAACATCGGGTTCCATGGTTAATATTTGAGATTATTTACTATTTACTATTCACTGTAAATAGTAATTTTTACTATTCATGTTAATTTTACCTTTTTTAAATAATTTTACATTTTTATTCATTTTGACTCCTATATGGAAGTTTAGATTTAATTTTTCAATAATTTTATTTCATTCACTATTTACAGTGAATAGTAATTTTTACTATTCACGGTAAATTTATATTTTACTATTTATAGTAATTTATTTATGTTTTCTTCTCACTCCCTATTTATTTATTTTATGGTGGCGACATTAAGCTCCATTTGTAATTTAATTCTAATTCTTTACTTACTGCTTTATTTATTTAATTCATGGTGGCGATACTAAGCTCCATTTGTTTAATTTAAATTCTTTACTTACTGCTTTATTTATTTCATGGTGGCAATATTAAGCTCCATACTGACTTTATGTTACTAACATTTGCTTTATTTATTTCATGGTGGCGATATTAAGCTCCATACTGACTTTATGTTACTAACATTTATTTATGCATTTATTTACCTTTTATGGTGGCGACACTAATATATTTATTAGTGGGCTCCATTTGTTTATCTTAATTCTTTACTGCTGTCTATATATTATATATTAAATATACATCCTCTTTCTTACCTTCGGATGAGATAGGTCTCGCTGTGAGTTTATTACCATTCCTATCTCATCTTCTTTTTATTTTCTTAGCATGTTTATTTACAGTTCTTTAAATTATGTTTTAATTTATAATAAGATTTTATAATATGATTCTAATTATTATCATTATTTTTAGTTTGAATCATGTCTTCCAGCCTTTCAAATCTTGAATTTAATGCTCTTGACATCACCGGGAAGAATTATCTATCATGGGTTTTAGATGCTGAAATCCATCTTCAAGCAAAGGACCTTGGAAAGACTATATTGCCAGGAAATGATGCATCCCCTCAAGTAAAGGCTAAAACTATGATTTTTCTCCGACACCACATTCATGAAAGTTTGAAAACTGAATATTTAACGGTGAAAGATCCATTTGAATTGTGGACTAGTTTGAGAGATAGGTATGATCATCAGAAAACGGTGATTTTGCCTAGAGCTCGTTATGAATGGATTCATCTCAGGCTACAAGATTTTAAAACTGTAAGTGAGTATAACTCAGCTGTTTTCAAAATAAGTTCTCAGTTAAAATTATGTGGTGAAAAAATAACTGATGAGGACTTATTGGAGAAAACATTTTCTACCTTTCATGCTACGAATTTGTTTTTACAACAGCAATATCGAGAGAAAGGTTTTAAAAGATATTCTGAGTTAATCTCATGTTTATTAGTAGCCGAGCCAAATAACGAGTTATTAATGAAAAATCATGAAAATCGTCCCACTGAATCTTCTCCATTTCCTGAAGCGAATGTGAGTGTATGGAATGATCATGGTCGTGGCCATGGTCGCGGTCGTGGTCATGGCCGTGGTTGTGGACGGGGACGTGGAAATCATAGAGGCAGAAATAATCATGGTTCTTATCATGGTGGAAGAGGTTATTATAGTCCTTATACCCACCAGAAAAAGATGAATAATGAAGGACGGAAAAATGATAAAGAAGGTCCTTCAAAAGTTATAGAACATAAATGTTATCGGTGTGGTATAAAGGGACACTGGGTACGTAATTGTCGTACGCCAGAACATTTAGCGAAACTTTACCAAGCCTCTATAAAAAGGAATGTTAATAATGTGGAATGTGATGATAAGGCTCATAAAGATAATGATGTCAATGAGCCAAATGATGATGTTATGTCTCACTTGGAGATGGAAGATTTTTATGACTAAATAAGTTTTGCAGAAATTGTAATAATTATTTTGTTTCGTTTTGACTTGTTGCCAATTATGTATAATAAATATGTTTTTAATGCATCTCCTATATTAAATATGTTTTAATGCATTTTTTTTCTTTTATGAAGTGCATGGATATTTCAAATATTGCACACAAGAATGAAGATATATGTCTCATTGATAGTGCAACGACACATATAATTCTTAAAGATAAGAAATATTTTTCACATCTAACAAATTGTAGTACAAGCATCAATACCATAGTGGGTAATACGAGATTGATTAAAGGCTCTGGAAGAGCAATAATAATATTACCCAATGGTACGAAATTTGTTATTAATGATGCTTTTTATTCTTCCAAGTCTCATAGAAATTTGTTGAGCTTTAAAGATATCCACCGGAATGGATATCATATTGAGACTATAAATGAGGAGAATAAAGAATATCTACAAATTGTTAATGTTAGATATGGTGAAAAATATGTTCTGGAGAAATTACCAATGTTATCTTCTGGTTTGTACTATTCATGTATTAGTACAATTGAAATAAATGTTATGGAAAACTAGAAGCATGCTGATAAGGCATATTTATTGTTTGGCATGACCGGTTAGGCCATCCCGGGTCAATTATGATGCGACGTATAATAGAGAATTCATGCGGACATAACTTGAAACATAAACAAATACCAAAATCCCATGATTTCTCATGTGATGCATGTTCCAAGGGAAAATTAATTATTCGGCTATCACCAAGCAAAGTAGAAAGTGAGTCTCTCACATTTCTAGAACGAATACAGGGAGATATTTGTGGGCCAATACACCCACCATGCGGACCATTTAGGTATTATATGGTTTTAATTGATGCATTAACTAAATGGTCGCATGTATGCTTACTATCTTCTCGAAATCTGACGTTTGCGAGATTGTTTGCTCAATTGATAAGATTAAGAGCACATTACCCTGATTATCCTATCAAGAAAATACGTCTTGATAATGCTGGTGAATTTACTTCACAGACTTTTAATGAATATTGCATGTCCCTTGGAATTGATATTGAACATCCCGTAGCACATGTTCACACGCAAAATGGACTTGCAGAATCATTGGTAAAACGATTGCAACTTATTGCAAGACCTTACTTATGAAATCTAATTTACCAATTTCTGCTTGGGGTCATGCCATTTTGCATGCGGCAATGTTAATTCGCATCAGGCCAACTAGTTATTTAAAAGTTTCCCCCTTACAAATGGTTTTTGGTGAAGAACCTAATATTTCCTATATACGAACTTTTGGATGTGCAGTATATGTGCCAATAGCACCTCCACAACGTACCAAAATAGGTCCTCAAAGAAGAATGAGAATTTATGTTGGGTATAAATCTCCTTCAATTATAAAATATTTAGAACCATCTACAGGAGATTTATTTACTGCACGATTTGCTGATTGTCATTTTGATGAATCAGTCTTCCCAACATTAGGGGGAGAAAATAAGCAGTTGAATAAAGAGATTAGCTGGAATGAATTATCATTAGCTCATTTTGATCCTCGTACAAAACAATGTGAACTAGAAGTTCAAAAGATAATTCATTACAACATTTAGCTAATCGAATGCCAGAAGCATTCACTGACCCAAAGAAAATGACAAAGTCACATATTCCAGCTGCTAATGCTCCTATTCGAATTGATGTCCCGGTAGGACAGCCGATTATAAATGAATCAAAAGCACGCCTGAAGCGTGGTAGGCCTATTGGTTCCAAAGATAAAAAACCTCAAAAAAGAAAAGGAGATAAGATTATAGATGGCCAAGTCGAGGATAATCAAGAAAAAAGTGTAGCTCTGGATGAGCCACTTCATGAAGAGAGATTATCTCCAGAGGAGAATATTGAGACCCCGGAAGAGATCCAGGTACCTGAAATGTATGAAAATAATGAGATCTCAATAAATTATGTCACCAACAATATCAAATGGAACCGTAATGAAGTCAACGTTGACGACATTTTTGTTAATCATATAGCATATGATGTGATAAATGAAGAAGAGGATCATGAGCCAAAATCCATTAACGAGTGCTAACAACGAAAAGATTGGCTCCTATGGAAAGATGCCATTAATGCAGAGTTAAAATCATTGGCAAAACGAAAAGTATTTGGACCTATAGTCCATACACCTAAAGATGTAAAGCCAGTTGGATATAAATGGGTTTTTGTACTGAAAAGAAATGAAAAGGGTGAAATTATAAGGTATAAAGCACGCCTAGTAGCCCAAGGCTTTACACAAAGACCTGGCATTGATTTTGAAGAAACATATTCACCAGTAGTAGATGCAACTACTTTTCGCTATTTAATTAGCCTAGCAGCAAATAAAGGGCTTGATTTGCATCTAATGGATGTTGTGACTGCCTATTTATATAGTTCACTTGATAGTGATATCTATATGAAAGTCCCTGAAGGACTCAAGATGCCAGAAGCATTTAATTCAAATTCACGAGAACAATACTCGATCAAATTAAATAAGTCCCTATATGGCTTGAAACAATCAGGGCGCATGTGGTATAATTGTCTTAAGGAATATTTGTTGAAAGAAGGGTATAAAAATGACCCGATATGCCCATGCATTTTTATAAAAAGATCGAGAAACGAATTTGTTATAATTGCTGTTTATGTTGATGATATCAACATTATTGGAACTCCTGAAGAGATTTCAAAAGCAATTAATTGTTTGAAGAAAGAATTTGAAATAAAAGATTTGGGTAGGACAAAATTTTGTCTTGGATTACAAATTGAGTACCTAAAGGATGAGATCTTTGTATATCAAGAAACTTATACAAAGAAAGTCCTGAAACGATTTTATATGGATAATTCACATCCATTTTGTACTCCAATGGTTGTAAGATCTTTGAAAAAAGAAAAAGATCCATTCCAACCCCAAATAATTAACAAAAAAGGTGTAGAACAATTACTTGGTCCAGGAGTACCATATCTTAGTGCTATTGGAGCACTAATATATCTTGCTAATCACACAAGACCTGATATAACATTTGCTGTTAATTTATTAGCAAGATATAGTTCTGCACCAACACAGAGGCATTGGAATGGTGTAAAGCGTATTTTTCGTTATCTCAGAGGTATTATGGATATGGGGTTATATTATTCAAATGTATCTAAACATGAACTGATTGGTTATTCAGATGCTGGATTTATGCCTGATCCACATGATGGAAAATCACAAACAGGCTATATCTTTACATGTGGAGGTACAACTATTTCATGGAGATATATGAAACAGACTATATCGGCCACTTCATCTAATCATGCAGAAATCCTAGCAATGCATGAAACAAGTCGAGAATGTGTGTGGTTGAGGTCAGTAATTCATCATATACGAACAACTTGTCAATTATCTTCTGGTAAAATGGTTCCAACAGTTCTATATGAGGATAATACTGCATGTATTGCCCAACTTAAAGAAGGATACATCAAGGGCGATAGAACGAAGCATATTTCACCAAAATTTTTCTTTACTCGTGATCTTCAACAGAATGGTGAAATAGATATCCAGCAAATCAGTTCAAGTGAAAATTTGACAGATTTATTTACCAAGTCACTTCCAGAAGCAATCTTTGAGAAGCTTGTCTATGGTATTGGTCTTCGAAGACTCAAAGATCTCAACTGATGTTATCAGGGGGAGTAATACTGATGTTGTCAACAGGGGGAGTTGATACACGTTGTACTCTTTTCCCCTTATCTAGGTTTTGTCCCACTGGGTTTTCCTAGAAAGGTTTTTAATGAGGCAGCACTGGATAGTGTATCAATGAATGATGTACTCTTTTCTTTGGCTAGGTTTTTATCCCATTGGGTTTTTCCTAGTTAAAGTTTTTAATGAGGCACATTCATAAATGGACATCCAAGGGGGAGTGTTATAAATATACTGATTATGTGGATGTCCATTGACTCCCGGTCTCCAAATATTACAAGATGACATGGGACCCGCGCATAGTATCATGTATAGTAGTTTACTATTTGGTGGGACCCACACACAAAATTATACAACTCACGGGAATGCATTCCCGTGAGTGTACAGTTATGTAATTAGGGGAATATTGCATCAAATGACCCAAAGTGGAAATTACACCAAAGGCCCATTTTCCTTCTATAAATAGAGGCCTTCTGTAAACATTCAAATTACACTGGAATGAGAACTTCTCTCTACTCTCTCTCTCTCTAAAATATCTTGTTCTTGTATTTACTTTTCATCAGTTTTATATTAATAATTTTTATGTGAGAAAATTATTGAAGAAATGAGGGAGATTACATATAAAACAATGCAATAGTATAATTTTTGGTATATAGGAGCATATAAAAAAATTATTATAAAAAAGAAAATAAGAAATGCATCTATCACATTTTTTTCTAAGTGCATGGTATATTTTCTTTTTCTAAGAAAACTCTTTGAGTACGCATAGGGAGTATCATTTATGATTTCAATGTTGGAAAAAGAAATACTATATAATTTCAACGGACAATTGAATAATATTTCTTGTCAACTTCTCTTTTAAGACTTAACAAGTAATTAATGTCATTATAGCATAACTTAGGGCCGTTTGGTACTGGTAAGATTTGACGAGGAAAATGATTCTAGAGGAGGGAATGAAAAGGAAGATGAGTTGTCTGGTGGAAAGAAAATGAATAAACAATAGTTCAGAAAGAATCAAGAAATACATATTATACTTTCAAAAGTAATTAATTCAAAATAAAAAAGAAAAATGTATTTTTTTTTCATAATTTGAATTTGATATGAATTTGCTTGCATCAAATTCAAATTTTATGACGAATCAATTATTTCGCAAAAGAAAAAAGAAAACCTATTTTTTAACAATAAAATAGGGGAAATAGGAGATCACTTTTGTTGCTCTCCATGATTTTTGTTGTCCATGGAAACGATGACAGCCCCTCCACTACATATTAATAAAGACAAAAGTGAGTAGTCCATTGTGCCTTCCTCTTCTCGAACACTCAGCATATCACTAAAGAACAATAAGGAACAAGGTAACGCTAGTTCAATGAAGCATAAATCAATTGCATTGTAGCGACCTTTTCTCCTGAACCCAACCAACCAATGGCTGTTCCAACTAGTTGTGTTCTTTAGGTCCCTCCTCTCTCTATTCTCCTTGATAATGAAATCCATCACCAAAGAAGAAAAATAACTTCCTTTGGTTCAACTCCGATCACCCCCTTTGATTTCTTGTGCTCAAATGATGATGATGAACTGTGATATTCGATGATGTACAGATGATGAAGGAGCAAATTTGTCTAAATTATCGAGGAAATTTGAGATCCCATCAATTTTATATGGTTTATATCTTCTCACTTTTAAAGAAAGATTAGTAGACCTAAAAGTTGAGTTTTCAAGAGCATTAGCAAAAAAATTGGGCGCCAGATTAGAGAACTTGCTCATTTTCTTTTCCTTTCTCTTCCTACCCTGCTGCGTACCAAACAGATTCTTAGTTGACGGAAAGAGTACTTAACCCACCAACTATAGTATTGTTTGTCATTGGCTAATTGGCCTCGCATTGAAGTGGCATTAATTTTTTGTTTTAAGCACCACCATTTTCACATTTCACAAAGCCATTTGCAGCTGCATTTATATCTTAATTTAAAGCACTCAACTCAATTTGATTGCAGCCATAGTTTAAGAGTAAAGGCTTGGTTGGTTTTCAATTCTCTTTTGTTTTTCCTAACAATGTGCTCAAAGGTTTGTAGGGAAGCAGCTTTTCAATCCAAGTCTTCATCGAGAGAGTGCTGCATGCAAATTACTTAATGTGGTTTAAGGTTTATTAAGGTATATTTTCATTAAATTAATTGGGATTTATAACTTATGTGGTTTCTAAAAGATATTTTTATATTAAAAACAACAATATTGTTACTCATTCATATATTAACAAAATATCAAAAATCATTTAGTCAAATGCATGGTTTGGGATTTCTAAATTAAAATATTATAAGAAGATATTTGATGGATTGGTTTTTTTAAGAAAATCAATCAGCATCTTGGTTGTACTAATTTTGTGTTTGGACTTCAGGCATTGGTTCAGGTTAATTGGCTTGATGGGTTTGCTTATTTCTTGCCCTTCAATTTAAGTTAGTTTTTTCCTTTCTTTCTTTTTTATTGTTTTTGGTTTTTATTGTGTCTGTTGGAGATTATGCCCTTAGCTAATCAATTACATAGATGTAAACGTTATATTTAATTTAATAAAAAAAGCATTAAATGTTTGTTTATTATATTGTTTTACATGTTTTCTTTATAATAAGGTTCAATGAATCAATAAAGAATTATTCTAAATATTTATGGTCTTATTATGGGAATAGTAATACATCAAGGCTAGCATGATTTTAATTGATGATCGTATATAAAGATAAAAAAACAAATTTATAAACACATGTTAGAGTCTAAGGTGCTAGACCAACTTGGCATAGGATAGTTTCATTGGTTAGGCCATTATAGTGTCTCAACATAGCTATGTCAATGATCCATCAAGTTTAGGGTTATCATAAATTCTCTTACATGAGGAACAATGTGTTTGGACAAGATCAAAAATCACTTTTTAAACAAGTGATCAGAAAGGTCATGATTGAACATAGTGAGAGTCGTACAGAGGAAGTAAGTGATCATGATGAAATTTGTCCCTCTCATAATGAGAGAGACATCCATAATCCTGTTGTTAAGTGAAATTGAGAAACACATGATTATATTCAAATGAAATGAGTTTCATTTATCTTGTTAGTACACTCAGGAAATCAAGAAAGAATGGTTGAACAATATGCGAGTGAAGTCTCCATATTTCATACTCGATTTGTACATTGTGTGATTGACGAGAGTAACTTGTCAATTGTCATGAGCCCAAGACGAGTTATATGGAATTATCGATGTTCATATAATTTGGGTAGTTATAATGTCTTAATAAAAGGTTCGGATTCTCTCATTGGCGTTTTCTCACTATCTCTCATCAGCTTTAAATATAGACCATATTTTTGATATAATTGCACACATTAATAACCTTATTAAGTCAAATCAACCGTTTGAATTGAATGATGAAAGATGAAGAGAAAGTTAAATAATGAGAAAATTTTATTCCCTTGAAAAAGGTTACTTTTGACTTATGGGCCGAAAGATCCTTTAAATTCTTTGCCAACATTATGTAAGCTTATAGGGTCACTCATAAAAATGGGCCAACACAACCTCAAATGTCTAGATACAAAATGTCCTTGTTGACCAAAGGGAGTTGGCCTTAGTGGAATGGAAGGGGTTCTGGTTGCTTAAGCAGGAGGTCTTGGTTTCAAGCCCTTATGAATGCAAAAAACTTTCTTATGAGAGGTCACCGCTTTGGCGCCTGATAGAATCTCGAAGTGGTTGTTGGAATTTAGGAAGAAATCCCATAGTTTATGAATAAGAAGAAGGATGGAAAAGAAGAGGAAAAAAAAAAAGAAGGATTGTGTGTGTGGTACTAAGTCCCACATTGGTTAGGAGAAGGGAAGTTGGAGGGTATATAAGCCCCAACTTGGCTCCTACTAGTTGGGCCCTCGGGCCTACCCACTTTTGTGGAGGGGTGAGGACTTAGGCAACCCTTGGTCCACCATATGTGCACGCGCCGCCGTCCGGTCGGCCGGCTCCGCTCGGTCGGTCGCGCACGCCGCCCGCCCGGTCCGGTCCGGTCTGCGCGTGTGAAATAAAATAATAATTTTTTATTAAATTATTTTTTGAATAAAATGATCCTTTTATTTTTATTTCCGTTGTGCCTCTTCGATTTTTTCCAGCGGCTACATACGACTCGTTCAACCCCGTTTGTTCGTACGACCCGTCGACCCGTTTAGCTCCGCATCTGTTCGTGAGACGCACCAGTTCGCCGGCAACAAACGCAGGTCGCCTCTGTTCGTTCCGTTCTGGTGTGTCTTTTTGCACAACGTACCAGTTCGCGCAATAGACGAGTCCATCTGATCGTGTTTTTCCGGAGTCTACAAATAGGAGCCCCTAGTCACATAATTTTTCACGTTCTTTTCTCTCTGCATACACTCTTCCTGCATACACATTTTGTGCGTTCCGAAAGCAGACTCGTTGGATTCGCTTCGGCTTCAGACAGACAGGGGCATCTTTCTGGAGACGAACAATCCGCTCTATCCTGGGAGGCAATTGCTCAGAAACCTGTGGCATCCGTAGAGGGAGCAAAATTGTCTTAAGGAAACAACGAAAGTTGGGCCCGGATTTTTGCGTAGTTCATAACCATATTCGGCAGTCTTGTGAGTTCGTTTATAGCTTTTTCATATGATACAGACTTGTTGTATGCTCTCTGTATGTTATATTTTGTTAAACACAGATTGTTGTTATACTGTTTGTTTACTGCATATTCAATTTCTACCTACTCCATACGTTAAAAACAACAATCTTAAGACAATTTTTCGTTATTGAAATCGTTATATAGCAAATTTGTATCGTTGTTGATTTTGTATGTTGGTAGTAGTATTGAGTTGAATCTGTGTTTAGTTTTTATCAATATTATTATTATACTGTTTGTGGATTAATCTGTGTGATTAATCGAAGTTCTGTTTTAACAACAGAAATGGCAAGTACAATTACCAATATGATGAACCCAAGTGGTCCTGCTCTACTGCATGGTGAAAAACCAGAGAAGTTCAACGAAAACGATTTTAAAAGATGGCAACAGAAAATGTCTTTCTATCTAACCACGTTGAACTTGGCTCGTTTCCTCACTGAAGATGCCCCAAAATTGGAGGAAGGACAACCGTTGGATAAGGAGAAGGTTGCTGCGATAGATGCTTGGAAGCATTCTGATTTCTTGTGTAGGAATTATATTCTCAATGGTTTGGATAATACATTGTATACTGTATATAGTACTTTGGAAACAACCAAAGCACTATGGGAGAGTCTAGACAAGAAATATAAAACTGAAGATGCTGGCTTGAAGAAGTTTATAGTTGGCAGATTTTTGGATTTCAAAATGCTTGACTCTAAATCAGTAGTAAGTCAAGTTGAAGAGCTACAATTGATTGTGCATGAGATTCATGCAGAAAGGATGTCTCTAAGTGAATCTTTCCAAGTTGCTGCATTTATTGAAAAATTACCACCCTCTTGGAAAGACTTCAAGAATTACCTCAAGCACAAGCGTAAGAAGATGTCACTTGAAGATTTGATTGTAAGATTGAGAATAGAAGAAGACAACAAGATTTCTGAAAAGAAATTTGGCAGTAACCCTATAGTTTCAAAGGCCAACATTGTGGAAGATGGTCCAAAGTCCAAGAAACGAAAACGCTCTAATGAGGGATCATCCAAACAAGGCCCTAGCAAAGGTCAGAAATTCAAAGGCAAGTGTTACAATTGTGGGAAGCCTGGCCACCGTACTAAGGATTGTAAGAAGCCAAAGAATCTCAAGAAGAAGAACACCGAAGCCAATATGGTTGATAATACTACTGATATGATTAATAATATGAATCTTTCAACAGTGGTAATGCAATGTAACTTGGTTGGAAATACCAAGGAATGGTGGGTGGACACTGGTGCCACCAGGCATGTTTGTGCAAACAAATGGATGTTCTCTTCTTATACACCTACGAAGCAATATAAACAACTATATATGGAAAATTCTTCTAGTTCAAAGGTTGAAGGTGTTGGAAAAGTGGTGTTGAAGATGACTTTTGGAAAAGTCATGACACTTAATGATGTGCTTCATGTGCCTGACATTCGCAAGAATTTGATTTCTGGATCCCTCTTAAGCAAGAATGGTTTTAAGCTTGTATTTGTTTCTGATAAGTTTATACTTTCTAGGAATGATATGTATGTTGGAAAAGGTTACCTTAGTGAGGGCCTTTTCAAAGTTAATGTAATGACTGTCACCAATAACAGTGCTACTAATAATAATATTGATTTTATCTATATGCTTGAGTCCTCTAATTTATGGCATCAAAGATTAGGACATGTTAACTATAAGTCAATTAAAAAATTAATTCATTTAGAATTATTGCCTAAAGTTGATTGTTCAAATAAAGATAAATGTCAAGTATGCATTGAATCAAAATTTTCTAAGTTACCTTTTTCTTCTGTTGAAAGATCAACTGAGTTGTTAGATTTAATACATACTGATATATGTGATATAAAATCTATACCATCTAAGGGTAATAAGAAATATTTTATTACATTTATTGATGATTGCAGTAGATATTGTTATATGTATTTGCTTAATAGTAAAGATGAGGCTATTATTGCATTTAAACAATATAAAACTGAGGTTGAAAATCAACTTAACAAGAAAATTAAAATTGAAAGGAGCGATCATGGGGGAGAATTTGATGGCCCCTTCGAGGAATTCTGTATAGAATCTGGTATTATACACCAGACAACTGCTCCTTATGCTCCGTAGTCAAATGGGATTGCAGAGAGAAAAAATCGGACATTGAAAGAGATGATGAATGCATTATTAAATGAGTCTGGTTTACCACAAAATTTGTGGGGGGAAGCCATTCTAACGGCCAACTTTCTAATAAACAGAGTGCCTCATAAAACAATACAAAGCATACCATATGAAATATGGAAAGGAAAGAAACCTTCCTTAAAATATTTGAAAGTGTGGGGGTGCTTGACAAAGGTTGAGATTCCTAAACCTAAAAGATTAAGAATCGGACCTAAGACAGTAGACTGTGTGTTTATTGGCTATGCATATAATAGTAGTGCATATCGTTTTTTGGTTTATAAGTCCGATGTATCAGATATCCATGTGAATACGGTTATTGAGTCAAGGAACGCTATGTTCTTTGAAAACGTATTTCCGTATAATATAAATAATGATAATAACAACACAGTGATATCTCAGGATACTGTGACTAATGATCTTGGAAAGGAGGAACTAAGACGTAGTACCAGGCAAAGGACTTCAACATCCTTTAGGCCTGATTTTCTGACTTATCTGTTAGAAAATGAGCCTCGAACTTATGGAGAGGCTATGGGTTCTCCTGAAGCACCATTCTGGGAAGAGGCTATCAATAGTAAAGTTGATTCTATTCTGTCAAACCACACTTGGGAATTGGTTGACCTTCCTCCTGGCAATAAGCCATTAGAAACTAAGTGGATCTTTAAAAAGAAGATGAAAGCAGATGGCACTATTGATAAGTACAAAGCTAGGCTAGTAGTAAAAGGCTGCAGACAACGTGAAAGCCTAGACTACTTTGATACCTATTCACCTGTTACAAGAATTACATCAATTCGAATGTTAATCGCATTAGCAGCATTGAATGGGTTAGAGTTACATCAAATGGATGTAAAGACAGCTTTCTTAAATGGTAAATTAGAGGAAGAGATTTATCTTGAACAACCTGAGGGATTTGTTTTCTCAGGACAAGAATGGAAAGTTTGTCACTTAATAAAGTCCCTTTATGGACTTAAACAAGCCCCAAAACAATGGCATGCGAAATTTGATGAAGTTATATTATCAAATAACTTTAGTATTAATGAATGTGACAAGTGTGTCTACGTTCGAAATACTGAAAATGGGTTTGCCATAGTATGTCTTTATATAGATGACATGTTGATAACAAGTAGTAATAATCAAATGATTAAAGCTACTAAGCGATTGCTTACCAGCAAATTTGACATGAAAGATATGGGTCTCGCAGATGTTATTTTAGGAGTTAAAATTCATAGAACTCCTGATGGGTTAGCTTTATCGCAAGCACACTATATTGCTAAAATTCTTGAGAAATTCAAGAGTTTAAATATAACCCCTATGTCGAACCCTATAGATTCTAGTCTTCGACTGTTGAGAAATACTGGCGAAGCTGAAAAGCAAAAGGAGTATGCTCAAGTGCTAGGCAGTCTTATGTATGTTATGAATTGCACTAGACCTGATATTGCTTATGCAGTAAGCATGTTAAGTTGCTTTACCAGTAATCCAAATGAGCTTCATTGGAGAGCTATGACAAGAGTTTTGGGTTACTTAAAGAAAACTCAAAACTTTGGTTTGCATTATGAGAAGTACCTTGCAGTGCTAAAAGGGTATTGTAATGCAAATTGGATCACCAGCTCTAATGACACAAGATCCACAAGTGGATATGTATTCACCCTTGGTGGTGGTGCTGTGTCTTGGAAGTCATCCAAACAAACTTGTATTGCAAGATCAACTATGGAAGTAGAATTCATTGCATTAGATAAAGCTAGTGAAGAAGCTGAATGGCTTCGTAATTTTCTTAAGGACATTCCAAATTGGTCAAAACCGGTACCAGCAGTGTGTATACACTGTGATAGTCAAGCAGCTATAGGTAGGGCCAAGAATGTCATGTACAACGGCAAGTTTAGACATATACGTCGTAGACATGATACCGTTAGACAACTACTTTCAAATGGAATCATCTTAATTGATTATGTGAAATCAAAAGAGAATATAGCGGATCTATTGACTAAAGGGATTCCTAGAAAGTTAGTTAGGAAATTGTCCAAAGGAATGGGTTTAAGGCCGATCCATTGTTGATTATTGCGGTAACTCTACCTAGAAGAGTGGAGATCCCACAAACTAGATTCAAAGAGACAACTAAGTGATGATCGACTGTTAACACTGTGGAGTTTTAAACTCATACTCATTCCTAGACAGGACAGTGCATATATATAAGGGTAAGCTTTTAAGCTTTTAATGGTTTCTTAATCTAATATGTTCAGATGATTTATGTTGAGTTACATCACAAGGAATCACCTATGTGAGTGTGAAGTGTGGGTCGCTTCTATGAGAATTTAAAATGGCCGATTCTCTAGAACACTCGCAGAACCAGGCGGTGTCCAGGGCCAAAATGGACACAGCATGAGAACCAATGGTACTAGAGGAGCAACTGTGTGACTCCTATTGTCTTGGTATACACTAAAAGGTTGACAGTTCAAGACAGCACGTTCACTGATTGACCAGTATATCCGATAGGCTTTTATTAAAGAAGGTTCAAAGGCAACCCCTACCTTTCTCGATGCAGTTGTTTCTCGTAGAGGAACCGCACTTTGCATACATGATCATTTGCATTTGGTCATGATGGACTTACTTCTTATCCATGTGAGGAATTGTTGGAATTTAGGAAGAAATCCCATAGTTTATGAATAAGAAGAAGGATGGAAAAGAAGAGGGAAAAAAATAAGAAGGATTGTGTGTGTGGTACTAAGTCTCACATTGGTTAGGAGAAGGGAAGTTGGAGGGTATATAAGCCCCAACTTGACTCCTACTAGTTGGGCCCTTGGGCCTACCTACTTTTGTGGAGGGGTGAGGACTTAAGCAACCCTTGGTCCACCACACATGCGCGCATGCGCCGCTGCCGCCATCCGGCCGGCCGGCTCGGCTTGGTTCGGTTCAGTCGGTCGTGCGCCGCCCGCCCGGTCTGGTCCGATCCACGTTTGTGAAATAAAATAATAATTTTTTATTAAATTATTTTTTGAATAAAATAATCCTTTTATTTTTATTTCCGTTGTGCCTCTCCGATTTTTTCCAGCGGCTACGTACGACTCGTTCAGCCCCGTCTGTTCGTACGACCCGTCGACCCGTTTAGCTCCGTCTGGTGCGTCTGTTCATGAGACGCACCAGTACACCGGCAACAAACACAGGTCGCCTCTATTCGTTCCGTTCTGGTGTGTCTTTTTGCACAACGTACCAGTTCGCGCAACAGACGAGTCAATTTGATCGTGTTTTTCCGGAGTCTACAAATAGGGGCCCCTAGTCACAGAATTTTTCACGTTCTTTTCTCTCTGCATACACTCTTCCTGCATACACATTTTGTGCGTTCTGAAAGCAGACTCGTTGGATTCGCTTCGGCTTCAGACAGACAGGGGCATCTTTCTGGAGACGAACAATCCGCTCTATCCTGGGAGGCAATTGCTCAGAAACCTGTGGCATCCGTAGAGGGAGCAAAATTGTCTTAAGGAAACAACGAAAGTTGGGCCCGGATTTCTACATAGTTCATAACCATATTCGGCAGTCTTGTGAGTTCGTTTATAGCTTTTTCATATGATACAGACTTGTTATATGCTCTCTGTATGTTATATTTTGTTAAACACAGATTGTTGTTATACTGTTTGTTTACTGCATATTCAATTTCTACCTACTCCGTACGTTAGAAACAACAGTGGTTGCATACTTTACCACCACTTATTCTATAGCAGAAAAAAAAATGTCCTTGTTGAGGAGGGCTTGTTTGATAGAAGGGGAGGGGAAGGAAAATTTTTTAGTTGGATTTTAAAATATTAGAGAAGTAGGATTATAAAATTTTAATAAAGAAACGCATAGGATAAGAGAATAATAAAAATTAATTAAAAATTTTTAACCCTCACTTTTCTAATTTTTTTAAAATCGGACTTCAAAAAATTTGAGATTGGACACATGGGTGAAGCACCCGTTTCCATGCTTGTCTTTTAGGGGAGCATTCGGTTGTTCTAATAAGACCTAGATGAGATCGCATTTTTTTAATTATTTATTTCTTATAAAAAATATTCTAAAATCTGAAATTAAGAAAGTATTTGAACTATGTTATGAATAAATTAATTATGTGGATGTCCATTAACCCGAGAAGAAGCTCCCTCCTATTACAAGCCAACAAGAAGCTTCATTTCCAAGTCAACAAGAAGTTTCCTTAGCTTTTTCTACAAGTCAAGAAGAAGCTTCCTCTTTCGGCTTCTCTAAGGAAGCTTCCCTCTTTCGGCTTCTCTAAGGAAGCTTCCCCCTTTTGGTTTTTCTTACTCTTAACTTCATCTTCAAGTTTCCTGAAAGTTTATAAATAGAGGCCTTCTGTAAACATTCAGTATATACTGGAATAGAATTTCTCTATACTCTCTCTATCTCTAGATTCTCTCTTATTGTTCTTTATATTTCATCATTTTCATATTAATAATTATCAGTTTTATAATACATTATCAGCACGAAAACTCTACCAAGGTAAGATTTTCTCATCATCTATTTCATGTTTCCACTTTATCTATCTGGGATGATCTTGACCATTATATAGAATTAAATATCTATTCTTACTGATTATTTTAACATCGGGTTCCATGGTTAAGATTTGAGATTATTTACTATTTTAATGTGGTAAATAGTAATTTTTACTATTCACATTAATTTTACCCTTTTTCCGGTGATTTTACATTTTGTTCATTTGACTCCTACTTGGAAGTTTAGATTTAATTTTTTAGTAATTTTACCTTATTTACTATTTACAGTGAATAGTAATTTCTACTATTCATGGTAATTTTACATTTTGTTCATTTTACTACTACATGGAAGGTTTTACCTCCTACATTGATATCTAGATTTGATATTCACTGTTTGCTGATATTATCATTTTTACTGTTGCTAACATAACATTTACTTTTATTGTTATTAACATTTAATGTTATGTTATTATAGCCAAAAGCCATATACTTATATTTTCTTATTATGAAATTATATGACCAGAAGTCATATTGCCTTTATGGCCAGAAGCCATATAAATTTAATTTCTTATTATGAGATCTAAATGGCCTGAAGTCATGATGAGATATAAATTAGCCTAAAATCATGAGGAGGCATAAAGTGGCCTTAAGCTAATAAGTGGCATAAATTGGCTTGAAGGCAAAAGATAAATTAGCATAAAGCTATGAGGCAAGTTAGCTTGAAGCCAATGAGACAAATTATGAGATAAGACTTTATCCATGATTTTTGTATGCCATCAGTTGTATAAATGTCTCAAAATTGAATATATGGCATTATAAGACTCCCTTGTTCTTTAGAACAAATTGAAGGGATTGTATGACCACCAGAAGATGGTTATTCTTCTAAAGTTTATTGTAAGTGAATGTATCCAATTTGCTCTCGAAGTAGCAAAATTGTGAATTATGAATTAATTTCTCACATCCATATGGTCAAACAAAACAGAGTTTTTGTTTCAAGAATTATAAATCTGAAGGCTTGATTCCATTCTCAGAAGTGAATAAATTAATGAATGGATCTAATTATGGATGTGATTATGTCTACAATCTTAAGCATGATAATAGTCAAAATTGTGATAGATCAAATTCTCGCCCTAAATGGTGAAAATTTGAAAAGAACCCCAGAAGGGAAACCAGTGGAAATAACAAACATGCTAAAAATGCATGCTATCATTTTGGTGTAAAAGGTCATTGGTCACATACCTGTTGTACGCCAAGACAATATTGAGATGGCTCATTTTGATGTTGCTGATTATTTAGTATAAATTATTCTTCATGGTTTGAATAGTTATGTTTTAATATGTTGAAATTTTCTTCTGTTATATGTTTTCCTTTTAATTATGTTTTATTTTTATTTCATGAAGAATGAATCTTGTTGGCATCAATCCTGAAGATTTGTGTCTCGTTGATAGCGCAACAACGCACACCATACTAAAAAATGGCAAATATTTTTCTTCATTGGTAATACGAGAAGCCAATGTTCAGACTATATCTGGTAGTATAAATTTGATCGAAGGCTCCGGAAGAGCTAATATTTTGTTACCTGAAGGAACAAAATTATGCATTGAAAATGCATTTTATTCTATCAAATCAAAAAGGAACTTGTTGAGTCTCAAAGATATCCGCAGAAATGGATATCATATAAAAACGACAACTAAAGATAATCAAGAATGTCTTGCTATCACAAACATAATTTCTGGTAGGAAATGCATATTAGAAAATTTTCCTGCTTTTTCTTCTGATTTGTATTATACATTTATAAGCATAATTGAAATACATGCTATTGTAAACCAGAAGTTTACTAATACAGACCATAAATTAGTCAATGCAAACTAGAAGTTTGCCAATGAAAACCAGAAGTTTACTCATGAATTTAATGTTTGGCATGACCGGTTAGGCCATCCTGGGTCAACTATGATGCGACAAATAATTGAAAATTCATGTAGACATACCCTGAAGTGTAAGCAACTACCACAGTCCCATGATTTCATATGTGATGCATGTTCCAAGGGAAAGTTGATTATTCGACCCTCACCAAGCAAAGTAGGAGGTAAATCTCTTACATTTCTAGAACGGATACAGGGAGACTTTTGTGGACCAATACATCAATCATGTGGACCATTTAGATATTTTATGGTCTTAATTGACACATCAACCAAATGGTCACATGTCTACTTATTATCTTCTCGTAACCTGGCATTTGCGAGATTACTTGCTTAATTAATTCGATTAAGAGCACATTACCCTGATTATCCCATCAAGAAAATATGTCTTGATAATGCTAGTGAATTTACCTCACAAGCTTTTAATGAATATTGTATGTCCCTTGGAATTGATGTTGAACATCCTGTAGTTCATGTTCATACGCAAAATGGATTTGCAGAATCTTTGATTAAACGATTGCAACTTATTGTAAGACCTTTACTTATGAGATGTAATTTACCGATTTCTGCTTGGGGCCATGCCATTTTGCATGCCGCAATGTTAATTCGCATCAGGCCTACTAGTTACCTAAAGGTTCCCCCTTACAAATGGTTTTTGGTCAAGAACCTAATATTTCCCATATCAGAATTTTTGGATGTGCAGTATATGTGTCAATAGCACCACCACAACGCACTAAAATGGGTCCTCAAAGGAGGATGGGAATATATGTTGGGTATGAATCTCCTTCAATCATAAAATATTTAGAACCATCTACAGGAGATTTATTTACTGCACAATTTGCTGATTGTCACTTTGATGAATCAGTCTTCCCAACATTAGGGGGAGAGAATAAGTAGTTGGGTAAAGAGATTAGTTGGAATGAATTATCATTGGCTCATTTTGATCCTCGTACAAAACAATGTGAACTAGAAGTTCAAAAGATAATTCATTTGTAGGATTTAGCTAATCGAATGTCAGAAGCATTCACTGACCCAAAGAGAGTGACAAAGTCACATGTTCCAGCTATGAATGCTCCTATTCAAATTGATATCCCTAAAGGAAAACCTATTGTGAATGAATCTAAATCATGCCTGAAGCGTGGTAGACCCATCGGTTCTAAAGATAAAAATCCTCGAAAGAGAAAAGGAGCTAAAAAAATAGATGGTCAAGTTGAGGATAATCAAGAAAAGTCAGTAGCTCCAGGAGAGCCATCTCTTGAAGAGTTATCTCCAGAAGAGAATGTTGCAGTCCCAGAAGAGACTCAGGTACCTGGAATGTATGAAAATAATGAGATCTCAATTAATTATGTTATGAATGGTATCCGATGGGATTGAAATAAAGTCAACGTTGACGACATCTTTGCTAATCATATAGCATATGATGTAATGAATAATGAAGAGGATCATGAGCCTAAATCTATTAGAGAGTGTCAATAGCGAAAAGATTGGCCCTTATGGAAAGATGTTGTTAATGCAGAATTTAAATCACTGGAAAAACGAAAAGTATTTGGATCTGTAGTCCAAACACCTGAAGGTGTAAAGTCAGTTGGATACAAATGGGTTTTTGTAAGAAAAAGAAATGAAAAGGATGAAATTGCAAGATATAAGGCACGTCTTGTAGCCCAAGGATTTACACAAAGACCCGGCATTGATTATGAAGAAACGTATTCACCAGTAGTGGATGCGACTACTTTTCGTTATTTAATTTGCCTAGCAGTAAATGAAGGGTTTAATTTACATCTGATGGATGTAGTGACTGCATATTTATATGGATTACTTGATAGTGATATTTATATGAAAGTTCCTGAAGGACTAAAGGTGCCAGAAGCATCTAATTCAAATTCTCGAGAACAATACTCGATCAAATTAAATAAGTCCCTATATGGTTTAAAACAATCAGGGCGCATATGGTATAATTGTCTTAAGGAATATTTGTTGAAAGAAGGGTATAAAAATGACCCAATATATGCCCATGCATTTTTATGAAAGGATCGAGAAATGAATTTGTTATAATTGCTGTATATGTTGATGATATCAACATTATTGGAACTCCTGAAGAGATTTCAAAAGCAATTAATTGTTTGAAAAAAGAATTTGAAATGAAAGATTTGAGCAGGACAAAATTTTGCCTTGGACTACAAATCGAGTACCTGAAGGATGTGATCTTTGTATATCAAGAAACTTATACAAAGAAGATCCTAGAACGATTTTATATGGATAAATCACATCCATTATGTATTCCAATGGTAGTAAGATCTTTGGATAAGGATCAAGATCCATTTCGACCTCAAATAATTAATGACAAAGGTGTAGAAGAACTACTTGGTCCAGAAGTACCATACCTAAGTGCTATTGGGGCACTAATGTATCTTGCTAATCATACACGACCTGATATATCATTTGCTGTTAATTTATTAGCAAGATATAGTTCTGCACCAACAGAGAGGCATTGGAATGGTGTAAAGCAAATTCTTCGTTATCTCAGAGGTACAATGGATATGGGATTATACTACTTAAATGTATTGAAGCACGAACTGATTGGTTATGCAGATGTTGGATTTATGTCTAATCCACATGATGGAAAATCACAAACAGACTATCTATTTACATGTGGAGGTGCAACTATTTCATGGAGATCTATGAAACAAACTATAACAGCCACTTCAGCTAATCATGCAGAAATTCTAGCAATGCATGAAGCAAGTCGAGAATGTGTGTGGTTGAGGTCAGTAATTCATCATATACAAACTACTTGTCATTTATCTTCTGATAAAATGGTTCCAACAGTTCTATATGAGGACAATGTTGCATGTATTGCCCAACTCAAGGAGGGTTATATCAAGGGTGATAGAACGAAGCATATTTCACCAAAATTCTTCTATACCCGTGATCTTCAACAGAATGGTGAAATTGATATCCAGAAAATCAGTTCAAATGATAATCTAGCAGATTTATTTACTAAATCTCTTCCATGTACAACCTTTGAAAAGCTTGTACGTGGTATTGGTCTGCGAAGATTCAGAGATCTCAATTGATATTGTCAACAGGGAGAGTCGATACACGCTGTACTCTTTTTCCCTTATCTAGGTTTTGTCCCACTGGGTTTTCCTAGAAATGTTTTTAATGAGGCAGCACTCAACAGTGTATCAATGAATGATGTACTCTTTTCTTTGGCTAGGTTTTTATCTCACTGGGTTTTTCCTAGTTAAAGTTTTTAACGAGGCACATTCATAAATGGACATCCAAAGGGGAGTGTTATGAATAAATTAATTATGTGGATGTCCATTAACCCGAGAAGAAGCTCCCTCCTATTACAAGCCAACAAGAAGCTTCATTTCCAAGTCAACAAGAAGTTTCCTTAGCTTTTTCTACAAGTCAAGAAGAAGCTTCCTCTTTCGGCTTCTCTAAGGAAGCTTCCCCCTTTTGGTTTTTCTTACTCTTAACTTCATCTTCAAATTTCCTGAAAGTTTATAAATAGAGGCCTTCTGTAAACATTCAGTATATATTGGAATAGAATTTCTCTCTACTCTCTCTATCTCTAGATTCTCTCTTATTGTTCTTTATATTTCATCATTTTCATATTAATAATTATCAGTTTTATAATAAACTAACATTTTTTTAAAAAATTATTTTTCCATTTAAAAATAAACAAATAAATCTAGATGATTCAAATTCCCCCAGAGCTTTCCCTGTTATTTTACTTATTTAGTCCAAAGTGGGTAGGTGGGTGCGGGAGCCCCGTGGGCGCGTCCAAATGTAAGGGCTGGTCAATTGATATTTGGTGGCATAGTGGGACCCAATGCTCCGTCTACCTACTCAAAAATCACACCAAAAATTTCTACGTGGACGAAAATACCCTCGCTTCTCCTCTATTATTAATGACAATTTGCGAAGAAGTTTCAAACTAAACAAAACATACACAAATGTCTCTTAAAATCTCTAACTTTCAGGTAAACCCTATAAAAAATTTTGATAATATAATCTAATTATGAAAAAAATCAATTACTTTTATATATAATAGCACCATAAAATATTAATATGGAAGAAGAAATCTTTGTGTGACTATACGTAGAAGAGTTTTATCATCTAATCTAAAACATAAACTACATAAATAATTTAAATGGTCTAATTAATTTTTATTCGTCAACTGAAGTTTATTGCAAACAAGTTAGTTTTATATTGGCTAAGGTATACTTTTAGTATTTTAAGTTCTATATAAGGTATAATTTTTATCCCTTAACTTTATAAAATATAATTTTAATCCTATATTTTTAACACCGTTAATGTTGTTAATGGAAAATGTTGATATGACAAATTAAAGTAATAACTATGCAGGTAATAAAGCATATTTAATTTTTAATTTGTTTAATATAATACATTTAGATCATTAAACTAAAATAAACAAACACATTGCTGCAAATGACATTGAGGTTTTGATATTTAGATTATCAAACTCAATTTTTTAATATTTAGATTATTAAACTAACTTTTTTAAAAAAATTTGATATTAACTGCTTCATTAAGTTTTTAAATATTTTTTAATATATATATATATATATATATATATATATATATATATTAAAATTAATATTAATAACATTTAATTACACAATCATCATTTGAGTTTATTGTGTCAATATTAACAACGTTTAAAATGTAGAATCAAAATTATAACTTATAAAATTAAAGGACCAAAAGTATACTTCATGTAAACTTAAAAAACCAAAAGTAGCCTCATTTAAACTTAAAAGACAACAAGTATGCTTTCGCCTTTTATATTTGATGACAATGGAAAAATACTTATTAAAAGCTTTATTATATATGTATTATAATTGGAATAATTAATAATTTAGTCAATAAAATATATTTCATTAAAGTTACTCCTCAATTAAAAATTATAACCTTTTTAGTGGTCCTCCGGCTGTTTTAATAAGAAAATCAAAACATAGTTCTTTCATTATGCAAATATTCCTCAGTCATTTAAAAGAATTATAATTTTTAAAAAAGTAAACATATTCAGAGAACATACAGGAAATTTTTTTATAAAAAATTAAATAAACTGAGGTTAATTTTTTGTTCAAGAAGATAACATTTATTTTTTTTAAAAAAAAAAGGCGTTTCTGAAAAAGGAAAAAAAAAAAACTAGCGACAAAATGAAACAGAATTATATTCTTTTTTTATACAAATTATATTCTACTAGCCCCAATGTTCGCTCCCCGTTTTGCGTGGCCTTTTTTCATGGCAACTCGGGATCTCAGATTACCCAAATGTCGAAAAGCGGCCATATAAATATTTATTTTAATATTTTACAATACTATTATAGGTTATTTGGTATTTTCATAATTAATTATATCACCCAAAATACCTCATGAGATTTGCTTACAAATTAGAAATTTTAAAGGATTTTTATGTCATATTTTGTCTAATTTGAGACTTCACTGCAAATTCCCCTATTATGAATTTCCTATTGTGGCCCTTTTTTAAAAAAGAAAAATTACATGGATTTCTTCTATTAAAGAGTGTTTAAGATCAATTGGAAATAATGGCACTGAACTAACATGAACAAATCACAACCTAATTCCCTGATTTGGACCCTAACAAGTTGGATCCGGATTCCCTTTGATGTATCGGAGGGTCCTTTGCAGAAATGTCACTGAATTTTTCTTTTTTTTTTTGGTAATGTCAGTTTTTTTTTGGTAGTATGCAATTTTGCACTACAAAATTGCAAAGGACACTCCGATGTATTAGAGGGAAACCAGATCCTAACAAGTCTGTCCAATTTTTTTTTGCCCGAAACAAGTTTGTCTGATTACTCTTGTCATGTCATTCATTCATGTTTATCTTTCAATCCAACTATGTAACCAATTGGCAATCAGATTAATACAATTAAGCATCAAAATATGTGAATGAAAAAGAGAGGACTATTTACTTAGAAAAGAAAAATATTTTTATGGAATTTAAAGATATTGAAAAAGGGTACTTTTTTTTTTTTATGTGAAAAGGGGTATTTTAGTGTTTCGAAATTTGGCTTCTGTTGTATTTTAAAGGAGCTGTTCTATTTTTCCCCTTTCTTTCTTATTACAATTCACAACTGAAAAACTGTTTATTATTTAATTAAAAAAATTTTAAAAGGTGATCCCTAAATGCTAAAACATGAATTTATATTTCTGTTTTTTTTTTGGGAGTGAATTTATATTTCTGTATATTATTAAAAAAAAATTATATTTCTGTATAGCAGTTGAAACTTGAGAGTTGAGGGCTGAAAAAGATTGAGATTACTTATGGTATTCTACTTCTTATAGTTCTCTTCCCTCTCCATTTATTTTGACATTCACATTAAAATTTGAGTGGTTTAAGTTTAGTGTTTTATAAAAATATTAATAAATTATTAAATTATTAAATTAAAAAAAATTAAAAACTGTTAATTTTTAGTTATGATAATTTAAATATATGATAACATTTAAAAAAACAATTTTATAAAACATTAGATCTTAATAGCTCAAATTTCAAAGGTTAAAATGAATATAAGAGGGGAAGAGAACTACTCCATAAGAATAGATAAAAAGAGAGAAAAACGGAAAAAAGACAAAACTGAAGAAAGGACAAAACGGTCATTTTAAATCTAAAGCATTGTTTGTTGTTTGGTATTGCCGGATGGTTGTTGTCTCGTTACAACTCCATTCTTCGTCTGCGGACAGCCCGAGAAACCAAACAACCCAAGCTTAGTATAAGCCTCACACACTCGTTCTTCCTCCGCCTCTGTCTCCTTCTTCTACGCTATGGCTTCCGCCACTTTCACTAACCTCAACTCTCTCTCCTCTCAGTGGATCGGCCAGCCCTCATCCTTCTCTTCCCGCCCGGAATCCTCCATTCGCTTGGCTGCTCGTCGTGTCTCCGTCCCGATCCGCGCCTCCTACACGGACGAACTCATCCAGACCGCCGTTGGTTTCCTATTCACCCTTCCTCTACTTCTTTTGCTTTTGGATTGTTGAATTAAGCTTCGCGATTTTTTGTGATATTTATTTTGCTTCTTGTTGTTGTTGGTGATGATCTTGCTCGCGTTGTTTCGGGGACTGTCCTTTCTCTCGTGTTCTGATCAAATTTTGTCGATGAATTCAACGTGTTCGGATCAGTTTTAAAGATGTTTTTCGTTGCCTCTTCAATTTAAGAAGAGAAAGATTGATGTCTTATAGATCTTTTGTTTAGTCCCCCCCCCCCTCCCGGCGGCGCATTTTAAATTGAAACCGGTGTTTTATACTGGTTCTTGTTCACGTTTTCTCATTTTGGGCGTGTAACTGTTCGCTATGTGTTTTTTTGACTAGTTGGATGTTTAACCATGCCAACTCAATGTTGTTCGAGAGACTTAGAGTTTGTCTCCGACGTTAGGGATGGACCTACTTGATTCAAATCTTCGACTAACCTCAGTGACCAGTTTTAATTTTGTTCAACAACCTATTAATTATTAGCATGTTATTATATTGGATCGGGGGTAATGTGTGATAGATGCTTATGCAAAGCTTTACCAACGACCATGACTTTGTTTTCTTTCTTGATTGTATAGAAATCTATTGCATCACCTGGCCGTGGAATCCTGGCTATTGATGAGTCAAACGCAACTTGTGGTAAGAGGTTAGCATCTATTGGATTGGACAATACTGAAACCAATCGCCAAGCCTACAGACAACTTTTGTTGACCACTCCTGGCCTTGGTGAATACATTTCTGGTGCTATTCTATTTGAAGAGACCCTTTACCAGTCAACTATAGATGGAAAGAAGTTTGTGGATTGTCTGCGTGAGGAGAATGTTGTACCTGGTATCAAGGTTGACAAGGTATGGTATTTACATTCACCTTGAGTAATTATTTGATTTTAATGTCACAATGTGAACTTTACTTCGGTTGATTAGTCTTTTGGTAATCATATTTTTGTCTTGTGCATTTCAGGGTTTGGTCCCACTACCAGGGTCTAACAATGAATCTTGGTGCCAAGGTTTAGATGGATTGGCTTCAAGATCTGCTGAATACTATAAGCAAGGTGCTCGATTTGCTAAATGGTAAGTGATTCACTACTATTTTTAAAATTTTAAACATTCTTAATTTTTGGTTATGTTTATGAAATTTTACTGGAGGTAGTCCTGCCAAATTTGAGTTTACATGATGGTTTCTTTTGTTGCATACAGGAGAACAGTTGTTAGCATTCCAAACGGTCCTTCTGCATTAGCTGTTAAAGAAGCTGCATGGGGACTTGCACGATATGCTTCCATCTCTCAGGTATTTATGCACATAAGAACCAGTTTCGGTTGGTATTAACTTTTTCTTGATTTGCATCTGCATTTTCTTGGTTCATCTATTTGTATCCAGTCTCTCTATTGGGAGGTTGTTTCAATTGAATGGGCTGAATTGAAGGCCATTTTTAACTATGTCACTATGCAATGAAAAGGATGAGATTTTATCTCAAGCATAAGCTCTTTCATCATTGGGTTGTTTCAAAATTGCTCTATTCATTGTGATGGAAGTTATTGTTTTTCACACATGTTGCTTAGAGATTGCCCTGATTGTATGAAACTTTTAATTTCTAAGATTTTGGAGTTTCTTTCATTCTTCATACTTCTAAATTAAATTTTATGGTTTGATGCTCGAGGTTGGTATATATGCACCATTCTTCTTTATTGGGCCTGTTTGGATATCAGGTTATCTCAGCTTTTTCTTAAAAAAAAAAAAGCAAAAAACGCTAGTTTTTGTGAAAAGTAAAAACGCAGCATGTTTGGTTGATCCGAAGCGTTCAATGGGCCGAGAGTAAAAACGCAAGAAAAGTGGGCTTTTTTAAAAGCCTCAATTCCTGGCTTTTTTTCCTGCGTTTTGTCATACGTTTCCATTGGAAAGAGAGAGTTTGAGAGGGAGAGGAGCTCTGCTCCTAGCGTCGAGAACAGGGGAGGAAGAGTGCATCTGTTTCTCGTCGGTGAATCCTGGAACTGAAGGTAAGCGATGAGTCCTTTTTGTTCAAGTCTCCCGCTATTTTTCTGTCAAGAATAATAAGCCTTAGAAGAGGAAACTTATGCTTGCCGAAAACTGCAACTAAGAACGCTGAAACAGGGACATCTTGGCATCGTGTGGCTGTCACTGTTTCTTTATGTTCTACTGTCATACTACTGTTCATGCATGATCATCGGGTTTTGCTAATAAGAACATCTAAATATAAGTATATGGGGTCTGTAGGTCATCGCTGGTGTTCTTGTTCTTTGATGTTATCGGTTTCCTTTGAGGAAGTGTGTGTGTGTGTGTGTGTGTGTGTGTGTGATGCTGGGTGTGGCTTATATAAGAAAGAAAAACGCTGAACTGAATAAGAGAAAGGGTTATGTGTTAAGGGATGGTATATATGTATAAGTGTATTGAGTATGGGTATCATTTTTCCTGCAATCTGATATGTTGAAAGCGTGACTGCCCAGTGAAGGAGAAAAGAAGATATGAGGGTTATATAGTGCACGTGTTGCTGTGTGTTTTCTGAAAGAAAAGAAAGTTAATATATACATATGTGTGGATGAATATGTATGTTTGTTGTCTGGAAAGAGAGAAAGTAAATGAAGGTTAGATTTATGTAAATAAATATAAGCGGTACGTTGTTGCTGTGTAAAGAAAGAAATAAGTTAATATTAAAAAAATTGATTTACATGTATGCATGTTATATATTCATCATATGCAAAATGTTGCTGTGGGTTTGTGCCAGTATGAATACACACACACACTAAAGTATATTTTTGAAGTGTTATTTTATCCAAAATAGTATTTACAAAAATTTATGATTTTTGGAATTAACTCGCAAAATGTATTTTTATATGTTTAACTTAAAATTCACATGAAGCATATGAAATATGAATTACCATTAAAGTTTGTCTACAATATGATTGATAATTATAAGCCAAAATAAATTAGTGTTTAATTGAGTTTTTAAAAGAGAAACCATGAAAAATCATTAAGTAAATACATGGTTGATCTTTATTAATTAAGGTTTTTTTTATTCATATTTTTTAATAGTGGTAAATTTAATTTTTTATTAATTTAGGATAAGTTTAATAAGTTAATTTAGGATAAGGCTGGCAATGATTATTATTCATAGGTGGCGCTATAATATTTTGGCTCGTGTTTAAGCGATATTTTATATAATATTTAATTTTTTTAAAATTAAAATTTCCATTAATTCAATATATACAACTAATATGTATATGTAGTTTCAGTATGATTCACATCCTTTTCAGTAATTTTCTATCTCAACCGACTTTTCAAATAATAATCCAAACACACCACCTCAGTTAGAAAAAAAGCCACTTCTGCAAAAAGTCAAACGGGCAATCCAAACACACATCAGTTAACTTAACCTGACTTTTATAAAAGTCAGATAGCTTTTAAGCTATCGCTTCTACCGCCAACCCAAACAGGCCCATTGTTTCTCCCTAGCCGCAGAGTGTCTTTTACCCTATTGTATCACCTTATTTGGATGTTCTACAATTCAATATGATATAGCCCGTGATGACCATATATCATATTATTGTTGTCAATTTGTTTGATGTCTTTTTTGTTTATTCGTATGAATCATATGAATGACGTGTTTTATTGCCAATGCAGGACAATGGTCTTGTTCCAATTGTAGAGCCTGAAATCCTTCTTGATGGGGATCACCCAATTGAAAGGACATTGGAAGTAGCAGAGAAGGTTTGGGCAGAAGTATTCTTCTACTTGGCTGAAAACAATGTTGTGTTTGAGGGGATATTGCTCAAACCCAGCATGGTGACACCTGGAGCTGAACACAAGGAAAAGGCTTCCCCGGAAACCATTGCTAAATATACACTCACAATGCTCAAAAGAAGAGTTCCACCTGCAGTTCCAGGAATCATGGTACGGCTTTTAAACCTTCTCATCTTTTGGAAAGAAAAGACAAAATCAAAATGTTATCTTCTTTCCGCATCAAACTCTTCATAGGGTTACTAAAATTCAAAGTCCAAAGAAAAGACAAAATCAAAATGTTATCTTCCTTCCGCATAAAGCTCTTCATAGGTTTACAAAAATTCAGAGTCCAAAGGATCGATCACTTATCACAAATGTTTGCATTCTATTCTTGGTTCTAGCTAGCTATAATGGTTTAGAGATATCTCTGTAGCAAGCACAGTATGATGATACTAGCTTCAGAGTCAGGATTCTCCCCATTTTTGACCGGAAAATCACTTCAATCTGAATAGTCTACATTTCTTATTTCGTCAAGGATAAAGAAATTCTCTGAAGATGTGGATTACTCATACCAATAGTCGGAATTTACGTTGAATGATTGTTATTTTATTGTCGCTAGAGTATTTAACTTAAGATTTGAAATAGATAATACTTTAACAAAACCAAGTGAATGTGTTTTGATTTTCTTTTCAGTTTTTGTCTGGTGGGCAATCTGAAGTGGAGGCAACACTAAATCTCAATGCAATGAACCAAAGTCCCAACCCATGGCATGTTTCCTTCTCATATGCACGTGCTCTTCAGAACACGGTCCTTAAGACATGGCAAGGGCGACCGGAGAATGTAGAAGCTGCACAGAAGGCTCTTTTGGTGCGTGCAAAAGCAAATTCCCTTGCTCAACTTGGAAGATACTCTGCTGAGGGTGAAAACGAGGAAGCCAAGAAGGGAATGTTTGTCAAGGGTTATACCTACTAAAAGTTGCGGAGTTCTTTGCCTTTCAGCTATATGCTTGCAGTGAATATTGACGAGACTTAATTTTGTTGTATTATTATTTTACTTCTTCCTTCTAGCTAATGAGTTTGAATAAAGCCGACGAGAAAGAAAGGTTTTGGCAATGTCAGGGTTGGGGATTAGTGAAACCCACTAGTTACAAGGAAAACATGCGAAAGAAAATGTGTATTAGTTTGTTTTTGTTTTTCAAGCTACATAACTTGTAGTTTTTACATTCAGCTCTTGAATAGTATATTGGCAAATTCAGGTCATGTTTGATTTTATATTAGAAACTATCAAAATCACATTTTGGTGGCAGCGATCTGTTTGTGTAATCCTTCTGACTTCTTTTCTCATAACGTTCTAGGCATTGAGGGCTTGTCTTGTCTGTTTTAACTTTACTTTTATTATGATTTGGTAGTTTCTGGAACTGACACAAGTTATACTCCTATATGCTTTGTTTGGTGAATGGCATGATAGGGGAATATGCTATTTTTTTCTTTTTGGCAAGCGGGAATATGCTCTTCATCTATAACACAAATTCTCTTTCCTTTTTCTGGTCAAATTCCCGCACAAATTCATATACACATGAACTTAACCTCCCTCCCTCCACTCACCTGAACTTCACTTCTCTTGAAACATAGAGAGAAAGGATGAGATGAGGTGTATTCATATGGGACTCACGTAGTAACATGACTCGTACTTCTCTCCTCCAAATACGAAGATACCACTATTTTTTTACCGTATAAAAATCAAACATGTAACTTTTCTTTTGATTTTAGTTTTTTTAAAACAATTTTTAATGTTAATATCAAGAAGTAATTATATATGGGGGCCCTTTTAATAGAAAAAAACTCAAAAAAAGCCCAAAGATTTTGAAAATCTCAAAAAAGGCCTCAGAGCCTTTTTTGATATAAATTTATTAAAATATTAACAATTATATCAGCCCCGTTAACAACTAAAGTTTCAATGAATTTATATCAGAAAAGGCCCTACGGCTTTTTCTGAGATTTTTAAAATCTTTGGGCCTTTTTTGAATTTTTTTTCCCTGTTACAAGGCCCCCATATGGATTTTCTTTAGAAAATTTCTACCTTTTACCTAAAAGCATAAAAGACGTTGAAAAATAATTTTTATTTTATTTCATTTTGTGTGGGTGAGCCTTTGAAGTCAAAGAGCTATGCTAGTATGGTCCTTTACTTTTACCATTTTCTTCCTCCCATTTTTCCTTCCATTGTCCTTCTCAACCTTTAAATTGAAATTTTAGTGATTCAGATTTTGGTGTTTTATAAAAATATTTTTAAAAATTATTTCTATTACAGTTTTAAATTATCATAATTAAATAATTTAGTAGTTTTTTAATTTATTCATTTTTTAATTATTTGATATTTTATTAATATTTTTATAAAATAATAAATCCAAACTACTTAAAATTCAATGTGAAAGTTGAATTGCGTAGTGGGGGCAAAAGGAGAGGATGAGAACTATAAGAGGAAAAGACCATAGCAAGGTTCAAAAAAGCAGTAATTTTATTGTCGTACATGACTTGAAGGTTTTGAATTCAGATTCTAGAAAGGGAAAATTGATTACAGGGCCCAAGGAAGCAAAATAATTACAAAAAAGACCCAAAAACATTCACATGCCAAAAAAGGCCCCTGACATTTTTTTCAAAAAACGTTAACAACTATATCAGTAGCGGTTAACAACTATATCAGTCCCCATTAACAACTAAATCAGTCTAATTAACAACTACATTTTAACAACTACATCTGTAGCAATTAACAATTACATCTGTAGCAATTAACAACTATGTCCGTACACTTTTTTTTGAAAAAATGCCAGAAGTGGCATGTGAATGTTTCTTGGGCCTTTTTTGTAATTATTTTGCTTCCTTGGGCCCTGTAATCAATTTTCCCTTCTAGAAATGACATCCCTCCTCATGGACATAAAATTACCTTATTTAACCTTCCTCAAGTTTTACTTGGTGGGAGCCTTGTACACTGAATCCCCTTGATATATAAAAAATGTAAATAAACCATACTTTTCACATAATGTGACAATGTGAATTATTTCTTAGACTACACGAAAATATATGGGATTTTTGTTCGTTTGGAGAAATTTCAAATGATCCTGATTCATGGAAACATCTCACAAATGAGACTCCATGAACTCTCACTGGTTAGACTCAAGACACCACATATGAAAATTAATTTATATACCTATATCTTCTGTATGAAACACATATTTTTAACAGACTATATTATTTATAAGTCTTAAATAATGCGACGCATTTTTTAGACCCAGCATACACAGGACATACATCAGTTTGTTTAAAAGTAAGACTGTTCAGGGAAAAAACAATAAGCTACTCAGAGCTCAGAACCCATTGTTTTTGGGCCTTTCATTCAACTGAGATCGGCCCTATTACTTATTGGGCCTAAATCATTTCATCCTGGATTTTATATTTGGCGTTCCTCACTTATAAATAACACGAATAATTTTATCAACAGGGATTGGGTCAAGTAGAATAAACTAACCCCTCACAACATGGCAGATTAAGGTTCAAATCTCCGTTGTGAGAGGTGCACACATTTAGTACCTGACAGTGCTTCAAATAAGATTGTTTCCAATGATGAAAATATACCTATACTTTTTTTTTTTGGGGGGGCGGGGGGGGGGGGACATAGTAATTTTATGTGATTTCCTTTTTTCTAAAAAAAAACTAATCATACATATTTCATCGTAGAGAGAAGGTGCCAAAAGCATTTGGTTTGCATGGTTTGATACTTTTTCACCTTAAAAAAGTCTAAAATTTAAATATTACAATGAAGAAATTTGTTTTTGGAAGAATATTACAACTCAACTTGATTTGAATTGTTCCAAGACACAATGTAGCTTTCAGTAAGGATTGATATATATATCAGAATATCAAAGGCAAAAAAACATAAGCAAAGGTAAAACAAGAATTCCATAATATTCTCATATGTGACCACTTTCCATTGTGAAATTTACTATTTAATCCATGTTCCAAAGTCAACCCAACTAGTAGAATATATGGAAGGGGAAAAAATTATTATTATTATTATTATTATTATTTTAAAAAAAGTTCAATTTAACAGTACCCATCACCATCTGTCCTCATATTTGTACTTTTTAAAATTTTGAATGTGAAGAGCTTGATTTTTTTTTTTTTTTAAAGGCCTTACTGAAGATAAAAAGACAAATAACCCTAGCTGTATTGTTATTGCATGTGAATGTAACATTCAATTTTGCAGTGAAACAGATGGGAAGCTTCATTGAACCCTTATATTTAATGCATTTATATTCCCAAGATAATTTTTATTTTAATATCATTAGAAAAGTAATAAAAGTTAAAGAATTAATTTCCCAAATCAAGTCCATCTTTAAAAAAAAATCCAATCTTTTGTTTTGATCCCCATTATATATTCCAAAAACAAACATATATTTTCTGCCATCCCCATCTCCAAATAAAGAAACAGCCTTTAATTTCTACACCCTAGCTAACAACAATTGGAGATGTCGGATCAGAATCTAATGTTTAAAAAAAATTTTTGCATCAAATATTTTTTTAAAAAAAGTGGAAAAATAAAATAAAATTTGCCACCACTATTGAAATGAGACATGGATTTTCTTGTCGGAGGACCGTACTTTCAGATTAGGTAAATAATTTTGAAAACAAAGGAATCTGACTCATTTGATGAGTTATGAGACAGCCTGGGTAAGGCCATGCATGCTTTGTCTTCTTAGGAAAACAATTGGACACCATCAGATTTAAAAAAAAAATTAAAATTTTAAAATAATTACTATTATAGTAATAATTCCTGTTTTTGCTGCGTTTTAGGGAGGAATTTTTGTTATTGTACTTTTTATTTGCTGTGTGATGATGTTTGACACATTGTCTAGACTTAAACTTTAGTCCCTCATTGTTAATTTTCATTGGCTTTGTATTAACCAGACATGCACACAAGTGAAGTGAAAGTGACCTTAGATGCTTCAAATCATGTGTCAATGTATGTGCCTTGGTCAGGTCGTCACGTTGTAGGGCTATTGGGTTTGCCGGGCAGGGCCATGCCGGACCGCCACCGGGGGCCGGAAGTTGTGGCCGTGGATGAAAGCAGCCACGTATATATTTGAAAGGAGCACGATGATGAGGAACTGAAAATGGGACAATTTTAAAGGAGTTATTCTTTTGGGTTAAAGGTGTTTAAGTGCTTTTAGAGAACAATAAATGTAAATTAGAATTTTGTTTAATATCAAGACAACATAATAAATAGTTGGTGGTCATGTTTGTTGGAATTGAAGGGATATAGAATATATGTTGATGTTGATTTAGTTACTTTGTGAATTAAATTGCCAATTATTGGAGACAAAATAACAAAGTTGGGACTGTGTTTTGTTTGAAGCTTGTAACTATGAGAGGTACATATTACAGTTTTTGAAAGTTGGCTTTTTTGGCGGATAACACAAGTCTCATAAAGTTCTATAATACTATTTTCTTTTAAACTGAAAATGACTGCTTAAATTATTCTACAAAATTCTATATATAAACAAGCCCCTACCAAAATTATTTGTTTTGTATGATAATTAAAAGTATGACTATAAAAAAATGTAGTAAAAGAGATGACAAAAAATTGATCTGAATATTTTCTCAATTGCTAATTAATCTTCTCACAATTTTATTTATGTACACATGACTTTTTTATCTTTAAAATTTGGCCATAATTTTTTAATTTTTAAAATTGCACAAATAAATTACATTCATTAGTTTTTAGTTTTTACTAACAAAACGTGATGGGTGTGAGAGAAATTAATTCAAAACTTAAGAAATTATGTGTAATTTAGCATTGAATATACAACATTTATGTCATAATATTTTTACAAAAATGTATATTAATTAAATATATAGAGATGTTCAAATAATATACAATTTCCTTTTAAAAAAAATCAATAAAAGTGGGAAGATGTGGCTAAGCCCCAGTTAGAAGCTAAGCTTAAGAATATGACCTTTCCAAAAAAGAAAGATAAGAACATGAGACAGTAGGTATGTGAAGTGCACAAGACATGAATAATGTTGGAGATTTCCCTTACATTCAAATTAGTAGATGAGTTTTTAAATGTTGTTAAGTTTGACATAGATATATATTCTACTCACCTAATCCTATTTATAAGACACATAGAAGGTTTTTCTCGATCATATTTATAATTCTTATCATTAATTTTTAATATAATTATACAATTTTATCATTCATTTATTGTTGTGTAAATTTTGAATTCATGGAATATGGACGAATGGTGGATATATTAAATATGGATAAAGTTGGAAATTTTTAAATTTTAAATCAAAGTTAATGAGATTTAAAGTTATTTTAGTTCTAGTGAAATTTGTTGGAAATGACTTTTAAATTAGACCATAAGAGTATATCATCCTTTTTTTTAAGTCTATTGATCATCGATATAAGTCCACTTAGAGGATTATTTATGATTGTTTTCCAAGTTTACTCTTATTTAATTCTTGTTGGGAAAAAAGAAAAGAAAGAGAAAAAGAGGTGAGAGTGATTTGTTCATTAAGAAGAAAGATGAACAATGTAGAAATGCACTGACAGGAAAGCGTTCTACCTTAGAGGGAAGTACTACAGGTTGGGATGTTATATAAGCAAAAGCTGTTTGGAATATTTTTAATTTTATGTACAATTGGAAAAATCCAGAGAAAGAGCGAGAGATTTTAAGATAATTAATATGACATATATTTTTTAAAACACTTTAATCATATTTATTAATTCCCTCAATCCACCTTCTACTTGATTATTGTTGAATTAGGAAATATCAACAAAGATAGATTAGAAAAAGATCAAAAAAATATAAAAAAAATATGTCTTATATTTAAAATCAAAATTTTTCTAAATATGTCTTATATTAAAGACCGAATGAAGTAATATTCATCAATTTCTTCTTGATAGGAGGGGTAAAATTGAGTGAATGCAAATTAAAGGAGAAGAAGCCTGAGGGGAGCCATAAATATTGAAGATTCCTCAGATTTTGATGTGGAACAACTCATAAAGATATTCCTCCCACTTTAATAATATTCTTCCTATTGTGCTTCATTTTATCCACATATTCTTTTTTTTTAATTCTTTTTTCCCTAAGCAAATACTCAGATTTCAGGTCATAACCTCATATATGTAGATAATGATATTACCTTTAAAATTTAATACTATCAATTTTTGTTTATAATTTTCAATTTTTATAAATAACTCCTCTATCACATAACTAATTCGTTGTTTTGACAGCTAAATGTAGTTATGTAGATAATCACTTTTAAATTTTAAATAATATATAAATAGCTTTTCATTTGTCAGGATTTGTTAGGAAAATAATTAATTAAAAATACAAAAGAGAGTGTGTGTATGTGTGTCTTAATTATTAATTCTTTATCAATTACAAAATTATGTACATATAATTCAAATTTTTATTATTATTATTATTATTTTCCTAAACATATAATTCAAAGCTTAAATAAAAAGTTTGCAATAAAAGTAAGGCCCACACACATATCTTCTTATTATATTTTTGTGGCCTTGAAGGAAAGATATTTATTTGCAAATTGGTAGGTGTATGCTTTGTATTTTTGTGTCCCTCTTTGCTCCCCACTTTTTTTCTATTTTTATTAAACAAAACAAGAAAAAGAATGAAATAAAAACATGCTGCAAAAATGAAAAGGAGTGAATAATAATACCACTGTTTGTTTTCAAAAAAATCATCATAACATTAACTCTAAGATCTTGTACTTCACCCACATGCACGTGTGATTGTCTTTGTAAGTTTTCCTAAATAAATTATTAGTCTTGAAGTTGATAAGTCACCAAATTTCAACAAAAAATAAAAAAAATTAAAATCCATATGAAAGATGGTTCAAAAAAGCACTATGAAAGCATTATTTTGTTATTTAAGGTTCAAGAAATAACTATGTGATTTATAAGGAAAAAATTTGGGTAAATTTATAATGGAATTTTTTTGTTACAGTGAGAAGATTTTGAATTCTCTTTATTTTTTTCTCCAACAGGGTTTTAAAAAAGTCATAAGTATACTATGACAAATTGATCCCAAGAAGAGACATGGCTACGTACAAAATACAATGCATAGTGAATAAGAAGAGTAGAATACATTAACCCTCTAAAGAGATATACTCACATTTATTGTCTTATAATTATTCAAACAGGATTACCGCTAATAGAATAATATCTAACATTATTATTTTTTAGTTATGAGGAAGTCAATTGTTTACTTTGATGTCAACTCGAGTAATGTTTATGGTTTTTTGAATTCTCTTATTGGCCAAAAATAAAAAATTAGAAAAAAATAATGTGTGAAAAATTCTTTAGGTGGAGGAGTGTGTGCGTTTATGATAATAAAAAATAGACACATTATGACTTTTTCAAAAATATAGATACATCATACATCATATACGAGTAGCCTTTTATATGTTTAGTTTTTACAATACAATCTATTGGACATTTATAAATATAGTTGATGTACAAAATATTTAATATATTAGTGAATGATAACCAATCTTCTTCATTTCTCCCATCTAAAAATTCTCAGTATTAGATAAAAAATACGTACATACTTTAGGAGAGTCACATAGTATGAATGTCATCCAATGAAAATATAATAATTAGGTTCTTTTTAATCTTAGTTGGTTGAAAAAAAACAAATCAAATTTCATCTTGTTTTTTTTAAAGAAATCACTACAAAAAAAGAACGGATTATAGCCACGAAATTTACTCACAGAAAAATTTCATCGGAAACTACCCACATTCCGTAGGTAAAAAATTACCTACGGAATTTCATAGGTAATTTCTGTGGGTAAAGAAAATTACCCACAAAAAATTTCCATCGCAAAAAAAAAAGTGAGAAAATAAGCCATGTCTTTTTTTGCCAAGGAAATTTTCCGTAGGTAATTTTCATTACCCACGGAAATCCGTGGATTAATTCTGTGACTAATACGGTGTTTTTTTGTAGTGAATATTGTGGATCATTTTTTTTTCTTTCAAATTAAGATTTGTTTTCTTAAAAACAAATTAAAATGTGATTTTTTTAATATAAGTCATTAGCCAACTAAGATTATAATGATGTAAGTTTTTGTGTTTTCATTGGTTAAAGTTCAGATGGCGTGACACTCATATAGAAGATGTAAGTATTTCTCGAATTAGATTGGTTGTATTTTCATTAGTTTCGTTATAAATCACATAATAAATTAATAATGCTTAATGTTAATGACAGATAATTTTTAACCGTAGAACAAGCCACTTTCCATTATTGAGATTGAGATTACCTATTAAGATTCAAATTAACCAATTATATTTGAATTATTTTATTTAATATTCTTAATGGGAAAAGCTTATAAATGAAGAGGCACAGGGGCATTGTAAATATATATAATTTGTAGATCATGATGATTCATATATATATATATATATATATATATATATATATATATATATATATATATATATATATATATTGCGCGTGCGCATCTTAAAGATTAAAAAGCGATAAACGAAAAAAATAAAATCTTTTAATATAAAACTGTGAATGTTATAACGGAAAATAGGTATCATGAATTTCCTTTTAGTCTCAAACTTTACGCTTTTTATTCCCCCTTATAAAAGTCTCCGCTTAAATAATGTTGTAAAGTTATATTCCCTCCGATCCTAATTATAAGATATAGTTGATTTTTTTAAGAAAATTAAAGAAGCTAATTAAATTACTTTAGAATTTTTATTTTTATTTTTTTCTTCAAACTAATTAGTTTGATTAATAAACTAATATATGATCTAAGAATACACAGCATATGAAATGATTAAATAACTTATTTAGCTTCCTTAATCCCTAAAAAAAAAGTCAACTTTATCTTATAATTAGGACAAAAGATAATACTTTTATATGTTAAACAAAGTAATTTCTTAGAAAAAATTCATTCAATAATAAAGTAATAACTCAGTAGCTCATCCATTCACTATTAAATAGTACGGTTTTTTTTTTATTAGATTCAAAATTGATATGAAATAATTACTAGCTAGGATCTGTAATCATAAGCTAATGAGATTATTTTAGCATGAAATATTATGAATTGTACTTTTATCACACGTATAAAAATAACATGTGCTTTTCAAAGTACATGAAAAATATATAATTAAGAAAAAGTACATAAAAATGTTGAATTGAGAGTCCCACGACATAAAGAATTGAAATCATTGTCCGTTTAAGTGGTCCTTTGGCATAACATAATGAGTTTCTAATTATTATTTATGATGATAATTCGAAATATTACTACGTCCAATAAGGAATTAGAAGTTGGCATGCACACTGTTTTGTAATTAATTAATTTCTTTATAACTCTGCAAATGCAAGTTACGTTAAGCAAACGCTGTTTCGTTTGGTATCTTGTTTGTTTCGACAACCTAACCTTAGTATCATTTCATATATTATTTTTTAAAAAAAGATATAGGCAAATTTTTCTTGTCTTTTTCATATTAATTGTTTCGTTTGATAATATGTGTCTATGGGCAATAATAAAGATTGGTCCGGTAAATATTTATGCTAATTTGGATCTTACTGCCAATATTTCATTTATAAGTAATATATAAACATAAATGATTCTGTAAATTAAATACTTATGAATCTTTAGGGTTATTGTGATCTTGATGAACTCTAACAACAAATTTAGCTACATTTAATATATATAATTACCTGATATCTAGTATAAATATCTTTGTAAATACTATTTAATCCAGATGTATATATAATTATTTGATATCGAATATAAATATCTTAGTAAGTGTTATTTGACTTTGATGAACTCTGAAATCAAATTAACACAAACTTTATGCATAAATAATTACCTAAGAAAAACCACATAGTGTAACATCCCATTTAAAATAGCGGATTTTTTTTTTAAACGCTAATCAGAGTGGAGCATTTTGGAAAGCGAGTAACTGAACCTTAAAGATACATAATTATAGTGTAATTGTACTTATACAGTCATCTAATATTCAAACGAAAGTAAACACACAACTAGAAATATAAAACTCCTTCTTGAATCATACACCGGCCGCTTGCCCTTATCTTCAATCCTCGGTCCTCCCAATCCTGAAGTTACAGCTGAGATCCAATTTCCATTTGGATCTTAGGTAACGGTTAACCTTATGCTCAAATAAACAATATATAGGCAACAGATATTCATATTAACATGACAGCATATCAATACAAAAGCTCACAGCAGATGCATGATCACAATAATGACAGAACATAAGCACAAAGCAGTATGTAAAGTCCCACAACATGTCTTCACATAACCAATGCCACGATAGCCCATCGTGTTCTCAGCGCTAGGAAAACTCAACGGCGTTATCAAGACTATAACCCGTAAAAAGCTGTATGTATAACCAACGACCCTAAGCAGAGCCTCAGTATATGGACGTATCTATCACATATATGTGTATAAGTAGCATAGAGTTAGGGTTACAGTACGCGTCCGTACCTTTGTTGACGATATCTGGTACTTTCACCGAAATTTGGTACGTTTGACAGCGGTACGACGGTGGTATAATAGTGGAAACAGCGGTTCGTGATTTCAGATATCCTATAAGGATAATATCACATTTATGAATATTTAATATCATAATAGGCATTTTAGGTACAAATTACCATTTTGCCCTTAGTTTGATTAATTGGTGGAATTTCGCCAGAGCTTCGCTATTTTGAGTCTAATCTTTCAAAATTTTTGACATAATTCTTCCTCCAACATATTCTTGAAATAAATAACATATTTATTCCTTAAACATGATATCTAAGCTAACTTGAAAGATTAGAGATTATTCTAGCATTCCTACTATAACTACTGAAAGAACTACTTAAACTAAAGACTAAGGACCAAAGAACTTACTCAAAGCTTTGCTATGAACTTCTTACTCCTCCTCCAGAGCTTCTCTCTCTAACTTCTCTCTAGGATTGTGTGTGAATTGGTGAAGAATGAAGAGAAATGAAGAGGCTATTTATAGAAAAACGAATGACATTTCGGTAATTCCTTTAAACTTTGTCTGGTCAGATTCTGACCGTTGGATCACACTTTTTGAAATGGGCTGATCTGGGCCTTACACCTCTCTATGATGACATCATCCTGAGTCATCAAAGTGATGTCATACTTGTATCATCTCTTGATTTATGTGCCTTTATCTGATAAAGTTACCTGTTTGGTGTCCTAATCGCGTAATCTTGGGAAATCTCAAAATTCTGGAAGCAAGGCCCTGAAGGTCTTTTCTTCCTCTTTCAAGATACTTGGGTTATCTAAATTTTTGATCTCATTTAAGACATTCCGTTGTCTGTTGAATATTTCGGCCAAACGCCTTTGGCTACGGAAATTGCGTCTGCCAACGTCAACTTCTGGATAAAAATTCACTGATTCATAATATGTTCAGATGTTTACCAACTTATCCCCGGATTCCATTTTATGAATTATTTTCTATAGGTTTTCACTTCCACTATCTGTCTTAATTCCACAAAATATCTTCTTGGCTCTATCTCATGATCACTCCGTTGGTTACAGAAATGACTTCAGAGATAGGCCACTCCGAGGTAAAAATTCACTTGTCTATAATATACTCTGACTCTAGAAACTTAGTTCATGGTTTTCTAGGTAGCATTTTATTTCTATCCGTGGTCATTTATCCTACTTGCTTTTTACCATTATAATATTATTTAATTGCAAAATATCTTAGATTTTTTTAATTTCTATTTTAATTTCTCTTTATTTTTCTTCATAATTTCGTTTTTATTTATATATATATATATATATATATATATATATATATATATATATATATATTTTAATTAATTTCCACCTTTTTCTTTTTATCTTATGTCTAAACAATTAGCCATTAATTATCTAATTAATCACTTACTAATTGTTAAAAATTTTCTTAATTAGTAATAATTATTATCTCACAACTATTTTACTGACATTGGTATTTTATGCACCATACATAATATTAAAAATCATGGGGTCTAATAAAGTCCCCATAATACTTTTTGATTTCCCATTCTTCTATTTTCAAAGGAGATAATTTAATAAATTGTCTAAATTAGGGACAATATTCCTCCTAATTTTTATAATTATTTCACCGCCTTTAGGATTTATCATCATATTCTTAGGATGTTTTATGGCCTTAAAAATGCATTTTTTACATTTTTTGCAATAAATTCCATTTAATTTTCTAAGTATTTTCCTTCGAAAAGAGACTAATTATACAACATTTTGAGACCATATTTATCATAAATAGTCATTCTATTAATATACTATAATATTCCGGACAACAGTTATCCAGGTATTACACATAGTGAAAAGTGATTATGTGGTTACAAAAATAGAATAAAAGTTATATATTCCATTAAAGTGACCGTGGGTCATTTTTGTAACGGAATAAAGTAATAGAATATGTGATTTTTGCTCTATTTTTGTAACCACATAATTACTTTTGAACTTAAAAATAAAAATTTGGTATGTGTTTTTTTAAAAACCACATGTATATTTTTATATCTTAACTCAAATAAAAAAGGTTCATCTAATCAAAAGAAGACCATATTTAAAAATTAATTTGGTGATAAAACAACAAATGAAGCCATCGTCTTCATGATCTTGCTTTTTGATATTGTGTCTTGTGGTGCTCTCTAAAAGATAGTGATAAAGTGATATCAATTAATGAATCTTCCATGTTTGACGCCAAAGGTGTGGCTCTTGCTAATGCCATTTAGCAACAGACTTCACTTTATAAAAAAAAATATAATTAAGTATATAATATGGACTATTTTAAAAAAAAGTATCTTATAAATTAAACATTTAGAATTTTTTTCACAATTTAAAAATCCCAAACCTAAAAAAAATCATATTTTATCGTCAAAATTTGAACAAATACATATTCACAGCCATGCAAAAGTTATTCATTTCGTAGGATTAGATTAGATTTGAGCAAAAGTTATCATGAAAAAAAAATTTGAGCAAAAGTTAAAAATAACAATCCTCACTCTTGCTAATATTTAATTAAAAATAAAAAGTTTGAATATTTAATACTTTAAACTGTAATAAAATAAGATTTATCATGTGAATGCATGGGGAAAAAATCAAGTAGATACTAGATAGAGCTACCTTTCGGGCTTCGATACGTACGTAAATTTATTTAGTACGATAATGCCTAATCCCATATAAAAAAGTCAAAGATATAATAATAATTGCCCATTGATCATGATACATTTTTTTTTAAAAAAAAATTATAAACTAAAAATATCGAATTAATCGTAATTAGGTCATGGGTAGGTCATGCGACGTCATTTCTTAATTTAAAAAGGAACAAGCAAAGACCAAACAAATTAAAGCCACATTAACGCATGAAAAACCACACGTTAATGTTTGTGGGAATTTCTTTCAAATGAAAAAATAACAACAATTGTTTTTATCAGTAAAAAGATAAAAGGAGGATTAGGACAAATCACTAAGAAACAAACACATACAACAAACATCATTAAGTTCTTGGCGTAATTCAATAGTACATGTGACCCAATCAATCATGCGTCGTTGTTTATCTTAAACCAGGTTTTCCAGATGTTTTCAGTAGTACATGAAGATTTTTTTTAACCACTACTTTATTTTTTTTAAAAAAAAAAATCTTATCTCCATGAATTATTGGGTTGTGCCGACGGAAAATGACCACATTTTATTCTAATACAAGCAGCTAAAGATAAACTAGAGATTTAATATGATGAGAAATAATACTTATTAATCTAGTACTTGTTTTCTATTAAAAAGTAGTATAATCTTATAATCATTTTAAAATAATTTCTCAGAATTTCTGATTCTGGATTTAAATGTATGCGTGTTTTTAAAATAGTGAGAACGTGTGCAAGTAAAGTAAGGAAATATAAAGGTGGTTAGGATATTTTACTTAAAAAAAATAATTGGCCTTTGGTCTTTAATTTTGATTATATCATGTGTTATTTTCTTCTATTGATTTTCATTAATTTCAGTTTTGATCATTTAATTTTATTTTAAATTTCATCCTGTATAGTGATTTCAGTTTTTTTTTTTAAAATAACGTTAAAGATTAAAAAGATTGACTACTTATTACTTATTAAAAGTGCACTTTTTCAAGTTTAAAAAACTCAAATTAATTATGAAATTTGTTTTATTTTCAATAGAATTATTATGTGTTATAATGATTTGTATAAAGAAATAAGGGTAAATGACAAAAATACACATGTACTTTACTCTCGAGAGCACCCATCACCATATGCTTTTTTTGGGAGCAAAAACACACACGTGGTTATCATTTTAGAGCAAAAGTCGCATCTCATTGTTATGTTATTGTTTATTTCATCTCTTTCTTTCTCATCACGGTAAACAGTAACATAACGGTGGGATGTGACTTTTGCTCAAATATGATAACCATGTGTGTATTTTTACTCAAAAAAAAAAACATATGGTGTTAGGCGCTCCCATTAATAAAACACATGTCTATTTTTGCTCTTTTACCCAAGAAATAAATTATACTACACCCGGCCCTTATAATATATAAGCCAGTTCACTTTTTTTTTTAAAGAAATTATGAATGTTAAATAAATTATTTAATCATATTATAGATTATATATGTGATATAACATGATATATTAGTTTATAAGTTAGAAAAAATAGTTTAAAAATATTAAAAATATAATTATTTTTACATAACTTACTTTACTTCTTTAATCTCTAAAATAAGATTCAATCAACCCAAACCCTTATATCAAAGTAGAAGGTAATAATATTAAAAGGTGCACAAGAGTGATGTGAATTGTGAGCTGTGAGGCCTGGCCACAAAGCATATGATGACCAAGTCTCATCAATGACCCCTATTTACTTTTTTCCCCTCTTATTTATTTTATTCAACTTGTCGCCTCCCTTTGTTGTTAAGGGATCATGACATATATATAGAGGGATTTCATATCAAATTATCTCACCTCAATTGGCAGAAGATTATATCAACTTAATTCTATTCTAAAATTTGAATCCAATAAATGTAGTAGTGTTAAAAAATATCTTTTTTTTTTTTAATTAGAGTTAAATACCTAATAAATAACTTTATCATCCTTTCTATTTTAACTCGATTCAAGTCAGTTTGGACTGTAATAAAATTAATACGAGGTAAGACTCCAATAAAATTAATTTGGACATTTAAGAGGTGCTTGAGGTTTCATCGTTTTATAGTAAATTTGGACAGCTTCCTAGTTGGTCAATTGTTATTTTTCATAAATTATTCAGGGCTCACTTTTATCATTCTAGCCTTAATGGTCCTCCCCCACTTTCTAGCATTTTCAAGAATTAATTTTAGTTATTCTATGAACTTGAAATTGGACCACAAATAATTGTTATTATGGATGCGATATGTTATTTTTCAATATTTTAGTATTGTTAGATTAATTGATTTTTTTTTGTTAGATTTAATTAAGGATAACTCTTACCCATACACTCTCTTCGTTTTGCCAGGTTGACACTTGACATCATGAATTTTATTTAATAAAAAGTTAATGGTCCCAGGATGCCTTTTCTATGTCTATATTATCATCATACAATATTATTCTACTTTTGTTTTTATTGTTATCATTATGGTAAGAATATTCCATGACTTCCTTCCTTACTTTCCTTCTAAAACAATCATATGATATGAAATATTGATAAATATAATTTTTTTTTTTCTAGCGACAAATAGTCCTAAAACAATCATATAATATGAAATATCGATAAATAGGGAAAAAAAAATTATCTAGCATCAAATAGAAAATATTACTAGTATACGTAACAAATTCATATATAACATTACCAGTTAACAATAACAATCATCAATCCACTTGTAATATTTGGTTCGTAAGAAAATGGGTTGATTAATTGGATCCATTAATCAATAAAAAGCAATTTATTATTGATTATTTCATAATTTCATTTTTTTTATATATTTCTTCATAATTCATTGATTAGGTAGTCATATTTCCTTCGAGCATTATATATATCCCTCAATTTTAGGAGATGTAATTTATTTCTACCTCTAATCACATTACTTTCTTTATGTGTTGTTTGTTTGGGTAGGGGGAAATTTATGAAATATTCTTTGAATTTTACCATCACTGAATTATATTCATCTTGCGCAACACTTGAAGAGAAACACTTGTTTTCTTATGGAAATATTAGTACCATTTTATTTCTAAATGTATGACCTATCTATTTTATAGTGTAAAATAAGTCCTACATAGGGAGTATAAATTTTACATTTCTAATTATTAGACCACCTCTGGTTCTTATATAAAACCTGAAGATGTTAAAAAAGTTAAATAAATTATTTAATTAAAGCTTTTGTTATATAATTTTTTAAATGTTTATGCATATCATTATATTATATATGAATTTATAAATAAGGAAAATTAATTTAAAAATGATAAATATAAACACTTTAAAATAATTTATATAATTTTTTAATTGTTTTAAATTAACTCAGTCTTATATCAAGCATGAGTGGTAATAAAAGTAAATATATTTCTTGAATAGGGATAAGGGGTATTTTTGCCCCGAAAAGAGGTAGTTTTACCTTAGAAATTTTTAGAGGAATTTTGCTATGAAAATGTATAAAATGGAGGAATTATACCATAACCGTTATTTTAGTTGATTTTAACTGTTAGTTGATTAAAAATACTGAAGTGACCATCCACATATCATTTATATCATTTTTATTGAGTTACAAATTTGTTTAAAAAATTTTACATCTAACTTTACAAAAATATGAAGTAGATGATAAATAGGCTTCCAACACAATTTACACCTAAACAAAAATTTGTTGATAACATTTGGACTGTGAGTTCAACATACTTAATTAATTAATGATTAAAATTTACTTGGATAACAGTAATGAGAGAATTACTCTTTTTTTTATACTTTCAAAAATAAAATTGTTTCTGAAAAATTTTCGCAACAAAATTGTCCCAATGGCTTGTGAGTATAATAAAAGTATGAATATAGTAGAGGAAGAATATGCCGTATAAGTCGCATTCGAGAGAGACAGAGAACAGAAGGGTATACGTACGAATATGCTTTTGACTCAAAACCTACCCTTTTTATTATTTTTCGTACCACTTATAAAACCACCTGGCCTCAAACTTCGTGTCTGTCCTCTTAATTATCTCTTTCGCTTCTCTATTCTTAATTTCTTCCTATTTATTTATATTAACTCAAAATATAAAACAGTCTCTTCAAATATTCAAGTTGATATATATAAAATAAACTTATGATGTTGTCCTTCAAAATATTCTCCATGAACTTCATATATAGTTGGATGGTCAGTATATTGGATTTGTTAATATAAATAAGATAGCCGTCTAAAAAATAATTTTTATTTAAAAATCATCCATTAAAAATATTAAATCTTAACGGTACAAATGAAGTGATCCTATTATTTCTATATATGTACATGTCAACGGGTATGGTGTTGTAACTTAAGCAGAGGCTTGCCAAAGAAAAAAAAAAATCATCTTAGCTAGTAAGAAGAAACCATTCATTAACTATTAAAGAATTATTCCCTCCAATCCTAAATATAAAATATAGTTTATAGTGTAATTTGTACTATAAAAACTTTATCATATATTTAGATTAGGATTTGCTACCCTGAAATTGTCAATTACTCTATCCAAATTAATTGTCAATTAACTATAAAAAATTTATTAATTTTGATGGGAAAGTTATTATTGACAGAGATTTTCATGTAAAATTCCAAGGTAACTAATAAATTTGATAAAAAGTGCTTCTATTCATTAACCAAAATGTGAGGCTCCTGGATACAATAATATAATTAGCTTATTATTTATAGCTTATAAATAATACTTCATCTAGTCTTTAATATAACACTTATTTATCTCATTTGATTAAATTGAAAAAATTAGTAGAATTAATTAATATGACATGTATTTTTTAAAATATTCTAGTCATCTTCCTTAATTTTTTCATTCCTTGTTCTCCTTGATTATTGTTGATATGACCATTAAAGATAAATATTAAAAATATTAAAAATATAAAAATTAATTCATTTATTAAATATGTGTTATATTATTCACAAATCGAAGGAGTATGTGCATATATACACACACGATTTGAAATGACAATACTATATATTTTAATATATACACATATATTTAATCATTTTCTGAAAGACTCATATTCTCACTATATCTTCCACTTTTCCCATCACCCATTTATTTCATTATCATTTCTCAGTTGTCTAATTAACAAAAACGATCCGTTAATGTTCAGTCAATTCAGATTTTGTGATCCATAATGCAAGCTAAAAAACGTTGCGTCATTGATTGCAAATTAATTTCCATTATTGTCATGATTAAGTAGCCCTAATAATTAAGATTCTCAACATCAGTCAAATATTCCATTTTTTCAGAGGATCCAAGTTATTTTTTCCAATTGTGAATAAATTCTTATAATTATTATTTCATCCAGGATTTCAGGCATATTTGATACTCTTAAGTACGTAACTTCTATATTTGTGTGCGTAGTGTTTATCATAGCTTCAATAGATGGATCATGGATGCACAATAAAAATTTGGAATACCGTTTTAATAAAGAAAATTTGTTGTTAAAAAGACTTTAGAATTAGAATATATTTGATTTCCTAAGGGTTAGAATACGTGTAATCAAGATGGGACAATCTATAAACATATAACAATTTTGCATAAGAGAGTAAATAGAAGAACTCACCGAATAAGAACCAAATATAGAAAAAATGATGAAATCTAAACCCAATAGATATTGTCTTATAAAGACAATTTGTTCTCTTTATATTGATACTCAATGATCGTGATCAAACAATTATTTCTCATGATAGAATTAACGTCTTTAAAATGATGACACTATCAATCAGGAGCCCTCACGAGCACAACCAAATGCCGAAGAAATCTCACCTAAGAGATTATGGCAGAATGTTATATATTTTATGTATGAGAGCGAAGTGTCAAAAAATCATGTAGATTTTCTGTCACACACATATCTATTCATAGACGATGAAAAAAAGATCAAATATACTCTCGATCGGTGAATTGACACGATGGACTGGCGGTGGTGAACCAATATTGATCCGGTTGGAGAAATTGCAAGCAACGTTTTGGTTTTGAAAATTAACGGTTAAAAATTCGAAAACAACCAAAACCGTGACTGGCGCTAGTTGGGAGAAACATAGAAGGGCTGAAAGAGAATTAGTAAAAATTTAGGCACTGTTAGGATAAAAACTAAAAAATTATTCTTAATCTCTCATACACACATGCAACCGGCCGACAGAGCAGAGCCAGACGGACAGCGACAGCGCGGGTTTGTGGTGGACTAAGGCCTACCTATATCCTTTCTCCTCCATTAAAGTAGTGTGCCCCAAGGGCAAACTAGAGAGGTGAAGTGGAGGCTTATAAACCTTTCCACTTCTCATATAATGTCTAATGTGAGACTTCTACTCATACACCCCTTTCACCTTCCCTTTTCCTCTTCTTCTCTAACACATTTCTTATTCATAATCTATGAAATTTAGACACAAAATCCAAAAGGAATAAATTGAAAGAAGGAGAAATTGTTGAACAATCCCGCGTTACAAATTTTATTATCCTTAGTTACTGTGTTCAATTGTGTGTAAATGCTTTTCGTTTTATATATAATTGAATATATGTTGCATGAAACGGAAGAAAAATTAATTTTGCCTCATTGAAGATAGGTTGCATGTGATTGATTAAGAAAATTTCAAGTATTTTTTAATAATAAGCTTCGCAATGAAGATTTTTTAAGATTTTTTTCTCTAAAGAGTTACACTGCAAAAAAAAAATTAGAAGTTAAGAAATAGAATAATGATAATAATTGAACGACAAAATTAAATTAGTGAGATGAGGGTACGTGCATACCTACCAATTAATGGCATTATTATAAAAAAGTAAGTAAGAAACAAAAAAGAGGGGGGCCTGTAAAATGAGGGCAGGCATCCCCACGTGATTAGCCTAAAAGGGAAATGACTGATTTGAAGGGTGAAAAATGGAAGTATAAATTTAAGCACAAGAAGACACCAATCCATTTCACTCAATTAAGTACATGAATCTCATGTTATTCACTGTATTAATTGGATCGCTGGCTCTGCTTCAGCCACTCTCCATTATTGGTCTAAAAAACTTTGGATTTTTTTTTTTTTTTTTTGGTTAGGTTACAAAGATATATATATAGATTTTTTAAAAGTGCGTCCAAGATTAACTTTTCCTTTTATATGTAAAAATGACTTTATAACTATAAAAGTGGAGTAAAAGTCACATATTTCGTTAAAGTGGTTATAAGCCCCAATAACATAAAGTAACCACATAGTCATTTTTATACCTAAAAGAAGTACTTGATGTAAAAAATCACATGTAGATTTTTACACCATAATCTTTTTTTTTAAAAATAATCCTTTATGCCACCCTATCTTTCTAGATCATATCACTAGATATTTATGAGATTAATTAATATTTTTTCCAATTCTAATATAAGACTTATAACTTTAGATGTGTATTGGAACAATATCAAGTCAAATTCCATTTGTAAGTGACGAACACATCATGAACAAGTGAGATAGTCATATGAATGAAAAAAAAATTAATTTTTTAACTAGAATACATTAGAGTATGATTAAGTTAAATTTCCTTTACAAGTGACAAAACACATTATGAACAAGTAGACTAAGAACAATTTTAGGATTGTACTTGATGAAAAAGTAAATTTCACTTATTCATAGAACGATTTCACTCATTCATGATGAGTTCGTCATTTGCAAATCAGGTTAGTTCTCCTTGTTTTCAAAAAGGTTATTTTTGAATTTTTACTTCATAAATTAATTTCACTTGACTACAGTGAGCTAGATTTCATATTTCTTTAGGGCTAATGGGAATTAATTTGCTCCAGTGTCCTTATCTGAATTTAATAATTTTATAGTTTTTATCTATGTTATATTGATATAATGATAAAACAAAACAAAGGTGGGCCCGTAAATTCGTATAAAATCTGAAATAAATTTAAATATTTATGTCTTGTGAAAAAAATGTAGACGACCACATCTTATATTTTGTATTAAATTAAAGTACCGTGTAAAAATGAATGAGCGAGGATGGTGGTAAATCTATAAGTGCAATCAGAAACATTTTTCTTGGGACAAAAAAAAATTTATAGAACCTCTCAAAACACTAGTAAAGGATAATATGGTTATAAAATGGAAATTAAATAAGGTGTTTCTTCCCATCTAAATATAATTAATTCATACTTATTTAAAAAAGTCAATTTTCTTGGCCTTACCCTTCCATGCAATAAATGACTAGAATAACAAGACGATAATACAATGGAAAATTTTAGAGAAACACTCTGAAAATTTTAAATTTTCAAATCAGTTTTGTTTGCTATACTTCATTAATTATATGCTTCACTTGAATACTTGATAAGCAAATGACAAACACATTTAAGTAAGAGCTATTTATTTGATACTACTTCCAGTCCTAAATATACAATAAAGTTTGTAGTGCAATTTTCACTACAAACTTCATCTTATATATAAGACTAAAAGGAGTATTTTAAGACTCAGTGAGCATTTACTTAAAATGTCTTCATAATACAAACTAGTAAGAATTCTAAATTCAAATTGACAATAACCCTGAGGATGATACAACAACAATAAGCTTTATCCCATCAAACGTTGTTGTTCTATATCCATAATTAAACTTTTTAATAAATAGTTATTCAGTTTATAAGCACGAGAATGATGATGACAGATATTTGTAAACTAGGTAAGATATTTAGAAATTACTTCCTCTGGTTTTAAATATAAGTAAAAGTTGGCTTTTTTTTACAGATATTAAAAAATCTAATTAAATTATTTTAAAATATTTATATTTATTATTTTTTTCTTAAATTATTTTGCCAACTTATAAACTAATATATAATCTAATAATATACAAATATGATATGATCAAATAACTTATTTAACTTTCTTAATCTCTAAACAAAATTAATTTTTTCGTATATTTAGAACCGACAAAAATACCATATACATTTTGAATGAGAAAAAGGTGTGTGAAATAGGGATGGAAATAGGCCAGGCCCCTATTAGGCGGCCTACGGCCTGGCCTGTTTAGGGCCTGGTATGGCCTGGCCTATTTATTAAAAAGGCTAGGCCAAGGCCTATTCAAAGGCCTAAATATGTAAATAGGCCAGGCCTTTTTTGTTAAGGCCTGGCCTGCAAGCCTTCAGGCTGGCCTGTTTACATATTAAATTAATATAATAATATTTATATAATATAAATAACACATTTTAAATTTTTTTTCATTCTTATATTCTAATTTTAAGTATAATTAGTTAATTATAGTTTTATACATATTATTATATTAATTAATTATGGCCTTCAAGACCTGTAATATGAAGCCTTTTTAAAGGTCTATGTTGTAAGCAGGCCTTTAAAAAGGCTTCAGGCTTGACCAGGTTTTATGAAGGCTCAGGCTTGAGCCTAAAAAAAAGCCTGTATTTAAGCTCAGGCTCAAGCTCAGGCCTTTTCCCCCTATTACAGGCTCAGACCTATTTAACCAAAACCTGACATGCCCTAGCCTATTTCCATCCCTAGTGTGAAATGTGGATGATGATGAGTGATGACAAGATGATTTTTTTGGCTATCATGGGAAGAGGGCAAGAGAGAGAAACCAAAGTCACATGGGGAGGAGGTGGGGGAGCACGTGAAAGACACAACTTTCACGCCTCACACTCACTTCTTTATGATTTGCCTTCTTCTCTTTTGAAAAGTCAATGCCTTCCCCTCTCTAATCCTTCCTTTGTTATGTCTAATCGCCACTTCATCATTCTCTCTCTCATATGCCCCTTCCTCCTCAATGATACATTGATGACCACATTTATCATTAGCTAAAGCTAAACAGTACTACTTGTATTAAACCTAACCTAGCATATTCAACATCATTGTTTGACCTAAAAAAAAAATCTCATCATCGTTCACTTATGATCCCAACCCTTTCATTGTTGATCACATTACCTATCTTCTTTTCAATTGCTTGGTAATGTCGGCTCTTTCCCTCTCCCTTGATTTGTGTTGTTCGCTAAAGTTGTTGTAAATTTATTTTAATGATACCTAAATGAAATATAATAATCTTAATAGGAGCAGTTTGTCCTGATTTTTACGAAAAAAGTGAAAGAGATAAATATATATTTCCATGCCACTTGTTTTGCTTGATTAATTTTAGAAAGGGCTAAGATGCATCCAACATTTTGAAATATTTTTTCAGGTTCATCCAGTGAGTGCCCTAAAGTCTTTTGTGATGCATCCAACCCCTAAAGGTTTTTTTTTTTGGTGCACTGAGCACATTGTCGTATTTTTTTTCTTTTTCTTTTCCAGGTATGTCCGATAACTTAAACTATTTTTTGGTGCATCCAACACCTTAAAGTATTTTTTTAAATATATCCAACACCCTAAATTTTCTAAAATGTTAAGTGAAAATCTGCACAAAAAGTACTTTGACATATTGAGTGCACTATAAAAATTATTTTAGGGCGTTGGGTGCACAACAAAATGCTCTAAGGCATCCGAAGCACCTAAAAAATATTTCATGTTGTTGAATGCTCATTAACCCTTTTAAAAAATTTATTTTCTTAGTTAATAGACGGTTGATTCTTATCATTTCTACTTGTTCAGACAATAATTGCTACTAGTTGTTTTTTCTTTTTCCTATCAAAATCTATATTGCATTTTAGAATGGATTCTAAATTTTTAAGACATAACATATGCTTTTAAATAGACTTAGGGACTATATATGAACTTATATGCATGGACTCTAAGTTTATTTAAATGGCTACATTTCAAATAGAGTCGGGAAATCAGACCGACCCATGTATGACTTGACCCTTTAAGGATCGAGCCTAAAAATTTGAAGAGATAAATGAAATTGGTTTTAGAGGGTCGGCCCTGCAAGATCTTAGGCACTGGAGGGCCACGGGCCAGCCCATTAGGCACTGCATAATTTTTTTAATTGAAGTTGAAATTGGGCTTAGACGCTTCAAATACATGATATTTTTACTTATGAAGCAGAGTCTACTATGATTAGTGAAGAACAATCAAATATTTTTGATATTGATGATAGTGATAAAGAAGATGTGTAGTTATTTCCTGTTAGTAGCATGCTTCTAAAATTTTATGTGTATTATTTGTGGGCAGTAGTTGACTATGGACAGTAGTTTGCTTTTGATTACGAACTGATGAATGTGTTCATGTGTTGGATAATTTGTGTTGCTTGAATATTAATGTTGATAATATTTATTTGATAAATTAGAACTTTAGTTGTTGTATTTTAGTAATCATATTTCTTTAAAAAACAGACAAAAAATAGTTAAAATTTGAAATAGTAATTTTCGGGCCCTGGCTTTGGTGCCCTCGGGCCGGGCTTAAAAAAACATGTGTTTTTCTTCTTCCAGGCTCCGGAGGGCCGGCCCTGATTCCTAGCTCTAATTTTAAGTAGATATTTAAAAAGGTTTCAGGTCTTAGCATATTTTTTGAAGGCTCAGGCCTAAGTCTAATTAAATTAAAGTCTATATGTAGGCTTAGGGTTTAGATATCCTTTGTAGGCCAGTGCCTATTTATTTAATGCTTAACTTGGCCTATTTTCACTAAAAATATTTTGAACTTAACTACAGCGATATTATGTTTTGGTGGTAAATGACCAAAAAGCCTTTCTTTCATATGGATATTTGTTATTTTACTATTGTTAACTATTAAAATACTTATGTGCAATTATAAATTCACTTATAAGCACTTTAAATTTTTGTATAAAATGTGGTAAATTTTTCTATATTTACACTTATAAATTTTACTGTTATTGGTTGTTAAAATGTGTGTGTCCATTATTGTGTACCTATAAGAACATAAACGAAGGGCATTTTGATTATTTACCATCAAAACAAAAATTTCACTTCCGTACTTCGATATATTGCGGGGTAAAATAAAATCACATATGTGGGAGTTGAGTGAAATTCTTCCAATTTAAAATGTAGAACTATAATGTACTTCTGTGTCCAGAATATTTTTGAAGACGCTATGAGCACATTAAAAAACTTGTGAAATATTCCCTTGACCCATTTTATGAATAACTTTTAACACGTATTGTCGAAATTAAAAAAAAAAGTAAATATTATTAACTATATATATTTCTTAATTTTTCTTTTCAACAAGAGAAGACAATGAAAACTACATCCATTTACAAAGGATAAGACTATGACATTGGCGTGCACTTATAAGTTACATATATTTTAAAACCGCCGTAATTTATTTATGGACTAATATGATATTTGGTCTTTTAAATTTGTAATTATTTTGATTTTGCTTTCTCAAACTTCAAATCATAAGTTTTGATCTCTCAAATTTTATTTCATTTAAAATATTTGTCTTATGTATATGAAATAAGTTGTAAGGATAAAAAAAGACTTGTCTAAGGCCAGAAGAGACACTATAATAAAAACGGCAGAGTAAGCTATTCCAAACTGTATACACAACGAGCTCCTTGAAGTTATTAGTAAGCTTATCAAATATATCAATTCTAAGATTTAAATAAAACGAGGACGGTTTTACTCTTTGAGGGACCAAAATTAAAATAAGGACAAACTTCTACACCAAAAGATTTTATTAACACTTTATTTATATTCAAGTCCTCTAGCGTTGTTCCTCCATCTTTCCCATATGTATTACATGGAGTGATGGGGGTAGAAGAATAATAAAAATTAAAAATAATCATATAATTTATGAATTATGAATAATGCGAATTTTTTTTAAAAAATTACTATTAATAAAAAAAACGGACCTCAAAAGAGTATTAATTCATAAACCACGAGTCAACCAAATGAATTCAATGACGGAGTCTCAATCTTAAAAAGATGGACCTACCCGTATGTCCTAACAAAATTCCCTAAATTAAGAAAACACGCCCACGTAAATGAGTATATCCCAACCCATGAAACAACGAAAGACCAACATTAAGCGGAAATTAAGATCCTCGTTATTTGAACTACAAATGAAACGGATGCAATTATTGCTGTTGTTACCATTTGGATATTATTATTACTTTGTCTGATAGTTAATATAAGAGTTATCACTTTGATTTTATTTATAAGTTTTTTTTTTATTAAAAAATTTGGTCATATTTATAAGTCACTTTTTCTGTTAGTAAATGATATTATGAAATTTTTTTCATATTAATTACACTAATGAAAATAGTGAGAGAAAAAAGAGTTGAAAAATACTCATTTATAATTAAGGACAAAGTTGAAAATTTATTCCATAATCACTGAGTTAACTACTTTTTATTGGTATGTGTGATTTAGTTAAAAGAAACTTATAAATAGAATTAAAGTGGTACATCACCAATTTGTGAATATTAAGAAAATGTAAAAGTACATATTTAGAGTTTGATTTGGGCTAAATTATATAAAACCCTTTGAATTTTGGGTTAGTTACATATAACCTTTGACATTCTAAAATTTAAATTTAACCCCACCTTTGATTTTTTTTTATTGTTATTAACACTCGATTAAAAGTGTTATGTGAAATATTTGGTTTTTTCTCAATCTATACCTATTTACAGTGATTGAATCAATAGAGAATCCTTTATTCTCAATTAAGAGGAGTCATGGAAAGAACATGTTCAAAATACCGATCAATGCCTTTTTTAAATCCCGTTGTAGCTGCCGTTGTGCAGGATATCTTATCCATCTCTCTAGAAAAATAGATATCCTCAGAAAATATTTTTAATTCAATCCTTTTTTTTTCTTTCTCCACTCATGTTAACTAACCCTTATCTTTTTAATGAAAAGTGTAATGTCAAATTAACAATTGATACCCGATATCTTATGTAAATTACTAATTTTATAAAACTCCTCAAATTTTAACTAGTTTCAGTTAACCCCTAAATTGTCATAAGTTACAATTAAGCCTCTTGACAATTCAAAATTTAAAGTTAACTCCCTTAAAATTTTAATTTATTATATTGAACTGATTTTCATTTCTTTTATCATTTTAATGAATTTATTAATATTTTTATCATGATTTGTCAGTTAAAACAGCTTTTTTTTTTTGAAAAAAATTAGAAGAATAATACTTAAAAATATAAAAATAAAATTTCTTCATTTATATAACATTTACTTATTATCATTTATGTGAAATATATTTTTAGGATAATTGACCATCAATAGTTTGAATATAACATTTGTGTTAGAGGACATCTTTTTTCCTCTTTAATTCTTTAATTCTTTATTAGTAATGTATATATTTTTTGAATCAGAGGTTCAATTTATAAATATATTTTTTAATATTATTTTTCTAGTTTTTTTTATACAAAAAATCTATTTTGATTGACAAAGGATAGTAAAAATCCTACTAAATTTATTAAAATGATAAAAGTAACAACATGAGATTTAATATTATAAATAAAATTTTCAAGGGAGTTAAATTAAAATTTTAAAATGTCAAAGGTTATTTGAAATTGATCAAAGTTTAGATGGATTATCTATAACTAGTTAAAGTTCTAGGGGGTTTTATGAAATTTGTAATTTATATAGTATACCACATGTCATCTTATTAAAATAACATGAAAAGTTCTGTTAAAAAGATAACAGTTAGTTAATGGTAATGGTGTTAATAATTAAAAATCAAAAGTCAGGATAAAATTTAAACTTTAAAATGTTAGGGAGGTTACATGCAATTGACCCAAAATTTAAGGGGATTTTATATAATTTAGCCTTAATTTTATTCAAATTTGTAGTTTATCCCCTTAATTTTAAAATTTCAGTTATTAATTTAACTCTAACACTGTTAATCTCAAATGATAATTTTTCGTAACAATTATTGGTATTCTAAATATTATCCAATATGTTAATATTTGAAAATCTTTTTTTAACATTTAAAATCTCAATATTTGTTTTTTTTAATGGTGTTAGGGTTAAAGGACTATAAAGACACTTTATTAAGTGACTAAAATGAAACTTTGTGTGGAGTTAAATGACTAAATATGTACTTTTGTCGTAAAAAAATTAATTTAGTTATTTGTAATAAATGGATGTTGGTTTCTCTAAAATGTTCTTTTGATAAATGAATGTTAAATTGGGAGACATAGTAGATAGAGATCTGAACCAAGTTAACTAAACTCCTTATTTATCACTTATATTAGTAGTCAAAGGGAGTATTTTCTTTCTAAAATAATGAAATGTCCCATTATGTCACTAGCATATATAAAATAGGACAATGCTTAGATCAAATTTCTTATATTCACCGTGTTAAGTACTTCAATTAGACATGATCATATATTATATTTTTGAATATCATTTTACCGTAAATTTATGGATGATTGGAGAACTTGACATAGTAGAGATAAGAATCCAAAGTAAATGTTCTACACCATTCTTACTTACCGAAATATCTTCATATTGCAAGGAATCTATCATATTACCACAATAAAATTACCAAAATGGTTTTACAGTTTAAAAGGATATTTTAATTCATAAAAAAATAAAGTAAAAACCTATATGCCAACCCTCGTGGACCATAGTAGAAGAGGTTTAAGGTACTTAAGTCTTGTGAGTTCAGAAAATGTATTTGCACTAACAGTGGTCGAATCTAACTCAATCAAAAATTATTAGTGACCATGATTTTCATTCTCTCTTAGGAGGGGGAAAACGCATGCAAACATGTCACTTGACATAAAAATAATGTCACAAAAAGTCAAAATGACCCGTTCAATCAAAAAACCGATGAACTAGCCACTTATCCGGTCCAGATTAACTCATGAACTAGAAAATTTTGAACTAGCAAAAACCGAATAAAGCTAGCTTGAACGGGTTCCAACCGATGTAAATTATTGGGTTGCACAAGGTACACGATTTGTGTTTAAAAAGAAAAGAAAAGGAAAAAGAAAAAGAAAAAAAGGTGTTCATAAGCCAAAAATGGAACCCGAGATGGAAGGTCGGGGTCACTTATGGAAGAAGAAGAAGAAGTAAATGATGATAGATGAAAAGGGAGATGGAGGCAAAGAGTACATTGGAGATAAGGTTGATGATGGGTAGAGATGGGATTGGAAAGAGTAGTGTGATGAGAGGGGAGCAAGTGATTAGAGTTTTGGTTGAGCCTTATCATGAGCCTTGGCCTTATTAATTTTAAAAAGCTTAAGAACAAAGCTTTCATTTCATAATTCCTATTTACACAACTCTACAAAAGAGGAAAATAAAATAAAATAAAATCCTTTAAACCCAATTAATTTCCATCATTAATGCTTAATTAAAATATAAAATATATGCTTGAAATAAAATAATATCAAGTTTTGACCAATTAATGTCATAAAATATAAGACATATAATGATATAAAATATAATATAAATTAAAATTAATTGTTATGAATTAAATTCTATTATTTTATTATTTTTAGTCTAACTTTGAGTTGACCTCAGTTTGACCCTCCGATCTTGAACCATTGTCTTGACCGATTCAGTAGTTGATTTGATTTTTTATTCCTTGCATAAAATAAAAACAATCAATTATTTGGTCCTCGTAATATTTATCTCAAATAAAAAAATATAAAATAATATTCAATAATGGAATGAAATAGACTTGTTAAATTACCAAAAAAAAAAGAAAAAAAGAAAATCATAGTCAGGTCCTAACGACCAGAAAAAATCACAAAAAGTTTCAAAGCAAATTCTCCTGTTAAAAAGCTCCATGGGTACTACATTGATAATAATTTTGAATGTAAAATTGCCTTCCATTGATTAAATTATATGATTAGGTGCATATACTTTTCAATTGTTATTCTATATATTGTCAAAATATGCATATGCACCTATCAACAAAAGTTGTTTTACTTAACATAAATTGTCACATACATTTGTCAAGATATACACATATACTTGTCAAAATAGGCACATATATCAAAGATTGCAATCTCTTTCATTATATATATATATATATATATATATATATATATATATATATATATAGTGTTTTCTAGATGGCTTCTCTCTAAGCTTTTACTCTTCTGAGAGCTCTATCTTTTTATATCTCCTGGCTTGTCTCTCTAGAGATTCTATTATGCTCTTCTTATAGAGGATCATGTGTATTAGAACGAATTTGATCTTGATCATGGAGATTAGGTTTCTCTATGAATAATGTGATTTAGTCTGGATACCTAAAATGTCAAATTTATGTAATTATCTTGATAAGTTTATGTGCCTACTTTGACAACTTATAAAATGACAAGTTTATTTTCCTATTGTGACAAGTTAACATGCTTATTTTGACAAGTTTTTGTGCCTATATTGACAAGTTATTAATTGGTAAGCATGTGATTACTTTGACAAATTTATGTACTTACTTTGATAAGTTATAAATTGCAAGTGTATGTGCTTATTTTGACAAGTTTATGTGCCAACTTTAACAAGTTTATATACTACTTTGACAAGTTTATGTGGCTACTTTGATAACTTATAAAATGATAAGTTTAATTGCCCATTGTGACAAGTTAACATGCGTAATTTGCCAAGTTTATGTGCCTATATTAACAAGTTATAAATTAGCAAACATGTGGCTACTTAAACAAGTTTATGTGCATACTTTGACAACTTCTAAAATAACAAGTTTAGTTGTCTATTGTGACAAGTTAGCATGACTATTTTGACATATGTATTTACTTTGACAACTTATAAAATGACACATTTATTTGTCTATTTTGACAAGTTTATGTATCTATGTTGATAAATACATGTGTATGTTTTAATAAGTGTATATGCCAATTCATATTAAGTAAAACAACTCCCGTTCATAAGTGCACGTGCCTATTCTGACATTCCATAAAGTAGGGATTGGCAAATACATGCACTTAATCATATAACTTAATCAACAAGGGCAAAAAAGTAATTTTGCGTTCATAATTAATATCAATGAAGTCTTTAAAAAGCTTTTTATAAAAAAGCATGCTTTGGAATTTTTTTTGTGATCTTTTTATCTTTGGGACAGTGTGATTTTTTTTTTTCAAAAAAAAGCAGACATGTTAGATATATGTATCTTTTTTTGAGGGGGAGAAAACAAGATATATGTATCTTTTAAAAATGTGCCTAACATGTGAGAGCATTAAAACTTTAAAAGAAAAAAAGAATTAGAGAAAGAGTTGCATCAATAGCCACTAAATATATATTCTCAAGTACTGTTTGAGATGACAAATAACAACCTTTTTGCTTCCTCGGTTGCCTGCTCAGCAGCGAGGCATGTGTCTACTCAAAACAAACATCATATCATCTCGACAACACCAAATTCTCATAATAATTAAGTGTTTGGATTAACGTAACTGATTAGATTAACTGTTTATCAATTTATAGTGTACAATATAATATAAGTATATGAAATATATGATTAGAAAGTATAATGTTTCTATAGGTTTGCTTTTTGAAGAGTTTGATAAGAAAAAAAAAAATTAGAAAATCTATTGCAAAAGATTGAAACGTTATCGTTCCTCTTTATATTTGTCATGAGGAGAATGAATGTACAAAGAAATTCGTGTTAATTTTATACTTAGAGTATACAAAACTCCCTTGGATTCTAAATTATGTACAAATAACTCTCTCAACATTTATATATTGAAAAAAATATCCTGACATTTTAAAATAGTACTCCCCTAGTCTTAAATATAAGCTTGTAATACAAATTACACTATAAAAAATATCATATATTTAGGATAGAAAATAATATTAAATTTTTCTAAACTTTTAAATTTCTGGGTATGACCTCTAACTATATATTAAATACTCCATTAAATTTTATTTTTTATTTGATAGCGGGTATAACCCCTTTAGAAGATCATTAAACTTTATTTTTGTATACATATATATAATGTGAAGTTTCACCTTGGCTGTAAAGGGAAATAAAAGATGTGGTTTGGATACCTTTGTCTCTCAACCCGTTTTAAATTAATGAGATGTGATAAAAGCCTTAAAGTGAACAATATTTAGAGTGAGGTTTTGAGATTTATACTCTTTCTTATCTTTCATGTGAAATCTAATTAGGGAGTTGACATTAATACTAAAAGTAAGACATATTTTATATTTTTATCCATTTTCTCTAAATTACCCGTATTGATATTTTCTAAATAATAATAAAGTAGAAGAGGAAATAAGGGAATTAAGAAAGATAATTAAGATATTTTAGAAAAAATATATAATATTAACTAATTTAACTAACATATCCTTAATCTACTTAAATGCTAAAAAATATTTATTTATTTATTTCTTATATTAATCATATTTATTTATTTCTAAATGCTAAAAAATATGAAATAATGGATTGATTTTGACAAGTATCTAATGTAGAATGTTTTCTTGCACACTTTGTATGTTTTAATGCAATCAATATGAGTTGACAAAAACAAAACAAAAAAATCAATCCCATACTCATTCTTGAATCACATTTTGAGGGTATGATGGTAATTTGAGATGGTGGGAAGAGGCAGAGGAATCAAGGACAAGGAAGAGTAATATGCTGCAATTAAAGAAGAATGAGAGGGGTACTTTTGGCACACACATTAATTCCTCCGTCCCGTCCTAGGCCTTTAAATCCCCCTTTCAACATTTTCTGTTTTCTTCATCGTGCGTATCCAATACCATCTCCAAATCTCTCTCTCTCTCTCTCTCTCTTTGACCATCGTACTCTCTCTCTCCTCTTTTGCCTTTTCGCCGCTGTTGCAGCAGACTCTGCCGCGAACGACACCAAAAACACACACACCCACTCCCACAAATACAGAGAGAGGACCATCACTCAATAAAACTCTCTCTCTCTCTCTCACCAGCAAGACCCAACGTTACAAATGTCTCTGTGCAATACAGATTAATGGTTTTCTTGTATTGCTGTTAATTATCAGTGGCGAGAGAATCAAACAGAAACACTTACCTTCTTTGATTAAATATCATCATTACGCTTTTGCTGCTTCTTCTTCTTCCTGACCCTGCTGCCGCCTCTCTTTTCTTCTCTTCTCTCCCACTTTGATCTGACGGCTTCGATCTTCTCGCTCTCTCAATCGTACGGCCAGGAGTCCTTTCTCTGCTGGCCTCTTCCCGCTCCTCTACGTAAGTATTCCATCCCTGAAAACAAAACAGCATCAAAACTATTACATGTCCTTTAAACCCACTTTTTTCCTTCAAATATATAAATAAATCATTTCCGTATAATAACAACACCATTAGCTTTCGCTTGCAGTTAAACTCAGTCTCTCTCTCTCCGTCTGTATCACTTTCTTGTCTGCATTTTCTTTTTTGGATTGGGCTTCGTTTCAGTTTTTTCGATTCTTCTCCTCACATTCAGTGTACGTGTTTTTCCCCCCCTCCATTTTTCCTGTTCTTGTTTAATCCCGTTTCTTTACTTACTAATTATGCTTCTATTCAATTTAAGATAAGTTTTCTCCCCTCAAACTTTTTTTTTTTTTTGCTCTTTTATATGGGATTTATGGTTCAGTAAATTTTTGTCACATCCAGTGGTTTTAGTGTTGAATTATGATGGGTTTTCTGTTGTTGGTGATGTGGATGTGGGATTAGATTCGATCATGACATTGAAAGCATCATTGGACAACTGGCTTAATCAGAGTTTTTTTTTTTTTTTTTTGGCAATCTGTTGATCGAGAAAGGCTTTTCAAAATTGTTCCTGTTGTGAGTTCTTTTTGTATTTATCCATCTGTTAAGTGCTTGACCAAAGCTGAGTCAAAGGGATGGCTCATTTGTTCAGTCTGCTATGCTTTTTAATGTCCATCTGTGGGTGTTATCTGTTTTATATTATCGAGTAAATAGCATTTTTATGTGCTGATGGTCTTTAGGTCGGTTATTTATGATTAAATTGTTTATTATGTGCTGATGCTTTGTCATATTAGCTTGGTCTTTACCCGTTAACTTTAAGGTGGTTTAATTTCCTGAAGAAAAATTATTACTTTTTTGTTGCACCGTATGTTTTACAATAAATAAAATTTGTGAAAAACAAAAATTAGGATAATGCTTAAATAAAATTTGGTAAGAACGCTGCCTACTAGTGTTGCCTATGTTGCATGCTTAAATGAATGTTTGATCTTTTGCTGTGCTTTCATGTAATATTTATTACTGGTATATACGATGGTTTTTGTTTTGCTAATAGAGATTTTTTCTCACTATTTTTAATTTTCTTCGCTGTACTTTCTAGGAATGGCTTCTTCATGATCATATATTTGTCATAGCATCAGGAAATAATAATATTTTTGTGATTTCAGGAACTGTGAGAATTCTTTTCTGGACACCAAATGATGGAGTCCAGCAGTCAGAAAAGGGCCAAGAGAAATGGTTATCTTGAAAAAGAAAATGGCAATTCCCATGATCTGTCAAATGTTAATGAAGAATTTGATCCATGGACTGCATGGGCATACAAGCCTCGGACTATTACATTGTTAATGATTGGCGCTTGCTTTCTAATGTGAGTGCTCCGCTTGATAGATTGATGCCAAATAAGTACTGGCGCACCCTGACCATTTGAAGTATGTTTTCTCAAGTTATTAAGCTTGTCTTTTTTAATTTCTAGTTTTGATGTATATGATGCTAGATGGGCAAGTGGTGCACTCGATCCAGAAAGAGATGCATCTGGTGATCTCGTTACCTCTGTTAAAAGGTTTTGTCCTTTTAGCTATAATACTTCTCAGATGCTCATTACTTATATTCTTTATCATGTTGATCATTGCACTGTTTGTCCAGTATGATCAATACCCAATTAATTTTTTTTGTAGGGGTGTATGGGCAATGATTGCTGTTTTTCTTGCTTACTGCCTGCTGCAATCTCCCTCCACGTGAGTAATTAATTAAGGCAACTTTGTTGTATCCAGTTTGCATCTTTCATTTCTGTAGGTAGATTCTTACTCTTCTTGTATGTGGTTCAAGTGATAATCCTGGATTGGTGAGTTGTGAGGTGGCTCTTAAATACATATTTGGGAGAGAAGTGTGAAATTGTTGTAGTAAGTTGACTATAAAGAAAATTTACTGGAAAAATCTGTTTTTTTTTTTTTGGAAGGGGGGCTACAGGTGGAGCTGGAATTCTAATTCTTAAACGGAAGTGAACCCTTTTGGATCACTATTGCTTGATGGACTTATATTGTTCAAACTTTATTTTCTGTAATATAATCACATTCGAAGTTGTTCTGTTAGGTTGAGCAGCTTAGATGAAAATAGTATGGTTTTCTACTGGGTCTTGTGTGGAGTAGGGATGATGATTGAGGAGTAATACTTTGAGTAATTTCTTGGACCATCTTAAGTTTTGTGGTAGAATTATCTGCTGGGAGCCTGAGACCACTATGTCTAACATTCATTATTATCTGTTTTCATTCAGGATTCTTATTAGACCGCACCCTGCACTTTGGCGACTGGTCCATGGCATGGCTGTTGTTTACCTTGTGGCCCTCACATTTTTGCTTTTCCAGGTCTATTGTTGTGTCTTGATATATCCTTATTTTCTGTTTAAGTTGTGTGTGTAGAAAGTGCAATACATGCATTCAGAGTTTAAAGGGTATTCATTAATAGTACTTAAAGAGACAAGTTTACATAGATTACATCACAGTGCATCTTTGCTCTTTAGTATTTGTGTAATTTGATATGTTTGTGCGTGTTGGCTTCTTTCCACCCTTTCTATGTTTGTCTCTTGCCCAATTTATGGATAATAAACATGTAGCTTTCAATTATCTGTTGTCTATTGTTCTATTACCTGTAACTGAATGATTATTTTCCCCCCAGAAACGTGATGATGCTCGACAGTTTATGAAATTTCTTCATCCTGATCTTGGTGTTGGTAATGAATCTGCTTCTTTTCTTTGAAGTTTTGAATTGGATAGGAAGTAGTTAGTTGATTGTTAAATTTTGTTTCATTTTCTTTTAAAAGATTTGTTTATTGGGTTGAATCATTGTTAGAATATGCATAATTATTTTCCCTGACTTTATGCAGAACTTCCTGAAAGGTCTTATGGTGTTGATTGTCGCATTTATGTGCCAGAAAACCCTACGAGCAGGTTTAAGAATCTTTATGTATGATTTCTTCTTTCACAAACTTTTGGTGTCACCTGCAAGTGTTGCCTTGTTCTAAACTTGATCATATCCCATATGAGTTTCTTAAGCACCTGATATTTTGTTCTCTGTTTTCTAGGATACACTTTTTGATGAATTTGTTCTTGCTCATATAATTGGCTGGTGGGGGAAGGCTATATTAATCCGTAATCAGCCTCTTCTTTGGGTGTTATCAATTGGCTTTGAGTTGATGGAGGTTAGCCCTTGATCTGATTTTACTATTGAGTTTCTTAATCTCACTTACTCTATACATTGTTTAATTGGGACGGAGGGGCTGGACTGGGATTGTTAAAGCACGTTGCTTTCTAAATTATACTTTATTGTTTGTTTATAGACTTTATGTTTGCTTGACCAGTTTACTTTTCGCCACATGTTACCAAACTTCAATGAATGCTGGTGGGACAGCATTATTCTGGACATTTTGATCTGTAATTGGTTTGGTAAGAATTCCGATCCTTTTCTGTTTGTTGGTTGGGTAGTATATACCATGTAAAATAAACTTAAGCATGGATCCTTTTTTGGGCTAACACATGCACCTACATATGGACTACTACCCTACCAAAGATCACTTTTTCAAGTCATTGATATGTTCTTAATATTTTTTTAATTTAATTTTTTATTTGCCCCTCGTGCGAAGAATTATTATTGGAGATTTTAAGGAAGCTAAATTTTCAGAACTATGGTTTATTATGTATTTGTATCTTGTACTATCTTGAACTCCGAATTTCTGGTGAATATCACAATTGATGTTAATTTCATGTGCCTTCTATGACACTAAGCTCTGATTTTGGTTCCTCTAACTACATTTGTTTTGTCTTTTCAAGATCCAAGGTTTGAAATTAGTAGCAACACTTGCCAGGATTACACATCTGTATATTTATTTATTTATTATACTATGTATATTTATTTAACTGTTTATTTACATATTTTCCTGGTACAATAACAATTGCACCTTTGATTTTTGGGTTTAGGAACATGAATTTATAATCTCTCTATGTTCGATTGATTTAATGTATATGAGCTAACTTTTCTAAGCCTTGAAATACTGTGGGCTCTATAGTTTCTTCTGCTTTTTTTTGTGGGTAATGTCCCTTGGAGTCATTACTTTATAGCTTCTATTCATGTTCAATACTTTTTTAAAGTGGAGATACATACGAGGGTCATTTTCTTATCCTCAAAATCATTTATCTTTTGAGATGCCTTTTGGCTGGTCACTGATTAGCCATTTATTGGAAGATTCATTTACTTGGTTTATATCATGCAGGTATATGGGCAGGAATGCATACTGTTAGGTATTTTGATGGGAAAACATACAAGTGGGTTGGTCTGAGCCGTCAACCTAATATTATGGGAAAAGTACGTTTGCGATTATGGTCAATCAAATCAAAATGCAAGTATTCGAGTAAATTAACAATTTGAACCTTGCATTTCCAAACTTAAGTAGTGTTTGAAAACTTGCTAAAACCTAGGTTTTGAGATTTACAATGTAAGTATGTGAGAGACGTTTTGTCTCAGCTTATGCAAAACCTAAGTTTTGACATATGTCCAAACACTACCTTAATGTCCTAATTAACTTTAGTCTTAAAAGTTAATGAGTGCAAAGTCTAGTATTTGATAATAACACACTCGTTGCAATGCACTACCTCTAGTCTAATATAAGAGTTACTCCTCTGGTCCTCAATATAAAACATATTTACCTAATTTAATCAGTTTAAAAAAAGTTGGTTAAATAAATTAATACGATATATATTTTATAAAACACCCAGTTATCTTCCTTAATTCCCTCCTTCCATCTACTCTTTGATCATGGTTGAGGGAGCACCACGAGAGGTAAATTAGGAAAACATTGACAAATATGAAGACTATATCTTATATTTAGGACCAAAATCAAGTCCTCAAATATATTTAATATTAAGGACCAGATGAGTAGTTTGTAGTACAATTAATTAGATCTTATATTACTACAAACTTATTTTATATTAAGGACGGGAAGTAGTAAGTTTTGGGTCAAGTGACTCAAGGATGCTAGAAGGAGTGAAGGACTCATTTGAAAGATTATTAGTTTCAAAGATTAACTTGTATATTTACTAATTTCAAGGACTAAAAATGTCATAATAGCTAGTGCTTCGTTTCTCATTGAGGAAATTAATGATTTTTTTTTAAATAGCTAACGAGACTGAATTTGACTCTATTGCTCCATTGTTGTCAGGTAAAACGAACATTAGGACAATTTACTCCAGCACATTGGGACAAAGATGAGTGGCATCCATTGCTTGGTCCTTGGCGTTTCATCCAAGTGATTAGTCTCTGTATTGTCTTTTTGACTGTAGAGCTGAACACATTCTTTCTCAAGTTTTGTCTTTGGATACCACCTCGAAATCCGGTCATCATTTATCGGTTGATTTTGTGGTGGTTGATTGCAATTCCAACAATTCGTGAGTACAATTCCTACCTTCAAGACAGGTACATTCTCTTTATGTTTAAATAAATATATGTATTCTCCTATTAGAGTCAATCTCTTTTGCTGTCGTCTAAGATGATAGTATCGTTGATTAGTTGTGGTATTTCATCCCGTTGTGTTCATTGTGAATTTTTCAGGAAGCCGGTGAAAAAGGTTGGAGCTTTTTGTTGGCTTTCTCTTGCAATTTGCATTGTTGAACTACTAATGTGTATCAAGTTTGGACATGGTAGGTGTAACTGTAAAATTGGTCACTTATGTATTATTCATTCACAGTTTATTCACATAAATTTAATTTGTTCCTGTGTTTCCCTCAGGTTTATATCCTAAACCAATGCCTTCATGGCTGGTAGTGTTCTGGTCATCTGTTGGAGTGGTCCTTGTATCATGTCTGCTTATATGGTCGTGGCACTTGCAACGAACTCTCGGCCAAAAAAAGAGGCAATAAATTTATGAAAATTCCGGTGGCCGGCTTTATTCTTTGATTGATTCCTTCCCTCCCTAATTTTATGGCCACTAATGTGCATGCATTTCCCATTAATTAGCATCCATTTTGTAGATACTATCAGCTTATTCATAATTGTAAATGATGATTCTCCTAGTTATAGGGTAGTGGATCTCAGCACATTAGCATATGATGATTTGAGTGAGTGAGAAATAGTAAGAGTTACAGCTGGTAGAGGAAGAAAGGTCTTTCAACTGGGGATGCCTTATTAGAATGAATCATTTTGAAACAATATTTACTTGTAGTTTTAGTTGGTTTTTATTGATATTACAGAGCTTGAGTTTGTTTATGCCATTAATCAACAAATAGTTGAAATGGAGCAAAGTGTACAAAAGTCAAAATGTAATTAATATATATGTGGATAAATATGTTTTGAAGTAGTATAGCCAAATTTTGTTAAAAAATGAAAGCAACATTTTATTTAGGTATTGGATTTGGATCATGCATTACATATTATTTATTACTAGCTAGCATGTGCGAAGCTTGGGTTAAGATTTGTAGAAATCAAAGACAGATAAATGGATAAAAGATCCAATTTGGAGTCTGAAAAATATTGAAGAAGAAAGTTCGCTGCTAATAATAATATATTTGAAAGATATAAATGATAGTAATTCATTATGAATTGGATATCCATCATAATATCAAATATTAAGTGCTGAGGTATAAAAATAATGCTTGGATATTTTTTAATTATATTTTATGTTTAGAAGTTTTGGCCTTGAACGAGGAGTACCTTAAACCTTAATTTGATATATGCGAGGCAGTACTACGCCATGAAGGAATGAGATCAAATGAAATGTACGAGGACTAATTATGATATGTTTATAGTCGTTAATGATGAAGCTTCTAAAAAAACAAAAAGATAAGTTAATGATGAGCTGACAAGGTAAAAGATATGTATATTGTACGATCCTCAAGCACAGCCATCTGACGTAGTATTTAACATCATTAAAACCGTAATAATTATGTCCAAATCACTCCTGCTGGGCTGCAAATAAAAAAGGTCAGGTTTTGAGATCAGTGATATATCAGCCGTAGTATGTCCGTACATGCGTACGTATGGTATTAGAATGAATGAATGAATGGATATGAACGGCGGGCAAAAAAAAAAAAAAAGGAATGAATGAATGGATATGGCATGAAAATAAGTCTCTCTCTCTCTCACACACACATATTCCTTCCTTTTTAATATATAATGTAGTTCGGAGTGTAGCAAAAAACCTCAAGGGCACTGTTAATGTGGTGTTTGTTTGGGGAGTCTGATAAGCATTATTTCTTATTTTGATTAATTCTATGGTACGAAATAAATATGTTGTTAACCCTATAAACTTTGTACCATTTCAACATATTTCCCTATCCCTATAGTTTTTTAGACATTTTGGGAATTATATATATAGGTGATAATACAAAATGATAGGAAAATGTGTTTGGGCTAAAACTACGGATTTTTGACTTGATAGTGAATATTTTGCTCTATTTCATCAACTTTGGCTTGTATAGATCCTCTTGTTTTGTAAAGTCGTTGAAGCATGCCATTTGAGCTGTATATGAAGATGTACAAAGCTAAAATCAATGCATAAGAAATTGTAAAAGAGAGTAATAAGTCAATATACCATGGGAAGATAAGAAGAGATGAATTGAGAAACGATGGCTCTGTTTAGTAAGTACTTTAAAAAAAAAAACTAAAAAAACCACTTTTGTTAAAAAAGGAAAAAAAGCTCTGTTTGGGTAATCCAGTACATTGACTGAGCTAAATTGAAAAAGCCAATGCTACTGAGTTTTTCTTAAAGCTTCATTTCCCAGCTTTTTGCCCAACATACTGGCCTTTTGTCCTGAAATTTTTATTTGTATTGGTATTGATATATTTTATTCAATTCGGTGAAGCTAGCCAGGTGTTCATGTGACCTCACCTTTACCCTCTCCCTCTCTCTCGCCGTACAGATTTCACAAAACCCAACAGAGAAAGGATTTGTTGCTCCCTCCTTTATTCAATTTCTTGCTCTCACAAAACCCTTTATCCTGAAATTTTTAGTTGTATTGCTCTCTTTTTAATAATATTTAATTTTTTTCAAATTAAAATTAAAATTAAAATTTTCATTAACTCAATATATACGACTAATATGTATATGTAGCATTCAATATGATTCATATCATTTTCAGTCATTTTCCATTTCAACTAACTTTTCAAATAAGAATTTAAACACACATCAGTTAGAAAAAAAAAAAACACTTCTGTAAAAAAACCAAACGGGCAATCCAAACTCAAATCAGATAGCTTAACCTGATTTTTTTTCTACCGGATTTTTTTAAAAGTCAGTAGCTTTTAAGTCATCGTCCCTACTGACAACCCAAACAGGCCTAATATATTTTTTAGCCAAAGACAATACAGAAAGTTGTTGCCCTCGGTTAAAGATACATGCAAAAAGCTCTTGGCCGCATTTAGAGATGAGGCGGAGAACTCTTGGCCGTAACTAATGAAAGTCTTAACTGCAACCAATGATGATTTTTTTTAATATATAATTTTTAGGAAAGGGATCGGGCTCACCCATAGTGTAAAGGCAAGGCGCTTGGAGCCCAGTCCATAGAGGATACTAATCAGAGAGTACACATGCCTCCACTTCTACCAGCGTTACCACTGCTTCTTAGACCCCTAGTATGCCTCCCTCAGCGCCTTGACCAAGGCAAGAATCGAGCCCCCTCCCTAAAGGTGAGGAAGATCAACCCCCATGCCAGTTGAACCCAAGTACGAGGGGTGCCAATGATGATTAATGAAGCTGCATGTTTTGGTGACAAATCTAATTTTAGGGCTTTCATAACTTTCCAAACTCGTGTAGCAGTGCCATTTTGGTCTTTAGAGGTGATTTTGGGCTCACTCTGTTAGGGTTTGGTGCATGAGATGAAGATTGAAGATTTTAAGAGATTTGAATTTCTCCTCTTCATCCTCCATCCCTTCCTTATGCTCTATAATTTTTCTGGTTTATATGCATTTTTCATGGGTTTTATGAGTATATGTAGTTAGAGCTTTGATACTAGGATTATGTTGAACCCTTCCTTGTATGGATTAAGTACTCATTTCCCCTTTATAATTGTGATTAATGATATGATTATGTTGATTTTACATTTTTCTTGATGCTTTTTGTTGATTGGCCACCAATGATATTGTTGGGTTTGCTTGATCAATTGATTCTTGACAGAGCGATGTTGATTGTAGAATTTGAGTTTAATCATGTTATAACTAAAAATTTGTGAGTTGAATGGATGTTTTTTTTTAATGAGATAGAGATATACTAATTAATCTCAAATAGTCATATAGGATTTTCAACGAAAATTGGTGGTTTAAATAATTAATTAATCAAGAGATGAAGGAATTAATTGAACTAAGCACATATTTAGAGACCTGAGAGAGCATTTGTAGGTAATTAGGTATCCTCGGCTTGCACAGTCTCATTAAGAAGTAAATAACTAAATATAGTAGGGACTTAAGTTGAACGGATACTTTTTAAACGCAATGTGAATAAATAATCTTAGTTCCAATGTGGATTTAATTTGAACGGATACTTTTTAAATGCATTTATAATAAGTATAGGTAATTATGTTTTCCCTTGATGCGACCTCAAGATCTTTTGGTTAAGGTTTTAAAGAGTGTCTATTTCCCCAAAAATGAATTCCTGGATGCCTCTAAAGGCTACAGAGCTTTGTGGTGTTGGGCTAGCCTATTGTGGGAAGGGATCTACTTAAGAAGAATCTTAGATGGGATGTGGGCACAAGTTCAAAGATTTGCATATGGGGGGATCCCTAGTAATTTACTACCTGCCCTACTAGCAAGCGGTGCAAATACCTCTTTGCAGCAGGGACGAGTCTATGAGATTATTGCTAATGGCGGTTGGGAGCTAGGTCCAATCTCGCATCTATTATCAGATGAGATTAAAAATGCTATTCTTAAAATCCCAATACCGATGAATGACATGGAAGATCAGCTAGTATGGGGGAAGGCTAGAGATGGGGTATATATGGTAAAGCAGGGGTATAAAGTTGAGAAAACCAAGGAGCAATCTGGGGTGAACAAGGCTGGATCATCTCTAATTGTGCCATCAGCATGCTGGAAATCTGTCTGGAAACTAAAGGTAATCTCGCGGGTTCAACATTTTATATGGAGACTCCTCGATAATGCTATTGTTACAAACGAGAACCTCTTTAAGAGGCGTAGATCAACTACAAGCATGTGCCCAATCTGTGAGGAAGTGGAGGAAAATATCGAACACTTATTTTTCCACTGTCTTTGGACACGTTGCATCAGGTTTGGGTGCCAGTTGGGTGGTAGATTTGAAGCAGGGAAGGTGACAAACTTCAATAAATGGTGGCTTCAGGTATTTGGTACGTCTTCCTTGACTAATTATGATTTCTCTCTTATTTGCTGGTTGCTGAGGTATGTATGGAAACAGAGAAATGATGAAGTCTTCAATTTTACTGAACCAAATCCGTTCATGGTGCTGGACATGGCTAGAAACAGTGTGTTTGAATTTCTGGCTTGTATAAATGATGTAAAATATGACCTTGTGTTGCCTGATTGGATCCCTATTAGCTCTTGTGGGTGGAACCCCCCCCCCCCCCCCCCCCCAAAAAAAAATCTGGTTATGTCAAAATAAATTGTGATGGAGCTTTTAAAGTAGGCAACAAGTTTGTTGCAATTGGTGTGATATGTACGTAGAGATAGGATTGGGCATTTCAAATGGGGATTTGTTGATAAATTAAAATCCATCCATTTCCGCGTTCACGACCGAAGCTCTTGCACCTAAGAGGGCTTTGTTGATTGCCATTGATCTAGGGATTGACAAAGCTATCATTGAATCTGACTGCTGCTCTTAATCAATTATGTTGTTGCAAAATCTCCTTCTTCATTTGATTGGCGCTGTAGAGGCATTATTCATGACATTATTAGTCTGCTTGCATCCAGAGGTGGGTATTCAATTTCTTTTACTCAACGTGGAGGTAACCGTGTTGCTGATTATCTAACAACAAATGCTTATAGGAGGTGTGCCTGATCGGGTGGGTTTCGCAACCATCACCTCCTTTGTTATCTCTTATAGCTTTGGATGCTCAGCAGACTTATACATCCATGGATGATGCTTCCTGCTCTAGTCTCTCTAGGGCTGGGGATGTTTAGTTTATGCTCCTGTTTTTTGGTTGTATTTTGCTAAGCCTCGGCTTTGTACCATCTTATTTCGCTGTGGACTTGTAATTGTATTGTTGCTACTGTGGCTGTTATGTGTTTCTTTTCTGGAGTAATTAATAGACATCCCTTTCGAGCAAAAAAAAAAAAAAAAAGTCCATGAATCACTTATAATTATTTGTTTTCTAATTGTGTAAAGATAAATTCCCTTCACTCTTAATACTTATATCACTCAAATTAAACGAGAGTGTAATAATCAATACTTGAGTAAGATTTGGAACCAAATTTTCATTGGAATGACATTCTGTTTTTCACTTTTTTATTTAGCACGATCCATCTACTTGTGGTGTGGATATACGTTAAATGAGTTGATCTTATAAAACGCAAAAAATAAAAAAATAAAAAAAATAAAGCTTATCCAGCTTATCAACATTTCATTAGTTTATCTCACTCTCCAAACCCATGAACTAGTAAGGGTCTGTTTGGTAGGAGGAAAATTTGAGGAAGGAAAGGAACATTAAAGAGAGAAGGGAAGATTTTGAAAGATAAGGAAAAATGGCTTGAGAGAAGATGGATTGTTTGGTAGGAAAAAAATGAAGAGGTAGTAGTTGGTAAAAAATCAAGAAATGTTTATTTTACCCTAAAAAATAACTAATTCAAAATAAAAAAGAACAATAAATTTTTTTTTTTACTAAAATATATTTTTAAAAATTATGCTTTGATGAAGTTTGAACTCTCCAAACCCATGAACTTGCTCAGACTCATATACTAGATTTCAAATATATGGTATTTATATTTAACATCAATCTTATGGTAAAAAAGAAAATCTAATGTCAATTAAAAGATAGTTAAAATTTTATTACCGCACATGAATATATTGTTCATGTAGCCGTGTGAAGCTTCTAATTAACTTTGAAGACTTGACATCCAATTTAGTTTTAATTTAAAAATTGTACAACGAAAAACACTTCTTCTACGTTATTTAAATACAAAATTATTGTAATAAAAAGGTTGTTAATTATCAGTTTTTTAATAAATAAAACATTGTTAAAAATTGTTGATTAAAAATATTAATATCATGTGATCAACCATCAAGCTACTGGTTATGAGGTAGTAGGTACTTTTAATGGTATTTTTGCATTCAACAACTTAAAATTGCATTCACTGAACTTATTTTATTAAATGAAATTGGACACATGATGTAAAAGCATTATCGATGCACTTGATTCTTATAAAAAAATTGAGCAAATAATAAGGATTGAATAGGAAAAAACATAGGTAGCTGATAAAAAAATTGATGAAACTATTGGGATTAAAAAATTAATGTCTCCTAAATCTTTTTGTGATGGATTGTTTTAGAAATTTTTGGACAAATATTGATAAAATTGAGCCTTTTAATAAGAAAAAAAATTTAATTAAATACCCTTAGAATTTAAAAATCTCAAATCAATAATTCCTATTTAAACATTTGTTATTTCATTTGCTCATTGAAGCTAGTAAATAACTAACAAAAAGTGTAGGGTGTAAGACTGATTTAGGATTTAAAAATTTTCAGGGTATTTTCCTGAAATTCTCCCTTTTAATTGAATAATGGACTGAAACGGGGAAAAAAAAAAAAAAAAAATCTTTTGATTGGCATGAACCGGACGAGGTGGCTGGAGCCGCAAATCGTATCTAATAACAGCCAACCGTTTGAAAAATCAAAGAGGAAAGCCATCGCCACCGGCGCCATGGGATGCACTAGCTTTGCTCCAAATTTCATTCCTCAGTTGGAGCTCCACAGTTGCTGTTTCAGGCCACTTGGCCCGATCCGGACCCGCTTCACTGCTCCGCGTCTCTGCAACTCATCTAAGAGTCCGAGCTTGAGGGTCGGAGTCTCACGGACGAGTAAGGGATTTGGAAGACTTGTCTGTTTTGCTGTCGATGATGAGTTGAGAGAGAATCGGCAGGAGTTGAGTGGAAGTGGGAGTGGGATTGGGTCCGCCATTGAAGATAGGCCGGGTAAGAGCGAAATTCAATTATCTTCATTTTTTTTATAGAATATTTAAGAGTTTTTGCTAAATGATTCAAAGAGATTGTGGGCTTTTATGAATTAGCTGCTTGTTTGGTTTGGGTGCGTTTCCAAATGCTAAAAAGAAAAAGAAAAAAGGGGGAAGTGATTGAAGTATTATCTTATCTTTTTCCAGTTTTCTGATATTTTTCTAACTCAAAAGCATTGATACAAGTATAGAAATCGGCACTTTACAGGCAGTACACCACAATGAATTATAGTATATTGCTATAATTACTATAATTAAAAATATTGTACTGCATTTAATTGTCGGATTTGCATATGAGATGAACATGCCTGACCATGTGTATCATTTTAGGTTTCTCGAGGGAGAGATATGCATGTTTTGTTTTCTCTCTTTCCTGTAAATAAAAAATGCCAACTTGCCGTGCCAGTATATCAGTGAAAATATATTTAGTCAATTAAAAATCGAAGACGATGCTAATCTTATCATATGTATTTTGTCAACATTATTAAATTAATTTGACTGATTATTCTGAACTTCTTTTGGATGCTATGAACCATGGAACCTGGACATGTTATTATAGTCTGTTTGGATATTCTTTTCTCTTCATTTCGACCTCTTCTTCTCTGCTGCACATGCCATTTGTTCTGGTTCTTATTTTGTTTGTATCCTTTAAATCTATGAGCCTCTAGAATCCAGGGCTTGTCTCCATATTTCCAATCTACATGAACCTTGGTTCATCAACCAGCCATGATCTTCTTCAGAAAAGAGTGATGTGAGATGTGAAAATATATGATGTTTAAACTACACTGTGTGACATATCCTTTATGTCGATCTTATTTAATTTAGAATAAGTTCGAATTGCTTCTTTTTTAAAATTGCATAGATAATTCTCTAAATATCTTCAAAATATGCTTTAAATGTACTAAAATTGGAGTTATCAATGGTGTTCTTCTGATGACGCCAACTTATGATGGAATTCGTTTCAAATCCAGTCTGAGCATTGTGCAGATCAGAGCTGCAAGTGCAGTAAATAAAGTTAAGACCCTGAATTTACTAAAGGTTTTTGTTACACAACACAGAACTGGTTGATGATACAAGCGAAGAAACTCTGGAAAATTCTAGACAAAATGGTGAAGAAGGCACTCTATATGATTTTCTTTACCCTAGTAAGGAACTTCTGCCTGATGATAAAGAAATGAGTATATTTGATCATCTTGAAGAGCTGCGACAGAGACTCTTTGTATCTGTTCTAGCGGTTGGGGCTGCCATTTTAGGATGTTTTGCATTTTCTAAAGAACTGATCATAGTTCTTGAAGATCCTGTTAAAACACAGGGTGTGAGATTTCTTCAGCTAGCTCCAGGGGAGTTTTTCTTCACTACTTTAAAGGTATAATTGTTTAATAACACATCTATCTGTCTTTTCATCTTCAATCTGCTGTGTCATGCTTTATTAGAACTGTATGAAGCAGTCTTTGTCCTTTAGTGTGCCTTTTATCTGGTTCTGTTGTTAAGTTTATGGCTTAAGAATTAAATTGCAACTGTAATTTAACTTGTAATACAAGTAAAAGAAAACCAGTAGCCTGAATAAACATAAAAGGGAAGGAACAGGAGAAAATTTTCTGTGGTAAGAACAAGGGATCCAACTCCCTTCGTTTGTCTATATACAACCTGTTAATGATCTTAAGATAACTTCCAGTCATTTCTGTCATGAAGAATTGCAAATGAAATGTCTGTTATGACCTAGCTTCCAGGATTTAAAAATGTTGTTTGGCCGCCAAAAAACAAGATTTAGAAATGCTGATTATCATTTATTACTGTCCATGAGTCTCGGTAGTCTGCATCCTTGTTCTCAAACTCCATCAAATGGTGATCCTGTGGAATCATTTTTTCTTTGGGTACTGCAGGTGTCTGGATACTGCGGCCTCCTCTTGGGAAGTCCAGTCATTCTCTATGAAATCATAGCCTTTGTGCTTCCAGGTCTAACAAGAGCTGAGAGAAGGTTTCTGGGGCCAATTGTTTTGGGCTCATCAGTTCTTTTCTATGCCGGAATAATCTTCTCCTACCTAGTTCTGACACCTGCTGCATTAAATTTCTTTGTTACTTATGCTGAAGGGGCTGTTGAATCATTGTGGTCCATTGATCAATACTTTGAGTTTGTGCTAGTGCTGATGTTCAGTACCGGCTTGTCTTTCCAGGTAAATATTCTTTTACTGGTGTCTTTCTTCCTGTGATTGATAATAGGATTGTACCGTTTCTCTGAGCCTCAACGTACCAGGAGGCCATGACCTTATGGCATCTGGCCCCCTCAAGTGTCAACACAAATACAGAAGGATAAAATTGTATATAACAAATACAGAAAATATGGAAACACTCACCCCATCAGCCTCTGGTCATTTGGATGCATTTCCCTCAACTTTAAAACCATACTGGTTACATCCATATTGGGGAATTTCGTTCCATGTGACCCTTATTTGCCTTGAAACAATGGGGGCATGCCATTTAGCAAGGGAAGATGTGTAAAATGGCATCACCATGGGTCCATAACAGTAACGGAATTAGGTTTCACATGCCCAAGTGTACAAGTCCAGCGGACTAATTTTCAATTTTTGGTGCTGAAGGGGTTCTTCATAAGCATGCCATCTTATTTCTTTTATGATTAGTGTATAGTACTTAGTGGAATCTGAGATATTCCAGGTAGACCCTCTCTACAAAACTAAAGATACTTTGCATTTATGTGAGAACAATTTCATGCAATACTGTTACAGGTCGTTATTCATATCTGATCTATGTAAACATGTTTTTAAATGCCTGGTTTGGCTTATCCATCTCTGACCTACCAAATCTAACAAAGGTTTCTTCTGATACAATCCACTATCAAGATGCTCACATATCCTTTGATAACTGGTTTAAACTATAAATTCTAATATGGAAGCACATATTGAAGGTACCCGTTATACAATTCCTATTGGGACAAGTTGGGCTTGTGACTGGAGATCAAATGCTCTCAATTTGGAGGTATGTTGTGGTTGGTGCAGTGGCTGCTGCTGCTGTGCTTACTCCTTCCACTGATCCACTCACTCAAATTCTTCTAGCCGCTCCACTATTAGGTCTCTACATTGGTGGGGCATGGATGGTCAAGCTCACTGGAAAGTGACTTTAGCTTTCCACATCTTAATATGAGCCCTAATTCTTGTGGACTGAATGTATATTCTTCACTATTTAATCTGCTTCTTGTTAATTAGTGCCAGAGATGTAGGGAAACATTACCTATGCTTGTATACTAAATTTTGAAATATAATTTTATACCTTATTTTCTCCGAGTGTCGTCAAAAGCTTACTCCATTGGGACATCTCAATTTCTAAAAGCTCATAATATCAAGAGATGATGTGTGTGTGTGTTATGGCATCTCACGATCTGTAAAAGCTCATTATAGTATAGAGATATGTGTATGTGTGAATAGTTGGTCAGATCGGGCTAACGGTTAATTGATATGATTTTAATCTTGGAAATGAGTTTTTTTCATTAAAAAATGAGATATCTAATTATTTTTGGCATTGTTATTTAATCAGTTCCCATTATGTTTAAACTTTTATACATGACAATATTTTTTATCTAACTTCTTGCGAGGGTTTAGTTTAATTCCTTAATTTTATAAAATAACGGATGTTACAATTTTAAATGTTGATATTTTAAGTTAAATTTAAAAGAAAAACAAAAGTGATTGGATTAAAAGGTGATCACTCCATTGCAAAACCATTGGCACTTTTTTGTCTTTTAAAGACTCGAAAAACACAACCTATTAAAAGATCATTAAACAAAATACGATCTAATCAATTTAGAGAGAATCTCAAATAAATACTATATGAAATGTCAAAACCTCTAAAGGTTTATTAATATTTGCAAAAGACATAAAAGTGACAGAGATCAAATTGAAATTTTAAAATATTGATGAATTTACCATTATGCATTGTCTTCCTCTTTCTATCTCCTTACTCTCTTCCTCTTCCTCTCTCAATGTCCCCCTTGTCTCTCTCTCTCTCTCTCTATGTGTGTGTGTGAAGCTAAGGCAATGATGATGATAGAGCGAAGGTAGAAGTAGAACAAAGTGAAAATGGTGGAAGAAACCAATTTCTATTGAGCTTTTTTAGTTTTCAGATAAGTTTTGCAGTTTTCGACGAGTTCATGAGTTTTATAGTATTTAATAAAATTCATAGTGGGATTCACAATATCAATAATGGGTTTGACAAGATTTGTAATGGTTTTTACAATTGCAATAATCTTAACTTGTACATTTTCATTAGCAAACGCTTTTATCAAAACCATTACTAAACTTGTCAATCTCATTACAAATTTTGCAAAGCCCGTTCTACTGTTTCCCTTCTTCTTCCTCAGCCTCCGGCGAGTTCATGAGTTTTTTTGGCAAACTTATGAATTTTTTGGCATTTGTGGCCTTTAACAAAATTCACAATGATATTCACAAGATTAATAATAGGATTGGCAAGATTCATGATGGGATTCACAAAATTAATAATGGTCTTCATAAGCTTGCCGGAAAACTCATGCAAATTAGGATTATTACTCTTGTAAAAACCATTACAAATTTTGTCAACCCCATTTTTGATCTTGTGAATCTCATTACGAATTTTGTTAAAGGCCACAAATGCTGGAAATTTATAAGCTTGCCCAAAAAACTTATAAACACGTTGGAGGCTGAGGAAGAAGAAGATGAACACTAGAACGAGTTTCTCAAAATTCATAATGAGATTAATAAGCTTAGTGATGGTTTTGACAAAAGCATTTACTGATAAAAATATTCAAGTCAGGATTATTACTCTTTCGAAAGTCATTACGAATCTTGTTACACATTATTTGATTTTGTGAATCTCATTACGATTTTGTCAACTGCCACAAATACTGGAAAATTCATAAGCTTGCCAGAAAACTCATGAACTCGCTAGAAACTACAAAACTTCATCAGAAACTGAAAAAGCTTGGTAGAAACTAGTTTCTTTCACTTTTTTCACTTTGCTCTATCTCCACCTTTGCTCCACCATCATCACCACCTTCGCTTCATGGGGTGAGAGAGAGAGAGAGAGAGGGGACGTCATAGAGAAAGAGGAAGAGAGGATGATGAGAGAGAAAAATATGTGAGAGACATTTTAATAAAATTATTTAAATTTCAAAATCTCCTCCCAACCACCTCTATCACCTCTATGTTCTCTTAATTTTTTAACAAACATTTTAGAGTTTTGTAATTTCATATAGTATTTCAATGATATTTTCCCATCAATTTATCAACTGTAAATTTTCAAACAATTGACCTGATAACTACATCCCGTTATCAAATCAATATCAGATTCAGTTTCCCGAGAGAGATCCTTGAACAGAATGGCATTCTATATATGCAGAACTCACATGTTGAATTGTGGAACCTAAATCTTTGCCATTATATGCCAACTCAAAATCAAAAGTATCTAAGTCAAAAAAACTGCTAACTATGCCAAGTCATGTGGAACCTAAATTTTTGCCTTTAGATGCCGACTCAATCAAAAGTATCTAAGTCAAAAAACTGCTAACTATGCCAAGTCAAAATCAAAAGCATAATATCGACACGTCACTGCAAAACATACAGGAAGGTCTTCTTAATTGTTTAATGTGATGTTTTCCACTTTGGCTTCTAGATCAGCAGTATCAGAACTATTTAATTCAGAAGCAAGCTGTTTCATTGAACTCCTTAAAATATTGCATGCCTCAAGGAATGTGTCTGATGCTCCTCTGATTCCTCCTAATATTCCTTGAATATCATCAATAACTGTCTGGATTTTCACTATAGCTGTTTTTATGGTGGGGACCTCTTGAGGGGGATAGAGGCAAGCTCCAATTTCATCAATCTGTAAGCTAAGTTCCTGACACAACTTCAACAGCTTCTCCAGTGAATCTACGAAATGGCCATTGTCACCCGGCTTTTCCAGCTTAAGCAGGCCTGAGATGCGGCGGATGAGCTCCTTTACAACTGAAATTATATCCGATACAACTACGATTGCTGCTTGGGCGACTTTCATCTCTTCAGGTGAGAGGTCATTCCCCAGTTCACCATCACTGTCGGAAACTTCATCGGTTGATTCTGGCCTCAGTTCTTTCAGCTCACGAAGAACATCCTTCATCGAAACAGCAACCTGCACCATCGCTCGCCCAATTGCTGTAATATTTGTTGGTGGAGTCTTTTTTAAAGCAGAACATGCTTCCCATACCACACCAACTAATTGAGAGATCGATAGGTGCTGATCTTTCCCTTGAGATCCTGTCAGTGTTCAATTACAGAGATAAGGTAGCTATTGATCAAAAAGAAGCTGCATGATATGTTAGTCAAAGCAGCCTAGAGATAGAGAAGAGGAAGAAGGGGCATTGTAATCCAACAGTAAATGCGTGTGGATTTGACGCCCTGCAATCAAAATGATGAATAGGGAAGCGTATGGAGCCAGGCACGGAGACACAGCAGAACAGAGGAAAAATAGCTGAAGCTGAACATTAAGTTATTGGAAGACACCCAGACATGTGATAATATTGCAAAAGCATGGTGAGCAAATCTTAAACCCAACAAGTTGTGCTTATAATTTAAACAATACATCTATGAAACCTTTACAAAGTCTTAAGATCAATTTGACATTTTGTAATCCCTTTTTGTTTGTAAGAAACAAGTAATCATTTGTCAGGTTCCATGCCAAACATTAGAACATTTTATTAGGACAACATTGTTATCACAGAGACCAGAAGTGTGAAACACACAAATGACCCGCCAACTAATAGCATGTAACTCTAATCAAGCAAGTGAACCACAACCTCACTTGTGTAATAGGAGACTATTGATTAGCACTTAGCAACACAAAGGGAGCTTCAACTATGGTGCTAATGGCTAGCAACGGAGTAATTCTTTGAGGAGAGGTCTTACAAGTGCACTGAGGCAAAACAAAATAGACATTAAACACCAGATTGTCAATCCATTAGAGAATGTTAAGGACATATTTGAAGTGAAGAGAAAGTAGTTGTTTGATGATGGACGGACACTAGGCTGATGAAGTGTGGCTTAGCATGAAAAATACAGCAAATGTGCAGGGTCTGCAACTAAGGTAATCACGGAAAATAGCTGCTCATGTTGACCCCTGACAAGAATAAGGGAGATCTCAAGCTATACCTCTAAACAGCTTTAAGCCAGAAAAGCATGTATACTCCCCAATAATCGTCCTCTTGTCTGGGGTTCTACAAATCCTCAAATGGTATCCTTTCAACAAATCTGTTTAGACAATTGTTCCCCAAAGTTTTCCACTTACAATTAGATTACCCAACAAAAACATGGCATGTTTCTAAAATCATTTTAAAACACAATCTTTCAGGCAAATTTTTTTTTTAAAAAAAAACAATCATGTGAATCAACTGCAAAACAAACCACTTGCTGTGTTTTTATTGGACAAATTTTTAGCAAACACAAAAATTTGACCAAGTTTCCCATTTAATGGAGTTGTCAACCACAAATATGATGTAATTCTGGTATTACAAGAGTAACATCCGTACGTGATTATTCTGTCGAAGGTACTTGAAATTTTGGATGATTGTTGTTATTTTTTTCATTGGAAGGGGTTTAAAAAAAGGAATTAAATATTAAACAACAACAACAGATTTGAGTATGACTTCTAGGTTAGAGTATTACTAGTACACAGTATGCTTCTGATGTGGAATATCTGTCACAAGCTACAGAAGCACTGCTGAAGTTACAGGGTAACAGGTTATTAATTAATTATACTCCCTCTGGTCCTTATTATAAGATACCAACTACCAACATTTTTTTGTACTAATTATAAGGAACCAACTTACTTTAACTAACTCATTTATTACTATTTTCCCATTATACCCTCATTTTCAACTAACTCATTTAAATTTACATCATTAAAATAGAGGTGAAGTTGGAAACATTTGTTAATTTTGGACCTAATTAATGAGTTAACTTCCATTTCTTGGTTTGTGAGAAAAAGTAGTTGGTACCTTATAATAAGAACCAGAGGGAGTAACTAAGTAACCAGACAAAATGAATACTACTCCGGACCAGAGTTTAAAGATCAAGGTTGAGAACTTGAGATAGATCAGAACTAAAGAAAGTTGAATAAATTATCTATTGGCCAGTATATCGTTAAGAAATGCTCTAGAGAGAGAGGGAGTTCGGGGGACTACCATATAAAGACACAAATTCCTTCATCAGCTTAAAACTGGAATCAACAACTTGCTTCACAGAAGCATGAACACAGGAAGACAGTGTAGGCCCCGCACCCACTGTACTTCCATGGGAAAGCAAGAGGAAACCTTGTAACGTGTTGAAGTATGATGCCATAGTTTCCTCTAGTGCTTTTACCTCTGGTTTTTGTCCAGTCCAAAGCATTCCAGCTACAAAGCAGATAGAAAACTTTTAATTACATAAACTCAAACCTGCACATATCTATAAACTATAAAGCAAATGAAAAATTCGGGCTAAGGGTATTAGTACTACGCAACACACTTGTTAATGCAAGATGCAACAAACCCTGAAGCTATGCCCCAAATTTCCTCTTCTTGCAATTACATTGAAATTGGAGTTATCTTTATGCCTTATTAACAGATATTTTATTTGTATGATCATCCTCAGACTAAGAAAAACGTTTCAGTCGGCCAATTTTTTTTTAAAGCTCTTTGAAAAATAAAAATCGTGAAACTAGGAACCCCTGGCTATCCTGAAACAAGGGACAATTTTATTGAAAGTCATACATCACGTTTACCAACACCCTTTGGTCAATCCAGTGATAAAATCTTGACACAAAATGAAAGCGGAATGAGAGAAGGGGGGAAAACACTACTGAATATGCGCAGAGTGACAAAAAAAGAAACTTGATAGTGCCCAGTCTAAAATTACAAAAAAAAAAAAAAATCCCAAGACATGAGAGAGCAAAAGATTCGTCAAGCAAAAACAGAAGAGATTTTATAACCTATGGTAGCCTGTTTTGAGACTTGGTCGCCCATCTTTATTATTTCCTCCCAACTCACTTTGTCCAAAGAAGAAGGATTTTGATCCAAAACCTACAAGAGCACGCAAAGCTCAAGTCCTAAGACACTTCATGGTAGTTCAGAGACAAGCACAAATAGATAGAATAGAATTGAATAGAATAACTAGAATTCGTAGTACCTGAAGAGTCTCATGGATAGTGCAGAGGTGGGAACCGAGAATTTCATTCAGGCGCTTCTTCTCTGCTTTTTGCGACATGTTCTTTAGCCAGGTACAATTCCGGCTACACAGTCCTCCTCATCCTCCCCTAAACGGATGCACTGAATAATAATAATATCGATGAGATTATTGAAGGTGTTCAAGGGCTCCCCAGGCAAAGAAAAATAGGCGCATAAACCCACAATGGCAATTGGAAGGTGGAACAACACAATATTCGGGGGAAAAAATAACATTTAACTATCACTTCAAAACCCAACATTTAAAAAAATCATTAAAACTTACAAATGAAAAAAAAAAAAAAAGATAGGTGAGAATCTCTATTTTTTATGTTTTTTTTAAAAGACCAAAATTTCCTTTAATATTTTTTCAATACCTCATAATTTTATCAAAATCATTACGATTTTTGTCAAACACATTTATTTTTATGGGTTGTGAGCAATTAAGTAAAAAATTGAAATAGTAATAATTTTGATAAGATTATTAAATATTTAAAAGTGTGTGAAAGTAACATTTTAGTCTTTAAACTAAAATATGAAAAAACTCATATTTCATCTGTAATACCCGAAAATTTTTTATCTTAAAATAAATAATATACCTTAAATATTCTATGTGCATAAATAATACCGGTTGAAAATAGGTGAATTTATGGTCTCAAAACTAGTGTCATAATTACCTTATTTCCAAAGGTGATTTCTCATGTAATTAGGAGAAATAAAAAGCTAAAAATTCCTAAGTGAATTTGTGGATTATAAAAAACCCTGAGAATATTATAATAAATCCTGAGAGACAACTAAATATTTATTAAGAATTAGAGAGTATGTTGTCTCTAATTTAGATAATTTATGGGATTATTTTCCTTGAGAAATAATAAGACAAAATTAAATATCATTTTGAGGAACATAAATTGCCCCATGATTTTTAATATTTTGCATGATGCATAAATTATCAATATCAGTAAAATAGTTGTGAGATAATAATTAATCTCAATTAAGAAAATTGTCAACAATTGGTAAGTGATTAATTAAATAATTAATGGCTAATTGTTTAGACATAGATAAAGGAGATAACCAAAGTTAGTTATATGAAACCTCTAATTTAATATTAATAACCAATGGAGGGTCAAAATTAGCATAAAGAATATTGCTAATTAATTAATAAAGATTAATAAAAATATTTTGAGATTTAGTACACAAAAGATCCCTAAATCCTAAAAGAATTGTTAAGTTCATGATTAAGGCATTAATTAGGTTTGAAAAATCAAATTAGATAAATTAATAATTATTAAGGGTTAAGATGTAATCTTGAAAAGCAAAGATCAAAGGTTAGGATTATTCAAGTAATTTTAAAAAGCCTAAATCCATGTAATTACTTATGGGCCAATAGGGAAATTTTGTGGAAAATAAATATAAGATAAATAGAATATTATAATTAAGTAAAATAGGAAAAAATAATATATATGTATATGTTTGTGCTGGCCAAAATTTTGGTCAAAGAAGAGATAAGCATTAGGCAATTAAAAATCTAGATATTGAGTTTTCAACCACATGTGCAATTGAAGTCATAAAGGCATGGAAGAGGATAGAGAGAAAAGGGGTGTAGGTGGCATTTTTTGTAGGAGGTGTAAGGTCAAGATTTGAGCTTCCTAGTTAAGTTAAATCCAAGGGTTAGAATTGGATTAGAGTTGCAAGGAAATTAATGCATGGTTGGCTATAAATAGAAGACTTCATGCTTCATTTTTCTTCACTCCAAATCACACTTCAAGAAAGGTGATTTCTAAGTAAGAGAGGGAGGAGGAATCTTGAAGCAAGAAGGAGAGTCTTCAAGAGGTAAGTTCTAGCATTTAAATTTCTAGTCTTTAGTTTTTATAAGTTCTTAGTATAAATGTTAGTTTAATCTAGAAAATTAGAGAATAAATTTCTATACTTGTTTTTAGGCCTCATTGCATTGAAAAATGCCTGAAGAGGTAAAAACATGATAGGAAATAATGTTTGGAAGTCCTTAGATTAAATTTGTAAGAGTTGCAGAATTTTCGGTTCTTAAGTCCTTGTCAGGCAGCGAAAAAAATGCTATGATTTTATGAAGCAAATGAAGTTATAAAATCATGAAATTTTCCAGAAATAAAGTAGACATGTAGGGCTTTCCAAATATATAAAATATGCAACATTTTGATCTCTGGTTAAGGAGATATGAATTTTTGAAGTTAAGCCATTTTTACTGGAATAACATCTGGGCAATGTTGAGAGAATTCAAAACTGGGAATGATATGGTTGGAACGAGTTAAAGCCTTTATTTTTCCTTAAAAATAGACTTATTAAGGGAAATTTTGGCTTTGCTTTCACCTCAAAATGATTTTTCTAGAATTAGTTATGATTTTTCAAAGTTAGACGAAAATCTGCCCAAAATGTTGAAATAAGTGTTTTCCGAAAATTTAAGGAATAAATTGGAAAATAAGTCCACCAGGGTAAAATGGTCTTATATAGCCAAAATATCTCATGAAATAATATTTGTGAATTAATAGAGATAATATTACCCTTATAGGATATCTGTGATCGCTTTCTGTTGAAACGTACCGAAAGTCATCAACGAAGGTACGTTCGCGTACTGTAACACTAACTCTGATGCTTATTGTATGCTTATATGTGATAGACAACTATACAAGTGAATTGTATAGATAACTTTACATGTGATGTGTATTGTTAACATGGATAACTATACATGTGAATTGTATAGATAACTGTACATGCGATGTGTATTGTTAGCATAGATAACCTTACATGTGATATGTCGGTGGATATATTAATCTTGCATCTGCTATATACTTATGTGTTGATTAATGTTGTGATGTCATACATATATTGTTTACATAAGTATGAGGTTAACCGTTACCTGAGGTTCGATGCATGGACCTCAGCTCTTAATATAGCTTCAGGATCAGGAGGACTAAGCACCAAAGATAAGGGCAAGCAGCATGCTTAGAGTCCCAGCCGAAGAATTTCTTTTTGGACTTATATTACCATATTAGTAAATATTCAGACTTTTGTACTGCTGTATAAACAACTAAGTACCTCAACATGATGTTTATCAGATACTCGCTTTTTTTAAAATTGCTCCGATGCTCTACTCTAATGAAAGTACCTTATTCCGCTTTTGAAAAATGGGATGTTACAAATCTCATCTTTTCTATATCCTTTACAAGTTTTAATAACGATACGAGAAATAAATAAATTGTAGTTGTAATGTAATAATTTATTTATTATTTTGGGAAAAAGATGACAACAAAAAATCAATTGAATCTGATCCAATATGAGAGAGTACTGAATCAGCATATTGAATGTGTTAGTCTTGTATATTTTGGGATACTCTTATTCTGTTCCAAAATATTAATACAACCAATTCAATAGTATTTTTTGGATCATTTTCTCTATTATTTTTGTAAAAAAAGAATTTATTAATCTCTTAACATACCAGGGCCCTACCTCTCCACTGATTTTTCTTTTGCTAACTTAATCCGCTGTTAATATTTTTATGCACATGGATAGTTGCAGAAATTTCTGTGTAAACATAATTTGTCATGTCATTTGCAGTTCATTGTTGATACGCTTAAGTGGGTATTTTTATCAAAATACTGTAAACAGTAAACAAAAAATCACTGAAATTCCATATGATGGGAAGTATTTTTAAAGAACAAAGCTGTGAGACGGGGAACTTGTCGGTCAAATTTCTTTGAAAATCTAAACTCATTTCCAAAAGGTGTGTTTGCTGTGAAAAATCAGAAATGACCATGATGTGAAATACTTTTAAAGATTATATTAGTTAGTATGTGGAAAACGATGTAAAAGACTACTCCATCGGGTCCTTATTATAAGGTACCAACTACTTTTTCTCACAAATTAAGGAATGGAAGTTAACTCATTAATTAGGTCCAAAATTAATAAATCTTTCCAACTTTACCCGTAATTTAATGATATAGGTTTAATGAGCTAGTTAAAAATGAGGGCATAATGGAAAAAAGTAATAAATGAGGTAGTTAAAGAAGTTGGTGCCTTATAATAAGGACCAAAAAATATTAGTGGTTGGTGCCTTATAATAAGGACTAGAAGAAGTATATAATTTTGAAAACTTTTTATAGGCAATTTGGTCAAAATTTTCGCTCTCCTCTCTTTCCCTCAAACTAAACATATTCTGAGAAAATGATCTTTGATGTAACATTTGGTGGTAATTTCTATCACTCTTTTCGTAATGTTTTGATAAATATACCCCTCAAATGAGATCCTACCTCAACCTCCTATTATAATTTTCTCCAGGTGAATTTTGGAAGAAACCAAACTCATCAAAAAAAAATGGCCCCCAATTAGGTAATATGAGATACGATTTTACTTAGATAAAATACCATTTAAAATTTCTAAATCCTAAAAAGTCTTTTAACATTTTGAAAGGACAAAAAGGTGAAGGGGATCAAATTGAGATTTTAAAATGTTGGTGAATACAATTCACCGTTTGCCCTCATTTTTAAATAATAAAAAAAGAAAAATGAGCCTCGTTGGGGCATCACCGCAGCTAGCCACTGGAGCTCTGGCACTGGCCGGCCTACAACTGCCACCAGCCTGAGATCTGACAATGGGATTTTTTCTTGGTAGGGTTTAATTTTTGTTTCTTAAAAAAATTTAAATGAAGGGTTGGGGGGGGGGATTTGAACCCACCACACCCTCATATTAGAGGAGCTATCCTTTGATATATATATTTTTTTGTTAACATTTTTTTCATCAGGAAACGCTCTTGTGAATGCCATTACAAGTGTTACGAATACCATTGATGAACTTATTAATCCCATTATGACTTTTGTTCATAGTTCTCAAATATTTGTGAACCCTGACTGACATGTTTTCACCTAAAGAACGCCTTTGTTAAAATCATTACAAGTGTTTTGATTTGTAATGGGATTTACAAGAGCAATAATGAGTTTGACAAAGGCATTTGTCAAGTGAAAACATATCAATCTAGATTCACTAACATCTGAACGTTATGAAAAAAAAGGCGTTATGGGATTAACAAGTTCATCAATAGTATTCACAATCAAATTTCACCTATTGAAGATGAGCTTCGTGAGGTGATAAAGAACTCGTCATCGGTCATTCACCCAAGGAAAAGGGAGTTTACTTCCGCTGTTGCGTCGGTATTTCACCCAAGGAGAAGGGAGGAGTTTACTTCCGCTGTTGTCGGAAATCTCACATTCATCATCAGGATCCGCTCATGACCATCACCAGAGGTCACAGAGCACCACCATCGGAAGGCACTGGTAGTTCTCCTATCCTCATCACCACCACCCTTCATCTCACCATCGTCGTCATCCGTTCATCACCAACATCACCATCGTCCTCTCCATTCTCATCACCACTGATAGAAATTAGGGTTAGAAGGGAGACTATGATTTTTGGATGGAAAAGGGAAAGAAGGAAATCAAAGAGGGAAGGAGAAGAAAATAATGAGAAATACAGGGGAGGGCATTTAAGTCTTTTCCTCCAAACTTTGATATCCAGATTCCTATCATAGTACTTGTTTGTCCTTTTATTAATTTAATAGACATTTTGAGATTTTATAAGTTCCACTGCTCCTTATGTATCTTTTTCCCTAGTTTAATTTGATTTTAACTAAAATGTAATTTGGTCTTCCAATGTCCACGTCAAGTTTCATTGTACGCTTAAAATTAATTTTTTTGAACTCTTAATGCGGTAGCCTCATTAATTTTATTTAACTAAAAATGCTGATCCAACAATTAAAGACTAAGAAAGCATACTTAAATTTTAAAATATAAAAAAGATGATGTTAAAGAATTAAATTATTTAAACATAATTTTGCCAGCGTTTAATTACAAAACCACCTTATTATTTGCTAAGTTAGCATTTTTCGTGAATAAAAAAGTAAATGTGTTAATATTAAGGAACTAAAAATGTATTTTATAAATTTATTGGCACTACTTCAACTTGAGCTCAAAGGATAAATGTATACTTTAGCTTCTTTTTTTTTTAATTGAAAATAGATGACAACTAGCAAGCGTCATAAATAGTGGTAATTAAGTATGAGCATAAGGTTAATTAATTAGAGCATTTGACTCATTGGCATATAAAAATCGTAAGAAACAAATACAAGTGACGTAGGCGCACATGAGACTAGAGCATACGACTCAATCTAGCTAGTTGTACTTGTCCTATATGCATACCATTGCTTTAATATATAATATTATAACAAGAAAATATCAATAATTGAGGTCATCATATATAGCACAGTGATATAGTGTATATATATAATAATACTGTCCAAAGCAAACAAGCAAATTCAGACAAAACATAAATCTAGTGGTGGAGAGGTTGCCTGGTGCTGTGTTTGACGATGGAAACAGTAGGAGGAGATGGATCAAATCTGGAGACTCAACTTTTGTGTTCTCCGAATGAAGAAACAAGAGGACGAGGACGAGGTTGTGGGTGTTGGTGGTTTAGATGCAAGAGAGAGGAAGTGGTGGAAGAAGGAAAGAGACAGATAAGGCTGGCAGGGCCATTGATAGGAGTGAGTCTGCTTCAATACAGCTTGCAGGTTATAGCCATCATGTTTGTTGGCCATCTTGGAAATCTTCCTCTTTCTGGTGCTTCCTTGGCCTCCTCCTTCGCCAACGTCACTGCTTTCAGTGTCTTGGTATGTCCCTCTTTTCTTGATTTTCTATTCCTTCCCATCCTCACTATAAGAGAGCTCCATAACTAATTGCAAGAATCAATATATTCAATGAAAAGTCTCACGGATATATACAATGACAAGATCTCATACATGAAATCACAATAGATCATGACATATTGGCAATTCAGGGGACTTTGTAGTTATTAAATTGCTTATGGCGACGGTATATTTAAGTGTTCTGAGTCTTGTAATAGTATTTTATCATGCCGGTGATTTTTGTTGCTGCAAACTGTGTAGTGCGCATTTTTTTTGCTAAAAATTTTGGAGCTAATTTGTTTAGTACGTGTTTTCGTTGCTTTTTAGGAGGAGTCTTGTAACAGCATTTTGTGAGGCCAATAAAATTAGTTAAATTAGTTATTCCTTTTAAAATGTGGGTTGATTTTTCTAAAATACCTTCTTAAACACTATTATTTCCATTAAAATTACCACTAATAGAATTTGCCTTACTATATGCATTCGATAGGGATAGTTTAGGGAAAAAAGTTATAAATTTAGGAAGTAAAATGAAGTAAAGCTTTATACTTAAGATTGAAATAAAGTCTCTAACAACTAGCTCATGTATTTAAGATTGGAGACAATATTGCATAAATATGATCCGTTGCAACTCAAAATTCGGGTGGGAATTTCAAGTTTCTTTTAAGTTAATTGATCTTATCATTGTTTTATGCTTCTTATGCATTTTTGTCAACACATGCAAATTTAAATGTTTAAAGCATAGTGTCAACACTCAATACATCTATATAACTCATAAGAAGTCACACTATAATTTACAAGTCATAAATGACAATAGTTCATTGTACACACTCTGGTATATAATCTACGAGTATATGTGATTAACGGATATGATTATTGGACTTAGTAAGAGATGTGTGTATGTGAAATAATACTCCCGCTGCTTTTAAATATAAGACAGAGTTGATTTTTTTTTTGAAGAGATTAAAGAAATTATTTAATTACATCATATGTTGCGTATCTTTATTTTATATATTATTGTATTGGTCAAATTAATTAGTTTAGACAAGAAAAATATAAGTATAAAAACTCTAAAGTAATTTAATTATCTTCCTTAATCTCCCTTAAAAAATCAATTTTATCTTATATTTAGGATCAGGAGTATATAAACTTCCTATGTTAATAAGCTTTTATTTCAAATGTGTGGCAGTTAGGGATGGGAAGTGCATTAGAGACACTATGTGGCCAAGCCTATGGAGCCAAACAATACCACATGCTAGGAATCCACACACAAAGAGCAATGCTTGTCCTACTTTGCCTGTCCATTCCCATATCTCTAATCTTGTTCAACACCAGCATCATCCTCACCACCCTCGGCCAACACCGGGACATATCGGCCGAGGCCGGGATATTTAACCGGTGGATGATCCCAGGCGTGTTTGCGTACGGTGTCCTCCAGTGCCTCAACAGGTTCCTACAGACTCAGAACAATGTGTTCCCAATTCTTGTGAGTTCTGGAGTCACAACAATTGTGCATGTTGGGTTTTGTTGGGTTTTTGTGTTTGGATTTGGACTAGGAAGCAAAGGAACAGCTTTGGCAATATCGGTTTCATATTGGCTTAATGTGATTGTTTTGGTGGGATACATCAATGTGTCTCCAAGTTGTGCAAAGACTTGGCATGGCTTATCCAAACAGGCCTTCTTCAATCTTCTCAGTTTCATCAAGCTTGCAGTTCCTTCAGCTATTATGATATGGTTGGTAATTAACTACTGCCAGTATATATAGATTAATTATTAATATTAACCATATTATTAAACTTGATTCAATTTATATATTTGATACGTATTTTAAATGTTTGAGACAGCTTTGAGTATTGGTCATTCGAGATGGTTGTTCTGCTATCAGGTCTTCTGCCAAATCCACAACTAGAGACATCTGTATTGTCAATTAGGTAATTAATTGGTTATTAAACTTACTTATACTTGTCATTTAACCCTTCTATCTTGCCAATATTCGCTTATAACTGAAAAAACTACTTTTATAAGCAAAATAAGACTAAACATATTTTTTGGGTTAATTAGCATGTGAAACTATAAAGCATTTTTTTCAGTATTACTCAATACTCTAAACTAACTTTAGGTGTATGTAACACTCTTAAATATTTTTTCAACAGCATTCAATATCTTAAGTTTAGGGTGCTTTTTAGTATTTAGAAAAATACTTTTAGAGCAAAATCATACCAAAAGTGACTTTACAATTATGGGTGCTACTGGAAAAATATTTTAAGGTGTTAGATGCGTCTAAAATTAATTTAGAATACTGAGTGATATAGAAATAATACTTTAAAGTACTAGATACAATTTAACCCTATTTTTTTAGACCTTACAATGTACCTATTGTAGACATGTATATGCCCTCATAGTATACTACTTCTAATCCTTAGTATAAGACCCAATTAACTAATTTGGCAAGATTAAATAAACTAAATAAATTAGTTCCAATATTTATTTTTATCATTGTATTTTTTTAACCTAATTTATCATTCTTCTTCAAAATAATGTGCCTGACTTATGTATAAATCGATATATAATCTAATCATATACATAAATATTTAAGAGAAATCATGTAACATGTTGATAATTAAGTAATTTATTTAACTTTATTAATCTTTCCATATTAGTCAATTATATCTCACATTACCAGTGAAAAGTAGTAGTAAATTCATGAAGAATTAGATGAAGTAATTAAGATTGTGTGTGTTCAATGTGCAGCCTCAATACTTGCTGGATGGTATACATGATCTCCGTTGGACTTGGTGGAGCAATAAGGTCAGTGACATGCGAATACATATATACCACTCAGTACCCTTGTGTAAGTCACTTGTAATCCAGCCAATAGTTAACAGGGATAAAATTGACAAAACCTCATTTAATACTCTACAAATGACTTATATATTGAACAAAAGTTTATACGTTATGGGTACTGAGTTAATAAATGGTTACTTGTACGTTGTAACTAATATGAACAAATACGAATGAATGAGCAGCACGAGGGTGGCAAATGAACTGGGCAGTGGGAACTCAAACGGCGCCGTATTGGCAGTGAGAGTGATGATGACGATGGTGATATGTGAGGGAAGCACAGTGGCAATTTTGACAATTTTGGTAAGAAATGTATGGGGAAAGCTTTACAGCAACGACCCTCAAGTGATCCATTATGTTGCCTCCATGATGCCCCTCCTTGCTCTCTCTGACTTCCTTGATGGTTTCCAATGTGTCCTTTCAGGTTCCTCTTTCTTCCTCAAGTCAATTTCTTATTCATAATTTAGTGTGTCTTTAAATTACTTGTTAGAAAATAGCTTTTACGATTTACAAAATAAACGAATGAGAGAAAAGTTTTATTTTGGGTTACGGAAAAAAACTTATGAAACCACAGTTTCAATGTTACCTAAACACTCATATAGTGTTTAGGTAGACAAAAGACCTTCGTTAAGTAATACATGACCAAGTAAAATTAAGTACTCTTTCAAGACAAAAATTAATAAAATATATAAAAATCAGGTAGATTTCCTTTTATAGAAGGATTCTTTGAAATATCTCATTCTCATATTCCATCACTTGGGCAACGTCTCCTTTGTGATTCCATAGGCTAGCATCTCAATCTATGTTAGGTGATTGGTACAACCCCTCAAGAAAGCTCAAGAAAATAGAATTGTGAACCTGTCTAATGGCTATAGCTTTTAGCCTAATGATTATGATTGTGCTTGTTAATGAAACTTACCTATATTCCTTGTCAAATTAGGCTAATAAATCCAAATTTTACATATAAGATTAGTAGTTTCATGTATATATCTATTCATCACATCAAGTTTTTTTTTTTAATCAATATAAACAGGAGCTGCGAGAGGGTGTGGGTGGCAAAATCTGTGTGCATTTATAAACCTTGGTGCTTACTATGTTGTGGGAATTCCTTGTGCCATTCTATTTGCCTTTTTCCTTCATATTGGAGGCATGGTATGGATCTCTACCTTCTTTTTATTTATACATTTGAATTTTTAATATTACTCTATAATCCTTAATTATAGCCTTTTTAAAGACACTAAACTAACATTTTATTTGCAGGGGCTATGGATGGGAATTATTTGTGGACTCACTGTTCAAGGCATAGCACTTGTTACAGTCAACGCTTGGACTGATTGGACTCAAGAGGTAGCCACTGAACACCAACGCTTTTTTTCTTCTCTTTCTTTTTTTAATTTAAATTTAACTTGACACAAATATAAGTTACGGAGAATCACGTTCAGGTTTCAATTAAGAAAAATAATATCGGAAAATTCTCATGAAGTTGTTTATAATAAATAAAACAGCAACCATTAACAAGTTGTCAAACTTTTTTTATATAATTCACCTTGGTTAGAACCGTGATTTTGAAATCGAATTTTGTACCATTCCAAAAATGTCAAATTTACACAAGTATTCAAATTTTGTTGAGTTACTAGTGATTTAAATTCTGAACACTAATCATGCTCAACCATACCCTTACCACTTGAATTTTTTTTTATCTCTCATTCTATTTTGAGAAAAGATCCTATTACAAAAGTGAATGTAGTTGAAATTATTTTAGAAATTCTAATTCATACAAAATTAAATTCATTGAACTCTACGTAATTCAAGTATTATCTGAAATCATTAAAAAAAATATGAATTATTATTCCAAATATTACTAAGTTCGTTGTATAATTTATTCCTTCATTTTCAATTTCTTGCAGGCAAGAAAAGCAGTGGATTTAACTCAGAAAACTAGCATAGTTGAGGAGCAATAAGACGTTTTTTTATAAACGAAAACGTGACACAAAATGATGGCATATTTATTCCTTTTTTTAATTATTTTTATAGTAGGAATGTATATTAATTTGATTAAGTCCCTATTACATTAGTTTTTTTTCCCTCATAGGAATCCAAGGTTTTCATCATATGCTTCAAATAAAATCCTACTCCTGTACATGACATGCTGAAAATTCATATTATATCAATTCACAATTCAATCCCCCCCTCCCTGCCTCAAGCCGAAAATTCATTTGATATCAACTCACTCACAACCTTCTTTTTTTTTTTTTTTGGGTAGAATTTACTCCAATGCAATACTCAAGGTTTCATATATCTATAATACTATATATCTTATACAGCACTACTGGTAATAATGTTACAATGATTAAGAACTACCATAACTGCAGCATTATGCAGGGAAGTATCCAAAATTGTCGCAGTTGGCATTAAAAGTAAAAATCTTTGTCTATCTCTTGGATTGTTATAAATATCATTGGAAGGACAAGAAAGGGAGTGTATTTACCTTGATTCTATCAAAATTGTGAAGTAAATAATGAACCTTATTCCTCCAGATGCTGTCCAGTGCCATGTATTAGAAATGGTCTTGGAGTTATGCAGATGCTAAATTGCTCAGTCAATATCACAGTCATAGAAGTAGCCACAGTTTTTGCTCTTAATGTCTACTGGATGCTGAAAGACAAAAAAAGCATCAACTTGATCATCCAACGATTTTGTAGACAGAGAGCCTATAAACCAGTTTCAAAATGGTTAAAGCTTCAACCATTTCCCAGCTGATCCAGTGCAAGCGTTTTAAGCGCAGCCCTTAACCGTTGAACAATCATTTACGTGATTTTTTCCCTTTTACCTTTATAGACGACGAGCATTCCTTAGTCTCCTGGAGCACTTCACCGAGCATTTGTAACCATAGACTTTTGAAGTTCTTGTGAAAACTCTGCTGAAACCAATCCAAAACTTCTGTATAAAGTTCCCTTGGATTCTCCTCCCACACCATTCTTAACATAGCAGAGCTATCAATAAACCTACTCTTTAACTTGCTCAAGAGATTTACCACCCTTTTCTGACAAAATGCTTCTTTCTTTAAAATGCTTTCAGGAGGGGCTGCCATATATTTTCTCACAGATTTTAAACATGGACACACTTGACCAACAAGCAAAGCATAGGCAAATACTTGCATCCTAAGATCACCATCACTAATTGGCAACTGACACTTTGGAAGCTCCCAACAGAAACGCCCAAAGATTGGATTGACCCAACCTTTTATTAGGTCAGTCTGGCGATCATAGAAAGGCCTGGGATCCCTTAGGGGGTCAGAGAATCTACATGAAGACTTGGCATGGTCAACAAGCCAAGCTGGCTCCACACGCGTCGCACCATGCATGTATGGTCTTTTTGTATATAATAATTCATTATAAACCAAAAACTCAGGTGCTGCAACAGAAACTGATGACCAACGATGAAGGAAGACACTTTCTTCATAAGCACATGATTGATACCTAACAGCAGGAACTCTTGTGCCTCCGTCTGAAGTCCTAGAAGACCCTGTAATACGTTTGGCAACCCTGTCTACCCAACCAGCACAGATTGCCTCACAGATGAGCCGTTCCTCATCCAGCACAAGAGGATATTTTTCACAAGATACCTGCCAGGCATGTTCTGCATCCTCCAAAGTTCCATGAACCCATGAGTACTGCTGTTCAAAACCACCAGCAGTACTCTGATAGAACACAAGTTTAAGTAGCTGTTGCCTAAGCTTGGACAACTCCTCCATGGTTTTGAAGTGCAATGCATTGTCATCACAGAATTCTATAGGTTTCTGTGAATGTTCAAAATGCTGCAAAGCATAAGCTATTGTTAGTGCATCACTAGAAATAACACGAAATTTTTCACGAGAAACTTTCAGTTTCTTTCTGCTCATTTTTTCTTCCTTGGCAATGACTTTCTTTTCAATGTCCGCCATGCTAGATTTCTCATTCATCTCTGAGTCTCCTTTACCATCATTTCCTTCAAAGTGCATTATGAAAGGATTTGACAGGCTCAATGCTGCTGCAGCTGCAACAGCATATGCCAAAAGTAGATTTGGTCGTTTGCATTTATACTTGCTCCTTGTCAATCTAATAACTGTAAGGAGCATTCTGGAGTGACGAGGAGTCAAGGGATAAAGTGCCATGACTTTCCCCAACGGTGTGAGTTCATGCTTGCCATCTAGTGCTTCAAGAGCACATAAGCAATTCTCTGCTTCCGCCAGTGCAGCATGACTAGGAGGAGTAGGAAAAGGGAACAGTTCAACCTGCATAAGAAGTAAAAAGTTAAAAAAAAAAATAACAAAAGGATCTCAAATAAGGACGTGTAAATCATATTTGTCAGCAAGATAGATACATCGCACATACAATTGCCAGCAACCTGAAAAGCTATCTACATTTTGCAGTAGGGTATAAAATTGGCAACCATAAGGTCACCAGCAGCAGTTAATCCCTTGAGTCAAATACAATCTTGTTATTAATTTAAGTAGTGGAGACCCTTTGCATGAAAAGGATTTAATCTTTCATTTGGTCCCATATAAAAAGTCAAGTTATTGCAATAGTAATGGAAAAGGACATAAAAATCATGAATTATTCTCATCACACTCGAGACTCTTGGTCCTGATCATCTTAACCCCAATTTTAATCAACAATGACCATTTCAGTTGATTCCAACAAAATAGATGCTACCAACAAGACCAAATCATACATTATCCAATGTATATGTGCATTATTGGTGATACAAAATAACAAGAAGAAAGCCTTATCCCAATTGGTGATACAGAAACATAAAACAAACCCAATATAGACAAGCAGATGGACTTGAAGAAAGTTATGAAGAGGACAGAGAATATCTTGAACCTACCTTCTTAAAAAGCATAGATTTTAACAGAAGAACCACACCATGGATAGGTACTTTAGAAACTTCAGCAAGAGAGAAGTCAGGGAGTATATTGTTAAAGACTGCAGAAGAATAAAGACGGTAACAATGGCCAGGTCCAGTTCTTCCAGCTCTTCCTGCACGCTGAGCAGCAGATGCCTTGCTTATCCATTGTACTTCGTATGTTTCCATGCCATTAACAGAGTTGTAATTCTTCACTTTTTCCCTTCCAGCATCCACCACATACTTTATCCCTGGGATAGTTAAGGAGGTTTCAGCGACATTTGTGGCAACTACAACAAGACGCTCTCCATCCTTAATTTCTTCAAAGACACGAAGCTGGGCGGCCGCAGGAAGCATAGCATAAAGTGGTAAAACAAAAGGCGAACCAGGATAATCCTCACTAGCCCTCTTCTCCTTATAATTTTTTGATTGATCTAAGGCCCCTTCCTTATTCACTGAAAGAGTCTGCCCCTCACCAGAATTGGAGTTTAACGGTGCTTTCCCAGACAATGCTTCAAAGGCGGCCTTCCACGAAGCAAGGTTCCCTTGATCTCCTAATACATTCTTAAAATCATCACTGTTCTCTGAATGTTTAAGATTATCATCTGCATCAAACTCCAAATCACTATCAGTTTCTGAATTATATGAAAAATCAGACTCATCCCCATATACATCTTGCTCATCTTCATCATAAGCACTAAACCTATCAGTTTGTTGGATGGCTGGACTCCCATGGATCTCATATGCTTCATTTATCTCCTTCATATCTACTCCCTCAGCAGAATTTGTTCCAGATACCACAGCGCCATGATTTCCTACAGATGCTTTCAACATCATCTCCCTTGAAGCATTGCGTAGCTTCCTGCATAAGTACTCTACTTCCCTTTGCCCAGTGACAAAGACAAGTATTCCACCAGGTGGCAGTCTCTTGTGAATTGCCAAGACCTTTTTATATGCTTGCCCAATATAATCAACAATCTCTGTCTTCTTTGAAAAGTGTACTGTTATAGGAAACTGTCTTGTAGGAACTTCTATAACAGGGGGTGGTGTAAGGAATAACCTTTCGGAGGTGAAGTCTTCTACTTTCAAAGTGGCACTCATCAGCACAAGCTTCAATGGAAAAATCATATCCTTAGGGTTTATGCTTCCCCCTTTAAGTATTTCTGCTTGCTGATTCAGGTATACCTGCCATGTAGCAAGAAAATTATATATAGGGCAAGAAGATAAAAGAGCAAACACAGACTTTCATTTGTAAATGAATTATCATACCCACCTGTTCTCGAGATCTAATAACACCTGACAGCATCCCGATCAAAATATCGGTGTTCAAGCTCCTCTCATGAGCCTCATCAAGTATTATGACAGAGTAACGCCTCAACAAAATATCATTCTGTAGCATAAAAATTTTCCATTACACTACATGTGGTTGGGTGGCATCAGAACATGATAAATTCATAATGCATCATATTTCAACAATGGTAAGCAGACTAATGACAACCAATAGAGTCACCAAAAAACTGTCCAGGCCATGGGATATTACCAGATCCACCACCAGGATATGGAAATATGAATGATGAGAAGTTAAAACTATGAATTGTAAGGATCTCCATTCTAAAGTGCCATGACACACTTCATGATGACAACATGCTCACACTCATGATACCATCAAATTGTTTCTTCACTCGGAAGGGTGGATTATGAGGTTTCCCATTGCCAGGAAGTATTAACTAACACCTAATGATCCTCAATATTAATAAACGTTTTTATGAACTTACCATCACATTTTCCCCAAAAGCTGTGAAGTTATTTTATAATTTTACAGGAAAATCATGCATCATAAGTAGAATACAAGATTAAAGGGAATACCAACAAAACAACCTCATTGCATGCATACAAAATATATTAATGAAAAAATTGAACAAAAAATAGAAAAGATTATGTAAAATAAAACCTGAACTTCGCGTAGTAAAATTCCATCTGTCATAAACTTGATAGAGCAATCATCTCCAATTTTCTTGTCATATCTAACTTGAAAGCCAACCTCCTTTCCAAGCTGAAGACCAAGCTCATATGCCACACGCTTTGATGTGGCAAGAACAGCAACTCGGCGTGGTTGAGTAACACCAATAATACCATTGTGAACTCTGGAGTTGCTTGAACCATAACCAGCTTCATAAAGAAACTGACATCATGAAAGAAACCAAAATACCTCGTATTATGATGTTTTGTCAAAGATTAAGCTTCAAATCCTAAAAAATATCACTATAATATAGCATCAAGGGTGCTCACTTGAGGAACTTGAGTTGTTTTACCACATCCAGTTTCTCCACATATGATAACAGAAGAATGATATCTTATAGCTTCCATAATCTCTTGCTCCATCATGACTATTGGGAGATCCTTTCTTTTGTCTTGAACCTCAGCTGGTCTATATACATGCACAACAGTAGGGGTGGCTGAAGCAGAGGAGTCATTAAGGTTGCTAAGTTTGCTGAGATTGGTTTTAGAGATATCACATGTCCCGTCCTGTCCCATGTCCCAAATACACCATTAAATTAACTTGCAGATAGACAAAAAAGTCATCTCACTTATACGGAAAACACTTAAAGAAAATTGTAAACTTATAGACATACTTCTGTGCAAAGCCCCCATATAAAAAGATGGATATCAGCAGATAATTTGGTCATATATGTGATAATTTCTTCCAACAAACAATAATTCAACTCCTTATGCTGAAAGATAGATGATGCAGTTTATGAACGAATAAAAAAGAAATAAGATAGATGTTATGAGTATGGCCATCTATTCATCCAAAATGCTCTGTCTACACATATCAGCAATGAGCATACACCAAACCTTGGTTTCCGCTCTTATGCTCCCATCAACAAGTTTGGCTCTATCAGGACAATGAGTAATATCATCAAGTGGTAATGAAGTTGCTTTCTTGTTGACAGAGACGCCACCAAGAGAGGCAGCAAGAGGTTCACTATTTTCAAAGGACTTATCACCACAGGTAGGTTCCAGAGAGGACACCAAAGGAGCACAAGGTTTGCATAAAAGTTCTCCATCAAATCCAGCTGGTTGGATTCGGTCATTCTCCTCAGTTTCCTGTGCCCTATGAATTTCTTCTGTCTCAGGTTCAATTCTATGAGGAGCATTCAGAATACCAGACAGATCATGGCTATGCGCAGACTCCAACCCTTCTTTCAATAAGTGTACAGCTCTCCTCCGTCTCTCTAGCACAGTTTCAGTCTACACAGCACAAGAATATTAAGTAAATAAAGAGCCCAAACACCTTGATTTTTCCATATTTCCCCCGTTTGGGGAATAACATTATCATTCTTTTGATTATACTAACCCGATTAATATTACATGAAGACTGCAAAAGAGGATATGCATACTCTGGAATCTTGAATTTGCTGCAATAAATAAAAAGGTTCTGAGTTTATCATTAACTTAGCGGCATAAAAGAGTATCCTTTTTTTTTTCTCCAACCAATTGTAATTCCTACTTCTTTTGAGTAAAATTTCATCATTTATTTGAAAAAATAAAAGCAAAAAAGGTTAACATACTTTAATGTCTCAATGCTTCTCTTCAGCAGAAGTTCTTTCTCCTTCTCCTCCTTCAACAATGAAGCAAAACCAAGTCATTTCCAAAGCAGAAGAGAATAAGGAGCATTTCATCTCTCTTTTTTTTTAATTTATACACACACCTCTAACTTCTTCAGCTTCTTTTTCTGAGATTTGCTCAACTTTTGCTTTTTGATTGAATTGATTTCTCCATGTACCTATATACAAGAAATTTTCAAGCAAAACAACTCCGCTTTTACCAGGGATAAAAAGAAGAAGCAAAATGCATACATAATCCTCCCGCTACCCATACCTGATTCGTGCCTTTCCTTTTGTTCCCCGTCTTAGCTGGCAATAGTAATGCATTACTGTCATCACCGCCATCTCCCAGACTGCCAAAATATAAGAATGTTAAAAGGGTTGACCAAAAAAGGTTAATTCTTGACAAAGCACTGATTTTGCTCGGTCCCTTGGTTTGACCAAAAAAAGAATTTACTAAAGAAAAGAGAATAACAAAGCATAAAACGAGGACAAGTTCTTCAAACCAAAGTAAAAAAACGACGGAAGAACCCCCACCTTAGAGATCCATTCTGAGAATTAAACTCAGTATTGCCTCCAATATTTTCTGCATGAGCTTCCATTATGCTTTACTTGGAAAATAGAAGCCAATTTCGGATTCTGGTCCGCTCAGAGTTGCAGACGGAACACTGACCCTCACGGCTGAAGCTGCAACTTGAAAGTTTACTACGATTAAGGTTCTTGAACAACGAGGCACAACCAAATATCTGGAGAGGCACCGAAGCACAAATCTTAGGTCACTGCCGATTGCAGTATTTCGGCGGCGACAAAGATGGGGAGAACACACTCTAGTCGTTACTGTTGGAGGATGCTGAGAGGAAGCGTTTTAAATTCAAACGACCACAAGAGGATGATGGCGAAGGTGGACGCCGGCGAGTCTTTGGCAGTGTCTCGGCAAATGGCACCTAGCGGGTTGAAGCGCGAAGGCCGTTGGGGCAGGAAGCCGACCCGAATGTTGGGTGAGTTTTTTTAGGAGTCGGAAAGGCTGAACGGGTGGGTTTAATTGGTCTTTTAATCCGGGCCAACCCTACCCGATTTTGCAGGAGATTTTGAGGAGCGGAGACATCCATCAGATGCGATGCCGCCTTTTGATTCAAATAAAAATGGATTTTTTCTTTTTTATCTTATTAATAAGGTGTTATTAACCTCATCCTCCTTCCCTGCCCTCCGTCGTTTTAAATAAATTACTCCCCTACTCCTTATTATAATGATGAAATGGTGGGCTTAACTAACTCGTCTTTTAACCCGACCCAGCCCCGCCCAATTTAGTATGAGGAAAAAATTAGGGAAAATTGATTTCAGGGCCCAAGTTAGTAAAATAATTACAAAAAAGGCCCAAGAAACATTCACATGCCAGAAAAGGCCCTAGGGCCTTTTTCTGGCATTTTTTCAAAAAGCATTAGCAACTATATCAGTAGCGTTTAACAACTATATCAGTCCCCGTTAACAACTAAATCAGTCTAATTAACAACTACATTTTAACAACTACATCTGTAGCAATTAACAACTACATCAGTAGCAATTAGCAACTATATCCGTACACTTTTTTTTGAAAAAATTCCGGTATGTGAATGTTTCTTGGGTCTTTTTTGTAATTATTTTCCTAGCTTGGGCCCTGAAATCAATTTTCCCAAAAAATTATACCTACAATGGAAGGGGTTAGCTCCGGAGTACTGAACGAAGATCCAGATCTTGTTACCTTTGTACGTATATTGCATTGATTGAATTGAAGATTTAGAGCTATATATGTTGTACTGCCCCCGCACAATCTTGTACTAATCCTAACAAATATTCAGTTGATCTACGATAATTGGTCATGAACTTCAATTTACAAGCACAAGACTTCATATGAAAGACATCATATCTTTTAGCTGGGTGATTCAAAGTAAAATGCTTTCTCACAGCCCTCCCTCCCTCCTTGAGCTTACACTCTGTAATTGAGCATTTTAGAATAACTGTGAAATGGAGTGAGCAAATAAAATAGCACTCATAAACTTCATAAAATAAGAAGTAGAAGAACGACTTGCTTACTCCTGTTATCACTTACCGGAGAACAACTACATACCCCACTCCTAACTGCAACATTTTATAATATAGCCAACTGTGAGTTTTGGCAAGTCCCACATCGGTGGGTTTTGGGTTTGAAGGGGGGAGGTTTTAGTATAAATAGAGTGCCTCCCCCTCCCTTATTCCTCACCCCACAATTGTCTCTCAAGGCATTTGTATATCTTCCTCTTTTGTAGTATTTCACTTGTAAATTATTTGGAGTGAATTTAGGATCTGATATTTCTCTTATATTTGTCCGATTTATTATTTATTAGTTGCATTTAAATATAGTAGTTGGTGCTTATTATATTATTAAATTACGTCTAGAAACTTTGTTTTCTAGTTGGGTAATTTTCTAATATAATCGGTTACACTCTATATTGCGCTTCCTCAACAATTGGTATCAGAGGCGAGGTTCTGTCTGAGTATGCTCTGTGGTTGCAGCTTAGTCTGAGCTTCCACATCAGAAAAGAATTACTTTTGAGCTTTTGTTTTGGCAACTATTAAATAATTTTTTGGAGCAGAAATGGCGGACAAAAGGAGTGATGTGTCCACAGCAGATGTTAGCGGTTCGTCGTTCTCATCATCGTATTTGACCAGAATAGTGTCAAATGCGAAGTTTGCAGTTGAAATTTTTGACGGATTTGGGCATTTTGGCATGTGGCAAGGCGAGGTTCTGGATGTCCTTTTTCAACAAGGACTAGACTTTGCCCTTGAGGAGAAAAAACCAGATAAAATGGAGGAAGAAGAATGGAGGGTCGTGAATCGTGTTGCTTGTGGTACTATTAGATCGTACCTTTCAAGAGACCAGAAGTATCCATACACAAAGGAAACTTCTGCATGTAGACTGTGGAAGGCACTGGAGGACAAGTTCTTGAAGAAAAACTGTCAGAATAAACTCTACATGAAGAAAAGGCTGTTTCGCTTCACTTACGTTCCTGGTACCACAATGAATGAGCATATCACTAGCTTCAACAAGTTGGTGACGGATTTGCAGAATTTGGACGTGACTTTTGAAGATGAAGATCTGGCCCTGATGTTGTTGGGATCACTTCCCGATGAGTACGAGCACCTGGAAACTACGCTACTTCACGGTAAGCAGAAAGTTTCTCTGGAAGAAGTTTGTTCTTCTTTGTACAGCCATGAACAAAGAAGGAAAGAGAAACAAAAAGGTGGAGAGGCAGAGGCTCTAGTGGTTAGAGGACGTACTGAGGAGAAGAAGAGATCAAAGAAAGGGAGATCCAAGTCAAGGTCTAGACCCAGCAAAGATGAGTGTGCCTTTTGTCGAGAAAAGGGACACTGGAAGAAGGACTGTCCGAAGCTGAAGAACAAAGCCAAACCTGGAGATGTGAAGGCCGATATGGACTCAAATGTAGCTGATTGTGATGATGAGAATTCAGATTTCTCACTGGCTACAACAACGTCATCAAAACCATCAGATGAATGGTTATTGGACTCAGCCTGCAGCCATCATATGTGTCCTAACAGAGACTGGTTCACTGATTTTGAAGAAGCAGAGTGTGGAATTGTTCACACAGCAGATAACTCTTCTCTTACCGCATATGGTATTGGTTCAATCAAATTAAGGAACCATGATGGATTGATCAGAACATTAACAGATGTTCGGTACGTACCAGACTTAAAAAAAAAATCTCATTTCTGTGGGGACTCTAGACTCAAAAGGGTTCAAGATCACTGCAGAAAATGGAGTAATGAAGATATTCTCTGGTGCACTGGTGGTGATGAAGGGTATTCGGAAGAACAATAACACGTACCACTATCATGGGAGTACAGTTATTGGGACGGCAGCAGTAACATCCAGTAGTGAGAAGGATGCAGAAGCAACCAGGTTGTGGCATATGCGCTTGGGACATGCTGGAGGAAAATCCTTGAACACTTTAACAAGTCAAGGATTATTGAAAGGATTGAAACATTGCGTCATGGACTTTTGTGAGCATTGCGTAAAGGGGAAACACACAAGGGTTAAGTTCGGTACAGCTATTCACAATACTGAAGGTATTTTGGATTATGTACACTCTGATGTTTGGGGTCCTTCCAAAACAGCTTCATTGGGAGGTAAGCATTATTTTGTAACCTTTGTTGATGACTTTTCTCGAAGAGTTTGGGTGTATACGATGAAGACCAAAGATGAAGTTTTGGGAATTTTTCTCAAATGGAAGACGATGATAGAAGCACAAATAGGCAGGAAGATCAAATGTCTTCGCACAGACAATGGTGGAGAGTACAAGAATGATCCTTTCCAGAAGGTTTGTGAAGATAATGGCATCGTCAGACACTTCACCGTAAGAAATACACCACAGCAGAATGGGGTGGCAGAACGCATGAATCGGACTTTGCTGGAGAAGGTTCGGTGTATGTTGTCCAATGCTGGCTTGGGCAAAGAATTTTGGGCTGAGGCAGTGACGTATGCGAGCCATCTCATTAATCGTCTACCATCTGCTGCTATTGATGGTAAAACACCATTGGAACAATGGTATGGTAAGCCTGCTAATGATTATGATTCTTTACATGTGTTTGGCTCAACTGCATACTATCATGTGAAAGAATCAAAATTGGATCCTAGAGCAAAGAAAGCTATTTTCTTGGGGATCACTTCTGGAGTCAAAGGATATCGTTTATGGTGTCCAGAGACGGAGAAGGTTGTGTTTAGCAGGGATGTTACTTTTGATGAGACTACTATTATGAAGCCGGTAACATCTGGAGATACCACACAGACCGATGGTGCTTCGAAGCAGGTGGAGTTTGAAGGAGAGTTGATTTTCCCAGTTCAGAGAAAGGATAGGGAAATGAGAGAAGACTTTCCTGTAGAAGATGAGCCAGTTGAAAGGGAGGTTTCAACCCAGGAACCTCAACAACAACAAGAATCAATCGCAACCGGCAGGCCACGACGAATAGTAAGAAAACCTACTCGCTTTATGGATATGGTGGCTTGTGCAACTTCAATTGCAACTGATGGCATTCCTTCAACTTATAAATGGGCTGTCCGGAGCTTAGAAAAGGAAGAGTGGATGAATGCTATGAATGAAGAAATGCAGTCCCTTCATCAGAATGGAACGTGGAGATTGGCCAAACTCCCAAAGGGTAAGAAGGCAATTGGTTGCAAATGGGTGTATGCGAAGAAAGAAGGATTTCCTAACCAAGGTGATGTGCGTTACAAAGCAAGACTGGTAGCTAAAGGCTATGCTCAGAAGGAAGGAATTGATTACAATGAGGTATTTTCTCCAGTTGTAAAACATTCCTCCATTAGAATTCTGTTGGCTTTGGTAGCACAGTTGGATTTGGAACTAGTTCAGATGGATGTTAAAACTGCATTTCTAAATGGAGACTTGGAGGAGGAAATCTATATGACTCAGCCTGAAGGATTCAAAGTTGCTGGAAAGGAGAATATGGTATGTAAACTTGAAAAATCGTTATACGGATTGAAGCAGTCTTCGAGGCAATGGTATAAACGGTTTGACAAGTTTATGTTGCGGCACAAGTACAGGAGAAGCAAATACGATCATTGTGTGTATTTGCGGAAGCTTGAAGATGGATCTTTTATCTATCTCCTTTTGTATGTTGATGATATGTTGATTGCTTCAAGAAATCAAGCAGAGATTGAGAAGCTTAAGGATCAACTGAAGAAGGAGTTCGAGATGAAGGATTTAGGTGAGGCAAGGAAGATACTTGGCATGGAGATAACAAGAGATAGACAATCGAAGAAGCTCTTCTTATCTCAAAAGGAGTATTTGAAGAAGGTGCTACATCGTTTCGGTATGAATGAAGAAACCAGGACGGTTAGCATCCCACTTGCCCCACATTTTAAGCTTAATGCTGACATGTCGCCGAAGGATGAAGATGAACGAGCATATATGTCAAGGGTGCCATATGCGAATGCTGTTGGTAGCTTGATGTATGCTATGGTTTGTACGAGACCAGACATTTCACAGGCAGTTGGAGTGGTGAGTAGGTATATGCATGATCCCGGAATGGAGCATTGGCAAGCTGTGAAATGGATTCTACGGTATATTTGTAATACTGTAGATGTTGGATTGGTCTTTCAGCAGGGTGTTGATCAATGTCTAGTTGGGTACTGTGACTCAGATTTTGCAGGTGATTTGGACAAAAGAAGGTCAACTACTGGTTTTGTATTCACTCTCGCAGGTGCACCAGTTAGTTGGAAGTCAACTTTACAGTCAACAGTAGCTTTGTCTACAACAGAGGCAGAGTATATGGCGATTACAGAAGCTGTAAAGGAGGCGATTTGGCTTCAGGGGTTGCTTGGAGAGCTTGGTGTTGGTCAGGAAAGCATCACAGTATTTTGTGATAGCCAGAGTGCTATTCAGTTAGCAAAGAACCAAGTCTACCATGCAAGAACGAAGCATATTGACGTCCGATATCATTTTGTAAGAGAAATTTTGGAAGAAGGTGGAGTCACAATACAGAAGATACGAACAGATGACAATCCTGCTGATATGTTGACAAAGGTGGTGACTTCTATTAAATTTCAACATTGTTTGGATTTGATCAACATTGTTGAACATGGTGTTTTGAATAGAAGTTACAATTAGAATTTGTAAATAGGAGAAATTGAGACTGTGAGATCTTGCCAAGGTGGAGATTTGTGAGTTTTGGCAAGTCCCACATCGGTGGGTTTTGGGTTTGAAGGGGGGAGGTTTTAGTATAAATAGAGTGCCTCCCCCTCCCTTATTCCTCACCCCACAATTGTCTCTCAAGGCATTTGTATATCTTCCTCTTTTGTAGTATTTCACTTGTAAATTATTTGGAGTGAATTTAGGATCTGATATTTCTCTTATATTTGTCCGATTTATTATTTATTAGTTGCATTTAAATATAGTAGTTGGTGCTTATTATATTATTAAATTACGTCTAGAAACTTTGTTTTCTAGTTGGGTAATTTTCTAATATAATCGGTTACACTCTATATTGCGCTTCCTCAACACCAACAGCTATATTTAACTACGATTATCACGAAGACGATAGAGATGTGACGATAAAGAATAAGAAAAATAAGACGCCCAAAACAGAAAGGTGAAAGAACAGGATTTATATATCCAAGTGGAGGGAACCAAATAAAGGCATGTAATATTCGCTTTCTGCTGAGTAAAAATTAAAAGCAGACCAAGGCAAAACCTGTTGAGGAAAAGCAGACGACGAAAACGGCACGATGAAGATGACGGTGAGGCCAAGGCAACGACGTCAATTTATGATGGGTTCTCCGGAGCGAGTTGAGAAGTCAGGAGCACAGTAGAGCATATGCGTAGAGATGAATGGAGTAGAGCTGATGAATCGGCACGTGAGATCAGGGTTATCTTAAAAAAAAAAAAAAAGAGCTTTTAAAAAAACTCCTCTCATTAGTTTTTGATTTCTAGTTTTTTTTCTTCATTATATATAAAAAAAAAGTTCTTTTAAAAAAAAGCTCCGCTCATTAGTAAATTATTTAATTAGTGTATTTATTATAAACCATAAGATAAATGACTAGTTATTTAACATTTTGTACATTAATAATTTATATATAAATTGTAAATTTTTATTACTTAAATTTAATTAAATAAATTTGTGAGAATAATAATTAGTGAATTAATAAAAATATATTGTGAAATATGTTGTATATTATTTTATATAGAGTACACTATGAGCAATTGTACGGAAAAAAACCCTTATTAATTAAATAATTACCAAAATGCCACGCTGACAAAACTATTAACCCATCTGCCCCCTGTAATCGATTACATGCCCAATGTAATCGATTACAGAGGTTTGGGTATCTTTTTTTTCAATTTTTACACTACGTAATCGATTACTCACTGTAGCGTAATCGATTACATAAAATGTTACACTGTGTAATCGATTACACACTGAGGCGTAATCGATTACACAGTGTAAAATTTCATGTAATCGATTACGCTACAGTATGTAATCGATTACAATTTAACAGATGCGTTTTTTAAAAGCCAATTTGAGCTCATTCGATACCATTTCTCCATTTCTGCCCTAAAGCTCTGTGGTTGCTCGTGTTTTGGTCGGTTTTTGTGCGACCCATTAAAGTGTAAGGTCATTCTCCTCTTTGAATGTTGTATTGTTGTGTAATCTTTATAGTTCAACTTCATCAACCTTTGTTTTTGTGTGTAATCTGAACCCCACCCCCTTGCAACTGCCATTTTCTTGTTGTGGAAGATGACTTCAAGTTCTAACGCTTACGTTGCCGTAATATACCATAGTGGGAGGCATTTTGAAGGGCCCGATGGCGTGCAATACGAAGGAAAAACGAAAATGCTTAAAATCAATCGGGCCACTACGTACATCCAGCTGAAAGAAAGGATTTCCCGGAAATTGGGGCTACATGGCAGCCATTCCATCCATCGGTTGATTGCCAAAGTGGAGACTATAGTCGGTTTTGATAGTGTATATTAGTAACGATGTGTGTGATGATGAAGACGTAGAATGCATTATAGATGCCTTTGACAATCGAAAATCACAAAATTTTATTTAGATTTACGTTGAGCTTGAATCCAGTGAAGCATCGTCTGTTCCCATGCACACAAGATCTCCATTATATGGTCAAGAAGACAGAGCAATCAGTTTATCTGCACCGTTACAATTATTTAGTCAGTTGAGATTGACGGGGGAAGAGGAGGATCAGGAAGACGAGGGTGAGGAAGAGGAGGATATTCACAACAAGAAGGGAGAACCTGATAGTGTGGTTCCACTAGGTGACTCGTCAGATACTGATGTCGAGGGTGATTATGATGATGACACGAACACTGTGCAGCTAAGTACCTTGGGAACGTCTCCGTCACCGCTTCATGTTGACCCAGTTAGCAGTGGTAAGTTAGTAAATATATATTTGTTGATGTATTTGTAATTCTTATTCAGTGGTTCTGACGAAAAATCATTTGCCCAGCTGTCGGGACTGATATTGAGCCATTCTGGAACGAAAGCCCACACTATTCCAGCATTAATTGGATGCATCCTGATGATGAGACGGAGATGTTGTATGGTGATGATGACATGCAAGGTAGTTGGCATTTAGGTGATCCATGCTGTTTATATCAATAGTTTTCTTCAAAGCCTGAGAGCCGGAGGTATCACCCTCTCTCCGCTGCTTCGAACGCCTCTCACTCTCAGCTTGACTGTGAACTCGTCTGCGTGGAGGCATGATGGATACAAATACCTACAAAGAGACAATATAATTCATCAACAAACATGAAACACAGACACAAACATGGAACACAGACAATTCATGGCATAATCACAATGCAAATGTCATTATCCTTCAACGGAGCCAATGTCATTGTTTGTAAAATGCACAATCAACAATCAAAACAAAGGTAATCAATAACCGTAAACATCCATACACACAATAACATGTAATTCATGCTTCAATCCCATTAATCGCTTCAGTTTCGCATGAAAATAGCCACTGCCCATTTCCAAAACACACCTAAACATATATTTAATCTCTCATTTATTCAAAAAAACAACCAACAAGTCAAATCAATGATTAAAACACTACATATCCAAAGAAAACAAACCCTAATCGATTACATGCACCATATGTTCAGCAAACCGGAGAAAATATGGTCAAAATCGTAATGGGTTTCGAAAACCTACCGAAATCAACATAAATGTGAGCAAATCTTCAATTTTTCCAAAACCCACGCCTTGGATCCGATGACTTCTGACCGAAAATGAAGATGGAGGAGAGTGGGGAGCCCTAATCAGTTAAAGGAAGTGAAATGAGGCAGAATGAGGACTTTCGGCTTTTAAAAAACAGAAAACGCGAGATGTAATCGATTACGGCTCGTGTCGTAATTGATTACATCTCGTTGTAACTGCCATTTTGCATTCTGGGTTTATGTAATCAATTACGCACTGTAGCGTGATCGATTACATGAAATTTTACACTGTGTAATAGATTACGCCTCAGTGTGTAATCGATTACACAGTGTAACGTTTTATGTAATCGATTACGCTACAGTGCGTTATCGATTACGTAGTGTAAAAATTGAAAAAAAAATACCCAAACCTCTGTAATTGATTACATTGGGCATGTAATCGATTACAGGGGGCAGATGAGTTAATACTTTTGCCAGCGTGGCATTTTGGTAATTATTTAATTAATAAGGGTTTTTTTTTTCCGTACAATTGTCGTACACTATGATAGATAGGATAAGTTTAAATAGAAAATAATAATTAATTAGTGACTTAATAGTATATTGTGTTTTTGTAGTTTATTTAGTCAAATTTTTTGAGTACCCAAAGATACATTATAAATTGTTTAGGTCACTAATTAATTATAATAAATTTGACTAATAAATATTTTATTATTTATTAAAAAACCATATTTTTAAAAATCATATTTTAAAAAAACTATATGTTATTATTTATTATAATTTTATATTTAAGAATTATATTTTAAGCTAAAGTATACTTTTAGTCCTCTATATTTAAAATAAGGCATACTTTTGATCCTTTAACTTTATAAAATATGCATTTGGTCATAAAACGCTAACACCATTAATATTGCTGACGGAAAATGCTAACGTGGCGAACTCAAGTGATGATTAATATCATTTAATTAAACAAATTTTATATATTCTTCAATTTACTCATATTTTAAATTTAAATTTAATAGCATTTAATTACACAATCATCACTTAAGTTTACACCGTCATCACTTGAGTTTGCATTTTCCGTTAGTAAAATTAAAGGTGTTAAAATTATAGGACTAAAAGTATACTTTATAAAGTTAATGGACCAAAAGTATATCTTATGTAAACTTAAAGAACTAAAAAAATATTTTAGCCTATATTTTAAGAAAAAACTATATTATATTATTTGTTATAATATTTTATTTTAATAATTATATAAAATAAAAAAAGTGACGCCCAAAGGCGTCAATTGAATTGACGCTATGCCCAAGTGGCATTTGAGGTGTCAGAGCACCTGACGCTACAGTGTACGTGGCGTGGCGTCGCCTATCTTAATGTGACTAACTGTATTATTCTGATAAAATGTTTGTACAGTCCGAGTTAGGTAATTTTTTTCAAAAATATTCTTTTTTGCTAAATTTCCCACAGTTTCACGCTTCACTCCTCCTAGTCACTCTTGCTCCGCAAATCCTAGCCCTCTTTTTTCAGTTCCCTCTCTCTGAAGCCTTGCCAAGATGGCTTCACGCAGACTCGGATCTTCTCTGATTCGAGCTTCCCTTCGTCGATCTTCTACTCAATCTTCCGTTACCAGCCTCAGACCAAGACTGTCTTCTTCCACAGTATCGGGTCGTCCTCCTCCGTATGGCTACCTCCTCAACCGTATCACTGAGTATGCTACGTCAGCTGCGGCCACCGCTGCTCCTGCCCCTCCGGCTAAGAAGGATGCCGGAACCGGTGGTGATAAGATCGTTGATGAGTTCACTGATAGGGGTGCGATCGGTCAGGCGTGCCAGGTCATTGGTGCCGTCGTCGATGTTAGATTCAAGGATGGATTGCCTCCGGTCTTGACTGCCCTTGAGGTTATGGATCATTCGATTCGATTGGTGTCGGAGATCGCTCAGAATTTGGGTGAGAACATTGTCAGGACTATTGCTATGGATGGAACTGAAGGGGTTGTTAGAGGACAGCGCGTGCTCAACACTGGATCCCCTATTACCGTGAGTCTCGAATCACATTATATTTCTTGATCGCATTACATTGATACTTGTTTTCTATTTTTGCAATTTTATTTGATTTGGCGATGAGAATTTGGTTTTTAAGGAGGGTTTGACTATCCGGTGTCTATCTGCAGTCTGCACCTAACGATCGCAAGTTTAGTCAATTTCACCATGAACTCTTAGGCCTTTTGAATGTCTCAGATATCAGTGTAGTTTTACTCCTTTGGAAATTGACCGAAAATGCGTGTGCCCTTGTTGGGTTTTTGTTTTTGGATTTGGACTAGGAAGCAAAGGAACAGCTTTGGCAATATCAGTTTCATATTGGCTTAATGTGATTGTTTTGGTGGGATATATTAATGTGTCTCCAAGTTGTGCAAAGACTTGGCATGGCTTATCCAAACAGGCCTTCTTTAATCTTCTTAGTTTCATCAAGCTTGCAGTTCCTTCAGGTTGGTAATTAACTACTTTGACTGTTTTTTTTTTTAAAAACAGTTGTTGTAATTCAATATTCATTATTTTATTGCTCTGCTTAACTTGATAATGTTCTCGATTATGTGAATTGTGAGTGGGCATTAAAGCTGATATATACTTAAACTTTACTTAATTGTTTTGTCAACAAGTTTAAGTTAAACTGAGCATTTTTATTTATGGAAGGACATGGCCGAAATGGTTCTACCTGATGCACCTAATGTTTATAAAGATAATATCTACTATCTGGTCCTGAATTACACTGTTATTTTGGGACTATATGCTTCTTAGTTGACTGGTTAACATTGAGATTGTTTTACGTCTTCTGTTTTGGTCCTGGCATGTGGCACAACAATTTTTATACTCAAAGTGATTGGACCTTGTCTACAGTAATTAGTTTTACAGGGCCTTCTCTTACTTTATTCTGTTTCAAGTTTTTCTTAGCTTGCTTTTGGTTTGAAGGTTTCTTGTCATCCAACAATTTGCTTGTCCTTCTGAATCTACTAAAGTTTCTTCTTAATACTATATGTACATAAACTGTTTTTTGTTTGTTAATGTCACATGTGCTTGAATGAATGACTAAATTAAATGACATAGGAAATTGGAGCCCTATTGAGTGCTTTGTAGTTAATATTAATGGCCAGTTATTTTGAAATAGTGGAACCTTAGGTTTTAACTCTTATTAATGGATACCTGCTGACAAGGATATTTCCCCAGACTGTGGCACTCTCAAGACTTGAGTTCAAAAATGGCCTAGCATCAATACTTGGAGATTCTAGATCGAGTTTGTTTCATCAAGCCGCTGCACTTGCACCCCATTTCCCTTCCAGATTTATGTCGACCCAGATAAGCTCTGTTGAGTCTTCCCAAGATAGTTCCACTCCTGTCTCTGAAGTGCCTCCTCGCATTAAATTTAAGAGACTAGATAAAACTGCCAAGCACATTATGCAGGCATATGACTATTCTTTTTTCCTTTTTAATTAGTTCATTTTAATTTTATCATTGTAAAAGTTGCTGATATCTTGCCATGTAGATTATAGATAAGGAAGCGGTAGAGGAAGTCAGAACACACAGGGAGATACCAGATATACAGCCTGGTTACATTGTGCAACTCAAAGTGGTATGAGAATATGTTTTGAAGATGTATAATATTATTGCTATGTATGGGTCCTGTTCAACATATTAACCAGATATTTTCCTACTAAACTGAGATAACAGGAAGTTCCTGAAAACAAGCGCCGTGCTTCAATCATAAAAGGCATTGTTATTGCAAGGCGAAATGCTGGTCTTAATACTACCTTTAGAATTAGGAGGCTTGTGGCTGGGGTCGGGATTGAGTCTCTCTTCCCACTGTGAGTACTAACTTCTCAGCTTATGATGGATTTGCCTGTAGGTGAGCTATGTTATGCTGGTAAAGTGGCATTTGGTTTTGATTAAGCTTTGTGCAATGTATGGTAGGTATTCACCAAACATGAAGGAGATAAAAGTTCTTGAGAAGAAGCGAGTGAGGAGGGCCAAACTCTACTACCTTAGGGAGAAGATGGACGCACTTAAAAAACAATGACAGTTCTTCCTGGTAGAAATTTTTGATCGTTCAGAATTTAGTTGTACTCTGTATCTGCCTGTGGATGCAAGCGCCTGCAGCCGTTTCATCATTGACGTATTTCACAATATATAGTTTTAATGCATGTCCTTGAGCTGGCAGATGTTTTGGGTAGGCCACATGTCAGAGATTGTATTGAGATGCATTCATGCGAGAATATCTTATTTTAAAAGTTTTCTCAACGAGTGTAAAGATCTTCCCCTTATTGTAAGGATTATCTTGATTTTTGCTAATATTATGATAAAAAGGCATCTGCTTAGGCTTGATTGTGATTGCTGATTTACCTGCAAATTGCTACTGATTACATTGGTGAATAAAAAGCTCAGTTTTTTCATTGTTTCAAGGGTGAAGGGTCAAAAATACACATGAACTTTGCTCCAAGGATCACCCAACACCACGACTTTTTTTTTGGATAAAAAATACACATAATGTTACCTTTTAGGGTCAAAAATACCACGGGCTGTTAGTTGACCAACGTTGACCGTTAACTTAGACGGAAATAAACAGTAATTTAAGAGAAATTACCATTTTATCCCTAGTTTTAAATTTATTCTTTTTTTAAAAAAAACACTAAAATAACCCTTCCCCTGCCGGTGGGCCCCACCACCGGCCACACCACCACCGGCCACACCACCGCCGGCCTCCGGCGGCCACCTCCGGCGACTTTTTTTTTTTTAAAACAACTAAGGTTTTAAATTTTTTTTCAAAAAAAAAACACTAAAATAAACCTTTCCGCACTGGTGGGCCCCACCACCGCTGACGGCCGCCCTCCCCACCGCCATCCGCCGCCGGAGACCGGCGGCCACCTCCAGCGACTTTTTTTTTATTTATTTTAAAAACAAAGCTTTTAAATATTTTTTTTTAAAAAAAAATACTAAAATAAACCCTTCCCCACCGGTGGGCCCCACCACCGCCACGCCCCCGCCGGCGAGCGGCAGCCATCTCCGACGACTTTTTTTTTAAAAAAATTTAAAAAACTGAGGTTTTAAATATTTTTTAAAAAAACAAAAAACTAAAATAACCCCTCCCCCGCCGGTGGACCCTACCGTCGGCCACACCACCCTCCCCACCTTCAGCCACCGCCGGCGACCTCCTCTGACGGCCTTTTTTTTTTAAATAACTTTTTAAAAAAAACAAAAAACTAAAATAACCCATACCTTTGGCGGCGGCCGGTGGTGGGGAGGGAGGTGGCCGGCAGTGGTGTGTCTGGTGGTGGAGCCCACCAGCGAGGAAGGAGTTATTTTAGTTTTTTATTTTTTTAAAAAAATTATTTAAAAAAAGGTCGCTGGAGGTGGCCTTCGGTCGCCGGCGGCGGCCAGAGGTGGAGAGGGTGGCGGCTGGAGGTAGTGTGGGCGGCGGTAGGGCTGGGGGAGGGGTTATTTTAGTTTTTTGTTTTTCTTAAAAATATTTAAAACCTTAGTTTTTAAAACTAAAAAAAAAAAAGTCGTCGAAGGTGGCCGCCAGTCGCCAGCGGCGGACGACGGTGGGGAGGTCGGCCGCCGGCGGGGCGTGTGGCGGTTGGGGCCCACCGGTGGGGAAGGGTTTATTTTAGTGTTTTTTTAAAAAAAAATATTTAAAACCTTAGTTTTTAAATAAAATAAATTAAAAAAAAAAGTCGCCGGAGGTGGCTGCCGTCTGCCGGCGACGGACGGCGGTGGGGAGGGAGGCCGCTGGTGGTAGTGTGGTTGTGGTGGGGCCCACAGGTGGGGAAAGGTTTATTTTAGTATTTTTTAAAAAAAAAATATTTAAAACCTTAGTTTTTAAAATTAAGAAAATAAAGAAAAAAGTCACCATAGGTGGCCGCCGGTCACCAGCGAAGGCCGGAGGTGGGGAGGGCGGCGGCTGGCGGTGGTGTGGCCAATGGTGGGGCCCACCGGCGGGGGAAGGGTTATTTTAGTGTTTTTTTTTAAAAAAGAATAAATTTAAAACTAGGGTCAAAATGATAATTTCAGCTTAAAACTAAGGGCAAAATGGTAATTTCACCCGATTTACTGTTCATTTCCGTCCAAGTTAACGGTTAACGTTGGTCAACTAACAGCCCGTGGTATTTTTGACCCTAAAAGATAACGTTATGTGTATTTTTGATCTAGAAAAAAGGTCATGGTGCTGGGTGATCCTTAGGACAAAGATCATGTGTATTTTTGACCCTTCACCCTTGTCTCAAAAGGATAGTGGTTTATCAATTGTTTAGTAATGGCTGATTGGATAAAAGTAATTCTTGAACGAGGAGGTGTGACAGGGGAAACAATAATTTACTTCATAAAAATACAAATCTTTATTAGTTCTAACTCTCTTCATGTCTCTGTTTGTTTTCAATAATTGGAACAGGCGAGTAAATTTTATTTCCTTGAAATCTCTTCATATCCCATTTTTTTTCTAGATTTTTTCTATTTGCTCTCAGAGTTAAAGAAAAAGGATAATTGCATGAGTTTAAAACTTGAATCTCGAATGATAAAAGTTGGAATCCCACTGATGTATACTTGATTTTGGTATTTTTATTGCTAACAATGACTATTCAATCTTTACATGTGAAGACTTTAATTATCAACAATTATCACAATTAATAAGTTATAAATATTTAGATTATGTGGATGTCATAAACTGGCTCAAGTTTTGCCCTTTCATATTCTATACTCCATAACATCTCCAATAAATAATTTTGGGAATTTTTATTCCCAACATTCAAAGGTTACAATACATGCACTCACAAGGTTTAAATTTGCTATTTATTTCATATAATTCTTCACTGAGGTCGAAAGCCTATTTAATAGAGTACCATGCATTTTGTTTATATAAGTGAACAAGATATTTCTTCCTCCTCCTCTCTAATTCTCTTTTGTCTTGCTCATCTCAAATCTCTTATTTTTCATACCATAATACTAGAATTAACATTATAAAACTTATCGAGGGTGACTGGAAGGGTCTTTTCTTCATCATCTATTGGCTTCTATGGCAAGACTGTGATTAAAATACACATATTGGATCTGAAGCAAAGTTGAACACGATTGTCGCACAGCAATACCAACCACTTGCTTTTGCCACCAAAGAGAAAAATGGATATCACATAGTTGAGGTTGAGGTCGATGGTGCATTCTCACACTGTTTTGGTATATCTGTGTGCGGTGGTGTCATGAAAGACGGAAACGCCTCCTTGTTGGAAGGTTTTGTATTCACATTGGAAGAAGGTGATTACCTGATACCTAAAACGTGAGAATGTTTGATGGGGTTTAATAGAGCTAGGAATGAGGGTGCCATAAAGATGATCTTGAGAAGTGACTTAGCTGAAGCCATTCAAGTGATTATCAACAAAGATCCAGTAACTCATGAAGACTAAAGAGTGATATATGAAATTAGAAGCATGATGTAACATTATTGGCAAGTGAAAATTCAATATATATAGAAGAAAAGCTAATATCATGGCGGATTTTCTCGCAAAAACGGCTTTGGAAGTAGTCATTATATTGCATATTCTCAATGTAAAGTTACTCAGAGAGATTTTAGCTAATAGTGCTGATTCCTAATTTTAATGAATTCAGGTTTTGCCTTTATTGTCTTGGTACAAGTTATAGGGAAAATCCAGAAAAATAGGGAAAAATCCTAAATAAATTCTCTTTTCTATCATAGATTAGGTATTAACTATACTTGATTAGCAATTTACAACTTCTTTTAGCAGGAAATTACTGATTTGGGTATTTCAAATTTTAAATATATTTTTGGAAATTTTCTTTAAGTTATAAACAGCCTCATTTAAAAAAGTAAAGCAAAAGAAGAAATTATGATATTCCCCCTGGACCCCTCTTCGGCTCAACTGACAAAGGGGTCGGACACTCTCACCAAAGGGAGAGGGTTTGATCCTGGAGTTGGTCAAAATGCTGGGGGCAGCATCCTAGCTCCTAGGTGCCTAGGTAAACGCTTGCGGGTAATAGACGGCTCGCCCTACCTAACATTGGTATCATCTAGAAGAAAGAGAGATTTCACCCTGCTCTTAGATTGTGGGTGAATCCAACCTCTTTCCCAAACTTTTTATATATAAAAAAAAAAATGATATTCCCCCTGGGCCCAAGCGGCCCAATGCTCATTCAAGTGATCACTGTTCTGAAACCTGAATGAATAACCCTTGTAGTAATTTTCGCCCATTTCCGTGGAGGGGAGAGGAAGAAGCGTTTGAGACTCGAGAGCGATCAGTGCCAAAGCCAAGTCGTACATTCGAAATTGTCAAGGTCAAAATCCACAAATGACAATCCTAGCCTTCCCAACGACGTCCATATGTTTCTCCTACGTTTAAATCAAAGCCCTAAAAATATTCAGATTAAAGTTCCGGCTTAAATAAAGGGGAAAATTTTTCATTTTTCCGTTTTTGAGCTATGTTGTTGTTTCACCTTTAGTTTCACTCCTCCTCACTCTTGCTGCGCAAACCCTAGCCCTCTTTTTTCAGCTCGCTCTCTCTCTGAAGCCTTCCCAATATGGCTTCACGAAGACTCGTATCTTCTCTGATTCGATCTTCCCTACGTCGATCTTCGACTCAATCTTCCATTACCAGCCCCAGGCCAAGACTGTCTTCTTCCACAGTATCGGGTCGTCCTTCTCCGTATGGCTACCTCCTCAACCGTATCACTGAGTATGCTACATCAGCTGCGGTTGCCGCCGCTCCTGCCCCTCCGGCTAAGAAGGATGCCGGAACCGGTGGTGGTAAGATCGTGGATGAATTCACTGGCAAGGGTGCGATCGGTCAGGTGTGCCAGGTCATTGGTGCCGTCGTAGATGTTAGATTCGAGGAGGGATTGCCTCCGATCTTGACTGCCCTTGAGGTTATGGATCATTCGATTCGATTGGTGTTGGAGGTCGCTCAGCATTTGGGTGAGAACATGGTTAGGACTATTGCTATGGATGGAACTGAAGGGGTTGTTAGAGGACAGCGCGTGCTCAACACTGGATCACCTATTACCGTGAGTCTCGAATCACATTATACTTTTTGATCGCATTACATTGACACTGGTTTTCGAGTTTCTCAATTGGATTTGATTTGGTTGAAAAGTTTGGTTTTTTTGGGAGGGTTTGACTTTCCGGTGTCTATCTCGACCTAACGATCTCAAGTTTAGTCAATTTCACCATGAACTCTTAGGCCTTTTGAATGTCTCAGAACTCAGTGTAGTTTAACTCCTTTGGAAATTGACCGAAAATGAGTGTGCCCTTTTGGTCGCGTTAAATTTCTGGTAATGTTATAGACTAGTAGCAAAATCTTATTGTTCATCCGTTTTGTTGTGGGTTCAATGGCGTTAAGATTGAGATGAAGAGTACCGGCAAACTTTATAGGTTATTATCTTGAACAAGTCAGATGGATGATTTTTCTGTTTTGCTGGAACTGGAATATATTTGTTTTGTTAATGCTTCCTAGTGACATTTTCAATTATGATGCGGTTCTCATCTTTCTTACTCAGCATGTTGGAATTCCTTCTTGGCTCTACTTCTATGTGATGCTTGTTGTTTGTTGTTGAAGCTTATGAATTGTCGCTTTCTGAAGCTAATGTACATACAAATATTGTTTTGGTTTTGCTGGTGTCTGGAAATAATTCTGTTACTTTGTTCACCTCGCATATCTCTTTTATCCAGGCTAGCACCTGACACCCCATCGGATATGGATTTTGCTTTCCTGACTTTTTATATTTGTTTTGTCTTCTCTTTATTTCCTATTTTCTGATATATTTTATGCTTGCTCTTTAGGTTCCTGTGGGTAGGGCTACCCTTGGACGTATCATTAATGTCATCGGAGAGGCTATTGACGAGAAGGGTGATCTAAGTAAGAAATCATAAATCGATTTATTTTTTCCAGTACTTGAGTATTTGTGCTGTCATTTTGGTGAGGTATTTTTGCTGATTATATTGTTCTGATTTCAATAGAAACTGAGCACTATTTGCCAATTCATCGAGAAGCTCCTGCTTTTGTTGAGCAAGCAACTGAACAACAGATCCTTGTTACAGGAATTAAGGTGTTTTTCTTCTGTCTGTTCATTGCAGTAAATTTTTGTCCACTTCACATCCATTTATTTTGATCGTCTGGGAATGTATGTTTTATAACTGGGTGCCATTTGGTTATTACTCCTGCCCTCAGGTTGTAGACCTGCTTGCACCATACCAAAGAGGTGGAAAGATTGGATTGTTTGGTGGTGCTGGTGTGGGAAAAACTGTTCTTATCATGGAACTTATTAATAATGTTGCGAAGGCTCATGGTATATGCATAAATGCATTTGATTGCTTGTAAAGATGTTCGAGCTCCTCTATATATATGAATGCTGAGTATTTTGTTGGGCAGGTGGTTTCTCTGTGTTTGCTGGTGTTGGAGAACGAACCCGTGAGGGCAATGACTTGTACCGAGAAATGATTGAGAGTGGTGTCATTAAGCTTGATGACAAGCAGGTGAACATAATGTTGAGATATTCAATATATTCTTTGTATTCCTTCTAGTGTGATGCTTATGTCAATTATTTTACAGAGTGAGAGTAAATGTGCTCTTGTGTATGGTCAAATGAATGAGCCCCCTGGTGCTCGTGCCCGTGTTGGTCTGACTGGGCTTACTGTAGCTGAACACTTCCGTGATGCTGAAGGGCAAGATGTGCTTCTTTTCATTGATAACATTTTCCGCTTTACCCAAGTGTGTATCTTTTCTACATTCTTGGCTAATTTCTGTCCTGTTCAGTACATGTGGTCATTCTATGATTATTCAATTTACATTGTGATCCATCATTTAGGCCAACTCAGAGGTGTCTGCTTTGCTTGGCCGTATTCCATCTGCTGTCGGTTACCAACCAACATTGGCTACTGATCTTGGAGGTCTTCAAGAGCGTATTACAACCACCAAGAAGGGTTCAATTACTTCTGTCCAAGCTATTTATGTGCCTGCTGATGACTTGACAGATCCTGCTCCTGCCACTACTTTTGCTCATTTGGATGCTACAACTGTGTTATCACGACAGGTTTGGTTGTGTCGGTTGTGTCTTGTGAAGTACCTGTTACACTGATGTTTCTGTTTTGTGGTTTAATTTACAATTTTGAAATCATTGAACAGATCTCTGAGCTGGGTATCTATCCTGCTGTCGATCCCCTCGATTCCACATCTCGTATGCTTTCACCCCTTGTGTTGGGTCATGATCACTATAATACTGCTCGTGGTGTACAAGAAGTACTTCAGAACTACAAGAATCTTCAAGATATCATTGCCATTTTGGGAATGGATGAGCTTAGTGAAGATGATAAATTGACTGTTGCTCGTGCACGTAAAATCCAACGTTTCTTGAGCCAGCCTTTCCATGTTGCTGAAGTCTTCACGGGTGCCCCTGGTAAATACGTAGACTTGAAGGAGAGCGTCACCAGCTTCCAGGTATGCGTTTGTCTTATTGAGTAAATACTACTTTTGCCAATTCCATTTCTCTTAGATTTTTAATGTCGAACCAATCATTAAATGTGAAACCTCATACTTTTCCATTAAGCATTTAAGCTGTACCAAAAAATGTACTGTAATTTTTTGCCTACTATGTGCTGGTATCTGCTTCCTTGCCCTTAGAAGATCAAATATGTCTGTCTTGTGATGCTCTTAAAGAACTTTTAGCTTTGATTTTTATTATAATTTGTACACGAGTTGATGCACTTATCTATCTGTAGAACCATGATTCCAGTTGCTATTCATGACCATGAATCCAGTAGTTTTAACTTTGTATTAGGATTTCTTTGACCGTCTTCTAAAGGTTAAAGCACCATTGTGAAAATAAACCCCCTTTCAAAACTGAACAAAAAAAATATGTTAATTCTCACAACTCAAGGTATCTTAATGTTTGTATCCTGTTTGTTTCAATTATTTTGGATGGTAGATTTTTCTTTTGCTACTTTAACCAATATACCTCACCTTGGTTTTCCTTTTGAACTGATGCACAATAAAAAAATGATTATTTTGCTGTTCTATACCTCACAGGGTGTGTTGGATGGTAAATATGACGACCTTCCCGAGCAATCATTCTACATGGTCGGAGGTATTGATGAGGTTGTTGCAAAGGCAGACAAGATTGCTAAAGAATCTACATCATAAGTTAATAACCACACAGCCTTGCTACTATGTTGATCTGTGTTTTTTTGGATAGCTGCTTAAGTCAAATAATTTAGGAACTCTGGGCAATGCCAAATGACAGAATCTTTCAATTTTTTTTCTCTTGGGTACCCATTTATGTCGGGATTTTCCATTTCCATTTCAAACCTTGTTGCCAATTATGGAAGTAAAACGGAGCCTGTGGGCCCTATGCATCCCTTTCACCCCCTTTTTCAGTTGTGTTAATAAGGGGGAAAGGCAAGAGAACATGTACATTTTCTATTGTTCTGTTTCAGGAACATTTGTTGCATCAATGATGATGAAAACTTTGGCTGAGTTTTTCCTCACGCCGTTAGAGAAGCTAGCCTGATTTTCTTGAGTGTTCTCAATTTCTTTTTCGTTCCCTCCTGTTTGCTATTTATAAGTATCTTGTTAATGAATCTGGATTGGATAAAACGGGGTAATGAAAAATCATTAGCCATGGTCATTATAAAGGATTTCTTCTCCGTCATTGCAGGTTTTATCTTCAAATTTTAATTCAATTCCAGTTCAAGCAAATTGTTTTTACAGGTTTTTGTAAGCAAATTTTGCTTTCAGTTTCACCGTTTATGTAGTTAATTTAACTTGAACATGATTTTTGAACAAGTCATGTATTCTTGATTTCGATATACTCTCTCTGGTCCTTTATTCAAGATGTTTCAGTTATTTTTCTTTATTCAAAAGCATCCTTATATAATTCAATTGTACTCAGTTATCTCAATCATACATTTATATGATTTTAACCTTTAGTTGCAGTATCCACAGCATTGTTGTAAAAAGTTAGTGTAAAAATGTAAAAATCTTGTATTTTTATTGGAGTGATGAGTGTTAAAACGCAAATAATAACAGTCTTAAGTAAAAATTGGTAAAAGCACCGCTTAAAAAGGTATAAACTTAAGTTTTTATCCTTCTTACCATTTTCACGTAAACCAAAAAAAAAGAAGGAAACAAAAATAGAAAGGGAAAACCCTATTTTAATTGTTTGGCAATTTAGCATTGTGGAATATTGGAGTTGTGTCCTTAACGGCGAAACTACATCGCATTCGAGGCATCGCTCTTGAGACTTCAAAGGCTTTCAAGTTTTACTGACCGACCGACCCAACTAATCAGAACCTCTTCTCTCGCTCTCCTCCACTTGGGCCTGGATTTGCCATGTTTCTCACCAGATAGTGGTAAATGAACAAGATTGATAAGATGTGGACAATATAGATGTTGATGACCCCTTGTTCTTAGGTTTAATTGACGTGGGGGTCGGTTTTCCTCACTTTTAGGGAGGGGGTTCGATCCCTGCGTTGATCAAGGCGCTGGGGGAGACATTCTAGGGTCTAAGAAGCAGTGGTAACGCTAATAGAGGTGGAGGAATGTGTACTCTTTAGCCAATAGCCCCTGTGGACTGAGCTCCAAGCGCCCTGCCCTTGGATTGTAGGTGAGTTCGACCCCTTTCATAAAATTTTTATATCAAAAAAAAAAAAGATGTTGATGCTTATGATGAGGAAAACTTGATTGAAATTGAAGTGAGGGAAACTATGGATGGTCACAATTTAAACATTTCAAGTTTTGCAAATGAACTTATTACAATAGTAAGAGAAGAGGACATTGAGGATATGCAACTGATGTAAGATGATGTGTTTGATTTGAATCAATTGATATAATTTAAGAATTATTAAACTTTATTTTTTGATGTTTTGCAACTTGGTTGTAGGAGTTGTTAAACTCTTTTTATTTTTCTTAGACTCATGTTTTATACAATTATGTGATTTATATATTTTAAATATGAAGTTGTTCATTGAATTTTGAATGATGATTTATGTTTTTTTTTTTTACATGTATATGTATATAATTTTATATTCTAACTTTAAGGAGTATAAATTTTATGTTTCATGTTGTTTTTATGATTTACGTTTTTATTACTTCTTTCTGTTTCTACATAGAAATTCGATTTTGACAACAGGGCCATAGTAACTGTAGGGATTATAATTCATGCATTTCATTCTATGATAAATTTAACTATGTTTAAGACTATAAGAGTTGAATTTTATCTGATTTTTTGAGTAAAATATGTTCAGTTTTTTTTTTAATTTTTCAATGTAGTTAGCAGAAAAATTACGTAATCTTCATTGTCATAGCCCAATTCACAATGATAAAATCAACAAAACAATCACATTGACATCTAACACTCAACGATCTGCTAACTATGTGTGAGTAATGAAACCAATCACAGTGAGATACTTTCACTCCCTACGGCATAGGTACTTGTCATTGGAATCTCACAAGTTCTGGTTCCTTCTTTTGACTCATCCTGAAAAAAAGGCCTTTTGACTAATCAAGAAACATGACAAACGAGTTGCACTGCTTGTGAGCATAACGTTGAAGATGTCCTCAAACAAAGTTATCTTACCAAGTGAAATTGGATTTTGATTCTCCTTTTTTTCTTAGTAGCTGCAATTGGCAAGTCAATTTTGGAAACTGCAGGGGTCTCAGAACCAACCTTGTTTTCAGAAGCATTACATCTTCACTATTCAAGATCGTACGCTCTATCATACTATTAACAAGTTGAACATCTTTTGATGTCTCTAACATGCTAATATATTTTTGTTATTAGTTAGTGTGGACTTTTTTTTTTTTTTTTTTGTTCTTAACGCTCTTTGTAATTTCATTCTTTAATAAAAATGTTCCTTTTCTTATGGAAAAAAATACTTGATTTCACCATGATGAATGGTCAACTAACGGTCGTGATATTTTTTCTCATAAAACGTAATCACATGTGTACTTTTAATCCAGAAAAAAGTACATGGTACTGAGCGCTCCTAAAGGGAAAGCCTATGTGTATTTTTGCTACTTAACCCAAGAAAAAAATTCCTAATTTCTATGAAAATGAAGAAACAGCCTTACTAGTGTGATGAATCTCTTGTACTTTATTTTTTTGGACCTAAAATAATAATAAAAAAAATCTCATACTCTGTCTACTTTGCAGGTTAAAATTAAATTGAAAAAGGGAAAATTTAGGACTATTTATTATAGCCAAATCTTTTAATCAAATCTCAACCCTTTTTTTCATTAATAATACAAAAAATATATAAATTTAAATCGTACAAAAACTTTATTGAAGTTAGCTGTCTATATTAAATTAAAGAATAATTTAATTTATATGTTTCATGTAACAACTACATATCAAGATGAATCTATTTTTATTTGTAATGAGTTTAATTTAATTAAATTTTTCTTAATTCGAAAGCAATCGACCCAACTCCCAAATGATAGGGTGTTAGCCAATCATGAGCCACCAGATAACCTCAATGACACGTGGAAGTCAATTCAACCACTCCAGCCAATACGCAGCGCACCGGAGGCGCATTTTATCACAACGCACCTTGGACTCACCGTCCTTCCGTCCCCCTTAGTCGGCGGCCAACCCTCCCCAGACCAGTCTCCTACAATTCATATAAGCTTTCCTACAAACGTTGATGGCCATGTCAGTCTCTCTCTCACCCTCTACTCCTTCTTCCTCTTTGTCTTGCCTCCACCTCCATGCGCACTTTAGCCCATCCCTTCCTCCCATGTCAATTCTACGCGGCCTCACCCATCGATTCCCCCGCCGCTTAAACCTCCGACGTCATCGCTTCGCTTCCGTCGCCGCTGCCGCCGTTAGGCAGGATACGACCGTCTGGACCCCTGCCCCACTTTCCGAGGTTGAACCGGCCGCCGAGTCCCTCTTTCACGTCTCTGTCGACTTGTCTGACTCGCCTGATTTGGCAGCATCTCACACTCGGGCCGGGCAGTACCTCCAGTTGCGAGTTCCTGACGCCCCCAAGCCCTCCTTCCTTGCTATTGCGTCGCCTCCGAAGCTCGCTTCGGCGCGTGGCGTTTTCGAGTTTCTTGTGAAAAGCGTGCCGGGATCTATCGCTGAGATTCTATGCGGGTTGAGGAAAGGGACTGTGGTGGAACTGAGTCAGGTTATGGGGAATGGATTCGATACGAGTCGGATAGATCCGCCTGAGAAATATGCGACGGTTTTTATTTTTGCAACTGGATCCGGAATTAGGTGAGCCTTTCGGATGCTGCATTTTTGGTTTCATAATGCAAATGCCCGAGATGATTTTGTTTATCTAGTTAGAAACTTATTCGTAATTACAAATAGAACGCTGGAGTTGCATGGGTTTATATATAATTAAATTTGATTGGCATTGGTGGTGGATTTGAAAGTTTTGATTACAGGAGGCGTCTACTTCGTATTTCGGCTGAAACTTTAGATTATTGACGGGAAGTCGAGGCTTTCCTTCTTGTTTTGAAAATTTAGATAAAGGTATCGATAATGTGACAGTAGTAGCTAAGTGAGCAATGCTCTGCAGAGCGTCTTCGGGATCTCATTCTCTTTGCCACTGGGCACCCAGGAATCTTATTTTAAAGCTGTTTGAAGTTGGAAATGTTTTTACTTATACCTCAATATGGGAACTTCTGATTTTCACTAGAGAATCTTTACCTTTTTACTGAGAATGTGATATGGGGTTGGAAGGTTCATGTAATGTTCCATGTACGCTATTAAATGGTTGCTATAGATTTTACTGGTCGCTTTATATGCTTCTGTTTTTATTTATGCACTCTATGCTGTGATGGTACTGTGCATCTGTTTGACAAACTAGCATCCAATCCAAGGCTCATCCTAGTATCGAATCATCTACTTCTCCTTTCACATCTTTAAAACGTTCATCTTCTGATTTCATTTATTTTTTTAGCTGGGACCTGGACACTTGTTGGCCCTAATAGAAGAGGGTTTTGGTATTGGTATTTTGGTGTACAAAATATATTGTTTCCGTTGGAAAGTGGCAATGTTGTTTCCCTCTTGAGACATTTACCTTGTGGCATCAGGTTATGGAGTGCGATGTTTGTTCACTCTCAAATAGAAGGATATCTTAAACTGCTACATACATTAAAGCATTGAAAGCCATCTCTTGGTTATCCCAGATGAGATAGCTTTTTGTTGTTTTGAATCCTTATAATTCCTGCCTGTAAATCTGTTGCAGATGGACTGCATGACAGTTGTTCATCTATTACGTAAATGTTACCACCAATCCAGGTCCTGTTATAACTTTCTTTAGTATTTATTCAACTTGGCTCATGTGATTCCTCCTAATGTACAGTCCAATTCGATCACTTATTGAGTCTGGATTTAGTGCTGCTGAGAGATCTGATGTGAGGCTTTATTACGGGGCTAGAAACCTTCAAAGAATGGCTTATCAGGTTTGTTCCACTGATTTTCGTGTGTTGAGTTTGAAAATAAAACAATGAAACTTTGCTCTTTTTTTCCAATGTGAGGTTATACTAATAAATTTATTCTTTATCTTTATAGGATAGATTCAAAGACTGGGAATCTTCTGGTGTTACAATTGTGCCTGTCTTGTCTCAACCAGATGGTAGTTGGACAGGGGAAAGTGGCTATGTGCAGGTAACGTTGTGGTCTTGCTTGTAATCTTAGTTGTCTAATTAAAGCTGTAACTCTCCAAGATTAGTTTACATTTCTCTTGTGATTGCCTTCACAGGCTGCTTTTACAAGAACCAAGCAAATTACTAATCCTTTGTCAACTGGTGCTGTACTTTGTGGGCAGAAACAGATGACTGAGGTGTATTGCAATTGCTTTAAGCTTTGATTGTCCCCCCCCCCCCCCGGTAAATGTCTTTGCCTATATAAAGTATGAAGATGATGCTATTTTTTGTTTTGCTTACCTGGAACATAACAGTTCATAACTGTTATGAGCATAACCTTCAGGCCATTAAGCCAATGGGACTATCTTAACGAACTTGCCAAAGTGTTTACTTCCCTAGTTTTGGATGGAGAGCAGAACAAATATAACTATCTTAAATTGCTCAAGTGAGTCAAACTGGCCTGAAATCGGTATGAGACGGGGAGATTTAGAGCATAGCTATTTAGTAAGAGTTTGCATGGTAGCAATGAAAATGGATGGATTTGAGGCTAAGCGGTGTTGGCAATACATATAGGCATGGTCATTTCCCACCCAAGGCTCCTTAGTGACTCCATCACATACTGTTTCACTACATCTTCCCAAGTCATCATCTTATTTGCTAGAATTTTTGGTTCTAATATGACTACGGTCGAACGTGACTTTCTTGTGCACTGTATTTACTGTTAACCTAGGTGGTTATGATGCCCATGGTATTGTCATTTAACTTAATGTATTTAACATATAATCCACTCCCTCTAGTTCACTGTGAAAATATTTTACAACTTTATCTATATTAAATGAGGTTTTGAAGGAGAGTGAAAAATGAAAGGAGCCACATTTAAGCATTTGTTGCAGGGGAAAAATCAACAAATAAGCATTAATTATTCTCTAATTGTCTTATCAACTAAAGAACTCTTTTAGGTTGAGTTGTTTTGTGGACTGGAGGGAGTATTCATAAAAGTTAATTCCAGATGAACCCTATCAATCTGGTATTGAAGACAGCTTATATGCTAATACCTAGACCGTTTATATCTCATGTCTCTGTTTTGAGGAATCTGTTGCCCAAAAAAATATGCCTATCATCTGAAGTTAAAGATTTTAACTTAAGTCATCCCTGTTTTGAAATTGTTTTTATCTTGTAGTATTGATATATCATCATATAACTTTAATGACCTGGAGCAATTTTCAAGTTCTTGCCTATTCTAGCTTTGCTATCATTGTTTGCAAAGAATTATGGTTAGCGTATGCCATATATGCAACACGATGGCATAATGTAGTTTATGTAGCCGATCTGGCAAGCTCACATAATGGGATGAGGCTGCTTGTGATTGTTGTATGCTGTATATGCATTGCCCTTGTTTGCATGTGCATGACCTCACATAATCACTGTGTTGTTGCAGGAAGTTATGTCTATTCTTACTGCTGATGGAGTATCAAATGATAAGATATTGAAGAACTTCTGAAACATGGTTGAAGTTTTGCTGTTGTTGTATAATTGTCATGCTATAGTAGATAATTATTTGTCCATTGCCACTGCTGAGGATAAAGTATGTTGGCATGGAATGTACAATAAAAATTAATATTGGGAAACAAAGTTCCCATATTAGAATTTGAACACTTTCAGCACCTTAACAGGGGATCAAAATTTTGGGTTTCACATTGAAATGTGGATTTTTCTTCTGCCATTCAAAGGCAGTCATGTCTTATTCTAGAAATGCATTTATGACTAGCCAGCACGTTGGAATTCTCTTGTCATGATTGGCATAAGCTCAGGCTCCATAATTGCCTGCGTAGGATCTCTATATTCACTCAAAACAATGCCCTTGGATCTGTAAGGACCTCAGACAGCTTAAAGATCTGCTGGCCAAGAAAATAAAAGCAATCCGGCCATTGATGCGTTGTGTCTTGTTCTTTGGACAGTAAAGACAGGTTCCCCATTTATTATTTCGTTTAAGGTCATTCAAGAATTTATGATTTTGAATGTAAAAAAAGTAATTAGTTGCGCATTAAGGTTCTTTCATATGGTTGAGATAGTAAAAGAATTAGTGTGCGATGAGTTCTTGAACGATGTAGTCATAATGTGCAACAAGTTTTGGGAAGTACTTAAGTCACGTATTTTCACTTTAGGGCAATACAATCTGGGTTCAATAACCAACAATTTAACAACTACATCAACGGTTTACTCTTAGGATGGTTTTGGGCGGGAGCTAAAATGAAGTGAGCGATTTGTGTTTTCTTCCTATGCCTTGTTGATTCCAATTTTCAAATAGGAAATGGGCTCATCCAAATAACACAGGTCGAAAGCAATCATTTGCAGCATCATATCAAAGCGTATACTTATACGCATAACCTAACATTTTTTAGATCTACTTGAACCACCTCTATCTTTTACATAAAATCTAAACCAAACTCAGCTATATTTCAGACTATTTACAAGTTTACCTAAAATTTTACTACATATTGACATTGATATCTGGCCGTGCCCGTGATGATTGATTTTCACCCCTACTGCTGCGTTGTTTATTTTAAAAACAAAATAAAAACTGAGAGATGAGAATACCTAAATGTTATTCAGGTTTCCAGCACTCAAAATAAAAGTATTGTAACAGTCAACAGAACATTCCAATTAGGAGTAAAGAACTCCAGGTTCAAATCAACTCTGGAGATGACAACAAAGCCAATAATTAAAGTTAAACTTGATTGGGAAGTTTCAGAATGAACCCCAGATGGTCCCTTCAAATATTAATGAAGCACAAGCAACAAATCGTTAAAACAGAACACCGGAGCTAGTCAGAAATCACACAAATTCACCGCCACGAACACCCTCATTGTTATCATCCACCGTTCTATCCGTATGATCTCCAGATCTCACAATCACATCTTTGCTTAATTCGTCGCACTTGCCATTCATTTCTGAAGAGTGATGGTGAGGAGAGTGATTTTGATCTCTCTCCCCATTCAAGTGGGGTCGATGCTTGTGGTGGTGGTGGTGGTTGTGGCCATGCCTTTTAGTTCTTGATCTCCTATTATCTTCGCTGTTCTCATCTGATGACTTCCCTATAGATTGGCTTCTTCGCCCACGTCCCTTATCATCTGAATCTGATGACCTCATATCCAAACTATGTGATCTTTTGTGATGTTTATGGTGCCTTCTTCGACTTTTCTTGTGGTGCACAGTGTCACTTTCATCATTTGACAAGTCTGATTCTGATTCAGATCTTCGGTGGCGCTTATGATGCTTTCCATGACTCTTTCTAGGAGCCCAATTCTCTTCATCACTAGAGAAGTCTGATTCACTGGATCGTGATGCAGCTTGGCATTTGCGTTCTCTTGAATGCTTTTTCCTCTTGCTTACTACCTCATCAGCACTGGTGTCTGAATCAATGGAATCTGATCTTGAACCTCGATCTTTGTGCTTCTTGCTATGCTTCCTCTTCCTTTTTCTCTCTTCCTCAGAGATGCTATCATACTCATCACTGCTAACATCGCTAGATTCAAAGGACCGTTTCTTTCCCCTTCTCTTGGATTTCTTCTCTTTCCTTTTGTCATGGTCACCCATGTCAGAGTAAGGATGCTTCTTATGCTTCATATGAGCTCTTCGACTGGACTTCTTATGCTCATCATCAATGTCAGAATCTGAATCACTATCAGAGCCAGATCGCTTTTTATATTTAGCAGCCTTCAACTTCCTCTCTTTCGCTTCAGCAGCAGCTTCCAGCTTTTGCTCCCATTTCAAAGGAGCCTCCTTTCTGTCCATAATTCTCTTCTTCTTCTCCTCCACAAGCTGGAGGAATTTCTTGGCGTCCATTTGAATATAATAACCAACTCAAGAACTGCATTTTGATAAAATGTGACCAGAAGGGCATCTCACAGAAGAGAAAAAACAAAGTTAGTTCGACAATCAAGTCATAAAATTGGATTGAGTCCAAGAAAGTCAAACGAAATTGAAGTATTAAATTATTTATATTCTTCATTATATATGCAAAACATGAGACTTGCATTAAAAAATCTAGGTTGCCACTGCAATAAAAGTGAAATACTACAATGGACAGTCAAGAAACATGAACATTGGTATTTTCATAATTGCAGGCTCTACTTCCATTAGTTCAGAGCTAACTGAGGGCACACAAGTCTAGGTAATCAAGGAAAGCAGAGAACACAACCACACGTTGATGACCACAATACAAGCAACAAGGATAAGGCTTTAGTTGGTTAATATGGTGACTAAGATCTACCAACTAATAACAAAATTCCCCACAGAACAAACTGAGCTATACCTGCTTTCATAATCCTCTCTCACTAAATAATTAACCACATCACACAAATATTGAAGCAAATTGCACCTAGCATCAGTAACATGGGTAAACATGGCCTTGTTCTCTATTCTTCTCACTGTGTATTAAAAAAAGTTCCACCTTCAAATTGTCAAGGAAAAACTTCAGGAGCATAATGATCAAACGTACAGGTCATGTATTTTAATGACTTTCCCCAAAATTGTACCACACTGGAGAAAAAGACATGTCCCCATGAATCTAAGGTAGATTAGGAAAATGAACATGTTGAGATCATGTACACAATAACATAGGTTCCCAGCATTTAAGCCAGAAGAGAAACACAACACAACACAACAACACTAATTCTAAAATAACATTTCTTATTCTCAGTCTTCTATAAAACATTCAGCGTATCAAGCTTTTTACATGGCAAAAATCTTTAAACCCTCATCATTGTAACAAACCATCTGAAAGAAAACAATACCCCCGTGATTATAACAACTGAGGTTTCGACATAGCAAATCCTAATCTCACAAGAATATGTTATGTAAATAAACATCTTTAAAGTCAACGTACAAAAGCAAATTTAACCTTCTATTCCTACCTTATATGTCTGAGAGGAAGAACCTGTGGCCGCACTCTATACCGAACCAAGAGATTGTAGTCTCAAAAGAAACCTGAAGCAAATCAATCATATATTGTATAGTGTTATAATACACATACAAGACAACAACAAAGAATTTCGAAAAATTTACAGTAACCACCAAAAAGAAATTTTCTAATATGACCACCGACAAAGAAAAACAAACACTAGTGATACATGAACAACGCGCACCAAAAGACAGAATGAAACAGACCAAAAAAGAGGGTAAAAACTGTTCCACCACAAAGTAAAGGGCAGTTTATCAATCCATAGCAAAGAGACCAGATCTTTAAATCAAATACGAAACAAAACTAAAGCCCCAGAGGAAAACCCTAACTCTCAACGCCAAGTAAAAAGTAAACCCAAGATCGGCGAAAAAGGAATCAAACTGAACAAAGATAGAAGGCATACCAGAACGAAGAAGCAGAAAAGAGATTATGATTCTCCTTCAAGAGCTGACCGATAGGACTCGACTTTACGAACCCCGTGCCTCCCCCTTTCCGTAAACGTCTAAAGCAGAAGAAGCAGCGATTTGCTGCGGCTTGGCGTGCGCTTATAGCATAAGATAGGCCGACAACGCGCAAAAAAAAAAAAAAAAAAAAAAAAAAAATTCCCTTGTTCATTGAGCCGGACCGGGCCCTCGCGAACGCGATAATCGGATCGTGCAGAAACCCGGTTGGTCGGTGTAAGTAACTACAAATTTAGAAACCCCTTTTCCGTTAGTTAAAATAAAATTCCTCTAATATATTTATTGGAATTGCTGGTTTTTTTTTTTTTAAAAAAAAAACATGACTGGGCATAATCTGTAATTAGATAAGCTATTTTGGACACATCAGTGTTAAATACTTGGTAATAGAGATTTGTCACCCTAATGATCCTGTCCGATTCAATCCAGATTAATTTGAACCCTTAAATCCTCCAAATTAAGAGGAGATATATTCACCATACCGAATGCTCTATACTAGAAAGAAGGTATTGTGGACAACTTGACAATCTTAACATACTTCTCCATCATTGTCTCGTTATTTCTTAATTAACATAAAATGTAATTATTCCCATGTACACAAAGAATAATCTGATATTCTCAATGACTAGAATCAAAGACCATACACTCCAACAGCTACAATCAAAGAGCTACATTCTTCAAACATTTTCACACTATAAATAAAAAAGCATTGAAGACAAAGCAATTAACTCAACACTCTGCATTTACAGTTACATTCGTTTGCTAAGTCTCAAAGATCTCCATGTGAATTTGTACTTCGTTTATTTACTCTTGTGAAAGAATATACTTAAGCATTTACTCCAATTGAGAGACTCAAGGCAAAGGGTGTTGCCCATAATACGTTAGAATTAGAATTTCACAAGGGTTAGAATATGTGTAACCAAGATGAAAACATAAAACAATTCTGTATAAATGATTAAATAGTAACTAACAAATATATGATGATTAGATGTGGAAGAAAAATGATGAAACCCGAGCCTAATTGATATTGTCTCTTTAAAACAATTTGTTCCCTCTATACTTATGCCAAAAGATTTCGAACAATTGTCTCCCAAGATAGAACAAATTATGTTTTAAAAAAAAAAGACACTATCAATCAGGAGCCCCTAATAACACAATTGAATGTCAAAGAAATCGCATAATATATGAAGTTGTGGCAGAATACAAAATACTGTATGTATAAGAGTGAAGAGTTGAAAATCAAGTGGATTTTTTTGTCTATTTATAGACGACAAAAAATGGTCAGATGGACTCTTGTCGGCGAATTGATGTGACCGACAGTGACAAACGTACTGGTTTAGTCGCACTTCTGATTCATAATTCATAGGATTTAGACAGAAATCCAACAATCCTCAACATGGATAAGAAGTTAGTCCATCATGACTAAATGCAAATGAACATGTATGCAAAATGTGATTTCTTTACAAGAAGCAACTGCATCAAGATAGGTAGGGATCACCTTTAAACCTTCTCTAGTAAAATCTATCGGATGTACTCGGTCAATCGGTGGACATGATGCCTTGAACCGTCAACCTTTGGTATACACTAAGACAATAGGAGTCATACAATTTCTCCTCTAGCATTGTCAGTCCTAATTGGTGCGTCCACTTTGGTCTTGGACACTTGCTTGGTTCTACGAGTATTCTAGATAATCAATCTTTATAAATTCTCATAGAAGCAGCCTCCACTTCACACTCACATAGGTCATTCCTTATGATGTAAGTCAACATACTTAATCTGAACACATCAGTCTTTATAAATTCTTATAGAAGCGGCCCCCACTTTACACTCACTTGGGTGATTCCTTGTGATATAAGTCAACATACTTAATCTGAACACATCAGATTAAAAAAGCCCAAATACTTACTCTCATATATGCACTGTCATGTCATAAGAATGAGTATGAGTTTAAAACTCCATAGTACTCACAATCGATCATCACTTATTGTCTTTTTGAACATAGTTTGTGTGATCTCCACTCATCTAAGTGGAATTACTGCAATGATCAACAATTGATAGGCCTTAAACTCATTCCTTTCACAAATTCTCAACTAACTCTCTATGAATCCTTTTAGTCAATAGATCCGCTATTTTTTCTTTTGACTTCACATAGTCAACTAAGATGATTCTACTAGAGGTAGTTGTCTAACGATATCATGTCTACGACGTATATGTCTAGACTTCCTGTTATACATGAAATTCTTGGTCATATTAATAGCTGCTTGACTATCACAGTATATACACACTGTCGATACCATCTTTGGCCAATTAGGAATGCCCTCAAGAAAGTTATAAAGCCACTTAGCTTCCTCATCAACTCTATCTAAATCAATAAGTTCTGCTTTAATAGTTGATCTTGCAATACAAATCTGTTTGGATGACTTCCAAGACACAACACTTCCACCAAGGGTGAACACATATCCACTTGTGAATCTTGTATCGTTAGAGCCGATGATCCAATTTGTATTACAATACCATTCTAGCACTACAAGGTACCTCTCGTAATACAAGGCAAAGTTTCGAGTGTGATTCAAATAACTAAAGGGTTAAGGTGCAAAAATACACATGAGCTTTTTTCGCAGGAGCGCCCAGCACTACGTGCTTTTTTTTTTGGAGCAAAAATACACACGTGGTTACCATTTTGGAGCAAAATCACATCCCACCGTTAAGTCATTGTTCACCGTGATAAGAGAGAAAGAGATGAAGTGAATAGTAATTTAACGGTGATGAACAGTGACTTAACAGTGGGATGTGACTTTTGCTCTAAAATGATAACCACATGTGTATTTTTGCTCCCAAAAAAAGCACGTGGCACTGGGCGCTCCTGGAGAAAAAGCTTATATGTATTTTTGCACTTTAACCCATAACTAAAAACTCTTACCATAGCTTTCTAATAACGCTTGCTTGGATAACTTGTAAAGCGACTCAATATTTGGAATTAAAATAATTCATAAGGTCTTGGCTACTTTGATGACTAACAAATCCACCATATTTAACTCCAAAACTTAAATGTTTAACATTCATGCAATTACTATTCACAACATCAAAGAAATATGAAATCATAGCCACAAAATCATCCATAATTATACAATGAAGGCTATAATCACATTTCTACCAATACATGAATCTAGCTTTTTTTATCATATCAATTGGTCAAGTAAGTGCAAATCTAGTGGGAGTCTCTCCATGCTATTGCAACAATGACTAATTAAATAACCACTAAATCAAAGCTTAGTCTTTGAACCACTTTCCTAGACACCAACGGTATGAATTAATTTTATTTGATTCCATCACCAATAAAGCAAACTTTCAAGTTTTCAAATCCACCAAAACAAAGAAAGAATATGATAAAATAATTGCAAGGTCACTTTCGCCTATAATATCCTTTATTCCAAACCAATGTGATATTTGGTCTTTCAATAATCATTAATTGATGGAATTATACCAAAAATCATTTAGGAAAATTCATAAATTTAGACATGATAAATTAGTGTTCATTCTATATTTGCAAGGAGCCATCATCCAATAAATAAAGGGAAAACATTTTCTCATGTTGTAGGAAACAAATTTTCTTATGTCACACACACATGAAATGGTGGGACCCACATATACATATATTATTCATAGATGTATATGTGGGTCTCACCATTTCATGTGTGTGCAGGAAACTTTTTTTTCTCATGTAGCATGAGAAAACCAAAACCCATAAATAAATGAGATCCACTTGCCTTTCAAATACTCAAATTTTGTTAAACCCAAACAGATTTTTGTTCTAGAGCCCAAAAAATGTGTTTCTGGAAATTAAAACTTCACGACCTATGAGATTCAAAACACAATCGGGCCCATAAGAAATTTCTAGAGAAGTTACAACGCAACTAAAAGCCCAGAATGAAAAGCAAAATAAAATTACATAAGAACAAACCCATAAGTTTCCTTGGCCCAGATGCTTTAAAATGATTGAAGGCAGAAAAAGATAAAATTGATGAAACATTTTGTTTTATTTAAATATAGGAAGTTTCGTTTGGTGAAGGAACACAACGACGCGTGTCTCCTTCAACCTCTAGTCGGGTTGTTTCGACTCGGTTGGATCCTTCGACGTAACTCATTCCTTCCCTTGTATCTGGTGTTCCCGACAACGTTTTTGCATGTTCTTAATGTCTCTCTTTGTTCTTTCGAGATCTACGCAATAACACCAATTTTATAGCCTAAAAGCACCATTTTGAAGGGACCTAACTTCAAAATTGAAAAACGGCCAAACACCCACCGACACAAAAACTGCTTTAAGAATTTTGATTCGTGACTATGGTGATCGAGTCATAAAAAAAAATGCAATCACAATTCCCTTACCATCCTAATGCCCCAACAAAACTTTAATATATCCATATTAGTAACAAACCAATAATATATACCCATAGAAATCATAACTTTAGAAACTCTAAATTTTTAAAATCAATAATACATTCATAATCATACATGGGAAACGTTAATTACTAAATAAGAACAGTTGGACAATATAATAATTAAAAATTTAATACTGAACACAGATTCAACACATTGTCTTAAGATTGTTGTCCATAATATGTTAGAATTAGAATTTCACAAGGGTCCGAATCTTTGTAACCAAGATGAGACAATATACAATATATGAACATACAACAATTCTTCATAAATGATTAAATAGAATCTGTGTACATTTTTATGACTATCCTCCATTCTAGTTCAACAAGTCCATAAGGTAATTATTATTGTTATATATGGTTGGATTTATGTCTAATAATGAATAATTGGGGACTAGATATGAAAATCTTGATTTAATTAAAATATAATAATCAAACTATTGAAACTAACGTAACAGAGTGCCAGGTACAATGTGAGATCATGCTTTTATTTTAAAACACACTTCATATCCAACAATTGTTAGACATTATAATATAAGTAATGAACCTTCATGTAACAGTTTAATGTTTTAAATGAAAATAGTTATGAAAGAACTGGCAATCAATTAAGTTTTTAGTTCAAATAAGTGGAGAGGATTGATAAGACCCTGAATTTTGGTTTCATAAATCTTTCTTTCTCAGTGTTCCCCCAATTCTTGTTGTTGCATTTTTGTTGGGAACAGAGACATCAGTGTAAACTTCATCTTGGAATGAATCAAGAAGAGGTGCTTTTTTGACTACGTTGAACAAACGATCTTGTTCTTGTACCTAGAGTTTGCATCTAATTGTCTATCTATCCTTTTGTTTACACAATACATTGTCGGAATCTCTGAGAAGGCTATATTTAGATCATATATCAGAAGCTATATGTGGATATAAATGCATTATTCAAACTAAACGTTCTACAAATTCAATTGATCATTGAACAGTAAAGGAAACAACTTAATGGGCTTGTTTGAGATATTGGTAGGCAAAGTAACTTATGAAAAAGTTCGATTAGGTAAAAGTCAAATTGTGAAATGTGATTTATGTTTGGATTGGTTGTTGTATAATTAGCTTTTGTGAGATTGAAACTTGTTTGGAATGATTTATGGATAAATGACTTTTGAGATAATTATAAGAGAAAAATTAAAATTAAAATTACCAAAAATATCAAAAATGCTAAATTAGAAAATTTGACAATGCTAAAATACACAATTTGATCAAATAAATATTATATAAGTAACTATAGGAACTTTTGTCTGGTACAATTTGATATCTAATTGTGTCACAAATCTGATTCATTTTAATTGAAGATGAATGATTTATTTGTGTTGAAGATTCCTCAGTAAAATCAGTCGACGAAGACTCTTCATCTACACTAATATTCCCATTTTCAACTTCTATGAAAATAACATCTGATTAAAATAATAAACAATGAGCTTATAGCTTTTCAAAGCTAGGAAACCAAACTTTTCAAATTAACTCATTTTTGCCCATATGTCTGATTGCCCATATTTTTATCTAAATAAAAAATTGAAGAAAAACCCATAAGTCCGATTGAAATAGTAAATAAGCCCTAAAAGCCCCTCCTATAAACTATTCCAGACAAGCCCAATGTTGATTAGCCTGAATGTCAATGAATGATAATTGATCTAGCATATATGACTTAGTATGTTTTTTTTCCCTGCCAAATTATTCAAACTTGTCAGTTCAGTTTCTCTAAAAACCATACACATGTTGACAGAAATGTGTGTATTGATAATGGAAGGTGTTGTTGATCCGCAGGGAGTATTCAAATTTTGTGAATTGTGTTAGATTTTCCCCTGATGGAACCAAATTCATAATTGTGAGTTCTGATAGAAAGGGCGCATGAGGGGCGGAGGGGGAGGGGGGAAAAAAACTGTATGAGGGTTTTGTCTTTTGGATATTGAAAGGTCATGAAAAAAAATACTTGTTTCATCACACAACCTAATTGTTGTCTCTTGCAATCTCGCTCGCACAACGACACGAGGTTAGCTCACTTTTTTTTTTTTTTTTGCTTTGATTTGTTGTATTGATTCCTCATAATTCCTTGATTAGCTGTATTGATTCGCTTGCATCTTTTTCTCCTAATCTCCTCCTAATTTCTTGATGGCACAAGGCGTTTTTTTTTTTCTCAATCTTTTATTCTTAGTTCTTGCAATAGCGTTTCTCTATTTTTAATTTTTTATGTAATGATGTTCTAATATGTATCTTTGAGGAGAGAGTCCGTTTTCTCTCTAATTTGTTTTATGTATTGATTTGAGGAAAATAAAGTTAGGGTTTAGTTAGAAAACTTATGATTTATAATATGAATTTTGTGGTATGCAATTTGTGATATGGAATTTGCAAATTAATTTATGCTCTTTGTAGGTGATTATTATAGAGAAGAGTATTACCATTGATACTTATCTTAAGAGAAAGAATAGTTAGTCATTGCCCTCGTCTGCTCCTAATGTTGAATTGTCAAATATTGAGACTTTTTCTTCAAAGTCTCGTAAAATTGAAAACACGTAGAAAATTTATGATTTATGATATGGATTTTGTGGTATGCAATTTGTTATATGGATTTTGCAAATTAATTCATGCTCTTTGTAGGTGATTGTTATATAAAAGAGCACTACCATTGATATTTATTTTAAGAGAAAGAATAGTGAATCTCTACTTTCGTCTACTCCTATGTTTAACAATATGAAACACATAAAGTAAAAGTTAAGTGAAGTAATCTTAATTTTTATAATAGATTTCTTTTAATTTTTTATATATTAGGTTTGTATTGTATTTTAAATACTTTTATTTATGATATAATATTTTTTTGTCCCCCGTGACTAAAATTTCTAGCTTTGCCACTGAAGAAATTTATAGAAATTGAGGTTTTGGGCTTGCGTGGGGAAGCATTATAAGCTGAAATAAGTCCAGTGGCAGTCTATCAGATGTGAAAATTGTTTTTTTGAGTGTTTGGAATAGCTTCATTACTTGATGGACTTCTGAAATTGATTTTTTTATGAAGTCATATCGCCTTACTTTTCATTCCATCACCAAAAAGCAAATCTGACAAAGGACCATTTGCCCCCCATCCCCACAAAAGCAATCGTGCTGATAGTAGCGTGAAGCAGATAGAAGAAAGGGTTCTTAAAAATTATTGAGGGATATTACTATGCATCATCACCATCATTTTGTATGGACTTGTTGATTTTTTGCTCAATTAAAAAATCATGTCTGCCATCAATGCATTGGTAAGATAGAAGATTAAGATATCGTTTTTAATCTAAATAAGTAAATATAGCTTTGGGCCCAAAAAAATAAAAAATCCAAACCTGCCTAGCTGCTGACTAAAATTTTAGAAAAAAATACTATAAGATTTGTGCTTCACTAGTTAAAGGGAGATCAACTCCTAACTCAGAAAATATGGGTGATGAAGATAATGATGATTCATTTAATAAAGCATCCTCATCATTATTTTCAACACAAATCAATCGTGTTTGTGATCAAATTAGAAACCAATTAACTTATAGGGGATAGGTTTATTTAAACACTTCATTGTGTTTTAATTTTTTTAATGCTAATTTTTCTATTTTATTTAGTAAATTTATATTTATATTTAATTTTTTATCTCAAATTATCACATTTTATACAACACGCGCCTGCGCGCGCGTGCACATACACAATTTATGCCATTTTCAGTCATTTTCCAATTCAACTATCTTTTTAAAAGCTATGTCAAACAAGTGCTGATTAAGAAAAAAAACCACTTTTACTACTGTTATCCAAAACACAAATCATATTAGAAAAAGTTCAGCAGAAAAAAAGTTCATTAGAAATAAAAGCCACTTCTACCGCCGCTATCTCAAACGGGCCCTTTGTTGGAGGAAAGAGAAATAATCTGCCATATCTGGACAAAATCACTTGTGACACTTTTTTGATATTCCAATTTAGCCCAGCCCCTTCTTTTCAAAAAATGGGACCAATGGTCCGGGCAGGGTTTGAACCCTGATACAAAGACTGGATAACCTAGTGTCATACCACTGTACTACACTAGCGGTTGGTGCGCAGCCCCTTCTTTACCCGTTTGATTGCGTCTAACTACAAACTTGATTGTATAATAAGGGAATGTAGATTTTTGTGTGAGAAGATTTTCAAAAAGACATGATCGATTAAGGCCCCACCACCCCATTAAGTGTATATTTGGCTTCTTCGAACTTTCCACGATGACTCTCCATACCCTTGTTTTCAAGTTTGTCACTTTTGTCTGATTGAGAATTATCTTCCCTGCCATGCTTTTCTATTTAATTTTCATGTCTGTTTCTTGCAAACTGCTATCAACAATGAAAGCCATTGCTGATTTATTTTCAATTCATGTAAGGATGTGACTTATACATTATTATGGTCCATATATATAACAATATTACGCGCTATATAGTTCTTAGATTCACTTGTCCATTAAAGTCATCCGATCCATTGGGATTCTTTGAATTTTCTAAAATAAAGACAATAAGAGGAACCTACTTGATGAGCCACAAATGTACCATGTGTTAAGGCACAATTTGAGCTTGAAATTGATCAAATATAATTAAAAAGCTTAAGGATAATAAGCTAAAATCATGGTTTTGATGTCAGGCATACCCTCACAAGTGTTCCTGTGTGTTTTGCAAGTTTTATCCATAAAAAGAAGCTATTTGGAGACTCCGCGGAAGTAAAAAAGTGAAGCCACAAACAGGAAACAGTAAGTTGGCGCCCAGGGCGCCAATCCTATGCAAAAGTGGTGCCCAAGGCGCCACTTCTAGGGAGAAACAGAAAGTTGGTGCCCAGGGCGCCAAAACTGCGCCTAGGGCGCCAACTCTCTGTCCATTTGGGGAAAATGGCGCCCTGGGCACCAGAAGCTATTTGGAGACTCCGCGGAAGTCAAAAAGTGAAGCCACAAACAGGAAACAGTAAGTTGGCGCCCAGAGCGCCAATCCTATGCAAAAGTGGCGCCCAAGGCGCCATTTCTAGGGAGAAACAGAAAGTTGGTGCCCAGGGCGCCAAAACTGGCGCCTAGGGCGCCAACTCTCTGTCCATTTGGGGAAAATGGCGCCCAGGGCGCCAAAAGTGGCGCCCAGGGCGCCAGAAGTGCGGTAATCCTGATTTTTAATTTTTGGAAAGTTTTTGAGCCATGAAAAAGGAAGGAAAATCAAGGATTTTAGAGATTTGGAAACCCAACTGGATGAAAAAACCATAAAAGAGGCAACCCTAGCACTAAAAAGAGAACTTCGGACACAAGAAACAACTCGACGGCATTGGAGAGGAGATCAAAGCACTTGTGGAGATCCACCTTTCCCAACATCTAGAGAATCATTCCATCTTCATCTTTTCTTCTTTGTTTTGTTAATCTAGCCATGCTTGGCTAATTTCCTTTTTGTAGTTAGGGCTAGGATGAACCCTATGCAAATTTGAGTATTTGGTTGAATTCTTGTATGAATCTTGGTTTCTTTGATTGAATGAATTTTCTTTGCTTAATACTTTCTTGAAGATTGATCACCTTTAAGATTGTCCATAGGTTGATGTATGACAATAGAGATGTTGGTGCATCTAATTGGAACTTGTTAATTCATCATAAAATTGCATGACCTAGACATAGGCTTACGAATTTATGCAATCATAGGATTCTGGTTTAAGATTTGATCTTTCTAGACAATACTAAGACATTAGGTTGTTTTTAAAGATAAAATAGGCTAAGGTAGCATCAAGACATTGGGACTTAATCTAACCTTAGAGAATCGATCGTCAATCTGGGAGTCATAATCAATTAGATCTTTAATTCAAATACTTGAAGGAGCATAGGGGGATTCTAAGTCCTAGCTACGTTTTACTCGACTGATTATCTTTTCTAAACATTCTCTTGCGAATCTTCATCTTGAATTCTTTTCTTTCTTTGATTCTTAGTTACAACTCATCTTTTATTACTCAAAATTGTCCAACTAAGGTGAAAATAGCGAATTAGTGATTGAATAACTATTTCTCGTGGGACGATACTTTCTCACTACTTTATTACTTGTAACGACCGGTGCACTTGCCGAAGTCGCCCCTATCACTACTTTTGTGTGTTATATATGTGCAATGTTAACTCTTATTCAAGCTCATGTTCTTGACCTAGACTTTTAATTACTCTCATACGTATTTATTATTATTAGATTTTCTACCAGTCACACATGTCTTGGTCTTTTTTTCCTCTTGGTCATCTTTGTATTGTTATTGATATGATATTGATAATGAAGTGGCTTATCTTGTATGCTTTATGTACATAAGGATCTGTCCATTATATTAAATTTTAGTTAAGCTCATTAATTAATTTATTTCATTTTTCTTCTCTAATTAACTTTAATCAAGAAAAGATGGTTTAATGTTCCATGTGAATGACAACATTATATTTTGTCTGTTATGAGGGAAAAATGGATGAAATAAAAAGTATCAGATATTTTGCTATAGAGTTGTTTTTAAAGAAAAAAGTTAGATTTCATTTTTCATTAGAAGGAAATGACTGAAGCTGTAGTTTCTACAATTGAAGATGAGGTTTCTACTATTCAAGTCAGGGTTCATATTCTTGGTCGACAAACTGGAAAATAGAGGACACTTTCTTTTCCTAACTTTCCCAGTTTTCTGTTTTAAATTATTGTTCAGTAGTTATATTTTCTCGTTAATCATTGATATAATGTATTTTCTATGAAATATTTTAGTATTGCTTACTTTTAATATTTTTTAAAATATTTTGTGATTTCACATAACTTAATTTCTGATTTTCTTAATTTATAAACTATTTTAAAAATATTAATTATGACCAATGCTAATTAAAAACTCAAATTACTGACTACATATAATAATTTCAAAACCTAGACTTCTTATAACATATACTCCTGGGACCTTTCTTTTTTATAAGATATCATTCTTAACTATACATTGTTCTTTTTTATAAGATGTTTGTAGGGGATGTTTGAAAATTTTATTGTAAATTGTTCATTTTACTCTCAATTATAAAAATTACTCATACCACTGTTGCATTTAATTATCATATTTGACTAAAGAATTCAATATCTATAACACATTCTCTTTGGCAAATTTACCCACATACTGCAAACTGTAAAAGAAACTACCAAAATACTACATGATGAAAAATGCTGTTTTTCTTACACACACTCTTTTGGCTAATTTTTCGTGTGTCTGTGTGTTTTTGTTTGTTCACATCTTTTTATTTATTTTATTTTTTTTATTGAAGACAATTCTATATAAGGTAGGGTCAGCTAATAAATATGGATTTCTCCCATAGTAGGATTTCATACATCAGTTTGCCAAATCTTCTTTTTGTTTGTTCATATCTATTTTGTATTGGAGACAATTCTATCTAAGGCAAGGTCAGCTAAAATATGGATTTCTCCCATAGTAGGATTTTGTACATCAGTTTGTCAAATCTTATTTTTGTTTGTTCACATCTATTTTTTATTGGAGACAATCTTATTTAATGTAGGGGCCAGCTAATAAATATAGATTTCTCACATAGTAGGATTTTATACATTGGTTTGCCAAATCTGGAATCTCTCAAACTCCTCTTTCTTCTTTTCCTCTTAGAATCTCTTCTACACCCTTGGATCAATAAAATATGTGGACAAGATGTAATGCTTAATTCAAAAGAAATAACAAATTGAAATTAAACATAAATGTTTGGTCCTTGATGATAGCATCAAGTTTTATTTTAGTTCATTGAATTTACAAAGTACACAGAATCTCTACTACACCCTTGGATCAAGAAAATAGATAGTCCATATTTAATTCTTAATTAAGAAGCAATAACAAATTGAAATTAAATATACATTTAATTATATGTTTGATTCTTGATGTTTGCATCAAGTTTTATTTTTAAAATTTCAAAGTGCATTCTTTACCTTTGTCAACAGGTATCAGAAACTTTGTCTTGATTATACTATTAGGTGTTCGAGCAACTAATTAATTCGGTCCGCTAGCATGTTGGCCCACTTTAGGGGGACACATCGTTGCCATCGTAGTTGCATATACCCAAGATTTAAACATGATACCACTAGTTAATATAAAACAACCCCTTGCCACTCGATCCAGGTTCTTAGTGGTGATGATAACTATGCAATTAACTGTCTACAAAGTGATCCAAAGTGTATTTTTAATCATTCAATCTTAATACCATTAGTCTTGTCTAATGAAAAATGTATGAAATAATCAAACTTAAGTGATGAATATGTAATTAAACATTGATAATACATTAAAAAATATGGTCATTTTCATTTTAATTTTCTTTAATTTACACAATTTAAAAAATAAAAAAAAAATTATATTAAACATATTAAAATTTAAAAACATGACTTATCAATGTTTAATTATAAAGTTATCACTTAAATTTGATAATTAATAATTTTTTTTAGTAGATTAATCTAGTTGTGCTTAAGATTGAAAGAGTAAAATCCACTTTATAAATTTAAGGGATTAACATACTTAACACAAACATAAAGAACTTAACGTATAATTTAGTCTTAAAAATATTAACAACAAATATAAAAAATATAAGCGATAATAACATGAATATAATAATATATCTCAAATTTCATGAAAAGAAAAAGTTGTTTTAATTTTTTTTTAAAATAAGAACAAAAATATATTTTTTGATTTAACACTTTTTAAAATTATCCATTTAATATTTCAATATTGATTTAAAGATATCCAATTTTTGAAAATTTTTGACTTGGAACAAGTCAGTCTTTATTTTTTCTAATTTGGAAAAATAAAAAACTTAATTTTCAACCACACAAGGCTTTGAATTGTTACAAACTTCATTGTCGTAAGGAAAGGCCCCATGTGAAATGAAGATTTTTGTGTGAGAAGATTTCCAGGGGGACAGTGACTAAGACCCCACCATATTCATTAAATGCACAATTGCCTTCTTCGAACGATGTATCGGGACTATGCTCGTATACTCTGGTCCATATAACAAGTTGTGTGTGCGTATAAAGCTAGTTAGGCTATTGTTGGATTTGATACTAAATATAAATATAAGATCTCTATCTTAGAAAAATAAATCTATAAATTAATAATGTTTCAAAAGTTATATATGTAAGATTATATAATATTTCAAAAAAATTAAAAGCATGCAATACAGAAATGTTTCATAAATAGATATTTTATATGTTTTGTTTTTATCCCAAACATATGAATGAAATATGTAAATTAATGGGTTAAAAGTCTTTTTGCCCCCCTCTTTAAACGCACTATTCTCACAAAAATGCTAGATAGGTATAATGAATTATCAAATAATGCAACGTTATTCTCGAAATTCGAAAAACGTTCTTTCGTAATAAAAAATAATATTATTTTCCATCAGAAAAATAATATTATTTGATAGTAAAAAAATATAGCAAATATTATTGGGCTAGGAGAATGGCTAGGATTTGCCACCAAACAAGACTTGGCGTAAGGAAAGCTCCCATTAATGTATATCATCATCTTTTTCTGTTTGAGCGAGACTTTTCCTATCATGCTATGCTTATTCGTTTAATTTCCATGTCGGTTGCTCGCGAAATTTGGCATGGAAATTCTGTTTTTTTCTTTAAAAATGAAAATTTACATTTTTGTTGGCTATTTAAGTCCGACTAATAGCAGAGCAATAATAACAGAGCAAAAGTGTGGTTTCGAATTGATAGCTAGCCTACTATTTCTCAACCATGTTCCTTCACTTATTTGTTTTCTTTATCCTCATATTTCAATACTGGAAACCTGCTTCATCACTGAGCAACGAAACTGATCGTTTGTCTTTAATCAAATTCAAGGAATCAATATCCAATGATCCATATCAGATCATGGATTCTTGGAATTCATCCACACACTTCTGCGATTGGCATGGAATCTCTTGTAGCCACAAGCATCACAGAGTTACACATTTGAACTTGACAGGACATCAGTTATCAGGTACTATATCTCCTTTTATTGGCAATCTTTCCTTCCTAAGGGTTATCGTTCTTGACAACAATAATTTCCACGGAGAAATCCCAAAAGACATGGGTCGTTTGTTCAGATTGGAAATACTTTATTATGAGAATAATACATTGACGAGAGAATTTCCAATCAACGTCACAAGTTGCTCTAACCTCAAGATCTTAGCATTTGCAGGGAATCAACTCATTGGCAAAATACCAATGGAGATTGGCTCTCTCCATAAGCTTGAATGTTTGTTTCTAAATCACAACAATTTCATTGGACAAATCCCAACTTCCTTGTGGAATCTTACTTCTCTCAGTATTATTTCTTTGAGTTCTAATAACTTGGAAGGGAGTATACCTAAAGAAATAGGCCAGTTGAAAAATTTGAAAACGTTTGTTGTATTTGGCAACAAGCTTTCAGGTACAATTCCTTTTGCTCTTTACAATTTGTCATCTCTCGTTCACATCATGCTTGTTGTAAATCATTTCAATGGTCCTCTCCCTCCCAATATGTTCTCCAACCTCCCTAAACTCCAACTCTTGGGACTTGGAATAAATCAATTCTCAGGTCACATCCCAACATCCATTGTAAACGCGACTATGCTTGGACTGATCTCTCTAGGAGTAAATAATTTGGTGGGGCAAATTCCAAATATTGGAAAGTTGCATGACCTCTCAATGCTTGAGTTGAGTGTAAATAGTTTGGGAAGTAATTCTTCAAATGATTGGGAGTTTCTAAATTCTTTGAGAAACTGCAATAAGTTAGAAAGGCTATACTTGAATAACAATAATTTTGGGGGCCATTTATCAAATGCCATAGGTAATTTGTCAACCCAACTCACACAACTCGACCTTTCAGAAAATCAAATAAGTGGTAAAATTCCCGTGGCATTAGGAAGCCTCATTAACATGACGTGGCTAGACTTAGACACAAATTATTTCACTAACATCATCCCAGATACTTTTGGGAAGTTTTATAACATGCAATACTTGTCTTTAAGGGGAAATAAATTTTCTGGAGAAATAATACATTTCATAGGCAATCTCACTCAATTATTTCACTTGGATTTGGCACATAACATGTTCGAAGAAAAAGTTCTTGAAAGCATTGGGAATTGTGAAAGTTTACAATATCTTGATCTGTTACATAACAATTTTAGCGGAGCCATACCAATCCAGATGCTCACTCTTTCATCTCTATCAATATTATTGAACTTGTCACATAACTCTTTTGGCGGTGATATCCCTGATGAGTTTGGAAACTTGAAAAATATAGGAAAATTGGATGTCTCTCATAATCAATTCTCTGGAAAAATTCCTCAAACCATTGGCGATTGCCAAAGCTTAGAATTCCTCTTTTTTCAAGGGAATTTATTTCAAAAAACCATCCCCATATCTTTGGCTTCATTGAAGGGTCTAAGATATTTAGACTTGTCACAGAATAACTTGTCTGGAATGATTCCAAAAGGCCTACAAGACATTGCTTATTTGGAGTACCTAAATGTTTCCTTCAACATGCTTGAAGGGGAGGTACCAAGCAAAGGTGTCTTTCGCAATGCAAGTGCAATATCACTTGTGGGGAATAACAAGCTTTGTGGAGGCATATCAAAGTTGGAGCTTCCGTCATGCCCTACCAAATCCAATGGACAAAGAAAACATCAAAACTTTAAGTTGGTTGTATCAATATCTTGTGTGATTGCTTTTCTTCTTCTGGTTGTCATTACTATTTATTATGGGAGGAAAATAAGCAAGAAATCTTCTTCAAGTTCACCAACAATTGACATGATTTACAAAGTATCGTATCAAAGCTTGCACAATGCCACAAATGGATTCTCAATTGATAAGTTGATCGGATCAGGGAGTTTTGGCTCTGTTTATAAGGGAAGCCTTGAATCTCAAGAAGTTGTTGCGATAAAGGTCATCAAACTTCAAATAAGGGGAGCTCATAAGAGTTTTGTTGCTGAATGTAATGCACTGAGAAATGTAAAGCATCGAAATCTGGTACAAATTATAACATGCTGCTCTAGCATAGATTATAAGGGCAATGAGTTTAAGGCTCTAGTTTATCCGTATATGGTGAATGGAAACTTGGAGAATTGGTTGCATCCTACAACAGAAAATCCAAATCATCAAAGACGTTTACTCCTCGATCAAATAATAATTATTCTTCTAGATATTGTGTCTGCGTTAAACTATCTTCACTATGAATATGAGCAACCTCTAATTCATTGTGATTTGAAGCCAAGCAATGTCCTTCTTGATGACAATATTGTTGCTCATTTAAGTGATTTTGGATTGGCAAGACTACTCTCAACTGTTTATGCTATCTCTAATGAACCAAGCAGCACAATTGGTATAAAGGGTACTGTTGGCTATATTCCTCCAGGTATCATTTGAATTTCTTCATTACAAGGTCTTCAAATTCATTATGCATTAAGACTAACCCTCTTTGTTTTCAATTGTTTCATTCATTATTTATATAATGAAGATAATTAATATGCTTACAATATTTCAGAATATGGAATGAGTTCTGAGGTATCAATGCAAGGTGATATGTATAGCTTTGGCATTCTTACCTTAGAGATGTTAACTAAAAAAAGACCCACCGAAGATATATTTAATGGCGGCCACAATCTTCAAACATATGTGAAAGTTGCATTTCCAAACAAGCTTTTGGAAGTTGTGAGCCCAACCATTCTTCCACAAGAATTAGAACATATAGTGGGAGCATCAAGAGACTTATCAAAGAACATTATGCAAATCCATCCTAATGTTGAGAAATGCTTGCGTTCTTTGTTTAAGATTGGACTTACATGTTCAATGGAATCACCTCATGAAAGAATGAGCGCAGTGGATGTCATCAAGGAGCTCAATTCTATCAAAAGCTTTTTCCCTTTATGGTGAGTACAACATCACCTAAATTCAATATTTTTTTTTTATATTTGAGTTGGTTTTTTTTACCTAAGGTTTGAGTTGATTTGCACACATATATTTCATCAACTTAATATTTAGGATAATTAAGAAACCATGATTTCACATTTTATTTGTATCTGATGCTTAGCTCATAACTGATTTTGTTTTTTTCCTTTTAAGAAAAAAACTACTAGAAATTATTTCTACTGGTCTCAAATTTTGTTGCTCCTTTTCTCCTATCAAATGATATTAATATTATTATGAAAAAAATTGGCGTTTGATTGTAATTTTAATTATTATATTTATCTTATATATATATATATATATATATATATATATATATATATATATTGATGATGGTTGCATCTCATTTTTAGATTTATTCGTTGCAGGTAAGGGGATCGTCTCTGATCAATTTCCTTAAAATAATTAAATTGAGATTGGGATGAGTCGAATATTGTTAGGTTAGGCATATTTATTTTGCGGGCATATGTGATGTGCATGTTTTGTAATTTACTTATCCTCCATATTGGTTTTCTTGTTATTTATGGTTGAGAAACTTTGAGAGCAGAGCTTCCTTCTTGTTAATCATGTTATAAAATCAAGTTGACATTTATATTTGTATAGGTTTAAGGTTAAAATCAAGTTGCCATTTATATTTGTAAAGGTCTTAAGATTAAAAAAAAAAGACATATCCAGCATCCTGAAATATTTTTTAAATAGGACTTAATATTATAACTAATTCGTAGATCATTCAGCAGCAAAAAGTATTTTGTAATAGTATATCCAATATCATAACTACTTTTGGTGAAATTTTGTCCTTAAAGTATTTTTTCAGCAACAATAGACACCACTGATGATTGTGTCTGGCACCCTAAAGTATTTTTTCACTAAAACTCTGTGTTCCAAATTTATGGTGTCCACACACACACACACATACATAATAAACTCAACCAAAAGTCTAACGATCAATATTAGGATCTTTTTTAAATTACTCAAACTTTATGTTTGTTGACATTTTGTAATATTGATAGATTTTTGGCTGAGTTTATTATAATTCCAATATTGTTAGATCTTATGTTTTGATGATAACAAATCTTAAAAAAGATTAAGAAAGTATTTTAAAGTTAGCACACTGGTTTAAAGCATTCTGAAACCCATTAATGTAAAGATTATTGTATCACTTGAGTGATCACTCGAATGATAAAACAAAATTTGGTTAACTTATTTCTAGAATAGTGATGAGAATGCTTCTTTTAAAAATAACTCATCACCATAATGCTTAGTGCTTACTAGAAGTGATAGTCAATGATCACTCGAGCGATGTGAAATATTATTCTCACTATCATTTCACCATAGTGACTAAGATAGTGATATGATTTCTGGAAAACATTTTTTTAAAAGATCACTCAACTGACCATTTGAATGATGAGATATAAAGTGTATCACTATCAAACCACCATAATGAACCATATAGTGATCAATTTTATGGAAAGAGATTTCAAACTTGAGTGATGTTTCAAAAATGTCATCACTATTATTTCACTACAATGATCCTTCGTAGTGAACAACTTTCTAAAACTAATTCGTGAACAACTTTGTAAAACTAATTCAAAGGAAAGATTACTTGAGTGATGCATTAAATTTTCATTACCATCACTTCACCTTAGTGATCTGTTCTAGTGATAAGCCTTTTGAAAATTTTCTAAGAAGACTACTCAAGTGATATGTGTTAAAATGTATCACTAGACAACACCACAATGACTCTAATAGTGCTCAATATTTTTGAAAAGGTTTCTAAAACTGGATCACTCAAGTGACCACTCGAGTGATGTGTAAAAACAACATCACTACCACTGCACCAAGGTGATGCTATCTAGTGATTTGTTTCTTTTAAAAGGAAAAGAAACAAGATCACTCGAGTGATCTTGTTACATTCATCACCACTAGTTCACCATAGTGAAGTATTTACTGATATGTTTTTAAAAGAAATAAGATCACTCGAGTAATTCTATATTTTTACATCACTACTACAACACTTCAATGAACGATCCAGGTATTTGTTTTGTTTTCAAAATGACTAAGTAAAGATCACTCGAGTGATGCAATTTCAGAAAACAAAGCATCGACTGTAAATATTGATACTCATTCAAATCTATCCTAAAACTTGTTCTATTTGCTTCTTATTATTGGTCTAACACTTCATTATACCATTATTTGATCATATTACAGGTTCTTAATCAAGGATTAAAGCAAGACTAGCAAAAATCAATTTTGTGTTAGATCATTAAATGCACCGAGTTCAAACACTTCACATTCTCTTTGCTCTCAATGGCCAAATCTAAATCGGTGTAAATATATAAGTTTTTTTAAGGGAAACCCCCATTTAAATACTATATGAATGTTCAAAACCCTAAAAGGTCTATTAAAAAATTAAAAAGATATAAAGGTGATTAGGAGGAGTCTAGGATTTTAAATTTAAATGTTTTTACTAATATGCCCCTCACATATTGTTTCTCTCTCTCTCTGACCCTTTCTTCCTCTTTCTCTCTCCTCACCCTTTCTTCCTCTTTCTCTTCCTCTTCCCGATACTTTCGGCCGACAATTGGAAAGCTTAGGCCTTTTGTATCAGTATAACTCTCTAATGGTGTCTACTCTGACCGAGATCGCGTCCTAGCTACATCTCACTATAGAAGACGACCTTCTCTTTTCCATCCACGATGTCCTCCCCTCCCTATGTACGTGTCTCCAAAATAGAAATGAGAAGCATTTGAAGTAGGAAGGAATTGGTTGGGTGTTGTGGGTTTTGAGAAGTAGCGCTAGGAGAGAAGATTTATGCAGCTCAGGGAAGAGTTTGGTTAAGGATATTGGAGAAAGCCAAGGAAGAAGAAGGTGAATAGTGGAAGACGGTGAACAATAATGAGATTGATAAAATTCGTAAGTACTAATTATATATGTAAAAGGATTGACACCAATTGAGTAATGAGATTAACAAAATGAGTAATGAGATTGACACAAATATTGATAAATCTTGACTTGCATGTTTTCATCATTAAACGCTTTTGTCAAAACCATTACAATCTTGTCAAAACTATTACTAAACTTTGTCAATTTCATTATGAATTTTGGTAAAATGTCACAAATGTTGATAAATCTTGACTTGCATGTTTTCATTAGCATACTATTTTGCCAAAGCCATTACAATTCTTGTCAAAACCATTACTAAATTTGTCATTTCCATTACGAATTTTGGTGAAATGCCACAAATGTTGGCAAATCATGACTTGTATGTTTTCATCAGCAAACATTTTTATCAAAACCATTACAATTCTTGTCAAAACAATTACTAAACTTGTCAATCCCATTACGAATTTTGTGAAGTATGTTTTACTAAACTTGTCAATCCCATATCAAAATTTATGAGACATTGATGAATGATTCTTTGAAAACCAAATGAAATCGAAGGCGAAGGAAAGCATTGAAAGATAGAAATCAAGAAACAATAATCAATAACATAATTTTTTTGAAGATCTTGGATTTTTTTTTATTGAACGAAGATCTTGGATTAGAAACTGTTGAATATGATTAGTTTTGATGATGTCCAATAGAGATGTCATTATTAATAGCAAAAAGTTTATATGATATATTTATCTCCTACATTGACTAACTACTTTGTTTAATTTAGATTAGTCCAAGTTGAATTATAGAGAATGATCATGAGAGGAGATTGAAGTGTCAAATATAATGAGAATATCAATATTCAAGTTTCTATGATCAAACTAGAATGGCTCAATTCGGAGTTAAAATAAGCAAGTTCAAGCCTCACGATAAATAGTAGTTAGCTACAACATTTTTGCTACAATTTCCCATCATGCTCGAGCACAAAATTGCATTACTCGAGCATCATATTTGGGCATTGTTGGTTAAAATCTTCTTGTAGCAAGCAAACTAGTCAAAAAAGTAATAAATAGTGAGTAGAGTATCGTACCACAAAGACTGTTAATATCGAATATGTAGACAGTTTCCTTTGTGACAGTTGAGTAATGAGAATGGTTTTGGTGTTTGTTTGTCTATTACTACTAGCAAATAAAGTAAACAAATGATTGAGAGTTCGGTTGAGAGATATTAGATTAAAAACAGGCAGAGCTTGGACTTCATCCTAAATTGCATTAATCCCCCAATTTGTATGTGGCAAATTGCTACAACATTTTGTTGTACAACTTCCACAATGCTACAATAAAATGCTTATTACAACGTTATTTAGCTAACCCACCACTGCTCTATACAAAATCGTCCACATCCTGTAAGTACACACCTTGCTCTACTTCTCCCATATTTCTATGACAATTTTCCAGTTTAGAGTGTCAATTTAACCTAGGTGTATTGGCTATATGAGATAGACCCATTCTTGTAGCCTATAGTTTAGATCGAGCCTTGTATAAGCTCGCCTAGCAGATACTGTTCAATAGAGGTCTAACATTAACTCCCTTCCAGTAAGTCGAGACCACTATTCTAGTCTCTTTGCAACCAACTAACAGACAAGATGTTGAATCACAATTGAACAAACTGAATTTATTGAATTAGAAAATCAGCAAACTGGGTTCATTCTACAAATTAGAAATCCATCCTCGCTTAGCCAACGGAAATTAGTTCATGACTGATGAGGGAAACAAAACAAAGATTACAACAGAATAGCCTAGGAAAGATTAAAGAAGGAAATTAAAACAAATAAGCTTGTCGAAGTAGTCGACAGGAGCGTCCTATCACGTGGCATCTTTACATCTTCTACAGCCCATCTAACTTTGGGAATGGATTGGATCTTCTCTACAACTCTCTCTCTCTCTCTCTCTCTCTCTATGAATCCCAATTTCTCAACGTGAGTCAGGTCGTATCCAATTTGTGCTATGTAATCTTTGACTTTTACCCTTTATGACTCCATGATCCTTTAGGTCTAGCCATCTTCTCTCTTTTATAGCCAGGTCGTTCACATTGTACGTCCAGTGAGTTGGGCTTTCCTATTCTATTAGACCCGACTCTCAAGATCCAATTAATCAATTCTCTTAATCGCACAGGATTTTGCAAATCTTCTATTCGATTCACCACATCTTCTATTTCTATATCTTTCCAATTAGCCGTCATCTTAACATTCAACTTGATGACCTATACTTATTTCTTGAAATAACTCGATAAGAGATCAACATAACATATCACATAACAAATCATCATTTATGATGCTATAGCATTATGGTGACTTTGTGGTGCTTAGTTCAAAATAGAGATACACAATGTTGTAACATTACATCAATTCTGTTTTGCGACTGTAAAAGTATGATAAGATGCATCCTTTTCTATTGCCTAATGTGAGATAATATTCAAAATACAACATCTTATTGCATTTATCTTTTATTTCCATAAATATATGAATTGCAACATCATTCATCAAATAGTTCGCATCTCAGATTTACCATACAAAGCAATCATAACACATGAGAAATCTATGGCAAAAATATGATTCCTCAAGCATCTACTATGTTACTCAAGCATGATGCGTATTCCACCCACTTTGTTCTTCATTTCACTTGAGCGAAGTTTGGTTATTCAATGATGTCTCTCAAACCAAATATCCATTGAGATGAAACTAGACTTCTAATGCGTCATTTTGACACCAAAACCAAGTTCAAAAGAGTTCATATGAAGGAGATATGCTATTTTGAAGTAGCCACTACAATTCACACCACACAGCAGACACAACTTCAGTATTTTGGGCGTATCTCATAAACTACACAACCAAATGAGTTGAAACCAATGAAATATGAAACTAGTCTCAAATACCTTTTAAAAAAAATCAAGATCACATAAAAAAAGATCAATTGAGTGAGATATGATTTTTTGAAATTCATAGTTAGATCAGGGTATTGCAAAAACACTAGTCCAGAACAACAGTCAGTAATCTAATCATAACGCTCAGCACACAATGAATGTAAAGCTGATTCTTTTTGCGTTGGAAAGAAGACTTAACAAGATTTTTGAGCATAGGTCATTTGCCAAATTTGGAGTTATATTGAAGACAATATGCTTACTCAAGTTTGACTTTCGTGTTGCCAATGTTCTTGCATTTTGGAAGTCACTAAATTCTAGAAGTTAAGCCATGTACTGGAGATCACTTGTGAAAATAAAGTTTTATTCACTATCAATGATCTTAATAACTGATGAGGGCTCAAGTGTGTGCAAGAGTACTCGAGTATGTTACCCAAATATGTTCGCCAGTACTTGAGTATAGATGATTGCTCTTACTCAAGCAAGCTCTCTTGATCTATACACTCTTGCTTGTTAGGATGTTACTCGAGTATGGAACTGTCTTACTCGAGAACAATGCTCGAGCAAGGAAGTAATGTACTCAAGCAAGTAAGTTTTGGTAAGTATATCTTTTGCATTTCTCAGAGGTTACTCAAGTAGACAAGAGATCTTACTTGAGCAGAGAAAATAGTTACTCAAGCAAGCTCATTCATTCACATTGCAGTGAGTCTTTTCAGGTAGTTACTCGAGCATGTAGAGGTTATACTTGAGCAAACTACTCGAGTAAGAGTGCATGCTTACTCGAGTAAGCCCGTTCATTGAACTTCTCTGTGTATCTCTCTCTAGTTTCCTTTGTAATCAATTGAAGGTTACTTGAGTATAACAATGTGTTACTCAAGCATGCTACTTGAGCATAACAAGTGCTTACTTGAGTAATTGTATTTCCAATTCCTTCAAATACTTCATCTTATTCGCCTTCGTAAATTCCAATTAACTAGTTATTATTCTATAACTTATGATTATTACTCATTATTGTTCTCAATACTTATAAACATATTTGTTAATGAGTTTTAGATAATTATTCAAAGGATTATACTCAAATTAGCATAAAGAAAAATATACGTCAGAAGCATTAAATGCAATTGCAGAAACAAAGTGTACAAGGAATGAAATTCAGACTAGTCAAATGATCAACTTCTCAGACACCCATTTCAGTGAAAATGAAAGAGACCTAACCTATGCAATCCCTGAATAGACTAAAAGCATGTCGTCCATAGATACGCTTCAGCAAAGCTAAAACGACTTAATCTTGATTTCTATTAATGACTTGATTTATGTCTAACAGAAAGCTTTATTAGTCTAACGGATAATAGTTTGATCACTCAACAAAAATCTTCAAGCTTCACAATTGTCTTATTCTAAATTAAGAAGATTGTGCTCAGTGGTTAAATGTTTTTCATCAATGGCAAAACAATTAAAATGCATCAATGGTTATTTCTTTCTAATGGACCAATGTTCACAATGGACAGATGACAATTACCTATAAATAGATAAGCATTCAAGACAGAGAAACTAACGAAACGAAAATAAATACAAAGAGCCTATGCCTGCAATGTGATACTCTGAGTTTATAAAGCTCTGTAATATACTATTCCCATTTTGTACTTATGTGTTTATCATCATTTACTTCTTTTAGAGAGAAGTATACTTTCATTGTAATTATTCTATTTTAGAGTTACTTAAGATTGAGTGATTTTGAGTGGGAAACAAATTGTATCCTTACAATGTGTAAAGGGAACTCTTTATCTCAATGAAAGATTTGAAAGGTGGCACAATAACCCAGCTAAACTTGTGGGATTATAGTGGTTCTCAAGTACTCGATTAAAACTTGAGAAATATAGTGGATTGAAATTTCAAGAGGAGCCTGGGGGCTTGACGTAGGTGATCGTGGATTGGACCGAACTAGGATAAATCACAGTTTGCATATTCTCTTCCCTGAACTCTTATATTTCCAGTATATGTTCATTTGAATATCTGACTATTGATTTATAACTCATTACTGTCATATATACTGCATTTACTAAGATGTGAAAAGATTTTCAAAATTCCTAAGTTTTTATCATACACCCATTTCACCCCCCCTCTTGGGTGTTAACTAGTGCTAACAGAAACAAGAGAAGAAGATAAATTATTGCACCATATGCATAGAATCGAATGAATGAGAGGGAGAGAGTGTGCCAGCCACTAAACCAAGCAGAGAGAAAAGAATATGAGAGAAAGAAGGAAGATCTTTGGTTTGAAATTTGTACCTTTAACAAAATGGTTGGGGAGTTTTTGAAGACAGATGCGTTGCGGAGAAAGAACCAGAGACTACCATTTTCTCCTCTTTATCGCCTTCCATCATTAAGCACTCTCATCATCGCCAATGGCCTCCACTTCCACTACCATTGATGCGGCGACCTTCACAACCTTGCTATCACCTTCCTCCATTTTTTCCAATGATAATTCAGACCAAGGGAGCGCCGTGGACACTTGAATATGGGAGACCTTTATCTTTTACCATCTTCATTTTGCTCTACTCCCACCTTCACTCCACAATTTTTCTTTTTTATTTATTTAAAAATTGAGGGCATAATAGTAAATTTATCAACATTTTAAAATCTCATTTTGATACTTGTCACCTTTATGTCCTTTACAAATGTTAACATACATTTTGGAGTTTTGAAATTTCATATGATATTTATCTGAGATTCTCCCCTTTTTTAATGACATAATTTGTTTAATCGTTTGTTTAAATAATATTTTATTTAAAATTGTTTAGTTCTTTATAAATTACATGATCAAACACGATGCAAAAATATTAAGATATTTATTCGATTATAATCATTTTTTATTAGGGTTTAGGATAATGGTATGCTTTGATATAATTGTGGTTATTTGAATTTAGTTTGACACTTTAATTTACCGATATTTATAATTTTGATTATAGATTTAATGATACCTCTTATTTTTTATCTATTTGAAAATAAATAAAAATGTTAAAAGGCCTAAAGCTTGGAGGTCAACCTTGAGCCTTAAAGTTTAAGGTCAAACTTCAAGTTTAAGGGTATTTTGTAGAAACATTTTTTAAAACTTAGCCCTTTTAGTCTCGATCTTGTCAAAGACAGGCTCATTTTGCCACCTCTACCATTCAAACAAATTAATAGATTTTATAATTTTATGTCAGTGACCTAGTAGCTTAGTAGCATGAAAACTTCCCCATAAGTGAAACATCGTGGGTTTGATGTAGTCTCTAATTTCAGTCTTCTTTGTATGATGCTATAACAAAAATATAAGAGTATAGTTCCTAAACTTATTTTTTATATAAAAAGATTCACATTTTTTACTTTTTGAGTTTTGTATAAATAGATAAGAGTACAAGGTGTTATCAAAAAAATAAAGATAAGAGTATAAGACCACCTGGTTAAACTTATTTTTTATATAAAAAGATTCACATATATACTTTATTTTTTATATTATATATTAATGGATTAATGAATAATAAAAACATCAAATTTTATATTGATATTCATAATATATGCGTGTGTGTGAGGGATGCAATTTTTTTATTTTTAATAATAGACAAAATGATATGACCTCAAATGAAAAAGTTTACAAAGTACCAAAACAAATACAACAAATGGATTGACTAAAATAAGTGAAATAAAAAGACCGTGGAATAATATAAATAGGTTGCATATGAAGATTCTTCATGATGAGAGCCAATATTTTGTAACATTTGATGCTATTTGCCAAAGATTGGTTTGTCTTATTAACACATGTTATAACAAAATAATAACATCCAGATGTTTCATGAATATGAGAGTTGGTTGTTTAAAGTAGAGCTGCTCTCAAACATCAAGCATGAAAGGAAGAATATGGATTCCCTATATTCTTCCATAAGAATTGAATCGAAGAAGAACTTTGATGTCAAATATAACATTTATTAAAGTGACCCTTTATCTTTTTAAAGGTGCATAATGATGTTCCATTGAATTGAAACAATAGTATTCATATGATTAATTGAAAAATGCATTGTTTTGATGATCACATTGTTTAGTGAAATATGTTTAGCCACTTTTGCCATAAACTAAAGATTGTTGGCTTCCTAAATGATCATTTTCGGGGTTGGCTTTTTTCAATGGTAAACATGCTTTTTTGTAATTTGTAAATTGTAACTTGTAAATTGTAGTATTAGTTTTTCTATAACCATTGTAAAAGCTATTAGCCTATTAGTTTTCTTTTTTACACCAAGTTAGAATAATTTGGATCTTTTCAATTATCTCTCTAAATTAAGTCTCGATTAAAAGATACTGATCCTTTTGTATTGGTTAAATAAAAGCTACTGATCTATCTAATGATATTAAGCTAAAAAATTTTGTTTGTTTGTTTATTTTTCAAAAATTATAACTTATTTTTAATATCACTAGATCACAATATAATAATTATATAATTTAATTCAATTTAATTAAAGAGGCTGAATTGAATCGATGCCATAGAAACAAATTAGAACACAAAATTTCAAAACACATGAGTCTACGATGAAATTTTTTTTTTTAAAAAAAAAAAAACTAGAAAACAGAAAAACCAAAGGCGCGTCGAATGGTTAATGCTGTGAGATTGACTGATACCGAGTAGACGAAAGATTGGGGTTTTTTTTTTTTTTTTCTTCCCCTTCTCCTCCAATTGATTTGATCCTTCGCTTGGAAGTTTTCAATTCTCTGTGATCACCAATTCATCTTTGTGATCAATTTTTTCTCACAACCATGGCGACATCGTCGTCTACTGCGGCCTCCGCCAACATCATGCTTGCCATCTTCGAGAAGAAGACCAACTCAATCGATCTTTATCGGCCTCTTCGCAACTACGTCGCTTTCCACTACTCCGAACGCGAGGCTCAGCACATCGAAGATGACCTCCAAACCCTTAAGCAACTCCGTTCCGACCTCGAGCGCCACTCTGACCCTTCCCTTACCGCTCGCCGCGACCTTCTTCAATCCTACTACAGAGCTCTCTGCCTTGTGGAGACCCGTTTCCCCATATCTTCTGATCCAGATCACGTCAATACTGTCAGCTTCGTGTGGTTCGATGCGTTTAAGCCCAAATTGAAGGCAACCCAGCAGAATATTCATCTTGAGAAAGCCGCGGTGTTGTTCAATTTGGGCGCAGTTTATAGTCAAATTGGGTTATCCTATGATCGGAATACTGTTGACGGCCGGAGGCAGGCCTCACATGCGTTTATTGCAGCTGCTGGGTCGTTTGCTTACTTGAGGGATAATGCGGCCATGAAGGCGTCAATTGGGAGTTCCACAACTGTGGATTTGTCTGTTGAGTGCTCAGGAATGTTGGAGAGGTTGATGTTGGCTCAAGCACAAGAGTGCGTGTTTGAGAATACCATTGCAAAAGGAAGCACCCCGGGGGTTTGTGCGAAGATCTCTAGGCAGGTCTGTGGATTTTTTGGGTCCGCTCGTCAAGTAAAATTTGATTTAGGTTTATCCATCTAATAATAGGAGCTCTGATTATGCAGTCAGATTGCTCTGAGTGCATGCAGTAACAAATGGATCTATTGAACTTTTTGCGTTTCTATTTGCATTTCGTTGGTGTTGATAGCTTTCCTCGGAATCATGGCTCTGATAGAATGAACTTTGTTTTGTGTGAGTGTTAAGGTATACGCATTTAAACTCGAAGTGTGAGACATATTGTCGCGGCGATAACTTGTTTTGCTGAGATCTTGTTGCACGAAGTTGTAATATACGTCTTGAAGCTGATTAAACCTTGATTTCTTCAGCAATATAATTTTAATTTGGCCATTATCATTGATGCTGAGATCTTGTTGCATGTCTGCCTCTGGGAACTACCGTATTATTCATATCAACTGTGCCACAAACTAGGATGCTGCTATGCTGGCTAAAAACTCTAAAATAATAGTTTGTGTGGCTTACCAGATTATTTTTTATTTACAATGGAAATAATGCTCATGATTCATGCAAATGTGATAGAGTTTAAGGGAATTAAGAGAGAAAAAGGGGAAACTAGAGCCAGAATCTGAAACTTTAGTATTTTCAAGAACCAGAATCTGAATTCTTGACCAATTAGACAAATCCAAATCTGTGTATATTCATTCATGTTGATATCATTGTTTACAAGAAATATATAGACATAACAGATAAGATAACTGCTAATAACTTCCTAGAGATAAGATATACATAACTTCCTAAGAATACACATAACTTCCTAATGATAGGGTATAACTTCTTAATGATAACTTCCTAAGGATAAAATACAATAACTTCCCTAGATATTTAATAACTTCTCCTAACTTCTCTATAGAGAATGCTTGCTGATGCTTGCTGGACCCCTAACAAAATGTTGCTTTGAAATGTAGTTGTTTGACAGCTTTGCCCGCTGATTATGCTTTTTGTAAGCAGTATTTTATTGGGCCTTTTTCTTTATTTGGGGTCTAAGAACTAACAAATACATTTGATATTGTAGGTTGGGCTATACTATGAAGAAGCTTTAGCTGCATTGAACGTTGCACCTCTAAATCCGCATTTTGACAAGTCTTGGTTAGCTCATGTACAGCTAAAGGCTACTTTATTCTTTGGAGAAGCTTGCTATAGATATGGATTAGAGCTACATGAGAAAGAAGAGATAGCAGAGGAGATTGCAAGACTAAAGACTGGGGTTAATGCACTAACTGAAGCAAAGAAAAGCTCAAAGGGTGCCCCTGCACAAATCCTAGATGCAATTAGTAAGTTAGAAGCCAATCTTAACCGAAACCTTGAAAGGGCTGTTAAAGAGAATGATAGAGTTTACCTCATGAGGGTTCCTTCTCCCAGTTCCTTAGCACCTCTTCCTGCTTTTTCTATGGTGAAGCCAATGTCAATGAGTGAAGTGTTGGATGCAAGTAAAGAGAAAATGTTTGCAAGTCTTGTTCCTGACAGCAGTGCAAAATCACTCTCCAGATACACTGAGATGGTTGATGACATTATAAGATCCCAGGCTGAAAAATTGCAACGAGCCAGTGAGTTAACCCGAATAAGGCTAAAGGAAATGGAGCTGCCTGATTCTATTCTTGCTTTGGAAGGAAATTTAACTCTACCTGCACATCTCAAAGAAGATGTGGAGGCCGTGCAGATCAGTGGAGGTCCTGCTGGTTTGGAAGCAGAGTTACAGCAACTTAAGGATCTAAGGAGGGTGAATCAAGAAATGTTGGTCCAGACAGAGGAGCTGTTGCAGAAGGAGGCAAGAGAAGATGCCCAATTTAGAGGCCAATTTGGGACAAAGTGGACTAGGCCTCAATCAAGCACTTTAACAAAAAACTTGCAGGATAGATTGAATAGATTTGCAGGTAACTTGAAGCAAGCTGGAGAAAGTGATGGCCGGATTGAGCGCTCAGTTAGAGAACACGCTGCACTTATGTCTATCCTTGACAGCCGTCCGGTACATCATTGACCTTGTTATGTTGTTATGTTGACTTTCTTGCATGTGTGTAGTTACTTTCCATGAAATTTATCTTCTAAAAACAAGTTAATTGTTACTTGAACATTATTTTAGCTGGAAATATTAGTGCATTTTAAAATACATGCATTCCATTTTCTTTCATCTGAACTAGTCTTGTCCTAGAAATTACATTTATTTAGGCCTCTAGAGAAATGCAAGAAAGTAAAAAATGGGTGTATCTTTTAATTCATCCAGATAGTGTGATGAAAAGTGGCGGTTATTTCATGCCCCACTGATAACTACAGAACTTTTCTGTTTAACATTTCTTTTTTATTTTTTGTGTATATATTGTGCTTATGCCAATTGATGACTAAATGTAGTTTTGAGACTAGAACATGTTGATATAATAAATTATTACCAATATCAAACATCTCTAAACGCCCTTTATCTGTTCCAATGCAAAATTTATTGCATTAGTAAGTATGTGATAGATATGTTGTAAAAGAATTAGAGAGGAAGAGAGGAAGAAGAGAAAGAAGACAGAAATCAGAAGAATTGAGAGGGAAAGAACAGAACAGAACAGAACAGAACAGAGAGGGAGAAGAGAAGAGAGAAACCGAACAGAGGGAAAGGGAAGAGAAAATCTGGTGATGCTCTTATTCATTCATCATAAAAGCATCACCAGATTTTCTCTTCCCTTTCCCTCTGTTCAGTTTCTATCACAGAGATAAAAGCGTTATATGCCTTATATAGGCAACACCTCCAGACCATTAATCCAAACTAACTACCAACGGTTACTAACAACTAACCAAGAACTAATTAACTAATCCTAATTATCAATTTATTCACATATTACATATCAGTATGATTAGTTCTTGGTGTGCTCATATTTGTAAATATCTTTTTCTAGATTGAATCTGCACTCCCTTCCTTAGCAAGGCCGATAATGTCTCTAGATGCCAATGAAGATGCTATTGTAGGATCCCTCAAGCAGAGCTTGGTATGTTGTTTTTTATTGATGCAGTAGTGCTGTTATTGCATGTGCTGCTTTTCAAGGAATGAAGTCTATAAAGCATTTTTATGGTTTCTAATTTAAATTAATTTTTCATTACAATAAATTTTGTTAAAATTTTTGTTGGGATACTTTTATACAAAAGTGGATTTTTTTTGTTTTATTTGCAGTTCTTATGATTCTTTTCCTTTTTTACTTCTAAAAAATGCAGCATTTGCAATACTTTTCACTGAACTTCGTTCCTTAATTTACTATCTAATTTCTGGATAACTAAAACAGCTGGGTACTGAACAGTTTTTTCCAACTCTCCTGTATAAATTAAAAGGACTTTCATAGGCTGAGTGGTCATAACCAAGTTTGCAGAGTGTTTTTGACTTGAGAATTTAAGAGAGATAACAACATGTCAAGGCTTTTCAATTTACTCTCAAGATGTTTACAACATTACTTTTCTTTGCTTCACATGAGCTGTAAAATTAAGACTGACTTTTAACTCTTCTCTTTTTAAAATGAGCATCTGTTGCATTTTAAGATTCTTATTGAACTTGGGGCAAAAAAAAATGGAATTCTTGTTAAACTTTGGTGCTCATTGATGCAGAGGCAACTTGAAACTCTGGGAGCTCAGAGGGCTGGCCTTGAAGATATGCTTAAAGAGATGAGAAGAAAGGTTTGCCTAACTTATATTTACTTTTCTTCTCTTCCCATAAAAGTCAGCACTTTTGTCCTTGTTCTTCGGGCTTGGGGTTTCTTGCTATCTAGATGTATTCTTTATACTTGAAAATCAAATTATTGAAATGATGGGTTTTGCCTTTTCATAACCCACAGTGACATCATAAAATAACCAAGTGCACTCCTCTCTCCCTAAAATATCAATGCTTTCATTCCTACAGTGACATCATATCAAATGACATAGTTCACTCTTGAGATGTTGGGATTTGAGAAACTGGAGTATACTTGAATAGAATAGAGAATCTATAATTTAGAGCAAGTTTGTAGTGTCCTTAAGAAAGGAGAAAGCAGATATTGGACAAGAAAATGGGATTTTTTTTTTTTTTTTAAAAAGAAAGAACCTTTTAAATAAATCTATTTTTATCTTTAGAATTTAAATTCCATGCCTTATCTCTTATTTTTTATGATATCTTTTATTTGATTCAAGTTAAATTGGATTAGTTTTGTTCCATCCAAGTATCTCAAATCTCAGAAATCTAGTATTATAATTCCTGTGTTCCTCTTGTTTAAGAAGAATGAACTGGTAGGGATATGCGATGAATCCACTGGTGTTTTCATATTACAAAATGCTTCAATCTGTCAGGCAGAAACCTCATTTTCTCTTGGTGGAACCAGGGAGTAATATACAAGAACATTATATAAAATTAACGATTTTATTAATAGCTGCTTTTTTACATGGAGGACAGATCTTGGGAGTGTCATAAGCATCTTTTCTTAGATTGTTGTAAGAAAACTAAAGTTATGCTGAGGGTGCTGATATTTGAAGAAAGTATTTAGTGTCACCCTGGGTGCTGTTTCTGCATTCATTCAGGGCAAAGATTTATTGAAGTAATTTTGATCTTTTGCTTCTTTATTATGAAGGTTCTATTTATGAGTTATATTTCCTTTTTATTCACACATAATGGATAAGTTATTTTGATCTTAAACTGAAAACAATTGGCTTTTAAATCTGATAATTATATTACAAGTACATTTTCCCATCTTGTCATTATTTAACTATTCTATTCAATATTCTCCACTATACATTATGTCCAAAAAAGACAATATATAGTACTTCATGACTTGTCCTACTTTTATTATGCCAATACAATTGGGTTTTAGGCATGCACCCTCCTTTTTGTGGATCCATTACCCACTAGAAAAATTTTCTTGATTTTGTATTTCAATATTTATCAACAGGATGATATACTACCCAAGTTGATGACGTCAACAGGTTCTCATGAGGATCTTTTCAAGAAAGAGATAACAAAATATGACCATATAAGTGAAGAAATAGCTCAAAACATCAATGCACAAGAGCAGTTGTTGCTGCAGATTCAGGTATCTCTCTATGCATCCAACTGTTGTAGAATAGATACATAGGCTCTCTATCGCTTGCATTAGAGGAGAAATATATCAAATAATTTGGTATATGTATTTGGCCCTTGGTTCTTTCTACCTTGATTACAGTAAACAACTTTTTCCTGTATATTGGTTAGTCATGAGGCCATGCCATCCTTTGGTTAACAATCTATTCAAATATTTGATCGTTGATAGAGCACAATGGCATCGTGCGGCCATGTAGCCAACCTCAACTAGAGGGATAAGGCTCGCTGTTGTTGTATTGGTTAGTTGTGAGAATACATTTTGACTACAACTAAAATTGATGAATACAAGTTCACATTTAATGTATTTTACTTTGGAAAATTGTGTCTCTCTTCCTCAAGGTTTGGATAAAGATAAAATCTCCCTTATTCTTTTCAATAGCATACGTAACTTCCTTGCTGTTTATTGTCACATTGCAAAAACACCTAATGATTTAAAATTTTTAAATTAAAATGTTGATTCTTGTTGAAAATTATAGCTGTTTCAATGAATATATGCTAATTTAATTTCACACACACGCATGCTGTTTATGACATTTATTCAAGAAGTACAATATTTTTTTAAATACAACTGATTGCTCTTAAATTTCTCTTCTATCCGGTTGTGTATAGTTTAACTGGTATTACAATAATATTTATCTTTACGCCCCCAGTAAGGCGAGCACACACAGAGCTTAGTTATTTTCCCATATTTGCAATTTATCTATTCTTCAAGGTATGTTCATTTAATCATGTTAGGGACAGTATAGTGATTTTAAGGGCATTGCTATTAACCACCAGGGAGGTTTTGGTAATATGTCAATGAACATTAGAGAGCCTGCCTAGCGCCTGCTGTAGTGTCTGGAACAGAGACAGAGAGGTTTCTAATTTAACAATGTGTACCTCAAGAGTTACAATTTTCCATTTCTACTTCTATGGAGGTGAAGTTTTCTCTCTGAAGGAAGAGAATGACAGATTATCTATGTCAACTTAATTATGCAATAAGCTAAGTAGGCATGGACAATTTCTCTTTCTGGTTCTGTTTGTGCATGGGTTTTTTCCCCAGGTATTTCCTTTTAATGGTGATCTCTTGGTTGTTAACTCACTTCTTATATTTATTATTCATTGACCACAGGATCAAAATGATGCGTTCTCTGCTATCTTTAATCTTGAAGATTACAAAGGTAGGTCTTACCTGGTAGTTCTTGTATATCTTATTGAATCTTCTCTTAAAAGTTCTCACCATGCAGACGAAGTTTAATTTGCTTTTCAGATTATGGTCATTAATGAGCAAACAAATGTGTCTTTACTCTACAGCTGGAGAAATTTCGGATGAGTGTAATTAGCTTGTGCAAAATACTATATAATGAACCATTAGTTTTGCAGCTAGCCTCCTTCAGGGATAAGTGGCTATCAGGATTAAATTTCCTTTTCTTATAATACATTCTGTTTAACCTGTAATTTGATACACGGAAAATTGAAGTTTTTCCTCTTCAAAGGCTAATGCATTTTTTGCTGAGTCCTCCCTCCTTGTATGTCACTTGGTCACGGTTTTCTCTCATCTATTTCAGCTTCGCGTGAAAAATGCTACAAGCAGATTGAAGCTGCCATAGTAAAGTATAGAGAAATTAAAGACAACATCAATGAAGGGTTGAAATTTTATGTTACGCTGCAGGTAAGAGTTTTTCGGATACTGCTGTTTTAAATTGTAACAAGGACTAACTTGATTTATTATTTCATCAAGTTGTTCTCCGCTGATGTTATCATCAATCTCATTGTTATTTTTAAATCATTCATATTTTTTTGTTTCTGTTTCTGTATGAATTAGTGCCAAGAAAAACAAATGTTCATAATGTAACAATGCGAAATTTCTTTGTTCGGTAGGATGCAATCACAAATGTAAAGCAGCAGTGCAGTGACTTCATAATGACCAGAAACATCCAGTGCAGGGAAATGATTGAAGATGTCCAGAGACAAGTGGCTGGTCTCAGTTTCCAGGATAACAAAACCACTGCCCCCTCTAACAGTAGCTACCCTTCAATGGGACACCAGTCTCAAAGATCCTATCCACCAGATTCTCGCCCCCAAACCGGATATTATCAGCCGCCGCCGCCAGACCAGCCATCAGCAACTGGGTATGGTCAACCCCCTCCATATGGTGGTTCTGCACATCAGCCACCTCCGCCGTACCACATGCCACACCCATCAGCTAGTCCATATCCTCAGCAGCAACCAGCAGGCCATGACTATGGCCAACCTGCATATCCTGGATGGCGTGGTCCGTACTATAATGCACATTCTCAGCAACCTTCCTCGGTTCCTCGGCCTCCTTATACTATTCCAGGTCCATACCCCCCTGGCTTCTATAAGCAACAATAGTGTGCATCCTCGGCTGAAAAATAGTATTCTTTGTGATTGATGAATAATTGGCAGTTAGATGTTCGGCATATAATCTTGAAACCTTAGCGTCATGAGTCTGTTTGGGGTTTTGGAGACCGTCATTGCAATCCTGTTCTTTTGGTTTGCTTCATTTTCACATTATGAAATGTATAACTAATATACAAGTATGAACTTATGTATAGTTTGTTGATTTGTATCCAGTTTCCAGGGGAGAATTGTTTTTGAAGTACGACGACCATACCTGTTCTTTTCGAAATGGTGAAACAATTTTATAAGGTTAACCAAAAGTGAGGCCAGCTGTCATTACCTTATTTTCTTCAGGAATTCCATCCAACGTAAAAAGTAGAACGCGCACACTTGGAAATCCAGCCAAAAATATAAGGGCAAATGTGCAATTTTATTAGCAAACTTTGCTGAAAAGGACATCTTATAACATAAACTTCTGTTGGGTGCTAAAATGGACATGAACTTTATAAAATGAGGCATTGTAATGAGGACTTAGTTGATGAAAGAAGAGGAGATCCCAAAGGAAAAAAAACGATCTGGATTGTAATGGGAGGGATTAAAAGCAGGTGAGAGCCAGCAAATGAAGCGTGAGAGAGAGACAGAGGCGGCTTCAAGTCCAGGGATCTGACTGCTTCTTCCCTTCTACCGTTCGGCACCTTCGATCGAGTTACTTCATAGCTGTAACCTTGTTTTGTAGACACTACTAATGGAGTCAGAGCAGTGGTGAGGAACATGTTATGTTCGGTTAAAACAGTCAAATGCGTACAAAAATTGACACTTGTACAGTCCATGGACCCACATAACCTACTTGGTACCAATGTCCCATTTTAAGTTCATAATGATTTTAGAACCCAAAAAAAGTTTACGCTACTAAATACCCCTTTCAGCAAAATTTGTTGTTAAAATTACATATTTGCCCAAGATATAATTCGCGGTAACTCTTGGGAAATGTAACTTAGTGATGCTATGTTGGAATTTTCTTTGAATTATATAAGGAAATTCTTACCCAGGTTTCAATGATGACAAAAAATATATAAAAAAGTCTTATTGTAAATTCTTCTATAAAAAATTCCCCAGCTATGAGTTTGTCATATTAACATATATGAGTTTGTCAATGGCTACTATAGACTTATCATAATCATATGCACTTGTTAACAAAAGTTATTTTAGTTAACATAGATGAGTTTATCAATAATCACTCTATGACTTGTTAATGTAGCGACACACTTCTCAACGGAAGTTGATTTTGTTAATATAGATGGGCTTGTCAATGACCATTTGATGACTTGTCAATATAGTCATATACACTTCACAACAGAAAGCTGCTTTAGTTAGCTTATTAAAATGCGCTATTTGACTTGTCAATATATTTATACACACTTGTCAATAAATAAGTTCATATTTAAAATCTATATCATCGAAGTCCACTTCTTTTATAGGAGAAATCTATAATAGAATTTTTTGAATATTTTTTCTAGTTCTTAGGGCCTGAATGAAATTTTCCCTTAGAAGGTGAATCACACGAAGAGGCACGAGAATTGGGACGAAACTAGCTCTGTATCTACTCGAACTGAACCCATCATATGCAAAGGTAAATCACATATTGTATCTTGCAAAGATGACAACTGATTAGTGACCCATGATCACTGCTACTGCATTTCTGATCGGAGTTGCTTCATTGAGAGTAATTTATTAAGTTTCTTTAGTCTTTCTAAAAAAATTAACTGAGTTTATATTAAATATTAAAGATAGGAGGGAGTAATATTTTTCAAATGTCTAACTAATTTAAAAATATAGATATCTGAAAATTTTTAAAGCTTATCCGTTCTTAATGTTCCTAATATGAATAACTAATATTGTTCCTTATCTAGTCCATAAATCTTATTCGTTCTTTATTTGTATGACTTCACTTTCATGGGTGAGGATAAAGATGGATATTTGAAAGCTGAGGTATTAAAACCCAATCCCGGTGGAACAGTCGGGCCAGTGAACCAGTGAACCAGTCATGAAGCTAAAACTAGTATGGTTGAAAACTTGAGACAAGTCGATTGGGTCGGACCACGATGCTATTGTAACTTAACAAATCTTAAATTGGGTCAATGACTCAATCTAGGATATTTAAATAATGGTTATTTTCCAATAATACCCCTAACTTATGTCCAAAGAAAAGAGGAAAGGAAAAGCCAGATCTCTCTCGTGTGCCCTGAGGCGTATGAGGAGTATGAATGATCCCCTGAGAAGCTGCCACTGTCAACGTGAGGAACATTGTTTGTGATAATGAACTGGAAGAAGATGGCTCAATCAGTTACGGTAAATTATCCCAAGCACCTTCATGCTTCTGGAAATTAACGCCATCAGGACAGTCCACCTGATAAAATTTGATTACATATTGCTACATGGCTGGATCTAATTCTTCGGAAGGCAGTTCACTTCCTTGTGTGTTCGATGTTGAACACCTCAAGTAATAATTATAATTACGAGAATTGAGCCTAGGCACCAGTTGCACGGACAAAGTCGAAGATCAGCCAAAAATATTGGGCAAAAGTAAATAATTATTTGTGATGTTAATGAGACAAATTTATAATAATATGAATAGTCTTGAGTTTTTCATAAACTATAATATTGCCCTCAATTGCTTTTTCATTTCACATTTTGTTTAGTTCCATTATTTTATTCTGATCAAAATACAAAACTTCAATGACCACTTACAGACCAAACATGAGAACACATCCTCGCCAGACTCCGAACATTGAAAACCAAATCTAAACAAGCAGAATAAACATAATTACAGTAGTCCAATGAAGCGAGTACAAACAAGAGGAACCCAGAATGGGGCGTTGTACGTGAAGCCACAAACTATTTTCAATTTCACACACGAGCTTGCTTGGATTAGAGTTTTAAAGCCTCAGTCTAGTTTCCCACCCATCACTTTTTTAATGATTTACAAGAGATAATTATAGAAGGAGATTTGTTTCGACTTGTGTATCCAAACAAGCCAATGAATGAATGCTGCTTGAATACATATTGCACATAGAAACAACCGTGCATTATCGAAGATTATCTCCAACCACTTTAGCCGTAACAACCAGACAAGCCACACTATAACTTAACCAGCCTAGTGCAGAGGATACACACAAGAATTATATATATATATTGAGAGAGAGAGATTTCCAATTGAAAATTTATAAATTGAATACAAATATAAATTCTCAAATAATTCAGATCACAGGGCACTGCAAAGTGCAAACTTAAAACTAACTCATTTGTAAGTGACATAAAGGGGCACCTAGAAAATCCATAGAATGAAAATACCAATCAGAGTAACAAAATGAGAAAAAGACCCAGACCATAATGAAAGGACTTCCTAATCAAACAAGTTGAATCCCATGTCACCATCGCTCTCTTCTTGGGGCTCTTCCTGTAACATTGCAACACACCATTGCCGGTTACAGTATTGTTCTGCTCCATTTTTGCTTTTTTTTTTTTTTAATAACTAAGGGATATAGAGGTAATTTGACTTAATTTCTAAATCTCTAATTGTGTCACATAACCTAATTAATAATTTGTTAAGTTTAGTAGCCAAAATTAGAATTTGGTAATTCAGTCGTCTTTATATGAGATTCTCTCTATAAAGTATTTCATCTAAATCATTTTTTATTATGGCAGAGAAAGGATTCTAAGAGGAAGAGGGTTCTTAGAGGATTAGATCCTTTTTAGGACATCAGATTTGTGTAATATTAAAAAAAATACTAAGGTTTTAATATTTAGAACTAGAAGTAATATTTATTCAGGTGAATGATGATTCTCCTATTAAAGATTTAATCTGAGAAGAGATCCTCTCATAATCCATTTTCTCATGAGCTCATCTGGGACATTGATTGGAAAGGGGAGAGAAAAATCCAATGTGACCTTTCAGATTGATTGAACATACATGATTTAAAAATGATGAAAGAAACCTGACCCATTTAATCTAATGACATATATAAGTGGTTGGTATCTCCCCTCATTGGGCTAAAGTTAATGTGGATGGTGCAATGTCTTTCTCTAGAAATAAATCAAGTTGAGGTGGTGTGATGATAAGGGATCACAATGGAACATGGATTGCTGGCTCTTCTCATGCACTAGGGCAATGTAGTGCTTTTGAGGCAGAAGAATGTGTCTTTTTTTTAGAAGTCTTATATTAGTTTAGGATCTTAGATTTAAGAAAGTCATCCTCAAAATCGGATTCCGAGAATTTGGTTTAATTTATACTACTCATAGGGAAATACTAAAACATATAGGATGGTAACTACTTCCTCCGGTCCTAGGATTTATTTAGGGAGTTAATATTGATTTTAAATATAAAACCTATTTACAATGTTGATTAATTTTTTTTCTAATTTACCCCTATTGATAGCGTCAAAGAAAAGAAGGAATTGAGGAAATAATTAAGGTGTTTTAGAAAATATACTCACTCCAGTCTTAATTATAAGATTAAATTGACTTTTTTTGGAGAGATTAAATGAAGCTAATTAAATTACTTTAGAGTAATTTTATTTTTATTTTTTTCTCCAAACTAATTATTTTGACTAATAAACTAATATATAATCTAATTAAGGATACACAACATATATATGATTAAGTAAATTAATTATTTAGCTTCCTTAATCTCTCAAAAAAAAAAAGTTAAACCAATCTTATAATTAAGACCGGAGGTAGTATATATGTCATATTAACTAACTAGTCTAATCAAATTAGGTAAATAGGTTTTATGTTAAGAACCGAAAGAAGAGTAAATTAAATATATGATGGAGATCTTTAATTTCTTTTTCCCCCTCGATGAGTGATATATATAGCAGGATGAAATGTTGAAGCAGAATGCACAAAGTGAAGAGATTGATTTATATTCTAGATTACAATTATTATATTATATATATGATGGTCAAACTAAAGCAAAATAGAAATTAAAACCCCACTCAATTGAAAACTGCAATCAAATCCATTAACAACTTTTGAGGAACCTACATTGAACTGAGCAAGTCCCTTTCTTTGTTCTCCTTTTCAACTATACATATATATATATATATATATATATATATATATATATATATATATATATATATATAATAGCTCACATCTTGCGTTTAAGAAGAACAAAAAGCTTGACTATTTTGAGCTTCCTAGGGTTCATGATATCTGGGAATTCTAGCACTTTCTGAGTGAAGCGATCAAAAAGCTCATCAACTATTGCACCCCCAAAGTGCTTCGAAATCAGATCTCCGATCACAACCCTATAAAGGGAAACAAATGTGTACACATTTGGGACTGAATAAAAGTTCTCAAGATTCAGTGCTTCCATTTTCTCAACACTGAAATACTCGTTTGCCTCTACAATCGCCTTCACACCCTTAATTGGTGAGTAAAATATTGGCAAATTGAATGAGTCAACTTTTTCTTCTTTCATAATTCCCTGCATGCATATATCATAATGTTTTTCATTCTCAAAGTCTAATCCTATCCTTTAATATAAGATCTAAATGTTGGTCTTGTTTCTAAATGAATAACTTATATATCATTTTATCATTTTTTTAAAGTTATTCTATTGATCAATATTCTCTTAATAATAATTAAATACAATAATAATTTAATAATACACCGATGTATCCTATGAAGTGATCGAGTAATGCTTGTTACGTTAGATGATTTCTATGGCTTTTTAGAAAAATAATTTTAAAGCCTTTTTTTTAAGGGAAAAAAAATATTTTCATGCAGATAGATACCCATTAAAAGTGATCGACTTTTTTAACTCTGAAAAGTTAGCCCTATAAAACATCAATCTCCTTGTTTTTTTTTTTTTTTTTTGGTTTGCTTGTGGTTAGAAAAACATAAGCTTTCATTTGTATTATACCTAATCAAATAGATGTTAATTGGATCAGTCTAATCCCCCCCCCCCCCAATGCCACTTTTTTTAGTTTAATTGGATCAGTCTAATCCCCCCCCCCCCCCAATGCCACTTTTTTTAGTTTCCAGTATTTTAGGAAATATATGTCATATTTATTCTAATTAATTAACTTAACTACCTTCTTTACTTTAATCAAATTAGTTATGTGCTTCTTAAATTAAGAATCAGATGAGTAATACTTCATTAGGTTTTTAATATAAGACCTAGTTAACTTTTTTAGAGAGATTAAGGAAATAAAATAAGTTACTTAATCATATTATGTCGTGTATCAATAGAACACACACACACATAAATTTAAAAGTCAAAGAAATTAGTTTAAAGAAAAAATAAAAATTTATGGTTAAATAGTAAATCCATCCCAGAAGTATACGCCTAGGAGCAATGTTGTCTTGAAAGTTTTTTCAGGTTCAATGTTACCCCAAAAATCTAAAAATGTAGCAATATTGTCCTTTTCTGTTAGAAAACCAACATTAACTATAAAAAAATTGACGTTGACCGTTAACTTTCTAATAGAAAAGAGCAACATTACTACGTTTTTAGACTTTTGAAGTGACATTGAGATAAAAAAAACTTTCAAGGCAGCATTGCTCTTGAGCGTATACTTCCGAAGCGGATTTGTTACTTAACCCTATATTTTTATTTTTATTTATTTTTATTTTTTGAAAAATTAATAAAGCTAATGATGAGGTTTTAAACCCAATATTTTTATTTGAATTTTTTTTTTAAAAAAAAAAAAGTCAACTAGGTGTTATATTTAATTAACTTCCTTAATTTTTTTAAAAAAATTAACTTATATATATAAGATCCGAGGTAATATTTGATAAGGTTTCTTGATTTTTACCAGTCTAGCCATGTCCATGAGAGAAGATCCAAGAAGCTCAAAAACCCTAGCAGGATCTATTTCCTCATCATCAGCAGCAATAACATCTGGAGCAGTAGGTATCTGAAGAGACACAAGTCCATTTCCCACAACTTCTTCAGCTCTGACATTCAAAAAATTCACAAGATCCTCTTTAAACTGAGCTTCATATGCTTCTCCAACCTCCTTTGGAGCATCAGTGTGATGAATCCTTCCCTTGTTCCAAGCCCTGCAATTACTTCTATCCACAATGTCCTTAGGAACCCTAGAGAGCCAATGAAGTGTTGAAGCAGAATGCACAAAGTGAAGAGATTGTTTTGGGAATAAGCGTCCTCTGAAACTACCAGGAACCCCACAAGCAAAGTAGGATCCATTAGAAGGAATGTTCCTGAAGAGTGTGTTGAAGTCATTTGAGACTTGGTCGCTGAAGAAGACTTGGAATTCTAGGTTTTGATGATGAGAAAGTGGTTCGTGTGTGTGGTGGTAATAATGGTTTTTGATTGCTTGTGTAATGGTGTGTATTGCTATGAAGGTATTAGGACCTGTTGAGCAGCCTAAGTCTGCAATAGTAATGAGGTTTTTATTAGAAGCAGAAGCAGTGATCATTGTGAGATCGAAGTTATTGGCTATTGCCTCATCGATCAATCTCTTTTGAATTTCAAATGCGCTTCTCTGCAGATATATAAATAAAACAACCAGTGAGTTTGCGAAGGATACTTTATGACGTGTACTTGTGTTATATATACTTGGTTACGGTGCGATTTTACACCACAAGTAACCATTTAAGAGCACTTGGTGTCCCAAAGCTTTCTGAGGAGAAATTTTGCCTTGAAGTAATCTAAACGTATCAATTTTGCTCCTTGCCATTAAATACAGGGAAAATCCATCTTAGGGCCCTTGTAACAGAAAAAATTAAAAAAATATCTCAAGATTCTAAAAATACTAGAAAAAGCCCCAGTGTTTTTTCTGGTATAAATTCATAAAAGCGTTAATAACTATATCAACCCCGTTAGCAACTATATCAGCCTTGTTAACAACTAAAGTTTTAATGAATTTATACTAGAAAATGACTTGGGGTCTTTTCTAATATTTTCAGAATTTTGGGGCATTTTTTGAATTTTTCTGTTACAAGGGCCCTAAGATGGATTTTCCCTTAAATATATTAACCGTACCTGAATGTCAATTATTTTAACAGTGAGGCGCAATGGCTCCCTTTTTAACATTTCGGAGGTGTGTGCTTGTCTTTTATATATATAGATGACCAAGTTCATATCCTCTTTTCGGTCCCTATTATTAAAGCTACTTAATAAATTTAGGTAGGTTAAGGAAATGAAAGAGGTTAGTTAATTTGAACAAATGTGGAATGATGATCTTCCTAAAATATCCACATGTGTAGCATTATATTATATATCAATTTATGATAAGTTAGATAAATTAATTTGGGAGAGATGATAGTATAAATTTAAGAGATAAAATGATTTGAGATCTTATATTTTGGACCAAATCCTACACCCTAACTAGCTCTTATATTAAGAACTAGGGGAAGTATTAATTAGCTCTAATACAAAGATTAAAAAGAGTATTATAAGGAAACCGGCATGCATTTTTTTTTTTCAAATAACTAACCCAATCAATTTCCTTAACATTGACAAATTATTTATTTAGTTCTTATATTAATAACCAGAGTGAGGGAATACCATTAATTATATATATATAATATATATATATATATATATATATATGGCAGTCATGAATAGTTTTTGTCAAACTGACCAGCATATGAATATGAAGACATACCTGAAAGGAAGAGTTTTGAGCGTAGCTGCGAGGACCCTCTCCTCCATTCATTCCAAAAGAACGATTCTCCATTATTGTGGGCCGACAATTGTTAATAAAGAAGAGAATTCGCCAATTTATATTCAGTCGGAATATAATGAAGTTTCCTCAATATTAAAGCATTGAGTTCGTGAGAAAAACGTGAGCTTTCTGGTTCATATGCTTGAAGTTCATATATAATAAGAGTACTGTATGTGCGCATATATATATATATATATATAATATGGTAGTCAAAGATGAGAAGCCTGTGGTTTGGAAAAGTGTTAAATAGTGGCCGGCATTATTATCTGCTTGTTATGCTCATCACTGATGTCACACAATCCCTGGTTTTCATCATCAATGACGTCATCTATCTCTATCTATCTATCTATATATGTATCCACGTTTCTCTCATTTTGTTTGATCAAAAAAACATTTCTCTCATTTTAAAATTATTTTTTGATCGACTGGAGCCAAATGTGTCTTGACTTTTATATATGCTAAAATATACTCTCCCAGATCTTAAATTCTTCATATTCTCACTTCAGCCTCATCTGTTAAAAGTGCATATTAATTTCATACCTTGTTTTAATAACTCTTTATTGTTGGATTATATGTTATTTATACATGAATTTTTTATATACTTGTGGATTAATAATTTTCTATTTAAATACCAGTATTATTTTAGTTATAACCGGTTTGATCCTAAGTTAATCCTGATTTGAACCATTGTTGACCAATCATGTTTTGACTACTTTGACTTTTAAGCCACTAAATCACAACATAGATTTTTACTAGTAATAATCGATATTCAAAATAGCTTCTGAAGATCCGTTAAATTTACATAAAAGGTTTATCCACAATACAAAGCACATGCAAAAGCTACTCTCCATGGATTATGTTCAGGTGATGGCCAAAATCAAATATCAAACTACTGAACTGAGCATTTACTGAACTTAATGGCCAAAAAAAGATGAAAACCAAAACTAAGACTTCCCTCCATAATGAACTGGGGCAAAAGATTCCACCTGTAATTACACCACCTTAATGTATTTACAAAAGAAATATACACCATTCCAAAATAATCACAAACAGACAAAGAAGCAAAATAGCACATCTCAACGAGTCTCCCCTCAAGGTTTGTGTTGTGCTTGTATTGACGAGGGAACAACTTGTTGAGGGGTCACAGCTTTTCCATTCACACGTACTTGTTCAGGGAAGTCCACGCGTATAGACTTGAACTTGTAATGCTAATTTTAAGATACACACACAAAACACAAGGTGAATACTTTTGTCAGAGTGACTAGATTTAGTACATGGACACTTGAGAATAAGGAAATCGTTGGATTAATAAAACAACCAGAACATATAAGTTTAGAGTTCCAGGAAACAAGTTTTCCAAAAGAGAGCAAGCATGAATTGTATATACAAGCATACCTTCTCCTTCCATGAAAAATCAACCTGACGGAAATATGGATCAAGCAGCATTAGCTGATCCCTTTCCTTGATCTGATAAAAGAAAGGACCCATTAATTCCACCATTGATGCAAAATATCAATAGGATATATGCTTATTTGAATTTTCTTTCCTTGATTTGGGCTTTAGATGATGTTCACATTAATGGAGACAATTCTGACACAAGGGTTCATTAGTAATCAGTTCCTCATCTTATAGATCATCTAATAGAATTCCACCAGTAAGACACTACACTTTAAGAAAAAGAGTTGCGTTTGACACTAGTTGCACACTAACATTAGACATAAGCAACACTGTAAATTATGATAAGCACTTCATATTTCTGTAGTGTCTATGTATGTGACTGTCTGTCTGGCCACGCCATTTAGGCTCTGAAGCATGCATACTCTAAAACAAGTATATCATGTAGAATCCCTTTCCAAAACAAAAGTTTAATTTTACATTATGCTTAAATTACGTGAGAAGAAAGAAAATAAGATAAAACGGCAGCAACTAACTCTTACCACATCTATACGCAAACCATAAACTGTAAGAACAAAGCAATTTTGGTTTGAATCACAAAGCAAGTAGTATCTGCAAAATAAACATAAAGCAAAATAAGATGAAATCAGAATTAGTATATAAATTTCTTGATTGTAAGTTTGAGTAGTACCCAGGATCTAATATATCCCATATGGTGAGTCCATTAATTTAACAACCCCACGTGAAAAAATTTAATTAAATAAAAATAGATATATATAAGTATTTTAAAAAAAAAAAAAACTAATTCAATAGTACTAGTCAGGATAGTTAAAGTAAACCAAAGAAAAATAGGAATGCCTCAAAGATTCTTCAGTATTGGAGGGAAAGCACAGTAACAATCATTTGCAAGAAAAAAGGTACTTACATTCAAGTTATGCCCTTTTGCCTTTTAAATTAATTTGTATACTTTCATTAATATCAAAATTAATATATACACATAAAAAATCTCTAGAAAACTGCACTATACTAAAGGCATGAATCATACACCTCACTTAAGACTCCACATCCGGTTTATCATAAACTTGCAATTCTATTTACTGGTGGTTGCCTTCTTTGAGAAAAACATTCTGAAATTTGAAAATCCCGATTTCCTATTCATTTTCCATGCACACCACCACCTCCTTTCTCCAAAAAAAAATCTCTAGGAAACACAAAATGCCATAATAGAAACAGATTCTATAGATTCTACATAAAAAAAAAAAAATCATTTCAATGAAGTCAACATATGATGCATAGATATGTAATACAGCATGCAATGAAATTCTGACATAATCTTGCAATTAAATCACTTTAGACATTCAAACATGAAAGATAATCCTCAGGATCTGAGAACTTACAGGGGAGCAACAGTGTCATTCGTAACAAAGAATAATACCTTCCCGTCTATGGCTACTGCTCTGTTCAGACCCTCCAACATATAGTCTATAGTAGCTCTACTGTATGATGGATTCACTTTCAAAGGAGAGAAGACATGAATACAATGAGCATATTAAATATGGGACCAAATAATAAGAGGGAAAGAAATCTCAACAAAATTTAACGGGAATATGAGCTGACACCAATAGTTCAGAAGGCAGCTTACAATTTACAGTAGCTAAAGATGAAGCCAAGCTTGCCATTCGCTTAGCTTTTAAATGCCCCCCCTGCATATAAATCTTACATAAACAGAAGCACTCTGATTTCTGATTAATTACTAAAATCATACATTTTTTAACTTTCATCATACACTATCATCTTTCTTGTTTCTTGAAGGGGAGCGCAAGTGTGGATTGACTTGAATGTTTAGTGAAATTACCAGTTTCTAACTTTCTATCATTATATGAATCATACTGGGAAATCAAATAACCAAACAAGTCAGATAAATATAGCGTTCAAGAAACCACTAGCTTTATATTACACTACAGTATTTTATAGCCTACATCCAAGGAAAATTTTTGTTTACCTTCACAAGATTGTCCAACTTGTCTAGTAGGCTGACTATCTTCTGAACCTCTGCAGCAGCATTTAGACTTGGATCCTTTAAAGCAGCCGCCTCAAACCCACTGAGGGCCCTCTCATAATTCTCTAGATATCTATTGACCTGTAACAAAATCATTCAGGATAACAATTAACAAGAAAAAGCCAGAACTAAGTACTGTTCTTGTGAAATATGTAAAGTAGCGGTACATATTATTTTGCCATAGTTATTTTCCAGCTCTATTATTTTGGGAGTTGGACTTTGTCAGGAGGCATTACCAAACTGGGATAGGCTCCTAGTCCTACTTATGTAAATATTCAGAGTCTATGCTGAGTGCACGTAATTAAAAGCCAGGCTAAAACAACTTTCCTTGAAGAAAGAACAAGTATAAGCTGATGACCAGAATACTAAACATGCAAGGGGGTAAACCTTTTAGTCAAGAATTACACCAAAACTTCAGGCCATAAAAAGAATTACACAAAACTGTCTCCATAAATGATTATCTGAAGAATTATATGGAAAAAGATTTGGTATAATATAGACGCAAAAAGAAAGAAGAGAAAGGATCAAGTATAATTATCAGTTGAAAAACCAATTTGATTTGTACTGTTAAGCATTCTTTTCTGCTCTTTTCCCTCCATATAAGTCAAATCAAACAAGAGGATTGAGTCCCGCATATATCTAAACCTGTACATTATGGAAATGATAACATTTTATATATTTGATTGATGCCATTTATTATTTGAATAGTTGATAACTTGGTTCGATCAACATCTATTTTTGGCAAATGATACTATAATCCCTGATAAAGAGCAAAAGACCAAGCCAGATAAGCATTGCATGAAGTTGAGCTTTGCAGGAGTATATCTTCACTAATATAGAGGGAATAAAAAAGTTTCAGAAAGACCGAGAAAGAGACATAGTGAATCATTTGAAATATGAAGGAAATCAAGAAAAAAGATTCACATGAAAAGAAACTCGAAAAAAGGAGAAGCTTTGAACTTACAATGGCACTATTAAAATATAGATCCGGATTGGACTTCATTCTTTCATCTTTCTCCTGGCATATATTAACAAAACTTCATGTTTCTGCATTATTAAAGAAAAGCCTATAATCAACCAGTTCATTCACTCATACTCACAGCATTTTGATATGCTTTTACAGAATGTTGCAGTTTGCTATGATCCCAAGATCCAGAGACAAAAAAACTAGTAAGACATGCATTTCCAAGATTATCTGTCAAGAAAACCAAATGATGTTAAAAGATATAAATTTTGCACAATTACTTTCAGAACAGCCAAACATTTTTAGAGAGGATGTAAGGAGAAAGGAAAAGCGACCACTTGGGTTTCCTGGATGTGCCTTGTTCATTCAAAAAGGAGGGAAACTGAATTTGAAGGATAAGCAATGAATCTAGAAAATATATTAGTTTCTCAAGGAAAAACGCTTTTAGTTTCTTAAGGACTTATTGGAGCCAAAAGAAAAAGGGAAGGAAACAGGATTAGAGGCTAAATTATGAACTTCCTTTCCTTTGTTGGGATGTCTAATATCGTATATGTCACTCCTCCAAAATTGATAAAACCAAAAAAGATAGGGGTTAAGGGTTTTGGACAGTTAATTTGACATCAATCTCCCTCTTCTGTAGCTTGTGCACGCACACAGGGTGAGTGGGGGAGTCCACCAGAGATGACAATGAAACCCTCCTTTCGCTCTCCTCTTATTTCCCAACATCCACATCATTAGCATTCAAATAACGTCTTATTACAATCATCAATGCCCATTTCAGGGAAGGAAATAAAAGCATTTTAAATAATTTGTTGCTATATTGTGCTCTGTCCTCTGATGGCAGTATGCCAGTATGTATAGCCAAATTTACTACATCATCCATGACAATATATGTACTCATCGCATACCAGAGAGAAGAGAACTTATATAATGGTACTCTAACAAAGATAAGATGATATGTACTTTAAATATCCAGGGTGATTGTGACAATTAATGAACTTTTGTTTCATAGCAAAGACAGGTTTGTTCTTTGAATACATGTTGGCAGTAAATACAGAATCTTACACCAAGAATAACCATCCTTGACATCCAAAGTGATAGCTTCCTTGGCATGTTGAATGCTTTCCTCGACAAGTTCTGCCTGATTCTCAGCACCTGTGAAGGAACAGAATTGTAGAAATCAAAATGGTACATGAATTATGAAACTAACTAAATTGCCAAATTTTTTTTTTACAATTACCAAGGAAATTAGCCAAGTTAAAAAATGTAAGAGATATTTAATGATAAGAATTACAATTGAATCCCTTACCTTGCGACAATTTTCTTTTAAGCATTGATAATTGACAAAGAATATTCTTGTTAGGACCCTGAAAAAACAACCAACATGCATCATAATGCCGATCAATTCAAAATCTGAACCAGGACCCTGAGAAAACAACCACTATGCATCATAATGCCAATCCATTCAGAATCCAAACCAGTGCAGAGGAAAACTGACACTCATAATAGAAAAGTTAAAGCCTTCAATATATCTGCACAATGTCTATTTCCAATCTGGAAATTTCTTCAGCTAGTACAATAAGTTTCTTCCCTGCAAGATATATTCTCTACAGCTAATTCAATATTCCACAAAATCAAGAAGAAAAACTACTACATCGAGATATTCTCTCAATCGATTCACATTTCCCTCCCTCTTCTTTTTTTTTTTTTTTGATATTATCATCTAGTATCCGGTTCGGGGTTTGTGGCACCCCTCCCAACACAAGGGGCTCCTCTCAGAGTCAAACTCAAGACCTAGAGGGATCTAGCGAGGGTTTACACCGCTAGACCAACTCTATGTTGGTCATTTCCCTCCCTCTTTTCGTTGCCCACTTTTCACAGGAAAAGGCTTCAGTTTACCTTATTCTCTCTGACAATTTAAAAGGAGGAGATAAGGAATACATAAGAAAAATAATAAAGATAACAAGTTCATCAATACAATAATCCTTTCCAATTTTTCTGCATGTCTTATGAACAGACCTTACCCCACAGAAAAATCCATGCACCACTGAACGCCAAAGAGAATCCTTATGAAGACCCCAATGTAATAAAAGATTTTACTACAAAGGCTAACCAAGAAAATCCAAGCATTCCATTTGAACTAAACACAGCATGGCAAAGCACGCAAATGGCACAACTAAATAGAACTTTGCCATCCTCACATCAGAAAAACCTTCATTTTTGCTTACATACTCAAGCAACAATGAAAAATCTAATACACTTCAGCAAACTCTTATCTTTCTCATTTCTTTGTTTATCTGTGTTCACATGTCTAAATTATGAATTTTTTTTCACTCAATTACAATTAATCAATATGAAGCCATTCAAAGCAAACAAATTCATTCCATTATACAAATCAGATCAATCAGGGCAAGGCTCATGATTGTTATTCAACAAATAGAACCATCAAGAGGAGAAAGAAAAAGAAAAATTCAGCACAAACCTTGCTTAATGCAAGACTAAGGCAGTTTTTAGCAGCAGATAGATCTCCTTTCTTCCAAATGCAGTTACCTAAACACAGCCAAGCATCTGCAAGGGACGGGTTTAGCTTAACCTGGTACATAAAAGTAGAAGTGTGTTATAAAATCATGGCCTTCAACATCAATTTCAAGATATACACACTTGGGCATAGAAACTATAACTTGATTGTGCTTACGGCTTTTGATAGATGATCCTCTGCTTCTTTGTTATAGTCAGGACATACATCCAATATCTTCCCTCTCAAATACTCAAATGTTGCACGTTGCATAGGTGACTTCCTTTCTTCTGGCAAAGAAGACAATTTTATGAATTTTAGATGCTTGGTTGTTGGAACCCTAATCAAATCATATGTTACTTAAGAAACAAAGCTTTAATATCCTTGCCCACAGAAGAAAATGGACAATTAGATGATAAAAGAAGCAGCATCTACAGCAAGCAAAGAAGATAATAGCAAGAAAGGAGTTATTTGTTACAATTCTGTATCTTGACAGAATTGTGTTTAGGAAAATAGTAGAAGAAGAAGAGGTTTTACGAAGAAGAAGAGTAGAGAGGGATAGAAGAAGAAAAGAGAGACAGGGGGATTCAGTCATGAATCATGCATTCATTCATTAGGCAACAAAAACAACTGATTACAAGTGAGGGGGGTGCCTTATATAGGAGGCAGGGCAGGGGTGTGTTTAAAACAAGGGAAAACAGGATTGCCTAATCACTAGCTAATTAGACAAGGCTAAGGCCATGTTTGGCTAGGGCCACTCTCATTAACAGCTAGTGCCACTAATAGCTAACGCCGCTCATCTAACCAACAAACATTTAAAACAACTAATTAAAATTACATAACATTATGCCTCTCGTATTTGATAGATCAGAGACTCTCCACTAAGCCAAATGTGTCCATTCCTCACACTGACCCCTCAGTCCACAATATATTCTCTGCTAACAGCCTCACTCTCTCTCTCTCTCTCTCTCTCTCAACTCTCACAATCCATTTGAGTTAGTTAACACTATTATTTCCCTTCTTTTATCCCTCTGTCCAGCTCATGAGAAACTACCACATTTCGTTTCACTTTTTCCTGCCCTACTCTCACACATAATCAATGCATATGCCCAATAATTCAGGTCCATCATACATACAAGAGAAACAAAATGTATTAAAGAATCAAAATGGCCTCCAAGAGTTAATTATCTGGCATTAAATGAATTATATTTAATTGTCGCAGATAAAGATCTAAGTAACTGAGACAGTGATAGTGAAGAAAAATTTATGGAAACATCTCCTACATGTTATTGACTCTTATTTTGATTTCAGTATCTGAAACTCCTTTCTATTGTTGATCAGTCCCGAATTGGTGGAAGACTTGATTGACCTTGCTTTTTGCTATCTCTGAGATGGTATCATTAACTGGACGGTGTCCTTTCATGGAGTATATTGATACTTTTCTTTCAATGTTATCATGGTAAATATGGCTAATTGGAACCAACTGTTTTCCAATGAATAACTTAAAACTGAAACTCACAATATTTCTCCATCTATTCATGCGTGCAAAGGTTAACTGGTCCCTAATATGTTCCCATGCTGTTCTGTTTTACTAAGAAATTATATCTCTTTCCTTTCCCTTTCTTTTCAACAACGGTCAAGTGACATTCACAACCTTTCCTGCAAAGTCAATATGAGAAAGTCATGACTTCTTTTTACGGTTTCTCATCCTTATTGTACATAAGAAAGCTTCACTTTCAATTTATTCTTATTGGGACTGCAGCATCCGATATAAAGTCTTCAAATGTACCTTATGGACATTTCAATCATACATTCAAGGCCTTCGGAAACTCTTAAAATCCGAAATTTCCAAATCCTTGTAACAACGTCAATAAAATAGTTCTCGCATTCATTGAAGTTCTACCCTAGCTTCGTTGGTTGTTCAATAAGAAACACATCATAACAAGCATTTTCAACCCAATTTCAAAGTCTGAACCAATAAAAGAGAAACGCAAACAACACCGCAGAATCTCATTCGTGAACTCTCATTTTATGTTCAGTTTTCTCAAATCCGATATACCTCGCAGGCTCACTTTTCTGAAATACCGAACTAGGGAAGCAGCATAAAACGATACAAGTTTAACCGAATAGGTAAATTACCAGGAGGATATTATAAAGAATATGAAAAACAAAATTCACCTGGAGGAATAGAATCGAGGAATTTCAGAGCAAGATCGGATTGTTCACGCAGTTTGGAGATCTTGTCACCTTGATTTTCCGGGAAAAAGGTGTCTCGGATGTGGTAAAGATCTTCAACTAATTTCGCAGCTTTCGCTAGCGAATGTTCCTCCGCCAGGCTGCTCATCTTCTCAGTTACTATGGCGAAGGACTCTGCTGAAGAAGTATAGGAAAAAACTCAGATTGAAAAAGACTAGTTTTCACTTAAAACCAAGATCCCCATAAAAGAGAGAGCATCTCACCACAACGATTCTTAGGATGATTATTACCAGAAGATTTCAAGAAAATGTTGGTAAACTTGCAAAGCTACAATTTGTCTGTTGGCCAAAAAAATTTAAAAAAAAAATGTTACAATTGGTCGATAGTACTTCTAAGCTGTTTAATATAACTAATGTTGTTAATTATAAATAAAAAACATAACTTTTTGTGTAGTGGTGAATTTTTTTAATTTCACTTTATTAATGCTCTTTCAACAAGTAAGGAGGGGTGAGAAATGAGAAAATTAATAAAGATTACTTATTATAGAAAATACATGTCATATTAATAAATTTGTTTAATTTAATTAAATTAAGTAAATATATCTTATAAGAGGTAATACAAAAGCATCATCACCCTCTCATGTATTGAACTTTTGGCCTCCTCTAGGGGCATATCCTCATCAGAAATTTATCAATATACAATTTTTTTTATTTAGTATTATTTTATTAAAGAAAAATATAATTTTAGTCTAAATTCATATATAAAATAGGGAAAATACATTTACATACCACTTCAACTTCCAACATTAAAAAAAGACCATTTAAACTTGCAAATGATTGAAATGGAATGGGTGGAAATTGGGGTTTTTCATGTTTTAGTTGAAAGACGAAAATTTCATTTTTCACACAATTTTCAATATCCACGATTCTTTCAAAACCATTATGAATTTTGTGGGTTATGACCAATTGATTAATGAAATTGACTAAAACAATAACAGTTTAAACAAAAATTGTAATGGTCTTGATAAAATTGTTGGCACTGAAAATGTGTTAAAAGAGAATTTTGATCTTTACGCTAAAATTTGAAAAACTCATATTCTCAATCATCCCTTCTCCGTCATTTGCAAATTGTAATGGTCTTTTCTAGATTTTGGAAGTTGAAGAGGTACTTAAGTGTCTTTTTCCCTATAAAATATCTACTAATTTTATTCTCTATTTTTTTTTTAATGAAATGCAAGTATGCACTAAAACTTATATATTACAAAATATCGTAATAATATAGTTATATCTTGTAAGAGATAAGACAGACTCGAAGGGAAAGTTTGAGTCTGTGTAATAATTTTTATATGTGATCTCCAAATAAGCTTATAATGGATGGGAAAACTATTCAGGGGGTGTAATTGAGATTGATTAAGTTTGAAGGCCATGGCATAACGCAGAGCTTGTAGTTGAAAGTGCAAGATGTCTAAAATGTCCATTCATGAAAGGTTAGGCGATCTTGATTATTGCACTACGGGGATGTGTCCGTGTATTCTTGATGTTGAAGATGACAGCACAATAAACAGAGGAGCTATAGATCCCCATAACATGATGGTTGCTATCATATTCAAGGGTGCTTGTTCTTCGATTACCTGGTTAACTTGATGTTGTTGATATATGAACAATGATGTGACAACACTTGCTTGAGTTTGTGCCTCTCTAATGACCTGTATAGGAAGAATTATTGTTCCTACATGACAGAGTTTGTTTTTTGCAAGCTTTCTAGTAATTGAAAAGGCAAGTACATCATAAAATTATTAGGATCCTATGGTTTGCCAACCATGTCATTATCCACTATCGAAGCTCTATATTAGGATCAATATCAAATCTAAAACCTGCAATACTTCCAAATAAAACCAACAAGTTATGGAGAAAGGACAATATAAAAATAAATGTTCTAAAGACTCATTACCACACCCACAAAAATAACAAACCTCCGAAGTGACTAAATGTCTAGCTTTGAGAAACTAAGTTATTGGTAAAATAGGTCTAACAATTTTCCACAGCAACAACTTAATCCATGGATGTAGAAAATATTTTCAAATCAATTCACTCATCTCACTTTATGCTTGATTGGAAATCCCATTAGCTGACTGATGCAAAAGATATCCAGCTCTGATAGTATAATTACCTATACTATTACCTTACTAGCAAATAATATCAAGGGCTTCAGATAATAAAATAGGATATCTTGCAAAATGTTGCACCACTTGTTTAGGATAGAGTGAGGATGAAAGAGGAAAATTTCACTTTCCAGAAAAGCTAAATAAAAGGTCTGACAATTTTATTTCAGGGAATGCCAAACCAAACTACTACAAAGGCCACTAGAGCAAACCATTAAAAGAAATAGAGAAGATTCCTCACCTGCTTGCTAGATAAGGTGGTTAGAGATTATGCTATTGGTTTTAAGAATTTGCCTCCACAGAGATAAACTATTGTAGGCAGGTTTAAAAATATATTGTCGATTAGGATCCAAATACTTCGTCAGCATCACTTGACTGAGCAAAGTCAATTGATTAAAGATGACTCACCATAAATGTTTAGCTAACAGAGCATTATTGAAGGCCTCCAATTGATTAATTTTCGAACCACCATTAATACGAAGAAGAGCTTTTGGTGAATTACTAATGTATCGATCTCTAGAAGAAATTTGCTAATTTCATTGTTATGGCATGACATAAATGGCCTGAAAATTTGGTATAGGACACATCAATAGAGATGGCAACAAATGATTAATTAACACTAGACGTCTAGCTTGAGAGAGAAGATTGCATTTCCATCTAGCAAGTCGTTTGTCAAGCTTCAAGATACTTTCGTTTCTCAGATCTTAGATCATCAATGTATGTATAGCGAGATACTTTCCAAAGCAAGTGTGGCATCTGATTTCAAGCAATTCTAATAAGGCTCATTTCATTTGATAAGAAACAGAAATGCTAGAAAATAAAGTTGATTTATGATAATCAATATGTTCCCTTGAGATAAAAGACTATCGTCGTAGCAAAGTTTTAACTATGTGACAAGATTCCTTCATCACACAACACAAGAGAAGGGTGTCATCGGCATATATTAAATGTGTCAATGGCATTACTTCACGAGAGACAAGAATACCCGTCCACCAATTATAGTTTTATGTTTGGTGAATCATGCAAGATAGAACACTAGCACAAAGTAAAAAATAGATAAAGAAATAACAAATCCCCTTGTTGAAGGCTGGCCTTGAGAGGGATGAAAGGATGTCCTAGTTATCCATTAAGTATTAAGTATGACTTGATAAGAGACGGTCAACATACATTATAAGTAATTGAATAATGTTGGGAGGGAAAGACATTTTCTCAAGTACTTTTTGCAGAAAATGCCATGACACTTTATCATATGCCTTGGTGATATCGAATTTGATTGCACATACACCAACCAATTGCTTGTGTGCCATGAACTTTGCCATAAATTCTAAGGCCAAAATGATTTCGTCATTAATGAGTATGCCTTTAAGGAATGCGTTTTGATTTGGAGTGATTAAATTACCTAGAATCTCTTTATATATAAAATATATATATATATATATATATGACATTACATACTGCCGGAAATCCTATTTTGAATCTGAAAATAAGAACCCTTTCAACATTTTACTTAGATTTCTATCTATAAAATCTCATATATTTTTCCCATATATTAAATTATTTTTCTGAAAATACTTCTAATTAATGCTAATTGTTTTCTAACAAAAGGTGATTTCGGGTTGAAATATCTTATCAAATAAGGATCATTGTGAAAATGGAGTGCAGATATTTGATGCATTAAATAAGGGTTAAGGAACAAATTTACCAATGAGCTATTGGTCTAGAAGCGTCAAACACAATAAACTATTAAGTGGGCCAAAATTACCAACAAACTTTTAAAAATGTAAAATCTACATAATGTCATTTGAAGGTAACGTCGTTAGTCTGAGGTCCGACAAAAATTACAGAATAGGACCCATATGTTTATGAAACTATACCTAAGCCACAAAAATATTTCAAACTTTTTATTTTAGTCCCTCCACGTACTTTATATGGATTATGGAGGGACTAAAGTGAAAATTATAAAAAAAATTTTGAGGCTGGAAGATAATTTTATAAAATTTTAGGTTCTTTTCTGCAATTTTTGCAGGGACATCCCCTCAAAATCCGCCATTGGCTAAAGGCCTTTTTTTTTCCGGCTTTTCCCTGGCCTATGGCCTATTAAAGAGGCTTGTAATTTTAAAAATTTTGTAAGCAGTCTAACAAACCACAAATATCACCTCAAAACAAGCCTACTTCAAACAAGGTGAAAACAGACGTACTTTAAACAGGCTGAAAACAGACCTACATCTAACAACCTGTTTAATGTAGGCCTATTTTTTGCCTGTTTAAAGTAATTATATTTTCGCCCTGTTTGAAGTAATCTTGTTTTGAGGTGAAGCTTGTGGTTTGTTAGGTTGTTTACAAAATTTTTAAAATTACAAGCCTTCTTAACGGGCCACAAGTTAGGTCAGGCTAAAGTCCAAAAAAAGGCCTTTAACTAGGGGTGGATTTAGGCCCTGCAAAAATTACAAAAAAGAACCCAAAATTTTAGAAAATTATCTTCCAGGCTCATAAAATTTTTATAATTTTCACTTTAGTCCCTGCATATAAAGTATATGGAGGGACTAAAATAAAAATTTTGAAATATTTTTGTAGCTTAAGTATAGTTTCATAAACATATGGGTCTTATTCTGTAATTTTTGTCGGACCTCAAACTAACGGTGTTACCTTCAAACTAACGGTATTGTGTGGATTTTACATTTTTAAAAGTTTGTTGGTAGTTTTGGTTCACTTAATAGTTTATTGTATTGGACGCTTTTGGATCAATAGTTCATTGGTAAATTTACTCCTTCACCCATTATAAATTTTTGTGAAAATAAGAGATTTCATATTAGAGGTGAGAGATGAGTAAGACAGAGAATTTGAGAGAAGAATGGAGTAATATCAATTAATTTAATTGATTGTCTTAATCTTAATTTTAATAAATTAGCTAATTCGAAGTATTTCTATTTACTCCAAATTAATCCAATTTCGAGAAGCATGGGGGATAGCTTTTTTACAAGGTAATTAATTTTGATAATATATGCAAGATACAAACCTTATTAAAAGGCGTATGATGTGAGGGAAACGGAAGGGAGGGATTAAATTTTTTTAATGAGTTTAATTTTAAAAATATTAGAAAAGTTAGGAGAAGAGCTTTTAAATAATTTGTTTACTCTTTTATTTTATATTTTTTCTTTATTAAAAATATTTAATCACTAAAAAATCCTACAAAAAAATTAGCAATATATAATGATAAGTTACGGTACAGAAAAACATGTTTTTTCTAATAAAATGACATGTTAAGGCATATTGATAATTTAAGAGACATTTTAAAAATTAAATTACTCATACAGGACTACATGGTAATTCTCCAGTCTAATTTTATATTACGCAGTTCACACTAAATAAAAAAATAAAAAAAATTAGTGCATATTATATAAAGATTTTCATTACCGTATATAACCATGTTTTATGATAATCATTAACGAACTATTGCCTCGACACAAAAATTAGAAGTCTTACTTCAACATGAAGCTCGGTCCGCATTCTGCAAGCAAGACCGGTTCAGTCAATAACTTGGTTTAAATGGGCCACTTGCAATTAAATACTAATATAGCGTACGGTTACAAATTACTCCCCCAATTCATAACATAAGACTTATTTTAATGAAATAAATTAAATTAGAGGATCTTATATTTAAAATCGAAAATAGTACTTTTTCTTGACAAAAGGTAGTTGTAAAATGCTTTTTTTGGGCCAACAGTTATAAAATGCATAGTGGTTTCGAGGATTTTAGTATATAAGTTACATAAACTATCATGTTCTAGATCTCCAATATAACTTCCCTATCCTTCCATGTTTCGGGAACCTCAGCTTAAATTAGATTAATAGCCTCTATAAAATCATTCCTTAGAATTATGACCCAAACACCAGTCTCATGCCCTCAAGTTAAAAGATTTTGACAAATACTCACTACAAGAAAACTGGTAAATGGAGGCAGTTATTTGGGCATTTAGATGCGGTTTAAACCGCCTCTATTTTCCACTGCAGGCGGTTAGAAAACCGTAGAAGTTACCATCGTCGAGAGGCAAACTAAGGCGGTTTAAATCAACCGCTGGTAGAACCGCCTCTGAATAACATTTTGAGGCGGTTTTGTAAACCGCCTCAAAATGGAATATAGAGGTGGTTAGTCTTAACCACCTTAGATTGGTATTTGGAGGCGGTTATAGTGACCGCCACTAAATGTTATTCAGAGGCAGTTTAGTAAGTGCCTCCACATATCATTTTGAGGCGGTTTATATAAAAATATGTATAAAAATAATTTTTTTTTTACTTTTTTTAATTTTAATAACGAAAGGTAGTTAATAGGTGATTTTTTACAATTTCATTTTAATAATTTTTTTTTCTAATAATGAAATAATAACTTGTTGCATTTGATGTATCAAGAAAAAAAAATTATTGCATTTCAGCATACATATCCATACAATATTAAAAGCCCTTAATTAAAAGCATAAGATATATAAATTCACCACAACTACAGAAGTCTCAACTGCTAAATATGTTTAACAACCATAAACAAAGTCATAACTACTAAACATGCTAAATATGTTTGCATACATTATCCAAAATCATAGAACAAAATATGTTTAACAACCATCAACAAAGTCTCAACTGCTAAACATTGGATAAATTTCCTTGATAATGACAACAATACTATCCAAAAGCAATATCTAAATAAAATATTCAAGGTTGTGGTTGTAGTGATGGAGATGCAATATGAGGTGATGAATCCGGTCTGTCACAATGCGGGTCATAAGTAGCATGAGAAGATCTTCTGAGCCCAGGAGACCCCAAATTTGCATCATGATACATTGAAATAAAATTGAAAACAAACATTAAATGCTACAATGTCTTGTTCAACCATTTTTCATTGCATCATGGCATCAACATAACTATCAATTTAGCATATATCAAGCATAATTCAAAGACATTCACATTGAATCTTCAATATAATTTCTTCTTCTCCTTTGAAGACCTTACTATTAGGAAGATATTATTTAGAATATAAGTAATTACTCAGTCAAAATGGTGGGGGGAGACACAGTAATTACCTTTGGTAATTGAACCTGGACAAGATTTTGGAATTGTTCTAAGTTTCCCATGCCAAAAAGCAGAAACCAACCTTGAAGAATTTTATTCCTTTTTTTTAGAACAAGGCAATACTGAATCAGAGAAACTTACATGTATTTATTTTCAAGTGTTTGATTTTTCGTTTTTCTTGAGAAGAGAGTTTGGACCTGTCTAAAACTACTAGAAAAACTTTGCAGGCAACTATAATTCCAAGCCATGTAATCAATACATATAAGATAAACAAGATAGAGCAATAACATGTGGAGAACTATAGCAACTGGCAGTTGCATCTTAGCAATAGAACCACAAAAATGGGCAAATGCAAGTCTGATGAACTTGATAAGAACCCCTAAACATTACTGTACAATAAGAAACAATCACAATTTTGAATACTTACATATGCCTAAGAAAGACCACTCTATGTGATGAGGTTTAATTCTCGTTCGGCTCGCTCGAATGATACCTCTGATACTATCTCGGCTCCCCTTCCCCTTGCTATGTAAAGGCCAATATGATGCATCAACTCCTGCAAAAAAGAAACAAAATTAAGAACAGATAGATTGAAATACCGCTGGAATGATGACGGGATCTTCATGCACCATACCTTATACCAGAAGAAAGCAATTCATGTGGGTGTGCATATATATCCTCAGTCCAAGTGACGTAAAATACCAGGAACCAATTTTGCTTCCTCTGTTCCGACAATACAGTGAGGAGGATAAGGGGACTCAGGAATATCTGGGTGATGGGAATCAAGGAAGGCAAAAATTGGGCACTTCTTTTTAGTGAATACTTTTGAGAGCCTCACTGATTCATCTACCATCCTAGAAATTTGTTTGTTTGGTTGCCTTGGGGCCTATTGAATACCATAATCTAAAAGAATATGCAGCCAATGACAAAATGACGAGTTTGAGCCTGAGTTAGTCAAATCAACAAAAATGAACCAATCTAATAAATGCAAGCACAAAAATAGACTAAAAAGAAATGATAAACTGAATCATATGAAGGTGGGTTACCAGATTCCCAACTCCAACGGTGTAGAAGCTATTGACAACATTGACCAGGACGAGACCAGTTTTGACATCCCCAGATAAAACAAGAGGTTGTTGATCCACTGGAAGTTCCTCCTTTAACAGATCAACCGTCTGCTTGTGGAGAAAATGGAAAAAAAAAAAAAAGCCTTGCCTTTAGTTCCTATTCCCTTCATAGCTAAATTAATTCCTGAAAATTCATGTCTACAAGTGCGTACACATTAATCAATTGGCAATGATTGAGTAAAGCGTTCAATTTGATGATTTTAAGAAACTTACTTGTGATTAATTCTACTATTTGGGAATTGGTTGCAATTTTCCCCCATATACATAATTAGCCTCACTTGTCCGAACGTCCCTTACCGTCTTCGATCGTTTGCGACTGTACAGTTTTCCCTCTCCCGAGCAAAACAGAAAAAACCAAATGAACAGAATGTTAAGATAACCCAATTTCTTTCCTCGAACATGTCTAAGAATCCTCTACAGGTTCTCGTTCAAACCTTTGAGAAGGTGTCGTATTCCATTCAACATCACCTTTCTAGTTTCATTGACCTTCATCTCCAGCCAGCTTCCTCCGATAAAGCGTTGGCTTGCCTTTAAGGACCCAGAAATGCGAGAGCCATTAGCAGGGACCCAAAAATGCGAGATCGAGAGGGTTTCGATTTAAGACGGAGGAGCGTCGAGATCGAGAGATGAGCTGAGCTGAGCGGCATCGGAGACAGAGGATCGACGATGGTCGGAAGAAGAGCTGAGATCTGAAGGAGAGCGTCGAGATCAAGTTGAGCCGAGTTAAAGAACCTCAGATCCAGTTGAAGAACCACAGACCACAGCGATAACCGAGAGTGAGCGGGCGGAAATGATTGTATATGCTCAAGTTTTGTTCTTCTTGTGATTCTTGCGACTCAGATCCAGTTGTGAGTGAGCAGGAAGAATGAAGAACCTCAGACCAGTTGTGAGTGAGCGACAGAAATTGTGAAATAGAATGTTTTAGGGTTTTTCAGATAGGTATACGTGTCACACTATTATTGGAGGATAAAAATAAGAATAATACGAGACTGCCTCCATATGTATATTGGAGGCGGTTTATTACAAACCGCCTCTATATGATTCATTCGAAGGCGTATTATAATAAACCATCGCAGATGTATATTCATATTGAGGCGGTTTGTAGATATGTTGACAGAACCGCCCTTAAATGTCTTAAAGAGGCGGTTTACTGAAAACCGCCTCTAATAGCCCGTCGGTATTTACCTTTTTTTCTTGTAGTGACTATTCCTTGCAATGTTATCAGACTTGGATTGGTCATCGACCCGGTTAGGGTACTGGGTCAATGAACCAATGAATCACTGGTTGAACTGTATAACTATGACCTGGTCTCGAAAACCATACTATATTTATAAATTATACAACCATACTTATAAATATATACAAAAAAAAAATGAGTTTACAAAATAAAAGTACCTAAAACATTTTTACAAGTTTACAACATGAATAACCCAATTAACTAGAAGCAAAATTAAAGAAGATGGGTCTACAAAATAATCTCCAAACACAATAAAATCATGGCCAAGAATCCAAAAGTGGCGCATTAATGAAAGGCTCTCTATTATCATTAAAAAAAGGCACCAATATAATGTGACTTTGCTGCAATGATTTGTTTGTTGAAAAAGCTATAGGATGAACAAATAGATGAAGCAAGGCTGCTGAGATTGATACGTGGGATGCTGCATAATTTCCTGAATTGTAATTTTGTTCATATATACAGGGAAGCTAACACATGTGCAAACTCTTTGGCTAATTTTAGTTTTGTACATGAAAAGCCTTTTGTAGTGTTAGACAATCCTCCCAGATGTGTTTTGGGATGTCTGTACAATGACTTTGTTGGTAGTTCTTACCCACGTGATGTGATAATATAGGAATGAGAAAGGGCTCCATTTGTTACCAAAAAAAAAAAAAAAAGCACCAACGGGCCAGGTTTCACAAACCCGGCCAGTTCACCGGTTTTCTCCAAACTTGGCAGTCGAACCAGTTTTGGACCGGTTTTGATGCATTTCTGATCTAATTAGTGGTTCGGACCGATTATGTGACTGGTTCGCCGGTTTCCGGGTCAACCCGGCCAGTTCGAACCGAGTTTGATAACTATGATTCCTTGTCCTTAATATGTGGGCTTTTGAAAACTTTTGGATTACGTTTGAGCCCGTTTGAAGAGAAGCCCAGTTAAAAAAAGAAAAGAAAAGTGTTTGGGTTTGCTTTTATTTCATCTCACTTTTCCCTCAAAAAGTGACATTTTATTAAAATGATAGGATATTTTTACTATTATTTTTTGTTACTACCAATGTTACTACCATTTTTTCACTGTTAGATTAAAATCTTACCTTTATTAAAAGCTATATTACCCCCAACTTTCATCTCATTGCGCTAGATTCTGTGAAGGTCTTGGTTTTTGGCTAAGCGTGGGCTCCATCATCTTTTTTTTTTTTCAATTGTGTATATTTATATTCTGGGGATGTTTGCGAGGAAAGAAGTCAGAATTACAACACAAATGATATGAGTGTGGGCTTGGCCCAAGCAATTTTTTCTTACTTTAATTATTTTATTTTATTTTCCTTTTTTTCTTTAACAATATCTATATTTATACATATTTATTATCTCTTTTACTTATAAAAACATAATTTGGTATTATACCTCTAAAATTTGAATCCTTCCATGCAAATTCATTATATATACTCAACTAATATATGTAAATATAAACTTAAATATATTTTTAAATAATAAATACAATTTTATCTATTAAATATATTTAATTAAGGATTTTATTTTTTATTATTTTTAAATAATCATTTAACTTTTTTTTTCAAATCAAAAGTTTTCTCTTGAATTATCACAATATATACAAATAATATTTATATGTAGTATTCAATATGATTCATGCATTTTTCAGTCATTTTACATCTCAACTGATTTTTCAAATAATAATACAAACACTCATTAGTTTAGGGGAAAAAAACCACCTATGTAAAAGCCAAACTAGAAATTCAAAGACAAATCATATTTACAACCTGACTTTTTTTCTACTGAGTTTTTGCAGAAGTCATATAACTTTTAATTCACCGCTCCTATTGCTAACCTAAACAGGCCCAATATAGAATTTTGTTCATAATACAATTTATTCTATGAACTACATTCTATATTGAAAAACGGGTAGTAATCATTATAATAAATATAATATAGGAGAGGAGTTATTTTTTTCCTAAAAGTTTTAAAACCATATCAGAAGCAAAATTAAACTAAATCATAAATATATTAATTGTAACTACCAATGGTAGGATAATGGGTCGGACTAAAAAAAATAAGAAAAATCTCTGAGTACGTTATGAGAAATTTTCAACTTTGCCAGTTTACGAGGAAGCTTCCATTGTATACACGAGTGAGGTCCAAAGAAACTTCAACGTCTCCATCTCACAGTGTTTATTATTCAACACATGTTTCATTTGACCACAACCTTTACGCATATTCCACGATGGAGTCAACACATGTTTGATCGTCTCAACGTGTTGTTCGATTCTAAATTCCCTCACTAGCTCTCCATTTCTTCTGTCCCCTTTACATATATATGTATATATCCCTATACCTTCACATGCAGAGCAGTTCCAGATTCCACCAAAAAAATTCCATTCTTTTCTAAATCCTCAAAAACCCTAATTTTTCTGATAAATATGGGAAATTACCTCTCATGCACTTTCGTGTTCGTTCCGGTTTTGACGACGATGACGAAGAACACTCGAAAGGCTGCGAGAGTCATCTTCCCCACAGGTCAAGTGAAGCTGTTTAGAGAACCTGTGAGTGTAGCAGAGCTCATGCTTGAGTGTCCGAACCATTTTCTAGTAAACTCTCGCGCTCTTTTTATCGGTCATCGGTTTTCTCCTCTCGCTGCCGACGACGAATTGAAGCTCGGCAACGTATATGTCTTCTTCCACATGAGAAGAGCCAACATGGTGGTCACCGCCGCTGACATGGCGGTGATCTTCGTGGCCGAGAGCCTGACAGTTAAGCGGTTGACTGCCGGCGGCGGTGGCCGTGTGCGGAGGGCCCAGGTCCTGCTGGAGAACTGTGGTGGCGGACATCATGATCAGCCGCCACAAGAAGTGGTAGCGAAGGAGAAGACTCTTCCAAGGTTGAGCTTAGACGGAGTTGACTTAGGGTTACAGTATAGGGTCCAGTGTTGTAGGTCAAGGAAGCCCATGTTGGAAACTATAAAGGAAGAACCATTATTTTTTTGTAGTTGACCTAATTGTTTAATTAGCTATACTAGACTTGGTGTAATGATAAATAGTTGTAATGAAGGTAGTTAGAGGAAAGATTGTTAGGTTTGAATCTTTGTTTTTTCATGTACTAGTAAAATGGAGCACATTAAATTTATCTCTATTAAATTTTATTGAAAGTGTATAGATTTTTTATTTTTAAAATTAATAAAAATATTTAATTTTATTATGAGTTATGCCCTATTTCTTCTATTTATTGAAAGTATAAATTGTTACTCTAAAACAAAGAAAGCATTGCATATTAAACTTTCTCTGAATTTTATTAAATATACGCAATTTTTTATTTTTGAATAATATTGATACACAAATATTCTTTAAAAATAAAAATAGTCTATATATCATTCGAGTAAAATTTAAAAGAGATTTGTGTTGTTTACTTTTTGAGAATGTGAGTAACCTTTGAAAATAAATTATATCCATTATATCAGGTTTTTCTATCACACATAGCCATATGTATTATTTTTTTCATATGGATTTATGGTTAGATGACAATGTTTCAAAACTAGAACACATTTGTGATTAGAGAACTTGAGATAACTGATATAAAGTCATTGACCTAAATGTGATCCTTCTTTTAAATGTATAACCTTTCTAGGTTTTGGAACTACACAAAAAAAAAAAATCATGTATTTTCAAAGTAATTTTAGCAATATCAACGTAATTTACTCAAAAAAAAAAATAATGAGAGCATTGTGAGTTCACTCATAAAAAAAAAAAAAACTTTTAGATCACCACATTTAAATCGGTTATAGAGGAACACGTCTAAAAAATATAACCTACGGTAATTTCATAAATATAAAGAACTTTTTAGACTACTTCCTTTAATATAATATTTAAAAGATATTATTTAGACCTATTTTCTGAATAATATTAGAAAAGGTCAATTTCTTTTTAGACCGGTTATCTCTTATAACCGGTCTAAAAGATGAAACTTTTTACATCTTATGTTTCTTAAAACCGGTATAAAAGATGCGAAATAAAAAAAATATATCTTTATGATTTTGAAGACCAATTTTTACAAATACCTAGTATAAAAGATGAAAATTTTTAAACCTTGTGTTTCTTATAAGCGATCTAAAAGATGTGAAATAAGAAAAATAATATATTTATTACTTTAAACACCGATTTTTACAAATATCAGTTTAAGTTTAAAAGATGAAACTTTTTAAACATTATGTTTCTTATAACCGGTTTAAAAGATGCGGAATAAAAAAGTATATTTATTACTTTTAAGATGGAATTTTATAAATAATCGGTCTAAAAGGTGAACTTTTAAGACCTTATTTTAAACATGACTGGTCTAAAAGATTAGCGTCCAATGATATCTCACTCAATGAATTCTTTATTCTTCACGCCAAAAATTGAATTTCACTCTTTGAATCTCTTTTCCTATTGCGATAACTATGAGCTATGTCTCTTTTCTGAACTCATCCGTCGCTCCCCAATCCTCTTTCTCCAGTGTCTGTTGTGTGACCTCATCGATGCTTCACATTTCTCTCTCGACAAGCTAGTTTCGGAAAGCTCACTTTTCGCCTAAGTTTTTTTTTTTTCAATTTTTGGTACAACAATGCCCCTACACGCTCGTCGCATGCCATTTTTCTATCTCTGAAGTTAATTTACTGTAATTTACTTTATTTGTCATCCTCTCCTGTTAGAACCACACATGACTTCAATGATGCTCAATGGAGCTTAAAATCTTTCACTCTTAAGTAGCATAAACCCGAATAAATTAGGTTTTATAAGGTTGGATTTGCGTCAAAAGAGCCTCCCTTGCCTTGTTATTAGCATATTATATGTTAGAATAATACAAACTTTAGCATCTTGCAAGGTTTACTATATGCTGTTTACTTTATCTATTTGAAGTGTAGTAAAGATGAGTTCCTGCACTTCCCTCTTTCACTAATATCCATCTTCCTTTTAGTGTCATGTGCTCTATTATAACTATAGTCTTCACTATGAGATTGACGTTTCATTATATATCCCATTGCAAGTCATGACAATCTGATCTCTTTATAGGGAACATGACGAGAAAGTTTGCTGCATTGAATTGACATCATTACTGGCACTTCCAGCTGAACAATTGTTGGAATATGCTTTAGGATATGTGTTTCAAGCCACACTTGATCTTTAATTTGAGAGGTTTTGTGTTAATTGTTATTTTACCGTTTTGTTGCTTATTTTAGTTGATTGGCGTTGACCTGATTGTTGATCAATGGACAAGAGAATCACAAGGGTTTGGATTTGTGACAATAGAAACTGTTGAGGTGGCTGACCATTGTGTGAAGTATCTAGATCTCTCTGTTTTAGAAGGGCGTGTCATCACAATAGAAAATATATACTTTGTAAGATAATTTGGCTTTGGGTGAGACTATTAAATATATTTGTTTAATGTTGATTTAGGTCAACTCACTCTAATTTTGCATATAAGATATATGGATAAGTTGCTCATAGTTCATTATGAGATTTAAAATCTTTTTTGCTTATTACCCTGTGAATTTTCCATGCATATAACAGCATTTCTCTCTCTCTCTCTTTTAATCAAATCATTGAGGTTATATGCCCTACGCATATAACCCCAATGATTTGATTACTGATAGGCTCACCGTGAAGGTGTTATTTTTTGTAGGAAGCAAAGTTTGTTTGCTCAAGAAGTTGGGGTTTTTGAGGGTTTTTTTTTAATAGTTTATATCTGAGTTCATAAATCAAATGGACAAAATACTTCAATGATATGATGTTGGATTTGAGACAAAAAGTTGATACAAAAATCTGTTAAGAAAACAGATAAAATGATATTGATGATGAATTAAGACGTGACTTTAAGATCAGTTTTAAAATATAAGGTCTAAAAAGTAAGATTTTTAAAACCAATTATTTGTAAAAACCAATCTTAAAAGTCTTACTTCTTAGACTTTATATTTTTAAAACTGGTATAAAAAGTCTGACTTTTTAGACTTTATATTTTTAAAATTGGTCTTAAAGGCCTGACTTTTTAAACCTAATATTTGAGTAATCTATTTAACAAGTGATTTTTAAGACTGATTTCTCAACTGGTCTAAAAAGTAAAAGACTTTTTAGACTGATTATATCAAGATCAGATTTATAACTGGTCTAAAAAGCAATTTTTACATTAGTGGTGGATCATTGACTTATAAAAAAGTATTATTACCTTCCCTCATCAAAATTTTCTCAAAATCAAGAAGCATTATGAGCCAAAAATGAACGATGCGAAACTCAAGAGTCTCTCCTAGATTTGCCTAAAAGAAACCCTGGAACGTATATCCTTGAATGTCTCACTGCTGCTAATGAATTGTGCAAAGCAGCACTGGTTTGTTTTTTGTTTTTTTTTTTTCTGTGTTTGAATTGGTTTTAACTTACCGTATGTTAAATGATTTTGCACTGTATAAGATAATACGTGAGAGGAATCTTGTCTCTCAAAATTTAAAAATATCATAAAGACTAAAGAGTGTTTCCAATAAATCAAACACCCCAAAAGAGTTATTGATAGATGTGATTCTTCGTGACAAACGAATTATGGCATATAGTGGAGTTAAGTTCTAACACTACTACTTTTTTAAAAAAAAATAATAATAATATTTGATCATGGTACTTTTGAAAACACCTTGTAATCACTACTAAAACCACCCACAGTGGAAGCAAAAAACATAATAAACCCGGACAATATAATAATCTTTACTATCCTGGTATGGAAAGTTTGAAAGAATATAGGCGAACATTTTGATCAACATTTTCTCTTCCCATCCTCCTCCCTCTTCAATTATTCTCCCTCTTTTTTTTTTTTAAGTATTAGATCAACATTTGAATATTTCATATTTAGTTTTATACAATTTATATTTATTGCAGTATTAAATTATTCATATCAAAATTTAGTAATTTTACTTTTTTTTTTTGGTTAACATGTAATCCAAGAGACACTAAAAGAACCTATATATTCAATACATACATACAACATATATATCATCGCCATATATAATTACACTGGGTTGGGGCACCATTGAGGCTCAGACATAAAGTGTAAACATAAACCCTCAGTCAAATAATCTATTACAAGCATTCATAATCAATAATCACACTTTATAATTATAAGCCAATCCATTCGTTTTTAAATATTCAAAACGTAGTTTGGATATGGAACACTCAAATTGAAGTGCACTTGGCATTAAAATACAATCTCAATAATTTCAAACGTATGAAATTGCCCTAGATCTATTATATTTTAAAAACATCTTAAATTTTGTAAGATCTAAATCTGTATTAATATGTGTGTGTGTGTGTGTGTATTCTCACATCTACGTGTCCCTCTCTGTCTCGATTTTGTGACTGAATCTCAATCCTTAATTTAAAGTCAAGTGATGGTGCCATGTGTGTTGAAGATCAATAGTACACCTGGGTTCCTTTTGAATTTTTGATCTTATTAAAATCCTTCATCAAAAGGCATCACAATATCATAGGCTCATGTGGGCTCTTTTGATTTCCTTGTTTCATATTATAATCTTTAATCACATGATGTCACATCATAGCTGAGAGTGAAACTCATAAATTACTATTATTTATTTCTTTCCACTTTTCCTTTTTTTTTTTTTAATTCTAGTGGTTGCAAAAATCAAATCGAAATGCCCTATCTACGAAGAATATGATATGGGTATATTTATAATCATATTATATTTGGATCTGTAAATAATATATAAACTATATTGTCAATTAATTATAATGGAATTTATAATTATCAGAGTTTATTTTCATCATTTTATTAAATTTTATTTAAACTAATTTATATGCAGATTACTGTAATAATAGAGATTATTTATATTTAGCTAATTACCTTCAATCTGATACTTATACGTAAACTGCTTTTTTTTTTTTTTTATAAAAAACATATTAAGTGATGAATCATAAAAATCATAAACACTACTGAGAATATTTTTCTATGTTGGAATTAATTTTAATTTTAACTCTTGTTATTGTTGTTCAAAAATGCTATTAACTTACTTTCAAAATTTGCTATCTACATGTTTTCTTCCTTATTTCACATAATTTAAACACGCACACACACAAACATATCAAATGCTAGAATACTGTCCCTAGGGTATTTCGCTATTGAATGATGTGTACATATTTTTCAAATATAATTGATTACTTTTTATGTATTCCACAACTTTTCATAATTTCAAGGTAAGCGTGAGAATATAAATATATTGAAGCATCATCATGAGCAAGTCCATATATACAAATCCCTCTTGGCTTTGCTTTCTTTCTAAAACCTTTCTGCAGGTTAATTACTACCAAGCTTTTTGAGTCACTGCATATTGGCTCTTCCGCTATCCCAAAAATGAGAGACAAAAAGTTCGGAGACAACGGTAAATAAACAATAATCTCTAACAAATATTATCAGATCTCATCAATCTTCAGTGTTTGATGATATGAGAGTTTGTTTCTGTTTAATTCTGTGTGTGTGTGTGTGTATTTTGGCAGGTGAGCCAGCAAATAATAATGTTGTTGATGCAAACATGAGGGTTTTAAGAGAGAGAATGGAGGAAGTAAAGAAGAAGGAGATGAAGATGAAGATGGTGATGAGTAGAAGAACAAGAGGGTGGGATTATAAGAGAAGTTATGAGAATAAGTACAAGAGAGAAGCTGTGATGTCAGAAATTGCAGAGACTATGGGATTAGCTTCTGGTGCAATTGGACTTGTTTTTCTCAGTGGTTCTCTTTGCATCTGCCTTGTCTCTCTCCTATCTCATCATCATATCTAACAACAATTCATATGTATGTAAGTTTTAGTACCAAACCTCGTATGTTGTTTTGTTTCGATTTGGAGGATAATCATCTTTGAGATATATTTGCTGGTAAAAGAAATCATCTTGAAAAAAAAACAATATGTGTGTGTGTGTGTGTGTGATATATGTATATATATATGCTGAGAAGCCCGGCTTTAATTGAAGTTTGAACTTTGGATTGGTGTCTGTGTGTTTATTCAATGAATTATCTGACGGAAACTTTCATATATGGGACGAGGCATCTCTTCAGGAGTTGATTTCTCTAATTATATAAGGAAAATTTCCCTTTGATTAATTTGTTTTCAGTAAAATAAAAACTTAAAATTGATATATGAGGATGAGGGGGTTAAGAAAATTGAATACTGACTTCTCCTTATTTTATATTAAAAAATTTTGAATGTCTAAAATTGCATAGGGGTGATAATTTCAGCTTGACTGTAATCATGTTCGTTTGGAGAAATACTCTTGGAGTACCAAATCATACGAGCTTTAGCCAATGAAAATAAAATAGTACAACTTAGATCATTTTAATCATCTGGTTAGGCGCATATGGCTTATTTGAAGCAACTCACATTTTATTTTGTTCTTTTAAAAAATAAACCTCTTAATTTTTTTTTAAGAAAAAACGCAGCCAACTAGGATCAAGTTTATTTTTCTTAAAAACAAAACAAAATGTATATGTTCTCATAGGATAGAGTTCATATGATATGATACTCTTTTTTCTTTTTTTTTTTTCTTTTCAATACAAGTGGCAAGCATAATCTTAAAATTCAAAATACACACTCCCTAAGATAAGGAACTAAATTCATCCCTAACAAGCATTTTGTCAAGTATGAATAGAGTTCTACATCTTGGGTGTACCACCAAGATACTCTTTCACTATGTACTTTGGTTCTATTTAAAGGGTAGAGAGAGAGACCAAGCACTAGTGTAGTGTAGTGGTATGACGCTGGGTAATCTAGCTTTTGTACGTATTAGGGTTCGAACTCTACCCGGACCATTGGTCCATTTTGTAAAAAAAATTAAAAAAAAAGGGATAGAGAGAGAATGGATTTTTTGGTCCTATTTATAGGGAATAGAGATAAATTGTTCATATGAATGTTCAATTCCAGCCTTCGTCTATTTATCAATTGACTATATTTTAGTAGAGTATAATGTATATTAAATAGGGGTAAAGTTGAAAATTGTTAAATTTAAAGGAAGAGTTAATGAAGTTTAATATTTTTCTTAGTTTGTGTGAAACATGCTAGAAGTATCTTATAAACAAGATGACTGAGTATTTGTCATTGGGTTGATTAAAAGTCATCAATAATAATGATTGGCTATAATCTAAGATCAGATCTAAAATAAACTCAACATTTAATTATAATTCGTACTCCTTCAGTCCTAATATAGGGAAGAGAGAGAGAAAATATATATAAATATATAATTTTATTCTTAATTTATTATCGTATTGCTTTTATCAACTCAAGATATAATGCATATTAAATAGAGGTAATGTTAAAAAGCTGTTACATCCCGAAGACTCTGCATTAACCACTTTACTCTTGCCATGTAGAATCGATCCATTTGCATCTCTAACTACTACAGCAACAGCAGCTAGGCCAGATTCAGAATTGAGTTTTAATGAATTACCTTCAGGTGGATGCCACCTTGAGTTCACATTTGGAGCCTGATTGTCATGAGCAGCATCACTTGGGGATTCTTTATACCAGCCATTCGCTTCCCAAAAGGCAACTGCTTGATTAATACTCCCTCTGATCCTAAATCTCAGATAAAGTTTGCTGTACAAATTGCACAACAATTAACTTTGTTCTATTTAGGACCGGAGGTAGTAACAAATTGAGGATCAGACTTGATATCTTAGAACCAATGTTTTTTTGAAAAATTCTACTGTTTCAGATCTAAAAGAATAGAATCATCAGTTAATTCTGAAAAGAATTCACTCTTAGATTTACATATAAAAACATAGGTACAAATTATTCTCCATTGTTGGTCAATGCAGAGTCTCCGTTCATCATGGAATGTATGGCTCTTGCTGAGGCTTTTTCATACGCCATTGATAACCAACTTGATGAAGTGGTGTTTGAGTCGGATAACCAAACTTTAGTGGTTCTCTGGATTGGAAATGTAATAATACTCTTTCAGTCCTAAATATATAACATAATTTGAAGTGTAAAATTTAATTGCACTTGAACAAAGGAAGTTGATAGGAAATCCACTATATTGTGTGGGTTTCTAGAGAAGCAAATTTAATTGCTGACTAGCTAGGTTGCTAAAGCTTCATTGAAGGAATCGTGTCCTCCAGCTTGGGCGCGGAGACCTCCAAGGCAGTCGTGCTTGCTGTTGGACAAGGATTCTTCTTTTGTAACAGATGATAATGGTTGATAGTTTGTTGCAGTACTGTTGTTTATGTTTTAGTTGTTTTAGGACCTGAATTGCTTACCGTTTTCTAAGACTTTGCTTTGCATGGTTTGTTTGTTAAATGAATGCATCTCGTTTTCTTCCGGCGAAAAAAAAAACGTTGGAAAGTTTTTTGAATATTATGGAAGAATTAAGAAGGTTTAAGGTTTTTCTTGAGGTATGTAAAACATGTTAGAAGTACCATATATATAATACCTATAAGTATATGGGAAGGGATAAGACAAGTTTGACAAGTGTTTTTCCCCCTTAAAATTCAAAACTTGTCTTGCTTTTTCTACACTAGCCATGTTTGGATTAACAGTGAGAGTTATGATTTATTTTCTATTTGACTTTTGTAGAAACCTAGCTGATAGAAAAAAAAAAGTTAGGTTGTAAATATAATTTGTATGATTGACAGTGGTAAAAGTGGTGAGACCCACGTCAAAAAACTACCCCATAAAGCTTTTGGTAAAAGGAGTTTTTTTTATAAAAAAAAAAAGAAAAGAAAAAAAGGCCAGTGTTATAAAAGTCAACCTAAACACCTCCTTCTGAGCTTTTTTTCTACTGCTATTTTTTTCTGACTTTTTTTTTTTTTTTTTTCATTTAAAGCTTACCTAACGCTCTCTACAGGCATACTATAAATATGCATAATTATCAATATCAATTAAATGTATATGATTCAGTCATTCAGTCCTAAGATTGAAGAGATTGGCTTTAGAGCTAAAGTACTTAGTTATAGAATCCCTTGATTCAATATTTACAATACATGGGCAAATACATATTTAGATTGATTTATGATATATCTGACTTTTCAAAAAATATATTTATGTCAAACGAGATAAAATTCATATCATGTATTTGCTTTGTATATCATAAATTACGTTATAAAAGTAATTTTTTGAAATTACTTTTCTCTCTTTTAAATAGATATTTAAAAGAGATTTTATAATTGGAAGATAAAATTTATTGGGTGAAGGTACGAAAATATTTATATACTTTTATCAGATGTGTCAATTACACCGTATATATATTTCTTGGCTGTAAAAATACCCACACCATCTCTGTTAACCGTATCACATGTTACTTTTAGTTGTGGTGGGCCCCACTTAATCCAGATGTCATCAATTTCTCCCCATTCCTCCTTTCCAATGGTCAACTCTCTCTCCTCACCTTCACCCTTGCTCTCTTCCTCTCTTGCGTAGTTCAAATTTTAAAGTTGGTATTTATATTAGAAGAAGATGCCACAAACTTCAAACCAAATATCAACTAAAAGTTTTTTTAAAAAAAAAAAAAATTATCCATAAAAAAAGAAATCCGTTTTGAAAATCATTTTTTGCCGTCACGCCTTGAAAATCATTTGAAGAAAGGGCATGCATTGTTATTGTTGTTGTTGTTGGCCTGAACCCCCATCATGTATGCGGACACACCAAAAAGTTCCATAATAATTAAACCCTATGACTTATAGATTAAGATTAGTTAGTACAACTCATATATAATATTTTATACAGACTTAATTTAAAAAAATGTATTCACAAAGAACACAATATGCACTAAAATAACTAATTACCTCGTATTATGTGTAATATTTTATTGTTTACTACTACTACTGTATGAGATGATCAAATTCCTTCTCATTCATTTTTTTTTTCACCTCGACTTTAAGTTGGCCTTAGGCAAAGCAAATTCTCTTCATATTTTATATATAAAAAAATCAATGACAAGTATTTATTTAAAAATTACTCCATATTGATAAGAAGACATGAATTCAAGTAAATTTATATTTTTTATGTATAAAAAAAACATATTAGACTTTATAGGCAATGAAATTTTTAAACAGGACTTTTCACTGATTTTACTTTTTACGTACATAATGTGATGAGGTTTTTTTTTTTTTTTTTCCTTTCTTTCTAACAATATGGGTGATATTTTAATCTTGATCTACTAATGATTACAAATGATTTTGTGGTGAAGCCATACTTATCTCTCGCTGGGGTTACTTACTTTTAAAGATATTAAAAAGTGTACTTATTTTTAAAGACTGAGGCTACCAGTCAAATTTCAATGTATTTATTGTAAGATTTTAGATATATAACTCATTCTTAGTTGGTAAAGAAAAACTCATTACTAGCTTTTACGAAAATCATCATCAAATTACTTAAAAGTTAAAACTCTTCTAATGCACACGGCTGATGTGTAAACACTTCTATCAGCGTTCATTGAGCACTGAGCCATGCTGTGGTGGTATGGCCTTAGTAAGCCCCTTAACTCATATAAACTTTGTTCTTATAAGAATAGATACGATAATAATAATTTTACCAAGGTTTGATATTAAGCTTTAATAATAACTGATTTGTTTAGACAAAAAGGGGGTTAAGATACAAATATACCCACCAACTTATACCAAAAGCGCTATCAATAGTATTAACTTTTCTTAGGTGCAAAAGTACGTACCTACAAACATTTAAAATCATAGTAAAAATGACACGTTTGTTAAAATTATCTAATGTCCATTATTTTTTTTAATGGGGCCCACACTATTTTTTTGAAAATACCTAAGTGCCTCAGCTCAAAAATGGTAAATGCGCAAATATACTCATAAGATTTTACTTTAAGTACGTCAAATACCATATGTTTTTTAGATTTGTAAAATACCTGTAAGTAATCAAAATGGACATAAAAGTACCAAAAAAACATTTATCTAACTATTCAGATTCGATACCATTGTTATAAATGTAACATGAAATTTTATATATCAACTTTGTATCAACAAACAAATGTAACATTTTTTTTGGGGTATAAACTTCTAACATATTTTATCAGAACTAGCTAGATGCAAACTCCAAATTTGACTAGAGTACCCAGCAAATATAAATAATTTTCATAAAATATACTCACCTTGCGTGTGTTTTTTTTTATTTGGGGATATTTTGGTACTTCTATGTCTATTTTGAATGTTTATAAGTATTTTTACACCTATAAACAACACATGGTGTTTAACGCATTTTGGATAAAAGTTTATGTATCTGTACACCTTTACCATTTTTAGCCCGGGGCATTTTAGTACTTTTAGTATGAGTCCCACAACAAAAAGCAAGGATGTAAGCCTATGTTAACGAATGTGTCATTTTTACTCTAATTTTAAATGTTTGTGGTACTTTTACACCCAAGAAGAGTTTATAGTGTTGTGTACATTTTTGATATAAGTTGGTGAGTAGTTTTGCATATTGACTCTCGAAAAAATATTCAAATATTCAAGACCCTTTAACTTAAAATATTTTAAAAATTGTCTTCTAAAATGTAGTTTGTCTCAAACATTAATGTCACGATCTAATATGGAAAATTATATATATAAACCTCTTGTTAATTATAATGTTGATGACTCTCACTAGTAACAATGACATGCACCTATATCTCACTACAAGGTGGTAGATTACCGGTGAGAACCAATCTCATTAGGCCAAAAAACCACATAACTTCACATCTTTTTCAGGTATTTAATTAATTCAATCATTACAATATCATCAGCATTTTCAATTTGTTAGTTTTTTTTTTAATATAAAAAAAGGTTGTAGGGGCCGAGAGGACACCCCTATTTTGTTGATTGGCTTTTAAAGGCTCTTAACATATATTAGATACACTAATCATGCTTATTTACAATAAAGTAGTCTGAACTCTGAAGCATAAGTCCATTAGTACATCATTTATGAAATCTTACCAAGAAGCTTGGATGATTCTAAGTTTCACTAATTCCAACTTTGATTAAACGTAGGAAGATGCCAAGATGATTCCAAGTTATTTTAGATCTAAACATGTAGTATAAAAATAATATCTCCGGGTTAAATACCATTTTTGCTATAGAAGTTTTCCTAAATGAGCACTAGTCACCTGAAAGTTTTATTGGTCTCATTTTTGCCTTAGAAGTTTAAAAACGAAGCAAATATGCCCTAAAAGTTTTTTTATGAGCAAAATTTACCTTGGAAGTGTTTTTTAGGAGCGATTTTTCCCCTGGAAGTTTACAAAGAAGAGCAACAATTCAACGGTCAAAATCAACGGATGAACAAGATTGCTACGTTTTTAAACTTTTGGAACAAATTGAGACTAAAAAAACTTCCAGGTAACCAATGCACCTCAAGGTAAACTTCAATGGCAAAAATGATATTTAACCTTAATATAAAACATATTTGAGGAGTTGATATTCAGTCTTAAGTATAAGACAAATTTTTCATATTTGTCAATTTTTTTTAATTTACCCATATAGATGCTTTCTCAACAATAATTAAGGAGGACATGGAAGAAGGCAATTGAAGAAAGTGACTGAAGATATTTTAGAAAATACATGTCATATTAACCAGCTTAACTAACTTTTATAAAATAATCAAATTAGATAAATATCTCTATATTAAAACCGGAGGAGTATAATATTTTTAAGTTATAACAATTTATTTCATTTTAAACTTAGTTTAAGGTGTAAATCTACACATCAAGTATCTCCTTGTGCACATATGACAACATTAAGATTTCTTGGGTGCAACAGTACATATGATCTCAATTAAATAGAGCAAAAATGTCATGTGTTATGTCAAGACGCCAAGTGGATGTCACTACACTAAAGTAATGAACTAAGTAAGGATATGACGTTTTTGCCTCATTTGAAAACATTTATGTGCACTATTACACACTTAAATAAATAATTAAAAAAAAAAACCTTTATGGCGTCAAGATTCACATGAAAGAATACTTATTATGAATAGATTTGCACTTTATCCCCCTTTATTGAAAAAAGATACTCGATTTTTAATATAAAATATATTTAGAAAAAATTATATTTAGAGAGTTGACTATGGTTCTAAATATAACACGCAATTTTTATATTTATTAATATTTTCTTAATTTATTCCTATTGATGTTCCTTAACCATAATCAAGAAGGAGAAGAAATAAGAGAATTAAGAAAGATAACTAGAATATTTTAGAAAATACCTATCATATTAACTACCTTAATTAATTTTCTTAATCTAATTAAATTAGGTAAATATATGTATTATATTAAAGACACAATGAAAATATATGATTGCACTTAAACACTTTTATGGTAAAAAGAAAAAGTAAATATGGAATATGAGATGTCACGCACTGATTGATTCATTTTGGAAGCTTCCAAGTGGAATATATATTTACAATTATTACTTTTTAATTATGCTTGCCATGTATCCCATTTTAAAGGAGCCCACCTGGCAACAAATTTGTCGATGGCATCAAAATTTCTATTTATTGATATGCCATTTTTGGAAAAGATATTTAAGAAAAAAAAGGTAATAGGAAATCAAAACATGTGTCAAAACAATACATTCTCTGATCTTTCCATCATTAACAAATCCAGCCCAAATCTTATCCTTAATTTGTTTATTATAATAATTAATTAATCATGATTAATGGTTACCAATAATTCTTCATCAAAAGAGAAGCATCTATCTCAATCATTGTGTAAAACAGGTTGTAATGATATGTATTGAATTATATAGATTTATTAATTAGATACTATAGATATACCTTTTTTCATCCACTTTAGTGTGCAAAGTATTATGAATATACTGATTATGTGGATGTCCATTGACTCCCGGGCTCCAAATATTACAAGATGACATGGGACCCACGCATAGTACCATTGTATAGTAGTTTACTATTTGGTGGGACCCACGCATAAAATTATACAACTCACGGGAATGCATTCCCGTGAGTGTACAGTTATGTAATTATGGGAATATTGAATCAAATGACCCAAAGTGGAAATTACACTAAATGCCCATTTTCCTTCTATAAATAGAGGCCTTCTGTAAACATTTTGATTACACTGAAATAGAATCTCTCCTTACTCTCTCTCTCTCTCTCTCTATTTCTATATTCTCTTGTTATTGTTCTCTATTTTCATCAGTTTTATATTACGTTATCAGCACGAAGACTCTACCAAGGTAAGATTTTATTACCATCTCCTTTACTATTTATTTATTTTATCTATCTGGGATAATCTTAACCATGATATGGAATTAAAGTTCTACTTTTATCAATTATTTTAAACATCGGGTTCCATGGTTAAGATTTGATATTATTTACTATTTACTATTCACAGTAAATAGTAATTTTTACTATTCATGTTAATTTTACCTTTTTCAGTAATTTTATATTTCTATTCATTTTGACTCCTTTATGGAAGTCTAGATTTAATATTTCAGTAATTTTATTTTATTCACTATTTACTGTGAATAGTAACTTTACTATTCACGGTAAATTTATATTTTACTATTTACAGTAATTTATTTATGTTTATATATTCTTCTCACTTCCTATTTATTAATTTCATGGTGGCAACATTAAGCTCCATTTGTAATTTAATTCTAATTCTTTACTTACTGGTTTATTTATTTAATTCATGGTGGCGATACTAAGTTCCATTTGTTTAATTTAAATTCGTTACTTACTGCTTTATTTATTTCATGGTGGCAATATTAAGCTCCATACTGACTTTATTAATATTTACATTATGCCACTAACATTTAAATTTATGTTACTAACATTTATTTATGCATTTATTTACCTTTTATGGTGGCAACACTAATATTAGTGGGCTCCATTTATTTATGCATTTATTTACCTTTTATGGTGGCGGCACTAATAGGGCTCCATTTGTTTATCTTAATTCTTTACTGCTGTCTATATATTATATAATATATGCATCATCTTTCTTACCTTCGGATGAAATAGGTCTCGCTGTGAGTTTACTCCCATTCCTATCTCATCTTATTTTTATTTTCTTAGCATGTTTATTTACCGTTCTTTAAATTATGTTTTAATTTATAATAAGATTTTATAATATGATTCTAATTATTATTATTATTTTTAGTTTGAATCATGTCTTCCAGCCTTTCAAATCTTGAATTTAATGCTCTTGACATCACCGGGAAGAATTATCTATCATGGGTTTTAGATGCTGAAATCCATCTTCAAGCAAAGGACCTTGGAAAGGCTATATTGCCAGGAAATGATGCGTCCCCTCAAGTAAAGGCTAAAGCTATGATTTTTCTCCGACACCACATTCATGAAAGTTTGAAAACTGAATATTTAACGGTGAAAGATCCATTTGAATTGTGGACTAGTTTGAAAGATAGGTATGATCATCAGAAAATGGTGATTTTGCCTAGAACTCGTTATGAATGGATTCATCTCAGGCTACAAGATTTTAAAACTGTAAGTGAGTATAACTCAGCTGTTTTCAAAATAAGTTCTCAGTTAAAATTATGTGGTGAAAAAATAACTGATGAGGACTTATTAAAGAAAACTTTTTCTACCTTTCATGCTTCGAATTTGCTTTTACAACAGCAATATCGAGAGAAAGGTTTTAAAAAATATTCTGAGTTAATCTCATGTTTACTAGTAGCCGAGCAAAATAACGAGTTATTATTGAAAAATCATGAAAATCGTCCCACTGGATCTTCTCCATTTCCTGAAGCGAATGTGAGTGTATGGAATGATCATGGTCGTGGCCATGGTCGCGGTCGTGGCCGTGGCCGTGGTCGTGGACGAGGACGTGGAAATCGTGGAAGCAGAAATAATCATGGTCATTATCATGGTGGAAGAGGTTATTATAGTCCTTATACCCACCAGAAAAAGATGAACAATGAAGGACAAAAGAATGATAAAGAAGGTCCTTCAAAAGTTGTTGAACATAAATGTTATCGGTGTGGTATGAAGGGACACTGGGTACGTAATTGTCGTACGCCAGAACATTTAGCGAAACTTTACCAAGCCTCTATAAAAAGGAGTGTTAATAATGTGGAATGTGATGATAAGGCTCATAAAGATAATGATGTCAATGAGCCAAATGATGATGTTATGTCTCACTTGGAGGTGGAAGATTTTTATGATTAAATAAGTTTTGCAGAAATTGTAATAATTATTTTGTTTCGTTCTGACTTGTTGCCAATTATGTATAATAAATATGTTTTTAATGCATCTTCTATATTAAATATGTTTTAATGCATTTCTTTTCTTTTAATGAAGCTCATGGACATTTCAAATATTGCACACAAGAATGAAGATATATGTCTCATTGATAGTGTAACGACACATACAATTCTTAAAGATAAGAAATATTTTTCACATCCAACAAATTGTAGTACAAGCATCAATACCATAGTGGGTAATACAAGATTGATTGAAGGCTCTGGAAGAGCAATAATAATATTATCCAATGGTACGAAATTTGTTATTAATGATGCTTTGTGTTCCTCTAAGTCTCATAGAAATTTGTTGAGTTTTAAAGATATCCGTCAAAATGGATATCATATTGAGACTATAAATGAGGAGAATAAAGAATATCTACAAATTGTTACTGTTAGATATGGTGAAAAATATGTTCTGGAGAAATTACATATGTTATCTTCTGGTTTGTACTATTCAAGTATTAGTACAATTGAAATAAATGTTATGGAAAACCAGAAGCATGTTGATAAAGACATATTTATTGATTGACATGACCGGTTAGGCCATCCCGGGTCAATTATGATGCGACGTATAATAGAGAATTCATGTGGACATAACTTGAAACATAAACAAATACCAAAATCCCATGATTTCTCATGTGATGCATGTTCCAAGGGAAAATTAATTATTCGGCCATCACCAAGCAAAGTAGAAAGTGAGTCTCTCACATTTCTAGAATGGATACAGGGAGATATTTGTGGGCCAATACACCCACCATGCGGACCATTTAGGTATTATATGGTTTTAATTGATGCATCAACTAAATGGTCGCATGTGTGCTTATTATCTTCTCGCAACCTGGCGTTTGCGAGATTACTTGCTCAATTGACAAGATTAAGAGCACATTACCCGGATTATCCTATCAAGAACATACGTCTTGATAATGCTGGTGAATTTACTTCACAGACTTTTAATGAATATTGTATGTCCCTTGGAATTGATGTTGAACATCCTGTAGCACATGTTCATACGCAAAATGGACTTGCAGAATCATTGGTAAAACGATTGCAACTTATTGCAAGACCTTTACTTTTGAAATCTAATTTACCAATTTCTGCTTGGGGCCATGCCATTTTGCATGCAGCAATGTTAATTCGCATCAGGCCAACTAGTTATTTAAAAATTTCCCCCTTACAAAATGGTTTTTGGTGAAGAACCTAATATTTCTCATATTCGGACCTTTGGATGTGCAGTATATGTGCCTATAGCACCTCCACAACGTACTAAAATGGGTTCTCAAAGAAGAATGAGAATTTATGTTGGGTATAAATCTCCTTCAATTATAAAATATTTAGAACCATCTACAGGAGATTTATTTACTGCACGATTTGATGATTGTCATTTTGATGAATCAGTCTACCCAACATTAGGGGGAGAAAATAAGCAGTTGAATAAAGAGATTAGCTGGAATGAATTATCATTGGCTCATTTTGATTCTCGTACAAAACAATGTGAACTAGAAGTTCAAAAGATAATTCATTTACAGAATTCAGCTAATCGAATGCCAGAAGCATTCACTGACCCAAAGAAAATGACAAAGTCACATATTCCAGCTGCTAATGCTCCTATTCGAATTGATGTCCCTGTAGGACAACCAATTACAAATGAATCAAAAGCACGCCTTAAGCGTGGTAGGCCTATCGGTTCCAAAGATAAAAATCCTCGAAAAAGAAAAGGAGCTAAGATTATAGATGGCCAAGTTGAGGATAATCAAGAAAAAAGCGTAGCTCTGGATGAGCCACTTCATGAAGAGATATTATCTCCAGAGGAGAATATTGAGGCCCCAGAAGAGATCCAGGTACCTGAAATGTATGAAAATAATGAGATCTCAATAAATTATGTCACAAATAATATCAAATGGAACCGTAATGAAGTCAACATTGACGACATTTTTGCTAATCATATGGCATATGATGTGATGAATGAAGAAGAGGATCATGAGCCAAAATCCATTAGAGAGTGCCAACAACGAAAAGATTGGCTCCTATGGAAAGATGTCATTAATGCAGAATTAAAATCATTGGAAAAACGAAAAGTATTTGAACCTATAGTCCATACACCTAAAGATGTAAAGCTAGTTGGATATAAATGGGTTTTTGTACGGAAAAGAAATGAAAAGGGTGAAATTACAAGGTATAAAGCACGCCTTGTAGCCCAAGGCTTTACACAAAGACCTGACATAGATTTTGAAGAAACATATTCACCAGTAGTGGATGCAACTACTTTTCGTTATTTAATTAGCCTAGCAGCAAATGAAGGGCTTGATTTGCATCTAATGGATGTTGTGACTGCCTATTTATATGGCTCACTTGATAGTGATATCTATATGAAAGTTCCTGAAGGACTCAAGATGCCTGAAGCATTTAATTCAAATTCACGAGAACAATACTCGATCAAATTAAATAAGTCCCTGTATGGCTTGAAACAATCAGGGCGCATGTGATATAATTGCCTTAAAGAATATTTGTTGAAAGAAGGGTATAAAAATGACCCGATATGCCCATGCATTTTTATAAAAAAGATTGAGAAATGAATTTGCTATAATTGTTGTTTATGTTGATGATATCAACATTATTGGAACTCCTGAAGAGATTACAAAAGCAATTCATTGTTTGAAGAAAGAATTTGAAATGAAAGATTTAGGTAGGACAAAATTTTGTCTTGGATTACAAATTGAGTACCTGAAGGATGAGATCTTTGTACATCAAGAAACTTATACAAAGAAGGTCTTGAAACGATTTTATATGGATAAGTCACATCCATTTTGTACTCCAATGGTTGTAAGATCTTTGATAAAAGAAAAAGATCAATTCCAACCCCAAGTAATTAACAAAAAAGGTGTAGAACAATTACTTGGTCCAAAAGTACCATATCTTAGTGCTATTGGGGCACTAATGTATCTTGCTAATCACACAAGACCTGATATAACATTTGCTGTTAATTTATTAGCAAGATATAGTTCTGCACCAACACAGAGGCATTGGAATGGTGTAAAGCGTATTTTTCGTTATCTCAGAGGTACTATGGATATGGGGTTATATTATTCAAATGTATCTAAACATGAACTGATTGGTTATTCAGATGCTGGATTTATGTCTGATCCACATGACGGAAAATCACAAACAGGCTATGTATTTACATGTGGAGGTACAACAATTTCATGGCGATCTATGAAACAAACTATATCAGCCACTTCATCTAATAATGCAGAAATCCTAGCAATGCATGAAACAAGTCGAGAATGTGTGTGGTTGAGGTCAGTAATTCATCATATATGAACTACTTGTCATTTATCTTCTGGTAAAATGGTTCCAACAGTTCTATATGAGGATAATATTGCATGTATTGCCTAACTTAAAGAAGGATACATCAAGGGCGATAGAACGAAGCATATTTTACCAAAATTTTTCTTTACTCGTGATCTTCAACAGAATGGTGAAATAGATATCCAGCAAATCAGTTCAAGGGAAAATCTGGCAGATTTATTTACCAAGTCACTTCCAGAAGCAATCTTTGAGAAGCTTATCTATGGTATTGGTCTTCGAAGACTCAAAGATCTCAACTGATGTTATCAGGGGGAGTAATACTGATGTTGTCAATAAGGGGAGTCGATACACACTGTACTCTTTTTCCCTTATCTAGGTTTTGTCCCACTGGGTTTTCCTAGAAAGGTTTTTAATGAGACAGCACTGGATAGTGTATCAATGAATGATGTATTTTTTTTTTCTTTGGCTAGGTTTTTATCTCACTGGGTTTTTCCTAATTAAAGTTTTTAACGAGACACATTCATAAATGAACATCCAAGGGGGAGTGTTATGAATATACTGATTATGTGGATGTCCATTGACTCCCAGGCTCCAAATATTACAAGATGACATGGGACCCACGCATAGTACCATTGCATAGTAGTTTACTATTTGGTGGGACCCACGCACAAAATTATTCAACTCACGGGAATGCATTCCTGTGAGTGTACAGTTATGTAATTATGGGAATATTGCATCAAATGACCCAAAGTGAAAATTACACTAAAAGCCCATTTTCCTTCTATAAATAGAGGCCTTCTGTAAACATTTTGATTACACTGAAATAGAATATCTCCTTACTCTCTCTCTCTCTATTTCTATATTCTCTTGTTATTGTTCTCTATTTTCATCAGTTTTATATTACAAAGTATATTTTTGACACGTTGGTCATTCCTAATGCACTTTTTGTTTGATGAATTGGAGGAAGCCAAGTAGATAAAGCCCTTTTTTTTAATTTTTTTTTGAAAATAAAAAAAACCATCTGCTTTGTATTTTTTTTAAAAAAAAATTGATTTACCTGTCTTTTAATTTTAAAATTATTTTTTATAAATTTTATTGTACAATATTTTTTTTATTAATTTTAATTATAGAGTAAGAGAAATATAATTATGGGCCGAGTAAATAAAATAAATTAACGACAACATGCTACTCTGCTATTAGAAATTGTAGAAGAGAAATTTTTAAGGAAAAATAATAAAAAATACCACAACAACTTTAAATTTTTATTGACAATAACAATAATAAGATTAACAAGAACAGTAAAGTAATTAACAACTTGTTTTGTTATGAAATCGCCTATTTGAAGTTTTAAAATTTAAGTGATATGTTCTTAGAATTTTCCCAATTTTTGACATACTTGAACCTCTAGTCCCCTTTTTTGGCCAAAACCCTCATGTTCTTCTTATATTAAGGATTGGAAAGAGTAATTTCATCTTTATTAATTTGTGTGCTAAATACTTGAACATGGAACGAACGAGGGAGTGAGACAGCAATGTGTGCCATCATTAAAGTGTATTATCGAATTGATTAAATACTCTGTCATGTCCTTGTTATGGGCAAAATGTATCCAATAACAACTTTATATAAATCAATGTAGTTTATTAAAAGTTGAAGGTCTAATTTTATCCTGAAAATTTTTATGTAGGAGGTTGGATGTTTAAAATTTTTTATTAGGTTAATGTTGCTCCTAAAGTATTGAAAAAAAAAAAAAGAGCAATTACTGATCTTAATCATTAAAAATGTTAATGTTCAATGTTAGTTTTTTAACAATAATAATGACTATATTCATTTTTAACACTTTCGGAGTATATTGATTCGACAACTATAACTCATAAAAAAAACTTCTAAGCAAAATTGGTCCTTAATAAATTGATGCTAATGTATAATTGTTGAATCTGAATGGAGACGTATATTTATTGTTGCAGCTTGTCAACAACAAATAGCGCATGGAGTTTGTAAAGTTTTATAATATATTTGGTATTTTTATTATTAATCTGTCATAGTTCTGCCATTAATATAAAGATTTAGTGCTGTGTGTGTGTATATATATATATATCATTTAGTCTGGAAAGTTTTAAGACATTTGTCATATACTCCATCCTTTAGACATACATAGATGAGTTTTTCATACAGGTTAAGAAAATTAAATAAATTATTTACTTATAGTACATGTTGTGTATTAATATATTATATATCAGTTTATATGTAAAACCAAAATAAGTTTGGAGAAAAATAATAAATAAAAATATTTTAAAATAATTTATTTAGTTTTCTTGATCTCTCCAACAAAAAGTCAAACGGACCTAATAGGACAAGAGGAATATAGTTCTTTTTTTTATATAAGTGAAAAAAAATTCTTTTTGTTTTTCTAGATACAATATTAGTGAAAATTTATCATAGGGAGGAGTAGTCTTATATTCCTTTAACTTTTGACTCACTTATAATTCAGTCGTTCAATTATGACTTATGCCACTTAGTTTCTAATCTTTTAACTTATCTATGTCTGAGTGCTTTAACTTTTAACTTTTTATATTATTATCAAGTTATAAATAAATTGGCAGTTGGGAGACCAAAAGATTAATTTTTCTTTTATTATAAAATTGTCTAATTTTCTTTAGCGGTGGATGGCCCAAAAAGTATCTTAAGGTTTAAATGTTCTTTCAATATTCATCGCTCTTTGATGGCCCAAAGAAATAACTCAAGGTTCAGATAGAAAAAAATCAAATTAGTAGTTATTTTTATTGGGCCAGAATCAAGAATGTTAAAAATTAAACCATCTCCCTTGGTCCGCTGATCGAAGGCCCAAAAAGCCTTTGTTTCAAATAAATAGCTCAAGCTTTAAAGCAAGCTCCTCCCTCCGTCCTGTCCTTATATTTAAAGTCCCATTTTTTTTTAAATATAAAGTCCTCATGGCAAGAAAAAAAAGAAAAAGAAAAATCCTATTTGAATTGGTCTGAACAATAAATGTATTTTCAATTATTTTATCCCTAGTTAATTTCGTACTCGCATTTCCTTTTTCGGAAAAAAAAAAATCATATCTTATATTAATTAAAATGTTGACTTATTCCCTTTATCATTTTGGATTAAATAGTAAATCTGTCTAGAAAGTACTGAGAGCAATATTACCTTGTAAGTTTTTTCAGGCTCAATTTCGCCATAGAAGTCTAAAAGTGAAGCAATGTTGCACTTTTCCGTTAAAAACTAACGTTAATCATTAAAAAACTAAAGTTGACTGTTAACTTTTTAATGGAAAAGGGCAACATTACTCCTCGATGTATGCTTTCGGGGTGTATTTGCTACTTAACTCTATTATTTTTCATTTTCTTTATTCTCTCACATCATATTTTCCTATACATTATTTCTTATCATTTTATAATTATTACTCTTTCTCACTCATTCATACATTTTTTTTTAAAAAAAAACTTACATATTTATTTCTTTTAACTAATTTTAACTTTTTTTTAAAACTCTGCAATTTGATTAAAAAAAAAACTTATACACAGGGACAAGTGGAATGTTAAATAATACTCTTTTTTTTTTAAAAAAAAAGAAGAAGTAATATCACTAAAACATAAATATTCATGTCTAGTTCAGATGACATGTGTCATTGAAGGGCGCAAGTGTTTTAAGGTCTCCACGTTCAATCCAAAGGTTACCACCCTTTCAGTGTTTAATATTTTTTAAAATTACCCTCATTACATTCAATACTCTATCATTTGATGAATATTTTAGAAAAGATTATGAATATTTTTATACAAAATCATGACAAATCATAAAATTAGCCAAATTTATTAATTTTTGTGAATTAATTAACTTAATTTTATATTTAAGATAGGAGAGCAGTACATTTATTGCTGGCCAAAATTAAAAAAATTAACAAAAAAGCTTCTTATAGCTTAAAAAATCTATATTGTAAATTTATTTCTAAAAGAATCTGAAATTTATTTAAGAATCTAGATGAAACTTATACAACTCTTTGTCAATTATATGCAATGTTTTAAAACCCAGACGGGAAATTGGTTAATAAATTGGTTTGGTCTAGACACCAACCCAATTCAACATTAAAAAAAAAATTGATTTTTTTAAAAATTTTATATTAATTACCATACAATCTTCAATTCATCGTTAGTTTTGGATTCGGTTTAATTCCAGCATGACTCTAATTTGACCACTAACCCTTGACCTAGTGGGGGCGAATCTAGGATTTTTATCAAGGGGTATTATTGGGAGGATTTGGGGTCGCTACCCCAGAATTTTTTTTAACAACAAAAGTATATTACAATAAAAATAATTACAATGTTATTCTTCTAAGCTTATTTTTTGGAATTATGTCATAATTGCTTTATTATTAATGCTATCAAATACATGTTTTTTAATATAAGGCACTAAACAATTATTTAACCATTTATCTCTCATCTGATTACGAAGTGCAGTCTTAATTTATTTCATAGTTGAAAATGCTTTTTCCACAGATGCAGTTGTTGCACGCAAAGTTAATGTTAACTTTACAAGTAAATAAACTAAACAATATATAAAATGTTTTTTCTTTTCAAACATCCTTTTGATAAGATCAGCTATTCCTTATAAATCCAAAAAATCAAGATCACTTTTTACATAATAATATATGTGTTGAGCTAAAAACATTGAAATTGAAGAGGGATTGCCCCCCAATTGTTTAAGGGTAGGCTGAAAAAAACATTAAAATTCAAGGGGGAGCATTGCTCCCCTAATTGTAAACGTGGGTTTGACCATGTGACCTAGTATCCTAACCAATTTAGTGGCTAATCTGATTATGTAATTTATCTTCAATCATATGTAAAATATAAGACAATTTTATGTATGTACTATTGCTAATCTTTACCTACTTTTAGCAATAAATTTTGAGATATGTGATTTTTCTGATTCCCTCAAAAAATTTAAATTTTATAACTTTTTCTCGTGAAAAAAAAAGTATGAGAAAACGCATTCTTATAAGAAATGTTAATTATTTTTTTATGAAAATAAAAATAATATTACTGAAAAGACAAACACCAACAATGAGCCACAAAAAATAAATCTGAAAAAGATGCAGTAAAATAGTTAATAACTTCAACATTTGTCCAAGGAAACAAGGATAAGAAAGAACGAATTTGATCTATAATAATAGTGATTCTGTATTAATATCAGGACCGTTAATTAAAGCTTTGACCAAAAGAGGAGAGAGAGGGAAGAGGAAGAAACATCGAAGAAATTTCAAAGTTCACCTGTGTTTGGTTTGATGGTATTCGGGTGCAGACTGGACAACGTAAGTCGCACCCTTTCCTGGGTCATCATTCCCTTCCCATGACAAAAAGCTTCAAAAGCTACACGAAAAGTTGATAACTAACATATACTCACAGTAATAGATCCATTTCTCTCTCTTAAGCATTTTGAAAATTTCACTTTTCTTTCGAATTTTGAGAAGTTGACAACCTACTGAGCCCTATTGGTCGGAGGTCGTTTGCCGCTAGCTTTAATCGTCTCTTATTCTGGGTTCGTTGTTAATCGTTTTCCATGTCTCGGATGTATGTATGTCTCCTTCTGGTTCTGAGCCTGCTTTCCGGAACAGTGACTTCGACATCTTCCTCATTGGGATCATCTCGTTCGATCCTTCGGGACGTGAACGATAATAGTAAAAATGATGGTCCTCGAGATTATGCCGTTGATTTGAATGCAACGAGTCTCAGTACAGTTCTGAAGGATACGCCGGCTACTTTTGCCATTGTCGAATTCTTTGCCCATTGGTCAGTGATTATTTGCGAAACAAAGTTTCAATTTTATGCCTTTTTTATTCTTGGAATTCATTTGATTTTTCTTGATGGATATGCTCTACATGCTACGGTTGATATTTCTTTGGGTAGATTGAAGAAAGGTTATAGAACATGTGATCGGCAAAACAGATCTGCAAGCAAATTAATATAAATTCATGTGACATATATTTGTATTTTTGAGGCCGCAATGAGAACAAGATGAAGTATTATCATGCGTTTTTTATTGTCTTCTAGCTAGCATAGCTTATAGTTTGAAGTTAAAGTCATCGGACATGTGGCAAAATAGTAAGGTGAAAGATAAGAGGGAAAAAGTGGTGTGATAAATCAAAATATCACTTGTGTCTCTGGAAAAAACTGCCATCTCTAAACTATTCACTTCATGTTATCTTCCTCTACACTTTGCGTGTGGGCAAGGACTGATGTTGTAGATCATTTTACTATTGAGGGATCAAAATATCAGATGCTATTGTTTCCATCAAGTTTAACACATGAGGAAGCTGGTAAACTATCAGATTTTCATATCGTTATTGGATTTCAATACTGAACTGCTTTGTATACTTTCAACATGCTTCTGAGATGCTGTTGGAATACAATCATACATCTATTAGATGTGCTTATAGGTGAATTTACTTGTAACAGGGTTTTAATTATGGTTTTAAATATCCCTTTGCATGCTTTTCTCTCTTTTTTTTCCTAACATAAGGACCTACTTTTATAATCTTTTTGTTTATGGTTTAATCCATCGTTTTCACTTGAACCAACTCCTAGTTGATGTTTTCCATTTTGTCTTTTCTATGGGTGACAGTTCTATATTATTGCCTTAATCAGTGATACAATGTTGCCTAAGAAAGAAATAACCATTGTAATGATATAATTCTTGAATTTTCTGTGAGTTACATGCTCTATGTTTGTCCTATTCCATACTTGTGTATACTGTAAGTTCCTGATCGCATGCCATCACTTGATTTTATTAGAGGTTTTACATATACTTTGTGTTTTTCTAAATTCTTAATTGTTATGTATACAGGACACATCAAATTATCAATGTATTTATATCATATAGCTTATTCATCAAATATCGAAATGACATTGAATAATTAGTTTTCTGCCTGCTTCACTCTATGATCTATGAATGCGCTATATTTCATGAAAGAAGAGTTGACTTATTGAGCCAAACCCCAAACAGATGCTACATTGTGTTTGTTTGACTCTATTCATCCTTCCCCTGTGGAGGGATGAATCAGAAAAAAAAAGAATCTTTTTGGTGTGTGTATTAAAGTGAGAAAATATTGTGCTCCATAAGAAAACATTTAATTATTCTGCAATCCAGTTTAATTTTTTTTTTAAAGTTTTCAAGTTCTTTTCTGCTGTCTAAGTGGATTTACTTATGTCCTTTACTTGTTTGTTAGGTGTCCTGCTTGCAGGAATTATAAGGTATGAAATATTAATAGCTGAAAGATCTAGCTTTTTTTTATGAAGTTGCTGTCCTTCATTTAACTCATCACTACCTGCTCTCTAAATATATATTTCAGCCGCACTATGAAAAGGTTGCAAGTCTCTTTAATGGACCTGATGCAGTGTATCCAGGAATTGTATTGATGGCAAGGGTAGACTGTGCATCGAAGGTATGTGCATCACATGCTACTTTCTTCTCTAGGTGTGGTTTTATATTTATGTTAATTCCAATCTCCACCCATTAGCTGCTAGGCATTTTTCTTCAGAAAATATTTACCTTATGGCAAGGGTAGACTGTGCATCGAAGGTATGTGCATCACATGGTACTTTCTTCTCCAGGTGTTGTTTTATATTTATGTTAATTCCAGTCTCCACCCATTAGCTGCTAGGCATTTTTCTTCAGAAAATATTTACCTTTCAAGAAAGTTTTATATGCTGAGGCAAAATAAGTAAAAATCTGGGTAGAATGGATTTCTGCTGCCAATGATTAATGAAATAGTTGAATTTGAAAGCATTGGTAAGAGTTTCAAGGATGTTTACTCTCAAGCTCCACTATGAGGGCGAGCTTTTTTACACTGCTTGATAGAAGAAAAAAATTAGATAATCCTAAACTTATGGAAACTTGAAATGGATATCATTGGTCATAAGATGTAATGAGGAAATCATGTTCTGGACTTAAGATGCAGTTTTCATGTCAATTAACCAATGATTTAAGATTATGGAAAAAAATAATTGCATTCTGTAAATTTTCTTGATCTAATAATGTTCATGCCTATCATATAATGATTTGAGAATTGAAATGTTGCTTCTGCTTCACCAGCATTCATCAATTTTTCCAATGGGTTCTTTGTATTTAAAACATGAGGAAAAAGAGAGAAGATTTGCCGCTAGCAGCAAGCAGACGGAGAAAAAGAAGGAGGAATTGATTTGAATACTTGAATAAAGAAAAACTTTTAGAATTGAGATATTCAATCTTGACTACTAAACCACTTATTTGTTACAAGAAAATGCTGGGAAATGTAAAGCTAATCTAAGATTCCTCCTTCAACTACTTCATCTGCTTCAATTCTGATTTAATCCCTGAAAATCTCATTCAATCATACATATATTGTGAATTTCGTTTTCTTCTTTTGAAGTAAATACTGAATTCTCTTAACATCTGAAACTTAGTGTTATATAGTGGCAAAACATGCCTTGGTGATTTGTCCTTCTTTTCACTTCTTTGGCAGCACAGATAAATACTAAACTCTGTGATAAGTTTTCTGTTGGTCATTATCCTATGCTTCTTTGGGGTCCCCCTTCTAAATTTGTTGCTGGTAGCTGGGAACCTAAACAAGACAAAGCTGATATATGGATGATTGATGATGGGCGCACAGCTGATAGGCTGCTTAATTGGATCAACAAGCAAATGGGCAGGTATGAGGCATATGAGCATTATTGTTAATGTAAATCTGTTGCCTACCAGAGGCTTTAACTAAAAACTATTCTAAGATTTTCTCATTTCCTATATAAACCTCATAAGTGCGGCGAGAAGCCTATTTGACTAGAAAGAACCACCACATGAGAATCAAGTGTTGGCTGTGCATCTCAACATATTGGAAAAGCCATCTACTTGGTGTCAATTAACTGCTGTTTATAGTAAATTCTTAGCAAAATGTAGCTTTTAGAAAGATTTAGGGCCTCTTAAGCCATTAAATAATTTAGAATGCACTAGAGAGGCTTCAATTTTTTTTAAAACTTTTTTAATTAGGGTATGCAATGACATAATTTACAATTTATGTTGAGATTTGGTTTTTGACAGAGCTCAATGATGTTGTTTGATTCATGTAGCTCACCCAACTTAGAGGGATTAGGGCTCTCTTGTTGTAGTTGTAGGGTATGCAATGACATGGGCAGTAGGATGAAAATTAGTCATAAAGAATTCAAAGCCTGTGAACTAAGGACTATAAAATTATAATAAATTAGTTCAAGAGTCTGGAAGTTTGTGGGAACATTTCTTAGTGCATCTGATGGGACATACATTTAGTGTAATATATTTTTCCGAAAAAAACATCTGAAATTGATTAATACTAATTTTCTTGTCTATAACTTTTAACGTTTTGGTTAAGTTGCAGTTCATTTGGCTTGGATGATCAGAAATTTGAAAATGAGAATCTCTCATCAAATCTGTCAGACCCTGAACAGGTCCATTGACAATTCAGACACAAACTTGATTGGATTTATTTCAATTCTAATTTCCTTTTTATTTTTTTTAAAATATTTACATGTATGCTATATATGATGAAAGATTGCAAGAGCTGTCTATGATGTTGAAGAGGCAACTGCCATAGCTTTTGATATCATCTCAGAGCACAAGGTGATGTTTTCCCCATGACTTTCTCCTTAATTGGTCATCTGTTTTGTTTTTTTCTACATGAATGGTAGAGCAAATACTCTCTGGTTTGCAGATGATAAAGTCTGAAACCCGTGCTTCACTCATAAAATTTCTTCAGCTTTTGGTGGCTCATCATCCTTCTAGGAGGTACGGCGAACCACCTTTTATCATCCTCTGCATCTCCAGTTTTAGTATAAATTTCTTTTCTTCTATTTTGAATCATTTATTTCAGATGTCGGAAGGGTGCTGCTGAATCACTTGTGAGCTTTGACGACTTGTACCCAGCAGATTTGCAGTCACCTCATAGTCGGGAAGATGACAGTGGAAATGTTGTGGCAAGGAACTATCAGATTTGTGGAAAAGATATACCTCGTGGGTACTGGGTAGGATTAATAATGTCTCTTGTGTTTTGTTCATTGGTGAAGTATTGGTCTTTTGTTAATTGTGTGGCGCTATGAGGGTGTATTTTTGTTTTTGGGTGAAATAAGCTTGTATGTTTTATTTACTTTTTGTGTTGCCTACTGTTGTCATATTCATTTTAATAAATCTGATTCTTTGGACGTATAACTTATCAGCCAGGGTTGGATGGGAAAAGAAAATTAGTTATAATCTTAGTATATCATGTAATTATCATTTGGGATGGAGGGTTTATGAGACAATACAACAACAACAAGTCTTATCCCACTAGGTGGGGTCGGCTACATGGACTGCATGTTGCCATTGTACTCTATCATTAACCAAATCTAAGGTTTGTAATTGGATTATTTGGATAGTTGAGACTAATTGTCATACTGTTTATTCAGGAGAGTATTATTATCAGTAAAGGTGTCTGAACTTAAGGGTGTGTTATCTGATGTTACCATATTACTGAGATTTTATATTTGAGATTCCTTTGATATTTGCATTCTTTCTTAAGGTTTGCCCATGAATATGCTTATTATCAGTCTAAAGAGATTACCTTGATTATTATGATTTTTTTAGTTAAATTATTTGAGATGAGTTATTGTTTTACTTATTTTATGTGTAAATTCTGCTTGTTTTACTTATTTTATGTGTAAATTCTGGGTTAGTGGCGTACTATTTCATGGGTTAAATATATGCCTATGGGTAGACTGCTATTGGTTATTGATACCAAGTGGGATCCATTTACCTGTGTTGAAGTATCTATATATCTATATCTATTGATAGTATAAAAACTCCAACAAGTCCCGCTATTTCTGAGCTATTTATGCTCTAATTCATGGAACTAACTGGTTCGCTTTAAGGACAAGTAGGATCCATGCGCTTGTGTTGACTTATTTCCAGTGATAATGGTTTTTACCCGCCTACTGTTATTTTTTCAACATTTGGTGAATATTTCCTTGCCTTAGGTATTCCTGTACAAGTTTTGCTTGCGTTGGATGCTTTTCAAAACATCTAGCCTAGTTATATGCTAAACCAGTACAATCATATTCTCTAATATTATGCTGCTCTTTTTTTTCCTTAAAACTGCTTGACTTCGCAAAATACCATCTTGACTATCAATCACTGGAGGACCTTGGATCTTATTTAGTCTTTTTTTTTTTTTTTGGCTATGGCTGTCCTCTTTCCATCTGTCTTTTTTTTTTAAAAATAATTGTGTGCTTACAAATTGAACTTTGATTTTGTATTTAGACTGAGAACATTCCTGATAACTTTGGTTTACTTCCATTGTTCTTCTGTAGATGTTCTGTCGCGGTAGCAAGAATGATACCAGGGGCTTTAGGTACTGATTTGCCTTCTATGTTCATATGTATGCTGATGATGATACTATTATGTGTGTTTCAAAATAATATGGATTAAGTGGCTTCGCGCCTCTCATTAGTCTTGGACTCTGCATAGCATGACCAAGTATATCAGAGCATCTTTGAATCGGGTGCCTTATCTTATCATTGTTGTTTCCTCTTTCTCAGCTGCGGTTTATGGGTTCTCTTGCATTCGCTTTCAGTGAGAATTGAGGATGGAGAAAGTCAGTTTACATTTAACGCGACATGTGATTTTGTTCACAACTTTTTCATCTGTGAGGAATGTCGGCAGCATTTTTACAAGATGTGTTTGAGGTAACATTGAATTGAGACTACATTTTTGTGTCATCATTTAAGCTCATAAATTTTCTCTTATATTGAATAATGTTAATTTTCAGCGTGTCGAGTCCGATCAACAAAGCTCGTGACTTTGCTCTCTGGTTGTGGAGTGCCCATAATAAGGTCAATGAAAGGCTGATGAAGGAAGAGGCATCTCTGGGAACTGGTGATCCCAAGTTTCCAAAGATGGCATGGCCTCCAAAGAAGCTGTGTCCTACTTGTTACCAAGACCTTAGCCGGAGGACCGACAGAATTGAATGGAACAAGGATGAGGTCTACAAGTTTTTGACCGGATACTATGGAGAAAAGCTTGCATCTCTGTATAAAAACAAGAGCATAGCTGGAAATGACAGAACAGAAGGAGCCGTTGAAGATTTAACAGCATCAAGTGGTGCAATTGTGGTGCCTTTGGGAGCTGCATTGGCAATTGCTATTGCTAGCTGTGGTTTTGGAGCACTTGCTTGCTACTGGCGTTCCCAACAAAAGAGTCGGAAGTATTTTCACCAACTGCACTCATTAAAGAACATATGAGGATTAGGAGGGTAATGATTTCTCTCAAATTCTGTCAGGTCACAGTATTTTAAACTTTATATATTTAAGTCACTGGGAAAATATATTTTCATAACTTTTATTGAGGGTAAGCTTATGGGGATCAAATTCATGACTTCTTGGTTATAATAGCGTTGATACCATATGGAACTACTTAATCATAAGGGGTTAATACCATTGTTGGTCTTTATAATTTGATTGAATTTTAGTTTTGTTTTTTGTAGTTTTAAATCTTTGATTTTTGTCCCTATAGTTTCATAAAAAATTGGCTTGAGTTTAATAAATGGTCGTTGTACTTTTAATGAATTTTGGTTTTGATTCTTATACTTAAACTCAAACTAACTCCTTATGAAACTATAAGGACTAAAACCAACAGTTTGAAATTATAAGTACTAAAACTAAAATTCGATCAAACTATAGGAGACTAACAATAATATTAACCCTAATCATAATCATAAACGTTTTAGAATCATGACAGTGACTTTAGGGGATGAGTTGAGTTTCTCATTAACGTTTTTCATGTTTCAGGCCAAGGAGAATTAGCTGAGAAGAATAGAGAGAATATTCAAGGTCTTTTTTGAGATTGTACAGGATATGATTCTTAGCTGCTCCCATTTGGACTAAGATTGTTATTGATCTTGGATCTTGTTTTCACTAACTTTCCTTTGGGCAATGGTCACACCTACTTCAGCTTAGAAAAATTTGGGATGAAAGGAGTATCAAGGTGTGGAATTTTTTGTTGGATTAGTTCTGATTTCCTTTTTTTGATCAAAATTCAAAAGCAACTTGTATAAGTTATGTATACCCCAAAAAACAAGAGCAACTTTGCTCAAGTTAAGAGCAAGAGATTACATTCTTGATATTTCGTCATTTTATACCGATCACTTTGAATGAACCAACGAACGAACATCAGCCTTGTTATTGGTATTGTTCATATTCCTTTTTCTTTTTGGTTATAAATATTATATAAATCCTTCTTGAAAAGAAGCCTGCTTATCAAATGCAGTCATAATTGTTATATTTAAAAGAGAGAAAGCAGGGAAACATAGGGTAGAAACTTGTCTTGTTGTCGTTGGGCACCGTTGCTAGTGAAAAAAAGGTTACAGTTCTCAGCATGATGCAACTAGTAAGTATAGATTTCTCATTGCGTCCCTAATCCACTGGATTAAGCAAACCCAATCACTTTCCGTCAAAAATGATGTGCTCTGATGACGATTATAAATCTTTATGGTTGAATGCTACGACCCTCGTTTCAGGTGCAGAAGTTGTTGCTAAAGGATGCTCTGTAGATTCTCCTTAGGTTTTGTTGTTTGGATTTATTTCATTTCTATCTTGTTTATTTAGTTGTTCTATGTTTGATTGCATCTTTTCGAGTTTATGTTTTGGGTTGTTTTTTCAGTATGTTTCTTTAGTTCTATCTTTTTGGCAGTCTCTTTTACTTATGGTTTCATGATTAATGCATTTTTTGTTGGAAAAAAACATGCCTTTGTGTTTTTTTCTTAATTAAATCATTAATTTTGCTTAGCTCTTGCAACTTTACTACATTAACACTGTTAGCCCCTTTTCAAGAATTAGTGGTACTCAGTGAGCAAAATTAAAGCATTTTATTAGAAGAGAAGAATACAAAGATAGCAAATTAAAAATTAAAAAAAAAAAGAATAAAAGGGATTTTTCTTTTTAAATCAAGGAGACTGTTTCAATATATTATTCTACAAATAAGGCTAAGAAGATAGAAACTCGTATCGTATGGTCAACTGTTCAATACAATAAAAATAAAAATGAAAAAGCAAAACCAAATCACTTGTTTTGTTGTTCTTGCCTTTTGCTGTAAATTGCTGGGATAATGGCGTTGCTTTTACCATTTGGTTTTGTCTTCTTCTTTTTATGCTTTTTCGATTTTTCCTCTTTTTTTTTTTTTTTTTTTTAATTTTTTCTCTCGACTTTATGGAGCTCCCCGCTCATCCACTTAATGTGATATTTATTTATTATACTAAACTATATAAATTTAGAATTTGACTAAAATTATGTACTGATGCACTTTTTATTATAATCGTTAAAAAATTATTTTTAAGTCAACTTAAATTAAGTATTTTGCGGCAATATATTGCTTAATATTTATATTTAAATATGTGAAAATATATTTTAGTTAAGATTATTGGTTAAATGAAAGAAAGAATATTTTTTCTGAGAAAATAATTTGTAGATTTTAAAAATAAAAAATTATTTAATTTTAATAAAATCTAAAGGCGGCATATGTAATTGCTTTCCTTTTTTGGGACAGGGCCAAATTAGGCTTCTTGAAAAACACAATAGGGCAAATCATGGTCGTGTAATAAATTAGTTGTGTGGATCTTTTATATTTTACTTTTCAGTTATTGCATAATTTATATGTTATCACTTTGTACGTGCATTTTTACTTGCCTGTGTGTGTTTACACTGCCATGTCTGATGTCTCTCACTCTCCAAAACTCTTCTTTCACAAACTCTTTCTCTCACCCGTCTTCACTCTGATATGTATTAGTTAGATCCACTTATATAGGGATTACTGTTAGCCATATATATGGGGATTATTATTAGTCTCTCTTTTATATATACTTATGTACTTAACTTAATTAAATAAAACTTTCAGATTCTTAATTTACATGATATCAGAGGTTTAGGTTTTCTTTTGAGATTTTTTTTCAACTCGTGCCAACACAGTTCTTCTCGGCGATCATACCCTAGCTATCCCATCTGGCATCTTGCGATTGGGTCCTGATCTCCCCCGTGTCGGTTTCCTTCTTTCGGAAATAATCGATTTCAGACTCCGTCGCTAGATTAGATTTACGGGTTAGATTTTTTTTTTTTTTTTTTTTTTGGAGTTTAAATCAATGGTTTTGCTGGTTTGGCACATTCCCCACGACTATCACTGAGGACTGACAGGATTCTTGGTGTTATACAAATGTATTATACAATTCCAAGTTCTTGGCGTCATTGAAATCTCATTCCTTTGATATCTCGACTAATTTTTTATTTGATATTTCAATGGGCCACACCTTGATAAGAGTTTAAGAAGACCAATGGTTGATGAATTACAGTCCTCGGTCCCACTCCTGGCATGTTTTTTTGCAATAAACTCTTTAATTTTTTGTTGAACATTTCAGTATAACAGGTACATAGTTGGAAGACTCTTTCCTCTTGGGATTCGTACACGCAGGGAATTAAATTTATCCAATAAATTACGAATCCCAAGAAGAGGATCTATCAACAGTGTTTAAATCGGGTTAGTAATTAGAAACTGTACCTATGTGAACTCGTGTGCGTGCTTTGCAAACTCGTGGGTTAACACCTTCTTGTTCAATCAATCTCTAGGAGCCGACTCTACGAATCCACTCCCTCTAACGGTATCCACACCGAACAACACTCTAACACGAACGGCAGCGTGCTAGCGCCTTCAAGCTTTTATCTCACGTCTCACTTCTAGGGATTCTTTGTGGCTCTTGAATTCTCTTATGTGTGGGTAATCAAATTACTTACAACCTAAGGGTATTTTATAACCCTTATGGGCCGCATTAAATATTCAAAATTAATCTTATTAATTTTGAATTGAATTGGAAATTAAATCTGTCTAACTGATTTAATCCAATCAATTTATTTAATGCAAATTAGAAGCCTACTAATTTGATTTATTTTCATAAATCAAATATGAGATATGATATCTATTAAATCATTGATTTATCTTCATAAATAAAATTAGGAAGTTATTTAATGATCAGCCCTTAGGGCATAATTTCCAACAGACTCCCACTTGCACTAGGTGCAATCATTAGATCTTAGACATATCTTAGATTCAATGGACATTATAGCTCGTGTTAGGCTATTCTTGTGTGCGACCCTGTAGGTTCACATGAGATTGGCAGCGGGCCAATACTGTATTAGCCCACAAGTTGCAAGCGGCCTCTAGCAAGACATTGCGACTACCCAATTCACATGAGGATCGATTTTCGATACAACCTATCATACAACCATGTCACGTCCCTTTTGTCACGCGATAATTTGGTCAAGGATGAGGCATGGATAATGTCAACTTCCTTTTCTTGACCATTACTTTCTCGATTCTTGAGTAGTCTAATAATTGAAATGGAAACTTTTTTCCATCACAGTATGACCATACATTTCTTAGACTCACTCATCGAGGGGCCTAGTATTATCTCTCTACAAATGTGAGGGACAAATTCCATCTTGACCATTCATATTTCTCTACATGAAAACCACTGATCCCAATCCAAGCCTTTATCATCACCCGGTTAAAGGTGACTTTTAACTAGGTCAAAGAGCAGTGACTCATCATGTAGGAATCCATGATGATCTCAGGTCAAAGGGCATTGTGACGTGGTTATACATGAGAAAAGCTTATGACTTAATCCATGCAGCTTTCTCATAGTGGGTCGGTCCAGCACCTTGTACTCTTACAAGTGCCTATGACTTTGATTTGTATCTCCATACCTCATCAAAGTCATACTGGTCTTATTTCATCTTCACTCCCACGTAGATGACCGACCAGGGACTTTTAGGATAATCTATAAGATATATCCAAAGATACAGTTATTAATGTAAACATGCAAATGAAATGATAACTAAAAGAGAATACTTTAAATAACAATAATGTTTAAAGTACAATGACTTGGCCTTTCCAATAGAATCCCACTTGCACTAGGTGCAATCATTAATTACTTTAATTCCCATTGTCCTAACATGACGCTCATGTTTTGCTTGTGCAAGTGGCTTAGTAAAAGGATCAGCAACATTGTCTTCTCCTGGTACTTTGCATATCTTTATGTCACCTCTATCATTGATTTCTCTGATAAGATGAAAGCGCCTGAGTATATGCTTGGTCCTTTGATGTGACCTAGGCTCCTTAGCCTACGCAATAGCCCTGCTGTTGTCACAGAATAGGTCTATTGGATTTGAGATGGTAGGAACCACCCCTAGTTCAGTAACGAACTTTCTAATCCAAACGGCTTTCTTAGCTGCATCCGATGCTGCTATATACTCAGCTTTTGTTGCAGAATCAGCTATAGTGCTCTGCTTTGAGCTTCTCTAGCTTATCGCACCACCATTTAACAGGAATACATATCCTGACTGCGATCTTAGATCATCTTGGTCAGTTTGGAAACTTGCATCTGTGTAACCAGTCACACAGAGCTCATTCTCTAAGCCACCATATACCAAGAATGAGTCCTTAGTCCTTCTTAAGTACTTTAGGATATTCTTGACAGCAGTTCAATGACCTTCACCAAGGTCTTGTTGATATCTGTTGGTCATACTTAAGGCAAATGAGACATCTGGTCGAGTACATAACATGACATACATGATAGATCCAATGGCAGATGCATATGGAATCTTACTCATACGATCTCTTTGATCAGGTGTACTAGGACACTGATACTTACTGAGATGGATGCCATGAGACATGGGCATGTTACCCCTCTTAGAATCCTGTATGCTGAATCTATGTAGTATCTTGTCTATGTATGTGCTCTGACTTAGGCCTATCAGCCTCTTGGATCTATCTCTATAGATCCTGATTCTTAGAATATAAGTGGCTTCGCCTAAATCTTTCATTGAAAAAGACTTTCCTAACCAAGACTTGACACTCTGCAAGGTAGGGATGTCATTCCCAATGAGTAGGATGTCATCTATATAAAGTACCAGGAATACAACTGTGCTCTCACTAACCTTCTTGTAAACACAAGGTTCATCAATGTTTTGAATGAATCCAAACTCTTTGACTACTTCATCAAAACGATAATTCCAGCTCCGAGATGCTTGCTTCAATCCATAAATGGATCTTTGAAACTTGCAAACTTTACCAGATTCCTCTGGACGCATAAAGCCTTCAGGTTGTGTCATGTATACATCCTCAAGTAGCTTTCCATTAAGGAAGGCTGTTTTGACGTCCATCTGCCATATTTCATAGTCATAATATGCTGCTATGGAAAGAAGGATTCTAATTGATTTGGCCATTGCAACTGGGGAAAAGGTTTCATCATAGTCCACACCATGAGTTTGAGTGAATCCTTTTGCAACTAGTTGTGCCTTGAAGACACTTACTTTGCCATCCATGTCAGTTTTCTCCTTGAAAATCCATTTACACCCAATGGTTTTTACACCTTCAGGTGGATCGACTAAGGTCCATACCTTATTGTCATACATGGATTGCATTTCAGACTTCATGGCATCTAGCCATCTTTCGGAGTTTGGTCCCACCATGGCTTCTCGATAGGTAGTTGGCTCATTCTGCTCAATGAGCAAGATATCACGACTTCCAGTAGTTAGAAGTACATATCTCTGAGGCTTTTGCCGTGTCCTATCAGACCTTCGTGGGCCTTGTGTTACTAGAGTAGACTCATCAACTTGTTGTGAGTCTTCTCTGTTTTCCATTTGTGGTTCTACGTTATTTTGTGATTCTCGAACTTCTTCAAGGGTCACCTTACTCCCACTTGTTCCTTTAGAGATAAACTCTTTCTCTAGAAAAACATCATTCCAAATGACAAACACTTTGTGATCGATAGGATTGTAGACATAGAATTCTTTAGTTTCCTTAGGATACCCCACAAAAAGGCATTTTGAGGATCTGGATGATAATTTATCAGAGGCTTGTTGTTTAACGTAAACCTTACATCCCCAAACTTTAACAAATGAAAAACTAGGTTTCTTCCCAGTCCATATCTCATATGGTGTCTTTTCAACTGCCTTTGATGGAACACAATTTAGTGTGAACGCAGCTGTTTCTAGGGCATGGCCCCAAAAGGACGGTGGAAGATCTGTTTGACTCATCATAGATCGAACCATATCTAATAGAGTTCGATTCCTCCGCTCAGAAACACCATTCCATTGTGGCGTTCCTGGAGGAGTTAGTTGTGAGATGATCCCGCAACTCCTAAGATGGTCAATAAACTCTTGGCTCAAATATTCCCCACCTCGATCAGATCGAATTGCTTTAATTGTTTTGCCAAGTTGATTTTGTACTTCATTTTGGAAGATTTTGAACATCTCAAAAGATTCATGCTTATGTTTCATTAGATAGATATACCCATACCTACTAAAATCATCTATGAATATAATGAAGTACATATAACCTCCTCTGGCAGATGTATTCATTGGTCCACATACATTAGTATGTATAAGGCCCAATAAATCAGTGGCCCTCTCACTATGCCCAGTAAAAGGTGCCTTTGTCATCTTTCCCAATAAACAAGACTCACATGTATCAAACGATTCAAAATCAAATGAGTTAAGAAATCCATCTTGATGGAGTTTTGAAATGCGTTTCTCATTTATATGGTCTAGACGACAAAGCCATAAGTAGGTTGGGTTCAAATCATTTGACTTGATTCTTTTGGTAGACACGTTATAGATATGTCCATTACTAGGATGTTCTAAATTTAGTAAATAATAACCAAAATGCAAATCACCATCAGCATAAAAAATGTCATTATGATAAATAGAACATTTACCGTTCCTAGTAATGGAAGTAAAACCTTCCTTATCCAAATAAGAAAGAGAAACAATGTTGCTACTCAAAGCAAGAACATAAAAGCAATTGTTCAAAATTAACAAAAGCCCACTGGGCAGAACTAATTCATAAGTGCCTACGGCTAAAGCAGCAACTCTTGCTCGGTTTCCAACTCGTAGGTCCACTTCGCCTTTCTTCAATTTTCTAAGGTCCTTAAGACCTTACACATTTGTGCAAATGTGAGAACCACATGCAGTATCTAATACCCATGTAGAGGAAGTAGAAAAATGAATATCTATAACATAAATACTTGAAGAGATAGCCCTGCCATCCTTCTTGTCCTTTTTCAGATCTTCAAGGTAGAGTTTACAGTTCCTCTTCCAATGACCAGGTTCATTGCAGAAGAAGCAAACCCCGTCCTTTGAAGGCTTTGCCTTCTTAGCTGCAAGCTTAGTTTCGGGCTTGTTTGACTCTTTGGTCTTATCAATTGAGCCATTACCCTTTTCTTTGCCCTTGCCTTTCCTTTTTATACCCTTTCTTTCGTGCTTGAAAACAATTCTCAAGTTTCTAAACCAGTCAAGAAAGTTGGTCCCATTTAGTTTGTCCTTCTCAAGGACTGATCGCGGTGATAATGTAGCGGTATTATTAATCGACATGATTCTACAATTTAAAAAATATGCAAAGTTAATAATCTCCCACTGAATTAACAACCCTCAATATAATTAGTGGGCTAAGATCCATATTTGGCTTAAATTTAAGTCCACTTTGGCAGGACGCTTAAAGTCAAGTTATTTAGGTAGGCAACCCTTTTGCCAATTACATCACATGTAACTCTTAGATCTTTATGGGATTCGATCATCGTATGACTTGGCATGTTTAATCCCATCTAATGCCTTGAGATCCAAAACTGTTTTGATAATCTCAATTAAGTCAAGACAATAATGAATGTTGAGTATCACCATTACCCACTCTTGTCTCACCAAGATAACTCAAGTGCATCTACTTTGATGGAACATACAAATAAGTGATCTAGGCTTTGACAAGTATCCATTAATTGACGGCATTACGACTTAAGATTTCATTTGGAGGATTTAATCTAATTAATTATATTCATATGAATGCAATTACTATTGTATTTTATATAATTTCTAAATTAATCAGAAGTGATCTAATCAAGTCATAATTAAAACTCTAAATTAAGTATGAGTGATCTAATCAAATCATAATTAAAACTCTAAATTAATTATAAGTGATCTAATCTAATCATAATTAAAACTTTAAATTAATTATATTTATGTGAATGCAATAATAGTTGTATCTCATACAAACTACACATAATACGCAAAATAAACATGCTATGATCTAATCAAAAGCATAATTAAAATGTGACACAACATGGCTCACCTAACCTAAGATCTTCTCAAGCCAATGAGGGGACTTCTCTAAATAAGAAAAAGAAAATTACATCAAGAGAAACCTTGTTTAAACATTTGAGGGGAGTGAGATGAGAAAAGAATGTACATAGAGAATATTTAGAGAAAGGCATGGCTCGTAGGCCATATTTAAAATTTACAACAATTGTAAAGACTAAAGCCATGTTGTTCACCATACCCAAACAATTTGAAAGTAAATCACAACAGATATTAATTTATACAATATAAAAGAAAATGTCATGATCTCTCCATCAATTATAATTATAATAATTATAACCTGACGCAAATTCCCAAATTACTATCAATTGCCTAATAACGTGTTTAAATATTTGGCAATTATTATAATAATAATAACATTATTAGATTTGAACATTTTGCACAACACGTTATCAAATGAAAAATGATTCAATGATTGCCTGGCTATTAAAACACGTTATTATGCATAACAGGTTATTAGGCAATTTGAAATAATAATACATTGCACAACACGTACGTTATTATGCAATTATCACAACAATAAATTGCACAACACGTTATTATAATCAAAGTTATTATAATCGTGTGTTAATAATTATTTGTATTTATATTTTGTTTAAAATATATATATTGTTAATCGCATTAACAATAAAATATATATCTTTCGATTCGATCGTAACTCTTTAAACGCATACAAAATATGGTTAAGCACAAACACATAATATATCTCATATATAATCACATTAAGAACAAAAACCCAATTTAAACACACAATTAATCTGGCTCTGATGCCACTGTTGGGATTCGTACACGCAGCATAAATTTATCCAATAAATTACGAATCCCAAGAAGAGGATCTATCAACAGCGTTTAAATCGGGTTAGTAATTAGAAACCGTACCTATGCGAACTCGTGTGCGTGCTTTGCAAACTAGTGGGCTAACACCTTCTTGTTCAATCAATCTCTAGGAGCCGACTCTACGAATCCACTCCCTCTACCAGTATCTACATCGAACAGCACTCCAACACGAACGGCAGCGTGCTAGCGCCTTCAAGCTTTTACTCACGTCTCACTTCTAGGGATTCTTTGTGGCTCTTGAATTCTCTTATGTGTGTGTGTAATCAAATTACTTACAACCTAAGGGTATTTTATAACCCTTATGGGTCACATTAAATATTCAAAATTAATCTTATTAATTTTGAATTGAATTGGAAATTAAATCTGTCTAACTGATTTAATCTAATCAATTTATTTAATGCAAATTAGAAGCCAACTAATTTGATTTATCTTCATAAATTAAATATGAGATATGATATCTATTAAATCATTGATTTATCTTCATAAATAAAATTAGGAAGTTATTTAATGATTAGCCCTTAGGGAATAATTTCCAACATTTCCCTATTCGTGTAACTATGGCTATGGATCTTTGAATTCACTTTGGTCCTACTTGGACGTTTGGTATTGTTTTTGGCCGTTTTGAACCCTCCGTTTTGGTTGTTTGTGGCATTTGAATTCTCATTGGTGACACCGTACACTATTTTAGTATAATTTGTGGATTCCTCTCTTGACTTTGGACTACTTATAATTTTGTTATTGTGAGCCTTTGATTAAATTTTTCATGGTCGAATCCAAGACATCCGAGATGCTACCTATGTCTGTTAAGATTATTGATTCTAAATTAAATTGGACCAACTATTCTGATTGGAACAAAATTGTTCAGGTCTATCTTTTGGGTATTGAGAAGGAAGCGCATTTAACTTAGGATCCTCTATCTGGTGATGATGCTACAAAATTGGCTTGGTCTAGAGCAGATGCTCGTCTCTTCTTTCAAATTCGAAACTCTATTGAACCTTGTATTTTGGCTTCTGTTAGTCACTGCAACACAGTGAAAGAAATTATGTCTTATCTGAGTTTATGTTCTCTGGTAAAGGGAATTTTACTCGGATTCACGAAGTCTATAAAGGATTTTATCGCTCTTAGCAACAAAGTCATCCCTTGAAGGATTTCTTCTTGGACTTTAAGAAGCTGTGTGAAGAAATGAAGGTGCTTATGTCTCCCCAGGCAGATCTTCAAACCCGTATTAAGAATATGGATTTTCAAGCCATCATCAGTTTCCTTGAAGCTCTTGATCCATCTTATGATACCATCTGATCTCAGATTCTGCCAAGTCAGGAGCTTCCATCTCTTGAAGATGTATTCTCACGAGTTCTCCGTGCTAATAGTTTGGTCCATCTGTCTATTGACCTGAATGCAAGTGCTTTAGCTAGGTGTGGCCCCTTTGAACAACGAAATTATGGGTCCCACCAAGGCAATAATGTTCTGTCTACACCTTCTGGCAGTATTATCTGCAACTATTGCAAGGAACCTAACCATATTAAGAGGAATTGTCGCAAATTGTAGAATAAACGGCAACGTGATTAGCAACGTGGCCTTGCTCATATTGCCCAGACACCTTATCAGTCTTATTCTAGTCTATCATCTGCAGGGGCCCTAACTACAGGTACTTTGTCATCTGGCCTTGCTACTACTTCCACAAAGTGGGTCATTGATTCTAGTGCTACCGATCACATGACAGGTAACCATCATTTATTTTCATCGTATGCATCCTATGCCAACCCATCCTCCATATTTGTCGCCAATGGTTCCCCGGTTCAAGTACTTGGATAAGGCACCATTAGACCAACTACATCCATTTCACTATCTTATGTTTTTAATGTTCCCGATCTCACATTTAATCTTTTATCCCCCAGTAAACTGACTCGTCATTTGAACTGTTTTATCTCACTATTTCCTGACCACTATTTAATCCAGGATCTTTCGACGAAGCAAATTATTGGTAGAGGCGATGAATCTAGTGGACATTACATTCTTGATGATCAGGTGTCATGTTCTGTTGCTTGTTTTGGTAGGTTGTCTCTCTTTGAAGTCCATTGTCGTCTTAGTCATGTGTCCCTTTCATCCTTAAAAAGGTTGTATCCTCAGTTTTCGTCCGTGTCTTCTTTAGATTGTGAGTCGTGTTAGTTTGCCAAACACCATCGTGTTCATTTGGCACCTCGAGTCAATAAACGGGCTGCGTCCCCCTTTGAGTTAGTTCATTCTAATGTTTGGGGTCCTTGTTTAGTTTTGTCTCAGACTGGTTATCGTTATTTAGTTACTTTTGTTTATGATTTTTCCCGAACTACTTGGCTTTACTTAATGAACCAACATTTTGAATTGTTTACCCATTTTCGTCATTTCTGTGCTGAAATTCAAACCCAGTTTAATATGCCTGTGAAAATCCTTCGAAGTGATAATGCGAAAGGATATTTTTCTGCCCCGTTCATTGATTATATGCATAGTCATGAAATTCTTCACCAATCTTCATGTGTTGATACACTTGCTCAAAATGGTGTAACTGAAAGAAAAAATCGTCATCTTTTAGAAACTGTCCATGCTCTCATGTTTCACTGCTGTGTCCCTAAATCCTTTTGGGCTGATGCCATGTCTACTGCTTGTTTCCTCATCAATTGCATGCCTTCCGCTATCCTTAGTGGTGACATTCCCTATTCCATTCTATTTCCCACCACAAAATTGTTTTCGATTGTTCCCAAAAATTTTGGTTGTGTCTGCTTTGTTCGGGATGTTCGTACCAGTATGAGTAAACTCGATCCAAAGTCCTTGAGGTGTGTCTTTCTTGGTTATTCTTGAGTTCAGAAAGGTATGTTACTCTCCTAATCTTTGTCGTTATCTTGTGTCCACAGGTGTAACCTTTCATGAGTCTTCTCCTTTCTTCCAGTCTTCGATATTATCTAAGTCTTCCTCTGTCGTTTCTGAGTTTGATGATATTTTAGTTTATCATGTTCCTATCTCACGAGTACAGGCTACAGTTCTGGAACCTGATATAGTCAATGATGTTGATGTTGTCAATATTATGCCCTCGGCCGTACTTGCTTCACCGTCGGGTTCTGTTCCTGCCTCCCAAGTTCTTGATCCTACCTCCCCAGGTCCTGCCATTCCTGTCCCTGACCCAATTATACCTAATTCCACTATTGACCTATCTGCTGACCTGCCTATTGCTCTCTGTAAAGGTACCCGTCCTCATCATCTTCCTAGAGATATGCTGATTGTATCTATTCTATCTCAGATTTTGTATCATACTAGCACTTATCCCTTGTTTCCTCTTCTCTTATGGCCACCCTTGAATCCATCTCTACCCTTACCAGCCTTTACCAAGCCTTGACTCACCCTGGTTGGCGTGCAGCAATGGAAGAAGAAATGATGGCCCTTGAAAAAGCTGGTACCTGGACTCTTGTTGATCTCCCTTTTGGGAAGAAGGCCATTGGGTGTAAATGAGTGTTTGTTGTTAAGACCAAGGTTGATGGTTCCTTGGAACATTTGAAAGCTCGACTTGTTGCAAAAGGGTATGCTCAAACTTATGGCATCAATTATTCTAAGACCTTCTCTCCTGTGGCTAAGCTCACTTCTGTTTGTCTTCTTGTTTCTCTGGCTGCCACCTATCATTAGGATTTGCATCAGTTGGATGTTAAGAATGTCTTCTTGAATGGTGACCTTCTTGAGGAGGTTTATATGGAGCAACCACCTGGGTTTATCGCTCAGGGGGAGTCTAGGAAAGTGTGCTATCTCCGAAAGTCGTTGTATGGTTTGAAGCAAAGTCCTCGTCCTTGGTTTGATTGGTTTTGTGGTGTAGTCAAGAAGTTTGGGTTAAGTCAAAGTAAGTGTGATCACTCTGTGTTTTACCAACATTCCAATGCAGGCATGATCCTTCTAGTAGTATATGTTGATGATATTGTCATTACTAAGAGTAATATCTCTGGAATCTAGAGCTTAAAATCTTCCTTGACTCCCACTTCTAGACGAAAGACTTAGGTCTATTGAAGTACTTTCTTGGCATTGAGGTGTTAAGAAGCAAAAAAAGGAATATTTTTAACTTAGAGGAAATATGTTCTCGATCTATTAAAGAAAACTGGAAAACTTAGCGCTGCACCAAGTAGCATTCCCATGATTTCAAATCCGTTCTTGGATCTTAATGATAACATGTTTGATGAACTTCCTAATGACTTGAAGAAGATTGATCCAGAGAAACTGAAGCCATTTGCATCTCCTGAGAGATATAGAAGACTCATTGGGAAACTGAATTATTTGATAGTGACCCGTCCTGATATAACCTTCTCAGTCAGTATACTCATTCAAATCATGGAATCTCCAACAGTTGCTCAATGGGAAGCTTTAGAGCACATCTTGCATTATTTAAAAGGTTCCCTAAGTTAGGGCATTCTTTATACAGATTATGGGCACACTAAATTCGAGTGCTTTTGTGATGCGGATCATGGAGGGTTTAAAGCCACAAGACGGTCCACTACAGGTTATTGTGTGTTTGCTGGTGGAAACTTGATCTCTTAGAAAAGTAAGAAGCAAGATGTTGTGTCAAAATCAAGTGCAGAAGCAGAATATAGAGCCATAACACAATCAGCATAGGAAATTGTGTGGGTATTTCAACTCATGAAAAAAATTGGCATCATCACGACATTACCTACGAAATTATGGTGTGACAATAAAGCAGCACTCCATATAGCATCGAATTATGTGTTCCATGAGCGTACAAAACATATAGAAATTGATTGCCACTTTATTCGTGAGAAGATCAAAGAGAATGTCATATCTACAGGGCATGTGCGATCAAATAACCAGCTAGCAGACCTTTTAACAAAAGCATTAAATGACACACGGGTTGCATATCTTTGTAACAAGTTGGGCATAACCAATATATATGCTTCAACTTGAGGGGGAGTGTTATGATATGGATTAGTTAGATCCAGTATGGATTACTATTAGCCATATATGTGGGGATTATTGTTAGTCTCTCTTTTATATTTACCTATGTACTTAACTTAATTAAATAAGACTTCCAGATTCTCAATTTACACACTCCATCGGATTATGCATTTTCAAAATCCGTTCAACCTTCTCTCAATCTCCTCTGTTTCTACTTCTCTACTCTTCCATTGCCGCCTCAGAACCTCCGATTGCTTCCCCCTGGCTCCTAGATCCAACGATGCTGAATAACCACTCTCTTATCGTCACCGACTCACATTCCAATGTTTCGATTAACTCCATCCAAATTATTGGATGTCGCCGATTTATTAGGATGGACTTTTCCTAATCTACGGAATCGAAAGTTTCTTCGATCCCAATTTTCAGTATTCTCCAGCATCTCAGAGGCCTAGCCCTAATTCTTTGTGTGGGTTGAAGAACCAGACTATAAGTTCCTCCGATTCGTTCGCACAAGCCATCGAAACGCTTGGATCTACAGGGTACTTTGTGACGTGTCATTTCTTGGTTTGCAAATGAATGGAATTAGTGATGAGGCGAGTGCGTTTGGGAACCCCAGTGGTGAGCGTTCAAGAGCGTTCGAGGTAGTGGCTTGGCGCCGTTTCTTGGTAACGCTTAGTCCTTTTTTGTTTTTTGGGTGACCGACGTTCTCTAAATATATGCCTAAAACTGCTACGACATGCACTTACAGAGCGCAATCCAATTGATTAGAAAACAAATATTGGGGGAAAATTGTTATAATCAATGCCATATTTGTGTGTGTCATAATTTGAATATATAATAGAAACTCTAGTAGAGGAGAATATTAGATTAATTAGAATTCGATGAATTGAGCAAAGAAAAAGCTGATGAACTTAATTGAATTGTTATTTATGTAATCTTGTAGTTAACTCTGTTGAGCCATACTTGTTATTTCCTATTCCAAATTAAAAGTAAAACAAGAATTAGTGTGTACTTACTTTATAAAATTACGGGATAATTATTATTTTTTCCCTGGAATTTTTTTTTTGAAGCAAAATTACCCTAGAAGTTAATTAAACATAGTAATTTGTTGGAGAAGTTTTTGCTGATACAGTGGGTATCCGGAAGTATTTTTTAGGAGCAATTTTATTTGTAGAAGTTTATAAATTGGTGCAATAATTTAACGGTTAAGATTAACGGAAGGACAATATTGCTAAGTTTTGTTAACTTTTGGGGCAATTTTGCTTCCAAAAAAAATTCCGGATGATCAGTGCTTTTCAGCTAAAACTTTTGAGACAAAAATTATACTTATCCCTTAAATTATTCCCTCCGGTTCTTTTTATAATTAAGGAACATTTTCTCTCATAAGAGTGGTCCTTTATATAAGGAACAAATTCTTTTTGTGTGAAACTTTAAACTCGTCTTTACATTTTTATCCAGGTTAAGTATATGCTACTCATTATCTCTCAACAATAAATTTTTGTTCAATATCTCTATGTACTCTCTTTACAAATAAGGGTATAATTTGAAAAAATAGTACATATTTGACATATTTATTGCTTTTAACAAATATTTTGAACCCCATAATTTTGATAATTGTTCCTTATAAAAAGAAAATGAGGAACTTTTCTATGTATCCTTTCATTTAACCCATCTGTGTTTGTAATTTTGTAAAATAAATATCGGGATATGTAAAATTCAATAATTTCATTAAAGTTAAAATTTGCAGCTTCTACACCCTGGGGAAAAAAAGCGACTTGCATAAGTTAAATAGCAGGATATTACATTCTTGATTGTTCATCATTTAATACCAAACACTACTTTGAATGAATCAAATCAGCCATGCTATTGGTATTGTTCGTATTCCTTCTTTTCTTTTCTTTTTTCTTTTATTGTTCGAAGCATAATAATACACATTCAGCTATCAAATAATCTAATTAAATTCAAATGTTTTGAGATGTAAAATTGACATAACTGATCCTTGAATCTGTCTTTTGCTACCAATAAGATTCAAACATTCGACCTTGCTTGATGAGCATCTCTATTTATATTATTTGTTCTTATTTCTTTAAAATTTCATCATAAACCAATAATCAATACTTTAACAGCCCATTTGGTTTAACATGCTGGAAAATATTTGATTTAAGGAATAAAACATTATTTGCAAATGAGAATAGAAGCTCAATGGATGTCATTAATGAACATTTTGCATCATAGCTCATTGCTCAGTGGAAGCTGTAAATACATCGAGCTCTTAACAAAAGTACTTTATGATATTGGATATACTATTGAAAAATACTTTTGGGAGCTAGATTATCTACAAATTAGTTATGATACTAAGTCCTATTTTAAAAAAATATTACATGATAAATGTTACATTGAGATGTTTCTTCTTCTTCTTCTTCTTCTTCTTCTTTTTAATCATAACACCTTTATAGATATAAATGTCAACTTGATTACGTATGATTAACAAGAAGGAAGCTCTGCTCCCAATGCCTTTCAACCATAATTAACAATAACATCAATATGGAGCATAAGTAAAAACAAAACATGCACTTATCACATAAGGCCGCAAAATAAATATGCCTAAGCTACCAACGTTCGGTTCATCCCAATCTCAATTCGATTATTTCAAGGAAATTGCTCAAACACGATTCCCTTACCTGCAATGAATAAAACTAAAAATGAGATGCGACCATCAATAAATATATATAATTGATAAAATATAATAATTAAAATTACAATCAAGCACCAATTTTTTTTCATAATAATATTAATATATTTTGATATGAAAAAAAAGAGAAATAAAATTTGAGACAAGTAGAAATGATTTCTAGTAGGTCTTTTTTTTTAAAAAAAAAAACACAAAAACAAAATCAGTTATGAGTTAAGCATTGGATACACATAAAATGAGAAATCATGGTTTCTTAATTATCCTAACTACCAAGTTGATGAAATATACATGTGCAAATCAACTCAAATATAAAAATTATTGATATTAGGTGATGTTGTACTCACCATAAAGGGAAACAACTTTTGATAGAATTTAGCTCCTTAATGACATCGACTGCGCTCATTCTTTCATGAGGTAATTCCATTGAACATGTAAGTCCGATCTTAAATAAAGAACGCAAGCATCTCTCAACATTAGGATGGATTTGCATCATGTTCTCTGATAAGTCTCCTGATGTTCCCACTACATGTCCTAATTCTCGTGGAATAATGGTTGGGCTCACGACTTCCAAAAGCTTGTCTGGAAATGCTACTTTTACATATGTTTGAAGATTGTGGCTGCCATTAAATATATCTTCTGTGGGTCTTTTTTTAGTTAACATCTCTAAGATAAGAATGCCAAAGCTATACATATCACCTTGCATTGATACCTCAGAACTCATTCCATATTCTGAAATATTGTGAGTATATTAATTATAATCTTCATTATATAAATGATGAATGAAACAACTGAAAATAAAAAATGTTAGTTTGAAAGCATAATGAACTTGAAGACCTTGTAATTAAAAAAAAAAATCAAATGATACCTGGAGGAATATAGCCAACAGTACCCTTTATACCAATTGTGCTACTTTGTTCATAAGAGACAATGGAAATAGTTGAGAGAAGTCTTGCCAATCCAAAATCACTCAAATGAGCAACCATGTTGTCATCAAGAAGGACATTGCTTGGCTTCAAATCACAATGAATTAGAGGTTGCCCATATTCATAGTGAAGATAGTTTAACGCAGACACAATATCCATAAGAATATTTATTATTTGATCAAGGAGCAAAATTCTTTGATAATTTTGATTTTCTTTTGTAGGATGCAACCAATTTTCCAAGTTTCCATTCACCATATACGCATAAACTAGAGCCTTAAACCCATTGCCCTTGTAATCTATGCTAGAGCAACATGTTACAATCTGTACCAAGTTTCGATGCTTTGCATTTCTCAATGCATTACATTCAACAACAAAACTCTTATGAGCTCCCCTTATTTGAAGGTTGATGACCTTTAATGCAACAACTTCTTGAGATTCAAAGCTTCCCTTATAAACAGAGCCAAAACCCCCTGATCCGATCAACTTATTAACTGAGAATCCATCTGTGGCATTATGTAAGGTTTGATACGATACGTTGTAAATCATGCCAATTGTTGGTGAACTTGTAGTAGATTTCTTGCTTATTTTCCTCCCACAATAAATAGCAACAACAGTCAAAAAAAAGAAAAGCAATCACACAACATATTGATACAACCAGCTTAAAGTGTTGATATTCTCTTTGTCCGCTGGATTTGGTAGGGCATGGTGGCAGCTCTAACTTTGATATGCCTCCACAAAGCTTGTTATTCCCCATAAGTGATATTGCACTTGCATTGTCAAAAACACCTTTGCTTGGTACCTCCCCTTCAAGCATGTTGAAGGAAACATTTAGGTATTCCAAATAAGCAATATCTTGTAGGCCTTTTGGAATTGTTCCAGACAAATTATTTTGTGACAAGTCTAAATATCTTAGACCCTTCAATGAAGCCAAAGATATGGGGATAGTTTCTTGAAAGAGATTCCCTTGCAAAAAGAGGAATTCTAAGCTTTGACAATCTCCAATGGTTTGAGGAATTTTTCCATAGAATTGATTATGAGAGACATCCAATTTTTCTATATTTTTCAAGTTTCCAAACTCATCAGGGATATCACCGCCAAAAGAGTTATGTGACAAGTTTAATAATATTGATAGAGATGAAAGAGTGAATAGCTGAGTTGGTATGGCTCCACTAAAATTGTTTTGTGATAGATCAAGATATTGTAAACTTCCACAATTCTCAATGCTTGCAGGAACATTTTCTTCTAACATGTTATGTGACAAATCTAGGTGAAATAACTGAGTGAGATTGCCTATGAAATGTATTATTTCTCCAGAAAGTTTATTTCCCCACAAAGACAAGGATTGCATATTATGAAACATCCTGAAAGTAACTGGGATGATGTCAATGAAATAATTCATGGATATGTCTAGCACCGTCAGGTTAATGAGGTTTCCTAATGCCACAGGAATTCTACCACATATTTGATTTTGTGAAAGGTAGAGTTGTGTGAGCTGGGTTGACAAATTGCCTATGTTATTTGGTATTTGGCCCCCAAAATTGTTTTGGTCCAAGAGTAGCCTTATTAACTTACTGCAATTGCTCAAAGAATTTAGAAACTCCCAGTCTTTTGAAGAATTAGTGCCCAAACTATTATCAGCGAAATTTATAAAAAGGAGGTCATGCAAATTTCCAAGATTTGGAATTTGCCCTACAAAATTATTTCCTCCTATAGAGATCTCTACAAGCATAGTCACATTTACAATGGATGTTGGGATACAACCTAAGAATTGATTCCCTCCAAGTTCCAAGATTTGGATATTAGGGAGGTTGGAGAACATATTGGTGGAGAGAGGGCCATTGAAATGATTTATAGCAAGCATGATGTGAGAGAGAGATGACAAATTGAAAAGAGCAAAAGGAATTGTACCTGAAAGCTTGTTGGCACCTACATTAAATACGGTCAAATTTTTCAACTGGCCTATTTCTTTAGGTATACTCCCTTCCAAGTTATTAGAATCCAAAGAAAGAATACCGAGAGAAGTAAGATTCCACAAGGAAGTTGGGATTTGTCCGGTGAAATTGTTAATAAGCAAATACAAACCTTCAAGCTTATGGAGAGAGCCAATCTCCATCGGTATTTTGCCAATGAGTTGATTCCCTCCAAATGATAAGCTCTTGAGGTTAGAGCAACTTGTGACGTTGATTGGAAATCCTCCCGTCAATGTATTATTGGTTAGAGAAAGTTTTTCCAATCTGAACAAACGACCCAGGTCTTGTGGAATTTCTCCGTGGAAATTATTGTTTTGAAGAATGATAAACCTTAGGAAGGAAAGATTGCCAATAAAAGGAGATATAGTACCTGATAACTGATATCGTTTCAAGACTAAATGTGTAACTTTGTGATGCTTGTGGCCGCAAGAGATTCCATGCCAATCGCAGAAGAATGTGGATGAATTCCAAGAATCCATGATTTGATATGGATCATTGGATATTGATTCCTTGAATTTGATTAAAGAAAAACGATCAGTTTCGTTGCTCAGTGATGAAGCAGGTTTCCAGTATTGAAACATGAGACAAAAGAAAACAAATAAGTGAAGGAACATGGTTAAGAAACAGTAGGCTAGCTAGTAATTCGAGAGTTCTTTGTATGGAGAAGCACACTTTTGCTCTGTTATTATTGCTCTGCTATTAGTCGGACTTAAATAGCGAACAAAAATTAGTCGGACTTAAATAGCGAACAAAAATTCTCATTGTGTCTGAGAGATACTTCATTTTAAAAAATAATTACAAAATTGCAAATCAAGGGAGAATTCTATAGTCTTGACCATCAAGTTATCCGTTCCGCCCAAACTTCAAAAATTATCCACACACTTCATTTAAAAATGATACCGCCTCGGAGAGAGACAAAACTCAGTTCGGTGATATCTAGATCTTGGACTCTACGGGGGAAAAAAAAGAATAATATTTTTGTGAATAAAATTGATTAAAATAAGTTTTTTATGCTGGTTTTTTTTTTTTGAGAAACTAAAAATGTAAATTCATTAATAAAAGAAGAAGAAGACATGGAAATTAAATAAATAAGCATGATAGGAAAAGTCTTCCTCAAGCAGAAAAATATTATGAGTCGTAGGGTCGTCGTGGAAAGTTCGAAGAAGCCTAACATATTTACAGCAACAATTAGTCAACAATTAGTGGTGTGGGTTTGTCTTTTTGAAAATTTTGTCTCATAAAAGTTTACTTTTTATGAGAAATTTCCTCACGACAATACAATGAACTATGTTGGGAATATGCTATGAAGAATCCACGTCTTCCTCTCATTACAATAATTTTTTATGGTTTTATTATTATCATATAGTATTATTTTATTGCAAAAGAAAATAATATTCTCTATGAGAATATAATAGTTATTTAATTGGTTTTTTTCCACTCAACTTATGGTTTTTATGACCTCTTGGCAGAAATGTTTGAGTCATATATGTGACTATTATATTATCATTTTATACGCTGGTTAAATTAGTTTGGGTAAAAATGATATATTTAGCAAATAAAATAGGTTGAGATATTATATTTTGAAGCAAATCTCACCCTAGCTAATTTTTATATTGGGGACTAGAGGTAGAATTAATTATGAAATTAATATGAACAAATGGGAAAAAATGATAGTGGCAAATCTGTTTTGACACTGTGAACCCAAAGTACTATGACAATCTCATAAGCTACCAAACATCCTTGTAATGCCAAAATTGATTATAAATCAAGAACCATGCTTATCTCATAATCTACTATTATCCACTTTTCTATTATACTCTTCTAAAAATTTATGCAAACACCCTGTTATTATATCTTATAAATCATTTTCACAAGGTTTGTTTTACCAACATGGAAATTAAATATATAAGCATGACAGAAAAAGTCTCGCTCAAGAAAAAAAATATTATGGGTCGTAGGGTCGTCGTGAAAAGTTCAAATAAGCTTACCATATTAACAACAATAATTAGTGGGTGGGTTTGTCTTTATGCAAACACCCTGTTATTATATCTTATAAATAATTTTCACAAGGTTTGTTTTACCTAGCACGAATCCAAGTGCGCCTGGACTAAATGGGAGTTGTTTAATTATGAGAAATATGGGTGATGATTTTCATGTTTGATTGGAAATAGTTAATTACTGAGGCCGTGCTAGCCCATATATTGGTCGACCTGCTTAGCTTGTTTTTTAGTTATATTGAAATGGAAACGATATGAAAATTTGGACCATAATTTTAGTTATTGATCGATTACAAAAGGTTTAAAATATGAAAGTAAAATATATGTGGTACAAGTTAAGTAAATTCAGGTATGTTGTTTATGAGTATATGTAACTCATATTGGAGATAGACATAAATGAGTTTGAGCTTACAAGAGTTGGGCATTATAAATGGATATGTTATTCATAATCTTTAAGTCATATAGTAGTATAAAGAAAGTGTAGTAAATTATGAGCAATCAGGAAGAAATAAGTAGATGATCTGAGTCGTATCCGAGGACACTGTCCTATAGAGTTATTCCGCAACCACCGGTAAAAGAAGAAGTGGAACTCCCCAGGATTAAACAGATCCTTCTTGATTAAATCAAGGTGACAGAACTGGTGGAAGATAAAGTGCCTCAGCAAGATATTATTGATGTTTTCTAGTTCTCTTCTCAAATGGTGCCACAATTTGGGTATTTATAGATAATGAATCAATGCCTTTAAAAAGTGCCTCTTGAACACTACACCTTTTCAATTAGAGAGTCATAACCATTTACATTTATGAACCATGTTGATTCACCAACCAATATAAATCTCTTAATTTATAAGAACATGACTTCTCAAAACATATCTTTTCATTTAAACATATTCTATAATATTGACAAGACTCTTTCTTTGACACACCCATATGCAATATTTACAACACTCGCCCACATGTGTCAAAGAAAACACCATTAACTGAGTTACACCTATGGATATATAACCATTGTATCTGGTGGTCCTAAAAACTATGAACCAGACCTAGACCAGTAACACTTAATACACAGAGATGTCAATGAAGCATGCTTCTATGAACTAACAAATCTTGGTGTGTATTAGAGGCATTAATGGTCAGATTATACCCTCACATTCCCACTGTTAACGACGGTTTTGCGCATTATTTTAGCCATGTGCGTGCCTGGTGCATAACGAATGCTCTAGAAATTTCGCCACTATCTCATAAGAGCGGCCACACTCCACATTCGTAGAGGTGATTTCATATAAGTGTACCTGCACTGAGTACATTGTCTTGTAAGACTATGAAATCATTAAGAGCTTTGCTCAACCTAAAACACGTCCATTCTAGCACTCTCCCATTGTCATAGGAAGGGACAATTGATATTTTTTGTGCTAGTCAGAACTGACGAACGACTTTTTCTTACCCATTGAACCTTCTTCATGGGATCACCAATCACAAAGGTTGGGTTGTCATCGCTGTCAATTATGAGTTGGCTTTAGTCTCATTCCTCTCGACTAATTTATTTCATCCTGTAAGGTTTTGTTAACGGCCGATAGGTCTATTATTGACCTCACAAAATCAATTGAGATAACTCCACCAAAATTCTTAAGCTAGCTTACCACATTATATCTCAAATGATTTTCTATTTGCATCATTGTTTTTCAATAGATATTGCCATTTGGCAATCACATATCATCGACGTTAAATGTCGGTTTCTTATCAAAAGTTTGCTAAGAGGTTTTTAACATTCTCAGCACTTCATCTATTTTCAGAGAAATCAACTCTGACTCACGTAATACTTTAATTTTGTCACCACTAAAGGTCAACAATAACCAATGGATTTTCACACATAGACTGGATCTTAGTTAACATCTATGTACATACATCAATACAACGAGAATCCACTATTCCACTACATGATGCCAATATTATTTATAGCATTATCCCTTAACTATTTCTTTCTCTTCATCAGAGTTTACATATGCTCGATCTCCACAAATAATTTGTTATGTCATTAGATTAACACCTATCAGTGCTACAAATTCTCAACAATTTGTGCATACATTCATTGAGCTTTATAATCATATCAAGTAATAGAATATGAACTATTCGCATAATGGTTTTTAAAACCATTTTCTCATTTATCATCACTATTCTTTTATGATCCTTGACACCCAAAATCACATTCAATTCTCTCATGCTTTCAAGCACATAACATAATATTTTTTACCTTGCAAATCATCCACATGAAATTAAATATTTCACAATATCATGCATGTTTATACCAAGAACAATTAATAATACTATGAAAATTAAAGTACATTTATCTCTATACTAGATAAATGATTAAATTTCCATACCTCTGTCATAGGCTTGTTTCAAGTCACACAAAATATTTGATAATTCCCAAAATTTGCTTTCAGTAGCAAATAACAAAGCCTTCGTTTAATTGATCATAACACATGGCAATTTTATAATTTTTAATATATTTTCTTCTACCAAAATAACAATTTTTAAGGTACCTCATATCTTAGATACCCCCACACTTTCAAATATTCTATAATCAAATTAGAATTTTTCATAATTTACTTATAAAGAATCACACTTTATAAAACTACATAATCATGAGGCTGACTATTATTATTTTAATAAGGCTCATCATTAAATAGTTAACTCTATTTAATTTCTGCAACTAGAAACCAAATAATAAAATAACAAGCATAAACCAAATAATAAAATGTTATCATCAAAATTTCATCTAAAAGCAATAGAATCTCCGGATAAAATCAAGGCATAAGATATACATTATTTTCACTTTATTAACTTAATATTCATCATATCCTCATTAAAATAATAAGAGAAATAATAGGAGATCAAGAAAATCCAAAGAGAGATAATAGGATATTATCAACTATTAAACTCAAATTATTAATAAATTCCCAGCATGATAACTATTAATCAAAATAATATGTTTGTTGATAATAAAGCATGCAACTTGAAAATTTACCACTGTAAAAGTCTCAGATTAACATAAATAATTAAAAGATAACATAATTTTAAATAACACATCAAATCTCAACTAACCTTTAAATATAACCATATGGATGGGTTTTGTGAAATTAAATTTTCCCATCAATATTCTAATTTATATTAGATTGGACACATTCCTGGCGGTTGGCTTAATAACAAATTGAAATGAAAACGGTAACTCTCCTTACTTACCGTTGCAACTTGCACCGCATCCATCCAAGCGTGAAAAGACAACATTCCTTTCGCATCAGAGTTGCAAATTTCTTCTTCTGCCTCTTGACTGTTTTTTGCAAGGATCGCTCTCAAAATCTCTTTATCCATAAGAGATTTGGCAGTACTGTTATGAATTTTGGAGTTCTGAGCTCTGTATAATCGTTTCCCTCTTGAATTTCCATCGAGGAACCAATGGTTAGGGACAGTTGGGAACTTCTTTAGTTCATTGCATTTGTGGACTCGCTTATTTCACTTGATTCTAGAAAGTGGTCAAAACACAGACCCATTTTTGATGGACCTTTCAAAACTTGTCGTTTTCATGGCGGTTATGAACCACCATATTATAGAGTCTAGTACAAAAAACAGATTGGACTAGTGATTTTCCAACCAAAGGGTGATGGTGGTCACCACAGAATGCAAACCAATCTATCTCAATTGAACTAATTAATCAATACCACCATAATTTTATTTTCCGATGGCAATAAAGAGTCTTAATCTTCAATCTCTTAGCAAGATTATCAAAGGAAGATGTAGAATCCTAAAACTGTTACAACAAGCAACTTCTTACTCTCTGGTTTCTCTATATCCTTTCACCCTTTTTCTTAATATATAATGGATTATATTATTATTCTAAAAAGCAATCTGGATCCGTAATGGAATATTCAAATGTCTACCCAGCCATCAAATTCGATCACAACTCATGAAACAAGTGAAAAATTCAAATAAAAGGAGGCAAGGTTTGGAAAACTTATCTCATTTCCTTTGTAATCGATCAATAGAATTTCATAACACCCCTGATGTATAACATCCCAACTTTTCAAAAATAGTATAATTTTTTTTCATCAGAGTAGAGCATCAAAGCAAGAGAGTAACTGATACATATATTCAAAATGCCGTAAGTCTGGCTAATTATAGAAACGGTATAAAGACCGAGAGTTTTTAAAGTAAACAACCACAGAGGTATTCCCCTGACATTACCCATGCCGTGGCAACAAAAGATGGTCTTCAGTCGAGTTCCTATAAGTGCTTCTTGCCTTTCTCTTCGGTCCTCGGACCTCCCGACCCTGAAGCTTTGTTAAGAGTTGAGGTCCTATGCATACAGACCCCAGGTAACGGTTAACCTCATATTTACATATACGGTATATAAACACAGCAAATGAATCACTCCCAATATGTCACTCCCAGTGAATGCAAATGTACCGCTCCCAACGAAATGTATTACTCCCAGTGAATATAGATATACCACTCTCAGTGCGTGCATATGTTCAGTTATCCTCTAACAACACTGTAATACCCGGATAATTACTATCTGGACTATTATGTTACCATAATAAAAATGTTCAATTATGATAATTATGGTCTCAAAATATTGTGTAATTAGTCTATTTTCAAAGGGAAAGTACTAAGAAAAATTATGGAAAAATTCTAGAAGGCATGGAATAATTATTAAAAATTTAGGAAATATATTATTCCTAATTTAGGCAATTTAATAAAATATTCCCTATGAAAATAAAAAGAAGGAAAATTAAAAAGTATTCTAGAATTGAAATTTATTCTATGACTTTTAATAATTTGCATAGAACTTGGATCATTAATGTTAATAAAATTTTTGTGAGAAAATAATTAATTCTAATTGAGAAAATTATTAGGAATTATTAAAGGATTAATTAAGTAATTTTTGGGAATTTTATAAGCTTATGGAAATTTAGGAAAACATGAAATTACTTATGGACCAATAGGGAAATTTTAGGGTAAATGAATATAGAATAAATGGGATATTATGGTGAATGGAAAATATATATATATATATATATATATATATATATATATATATATATATATATATATATATATATGGTGTGTTGGTCGAAATTTTAGGGGAGATAAGGATGAAGAAGATATTTGAATATAATAATAATATAGGTTTAAACATGTGTTAAATAAGTAATAATATAATAATAATTAAAAGTGAACAGGATAAATGAGAACGGATAGAAAATAATTCCGTTGCGAGAATCTGGGGATGGGTTAAGCAAAACCAAAACATATTAATGGTCAGTGGATTTTTATCCAGAAGTTGGTACTGGCCGAAGTTATTTCTGTAACCGGTCACGAATACTGAGGATTTTCGGCAAATAACGGAATATCCTTAATGAGAGTATAAGGATAGGAAAGTATAGTATTCTTAAAGAGGAAGAAAAGATCTTCAGAGTGTTGTTCTCAGAATTTTAAGTTTCTACGGAATCTCGTGATCGGGGCACCGAATCGAGAATTCATCAGATAAAGCAAGAGGATAAGGCTTGATGATGCAGTAGGGATGACATCACTTTTGGGAGGGGGAGGACGGCCAAGACACATGGAGGGCCAAGATCAAGCCACTTCAAGAAAGTGCGATCCAACGGTCAGAATTCAACTAAATAAAGTTCAACGAAATTACGAAAATGCCATCCGGGTTTTCTATAAATAGCCACCCATTCCATTTGCAATCTTCACACCAATCCTCTTGTGATTTTTGAAATTTGGGAGAGAAAGGAAGAAGGAGGATTCCGGAGAAAAATCCTAGCGAAGCTCTGAGTAAGTCTTCGGTCCCTAGTCTTTAGTTCAGTAGTTCTTTCAATAGTTATAGTAGGATTACTAGAATAGTCTTTAATTTTTCAAGTTAGTTTAGGTATCATGTTTTAGGAATAAATATAATATTTATCTTAGAAATATGATAAAGGAAAGGTTATAGCAAAAATTTTGAAAGTTTAAAGTCAAAATAGCGAAGCTCTGGCAAAATTCCACAAAAAAGTCAAACTAGGGGCAAAATGGTAATTTGTACCTAAAATGTCTGTTATGGTCTTAGATATTCATACTGGTGATATTATCCTTATAGGATACCCAAAATCACGAACCGTTGTTTCCGCTGTCACCACTGTCAAATCACCGTTGTACCGCCGTCAAACGTACCACAACGCTACCGAAGTGCCCGAAATCGTCAACGGAGGTACGGACACGTATTGTAACATTAACTCTTATGCTACTCATATACATATATGTGGTAGACATGTTTATATACTGAAGCTCAGTTGAGGGCTGTCAGTCATACATACAGCTTGTTACGGGTTATAGTCTTGATAACGCCGTTGGGTTTTCCTAACGTTGAGGGCACAATGGAAGGTCATGGCACTGGTTTATATGCAGACATAGTATGGGGCTTTGCATATTGCTGTGTGCTTATGTTCTGTCCATTGTTGATCATGCATCTGCTGTGTGCTTATGTATTGATGTGCTGTTTTGTGGTTATGAATATTTGTTGCCTATATATGACTTATTTGAGCATAAAGTTAACCGTTACCTAAGATCCAATTGGGAATTGGATCTCAGCTGTAGCTTCAGGTTCAAGAGGATCCAGGATGGAGGGGAGCGGCAGGTAGCCGATGTAGGTAGATTTGGAGAGCCTATATGTTTTAGTTTTGAACTATTTAAATATTGTCTTTTTGAAATCAACAGATGACTATATAAGAATGATTACACTATGGTTATGTACTCCTAAGTATTCAGTTACTCGTTTAATCGAAATGCTCGACTCTGATCACAGTTTGTTTTAAAAAAAATTTCGCTGTTTTTAAAATGGGATGTTACAAACACTAAGTAATCAAACAACACACCACCAACATGCATACAACACACGTACCACATACACGCATACCATAAATATTAGAGTTAGTGTTACAGTACGCGAACGTACCTTCGTTGACAAGTGTTTTGTACATTGACGATAAATTGTACTTTTGACGGAAAACAGCGGGACGACAGCGAAACAAGATTACTGATATCCTATAATTATAATATCACATTTATCAATATTTGATATCATAACAGGCATTTTAGGTACAAATTACCATTTTTCCCCTGATCCCTTAATCGGCGGAATTTCGCTAGCACTTCGCTACCTTGACCCTAATCTTCCAGAATTTCAACATATCTCCAACTCCATAATGATTTTTGAAATTAATACCTTAATTACCCCTAGAACATGATTTCTAAATATACCTGAAAGATTAAAGATCAACCTAGCATTTCTACAACAACTACCGAAAGAAACACTAAAATTAAAGACTAGGGACCGAAGAACTTACCCGGCACTTTGCTATTTCCACAGACTCCTCATTCTCTCTAAAATCTCTCTCTAGAAAGCTCTAGGATTTGTGAAGAATGAAGAGAAGGTGAAGGCTATTTATAGAAAAGACGATGGCATTTCGGTAATTCCTTTGAACTTTGTCTGGTTAGTTTCTAACCGTTGGATCGCACTTCTTTGAGGTGGCAAGATCTTGGCCATACACCTTACTATGTTGACCTCATCTTATGTCACCAAGGTGATGTCACCAACTTGCTCAAGAAGCTTTCTACCAATAAAGTCCCTGTTCGGTGTTCTAATTACGTAATCTTGAGAAATCTCAAAATTCCAGGAACATAGCCCCAAAGATCTTTTGTTTCTCTTTTAAGATACCTGGGTTATCTAAATTTTTGATCTCATTAAGGACATTCCGTTGCCTGCCGAACATTTTCGGACAACCGCTGTCAGTTACGGAAATAACTTCGGAGATAGCGTACTTTGAGATAAAAACTCACTTGTATATAATAAGTCCTTATGTTAGATACTTAGTTCATATATTTTGAGATATGATTTATTTTCTATCAGTTCTCCTCTATCCTATTTGCTTTTTCTCAAAATATCTCACTTTATATTATTATTATAATCATAAATATGTAGATATTATTATTTTGCTACTACACACACACATGCACAACACTTAGACACACACACACACTCACAACTCTCCACATCTCATAACACTCACACACCACACATCTTACACACACACAAATTTCAGTTTTTCTTCTTTATTCATGTCTAAACAATTAGTCATTAATTATTTAACTAATTACTTACTAATTGTTGACAATTTTCTTAATTAGTAATAATTATTATCTCACAACTATTTTACTTACATTGGTATTTTATATCCCATGTAATATATCAAAAATCACGGAGTCAATTTTGGTTTCAGAATACTTTTTAATTTTTCTTCTTTTATTTTCAAAAGAAATAATTTATTAAATTGTCTAAATTAAGGACAATATTCTTTCCAATTTTTAATAATTATTTTACTGCCCTTTAGAATTTATCACAATTCTTTGTAGGATATTTTATAACCCTAAGATGCATTTTTAAGCCTTTTTTACACTTAATTTTCTTTATCCCTCCTAATTTCATGAGAAATCACCTTAGGAAATAAAGTAATTATTATACTAATTTTGAGACCTCATATTCACCTATTTTCAATAGGTATATTCTACCAATTTATGATATTTTACCCTACGTCAAATTTTAGGGTATTACATGATGTGCTTCAAAGATTAGCGAGAATAACTCTATAGATTGTAGTAAATTATGAGCAATCGGGAAGAAATAAGTAGATGATCTGAGTCGTGTCCGAGGACACTGTCCTATAGAGTTATTATGCAACCACCGGTAAAGAAGAAGCGGTACTCACCAGGATTAAACAGATCCTTCTTGATTAAATTAAGGCGACAGAACTGGCGGAAGATAAAATGCCTCAGTAAGATATTACCGATGTTTTCTAGTTCTCTTCTCAAATGGTGCCACAATTTAGGTATTTATAGATAATGAATCAATGTCTTTAAAAAGTGACTCTTGAACACTACACCTTTTCAATTAGAGAGTCATAACCATTTACATTTATGAACCATGTTGATTCATAAACCAATATAAATCTCTTAATTTATAAGAACATAACTTCTCAAAACACATCTTTTCATTTAAACATATTCTATAATATTGACAAGACTTTTTCTTTGACACACCCATATGCAATATTTACAACAAAAAGATATTATGACATATAAAATAAAATATATACATGAAATGTATTTTTTAAAATTTTATTATTATTTATGGTGTTGATTGAGCCTCTAATGTTTTGTGAAAATTTATTCTTGATATATTTTATCTTAAATCTATCCCAATGAATCTGGAGGGGGGAAAAACAGGATATGCCCATGCATGAATTTTTGAACTTTTTTTTTTAAGCTAATCAACAAGGAATTATAAAATTATAATTTTTTTAAAGAATCATTTATTTATGAATTTTTGAATGGTAAAAATACTAAAATATTCAAATTAAACTTCAAGAATTTTTGGAACATGAAAAGAAATCAATTTTTTTTCTTAATTATAAAAAATAAAATAATTTCCTACTGCAAAAGAAAAAGAAGGAAAATGTTCTTTTATGAGGATACATACGATAGCTAATTAATATTTTTAAAAATAATTATGATTTTATGACCCTTTTTCTGTAAACAAAATACCGCAACGGGTTGGCTGTATTTTTAATTAATTTTTCTAATTTATTTAACAATATTATTAATAGTGCGTAAACAAGAATTAAGAATAACATATCGAGGCAGGCATGAAAGAAACTGTCGACAGACTTGACCGAGAGATAAAACATATTATTATATGAATCGAAATATGAGGTCAGTGCCAATCTTTTGAAAAACTCAACAAAGCCAAATGCACGTTTTGACTCAATTATAATAGTCTCCTTTTTTTTTTTTTTTTTTTACCTGATACGTATAATTGTCTCCACTTGAACTTTAAAATATGAAATTAATGATTTCCTACAAAAATGACCGGTTAATTTTTATATTCTTATAATCAATACCTATACTCAGGTTATATTGGTAAATTTATAAATTATTTAGATGATATTATAGATACTTATATAATAGTATAAATTTTTTTAAAAAAATACATAGGCTAGGCCGGTAGGCTTTTAAGCTAGGCTTCATGAAAATAAATCTGATCTGTTTATCTAAATAGACCTAGTAATAAACCTGAACCTGAATCTGATCTATTTACTAAATAAGCTAGGTTATGCTTTATGGACCCTATTATGGGCCTACTAATTTTTATCCTTAGTATGCATAACTCAAGAGTCAATTATAATGTCTTTGAACTCTCATCATCTATGAACAAATTTAAATAGCAAAATGAAAATCTCATTTTGTGCCTTAGAGATACTTCATTTAAAACAATAATTACAAAGTTGCAAATAAAAGAAGTATTGGGTGTGTGTATATTCTTGATCATTTTGTCTAAAAAAAGTATATTCTTGATCATAAAGTTATCCTGTGCCCAAACGCAAAAAGTTATACAAATTCATCATTTAAGAATGATATTTTGGTAAATAGAATTGATTGAAAAAAGGTTTAATGCTAGATTTTTTTTTTTTTGAGAAACTAAAAATGTAATTTTTTGTATTTTTAAAAAAAGGGATTTCCATGCCCGTTTCGCAGGAAACTGACATGAAAATTAAATATTTAAGCATGAATATAATGAGAGTAAAGAAAAGTGTTCATCAAGCCAAATATCTTTTTCACAAATATTATATATTTAAGCATGAAGATTTTTTGTCGTCAACTTCGTCGCGGAAAGTCCGAAGAAGGGAGGTGGAAATCCTTGTCATTCTCTCATTATAATATTTGTTTGTTATGTTTGTTACAGAATAAAAAAAGGTAAAATTAGGAAGAATGATCAAGAAAAAGAAATGTTTAATAATAAGGTTTTTAAAAATTGTAATTGGTTTGAAGGATTAAAAATAAAAATATAAATTTTTAATTACAAAATTAATCCTGCTCAAGCTCTCTCCATTTTCTCTAACCCCATCTTATATCATTTATTACTAGCTTAATGTTCTTGGAAATTATTCAATATTTTTGTATTTGAAATACATTCATTAGGAATTTGGTTTAGTAATCATAGAAAAACTAAAAAAAAACATAGTAAATCACAATTGCAAGATAAGGTGCAATAATAGAGATTTTCTTGTCATTTTTTAAGTTTGTTAAAAAAACTCAAGACCTAGAAAGAGGTAGATTTCTAATTATATTTGGATTTTAGATGCCACTTTAATTTGGGTAAATTTTAAAGATAATCCGATATGCATGTGAGGAAATATCATAAAAAATTGAGTTGCACATATATGTTTTTTAATCAAAATATATATGGATGTGTACTCATCGAACTTGAAAACTAACCGTAAATAGTTGAGATGTGGTTAGAGAAAATGGAGGGATCCGAGTTTGATCCTGGTTAATTTCATAATTGAAAATTTGTATTTTAATTTAAGGTCATTGAAATTAATTATAATTTTTAAGATCTTTATTAATAAATATTTCTTTTCCTTGGTCCTTCTCCCTAATTGTCCCTAAAAAATAAAAAATGAAAAGATTATTTTTATGAGAATATAATAGTTACTTAACTGTTTTTACTCACCTTATGATTTTGACGACCTTTTTGCCGTAAATATTGAGTCATATGCCGCATTTAGTGAAATTTTACGTTATTATTATATTTCTTTTATTAAAGGTAGGGATAGCCACTTCTTTAAATTTATATTTTTCAATCCTCAACGCACTTCTTCAATTTTGTTGTTGTTGTTAAGTACATGTATCCTTATTTTGAAAGCTTATTCAAGTCATTATCGGATATTAAATGTGGGCATCTTCTAGCGGGGATTTAAACCAATTAACTTCCTCAATTTTAAATCAAAACAACTTAATTCTCAAAATTTATCAAATTTAAAATTTTATCAATTAAGTTGTTCTAAGTTAAAAAATATAAGCCATGTTAAAAAAAATATACACGGACCGATTTATTCTAATATATAAGTCAGAAAATCACAGGAATTGGATAGTTTCGTATTAAAGTTTAAAGTCTAAATCAATAATTAAGAAAAAAAAATTAAAAATTAAATATGATCTTATTTTAAAGGGTTAATATCATCTTTGGAAGCTATAGTTTACAGTAATGTTGATTTTGATTCCTGAAGTTTCAAACAGGTAGTTTTAGCCCTCAGGTTTACTCCATTTCAAAACGTTAGTCTCTATAATTTGAAAAAAACATTGACGGTGTTAAGTTTGATGATGTGCTGCTAAAACCATTAATGTTGCTCATATGGGTGACTGATTTGGCAATATGATGGAGTACTTTTGCTGATTAGGTAATTACATGGACATATTTTTTTTAAAAAAAAAAAAACACAGACCTTGATTCCAAATTTATCTAGTTTGTGTTTTTTTTTTTCATAGGTCCAGGTCATTAACTAGTCAACAAAATTACCTAGTCATCCAGCAATATAAGTAACTTTAACGACGTTAATGCCACATCATCAAAATTACCTAGTCATCCAGCAATATAAGTAACTTTAACGACGTTAATGTCACATCATCAAGCTTAACACTATCAACGTCCTTTTCAAACTACAGTGATTAGCGGTTTGAAACGGAATCAACTTGAAAGACCAAAACCACTTATTTGAAACTTTAGAAGCCAAAATTACCGTAGACTACAAGAACCCAAAATGATATTAACCCTATTTTTAAACATCCCAAGGAGTTGTATGAAAAGAAGAAGAAAGGAATTTTTTTTTTTATGCAATTCAAAATATGTAAATTTAATTATATCCTTGTTATTACCATATAATAAAATTACATTTCTCATTTTTTAGTTATTGTATCTAACATCAACTTTTATCTTGCATTAATCAAAATTTAGAGAAATTTTAGTACATAAAAATAATGAATTAATCATGATGGACTTTAAGGAGATAAGCATGGGAGGAAAGGTCTCCCATTGATTTTATTTTATCATCTCCTGAAAAACAGATAAAACTTGAATAAAGAGAGTATACGACAGAAGTGGATCCTTCTCCTCATCTCTTTTCTCATTTTTCTAATTAGTTCATTTGGGCCATTAATTAAAAAGGAAAGAGAAAGGTTAAAGTAGTACCTTGATTGATTAAAAGGATATGATTTAGAGATTATAAAAAATAATGAGAGAAAGATTATGAGGGAAACTCAACCCGTGTTTAACACACAAAAAATACTATTATAGTCATTCCAAAAGTTCCAAGACACGGCCAAAAGTATGTTTTGATTGTTTTCATTTAATAATGGAAATAAATATATTATAAAGGTTTCCTTGTTGACTACGACAGACTACTCCAAAAATAAAATTGACTGTTTACATTTCCGTTGGCGTTCAAATCGGGGTGGAGCTAGCTTATACTCCGTCCGCCCTTTTTATGGAGTACGAATAACAAACTTACGTAGATAAAAAGAAATTAGTTATAATTAGTTAAAAATAATAAATATGTAAAAAAATATAATTCATTTTTTCAATAAAACCAATATTATTTATAAACAAGGTGGGTTAGAGAGAGAATGAGTGGAAAAAGAGAAGGAAGAGAATGATTGGGAAAAAAGTAACGAGATATATAGAATTAGTTGAGTGTAAAAATGAAAACAAATGTATTAAATGTTTAGACCTCTGCAAATATTTGTATCTTATAAAAAAGAAAATACACATTCAAACAATAGTATCGTATAATTAGATGTTTTATTATTGATTATAATGCAATTAAAAATTTGTAAAATATTTCTACATTTCATGGGAGCTTTCCAACAAAATAAGACTTAGGATTCTTTATAGCATCCCTACAAACATCATTATATTTGTGTGAGAATTACATTTTCAAAAAGACACTGACTTAAGATCACAACACCCACCAATTGTTGCTATTAATAATATATTATTTGGCTTCTTTGGACTTTCCACGACCACGCTCCCTCCTGAGAACCTTTTTCTGCTTGAGGTCATGCTTATATATTTATTTAACTTTCATGTCAGTTTCTTGCGAAACCGGCATGAAAATTCTTGTTTTTTTTTTTTGGTCTAAGAAAAATTACACTTTTAGTTTTTCAAAGCCAGCATAAAAATTTATTTCGATCAATTAATTTTACTATAAAAAATATCATTCATATATAGTTCCAAATTAAAGTTCAAAGACTAAATCAATAATTTAAAAAAAAAAAAAACAAACTTCAATAACAAAAGATATATTTTAATTTTAAAATACTGCAAGGATTTAAGATTTGTCATTATATATTCTTGTCTATGAGAGGTTCACCATTGTTGATGGTAATGGACAATGGCGATTACGAACAGAGGTAGAGAGAGATGAAAGGGTGTTATATAGTCATTTCGTGTTACTCATTTACGTTGGGTTATAGATTATTCTTTGTTTTTTTGGCCATCTACGGTAAATCTTACATTCATATTTAAAAATTTTATTAGTGAAAGTAATTAGATAATTTTTTTTTTCTCAAGTTTATCTAACACTTTAAATTATTTAAATAGTTTAGTGTGAAATTGTATTAAAAATATTTTAAGGTACCACAAAATATTTTAAGACACTGTGGTGTACCTAAAAAATCATTTTAAGGTGTACCTTCAACCTTTAAATTATAAGGTCCCAAAACAATTTTCAATTGTAAAGAGTGCATAGATGATCGTAGATTATTAAATTTACAAAGTTACAAATAAAAAGGAGTCATTCTAATCTCTAGGTTCCATGCGAAGCCCTCAGGCGTGGTAGGATAACTTTATTTTTATTTTTTTATGAGAGGTAGGACAACATTATATATGACCTTTCATCTTTAATATAATATCTCGTTTTTACACTATGAATGAGATATGGCAGAATAGAGATAGTATAATTTTTGTAATAAATTTTGGTATGATTTTTCCAAACTGTAGAACATTCGGCTAATTATATCTTGTGGTCTCTCTTAATTTAATTTCAACTTTTTGGACTTTTACAAATTATTGAGGGAAACAGAATGGGAAAAGTCGAAAGAAGCCAAATATATGAACGGCAATAATTGGTGGGTGGTGGGGTCTTACTAATTATCTTAATCGTCGCTGTCTTTTTTGAAAATCTTGACATGAAGTAAATTACTTTCTTTTAATAAAGGGAGCTTATGCGTGTTTAACAGGCACAACACAAAAGAATTACTTGTTCCTAGAGCCGAGAAAATGTAATACCCGGATAATCATTTATCTGAAATATTATATTAAGATAAATAGAATGGCTATTTGTGATAAATAAAAATATGGTCTCAAAGTGTGAGATAATTAGTTCTAAGGAAAATATTAAGGGAATAAAGGAAATTAAGTGCCAAAAAAGGCTTAAAAATGCATTTTAGGGTCATAAAACATCCTAAAAAGAATTATGGAAAATTCTAGAGGGCATGAGAATAATTATTAAAATTAGAAAGAATATTATCCTTAATTTAGACAATTTATTAAATTATTTCCTTTGAAAATGAAAGAAGAAAAATTAAAAAGTATTCTGGAATCAAAATTGACTAAATGATTTTTAATATTATGCATGGTACATAAATTACCAATGTCAGTAAAATAGTTGTGAGATAATAATTATTACTAATTAAGAAAATTGTCAAAAATTAGTAAATGATTAATTAGATAATTAATGGCTAATTGTTTAGACATAAATAAAGAGAGAGAGAAGGTGGAGATATTTGTGAGTATGTGTGAGTTGTGAGTGTGTGTGTGCCTAAGTGTTGTGCATGTGTGTGTGTGTAGTAAAAAAAAAGTCAAGAGGTGTGAGAGGAGATAAGGATGAAGTTGATCTTTGTAATATAAAATAGTATAAATTTAAGCATGTGTTAAATAGATAATGATATAATAATAAGGAATAAACAGATAATGGAAATAAGAACCGATAGAAAATAATTTCGTTGTGAGAATCTGGGGATGAGTTAGGAAAAACCAGAATATATTATTGGTCAGTGGATTTTTATCCAGAAGTTGGTGCCGGCCGAAGTTATTTCTGTAACCGGTCACGAATACCGAGGATTTTCGGCAGATAACGGAATGTCCTTACTGAGAGTATAAGGTTAGAAGAACCCAATATTCTTGAAGAGGAAGCAAAGACCTTCAGGGTATTGCTTCCGGAATTTTGAGATTTTCCAAAATTACACGATTCAGACACCGAATTGGAACTTTATCGGTAGAAACCTTCTTAAGCAAGTGTGTGATATCACCTTGATGACTAAGGATGACATCATCTTTGAGAGGTGTATGGCCAAGATCTTGACACCTCCAAGAAGTGCGATCCGACGGTCAGAAACTGAGCAGACAAAGTTCAAAGGAATTACCAAATTGCCATTGCCTTTTTCTATAAATAGCCCCTTCATTTCTCTTCATTCTTCACCAATCCTAGAGAGAAGTTAGAGGGAGAAGCTCTAAAGAAGGAGTAAGAAGTTCATAGCAAAGCTTTGGGTAAGTTCTTCAGTCCTCAGTTTTTAGTTCGGTAGTTCTTAAAGTTTTAGAATAGACGTTGTTTTGATCTTTAATCTTCCAGTATATTTTAGATATCATGTTTTAGGATAGATATGATATTTATTTTGGGAAATATGTTGGAGTAAGAGATATGTTAAAATTCTGGAAGATTAGAGTCAAAGTAACGAAGTTCTGGCGAAATTCCGTCGATTAGGGGATCAGGGGCAAAATGGTAATTTGTACCTAAAATGCCTGTTATGATATCAAATATTGATAAATGTGATATTATCATTATAGGATATCAGTAATCTTGTCCCGCTGTCATTTCGCTGTTTTCCGTCAAAAGTACATTTTATCGTCAACGTACTAAACGCTCGTCAACGAAGGTACGTTCGCGTACTGTAACACTAACTCTGATATTTACAGTATGTGTATATGTGGTATGTGTGCATGTTGTGGTGTGTTGTTTGAATACTTGTTTGGTAAGAAATAACTATATACCTGCATGTTTTTACTGGGAGTGATATATCTGTTTTCACTAGAAGTGGTACTTTTCGCTGGGAGAGGTACATTTGCATTCATTGAGAGTGACATGTTTGGAAGTGAACCAATTGCTGTGTTTATATACCGTATATGTAAATATGAGGTTAACCGTTACCTGGGGTCCGTATGCATGGGACCTCAGCTCTTAACATAGCAGCAGGGTCAGGAGAACTAAGGACAGAGGAGAGGGGAAAGCAGCACGCTTAGGGACCCGGCTAGAGATTTCATTTTGACGTTCCGGCGGAAGCCTTCCTAATGTTGTTTTACTTCATTTTTGAACTACACGGTTACTATACCGCTATTGTATCCAGCTTTTGAATTCAAAGTATCAGTTACTCTTCCGCTCAAATGATCTACTCTGATGATTTGAAATGATTTTTGATGAAAAAGAATTATTCCGCTTTTGAAAATTGGGATGTTACAGAAAACGGGTCAGACCCATCGGGCCAGCCTGTTTAAGCCCTGACTCTTCAAAGGCTGGGTTTGAAAAATAGACGAGATATTTGAAATTAGCCTTGGAAGGCTGGCCATGACGGGCCACGGACTTAAACGGGCGGGCCCTTGAGGGTCTCAGGTCAGCCCTGTAGGCCCTTTTCACTGTAACTTTTCTTTTTTTCCTTTTTAAATTTATTAATTTAAATATTTTTGTATTTGTTATAGTTATTTATCCATTTAACTATAACTACATAATAATTATACTCTAATTTTATGATTTTACTTATTATTTATTGTAAATAAAGATTATGGATGTGTTCATGATGTATGAGAAGAATTTCATGATATTCTTACTCATGAGTTAGAGGCTACTACTCAAAGTGAAGAACAATCAAATGTCATTAAAATCAATGATAGTGACGAAGATGACGACAATAATAGTCATTGTACTAATTGTCGCTTAGTGATATGCTTTTTATGTTTTATATGAGTTATTTGTGAACATAGTTTTCTTTTGATTATGAATTAGTGACTGTGCTTATTTATTGGATGATTCGTGTTGTAATTTACTAATTATATTTTTTTTTAAATGGAGGAAAAATAGTTAAAATTTGGAATAGTAATTTCCAGACCCTGCGGGCCGGCCCTGGCCTTGGTGTTCTCGGGCCGGGCTTTGAAAAACATATGTTTTTCTTACTCCGGGCCCTGAAGGGCCAGCCCTGTTAGGCCCTGGCCCTTCACGGGCTAGCCCTGGAGGGCCGATCCGGTCCTGATTCCCAACTCTACTTGCTCCTATCCGTTTTACAAGCACCTTCAACATATATCATTACCTGACATGTTTTTTTTTCGGTTAAGATGCAAAAATACACATGAGTTTGTTCCCGAGGAGCAAAAATACACATGCTTTTTTTAGGAGCAAAAATACACATGTGGTTTCCATTTTGGTGTAAAAGTCATATCTTACCGTTAAGTAACTGTTCACCGCGATGAGGGAGAAAGAGATGAGGTGAACGGTAGCTTAACAGCGGTGAACAATGACTTAACGATGGGATGTGACTTTTACACCAAAATGGTAACCACATGTGTATTTTTGCTCCTAAAAAAACATATGTGTATTTATGTTCCTGGAGAAAAAGCTCATGTGTATTTTTGCACCTTAACCCTTTTTCTTTTTTAAAAATTAAAGTCCTCGTAATGATTAGCTTTTTCACTTAATATTTCTAACTAATTATGTAACTTCCTGATTTTAATCAAATTAAACTCCTCTAAGTAATGATTTTTGTAACACCCCAAAATTCATACTACTTATTATATTTGTTAGCATGTAGTATTTGAAATATCAACATAATTGACGGTGTTAACAGATAAGTGTAAAGCAAAATAGAGAGCATACATTAACATTTAGACAATAAGTAACTAATATTATATACCTAGACATCTATGGGTAAATTTAAATTCCCGGAGGAATATTCGTGTGATACATTTATATAAACTCAACTATGCTCTAACTAGACTTGTGGCTTGGAACCCAACATAGTTAATCAAACCTATTGGCCAGGCCGGTGCTAGTCTAGTGGGAATCTCCCCGTTTTTCACAGTGACTAATTATTGTAACCACATAAACCAACCCTTTCTTAGTTTAAACACCAAACGGTTTGAAACAACTTCATCGGATTCATGCAAAAAAAACTAGGCCCTAATAACCTTCTTCAGACTCTCGTCTTGATTAGTGCCTCTTCACAACTCTATCTACTTCACCTTCCCAGGTCTTGTATTCCTTCCCTGAACCTTTAATCAAGTTAGGGATTCAATATCCATTGAATCTCATATAACAATTAACCTTATATGAAAAGTATAAACAATTTATGACAGATATTCATAATATGGATATTAACATTACATTCAGCAAACACATCGATACCTAACCACAATAGCACACAACACATGTATCACTACCGACAAATGCACTCACCAGTGCAATGTGTCCTCAGCGCTAGGAAAAATATGTAGCATTATCATGACTATAATCTACATCAAGCTAAATCTACAGCTTAGCTGAATGTAAACACGCATGTGACCTAAAACCTAATCTTAGTCACGATGTATAGGTCAAGACCCTGTCTTGCCCATGACTCCAATTAATCATGGATCAAACAATCATATATAGGCATACAAGACGCAAAAGAATTAAAGTTACAGTAGGTGAATGTACTTTACACCGAGTAGTTAGTAATATGCCCGTTATTTGAATCTGACTTTAGATTTTTCGGATATCCTAACACATCATTATTTGATTATTTTCTTTTTCATATCTTATATGATATTATAATTAATACCATATCGCTTAGAAAAATATCCTAAGGGTTATTTTTACCTCCTCTAACCTTTTTACCCTTAAAGGATTTGTTCTTCCATTTTTACCCTTACTTTTCCTTAATTTCTGAAATTCAGCATTTTTGCCCAAATTTTTCAGTAACTTTGGAAACTCATAACTAAATGTACAAAAATCCAATTTGAATGCTACGAAAATATACATGACCCTTGACATATTTTTTTCAATAAAAAATAACTCTAGAAACTTGAAATGCATAAGTCATGCCCAGTTTTTAAGTTTTCCAACACTGTTCAGATTATAACTCCAAAAATAAGGCCTAACTTCAAAAATTCCTAACTCTTTGTTCGGAGCTCAAAACGTTACAAATTTTATATCAATAAAAATCCCTGAATGTCTACTTTATTTATGTAAAAATTCGTGATTTGTAAAGCTAATTTGATACATAAAATAATGACCACAATATTCGCTGCCACCTAGAATTTAAAACTAATAGTTTTTCAAACTTTCATAATAATGATGTATTGATTCTAAGAAAATTTCCCCAACATATTTTTCACTCCATTTTGCGTTTTTAAAATCAATGGAGACCTTCAAAATATGTAAAGAAATTTACTTTACAATTTCATATATTAAACTACAATTCTATCAAAATTTGAAAGTTAGAGCTTAAGAACTTACCTCTTGAAGTTCTTACTCCTTCTTCCTCGTTTTGTTGCTTCAATTTTCACCCTTGCTCTCTCTTTCAATCAATCAAATTTGATTTGAGTTTGGTGTGAAGAAATGAGGAGGGGGAGCATGTATTTATAGTAGAAATCAAACCCCTAAAGCAAACTACCATTATACCTTTGCTAAATATCATCTAATCTTGACTTAATCAAGAAATTTTCTCATCTTTCATCTCATCCCTCGATATTGGACGTTTTTTTATGGATTATATAGGACCCTTGGATTGTGAGCCAAGTATGAAGCTCTTATGGCCTCATTTGCTCCCAAGATTCTAGAAGTTTCTAGAAGATTATTTGCTCATTTTACATGTGATCTTATCATCAAAACTTGGCTTTCTCCTTACTCCACTCTAGCTAGCCAAAAATGGGGGCTTTTGGGATAGACATTATGAAGGTAATGACTGTAACAAATATGAGCTTAATTGTCCTTTGATTTTTAGAAGATTTTTAGTTCAAACTTGCATTTGTTCTTATCTTCATATCGTGGATATCTTGGCTCATAATCACCTCATGTGCCCGGCTAGAATTATGGACTTCTTGGGCAAGTTAATGAGGTCATTTGATGACACAATTGAGTGCTTCGGTGTCCCTAAACTCCACATGTCCAAGCCTAATAGGTTTGTTAATTAATCATCAAGGTCATTTGTGCATTAATTAACAAGCTTAAATAAGTCTTTTTTGACCCATAGCTTATCGAAAATATCAGCCTCCCTAGGATGTCCTTATTGCATGTTACAACTTGTAAATAAATGCATAAGTTGGACAAAAACCAAGTAGAGGTTTATTCCCTAGCTTAACATGTGTATCTTGGCATAAATACAATAAATATTAGGTGTTTTATTCCCTTTAATATCTAATCATTTCCATTGTCTTCTACCTCTTGTTTTTAGGCCAAAATGTAGCCCTATTAGGTAGTTAGATGTGTTTACCACTAATCTCAATTAGTGCAAGCACATTTGTCAATTAGTAGTTGCTAATTGATTTTAATTTGACTAAGTGTCTTCATTACCTTTTCTTGTCTCCTTTAGACACAAAATAACTATTATTTTATGTAACATTTATATCACATTTTATAGCCCTGAAATGTAGTCTCATATTCAACTATTAGTCAATTAATTTCAAAGTGAAATTTGGTTTAAAATATAATCAATAAATTATGATTCTTTATAACACATATTCACCTTTGTATTTTGCTAATTATTAACCAAAATATAAGGTTTTTGGTCATATCAAAACTTGGGATGTTACCACTTTTATTGAGAGTAATTGTAATATTTTATTAGAAATAAATAGTTTTGAATAACATAAAATTTCTAACTAGGTTTGCAAAGATGGCATGGCCTCCAAAGAAGCTGGGTCCTACTTGTTACCAAGACCTTAGCCGGAGGACCAACAGAATCGAATGGAACAAGGACGAGGTCTACAATTGTTTGACTCGATACTATGGAGAAAAGCTTTGCATCTCTGTATAAAAACAAGGGCATAGCTGGAAATGACGGAACCGAAGGAGCCGTTGAAGATTTACCAGCATCAAGTGGTGCACTTGTGGTGCCTTTGGGAGCTGCATTGGCAATTGCTATTGCTAGCTGTGGTTTTGGAGCACTTGCTTGCTACTGGCGTTCCCAACAAAAGAGTCGGAAGTATTTTCACCAACTACACTCACTAAAGAACATATGATGATTAGGAGGGTAATGATTTCTTTCAAACTCTGTCAGGTCACCGTATTTTAAACTTTATGTATTTAAGTCACTGGGAAAATATATTTTCATAATTTTTATTGACGGTAAGCTTATGGGGATCAAATTCGTGACTTCTTGGTTATAAATGCTTTGATACTATACTAAACTACTTAATCATAAGGGGTTAATGCCTTTGTTGGTCCTTATAGTTTGATTGAATTTTGGTTTTAGTTTTTGTAGTTTTAAATCTTGGGCTTTTGTCTCTATAGTTTCATAAAAAAATTGGTTTGAGTTCAACAAATGGTCGCTATACTTTTAATGAATTTTGGTTTTCATCCCTATACTCAAACTCAAACCAGGTTCTTATGAAACTATCAATGATTTGAAATTACAGGCACTGAAACTAAAATTTGATCAAACTATAAAGGAGACTAACAATATTAACCCTAATCATAATCATAAATGTTTTAGAATCATGTCAGTGACTTTAGGGGATGAGTTGAGTTTCTCCTTAACGCTTTTCATGTTTCAGGCCAAGGAGAATTAGCTGGGAAGAATACAGGGAAGGTGAATATCTGTTTTGCTCAATCCTAAAATATGGTTACTTGCTCCAGAGAGAATAGCCAAGGTCCTTTTTGAGATTGTACAGAATATGATTATTAGCTGCTTCCATTTGGACTAAGATTATTAATAATATTGGATCTTGTTTTCACCAACTTTCCTTTGGGCAATGGTCACACCTAAGGTGTGGATTCTTTTGTTGGATTAGTTCTGATTTCCTTTCTGTGATCAAAAGCAACTTCTATATGTTATGTACACCCAAAAAAAAAAAAGAACACAACCTGCTCAAGTTAAGAGCAAGAGATTACATTCTTGATGGTTCATCATTTTATAGCGAACACTTTGAATGAATGAAGGAACGAACATCAGCCTTGTTATTGGTATTGTTCATATTCCTTTTTCTTTTTGGTTACACATATTATTTACATCCTTCTTGAAAAGAGGCCTGCTTATCAAATGCATTCATAATTGTTATAATTAAGGGAGAAAAGGCATTAAAAAAATAGGGTAGAAACTTGTCTGTTGTCGTTGGGCACCACGTACTGCTGGTGAAAAAAGGTTACAGTTCTCACTTCTCAGTACGATATAAATAGGCTAATCCATTTGTTTTAATTTTTTAAAAGTGCTTATATAATTTACAAATTAAATATATGAGGGGTTTTGTCTTGACTTCTAAAAGGTAACTTCTGAAAACCATGGTTTAGAGGATTTCCCAAACATACATTAAGCCACATTCAGAACCCAAATCCAAATGTGATGTACTAAAATTCAATGGTGATTCATCAAGCTTACTTCCAATCTTTCAATCTCAAGTAGGGAAATTGAAGAGCACGGGTTATGTGTAACAGGTATAAATTATTAGGAAAATGATTAAAGTTGAGAAATGCAAGGCCTTATGTGTTCAATAGGAGGATACATGTCACTGTAAATAATTAAAATAGGGCTAGCTTCATTATTTTTTAAAAAAAATTATAAAAAAAAAGCACTCTGGAGTAATTTTTTATATAACACTCCAGTTTTATTTCTAAATAACAAAATGAGTTTAATTAGTGTATCGTACTCATTAATGGGAGTGAGCGGGAAAGAAATAATGATGTGACTGTGAATTAATGGAGTGAATTACTGCTTGTGGGTGTGTGTATACTAAAAAAAAAAAAAAAGACTTTCGGTGGCGATAAAAGTCACCACGGAAAGTATGAAAGTCGCCACTAAAAGCTTTTAAGCGGCGACAAATTGTCGCTGTTAATACAGTTGTCGCCAATACTTTTGGAATACTTTTGGCGGCGACATTTTTATGTCGCACCGAAAGTAGACTTTCAGCGGTGACAATTTGTCACCCCTAAAAGTGCAGAGTATCAACGGCAACAAAAGTCGCCGCTGTTACACTTTTCAGCGGCGACAATTGTGTCGCCACTGAAAGTAGCATTTATCAACAGCGACCTTTTTGTCGCCACCAAAACATGTATCAACGGCGACTATTTTTTTTTTTTTTAAATTAACATCAGCGGCAACAAAAGTCGCCGCTGAAAGTGACATTTTGAAAAAAAATAATAATAATAAATGGCAAAAATTCTAAGGCAATTGTATTACATTGGCAACAAATGCACTCCACAATAGGTAGTATTTCAGGTTGCCTCAAACTAAATAATTTACTTCAACCCTCAATAACCAGTAGTATACAAATGCTAAACAGAACAACAACTAGATCACTTACTTAGTTCTAAAACTCAATTCACAAATTTAATTTACAGGAAAAACCACTAGAAACTCCATAATAAATCAAAATGTATGCAAATAATCTCTCCAAGACAGACAATTACAAGTGAATTTTCAGCACAATATCACAAATACAAGTATTTTTAAAACCTGAATTTCAAGGAATAGAAGAGAGGGCAAGGAACTTGTGGAAGAATGCGCCTAAACGCAGAAGTCTCTTTTCTGGGTAACTCTGTTAGAAGCTTTTGACATACAACAGCCGAATATGATGCTAGTGACATATCTTGCTATCATTTACAAGTTGGCATTATAGACTTTGGTTATTTTATGTATTAACATTACTATCAAGGTACTGCTTCACTTGACTTTGATTTGTCTCGAATATGAATGGCACGCCCCTTATCTGCAAAATCAATCATTTATATATACAATTCAGACTTGTAGAAATTTCAGCAGCAACTAAATGAAGATTTACATTCCCCACACCCAAAAAACAAAACTAAACAGTGGACTAGACGAGGTTAAATGATAAACCAATGCTCAATGTGCCGACAAGTAGAGAACATCTTTCTATATCTTAGAAGTATAAATGGCCTACTTACATATTTGGTTTGCAAGGCATGAAACAGAACATTAATCAGCAAGTGATTTGATCTTTCAAGTAGCAAACTACAGATAACAAGTTATATGCATACGACACTTCTCTAATCCATAATGAGGCTACCATACCAATCACAGATATATTTGGATAAAAAAAGCTTCAGGAGCATACCTCAATTAGATAACTGGAACTAAGTTGCTGAGACTGACCAAAATGCACTTCTTTGTTATTTACCAAGATCGAAGTCTTGCCAAGGTTTTTAAGGTAGAAAGATCCAACTTATCCATTCTTATAATTGCCTACAAGATTAGCAAGGTAGAACATGATTAAAAATGCTGAAGTATTTATCAGGTTTTGTTATATTATCATAAATAGACTAAGTATTTATCATCTCAGTTCAACCAGAAATCAAAATATCAGCTAATCCTTTAAACATCTATCAAGAAAAGCTCAATACTTTTGCCTACTTCATTCACACACACAACAATCCTATGATAAGGATAAAATCTTATTTCCAGGGCAATTCCAAAGTCATTAAATTATTTGCCTAGCATCTTCAAACAGAAACAGAGAACCATCCTGATGAAAACCGATCAAGTTGAAACTTGAAGAAAGGAAGAAAAACTGATGAGATAGTTAAAAAAAAAAGAACATTATGTTCAGACTTGAGAAAACGACAGGAACCTGAAAGGAGGCTTTGGGTGTGCAATTCATTGGTTACTTAACTCATAAGGTTTTTGATTTTTAGCTCCCGCAAAATCAAAAGCACTATGTTATTAAACCCATTCTTTTATACCCTTTCTGGGATCCAGAATGAAACGATCAGAACTTTAATAATTGGTGGTGTCCAAAAAATTGATACAATATACGATTGAGACTTCTTAAAATAAGTTAGAGATTATTATTATTTTTTTGGCTCAAGAAGTTAAAGATTAATAATTGAACAAAAGGGAAAAGTGATTACGTCCTCGAGTCGTGAAGGAAGAGGAAGAAGGTATACCAGATTACAAGTGTATAATTGGGAAGCAAGGTTCACCCGGGAATGAAGCTGCAAAAGTGATACACCGTTGAAAGAAGGAAGACGGCGACTGTGGGGGTGGCCGGAGTTCTGCGCAACCTACCAGCGGCGAGCACAGGAAGGCAGATCTGGTTATGCTCGGATCGAACGAGAGAAAGGACGAAGGTCATCGTTTTCAATTTCAATTTCAGGAAGGCAGATCTGGTTATGCTCAGATCTGGGCTATGGATAGAGTGAGATCGAGGTGTGGTGGAGGCGCGATGGTTGTGAGCAAGGTGACCGAGGAAGACGACGGTGGAAGACGACATTAATAGTCGCCGCCAAATGTCGCCACTGAAAATCTGTATTTTTTTTTTGTAGTGGTATTTTTGTCAACTACTCCGTAAATATTCAACGAATACAAATAATATTATATATACACTCTGAACTTAAGAACCACGCTATCATTAATAAAATATCAAAGGGAACACGGAATCGAATAATAAAGTACATGCATGAGTAATTAATTAATTAATTACTATGGAATATCAAAAGTTTGGATGATTTTGACAACAGCCTCTATATCATTATAAATATCAGATGTCCCAATTGGCATTTCATAACGATCCCCATAATTCTGAGGCATCAAGCTTTCTTCATTACATAGGCAGTAAGAATCATGTCTTGGATCGTAGCTGTGGCTTCAACGGTGGGAACGGTGGTGCTGGTTGTTGGCACCGCCGTGAGTGCGGTAAGAATGGTTCTGAAAGTGATGGAAGCTGCTGACGAACTGAAACAACATATGGAGAAAAAGGCTAAAGCTGACTAAGGTTTTTCATGGTCGTGTAATAAATTAGTTGTGTAGATCTTTTGTATCTTGCTTTTCAGTTATTGCCTTTGTATGTTATCACTTTGTACGTGAAATTTTACTTGCCTTTGTGCTTCTCCTTAGATTTTTACTGCCTATCTATCTTTTTAATATAGTTGACTTTTTTAGAGAAATTAAGAAAATTAAATAAATTATTTTAAATTATTTATATTTATTATTTTTATACCATACTAATTTGTCATATTTATAAATTAATATATAGTCAAATAATATATAACATATGAAATAATTTAATTAGTTATTTAGTTTTCTTTATCCCTTCAAAAAAAATTAATTGGTCTTATATTAAAGAACCGGAGTACATTCCCAGTCCTTTTATTTTTTTGGCTTGATTGACGTTCTCTAAATACATACCTGAAACTGCAACGACATGCACTCAAAGAGCGAAATCCAATTTATTAGAATACGAATATTGAGGGAAAATTATTATAACCAATGCCATATATGAATATATGCGAGCGTGGGTTACGAATATTGAGGGAAAATTATTATAACCAATGCCATATATGAATATATGCGAGCGTACCAATGCCATATATGAATATATGCGAGCGTTATGAATATATCCGTGTGTGCGTTAATTTGAATATATAACAGAAGGGTAGGGTTGGGTTTCTTATTATTTTTTTTTTATCATCCTTCATAATCTTTAAATCACATCTATCCAATCAATATAATATTACTTTAACTTTTCTTTCATTTTTCTAATCAATAGCTCAGATGAGGCCAATAAGACAAAAGGAGAAAAAGATAAGGAGAGAATTTCCTTCCATAATATAACCTTGTAGAGGAGAACATTAGATTAATTAGAATTCGATTTTTATAATTTTCCCTTATAAAAAAAAAAGGAAAGGAGAAACTTTTATATGTATCCTTTCATTTAACCCATTTGTGTTTGTAATTTTGTAAAATAAATATCGGGATATGTAAAAATCAATTATTTCATTCAAATTAAAACTTGCAGCTTCTACACCCTGCGAGGGGGAAGCAGCGACTTGCATAAGTTAAAGAGCAGGACATTGCATTCTTGATCGTTCATCATTTAATACCAAAAACTACTTTGAATGAATGAACATCAACCATGTTATTGGTATTGTTCGTATTCCTTCTTTTCTTTTTTTTTCTTCCTTTTATTGTTCGAAGTATAACAATACACATTCAGCTATCAAATAGCCTAATTAAATTCAAATATTTTGAGATATAAAATTGAGATAACTGATCTTTGAATATGTTTTTGGCTATCAATAAGATTCAAACATACGACCTTGCTTGAGCATCTCGATCTCTTGATATTATTTGTTCGTATTTCTTTGAAATTTCATCATAAACCAATAATCAATACTTTAACAGCCCATTTGGTTTAATAACATGCTGGAAAATATTTGATTTGAGGAATAAAACATTATTTGCAAATGAGAATAGAAGCTCAATGGATGTCATTAATGAACATGTTGCATATCATTGCTCATTGCTCAGTGGAAGCTGTAAAAAAGTTTCATAACAAGTTTGAATCTCAGAAATTTATAGTAGTAACTACGATGGCTATTTCTTGGTGCAAGCAAGCTCAGGGGTGGATATATAAAAAATTTATATTGATGGTTCCTGCAAAATAATATGCACGCCAAATTATTGATTAGAAAAAAATTAATCTTTTAAACTTACTTATAACTTAATCTCTAAAATTTAAAAACTGGAGGTAGTATTACCACACAGACTGAAATTGGATAAAAGAGAAGACATTGACTCCCCACATTATGCCCTAATTAGTTATTTAGGTGGCTTTTTATATTAAGGACCAAAAAAGGTAATATTATATAAAGTGCAAGTTTAATTTTTCTATGTTTAATTTGTTGGTCCAAATTACTTATTTCATCAAATTTTAAGACCATGATTATGATTACACAGATTCATATATACCTAAAAAAAATTATGATATTGGAAACAAAAAAGTAATAAAAGAGTGCCTCACCTTCAAAATACCACAACACAAACCGGGTGACTCCATTGTCCAAGCTACGTCCTCTTCATGACATATCCCGCAGGAACTAAATTAATATATCCGGTCTTAAATATAAGGCTAGTTGATTTTTTTAAAAGAGATTAAGAAATTTAAATAAATTATTTAATTATAAAATATGTTTTGTATGACTAAATTATATATCAGTTCATAACTCAGACAAATTAGTTTAAAGAAAAATTGATCTATATAAATACTTTAAAATAATTTAATTAATTTTTTTAATTTTTCTATAAAATTTAATTGAATTTTATATTTAGGACTAGAGGTGTGGTACAATTTAGTTAATTAAGATACTCCTTCTGGTCCCAATTATAAGACAATATTTAGGGTCCTAATTATAAAACAACATTTGAGGGTTGGTTTTAGTCCTAATTATAGGACAACTTTTTAGTTTTTGCCAATTTCTTCCTAAAATACCCTTATTTTATTATCTCAAGTGTATTTGATTTTTGGTAAATATATATGTATATGGGTTGCAATACGCACACACATGTGTATGTCTATAAACATATATATGTATATGTTTGGGTGGGTGTGTGTGTGTCTATGTATGTGTATGCATGTGTACACACACACATATGTAGGTATATATGTGTGTTTGTGGTTGTGTGTGTCAATATATATACCTCTGTGTGTAAATACATGGTTATGTGTGTGTGTGTGATAGATCTATATGTATACATATATATATATATATATATATATATATATATATATATATCTAGCAAGACCATTATTTCAATTAGAAAACATGTGGAAAGGAAAATTGGTTGTTGGAGAGATATGTGGTAGAGTTGTTGATTAACATTTACTTATGTCATTTTAAATGTATATAAGGACATTTTAGGAAAATTAGTAAAATTAACTAACTTAACTCCTCTACTTAATTTTTCCTAAATCGGTTAAATATGTCTTATAATTAGGATCGGAAGGAGTAGTTCATTAGATAGTTATAACTCTTGAGTTTTAATATTAAAAAAATTGCATAAATAGGGCTAGTTAGTCATGTGTTTGGGGCAATCACCTAAAGTTTCGTTTGTTGTGAAGGCTAATTAAGTACCCCCACCCCAACAAACAAAAAGCCTCCTAGAAAATAACCCTAGATTCTTTCTTTCTTTTTTTTGGTTAAGGTGCAAAAATACCCTTCAGCTTTCACCCAAGGTGCATCCAGCATCATATGCTTTTCAGAGTTGCAAAAATACCTATAAACTTGTAAAACCTGGGCAAAAATATCATCACAGTTAACTTGACTTAACAGACATTAAATATATTATGAAAATACCAAAATGCCCCTCCCATTCCCAACCATCACCGTCTGCAACTCTTTTCCTCTGCAACTCTTTTCGAAACAGTAGGAAAATTTCCATGGCTCAGCACTTGCCTACAATCATTCGTCTAAATCTGAACTCAAATTCAAACTCAATCTAGAAATTGAACTCAAATGCATAAATCAATCTCCAGAAAAATATGAAGAAGAAAAATGAGAAAGGATCCTCTAGGATTTTCGAAAGCTTCAAGTCAATAGAATCAAAATCAGGGTAAAAAAATAGATTACAACTGGAAAACAAACAATAATGTTGGAGATAACATATTACAACTCGATTCCCCAATTCTGCGAACAAAAATCTTTGCCTCATTTGATTTCTCTTCTTCTTTCTTATTGCTGTGAATGTCGGTCACCCTGGTATGAACCCTGTCGCGATTCCTCTGCTTACTCACACAAAGCCACACGAGTTCAATTTACAATCATTCGTCTAAATCAAGGCAAAAAAATTCAAAGCCTCATCTTTTTCATCCTCCTATTTTGACACATTGAACTTGCCTAGAAATTCAACCTAGAAATTAAAGTCTAAAGTTCAACCCATGAAATCAAAATGAAGTTTAAAATTCAAACTCAACCCAAAAATTGAACTCAAATGCATAAATCAATCTCAAAATCTCAAACAAAATTTGGAGGATCTATGGTGTTTAGGGCACCCAAAATAAAAATCGAGGAGAGCATGAAGAACGCAACTGTCGTCGTTAGCGGTGTGGTTGGAGTCGTGAAGCTTACTTGCAGTCCATTAATGGCGGTCAGATACAACTTGGATAGCGGTAGCTTGGATGTGAGGAAGGACGAAGGAGGAAGAGACCGTAGCTTGGAAGGCGGTGTAGCTTCTTTCTTGGCGAGGTCGATGGTGGTAGCGAAGGCTGAGGAAGGAGAGGAGGCGGTGGATGAAGGAGAAGGGGTGGATAGCATCAGAGCCACCACGAACCCCCTTCAGCCAAGGCGTCAAAATCGCCACCATCAGGCGTGAGGTTTCCGACGATGAAAGAGAGGGAATGGAGAAGATGAAGGAGCATGGTACAGTAAAAGTGAAGGACAGAAGGGGGATTTAAAATTTGTTGATATTTTTATTTTTTAAATAATGTGGGTCCCACTAATAGAAGTTAACCCATTTTAATGATAAGTACATTTTTGCTCTGGTTTTACAAGTATTTTTACACAAAAAAAGCATATGGTGCTGGACGCTCCCGAGGGCAAAGCTCATGGGTATTTTTGCACAATTACCCTTTTTTTTTCCAAATATATAACTTGAGCGTCACTACTGTATCATTAATTATCAAGAATTGGGAAACAAATAAAAATGTAATTACTGTTAATTAATGAAGGGAATGACTCCAAAGATAAGATCAGTGAAACCATACAATATCATACACTGAACATATCATTAACACATGTCCAGGGATAAGATCAAAGAGGATACAAAGTACACTCATGAGTAATTAATTAGTAGATGAATTCAAAGAATTAAAAAAATATTAATTAATGATGAACTTAATTACTTTGACACTCTCATCTTTCTTATTTCTTCTGTCTCGAAGTATTAGGAGATTTTTCTTTAAAAAAAAATCACTATTTGTTATGAATATACTGATTATGTGGATGTCCATTGACTCCCGGTCTCCAAATATTACAAGATGACATGGGACCCACGCATAGTACCATGCATAGTAGTTTACTATTTGGTGGGACCCACACACAAAATAATACAACTCACGGGAATGCATTCCCGTGAGTGTACAGTGAGTAATTAGGGGAATATTACATCAAATGACCCAAAGTGGAAATTACACTAAAGGCCCATTTTCCTTCTATAAATAGAGGCCTTCTGTAAACATTCAAATTACACTGAAATGAGAACTTCTCTCTACTCTCTCTCTCTCTAAAATCTCTTGTTCTTGTATTTACTTTTCATCAGTTTTATATTACGTTATCAGCACGAAGACTCTACCAAGGTAAGATTTTATTACCATCTCCTTTACTATTTGTTTATTTTTTCTATCTGGGATAATCTTAACCATGATATGGAATTAAAGTTCTACTTTTACCGATTATTTTGAACATCAGGTTCCATGGTTAAGATTTGAGATTATTTACTATTTACTATTCACAGTAAATAGTAATTTTTACTATTCATGTTAATTTTACCTTTTTCAGTAATTTTATATTTCTATTTATTTTGACTCCTTTATGGAAGTCTAGATTTAATATTTCAGTAATTTATTTTTATTCACTATTCATTGTGAATAGTAACTTTACTATTCACGGTAAATTTATATTTTACTATTTACAGTAATTTATTTATGTTTATATATTCTTCCCACTCCCTATTTATTAATTCATGGTGGCAACATTAAGCTCCATTTGTAATTTAATTTTACTGTTTTATTTATTTAATTCATGGTGGCGATACTAAGCTCCATTTGTTTAATTTAAATTCTTTACTTACTGCTTTATTTATTTCATGGTGGCGATATTAAGCTCCATACTGACTTTATTAATATTTACATTATGCCACTAACATTTAAATTTATGTTACTAACATTTATTTATGCATTTATTTACCTTTTATGGTGGCAACACTAATATTAGTGGGCTCCATTTATTTATGCATTTATTTACCTTTTATGGTGGTGGCACTAATAGGGCTCCATTTGTTTATCTTAATTCTTTACTGTTGTCTATATATTATATAATATATGCATCATCTTTCTTACCTTCGGATGAGATAGGTCTCGCTGTGAGTTTACTCCCATTCCTATCTCATCTTATTTTTATTTTCTTAGCATGTTTATTTACCGTTCTTTAAATTATGTTTTAATTTATAATAAGATTTTATAATATGATTCTAATTATTTTTATTATTTTTAGTTTGAATCATGTCTTCCAACCTTTCAAATCTTGAATTTAATGCTCTTGACATCACCGGGAAGAATTATCTATCATGGGTTTTAGATGCTGAAATCCATCTTCAAGCAAAGGACTTTGGAAAGGCTATATTGCCAGGAAATGATGCGTCCCCTCAAGTAAAGGCTAAAGCTATGATTTTTCTCCGACACCACATTCATGAAAGTTTGAAAACTGAATATTTAACGGTGAAAGATCCATTTGAATTGTGGACTAGTTTGAAAGATAGGTATGATCATCAGAAAACGGTGATTTTGCCTAGAGCTCGTTATGAATGGATTCATCTCAGGTTACAAGATTTTAAAACTGTAAGTGAGTATAACTCAGCTGTTTTCAAAATAAGTTCTCAGTTAAAATTATGTGGTGAAAAAATAACTGATGAGGACTTATTAGAGAAAATTTTTTCTACCTTTCATGCTTCGAATTTGCTTTTACAACAGCAATATCGTGAGAAAGGTTTTAAAAAATATTCTGAGTTAATCTCATGTTTACTAGTAGCCGAGCAAAATAACGAGTTATTATTGAAAAATCATGAAAATCGTCCCACTGGATCTTCTCCATTTCCTGAAGCGAATGTGAGTGTACGGAATGATCATGGTCGTGGCCATGGTCGCGGTCGTGGTCGTGGCCGTGGTCGTGGACGAGGACGTGGAAATCGTGGAGGTAGAAATAATCATGGTCCTTATCATGGTGGAAGAGGTTATTATAGTCCTTATACCCACCAGAAAAAGATGAACAATGAAGGACAAAAGAATGATAAAGAAGGTCCTTCAAAAGTTGTTGAACATAAATGTTATCGGTGTGGTATGAAGGGACACTGGGTACGTAATTGTCGTACACCAGAACATTTAGCGAAACTTTATCAAGCCTCTATAAAAAAGAGTGTTAATAATGTGGAATGTGATGATAAGGCTCATAAAGATAATGATGTCAATGAGTCAAATGATGATGTTATGTCTCACTTGGAGGTGGAAGATTTTTATGATTAAATAAGTTTTGCAAAAATTGTAATAATTATTTTGTTTCGTTCTGACTTATTGCCAATTATGTATAATAAATATGTTTTTAATGCATCTTCTATATTGAATATGTTTTGATGCATTTCTTTTCTTTTAATGAAGCTCATGGACATTTCAAATATTGCACACAAGAATGAAGATATATGTCTCATTGATAGTGCAACGACACATACAATTCTTAAAGATAAGAAATATTTTTCACATCTAACAAATTGTAGTACAAGCATCAATACCATAGTGGGTAATACAAGATTGATTGAAGGCTCTGGAAGAGCAATAATAATATTATCCAATGGTACGAAATTTGTTATTAATGATGCTTTGTATTCCTCTAAGTCTCATAGAAATTTGTTGAGTTTTAAAGATATCCGTCGAAATGGATATCATATTGAGACTATAAATGAGGACAATAAAGAATATCTACAAATTGTTACTGTTAGATATGGTGAAAAATATGTTCTGGAGAAATTACCTATGTTATCTTCTGGTTTGTACTATTCAAGTATTAGTACAATTGAAATAAATGTTATGGAAAACCAGAAGCATGTTGATAAAGACATATTTATTGTTTGGCATGACCGGTTAGGCCATCCCGGGTCAATTATGATGCGACGTATAATAGAGAATTCATGTGGACATAACTTGAAACAGAAACAAATACCAAAATCCCATGATTTCTCATGTGATGCATGTTCCAAGGGAAAATTAATTATTCGGCCATCACCAACCAAAGTAGAAAGTGAGTCTCTCACATTTCTAGAACGGATACAGGGAGATATTTGTGGGCCAATACACCCACCATGCGGACCATTTAGGTATTATATGGTTTTAATTGATGCATCAACTAAATGGTCGCATGTGTGCTTATTATCTTCTCGAAACCTGGCGTTTGCGAGATTACTTGCTCAATTGACAAGATTAAGAGCACATTACCCGGATTATCCTATCAAGAAAATACGTCTTGATAATGCTGGTGAATTTACTTCACAGACTTTTAATGAATATTGTATGTCCCTTGGAATTGATGTTGAACATCCTGTAGCACATGTTCATACGCAAAATGGACTTGCAGAATCATTGGTAAAACGATTGCAACTTATTGCAAGACCTTTACTTTTGAAATCTAATTTACCAATTTCTGCTTGGGGCCATGCCATTTTGCATGCAGCAATGTTAATTCGCATCAGGCCAACTAGTTATTTAAAATTTTCCCCCTTACAAATGGTTTTTGGTGAAGAACCTAATATTTCTCATATACGGACCTTTGGATGTGCAGTATATGTGCCTATAGCACCTCCACAACGTACTAAAATGGGTCCTCAAAGAAGAATGGGAATTTATGTTGGGTATAAATCTCCTTCAATTATAAAATATTTAGAACCATCTACAGGAGATTTATTTACTGCACGATTTGAAGATTGTCATTTTAATGAATCAGTTTACCCAACATTAGGGGGAGAAAATAAGCAGTTGAATAAAGAGATTAGCTGGAATGAATTATCATTGGCTCATTTTGATCCTCGTACAAAACAATGTGAACTAGAAGTTCAAAAGATAATTCATTTACAGAATTCAGCTAATCGAATGCCAGAAGCATTCACTGACCCAAAGAAAGTGACAAAGTCACATATTCCAGCTGCTAATGCTCCTATTCGAATTGATGTCCCTGTAGGACAACCGATTACAAATGAATCAAAAGCACGCCTTAAGCGTGGTAGGCCTATCGGTTCCAAAGATAAAAATCCTCGAAAAAGAAAAGAAGCTAAAATTATAGATGGCCAAGTCGAGGATAATCAAGAAAAAAGCGTAGCTCTGGATGAGCCACTTTATAAAGAGAAATTATCTCCAGAGGAGAATATTGAGGCCCCAGAAGAGATCCAGGTATCTGAAATGTATGAAAATAATGAGATCTCAATAAATTATGTCACAAATAATATCAAATGGAACCGTAATGAAGTCAACATTGATGACATTTTTGCTAATCATATGGCATATGATGTGATGAATGAAGAAGAGGATCATGAGCCAAAATCCATGAGAGAGTGCCAACAACGAAAAGATTGGCTCCTATGGAAAGATGCCATTAATGCAGAATTAAAATCATTGGCAAAACGAAAAGTATTTGGACCTATAGTCCATACACCTAAAGATGTAAAGCCAGTTGGATATAAATGGGTTTTTGTACGGAAAAGAAATGAAAAGGGTGAAATTACAAGGTATAAAGCACGCCTTGTAGCCCAAGGCTTTACACAAAGACCTGGCATAGATTTTGAAGAAACATATTCACCAGTAGTGGATGCAACTACTTTTCGTTATTTAATTAGCCTAGCAGCAAATGAAAGGCTTGATTTGCATCTAATGGATGTTGTGACTGCATATTTATATGGTTCACTTGATAGTGATATCTATATGAAAGTTCCTGAAGGACTCAAGATGCCTGAAGCATTTAATTCAAATTCACGAGAACAATACTCGATCAAATTAAATAAGTCCCTGTATGGCTTGAAACAATCAGGGCGCATGTGGTATAATTGCCTTAAAGAATATTTGTTGAAAGAAGGGTATAAAAATGACCCGATATGCCCATGCAGTTTTATAAAAAGATCGAGAAATGAATTTGCTATAATTGTTGTTTATGTTGATGATATCAACATTATTGGAACTCCTGAAGAGATTACAAAAGCCATTCATTGTTTGAAGAAAGAATTTGAAATGAAAGATTTAGGTAGGACAAAATTTTGTCTTGGATTACAAATTGAGTACCTGAAGGACGGGATCTTTGTACATCAAGAAACTTATACAAAGAAGGTCTTGAAACGATTTTATATGGATAAGTCACATCCATTCTGTACTCCAATGGTTGTAAGATCTTTGATAAAAGAAAAAGATCCATTCCAACCCCAAGTAATTAACAAAAAAGGTGTAGAACAATTACTTGGTCCAGAAGTGCCATATCTTAATGCTATTGGGGCACTAATGTATCTTGCTAATCACACAAGACCTGATATAACATTTGCTGTTAATTTATTAGCAAGATATAGTTCTGCACCAACACAAAGGCATTGGAATGGTGTAAAGCGTATTTTTCGTTACCTCAGAGGTACTATGGATATGGGGTTATATTATTCAAATGTATCTAAACATGAACTGATTGGTTATTCAGATGCTGGATTTATGTCTGATCCACATGATGGAAAATCACAAACAGGTTATGTATTTACATGTGGAGGTACAGCAATTTCATGGCGATCTATGAAACAAACTATATCAGCCACTTCATCTAATAATGCAGAAATCGTAGCAATGCATGAAACAAGTCGAGAATGTGTGTGGTTGAGGTCAGTAATTCATCATATACGAACTACTTGTCATTTATCTTCTGGTAAAATGGTTCCAACAGTTCTATATGAGGATAATACTGCATGTATTGCCCAACTTAAAGAAGGATACATCAAGGGCGATAGAACGAAGCATATTTCACCAAAATTTTTCTTTACTCGTGATCTTCAACAGAATGGTGAAATAGATATCCAGCAAATCAGTTCAAGAGAAAATTTGGCAGATTTATTTACCAAGTCACTTCCAGAAGCAATCTTTGAGAAGCTTGTCTATGGTATTGGTCTTCGAAGACTTAAAGATCTCAACTGATGTTATCAGAGGGAGTAATACTGATGTTGTCAACAGGGGGAGTTGATACACGTTGTACTCTTTTTCCCTTATCTAGGTTTTGTCCCACTGGGTTTTTCCTAGAAAGATTTTTAATGAGGCAGCACTGGATAGTGTATCAATGAGTGATGTACTCTTTTCTTTGGCTAGGTTTTTATCCCACTGGGTTTTTCCTAGTTAAAGTTTTTAATGAGGCACATTCATAAATGGACATCCAAGGGGGAGTGTTATGAATATACTGATTATGTGGATGTCCATTGACTCCCGGTCTCCAAATATTACAAGATGACATGGGACCCACGCATAGTACCATGCATAGTAGTTTACTATTTGGTGGGACCCACACACAAAATAATACAACTCACGGGAATGCATTCCCGTGAGTGTACAGTGAGTAATTAGGGGAATATTACATCAAATGACCCAAAGTGGAAATTACACTAAAGGCCCATTTTCCTTCTATAAATAGAGGCCTTCTGTAAACATTCAAATTACACTGAAATGAGAACTTCTCTCTACTCTCTCTCTCTCTAAAATCTCTTGTTCTTGTATTTACTTTTCATCAGTTTTATATTACTATTTTATTTTTCAAAAATGAAGCTATCGCCTGATATAATAAGGCACGCAGGGGCATTTCTGTCTTTTTAAAGGAATAGTCTAACGATATCTTCAACGGTCTCTCTTCTCTTTGCTTTCCCGCCTTAAGTCCCAACAGAAACCAGAACCTGGGAAATTCACAGAAATAAACCAAAAAAAAAAAAATTGTGAAATTGGACCACCGTACAAATATTTTATAGATATAACCTAGTTGGTGGCGCCACTTCAGCGGGCGCCACACATGGCGCCATGTGGCGTGGCGCCACTTGCAAAGTGGCGCTGCCACGTGGAGCGCCACTAAGTGGCGCCCTACGTGGCAGCGCCACTTGTGGCGTGCCACGTTGGCAAGCCACATAAGTGGCGCCACGCCACGTGGCGCCACTTTTGCAATTTTTTTTTATAATTTTTATATTATACATTATTTAATATTAAATATTATATATATTATTTTATATAATATATATTATATTTTACATAATATATATTATTTTAATTATTAATTATTATAATTATATATTTCAAAAATTTTATGAAAAATTCTTTTTAAAATGATGTTCTATTTTCGAAAAAAATTTCTGGACGGGGCGCTGCCCCGCACCCCGCCCGCTAACCAGCTAGCAGGACCGCCATGCTAGCTGTTCGTAGCGCGATTAAATCGTAGTGATATAATATCGTGCGATTTAATTATTACTTTTTTAATAAGATGGTTTGCCGATGAGTTCTTATTTCTATTAAAAGTAAATAAAACTATCTACCCGTTAGCTTCCTCTTAGCATCCTATCTTCTTTTCCTTACAGAGAGTGCAGTGGTCCAACAAGCAACTCCCTGAGCGCACGTTAACGAAAGCAGTTGCTTCTTCCCTATGGTTCACTTCACTCCCTGTAAGGACGAGGGAAGAGACGCATTGGGTTAAAAGCCCAACTATACGCCCATAGACTTCAAAGTCTCTGTGCTTCCGCATAGCTTCGACTAGGTAATTTTACTCTTAAAAAAGTAATAATTAAATCGCGCTACGAATATCTATGATTTAATCATGCGATACTATATCACTACGATTTAATCGCGCTACGAACAGCTAGCATGGCGGTCCCGCTAGCCGGTTAGTGGGCGGGGTGCGGGGCAGTGCCCCGTCCAGAAAATTTTTTCGAAAATAGAACATCATTTTAAAAGGAATTTTTCATAAAATTTTTGAAATATATAATTATAATAATTAATAATTAAAATAATATATATTAGGTAAAGTATAATATATATTATATAAAATAATATATATAATATTTAATATATATTTAATATTAAATAATATATAATATAAAAATTATAAAAAAAATTACAAAAGTGGCGCCACGCCACATGTGGCGTGCCACACAAGTGGCGCCCCACGTGGCAGCGCCACTTTGCAAGTGGCACCATGTCTAGCGCCCGCTGACGTAGCGCCACCAATTAGGTTATATCTACAAAATGTTTATGCGATGGTCCAATTTCACAATTTTTTTTTTTTTTTTATTTCTGCCAATTTCCCACCAGAACCTCCTCCAGTAAAGACAAAAACCTGTCTCTCTCTCAATCTCGAGCTACGTCAATGGCTGCCTCTGTTCTCCTTCTTCTTCTTCTACACACTTTCTCTTTCTTCTCCTTTTCCTCTTCTCTCTCCCATGAAACCCTCCTCAACGCTGCCGACATTCTCTCTGATTCAGGCTACACCTCCATGTCTCTCACTCTCCAAGCCCTTTATCAAACTCTTCTTTCACAGACTCCTTCTCTCACCGTCTTCGCTCCATCGGATTCTGCATTTTCACAATCCGCTCAACCTTCTCTCGATATCGTCCGTTTCCACTTCTCTCCTCTGCCGTTGCCACCTCAGAACCTCCGATTGCTTCCCCCTGGCTCCGAGATCCCAACGATGCTGAATAACCACTCTCTCATCGTCACCGACTCACACTCCGAGGTTTCTCTTAACGACATCCAAATTATTGGATCGTCGCCGATTTATGAGGATGGACTTATCGTAATCTACGGAATCGACAGTTTCTTCGATCCCAATTTTCAGTATTCTCCAACATCTCAGAGGCCTAGCGCTAATTCTTTGTGTGGGTTGAAGAACCAGACTATGAGTTCCTCCGATTCGTTCGCTCAAGCCATCGACACGCTTAGATCTACAGGATACTCTGTGACGGCGTCGTTTCTTGGTTTGCAAATGAATGGAATTAGCAATGAGGCTGCGGTGACTGTTTTTGCTCCTGAAGATGAAATGGTTAAGAGTCTTCTTCGGAATTTCAGTGAGTATCCGTCGTTCTTTCTTCGCCACGTTGTGCCATGTAAGCTTCTCTGGAATGATGTGGCTGACTTGAACAACGTGTCGAATTTACCTACGATTTTGGAGGGTTTTTCCATTAATGTCACGAGCTCTGGTGGTGTTGTGATGCTGAATAATGGAGTCTCCGTCGTATTTCCGGTTATGTTTCACAACGACAATCTTGTTGTTCATGGCGTAAGTGATGTTCTTGTGGCGCATTAGAAGTTGAAGAAGCTCTCTCTGCTCCATGTGATAAGCAAAGCGAGTGGTATTTCCCATTTGCATCGTTTACAATGTTATCAGACTATTCTTCAAACTTAGATCTAAAGATACTCCATAGCTATTTTTTAGTAATGATTGCTTATTGTTTTCAACTGCTTAACCTCTGGTGGTGGTATCAACTTCTGATTCAACAATCCCCACCATTGCTGTGTAGTTAATGTTTGAGGTGATTGCTCATTTTTTTTTGCTCAAGTTGAGGTGATTGCTCATCGAAACTGACTTTTCACTTTTTTCTGTATGTGACATTGTAAAAGTGAGAGTTCATATTACCTAGAGAGTAGAGAAGATGTATCCTTTCTCCTTTACATTTTGTTCATATCCATATTGATCATCATCCCACATTTTTGTTCTCAGATTTTAGTGATAGCTTTCTTAAGTTGCTGCAAAAAAAAAAAAAATAAAAAAATAAAATATATATATATATTGTAAATGCGACTAACAACTTCAAAAACTTCTTTTTTTTTGTGTTTTTTTAACTAAGGTTATCTTACATCACCAAAAAATAAAATGTTCGGATTTTCTTCTCTATTAATTAAAGGGCCTAAAGTTAACGATTTTAGTCAATTTTTACCCTTTTAAATTATTTATTAGTAGTTTTACCTTTCCAAAACTTACTTGTGCCAAACACAAAAATTTATTAGTAAAATTGCATCGTAACCTTGAAACATTTAATAGAAAAATATTGAAATGCTTTCATTATTTAAAAAAAGTAGACTAAATATACATATGAAACTTTAGATACAATAAATACAGCTTTTTTCCCCCTTTATATGAATACAATCTATATATATAGAGTAAGTACTACTCTCTTGAAACTCAAATGGTGTAGCTTCGCTTCACCTTGGTTTCAACCCCTAATACGGGGTACAATAAAACACTAATGACCTACATTCTTTTTCCTTGTAATTATATGTCGTACAATCTATACCTCCCCTGCTGCATTTGACACAGATGAATTTGTATTGTTGTTGTTGTTGCGGTTCTTACTAAATCTATTCTTTAGTTTTTGTGCAAAGGATGGTTTCACAAACTCCTCCTCCCTTTGGGGGCGGTTTGCATACAGAATCCAGAGGACAAGACAGAGCAAGACACCAACTGAAATCAGACCAAGCCCTGCATTTATAACCTTAAGATAATGGTTCAATGGAGGACAGTAACTTGATGTGATTTCTTGGAATGTTTCCCTCACAAAATTGCAATTTTGAAGGTTCAGTAAAAGTGGCGTGTAATGTTCTAATGCATAGCTCTCGTTAACTGCACCCACCAACTGCGAGTAAATCTCCGGCGTCACCCTGCCGATGCCGCTGCAAAAACCATATTCTGTTACCTGGCACTCATACTTCTTCCAAACCTGCAAATTTTGATCCAAACCTTTCAGTTTTGCTTCCCATATTAACTAACTTAACTAACTTTCTTAATCTAATCAAATTAAGTAAATATGTCTTATATTAAGGACATGAGGGAATACTTACCAATGAGGCATTGGAGGAGGAAACTTCTTGAGATGTACATTGACGCTCATTGAGCTGAGAATCAAAAGGGTAGCACAAAGGTGGCATCGCAGGACCAGACTGATTGTAGTAGTTCGGATTGTTTGGCGATGCATTTGCATCAGCAATGCTGTAGATGAAGCGATTTACGACACTTACAATGTTGGTGACCACTTGTTTGCTCTGAACCAGTGTATTGTTTGTGGTTCTCTGATCAACGCATGGAAGGATGTTGCTAAGTGCAGATTCTGCATGAGGATTCTCTACCCATTCTCCCATAGCCATACATGTATCAGAAATTGCACTGAAATACAAATATTTTGATTATATCAGTCTGAGTCACTGAAGAAATTGAAACTACCGGAAAATGCATATTGTTGTATTTTAGTTCAATATTGTCTTTGTCCTATGATGGTTCTGTTCTAGATTCAATTTCAATTTTAGGAAGGGTGGTTAAAGGTAGTAAAGTCAACTGTGGTCTTCAGTTTGACTTAAAAAATTTCAATAAATACGGCTCATAAAAGTTTAGAAGACTAAAACGAAACTTGTTAGGCATAGATACCAAAACATTTCAAAAGTAGGTCCCACTGGAAAGCCTGCTAATAAATATACTTCAAATGTCCATCTATGGCTACCAACTTTATAATAAAACCAGGTCTAACTAAGATTTTTTTTTTTTTGCTCAAGAGGTCTAACTAAGATGAGTACTAAATAATAATGAAAAAATAAAATTAAAAAAACTCATATAATGTACTCCCTCTAGTCCTTATTATATCACCAACTAACAAGTGTATTTAGTTCTTTTTATAAGACACTTACATGTTTCCAAAGAGTAGTAAATTGCTTTTTCCATATATACCTATAATTATAAAGGTAATGGGTGAAAGTAATAATTAATACTAATATTAGAATTTAGTACAATTAGTAAGGGTAATATTGGAAATTACTTAAATTTTAGAATAGATTTAATGACTTTAAATTGTTTTTATTGGTTTGTGAAAATTATTAGTTGGTGCTTTATAATAAATATTGGAGAGAGTAAGTGTATAAGGAGGATAAATGAGAAGAGAAATAATTAAAATAGTTTTTTTAATTTCTAAAAGTAAAGAAGATATCTCTAAATGTCTCAAAGTCAGGAATTTTTAGTTAGGAGGGAAATAACCGCTTTCTTTGTTTATTTCTCTTGAAAGTTTTAAATAAATCTGGCTTACAAGAATTTAGTAGACTAAACCAAAACTCATCATAACTAGGCATTTAAAAATGTCAAAAGTAGGTACCACTGAAATGTCTGCTAATAAATAAACACTTGAATGTTCATCTGTGGTTGGTTTTATGTACCAACTATTTTAAAAGGCTAGGGAATTTCTCCTAGTTTCTCCCGAAAATAAAGGTTAAAAAGCAAATAAAAAAGAATCTGGAGCCTTACTTGTTAAATATGAGGAACACTCCACACAGAATGAATGTGACTGCAACTAATAACCAACCACTAATAACAAATCTGCAACCCGAATGTGACAAGTGAGAGAATGATTAGGATTAGGACTGTTCTGGTACAAACAAACCATAGGCCCAAAAAAAAAAAACTTACATGAGAATTGCATGTTGATGTCCAAGAATAGACAAACCTGCAGAATATTATGTTGATTGATTAGCCTGTTATAAAGATAACTTCAAGGATACAAATATTTTTTTTAAAAAAAAAAACTCAATGTTCAAGCTACTACAATGAATACATACAGAGGCCAATAAGAGCTAAGAGAAGCATAACTGCTGCAACTGTGATCAAAGCTGAGCGCCTGCAAGATGAATTCAAAGTTTAGTACATCAAATAATGATTATTATTTTTTAAATTCTAAAAGTTAAAATACATAGTGCAAAGTTTATGACATACACAACATTGAACACTCGTTTGACTTTGATAGAATTTTCATCTGTCTTCTCAGACAGTGTATTTGCTGCGGCATTCAGATCCATATTCAAATTGTCAATATCATCCATGATATCAGATGGGAGGAGGATCTGAGCGACGTTTATAGTCTTTGCAAGGGAGAGATACTCTGTGACATTTCTCAGAGTTTGCACCGTATAGTCGGATTGATTAACGACGTAACCCAGGGTTTGCAAGGCTTCATCATGGAACTTATCCTGCCCAACGGATAGGACAACACACCCAGCCCTGTATGATCCATAAGATTGATATGAGAACAGAACAAAGTAGCAAGAGAAACCAGTACAGATTCAACACATTGCTTTTAAAATAGGTAATGATCCACAAATTGCAAATAATACATACGATTATAAAAGGTAAGGGCAGATGCATACAAGTGCAGATTAACAAAACTGGTGTAAATCTTCAATGAGAGGACCAAGATGGGAAACACAGACAACAGAAAATTATGAGAAGTTATCAAAAGGAACATTAAAATAAAGAGTATTACGCTGCAGCGCAGGTGAATAATATGAGCAGTATGAGACAAATTCTCTGCGAATGATTTGAATCTTCATCCTTGATGTCAATTCCCCATCCACAGCATAAATGAATTATAAGAGCCAATCCAAATGAAAGAAGCCATACGACAGCAAGAATAAAAGCAGCAGCACCGGTGAACCCAACTGACTGCATAGAAAACAGTTAAAAGGATTATTCATTTGAGTGAATAACTGAATCTGAATCTGCTTGAAAATGAGTAAGTAAATAAATAAATAAAGTGCTATATGATAGACAGATAACCTAGGAAATTAGATTCTCAAGGTGGTAAAAATAGATGAAACAAAAACCATTACTTAAGAAGGTCAGAAGGCAATAAATTTAAGAGAAAATGGAGACAAACCATTTTAAGTTTGATCCATTTGCAAACAGTTGTCAAATTTGGAAGCTCAGAAAATGCCCCCTGAACTATCACCTTTCAGAATTTAAACCTTTCTGTCTATTTTACCATCAACAAAGATGCCATCTTGATCTCTGTCATTTATTGTTTCTAAGAAAATGGGAGTGCCCAGTGAGGCAAATAAGTGTCCAAAAAGGCATCTCTAATAACAAGATTAAAGAAGAAATGGACAGAATGGTTCAAATCCTATGAGATGATAGTTTAGAAGATATTTAATAATTCTAAAGATGTAAGCATTATCAAACACCCATAAATATTCAGGACAGAATTATGAGGCTTGTTTAGAACATGTGAAAATTCGGATCTGACAAAAGAACAATGGAAAAGTTACAAACGAAAGAGAGTTAACATAAGGCACGCAACCTCGGTGTTAAGGAAAACAGAAAAACTAAACATCCTTACTCAAAATAGGGGGAAAAAACAAACTAAGGCATAAAGAGAAGAATAAAGCATCCATTTCATAACATAAACAATAGAATCATGGTTACTTACTGCCCAATAATGCTTATTGGCAATGTCCCAACCATCGCGATAACGTCGGAAACCTCGAAGAATGTCAGGCCTTTTCGTCCTGTTTGCCGCCAATATAAGAGTATCCTCAGGTGAATCTGATTCTGGCACTGGTGCTAGAGCCTCTTGTGTGACTTCATTCTTCCATGGACCCCAATTCTCTTCTCCTGAAACACGCAACAACGAAGGATCAAAATAGATAACAAAATCCAGAGATCCTTGATAATGATCACTGGGCTAGAGGATCCTAGTTCAAATTTGAGCCAAAACAACCCACAAAAAGTAATTACAAGAAGACGTAATTAAACTAGGTGCCAAATAAAGAATCATCTGTTTAGTTTGGCTCGTAAAAAGAATCTACCAAAATGGAAGGTCTCAGAACTTCCATTTCAGAGACCCCAAAGAAACTCCCAGAAACAAATATAGCGTAGTTAAGCTCAATTCATTTATTATGATCTCATTTCGGAAAATTGAAGGTAAAATGAAGCTCAGATTCCTACCTGAATCTTCCTAGCAACCAAACAAGTAAGAGAAATAAAGATCTACGCCAAACCCATTATCGTGGTCAGCGAGAGTCAAACTCACAAGGAGTGAGAACAATGCTATCTAACTCATAACCGAAAAATTGCAGAAAACTTGGAAGAAGACGAACCTATGATAAATTTGACGGGATGGCTGATCGACCCACTTGAAGAAAAAGCCGAAATCGAGCTAACCGATAGCAATACGAGTAAAGAGAACAAAAATAACGAAACAAAGGCCTTCATTGCTGCAAAATAATACTTCAGCGTTCACCTCAAAAGAGGCAACCCCACCATTTTCATTTCCCAGTAATCAGAGAGAGAGAGAGAAGAAACAAATGCCAAAACAGAAGCAGAGCATGAATATTGTGACACTCAAAGCGTGTTAAGCATTGTTTTTAAGAGGGTACTATATGTAGCTATAAAGAGAGAGATTTGAGTGATTTTTATAGAAACAGAGAGAGAAAGGAGAAGAAGGAAGAAGGAAGCAAAGAGAAGAGAGTCACACATCCACACATGGTCGTGTCGTGGGGGCTGCGAAGAAGATTGATAAAAAGGCAACGAGAAAAAAGGCGGGTGTCATCAACATACAGTGAGATTACTTTAATTAATTAGTAATAAACTAACTAGTAAGTATAGATTTCTCATTGCGTCCCTAAATCCACTGGATTAAGCAAACCCAATCACTTTCCGTAAAAAAATGATGTGCTCTGATGATGATAATAAATATTTATGGTTGAAATAGGTAAATATGATACCATTAGTTTTTTTTTTTCTTTCCAAAAAAAAAAAAAAGGAAAAACTCATTTGTATATTTACACTATTACTCAATTTTTAACTTGATACATATGTGAATAAATATTACTCCATACATGATTGATTAAAGCAGGATGGAACCCTTGCGCCGTTTTTGGCAGTCTACTAGAGTTGTTCAACATTGTCTATTATCAGGTCGAAGATGTGATTTTCTTATTGAGAATTGTTTTATGTTCAGGAAATTGATTAGGAATCAATAATGAGTGGATTCCTAGGGAAGCAAATTTAACAACCATGGATGCTGTTAAAGCTTCAAGGGATACGTCTTACCCTTCAATTTAGATGCTACAACCCTCGTTTTAGGTGCAGGAGTTGTTGCCAAAGAATGCTCTGCAGATTCCCCACAAGCTTTGTTGTTTGGATTTATCTCTTTTCTATCTTGTTTATTTATCTATTTTGTGTTTGTTCTAGGTTTTTTCAGTATTTTTGTTTAGTTCTATCTTTTTAGTACAAAGCCTCTTGTACTTATCGTCATGATTAATGCATTTTTTGTTGGCAAAAAACAAAAAAGTATCTGTGTATTTTTTCTCTTAATTAAATCATATATTTTACTTAACTCTTCTAATTTGACTAGTATGCTTATTTGGAACACTTTTAAACCTTACAAAAGCTTTTATTGGTGCAAATCGAAATAAATCTTCTCTCACATACTTACCTTATATACTATAAATCATGATTAAAAAGTTAATTTTAAAGATTTCAATACTCATTCCAAATCGAGATAATTAGCATTGTTACCACCTATGTAAGAATTGGTGGTACTCACTGAGCAAAATTAAAGCATTTTATTAGAAGAGAAAAATATATACACGAATAGCAAATTAAAGAATAAAAAAAAAAGGAAAAAGAATAGAAGGGATTTTTCTTTTTAAATCAACGAAACAGTTTAAATATATTATTCTACAAATAAGGCTAAATTGCAGGGATAATGCATTGCTTTTGCCATTTGGTTTTGTCTTCTTCAGCTTTTTATGCTTTTTCGATTTTTTCCTCTTTTTTTATTTTTTTTCTCTTGACTTTATGGAGCTCCCCCGCTACTCCACTTAATGTGATGTTTATTTATTTTATTAAACTATACAAATTTAGAATTTGACTACAATTGTGTAATGATCCCTTTTTATTATAATCATTAAAAAATTATTTTTCTAAAAAATTCAATTGAAAGTAAGTTTTTTGCTGCAATATATTATTTAATATTTATATTTAAATATGTGAAAATTTATTTTAGTTAAAATTATTGGTTAAATAAAAGAAATAATTTTTTTTTAGAAAACCATTTGTAGATTTTAAAAATTAATTTTAATAAAATTTAAAGGCTGTATGTGTAATTGCTTTTTTTTTTTTTCCAGACAATGCCAAATTAGTCTTCTTGAAAAACATAATAGGTCAAATTTTCAGGAAATCATTTTATTTTGTTCTTTTTCTGTTTTAAGAATCACTATTGGTCATATCTAGCCGTACAAATTTTATTAAAGGTGTATAATTTAGGTGGACGATGATGATGATTCAGTTTCTTACTTTACAAAGTGAACCATACTTAATCATGAAGTTAGTTGTGAACTCAATTACATAAAAATTACAGATTTAAATTCAAGAAAAAATATTTTATCTGTATAATTTATCAATAAAAGAATTATTTTGTTTGCGGAGATTCATATTATTATTTATAAAAGTTAAAGCCGTTTGGCTCACCTTACACAAAGTATCTTATTAAATCTCAACTTCAATAAGAGGTTGTGAATTAGGTAATAATTTGTGTGGGTTCTTTTTATAGGGTAAAGTGTAGTAAACCAAAAAAAAATTACAAATTCTAAAAAAAAAAATTGAATTATATGTTATAAAATGAGAAGGGGCAAAATGGTAAGAACGGAGTTAGTAGTTCCGTTTTCCAAGTGAGTGGGAAGGGGGAACAGGAACAAACAAAACGGAGGAATATGGGAAAATGTAAACGGAACGGCATGTTGTTCTAAAGGTGTGAACAAAAGAGATATGATCTGATGCGATTAGGGATAGGATAGAATCATGCACCGGCCTGATAAGAAAAGAATCACATTTTGACTTTTTGCAGGACGGTAGGAGTAACAGCGGGCCGGCGGGTGGGTCCCACTAGTTGCCATTTGCATTGCGTGTGGAGGCCAATGAAAGGAATCCATTGAAGTTGCAAGGAAAAAAATAGATAAGAATTACTCAAGGTACTTGAGCGTTAAGACTGGATCAAAATATTTTCGTCCAAGAAGTTATCAAGGAATCTCAATTTTGCTTTACAAGTTTGTTTTGGAATATTGTCACCATTAATTTTTTAAAAAAAATCTGGCAATTTTGCCCTAAGCGTTATTCATATAAAGTTTGATTGTTAATTAATCTAATATATTTGTCTACGTGTCATCTATATTATTTTTATTAAGGTATAAATCTGTCTTGAAAGTTCACTCATAAGTAACGTTGTCTCAACACTTTTTTAGGTTTAATATTGTCTTAAAATTTTTTAAATTTTAGCAATGTCACCCGAGCTATTAAAAATGTTAAGTTTAATTGTTAGTTAACTAAATATACTAAGTTGGCAGCATGAATGATATGAAAGAAGAAGCCGTAGATAGAGGAGGAACTCACAATTGATGGAGAGTAATGGAAAAAAAAAAATCAATTACCAAATTCGAAACACACTGGGTAAGATTACTTAGAGGAAGGCCACTAATAACCCTTCATCACCACATCCAAGCAGCGTTGAAATAAATATTTAGCTTTTTGATTTAATATATTCATCCCACAAGATGTCTTCATCTCTTTGATCCTCTTCAATCATTTATATGGGTTGCAATGTGTTTTTTTTTTTTTTAAGTTTCAAAAAAAATGAAGTGGATGAAAATAGACTTGTCCATAGACATAACTTAACTTGGATAACATTTGAGGTGATTGGTAAAAAAGCGGTCGCTCAAAAAGTTATGAGTGAAAACTTATGGAATAACTTTGTATCTAAGTACAAAATGAAAATGACATAGATATTATGTGGACTGTCTGCTTAATACATTTAGTTAACTAACAATCAAATTCGGTCTAAATAGTAATTAAAGAGAAATTGTTACAATTTAAAAACTTTTAAAGCCACATTATTCCAAACAAAACTTTTAAGGCAAAATTAATACTTATTTTACAACTTCCAAGATAAAAATAAATCTTAAACCAATTTAAAATAGTATTTTAAGAGTCATTAATCCAACATTAACTAAGTTGGGATCAACCTAGTTACTACTAAAATAATACAAATATTCGTATATAATCTAAAAGGAGTAATATTTAAATGAAAAACTAAAGTATACACTTTGGTCCTCCAAACTTACATTAAGTTTTATTTAATTCTTTAAATTTAGGTTTAAGGTGCAAAAATAGCTACTAATTTTCACTGAAAGTATAAAAGTAGCTATCAACTTTTTTTTAGTGTAAAAATAATCATAAACATTATAAAAGAGGACAAAAGTGACACTAATGTTAAACATCTATTACTTAATTCAACATATATAATTTTAAAGGCATAGTCAATTTTACCATCTTTTACTATGTTTATAGTTATTTTTACATCTAAAACAAATTTATAGTTACTTTTATATTTTTTGTATAAGCTAATGTTTTTTTTTTTTTACAATAACCCTTAAGTTTATAAAGTGTATTTACAACATCTAGAAAATTTATTCTTTTCTCTAATCACTGATTTAGGATGGGTTTTAACTTTTAACATTGAGATTAATTTTTGCTACAGAAAGCTTTTTTCTACCATACTCACATAAGAGTGAGTGGGTTTTATTATAAACAGAGAAGAGAAAAAGTATTAATGTGCGACAGGGAAAAAAAAAAGTTTTCTACATAGTAACATTAGTCTCTTTAACATTATGCATAAAATTCATGACAAGTTCATTATGGTTATAAAGTAATGTTTTTTTTCTGAGCCAAAAAAAATGTCTTTTGTTTTTAAATTTCTCCGAAATGACACTAGAGAGAAAAAGGAGTATCCTTTCGACCAAAAAAAAAGAAAAGGAGTCCTGTTGTGTGTGACGTGAACGCAGAAACGGAATAATCCCCGGAGCCGCGCAGGAAGAATTGGGGATCACGTGAGGGGAGCGTGACTGGCGGTAAGTGGGTCCCAGATGATTGGATGGGGCATTAAAAGTAGCGCCCCTGCTTGACCCACACGATCGATCTTGTGCACGCTTTTACGCTTATTACGCGAAGTACTCAATCAATTCCCTTTTCACTCGGCCAAACATCAATAATTAATTAATTAATCAATTAATTCCCTTTTCCCTCCCCAATCTGCTTTCTTTCTACTCATCGCTCTCTACCTTTTTGCTTTTGCAAATTCTATTTTCAACTTGTATCCGCGTATTCTTTTTCTTTTTTAATGGTTGTTGGCTTAAAATCAAACCAAAATTATTTATATATATATATTACTTTCATTTTTGGTGAAAAAGATGAAGAAAGTATAAGGGTAATGGGGAAAGTATATATGAAACTATTGAGTCATGTTTATTTAGAGATAAATTAAAAGTCAATCATAATTGCAATATGTGAAATTCAGGTAAAGGTGAAGCCAATGAATATGCTTCCCACTAAGTCACTTCTGTGTTTTTGCATAACAAAATTAGGGTTACGTTATTTAAGATTTTTTTTTTTGGGGGGGGGGGGGGGGTTAAGTTAAACAGGAGGAAATTATCGGGATTAAGCTAAATATATGGCATAAAATTAAGGTATATCAGGATTAAGAACCATCTCAGCTTTTTTTCCCAATTTGTTTTTATAAAATTTGGAAAAATGGAATCACAATAAGTGGAAAAAAACCTATTTATTTAGCAGCATATGATCAATTAATTTTTTTTTTTTAAAAAAAACACCTTTACAATTGAATGATTGATGTATCTAGTAGCATATTGTATAGTGTAAAATCACTTAAAATAAACTAATCCAAACAGCAATTTAGGGGGGTGTGATATGTCATTTGATCTACAGTTTTAAATTACTACTTTTAGTCTTAGTGCACAAATGTGGTTACATAAAAAAATAGGCTATCAGTCAAATTGGACAATAGTCAATATTTTAATTTATTAATGGGTTTGGAATTAAAATTCCATATTATATCAAATCATACCTTGCATTTTATTCGGGAAAAAAAAAAACAATATATTTGATAAGGAGGAGTTTCTATCTCAGAAAAAGTGCACTATACCTATATTCATGTTTTTGCAAAGCGAAAGATTAAGACAAAATAGCAATTTGTGACTTGCCACTTTCTTCAATCCCAAACTCATCATCAAAATATATGTCATTGAAAATATATATCATAACAAAAACAGATACAAAGAACCTGACACAGCCTGATTAGGATATATACATTCCATATATCCAAATCATAAAATAGTATTAGTTAAATTTTATATCTGAAATATGTTTTATTAATCTCAATATATTAACTTGTTCTTTTTATGAATATTTTTTTAAAAAAATATAAACATCTCTATTTTTTAGGAAGTCTAGTGTATGGTTCAAAAATTTAAAATGAATTTTTTATTTTAAGAAAATTTAGGGTATATGTTTAGTTTATGTTTAATGGTTTCCGTATAAAAGATTATCAACCTTTTTTTCTTACAAAAAAAAGGGAAGTATAAATAATTTTAGTAGAACTATCTCTCTCACACACACAAATTCACTTTTATGAAATGGAGCAGTTTGAAGCAAGCTTCTAAAACTCGGACTTGTTACTAAACCAATCAAAGTCTTAGGTTAAGAGTCAATGTACTATACTAGAGTTAAACCACTCGAGGCTAAATTAGTGAAAATTTGAAGATTTTAGGAAAATTAATATAAACTAAAGAAATTAAAAAATGATTTTTTTTTTTTAAAGAAGAAGATCTGGTTTGATGTTTGGACCAAACCGATTCATCGATTTCCTATCGGATCTAGGTTTCAGAACATTGGTTTAAAGTTTTTAGTGCCTATTTGGATTCGTGATATATAAGGTAAGTATATGAGATGAGTTTTATTTTGACTTGCATGAACATACTTTTTAAACACTAATCTAAATAATCATAAGTTGGATCCGATATTTTTTGGTTTCTTGTTAAGAAGGAAAAAATAAGAGAAGAAAATAAAACTACTCCAATATTTGAGCGTCGCATTTTCATCACGATATTGTATTAATCTATTAGCTAGGTGACATTGCAAAACCCACACGTTAATCCAATGTAACAGCTCTTTTTATATAAATTATCATAATTAATCGAGTTGAAGTTGAAATCATTTTATAATTTTATATTCAAGCTCTCAATCAAATGAAAGAGCCGTCGGCATAAAAAGATATGAACAGATTAACATAACGTCGTTTTACTCAATTAATGCAACAAATGACGTACGTAATCTGGTAAGAGACGACATATGTGGCAAAATAAACAGAAACAGCATACATCACACACACGCACACATATGTTACTACAAAATTTTACTCCATACTCATTCTTAGGCAATCGGTTAGGGTCGAAATTGGGATTTGCATATCTTAGAGTATTTGAATCTTTTTTAAATAAAAAAAAAATACAAAGAAAGCAAATTTTGTTGATAAGATTGAATTGAAATTTACAAATTACATTGAATCCAGATCAATAAGATGAAAGTTAATTATTTATTATATAGATCAAGGAGTGGTTGAAAAACCAAGTGGGAGACGCGTATAAAATGTGTGGCAAATTGAGTGATGAGGTAGATAGGTGGATAATTAATTATGTGATTAGGATGTGAAAATTAATTTGGTTTTGGATTAGTTAGGTGGGGTGAGATTCAGCATTAAAGTGGAGACATGTTTTTTTGGATTTTGATGGCTAACCTTAACTCTCTCACACATGGAATGTTGCAATTCCACCTTATGGTTTAGTTATAACCACCACATTATTGTTTACATCATCTCATTTTCTAAATCACTTTCACAATATCACCTTTTTGCTGCGCTTGATCATGTTACTAGAAGGGCTTGTTTTAATTAGTCCTAAATGTAATATTAACCTCATTTTACTTTATCTCTCAAATTTATAAGTTTTTCTAAATTCTTCCTATTAATTTCACAAATTAAGAGGATTTTTTTATATCAAAATATTACTCCATGTTTCTTAATATAAGATATGTTTACCTAATTTGGTTATATTAAGGAAGTTAGTTAAGTTAGTTGATATGTTTTTTTTTTTTAAACACTCTTATTATCTTCTTTAATTCACTATACATTTCTATTACTTGATTATTGTAAGATGTATCTATAGGGATAAATTAGAAGAAAAAAAAAAGATCTTATATTAGATACAAATATTAACTTCTCAAATAAGTCATACGTTAAGGATTGGAGTAGTAGTTTTGATAAAAATCATTAAAAGATGTGTTTTAAAAGAAAACAACACATATATTTTACAAATACCTAATTGAGCTAAATTTTTTTAACCTCTACATATATAGATTAGTTACTTCATCTTCTCCCAAATATAAGACATTTTCTTAAAAACAAAAATTTTGATCCATATTACAAGTCACTTGACGAGTAATTAATAATTTTTTTTAATATTACCCATATCATAATTTATTAGGAGAATACTTAAAGTGTAATATAGTGCTTCATATTCAAACTCGATTTTATAAAGATAATTAGAGTTGAATTATAATATGAACCGGGAAAAGCCTATTGTGGAGTTTATGTTAATTAAGGAAAAAACCGAGTACAAATATATATAGGATGAGAGATCAATATACACATAGAAATGTATAATCATAACACTTTTTTTGGTATATATTGTCAGTTTCTATGTGAGTGCATAAGTAGATGAATATATAGCAATTCCAATTAACTTACTTTAATTTGCAATGGATTAGTGTCTCAAAACGGTATAAACTATTTTTTTAACGTAATTTACAATATACAAAATAAGTTTATGATATGAGTTTTATATCGATTTACGTGAACATACTTTTCAAACATAAACTCAAACAAACTTTTAATTTGTATAAAAAAATCAACCTTATAAGGCCTTGTTAAGAATTTTCACTTGGAAATTACTATAATCTTATTATCATAACAATTGTGTTTTCTTGTTACATTTTTTAATTATTATAAAGGACATCTCTCATTCATAAATTATTTTTCTCTTATATTTACTTCCTATTTTTTTAATTCATTTTTATCAAACGAGCGTTAAAAGTAAACACATTTTTTCTTCAAAATAATCAGTACTATAAGCAATTAAAAATCCGTCTCAGGTGAACAGAGTAGAAAACGGTGGGGCAAATTATTCTAAAGGAAAAGTTATTGGCAAGAACAGTAATTGAATATTTTAAGTGTGAAAAAGAAGTTTCAAATTAATACTACTATTAATTTTTTATTATTGTGATGAATAATTCAACTTGTCTGTGTCCAATGAGTTAAGTGGGTGGATTACTTTGTGATTTTGTTGGATTCTCCATCATCATAATACCTACTTTTTCCAACCAATAAAGTCTCTCATATTTATCAAAATCTCATATTTTAATGAATAACTAAATATGAAAATAAATTATCTTTCCCACTGAGATCCAGGATTTTGATATTAATCAGTGTTCAATTAATACCGTACTTTCTCTTTTTAAGAATTTATATTTTATTCATAAATTTAAACAAGTATTATTTAATTGAAACCATTTTTTATGTTGAGTTAGGATTGGAAAATTATTTTATTTTTATTTTATATTTTTTTTAATGATTTAAGATCAATATTAGAATTTGAAATACATGAATATAATTTCTATGATGTAAAATTATTAGAGCCTTCCTTTTCATCTTTTTTTTGACACCATCAACTTGAGATAGAGAACCTAACAAAGCAAAAGTTCATTTTCCTTTGTTCACATTTCTTCTATAAATGTCTTATCAAAACATTGTTTATATTGCTTCTTTTATGATGTCTTAATCGTTTCAATTCAAACAACGCAGATGTTATGCTTTAAAAAGTCACTGCATTTTTAATGGATTTTTATAATGCCCTACGGTTTACGATTAAGATAAATAAAACAATATATTGATGCCATTCCATTGAACGTCAATTAGAAAAATAGTGAGAACATAACAACACTAGGCTCTCATTCATTATCATTGGGCCCATACAATTAGGCGAACTCAAATTTTTCACTATGGTTTGGCGGGGTGCGCCAGGCCCGTGCAATAAGGCAACGCATGGGCGACAAGTGAGGATCCCAGTAGCAAGCTAAAATTAATTTACTGTCATGTGAGCCAGATGGCTCACATATCAGATATTAAACTGATAAGAAGAACAGATACTACACTTGATCTTGGAAAATTTGTCAAAATAATAATTATTTTAAAAAAATTTATCAAACTAAGATACTATGTAAAACATTTATCAAAATATAGTAGTTAGTGGCGCCACGTGATGTGGTACCACCATGTAAGTGGCATCGCCACGTGTGACGTGACGTCACCTAAGTGGCGTTACATGTGGCGACACCACCTGTATATTTAAAAAAAAAATCTATGTTTTCAGCTGCCTCCGTAGGCACCTTTAATCAAAGCTGTCAAGCAGTAGCTTTATTAGAGCAACCCCTACTCTAAAAAAACTGCCGCATGCAACTTTAATATTAAAGCAGCCATGCCGCAGCTGAAAACACCAAAAAAAAAAAAATTAATATGCAAAAATTTCTGTGTTTTCTGACAGTTTTATCAGGGTTGACGCCAAAACACAAAAAAAATAAAATAATGTTGTTTTTTTTTTAACATACAAAAATTTCTACTGAAAACACAAAAAAATTTTATTTTTTTTGCCACCTGTGACATACCCCAGTTTGACAAATTTCATTAAAATAATTATTATTTTGACAAATTTACCCTTGATTTTAGCCAAATAGCCGAGGGAGGTGTGCTTTGTATCGTGGGTTTCTTTGGCATTTATAGTCGCTCAACGCTTTGCTCACACAACGGCTCTACGATGTGGGACTAAGGAAAAGCTCTCGTCTCGTTCTCAGGCGATGAGTTTTACGGAAAACTGATAAGCGAGCTCCACAGTTTTTTTTTTGGTACTGCTTCCTTGAGATTTCCATTACAAGGTGAGCTTTTATTTTTCTATTATCTTCTCATTGATGATGAGTTGTTGGATTCCCTTGGATTCTGTGTCTTACAGAGTTTTGGTTTTAGATTATTTCTAAGCTTTCTCTTGGGTTTATCTTCACCTCCTTAATATGCTGTTTTGTTTTTTTGGCAGGAAATATTCAACTCCTTTCTCTGAAGCATTGGGATTTTTGTAAGAGAGATTTTGGGGCCTTTTTGTCATCGTCATGGTAGTATAAAACTTTTCTGCATCACTGAATGTTGCATTCTTTCGCTGGGGGATGCAGAGATGTGCCTCACCCAATCTGTCAGATAAGGAAACTTTGTTCTGTGACTTTGTTTCTAAGCCCTTAAAGCGCTGAGGGGAGACTGATGAAGCAGAAAAAATGTAAACATATGAAATGGAAATTAATGTCGAAACTTTGATATGGGAAATGCATGTTATTTGATTACCATTCACCAATGCTGCTTTTATATTTGAACTTGAACATCATTGATATGGAACTAGTGCAAATTTGAAGAAATATGGTATGCACATAGCATGTACGAGAGTGACAAACTTAAAAGCCAACATATGATATGTCTGAATAGACAAATATGAGTGGAGTTGGTGATAATTGCACCATTTGCTTCAAATCAAAAGACTCGGGAAAGCCACCGACATCTCACATTAAACATAACTCTGAGTTCTCATGCCTTTCCTCCGGAATCAAGTTTCAACAAAAGCTTAAGTAACTAGCCTAAGTTGAGTCAGAAATGACAGAGTAAGAATATGGATGCTGATTTTACGTGATCCACTCACTGGCTGTCGAATTCGCTTGAGGGCGGACTCACTAGTGTTTTTCTTGATTATTGTTTAGACTCCAAGTTGTGACTTGCCAGTTGGAACTCCAGAGGCCAAGAAAGGAAAATCTGGGTGCTGTGATGTCAGATTTTCTGGTTTGATTTCTGACATCTCAGCGATTAAGTGCTGCCGTCTATTAGTTACCCATTATCTTTCACGGACCTACACATCTCTATTTTCAGTCTATCAAGTGAACGATTTAGGCAAGTATGAGTAAACTTTCATGATTCATCATATTTGCATACTTCAAGCCTCCTTAAATAATGGGTAATAAATTATATCACTACTCGATGGATAAGTGATATGACAAATCGTGGTAAAGTAATTGTTCTACACAAGTAAACTTCATAATTTGTTAATTCATGCACATATTTAAAAAGTTTTACAAATACTTCAAATATTTGAAGTCGTAATTGCAAAACTTCTACAATAAATAGTTGGTGGAATAAATCCCAAGGTTTTCTTGAAGTCAAGAACCCAATAACATCAGATGCTTTAGTTTTCCTGATCACTGCAATAACTACACCAACATTGCCAATTGATTCAGTGATCGTCCTGTAATCGGCTTTTGCTCTTGCTCTATTTTTTGCTTTTCTACTTCGGCTGCACTAACAACTATCAAATTCTCACAGGGCTCAAGCAAATATGACGAATCAATCCATAGAAAATGATTCGATGTAGTGCCTATGAAATAACTCAGCTGGCAGGCAAAATTGATGTTCTCAGCTGCTTTAGATTTTTCACATTATGATATACATTGGGTAAGTCCTTTTGGAACTAACAGAAACAACACCTTTTCCTAGATGATCAAATGAAAACCCCTGAACATAATGGGCATGAGCAAACAACACATGAAGGTGGGTTCCAGAGATATACAAATAAAGTAGAGTCAGTAATATTAATATAAACCAATATATGGACGGCACATTGTTACAACATATAATTAAAACATCTCAACTATTTCCACTACAGCTAAAGCATATTAATTGGAGCATGATGCAATTATTACTTGGACAACGCTGAAGGTCAAGACGGTCCCTGTGATGAAGCTTAATTCCCAGAGAATTCTTAGTAAGACGGAATGTAGTGGGCCTAACATGAGTTTCTCAATAAAAAATAAAAATAAAAACTGAAAGAAAAGAAATCAAACTTCAAACTTCAAGTCAAATGATCAAACAGTTGCCTGTCCAAACAAAAGTATGCATCTTCACTGTGATATTTATGCAGATAAATATAGGAATTATCTTCCGCTTGTATTCACTACTTATCATATGACTTGTAGCAAGATCGATAAATTTATATATTTCAGCTCTCAGAATCCAATATCAACAAAATTAACAAAAGTATCAATATGAGCCGACACAGTATTCTTCATTTCATAATTTTCATTATTGAAACCGAAGATAAAAGAACTTACCTTATACTCGTTGTCCAGGGAATCACATTCCTCCTTCTACCACACGACCAAATAAACTAAACTCCCAACAAAGATGCAAATGCATGATGGAAAACTTATTTTATTAACTCAAACTTGCATATACAAATCCTTTACAAAATTTGATCCATATAAAAATCAGTTACAAGACGAAACTCGCACAATTCAAGCTGTAAATATGAAACATTATATGATTAAAAATGAATATGTCTTAAGCCTTGACTCCTTAATTTCCTATCTGTCAAAATACTACAACAAAGATGCTTACATCATCCAAAAGTGAAGTTGGAAGAGTATCAAGAAATGTTGATTCTCTTTCAATTTTCGAACTCCACACAAACTAATGACGCAGAGAGAATATCTGAAGGAAGGAATTGAAAAATAAGACAAAAACGCAATTACTTAATCTAAATATCTAATAATTTAAACTAAAATCAATAGTATCTGCATGCATGGCAAACAATAAATAAATCTTTGAAGGTATTGCATTACTAAATATCCTGTTTGTGGCATCTTATTTACTGTCAGAAGTGCGATCTTAGAAAAGGTAGTTAACAAAAAGCTTGAATTAGAATCTTAAAAAGCACAGGCATTGTACCAATTGCGACAAACCAGTGTTCAAACTCAAAATATAACAAAGAAAATAGTAATAGAATGAATGGATTTCCTTGCAAGGGAGCGAAGGGACTATAAATCAGCTGTGCAAATGACTAAAATCAGTTAATAGGATTGATCAAATGGTTTCCTTACATCATCAAGAAGCTGGCATCTGCGTCACGTCAAACCTTAAACGCTGCCTGATATCCAGGGAAATAAACCCTTAAAGCTGGTAGATCAGAACAAGAAGGACTCATTGGCATTTCCAATATCTAGTTGTATCCGGAAACAAAAGGATGTTAGACAACAATCTGATTTAAAATAGCTGACAAAACTCCAGCAGACAAATTTCAGATGCATGTTTCAATAACCATTTCTCCCAAAACCAGTTGCTTTTAGGCAAATGACCAGGAATAAAATTATTATTGATGGAAAAGGCAGCAAGTATGATACTCCTACAAGTTCCATAAACTTTATTGAGAATTAGTAGTCTGACCTGCTGAAAGATAGCTTTTTCCATCTGACAAGCAACCATTCTACGCCAAACGTGTATGTATAGCCTCAAGCCGAGTTTTGAGTTGCATTCAGAGGTATTGAGCTTCTCATAGATTCAGATATGTATAGATATTCTGCAATTCTGCTCTTGAATCTATTCTTTTACCTTAGACATGGAGCATATGCTGGTAAGGTGATTGATCACAATGCACTTAATCAGGAGAGTTTTAAAGTTCAACTTTCTAAAGTTTTACATATTTTTGGCTCCATCTTTGAATTGTATGCTCGTTCTATCAACCGTCTTTCCTTACTTCTTCTACTATTAGCTACTTCTTCAATCGTGCATGTCTGAGGTTTCATTCGTATATGATCCACTAAACAGTGATGATTATAACTTCTAACAAGATGTGCCTAAAGGCATAAATTGACAAAATCGCAGAAAAGAACCTTAGCATAGAAAAATGAGATCAATTTGTTTCTTTCATTATTGCAATTTGCAAGAAACCAGTTGCAAAGTTTATGAACTTGCAACTAAAAGCATATGGCTTCAAACAGTGAAACTAAATAAATGTAACTCACAATAATTTAGTACAGACAACAGCTACACAGAAGGACGCTTTCATAGAAAAAACCACAGCTCTGAAATCCGAGTTAGCCAGTTATCATGGTTCCAGCACCCTGATCGGTCATTATTTCCAGAAGTAAAGAGTGCGGTACTCGGCCGTCAATGATACTGGCAGTTCTCACTCCTTGTGCTAGCGATCGAACACAGCAACTCACCTTGGGGATCATTCCTCCAGCAACCTTGCCTTCTTCTATCATTTTTTTCACCCCCGATATGTCAATCTCCTTCACCAAGCTCTGAGGGTCATCCCGATCCTCCAATATACCGGCAACATCGGTCAGCAATATCAATTTCTCTGCACCTAGCGCCGCAGCTAATTCTCCAGCCGCCGTGTCGGCATTGATGTTATAGGCCTGGCCTATATTATCGGCGGCCACAGACGTAACCACGGGAATGTGGTTGTTATCAATGAGTGGCCGGAGGACCGAGGGATCCACCTGGGCGACCTCACCAACAAAACCCAATTCGGCGGCTTTGGGGCTTGGGCGAGCTATCATGAGCTGACCATCGATGCCGGAAAGCCCAACGGCGGTGGCCCCCGCCTTATTGATGAGCGACACTAGGGTCTTGTTCACCTTGCCGACTAAAACCATGGACACAATCTCCATCGTCTCAGCATCCGTAACTCGGAGGCCATCACGGAAAACCGCCTGAATGTTGAGGCGGTTGAGCCAATGGTTTATCTCCGGTCCACCACCATGGACCAGTACGGGGCGAAGACCGACACAGGAGAGAAGAACGAGGTCGTTGATGACGGATTCTCGGAGTTCCGGCGACTTCATGGCGGCTCCTCCATACTTGACGACAATAGTTTTGCCTCGAAACTTTTGGATGAAGGGGAGAGATTCGGAAAGAACATCGACGCGAAGCTGATCGGAGGTGAGTGAATCGGGAAATGTGGGGATTTGGAAGGATTCGGCAACGGCAGAAATGGAGAATTTGGGACGTGAAGAGAATGAGAGATTGGGATTGTTTGGACGACAAGCTTTTCTGTTAGGGTTTTTGGAGATCAGAGGAAACGAAGATGGAAAATTTGTAAGGGTTTTAGCTGCTAACATCATAGAGAAGGGAATGAGGGTAGGAATTAGGAAACAGAGTGCAGCGAAGATACAGACCCTAACACAGTCTCCGTTCGAAATGTCCAAGGTTTTTTATGTAGCCAAGTTCAAGGTTTGCCTCCGCCTATACACTCTGTTTATAGGGAAAAACTGAACTATATTTTATAGGGAAAGTTTCACTTAAAGCCCCTTAAACTAAGAAAATCGTAAATAAGCTTAGTAAATTTAACAAATTCTTAATTAGGTCGTGAACCCAATTTGTGATTTGTGAATGTGGGGTATTTTACTACATTGACTCTTCTTCTTCTTTTTTTTTTTTTTTTAAAAAGCCCCTTCTTTTATTATTTTTTTTAAAAAAAATCTCATATAAAAATGATTGAGTTACTCAAATCCTAATTTGCGTTATTGAACTCAACAAATTATATACTTTTCCATGTTCTTATTATAAAGTATCAACGAACAATTCTCACAAATTACTAAAAACAATTAAAGACTTAAAGTCATTAAATTTGTACAAAAATTTAAGCAATCTTCAATATTATCTCTGCTAATTATACTAAACTCTAATATCATGCTCCCTCTGATCCCTTTGGGCAAAAAAAAAATACTCCATCTGATCCTTAGTATAATACACCAATTATCAATTCTCTCAAATCAATAAAATTAATTAAAAGCATTAAAGTTATCCTAAAATTCAAGTGATTTCCAATATTACATTTACTAACTATCATAAACTCAAGTATCATATAAATTAGTATTCTCTCCCACCGCCTAATTAAATATAGGCATTGGGCAAACATGCAAAAACAAGTTGAATACACATTGGAAACTTGTGTACCTTATTAAAAAAGACAAAAAATTCTAGTTAGTTGATGTTTTATAATAAAGACCATAGGGAGTATTAGTTATTACTCTCACCCGCTACCCTTATTAATTATGAGCATATATGAAAAAAATCTTTAATACTCTTTAGAATCAAACAAATACCTTATAAAAAGGACTAGATAAACTTGTTAGTTGATGTTTTATAATAAAGACTAAAGATAATATTAAATTATCCATCATAATTAAGAATTTAAAATTTTGATCGAATTACCTCTATTACCTCCACGATTTGCGCCCTTCACAGGAGCCCTAATGATAGGAAACTTGGGAAATTTGCCAAAATAATGCAAAAAAAATTGTCAAAAGAGGGTACTATTCAAACATATTGTCAAAATAGAGCAATTTGTGGCGTCATGTCAGATGGCGCCACGTGAGTACGTGGCACGCCACAAGTGGCGTCACATGTTGTGACACCACTTGTGGCATGACCACATGTCACGCCACCTGTGTGACGCCAGCACCAAAAAAAAAAAAACTCCTCGATTTTTTTAAAAATTTTATATTATTATATTATTTTATAATATATAATATTATTTAATATATATTAATATATTATTTTATATAATATATATTATATTATATATAGTCACATTTTAAAATGATGTGATATATATCACATTCCAAGCCAGGTCAACCAAGTATTCATGATTTCGAAAAATTTATAAAATATTCTTTTTAAAATGATGTTCTATTTTCGAAAAAACTTTCTGGACGGGGCGCTGCCCCTTGACCCCGCCCGCTAACCGACTAGCGGGACCGTCGTGCTTAGCTGTTTGCAGCGCAATTTAGTTGTCCCGCTTTGAACAGCTACGAATAGCTAGCCGGTTCGTTGTGCGATTTAGCTGTTCAGAGCGGGACAGCTAAATTGTGCTACAAACAGCTAGGCATGACAGTCCCACTAGCCGGTTAGCGGGCAGGGTCAAGGAGCAGCACCTCGTCTAGAAAATTTTTTCGAAAATAGAACATCATTTAAAAGAATATTTCATAAAATTTTCGAAATCGTGAACACTTGGTTGACCTGGCTTGGAATATAATATATATCACATCATTTTAAAATGTGATTATATAATATAATATATATTATATAAAATAATATTATATATTATAAAATAATATATAATATTATATTATATATTATATAATAATATAAAAATTAAAAAAATCGAGGAGTTTTTTTTTAATGTGGCGCCAGTAGTGTTGGCGCCACACAAATGGCGTGCCACGTGGCAACGCCACATACTCAATGGTGTCATCCGACGTGACGCCACAAATTACCCTAGTTTGACAATATATTTGAACAGTACCCTCTTTTGACAATTTTTTTTTGTTTTTTGCATTATTTGGCAAATTTCCCTAGGAAACTTTTCGAGACATTTGCAAAATCAGAAATTGGGTAAAGGAGGCAATGGTAAATTTTCCCTATTTTTTATTTAATTAATTAATGTTATTATGGTGATGGATTGGAATTAATTTATGTTAAAATTGACAGTGTTAATGATTTTTCTTATAAAAAATAGAAAACTCAGTCAGAGTTTTCGTGTTTTAAAATTTTCTTAATTAAAGTTGCTTAATATGTTTTTATACCCCATAAAAAAAAAAAAGAATTCTCTGTGATTTAATACCAAAACGTATTGTGTCTTGAAGTCAATGAGAGTTGGCACAGATGGTAAGAGATCAAAAACTGGGCCATTGGGTCGTGGGTTCGATCCCCTCTGCCGTCGTTGGGACTCCTTTGGTAGGCAATCATCCCCTCTATCGTCGTTGGGACTCATTTGATAGGCAATCTCGTAAGTCCCCTCTAAATGCTCATAGAGCCTGGGGCTGTGCCCTGACCTTAGTAGGGGACCGGTGTCGAACCCTTCCAAAACTTTCTTATATCAAAAAAAAAAAAGTATTGCGTCTTGAATTCAGGTCATGATCTTATGTTATATTGACAGTACAAAAGATGTTCCTTAATAATACTATTTATATTGATGTCATTAGATTGAACCAAAATTAGAAACCTAATTCTTATCCAACTGACTTTTTTTAAAAAAACAAATAAGAGGGTATTACCCTTTAACAAAATACACCGGAATTAAACCCACAAGTTAGACCTATTTTTGAAGCTTTCATGGAGTTCTTTGTTCTTGTTGTTGTTGTTTTTTTTTTTTTTTTTTTTGTGGATGAAATAGAGAGATAATAATCAACAATTACTATTAATACCTGAGTTCACTAGGTAAGCTCAAGAATAAACTTGGCAGCAAACATAGAAACCACAGTCCATTATTTTCTGTGCTCCCTTGGTAAGTTAAAGAATATACAGCACAGAAAACCTGGAGATTAACTATCATAGTCCAATGATAGAATCTTCCAAGAGTATCGAATCAATGTGATCTCTAGTATATGACCACAAGATGACAATAACACAAGACGGTTTTGCTTCGCTTTTGTGAAACGGTTTAGTATTTTGCATGTCACAAATGAAACAGCTTGACATGCTTGCAAAATTTAGAGAACGGAACCTAATTAGAGGAATGGACAGATGCCAGTGAATTCTGTATTGTAGCGCCCTATCCAACAGCAAAAGGATAGACAAATAAAAAAAACAAAGTTTTGGAGATTTCAACGAAATTAAGAAGCATGCCAGGAGACAAAGGAACAGTCCGGAAGCAAGTTAATCATCAGTAATCTAAGAAACTTAAGGAAGTGATATGATCTAGTTTAATATTTTCATTTTTGTGGATGAGTTTTAGTTTTAAACTTAGAACAGATTCTGTCAGCCAACAAACCTTACATTCCCAGAAAAGTTGGAAAGGATATCAAAGTGAGAAGACAAGACACATACAATGGCAAGAATTACTAAAGTCTGAACCTCGTATATTCATTATTTCTTTCCCAAATATGATACCATACGTACTGTCTTGTGTACAATATAAAATGGCAGACATTGCAAATCAGAAAACAATGTCAGAGGGCAAGGAATAGCTGAGAAATCTTCCAACTAAACCATGTAAAGAAAAGAAAGCAGTTTTTAAAGTCATGTTGCCTTTGAAGCAACAATTGTAGCCGTAAATTCTCGACATTAGTTTTGGAGTAATCCAGCACCAGATGCAACTTTTATACAGAAGTCCCATAAACAACCAAACATAATGCTATTGCTTTGTGTTTTGGTGGCACCACAGTTCTTTTCAGAGACAAGGAAGCACTTCAGTTTCCACATATTCAAGATGGAATGTCTTCCATTAGCTCATCAGGCAGCTATACAGGAAAGATCCCGTTTGATACATATAGTTGAAAAGGAAAAACAGCAATTTTGATGATGGAAAATGACTACGTTTCCCTACATTATGACTCTGTACCTCAAAACTCATCCAGACATTATCTCAAGAGGAAGAGTGAGCGCAAGACTTTCTTGATTATATTCTATTCAATTGGTTTTACAAAAGTATAGGAGGCAGGGGGAAGAACCTGAGTTTCAGGTATTTCACCTTAATACATGCATTACAACTAACTAATGAAGCCAATTGGTCTAACAGTACATTTGAAGTTAGTGCTGATATTAGAATCACACAAACTGTATAATTAGGGCGCAATATTTAAAAAGTAGAGTGCATTTATAAGACAAAATATACCATAAATAGTTTTAATTTGTATAGATTACCTCCAAAAAAGTTACTGGAAAAGGCTTTTCTGACTAAGCATAGAAATTGTTCAAGATAACACATGAAACTGGCTTTGCAAGTTGATAATTACTAGGAAACAGTAATTGCAAATTTCAATAATAATCGCTAAGCATAAAGAGAAGGAAAATCTAAACAACTATCAATGCTTGAAATAACAGTGAGGCCACTTTATATTAATAGCCACAGCAAAGCTGTTACAGGAGACTAATAATCCAGCAGAGCAAATCTCAACTTCCTCTCTGGTTGCTTAAATTCTATCAAAACAAAGAATAATTATTAAGAAGGCACTCTCTTCATCAGCTGTATCCACTGATACTAGGATGTAGGAAACTGAAACTTGATCACCTATTGCAACAAAAGACCACCACCTCTCACTGAACAACAGCAATCTCCAATGCTACGCTAGCTATTAATGTTAGATGGCCATGTACGTCAATAAATTAAACTACCTCCACTTTCTCTGACTCTGAACTTGACTACTTTTTTTTAATGGTTATCCCAAGTTCACCTGCAATAATGACTGTAGTGGCCATGTCCAGAAACATTCCATGCTCCACAACGCCAGCAAGCTGAAGAATTGCATCACTAGCAACCTTCAAATCCCCAATACTCTTCTTTAAGTACAAGTCCACAATGTAATTTCCGTTATCAGTTACAAATGGTTCATCTTTCTCTCCAAAAGTCCTCAACTTAGCAACACAACCTGACTCCTCAAACAAATTTTGAAGCCTAGCAGCAGTGAATTTCCAACAAAAGGGTATAATCTCAACAGGCATAGCCAGTCCACTGCCTCCCAAATAATTCACCAACTTGGACTCATCCACAATCACAATGAACTTCTTACAAGCACCCTCCACCATTTTCTCTCTCAGAAGTGACCCACCTCGCCCTTTTACCAAGTTCAAAAACGGATCAACTTCATCGGCTCCGTCAATCGCTAGATCCAAGGTTGGGTGTGAATCGAGATCTGACAATGGAATCCCCAATGAAACCGCCTGCTCGTGGGTTTTCTTCGACGTGGGTATTCCTATAATATTCTTGAGCTTGCCTTGCCGCAAAAGGTCGCCGATTCTGTCCACCGCGTGCTTGGCCGTCGAGCCGGTTCCCAAACCCAGAACCATGCCGGATTCAACGTACTCCACGGCTTTGTAGGCGGCGATTTTCTTCAAATCGTCCTGCGTCAGGATCACGGGAGGAGATAGAGACGACGATGGTGATGAAGGCACCAAAAGACCCGCCTCCATGGCTGCTTTCTCCGACGAAATGAAATGGGGATAAGGAATAGCCATCTTTTAGGCCCTCCCAAAGAATCAGAGGACAACAACTTTCAAAATCAAGAAACCAGATTAACCCAATAAAACTTTTGAGATAGAGTCAACCCAACGCCATAACGCGTAGGATGAAGAAGCAGACTTTCAAGAATTGAATAGTGGGTTTAGAAGAGAAGGGACGAATAAACAAAAACCCAAATACCAGAAAGTGGGAAAACTAGTATCAGAGGAAGAAAAAATCTAGGAGATATGGCGGAAGAAGGGGCAGAGATAATGGTTTCATAATGAATAATATAATCAAAAATGTGTGGTGGCGAGGAACAGAGAAAAGAATGATAGGGTGAAAGAGAGTATAAATGGAGGCGGATTTGCTTGGTTCAGGAGGAAAGAGCTTGAGGATGGCTTTATATAGGGAATTGAGAGGAGGGATTTCAGACTTGGCCACTTGGGATGGTGGAAGATAAAAGTAAAAAGTTGGTTCGGTTGGATTCGAATAGCATAACTTGGAAGATGATTGGCTCAGCTCGCTTTCGCGTGGTGAGACGTGAATAGGGTAGATTCGGCGAGGGAACAAGATGGAGCTAACAGAATTTTTAATGTTTATTAATGCTCCCTCAGTTTTAAATATGACGCAGAATTAACCTTAAAATTAAATAATTTATTTAACCATATTATATATATGGAATAGGATATTCTTACTACTATTTTTTATTACTATTAATATTATTATTACTTTTTCACTGTTACATCATAATCTTATCTATTTTTATCATTTCTCTTTCCTATTAAAATTATGATTTAACGGTGAAAAAATGATAGTAACAAAAAAATAGTAATAAGAATATCATATCACTATATATATTATGTATTATTAAATTATAAGCAATGGACTTAAAAAAAAATTACATTGTTTTTTAAAAAAGTACTTAAATTAAATGTTAAAGTTGTTTTATATTTGGATACCCCATTTAAAAAACATTTTTAAATTAAAAACCGTTTAGGTGATAAATTAGAAAAATATTTTTTATGAGTAAAATTTCTGAAATAAGCATATAAAAAAGTCCTAGGATATGAATTATCATTTTCTTGAAAATCGAGGGTAATTAATGTTATAATAAATCACTGAAGAATACCTATCCTTTGTTTTTTTATTCTCTCTCTTCTTTTTCACTTACTTTTTTTTTAAGCTACAAATTTTAACTTAAAAAAAGGGAGAGTATTGTTTTTTTTTTTTGTTATTGTTGCTTTTTTTCAAAGCTCTCATCCTAACACACTTTATTTTTGAAAAAAAAGGTGCTTTTTCTACTTTAAAAAAAAAACTCATACAAACGGATTTTATATATTAGTTTATAAGTTGGGTAATATGGTGTAGAGAAAAGGTGATAAATATAAATATATTAATTAGTTTTCTTAATATTTCTCAAAAAAATCAATTTTATATTATATTTAGGATCAGATAGAGTATTTGACATGAAGAACATTTCAGAATTTGTCTGTTAAAATAGGAAGGAGACAAATCAAAACTAAAAATCTTGAAATTATAACTAAAATCAAAACTCAGTTAAACAAAAATAGATATCAGTCTTTAAATTTAGAATTTTTTCTTAATGAAATTATAAGAACTAAGCCCAACAATTTAAAGTTATAAAGATTAAAGTTAAATTTGATCAAATTATAATCACTAACAGCGGCATTAACTCTTACTATTATTATTTTGTTTTGCAAAAACGACTTACATCGATATTTCAGTAATGCCCCATGCACTACTCCGCTCCGCAACACCTAATCCATTTGTGTTTGTTTGTCTTGGCCTCTCCCATCATTTTTCCAAGACGTTTTTTAAGAAATTGTCTTCATATTTCTAAAAGCATTAATTATTTTTTTCCTAAATGCCCTTAATTATAGAAAAGCATCCTCTCCTAATCTGTTTTCTCATTTTCCCTTATTAACTTACTTAGACCGTTGGGGAAGATGAGAAAAATATTAAAATAATATTGTTATTGATTAAACGGATATAATTTAAAGATTATCAGGAATAATGAGAAAATGATTATGAAAGGAACCCAACCAATTAATTAATTGTGTAGTGGAAGAAACTAGCAAGTCCCTTTTTCATTTGTTGTCTACCTAGGGTGAAAATAAGAAGGGGTTAGGGGTGACCCCCTAAAATTACAAAATAAAACCTTGATGCTTAGAAAATTATAATTTAGACCATAAAAATTTTAATATTTTCACTTTAGTCCTCATTAAAAGTTTTGTGGAGGGATTAAAATAAAAATTAAAATATTTATAGGGTTGAAATTTAATTATATAAAAATATGAGTTCTATTCTATAATTTTTGCCACTCAAACCACCATTCCTAGCTACGCCTCTCCTGTCTACAAAAACAAAAGCCTAATGGTTAGCTTGGTTATATATATATATAGTATTCCTCCTCATTTCAATATATGGTTTTCTTAAAGAGTTGATATTTGTCCTAAATATAAAACCTAAATTTTTATATTTTTCAATTTCTCCTTAGTGATACTCAACAATAATCAATAAGAAGAGGGAATAATTGAATTACAAAAGATGATTGTGATATCTTAGAAAAAATATATATAATATTAACTAATTTCTTTAATATAATTAAATAAGTTATATTTTAAAACTCTGAGGTGAGGGAGTAATACATAAATCACTTGATGGGTGATTAATAAACTTTTTCAAGTACTACCAATATGCGGAATCAGGGAGGGGTTAGGGGTGGCCTCCGCCCCTCCTAAAATTATAGAAAAGAACCCAACTTTTTTAGTAAATTATCTTTCAGTCTATAAAAAGTTTATAATTTTTACTTTAGTCCCCCTATGTCAAGTTATGTGTAGGGACTAAAATGAAAATATTGAAATATTTATAGGTCTAAAATATAGTTTCATGAATATATGGGTCCTATTCTATAATCTTCGCCCCTTAAAATAAAGTTTCATGAATGTTTGAACTCTATTCTATAACTTTTGCTCCCCGTAGCTACAATTCCTGGCTCCGCCCCTATTACAATGTGAGATAATAACCTGAAATCTAATGCGGTATTTTTTTCTTATAATATTTCTCTTTATCCCTAAATACGAGCAAAGTTGGAACAACATTTCACTTTCAGAAAAAGCTGATAAGTCAATCATTTCTCCTTAATTCTAATGCGGAGCCAAATTTAAGTTATAATAGACATTGAAATATGCTCTATGACCTGTTAAATGAGTCAAAGGCTTTTCAAGCATGCATGCATGATATTATAGTTTAGTTTGAGTGTTCCTCTTAATCATGATTAACCTTTAATTATTAAATATGTTTTCTTTCATATGGCAATATGTTACATGTTTGGGGGGTTAGAATCAAGGGTTAAGGTGTAAAAATACACATATATTTTTCCTCCAGGTATGTTTTTTTTTTGTGCAAAAATACACACGCCGTTAGGTTTTAGGAACAAAAATACTATTTCCGTTTGTTGACCGTTAACCATGGTGAAATTACTCTTTTGCCCTTAACCCTTTTCTTTTTTAATTATTTTAAACTAAGGGCAAAAAGGTAATTTCATCATGGTTAACGGTCAACTAACGGAAGTGGTATTTTTGCTCCTAAAACCTAACAGCGTGTGTATTTTTGCACAAAAAAAAACATATGGTACTGGGCGCTCCTGGAGGAAAAACATATGTGCATTTTTTGCACCTTAACCCTAGAATCAAAAGATTTTGCACAGTTGGAACAACAGTGATTGCTTGCTGCACAAGAGTGTCGGCGTATTGAAATTCAATGGATTCAAAAGCATTCATTGACTCCCCTGGTTTACTCATGTTTTTAAAGTTATCTTGTGGTTTTAATTCTTTAAAAAACTATAGTACTTTATTTTTATTTTTATTTTTTTCAAATACAAATTATTCAGATTCCATAAGTGTTAAAACTTCAATTTTTTTAATTTGAAATATACAGAACATAAGATATAAAAATTTCATGCGATTTAGCATTATATTATCAGGCAGAAAGGGTGGGCCATCTTTGTCGGGGCACATGGTAGGGCCCAACAAAACGTAGGCCCAATTTCCCTGGGAATTGGGATTTGGAAGTTGGGACTTTGTCTCATGCCTCCACCGACAAAAAATGTAATTCTGTTTGGTTAGATTAAATCCTTATAGTTTGGATGAGTTTATAATTCAGTCATTAGTCATTGGGCCTGTTGGGGTTCTATTGCAAGAGAGCGTTGCAGGAAATTTTTTTTTGTTTTTTTTTTTTGCTATAAGAAAGTTTTGGAAGGATTCGACACCAGTTCCCTACCAAGGCCAGGGCACAGCCCCAGGCTCTATGAGCACTTACTGAGGACTTACCAAATCGCCTACCAAATGAGTCCCAACGACGGCAGAGAGGATCGAACCCACGACCCAAGGGCTTAGTCTTGGACCCCTTACCATCTGTGCCAACTCTCATTGGCGTTGCAGGCAAAAATATGGTTGCGCGTTAGAAAAAAATTTCAGGGAAAAAAAAACTTGTGTTTGAGTTAGCTTATTTTTTATTGGGCTTTAAGTCAAAACATTACACTGCTTTTTCCATTTTTCAGAAGCTGAGAGATTGAGTTTTTTTTTTTTTTTTTTGCATTCCATTATGTAGCTTTTGGAAACTCCCAGCCTTTTTACGTGAAGGTTTTTTGACGTGGGCCCACCACCAATAATCATATATTTTCTGAGGGTGGGCCCGACATCATTTTTTTTAATTCTTTTATTTTATTTTCCATTTTTTTCTTTTTAACTATTTTTATATTTATTCTTTTTTTTCTTCCAAAAATATAATTTAGGATTATACTTCCAAAGTTTAAATCATTCCTTGTAAATTCTTTATACTGAATTAATAATGAATATATAAATTTAATTATATTTTTAAATAATAAATACATTTATTTTTCCTTTTTTTCAATTTTAAATATAAATATAAATTTTTATCCTTATTTATTGCAATACATGCAACTAATATTAATATATGTAGTATCTAATAAGACTCATGCCTTTTTTAATCATTTTCCGTCTCAACAAACTTTTTAAATAATAATTTAGTTTAAAAAAATCACTTGTACAAAAGTCAAAAGGGTAATTTAAATATAAATTATATTTACAACTTAGTCTTTTTTCTATCGAGCTTTTACAAAAGTTAAATAAATTTTAAGCCACCACTCTCACCACTAATCCAAAGAGACGCATTACAATGTGACTTTACGTGATTTATTCACTGAAGTCTGTCCATGTAGTAATATTGTCCCAGTGTCAATGAGTAAAAATGAGCAACGCTGATGTGTCACAAGGCTGACCTTATCAAGAAAAAAAGGAAAAAAAATTGCTCCTTTTCTTTTTTCACCCTGACTCTTTTTTGCAGGCGTGAAGCAATTTTTGTGCCGATAAGGATAGCCTTTATGACACATCAGCGCTGCCCATTTTGACTCACCGACACCAGAGACAAGATTATTAAAAAAATAAAGATTAAGGTGTAAAAATACACATGAGTTTTTTTTTTAGGAATGCCCAGCGCCACGTGTTTGTTCTTTTTAGAGCAAAAATACACACTTGCTTACCATTTTGGAGCAAAAGTCACATCACACCGCTAAGTTACTGTTCGCTTTATCTCTTTCTCTCTCATCATAGTGAACAGTAACTTAACGGTGGAATATGAATTTTGTTAAAAAATGGTAACCACGAGTGTATTTTTGTTTAAAAAAAGAACGTGATGTTAAGCGCTCCTAGGGAAAAAGCTCATGTGTATTTTTACACATTAACCCAAAAGACAAATTTCAGCGACTTATTCACCTCAAGTTAAACTGAATAAGTTACAAACTCGCTCAAACTATAAGGATTAGCTAACTATTTTTTTCCGATTATAAATTAGCTAAGTATTAACATTCTGTTAGTTGAGGTAATAAACAGAACATGGGCATTACCATATGAACAATTTACTTAGTAATAAATGCAGCGAATTAATATAAGTATTAATAGGGTAATATAGAAAATAAGAAAATTTGGAGAATTGTCTCTTATACATAGTTCATAGAAACAAGTCATGTACAAAGATTTATTATCTATTATAAAAAGGAACGAAGGGCATTGAAGCTAATTGGATTTTTTGAAGAAAAAAGAAACATGATAAGGATGGAATAGCACGGGATTCAATGGATCAACTAGCCACCGTTTTCTCCATTTTGTTAGGCATAAAACATTTATATTTCTATCGAGGTAATTATATTATTAAATATGAGCATCTTTTTTAATAACAACTCAAATTTTGGTTTGTTATATTATAAAGGATGTACTTCTTCAACTAGACTCAACTTTGAGTCTCCCACGAATAAGAATATAAGAAGTACTTGCGTTATTGATAAATCATTACAAAAGGGACTACTTTTCCTCTTTATTTGTATTTGGCAATTTCTAGAGGAAGAGCACCAAAATATGTCACATATACAGTTTGGCGCAAAAGAAAAAAGAAAAATCACAATAATATTAGGAAAATATTCAAGTTTCTTATAACTTTTTGTCAAGTTTTTTATTCACATTTGACATGTACTTATTTTTAAATTATTACTCCCTTTAGTCATTATTATAAGGCACCAATTACCCACAATTTTTGGTCCTTTTTATAAGGCACCAACTACATTTAACTAACTTATTTATTACTATTTCCTATTATGCCCTTAGTTTAACAAACTTCTTTAAATCTATCTCATTAAAGTAGAGATAAAGTTAGAAACTTTTATTAATTTTAGGCTCATTTAATGACTTAACTTCCATTTTCTTGGTTTGTGAGAAAATATGGTTGGTGCCTTATAATAAGGATCAGAGGGAGTATCATTTAACTATAAGCCAATATAAAAAAATAAGACATGGTCATAAATACTTGAAGAACTTGATGTAAGTATAGTCCATACTAGTGCTTTCACCTTCACTAGATCTAGGGTATCATCATGATAACAAGTAACAACATACTTCTAGTTTCTACCATGTTCCTACCTCTTGTCCTATTTATAAGCAACATTTCTTTTCATGGGTTTAGTTCTATATATAAGCAACACATTTGCTTTGTATAAATATTTAATGTTCTTTTTTTTACCCCCAATTAATTGCATATCTCTCATATATTTTTCCCACTCATTCTCTCGTATCTTTTTTTCCACCTATTCTCTTTCACTCATCATCTTCATAAATAAGGATATATCTGAACAAAATTATATCACTTACATGTTTCTTACTTTTAACTAATTTTAACTACTAGTTCATTTTGCATAATTAGAATAGTTGTTTCCTATAAAAAAGGAGTGCATCAATTAAAGTGCTTGTCAATTAGACCTATGGATATATATAATTCAGTAGCACTCTCTAATTCAGACCTCCCAAGTAAATAAATTTCTTCTCTTCATTTTTTCCAAAGTTCATACTCTCTCTAGTCTTTATTATAAAGCACCAACTATCATTATTTTTTGGTATTTATTATAAGATACCATCTACCTTTAACTAACTAATTTATTAGTATTTTTACATTATACGTCCATTTTTAACTAACTCTTTAAATTCATATCATTAAAGTAGGGGTAAAGTTGAAAACATTTATCAATTTTAGACCTATTTAATGACTCAACTTCCATTTCTTGATCCACGAGAAATGATAGTTGGTATCTTATAGTAAGTACCGACAAACTTAATTAATCAGTCCTCCTCATTCGTATAAGGAAACACCATCGCAAAATGGTGATCCATATCCAAAGTAGGGCAAACAAACAGCCAGAGAGAAAGAGACTAGACAAAAACACATAATAAAGAATCCCGTACGACAAATAAAAAAAAAGAACAAAAACAAAACTGTTATGAATATACTGATTATGTGGATGTCCATTGACTCCCGGTCTCCAAATATTACAAGATGACATGGGACCCACGCATAGTACCATGCATAGTAGTTTACTATTTGGTGGGACCTACACACAAAATAATACAACTCACGGGAGTGCATTCCCGTGAGTGTACAGTTATGTAATTAGGGGAATATTACATCAAATGACCCAAAGTGGAAATTACACTAAAGACCCATTTTCCTTCTATAAATAGAGGCCTTCTGTAAACATTCAGATTACACTGAAATGAGAACTTCTCTCTACTCTCTCTCTCTCTCTAAAATCTCTTGTTCTTGTATTTACTTTTCATTAGTTTTATATTACGTTATCAGCACGAAGACTCTACCAAGGTAAGATTTTATTACCATCTCCTTTACTATTTGTTTATTTTTTCTATCTGGGATAATCTTAACCATGATATGGAATTAAAGTTCTACTTTTACCAATTATTTTGAACATCAGGTTTCATGGTTAAGATTTGAGATTATTTACTATTTACTATTCACAGTAAATAGTAATTTTTACTATTCATGTTAATTTTACCTTTTTCAGTAATTTTATATTTCTATTTATTTTGACTCCTTTATGGAAGTCTAGATTTAATATTTCAGTAATTTATTTTTCACTATTCATTGTGAATAGTAACTTTACTATTCACGGTAAATTTATATTTTACTATTTACAGTAATTTATTTATGTTTATATATTCTTCCCACTCCCTATTTATTAATTCATGGTGGCAACATTAAGCTCCATTTGTAATTTAATTTTACTGTTTTATTTATTTAATTCATGGTGGCGATACTAAGCTCCATTTGTTTAATTTAAATTCTTTACTTACTGCTTTATTTATTTCATGGTGGCGATATTAAGCTCCATACTGATTTTATTAATATTTACATTATGCCACTAACATTTAAATTTATGTTACTAATATTTATTTATGCATTTATTTACCTTTTATGGTGGCAACACTAATATTAGTGGGCTCCATTTATTTATGCATTTATTTACCTTTTATGGTGGTGGCACTAATAGGGCTCCATTTGTTTATCTTAATTCTTTACTGTTGTCTATATATTATATAATATATGCATCATCTTTCTTACCTTCGGATGAGATAGGTCTCGCTGTGAGTTTACTCCCATTCCTATCTCATCTTATTTTTATTTTCTTAGCATGTTTATTTACCGTTCTTTAAATTATGTTTTAATTTATAATAAGATTTTATAATATGATTCTAATTATTTTTATTATTTTTAGTTTGAATCATGTCTTCCAACCTTTCAAATCTTGAATTTAATGCTCTTGACATCACCGGGAAGAATTATCTATCATGGGTTTTAGATGCTGAAATCCATCTTCAAGCAAAGGACTTTGGAAAGGCTATATTGCCAGGAAATGATGCGTCCCCTCAAGTAAAGGCTAAAGCTATGATTTTTCTCCGACACCACATTCATGAAAGTTTGAAAACTGAATATTTAACGGTGAAAGATCCATTTGAATTGTGGACTAGTTTGAAAGATAGGTATGATCATCAGAAAACGGTGATTTTGCCTAGAGCTCGTTATGAATGGATTCATCTCAGGTTACAAGATTTTAAAACTGTAAGTGAGTATAACTCAGCTGTTTTCAAAATAAGTTCTCAGTTAAAATTATGTGGTGAAAAAATAACTGATGAGGACTTATTAGAGAAAACTTTTTCTACCTTTCATGCTTCGAATTTGCTTTTACAACAGCAATATCGTGAGAAAGGTTTTAAAAAATATTCTGAGTTAATCTCATGTTTACTAGTAGCCGAGCAAAATAACGAGTTATTATTGAAAAATCATGAAAATCGTCCCACTGGATCTTCTCCATTTCCTGAAGCGAATGTGAGTGTACGGAATGATCATGGTCGTGGCCATGGTCGCGGTCGTGGTCGTGGCCGTGGTCGTGGACGAGGACGTGGAAATCGTGGAGGTAGAAATAATCATGGTCCTTATCATGGTGGAAGAGGTTATTATAGTCCTTATACCCACCAGAAAAAGATGAACAATGAAGGACAAAAGAATGATAAAGAAGGTCCTTCAAAAGTTGTTGAACATAAATGTTATCGGTGTGGTATGAAGGGACACTGGGTACGTAATTGTCGTACACCAGAACATTTAGCTAAACTTTACCAAGCCTCTATAAAAAAGAGTGTTAATAATGTGGAATGTGATGATAAGGCTCATAAAGATAATGATGTCAATGAGCCAAATGATGATGTTATGTCTCACTTGGAGGTGGAAGATTTTTATGATTAAATAAGTTTTGCAAAAATTGTAATAATTATTTTGTTTCGTTCTGACTTGTTGCCAATTATGTATAATAAATATGTTTTTAATGCATCTTCTATATTGAATATGTTTTGATGCATTTCTTTTCTTTTAATGAAGCTCATAGACATTTCAAATATTGCACACAAGAATGAAGATATATGTCTCATTGATAGTGCAACGACACATACAATTCTTAAAGATAAGAAATATTTTTCACATCTAACAAATTGTAGTACAAGCATCAATACCATAGTGGGTAATACAAGATTGATTGAAGGCTCTGGAAGAGCAATAATAATATTATCCAATGGTACGAAATTTGTTATTAATGATGCTTTGTATTCCTCTAAGTCTCATAGAAATTTGTTGAGTTTTAAAGATATCCGTCGAAATGGATATCATATTGAGACTATAAATGAGGACAATAAAGAATATCTACAAATTGTTACTGTTAGATATGGTGAAAAATATGTTCTGGAGAAATTACCTATGTTATCTTCTGGTTTGTACTATTCAAGTATTAGTACAATTGAAATAAATGTTATGGAAAACCAGAAGCATGTTGATAAAGACATATTTATTGTTTGGCATGACCGGTTAGGCCATCCCGGGTCAATTATGATGCGACGTATAATAGAGAATTCATGTGGACATAACTTGAAACAGAAACAAATACCAAAATCCCATGATTTCTCATGTGATGCATGTTCCAAGGGAAAATTAATTATTCGGCCATCACCAACCAAAGTAGAAAGTGAGTCTCTCACATTTCTAGAACGGATACAGGGAGATATTTGTGGGCCAATACACCCACCATGCGGACCATTTAGGTATTATATGGTTTTAATTGATGCATCAACTAAATGGTCGCATGTGTGTTTATTATCTTCTCGAAACCTGGCGTTTGCGAGATTACTTGCTCAATTGACAAGATTAAGAGCACATTACCCGGATTATCCTATCAAGAAAATACGTCTTGATAATGCTGGTGAATTTACTTCACAGACTTTTAATGAATATTGTATGTCCCTTGGAATTGATGTTGAACATCCTGTAGCACATGTTCATACGCAAAATGGACTTGCAGAATCATTGGTAAAACGATTGCAACTTATTGCAAGACCTTTACTTTTGAAATCTAATTTACCAATTTCTGCTTGGGGCCATGCCATTTTGCATGCAGCAATGTTAATTCGCATCAGGCCAACTAGTTATTTAAAATTTTCCCCCTTACAAATGGTTTTTGGTGAAGAACCTAATATTTCTCATATACGGACCTTTGGATGTGCAGTATATGTGCCTATAGCACCTCCACAACGTACTAAAATGGGTCCTCAAAGAAGAATGGGAATTTATGTTGGGTATAAATCTCCTTCAATTATAAAATATTTAGAACCATCTACAGGAGATTTATTTACTGCACGATTTGAAGATTGTCATTTTAATGAATCAGTTTACCCAACATTAGGGGGAGAAAATAAGCAGTTGAATAAAGAGATTAGCTGGAATGAATTATCATTGGCTCATTTTGATCCTCGTACAAAACAATGTGAACTAGAAGTTCAAAAGATAATTCATTTACAGAATTCAGCTAATCGAATGCCAGAAGCATTCACTGACCCAAAGAAAGTGACAAAGTCACATATTCCAGCTGCTAATGCTCCTATTCGAATTGATGTCCCTGTAGGACAACCGATTACAAATGAATCAAAAGCACGCCTTAAGCGTGGTAGGCCTATCGGTTCCAAAGATAAAAATCCTCGAAAAAGAAAAGAAGCTAAAATTATAGATGGCCAAGTCGAGGATAATCAAGAAAAAAGCGTAGCTCTGGATGAGCCACTTCATAAAGAGAAATTATCTCCAGAGGAGAATATTGAGGCCCCAGAAGAGATCCAGGTATCTGAAATGTATGAAAATAATGAGATCTCAATAAATTATGTCACAAATAATATCAAATGGAACCGTAATGAAGTCAACATTGATGACATTTTTGCTAATCATATGGCATATGATGTGATGAATGAAGAAGAGGATCATGAGCCAAAATCCATGAGAGAGTGCCAACAACGAAAAGATTGGCTCCTATGGAAAGATGCCATTAATGCAGAATTAAAATCATTGGCAAAACGAAAAGTATTTGGACCTATAGTCCATACACCTAAAGATGTAAAGCCAGTTGGATATAAATGGGTTTTTGTACGGAAAAGAAATGAAAAGGGTGAAATTACAAGGTATAAAGCACGCCTTGTAGCCCAAGGCTTTACACAAAGACCTGGCATAGATTTTGAAGAAACATATTCACCAGTAGTGGATGCAACTACTTTTCGTTATTTAATTAGCCTAGCAGCAAATGAAAGGCTTGATTTGCATCTAATGGATGTTGTGACTGCCTATTTATATGGTTCACTTGATAGTGATATCTATATGAAAGTTCCTGAAGGACTCAAGATGCCTGAAGCATTTAATTCAAATTCACGAGAACAATACTCGATCAAATTAAATAAGTCCCTATATGGCTTGAAACAATCAGGGCGCATGTGGTATAATTGCCTTAAAGAATATTTGTTGAAAGAAGGGTATAAAAATGACCCGATATGCCCATGCAGTTTTATAAAAAGATCGAGAAATGAATTTGCTATAATTGTTGTTTATGTTGATGATATCAACATTATTGGAACTCCTGAAGAGATTACAAAAGCCATTCATTGTTTGAAGAAAGAATTTGAAATGAAAGATTTAGGTAGGACAAAATTTTGTCTTGGATTACAAATTGAGTACCTGAAGGACGGGATCTTTGTACATCAAGAAACTTATACAAAGAAGGTCTTGAAACGATTTTATATGGATAAGTCACATCCATTCTGTACTCCAATGGTTGTAAGATCTTTGATAAAAGAAAAAGATCCATTCCAACCCCAAGTAATTAACAAAAAAGGTGTAGAACAATTACTTGGTCCAGAAGTGCCATATCTTAATGCTATTGGGGCACTAATGTATCTTGCTAATCACACAAGACCTGATATAACATTTGCTGTTAATTTATTAGCAAGATATAGTTCTGCACCAACACAAAGGCATTGGAATGGTGTAAAGCGTATTTTTCGTTACCTCAGAGGTACTATGGATATGGGGTTATATTATTCAAATGTATCTAAACATGAACTGATTGGTTATTCAGATGCTGGATTTATGTCTGATCCACATGATGGAAAATCACAAACAGGTTATGTATTTACATGTGGAGGTACAGCAATTTCATGGCGATCTATGAAACAAACTATATCAGCCACTTCATCTAATAATGCAGAAATCCTAGCAATGCATGAAACAAGTCGAGAATGTGTGTGGTTGAGGTCAGTAATTCATCATATACGAACTACTTGTCATTTATCTTCTGGTAAAATGGTTCCAACAGTTCTATATGAGGATAATACTGCATGTATTGCCCAACTTAAAGAAGGATACATCAAGGGCGATAGAACGAAGCATATTTCACCAAAATTTTTCTTTACTCGTGATCTTCAACAGAATGGTGAAATAGATATCCAACAAATCAGTTCAAGAGAAAATTTGGCAGATTTATTTACCAAGTCACTTCCAGAAGCAATCTTTGAGAAGCTTGTCTATGGTATTGGTCTTCGAAGACTTAAAGATCTCAACTGATGTTATCAGAGGGAGTAATACTGATGTTGTCAACAGGGGGAGTTGATACACGTTGTACTCTTTTTCCCTTTTCTAGGTTTTGTCCCACTGGGTTTTTCCTAGAAAGGTTTTTAATGAGGCAGCACTGGATAGTGTATCAATGAGTGATGTACTCTTTTCTTTGGCTAGGTTTTTATCCCACTGGGTTTTTCCTAGTTAAAGTTTTTAATGAGGCACATTCATAAATGGACATCCAAGGGGGAGTGTTATGAATATACTGATTATGTGGATGTCCATTGACTCCCGGTCTCCAAATATTACAAGATGACATGGGACCCACGCATAGTACCATGCATAGTAGTTTACTATTTGGTGGGACCCACACACAAAATAATACAACTCACGGGAATGCATTCCCGTGAGTGTACAGTTATGTAATTAGGGGAATATTACATCAAATGACCCAAAGTGGAAATTACACTAAAGACCCATTTTCCTTCTATAAATAGAGGCCTTCTGTAAACATTCAGATTACACTGAAATGAGAACTTCTCTCTACTCTCTCTCTCTCTAAAATCTCTTGTTCTTGTATTTACTTTTCATTAGTTTTATATTAAAAACAAGGAATTCTGAATTTTGAAGGAGAAGATTTGAGATCCACATGATGTGATTTATTGGAAAGTGGTTAGCAAGAATCCAAGGAACCACAGTTTTGTCCAAAAAAACAACCAAATTCATACATAATAAACTTTGAGCCAGCCAAAGCACTAGTGTCAGGCTTAGGAGTCTGGCCTTCCCCCTCCCCTCATGGGTTCGACCCCTGCCAGTTGTATCAAAAAAAAAAAACTTTGAGCCAAGATCACGAGTTGTCATATATCTCATATCTTAGATTCATTATATTACATCAAAACAGGTCTGTTTTGATTAGCGGTATAAGTTACTTTTCTAACATCATAAGTAAATATGTGAGATGATTTTATTTTGATTTGAGTGAATCTATTTTTCCAAGACTAATTCAAACAGGCCCTTAGTGTTATCAAGCAGCAACGGTTCATATTTTCTCGACTCTGGAAACTGTCTACTTTCCTTTCTTCCTCTTGTGCAGAAAACATAAACCCATCAAAACAGAATCATCACCAAGGCGAAACATTTATTAAGTAGCTAAATAAGCAAAGCCATGAAAATTCAATTTCCTTCAGAAAACTAGACCGTGTGGTGAGGATTTCAAGTTCCTTTTTGCTCTCATATATCTGAAAATTTTTGGTGACTTCACTCAAGCTTTCAAACAGGGGAACTTCCTACATTTCATATCTTATACCCAATTATTATCATGTATAAGTTCAGTGCATGAGCAGAAACCAAATTTTCCAGCTGAGGCGTCAATTATATGCAGAAGAAAAGATAGAAATGAACTGGATCTCAATATTTCTGAACCTCTTTTAGCTTGTGCCTTCCAGGAGAGAGAACTACACTAGGTCCACTCCTTTTACATAACAAATATTTTAATTATGGACAGAAACACCCCCATAAACAATATAGAGGTTCCCAGCAAACTATTATAAAGCATTCTATTTACACTTTCAATGACTAGAAGACGGCATAAAAGGGGGAGTTGATTATTAAATCGACTTGAAAGCAAACAGAAGGGGGGAGGGGGGGGGGGGGGCAGATAAAAGGCTTAACATCTGAGTTAATTCAATACCCATTAGTCTGCAAAAAGTAGGAACTACAGCCAATCGTTTGACAAAACCATATTTCAGAAGGAAAACATCATTGAACTTGGAAGCTGAAAATCATGGGAGGAAATCACCATTTGCATCATGATACCTACCATTGCAGCACAGAGCAGGAAACAATTCATCTTAATTAAGCCTTCTATTCCAGAGGACACTGCAATTGTGACAATGGTCTAACTGATCTGATCCTCCTCAGTCACAAGGTAGTAAAATATGCAGCAAGATCAGATGAATGGAAGTATTTTGAAGTAGATGACGATGTACAAGGAAAGAGAAAAAAGGGCAAACACATGTTGCCAGAAGAGAATTGATGAAGCTTCGCTGACAGCATAACCCCTTAAGCTGGCTATTGCTCCCAGTAAAATGGCGCTCGGTGTGGTGTATTGTAACAAAAGGACAAATCTAAACATAGCATCATTCGCAACCAGGAAATTCAGCTTATCAGACAATGTCACAACTCCAATTCCCATAATGGGAAGCACAAGGAGTCTAGCCACAATAATACCAATTGTAGTTCTAAGTCCAAGTTTAGACTCATTTGGGCCCTCGGCAAGCATCCCCCCAAGAATCAGCATCACAGAAGGTACCATGGCACCACCTAAAATTTCCAAACTGTCCTTGACAAAAGATAGGGGAGCATCCTTAACAAAGACGAATGCTTTCAGTTGAGGCACCGAGCCGATGATGATAGCTAACAGAGAGGCAATTGTTGGGGGTTGAAGTATGTGCTGAATTGGAGTTTGTTCAGCGACAACTCTGATCCTCCTAACAACTCTAGGCTCAGCTAAACACCTAATGGACCGAGGACTGTTCCCACTACTTTCTGCGGGTTGTACTTCAAGATCAGGTATCGAGGATGCGGAAGCTCCTGAAATGCTCTTAAAGATCCTGGCAATAAAGGGTGTCTTGGAGTGTTCAGTCTCTTTATCTTCAATCCCAGGCCACTCAGCTTCTACAATGAGCGGCCTGCTGATATCGTTAAGTGGGAGTGCTTCCTCAATTTCGCCCCCTTCCTCAACAACCTCATAATATTCCATAGGAGGCTCCATCATGTGATAAACAAGAGTGTAAACTAGAATTACAGCAACCCATTGACAAAAAGAGACATAAGCCACCCCTCTTGAGTGGCAACTCGATCCAAATGGATTATCCGAAGTATGGCAGACAGAAAATACTACAGCAAGAGGGAGATTTCCTGTGTTTCCAAATCCTGTCATTATTATTGTAAATCGGTTAAGTTCAGGAGGTGGGCAACATATGACCACCACCAAGTACCCAAGCAAGCAACCAAGAGCAGTGCTCACAAGAACATTGACAGGAATAAACCACCAATCCGCAAAGTTTTGAAGAGTTATGCTTTCACCAAGTTCAGTAAAGATTAGGCATGGCAAGAACAAAGCAAATACAAGTTTACTGAGGAGTTTAAATGTTGCTCTGGGGATGATTTGCAGTTTAGGGTTAGCAAGGAGCAATCCTATGACAGTTAGGGACAGAAGTTTCAACAATGGCACGATAGCAGTCTGAATATCTGCACCGCTAGACTTCATATCATTTACTTGTAAACCATTCACAACTCCTCCTGCCATTTTTTCTTAAGAACTCCAAGACGAAGAATAAAATCCCCTTCTGCAATAGTTCACATAGAAATACTAAAGTAAATGTTCAAGACCTCTACCCGAAAATCCATCAAAATTATAATAACTGTCACACAAGGGGAAACAAAAAGGGGGATCCAGGGTTTCAAAAATCTGTACACGATAATACCTGAATTATATTAACCACAAAACTCTTTTATCCAAAATCATTGAAATCAAGACAAGATCTCAAAACTGGGACCAGAATCTTTCAACAAATCAAATGAAAAGAGTGTCTATTGCTCAATGAGCAAGTAAAGCAGGCTATAAGGGAAGGGGCTTAAGAAATAGGAAAAGTCAAAATTTTAAAATCAGCAGATTAAGAAAATTTGAAACCCCTCCGAAGAGTTGCAAAAGTGAAATCTTCATGTTTATCTCGCCTCGATAAAGGATTAACGGAATAGTTGATAAACTCCGGCCAAAGCGAACACCGCACGATAAGGATGATATGAAGATTGCGTCCAGAACCGTAAACAAGTAATGATTCACAAAATGAAACAATTGCAGGGAAGAGGATGAAGAATTAGGGAACTTACAAGTTAAAAATCAAGAGATGAAGAAAACTCAACACGCTCTCAAACTGAAGATTTGTGAAGAAGAAGCTTTCGAGTTCTTCGGGCTTCAGCCAGTAGAGAAGGTAATCACGAAATTGCCAATATGCTGATGTGACTAATCTCATCAGCCAAACACAAAAATCTGCAATGAACTCAAGCTACGCCATACTTTGTTGGTTGTTAGTGGCGTATATGATAAAGCGTGACAATGATTGGGGCTAAATTATTTTCCTCCAATTTATTTTTTTATTGAAACCTGAAATTTGAAAAAAAAAAAGATTAAGTCTTATGATTTTAAGTTAATTGAATTATTATTTAATATTAAAAAAAAGGTTAAGGTGCAAAAATACACCTGAATTTTTTCTACAGGAACGCCCAACACCACGTGTTTTTTTTGGAGCAAAAATACACATGTGATTATTATTTTGGAGTAAAAGTCACATCCTACCGTTAAACTATTGTTCACCGCCGTCAAGTTACTGTTTAGTTCATCTATTTCTCTCTCATCACACTGAATAATGACTTATCGGTGGAATGTGATTTTTGCTCCACAATAATAACCACGTGTGTATTTTTATTCTAAAAAAAACACATGATACTGAACACTCACGAGGAAAAAAACTCATATATATTTTTACACCTTAACCCTATTAAAAATACAGTCATTTAGATTCTGCAGCATTGAATAACTATTACAAAGTCTGTATCAAAACTCACATGATCTTATTGTGTTCTCAAAGAACGTTTAAGATTAAGACTTAAGTGAAAAGCACGATTTTTCAAATGGATGAATATCTAACGATATATATATATATATATATATATATATATATATATATATATATATATATATATATATATATATATATAACATTGAAACAAATTTCATTATTTAGTATATTTAAATCCTTAAAAAAGGCCATATAGATAATTAAACTTTATTTTTTCATCACTTATTTTTAAATGAAATCAAGTGTAATTTCTTTATATATGTATATATAATTAGGGAAAACATTTTCTCATGTTATAAGAAAAACATTTTCTCATGTCACACATACATAAAATGGTGGGACCCACATATACATATATCAATATATACATATATAATTTGATATATGTATATATGGGTTCCACCATTTCATATGTGTAGAAATCTTTTTTTTTCTCATGTAACATAAGAAAACTAAAGCTAAGCTGAAAAAGTCACCATTCTAAGTGTACCAGGAGTTTTGTTTGTTCTGATTTTAAAAGTACAAAAGTGACAGAAAAGCCAAAAACACAAAGAACAATGCAGAACTTAATCCAGATATACGTATGGATCGTTATGTTCTGGGACCCGGACCGGAAACCGATGAATCAGTCCCTAAATCGGTCAGGGTCAAACCAGTTCACTTATTTTTTTTTTAGAAAATCATTTTTTAAAATTTTCTTTATAATTTCATACTAATAAACTTAAAATTTTCCATTCTTCGTTGGTTTAGCCCCGGTTTAGCTCCGATTTAACTTACTAACCCTTAACCTAATACCCCAACAGGTCTAATGACTGGTCCAAATTTCAGAACCTTGATGGATTGACGTTCGACCATACCTACCATATGTCTAAATTTAACAAAACACAATTTTTTTCTTAAAAAACATATTAAATTTTATTTCCTTATATATAACATGTTTCGTTGTTTTATTATTATCAAAAGTTGATTTTTTTTTTTTCCTTTTTTCCCCTTTTCGAAGGAGAAAATGCCAAATGGGCAACAGAAGGACAATTTTATACATCACGGAGATGGGGGCAAGACGGGAGACAAGCAATCCAAACCGTCCAGCAAGGCATCTCCATGGGGGAGATAGAAACACAACTTCCTTTTTTTAAAAAAAAAAAAATTGTTAACCAAAATTGTACTTTGAATAATTTTTTTTTTATATGATTAAGGGAGAGCACGAAGAGTTTTTATCCCTCCCAATTATTTTGAATAATTTTATTCTAATATTCTCTATAATTTTCAAAAACTTTGAGCTTGTTTGAGTTGGTATTAAAAACATATGTTTATGAGACAAAATTCTTCTTACAAACTTACTTTATATCCATAATATCATACATCATATTGAAAAAATAATTTTCATTGTTAATCCAAACAAATACGAAAGAATGTTAAAAGACTTTTATCATTTTTCCTCTAATAAACGTAACTCCTACCTACCTACGTCACTCCTAGAACTTGTATATTCACTAACAATGTTATCTTTTCTTGTACTATAAGACATCCATTTCATCTTTTCCTATAAGATAAGACTTAATCTCCACGTCATAAATTTTTAGGGAAAATGATATAAAAGCCTCAATTAAAAAAAAAATAATATCAGAAAGTCACATAACTTAATAAGTTATGAGATTTTTTAATATTATTTTCCTTAATAAAACGTTATTGTCCATAGTTTCTATTACCTTTAGCCAACTTTATACTGTTATCGTTGACTACTGTAGGTTTTATAGCAGTTGGATTAAAAAAAACAAAAACAAAGATAAAAACTAAATAAAAATATTAAAATAGCTTGTCTCCAGAATTACAAAGGCTCATTTTTAACTGTAGACCAGACAAGCAGCCGAATAAACTGTGAATTATGTTTCCTTCCATTTGGTCATTCCCAAAGACATCCAAAAGCAGTCCATCTATCCATCCCAAGGCACTGTAACCTCTCTCTTTTTTTGTGTTCATTTTTTATTCAGAGGAACTCATGAGCCTAATTACATGAGCATTATAGTACCAAGAAAAACAATCAAATCCAGAGTATCTTACGAATAAATAACAACCAAATGCCAGATTTTCAAAAGAGAAGGGAAATAACATGAATGCCAAGTCCACTTGAGCAGTAGAATTATTCTGCGTCCTTTCTTTCAGCTCCTTAAAAGACAGAGAGATCCATGTGCAACAACCAAAGGTCACAGTTGAATTATTCAAAACAGAGTACATTATTATAATTAGCACTGGTTTACACAATGATTTAAAACAGAGTCCATTACACGGACTTGTAGCAGTTACTTTTGGAAAATTGAAATATCAATCAGTTTGGTCAATCCCCTATGAAAGAGAAGAAGAACAGCAACTTACTGAACATTTCCTGATCAATCATAACAATGGATATTCTGTATAACCGTATACTGTATACATCACAAACTTACATAGATTCTGGGTACAAAAAAAATACCCCCCAGATGGCCAGATCGGATCAATCCTAGCATAAAACAACAAACTGAAATTCTTTCTTTCACTATACACACACAGGTGTTTTCCTTAATTCCAAATAATGAATTAATTGATTCATTTCTATCAGATCAAGAAAAATGAATCCCTCACATAATCTGCTTACACATCTCCACCACATGGTACAACAGAAAAGCTGATGAAGTAGGCACACTCAATGCAAGCAAGGCAATCATACCAAGGGCCAAGCTCGGCCTCGTGTTCATTAACTGAGTCTGCAACACTCCGAGTGCCTCGCAAATCATGGAATCATAGCTCGTGTAGCACCGCTTTTCCCAGTCCATCCAATCCGCCGGCGGCTCGTAGTTCTTCTCGATCATCTTCATCTCGTGGATTCTCTTCCTCAGAACGATCATGTTCTCGTCCACCATACTCCCGCCAAAATTCTGATCCGCCGCCTCTCTCCTCCAAGCCGCCGCGATGACACTGGTTTTTCGACGACCCAGGCTCGGCCTCGAATTCGAATCCGGAATTGAGAGAAATGAGGGTGAACTTAGGGAAATGGATTGCATGATGATGATTTTGGATCGATTAATTAGGGTTTCAGCTTCAGAGAATCGTAGGATTCGTGTGATATTGGAAGGGTTTAAATGGGAAGGATCGAATGTGATCTGGGCATTGAGGAAGAAGGAAATTTATAGGGTTTGAACGAGAGCGAAGAGGATGATTGTTAGGGAGAAAAGTAAAATAATTAATAAAATAAAAATAAGGACCTGTGAGAGAGAAGGAAGCATCTTCTTCGAGAAGCAATGCCGGATAAGCGCGTTTGTTATGGCGAGACGCCTGAGAACGAGCCATTTGTCACAGCCTGACAGCGACGTGTGGCTTCCAGAATCTCAAGTGGGCAAGGTAGTAATTCGGTACGGTGAGGGTCATGATATGCTGGGATGAATCCAAACCGACCGTTCATTTTTTTTATTTATTGCGCTCATTTTTTTTGATAAAGTCCATCTCACTTAGATTTTTTTTATTTATATTCATTATTTCAATTATCCAACTAAATATTGACACGTATGTTTCTCATTATTAATAATGGTGAGTGTTCACCATTTAGCTTAGCGCAAGTAAGTATACGAGATGTCGATCCATAAGAACTATATATGATAAAAATGAGTTAATTATTATAAACATGTTCTTAACTAGGTTGAATAAAAATATTTGAAATTGAATAAGTTGAATAATAAATTTTGATGAAAACAATAAAGTAAACAGTGGAAAATAAAAAATTGATTATACTTCAGTACTTCAAGAGATTAAAGGCTTAGGATTATTTTTTCTCTATTGTATTTTATAAAACTATGCAATTAAATCACTTATACTAATTGAATGAGTCTATATGCCAGTCAAAAATTTTAAAATTATCAATCAAGCTCTCTCAAGTGAAAATTGATTTTTAATCTTCATAAAAAAAATTCAATCTCTTATTTATAATTAATGAAAACCATCTTTTCAAAATAATTATTTGTTACACTATGCTAGTTGTTAGATATATCATATATCTATATTCTAACAATAAACCTGCATCCATTTAATCCATAAACCTTCAAGTTTAACATTATCTTTTTCTAGTTCTACAACTAAAGTAGTTCTTTCAAGCATCATTCAATTAAACTAATATAATCATGCAGTGATCAAGAATTAGATAATCATTAAATATTAAAAAAAATCATTATATTTTCTCAATAACTAGCAAAAACAAGACAATTTAGTAGTTATAATCCACACAATAGGTAAAAGTGATCTTAAATGACAAATTTAGCTCGACAAAATGTAAAATGAACTAAAGATAACAATAAAACCAATGTCCATAGCAAGATTCAGCAAAAACATAGAGAAGGAAGTGAAGAAAACCAAAGAGAGCTATTAAAATATTCAAGATTCTTCCTCCCAGCTCTCTTCCAAAGTGTTTTCTCTTATGTCCAGCATCTCTAGAATCAGGATTTCAGTGCTCCCTCTTTAGTTAAAAGGCCCTAGATTCATCACTTTTTCAAAACTCATAGCATCAATTTCCAATATTTACTTTTACTTTGCCATAGTGAACATGATGATCATAAAGGTATATTTTTGGGGTGTTTTTGTTTTTGCTTAAATTAGCTGTAGTAAAACAACAACTAATGCGTACAAAAAGGTCTACTTTTAGATATTTTCACTATTGCATTGCTGAAGAGAAGGAAAAAAACGACTTAGAGTATCTTCAAACTAGCTATTTATTTGATTTTCCTTTTGAATTTAGTTATTCTTTTTCCCACTTCCAATGATCCTTGTAAGCTTCTACATTTTGTCCTCATCCTTCTACAAAAAGAAAGAGTTAATGAGTTTTCTAATTTCTTCAATTTAATCAAAGTTTGCATACATTTAGCTCAAAATTTGATAATTGCCAAAGCATTTTCATCACATCACATTTTTCTTCTTATATATAATTTTTATGCACAATTTGAGTTGAAAACCAATAAGTGTACAAGAAAAATGTGATGAAATATAAGAAATTCTAGAGAATAGTAGTGTGATAGAATTCTACAATTTTATTTATATAATTTTTTTATTAAAAAGATATGTGTTAAGACTTGATTGGAGAATTTGGCTTAATGAATAAGTAAATAGACCTGAATTTTATCTAAAAAATGTGTTCATTGTTGTTGTATATAAATATAAGTAGTTGAAAGCAATATTTTTCTTAAATGTTTTTTTTTTAAAAAAAAATGAGTTTTCTTTTATGAAATATGTTATTTATGGCAGAATTTATTTCCCCGACTACTCTCATTTTTAAAATTTTTTATTTATTTCATTTAACAAAAGACCTTATAGAAAAAGGCATCTTAAATAAAGTGCTTAAAAATCTAAATGTTACCAGCACTTTTTACTTGTGTGTGTATGTGATTAAGGAACCTCACTTAAAAATTGTTTATATATGAGATGGGAGTGGACATCTAACGTTTATCAAGAGTCATGATTTGATTATTAAATGAAATTTAAAAACAGATTTTTGTCAAAAGTAAACTATAAATTTAAATTTTAGAAACTAAGAATGGTATAATTATATAAATTTGAAAAAAAAAAAAAAAGAATAATCATGTAATAGTATTTACTAAAACATTTTATCTCACATTCTCACTTAGGTGTACGCGAGTTGAAATTATCCAAATAAAACGGCGATGGTTGTAAAATAAGAGGATTTATGCGTCGGAGGAGAACATTACCCAGAAGGGAGTGGCGTTCTGGTGAGGGCAAGTGTTGCCGACAAGGTAGGCTTTATCTGACAGAGGACGGCGCTAATCTAATAATCTAATCCTAATATATTTAATCAGATCCGCTTCACCATCGTAAGTTTCTTAATCATACACACATTCAATCCAAGGTTATTAAAGCCAGACCGGTTATTGAACCGGTCGGAGAAATGAGTTAAGGGTTAGTGGGTCAGACCGAGTCAAACCGAGATCAAACCAGTGGGAAAGTAAAAAATAAAAAATTTAAAATAACAAAGCCCCACGCCAAAAAGTTTCTTTCCACAGTTATTGACTTATTGTGGATTTCGAGTAAAAACAAGCACCTCTGTTATCCATTGGAAAGAAAACACCTCTTTTATCCACCATATAAAATAATGATTTCACCACGGGACAATTGAGCTATTCCACTAAAAGACAAAATGTACAATTTTACATAGGAAGAAGTAAAATTCATTAAGAAGCTGAAACCAGTGACAATACGGGAATATGAGATCTAAGTTTTTCTCTCTCTTTAAGAATCGTGTTTCTCTATCATTCTCCATCCAGATCCAGATCTGAGTTTTTGTTTCAGCCTCTGTTCTCTAGTCTCACCGGTTGCCGCCGTTGATAAGCAGCTCAGCACATGTGCCATGGATATCTGGTGGCTTCCCTCCTTGTCGATCTCCGGCGGTTTTTGAGGGGAAAGAAGTAGCGAATCACTCCAATTCCAGTGACCTCTGTGCTTCGTCTCCTTTGTTTTTCGCCGATTTGGCTGCCTCTCCATCTCTCTCTGTTCATCTCTCTCTTTTTTCAGAGCTGTCGAACAGGGAGCTTTTTGAATCGACAGAAAAAAAAAGAAGCCAACCCCAGTTTCTATGAGTTTCCGGATCGGTTAGACGGCCGGTTCACCGGTTTCCGGTCCGAATCGGCCAGTCCGGTCCGGGTTTGATAACCATGCACACATCTGAATATTCTGTTATACTGTATGTTTTAAAATTTAAATTATTAGTTGGATTGGTACTGTTTTATTTATTTAATTATTATATATATTTGACAGTTTTGGTTGGTTGCTTTAGTTTTACTCCAGTCAATAATTTAACAAGGAGTAACTTTGACATACATATACACTGTGATGATTGATGATTTAGTTTTGGTGCCTATCTTTAAAAAAAAATATTATTTGTCTATCTCATCTAGACTGTTTAGATGAGATATAGACGATCTAGATTTAATTTTTTATACTTTATATTTTTTTAAAAAAATTATTTTAATGGGTAAAAAAATCTAAAATAAAAATAATTACTTAACTAATATTTTTTTTTTAAAAAATGATTTTTATTAAAAAATCACTATTTTAAAAAAAATTAAATCTGGATAGTCCAGATCTCATCTGGACGGTTCAGATGAGATATAGGCACCATAAATGGATCAGAGGATTTAAGTTGTCAATTTTTATATTCAAATTATTAATTTTTATATTTAAATTGTCAATACCCAAACCTTAAAATCTCAAATTCCTACAAAATTACCTATTTATCCTTTTAGTAATTTAGTAGACATTTTATCATTCATGTCATTTAAATGGTCTTTTTCTATATTTTTTTAATGCATGAATTTAACCTAGCTTAAGAAATATATTTGAATCACCTTTGGGGGTTTTAAACTGTTTTTGTAACAAGCATTACACTGTGTACATAACTAAGGAAAACACGTACATGTAATTTGGAGCCGCCTTACAAGTTTCTTAGAAATTAAACATGAACATATATGGCCAGAAAATTTCAACATTAAATATATATTCAGTTCAATATATTCACCGAAGCTCCTTGAGATTCTAGTCAAATATAATAATAATAGTATTTTATAACCAAACCAATTAAAGATATTTTAGTCAAATATAATAATAATAGTATTTTACAATAATTGGAGCCGCCTTAGCTTGCAATTTTAACTTGAGAGCCAGAAAATTTCAACATGATATTGAGTCAATCACCGAAGGTTGAGATTTGCAGGACCTTGTGCATACGTGAAACATATGCTTTAATTAACAAGACTGATCCGAGCTAATATTGCGGCCACCTCCATACTCTCTCAGTCTTTTCTTCTTCGTTTATGCTTCTTCCATACCCCTACTCGTCAACCCAAAAACACGTCAACTAGTGCCAGAACCAGAAAATATTTTTAGCTTGGGTCAAAAGATAAACATGTTGAATTATTTACTGAATAATATCGTATAATATTTAAAATACAAATAAATAATAATTAACAATTATAAATCAAAACAAAATATAAGATCATAATATTTTTAGTAGGTATCTCAAATAAGAATTTTACCTTTTTTTTTACAGTTTAATGAATAATGATCCAAATATTGTCCTAAAGATATCACAAACATAATCATAATAATAATATGTATAATAAAATTTAATAAAGTTAACACTTAAATACACATTCCACCTACTCTCAAAACAAAATAATTGGAGAAAATAAAATAAATATAATATGAACCCTAAAAATTATTTTAAAAAACATAAAGATGATATCTCTAATTAAATTTCAGCTAAGCAAATATATAAAGTTATTACAAACAATTTTTTAAAAGAGAAATTCATCATAAAATCATAAAACAACCAAATAATAAATCTAAACTGATTAAAAGTAGCTATTAATCATCCTTTACATATATATAGTCATCTATTGTAAAAACTCAAAACTATGCCAAAATCATTATCCCAAAATTTTCACTAATCAACACAATATTACCCTTATTAGAAAGAGTAAAATACATAGAATAAAATACTTAGTTGGGGCTAAATTATTGGCTAAAATAAAATATTATATGATACATATATATATATATAAATACATAAGATAGGGGTTAAGGCCCCACCTGGCAGGACGTGGCTCCGCCACTGAGGTCGACCATGCAAATACATTGTATAGAATCTACTCATATCATAACATCAGCCGAACTTAATGACTTTCTAAATATGGCTGCACCCTTAGCCACTATATATATATATATAGTACTGCTTCTTTTCTTTGTTATGAGAAAAATGGCACCACCTACTACTTCTCTCTCTTCTCTTTCTTTAGGCTCCAAAAGATTAGTTGTTGCAGATAAGCTCTTCACCACTACGAGGCATGCAAAGATCACTCGAAGAAGAAGAAGAAGGTTGAGTGTGTCTGCATCAGCAAACAAGGATTCCTATGATGGGAAGCTGGTGGATGAAAACATGATTGTTCTTCGCCTGCGAATTCGCGATATACAAATGGAGAAGATGAAGGTGATGAATAATGGAGGAGGTTATTGGAGGATGATGGAGTGGGAGAGAAGGTACTGGCAACAGAACTATGCTTCTGATGTCTGTCAAGCTGTGGGATTGTTGCAGAATCTGTTGATGGAGACAAGGCCTTGTTTGGCTTTTGCCATTCTGCTTTTGGTTTTCTTCAGCCTTTCCTTTTCAATGTCTCTCTCTGTGCTTCAGTTGGGGGGCTTGTGGAAGCACATCTTCGTGTCTATGAATTTCTAGTTTGTAGTTACTTAATTAACCATTTGCTACTCATTATTTGAAATTGTTCTTTTTTTCTTATGCATATTGTAACTGGGTCATCTTCTTGGAGTATTGTCCTGTATGATTATTGAACTGTGTTCTATCTTCACTTGTTCATTGAGCCTAATTGAATATTACTCTTCTATAAAACTTAAAATCTCTTGTGTTTAAACGATTAAAGCCCCTTGTACAAAGACTAAATTAAAGTCTATTGGGATTTGGAAATATTCTACCTCATAGATCAATACTACTTCATGTTCTTAACATATAACCTAATTGACTAGTTTGAGAAGATTAAAAAGTTAAATGAATTGTTTTAAAGTATTTATAGTTTTTTTTTTCTATTACAATTTTATCTGATTCATAAAATGATATATAATCTAATTACACGCAAACAAGTATTTCAAAAAGAGATCATGTAGTATATAATTAAGTAATTTATTCTATAAAAAATAATTAAATAATTTATTTACCTTTTTTAATCTCTCTAAATTAATTAATTAAGTTTTTATTTTAACAACCTAGAGTTTCTTGTGTTTAAGATGAAAGGAACATTAATTTTGAATATACGTTCGTGCCATTGATATATGACATGGACAATTTGAAATTTTCATTCATTGAAGATAAACGATTAAATTCAGATTAAGTTAGCCGAATGATTGAAATTAATTATTTGAACGATGACTCATTTTTAGTCTAAAATTAAGTACATCTGGCACCGACACGTGGCATCCATACACCCTTTATGTAACTAGTAAGTAAATAATCTCTTGGGTTATGATATATTCCGGTCAAAAGGGAAACGAATCTTTTAAATTATGATATTAACGATTCCACACGCATAATATATATAATCCTCATATCTATTAATTTCCCCAACTTCATAAAATATAATTATTTACAAGTTTTTTAATACACTGGAAATAAATACATTATTTACGTACTACAAGGTATAATTTAGAAACATCATAACTTATGTCTCAAACTTCTCTAATCATGGACAGTTATAATATTCTACTTACTATTATTATTGCTATGATTAAATCTAAGAGTAAGCGCAACCGACCACGTCGTTCCAGCAATGTGGCGGCGGTTTTAAACTTATCCATTCGATCTTCTTCCTTGGCCACAAAACATAATAAATATATTAATTAAATACTTCTTCTAATTTTCGACTTTTCTTTTTTGGTTGTTTTCGACTCTTTCCTGATATATACATCATTAATGAAAATCAGATGAAACGTATCCATCAAAGAAATATGAAAAGATGGGGAAACATCTTAGAAGCAGAGGACATTTGAATTTCCTGCATTTGAAAAGTAAGCGGAATAATAAAGAAATGAGGCACATACTATTAATAGAAAAGTGAAATATCTTAATTGATTTGGATTTATATCTACTATAATGACAAATATATATATATATATATATAGTAATGGATTTGAATACTTTATCCCTAAATTTTTGTACGAATTTGGTTTGTTGTAAGATAACTCTTAAGCTGATTTGACACCTCCTAAATATTAGCTGACACTCACTTTTTCATTAGATGTAAAATCTTAATCAAGGGATTTTTTTTTTTAAATGAAATAATGTCAACTAGGATTAATATTAGTTGATGAATTGTTGTATTTTAACTTGTCAGACTATAAATAAATGATATGACAAACCAAATTCACACAAGAATTTTTCATTTACCCCCACTCTAAATCCAAATTCTGTATTTTCATGAAATAAATCACATATTACGTTTGTGAAGAGATAAAGAAAAGGAGACAATAATATAAAACAAATCGTGAACTTAATTACCAAAAGCAAACATGTGTTTGATTGTAAAGAATTTGACTTGATGAAGCCACTGAACCCATTTTCAGTGTGATTCTCTTACATTTACTGTCCAAATTTTATATCATGGTTCTATTTTATTTTCATTATAAATAATTAATTATTTATAGCTCAGATATATACCATTTCTAAAATAAGAACTTTTAAATGGAATGAGGGGAAGCAAAAAAAATTTACACCTAAAAAAACTTGCTGCTATATTCAAACACGATCCACTCTACGTTTTTCTGACCACATCCACTATACGTTCATACGTATGTTGTCTTTATAATGACATTTCTAATCTGCCAAGGGTATGTGCCTTATCACATCACGATCGAGGCCTTCTTCTTTAAGGAAACAAGAACTTGTGGGCTTTGTAAAGTCAGGACTGAGAAGCTCATGATCCTTGCAAAAATCTCTCTCTTTACTCAGAACCTGTCCGAGACAAATCAATACATATGTAATACTTGATTTGAACATCTGATAAGAACATTACGATCTAGTGCCTATCAACCCTAATACTTGATTTGAACATCTGATAAGAACATTACGATCTAGTGCCTATCAACCCAACTGATTACAAACCTTCTTGGGCCAAAGATCCAACAGGATCAGCTTGATTTGAGTCATCAACCTCATTTACTGGTACATCTTCAAGTGGTGGCGGCTGATAATCTTGTTCAGAATCACTCTCCTCTTGATCAGCTAGTGGTGGCTCAAGTTGCTGGTACTTTGGCTTGTTCTTCTGAAGAAGAAGGTAGGTGGTGCCGTACCAAAATAACAGCATCATACTTTGCACGGCCACTCTACCCCTAACTGCTCTTTTGCTTCCTCCAAAAGATATGAGCTCCAGTGCCTGAGAATGAGAGAAGGAAGGTGGTGCAGGACATGAATACAACAGCACACAAGATGTATAGTGCTTAAATTCAAATTATAGTGTCGTAACCAAAGCGTATCCAATACGATACAGCTTTTGGAGATCCACAGCAAATAAGTTAATTATAAGGCATAGTCTAGGGCGTTCTATTTGCAGAAACCATCCACTTTAAAGCAGTTGTATTGAATTAGCCCTTAGTTGGAAATTTTAAAAAAATCATGGCTCTCTCCTCACCTCTTCTCCTGTTTGATCATCAAGTGGATCATGATGTTCAAATTGAAGACCACTAAATTCATTGATGCAGAGTCCCTGAAAGGCCCTGAAGTAATACAGGAACCAGTTTCATCAGCACCAAAGTAAAGGAAACCATATTCATCTTGGAGCAGTATTTTTAGCATGAGGAAAAGTTTCCAAGTGCTGGTTATATTATTGGAAAACTTTTAATTACTTAAAAATAGGTTTCTGCATACCATCTCATGAGAGAAACGTGAGGAATCCAGCGGAAGATGATTGGAATATTTTCAGGATTGACATAATGGCCTCCAAATACACTAAAAACAAACATGAGAGAGGGAGCAACAGTCATGGCAGCTTCAGTGGTTGGAACCATTGCTCCAACAGTAAGACCCATCGCAGATGCAGCAAAAGATTCCACAGTGACTATCCCACAGAATTTCCCAAATCTAGAATGTCAAACTTAGTCAGTAATACTTGAGAAAAACAACATGAAAAAAAAAGAGGAAGAAGAAGAAGAAACCTCCCCATCCAAAGGGTAAACATAGGCAGGGACCAGGGGAGAAGGCATGTGTTTGTGGGTGTAAGGATATATTTGTTTAAGATATTCAAGAGATGAGAAAAGTATTTTATTGACATTTAAATCATGAGTTGAAATTGGAATACAGAAAAATCATTTTTAGTGTGATCAAATTAATAAACGATAAGACTCATTTCAAACTTTATGTAACAAATGAGACCTATATCTGGTAATTTTAGGAAGTCAATTATCCCCTCTTAAATTTATTACAGCTCTTGTAAAGGAAAGGAGTTATTTTGACAACCCTGCCCAGAGACCATAACCAAAATTTTTACCACACTTAGTGCTGCCCTGTTTCTCATGATATCAGGGGCAAAGAAACTCGCAGTCTCTTCAATAAAAAATTATTCAAAGAAAAATTGAGAAATTGCAATTGATCATAATGATTGACCTGGGTAACTGACCTCAGTAAAGTGGGATGAAGACGCCCCATAGGGTATAAAACAGCACCAAACATCAGTGGAAAAGCAGCTCCTATAGGAATCTCAGTCAGCAATTTTGAAAACAGATAAGGACTCAAGGAATAGGAGCCTTTTGCACGTTCTCTATTTACAATTGCACGCTCCTTTGGAAACACCCCGACAGTCTTTGTAAGAGCAGCCATAGCTGTGTTGATTGCAACAACCTGTGAATTGTAATTCTAGTGACTATCAAAATTATGGACAACATATTGTGCCTAATCAGTTTAATAGTTTGTACTCATAATAGCTAGACTCTCCAATAAATTTGCAAAAGTCCCGCCAAAATTTAAGACATGAACCTAACGGAATCATGTAGGCTAATAGCCATAAGAGCATGAAAAAAATTTCAAAGTTCCTCTGCCTTGTAGATTAGCAGCCAGTCGATCAGGAAATAGGAATGGACGAACAAAAAGCATAAAAAACCTGAAGCAATATTTTTCTGTCTCGTATTGAAGTCTGAGATCTTCCCATTCCCCAGAAAACTGAACCAAAAATAACTGCTGTTGCAATTGACATGGCCGCTTGAACTTTCTTTGTTGATCCATCACGGGAAGCCTAGAAACCATAAGAATTATCAAAGAAAATATGAAAATTAAGTTCCCCTCTCCATACATGAGAAAGGATGATTATATACATCTCTAAAATTTCGATTCATATCAGGGATGAAGAATTGAAGGAAAAAACCAGTGTTGAAACCAAACGTAAGGAGGGAAAAGAAGCAGATTTGTCATAGGACAAGATGTGAAAAGGAGAATTGATACGTATGCCATCTCCCAAATCATGCCTTGCCAAATGATATGAGCAAGGCTTAATAATCTTTGATTTCAAGGAAAAAAGAATGTTAATCCTATCATGCACTATACACAAATGGTCAATAAATAGGCAAACCTGCATCCATGATCGCTTGAGGAGCAACCAGAATTGTTTCCACCAACCTCCTTTCTTCTTAGCTACAGATCTCATCCCAATTTTCTTTTCAATTTTGAGAAGCACTTCTTTGGCAATTTGAGTTGCGTATATAAAAGGAGAAATTCCTTTAGAGAATGACTTAACAAGGCTATCAATTATCGTTCGAGAGGATTTAACACTTTCAGTAGAACTGTGGTGCATGGATCTGAGATTTTCCAAAAATTCAACAGTATTGTCGTCTGGATCATAGCAATCGTCCCTGTTATATCAAGAATAATCAACCAACTGTTCAGAACCAACCATACAAGATTTATAGCTAATAACATTAAGTTGAACAGATTAATAATGCACTATCAAAATATTAACAAAATAATATTGAACAAGTTATAGGGAGCATGTGTCTTCAAAGAAACAACACTTTTACATATTTTTTGCAGCAATGGTTTCTATAATTTTTTTTTAAAAAAAACCAATGAAAAACAAGTATTCATACAATTGCAAAATAATTTTCTCAACTTAAAGCCAAAATAGAAACATTTATGAATTTTTCTTCTTGAAAGAGCCTCTCCAATTCAAGGTACGGTTGTGTACAACTATCTCTCCCAAAACTCTACTTGATGGGAACCTAACCTTATGCATTGGACTACCTTACATAATAATAACTTCCATTAATGCTTGATAAAAAAACGTCATTTTTCTCACACTAGCTTGTTACCTGAGTCATAATAATTTTAATAGTTCATAGAAAAATTGGTATAAATTTATGAAGTTAAACTAGAGAGGTGGATTATCTCAATACTGACATATGTTTCAAGCAAATATAGTGAAGTGTTAAGTTTAATTTCCTGACAAGGTAATAAATCAGTCGATATATCCACAAGTTAGTCTATTTTTCAAAAAGACATCCCCGTATGAAGAATGTATGATGGAATAAAACACAGAAGGTTAGAATGACAACCCAACACGAGCAGAACCAGAATAAACGTGTGAACCATCAGGTAGCGAGACAATGTCATCGAGTTTCTGATACACAGAACCTCTTGGATCCTGAATAGAGAAAATTACAGTATGACCCTCTTGTGCAAGTTGCTGGAGAGTTCCCACCACTCTCTTTGCCTGAAAGGCATCGAGTCCTGGAAGCACCACAAGTAAATTTTGTGATGAATGAAAGAACAAAAAGTTGTAATTTGGAGTTTAACTTCAGCTTTTTGACAAAAGCTATGAGAATGGAAAAGACATTTAGTCATAATCACTTCAATGTGCAGAAAATACAAAAGCTTTAGATTATATAGTCAAACATCAATTGAAAGCAGCATTGCAGGACTGCCTACGGAGATGAAGTTACAGTATACTTAATCTTGAGCAATGCCTACTGGGGTATTATATTCGCCATGTACCAAGCTATATTATATGCAGAACTCAGATCTATCGCTAGGAAAGTTATGTAAAGTCCTGCTTACCTCTGGTTGGTTCATCAGCAAATATGACAGACGGGCCTGCAAGAAGCTCAATTGCCAAAGATAAGCGCTTCTTTTCCAAACCACTAATTCCTCGAACTTTTGCATCACCGACAATGGTATCAGCACAGTTAACCTTCAGTTGGAAAGCATGCGTTATGTGTATGTGTATGAAAACAGAAAGCATCCCTAGTTAATAATCAGCGATCACTTTAACTCAGAAGAAATGTACACTTAAGTTCCTTTTTAAGAAGAGAAGAACAACGGTTCTTACATCCCATTTCAAGCATCCTAATTACTAATAAACAGCGATCACTTTTACTCATAAAAAATTACAACATAAGAGGGCATCTTACCAATCCTAGTTTCAACAAGAGATTTTTCACATATGCATCCCTCTCTTCCACGGCAGATAAATCGGGCAGCTGCAGTTCTGTGGCAATGGACAATGTCTCTCGCACTGTGAGCTGTGAGAAAAACAGATCCTCCTGTCTCACATAAGCAAACCTACAGCCATGACAGAAGCAAGAACTCTCTTCCTTTGATAAGTAGGAATCACAAGAAAGTGCAGGAAACAGAAGTTGATAACAAGCCTACTTATAACTTGTCTCTGAACTAGGCTTGTCATTGAACTCCAAAAAGCCTGACAGATGAATCCGGGGAGACGCTGCTAGCTCACCAGCAAGAACATTGAGCAATGTAGTTTTTCCAGAACCCGACGGGCCCGTGATAGCTAATAATTTTCCAGGCCTTGCTGTTCCGCTCGCATTTTTTAGCAAAGATCTCACCTATCAATTTAAAATTAACGTTGTCGTTATCACCCGAAATAAACAATGATTTCAACAAACAAACTGTCCTCTTCATAAAATAAAACGTAATATCCGTAATCAATACTCAAATTTCCTAGCATAAAAACCAAACAGGACTTGATCATTGATGAAACGTTACGGAGTAAGAAGACGGAAACTCACAGAGTTGGACGATTTATCAGAAAGCTTGCAATTGATGTTTCTCCAAAGGACTGTCACCGGAGGAACAACGTGAACATTATCCTCCTCCCGATCGCCTTCGTGAACATTATGCTCCTCCCGATCGCCTTCGTGAACGTGTTCCATGAACTCGGTTTCTTCGGGCCGAGATAAGTCGCGAGGAGGCGCCATTATCTTATTGTGCTAATCGCTTCTCTTTTTCTTTCGTCTGGCAGTGAGCTAGCTAAGTACCCTGCTGAACTTCCTCGCTGCAAATTGTAACTGCCAAGAACGGGGAAAGACGGTAACGACATCATTTTGCCGGAGCCTTGTTTGTATTGTAACTAACTAACGACTAACTAAATTTTGGATTTTCTTTACCTGAATCAGGTATTATTAGAAGATTCGTTGGCGGTTACGAATTCAAGTTCGATATTAAAATGGATCAGGTGTTCTTCCCGCCAAGTGCTTGTGAAGGGCCGTCTAATAAATGATTTTATTTATCTTCATTAAATAAGTGGCTTCTTACAGTGATGGATAGTGCCCACTTTATCCCTATATATATATATTCCCTATTTTTTTCTAACTTTTATTTTTGAAAAAATTGCATTTAGGTGATGGTAAGAGAAAGTACAATAAAATTGTCCCTTAAAATCTTAATTTTATTTAAACTTTGTAAGACTTTTTTATAATAAATTTGAATTCTACTAACAAGTTCATGAGGTATAATGACAAGTCTATTAACAAGTCTAATAATTAGAATTTATTGTGAAAAAGTCTTACGAGACTTAAATGCAATTTAGATTTCAATAGATCATTTTATTTTGTGGTATATTTTTTTACTCAAGATCCAAATGCAATTTTACCTTTATTGTTTTAGTGCAAAATATCTTTTTCTTTCTTTACATCTAAATAATGTTTTCCCTGATATTTACAAGTTACATATCCTTCTAATAGTTAAATATCCTTCTAGTCCGAGTGTTTAAAAGCTTTTTTTTTTTTTTTTTTCATGTTAATAGTAATACCCCCTTCGTTTCAAAATAACAACGTATCGTCCAAGGTTATGGCCATAATTTAGGATACTATTAAATAGCTTAGAATATGGCAAATTTTGATGTAATTTGACTAAAATATTTCTCAATTAATAAACATATAAAGAGTATATGAGATTATTTGCCTTGTAATTGTTACTCTTCCTGAAGGCTGAAATTATTTAAAAGTAATATTTTTTTTTATATGTTTTGAAGTGACCGAAAAAACATTCCCACTATTTTTATCAGTAAAAATCACTTTATAATAATAGATTTTGATTTCTTTATCTCATGGGACTTTATGCCGCCGCGGGGTTAAGAGTGGCCCCTAACATTATAGAAAAGAAATTAAATTATTAGAAAATTATCATTCAACTTTATAAAAATTTTATGATTTTCACTTTAATCCCTCTATGACTATTTATAGTTAAGTGGACGAATTAGAATGAAAATTTTGAAATGTTTATTTATAGGACTGAAATATATAGTTTCATGAACATCTATATTTTATTCTATAATTTTCACCCCTAATTTCAATTCCTAGGCACTCTAAACCTAAATTATGTACTTTCAATAAATAGATCATATATTACATTTAGGAAGAAATACAAGGAGACAACAATATAATATAAAATAAAAAGAACTTACCAAATGCATACATGTTTTTCTTGTAAAGATTTTAACTTGAATGAAGCCAATGAACTGATTTGCAAATTGCAATGTGATTTTCTTACCCTTAATATCCAAATTTTATATCTTTTTTATTTTCAATATAAATAATTATATTTAGAAATAATTACAGCTACGATACTATTTCAAAATATTAAAAACATTTAAATAAGAGAGAGAGAATAGGAACCATCCAGATTTGTTCAAATTTGCTGTTGAAACTTCAAACAGCAGCACAGCAACAAAATGCTATGTTTTACCCCTAAGAAAACTAGCTGCTATATTCAAACATGACATCCCAAGATCACATCATGATCGTGGCCCTGTTCTATAAGGAAACGATAACCTATTGGCTCTGTAAAGTCAAGACTGAGAAGGTCATCCTCCGCAAATCTCTCTCCCTCTCTCTTTACTCAGCACCTGTACGAGATAAATCAATATATATAACACTTGAAGTTGAACATCTGGTAAGAACATTGCTCGTGTCCATCAACCCAACTAATTACAAACCTTCTAGGATGAAAGATTCAACAGGATCAGATTGATTTGAACCATCAACCTCATTCACTGGTTGATCTTCAAGGGGTGGTGGCTGATTATCTTGTTCAGGATTAATCTCCTCGAGTTTTGAATGTGATTTGAGTGCAGGTGGTGGCTCAAGTTGCTGGTACTTTGGCTTGTTCTTCTCAAGGAGAAGGTAGGTGGTGCAGTACCAAAATAACAATATCTTACTTTGTGCCACCACTGTATCCCTAATTTTGCTTCCTCCAAAAGATATGCGCTCCAGTGCCTGCCAATGAGATAGTGCAGGTCAGGAAAGCAAGACAACAAACTAACATTCTTTATCAGAAGTGGTTTTTTAAACTCTACCCGTGCTTCAATGGAGAGAAAATTAGGGTGAAAGAAAATTACGAGAGAAAACTCCATAAAATAGTAACTATTTTTACCATTTATCGAAGTTTTCAAACCTAGTATACCCTCCCCCTATTTTCCCCTCACTTTTCTCTCCATCCAAACATAGGGTACGGAAACTAGATAACCTAAGATGATTGATGCCGATAGAATATGGATACATGGCTACAACAGCACAAAATGTATACATGTAGTGTTTAAATTAAACTTATAGTGTCCTAACCAACACGTATCAAACATGATCCAGCATTTTAAGAAATGGTGCTTCATAGAAAATAACTAATCCTGTTGGATAGTACAAGAGTTGATGGTTTAGGGCGTATTATTTGTAGAAACCGTATTATTTGTAGAAACCATCCACTCTTAAGTTGTATTGAATTAGTCCTTGGTAGGAAATTTTTTTTTTTATAAAAACATGGCTCTTTCATCACCTGTTCTCCTGTTTGAACATCAAATGGGTTCTGATGTTCAAATTCAAGACCACTAAATTCATTGATGCAGAGTCCTTGAAAGGCCCTGAAAGAATACAAACCGATTTCATCAGTGCCAAAGTAAAGGAGCATTTTTTTAAGAATTAGAGTTTCCTAGTGCTGGTTACATTATTGGAAAACTTCTAAATACTTAAAGATAGGATATTGCATACCATCTAATGAGAGAAACACGAGGAATCCAGCGGAAGACGATTGGAGTATTTTCAGGATTGACATAATAGCCTCCAAATACAATAAAAACAGTCATAAGAGAGGGGCCAACAGCCATGGCTGCTTCAGTGGTTGGAACCATAGCCCCAACAGTAAGACCCATCGCAGATGCAGCAAAAGATTCCACAGTGACTATCCCACAGAATTTCCCAAATCTAGAATGTCAAGTTTAGTCAGTAATACTTGAGATTTAAAAAAATTTAAAAAGAATCGCAAAAATGATCCCATCCAAAGCGTAAAAGAGGCAGGGACTAGAGGATAAGGCATATGTTTGTGGGTGTAAGGATTGTTTATGCCTTTCAACAGTTAAGAAAAGTATATTATTGACATTTAAATCATGAGGTGAAGTTTTTTACATGAGGTTAAGTTGAAATAGACAAAAATCATCTGCATTATGACCAAATCAATAAACAATGCGACTAACAACTCTTTGCAACGAATGAAACCTATATCTAGTAATTTTAGGAAGGTCATTTATCCCCTCTAAAATTCACCACAGCTCCTGCAAAGGAGATGAGTTATTTTGACAATCCCGCACAGAGACCACAACGGAAATTTTTACCATACTTGGTGCTCTGTTTTCTCATGGTATCAGGGACAAAGAAATTTGCAATCTCCAGTCAAAAAATTCAAAGTAAAAGTGAAAGAACTTGCAATTGATTATCAAAATGATTGACTTGGGCAACTGACCTCAGTAAAGTAGGATGAAGACGGGCCATAGGGTACAAAACAGCACCAAACATCAGTGGAAAAACTGCTCCGATAGGAATCTCAGCCAACAATTTCGAGAACAGATAAGGACCCAATGAATAGGAGCCTTTTGCACGTTCTCTATCTACAATTGCACGCTCTTTTGGAAACACCCCAACAGTCTTTGTAAGAGCAGCCATAGCTGTGTTTATTGCAGCGACCTGTGAATGCCAATAATGTAAGGAGTGCAGAAAGGCAAACCTAATAAAGATTTCAGAGGAACTGTAATTCCAGCGACTATCAAAATTATGGATAACAATTTGTTCCTACTCAATTTAAAAGTCTGCTCTCATAATTGCCAGAATCTCTGGTAAGTTTGCAAAAGTTGCGCGAAAATTTTAAGACATGGACCTAACGTAATCATTTAGAACAATAGCCAAAAGTGCATCAAAAAATTACAAAGTTCCTCTACCATGTAGATTAGCAGCCAGTCGATCAGGAAATAGGAATGAAAGAACAAAAAACGTAATAAACCTGAAGCAATCCCATTCTGTCTTGTATTGAAGTCTGAGATCTTCCCATTCTCCAGAAAACTGAACCAAAAATAACTGCTGATGCAATAGACATCCTTGCTCGAACTTTGTTGGTTGGTCCATCACGGGAAGCCTAGTCAACCATTAAAATCATCAAAGAAAATATGAAACACAAGTTCTGCTCTCCTCACATCAGAAAGGCTGAATTAAATATACACATCTCTAAAATTTTGATTCATAGCCTGGTTAAAATCAGGGATGAAATTGAAGAAAATAACTGATGTTAAATCAAACGTAAGGACAGAAAAGAATCAGATTTGTCATCGGACAAGATGTGAAAAGGAGAATTGATACTTATAACTTATGCTATCCTTCTAACTATGGCTTGCCAAATGACATGAGCAAGGCTCATTAATTTTTTATTTCAAGGCAAAAAGAATGTCAATATTTAGGCAGACCTGCATCCATGCCCGCCTGAGGAGCATCCAGAATTGTTTCCACCAACCTCGTTTCTTCTTAGCTACAGTTCTCATCCCAACTCTCTTTCCATTTTTGTGAAGCACTTCTTTGGCAATTGGAGTTGCATATATTATTGGAGAAAGGCTTTCAGAGAATGACCTAACAAGACTATCAATTCTCTTTTGAGAGGAATAAACACTTTCAGCAGAACTGTAGTCGATGGATATTAGATCGGCCAAAAATTCAGCAGGATTCACATGATCAGGGCAATGATACCTGTTATATCAAAAATAACCAGCCAGTTCAGGACTAACTGTGCAAGATGTATAGCTAATAAAATCAAGCTGAGCAGATTAATGGTGCACTATCAAAATATTAGCAAAAAAATATTGAACAAGTTAAAAGGGAGCATGTGTCTTCAAAGAAACATTTTTAGATATTTTTTGCCACAATGGTTTGTATAACTTCAATAAATAAACACTGAAAAAAAAGTATTCATACTATTGCCAAATATTTTTCTCAACTTGAAGCCAAAATGGAAATATTTACAATTTCCTTTTTGTTACCTGAGTCATAATAATTTTTATAGTTCACTAGAAGAATCAGCATAAATTTATGAAGTCAAACTACAAAGGTGGATTATCTCAATATTATCATCAATTGCAAGCAAAACTCTATATAGTGAAGTGTTAAATTTAATTTCCTGACAAGTTAACTCAATCACTATATCCAGAAGTTGTTATTATTATTATTATTATTATTTTTTAAAGAAATCCCGGCATGAAGAATGTATGATGGAATAAAACACAGAAGGTTAGAATGACAACCCAAATTTTGAGAAGTATGCCAATGGTTCATCACGAGCAGGACCAGAATAAACGAGTGAACCCTCAGTTAGCAAGACAATGTCATCAAATTTATTATACACTGAACCTCTTGGCTGGTGAATAGAGCAAATTACTGTATGACCATCTTGTGCGAGTTGTTGGAGAGTTTCCACCACTTTCTCAGCTTGAAAGGCATCGAGTCCTGGAAGCACCACAAGTAAATTTGTGATGAATGAAAGAACAAAAATAAGTTATGATTCGGAGTTTAACTTCAGATTTGGTCAAAATCTATTAGAATGGAAAAGCCATTTAGCCATAATCACATCAATGTGCAGAAAATACAAAAGCTTTAGATTATAAGGTTAAACATTAATTAAAAGCAGCAAGGCAGCAGTGCCTTCTTAGATTATGTTATGGTACACTTAACATTAAACAGTGCCTACAGGGTATTATATTAACCATATACTAAGCTATATTATGTGCAGAGCTCAGACCTATTGCTTGACAAATTAGGGAAAGGCATACTTAGTACTTACCAGTAGTTGGTTCATCAGCAAATATAACAGACGGGCTTGCAAGAAGCTCACATGCCAAAGATAAGCGTTTCTTCTCACCACCACTAATTCCCCGAACTTTTGCATCACCAACAATGGTATCAGCACAGCTGACCTTCAGAAGAAAGAGATTCAAGTTGCCAAAGGGGGTTGATGCGAGTACCATAGGAGTAGAGTATAAATATTTAAATGTATTATATGCGTGTAACTTATTGTCGTGGTTATGGAGAGCATGCGTATGAAAACAGAAAGCATCCCTAATTAATTATCAGCTATCAGTTTAAATCAGCAAAAATGTATATTCAAGTTCCTTTTTCAAGGAAAGAAGAATAATGGTTCTTACATCCCATTGCAAGCATCCTAGTTAATAATCAGCGATCATAAAAAATTACAACATAAAAGGGCATCTTACCAATCCTAGTTTGAACAAGAGATTTTTCACATATTCATCCCTCTCTTCGACGGAAGATATGCCAGGAAGCTGCAGTTCTGTAGCAAGGGACAACGTCTCTCTCACTGTGAGCTGTGAGAAAAACAGATCCTCCTGTCTCACATAAGCAAACCTACAGCCATGACAAAAATAAGAACTCTCACTCTTTGATTAATAGGAATCCTATGAAAGTGCAGGAAACAGAAGTTGCCAACAAGCATACTTATAACTTCTCTTTGAGCTAGGCTTGCCATTGAACTCCAAAAGGCCTGACAGAAGCAGCCGGGGAGATGCTGCTAGCTGACCCGCAAGAACATTGAGCAATGTAGTTTTTCCAGAACCCGACGGGCCCATTATAGCTAATAACCTTCCCGGCTTTGCATCTCCGCTCACATTTTTGAGCAAAAATCTCACCTTCCAATTTAAAATTAAAATTATCATGATCACCAATAAGTAACGATTTCTACTCATGAACTGTCCTCTTCATTAAAAAAAAAAAAAAACCTTAATACCGCCATAATCAATATTCCAATTTCCTAGCATAACAACCAAACAGGACTTCAGCATCCACGAAATGTCATAGAGTATTAAGACGGAAACTCACAGACTTGGAGGATTTATCTGAAAGAGAGCAGGAGATGTTGCGCCATCGGATTGAGACCGGGAAAACTTTACCGGAAACGGGACCTCCACTCTCATCAGAGTCATCCTTCTCCTCCCCATCGCCGTGGTCCACATCCTCGGCTTCTGGGGGGAGCACAGGACCGGGACCAGAGAAGAAGCGGACAAGGACGGTCACTGCCACAGCGGCAAGGACCTGACCAAGACTGTTACCGCCCAAGCCTGAAACCATTTGGCGCAACTTTTTCCCGCCAAAAGCCACCATTATCTTCTTCTGCTAATTGCTTCTCTTTTTCCTTTCGTCTTGCAGTGAACTGTACGTTCTATTCTGAGCCTCCTTGCTGCTAACTGAGAATGCGAAAAACGAAGAGAGGAATACGTAGACGGACAGAAACGACATCGTTTCGCCGGAGCTTGGCTAGACTTTTAGTCTTTTCCCTAAGGCATCTAGCTAAGCTTCCAGAAAGTGACGCGTGTCCATTTCCAGATAAGATATAATGGTGGGGTAAAAGTGGAATTTGCGGGTCGTAAAGTGTTCCTCCCCCAAGTGATGGTGGGTTGTGACTACCCTCCTTGTCTGTTGTACCCCGGGAACACTTAGGATTTTTTTTTGGTTGGATGTCAACTTTTGCGTTGAAAAGGGTGCAGCGGATCCTCCTTGTCAATGAGGATAGCCGCACCCGTTATTGTGAAGGTTGGGGCTCATAAACATGGATACCGAAATCAAAATAAAATTATTTTTCCATACTTACTTTGCATGCTTAATATTATAAATCATGATTGAAGAATGTTTTTAAAGGATTCAAATATCATATCAAAGAAACACTAGGATGATTCTCTTTCTCTTAATTACATAAGTGGCTTTTTATTGCAGTGATGAATCCTTTGATTAATTTTAGTTTATATTTTTAAAATTTGATATTAATAGTTCAAAAATACACTAAAATTTGTAATGAAGACAAAATTGGTAAATAATAGTAATAATAAAGTCTTATTTCATGAGTAATCTATATGAATTGTACAACGTTATTACTATCTATCACTAATCAAATCTTTAGATATTGAATAATTCATCAAGTGTTTTCTTTGTCTTCCTCTAGTCTTTTTTAAAAGACTCTATATCACTTGTTTAACCATCCTATCGACCCATTCAATAACCTTTTCTGAAATTATTTAAACCACCTCAAAGTTCTGTTATTTTCTCTTTAATAGAAGCTATTATGCTTCTTCCATATATATGTCCATTCTATTATTATTTCCGTTCTATTATTATTGAGCGATATTGCTCTTTTACTAAAACTCTTTAAAGCAAAAATGATTAAAGAATAAAGAACATTGGTGCCAATTGAATCATTTGTGGTACATATTAGTTTGGCTATCATTGGAATAGGGTGGCTTTGCTTTTTTTTTTTTTAACACTTTGAAAATAATATTAAGCCCAAAAACAGTTTCAAATACCCATAGGAAAAAATAAACCTTAACCATATAAAATAGAATAACATTAAGTACCCAATTCTAGTATAATTTTTTAAGCAGGTTGTATAAATGTCTAGCTCAGACTAAAAAAAAGCAGTCCAGAAAAACTAGGTATTTTTTGACAGTGGAATATTGTCCTATGTGTTGCTTCACCTTTTCTTAGCTCTCATTCTATAATTAATTTTCGAAATGGAGATTTATCCCAATTTTTTTCTCACACACACACATATATATTGTGTGTGTTCATATTAAAAAAAAAAATTAAAACATGCATCTAGCAGAAGTTATTTCCAGTCCGTATCCTAAATTAATTTTTTGGTTTATTCAACACCCTAAAATATTTTTTATTAACACCTAGTATTTTAAATTATTTTTGGAGCAAATTTTCTCCTAAATTATTTTTCTTACCAACAATGAGCATCCTAAATTTGTGATTTTAAGTGTTACTAAAAATAATACTTGTTGAGGGTACCGGACGCACCAAGAGTTAAATAAAAAACGCTGTAGGTTGTATAAAAAAAAACATGTACCATACTGAATTTTATTAAAAAAAACATTTTAAAATATTGGATCAACTCTAAATTAGTTTAGCTACCAGTTATTGGTGGGAAAAAAAAAACTCTTTTTTATTGTGTGAACCAATAATATCCCTAAATTATTTTAAATTTAAGTCTAATCTTTATGAAATTTTAATTTTAAATTTAACTCCAACAAATGTGAGATTGGAAGTTCAGCTAAAAAAATGCTGTCACATGGTAATGAATGCAAGTTAAAGTTGGCAACAAAAAGAATGCAAGTTTAAGAAAAACACAAAAAAAGAAACAAAATAAGGGAAACAATTGGGTTGAGGGGGGAGAGTAGAAAGAAAAAAAAGAATATTGATTAGATTGTCATTAATAAAAAAAAATATTTCATTTTATTAGAAGTGTATTTTTTAAAATATTAAAAAAAATTAAAATTATTTAATAAAGATAATGAAAAAAAAAAAATATAAAATATAAAAATATTTTTTTAAAAAAAACAGACCTTACCAAACCCAAACCACAGGTTAGCCCAGACCTATATACAGGCCAAACTCAGACAAAAAAAAAAGGGAAAATTGATTTCAGGGCCCAAGTTAGTAAAATAATTACAAAAAAGGCCCAAGAAACATTCACATGCCAAAAAAGGCCCTAGGGCCTTTTCTGGCATTTTTTCAAAAATCGTTAGCAACTATATCAGTAGCGTTTAACAACTATATCAGTCCCCGTTAGCAACTAAATCAGTCTAATTAACAACTACATTTTAACAACTACATCTGTAGCAATTAACAACTACATCAGTAGCAATTAGCAACTATATCCGTACACTTTTTTTTGAAAAAATTCCAGAAAAGGCCCTAGCTAGGGCCTTTTCTGGTATGTGAATGTTTCTTGGGTCTTTTTTGTAATTATTTTCCTAGCCTGGGCCCTGAAATCAATTTTCCCAAAAAAAAAAGTCTGTAATGACCTAACTGAAGTTTGGTCTGACCAGTTTCACCTTAACTGCCACCGTCCAGCTCAAGAGCAGGGAAAAGCTTCAAGAACATTTTCCCTCTCACTCGAAAACCCCACTGCCTTTACCCTTTTCCTTCTCGCCGGTGGGATGCATGTGCAGAGTTTCGATTCATCAGCCCCTCTTCGTTCTTCATTCCCATCCTCCTCCTCCTCCCCTGTCCTTCTTCAGTCCGCCGTCGGCGGTGTATTAGCTTCTTCCTCTGTTCGCGATGCTGCTATGGTGAAGCTTTGTCTTTTCTCTGTTGCTGAGAGTGAAGTTTAGGAGCTCAATCACTCATTTCATTGTTCCTCCGTCGTTTTTTCTGCTAGTGGTAAGCTCGAACCCATTTTTGTTCCCTTGGTGGTTGCTTCTGATTGAAATTATTGATTAAAAATGTTTATTGGAAAAGATGAAGGATCTGATATTAACTTCGTTGAGGAATTGATTGTTTTGAAATCTTAAGAGACTTTGTTGGTGCTTATGAGTATATTATTTGCTGGTAGTTTATGAATTGGTGTGTTCGTTGTATGAGCTAATCTCGAGTGCCCACAAGTGTTCGATAAAATGTTCCAAGGACGAGGCTCATTTTGATGTGCTTTTATAGTATTTTGGTGATTGAGAAGAATTTAGATTCTATGTTGAGTTGATGATGATTTAAATCTTCCTTCAAGATAAAGTTTGGAAGTCTACACGATGATGTTAGAAAGAGTTTGAATGGAAATTTTAAGAATTAAGTTATCGATCTTGTGTTAACCTTTCCGATGCCTATGAAGTGTTTGATTCAATGCTGGAGAAAGGAAATTTTATGGAATTGAGGAATGGAATCTGGTGGTGATAGCATTGAATATATTGTAGTATAAGTGTTACTTACTCTTTTATATTAAAACTTGCATAATGTGGACATTGAATATGTATACATATATTTAAATCGTGGTGATCTTGTGTTAGATTAGAAATTGGATCAGGTAACTGTGTGAAGCTATTTTGTTAATTGAGGAGGTAAAATTGATGAATTGTTTGATAGTCGAGGTTTTGAGTTATTGTGGCAAACAAGTGTGGCGAAGGCATTATCAATCAAACTATAGCCTAGGAGTTAAGTAGCCTCTTTAATGTAGTTTGGAAGTTTAAGGAGAGTGCTTAAACGTGTCGTGAGTAGAATATATTTTATGAACTTATTGAAGAGCTCAGAAGATAAACTACTCATTTGATTGTTAGGAGGAGGGAGCACTAATTGTTATCAGTTCTTTTTGAGAGTTAAAAAAACTTGGCCATTTGTTCCCATATTTTCTGTTTTTAACTTATTTTTACTATCGCTATTCTACCTGCAATGAATTGTTTTTCTCTAATGTCTTCCATTTTGATCTGATCTTAGTGTTGGTGTCTATGATATGTCAACTAGTACTTGATGCTTTTTACACCTACATTTGAAGGAAAGGGGTGGCATAATTGTGTACAAGTCTATTGGGAAATGGGGAAAGTGAATGGTTGGGTTCCACATTATTTTCCTCACTTCTGTTTGTTAAGTCATATTAATCAGGTCCCTACATTTTTGTTTTCATTTTCAGGAGCTTTGATCTGCAAGATTGTAGCATAGCTTGGATCTTTGGAGCAAGTGTGTCAATCTGCTTCTCCTCTCAAATGGGCCTCATCCAACTAGCACGAGTATCCAGAAGATTCACCCATACTAGCTTCTTCCACTCTCCAAATCTTTTCCCTGCTTCTAGTCCTCTCTCTTGTTCTATTACATCAATTCCTAGTTCCCTAGTTTCCGTAGGAAGTTCTATTTTGTATCAATATTTGAAACCCCTGGACCAAAACACATTTCGATCTGTACGAAATCATCCTTCTTCAGGCTACCACACATCCATTAGTGATAGCATAATGCAAGCAAAAGCATTTTCTAAAGCCAAAGACATGAACCCAGACAATGTTACAGGTCTCACGACTGAAGCAATTTGTAAAATTTTATCAAACAGTCCTAGTTCTAGAGTTGAGGAGTCTCTCCGTAATATTTCACTGGAGGTATCACCAGAACTGGTAGTTGAGGTCTTAAAGAAGCTAAGCAATGCTGGTATTCTTGCACTTTTGTTCTTTCGTTGGGCTGAGAAGCAAAAGGGCTTCAAATACAGTACGGAGAGCTACAATGCTTTGATTGAGGCATTGGGTAAGATTAAACAGTTCAAGATGGTATGGAATTTGGTTAATGACATGAAACGTAAAACGTTGTTAACTAAAGACACTTTTGCATTGGTTGCACGGAGATATGCAAGAGCTAGAAAGGTCAAAGAAGCAGTGGAAACATTTGAGAAGATGGAGAAGTTCGGGATGAAGCTGGAAGTTTCAGATTTTAATAGATTAATTGACATTTTAAGCAAGTCAAGGTGTATTGAGAATGCACAAGAGTTGTTTGACAAAATGAAGAAAAGAAGGTTTGCACCTGATGTCAAGTCTTACACAATATTGCTAGAAGGGTGGGGTCAGCAACAAAATTTGCTGAAGCTCAATGAGGTCTACTGGGAGATGAAGGATGAAGGTTTTGAGCCAGATATTGTTACCTATGGCATTATCATCAGTGCACATTGTAAGGCTAGGAAATATGATGCAGCTATTGAGTTCTATCATGAGTTGGAAGCCAAAAATTTGAGGCCCACCCCTCATATATTCTGTACTTTGATTAATGGATTGGGTTCCGATAAGAGATTGGATGAGGCTCTCCAATATTTTGAAAAATTCAAAGCTAGTGGTTTTGCCCCAGAAGTACCAACTTATAATGCTGTTGTTGGGGCTTATTGCTGGTCAATGAAGATGCGTGAGGCATACAGGACGATTGATGAAATGAAAAAATGTGGGGTTGATCCAAATTCTCGAACATTTGACATAATACTACATCACTTGATAAAGGCTCGAAAAACAAAGGAAGCTTTCTCTGTTTTCCAGAGAATGAGCAGTGACTCTAGTTGTGAGCCTGCCGTGAGTACCTACGAGATCATAGTGAGGATGTTTTGTAATGTAGAGCGAGTTGATATGGCAATCAGGGTTTGGGATCAGATGAGGGTTAAGGGCGTTCTTCCCGGAATGCATATGTTTACCACCTTAATCAATGCATTACGCCTTGAAAACAGGTTAGATGATGCTTGTAAATACTTTCAAGAGATGTTGGATGTAGGCATTCGACCTTCTGGTGCAATGTTTAGTAACTTGAAACAGGCTCTTCTTGATGGAGGTAGGGAGGATACAGCTAAAATATTGTCTCAAAAGATTGATAAGATTAGGAAAACTCCTATCATTGGATGAGGCTGAAATATATCACAAGAATCCCAAGGGAGGCCTAAGGTTATCTCATCCATCCGTATCAGTCATCAATCTATTTTCGGCGCATGATCCATTAAATAATTGAACTGACATTCCAAGGATGATTGCCAAGGTCAGCTGCATCTGAGGAGGGCAAAAGGAAGAAGCAACAACAATAACTAAGTTTTATTTCACTAGTTGGGGTCAGCTATATGGATTACGTGATGTCATTATACTCTATGGTAAAGGCCAAAGGGAGGAGCTTTTCAGAAATTTGATTTGTTGGCATCTTGCCTTACAATTGACCCGTTTCTTACATTTGACTTCCCTCTAAAACCTTCAGCTGTTCTAACTTCCTAGTTAGTCACCCTTGAGATGATTTCTCTTTCATTATTCCCCTTTCCAACAACCATGGCATCATATGCTTTTTTGCCGGAAAATATCAGCATGTGGTGTTTCTCTTCCATTGACATCAGCTGAACTTTGGTTTACTTATCATCATGGTTTGCATTCTGCATGGAATGATGTTTCACAAGTGATTCTTCGGCTCATCACTATGGACTCTAGTTCAAAACACCCTTTCTGGTGACTGATAAATGGAATTAGACGTTTTTATAACAGAGATTGGCGTATTGGAACTTTTTCTAAGGATAATACATCAACGAAGCTAGGAGGATTTGGAGGCAGAATACCAGCAACTAAGGGCCTGGCCAATTCCTGAAGGAGAGGGTCTAATAGGAGAAATAAAGTCACGCACCTTGTCAAGAAGATGAATTGGAACAGGGTCGTGAGCATATCTGTCAATTTGTTTTCATAGGTATTTTTGTTCAATAATTAATTCAACAGGGAATCGTTTCTTTCCGTGTATCTACATTTTTTTTTTAAAAACTATTTTAGGGAAAAGTAATTATTTAGTTCTTATGGCTTGACGGAGTTTGTCAGTTAGTCCTTATAGGATAATAACTCGTAGCCACTCAGTCTTTATAATTTCCTAATTTTTATAAAAAATCTGGCTCCCATAAATGCTCCTATGTAGAGCTGATAGAGGGAAAATTTGCTCATTTGTCATCCTAGCTGTCAGGGCCATAGTCAGAATGCCAGATTCTCATTCCTCCTCTCTCTTTGCCGGACGCTTTCTTTTTCCTCTGCCTCCTTGTTTGCCGAGAGAATAAGGTTTTTAAAAACGAGGTTTTATGTAAAATTAGAAGAGGTATAAAATATTACAATGTAGCAAAATCGTAAAAACTTACAAACGTTTGGAAAATTAGTAAAATCGATTTAATGAAAAAAAAATCATAAAAACATAAAATCATTATAAAATGAGATTTTAACTATCATTTGAGAGAGACCGTAAAGACTGAATAAATTATAAGGACTGAATTCAATCAACTATAAGGATTAAATAATTAATTTTCCTCCTATTTTATTTTTATTGCAACATACTCCTATAGTTTTTTATATAAGATATATTTTGAGAGTTGAATCCTATATATAAGGTATAGTTTTTATATTTATCATTTCCCCCCCTAATTTACCAAGTTGATGCTCCCACAATAATAATTAAGGAGAAAAGGAAATTGAAAAAGATGAGTTGAGTGCCTTAAATCATATATATCATATTAACTAAATTAAGTAACTTCTTTATTATAATTAAATTAAGTAAATATATTTTATATTAAGAATCAAGAGTTTTTTTTTTCCTTCACATCTAAATAAATGTTTCCCCTGATATTTTCTTATAAAAAGATAAAATGATTTATTGAAGATAAAGTAACTTAGAGTCCAACATAATCAAACAAGCAAAAGGAAAAATTACATAAGCGCGTGAAGAAATTGAAAGAAACAAGATATTTATGATATCTTAAAGAAAGGATACTTATGATATCAAGCTGATCAGACTTTGTTTCCCCTAATATTTGAAAGTTAAATATTCGGCTTTTCAAGGTAAGCCTTCATTTCAAAATAACTAACTACTATCATTTAAGGTTATGCGCACAATTTAAGATATTAAATAGCTTAGAACATAATTTGACTAAAATATTCTCCATCAATAAAGATAGAAAGAGTAATTGGGATTATTTTCCTTCTCATTGTTTTAAAGTGACAGAAAAAAGAAAAGAAAAGAAGAAGAAGCATTGTGATAAACATTGTGACGAGTAATGTTTCTTACAAATAAATTTAAATAGATATTTTTCCCCGTGCAACGGTGTTTATTATTTATGGCATATTCGAAATATTAATTTACTAATTAGAAATAAATAAATAAGTGATCTTAATTTAAGGGGTTTATGAATCATCTTTCACATTTGTTTATATATACTATCTTCATTTATTGAAGACATTATAAACAAATAATAAACATGGTGTATGAGATTAAGGAGTTGTTTTGAAAGAAAAAAGAAAACTCATTTGCAAGTATCTATAATTTCACTCAATTTTTAATTTGGTGCATGTGTGTGTTTTTTCCTCATAATTGAATGCTTTAATTTTGCTCTGTCAATGCCATCAACTCTTTTGCAAAGGCTAACAATGCTAATATAGTAAAATTATAAAAACTAATGATGTCAACAGAACAAAATTAATGATTTAACTAATAAAAAAAAAACATGCAAGCACTAAAATAAAAATTGAGTGAAAGTATAGAAAAATAACCAAAAGTAGAGTTTTACTATGATTCGTTCGTTAAATGTTCTTCAATCTTCCTCTCATGAACATTATGCATAACTAAATTAACATGACACCAACTTGTTCTTTATATTTGATATATCACTTGTACCTGACATGTCATTTGCTACTTCATCTCTAAGAACATAGATGATAGCATGACCCTTATATATGAAGGTGAAATTTTTTGAAGATAACTTTTTTCTTTCTTGAGGAAACCTTAGATGAATACAAGCCAATTGTATCAAATAGAAAGGATTCACCTAAAATTTGACAATTGGAATTGAGGTTATTAAAATAAGAATTTTGAATGTTCTTATCCAAGTAGTTCTTCATTGTTTGATGTGTACTTTGTAATGTGTTTTTTAAGAAATAGGGAATTTAAATCTTGGAAATATGCTCTATTATGGTATCCAAACTTCTAAAAATATGGAGTCACTTTATATTAGTAACTGTTAATAAGTAGTTCATAATTTTTAAAATGGTAAACTTCACCTTCATTGATTTCTTACATGACATGTTTTCACACTCTCTTTTGTGTATCAACACTATCAATCCTACTTCCCCACATGTATTTCACAAGTCATCATAAGTAATAAAGGGAAAATGCTACATATGTAAGGAAAACTTTTGCTTGACTATAATCATGCCAACCCTTCAAGGAACATCCAATGGGGGTCTTCTTGCAATAAGTAAACTCTCTCATAGTACATGCAATAATAATGACCCAGGTGTCATTTTTATTAGTTAAATAACAATTAAACTAACCATAAGAAAATTATTTGTATAAATTTTATAATTTTAGAGGCTTTATTATCAAAATTTAAATGTCATTGTGGTCACATGTCAATATAGATACAATTTCAATGTCAAGGTGACAGAGAATTTATCATGGCATGAGTTGAAGTTTAATATTTTATTTTTACCTAGTTCAAACTTTTAAGTGATTGAATGGAAAAAAAGGTCAATATTGGTCAATAAGTGTAAAGTTGAATACTTTCTTAGTTCTTCATATTCAAGTGGCATTTTTTTTCTCCCAAACAATCTTCCCCACAACTAAAAATTGAGTGGTTTTTTATTTTCAAACCAATTCATAATTGATATTTTAGTGTCCTTTTTTAGACATATGGAAGATATACAATTGAGGATCAAATGTATTGGCTTCGTATTGACAAGTGCTATTTCAAAGTTAATATTCAAATGTCTTTTCATTTTTCAAACAATTTATAATTAACATTCTAGTGGTTTTTTTCCTCTAAAACAATCTTTCCCACAATTAAAAATCAAGTGGTTTTTCATTTTTAATTCTAACAAACAATTAACATTCAAGTGGCTATTTATTTTCCAACGATTTTTATAATAAACATTCAAGTGATTTTTCTTTTTGCAAGAATATGAAATGTAAACAGTTGAGAATCTAATGCACTTCCTTCACATTGAAATTTACCATTTCATGGTTAACTTACATTCAAGTCAACCGATTCATAATTAACATTCAAGTAGCCTTTTTTTAAATCAGTTTTTAAGGATTTTTGTTTAACAAAATATAACATAATGTTTTATTTGAAAAAACTAAGACTTCAACAAACTGTGTTAAGAAAAATCAATTCATTCATCACAAGTTATCAACATCAATTGACGGGCGACATTTTCCGAAAGATGTTCCAAGTTGATCTTTTATATATACATATACGTACGTGTATATGTATATACATAGATACATATATGTATGTATGTACTTATATACCTACATACATATACACATTCGAACACACACCCATATTTGATAGTTTTATGAAGAATACTAAATGTTTTTCTCTAGATATTCATAGATAACACATATGGAAGATTATTTTCCCTCTTTTACAATTTGAACTCACATGTATATAATTTGATATATGTATTTATACTCTTTCAATTGGTTAATGTGTGATTTTTTGCTCAATATTTTTTTACTTGTTGATTCTGTTACGGGCTTTGAATATTGAGACAATTGGGGATGAAGAGTCATTTGGTTTGAGACACATTTCAAGAGTTTTTGTATTTTCTATTAAACTTTTAAAAAAAAAATTTCTCCCAATCTTGTTAATAATATATCAAACATGCTAATGATCATAAACATTGCATTTGCACGTCCATTGCATTACCAAGAGAGTTTTCAATTGAACTAAATAGGCCCCAAGTCACTGATGAACAATGTGAAAAAAGATGAGTTCTATCATTATAAATCACGCTATGTCAACAAATGGATTAAAAAATTAATGGTGCAAAAAAGAGCTCAATTCCTTCATTTTAAATTTAATGAGGTTTGTTATAACTAGAGGTGTTCATGGGCAGGACGAGACCCTTACCCGATGCCCTGCCCGAAAGATCAATGGGCAGCAAAATGCGGCCCAGTGCCCGGCCTTGCTCAATGATGGGCAGGTGGGCCTTACATGCCCAAGTGATCATAACCTATCACACCTTATATTAAAAAAAAAGCTTCAATTATACCTAATAAATAATATTACAAACTACAAATAAAATCCATAATTCTACAACTTGGCTTTTGAAATTAAAAAGACAATCATATGTTTTAACAAATAATCAATATCCATAAGTGAACAATTAAATAACATTCATAATCTACTAATACAAGGTATTAAAAAATTGTAATCAAAGCCTTGTAATCATTCAAAACTCCAAAAGGTTGCATCAAGGCTCCAAATTGTCAAAAGGAAAAAGCATATGGAATCACCTACAAGAAAGCAAAAATGAAAGCTTATGATTACATCATTTACATGTACAAATAACAAGTAGTTGAAGGCATTTTAGCCTTAGTTTAAACTTTAAAGGTTACAAATTACCTACTTACTTCATAGCTACCACTAGCCAACCATAATCGTTACATTCCCCCTTCTCCAAGTGTAACATCTAGGAAGAAAATGATAAAATGGTTCGGTCAAATTGGCTTGGGTTAGGGTATTCAAGATTCAGCTGGAATTAAAGTATTAAACATATCAGAGCAAAAAAAAAAAAAGTATTAAACATACTGATAGATTTAATATATATATATATAGTATTAGGCAGGGCCAAATTTTTTTGGGCTTCTTTATTTCGGGCCGGGCAGGGCATTTTTTTCCTAGACTTAGACGAATGCACCGGGCCTTAGATTTTTTGAACACCCCTAATTATAACATATGAAGCCGAATACATCCAATTGGGTTGACAAGTGAATTTCTCTCTGTTGCAATGCAATGGTGTATGCAAGAAATTCTTCTTGTAGAAAAGAAAACACAATAAGACCATATCACTGAAAAAATTAGCAAAATATTTTTAGTTTTGTTTCTTATTCTTGATGATAGATCACATCAGAAGAAGATTTTTTATAATTTCAATATGGACTATTGATCCAACTAATTCTAAGATATCCATCATTAAAGAACTCATAGGCAAGGTTGTTAAAATTGAGATTTTACGTAAAATCGGAAGAGAGATAAAAAATCATAAAACGTAAAATCGTAACGTAAAAAAATCGTAAAAACATAAAAACATTTGGAAAATTAGTAAAATCGTTTTAATAAAAAAAATCATAAAAACGTAAAATCGTAGTGATAAAACGAGATTTTAACAACCATGCTCATAGGAAAAGAGTCAATAAATAAAAAGCCATTTAAAAAATTAATGCTACTTGATTTCCTTTTTTTCCTATGTTCACCACAAAGTTACGTGGTTTGATGCATTTATACACAGATCTATTTGAATGCAAACATTTGATCATTGCAAGCTATAGGAAAGGAAACAAAATGGCTAAATTTTTTATCCTTGAACTCTACATGAAGGCACCCACTATTACTAGTATCATGGAGTAGAAACAATCACAATGAGAAAAAATTAGTTTAAACCAAAACCAAATGAAGATTGATGTTATATAACTGTTTAGAGTGATTTTTTGAACAATCTGTTTAGAGTGGTTCAAGTCTTTTCATTTTTTAAGATATATTTTTTTAAAGATGGTTTTTGAACTTCAAAGATAGATATTTTTAAAAAATGGCTTTTGGACTTTATGAATAAATGCTCAATAATAACGAGTAATAAATTAAAGGTTGCCGAAAATCCAACCATTTAAAAAATCCGAACCTAATTCAATATAAGTAAAGACTATGTTAAAATAAATCGAACCAATAACGAAATCCCTTTTAAGAAAGGGTTAAGGTGCAAAAATACACATAACTTTTTACCTCAGGAGCGCCCAACACCATAACCTTTTTTTTTGTCCAAAAGTACACATTACGTTATGTTTTGGGAGCAAAAATACCACATGCCGTTAGTTGACCGACATTGATCGTTAACTTGGATGGAAATGAACAGTAACTCCGGTGAAATTTCTAATTTGCCCTTAGTTTCAAGCTAAAATTACCATTTTGCCCTTAGTTTTAAATAATTTCTTTTAAAAAAAACACTACAATAAACCCTCCAACCGGTGGGCCCCACCACTGGCGGCCACCCTCCCTGCCGTCGGAGACCGGCGGCGGCGACTTTTTTTTTAAAGGTTTTTTTTTAAAAAAATAAGGTCTTTTACAAAAAACTAAGGGGAGGCCGGTGGGGCCCACCACCGGCCACACCACCGCCGGAGGCCACCCTCCCTAGTACCGTCCCCCACCAATGATCGGCAACCACCTCCGGCAACTTGTTTTTTTAAAAAAAATAAGGTTTCTTTTTAAAAAAAAAAAGTCGGCGGAGGAAGTCGCCGGTCATCGGTGGCGGCCGATAGTGGGGAGGACGGCCGCCAGCGGTGGTGGGGACCACAGACTCCCCTTAGTTTTTTATTAAAAAAACCTTAGTTTTTTTTTTTAAAAAAAATTGCTGGAGGTGGCCACCGGTCACCGGTGGTGGACGGTAGTGGGGGAGGGTGGCCGCTGGCGGTGGTGGGCCCCGCCGACTTCCCCTTTAGGTTTTTGTGAAAAAAACCTTTTTAAAAAAAAAAATTCACCGCCGCTCGTCGTCGAAGGTGGCCGCACCGCCAGCGGTGTGGCCGGTGGTGGGGCCCACCGGCGTGAAGGGTTTATTCTAGTTTTTTTTTAAAAAGAAATTATTTAAAACTAGGGGCAAAATGATAATTTTAGTTTAAAACTAAGGGCAAATTGGTAATTTCAGCGGAGTTACTATTCATTTCCGTCCAAGTTAATGGTCAATGTTAGTCAACTAACAGCCTGTGGTATTTTTGCTCCCAAAACATAACGTTATGTGTGCTTTTGCACCAAAAAAAAGGTTATGATACTAGGCGCTCCTGAGGAAAAATGTTATGTGTATTTTTACATTTTAACCCTTTAAAAAAACCCACGTTACTATATGTTTGCAAGAAATATACAAGTTTTCAAGAAATAGATAGATGAACGGATCTTTATTTCAAACTTTTATTTTCTTAAACATAAAATTATTGAAATAATATTTCTGAACTATTCATTTGATCCGGGGTTCCTACTGAGCATGGAACCGGCTTTCCTCATTTTCTCATGCCTTTTGCTGCCCTCCTTTGCCTCCCCTCCCCCAATTAGAGCCTTCCATGTGTCCTTAAATGAGAAGAGAAACAAGTAAAAATGGTTGAACAAATATTTTAGGGTTTGAAAAAATATTTTAGCTCCTATCTTTTACTGAAAAAATATTGAAATATTATTTTAGAATTGTAAAAAATATTACAGGGTACTGACTGGTACAGAAAATAACTTTTTAATATTATCCATATTTTTTTTAGTAACAGTCAATACCCTGAAATATTTTGTCAAGATCCTAGAATATTTTTCAATATTATCCAGTATTTTTATAGTGCCAGTCAGTACTTCAAAATATTTTTTCACAATTCTAAAATAATATTTCAGTATTTTTTCAGTACCAGATACGAGCTAAAATATTTTTTTAAAACCCTAAAATATTTGTTCAACCATTTTTGCTTGTTTGTAAAAAATATTACAGGATACTGACTGGTACAGAAAATAATTTTTTAATATTATCTAGTATTTTTTTTATAACAGTCAATACCCTAAAATATTATTTCAAGATCCTAGAATATTTTTCAATATTATTCAGTATTTTTATAGTACCAATCAGTATCTCAAAATATTTTTTCACAATTCTAAAATAATATTTTAGTATTTTTTTTAATACCAGATATAAGTTAAAATATTTTTTTAAAACCTCTAAAGTATTTGTTCAACCATTTTTGCTCGCTTCTCTTCTCATTTAAGGACACATAAGGCTCTAACTGGGGGAAGGGAGGCAGAGGAGGGCGGCGGAGGGGCATAGGAAAAGGAGAAAAGCCGGTTCCACTGAGCACAGAGGCGGAGCCCGTGGGGAGATTTTGGAGAGAAACAGCATATACGCCGACCTCGTGCCCTCTTGTTCTGCGCCTTTCAGAAGTCTCTCGTTCTTTTACCTTCTCGACGCAACCGGACCAGAGGACGCCGGAGGAACTCTTCTCCGACCATACCAGAGAATTCTCGACGCCACTAGCAGATTCATCGAGGTGAGTTTTCCTTTGATTATTTCTCGCACAAACCATTTTGTCATTGCTTTGGCTGAGACATATTTTATCATTGCGTGTGGGGTTTCTTATAAAAAGTTCAGAGACCTATTTTATATCAGACTTGTTTTGTTCTTCTTGGATACTATGGACGGTAACTTATTTCAGAATACTGCTATAAGATCTTGTTACTCTTCGAGTGTGACGATGGACGGTGATTTTGTAACAACTGTTAAGTGTTGAACTCCTAATCCCACCTCTCCCTCTCTCTCTCACACACACACCATACACTCACTCACGCACTAACGAGGAATCAGCTCCATTTTCCTGATAAGTTCCTGTCATTAGTTCAAGGCGAAATCCCATCTGGGTCTTGATCTGGAGGAGGAAATTGGGGGTTGGTAGGTGTGCATTTATCCATTTGGTGGAATAATCACTTGCTAGAGAGACACAAATTATGTTCATTAGTGATTTTGATTATAAGAACAATCCTGATTTGAAAATGGGGATTTTGCAAGTTCATTTTTTTTTTTTGGTTTAAGATAAAGCAGTTCTTCTGGCACAATGTGGTACTATGTGCCAGGTTTCTTCTTTTCTGGGCCTTTTTTACCATGAATTATCCAGAGCTTTAGGTCATAATTCATAAACATATTTATTTTAGCCTTGCTTCATGAATTTGTGCAATTTCAATTGCAGATTTTACTGGTAAAAAAAAAAAATTGCTGATTACGTTGTTTGCTTTTGAAATTATGGTTAAAACAGTAATTCAATGATGAATATTGAATGGTAACTGAAAGAGTTGCAAAACATTACCATTTTTTCTTTGATTTATATGGTATGCTTATATTACTTGGGAATTTGATTTACCACAAGATGAAATCTGAGAAGTTATGATGATATAACTATACGAATGCTGGACAGTAGCTGAACATCAATTAGCTACCAATTCAATTCAAGGAATGCCATTGGCATCACTTATCTCAGGTTGGTGGGTTTGGCTGTACGGGTGGCATACATGAGGCAGATTTACTCTAGTTGAAGCAGTTGTTCTCATTCAGTCTATGACTTGCAATCAGGCTTGGTGTAGTGTCTAGGGTAGCTGGACAATTTGTAGTAGTAATCTCTTGATCAATATGTAGAAGGATCTTGTAGCTGTGTAAGCATAGGTTTGGTTCAAATGGATGTAGTTTTTAATTGTCAATATTTCCAGTAACTTCGGGACACAGGCATATTTGAGATAAAGTGCTTATTTGTATTAAATGTTCATATAATTGCCGTGTTGTTTTGCAGTTATATTTTACTTGAGACAATTTTCTTCTTCAAGTGGTCTACGTAATGGATATAATCTCTCAACTACAAGAACAAGTTAATTTAATTGCCCATCTTGCTTTTAATACCATTGGGACGTTGCAAAGGGATGCTCCTCCTAATAGGCTGTCACCAAATTACCCTGAACCACCTGCACATCCTACAGAGGATGCAGCAAATTTTGCAGAACAGCCCAAGATTATGAGTGCTGCATTGGTAAAGGCTGCAAGACAGGTATGTATAATATCAAGTTTTTCTCATACGCTGTGGGAATGGAAATTTTAGATTGTGAAGCACATTGAACACAACAGAACATGATGTAAGAAGTAGTGTATGACTGTATGGTGGAATTCAAATTCAAAGCTTATGGGCATGTAATGCAATAGACTTAAAAATCAGATTAATGCATTACTATTGATGGATATAAGCATGGTAACTTCATTTGATATATGGAAGTGTGTCAAATATATGTTTTGTGTTGAAACTCATTGTACCAAAGAGATTACAAATACAACAACAATAACAAACAAGGGTTGACTACATACAACAACAACAAAGCCTTATCCCACTAAATGGAGTCGGCTATATGGGTCGCACAACGCCATTGTGTTTTATCAAAAATAATATCTTGAGATAGATTATTAACCAAAAAGTCTCGCTTTATAACCCCATTAAGTGTTTGCTTCAGTCTTCCTCGACTTCTTTTTAGAGGACTCCATATTGCTTGATCAACCCTCCTTACTGACGTACTCAATGACCTTCTTTAAACATGTTCAAACCACCTCAAATGATTTTCTACCATTTTCTCTTCAATAGATTTGGAGTGCATGCGATCATTATGAATTTTATCTTTTCTTGTATGACACATATCCATCTCAACTTCCTCACTCCAGCTACCCCTATTTTAGGTTTACGTTTTCCCTTTAAAGCCCAACATTCACGACCTTATAGCATTGATGGTCTTATAACAGTGCGACAAAACTTTCCTTTTATCTTATTAGGCACTTTCCGATTACAAATAACTCCTATAGCTTTTTTCCATTTATACCATCCAACTTGACTTCTATGATTAAGATTTCTATCAATTTCACCATCTTATTGCATGATTGATCCCATATATTTTGGTATGAAGAATACTATTGAGATTGTACAAATAAAACATAATACTGTTCAGACTTAAGATGTGTGTTATGGTATCCTTGCTGAGATGACATGACTTTACCCTTTAAGTGTTTGCCCTTCATGCTTGGCATCTTTTCTTCCATGTAGACTTGCGACCCTTGTTTCTTATTGTGTCCCTCCTTAGAAGGACCAAAGTGACTTTATTTCATGATTTTCTATGATTCTCTGAATATGTCATCTATTTCTTTTTCAGTTTGATGCACTGGTTGCTGCCCTTCCCATATCTGAGGGAGGGGAAGAAGCACAACTTCAGAGGATCACAGAATTACAGGTATGGAGTTCATTTCATTTGTTCATAATCATATATCATTCATTGTTATGCCGGCTTATAAGAATAATCTTATGTGGGGATTTGTACCTGAAAAACCCATGGGAATATATTGTTATCGGATATTTTCCATGCCTTGCAAGAGTGCGAAATTGCTAAATCTAATTCATGTTATTGCACTGTTCTTTAACCTTCACAGGCTGAAAATGATGTAATAGGCCAAGAACTTCAGAAGCAATTGGAAGCCGCAGGTCTGTTAGCTCTCGCTTTATTCCTCAGAAAGTTGTGTTCTATGCTATTTAGAATGTAACAAGGTATATTAAGTCTAAATAGCAAAAAGAGAATTCGCAAATACTTCTACGTAATGAATAGCATTTTCAAGGAGTCGGTATGCAAAAGCCAAACAAATAAAAGATTGTTTCATGGATCTATAGATGGCATAGGCGCATAGCATTTGTTTCTCATTTGAAGTAGAATATTGTTGTGAATATGTGATTCGCATATATCAGTTCTTTATAGAATTATAGCAGTAATAACATGGTACGTTAGTTTCTTGGCGACTGTAATCTGTTACTGCTTAACCAACATTATTGGTTTGTTGTTGATGTCAGAGAAGGAATTAAATCAGGTGCAGGAGTTGTATAGGCAAGCATCAGATAACTGCTTGAATCTGAAGAAACCAGCGTAAACAAAGTAGTGTCCATTAAATTCTTAATGTTATCTGGCAGAGGGCTAGGAGATTAGCACTTAGTATTTGGTGGTGCGAACTTCATCTTTTTTCCTGGCATAAAACATCAGAACTGCTGAAAATAGCTTGATTCTCTGTCTCGGATGTAACTTGTACATGTTATAGATATGGTATTTGTGCTAGAAACTGATTTAGCAGTGGTAAGATATGCTGAATATTTCTATCTCGTCATCTTTTATCTTATAATGAGAAAGGCTGTTAATTATTTCTATCATCTTCTAAAATGTCTTTTGTCATCTTTATATGAACAAGAATGTCAGGCCCAAAACTTCAGTTTGAACAAAAGTTACCTTTACCAATACTAATCCAACCAAAAAAAAAAAAAAAAAAAAGCATCACCTAGCAATTTTGTGCCAGGTAATCACATGAGTTTGTTTAATAGCTTGTTTGGTACCGCTTATAGGAGGCTCAACCGAACTTATTTACTATTTGAATCAGGCTTATAATTTTTTCATGTTTGAATAAAAAAAATTGCAATCGAGCTTATAAGTGCTTAAGTGTCTATAAATTATAAATTAAAGCAGATATAAGCTAGTTTTTCTGGCTTATCCTGACACTTGTATAAAAATTTTCTAATTTATATAAAATACTGTGCAAATTTTGTAATTAAGTATTTTTCATATTTTTAGTAATTTTATTTTAAATTTTCTTTTATAATTATCTCAAAAGTCGCTTATCTATAAGTCATTCCAAGCAAGTTTCACAGTCTGTCTTATACCCAAAATCTATTTATGCAATCATCAATCCAAATATAAATCACATTTTACAATTTGACTTTTACCCAATCAGACTTTTCCATAAGTCATTTTGCCCACTGGTATTCCAAACAAGCCCTATATATGCACTTAAGCCATGTTGACCCTTGACAATTTCTTTTAACTTCACTCTTGAACCAATCCTTCTTGTTATTTAAATAATACAAACAGAGTTTTTTTAAAAAAAATTGAAAAGATAATATTTTTAAAAGAATTGTGGGAATCAATGAAGGGGCGGAATCAGTGGATACTAACCAGAAGGAACAAGAGTGACAGTGAGGGGCGATGTGGAAGTTGAAGTATAAAGGAAGTGAAGATCACAAAAGGGAAGAAAGTAGAGGCATGGTGATTTGCGGATCATGACTAAATTGTTTGGAATTCAATCATGATTTATAATAGTATATAAAATATGTGTCATAAGTTTTGTTTTGATTTATGTAAAGAAACATTTTTAAGGATTCTAAACATGATGCCAAACAAATTTGTCCCTTATCAAGTCGGAGTTGATGACCCCAAAGCTCCTAATGGTTTTGTCAGAAATGTTCCTCAAGCACCTGAAGACCCTAAGACTCCTGAGATAAAGCTCATGGTTATCTTCAATGATGACAACCCTGAGTTGATATTTTTATTTTTATTTTCTTAATGATATTTCCGGATCTTTTTTTTTTTTTTATCTTTATCGAAATATTTCCGGATCTGGAACCAAATCATTATCAATAGCAATAAAGCATCATCAATTTTTGTTTGTGATTTTTTTCCACAATAATAATTCATAATATCATTTCCTGATCCTGCACTAATAATTATAAATGGAGATCGTCTCAAATTCAATCGAAAAATTTATATTATTATTTTTTTTATGTGCGGCCAGAACAAAATGGGGGGTGAGTGATTTTAATACTTTCTCTATTGTTATTTATAACACCTCATTTATATTATAAAAAAAAAACACACACATTTTGTAATGTTGATACTTGATACTAACAATAATAAAATATTTATGTCACATTTTTTAAAAAAATGCCCAGGTATTTTATACTCTTAGCATAATTAATGGCTTTTTCACTCTAATAAGCCATATTACTAACAAAAGATAATTTTGATTTTTTTTATATATATAACTAGGTTAAAACAATTTTCTTAATTTTTGTTTTAAAAAACCAGAGGTAGGAGGATTAATTAATTATTTAAACATTAAACATTTAAACTGTTTTCCTACGTCAGAAGACAGTAGTCCAAGTTTGCAACCCTCCCTCGGCGCGTCTATATCGCCTACTCCTGGCCTCCAGCTTCAGGCTCATTCTCGCTCTCTCTATGACTTGCCTGAGCCCTGCGTAGTCGTCGCCACAGTGTCGATCGTCCTCTCCAGTCTCCACCACACTTCCTCCGTCTACTCCTCTCATCCCTTGGGTCTCCGCGACGCTCTCTGTTCTTCGTGTGTCTCTATTGTGGGCTTCTGGCGGATTTGAGCTCGTGTTTGGCCTTGTGTAAGCTTTCCAGCCTTTCAGTTTCATCGATTTTCTTTGTCTGTCCCTGTTAAAATTGTTGTTGGTTTCAAATGGCTGTTTAGAATTTCTGGTTGTATGTGATTCTTGCGTATTAGTTCTGATTGAAATTGTTGCTGGTTCAAAATGCTGTTAAAACACTGTATTTTTATTATTTTATCTTTTTCGAGCAAGATTATTCTGTTTCCTTCAGCACACACCCCCGTATCCTTATTTGCAAGCCCATCATTGTCTCCATGTATTATGCACGGTATAAAACGATTCAGTTCCCTTTTCCAGTCTTGAGTGGATGATCTTAAATTATCTTTTCTTAGATTGGATATCAATTCAGTTTAAGATGTATATGTATGTGATGAATGAAACGCTCATGGAATTTTGAACCTCTGTATTGCATTTGTCTTTCTGAATGCAGTTGAAAATCAAAATTGGTGGCTTTTTTTAATGAAGCATAAAGATTTTCTATAATTTCTGCAACTGGGTCTGGACTACAATATGCTGAAATGCCCAAAACCAAGCACCATTCTTAACCTCTTACAAGGATGCAATAACATCAAAAGGCTTAAAAAGATCCATGCCTATGTCATTATTAGTGGATTCCAACACCATGTTACGATTTCCAACCGACTCTTGAACTTCTGTGCTGTCTCAGTTGCAGGTTCCATGTCATATGCTCAACATCTATTCCATCATATGGACAACCCTTCAACTGAAGCATGGAACTCCATTATCAGAGGTTTTGCGCAGAGTTCGTCACCTCACCAAGCACTTCTCTACTACAATGCCATGATTTTGGCTTCATTTTCTCAACCTAACAACTATATTTTCTCATTTATTCTCAAGGCTTGTGAGAAGATTAAGGATGAAAAGAAATGTGGAGAGGTTCATGGATCTATAATCCGACGAGGGTATGAGAGAGATATTATCGTTTGTACTAATCTGATGAGATCATATGCAGGGAATGCATTTATTGAGAGCGCGCGGAGAGTTTTTGATGATATGTTTAACAGAGATTTGGTTTCTTGGAATTGTATGATATCGTGCTATTCTCAAGCAGGTTTTCATCAAGATGCTTTGACATTGTACAATCAAATGCGAGATAAAAATGTTGGCTTGGATGGGTTTACACTCGTTGGTTTGGCTGCATCTTGTGCCCATATTGGAGCTTTAAATGTTGGGATTCAAATGCACAAAATTGCTCGTAAAAAGGGTTTTATGAATGACATTTATGTTGCCAACGCTCTTATTGATATGTATGCAAAATGTGGAAGCTTAGATAGTGCACTTTCTATCTTCAACAAGAGGAAGAAGAAGGATGTGCTTACTTGGAACTCAATGATTGTTGGCTATGGAGTTCATGGTCACGGAGATAAAGCAATATCACTTTTTAAGCAAATGTTAAAGGCAGGAGTCCAGCCAAATTCTATCACATTTCTTGGTTTATTGTGTGGGTGTAGTCACCAGGGTTTAGTTGAGGAGGGCATTCAATATTTCCACTTGATGAGCTCTGACTTCAAGCTAAAACCAGAAGTCAAGCATTATGGTTGCATGGTGGATCTTTTTGGACGAGCTGGAAAACTTGATGAGGCACTGAAGCTTATAAAAACTTCTTTCTTTGATTCACCAGTGCTTTGGCGTACATTACTCAGCTCATGCAAAATTCATAGAAATGTGATGATTGGAGAAATTGCCATGAACAATCTGGTTCAAGTTGGGATGCCAAATGCTGGAGATTATCTGCTAATGGCCACATTATATGCCGGAGCTAAGGATACAGAAGGGGTTTCACGAATGAGAAAAATTATGCAAAGCCAAGGAATAAAGACCACTGTGGCCTGGAGCTGGATTGAGGTTGAAGATCAAATTTACAAGTTTGTTGTGAATGATAATTCACACCCTGATTCCTGCAAGATTTATGCCAAACTAGAGGAAATTATTCATCAAGCTGCCTTACTCGGCTATGTACAAGTGGAAGAGGTCATTGACACATATCCTTTATTTAGTACTGAAGTGAGTTTGGGAAGTTCAACTTCTAAACATAGTGAGAAGTTGGCAATTGCCTTTGGGTTGATAAAAACACCACCAGAATCATGTTTACGAATAATGAAGAATTTGAGGGTGTGTAATGATTGTCATACGTTTATAAAATATATTTCTAAAGCATATGATCGAGAAATTATTGTTAGGGATAGAGTCAGGTTTCATCACTTCAATAATGGATTATGTTCATGTGGTGACTATTGGTGAAAATTCATATTTATCTTCAAAGCTTCATAACTATTTTATCCAATTTTTGACATGGTTTTATAATTACTGAGATGCTGAACCTCAGCTTTGCATGAGTTGTTATCATTCCTATTATTGATTATTTCAGTGATTACAATGATAGAATCCAAGACTATTACAGGCTTTAAATTTATGCATTTAAATCTTATTCGAAAAGGGTGACTGAAGTGAGAATCATTCCCATGTTTAGCTAATTTTACTTTGGATGGGAAGGTTGTACCTTGGTCGTTGAGCTTGTATCTTCACCTAAGGACCTATATTAGACTGACTGGGATTGGTTGAAGGGCTGTTTGTTTTGGTGACTGAAGTGAGAATCATTCCCATGTTTAGCTAATTTTACTTTGGATGGGAAGGTTGTACCTTGGTCGTTGAGCTTGTATCTTCACCTAAGGACCTATATTAGACTGACTGGGATTGGCTGAAGGGCTGTTTGTTTTGGTGACTGAAGTGAGAATCATTCCCATTTTTAGCTAATTTTACTTTGGATGGGAAGGTTGTACCCTGGCAGTTGAGCTTGTATCTTCACCTTAAGGACCTATATTAGACTGACTGGGATTGGCTGTGAGTGCTGTTTGTTTTGGTGATCTATGCTCAGAAGTAGCCAAATTATCGAAGGTCATCATCCTGGAAGAGGCTACTTTCTTATTATCACCCTAACAAGAAATCAAAGGAGCATTATTGCACCTCCGGAAAAGTTCGTTAACAGGTCATCCTCAAAATTACTATTGGAATAAGACCAAGTACGGAGACACTGGGGCTTGATTTCTTGCTTTTGAATCTGACGGTCACGTGACTTCATTGCCAGGTTATAACTGATCAATATTCATTTGTTTCCTTTCTATATGCTTGAATGATAATATCACCAAATGTATATAACTTTTGAAATGCAATTTACTTTATCTGCTCAATCAATTGATGAGTGATCTCTTTAGTGTGTCTTGCACTCTTACTCTCTCCTTGTACAGTTGTACATTTCTCCTTTTCTTATTGTTACCTATTGCATCTGTCCTACTCACTTGAACACTCTAAACCAAATAGATAAAGGAAGAATATGAAGAACGATAAAATATTGGAACCGATTCTATTGGATTCTCATGGGAACACGGAATCCAAGGGTTCTATCTATTGCTGAATGGTTAAATGATGTTTTGGCTCCTGGTGTTGATCCGGTGAGTATTTATCATCTTTTGTTGGCTCTGACCCGTGTTTACTCAGCAATTTTTGATGGAATCCAAGCATCACTGGTCAGATTGCCTAATTGCCATCTTTACTCTTGGAGTGTTACTTCAAAGTATATTATTTAAATCCTTTCAATCCAATAATAAGCAGCTAGTCATCAGCTCATTATTTCATATGAACGATGTTGAAAGCACAGGTCACTACCATAGAGGCACCCTTTTCAATTGGTAAAAGCTAAATACCCTGTAAAACCCCCCCTTCTGAATATTTTTTTTTCCTGGTAAGTAATATATTATTTTTCTCACCCCTGTTGGCTTTCTATATATTTTTTTTTATTATCATAAGCTATGATTATTTTCCCTAATTTAGTGATATAGCAGGCCTTTCTCTTTATTTATCCGTTGCCTGGTCAACATTCACTTAAATTTAGTGACATAGCATTAGAGCAATTTCTTTTTTTACTTTGGATGCAATAATTGTTTTCTGAATATGGTTACTGTTCTTTGTATGCTCTTTATTTCTGCAAGGAGAAAACAAGGAAACAACAGCCGAGAGAGAGAGAGAGAGAGGTTTGTTTTGTGTTGGACCACCACTTGCGACTGTGATTTCCTTTGTTAAGAAGAGGGAAATGGATCAGACTAAGAAGCGAATATCTACATCTGAAGGAAGAGAAAAGTATTGTGTGAAACTATGAAAATGAAATTGAAATACGGTCACTTCGTGGTGTGAAGTGAAGTCAAGTATATATCAAAAAGTAGCAAGGGATGGTTAAACCCTGAACCCAATAGCCTCTCATGGCCCACTGGCCCAAAAGAAAGAAAGAAAAAGCCCAATAGCAATAGCTTTTGACTTTGATTTCCGGCTAAAAAGTTGATTTAGTATATGACAAAAAAAAAAAAAAAAACATAAGTTCTGTTGCGGAGTTGCAGTAATGAAAAATAAAAATTTTCGCTTTAAAATACTTATCCTTTTTTGCCAACAATTTTAAAAGCTTCTCATAGTTATGTAGAAACATATAATAGTTCCCTAAAATAATTAGAACATTATTATTCTTTTTAAATTTATTAAAAGGCTTCTCAAGATGAACCAAATGGATCAAGATGACAAGCATTTATAATCCAGGATATTAGGGCTTATTTGTTTCTTTTTTTTTAAAAAAAAAACAGTTTTTTAAAACAAGTTTTGAAAAAAAATAATAATGTTTTTAAACTCAATAGTGGTGATGTGTATCAATAATAGATAGGTGACCACCTCAAAAATTTAAAATTTTACCTAAAAATTGTTTACACTTTTTAGTTTTTGAAAACAACTTTATTTTTTTTTTATAAAAAAAACAACTTATTGAAAACAATTTTTCAAACACAGTTTTTAGTTTCTTTTGTGGTTTTTTAAAAACTGTTTTTAAGAACAAGATCAAGCAAAACCAAAGTATTATCATTGTTGTCATCTTCGTCTATGCTTTGTATCAGATAAAGAAGCTCATGTTGCTTTAGGATGAACAACACTATCAAGTATATAGACAATAATATATATACCATTACGCCATTTAGGTCTTAAACTCTAATTACACCCATGGTTCGAGGTTGTTTTTTAAAAAAAAAACGGTGTTTATGTTATTTGAGCAGATCCAAATAAGCATACAAAAAAGGGACAACCCGTTTCTTAAAGATTTCAAGGTTTAAATCTCATTTTATTTTCTTAACTAAAATAAATAAGTAATTTTTAGAGAATTTTTCACATAAAATACGAAAATTTTACATGCAAATAATATATAGGTTTTATAAGCATCATTTTTAATTTATACGAGTATAACATATGAGAATGGTGTTATGGATTTGATCTTGCAATGATTTAACAATATTGAGTTTTTCCTTTTTTCTTTTTAATAAAAATTGATCTCTCTATCTTATTTGATATGCTGTATGAGTTGGGACACAATTTTCGAAAGATATTAATGCAAAGGGTTATGGTGCAAAACTACACATGAGCTTTTTTTCAGGAGTGCCCGGCACCACATGTTTTTTTTTGGAACAAAAATACACACGTGGTTACCATTTTGAAGCAAAAGTTACATCCCACCGTTATGTTATTATTCACCGCTGTTATGTTACTGTTCACTTCATCTTTTTCTCTCTTATCACTGTGAATAGTAACATAATGGTGGGATGTAACTTTTGTTTTAAAATGGTAATCACGTGTGTATTTTTGCTTCAAAAAAAAAGCACGTGATGCTGGACGTTCCTAGGGAAAAAGCTCATGTGCATTTTTGCAACTTAACCCTAATGCAAATGTTGAGCCTAAGAATATTAGGAGCAAACCAAATTTTCTACGGACACTAAAAAAAAAAGTTCTTTAGAGTCGAACAACTCAAATTATCACCGCTAGTTCAAACTCTCTCGATATAAGACAAAATGGGAAAAAAATTAATTCATCATTTCTTTAATCAATCAAAATAATTTCTAATGTAATACAAGAAACTTTTACTCCACCGTTACAGCAAGTGAAATATTGTTATAAGCTAGTCAAACGCAAGTAAGAAACATAAGCTTAATCACTCTTCATGCATGGAGCTGTTTTGTCCAATCAAAGGGCTCCCACTCTTTCAAGAAACTGGCAACGGCTTGTTTTTACAGGTCCACAGCCTCGTATCGGCGGCGGCGCTGGTACATGTCTTCTTTAGGTAGATGCAACACTCCTATGAGCACATTAAGGCCAAAGTTACTATTGACCCGCTTCAATCCCTTGTTAAGTGCAAACTCAACGAGGAAGTAACGGAAATATGCAGGAATAGAACTCTTCAATCCTTTTAGACTCGTGTCAATGAGCTTCTTCGCGTTGTGCTGGCTCCACTCATCTTCAGCTTCTTCAATTGCCTGTGATGACATCAATTTCATTTTGAAAATAATGAGATGAAGTTGAATCAAATTACATAATGGTGAGTACAAAATAATGAATATGCATGTATTGTGCAAGAGCATTGAACAAAATTGTTATAAAACCTCACTGTTATAGGAAGACCATGAAGACTCACTCATATCCCAGATAACTCTGCTGATATGGAACTTTCAATGAAAATACTATCATTTCTTAAGTATATCGTTTCTTTGAAAAAGATATCTTGTATTTCATGAAATAGTAAATAGATTGTTAGGACTTAGGACGGTAAATTCAAAAAGCTAAAAAAAAAAAAAAAAATCTCAATTATAATCCAACACACAGACATAAAAAAATAAATATCGATCCTAATTCTAACACAAAATAAAATAGCTCAAGGAATAAGGAAAATCCAATGGAACTAATATAGAATTAAGAGGTTTTGAATGTAACCATCCTGAAGAAAAAGGAAGTTATCTCACACCACCACGTAGTCATGCAATTTGAGACGTATCAAAATTTTTTAGGCTTTGTAAGTACAATCAATCGGTATATTTAATAATGAAAGTGTTGACATATCCTTTGTGTCTCTTCACAACAACTAATCTTTGAAAATAAGGAGAAGGTGAAAAAAAACAAATACCCCTATTACTTGGAAAACTCAGATTGTCAATCTCTCTTTAAGCTTTTTTTTTTTTTAAATATTACTCGTATTTAATACTCTTTCAGTCTTTAATATAAAAAAAAATTGAGGAGTTTATCTTTGTCATAAATATAAGATTTAGTTTTTATATTTATCAATATTTTCTTAATTTGCTCTCATTGGTGCTCCATAAACAACAATTAAGAAGAGTAGGGGATGGGAGAATTAAAGAATATAATTAAGGCGTTTTAAAAATATCATATTAACTAATGTAGCTAACTTCCTTAATTTAATTAAATTAAGTTGATATGTCTTATTTTAAGGAAACAAGGAGTATTTAATTTAACTTGTATTTTGAAGAGAAATGATTAAAAAAAATACCATTTAAACTTTAAAATATCAAATAAGTGATTTTTTAATAAAACGAATTATCATGTTAACACGATTATCCTTAAGATAATAGGATATTAAAGTTGAACCGGTATTTTTATTATAAATTTCCCTATATTCAATCCATTCCTCACACACAATGACTCAAACTCAAGCACTCAGAGACTTTGTAGTCTTGATCACTTAAATTATTACAATCTTTTATGATTTCTAATGAAGTCTCTGGTACCACTAATTGCTTTTTTGATACCAAATCACATAATAGTATTGAAGAATTTTATTTCCAAGTATTTCCCTTACTTTTAATTAGCGGTCTGATACCGCTAATTTCTTTCAAAAGCAATGAAGCGGGCACAAGAGAAAGCAGCTCAGGAGGGACGAAGGCTGGAGGAGGTATTGTGTTCTATATGCTTTGAGTTCACCTTTGAGATTCATACTCCTAATTACTTTTATATATTTGGATAAATATAGGTTGTGGAAGAAAGATGGGGTTCCCTTGGTGATTTGATTACATCTTTGGCATCGCATGCAGCAGCCCCATCTCGTTCTCATTTGCACGCCATAAAAAGTAGGAGGAGAGGGCTGACCGAAGATGAATCTTTAGATTCAAATGATCATGAAAAGGGCACTAAAAGGGTATGTTGGATGTCATCGAAATAAATTACTATTGCTAATTTATTTATTTATTTTTAATGGAATGAGTTTTTAGTTTACTGATAAATTAACATTACATACATATTATGAAATTCTCTTGTCAATTCTTGTTGAAGTTATTGAATATTGATAAAATTCTGGCAAACTTACTTAAGGGATGTGAATGTGCATTACCGTGAAATAAAGGCACCTAAAATTGAAGATGTAACATCTAGCCTGAACAAATTTGCAAATGATGGTAGCTTTTTGGAAATGACAATAAAAGGCTAACTTCCAAGCATTTCTCATACATCTAATTAGGGGTCTGATACCATTAATTGCTTTTTGAATATCACTAATGGCTTTGATGGAATTCTTTAGTCAAACTTTATAAATGTGACTGAATATTAATAAAATTATGTCAGGCTTACTTAAATTATGTGTGGCACAATGAAATGAAGGCACATAAGATTAAAGATTCATTATCCAGGGGTAAGGCTAAAAGTCAAGCTGTTATAATTGAGATGCTAGGATTATTTTTGTAGCAACATTTAACCCAAGCAAATTTGCAAATGATGGTAGCTTTATGAAAATTACAATAAAAAGCTAACTTCCAAGCATTTCTCGTATATCTAATTAGGATTCTGATACCACTAATTTCTTTTCTGATATCACTAATTGCTTTTATGAAATTCTCTTGTCAATTATTGTAGTTGTTATTGGATATTGATAAAATTATGGCAAGTTTACTTAAAATGTGTATGTCCGGCACCGTAAAATAAAGACACCCCAAATTCAAGATTCTTTTATCTTAGGGTAAGCATAAAAATCAAATTGTTGTAGCTGGGAATGCTAGAATTATTTTTGCATCAACCTCTAGTCTAAACAAATTTGCAAAATGTGGTAGCTTTATGGAAATGACACTAAAGGGTTGCTTCCATGTATTTCCCTTACTTTTAATTAGGAGTCTGAAACCACTAATTGCTTTTTTGAAATTCTCTTGTCAATTCTTGTAGAGATTATTTAATATTGATAAAATTATAGCTGACTTACTTAAAGGATGTGTCTGTCCAGCACCATCAAATGAAGGCACCTAAAATTAAAGATTCTTTGTCCTAGGTAAGCATAAAAGTCTTGTTGTCACAACAGAGGTTGCTAGGATTATTTTTGTAGCAACACCTAGCCTAAACAGATTTATAAATGATGGTAGCTTTTATATAAATGATATTAAAAGAGTAAGTTGGATGTTGTTGAAATAAATTATTGTTGCTAGATTATTATTATTTTTAATAGAATGAATTTTTAGTTTACTGATGAATTAACATTATACATTAGATGAAATGACACAGACATTTAAATTTGGTAGGCAAAGTAGATTGTAATATTATATTTAGGATTAATGTATTATCCACAAAAAAGAAGTTAATTAAAATATTCGTTTAGTTCCTATATTTAAGACTTAAGGTAACATACATAAAAAGAGTACATCGATCAAAATAATAGTTGTTGTAAGGGCTAACGATTAATGTAACTAGAGTAAAGTTACATTGCTAATTGCTAACTGTATCAACAGAGTAAAATTAAAGGATTTAATTAAAAAATAAAAATACACACATACTAAATTAGAAATTGAGAAAAAGTATTGGTAGATGATTTTTTCTAATTTTAATTATAATAGAATTGCTTGATTCCATATATTTCCTTTCTCAAGATGCCGAGAAGTATTCATCAAGAAAATATTTCTCGAGGCATGTCGAAAAAATTATTCCTTTCGTTTTGATTGGCATATTATTATTATCTTTCACGGTCAATAAAATTTGATAATTAAGATTTCGAAAATAATAACTAAATTTTTAAATGTTTCAGTTTGTAAGAAAATAGTACTTTTACTTTAATTTAGGCCTTTCTCACTTTTTAATGGAGAATTTTTTTCCCAATATTTCTTTATTTTTTAACCGATTGTTTTTCAATTTATTTAATGTTGCTTTCACATAATTTTACATTAATACGTATAGAATCTAAAATAAAGATATTTTTTTTAAGCTATCATCTTATAAGAAAAAATAATTTTTCTAATTAAAAACAATTAATTGAAAAATTTTAAATATGGACCATTATATTAAAACTATATTTAGATGTCGCGAATCGATCTTACCGGAATGATGCACACAATGGCACCGACACTTTCCTCGGGATAATGGAAGGAGAGAGCATACATAAAGCATATAATAATACAGAGGTGGGACCACAATCTTTAATATATACCTAATAGGGCTGTGCATAATGCTCAGGAGCCCAACTCAACCCAGCTAAAAATGGCCTTGTCCAGCCTAAAAAAATGGGTATAATTGGGCTGGACATTTTTACGGGTAGGGCCGGGCATCGGGCAGGGTATGCCGCCTTAGCCATTTGGCACGGCCCAATAAAAAAAAAAAATATATATATATATATATATATATATATATATATATATATATATATATATATATATTTGATATAAATATTTTTTTATAAAATAATTAATAGACTTATATTATATTATATATTTACTAATACTCTAATATACTCATTGGGTATTTGACCATTAGTCCATTACTAATTATGCCTTGTATTTAATGGACTATGGATATTATTTAATTCTTGAGGCATGTATATTTGATTATTTGTTAAGACATATGGTAGTTTTTTTAATTTTAAGACTCAAGTTGTAGATTTATTTTAAAATATTATAAGGTGTATAATTATGGATTACATTTGAAGTTTACAATATTGTTTATTACGTATGATTAAATTTTTTTCCCACATACGGTGTGGTAAGATATCATCATTTGGGCATGAGAAACCCGCCCTGCCCAGCCCATTATTGCGCAACCCAAAAATGTTAGGGCTTCTACTGGGCAGGGCTGGACACCGGGCTACATTTTACTGCCCAATGATTCTTCGGGCAGGGCATTAGGCATAAGTCTCACCCTACCCAACCCTACCCATGCTCACCCCTAATACCTAACCCTAACCCCACTTGTTTGCTTGCGCTTTTGCAAAATCACCCTCCTCTCTTCTTCTTCTCTCTCGCGGCTCGTCCTATGGTCTGCCATTTTTTTCAATAGCTTAGGACAAACTTTAAGAATCAATAAGGTATTCAAAACCGTTTCTTTCTATTAAATTTCCTTATACATAATTTTATCTTTCTAATAATACTACTTTTATACTGATTAAAGAATATTTTGGGTTTCAGATTTTGGCCAAGTTTTGAGTTTTGTTAAAAGACGGTTTAACTAATAGTTAGTTTTAATTGGTTTATTTTGTTATTAATAATATTTTTAAAATCGTATTGGTCATGAAATAATTCATGTTCTTTGTAGGTGATTATTATAGATTTAATTCATATATAAGTTAAACAATATGAAAACATATAAAGTAAGAGTTAAATGAAATAATCTTAAGTTCTGTAATAGATTTCTTTAAATGTTTTTTTTTTTTTATATGAAACTTGTATCATATTTCAAGTATTTTTAACCAAAGGTTCTTACTTTATTAATTTTTTTTAATGTAACTTCTCAAGATATAATCCCTAAGAAAATGCATCTTTTTTTTTGAAAGAATCAATTTTTCAAGAAGTTACTTCAACAGGTTCCATAAGTGTGATAAATAAATTAGTTCAGATATACCAATAATGAGAGTCATATATGAACAAACTTTGTTAATAAAATATTTTAGATATCATTGATGATGAGAAACAGTTCAATATAATAACGACCTGAACATTTATGTCATAGCGTGCAAAAACAATGAAATTTAAAGTCATATATATGAACAAACTGTTCAATATAATAACCACTAATTGCTTTTTTGAAATTCTCGTCAATTCTAGTAGAGATTATCCAATATTGATAAAATTATGGCTGGCTTGCTAAAAGGATGTGTCTGTCCAGCCCCATGAAATGAAGGCACCTAAAATTAAAGATTTTTTGTAGCAACACCTAGCCTATATAGAATTGGATTGAGGAATAGAATTGAATTTGTTTTTTGTTTTTTACATTTTTTAATTTTTCTTAAAAATTTAAATCATATATATCGGTTTTTATTCTGCATATCTATATATCAAAAACATTAAAAAAATTAATAAAAAATATGCAGAATATATATATATATATATATATATATATATATATATATATATATATATATATTACAAAATTATAATTTTCAAATGGGTTATATACTATATATAAATATTGCATCTCAACCATTTTCTTTTATTTTGAGAGTGTAAAATATGAATTAATTTTCGAATTATATATATTTACGAAGATCCATAACAAACTTATCCAAAACGTTCCAAAAAAAATTTTAAATTATGGAGTGATATTTAAAACGTTTGAACGATGATTACTTGATTTATTTAAATCTACAATATATGAAATACACCTATAAATACATTCCTATATGATGAAGTTCCTATGATTACTTGTCTTTTCAATTTTATAGATCCGTGTACTGTCACTATATGATGAAGAAGTCACCAAAAATTAAAGAGAATTTACACCGGCGTAAACGAAAAACTCCGGCGGATGGGATTTCTGCAGCAGCAGATTCTTTCAAGTATTTTCCTTTCAAGTACTAATATCGGTCCACAAAACTAATATTGGTCCCTACAATTCTTACCATAAGACACTTTAGTCTCCACTTTCAAGTATTTTCCTTACTCTCAGGTTGAGTTTGTATTGAACAAGGGTTTTATATATGCATGTTATTGATAGATCCGGGAAATCGAGCTGAGCCTGTCGGGCCGGCTCGTTTAGGCCCTGGCCCTTCAAAGGCTGAGTTTAAAAATTTGAAGAGATAAACGAAATTGGCCCTGAAAGGCCGGGCCGTTAGACCCTGCATAATTTTTTTTTTTTTTAATTGAAGTTGCAATTGGGCTTTGCTCATTATTTTTGTTGGCATTTTTATTTTTTTGTGTGTTTCATACATTCATTTGCTCATATTCTTCTTCGTTTCAACTGTTTCTTTCATGTACATTTTAAGATAACAATATTTTTTTAAATAAGTTATTTGAAAATTTTAAACTTAATAAAAGAAAACTTAGTCAATTTTTTTTGAACAGGCAAGGGCCTTTAAAAATAAAATAAGAGGATTCGGGGATAAGGATTTCATATAGGATGTTGGTTTATTGGAATATGTAAGCATTGAAAATGAAATAGGAAAATAATAGAGTCAATAGTTAAGTTATAGATTTTTTCAATCCTACATAATACAAATTAGGTTTTAATGAAAAATTGACTCTTATAGAAATATGTGCTCTAGAGACTAACAAACAAGAAGCGTGCTTGATTGAAATTGACAGGCTACTTCTAATTAATGCAAAAATTTTGAAGGTTTATCTTGAATTTTAATTTGAAGACATGAATCATCACACTCATGGACACAATAAACAAAATGTTCATGCAAAAATTAAGTTTTGATAGAAACGAGAGCAAGGGAAAATACATGATATTTTTACTCATGAAACAGAGTCTACTGTGGTTAGTGAAGCACAATCAAATATCTTTGACATTGATGATAGTGATGAAGAAGATGTGTAATCATCTGCTGGTATGCTTCTTATATTTTATGTATTTTATTTGTGGACAGTAATAGACTGTGGATAGTAGTTTGCTTTTGTTTACGAACTGATGAATGTGTTCATTTGTTGGATAATTTGTATTGCTTGGATATTAATGTTGATAATATTTATTTGATAAATTAGAATTTTAATTGTTGTATTTTACTAATCATATTTCTTTGAAAAAAATAACGGACGAAAAATAATTAAAATTTGGAATAATAATTTCCGGGCCTTGGAGGGCCGGCCTTGGCCCTGGTGCTCTTGGACTGGGCTTCAAAAAACAGGTATTTTTCTTTGTTTGGGCCCTGGAGGATCGGCCGACCCTGATTCCCAACTCTAGTTATTGATGATGAGAGACAGTTCAATATAACGACGACTTAGGCCTTTATGTCATGGCTGTGCAAAAACAATGAAATCTAAAGTCATATATAATTTATAAGTAATACAAATCTAGATTACTTTAAATTTATATTTGGATCAATGACTAAACAAAAGGACTGGGACTTGGCCTAGTATTCAGTCCACTGAGGAAAAAAAATTCAATCGGTGAATCGAGGAATATAATTGAATTGGTTCTTTTTTTTTAAAACTTTTTTTTATTATTATTCTGCATATCTATAAACTACAAACATAAAAATATTAATAAAAAATATGCAAGAAATATATGCGCCATATATATATATTACAAAATTATAATTTTCAAATCGGTTATGTGTGTGCAATATATAAATATTACATCTCAATTATTTTATTTTATCTCGAAATTGTAAAATATTAATTAATTTTCGAATTATATGTACGAAGATCCATAACAAACTTATCCAGAACGTTTGAACGATGACTGCTTAATTTATTTAAATTTATAATATAGGAAATGCACCTATAAATACACTCCTCCCCTCATTCAATTCTCTCATCTACCTATAAACAATATATAAATATTACATCTCAATCATTTTCTTTTATTTTGAAATTGTAAAATATGAATTAATTTTCGAATTATATTTACAAACTTATCCAAAACGTTGGAAATAAAATTTTAAATTATGGAGTGATATCTAAAACGTTTGAAACGACGATTGCTTGATTTATTTAAAATTACAATATACGAAATACACCTATAAATACATTCCTCCCCTCATTCTCTTGTTCTCTTTTCAATTTTATAGATCCGTGTAGAGGATTCTCCGTCACTGTATGATGAAGTCAACTAAAATTCAAGAGAGTTTACACCGGCGTAAACGAAAAACACCGGCCGATGGGATTTCTGCAGCAGTAGATTCTTTCAAGAAGAGAAAAGAGTTGCATGATTTTATTAAAATATGACAATGAATTATAATGGAATCTCTGGCTAAAATTATGTATTTATCCGCCATGTACAGCATGAATCAGCTACAAGAACTGTGGATGAGCATGTATGGACTGAAATTCGGAACTTTAAGAAATGTTTGATTATGATGTGGGCCAAACAAGGGAAGGACGTGATTTTTCTTGAAACGGTGATTGGATTAGCACAACAGCGCCGCCATTGCATGATTGAGTGCATACCTGTACCCAGATACGTTGCCAAAAATGCTCCTTTATTCTTCAAGAAGGTTACATTTCAAACCTCTTAATTATATATTTTATTACTTATTCTTGCATGTGAGCCTTCATGAGGTCTTCGGTTTCCTATAACCATGAGCTTTTTTATAGTATGGAGCACCGTACCAAGGACTTGTTCTAGTTACAATTTTGTTCAATATATGCTTCTTTGTTCTTCAAGATGGTTACATTCAAAACCTCTTGATTATATATTAATTCCATTGTGTTTTCCTTATTATTCTTTATGCTATTTAATTTTGTGTTAGAACTAGGATTGTTAATGTTTTTTTGTTAGCGTGTGCTGGATTATACTTGAGATTTTTTTCTTTTTCTTTTTGAATTTACCATCCTAACAATCTATTTGCTATTTCATGAAATACAAGATACCTTTTTCAAAGAAACAATACTTAAGAAATAATAGTATTTTATTCATTATTTTGTACTCACCATTATATGTAGTTTGATTCATCTTCATCTCATTATTTTCAAAATTAAATTGATGTCATCACAGGCAATTAAAGAAGCTGAAGATGAGTGGAGCCAGCACAATGCGAAGACGCTCATTGACACAAGTCTAAAGGGATTGAGGAGTTCTATTCCTGCACATTTTCCGTACTTTCATGTTGAGTTTGGACTTAATAAGGGATTTGTCCATGTTATTGATGATGAGAAGCGGATCAATAGTAATTTCGGCCTTAATGTCGTCAGAGGAATACTGCATCTAGCCGAAGAAGACATGTATCGACATCGTCGACATGAGGCTGTGAACATGCAAAAACAAGCTGTTGCTAGTTTTTTGAAAGAGTGGGAGCCCTTTGATTGGACAAAACAGCTCCATGAAGAGTGATCATATCAAGCTTCTGTTTCTAACTTGCTTTTGACTAGCTTGTTAAAATATTTAACTTGTTGTAACGGTCGAGGGAAAGTTTATAGACCTTTCTATTGTCTTATATTATAAATTATTTTGATTAATCAAAGGATAATGATGAAGTAATTTGTTTCCAATTGATCTTATATCCCGAGAGTTTAAACTAATTTAAGTTGTTCGGTCTCTTTCTAGCCTAACAATTCAAACCCTACGCATTATACACATATATTATATGTATATAAATTATCGATAATATATAAATATTTATAAGTATATAAATTATACACATATATTATATTCTATCATTTTATATTTATAAATTATCGGTAATATATAAATATTTCATCAATTATTTATATGTATAAATAATATATAATCACTACAACTATAAGGGAAAAAAATACACATACATACTTGTAAGACATAATTTATGTTCTCTATCTCATAGATTATCATATAAGAACACAACTCTAAAGACATAATTTATGTTCAAAAGCCTAAAAAATCTTGATACATCTCAAATTACTTGGCTACATGATGTGTAAGTACTACTCAGATAGAGTCAAGTCCAAGTAGCTTAGAAACTCTTATATTGAAAGGCCTAGGATTGATCTCTCCTTGTCGCATTTCAAAACTTTAACTTGGTGCCACCTAGTAAAGACAAAAAAGAAAAAAGAAAGAAACCTTCGATTAGAGAAATAATGTGATTTAAAAAAAACATAACTCCAAAAAAGTAATTTAATATTACCTTGAATGCTTTATCATGTCATGACTTCACAAAAGCTAATATTCGCTTGTCCATGTATGACTCTTAGTATAACTGAACTAGATTATTCATCACGTTTCTATTGATCTTTTTGGAAGTAACTTTAGGAGATATGGATACCTTCTGTCAGAGCAATGAGTTGATAGCTTCTTGTAGCAGGAAATGAACTTTCAATCAATGTGTTTTCTAAAAAAACATAACTTCACAAATCAATTTAATGTCATTTAAAATACTTTATCACGTTGTGACTTCACAAAGGTAACCCAATCAACCGGGTTGAAGACTACAAGTAACATGAGAGGAATCTTTAATCAAAGCAATATGCTTTCTTAAAAGAAATAGAGCACAATTAATGGCAAATCCTAGCTAGGCAACACGAAGTTAATGTGGAATGGATAATGTGAAATGGATGAGGGACATCATACCTATAAATAAGGAGAATAGAGCACCAAAGTAATGTAACCTAACTAAGGCTTACGAACGAAAACATAAGTTAGGGAAAGTGAAAGCAACTTGCGCGGAAGTCGCTTAAACAAGTGTCAAGTGTATTCACTAGTGAGGCTGTCGTTGAGAAGTCGAATGAAGGCTTTTGATGGTGTAGTTCGACTGAAAATGACTCTTGACGACCCAAAAAACAACAGGAGTACAGTATGTATATAGTAGGGTTACAATGTTGGTGGATTTCCTTTGACTAGACTAACTGTCAAGTATATTCTTTGCAGACGTTTAAATAGAAGGGGAATGGTAGGATTTGCCGTTGGGTTATCATATCTAAGACTTTACATCACAGTTCATCTGTAATAACAGTGAGGTACGTTATATTTTTTGAAAAGCCTATAATTAACGGTTTTATCATAAAAATTGTTATTTATTTGATTACACTTAACGGTTCTTTGTTAATAAATGTGAGATATGTTATATTTTTTTTCCTTTTTTGGGCTACTAGTGCCCAGATAATTGCATTTTTATATTGTATAAAAATAAAACAAAACAATATTATCCTCTTGTGACTAATTTCTTGATATATGATTTGAGGTCTACTGCTAATTTTGGAACTTTTGTTTCCTTCAATTTGAATAAATCAAAATTTCTGAAAAATGGCAACTTATCCTAGACATCAAGCTACTCGTCACTAGGGGAGTGGCCTGAATCATTTGAGAGTATAACTATATATATTTGCTATAACTATCCTATATTTATATATAGGTCAGTTTTAAGATATCAGGGTTTTGATTTGAGCTCTATTCTTTAAGCTTGTGGTTTTTTTCAATGTCAATCTTTTGTCATGGTATTTGGAAGCAACTTTTGAAGTTGTGGAGTATTTTGACTGTGTGTGTGTATAGGATAGTTATATAATAAAGCTGAGCGAGCATTTTCAGTTTATTTTTTATATATTTTTAATTTATTTTAGCATTTTTGTTCTTTAATTTGGGCCGCAACATTCTTTGTAGATTATGTTATTTTTCAAAGATTACTTCTCCCAAAATGTTTAAGACTGGTAGGATAAAACTAACAATGATCTTGCGTATATTCAAAACAAATCGAATCACATATGTAATAGTATATAACATTTAAAATATAGGTATAGATTAAGATTTTGGAATATATATGGTTAAATATTTAGAATGTCGTGTGTTTAGAATTTTCAAGAAAAAAAATATTTTTTATAACAAGAAAAAGATAGATTTTAGTAACTATGGCAAAATATTTATGTGTCTCATGTATAAAAGGAATGTTATTTTGATTTAATGAGAAAAGGGCAAAAAGATAATTTGGTATGAGAGTTATTAAAAATCATAAAAAGTTCTCAGAAAGTTAAAAGGCGTTAAAAAAAGAGAAATATGAAGAGTGTAAGAGGCCTTCAGAGTTAACTGTGAAAATTGTATCCTATCTCTATCATAAAAAGATACCAGAAAAGGGAAGGTCAAGACTCTGAGTAAGGCCTTTAGGGTGTGCATGGTAACCATTTTATTCCCCAGCACAGTTTCTGAGATGAAACAGTTTTTTCTGATTCTGTGTCTGGGAAAAGTTCTGAGAATTAGAATGACGTTTGTTAACGCTTTTAATTTTTCTGATTCTGTGTTTGGGAAAAGCATTGGTGGGGAGGAAAATGATTCTGATTTTGTGTCCTGGAACAGAAAAGCAGAAATTTTCTGCTTCTTTTTTTTATTCCCCAGCACAGAAAACTAAACCGGTCTAGCCCGGGAACAGAAAAAAAAAAAAAACCGGATTTACCAAACACAATTCTCATCCATTTTTATTCCCGGGAATAGAAATTGAAAAAAAAACTCATTCTGGGAAGGTTACCATGCACACCCTAAATATCTTCAGCAATTATGGATAAAGATTAGTTAATGTTTGTTCTATTGAATGTGAAAGAATGATATCCTAAGGTCCTTTACAGTTGTGTTCTTGTATGATAATCTATGAGTAGGTAGAACAAATCTCTATATTTAATAATTTAAGTGTTGACATATATCTTGTGTCTTTTCACAAGAATTAATCCAAGAAAACAAGGAAAAGGTACAAAAAAAGAACGAATATCCCTATTACTTGAAGAGCTCAAATTATCAATTTCTCTTTCAGTTATATATATATATATATATATATATATATATATATATATATATATATATATAGGAAAAACATTTTCTCATGTTACACACACATGAAATAGTGGGACCCACATATATGTGGGTCCCATCATTTCATGTGTGTGTAGGAAACTTTTTTTTTTTTTATGTAACATGAGAAAACCAAAGCCCATATATATATTACTCGTATTTAATACTCCTCTTGTCCTTAATATAAAACATACTTGATGAGTTTCTCTTGATTCTAAATATAAACCAGTCAAAAAGAGTTGACATAGATGGTAAGGGATTTGTTCAAGTCCCAAAGGAATGTGTGTTCGATCCCCGCTGTCGTCATTGGGACTCCTTTGGTAGGTGATCTCGTAAGTCCCAATTAAGCTCTTAAAGAGCCCGGAGCCGTGTCCTGGCCTTGGTGGGGATGGTGGGGACTAATGTCGAACCCCTTCAAAACTTTTTATTATCAAAACAAAAATAATATAAACCACGTTTTTTCAATATTTTTCTAATTGTCGTAATCGATACTCTCTAAATAACAATTAAGAATGACAATGAATGAGAGAATTGAAAAAGACGAGTAGAATGAGGGTATGCATGGCAACCATTCTATTCCTCAGCACTATTTTTGAGATGAAACAGTTTTTTTTCTGATTCTGTGCTTTGGAAAGGTTCTGAGAATCAGAATTACGTTTCGTAACACAATTTTTTTTTCATTCCAAGAATCAGAACTACGTTTGTTAAATAAAAAAATTAAAGAAGAGCGAAGCGTCTCTAGACTCACACACACACATAGAAATAATGGGAGGGAGAAATAACATTTTCATTTGAGCCAAAAAAAAAAAAGAAATAACATTTTGAACATTTATTTTGATAAAATTCTTTGTTGAAAACTATCCTAACAAGACTCAAACAGTGATCAAATCCGATTTAAGTTAAGGAAAAATTCCTTCACTTGGTTAAAAAAATATTTTTTATTATCATTTTTTTTGGTGAATTTTTCTATTATCAATTCAAAGATACACTTGGTTACAAAAAAAAAAAGTGTTCTACTGGGCAAAGGTGTATCATGCATGCATATTGAGATTCCAACTTTTTCCGCTAAAATAATTTTATTAGTATACATATATCTTCTTTTTAATTATATAGTTGCTTTGTATGACTTGAAGGTTCTGGTAATCTAACCATGTCAATCTTCCTCATAGCCGTGAAAATATTGATTAGGCTATTATTATTAAAGAATTGCATATTTTTATATTTATGTTATGTAACTTAACGGTAAAAATATATAAAAATTTATATAACTCTAATCTTTTATTTCATTCATTATAGAAAAAAGAATTAATTTGAATAAGTAAATTTTTGTTTAAGTTAATATAATTTTTGATTTAATTTATAAGCTAATGATTTTGACGGAGGGAAGAGGGTAGATTGAAAGAAAAATGATTTTGATTCTATGCTCAGAAATAGAAAAACAGAAATTTTTAGTTTCTTTTTTTTTGTTCCCTAACACAAAAAATAAACCGGTTCAGCTTGGAAATAGAAAAAAAAAACTGGATTTACTAAACGCAATTCTCATCCATTTTGGCTCCCAGAAACAAAAATTGAAAAAAAAAACCGGGAACGTTACCATGTACACTCTGAATGTTTTAGATCATGCAAATCATATTAATTAATTTAATCTAAAATCTAATTAAATTAGGTCATCATTTCTAATTCAATTCACTTCTCGCACTGCCACTCACACTCGCACTGGCACTCACACTCGCACTCGCACTAACACTCTGCCGCCGCTCTCTCAATCCTTCTGTTGTGGTTCCTCTGTCGTCAACCGTTCTCGTCCCGGACGCATCTCGCCGTCCTCGTCCCTGACGCATCTCGCCTAAGTCTTCTTCACTGTTCGTCGGCCCTATCCTTCGTTCGTCGCCGATCGTTCTCGCCTAAGTCTTCTTCACCGTCGCCCCCCGTGTCCTTTTCGCGGTCGCCCCCCGTCTCCCAGATCTTCATCTTCATCTGAAGAAGAGAGGTAAGGTTCCATTCTTCTATACCCACTGATTTCTTATTTCTTAAATGCTTTTAATGTCCCCCTTTCTTGACAAATTAAAATAATGCTGTGCGTTCTTTGTTTCTGTGGCATTGGTTAAACCCCTCCTGGTTGGGTGTTTTACAGTGAATTCTTGAGGGAGAGAGTAGGGGTAACTTATGTTGTGTTTTGTTGTTATTATTTTGATTATATATGCCGTTTTGATATTGCAATTGCTAGTCACTTGCCGAGTAAGACGTGAGTAATAGAGAACATTAGTTATGGTTTCTTTAGCCTCCTGGCAAACTCTTTCCAGTTTTGTTTTTATATAAAAACATACTCCTCTAAGAAGAGAAGTTGACTGTATTCGATTTGACATCTTGGCGTTGGGATGCTCTATTTAATTTTGAATTGTAGGTGTTGCCCTACTTGTTTAGGGACTGGGTTGTTATGAAAAATAAGGTTATACTTGCTGTGAAAGTTATCTAAACTGACGTTTCTCCCTAGGAAGCCATCAAAGGCAAACTTAGGACTAAATTAAATTAAGTTGTGCAATACTGTTATTGGGATCATATTATATTAATTGGTAGAAGTTTTGAAATATTGTTCCAAGTGCAACATGGAATCAATCCATATCTGGAATGTATTTCTCCTTTGAAGGAGTGTAATGAGTTTCTGCAGTTAGGATGGTGTATCTTGCATCATAATAGACAACCATGTTGAGCTTGGAGGAGTCACTGGCTAATTTGATGTTGTGAATCCGTATTGATTTTGGAATTCAATTACAAAATCTTATTTTCATCCTCAAGTTATGTGAATGCTTCTGGAGTTTCTACTCGTGCAAATCTTGACAAACATTTTGAAATTTTCTTTTATAATTTACCAATGGCTTATGTTATCTCTGTGTGCTCATTTTACAGTCTTGTAGAGATTACTTAATTTTTCATATTGTCCGTCACCCTAGAATGAAGCCTCAAGGTTCTTTATATTGGGGGAAACGAAAAACTCAATCTGTGGAAGCTGAGGATTATGGAATTTCTGCAGCAGACGATGAATCTAAGAGGAAAAATGATCGTGATGGAGTTCTTCAGGAAAATGTCCAGAGAAGTTTAATTATTGAAGAGCTAAATGTAACGTTCTCTAGCCTTGCCTAGTTAGTTTCTTTTTCTTCATTGCTAAGGTTTTATTGTTATCTCTCTTTCTGTTCACTGATAAGATTTCTTCTTTTATGCAAAATGAAAAGGATGGGATGACTGAAAACCATTTGGCAGCCAAGGCTTTGCAGCTACGTTTAAAGGGAAAGCATGAAGAAGCCAAGAAATTATTGGTAAGTTGAAAAAATGTTACCTCTAATCTAGGCTTGTTTTTATGCCGTCATAATGTCATCTCCAGCACATCCTTTAGGACTCGAGATAATTTGAGTACATTAGTTTTTCAACTTCTCTTATTTTTTTTGGTAGGCAAAGAGTATGAACACAAAGCAGGGGAATCAAGATGAAATAATCTGTCCAACAACTAAAGGAAGTTCAAGCAGGTATTTCCCTATTTTGGAACTCGATCTCAATTATCGTTAGCACTTAAAGTTTCTGTTGGCACTTTCCACTGTGGCCCAGCAAAAAGAGCCGAAAGAGTGATGATCATGGAAAGCAGATTTTGACCCAACATGAGCGGTGCCTCTTTTGCCTGGATAATCCAGATCGTCCCATGCATCTTGTGATTTCAATTGCAAATTACACGTATCTGATGTTGCCAAAGTGGAAGCCTGTGGTGCCCGGTCATTGTTGCATTTTACCCATTCAGGTGAGCTTACTTTTTAATGTCAGTATGCTTCTGGTCTGTTTATCTACAACCTGCGTTTCTTTCTGTTTTGAATCATCGATTGTCTTAATAGTCAATAATGATGTGGTCACATTTTTCTATGTATGATAAAAAGATTATTTAATTATGTTAAAAAAGCATCTGAAGCAAATCGCCATCCTTAAAGATTTGAACTATCTTTCTTTATAGAGATTTTGATGAGGCTTGGATAAGACTTTAGTCACAAGGACTACAACTTGGGGGTGTCAAAAGTGAAAGCAACGTCAAAGTTTTATATTCTGAGCTTAATTATCTTGTTTGTCCATTGTATCTTTGACGTTAATTGAAATATGGTGAACTGAGTTTTGAGCTCCGGGATCTTGAAAATAAGACAGTATTGTAATAACAAATGACATTATTTACCTTTCAACTCCAAAATTGTGTTTATCTACTGCACTTTACTTGACAGCATGAATCAGCTACAAGATCCGTCGATGAGGATGTATGGATTGAAGCTCGCAACTTCAAGAAATGTTTAATTATGATGTTTGCAAAGCAAGGGAAGGAGTTAATTTTTCTCGAAACTGTGATTGGGTTAGCACAACAGCACCGCCATTGCATGATTGAGTGCATACCTTTGCCTAAAGATGTTGCCAAAACAGCTCCTCTATACTTTAAGAAGGTTAGATTTCAAACAACTTCTTTGTGTAGTACTCCTCTGGTCATTAATATAATATATATTTACTTAATTTGATTAGATTAAGGAAGTTAGTTGTGTTAGTTAATATGTCATGTATTTTCTAAAATATCCTAATCATATTCTTCATTCCCTCACTCCATCTCCACCTTGATTATTGTTGAGAAAGCATAAGGAGGGTTAAATTAGGAAAAGAGTGACAAACATGAAAACTATGTCTTATATTTAGGACCAAGATCAACTTTCAAATATGTCTTATATTAAGAACCGGAGGGGTACCTAATATTGATACCATGGAACTGGTCACTTCACATTTAGAGTGCAAAAAGTGCCATCCCATTGGAGTTTCTTTATTTTTTGTGGTATCTGGTGTTAGGAATGGGATGATACTGTCATCTGTGATCAATAGCCCTTTTTTTGGGGCCAACAGTGATCAATAACCCTTTAATACTGATAGAATCTAGATTTTTTGTTTCTTTGTGCCGTTATCATATACCTTTTTTTGTTTATTTTTGCGGGATTATGCTTGAGATTATTTTTATTGCTTTCTACATTATTCATGCATGCATTTTGTATGTATCAGATAATTTGATTCATCTCTATTTGGATATCTCATTAAGTTGTCAACTCATGTTATCACAGGCCATTGATGAGGCTGAAGATGAGTGGAGTCAGCACCACGCAAAGAAACTCATTGATACAAGCGAAAAGGGATTGAGGAATTCTGTTCCTCAACATTTCCCTTATTTCCATGTTGAGTTTGGACTCAACAAGGGATATGTCCATGTTATTGATGATGAGAAGCGTGTCAATAGCAAGTTTGGCCTTAATGTCATTAGAGGAATGCTCCATCTAGCGGAGGAAGACATGTACCGACCTTGTCGTTATGAGGCATTAGATGTGCAAAAACAAGCTGTTGCCAGCTTCCTGAAAGATTGGGAGCCTTTTGATTGGACAAAACAACTCCATTTAGGGTGATTGTGTTGTTTTTAATTGACTTTTAGCTTGTAGATATCTTTTTGATGGAATACAGAAACATAACTAGACTACATTCTTATGTCCCATCTGATAAAACAACTGAGAAACTCAGGCGGAGAACATAAAAAGACCTCCCCTTCTGCCGTACTTTTTTCCCCCGGACCTTCTGCAATACTTACTACAACTTGTAGATTTTTTTTTGTAGTTGTTATTGTAGTTCGATTTCTAGCTAGTTAAAGGATGCCACAAAATTGTTGGAAGCAGGCCGTATATTAGAGTGGCTGATGGCTGAACCGATTCGACCAATTCTTTCAATTCAATTCTTGCGACATTGGCTTCAAGTTTTTAAAGAAGTTAAAATTTGAAATAGTTAGTTTAATTTATTTTTTTTAAAGCATTTGATGGGGGAAAGGAGAAAGAGAAGAATGAGGAAGTGTGGAGGAATAGTGTGTGAGGAAGTGTATTTTGGCCACACAAAAAACAGTTTGGGAAAGCTTCTAAACATCTCTTGTAAAACAAAACATGACATACCTAAAACGTATCTTTTATAATATGTAGCAAAACGCACAATCAAATGTCTTCTTATTTTGGTTATTAATCCTCATATAAATTTAAATAATTTAGATTTATATTATCTACCAATTATGACTTTATATTTCATTGTTTTTACCCTGTTAAGTTCAAACTCAACGTAGAAGTAAGGGAAATGCTTAAAAATGGAAACTAAAGTGTCTTATGGTAAGAAGGATTCCCAGGTATGTTTAACTAGTTTTTCTTTTGAAGTGCAATTTACACTTTATCTGCACATAGAATTGGTTGGTGATGTCATTAATGATGTCATACTCTCTCCTTAATTATATGTTTCTTCCTCGCGCGCCTGATCACTTTCATATTACAAAGGAAGCATCGGAGCAATTTCTTTTCGCTAGGGCTTCGTCATGTTCTTGGTGGAGTTTCACTTCAAAGCATATTATTTTAAAACGTTCCGGTCCAATATTAAGCAGCGAAGAAATTGAGGAGAGAAAAAAAGCCAAAGCGTAATTATCTGTCAAAAAGACATCCTTGAATTTTGGGACGTTCCAAGCTAAAAAAGAAAAAGAACCAAAGCCCATGAAAACAAAAAAAATACCTACTCTGTAAATTACCTTCCTCAGTCATGAAAAACCGAAACGATTACAAGAGAGACAGAAAGATTGGAAGGGTGATTTCATGTGATGATCATCTGAATCTGGTGTCTGATCTCGAAAAGCACTCTATTTCGGCAGAAATAAATAAGAAAACCAAGCAGATCTGATTGGAGCTAAAATTTCCGGTGCTTCTCAAACAGAACCATCAAATTTAAAAATCGTTTTTATTGCTGAGAAAATTATCCGTTAAGTTTGCATCTTATATGAGCTGAAGTTTCCGGTGCGCCAACATTAACGAACACTCAAAGGAAACGCCGAAACGGATTTGGATTCCCTCAATATCTTTTCCTCATTTTCCCTCAGTATCCTTCCATTCAACTGTTCATTCTCCTCTCTTCTTCTATCTCAGATTAACTTTTAGTTAAGATCAATGGTCTAAAAACCTTAATACATGACCCACATTCCAAAAAAAAAAAAAAAACACTAGAGATAAAATGATCCTTGAATATTTTTTCGAGGTGTATCCAGTTCTTAATATTTTGTAGGTGTTCAGCACCCTTAAATACTTTTTTGCGCAATTTTACATTTTACAACTTAAGTAATTTAGGGTGTTGGATGTCCTTAATATATATATATATATATATATATATATATATATATGTTTATCGTTTGTCATGTCATTGGATATAAACTTTTGTCAAGTGAAGACAAAACTACGCGTTTTATCATTGAAAAAAAAAATTACAAAATATTGAAAACAAATTCTTCCCTCCACCTCCCAATAAATTAAAAAAGTTGTAGAATAACTTCCCAATGAACAAAAAAATCAGAATATAAACTGCTATTGGATCAGTAATTTATTAATTTAATTGAAAACTAAATAAATGAATAATATTTAAAATATAATTTACTAATAATAAATTTAAATTAATAATTCCATAATTTGAAAAATATTATTTTAGTTAATTAGTAATTCTTAATTCTTAATTATAATTCTTTCATTTATTACAAAAAAATTATTAACAATTCCTGGATTAGTAATTTATTAATTTAATTGAAAACTAAATAAATGAGTAATATTTAAAATATAATTTACTAATAATAAATTTAAATTAATAATTCCATAATTTGAAAAATATTATTTTAGTTAATTAGTAATTCTTAATTCTTAATTATAATTCTTTCATTTATTACAAAAAAAAATATTAATAAATTACTGATTCTGAAATTGTGACAGTAGTTTATATTTTGATTTTTTTTGTTTACTGAAAAGTTATTCTATGATTTAGATTGATTTAATTTTATTAGTTTAGATTGATTTGTTTTTATTAGTTTAGATTGATTTCATTTTATTAGTTTGGTATTAGTTTTATTTTATTAATTTAGATTGATTTTATTAGTCTAGTTTTTAATTTAGGTTGATTTGATTTTATTAGTTCTGATTTTTTTGTTCATTAGGAAGTTATTCTGTGACTTTCTCGATTTACACTGGGAGGTAGAAAGAAGAATTTGTTTTCAATTTATTTTGTAATCTTTTTTAATAATAAAACGACGTAGTTTTATCTTCACTGGAAGAAAGCTTATATCTAGTGACATGACAAACGATAAGCCCTATATATATATATATATATATATATATATATTATGATATTGGATTTACAAAAAAAAAATTATATATATAGATTATGATATTGGATTTACAAAAAAAAAAAATTGATCCCAACAAAAAAAAAAAAAGTTTTAATGTAGTCTATCATTTGTATCTAATAAAGAATCTCGTGTTGCTTTTATGGGGGTTACAACTGACAACACCATTATGACAACAACACGAACATTAAGCACAAAGACATTAAATATGTACATATACATGCATTGATAGAGCTGGCCTTAGTATCTACTAAAGAAGCGTATCCAGCATCTTGAAATATTCAATACAAAAACATTAATTTTGATGCAGCAAGAGTCAAAGGATTGTTTTTTAGTTAATGTATAGGTATGATATATTTTTATGAGAGACAATCATATTTGGCTTGTAGAAAATATAGTATTCAGATTATTCAAGCAAACCCAAATAAGCCGGTAAAAGAGGAGGGAAGACCATTTTCTTAAAGATTTTTATTAATATTTACATCTTTTAACTTCCTAATTGAAGTAAATTAGCAATTTCTTACACATATAATATGAAAAATATGCATAAAATCATAAATAGATCCAATAAGTATAATTTTCAATTATCAATATTAATATTTTCTCAATTACTGTTCTCCACAAGCCAAAGGCAAAAACGTACCGCTAATGGCTAGTTCACAAGTAATTTATAGCTTTCGTAGTCATGCACTGTCGGGTGGGATCTTTATTCATCAAAGTTATCGCGCACATACATCGAAATAATTTGGACGATTTAATTGCGGAATAAGACTTTCTTAAAATAATTTAGTTTGAAAACATGAGGATAAATTTTTCGCGATTCGAATCTATTATATAGTAGGATATTAATATAGTAATCCAAAACTAACGAATGATAAACGATATAATATGGTCCAACTATAAATATTTTTTAAAAAAGTTTCTTCTTTTACAATTTCGTCTTTCCTATTGATCCTGATCCATTACTTGTCTCTTTCAGACAGTTTGAAGTTCAAATAAATGAACCACATGGTAACAGTTAATCTTATATGTAAGCAGGGGCGAAGGGAGAGGGGCTAGGGTAGGCCCCCACCCCCCTAAAAGTTAAAAAAATAACTGTATAAGGAGTATTTTGTCTCTTCATGGCAAGCCAATCGCAGTTTTTTTGGGTTGAAGTGGAAACTCAAGTATTTATTTTAATTTGAGTACAATTCCCATTTTGCTAAAAAAGAAAAGAAAAGTACCAGGCCTATTACTAACTATATGAACAATGCACAGTGTCTTCATGACCCATTATTGGGTCTCTTGGATGTTGAAAGATCAGGGTACCTCTTAGTAAAAATATAAGTTAAAGTTGACTTTTTTAGAGAGATAAAGAAAACTAATTAAATTAGTTTAGAACATTTTTATGTTATTTTTTTCTCCACACTAATTAGTGTGTCTAATAAACTATATATAATCTAAGGATATATAATATATTATATGATTTTGTAACTTTTTTAGTTTCCTTAATTTTTTCAAAAAAATGTCAACTATGTCTTATAATTAGTATCGAAGAGAATACTATTCATGCAAAAATGTTGTTCATGCAACCTAATTGTCTCTCACTCGCACAAGTTTAGTTCACCTTCCTTTCCATTCCTGATTCCTCCTTTATACTGCCAATTTTCCTCCTTCTCTACTCGCTTCCTCCATCTTTTTGATCTTTTTCTCCTCGTAATTCTTTGACAGCAAATATCTTTTTCTTCTATAGGTTTAGTTCATTTTTCCAATCCTTTATGCATTTTTTTTTTGTGGTTCATTTCATTGTATTGATGATTATGATTCGTTGTTATAGTTGTTTTGTTTTGTTTTGTTTACTAGTTTGATCTTTGACTCTTTGATTACATACATTGAAAAAAGATATTGTTTTGAGTTTTAACATGGATTCAATTATAAATGAGTAATAATATGAAAACTATAGAGTAAGAGTTAAGTTAGGTGATCTTAATTTATGTAATAGATTTTTTTTTTCCAATTTTTTGTATATTAGATCATTTCAAATACTTTTATTTATAATATAGTATTTTTCATAATCGCCCCTCGTCATTCAAATTTCTTGCTTTGCCATTGTATGCAAGTATGAAATATAAATGACAACATACCACATGTTAAGTATAAAATATTTCACAGTAAACAAGTCGCACCATAATTACAACTATCGGCTAAGGACTGCATTCCTATTTTAGGACATACAGCCCCAATCCATAGTTAGGATACACATATGCAAATTATCTAGCAAATATGGTTAGTCATATATGAATACATACATACAAACTAATAATATAACAGTTACCCACCTCAAGCTTGAATCCTTAAATTTTTGTCTGAAGGTGTTGAGATCAGTAGAGGTATGAAGGTATGCCTATAATCATTTATTATTGTTGTTAGTCACTTCTGGCGTTACAGAATACATAACTACGCGAATTTTTTTTAGGGGATTAAAAGTGAATTAACCCCTAAAATTTCCCTCAATAATAATACCTTTATCTATTTATTAATGAATAATCCCCTTTTCTCTTTATTATTAATTAATAATTTATTTATTATTTATTCCTTTTTCCTAATAATAATAATAATAATAATAATAATAATAATAATATCAATTTATTATTTATTCTATTATTATTTCACTAGTTATTATTATTTCTCTATAATTAATTTAAACTCTCAGAGGTTAACCTAACACTTTAAATTATGAATTAATAAATATCAATCATCTTATAAAAATTATAATATTTGATTTACACACATATATATGCAGCGTTTTTTTTTTTCTTTCTTCTCTAGCAGCCACGCTTTATTTATGACAACAACTCTTTATATATACTCATGACAGTACACACACATTCAAAAAGTTTTTTTATTTTATTTTTTAATCTCTCTTTTATATAGACATGCAACATTATGTATTTATATATATGCATTTCCTGGCAGCTATATATATATATATATATATATATATATATATATATATATATATTAAGAAGCTTGACAGCAACGCATAAATGTACAGTAAGCTTCCTTTCTAATTGCACGATATACATATATAGGTAAAGATAGCAAGATCGCTTCTCTTAATGCGCATGACAGCAATGGAGATGGAGATGTTTTGGTTAAGTATATGGGCTGGAGATGTTTTGCACGCATGGGCTGGATGTTGTGGGTTGGACAGCAATGGGAGAGAGTATTGGGCCTGTGATGTGTTGGCTGTGTGGGCAGTAAAAAAAAAAAAAACTGATTTATTTAAATTAGTTGTATTTACTTCCTTGGAGACCTCGCCTCTTAATTGGCCCTGCAGAGGTCGGAGTGGTGTGCCCACTTGCCCACCATTTCTTTTACCAAAAAAGAAAAAATCAGTTGTGTTGCATGAGAGAGAATAATATATGAGCTTTTTTCCCCTTCTAATTACAAATTTTAAATTCCCAAAATTTCTCTCTAACCAGTATCCTCTGTGGATTGGGCTTCAAGCGCTCTACCTTTGGACTGTGGGTAAACCTGACCTCTTTCCTAAAATTTCCTTTATATAAAAAAAAAAAATTCCCAAAATTTTTTCTTGCACTTATTTTCCAGCATTTTTATTTCAAGGAAAATAAATGCCTAATTTTTCAATAATTCATTTAATAATTATTTTAGGCCAAATTTCATTATTAATTTTCATATATTATTTAGACTTTAAATTCTCAAAATTTGGTATATTACATTTCATGATGAGCCGAATGCTCCCTCGTAGATGCAAATGCACGCACATCGATATAACGCTAATGAGATAAAGAAAGCAAACACAATCTCTTTTGTTTGGGTTAGTAAATTACAACATTGGTGATTTACAAGTGCTTACTCATTTATTGCATGCAGGTTTTGGTTTTATATCTTTATGGCTGTAACTTCTGCCTTTGGTTTACCAAATGCTTCCTCAACACGTTATTACCAATTCGGGGCAATAAATTAGAGGGCGGACAAAATTTCACGTTTCATCGAGCGTGAAGATAGTTTTTTCAAATCTTTGCTGTTTCGAATTAAATTAATTTTAACACTTTTTACGAGCAACTTTAACCTCACTGTTAAAGTCTAAAAAGTCTATTAAATGAAGGTACATCCAACATTCTAAAGTATTTTTTCAAAAGTATTCAATATCCTAGCTTTTTCTTGTGCAACTTTACCCTTAAAATGAAAAATAACATGGATGATAACGGTTGTCAGCTTAGTATATTTTGTCAACTAATAGTTAAAATTAACTGGGATAATGATCAAGGCAAATTGCTCCATTTTTACACTTCTAGAAAAAATAACCCTAAAAAAACTTCTGGTGCAATGTTACCCCTAAAGGTAAAATTAACATGAAAGTAGTGGTGGTGGTAGGGGAGGAGTAGGAGCCAAAACATAATTTGACCGTATTCACCAATAGATATAACGAGAATCCAATATGATCGATTCCATTCTGCTTGTTCTTCCTCTATGTATTTGGTTTAGAGTGTTAAAAAGCGATTGGGACAAACCGATGCAATAGCTAGCAATTTAATGGGAAATTGACTAAAACTTCATAATAAAAGAGGAAGAAACATATAATTGAGGAGAGAATAAGACATCATTAATGAAATCCTCACTAACCAATTGTGATGTTTCTAATTGATATAAGCGAAAAAGGATTGAGGAATTCTATTCCTCATCATTTCCTTTATTTCCATGTTGAGTTTGGACTCAACAAGGGATATGTCCATATTATCGATGATGAGAAGTGTGCCAATAGCAATTTTGGCCTAAATGTCATTAGAAGAATGCTCTATCTAGAAGAGAAAGACATGTATCGACCTCATTGTTATGAGGCAATGGATGTGCATAAACAAGTCATTGCCAGCTTCTTACAAGATTGGTAGCCCTTTGATTGGATAAAACAACTTCATATAGGGTGATTATAATGTTTCTAATTCACTTTTAAATTATAGATATCTTTTTGATGGAATACTGCAACATTACTTGACAGTCACATTCCTATGCCCCCGCCTAATAAAACAACTAACAAACTCAAGCGAAGAACATAAAAAGACCGCCCCTTCGGCAATACTTTTTTTCCACCCAGACCTTCTATGCCTTTTTATCTCAGGAATGTGACTATCTAGTTATGTTGTAGTACAAAAAGATATCTACAATTTAAAAGTGAATTAGAAACGTCAGAATCACCCAATATGAAGTTGTTTTGTCCAATCAAAGGGCTCCCAATCTTTCAAGAAGGTGACAACAGCTTGTTTTTGCACACCTACTGCCTCATAACAACGAGGTCGATACATGTCTTCCTTTGCTAGATGGAGCATTCCTTTAACGACTTTCAGGCCAAAATTGCTATTGAAACACTTTTCATCATCAATAACATGAACATATCCCTTGTTGAGTCCAAACTCAACATGGAACTAAGGGAAATGATGAGGAACAGAATTCCTCAATACCTTTTCGCTTGTATCAATGAGTTTCTTTGTGTAGTGCTGACTCGATTCATCTTCAGCCTCATCAATGGCCTGTGATAACATGAGTCGACAACTTTATGAGATATCCAAATAGAGATGAATCAAATTATATGATACATACAAAATGAATGCATGAATAATGTAGTAACCAATAAAAATAATCTCAAGCATAATCCCGCAAAAAAAAAAAAAAGGCATGTGATCACAGGACAAAAAGGGCGATTGATCACTGTTGGCCCAAAAAAAGGGCTATTGATCACAGACGGCAGTATCATCCCATTCCTAACACCGAATACCATAAAAAATAAAGAAACCCCAATGCGATGGCACTTTTTGCACTCTAAATGTGAAATGGCCAGTTCCATGGTGTCAATATACGGTACTCTTCCGGTCCTTAATATAAGACACATTTGAGAAGTTGATTTTAGACCTAAATATTAAAAAAAAAAATCATATTTGTTAATCTTTTCCTAATATACTCCTATTTATGCTCCCTCAACAATAATTGAAGAGGAAAGGGAGTGAGGGAATGAAGAAGATGATTTGAATATTTTAGAAAATACATGACATGTCAACTAACACGACTAACTTCCTTAATCTAATCAAATAAGGTAAATATGTCTTATATTAAGGACTGGAGGAGATCCACACAAAGAAGTTGTTTGAAATCTAACCTTCTTAAAGTATAAAGGTGATGTTGGCAACATCTTTAGGTAAAGGTATGCACTCAATCATGCAATGACGGTGCTGTTGTGCTAACCCAATCACAGTTTTGAGAAAAATTAACTCCTTCCGTTGCTTTACTGACATCATAATTAAACATTTCTTAAAGTTGCGAACTTCAATCCATACATCCTCATCAACGGATCTTGTAGATGATTCATGCTGTCAAGTAAAGCGTAGTAGATAAACACAATTTTAGAGTTGAAAGGTAAATAAAGTTATTTGTTATTACAATACTGTCTTATTTTCAAGATCCAGAAGCTCAAAACTCAGACTCAGTTCACCATATTCCAATTAACGTCAAAAGAGGCAACCCCATGTTGGGTGAAAATCTGCTTTCGATGATCATCACTCTTTCGGCTCTTTTTGCTGGGTCAAAGTGGAAGGTGCCAACAGCAACTTTAAGTGCTAAAAATAATTGAGATCAAGTTCCAAAATAGGGAAATACCTGCTTCAACTTCCTTTAGTTCTTGGACAGATTCCTCTGCTTTGTGCTCATACTCTTTGCCTACAAAAATAAGAGACGATGAAAAAAAATAATGGAATCAAATTATCTCTGGTCCTAAAGGATGGGCTGGAGATGACATTATGACAGCATAAAAACAAGCCTAGATTAGAGGTAACAATTTTTCAACTTACCAATAATTTCTTGGCTTCTTCATGCTTTCCGTTTAAACGTAGCTGAAAGCCTTAGCTGCCAAATGGTTTTCAGTCATCCCATCCTTTTCATTTCGCATAAACGAAGAAATATTATCAGAGAACAGAAAGAGAGATAACAATAAAACCTTAGAAAAAGAAACTAACTAGACAAGGCTAGAGAACGTTACCTTTAGCACTTCAATAGTTAAACTTCTCACGACATTTTCCTGAAGAACTCCATGAAGATCATTTTTCCTCTTAGATTCATCGTCTCCTACTGAAATTCCAGAATCCTCAGCTTCCACAGATTCAGTTTTTCGTTTCCCCCAATATAAAGAATGTTGAGGTTTCATTCTACGGTGACGGACTGATATGACAAATTAAGTAATCTCTATAAGACTGTGTAAAATGATCACGGAAAGATAATATAAGCCACTGGTAAATTATAAAAGAAAATTTTAAAATGTTTGTCAAGATTTGCACGACTAAAAACTCCAGAAGCATTAACATAACTTGCGGATGAAAATAAGATTTTCTAATTGAATTCCAAAATTAATACGGATTGACAACTGTTACGGATATCTCATAAATGGGCCCAGCCCAATAACTAAAGAGCCTAGTCAAAATGACTTCAGTTATGCTCATAACCACTTCCTTGAAAATAGGAGCGGTTTTATCAAGAATATCTATCGTTATGATAACCGCCTATGTATCAAGAATATCTATCAAAAACGCATATCTTGATATCCCTAAAATAAAGGATGAATCTAACTGATTAAGATAAGGCACAGGTACGCCTATAAATAGGGTAAACCCCTTACAAGGTACACACTTTTGAAATCCTAGCTTTTCTATTCACACAGAGCACACACACTACCCCCTCTGGCTATCATTAGCCTGTCGTATACCCTCGAACTACGTGGACTTTGATCCACACTGTGGTACGTAGGATCCCGGGATTTCACCCCGGGCCAAGTCCAACCCAACTTGTGATCTACACCAGATCATTGGCGCCGTCTGTGGGGACTGTAAAGTCCTATTCCCGTGACCCGTGATGGCTAATACCAGAAGCAAAAGCCACCCGCATGCACACGAGCAAGGTCTGGAACAAAATTTTAGCGAGACCCAACAGCAGGACGTTCAAGGCGTTAATCAGGAACAAATGGAGGAGTCCCCGGACTCGAACCTGGATGGACGAGCAGGCCAAACGCTGGAAAATACTAACCACGCTGGTCCCTCAAAGTTTCAGATTGGAAGCCCGGACATACGGCTCCTACATAATATTGCTGAGTCAATGATGAAACGGATTGAGAATGTGGAAGAACGCGACAATCTTCAGAACCAGAAGATTGACCATATGACCGAGGTAATGAACCAAATTCTTAAACACTTACAAGACCCTCTTCAGGAGGAACGCCGGGATGATCAGCAGAATGAGGACGAAGAAACCAATCACCAAACTATTGATCCCCTACAGGAGGACCATCCTGGGCAAGGCCGAATAGTTTCAACAAAAAATTCTCAGCAAAATAATCACCGGGACGCGAGTCAGGAGGATCAAGCCCGGGCACATAGGAAGGACAGCCGTACCTCGGACAATCAGGGAAATCCGCAAGACTCCGGCAGGTACAAGATGTGGTATGGGGATGGAGGACAAAACAACAGCCCGTTCTCAGATGAAATTACGGAAGCTGAGTACCCAAGGAAATTTAATACATCCGACCTCCCTAAGTACGACGGAAGTCAGGATCCCCAGACACACTTGAACACTTTCGACACTGAGATGCTGGTCCGAGGATTCAAGGGGCCAATCATTTCCAGGATGTTCACCTCAACGTTACGAGGAGCCGCCCAAATTTGGTTCCGGACTCTATCTCCCAAGTCTATTACCGACTTCAACGACCTGAGCGAGAAGTTCCTGCTGAATTTCGCGACAAGCAAAAAGCAACCCAGGTCGGTCTACACGCTGGACAGAATCAAGCAGCAACCCGGTGAAACCCTTCAGAAGTATTTGGATCGTTTCAAGGCTGCCGCATTACAAATCCAGGGATTAACGGAAAGCGTCTACGTACACTTGCTCATCTCGGGCTTAGATAGCGAATCCAGAATGGGGAGATCGGTCATATCTGGCGAGATCAAGACGCTGGAAGAATTCCATAAACGAGCCAAAAAGTATCTGGACATAGAGCAGATGCAGATAGCCAACGCGTCGGGAAAAGAGAAACAGAAAAGCCCACCTCTGAAAGGGAAGGACCGGGCAACAAGAGACCGACCCCGTAACTCGGACCAGAAAACACGAGGACAAAGGCATGAAGGGAAGTATGAGAGATATACTCCAATAAATGTCCCTCGCTCACAGTTATGGAGAGAGGTAGCCCTGACCGAGATGAGGAAGGTGGAGCGACCCCGACCACTTTTTAATAAGGGAAAGTTGGACCGCACACGATTTTGTGAATTCCACAATGGACCCGGGCACACAACGGATGAGTGCTGGGACCTTAGAGATGCGGTGGAAAAGTTTATCCGAGATGGAAAATTACGTCAGTACGTTATCAAAACACAAGGGTAGAAAGCCAAGCGCAAGCAGACGGATCGAAGTACAAGCCCGATCTCCCAGAGGAAAAAACCGGAGGAAGCCCGGAGAAAGCACGACAATGAGGACGAGTTCCTGGAAGCAGAGTTTGACTGCAATGTCATTAGTGGAGGTTACGGAGGTGGCGGCGATACCGCCAATCAGCGGAAGAAATACCTTCGGGAAGTCTTAACCATCAGGGGACGACCGACCTTCAAGCCGGAGCCTTCGCAAACAGAAGAGCCTCCTAAGTTGTTCTTTACTCAGGAAGATCTGAGGGACGTAATCCCGGGTCATCAAGACGGACTGGTTATAACTGGCCTCCTGGGAAAATGCCGTGTAAAGAAGATATTCATCGATCCTGGTAGCGGGGTGGATATCATCCTGTGGGACGCCTTTAAGCGCATGGACCTCGACCCAGAGAATCTAAAGCCGTGCAGGACAACCTTAATCGGGTTCAACGGACAGGATACAAATCCCAAAGGATGTATAGAACTAAAAATGACCTTGGGCTCTAAAGAAGCCTTTAAGACTGAGCGAGTCAAGTTTATTGTAGCGGATTTCCCTTCGTCCTACAATATAATCTTAGGCAGACCAACCATTCATAGTTGGGACATGCTCATATCAACTAAGCATCAAAAGCTGAAAATGGTAAGTCGGAACAATGAAGTCGTCACCGTCAAAGGTGATCAGAAGGAATCCTGGCAATGCTATTTCTCTACAGTTAAAAACAATGAACCCGGAACATCCAGCTCGCAGCAAAAAGGAACTCGAAATTCAGTGCCAATTGCGCCGAGCTCGGTCAACGTGGTAGAGCTGGATGTAAGAGAAGAAGCAAAGTTGATGAAAACAGAGCCTGATGGAGAGCTCACAGGCTACCAACTAGGAGAGGATCCCGGACAAATAACCCAGATCGGGAGTTCACTTGCCGAGCAAGAAAAAATCGAGCTCAAAAAGCTGTTATGGAGAAACAAGGACGTATTCACATGGAAACCTTCGGAGTTACCAGGAGTCGACCCGGCGTTCTGCTGTCACAAATTGACCATAAATCCACGATATACGCCGGTCTCGCAGAAGAAAAGAAAGATTGCACCGGACCGTCAGGAAGCCCTAACCGAGCATGTAAGAGAACTGCTGGATGCGGGATTCATCAGGGAAATCCAATATACCACATGGTTGTCAAATGTGGTAATGGTCAAGAAACCAAATGGTAAATGGAGGGTGTGCACCGACTACACCGATCTCAACAAAGCATGCCCCAAGGATGCTTACCCCATGCCAAATATTGACCAACTGGTGGATAATTCTTCGGGTTTCCAGCTGCTCTCATTCATGGATGCGTATTCCGGCTATAACCAAATAGCTATGCATCCTGAAGACCAGGAGAAAACAGCTTTTATCACGGAAAAAACTAATTACTGCTATAATGTCATGCCTTTCGGGCTGAAGAACGCAGGAGCTACTTACCAGAGGATGATGAATCAAGTGTTTGAGGCACAACTCGGCAGGAACGTCGAAGTTTACATCGGCGATATGATCGTAAAGTCAGTTAAGCGATCCGACCACATCCAAGATTTGCAAGAAACATTTGATAAGCTCTGGGATCATAGAATCCGACTTAACCCAGCTAAATGTGCATTCGGGTTACCAGCGGGTAAATTTCTCGGATTCCTGTTGACAAACCGGGGGATTGAGGCCAATCCGGACAAATGTCAGGCCGTCCTCAATATGGCTGCCCTAAAAAACAAAAAAGAGGTACAACAGTTGACTGGCAGACTGGCCGCGCTGACAAGGTTCTTACCGAAATCGGCAGAAAATGCTCTTCCTTTGTTCAAGTTATTGAAGAAGGAAGCACGGCATGGAGAATGGAACTTAGAGTGTGAAGCCGTGTTTGACAAGATCAAAAAATGCCTGTCATCACCACCCGTGCTGACCAAACCCGAGCCCGGGGAAGATTTGATATTATATCTATCCGTGGCCCCAGAAGCAGTAAGTGCCGCCCTGGTGAGAGAAGATTTGACAGAACAGAAACCGATTTACTTTACAAGCCGGGCTTTGCAGAGTTCGGAGCTAAGATATCAAAGGTTGGAAAAGGTGGCCTTTGCGCTCCTAACTGCCGCGAGGAGATTACGCCCTTACTTCCAGGGGCATAAAATAATTGTGCGAACCAGTCAGCCAATACGGCAAATACTCCACAAACCTGACTTGGCAGGAAGAATGACGAGTTGGGCAATCGAACTGTCCGAATTCGACATAGTATATGAAGCTCAGGATGCTATTAAGTCCCAGGCTTTAGCCGACTTCATTGCAGAACTGGTGCCAACAGAGGTAGTCCCGAAAGCAACCCTTGACGTTTGGAAAGTATTTGTAGACGGCTCGTCAAACGCCAAAGGAAGTGGAGCCGGGATCATAGTTGAAAGCCCGGAAGGAGTCGCCATGGAACACTCCCTGCAATTACACTTCAGAACGTCCAATAATCAGGTCGAGTATGAGGCTGTATTGGCCGGGCTATCGCAAGCAAAAGATAATGGGGCCAGGAGGGTTCATCTCTCTACCGACTCTCAACTAGTCGCGGCCCAAATCAACGGTTCATACACGGTTAAGGGACCCTTGCTAATCAAGTATCTGGGGAAAGTCAAAGAGGTAATGGCCGACTTCGATGAGGTCGTAGTCACCCACATCCCCAGGGGAGAAAATGCGAGGGTAGATATCCTCTCCAAATTAGCAAGCACCAGGAACCCGGGAAATAATCGGACTGTAATACAACAAAGTCTCAAGGAGCCCACGTGTATCATGGTCATCGCGGCAGCAGAAGACTGGCGAAAGCCAATCTTAAATTACCTGGAAAAGGGAGTTAGCCTAGACGATCCCGGGGAAGCAAGGCAGATAGCACGGACCGCGTTAATGTACACGGTGGTCGATGACCAACTCTACCGAAAAGGCCTCCAATCCCCAATGATGAGATGTTTAAACCAGGCAGAGGCCGAGTACGTGCTATCAGAGATACACGAAGGGATAAATGGACAACACATGGGGGCAAAGGCGTTAGCCTGGAAGGCCCTAAGGGCTGGATATTACTGGCCGACAATGGTCGCGGACTCTAGAGAGCACGTACGGACGTGCGAAAGCTGCCAAAAACATGCTCGGATCCTCTGGCCACCTCCGACCGAGTTGAAGACTGTCACGGCTCCTTGGCCATTCTTTAAGTGGGGTATGGACCTCCTTGGACCGTTCAAACCGGCCGCAGGGCAACTGAAATGGCTTGTGGTGGCGGTGGATTATTTCACTAAGTGGATCGAGGCCGAACCACTGTCGACCATCTCGGCTGCTCGAATACAAAAATTCTTCGAAAGAAATATTGTTGCAAGGTTCGGGATTCCTGCCGAGATCGTAACTGACAACGGTACTCAATTCGTTGACCAAGGTTTCCAGAGGTTGATGTCCGAGCTCGAAATCAAGCACCATTTCGCCTCGGTAGAGCATCCACAATCTAATGGGCAAGCCGAGGCAGCCAACAAAATCATTGTTGACGGGCTCAAGAAAAGGATGAGCAATGCAGAAAGTAACTGGGTCGAGGACTATACCCGGTACTCTGGGGATACCGAACTAGTGTCCAAACCTCGACCCAGGAAACACCCTTCCGAATGACATATGGATGTGAGGCCATGATCCCGGTTGAAATTGGGCAAATGTCATGGAGGAAAGCCAAAGTCATGGAGGAGGGAGAACACGCTAACAACAAGCAGTTAGCAGCCGAGCTAGACCTCATCGATGAAGTGAGAACGACGGCACACTGCCGAGATCTGGCAACGAAGCAGCTAGTGGCGGCTAAGTATAACCGCAAAGTTAGACCACGAGCATTCGATAAAGGTGACTTGGTATTACGCAGAGCGGATATCGGAAATAAGAATGCCCGGGAGGGAAAACTTGCAGCAAACTGGGAGGGTCCTTACCGTGTTTCAGACAAAATGAGGCCCGGGACCTATGTCCTTGAGACGTTAGATGGCACGCCTATTAAACGAACGTGGAACGCGGACAAACTAAGGACTTACTACAGCTAAAGACCGGGATGCACTCGGAATAAACGCACAGCGGATGTCAGTGGTGGCTGAGAACCGCTTTTTAGTTTCAACGGATGTCGGTGGTGACCGAGAACCATTTTTTATTACGCATTGTTTTGCTTTTGGCAGTATTTTCCATTGATTTTAAATTGTGTAATCCCAATTATTTCAATCAATAAAAAAGGTGGTTCAATTCATGGGCCAACCAAGTTATTACTTGTAAAATCAATGCAAAGATAGGCCGTGACAAAAGCAAGATAATTAAACAAAGACTTGGGTTTCGCGATCCCGGTCATGATAAGATTTGTCAACAAGTCTTGTAAACGTTACGATGCATCGGAACTGTCCCCTAGGGTGGTGTGAGATTGCCATAAAAGATCCTGATCAGGTCGAAATGTTTAGGCTCCTATTCAAAAAGGATATTAGGGCCCGAACATGTGGCAGTTGGCTACCATCTTGGTACGGTACTTTACAAGATAAAGTGCTTAGATGATTTTTGAAAATCGTCTGTTGTTTAGAATGCCCTACCATTAATAAACGTGGCCCGTTTGTTAAAACGTCGGTTGATAACCAGCAGATTCTGCGCAATATATCTTGACTTTGGCCAAGTCATAAAATAAAGAACCGAGCTTCGTGCACGGATTACGTTCCCCTTTACTCATCAACTAGTGAATTAAAACACGAGTTTGGTTTAAAGGATGAAAATAAAAACATGTAAGATGGACGAGCTGAGGATGCTAGAAAAATCCGGGAACATCGGCTTGTCATAGTATTAATTTTGAGGGCAAAGGCCCCAGATTACAGAAAAACAAAAATGAAAATGAAAATACTACATAAGGGAAAAAATAAAAAAGATCTTAGAAGGACGGCATCAAGATTGGGCTTGGCCGGGCACAGGAGAGCCAGGGGCGTCGGTCGTCGGAGCATCTTCCTCAGCTAATTGAACACGGTCATCCTCCGTGAGATGCTCGGACTCTTCGATCGGAGAAAGCGGCGCTGGTACAAATTGCCCGTCCTCTACCGAAGCTCTAAAATCCACAACGTCTAAATTCATCGTAATGTCCGGATTCAGAGCTCGGACTTGGGCCAGGCATACGTTGAAAGCTTCAGCAGCCGTCTCCACGACCAGGACTTCCAGCTTATCCACCTTGGCAGCAGACGCCACGAGCTCGGCCTTGGAAGCGTGGAGGTCGGATTGGGCGAGATGGAGGTCCTTCACCAGCCCCGCATACTGACCCTGCAGGGCGTGCAGTGAGGCATTGAGGGTGTCTTCCCGGGCATGACTGGCGTCAAGCTCGGTGGACAAAAGATCCCTCTCAGCAAGGGCCTTTGATAGCTCCTCCACCGCCTTTATCTGCGCCTCTTCCGCTTTCAGGCGCGCCTCCTCAGCCTCCCTCTGCCTGATCTCGGCCTCTTTCTTTTCAACCCGAGCTTTGGCAATCTCGGCTGCAGCCCTGGCATACTTATGCTTAACAGAAGCATAAGCGTCCAACACGCCGGCCGTCTCCATTAGGTGGTCCTGCAGGACCTGCAGGTGATCGAGGTCGGAGTCGGCAAAGGCCTCACCACTAAAATATTTGCTGGGAGGCTTCACCGCATATTTGAGCTCCTCCGAGACCCCATCAGTCCATACCTCACCCCGCGAGTGAAGGCGAGACTTGCCAGGAAGTGGGGGAGGAGGGACGCTTGTGGCAGCACCGGCGTCCGGGACAGAGGCCGGATTCTCTTCTGCGACCGAGATCGATGATGCTGCCACGGACTTCGATCGCTTGCACGGAATGAGATCCGTAGAGGCCGGAGAGGGCGCAGCCCTCTTCTCAGCAGTAGTCCTGGCAGGCGAAGGAGCAGCCACAACCTTCTTCTGGGAAGAGGACTCCCCTTTCTTTTTAGCCTTAGCCCGGAGCTTCTCGGCCAGTTCTTGGAAAGAAGCCTTCCTCATGTCGGGCACTACAAAAAACATAACAAACATCAGAAAGGACAAGAGGCATACGTAAAATATATATATATATATATATATATATATATATATATATATATATATATATCCAAAGAACATCCAACAGAAACCATACTCGGTGAGTACAATTCCTCCACCGACTGTCGGATAAAAATCCAGGAATCAATAACATCCTTCTCGGCCACATGGTCAACCAGAGCTATCACGGTTTCAACCTCGGCTAGCTCTAGGCTATCATCGAAGGATGCAAATATGTTTTGGTCTTGGTCATAGTGAGTTTTCGACCAATACAGAGGAAACAGCAGCTCCACCGAGTTGGAATCGACGTCCTTAAGAAACCACAGTTTATGACCGGGTTCAGCGTTGATTTTGAAAAAAGAAGCCTTGAAGCCTTTCCAGGTGTCAGTTGCCACATGGAAAAGCTTCTTGTCCGGTTTCCCCCGGAAAGAGACCCAACCCCTCTTTTCTTCAGGCTCCCCGGGTTGACGAGCCCGTTGGATGTTAAAAAAATAAAAGAATGTCCCGGTGGTGGGAGTACGATTTAAAAATCGGCAAAGCCGCTCGAATGCAATAATAAAGCCCCAAGAGTTAGGATGAAGTTGAGTAGGGGCCAGCTGAAGAATGTTTAAGAGATCTACTTGAAACCTAGAAAATGGAAAATGAAGGCCGAGTTTTTTGACGAAGTCTAGGTAGAAGAAGAAAAAGGAGCGCTCATTCCCTTCCCGGGCAACGCACACCGGTTCAGAAGGGCCGGGAAGAGATAAAGAACAATGATCCCGGTCCCCTAATGGGAGCTCGGCGATCTGACTGGTCGTGGCTTTTGATAGCCTGGACAGCACCCCGGTGCGACCCAGTCATACTTTTCAGAAAGATGACGTGGAATACTGATGGCCGCTGACTCCACGGATCCGGAATCCTCGACAGGACGCGGAGAAGTTGACATACTACCTAGAAAAGGCAAAACAAAAATAAATTAGAAACGAAGATGATACCTGAAGATAGTAAAGCGGGACGGGTAGAAACGGCTCCAACAACCCGCGGTTGGATATGCCGGCATCGCGAAGCTATTTCGTCAGCTTCCCATGACCGGCCAATCATCGTGGCCTCATATATCAGCCAGAAACACTCCTCGCACGGGCCGATAGGCCAGGTAAGGGAGATGAGGGGCTCCGCGCATGAAGGAAAGGAAGAGGCGGGTAGAGGAGGACTTTCCCCCTACCCTTTCCTAAGGGCGGCTCTGAAGAAAAAACCCTAGTGGCAGCAATCCCCCGGCCTAGACTTTCGGGCTCTACAGACTCAGACCGACCTCGAGCCCTTCCCCTAACCCAACCAGACCGTCCTGGTTGACTACCACCTTCTCCGCCATAACCACGGAGAACGTTTTCCCTCTTTTGTTCTTCGGTCAGAGGTTTCCCGTACAGCCACCAAGCTGTCTGGGGAGGCATACGCTGAATAAGCTCGGCCTCTTCCGGGAAAAAAGCATTTGGATTAAAAGGCGGAGGAGAACCTTGATGGCTCATCCCGAGAAGATAGAATTTAAACAGGAAACCGTAAACCAAAGACGGAGAAAAATGATTGAATAGATCAGAAGTTCAGAGAAGTTCAAGAACAAAGCAAAAGCCAGAACCCAAAGGGGAAGAAACTAGAAAGAACTCACAATAACCTACCCAAAAAAAAAACGGGGGGAAAGACCAAGAGACAGAGAAAGAAAGGAGAAAACACAGCCAAATAACCAGAGAAGGAAACAAGGAAAGTACCTGGTTTGAAATAAGTTAAGGGAAGAGGAAATGCGCGAGCCACGAAGACCAGAAATGGGAATCTGAGGAAGATGAACGGGTGACTGGTTGCAAGTTTCTCTCAAGAAGGAAAATTCAAGGTTTGGCAGTTTTCAAAATGCAAGAAGCAGAAAGTCGAAGGCTTTTATAAGCAAAACAAGCAGGCGGATGAGAGTCAAGAAACTCAACCGCCAAAGGCCCAAAGGGCCCATACACGAATGATGACGTGGACGTTAAAAAGCGTGCACATTTAATGCTGATGGTAGGCAAACACGAAAACCAAGATAATGGGGCAGTTGCTCTACTCAGAGGCCGGCTAGTAAACATCAAATCAGCAGGAGGCAATGATGACACTCGTGGCCTCGAGATAAGACGAGTGTTGGATCAACAGATGAGGCAGACAATGATCCCGGATCGAAATGCTCACGTGGCCGACCACATGAATACACCCCGGTTGCCCGACCTAACTCCCCATGCAATCTCAAACTTGGGGGCAACAAGTCCCGATCCAAGAAAAACTGGACAAGGTACCTGTAAACGGGGAGTAAGACGAGATAGAAATATCAATACTACCCGACACGAATAAAGAAGGAAAGTTCGAGAAGGCATGGGAGGAGTTCGGCCTAGAATCAAAATTATAGAACATTAAGACCGAACATTAATGTTCTCTCGGGATAGCAAACGAATGCAACCCGCGTTAACCGGGTGGGGGGGCACCCGTGTCCCACTCAAATAAACCGGAATGCAAATTGATGACAGATGGGGTAACCCGAGGACCAAAAATGTCCGACCTCGGAAAAAGAACTAGAAATCAAAAACCTCAGGACAACGAAATGAACTAGAACACAGGACGTAACCTGACAAGTACATCCCGGCTGCTCGGAGCCCTGAACAACCGGGCTGGGGGGCAACTGTTACGGATATCTCATAAATGGGCCCAGCCTAATAACTAAAGAGCCTAGTCAAAATGACTTCAGTTATGCTCATAACCGCTTCCTTGAAAATAGGAGCGGTTTTATCAAGAATATCTATCGTTATGATAACCGCCTATGTATCAAGAATATCTATCAAAAACGCATATCTTGATATCCCTAAAATAAAGGATGAATCCAATTGATTAAGATAAGGCACAGGTACGCCTATAAATAGGGTAAACCCCTTACAAGGTACACACTTCTGAAATCCTAGCTTTTCTATTCACATAGAGCACACACACCACCCCCTCTGGCTATCATTAGCCTGTCGTATACCCTCGAACTACGTGGACTTTGATCCACACTGTGGTACGTAGGACCCCAGGATTTCACCCCGGGCCAAGTCCAACCCAACTTGTGATCTACACCGGATCAACAACATTAAATTAGCCAGTGACTTCTCCAAGCTCGACAAGGTTGTCTATTATGTTGCAAGATATGGGGACATTAAAAGCATTTAAGAAATAAGAAATCCGTGGGTATAGAAGAATGAAACCTTACCTCTCTTCTCCAGATGAAGATCTGGGAGACGGGGGCGACGGCGAAGATAACACGGGAGCCGACGGTGAAGAAGACTTAGGCGGGCACGATCGGCTACGAGCGAAGGATGGGGCCACGAATATTCACCAACGGCAAGAGGACCGCGAGATGCGTCGATGACGAGAACGGTTAACGACAGAGGAACAACAATAGAGGAATGGAGAGAGCGGTGGCAGAGTACTCACAGAATGGAGACAGCGGCGGCAGAGTGCTCGGTGTGAGTGCTGAGAAGTGGATTAAAAATACGAGTTAGATTAAATACTGCTTGGTTTACCTAGATTAAATAAACTAAAGAAGTTAGTTAAATTAATTAATATGATATATATTTTAGGTTTAATATTTCAGTTTTTGCTGTGAAAACATTTTTTCTGCTACAATCATATATCATATATAAATGAGTGGGTCTATTATAAAGAAAAGAAAAAGAAAATATTAATAGGACCACTGATTTATATGTGAACATGGCAGAAAAAATATTTCTGCAACAAAAGCAGAAACATTAAACCCATATATTTTTTAAGATATCCTAGTTATTTTCCTCAATTCTTTCATTTAGTCCTCTTTTTTATTGTTGTTTAGGGAGCATAATGAGAATAAATTAGGAAAAGATTGAAAAACATGAAATCCATGTCTTATATTCAGAACGAAGATGAACTCCCCAAATATATTTTATACTAAGGATATAAGAAGTATTAGATATGAGTAAAAAACCATTAAAGTAAGATTGACAATTTGAATTCTCCAAGTAATATGGATATTCGTTTTTTTTACCATCTCTTGTTTTCTTGGATTAATTCTTGTGAAGAGACATAATGTATATGTCAACACTTACATTATTAAATATAGCAATTGATTCTACCTACAAAGCTTAAAAACTCTTGATACATCTCAAATTGCATGGCTACGGGATATGGCTTGTATTATTCTATTAGATAGAGTCAAGTAGTTTAAAAGCTCTCACATTATAGAGTCTAGGATTGATCTCACATTGTGAAAATTTAAAACTTTAATTTGGTGCCACCTAGTAGGGGGGACCTTTGATTAGGCCAATAATGAGTTTTTTTTTTATAAAAATAAAACACAATTCCACAAAAGCAATTTAATATCACCTTCAATACTTTATTGGTCATGACTTCACAAAAGCTGGTATTCGCTTGTCCATGTATGACTTTTAGTATGATTGAACTAGATTATTCATCATATCCCTATGGATCTTTTTGGAAGTAACTTTTAGAGATATGGATACTTTCGATTAGAGCAATGGGTTAACAACCTCCTGTAATAGGAAAAGAACTTTCGATTAGAGTAATGTGTTTTCCAAAATAACATAATTGCACAAAAGCAATTTAATGTCACTTTGAATATTTTATCAAGTTGTGACTTCACAAAGGCCGCCTAATCAAATAGGTTAAACATGGTTAGTAACAGGAGAGGAATATTCGATCAGAGCAATAAGTTTTATTTTTTAAAAGAAAAAGGAGCATGACTAATTGTCAAATCTAGCTAGGCAACACAAAACAAACACACATGGTCCTTCTTTAAAAAAAAAAATTCAGAGCACTGCCAGATAGTAAAAAGATAATTCAATATACTGAATGGTACTAAAACATTTCTTCATGATTTTGAAAAATGATTTCAGGATCTTGAAAAAATATTTTAGGGCACTAATTACTATTAAAAGGATACTGACTGGTACTGCAAAAATAATTCATGATATTAAAAAAATTATTTTAGGATCTTGAAAAAATATTTCTAATTCTTATTGCTACTAAAAATATAGTTTAAAATATTTTTTCAAAATCCTAAAATAATTTTTTAAGATGATGAATTATTTTTGTAGTAATAGTCAGTAGCCTTTTAGTAGTAATCAGTGCCCTGAATTTTTTTTTTCAAGATCCTTAAATCATTTTTCAAGATCATGAAGAAATTTTTTAGTACCATTCAGTATCTTAAATTATCTTTTTACTATCTGGCAGTGCTCTGAATTTTTTTTTAAAAAACAGGACCATATGTGTTTGTTTTGTGTTGCCTAGCTAGATATGACAATTAGTCATGCTCCTTTTTCTTTTTAAAAATAAAACTTATTGCTCTGATCGAATGTTCCTCTCCTGTTACTAACCATGTTTAACCCGTTTGATTATGCGGCCTTTGTGAAGTCACAATGTGATAAAACATTCAAAGTGACATTAAATTGCTTTTGTGCAATTATGTTGTTTTGGAAAACACATTACTCTAATCGAAAGTTCTTTTCCTATTACAGGAGGTTGTTAACCCATTACTCTGATCGAAAGTATCCATATCTCTAAAATATCTCTAAAAGTTACTTTCAAAAAGATCCATAAGGATATGATGAATAATCTAGTTCAAGAATTTTGGAATTATTTTTCCAAGAATTTCCCCTATTGAATGTTGAGTTTAGGGGGTTTTATTCTTAATAATGTGAATCATTCAAATGTCGTTCTTGATTTTGAGTATGATACCACTTATTACTTTTTTTATACCAAATTAGATAACAGTTTCTAAAATTCTATTTCCAAGCATTTTCGTCTTTTCATCGTTGAGTTTGAGGACCTTTTAATCTTGATTACATGAAGTATTATATGCATGTATCATTTCTAATTAGGAGTCTGATATCACTACCTGCTTTTATGATACTAAATCACATAATTGTATTAAAGATTCTATTTGCAAGCATTTTCCTTACTTCAACGTTTAGTCTTAAGAAGCTTTATTTATTAATGATGAATTATAGTGTCATTTATAATTATGAGTTTGATACCATTAATGTCTTGAATTGTTATTCTTTATTGTCAATGTCTTTGATTTTTTTTATAAGGTTGAGGAGTAATTTTATTCAACAAGTTTTTTGAGAAAAATAATATATTACTTACCAGGAAAAAAAATTCCGGGGGGACCAATTGAAAAGGGTACCTCTACAGTAGTGGCCTATGCTTTCAACATCGTTCATATGAAATAATGAGCTGAATATTAGCTGCTTAATATTGGATTGAAAGGATTTAAATAATACACTTTGAAATAACACTCCAAGAGTAAAGATGGCAATTGGGCAATCTGACCAGTGATGCTTGGATTCCATCAAAAATTGCTGAGTACACAGGAGCAACACCAGGAGCCAAAACATCATTTAACCATTCAGCAGTAGATAGAACCCTTTGATTCCGTGTTCCCATGAGAATCCAACAGAATCGGTTCCAATATGATCACAGAAAGATAATATAAGCCACTGGTAAATTATAAAAGAAAATTTTAAAATGTTTGTCAAGATTTGCACGACTAAAAACTCCAGAAGCATTAACATAACTTGCGGATGAAAATAAGATTTTCTAATTGAATTCCAAAATTAATACGGATTGACAACATTAAATTAGCCAGTGACTTCTCCAAGCTCAACATGGTTGTCTATTATGATGCAAGATATGGGGACATTAAAAGCATTTAAGAAATAAGAAATCCGTGGGTATAGAAGAATGAAACCTTACCTCTCTTCTCCAGATGAAGATCTGGGAGACGGGGGCGACGGCGAAGATAACACGGGAGCCGACGGTGAAGAAGACTTAGGCGGGCACGATCGGCTACGAGCGAAGGATGGGGCCACGAATATTCACCAACGGCAAGAGGACCGCGAGATGCGTCGATGACGAGAACGGTTAACGACAGAGGAACAACAATAGAGGAATGGAGAGAGCGGTGGCAGAGTACTCACAGAATGGAGACAGCGGCGGCAGAGTGCTCGGTGTGAGTGCTGAGAAGTGGATTAAAAATACGAGTTAGATTAAATACTGCTTGGTTTACCTAAATTAAATAGACTAAAGAAGTTAGTTAAATTAATTAATATGATATATATTTTAGATTTAATATTTCAGTTTTTGCTGTGAAAACATTTTTTCTGCTACAATCACATATCACATATAAATGAGAAGAGAGGGAAAATATTAATAGGACCACTGATTTATATGTGAACATGGCAGAAAAAATATTTCTGCAACAAAAACAGAAACATTAAACCCATATATTTTTTAAGATATCCTAGTTATTTTCCTCAATTCTTTCATTTAGTCCTCTTTTTTATTGTTGTTTAGAGAGCATAATGAGCATAAATTAGGAAAAGATTGAGAAACATGAAATCTATGTCTTATATTCAGAACGAAGATGAACTTCCCAAATATATTTTATACTAAGGATATAAGGAGTATTAGATATGAGTAAAAAAGCATTAAAGTAAGATTGACAATTTGAATTCTCCAAGTAATATGGATATTCGTTTTTTTTACCATCTCTTGTTTTCTTGGATTAATTCCTGTGAAGAGACATAATGTATATGTCAACACTTACATTATTAAATATAGCAATTGATTCTACCTACAAAGCTTAAAAAATCTTGATACATCTCAAATTGCATGGCTACGGGATATGGCTTGTATTATTCTATTAGATAGAGTCAAGTAGTTTAAAAGCTCTCACATTATAGAGTCTAGGATTGATCTCACATTGTGAAAATTTAAAACTTTAATTTGGTGCCACCTAGTAGGGGGGACCTTTGATTAGGCCAATAATGAGTTTTTTTTTAATAAAAATAAAACACAATTCCACAAAAGCAATTTAATATCACCTTCAATACTTTATTGGTCATGACTTCACAAAAGCTGGTATTCGCTTGTCCATGTATGACTTTTAGTATGATTGAACTAGATTATTCATCATATCCCTATGGATCTTTTTGGAAGTAACTTTTAGAGATATGGATACTTTCGATCAGAGCAATGGGTTAACAACCTCCTGTAATAGGAAAGGAACTTTCGATTAGAGTAATGTGTTTTCCAAAATAACATAATTGCACAAAAGCAATTTAATGTCACTTTGAATATTTTATCACGTTGTGACTTCACAAAGGCCGCCTAATCAAACGGGTCGAACATGGTTAGTAACAGGAGAGGAACATTCGATCAGAGCAATACGTTTTATTTTTTAAAAGAAAAAGGAGCATGACTAATTGTCAAATCTAGGCAACACAAAACAAACACACATGGTCCTTCTTTAAAAAAAAAAATAATAAATTTAGAGCACTACCAGATAGTAAAAAGATAATTCAATATATTGAATGGTACTAAAACATTTCTTCATGATTTTGAAAAATGATTTCAGGATCTTCAAAAAAATATTTTAGGGCACTGATTACTATTAAAAGGATACTGATTGGTACTGCAAAAATAATTCATGATATTAAAAAAATTATTTTAGGATCTTGAAAAAATATTTCTAATTCTTATTGCTACTAAAAATATAGTTTAAAATATTTTTTCAAAATTCTAAAATAATTTTTTAAGATGATGAATTATTTTTGTAGTAACCATCAGTATCCTTTTAGTAGTAATCAGTGCCCTGAATTGTTTTTTTTTTTCAAGACCCTTAAATCATTTTTCAAGATCATGAAGAAATTTTTTAGTACCATTCAGTATCTTGAATTATCTTTTTACTATCTGGCAATGCTCTGATTTTTTTTTTAAAAAAAACAGGACCATGTGTGTTTGTTTTGTGCCAAAAATGTTGGCGTTTATGGCATCAGACGCAGTTGACGAGCGTGCCGAAAAGGACGTAAGCCAAGTCTCTTTATTTCACGGTAATGCACATTCACATCCCTTAAGTAAGTCTGCTAGAATTTTATCAATAATCAATAACTTCAACAAGAATTGACAAGAAAATTTCATAATATGTATGTAATGTTAAGTTATTAGTAAACTGAAAACTCATTCCATTAAAAATAAATTAATAAATTAGCCATAGTAATTTATTTCGATGACATCCAAGATACCCTTTTAGTGCCCTTTCCATGATCATTTGAATCTAACAATTCTTCTTTGGTCAACCCTCTCCTCCTACTTTTTATGTTGCACAAATGAGAACAAGATGGGGTTGCTGCATGTGATGCAAAAGATGAAGTCAAATCACTAAATGAACCATATCTTTCTTCCATAACCTATATTTATACAAATATATAAAAGTAATTAGGAGTATAAATCTCAAAGTAGACTCAAAGCATATCTAAGAGGTAGAACACAATACCTCCTCCACCCTTTGTCCCTCCCAAGCTGCTTTCTCTTGTGCCCGCTTCATTGCTTTTAAAAGAAATTAGTGGTATCAAACTCCTGTAAGGGAAATGCTTGGAAATAAAATTCTTCAATACTATTATGTGATTTGGTATCAAAAAAGCAATTAATGGTATCAAGGGCCTTCATTAGAATTCATAAATGATTGCAATAATTTAACTGATTAAGACTACAAAGTCTTCAAACTCAACATTGAAGTAGGGACAGGGACAAGGCTTGGAAATAGAATTTTGGAATACTGTTATCCGATTTGGTATCGTTAAAGGAATAAGTGGTATCAAACTCCTAATTAAGAAAAACATTCGAATGTAATAATTCATGTAATTAAGAATAAAAACTTCTCAAAGTCAATGTTGAAGTAAGAGAAATGCTTAAAAAGCAAGGGAAGGTAGTTATTTTTCTAGAAATTGTGATTAGATTGGCGCAACAGCGTCGTGACTGTATGATTGATTGCGTTCCTATACCCCATGATATTGCTAAGGTGGCCCCTTTATACTTTAAGAAGGTTAGATTTTCAATAACATCTTTGTCTAGTACCATACATTGACACCACGGTTAACCCTATCATTGATGAGGTTATTATTTCACTGCTTTCTGCTAAATGTCTTTGATGCATTTAGTTGTTCTGAATTCTATTTACTATTGCTTTAGATAAAAAGAGATCATTTTTGAAGAATGGACACTTTAAAAACAGCAGTACTTTTTTCAATGCTTCATAAGCTATATATTTATGCAATTTCGTTTTGCATATACTATGTAATTTGATTAATCTTTATTTTGATATTATTATTCTTAAAATTTTCAACTCATTGTGACCCGTGAATTGATGGCATAACAGGCAATTGATGAAGCTGAAGATGAGTGGAGCCAGCATGATGCCAAGAAGCTCATCGATACAAGTCAAAAGGGATTACACAATTCTATTCCCAAGCATTTTCCTTATTTCCACGTTGAGTTTGGACTGAACAAGGGTTTTATGCATGTTATTGATGATGAGAAGCAGTTCAATAGCAATCTTGGTCTTAATGTTATCAGAGGGATGATCAGAGGGATGCTGCATCTGGCTGAGGAAGACATGTACCGCCGTCGCCGTTATGATGCGGTGGATGTTCAAAAACAAGCAGTTGCCCACTTCTTGAAAGAGTAGGGACCCTTTGATTGGACAAAGCAACTTCGTGAAGAGTGATTATGCCCATCCTCTAGTGTTTCTAACTTAATTTGACTTGTAGATATTTCTAAAAAAATACTTTAACTGTAGCTTTTTTGTTTTTTTATAGATTGTGTTAGAGAAAGCCATATGTTGCTTGTGTTATTTCAGGGCAGTTTAAAAACATCAGAAATTGGTGAAATCGAATAGATAGACATGGATTGATTTTGTTTAGTTATGCTAGGAGAGTTTGAAGCTGGAATTTCTACCCACATCAAAATTAGATGAATTAGAAATAATAGCTTGCACAGTTCATTCAGCATATCAAATATTGGTTTCTCTTTTAATTTTTTCCTGTCATTTTTTCTTTTTGCTCATCTTTTAAGTGATGTCACGGATGTTTATTATATTCCTTGCTTCAGGATGAGACATGAAGAATTATTTTTTTCTTGCCAAAACAGTCAATTTCGTTGAACACACAAAAAACTCAATTAAAGACACTAATAGCCAAAGGGAAAGAAAATCATTGGCAACAAACTCACCATACAATCTAACACCACCCCAGAATCAAGAAAACAGGAAAAATGCAACATTAATCTACTTGAAAGCAAACAAACTGACACTAGATACCTGACCGAAAGAATTCAATATCAATCTATGCCCTTCTTAACATTCTTGGACATCTATTTTAGAGACTCTTTATACAAGATAGCTAACATAGGGAATGCAGGCGCCAATAACCACTCACTTCGGCCTGACCCATAAATTCCCTTGCATGGCCCTGCTGCCTAAGATCAACAGGATTATTACCCTGACGATCAACCAGAGAAAATGATACATAACTCGCGGGGTTTTTCAAGACTGAAAGCTCCTTGACTATGTTACTATATTTCCATTCTTTATTCATTATATCTCTACCACAATGAGTTTGGATTTCTTGATTTCTCAAGTTTCATGTGTAAGATAATTGATGCCGACAGTGATCGCAATCTCGTTCTTAGATTACTGTCTGGCGATGAAGGGTTGCCAGGCATGGCTCATAGAGAGAGATTTTAAAAGCTTACAAATTAAAATCTTGAAACCTCCACTACATCTGATTCCATCTCTGATACCAAATTATATAACTTGTGGTCAATTCTTATCCTAATCAAATAATATTATTATTTTTATGTTTCTTGTATAATTAAATCAATATATACCTTTCTAAAGAGTTTTCAAAGGCTTATAGATTGAGATTCTGATACCACATACTCCGCCTTTAATATCAATTTATGAGACTTGTAGTTAATTCTCATCCTCATCAAATCATTTCATTATAGTTCTTCTTTTTATATAATAAAATCAACACAATCTCTTCTTGTTCGACTCCTACACCATTAAATAATGAATTTACCCTATTGTGTCAAAATTGATAACCAATCACGTAAGAGACTTGTCAGGTTATAACTAATAAAATTCTCGCAACATTACTCAACAAAAAAAGGGAGAATATAGTTCTAGTACAATCTTTTTTATTTAGAGAACCTCAATTGTGAGTTGGCTAGTGATCATGAGTTGGCTAGAAGAAGACTCATACAAAAGTTGATACCCGACAATGACGACATTGTCTTTTTTATTTAGAGAACCTCAATTGTCTTATGAATTGTTTCAAACCCAAAAAGGTCGACATCCATCTCTACTAGACCGAATTTAGATTTCTTGGTTTCTCAAATTTATTGTGTAATATAATGGATGCTGACATTGACCACTATCTTGTTCTAGGATTACTGTCCAGTGATGAAGGGTTTTAGACATAGCTCATAGAGAAAGAGATTTCAAAGATTTTAAAATTAAGATTGTGACAATTCATCGCGAGGCATAGCTTATAGAGAAAGAATTTTAATGGCTTAAAGCCTGTTTGACATGTCATTGAAAGCTTAAATTTTAAATTTGTTTAGTCTAGATGCTGCGATAAAAATAATCCTAATTTAGTACGGAATTATTCACATACAATTTAAAAAATATACAAGAAAATCATAAAATTTATTTTGAGAATTTTGTTAAATTGTTGTCCGTTAAGTATCATTTTGAATATATATAACATATGAGAAGGGTTATATGGATTTGATCTTGCTATGATTTACCAACATTGAACTTTTCCTTGTTTTTGTCAAAATTTGGCTCACTATCTTATTTGATCTGCTGTACGAGTTGGGCATAACCTTCTAAAGATATAATACAGATGTTGAGCAAAAGATTATTGGTTGGGTTGTTTAAATTATTTGATCTACTATATAATGCGTAGGGTTTGCATTGTTAGGCTAGAAAGAGACCGAACGACTTAAATTAGTTTAAACTCTCGGGAGATAAGATCAATTGGAAACAAATTACTTCATCATTATCCTTTGATTAATCAAAATAATTTATAATATAAGACAATAGAAAGGTCTATAAACTTTCCCTCGACCGTTACAACAAGTTAAATATTTTAACAAGCTAGTCAAAAGCAAGTTAGAAACAGAAGCTTGATATGATCACTCTTCATGCATGGAGCTGTTTTGTCCAATCAAAGGGCTCCCACTCTTTCAAGAAACTGGCAACAGCTTGTTTTTGCATGTCCACAGCCTCGTATCGACGATGTCGGTACATGACTTCTTCGGCTAGATGCAGTATTCCTCTGACGACATTAAGGCCGAAGTTACTATCGATCCGCTTCTCATCATCAATGACATGGACAAATCCCTTATTAAGTCCAAACTCAACGTGGAAGTATGGAAAATGTGCAGGAATAGAACTCTTCAATCCTTTTAGACTTGTGTCAATGAGCTTCTTCGCGTTGTGCTGGCTCCACTCATCTTCAGCTTCTTCAATTGCCTGTGATGACATCAATTTAATTTCAAAAATAATGAGATGAAGATGAATCAAATTACATAATGGTGATCTCAAAATAATGAATATGCATGTATTGTGCATGAGCATTGAACAAACTTGTTATAAAAGCTCATTGTTATAGGAAACCCAAAACCTCATGAAGACTCATATCCAAGATAACTCTGCTGATGTGAGACTTTCGAAAAAAATACTATATATACCTTATGTCTTAAGTATATCGTTTCTTTGAAAAAGATATCTTGTATTTCATGAAATAGTAAATAGATTGTTAGGATGGTAAATTCAAAAAGAAAAAGAAAAAAAATCTCAAGTATAATCCAGCACACGCTAACAAAAAAACATTAACAATCCTAGTTCTAACACAAAATTAAATAGCATAAAGAATAATAAGGAAAACACAATGGAATTAATATATAATCAAGAGGTTTTGAATGTAACCATCTTGAAGAACAAAGAAGCATATATTGAACAAAATTGTAACTAGAACAAGTCCTTGGTACGGTGCTCCATACTATAAAAAAGCTCATGGTTATAGGAAACCGAAGACCTCATGAAGGCTCACATGCAAGAATAAGTAATAAAATATATAATTAAGAGGTTTGAAATGTAACCTTCTTGAAGAATAAAGGAGCATTTTTGGCAACGCATCTGGTTACAGGTATGCACTCAATCATGCAATGGCGGCGCTGTTGTGCTAATCCAATCACCGTTTCAAGAAAAATCACGTCCTTCTCTTGTTTGGCCCACATCATAATCAAACATTTCTTAAAGTTCCGAATTTCAGTCCATACATGCTCATCCACAGTTCTTGTAGCTGATTCATGCTGTACATGGCGGATAAATACATAATTTTAGCCAGAGATTCCATTATAATTCATTGTCATATTTTAATAAAATCATGCAACTCTTTTCTCTTCTTGAAAGAATCTACTGCTGCAGAAATCCCATCGGCCGGTGTTTTTCGTTTACGCCGGTGTAAACTCTCTTGAATTTTAGTTGACTTCATCATACAGTGACGGAGAATCCTCTACACGGATCTATAAAATTGAAAAGAGAACAAGAGAATGAGGGGAGGAATGTATTTATAGGTGTATTTCGTATATTGTAATTTTAAATAAATCAAGCAATCGTCGTTTCAAACGTTTTAGATATCACTCCATAATTTAAAATTTTATTTCCAACGTTTTGGATAAGTTTGTAAATATAATTCGAAAATTAATTCATATTTTACAATTTCAAAATAAAAGAAAATGATTGAGATGTAATATTTATATATTGTTTATAGGTAGATGAGAGAATTGAATGAGGGGAGGAGTGTATTTATAGGTGCATTTCCTATATTATAAATTTAAATAAATTAACCAGTCATCGTTCAAACGTTCTGGATAAGTTTGTTATGGATCTTCGTACATATAATTCGGAAATTAATTAATATTTTACAATTTCGAGATAAAATAAAATAATTGAGATGTAATATTTATATATTGCGCATAACCGATTTGAAAATTATAATTTTGTAATATATATATATATATATATATATATATATATATATATATATATGGGCGCATATATTTCTTGCATATTTTTTATTAATATTTTTATGTTTGTAGTTTATAGATATGCAGAATAATAAGCGATATATATGATTTAAATTAATAAAAAAAAAGTTAAAAAAAAAAAGAACCAATTCAATTATATCCCTCGATTCACCGATTGAATTTTTTTTTTCCTCAGTGGACTGAATACTAGGCCAAGTCCCAGTCCTTTTGTTTAGTCATTGATCCAAATATAAATTTAAAGTAATCTAGATTTGTATTACTTATAAATTATATATGACTTTAAATTTCATTGTTTTTCACCACCATGACATAAAGGCCCAAGTCGTTATTATATTGAACTGTCTCTCATTATCAATAATTAGAGTTGGGAATCAGGGCCGGCCGATCCTCCAGGGCCCGAACAAAGAAAAATACTTGTTTTTTGAAGCCCAATCCAAGAGCACCAGGGCCAGGGCCAGGGCCGGCCCTCCAAGGCCCAGAAATTATTATTCCAAATTTTAACTATTTTTCGTCCGTTATTTTTTTCAAAGAAATATGATTAGTAAAATACAACAATTAAAGTTCTAATTTATCAAATAAATATTATCAACATTAATATCCAAGCAACACAAATTATCCAACAAATTAACACATTCATCAATACGTAATCAAAAGCAAACTACTATCCACAGTTTATTACTGTCCACAAATAAAACACATAAAATATAAGAAGCGTACCGGCAGATGACTACACATCTTCTTCATCACTATCATCAATGTCAAAGATATTTGATTATGCTTCACGAACCACAGTAAACTCTGTTTCATGAGTAAAAATATCATGTATTTTCCCTTACTCTCATGTATCATTTCTATTAAAACTTAATTTTTGCATGAACATTTTGTTTATTGTGTCCATGAGTGTGATGATTCATGTCTTCAAAATTCAAGATAACCCTTCAAAATTTTTGCAGTTTTTAGAAGTAGCCCGTCAATTTCAATCAAGCACGCTTCTTGTTTGTTAGTCTCTATGGCACATATTTCTATGGGAGTCAATTTTTCATTAAAACCTAATTTGTATTATGTAGGATTGGAAAAATTTGTAATTAACTATTGACTCTATTATTTTCCTATTTCATTTTCAATGCTTACATATTCCAATAAACCAACATCCTATTCGAATCCTTGTCCCCGAATCCTCTTATTTTATTCTTAAAGGCCCTTGCCTGTTCAAAAAAAAATTGACGAAGTTTTCTTTTGTTAAGTTTAAATTTTTCAAATAACTTATTTAAAAATATATTGTTATCTTAAAATGTACATAAAAGAAACACTTGAAACGAAGAAGAATATGAGCAAATGAATATATGAAACATACAAGAAAATAAAAATACCAACAAAAATAATGAGCAAAGCCCAACTTCAACTTCAATTAAAAAAAGAAAAATTATACAGGGTCTAACGGGCCGGCCTTCCAGGGCCAATTTCGTTTATCTCTTCAAATTTTTAGGCTCAGTCCTTGAACGGCCAGGGCCTAAAGGAGCCGGTCTAACAGGCTCGACTTGATTTCCCAGCTCTATCAATAACATGTACATATAAAACCCTTGTTCAATACAAACTCAACATGAGAGTAAGGAAAATACTTGAAAGTGGAGACTAAAGTGTCTTATGGTAAGAATTGTAGGGACCAATATTAGTTCTGTGGACGACACGCTCGACGAGCCCGATAGTGGACATGCCTAATTGCTGACGACATTGACATTTACATGGTATTCTAATAAATGATGGTTATTGCTTAATAACCGTTATGTATTTAATATTTTTTTAAATTTTGGTGGTTGATTATGCAACCACCATTTTACAAACAAAATTAAAAACAAAAAAACAAAAAAAGACATTGAAAATAAACAAACTAAAACTTAAAAGTTGTGGGATATTTTAAGAATCTGATGCATCATCAAATTCTTTCTTATTTAGTAACTTATCCACCTTCTCGTTTAGAGCGAATGAAAGAGGTAAATTCCTTTAAGTAATGGCCCATGCGCCCTTACTTTTGCTGACAAACTTGGTCTATATGATAAAACTCGTAGGCTACATGGACGAGCCCTATTTATATGATGGGACTTCAGTTCTGTGACTCTACATTCAAAAGTTTTGATTATAATACAAAAACAACTAATTACATGGGTATGGTTATTAAAAATAGTTTTGTTAATTTAAAATACTTCTCCTTTTTGGCCAACCATTTTAAGAAGGGAAAATCTCAATTAAATCCATCTAAAATATTAGAATCTAAATTCAGTCATACTCTTTTAGCAAATCCCTAATCAAGCCAAGAGGCTTCATTAGAGATTTTTAATATCATTAAAAGACCAAAATTTTCCTCATACATTGGATCATGAATAAGAGGAAATAAATAAGCCTTCTTAGGAATTCTCAAAAGAGGAGGAAATAAGCGCTCAAGCAACAAAGGAAATCGAAGAGAAGAGGAATCAGGGGTTCGAAGAAGGAAATCGAAGAGATCGATCTTCAGAAATGGTGACTTCAGATTGTTGCTCGTGTCTTCATCTTCTGAGTTTTTTCTCCCCTGCATATTTTATGTTTTTTATTAACTGCTCATTTGCTGAAAGAATATGAAATGAGGCTTTACAAACCTGTCTTAAATTCTTTGCAGCAACCAAAGGGCATTTTGGTCTTTTAAAAAGATTCATAAATCCTTATTATGGCTCTTGGCTTTATTAGGGATTTTTTAAAAGTATAGGCCTAATTTGAATATTTCAACTAGATTTAATTAGAATTCTCGTTCTAAGAACTTCTCAAAATAGTCCAGACTAAAAAATAATATGTTACTCAAATTTTATTTTTTATAAAAAATAAATAACTGGATTTAAATTTTTCTTAAAATATGGGCTAAAATTAGTTACCACAAATGTAAGAAAAATATTTTTTTCCTAAAAATACACTAATTTAAATGGGACTTGGTTTCCCTTCTTTTCTCTTCCTCTCCATTTCCACTATTTTTCTTTCCTACTAACCATCTCGACCTTTGGATTGAAATTTGATGGTCGAGATTTAATGTTTTATAACATTATTTTTTAAAATATTTTTTGTTGTAGTTTTATATTATTACGAATAAAATTTAACTTTTGGGATGTATTTATTTATTTTTCAACAATTTAGTATTTTATTAGTAATTTTTATAAGACGTCCGCTCAAATTTTATTAGTAATATCAAAAAATATCAGTAATTTTCAATAATTTGGTATTTTAGTAATAATTTTTATTCATCTCATACATACCAATATAATAATTCCAACTACTGTTTATTCTAACTCAAGATAATTTTAACAATTGCCTCTCATAATGCTTTCACCACTGGTACCTCTCACTCAACATCTAACACCATATCCAAAAACATGATCATTTATCATATAAGAGTAACTAAGAATAAGTTATTAATTTTATAAATAATCTACAAAATTAATTTAGATTAAATTATATATAACTATGCATAATAAAACATTAAAAAAAACTAAATAGGTCAAGCCTGTATGCCAGAAGGCTAGGCCTTATGAAAATAGACCTGGCCTATTTACCTAAATAGGCCTAACAATAGGCCTAAGCCTGAGCCTGGTCTATTTGCTAAATAGGCTAAGCTAGGCTTAAAGTAGGCTAGGCTGTAGGGCCCTGATAAGGGCTTGACCTATTTTCACCCCTAGTAATAATTTACATGCTTGATTTTCCTAGCGCTGAGGATTTGTGTCTGGGACATGCGTAGTTAAGACTTGAGGGTCTTTACGCAGTTAACTTTACATTAGTTATGTGTTAAGTATGTTGTTGATGTGTGTTTGTTGAATGCTGCATTGATTTCCAAACTATGAATATGTATCATATATTGTTTATACTTGCATATGTGGTTAAATGTTACTCTGAGATTCAATAACTGGTATTGAATCTCAAACTTAGATAAACCTTCAGGATCTGGATTCGGAGAAAAAGGTAAGCAACACAAGTAGAGTTGTGTGGTGATACGAAAGGTTTTAAATTTTTGTTGGATTGTATAATACTATTAACTATTTAACTAACTGAATGGTTGGATGACTGTACCACTATTGTCCCAAAAAGGGACTAACCTTGACTAGCTTTAAATTATAATTCATATACTATCAGTTACTCTTTCGTTTAAATTATTCTGATTGCTCTGCCGTGCCATTACTCTAATTATATACCTAATCACTATATGCTAATGAACATAATAAGTAGTATAGAATTGGGGGAGGTTACACTGTATCTACTTTCTAGTGTCTCTTATTCGATTTTATCTACTCTCTCTTCTTTTCTTGATTGGTTTTGGCAAGGAATCAAGGAGAATGAGTTCGCCACTTCAAATGAAACAAGAAAATGCAGGAATAAGAAGATGGAGCTGCAAGAAGAGACGATATGACAAAATCAACCAGAAAATTGAAAATCTGAGTCAGAGGGGGAAAAAAATGTAACAATCCTGTTGATCTTAGGCAACAGGGCCATGCAAGGGAATTTATGGGTCAGGCCGAAGTGAATGGTTATTGGCGCCTGCATTCCCTATGTTAGCTATCTTGTATAAAGAGTTTCTAAAATAGATGTCCAAGAATGTTAAGAAGGGCATAGATTGATATTGATTGCTTTCGGTCTGGTATCTAGTGTCAGTGTGTTTGCTTTCAAGTAGATTAATGTTGTATTTTCCTGTTTTCTTGATTCTGAGGTGGTGTTAGATTGTATGGTGAGTTTGTTGCCAATGATTTTCTTTCCCTTTGGCTATTAGTGTCTTTAATTGAATTTTTTGTGTGTTCAACGAAATGACTGTTTTGGCAAGAAAAAAAAAAATTCTTCATGTCTCATCCTGAAGCAAGGAATATAATAAACATCCGTGACATCACTTAAAAGATGAGCAAAAAGAAAAAATGACAGGAAAAAATTAAAAGAGAAACCAATATTTGATATGCGGAATGAACTGTGCAAGCTATTATTTCTAATTCATCCAATTTTGATGTGGGTAGAAATCCCAGCTTCAAACTCTCCTAGCATAACTAAACAAAATCAATCCATGTCTATCTATTCGATTTCACTAATTTCTAATGTTTTTCAACTGCCCTGAAATAATACAAGCAACATATGGCTTTCTCTAACACAATCTATAAAAAACAAAAAAGCTACAGTTAAAGTATTTTTTTAGAAATATCTACAAGTCAAATTGGGTTAGAAACACTAGAGGATGGGCATAATCACTCTTCACGAAGTTGCTTTGTCCAATCAAAGGGTCCCCACTCTTTCAAGAAGTGGGCAACTGCTTGTTTTTGAACATCCACTGCATCATAACGGCGACGGCGGTACATGTCTTCCTCAGCCAGATGCAACATCCCTCTGATAACATTAAGACCAAGATTGCTATTGAACTGCTTCTCATCATCAATAACATGCACAAAACCCTTGTTCAGTCCAAACTCAACGTGGAAATAAGGAAAATGCTTGGGAATAGAATTGCGTAATCCCTTTTGACTTGTATCGATGAGCTTCTTGGCATTATGCTGGCTCCACTCATCTTCAGCTTCATCAATTGCCTGTAATGCCATTGCCATCAATTCACGGGTCACAATGAGTTAAAAATTTTAAGAATAATAATATCAAAATAAAGATTAATCAAATTACATAGTATATGCAAAACGAAACTGCATAAATATAGCTTATGAAGCATTGAAAAAAGTACTGCTGTTTTTGAAGTGTCATTTCTTCAAAAATGATCTCTTTTTATCTAAAGCAATAGTAAATAGAATTCAGGGCAACTAAATGCATCAAAGACATTTAGCATAAAGCAGTGAAATAATAGCCTCATCAATGATAGGGTCAACCGTGGTGTCAATGTATGGTACTAGACAAAGATGTTATTAAAAATCTAACCTTCTTAAAGTATAAAGGGGCCTCTTTAGCAATATCATGGGGTATAGGAACGCATTCAATCATACAGTGACGACACTGTTGTGCCAATCCGATCACAGTTTCTAGAAAAATAACTTCCTTCTCTTGCTTTGCAAACATCATGATAAGGCATTTCTTGAAGTTCCGAATTTCAGTCCACACGTTGTCATCCACAGATCTTGTAGCTGATTCATGCTGTAAAGTAACATGTAACAGATAAATCCAAAATTTTAGAGTTGAAAGGTAAATAGTAATATTAATAGTAATTACAATACTGATGCCATATTGTAGAGACCCGCAAAGCTCAAAACTCAGTTCACATATTCCAATTAATGTCACGTATATGATAGCAAAAATGAAAATTTAACGCCAGACTTATACTTCTATGTTGTTTTTTATTTTCCAAAGACAAGCAGTAGTACTAAATAAAATCATGGCAACCTTAAGCAAATGCCAAATAAATTACAGTCACGGTGACCAAAATCTTATAAAGATAGTTCAAAACTTTAAGTATGACCATTTTGCTTCAGATGACTTTTTCATATTCAAATAATTTATTTTATCATACATAGAAAATTGTGTCCCGATTATTGTCAAGAGGAATGAAAAAATTCATTACTAAAGTATTAAAACATCTGCTGCTTACTAAAAGAAAGTATAATGACATTCAATCATATATCAGGCAATTGTTTCTAGTAAAGAAGCTCATGATGCTTTAGGTTGGTTTGAACAACAATAAGATGCTAACAATAAAAGTAAGCTCACCTGAATGGGTAAAATGCAACAATGGCCGGGTACCACAGGCTGCCACTTTGGCAACATCAGATATGTATAATTTGCAATTGAAAGTACAAGATGCATGGGGCGATCTGGATTCTCCAAACAAAAGAGGCAACGCTCTTGCTGGGTCAAAATCCGTTTTGCATGAGTATTCTTTTGGGTCATTTTATGATCATCATTATCGCTCTTCTTTCGGCTCTTTCTACTTTCACCATCTTCAAAGTCATATTCATCATCTGCTCGACTAGAAATTTTAAATTGTTTGTTTTGCATAATCTTGCGTGCAAGATGCATATCAGCATCATCCTCTCCTTTTTTCTGCTGAAAAGAGAAGCTCTGCTTGGCATATCTTGTAGAAAATGGGAAGTGTCAAAACAGCAATTTTAAGAAACAAGGCAATTTACAAGAAACAAACAGCTACTGAGCAAACAAGATCAAGCATATAGAGCAATTTTTAGAAACTCAAATAGGGAGGTACCTGCTTGAACCTCCGTCAGTTCTTGGCCTGACTATATGATCTTGATTGACCTGTTTTGCGGTCATACTCTTAGCCTCTTGCTATCCATAAATAAGACAAAAGAAACCCAGAAAAAAGAATCAACATTAGAATTATCACTGAACCTAAATCATATGTAATATGTTGCAGACTACATCATGACAATAGATATTCCAAGCAAGACAAAAAATAATAAACAGTGAAAAGAAAGGACAACAAAAATACTCCCATTCTCTCAAAAACATTCCTTTAACAGACAATATAAATTGTTAGAGAAAAAACCCCAACAAACAAAATCACATATATATCATGGTAAGTAGTGCAAGAAAACCAACAATAGAAAAGAGCTTACTGCTATAAAACGTGAGGGGAAATGTTAAAGAATTAGGAGACTTGGGGCTTCATTGTCTGGCAGTCTTGTAGACATTAAACCTTATCAGCAATAAGAGTTTGTGATATGAATAAAGGAAGGTACAAAGGCTGGTCTGTGTTTTATTTTCTTTTGTACCAAAGTTTCACAGCATAATTTTGTTCTCACCCTAAATTTCAAGAACCAATAAAAACATTCATCCATGCAGTGAACACTGAATAAATCCAAGTCTATTTTTTTTTTTTTTTTTTTCAAGGGTGAATGAAATTCAAAACATGCCTAACAATCAAGTCTAGTTCTAGCCTAGCTAAAAGAAAATCAAGAGGACCAAAATTCTAGAAAATTCAAGGCTTTGGCCCTAGATTGTTCTCATTCACAGGGGAAAGAATATCAAAAATTGAGCACAGCATCAAGAAGTGATATTCTCTTAGTAGAAGAAATATTCTTCCACACAAACAACTAGAACAACAACAACAATATTCCACTAAGTGGGGATGGGTACATGAACCACACAATGTCATTGTGCAGAAAAAAAATTGTTTGCAAGACTATCACCACAATATTTAATAAGTTTAGAAGAAACAAATTAATGCATTATCTAGAATTAAAGCCAACATAGAGTACATGCACACTACAAACTAAATAGAATGAGTACACCAGAGGAAGTAAGAAAGCATAGAGCTTAAACTGCAATATAAACAGTGTAAATTAGAGGGAACATTTCCTCATCTTACCAATAATTTATCAGCTTCTTCATGCTTTCCCTTTAAACGTAGCTGCATAGCCTTAGCTGCTAACTGGTTTGCACTCATCCCATCCTTACATTTTTAGCATAAGAAAAGAAATCTTTTCAGAAGCAGAAAGGTAACCGAAAAAAAGGGGAACAAGATATTGACCTTAGCAAAGACACATAAGAAACAAAAACAACAAACAAAACAAGCCTACATATCAATTAAAAAATATATATATAGGGCTGGTATGATTTCCTACTTTCAAAACAACTTTTTGCTTTCAAAATTAAAAAATTAAGAAAAAAATTGATTGAAAATTAGTTTTCAGTTCAGTGTTTTGTAAAACAAAACAAAAAATGATATATTTTTAGAAATAAAAAACATCAACAACTTTTATATGTTTTTTTTTTCCAAATTGAGCAACAGGTCGTGAACCCCATCTTGCTTCAGCACTTGACGGTCTGGGCTCCTGCCTCTCAAACTCAAACTTGCCACTCTCCAGTCCCAGTCCATATGCCATCTCCACTCTCCACTCTGCTCAGTGTTCATCCAAGTTGATTTTGAGAATAATTATTTCAAACAGGTTTTTCTATTTTTTGTTTTTTCAAATATGATTTTTCAGAACAATTATCCAAACATATCTTTATTTTTTTCTTCCCAAAACTTCTCTGGAAAACAATTTCATAAAACTATTTTAAGCAAAAAAAATATAAAAGTAGAATCAAATAAGGCCATAGTTACACCATCCCCTTTGAATGTCTATTAAAAGGACATCCTTGAACATGATATGAGCTGAAAACTAAAATAAGTCATAAATTGTGATCCTATCCCAAATTAGATCTAAGGGCCCAGTAACAATCTACAAATAAAACAATATCCTTCGCTCATCACAACTTCATAAGAATCTATTATCTCTAAAAAATTCTCTAACTTATCAAAATTTCAAAATACTGTCAGAAACCAAGACAAACCATCATTAACTAACACAAAAGTGAGGAGAATACTTCCTAAACTCACAGTAGATGCACAAAAAACAGCAACCTCAACCAGCTAGGGGATATAATATTGAAGATGTTTAATCCTCCATCGCAATAATACTATTAGATTCATATGCATGCAATAATAATAAACTCAGGACTACAAATAAGAGTTACATTGGGGAAAAAATGAATCTAAGAAAGAATGTTATTTTTTATTGTATTACCCCAAGGCCTGGTGTATGTGGCTCTGGCTCTTTAACCTTTGTACTTATCTGGGCAGGTCTGTCATCATCTGATGAAGACCTTTTCAACTTGATATTTTCATGAACAGGTCCATCAAAATCATTTTTCTTCTTGGAAAGAAACTCATCCATAAAGCTACCATCATTTGTAAATTGGTTTAGGCTAGATGCTGCTGCAGAAATAATCCTAACATTCTCAGCTGCACCTTGACGTTTACGCTTACCCCAGGATAAAGAATCTTGAATTTTAGGTGTCTTCATTTCACGGTGCCAGACAGACACATCCTTTAAATAAGCCTGTCAGAATTTTATCAATATTCAATAACCTCAACAAGAATTGACAAGAGAATTCCATAATATGTAATGTTAATTTAGCAGTAAATTGAAAACTCATTCCATTTAAAATAAATAAATAAATAACATAATTTATTTCAATGACATTCAGCTTACCCTTTTAGTGCCCTTTCCATGATCATTTGAATCTAAAGATTCATCTTCGGTCAGCCCTCTCCTCCTACTTTTTATGGCACGCAAATGAGAACGAGATGGGGCTGCTGCATGCGATGCCAAAGATGTAGTCAAATCACCAAGAGAACCCCATCTTTCTTCCACAACCTATATTTATCCAAATACATAAAAGTAATTAGGAGTATGAATCTCAAAGGTGGACTTGAAGCATATCAAAGAGGTAGCACACAATACCTCATCCAGCCTTCGTCCCTCTCGAGCTGCTTGCTCTTGTGCCCTCTTCATTGCTTTCAGCCTCCAACTGGCTCCACCATCCCCAACAAGGGAAGAAGATAAGAGTTTGTTTGCGCCAACTTTAACCCCATCACTATCTTCTGGGTAACCGCTTCCATCATCTCTCAGATATGGGTTCAATTCCTTGGGATTCATAGTCATTATCTGAAGGAGGGGAAAAGTGTATGGTAAGCAAGTACTGTCTACTTTGTATCCAAAGAAAAAAAAGGAAAACACTGTCTACTATATTGGTTATAAGATTAAGACAAATTTCAAAATAAAGGCACAGTTCAGACAGATAGAATGTGGAAATACATTCTACTTGGAGCATCAACAATGGGACATAAAACACGACTCACTCCTACTTGGAGCAACAACATACGGTAATAGATAAGCCAGTTAGATTGTAGACAGGCAAAAGAATTATCAATTTCCAATAAGATATCAATGGTGCAAAACTCTCCTTATATGGGGAACATCCTTGGACAATAAAATCTTCTCAAGGTTAATACAATACTTGGTCTTTATAATTTGCCTTCATTTAGGTTTTAGTCCTATAGTTTCAAACCACAGGTTGATTCATCAAGTTTCTTTCCATATAAAAATAAGTCACTATAGTTTAACTAAAACCAAAATGAGAGCAAACTATAGGAACCAAACATTGTATTAAGCCAATTTCTCATGTAAAATCAGGTTATAGGTCCTAGATGTACAGTACAAAATGATTAAGAGCCAAAAAGATATCAAGGTTCTATATGCCTGCACTATCCTTTCTGTTGTTACAATTTTATCGTGTATCAGTGTTTTAAGGACTGAAATAATTAAAATTTTCTCCAACTAAGACATACCTCCTCAACTGAGGGTTCCTCAGTTAATTCTTTTATAGGTTCTGCAGGCCTCTTATTTTCACAGCGAAGCATCCACTCTAATCCCATTTTTTTTCTTGCAATTTCCTTCTCACTTACTGAATTTGATGCAATATTTATACCTTCCCCTTTTATCTTGTCCTTTTCACTCCCATCAGATGAAGAAGAACCTTCTTCAGATGTATATTCTTTTTTACCCCTTCTTGATCTTGATCTTCTTTTTGTACTTTCTCCAAAGTCATCTGACCTATTATCATCAGTTCTCTTTTGTGTCCTCTTCTTACGCTTCTTCCTATCATGTGAACTTTCACTTTCTGATGTGTCTGATGAAGATTCTTCTTCTGACGAATACCACTTCTTCTTTCGAGAGCCCCTTTTGATCTTTTCAAGACTCTCATCATCTGAAGAGCCATATTTAGTGCTCTTCCTTTTACTACTACCCTTTTTCTTTCTAGAATCAGATTTGTTCCTCTCTTTTGAGGAAGAATCCAAGTTGTCATCCTGTCATAGTACAGATATATGAAGGCTTTCAGTTCAGACTAGCTTCTCATCATCATACACAAATATATAAAAAAATCCGATTATGGCAGATATGTTTACCTTATTGACCTGACCACGCGGAATAAATTTTACCCCAGAAAGCATTCTCTAATTAGATAGAGTGCACCAAAGCCTGTACAGTAAAAATTTCTTGTATTATTTTACCAAAAGAAATTAGCGTACCATGAAGTGACAGCATAACATTCCATACGAGACTACATCATGAAGCATGGACAGGAATATACATATATAAAATACAAACTTGTAAATCTGCAAAGGTAATGCATTTGAGATACGTTTAGAGAAATTTCAACTTTACACTGAAAAAAGCTAAAGCATAACACCCCAGAACAATAAAAATGGAAATTCACTTTATGGGAGACTACTCCTACATATGAATACATGAAAACAAGAAATATAGACTAAGCGGAACAACAAATTTCAAATTCTGAGGTGGAGCACAGAACAAGGTCGGCGGAAGGATAAGGGTGAGAGCGGAGATCAGTACGAATGTGTGATCCAATTTGACGCCGCCGAAATGCGATTTGCTAACCTGGCTCTGGTTCTCAGGTTATAGGATTTCGAGAGGAGAGTCGCCGGGATTTATATTTGCTATCTGGGGCGCCGGGATGTCGATGATGCCTGAGCAGAGAATATGGTTTTTTGGGCAGAGAGGGATTTCAAATAAGAAATTTGTTTAAAATTTTCTATCAAAAAAATAACATTGTTTACTATATATTAAGAAACAAATCTATCAAACTGATATATTTTTACCTTAATTTTAAGATTTTCTATCACTTTCGTTTTAATATTTTTTTTATTGTTATCATTTACTTATATATACCTGTTAATTAAAATTATGATTTTAAAATATTATGTATGATGTATTTTTAATCAATCATCAAATATATATTTTATTTTTATTAAGACATACTTTACGATAGATTTATAACAGGTAGACGGTAAAATGTCTTTCTTTTTTGTCCATGTAAAATGTCTTATATATGATAAGTAAGAAAAAAGTCACGTAAAATTAATATTTAATATTTGACTTCATAAAAGCCTTTTCACATTTCACAAATAATAAACGAGGCTCTTGCTCTGTTACCTTATTTTAATGATACAAAATTGTGTTATATTAACTTCAAAATTTCTTGATTCTTGAAATTAACTTTTTTTTTTCTTTCACTTATTTATCTTATTATTATCATCAAACACATTTTCTTTTAAGTCTTTCCCGCTCATGAGTAATTTACTCATGCCCAAGTCTTGTAAGAGTAATATGCAGCAGCCACGTGTCAAGATAATTGAAATTTAGGGGAGATTCTAATCTTAAAAACAGAAGACCATAAACTAAATTTGGTTTGAGAAAAATGCTCTTCTCATAGAAGCAAAACTCGCACTTTACTACATTTGACTTGCTTCTGGTTTTATTCTCTAATAATGAAACAATATACAAGAGAGAGTCTTTTCTTGATCAGTTAGATTCTCAAATAACTGGATAAAACCAGGCAAGCCTGTAGCTTCTATATGATCAGAGATTAGCCTTAATCTCATCAGGTGAGCTGTGCAGAAAGATACTGGCTTAGTGGCTTTCATGATTCAGGCTCACAGAATCACAATTATCTTCAATTCTTGCAGCAACAAAAATGATCATAATCCCTTCCATTGGCAGTGATCACACAACCTGCAACCAAGTTGATTTTACAGTTTTACTCTGCCTCGGCTGCAGGACTGGCCGTTTCTGACAGCGACGGCCTAAGGAGGACGTATAAAGCCGGACCCAGAAATGGTACCAGTGACAGAGGAAGAAGCCAAGAACCTTTGTCAGCCCTGCAAAATGAACCTAGCATTAATGCTTAATCACCATCTTGGTATGTAAAAGTAAAAGAAAAAATGCAGAGCAACATACCATTTCCGAGTAGTCATATCATTGTAAACCCAAAATGGCGCAAATGAAGAAAGCAGAATAAAATCAATGGACATAATATGGATCTGCAACAAAAAATCCCAGTGTTCCTGGTTTAGTACCTAACAGATAGTGTGATTACCAATATGAAAGGAATACATAAACGTAAATGTAGTAAGAAATCTCAAATGAAGATATACTGATTATAAACTGTTTAGTTTCACCATAACTCCAGGAGACTCATAACCATTGATCAAACAGCACGATTTTAGAATTAATCAAAGAAACAAGCATAGTGAGATTGGGAAATCCATATGGCAGCAGGTCATCTGACTAATATGACAGACCCATGGAGTTTAATGGTAATTTAAGGAAATAATCCACAGTTATCCATTTCATAATTACATGTAGGGAAGCTAATTTCAATTGACAGTAAAAGGACATGAGCTTACAAATTTGCTTCCCCTGACGTACTGATAAAATTCTTTCCAGACTGCCCCACCAGCTAATCCTGCATATATGATGATGGCTAGCCCTGCAGCAAGTGATATCTGAAGTATAATTGAGTTAAGTCACATACTCAATAACAAAAATAAAACTAAGAATTTAAAATGAATTCTTCAACTGTAAGTCATGTAGAGGTTAACAATCTAGACATAAAATGTTGACTACGGATCAATTGTAATGAAGGTTGTGGTATTTAGGTCATCTTCTACAAACACTAACCAAGAATTGAATGATATTGCATTTGTTGTCTGTCTATAAATGAAAGAGAAATGGTGCTTTAGGTCAAAACACCCCATCCACATGGGAGGTTTGCATTATATTTGTATATATACACATGTGCACATACCAATATGTATATAAGGGCTCTTTGAACATAACCATTTCACGCCTTCACCCAAATTAAGTATGCAACAACAACTGGGTGAGTAGTTTTGTCTTAGGCTGGAATATGAACTGAAATAAATAGCCATGGGCACACTTAATCATATTATAATGATGCTCACTTGAGACCCAGGATAAATTAGATTGCAACCTCAAGTGAAGATTTGCACTCACCCCAGCAGTTACTTTTGAGTCCAGAACATTCAACGGCAAGGTTTTAAGCTCAATTTCTTCAACAGGGGGTGGTGGTGGTTTCCAAAGTACAAAATAGGGGAGAAGAGCATATGCACCACCAAAACATGAAAGTACTAGGAAGGGCCAAACAGGAATTTTGCCTTTTGAGCTGCAAAAAAACAACAGATTGAAGAGCTTAAATCAGCTCCAGGATTGTTGAACAGGATAGGAAAGATATGAAATAAAAGATTTCTCACTCTTCAGATGATATTGCTGCATTATAATATCTATTATTGCAGTGGCAGTGCTGCTTATGGTAGCATGCAAAACTCTTTATACATATAAAAAGAGAAAATATTATTGAATTCTTGTGTGTTTGGATTAGCTTTATAGAAAAGATTTTACCATATATAAATTAAGTATGTGAGAGGAGTTTTGTTTCGTATTGCATAAAAGTACTTCTTCTGAAACAATGGTTTGGGGTTGAAACCTATTGGTGGCTGCCAGTGTACTATTTTTGCCAATGAACTAAAACAGAAAAGTAAGCAGCAGAAAAATCCATCATCTGGAAAGGGATTCAACAAATTGAATCAGACAAATCATATATCATCCATTTATCTAATAAATTTCACCAGAGAACAAGAAAAATGGAATCATGATAATGAACTTGATCAGTGATAGAAAGAAATAGAGTTTACCTTCTTCCCGTAGGAAGCAGCATCATGCTATACACCAAGGGCCACAAGCCCATCAGGTACCACAATGATACAATCACTTCATTCATTCTAAAACCATCATCTCCTATCAAGTTCAGGAGCTTTTTCAAGAAGTACATATCCAGTGTCTGGGGGAAAATGATAAAGGTGAGTCAGAGATATAAAAATTCAACAGTTAATAAACATGAGAAATTAGAATCTAAACTCCATATCTCATCTAAAAACCTTATAAATCAGTTTTAAAGTAAACGGAGATTAGAATACCTACTTAACCAATGCTCCCAAAAGTGTGGAATGACTAACAAAGAATTGGTATTCGAATTATACGATTGTACACCAACACTTGGGTAATTTGTAAGCAACAAACATGATTACAGTTAAATATACCGGGGTCTGGTTTGGGGCGAGAAAGGAAACATAGTACATGAGTCCACCCCACAAGATGGAAAGCAAAATGGAAGTAGTCCAGTCCCTTCCTTCCCCTCCATTTCCGTTGCCGCCAAGCTCACTTTCTTTCTTCAATTCACTATCCTCTACATCCTGACGGTTCAAGGAACTATGACAGATGAAGAAACGGCCCTTGCTTTGAAGCAAAGATAGCGAGGTTTTAACATCAAGAGGTTTGAATACACTGAGCGATGCAGCTACTGTTGATTTAAATGGAAGAATTCTGAGTTGAGGATTGTAGGTTTGAAGTGGAATTTTCAATTTGGGTTTGTTGAGAGAAATAGACGGTGAAGTGGAGAAATTGCAGGAGATGAGATTGGCTTTAGACAACATAGTTGTAAACTTGGAAGAGATCGAATGATTGTCTTCTGGTTCAAGATAAGCCCTCCAATTGTTAAAACGCTGCAATGTCCTGCAACTATGTCATTCTAGTAAGCCAGTTTGACCACGAAAATTGGGAGAGATTGAAGAACGAAGAAGATTGGGAGAAACGACACTCAGGAGCCCCGACCGTACCGGGTCACGACTGAAGCTGGAAAGTGGAAACGGATTAGGCTTAGCCACTAGCTTCCAACCACTAGCATTCAACTATATCAACCTTTTTTAAAAAAATTAAAAAAAAAATTATAGTTATCTAATTTGATTATATTAAAGAAGTTGGTTGATATGATATGTATTTTCTGAAACATTCCAATCATTTTTTTTAATTCTCTTCTTCCATATCCTCTTTAATTATTATTAAAGGAGTATTAATAAGAGTAAATTAGAAAATGATCGAAAAATATTAAAAATTTGTTTTATATTGAGGATCAATATCAACTCTCTAGATATATCTTATATTAAGGAGTGGATGAGTATTAAAAAACTAACAGCCAATGCATAAAGAGAACTAAATTTTTTGCCCAGACATTAAGAAACCTAAATAGACTATCCACTATTATCATCAATCATCCCCTAAAAAAGATGGGCAATTATCAAAGATGCAATATTCCTTGTAATGTTGTGGAAGTAATTGGCAAGCTAAAGAGCCATGAGGATATTCTCTCAATAAGCATGGCTTATTTCAACCTGTCATTACCTACAAATAATGAACCTAGCTTCATCTACAACATCTCTAGAAGAAGTTATTGGAGGTTGCATCCCCTAATCCACACGTTGGGCTGGAACCTCCATTAACTTTTTTTATGTGTGTGTGTTCGTACAAGTGTAAACCATAGATTATTCCTGTCAACTCTTGCAACAACAGGTAGAATGTTGATAAGTTTGAATGTATAATCACATATCGATTGCCCTCGCTATCTTAAATGACACCATCATAGCCACTTCGACCATCATCAAGGACTGAAACATCTACTTTAGCTCTATAATAGCATTCATAGGAAAACTCTGAACACTTCTTTTGAAAACTCAAGTAAGAACAAACAAGTAGTTTGTGCATATTTAGATTAGTTTTTAGAGAATAACTTTTACGATGTAAGATATAAACATGTGAGAAGAGTTTTGTTTCGATTTATGGAAAAAGACTTCTGAAATTGCAGTTTAGATGTTACCAAAACCCTCATACTAATCTTGGCTAGCTACTGCTTTAAACAAACTAGCATTGGCATTCAGGTTTTCCAAAGTGTCCTCTACATCAAACAGCATACTACACTTGGAAACATATATATCCCAAGTTCCCAACACATGTGTCCAAATAGAAAATACCATTGAATCTTCTTGGTATGACTTGGGCCCACTTTGTTCTCCAAGTTCCATTTAATCCATTTCACACCTTGCATTGAGAAAAATTCTACTCCACTGACTTCCAACGTTCCTAGGCATTATTTGACTAGTCCCGTGATGATATATGCATATATCGAATCCTCCTAAGAGGGAAAATTGCTTTGAAAAAAATTCTAATTGAAACATTTATTACCTAAAGGTAAAGACATAAGTCCTTAGACTGATGCCACTAACTCTTCTTTAATTATATGCTACATGTCTTCATCCATGTGCGGATATCTTCTTTTTTGCACATAGTTAAATATAGCAGGTTACACATAACTAAAAAAGAATCACACAATTGAAGATAGGTTGCACACTTATCTTTGAACAAATTTCAAATGTTTTTAGATAATAAATTTTGCAACATGATGTTTTTAAACAATTTTGCCTTTTTGAATTACCGTTTAGATCTTGACTCTACTCATGTATGAATTAGAGAGCTGTTTAGCATAGTATTAGAATGACTTAAAAGCTTAGTGACATCATTTGAAGCTTAACAGAGGAAAATTTATTATTTAGGATGGCGTTGGGTTGTGATGGGTTTCTGACCAAAAAGTGATTTCTAAAGAGAAGTAAGTAGTTGTAATTGTAGCTTCTGGAAATAAGTCACTTCTGTCACCGCTATTATAAACATAAATTACACATACAATCTTTTTTCTTTTTATTTTTTTTAAAAAAATCCATCTGAAAAAGCTCATCAAGGAAAAAAGTTATTTCTATCACCACTATCATAAACGGGCCCACAACTGACGACATAAATTAGAATCTCTTTGTGTTGGGAGATTCTCAAGGTAGTAGGGTGCAACCGACAAAAGAATGGTTTTCAATAGGAAAAGGAAAAGAGATTAAAACTCAAGGCTCTTAAACCTAGACTGGTCAATTTTACTAGCCGAGGCATTAGGTCAAGAGTCAGTAAGGCAGACCGGAGCTAACTTCCAGGGCAAACTGGTGAGAAATTGAAGATTTCAAGGTTTTTAAGGTGAAATTTTAAAGAAAATTTTAAAAAATAAATTTTGAATAAATAAATAAATAATGAACCGGTTTGATGCCCTAGACTAAACCGGTTTCTGGTTCGAACCGGCCAGTTTGGTTGGGTTTCAAAATCCTGTTAAAAACTGAGATTTTTTCTATTATTAATATCATAATCAAAAATTGAATTTGTTAAAAAGTTTAAATTGATGTGGCAAGCACTTGGGATTAAAGTAATGTAACTTGTTATATTCTGACTAGTGCACAAACAAGGGGATCGACTAGGAGTTATGTGAGTATTTATTCTTTGTATTGGACCTCAATTTAGAGATAATATCTATCAAATGGTTTTGAGATAAATACTTTTATTTATTTTTTAAAAAAATTATAACTTCCCACTTTTTTATCTAGCAGATGATCCATGAATATTGATGGGGGTATATTCCATACTAAAAAAGGAAAAGAAAATGCAGCATATATACAAGTATTTAACATGACCACAAATTAAACAAGTTGATTAAAGTTGTTAGATTTATGTGATTCTCATGATTTCCCTTCATTTAGGTCGCAAGATCGACACTTCACAATCATTCATATACGGATGGCCGAAGGCAATAAAATGGTTGGAATAGTGAAATTAATTATTACGAAATCCTTTGGGGTTATCATTAACGATTACGACACACACACACACACACACATATGATATATGCTCATTTAAATTTTGATTAATTGACATGAAAAATGAAGTATTAATTATAAATTAGAAGATTATGTGCTGTGTAAAATATAAATCTTATATTTTATCCCCCAATTAATTTCTTAAATGGGGATTTATAAATTATAATGGAGCATGCACAACGTGAGGCAAAATTTTCAAAGAAAAATAGAAAGCAACTTCACAAGGTATAAGTTGCCCTTTCTTGGGGCAAAAGAAAACAGTATTAAGCTGCTTTCATTGTATGAAATTGCCATTGCAAATTTACAATTATATATTATTATTTAGGGAAAATCTTCATCAGGGCTTAAGGTAGGAAAATATTGTCAAAAAAAAACTAAGAAAAATCACATATCAAAAAAGGCCCTATGACATTTTCTGGTATTATTTCATAAAAACATAGTTGTTAATGGGTACTGATATAGTTGTTAACGAATACTAATCTAGTCATTAATGGAATTGATTTAGTTATTAATGGGTAGTCGTTAACCGGACTGATATAGTTATTAATAGGGTACTCACATAGTTGTCAACACTTTTTGAAATAATACCAGAAAAAGCCCCAGGATCTTTTTTGACATTTGACTTTTCTTAGGACATTTTTTGACAATATTTTCCTACCTTGGGCCCTGATGAAGATTTTCCCTATTATTTATACCCTTTTCTTAATAATATAAACTATATTTGTGTGACATGCATCTTGGAGATAAAAATATATATAAACAGACCCGGTTAATTTGGGAGGGTATTTGAAAAATTATAGAACTGGACTATCCTTGATTAAGATTCAACAATTTAATAAAATTCAAAGTAATTAATGGTATCAAATACATATATTATAGATGCTATATATCATAAAATTTTGAAAGAAGAATATTTTCAACTGATTGAATCCATATGATATTACTATTATTTATTAAATTCTATAAATAATAAAAAAAATACTTCGATTGAAATATTAATTTACGAAGACATTGAGTGTGGTCAGATGGAATAACTTTTGCTTTGCATCGATCTGATCTGAAGTCTGCTATGTTTGAACCCAATCAGTGATCTACTTATCCTTATTCAGAGGGAGAGGGACCATAATCATTGTCAAGAATCTATATAGGAATCTATACAGACATGAATACACATATTTTTATGTATTTTATAAAATTTATCCTCCATTTCTTAATCAGGAAGAATTTCATCAACTTTTGTTAATCTATAAAATTCTCTTCCATTTATTTTTACAGCCTACATGATCTTTTTAATTAAAGAATAAAATTACACAAATTCTTGTTATCTATATAATTTCTTGAATTACATACATATATAGTTTCTCCTTCATTTTAAGAGAGATTCCTGTATATTTTGAAAACAAAATATACCTATAAATAAATATATGAATATTAGCTAGACATATTTGAAAAAAATGAATTGTGCTTTTTATATTTGTGGTTGGTTATAAATTTTGCTCCCTCTAATCCTGAATGTGAGCTAATTATTGATATTTTAGTTTTAGGCGTAATACTTCATCCAAATTTTGCTTACAAATTTGTAAATTTTCTCTTAAAAAGTATTATTATTCATTGGATATATTAAATGGGATTATTCATGTGCTGAATTAACGATTAAATGTGGTATTTAAAAAATAAATAATTTGACTAATTTTCAAAATATATGTGTAAATTACTAATAAGGTGATCGTTAAGATGGCTATCGTCGTGTTCATGGGCAAGGTTGGGCAGGGCAAGACCCTTGCCCGATACCCTGCTCGAAAGATCATTGGGTAGGAAATTGAAGCACAGTGCCCAGCCTTGTCCGATAGAAGTGGCAATACCCTACCATACTTTATGTGGGAAAAAAAACTTCAATCACACCTAAACAATATTGTAAACTTCAAATGAAATCTATAATTCTATACTTTGAAATATTTCAAAATAAGTCTACAACTTGAGTTTTGAAATTAAAAAGATAATTATATGTCTTAACAAATAGTCAAATACTCATAAGTGAAAATAAAAAATATATGATACTATTGTATAAAAAAAAATAAAAAATATATAATACTATATATAGTACTGGGCAGAGCCAAATGGGCAGGGTGGCATAACATGCCTGATGCCCAGCCCTGCCCGCAAAAATGCCCGGCCCAATTATGCTCAATTTTTCTTAGGTGGCTATTTCTTAGGTTAGGCACGGCAATTTTGTAGCGAGCTCGGGTGGGCGCTTAGAGCTATGGGCATCATGAACACCCCTAACTATCGACTTCAGCCTTGTGAGAAGTAAAACCCAAATTCAAATTTTCAAAAATGCACACGGAAAAAATTCTTTGCATTTTAATCCTTACAAAAAGGGAAAGTAAATTTTATATTAAATAATAAATATTGGTGGCACGAATAACAAAATGGAGTACAATTTGTTGGGAGACCAACTTTTTTGTGGCTTTATATAAAGGGAACCACTTGCGTTGTCAATCCAGATTGTGAAGAGCCGAAAGCTCTTTTTCTCTTTGCATCTTCTCTGAAAAACTGCTCTGTTTGGTCTGCTTAAGTACTCTGCTTCTCTATCTTCATCCTCTGCTCCAAATCCAACGATCCCAAAACAAATATTACAGACCACAGAAAATGGGAGTGCTTACTTTTATTTCAGACTTGTTCATAGTCTATGGCAAGAAAAAGAGACGCAAACCATTTCAGGTCTGGTTTATTAATTCCCATGTCTCCTATAGCTATTGATTGGGTTTTTTTTTTTCACATTGTTTTCTTTCTGAACTCTGTTTTCTGGGTTTGAGTTTGTTGTTACAGACAGTTGAAATCAAGGTGAAAATGGACTGTGATGGCTGTGAAAGAAGAGTAAAAAATGCTGTCAAACGCATGAAAGGTGCCTTCTTCTTTCTCTTTCTTTCACGTTCTTCTTCTCAGTGAGTTCAATTCACATTTTGATTAGAGTTGATCTGTTATTAGACAAACTAGCTAGTTTTACAAAACATTCTGGGCTAGGCTATCATCATTATCAGGTTCGCTTTATAGTTTTCAAAATCTCTTTTTCTAAAGGTGGGAAACTTTCTCACTGTGATAATACTTTAAGGTTTGAGCTAAGAAGCATTCGTTGTTATTAAATACATAATTTTTTTTTGCCTTCGTTATTAAAGACATAATGAAATTATATATAGCGTTCAAGTGCAATTTAAGTATGAAATCGTATCTCATGAATATTATAGGCTCCGCTTTTATTGTACGGGTGGCTTATAATAACAAAGGTTAAAAACTTTATATCATTGTTAGATACAATTTGATCAAATTTTAATTTTGATGTTTAATAATTTCATAAGGATTTGGCCTTATTTTTAAGTATGGAATGGAGATCAAAACCAAAACTCTTTAAAAAAAAAATATTTTTAGGAGACTAGGATTCTCTCTGGCTACACTTCTTGTAGAGAGAGAAGGTCTTGAGTCTTGAACAGGGTTGCCCCATCATCTCAAGTGTCTTTCTCTTCTTTTACTGTATGATACAAACTGGGAATGAATGTGTACGCATAGGTGTTAAAGAAGTGGAGGTAATAAGGAAGCAAAGCAGAGTGAAAGTGACAGGGTATGTGGATGCAAACAAAGTGTTAAAGAGGGTGAAGAGAACAGGGAAGAGAGCAGAGTTTTGGCCATATGTTCCAGTAAACTTGGTGGCATATCCTTATGCACCTCAGGCTTATGACAAGAGGGCTCCTTCTGGTTTTGTCAAGAATGTTCCCCAAGCTGTTCCTACTCCTAATGCTCCTGATGAGAAGTTCACCTCCTTCTTCAGTGATGAAAACCCTCATTCTTGCTCCATCATGTGAATGTGATCATGACTCCCCTGAATTCAATTTGATGAGAGGGTTGTTTTGTATGTAATAAGGTTCCTCATGATCATGCGAATGAAAATTGATCACTTTAATAAGTTTTGTTGGGTTATCCATAAATAGCAAGCCTTTTATGTCAAAGCATATATTACATAATACGAAGGAGGAATAAAATGAAAATACCCTGTTAAATCCTTCTAGGTTTCAAATTCAAATATTAAAGGAGACACTTCTGCTGAAAAGGTAACCACAAACTCTAAAACTAGAGTAGTCAGTTCCTCATATACCTGATACTAGGATTCAGAAAAGGCACAGGATACCGGTTGATAGTATAGAAAAATAAATTTTTAAAAAAAACTATTGTATATATGTAAAGTATATTCTTTACGTATTTTGATCAAAAGTAATTATATAAGTAGATAATTTTACCCTTACATGATTATACTGGGGTATTCTATTGATGTATATGTTGTAATTATGCTGTGTGGGTTGGTCAAAAGAAAATCCCATTTTGATAAATCATTGTATTTAGTGTGTGAGTGAGTGTTAAAAGAAATAAAGATCCAGATGATCATTTGTATTCAAGAGAGCTAGCATATGAAAAGTAATGTATGGTGCAAGAATGTATCATCAAAGTCACAATAACAAGCGAGTAACATAGACGATTATTAATTTTTACAATAAAATTCATTGTCATTACATACTGCTTATTTGTTATAAAACTTTTTGGTAATTATCTATTCCTTCCTTAGAACCTCATTGATTTCACCTTTTTTTTTGTTATGTTCCCCCCCCTTTTTTTTTCTGTAAGAAAAGTTTGTTTAATTTTAGGAAGTTGTCGCATTTGTTAGTGTGCATGGTTGAATAACTTTTTAAAGATAGTGTGCTCTTTCCACACGACTAAAATTATATATTTTTAGTTTTTTATCTTTTATTTTTAATTTTTTTACCGGCGTTACGCACAATACATGGACAGTGGAAAAGTTTATGCTAAAGAAATGATTCTCAAGCCTTTCTACCAAACATAGTGTAACTGATACTAATTAGTTATGAGACCAAATAGTGGCATTATGGTCTAATCATGATCATGAACCTTTTTTATTCTCACAAAATGCTAGGATATTATTCATTGCCTCATTAATTGGTGATTATTATTTCACGTTTATATTTTTTTAAAAAAATATTTTCGCATATATCAGATGAAAAGCTTCGCAAGAATTTCCTGTTCTTTTTAATTTCCAATGCCAACCTGATCTTCTAAAACATTCTTTCCTTTCTTTCTTTTTTTTTTAAAAGGAAAGATATATATACATATATCATAATCACATAAATCATTGATCAATTAATTAAAAAATAAATTTTTTTTTCTAATTGTGGATTCAATCCTAATCTTTGACTTCAAACAATTTAATCCCTATAATTTTTTTATTCAAAACAATTCAATCCCCAACTCAATAAATTACAAGAATTGAGTTTCACTTAATCCAAAAAGTTTAAAGGAACTGTATTAATCCAAATTAAAATTTAAGAACTGAGCCAATGGAAAAAAAAAAAAAATTCAAGGACCACAAGTTATATTTTCCTATTTATTTGCAATATTTTGAAAGTCTAGTTGTCTTACACACACACACACACACACACATTTCCATATTTAAAAAAATTTTAGCCAGCCAAAAATTCATTCCATACCAAAAAACAAAAATGCAAAAGAAAACTTTATGGTGGGTTACAAAAAGCTACGTCACCATCCTGTCTACCAAAAAAAAAAAAAAACCTATATGTCTTCGTTCTGCAGAAACAACGTAACTGATCGATACATAATAAAAATTGAGGAAAATGATCTCAAGCTGACGAATATATCCTATTATCATCATTAAGTTTAACAAATCAATAAATAGTTTAATTAGATGCTTTATATCAATAGTTGAAAGAATATGGACACCAGTATTGGTAACTTTTTACTAAACTATTTAAGAATTTGAGTTTGCCCCATATAGTGCTGTTAATTATTCTCAATTAATGGTTATCATTTTTATCCACACAAGATTATTACTTAATTAAACACGATTTTAAAGGATCTGAATCTGTATATTTTAATCCTAATTCCTAACTGGAGCCCTAAAATATAGTTAAAATAATTTGTGTGATGTGTTGTAATTTATTCTGAAACGAGGGATTTAATTCTTTTTCTCCTTAATAATACTTGTTCAAGACTTCAAATTAAACCTCAAATCTAGTATAAATACACCAACAAAAAAATGTAGTATATACCTAATATTGACCAAACAAATAATATTCAAAGGATATATAGTTTTGAATAGAATATTATAAAAAGAAAGTGTTCTCTAGAATACATCGATTATTTGATATTTTCTTTAACATTATGACTAAGACATATAACATGTTGGATTGTTTTTTGAGAATATATTGTACAAAAATATATATGCTTGTGTGAGTGATATTTCATTTTTCTAATATTGATTATTCCAAGTATATATGGTGTGTATATTATATGTCTTTAATACAAGTTTGACATTGGACCAATTATTCCTAATTTAATATATCATTTTTGTCCTGCAGAAAAAAAAAAATCCTAATATAGGCACGAACGCTTTGCAATTTCCTATTAAAAATATTTTATGTACAAGTTTAGATATTTAAAATACATTAGGGTTATTGATTAAATCTATTCCCATACTTACACTTATACCGGCCAATAATATTAGTAAAAAGTCTCTATTTAATCATTTTATTGGTGAGAATAGCGTAATTTGAAATGCCACTATTTTCATACTTGAAAATGTAATGCACAAAAGATATCAATACTCTCAATTTAGGCATATCTTATTAATAATTTTTTTAAAGAAGTATTTTTTCTTCCTTGATATATTTTGCATGATCAGCATGCATAAAAGTAAATAGCTAGGCTGCACACTATTGTATTGGACTTAGGGAGCCCCACACTAGGGAATTCGGACCTCAAATAAAGAGTTCTTCCTCTTTGGGCATTCCATGTCTTAGGAATGAAGGAAAAACCCTAAAAGAAAATTTAAAAAAAAACAAATAAAAAAATGTGGGCTTAATCACTGTTTCTTTTTTTTTTTTTGGGAACAATTAATCACTGTTTCCATTCACCTTGATCTTTATGTGTCAAGTAATTAATATAAAACTGTTTTTTTAAAACTAAAATAGTATAGAATAGACTCAATAGAGAGTAATGTGATTTCAAATATCGAGTAGTTTGGTTTTGGGGGAAAAAAAAAAACAGAACGGATGGATATTATTAGTGTTTTGCATTTGGAATTGTTTAAACTTTGAACAATGGATAAACTTATCTAAATAATTTATTAATTTTTCATCTTAATTAAATGCATTACCTTAATTGATTCATGTATGTAAATTAATAGAGCACCAGAAAAAATTAATATACTATAAACACATTTAATTTAGTGTTAATTTGCTTTGAAACTTTTTACTTATGAGCTATGTCGCCATGAAAGTTTTTTCAAGTTCAATGTTACTCAAGAAATTTTAAAACATGGTAATGTTACCCCATATATATTTATATTGTTAAAAAATTGATGTTAACCATTAACTTTTTAACAGTAAGAAGCAACATTGCTACGTTTTTTAACTTCTGGGATAACATTACTTCTCATTGAAAACTTTCGGGGCAAATTTGCACCTTTACCCTTTAATTTATGAAGAATAAGCTATCCTCTCTAGATTAATTATTTTCCTATTGTTCTTAACTACAACCCTCTTTCTCCGGTCAGGAAAATTCTCCATGATAAAAAAGAGCACTAGAACATGTAAAAGGAAAAAAAATTAATTTAATAAATAGATAAGCTAAGCAATGAAGATGAAAATTATGGAGAAAAAGGGGCCTGGGACCAGATCAAGAGATCTAGGTTCTTGGAATTTTTAGCTTTAATTTCTTGAACAGATTGAAAAGCAATTTAGATGCTTTGGTTCTCAATATTTAAACTTGAAGCTTTATGATTGGTGAGAGGAATAATAGCTTCTTCTAAAAGTTGAGAAGAAGAAGATAAAAGAAGCAGAAGCCTAACTTTTGTAAATTCTTTTTATTACCTTTTCTTTAATGTATTAGAGATATACAATTACACGATATATCATCTCCAAATTAATAGAGCTAGATAATTAATGTACATAGATGTTAAAAAAATTAATTATTTGTAAAAGACATGCTTTTCTACAATACTCTATTTAGTTTAATGTTTTTGGAAACTACTCTTGACAGAAACTCAACTCACTAGGGCAATTAGCGTGGATAATTTAGAGAAAATGTTGTAAATTTGGAGACAAAAGTGTAAAGTCTTATTTCTATGACTAAAATAAACTCATTAACTTGCTCCTACATTTAGTACTCAAGAAGGAAGCATTCATTATCACTATCACCTTGTTTTTCTTAGGTACTTGCATCCTTCTATCGGAAGTACTCCTATTTGTGTCATTAAATATACGTGTATTTTTTTTTTTACAAAGATTCAAATCCACGTTTGTCACATTTGTAAGGGATTTACTTATTCTGCTACACCTAAACCCTATTGGTGGTTTTATAATCTAGTGGTATGTAAACTTTTTTATAAATGGGAGATTGTGGGATTGATATGTCTAGCCCAATCTAGGATTTTTTTTCCCTCCTAGTAATTAGATGTGAAGGTGAGAGGTTGAACAAAGGATACAATGATAGAGTGTCACATTGATCTCTATCTCTATTTCCTTTTCATTTAATATCTTCCCCATTATATCAAGTTTAATGGTTGAGATTTAATACTATATGAAAATAATAATATAATATTAAATATAATAAAAATCTATCATGTTAAATGAAAAAAAATGTTCATCTAATGGTGGTGACGATATTAAATAAAGAGGGAATGGAGAGATATTTCCAGTCCTCTCCACAGTCATGGATGCATCCTCGTGAATCATGATGTATATATATTTAGCCCAAAAAGGCATACATTACACTTGAAGGGATACGGGGTCAAGCATAGAAAGTAGCCTCTTCATTAAAGCGATATGCATGAGAAGTGTTAAAAAAAAAAAAAAAAAAAAGTCTTGATGTAAAAATATATATATGATTTTTTTAAAAGTGCACCCAACGTAAAGTTTTTTTTTTTAACAAAAGTGATTATGTGGTTATAAAACTGAAGCAAAAATACCCATTGACTGTTAGTTAATTGTTAGTTTGATTTTTTTTGTATTTTTAAGGTTGACACAAACAATGACTCAGTTAAATTTCATTACAAATAGTAGTGACGAACTAAAAAAATTTACAAAAAAGGGACCAGATAGTTTTGCAAATTACAGAAAGGTGGCAACAGTGTTAAGGAGACGGAGATGGGAGGCCCGATGGGTAAGATTGGGATTGGGAGAGAGAAAGGGAATTAGATAGAGAAGCGTTGAACTATAATTTCCAAAATACATATGCCATTTTTTGTAATTTTCTTCAGTTCTTTACTATCAGTTGGGATAAAATTTAGTTGAGTCATTGTCTATATCAGCCTTAAAAATACAAAAAGGTCAAACTAACAGTTAATGAGTATTTTTATTTCACTTTTGTAACTATATAGTCATTTTTACATCTAAAAAAAGTATTTGATGTTGGGTGCACTCTTAAAAAAACAACATATATATTTTTACACCTTAACCCAAAAAATTGGTGTGAAAAGGCATAATATTTTTGGGTTTAAGGTATGATTTGATTACATGATTTTTTTTATCATGGCCTTGTAGTTGAAAAATTAGTCACTTCAGGGCATAAGACTAATTTTTTTGGTGAAAAAAATTTTCTCCCTCATGCCCTCCTAGCTTAAATGTGGGAGTCAATACTTCATAAATACAATTGAATAAAAGAATTCATACACATTATTTATTTATAAAAATTGTGTGTAACTTTTTAAAATGCTATCCTTTATCACCATTTACATTAATAACTTCTCACATTGGATAAGAAAATGATTGGAATCTTAAATTATTTAAAAGCAAAACAAACTTCATAACAAGTTCTTTTTTCTTTTTCTTGTTTTTCTTTTCTTTTTTTTTTCTGCTAAACTTCATAACAAGATCTTACATTTAGAATCTAATGGAGTAATGCATTTCTTAATTGCTTAAAGTATATTTTTTTGTCATTCAACTTTAGATGATGTTCCATTTTAATCCTTTGACTTTTTTTTTTGGGCCAAAATTTTAGTCCTTTGACTTTTTTTGTTGCTCGAATAGTCCTTTGACTTTAAAAAGTGTGTTTTAAGTCATTTTAAGTTAACACCATCAACTTTACTAGCGGAAAATAACAAGTCAGCAAATTTAACATGTTAACATGTCCAAAATTTAATTTTTTTCATATAATTACTTTTTTTATTTTACTTCTAAAATCAGTCTTGTAGAAAGACATGTCAATATTTAAATTTAGTGAGTTGGCATTTTAAAGTCACTGACTCAGCATTTTGATGGGCTCGTTAATTCAAAATGACTAAAAACACATTTTTTTAAGTTAAATTATTAAAATTGAAATTCTTAAAGAATCAAATATATACTTTAGCCTATGTTAATTTTATTATATCAACACAGGTCTCAAAAAAAAATATTTTATATATCAAGAAGGTTTGAACTCTTTTGTTGTTGGTTGATTTTATTCCTTCTGTCTAAAATATAGGAGGTGGCTGGGGAGTTGGTTTTAATCCTAAACCACCCATCCATTTTGATATTCAACAATAATTAGAAAAGTTAGATAAGAGTATCTTATGAAAATTATGTCACATTTATTACAAATAATTAATTTACCTAATTTATTGAATCTACTCAAATTAATTAAATAAGTCTTACATTAATCAAACAGTACACGTTTATACTTACCTCTTACCTCGTGGAACTATTGTCATATGAGCTGCCCCAAGTCAGATGTATTTAGTATTTAATATTTGATGGGATCAAATAATTTAGATTTAAATATTATTAGTTTTAGATTAAATGATGATAATTTTTTAGCATATATATATATTTTTATTTATAAAGTTTAATTTTTTTGGTCATCACACGTACAGAGAGTCCAACATTCAACCTCATGCCTAAACAAAATGTGAAGATGTGCTAAATGTTAGTTGAATCAAATGGCTTTGCCTATAAAGTTTACATTTGACACTTAATAAAAAGTGGCATAAATTTCTTCCCCTTGATCTAACTGAAGATGATAATTTCCTACGATAATAGTATATACCGGCTAACATAGACAACCACATATAAAAACATATTTCTTATAGTAGTACTCCCTCTAGTTCTATTTGTAAGAGCTCAATAATTGAATTGCATAGTTTAAGAAAGTGACTAAAATTATTTAAAAATAATAAATATATCTGAAATAAACCTTATTTTTCATGTATGTTTTTATTTGTGAGGGGCAATTAAGGGAGAGAAATAAAATAAATATAAGTGTCACCAACATTTTAATTAATGCAATACGTATAATTGATGAGGAGTAAAATAAAACTCATAAAATATTCAGACAACTCTTGTTAAACCCTCATAAAAAAGATTAAGGCAGTTCAAACATTGAGTTCTTCTAAAAAAAGACTAGAAGGAGTATTAGATTTTTCGTGTTCATCTCTATTATGAAAAGTAGATTTTTTATAACAATATAAAAAGTAGATTTAATGACGTTAAATTAACATCCGTTTTTGAAATTAGAAGTTAAAAAAAGTTAGTTACATTTTTGAAATTTTGTCTTCACATTCACGACTATTTTAAAAAAACAGTCTCACCTCTAGTTAAGATAATTGTTTTTTTTTTAAAAAAAAAAAAAAGAAAATTTGTCAAAAAGTTTAAAAAAAAAAAACAAAAAAAGTTAAGACGGCTAGCTTTAAAAACCAACCAGTCATCAAATTCCCACTGTACTCCAACCTCATTTCAGTAAAATCCATTGTTGCAGATCAGTGTGGTGTATCATGTATGTCCTCTGTTTCTAATTTGTGAATTGTCTTAACTTAGCCAACCTAGCCAAACCTGCCTCTCTTATGTCTACCTTCGCTTCCTCTCCCGAAGAAGCTGCCGCATCGAACCTCTTCTCTCTGCTCTTATTCGCTCTTACCTCTTCCAAAACCAGTTTGTCTTACATCTCTACATATTCCAGTCACAGTCGAGCTCAAGGGAAAAGAAATTTTAGACTTGGGTTGCTAAGTTTAAGGCAAAACGTCATAACACTTGCACTCCAAATTGAGGCAATCCAACCAAAGAAAGATCTCTGCATTGGGGTCACTCTTGATCACAACATCCGACACCGTGATCTGCACAACGCCTCTGAAGTTGGTGATATGGTCTCGCACTCTCGCCGTCTTCTGGAGTTGGATGAGATCGGCGAGGGCAACATCTGGGGAGATAGGACGCTCGTGGAGGAAGGAAACGAGAGTTGGTTGAGTCAGAGGATGCAATGAACGCAGCCGGTGCTGTCATCCACTCAAGCTTCTTCTTCTTCTTCTACTTCCACTCAACCTTCTCTCATCATTTACGGATATATCGTTCGCTACCGGAGATAGATCTGGGTTGCAGATCTGGGAGAAAGGCCTCTCTTTGTCTCCTCTTTTGTGTGAGTTGCAGAATCAAGAAAGGAACCTAAGTTGCCGCCTTCATCTCTCTGAATCAAGAAAGGAACCTAGTCGCAGAATCAAATCCATTGATCATCTCTCTGACTCTAGATTAAGCATGTGTCGGGGTGCTATAATCTCTGACTTCATTCCTCGCCACCGCGGTCGCCGCCTTACCTCCTTTAACATCTGACCTGACACATTTGGAAACCACCATGAACCATCTGCTATACTTTTGGTGGGATATATACAACAGCTCTATTTAAATAGTTGTAAGTCATCAATGACACTCACATACACCACCCCTAAATACAATCATCTAATGTTCTTAAAAACAAATGTTAAAAGTATTTTTTTTTATAGTAGTGCATCAAGGACTATGCTTGAATGTGGAAAAATATAGTGGTATTGAAATAATTGTCTTTGGAGATTACCGAAAATACAATTTTTCTTCTTATATTCCAAAAGGTGTTTTCTTCTGTTCTTTAGAATGATATATTTTTAATTTTAAAAGTAAGCTTATCTTTAAATTAATTCAAAGAGACGTACATTAGCGTCCTTCTATTATTTTGTTAAACTTCAAGTCAATTTTTTAGGATATATATCAAATCAATCACCACCATAGCATGTATAATTGTAAGAATTTCCATGGTTTATAATTTGTGTATAACTTGTCTCATTTTACGTTTTGAGCCCTATACAAATGCATGACTGCATGAGACCCCTACTTTAATTTTTCTTATAGTATTTTGTAAATTTTAAAAAAGAGAAAAAAGGATACAATAAGAAAAAAAAGAAGATGAAATTGAGAAAATTCACACATTTCTCCTATAATCTCTATGCAAAATTTGAAAGACTTGGGGAAAAAATAAAATCACAGTAAAGTCTCAAACAAAGAAATGTAATCACTAAAAAAATCTCATGATTAGTGAACAACATGTAACGGGAGAAATTTTTATATAGAAAATGACACTAGGTCATACTACTCGCTTGTTATTGAATATATTAATCATCACATTCCTTTATGATTTTTTTTTAAAAAAAACCTCTACATTAAAATTTCTTGAAGAGCCAAGAGTGGAATTTTGGGGTCATCAAAAGGCAAAAAACATTCTTCAAGATGTCATTGTCGATATATACACCTTAATTATTATACAATAGAAAAAAAAAATGAAATTGAGAAAATTCACACGTCTCCTATATTCTCTGTCCAAAAATTTGTAAGAGTTGGAGAGGAAAAGGAAAATCACATTAAGATAGCAAAGGAATATAATTACCAAAAAGTTTTATAATAAGTGAACAACATATAATGACAAATTTTTATGTAGAAAATGACACTAGATTAATGTTACTCACTTATTATTTGATTTATTAATTATCATATTCTTTTCTTGAGATCTCATAGTGATTTTTTTTTTTAAAAAAAAACCTCTGAATTAAAATTTCCTCAAGAGTCAAGAATGGAATTTTGGGGTCATCAAAAGGCAAAAACATTCTTCAAGATTTTATTGTCGATATATCACCTTAATTATTAGAGATAGATGCGACTATATATTTAGTTGTCTCTAATAAGTTACATATTTTCATCTCCCATTAGCAGTCACAGAGAAGAGCAACAAAGTAAATCTTCATATCTTACGATGTTATTATCTCATCGATATTCTAAAGTTACAACAACAATATTATTTTTTGTTTCTCAAATATGGTTGACGGCGAATTCATTTTCAGAAGAAGATGAAATATACAGCTTGCCGGGACAACCTCCGGCAGAATTCCGGCAATATGGCGGTTATATTACAGTTGACGAAGAGAATCAAAGAGCTTTGTTTTACTACTTTGTTGAAGCAGAAGGAGACCACATGTCCAAGCCTCTTGTTCTCTGGTTGGAGGGAGGTGTGTGTGCGCGCTTTATTATGGGTGTGTGTGTGTGTTGGCAATATATAAATATTTTAATTTGGTGCTTGAATGAAATATATATAATAGGGTGAAGATGTAAAAATACCCATACACATTTAAAATGCGAGCAAAAATATCATGACGGTTAAATTTAAATTTAATCTAACATCATTACTTTTTGTAGTGGAACTCACACTCTTTTTACATATGTATATATAATGTTGTTAGCATTATTGCTCCCATTATGAATGGTCATGGATATTTTTCCACATTTGAAATGTATATGGGATTAGATACGTTTCAAATTAATGGGTAAAAGTTAATGAGTATTTTTGCTTCTTATCTCTATATAATATTAACTAAAGAACGAAGATATATGGTCTTGTATGTTCTTTTAAGGGCCTGGTGCTTCTTCCGTTGGATCTGGAGCTTTCGTGGAACATGGTCCTTTCATGTTGAGTGAAAACGCTCTTGTGAAAAATGATTATAGTTGGAACAAAGGTTAGTATAAATACTGGAATTTAATTGAATGTGATAATGAAATATTGTTGATTATATTGATTTATTTTCTCCTTGTCATATATAGAGGCAAATATGCTTTACTTGGAATCCCCAGCTGGAGTTGGTTTCTCTTACTCTTCTAATCAATCTTTCTATGGCTCTGTCAACGATGAAATTACAGGTTGTTTTCTGTTAATCTCTTGTTCTTATACTTACCCAGTTGATTTTTTTTTTTTGGGAGATTAATGAAATTATTTTAAAGTATTTATATTTATAGTTTTTTCTCCAAATTAATTTGTCATATATATATATATATATATATATATATATATATATATATATATATAATCATACACAACATATGATATGATTAAATAAATTATTTAGATTTCTTAATTTATTCAAAAAAATCAACCATATAGGTCTTAAATTTATGACTGGAGGTAGTAAATAGCAACAAAGTGTATATATGTACCAAAATTAATGCATGATCTTTAGAGTCATCATATATTGAGGAAACATATAATCTCTTTTAATTTAAAGGCCAACGGAGATTCAAACTTTGGTTTAATTTGACATGAGAGAGACTAGCATCCGTTCCGCTCTACACAGCTCCTATTGGTATGTTGGAATGCTTTTTGACAAGAAAGGATCCAATTATTCATCCATGCATTAGTAATAAACTACTTATAATTGAGTTGCTGTACGTAATTAGCTTTTTCATGGCGTACATAATTAATTAATTAAGAACTTATTAGGGTTTTCCTTTTTAACCTATAGCTAGCTAATCTCTATAAGATTTGGAGAGTTATATATTGTCTCCATTTAAAACCTTATTATTTCCTTGTACAGCGAGGGATAATCTTGTCTTCCTACAGCGTTGGTTTAATAAATTTCCAGAATACAAGAACAATGTTTTCTTTATTGCTGGAGAGAGCTATGGAGGTAAGTAAATAGGAATGTTATTTTCTATTTTGAAACTGTAGAATTTAACAAAGTCTTTAATATATATATATTCAGGTCACTTTGTCCCTCAACTAGCACAACTCATCAGTGACACCAAGACCCAGTTCAATCTCAGAGGGATTGCAGTGAGTACATTATTGAGAAACTTAATTAGAAACATGATGTTAGCTTTTTTAAATGTTTATTTAAAACTGGTTTCAATAGATTATACACACACAAATGATCGATGGCTATTTATGCAGATAGGGAATCCACTTCTAGAATTTAGTACTGATCTCAACTCAGTAGGAGAATTTTTGTGGTCCCGTGGGATGATATCAGATTCAACTCTCCAAAGCTTGACCTCAGCATGCAACTTTTCCCAAATAACGAGGCAAAATCTAAGTAAAACTCTCACACCGGTTTGCAAAGCAGTGGCTACACAGATGTTACAAGAGGTTGGTGTGGATTTTACTCCAGTTGATATCTCTCCATGCTTGTCCACCTCAACAATCTCTGAAGTTAGCCAACTGGTATTTAAGCTTTGTTCTTTCTTTTCTTTGTGCTATTTCCAATTCTTAATATAAGATATATTTTAAGAATTAATTTTAATTATAAATATAAGACATATTTTTTATAGGTTAAGGGTAATGTTACCTCGAAAGTTGTCACCAAAAAACAATTTTACTTCAGAAGTTTCGTGGGACAATTTTTCCCTAATCGTTATCCTAATTAATTTTGATCGTTATTTGACCAAATATATCGAATTGGCAATTCACATGTCACCCACATTGTTTTTGTTAATTAAGTGCAAATCCGCCCTAGAAGTCCATATGTCATCTACTTCATTTTTTTTTCAAAGTTAGATTTAAAATTTCTGGGATAAATTTGTACTTTAATAAAAATGACGTGGATAGCATATTCATTGTCAGCTCAACATATTTGGTCAACTAACGATCAATATTAACTGGGATAGTAGCCAAAGTAGAATTGCTTCCTTTTTAACACTTCTGAAGAAAAATTTGCTCCAAAAAACTTTGAGAGCAAAATTGCCCATTGTTGACAACTTTCAGGTTAAAATTGTCCCTTAACTTTTTATATGTATGTATGTATGTATGTATATTTTAACATTTTCCTAATTTACTTATATTGATGTTTTTTCAACAATAATCAAGGAAGAGGGGGAATAAAGGAATTAACTATATTGTTTTAGAAAATACATGTCATATTAATTAATTTCTTTAACTTAATCAAATTAGATACGTATGTCTTATATTAAGGACATTAATTTCTTTAATCTAATCAAATTAGACATATATGTTTTATATTAAGGACTAGAGAGAGTGCTATTTCTTCCTCAATTTGTCGGCTTCTTGCTTAGTTTTTTCAGTCTGCATTCATTTTTTGGTGCAGCCTAAGAAGATTCAAGAAATAGAGAATTACTTAAACCGGCAAGATGTACAAGAAGCTCTTCATGCTAAGCTTATAGGAGTCACCAAGTGGTCCATTGACAGTGAGTAAGTTCCTTGAAAACATCAAGATATATCTCTTGAATATGATCCATGTGTAGGTAACATTTCCGGGAGGGTTAATATCTAATTTTGTTCCATGTGTATTTGGAATTTTTTTTCCATCAATGTTGTCCTGAAAGCATTAAAAATGAGTATTAAAAATGAGTATTGTCACCCATAGTTGTTAAAAATGTTAACATTTAATATGAACATTAGTTTTTTAAACGGTTAGGGTGATTTTGCTCATTCTTTAACACTTTTGGAGCAGTATTGATAATTAAAAAAAAATCAAAAAAACTCCTAAATATTCGTAGTTCATACACGAAAGCTTCATGGGACAAATTGAACCTTAACTCATTCATTGAGGTAGTGAAAATGATTATCACAAAAGTAATCTTTAGGTTCATTGTGTTACAGAGTTGTAAAATATGATATTCAGAGTGCTGAGATTCCAATAATTCCTATCCTCAAGAAACTAGTTGAGTCAGGTCTCCAAGTACTGGTATACAGGTAATTGATTTTTCTCCTGAGTTTTACATCAAACAAATTAAATTCTATTCTATAAACAAGGAAATTAAATGTATTTCCATATAGTGGAGATCAAGATGCAGTGATTCCCCTAACTGGAACACGAATGCTGGTGGATGAATTAGCCAAGGAGATGGCACTGAATCCAACTGTCCCCTATAGAAGATGGTTTCAGGGAAGACAGGTTCATATTTCTTACAACTTAAATACAAATATGACCTTACTATAGAAAATGTTTATGGGAGAGTTACCTTTCTAAATTGGATATGACAATGTTCGGATCTGACTCAATCAGATAGTCATATAAAAGAATTAGAAATATGACTTACATGCTCATCAATGATTTATAAGGACTATTTGTTTTTTTTTTTTAAAAAAAACATTTTTATAAAACTGTTTTTGAAAACAAGTTTTGGAAAAAAAAATCTATTTGTATAGCCGTTTTAAAAATAATATTGAAGTGACATGGCGCAACTGTTGCCACAGTGATATGGTAGTGGTCAACGCTGACAGTATAGTGTTGATAATGGACAAGTGGCGGCCTAGAAAAACAAAAACAAAATCAAGAAAACACCTAAAAGCTATTTTGATTTTTTAGTTTTAAGAAAAAAACAACTTTATGTTTTAAAAAAAAAATCACTTATTGAAAATAGTTTTCCAAACAATTTTTTTTTTAATTTTTTTTTTTACAAAAACTATTTTTAGAAACAGAATCAAACAAGCTTATAAACTGTTTGATCATTATAATTAACTAGACCATACATAAAATCTAGAAGATGAGAAGCGAATGCACCACTGTACTAAATTATTGCTTTGTAATTATTAAGATTAGGTTGCAGGATGGACACAGGTGTATGGTAACAACATTCTATCATTCGTAACAATAAGAGGAGGAGCTCATTTGACATCATTTTCACAGCCTGAAAGATATTTGCTGGTGATTCAAGCTTTTCTGCAAGGAAAGCCACTTCTCCATAAATAATGCTTCCTTCTGATCTGATCTCATTATCACCCAAAAAAAAAAAACGATTCTTAACGTCTTCACAGCCATACAATCACATTTATACACATAAGTGAATGTATAAGGCTTTTTTTTTTCTTATTTGTTTTTTCTTTAGATAATTACTAAATAATCTGTAATTTCATAAATTATTCTGAATTCATAAACTTAATACTTCTCGATATCATTCTGTGATGCTCATTTTCCTTCTCCTAATTCTATATATGTATGTATGATAAAGTCTCACATAAGGTGCAGTATTTAATTAATGAGTTTAGGTTTAAAAAAGCACTCAAACTTCAAAAACCGGAGCAAAATTATACAACTGTTAAAAATTACTGGCGGTGGTTTTAACGGGATGTCATTTTTGCTCTGGTTTTTAAAGTTTATAGATATTTTTCATCCAAAAATGGTCTATGGATATTTATACACAATGTTATAAGTTGATAGGTACGAGTGTTTTACCCCTTAACCCATTAATTAATTAATATTTATAGCTTGTGAAGCGATGTTTGTGAGTTGTCAAGTGCAATTTAGCCTTTTGGGATCACTTTTATAGCATGGAAACGGGTTTATCAAAGGTCATTTTAAACTCATAAATTTACGTATATCTTTGTGATAGCTTTTGCTCAAAATCACTTCGGCAAAAATGAAAGCAAATACTACACGCTCAAAGTCATTTTATGAACTGGGTGGTGGATAAGATTGTGTTTGTTAATCCTCCGAGAGGTACACGTGAGGATGGTTTATGTTGGAGGAAGGCTTCTGATGGCAACTTCAACGTGAAATCAGCAGACAACATGATCTATCAGCAGCAGGAACAGCCTGATATGGACATCATCACTGGCAGCGTCTATGGTGCCGGGGGCTAAATTTCAGAAAGAGCAAAATTCATTATGTGGCTAGTTTTCCATGAGAGAGTGGCTACAAATGCCCTCAGAGCTAAACACAATATAAATGTCTCAAATCAGTGTCTCTTTGAGCGTGATAGTGAGGAATCTATTTTACATACACTAAGAGATTAATTGTGAGGAAGCAAAAAGATCGAGTGTTGTCTTTTCTAACTAACCCCCTTTATTATCCCGATTTTTTCTCTGGTAATTTACAAGAATGGCTGAAATGGAACATGGTGAATTCCCCAGGTAGTAGAAGGGCTACTCGCTAGCCTTGGCAAATGATATTTGGTACGGGGTGTGCTAGTTGATATAGAAGAATCGATGCAAGAAAGTTTTTGAAGGAGTCAGTGAACAACCGAAAGCAATCACTCATCAAGCCATTATATTTATCATCTCTTTGAGGGAGTGGAAAATGGAAGGTTTCGACACCAAGTTTTTCAGATTCCCGACCTATTTGAGGTTCGTTGACACCCACTTCTCTAGGGTTTGTGTGTGTGTGGATGGGGCACGCAACAACCAAGGAGAAGCTACATGTGGTGGAGTTATACAACTACTCCAGATTTGTGCACGTATAACGATTATATTGAATAAACGTGTTATATATATATATATATATATATATATATATATATATAGGGTTAAATATCAAATTTGCCATGGAAGTTGTGTAAATGGAGCGTTCGGCACCCGAAAGTATTTGTGGTACCAAATTTACTCCGGAAGTATTAAAATGGTACCAAAATTACCCCGGAAGTTTTCAAAAGGGACCAAATATACCCAAGACTGACGGAACGTCAAACGTCCGTTGGCCACGTCGGAAATGTTTTTTTGGGTTAGAGTCTAAATTTGCCACAAAACTTTTTCGAAAGGAGCGTCCAGCACCCGAAAGTTTTTTTCGGGTACCAAATTTACCCTGGATTTTTGCCACGTCAGATTTTTTTTTTTTTTTTTTTTAGCAAACTTCATTTTCTCTGGATCCTAGCACCATTCTTCTCGGCCCATACATCCAATCCATATACTTACTGATCTTCTGTCATCCTTACTCCCTCTCGTTTTGACCCAGCAGCTTTACATAAACAGATCCAGCGCCATTACGTAAAGCAGATCCAGCACCATTATGTGAAGCAGAGCAAATCGCGTATCAGTAATCAAATCAATGGAGATCACGGTGAAACACAAACCAACCAAACGCGCAAGAACAGCTGATCTGCGATGAGCCATACCTCTCGAGCCCTGTGCTCTTTATTTGAAAGTTCATGCGTTTGGACCCTTGTGTTTTATCGGGCCGATGAACTTCTATTTAAAGGGGTCTCTCTCTCATCTCTGTGCCATTTGTTAAGCGTTGAAAACGAATCCAAAAGCAAAACTGAAATCTGAAACTAAAACAGAGGGTTGTTTGTGAGCTATGTTTTTGGCATCGGTTTGCTAGGTCTGTTAATAGTACCAAATTTACCTCGGAAGTATTAAAATGGTACCAAAATTATCCTCAAAGTATTAAAAATAGACCAAATATACCCAAAATTGACGGAACGTCAAACATCCGTTTGCCACGTGGTTTTAGGTATATTTGGTACCATTTTAATACTTCCGGGGTAAATTTGGTATATTCACAAAACTTTTGTGGCAAATTTGGACTTTAACCCTATTATATATATATATGTGTGTGTGTGTGTGTTTGAGGTGGATGTCGTGAAAGAATATATATAAATCTAAAATTTAACGGTAAATACACACATTGTTATGTATTAAAAGGTGGAACTCATGAAAACAAAAATATAACCGTTGTAATTATTAACTGTCATGTATTTACTATAATAAAAATTATGTTTCTTCCTAAATAACTTTCATATAACACTTTCAAATAATTTGATTTCATAACTTTATATCAACAAAACTAAATATATAATAATTTTAATAATTAACTGTAAAGTATGATTCCTGAATACTTATTTTTTTAAGAATATTTAACGATTACAGAATTGTAACTATTATATATAAGAAGGTATGATTTTGAAAGAGAAAATTTATTTGATAATATATATTTTATTGTTCTTCACAATAAACTATATATTATATATTTTTCAAGAACAACTAACAGTAAAAAATTAATTATTTGACGTTATATTACAATTCTTCACTAAAAACCGTTAAATATTTTAATATATTTACTAAGAACCGTTAGGTATTCTTTAATATAAATAAAGGTGTGATTCTAAAAAAAATGACAATATGGTACAGTTCTATACTAAGAATAGTCAAGTATGTTTTAACAAAAGGCAGGATTATGGGAAAAAAAAAAAAAATTATTTGACGTAATTTTTTCACTTAACCATTTTTCGAACTTCCCTAATGACTTATACTCTTTTTCCCATAAGTTTTCTTTTGATGTTATATTGCCCTCCACTACTACCATGGATGATCATCACTAGGCACAAGGCAGATCTTCATGTAGACAATGGCCGCCCCCCCCCCCCCCCAAAAAAAAAAAATTGCCCTAAATTTTTTTATATAAGATGGATTATATATATATATATGGCCTCCAAATATATATATTTTAAAATTAGTTAATAAGTATATATTTAGCCCCCTCAAATATTTATATATCATAAAATCCGCTATTGACTATACAGCTCATTCCTCTTATGATTCTTCCTCGTGTAAGCTTTCATCTTTTGATTTTTTAGCTAAGAATTTTAGTTTCATTTTATTTTTCATAAAATGAGAGCTCATTAGTTAATGCTCAAAGTCATTGATCAGGATTATGATATCTAATATGATTATGGCAGTTGGTTTGAAGATTAAAAGAGACGAAAAAATGCAACAAAAGGTTGATAATATGGGCAAAAAAAAAACACAATGAGCTAAAATGCTGAATTTTTTTATTGTTGAGCATCTCACATCCCTACACTTTAGCAGCCCAAACCATATGTTGTAATCAAGTTTATTGAATTAGATTCTGAGATTTGCTCAAGTTTTTATGTGTCAATTTTTATTATATTCTGATTTTCAAAGTTATATTCTTAAAATTTGTTTAAGTTTTTATATTTGCTTATTTTTATTATATAATTTCTTATTTTTATATTTATGTTATCATTTTACTGGTAAAGAATATGTAACGGGAACTCTTCGAGCACATTAATACGTGATCTATGGACAATATACAACAAAAAAAATCAGAGAATATTGTGAAATTTTTTATCAATTGATTTTTTTAGAATTAAAAAAAGTATAAGATAAAATTTTATTATGAGAGTGTTCAAGTTATTAATTTCCTTAAAATTGTATGATGTCTATCTATAATGTATTAAATTTTGAATCCTATAAATAGAAGTTTTTGTTTAATATTATTATCTTGTTATTATCAATGATTATAATGTATTTTATATAATAAATATTAATAGCAAAAATAAAACAACCACCGTTAATTAACTAAGTTAACCTAATATTAGATAGGTAATTAACTTAATAATGCTTCAAAATTTATGAAAAATTTAAAATTTTAATCAGAGTAATCATTATGAGTCATAACGTGACAATATACAATTATACAACACAAACCAAAAGAGACAGAAGCACTACTTTTAGCAGAGTAGTCTAAGTTTCTGAGGCCTTCCCTGATAGATTCAGACATGAGCTATCACCTAGGAAAATTTGGTAACCATCAGTCCAACTTATTATGAATATTAATATGTGCTAGTGAGGTGTCAAGTGGAACAATTTATATAATCAAATAGTAAAAAGATATCTTACAAATGTCGATATTACAAAATCTCTTATCATAAAGGAAATATCATAAGATCATAGGCGTTTCAATTTCACAATTCATCAACATTCTCTTCATAAAATATTACATTATTACTATGTATCATAAATGGATGTCTCAAATCTTTTTGACTTTAATTCCCCAAAATACCTTTCATCAATCCAATCGAACCGCCTTATTTCCTCCGACTAGACCCATGGGCTAAGTTACACCTATGTTACTAGTTATTCAAAAGCTCACTGGTCAAGTGATGAGGACCGGCCAAAATCCTCAGAGCACCTACCCCAGACCATGAGTATTTTCCCCACTTTACCCTAGTGAGGTGTCGTAAGTTCATCACTCTGGTGGTTCCCATCACTCTGGTGAGATAATAATAATAAGTCAACCATCGTGCACCAATGGAGGCATCACCACATGATGTAAATAACTTTTACATTCTCTCTCAATTCTTTCCATCCCAAAATTATCATAATAATTCAATAGGGGAATTTCCAGAATATTCACAATAGTCATGCCATCATAAATCAATTCTCAAATCATATAAATGCATGTATTTCAACTCATAAAATTCCATAAGGCAGTTTCTATTTAAAATATTCATACTCAGTTCAGAAAACAATTCATAAGCAACGTATTAATAACATAATAAGTGGAAAGTGATTACCTCTCGCCAGAGTTAATTATTTTATATGACTTCTAATCCAAGAGCTCAATAAACGCTATAAATTAATTTATCACAATCAATTTTCTATTCGTTAATAACTTTTAAAAACTCTACAAAACATAATTATACTCATTTTAATAATAATTTCTTTATTAGTTACTCCCTCTTCCTAATAACCAAATTATTTATTATTATACTATTTATTCACCATTATTATAAACTAGCCACACAATAATCATTTTAATGATTCTCATGATTTCCCAAATTATTTGTTATCTTTTTCCTTTAACTAGAAATTCACCATTCATCTTATTCTTTCACAATGAACTACTCAGTGACTACTCTGAAACTTATCAGAACTTGACTTTTAATTTCTATGGGTATTTGGGAAATGCATAATTTGATCAATATAACTCCGAATGGAGTGCTTCCAATTTCTAATTAATCCTTGATATGCCTATTTTCATAAATTAAAGTCACTAAGTTGATTTATGACTGATAAAAATCCCCAAGTCTCAAAACTTATGCACTATCCAGAATTTTCTCTAGAAAACAGTCTGTCCTATTACCTAACCTCAAAAATCCATATCTGGAGTTCTAAACATTGGATTTAGGTGATTCTAAATTCTATGAACTCCTTATTAAGTCTAGTTTCTATGAAAATTAGTTTCAACATTTTATCACATGCCATGAATTCCCAGATTTCAAAAATGTGTTCACTGTTCAAAATCACTTCCACAATTGTATCCCAACTTCCGAAATTCATAACTATTTCCATACTTATCGAAATTTGACAAATTACCTATCAAATTAAAGCTCTATATGTCTACTAAAAATATGAAAAATTTCATCATTTTATAAATTCATTGACTTGGTCAAAAAGTCAACGCCATTTGTTGACTTCAGAAATAACACTAAAATGTTTTCAGATTTTTACTCATCTTTCAAAAACCATAACTTGAGCTACAGGCATCGGATTGAGGTAAACCAAAGTTCATTTTAAAGCTTGGCATGTGTACTAAATGCCCATAAAATTTCAGGGTCAAAGAAAGTCATTTACTCTAGTTTTGCCTTGCTCAAGGATCACTCTTTCAGCAAAAATTCCAGGAACATTGAACAACATTATTTTATGCATATGCAGTAAGCTCTTCTTCTTCCTTCATCTAGGCATGCATGCGTTATATATATATATATATAACTAAACACCACCAGGCAGGCATAAGAGTATATATATTCAGTTAACACAATAACATCCTCTAACAGTGTCTTCCTTATCCTGACTTCCACTTCCAGGGAACCCGAGGCCTTACTCAACGCACACCAACCCATTTTGTTTCAATGTTGCATGCTCCCTGCTTACATATTTATTTCAGCCATTCCATTGAACCTTTTAGGTATACTTGATTTTCTTTTTCTTTTAGATGACAGCAGAACACAGGTAGTTAGTATATCTATATATACTCACGCAAAGGAAACATACGTCCAGGGTTTTCCTTCTTTCTCTTCCTTTTTAACAGATATACTTGCGAATATATATATATATATATATATATATATATATATATATATATATATATATATATCCCTTCGCATGGCATGACTGCAAGTTCTCAAATGATTCTTTCTTTCTCTGCTTTTATTTCTCATCTTTTTATTATATTTTAAATCAGCACCTACTTATATATGCATTTAACTTCAAAGTTGTCTTTTTTTCTTTCAGCACCCCTACAACCGAAATTATTGTACAGAAACAGTTGAAGCTAGAAAGGGTTCAAAACTCACTTTGGCAGGCACTTATGCATGAGACGTACAGACCCCTTCTTTCTCTATGTTCCACACTTTTCTCCTCTGCTTCTCAACGGCTGAGCAGCAGAGAATGGTACAGTTCTGAACCTCTTACTCTTCTTCTTCTGCGTTTCTCTTTCGGTCTCTCAGCCCCTCTCTCTAGCGCCTCTGTTTTTGGTATTTAAAAACAGAGGAGTAGCAGCGATTGATATCTCTTTGCTTCAGCTTTCCTCAACTCTCACTCCCTTACTCTAACTCTCGGCCTCCCTCTCTCTTTCCTAACTCTCATTCTCTCTCTCGGTCTTTCTCAGCTCACAGTTTCCTATCGGTTTCACTCTATCTTTTCTGGTCCATTATACCGAGTGAGCGTGAATGATGACGAGAACTGTTGAGCATGGGTATATATTACAGGAAAGGTCAGGTCTGAGGGAAAAACCAGCGAATAATAACACTGGGCTCGAGGGATATGGGCAAAATCTGATCCTTCTGCATTGCTTCTCTAATACGTGATCTGCCCTCTGATAAGTATAATCTTCTGCTGTTAAGACGTGTCTGCTGCATCAGGTTTGGTTATGATTTTCCTGCTGCATTACGTGCGTGATTTGACTTTTTCACTTTTGACAGGTTTATGGATATTAATTAATGGGTATCTTGTGTTTTGGATATGGGCTGAAGCAAATGGTTCTGAGGTCCAAAAGGAAATGAAACCGTTTCTGCTTCTTTCACGTTGAATCTGAGGCTGATGATCTTTTCCTCTTGTCTTTCACGTGTTGGGCCGCATATATTGGGCCAAATGTGTTCCAATTGATATATGTTTCTAATAAACCCATCCACCTATTCCATTTGTTCTTTAAATTTTCTTTTTTATTATTATTTTTATTTTACTTTAAAACAACTTCTTATTTGCAATTAGATTTAATTGCAATTAAATTATTTATCTTAATTATTATTTTTCCCAAAATAAATTAAGGAAAAATAGGTCTTAATTTCCAATAATTATTTTAGGCCCTAAATTATCCCTTCCAAATTTTCTTTGACTTTATTCTTTACTTAATCAATTTATTTTGCCCATAAAATGTCATTTCTAAAATATTTAGGCCAAAATTTATTTCCTAATAATTCCTTAATTTTTGGGAAAATATCCTTAACTTCAAATCCTTACTTTTAAGATTCCTTAAGATCAAATTTTTCATAATTAATCTGTAATCGCCAAAAATTCAAAATTTGGAATGTTACAAAAAATAAATAAGAACAAATAATAAAAAATAACTATATGTAAAAAAAAAATTAAATCCAATACATTACGGTAACTAACAAATAACCATTATATTTATCCTTAACATATTACGATTCATAACAGTTATTTATCTATATAGAGCATATATAACCCTTGTATATATATGATGGTTTAGATCTGTTATATTTGGTCAATAGTAACTGTGATAAAGAAAAAAAAAAACATTTTTTTCGTAGGAGTGTATGTAACCATCAAGGTAATTTGGGTACGAGGGTTTCAACAAAATTTAAGGTACAAGACCTCTACTGCTACAGAAATCCACATTATCCGTAGAGGATTACAAGTTTGTCACCAGCTAGGACTTGACAATTAAGTATACACAGATTCCTTAGAAAGACTTGACAATTAAAGTATATATAGGTTCTTTAGAAGCCTTGTACTTATTATTAATGGACTGTGGGCTAGAACATCCACTGTTTGGAGACATTCATAACTTGAGATCTCTCATCCTAGCAAATTGGGATGTAGAGATTATTCATTCTTAGGGTTTCGAAATATTGATTATTTGGCTATATCTAAGTAGTAGACATGTATAGAAATTACAAGCTTTTTGTGCTTGCCTTTGTTAAAAAAAAGGGGGGGGTCATTTTACGAACATGATTGTCACTACTCATTTCTCCATTGTGGAAAGAGAAGGAAAATGACCATGAAGAAAGAGAGTGAAGAATAAAAAAGTGAGTCCTAACTTACTTTGATGACAAAACTAAAATTATTTAAAAACCCCAGTAATTTGATGTCTATTAAAATATTCAAAGAAGAAAAAACAAAATAGTAAAATTTAAGAAAAATTGGGGAAAGGTTCCATTAAAAATTTAATTGGTGAAAATGACCTAAGAAATTTTTATATACCCTGAAAATTTTTTTTGGAACAATATATACCTTGAAAATTGGTACTCTACAAATTTTATAATTTTAATTTTAATATTTCTGTTAAAATTATATAAAATATATAACATGCATTATTTAATAAAATTATGTCCCTTTAGTCAATATATAGTTCTAAGCTCTTTTTTTTTTTTCCAATCATCTAAACATGTTTCAATTTATTAAACGACTTTTTTATTAAAAAAAAAATTAAACTGACTTAATCCAAACACAAATGAGTGAAACTGAAAACAAAAGCTCCCAGTTATTTTTCCAAGATAATAATGGTACTTTTACTGTTACAGTATATAAATAAATAAAATGATTTTTTTTTTTATTTGGGGTAATTAATATGTGAGGACTCAGGAGTAATTAATATTCGACCCATTCCAAATTTCCAAAATCACTGCAAAAAAAAAAAAAAAAGATTCCCCTAAAATTAATTTTAACCCCACGAAACACTCTGCGGATGCATTTTCCTCTTCCCCACTCCATTGAACGCCTTCCTCCATTGTCAGCCCTGCGCCGTTGTTCTCTGGCAAATATTGGAGAAGTTTCGATCCCTAGGGTTTTTTCCACTTCCCAAATCCGGTGAGATTGATTTGTTCAATCTGGCTTTGATTAAAGATTTGAATTTGTTCCCCGCGTCATCCATTCCTTGCGTGGTTGTTCTTGCTTTGTTTTAATTTTTTCAAACTAACTTGACTTTGAACCTGGTCGTGTAAGAATATTGACGCTTTTGAATTTGGGAATATTTACAGGTTGAGTTTAATTTTCTTCCCCCCCCCCCCCCCCACAAGTTTTTGCTTGAATGGGGTGTATTATTCTTCTGCCCTCTTCATTTTGGTTACTAGCGACTTGTATACTCTTGATTGTGTTGTTTCGCAATGTTGGATTTGGTTTGTATTGGCATTCTGTCTATTAATCTTTTTATATTATCATCAATTTAGAAAATTCTCAAGGTACTTGTGATGTACTTATTCTGTCCCTATTTACTTGTCTTATTTAGATTTTCATTTTGTCCCTAAATATATAGTGTGTTCCAAATTTCAATATATAATTATTAATTATTTTCCATAATACCCGTGTTAGATGGAGGGTATTAAATGGTGGTAGTTAAGGTTAAAAATAGTGTAGCATGAAATGAAGGGCAAAAGTGGAAAAGAAAAAATAATTCTTACTACGTAGATTTTGTTGTCTCCTCTGTCTATTTGTATGTCTTTAAAACATTGAGATATTCCCAAGAGAAAGAATGGCTTAGATTAGGGGTTGAGTCAAGAACAATTAATTGCATTCATTGAGATGAAGGAGGGGCACAAAAATGATAGTGGCAACAAATAATAAATTTAGACTATTTGTGGTAAGTAAGGTATAGAAGAGTTGAGAAAGAGAGGGCAGAGAGAAGAATAGAATAGGTGCTCTGAATTATTTATTCACCAAATGATCAACAACAGTCCACAATAGCCCAGGAATTCCCTTATATAAGATCAGACCTTTGGCAAATATTAATGGCTAGTAACGAACTGCTATCCTTCTAACTACCATGGCTCATAGACCTAGTGAGTGGCACTTCAAATCTTCTAAGTGCAGCCTCGTGGACTTATTCGTGTTCCATCACTTAACACTAATTAACCCTAATTAGGTCTAATTATACCTAATTACTAACATTTACAGTTTACATATCAATGCTCCCCCCTTGAAAATCCCCTGTCCCCAAGGGTCAGCAACAACGAAGGATGGAAACTGGTGTTGCAGATGATAAAGCAGAACCCATGAAGCTTCCTCCTCCGGCAACTACTTCCATTTCACAAGAACTTCAGTAACAATACGTGCTTTTCTCCTACCACCTCACTTTTGCTGAATCTGCTCTGGTTCCTTAAAAGATGGAGGCTCTGGCCAATTTATTGGTGGATACCCAGGCCTCACAATTGGATTAGGACATAACTTCAGCAAAGAGATATGAAAAGCATCATGAATCCGAGCTTCAGCAGGTAACTCCAATTTATATGCAACCGGACGTATGCATTGCTTGACTCTGTAAGGTCCAAAGAACTGAGGAGCTAATTTCTGATTACTCCTAGTAGCAGCTGAGATTTGTTTATATGGTTGAAGTTTAAGGAAGACCCTTTGAGCCTCCTGAAATGCTCGGCTCTGATTCTACTAGTAAGTTAGTAAGTAAGGTATAGAAGAGTTGATAAAGAGAGGGATGAGAGAGGAACAAGGAGAAGAATAGAAGAGATGCTCTGAATTATTCATTCACCAAATGATCAGCAACAGTACACAATAGCCTTGGACTTCCCTTATATAGGATCAGACCTTAGGCAAATACTAATGGCTAGTAACTAACTCCTATCCTTCTAACTACAGTGGCTCACAGACCTAGTGAGTGCCACCTCAAATCCTCTAAGTGAAGCTCATGGACTTATTTGTGTGCCATCACTTAACCCTAATTAACCCTAGCTACATCTTTTTATACCTAACTTCTAACATTTACAGCTTACATATCAATTTGATTTCCTTTGACTTCATTGTTTTGTCTTGTTATCAGGTTATTCTTGTATTTATCTATGTGGTATGATGAGTCTGTAGGCCATCAATTGTTACTAATAATAATACAACAAGAAGCCTTATTCCACTTAGTGGAGTCAGCTACATTGATTGGGCGACATAATTAATCTTCATCAACAACCAATTCTTTAGATTGGTAGAGATAATGATAAGTAATTAAGGTAGAGGCTAGTACGGCAAAGATAGAATATAGTCAATATAAGGAGATATGCATCAACAGCAGTCTTACTCGCCGAGGAAATGAAGGTTATACCCAGTCCCTTAGTTGCATATTCATTCAATTAATATAGTAATAGTTGGTTGTAGCTTTTGATAATTATGTTTTCATTCATCCTCCATCTGGCGCTGTCTTTTTCTCTCCATGTCTTTTCTTCTATATCATTCTTAGATTCTTACCTTTTTGTATTATCTCCAGGTGTTAGGAACTTAGGTTATTGCATCATGGTCAAAAGCAGAATGGCTTTATCCAACTATTTAGCAAATAACAAATGTTTATGGCTGGATTCTGTCAACTCAGGAGTTACCGATGTTGGTCATGCTTCATCATTTTACAAAACAACATTTGACCAGAAGCTACGGTCTCTATGCTTGTCCTTCAGTTGTGCTCAACCTTGTTTAACCAATAATTCCAAGTAAGTAGGTGACAATATATGTTTGCACTAGTTTTATCTTGCTAGGCAATTGAGACGTGTATAACAATTCCAGCTAAGTGTGCATGTGACCACATATTAGCACCTTTGACGTGCCTTAAACATTAAATATGATGCATTGATTCTACGAAGAAAATCATTTATGAAGTATTGGGTGAGCTTCTCTTGGAATACTAATTCTGTGTGGCTCGCTATAGGAGAATGTCATGGTCTATTAGAAGCAGCATAGATGACAGCAGTTTCACTTCATCTGCTTCAAATGAAAATATTGGAAGGACCCGCCTAATTAAGGTGATTCAAGATTTGCTTACCAAGTTAGGTGCTAAAATTCAGAAGGTACGGAAGAATCTCCCAATGAAACTTATTTTTTTCTTGATTGGATTTTATTGTGCAACTGCTTTCTCCACTGTTATTGGACAAACGGGCGACTGGGATATTCTATCTGCTGCCTTGGCTGTGATTGTCGTGGAAGGGATTGGGGCTCTCATGTATAGGGCTTCTCTTCCACTAAAAAACAAGGGTCGGAGCCTAATCTCCATGTTTAATTATTGGAAGGCTGGCTTAACGTTGGGACTCTTCTTGGATTCATTTAAATATTGACAGTGTTGCTTTATCTGCTTCATCATTCAGAAATGCCTCTGAACCATTATTGGGTTCTGCAACCTCCATGTGAATTGGACATCTTTATTTTCGTGCATTTACTAATTGGCTTTTAGAAGCTTTTTTCAGTCTTCTGAGATTCATAAAGAATATGTTGGTATACATTTGAGCTACACTTCATTGGACATAAAGAAAAAGGTGTAGTCCTTTTTCAACCCAGTGCTCTTGATTGATTCTTTTTATTTGTGGTTAACGAACCAATGGCTTTGGTTTGTGAACTCTGAAGGACACATTCATTCAACAGTCTCTTCAATTGTTCGAGTTCTGTTGATTTATAGAAAGTACTCCTTCAGCAGTAGATCGCTCCCTCATCCCTTTACTGCTATCATTGGATCACCAAATTTCAGATTCTGCCGGCCCATTCTGAGAAACTGGAGTGTAGTGAGATCCCCTTATGTTTGCCTGGTGTTGACTTGTGCAAATGAACGAGGCCACATGTTAATTGAAATAGTGAATCCTTTTCTGTGATAAATGTTCTTGCTCTTTAACAGGGAGAGTATGAACTTCTGAAACTGCAGGGAATCATTTAAGTGATGTATTTTGCGATGCCATAGAGATAGTTTATTTGGTAAGGAATCATTTAGGAGCGAGAAAGGTTGCTTTAGCTCCTAGGCTCAAAGCACCCTGCAATTAGTGCATGCAAATCAACAAGACCTCCTATGTTTGAGCTTCAAGACATATTGCAATCTTTGAGCTTCAAGACCCTTTGAATCTTGTGCTGTCTGCTGATTACTTGGGTGCTCACAAAATACTTACGAGGCAATCGGGGTCCTCCTATGTTGCATATATCGTGGATTATAATGTACTGAGTCCACCAGTCTGTCACTGATGCTTTAACATCAAGACCACCTGAGTCATTCAAGAATTGCAGGCAGTGCCATTTATTGGTTTGTTTGTTTCTCTATATTAGTCTTTCTGCTGAGTGATCTCACTGATGACGTGCGTCGGTGTGACTGATACTTGAAAACCAAGATTGTCAGGCTCATTCAAGTTTTGCACAGGCAGTGCCACTTATGGGAGCTGATTGTTTGTCTATATGTCTCTCTTCTGCTGAAGATTCTGCTCTGAGACTATCCATTATGTACATAGTAATGTTGGATACTGTCCTAAAAGTAGAGAAGCTTTGTATGTTTGGATTAGCTTTTTTATTTTTTTTTAATCGAGTGGACCCAAAGTATCCCCAACTCACTTTAGACTCGAGTCTAATTTCTACCGGATTGATATTGTATTTGGAAGTGATTTTACGGTGTACATACATATGATGAAAGTTTTGTGTGTTTGGAAAAGTTATTTGTAAATTATCATCATACTTTTACCTTAAAAATGTGCAGAAGTATCATGAGATCTATTGAGACTGGTTATTGTGGTAAAAATAACATGGTTTGCATAAAACTAAGTAGAAAGTGCTGAAAAACATGATTTCATGAAAACGGTTTTTTTTTTTTTTTGGTTATATTCAAGAACTTTTATTTCTTGCACAATAACATGTTTACAAGCAAAATTAAGTTTATCAACTCGCTTACAAATTATGAAATTAAACAATTTGAGATATTATGACATTTAAAAATCAGCAATCATAATCCAAATACAAGTTGAACATGGCGAGAAATCTAAAAGGCCAATAATTATTTGTTCCCATAATCATTGCATTCTTAAAAAGAACTGTGTTTTTCTCCTTTTTTGCAGATGATGATGTATGTTTCATTAATGGTGTTACTTTATACAGACAAAAAGTAACCACAAACAACCTAAAGTGTTCTAACTTTTACATTAAAGTTTTAGTATTAAATTATAACTGCCCTTGATATATGTTACTGTATTGATTAAAAATCGTGGTATAAAATATTACTCCAGTAATCTCGACTTACTCACACAAGAGATTAAATAAATATTACCAAAAGATGGCACAACAAATAAAACCCACCACATGACATACAACCGCCAAAATGACCAATTTTATAATTAACCTTCAACAACTACAAGCTTACTTCACTAAATAACCTTTTTTTGTAATATCTTTAGTCAGTAAAATTCTTACCAGAAGCTATTAAAAAACACAAAAAAAAAAAAAACCTAATGAACAGCGTCTGAAACGAACAGGTTTTGTCTGTGACTTATATATATATACACGCCAGAAAATAATAATATGACAGGTTTATCGGAAAAGAAAATTGGCGTATTGACCAAAAAGAAAATGGAAAATAGGCAATAAAAAAACAATGAAAATAGGGAAAATAATTTTATTTTTTATTTTTTATTTTAAAAAAAAGAGGTTGATGCCTTATGTTAATCTAATCAGGCTATTATTACAGGCAAGGGGTAAAAAAAAAATCTCGGCTTTGGGGGCATTGGACTTGGAATTATAGTCCACTCAATTGGACAGAAATTAGCTTTTACAGGCCAGCTGATTGTTTGACTTTAATCATGAGTCTTCACAGCAGAATGATGAAAGGGCTCTTGTGGGTCCCCTTTGGCACATACAACAAAATATATATATATATATAAAATTTGAAAGCTAGCCATATTAGGAGTATTTTAACAAGACTCAATATGAAATTTATGAAAACCACAAAAACTATTTTTATTAAATGTGGATAAAAAAAAAAGAAACTTGTACTGACAAAATACATCACAATTTGAATTTTTCCTTAGAGTCAATACCCTCACTTCATGTTTGTTAAAAGTTGACTTTGAATTGAATTGAATTGCTATTAACATTCAAAAAAGTAAGATTTAATTACGATAATATAGTTAAGTAAAAAAGACTTAAGTTCTTTTTAACAAAAATGACTGTTACTGTGTTGGAAGAAAATAATTATGTACACGTATTTTTTTTTCAAAAATTTAAAATATATCAAAATTATGTATTCCCCATACTTGGGAGCCCATTTATTATATGAGAGCCAATTTATTTTTTATATTTTAAGAGATTAAAGAAATTAAATAAACTACTTATTTATAATATAAGGTAAGAATCATTATGTTATATATAAGTTTATAAATTAAATAAATTAGTTTGAAAAAAAGATGATAAATATAATTTATTTAACTTTATTAATCTATAAAAAAAATTGTCAATTATCTTTTATATTTAGAATAAGAGGTAGAACTGTATACTATAAAAAGTAAAGAAATTTAAAAATTTATTTACTAGTATAAGAATATTTAACCAGGAAGGATATGTTAGATGTTAATTATCAAATAATTACATAAAAAATGTATAGTACATGAAACTCGTGTTAAATTAAATTAAATGACATGACGTCGGGGAGGAAAAAAAGAAGGCACTCCCTGTCCCCAAATTAGATCGTTATTAAAAATAATAAACTAGTAATAAGTTGACTTTGGATGCTACGTTGAGGCGCCGATCCGGTTCCTCTACATTGCAAGGTGCAGAGTACTGGAATCTATTTTCCCCTAAAATCAAATCTAAACCGCAAACATGATCCAACGGCAATCCGTTCATTAGAGTCAAAGCCGTTGGTTCATATTAATATCAGCGATCGACCGTCCACAAACCGATATCCTCCTTTTAGTTTTTATTATAAGATATCAACTACCTAAAATTTTTTATCTTTTTTATAAGGCACCAACTACATTTAACTAACTTATTTATTATTATTTCCTATTATACTTTTATTTTAATAAATTTTTTTAAATCTATCTCATTAAAACAAGAATAAAATTAAAAATTTTTATTAATTTTAGGCTTATTAATAATTAATAATGGGAAAAGATATTTACCTTATAATATTATAATAAGTACAAGGAGTACTTCTTGACATCGTTTCAGTCGCTTCTCGTTGTTCTTGCATTTGCAGATACCGTTTCTGTTCTTCAAGCCTTCTCCCTTCACCTTTCTGTGCTTTTCCGATCTTCTTCTCTTCTCCTTGGTGCTCCTCCGTTCTATATACTCCGTCGTCTCTGTTCTCTGTTTCTTCTTCGCCATTCTTCTCCAGTGAAGAAGAGTGTACTGATGGGAGTGATCGCAGGTGGGTTTGTTGGTGCCGAACTCGGTGGGTTTGTTGATCTTTGATGGATAATCGAACTCGGTGAGATTCTTCTTCTTATTGTTTCCAGGTTTTTGTTGATGGGATTAATCGAAGAATTTGATCCCTGGAGTAATCCAAATAACCATTCTTTCCGATCGGCTTCCAGACTCCTCCTTTTCTGTTTCAGGAGTCAAGGTTCTGTAATTAAATTTGTTTCACATGGGCTAAGCCCTCCTGCTGGCATTGTTTGAACTGTTTGGTCCACTTCCACACTATAGGCTATCATGCATCTTTCACTATGGAAGCCCATTAGTCACTGTGCTGCTCTGCTTCTGGACAAAAAGAGCAGAAGAAAGGATAAAACTACGGCTGAAATTAGGAGAAGCCCGTCAATTCTCCGGAAGTTTCAAGAGAACAAGCTCCGGGAAGCACTTGAAGAAGCTTCTGAAGATGGGTCCCTCGTCAAATCTCAAGATATGGAACCCGAATCACCTGCCAATATGGATGAAAGCCTTGGGAGATCTCGATCACTTGCTAGGCTTCACGCTCAGCGTGAATTTCTTCGAGCCACTGCACTTGCCGCCGAGCGCATATTTGAGTCAGAGGAAGAAATTCCTTCTCTCCAAGAAGCGTTCAACAAATTCCTTACAATGTACCCCAAATACCAGTCGTCGGAGAAGATCGATCAGCTGAGGTCGGAGGAGTATTCGCATTTGTCCCCAAAGGTATGCCTTGATTATTGTGGATTTGGACTATTCTCTTTCTTTCAGACCCTTCACTACTGGGAGTCCTCTACATTTAGCCTGTCTGAGATAACTGCAAATTTGAGTAACCATGCACTTTATGGTGGTGCTGAAAAGGGAACTATGGAACATGATATAAAGACCAGAATCATGGATTACTTGAACATACCTGAGAGTGAGTACGGCCTTGTGTTTACTGTAAGTAGAGGATCAGCTTTTAAATTGTTGGCTGAATCCTACCCTTTCCAAACAAACAAAAAACTGCTGACCATGTTCGACCACGAGAGCCAATCTGTGGCTTGGATGGCTCAGTGTGCCAGGGAGAAGGGTGCTAAGGTGTACAGTGCCTGGTTTAGATGGCCAACCCTCAAGCCCTGTTCCACTGATTTGAAAAAACAGATTTCAAGCAAGAAGAGGAGGAAGAAGGATTCCGCAACCGGCCTTTTTGTGTTCCCTGTTCAGTCTAGAGTAACGGGGGCCAAGTATTCTTACCAGTGGATGGCACTGGCGCAGCAGAACAACTGGCATGTATTGCTTGATGCAGGATCATTGGGTCCCAAGGACATGGATTCCCTTGGCTTGTCTCTATTCCGGCCTGATTTTATAGTTACATCATTTTACAGGGTGTTTGGGTATGATCCCACAGGATTTGGATGTCTTCTGATCAAGAAATCGGTTATGGCAAGCCTTCGAAGCCAGTCAGGGAGTACTGGGTCTGGAATGGTGAAGATCACTCCTGAATTCCCCTTGTATTTGAGTGACTCTGTTGATGGTTTGGACAAATTGACTGGTATTGAAGATGATGAAGTTGCTGGGACTGGTGAGAAAACTGCTGAAACTCGTCAGGGATCACAGTTGCCTGCCTTTTCTGGAGTATATACATCTGCTCAGGTCCAAGAAGTATTTGAGACTGAAATGGACCAGGATAGTTCTGAAAGAGATGGAACTAGCACCATATTTGAAGAAACTGAGAGTATTTCTGTTGGGGAGTTGATGAAGAGCCCTGTTTTCAGTGAAGATGGGTCATCGGACAACTCTTATTGGATTGATTTGGGACAGAGTCCATTGAGATCTGATCACGCAGGCCAATTGAATATACAGAAGATAGCTTCTCCTCTTCCATCCTTTTGGTTCAATGGAAAGAGGAATCAGAAGCGACATTCTCCTAAGCCAACTTCCAAAATATATGGTAGCCCCATGTATGACGAAGATGTAAATTGTGGTCTGCATGATGAGCACCATATGCTTTCATTTGATGCAGCTGTGCTATCAGTGTCACATGAACTAGACCAGGTAAAAGAGGTCCCTGAAGGGGATCAAACCGATGAAGTGAGAGACTTTTCAAGTAATGGTAATGGGTCTGCCAATCATTTGTATGTGAATGAGATTGAGGAAAAACCTGGAACAAGCAGAGCAATTCATGCTGAATCTGCTACAAATGGTGCTTTAAAAGCATCTCAGCTTAATAATTCACATTCTGTTGCTCAGCATCATGGCTTTGAAAATGTCTGTACCTCTGAAATAGTGTCCGAGATTAAAGAGAGTGCCATACGAAGGGAAACTGAAGGCGAGTTTAGGTTGTTGGATAGAAGAGATGGGAATCAATATGGTGGCGGTAGGTTTTTTGGTTTGGAAGAGAATGGATCCAGTAGCAAGGGAAGAAGAGTGTCATTTACCTTGGAGGACAGTTGTGAAGAGTATGTTAGCCCTGCATTGGAATCAGGGGATATATGTGCAAATAGCTTAGATGATGAAGAGTACACTAGTGATGGCGAGTATGGTGATAGACAGGACAGGGATAGGAGGGAGCCAGATATAATATGCAAGCATCTTGATCATATAAATTTGCTTGGTCTTAATAAAACCACCCTTAGATTTCGGTTTTTGATAAATTGGCTTGTTACCTCTTTGCTGCAACTGAAATTGCCGGGTGCTGATGGGGAAGATAAAGCAAATCTTGTCCACATCTATGGCCCAAAAATTAAATATGAAAGAGGTGCTGCCATTGCTTTTAATGTGAGGGACAGAATCCAGGGGCTAATCAATCCAGAGATTGTGCAAAAGCTAGCTGAAAAAGAAGGAATCTCACTTGGCATTGGTTTACTCAGTCACATACGGATTCTTGATAACTCAAGACATAATCGCGGGCCTCCAAATCATGAAGATACATCTCTTTGCAAGCCAATGGAGAATGGTCGTCGTGATGGAAAAGGTGGCTTTGTGAGGCTTGAAGTTGTCACAGCTTCTCTGGGATTTCTGACTAATTTTGAGGATGTATATAAACTGTGGGCTTTTGTTGCAAAGTTTCTTAACCCTGCATTTATCCGAGAAGATAGTCTTTCTACTGTTCAAGAAGGTTCTGATATGTAAGATCATGTAAAAGTATCTGCTGGTGATTTTATTCAATTTTGGAAACTGGACCTGAAAAAAATATTATTTCTGAGAAGTTGCCAATAAGGGCATCTGCCAAAATCTGCCAAAGAATGGATTGGGGTTACTTTGCCTGCTACCAAATAGACAAATGGGTGAACTTGTTAATTCATGTCTTCCATGGCTTGCATATTTTATTTTCCTCTCAAAAGCTTCTTTTGTAGAGTTGGCTTTAGAGGTTTGTTACTTTTAGGAAGTCAGTGTGATTGACTTGGATTGTATGGGTGGAACCTCCTCTATCGGCAATTCGGCATACATTTTTCTTCTGTTGCAAACAAAAGGATTTGCAACTTCTGTATGAAGTTGGAGCTCATCTTATGATGTTGTCTTTGAGACCATTCTGATTCATTAACTCTGTTGACTTTGACGTTTTTGCATGTTATAATTGAAAGTTAAATTCAACTGAGAATTTAGAACTGAACACATGCCTCAATTACATTTTGGACTTTCTTTTTTCCACCTAATAAATGTGTCTGTCATTATTTTGATAAGGCTGGTCATGAATAGTACTAGCATTTTATGTAAAATCTTTAAGTAATTAGGATTCACAGGCAGATTACATTTATTTTGATGACAGAGACCAATAAATCCTAATGTCTGCAAGTTTGTGCTAACGATATGATATTCATGAAATCTAAGGAGGGACTCATTTTATTTGTTGATCTTTAATTTTAGTAGCTGTTCCTTGTTGATCTTTAATGATATCATATCCTCAGTTACATTTATTTGTTGATTTTTAATGATTTGATATCCATGAACGTGACATTATTTAGTTGAATCTGTAAGAAATGGAGAGTTTCTGACGGAAGCAGTTTCGAAGGCAGACATCTGAAGAACAGATGTAGCTGCCTCCATAATGACATAAGATGACGATGATGTGTGGGAGTGTGTGTGTGTGTGTGTGAGAGAGAGAGAGAGAGAGAGAGAGAGAGAGAGAGAGAGTAGTAGTAGTAGTAGAAGAAGAAAGAAGAAGAGACATGATGGCAAAGATAAAGAAGATCCTCATTTCATCGTTTTGAATTCGTGCGTGTTTGGTGTACCATTTGTAAGCACAAAACTTAAGCTTGTTGGACCTTCTTCTTTTGTTTGGGGAAATGAATATAAAATTTTTACTCTATAATCTCATCTTAAAGTGATTTGGTCATAAAGAATTTGCTTTTTATCGTAAAATCAAACTTTGTTTCCTTCCGAACTTCTTGTCCATGAGTCCTGATATGATTATCTAACATCCCAAACTGGCCTCCATAAAATGATTTCAGTTATTGTGCTCAACGCGCCATCCATCTCCACTAAACTCCCTTTTATAAATTCAAATTAATAATACTTCTAGTTTATTAAATATTTGTATAAACTCAAATGAACGATTAATTTTTTTAAAAAAAGTTAATTTAGTCCCTGAGCTCAACATTTTTATATATTGAAATGTTGCTTTTTGAAGGTGCCTTCTCCCATATATAATTCTTTTATTCATGGTGTGTATGAAGAAAGGCACTTTGGCTGTTCATTCACACAACATAGCAAGCAAAACATATAACCAAAACATAAAATAAATATGAATCGCAAAACCGACTTGTGTATGAGTTGCAAAATGAACACCAAAAGCTGACAATGAGGCAAAGTATATACTTTGGAATTCCTCCTGTGAGAGGTAACCGAAATTTGCTTTCTCCTCCTTCACAAGATTAGGATAGTTTGCAACATTTTATCACAAGATAAAACCAAACAAAGCATTAAAGGAAAAGCTTTCAAAGGAATAAATGCTAAAAGCTCTAGAGGAAGCAATAAGAAATCTTGAGTCCACAAAATACTTCTGCATCTAAGGTGTTATTTCAGGTGTTTTTGCATCCACAAAATTTTGCAACCTCCAAATCTGTCTTAAGCCAAAATCTTAGTGACAAACATATATCACCATCCTCTTTGGTCTTTTGAGATCTCTGTCCTCAACCACCCATGGCAAAGAAAAAGAGGCTATTTCCATTTCGACTCCGTTGGTTTTCAGCACCATCAGCTCGAGCACCACGTCCAATTACTCCTCCAAAGGATGAATCAAAATCCCAAGAGCAACCAGACACGACCATCCTCATCCACGGGTCACCTGAGGAAGGCCCGGCACGAGCTCATACTCAGGATATCTCAATAGCTGATCCTCAACAAGAAACACCATCCCATTCACTTCAGCCAGAGAAACCATTTTCAGTGACCAATGCCATGGCTTCTGTGTCCTCTCTCTCAACTCCTCAACCTCAACCACCTTCTCAACAAGAAAAGGAAAAGACGGCAGTGACACGACAAGAGCTACAACCTGTGATGTCGCCATTAAAAGCCATACCCAAATCTCAAGAACCAACCCAGCCAAATATCTCTCCTCATGTGTCTGAGCCAATTCCACATATAAAGGAGTCACCCTTTAGAACCATCTCTGAGTCTCAAGACCAGACTCAACCAGAAGTATCACCCCATGTGTTTGATAAGTCAATTTCACGGCCACCGGCAGAGTCTCATGTGTCTGAGTCAATTCCACAGTCAAAAGAATCACCATCCAAAACCATCCCCAAGTCTCAAGAAGTAACCCAATCAGAGTCCTCTCCTCATGTGTCGGAGCCAGTGCCTCATATGAAGGATTCACCTTTGAGAACCACCCTTGAGTCTCAAGATCTAACTCAACCAGAAACATGTTCCCATGTATCTGAGTCAGTTCCACAACCCAAGACAGAGTTTCATGTGTTTGAGTCAAAGCCAGAATCAAAAGAATCGCCATCAAAAACCATCCCCAAGTCTCAAGAAATAACCCAATTGAAGACCCCTCCTCATGCGTCTGAATCAGTTCCACTTATGGAATCACCTTTTAGAAGCACCCATGAGTCCCAAGATCTAACTCAACCAGAAGCATCTTCTTATGTGTCTGAATCAATTCCACAGCCTAAGACAGAGTCTCAAGACGAGTCAAAGCCACAATCAATAGAATTACCATCCCAAACCATCCCCAAGTCTCAAGAAATAACCCAATTGAAGGCCTATCATGTGTCTGAATTAGTTCCACATCTGAAGGAGTCACCTTCTAGAAGCACCCCTATATCCCAAGATGTAACTCAACCAGAAACATCTTCCCTTGTGTCTGAGTTAGTTCCACTGCCAAAGACAGAGTCTCATGTGTTTGAGTCAAAGCCACAAGCAAAAGAATCACCATCTAAAACCATTCCTAAGTCTGAAGAAATAACCAAATCAGAGATCCCTTCTCATGTGCATGACTCAGTACGACCACTGAAGGAGTCACCATCAAAAACCAGTCCTAAATCTGAAGAACAAACTCAAGTAAGGATCTCTTCTCATGAGTCTGTACAAAAGACAGAAGTAAAGGAATCTCCGCTGAAAACTAGCCCTCATGTGTCTAAACCAATGCCACAACAAAAAATGTCCCCATTGAAAATCGTCTCCACGGCAGAAGAACCAATCCAACCAAAGACCTCTCCTCAACATAAGAGGACGTCCTCTGAGTCGGGAACACAAACTACAGGTTCATCTAGCATGGTCATTAGAGCAGAAAGGAAAAAGCAGGACACACGAGAGAGTATAGAGGGAAAAGTCATGTCTGCCTCCAAGTCCACCGGAAAAGACACCCAAGTTTTTAGCTCAACATATCCAGCGAACAAGAATGTGTCCATCCCTTCCCATCAAGAGGATATTTCACCCATTGGAGAAAAAACTCCCCTGAAAGAAGGCATTATGGAGGATATTTCCAAGTTTGTTCAAAAACTAGCAATGGGGCAGCCTGCAGACACCATGGAAGATAAATCTATTAGAGCGATTACTCTGGCTGGCGAAAACAGAGGAGCAACAATGCACATGGGCTCAGAGTCAACTAAGAAAGAAGGTTCGGTTCACATACACCAAGACTATAGGACGGATTCAAAGGAGAGCCCTGAGGTGACCACCGAGTCTGTTAGAGAGGAAGGGTCTGGCAATAGTTTGGTTGAACCTGATGAAGTGGGTAATGCGTATGTCAATAGTAATATACAGAGTATCAATAACTCACTGATGTTTCAAGGTTCTGTCACCGAAAAAGACCCTGGAGTTCAATTGATTGTTCCCCGAAGACCAGCAGAGTCCATCAAGTCTGATGATGAAGATTCAAAGGGATAAAAATATTAAGACCCGATGACAAAATTAGCCCACCATTTATTTCACACCCATAATATACTGCATAGGAGATAGGAAGTTTGTAAATACATTTGCAACTAATAAAAAAAAAATAATGATGCTGTCTAATCCACTTCAAACTTGAAAGTTTCTAGATATCAACCTCGGTCCCGCCCTTTAACGATTTCATCCATATTACAAACTGTTATCAAGTAAAGATGGCTCAATTACAAATTGGATTATACAACTCGTCATTTTGCAAATTACATAACTAGGAACAATAATATTGTTATACACGATTAGCTACAATATGCATGGAGAAATTAATTACTCAGAAAACTTGCCAATTAAGCACCAAGCCTAACAGCAGGGTCAAACAAAATTGCAACCATAAATGAAGGCACTCATTGGCACAAGAGTTGTAGCCCAACTGCTTTCTTTGTTTCTTTTTCACATTTTCTTTTTCTTTTCAAGAATGTATGTACATGTATAGGAAGGCGGGAGTAACATGAAGTCAGCCCTTTATGAGACAAGGCATGTGATCACTCGCAAGCAGGTTTCGTGTCAAAACTGCTCAAGCAGATTGCAAAAGCTTGAAACGCAGAGAGGGGGTAGCGGTAGTCCATGGTGAAAATGTCCTTTCCAATCTTCCCAAATTGCAATATCACTCTATCTTGCTCTATGGCTGAAACATTTTGTTGAGGTTCTGCAGCTGCCACAAGCTGGAAGTTCTTCACAGAGGCTACTGTAACACGGCCCTTGAAATTCAAGCACCAACACTGCAGTTGTTCATGCCATCTAGGCGCTTTATTTTTCAAAACCAGCGGCTCCCCTGAATTGTGGTTCGGTTCTTGGGGCTTGTCGTCACTGTTTGAGTCATAATCAACTCCTGGCTTTTCCCCTTTTGATGAGTGGGAGGTAGATAAATTCTCATCAAGGCCATAAGTAAACTTCAAAGGAGTAGGAGAATTGCCCCCTTCTTGGATGGCAGATATGGGAATTGAATGCATCGTACACCGCATTCTCCTTGGACCTCTCGTGCGGAGAACATTGAGCTCATAAGATACGGTGACCACAGCATTCTTTGCAGCAGAAGCAGCCTTTGGAAGAACCTGCTTTGAATGGATTCTTGGCTGCAATTTACCATTCAATGGAAGGGAAGAGTCTAGCGGAAGCTGACAATCCAAAATCATGAACTTGGTGCCAAGAAAATTAGACCTGTCCATTGCTTACAGATCAATTTGACAATAAAAGCATGTAGTGAAAACAAGATAAGACCATGCAGGGGTGTGACTAACCTCAGCTTTCCAACATAAGTATTGTTTGCTTTAGAAAAATCATCTGCGACCAAGGATATCAAAAATTCTGTACATGTTGTCCGTCTAATCTTCTTTGCTGCCAGTAGTAGTTTGCTCATATCCCCAGAGAGAGCTACATAACAATAGAGATAATAAATGCTTCACTTCCAAAGAACTAGAGAGATTTTCTCCAAAAGAAACGGTAAAGTGAGACATGAAAATAAAGGATTTATTAGTGTTTGCATGCAAAATCTGGTCTTCATAAGAGCTTCCACAGTTACACACGGCCAAACAACATAATTCATCAAATAAAGTACTTAACAGAAAGAAACTTCAGAGGAAAAAACTGGTGTTTCAAGAAAAAAAGTTTTTTTTTTTTTTTTTTTTGGGCCCTGAATTGCCAAATCATGGAATAAAAACAAGAGTCTTCGCTTGTAATGGTTTCACTAATATGAGCAGAATTGCATGCTTTCTTAAATTATAGGATCAAAAGACTCTGCTCATGTAGGAGATTACAACAAAGTAATGATTGGTCTTTCCAACATGTTCAACACCAGTGTTTAAATTCAAAAAGAAGCCTTCAACTCTTCACAACAGCAATATGAACAAAGGTGGCAAAAAAACTATGAGAGATCATCCATATTACCTGGGCTCAATCCAAGATATAAACGATATTTTGAAGTCGCCCTTTCTCTCTTTATAAAACACTGTATAGGAGTCTCTCTTGGACCAGGCTAACAGATACAGAAGCGTCAGCACAATTTAATTGGGCTGAATCACAAATTAGTAATATGTACTTCTGAATTTAAGATAGGTAAGGGTAAGTGACTACATAAACTGCAATATGTGCTATTACCTGCTTCAGCGATATGGGAAAGGTAAGCCAGCCACACTGTTCTGGTGTCTTTACCACCTGCTCTGTTATTTTTCTCCATGACCTACAAACTGAGGCACAGGCTACAACCACCCGCCGGGCAGGCCAGGAAGTTTCGCTTTCTTCCACCCTTTGAATTATGTCTAATAACAATTCAGGTGGCAAGTTAGCCCAGCGGCTCTGCTCAGTCACTAACAAAGATGAAGATGCCGGTGATGACAATTCAGGTGCAATAAGAGATTTTCCACGGCAATAATTACGCTTGGCATCTATCCCTCTTCCAGATATATTACCCAAAGCATCTCGAATTCCCCTGAGCTCACGAACAAAATCTCTGAATGGCATTATGATTGGACTAATACTGCAATAAAGTCTATTACGTCTGTGAACAAAAAAGGGAAAAACAGAAGAATTTCTTTAGTTTACAGAGTTTCAGTACATATCTATAATAGTTCAGTGGATCTGCCACCGATGCAGCGAATCACTACTTGATTATGGATTGTTATTAAGTAACTCAGTAGAAATCGTTGAAATTAACAAGAAAGAAAAATTCCGGAATTTAAAGGAAGTTAATATCTAACAACGAGACTGTTATAGACACTAAGTCAATGTAACAATATAACCAAGGAAGAGAACTCTGTTATTTTGGGCTCAAAAGGCAATATACGGTATTATTTACAGGTCCATGCGTTGTCCCCCAAACCAGCCCTTCAATCAAAGGCACAAATGAAATAGAAAGCTGGAAAGAGAAGAAAAAGTGAGGAGGCCCAAGAATTAAGGTGGAAATTTGTTTACAGACAGACAAATGCTTAGAAATTTACGAAATTTCAGAGAGAAGTTTGAAGGCAGAAAGGACGAGGAGGATAGGTGGAGGGAACGAGGAGAATGCTTCCAAAAGCCGAACCACTTACCAAAGCCAATGTCTAGGAGAAATCAAGAGGCTAATGGAAGAGTGAGGGACTCTCGAATCTTCAGTATACTATAACCTCATGAATGTGGGAAGCAGACCAACTTCGAGTAGAGCCGCCTTGGTTTTGGGGTCCCGTAATATATCAGAAAGTACAAGTTTTTTGATGGAGTGGAAAGGAAGGTGTAACAAATTTTGAATGCGAGAGTAGCTGCTTGAAGCAATAAATCAGAACCTGGCATGGTTCACCATTAAGGTACAGTTACAGCTTAGAAGCGGAGGATTGAGCGATATTCATAGCACATAAACGAGTGAGATGACAGAGATTTTAACGGTTGAGATTGAGGTGAATTTTAGCCGTTGGATCTGAGCATTAATTCCACGAAGTTAAGTTACTCCTCCCTTTTAGTTAATATAAAAGACATAGAGCTGGGAATCAACTTGATCTTACATAGTTGTTCTTTGAAGTGCTAGAGTCTAATAGGGCCAGCCCTATAAGATTTAGGATAAGAAAAATATCTATTTTTTAAAACTCGGTCCGAAAAAACCTTGACCAGGGTTGGGCCTTATGGGGCCTAGAAGTTATTATTTTAAATTTTAACTATTTGTCCTCCTTTTTTCTAAAGAAATATAATTAGAAAATTACAACAATTAAAGCTCTAATTTATCAAATAAATGTTGTCAACATTAATATTTAAACAACACAAATCATCCAACAACTAAATACATGTATTAATTTTTAATCAAAAGTAAACTATTATCCATAAATAACTTACATAAAACATAAGAAGCATACCACTAAGTAACATTAGCATGATGACTATCATTGTCATCTTCATTGCCACTATCATTAATTTTAAAAACATTTGATTGTGTTTCACTTTGAGTAATAGGCTTTGCTTCATAAGTAAGAATATCATGAATTTTTTCTCTAGCATCATGAACACATCCATTAAAAGGCCTACAGAGTTGGCCCTAGGCCCTACACGGCCGGCCCTTTTAAACCCAAGACCTACAAAAAGCCAACCCTGCAAAGATTATTTCATTTAACTCCTATAATTTTCAAGTTTAGCCTTTGAAGGGCAGGGTCTAAACAGGCTGGCCGATTTCTCGGTCTAATTAAAGACATATCTACCTGATTAAATTAAAAAAAATAATTTAGTCATTTAGTATAACACATTTTTTTTAAAATAACATAGTTATCTTTCTTAATTTTGTAATTTCCTCTCATCATTGATTATCGTTAAACGAGTATTAATAGAGATAAATTAGGAAAATATTGATAAATATGAAAATTATATGGACTAAGATCAACTTTTTAAATATACCTTGTATTATAGACCACATGGAGTATTTAAAAAAACTGGGAAGTCCATAAAAAATTTGTAAAAATTGGGAAAAAGTTACTCATGGAAAAATTTTCTATGGTAGTCACAATTTGTAACCTCCCACTGATATTAAAAAAAAAAAGAAGAAAGATGTTTGAAAAGGGGGAAGTGTGGGGGGGGGGGGGGTTAACAGATGTTTGAAAGGGAAATTTGCTAAAATAAGAACAATTTTAAAAAAATTTGTCAAAATAAGGCACTATAAAAAATATTTGCAAACTAGAGCAGTAGGTGGCGTCACGTCAGATGACGCTATCGTGTAAGTGGAGTTACACGGTACGATGCCACTAGTGGCGTCACACGAAACGACGCCATTAGTGGCGATGTATCACTTGACGCCACTTGGCGTCCATGTAGCGTTTTTTTATTTTTTATTTTTTTAAATTCTATTTATTAATTAAATAAAAAGATATATTATAATTTAATTATTAATATATTTAATTTATTATTTATTAAATTAAAATATAAAAGAATGAAAATATAAAATTCATATTTTAATTATATATTTATAATTATATATAATATATATTTAATTCTATAATAAAATAATAAATTAGAATACTCTAATACTAATATCTAAATTAATAAAAATATATATTCTGTATTAATAATTAATAGAATATTTTAATAATTAACAGTTAAATAATTATTAAAAAATTGTTGCCAACAAGCATTTTTATACTTAGTCAATGCTGACCTTTATCTTTTTTTTGTAGCGCTTTTCTTCTTTCATGGCTTTATCTTGTGATGTGTCAAATCACATGTTACTGTGCAAAAAAGTGAAAAAAAGAAAAAAAAAATTGTACCAAAAAACAATGATAAAGCATGGAAGAAGAAAAGTGTTATAGGAAAGAGACGAGGGTTGGCACTCGGCACTGACTAAGTTTAAAAATGTTTATTAGCAACAAATTTTTAATGATTATTAAAATATTTTATTAATTATTAATATAGAATATATATTTCTATTAATTTAGATATTTACATATTAGTATTAGAGTATTCTAATTCATAATTTTATTATAGAATTGAATATATATACTATAGAATTATAAATATATAATTAAAATGTGAATTTTATATTTTAATTCTTTTTTATTTTAATTTAATAAATAATAAATTAAATATATTAATAATTATATTATAATATATATTTTTATTTAATTAATAAATAGAATTTAAGAAAATAAAAAAACGTCACATGGACACCAAGTGGCATCAAGTGGTACAACGCCCTTGTGACGCCAGTAATGGCGTCATACTTTGTGACATAACTAGTGGTGTCACACGTGGCGATGCCACTTACACGATGGCGTCATGTGTGACGTCGTTTGACGTTGCTCTAATTTGACAAATATTTTTTACAATGTCTCGCTTTAACAATTTTTTTTAAAATTATTCTTATTTTAGCAAATTTCCCCGATGTTGGAAATGTGATGGCTAGTTTTGGAGAGTGGATTTTGTTTAGGTTGGAAGGTCGCATCGATGGCTGGGAGAAAAAGCGCCACATAGGTAAGGTAAAAATAGAAAGATTTTAGTAGGTCCCAAGTATCCAATGGCACCTACCGATTGGCACAAAAAGGAGAAAAACAAAAAAACTCCTCCGATTAATTGTTTAATTAATCTATATAAATTATTTACTAGTTCATGAAGAAAATAAGATTTACCACACCTATCTTTCTTTCTCATTTCGAGTGTTTTGATGGTAGAAAAATAAAGAAAAGGCAGATCCACTTCTTGCTAGCTTAGATCAGATAATTTCCACATATTAAATATAGGTTTTTTTTTATTACAAACTTAATTATAAAATATCACCTTTTAATTTAGAGAGAGAGAGAGATTTAGAGATAATTTGGTAGAGAGAGAAGCCAAAAGGCAGTGGGTGATGATAGATACAAGTGATATAGCTGGGATCACCTCAAAGCTCCAAAATGTTGACCCCATAAGGGGAATTAGGTGAATAAGGTGGACACATGTACGACATTGTTCATGATTCATTTCGAATCTTCTTGGACTTCTTGGTGTTGGAGTGTGACACATCATCTAATTCATCTGAATCTTCTTGGACTTGGACTTGATGTTGGAGTGGGGAAATTTACCTAAATAAAAATAATTTTAAGAAAATTTACTAGAATAAAACATTGTACAAACTTTTACCGAACTAAGACAGTTAGTTGCAGTAGCTTTAATTTATTTTTTTAAAAGAATAGGGGCGTGTCAATTTAAATTTTTTTTTAAACACAGTGACACCACAGGGAAGTAGATACTCTCAGCTGCATATGTCTCATCATCCCTCAAAATCCTTATATCTTGACCGTTCATTGCATCCAAACACCCACACGTCAGCTTGCTCTTTCTCCATACCCAGTACTCAGGCTCTCAATTTCAGTTTCTGAGAGATGCTGAGAATAAAGATATTGAGAGGATCCAAACCCGATGCCACAGTAGTGGCATCACTACAATTGACTCCACTAGTGGTGTCATGTCAGACGATGTCACTAACTATTTTAATCCAGTAAATAGTTTGTACAATACCTTATTCTGATAATTTTTTTAAAAATTGTTTTATTTAGGTAAATTTCCCTGTTGGAGTGTGACACATAATCTAATTCCTACTTCTAAACCCTCTAAGGGCCACCTCACACGTGCCCCTTTTCCATTACTTCCGAAAGATTTCTAGTTTCAACACTCATGTCCTTGCATTTATTCGTCTTTGCATCTTCTTCATTCACAAAGATGAATATATATACTCCCTCTAACCTCTTGGGCACTTTTTAGAGGATGTTCCTTGTTCTTTTTGTAAGACATTTATTAGTTCCAATGAGTATGAATTTATTTATTTATTTATTTTTTTTTTGCGTATACTCACATTTACCTAGAGTAGTGATAAAGGGTGTAAATTAATATGACATTGAAATTTAATACAATTAAAAAGGATATTATTAGAATTTTATAACAATTGAAATGATTTTAACTGTTTATATTGACATGTTTGAATTAGTTATAAGTAATTTATAATAAGGATTAAATGGAGTATATCCTCTAAAGTAAAAACGTTTAAAACATCTTTAAGCATCCTCATGGCAAAAACCAAGGTCCTTGTTGGTATGTATTGAAGCGACATTCTTTTCATCTTCTCCACAAACATCTTAGTTGATTTCTTGTGATTCATATTTATGGTTGCTGAGAGGATGTTGTAGAATTAATGTCTTTGATTGATGAAGGAAAATCACGATCCGCATACCTAAATGGGTCCATATTTAGTTTTGGTCCAACCTCCTATGCTCCACAAGTCGAACCAGCTCATGCTAACGCAGGGTTTAGACTATTAGAGTCTAAATTTGAGTGGCACAATAGAGCAACACACAAGAAAAAAGAAAAGAAGAAGAGAGAGCCAAATAACTCAATGGCTAGGATAAATTACTAGTGAGAAGGTGTTAGTGACTAACAAAGGCACCACTAGGCACCATTATTTACAAAGTTAGTGTGACCACTAATTAATTAGGAAGGTGTGTTACCCTCTAAGTAACAATTAGAAAATTGACTGTTGATTAATTTCCTAATACGAGGTTACTTGTTCCTCAATTGTGTTTTAGCAATTAATGCTTATTTATCTCTTATATTTAATTGTAAATCTTTCTTATTTCTCAATCAAATAATATGGTCCATCAAGAGCCAACTTGAATCCAAAGTTTAATAATTATGATTTTCAGTTGAGTTTTTAAATCTCCTAATTAGGGATAAGAATATAGATGGCCTGACAACTGAGAAAAATAAAATTATAAATATGCATTATATAGATGGTTTGACAACTGCTGACTCATTTTATGAATCTTTAAAGTATTATATATATTGTTGTCAAACTCGCGAATTAACTTTCCGAGTTTATCATTTTTACATTCTTTCTAACTAAATCGATTCGAATCACTGGTAAATTCATGTCAACTATAAAATCGATTAAAATCACAAGTTTACATACTGAATTTACCGTTTTTACATTTCTAGTTTATAAAATTGTGTTAACTCACATTTAAACTTGTATTAACTTTTTTGATTTTGTCATCCTCAACGACTTTATTTACGAACTTTATATACATTTCTTTGTTAAATATAATAAATTATGAATATTGATATATTTAATTTCAATTATTTGGATTTAAAATATATTTAAATCAAATTGTTGTCATTTTGTGTATTTTAATTATTTAATTATACATTGTTAATATCTATTTAATGACAAAAATAAATTCTTACGAATCAATTTAAGTTTATGATATGAGTTTACACTATTGTCGTGAGTTTACTTAAACTAAACTCGTGAGTTTGATATATGTATTTGATTTCAATCATTCCTGTACCCATTATGCTACGTATATACAGTTTTTGTGATTATGGCTACCTCATAGTCTAAGTCATGGGTAAAGTTGATGGACTAGGAAGTGAAAAACATAAGTAATTATAAGTTAGGGATAATTAATTCAATGAATTTGTATTTATGACTTTGATTGCAGTCATACAGTATTGGAAAATGCAACATCCTTTGAATTGGTACCGCACTTGGAATGTTGGCCAAACAAAAGAGGTATACACTTGGAATATTCAGAGGATATTATTACTATAATCCTGTTCATTTGTCGGATTAATCGCATGCTATTTGTTCACTTTGTTAATGTTGAGGGTCTGATGAGCCCCATTTATTCTCAGGTTAATGTCTAATTTTGCATGTAGAAGTTTTTTACATAAGAGAGAGCAATGAGTATCCAGAAGTAATTGTTTGATCAATATTACTCCAAGAAATTTTAAAAAAGAGCATCAAGATCAACCTGACCATTAAAAATGTTAATGGTCAGCATTAATTTTGTAATGATGAATATTATTTTCTTAACGATTAAGGAGATTCTGCTTATTTTTTAACATTTCTATATCAATATTAATCCATCAAAATCTTCTAAATACCCTTAGTTCTTACGTAAAAACTTTTGAAGCAAATTTAGATCTTAATCCAACTTTATCCACCACTCATGATCGATAAAGTCAAAGCCTTGCATGCACCACTTCATCACCATATATATATATATATATATATATATATATATATATATAACCTCAATCATATGGATGCATCCTTAGCTTTTAATGGGTGTCCTTTGTACATGATAGCCTTAAATTGTTAAATTATTGACTTCATCATGTTTGGTCTTCCCATGTCTACCTTTCTTTTCATTGCTACAGTGAATCAACTCTCATACCTTCAAGCTGACTGAACCTTTGATGGGGTGAGTGTGACTAATTAATCACTTTATTAATTCATGAGCCTCTTATGTTAATTATAGTTGAATACAAGACATTAGAGTCAATCAATTTATAATCAACAACTTGAACAACTATTTGTGTTGGGTTGATGGTAGGACAAAGTTTGTTGCATTAACAAATGGGTCAAAACGTAGAAAATAGGAACACACTACCTAATTTTACTAAATGACACACATTTCCCTCCTTGTTTTGTACTCCTCATTAAGGAATGGCCGTCACATAATTTCCAAACTGCCTCCAGAAACTTTATCGTTACTTCAAGTCTAGATTTTTCATAACTATTCAATCATGGGATAATATATGAATGGATTGAAGTAACAACAACACTCTAATCTTTTTTATAGGTCCAATTTGGGGGGGGTTGTTCTTTATTATAAGTCCACTTAGAGAGTAATTAATAACGGTATGTATTACAATTTCACTCATATTAAATGTAATAAAAAAAAGAGTTATTTTATGTTGGTAAGAGTTGAAGATGTGTGAGAGAGAGGGTTGGTAATATCATTCATAAATTATGGTAAAATTGAGAAAATGCATCAATTTAGGACATATTTAATTAGTTAACTAAATTTTATTAATATGTAAGAATTAGATAAACTAGATGTATAAAGAGGACCATAGTGCGGTATATATAGTAATTGACCAGCTTGCCACCTTTAGCTATAGATATGTAAAGGTAAGCGACCAACCAACATTTACGTATAGATATTTTTTGGTCATTGATAGTGAATCCCAACTACCTTGTACAATAAAAGCAAACCATAAATCCATAGAAGTTATCATGGTTGATAAAGATTCTTGTTCTAACTATAAGAGCCAAACTATAAAGTGAGACTCTTGTATTTATAACTATAGGAATATAATTTATAAGAGTATAAATTTGAATAACATAACTAAAATATTAAGATCTCATCGATAGATAATTTGTATGTATCCCTATAAATACTCTTTCAATTTTATTGTAAGGTTTGCTTGGATAGTGATGAGTCTCAAAAACCGAAACTCACCTAAAGCTTTTCCGATCAAAGACTAAGGGGGGAAAGCTAACGATAAGTTCAGTGAGATGTCGTTTCTTGGGACAATAATATGAGTTAGAAATTATGAATTATATGTAAAAGAATCACATCAAAAGGATTCAGCAGATGCATGGTTGAGGTTGTTTTGCCTAAAAGTAACTTGTAGCTAGCTTGTTCACTATACATATATTTCTATCATATCACTGAGAGCTTCCATGTACATATATATCTGAAATGAATCAATGAATAAATGGAAACAAATAGATAGAGAGTAAATAACTTTATTGCAGCATGTGATCACCAGAAGATTTGTAGAGGGTGAATCTTCAAAAGTTTGATGTAGTGGATATGACATAATTGTGGTGTGAGTTGTGTGTTATGAAAAGAAGCCAACAAGCAGACCCAGACAGATTCCTGGGCCCTTCACACACACACACACACATCACTGCACTGCATTGTCCCTTATGCACAAGCCGAGTACGGGTTTTTTCCCCCTTTATGTGGTTATATGTCTGAACTAGATTCGAACCTTATCGGGTTTAATTGAGCAGCTCTTTAAAAGATGTTTTTTCCATTTACAAGGACTTAGACTTGGGATCTCATACTTAAATAGTTAAAATCCCTTCCAGTAAGACCGAGGTACAAGTATGTTATACATTGGTATAATGATTGATGCTGATAATATCCTCAAACTATTCATTTTCTTGTTTTATATGGACGGAAACACAGTCAAGGCACAGTTCAGATTAAGCTGGATTAGTTTATGAACAAGTCAGTGTAGTATATAAATTATATGGGCCAAGCGGGATGGGTTTGTTTGTTAAAAATCCTGGCCCATAAATTGTGGATCTCATTAAAAACTAGGGCGTTGCGAAGAGTATTGCGTTCAATCGATAGGAGAAATGATCAACAAGATTGGTCTTATTGATAAAGGGTTTACTGAGTTTGAATTCCATTGATAAGAAAACCTAGTCAGAGGGCGATCTGTAAGGGATTTAACTTTTCTCCTATACTCATTCTCATCCTTTTCCCTCATTTTCTTTTTTGTACCATTGGATTAAGATTTTAACCGTCTAAATTTATCGTAAAATAAAAATATTATTATAAGGGAAAATTATGGTTAAAACATATGATAAATTTAGACCGTTGAGATCTTAAATGAGGGAAAAGGAAGGTAAGGGGTATAAGAAGAAAGCCAAATCCATATGCAAAAGCTCTTTGAATCTGGAGGTATGCCCTGTCATTTGTAAGCTCTCGGGACCCAACTCATTTAATTTTTTTTTAATTAAAAAAAATTGACAAAAGAAATAGGTTCTCTCTTTATGGCCACCATTGTTTGATCCTAAATCAGGAACTATCTCTCTTGTTTCAGTTTTGGCAGCAACAAAGTGATCTAGGTTTCATTTTCAGCTACCCAAGGGAATGGTTCTCGCCAATTAGGTTTGGCCCTAGCGATTAGTACTTTGACCCCTTAAGCAGTTGATATTGAGTTCGATCTCTACGTATGAAGAAAACTCTAGTTGGGAGACAGCCTAATCCCTTAAGTGGACTTTTGACAGGAAGGGCTTGATTAGTTGATTGCTTGAATATCTAGTAATATAATAATAAAAAAAAGGTGTTTTCAAGCAGACTTTTGACAGGAGGGCTAGATTAATTGGTTGCTTGAATATATAATAATATGATTGGGGGTGGGGGGAGGGGGGATAAGTATCATTTCAACTATGGAAGTTTTAGCTAAGGAGCACAGGACACTTGAAAGTTTTTTTGGGAGCAACTTTGCCTTAAAGGTTAACAAAATAGAGCGAATTTGCCCTGAAAGTTGATTTTATACGCAATTTTGCTCCGAAAGTTTTTTTGAGAAGTAATTTTACCTTTGGAAGTTTATAAATTAGATCAACAATTTAACAATCAAGATTAATGGAAGGGCAAGATTGCTACATTTTTAAACTTTTGGGGCAATTTTGATCCAAAAAAACTTTCAGGTACCCAGTGCTTCTCAACGAAAACTTCCTAAACAAAAATGATATTTATCCATAAAAAAAAAAGGTGTTGGCACATTGAATCAATCAGATTATTATAAAGAGTATTTGGTAATTTTCAAAACCGTGGTTTAAAAAGCCATTTTTTATAAATTGAGACAAAACTCCTCTCTCATTCTTACCTTATAAATCGTAAAAGTTATTCTTTAAAAGTTAATTCAAAAACAAATAACAGAAGGAATCATTCCCTCTCCTCTAGCCCTTCCCAATCCATCAGGAAAACCATCAAGGTTGTTTGATGTGGACAGAGCAGCAAATAGGAGGAATCAAAGAAGTTGTTACCAAAAGTCAAGTAGCCTGCCCTTTGACCATCACAGAATATAAAGAAGAAAAGAAAGAATACAGATAATTCCGAGATATTTTAATTTTCTTATAATTGACGCAGATAATTTTGTTTCATTGGGACTATATAAAGTCGTGGAGGTTGAAGTTTCTCTCAGATTGACCCATCCTTCAACGGTGCAAGCTGCGTTATTGCTAAAACTTCATTCACCAGTTATTGACTTGAGAAAAAAGCATTAGGTTTGATGCTTGTGTTGTTGGTTTTTCCCCACTCTCAATTTTGTTGGGCAATTCAACAAATTAAAACAAGTTAAATTGAAAAACCATCACGCTAGTGGTAACTGACTTTCAATAAGAAAAGTTTATGTAATTTTTTTCCTTAAAAAAATAGTAGGTAGGTTAGTTATTGGTAGTAAATATGTATATAATTTGTTGCATTTTTTCAAAAATAATTTTACCATATATTGATTAAAATTTAATTTTATGCCCGGAAGAAAAAATGCTTCAATAAATAGGAATATTACGAGAAAAAAATTAATACAAGAAAAAAAAATCGAACTTTAATTACGTTTAGCTTCAAAACAAAACCATCAAGTGAATCTTATATTAGCTGGGGAGGGAGAAGAATTACAGGGGATATAGCCATTTGTTGTAACTTATTGTAAGCTTTTTCTTTTTTCTTAGAGATTTCTATACAATTTTTTTTAATATTTAAAATCATTTTAAATGTTTGTCTTAGTTACATGCATGCAGGTGTTCATATATGGATGTGGTCTGTGTTGCAAATTTAAATGAATAAAATATCAGGATTATATAATAAAATTTTTAATTCTAGAGAGGTTCCAACTACGAGAAAAGTTATTTAATTTATTAAAAACTCCATCAAAAGATTATTCAAAAGAGTAATTTTTATTTTTGGAAAGATTGAATTAGAAAACATTCCCTTTTTTCAAAACTGAACCAGCACACAAGCAATCGTTTAAAATTTTATGTGAATAAAATAAATTTAGATTAATAGATTATCAAAAGTCAATGGAGGGCCAGATAGGACAAAATAAACAAAAATAATATTAAGGGGAGTGTAAATAACACTTCTTCGTGGGCAGAAAATTGCAAGTTAAGTTGATTGATGTTGAAGCTCTATAGAATTCTATTATATATATATGTGTGCACTTTCTCTTTCATCCCTATGAAAATTATGTTGAAATGTAATAACAAAGGGGGAAAAAATTAAAATATCAGCTTGTCAACTTCAGAGTTGTTTGAAATATAATAATCTATAATCAATCTATCAATGTAAAATATAAAAGTTACCTTATTTATAAATATTATGACTCACAACTAGTGCACGCACGCAATTTATTCTAATTCTGTAAATAAAAATAATACTGCAATTAAATTTATATATTTAATACAATCATATATCTTTGTTTTATGTAATATAATGAAAATTGGATAAATTAATTTAATTTTCATATATCATAAGAATAATAAGTTAAAATATTTCTATGTCGTAAGCCATCTAATTTATTATTTCTCAAACTATTTTGCATATGCTATTAAAAAAAGAATAGTTGTAATAATAATATAGTAGCAGAGTCAAGGAAGCAAAATATGAATTGAATAAGAAAATATGTGGGGGTTGAAGTTTGATTGTAATCAGGAAGGGGCTAGGGTGGCCCCCGCCCTCCTAAAATTACAGAAATATAACTAATATTTTTAGTAAATTATCTTTTAACCTATAAAAAGTTTATAATTTTCACTTTAATCCCTCTATATCAAGTTATGTGGAGGGACTGGGCTAAAATATAATTTAATAAATATACTGGTCCTATTTTATAATTTTCACCCCTTAAAATAAAATTTCATAAACATTTGAACTCTATTTTATAATTTTTATACCCTAACTATAATTCCTAGTTCCGCCCTCATTGTAATGTATAAGAAAAGTACGTATACAGAGATGATGACACAAAATATGATTAAGATATTAATAAAATATATTGTTTGAACCGCCATTAGTCAAATTGTTTAATCAAATCGAACAAAATAAAAGGTTAATTATGGGAGAAAAAGATATAGTCGTATGATGTTGAATACTTTTTTAAAAAATATATTTTTTTTTTGGAGGGCCAGGTTAGCTTCTAGAGTTATGCGCTTGCCCATACACATTCATTCACATTATGGAATCCTAGGCAACTAGAAAACGAACGTCTTTACTCCTTAATTTGTTTCCCTTCTGCCTCGGCCTTTGACTATACTTTTTAGGTTTAAGGTGTAAATTCATTTAAAAAACGATAAAAAATCTCAATATTGTTTAGAAGTTCTTTTTTCCATCTTGATATTATTTCAGAAGTTTACAAATATAACAATGTTGTGCCTAATTGTTAACAAAATTACTGTTAGCTTTTTAGTTTGACTGAAATAATACAAATGACACTGTTATGTATTGCCCTAATTAATCATTACACCACCTAATCATCTTTTGTTCTACGTGTCGTAGTAAGTGTCAAGTAAGAGTGTAATGTATATAAGTCAAATTAAAGAGTTAATAGTCAAAATTAACTATGTTAATAGTCAAAGATAACATTGCTATAGTTTTAAACTTTTGAGCAATGTTGAGATTTTTAAAAAAAAAAAACTTTCAAGACAATATTAAAATTTTTTGAATACTTTTAGAGGATTTGCATCTTAACTTTTTTTATGATTAAAAAAAAAAGTAAAAATTAATGATTCTGCTCCTTTAATCAATATTAATAAATACTAACATAAATACTGTATTTATTAGTCACATTATTTGTAAACCCTTAAAAACATGACACGTTTTTAAATTTTATGCAAGTTTACAAGACTCAAGATGTCTTTTTTGTTTGAATAATAAAAGGGTGTCATAAGTTTTTTTCAAATGAATTAATTGTTGTGAGAGTTGCAGGTAATTTCAAACATTTTTTTTTAAAAAAAAATATTGGATGGTGATAGGTAGATAATTTTTCAGGAGAATTACATTGTGGCCCCAAGAAACAAAAAAAATATCAAAAAAAGTCCCTAAGGATTTTTTTATAGTAATTACAGAAATTTTAACAACATGAAATGTTATATTTACAACTGGAAATGTCATTTTAACAATGAGACCTTTTTTATATTAGAATTCCGGGACTTTTTTTATAATTTTTTCTATTCTTTGAAACCAAAATGTAATTCTACCTAATTTTTCCCAGTTTCATAAAGGGATTCTTTTATTTTATTTTTTCCAGCATTTTATAAGAGGTTGTTATGCAAACAAAAATATGGCTGAATAAAAGAACTTTAAGCTTGTTCTACATATCAAATCACAAACCACCAATGGTTCTTATATTCTTATGAGAATACGTTATTGGAGTTCTACATTATTATTAATTATTAATATTAATATAACATATGAATATTATTAATTATTAATATTAACATTTGAAAAGCTTTTCACTTACACTAAGATAGCTTACACTATTATAGATGGAGTACTCCCCACTCACTTATATAAATATGATTAATTTCCTAATCACATGATGTGGGACTTCATCATACATCTAATTATTGAATCTAATCATTTTAAAGTAAATAACTCAATATCATCTTGTACACGTGATGAGCTAATCCATCAGCATAGAAATTAACTTTCTTAAGTAAGTATGTCAATAATGAGTTAAAATCTAATTTTGTATCAATATCTCTCTTATCTGGTTTTTCATGTTAAACAAATGGTTGGTCATTGAATATACTACCTTTATTTTCGATCATAAATATAAAATATAGTTGATATTTTTTAAAGAGATTAAAAAAGTTAAATAAATGATTTAATGTTGTATATCATTAGATTATACATTAATTTATAAGTCAACTAAATTAATTTAAAGAAAAAATAATAAATATAAATACTTTAAAGTAATTTATTTAGCTTTTTGAATCTTTTTAGCAAAACTATGTCAGTAATCCAACAATGCAATGCTAACATAAATGCGAATATCCCATCATGGTTTAATTAAGAACCCACAATAATATTCCCCCTCATATCCTCATCTAACCCTTTTATTGAATCATTATTACAATATACTCCCCGATTCTTATTTCAGGGTTGTTTGAATATGAAATACATTTTTATCTATTTTATTTTTTATTAATTCAATTCTCTCTCATTATTTTCCCCCCACACAATCTCTTTTATCTTTTCTTAATATTTCCCTTTCTCTCTTACCCTCTTAAAGGTACCATATATATATAAATTTTTTTTATTACATATTTATTACTTTTAAATAGTTTTATTAACAGATTTTTAGACCATATAATTCGATTACTATGATATTGTGAAAAGCACACGAGGGAGTGTACCTACATCTGCTCTTAACTATACATGTTGGCTTTAATTTATAAAGACAAAAAGGCAACCCCAAACAACTAAAGTGTTCTACCTTTTTTTTTTTTTTTTTTTACATTGTATTATGTTCTTTGGCTTTAGTTTAGTAATTTCCCACAACCTTCACCACAAAAATAAAAAGAAGAAAAATTATAATAGTGAACATTCCCATCCTATAATAGGCTTCTAGAGTCTCATAATCTTAATTCTAAAATTGACACCATGTATTTAAAAATAGACCCAAAAATAGAAGAATCGGAATATATAGACACCATGCAAAATCATTTTCTCTTAATTATGTCACTCTTTGTTTAGCTACCCGTTCTTGTCCATTTTATAAGAAATTTTTTGGAGTTATTTTTATTATCCTACATGCATGTAAGAAACAATGACCTCTTGTCTGATTATTTATTGAGTTATTCCTTTTATACCCTCATTTATGGAATATAATTAGATTAGTATTACTATCTACTAGATTACCTAATTCTAAGCTATCATGTCAAATCAAACATTTAAATGGGATTTTTTTTATAACAAAATTAAATCTATAACATATTTATGAGTTTTAACTAATTATAACTGTAATTGTTTTTCTAACAAATTTGTTGGTTGCTTATCATAAAAAGGATAATATAAGTAGTATTGCGTTGTATGTTATAGATGGTTGGCCAAAAAAAAAGCTTTATGTTATAGATTACTTTTCCTCACGCTTTTCGGAATAATCTATTTGATTCTAAATATAACTCGCTTTTAATTACTTCACATATATAAACCAAAATAATTAACAATGGTAAACTATGTTGCATCGACACCGACACGAGACACGAGATACGACACGACATGACATTTCGACACGTTAATTCTAAAAAAATCTAAATTTCGACACGTTAGGACACGTTTTAATATTAAATATATATATTATAATTTACATTCAAGTTTAATATTTCGTAAAATTCTGGCCTCCAGCTTTGGTTCATCGTAGATTCGGCCTCATTATAAAAGTCGTGCCTCCTTTTTTAAAAAAAACACAAAAGGAAAATTCATCATCAATTCAGTAATATTCAAAGCCACACATATTTTTTAAAAAATAGGAGTGTCGGATAGTGTTGGAGTGTCGAACGGTGTCGGAATGTCCGACACGCATATTTTTAAAAAATAGGAGTGTCCGTGCTTCATAGATGGTAAACATCATATTTATTTTTTCACTATCCTACCACCTTAATTAGGGACGTATATAAAAGAAACATAATTCAAAATATATCTAAGAACTTATAATGAGGATCAAAATACCTTATGAAATAACTTAGGTTTAGGATTTGTTAGAGAAAAGGTACCAATTCTCTATCCCTAAAAAAAATATGTGTGCGTGGGTTTCTTTTTATTTTCGTTTTCTTTTGTATTTTTTTATGGAAAAGGAGGGACCCTAGCTAAGACTTTTAAAATGAAAAGGTTTAAATATTGTTACCGTTAGCAGTGAACGATTCACCAACACCGCCTAACCTCTTAAATGTGGGTGTCCTAACTTGAGGACTACATATAGTTAAATTGGTTATATACTTCACAGAAATGCATCTTCTTCAATAAATGCACATAATGCCAAAGAAAAGGACCCGATAATAATGTTTTCCTAACAGTTCTCTATTGGAGGATATATAATTGAATTACATGAAGTCCAAGTCGCTGTGGCCCTACAATAATGAATCATAAATTTAGCCTTCCAAGTAGCATGTAGTTGCTCTTAATTATTACTCTTACCATCTTTGTTTAAATTCCTTTATGTTCTTAGTTACCGTCTAATTATAAATCTCTTGCTTAAACACATACATACTCATCGATAATGACACTGGCTCTACATTAAATTGATGAAAAAAGTTTGGTAATTGTACATTTTGAATTGAATGGAGCAAGCAAATTCCCTTTGTACGTGGGTATGCTTGAGTTGTAGTGAGGTTTAACGGCACTAAACACCTTTTTAAGTTTTGGTTTAAGTATGAGGTTGCGAGTTCAACTTTTAACAAGATATGATAAGAGTGTAAGTGTGTAAATTCCTTCCGTTGAGTGAAGGATAACAAAATAAAGTGGTGTTTTAACAAGGAAGACGAAGCAACCACTTGATCCATTGAATGAGTTTGTAATCGAGCTTATAAACTTAAGTTGGATTTCAAAATGGCTGACATTTATATACTCATCAAGTTGATATATTTCCTCGGTTCTTAATATAAAAACTATTTAACTATTTTGGGTAAGTTAAGAAATTGAGATAAACTACTTAATAATAATAATGACATGATATTCTTAAAATACCCCTTATATAACATTATATAATATATTAGTTTATCAGTTAGATAAATTAATTAATTTTGAAGAAAATAATAAATATTAGAAATAAAATAGATTAAGATCTTATATGTAGTATCAAATCAAGACAGATATTTTATTTTATTCACGATTTACCCAACTAATTCTCATTAATAATATTATAAATTTTAAGAACTTTTAAAAATCCACTTATCATAACTTGATTTGAAATAAGTATATAAGATTACATACATAAATTTTCTCCTTTCAATAGTCATTTGTATAAAGCCCAAATATTAGGGAGAATTGGTGTCAAGTCACACAAGAGAGTGATTTAATTACAAGGTCTCAAGAAAATTTTAAAATGCTAGTATTTAAAGTCTTATGTGTGTTTACTAATCAGTGGTTGATTGAGGTAAGCAAACAACCTCACCCCTATAAGAAGAAAAATACAAATTCAAATTCTAAAAAGCATACTTATCATAAAAGGCAAAAACCCTTTACATTATAAGCTTTAATTACGAGGGATTGTCCTCATAATAACTTTAAAAAAATCCCACATGTCCTTAAGTAATTTGATATAAAAGAAATTTTTTTAATAGGGTTAAATGATAACTTTGCATTGAAAATTTTTCGATGAGGGAAATTGATATCTTTAATTTTCAATTGGCACAATGTTTTCTTAGAAATTTAATTTGAAAATGGTACAACATCCTTTTATAGTAGCATTTGACTAATGTTGACCCTTAGCTTGGTCGAACAATTCTATAATAATAGGTTAAAGGAGTAATTGGTAACCTAAATTTTTGATTGACACAATGATTTTTGAGTTATTAATGTTGAAATTACAAGAAACATCCAACAACCCATTATAATCCAAAATCAAAAGATTTACGGTTAGATTATGTCTGAATGCCTTGGCCCTAAAAGGCATGAGTTCATTGACTTGTTGGCGATACTCTTATTGTGAATGAGTCGCTAGACATGTCTTACCAAAATACTACCCGATCCATAGCAAGCACTTCCTAGAAGAATTTAATGGCTCCTATTCTACGTCAGGAGTAGGCTATTAATTATATTTTTTTAAAAGACTTCTCCTATTTAACATTTTATGTAATTTTCTTGTTGAATTTGGATTTTTTTTTAAAAAAAAAACTTAGACAAATTAAAGTTAATGACTTAACCTTCTCTTTTTAGTTTTGTTGAGGTGGTTTAATATGCCTTATAAAGATGGAATCAAGGGATAAGGGGTATACATGTAAATTCTCAACAATGATTTATTTTAAATATTTTTTTAATTATTTAAATTTTTAATACTAATTTTATCAGCTCAAACTAGCTAAATGATAGAGGAATGAAAGCAATCAAAACATATGAGGTTGTACCAACAGACGTTAGTCCCAGTGAAAGAAATTTTTTCGTTTAAAAACAATTCTTGACTTAAGATATATGTAACTACAGAAAATGCATTTAAGAGAGTTACTTCAAATCTAAACCAATAATAGTTATATAATAAAACATGTGAGTGTGCAAGAATCATGTCACCCCTTCAATTAGATTGAGTGTTTCAATATCATGGATATATACTAATTTTGAAGAAAAATACTCCCTCAGGTCCTTAAGACAGAGTATAAGATATATTTATTCAATTTGGTTAGATTAAAGAAGTTGATTATATAACATGTATTTTTGAAGATACCATAATTATTTTCCTTAATTCCCTCACTTCCTTCTCTTCTTTGATTATGGTTGAAGGGGTATCAATATAATATGGGTAAATTATGAAAAAATTGATAAATATAAAAATTATATTTTAAATTTAGGACTAAGATTAACTCCCTAAATATGTTTTAATATTAAGGACTAGGGGAGTATATCTTTAATTAGATACTACCTCTGGTCATAAATATAAAACACATTTGACTTTTTTGAGTAGATTAAAGAAACTAACTAAATTATTTTGAAGTATCTATATTTATTATTATTTGTAAACAAATTTATTTAATTTATAAATTAATATATAATTTAATCATATATAACATATATGTTATAATTAAGTAACTTATTTAACTGTTTTAGTATCTTAAAAAAATTAACTAAATTTTATATTTAAGATCAAATAGATAGATATAGTATGATAGTGCTTATGGGAAATTACTACGATACTACTAATAAGTAATGGTATTTAAAAATAAAAAAATAAAAACGTGGAATCTTAAATGTGAGCTCAAAGGATAAATATGGGGTTAACATCTCGGAAACGCCAACACAAAACCCACATCATGATCCCACTGATTGAAAATTAAAAACTGTAATGAGTGGTCTTTGATGAAACCCTCTTGCAAGGGTTGACTAATTGTTAGTTCTAGAAGCAATATACTCTGGATTTTTTTTTAAATTGTAAAAAAAAAAAAAGAGTATATTACAGCAACTATATAAGTCCATCTTATCTTGACGTGGCCACCAAGAGAATTAAAAATAAATAATTCCAATTAAGCTGGCACTAGAAAAGGGAAAAAAAAAAAAAGCCATTGAACGTAAGACACAACATCAGCAATTAATGACCAACTTTATACAGAAATATAGTAAGATTAAAGCAAAGATTCGCTTCCCCATTATTATACTTTTTAATTGTTGTCTCTAGGAGCATATGCTTTCTTTTTTTTAATTATGGTATATTAATGTTAAAAAGGGGGATAAAAACATAGCGTGACCTGTATTTTGATTGGATTCAAGTTGAAGATTTGAAATTAAAGTAACCACCTTTGGAGGCAAAAAGAGATTAAAAACACATAAACACAACAAATCGCGCTTTGTAAAGAACTATGAAATTTAATAAAGCCAATGATCTCAAAGACGTCCAAAAACAAAAGTCGGCTGAGCAATTTGTAATTAGTAATAATGGAAATATAATTAAAGCAAACTCTACCGAACCGGGATTTTTAATTAGTCTGATTATTTGAGATTTACTGTGAAATCCAAATCTCATGTTGAGACTAGGGGTATGTTAAATAAACTCGTGACATGAATGTAATTTCAGAGTTTGAATTTGAATTGTAAAATTTAAGAATTTACTTTTTGTTCTGTTCTAAGAACTCAGATGTCTAATCGAGTGGGTTAGTGGATGTTTCTATGGGATCTTTGTAATCTTATCCACTGCCTTGCTCAGATAATCAACAGTGAATATAGTCACGACAATACCTATAGATTCAAATATCACCGGACAGTAGATTACCGTGCATACATAGAGTGGCTGGAGCCATAGAAGGGGTGGGGTGTGTGCACAGTGTGACTGAAATAAAATAGAGAGTGAGAGCCTGTGTACCTAGAGAGCAACCTCTGTATTTATATGGGTTACCTTTAAGGTTTATCCATTGCCTTGGCGCTGCCTCCCTGCTCCACGTACGGATCTGTGCTTTGTCTCTGGTCCCCCACAAACAGTTATTGCTGCTCCACTACCTGTACGAACCAAGATTAGTGGAGGGATATGAGGTAGTTAACACTTTACCCGTGTACGCTAGTTTGCCTCAGGCCGGACTTTGGTATTGGGTCATTTATCCCCTTTAGCCCGGAACTAGCTTGCGTCCAGTACCTCATTCCGTCCGCTGCCTCCTTTTCTTTCAAACGACAGAGTTTTGTGTTAAAAACAGTCCACTTTTGCCTTTTTTAAAAAAAGAAAATAACAATTTTTTAGGGTATTGACGGGTGCTAAAAAGATATTTTAGAATACTAAGTCGTATTCAAAAAATACTTCATGATCTTAAAAATTATTTTATAATCTTAAAAAATATTTCAAATTCTGTTGTTAAAAAGATACCTTAAGATACTGCTTGATACTGAAAAATACTATCTTAAAAAATTATTTTGAGATCTTGAAAAAATATTTCAAGTACTGAATGGTACTAAAAGGATACTTCAGGATACTGATTGCACTTGAAAAAAATTATCTTAGAATTATGAAAACATATTTCAAGGTACTGACTTGTACTAAAAATATATTTCAGTATATTTTTTTAAGATCCTAAAATAATTTTTCAAAATAATGAAATATTTTTTCATTACCAGCTAGTACCTAAAATATTTTTAAATACCGATTAGTATCTTAAAATATCTTTTTAACACCCGTTAGAACCCTAAAAAATTATTTTTTTTAAAAAAAAGGCAAAATTAGACTGTTTTTAATGCAAAACTGTGTCATTTGAAAGAAAAGGAGGCAGCGGACGGAGTAGGGTACCGGACGCAAGCCAATTCCCTTTAGCCCAATATACAAGTCCAGAACAATTTTATTAGTAAGCTGGGATTAATGTAAATATTTAAATAAGAAAATATAAAAATGATAATAACTTGATTTAAACATATTTTTAATATGAATAATTAAAATTTATTGAAGGAATCTACCGAATTTCTATTGGATGTAGTCGGAATCACCTAATTTCTTTTTATTTTATTTGTTTCATTTAGTCTTTACTCATACTTTTTAATGCTTTACATTCTATTAAAAAAATTAATTTTATCAACATTAATAATTTACCATGCTTAATAGAGGAATTTATTTAAAATTTATTTATATAATTATTGTACATAATCAAATTAAAAAAAGTTAGCATGAGTTTAATAATAAGTTGACACGATTTTGAATATAAATGTAAAAACAATAAACTTGTATGTGAGCTTGTAAATTGAACTAAGTTTGTACTCCTTATGATATTTATTATAAGACACCAACTAACAATTTACACAAACTAATAAAAATAGTTGTAGTCAATAAAGTTGTAATAAAATTTAAGTTATTTCTAATATTATCTCTACTAGTTACATTAAACTCTAATATTTTATTATTACTACTCTCATCCATTACCCCTATTAATTATAGGCATACATGAAAACAATAATTAATGCTCATTGAAAACAAGTAAGTGTCTTATAAAAAGAACCAAATATACTTATTAATTGGCATTTTATGATAACGACCAGAGGAAATAGCTTATTTAACATGATTATGTAAGCTACAAACGTATATAGTAAACTTGGAGAATGAACTCAAGAGTTTTATAAGTATGCTCATGATTTTGTCCCAATGGACAGAAAGCAACTTTTGCAAGCCCCTCGATGAATGCAAACATATTTTTCTAATGCCAAATCAAACATACATACTTTTTTTAGTTCTTATTATAATGCATCAACTGCAATTTCTCTTAGATGAAGGAATGACAATCATGTCATTAAATTAGTGTTCAGTTAATAAATATTTTCACATTTTCCCCCATTTTATTGGAGGGAGAGAGGGAGAAATATCCTAAATTGATCAGAAATACAAACTTAGTTGGGAAAGAGAGAGAAACATGTTGAATGAATTAGAAATATACAAATTTAATAGATGGAGAGAGAGAGAAAAAAAAAAACATGCTGAACATATTGAAAATGCAATAATCAATGAAAAATATTAGTCTAATAAATGAGGGCATAACAGGAAAAAAAACCTAATAAATCAGTTAGTTAAAAACAATTAGTACCTTTTAATAACGATAAAAAAATTATTAACAGTTAATACCTTATACTTTCTTTGGTCTTTATTATAAGACATCAATTAACAAGTATTTTTGATCCTTTTTATAAGGGAATTTCAAATTTTCAAGGTGTAATTAATTTATTTTTTTATGTTTGCTCATATTTAATAAAAGTAGTGTGAGAAAGTACTATATTTAAGTTTATGGTAGTTAATAGAGGTAATATTAAAAATCACTTAAATTTTATGACAACTTTAATGATTTTAACTAATTTTATTAGTTTGTGAAAATTGATAGTTAGTGTCTTATAATAAAAATAAAAAAGAAGGGAGGCAGTAATAAGAATCGGAGGAAGCAAACATATTTTTTTAATATAATTTCAAACAACAACTTTTGACATTAGCTATGACAGCAAGGAGAGGGCTCCCGTGGGTCCCACTCAACACAGACAAGGAAACATGAATTTTAATTTAATGTGTGGGTAAACATGAAGATTGAATTTAAATAATATTAAATGTCATCGCAATTTTTAGTTTTTTGTCAAGAGTCAAAGTGTCCTTTCCTCCTTGTTTGTTAAAGGCTGGTTTTTGAGAGCGTAAGAAGATTGTGGAGGCAACCATTTCGTGTGGCCTTCGGAGTCAAACAAACAGAGGAAGCTGGGATTATTCTCCTCGCATCCTTTTCTTTTTCCCTTTTCCTTTTCTCACTATTTTTTTTCCCTCCTCTCAAGCTTATTATAAGAAGAAATCGTACAGTGAAGAAATCAAAAACCGGTATGTTTTGGATTTACTACTCTCGCAGTGAAAAAAAGCATTTCATGTGAAGTTCTTTGCTTTTAATTATGCTGCGGTGAAGAGAGAAACCATAAAGACAAAGAGAGAAGGAAGATGATGGATCTCTGCGTTTTTTCAGGTGTTTAGTTGAGTTCGTCCTTGTCTCACTCCAGGATTGAAGTTAATTGGGTTGTCATCAGTGTCGTTTAATTCTAAGCGAAGTTCATTTCTTCTTAAATCACATGGAGCTGTGAGCTGTTTTGCAAATTTTCGGGATCTGGTTTTTGGGTTCTAGGGTTTGAGCCTTTGACTTTTCTCTTTCTCTCTTTCTTGGTTTTCCTCCCATATCTGTGTCTTTTCCTGGGTATTGAAATCTTTTCTGGGTTCCGTATTATAATTTTCTCGTCAAACGTTGAGTCAAGTTCGTTTCTCGTGAGAAATTGTCCGATTTGTGAATTGGATTCCTGGTGAGTGACCCACTTCGGTTTTCACGATCGGGTTACATATTTCTCTCCTATTTCGGAGCTGTAAGGCGTGAAGTTGAATTTTGTTACAAATGGGCTAAAACCTTCCCGCTCGTCGTCTTGTTTCAACTGTCTAGTCCACGTTCCAGATTGTGAAATCTCAGTGTTGCTTGTTGAAGAAGGAGACCACCATGCATTTTTCACTATGGAAGCCAATTTCTCATTGCGCTGCTCTGATCATGGACAAGAAGAACAGACGGAAGGATGATTCAAGTAGCGTTGATATGAGGAGAAGCCCGTCGATTCTCCGGAAATTGCAGGAAAGCAAGCTCAGGGAAGCACTTGAAGAAGCTTCTGAAGATGGAAAACTCGTCATATCTCAAGACATGGAAGCTCTTTCACCGGAAAACAATGACGAAAGCCTCGGGAGATCTCGGTCACTTGCCAGGCTTAACGCTCAGCGTGAATTTCTTCGAGCCACCGCACTCGCCGCCGAGCGCATATTTGAGTCTGAGGAAGAAATTCCTACTCTTCAAGAAGCCTTCAACAAATTCCTCACAATGTACCCTAAATACCAGTCGTCGGAGAAGATCGATCAGCTGAGGTCGGATGAATATTCGCACTTGTCCCCAAAGGTATGCCTTGATTATTGTGGATTTGGACTGTTCTCTTTCGTTCAGACCATTCATTACTGGGAATCCTCTACGTTTAGTTTGTCTGAGATAACTGCGAATTTATGTAATCATGCACTTTATGGTGGTGCTGAAAAGGGAACCGTGGAACATGATATTAAGACTAGGATCATGGATTATTTGAACATACCCGAGAATGAGTATGGCCTTGTGTTTACTGTTAGTAGAGGATCGGCTTTTAAATTGCTTGCTGAATCATACCCTTTCCAAACAAACAAAAAACTGCTGACCATGTTCGACCACGAGAGCCAATCTGTGGCTTGGATGTCTCAGTGTGCCAGGGAGAAGGGTGCTAAGGTGTACAGTGCGTGGTTTAGATGGCCAACCCTCAAACCATGTTCCACTGATTTGAGAAAACAGATTATGAGCAAGAAGAGGAGGAAGAAGGATTCAGCAACTGGTCTTTTTGTGTTCCCTGTTCAGTCTAGAGTAACTGGGGCTAAGTATTCTTACCAGTGGATGGCTCTAGCACAGCAGAACAACTGGCATGTCTTGCTTGATGCAGGATCATTGGGTCCCAAGGACATGGATTCTCTTGGCCTGTCTCTATTCCGGCCTGATTTTATAATCACATCGTTTTACAGGGTGTTTGGATATGATCCCACGGGATTTGGATGTCTTCTGATCAAGAAATCAGTCATGGCAAGCCTTCAAAATCAGTCAGGGAGTACTGGGTCTGGAATGGTGAAAATCACTCCTGAATTTCCTATGTATTTGAGTGACTCTGTTGATGGTTTGGAAAAATTGACTGGGATTGAAGATGATGAAGTCGTCACTGTGACCGGTGATAAAACCACTGAAACTCGTCAGGGATCACAGTTGCCTGCTTTTTCTGGAGCGTATACATCTGCTCAGGTCCGGGAAGTATTTGACACTGAAATGGATCAGGATAGTTCTGAAAGGGATGGAGCTAGCACCATATTTGAAGAAACTGAGAGTGTTTCTGTTGGGGAGTTGATGAAGAGCCCTGTATTCAGTGAAGATGAGTCTTCGGACAACTCCTTTTGGATTGATTTAGGACACAGTCCATTGGGATCTGACTACACAGGTCAATTGAATAAACAGAAGATAGCTTCTCCTCTTCCACCCTTTTGGTTCAATGGAAAGAGGAATCAAAAGCATCATTCTCCCAAGCCAACTTCTAAGATATATGGCAGTCCCATGTATGAAGACAAAGTGGTAAATCATGATACTCATGATGATCGCCATGTGCTTTCATTTGATGCAGCTGTACGGTCAGTGTCACAAGAACTAGACCAGGTAAAAGAGGTCCCTGAAGAGGAACATGTTGCTGAAGTGAGTGACTTTTCAAGAAATGGTAATGGGTCTGGTCATTTATATGTCAATGAGATTGAGGAAGAACCTGAAAGTAGTGAAGCTGGTCACCCTGGATCCGTACAAGAGGTTCCTTCAAAAGGATCAGGGCTTAATAATTCATCTTCTGTTGCTCAGCATCTCCAGTTTGAAAATGGCTGTACCTCTGAAACATCCTGTGATCTCAAAGAGAGTGCGATAAGAAGGGAAACTGAAGGTGAATTTAGATTACTTGATAGAAGGGAAGGGAATCGATATGGTGGTGGTAGATTTCTTGGTTTGGATGAGAATGAATCTTGTAACAAAGGTAGAAGAGTGTCATTTAGCATGGAAGATAACCATAAAGAGTATATTAGCCAATCATTGGAACCGGGGGACATATGTGCAACTAGCTTAGAGGATGATGAAGAGTACACAAGTGATGGAGAAGATGGTGATGAACAGGATTGGGGCAGGAGGGAACCAAATATAATATGCCAGCATTTGGATCATGTTAACATGCTTGGCCTCAATAAAACCACACTTAGACTTCGAGTTTTGATAAATTGGCTTGTCACCTCTTTGTTGCAACTGAAGTTGCTAGGTGTTGATAGGGAAGATAAAGCAAATCTTGTTCACATCTATGGACCGAAAATAAAATATGAAAGAGGTGCAGCTGTGGCTTTTAACATCAGGGACAGAAACAGGGGACTAATTGATCCTGAGGTTGTTCAAAAGCTGGCTGAAAAAGAAGGAATCTCACTTGGTATCGGTTTCCTCAGTCACATACGAATTCTTGATAACTCAAGAAATCATCATGGGCCTTTGCATCTTGAAGAGGCATCTCTTTGCAAGCCAATGGAGAACGGTCGTCAGGATGGAAAAGGTGGAAAAAGTGGCTTTGTACGGGTTGAAGTTGTTACAGCATCACTTAGTTTTCTGACTAATTTTGAGGACGTGTATAAATTGTGGGCTTTTGTTGCCAAGTTTCTTAACCCATCATTTATTCAAGAAGGTGGCCTTCCCACCGTTGAAGAAGGTTCTGAGACATAAGATCATTGACAAAGTAGCTGCTGGAATTTTATTCAATATTGGAATCTGAACATGAAAGACATTATCTGTGAAAAGTTATCCAACAAGGTGGCTGGTGGAATCTGCTTGAAGAATTGGCTTGGCGATCATTTGCTGCCAGAAAGAAGAATTCCGATCTCCACTTCTAAGCTGAACAAGGCCAGCGGGTGAATTTGTTAATTCATGTTTCTTGTTGCATACATTTTTTTTTTCTTTATTTTCCTCTTCGAACTTGTTGTAGAGTTTTCTTTTCTTTTCTTTTTTCCTGGCCAACCACTTGTAGAGTTGGCTTTATAGATTTTTTACAGTATTGGAAAGTCAGGGAGGGAGTACATGAAATGAAGCAAAATATATGGGTAGAAGCTCTATCAGTATTCATTTTACTTATGTTGTATACGAAAGGATTTGCAACTTCTGTACAAAGTTGGTGTTCATCTTATGATGTTTTGTATGAGACAATCCAAATCCAATAGCTTTGATTTGGCTTCTGCTAATAGTGAGAAAACCAGGTTTTTTGTGCGTTAAAGGTGTAAATTTGTCTCGGAAGTTTTCATTTAGGAGTAATGTTGCTCTTAAAGTTTTTTAAGTTTAATATTACATTGGAAGTTTTACTACGTAGTATGTTGTCTAACGCTGACTATTAAAAAATTGACATTAACTGTTAATTTTTTTAATCGAAAAAAAGTAATATTGTTCTATTTTAATACTTATGGGGTAATGTTGAATTTGAAAAAAACCTTCCAGTGTAATATTACTCCTCAACGAATACTTATCTGGCAAATCTGCACCTTGATCTTTTTGTTTTTCAGATTCAATGTTGGAGCTTTGTTGGTAAACAATTCTCTTCTGTTCCATACAAATAGGATTTGTAGCTTTTGTATAAAGTTAGAGCTCATCTTATGCTATCGTGTAAACTTAGAGCTAATATGTACAAAAAGTCTCCGAGACCATTCAGATCCTATAAACTTTGTTGATCTTTTTGTCCTTGCATGTTATAGTTGAAACTTAAATTTAACTGAAGTGAGAATTGAACACAAAAATGTGCTTCTCTTGCCTCCTTTGAAATGTATCAGCTCCAGAAAAGCTTGATGTATTATATAAATTAAGGGTAATTGTGCAAATATACTCATTAACTTTTACTTGATATGAGCCAAATACTTTGTAAACATTGGTTGATTTGAGGGCCGTGACATTTTTGCACCATTTTGAAAACTTTATGTATTTTTGTACCATCTTCTTGACTGACATGTCTTATAAACAATCAATGTTACTTGACTCATGTCGTGATATTTTTGTACAATTTTGAAATGTTCATAAATAGTTTTGCAATTTATGGTGTTTAGCGCACATTCCTGTTGCAGTTAATCAAACCATGCTTATTGTTCCAGAGTGCAAAGAATTTGAGAATACCGTGAGGGAATGTAGAAACAGAGCAATTATAATCTGTCCTTCATGCTTATTCTTTTCGACACTTGCGTTACTTTTGAAGCTGCTTCTGATTTCTTGTAATGACATCAAAATTCATTTTTTTCTGCTCAACTGGTTTTATCCAATGGATGTTAGTATGTCGCTAAAAGGTTCACCTTGCTTTCTTGATGTTACCTTTGTATAATTTTTTATTTCTTCATCTTTTTTCGGCAACTAGACAGTGAGCAATAAATCTTCATTTCTGCAAGTTTGTCCTGATACAGTATGTGTGTATGCTCTGTGTGTGTGTGTATCCTTGAAATCTGAGAAGCAATTTATTTTATTTAGTAATATTCAATTTTATTATCTGTTCCTTACGTATCATCATCTTTTGCTTTCTGCTTCTCTCTGGTTTTGGGTGCTTCCAGATTGCAGAATGTGACATTAGTTTGTTACTTGCTGTGAACAATGAAGTACACTCTAAAGAAACACGAAACCTCTGGAAAATGAAAAGCTTGTGAGCGAAGGAGGTTCTAGGACAGAGACTACACTGAAGGACGAAGGCCTTTGTTTTTCCAAGTTTGAATTACTTAATACTAATTCTTAATACTCCCTCATATTCAAAATATAAATGCCAAATGCCTACTATACATTTAATGTTAAAAGTAGTTAAAAATAATAAATATATAAGATATTTACTTCTTCTTCTTTTCTCAATATACGCTTATTTATTAAAGGAATAAGTAAGAGAAATATCAAATAGGAAAAACGAAGAAAGAGAATGTAGGGGAAAGAATGATGAGAGAGTATGTGACAAATTTGACCCAAAAAGAAAACATTAAATGTATGGACAAAAGTAGAGTGAGTCTTTAAAAAAAAAAAAAAAAAACCACCCACTAACAAGTTTGGCTCTTATATTTTGAACTATAAGGAGTATAAGATTTATTTAACTAATTTAAGTATATTAAGGAAATTAGTTTTATTTTTTTAAGAAAATGTATGTTGGTTTTTTAAAATACCCTCTTAAATCTAGAGCTGGGATTTAGGGCTAGAGCCTAAAAGGGTTAACCATTTTATGCCTAAGATAAGAAAAATATATATTTTTCAAGGCCTGATCAAAGAGCATACGAGCCAAGGCCGGAAGCTATTTTTCTATTTTAACTATTTTTCCTATGTTTTTTCAAAGAAATTTAATTATTAAATTATAACAATTAAAATTCTAATGTATTAAATAAATGTTGTTAACATTAAGGTATAAATAACATGCATCATGCAACAAATAAACAAGTAACTAATTCATAATCAAAAGTAAACTATTGTCTACTAATAACTCATACAAAATATAAGAAACTTACCACTAAACAATATGAGTATGTTGACTATCATTTTTATCTCCTTCTCTACTATCATTGATTTCATAGACATTTAATTGTGTTTCACTTTGAGTAATAGGCTCTGCTTCATGGATAAAAATATTAATAATTTCTTTTCTTGCATCATGAATACATCTATAATCTTTATATGCAACAAATAATAAACCAAATCATAAAATTTATCTTCGAGTAGGGGTGTGAAGTGAATGAAAAAAAATGAGTGAGACTTTGAGAGTGATTGAGTGAGTGAGTGAGTATTGGACAACACGATAGGTAAGTAGCTTCCTTCATAGCCAAACTTAATTAGCAGGGCAAGTGAGGCAAATAAAGAAAAAATTAACGGGCTAACAGAGCCAACTCCTTTAGGCCCTCGGCCCTATAAGGCTGGTCTCCGACTTCATTTGAAAACTCTATTTTATAAGCCTAACCCTTGAAGGGCTGGTGCTTAAAATGGCAGGCTTGACAAACTCGGCCGGATTTCCCGGTTCTACTTAAATTATTTGTATTGAAACTACCCCTTGATATAAACTTTTTTAACATGTGAAATTAATAAATATAGTTTAAAAAAAATGATAAATATAAGAGACAAAGTGAATCGATATCTTATACTCCTTTCAATCCACAATATAGGATACTTATAGAAGAAATGTATGGTCTAGAATATAAGTCACATTTAGTTTAATAAATGCTCTTTTCCTATTTTGTCCTTATGATTAATACTAACTTTACTTACTCATTGTATTCCCTCTATCTCTCAAATAATATTCCAAATGCGATTAAATATATTTTCCTAATGGAAAAAATTTACATTTTAAAACATATTAAATGACTTAATTATCATTTCTTATTTTCTGTGATATGATTAAAATACCCTATACGGTGGATTAGAAAGAGTATTTAAAATCAAATCCCAGCTAGGCCAAGCTAACTGAGTATAGGCTTGATTCTAAAATAATATACAAATACATGGTTTACCTTCGGTACAACAAAAATCCACATTCAACCGTGCTTATTTGATATCAAAGTTTATGGACTATATATATATATATATATATATATATATATATATATATATAAATAAATAAGAACTTATATTTGAATTCACATATGAAACTAAAATATTATTTCTTCTTTTTTCAGCTAAGGGTCTTACAATATAGTAGTATAAAAACTCTCTTGTGAGTGATAAGTCATGATTTTAACTTCACTCCTAACTCCAAGATGTTAGTGCTTATCCCTTGAATGAAAAAAACAATACTTTTTTGGTCCAGTGTCAAAGTCTCAATAACAGTGTATAGAGATAGAGACAGATCGATTCGTGAAGAATACAATAACAAAAAGTACGGGTACAAAAAAGTCTTTTAAAACCGGATAAAAAATGCCTCGTAAGACCGGATCTGTGACCGGTCTTGTTCTAGGCGGTCTTAAAAGTCTACAACTTTTAAGACCGGATGAACGACCGGTCTTAAAAATGTAGATCAAACTTTTGAAATATTCGGTCTTAAAAATGTTTCAAAATAATTAAAAAAAACACAAATGAAATAATCGATCCCAAATCACCAGATTTGGCAACATTTTGAATGTCCCTCCATCATCAGCGAGAGAGAACCAAGAGAAGATCGGAAGCAACACCAACAAGAAAAATAAAAAAGATGAATACAAAGTCTAGAAATAAGAAAATATAACAAGAAATAGAAATCATTCATCATAGAAATCAAATTTAAATCAATATAAAATCAAAAGTGAAATTGAAGTCTAGATCTACAAAAAAAATCATAAGCTTAAAGCAACCAAATTTGAATAAGATCCTCTTGTCGATACTGGCAAAGCTTCAAGCAACCAAAATCGAAGTCTAGATCTGAGCAACAACGATCAAGGTAGAAGCAAATAGACGTAAGCAAGAAGAGATTTGGGTTTGATTTTAAGTCAGATTTGTGCGAAGGCGGCGTGGGAGGAGCCATAGATCGAAGAGGAAGGAGCCGTCGTCATCTAGAATCTTCGAAGTAGCAGGCTTGCGCCGTTGCTAAGGATTGGAGTTGATGCCATCACAAAACGCTTAAAGTATCTCACTGCCAACGTTGCCAAGGATTTGATTGTGTGGCTCTTAGGACGACTTACGAAGATTGCGAGTAGGTTAGAGGAAGAGGATGTCATTCTTGCTGAGGATTTGACTCATGAGGCTCTTGGGACACTTATTGAATCTATAACTAAGTAGATGTTATATCACTAAGAAGACAAGCACACTCACGGACTTAACGAGTTTAACGAATTTAGGTTTTTTTTAACACTTTTAAGACCGGTTGCTTGTAAAAACTGGTCTTAAAAGTGTTCTATACTTTTAAGACCGGTTGTTTGTAAAAATCGGTCTTAAAAGTATATTTTTAAGACCGGTTTTTACAAACAACCGGTCTTAAAAGTGTTTTATATTTTTAAGACCGGTTGTTTGTAAAAACCGGTCTTAAAAGTGTTTTATATATTTGTTGGAAGTTCAAATTTAATTAGTTATAATTAGCATATACAATTATATTATTATGCAATTATCTTAATTAAGTTGTTAGAGAGATTTTAGGAATTAAGTTAGCAGATTATAATTTTTTTAATTTCGTAATTATATTCCTGATTGTAATCCCTAGATTATATTATGCAATTATCTTAATTAAGTTGTTAGAGAGATTTTATGAATTAAGTTAGCAGATTATAATTTTTTGAATTTCGTAATTATATTCCTTATTGTAATCCCTAGATTATAAGAACTGCCTAGGTCAGAAGATTATTTACTTATTAGCATTTGTATATAATTCCAATTAAGCGAATGAATAAAGCATTGCATTCTCGGACTCATTTCTGATACGCGTCTTCTTAAAATATTTACAAAATTGCCACCGGTCATACTTTTAAGACCGGGTCTTTTATAATCCAGTCTTAAAGGTATTATATATATTTACGAAATTGCCACCGGTCATACTTTTAAGACCGGATCTTTTATAATTCAGTTTTAAAAATGTTCTATATATTTATGAAATTGTCATCGGTCATATTTTTAAGACCGAATCGTTTATAATCCGGTCCAAAAAGTTATTTATATTTACGAAATTGTCACCGATCATACTTTTAAGACCTGATTCTCTATAATCCGGTCTAAATGAGGCGGTTTTAAAGCTATTTTTTGCACTAGTGAAGTCTTGTTGATACATTACTTGAAGTTAGTTACTTGCATCCCATAATAACCATCATACTTTATTGATATTATCTCCGATATTAAAGATATGATATAATTTATAATGTAATTTGTACTATAAACTATGTCATATATTTAGTACTGAAGGAGTAACTAATTATACATTGAAAGGTCTTATTTGGTAATTTTCTTGGAGTTCTTTTTAATCTCCCTTGATCTATTATCACATATCCACGGAGAATGGAGGAGCTAAAATCCATACTCAAAACCTTGTTAAACTCAAATTTCAATTTTGTCTTCAGTTAACAGTGACCAAACCCTGGTGTTTTGTCTTGGCTTCCATGTCTTGACAATTTTGATGCTGGAGAGTTAATAAGGCAACCACTTTCAAGTGTTGCATGTTAAGTGATGATTTCAGCAGCTAGCAAACCATCTTTAAAGATATTTGATTGTCAACAGTAAGCTATGTTACTGGCCACCAATGGCAAAACAACATCTTGGCCAATTGGGGTCTTGGCATCAAGTGACCTTATCTTATCTTATATATTTATATCTATATGTTATATAATATTTTATTTTGATCAATAATTTAGTCCCGGCTAATTTCTTATATTCTCTATAATTACACTCTTTTTTTATTAAGACAATGTTTTGTTCTTTATTTATTATGCTGAGAGAGGAAAGTAAAATTTTTATTTGAGATACCTAGTGAAAAGATTAATATGATTTTATATTTTGTTTTGATTAAAAAAAAGAGCCGTGACCCATTTAAAAAAAGAATGATAATCATAATTCAAAGGCTCGTGGCCCTTTAGCTTGCACGTGGAAGGGGGTATTAAATCAAATACACCCCACCTTCCTTTGTCATTTTCTTCATGCACATGAGACTGTTTATAGGCGTCAAACTTTTTCCACTTCTGGGGTTTGGCATTGTTCATCTTCATTTTAATGACTAAATAGTTATTCAAAATCACTTCTTTTCACCTTACTCCTTTTATGAAAGTTATTTTATGTATTTTTCTCTTTCTAATAAGGGTAATATTGTGCTGATTAATAAAAATTTTAGAGTTATGATTTTGAGAGAGTCTTGAGTTTTGACGCTAGATGACTATATATATGTAGAGGATTATTAATGTCTAATTTTAATCAGTTTGGATTTATTATTTGGCTGTCTTGTGATTTTATAATGAATTTCTCTTTTTTTAAAAATAGATTATAATAGGTTATTTGCTTAGCTGAAATTGAATCAAATATGTATGTTTTTTAAAATATTTTTTGGGGTTCATATTATATTTCTTTTATTTTCTCATATTATTTTGTTTTTTGAGGTAGGTAGAATACGCATTTAACTGTTAGTTTTATGGATTGAGTAGTACTATAAGAATTCATGTTTAGTGACAAAAGATACTAATTAACATTGACAACAATATATATTTTGCATCACCAAATTTGTCGTAGGTTGAAAAAGATGAGTAAGGATAAATAGAAAAGCATGGATGAGTAAGGATTAACACATCAATATATATCTTTTTTTAATTTATAATTGCTGTTTATAATATGTTTATTTTTCGGCCCGAGTTAAAAATATTTTCTGGTTTTGCTATTGTTGGCCGCCATATTTGGATGATGTCTCAAACTTAAATACCAAGTGTTCATGTTTTTGTGTATGAGTGTGTTTTTGTTCATTGTATTAGAAAAAAAAGATATATGGCTATATTATCTTTGATTTTAAATATAAAAATTAGATAAATGGCTCACACCCTTATTCATTTTATCTCCCACAATATTTTTTTTTTGGATGCACATTATAAGGGATTTTCCATCAAAGTGCAGTTATTATACACATGATTAGAAAAGGGTGATCTAGGAAAACTAATACATGTTTATCACAGATAACTAACAAGCTATTAATCTAAGATCAAGAAGGTTCACATTAGATGCTTGTTTTTTAAGCGCTTGATACATGCTTGTTTTTTAAGCGCTTGATACATGCTTGTCCCCTTAATTAAAGGGATGAGACATTTTTAAAAATTTTTAATTTATTTTATATATATATTTTTTTATTTAGATTAAATTATATGCTGCTTTTTTTTTTTTGCACCCAGTATTTTAAATTAATTAGTTTCAGTCCTGTGTTCAGAAATATTTGTCATGTAACACCAGTATCTTGAAAACTAATTAATTTAAGATATTGGGTGCAAAAAAAATTTCAGAAAGCGGCATATAATTTAATATAAATAAATAAAATATATAAAAAATAAAATAAAAATTAAAAAAATTGTCTCTTCCCTCTAATTAGAGGGACAAACATGTAACAAGTACCTAAAAGACAAGCACCTAATGTGAACTCAAAGAATAAAAGCTTTGAGATGTTGAATTTTTGAATTTGCGCTTTCTTTCATGCCTGATTTGATGGAGCTTTAATTAATCTTTTTAATATTTGCAAATTGATTATCTATGATCGAAGATAGTAATAAATACTCTCTTTGGTAAAAAATAATATCCATAACTCAAGTTTAAGTAGAGTTACTAATTAATTTTTTAAAATATCTATATTATAATTTACTAAAAAAACAATTAAAATATAATATAGTTTTTAATAATCTTTAAATAAGATAAATGTTAATACAATATTTGATGTCTTAAATTTTCTTCATTTTAATTGTAGTCCCTCAAGTTTTGAACTATGTGTTTTGGTTTCTTAAAAGATAAAATAGGCTTGGTATTTATTCAATTTTAAGGATAAATTTTTAAAATGGAATGAAATTTGAGGAAGATAAACCTCTAATTTAAAATTTGAGAGACGAAATTCAAAATAAGGGTTAATTTAATAGATCAAATATTATATTAACTAATAATAAAAAATTTTGAGGTCTAGAAAGTAATGGTAATGCTGATAGACATGGAGGCATGTGTATTCTCTAACCAATATCCCCGGTGAATTAGGTTCCAAGTATCATTTTTTTTTACTGTAGGTGAATCCAATCTCTTTTTTAAAATTTTATTGTTAAAAAAATAATAATAAAAAATTAAAACAATTTTCGATAGAGAAATTTAACTAATCAAGATTTTTGAGGTGGCGAGAGTACAAGGCCCTTCAATTTTAAATTTAAAGGAAAGCCCATGTGCCATTGTTTTGTCTTCTTTTGAGAAAGAAAAAGAGAGTAGCAGCTAGCAGCATAGCCCGCAAGCTAGCTAGCCGGTAAGAATTTTTGAGTCTATACAAATTCATAGAAACTCTCAAATTGAACCGCTTTTACGCCCACTGCCATAGCCTTATTCTTTGGTTCCAAAACACAGCTCTAGAGAGAGAAAGAGGAACTAAAGAAAAAACCTGTTTTGTTCCAAAGATCACTGAAGAAAATGACTAAAGACGACGACTTTAAGCTCCTCAAAATCCAGGTACTTGCTTTTCTTCCCCCTTTTCAACTTGGGTTTTCCTCAAGAATCTATCTTTTTTTTATTTCCTAAGTTTCTTGTTTTTGCTGTTTTTCTTTCTTCCCCTGCAGACATGTGTTCTCAAAGTGAACGTTCACTGTGATGGTTGTAAGCAGAAAGTGAAGAAACTACTTCAGAAAATTGAAGGTCCTCACTTTCTTCTCTTCTTTTCTTGTTGTTTCCATTTCAAGTATTGTCCTTACTATTTAGTATTTACTTCCCTGCGCTATCACTGTTCTTTTTCTTGTCTACAAAATGTTTGCTTGAGACGAATTTGTACGGACGAAAAAGGTAAAGAAAATAGTTAGCTTTGTTTGATGAAAGCCATTGTATGTCACATTTTTGTAATATACTATAAGTCCAAAAAAAGAATATTATGCATAATTTATACCCATTCTGACTTGGTCCATATGAAGTAGATACCATTAAAAGTTATGAAACATCTCTGTAGAGAGTATGCTTCATGGTTTTGAACTTTCAGGCTTGGGTTTGATTTTCTTTGTCACTAGGGGTTATTGGGACACTGTCTTTTTCTTGCAGGTGTTTATCAGGTTCAGTTAGATGCAGAACAACAGAAAGTGACAGTTGCAGGATGTGTTGATTCTGAGACATTGATCAAGAAACTTGTGAGAGCTGGTAAATATGCAGAACTATGGTCATCACAGAAAACAAATCAGAACCCGAAGCAGAATAACAATAACAACAACATCAACAATAATAACAACAACTGTGTGAAGAATAATGACAAGAATCAGGAAGGCCAAAAGCAGCAGCAAGGACAGGTTAATAACAACAACCAGCAGAAATTTAAGTTCCCTGCTCTTGGTTCTGAAGAAGATGATGAGTTGTATGAAGAAGACGACTATGAAGATGATGATGGGTTAAGGTTCATTATTGAGAAGGCTAATAAACTGAATTTCATGAAGCAGCAGCAAGCAGCTAGTGCTGCAAAGAATGCAAAGAAAAATGGTGGAGCTATGAATCAAGCTGCTTCTTCCAACAATGGAGCCAAGGCAAACAACAACGATAATAATGTCAATGGTGGTGGCAAGAAAGTAAGCTTTAATCCAAAAGCGATGGCTTCTCTGAAAATTAACAGTAATGCCAATTTGGGTAGTGAAAGTCTCAGTCTTGGAGAACCCAGAAAGGTCACAAATGACATAGGTTCAATGATGAGTCTTGCTGGTTTTAATGGAAATAGTAACAATGCAAACAATTCTGGATTTGGAGGATTTCAAGTTCAGTCCAACGACCTTGCATTCCAAGGACCCTCTTCAGGAATCATCCCAAATGGTGGTTTTCTCACAAATCAGCAGCACCCATCACCTTCTTCATCTTCTTTTCTGATGAACATGAATGGTTTTAGTAATAATAATCATCCATCTTCATTGATGATGAACATGAAGCAGCAACCCCAGATGATGTATCAGAGGGCTCCATTTGTTCCTCCTAGCACTGGTTATTACTGGAATAACAGCTACAACTATAATAGTGATTCTAATTACAGTCCTGCCATTGTCAATTATTCTCATTATCAGCTACCTAATTTCTCTGGGGAAGATCATCATAGCTATGCAGCTGATATGTTCAGTGATGACAACACTAACAGCAACTGCTCTGTTATGTGAAAGATTGATAGATTGTGTGGATCTAAAAGTATTGAAAGTTAGAAAAGAAGGCAAAAAACAAGTGAGATCATAGTGTTTGACCTAAAAAGTTCCCTTTTTAGCTTGCTTTTACCCATCTTGTAAGCTTTTGACTGTAACTTTTAGAGGGAAAGAATGTGTGTGAGAGAGAAGGATGCATGTTTGTGGATCATATTCTGTTTAACGTAGATGTGAATTTGATATGATGTTGCCTTTATTTTCCCCTTTCAAAAAAGAAGTCTATGTTGCTTGCTTAACAAAACATGTCTTTTCAGTGTTGTGTTCTGAGGCTTTGAATTTCTAAACTGTGAAGTCTGAAGTAAGAGGAAAATTACAATACTAATGTGACTGAGGACTAGAATCTGAGAGGAGGGGAGGGCATATCTCCCCAGCCTTAATCAGTGTAATATTGTAAACCCCTCAAGCTGTAAGCTTGCCACTCCTAATAAAAAAAGTGACTAAAGAGTAGAGCTGGTAATAAGGGCTCACTTGTGGTAGTTTGTAGGTTTTGGCGGGGTTAGAGTTGGGGATTTCCCAGCTCACAAAAGTGTGTGCTGCATAAGCCTGACCTGTGTGGCTTGCAGGTTGGCAGGTTGACCCGCACATATTTTTTGTTTTGTTTTTTTGTTTGTTAATATGATAATTTTACAAAACTCATAAATTTCACACTCGCACTTGGTCTTTCAATCCGAAAGAGAAAAATCTTAGCCTCCTTACTCTTTTTTTAAATGAAATTATTATATTTTGATTGTTTAAGGATGATTTGATATTTGTTGTCAGTAAATTTTATCAACTTTAATAATTTTATCTCTTAAATTATAGATAATGGTTTTTTATTTCCATAAGGGAAATGATTGATATTAAAAAAACTAATTTGATGATTCATATATATACGTGTCTTGGATTTTCCATCATCTTAAGAAAACATGAAAGAATATATTAACAAAATGTGGGCCCACGGGTTGGCATTTTGCCAACCCATAGTTCGTTGGGGGCTAGTCCACATTCCCATCTCTACTAAGAGAAATGACTTCAATTTATAGAGCCCATTTGGTTTGTTGAAAATGGAAGGTGGGAAAGGAAAAATTAAGATTTTTTGCTAGTGGTGAGCGAATTGGTTCCTATTGTTAGTTGGAAAATGGTTTCTCGTCAAAACTCATTTTCAACTATATAGTTGAAAATGTGTTCTAACCAAAGTTGGTGTGAACCAATTTTCAAGTGGGGAGGAAAATGATCTAAAGACACAAAAGTTGATTAATGTGACTCTAGATGTAATTCAAAAGAGGAATAGGGTGCATTGGTTCCATGCGCATTTAGATAATATTTTTACTTTAGGGGTAAAATGATCTTTTGGCTAATTTTCCTACCTTATTTTCCTCAAAATAAAACAATTTTTTATTAACCCATTTTCTTTTTGGTGCAAATCAGACATTTCTGTAGCCAAATACTTTCCATTCTTTTCCTTTCAATAATTCTATTCCTTTTCAACCATTTCTTTGAACCAACGGGGTTCATGGTGTTTGTAAGGATTAATAACTCGGATATTTGGTTTTGTATTGAAAGCTACTCCTCTTATCCTATTTATTGGACAAAAAGAAGAATATTTTTTATTTATTGGGCATAAAGAGAGATATTTCATATGAATGTGCAATTTTATCTTTTATTGAATTGACTTTATTTTTAAAGAGTGTATTAATAATATATATTGAGTAGGAGTAAAGTTGAAAATTGATTTATAAGGCCAAATGAAACATGATGGAAGTAACTTTTTTTTTTGTTTTTGGAATAAAGAGACAAACACTAATGGCCTGGAATTACAAATGGGATTGAACTTGCGTTTACATGTTTTTTTGCCAACTATATGGGAGCTAACACGTATTATTGGTCATTAGTTGGATGTGACTTATAAACAAGACAAGAGGAGTATTAGAATTTAGTGGTATGTTGCCTTTTGAGTTTTGATGAATTAAAGTAGTGTTAATGTGCAAAAATATGCATGTGATTTTTCTAAAAATGCGTTCAATGCCAAATGTTTTTTTTAGGGGCAAAAGTAATTATGAACTTACAAAATGTGTAAAAATACACACTAACCATTTGTTTAAATTTTTTAAGAGTTAAGATGCAAAAATATATATAAGATTTTTCAAAAAATGTGTCCAACACATGCTTTTTTTAGAAGTAAAAGTAAATGTGAACTTCCAATGTAGGGGTAAAAATACATATTGACTATTAGAATTTTTTTTGAATAAAATGATGATATTGAGGATGATGTGGATGATTAAGAAACAACTTGGAGAGAAAACTAACATACTATAGGAGCACCACATTATTATCCGAACCATGTTCAATGAAAACATAATAACTCAAATCATTTTAACCTTAGTTGGCTGATGACTTATTTGGGGAAAAAAATTAAATTTTATCTTTTTTTTGTTTTAATTTTTTTAATTATGATTTTTTTTTAAAGAAAGATAAAATTTGAATTTTTTAGATGAGTCATAAGTTAACTAGAATTAAAATGATATGAGTTGTTATGCTTTCTTTTTCTTTTTTCTCAAAGAGTTGTTATGTTTTCACTGTATAGAGTTCAAATGACGTGATACTTTGAGTATGTAAGTATTTTTCCAACTTATAAAAATAGTTTGCTGACTGGGTAAGAGAAATTAATTTCCATCTAACCTTTAATCTCCATCTCATCACTTCTTTTGGATGAGAGAGGGAGAGGAGAGGGAGAAATTTTTTTGTGAACTTGGCTTGCCACATCATTTGTGGTTTGATCAGTTAAGTTACAACAATTCATCTAACAATAATCTTAGTTGACTGCTCATTTATTTCCCTTAAAAAATGAATCCCTTTATAAAGATTTCACAGGTAATGAAAAAGTGAATATTGTGAAAATCTTTTAATCTTAGTAACATGCTAACTAATATTTAGGAGTTGCCAAATCAGCTCATGAGTTGTTATATTTTAACTTGTTAGACCACAAATGATGTGACAAATCAGGTTCATACAAAAATTTCTCAAGGAGAGGAAGGGTTAGATGGAAATAAAGTGACGATGTGAAGATAAAGGGTTAGATGGAAATTAATTTTCCTTACCTAGTTAGCAAATTATTATTCCAGGTTATTCATTAATCATCCATGTCATCCTCTATGTCACCATTCTCGGTCAAAACTTTTTAGCAAAAGGCATTTGTGTCGGGCACATTTTTAGGAAAAATCTTATATGTATTTTTGTTCTTCAACCTTCAAAAAATTCGAACAAACAGTTAAAGTGTATTTTTGCACCTATTTTAGGAATAGTTACTTTTATCCCACAAAAAAGGAAAAAAATTATTTGGTGTTGGGCATACTTTTAGAAAAATCTCTTATGTATTTTTATACCATTTTAGAAATTTATAGTTACTTTTGTTCCTAAAAAAGTAGGAGTAAAGTTAAAAATTGTTGATTTATAATGCTAAATGAAACATGATGGAAATAACTATTTTTTTCTAAAATAAAGAGATAACCATTAATGGTCTGAAGTTACAAACAAGATTAAAGTTGCAACTTATCAGCTTACATGTGCTTATGGTCATTAGCTAGATGTAACTTAGACACAAGACTACAGGTGTATTATAACTTAGTGTTGTATTATGTTAACTTTTAAGTTTTGATGAATTAAAGTAAGGATTAAGGTATAAATTTATTCAGAAAGTTTTTGTTGAAAAGTAATATTATCTTTAAAGCTTTTTCAAGTTCAATATTACTCTGAAAATTTTAAAAGCTACCAATATTACCCATATTATTAAAAAACAATAGTCAATTGTCGGAAAATTTATAATAACCATTAATTTTTGTTAATAAAAAAGTGTAACATTGCTCTATTTTTACACTTTTAGATGATACTGAATTTGAAAAAACTTTTAGGATAACATAATTCCTTAATAAAAACTTCTAAAATAAATTTATACCTTAACCCTTCAAGTAAAAAGAGGAGCTGGAATTATTTATAAGAATTAAGGTATTAATATGTAGATTATGGTTTTTATTTTTTATTTTCTGGGAATTCACAAAGACATTGCAGACAAAGTAACACAAATTCACTGTTTTATGTGAACAGGCTTTTGTTGGAACAGTTGAGTTGACAATAATGTACATACGTTTCTTTTTTTTTTTTTTCTTTTTTTTTTTTTACCGACGTACCCGTTAATTGGAAAAGCACGCGCATGTTCGGGAGTACTCCCTCTAACCCTACATATAAATAATTTAAGGCAAATTCTTTTAAGTTCTCGAAAAAATAAAAACAAATATAAAAAAAAAACTTACAAAAAATTTAGATGTAAAAAAGATCTCAAAGAGGTGTTAAATCTCATAAATGGAGTCGTTCATCACCTACTAAAAGAATTGTTAATGAGACTTTTTTAACATCAAAATTTTCCGTGATGTTTTCTTAATCCTTTGAGACCTTAAAAAGATTTTCTTTATAACTTATATCTCATCCAAATAGAAAATCTAAAACTAGAAACATTAAAGAAAAAATTGCACAGATGTCCTAAATTAGACAAAAATAGGGTTTTTTAAAATCTCTAATTTGCACCTAAGTCTTATGGGATATTTGAGTAATATAATTAAATTGTGAAAAAGACTAAAATACCCTTAATGAATTTGATTATATTACCCAAGCCCACATTTTTCTTAAATTCACTAAGGGAATGTTGTATTTTCACAATTGGATTATATTACGTAAATGTCCCATGAGACTTGGCTGTAAATTAGAGATTTAAGAGAACCTTTTGGTCGTATTTTGTCTAGTTTGAGACTTCAATGCAATTTTTTTAAAATTAAAATCTTTTGATTTCTATAATATTGAATCAGGTGTAATCTAATATGTAAATTTTGACTTGATATAACTCAATCCTTATAGTTAACTTATTGAAAATTGATTTCTAAATATTGACACGCTGTAAGTCAGTTCACATGATTTTAACCTCCTAATATTTTAGCCCTAAGCTTAATGAAATATATCATTCTATTTTTCAAAAAATATAGGGATCAATATGTTAAATGTTATATAAACTATAAAAATTGAGTTATATTAAGTTAAATTTTAGAGTTACAATCGAGTTAAAATGATAAAAATGGAGTTGTACTAGGTTAATGTTTAGTGATTAAGGAGTCAAAATTATAAGGAGAACCGGATTAATTTTTACTATTAAAATTAAAGAAAATTAATTGAATCATAAATATGATTTAAGTTTCACTTCCAATGCATGATTTTTAAAAACACTTTCTCTCTCATATGTCACCTTCTACTCTACTCATCAAAATTTATGAAAAGGTAAAATTGAGAAAAAAGTAATTAACAAACCATTAGTTTCTTTTAAAATATGACTTATAAAGGAGATGAGGTAATATGTTTTAAGTAACAAACGCATTACATTAGGACCACATTCCAACTTGGTGAGCTACAATGTTTACAGGGTTTCTAACTATGTACCCTTTTTTTTTAAAAAAAAAAATTATAATAAGACACATTCATTAAGAACATTTTAAGTATGTACTTATGATAGTTAACTTGTCTATATGATATATTATTAATTATATTTATCACACAAGCACATGGCCTTATCCAATGAACATCTTATCTTTTAAATTCAAAATTAAAAAATAAACAAAATTATTTTTCTCTTCCTCACATAAGCAAATATTTAATTTGTCTATCTACAACTATTGTTAATTATATATATTTGTAATATTTTATGATAGAAGCCATCTACGGGGTGAAGAACTTGAAATAGAGAATGGCCGTAACAGTTGTTTTAGAAGAATTTTATAAAGGGTAAAGAAGTAAAAATATATATGTGTTTTATTTTTGGGAGCGTCTAACACTATATGTTTTTTTGTGGAGTAAAAATACATACGTTCTAACCATTTTGAAGTAAAAGTCATATGCCACCGCTATGTTACTGTTTACCATAATTAGAGAGAAAGAGATGAAGTGAACAGTAACATAGCAGTTGGATGTGACTTTTGCTTCAAAATGGTAACCACATGTGTATTTTTGTTAAAAAAAACATATGGTGTTGGACACTCTTTGGGGTAAAACAAATGTGTATTTTTACTCCTTTACCCTTTTATAAACATATATTTCCTTATCTTTATAGTTTTGACTTGATTGTAAATTAAACTCTACACTTTTACTTAGTATAACTTAGTTTCTATAGTTTTGATTGCTTGTAATTCAATACCTGAGTTGACTTATTGCAATTCAGTTTCTATAGTTTTAACTATAGTTATTAAAATCAGACATAACCAACCAGTTCGCAACAAAATATTATAACTTCAAAAATTCATATCAAATTTTACATATTTTCAAAAATTATACATTAAGACTCTAAGAAAGCTTGAAATGCTTACTTTCTAATTAAAAAATATATTATCATTTGATCCTAAAAAATTCTCAAATTTCAAAACTATTCTAAAAAATATTATCGTTCAAGTTTATTTCCTCATTGGTTTCGCTCCGAGTTGGCTTTGATTCAATTCCGATTTGATCCACTGACCATTGACTTATTACTTAGACCGGTTTAGTAACTAGTCCAGGTTTAATAACCTTGGTTGTAACCATTATATAATTTAGTCACATTCCTTACATGTTTTTATTTTCTAAAACATAGGGACCAAATTATGAAATGGTCAAGATTATAAAACCGAATTGAAGTTAGTTAAAATTTAGGGACTAGGTTATAATCAAGTTAAAATTATCGGAATTGAATTGTACCGAATTAAAGTGTAGGAACTAAGTTATGATTGATTGAAAAGTATAAGATGAAAAGATTATTTTTTCTAATAATATTTCATAAAATAATCGTATGTGAACAGTAATGAGGAGGAGTCGGTGTAAGCAAGACACAAATCCCAAAAAGGGAAGAGATTGTTTGAGAAATATAAAATAGGGAAAATGACACAAAAATGAATTTTGAAATTATAAATTAGGTTTGTTATTAAAAGTTGATAAATAATTTATAATTTATTTTGGAAAATTCCTGATGTGATATTTTACAATTTTATTTTTTTTAATGTTTTTTAACTATAAAATATATGGATAAAATAATTTTTTTAAAGAATTTGATTACGACTCAATTTAAAACTTCAGCACTCTCACACAGTTTCTCTCTGTCCCCAGAACAATAATGGCATGAAAAGAATCTACCTTTTCTTCTCCTAGTGGAACTGTTCAACATCATGAGCCCTTCGCCTTTTTCATCGATTTAACTAACACACATTCAAACCTTTTCTTCTTGATATGCATATATTTATAATTTAATTTTAATTTTTCAAAAGCTTTAATCTGGACTTAGCATTCCCTTACTTCATATTTGTAGCCATTTTTATTTATATTTATACGCCCTTATATAATTATTAATACGAGCTGCGTGTGTTTAGAAATTTTTGTTAGATCAATATTAGTGTTGACAGTATTAACAAATGTTTAAAATGTTTATGGTCAGCCTTAACTCTTTAACTATTAAGACTTAGGAGGACTTTCGAATTGGGGTGATTTAAATATTTACTAAAAAGTAGAAAATTATCAAAGTAGATTTCTGAATTGTATTAATAATTATTTAAGACTATTTTATGTAAATAAATATTAGTTTGATAGACTCATAGAAGTTTATTCATTGGAAAATAATCAAATAAGTGAATTTAAATATACAAATTTAAAAGATTCAATAGGAATAAATATTTTTCATCTGTTAAATAAGTGCAAAAACAAAAATATTAAATGTTCTTATCCTATCAAAAGTAACGAGGGGGGAAAAAAATCTCTTGCCTTTATGTATTATGCTTTTTGGCTGCTTTCGGCATTTGATTACCTTGGTTGAGATAAATATTTCTCAATATAAGTAACGTAATCAACCCAACTACAAAATACGTGGAGGATTCATTAATAATAAATTTTTCTGTTACAAAAAGCATATAACTAAATAGAATAAAGAAAATCATCCATAACATTATACTTCCTCAAAGTTTCAGCACTCTAAACCCAATATAGCTCTTTTAACTGTCTATTCATGTTTTACATCTTTATTGCATCTGTCTTTATTAATTAACAAATTGAATGGGACTTCTAGAGCTAGTTCAAACGATTGAGAAGAGGGGGGAAAAAATCACAACCCCCTATTTTCCCCTCACTTTTCTCTCCTTTCAAATAGTTTCCACTCCCACCAAACAAGCTAAAATTCTAGGCGAATACTGTAACAGAAAACCAGGGAAAATGCAAATGGCTTCTCTCCTTGCTCTCATTCCTTCCTTATGCTCGGTTCTTGAATCATTCAGGTCAAACTTCAATGTTTTTAGAATTACTAGCAATAATTTAATGTAATTCGGTGGGATCCGTCCAAGTGAGACCCACTGCACTCAAGTTTTGGTTTCTCATCCGGTGTTTGAACCTATTGGGCCGACTAATCCGGATTCGGGGACTATAGTGGCAAGGATGACCTTTCCAATAGTGGTAGTTCCATACAAGACGGATTATAAGTGCATTATCGCAACTCGAATCCTAGATCTCTTAAAAGAATCTAACGCCACATTCCGCTGGACCAACTATCTGTTGGTCACTCAAGTTAAAATTTGTCCATACCCATTTTTTGTCATGAGAGGGTCCAAATCCATAAATTTTTTTTGATCTAAAAATGGTGGCAAAGTATGCAACCATTTCGAGATTCTGCTAGGTGCCAAAGCAGAGACCTCTCTCAAGGAAGTTTTTTTATATTCACAAGGGCTTGAAACTGAAACCTCTTACTTAAGCGACCAGCGCTCCTTCCAATAAGGCCAACCCCCTCTCGTTCCAAATCCATAAATGAATGTCAGGGCAATAAGCATTAGAGTCAAGGCCAATTCAGGCATCTGATCCAACTGTTCTATGGCTGAAACGTACTTATAAGATTTTAACAAACCCAGGGACTCAATTATGTCAGAATTTATGGTTTGAACTTTCAAGTTGCCAAAGTGCCACTTTCTTCCTCGTATATGATTCAAAGTTTCTAAATTTAATATTGCTTAGACATTAATAATATATATTTTTTTATTTTACCGGGTCAACAGTTTAATCAAAGACCCAGTAATTAGACCATTGAACCGAAGGATTAAGACCTACGCTGAGTCAAAAGCCGATCCATTTCTGATAAATATGCTTAACAATCAATAAATATGCAAACAATCGTTCAAAATAACATCCAAGTCCTTCTCTAATATTAGTAAGGACAATTTGATATTGTATTATATCTATAATCTCTCTTCCTCTGCGTTGATATGCAGGGTACATGATCTTTGTGTGTAAATCAATATTGAAATGTTCTTTTGACCTCCATTGCTTTTCACTCTATTCATTACATCCCTTGAAAACATTGCCATCTTCTATGGCAATAACTAGACGTTGCCTTTAAAGGACAATAGAATGATGGTTGAATCCTAAGATATGTCTATAAAGACAGCACAAGTACAGTGTTACCTCTAATCTTCTTCCCACTGACAGGGCAGTCCATTGACGATTGAACATCAAAACGTGAGACAGAAAAACTACATATTTCTTACCCAAAAACTGAAGTATGTGTTTGTAAGGTAGGATACTAGTTGTTCTGAAGCTGAGTTTACTCCGAAACCAATTTCCAAACACGAATACAGCCATCTTCTCCAGAACTGACCACGCTATCGTTATCAATAAAAGCCAACCCGTAGACTCCACCTAAATGAGCTCCTTTTATGGTTCTGCGGCTTGATGCGGGCTTTCCAATTTCATATATGATGACACACGTGTCCAGTGACCCAGTAGCTATTAGGGTGTTATCAGGTGACCAAGCTAAGCAGTTAATACGTGCAGTGTGAAATAACATGTTATTAAGCTTCACCTGCAGGAGATAACTTTTCAAGTCAAATGGTAGCTCAAGGAAAGGACTGATTCAATCTAACCATTTCATAACATAACCCACTCTTTATACGGATATTGTTTATACTCGTACCTTTTTTAGGCAACTTTATAATTTTTTTTTTGCTCAAGAGATATTCCTCATTAATAGATAACGAACCAGATACAAAGACATCTAAACATAACAGCAACAGCAATACAAGACAAAGCTAACAGCAAGAGATAGAAACCAGAAAGGAAGGACAATCAGACATAACCAAACATAAAACCAAACAACAAAATGAGGAATAAATAGCTAGACCCCGGATGAAACAGAGCCGGTATGAGGAGCCATGCCTTCAGCAATTTCGCCTCCTGGATGTCCGAGATTAGAAGAGAACACAGAGCAGGTGTCGGTCTAACGACCCACCCAATCGGGTACACCTCTCTATAAGCATCAACTGCAAGATCAGCTGCACGAATCCCCCTCCTAGGGGTGAAGGAAACAGAAAACCCAATCTTGGACTCTAGCAAGCAAATAATATAAAAAACAATACTCTTACACTGCCAGTCGATTTTATCAGTCGATTTTATCAGGAGCTGAATCTACGACACACATAAGGAAAGGGACTCCCACCACCCCAAGAAGGATCTGGAGAGGGAGAGGAAAGGCTCGCACCAGAGGCGAGAGGCAGCCACCGACGCATACCGAGATCCGGCGGAGAACATAGGACGGCCGGCTTCGAAGGAGATGGAGGCTTGCCGCAGAGTGTCCCAAGGTCGATCTGAGAAAAGCAACTTCAAAATACTCCGATGCTACCTTCTTCTGATTCTCTGAGCCCCGATCTACAGATCTACATCGTTGTGGCTCAAAAGGAGCTCGCTGGCGGCAAGGCCGCCGCCGGCGAGAGGGAAGACCAAGTGTTGTAGACGGGGAGGATGAGAGCGTGAGAGAGAGAGAGAGAGAGAGAAGAGAGACAGGCAACTTTATAATAAATGTACTTTGAAAAGAAAAATGTAACTTTACTATATTTCTTACTTTCTATTGTTCCTAGTGCAGGACTTAATTAGGGAGTCGACATTGGTTCTTAAAAATAAGATATATATTTCTTACTTTCTATTGTTCCTAGTGCAGGACTTAATTAGGGAGTCGACATTGGTTCTTAAAAATAAGATATATTTCACATTTCTATAAATTTTTTCCTAAAATAACCTTATTGAAATTCTCTCAACAATAATCAAGTAAGGGAGAAAGAAAAGGAATTAAAGAAGATGAATATGATGTTTTAGAAAAAATATATCATATTAACTAATTTAACTAGCATCCTTAATTTATATTAAGGACTGGAGAAGTATTTTAAAAAGAAAACGTGGTAGTATAAGAAAATCAAGCATCCAACTTAAAATGCGTAAAATAAATGTAACTAATGTTTGGGGCTCAAATTACCTCTTTAGACTCACGGTCCCAAACAACAGCTTCACGATTCAAATCAGCTGAAGCAAACATGGTAACATCTGCAGAATATCTTATCACACTGATAGCACCTCGATGTTTTTCAAGCACTTTCTCTTCTGTCAGTGTATTTCCTGAGACAGAATATACGTGCAACTTACCATCTTGTCCACCTAGAATTGCTTCACTTCCATCAGGTGAAGTTGCTGATGCAGTCACGGTGAAATCCAGGTTATGAGTGGCCACAATTTCTGAGCCGTCAAGCAAAACAATCCCAGAATCAATTGCTACCAAAGCGAGTTTTGGAGAATCAACGGCAAGGCTCAAGTCTTTTGGCTGACTGCCAACATCAATTTGTTCAGGAGCTCCGAAATTAGCCTCTTGCAGAGGAACCCTCAATACCTTCATTTCAAAAAATTTAAAATACTTTAAAATTAAAGGAAACTATTATTTAGAACTTGAAATCTGATACTGACAAAGAAGCAATAGGCACGTCTATAATGGCCGTTGATATGCTAAAAGATTTCGGAAGCCCAAATTATAAATCATAAATATCTTCATCTTTCACAGTTACCTACATACCTTGTTGTCAAATCCAGCTGTAATGACTTCTTCTTCACCGGCTGCTAACAATTTAATTAGTCCGAATTGTTTACTATCTAATTTACCACAGCAACCATTGCCAACAACCCATTTTAAGATGACTCCATCATAGCTACATGACAAGAGCATCTTTTCGCTTCTGTTGAGAACAGTTAAAAGAGCTACATTTTTCATGTGGCCAGATAATAATATAGGACTCTTGTCTAAATCTGTTGCTGAGTATAAATTAATCATGCCACCAAGGGTGACAGTGAGAAGATGATTATTCTGCCAAAGACAACCAACAAGCATATCCTCCACCCCACCAGATTCAGGACTCGATAAAGTCTTATTTAAACTTCCACTTCCGTCTTCAAGAACATCCCAGATCTTTGCAGATTTATCAGCAGACACAGTAAGCACCTGCAATTGATGCAGATGAGATTGAAGTTTAAGACAGACATAAAAAAAATTCTAGTAAAGAAAGGATCAAAACATATTCTGCCTGGCAGGAAAAAGGAGTAATTCCTCCATACAACACCACCACCACCCAAGCCTTAATCCCACTAGGTGGGGTGGGCTATATGGATCAAATGACGCCAATGAACTTTGTCAAAAGCCAAATTCGTGATAAATTGTTAACTACAAGATCTCACTCAATAACCTTGTTGAGTGTTTTCTTCAGTTTTCCTCTATCGCTTTTAATTGGGCTCTAAACAACTTGATCTACCCTTCTCATTCAAATATCCAATGGCCTTCTTTGTATATGCCCAACCCACCTCAAACGATTTTCTATCACTTTTTCTTCAATAGGAGTCACTCCATACAAAATTATGATTCAAATAAATGAATTATTTTGTGATGGCTGTAATTAACTCACTATAGTGAATGTGGTGACTGGTGAAGCTCTTAATGTTGCTTGACAAGCCTGCTCAAGTTTTGATCATACATGCAGGTTATTTTAATTAACTCATTTGTGAATTATATATAAGCTCCTATAAATTAATATTCTTTTTGCTTTCAATTTATTTATGATACATGCAGGCTATTACCTGTTTACTGTCAGGACTCCAACTTACAGCATATATGCTGCCCTTGTGGCCACCCTCTGCAGACAACTCACCAAGTTTGTTCCCACTCTTCCCATCATATATGATGCCCTTTCTATCAGAACTCACAGTTATGAATTTGGTTCCATCAGGGGAAAATCTAACACAATTCACAAAATTTGAATGGTCCCTGCAGATCAACAACACCTTCCATTATCAGCGCACACAAATTTCTGTCAACATGTGTATAGTTTTTAGAGAAACTGAACTGACAGGTTTGAATGATTAGGCCAGGACAAAAACATACTTAGTCATATATGCTAGATCAATTATCATTCAGTGACATTCAGGCTAATCAACGTTAAGCCGTTTGCTTTACAGTTCAATGATCAATTGAATTTGTAGAACATTTAGTTTGAATAATGCATTTATATCCACATATAGCTTCTGATATATGATGGAAATATAGCATTCTCAGAGATCCCGACAATGTATTGTGTGAACAAAAGGATAGATGGAGAATTAGATGCAAACTCTTGGTACAAGAACAAGATCATTTGTTCAACGTAGTAAAAAAAGCACGTCTTCTTGAATCATTCCAAGATGAAGGTTACACTGTCTCTGTTCCCAACAGAAATGCAACAACAAGAATTTGGGAGAAAAAATGAGAAAGAAAGATTTATCAAACAGAAATTCAGGGTCGCGTCAATCCTCTCCACTTACTTCAACTAAAAACTTAATTGTTTCTAGTTCTTTCAGAACTATTTTCACTTAAAAGATTGAGCTGTTACATGAAGGTTCATTACTTATATTATAATATCTAACACCTGTTGGATATGGAAGCGTGTTTCAAAAGAAAAGCATAATCTCACATTGCTGGCGGTCTGTTATGTTGGTTTGATGATTATACTTTAATCAAATAAAAATTTTCATATGTAGCCCCTAGCCCCCAATTCATTATTAGACATAAATCCAATCATATATAACAATAATAATTACCTGATGGACATGTTGAACTTGAATGGAGGACCATCATAAAAATTTACCAAAAAGTCTTCTCCACATGAGACAATACGAAAAGGCCTTGTTGGTCTGAATGCACAACTTAAAACTCGCCGTGAATGACCATCAAAATCCCCAACAGTGCTGCCTGAATCCCACCTAAGCACAAAATACATGATACAAAATGAAATAAATAAGGTACAGTGGGGAAAAAATGAACGTGTAGTGGAGCATGGATTCAATTCAGGAGGGGAATGAAGCTTAAGTTCAACCAAATTTTAAAAAGCAGACCTTGCATAAGTATGAAATCGGAAAACAAATGAGGGAACTAAATGGCCTCCAACCCAACACTAAGACAAATATATATCAACTCAAAGTCAAGGACCATGTAGGTTTACAGGAAATAAGGCTTCAAAAATTTAAAATGGCAGTCTTTTAGCTGTGGCCCAATATCTTAGGTCAACTTAGAAATGAACAGATGCATTCACGCAAACTTTGATGCTTGGCCACAACATTACACCCGAGCTTTTGCGGTTCCCTTGACTTTTATATTCTATATTGATATTGACCAATATTGGTGTTACAAAATTTTTCATAGAGAATGCGTGTTTGGGGGGGGGGGGAATTTGAGTATTTAAATCATAATGACCTTTTATGAACAGATGTACTATATGATTAGATACAGACATTAGTATCTTGATCATATATAAGGGAAAATAAGATTCTGTTCATATTATATATACATTACACACGGACACCAAAAAGTATTCTCGGTTATTTCCGCCTAGGCGGTCTCATTTGATTTGAAGATGCTAAAAAAATGAAACTCTCTTCCTTGATCTAATATCTTTTAAGGTAATTCTTGGATTGAACTCAAATGTCAAAATTTACAACTAACAATTGATCTAAGCTCCGAGAGCCACTGGCCTTTATCGTTAAGAATCTAATTACTAAATCGAAGGGCATGGCTTCATAGACAGTAATCGAAGTATCAACAGAACAATTGAAAGCACGAAGAACAAAAATAATGATAAGCACTTACATAAAAGCGCGAACAAATGACTTCCCTTTGCCATCTCCACAAGCGACTATTCTCAAACAGTCGGCGGACCACTGAAGGTCATCTATCCGACCCGACAGGACCCGGAACTCATTCTTAAGAACAAAATCGTTATGGGTGCCCCAGATCCGAACGGTGCCGGAAACATCCGCTGAAGCAATCCATTCACCGTTGGGAGAGTACCGTGCCACCGTGACAGGATAGCCATGCCCGCCATAGACGGAAACCTGAAGTGGGTTATCCAGGTTACGGATTATAACCGATCGACCGGTGCAGTATAGAAAGTTGTTGGTTTTAGAGTCGCCGGAAATGAGGATGCCCCGACCACGTTCGGTGGAAGGCGCACAAGCATGGGTCTCTGAGAGGTTCGCCATTGTTGATGGTATCGGAATCTTGGATCTGGAAGTGCGTGATCGTTCATGTTTACCGGTGCTTAGGAAGAGAGGTAGAGAAAGAGAACAAAGGGTCCGATACTTGGGGAAGAAAATTTTGAATAAGTTCGCGGCTTGCGCGGTTTTTCGTTCGCGTTGATCGGTTTTATATAGTAAGGGTGTTATAGTCATTTCGGTTACTCATTTACGTTGGTTATAAATCAGTGTCCCCCCCCCACGCGCCATCTGCGCGACTGCGCATCTATAAATTCATCCTTTCGTGTCAAAAGTCTCCGATTGAAAATTTTATTTGTTTAAATAATTTGGTAAATTTTTAGGAGAAATTCTAATAAAGTACCATTTAAATTTTAAAATCTCAAAAATGTGACTTTTCAACAAAATGAATTATTAATTGTTTTACTATTCTTGTTAATTTCATTACCATTGTTATCAACCGAATTTTAAAGTTCAAGTTGTATTTTTCTATCATTTTTTTTGAATTTTTATAAATAATAATAATAAAAAGATATCCATACTTTGTAAATTTTATAACAGTACTCTTTTTTTTTTGGGTGTGTACTAGTACTCCCATTTAAGCATTTCTCACTGATAAAAGTTTTAGAGGGGAACTTTTTTTTCAATTTTTTCTATCATATGTCCAAATTAATTTACACAAAAACGTAACATTTATATGTAAGAAAACGTCTAAGCTTTTGTATTAAATTGATAATTTTTTTTTAATTTTAACTCTATAAATAAAATTTTGAAGGGAAGAAAAAAATGAAAATTCACATTAAATTGAAAAAAAAACTTAACATTTATATATTTTTTAGGCTCCCTACAATCCAAGAGGAAATCATTACATTACACAAAAAATTAACATTTACATGTAAGAAAACATCTAAGGTTTTATGTTAAATTGATAAAATTTTTCAATTTTAACTCTGTAAATAAGGTTTTGACAGGAAATAAAAAAAATGTAAATTCATATTAAAAAATTAATTACAGAAATAAAATTGATAAATAAATATTAAAAACTTTCCAAATAATATAGACTAAATAGTCCTTCAAAAACGTGACAAATAACAAAGACACGAGTATAATATAAGAAAACATCTTGGCCTTTTAGCAAAGATCAAGTCAAAGATATTATATTATTTTCAATTCTCTTTTATTATTATTTTAATTTGATCCGTAAAAATTTAAAATATGTATGTAAAAAATTTCTTTTAATTTATATTTTTTAAATGTGCATGATTATGACTATTCTTCTAAGCTCTCATTTTTCATTTACTCATCAACGAGAGCCTTATCTGGCTAGGAAGGTTAGTAAACAATATTTGTTAGTTCAAGCTTTTCACCTAAGAGAAGGTTAATTGGGTGATGTTAAAAATTTAAAATTTGACACAAACTAATTAAAGAAAGGAGAGTTAGATGGACATTACGAAAGTGGACATAAAGAGATTTATACTAGTTCAGTACAAACTACTAAACTTTCGTCCAATCCTTAAAAGGCATTTTTTGAGATTTTTAGTATCTTTCCAAGATTCACAAGGGTTTTTGGTGTCTCAATACAAGCTAGTTCTTCTTCAAAGAACACATGTTCCCCCTTACACTATGCAATCAATTCCTACTCAAGGTCCCTCTACCTTGAGTCTCTAAATTAGAGTAAATGTTTGAGTATATTCTCCCACAAGAGTAAACAAATAATTATTGAAGTACAAATTCACATTGAGAGCTTTGAGACTTAGCAAATAAATGTAATTATAGTAAATGCATAATGTTGAGCACTACAAAAAAATTGGTTTTTTGCGACAGAAGAATTCTGTTACAAAATTCCAATTTTCTGTCGCAAAATAGGATTGCGATGGAATTCGTCTGTCGCAAAAAAGGCCTCGAAATTGCGACGGAATTTTGTTTCCATCGCAAATTTCAAAATTTACGACGGGAAATTTTCTGTTGCAATTGTGACGGAATATTTTTTGTCGCAAAACCCAAAAGGGTTTGCGACGGAAAATTTTTTGTCGCAATTGCGACGGAAAAATTTCCATCGCAATTGTGACGGAATTTTTTCTGTCGCAAAGAATAAAAAAATTTCAAAAAAAAATTAATTAAAAAAATAGATACCTCCCCTCTTGATGAGTTTTAAAGCTGATCGAACCATATTTTTATATGATATTTCATGATTAAATTGGGGTTCTTAATGCATTTTTTAAGACATTATTGCATGATTAAGCATTAATTTGAGTTAGAGACATTTGTATTTAATTAAGTGAAATTATGGGCAAAATGGTCATAATTTATTAATTATTCATGCAAATAATTTCTTGGACTTTTGATGCTATATTGTGTTTAATCTTGCATTGTAGGTGTTCTAGAAGAAAAATTGAAGAATTTGGAAAAATGTTATTTGGGTCAAAATTAATATTTTAGAAACAGGGGAAAATGACAGAAAAGAGCCCCAAAATTCTTGGAAATTACAGGTCTATGAAGGAAAAGATCCAAAGAAAAATTACAGAAAAGACCTAAATGTTTTTAAAATCACGTTTATATCCCACAAATATTTTGAAAAGTCACACTTTAGTCCTCCATTAAATGTTTTGTTCTTTGCAGATTGGTCCCTGGTCAAAACTTGCGTTTTGACCAGGAACCAAGTGGCAATTAGGTTCAGCTAGGAATGAATTAAAAACGCGACATCCAGAGGAAGCGAGAGAGACCTAAGACAAAAACACAGGAGCAAGTGTGCAGCGACCTAGGATCCTTCCTTCCTTCCTCCACCTTCCATTCCTTCACCGTTGCCGGTGACCTTAGCTTCCTCCACCATCGCTGGCCACATCCCCTTCACCGTCAGCCTTCCTCTCCTCCACCACTATAGATCCGACGAGATAGGGGCGGAAAAACCAGATCGAGCAGACACAGTGCCGAAAGCCTCCGACCTGCCTTCATCATTCTCCTTACCACCATCGACCTCCATTTTCCGGATTTAGGCACCAATTCCGGTGAGCTACCATCTCACCACCTTCGGACTCCATGACCTTCCACCATTCCACCCCCTCTCTAGATCAGAACCTCAGAACCAGCACCACTCCTCCTTGATAGACCCGTACCTGAAACGCCTATGTGGATGTCTATAGGGATTTTGAGTTAGCAACTTGGGTTGGATTATCACTGAAGAGCAGGAATATCACCTGGTGGGGGTAAATAGGTGATTAAAAAAAATATTTCTTTTCGAAAATAAAGTTAATTGATAGTGACACAGTCAAGAAGAATAGACACAGAGAGTTTATATTGATTCGGTCTAACTCGTTGACCTACGTCCAGTCCCTAATCACTTAGGTATTTTACTATCTCAAATGTTGATACAATCTCACACACTAGTACTCGAAATGATCCTATCTCAAGACTCACTCCCCCTTACATGTTGTAGTTGTACACCCGTTCTTGAGATTCCACAATCTCAAGGTTTAAAGAAAGAGAATTGAATGAAGTAAACTCCTTATTGAGTGAATAAGATAAACACTGAAGTTCAACAACTATCTAAAGATATTAAGAGTAATAAATGAAACACTTAATGGTAATAACTCAGAGTTTTAATGCGCAGAGTTTTGGTGGTTGGTTGAATTGAATGCTTGGGCTTTTATACTCTGCGCCATTAATACCGTTGAGAGGAACTTGAATGTTACCAATGTGATTTAAATTCCCATTAGGCACAGTTGTTCCTCGTTGAACCCAATCGGTCTTTGCTTCATTAAATGAGTTCGCTCTCTTCATTAAATGTGTTAGCCGTTGTTTGTACTTGATAGCCATAATAAGAAGCCTTGGAAAAATGTTTTGTGCTGCTGTAGCATTTCATTCTGATTGTTGCTCTGTTTTACTGCTCCGTATGAAATGCTTCTAACATGTTTTTGCTTTATGATGCTTTTTGGTTAAACTTTATTTTAACTCTTGAAATCACTAGCAAATGGGTTAGAAACATCTTGGAAATGATTCTTAATAGTCATGGAAAGCAACAGTTAAAGATTGGTTCATTTGTAAATTCACAGACAACAGCTTGCGATTTTCGTTCTTATGAACTCAAGTTTCTAACTATAGAACTCGAGTTTCAAACTCAAGTTTGCTTACAAGAACTTGAGTTCCTGTGTTTTATTTTTCAAACATGTCTGTTCTTTAAGGTAAGAACTCGAGTTGATATCACAAGAACTCGAGTTTTGAATTTAAACACACATTGCATCCTTAAAGAACTTGAGTTCTTTACCAAACACTCTAGTTCGTAAACTTCAAATAAGACACAAGTTTTTCTAGAGATGAAGAACTCAAGTTTTAAATCTAGAACTCAAGTTTGGAACTCAAATTTCTTACTAAGAAACTCTAGTTCTCAAAGTTTGTTTGATGATTGAAGATTGGAACGAGTCTGAATTCACGAACTTGAGTTCATCACTAGTGAACTCGAGTTTTACTACAAGGACTTGAGTTGATAGCCTATGAACTCAAGTTTACCAATAGATGTAGCTGTTGTAAAAGCATTTCAACTAATAGAACTCGAGTTGATTAACCAAGAACTCGAGTTCTCAACCTTAATGATTACAATTGATCTGTTAACGCTCTACAGAACTTGAGTTTTCAACCATGAACTTGAATCAGTAATTGACATGTGTTTAGTTATCATCAAAACTCAAGCTAAGAACTAACAATCACGTGGCTATGTGTGGCTGAGGATTTCATTTCTTGGGGATGGAGATTTGTTCTTCAGCTTAAGGAACTATAAAGGGGAGTTTTTCTATCATTCCATTAGTCTAGAATCATACATTTAGATTGCCTAGTTTTAGGAATTATTATATATGATTTTGGAACTGAAATTAATGTTAATTGTCTTCTGTTTGTTTGATATTTGTAGTTGATATTGCATTTTATAGTGTGGAACAATATATATGTTTGGATTTCTTGTGGTTGTAATGAGATTATATTAATTAGTGTGGTATTGTCTAATTAATGTGATTGATTTGTGCCCTTGAGTGGCTGTTTAGCACTCAAATTTAAGAAGACTCATGTTACATTATTCCAATTTTAATTACACATTAAGTGGTTTTAAACAATATCTCAAAAGGTAGTAGTTAGCTACGGTTGTAGGAGCTACTATTAATTGGGAATATTGGACTTAAGTGGTATCTTGAGGTTTTTCTTATCAAGACTTAATGAAGTTTAACTCCCATACTTTTTTAGCAAGAATAGCAACTTTCTTCATTACCAAGAACAATCATCATTCATATTTTCAATTCATTATACATTTTCATACTTCATTCCATTTTATAAAGAAAATACCAAAAACAATATATTAGTATTTAATTAAATTGAATTTCTATTTTAGTTTACTAATTCAAAAATCCAAAACCTATTTACCCCTTGTTTTTATTGCATTTACATGTAATTTAGATTAGTTAGGATCCAATAAAAGGCTCCTCGAGACGAGAGAACGATCCTAGGTTTGTCTATATGCAATCCTTGGTTTATTGTTGATTATGAACCCCAAGGTTAAAGACAAAAAAACCCTCATCAAAAGCCATGAGGGGTGATAGGCTCCAACGTGAATAATATCAAGAGTGAGGCATTAGGATGTTACACTTTATGCTGTTGTATACATAAAAGATATATTGGTGTATCTAAGCTTGGTGTGTTACACTTTATGCTACTAGATACATAGAAGATATATTGGTGTATCTAAGCTAGTTTCATGTTGAGCATATTTAGAATCTTTTTTAAATTATTCAAATTTAATGTTTGTTGACATGTTATAATATTGATAGATTATTGGATGACTTTATTATAATGTCAATCAGTGACGGAGCTTATCGGAGACAATAGCCCCCCAAAATTTTTGGTGTTCCAAAACTTTATTTAGAATTTTTTAAAAAAATTTAATATAATGTAAAAGAAGTATTTTATCTTATACATTTGGCCCCCAAAAAGAAAATTAGTTAATGAATATACATTTGCCCCCCCCCAATATTTATCTCAAGCTCTTTCCCTGATGTCAATTGATAAATCCCAATTTTATATATTTTATCCCACCTTATTTCATTTATTTTGGGGATTATTTTAGGCTAATTTGGAATTATTAGATAATATTTAGATTGTTAGCCTATTTTAGGAAATAATATAAATATGAATTAATTATAAGATATTGAGCTTAAATCATTAAATTATTAATATTCTGATTAAATAATATCTCTTGATATATGATAGGTTGTGATTTTATAATATCCTATAAGTGCAGAATTTTTCAGGGAAGCTAAAAAGAAACCCAATGGTAGAATTTATTGGGCTTCTTAGATTTTATTGGGCTTCTTAGATTTTATTGGGCTCAAGTTAATACCCTAAAAGCCCTCTCTTCCTCCTCTTTAATTAACCTAGCTCTGCCTATAAGAGAAAGCAACAGCCGCTACGCGCAAAAAAAAAAAGAAGATCATCACGCCACAGCGTCTTCGGTGTTCGGCGTTTTTCCGCGTGAAGCTCTCTGATGATCTTGCGGCTTCCTCCAGCGCTGTGGCGTGATGATCTTCTTTTCTTTTTTTGCGCGTAGCGGCTGTTGCTTTCTCTTATAGGCAGAGCTAGGTTAATTAAAGAGGAGGAAGAGAGGGCTTTTAGGGTATTAACTTGAGCCCAATAAAATCTAAGAAGCCCAATAAATTCTACCATTGGGTTTCTTTTTAGCTTCCCTGAAAAATTCTGCACTTATAGGATATTATAAAATCACAACCTATCATATATCAAGAGATATTATTTAATTAGAATATTAATAATTTAATGATTTAAGCTCAATATCTTATAATTAATTCATATTTATATTATTTCCTAAAATAGGCTAACAATCTAAATATTATCTAATAATTCCAAATTAGCCTAAAATAATCCCCAAAATAAATGAAATAAGGTGGGATAAAATATATAAAATTGGGATTTATCAACTCCCCCACACTTATCTTTTGCACTCCTGGGCAAAACAAATCAAGACCAAGGGAGGATAAAATAAAAGCAAAACTAAAACTAAACTAAACTAAACCAAAACTTCAAAAAAAAAAAAGAATGTTCCAATCACAAGCAATAAGAAAACAAAAGCATTTCAACATTTATCATATCCAAGTGATATTCTCATAAATCAAGGAAACAAACATCATGGCAATTTACTTGACGAAGGGGAACCTAAGCCAAAAATCCCTCACCAAGGATAATGTGTATGTCACTCTTCTCTCTCAAAAGTGTATAGGTTTGTGTTTACACTCAAATCCATCCCTACCTAGTACTCTTTCCATAGGCTTAACAAGAATCTAAGTTCTCCACCACTAATAAAGCAAGTGCATGCATAAATCCAAAGGACTTTTATTAGGTTGTAGTGGGGCTAATATTAAGAAAGAAAGGGCAAGTGTTTGGAAAAACAAAGTTAGATATCTTAAAAGATGAAGAGAATGATATAATAGAGAATGTGGGATGCAAGAAATCGAACCAAACTTGAACTAAGTCATTTTTTTCTTTCTTTTTTTTTTCTTTTCCCCTTTTTTTGTTTTTTTTTCTTTCATATTTTTTCTTTTTTCAATTTCTTTTTCTTCTTTTTTTGTTTTCTTTTATTTTTTTATTTTTTTTTTGTTTTTTTTTTGTTTTTTTTTAGATAACCTACCATATTTTCCACAATGACCCAGTTCCTACTTTTATGCATGTTCTTCCATCCACAACAGATATAATGCAATTCTCTTCAACTCTCAAGACATTCAAAAGGGTGGATTTTTTTTTATTGACTATGGGTGTAGACAACTAGAAGGAATATAGGCTCAAGGGGCTAAACGAATGACATATGTATGAAAAGGGTAGGCTTTTTGGCTTATCTGGCTAGAATGAAAATGAATGCCTTTATCATTTTTATAAATACACATGCAGAAAATGTGGCCTCAAATAAGATTCAAATCAAGTTCTAGGTCAAGTACAGAGATAGGGGTACCCACAGAAAAAGTATATTAGGCTCAAAATCTCACTAGGTGTATATGATCATTAGCCTAAATTCACCAAAGTCAAATTCATTGCCACTTAGTTCACTAACTCAAAACATGATCAATCACTTTTCAAATAAAAATGCATCATACTAAAGTTACTTAAAACTTGAAATTTTCACATTCAACACAGTTGATTCCTCCCCCACACTTAAACATTGCATTGTCCTCAATGCAAAACGGTCATAGTATATCACAAAGACAAGTAATACGTGGTGCTACTCAACTCAGTAATATGACAAAGCAAAAGAAAAGAGTGAAGGAAGGAATACAACCGGGGTCTACGTGGTGTCACGTAGTGTAGCAGCCTCCACTGTCTGAGTGGAGAATCCATCAAAGAACGGCTTCAAGCGGTGTCCATTGACAGTGAAACATTTTCCATTTGGTTCTCTTTTGATCTTCACAGCTCCATAAGGGAAGACATCAATGACAATGAAAGGTCCCTCCCATCTCGAGCGGAGCTTTCCAGGCATGAGTTTCAATCGGGAAACATATAGTAGAACTTTTTGGCCCACTTGAAATTCTCTCTTCATAATGAGTTTGTCATGGATTGCTTTAGTTCTTTCCTTATAAATTCTAGCATTCTCATAAGCTTCTCTTCTTAACTCTTCAAGCTCTTGCAATTGCAACTTCCTTTCAATACCAGCACTAGTAAGATCGAGGTTGCACCTTTTAATTGCCCAGTATGCCTTATGCTCTACCTCCACTGGCAAATGACATGCTTTTCCATAGATAATCCTATATGGAGACATGCCAATTGGACTTTTATATGCTGTCCGATACGCCCAAAGTGCATCATCGAGCCTTTTACTCCAATCCTTTCGGTTAGGTTGCACTGTCTTCTCTAAAATGAGCTTGATTTCTCTATTAGAGAGTTCTGCCTGACCATTTGTTTGAGGGTGATATGGGGTGGCCACCTTATGCATCACCCCATATTTACTTAACAGGCTCTGCAAACTCCGATTGCAAAAATGTGTTCCTTGATCGCCAATGATGGCTCTAGGAATGCCAAACCTGCAAAAAATGTGAGATCGAACAAAGGAAACCACTACAGAAGAGTCGTTAGTACGAGTGGGGATTGCTTCAACCCACTTTGACACATAATCTACAGCCAGCAAGATATATAGGTAACCAAATGAAGTGGGAAAAGGTCCCATGAAATCAATACCCCAAACATCAAAGACTTCACAGAATAATAAGGGTTGTTGGGGCATCTCATGCTTCCTAGAAATATTACCCACAAACTGACACCTGGAGCACTTCTTACAAAATTCATGGGCATCACGAAATAGACTAGGCCAAAACAATCCACTTTCTAAAACTTTCCTAGCAGTACGTTTGGCACTAAAATGTCCCCCACATGCAAGAGTATGGCAAAAAGTTAAAACAGACTCAAATTCAACATCAGGAATGCATCGCCTAATAATTTGATCACTACAAATGTGCCACAAGTAAGGATCATCCCAGATGTAGAATTTAGCATCTCTCTGAAACTTATTCAATTGATGTTTATTCATATCATTTGGCAAAACAGATGCAACTAGATAATTAGCAATATCAGCATACCAAGGGGTAGAAACAACAACCTCACAAAGCCTTTGATCAGGAAAGTCGTCTAAGGGTGAAGATGTTACCGCAGGTGTTTCAATCCTACTCAAATGATCAGCTACCATATTCTCTGCACCACTCTTGTCACGAATCTCCACATCAAACTCTTGTATAAGAAGTACCCACCTAATGAGGCGGGGTTTGGAGTCCGGTTTCTTAAACAAGTATTTGATAGCTGAGTGATCTGTAAAGACAATCACCTTTGTGTGAAGGATATAGGATCGAAATTTCTCTAGCCCAAAGACGATTGCAAATAGCTCTTTCTCTGTGGTAGTGTAGTTGGCTTGAGCAGCATCTAAAGTTCTAGATGCATAGGCTATGATATGTTGTTTCTTCTCTACTCTTTGGGCAAGAACGGCACCTAATGCATAGTCAGAAGCATCACACAAGAGCTCAAATGGAAGGCTCCAATTAGGTGGCTGGATAGGGGGTGTAGTGAGTTTCTCCTTTAACTCATCCCATGCATACCTGCAAGCATCATCAAAAACAAAACCCACATCTTTCTGCAATAAACGAGACAATGGCAATGCTGTCTTACTAAAATCTTGGATAAATCTTCTGTAAAATCCAGCATGCCCAAGAAAAGAACGTACATCTTTCACACATGAAGGATATGGAAGAGAGGAAATAATATCAACTTTAGCTTTATCAACCTCAATACCCTCATGTGAAACAACATGGCCCAAAACAATTCCTTTCTTAACCATAAAATGACATTTTTCAAAATTCAACACAAGATTATATTGAATGCATCTTTCCAAAACCTTATCTAAACTAGTTAAGCATGCATCAAAAGAATCACCATAAATAGTGAAATCATCCATGAAAACTTCCATGCAATGCTCAAGAAAATCAGAGAATATGGAAACCATGCAACGCTGAAAAGTGCCTGGTGCATTACATAAACCGAATAGCATGCGTCTGTATGCAAAGGTTCCAAATGGACATGTGAATGTAGTCTTATCTTGGTCCTCAGGTGCAATAGAAATTTGGAAATATCCAGAAAAACCATCCAAAAAGCAATAATGTGATCTATTGGCCAGTCTTTCTAATATTTGATCTATGAAGGGGAGGGGGTAGTGATCCTTTCTAGTTACCGAGTTCAGTTTTCTATAATCAATACATACTCTCCAACTGTTTTGAACTCTAGTTGGAACTAGCTCACCTTCATCATTGCGAACAACAGTAATACCAGTTTTCTTAGGTACTACCTGAACTGGACTTACCCAACGACTATCAGAAATAGGGTAGATTATACCTGCAGACAGAAGTTTAGAAACCTCTTTCTTTACCACATCAAGGATTAATGGATTGAGTCGTCTTTGTGGCTGTCGTACAGATTTGGCACCATCTTCTAGTAGGATTCGGTGCATGCACACATTTGGGTTGATTCCAGGGATATCAGCAAGAGTCCACCCAATAGCTTTTATCCGTTGCCTGAGTACTTCTAGGAGGCGGGTCTCCTCATCAGCAGCTATGTCGCTAGCTATAATCACAGGAAGTGTCCCGTCCTTCCCTAAATAGGCATACTTCAATGACTCAGGAAGTGCCTTTAACTCTAAGGATGGGGCTTGTTCAATTGAAGGTATGAGCGGCTTCAATTCAGCATCTGTCAAACTAGAAACCTGCACAATAGACTCACAGACAGAAGAGCAAACTTTCCCATCTTGGGAAGCATCAGTAGAAACTGTAAGAGCAGAAGAATCACCAATGCTACAATTAGGCACAGAAGCATTATGTTTAGAGTATCTCATATTCTTAATAGCATCAGTGAAAATATCAATATCAGCAGCATCAAGGTCAACACATGTATCACAATTACCAACTTTAGCACATGAACAAGAGATACTATCATCTAAACCAGTAATATCACATGATCTACTAAGCATGCTCTCTTCAAGATCTTCGACAGAATCATCCATAATAGCATCAACAACATTAACATCTATCTCTGCACAATCATCAAGGGGATGTTTCATAGATTCAAGTACATTAAATCTAATAGTTTCACCAGCAAATTCTAGAGTAAGGCTACCAGCATGGACATCTATCATAGCTTTAGCAGTTTTAAGAAAAGGCCTACCTAAAATTAGAGATGAGTGTCCTTTCTGTCTAAACCGACCATCATCCATATCAAGAACATAGAAGTCTGCAGGGAATATGAAATCTTTTACCTTAACTAAGATGTCCTCTAGGACGCCTTCTGGGACTGTGCAACGTCTGTCAGCAAGGGATGCAACAAGATTTGTGGGCTTAAGCTCTACACCATTGAGTTGATCAAAGACTGATTTTGGCATAACATTGATAGCTGCTCCCAAATCTGCTAAGGCATCTGAGAATTCAGTGTCACCAATAGTGCAAGGTATGAGAAAGCTACCAGGATCCTTGCACTTCACTGGCATTGGCATTTGATAAAGAGAAGAGACAACTGCCCCTAAGTCAACCTTGCCTTCGTGCTTAAACTTTCTCTTTGTAGTACACAATTCCTTCAAGAATTTTGCATATTTAGGTACTTATGTGACTAAGTCAACTAGTGGAACATTGATCACCACCTTCTTGAATATATCATAGATTTCATTTGACACCTCAATTTCCTTCTTTCTCCTTTCAACTTTAGCAACCACAGTAGGAAAAGGGAGGGCTTGTGTTACCACTTGCTTTACTTTATCATCCTCCTCTTGTTTTTCCGTGGGCACCACTCGTGTTTCTGATAAGGTGGGTTGATCCTGTGATGTGGAAGTAGAAGGAGAGTCATCAGCAACTTCCTTGTCTTTGATGGTAACAGGATCTGCAGAGGGGATTATCTTTCCACGTCGGAGAGATATGGCATTAACTCCACCTATATTAGGATTCTGCTGAGTTCCAGCATTTGGATTGGTCACTACTTGAGATGGAAGCCTTCCTGAACCTGGACTTTGTTCATTACTCTGCATATTAGATAATTGACCAATATGAGTTTGAAGGCTTTGAATTTGTTGTTGTTGCTGTTGCTGTTGTTGCTGCTGTTGTATTAGGATCTTCATCATAGCATCCATCTTGCTTTCTAACCTTGAACCTTCATCTTGGACTGGTATTGATTGTCTAACTTGTTGAAACATCTTGCTACTAGAATTTCCACCTTGATTAAACTGTGCTTGTTGAGGTTGGCCATTTCCATATCGAAGATTTGGATGGTCACGCCATCCAGGATTATATGTATTGGAGTAAGGATCATATTTTTGGCCACCTTGAGTCATAGGTTTAGAAGGATATATTGCATTGCAAGATTCAGCTCCATCATTCAGGTAAGGGCAAGAGTCAGTAGCATGAGTAGCTAGAGAGCAAATAGAACATAGTTGCGCCGGAGGAAGCCGCAAGATCATCAGAGAGCTTCACGCGGAAAAACGCCGAACACCGAAGACGCTGAAGGCTGAAGACAGAGCTACAGGAGATTCAACAATTATTCAATTGAATCATTAATTGATTCATTCCTTCTTCTCACGCACAGTACCCTTCTCAAATTGATCTCGTGGACCCCACCTCCTATATCAATTAATTGATCCATTCTTTCCAATTCCCACGTACAGCACATGATATTTTTGAAGTTTGGTGAGGAAATTTTCATGGAGGCTTAAGCTCTTAAGGAGGCAACTTGGGAGGAGCATAGAAGAAGCTAAAGCTTAGGGCTTACATTTGAAGACTACAAGGGAATGTCTTTCTTTTTATCTTTTTAATTCAAACTTGAGATTATTTAGTTTTAAATGATTTCGAGTTGTGTTAATTGAGAACAATCTAGTTTTAGATTGTAAACTTATTTCTTTTGGATTAGACTGGTAATTCGAAGTTTTATGCTTATTGTTGGACTCTTGTTTGCAACCTTTGGATTGTCAATTAAATTAGTAATTGAGTTTTCGTTGTTAATTTAATTGTTAATTTGGTTTATCATCTTAATTGTTTAATTGGGTTGATAAATTATCTGGTTGTTCAATTAGATAATTGTAAACAAGATTTTCAAGATTATTTTATGATTGGTTTTTAACGGGTTTAATTAGCCACCGCTTATTTCATTATGAGTTTTCTAGTGAAATATGTGTTATTGAACTAGAGGGTTTCCCGTGTTCAATTGGGTAATTAAATTTATTAATCTCCCTTGGGTCTAATTGATTAATTTGGGCTAAAAAAGTTTACTCCTTGCAATTCCTAAGTTGTCCCCTTCGTCATCATAACTGAACTAGACCTTTATTATTTTATTTGCATTTAATCGACATTTTTATTAGGATTTTAATTCTTCTCTCATAAGAAAAATCCCCAAAAATTGCATTCAACTCATATAGATTAGTCTCATTCTTATATAGGTTTAAGAGTCAATTGCATTATTACATTTAGTTAGTTAATTGCATATAGGTAGTAGTATTTTGCATTCTAGTTTAGGTCCGTTTACATTCTACTGCATCTTTTATCACTTGAAAATTAGTCCTAAAGAAAACCCACAGCTTGCTCCTTGGGAGAATGACCTAGGTTGACCCTAAACTGCATAATTAATTAGGACCTAGTTTAATTGATCACTTTAACGACAAAAGTACCTTCGATCATCAATATTGTTAGCTCCTATGTTTTTATGATAATAAAGCTTAAAAAAGGTTAAGAATACATTTTAAAGTTGGCATACTAGTTTAAAGCATTTTGAAAGCCATTACTTGTAAAGATCATTGTATCACTCGAGTGATAAGACAAAAATTGGTTAACTTACTTCTAAAACAGTAATGAAAGTGCTTCTTTTAAAACTAACTCATCAATATAGTGCTCACTAGAAGAGATAGCCAATGATCACTTGAGTGGTGTGAAAGATTAGCATCACTACCACTTCACCATAGTGACCAAGATAGTGATCTAATTTCTGGAAAACATTTTTCTAAGAGATCACTCGAGTGATGAGATATAAAGTGCATCATTGTTAGACAACCATAGTGAACCATATGGTGATCAATTTTATGGAAAGAGATTTCAAACTTGACCACCCGAGTGATGTTTCAAGAATGTCATCAATATTACTTCACCACTTTGATCCTTCATAGTGATCATCTTTCTAAAACTATTTTAAAGAGAAGATCACTCGAGTAATGCATTAAATTTTTATCACCATCACTTCACCACAATGATTTGTTCTAGTGATAAGCCTTCTGAAAATTTTCTAAGAAAAGACCACTCGAGTGATGTGTATAGTGGCGGATCTAGCCTTTACCAGAAAGGCCCTAGCTGGCCTGAGCTAACTTTCTAACATTTGTTAATATGTATATGTATTTATTATATGATATTTTATTTGGCCAATAATTTGGCCCCAGCTAATTTTTTATCTTCTCTATAAAGATAATGTTTGGTTCATTACTCATTGGGCTATAAGAGAAAAGTAAAATTCTTATTTAAGATACATACTGAAAAGGTTAGTATCATCTTATATTTTATTTTTATTTATAATTGTTGATTATTATTTATTTTTATTTTCAATGTTATGTGATACTGTTTAGTAAATACTCCCTCTAGTCTTTATTATAAGGCACCAATTAACAATTCTCATAAGTCAATAAAAATAGTTAAAGTCATTAAATTTGTCCTAAAATTTAAGTAATTTTTAATATTATCTATATTAATTATACTAAACTATAATATCATATTAATTATTGCTCTCACCCACTACCCTTTTTAATTGTGGGTATACATGAAAAAAATATTTAATGCTTTTTGGAAACAAGCAAGTTCCTTATAAAAAGGACCAAATACACTTGTTAGTTGTCACTTTATAATAAGAACCAAAGGAAGTAGTTCAATATGTTTGTTTTTTTGCCCAGGTTAAAAAAATTTTCTAGTTCCGCCACCGGATGTGTAGTAAAATGTGTCACTAGCACAACACCATAGTGACTCTGGTAGAGCTTAATATTTATGAAAAAGTTTCTAAGACTGGATCACTCAAGTGACCTCTCGAGTGATATGTAAAAAGAACATCACTACCACTACACTATAGGGATGTTATCTAGTGATCTATTTCTTTTAAAATGAAAAGAAACAAGATCACTCAAGTGATCCTGTTGTAATACCCCGATTTTTATAATACATGTAAATCTTAAATTTTAATAAATAACACCTATTACAATAGGTGAATATGTGGTCTCAAAAATTAGCGAAATAATTATCTTATTTCCTAAGGAGATGTTTCAAGAAATTAGGAGGAATAAAAAGCTAAAATACCTGAGTGATGATATGGGTTACAAAATACCCTGGGAATGTTATGATAAATTCTAAAAAGGCAACTAAATCTATTATGTATTCTCTAAATAGAAGAGTATGTTATCTCTAAATTTATAACTGATTTATTATCATTATTAGGAAAATTTTCTTTGGATTCTAGTAAATCCAAATCCAATTTTCTAAATCTTATTGAGGATCATAAAATATCCTAAGATTATCATAATGTAGTATAGTCTTAATTATGCCATTTTAACAATCTAAAATCATCGGAGGATGATGAAATCAACTAGAGAAAATTAGCAACAATTATTGGGCAATTGAAATTGCAATAATTGAGATGCTCTAGTAATTTTTGAGATTAGCTAGTAATTAATTTATAAAGGTCATAATTAAGGAAAAATCAATTAAATTAAGGATCGAATGATAATTTGAAGCTGAAATTAGCACACAAGAAGCTATCAATCATTAAAATTAAATTAGAAACTTTGTCAATTTTGGTGGTTAAGCCTAGTAACCCCTAAAACATGATGTTGGAAATTAAAGTTAGGATTTAAAATAATTATTCCTAATTTATTTCTATGAGACAAAGATTCCTATTTAGTGGTAAATAAGTGGAAGAATTAAATTATATTAACCATAAATCCTAAATCTAAGTGGACCAATGAGAGAATTTCCTTTCTAAATATGTGAAAACATTAAAACATAAACTTGGTAATGAAAAGATTAATGGGGGACGTTTTTCTTGTTTGGGAATCAAGAGTAGATAATTGTTTTTAATACATAATTAGAGTTCTAGAAGAGAAGACTTTTGAGGCATAAATTGAATGGATTGGAAGAGGATAAGGGAAGAGTATTTAAAACATGAAAATCAATAATTGAAATTAAGGGGAAGGGGGACGGAATTTTAGAAGGAAAAAGGAGAAGAAAAAGATGATTATAAATAATAAGTCAAAAGTGTGTAATAGAAGATTAGTGAAACTTGGGAGCCAAGTTGTATGTCTTTGGGAACAAGAAATGGTTTATTCAAAAGAAATTAAATGAGAACCTATAGAAATTAAATCATAACTTGAAATATGGGAACTAAGTATTGAAAATAAATACATATTTGGAATCAGGGAATTATGAGCTTCAACTTGGCTATTCCCAAAGTCATTTTCGGTTACATATGAGATTTATATCTAAGTGTTTTGGGAATTAAAAATCACCATAAATCTATTCACAAAATTAGGATCCCAAAAGTGGAATTAGATTTTGAAGAAAAACATTAGTTGATGCTTAACTAAATTAGCATTTGGGAATAAATTGGAGATGAAGCAAAACTTGGGGACCAAGAGAAAAGGAAGGACGGTTGAGGTGTGTTGTAAGGGTGAGATCAAAACTTTTTCATCAAGAAAGATCCAATGGTTGGATGCAAGGTGAAGGAATTACAACAATGTCATTCCCTTCTTCTATAAATAGAGACCTCCCTCAACACAAAATCCTCACCAAATCACAAGGCATAGGCCGAATTTAGAGAGGGAGAAAGAGAGTAGAGAAGCTCCAAGAACAAGGAGCAAGGGTCTTCAAGAGGTAAGAAAATTTTTAGTTTCATAGTTTAAGTTCATAGTTTATGAGATAGAAATGCTAGAAATGTTGTTTTGATCATCAATCTTCCAAATCCAGTTTTATTTTCATGTTTTTATGGTTTCCATTGCATTTATTTTGAAAAATTGATGAAGAAGAAGTTATATCAAAATTTTTGGAAGATTAGGATCAAAATAGCGAAGCTCTGGCGAAATTTCCTCGATTAGTATTTTCTGGAGTCAGGGGTAAAAACGTCAGTATTTTATGAGGAAGATGATGTTCTAAAATTCTGAAAAAATTCATGGTGAAATTAGACATCTAGGGCTTTCCAAATCTATAAAGAGTGTATCATTTGAACCTCTGTGCAAAAAGATAAAAATCTTAGAAGTTAAGCTACAGTTTCTGGGCGAAAATCTGGACAGCGTTTTGAAAACTGGAAACTGGGAATTATCCATGAATTCTGGGTAAGTTCCAGTATTTTTTCTCGAAAATATACTTTTCAAGGATTCCGGGAAATTTTACGGATCCTCATTTTGATTTTTCTAGAATTAGTTATGATTTTTCAAAGTTACCGAAAAATCTGTCCAGAAAATGCTGCATCACGTTTTTGAAGAAATGTAAGGGCAAAATTGTAATAATAAAGCCATCAAGGGTAGAATGGTAAATAGAGGTGGAAATATCTCTTAGAATGTTATTCTAAGTGATATGGTGATATGTTAGGATATCCGGGAAGTCCAAAGCTGGAATCAAAGGTCGGATGTTTGACGACTATGCGGTAAAAGGTACGGACGCGTATTGTAACCTTAACTCTTATGCTTATGATTTGGTTATATATGATTGTTGTTTTCACATGATAATACTCTGTTTTGAAATTTACTCATGAGAGTTGAATTGTATATGGGTTATAGTCTTGATAACACCGTTGAGTTTTCCTAGCGCTGAGGACACGATGGGCCGTCGTGGCATTGGTTATGTGCAGACTGGGGTAACATACATATTGCAGTGGCTGTGTTATGTTATTGCCTTACATGTGGATATATGTTTTGAAACTATGATTATGTTGTATATCTATGATAACTGTCATATATTGTTTACATAAGCATGAGGTTAACCGTTACCTGAGGTCCAATGGACATTGGACCTCAGTCTAAATGAACAGTACAAGAAAGAAACCGGAATAAAGAAGGTACCGGCAGATAGAGCCGTAAAGAGGCAGCGATCAAAGGCAAAGGTCGGTAGCGGTAGAAGTTATAAGAACTTAGCTTCTGGCTCGAATTTAACAAAGTTACTTTGAACAACTTGGTGTCTAAGGCTGGGTTAATCTATCCGGGAAGCCAATCAGTCGCCGTATAAGTCGGTGAGGCCCCCATGATAGACCCCTACCTGGCCAATCTGTTTGATTAACTGATATTAGGTTCTAAGCCATAGGTTTAGTTAAGACTGGGTTTAACAGAGAAATGTATTTAAATCTCTGTATAATGTATCACATGAATAATCCTTCGGGATATTTAATATATCAGCTTCTGTCGGGCATCATCATATGTCTGGGCATTTTATATCAGTTACTCGTTGTCCGGATCTTAGCGCACGCTATCCATTTCCGCAGTACTCTAAGCAGTAGCATCTCAAACTCTGTTGATTTTCTTAAAACTAAGTGTCAACCGACACAATTTTCGAACCTGGAATTTGGGATGTTACACCTGTTACATTCATCACCATCAGTTCACCATAGTAAAGTACCTAGTGACTTGTTTTCAAAAGAAACAAGATCACTTGAGTGATCCTATATTTTTACATCACTATAGTGATTCATCTAGTGATTTGTTTTGTTTTTACAACAACTAAGTGTAGATCACTCGAGTTATCACTCAAATGATGCAATTTCAAAAAACATAGCATCGTATCGTATATCTTGATACTTATTTAAATATATCCTAAACATGTTCTATTTGCTTATAATTGGTCTAACACTCCGTTATTCTAGTATTTGATCATATTACAAGTGTTTAATCAATGATTAAACAAAGACTAGCACAAATCACTTTTGTATCAAAGCATTACATGCACCGAGTTCAAACGCTTCATATTCTCTTTGCTCTCAACGGCTAAATCCAAACACACAGAATAATATGACATTCTCAACGACCAAAAGCAAAGACCGTATACTCCAACGCCCGCAATCAAATAGCAACATTCTTTAAACACTCTCACATTATAAATAGAAGAGCATTGAAGATAAAGCAACTAACTCCACTACTAGAAAATAGTGAATTTGCGACGGAATTTGTTACGGAAAATATTCCGTCACAAAATTGAGACTTTTTGCAACGGAATTTGAATTTCGTCACAAAAAGTGGCAAAAAGGAAATATCACGACGGAAAAAAATTCCGTCGCAAATTTGAAAAATTTTGCAATAAAAAATTTTTTTTCGTTGCAAAAATCTTTGTCAGAAAAATAATTAAAAAAAGAAATTTGTGATGGAAAAAAAAATCGATCTCAAAATTTAGTCTTTGTGAGACGGAAAATAAATTCCGTCGCAAAATTTTGCAAACTTCAATTACTTTACCATTTTATCTTCGCGTATCCATCTTCTTCCATTTCCCATTTGCTATCAAGCTGCTTGCCTCGCGTGTTCTAGCGTTTTTGCTCCTCGTGTCGTTCAACCACCGCCGACCGAGTTTCTCTTCCTCCAATTTGAGCCTTCACCGTCTTTTTCTCTTGTTTATCCACCTCAACCGTTCCTCAAACGTGTAAGCATTTTATTTGAGTTCTTAGATTTTTTTTTTCCTCATATTTTTTTTTCCTCAGAAATTAGTAGATCTTGAGTTCGTAGATAGGAGTGAAACTAAATTGTAGACATATACGTGTTGTGATTTGGATTCTCATATCGTAGGATATTAAATTCTTTTTCTTTCTCTTTTTTTGTAATGATAAATTTTGTCCTATAAATTAATTTGTAGCTTAATTAATTAGAGAAAATATAATCATGTCAACATGCAAAAGAGGGAAAGATTTGTTGAAAAATAAAGCCTTGTCATGCTAAAACATATATATGTTGCATTTGGTATAGTGCATGAAAACTTGTTGATAAATGAAGCTTGGCATTTTAATTAAGAATAAGACTACTTGCTTACACATGTGGAGGGAAATATATGAAATTATTCTGTGGGACTAGTGTTTTAATAACGATGAAATGCTTAAAATACCCTGTGATACAAATAGTTTAGCTCAATGAATAACCATTCATTCGATTTTTTTTTCCCAGCCCTCATACATAAAAAAAAATTAATGGTCTAGATGGAAAAAATAGTATTTAGATAAGGGAATTTCTTAGTCACATATAAAAAAATCTCAAAAAATGCACTAAGTTCTCTGTAAATATGTTGTTATTATATTTTATTTGCATTTTTCAGTTTTTTATGTGTAAATACTAATTGTAGTCATAAGTATTTTAATTACAAAGATATGAAAATGTCAAAATAATTTGTTGGTGGGAAATTTATTGTCAAGAGACTCAAATTTTCATTAATTTATACTCAACTAATTAAATTATTCGTAGGGTCTAGACTGTTTGTTTCTTTTTTAAAATTTCCAAGTTTAAAAAATTTCCAAGATAAATTTGAAACTTTTAATATTCTTTTTATTCAGAAATCCATACATAAATACTTTTTCTTTTAAAATTAAATTAATCATGCTATAAATCATTATTTTTTTTTCTATTTAATAATGAATCATGCACTATGATATGCACACACTTTTTACCCGTATATTTATTTTTCAGGAAGAATTTCCCTCCCGTGCTAGTTTATTGGCAAATTATCATTAATGCTCCTTTATGCTAACCTTTCTGAAACTTTTTTTAAAAACCAAGAAAATTGACTTTATTTTTGTTTAATATTTGTGGAGAACACGCATTTCATAACCAATGAACTAAGATGAATAAATAAAAAATATAATAGGATGAGACGCAAAAATGTCATTCGAATACGCAGGGGTGTGGGTGTGGGTGTGGGCGGGAGATCATTGTGGTCCATATAACAATATTAGGTTCAATGTGGTTCTTAGACTGACTTGTTCAAATCTGAGCCTTGACAAATTTGAGGTCCACTGAATTAATGCAGGAAAAATTACATAAATATACCGGACTTATTTACAAATAATTCTAGAAAATTGACCAAAAAAAAAAAAAAGCCAAGACGTTTTGGAGTCGCTCTAATTTGTCATGAATGTGAAAAGACCACATTGTCCTCTTCAACTTCAAATTAAATTTCAGTTTTAAATTTTTGATATGAAATTCCTTATTTGTTGTCAGATTTCGTACTTATGCAAGGTATGCTATTTTAAATTTAGGTTGGACATCTTTGTAAGATTCATTCCCTTCTAGAATTGAGTCCATGTACTACATGTTCATTTTCTCCCTACCGTACCTTATTTATTCCATGGCTTATGTTCATCTCTGCACAAGTTCATGCTGCCTAAGAGGTTAATACAACTAATTATCACTGTAATGTGACGCTAATCTTAGGGGTTCATATCTTGGGATTTACATTGAAGTGATTCAAGACTTGATTGGAAGCTCTCAAGACACACAACCAATTGAAATTGTTGGGTTTAGTGAAAGTGGTTAGTCCCTCGTAGTGTCCGACAATAGCATGAAGAGAATTACTTTTTAGAGGACGTTTGTGCCTAGCAACCAAAAATAAAGGAAGCCCTAGATAATATCTAACTATAGACATCAGTTTCATATAATTGTGAGGCTGCATGAGCCACTTGCAATGGCGGAATCAGGGAGGGGCTAGGGGTGGCCCCCACCCCTCCTAAAATTACAAAAAAGAACCCAACTTTTTTAATAAATTATCTTTTAGCCCATAAAAATTTCATAATTTTCACTGTATTCCCTCTATGTCAAGTTATGTGGATTATGGAGGGATTAAAATGAAAACATTGAAATTTTTATAGTGTTGAAATATAGTTTCATAAATATTTGGGTTCTATTCTATAATTTTTGTAACATCCCATTTGTAACAGCGGAATTTTTTTTAAAAAAACCAGTGATCAGAGTCGAGCATTTTAGCAAGTGAGTAATTGAACCTTAAAGATATATAACCATAGTGTAATTGTTCTAATACAGTCATCTAATACCCAAAAGAAGGCAAATACATAAACTAGAAACATAAAAACTTCGGGGTCTTGCATCCTACATCGTCTGCTTGCCTCTATCTTCACTCCTTGGTTCGCCCGAACCTGAAGCTACAGCTGAGATCCAATTTCCATTTGGATCTTAGGTAACGGTTAACCTCATGCTCAAATAAAACACTATATGGACAATAGATATTCATATCAACATAACAGCATATCAGTACAAAAGCTCACAGCAAATGCATGATCACAACATTGACAGAACATAAGCACAAAGCAGTATGTAAAGTCCCACAACATGTCTACACATAACCAGTGCCACAACGGCCCATCGTGTCCTCAGCGCTAGGAAAACTCAACGGCGTTATCAAAACTATAACCCGTATAAAGCTGTATATATAACTGACAACCCTAGGCAGAGCCTCAGTTTATAAACGTGTCTATCACATATATGTATATGAGCAGCATAAGAGTTAAGGTTATAATACGCGTCCGTACCTTCGTTGACGATATCTGGTACTTTCGTTGAAAAACGTTACGTTTGACAGCAGTACGACAGCGGTACAACAATGGAAACAGCGGAAACAACGGTTCGTGATTTCAAATATCCTATAAGGATAATATCACAGTTATGAATATTTAATATATAACAGGCATTTTAGGTGCAAATTACCATTTTGCCCCTAGTTTGATTAATTGGTGGAATTTCGCCAGAGCTTCGCTATTTTGACTTTAATCTTTCAGAATTTTTAACATAATTCTTCCTCCAACATATTCTTGAAATAAATATCATATTTATTCCTTAAACATGATATCTAAGCTAACTTTAAAGATTACAGATTATTCTAGCATTCTTACTATAATTACTAAAAGAACTACTTAAACTAAAGACTAAGGACCAAAGAACTTACCCAAAGCTTTGCTATGAACTTCTTACTCCTCCTCCAGAGCTTCTCTCTCTAACTTCTCTCTAGGATTGTGTGTGAATTGGTGAAGAATGAAGAGAAATGAAGGGGCTATTTATAGAAAAAACGAATGGCACTTTCGTAATTTCTTTGAACTTTGTCTGGTCAGATTCTGACCGTTGAATCGCACTTTTTGAAATTGGCTGATCGGGGCCTTACACCTCTCTATGGTAACATTGTCATGAGTCATCAAAGTGATGTCATGCCTGCATCATCTCTTGATTTGTGTGCCTTTATCTGATAAAGTTACCTGTTTGGTGTCCTAATCGCCTAATCTTGGGAAATCTCAAAATTCTGGAAGCAAAGCCCTGAAGGTCTTTTCTTCCTCTTTCAAGTTACTTGGGTCAACTAAATTTTTGATCCCATTTAGGACATTCTGTTGTCTGCTGAATATTTCGGCCAAACACTGTCGGCTACGGAAATTGCGTCTGCCAACGTCAACTTCTGGATCATAAATCACAGGTTCATAATATGTCAGATGTTTACCAACTTATCTCCGGATTCCATTTTATGAATTATTTTCTATAGGTTTTCACTTCTAGTATCTGTCTTAATTCCACAAAATATCTTCTTGGCTCTATCTCATGATCACTCCATCGGTTACGGAAATGACTTCGAAGATAGGCCACTCTAAGGTAAAAATTCACTTGTCTATAATATACTCTGACTCTAGAAACTTAGTTCATGGTTTTCTAGGTAGCATTTTATTTCTATCCGTGGTCATTTATCCTACTTGCTTTTCACCATTATAATATTATTTAATTGCAAAATATTTTTTCTTAATTTCTATTTTAATTTTTCTTTATTTTTCTTCATAATTTCATTTTTATTTTTTTATATATATATTTATTTTAATTAATTTCCACCTTTTTCTCTTTATCTTATGTCTAAACGATTAGCCATTAATTATCTAATTAATCACTTACTAATTGTTGACAATTTTCTTAATTAGTAATAATTATTATCTCACAACTATTTTACTGACATTAGTATTTTATGCACCATGCATAATATTAAAAATCATGGGGTCTAATAAAGTCCCGAGAATACTTTTTGATTTCTCATTCTTCTATTTTCAAAGGAGATAATTTAATAAATTGTCTAAATTAGGGACAATATTCCTCCTAATTTTTATAATTATTTCACTACCCTTTAGGATTTATCATCATATTCTTAAGATGTTTTATGGCCATAAAATGCATTTTTCACATTTTTGGCAATAAATTCCATTTAATTTTCTAAGTATTTTCCTTTGAAAATAGACTAATTATCTGATACTTTGAGACAATATTTATCATAAATAGTCATTCTATTAATATACTATAATATTTCGAACAACAACTGTTCAGGTATTACAATTTTCACTCTTTAAAATAAAGTTTCATGAACATCTAAGTTCTATTATATAATTTTTGCCCCCTCTAACTATAATTCTTGGCTCCGCCCCTAGCCACTTGGGACATTCCAATCTCTAGGATGCCACTTTGGGCTAAACAAAATCAACTTCCTCACCAAGAAAAAAAACATTTCAAACATATGATTTTTTTTTTTTTTTTTTTGCTCGAAAAACATATGATGACTATATACAGTCTTTCATTATTCGTTATCGCTTGTATGATTTTCTTTTCTTTTCTTTTTTATTGGATATCACTATGTTCTTTGATTTAGTCATTGCTTATCTCTTTCTTTTTACCCAATTAAGACTTTTTACTAGTCAAGGTGGAACCTCGCCGAGCTTCTGCTTTTGACCGAGGGATGGTGGAGGTCAAACAGCAGTGGAGATGACGAGCACGGCGGAGGAGGAATGATGCGAGGGATGGTCTGGTGGTTTTCCCCAAGCTCTCCATTCTCAATCTCTAATCCGAAATAGTCCCCGCCGCGCCCTCTCTTCTCTGGATGTCGGGTCCTTCTTTCGTATTGCCACTGTGCTTTGCTTTTTTTTTTCTTTTTCTTTTTTTTTTGGAAATTTATGCTTAATTAGACCCCAAGGCACCAAGAAAATCTCAAAAATAAAATAAAATAAAAATTAAGGAAATTCAGATGTTAGAAAAAATAGGTCTCATAAACAACTCCTTCTATGGGATTAACAACTACATCTGTATGATTAACAACTCTATCAGTTGGATTAACAATTCTTTGATACTTTTCTAATATCTGAATTTCTCTTGAGACTTTTTTTAGATTTTCTTAGTCTTTTGGGACTTGAATGGAATTTTTCTTTTTCTTTTTTAAGACCTAATTGTTTCTGTCACAACGCAGCAGTTTTGATGGGACTAAATTGATATTTTAGAAATTTGTGGTACTAAATTGTCATTTTTGAAATTTGTTTTCAAATTTAATCCAACTTTTCAAACACCTACAATGCAAGATTCAGCATAAGGTAACATAAAAAGTCCAATAAATCATTTGCATGAATAATTATCAAAATATGACCATTTTACCCTAATTACATTTAATTCAATACAAATATCTCTAGTTCAAATTAGTGTTTAATCATGCAGGAATTGTAACATCCCATTTGAAAATAGCGAAAAATTTTATTTTATTTTCGATACGATGATCAGAGTAGTGCAGTTTAGCAAAACGAGTAACTGGACCTTAATAATAACCACAGTGTAATTGTTCTTATACAGTCACCTGCTAATCCAAAAAGAAAACAGCGCCTAACTACACATGTAATACTAAGTCATAAAACCCCTTCCGCCACCCTACGCCGATCTCATGCCCCTTTCTTCAACCTGTGGATTGCCTGAACCTGAAGCTACAGCTGAGATCCAATTACCATTTGGATCTCAGGTAACGGTTAACCTTATGCTCAAATAAAAAGTATATGAACAACAATTATTCACAACTCATAACAGCAGTAAATCACTACATAAGCACACAGCAGATGCATAATCACAACATTGACAGAACATAAGCACAAAGCAGTATGTAAAGTCCCACAACATGTCTGCACATAACTAGTGCCACGATGACCCATCGTGTCCTCAACGCTAGGAAAACCCAACGGCGTTATCAAGACTATAACTCGTATAAAGCTGTATGTATAACTGACAACCCTAGACAGAGCCTCAGTATATAAATATGTCTATCACATATACGTATATGAGCAGCATAAGTGTTAAGGTTACAATACGCGTCCATACCTCCGTTGACGGTTTTTTGGCACTTTCGTCAAATTACGGCACGTTTGACAGCGACACGACAGCGATGACAGCGGAAACAGCGGTTCGTGATTTCGGGTACCCTATAGGGATAACATCACCAATATGAATATTTAAGATCATAACAGGCATTTTAGGTACAAATGACCATTTTGCCCCTAGTTTGATCTCTTAGTGGAATTTTGCCAGAGCTTCGCTATTTTGACTTTAAACTCTCAAAATTTTGTTGTAACTTTTCCTCTAACAGATTTCTGAGATAAATATCATATTTATTCCTAAAACATGATATCTAAGCTAACTTGAAAAATTAGAGACTACTCTAGCAATTCTACTATAACTACCGAAAGAACTATTTAAACTAAAAACTAAGGACTGAGAAACTTACTCAAAGCTTTGCTATGAACTTTTTATTCCTCTTCCAGAGATTCTCTCTCTAACTTCTCTCTAGGATCATGAGTGAATTGGTGAAGAATGAAGAGGAATGAAAGGCTATTTATAGAAAATCTCAATGGCAATTTCGTAATTTCGCTGAACTTTGTCTGATTGAATTTTGACCGTCGGATTGCATTTTTTTGAAGTGGCTTGATCTTAGCCCTACACCTATTTGGCCGACCTCTCCCCCCCCCCAACAAGGAGACAAAATTGATGACATCATCATGCTTGTGTCATCTTGCTTTATCAGATGAAATTCCTGATTCGGTGTCCTGATCGTGAAATTTTTGTACAATCTTAAAATTCCGAGAACAACACTCTGAAGGTATTTTCTTCCTCTTCAAGAATACTGGATTTTCCTATCCTTATACTCTCATTAAGGACATTCCGTTATCTACCGAAAATCCTCAGTATTTGCTACCGGTTACAGAAATAACGTTGGTCGGCGCCAACTTCGAGATAAAAATCCACTGATCAATAATATACTCTGGTTTTCCTCAACTTATCCTTGGATTCTAGTTTATGAATTATTTTCTATCGGTTCTCATTTCTATTATCTGTTCTAATTCTAAAAAATATCCTCTTAGCCTGATCTCCAAAACACTCCGTCGGTTACCGAAATGACTTCGGAGACAGCCTACTTCAAAATAAAAATTCACTTGTTCATAATATACTCTGACCCTAGTAACGTAGTTCACAGTTTCCTAAGTAGGATTTTATTTCTATCCGTGGTCATTTATCCTGTTCACTTTTTAATAATATAATATTATTTAATTACCACATGTCTTAATCTTATAATATTATTATATAATAAATATCTAATTCCATCCTTATCTCCCCCTAATTTTCGGCCCACACATATAATTATATATATATATTTTTTTTCATTTACCATAATATCCTATTTATCTTGCATTTATTTTTCCCAAATTTTCCTATTGGTCCAATAATAATTACATAGATTTAGGTTTTTATAATTTCTTGAATAATCTTAACCTTTATTATTTATTTAATTAGGCCAAAAATTTCGGCCCTTAATATTACTTATTTATATTTATTTTATTCTTTCACATTTCTTAAATTCCCATGACCTTATAAAATTCCCAAAAATTACTTAATTAATCCCTTACTAATTTTTAATAATTTTCTTAATTAAAATTATTCATTTTCTCACAACAATTTTATTGACATTAATAATTTGAGCTCCATGCAAAATATCAAAAGTCATAGAGTCAATTTTAGTCTCAGAATACTTTTTAATTTTCCTCCTTTTTATTTCCATAAGAAATAATTTATTAAATTGTCCAAATTAAGAATAATATGCTTTCTAAATTTTTAATAATTATTCCATACCTTTTAGAATTTTTCCTAATTCTTCTCAGGATGTTTTATGGCCTTAAAACACATTTTTTACATTTCCGATATTAAATTTCCTTTAATTTTCTTAATGTTTTCCTTTGAACATATACTAATCACATAACATGTTAAGGCCAAAGTCTTCATAATTAGGCATTTTTATTATTGTAATATAATATTTCAGATAATAGTTATCCGGGTATTACAGGAATGCCCTAGGAAATGCATTAAAAATCTCAAATTAATCATGAAAAAGCATATAAAATTATGCTTCAACCAATTCCCCTAAACTTAAACTTTTGTACTCCTGAAGAAAGACAATTGAGTACAAGATTCCAAGTCTAAATCACTAATGCATTTGAAAGATGAGCAATTCATAATTAGAAAGCAACTATTTAATTAATAAAATTCATCAAGCCAACAATAGTCATAATCAAGCGTTGTAAAGAAATTAGCTAACTAAACAATTCAATATATTAGAGTATAATGATGCACAATAGAACTCTCAAGGTATTAATGTATAACTTGTCTCACCTTATTGATGGGGATAATTTCGCTCTAGTTCACTTAATCAACACCTTACCATTGGCTTGTAACAACTCTAACATCTCCACTGCTAATAGCAATTAATGAAATGAATCAACAGGACTTAAACTACTTGCAATATTGGATGAAGGTTAAATGGAATGAATTAATTAGAAAAATGAATAGTTGATATGTAAGTCAAAGCTAATGAGCAAGTTTATAGCATCTAAATAACTTTACAAACTTTTGTCAATTGTTTTGCAAATTCATGAACAAATGCCTTCTTGATATTTTTTTTTCAATTTATCTACGAAACATTTTCCAATTTTCTCTTTTCTTTTCCAATACTTTTTTTCGTTCTTCTTTTTCATTCTTTTCCATATGAATGACATTTCAATATGTACATTGTTCAACTTTTTATTGGCAATTCACTTTTGATTTTTAGAATATATGAACACTATGAGTAATGACATGTATATAACATATGAATGATTCAAAAGGGGTAAGCAAAAGGTAGATGAATGTAGGTTTGTGTTGAGTGAAAATACTATAGAATTGAATGCCTCTTTTATTTTTATCACACTAACGCAAATCTTGTTTCGAAAAAGAGTGAAAACAAGTTCTAGATGGTGAGAAACTAGGTAAATCATACACACATGAAAAGAACTCAAGGTCCATATAACTTTTCGATAAGGTTTTTCTCCAATACTCCTTCTACTATACAATCAATTGCATAATAAGCTAATGAGAAAACATCTGCTTAATTATTCCTAATGCTAACCTCACAAATACAATTAATAAAAACATTGCAATCAATTACAATAATAATGGTAAATTCTCAAATGCACTAATGATATATAAACTCTCTTTTTCAAAATAATGAGTAATTATAGGTTTACTTTTCATCTCATTCACTTGAAAAGGAAAACATGACTTTTTAAAATAATAATAATAATTGCCAAAACACTAGATTCCATTAAAAAAAAATCAAAGAATTTCCCACAAATTACAACTCCAAAGTGGCAAATGTGACCCTTTACCACTTAGAATATACATATATCAAGTCATTCTTGGGGGGAATTTTTTTTTTTTTTTAAAAATGTATTTTAAGGCATTTTCTCATTTAAAAACAATCAATTAATGAGACTCAAAATATATTCAACTCTCCCCACACTTAATCAATACACTTTCCTTAATGTTTGTAAAGCAATTCTATTATTCTCACTTGTTCGTTAATGAAATGGAAATTTGTAAACTCCAATTGCAATTGGAGTACAATACATCAACATCATATAAAAGATAGGAGGAAGAAGAAACGAGTCATAATAACCAAGAAAATTAGAGTGAAAAGGCATAATGATAATTAAGTAAGCAAGTGACCAAAAATGTAAAGCATACATAAGGAGTTCTTATTCTAATTACTAAGTAAATTTATAGGGACCAAGGAATCAACTTTTCCTTTCAAATTCCACAAGGAGTTGTATGAAAAAGAGAATAGAGAAAAAAAATTACTTTTATTTTACATTGATTAAAAATTGAGAAATCTTAATACATAAAAATGAGTTAATTGTAACGGAATTAAAGGGATAAGCATGATGGGAGGAAATTAAAAGTCTCCTGTTTTCTTTTGGGGGGAAGTCGTCGTCAAGAAGACCAAACTTTAATCAGCTCAGTGTCAGTCTTTTAAAAAATTCAAAGAAGAAAATTGTACGTTTTCATTTAATTGATGGAAATAAATCATTAAATGGCATCCGTGTGTTATATATAGTGAACGATCATGTGCAGGGAGGGACGAAACCAACTTATAAAGTATAAGCCATAATGAGTCAAGAATTTGAAATTACGGTATATAGTCAATAATTTTAGTTTTTAGTATTGATCATAATTAATATAAGTAAAATAATTCTATAAATTAAGAATGTTTCATAAGTTATATATATGTTAATTATATATAAGTTATATGTAACACCCCTAATTCATACTACTTATAATGTATATAAATATACAATATATATGAATATTATCAGAGTGGGGCAATAGAGCGCATGTCACTACTACAGAAAGTGGATACTACTTTCCCAAAAGACGTCCTTATTTTAAAAAAGGGAGTAAAAAGTATAAGCCAAGACTTTAGGTGCCCTAAATCCTGTTTAGGGCGCCTCTAAAAAATTTAGGGCGCCTAAAGTTTGCCTACAATTTAGGGCTAAAACTTAATTTTTTGCGCGATGGGTGTAATCTGGGTAATTTTTTACGCGCCAAGACATATTTATTTATTTTTTTTATTTAAGGCGCCCTAAATGTGTTTCAGGGCGCCAAAAAGCTACTTTAGGTGCCCTAAACTTATTTCAAGGCGCCAAAAAACTTGTAAAAAATTATGTTTTAAATTTTTTTTATTTGCCTTAATATACTTTTCGGCGCCCTAAATATTATTCAGGGCGCCAAAAAGCTACTTTAGACACCCTAAATTCAATTTAGGGTGTCTAAAGTCAAAAATCTACTAATTTAGGGTGTCTAAAGTAGCTTTTTGGCGCCCTAAATTTAATTTAGGGTGTCTAAAGTAGCTTTTTGGCACCCTAAATTTTATTTAGGGCGCTTAAAATAATTAATTTTAAAACTTAAGCGCCAAATTTTTTTTAAAAAATTATCTAGGTGGTAAAAAATTAGCGCCAAAAAATATATTTTAGACGCCCGAAAAAAGTTTAGGGCGCCTAAAGTATATTTTAGGCGCCCTAAATTTTTATTTAGGGCGCCTAAAGTAATTGATTTTAAGACTTAAGCGCCAAATTTTTTTAAAAAAATTATCTAAGCGGTAAAAATTAGCGTCAAAAAATATACTTTAGGCGCCTTAATAGGGCGCCTAAAGTATATTTTAGGCGCCCTAATTGTTTACTAATTGTCTTAATTCAATTAAGTGCTTCTCTTGCTTATCTTACTCTTTTTGATAGGAAATTGTTGTTATTTAATGTGATTTTTATTTCACAAATTATTTTCATACTCCTTTATAGCCTATCTTTGGTTATATTAAGACTAGAGGTTAAAATATTAATTGTAGGGTATTTTATGGTTTCTAATTGAAGATTAGAAAATTGAATTTGGATTTATTAGATTCTAAAGAAAAATTTCCTTAAAAAAATTACAATAAATCAATTAAAATTTAGAGACAGCATACTCTCTTAATTTAATAGGTATTTCTTACCAAAATATGATACTTAGGAGAAATACAAGTTTCAGGGTATTACATTATATATGTAAAATTATATAATATTTTTTTAAAAAAATTAAAAGCATGCAATACAAAAATGTTTCATGAATAGATATATCATATGTTTTGTTTTTATCCCCAAACATATGAATGAAACATGTAAATTAATGGGTTAAAAATCTTTTTTCCCCCTCTTTAAACGCACTATTCTCACAAAAATGCTAGATAGGTCTAATAAATTATCAAATATTGCAATTTTATTCTCCAAATTCGAAAAAATTTCTTTTGTAATAAAAAAATAATAATATTATTTTCCATCAGAAAAATAATATTATTCGATAGTAAAATAAATATAACAAAAATTATAGGAGTAGGAGAATGGTTAGGATTTGCAACCAAACAAGACTTGGCGTAAGGAAAGCTCCCATTAATGTAAATCAAGTAATCAACACTCGTGGCGCTGCGGCCATTATTGCTTTATTTCCATCCATAATTGAATGAAAAGAAAGTGTTCTCCTTTTTCAAAATCTTTACATAAAGTAAATTACTTTCTTTTGATAAAGGGAGCCCATGCGCGTTTCACATGATCAACACGCATGCTTGCTTGGATATGTTATTCTTAATTCTTGTTTATGTACTATTAATAATATTGTTAAATAAATTAAAAATACAACCAACCCCTTGCGGTATATTGTTTACGGTAAAAGGGTCTTAAAATCATAATTATTTTAAACAATATTAATTAGCTACCGTATGTATCCTCATAAAAGTACATTTTCCTTCTTTTTCTTTTGCAGTAAAAAATTATATTATTTTGTATAATCATGAAAAATATCACAAATATTTTGCTAATTAGATAATGACGGCAATTTCCAGCCAAACAAGATTTGCTTGTTTTGTAAAGAAAAAGCCCAGTGTAACCCATTTGGATGACTTTTTTATAACTTGGCTTTTACAAAAAAAAAATAAATAAATAAAGCTTGTTAATCCAGAAGCTTACAAAGGAAGCGGACTTAGTTTTCTTCCTATACTCCTTACCATTATTTTCCCTCCTTTTCCTTTTTATACCGTTGGATTAAGATTTCAACGGTTCAGATTTATCATATGATTAAAATATTGTTATAAAGGAAAAGGAGGGAAAATAATAGTAAGGAAAGATGATAAATCTGAACCGTTGAAATCTTAGTCCAATGATAAAAAAAGAAAAGGAGAGAAAAGGATAGTAAGGGGTATAAGAAGAAAGTCAAATGCAGAGGAAGCATCGAATGCGTTTGGGCTTTCTTTGAGTGTGTGGGGTCACATCTGAAAGCAGCAATGATTATTAAATTGGTGTGGGGTCCGCATCCAAAAGCTTTTTTATCAATTTATATTGGTGTGGGGTCTGTAAAATGGTAGTTAAAATTTTGATTTATCATTACGATTTTACGATTTTATGTTTTTACGATTTTTTTTATTAAAATGATTTTACTAATTTTCCAAACGCTTTTATATTTTTACGATTTTTTACATTACAATTTTACGTTTTACTATTTTTTATCCCCTTCAAATTTTACCTAAAATCTCAATTTTAACTACCTTGATCTGCAACAATGGATTGTTGAGTGTGTGGGTCTGCATCCCAAAGGCTATTGTACATTTATCTCATTTTAATGATTTTTTTTTTAAAAATCATTTTCTCTTTTTTTTCGTTTTTATTTTTTTAATAATTTTTTATCATATGTATATAGTATTGAATCAAATTCATACCATTTTCAGTCATTTTTTATCTCAACTAACTTTTGACATACATAATAATTCAAACACTCATCAATTTATAAAAAAACCACTTCTACAAAAGTCAAACGAGCAATCCAAACAAAAATCATATTTAATTGGGAACTATAGTCAATATATATGCACAGACTTTAATAGATAAAATTAATCATGAACATTAGCATAAGCCACATTTTTCATAATTTATTGTTAGTGCGGCTACTTACAAATTTAATATTATAGATGATTAAAAAATTATGCCAAATTTATTTTCATGTTCCAAAATTTATTGAAGCTTAATTTGAACATTTTAGTGTTTTTACCATTCAGAAATTCATAAATAAATGAATCTCTTAAAAAATTTATAATTTTATAATTCCTTGTTGATTAGCTTGAATAATTTTAAAAATTTATCAAGAATGAATTTGCAAAAAACATTAAAGGCTCAATCAACCCCATATATAATGCTGTTGCAGGGTGATCCCCAAGACTCTTATGCCAAGAGTAGTTTCTGTGAAGAGTAACAACTGTAAATTTAATTGGAACAGAGAGTTCAACGTCTGGATTCTCTAGAAGATGGCAACGAGGGCATTTCAATCTTCCACTTCCCTTAATCACTTGCTAAAAACAAAAGACATCTAAAAGAATCTCTCCCTGATCATAACATATTTTAATATGTTATTTCATGATTAATCTAGGGATTTTATCATGTTCATTGAGCAAAAAATGCATTATTTATAACAAAATTTAGTTTAATGAGTGATTACATAAAAAGAGATTAAAAAGGGGCAAAAATGTCATATATTACATGAAAATGTCATATTATTCAAAACTATTTATTTCTAATAAGAGATTACAATTACTCTTAATAAAAGTCATTAGTTAGAGGAGTTTAATTTGATTAAAAATTAGGAAGTCATATACTTAGTTAGAAATACTAAGTGAAAAATCTAATCATTAATTACGAGGACTTTAAATTAAATATAACGTGTGAGGTAATGAAATATGTTGAAGGTGCTTGTACCCCTCATCCTTGGGTCCAACTGGCGTGGGGGTCAGTCTTCCTCACCTTAAGAAAGGAGGTTCGATCCCTGTGTCAGTCAAGGCACTGGGGGAAGTATCCTAGAGGTCTAGAAAACAGTGGCCACGCTGGTAGAAGCGGAAGCATGTGTACTCTCTGGCCAATATTGTAATACCCGGAAAAAAAAAATAATAAAAATAAAAATTTTTATCTTAAACACTATATTTCCATAGATAATACCTATTTCAAATAGGTGAATATGGGGTCTCATATTTTTTTTGTATTGTATTTATTTTTGCTTATAGGGAATTTTTCTTAGAATTTAGGAGTATAAAAATTAATTTAGCTTGTTGATATATAAAACAATATTTTAGGGATTAAATTAGGATTTAACTCATTTATTCCTAATTTAACTTCATGAGACAAAATTTCTCTAAGTAAGAATAAATAAATTATACAATGATATTAACTCTAAATCCTAAAATCTATATGAACCAATAAGGGAATTTTCCTCTTGGACATATGAGAACATTAAAAACAAAATTATATAAATAAAATTAGGGGGGGACGAGTTCTAGAAGGGAAAAGAGAAAAAAAAAACAAAAAGAAACTAGTTAATTAAAGAGGTGTGAAGAGGAAGCTTAGCTTGTCTTGGTGACCAAGGAAATATTTAATTAAGTAGAGTTAGGAGAAAACCTATAGAAATTAAATCATAACTTGTGATATTGAAGTTAAATGTCCAAGATAAATACATATTTAGAATCAGGGAATTATGAGCTTCAACTTGACTATTCCCAAAGATATTTTCGGTTACTTTTAAGATTCATACTTAAGCATTTTGGGAATTAAAAATCACCATAAATCTAATCATAAAATTAGGATTCCAAAAGTGAAATTGGATTTTGAATTTAAACACCAACTTACACCTAACTAAATTAGGATTTGGGATTAATTGGGTTAACTTAATGAAGAAGGAGTCTTTCTTGGGGACAAAGCAAATTATTTCTAGAAGGAAAAGGGGGGGGACGGCCAAGGAGGAGGAGGAGGAGGTGGAAGGTTTGGATCATTTCTTTCTCTCCAAGCAAAGATCCAAGAGCCATGGTTAAGGAAGAAGTGTTAGATGTTTAACCCTCCTTGGCCTATAAATAGAGGACCTTAGTTAGCACATTCTCCACACCAAATCTCCTAGCCTTGGCCGAAATATAGGAAGAAAGGGAGAGTGAGGAGCTGTTGGAAATAGAAGGCAAGTGGTCTTTAAAAGGTAAGAGAGTTCTTAGCTTTCAAGTTTAAGTTCTTAGTTTATGAAGTAGAAATGCTAGAAATGTTATTTTGATCATCAAACTTCTAGTTCCAGTTTTATTTTCATGTTTTTATGGTTTCCAATAGCTTTATTTCGAAAATTTGATGAAGAATAAGTTATAACAAAGTTTTTGGAAGATTATGATCAAAATAGCTAAGCTCTGGCGAAATTTCAGCAAATAGGAATTTCTAGAGTCAGTAGTAAAAATGCTAGTATTTTATGATGAAGATGAGGTTCTAAAATTTTGGGAAAATTCATGATGAAAGTAGACATTTAGGGCTTTCCAAATATATAAAGAGTGTGTCAATTGAAGTTCTATGCAAAAAGATAAAAACCCCAGAAGTTAAGCTACATTTTCTGAGCGAAATTCTGGGCAGCAGTTTGAATTCTGGAAACTGGGAATTATCCATGAGTTCTGGATAAGTTTCAGTATTTTTCCTTGAAAGTAGACATCTCAAGGATTCCGGAAAATTTTACGGATCCTCTTTTCTATTTTTCTGGAATTAGTTATGATTTTTCAAAGTTAGGCGAAATTCTGCCCAGAAATTCTGCATCAGTGTTTTTTCCGAAAATTATGTGGAAATAAATGAAAATAAATCCTTCAAGGGTAAAAATGTCAAGTATGACCAAGGTGTCTCTTGAAATATTGCTTGAGAAGTAATTGAGACAATATCACCCTTTTAGGATAGACTGTGCACGCGTACCGTCAACGAACGTACCCAATGACCCGTTAAACTCAGGTACGGACGCGTATTGTAACATTAACACTTATACTTATGGTTTGGTTATATATGATAGTTGTTTTCACATGATGATACTCTGTTTTGAAAATTTGTTCATGAATGATGCATTGTATACGGGTTATAGTCTTGATAACACCGTTGAGTTTTCCTAGCGCTAAGGACACGATGGGCCGTCGTGGCACTGGTTATGTGCAGACTGGGGTAACATACATATTACAGTGGCTGTGTTATGTTATTGCCTTACATGTGGATATATGTTTTGAAACCGTGATTATGTTGTATATCTGTGATAACTGTCATATACTGTTTACATAAGCATGAGGTTAACCGTTACCTGAGGTTCAATGGAATTGAACCTCAGCCCTTGCCATAGCTTCAGGATCCCAGGGAGTCAGGATCGAGGACAAGGGTAAGAAGCCGGTGTGAGGACCCTGTGGAGGCATTATCTTTTTGGGATACTTATATTAGAAGTATTAGACATGGATGACTATATTAGTAAAAGCTCAGTTAGATATATTACATACAATGTTATTCAGTTACTCTTTGTTTATGTAAAATATTTTCAACTCTCTCAGCTCTGTATGGAAACGTTTATGAAAACGGGATGTTACAAATATTCCCTGTGCACTGTGCTCTAAGTGTCATGCCCTTGGACTGTGGATGAGCCCAACCCATTTCTTAAAATTTTTTTATCAAAAAAAAAAATGTTGAAGGTGCTTGTAAATTAAGAATGTTTGATAAGTTATATATATGTTAATTATATATAAGTTATATATGTAAAATTATAAAATATTTTTAAGAAAAAATTAAAAGCATGCAATACAAAAATGTTTTATAAATAGATATATTATATGTTTTTTTTTATCCCCAAACATATGAATGAAATATGTAAATTAATGGGTTAAAACTTAAAAGTCTTTTTTTTTTTCCTCTTAAAACGCCCTGTTCTCACAAAAATTCTAGATAGGTATTAACAAATTATCAAAATAATGCAACGTTATTCTCCAAATTCGAAAAACGTTCTTTTGTAATAAAAAATAATAATAATATTTTCCATCAGAAAAATAATATTATTTGATAGTAAAAAATATAACAAATATTATAGGAGTAGGAGAATGGCTAGGATTGGCAACCAAACAAACTTGGCCTAAGGCAAGGTCCCTTTAATGTATATCGATTATCAACACTCGTGGCACTGTCGGGGATTATTGCTTTATTTCCAACAATAATTGAATGGAAACGTACATTTGGCTTCTGAGTTTTTCAAAAGATTGACACTGAGCTCCCATTAATATATATGCCATAATCTTTTTCAACTTAAGCGAGATTTTTCCTAGCATGCTAATTTATTTAATTTCCATGTCGGTTGCTCGCGAAATCGGCCTGGAAATTATATTTTTTTAATGAAAATTTACATTTTTAGTTTCTAAAAAAAACAGCATAAAAAACTTATTTTAATCAATTTTATTCACAAAAATATCATTCTTTTTTAGTAGAATCCAAGATGCAGATATCACTAAAGTGGGTTCCCTCTCCGAGGCGGCATCATTATGATGTACCTCTCAGACACAAAATGAGATTTTTTTTTTTCTTTTTTTTTTGCTATTTAAGTCCACTAATAACAGGGCAATAATAACAAAGCAAAAGCGTGCTTCTCCATACAAAAACCTCTGGAATTATTAGCCAGCCTACTGTTTCTCAACCATGTTCCTCCACTTATTTGTTTTCCTTATTCTCATATTTCAACACTGGAAACCTACTTCATCACTGAGCAATGAAACTGATCGTTTGTCTTTAATCAAATTTAAGGAATCAATATTCGATGATCCATATCGGATCATGGATTCTTGGAATTCATCCACACAATTCTGCGATTGGCATGGAATCTCCTGCAGCCACAAGCATCAGAGAGTCACACATTTGAACTTGACAGGATATCAGTTATCAGGTACTATATCTCCTTTTATCGGCAATCTTTCCTTCCTAAGGGTTATCATTCTTGACAACAATAATTTCCACGGAGAAATTCCAAAAGATCTGGGTCATTTGTTCAGATTGGAAATACTTTATTCTGAAAATAATACATTGACGGGAGAATTTCCAATCAATATCACAAGTTGCTCTAGCCTCAAGAGCTTATCATTTGGAGGGAATAGACTCATTGGCAAAGTACCAATGGAGATTGGCTCTCTCCATAAGCTTGAAGATTTGTCTCTATATATGAACAATTTCATCGGACAAATCCCAACTTCCTTGTGGAATCTTACTTCTCTCAGTATCCTTTCTTTGGATTCTAATAACTTGGAAGGGAGTATACCTAAAGAAATAGGCCAGTTGAAAAATTTGACAGTATTTACTGTATCTGATAACAAGCTTTCAGGTACAATTCCTTTTGCTCTTTACAATTTGTCATCTCTCTCTAGCATCGCACTTACTACAAATCATTTCAATGGCCCTCTCCCAGCCAATATGTTCTCCAACCTCCCTAACCTCCAATGGTTGACACTTGGAATAAATCAATTCTCAGGTCGAATCCCAACATCCATTGCAAACGCAACTAGGCTTGTAATGATGTCTATGGGAGTAAATAACTTTGTAGGGAAAATTCCAAATCTTGGAAATTTGCATGACCTCTCAATGCTAGAGTTAAGTGAGAATAGTATGGGAAGTAATTCTTCAAAAGACTGGGAGTTTCTAAATTATTTGAGAAACTGTAGTAAATTAGAAAGACTATACTTGAATCATAATAATTTCGGGGGCCATTTACCAGATACCATAGGCAATTTGTCAACCCAGCTTACACAACTCGACCTTTCACAAAATCAAATATGTGGTAGAATTCCTATGGCATTAGGAAACCTCATTAACCTAACGTCGCTAGACATGTCCTTGAATTATTTCACCGACATCATCCCAGTTACTTTTGAGAAGTTTCATAACATGCAATACTTGTCTTTGTCAGGAAATAAACTTTCCAGAGAAATAAGACATTTCATAGGAAATCTCACTCAATTATTTTACCTAGATTTGTCACTTAACATGTTAGAAGAAAAAGTTCCCGCAAGCATTGGGAATTGTGAAAGTTTACAATATCTTGATCTGTCACAAAACAATTTTAGTGGAGCCATACCAATCCAGCTGCTCACTCTTTCATCTCTATTAATATTATTGAACATGTCACATAACTCTTTTGGTGGTGATATCCCTGATGAGTTTGGAAACTTGAAAAACATAGGAAAATTGGATATCTCTCATAATCAATTCTCTGGAAAAATTCCTCAAACCATTGGAGATTGCCAAAACTTAGAATTCCTCTTTTTGCAAGGGAATTTCTTTCAAGAAACCATCCCCATATCTTTGACTTCATTGAAGGGTCTAAGATATTTAGACTTATCACAAAATAACTTGTCTGGGACGATTCCAAAAGGCCTACAAGATATTTCTTTTTTGGAGTACCTAAATGTTTCCTTCAACATGCTTGAAGGGGAGGTCCCTAGCAAAGGTGTCTTTCACAATGCAAGTGCAATATCACTTGTGGGGAATAACAAGCTTTGTGGAGGTATATCAAAGTTGGACCTGCCACCATGCGCTACCAAATCCAGTGAACAAATAAAACATCAAAATTTTAAGCTGGTTGTATCAATATGTTGTATGATTGCTTTTCTTCTTCTCGCTGTCGTTGCTATTTATTATGGAAGGAAAATAGGCAAGAAATCTTCTTTAAGGTCACCAACAATTGACATGATTTACAAAGTATCATATCAAAGCTTACATAATGCTACTGATGGATTCTTAGTTAATAAGTTGATCGGATCAGGGAGTTTTGGCTCTATTTATAAGGGAAGCTTTGAGTCTCAAGAAGTTGCAATAAAGGTCATCAACCTTCAAATAAGAGGAGCTCACAAGAGTTTTGTTGCTGAATGTAATGCACTGAGAAATGCAAAGCATCGAAATCTGGTACAAATTATAACATGCTGCTCTAGCATAGATTACAAGGGCAATGAGTTTAAGGCTCTAGTTTATGCATATATGGCGAATGGAAACTTGGAAACTTGGTTGCATCCTACAACAGAGAATTCAAATCATCAAAGACTTTTGCTCCTCGATCAAATAATTAATATTCTTATGGATATTGTGTCTGCGTTAAACTATCTTCACTATGAATGTGGGCAACCTCTAATTCATTGTGATTTGAAGCCAAGCAATGTCCTTCTTGATGACAACATGGTTGCTCATTTGAGTGATTTTGGATTGGCAAGACTACTCTCAAGTGTTTCCGTTGTATCTAATGAACAAAGCAGCACCTTTGGTATAAAGGGCACTATTGGCTATATTCCTCCAGGTATCATTTGATTTTTTTTATTACAAGGTCTTCAAATTCATTATGCTTTTAGACTAACCTTTTTTATTCTCAATTGTTTTATTCATCGTTCATATAATGAAGATAATTAATATGCTTACAATATTTCAGAATATGGAATGGGTTCTCAGGTATCAATGCAAGGTGATATGTATAGCTTTGGAATTCTTACCTTAGAGATGTTAACTAAAAAAAGACCCACCGAAGATATATTTAATGGCAGCCACAATCTTCAAACATATGTGAAAGTTGCATTTCCAGACAAGCTTTTGGAAGTTATGAGCCCAACCATTCTTCCACGAGAATTAAAACATATAGTGGGACCTTTAGGAGACTTATCAAATAACATGATTAATATCCACCCTAATGTTGAGAAATGCTTGCGTTCTTTATTTAAGATCGGACTTACATGTTCAATGGAATTTCCTCATGAAAGAATGAGCGCAATCGATGTCACCAAGGAGCTACATTCTATTAAAAGCCTTTTCCCTTTATGGTGAGTACAACATCACCTAAATTCAATTTTTTATATATTTGAGTTGATTTTTTTTTTTTTTTTGGCTTGAGTTTCGAGTTTATTTGCACATATATATTTCATCAACTTGATATTTGGGATCATTAAGAAGCCATTTTCACATTTTATTTCTATCCAATGCTTAGCTCAAAACCAATTTTTTTTTTTTAAAAAAACTAATAGAAATCATTTCTACTGGTTTCAAATTTTTTATTGCTATTTTTCTCCTATCAAAAGATATTAATATTATTATGAAAAAAATTGGCGCTTGATTGTAATTTTAATTATTATATTTGTATATTTTATATATATTTAATGATGTTTGCATCTCATTTTTAGATTTATTCATTGCAGGTAAGGGAGTCGTGTCCGAGCAATTTCCTTGAAATAATCGGATTGAGATTGGGATGAGCGATAGGTTGTGGCCTTAGGCATGTTTATTTGGCAGCCATATGTGATATGTGCATATTTTATTTTTACTTATTCTCCATATTGTTGTTCTTGTTATTTATGGTTGAGAGACTTTGTGAGCAAAGCTTCATTCTTGTTAATCATATGTTAACAAATCAAGTTGACACTTATATGTGTAAAGGTTTTAAGATTAAAATCAAATTGACATTTATATCGATAAAGGTCTTAAGATTGGGAAAAGACACATCCAACGTCCTTAAATATTATTTAAATAGCACTTAGCATCAAAACTAATTTGTAAGTATTTTTCAATAGTATATCCAATATCATAAAGTATTTTTCAACAACAATGGCCTCCATAAATTCAGAATATAGAGTTCTATTGAAAAAAAATAAAAATAAATTTAGGGCACCTGATAATACACAAAAATCTACTACAAAAATATTTTTGAATACTAAGTGTTATTAAAAAAAATTCTTTATTAATTTTTGTATACATCTATGATATAAAATTTATAAGTAGCCGCGCTAATAATATTCTTAAAGAAATGAGGCCTACGTTAATTTTCATGCAGTATTTAATTAGTATAAGCAGGCACAGAGTAATTTATATTTTAAAATAGAAACAAATTAAATATATCAGTAATTTTACGCTTGTGTCACTCACTCAGGGCACACTCGCCTCCCCCAAACAGTGTCTCCTTTTCTTGTAATTTTTCAGTTTTTTGTAATTTCACTAAAAAAAACAAAACTAATGATGAAAACCGAGAAAGAAAGAGTCCATATAATGAGACTCCAAGTTGGTAACTGTTGTTTTAAAATGGTTAGCAATTATTTCACTGCCGAGCGGATGTAAAAAAAAAAAAAAAAAAATTCTTGCGATTTTTAGAAAACTTATTTCGACTTTACCGTCATCAAGAAGTTAAACATGTTAATCCGCACAAGACAATAAGTTCGCCCCGTGAAGGGGAATTATTATTAATATTGAAATGAGACACATACAAGACAAATATTACATAACACACAACACAAAAACAAAAGCCAGATACATAATACGACCTCAGGGCCTATTTATTTTTAATAATTATATTACTAATAAGGCAAAGAGGAAATATTAAGATTTTGGCAAATGTAGAATGGTCACACATAAGAGAGAATTGGTTCCAAACCACCGAGGGGGGGGGGGGGGGGGGGGGCAGAGGTTGACGTCGGCATAAAGATGATGGGGCCTTTCGTCTAGAGCCAGCCACTGGTTCACCGGAAATTTTACATTCTTAGATACACCGCCGCTGACGGTGATTTCGACCTAATCCAAGTACCACCCTAGCTTGTACCCTGCACCGTTGGAGGTGACGGTGATGGCGCAAATATTGACGCAAGTGTCCTTGCCCCGGGTCCCATTATTCCCCAACCTTGGAGGTTGTTGACGGTAAAGTTATTTCCGTTAGACGCCATTAACTTGAGGCTGATCATGGAGTCCGTTCCTGCACTACGGCGATCTCTTGTCTTAACTCTCACAATATATTGGCACTGCTGCTGCGTGCATATTAAACTTTTAGATATGGATATATATTTTAGATTTGCCTTTCTACCAAAATAGTTTAAGATAATTTAATTTGATAAAATCTACCACAAGGTTATATACCCTCAATTCCTTGTCCAATTAATTGACGTGGGACTCTTAATATATTCTAATAATTCATGCAGTGACACACACACACAAAATAAGTAGAAGAGAAAAGCTTACAAGAGAGAAATTACTTACAGAATTAGCCATTGCAGCGAAGCTCACGAGTAGTGAGATTAGGAAAGCAAGACAAGATAATTCAACTCTAAGAGCAATTATTGTCTTAGTTTGTCACGCTATTGATCGATGCTGAGAAAACCTATATGCATGTTTTTTTATATATAGGGCGACGTACATGGTGGTGATGAGGGTATCACATTGTTGGTTTCTCTTTTAATAATGTCACTTGGCAAATTAAGTCAGCATTAATTTCCTTTTTTTATGCACAAGTTATAAATGCACCCTCCAAAATGGACCAGACATATGATATCCTGGTGAAGAACTCAATTCAAAATTACAATGATGGACAATTGTAATACCCGGATAATTATTTATCTGGAATATTATATTGACAAATAAATACCTATTGAAAATAAGTGAATTGGTGGTCTCAAAACTAGAGAAATAATTACCTTATTTCTTAAAGGTAATTTCTCATGAAATTAGAAGAAATAAAGAGCTAAAAATTCCTAAGTGAATTTGTGGGTTATGAGATACCCTGAGAATATTATGATAAATCCTGAGAGGCAATTAAATATTCATTAAAAATTAGAGAGTATGTTGTCTCTAATTTAGGTAATTTATAAGATTATTTTCCTTGGGAAATAATGAGGCAAAATTAAATATCATTTTGGGGAACATAAATTGCCCCATGGTTTTTAATATTTTGCATAATGCATAAATTATCAATTTCAGTAAAATAGTTGTGAGATAATAATTATTACTAATTAAGAAAATTGTCAACAATTAGTAAGTGATTAATTAGATAATTAATGGCTAATTGTTTAGACATAAGATAAAGAGAAAAAGGTGAAAATTACTTAAAATAAATATATATATATAAATAAAAACGAAAATTAGAAGAAAAATAAAGAAAAATGAAATGAAAATTAAGAAATTAATATCTAGATATTTGCATTAAAATAACATTATAAGTTAAGACATGTGATAATTAAGTATTATTATAATAATAAAGAAAGGTGAACAGGATAAATGAGAACGAATAGAAAATAATTCCGTTGCGAGAATCTGGGGATGGGTTAAGCAAAACCAGAACATATTATTAGTCAGTGGATTTTTATCCAGAAGTTAGTACCGACCGAAGTTATTTCTGTAACCGGTCGCGAATACCGAGGATTTTCGGCAGATAACGGAATGTCCTTAATGAGAGAATAAGGTTAGGAAAACCCAGTATTCTTGAAGAGGAAGCAAAGACCTTCAGGGTACTGCTTCCGGAATTTTAAGATTTTACGAAATTTCGCGATCAGGATACCGAATCAGGAATTTTACCTGATAAAGCAAGATGACATAAGGCTTGATGATGCAGCAGGGATGACATCATCCTTGAGAGGTGTAAGGCCAAGATCTTGCCATCTCCAAGAAGTGCGATCTAACGGCCAGAAACTGATCAGACAAAGTTCAAAGGAATTACGAAAATGTCATTGGGCTTTTCTATAAATAGGCCATCATTCCTCTTCATTCTTCACCAATTCATACAATCCTAGAGAGAAGTTAGAGAGAGAAGCTCTGGAGGAGGAGCAAGAAGTTCATAGCGAAGCTCTGAGTAAGTCTTTCGGTCCCTAGTCTTTAGTTTTAGTGTCTCTTTCGGTAGTTGTAGTAGAACTGCTAGATTGATCTTTAATCTTCCAAGTATGTTTAGAAATCATGTTCTAGGGGTAATTAAGGTATTAATTTCGAAAACCATTATAGAGTTAGAGATATGTGGAAATTCTGGAAGATTAGGGTCAAGATAGCGAAGTACTAGCGAAATTCCGCTGATTAGGGGATCAGGGGCAAAATGGTAATTTGTACCTAAAATGCCTGTTATGATATCAAATATTGATAAATGTGATATTATCATTATAGGATATCAGTAATCTTGTTCCGCTGTCATTTCGCTGTCATTCCGCTGTTTTCCATCAAAAGTGCATTTTATCGTCGACGTACTAAACGCTCGTCAACGAAGGTACGTCTGCGTACTGGAAACTTTAACTCTGATGTTTACTGTATGCGTATATGTATGGTATGCTTGTATGAGGTAATTAATGTACGTTCGCGTACTGTAACACTAACTCTGATATTTACAGTATGTGTATATGTGCTATGTGTGTTGTGTGCATGTTGTGGTGTACTGTTTGAGTACATGTTGTTATTAAAGGATAGCTGTACATTTGCATACACTGGGGGTGATATATCTATTTTCACTGGGAGTGGTATATTTCGCTGGGAGCGGTACAGTTGCATTCACTGGGAGTGACATAGTTGGTGACATGTTTGGAAGTGTTTCATTTGCTGTGATTTTATACCATATATGTAGATATGAGGTTAACCGTTACCTGGGGTTTGTATGCATGGGACCTCAGCTCTTTACATAGCATCAGGGCCGGGAGAACCGGTGTCGGAGGAAAAGGGAAAGCAGCATGCTTAGAGACCCGGCGGAAGACTTCCCGCAGTTGTTCTGACAGAAGCCATCCTTTTTTTGTTGTACAGTCCTTTTGAGATACTCGGTTTTCTTACCGCTATTGTACCCCGCCAGACTTATGGCATTTTGAAATACAAATAACAGATACTCTTCCGCTCAAATGGTCTACTCTGATGGTTTGAAATGATTTTAAATGAAAAGTTAATTTATTCCGCTTTTGAAAATTGGGATGTTACAACAATAAGTAAAATTCAACAACTTTTCATTTTTACCTTTATTTAATATACATTATATTATATGAGAACAAAGTCGATACAATAATAAATTAAGGATAAACTTATATATTCATATAAATTTTTTCTCTCTTTGCCTTATAAATAGGATAAAAAAAATTTCTTCTCTCTTTGCCTTTTATATAGAATCAGATCGAGGAGTATACCTCAATCAACTTTGTTTCCTTAATTTATGATTTTCCCAAAAAGTGTAATCCTATTGAGTGTATAAAAGGCGCTAACTAGAAGCAACCTTTGGTCCCAAATATAAGGCGTCAATTAACTACCTCTTTAATTACTTTTTTTCGTACTTTACTTTTGTTATTAGTTGGGGTTCAAAGTTGAAAAAATTAAATCGCATGCGTAATTTAAATAATAGGGCAAAGTTAAAAAAATTATCGATTTAAGACAAATTTAATGACTTAACTATTCTTCCTTGATTTGTGAGAATTAGTACCTAGTGTCTTATAATAATAAGAACTAGAAGAATTGTACACAAATTTGCATTAATTAATAATTACAGGCACAAGTGGATCATGTTATATACAATAAATTTATCATTAGATGATTTACTTTGGACCTGATATATATATATATATATATATATATATATATATATATATATATATATATATATATATATATGAATATGAACTACATTAAATGTAATACTTAAATAATTATGATGTACTACACCCCAATATAATGACGTACTGCAATTTGGCAAGAAAAATTGCGCATTTTACAAAATGATTTGCCCTAATTTATTAATTCGCGCCTCTCATAATTGAGTTAGATCATATTTTATTTCCACTGATAATATTTTACAAAAATGAATTAATGACAACGTTCTACACACCTTCCTTCTGCTAAGAGATTTGCCAGAGTGCTGGTCTTGGCTGCCCTTTCTTTCTTGAGTCAATTACTGCATATCATCCCATACTAGTGGACCATGTTGTACATAATAATCTTATCATCTTGGGCAAATTAGCATTAATTATGATCATTAAATAATTATGGTCAGCACCTTATTAAAATTAGCTTTGAATATGTACGATCTGATCCGTACTACGTAAGGCAATTTGCTCTAAATAGTAATATCGCTTAATCCAATTTAATCCAAACGCCTGGTTTCATATTGAATCTCGCTGCATGATATATTACTTTTTTTTATTATTTTTTTATTTTATATATTGGTTCTTTCTGTAACCTCTATATATAAGTGACACGGATCAATCAATATTTCAAAAATTATATATATGTTGGCGGACGCCTCCAGAAAATTGTTCAAACTTTAATCAATTTGATACTTTATTTTGCATTCATGCTAGCTCAAATGGCATTATACTAAGGGGGTGATATGCCTTCCACTAGTAACAACACTTGTTCATCAATATTTTTATTTTAATGCATTTTTATTTTTATTTTTTGATACACTAATCCATTTTTATTAGCTATATCACCCTTAAAATGTCTCGTGCACATTAATGACTATATTTATTTATATGGAACAAAATATCGTCTCCGTACGTGGTTTTGAAAATTTCAAAGAAGCCAAAATTCACGTCTTCATTCAATTGATGGAGAATAAATTAATAATGGCGACAGCAACGAGGGTTGATGCTTGGGTTAACTTTATCTGTCTTTAAATATATATCTAAAAAAAAAAAACCTGCCATATTCAAATGATAAGGTCCCAAAACAATTTTAATTGTAAATTGTGGATAAATGATCGTAAATTATATTTACAAAGTTGCAAATAAAAAGAGTATTTTGGTCTCTGGGTTCTATGTGAAGCCCTCTGGTTGGTACGGCAACATTATAATCTTGTTTAAATAAATTTTGCTGCCTTACTATATTTCTAATTGCTAAAAGTTCTGCTGCGAATCTCAGTGGTCTCTCTTAATAATTTCAACGGCTAAACTAAACTTTTAGTCATTTTTACATGAAGTATATTTTTGGTCTTTTAACTTTATAAAATATACTTTAGTCCTATATTTCTAACACTGTTAATGTTACTAACAAAAAATGATGATGCAACGAACTCAAGTGATGACCGTGTAGCTAACAAAGCATATTTAATATTTAATTTTAAATATAATATATAGATTATCAAACTAAAATAAAATGACACATCACTTCAAATGAAATTGAGGTTTTGATATTTATATTTTTAAAATAATTTTTTTAATACAATCAAGGTTTTGATATCGACTACTTCATTAGGTTTTTAGATATTTTTTAATTTTACACATTTTAAATTTAATATTAATATCATTTAATTATACAATTATCACTTAATTTTACACTGTCATTACTTAAGTTTGTTGCCTCAGCATTTTTTGTTAGCAACATTAACATTGTTAGAATTATAGGATCAAAAGTATAATTTATAAAATTAAGGGACCAAAAGTATACCTCATGTAAATTTAAAGGACTAAAAGTATATAACAAATCCCTTTTTTTATTATATATTATCATACTTTATTTGAAGATTTTATCATAATTATTGAGCTTACAATGCCTTCACTGTTATTAATTGAGATTAAGAGTAAATGCATATAATTAGAATAAAAAAGGAAAAATTTTCCATAATTAAATTTAATCATTGATTTTGAGAGGATTTGATGTTAGTTTAATTGTTTTTAGTTGTAGGGACTTGAAAAATTAGATTAAATATAAAAATAGCAGTTTGGGGCTTGAATTTCATAAATGACATTTTGGTACCACGAACTTGCAAAGCTGCAATTCAGTCCACCCGGAGCTGCAGCGTCTTGCCAAGTGAATTAGGCCTGAAAATATTACAGCACCAGCGAGTAGAACCACAGGGAACAGCTGCGACAAACACCAGAACATCGAGTCTCTGGCCTCGATCTCCGTCGCTCTCTTGGCCGCACCACTTTCATTCACCACTGTCGACCACTTCATCCGCCACCACCATCTTGCCTCCACCATTTGACCTCCTCTTCCATAGTGTTCTTCCATTTTCTCTATCACTGAAACCATCATCCGTCTCATCTCTTTTTTCCATCTCTTCGGTGTTTCCATCCTTCTTCCACCGTTCATCCATGTCTGCGACTTCAATTCAGCAGGTGGCCGCTCTTTTGATGGTAGTTCGTGGCTGAGTTTCTAATCCTCTAAGGCAGTGAGTGATGGCTTGAGCTTGAAGCTTAAAAGGTGAGTTTAGCTCTTCTAATCTTCTATTTCCTCATTATATAATTCATTACTAGGTCTTAGCATAATTTTTATGGTATTGGACTGGTTTGTATTGATGTATTTTGGATATTAGTTGTAGCTCTTGAACCTTGTGCATTTTGACACCGAGCTATATTAGCATTAATGTCTAAGCATTTCCTGGGTGTGGAGATTATTGTGAATATTTAGTGATAATTCAAGGTGGCTCGGTTATTGGATTTTATATGCTGAATGCATTTCTTGGTTATTTAATTGACTAGCACTTTGAATTGGGTTTCTGTTAAAGGAATAATGGCTTACCCTATGTGGAAGTGTCTTATTAATCAAACTCAAGCTAGTCTAAAGGGTCTTTCAGGCACATTTTAATTAATTTAGCTAACTCCCATATTATTTGAGGCAAGGAAATTAAAGCCATAACTCATTTTCCAAAAAGAATACACATTTCATCATTATCTCATCATTCAGTCACATTTTCGCCATCCATTTCCATCTTTGCGAAAGGAAAAAATAAATAAATTAATAATAGTAGTTGAGGTTGCATTTAATCATTTTTGCAAAGTAGTTGTATAAAGAAAACCTCATACTTTCTCCCTTGTCAATTTCATGTTTTTACCACTTAGTTAGCTAATTAGGAATTCAAATAAAAGATCCTCAAAGTAAAACGAACGAGTTGCGTTATATTACATGGCCTGTATTTAATTGTTGATTGTGGACCTCAAGGCATTAGGACAAAAGTCTTCATATTTAGTATACTTTGGCCTAATTTCAGCCAGGTCAATTTCTTGCAAAACTAGTAAATTATTTTCTTAAAAAAATAAATAAATTTTTAGTTTCTCAAAACTAGTAGGCTGCCCATGACGTCGCCGCATAGTAAGATTCTCGGAGCCATTGTGTAGAACAGGAGCAGAGGGAAGCAGCTTTGAAGCTCTGGCCAGTGGAGAGAAGAAACTCGAGGACCGAAGGAAGAACGGTCGGGATTTTCACGGTGGGACTGTCGTTTACAACTAGAAACGGCATGCCGTTATTAGCTGTTTACTTCAATCTTATTTATTACCGAAAATTATTATAAAGTCTCAAGTAAAAATAAATAAATAAATAAAATTTCATAAAATGCATAACTAGCCCTCAAGCCCCTAAATATTTTATGTGCAAATAAGTTTTTACACTCGTCGAAACCTCAAGGACCAATGGCACTAAATTCATCCCTTGATATTATTAGACCTTGGATTGTTTTTCTTAAAAAAAAAAAAAAAAAAAAGAACAAGGATGGATGGGTAAAACTAGAAAAAAAACTTACCATTTACATGTACCTGAAATTAAAATATTGCAAATGTCATATCGTCTTAATAGATTTATTAGAAGATTAAATGGATATCTTAATAATAAAAATTAAAGCACTTATTGGTCCAAATTTAGTAGAAGATTAAATGGATATGTTAATAATAAAAATTAAAGCACTTATTGGTGCAAATTAAGTAGAGTTTACTGCATTATGTACCCATTCAAAGAATAATGAAATATCTGGATTTATAGAAGGAGATCGAAAAATCTGGAACTTTCTCTTCTTGATTACTCTGCTATCACTTCTAGTTATCTTCTATCTCCCTTGGTACAAGACAGTGTGTTTTGATAAATTTTAATGAAAGTGTAATCAGAAAGTATGTAATAGTAAATTATGAGATAAATATGATTTTTGGTTCTTAATTGATTTGGGCATGAATATCCATAGATTAAAATAAGGGCTTTGGTTTTTTTAAGTTACATAAAAAAAAAAGTTTCATATACACACATGAAATAATAGAACCCACATATATATATATATATATATATATATATATATGATTAATATATGTGTATGTGAGTTCCATCATTTCATATGTGTGTAACATGAGAAAATCATTTTCCTACAACATGAGAAAATGTTTTCCCAAAATAAATTATGAGACCATCAATCAAATTTCTCACTAGCAGCCCCACGTGCTTTGGGTGCAAATGTATTAGGTAAAGCATAGTTTATAAAACAGATTTATGAATATAATTGATCTACAAATCGGGTGTTTGGATATAGTTTTAGAAAGGTATGATCGAACAAAAAAATCAGTTATCTCGTATAACCATGGTTTTAAGTTCATAACTGATTTTAGCATACGTGTTTGAATATCTTTTTAAGAAAATAATAGTTTTAACTTTTCAATTCTTCTTTTTTTAAAAAAGTAATCATATAAATAAAATTTTTAATATATTATAGCCAAATTCATTCTCTTTTTTTGGGTTGGGAGTGTCAACTGTGCCCCTAGCTACTCCTCAATTTTGCGGTACTTCCCAAATGCTTTTTTGTGTTTCTTTATACTATTAGATTTACATAACAAAAAGTGACATTTTGATATTTTATTGGCAAAAAATGAAGCTATTTTAAATTTTTTAGGATTGTGCAATGTCCCCCCCCCCCCCCCCCCCACCTAAAGCACTAAATATTGAAAAATCATTAAAAAAATTGAAAACATTTCATTTTTTACCCATAAAATATCAAAATGTCACCTTTTTTTTTTTTGTAGAAACTAATGCTAAGAGGAAATTAAAAAAAAATTGGAAAATGCCTCAAATTGAGGCGCAAGTGAGGGGTAGCTGACGTACACTTAGTCCCTTTTTTCTTGCCAGATCATTCTCAAAATCATAACACATTATAAATTATGATAAAAATCATAATGAAAAATTAATTATATTAATTCATACTCTATTTTTCCTCGCACCATTCCAAGAAAATAAGAGCAGAAATGTAGAGAGGAAAAGCTCGACATTTCTCCCTTTATACTTCTTATAGTCCTATTAATAAGATTCTTATTTTTTTTCAATATTTTTATTTTTAGGGAACTTGTACATGAAGCGAATTTAGGACCTTTGGTTTCCGTTAAGGTCAAGATAGAGAAACCAAAAGCTGAGGTTTTTTCTCTTGCGTCAATGGGCGGCAATTCCTAAAACATAACTAGATCAGTTCAATAGCATTATCTAAGCGTTGGGTTGAAAGAAAACAATTTAAAAAAAAAAATTGGTCATGAATATGGCAAGTATAAATTACTCCATCCACTTTAAAAATCAAAACTATTTTTATTTAAGATTGCGAATAAAGTCTCTGAAGAAAATTATGAAGTTTCAAGACAGCTTCAATAAGAAGGAAGAAAGAGAAAATTATAGTATATATGTTGCATATGTAAATTTTAGCTTGTGAGATTAAACAAGTTTTCAATTTAGGATACATATGCAAAATGTTTGGCTAAACATTCTAATTTAATATTTAATTTATAATTTTTTAATACATGTGCAGTATTAAAAAAAAATTTACAAAAAAAAAAAACAGACAAGTCCTCTCTGCATCTCGCCCTCTCGCCGGTGGCTTGTGATGAACAAGCCACCAGTGAGCCTACTTTTGTGTCACAGACAAGTCAGAGGTGTAGCTTGGAGTCCAGATCTGACATCTGCGGTCCTCTCACTTTGAGTTTTGTCGGTTGTGGCCTTCTCTCGTCCTTATGGCGAGTTTTCTCCTCTTCTTCTCCAGATCTGATTTGCGGATGTGAGATTTATCTGTTTTTTGTTCCTTTTTTTGTGGTTTTGGGTTTTGTGGTGGTGTTTTTGTCTAAGGAAATAAACAGGTCTGTAAGATCTGCGTTCAAATCCTCTTGGTTGGATGATTGTTTGAACGTTATTAGATCTGATTATCTCTTGGTAGCTCAGATCTGCGTTCTTGGGGGAAGATTTAAAGAGGTGTTTTTCGGTGTGTGGTCAAGGTCATCAGATCTACTTAATCAAAAGAGCAGAAGTTTTATTCAGGACATTATGGGTCTTCTTCTCTCTGAGGTTGGGGTTTCTAGGTTCTTTACCCCAATATGAGGTATTTGTATAGCTGGTATAATTGCAGCTAATGCTTATAAGGATGTGTGTCATTTAGGGTGGGTTTTACGACCAACACTTCCTTTGTCGTCACTTCTAACTTTGGATATCGAGGAGACCGCTATTGTCTATGAGTTTTTTTCTACTCTTAAATATGTTATGTACTCTTGGCTGTTTTTATATTTGGTTTATCTGGTTGTATTTGAGATTGTTTTGTTTGTATTTGTTTTCATCTACTATATCAGTCTATTAATATATATTTAGCCTTCGATATAAAAAAAAATATTTTCTCGTATGGTTTGATTTACTTAACACTAATCCATATGCACCCGAAGCATATGGGGCCCATGAAAAGCAGACAACATTCAAGCTAATCAATGAGGAATCATAACACGATTAATTTAATTGTTAGGAGAACATTTATTTATGAATTTCTGAATAATAACAATATTAAATTTATTCAAATTAAGCTTCAAGAAATTTTGGAGCATGAAAATAAATCTATATAATTTTGTTATGCATCTTTAATATAAAACTTCTAAGTAGCCGCACTAATAATAAATTATGAAAAATGAGGCTTATGTTAATTTTCATGATTAATTGTAACTGTCGTGTAGTTAAATAGATTGGCATGGAAAGGCAAAGTCTTCCCCAAGAAGGCAAGCATGAATAAGAGTATATGCATATAGTTCACAAATTATTTTATGGGACAAATTAACATATCATTTTCTTACTATAATACTTATTATTATTATTAGTATTATTATTATTATTAAATAGTGTTATTTTTTGTTACAAAAAAAGAAAAATATATTTTTATGATAAGATGATAGTTAATTAATTGTGTAATAGTGATTTAAAATAATTATGATTTTTATGATCTTTTAAAAGTATTGGTAACGTATACATCATACAAAAATCTAACATGTGAATAGAGGGTGAAGGAATATAATGTCCATAGTTGTTTGTTTGGTAAGCTGGGGATTTGTATTTTGAAACAAAAACAAGCATGACTAATTTTACTCTTAGGCTTTGTTTGGGAATTTGGAGGAGAGGGAAAGGAAAGAGATATAGGGAGTTTGGAGGGGAGGAGAAGGAAGGGAAATAAAAGATATTTCATTCTCTTGTTTGAGAGTAAAAAAAATAGTAAGGGAAGAAGATGGAGGATTAATGAGTTATTTTTACTATTTTATCCTTTTATTTAAAAATTAATATAATTATTATACTTTATAAATAAATTTAAATTTAAACTTTCTAAAAAAAGTTATTTACGTAATTTTTATATTCAAAAAATATTTTCTCTCTCTAAAAATATTTTCCCATAAAAAAGTATTTTCTCTCTCTCTAAAAATATTTTCCACTACAAAAGTATTTTCTCTCTCTAAAAAGCATTTTCTCTCTCTAAAAATTTGTTCCCCTCTAAAAAGTATTTTCTCTCTTTAAAAATATGTTTCTATCTAAAAAGTATGTTCTCTCTCTAAAAAGTATTTTCTCTCTCTAGAAAATATGTTCCCATCTAAAAAGCATTTTCTCTCTCTAAAAAGCATTTTTCTCCCTTTAGAAAATATTTTCTCCTAAAAAAGTAGTTCTCTTTCTAAAAAGCATTTTCTCTCTCTAAAAATATGTTCCCCTCTAAAAAGTATTTTCTTTCTCTAAAAATATGTTCCCCATCTAAATTGCATGTTCTCTCTCTAAAAAGTATTTTCTCTCTCTAGAAAATATTTTCTCCTAAAAAACTATTTCTCTTTCTAAAAAGTATTTTCTCTCTCTAGAAAATATTTTCCCCTAAAAAGTATTTTTTCTCTCTAAAAAGTATTTTCTTTCTCTAAAAATTTGTTCCCCTCTAAAAAGCATGTTCTCTCTCTAAAAAGTATTTTCTCTCTCTAGAAAATATGTTCCCATCTAAAAAGCATTTTTTCTTTCTAGAAAATATTTTCTCCTAAAAAAGTAGTTCTCTTTCTAAAAAGTATTTTCTCTCTCTAAAACGTATTTTCCCCTCTAAAAAATATTTTCTCTCTCTAAAAAATATTTTTCGTGTGCATTCCAAGAATAGAAAAGAAATCAGAAATAACGAGAGTGCTTTTATTTGAACGGGGGTAAAAAAATAATTAATTTATATTCCCTCTTAAACCCCCCATATTAGGGGAACTTTATTTTTATGAATAAGGAGGGTTTTGGAAGATTTGTAAAAATCCTTGATTCTCTCTCCTCTTATTTTTAAAACTCCCAAATAAAGGAAGGGACTACCAAAACCCTTCCTTTCCTTTCCTTTCCCTCCAAAATGAAACTCCCAAACAAAACCTTAAGGGAAAAGGACCTGGAGAGTAGAAATTTAAATGTACATATACTAAATTGCTCCTAGTCAATTAAATTCTCTATATTCCCTCCGATCAATAGTTTCAACTATTAATTGACAGTTACTGGCAAACAGGGAAATAATTTTTTTTTTCTTTGTTTTAAATATAGTCACGAATGAAGAAGATAAATCTATATTGAGCTTTGAAGATCGAGCTTACCTAATTAGCAAAAGTGGGCTTTTGTTTGCAACGATGGTTTGGAAATCTTGTGAAAAAACTTGCGGAGTTGCCTTAGATATTGATCTTTACTATTATTGCTCATGGAGTTTGCTTTACTGTTGAGAGGAAGATGGAAGAAGGAGGGCGTGCAGTTTTTTTTTTATTATTATTTCCTTTTAATTCTGCCATTAAATAACAAAAAAATCATTTCTCCCATTCATCATTACCTATCAAATATTACGCATCTGAGGCCTTGTTTGGGAGTTTGGAAAGAAAGGAAATGAAAGAGATGTAAGGAGTTTAGAGAGGAGGAGAATGAAGGGAAATAGAGGATATTTCTTTCCCTTGTTTGAGAGTTAAAAAAACAGTAATGGAGGAAAATGGAGGATTAATGAGTTATTTTTACCATTTTGTCATTTTATTTAAAAATTAATATGATTATTATACTTTACAAATAAATTTGAATTTGAATTTTCTAAAAAAAAATATTTATGTAATTTTTATATTCAAAAAATATTTTCCCCTAAAAAAACATTTTTCTCTCTAAAAAATATTTTCGTGTGCATTCCAACAATAGAAAAGAAAAAAGAAATCAGAAATAATGAGGATGTTTTATTTAAATGAGGGTAAAAAAATAATTAATCTATTTTCCCTCTTAAAACCCCCCATACTGGAGGAACTCTTTTTTTTTTTTTTTGAAGAAGGAGGGTTTTGGGGGATTTGTAAAAATCTCTTATTCCCTCCCTCTTATTTTTAAAACTCCCAAATAAAGGAAGAGACTATCAAAACCCTTCCTTTCCTTTCCTTTCCTTTCCCTCCAAAATAAAACTCTCAAACAAAGCCTGAGAATATCATTTTTAATGCCTGTTCTCTCATACATGAAGAAACTAAACAAGTTTGTACCATGAAGGAGAATAATTATTACGGAGCACAAAACAAACACAGATGAAGACCTTTGTTGTAACGCCTTTGGGTTCACATTAAGAAATTAATCAAAAATTGTTTTGAAGCAAACTAGGATCGTTCTTTCTTTTTTAGGAGATTTTTCTTGATTTTTAAGTGATCTAAATGACATATAAATTAAATGCAATGAAAACAAAGGAAAAAATGGTTTGGGGGTTTACAAAGTAATAATTTAAAGAGTAATTAATGTAATGTAATTAAATGTGAAACTATTATTTTTGGTATTTTTATGAAAAAAGGTGAATGAGTGGATGAAATTAGATTTGAAAATATGAACGATGAATGTTCTTGATAATGAAGAAATGACTATCCCCACTCAAAAATATTATGGGTTAAAATATCATTAAATCTTAAAAAAAATCTTAAAGTAACACTTGAGTCCAATATTCTAATTAAAATTAACTCCTAAAAACATAGCTAAATCCTATATCTGTTAAGGTATTGTTTAAAACCACTGCAATTGAAATTGGAATGATCCAACGAGTGCTAAGCAGCCCCTTTAAGGCACAAACTTCCTCTTTGCCTTCCGCTATGTCTCTCTCTTCTCAAACTTCTGATGAAGCCGCCTCCTCTTTCATTGTCAAGTCCTATTCCCCTTTTCACTCTTCCAGTCAAACCGCGTCCATCAAGTTAGATCAGACTAATTTCTTGGTTTGGGAATTGTAGTACTTCCTCTCATCGAAGGAAATAGGCTACAATCTCATATCGACAGTACTAGCTCTGTTTCAGCTCTGATTCGTCTTGTTCCAGGATCATCAGAATCCATTTCTAATCCTGATTTTGAGGAATGGTATGATATGGATTGTATGATTGTTGGGTGGCTTCACAACACCATGGCGCAAGATGTCGATGCTGAGTTACTTCACTGTCGGACTGTACTGGAACTCTGGAATGGAGCTCAAGCTCACCTGTACCGTCTCAAAGTCTCGTGTCATGATTTTTTAGTCGGAACTTTACCAAACAAGGAAAAATGCTCTACAAATGGATGAATATTTAGCTACAATGAAAACCATTGTTGATCAACTCACTCTTGCTGGTGATAAAACTTGAATCCATGGCATAGGTTCCACATCTATTCCCTGTTCTAACTCTAATCTCATACTTAAGAATGTTTTATTAGTCCCATTAGATACTAATTAAGAATCTTCCAAGTGTTATTAGGCTTGTTAAGGATAATCAAGTTGCTGTTACGTTCACTAATAATGGTTGCACTGTGAAGGACAAGGAAATAGGGCAGCCGCTGATGAAAGGAACACCAAGGCAAAGACTTTATCCAATGGCTTCTTCGACTTTAGCACATTTGGCGGTTGCTTTTAAGAAGGATGATGATGAGGTCTTACGGCAGCACTACAAGTTGGGGCATCCCAATAATAAAGTTTTAAACAAATTTTACGGAGTTTAATGTACGTTAAAATCAATGAGAGTTTTATTTGTGCAGAGTGCCAATGCGGCAAATCAAAGAAATTACCATTTTCAAATTCTGTCTCGTACCTCTTCACCTCTTGAACTCATTCACACAAATATTTGGGGACCCTCACTATCCAACCAGTACATGGCTATAAATATTATATTCACTTTGTTAATGATTTCAGTGTATATACTTGGTTATATCCTCTTAAGCATAATGGAGAAGCTACAGATTCTTTTAATCCTTTTCGAACCTATGTTGAAAATCAATTCAACACTAAAATAAAGGCCATTTAATGTGATAATGGAGCTGAATATAAGCCTTTTGTGCCTGTTAATAATTTTGCTGGTATTTTGTTATGGTATACTTGTTCTTATACATATTCATAAAATGAAAGAGCTGAAAGTAAGCATAGACATATTATTGAAATGGGATTGGCATTATTGGCTTAAGCAAGAATGCCCCTAGCTTACTGGACAAAAGCATTTCAAATGACAGTACACTTAATAAACCTTCTTCCAACTTCTACTGTTAATGGTATTTCACCTCTGTTTTGCCTCTATAACATGGAGCTGGATTATCATCATTTACAGCCTTTTGGGTATGCTTGCTATTCATGTTTGAGACCTTACCATGCTCACAAGCTTCAGCATCACAGTCAAAAGGCCTTTGTATCCCCTTTGGTTGAAAAGCTAGTCCAAGAAATACAAATAGGCATGCAGGTTTTTATGCTTTTGTTTTCCCATTTGCTACAGGCTTTTTAAATCGTAGGGCCTCTTCATCTGTTCATAATGATACTCCAATGCCATTAATTATTGCTACTTCAGATAATTCAAGTCCATCTTCTTCGGGTGTGTCCTATTCTCCAAGTCTAATTAATTATCTTATGCAGTCTTCTCCTATTGTTGCTAGTCTAAGCTCGGACTCTGCTGGATCTTCTTCTAGCCTATCTACGTCTCCTGAAGAAGTCACTTATATTGTAACTCCAGCCCAAACAGAAGCCCAAGTTTCGGCTCCAGCTCATACCCTTGATAATCGTCATCATATGGTCACTCGATCAAAAGTTGGCATAACCAAATCGTGATATTCTTTCATGGGATTACTCAAAAATTAGAAACACTCACCCTGTTGATTCAAGTCACTGGACCTCGAAATGTCGATGAAGTTCTTTCCTCTCCACAATGACGATGAGCGACAAAAAACAAATATGATGCCTTTCAACGTAACAAGACCTGGGTTCTTGTACCATATAATGGAACCCAGAAACTCGTTGATTGTTGTTAGGTTTTCAAAACCAAATTTCAAGCTGATGGCTCCATTCTCAAACACAAAGTAGGTCTTGTTGTAAAGGGTTTTCAACAAGAAGCTGGTGTAGACTATTTTGAGATATTTAGCCCGGTCATAAAGCCTACTACAGGAAGACTAATTCTGAATCTTCTATTACTTCTAGATAGGAAATTAGATAGCTCGAACTTAATAATGCATTCTTAAATGGTTACCTACGAGAGGATGATTTTATCTGTCAACAAGAAGGTTTTTGTGATTCACAGAAGCCCACTCATGAGTGTAAACTAAGTAAAGCCATTTACGCCTAAGCAAGCAACACATGCTTGGTTTGGTCGCCTTAGACATATTCTAATGCAGTGGATTTTCGAAATTGCAAAAGTGACATTTCTCTATTTTTCCTTACAACTCGATCTCTCATGGTGTTATCTTAATTTATGTTGACGATATATTGGTTACAAGGAACAATTCAAATTTTATTAGAGAGTTTATAGCTAAGTTGTATACTGCCTTTTATTTGAAAATATGGGTCCTCTTTATTCTTTTCTTGGATTGAAAATTTATAGAGATGAGTCAAGTCTTTATCTTAATCAAGAGAAATATACTTTTGATTTACTGAAGAAATTCAATTTGTTTGATTGCGCTGGTGACTAGACGTCAGTTTTCTACCGAAGATGGTAAACCTATGTCTGATCCTTTTATATATTGGAAAACAATAGGCTCTTTGCAATATTTGACCACTACAAGACTTGACATTGCTTATTGTATATTTAACAAGCTTAGTCAGTTTTTATCTTGCCTTACTGATGTGCAATTTCAGGGTGTAAAACAAATTTTAAGATACCTTAATGGCATTTATCATTTTGGTTTACATAATAAACCTTTTACATCCCTTCAATTGATGGCCTTAATTTACTGAGTGGACTGACCATGGACCTCGACGATCGTAAATCTATGGCAGGATTTTGTGTATACTTAGGAGGAACTCTTATCTCATCTGCCTCTCGAAAGCATAAAGGTTTCTCTCAGGCAAGCTCTAATACCAAGAAACAAAATAGAGGAAAGAGGAATGAATAGGCCAAGTAAATCATATCTCAAGCCTTGGTGAATTATATATAGAAAGAGCCACAACAGAATTTGGATACAAAAGAATATACACCATACACGTAGAAATATACCACAGATGGCAATATCTATACAACAAATATCTATAGGGAAAAATGCTAATTATAATTGCTAATTACATATTAGTTATAAAACTAATCACATTAGCTAAACAATAATATGTTAATTAATTAACATACACAAAGAAATTTAAACATATATACTACACTATAAAATCCAATCTCAAGTATTACAAGTATCAAATCAACAAAGACATATTAACACTAGAATCATATACAATCATTTCTATAACTAGGAAATTCAAATATATAACTTTTGTCTAATGAAATGATAGAAAAACTCCCCTGTGAAATCTATTGAGCTCAAGCACACATCTTTGTCACCAAAAAGCAAAGGTTTTAGCCACTACCACAGTCTAGATCAGTTGGCCAACCAAAATTTCCATAGAAGCTAATGGAAGTGTCGACTCAATGGGAAAGGAGAGAAAAGGCAGTGGGTTCTTGTGATTGTATGGAAAAAAAAAAAAACTGAGATGTGACCATGGTGGTGGTATTTGATGTTCTCCGACAGTGAGAGATTATGGTGAGATGAGAATAGAGGAAGGCTGACGGTGGTTGTGGTATCTCCGGTGACAGTAGTGATAGAATGTGGTTTCCCTTCTGTCAAGCTATTCGAGATCGAGCTCCTCCTCCAAGGTCTGGGTTCAAAGTCTCGACTCGGCGGTGAAAGATAGAGGAAGATCAGCGGTGATGTGAAGAACAAAAGAGGAACAATGGTGGTAAAGCTTCGTGAATCACCGCTGCTCTATGTTCCTCCTCGACTCTGATCTCTCCTAGTCGACGGTGAAGCTCTCTTGAAGTGGAGAAGGTCGCTGGCGACGGTGAAGGATGATGAAAGAAGCGAAGGTCGCTAGTGACCAAGCAAGGGAAGTGAATCGAGAGGGAAGGTTTGATCTGAGTGTGGACATCGAAGGAAGTTCTCTCGTGGCGCCTCATCCGTTCTGAAGTCGATGCTTTTTCCCTGAAATCTGACCTCAAAATGCAAGTTTTGAATATAAACTAAACTCAAAAATTTTGAAAGTTCATATAGGGAATAAATTTAAAATTTAAAAACATTTGTGGGAATTTTTGACATGTTCAAAAACTTTGGGGTCATTTTATGTAATTTTCTCCGGACCTTAAAAAATATTAATTCTAACCCCAATTGACATTTTCCAAATTCTTCAATTTTCTTTCAAAACACTACAATACAAGATTAAGCACAAGGTAGCCTTAAAAGTTCAAAAAATCATTTGTATGAATAATTAATAAATTATGAACATTTTACCCTTAATTAGACTTAATTTAATACAAATGTCTCTTTCTCATATTAGTGCTTAATTATGCAATAGTGGCCTAAGAAATACATCAAATTTCCCAAATTAATTATAAAAAAGAATATCAAAATATGGTTCAATCACCCACCAACAAAAAAACATATGCATATTACATTACTATTCAGGGCATTTTTATAATTATAAATAAGCCGAGAGAAGTAATAATTATTGTTGAAATTAGACAGATACATGACAAACTTTACATGACACACAACACACCAGCAAATGCCAGATACATATAGTACTACCTCAAAGCTTATTCATAGTTATAGTTTATAAATAAGCCGATAAAGGTAATAATTATTTTACTGAAAAGAGTCAAAGAGACACATGACAAACACTTAGTAACACACAACACACCAACAAAGATTTTGGTAATGAGGAATGGTCACACATAAGAGAGAGTGGGCTTTGAAATGATGCGCCAGGAGCATATGTCAACGGTGGCAGAGAGTTTATAGGGCGGTTCACTTAGAGCCAGCCATTGGTTCACCGGAAACGATATCTTCTTGGACATGCTTCCACTGATAGTGACTTCCACGTAATCCAAGTACCACCCTGACTTGTACCCTGTGTTGTCCGAGGTAACCGTGACGGCGCAAACATCAACGCAAGTGGCAGTACGGCTAAAGATGTCGCGGTTTCCCTTCTCGAAGTAGTCGTGACCCGGTGCCATTATGCCCCATTCTTCGATGTTCTTGACGGTAAGGCTATCGCCGGAATTTGAGTTAAATAACTTGAGGCTAATTTTGGAGTTCGTTCCTGCACCACTGCGATCTCCTGTCTGAATTGCCACAAGGTAGTGGCATTGATCCTGCTAGCATGCATATATATGTGTGTGCATTATAAACACACACAAGCACGTACACAACTAAGTAGAAGGAAAAGCTTATTGAAACTAATTAATAATAATGGATTAACACAAGTGAGCAATTACTTACAGCTGTAGCCATTGAAGCGAAGCTGATAAGTGAGAGAAGAAAAACAACACAAGACAATGCAACAACTCTGAGACCCATTTGTTTATTTTAGTTTGTGACGATGAGGAAACAGCCGATAAGTATGCCTTTATATAGGGCGAGATGCAAGGTGATAACGTGGGATGTGTCAACCTAGTTTCGTTCTGATAACGTTGTTTGTACACATGTCCTGCATGCTGCAAGGTGATAACGTGCAGTGGGTTGTGTCAACCTAGTTTCACCCTGATAACGATGTTTGTACCCATGTCCTGCATGCATGCGTGGCAGCCCCATTATATTTCAATCCATATTTAGAATCATATGCAATCATGCAAAGAAATGTCTTAGTCAAGAATATAGGTTTCTCTAAGTACTTTGCTTAACAGGGAGAGTTAATACAATCTAGCTAGTTTAGATCTGAGTTTTTTTAAATGATTAAATTTCAAATAAAAAATCAGTTTCTTAAAAATAATTTCCTATTCCCATCAAAATAATTTTTTGAGACAATATAAACTTCTGAAAATATCAAATACGGATCATAAAATTAGATTTGAATAGTTCATATTTGATTAGTGCCCTAAACTAAACAAAGTGCTTAACAGGAAAATTAGGTCGCAAGAAGAGAGTTAAAGTGTTAAACACAATATATAAAAGATAATATTTATATGCAACAAAATATCACCTCACTGTCAGGATGAGCAGAGCAGGAGACCTAGAGAATTATAGCTCAAAGCAGACAAAGTTACAAAACTTCGAAACTAGTGCATTCAACAAAATATCACCTCACTGTCAGGATGAGCACAGCAGGAGAACTCAGAATTATAGCTCAAAGCGGACAAAGTGACAAAACTTCGAAACAAGTGCATACATATAGTCCACAAATTATTATACGGAACGGATTATATATATATATATATATATATATATATATATATATATATATATGGGGAAAATATTTTCTTATTTTGAAGTGTTATAAGAAAATCATTTTCTCATGTCACAGACACATGAAATGGTGGGACCTATATATACATATATTAATTTATATATATGTGTGTGTGAGTCCTACCATTTCATGTGTGTGTAGGAAACTTTTTTTTCTTATGTAACATAAGAAAACCAAGGCTTATATATATATATATATATATATAGGAAAAACCACTTCTTGATAAGTGTTTTCTCATGTCACATACATATGAAATAGTAGGACTTACATATATGTAATTAATTTATATATATGTATATGTGAATCCCATCATTTCATGTGTGTGTAGGAATTTTCTTCTTCTCATACAACATAAGGAATTTAAACCCCCCCCCCCACACACACACACACACACACACACACACACACACACACACACACACACACACACACACACACACACACACACACACACATATAATATAGCTTAGTTTACTTCATGAGTTTTTGTAATAATATTTTTAAGGGTTAATGACTAATTTTGCCCCTAAAGCATACATGGAGAGGCAACTAGAAGTTTTTCAGAAAGTAATTTTGTCCTTATTGTTAGTTAATCAAATATGCTAAACTAATAGCCCATGTGTCATCCACGTTATTTTTGTTAAAGTGCAAATTTACTCTAAAAAACAACTTCAAAATAACACTTTGAGTCCAATATTGTTAATTAATAGTAACTCCTACAAACATAGCAAACCTCTTGAAATAGTGTTTAAAAAATGTAATGTGTAATTAAAATTAAAATAATGCAAATTATTCTTCTCAATTAGAATGTTCTAATGAGTCATTCAAGAGCTAAAATAAACTACGATTACCAATTATAAATGTAACAGCAAACATAATTTCATCAAGCACATAAAAAGAGTTTGATAATTGAATATTATTCCACTTATTTTTATCTCTTGGTTAATAATTTAGGGATGTTTAATTGAGAAATAATGAGTTTTATTACTGAATTGGGTTTTAAGCTTTTAATTAGATTAAATTTGTTTTCGGTAATAAAATTCCAGATTTACAATGCTTCACCATTTTTGTCATAACTTTTGATCTAGATATCAGATTAGCCTCATTCTTCTTTCGTTTTTCATATGATCCAGAGAGCTACAATTGTTATGAAGACCTCGAAGGCTGATTTGGACAAAATTGGAGCTAAAGACAGACCCATTTTGCTGGATTTCTATTTTGGATGAATTTTGTAATAAAGGACTAATTATTAGAGGTTTCCTAATTATTAGAGGTTTCCTATTTCTTAGAGATTTTTAATTTATGAGGGGATTCCTATTATTAGAGCTTTCCTATTTTTAGGGGTTTCCTATTTTTAGTCATCTTTCCTATATAAGGAAAATTAGATGGTGACTACAAACATATTCTCAATTACCTTGTATGAGATTCTTGGGATTAAATTAGAATCTTATTATTTTCTCTGAATTGTTCATCATGTTCTTGTTCTTCTTCATCTTTTCTTCTGTGTTTTTTCAGCCATGCTTGGCTAAGCTTCTGTGGTTGACCCATGAATTGAGGATTCTGTGAATCAAGAGGACTCGCACTACAATCGGTAACGTAATTCGTGTCTGGTTATTTTAATCGGATCCGATTATGATTGCAGATTGGGTATTAGATTTAATATCCAGATTGATATCCCAAGGACATAGGTCGGACCGGGTTCCAAAGAACGTTATGCGATCGCACAACGAGCTCACCATGAGTTTGATTAGATGCTAGGCGATCGTCTAGTCGAGGGAGTTTCTGGATAAATGTAGAGATTTCGGTTTGTCTAGAATCAATCATGAGTTCGATTATTATGTTTTTGTCCGATGAAGGTTATGGAATCCCAATTCTGGGTTAATCATTTTTAATCTGATTAATCTTGTTTTCTTGCATTTTGTTTTAGTCTTTGCTTCATTTAAATTGCATTGAAAAACTCCCCCATTCTGGTTACTGTGTTACTTGTTTACTGTTGACTTTAGACCCACTGTGAATTCCTTGAGAGAAACGATCCAGGTTCTCTATACTACAATCTTTATTGAACTTAGTTATTTTGTGAGGGCCCAGCAACTCTCATCAAAAGACATTATAGATGTGAACCACATCATCCAATTAAAATAATAATAATCAATCAACATGAACAACATAACTACAATATCCAAGTATCACAAGTTGACTCTTCGATTTTACTGTTTTTACATTTCTAGCTTACGAAAACGAGTCAAGTCACTAGTAAACTCGTACCACTTATAAACTCGGTTAAACTCACGAGTTTATACTCGAGTTTACCTGTTTTTATGTTTCTAACATATAAAATTGTGTTAACTTATCCTTAAACTCGTATTAATATTTTTTTTTTTCATTTGATCATGCTTAACAGTTTTATATAGAAATTTCTTTGTTAAATATAATAAATGGTGAATGACGATGGATTCAATTTCAATTATTCGGATTTAAAATATGTTTAAATTAAATTGTTGTTATTTTCCAATTTTAATTATTTAATTATATATTAGTAATACTTATTTAATAATAAAAGTAAACTCTTACGGGTTTACGATTTGAGTTTGCTTAAACTCGCGAGTTTGATAACTTTGATGACAAATACATAATAATAAACTTAAACAAGAAAATCAAATACATAGTGTAAGCATAAGATTGAATTAGAGCCCAAATACTCAAACTACAAATCTTTATCACCAAGCTGTAAGAAAATTAGCTGCATATAGCCATTAAAGCATCCAACACAATATGTAGAATCAACCAGCCATGGACAAAAGTTCTCAGGAATCTGCAAATTCCACTGGAAAATTCAAAGTTTCTAGCAGAAAATTGCAAAACTCGTTGGAAAGCACAGGGGAAGGATGTGCCTGCATTCTAGAAGGATTACAAGCTCTTCAAGGTTGCCGGCAAAGTTCAAAAGAAAGAAGAAATGTCGTCTGAATATCCAGAACTAGAAATCGCCGGCGAAGTTCTTTGGTCTGGTGTTTAAGGACCGAGGGAATGACAGAGTGACAGCTAGAGTGGATGAAGGTAGACTGGTAGAGAGAGGAAGGGAAGGTCCAAGCATTCTCTGATAAGCCAAGTTCTTCATGGTGTGATTTGCAACTTTGGTCCATCTCAAACTCAATCTCTTTGCCAGAAATGAGGAAGGAAGGTGAAGGTTCGACAGTTTTAAGCTCCCTCTCCGGTGGCTTCAGCTCTCTCACTGATCCCCTCTCAAACTCAAGCTCTGATCTCTGATGCCGCGACCCTGTCAAAACTGGTCTCCGGCAACGTTGAGAATGTGAAGGAATAGAGGTGATGGCGGTGGTTTCCTCCTCCTTCTTTCTCGTCGTTCCTCTCCCCAAAGCTCAAGGTCCTAGCATGTTTGCCTCCGCGCACAATTATGCCATCATCTTTCCCCATCTGTGTTTTCTGTCTAGAAAAAAGAGGTCCTTGGTCAAAGCCTATTTTGACCAGGAGCCTATCTGAAATTTTCAAAAGTTCTTGATGAGGGGTCAAACTGTAAATGTTTGAGAATTATGACTTCAAAAACATATGGTTACTCTTTTGTAATTTTCTCTAATACATTTTCTTCATTGAGACGCAATTTTTCAAAAATCCTAGGGACCTTTTCTGTAATTGTCCTAGTTCTCAAAATATTAATTCGACCCTCCACAAATCTCAAAGTTTTTTCTTAAACAACTACAATGCAAAATTAAACACAAGATAACATCAAAAGTCCAAGAAATTATTTTCATGAATAATTAACAAATTATGATCATTTGACCTCATAATTACATTTAATTTAATAGAAATGTCCCCAACTCAAATTAGTGCTTAACATGCAATAATGCTCTAGGAAATGTATGAAGAATCCCAAATTTATCATGAAAAATCCTATAAAAAATATGGTTCAATAAATTCCCCCATACTTATACCTTTGTACACCTAAACAAAGGCAAATAAGTATTAATTTTATAAGCTTCAATCACTAATGCATTTGAAAGATGAGCAATTTCACAATTAGAAAGTAATGGATCAATTAATCATTTTCCTCAAATCAACACTAGTCATAATCAAACGATGCAAATAAATTAGCTAATTACACAACCTAAAATATTAGAATGAAACATAAGATAACTTTCAACATATTGGTGTTTACTCATCTCAAATCATTGGGATAATTTCAATCTAGTTTGTTTAATCAACACCTTATCATAGGCTTATAACAACTCTAACATCTCTACTTCTAATTAATAGCAATAAATGTAATGAATTAAGTGGACTTAAAAGACTAGTAATGTTGGATAAGACTAAATGAAATGAATTAATTAGAAAAAAGAATAGTTGATATGCAAATCAAAACTAATGAATAGGTTTATAGCAACTTAATAATTTAACAAATATATTGCCAATTCCCCCCCCCCCCCCCAATTCATGAACAAATGCTTCTTTATAATTTTTTTTATCTACAAAATATGCACTTTTTCTTATTATTATTCTTTTCTTTTCTTTTTCAATACCTTTCTTCTCTATTTTTTTTTTCATTCTTTCAAACTACACTTTTTTTTATTCAATTCCTTTATCTTTTATATATACATGGGATTTCAAAATATACATTGTTTAACTTCCTATTGGAAAATGAATTACTTTGATTTTAGAATGTTATGAACACTATGTGTAAATGACATGCATACCACAATTGAATGGCTCAGAGGTAACAAAAGGTGATGAATGTAGGTTAGTATTTGGGTTAAAGGATTCAAAATTGAATGCCCTTTTCATTTCCATCAGACTAATGCAAATGCCATTTTGAAAAGGGGTCTAAACAAGTTCTAGAAGGTGATAAATTAAGTGAACATGCACATATGAAAAGAATTCAAGGCTCGATTCATCTTCCAACAAGGCTTTTCTCCAACTCTCATATTAACACAATCAATTGTGAAGTAAGCTGAACACAAAACATTTACTTAACTATTTCATGTGCTAACCTTACAAACACAACCAATCAAAACATTGCAATCAATTAAAATAATGCTCAAATCTTAAATGCACTAATGATATATAAACTCTTTCATTCTCAAAATAAGGAGTACACTAAAATGCAATTGTAAGTTCATTTCTCTTCCCATACACTTGAAAGAAAAACATGATTTTAAAAAGTTGCCAAAACACTAGATCTCATGACAACTCAAGGAATTTCCCACAAATCATATTTCCAAAGTGGGAAATGTGACCCCTTACCACTTAGAGCATGTATCAAAGCAAATCATTTTTGAAATTTTTTCTAGTTTTAAGGAATTTCTCATTTAAAAGCAACCAATTAATGAGACTCAAAATTGTATTCCCCTCCCCTACACTTAATCAACGCATTGTCATCAATGTTGTAAAGCAATTATATTATTATAACTTGTTCTTTAGTGAAGTGGAAAGTTTTGAAGTTCAATTGCAATTGGAGCACAACATGTCAACATCACATAAAGACGGAGAAGGAGAAACAAGTAATAATAACATAGAAAATCAAGGTGAAGAGGCACAATAATAATTAAACAAGGTAGTGGCAAAAAATGTAAATCATACATAGGGGGTTCTTATTCTTGCAAGGTTTATAGCCAAGTTAATAATGGAAAGTCGTGATATATTAGCCTAAGACAAAGCTATGTGAAAGATATGATTTTGAATGGAGTACTTTCCATTAGTTATATAGAAGATCTAAATTGAATCTTGCAGACCCTTTGACGAAAGGTCTAACATGGGATTTGGTTTTAAGAACATCAAAATTGATGGAATTAAAGCCCTATAAACCTTGATCACAAATAGTGGAAACCTAAATCACATTTGACAATCATATCAAGTTGAGTTCAATGGTGAAAGTATACTATCAGAGTGATTGCAAGTACTTGACTTTTAATACATCCTAAATTGAAAAAGTACTTGATGATAACCATGAGACTAGAAGGGGATAGAGTCTAATTTGGCTCTTAATGGACCTTTAAGCATATATTTGTTGAAGCATTTATCGTGGTGATCCTCTTGATAGAGTTTACTTCTATGAGAGTGAAGTGAGCTACTTCTAAGAGCCCAAGGGCTTGACTCTAAAAAGCTCTCATGAAAAGGATATAGACACAAGGCCATGAATAAACTTGTCATTTAAAGTGGCATACAACAACGTGAGATCTCATGCATAATTCATGAGCACCTGTTCATATGGAATAATTGGTTTAAAACTTAGTCTACCATATTATTTTGGATGAGTGAAACCATGTCTTACTTAGGTAAATGTTCAAATCCCTGAGATACCCTTACTGATGACATGTGATTTTTCAAGTGATAAAAGTTTGTGATCATTTTAAAATAGTAAAGATTGTTACATTCGAATATTTTAAAATGAAGAGATGTGTTTTGTAATACCCTAAAAATCCTACTTATGATAAGTATCATAATTTAGTAAATGATACCTATTAAAAATAGGTGAATATGTGGTCTCAAAATTTAGTAGCTTATTTAATTTAGGGAATTTTCTCCTAGAATTAAATTAACCAAGACCCAAATTTTCTAAGAGATCATAAAATACCTTAAAATCATCATATTACAACATAGTTTTTAGTTAATCATGAAGAACCATAAAATGCTATGGAAATACCTAAAGTAATTAAAAGAAATTAACAACAATTGATGGGCAATTAAATTTGCACTAATTAAAATATTTGAATAAACCTTCATAATAAATCTAGTGGCAATTAAAAGTCATCAATTAGGGATATTTTAACATAATCAAAGGCCAATTAGGAAATTATATTTAAGGATCATAAAATATGATATAAATACCATATTAAACCATTGTTCACATATGATCAAATGAGCAAGAAAATATTATGAAAACACTTAAGCTAATTAATGGGAATTAGCAACAATAAATGAACAATTTAGCTTGCACTAATTAGGATTAGTTGCAAAATAATCAAGAGGCAAAATAAAAAGTATCAAATGAGGGTGGAATAATACTTGACTAATTAAGCACTAATTTTCATGATTAGTTAATAGATCAATTAGTTAATATCAAAGGCAATCAAGGGAGAAGATTTAATCTAAACAAACACAATGAAATCCAATGGTTAAACCAATGAATAAACTTAATCCTTGTAATAATTCATGGACCAATGGGAGGCTTTAACATAGGATAAATTGAGACAAAGAACACAAAATCAAGAGGAGGGGGGCGGTTTACATGGCTTGGGGAAGAAGAAATAATATTGTTTATATTAAACAAAGGGCACATGAGATAATTAGATACTAAATAACTATTAGAGTATGGGAGAAGATTAGAAAACTTAAGAAGCAAGTTGTTATTTAATTAGATAAAATTAGAGGAGAATCTATAGAAAATAAATCATATCTTGAAATATTGGAACTAAGTATTAAATATAAGTACATATTTGACACCAATGAATTATGAGTTTTAACTTGGCTATTCCCAAAGTCATTTTCGTATACTTTTAGGATTCATATCTAAGTGTTTCAGGAAGTTTAAAATCACCATAAATCTAGTCATAAAATTGTGATTTCAAAAGTGAAATTAGATCTTGAATAAAAACACCAACTTACACCTAACTAAATTAGCATAAATGTAACATCCCATTTTAAAAACAGCGGAAATTTTTTTTTTTGAAAACGGTGATCAGAGTAGAGCTTTTTGACCAAAACGAGTAAGTGAACCTTGATAAAACATAACCACAGTGTAATTGTTCTAATACAGTCTTCTAACATCCGAAGGAAAGTAAAATACATAACTAGAGACATAGCAAAATAAAACTCCGTCCTGGGTCCTACGCAGCCTGCTTGCCTCTCTCTTCCGACCTTGGTCCTCCCGACCCTGAAGCTACAGCTGAGATCCAATTTCCAATTGGATCTCAGGTAACGGTTAACCTTATGCTCAAATAAGACAGTATATGGATAACAGTATGTACATAATCACATAACAGCAGTATATCACTACATAAGCACACAGCAGATGCATGATCACATATTGGCAGAACATAAGCACACAGCAGTATGTAAAGCCCCACATAATGTTTGCACATAACCAGTGCCACGACGGCCCATCATGTCCTCAGCGCTAGGAAAACCCAACGGCGTTATCAAGACTATAACCCGTATAAAGTTGTATGTATACCGACAACCCTAGACAGAGCTTCAGTATATAAGCATGTCTATCACATATAGGTATATGAGCAGCATAAGTGTTAAGGTTACAATACGCGTCCGTACCTCCGTTGACGATTCTGGGCACTTCGGTAGAATTGTGGTATGCTTGTCGGCGGTACGACGACGGTATGACAGCGGAGACAGCAGAAACAGCTGAAACAACGATTCGTGATTTCGGGTATCCTATAAGGATAGTATCACCGGTGTGACATTTAAGATCATATCAGGCAATTTTGGTACAAATTACCATTTTGCCTCTATATTGACTATTTGGCGGAATTTCGCCAGCACTTCACTATTCTGATTTTAAACTTTCAAAATTTTTGCTATAACCCTTCCTCTAGCATACTCCTAAGATAAATATCATATTTATTCCTAAAAACATGATATCTAAGCTAACTTAAGAATTAAAGACTACTCTAACAATTCTACTATAACTACCGAAAAACTACTTAAACTAAAGACTATGGACTGAAGACTTACTCAGAGCTTTGCTATGAACTTCTTACTCCTCTTCTAGAGCTTCTCTCTCTAACTTCTCTCTAGGATTGTGAGTGAATTGGTGAAGAATGAAGAGAAATGAGAGGCTACTTATAGAAAAAGGGAGTGGCAATTCTGTAATTTCGCTGAACTTGTCTGGTTGAATTCTGACCGTCGGATCGCACTTTTTTGAAGTGGTTTGATCTTGGCCATACACCTATAGGCCGACCTCCCCCTCCCACAAGAAGACAAAATTGATGACATTATCATGATTATGTCATCTTGCTTTATCAGATGAAATTCCTGGTCCGGTGTCCTGATCGTGAAATGTTTTGTAAAATTTTAAAATTCCGGGAGCAACACTCTGAAGGTCTTTTCTTTCTCTTCAAGAATACTGGATTTTCCTATCCTTGCACTCTCATTAAGGATATTCCGTTATCTGCCGAAAATCCTCGGTATTCGCGACCGGTTACCAAAATGACTTCGGTCGGTGCCAACTTCTGGACAAAAATTCAATGATCAATAATATACTCTGGTGGTTTTTCCCAACTTATCCTCGGAATCTCGCATCTGAATTATTTTCTATTGGTTCTCATTTTGACTATCTGCTTTGATTCTACAGAACATCTTCTTAGCCTAATCTCCAAAACACTCCATCGGTTACAGAAATGACTTCGGAGACAGCCTACTTCGAGATAAAAATTCACTTGTTCCTAATATACTCTGACCCTAGCAACTTAGTTCAAGGTTTTCTGGATAGGATTTTATTTCTATCCGTGGTCATTTATCTTGTTCATTTTTATTAATATAATATTATTAAATCAACACATGTCTTAATCTTATATTATTATTATTTTCATCATCCTTATCTCTTCCCATTCCCAAAAATTTCGGCCCACACACACACACACACACACACACAGATATATATATATATATATATATATATTTTTCATTTCCCATAATATTCTATTATCTTGCATTTATTTCCCCAAAATTTCCTATTGGTCCATAAGTAATTTCATAGATTTAGGCTTCTAAAATTCCTTGAATAATCCTAAGCTTTTGATCTTGGTTTTCTAAGATTACTTCTTGACCTTTATTATTTATTTAATTTGGCCCAAAAATTTTGATCCTTAATAATACTTATTCATATTTATTTTATTTCTCATGTTTCCTAAATTTTCTATAAGCTTATAAAATTCCCAAAAATTACTTAATTAATCCTTTAATAATTTCTAATAATTTTCTTAATTAAAACTAATCATTTTCTCACAACAATTTTATTAACATTAATAATTCAAGTTCCATGCAAATTATCAAAAATCATAGAGTCAATCTTAGTCTTAGAATACTTTTTAATTTCCCTTCTTTTTATTTTCATAGAAAATAATTTATTAAATTGTCTAAATTAAGAACAATATGCTTTCTAAATTTTTAATAATTATTCCATGCCTTTTAGAATTTTTCCTAATTCTTCTCAGGATGTTTTATGGCCTTAAGACACATTTTTCACATTTCCGATATTAAATTTCCTTTAATTTTCTTAATGTTTTCCTTTGAACATATATTAATCACATATCATGTTGACATCAAAATCCCACAAATAGACATTTGTATTATTGTAGATGTAACATCCCAAATTCCAGGTTCGAAAATCGTGTCGGTCGACACTTAGCTTTAAGAAAAACAATAGAGTTTGAGATGCTACAGCTTAAAGTACTGCGGAAATTGATAGCGTGCGCTAAGATCCGGACAACGAGTATCTGATATAAAAATGCCCAGACATATGATGATGCCCGACATAAGCTGATATATTAAATATCCCGAAGGAATATTCATGTGATACAATTTACAGAGGTTAAATACAATCCTCTGATAAACAAAGTTTTAAACTAGACCCAGGACTTGGAACCTAACATCAGTTAATTAAACAGTTTGGCCAGGTAGGGGTCTATCATGGGGGCCTCACCGACTTATACGGCGACCGTTTGGCTTCCCGGATAGATTAACCCAGCCTTAGACACCAAACTGTTCAAAGTAACTTTGTTAAGTTCAAGTCAGAAGCTAAGTCCTAATAACTTCTACCGACCTTTGCCTTTGACTGCTGCCTCTTCACGGCTCTACCCTCCGGCATCTTCTCTATCCCGGTTTCTTTCCTGTACTATTCATTAAGACTGAGGTCCAATGTCCATTGGACCTTAGGTAACGGTTAACCTCATGCTTATGTAAACAGTATATGACAGTTATCACAGATATACAACATAATCATAGTTTCAAAATATATATCCACATGTAAGGCAATAACATAACACAGCCACTGCAATATGTATGTTACCCCAGTCTGCACATAACCAGTGCCACGACGGCCCATCGTGTCCTCAGCGCTAGGAAAACTCAACGGTGTTATCAAGACTATAACCCGTATACAATTCAACTCTCATGAGTAAATTTCAAAACAAAGTATTATCATGTGAAAACAACAATCATATATAACCAAACCATAAGCATAAGAGTTAAGGTTACAATACGCGTTCGTACCTTTTACCGCATAGTCGTCAAATGACCGACCTTTGAATCCGATCCTGGATTTTCCGGATATCCTAACATATCACCATATTTCTTAGAATAATATCCTAAGAGATATTTTCACCTCTATTTACCCTTCTACCCTTGGTAGTTTCATAATTACAATTTTGCCCTTACATTTCTTAAAAACGTAGTGCAGCATTTTCTGGGCAGATTTTTTGGTAACTTTGAAAAATCATAACTAATTCAAGAATTGACAGTTTGAGGATCCGTAAAATGTTCCGGAATCCTTGAGAAGTATACTTTTGAGGAAAAATACTGGGATTTACCCAGATTTCACGGAATTTTCCCAGTTTCCAGTTTTCAAAACGCTGTTCAGATTTTCGCACAGAAATCATAGCCTAACTTCTGAGATTTTTATCTTTTTGCACAGAGCTTCAAATGATACACTCTTTATAGATTTGAAAAGCCCTAGATGTCTACTTTCACCATGAATTTTCTCAGAATTTTAGAACATCATCTTCATCATAAAATATTGACGTTTTTACCCCTGACTCCAGAAATCACTGGTTGAGGAGATTTCGCCAGAGCTTCGCTATTTTGATCCTAATCTTCCAAAAATTTTGATATAACTTCTTCTTCATCAAATTTTCGAAATAAAGACAATGGAAACCTCAAAAACATGAAATTAAAACTGTATATGGAAGATTGAAGATCAAAATAACTTTTCTAGCATTTCTACTTAATAAACTAAGAACTTGAATTATGAAACTAAAAACTCTCTTACCTCTTGAGGACCTCTTGCCTCTTTTTTTCCAGCAGCTCCTCCCTCTCTTTCCCTCTCTATATTTCAAATTGAAGCTTGATGATTTGGTGGGGGAAAAATGTGAAGCCTAAGCCTCTAATTATAGTAAAACCATGCTTAACTTCCTAACACTTCTTCCTTGATCTAAACCATTGGATTTTTCTTGGTGGGAAAGTCATGATCTTAGCCCTCCACCCTTCCTTGGCCGAAATTCCCCCTCCCCCTTCTAGAGTTTTCTTTGCTTGGTCCCCAAGCACACTCCTTCTCCATTAAGTTAGCTAATTAATCCCAAACTCCAATTTAATTAGGTGTAAGTGAATGTTTTAATTCATAATCCAATTTCACTTTTGGAATCCTAATTTTGTGATTAGATTTATGGTGATTTTTAATTCCCAAAACACTTAGGTATGAATCTTAGATGTATCCGAAAATAACTTTGGGAATAGCCAAGATGAAGCTCATAATTCCCTGATTCCAAATATGTATTTATCTTGAAGATCTAGTTTCAAGATTTCAAATTATGATTTAATTTCTATAGGTTCTCATTTAATTTTATTTAATTAAGCAATTACTTGCTCATTAAGCTAGACAACTTGCTCTCCAAGTTGTCTTCTTCTTCACACTTCTTTTATTGACTTTCTCTACTACACACACACATATACACAACACTTGTGCTCCTATTGGCTCTTAAATATTATCATGGATTTAGACATTTTAAATTGCTAGAATTATTGTAGGCCTTTGATCCTACTTAATGAAATTCAATCCTAGCCATTACTTAATATTTAATTTACCCAAGTTGATTAACAAGTTTAATTCCTTGCCTCTTTATTTATCAAGAATTTCGCCTCACATAATAACCTTAGGGATTATTAATTTAATTCAAGTTATTATCCTTATCATAGTGTTTTAGGGGTCACTAGGCTTAATTACCAAAATTTAACAAGGTTTCAAATTTAATTTTGATAATTAAAAACTCCTTGTATGCTAATTTTAGCTTCTAACTATCATTTGATCCTTTAATTCAATTGATATTTCTTTAATTATGACCTTTATAAATCAACTAGTAACTAATTTCAAAAATTAATAAAGTGTCTCAATTATTGCAATTTCAATTGCCCAATAATTATTACTAATTTCCTCTAATCGATTTTACCATTCTCTGATGACTTTAAATTGTTAAAATGGCATAATTAAGATTATACTATATTCTGATAATCTTAGGATATGGATCAATAAGATTAAGAAAATTGAATTTGGATTTATTAGAATCCAAAGAAAATTTCCCTAACAATGATAATAAATCAGTTATAAATTTTAGAGACAACATACTCTTCTATTTAATAGGTTTAGTTGCCTCTTAGAATTTATCATAACGTTCTCAGGGTATTTTGTAACCCATAACTTCCCTTAGAAATTTTTAGCTCTTTATTTACTCTAATTTCATAAGAAATTGCCTTAAAAGATAAGGTAATTATTTCACTAGTTTTGAGACCACAAATTCACCTATTGTAATATGTGTCATTTATCAAAATTTAATATGTACATGTATTATGAAAATTGGGGTATTACAGTAGATAGTAGTTATCCGGGTATTACACATTTGGAGGTAAATAGGAGATGAAGCAAAAACTTAAGAGCTAAGGGGGGAGAGGGGCGGTTTCTATGAGTTGTAGGGGTGAGATTTATGCTTCTTTTCCAAGTAAAATTTAATGGTTGAGATCAATTGGAAGTTGCTAGAGATTTAACCCTTGCTTGGCTATAAATAGAGACTTCATCCTTCACAAATTCTCACCAAATCCTCAAGGCATAGGCCGAAATTTAGAGAGTGAGGAAGAGAGTGGAGGAGCTTCAAGAAGCTAGAAGCAAGGTTCTACAAGAGGGAAGGAAGCCTTTAGTCTTTTAGTTCTAGTTCTTAGTTTTTGTAATAGAAATGTTAGGAAATGTTATTTTGATCTTTAATCTTCCAAATATAGTTTTGTTTTCATGTTTTTATGGTTTCCATTGCCTTTATTTCGAAAAAATGATGAAGAAGAAGTATGGCAAAAATTTTTGGAAGATTATGATCAAAATAACGAAGCTTTGACAAAATTTCATCGGTTAGCGATTTCTGGAGCCAGTAGCAAAAACGTTAATATTTTATGAAAGAGATGATATTCTAAAATTATGGGAAAATTCATGGTGAAATTATACATATAGGGCTTTCCAAATATGTATAGAGTGTGTCAATTGAAGTTCTGTGCAAAGAGATAAAAATTCCAAAAGTTAAGCTACGTTTTCTGGGGAAAATTCTGGGCAGAGGTTTGAAATGTTGAAACTGGGAATTTTTCTTGAATTCTGGGTAAGTTCCAGTATTTTTCCTCGAAAATAGAGATCTCAAGGATTCCGGGAAATTTTACGGATCCTCGTTTCGATTTTTCTGGAATTAGTTATGATTTTTCAAAGTTAGACAAAATTCTGCCCAGAAATATGAACCAGCGTTTTTCCAAAATTTTGTGGAAAATAATTAAAAATAAAACCACCAAGGGAAAAATTGTCATTTATGGCCAAGATATCTCTTGAAATAATGTTTGTGAATCAATATAAACGATATTACCCTTATAGGATAAACTGTGAACGTGTACTGACTAACGAAACGTACCAAGACTCAGGTACGGACGCGTATTGTAATCTTAACTCTTATGTTTATGGTGTGCTTATATATGATAGTTGTACTCACATGTTGAAACCCTGTTTTGAAAGTTTTCTCTTTGAATATTGATTGAATACGGGTTATAGTCTTGATAACACCGTTGAGTTTTCCTAGCGCTGAGGACATGATAGGTCATCGTGGCATTGGTGAATAGTGCAGACTGGGGTAACATACATATTGCAGTGGCTGTGTTATGTTATTGCCTTACATGTTGTTATGATTTTAAAAGTCGTAATTGTATATTTATTGTGTGATACCTGTATTATACTGTTTACATAAGCATGAGGTTAACCGTTACCTGAGGTCCGATGGGTATGGGACCTCAGCTCTTACTATAGATTCAGGTTCGGGAAACCAAGGACTGAGGATAGGAGTAAGCAGCAAGCGTAAGGACCCAACTGAAGATCCTATCTTTTTAGACGTATACCATTATAACATCACTCTGATAAATGTATTGTACGATACACCACAATTAATGATATATCAGTTACTTACTCTTTTATCTACTCTGATGATTTGAAATGATTTTTTTTAAAAAAAAGTTTTCTCACTTTTGAAAATTGGGATGTTACATGTTTGTTGAAAAGTTATGCCTTTATAGTATGAGTAACTTTATACACATGTGTGAACCATAATTGTGATTCATGTTGTAAACACGCATTAGGCGGTAGGGCCTAGTAGACCAATGGTCATTAGGTCAGGAAACCTATTTTGCATTCAGATAAATTAGGTTGTTGCCTAGTTCAATGCCTAACACTGAGGCCTAGAACAAGTCAAGTCCTACGTTTGCAATCAACATTACATGCGATCCTTTGTTGCATTTGTTGCTGCACGTGATTTGTAGTGATTGATCTCTAAATGCTGAATTTGTTGTTTAATGGTTGCCTACCATGTATTAGGCATTCATTTTATATGAGTGATTAATGTTATTACTGGAACTCATTTGAATCCTAACATTTTTGAAATAGATAAATTTGCAGCTCGGGAAATAAGCTTAAAAATGGAGGTGATCGCGGATGAATATATGAAGATGAGAAAAGAGTTTTACTTCCATTAGATATCTGCTTTGAATTGGAAATTATTTTCACTTTGAGCATATTTGTCAGAATATGCATATTTGAGTTAGCCCCTAAGAGAACTAGTAATGAATGCTTCTGTGTATGTAATAAGAGGCGTATGAAGGACATGTGTTACAATTTGGTATCAAAGTAGAGATTTTGGCAATAGAATTGTCTGCTCGGTGTAATACCCTAAAATTTGACTTAGGGTAAATATCATAAATTGGTAGAATATACCTATTGAAAATAGGTGAATATGAGGTCTCAAACACCTTGTATTGAATTTACCTTATTATTAGGGCAATTTCTCCTAAGAATAAATAATTTGCAAATAGGTCCCTGAAATATTTATGGGTTATAAAATACCCTGAAAATATTATAAAGAGACAAATAAATATTTATTTGAAATAGGGAAGAATATTGTCTCTAATTTAGGTAATTTATTAAATTATTTCCTTGGAAAAATTAAAGGAGAAAAATCAAAAAGTATTAGGGGATCATATTGGACCCCACGATTTTTAATATTTTGCATAATGCATAAATTATCAATTTCAGTAAAATAGTTGTGAGAAAATAATTAATCTTAATTAAGAAAATTGTCAACAATTAGTAAGTGATTAAATAAGTAATTAATTGTTGATTGTTTAAACATGAATAAAAGGGAATATCCAAAGTTAATTATATGAAACCCCTAATTTGATATTAATGACCAATGGGGGGTCAAGGTTGGCATAAAGAGTGTTGCTAATTAATTTAGCATAATTAAGAGGTATATTAAGTAAATTACAAATATCCTTAATAGAATAAGCTTGCACTAATTGAGATTAGTTGCACAATTCTTCAAGATGATTAGAGACAAATTAAAAGAGGGCTAATTATATTTAAAAATAATTAAGCCAAAGAGAATGAAATAATATCTTAAGTAATTAAGTCTAAATCTTCATATAATTGAGTTAGCTAATGGCAAAATATAATTAAGGAGCATGTAAACACTTGATTAACATGATAATTAAGAATTGCTAATTAGTGTTGAAAAGTCAACAATGACACCTAAGCCTTAATTATGTCATCAAGATGACATCACAAGAGCACATGTGTATGAAAAATGAGAGGAGGTGGCATGTTCATATATAGGTGTAGGGTCATGATTTTAATTTCCTTCCTAAGTTAGATCTAAGGGATTAGATCAAGTGAAAGTTGTTAGAAAGTTAACCATTAATTTGCTATAAATAGAGAGCTCTCCTCTCTTCATTCTTCACACCAAACTCATACCAAAGATTGGAGAGTTTAAGAGGAGAGTGAAGCAAGAAGGAGGAAGGAGTTCAAGAGTCTTCAAGAGGTAAGTTCTAGTTTTTAAATTTCTAGTCTTTAGTTTTTATAAGTTCTTAGTATAAATGCTAGTTTAATCTAGAAAATTAGAGAATAAATTCCTATATTTGTTTTTAGGCCTCATTGCATTGAAAAATGCCTCAAGAGGTAAAAACATAGTAGGGAATAATTTTTGGGAAGCAATGGATTAATGTTGTGAAAGTTGTAGAATTTTCGGTTCTTAAATCTTAGACATGCAGCGAAAAAGATGCTATGATTTTATGTAACAAATAAATTTATAAGATCATGAAATTTTTCAGAAAGAAAGTAGACATGTAGGGCTTTCCAAATATATAAAATATGCAACGTTTTGATCTCTGGTCAAGGAGATATGAATTTTTGAAGTTAAGCTATTTTTGCTGGAATAAAATCTGGGCAACGTTGAGAAAAGTTAAAATCGGTAATGACTCACTAATTTTGGGTGAAAATGAATATTTTTCCTCAAAAATAGACATCCTAAGGGTTCCGGGGGATTTTACGAATCCTCATTTCGATTTTTGTAGAATTAGTTATGATTTTTCAAAGTTACCGAAAAATCTGCCCAGAAAACTCTGCACTACGTTTTTAAATAAATGTAAGGGCAAAGTTGTAAATAACAAATCCACCAAGGGTAGATGGGTAAATAGAGGTGGAAGTATATCTTAGGATATTATTCTAAGTGATATGGTGATATATTAGGATATCCGGGAGGTCCAGGGCCGGATCCAAAGGTCAGACGTTTGACAATTACCTGGTGAAAGGTACGGACGCGTACTGTAACTCTAACTCTTATGCTGCTTGTATGCTCTATATGTGATGTGATGATTTATATAGTCGTGGTCAAGACTGGGTCTTGGGTCATGCACTGTGATTAAGACTCTGTCTTAAGTCACTGTTTGTACATTCAGCTATTATGTGAAAACGGGTTACAGTCTTGGTAATGCCATATGGATGTTTTCCTAGCGCTGAGGACACGCTCCGGGGCATGGCACTGGTTTATGTGCAAACTATGTGGACCTTACATGGGCTGTGTGCTATGTAGAGGTATTGTTGTGATGTGAACTATGACATGTGCTGTGTGCTATGTATAGTTATATGCTGAATTGTAAATGAATATCTGTCATACATATACTGTTATACTTGAGCATAAGGTTAACTGTTACCTGAGGTCCAATGGGCATTGGACCTCAGTCTTAATGAACAGTTCAGGAAAGAAACCGGGATAGAGAAGGTGCCGGTAGATGGAGTGGTGAGAAGGCACCGATGGACGGAGCTGGGAAGGGTCACCGGTCAAAGCAAATGCCGGAAGAGCATCCTCACAGTATTCATTCTGGCATGATTTAACAAGGTTATCCCAGACGGTTTGGTGCCGAAGGCAGGGCTAGTCTATATGGGTCAGTCAATAAGTCACCGTGAACTCGGTGAGACTCCCATGATAGACACCTACCTAGCCAAACTATTTGATTAATTGAGTTAGGTTTATTTCCCCAAGTCTAGCTACAGCTTGGTTGAAGATTGTATGATTACCATGTAAAAATTGTAATTGTACAAAGCTCTGTATTGTATCACATAAATATTCCTTCGGGAAAATTTTTAATATACCAGCTTATGTCGGGGCATCATCATATGTCTGGACATTTTATATCAGATACTCATTGTCCAAATATTAGCGCACGCTATCCGTTTCCGCAGTATTCTAAGCTGTAGCACCTCAAACTCTGTTGACTTTTTCAAAACTAAGTGTCAACCGACACGATTTTCAAACATGGAATTTGGGGTGTTACACTCAGAATCTAGAAGTCTAGTAAGAGCATAGGTTCTAGCAATAGGCTAGAATGTTTTGCTCAAAAGCACAAGGTTTTGGCAATTAGTTAGTGTGCTCTACTTGTATGAATTATAGATTAAGTACGTTGTGGTATAGGTGGACTAGCATGTTCCTTTCCTCTATCATTAATATAATCTAAGGATTTTATTTCAAAAGCAATAAAAATGATAAATTCCTTTCTTTTTAGTGAAATTAAAAGAATATATGGCTAGACTTCGTGCAAGAAGAGTTGGACCATTACCTAGCAAGGAAAGAAATCCTCCAGATCCATTTCAACATATTATGGATACATTGAACGAACAACTAGTTATGATCCAAGAACTCCGAGAAGAGTTCAGAAGATTAGAGCTAAAGAAAATCAGGAGAATGAGAAAACTAAAACTGATGAACAAGAACAAGATGAGAGGTCTTTATAGCTTAAATCTCAGCCTCATGAATCTCAAAATAATAGGGTACAACCATAAACAAAGAAGGCTAAGAAGAAAAGACAATGTTATTTCATACAATAAGAGCAACAACTGGTACAACCCTACCACAAAGTTGGATCATCTCATGTTGTAGTATGCTAATTTCATCTTGAGTAATTGTTCTTGAGATGGTATCTTTAAAAGATAATGTCTCTCTCAGTGTAGAAACTTGCCTTATAAGATTTTGAAGCTTTCTATGGGACCACTTTATAACCCTTCCTTGTGACATGTCCATTTTAAGGAAAATTTGCACAAATTAATATGTTTAGTCTCTTCTTTAAGGGGTAAAAGGAAGAGGTTACTAAAATCCTTCAGTGACATTGATTCTGTTCTATTGCATTGATAAGCTCTTGCCTTAAATGTTTCACTCAGTTGGAGGACTGAGGAGTCACTTTTTAAATTATTTCTAACCTCATGTTCTTTTCCTTTATAAGTGATATTTTCTACATTGATTGGAAATGGACTAGAAAGGGGTTTATTTTGAGTTGTAGTCTATTCCAAGCCAACGCAAAAGGCCTTATAATGGAGTGATAAGGGATCTGACACCAAGACATACCCTAATGCGTTTTGATTCAAGCAATACTATGCCATTAGTATAAACCTTTTTGTACATCCTGGTGTACACCAAGAAATATTTGATTTCTTATATATTTTTCTTGTTGAAATCAAACATTTGAAGACTGTCAGCATTGGAAGAACCTTTTTGTACATCCTGGTGAAAGGCAGAATGGAAGATCATACCAATCCTCCAATGGACTTCAAGTTTCTGATAGGGAAGTCCATTAGTATAAATGATTTCTCATAAAACATAGCAATAACCACATGAGAATGGGTTGGTAGTTTTAGCTAGACTAGAAGTAGGGTTCCTTGATTGAGAAGGTTTGGTAAACTCTAGAATTTATGCCACTGGGCGACTTCTCTTGCCAAGTGGCCTTGATGGACCCACTTCAAATTCTTCTTTGTTGGTAACCATATGAATAGAATCATGAACCCTTAGGGATGGAGGAGGAATATTAACCCTTAAGGTAGAAGAAGGAACATAAATCCTTGAGGCAAAAGGAGTAATGTTCTCCTCTAAAGAATTTTAAGACATTAAAGAAGAATAGGAAAGTGGTACATCATTAGATAGGTCAGCAAACATGTTAGGCTAGTCATCATTTAGTAAAGTTTCAAGAAAGGAACAGTTGTGTGGGTCAAAAACTAGAATAAAATTACTTAGATCTGACATGTTTAAGATAATGTGAAGGAGTAAAGAGAAAGATATGAACGAAGGGAAATATAAGATTATAACAATGTAAATTAGTATGTTGATATTTTTTGGAGTTTGAGAGTATGTGAGGCATTTACCTTTGCCTTCCTTGATCTATAGCTAAAGCCAATACTGTTCTATTTTTGAATTTGAACAGCATCACACGCTAATCTACCCGCTAGTTCATACCCATTTGGACTTTTTGTGCAAGTGGTACTTCGCATGGTAATTATTTTATGGCCTTGTCTCAAGGTAATTTGACTTAGAGTATAATGCCAATACCAAGCTCTCATGTTGGCATTGAATATGGTGACTAGTGAGAATCCTAGAAAATTTGAAATGATTATGTTTTGTCTCGTTTAACTCGAGAGATCCTTTACTCTCCGAGTTTATGGAGAATTCTATGAACTTGCCACAAATGATTCAAAGACCAATAATATTACTTCTGAATGAAAGTGTGTTGGAAAATTTCTAGAAAGCTTGAAATATTTTAACACCTATGAATTCTTGGTGATACCATTTGGTTTAACTAATGCACCTGCAGTGTTTATGAAAATCGGATCTTTCGTCAGTATCCTATTTGGATTAGTTTGTAGTAGTCTTTATCGACAATATCTTGATATACTTGAAGAGTAGAGAAGAGCATCATGAGAATCATTTGAGAATTGTACTAAACATTTCATGAGAAAAGTAACTCTTGCTCTCATATCTTATGTAATGGTTCTGCATGTATGTGTTTACCATTGAGTATAGTTATGTTATGAATATACGGATGTTTGAGAATGGATGGTTTGTTTTATGTGCTTCGTGAAGATTACGTATGTGTATCAATGGATTGGGTAGCAAGGGTTGGAGTTTGGAATGTATTTATACGTGATGATCATCTAGAACAATTGTCTGTTTCCTAGGTATGTTTAAAAATTAAATTTTGAACTTACTAATGCACTTGCGATAATTGTAATTATATGAACTGAATTTTTTAATTGAGTTTTCCAAAAAAAATTTGAGACCTGTTTGTAGTGATCATTTCTAAACAATGTTATCTCATGGAATTGATCCTTGTTGAACTCATAATAGTGGAAGCAATACAGAACTAGAAGAGGTCAGAAACTGTTATAGAAATACTCAGTTACTAGGTCTTATTAGATGCATTCAAAATTTTTCTTAAATCGCTTTGCCATTAAAAAAAATAAAAAAAAAAGCTCATTTGAAAGAAAGAATTGAAAGAAGGCGACCCATGGTTGCCTATCATGTACAGTGTATGCATTCTATGTGACTAATTAACATTACTATTAGGATTCATTTGAATCCTTGCATTTTTGAAATAGCTAAATTTACAGCTCGGGCAATAAGCTCAAAGACGAGGAGAAGGTGATCGTGGATGAATTGATCAAGACGAGAAAAGATTTTTACTTCCACTAGATATATCTTCTATGAATTGTAAATTATTTGCACTTTGAGTATATTTGTAAGAATATGCATATTAGAGTTCCGTGTAGGTAATAAAAGGGGCATGAAGAACAGGTGTTACATTTATACAGGGACACATGCATCCTGGAATGCTCCAAAGGAATTGGGCCCTAGTCAAGTACACGCGTCTTGTAAGGCAGGAAGAAGTCTGAGAGTGAGGAACAAAACGCGGAAGTATATATGGACAAAAGTGTCTTTTTCTATTTCCTTTTCCTGAAACAAGCTAGGCATATGAACCCTGTGCACGTAACATTGAAAGAAATGGGTTTGTCAAGAAGACAGACTGGACCAAGAGAGTTAAACACAGCAAAAGATATTTTCTATATGCAACAAAATATCACCTTAGTAGTTTCAGTCTTTGTTCGAAGAAGCCACATGCACGTTTTCTATAGTGTGAATGCAAGCGAGTTGGCCGGTTGACTTAACTTTATCTATCTTTAACCATATTTAAATAATAAGGTCCCAAAACAATTTTCAATGGTAAATTGTGGATAAATGATCCTAAATTATATTTACAGAGTTGCAAATAAAAGGAGTGTATATTCTTGTCTCTGGGTTCTATGCGAAGCCCTCTGTTGTGCTATGCCTATGGCAACATTATAATCCTTTTTTATAATACGTTTTGGTGTCTTATAGTTCTCACTACTTCACACTTATTTTAAAACAAGCGACAAAGATTGGCATGTTTGATGATTTATTTTTGAACATTTTTTTTTTTTAAATAAGAACAATCAAATTAAACAGCTATAAAATTTTTGGACAATTTAAAAAATACAACAATTTCATGGTTGGTTAATTTTATTCTGTCAAATAATCGCTCATACATATTTGATGTTTAACGTAATAACCGTCCAATAATTTCTTGCTCAACTACCGTCTCACGTTACTTGATGCTTTTGTTTGTAACTGACAAGTATGAAGAGTCAAGCTAAGTAAGCTAATTTTGTAGCAGTTGTGCAAGCCAAAACAAAAAAATTAACCGAATTTTACTGTCGCCATTGAGAGAAGAATTAGATGAAGAATCTATAGATTTATTTGTTTGCATTATTTCACTTGAAAACATCTTTTACTATACATCCCAATTTTCACCTTAAATATACGTGTAAGAAACTTCTAATTATTGTTAGAAATTATCATTTTTTATTTGTATATATTATTTATTGAAATAATGTTTTTATGCTGGTCTTTTGAGAAACCGTAAAAATGTTTTCTTTATATGGCAGGAAAAGTGTTGCTCAAGCAGAGAGGGTGATAGACTTGAAAACAAGTGTATGCATATAGTCCATATTATTGGACGGATCAGAATATGAGGTTAGTCCTAATGTCGTCACTGGTATAAAAAAAGCTTTTAAGACCGGACGAAAAAGGTATCATAAGACTGGATCAACGACCTGTCTCGTTCCAGGCGATTTTAAAAGTCTGTTACTTTTAAGACCGGATTTGTAACCGATCTTAAACAATACTTTTAATACCGGACTTTTAAAATATCCAGTCTTAAAAGTCTCATTCTATCACAAAAAAAAAAAAGACTTTTAAGACCGGTTGCAAAAACACATCCAGTCTTAAAAGTCCCTTTCTATTAAAAAAAATACCTGGAAACCAGAAATTTGTCAGGGTGAGCAGCATATTAGGGATAAATTTGAATAATCTCCTTTGATACAAATCCAACACCACCATCCCATCCTTTTGGAGGCTGCAAATATCACATCATTTCATCACTTAAGTTAGACTATCCTGATTCAATGAAGGATGAAAACCTGAGTTCTCTTTGAAATGATATAGCAAGTGAGAAACTAACCTGATTCACGACATAGTATACTTTGAAATGACCGGGATAATTAGCAACAAGACGATCCAATTCTTCCTGCATATATATAAATATGCAAATTACTATAAATGAGAAGTAAACAAACATTGTGTACCTAAACAAAGACATACTTGGAATGTTACAATGATTCCAGACCCTCCAGCAAGCATCCCAAAGATAAACCCATCCAGCATCCCGAATTGGCCTTAATTCATAAATTTTGGCTTGCAAATTTTCCAAGTCATAAAAGCAAAAATAAAATAGATCGAAGAAGACAAAAAAATTGCGAACCTGGAGAAGCTAGAACCAAAACAAGAAACCTTTAGAGCAAAGAAGGCGAGAGCAATTTTCGTAGCGTTAGAAAATTTGTGAGTGTGGTCCTTGAGATAAGATGAGTTGAAAAGAGTGAGGTAAGATTTAAAAGGTCGAAGAGATGTTTGGAGAGCGAAATTCAATTTTCAAAGCGGGAAAATAAAAAATTCATTTTTTAGACTTTTTAGACCGGACTTTTTAAACATCCGGTTTTAAAAGTATACTTTTTAGATCGGACTTGTTAAATATTCGGTCTTAAAAGTCTTTTAGAGAAATTTAGAGAGCGAAATTCATTTTTCGGAGCGGGAAAATAAAAAATTAATCTTTTATATTTTTTAGACCGGACTTTTTAAACATACAGTCTTAAAAGTTTATTTTCTAGAGATTTAGAGAGTGAAAATCAATTTTTGAGGCGGGGAAATAAAAAATTCATCTTTTAGACTTTTTAAACCGGACTTTTTAAACATCCGGTCTTAAAAGTCTAAGAGAGCGAAATTCTATTTTCCGAGCGGGAAAATAAAAAATTTATTTTTTAGACTTTTTAGACCGGATTTTTTTAAACATCCGGTCTTAAAAATGCTCTATATATTTGTTGGAAGTTCAAATTTAATTAGTTAGCGTATACAATTATATTATGCAATTATCTTAATTAAGTTGTTAGAGAGATTTTTGTAATTAAGTTAGCAGATTATGATTTTTTTTAATTTCGTAATTATATTCCTGATTGTAATCCCTAGATTATATTATGCAATTATCTTAATTAAGTTGTTAGAGAGATTTTAGGAATTAAGTTAGCATATTATGATTTTTTGAATTTCGTAATTATATTCCTGATTGTAATCTCTAGATTATAGGAACTTCCTAGGTCAAAAGATTATTTACTTATTAGCATTTGTATATAATTTCAATTAAGTGAAGGATTAAAGCATCGCATTCTCGGACTCATCTCTGATCAGCATCTTCTCAAAATATTTACAAAATTGCCACCGGTCATACTTTTAAGACCGGATCTTTTCTAATCTGGTCTTAAAAGTATTCTATATATTTAAAAAAATGTCACCGATCATATTTTTAAGATCGGGTCCTTTATAATCTGGTCAAAAAAGTTCTTTATATTTACAAAACTGTCACTGGTCATACTTTTAAAACCTGATTCTCTATAATTCGGTCTAAATAATGCAGTCTTAAAGCGTTTTTTTTGCACTAGTGCATAATGGAAACTTCAAAGAAGCCAAATATATGTACATTACGAAAGGACCACTGGTTTGCCGGCATCCCTCTCCCTCACCCTCTCTGCCTTGCGAACTCACCCCTTCCACTCCCTTGATAACTCTCCATATTTTATATATTTAAGGTACATTTTGGATATATTTGGAGAGTTATCTAAATAATTTGGAGAGATTTTTATAAAATAATATTATTTTAGGATCAAATCAAAGTGGTGCATAGGGGTGTAAACAGGTCAGGCCAGGCCAGGCCTCACCTTTAACAGGCCAGGCCTGTTCTGTAACATACTGGTCTGAGCCTGGCCTGTGGCCTGTTACAGGCCTACTTTTTGGCCTGGGCCTGGCCAGTATATAGGCCTGGCCTGGCCTGTGGCCTGTTAAGGCCTATGTTTTTTTTTTTAAAAAAATAATTTTAAGAATTTTTTTTTTAATTTTTTTTATTTAATTAAGCTAACAGGCCACAGGCCGAAAACAGACCTACTTTAAACAGGCTAACAACAGGCCAAAATTACATAAATTAATACTAATAATATAAACAGGCCGGCTTGATAGGCCTAAAAGGCCTCTTATCAGGCCTGGGCCTGGCCTGTTAAGGGAAAACATGCCTCATAAGAGGCCTTGGCTTGGCCTTTTAGCCTGACAGGCCAGGCCTAACCAGGCTTTTAACAGGCCAGGCCACAGGCCCTTGGCCTTTTTACATCCCTAAGTGCATCATTTATGGGATTTCAATTTAAAATAAAGATTTTTGAGTCTAGGAAATAAATAATGATAAATAGAAGTTTAAAAAAGGAAAAAAAATAGTTTTATTATTATTATTATTACTACTATGTAATGTTCATGGCTTCTTTTTCGCAAGGCATCAGGAGGTATTTGAGTTGAAGCATGAATTGAATGGACAAAGCATGGTTTTGATGGCATTATTGAATGAAGACATCAAAAAGAGGACCAGTGAGCAATTCGGCAGACTTGGAGAATTGGGCTTAAATCAATTGATTCAATTGATGGCAATTGGACATGGGCCCCACGGTTTGGCTCAGAAGGAGAATTGCTGAAAACCTAAATGAATGGAAACAAGGAAGAGGGGATAAATATTAGCAAAAAAAAGGAAGAGGGGATAAAAAAGGGATTGGAGACCGAAAGAAAAGGGGGATGGAACGACAATTAATCTGAGGAGGCGGGGGATTCACAACTGAAGCAGAGACACGAGCTGAGAGAACGAGAGAGTGCCGCGACCCAGGACCAGACCTTCGACCTCCACCACCATCGCCGGCGACCATCTCCACCGTCGCCGGCGACCACAACTCCTCCATTACCGTCGGTGGAGCTTCAAAACGCAGACAGAAGAGAGACACGGAGAAGCAGGAAACGTGACAGCTGGAGACAGAACAGAGAAGCTGAGGACGGAAGAAGCTGCTGCTGGTTCCTTTGTTCTTAATCTTTGTTTTGTTAATTCATTTGACTTTAGTTTCAGTTTCAGCTTTCACTGTGTGTTTCTGAGTCTGGACTTTATTCATGCTATCCTGCTTTAAAGCCATGTGTTCTGTAACTCGGATTAGACTCTCCTTATATTTGGATATGATAAGTAGCTAAACTTTTTATTTTAGGATTCTTTTGAACCTTTTGTATGGATTAATATTTGGTTATTCCTTTCTTTTAGTAGATAAATATCTATATGTGTTGATTTTAATCTAGATTTAATGTTTTTAATTGATTGGCCACTATTTAGATGATTTATTCACTTAGATTTGACTTGAAAAAACTAATCTAGGTGTAGAATTTGATTGAAATCATGCTTGTCTTGAAGTTTACTTGATAAATGGATAGTTTGTTGGTAAAATAGAGATATATTTATCAATCTTACATTGTCACATTAAGGTTGTTGCTTAATATTGATTCTCATTAATTGTAGCAAGAGATTGTGCATTTTAATGAGAAGAGAAACTTAATATTGACTTGAGAGAGCTTGTCAAGTAGTTGTAAACCTTAGACTAACACATATATGTATGAAAATACTAAGAGAGAGGAAATTAATTCAATATTATGGAATGCAAAAGGGGAAAAAGAATTCTAGGCTTTTATTAAATTTTTGAAAATCCAAAAAAATCATTTGCTTTTATTAATTTTTAGTTTTATAATTAGTCTTTTAACATTCTCATTCCTTTTCAAAACCGATGGACGCCGCGAAGAGGGAAGATGGAGGAGACGGAGCTATCATACGTGCGCAATGTTAGGGGAAAATGAAAGCAGGGGGAGAGTGAGGGTGATTGATTGACTAGGGCATTAGCTAGGGTTTTGTTTGGCCTAAATGAGAGAGCTGGGGGAAGGGACTAAGTGTGCGAGGAGACAAGTGAATAGCTTGAGTGTGTGAGAGCCTATCTAGGTGACGAGTTAATAAAAATGAGTAATTGATCAATTTTGGTGTCCTGAAATATTAAATAGGACACCAAAAAATTAATTAAGGCGTCCTTATAGTAAGGACGCATTAATTAATTTTTTGGCGTCATGAATAATGCCAAATGACGCCAAAAAATTCCATTCAAGCATCCTTATAGGTATTCAGGACTCCAAAAAACCAAAAAAAATCCAACAAGAATAAAGTTTTAGACGTCCTAAACCACCATAAGGACGCCAAAAATTAAAAAAAAATATATTTCCCACAGCGCCAAAAAAATTCCCCAAATGGCACCATAGTTCCAAACAATAAAATTTTGCGCATTTTAGGCGTCTTGAAATTATTTTAGGACACCAAAAAATTCCATTAAAGCGTCCTTATACATATTCAGGAAGCCACAAAACCTAAAAAATCCCACAAAAATAAAGTTTTAGGCATCCTGAAACACCATAAGGACGCCAAATATTAAAAATTATTGGATTAAGGTGTGTCCAGCACAATAAACTATTACCCCAGGAGCGTCCAGCAAAATAAACTATCAAGTGGACCGTCCAACACAATAACCTTTTAAAAAGGAGCGTCCAGCATAATGCCGTCTAACGTCCGTTTTCTCAAGATTCGACAAAAATTACAGAATAGCACTCATATGTTTCTGAAATTATACTTAAGCCACAAAAACATTTCAAAAAGTTTATTTTAGTCCCTCCACCGTGGATGGACTAAAGTGAAAATTATAAAAAAAATTGGGGTTAAAAGATAATTTTCTAAAATTTTGGGTTCTATTTTGTCATTTTTGCTGGGCTATCCGTACCCCCAAAATCTACCCCTAGTTACATACCTTTTTTTCAGTTTTAGCCTGACCTATGGCCTATTAAGGAGGCCTATAATCTTAACAATTTTGTAAGATTATAAATTATTGGATTAAGGTGTGTCCAGCACAATAAACTATTACCCCAGGAGCGTCCAGCAAAATAAACTATTAAGTGGACCGTCCAACACAATAACCTTTTAAAAAGGAGTGTCCAGCATAATGCCGTCTAACGTCTGTTTTCTCAAGATTCGACAAAAATTACAAAATAGCACTCATATGTTTCTGAAATTATACTTAAGCCACAAAAACATTTCAAAAAGTTTATTTTAGTCCCTCCACCGTGGATGGACTAAAGTGAAAATTATAAAAAAAATTGGGGTTAAAAGATAATTTTCTAAAATTTTGGGTTCTATTCTGTCATTTTTTCTGGGCTATCCGTACCCCCAAAATCTACCCCTAGTTACATACCTTTTTTTTTCAGTTTTAGCCTGACCTATGGCCTATTAAGGAGGCCTATAATCTTAACAATTTTGTAAGCACTTAACAAACCATAGGCTTCACCTCAAAACAAGCCTACTTCAAACAGGGTGAAAATAGACCTACTTTAAACAGGTCGAAAATAGATACATCTAACAGTCTGTTTAAAGTAGGTCTTTTTTTGGTCTGGTTAAAGTAATTATGTTTTCGCCATGTTTGAAAGTAGGCTTGTTTTGAGGTGAGGCTTGTGGTTTGTTAGGTTGTTTACAAAATTTTTAAAATTACAGGCCTCCTTAATAGGCCAAAGGCCAGGTAAGGCTAAGGTCCAAAAAAAGGCTTGTAACCCGAGGCAAATTTAAGCCCCACAAAAATTACAGAAAAGAACCCAAAATTTTTAAAAAATTATCTTCTAGGCCCATAAAATTTTTATTATTTTCACTTTAGTCCCTCCATATAAAGTACGTGGAGGGACTAAATAAAAATTTTAAAATGTTTTTGTGGCTTAAGTATAGTTTCACAAATATATGGGTGCTATTCTATAATTTTTGCGAATTTAGAAAACGGCGTTAAGGTCAAACTAACAGCATTGTGCTAGACGCTCATTTTTAAAAGGTTGTTGTGCTGGACGGTTTACTTGAAAGTTTATTGTGCTGGACGTTCCTAGGGTAATATTTATTGTGCTGGACACACCTTAACCCAAAATTATTTCCCACATAGTAGGTGGCGCCAAAAAAATTCCCCAAATGGCACCATGGCTCCAAACAATTAATTTTTGGCGCTAAGCAATACATTTTAGGCGTCCTGAAATTATTTTAGGATGCCTTAAACTAAATTTAGGCATCCTAAATAATAGTTTAGGATGACAAATATATATAATTCAATAAGATAATTACAACAATGTCACTGTTTTCACTTTTAACTTCTCTTTCAAAAATAAGGACGTCTTTTAAGGTAGTAGTAACCTTTTTTTGTAATAGTGTTAAAGTATTTTTTTTAATAACACTTGATATTCTAAAGTATTTTTTCTACTATTATTTTGTTTATCCGGCACCCTCAAGTGTTTTTTCCAGCAAAATTCTGTATTATAAATTTATGGTGTCCATTGCTGCTAAAAAAATACTTTAAGGAAAAAATTTGCACTAAAAGTACTCTATAATATTGGATATACTATTGGAAAATACTTTTGGGCACTGGATGATCTACAAATTAGTTATGATACCAAGTGCTATTTAAAAAATATTTCAAGGTATTAGATGTGTCTTTTTTTAATTTTAAAACCCTTAAAGATATAAATGTCAACTTGATTTTAACCTTAAAACCTTTACACAGATAAATGTGTAATACCCTAAAAATCCTACTTAGGATAAATATCATAATTTAGTAAATGATACCTTTTGAAAATAGGTGAATTTGTGGTCTCAAAATTAGTAGAATAATTACCTTATTTTCTAAGGTGATTTCTCATGAAATTAGGAGGAATAAAGAGCTAGAAATTTCTAGGTGAAGTTAAGGGTTATAAAACACTCTGAGAATATTGTGAGTTAATCCGAAGAGGCAACTAAATATTTGTTAAAATATGAGAATATGTTGTCTCTAAATTTTTAACTGATTTATCATTATATTTAGGGAAATTTTCTTTGGAGTCTAATAAATCCAAATTCAATTCCCTAAATCTTATTAAGGATCATAAAATATCCGAAGATTATCATAATCTAGTATAATCTTAATTATACCATTTCAGCGATTAAAATCATCAGAGGATGATAAAATCAATTAGAGGAAGTTAGTAACAGTTATTGGACAAATGAAATTGCAATAATTGAGATACTTTAATAAGTTTTGGAATTAGTTCATAATTAATTTATAAAGGTCATAATTAAGGATCAAATGATATTTAGAAGCTAAGATTAGCATATAAGGAGTTTTTAATCATCAGAATTAAATTAGAAACTTGTCAAACTTTGGTAATTAAGTCTAGTAACCCTTAAAACACTATATTAGCATTAGTAACCAAGGATTTATCTAATTCTTCCTTTCACTGATAAAAGGGGCGAAAATTCCTATTTAATGATGGAATGAATAAATTAACATATAAATAGACCAATAAGAGATTTTTCTAAGAGTTTGTGAGGATAATTAAAATATAAAATTGTAATTAAAAGATTAAGGGGGGCGGTTTTATCACTTGAGCAACAAGAAAGGGAATTTGCTTGAAATAAACCTATAATTAAATTAAAGTTCTAGAAGAGAAGACTTTTGAGGCTTAAAGCAATGGAAAAGGAAGAGGAAGGTGGTGTGTGTGTATGTAGTGTGCGTGTGTGTTGTGGGACAAGGAGGAAAAAATAATAATAACATAAGGCAATTAAGTAGTGTGTGGAAGAAGATTGGGAAAAACTTAGGGAGTAAGTAGTCAAACTTGGAGAGCAAATTATTATTTAATCAGCAAGATTAGATGAGAATCTATAGAAAATAAATCATATCTTGAAATATTGAAACTAAGTATTTAAGATAAATACATATTTGGAATCAGTGAATTAAGAGTTTCAACTTGGCTATTCCCAAAGTTATTTTCGGTTACTTTTAAGATTCATACCTAAGTGTTTGGGAAATTAAAAATCACTATAAATCTAGTCATAAAATTAGGATTACAAAAGTGAAATTGGATTTTGAATTCAAACACCAACTTAGGCCTAACTAAATTAGCATTTGGGAGTAAATAGGAGATGAAGCAACAAACTCTTCACCAAGTTCTCCAAGCACAACCGAAATTTTAGAGTGTGTGGGAGAGAGTGAAAGAGCTTCAAGAAGTAGGAAGCAAGGTTCTTCAAGAGGTAAGAGAGTTTTTAGTTTATAAGTTCAAGTTCTTAGTTTATAAAGTAAAAATGTTAGAAAATGTTATTTTGATCTTCAATCTTCCAAATATAGTTTTATTTTCATGTTTTTATGGTTTCCATTGCATTTATTTCGAAAATTTGATGAAGAAGAAGTTATAGCAAAATTTTTGGAAGATTATGATCAAAATAGCAAAGCTCTGGCGAAATCTTATCGATTAGCGATTCCTGGAGTCAGAGGTAAAAATGCCAATATTTTATGAAGAATATGATGTTCGAAAATTCTGAGAAAATTCATGGTAAAATTAGACATCTAGGGCTTTCTAAATTTATAAAGAGTGTGTGATTTGAAGCTCTGTGCAAAAAGATAAAAATCTCAGAAGTTAGGTTATGTTTTCTGTGCGAAATTCTGGGCAGTAGTTTGAAATGATTAAACTGTGAATTATCCATGAGTTATGGGTAAGTTCCAGTATTTTTCCTCGAAAGTAGACTTCTCAAGGATTCCGGGAAATTTTACGGATCCTCATTTCGATTTTTCTAGAATTAGTTATGATTTTTCGAAGTTACGCGAAAATCTGCCCAGAAAATACTGCCCTGAGTTTTTGAATAAATGTAAGGGCAGAATTGTAAATAATAAATCCACCAGGGGTAAAATGATCTTATATAGCCAAGATATCTCTTGAAATAATTTTTGTGAATTAATAGAGATGATATTACCCTTATAGGATATTTGTGACCGCATTCTGACCGACAGAACAAAACTCGTCAACGAAGGTACGTCCGCGTACTGGTAACTTTAACTCTGATGTTTACTGTATGCGTATATGTGCTATATGTATGGTATGCTTGTATGAGGTAATTAATGTACGTCTGCGTACTGGTAAATTTAACTCAGATGTTTATGGTATGTATGTGTGTGGTATGTGTGTTGTATGTATTGGGTACGTTCGCGTACTAGTAACACTAACTCTGATGATTATTATATGCATATATGTGCTATGTGTATGGTATGTTATATGAGATAGTTATTTGCTCTGTGATATGTTCATGTTCTATTGTTATGATTATTCTTGCTGGGTATTGGGATACGCTTGCTGGGTGTGAAATGCTTGGTGTGAAACAATTGCTGGGTGTGAAACTCTTGCTAGGTGTGACATATCTGCTAAGGGGCTTATATGCCTGGGATACATTTGTCTAGATACTTATAAACTGTTTATGTTTGTGAATATCTGTGATCCATATATGGTATATATAAACATGAGGTTAACTGTTACCTGGGGTCTGTATGCATGGGACCTCAGCTCTTAACATAGCGTCAGGGTCAGGAGAACCAAGGACGGAGGACAAAGGGAAGCGCAAGCAGGACGCATAGTAGATCCGGCTGAAGATTTCCTTTGACATTCTGACGGAAGCCTTCCTTTTGTTGTTGTACATCCCTTTTGAACCACGCGGTTACTACACCGCTATTGTATTCAGCCAGACTTACAGCATTTTGAAATATAAGTATCATTTACTCTTCCGCTCAAATGCACTACTCTGATGATTTTAAATGATTTTAAATGAAAAATAAATTATTTCGCTTTTGAAAATTGGGATGTTACAAAATGTGGACCTGATTTTTTAACATATGATTAACAAAAACGAAACTTTGCTCTCAAAGTCTTTCAACCATAAATAACAAGAACATCAATATGGAGAATAAGTAAAAACAAAACATGCACATATCACATATGGCCACAAAATAAATATGCCTAAGCCAGCAAAAAGTTCGGCTCATCCCAATCTCAATTTGATTATTTCAAGGAAATTGATCAGACATGATTCCCTTACCTGCAACGAATAAATCTAACAATGAGATGCAACCATCATTAAATATAATAATTTAAATTACAGTCAATAGCCAATTTTTTTCATAATAATATTAATATCTTTTGATAGGAAAAAAGAGCAAAAAAATTTGAGACCAGAAGAAATGATTTCTATTAGTTTATATATATATATATATATATATATATATATATATATATATATATATATATATATATAAAAACAAAATCGGTTATGAGCTAAGCATTAGATATAAATAATATGTAAAAACATGGTTTCTTAATTATCATAAATATCAAGTTGATGAAATATATGTGTGCAAATCAACTCGAACCTCGGGGAAAAAAATCAATTCAAATCTAAACAATATTGAATTTAGGTGATGTTGTACTCACCACAATGGGAAGAAACTTTTGATAGAGTTTAGCTCCTTGAGGGCATCGATTGCGCTCATTCTTTCATGAGGTGATTCCATTGAACATGTAAGTCCAATCTTAAATAAAGAACTCAAGCATTTCTCAACATTAGGATGGATTTGCATCATGTTCTCTGATAAGTCTCCTGATGCTCCAACTATATGTTCTAATTCTTGTGGAAGAATTGTTGGGCTCACAATTTCCAAAAGCTTGTTAGGAAATGCAACTTTCACATATGTTTGAAGATTGTGGCCACCACTAAATATATCTTCAGTAGGTCTTTTTTTAGTTAACATCTCTAAGATAAGAATGCCAAAGCTATACATATCACCTTGCATTGATACCTCAAAACCCGCTCCATATTCTGAAATATTGCGAGCATATTAATTATCTTCATTTTATAAATGAAGAATGAAAAAACTGAAAAATAAAAAAGGTTAGTCTAGAACATAAAGGATTTGAAGACCTTGTAATAAGAAAATCAAATGATACCTGGAGGAATATAGCCGATAGTACCCTTTATACCAAGTGTGCTGCTTTGTTCATTAGAGATAATGGAAACACTTGAGAGTAGTCTTGCCAATCCGAAATCACTCAAATGAGCAACTATGTTGTCATCAAGAAGGACATTGCTTGGCTTCAAATCACAATGAATTAGAGGTTGGCCATATTCATAGTGAAGATAGTTTAACGCAGACACAATATCCATAAGAATATTTATTATTTCATTGAGGAGCAAAAGTCTTTGATGATTTGGATTTTCTGTTGTAGGATGCAACCAGTTTTCCAAGTTTCCATTCACCATATACGCATAAACTATAGCCTTAAACTCATTGCCTTTGTAATCTATGCTAGAGCAACATGTTATAATCTTTACCAGATTTCGATGCTTTGCATTTCTCAGTGCATTACATTCAGCAACAAAACTCTTATGAGCTCCCCTTATTTGAAGGTTGATGACCTTTATCGCAACAACTTCTTGAGATTCAAGTCTTCCTTTATAAACAGAGCCAAAACTCCCTGATCCGATCAACTTATTAACTGAGAATCCATCTGTGGCATTGTGCAAACTTTGATATGATACAGTGGGAATCAGGTTAATTGTTGAAGAACTTGAAGAAGATTTATTTCTTCTTTTCCTAAAATGATAAATAGCAACAACAGATGACAAAAGGAAAAAAACAATCACACAACATATTGACACAATCAGCTTGAAGTTTTGATGTTTTCTATGTTTGCTATATTTGGTAGGGCATGGTGGCAACTCCAACTTTGATATGCCTCCACAAAGCTTGTTATTCCCCAAAAGTGATATTGCACTTGCATTGTGAAAGACACCTTTGCTTGGTACCTCCCCTTCAAGCATGTTGAAGGAAACATTTAGATACTCCAAAGAAGCAATATCTTGTAGGCCTTTTGGAATCGTTCCAGACAAGTTATTTTGTGACAAGTCTAAATATCTTAGACCCTTCAAGGAAGCCAAAGATATGGGGATGGTTTCATGAAAGAAATTCCCTTGTAGAAAGAGGAATTCTAAGCTTTGGCAATCTCCAATGGTCTGAGGAATTTTTCCAGATAATTGATTATAAGAGACATCCAATAGTCCTATATTTTTCAAGTTTCCAAAATCATCAAGGATATCACCTTCAAAAGAGTTATGTGACAAGTCTAATGATATTGATAGAGATGAAAGAGTGAGCAGCTGGATTGGTATGGCTCCGCTAAAATTGTTTTGTGACAGATCAAGATATTGTAAACTTTCACAATTCCCAATGCTTGCAGGTACTTTTTTTTTGAACATGTTATATGACAAATCTAGGTGAAATAACTTAGTGAGATTGCCTATGAAATGCATTATTTCTCCAGAAAGTTTATTTCCCCATAAAGACAAGTATTGCATGTTATGAAACTTCCTGAAAGTAACAGGGATGATGTCACTGAAATAATTAATTTGTATGCGTAACATCATTAGGTTAACGAGGTTTCCTAATTCCATAGGAATTCTACCACATATTTGATTTCTTGCAAGCACGAGGAGTGTGAGCTTGGTTGACAAATTACCTATGGTTTTTGGTAAATTGCCCCCAAAATTATTTTGCTCCAAAATTAGCCATGCCAACTTACTGCAATTGCTCAAAGAATTTAGAAACTCCCAGTCTTTTGAAGAATTACTTCCCAACCTATTATAACTTAACTCTAGTTTTGAGAGGTCATGCAACTTTCCAAGATTTGGAATTTGCCCTACAAAATTATTTGCTCCTATAGAGATGGTTGCAAGCTTAGTCGCATTTACAATGGATGTTGGGATGTGACCTGAGAATTGATTTCCATAAAGCTCAAAGAGTTGGAGATTAGGGAGGTTGGAGAACATATTGGCAGGGAGAGGGCCATTGAGATGATTTGTACTAAGTACGATTTTAGTGAGAGATGACAAATTGTAAAGAGCAAAAGGTATTGTACCTGAAAGCTTGTTACCTACCTCAAATACTGTCAAATTTTTCAACAGGCCTATTTCTTTAGGTATACTCCCTTCCAAGTTATTAAAATTCAGAGAAAGAACACTGAGAGAAGTAAGATTCCACAAGGAAGTTGGGATTTTTCCGGTGAAATTGTTCTGAAATAGATACAGACCTTCAAGCTTTAGGAGAGAGCCAATCTCCATTGGTATTTTGCCAATGAGAAAATTCCCTCCAAATGCTAAGATCTTGAGGTTAGAGCAACTTGTGACATTGACTGGAAATTCTCCAGTCAATGTATTATTTTGGATACCGAGCTTCTGTAGTCGAAACAAACAACCCAAGTCTTGTGGGATTTCTCCATGAAAATTATTGTTGTCAAGATCAATGAATCTTAGGAAGGAGAGATTACCAATGAAAGGAGATATAGTACCTGATAATTGGTATCCATCCAATACCAATCGTGTAACTCTGAGATGCTTGTGGCTGCAAGAGATTCCATTCCAATCACAAAAGTGAGTGGATGAATTCCAAGAATCCATGATCCGATATGGATCATTGGATATTGATTCCTTGAATTTGATTAAAGACAAACGATCAGTTTCACTGCTCAGTGATGAAGTAGGTTTCCAATATTGAAATATGAGAATAAAGAAAACAAATAAATGAAGGAACATGGTTGAGAAACAGTAGGCTAGCTAGTATAATTCGAGAATTCTTTGTATGGAAAAGCACCCTTTTGCTCAATTATTATTGCTATGTTATTAGACGGACTTAAATAGCCAAAAAAATTCTCAGTTTGTGTCTGAGAGATACTTTATTTTAAAAAATAATTACAAAATTATTTAACAATATTATTAATAGTACATAAACAAGAATTTAGAATAACGTATCCAAGCAGACATGGGAGAAAATGTCGACAGACTTGACCAAGAGATAAAACATAATATTACTTGAGACTAAATATCAGCTCAGTGTCAATCTTCTTAAAAACTCAAAGAAGCCAAATGTTCGTTCAATTATTGATGGAAATAAAGCAATAGTGGCTGACAGCGCCACGAGTGTTGATATACATTAATCGGAGCTTTCCTTACGTCAAGTCTTGTTTGGTTGCAAATCCTATCCATTCTCCTAGCCCTATAATATTTGTTATATATTTTTACTATCAAATAACATTAGTTTTCTGATGGAAAATAATACACACACACAGATATATATATATATATATATATATATATATATATATATATATTACAAAAGAACGTTTTTCGAATTTGGACAATAGCATTGCATTATTTGATAATTTATTATACATATCTAGCATTTTTGTGAAATAGTGCGTTTAAAGAGAAAAAAAAGACTTTTAACCCATTAATTTACTTATTTCATTCATATGCTTGGGGATAAAAACAAAACATATAATATATCTATTTATGAAACATTTTGTATTGCATTCTTTTATTTCTTTTCAAAAAAATATTATATAAATTTACATATATATAACTTATGAAACATTCTTAAATTAAATAATTATTTTACTTAGTCAGAGATCTTATAACTAATATCAAATCCAACAATAACCTGATTAGCTTATACATACATGCATACATGTGTATGTACATATATATATAGATATATACACACACATAGAAGAAAGAAGTTTTTAGAAATCAATTATACAGAAAATAATATTGAAATAGAAAAAGATGGAACTAAATATATATCTGTAATAAGATTTAATAAGAGAGATGTGTTAAATATAAAATTATTAGTTAAGGATAATACAGAAAACATATTTAAAATAATATTAGAAAAAGATTTTTTACAGCAAGTACAGCCATATAGAATACAAAATGAAAAAATAATGATAAATATCAACTATCAAAGAATTATAATTCAAAAGTTAAGATGATACAAGAAGATATTAATTTAGATTGGGATGAAAATATAAATAAAATAATATGAGTATATAGAAGAAACAATGAAACAATGGAAGTAGATGAAACAATACAAGTGTCAGATGCAAATGTAAATTTAATTATAATCATAATAAAAAAGCTAAAAAGAAAAATCAAATTTTACAAGTCAAGATTAACAACTAATAATTTTATATATCATCCATACTATTAAAATCTAAATTCTAGGAGAAGAAGTGCATGTGAAACTATAAAAGGACATTTACAAGAAAAGCTGGAATTATTATCAAGAGTGTGAATAGGACAATAATAAGAAATTACTGCACAAGAAATAGGAATAGAATATTAATACTAGAAGTAGATAAATGCTTTATGAGAAAAGTATAAATAAAAACAGTTATATTAACACAAAGAAAATATATAATATTAAATAATAAAGAACCAATACATTATTATAATAGGAGATTTTTAAGAATGCATTTTAAAAGAAAATTGGAATTGTTATCCAGGATATGAAGAACACAAGCATAATGCAAATATCAAGAATAAAATATGGAAGGTTAATAGTTGAAACGTGTAATGGAAATGAAGAAGGTTTTATAAGAATAGGAGAATCGTAGAAAATATTAATAAGAAGATTAGTAAGAAAAATAACTAAAGTATATAAGAGGTACAATTTCCACTGTAATACCCGGATAACTATTATCTGAAATATTATGTCACAATAATGAAAATGTCCATTTATGAAGATTTTGGTCTCAACATGTTATGTGATTAGTATATGATTAAAGGAAAACATTAAGAAAGTTAAAGGAAATTTAATATCGGAAATGTAAAAAATGTGTCTTAAGGCCATAAAACATCCTGAGAAGAATTAGGAAAAATTCTAAAAGGCGTGAAATAATTATTAAAAATTTAGAAAGCATATTATTCTTAAATTAGACAATTTAATAAATTATTTCCTATGAAAATAAAAAGAAGGAAAATTAAAAACTATTCTGAGACTAAAATTGACTTTATGATTTTTGATAAATTGCAAGGAGCTTGAATTATTAATGTCAATAAAATTGTTGTAAGAAAATGATTGGTTTTAATTAAGAAAATTATTAGAAAGTATTAAGGGATTAATTAAGTAATTTTTGGGAATTTTATAAGATTATAGAAATTTAGGAAACATGAAAAATAAAATAAATATAAATAATTATTATTAAGGGCCGAAATTTTTGGCCAAATTAAATAAATAATAAGGGTTAAGATGTAACCTTGAAAAACCAAGATCAAAGGCTTAGGATTTTTCAAGAAATTCTAAAAGCCTAAATCCATGTAATTACTTATGGACCAATAGGAAATTTTGGGAAAAAATAAATACAAGATAAATAGGATATTATGGTAAATGGAAAAAATAAATAAATATATATATGTGTGAGCTGGCCGAAAATTTGGGGAGGGATAAGGATAAAATTAGATATTTGTAAAATAATAATATTATAAGATTAAGACATGTGGTAATTAAATAATATTATATTAATAAAAGGTGAACAGGATAAATGACCACGAATAGAAATAAAATCCTACCTAGATAACCATGAACTAGGTTTCCAGAACCAGAGTATATTATTGATCAGTGGATTTTTATCCCGAAGTTGGCGTTGGCCAACGTTATTTCTATAACCGATGGCGGTTACCGAGGATATTCGACAGGCAACGGAATGTCCTTAATGAGAATATAAGGTTAGGAAAATTCAGTATTCTTGAAGAGGAAGAAAGGACCTTCAGAGTGTTGCTTTCGAAATTTTAAGATCTTACAAAATTTCACGATCAGGACACCGAACCAGGAATTTCATCTAATAATGCAAGATGACACAAGCATGATGAGGTCATCAATTTTGTCTTCTTGTGTGGGGGGGGGGGGAGGTCAGCCAAGAGGTGTAGGGCCAAGATCAAACCACCTCAACAAAATGCGATCCAACGGTCAGAATTCAACCAAACAAAGTTCAATGAAATTACAAAAATGCTATTGGATTTTTCTATATATAGCCTTTCATTTCTCTTCATTCTTCACCAATTCACTCACAATCCTAGAGAGAAGTTAGGGAGAGAAGCTCTGGAAGAGGAGTAAGAAGTTCATAGCAAAGCTTTGAGTAAGTTTCTCAGTCCTTAGTTTTTAGTTTCAGTAGTTCTTTCGGTAGTTATAGTATAATTGCTAGAGTAGTCTCTAATTTTTCAAGATAGCTTAGATATCATGTTTAGGAGTAAATATGATATTTATCTCAGAAATAGGTTAGAGGAAAAGTTATAGCAAAATTTTGAGAGTTTAAAGTCAAAATAACGAAACTCTGGCAAAATTCCACCAAGTAATCAAACTAGGGGCAAAATGGTAATTTGTACCTAAAATGCCTGTTATGATCTTAAATATTCATATCGGTGATATTATCCTTCTAGGATATCCAAAATCACAAACCGTTGTTTCCGCTGTCACTGCTGTCATACCGCAGTCGTCCCGCTGTCAAACGTACCATAATTCAACAAACGTGCCAAGAATCATCAACGAAGGTACGAACGCGTATTGTAACCTTAACACTTATGCTGCTCATATACATATATGTGATAGACATGTTTATATATTGAAGCTCTGCTTAGGGTTGTCAGTTATACATACAGCTTTATACGGGTTATAGTTTTGATAACGCCGTTGGGTTTTCCTAGCGCTAAGGACACGATGGGCCGTCGTGGCACTGGTTATGTGCAGACATGTTGTGGGACTTTACATACTGCTTTGTGCTTATGTTCTGTCAATGTTGTGATCATGCATCTGCTGTGTGCTTATATAGTGATTTACTGCTGTTATGAGTTGTGAATAACTGTTGTCCATATACTGTTTATTTGAGCATAAGGTTAACCGTTACCTGAGATCCAAATGGTAATTGGATCTCAGCTGTAGCTTCAGGTTCGGGCGAACCAAGGGGTTGAAGATAGGGGCGAGCGACTGGCGTAGGATGGCAGAAGGAATTTTATGGCTTTAGTTTTATATGCCTAGTTAGGTGCTACTTTCTTTTGGATAGTAGATGACTGTATAAGTACAATTACACTGTGGTTATGTAATATTAAAATTCAGTTACTAGTTTTGCAAAATTGCTCTACTCTAATCAATGTTTTAGAAAAAAAAAAATTTCCGCTATTTTTAAGGTGGGATGTTACATCCACAAAAAAAAAAAAAACCATAACAAAGAAGTACAATGTCTATAGAATAATGAAACAGTAAAAATAGAACATATGTTAGCAAATTTAACAACAATTGAAGAAAAAACTATTGAACAAAGAATTTTAGAAAATTATGATGAAAATCCTTTAATTCATTGAGAAAAATCAAAACCAATAGCAAAAATAGAATTGAAAGATTATAGTAAAGAAATTAATTGCAAATCTTATCCTTGGACATCTAAAGATAAAGAAGATCAATTTATAATGCATATCGATGAAATGAAAAAAAATATGATTTAATAAGAGAAAATAGATTTGAATATTCATCACCTGCAATGATTGTAATGAAGTTTAGAGAAGAAAGAAGAGGAAAATCTAGAATGGTAATTAATTATAAGAAAAATTAAATAGTATAGCTATAAGAAACCGATATCATATATAAAAAATGGGATTACTATTTAATCTTATAAGAGGAAAAAAATATTTTTAATAAGTTTGATTGTAAATCAAGATTCTTTCAAATAAAATTAGAAGAAGGAAGTAAAAAATAGGCAAAGAAGGTGATCTAAGCCTAAAATTATGTTTAAATTACCAAAGAGTTTAGGGTATAGAGAAATAATAGGATTTGGTTGATTTTGATATTACCAAAGGGTTTAAAATGAAATATGGTGTGGAATTAAGGTAGGAACATAATAATGGAACCCATGAGATTAAATTTGAAAAGGTTCAAAATTGCCCGTCTTAGGAGTTTGGGTGGCAGTCAACTTGTGATTTAATTTTGAACAAGTAAATGATGCCCAACAATTAATAAGTTTCTCATAATTAAAGTAGATATAATAATTTTTATTTATAGGTAACTTGAAATTTTTGGAGTTGTATATAAAGAGATATGAATATTTGAAGTTGACACATGATTCTGGAACTTTGATCTGGTCAGTCGATGTACCATCCCAATTTTCAAAAGCGGAATAAATTTTTTTTCCTTTTTTTATCAGAGTAGAGCATCGGAGCAAGTAAAAGAATGAGTAGCTGATATATTATTAACTGTGGTGTTTATAATGTACAGTACATTTATCAAAGTGGTGTTATAACGGTACACATCTAAAAATAGGATCTTCAATTGGGTCCTTACGCGTTCTGTTTTCTCCGCTTACTTCTGTCTTCAGTCCTTGGTTCTCCGGACCTGAAGCTATGGTAAGAGCTGAGGTTCAATACCCATTGAACCTCATGTAACGGTTAACCTCATGCTTATGTAAACAGTATATGACAGATATCACATAATAAGTACACAATTATATCTTTTAAAATTATAACAACATGTAAGGCAATAACATAACACGGTCACTGTAATATGTATGTTACCTCAGTCTACACTATTCACCAGTGCCATGATAGCCTATCGTGTCCTCAGCGCTAGGAAAACTCAACGGCGTTATTAAGACCATAACCCGTATTCAATTCAATAATTCAAAAGCAATTTCAAAACAAAGTCTCAGCATATGAATACAACAATCATATATAAGTATATCATAACCATCAGAATTAATGTTATAATACACGTCCGTACCTTCGTTGACGAGTTTTGGGTACGTTTGACGATCGGTACACGTTCACAGTTCATCCTATAAAGGTAATATCGTTTCCATTAATTCACAAACATTATTTCGAGCAATACCTTGGCCACAAATGACAATTTTACCCTTGGAGGATTTATTTTTAATTATTTCCTCAAAATTTCGGATAAAACGCTGGTTTAGCATTTTTGGGTAGAATTTCGCCTAACTTCGAAAAATCATAACTAATTCTAGAAACATCGAAACGAGGATCCGTAAAATTTCCTGGAATCCTTGAGATCTCTATTTTCAAGGAAAAATACTGGGATTCACCCAGAATTTACGAAAAATTCCCAGTTTCAACATTTCAAACCTCTGTCCAGAATTTTCCCCAGAAAACATAGCTTAACTTCTGGAATTTTTATCTCTTTGCACAGAACTTCAAATGACACACTCTAGATATATTTGGAAAGCCCTATATGTCTACTCTCACCATGAATTTTCTCATAATTTTAGAACATCATCTTCTTCATGAAATAGTAACGTTTTTGCTACTGACTCCAGAAATTACTAATCGATGAAATTTCGCCAGAGCTTCGCTATTTTGATCATAATCTTCCAGAAATTTTTGCCATACTCTTTCTTCATCAATTTTTCGAAATAAAGGCAATGGAGAGCATAAAAATATGAAAATAAAACTATATTTGGAAGATTGAAGATTAAAACAACATTTCTTAACATTTCTACTTCATAAGCTAAGAACTAGAACTAAAAGACTAAAAGCTTCCTTACCTCTTGAAGAACCTTGCTTCTTGCTTCTTGAAGCTCCTCCACTCTCTCCCTTACTCTCTAAATTTCGGCCTATGCCTTGAGGAATTGGTGAGGAGTTGTGAAGGAGAAAGCCTCTATTTATAGCCAAATGTGATGGCATTCTTGTAATTCCTTCACCTTGCATTTTAGCCATTGGATTAGTCTTAGCAAAGAAGCTTGAATCCCTCCCTTACACCTCCTCCAATCTGTCCTCCTCCCCCTTCATCCCCAAGTTTACTTGCTTCATCTCCAAGTTTACTTACTTCATCCCCAAGTAACTCCAAATGCTAATTTAGTTAGATGTATGTTGGTGTTTTTGTTTAAGATCTAATTTCACTTTTGAAATCCTAATTTTATGATTAGATTTATGGTGATTTTTAATTCCCTGAAACACTTAGGTATGAATCTTAAAAGTATACGAAAATGACTTTGGGAATAGCTAAGTTAAGCTCATAATTCACTGATTCCAAATATGTATCTATATTTAATACTTAGTTCTAATATAACAAGATATGATTTACTTTCTATGAATTCTCATTTAGTTTTATTTGATTACATAACAACTTGCTCCCCAAGTTTCCTTTTGGATTTTAAACCATCATTTACTTTAGTTAATTTTTGACTTCCTTCTTGTTCCCCAAGTAAAGAAAACCGTCCCCCCCCCCTTAATTATTATTTTTAATTATCAACTTTTGTTTTAATGTTCTCACAAACTCTATAAGAAAAATCTCTCATTGGTCCAATTAATTTCACAAGAATTTAGATTTAAAGGTTAATATAATTTCTTCACTCTTTGATTAGAAACTTTCGCAATTTTTTACTTAAAAGGGAGAATTAATTAATCCTTGGTTACTATTGCTAATATAGTGCATTAGGGGTTACTAGGCTTAATTACCAAAATTTGACAAGAGTTCTAACTTAATTTTGATGATTAATAACTTCTTGTGTGCTAATCTTAGCTTCTAAATATCATTTGGTCTTTGATTTAATTTATATTTCCTTAATTATGACCTTTATAAATTAATCCAATCCAATTGCCCAATAATTGTTACTAATTTCCTCTAATTGATTTTATCATCCTCTGATGATTTTAATTGTTAAAATGGTATAATTAAGATTATACTAAATTATGATAATCTTAGGATATTTTTATGACTCTTAATAAGATTTAGAAAAATTAGTCTTTAGGCTTCCTAATTTTAGGAAAAATTGCCCATGAATAAAAATAAATATAACACTAAAATTTGAGACCACATATTCACCTATTTAAAATAGGTATTTTCTATCAAAATATAGTGACTAGGCTAAATAAGATTTTTACGGTATTACAGTCGAGATATTTAAATTATTTTGGAATTGTACAAATATCTTTGGTTGGTGGTGATATATTTATTTGAAAATGGACATATCAAAGGTCACATCACCTAATTTGGACACCTATACAATTAAATATGAATTTTCAAAGTTTAATAAAAATTCTGAAATTTTTGGTTAAGGTCTAAAAATGATATAAAGAGTGGTCAATGTTGTACTATTTATCATCCAAGGGGTTATGATAAGTCCTATTTGATAATTAAGACCTCTTTATGTTGGGGTAAAATAATACATATTATTCATTATTATAGGAAATTACTAAGGCCCAAGGCTTCACAAAGAATTTGAACGCTATTTTGTTATTGAGCTAATAAGTATAGTAACCCTAATCTCACATACTCTATATATCTATGTATGCTTGTTATTACCATGATTTTGATATGTGTCTAGAGAACACATTTATTGCATTTAGTTATCCTGGGTTTAAGGCCTAGTTATTGTTTTTCCGAGCATTGTGGATTCGGGACTTGCTATGTGCTATGCCATGCAGTCAAAGTTGTGTGTATTTTGTGACTGCGTATGAAGTATGTTGAATGTCATATTGTTTATTTTCATAATTGCGGTTGACTATCATATGTTGTTTGTACATTGTACATGAGATTAACCCGTTAGTCTAGTATTTAACTTGAATCCCAAACTTGCCTAAAAGTTCAAAAAAGGGTCACAGTGGTGAGCAAAGTTCTAAGGGTAAAATAGTGGACATCAAACATAGTTGAAGGCTAGTGGGTGGTGAATTTTTAATTTGGAATGGTTATTTGTCTTATATTTGTATTTGTATTATTTAGTTTGGATAAGAGATTTTAGACAGTGTTGGAATTTAATTTTTGATGAATGTAATATTAATGGTCCTAAAAAGTTGTTTCTAGCATATAGCCTGAGTAGTTTACTATTAAAATTATTATTCTATGCCCAAGTAGTTTTACACGCTTAATGGAGCTAATTACTCTGATGTATAACCTGTGATATAAGGGGTGTAACAGTGATGGGCAGAAAAATCTAGCTAATCATAATAAATACAATGAGAGCAATTAAAAGTCTAGGTCAAGACATATAAAAAAAAAAAAAAAAAAAGTCTAGGTCAAGAACATGAACTTGAATAGCAAAAGTAGGTTCCTCTCATTGTCATTATCTTGGAAAATTCAAAGAATGCCAATGGATGACTTTAATGGACAAGTAGTGAGTCTAGGAACCATATAGCACGTAATATAGCACGTGTTAGTCACTGTCTTTTTGAAGTTTTTCCATGAATGAAGACAAAGTTTTGATTGGCTGGAAATCGCGGTCATTCTCTAATTAGCATAATATTTGTGATATTTTTCTTAATTATACAAAATAATATAATTTCCTACTGCAAAAGAAAAAGAAGGAAAATGTGCTTTTATGAGGTTATATACAGCAACTAATTAATATAGTTTAAAATAATTATGATTTTATAACCCTTTTGCAGGAAACAAAATACCGCAAGGGGTTCGTTGTATTTTAATTATTTTCTCTAATTTATTTAACAATATTATTAACAGTACATAAACAAGAGTTAAGAATAACATATCCAAGCAGGCATGGGAGAAAATGTCGACAGGCTTGACCTTTGCCACATCCTTTGTTGTCCAATTAGGGGCGGAGCTAGGAACTTTAGTTAGGGGTGAAAATTACAAAATAGAACATATATGTTTATGAAACTTTATTTTATGGGGTGAAAATTATAAAATAGAACTCAAATGTTTATGAAACTATATTTCAATCCTATAAACATTTCAAGATTTTCATTTAATCCCTCCATGTAATTTTACATAGAGGGACTAAAGTGAAAATCATGAAATGTTTATAGGCTAAAAGATAATTTCCTAAACAATTTGGGTTTTCTTCTATATTTTTAGGTGGGGCGGGGCCACCCCTAGCCCCCCTAAATCTGCCACTGTGTCCAACCAATTAAAATCCAATAACTCAACAAATATTAATCATAGTTGGCAGCTCATGTGATTCATATGCTTATTTTTTAAAAAAATAAATAAATCCCTTAATTAATATTTTACAAGTAATAAAAAAGTAAATCTAATGAAATCTTTTAATTTTATTAAAATGCCAACTAATATTTAGGAGATATGCCTAATCAGCTCGAGTTGTTGTATTTTTATTGGTTATACCACAAATGATGTTACAAATCAATTTCATACAAGAATTTATGTCATTCATGTGTTTTCTCTTGCAAATTAACATATTTTGACTATAAGGACCAATGCTAGAAGAACCCATACAATTAATTAACGACGTTTGCTCACTGTTAAGGGCAAGTGGGACATTGTAATTTTGTTTATTTTTTAAAGGGTTAAGGTGTAAAATTGCGAACGAATTATTGGCTCAGGAGCAATTTCGCCAATAAATTCTCTAGTGCACAAGAATTACCAACAAACTGTTAAAATAGGAGCAATTTTGCCAACTCCGTTAAATGAGCTTGACGCCGTTAATCTGCCTTCATGCAAAAATTACAGAATAGGACTCAAATGTTTATGAAACTATATTAAGCCCCAAAAAATTTAAAGTTTTTTATTTTAGTCCCTCCACGTACTTTATATGGAGGGACTAAAGTAAATATTATAAAAAAATTTTGGAGCGGCAAGATAATTTTCTAAAATTTTGGGTTATTTTCTGTAATTTTTGCTGGGCCATCCATACCCCTCAAAATCCGCTGCTGGTTACAGGCCTTTTTTTTCGGCTTTAGCCTGGCATGTGGCCTATTAAGAAGCCTGTAATTTTAAAAATTTTATAAGCAGCCTAACAAACCACAAGTCTCACATCAAAACAAGCCTACTTCAAACAGGGTGGAAACAGACCTACTTTAAATAGGTCGAAAATAGACCTACATCTAACAGCTTGTTTAAAGTATGTCTGTTTTTGGCTTGTTTAAAGTAATTATGTTTTCGCCCTGTTTGAAGTAGGCTTATTTTGAAGTGAGACCTATGGTTTGTTAAGCTGGTTACAAAATTTTTAAAATTACAAGCTTCTTTAATAGGCCACAGGCCAGGCTAAAATAGACCTACTTTAAACAGGGTCAAAATAAGCCTACTTCAAACAGGGTGAAAACAGACCCTTTTAAACAGGTCGAAAATAGACCTACATCTAACAGCCTGTTTAAAGTAGGTCTGTTTTTGGCTTGTTTAAAGTAATTATGTTTTCGCCCTGTTTGAAGTAGACTTGTTTTGAAGTGAGACCTATGGTTTGTTAAGCTAGTTACAAAATTTTTAAAATTACAGGCTTCTTTAATAGGCCACAGGTCTGGTCAGGCTAAGGTTCAAAAAAATGCTTGTAACCAGTGGTGGATTTTGGGGCTAGGGATGGCCCAACAAAAATTACATAAAAGAACCCAAAATTTTAGAAAATTATCTTCCTGCCCATAAAATTTTTATAATTTTCACTTTAGTTCCTCCATATAAAGTACGTGGAGGGACTAAAATAATTTTTTTAAAATTTTTGGGGTTTAAATATAGTTTCATAAACATCTGGCTCCTATCTGTAATTTTTGCATGAAGGCAGATTAACGGCATCAAGCTCAATTAACGGCGTTGGCGAAATTGCTCCTGATCCAAGAGTTTGTTGGTAATTTTGGTCTACTAGAGAGTTTATTGACAAAATTGCTCCTGAGCCAATAGTTCGTTGGTAATTTTTCACCTTAACCCTTTTTTAAAATTGAAGGTAACATTACATTTAAGGTATTCAATGCTCTTGCGACAATTTAGGACAAAAATGTCACTTAACCCTCAATTAACTCTTAAATATAAAATAGTAAAGTAATTAATTATCATGAAGCCCCCTGTGTGCTATGTAACACCCCAAATTCCATGCTTGAAAATCGTGTCAGTTGACACTTAGTTTTAGGAAAATCAACAGAGTTTGAGGTGCTACAGCTCCAAGTACCGCGGAAACAAAAAGCATGCGCTAATATTTAGACAATGAGTATCTGATATAAAATGTGCAAACATATGATGATGCCTGACATAAGCTGGTACATTAAAATATCCCGAAAGATTATTCATGTGATACAATTACAGAGACATAAATACAGTTCTCTGATAAATCAACTTTATAATTAGACCTATGTCTTGGAATTCAACACAGTTAATTAAACAAATTGGCCAGATCAGTGTTTAGTCTAATGAGAGTCTCCCCGTCTTTCACGGTGACTTGTGACAACCCACCGACAACCCTTTCTTAGTTTAAGCACCAATTGGTTTAAAATAACTTTATCGAATTCATGCCATGGACTAACCTTCTTCAAACTCTATTCTTGATCGGTGCCTCTTCACGGCTCCATTTACATCGTCGGTATCGCTTACTCAAATCCTGTAATCTTCCTTGAATCTTTACTCAAATTTGAGATTCAATAATCTCAGGTAACAGTTAACCTTATATGAAAAGTATAAACAATATATGATAGATAATCACAACATACATTTAGCATTTATCATATATGCACAACAATCCACAGCTAAATGAATATAGATACTCATGATTCAATCAATCATATCAAAGTCATACAAGTCATAGGAGAGTTAAAGTTACAGTATGTAACGCCCCTATTTCCTAAGTCCATTATGAGGTCCAATTATGATCCTAGATCTCTTTATTAAACTAATTCTTGTGTATTTATCAGAGTGAAGGCGTTTAACAAATCAGAGTAAAACACAACAGAGAGCGTACTTAATGGTTTGGATGATTGAGTAACTGATTTCATATGCGCAGACATATGCTGGTTAATTAAAATTCCCGAAGGAATAAAAGCATGATACAACTTACAATCATTGCAGTGATCTCGGGTGACGTGTTAGGCTACAGTAATCCGAAAGGTTTAACAGTACATATTTAATACAGTCTAAAATAAAACTTCTTCCGAGTCCTTACGTGTGCCGCTTACCCTGTTCTCTAGCTCTCGATCCTCCTGAACCTGAAGCTAAGGTAAATTCTGAGATTCAATGCCCATTGAATCTTAGGTAACAGTTAACCTTATGTTCAAATATAACAGTATATATATGATAGATATTCATTACATTCCAGCATTAACCATACATAGCATACGGTCCATGTAAGGTTCACAACACAACAATATATAGCACCAGCAAATGTAATGTAAAACAATCCATATCACACAGCAAATGTAATGTCTCACAATACATAGCATACAACTCATGTAATGTTCAACCATTGTTTGCACATAAACCAGTGCCACGCCCCCGGCGTGTCCTCAGCGCTAGGAAAACATCCATACGGCATTACCAAGACTGTAACCCGTTTCCAAATCAAAGCTGAATGTATTTCATATGGTGACCTAAGACCCAGTCTTAGCCACAGTCCATGACCCAAGACCTAGTCTTGTCCATGACTATATGAATCATCACATCACATATAAAGCATACAAGCAACATAAGAGTTAGAGTTACAGTACGCGTTCGTACCTTAGACCTTGGCGCTAGTGGTACGTTCACCTTTTGGTACTGGTTTCAAACCTTCTCGGATATCCTATAATATCATCACCGTGTTATTTCTCTTACCATTAACATTCTAAGAGGTGGAATTGCCACTAATAACCCTTATACCTTTGGTAACTTCTATTCTATTTATACCATTTTTTAATTATTACTATCACTTTCTATTGATAATTCTCTTTATTATTCCTTATTAATTCCTCTTTAATTAGTAGCACAAAAATCATTTTAATGTGCCGTCAACTCTCACGCGTTCCTAGAGTCATTCACTTCCATAGAAAAATACTTTAAAAGATCAGAACAGGTCAAATAAATTTTCAGATTTCACATTTTCATTGACCATCCCGTTAATCTTCCAGAACTTATAACTTAACTTTAAAAATTCATATCTGGAGTTCTAGGTATCCAATTCAAGTGTTTCAAAAACCTATGAACTCCTCGTTAAGCCTAGTTTTTGGTAAAATTGGTTCCAACATTTTATCACATGTCATTATTTCCCAGATTTCAAAAACATCCAAACTATTCAGTTTAAGCTTGCAAAAACTTAGGGTCATTTGTAAAAATCATAACTCTTTACTCAGAGCTTAGAAAATTACAAGATACCAACCAAAAGAAATCTACATGTCTCTGTTTTCTTTCTGGAAAATTTCATAATTTTATCTTATACCAAAAATTCCCGGTTTATAAAAATATAACCATTGCCCAGAAAACGTCACATAAATGTTCCCAAATTTTGACCCATTTTTCAAAAATCATAACTTGAGCTACAGACCTTGGTTTGAGGTGAACCAAAGCTCATTTTTAATTTTATCATGTCTACTAAATGCCCATAAAATTTCAGAGTCAAATAAGGTCGTTTACTATTTTTTTTTTTGACATTTTTAAAAATTGGTGCCCAGTTGAAAAATCAGCACGTGAACAGTAATGTTTTGCTACAGTAACAGGCACTGTTCACTTACGAAAACACTGTAGCAGACGTTGAAAAACTCTGTTTCAGTTGAAGAAAAACAGAGGAGCAGACGCAAGGCATGCAGGATCAGTTATCTGTGTACATTTGTTTGACCACCAAGCTTCTAGTTTCAGCATGCACAACATCATGATAGTAAACCATGCAAAAATACTCCTACATGCTTATATTCTTCCTTCTTTCATTATCTATATAACTTCATTTAATTGTTTTAAGCATACACACAGACCCTTAAATTACACGCAGATCCTACATATATGTCCAAACTTCTAGCGTTTCTCTTTTTCTTTCTCCTTCTATGAGCTTGCGCAAGACAGCATTTTAAGTCCATATTTATATATCTATTTCAGACACACACCAGTCCAGTATTCTCTTCCTTGGCAAGACCGAAATGCGCAGAAAAACAAAATGCATACAGCAGCACAAAACGATGACAGCAAGACAGCAAAATAATATGGTTCAGCGTTTCTTTTTTTTTTTTCAGCAAGATTATATCAGAAATTCATCTAAACATTTATATTTTTCCTTTCGCAAAACAGAATTCATGACAGCAAAACAGAGATCATTTCATGCATACATATATATACATCTACTCTTCCCTTTTGTTTTCTTCACAGCACATACACAACATATCTTCATGCTGCAAAAATCATTGACCGAAAAACATGCATGTTCAGTTCTCATTCTTTTTGTTTTAGTTTCGGTTTTGGTTGTTTTCTTTCTTGTTTTCTTCTACTAAACAGAACCTAGGTACCCAGTAAGCATCTACAACACTGAAAGAAATGAAAAAGGAAATGTTGACAGCCCCTCTTTCTTCTTTTCTGTTTCTGATTTTAGTAAGCTTTGTTTTAACTCCTAAAAGCTTCATACTGAACAGAAAAACTAACGGAACTAGAGGAGAAGAAGGTTCCATGGTATACCTTCAGATGCAAACAGAAACGATGGGAGTGGTTGACGAATGTCTCTCCTGTTCTCGCGGCGAGGGGTAGAGTAGGATGATATTCGGTTTATGTTTCTCTCTCTTCGATGCCTCTCACTCTCTTTCTCCGTCTCACTCTTGCCTCTGAATTCAAGTTCTCTGGCAGAAATGGTTACCATGAATGAATGAGAAAGAAGAAGAAATATATGAGGCCGAGCGTGTTTCTGTTTTCAAGAGAAATGGTGGAGTATGGCAGACATGCTTGGAAGCTCGAGAAAAATAGTGGAGCATGGGAGCTGCTGCATACTGAGTTCCAAGAGCATGGGCGCTGCACGTATGGGTTGAGGCGTAGGAGCTGAAATCTCCATTTGTCTGTTGCATTTTCGGTTGGGCTGAGGTTGGGCCGAAGGGAATGAGATAATGCATTTGATATTCTGTTGTATAAATGGGCCACGCAAAAGTATGTTTGGGCTGATCACATTTTTATATTTTTACTGTCCCATGATAGGAGAAATTAATATGGCTAAAATTTCTATGAGTTTCATATAAGCTTGTGCTTGGTTGAATTAATTGTAATTATTGGATAAATGTTAGAAATAAATCCTTAATTTCCATGTACGGATTTTTCTTCCACAATTTATTTTCTTAGGCCATAAAATATTATTCCTATAATATTTAGGTCAAAATTATTACTTTCAATTTTTCTTCGAATTTATTCTTTTTCTCAAAATAAGTTAAGGAACAATAAACCTTAATTTTCATAATTATTCTCATAATTATTTTAGCCCAATTTCATAATTTAAATTTCCCATAAAATCCCAGTATTCAAGTCCCAGAAAATTGGGATATTACACAGTACGCGAACGTACCTTTCATCATATAGTTACCAATATGTCCGACTTTTGAATCCGGCCCCAGACTTCCCGGATATCCTAACATATCACCATATTACTTAGAATAATATCCTAAGAGATATTTTCACCTCTATTTACCTCTCTACCCTTGGTGGCTTTGTTATTTACAATTTTACCCTTACATTTAATTAAAAAAACGTAATGCAGTATTTTCTAGGCAAATTTTTCGATAACTTTGAAAAACCATAACTAATTCTACAAAATTTGAAATGAGGATCCGTAAAATTCCCTAGAACCCTTAGGATGTCTATTTTTGAGGAAAAATAATAATTTTCACCCAGAATTATTGAGTAATTCCCAGTTTATACGTTTCTCAACGTTGCCCAGATTTTATTCCAGTAAAAACGGCTTAACTTCAAAAATTCATATCTCCTTCCAAAGAGCTTGAAAAATTACAAATTTTATATCAAAAGAAATCCCTGGATGTATACTTTATATCTGGAAAATTTCATAATTTTTAAAGATCATTTACTATTTAAAATAATTCCCACAACATGATTGACTCCAGAAAAACTGAAATCTGGGAATTTTCTCAACTTTCACAATATTATTTCTTTGATCTCAAAAATCATTTCCCATCATGTTTTCACTCTAATCTTCGTTTTAAACTCATTAGAGACCTTAAAAATATGTACAGAAATTTACTTTATAATTTCTTGAATTAAACTATAATTCTACCAAAAATCTATAAACTATAGCTCAAAAACTTGTCTCTTGAAGTTTCTACTCCTTCTTCTTCTTGCTCCTATCTTGCCTTAACCTCTATTTTGATTTGAGTTTTGGTGTGAAGAATGAAGAGGAATTCAAGCTCTATTTATAGAGTTTTGGGTCTCAACTTCTTTTCAAAAATCACATGTTAATCTAACTACCCATCTACCATAAATATGTTCATCTACTAAAATTCATCTTCCAATCAAATATCACATGGAAATCTACCTCATAAGCATCTACCCTTCATTTCTATCTACTAAAACTCATCTTCCAATCAAATGTCACATGGAAATCTACCTCATAACTATTTACCTTTTATCTACCAATCAAATATCATATTTATATGAATTTCTTAATTAAATTTGGAAGAAAATATATTAAATAAATTATATTTCTTTGAGACACATATTCACCTTTGTATTTAGTAATTCATCCAAAATATTTTAATTTTTTTAAGAATATTGGATCTTTATAAAAATAAATTAATTTCTTTATACCTATAGTAAGTTGATGAGGGCCTTTTTTACATTAGCCTTGAGATCCACAACCAAAAATTAACTAGAGATTGCGTATAAACAGACCTATGATTGTTCTCTTCTTGAAAAATCTTTTATTGATTCATAAATAATCTTAATGCCATGCAAATATTATAAGACAAGGGGATATTGGTTTTTTATTTTGTTGAAAATAGGTAAGCGAAAACTTAATTAAAATCCTAAAGCTACTATTTTTATTGTTTTCAAATAATGAATGGAATGGCATGGAGTTTGAAAATATGAATGATGGATTCTTTTGAGAAGTTGGTTTAATATCTATCCTTGCTCACTAACTGTTATAGGAGTTTGAAATCCATCAAGCCTTAATTAAAAACCCCAAGTAATCACATTGGGTCTAACACTCCTAATCAATAGCTACTCCTATAATCTCATTCATAGACATTACTTAGAAATTATTCATGAACCACTTGATTTGATATGTGAAATGGATTGAATTCATATAAAAGTTTTCTTTTAATAATGGATGCACGATCGCAACACTCAATTTAACCCAAATCAATTATACTAACTAGTAATCATATAGCAAGCATAATCTCATTGAATTAATAGAAAATACATAACTGAAAATAATCCAATTACAATAATTCCTTCCAAACAAAATATAAGCAATCTTAGTTCAACAATATGGAGTTCAAATGACTCACAGCAAAATCCTATTGAAATTACCTTAGAACATAGCTAGGAATTACAATAACATTTGGAAACGATACACATAATACAATAAATAAACGCAGTCATTAAGTCATAATCAAAGTTAAACTATTGTTCACATACTATAGTTACAAATAATTGATGAGAAGACTTAACAAAATTAAAAATACTTCTTACAAATATATCTTGAAAAGTATAAGTAGTCAACAAAATAAACAATACAAAATATGAACAAAACAATCACTAGAAAATGAGTCAAAAACAAATTAGTAAGAATACTTATAAAATAGGAAATATATTGTATAAGTTTTAAATTTTTAGGATTCTTAATGCAAGATGTTCTTATGAAACTTAATTTTTTTAAGAAATAATAACTACTAAATATTTGCAACATCATTAACAAAGTATAAAACATCAATGATATTATTATCATACAAATAATTAAAAAAAAATACCCTTCCTCAACCCCACAGGGCTGGCACTTTTAGACATACTTTCACTTTTGAGGCAAAAAAACCTTAAGCCTGACCCTTACAAATTCATGGCTTGAATGGGTCTGCTTGACGGGCTCGGCCCATTTTCCTAGCTTTAATTAATGGTGATAGTGGTGGTAGAGAGAGAGAGAGAGAGAAGATGATGATGGTTTCTGGTGTTGGTGGTCTAGTATCTTGTCCCCTACAAGCTTCTTATAAAAAAAGAACACTTTATAGTTAAGAATGGTATCTTATAAAAAGGAGGTAGGCATGTATGTTATAAGAAGTTTAGGGTTTGAAATTATTATATACAGTCAATAATTTGAGTTTTTAATTAGTATTGGTCATAATTAATATTTTTATAAATTAAGAAAATCAGAAATTAAGCTATGTGAAATGACAAAATATTAAAAGTAAGCAATACGAAAATATTTCATAGAAAATAAATTATATCAATGATTAACGTGAAAATATAACTACTGAACAATAATTTAAAGGGAAAATTAGAATGAAGGACATAGAGAAAAAGATATTTATGGAGAATGACCATAAAAATTGTAATTATTTAGAAGGTCTTAATACAAAAATATAAAATTAAAAGTACCACAATGCCCTTAACAAAATTTTCTGCATTCTCTCATACATTCTCTTCCCTATTCTATTTTTAAAACTAATACAAAATTCTAAGTTTCATTAAATTAAACAATAGTTTTGTCAATTTTCATTTTTCACAACATGAATATATATCTATGAAAAAAAAAATATGCATTTTTCAATTTGTAAACGTTATATTTAAAAAAAAAATCAACAAATTTTAATTAAAAATTGAATTGTATAATTTTAATAAAGTCAAAATATTTTATAATTTATCATATATGTTAAACCAATAAAGTTTGTATGATTTATTTTTTCTTTAAAAGCAATTTATGTAGCTTAAAAAATTCATGTAATGTTAATAATTTTTTTAAAACAAATCTAATTAACCAATTATATCTTGAAAAATATGAAATAATTTTATTTTTTATTTTTATAAAAAGAGCTTAATTGATATCAATATTGATAATATCAAACAACTTGATGATATAAATTAGTGAAAAAAAATTAAGAAAATATGAGTTTAATAGTTGTTTATTAAATAATATATTTTAAAAAAAAAGATATGATCATATCATGATGGCCCATTTTAGTTTAAATTTTTTAGCTATGTTTTTAATTAAAAATACAAGAGATATTTGGGAGGTTTGATTAGGGGCAATTAAGTAATTTTAAATTTATATTATGATGTTAAGTCCTTCTAAGTAATTACAATTTTTATAGTCCTTTATGATAAATATTATTTTCTCTGGGTCCTTTATTTTAATTTTCCCTAATTTAAAATAGAAAACTAAGATAATTACGTTAGGAAAAGAAAGTGCTCTCCTTTTTCAGTTTGTTGACCGTAACACTCCCAAATTCTATACCACTTACTATGTCCGATGACACGTAGTATCAGAAATACCAACAGAGTTGACGGTGTACATATTAGACTAAAGTAGAACGGAGTGCATGCATTAACATTTGGACGATGAGTAACTAATATAAAATGTCCAGACATAATCTAGTAAATTAAATATCCCAAAAGAATATTCACATGATACAATTTATAGAGACTCAAATATAGCTCTCTGCTAAACCAAACCTTAACTAGATTTATGGTTTAGAACCTAATACAGTTAATCAAACCTATTGTCTAAATCGTGGTTAGTCTAGTGGGAGTCTCCCTGTCTTTTACGGTGACTAATTATTGAAACCACATAGTGTAGCGCTCGACCTTCGGGGCCTTTATTTAATCAGAGTTAGTGCGGAATACAAGAATCGAGGTGATTTGGACGACTTGATTTTGTAAATCGAAGTTTTTGAAATTACAATAGCATGAAAATATGGATTAGTTTTTCGCGATTCGATATTTATCCCACAGAGGGATGTTAATACATTGATCCAAAACCAGGCGGATGATAAATGTTAATTACACACTAATTAGTCCTAACTGTCCAAGGCCTTCCATCTGCTGTAACCCTTACAGCTGCCCTTTGCCTTCTGATCCCAAACCAGTACCTGTATCTTTCACGGGAGCTGGAGTCCAAATAAATGGACCCCAGGGTAACAATTAATCTCATGTACATATATGAAAATAGGAATGACATAATAGCACATGTTTAAAGCATGAAAGAAATTACACATAACCGTAACCGCAGTTAACGGCCAAGAACCGCAACTCTTGTCTAGGACCACAGCCCCATGAGACCTCATCCTCAATATCCATGGCCAATCAGGATAATATAAACAAGTAATTCAACCAGCATACATGATCAGCTAATAAATGCATAACATTAACATACATGATTATAAGATTAAAGTTACCTACTAGCACATGTTTATGCATGACTAAATCCACATAGTTTATCAATATTCAGATCCGTAAAGCATGCATTAGAATATATAAGTATATTAATTAAACCATGAGGAAATGATGGCAGCAAAACAAAACCACGTATGATATAAAAAGACATGAGTTTCGGTATAAACTTACTCCAAACGTGGGAAAATCATACACACATATATATCTACTTGCATGCAACCTGTTTCAGTATTTCTTTTTCATCTATCTGTCAATAAACTCCTTATAGTAGAACGCATATATAGATATATACCTATATACCTAGCTGATTCTTTCTTTTCTCCCGGCCAACCTCACACACACACCGATATACATGCATACACACACTTATATATATTTCCATGTTCTTTAAATCAGTAAGGAGTTAGTTCAGCGTTTCTTTCTTCCTTTTTAATGCATGTGCAGACACACACACACATAAAATACACTATTTCACCTTCTTTCTTTTCGGCAAAACAGACCAGAAAAACAAAACAAACGGCAACCAAAACTCACGTGAATCAGCAACTCTTGTTTTATTCAAACAGAAACCATTTTTACATGTCTTGACAGCAAAATGACACTTCAAAAGCATGCTTTGCTTGCAACAAAAGAAATGCTTCCAACTTTCCTACTTCATGCCCGACACTCATAAACACAGAACTACCCGAAAGAGAAACATGCAGCAACTAAATCCACATATATTAGTTTTTTTTTTCTCTTTCTTTTCCTTTTTCTCTAGACAATACAGAACCTAAATGTAGAGAAAGAAAACATAAACAGTCTCGGCATGGCATGGCAATCATGCATGTATATCAGTCTCTGTTTTATGATTTCTTTTCGGTTTGGTTTCAGTTGGCTTTATTCCAGATTCTTTCGCTCTTCACTGACAGCACCCTTGCCGGCAAAATAACACACACACATATATATATAGTTACGAAGCAACAACCGATAAGAACAAAACAGCAAACTTCCGTTTTAGTTTCAGCAGGTGTCCCAATCCTGTTTTTCTTTTCATTTTCGTTTTCCAATATTAGTTTCAGTTTCGGGTTTCAGCAATTTAACAAGACAGTGATGGAATAACAAAGGAAGAGGAAGGTGTAATTCTCACCTTCGATGCTTTTATCCAGAGGTTAGAAATTGTGCTGATCCTCTTCCTTTGTTTTCGACGGGCTGAGCAGAGGAAAAGAAAGATCAACTTTCTCTCTTTCTAACTCTCTCGCTATATGTTTTCCAAGACCTTTGGCTAAGTAATTTAAGTCTGAGGAACTCCAGGGACAGTGGAGTATGGTGAGGCAGAGGCAATGGAGTGTGGCGATAATTTTTGTTCTGCATTCCCGAAGCAAGGTAGTGATGTATGGGTCTGGTTTTCGAATTTGGTGCTGCATGGATTGATGATCTATTGGAACTCCTTCTGTATTCTTGCTGTCGGCCAGAAGCTGGAAAGGAGGAGTTGGTTCTTGATTAATTATACATACTCCTCACGTGGATTGAGTCTTGTCATGGTGGACGATTTGTTTTTGCGCTTAAGACTTGAATCCAATGTCTTATGATCCCACCGAAAATGCTTCTGCATTTGTTTCTCTTTTCGGTTTGGATAGAGATACAATAGGATCCACTTGCTTCTAGCATTCCTTGATTCATATATGGCAATAATACTCCCTTCACGTGACCAACTATGTTTGTTAGTGGGCCAAACTTGAATTTTGGCATAAGCTAACTTGTCTTGGTCTATTTGGGCCCTAACGTGGCCCAGCTGCTTCACTCTTTTTTTTTTAATTAGTTTAATTAATCAGCTAATTATAACATTTAATTATGATTATTGAATAATGATGATACACTTCATTTTTATCTTATGATACTAATTTATTTTTAATTATCCTTAATTGCAAATTATGGAAATAAATCCATTACTATTTAGGCCTAATTATTACTTTCAATTATTCCTTGAATTTTATTCTTTTCCTGAAATAAATTAAGGGAAAAATATAGGCCTTAATTGCCAATAATTATTCTCATAATTATTTTAGCACAAATTTCACAATTTAAATTTTCTATATGAATCAAGTGTAACATCCCAAATTTCAGGTTTGAAAATCGTGTCGGTTGACACTTAGTTTTAAAAAAAAAAAAATCAACAGAGTTTGAGATGCTACAGCTTAGAGTACTGCGGAAGTGGTTAGCGTGTGCTAAGATCCGGACAACGAGCAACTGATATAAAATGTCCAGACATATGATGATGCCTGACATAAGCTGATATATTAAATATCCCGTAGAAATATTCATGTGATACAATTTACAGAGATTTGAATACATATCTTTGATAAAGACAGTCTCAAACTAGACCTATGGCGTGGAACCTAACATCAGTTACTCAGTCAGTTTGGCCAGGTCAGTGTTCAATCTAATGGGAGTCTCACCGACTCTACGGCGACTTGTGACAACCCACCGATGAACCCTTCATTAGTTTAAGCACCAAATAGACCCAAATAACCTTGTTACATTTGTGCCAGAACACTCTACTTGTAACACTTCTACCGACCTTCATTTTCGACCGCTACCTCTATACAGCTTTATACTCCGGCACCTTCTCTATCCCGAGTTCCTTCCTGTACTATACAATAAGACTGAGATCCAATGTCCATTGGACCTTAAGTAACAGTTAACCTCATATTTACATATACGGTATATAAACACAGCAATTGATTCACTTCCAAACATGTCACCAACTATGTCACTCCCAGTGAATGCAAATGTACCGCTCCCAGCGAAATATACCACTCCCAGTGAAAACAGATATATCACTCCCAGTGCATGCAGGTGTCAGTTATCCTTTAACAACAGCATGTATTCAAACAACACATCACAACATGCATACAACACACATACCACATATACATATACTGTAAATATCAGAGTTAGTGTTACAGTACGCGAACGTACATTAATTACCTCTTACAAGCATACCATACATATAGCACATATACGCATACAGTAAATATCAGAGTTAAAGTTACCAGTACGCGGACGTACCTTTCACCGGACAATCGTCAACTAACCGACCTTTGAATCCGATCCTGGACTTCCCGGATATCCTAACATATCATCATATTTCTTAGAATAATATCCTAAGAAACATTTCCACCTCTATTTACCATTCTACCCTAGATGACTTTATTATTACAATTTTGCCCTTACATTTCCTTAAAAACGTGGTGCAACATTTTCTGGGCAGATTTTTCGGTAACTTTGAAAAATCATAACTAATTCTAGAAAAATCATTTTGAGGATCCGTAAAATGTTCCGGAATCCTTGAGAAGTATACTTTTGAGGAAAAATACTGGGATGTACCCAGATTTCACGGAATTTTCCCAGTTTCAAGATTTCAAACCGCAGCCCAGATTTTCGCACAGAAATCATAGCCTAACTTCTGAGATTTTTATCTTTTTACACAGAGCTTCAAATGACACACTCTTTATAGATTTGGAAAGCCCTGGACGTCTACTTTCATCATGAATTTTCTCAGAATTTTAGAACATCATCTTCATCATAAAATACTGACGTTTTTACCCCTGACTCCAGAAATCACTGTTTGAGGAGATTTCGCCAGAGCTTCGCTATTTTGATCCTAATCTTCCAAAAATTTTGCTATAACTTCTCCTTCATCAATTTTTCGAAATAAATGCAATGGAAACCATAAAAACATGAAAATAAAACTATATTTGGAAGATTGAAGATCAAAACAACATTTCTAGCATTTCTATCTCATAAACTATGAACTTAAACTAAAACTAAAAACTCTCTTACCTCTTGAAGAACCTTGCTTCTTGTTTCTTGAAGCTCTTCCACACTCTCCCTTACTCTCTATATTTTGGTTCCTAGCTTGAGGAAGTGGTGAGAAAATTGTGAAGAGAGGGTCTCTATTTATAGCCAAATCAAGGAGTAGCCACCAAGAAATTCAATTTGATCTTGGCCCTTGAGTTTTGCTTGGTGAAGAGGCATAAATCCTAGCCCTACACCTTCCCATTTTCGTCCTCCCCCCTTCCTCCTTCTAGATTTTCTTTTGCTTTGTCCCCAAGACATTCTATTTAACACTAATTACTCCCAAATGCTAATTTAGTTAGGTGTAAGTTGGTGTTTAAATTCAAAATCCAATTTCACTTTTGGAATTCTAATTTTATGATTAGATTTATGGTGATTTTTAATTCTCAAACACTTAAGCATGAATCTTAAAAGTAACCGAAAATGACTTCGGGAATAGTCAAATCGAAGCTCATAATTTCCTGATTCCAAATATGTATTTGTCTTGAAGATCTAGTTTCAAGATTTCAAGTTATGATTTAATTTCTATGGGTTCTCATCTAATTTTATTTAATTAACAACAACTTGCTCACTAAGTCAGACAACTTGCTCACTAAGTCAAACAACTTGCTCTCCAAGTTGTTCAAGCTTCTCCCATACACCACTTAATTGCTTTATGTTTTTTTTAAAAAAATTATTCTTCCTTCTTGATCCACTAGCAAATTCGTCCCCCTTCCCCTATATGTAATTATTCAATTTATATTTTTCATGTTCTCACATATTTAAGAAGGAAAATCCCTTATTGGTTCACTTAGATTTTAGGATTAATATAATTTGTTCACCATTAAATAGGAATTTTTGCCCCTTAGTGATAATTTAGGAATAATTAGTTAAATCCTAAATTTAAACTCTAACATAGTGTTTTAGGGGTTACTAGACTTAATTATCAAAATTTAACAAGTTTCTAATTTAATTTTGATAATTAAAAACTCCTTGTGTGCTAATCAATATCATTTGGTCTTAATTTATGACCTTAAAAACTTAATCATTAACTAATTTCAAACATTAATAGAGTATCTCAATTATTGCAATATCAATTGCCTAATAATTGTCACTAATTTCCTTTAATTGATTTTATCATCCTCTGATGATTTTAAATTTAAGATTATACCAAATTATGATAATCTTAGGATATTTTATGATCCTCAATAAGATTTAGAAAATTGGAGTTGGATTTATTAGAATCCAAAGAAAATTTCCCTAATGATAATACATCAGTTATAAATTTAGAGACAACATACTCTTCTATTTTAATAGATTTAGTTGCCTCTTAGAGTTTATCATAACATTCCCAGGGTATTTTATGACCCATAGATTCACTTAGGAATTTTTTGCTCTTTATTCCTCCTAATTTCATGAAAAATCTCTTTAGGAAATAAGATAATTATTTCGCTAATCTTTGAGACCACATATTCACCTATTGTAATAGGTGTTATTTATTAAAATTTAAAATTTACATGTATTATGAAAATCAGGGTATTACATCAAGTCCCATAAAATTGAGATGTTACACATAGACCAACCCTTTCTTAGTTTAAGCATTAAACGGTTTGAAACAACTTTCTCGGATTCATACTAAAAACTAGGTCCTAATAACTTTCTTCAAACTTCTCATTGTGACCGGTGCCTCTTCACGACTCTGTCCATGTCACCTTCTCAGATCAAGGTCTTTTCCTGAACCTTTAGCCAATTCTGAGATTCAATACCCATTGAATCTCAGGTAACAATTAACCTCATATGCAAAGTATAAGCAATATATGATAGACAATGACAATAAACATATATTTAGCAAACACATTCGTACCCGACTACAATGGCCTACAGCACATGTACCATTACCATCACTCACCATGCCTCTTGACTCAGTCATGGGTTCTTTAGCGCTAGGAAAACAAGCATGCAACATTATCATATAAATACAACAATCCACAGCCTATTGAATATAAACACACATGACCTTAAGACCTAGTCTTATTCATGAGTCTACAATCATGATTCAATCAATCATATCAAAGCCATACAAGACATAGGAGAGTTAAAGTTACCAGTACGCAAACGTACATTTCACCGCGTAGTTACCAATACACCCGACCTTTGAATCTGACCCCGGACTTCTCGAGTATCCTATAACGTTACCGTTGGATTATTTCCTTTTTCCATACTTTATATGATATTATAATCAATACCATATCACTTGAAATAATATCCTAAACTATGTTAAGAGCTGAGGTCCTATACATACGGACCCTAGGTAACGGTTAACTTCATGTTTATATACACATTATACGGACGACATATACTACAACATTAATAGCAAAAACAAACAAACTATCACAACCAATGCATGTAACCATATCGCTCTCAGCTTATGGACATATCGCTCCCAGCAACAAATACATCGCTCCCAGCATACAGACATATCGCTCCCAGCATTATAGATACCCTCTAACCTTAATATGCAACTTACAGTATAAAACAGCACACATACCACATATATGCATAACATAAACATCAGAGTTAGTGTTACAGTACGCGAACGTACCGCAGAGCTATCAGTTAATTCACTTAAGTATACCATACACATAGCACATATATGCATACAGTAAACATCAGAGTTAAAGTTACCAGTACGCGGACGTACTTTCGTTGACGTTTTACGGTATTTTTGGTGGAATACGGTGCGACAGTTGGTCAAAACGTATTCAGGGATATCCTATAAGAATAATATCGCATGTAATCAATTACTAACATCATAACAGTCATTTTAGTCATAAATGACCATTTACCCCTGGTGGATTTTTTATTTACAATTATGCCCTTACATTTATTCAAAAACGCAGGGTAGTATTTTCTGGGCAGATTTTCGCCTAACTTCGAAAAATCATAACTAATTCTAGAAAAATCAAAATGAGGATCCGTAAAATTTCCCGGAATCCTTGAGACGTCTATTTTCGAGGAAAAATACTGGAACTTACCCATAACTCATGGAAAATTCCCAGTTTAATCATTTCAAACCGCTGCCCAGAATTTCGCACAGAAAACATAACCTAACTTCTGAGATTTTTATCTTTTTGCACAGAGCTTCAAATCACACACTCTTTATAGATTTAGAAAGCCATAGATGTCTACTTTCACCATGAATTTTCTCAGAATTTTCGAACATCATCTTCTTCATAAAATACTGGCGTTTATACCTCTAACTCTAGGAATCGCTAATCGATAAGATTTCGCTAGAGCTTTGCTATTTTGATCATAATCTTCCAAAAATTTTGCTATAACTTCTTCTTCATCAAATTTTCGAAATAAAGGCAATGGAAACTATAAAAACATGAAAATAAAACTATATTTGGAAGATTGAAGATCAAAATAACATTTTCTAACATTTTTACTTTATAAACTAAGAACTTGAACTATGAAATTAAAAACTCTCTTACCTCTTGAAGAATACTAGCTTCCTACTTCTTGAAGCTCCTCACTCTCTCCCTTGCTCTCTATTTTTCGGTTGAGGCTTGGTGAATTGGTGGAAATTGTGTGAAGAGGAGGCCTCTATTTATAGCCAAATTATGAGTAACCTCCAAGCAATTCAAATTGATCTTAGCCCTTGGTATTTACTTGGAGAAGAGGGAAAAATCTTGCCCCTACACCTCACCAAAAACGTCCACCCTCCCCCCTTAGCTCTTAAGTTGTTGCTTCATCTCCTATTTACTCCCAAATGCTAATTTAGTTAGGCCTAAGTTGGTGTTTTAATTCAAAATCCAATTTCACTTTTGTAATCCTAATTTTATGACTAAATTTATGGTGATTTTTAATTTCCCAAACACTTAGGTATGAATCCTAAAAGTAACCGAAAATAACTTTAGGAATAGCCAAGTTGAAGCTCTTAATTCACCGATTCCAAATATGTATTTACATTTAATACTTAGTTCCAATATTTCAAGGTATGATTTATTTTCTATAGATTCTTATCTAATTTAGCTAATTAAATCACAACTTGCTTCCCAAGTTTAAGAGACTTGCTCCCTAAGTCTTCCCTTTTACTACACTCACACACTCACACAACCTTTGACCATACACACACCTTCACATCACACACACATTTCGACACACACATAACACACACACACTTGCCTTGGCTTCTTTCATACACTAAGCTACTTATCCCATAAGTTTATAAATAATTTCTTGTTGCCCAAGCTCTTTAAAAAAAAGTCCCCCTTTGCCCTTTTTAATTACCAATGTTATGTTTTAATGTTCTCACATATTCTAGAAGAAAAATCTCTTATTGGTCCAATTTAATTTCTCAAGAGTTTAGGATTAAGGATTAATATAATTTCTTCACTCTTTAATTAGTAATTTTTGCCACTTTTATTAGTTAAAGGGAGAATTAATTAATTCTTGGTTACTATTTTTAGTATAGTATTTTAGGGGTTACTAGACTTAATTGCCAAAATTATAATTGATTATCAAACCAATTACAATCTTTAGAGATCCATTTGATACTTATATTGATCCCTTTTTAATACTTAATCAAGTTAAAATATTTCAATTTGTTGATCTTAGATAGTCCCAAGACTAATTATGGCTAATTCTGAAATTAACTTAATTACTAACAATTCACTTGCCCCATAATTGTTTTTAATATTCACTAATTATCTAATTTTAGAGACAACATACTCTCTAATATTTAGTTGCCTCGTAGGATTTATCATAACATTCTCAGAATATTTTGTAACCCATAACTTCACTTAGGAATTTTTAGCTCTTTATTTCTCCTAATTTCATGAGAAATCACCTTAGGAAATAAGGTAATTATTCTACTAGGTTTGAGACCACATATTCACCTATTTTAATAGGTGTTTTCTATCAAAATATAATGACTATGCTAAATAGGATTTTTGGGGTATTACAACTCTTAACATAGCTTCAGGATCGGGAGGTCCAAGGACCGAGGAGAAGCGCAAGCAGGCCACCTAGAAGACCCGGCTGTAGACTTCCTTTTGTGTTCTGGCGGAAGCTCTCCCATTGTTGTTTTACTTCACTGTTGAACCATGTGTTACTATATCGCTATTGTATCCAACCAGACTTATGACATTTTGAAATACAAATATCAGTTACTCTTCCGCTCAAATGATCTACTTTGATGATTTGAAATGATTCTTGTTGGAAAAAAATAATATTCCGCTTTTAAAAATTGGGATGTTACAGATGGTGTGAGGAAGCAAGGACAGACGTTTAGTTGATGTGTTAAAAAATCCATATGTCAATTTTTTAGTGGGGAGTTGGATATTCAGTATATAAAGTAGTAGATGTAAGTTTTCTCCTATACAATAATGTCAAGGTAAAAAGAGAATATACATACAATAATGTTGTGTTTGGATGAGGGGTATATGGATTTGGGGCAAATCTATTATTTGAATAGTTAAAAATTCATTGATTTTGATTTGATCTAAATTCCAGTAAATTATTATTATTATTATTATTATTATTATTATTATTATTATTATTATACATTTTAAATACTCACTTTAATTAACCTAGTTTCAAATGAAAGTGAAAAAGAAATAATTCAAGTATTAAAATTTGGAAATGAAATATTTTAAATATAAATTCCCAATCAAAATCCATTTATCCAAAAACATTCTAAATGTTAGCATTATGAAACGCTTCTTCGCTCTCAAAGAAATGTCTTTCTGATGCACAATTTCTTTCACAGTGAAGTGATAGTTATAAAAGAATAAAGTTATTATGCCAAGAAAAAAAAATAAAATCGGACGCATGTTCTTTATGCCAAACTTGCACTATTATAATTAATGTGTTGATAAATGGGTAAACCATGTCAATGTAATTAATAATTTGTTATTACTGTTATATGGACAAATGTAGCTGAATTAGACCAAAAATCCAAACCCAATTGACGCCTAGTAATAATTCGTCTTCACTCTTCAATGTTGAACACCAAGAGTAGTGAGCATTGGTTCTAGTATTGTGATTTCTCAACTCGCTCATGATTAGGTGTAAATTATTATTCTTAATGCAATGTATTTAAATACGTGGAAAGTGGGCACTAATCATGCTTAAACAAAACTTACTTAACTCCCACTTTCTCATATTTTCAAAAACTTGTATAGTTGAAATAAGAACTTCGTTTCCATTGAGAAGAAGTGGCTCATGAAAGGGAAATTTGCTGTGAGGTCTCAAGCTGGACAAAATATGACACTAAGGTCCTTTGAAATCCCCAATTTACAGGCAAGTCCCGTGGAACATTTTTGTAATATAATTCAATTGTGAAAAGACCCACTTACCCTTAGTAAATTTGAGAAAAGGGTAGACAAATTGAAACTCCAATTCTTTTCTCTCCTAAAGCCCCAATTTCTTCGCTCTAGATTTCTTGCGGCTGATTACCCTCCCTTGTCCAAGGTCGAAATCTTCAAATCTCACAGCAAAATGGCGGCAACGGGCGTCCTACCTTCAAACTTAGACTCTCCCAAAGCTAACGGTATCGTTTTTCTTGGATAAGGTTTGATGGACCGTCATTTTGATTTTTATTTATGAACTACTTTTGCGTAGCTTATTAATTTATGAAATTTGCAGTGCTGATATAGTTGTCTAATGATGAAGGTTATTGCAAATTTTGGGCTATGCATTTCTGTCAATGATATTAGATCCATTGACAGCGGATTTATCTTCCCTGGTGATGGTGCTGCAACCTATACAGTTTATCTTCTTGACTTATGAACTTTACATTTGGCCTTGAGCTTTTCATCATCTGTTGTAGGTTTAAATCATGGTGATGTGTAACATCCTAAATTCCGTGCTTGAAAATCGTGTCGGTTGACACTTAGTTTTAAGAAAATCAACAGAGTTTGAGGTACTACAGCTTAGAGTAATGCAGAAACGGATAGCGTGCGCTAATATTCGGACAATGAGTATCTGATATAAAATGCTCAGACATATGCTGATGCTCTGGCATAAATTGGTATATTAAAAATTTCCCGAAGGAATATTTATGTAATACAACTATAGAGCTTTGTATAATTACAATACTTACATAGTAATCATACAATCTTCAACCAAGCCGTAACTAGACTTGGAGCATTGAACCTAACTCAGTTAATCAAACAATTTGGCCAGGTAGGTGTCTATCATGGGAGTCTCACCGAGTTCACGGCGACTTATTGACTGATCCACATATACTAGCCCTGCTTTCGGCACCAAACCATTTGAGATAACCTTGTTATATCATGCCAGAATGAATACTCTGAGGACGCTCTTCCAGCATTGGTTTTGACCGATGTCTCTTCCCAGCTCCATCCATTAGTGCCTTCTCACAGCTTCATCTATCGGTACCTTCTCTATCTTAGTTTCTTTCCTGAACTATTCATTAAGACTGAGGTCCAATGCCCATTGGACCTTAGGTAATGGTTAATCTTATGCTCAAGTATAACATTATGCATGATAGATATTCATTTACATTTCAGCATATAACTATACATAGCACATGTATCAATTCATATATCAACAATACCTCTAAATAACACACAGCCCATGTAAGGTCCACATAGTTTGCACATAAACCAGTGCATGTCCTCAGCGCTAGGAAAACATTCATACGGCATTATCAAGACTGTAACTCGTTTTCAAATTAAAGATGAATGTATTTACAAAGGTGACCTAAGACCCAGTCTTAGTCACAGTCCATGACCCAAGACCCAGTCTTGTCCATGACTATATGAATCATCTCATCACATATAAGCATACAAGTAGCATAAGAGTTAGAGTTATAGTACACGTTCATACCTTTGTTGACGATATTTGGTACGTTTGACGGCTGGTACCTTTCACTGTGTAATGCCCAACCGTCCAGCCTTTTTAACCCAACTCCAGACCTCCCGGATATTCCTAGAGGGTAATATGAGATCTATTAACTCATAAACATTATAACGGACATTTTAGTCAAAAATACCCATTTTGCCCCTGACTTTGCTAATCAGCGAAATTTCACTAGAACTTCGTTACTTTGACTCTAATCTTCCAAAATTTTGACATATTTCTTTCTCCAATATATTTTTGAAATAAATATCATATTTATACATAAACATGATATCAACAACATATTGGAAGACTAAAGATCAAACTAACATTTCTACTATAACTATTGAACGAAACTAGTACTTAAGACTAAGGACCGAAGAACTTACCCAGGACTCCGCTATAACTTTCTCCAAAGCTCTTCCTTTCTTCTCTACTCTAGTATTTCAAAATTGCAAGAAGAATTGGTGAGGAAAATGAAAGAGAATGGAAGGCTATTTATAGGAAAAAGCTATAGCATTTTGGTAATTCCTTTGAACTTTCCCTGCTCAGATTTTGACCGTTGGATCTAGGATATTTTAGAAGATTCAATCTTGGCCTTACACTTCAACAAAGATGATGTCATCATGTGACACCAGCTCTTGCTTTATGGTTTTGTACCGATAAAGCTTCCTGTTCGGTGTTCTACTCGCATACACTTGAACAATCTCAAAAATCCAATAGCAAATCCTTGTAGATCTATTCTTCCTCTTTCACAATATTTGGGTTAACTAAATTTTTGATCCTATTCAGGACATTCTGTTACCTACCAAACATTTCTGGACAAACGCCGTCGGTTACAGAAATGACTTCTGGTAACACTAGCTTTTGGATAAAAATTCGCTTGTCCGTAATATGTCCTGGTCCTAGAAACTTAGTTCATGGTTTTTGAGTTATGATTTTCATTGGTTCTCATTTATATTATCTGTCCCTTTTTCTAAAAATATCTTTTCATCTTATCCTATGATTATTCCACCGGTTACGGAAATGACTTCGGAGACAGTCCATTCCGGGATAAAAATATACTTATTTATAATAAGTTGTTATGTTAGATACTTAGTTCACATATTTTGAGATAGGATTTATTTTCTATCGGTTCTCCTTTATCCTATCTACTTCTTTACAAAATATCTCATTTTATATTACTATTATAATCATAAATTATCTGGATATTATTTTGCCTAATTCTTATCTCTCCTCTTGATTTTCTTACTACACACACACACATGCACAACACTTAGGCACACACACACTTACAACTCACACACACATGTTTACACCACTTTTCCCCTTCTATTTTCTTTCTTATGCATGTCTAAACAATTAGCCAGCCATTAATTATTTAATTAATTACTTACTAATTGTTGACAATTTTCTTAATTAGAATTAATTATTATTTCACAACTATTTTACTGACATTGGTAATTTATGCATTATGCAAAATATTAAAAACCATGGGGCAATTTATGTCCCCAAAATGATATTAAACTTTACCTCATTATTTCCCAAGGAAAATAATCTCATAAATTACCTAAATTAGAAACAACATACTTTCTAATTTTTAAAAAATATTTAGTTGCCTCTTAAGATTTATCATAATATTCTCAGGGTATTTTATAACTCATAAATTCACTTAGGGATTTTTAGCTCTTTATTCCTCCTAATTTCATAAAAAATCACCTTAGGAAATAAGGTAATTATTACACTAGTTTTGAGACCACAAATTCACCTATTTCCAATAAGTATTATTTGTCAATATAATATTCCAATTAAATAATTGTCCGGGTATTACAAGATGCACTAAGTTTTTAATGACGTGTTGACTTTGTTCTCATTTTTGACAGGTTCTGTTTACTTTAATCATGTTTCGTCCATTTGTAGGAGAGATCATCACTGCAAAATTGCTAACATCGGATGCTGATGCTTACGCTGTATGCTCGGTATTTTCCTCTATTTCTTGATTGCAATTTTCTCCTTAATTACATTGTTTAGCTGTTCTCCAATTTCTTCTGTTTTGTCCTCTAGATGCCTGCTTCTTTTATTATTTTTTTTGCAGAGCATTTTTCACTTAGTTGCTTACTTCTGTTTATAACAAAGTACAACATACAAACGTGGTAGCTTGTCACTCATCGGAAGAACACACATGACGACAAAGTTATGTCTTTGGTACAAGACAACAATCAAAGGAAGAGAACCAAATAGGCTTATAAGTTTGATTGTAAATAGGATTAGTCGTGAATGTTCGTGAAATGTTTTTTGTAACTTAATTTATGATCAACGTGTGTATTTATTGTGTTGACTTGATATTAGTGGTTAAGTAAGATTATATATGTAGAATTTGTGTAATTCCACACCTTCAACTTTCTCACAATAATCATTATTACCATTAGTAGTCATCATACTTAAGAAATTATCTTACCCCATTATCTCAAGCGTTGAAACAATTTGATTCACACATATCCTAATATTTTGGACACTTGATTCAGCTCTATTGACAAATTCTTTTTGCTCTCTACTAAATCTCTCTAATACTTCGACACATTGTACTCCTCAAATAATCTTTCTAAATTAGATTTTTACTTAAACTCAATGGTGTGTTCTTCAATATGTGGATAAGAGTAAATATGAGGGATATTTTTATGAGAACAATAGTTGACATATGGATCCCCAAACTTTTGTTACTCAAAACTTTCAATAGGACAAAATGAGTGATCAAAACAAGTTTGATTCCTTGCGAAATCAACTCTCACATAATGACTAGTTGTAAAATATGGAAAATGCACATATAAATTACTCCTTCCACAATAAGCACAACACATGCAAACATATTGAGAAGAGACAACATATAGAATATAACTATCGGTTATGCTCCTTTTATATTGCCTATATTCATTCCAATAATTTAATAAAGCAAACAATTCCTCTTGTGTTGAAGACAAAGAATTCATCTCATTCGCAATACAGTTGGTTGGTTGCCATGTGAAATTCATTTTTTTAGTTTAATTTTTAATATCTTTTTGGCTTAAAAGAAAAGAAACAAGATATTTACGAACTCAAACTTAAACTACTATACTCAATTATTTCCAACAAAGATAGTTGTGGCACACAAGTTCCTGGCAACGACGCTAGAAACTTGATAGGTGTAATACCCTAATTTTCATAATACAAGTAATATTGTATTTTAGTAAATTAATTAGCAAAATACAAAGGTGAATATGTGGTCTCAATGAATTATAATCTATTGATTATATTCTTATCCAAATTTTACTTTGGAATTAATTAACCAAAGGTTAATTATGAGGCATTAGTTTAGGGCTATAATTTAGCCCAAGGACAAGAGGTAAATGACAACAAAATTAAATAGATATTTAAGGAAATTATATGCATAATGATTAAGGAAAATTTATGCTAAAATCTCATATGTCTATTAAAAGAAAAATGCCTAATCAAATGTGAATTAACTTGTGTAAGTATTTTCAATTTGATTAAAGGCAATTAAAGACATTAATTAAAGACTAATTGCAAGATGATTTGAGATAGTTAAATCATTAAAAAGGGGCTGTTATATATTCAAAAATATCAAGGGATTAACTGATGAAATTAAAAGCTAATAATGCTCTAATGACTTGAGTTAATTAGCAAACTTAATAAGCCTAGGATATTTGTAATAAAGAGGAGATTAATCACATGATTAGTGTTAATTATTTGTCCCTCATAAGTCCACAAAATCGGTTAGCATATGTGGGGCAAGGAGAGCCAAGAGGTTTGGAGATATTTTGATATGATTAAGCTTAAGCCTTTACTTAATTAAGATAACCAATGATGGTTATATTTAAGAAAGCTTTAAGCACTTGATTAGGAAGCTAATTAAACTTTGCTAATCACTTTGAAAAGTCAACAATTGCAACTCAAATCAATGGGTGAGATTGATGCACATGTAAAAGCATCTAATGGTCCTAATTAACTACACAATTAAGCTTAATCCATGTGAAGCTTGATAAGCCAATAAGAAATCAAGAGAAATGAGCTAAATCCTCATGAAAATAAATGGACCAATAGAGGACTTGAACCATTGATTAATGGTGAGGATTAAACTTGAACTAACACAAATTGAATCCAATGGTCCTAATTAATTCTATAATTAACCTTAATCCTTGTGCAATTAAATTAGCCAATAGAAACACTTAACCATTGGATATTTTGTCAATGGAAAAGCACATTCAATGACTTAAAAGCAAGGAGAGTGATGTTTCTTTAGGCTTGAAGAAGAAGAAGGAATTAATGATGTAACGCCCCTATTTCCTAAGTCTGTTATGAAGTCCAATTATGGCCCTAAAGTTCTTATTAAACTACTTTGTATCTATTTATCAGAGTGAAAGTGTTAACATATCATAGTAAAACACAACAGAGAGCGCGCTTAATCGTTTAGACGACTAAATAACTGATTTCATATGCGCAGACATATGCTGGTTAATTAAAATTCCCGAAGGAACAAAAATGTGATACAATTAAATTCATCGCATTCATCTCGTTTGGTCTTAGTTAACGTGTTAAGATACAGTGATCAGAAAGGTTCAACCACAAAAGTTATACATATTCTTAACCAAAATAAAAAATCCTTCCGAATCCTTATGCGTGCCGCTTACCCTTTTCTCCGACTCCTAATCCTCCAAATCCTGTAGCTAGGGTAAATTCTGAAATTCAATGCCCATTGAATCTCAGGTAGCTAGCTGTTAACATTATGCTCAAGTATAACAAAATATGCATGAACGATATTCATTTACATTGCAGCATAAAACTATACATAGCACATAGCACATGTAATAGTTTATATCTCAACAATTACAAAGCACACAGCAATTGTAATGTTCACCCCTACATAGCACACAACACATGTAAGGTTCGCCTCTACATAGCACACAACCCATGTAAGGCCCACATAGTTTGCACATAAACCAGTGCCACGCTCCCGACATGTCCTCAGTGATAAGAAAACATTCATACGGCATTACCAAGACTGTAACCCGTTTTCAAATCAAAGCTGAATGTATTTAACAATAGTGACCTAAGACCCAGTCTTAGCCACAGTTCATGACCCAAGACCCAATCTTATCCATGACTATATGAATGATCACATCACATATAAAGCATACAAGCAGCATAAAAGTTAGAGTTACGGTACGCGTCTGTACCTTAGTCCTTGGCGCTAGTGGTTTAATCACCTTTCGGTACTGGGTCCAAAAATTTCCAGGTATCCTATAATATCATCACCACATTATTTCTCTTATACTTAATATCCTAAAAGATAGTCTTGCCATTCATGACCCTTATTCCCCGAGTAAATTTTATCATCATCATCATCATCATCATTACTACTACTACTACTATTATCATCATCATCATCATCAATTCTAAGAATAATATTTTCATTTATTTATTATTTATTATTATCACTCCTTCCCAATAATAATAACATTATTTGTTATTATCATTATTACTATTATTATTATTAATCCTAATAATAATAAAAATTCCTTATTTATTTAAACTATTACTAATCAATATTTTATTTATTTCCCCTTATTTACCAATCAAAATCAACACACACAGAGATATACACCTTTATTTCAACCAAGATTGAGCAATAAAATGTATATATCCAAACCAAACAGCAAACACGCACTCACACATCAGTAAAGAAGAGGCATACGTCTAATATATGTATATGTTATTATCTTTACCAGAGGCATCACCCTCTGCACCCGCCTATAGTACTTTTTACTCCCCAAGCATTATCATCTTTCATAGCTTTGTGCAGGAAATCAATACCTATAACTATATGCCCCCACGCATCTACAGGAACACCCACAATCAATGTTATCAAAAACTAGTTTCTACGTAAACATGGAAAGGGGTGGTAGAAACGTAAATCGTATAAACGACAATGTATGTATGTATGGAAAAAAAATCATAAATCAGTAAATAACTACTCAAAATTCAATGAAAAAAAAAATCACAAATCATTACTCAATGAAAAACTTCATATTTAAAAGATACAATATAAGTCATAAACATATAAAACACAAGTTTAAATACATAGGTCCAAAAACATAAAAAAAAATAATAATAAAGTTTAACAACTCCTAAATTGTAACAATTCATTCAAATCAAATACATCATTATGAATATCATCAATGTTTTCTCCTCTTACTCTTACAAGTTCATCTGCAAAGTTATCAATGTCTAAATCATCATTATCCATAAGTTCCGTTTCAACCAAATTGTCTTTATGATAAGCATTAACATCTAAGTCATCTTCTCCATCTTCTTCATTTTCTACAATCCAATCATCATCATATGGATTATGGGCTTATGGATCAATTTTTTGCCCGAGCCCGATCGGTTTTCCCCCCACCACCTTTTTTTTTACAAAAAAAGTAAAAACGATAATGACGGGTAAAAACGTAGTTTTTACCCGTTTTTACGTGTTTTGTAACATCTCAATTTAAAAAGCGGAATAATTTTTTTTTTTATTAGAGTAGAGCATCGGAGCAAGTAAAAGAGTGAGTAACTGATATATTATTAATTGTGGCGTTTCTGTTTGTTTATAATGTACAGTACATTTATAATGGTATACGTCTAAAGATGGGATCTTCAGTTGGGTCCTTACGCTTTCTGCTTTCTCTACCTACTCCTATCCTCAGTGCCTAGTTCCCCGGACCACAGTGAGCAACTTGTAAAGAGCAATTTCAAAACATGTGAGTACAACTTGTAACATCCCGGTTTTTTAAACAGCGAAATTTCGTTTTTTTTTTAAAAAAATTACGGTGATTAGAGTTGAGCATTTTTTATTAACTAAGTAACTGAATTTAAAGATATATAACCACAATGTAATTGTACTCATACAGACATCCATTGCTCAAAAAGGGTAGCGTCTAACCAGATTTAATAGAGCTACAGAAGTAAACTCCTTCTGTTATCCAACGCCGGCTTCCTGCCCCGAACCTCAACCCTTGGTTCTCCCGAACCTGAAGCTACAGCTGAGATCCAATTTCCCAATTGGATCTCAGGTAACGGTTAACCTTATGCTCAAATAAACAGTATATGGCAACAGATATTCATAATAACATAACAGCGTATCAATACCAAACACACAACAAGTACCACAACAAGTCTGCACATATCCAGTGCCACGATGGCCCATCGTGTCCTCAGCGCTAGGAAAACCTTACAGCGTTATCAAGACTATAACCCGTACAAAGCTGTATGTACAACTGCCCTCTCTCGGCAGAGTCTCAACAAATGACATATCTATCACATATATGAAATAAGCAGCATAAGTGTTAAGGTTACAGTACACGTCCGTACCTCCGTTGACGATTTTTGACACTTTCGTCAAATTACAACACGTTTGACAGCGACTCAACGGCGGTGACAGCGGAAACAGTGGAAACAGCGGTTCAGTGTTCCGAGTATTCCTATAAGGTTAATATCACTAGTATGAGTATTTAGAGCCAAAACGGGCATTTTAGATACAAATTACCATTTTGCCCCTGGTTTGACTGTTTGGCAGAATTTTGTCAAAGCTTCGCTGTTTTGACTTTAATTTCTCAAAATTTTTGCTATAACCTTTCCTCTATCATTTTTCTAAGATAAATATCATATTTATCCCTAGAACATGATATCTAACTAACTTTGAAAATTTAGAGACTACCCTAGCAATCCTATTATAACTATTGAAAGAATTCCCGAACTAAAGACTTGGGACCGAGGAACTTACTCAGAGCTTTGCTATGACTTTCTCCAGACTCCTCCTTCTTCCTTTCCTCTCCCAAATTTCGAAAATGGAAAGAGGAGTTGGTGTGGAAATTGTGAAAAACTCAAGGGCTATTTATAGGAAACCATAATGGCATTTTCGTAATTTCCTTGAACTTTGTCTGGTTGAATTCTGACCGTAGGATCGCACTTTTGCTAGGTGGTTTAATCTTGGCCTTCCATGTGTCTTGGCTGTCCTCCCCCTTCCAAAAGTGATGTCATCCCTGCTGCATCATCAAGCCTTATGTCACCTTGTTCTATGAGGTAAAATTCCTGATTCGGTGTCCTGATCGGAAAATTTCGTAAAATCTTACAATGCCGGGAACAACACTCTGAAGGTCTTTTCTTCCTCTTTAAGAATACTGGGTTCTTCTTCCCTTATACTCCCAGTAAGGACATTCCGTTATCTGCCGAAAATCCTCGGTATTCGCGACCGGTTTCAGAAATAACTTCGGTCGGTACCAACTTCTGGATAAAAATCCATTGACCAATAATATGTTTTGGTTTTTCCTAACTCATTCCCAGATTCTCACAACGGAATTATTTTCCATCCGTGGTCATTTATCCTGTTCATTTTTTCCTCTTATTATTATATTATTATCTAATTAACACATGTTCTAATTATATTGTTATTTTATTTTAAGATCTTCTTTCATATTTATCCTTCCATTTTCTATTTTTATTATTTTTTTCCCCTAAAATTTTGATCACCACTATATATATATAAATAATTATATTTTTTTCCATTTACCACAATATCCCATTTCTTTCTCACCAAAATTTCCCATTGGTCCATTTTTCCCTAAACTCTTATGATCTTATAAAATTCCTAAAAATCCCTTAATTAATCCTTTACTAATTTTTGATAATTTTATTAATTAAAATTAATTATTTTCTCACAACAATTTTATTAACATTGTTAATTTAACCTTCAAGTAAAATATTAAAAAATTATGAGCTCAATTTCCATCCTAGAATACTTTTAAATTTTTCCTCTTTTTATTTTCATAGGAACTAATTTATTAAATTGTCTAAATTATGTATAATGTGTTTTCTAAATTTTTAATAATTATTCCATGCCTTTTTGAATTTTCCCATAATTCTCCTCAGAGTTTTTATGGCCTTAAGATGCATTTTTCGTATTTCCGATAATAAATTCTCTTTAATTTTCCTAGTGTTTTCCTCTGTACATAGACTAATCATGTAACATATCAAAATAGTCATTTTTTTTTATTATCGTAACATAATATTCTAGATAATAGTTATCCGGGTATTACACAACTATCATATATAAGCAAACCATAAGCATAAGAGTTAAGGTTACAATACGCGTTCGTACCTTCGTTGACGAGTTTTGGGTATGTTTGTCGATTGGAACATGTTCACAATTTATCCTATAAGGGTAATATTGTTTCTGTTAATTCCCAAACATTAATCCAAGAGATATCTTGGCCATAAATAACAATTTTACCCTTGGAGGATTTATTTTCAATTATTTTCTACAAAATTTCGGAAAAAACGCTGGTTCATCATTTATGGGCAGAATTTTGTCTAACTTTGAAAAATCATAACTAATTCTAGAAAAATCAAAACGAGGATCCGCAAAATTTCCCGGAATCCTTGAGATTTCTACTTTCGAGAAAAAATACTAGAACTCACCTAGAATTCAAGAATAATTCCCAGTTTCAACGTTTCAAACCACTGCCCAGAATTTTTCTCATAAAACGTAGGTTATCTTCTGGAATTTTGATCTCTTTGCAGAGAACTTCAAATGACACACTCTATACATATTTTGAAAGCCCTATATGTATACTTTCACCATGAATTTATTCAGAATTGGGTTAAGGTGCAAAAATATACATATGTTTTACCTCCAGGAGCGCCCAGCACCATATGTTTTTTTTGTGTGCAAAAATACACACGCCGTTAGGTTTTAGAAACAAAAATACCACTTCCGTTAGTTGACCGTTAACTGACCATTAGTTGACCGTTAACCATGGTGAAATTACCCTTTTACCCTTACCCTTTTCTTTTTTAATTATTTTAAACTAAGGGCAAAAATGTAATTTCACCATGGTTAACGGTCAACTAACGGTCAGTTAACGATCAACTAACGGAAGTGGTATTTTTACTCCTAAAACCTAACGGCTTGTGTATTTTTGCACAAAAAAAAAACATATGGTGCTGGGCGCTCCTGGAGGTAAAACATATGTGTATTTTTGCACCTTAACCCTTCAGAATTTTAGAACCTCGTCTTCTTCATAAAATACTAACGTTTTTGCTATTGGCTCCTGAAATCGCTAACCGATGAAATTTCGCCAAAGCTTCGCTATTTTGATCATAATCTTCCAAAAAATTTTGTCACACTTCTTCTTCATCATTTTTTTCGAAATAAAGGCAATGGAAATCATAAAAACATGAAAATAAACTATATTTGAAAGATTAAAGATCAAAATAGCATTTCCTAACATTTCTACTACATAAGCTAAGAACTAGAACTAAAAGACTAAAAGCTTCCTTACCTCTTGAAGAACCTTGCTCCTTGCTTCTTGAAGCTCTTCCACTCACTTCCTCACACTCTCAATTTCGGTTATGCTTGGTGAATTGGTGAGGAAATTTGTGAGGCATAAGGCCCCTATTTATAGCAAAACATTGGTTAACTTCCTAACATCTTTCCCTTGATTTTAACCATTGGATTTAACTTGGTAAAGAGGTTTTAATCTCACCCCTACACCTCACTTCAAACCGCCCCTCTCCCCCTCTTCTTTTTAGACTTTTGCTTCAACTCTTAGTTTCTCCAAAATGCTAATTTAGATAGGTGCAAGTTGGTGTTTTTATTCAAGATCCAATTTTACTTTTGAAATCATAATTTTATAACTAAATTTATGGTGATTTTAAACTTCCTGAAACACTTAGGTATGATTCCTAAAAGTATACGAAAATGACTTTGGGAATAGCCCAGTTCAAGCCCATAGTTTACTGGTTTCAAATATCTACTTATATTTAATACTTAGTTTAAATATTTCGAGATATGATTTAATCTTTATGGATTCTCATTTACTTGTATCTGATTAAAGACTAAACTTGCTTCTTAAGTTGGTACTTTGGATTTCAAACCATTATTCACTTTAGTTAATTCTTGACTTTCTTTACCACAACATTATCCCATATGCTTGAATACCTAATATCTATCTTATAATAATATAACTCCTTCCTTCCTCCCTACTCCAAACCATGCTCTCTCTCTCTCTTTCCCATTTAGTATGATTTTTATTAGCAAAATATCCCATGGTTCAAGTGTTTTCATTGGCTAGCCTCCTTTGTTGACTTTTCAAACTAAGCTTTATGTGATAAATCATTTCTTCTTCTTGTTGCCCAAGGTAAAAAACCGTCCTCCCCCTTCTTCTTTTAATTATCAATTTATGTTTCAATTGTTCTCACAACTCAAGAAGAAAAATCTCCCTCATTGGTCCAATTTAGGATTTAGGATTAAGGGTAAATAAAATCACTTCATTCTTTAGTAATTTTTGCCACTTTTATTAGTTAAAGGGAGAATTAATTAATCCTTGGTTACTATTGCTAATATAGTATTTTAGGGGTTACTAGACTTAATTACCAAGATTTGACAAGGGTTTTAATTTAATTTTGATGACTAACAACTCCTTGAATGCTAATCTTAGCTTCTATATACCATTTGGTCCTTAATTTAATTGATATTTCCTTAATCATGACCTTTATAAATTAATTATTAACTAAATTTCAAAAATTATTAAAGTATCTCAATTATTGCAATTCCAATTGCCCAATAATTGTTACTAATTTCCTCTAATTGATTTTATCATCTTTTGATGATTTTAATTGTTGAAATGGTAGAATTAAGATTATATTAAATTATGATAATCTTAGGATATTTTATGACCCTTAATATGACTTGGAAAAATTAGTCTTTAAGCTTTCTAATTTTAGGGAAAATTGCCTAGGAATAAAATAAATACAACACCAAAATTTGAGACCACATACTCACCTATTAAAAATAGGTATTTTCTATCAAAGTATAGTGGCTTGGCTAAATAGGATTTTTAGGGTATTACATGTTTACACTAGTGTCTTTTTGTTTTTACTTCAGACAGTGTTTACCTACGTTTTTACACTGAAAAACCCAATAAAAATGTAAAAATTTACATTTTTACACTAGTTTTTAACAATATTACCCACAACTATATATGTATATTAAAACATACAACCCTCCCCCTTGCAGCGTCTCTTTTCCTTCTTCCCCTTTTTTTTCAAAGTTCCCTTATTCTTCTAGCCTTTCACACATACACACTCATGCATTGTCCACCCTTTAACTTCACCTACACAACAGCCCCCTCTTCCTTCTTTAGCATCACACACACACACACACACACACACACACACACACACACACACACACACACAACCATTTTTCTATCATTCCCATGTCCAGCGAAAATAGATATGAATATATATATCTAATACCATTTTTTCCTATCACCTCATGTATAATTAAATTTCTTTTCTACAGCATGCACATACTCACACACACACACACTCCTCTCCTTTCTTTTCATTTAGTTTTCGGTTTGCTTCATCAGGTTTAGGTTTGGTTATAGTTTCAACATGACAGCAAAGTAGGTTTCATCGTTTTGACAGGAAAATAATTTAGCCATGACTGAAACTCTTCTTCCTTCCTTCCCAACGTACACACATATATATTCAGCAAAATAACAAGACAGCAAAAACGTTCTCCTACACCAAAGTAAAAATACCGATGACAGCATGTTCCATATTTATGTTCAACAACTCATTTAACCACCCATAAGTTTCGGTATAACAGCCCCCAAGACAGTGCAGCCACGGTTTGAATAGGAAAGAGTGTATGACAGCAAAATATGATCATAATTCCATGCATGACAGCAAAGAACACAAGATCTTCAGCATATTCACTCATAAGACTTATAAACCGATGACAGCCCCTGTTTCACGTTTTTCATTCTCAGTTTCAGTTTAGATGCTTAGATTTGGTTTTCCCCTTTTTTTTTTTGTTAAATCTTCCCAACCACCGCTGGAAACATATAGAAAACGAAGGAGCAAAAGGTTGCTGCTTACCGTGAAGGACAAGCAGAGACGATGAGTACCGATTCTGGATCCTTTGCTCTGTTTCCGACAACACCAGCAGGGGAAAGCGTTTTGGATAACCGCTCCTTCCTTTGCTCTCTAAACTTCTGCTTCGGTTTCTCTTCTCACTCTCTTACTCTCACGGTTTTCTTTCTGGGTGCAGGATGAACGGGAACCGAGTGGAAAGAAGGCTGAATGAATGGGTTTTAAAATACTTCATGAAGGACCAGCCGAAACTAATGCATCATATTGCTTCTTACGTGGCTAGATCAGTTGCTACGTGTTGGGCTGAGAGAAGTATTAAGTGAGCTGTTAGTATAAGGTAATTTGTATAACATTCCAAATTTTAGACTTTAGGAATCAAAAATTAATTATGGAAAAAAATTAGCCTTAAAGAATTTCAAAGATTAAGAATTTGAAATTTAAAGTATATTTTCCATAAATTAAAGACAATTGAGAATAATTGCCCAGAACATTTTAGGAGATAACCTATTATGGCCAAAATAAATTATGAGAGATTTAGCTTGGATAAATGTTATAATTAATATATGGAAATTAAATTATGAAATTTGGGCCAAAAATAATTATGAGAATAATTATTTAAAAATTAAGGTCTATTGTTCCTTAATTTATTTTGAGGAAAAGAATAAATTCGAGGAAAAATTGAAAGTGATAATTTTAGGCCTAAATATTATAACATTAATATTTTATGGCCTAGGAAAAATAATTTGGAGAAGGAAAAATTCCTAAATTAATTAAGGATTTATTTCCATAATTCTTCAATAATTGCAATTAAATTGCAAATAAGACATTGTTTTAAAATAATAAATGGAAAAAATGAAACAAATACATGGGCTTAACTGAGAAACATAAAACAATCACAATAGATGTTCAGCATCTTGACCCAAAAACACAGGACCAGAAAAGCAAGCCCATTATGCCATATTGATTTCTTTTCTTGCTGGGCCACGTGGGAAAAATATGAAACATCAGCAAAGCCCAAAATGATTATTACATCAAGTCCATTTGGTCCACGTGAAGGACAAGAAAATAAACAAGACAAAGAGCATTCCGACATGAAGTTATTGCAAGCTCAACACGCAGCAGCATCCTAAGCCATATTTCATTCAATCAAAACCCATACTCCCTCCATTCATCATACTCTCGGGTTAGATCAGTTGTCCAAGCCCAAACCGGAAAAAAAAAAAGAAAAGAAAAGACGCAGAAACAGAACCGAAGAAGCAGATCGTGATTTAGCAGCAGAGAGTATTTAATTAGCAGCAGGTGATTATTACTTATCCGAAAGCAGAGATTCAGACGTGCCATACCTCTCTCGAGCCCAGCGTCGCCTCCTTCTCTGGTCTTTCCCTCTCGGTCAAAGCCTCTACTTCCTTCTATATATATATATATACACACCCTCGTTCCATTATCCTTCACCACCTTTTCGGTGAAACAGAAACAGAAGAGAAAGACAGAAACCGAAACCAGAAACCAGAAAAAAGAGAGAGTGAGGTTGAAGAGTGGAAGAAACCGACGGGAAAGGAGAGGGAGAGAGAGAGTACCCGAAGCTTCTTATTCCCCTGTTCTGGCCGACGTGATCAGAGGAATATACCAGCACCTGTTTATCACCTTTGAAGCTTGGAAAACTAAAGGCGATTCTCATCCTTCCTTCTCCTTCGTTTTCTGTCATATTCTAGCCTAGGTTAAAGCCAAAGAAATCCGAAACAAAGCCATCTAAAACAAAAAAAAAAAAAAAAAAAACTGAACCGAAAAACAGAGGCAAGTCTTACTGTTATCTGTCAAAGGAAGAAGATAGTATTGTGTGTGCATACCGAAAGAAAAAGATAGAAAACAAAACACTGAACTCATGCTTGTCGCTGAACATGTATATATATAACGTGTCTGTGTGTGAGTTTAGTTTTCGGTATGGGTATAAATATATAGTGCATGTAATGGCTTGGTTTGCTGTCATTAAAGGAAAAAGAAGAAGAAATAGGTGTGTGTGTGTGTGTGTGTCTGTATATGCCGAGAGTTTTGTGAGTTTATTGTATAAAATATATATGTGTGTGTGTGTGTGTGAGATCGTGTGCAGTCATGTAAAGGGGAGGTAGCTGCTGATTCATTTGGCTTTGTCTTATTTTGTTTTTCGGGTATGAGTTTTCTTTCTGCATCATATCAAAAATAGGACTGTCCAGAGGAGAAAAGAGGATATGAGAATATATTTGTGTGTGTATGTCGTGGTGTCTGTGAATGAAGAAGGAAAACAAGTCAAATCACACACACACACATGAGGGTGCGTGTTTACTGTGGGGAAGAAATAAATATATGAGAAAAAGAAAGAAAACAAAACGCTGGAGAGTTTAAAAGCATTGCTGTCATGTTGATAAACATTGGTAGCTTATTTTGCTGACATACTAAAGAAAAGACAAAAAGGGAAAAGAGTGTTGGTTGAAATAATATAGGCAGACATACACGTAATTGTTATAGAACTGATAAGAATAAGAGATTATAAAGAGAGAGAATAGAGAGAGAAATTCTCATTTTATTGTATAATGAATAGTTACAGAAGACCTCTATTTATAGAAAGAAAATGGACCTTTAGTGTAATTTCTACTTCATGGTCATTTGGTGTAGTTTTCCCTTAAACATACAACTGCTCATTCACAGAATGCATTCCCGTGAGAATGTATAATTGTGTGTGGGTCCCATCAAATAGTAAATCACTATGCATGGTACTATACATGGTACTATGCGTGGGTCCCATGTCATCTTGTAATATTTGGAGATCGTGAGTCAATGGACATCCACATAATCAGTATATTCATAACACTCCCCCTTTGATGTCCATTTATGAATATGCCTCATTAAAAACTTTAACTAGGAAAAACCTAATGGAATAAAAACCTAGCCAAAGAAAAGAGTACATCATTCATTAATACACTATTAGTGCTGCCTCATTAAAAACCTTTCTAGGAAAACCCAATGGGACAACCTAGATAAGGCAAAAAGAGTACAGCGTGTATCATCTCCCTCTCTTAATTACATTAGATTTGCTCCCCCTGATGATTACATCATTTTCAATGTTCTTCTGAGCATATAATCCTTTTTGTCATCAATTTTTGTTTACTATAGAAACATCCAATCTGATTTTGTACTGCTCAGTCTGATTGTTCATTGTATACCTGCAAGATCTAAATCATAATAATATTTGTCTAAATCTTTTCATAAATCAGATAATGATACTCTATGCAGTATAATTGCTTCATGCAATATATAAACTTATTTAATTGATTATTCTCGAGAATTTGATGCTCCTAGCATCTTGAGTCCTTCAGGGATTTATTCTTCTAGTGCCTTATGTCCTTCAGGAAGACGTGCTTCTGGCACATACTAATATATTGTGGCTCATGATCCTCATTATCATATATTACAACATATGCTATCACATAAACATAGATATCATCAAAGTTGACATTATTTTCTGTCCTATCGGATTTCATTCATAATTTATTGAGATCTCATTATTATAACACATTTCATGTACCTGAGTCTCTTCTAGAGATATCTCTTCTGGAGATAACATCTCTTCAGGAGATGGCTCTTCTGGATCTTTTCTTAATTATCCTCGACTTGATCATCTATATTTTTATAGCTCCTTTTCTCTTTTGAGGATTTTTATCTTTAAAACCCATGGACCTGCAACACTTTTGATGTGCTTTATAACAATTCATATAAGAGCATTTGCAATTGGGACATGTGACTTTGTCACTTTCTTTAGGTCAGTAAATGCTTCTGAAATTGAATTATCTTTTCAGTGCACATTTCTTTGTACGAGGATCAAAATGAGCCAATAATAATTCATTCTACTTTATTTTTTTACCCAATCTGCTTATTTTTCTCCCCCTCATCAAATCATGCAGTATATATCCATCTGTGTGTATTGTAGTAGATTAATAATCATTGCACATTCAAAACTTTTAAGATGGAATTAATCTAGCTCCTGAACAAAAACCAATTTTATGGGGAGAATTTTGTTGGCTTATATAATTGCTGCAAAACAATGTGCTCATAATCATTAATCAACTCATATAATTTTGGATCATTCAATCTGGAAATTGCGCGCATAATATATTGCAAATTTCTGGTTACAAACATCACTGCAAACTTTGCAAATTTATAATCTCATATGTAAAATTTAAATTTGATATATTTCCAAAGATTCATTTCCAATAATATTCTCATAATCATTCTCATAATCATATCTATTTGAGAACGAGCAACACATAATATATGACTCGGATGATCAAACAAGTCATGCCAACTTTCCATATGATTTATAATTTAATCTAATATCAATTTCAGGGAAATCAACACACAAACATTCACAAAGAATTAACAAACAAACTTTCATAAATAATTAACACAAACACTCACACTTGATATATATCAATCTCCCCCTCAAGTGTGAGTCCGTAGAAATTAATTCATAGAATTTCCATACAATATTCCAAATATGATATCTATTTCTACAGATATCATTAAAATTCCACAGATGCATTATCAATGCATTATTTTGTTACTTTTGGTAACAAAATTTTCATTTTCCAGAATCGAGAATCAAATATATAATATTATAAAATACTAAATCATCAAATGTATTACTGCGTATTTAGGAGCACAAAACTAAACTGTGTAATCACAGATGCATCACTGTGGAATCACAGGCGCAATAACTCAAATTGTCGTATGCATATAAAGTCAAAAAGACTCCTGAAAAGGTTCTACGCAAGAACTTTATAGAGAGCAAATCTGCAGAGATTCAATAGAACTGTGCAGATCTGCAGAGATTCAACAGGATTTAATTCAACTATAAATAGAGGAAAGCAAACGAACATGTCTCACAAACACTCAAGCATATGATAATATCAATTACTAGATACTCACACATATTTCTCTAAATTCTATTGTCATGGCAGGACCAAGCAGTTTTATCCCAGTTTCTGAAACATCTGACACAGTATTACTTGATGCTTTGTTGTATGATGATCAGCCAAACATGTCATTTACTTCATTATTATCTCCTAATCCTTTTGAGACGTTTATTCCTCCTTTTGAGATGTTTATTTCTCCTTCTGAGATGTTTATTGCTCCTTCTGCTTCAAATGTTCCTACTTCTTCCCCAAGAACAAATGTTTTTCCTCAATCTACAAGGATTAAAGGTACAACTGAAGCAGGTTCATTAAGGAGACCTGTCAAAAGGTGTAGAACTATGGCTGAACTGATGGAGTCTACCAGTCAAGTTCAGCCATTAGTCACAACAATCAATGAGTCAGCATTCACAAGCCAGCAAACAACCACCAACCAGCCAGCAACAATCAGCCAGCCAACAATCACTAGCCAGCTAGCAACAATCAGCCAGCCAACAACCACTAGCCAGCCAGTAACTACAAGCCAATTAGCAACTACTAGCTTATTAGAATGTAGTTACTGTCATGTTTTACGAGAAATTATACATACCAACGGACTTCAGTATCATAGACTTGAAGTTCACGAGAGGAGGATATGTATGATTTCCTATGCTGTTTTATATGAAAATGTACAGGATAAATCTTACAATACTGACAGGCTTCCAATATTTGATTTTACTAATAAAAATTTTGGAGAAATCAAACATTTTTTGACACAGTATTGCATAGATTTACAAGCATCAAGATATAACTTGGTGCGTGATCCTGTATTGGACTATTATGAGATCCTTTTTGTTGGTTCGGAATAGGCTAAAAACCCAAATGAACACCGCGGAAGTCATTTCAAACCAACATTGAAAATCCATTAGATAAAGGAAAACAACTTGCGGTTAATATTCCATATGATACTTTATCCTTCAAACAGGGTGAATTATATAGGTTAACAATGGAGCAACGAGAAAGAATAAAGAGAACAACGCTCCATGATTTAAGATATTATTTTCACTTAACCCTCGATGAAGCGGGTAAACAATTAAATATGAGTACTTACACCATCCAAAAGATTTATCAAAAAGGAGGGTTAACTAAATGGCCATACAAAAAGCTTCAAAAACTTAGGAGGCAGATCTCGATATTACGAAGAGCTTTACCTCATCTTGATCCCAACTCAAGAGAAGCAAAAGAAGATAACATTAAATATCTTCAGGATGAGATGATTAAGCTTTGTAAAGGAGTTAAACCACTTGCTATTGATCTTTGTTGAAATAATATGGTCTTTTGTTTAATTATTTTGTTTATGAATATTCCCCTCTCGTATTCACAAAAATTGTTATAATTATTGAAAACCAATCATAATTGTAAAACAATCATATTTCCATAATATCAAATTTATTTATTACTTCATTCATTTCTGGGAATGAAGTTGGATAAAATTCATGATCTATAACTCAATGATCTATTTGATCATGGCAAGAAATTAATCCACAATATTTCTTGACTTTATCACAATTTTGCTACTGCAATAGCAAATTGGATATATTTATTTATAATAACAATCATGATCATACAAACCCTTATCTCAAAATTTGAGGGTGTATTTGATGCCAAAAATACAATTTTGAGGCATTTATACAATTGATGGCATACAAAATTATGGATCAAATCTTATTTCATAATTTGTCTCTTGGCTTCAAGCCAACTTACCTCTTAGCTTCAAGCTAATTATTTATCTCTTGGCTTCTAGCTAATTTTTGCCTCATTATGGTCTCAAGCCAATTTATGCCTCATATCTCCATAGCATTTTGATCTCTTGATACATATGGCCTTTTAACAGTTTATCTTCAGGATAAATAAAATATAAGCATAATAAAATAAATAGATGGAACCCACTAATAGTGTGGTTGCTATGAATGATAAAAGGAAAGGGGATATATATAAAACAATAAATAAAATAAAATATAAATGGGAAGGGGGATAAATAAAGCAGTAAATAAATTATAAATAAATGGAGTTCACTATACTAGTGTCACCACTATGAAAAATAAATAAAGCAGTAAAGAATTAAAATAAATGGAGCCCACTATACTAGTGTTGCTACCATGAAAAATAAATAAATGTCAAATAAATAAAGCAATAAAGAATTAAAATAAAATAAATGGGGCCCACAAAGTGTCACTACCATAAAAGATAAATAAACGCTAAATAAAATAAATAAATAAAGCCCACTAATAGATACTAGTGTGTCTCCATATAAATAAATGTAAAATAAAATAAATAAATGGAGCCCACTAATAAATAGTGTTGCTTCCATAAAAGATAAATAAATGCTTAATAAAATAAATAAATAAATATTAGGAACATAAAAATAAATGCATAAAATAAATGTTAGTAGCATAAAAGTAAATGTTAGTGACAATAATAAAATCTCAATTAAAACAATTAAAAATAAAAATTAAATCTAGACTTATGGAATCAAATTAATAACAATAATAAGATGTAAATAGGAAAGATAGAAAATCTACTTAATTGAATGAGGAGTGACGGCAGATTTTTTTTTTAAAAAAAATATTATATTTAATATTATATAATATTTTGTATGGTGGATTCGTTTTTGTTTTTTATTCTTTTCATGGAAGCAGGTGGATTCGTTTTTCCATTCTTTTCTTATATAATATTTTAATATTAAATACAATGAATGATAGCAGGTAGAATTTTTTTTTTCTGTTCTCTTTCTTCCAGTGGCTCCACCCCGTCATCATTATTTCTTTTCTTTGGTTTGTTTCTCCTTCGTGAATTCATGAATTCATTCAATAATTAGGCCAGTTTCAGCAAGGCAGCAGAGAATTTTTTTTTTTTTAATAAACAAAGACTCGACGAGGAGAGACGCAAAAGAAGAGAATTGGAGATGAATTGGGCCCACAATGAAATGAATTGAATGAGATTGGAGACCTAAATATCAAACAGTGAGGCAACACGGAGGACAAGCAGGGACACACTGAACAGAGGAAAATCTGGACGCAAGAGACGGACAGGAGAGTCTGACAGTAAAAAGAGGCAGGGAAGCTCAAGCGAAAACAGGAGAACTAAGGTGCAGGGGATCAAATTAATTAAAACTGAGGAGAAAGCACATGCCGAATTGAAATAAAAGGCTGGAGAGAAGATACACAATTGACGGTTATTCATTCCAGGGAACCAAGACGCAACATAGAGGAGGCATGGCGAAGATGTTAAGATTAGCATTTTTGGTGATGCTCAGCAAAATAGAGAAGCCAAAATTGTGCTGATAACATGTTATAAAACTGATAAAAATAAGAGATTATAAAGAGATAGAATAGAGAGAGAAATTCTCATTTCACTGTATAATAAATAGTTACAGTTACAGAAAACCTCTATTTATAGAAAGAAAATGGGTCTTTAGTGTAATTTCCACTTCAGGGTCATTTGGTATAGTTTTCCCTTAAACATATAACTGCTCATTCACGGAATGCATTCCCGTGAGAATGTATAATTGTGTGTGGGTCCCACCAAATAGTAAATTATTATGCGTGGTACTATACATGATACTATGCGTGGGTTCCATATCATCTTGTAACATTTAGAGATCGTGAGTCTATAGACATCCACATAATCAATATATTTATAACAATAATAATGAAAACTTGGCTGAATAATATGGAATATTATGCTCACTGTTAAAACCATACGCATAAGACAAACAAAGATAGGAGGGTGTGTTGAACAAAATAATTATATGTATATAGGGCTGTTATGTGAGTGAATGTAAATGGAGAAAATGGCTTAGTCTCATATCCAAATAATGGCGCAAGAATAGATGTTAGTTAAATATGGACATGTATTACTTACTTAAATAATGCAAGTATATTTATGGTATAGCTCCTATATTATTTGTTAAATCCAGTATGATAAGCATATGGGTTAATATTTATTAATTTGGATTAGTTATCAAACTATTAATTTAAAGGAAAAAGATAACCTTTGAGAGCTTAAAATAGTGGGAAAAAGGGGATTAGATATAAAAAAATAAATAAGTCGTGATAAGTAATTAATAGGAGATTAAGTGAATTGAATAATAATGATGATGATAATAAATTATTATTATAAAAAAGGGGGATGATTAATTAATAATCAATAAGGATTATTATTAATTAATAAAAGTAAAGGAAATATATGAGGGGTATTGATGATTAATTAATAAGAGCTTAAATTAATTAAGAAGTGATAATCATAATGAATAAATGAGAAATTATTATTATTATTAGGGTTAATAATAAAAGGGGTGAAAATAATGAATAATAAATAAGGAATTATTATTATTATTGGGAACAACAACAACAACAATAAAATTATTATTGTTAAGGGAAATATTAATTAATTGAAAGTGTCATGATTAATTAAAAAGGGTATTACCGGAATAAAATTTACTAGGGGTATAGGAGTCATGAGTAACAAGGTCCTCTTTTAGGACATTAATTAAAAGAAAAATAACGCGGTAATGGTATTATAGGATACCCGGAAAGGTTTGGAACCAGTACCGAAAGGTGAACGTACCACTAGCGCCAAGGTCTAAGGTACGGACACGTACTGTCTGACTCTTATGTTGCTTGTATGCTTTATATATGATGAGATGATTCGTATAGTCATGGACAAGACTGGGTCTTGGGTCATGAACTATGGCTAAGACTGGGTCTTAGGTCACCATTTGAAATACATTCAGCTTTTATATGGAAACGGGTTACAGTCTTGGTAATGCCATATTGATGTTTTCCTAGCGCTGAGGACACACTCCGGGACGTGGCACTAGTTTATGAGCAAACTATGTGAACCTTACATGGGTTGTGTGCTATGTAGAGGTGAACCTTACATAGGCTGTGTGCTATGTAGAGGTATTGTTGAGATATGAACTGATACATGTGTTGTGTGCTATGTATAGTTATATGGTGAAATGTAAATGAATATCTATCATGCATAATGTTATACTTGAGCATAAGGTTAACTGTTACCTGAGATTCAATGGGCATTGAATCTCAGAATTTACCCTAGCTTTAGGATCAGGAGGATCAGGAGCAGGAGCAAGAGCAGGAGAAAGGGGTAAGCAACATGCATAAAGACTCGGAAGGAGTTGCATTTTGGAATTGCATCAAGTATAAGTTGTTGAATCTTTCGGATTACTGTAACCTAACGTGTCAATCGAGAACAACGTGATGAATTTTTGTTGTATTACGTTTTTGTTCCTTTGGGAATTTTTAATTAACCAGCATATGTCTGCACATATGCAATCAGTTACTTAGTCGTCCAAACGCCTAAGTACACTTTCTGTTGTGTTTTACTCTGATATCTTAACGCCTACACTTTGATTAATACACACGAAGTAGTTTAATAAGAACCCTAGAGTCATAATTAAACCTCATAATACACTTAAGAAATAACGACGTTATAATTTGTGTGTTTCTTACGTGTCCCAAATAACCGAACTGCTACTGCTTCTTTGATTGTTGACTTCTGCTGTTTCTGTTTCATACGTCTTCTTTTCAGTTTGAGTGGGGAAGAGGGAAAAAAACTGATTCATTTGTTGTTGCTTTGCGTTTTGGATCATGGCTATGATATGGGCTCAATATGCATTCATTTGTTAATGCCATTTACTTCAATTACACAGCCCATTTGGTTCATCATTTGTTCTTTATTCACGTGGCCCATCAGTTTGCTTGTTTTAGTTGGTTTTTGTTGTTTTTTTTATAGCTTATTTAAAATCCCTATATATTTTTTTTTATTTTCAGTTAGTTATCATATCCATTAATTATGATTATTGCATAATCATAGAGATAACCCATTTTTGTTCTATAACACTAATTTATTTACAATTAGACTTAATTGAAATCATGGAAATAAATCCCATAATATTTAGACCTACAATTATCATTCACCATGTTTTCTTAAATTTATTCTTTTCTCAAATAAATTAAGGAAAATTAAATCTTAATAATTATTTTCACCCAAATTTATAATTTAATTTTCCTATAATTCTCCAATATTTAAATCCTAGAAATTTGGGATATTACAAATGATATTTTAATGAAGATATTATATCATATGGGATAACTGACACATGGGTGCAGTAATGACTTTGGAAGAGAATAAGGGATATTTTGCAAAATGGAAGAGGATAGAATAGGGGGGGGGGAGACGGTTTTTCCTTGACTTGGAGAGGAAGAAGAGGTTTATCATATTTTAAGGGAGATATTTATGTAAGAAGCACATGGGATAATTGAAGAAAGAAGGAGAGTTTTGAACCAAACAAAGCCTTAGCATTTTCCTATAAATAGAGACCTTGAGCTTCATTCTTCACACCAAACTCATAACAAAGATTGGAGAGTTTAAGAGGAGAGTGAACCAAGAAGGAGGAAGGAGTAGCATATGTCTTTAAGGGTAAGTGTTCGAGTCTTTATCTTTTTCTTAAAGTTCTAGTTTAAATTCATAGTTATTTATGCTTTGATCTTAAATATTCAAGAGCAATTTTGTAACATCTCAATTTTCAAAAGCGGAATAATTTTTTTTTTTCATTTAAAATCATTTCAAATCATCAGAGTAGAGCATTTGAGCGGAAAGTAACTGATATATATTCAAAATGCCGTAAGTCTGGCTGGATACAATAGCGGTATAGTAACCGAGTATTTCAAAAGTGATGTACAAGAACAAAAGGAAGGCTTCTGTAGGAACAACAATGGGAAGTCTTCCATCGGGTCTCTAAGTATGCTGCTTTCCCTTCTCCTCCGTCACTGGTTCTCCCGACCCTGATGCTATGTTAAGAGCTGAGGTCCCATGCATACGGACTCCAGGTAACGGTTAACCTCATATTTACATATACGGTATATAAACACAGCAAATGAATCACTCCAAATATGTCACTCCCAGTAAATGCAAATGTACCGCTCCCAGCGAAATGTACCACTCCCAGTGAATACAGATATGTCACTCCCAGTGCATGCAGGCGTACAGTTATCCTTTAACAACAACATGTATTCAAACAACACACCACAACCAGCATACAACACACATACTGTAAATATCAGAGTTAGTGTTGCAGTACACGGATGTACCTTCGTTGAGGATTCTCCGTACGTTTCGACAGAAAGCGATCACAGATATCCTATAAGGGTAATATCATCTCTATTAATTCATAAATATTATTTCAAGAGATATTTTGGCTATCTAAAACCATTATACCCTTGGTGGATTCATTTTCCAATTTATTCCCTAAATTTTCGGAAAAACGCTGGTACAACATGTCTGGGCATAATTTCGCCTAACTTCAAAAAATCATAATTAATTCTAGAAAAATCGAAACGAGGATCCGTAAAATTTCCTGGAATCCTTGAGACGTCTATTATCAAGGAAAAACACTGGAATTTACCCAGAATTCATGGATAATTCCCAGTTTCCACGTTTCAAAACACTGCCCAGAATTTTCCCCAGAAAATGTAGCTCAACTTTTGGAATTTTTATCTCTTTGCGCAGAACTTCAAATGACACACTCTATACATATTTGGAAAACCCTATATGTCTACTTTCACCATGAATTTTCTCAGAATTTTAAAACATCATCTTCTTCATATAATACCAACATTTTTGCTACTGGCTCCAGAAATCACTAATCAACGAAATTTTGCCAGAGCTTCGCTATTTTGATCATAATCTTTCAAAAATTTTGCTATACCTTTTCTTCATCATTTTTTCGAAATAAAGCCATTGGAAAGCATAACAACATGAAAATAAAACTATATTTGGAAGATTGAAGATCAAAATAACATTTCCTAACATTTCTACTACAAAACTAAGAACTAGAACTAAAAGACTAAAAGCTCTCTTACCTTTTGAAGAACCTTGCTACTTGCTTCCTTAAGCTCTTCCACTCTCTCCTTCTCACTCTAAATTTCAGTGGTGCTTAATGAATTGGTGAGGAAATTGTGTTGCCAAAGGCCTCTATTTATAGTAGAAGGTGATGGCATTTTTGTAGTTCTTCCCCTTTGCATTTCAACCATTGGATCTTACTTGGTAAAGAGGGTTTAATCCCTCCCCTTCATCCCCCTCCTAGCCGTCCTCCCCCTTCTTTCCTCAAGAAGTTCTTTTGCTTTGTCCCCAAGTCATACTACTTCTTCCCCAAGTTGTCCTAATTAATCTCAAATTCTAATTTAGTTAGGTGTAAGTTGGTGTTTTAATTCAAAATCCAATTTCACTTTTGAAATCCTAATTTTATGACTAGATTTATGGTGATTTTTAATTCCCAAAACACTTAGGTATGAATTCTAAAAGTATACGAAAATAACTTTGGGAATAGTCAAGTTAAAGCTCATAATTCACTGATTCCAAATATGCATTTATATTAAATACTGAGTTTCAATATTTCAAGATATGATTTATTTTCTATAGATTCTCATCTACTTAGGTAACAACATGCTCTTTAAGTCAAACAACTTGCTTCTTAAGTTCCCTTTCTTCTTCCACAAGCATTTATTATTATAATACAAAAATCTCAATCTTCAATCAATTGAAAATTTTCCACCGCGTCCCCCATAATATTTTCGGCTTTCACTTTCTGTTTTTCTTTTAATTTTATATTATATTTTAATAATCTTTTAAAATTCCAAAAATATCTCATTGGTTTAGGATTTAAGGTTAATATAATTTCTTTACTCTTTAATTAGTAATTTTTGCCACTTTTATTAGCTAAAGGGAAAATTAATTACCAAAATTATAATTGCTTATCAAACCAATTACAATCTTTAGAAATTCATTTGATACTTACATTGACCCCTTTTTAATACTTAATCAAGTTAAAATATTCTAATTTGTTGATCTTAGATAGCCCCAAGACTAATTATGACTAATTATGAAATTAACTTAATTAATAAAATTCACTTGCCCCATAATTGTTTTTAATATTCACTAATTATCTAAATTAGAGACAACATACTTCCTAATATTTAGTTGCCTTGTAGGATTTATCATAACATTCTCAGAGTATTTTGTAACCCATAACTTCACTTAGGAATTTTTTTAGCTCTTTATTCCTCCTAATTTCATGAGAAATCACCTTAGGAAATAAGGTAATTATTCTACTAGTTTTGAGACCACAAATTCACCTATTTCCAATAGGTATTATTTACTAAATATAGTGGTTATGCTGACTAGGATTTTTAGGGTATTACAAATTTTGTTTTCATGTTTTTAAGGTTAAAAATGGCTTTATTTCGAAAATTGGATGAAAATTATGATATAGTGAAATTCTTGAAGATCAAAGATCAAAGTGGTGAAATTCTGGCGAAATTTTCGGTTAGAAGTTTCCTAGAGTCAACAATGAAAAGGCTATGATTTTATGTAGAAGATGGAGTTATTAAATTCTGAAAATTTTTATGGTTAAATTAAGCACATAGGGCTTTCCAAATATACCTAGAGTGTATCATTTTGATTCTTTTGCAAGGAGACAAAATTTCTTGAAATAAGGTTACGTTTTCTGGGAAGAATTCTAGGCAGAGGTTAGAAAAGTTAAAACTAGGAATGAATCACTAATTCTGGGTGAAAATAAATATTTTTCCTCAACAGTAGATATCTTAAGGATTTCGGGAAATTTTACGGATCCTCATTTCGATTTTTGTAGAATCAGTTATGATTTTCTAAAGTTAATGAAAAATCTACCCAGAAAATACTGCACTACGTTTTTAAATAAATGTAAGGGTAGAATTGTAAATAACAAATCCATCAAGGGTAGAGAGGTAAATAGAGGTGGAAATATCTTTTAGGATATTATTCTAAGTGATATGATGATATATTAGGATATCTGGGAAGTCCGGAGTCGGGTTCAAAGGTCGGGCAAGTTGGCCATTACACGGTGAAAGGTGTAACACCCGACCTTAAGGGGCTTCTGTTTATCAGAGTTTATGCGCACATGCATTGAAAAGATTTGGACGACTTATTAGCAGAATAAAACTTTCATAGAAATTACTTAGTTTGGAATTATAGGGATAAAATTTTCACGAGTGAAACTTATCCCTTAATAGAAATCTTATTACAATAATCCAAATATAATAAGCAAATGATGAACAAATTGATACAGTCCATTTCTCTTATTATTTCCTTGCGACTGTAACCCTTACAGCTTCATCTTTCCTTTGATCCTGATCCTTCACCTGTCTTTTTCATTCAATCTGGGGTTCAAATGAATGGACTCTAGGGGTAACAATTAATCTCATGCATATGTATGAAGGCATAAATAACAGTTTAACACATGTTAAAGCATGGAAGAATTTACAAATAACCATAACCGCAGTTAACGGCCAAGAACCGCAGCTCTTGTCTAGGACCGCAACCCCATGAGACCGAAACCTCTAATTCATGGCCAGGATAAAAAAAACATATAACAGGTAAATCAACCAACATACATGATCAGCTAAATAATGCTTAAACACTTACACACATGATTATAAGATTAGAGTTACCCACCTCAAGCTTGAATCCTTAATTTTCTTTTGAAGGTACTGGGATCGGTAGAGGTGTCAAAGTATGCCTATAAATGTTTATCATTGTTGTTAGTCACTTTTGACGTCACTAAGAACTTCTACGCGAATTATTTTAGAGGATTATTATCGATTGTTAATCTCTCAAATTCCCCTAAAACAAAATTTCAGCATTGCTATCCAGTTTTCCTCTAACTTTGAAAAATCAAAACTAATTCTACAAAACTCGAAATGAGAATCCGTAAAATTTCCTGAAATCCTTAGAATGTCTATTTTTAAGGAAAAATAATCAATTTCACCAAGAATTACTGAGTCATTCCCAGTTTTTGTGTTTCTCAACGTTGCCTAGATTTTATTCCAGCAAAAATGACTTAACTTCAAAAATCTGTATCTCCTTCCACAAAGCTTGAAAAATTACAAATTTTATATTAAAAGAAAGCCCTGGATGTCTACTTTCTTTATAAAAAATTTCATGATTTTTAAAGATCATTTACTATTTAAAATAATTTCCACAATGTGACTGACTCCAGAAAAACTGAAATCTGGGAATTTTTTCTCAACTTTCACAATATTATTCCTTTGATCTCAAAAATCATTTCTCATCTTGTTTTCACTCTAATTTTCGTTTCAAACTTATTAAAGACCTTAAAAATATGTACAAAAATTTATTTTACAATTTCTTAAATTAAACTACAATTTTACCAAAAATCTACAAGCTAGAGCTCAAGAACTTACCTCTTGAAGTTCTTACTCCTCCTTCTTCTTGCTCTTATCTTGCTTTACTCTCTATCTTGTTTTGAGTTTTGGTGTGAAGAATGAAGGGGAATTCAAGCTCTATTTATAGAGTTTTGGGTCTCATCTTCTTTTCAAAAATCACATGATACACCAACTACCCATCTACCATTAATATGTCTATCTACTACTCATCTACCATACATAAGTTCATCTACTAAAACTTCATCTTCCAATCAAATATCACATGGAAATCTACCTCTTAACCATTTACCCTTCATTTCCATCTACTAAATCTCATCTTCCAATCAAATATCACATGGAAATCAACCTCATAACTATTTACCCTTCATCTACCAATCAAATATCATATTTTTATGAATTTCTTAATTAAATTTGGAAGAAAATATAATCATCAAATTATATTTCTTTGAGACACATATTCACCTTTGTATTTTGCTAATAAAATATAAAATTTATGAGAATTGGAAAATTAGGGTATTACAAAAGGTACGTTCGCGTACTGGTAACTTTAACTCTCCTATGTCTTGTATGGCTTTGATATGATTGATTGAATCATGTGTGTTACATTTAGCTGACTGTAGATTGTTGTATTTATATGATAACTCTGCATGCTTGTTTTCCTAGCGATGAGGAACCCATGACCAGGTCACGAGGCACTAGTGAGTGCTGGTAATGATACATGTGTTGTAGGTTATTGTAGTCGGGTACCAATGTGTATGTTGAATGTATGTTTGTTGTGATTATCTATCATATACTGTTTATACTTTTTATATGAGGTTAACTATTACTTGAGATTCAATGGATATTGAATCTCAGCTCTGACTAAAGGTTCAGGAAAGCAACCTGGATCTGAGAAGGTGACAGAGCTTAAAAGAGGTGAAGTGGACAGAGTTGCGAAGAGGCACCGGTTGAGACAAGAGTCCAACGAAGGTTACTAGGACCTAGTTTCTTGCATGAATTTGATAAAGTTATTTCAAACCAATTGGTGCTTAAACTAAGAAAGGGTTTGTCGGTGGGTTGTCATAATTTGCCGTAAAAGACGGGGAGACTCTCATTAGACTAAACACCGATCTAGCCAATATGTTTGATTAACTGTTTTGGGTTCCAAGTCATAGGTCTAGTTTAAAGACTTGTTTCTCAGAGAGCTGTATTTAAGTCTCTCATATTTGTATCACATGAATATTCCTTCGGGATATTTTATATACCAGCTTATGTCGGGGCATCAGTATATGTCTGGGCATTTTATAACAGATACTCGTTGTCCAAATATTAGTGTATGCTATCCGTTTTCGCATTACTCGAAGCTGTAGCACCTCAAACTCTGTTGATTTTCCTAAAAAATAAATGTCAACCGACACGATTTCAAGCATGGATTTTAGGGTGTTACAATAGGGCAAAATATATGGCCTAAGACTCCGTAAGTGCATAGGTTGTCTCAAATAATAAAGAGTAAGTAAAGTATCGTTTTCACGATGACTTAGTACCTAAACTTTGGTTGAGCATTAATTTTACACTTTCGTTTTAGTTCAACAACTCAAATTGAATTTAATTAAAAGAAAAGAGATTAAAAATAAAAGTAAAATAAACAAACTACCACAATAGTCAAATAAACAACCTAGAGTCTCTAATCCTTTAATAGTTTTATAAACCTTGATTTTACTAATTTAATTACCCTTAATATTAATTTTGTTAATCTTGAGTATAAATAGTTATAAGTGCCTATCGGTCTATAGCCCTCTCTTAAGAGTAAATTGTTATATCTAACATAATTACTCAAGAAGCAACCAAACTCAAACACACTCCTCAACAATTATATGGGGCTATTAGATATATATCTATCCCAATTGTAAATTAAATCGTAATCTAATATCATATTACTTAATCTTCAGAGCCTAATTAAAATTCTCTTCGTTATGATAAATTCCCGTCACTTAAATACCACGGCATGTTTTAGGATGGAAATTTTCCTTGAGAATTTTTTTTTTACCGACGGAAATTACCCACGGAATTCTGTGGGTAATTTTTACCCACGAAATTTCATGGATAATTTCGGAAGAATTCTTTTTTTCCGTAATTTGCTTTTTTTTTTAAAAAAAAAATGTTCAATGATAGTCTGTTTAAATAAAAATCTAAATAACCAAAATTTATATTAATTATAACTAAACAATGAAAATAAAATATAATCCACCAATAAATTCATAAATTCATAGCTCAAGTTGTAAGGAAAAATTAGCCACTTTAACCTAATACATGACAGCGACATTGAGTTCAAGGTTCAAAACCATGATGAAAATCAAAGGAAAGAGGAATAGAACTAAAGCAGTGAAATTAAGTACATGATCTCTCTATACCCCAAAAAAAAAAAAAAAAAAAAAAAAGAACATGATCATTGATCTCTCCCTCTGGTTCGACGTTCTCGCTCTCAAGGGAAACGTTTGATGATGAAGATGGCCGCTGACAGAAATCAGCTGCTTCTCTGTCTCATGTTCGCTCAATCTGGCTCCCCCTAGAAGAAGATGCTGATGATGTTGAAGAATCGCTACAACCCTTTCTCTGTTTTCCGTTTTTCACGTCTGTAATGTCCAGCTCTTTTTGGTTTGCGACAATTTCTGTGGTGGTGAGGGCGGAATAGTGCTCGCCGGCGACGGTGAATGAAGAGGCAAATTTCGCCGGAGACTATGGTGATGCGATGGTGTGGAAGGCGCATGGAGTGGATGAAGGTCTGAGCGCGGGTCTCTCCTCTCTGTTTCCGTCTCAATGAAAAACTCTGTCCAGTCTCTCCCTGCTCAAACGCGATTGATGATGATAAACAGTGCTTTAATAACCAGCCGCCTCTGGTTTTCTTCCTTTCTTTCGGTCCCGTCGTTCCTTCCATTTAGGTTTGCCCTCTCTAATTTCTCCAAACGGTGTCGCCTGCTTGGCTGTGGAAAAGAAATAGAAAATAATAATAATAATTAAAAAAAGCCAAATTTTTGTTTTTGTTTTTGAAAACTTGTCATTATTATTATTTATTTCCTAAAATCAAAAAAAATTATTTTAAATTAAAACCCCACAAATTATACATCCAGATTGATATCTCTTAAAATCTCAAAAAAATATCTTTAAATTCGTATTGATGATTTTCCAAATATATTAAAATATATCTCAAATCTAGTAAAAATGGGAAGTCAACACACCCCCAAACTTGCATCAAATCTTGTCCTTAAGATTTTAATTCTAAAACAACCAAATTCAAGAAAACTATGGAAGCAAAACTTTTAAAACACTCACTACAAAATTAAAGTGCGTTCAAATTTTCAAGAACCAAATTTTCTCAAAAATCGTTTCCACCTTCCAAAAATGCAAGTAGCAAGGAAATTAATTTGACAAAGATAAATCATAATAAAAGGCCTCTCATAAGTCAAGTGTTTACATTCATCTCTCAAAATATTCAAGGGGCCGTGTTTCACTCAATTCCACATATTGCAACTTATCTACCACAAGCACCACAAGGAGCTTGTTCCTCATCTCATTTTCTACTTTATTATTCCATTACATACACAAATCAAAAGGACTTTGATGATAGATAAATACTTTAATTAGTGCCAAGTAATTCAATAAATAATATGAAGAATGAAGGTTTTTTTTTTTTTTTTTTAATCTTGGGCCGTTATAAGTTCCTTTTTACGCGACCCTGCAAATGGGTAATATAGCATCGGTTACTCTGTTACTCTAACAAACGCCTCGAGGTTTTAAGCCCAACTCATAACCTTCTTTAACTTAATTGTTTGAAGTGAGTGCCAACATTAATGATGAAGTGCCCCCCATTACTAAGTAGAGATATCAGTGGAATTGTTATATGACACAGCTTTAGGATTTAGAATTGGGCCAAATTACCTTAGTTGATATATCCAAGCAACTCAAAAAAATTGAACTAGAAGTAAAAAATTACATAAAAGCTTTATCGCACTTCCAATCTATCCAGCTACTCATAATTGCCATCCAAGCTCGAACCCATTCGTGTTGAAGACCACGTCGCACCCAGATTTCGTTAAACTAGCATTGCGTCCAGATGAAGGTAAATAAGAGAAATCTAAAGTACAAAGTTCTGCACACTTGGACATCAATTAACTCAACCCCCAAATCAACAACACCCACACACCACTTCAAGCAAATCAACCTCAACTTTTTTTCACCCAACGGCAGTACACCCACTTCCCATGTCCATAACCAGTTTGCACTTACCGAACCACAACTTCTCCAAGTTCAAAAACTGAACCACTGCAGACGCCACTGAAAGATCTTAAAAATATTAATATATAAATTTAGAAACGCAAGATTTTAAATATAAATTCCAAATCAAAATTCATTTATCCAAAAGCACTCTAAATGTCAGCATTATGAAATGTTTCTTCGCTCTCAAAGAAGTGTCTTTCAGATGCACAATTTCTTTCACAGTGAAGGTGATAGTTATAAAAGAATAATGTTATTATGCCTAAAAATAAAAGAAATAGAAATGAATGATGTTCTGTAAATGAACAATAAGGTCGAACTTGTCCCAGGATTGAGTCCCAAGGCCTACGTACCCTTAGCAGGGGTCAAAGTCCACGTAATTCGATGTAATGCTAGGCGTTTAGCCAGAGAGAGTGGGGTGTGTGCTCTGTGTATACTTGAATGATAAAGTTGAGTTAACAGCATGTGTGTACCTTGTGAGTGCACACTAACGTATATATATAGAGTGTACATGGGGCCTTGATCCGCTATTTACTCCGCACATGGTCCCACTCGCAACTGCTCCACTATCTGCATGGCCTATGGCGGTTAGCGAGATAATAGGGGTAATACCTTACCAGATAATTCTCTACTTTTGTTGGCGGACCCTGTTAGCTTTGGACCTGGTGAAGCCCAATCTGCTTGTCCATAACAGATGCCCCCAAGCTCAGTGTTTCAGGCTTCTAACATGCCGAGCTTAAGCGGTTTTGAGCCATCCTTGGTTTCGCTTTCACAATATGAGACTAAGTCCACGTTATCTCGGACGAAATTTTTTAATTCTTCGTCATTCTTAATTGAGACCGATTCCTTCTGTTCTTCGACTTAACTCGTTTGTCGAGGTTTTCACTATACCCCGACTTTCATTATCATATCGTGCCAAGTTACTTTTTCCCAGCACGTGTTCCCTTGGTTGCCCCCAAGTCCGGGGTATAAATTGGAACCGCCTTAAAAATAGACGCTCGTTATTCTGCGGTATTGGGATGTGTAGCGGCATATCGAAACTGACGCCATCCACTTATCTGCCAGTGTCTTTAGTTTTCGCGCGCATTAAATGCTCGCGACTTTTCAAGATTCATGATTGCAATTTGCTTTAGGGTTTTGCCAGCTGTACCTACTCCTCTGTATCTGTCTGACGTCACAGGTCTTGTCGTTTCGCATTTATGCCCGTTGGAGTCTTTTGAAACTGCCTCTTCAAATCGTCTCTTTATAACGTGAATGTCACGGTGTTTTCCCTTTTTACACTCTTAGTTTCTTGTTATCATCAAAAGAAAACATTCCAAGCCCAGGCGTTCTAAGTCCAAGTCTTGTTCTTCATCTTTATCAAGTTCTTCTATCCCAGGTACATCTTCATTATCGGTTTTTGCTTTAAGTGTGTTTGCTGCTTCTCCTTTTCTTCTTCTTTTGTGAAAATTGTGCTCTTCCCATAGTTAGTTGCGTTTCTGGATATCTTGAGCTACCACCCTGGGATTCTGTTTGCTAAGCACTGTTTTTCTGGGTTTTCTTGAGGGATTCTTTAGTTTTCATGGATAAAAACCCAAATATACTCGTAGATATTTATGGTAGGCCTATTCTGGAAGAAGATTGGGAAGTTATTAAAAACATGCCTGAAAAAACTGCATTCTGGTTGTATGGCGCTCGTCGGTCTGAGGCAACCATGGCTGTAGATGTTCTAAAACCTTTTGGGAGTGGTAATCGTAGGAGTAGCCATAGAATTCCTCCTCCTCCTCCTCCTCCTCCGAGAGTTTCTCCGTCTTCCCTATCTCGGCCTCCCATATCCACTAGAGACCTTCCCAGTTTAGCCATTAGGCCTTCGTCTCTTGTGAGGGCAGTTCCTATTTCGGCTTCGCGGCCTTTGACTTCTAGTAGAGTTTATCCAACCCCGGTCATTCCTTGTGAGACTTGTCAATATGAGGCTATTGCCTTTGTCACACTTGGTCGGGCGGTGGTGGCTGAGACAGTGCTTAGGAATTGTACTCATGGATCTGCTCCCATCCTAACATTGAAGAGTGCGTTGCATCTCATGCCTGCACGCCGAGGTAGATTTCTATCTAACTCGTCTTTGCTTCTTGTTTATTTATATAGGTATAGATGGCCTCTTCCTCTCAGAATAGTGAAAGGTCGGTGGCCGAAGAATCGTGTTCTATCGACGTAATCCATAATCCATGTCACTTCGTTATATGCCTAGAGGTTACTGGGATCTTGAACAAGATGAACTGGGAAGAATTTAGGGGGCCTACTCTTAGAGATGGCAAGGGGTATACTGTTCGGTTACCTTTAGAAGGAGAGTCAGTAGCGTCATGGAGTGTCAGGAAATCTCCTCACTTCTTTTTCATGTATCAGGACGTGGTTACCCTTTTGGGTGCTTCATTCCCTTTTTCTAACTTTACTATGCAATTGCATCCGAATAGCTGGGCTTACGTTCTTGGCTTTGAGAATTTTTACAAGGAACAGGAAATATCCTATACCATTCCTTTATTTTTCCATTTCTTTTCCCTTGTAAACACCTACAAGACCAAAGAAGAGCCCCTGAAGTTTAAATGGACCCATCTTCGAGGTATCTGCCAAAAGAAACTGTTAACTCCTTACACAGAGTCATTTAAGGGTTTTAAGTCGGCCTATTTTAAGGTCGAAGCCATTCCTTCCCAAGTCCCATGGTTCCTCCACCTAAACAACCGCAGGGAGTTAGATGAAAGATTTCCCCTTTATTGGACTCACGACCACCATAATTTAGGAACTAAGGCCTTTAGCTCGAAAGTAACCAAACTTACCCCGGAAGAGGAGAAAGATAAGGAGCTTCTAAGGGATTTCGGTAAGGCAATAGGGCCTTTTGACGCTGGGATGTACTTATCTGTTCCTTTAAAGAAACAGAAAAGAAAAACAAGTACGGTTGGCATTTGTAGTAATATTTCTTACTTTGTCTATTTTATCGGGCTATTGACTATTTCTTATTGTGTAGCACCAACTATGCCGCCAAAGCCTTTGGCTCCGGCAGTGCCGGCTTTTATGAAGAAACTTGATGGAAAGCGGAAAGCGGCTGAGGCCGAGAAAACTAGCCCAATTCCACCCCCCAAGAAGTCTTCCATCACACCAATCGAGCCAATTACTAAGGTAGGTGGTCCGCCTTCGTCTTCGTCTCCAATTGTTAGCGGTGCTACCTCTTCCCCTTTCGCGGCCCTTCCTTCTCCGAGCCGATACACTTCACCATCATTTATGTTTGAGAATCCAGTCAACTCTGAGGTTCGTAATGGTATCCGCCCTCCTCTAAGCTGGTTCACGCCCTTGCCACCATCTTCTGAAGAGAAAGACATGTTGATGGACATCAAGCATTTCGCTCTTTGTGCTGCCGGACTTCCTCAGGCTGTGGCCTATTTCAAGGCTCAATGGGCTGAGTCGGATGTCAAACTCAAGGCCGCTATATCCGAACAATCCGAGGCTATTAAAGCGGCAGTAAAGGTCGCGGTTAAGTCGGCTGAGGATGCCAGGGATAAAGTTGTCGCTGAGGCCGAAGAGGCAAGGAAAGTTGCCGACGAGAAGATTAGGTCGGTACAGCTGGAATTGGAAGACGCAAGGCGGAAGCATGCTGAGGACGCCGCCGAGATATCTCGTCTTAATTATGGCCTGAAGGGCTTGCAAGATCAGACGGCCTCTGACACAGCCTATATCGCCGACCTGGAAAAGGGCGTGGAGGAGTCCTTTAATAACGCCCTAGCACAGGTTATCTTTCTTAATCCCAACGCCACACTTAATCTTGACGACGCCCGATTTGACGGGGTGGTGAAGGACGGGAAGATTGTGCCTGCGAGCGCTCTGGAGGAGTCAGCTGGAGAGGACCCATCTGGAGTAGGAGACACTACTGATAATGCCGAATCTCGGCCCTCTACTCTCCCAGATGTTGGTGTGAACGCTTGCATTTGTTGGCGTGGTAGGATAGGCCATGCTGTTTTTTGACTTCTACCGAGATATCTTCGATTGTAATTGACTTTTATCAATTAATGGAATTTTTCCTTTTGAGTGTACGCTTGCATTGTTATTTTACTAACGAATTCTATTCGCTTTATTGCCCGTTGTGCTCTATTCTGAGTTACTAACAACCTTATGGCTTAAAATTGGTCAACCCAACTCTTAACCAAACCGGATTGATCAAGTTTGGTGCAAAGGGTTTTATCTCGGGCATGCTTTCATCGGCCTTGCCTCCACTTTCTCTCGTAGAGTTTAAATCGGGCTTTGTGGCTGTAAAGATCATTTCATGGGATTGTCAAAAATGGGTCATAGACTCCTTTCCTTAAATCTGTGTTGTGAATGTTGACATTTTTTTTGTATGTATTAACTTAACACTTAACGGGCCTATCGTTTTAGTATGGCCTTATAGAATTCATTTGAAAATAGTTTTCAGAACTCTTTTTCTTGAATTCGTATGGTTTTGACGGCGCGACCGTCTTACTTGGCATTTACGAAGTTATCATCATATGGCCATAAGATTCTGATGAGATAACTAACTCCCGTCGGTCTTTCATTAAGGTGGCGACTATGTTGTTTACAAAATAAACGCTCTGCGGAAATTGCAATGAAACAACAAACAGATTGTTTAGGAAGTTTATTCTTTGAACTGCGTTGGTATCGCAGGTTTTACATTCTTAGCTATAATATACTCTTAGCTTGTCTGCATTCCAAGTTCTCTTTACCGGCTTTTGAGTCAAGGTTTCAAGCCTGTACACTCCGCGCTCCAGTACCTCCTTAATTCGGTAAGGTCCTTTCCAACTAGCAGCTAGCTTCCCTTCTCGTGTGTTTCTGTTGCTTATGTCAGCTCTTCTCAGCACTAAGTCACCTTTACTGAAGGAGCGGGGTTTGACCTTCTTATTGAACTTTGCCGCGACAAGTTGTTTTGCCGTTAAGTTCCTGTAGTGTGCAATGGCTCTTACTTTATCTATGAGATCTAACTTAGCTGTAATGGCTTCATTATTCTCTTCTTCAAGTAAGGCCTTTTCCTTTCTCCATGATGGTTCCCCAACTTCCACCAGTATCATAGCTTTACATCCATATGTGAGTTTATAAGGCATTTCTCCTGTGGTGGTTTGAACACTAATCTGATATCCCCATAACACAGCATATAGTTGTTCAACCCAGTCAGTTTTGGCCTCCTGTATTATCTTTTTAAGGCCGTCAACAATTATCTTATTTGCTGCCTCAGCCTGGCCATTAGATTGTGGGTGTTCAACTGATGCGAAATGCTGAAAAATCTGGAAGTCGCCATCATTTTTTTAAATCCTTTGTCAGCAAATTGTGTTCCATAATCGGTAACAATTTCTGCCAGGATTCCAAAACGAGCAATAATATTCCTTGCCATAAAATTATGTACCCGAGTTGACCTTATGGAAGACAACGGTTCAGCTTCAATCCATTTAGTAAAATAGTTCACTGCGACTATCAGCCATCGTAACTACCCTAGCGCTCTTTGAAATGGTCCTAATAGATCTAGCCCCCATTTATAGAAGAGCCATGGTGCCGAAATATATTTCAACTCGGATGGAGGAGTTCGAATGATTTTAGCGTGTTTCTGACAACTATCACACCTTCGAACGTGATTCCTCGCGTCTGTCGATAACGTCGGCCAATAATATCCGGCCTTTATAGCTTTTCGGGCTAGCGCCTTGGCTCCTATGTGTTGTCCATTGACGCCTTTGTGTATTTCGGTTAACACGTATTCTGCCTCGTCGGAGCCGAGACATTTTGCCATTGGCGCATGTAACCCTTTCCTATACAACTGATCGTCCACCATCACGTAGGACGCCGCCGTTCTTATAAGCTTCTTGGCCTCTATGGATTCATCTAGTAGAATTCTTCGCTCCAGGTAGTCAGCGATAGGTTTCCTCCAATCGTCCTTATCTGTTATGATCATTACACATGTCGGGACTTGCAATCTTTGTTGAATTATAGTCCGGTGATTTTTGGCTCCTTGAGTGCTGGCGAGTTTGGACAGAACGTCTGCTCTTGTGTTGTCACCTCGCGATATGTGCCTCACTTCTACTTCCTCAAAGTCAGCCATGAGAGACTTAACCTTTCCGAGGTATTTGACCAGTAGAGGTCCTTTAGCTTGGTAAGACCCATTTATGTGTGATGCCACTAGCTAGGAGTTCATGGACACCTGCACTCTCCGAGCTTCATTTTCCCTTGCTTGGAGTAACCTGGCTATAAGGGCCTCGTATTCAGCCTGGTTGTTAGAAGTTTTAAGCCCGAGGCTCAAGGAATATTCTATAGACACGCCTTCTGGGCTTTCCAGGATTATCCCAGCTCCACTTCCAGTCGAGTTAGAAGAGCTATCTACAAACAGCTTCCACTGGGTATTTTCTTCGATGCTTTCTCTTGACGGGGTAAGCTTTGCTACAAAGTTGGCTAAAGCCTGAGATTTTATTGCATTTTAGGCTTCATAGCTAATGTCGAACTTGGACAATTCTATTGCCCAGCTAGTCATCCTTCCCGCTAAGTCGAGTTTGTGCAATATTTGTCGGATTGGCTAGTTACTTCGAACCACAATGGGATGGCTTTGAAAATATTGGCGAAGTTGTTGAGCCATAATTAATAATGCGAAAGCCATTTTTTTGAGCCTTTCATACCACACCTCAGCCCCCTAGAGAACTCAGCTTACGAAGTATACCAGCATTTGCCCCTCCTTCGGTTCTCGCACCAAAGCCGTGCTTACGGCCTCATCGGCCACTGCTAGGTAAAGGATCAAGATCTCTCCCGTTAGGGGCCGGGTTAATACTGGTGGTGTTGTAAGACATTGTTTTATTTTCTCAAAAGCTGCCTCGCATTCGGCGCTCCATTCGTGGATAGCTTCCTTCTTGAGCAGTCTAAAGAAGGGAAGTGAATTTTTCGCCGATTTTGGGAGAAACCGGGTTAATGCAGCGAGCCTTCCCGTGAGCTGTTAGACTTCCTTTCGACATATAGGAGCCTTCATTTCTAAAATGGCTCGGCATTTATCAAGGTTGGCTTCGATTCCTCAATGGGTTAACATGAAACCCAGGAACTTTCTCGACATAACTCCAAAAGCACATTTGGCCGGGTTAAGCCGTATCCAGTGTGCCCGTAGCTTGTCAAACTCTGTTGCAAATCCTGAATATGCTGCTCTTGATCTTCCGACTTAATGATCATGTTGTCGATGTAAACCTTGATATTTTTTGCCAATTAGTCTTCAAAGACCTTTGTCATCATCCGTTGATACGTCGCTCCGACATTCTTCAATCCAAAAGGCATGATGTTGTAGTAGTAATTGGCCCTTTCCGTGATGAATGCCATCTTTTCTTGGTCCTCGGGGTGCATGGCAATTTGATTATATCCCGAATGAGCGTCCATGAAGGATAAGAGTTTAAAACCTGATGCACTATCTACTAACTGATCAATGTTAGGCATGGGAAAAGCATCTTTAGGGCATACCTTGTTTAGGTCTTTGTAATCCGTGTAAACTCTCCATTTGTCGTTAGGTTTCTTCACCAGTACGACATTTGATAACCATGTGGTGTATTAGACCTCCCTTATAAAGCCGGCCTCTAAGAGCTCTCTGACGTGCTCTTCAAGAGCGGCAATTCTGTCTGGGCCCATCTTCCTTTTCTTTTGGGCGATTAGGGTAGAGCCTGGCCGAATTGCCAGTTTATGGCAACAGAATTTTGGATCTATCCCTAGTAAGTCGGCTGGTCCCTAAGCAAATATATCGGCATTCCTCCATAAGCACTCTGCTAGTGCGCGATGAACCTCGGTGTTTAATTCTTTCCCAATTTTTGTGGCCTATTTCAGCTTATTACCCAGGATGAAGTCCTCCAATTCTCCATTGGGTTCTAGCCTTTGGATCTTTTCTTCCACCCTCATGTCCAACTCAACCAAATGAATGACGTCTTTTTCTTCCATAGTTTGGGAAGAAGTGGCATCTTCCTTATTTCCTTTCACCGAATCATAGTAGCATTGTCGTGACTCTTTTTGGTCTCCTCGAACAACAACTACTTTATTCTTTTTCCTGATCATTTTTGCCTTTTGATGTTTCGGGGACACCAACATGTCCCAATTGTGAGTCGTTGGTCTTCCGAGAATGACGTTGTATGGGGATGGGAAGTCAGCAACTACAAATCTCACCACTTCAGATTTAAAAGCCTCTTTTGTGCCTAAGGTTAGTTTTAAGTCTATGCAACCTTTAGGTCTAGTATCCTGGCCATTGAAACCGGTTAAGATTGTTTTGCATGGTTTTAACTTGTCTGGGTTCAGCCTCATCTTTCGAAATGCTTCCCATAAAAGGATGTCCACCAAGCTTCCGTTGTCAATCATGATTTTTTGGACCCTGCAATCCAAAATTGTGCATGTTATCACCAAGCCGTTGTAGTTACCATAGACAACATCTTCTAGGTCGGCTTTGGTGAAACTGAGTATCGGTCTATCCTACTCTTTTGTTTCTCTTTTGAAATATGGGCGGTCTCAGATTGTCAACACCTTTTTCAAATACTTACGACGCTGGTTTTGTGAATCACCTCCACCTCCAGGTCCTCCGCTGATAACAAAACAATCAAATTTTGCTTTGGGAAACTCATTGTCGCTTTCTTCTCTCTTCTTTTTCTTCTTCTTGGGACTTTTATTTCGCCCCTCCCAAAGGCGCTTATTGTTTGGGCGTCCCTGAGTCTGAATCACATATTTTTGCAACTTGCCTTCCCGGACAAACCTTTCTATCGCATCCCTCAAATCCCAACATTGGTCTGTTGTGTGGCCAGGTTGGTCATGAAATTTGCAGTATCAGGACTTGTCCAAGACGGCCTTGTGTCGCATGGGCCGAGGTCGTTCTGCCTTTCTCATCTCAGTTAAGGAAACTTCTCTCCATATCCGCTCTCTGGACACTTTTAAAGGCGTATATTGGTCATATTTCCCTTCTGCTATGTTTCCTCAATGCTTGCTATCCGATGTCCGTCCTCGGCTATCCAACTTTGAACTACTTGGATGGTCCTTACTCCTCGGAGGCGGACTCCTAGTTCGTCTAATGTTACCTCGGCTGGCTATTTCTAGCTGTTCGAGTTCCAAGTATTTTTTTGATCTATCTCTAAACTCGGCTAATGTCGTTACGTGGTCTTTCACTGTTGACCTTTTGAGACGAGAGTCATCATGCAAGCTGGAGATTGCCAAATGTAAGTGCACGTCTTCTTTTAAATTTGGAACCTGAAGGGCGACATCTTTAAAACGCTCGAGGTATTGCTGTAATGTCTCATTAAGACCTTGCCTTATATTTCCTAGCTGGAACTGAGTTTTTGGTTGTTTTTTGCTTGTCGTGAAGTTTAACAAGAACTTTTGGCCGAAACTCTCCATATCTCGAATAGATTTCCACGGTAAAGAACGGAACCATAAATGGGCTGCCCCTCGCAACGTTCCTGCGAATAACCGGGGTATTATTGGTCCTTCAAATCCTTTGACCATTAGTTCCATGTTAAAGTTGTTAAGGTGGACCTGCGGGTCCTGAGTTCCATCGTATTTTGGTAGATCCCTTGAGTCAAAACCCTTAGGATATTTCACCATTCGTATCTCATCAACAAAAGGTCCCTGCACCCCACCGGCGTGAGATTTCTCCACAGTTTTTGTGTTAGTCAGGGTTATTTCCTGTGATTCCATACCTCGAATCTTCTTAGCGACTCGAGTTTCTAACATTTGCCTTCCTAAGGTGCATGGCACATCTAGATCTGTAGCACTTTGAGGCATTCCTACGTCCGCCTGCTGTGTTACCGTGGTGGCATTGAGATTATCGGTATCTCGGCCGTTGCTTTGTTCCTATTTTTCCAACTGCCTTATTCGTTCTTCCAGCCATGCCATCCTTTGGCTTCCTCTTCCCGAGTCCTTCTAACGCGGGGCTCCCCCTGTGTCTCTTCTTCATGCTCGAGGTTACTTGGTTCCGCCTCAGCTATATTTTCTTGCCGAGTTTGCGTTTCTGTTTGACTCAGGTTACCCTTATCTCGGCCGACATTCTGATTATTATTCTCTTCTCTGCCAAACCTTTCGTCTAGAATCTACTGGAGCCTTCACCCTTCCTCGAGCCGCCATAGAGCATCTCTGCGTTCCATATCCTCTTGCAGACGCTTAACGTCAGCTTCCCTTTATAGCATATTGCGCTTTTCCATGTCCTCCATTCATTTAAACATTGTTTCCATTACAGTCTGTAGACAACGAATGTCGGGATCCGCAATCTGGAACTCCTGTGGAGGGTTTTAAAGTATAGGTAACGGTTGTGTCGGCCGCGAAACTTGGTTATCGAGAGCCAAAGGTGTTTCACTATCAGCAGGCTTGTGTTCCGTTTCCACCAGGACTTGATTATATTCACATCTGGTGGCAATGAGTCGCCTTGTGTCACAGCTTCAGGATTTGTGAACGGCAATGACTCTGATTGTTCCTGACGAGGTGCCTGATTCCGGCTTCTGGTATTTGCCATTCTTAACTGCTCCGTTATTCCGGGAATCGCAATTTAGCGTCCCCACAGACGGTGCCAATGTTCTGTAAATGAACATTAAGGTCAAACTTATCCCACGATTGAGTCCCAAGGCCTATGTACCCTTAGCAAGGGTCAAAATCCACGTAGTTCAATGTAATGCTAGGCGTTTAGCTAGAGGGAGTGGGGTGTGTGCTCTGTGTATGCTTGAATGATAAAGTTGAGTTAACAGCATGTGCGTACCTTGTGAGTGCACACTAATGTATATATATAGAGTGTACCTGGGGCCTTGATCCGCTATTTACTCCACATGTGGTCCCACTCGCAACTGCTCCACTATCTGCATGGCCTATGGCGGTTAGCGAGATAATAGGGGTAATATCTTACCAGATAATTCTCTACTTTTGTTGGCGGACCCTGTTAGCTTTGGGCCTAGTGAAACCCAATCCGCTTGTCCGTAACAAATGCTCTAACAAAGAAAATGAGAAATATGCTCCCAAAAATCGGACGTATGTTCTTTATGCCAAACTTGCACTATTATAATTAATGTGTTAATAAGTAGGTAAATCATGTCAAATTATTAATGTCATTAATAATTTATTATTACTGTTATATGGACAAAATGTAGCTGAATTAGACCAAAAATCCAAACCCAATTGACGCGTAGTAATAATTCGTCTTCGTTCTTCAGTGTTGAACACCAAGAGCTGTGAGCATTTGTTCTTGTATTGTGATATCTCAACTCGCTCATGATTAGGTGTGAATTATTATTCTTAATGCAATGTATTTAAATACGTGGAAAGAGGGCACTAATCAAGTTTAAACAAGACTTTCTTAACGCTCACCTTCTCATATTTTCAAAAACTTGTATAATTGAAATAAGAACTTCATTTCCATTGAGAAGAAGTGGTCATAAAAGGGAAATTTGCAGTGAGGTCCTAAGTTAGACAAAATACAACACAAAGGTTCCTTGAAATTTCCAATATGTGGGCAAGTCCAGTAGAACATTTGGCCGGGTAGTATAATTGAAATGACCCAAGAAAAGAGAAGATAGAAAATTATGTCTACCCTTCCATGGGACATGCTTGTAAATTGGAGATTTCAAGGGACCTTTATGTTATATTTTGTCTAGTTTGGAACCGCACTGCAAATTTCCCTTTCATGAACCACTTCTTTTCAATGGAAATGAAGTTATTATTTCAATTATACAAGGTCTTGAAATATGAGAAAGTGGGAGTGAAGAAAGTCCTGTTTAAACTTGATTAGTGCCCACTTTCCACGTATTTAAATACATTGCTTTAAGAATCATAATTTACACCTAATCATTAGCAAGTTGAGAAATCACAATACAAGAACCAATGCTCCCAGCTCTTGGTGTTCAACACAAGAACGAAGACGAATTATTACTACGCGTCAATTGGTTTGGATTTTTGGTCTAATTCAGCTACATTTTGTCCATATAACAGTAATAATAAATTATTAATAACATTGACATGATTTAGCCACTTATCAACACATTAATTATAATAGTGCAAGTTTGGCATAAAGAACATACGTCTTTGACCAAAAAAATAAATAAATAATAAAGAACATACGTCCGATTTTTGGGGGGATATTTCTCATTTTCTTCGTAATAACATTCCTTCCTTTTTCTTTTTCTTTTTTCTTGTTGGCATAATAACATTATTCTCTTATAACTATCACTTCACTGTGAAATAAATTGTGCATCTGAAAGACATTTCTTTGAGAGCGAAAATGCTGACATTTAGAATGCTTTTGGATAAATGGATTTTGATTTGGAATTTATATTTAAAACTTTCCTTTTTAAAATTTATAAATTAATATTTAAAACATTGTGTTTGGCTATTATGAATATTTTCAAATTTTAATACTTAAATTATTTCTTTTTTACTTTCATTTGAAACTAGGTTAATTAAAGTGAGTATTTAAAATGTATAATAATAATAATAATAAGTTATTGGAATTTGGATGAAATCAAAATTTATGAATTTTTAACTATTCAAATAATAGATTTGGCCCAAATCCATATAGCCTTGATTTGACACTACCTTTGTCGCCTTGAGGTCAAATTACCATTTACCACGAATTAAAATTCAATATAGTATAAACAACTTGGGATTATTCTCTTCTCAAGGAGCTATTTTATTTTGAATTCCCTAGATTTGAATAAGTGCTAAAAAAAATACGGTTAGAAAGGGGTTTTGATATTAGTTTTCTCTAAATTAAAATCTATGAAAATAAATCTATTTCCATTCTTTTTGGTATTTTTAGAAAATAAAGAAGAAATATTTAAATTGAAAGTGAAAATATGAATGAAAGATGCTCTCGGTAATGACGAAATTGTTATAAGAAGCACTTTGGAATCGGAATATATCCAAATTCACAAGGGTCAGAGTCCGTGTAATCAAGATGAGATAATTTATGAACATACAACAATTTTGCATAAGAGAGTAAACCATAGAACTCATAGAATATGAGAATTAGGTGCAGAAAAAAATGATGAAATCGGAGCCCAATAGATGTTATCTCTTTAAGAAAATTTGTTCTCTCTATAATGATGCATAAAGATAATGAACAATTATTTCCCATGATAGAACTGATTATGTCTCTAGAATGATAACACTATCAATCAGGAACCCCATGAACACAACAAATGCCATAGAAATCACACCCAAGAGATTATGGCAGAATGCATGAGAGCGGAGTGTTAACAAATCAAGTAGATTTTCTGTCACACGCTCATTGATTTTATAGCGACAAAAAAAGGTCAGACGGACCCCCACTGGCCAACTGACGCGAAGGATCAATGTTGGCGAACTAGCATTGATTCGGTCAAAGAAACCGCACGCAGCTTTTAGTTGTCAAAAATTAATGGTTAAAAATTTGAAAACAACCAAAACCGTTACTAGTACTGATGGGGAGAAACATGAAGGGGTTGATAGGGAACTAGTAAAAAATTTAGGGACTGTTTTGACAAAATTTTTTTAATAAATATTGTAAATCTCCATGGGGGATCGATTGAGTCGAGCTGGCTAGACAGACGGGTACGGTTGTGGTGGCAGGCACACTGTGTGCTGGACCAAGGCCCACCTGCATCCTCTTTCCTCCATAAAAAGGTGGTGGCCCCAAGCAACAATCTTAGAGAGGTGATGAAGTGTATACTAAGACAATAGGAGTCACTTAATTGCTCCTCTAGCTTTGATGGTCTTCATTGTTGTGTCCATTTTGACCATGGACACCTACCTAGCTCTACGAGTGTTCTAAAGAATCAATCTTTATAAATTCTCATAGAAACGGCCCCTATTCCACACTCACATAGTGATTCCTTATGATGTAAATCAATATATATTATTTGAATACATCAGATTAAGAAACCATTAAAAACTTAAATGCTTACCCCTTTATAAACGCTATCTTGTCTATGAGGAGTTTCAAAATGTGGGATGCCAAACAACCTGTTCCATTTGTACACACGTCCTTCATCTCATCACTCTTCGTTTTTTATTCTTTCTAATCTTTTCAGACTGAGATTTGGCGATCTCGTATCGTTAGTTACAGGATTTTGTGGCATAAACTATATTATATTTATGTTTTAGAAAACTGGACATATTTTTACCTAGAAATTAAAGCCTAGGCAGGAGGTTCCAAAAGTCTGGACAAGAATTTGATCGGAGGCAAAATCAGCTTTTAAATTGTGCATGATCTGAGTGTGTGTGTGTCATAATGAGTAATTTAGCAAAGAAATGTTTGAGAATTTGAACTAAATAATATATACTCCTCTATAAATAAAACATCATGTGTGTGTCATAATGAGTAATTTTATTTTGGCCTTTACATATCTTTTTACGGGTTTTATGCATACAACTAATTTAGGACCTATTGTTTAGATGTTTTCTCGCCCCAACAGGATTATGGATAGGGCATGGTGGAAGCTGGAGCTTTGATATTCATCCACAAAGCCCCTAGCAGTGATATTGCCGTTGTATTGCTAAATATTGAAGAAAACAAGTACATATTCCAAATGAGTAATTAATATTTTGTAGGCCTCTTGGAATTAATATTAAATCTCAATCGTTAAATTTTTAATTCAAAAATAAACATAGAATGAGGGGGAAGAAGAGGGGAATTAAACAATAAGGGGAGGATCCAAATCCCTCCTGTTATGGTTATTTTTATCCAAATCCGAAAGAGAGAAACCAAAAGCTTTGAGGTTTTCTCTTTAACGTCAATTGGGGACACGTGTATTAACTTTATGTTAGAGAAATTAGAGGAGAAAAGTGAGAGGAGAATTGAAGGAGGGAATACTAGGTTTGAAAACTTCCACAAACGATAAAAAAAATTACTATTTTTGAAGTTTTCTCTTCTATTTTTTTTTCCTCCTGATTTTCTCTCCATCCAAATGTAAGGTTAAGTTCAATTTCTGCTAAATGTTTTTTTGGTGGTTTTGTTGCTTTGGGAGTTTCCTTCAAATTTTTCGAAAGACTCAGAACGATACTCCTTTTATTGTGCTAATCTTGCTTTTGCCAAGGCCATGGACTTAATCATGTTACATGCTTCAAACTTACGTGTATGATAGTTAATTAGTAGAAAGGTGAAAAAAAAAACATTTTTATGATAATATGATAGTTAATTAATAGTGTTCTAGTACTTCAAAATATCTATGACTTTTATGAACTTATTGAATTATCGTCAACATAATTTAACGATCGTTTAATCGATGAGAAATATGAGAAATTTCGAAAGTCACATACTCCCTTGTGGTGGAGAGGGTGAAGGTGAAGGAGTGTGGTTGTTTGCTGTTTGGTCGGTTGGGAATTGCAAAAGGAAGAGTCCATGTGTAGTAAACACACATGTATATTACGTAACAACACATAACACAGAACAGTACACCAAACAAAAGCCCAATACATATTAGGGACAATTACACTGAGGTCCCAAGGAGTTATTAAATTACTTCGTGTGTATTTATCAAAGTGAAGGCATTAACAGATTAGAGTAACTCATAACACAGAGTGTCTTTTAATCAATTGGATAACTGAGTAACTGATTTCATATGTGCAGACATATGTTGGTTAATTAAAATTCCCGAAGGAATAAAAGTGTGATACAATTAAATTCATCACATTTGATCTTAGTTAACGCGTTAGATTATAGTTATCCGAAAGGTTCAATAGAACTTATACATATTCTTATCCAAAATAAAACTCCTTCCGAGTCTCTACGCGTGTTGCTTATCCCTTTCTGCTGCTCCCGATCCTCCTGATCCTGAAGCTAAGGTAAATTCTGAGATTCAATGTCCATTGAATCTCAGGAAACAGTTAACCTTATACTCAAACATAATAGTATATGCATAACAGATATTCATTTACATTTCAGCATTTAATTATACATAGCACACAACACATGTAATAGTTCATAACACAAGAATTACAAAGCACACAACACTTGTAATGTTCACCTCTACATAGCACACAACCCATGTAAGGTTCACCTCTACATAGCACACAACACATGTAAGGTTCACATAGTTTGCACATAAACCAGTGCCACGCCCCCGGCGTGTCCTCAGCGCTAGGAAAACATCCATATGGCATTACCAAGACTGTAACCCGTTTTCAAATTAAAGCTGAATGTATTTAAAAATGGTGACCTAAGACCCAGTCTTAGCCACAGTCCATGACCCAAGACCAAGTCTTGTCCATGACTACTTGAATCATCTCATCACATATAAGAATACAAGACAACATAAGAGTTAGAGTTACAGTACGTGTCTGTACCTTAGATCCGTCGCTAGCTGTACGTTCACCTTTTAGTACTGATTCCTGACTTTCCCGGATATTATCATCGCGTCTGTACCTTAGATTATTATTTATTCTTTTCTCTCACAACAAAATTATTTATTCCTTTTTTTCTAATAATAATAATTATTATTATTATTATTACCACTACTACTATAAAATTAATTTAAACTTCGTGACTCTATTTCAATATTAAACACGATATCCATATTTTAAATCAATAGTTAACAATTTTAGACACCACACAAAATAAATTTTGTGGATATATATATATATATATATATATATATATATATATATATATATATATATATATATCAATTTAAATTAATCAATACTAACAACCATAAGAATCAATTTTAATGCCATATATATTTAGATATAACTAATTGTAGGATATTTAAAATATATGGTTAAGATTTCTATTCATATATGATTTATATATATTTATACAAATATATAGATAATATATGCCTAAAATATCTATACTAATTTTATTAAAGTATATTTATGACTTAAAGTATTAATAGTACACAAAAATCCAAGATCCTAAAAAAAAAAACTTAGTTATGACTTATGATTATATTATATTATATTATATGTGTGTGTGTGTGTGTGTGTGTGTGTGTGTGTGTGTGTGTGTGTTACAGATATATTACAAATGGGCTTGGCCCGACGGCCAAAAAGCCCAGTCAAATGGCTTCAGTCATGCTCCTAACCACCTCCTTAAATATAGGAGCGATTTTATCAGAATATCTATCGTGATGCTAACTGCCCATAAAAGAAGGAGATTATTCAAAAAAGATATCTCAACATCCCTAAAATAAAGGACAGATCTAGCCCATCAAGATAGGGCCCAGGTATGCATATAAATAGGGTAAAACCCTAACAAGGTGAAAAACTTCAAAAACCCTAGCTTTTCTATTCACACAGAGCACACTCACCACTCCCTCTGGCTATCAGTAGCCTATTGTGTACTCTCGAACTACGTGGACTTTGATCCACTTAGTGGTACGTACGACCCTGGGATTTCACCCTAGGCCAAGTCCAACCCTTGTGTTCTACACCAGAACATTGGCGCCGTTCTTGGGGACTATAAAGTCCTATTCCCGTGACCGACGATGGCTAATACCAGAAGTAAAAGCCACCCTCCTACACACGAGCAAGGCCAGGAACGAGATTCCAGCAAGAACCAACAGTAGCAGGACGTTCGAGGGGTTGGTCAGGAACGCATTGAGGAGCCTCCGAGCTCGAACCTTCCGCCATCTCAAGATGGACGAGCCAATCAAGCGCTGGAAAGCGCTAATCAGGTTAATTCCTCGTCGGAATTCCAGATCGACAACTCGGACATATGATTGCTGCACAATATCGTCGGGTCAATGCTAAAACAGATCGAGAATGTTGAAGAACGTGACAATCTGCAAAATCAGAAAATTGATCGCATGACCAAGGTGATGAACCAGATCCTCGAGCGACTGCAGGGACCTCTCCAGAAGGAGGGCCGAGATGATCAGCAGAATGAGGATGAAGGAACCAATCAACAAACTTTGGATGCACCCCAGGTTAACCAGCTCGAGCAAGGCTGAGTAGTATCCACGAAGAATTTTGAACAAAGTAATCACCGGGATATTAATCGGGAAGATCAAACTCGGTCAAATCGGAAAAACAGCCATGCCTCGGGCAATCAGGGCATTCGGGCAGACGAACTCGGGAAGCATAAGATGTGGTACGAGGACGGAGGACAGAATAATAGCCCGTTCTCAGACGAGATTACGGAAGCTGAGCATCCTAAGAAGTTCAACACGTCCGACCTCCCTAGGTATGACGGAAGTCAGGATCCCCAAACACACTTAAATACGTTCGACACCAAAATGCTGGTCTGAGGATTCAAGGGGCCAATTATATCCAGGCTATTCACCTCAACATTGCGAGGAGCCGCTCAAATTTGGTTCCGGACTCTACCTCTAAAGTCCATCACCGACTTCAACGACCTAAGTGAAAAGTTCCTGCTAAACTTTGCAACAAGCAAAAAGCAGCCCAGGTCGGTCTACACGTTGGACAGAATCAAGCAGCAACCGAGCGAAACACTTCAAAAGTACCTGGATCATTTCAAGGCGGCAGCCTTACAAATCCAAGGATTAACAGAAAGCGTCCACGTACACTTACTCATCTTGGGCTTGGATAGCGAATCCAGAATGGGGAGGTCGGTCTTATCCGGCGAAATTAAGACCTTGGAGGAATTCCACAGGCGAGCCAAAAAATATCTAGATATCGAGCAAATGCAGATAGCCAACGCGCCAGGAAAAGAGAAGCTGAGAAGCCCGCCCCTTAAAGGAAAGGACTAGGCCTCAAGAGATCAATCCAGGAACACGGACCCAAAAGCACGAGGAGGAAGACATGATGGAAAGTATGAGAAGTACACTCCTCTGAATGTCCCACGTTCTCAACTCTGGAGAGAAGTGGCCTTGACCAAGATGAGAAAGGTGGAACGACCGCGGCTGCTATATAACAAAGGCAAACTAGACCGCTCTAGGTTTTGTGACTTCCACAATGGACCTGGACACACGACGGACGAATGCTGGGACCTCCGAGACGCGGTAGAAAAATTTGTCCGAGATGGAAAGTTGTGTCAATACGTCATCAAGACGCAAGGACAAAAAGGCAGCAAACGCAAGCAGACTGAACGGAGTAAGAGCCCGGTCTTTCAAAGAAGGAAACCAGACGAAGCCAGAGAAAAAATGACGACGAGGACGAGTTCCCAGAAGCGGAGTTCGACTGCAACGTGATCAGTGGAGGTTACGGAGGAGGTGGCGACACAGCAAGCCAGCGGAAAAAATATCTCCGGGAAGTCCTAACCATCAGGGGTCAACCTTCCTTCAAGCCGGAACCTCAGCTAGCAGAACCCCCGAAGTTATTCTTCACTCAGGAGGACTTGAGGGACGTGATCCCAGGCCATCAAGACGGGTTGGTAATAACCGACCTCCTGGCCAAATGTTGAGTGAAGAAAATATTTATCGACCCTGGCAGTGCAGTCGACATCATCTTGTGGGACGCCTTCAAGCAGATGGACCTCGATGCAGAAAATCTTAAGCCGTGTAGGACGACGTTAATCGGGTTCAACGGAGAAGATATAAGCCCCAAAGGATGTATAGAGCTGAAAATGACTTTGGGATCCAAGGAAGCCTTCAAGACCGAACGGGTCAAGTTCATTGTCGCGGACTTCCCTTCATCCTACAATATAATTTTAGGCAGACCAACTATCCATAGTTGGGACATGCTTATATCGACTAAGCATCAGAAGCTAAAAATGGTGAGTCGAAAGAATGAAGTTGTCACCATAAAAGGAGACCAGAAGGAGTCCTGGCAATGCTATTTTTCGACGGTAAAAAAACAACGAACCCGGCACATCCACATCACGGCAAAAGGGAACTCAGCACCCAGCGCATGTCGCACCAAGTTCAGTAAACGTGGTCGAACTAGATGTGCGAGAGGATGCAAAGCTGATGAAGACAGAGCCCGATGGAGAGCTCGTGGAGTACTAGCTGGGAGACGAGCCCGGGCAAATAACCAAGGTCGGAAGTATGCTCTTCGAGTAAGAGAAAACCGAGCTTGAAAAACTGTTATGGAAGAATAAAGACGTGTTCGCCTGGAAACCCTCTGAGCTACCAGGGGTGGACCCTGTATTCTGTTGTCACAAGCTGACAATAAATCCGCATTATACGCCGGTCGCACAAAAGAAAAGAAAAATTGCTCTAGACCGGCAAATAGCCCTCGCCGAGCATGTAAGGGAGCTCCTGGACACGGGATTCATCAGAGAAATCCAATATACCACTTGGTTATCAAATGTGGTAATGGTAAAGAAACCTAATGATAAATGGAGGGTGTGCACGAATTACACCGACCTCAATAAAGCATGCCCCAAGGATGCTTACCCTATGCCAAACATCGACCAACTAGTGGACAACTCCTCTGGATTCCAGCTGCTCTCGTTCATGGATGCATATTCAGGCTACAACCAAATAGCTATGCATCCCGAAGACCACGAAAAAATAGCTTTTATCACAGATAAAGCTAATTACTGTTATAATGTTATGCCCTTCGGGCTAAAGAACGCTGGAGCTACTTACCAGAGGATGATGAATCAAGTGTTTGAGACACAGCTCGGCAAGAACATAGAGGTTTACATCGACGACATGATTGTTAAATCTGTCAAGCGCTCCGACCATGTATTCGAGATCTGCAAGAAACATTCAATAAGCTCCGGGACCACCGAATCCGACTCAACCTGGCAAAATGCGCATTTGGGGTGCCAGCGGGTAAGTTTCTCAGATTCCTGTTGACTAACAAGGGAATTGAGGCCAACCCGGATAAATGTCGGGCCGTCCTCAATATGGCTGCCCCAAGAAACAAGAAAGAGGTGCAGCAGTTGACGGGTAGACTGGCTGCATTAACAAGGTTTCTACCGAAGTCAGCAAAGAATGCCCTTCCTTTATTCAAGTTATTAAAGAAGGAAGCGCAACACGGAAAATGGAACTCGAAATGTGAAGCTGCGTTTGATAAGATCAAAAGATGTCTGTCATCACCACCAGTGCTGTCAAAACCTAAGCCCGGAGAGGATTTAATATTGTACCTATCAGTGGCTCCAGAGGCGGTAAGTGTCGCCCTGGTAAGAGAGGAATTGACAGAGCAAAAGCCGGTCTTTTTCACAAGTCGGGCTTTGCAAAGCTCAGAGTTGAGATATCAGATGTTGGAAAAGGTGGCTTTCGCACTCCTTACTGCCGCAAGGAGGTTACGTCCCTACTTCCAAGGACACAAAATAATTGTGCGAACCAGTCGGCCAATACGCCAAATACTGCATAAGCCTGACTTGGCAGGAAGAATGACTAGTTAGGCTATCGAACTGTCTGAGTTTGACATAGTATACGAAGCTTGGCATGCAATTAAATCTCAAGCCTTAGCCGACTTCATTGCAGAGCTGGTACCAACAGAGGTAATCACAGAAACTAATCGTGACGTTTGGAAAGTATTCGTAGACGGCTCGTCAAACGCCAAAGGAAGTGGAACCGGGGTCATAATCGAAAGCTCAAAAGGAGTCGCCATGGAACACTCCCTCCAATTACATTTCCGAACTTCCAATAATTAGGCCGAGTATGAGGCTGTATTGGCCGGACTATCGCAGGCAAAAGATAATGGGGCCAGAAGGGTTCATCTTTCCACCGATTCTCAGTTAGTCGTAGACCAAATCAACGGGTCATACACGGCTAAAGGACCTTTGCTAATCAAGTACCTGGGGAAAGTTAAAGAGGCTATGGCCGACATCCTATCCAAGTTAGCAAGCACCAAGAACCCGGGAAACAATCGGACTGTTATACAACAAAGCTTGAAGGAGCCCACTTGTGTTATGGTCATTGCAGCGGTAGAAGACTGGCGGAAGCCTATCTTAAATTACCTTGAGAAGGGAATTAGTCCGGACAATCCTATGGAGGCAAGGCAGATAGCGCGAACCTCGCTAATGTACACAGTGGTCGATGACCTACTTTATCGAAAAGGCCTTCACTCTCCGATGATGAGATGTTTAAACTCGACAGAGGCCGAGTATGTGCTAACAGAGATACACGAAGGAATCAACGGCCAACACATGGGGGTGAAGGCGTTAGCCTGAAAAGCCCTCTGAGCTGGGTATTACTAGCCGACAATGGTTGCTGATTCCAAAGAGCACGTAAGGACATGTGAAAGTTGCCAGAAACATGTTCGGATTATTTGGCCACCCCCGGCCGAATTGAAATCCATCACGGCCCCTTGGCCATTTTTAAAATGGGGCATAGACCTCCTTGGATCGTTCAAACCAACCACAGGGCAAATGAAATGGTTGGTGGTGGCAGTGGATTATTTCACTAAGTGGATCGAGGCCGAACCACTGTCAACCATCTCGGCAGTTCGCATACAGAAATTCTTTGAAAGAAATATTGTTGCAAGATTTGGGATTCCTGCCGAGATTGTCACTGACAACGGTACTCAATTCATTGACCAAGGCTTCCAGAGGTTGATGTCCGAGCCCGAAATCAAGCACCATTTCACCTCGGTAGAGCACCCACAGTCTAATGGGCAAGCCGAGACAGCCAACAAAATCATTGTTGATGGGCTCAAAAAGCGGATGACCAACGCGAAAAGTAACTGGGTTGAGGAATTATACCCGATACTCTGGGGATACCGAACTAGTGTCCAAACCTCGACCCAGGAAACACCCTTCAGACTGACATACGGATGTGAGGCCATGATCCTGATCGAAATTGGCCAAACGTCATGGAGAAAATCCAATGTCATGAAGGAGGGAGAGCACGCTAACGGCAAACAGTTAGCTGTTGAATTAGATCTCATTAAAGAAGTCAGGATCACGGCGCATTGCTGGGATCTTGCAACAAAGCAACTGGTTGCGGCTAAGTATAATCGCAAAGTTAGACCACGAGTATTCAACGAAGGTGACCTGGTATTGCACAGAGCGGATATCGGAAACAAGAATGCTCGGGACGGAAAACTTGTAGCAAACTGGGAGGGTTCTTACCGCATTTCGGACAAGATGGGGCCCGGAACCTATGTCCTTAAGGCACTGGATGGCACACCTATTAAACGAACGTGGAATGCGGACAAATTAAGGGTTTACTACAGTTAGAGACCGGGATACACTCGAAATTAGGAGACAGCGGATGTCAGTGGTGGCTGAGTACCGCTTTTCAGTTTCAACGGATGTCGGTGGTGACCGAGAACCATTCTTTGTTAAGGATTGTTTTGCTATTGGCATTATTTTCCGTTTGTTTAAAAATTCTTTGTAATTATAGTTATTTCAATCAATAAAGAAGGTGGTTCGATTCATGGGCCAACTGAGTTATTGCTTATGAAATCAATACAAAGATTGCCGCGTTAAGGCAAGACAATTAACAAGACCTGGGTTTCGCGAGCCCGGTCATAATAAGATTTGTCAACAAGTCTTATAAACGTTACGATGCATCGGAATAGTCCCCTGGGATGGTGTGAGATTGCCATAAAAGATCCTGATTAGGTCGAAATGTTTAGGCTCCTATTCTAAAGGAAATTAGGGCCCAAACATGTGGCAGTTGGCTACCGAACATGTGGCAGTGGGCTACCATCTCGGTTAGATACTTTACAAGTTAAAGTACTTAGGTGATTATTGAAAATCATCTGTTATTTAGAATGCCCGACTATTAATAAACGTGGCCCATTTGTTAAATGTTGGTTGAATATCCAATAGATTCTGAGCAATATATCTTGACTTTGGCCAAGTCATAAAATAAGAACCGAGCTTTATGCGAGGATTACGTTTCCCTTTACTCATTAACTGGTGAATTAAACACGAGTTTGGTTTAAAAGGATGAAAATAGAAACCGACAGGTTGAACAATACAAAAATACTAGAAATACCCGAAAACAACGGGCTTAAATTGTCATTGTATTAATTTTGGGGGGCATAGGCCCCATGATACAAAGGACAAAGAAAAAATACAAGCTAAAAAGCTGCTAAAACAAAATCATGAAGGGCTGCGTCAGAGTTGGTCCGGGACAGGCAGAGAGGAGTCGGGGGCGATGGAGGCCGGCGCATCCTCCTCAACAATATTAGCTCGGTCATCCTCTGCGTGGAGCTCGGAATCTTCGGCCGGAGAAAGCGGCGCAGGCACAAACTGCCCATCCACTACCAAAGCTCTGACATCCACAGCATCGAGATTCATTGAGATCTCAGGATTCAGAGCCCGGACTTGGGCTAGGCATTCCTTAAAGGCCTCAGCAGCCGGCTCAACGACCATAACCTCTAGCTTCTCCACCTCGGCAGCAGACTCCGTTAGCTTGGCCTTATAAGAATCGAGGTCGGAGTGAGCAAGGTTCAGGTCCTTCACCACACCTGCATATTAGCCCTGTAGAGCATGCAGGGAAGCTTTCAGCGTGTCCTCCCGAGCCTGACAAGCAGTCAATTCGGAGAAGGCCAAGTCTTTATCAGCAAGGCCCTTAGACAGTTCCTCCACCGCCTTTATCTGAGCCTCCTCCACCTTCAGGCGCGCCTCCTCAGCCTCCCTTTGCCGAACCTTGGCCTCTTTCTTCTCAATACGGGCCTTGGCAAGCTCAGCTGCAGCTTTGGCATATTTGCTCTTGACGGCAGCATAAACATCTAGCACGCCCGTCGTCTCCATCAGATGGTCTTGCAGAGCCTGCAGATGGTCGAGGTCGAAGTCGGTAAAGGCCTCACCACTGAAATACTTGCTGGGGGGCTTCACGGCATACTTGAGCTCGTCTGAGACCCCATCAGTCCACACCTCACCCCGCGAATGAAGATGAGACTTGCGAGGGGGTAGAGGAGGAAAGACACCCGCGACAACACTGGTTTGAAGGATAGAACCCGGATCCTCTCTTACGGCCGGACCCTCTTATGCGGCTGAGGTCGAGGAAGTGGCAGCCGACTTCGACCGCTTACACGGGACGAGATCCGTGGAGGCCGGAGGGGATGTAGCTCTCTTCTCGGGCACAGTTCTCTTTGGAAAGGGAGTAGCCACCACCTTCCTTTGAGAAGAGGACTCTCTCTTCTTCTTGGCCTTGGCACGAAGCTTCTCGGCCAACTCTTGGAAGGAAACCTTCCCTATTTTAGGTTCTACAAAAGGAAACGAACATTAGCAAAAGAAGCAAAAAGCACTATGTAATAAAGAAAACGATAAGTACTAAAGCCCTACTCGGCGGAAATATCTCCTCTATTGATTGCCAGATAAAAATGCGGGAATCAATCGCGTCCTTTTTCTTGGCCACGTGTTCGACCAAAGCTATCACGGTCGCAATTTCAGCCGGCTCAAGCTTATCATCGGAAGATTGAAATATTTTAGGGTCTCGGTCATAATGAACCTTGGACCAGTACAGCGAAAACACCAATTCCACTTACTCGGAATCGATACACTAGAGAAACCACGGTTTATGACCGGGTTCTGCGATGACCTTGAAAAAAGAGGTCTTGAAGCCTTCCAGGTTTCGGTGGCCACATGAAAATTTTTTTTGTCAGGCTTCCCCCGAAGGGAAACCCAGCCCTTCTTCTCGAAGGCTCCCCAGGTTGGCGAGCTCTTTGAATAGTAAAGAAATAAAAGAACACCCCGGTAGTTGGGGTACAGTTTAAAAATTGGCAAAGTCGCTCAAAAGCGATGATGAAGCCCCAGGAATTCGGATGAACTTGAGTAGGGGCTAATTGCAGAATGTTTAAGATATCTGTTTAAAATTTTGTAAAAGGAAATCGAAGACCGAGTTTGGTGACGAAGTCTCGGTAGAAAAAGAAGAAGGAACGCTCGTTGCCTTCCTGAACGGTACACACTGGTTCAGAAAGGCCGGGTAGGGACAGAGAACAATGATCCCGGTCCCCTAAAGGGAGCTCGGTGATCTGATTAGCTGTGGCTTTGGAGAGCCTGGATAACACCCTGGTCGCAACCCAATCGTACTTTTCAGCGAGATGCTGCGAAACACAAGCTGCTGCTGACTTCACAGATCTGGAATCCTCAATAAGACAAGGAAAAGTTGACATACTACCTAGAAAAGGAGAAACAAAAATAAATTTGAAACGAGGAAAGATGATACCTGAAGATGATATAGTAGGACGGGTAGGAACGGCTTGAACAACCCGCGGTTGAATATGCCGGCATCGCAAAGCTATTTCATTAGCTTCCCATGACCGGCCAACCATCATGGCTTCAAATATCAACCAGGAACACTCCTCGCATGGGCCGATAGGCCAAGGAAAGGAAGTAGGGGGCTTCGCTCGTTGAGGTAAAGAAGAAGCGGGCAGAGGAGGACCTTCTCTCCTGCTCCCTCCCAAGGGCGGCTCTAAAGAAGAAGCCCTAGTGGCGATAGTCCCCCGACCTAGACCTATGGGCTCCACAGACTGAGACCGACCTCGAGCCCTTCCCCTCACCTGACCAGACCAACTCGGTTGACCGCTACCATCTCCGCCATAACCACGGAGCACGTTTTCCGTTTTTTGTTCTTCGGTCAAAGGTTTTCCGTACAGCCACCAAGCTGTCCGGAAGGGGCATGCGTTGAATAAGCTCGGCCTCCTCAGGGGAAAAAGCATCTGGGTTAAAGGGCGGAGGAGAACCCTGTTGGCTCATCCCGAGAAGGTAGGGTTAAAAAAAGAAACCAAAACCTAGGGACGATAAAGAAGGATTGAAGAGACCAGAAATTCAAAGAAACCCAAGAATAGAGCAAAATCCAGAACCCAGAAATAAAGAAAGTTTGAAAGAACTTACGTGAACCTACCCAAAAAACTCAGAAAGAGAAGAAGCAACCACAGAAACCAAATAAGAAACAAAGCAATACCTGATTTTAGATAACTTAAAGGGAGAGGGAATGCGCGAGCCATAGCAGTGAAGTATCCTTGAAACAAGAAGAAATGCAGAAACTCTCTCGCACAGCAAAAAGGATTCTCGACACTTTCAAAAAATATGAAAAGAGGGAAAACAGGAGACTTATATACTGTTGAAGAGGAGACGGTTGAACATATGAAGAATCCAACCGCCAAAGGCCCAAAAGGCCGTGAGAAGCCAATAACGTGGCCATCAAAAGACGCGCCCATTTAATGCGCACGATTCCTAAAGATAATGGAGCATGAATGCACGCTACGGTGCCGGCTTGCAGGTGCTAGCTGGCAATAAGTAATGATGGCACCTACAGACTCGGGAACTCGAGATATGTCAGGCCAATCAACGAGCCGATCGTGGACCCCGGATAAAAGGTGAATTCGGTTAAAATTAGGACGAGCTTCATCCATAAAACCCAAGACCGAACTCCCCATGTTTTCTCAAAAAGGAGGGGGGATAGCCTCCCACCCGGATAGACCGGGATGAAAATCCACAACAGACGGGGTAACCTGAGACCAAAAAATGTCCGACCTCGGCAGAGGAAGAAATTTAAAGCTAACATGGGTAGAATACGGCCTAAAATCAAAAAACTTCAGAATCAAGCGAAACGGACTAGTGCACAAGTCGGTGCCTGGCAAATACATCCCGACAGCTCAGAGCCCTGAACAACCGGGCTAGGGGCAACTGTTACGGATATATTACAAATGGGCTTGGCCTGACGGCCAAAAAGCCCAGTCAAATGGCTTCAGTCATGCTCCTAACCACCTCCTTGAATATAGGAGCGATTTTATCAGAATATCTATCGTGATGCTAACTGCCCATAAAAGAAGGAGATTATTCAAAAAAGATATCTCAACATCCCTAAAATAAAGGACAGATCTAGCCCATCAAGATAGGGCCCAGGTATGCCTATAAATAGGGTAAAACCTTAACAAGGTGAAAAACTTCAAAAACCCTAGCTTTTCTATTCACACAGAGCACACACACCACTCCCTCTGGCTATCAGTAGCCTATTGTGTACTCTCGAACTACGTGGACTTTGATCCACTTAGTGGTACGTACGACCCTGGGATTTCACCCTAGGCCAAGTCCAACCCTTGTGTTCTACACCAGAACAATATATATATGATACTCACAGCTAACAGTAAGCACAGGTTTTTATTTCTCTTTCATTTGCATAGGTGTGTGTGTGTGATATAACTCATATAAAAACAATATTATATATACATAATAGTAAAGAGATTCCGTACGTATATATAGAGAGAGTTAAACCCTCACTAAACACTCATAAGCTATATATATAATAAATTATCCAGCAATTTTTTTTTTCCTGATGGTGTTAAAAATCTATCTATACATACACTACTAGAAATCTTCATATTTTCAACGGACTTTTTCTGTTGCTAATGAAAAAAATTCCGTTGCAAATGTATTTTTCGACGGAATTATTCCATCTAAAAATGCTCCATCGGTAGGCGACGGAATTTCCTTTTTCATTGCAATTTTCAACGGAAAATTTTTCCGTCGAAATTTCCAATGGAATTTTTTCCATTGCAAGCCACATTTTTCTGTTGACAAATAAAGAGATAATAAAATATTTATTTAATGAATTCCGTTGAAAATTTTGATGGAAAATATATCCGTCGAAAATTTCTGTTACAATTTGCAACGGAATTTAACTAGAATTCCGTCGAAAATTGCAATGGAAAATAATTCCGTTGAAAATTTCTTCATAATTTGCAACGAAATTTAACTAAAATTCCGTTGAAAATTGCAAAGGAAAATAATTCTGTTGAAAAGTTCTTCACAATTTGCAACAGAATATACATATAATTCTGTCAAAAATTTCAACGAAAAATAAATTCTGTTGGAAAATTGCATATCAGTTTGCAACGGAATGCAAGTAGAATTCCATTGCAAATAATATTATTAATTTTTAAAAAATAGTTGTTTCATATGGATAACCTAATAAATATAATAAGTGGATATAAATAATATACATTCAAACTTCTCATCAATGACAAAAAAAACTACAATAATTACAACCTTTTTAAACCTGAGATCAGATCAGTCACCCAACAACACATTCTAAACATTACCCTAAATTTCCTTTCAGCCTAATATTAAGGAAATCTACTCATTGCAAAAGATTTTCAAACACTTGAATGAAATTTAGAGCTAGTTACATGATCAATCAACTTGAAACACATATGCAAAGGACCAACAGGAATAAACAGTCAGTTAATAAATTACTCAATAAAGCTCTGAAAAATGAGCTTGTATGCAAAATCCCGAAAAAGAAATCAGGTTTTATGAACAGAAAACCAATGGAAATAATGTGTAACTATGAGATGTTGACGTTAGAGAACTTCATTACATGAGAAAAGCCACTTTTCCCTCCATTTTTTCCGATTTTGTTTTTGGAGGGCTTATTTTACATGAATCTCTGCTGATATAAGTAGAATGAACGGGAAAATTCAACTAACACCATCAACTTTGAGCTTCTAGCATATAGAAATTCTATACATCACTGTTGAGGAATAAATTTAAAGTTAAGATTTATTTTATTTTTTTGCCAGCAATTAAATTGAAATTAAGCTTTGGATAACATGTAAAACCCCTGCTTACATCCATGTACAATTAAGCACTCAAGAATAATTTCAATGCAAAAATTAAAAATATAAAACCAAAACGCCATTACAAGTAGTGGATGTCAGCATCTTCCCTTGAATTATATCCAAAATTATTCACTGAATATCTGTTGCCTCATTGACATACTCCTATGTGTACCTAGCCTAAGAATTAGGGCTGCATTACTATCTAGACATTGAATTATAAGTACAATGAAGGTTTGGCACAATGATATTGGACATTAAGAAAATACAAACTTATGAAGCGTACCATTTCAGACAACCTACAAGCATCAGCTATCACGGGGGCAATTTCACTGACTTCTAAGTCGACAATATTCTCCTTACCAAATAGAGTAAAAGCCACAGTAGCCTGCAAGAAAATGATGCTTTAGTTTACATACTTATAGAAGAAAAATGAAGGCATAAAGGCATTCAGCTTCATATATAAATGAAATTTACATATACTATGTATCATCATCATTTATACATAATGAAGTCAACACTCGCGCACAAATCCAACAATTTTCAAGAGGAAATGCATAACAGTGAGCTAATATATCAATTAAATATCTGCTAAAAAGGGTACACAAGAGGGAGAACATTTAGAGAAGGGGAAATCAAGAATTAAACCTTCTTCTAGTCCAGAAAATTTTCTGCATCAAGATCTTGTGGGAGGTCAAAATGTTACCTTTCTTCCAATAAGGTATCAATCAAAGGAAACAAATCCCTCCTAAAATCCGTTCCTAGGACATGTTTAAGAGATATCAATAATTCCTGCAACATAGCAATTTTGGTATTAGACAGAAAGAAAAATCTTTTCTCAAAATGCATACAAAAAAAATGTGCCACCTTTCTAATTGATACAGAATCTGAACATGTAACAAGCAAATTCACAATGCTTTTGCACATACTCTCCTCATGTGACCTTAAATAACCAGCATAACTTTTCAACAGGTAAGTTATAAAAGAAATTGTCTACAATGACAAAAATGACTAATTAGCATAAACAATGGCGAATATCAGGATAAGATAACATATAATTTACCAAAAAAATTGCACAAAAGAAGCCGAATAGCTAGAAAAAAGTAGGTTATATATCTACTCTTTTGAGACCACCATGAAGAGGCCTCTATTCTAAAATTAATCCTGCAATGGAAATCCGTATTCCTAAAACTGAGCGATGAAGTAACACCAGTAGATGCACAAGCACCTAAGGAGCAGTAGGATAAACATGCAAGGATTTTATATCTATCTAGCAATCCATGAAAAATCTACAGATACTTTTGAACATACATACTATCTGATCGTATTTGAAATCAATACCATAAGAAACATTGTTTCTCACCTTTCTGAGACTAAGGTAGCAAAGCAATTGCAGTCCTTCTAAGGCATTTGCAAGAGTAAGCTTATTTGGTCTCTGTGCCTTTAAAACACTCAGTCCTTGCTTCTTTGATAACAGTATTCATTTCAACAACAACAACAAAGCTTCAAAACACTCATTTCAATGAAGCATACCCATCCTCCAGCATCACCAAGCAACCTAACACTAAATACGTATACTTCATGCATTTTCATATGAGAGAAAGAGAGAGAAACCACTAGAAGCTTCATAACAAATTAAAATGTACGTAAATAATATCTCCCAGACAGACAATTGGAAGTGAATTTTCAACAAGATATCACAAATACAAGTACTCTCAGAGCTCTAAGAGAGCTTAAGCATCATAACTGAAAAATTCCTTCCCATTCAAGAATATATATTGTGCACTGGTTCAGAAAAACAAATGCCGAAGAAATCCCCGGGACAAAGTATTTACTTAGAGAAAATACAACATCTAACTTTACGCCAAGCAAGCCTATGTTCTTCATAGTTCATACAACCACACTTCAATAGACTATTACATACCTCAGCTATTTGGTTATCAGGGAATTCAACAGTAAGGAGTTGGATATAACATGTGTGCGTGGTTGAAGCGAAGTGATTGAGGTCCCCATTGTGTGAAACACCACCAGCAAACCTCGCGCGACAAATCAAACAATCAGAGGTTCAATATTGAACCTAAATTAGAAGGGAATAGTGTGATACATTCCTTTCAATGATATTGGCAATAATTGACAGATTTCAACAACCCATATGGGCAAATATCTAACTCCTAATTCCTAAATACATTATAACAGTGAAAAAAAACTGTCCAATAAAAGTAAAAGCTTAACTAGTACCTTTTTCCACCATCAGCTAAGTTGTTTCAATTCAAGCTGAGGCTAATAGACTGAGGCTGAGGGCGAGGTCGAGGGCAAGACCGCTAGAGGCTGTAATACCCGGATAACTATTATCTGGAATATTATGTTACAATAATACAAATGTCTATTTGGGGATTTTGATCTCAACATGATATATGATTAGTCTATCTTCAAAGGAAAACACTAAGAAAAATTAAAGGAAATTTATTGGCGCAAATGTGAAAAATGCACCTTAAGGCCTTAAAGCACCTTGAGGAGAATTAAGAAAAAATTCTAAAAGGTGTGGAATAATTATTAAAAATTTAGAAAGCATATTATTCTTAAATTAGACAATTTAATAAATTATTTCCTATGAAAATAAAAAGAAGAAAAATTTAAAAGTATTCTGAGACTAAAATTGATTTTATGATTTTTGATAAATTGCAGGGAGCTTGAATTATTGATGTCAATAAAATTGTTGTGAGAAAATGATTGGTTTTAATTAAGAAAATTATTGGAAAGTATTAAGGGATTAATTAAGTAATTTTTGGGAATTTTATAAGATTATAGAAATTTAGGAAACATGAAAAATAAAATAAATATAAATAATTATTATTAAGGGCCGAAATTTTTGGCCAATTAAAAAATAATAAGGGTTAAGATGTAATCTCAAGAAGTAAAGATCAATGGTTTAAGATTTTTCAAGAAATTATGGAAAACCTAAATCCATGTAATTACTTATGGACCAATAGGAAAATTTTGGGAAAAATAAATACAAGATAAATAAGATATTAGGATAAATGAAAAAAAATTAATTATACATATATATATGTGTGGGCCAAAAATTTGGAGGGATAAGGATGAAATTGGATATTTGTGAAATAATGATATAATAAGATTAAAACATGTGGTAATTTAACAACATTATATTAATAAAAAGTGAACAGGATAAAAGACCACGGATAGAAATAAAATCTTATCTAGAAAACCTTGAACTAAGTTTTTAGAACCAGAGTATATTATGAACAAGTGGATTTTTATCCAGAAGTTGGCGCCGGCAGAAGTTATTTCTGTAACTGGTAGCGATTACCGAGGATTTTCGGCGGATAACGGAATGTCCTTTATAGGAGTATAAGGTTAGGAAAACCCAGTATTCTCGAAGAGGAGAAAAAGATCTCTAGAGTGTTGTTCCCGGAATTTTAAGATTTTACAAAATTTCACGATCAGGACACCGAACCAGGAATTTCATCTGATAAAGCAAGATGACACAAGTATGATGAGGTCATCAATTTTGTCTTCTTGTGGGGGGGAAGGTCGGCCAAAAGGTGTAGGGCCAAGATCAAACCACCTCAACAAAATGCGATTCCACGGTCAGAATTCAACCAGACAAAGTTTAATGAAATTACGAAAATGCCATTGGATTTTTCTATAAATAGCCTCTCATTTCTCTTCATTCTTCACCAATTCACTCACAATCCTAGAGAGAATTTAGAGAGAGAAGCTCTGGAAGAGGAGTAAGAAGTTTATAGCAAAGCTTTGAGTAAGTTTCTCAGTCCTTAGTTTTTAGTTTCAGTAGTTCTTTCGGTAGTTATAGTAGAATTGTTAGAGTAGTCTTTAATTCTTAAGTTAGCTTAGATATCATGTTTTTAGGAATAAATATGATATTTATCTTAGGAGTATGCTAGAGGAAGGGTTATAGCAAAAATTTTGAAAGTTTAAAATCAAAATAGCGAAGTGCTGGCGAAATTCCGCCAAAAAGTCAATCTAGGGGCAAAATGGTAATTTGTATCGAAATTGCCTGATATGATCTTAAATGCTCACACCGGTGATACTATCCTTATAGGATACCCGAAATCACAAATCGTTGTTTCCTCTGTCTCCGCTGTCATACCGCCGTCAAGCGTACCACAATTCTACCGAAGTTCCCGGAATCGTCAACGGAGGTACGGACGCGTATTGTAACCTTAACACTTATGCTGCTCATATACCTATATGTGATAGACATGCTTATATACTGAAGCTCTGTCTAGGGTTGTCGGTATACATACAGCTTTATACGGGTTATAGTCTTGATAACGCCGTTGGGTTTTCCTAGCGCTGAGGACACGATGGGCCGTCGTGGCACTGGTTATGTGCAAACATTATGTGGGGCTTTACATACTGCTATGTGCTTATGTTCTGCCAATATGTGATCATGCATCTGCTGTGTGCGTATGTAGTGATATACTGCTGTTATGTGATTATATACATGTTGTTATCCATATACTGTCTTATTTGAGTATAACGTTAACCATTACCTGAGATCCAATTGGGAATTGGATCTCAGCTATAGCTTCAGGGTCGGGAGGACCAAGGTCGGAAGAGAGAGGCAAGCAGGCTGTGTAGGACCCAAGACGGAGTTTTTATTTTGTTATGTCTCTAGTTATGTATTTTACTTTCCTTTGGATATTAGAGGACTGTAATAGAACAATTACACTGTGGTTATGTTTTATCAAGGTTCAGATACTCGTTTTGTTAAAAAAACTCTACTCTGATCACCGTTTTAAAAAACAAATTCCGCGGTTTCCAAGTGGGATGTTACAGAGGCCAAAGCAAGGGTTCAGTGTGAGTGCGAGATCTAGATCCAGCGAGACAAGAGACAGAGAAATGACGGGAGACGAAGATAATGAGACTTTGATTGAGACCGCCGAGATCGAGAGAGATGGTGAGATGGGGGAGGTGTCGGCCTCTAAGCTTCAGGTGGCGAGACGAAGACCTAACCACTTTGAGTGTTTCTGCCATCTGGGTAATCTCCATTCAATCATGTTTATTGTCTAAATTTTCAACGGAAAATAAATTTCGTTGGAATTTTCGGCGGAAATATTCCGTTGCAAATTTCAACGGAATCAATTTCCATTGCAATTTTCAACGGAAATTATATTCCGTTGCATTTTTCAACGAAGAAATTCCGTTGTAAATTTCAACGGAATGAATTTCCATTGCAATTTTCAACGGAAAGAAAATTCCATTGCAATCTTCTGTTGCTTGAAGCTTGTTTTGATCAAGATTATTTTATATTTAGTGTAAATTCTCAACGGAAAATAAATTCCGTTGCAATTTGCAATGGAAACAATTTCCGTTGCAACTTCCGACAGAAAAATTCCTTTGCAAATTGGAATTTTCAACGGAAAATAGATTCTGTTGCAACTTTCGATGGAAAATTTCCGTTGCAAATTGGAATTTTCAACGGAAAATAGATTCCGTTGCAACTTCCGAAGGAAAAATTCCGTTGCAAATTAGAATTTTCAATGGAAAATAGATTCCGTTGCAACTTCTGACGGAAAAATTCCGTTGCAATTCCCTTTTTCTTGTTTCAATCAAGATTAAAGAGGTTTCTTGCCAACATATTTACGTATTTTCTATTCCTTTATCATGAAAGAGAATTTTAGCATCATCTTTGTTTGCTTCCAAAAAGATACTCCTACTTCAACAATTTCAGTTGTTGTTAGTTGCTGTTACAATACCATAAATACTTATAAACGACTTGATGCTTGCATAACGATATTTAGGATTTTTCATAATGCTAAACTTCATACCATGGTACCATTAAAGAACATATGATTCCTTGACTCTTAAAATTTATTTTATATTCAATGTAAATTTTCAACGGAAAATAAATTCCGTTGCAATTTGCAACGGAAACAATTTCCGTTACAACTTCCGACGGAAAAATTCCGTTACAACTTTCAACGGAAGCAAATTCCGTTGCAATTTCCTTTTTCTTGTTTCAATTTTTGACGGAAAAGATATTCCGTTGCAATTTTCAACGGAAAATATATTCCGTTGCAACTTTCAACGGAAAAATTCCATTACAATTTTCGACAGAAAAAAAATTCCGTTGCAATTTTCAACGGAATTTTATTTTCCGTTGAAATTTTCATAACTTATTATGACCAAACATTTGTTCCATCTGTAATTCCGTCTCTAATTTTGATGGAATATTTTTCCATCCCTAATACCGACGGAATTCATTTTCCATCAAAAAGTCTGTTGCTACTTTCAACGGAATATTTTCCGTTGAAAAATTCTGTCGATAATGAAGCCTTTTCTAGTAGTGATAAAACCAAACCTCTACGTAATTATATATATATATATATATATATATATATATATATATATATATATATATATATAAGTGTAACATCCCATTTTAAAACACCGGGAAATTTTTTTTTTTAAAATACAAAACACATCGTGATCAGAGTCGAGCATTTTTACACAACGAGTAACTAAGATTTTATAAGCATATAACCATAGTGTAAATATCCTTATACAGACAACTACTATCTCCAAAAAGTAATGTTAAAATGTGTACAGAAATATAAAACTTCTTCCTTCCTTCTATGTAGGCTGTCTGCCCCTCTCTTCCACCCTGAGACCTCCTGAACCTGGAGCTACAGCTGAGATCCAATTCCCAATTGGATCTCAGGTAACGGTTAACCTTATGCTCAAATAAAACATATATAGGCAATAGATATTTCACAAAAACATAACAGCATATCACTACATAAGCACACAGCAGATGCATGATCAAACAATGGACAGAACATAAGCACACAGCAATATGTAAGGTCCCACAACATGTTTGCACATAAACCAGTGCCACGACCTCCCATCGTGTCCTCAGTGTTAGGAAAACCCAACGGCGTTATCAAGACTATAACCCGTAACAAGCTGTATGTATGACCGACAACCCTCAACAGAGTTTCGGTATATAAAAACATGTATACCACATATATGTATATGAGCAGCATAAGAGTTAATGTTACTATACGCGTCCGTACCTCCGTTGATGATTTCGGTTACTCCGGTAGCGTTTTGACAGCGGTATGACAGCGGAAACAGCGGTTCGTGATTTTGGGTATCCTATAAGGATCATATCACCAGTATGAGTATCTATGATCATAACAGGCATTTTAGGTACAAATTACCATTTTGCCCCTAGTTTGACTTTTTGGCGGAATTTCGCCAGAGCTTCGCTGTTTCGACTTTATACTTCCAAAATTTTTGCTATAATCTTTTCTCTAACATATTTCTAAGATAATTATCATATTTATTCTAAAAACATGATATCTAAATTATCTTGAAAAATTAAGACTATCCTAACACTTTTACTATAACTAATGAAAGAACTACTGAACTAAATACTAGGGACCAAAGACTTACTCAGAGCTTCGCTGCGAAATTCCCCGGACTCCTCCTTCTTCCTCCTCTCTCAAATTTTCGAAAAGCTCAAGAGAAAATGGTGTGAAGATTTGAAATGGAGCAAGGGGTATTTATAGTGAAAATGTGGTTACTATTCATGCTTTGTCAGACGAATTCTGAGCCGTCGGATCGCACTTTTGTTAGGTGGCTTCATCTTGACCCTACACCTATTTTGGCCGAAATTTTGCCCCCAAAAACACAAAATTATGACATCATCCAAGCTGCATCATCAACCTTATCCTCTTGCTTTATCAGATGAAATCCCTGATTCGGTGTCCGGATCACGAAATTCCGTAAAAACTTAAAATTCTGAAAACAACACTTTGAAGATCTTGTCTTCCTCTTCAAGAATACTGTGCTTTCTTATCCTTATACTCTCATTAAGGGTATTCCGTTATCTGCCGAAAATCCTAGGTATTCGTGCCCCGTTACCGAAATAACTTTGGCCGGTACTAACTTCTGGATAAAAATCCACTGACCAATAATATATTCTGGTTTTTCCTAACTTATTCCCAGAATCTCACAACGGAATTTCTTTCTATCCGTGGTCATTTATCCTGTTCATTTTTTCTCTGATTATTATATTATTATCTAATTAACACATGTTTTTATCATATTATTATTATATTCTAAGATCTTATCTCTTATTTTATTTTATTTTCTTTTTCTTTTTGGCCAAATTTTCGGCCACACACACATATATATATAATTATGATTTTTCCATTAATACTAATATCCTATTTATCTCATATTTATTTCTCACAAAATTTCCCTATTGGTCCATAATGAATTTAAGCTTATAAAATTTCCAAAAATTACTTAATAAATCCCTTAATAATTTCTAATAATTTTCTTAATTAAAACTTATCATTTTCTCATAACCATTTTATTGACATCAATAATCTAAGTTTTATGCAATTTATTAACAATTTTAGAATCTATTTTGATTTCTAGAATACTTTTTAAATTTTCCTTCTTTTATTTTCATAGGAAATATTTTATTAAATTTTCTAAATTATGGATAATATGTTTTCTAAATTTTTCATAATTATTCCATGTCTTTTTGAATTTTCCATAATTTTCTCGGAATATTTTATGGCTTTAAATATTATTTTCACATTTCCGACAATAACTTTCCTTTAATTTTTCATAATTTATTCCTTTGAACAAAACTAATCCTATAATATATTGAGACAAAAATTTCCATAAATAGACATTTTTATTATTATAACATAATTTTCCAGATAATAATTATCCGAATATTACAATAAGTATGCTAGCCACCTATATATAATGTCTGGGTGTGTTTTTAAACTATTTGGCGCGCGCGCGCGCGCACACACAGATATATATATATATATATATATATATATATATATATATATATATATATATATATATATATCATACAATCGATAGCATTCGCTTGTTAAAGAGATCTGGCGTGAGTTTATACACAACATAATACCGTGTATGACTAGTAACAAATAGAGGAGTTATAGCCACTAAGTTTCCCAGTAATAATAATAAAATACAGCCTCTAACAGATGCATTTGTCTTTTCCTGAGACGTTAATGTATATGGTCACATGGTATAAGTGTTTTATATATATATATATATATATATATATATATATATATAGGCAACTAGTAACACGCAGGATAGTAAGAGATGAAAAGAAGATCCTGGGACGCAACCGATACCACACCTCTGTTTTTGGTTTCGAGAGTTTTAGCACCCATGGTTTTTTTCTTTCTTTTTCAGTCCAGCAACCATGTGTGTGTACATAGAGGCGGATCCAGGTGTATGACTAGGGGGCACGTGCCCACCCTTAAACGACGTCGAACGTTTTTTTAAAAAAAAAAATCAAGGCTTTTGCAAATTTAAATTTTTTGTCATTTTCCATACTTTAGAATGGAAAGATATTTAGGTTCTTTTTTTACAAAGCCAAGTGGTAGTGGAACTAAACGTTCTCAACCGGAATCTTCATTTATTGATTTAACTCATGATGAGTGTGCTACTCCCTCAAGTTAAAACAAACCAACAGTAGAAGGTCCACCGGATTTGTATGTTCCTGATCTGGTAAGAGATTTCCTATTATGCGCCTTGCAAAGAGTGCTAAAGAAAGGGAAATGATTCAGAGAGTTTATCTAACGAATGGTCCTTGTCAACCAAAACTTGAGAACTTTCCTCAATCCTTAATTGGGCGTAAAATGCGTAAATTCAATCAATAAATGAGTTTGTCACAACCAGGGACACACGTTGGAGCTCACATTAGCGATCATTTGTAAGTCTGTGTTCATTGTTTGATTATGTGCTTGATGTGCTACAAATTATAAAAGATGATACAACTCTTGTAATACCCGAAAAAAATTCTTTTATCTTAAATATTATATTTCCATAAATAATACCTATTTTAAATAGGCGAATATGGGGTCTCAAATTTTGGTATAGTATTTATCTACATTTATAAGCAATTTTTCCATAGAATTTAAGAGCCTAAAAATTAAACTAGCTTGTTACCATATAAAACATTATGATAGAGATTAAAATTAGGATTTAACTAAATGTGTCTAATTTGTTCTTATTTAATGGTGAATAAATTATACAAATAAATGGAAGAATTAAATTATATTAACCTTAAATCCTAAAATCTAAGTGGACCAAGAGAACATTAAAATATAATGGAATAATTAAAATTAAGGAGGGGGGGGGGGACAGATTCTTTAAGAAATAAGGGAAAAAAAATAATAAGTCAAATAAAGAAGTGTATAGAAGAAGATTAAAACAACTTAGAGGGCAAGTTGTTTGTCTTAGGGAACAAGTAATTACATAATTAGAGGAAATTAGATGAGAACCTATAGAAATTAAATCATATCTTGAAATATTAGAACTAAGTAGTAAATGTAAATACATATCTGGAATCAGTAAATTATGAGTTTCAACTTGGCTATTCCCAAAGTTATTTTCGTAAACTTTTAGAATTCATACCTAAGTGTTTCATGAATTAAAAATCACCATAAATCTATTCACAAAATTAAGATTTCAAAAGTGAAATTGGATTATGAATTAAAACACCCACCAACACCTAACTAAATTAGCATTTGGGAGAAATTAAGACAACTTGGGAAGGAAGTAGAATTTCTTGGGGACAAAGCAAAAACTTGATAGACAAGGGGGAGGGAGGACGGTTAGAGGGGGCTGAAGGGATAGGATTTTTACCTCCTCTCCAAGTAAATAATTAATAGCCAAGATTAAAGGAAAGTTGCTTGATGTTTAACCCCCCTTTGGCTATAAATAGAGGCCCTCAGCAACACAATCTCCTCACCAATTCCTCAAGCTAGGCCGAAAATATAGAGAGCAAGGGAGAGAGTGAGGAGCTTCAGGAAGTAGGAAGCAAGTGTTCTTCAAGAGGTAAGAGAGCTTTTAGTTTATAAGTTCAAGTTCTTAGTTTATGAAGTAGGAATGCTAAAAAATGTTGTTTTAATCATCAATCTTCCAATTCCGGTTTTATTCTCAAGTTTTCATGGTTTCCAATGTCTTTATTTCGAAAAAATGATTAAGAAAGAGTATGGCAAAAATTTCCGGAAAGTTATTATCAAAATAGCGAAGCTCTGGCGAAAGTTCATCAATTAGTGATTTCTAGAGTCAGTAGTAAAAATGTTGGTATTTTATGAAGAAGATGTTGTTCTAAAATTATGAGAAAATTCATGGTGAAAGTAGACATGTAGGGATTTCTAAATATATAAAGAGTGTGTCAATTGAAGTTCTGTGCAAGAAGATATAAATTCCAAAAGTTAAGCTACGTTTTCTGGGCAAAAATCTGGGCAGTAGTTTGAAATATTGAAACTGGGAATTTTCCATGAGTTCTGGGTGAATTCAAGTATTTTTCCTTGAAAGTAGAGATCTCAAGGATTCCAAGAAATTTTACGGATCCTCATTTCGATTTTTGTGGAATTAGTTATGATTTTTCGAAGTTAGGCGAAATTCTGTCCAGAAATTCTGCACCAGCGATTTTTTCGAAAATTATGAGGAAATAATTGAAAATAAATCCACTAAGGGTAAAACTGTCATTTGTGGCCAAGGTGTCTCATGAAATATTGTTTGAGAATTAATTGAGACGATATTACCCTTATAGGATATCAGAGATCGTTTTTCTGATCAACAGAACATACCGAAATTCAGGTACGGATACGTATTATAACCTTAACTCTTATGGTTATGGTGTGCTTATATATGATAGCTGTACTCACTTGTTGAAACCCTGTTATGAACTTTTACTCTTTATACATGGTATTGAATACGGGTTATGGTATTGATAACACCGTTGAGTTTTCCTAGCGCTGAGGACACGATAGGTCATCGTGGCACAGGTTATGTGCAAACTGGGGTAACATACATATTGCAGTGGCTGTGTTATGTTATTGCCTTACATGTTATTATTTTGAAATCATAATTATGTTTTATATCTGTGATATCTATCATATACTATTTACATAAGCATGAGGTTAACCGTTACCTGAGGTTCAATGGGTATTGATCCTCAACCCCTGCCATAACTTCAGGATCCTAGGGAGTCAGGATCGAGGACAAGGGTAAGAAGCTGGCGTGAGGACCCTGTGGAGGCATTATCTTTTTGGATACATATGTTAGGAGTATTAGACATGGATGACTGTATTAGTAAATGTTCAGTTAGATACATTACATACAATGTTATTCAGTTACTCTTTGTTTATGAAAAATATTTTCAAATCTCTGAGCTCTGTATGGAAACGTTTATGAAAATGGGATGTTACAACTTTTATGCATGCAAAAAGATCTGAAGCCTCTAGCCTTATGATGCGTATGGAAACTTTTGAGTTTGTATTTCTTTTGCAATTGATGATCAAGGTCTTGGAAATAACGAATGACTTGTCACAAACACTTTAAAAAAAAAAGATCAAGATATATATTGTAAATGCTATGACTCTTGTAAAAAAAATTTAAAGCTTAGTACTTAGTCTTGTTTTTCCCTTTATATTCTATTATTTTTTAACATATTTAAAGCTTTACTGTTAAAAAAAAAAAAATTCAGGCCCCCACCAATAGTTCCCCTTCCATAAATTCCTGTATCCACCCTGTATTATATATGTATATATGTATACATGTATACGGGTCTTCTCCCTTGCATGTCAGTGAACCGATGACAGCAAATTCAGATTCAGCAGCGTTTTAGGTTCAGTTTCAGCGACTACCGATGGAAAAAGAAGAAGAATGAACGGCCAGAGACACTACGCTAATGACACACACACACGGATGCAAAACACAACGTTACTAGTCCCTGTTTTGTTTAGTTTTCAGGAAGTTTTAAGTTTGTTTTCTAAGGTTTCCATAATGCATCAGCAAAAACCTTGCACGGAAAAATGATGATGGAAGTTTCACGCTACTCTCTGTTTTCCATTTCAGGTTTTCAATTTTCGGTTTGTTTTAGTTCAGTTTCATTTCTGATCCTTTTGGCTTTATCCTAAGCTAAACTATGACAGAAAACGAAGGACAAAGGAAGGATGATAATCACCTTCAGTTTTCAAGCTCCAAAGGTGATGAATAGTTGCTGGTAAGCTCCTCTGTTTTCCACGGTTTGAACAGAGCACGCTTGGAACTTTGCTTAAGTCTCACACTCCCACACTAATCTCTAAGTCTCTCTCTTATTCTCTCTTGCTCTCACGGTGAAAGTCTGTTGAATGGAAGAGGCTGAAGGTATGGGCTTTGGGAGCTTTATATAGGCAAGACGAGAATGAATATACAATGGTCCAGCAGCTTAAGTCCATCGGATAACCAGCACAAGGCTCGAAAAGTAAGGTTCCCTCTGATCCTTCTGCGCTTCTCATCCGATCACGTGATCTGATCTGCTATCAACTTTCCGAAGTCAACGCTTAAACCAGATTATCTTTTTGATCTTCTGCTGTTTCTGTTTCATACGTAACTGGCGCTATTTCTTCTGGTTTCGGTTTTTGGTTTTTGGTAGGCTGAATGAAATGAATAATAGGCATCTTGTCTGGGCTGTTTGGGCGTGGGAGTGAGAGTGAGATTTTGAGATCATTTGCTGCACATTGGGCCAACGTGTTTGGGTTTGTGGTCTCAACTAAGCCCATGACTTTGCTTCATTTATTATTTTAAAGGACTATCGTATTTGTCATTAACTTTAATTGCAATTGTTGTATAATTTAGGAAAAATCAAATCCCTAATTTTTATTTAATATTTAGATCTAAAATTATTACTTATACATATTCCTTGAATTTATTCTTTTTTTTTCGGAATAAATTTAAGGAAGAATAGGTCTTAATTTTCACTAATTATTCACATAACTATTTTAGTCCAAATTCTCATAAAATATTAAAATTCTTAACTCCCAAATTTAAGATGTTACAAAGTGTATGCGTATAGTTCAGATTATTGGACGGATCAGAATATGAGGTTAGTCCTCAGTGTCGTCATGGAAACTTCACATGGGGGGCTTTTCCTGATGACGAAGTTATGTAGCCTTGCTATGAAGAACTCAAAGTAGTTATATGTTAACATATTTATTAATAAATTAAATAAGTATCATCAAAAATATAAAAATTATATATATTAAATTAAAAATAGTATATTAGTTATAGTCATATTTTCATTTATTTAAAAATTATTGTTCTTTTTTTTTTTTTTGGTAGTGATATATGCTTCCTTGATATATTTCTTGATTGGTTAAATTGTTCATGTATGGTCATGTTCGAGTGATTGAATTAAGTTGAAGTTAAAAGGGACTAATTGCATTAGGCAACCTAAATTGCACATTAGGAGAGCTTTATAATGTCTTAGGGTTTGTTTGGTTTGATAGAGGGGAGGGGAAAGGGGGGATTTTAATGGAGGGGAAATGATAGAAGGGATTTTAATATTATCTTATTTGGATTAATCAGAAGGAATGAGATGGAAGGATTTTAATGTTACCTTATTTGGTTTAAAATGGAAGGGGAGAGAATTTTTTTTCACATTGATAATGTTACCTTTATGTTATAAAAGATACTTTAATGTTATCTTATTTGCTTCAGGAGGGAAGAAAAGCAAAATTATCTTCACATAGATGTACAACTTGTAAGTGATTTTTTCTAAACTTTATTAAATGTATAATAATGTTTAATTATAAATAACATTTAATATATATATATATATATAATCAAGAAAATATTTTATCAAGCTCTACAAATCAATCACGGAAGCCTATATCTCGTCCTTCGCTGCATCTGCATTGCACTTTCATGGTCACGGGTTACGCCACTGCATGCATCACAGAGATATGATTCTAAATTTCAAGATTGAAACTTTGATAGATTTCCCCAGTACTGGCCACTGAAAATGTATAATCGTATAAACTTAATGCTAACAATTGATACCATCGAGATGCTGAGAATTTGGGTTTTATGAAATTCTTCCGTGAGTTAATAATAATAACCGGTCATATGATAGCGAATTTGGTTGCTGCGATCATTCTTCCGAAAAATTTAAAATATGTTGCTTTATGAACAGAGATTTTACGGTTTGGAGAAGAACCATCGCATCTTCTATTAGACCGTGAAGACAAGGGGGTTGAAAAGGATTTAAGATTATTTTCGGAATAACAGAAGAAAATTAGGGTATTTTAGTCCACTGACACACTAATTTTTATATTCCCTCTAAATCCGTTTGATTTGGGGGTGTTTTTAGGGGAGAGGGGAAAATTTAAAAAAATTTCTCTTCGCCTCCTAAAAAATATAATCAGTCAAATAAGAGGAGGGGACCCAAATCCCTCCATCCTCCCCTCTAGTTCCTTCAAACCAAACAGACCCTTAGGGAATGAGTTTTCATTAATTAGGAGATTAGACTTAATATTAATTGAGGTAAGGTAATTTAGAAAGCTTAATGAATTTTTAATTGGTTTATTTTGATTTAAATCTGATAGAGTAAAGAGTAAACTGGTTTACCCATCGCCTCATGTAGGCTAAATAATGGTTGCGTATTTGTGACAAAGTGAAGAATCGAACCTTGGACCTCGTCACGTTCTTAATGCCTAGTTAAGCTGTTTTGACCTTATGATATTTATTCCCTCACATATGTATCATATATGTATGAATATGTGTGTGTATTGTTTTTCATAATATATATTTTAATATATTTTATTTTTTTATTTCATATAAATGTTTACTATTAATATAATATGTATTAAATATTATTTTTCTGATATTTAAATATTTATTAATTTTATTAATTTTTTGTTATATATTATTTTTTATCATTTATTAATTTATTATATTATATAAATTATTAAAATATAATAACAAAAAGTTATAAATTTAAACGAGAGATTACTAACGGAATTATTTTCGTCAGTAAATTATCGGTCACAAAATGCAACCATTATCTGACATTGATGAGGCAATGATGTGGCGGTGAGGTGGCAGGACTTTTGGACACATGGACAAACTAAAGACAAGAGAATGAAATTAATTAAGGGAGGCAGATGTTCGGAAATTGATTCATATGAGAACGAAGAATGAAGGTATTTGTTTCATAGATAGCGTTTTTAATTATTGCTGGTTATCTCATGTATGGGGGTAAAAAACTAAGGTGTAAATTTATCAATAAACTATTGGTCTAGGAGCATCCAGCACAATGAACTCTCTAGTAGATCAAAAATACCAACAAACTTTTAAAAACGTAAAATTTACACAATGCTGTTAGATGAGAGTTAACGTCCGTTTTCTGGGTCTGGAAAAAATTACAGAACAGCACCTAAAAGTTTATGAAACTATATTTAAGCCCCAAGAAATTTCAAAATTTTTATTTTAGTCCCTCCACGTATTTTATATGGAGGGACCAAAGTAAAAATTATAAAAAAATTTTGGGGCTGAAAGATAATTTTTTAAAACTTTGGGTTCTTTTATGTAATTTTTGCGAGGCCATCCCTACCCTCAAAATCCGCCCCTAGTTAGATGCCTTTGTTTGAACCTTAGCCTGATTTGGCCTGGAGCCTATTAAGGAGGCCTGTAATTTTAAAAATTTTGTAAACAGTCTAACAAACCACACGCCTCACTTCAAAACAAGCCTACTTCAAAGAGGGTGAAAACATAATTACTTTAAATAAGCCAAAACAGACCTACTTTAAACAAGCTATTAGATGTAGATCTGTTTTCGGCCTATTTAAAGTAGGTCTGTTTTCACCTTGTTTGAAGTAGGCTTCTTTTGAGGTAAGGCCTGTGGTTAGTTAGGCTGCTTACAAAATTTTTAAAATTACAGGCCTCCTTAATAGGCCACAGTCAGGCTAAAGCTGAAAAAAAGAGCCTGTAACCAGGGGCGGATTTTGGAGGGTAAGAATGGCCTTGCAAAAATTACAAAAAATAACCTAAAGTTTTAGAAAATTATCCTTTAGCCCCTATTTATTTTTATAATTTTCACTTTAATCCCTCTATATAAAGTATGTGGAGGGACTAAAATAAAAATTTTGAAATTTTTTGGGGCTTAAATATAGTTTTATAAACATCTTGGTGCTATTCTGTAATTTTTTCCAGACCTAGAAAACGGACGTTAACTCCCATCTAACGACATTGTGTAGATTTTACGTTTTTAAAAGTTTGTTGGTATTTTTGGTCCACTAGAGCGTTTATTGTGTTGGGTGCTCCTGGGCCAATAGATTGTTGGTAAATTTACACCTTAACCCAAAACTAAACATGTAGAGTACCCAACAAGTGGATACATTTATGGGTTAAGGTGTAGAAATACACATAAGTTTTTTCTCAGGAGCAAAAATGCACATAAGTTTTTTTTGGAGCGAAAATACACACGTGGTTATCATTTTGGAGCAAAAGTCACATCTCATCGTTAAGTCACTGTTCACTGTGATGATAGAGAAAGAGATAAAGTTAACAGTAACATTATGGCGGTGAACAGTGATTTAACGCTAACATGTGACTTTTGCTCTAAAATGGTAATCATGTGTGTATTTTTACTCTAAAAAAAATTTATATGTATTTTTACTCTTGGAGAAAAAACTTATGTGTATTTCTACACCTTAACCCTAATTTATTAATATTCAAACGAGAAAGTACGTACACATGACAAACCTTACGCAACACACAACACATCACAAGCAAAAGGCAGATACATATTTACTGTCTCAGGGTCTATTTATAAATTATAAATAAGCCGAGAGAAGTAATAATTATTACTATTGAAATGAAAAACAAAACAGACATTACGTAACACACAACACGCCATCAAAAAGCCATACATATGTTACTACCTCAAGGCTTGCGGCTTGAGCATAAGCTAAGGTTGGCATAGAGATGTTTGGGCCATTCATCTAGAGCCAGCCACTGGTTCGCCGGAAACGATAGCTTGGTTGGTTTGCCGGGTCCAACCATGGTAATTTCTACGTAATCCAAATACCACCCTGGCTTGTTCCCTTCGCCGTTGGAGATGACAGATATGGCACAAGTATTGACGCAAGGGCCCGTGCCACTAAAGACATTCGATCCTTTCCATATAAACCCTTCCAATATCTCACGAATCCTACAATTCTCTGAAGCTGAAACCCTAATTAATCGATCCAAAATCATCATCATGCAATCCATTTCCCTAAGTTCACCCTCATTTCTCTCAATTCCGGATTCGAAATCGAGGCCGAGCCTGGGTCGTCGGAAAACCAGTGTCATCGCGGCGGCTTGGAGGAGAGAGGCGGCGGATCAGAATTTTGGCGGGAGTATGGTGGACGAGAACATGATCGTTCTGAGGAAGAGAATCCACGAGATGAAGATGATCGAGAAGAACTACGAGCCGCCGGCGGATTGGATGGACTGGGAAAAGCGGTGCTACACGAGCTATGATTCCATGATTTGCGAGGCACTCGGAGTGTTGCAGACTCAGTTAATGAACACGAGGCCGAGCTTGGCCCTTGGTATGATTGCCTTGCTTGCATTGAGTGTGCCTACTTCATCAGCTTTTCTCTTGTACCATGTGGTGGAGATGTGTAAGCAGATTTTGTGAGGGATTCATTTTTCTTGATCTGATAGAAATGAATCAATTAATTCATTATTTGGAATTAAGGAAAACACCTGTGTGTGTATAGTGAAAGAAAGAATTTCAGTTTGTTGTTTTATGCTAGGATTGATCCGATCTGGCCATCTGGGGGGTATTTTTTTTGTACCCAGAATCTATGTAAGTTTGTGATGTATACAGTATACAGTATACAGAATATCCATTGTTATGTTATGATTGATCAGGAAATGTTCATTAAGTTGCTGTTCTTCTTATAGGTTATCGACGGTCAAGCCATAGCCGGAATAGGACTTTAACTTGAGGCTGATGATAGAATCTGTTCCTGCGCTATCGCGATCTCCTGTCTTAACTCTCACAATGTACGTGCACTATTCCTGCATGCATGAAAATAAAACACACACACACACACACAGGTAATAAGTAGAAGGAATAAAATCTTACAATAATAATGGATAGACACAAGAGAGCAATTACTTACAGCTGAAGCCATTGAAGCGAAGCTGGTGAGTGAAACTAAGAAAACAACACAAGACAATGAAACTCTGTGAGCCATTTGTTTAATTAGTTTGTGATGCTACTGATGATGATGCTGATACAACCTATAAGTATATGCCTTTATATAAGGCAACTTATATGGTGATAACTTAGTTGGAGAGCACTTAAGTTTTGTGGCTAGGCTCATTTGTGATATGTTATTAGTTGGACTTGGATAATGGAGGCCGCATATTCTGGGACATGTTCGTCGGGAAGATACAAATTCCAAAGTATATATTATCCTCAATATTTTATACTGCGGTTCCTAATATAAGATTCATTTTAATAAAAAAAATTGAACTAAGAAATAGGTCATATATTAATGATCAGAGGGATTATTTTGGATTTGGGGACCACACATTGCTTGAGAGAGGATTATAATTTGAATTCTTACCTAAGAAATTTAAATAGGTGCCCGAGAGATACTTTAATTTGTTAAAATTGATATAATAATTTTTAAAAAATAACTACAGTAGGCCTTATAATATAACAAAATAAGTAAAATTAGGCGTATTTCTTAACCAAAATTATATTGAGATGGTTTATGCGTTTCCCCCCCTATAACTATACTCTTATGTTATTTGCATGATATGATGAAATTTTAATTGTTTTTCTTGAATTTGTAAGAAAATTTTTTAAATTAATTTCAATTTTTTATTCTTGTTGAATTAATTGGCTCACAAGATTTTCATTGTTGATCATCCTATTACATTTTCCGTTTAAGAAATATTTCAATTTTCTATTCAAAATTTAGAGAATTTACAACTGCTTAGAATTATATATATAAATAAGAATATCAAACCAAAAAGTGTAAAGCATATAAAGTATATATTGTTAACCAAAAAAAGTATATATCGAAAAAGTTGTAAGTACGTAATCGATGTGGATTGGGTTTTGCTAGCGCCTAGCGGAACGAATAATCTATTGCATTGTGAAAAAATCAAAATTTGAATTTTTATTAGAAATTATACTCACTTTCAGTATTGAATCATACCTATATTTGTCTCCAATAAAAAAATACATATGCACAGGAATATATATATATATATATATATATATATATATATATATATATATATAGTTAGACAAAAGTATATTTTAAATTGTTTAATTTTGTATATCCATTTAGTTTTGATAGTTTCTCTTATATGATAGCCCAAACATTGGAGGATACCTTTGCCTATAAAGAAAAAAGGGAATTGAAGGAGAAAATGACAATAAGCCTCTTGGCATGTAAAAGACCAATTGTATTTCAAATCGATTTTATAAGAAGTCTTCTAAGAGTTATTTTAAATCCTTTTTATAAGATGTTTTAATAGATTCAATGAAACTTCATTTTTTTCCATATATGCCTATATTTAATATGGATGGTAAAAGGTAGCAGAGATTAATATTATATTAGAGTTTAATGTAGTTAGTAAAGGTAATATAGAAAATCACTTAAATTTTATAACAATTAGTACATTTAACTGAGAACCTACCAATTTAGGTTAAACTGGATGTTGACAGTTTTGTGAACTATAACGGGACTGCTGCTTGCGGAGACCTTATTGGCTTATTTGAGATTCAAATGGAATATGGACGAAAGAATTTGACAAATACCTTAAATATCACCCAACATTACGGCCGAACTGTTAGCTATTCTTGAAGGCTTAAATCTTTGTTGGGAGGAAATATACAAGCAAGTCAACATCTATCGTGATTCAACTGAAGCAGCAATACACCTAATTAAAAAATGAGTACACTTAGACTCACTCCCTTAATAGCGTCAACACAAGGATTAGAAGCTTCAAGAGAGATTAGAGCATTTTCATTGACCAGGCCTTCAGAAAAGAGAGCACAATAGATTCTTTGATAACTCTCAAATAGATGCAGAAAACTTTTATTGTCAAATACATCCTAGTCTAGTCTTCTTCCTCGATCTAGATTATAGCTAGCCTTGATTGTTACCGAAAAATGCATTATATGTAATAACGCTCCCAGTAAACATCTAAAAAACAGTGGATTAGCGATAGAATTGGATGATTTCGCAGTCAAATAAACCATCATTAATTAATTAACAATGAAATTTCATAGCTAAGTCAATTTAGAGGTGGGATTCCATCGGTAATTGAGTGTTTTTTTTTTTTTGTAGTATCAAACATAGTTCTTATTGAACAAAAAAAAAAAACAGTTCTTAAAATGGGGCACACTAGTTTGTTTTATTGGCGGCAATGATTAGTGGGCGATTCGTCCAAATGAAAGCTAAATGGACCGTTTTACACATGGAAAGGTTCAAAATGGGAGGGACTAGATAGAGTTTACAAGAGATTGGATAGGTGTCTGTGCAATATCCCTGCTGATGTCTTTGCATGCGATGGAGAGAGTATATAGGCATGACAGTTCAGATTTGAAGCTTCATGGCAAATGCATGAGAAATTTGAGGAGGTTATAGTTAATAGCTGGGAAGGAGATGGGGAGTGCCAGGAGAAACTGAATAAACTAAGACATAATCTGATTAGCTGGAAAAAGGAGGTGTTTGGAAACATTGAAGGAAGAAAAAGAAGATTATTGAACAGATTGGAGGGTATACGGAGAAGTAATGAAAGAAGAAGTAATCCATACCTTGGGAGATTGGAATCCCAATTGGAGGAAGAACTAGTACATACTCTTAGACAGGAGGAGGTGTATTGGTTTCAAAAATCTAGAAGTAGGTGGTTGGAGGAAGGGGATAGAAATACTAAATTCTATCACTCTAAAACTATTTGCCGAAAAAGAAGAAATAAAATAAAAATGCTCAAGGATTGGAATGGGGTGTGGACGGAAGATGAAGATATTATTGGAGGCATGTTTCAGCAATTCTATGAGAAGCTATTTGAGGAAGAGAGAAGGGATAATGTATGGAGAATGATAGGTCAGGGTTGGGGGGAGGTCAATGGAGAAATGATGAGGAGAATGGGGAGGGATCCGAGTGCAGAAGAAATAAGCAATGTATTTGTCCATATGGAAAGCTTTAAAGCCCCAGGGAACGATGGGTATCCTGATGTTTTCTATCAGCAGAATTGGAAGGTGGTCGGCCATTCAGTGATAAAATTTATAAAGGAATTGTGGGAGAGACCAGAAAGGATAGGAGAAGTAAATGATACTTTGCTGGTCCTTATACCAAAAGTGGAGAACCCAGAGTATGTAAATCAATTTAGACCCATTGCCCTTTGCAATGTGGTCTATAAAGGATTAGCAAAACTTGTAGCAAATAGACTGAAACTAGCTATGGATGGGCTGGTATCCCCTTTTCAATCCAGCTTTGTGCCAAGGAGAAGCATCCATGACAACATAATAATAGCAAAGGAAGTGGTCCATTCTATGAACAAACTCCAAGGCAAGAAAGGATACATGGTAATTAAAATAGACCTTGAGAAGGCATATGATAGGATGAGTTGGAGATTCATTGAAAAGGTGTTGGAAGAAATTGGCATTGAAGCCAAGGTGAGGAAGGTGGTTATGAAGTGTATAAATTCTACTAGTATGGCACTAATGTGGAATGGAAATAAAAAGAAGGCTTTCAAACCGACAAGGGGGATGAGGCAGGGGGATCCATTGTCCCCATACCTATTTGTGTTGGGTATGGAGAAGCTCACCCATCTGATTATGGATTGTGTGAACAAGGGGAGCTGGAAGCCACTACGATTGGGAAGGTATGGAACCAAAATCTCCCATTTAATGTTTGCTGATGACTTGTTAGTGTGTGAGGCAAGCATGGAAAATATCTGCACTGTTATGAATGTACTAGATGAATTTGGTTGTATGTCTGGGCAAAAAGTAGACAACCAGAAAACAAGCATTTATTTTTCTCATAATGTTGAGAGTGGTAGACAGAAGGAGATATGTGAGTATTCTGATTTTAGGAGAATGGATGATCTAGGACGTTATTTAGGTGCCTACATGATAAAAGGGAGAGAGAGTAAAAACAGATTCCAAAATCTGCTAGAAAAAATGCAGAGGAAGCTCAGTGGATGGAAAAGGCAGATTTTATCATTTGCTGGAAGGGTCACATTAGTGCAGGCAGTTACCAACCAGCTGCCTGTTTTTTGTAAGCAACACTCTCTTATACCTGCTGGCGTCCGGAAACAGTTAGAAAAATTACAAAGGGATTTCATATGGGGAAGTGAGGAAGGGAAGAGGAAGTTTCATGCTGTAAGTTGGGAGAAAGTTTGTATGAAAAAGGAGAATGGAGGACTGGGATTAAGAGATCTTGAGACTATGAACAAAGCAATGTTAGGAAAGATTGCCTGGAATATATTATCGAATCCTAAGAGTTTATGTTCCAGAGTACTTGTAGGAAAATATGGAAGGAAGAGCATACTGGAAGGAGAATGTATAATTAGGAAAACTGATTCTGAGGTGTGGAAGCAAGTGGGGAGGATATGGCCGAAAGTACTTGGGAAGCTTGAATGGGAAGTAGGAAATGGAGAGAAGGCAAAGTTCTAGAGTGACAAGTGGAGGGGGGATGGAGAAGTGCTAGCTGGATTTTGCTTGGGGCAGCTGACAAAAGAAGAAAGAAAGGCTACTGTGAGTAGCATGCTAAACGGAGAGGGGGGTTGGGATGTGCAGAAGATTAGAAGTAGATTGAATGAAGAGGGAGTTAAAAAGGTCCTAACTGAGGCACCTCCAAACCAGTTGCAGGGGGAGGATTTGATCAGATGGGGAGCATCATATCATAATAAATTTGAGTCTGCTGAAATGTATCATTTGCTAAGAGATGAACAAGACATAGGGGAACCTGTTTGGAACAGGTTATGGAGCTGGAAAGGACCTAGAAGAGTTCAGCTTTTCCTCTGGAAGGCCCTGCATGACAGACTACTGACAGGTAAAAGAATTAAACGCTTGATTGGTAGAAGTGATAGATGCCATTGTTGTGATAACAATAAGGACTTAATGCATGTCCTAAGGGATTGTTTTGCTGCTAAAGAACTATGGATAGAATTAAAGGGGGGAAGGGTTGAGACGGAGTTTGTTAGATTGCAAGGTAAGGAGTGGATTGAAATGAATATATCAGAAAGAGGGAATGATTGGAGTTTGGTGTTTGGGATAACTTGTTGGTTATTATGGCAATGGAGAAATAAGGCAATGTTTGAGGAGGGTTTTAAGAAAATGGAAAATAGAAGAATGATTGTGGAGTGGTATGTAAAGGAAATAAAGCAAGCAAGGTTGGAGTTTGGAAGAGCTGGGGTTTTAAAAGTAGAGAGGCATATTCGGTGGGTAGAGCCAGGGGAGGGATGGGTGAAGCTCAATGTTGATGGTGCTTACAAAAGTGAATGCAAGAGAGCTTGTTGTGGAGGGCTCATCAGAGGTTGCGATGGAAGTTTCATACAGGGGTTTGCAAAAAGATTGGGAGTCCACTCAGCTATTATGGCCGAGCTATGGGCCGTTCTTACTGGAGTTGAGGTTGGGATTGAATGTCATTGTGATAGTGTAATAATTGAAAGTGACTCTTCTTGTATCAAAAAAAAAAAAAAATTGAAAGTGACTCTGCTGCTGTAGTTAAATTGTTAAACCATATGCAGGATAATACTGATGCTGATTCGCGGCTGATGATAAAAATTAGAGAAGCTTTGAGGAGTTTTAGAAGAGTCTGTTTTGTTCATGTTTATAGGGAAGGGAATTCCAGGGCTGATGCTTTAGCTAACTTTAGTTTTGTTCAAGTAGAGGATTTTGCTGTGTGTAAATAGGCCTCCGCAATGTCTGGTTCCTTACTTGTACAGAGACAATTTGGGGATTGCATTTCCCAGAATTGTTGTAGATGAATAAATGATTGGGCTGAGGCCCCGTTTTGACCAAAAACTCTAATTAGTATTTAATCATACAATAATGTCCTATGAAATACATTAAAATACCCAATTTAATCATAAAAAATCATATGAAAATATCTTCCAGTCATTTTGAAACAAGATCAGGTGGGGACCCTGAAAGCTTGTTTGGGAGATTCAGAAGTGCAGACTCTAACTTTGACGTGTCACATTCTTTTTGGAAATCACAGTTGCGATCTTCTGGACCATGACTTCTCTTTGATTTCCTCAGCTTACCCTGTTTCATTTGCAATCTTCAATCTGCTTCATTGACTTCAACAGAAAAGTTTCTTCTCAAAACTACATAATTCCAGCATCACCATTAAACCACTCTCCAACAGTGACTGAGCACTTTTTTATTTTGGTTTCTTCTAATCCCTAAAGATAGGACGCTGTCAACAAATAGAAGAGAAGCTAAAATGAAGAAACAGCCACAAATGTTCAAAATATAAGAAAGCTACTCATAGATCTACAATGGCAAAAGTGACCAAAATTAAAATAAAAAAACTGATTTGGATATGCACCAGAAGTTACCAATATTAAGGACTCGATAACAAAATTTAGTACGACTTTCCCACCTTCCCATTCGAATTCCGTCATCTCCATCGCACTTTGAGCCTCTAGATCAGATAGATATCTGCATCGCACAGTGAAGATTGACGAAGCTTTCCTTGCATCCAATGCTGGTGAAGATCTCAAATTGTCTTAGGTAATAGAAAACATGAATCCTCTCTTCAAGCATGCTGCCGGCAAGTTGGACGGGTCCGATGACGGCCAACTCAGCTCCGGCGACTTCCAAGTGGGTTTGCCTTTGACCTAACCCTCCCATTCTTCAAACGACTTTAGGGTCTCTGCCGCCGTTTGAGGCTTTGTTTTCTTCTTTTCTCTTTTTTCTTTTTTTTTCCCCTTTTCAAATGAGGCTGACACATTAATTTTGCCCCATCGGCTCGCCCAGTCAGCACAAATTTAATGGTGTTAGTGACATATAGGCAAAACTTAACAAGGGATGCTTCAACAATGATATGATTATCCATTATTTACTTTAGGGCTTGTTTGGCTGGGTTCCCATAACTGTTTTTACTCGACGCAGTTTTCTAGAGATGTAGAAACTAGAAACTTCTCTAATATGCCCTAATACTATTTTTTACACAGCTCTGTCATGGCCCTGTATTGAAAAAATTGTGTAGAGATGTAGAGAGAGAAGGCTTAATATTACTCCCCTGATGCTTCTTATGTACTGTCCTATTAATAAGATCGATCTTTTTCTGGCCATATTCTCTTTATACAGAATTTGTGAATAAAGCGAATTTAGGACCTTTCGTTTCGGATGAGGTCGAGGGGGAGATAAACCAAAAGCTTTGACGATTTTTTTGCCATTTCTACTACAAGCCTTTTGGTGGTTTCTTCTTGCTTTGGTGTTATGGTTGATTAAATAAGGGATTAATGTTTCTACTTTTGTTGTAGGAAACTTTTGTCTGTTACACTCATCACATAAGAGTAGGTGGGTCTCATTATAAATAGATGAGAGAAAAAATATTAGTAAGATCCACTCACTCTTATGTGAATGTGGGGCAAAAAAAAAAAATCTGCAATAAAAGCAGAAACATTAAACCTATTAAATAAACTAGGCTACAATGAGAAGTAAGAAAGAGGAAACTATAGTATACGTTACGTAAGTAAGTTTTAGCTTGTGAGATTAAACGAGCTTATAGTTTATGACCAAATCAAATTATATAGTGATATCCAATAAAAATAAAAGAAAATCATATCATTGATAATGATCAATATTGATAGACTATGATGCTCAACATATCTTTGAAATGTTTTTGTTTTGTTTTGTTCTGGTGGAAGTAGCTTCTATTTAGCCCAAAATGAAACCTTGGAGGTTGGCATGTTCGAGGCAGCCTAATAACGGCGTCGGAACAGTGTGAAAGTGAATTCCGTATAAAGTTACCTCAATCGGAGGCCTGAGGCCCAAAATATGAAATTCACAATGTATATTGTTTTTCATGGTTTCCTTTAATTTCCTAATCTTTTTTTTTTTTGTCTTTTTTTGCTCCTAAAATAGTAAGGAAAGTGTTAGAATTTAACTGTCTGACTTCGTGGGGAGGGAAGACTACTCTTTATAAAATTTTAGTGCCTTGGGTTGGAGAATTTTTTTTTTTCCCGGTGAAAAAAAAGTAATTGATATATTTTTTACGAGTACTTTGATTATCATATATTTTTCTTTATTGTGAAATATTAATTTCTTTTTAAGAATATTGGGTTTTTGTTGTGTGAGTACTTTTTTTAATATATATATATATATATAACTTCATATTTCTGTTATAGAGTTACTCTTCATTATCATTCATAGAACTCATTTGATTCAATTAATCTAATTAATACATCGGCATCTATGATTATAAGATTTAAACCTGTAGAGATTTGTATAAGACTCTAGGTGATGTGTCTTTCAGATATATGTAATTCATAGAATTGTATGACTTAAGTACATCAATCTTACTTCTAGTGTGTTTCAATGTTATCAGAATCGGATTGGACCAGCGAGGTCGACCCGGAAACCGGCGAACTGGTCACCCAACCAGCCTGATCCGATAATAGGATCGGATATGCGTAAAAAACAGTTTTGGACTGGTCCAACTGCCGGTTTTTAATAAAACCAGCCAACCGGCCGGTTTGTGCAAATTTTTTTTGTTTTTGGTAACAAATGGGGCTCTTAGCCCTTTTTCATTCGTGTATTGGTGCATTTTTTTAATGATGGTCGAGAGCCTTTCATTGATGCACCACCTTTCGATTCTTGACCATGATTTTATTATGTTTGGAGGTTATTTTGTAAACGCATCTTCTTTAATTTTGCTCCTAGTTAATTGGGTTATTCATGTTTTAAACTTGTAAAAATATTTTAGGTACTTTTATTTTGTAAACTCATTTTTTATATATATTTATAAGTATGGTTGTATAATTTATAAATATAGTATGATTTTCGAGACCGGTTCATAATTATATGGTTCAACTAGTGACCCATTGACCCAATACCCCGATCGGGTCAATGACCGGTCTGAACCTGATAACATTGGTGTGTTTAGTTTGTGTGTGTAAGACACATTCCCGAATCCTCCTCGTCGGAAATATAAAGAAGGGATTAATAAAACATGATTATCCCAAGATTATATTCATTTTCGAACCTTGTCGATGTACATTCATTCCTACTAATGTTCTTAAGGATAATTTCAATATCTCAGGTTAAAAAAAAAAAAAAAATTGTAATGAGATGCTTAATCGGCCTTTTGATATATTATACATCATATTTTGGTAGAATGTACTAAGAATATATTGAATAAGTTAATGATATTATTCCATCTGATTGTATAAACTACGTGTCAATGAGAATTTGTATCTATGACGTGCATCCTTACATCATCATCGCCGTTGTCGTCATCATTATTTTACTAAATTTGTTTATGGAATAACAAGTATATCCCGTGTATAACATGAAAAGGGTGGTGGTAGCTTTTATAACTATGCAATTTTTACAAACATACGAAATTAAAGTAAGCAACAGAAAAGTTCAAAGCGTGTAAATTTTGTTTTTAATACAAGAAATGGATAGAACTCATGTTGGGACCTTTGCTTCTTTTTTTTTTTTAATCTTAACAATTCAAGTACAAATATATAAACCCAAATACATACACGTGCAGGTTTGAACCTATGACCTCCCACGTAAAGAGGAGCTTTTTTGCCATTATACTCTTTTGCCTAATCCAAACATACACTACAAATGAAATTTTTCCAAATAAGACTAATAAGATAAAACAAAATAAAAGATTAGCAAATAAAGGAGACATGTGCGCACGTGTGTGTGTTTAAATATGTCGCTCTATATATACATAAAGGTCACCAGTATGCATCAGAAAAAAATAAACAAATGGCTCTCACTCTCAGAGTTGTATTCTCTTTGTAACATCCCGATTTTCAAAAGCGGAATAAATTTTTCATCATTTAAAATCATTTCAAATCATCACAGTAGAGCATTTCAGCGGAAGAGTAACTAATACTTATATTTTAAAATGCCATAAGTCTGTCTGGATACAATAGCGGTATAATAACCGCGTGGCTCAAAAGTGAAGTAAATAACAAAAGGAAAGCTTCCACCGGAACGTCAAAATGAAATCTTTAGCCGGGTCTCTAAGCGTGCTGCTTTCCCCTCTCCTCCGTCCTTGGTTCTCCTGACCCTGATGCTATGTTAAGAGCTGAGGTCCCATGCATACGGATCCCAGGTAACGGTTAACCTCATGCTTACATACATAAAATGTGGATGACATATACCACAACATCAACAACATATACAAATAATCCATCACAATTAATGCATATGTATCGCTCCCAGCATGCAACCATATCGCTCCCAGCATGCAACCATATCGCTCCTAGCATTCAGACATATCGCTCCCAGCATATGGACATATCGCCCCCAGCATTACAGATACCCTTTAACCTTTAAATGCATTTCACAGTATAAACACTCTATACATACAACACACATATCACATATATGCATAACATAAACTTCAAAGTTAGTGTTGCAGTACGCGAACGTACCTTCATTGATGACTTTCGGTACGTTTCGACAGAAAGCGATCACAGATATCCTATAAGGGTAATATCATCTCTATTAATTCAAAAATATTATTTCAAGAGATATTTTGGCTATATAAGACCATTTAACCCCTGGTGGATTTATTATTTACAATTCTGCCCTTACATTTATTCAAAAACGCAGTGCAGTATTTTCTGGGCAGATTTTTCAGTAACTTTGAAAAATCATAACTAATTCTAGAAAAATCGAAATGAGGATCCATAAAATTCCCCGGAACCCTTAGGACGTCTATTTTTGAGGAAAAATATTCAATTTCACCCAGATTTTACGAAAAATTCCCAGTTTTGAATTTTCTCAACGTTGCCCAGATTTCATTCCAGTAAAAATGACTTAACTTCAAAAATTCATATCTCCTTGACCAGAGATCAAAACGTCACATATTTTATATATTTGGAAAACCCTACATATCTACTTTCTTCCTGGAAAATTTCATGATTTTATAACTTCATTTGCTACATAAAATCATAGCATCTTTTTCGCTGCCTGTCTAAGATTTAAGAACCTAAAATTCTACAACTTTCACAATCTTAATCCTAGAACTTCCAAAAATTATTCTCTGCTATGTTTTTACCTCTTCAGGAATTTTTCAATGCAATGAGGTCTAAAACCAAGTATAGGAATTTATTCTCTAATTTTCTAGATTAAACTAACATTTATATTAAGAACCTATAAAAACTAAAGACTAGAAATTTAAATATTAGAACTTACCTCTTGAAGACTCTTGAACTCCTTCCTCCTTCTTGCTTCACTCTCTTCTTAAACTCTCCAATCTTTGGTATGAGTTTGATGTGAAGAATGAAGAGAGGAGAGCTATCTATTTATAGGCAATCCTTGGTTAACTTCCTAGCAACTTTCATTCTATTTTAACCCTTAGATTAAACTTAACTAGGAAGTTTAAATCTAGCCCTTACACCTCCTACAAAAATGTCACCTCCCCCCTTTTCTAGATTCATCTTTTCTCTTTCCTCCACTACACACACACACATGCACAACACTTAGGCACACACACACTCACAACATACACATGTGCTCTTGTGATGTCATCTTGATGACATAATCAAGGCTTAAGTGTCATTGTTGACTTTTCAATACTAATTAGCAATTCTTAATTATCATGTTAATCAAGTGTTTACATGCTCCTTAATTATATTTTGTCATTAGTTAACTCAATTATATGAAGATTTAGACTTAATTTCTTGAGATATTATTTCATTCTCTTTGGCTTAATTATTTTTAAATATAATTAGTCCTCTTTTAATTTGTCTCTAATCATCTTGAAGAATTATGCAACTAATCTCAATTAGTGCAAGCTTATTTTGTTAAGGATAATTGTAATTCACTTAATATACCTCTTAATTATGCTAAATTAATTAGCAACACTCTTTATGCCAACCTTGACCCTTCATTGGTCATTAATATCAAATTAGGAGTTTCATATAATTAACTTTGGATATCCCCTTTTATTCATGTTTAAACAATCAACAATTAATTACTTATTTAATCACCTACTAATTATTGACAATTTTCTTAATTAGGATTAATTATTTTCTCACAACTATTTTACTGAAATTGATAATTTATACATTATGCAAAATATTAAAAACCATGGGGCAATTTATGTTCCCCAAAATGATATTTAATTTTGCCTCATTATTTCCCAAGGAAAATAATCTTATAAATTACCTAAATTAGAGACAACATACTTTCTAATTTTTTAATAAATATTTAGTTGCCTCTTAGGATTTTATCATAATTTTCTCAGGGTATTTTATGACCCACAAATATTTCAGGGACCTATTTGTAAATTATCTAATGTTTTAGAGCCCTTTTCGCACATTGCTTAATCTTAGGAGAAATTGTCCTAATAATAAGGTAAATTTAATACAAGGTGTTTGAGACCTCATATTCACCTATTTTCAATAGATATTATTTACTAAATTATGATACTTATCCTAAGTAAAATTTTTTTAGGGTATTACACTATTGCCTTGTCTTTCTACTCTCACTATTCATTAGCTTCGCAGCAGTAAGTAGTTGCTCTCTCTTGTGTTGATCCATTATTAGTTTCACTCATAGTAAGCTTTTCTACTTGTTTTTTTTTATACAGTTACATGACTAGGTCAAATTAGGGAGTTGGGTTTCCTCATTTTCTCCTTACCCGCCTTTTTCCTCATTTTCTCTTTTTCACCATTGGATCAAGATCTTAACGGTTTAGATTTAACATATTATATATTGAAGGTAAAATTATAATAATAAGGTAAAATAATAATAATATTTTTATTATCTTTTTAAGGTATATTTATAATAACAAGGTAAAATTATAATAATATTTTTATAATATGTTAAATATGGACCATTGACATCTTGATTCAATGGTGAAAAAGGAAAAATGAGGGTAAGAAAAAAAGGAGGAAAGCCAACTCTGTCAGGTTAGTGCATTGTCGAGTTTCTTTCTTATATATCTAATTCTAATGAATAATGATATATCCAAAATGGAACTGCATCCGCATGCATGGAGCAGGGGAATAGGTGCTTGTACATCTTGAAAGTTAAGACAAGCTGGGACGACGGTTCAGGGACGAACTCTATCGTGAACGTACGGGTATTTGATGCCTCCGGCAAGAACTTTGTCATTCAACGCCTTGATGCTTATGGCATAATGGACCCCGGGCACAACTACTTTGAGCGGGACAGCCTTGAATTCTTCAACGTCGCGGCCGATTGTTTCTTGCCTTGCAAACTTGTCGTCTCCATTGACGGGTCAGGGAATAGACCGGAGTGGCACCTGGAATACGTGGAAATCACCGTCACTGGGGAAGTATCTGGCAGGGTAGCCTTCGCCGTTAACAATTGGATAAGTTTAGGGTTCGATTCCACCATGGACTTATGTCTCCCGTTGGCATAATTTGCATCACGATTCTATGCATCTGCCTTGTGTCGATATGTTTTGTGTCTACTTGTTTAAGTTCTTTATCTATGATACCTGAAATTGCAAACGCTATCCTATGAAATAAAAATGCATCATTAGATTTGTTTTGTCAGCCGAAATTATTATCCTTACGAGTCATTTCCATTATATAACACGGATTGAGCAATTTCTTACTAGTACACGAATTGAAAAATGAATGAGAATGCAGATTAAAAAGAATAATAATTGAATTTTAAATTATTTTTCGTATATGGAAAGAAAATCATTGAATAGGTTTTGAAAAATATGTTATAATGTTGGATTAAATTATAGGTTTTAAAAATAATTAATAAAAAGCATTTGTAAATTTTGGAAATACTATAAGTAATGTTTTCCTGTTGTTAAAACCAAATAATAATTTTGTCAATGAACCCAAAACTTATTTGTTTTGGCTAAAAGTTCTTAGATGATATTGGCCTCTAGCTTTTTACAAACTACCCATTTGTATAATTTCATTCATTTGAAAGAAATAGGCTCTATATTACATTGACCTCCCAAAAAAAACAGTACATGGGTTCTTTCATTTTTCTGTAAAAATAATAACTTCTTTTGAACAAAATTTCGTATTTAATTAATAAATTTTAATTTATTATATTATTTTTTATAGACATAAAAAATTTACCGCAATAACTTTAATATTTTTCATTAAAATTCAGATAGTTTTAGATGATAATACTGGACTTTCATTAAGAGAATAGATAAGAAACAATAGAGTATTGAAAATTGTTTTATTCAAACACAATCAGAATATAAAAATATAAATCAAAACAAAATATGTATAAAAAAACACAATATGTTCACATACACGCGCTCTTTGTTCTTTTTTTCTTTTTTACCTGAATACACACTTTTATGAAAATGATATCTTTTATAACTATACAAATTTTATACACATGAGAAATTAAAGTAAGTGAGAAAAAAGTTAAAAACTTTTGTGAACTTTTCTTTTCAACTCCTGTTAGGTCTCGAATTCGAATACTAAATGAAGCACTTGTAACATTCTAAATTTTGGGATTAGAAGTTTATGAATAAGGCTAAGATAAATATGCTGCTAAGCTAGTAAAAATCCAAAAGTCTCTAGCTTATTATAAAGAAAAGCTTAAGATAATTATAAAAAATTATTTTGGGCCTTGAAAAATTTAGGAGAAAATTATGAAATGTTATTTTGAGGATCTAGAAATAATAAGGAGGGATTAATTACAAAAAAATTGGCCTAAAGCATTCCTACACCCTTAGATCCCTCATTTTGTTCTAGAACACTGAAAGAAAGGGATTTAGCTTTTCTCTTATACTCTTTTCCATCTTTTCCCCTCCTTTTCCCTACCATTGGATTAAAATTTTAACGGTTCAGATTTATCATATTATAAAAATGTAATTATAATTTTACATAAAAGATATACAAATAATTTTAACAGTTCAATTTTATTTTGCATATTGTAAGAAAAAAAAAATATATATATATATATATATAAGGTAAAATTATCATAATATTTTTATAATACATAAAATTTGGATCGTTGAGATCTTAATCCAACAATGGAAAAGGGAAAATGAAGGATAAGGAGGGGAAGGAGTATAGGAGAGAAGCCAAAACTGAAAGAACACAAAGAGAAAGAAGAGAAAAAGAGGTTGAGAATCGTCAGAAAAGTGGAAGAAGGAGGCACCAATTCTTGCAACAGTTTATAGACTAAGGTGAACCTTCTTATCCCTTTTCCATCTTCATTTCAGTCGACTGGTGTTGTTCTTGAGGTCCAAAGGTTGCTGGAAGTTGAGAGTTGTCAGAAAAGTTTTTCTCACCATGTTCTTACATAGAGGTGTCATTGCATGTCAAATTTGAGGTTTTTTAAGTTCTTTGGCTCAGTATTGAAGCACCAAAACCGTGCACGCAATGTAGAGTTGAATGGTATCAAATTTTTGGAGTTTTAAATCATGATTTGATGTTGCATGTCCTCTCTTTAATCTTAATTTCTTGTCCGAAAAATAGAGGATCACATGTATGTTGATTTCAGAAGCGAATGCTTGAGTTTTGCAGTGAAATTTGGTCATGGGATAGTACACCCTTAAGATTTGAAACAAGTTCTAGAAAACGTTGATTGAAGATTTAAAACCAAAGTCATGAATTTTTCAAGTTATAAAGGAAAAACTGGGAAGATCCTATTTTTTCATATTCAGGTTTTGGGTTCATATGAGGTTTTGACTAATTAAATGACTTCATATGTCTATGAAATTTGGTATAGAAATAGTACACCTCTTAATATTTAAAAATAGCCCTATAAAACGTTAATCGGAGATCTAGAACCAAAGTTATTAATTTTTTAAATTAGACAAGAAAAACTAGGAATATCCTATTTTTCCAGATTTGGTTTTAGAATTGGTGTGAGGTTTTGACCAAGTAAATTACATGAGGGTTTTGGTGGTTTTTGAGATAATCATGGTTTTGGGTTCATAATTGATATTGAGATGTAAATGGGCATTGGGTTAACGGTGTCATAATTGATTTTAATCAAAATATGGGTGTTTGGTTGAGGATCTCATAATTGATTTAATCGACATATAAGTGTTTGAATAATTTTTTAGGAAAATAATGGTTTTGACTTTCAAGTTATTTTCCCCCTTCCGACACACCTTATATGTGTCAAAATAAATTATGAACCCAAAACTTTATATGATAAGCTACAAGACACCCCTATAATATGCCAAAACAAATTATTACCAAAAAAATAAAAATAAAAAATCACGGTTATCTCATGAACTATTATTACACGTTTTTCAATTATACTGTCATAAAAATTTATCCAAACAACCTATTTTTAAGCTCATTATGCTTATAAATTAATTTCATATTAACTAACGTTAATCTAAATATACCCAAATTATATGGGAGCTGCTCATAAGAAATAATGATGATGGCCCTACAATTGTTTTTTTATCAAAATTGATTGGAAATAATTACTGAGTCCTGCCTCACCTAGCAATCACTGGCCTGAGTCAATCTGCTCCGCCTCTTCCTAATTTTCCTCCCATAAAGTTTGCTTAGCTTGGCTTAGCTTTACTTTTTTAATGTGAATGTTAATATTTATTTAGTGTTTGTCACTTTATCTATCTTTCTCAAGTACAAGATTATTTTAGAGCATTTATAGATTTAGCTTCCTTGTTTTCATCCCCCCCCCCCTTTTTTTCCCTATGGTAGTGCAACATTTTAAGGGTAAAATTAATTAGGATAATGGTTAGGGTAAAATTTCTACTTTTTTACACTTTCAGGAAAAAATTGGGCAAAAGTGCGGAAAAAACCTTAATTAATTAATTAATTACTAAAATGCCACTGAGGTAAAAGTATTAACCAATCTGCCCCTGTAATCGATTACATGCTTTATGTAATCGATGCCCCTGTAATCGATTACATGCTTTATGTAATCGATTACAGGTGGTTAGATCTCTTTTTTTTCATTTTTTATACTATATAATTGATTACGCCACTGTTCAGTAATCGATTACATAAAATTTGCACTGTGTAATCAATTACACCAGTATGGTGTAATCGATTACACTAGCTGCAAAAGCACAATAAAGAAAAGATTTCGAATTGGTGCATGACGAAACTAATTTCCAACTTCTTTTTACCTACAAATGCGACTTTGGGAAGGTCTTTTTACCAACAACTAACCGTCTACACTATGTCTAGTCAATCGATGTCCCTATATCCGTTTTTCGTCCTACGACATATCATTTGCAAAATTCATCACCTCAGATCATATGAACTGAAAGCATAAACATTCATAACTAAATTAAATGTCATAGTCAGTGCAAATTCACCAAGTCTAACAAAAAAAAAATACAAGAACCAAATACAAACAACAAGTCCAACAAAAAACAAAAACAGAGGTATCTAATCTGCATCCTCCTCTAAATCCTCCTCCTCCTCCTCATCGAAGACATCAGGCGCCTGGTCCTCCTCTCCGGCTACCTCCTGGTGCTGTCCGTCCTGTAACTGCCGACGTCCGGCCTCCAGCCCGTGCATCCAGCTCTGCATCCACCGCCATCGCTTGTTCTCCTTCTCAACGTGGCTCCTCCACCGCTGTCTCTGTTGGAGGTCCATCTGCCTATTCTGCAGCATGACGTCACGGAGCTGGAATCCACCATCCGGCTCAACCATCTCCTCATCCTCATCATCGTCATCGTCTAGCATAGGGACTTCAGGATGAACCACAGGGGGAGCAGGCGGTGTATCGTCCTCGTCAGCGGCAGTGCATATCCAAACACCCTGTGCATTCTGCTGTATCTTGCATTGCTCCAGTAGGCTCCTCCTGAAGACAGCGTTCCAATGCTGCTGGTCTACCATCTCAAATCCCTGCATCGGCACACGAAAGTGGAGCAATATACGGCGGACTAGGTAGGCGAATGGGAGGGCGGCGTTCTCCTTCTGCTTCACCTTGGACATCATCCATCAAATATAGTGTTTTCAGTTCACCGGTCTGACGTGAATGATGGCCCACATGATCGGGATATCAACCTCCAACGCCCTGGAGTGATTGTAGGCTCGGGGGAATAGAATATGGGTCAACACGTAGAAAAGGATCCGTGCATCCACAGTCAGCTAGCTCACAGTGAAAAGGGCTCTCTGACCTAAAGGCCTCCTGATATCGTTGATGGCGGCGGCTCAGTCATATCCAGGTAGGTTGACATTGGTATCCCCATCGTACAGAATGGTGCCCGCCCCATCAAAATCATATCCCAACATGTGGGCCCATATCGGAGTAGTCATCTCTATGTCAGTGCCGCAAACTCGCGACTTCAGCACTCCATTGATGTAACTGAGGTTATGGTAGAAGGCTCTAACCATATCCTCTGAGTAGTGACTGACGAACTCTGCCAAGCCACGTAGATGCGAACCCTCCACCAATGTGACTATCTGAAATCCCTCCTCTATAAAAAACTGCATGTCCAGTGACTTGGGCTTGATCACGGGTCTGCTCACAAAGTGCTGAAGGAAGGATACGTGTGATGCTGCATTATTGCCCAAGAGAATTCCGTATCGGAGATCTGCCGGCTGTGCCTAAGAGCCGAATGTCTCACCCTCCATTCATGCCTTCGAACGTCTCTCGGTCTGAGGGTCAACTTGTCTGCGTAGAGGCATAATCACAACAAATACCTACAAAGATGAAACAAATATAAACCATCAACAAACATGAAACAAATATGTGATTCATGGCATAATCACAATCCATGATCAATATCGGTCAATGGAAACAGTGTAATTGAAAGAAAAATGCACAATCAACAATCAAACTCTACGTAATCAATAATCTTCAACATCTATACACACAATAACATGTACTTTGTGCTTCAATCCCACTGTTTACATCAATTTCACATGCAAACATACACACATTGTTTCCGAAACGCACAAAAACATCAATTTAATCTATTACTTGTCCAAAAACAACAATGAACAATTCAAATCAATGATCAAAACACTACATACCCAAAGAAAACAAACCCTAATCGATTACATGCACCATATCTTCAGAAAAACGGAGAAAATAGGGACAAAATCGCAATGGGAATCGAAAACCTACCGAAATCACCATAAATAAGAGCAAATCTTTAATTTTTCCTCAACCCACGCCTTGAATCCACAGCTTTCTGGCCGAAAATCGTAATGGAGGAGAGTGGGGGAGCCCTAATCAGTTAGAGGAATGAGAAATGAGGGAAAATGAGGTGTTTGATGTTTTTAAAAACTGATTCCACGATATGTAATCGATTACGGCATGTGCCGTACATGCCGTAATCGATTACATAGCATGGTAACTGCCGCATTTGCCTTTTGGTTTTATGTAATCGATTACGCCACTCATCGTAATCAATTACACAATGCAAATTTCATGTAATCGATTACTGAACAGTGGCGTAATCGATTACATAGTATAAAAAATGAAAAAAAAAAAAAGAGATCTGACCCCTTGTAATCGATTACATAAGGCATATAATTGATTACAGGGGGCAGATTGGTTAATACTTTTGCCTCACTGGCATTTTGGTAATTAATTAATTAATTAAGGTTTTTTCCGTACTTTTGCCAAAAAATTGTTCTTTGAAAAATTATGGGACAAAATTATTCCTTAATCCTAATATATATTAAGGACTAAAGTGACCCCTTATATCTAGCTTATCTAGCTTTTATAGTTAGAAGGTACTCCTTCTAGTTCTTATTATAAGATATCAACTAACAATTCTCACACACCAATAATTAATATGATTGAACTATATTTTTATATGATTAATTAATTTAGAATTCTTAATGCATTTTTTGGGACATTATTGTATGATTAAACATTAATTTAAATTAAGAACATTTGTATTGAATTAAGTGTAATTAGAGATAAAATAGTAATAATTTATTAATTATTCATGCAAATAATTTCTTATATTTTTTATGTTACTTTGTGCTTAATCTTGCATTTTAGGTGTTTAAGAAGAAAATTTGAAATTATGGAGGGTCAGAATTAATATTTTGAGAGCTGGGGAAATTACATAAAAGATCCCTAGAATTCCAGAAAATTGAAAATTAATGAAGAAAAGAAACCAGAAAACATTACATAAAATGACCCATATGTTTTTGAAATTACACTTTTTTGGTGAAAATATTTCATATATTTACACTTAAGTCTCACCTCAAAAACTTTTAAATATTTCAGATAGGTCCCTGGTCAAAATAGGTTTTAACCAAGGACCTTCTCCTTCTTTCTGGGATACACAGACCCGAGCAACAGAGTCGTTGAAAAGCGGAAGCTTTCTTCAAAGGAGAGAGCTCAGAATCGGACCTTCCTTCGATCTTCCACCATCGCCTTTCTTCTTCCTCACCGGTGGCTTCGTTATCCACCACGGTCGCCAGCGAGTTCGAAGGGAGCTTCATCGGTGAAAAAAACCGGAGGAGGGAGCTTAAGATCGGACGAGTTGAGAGAGAGAGGAGGGTAAAGGGTTGACGGCGAGAAGAAGCACTACCACTACCGATCGACTACCAGCACCGTCCTGCTCTGTCCGCTACCATCGGTTGATCTCGTTTTCACCGTCGGAACACTGAGCTTGGAGCTGCGATTTCGAACTGAGCAACGAGAGGAGAATGAAGAACAACGGAAACTTGAAATCCCAATTTTGTAGAATCTTTACCGCCTAAACAATGTCAGAGCTATGGAGCAGTGTAGAAAGAAGATGCTTATACCTTCTTCAAGAGAACAAATCCTTGACCTCTCTCCTCCAAATCCACGCCTTCATTCTCCGAAATACCCTCGAATCCAACGTTAATCTCCTCACCAAGTTCATCTCAAGCTTATCCTCTGTCTCCTTATCTGCTTCATCCTCACGACACAACCCTCTTGGTATTATCCAACACGCTCGTCGTGCGTTTGATCTAAGGCCCCACAGGGACGATTCATTCTTATGCAATTCCATGATGAGTGCTTATTTAGCTGCGAATCAGGGCGTTGAATCTTTGACTCTGTATAGGGATCTTAGGAGGAAAACAGGTTTCAATCCCGATAACTATACATTTACCATTCTGGCCAAGTGTTGTGCCATGAACATGGACGTTACAGAAGGTGAAGAGATACATGGCGGTGTTGTGAAATTTGGGATTTTCTCGAATGTGTACGTGTCCACTGCTCTGGTTGATATGTATGCCAAGTTTGGGTTTATGGGTAGTGCGCGTAAGGTGTTCGATGAAATGGCTGAGATAAATCAAGTGTCGTGGACGGCTCTTGTTGTTGGGTATGCGAGGTGTGGAGAAATGAATGAAGCGAGGAATCTTTTTAAACAGATGCCTGAGAGAGATAGTGCTGCGTTTAATGCAATGATTGATGGTTATGTGAAGTCGGGGACTATGGGTTTGGCTCAGGATTTGTTTGACCAAATGCCCAATAAAAATGTGATTTCTTGGACTAGTATGATTTCTGGGTATTGTCATAATGGTGATGTCGAATCTGCTCGGTCGATGTTTGATAATATGCCTGAGAAAAATGTGTTCACTTGGAATGCAATGATAGGTGGATATTGCCAAAACAAACATCCCAGTAAGGCTTTGGAATTGTTTCATGAAATGCTGAGAAGCGAATATATGGAACCAAATGAAATCACAGTTTCCAGTATTCTTGCTGCTATAGCTGATTTGGGTGCTTTAGATTTGGGGATTTGGATTCACAAATTTTGCCAGAGGAAAAAGCTTGACAAATATGGTCATGTAAGCACTGCACTAATTGATATGTATGCAAAATGTGGTGAAATTACAAAAGCAAAATTAGTTTTCGATAAAATCGCCGAAAAAGGAGTTCCCTCTTGGAATGCTTTAATAACTGGTTTTGCAGCCAATGGTCGTGCAAAGGAGGCATTGGAGGCAATTTCAGTGATGTTACAGGAAGGACCAAAGCCGAATGAGATAACTATGATTGGTGTATTATCTGCCTGCAACCATTGTGGCTTGGTTGAGGAAGGAAAAAGATGGTTCGGAGCAATAGAGAAATTCGGCCTTACTCCACAAATTGAGCACTATGGCTGTATGATTGATCTTTTGGGAAGGGCTGGATGCTTGGATGAGGCTGAGAAAATTATTGAGACCATGCCTTACAATGCTAATGGGATAATACTAAGTTCATTTCTATTTGCATGTGGGTATTACAAAGACATCACGAGGGCAGAGAGAGTACTCAAAGAGGCCGTGAAAGTGGATCGGATGAGCGGAGGAGACTATGTGATGTTGAGAAATATGTACGCAACAGAGCAGAGGTGGAGTGATATGGAAGATGTTAGATACATGATGAAGAATAGTGGATCAAATAAAGAGGTGGGTTGTAGTGTTATTGGAGTTGACTCTGGCTTTGCCGAGTTTGTGGCTGGCGACTGCTTGCATCCTCATCAAGAAATTATTGACTTAACCTTGGGGCAGTTATGGAAGCACATGAAGGTAGATATGATCTATTAATCCAGTAATGAGCAGAGGAAGATGAACAGAAACAAGAGAACGATGCTCTTTTTGCTCTTTAGCTCGCAGAGAATGCTCAACTTCTTGTGCTTTTCTGAATCCTGATCTTAGTGAGGAAATGGTTAAATTTGACATGTTTCAAAAAGCTCCATGAGGGATTCTCTTTATTCTTAGTGAGGAGATGGTTACTTTGACATGTTTCAGGTGAAGCAATCATCATGATTCATCAATTTTATATGGAAAAGCATATGAACCCGGTAAAAGCATTCCTTGCTTTCACATCTCAGCAAACAGAGATGGCCATATTTTCTTGTTATACTGGAAAGCCAGAATTCAGGAAAGCCATGAGAAGAAAAGACAAACGACTCCATAGCACAAACCAAACTAAAAGAAGAGAGAAAAAAGAAACGAAAAAGACAGTAGGTGGAAACACTTCAGTAAGCCTTCAATTTCGGGTGTAATATTTTTATTATACTTTTCTTATTTGATCTCTATATATAAAAGCGACACAAAAGGTACATGAAATGAATGAGTCAATGTTTCAAAAATATATACTCCCTCCTCTTAATATAATATAGGATATATTTTGAAGAGTTGACATTGGTCCTACATATTTTTTATATTTTTATAATCATTATTTATTGTTTTGTTAGTAAGAATATTTTTTTAAAAAAAATTCCAGCATATAAAATTTATTTAAATCTAATTTTATTGCCCAAAAAAATATTTACGATTATCATATTTTATTTTAAATGTGATTTTAATGTTTCTGTTTTTACTACAGAAATACTTTTTTTTGCTAACTCACATAAAAGTGGGTGAGTCTCGCTAATATTTTCTCTCTCTTCTTTTTACAATGAGACTCACTTATTTTTATATAAATATGGTAAAAAAAATTTTACTATAAAACTAGAAACATTAAATCCTTTAAATATTTTATGATATAGAACGAGGTTATGGCGAAAAGCTAAAAATATTCTAAGCTTTTGTTGGGCATAACAACCATATGCGAATGATAATATCAATGATTGATAATTGAAAGTACGAAACAATGACTTAGGACCCGTTAGTAATATGTGTGTTACTTTTAAGTCTAATTGATATAAGACCAGGGATTTAATTATCACTTACTATTTATAAATAGGCCAAAATGTAAATAATATTAACTTTTTTAACAGTGTATGTAACTTTAAATAACATCATGATACAATATTCTCAAATGTCATTAAACACGAATAGTGAAACATTTGACAACCCAAACGAAGCGAGGATCTAAGAAAACGATAAAAGATGCAATGCAAAATTGTAAATTTAAAAAAATAAATAAAACTAAAGAAACACCAATAAACCATCATTATAGAGTAAGGATCTGTTAGATCCTTTTGAATCTCAAGTTCGAATACTAAAGGAAATATCTGTGTTGAGAGTGGCAACCACAAATCCTAAATCGGATATCGAATGATAATATTAAAAAAAAAATCATTGTAACCCTGTCATCATTTGTTATACTTTAGCTGAATCTCCTAAATCTCAGATAATTACCTGCAAAATAAATTTAGGAATAAGGGAAAATAGAACAACTAAAAACACAATCAACCACAAATCTTTTATTATTTTATATAACGAATACATTTTGAGGGAAAAAAAGGCAAAGTGACCTGGGCCTTTTAAAACTATTAATTCCAAAAAAAGAAATAATTCTTATAGAAAGATAGAAGATCATGATCCTTAATTGTAATTAAAATTATTCTAAATTATTTTCTCACTACTCATTTTCTTATATTTTCAGTACCTCTTCATAGCATTTTCAATTTTTGTTTTCCATAACATTTCAATACATATCTTTCATATTTTGAGTACGAATATTTTAAGTTGAGTATAAACTACGTCAAAATAATGAATAGTGAAAATATCAAGCATTAGTATTAAAAATATCAAAGATAAATGTCAAATAGATAAAAAATTAATAATGAAAAAATTAATTTCAACTGAGAGCCTTGGTCTTTTTCTGAAATTCTTAATTACAATACAAATTACACATTAATTGGATTTTTTTAAAAATGGTTTATTTTGATAAATACTATGGTAACGACATTAATTAGCAGGTGCAAGTGTCGAGCGACTAGTGTGAATAAAAGCCAACAAAAAGCTTTTCTCGAAAACATTATATTTTAGAATTTTTTTAAAAAATAATGTTTTAAAATTCCTTTAAAACCCCAAAGATCAATGGAATAATTAACGTATTCGTTTAATTAAAAGGCATGCATTAAACTTTTACACGCGCGCGCGCGAGAGTTGTATCAAGACAAATAGTGTACTCACCCTGAATGAAAAAGCCTTTTGATAGAGATTAGTTCCTTGATAACATCTGCTGTACTCATTCTTTCATGTGGTAATTTCATTGAGCAAGAAAGTCCAATCCTAAACAAACAGCATGTGCATTTCTCCTCTTACCATGATCTCTTGTAAGTCACTTGATGATGCCATTTGCTCTGATTGAAGAGTAGGGACAATAGTTGGGCTCACAAGTTGTAAAAGATTATTTGGAAAGGAACTTTCCACATATTTATGAAGATTTTGACCATTATTAAACATTTCTTCGGTAGGTCTTCTTTTAGTTAATACCTCTAAGATAATAATGCCAAAGATATACATGTCACCTTGTATTGATACATCAGAAGCCATTCCATATTCTGAAATGTTTTAAACATGTTAGTTCTCTTATATAATTAAAAAAACATAAAAATAAAAAATTGTATGAGTTTGAAAGCAATGAACTGCATGACTTTGAAGCCAACAACTAATTAATGATACCTGGACGAATATAGCCGATAGTACCTTTTATTCCAACTGTGCTGCTATGTTCATTAGAGACTTCTATAGTTGAGAGTAGTCTTGCCAATCCAAAATCACTCAAATGAGCAACCATGTCACCATCAAGAAGGACATTGCTTGGCTTCAAGTCACAATGAACAAGTGGTTGCCCACATTCATGGTGAAGATAATATAATGCAGATGCAACATCGATAAGAATATTTATTACTTGATGAAGGAGCAAAACTCTTAGATGATGATCTGGATTCTCAATTGTAGGATACAACCAATTGCACAAGCTTCCATTCACCATGTACTCATAAATTAAAGCTTTGAATTCATTGCCCTTGAAATCAATGCCAGAACAACATGATATAATCTTTACCAAATTTCGGTGCCTTGTATTTCTAAGAGCATTACATTCAGCAAGAAAACTATTGTTAGCTCCCCTCATTTGAAGGTTGATGACCTTTACTGCAACAACTTCATTGGGCTCAAGACTTCCCTTATATACAGAGCCAAAATTCCCACATCCTATCAAGTTGTTGACAAAGAATCCATCTGTAGCATTATGCAAACTTTGATATGATACTCTAGAAATTGTGTCAATTGTTTGTATACTTGAAGAAGATTTATTGCTTCTCTTCCTCTCATAATAAATAGCAACAACAAATGCCAAAGGAAGAAAAGTAATCACAAAGCATATTGATAGGATCAATTTGTAGTTTTGACGTTTACTTTCTCGAGTAGATTTGACAAGGCATGGAGGCAGTTCCAACTTTGATATGCCTCCACAAAGCTTGTTATTCCCCATAAGTGATATTGCACTTGCATTGCTAAAGACGCCTTTGTTAGGTACCTCCCCATCAAGCATGTTGAAGGAAACATTTAGGTATTCCAATAAAGCAATATCTTGTAGATCTTTTGGAATTGATCCAGACAAGTTATTTTGTGACAAGTCTAGATATCTTAGACCTTTCAATGAAGCCAAAGATAAGGGAATGGTTTCTTGAAATACGTTCCCTTGCAAAAAGAGATACTCTAAGCTTTGGCACTGTCCAATGGTTTGAGGAATGCTTCCAAACAAATGATTATGAGAAACAGCCAATTGCGCAATACTTTTTAAGTTCCCAACCTCATTTGGTAGATTCCCAACAAATGAGTTATGTGATAACTCCAATATAATTGATAGAGATGGAAGAGTAAACAGTTGGATTGGTATGGTTCCACTAAAACGGTTTAGTGATAAATTGAGGTATTGTAGGATTTCACAATTCCCAATACTTGAGGAACTTTCCCTTTTAGTATGTTATCTGACAAATCTAGGTGAATTAATCGAATGAGATTGCCTAAGAAATGCATTATTTCTCCAAACAATTTGTTCCCCAACAAAGACAAGTATTGTATATTTTGAAACTTCCCAAAAAGTAATTGGGATGATATCAGTGAAATAGTTCCTATCTGCTACTAGAATCTCCTCAACGTCGCAGGAATTTTTCCACTTATATAATTTCCTTCAAGCGCGAGTTTTGTGAGCTGGGTTGACAAATTGCCTATGGTATTTGGTAAATGGCCCCCAAAATTATTTTCCCCCAAATCTAGTTCTGTCAACTTAGTGCAGTTGCTCAAAGAATTTAAAAACTCACAATCTTTTGAAGAATTATTTCCCAGATTGTTATCACCAAACTCTAGATATGAGAGGTAATGCAACTTTCCAAGATTTGGAATTTGTCCTACAAAGTGATTTTCTCCTATAGAGATCTCTTCAAGTAAAGTTGCGTTTGCAATGGATGTTGGGATATGACCTGAGATTTGATTTCCTACAAGTTCCAAGATTTTGAGATTAGGGAGGTTGATGAACATGTTGGTTGGGAGAGAGCCATTGAATTGATTTGCCACAAGTGAGATGCCAATGAGGGATGACAAATTGTAAAGAGCAAAAGGAATTTTTCCAGAAAGCTTGTTCACGCTCACTTCGAACATTTCTAATTTTTTTAGATGACCTATTTCTACAGGTATGCCCCCCTCCAAGTTATTTCGCCCCAATGAAAGAAAAGTAAGGGAAGAAAGATTGCATATGGAAATTGGAATTTTCCCACTAAAATTGTTTTTAAATAGATATAATGTTTCAAGGTTATGGAGAGAGCCAATCTGCATGGGTATTTTTCCAATAAGATTATTTCCAGCAAATGATAAGTAGCTGAGTTTAGAGCAACTTGTGATGTTAACAGGAAATTTCCCAGTCAAAGTATTATTGGTAAGAGCAAGTACCTGGAGCCGAAACAAACGACTCAAATCTTGTAGGATTTCTCCGCGCAATTGATTCTTGCTAAGTACAATGACTCTTAAGAAAGAGAGATTGCCAATATGTGGAGTTATAGATCCACGCATGTGATGTCCATGTAACCAAAGCTATGTAACTCTGCGATGCTTGCGACCACAAATGATTCCATACCAGTTGCAGAAGTGTGTAGAAGTATTCCAAGAGTCCAAGATGTGATATGGATCGTCAGATATTGATTCCTTGAATTTGAGCAAAGATATGTGATCGGTCTCATTACCCCATGAAGAGTTGGCTTTGCAAGGAGGAAAGATCAAAATTAAAGTAAAGAGAAGAAACAACTGAAGGCATATAGAGAAAGAGGCAAGTAACATGACAAATGATGAAGGCTTCATCATTTGGTTTGAGAAACACAGAGGATCATACGACCACACTCATATATTGCGATGTTTGATGAAATTGGCTGAAAAAAGTTTTTTATGCTTGTTTTTTGAGAAACTAAAATTTATCTTTTAAAAAGGAACCTTCATGCCATTTTGCAAGAAGCCGACATGAAAATTAAAATGACTGACAGTGGGGGTATATAATAATACCCCCAGACTACAATACTACATTACCGAAAACGCGCCGCGAGCTCTGAACCCCAATATATATAATATTTTGCAAATAACCAATGACTGACAGTGGGGTATATAATAATACCCCTGGCTACATCATTAAGGGCCACGTTCCCCTATGGGTAGGTGAGGTATTCCTTTATTTTATTTTTAGCTTTTGCAATTTTTTTATTCATTTTTTTAAAATTTCCCTTCTTAATTATAATTAAATTCTAAAAATAAAAATTACTCCCTCTAGTCCTTATTATAAGGCACCAACTACTAATTATCACAAACCAATAAAGTTAGTTAAAAGCATTAAAATTGTCATAAAATTCAAGTAATTTCCAATTTTACCCATACCAACTATCATAAACTCAAATATAGTACTCTCTCACACTACCCTTATTAAATATGCGTAAATATAAAAAAAATGAATTAATTACACCTTGAAAACTTGCAAGTGCCTTTTAAAAAGGACCAAAACTATCTGTTAATTAATGCCTTATAATGAGAATCAGAGGGAGTAGTATGTTATATTATAAGAGTTCAAAGATACATAATTGCCTCTAAAGTTATACATAGTACGTATGGAAACAGGTCACATTCCTAGATTCCTACTATAGGCTCATAACCTAACCTTCATGAAGCCTAACCTAGCTTATTTAGTAAATAGATTAGATTCAAACTCATATGTTTAGGTCTATTTTGATAAATAGGTCAGACATATTTTCATAAAGTCTAACCTATCTATTTTTTTTAAAATTTATACTATTATAATATAAGTAAGTATAATATCACCTAAATAATTTTATAAATTATTTAGAACTTTACTAATATAACCTGAGTATATGTATTATTGACTACAAGAGTATAATAATTGATAACTAATTTTTTTATTTCAATTTATCTAATTATTTCTCTAATAAATTTTTTAATATGAATTGATGATTTATAGTATATGGCTAAAAAGCAAAGAATAGTCTATAACCCAACGTGAAATGATTATGTAACACCCTTTCGTCTCTCTCTACCCGTGTTCTCAATCACCGGTAAACATGAATGCTCACGCACTTCCAAGTCCACTACTATCAACAATGGCTAATTAACCTCTCAAACAAGAATATAATGTAAATACTTGCAGTATTTTAAAATAAGATAAAATATATCTTTTGTTTTTGAATTTTTTCGAATTATTGATTCAATTTTTCAACTTTAATTTGGAACTATATAAGAATTGTTATGAAACTGAAGGAATTCTAGAGAGAAGTCAGAGAAAATTCCAGAGAGATGAAATGAATTCTCATTCAAGTGTATTGAATAGTTACAGATGACTTCTATTTATAGAAGGAAAATGGGTCTTTAGTGTAATTTCCACTCTGGGTCATTTGATGCAATTTTCCCTTCATTACACAATTGTTCACTCACGAGAATGCATTCCGTGAGTTTGTATAATTGCATGCGGGTCCCACCAAATAGTAAACTACTATGTGTAATACTATGCAAATAGTAAATTACTATGCGCGGGTCCCATGTCATATTGTAATATTTGGAGATCTTGAGTCAATGGACATCCAGATAATAAGTATATTCATAACACTCCCCCTTGGATGTCCATTTATGAATGTGCCTCGTTAAAAACTTTAACTAGGAAAAACCCAGTGGGATAAAAACCTAGCCAAAGAAAAGAGTACATCATTCATTGATACACTATCAAGTGCTGCCTCATTAAAAATCTTTCTAGGAAAACCTAGTGGGACAAAACCTAGATAAGGGAAAAAGAGTACAGCATGTATCATCTCCCCCTCTTGACAATATCAGTATTACTCCCCCTGATGACAGCATTGCTTCAATGCCTTTCTGTGTATATCTTTCATTCTGTCATAAAAAATTTGTTCGCTATGGAACAATAGAAATGCCCAGTCTAACTGTTCATTGTATTCCTGCAAAAACTAAATCTTTCAAGTAAAATCATAATAATATAAGATACATCAAGATCTTTTCATTAATATACATGTGCATGTAAAACTTTTAATAAATATTCATTCAGATAATGATACCACATACACTCTAATTGCTTCATGCAATATATGAACTTATTATTATTATTCTCGAGAATTTGATGCTCCTAGCATCTTAAGTCCTTCAGAGACTTATGCTTCTGGCATATTTAGTCCTTCGGGGACATAAGTTTCTGGCTCCTTACGTCCTTCAAGGACATATGCTTCTGGCACACAAATATATTATGGCTCATGATCCTCATTATTATTCATTACATCATATGCTATCATATAAACATAGATATCATCAATGTTGACTTTATTTTCGGTCCCATCGGATTTCATTTATTAAGATCTCATTATATTCATATATTTCAGGTACTTGGGTTTCTTCTAGGACCACGACATTCTTTCTAGAGATATCTCTACTGGAGATAATAACTCTACAGGAGATAGCTCTTCTGAAGTTTTTCTTAATTATCTTCAACTCGATCATCTATATTCTGAGCTCTTTTTCTCTTTCGATGATTTTTTTTAAACCAGATGGACCTGCCACGCTTCTAGCATGCTTTATAATAGCTTGTCCTTCAGGAACATGTGCTTTTGACACTGTTGGATCCATTTGAAGATTCTAATCCAATCTTCATAATTTAGTAAGCCATAACATAGGCTATAACAATATCTTACAGACGCATAATTTTTCTTTCATAAACTGCTAGATATACAAAATTATTGCCTCCACCACAAAATCATATATATCATCATAATCACATTAAACTTTATAAAAATCTTTATTTTCACATAATCATTCATATATCACAAGTTTTGGACTTCTAGTCCATAACTATCATAATATAATTATATTTGCGTCATTTTCAATTTCACTTTATCCTCTTGGCCAATCATCTTTATGTCATCTTCTTATGACATATTATATTCTCATTTGATCACATGATATCATACTCAAAATTATTGTCGACAACTTAATCTATTCGGTTCCATTTTTCCAATTCGACATAACTTATCAATATTATTCAGGTACTTGAACCTCTCTTGAGGTTTTTTCAATTAGTTATGTCACCTCCTTAATATGATCATTTTTATAATATGCTCCATAATATAACTATTTGGAACCGAATAGTTTTTCATGCTTCAGGCACGTCTAATTTGTATTGGAGCATTTTTAGCTGGAATAAGAGAATAAATCTCATTTGGGTCAGTAATTCTATCTGGCAGATATTTCATGAATGCATAACCTGATGAACTTCTGGTTCATACTTCTTTATTTGAGGATATATATTTCATAGTTATAATGCATTTCATGTATTCTCTTTTCCAGCTATTCAATTTCTCCCCCTCATGTTGATAAAACAATATCTCAACTTTCTTTCTATGTCCATCTATGTGCAGTGTGGTGGGTTGATAAATATTGCACATTCAAACCTTTAAGATGGAATTAATCTGGCTCCTGACCAAAAGCCAATTTTACTGAGAAAATTTTGTTGGCTTATATAATTGTTGCAAATAAAATCAAATATACAAACATATAATTTTATTCTCATAATCATTGATCTATCCATTCATGGATACTTTAATACATGATTTCTGGATCATTCAATCTGGAAATTGCGCGCTTTTATTCAAACATTGTTGCAAACTTCAGATTGCAAACATCACTGCAAACTCCAAGTTGCAAGATAATAATCTCACATGTAACCTTTATAGATGCATCTATCAATTGTAAGGTTCACATGTTATTTCAATGGGCCCATATAAATCTGTTTGATATATTTCCAGAGATCCATTACCAATCATGACCAATGATATTCACATTATCATTTTTATTTGAGAACAAGCAGCACATCATGAAGAATCTTCTGGTTCTTCAATGGATGTCAATATAATTTGCATTATATATATGATTCAGATGATCAAACAAGTTATACCAACAATTAGTAAACTTCCGGTTTACTATCTCATAATCTAACATCCATTTTGAGAGATCTTTTAGGTTTTGTGTGAGAAGTATATAACTTTTCAAAAATTAACTCACACTTTTATTCTAACTCACACTTCTTTCTAACAAATCTCCCCCTCAAGTGTGAGTTACATATAAGAATACTTTCTTTGCAGCTCATTGCCTTTTTAATATCTTATTGGCAGTAAACTTCACAATAGCATATATCAATATCTATATTTGTAGATATCTTTAAAACTCAACAAATTTCATTTTGTACTTATATTTGGTAGAATAAAATGCATAATCAATGCATAGTTTTGTTTCTTCAAATAACAAAACTTCCGGAGCCTTAAATCAAATTTATATTCTCATAGCTCTTTCGGAGTCTCAAATTTACACTACCAAATATAGTTCAAACATTGGCCTTTCGTTGAGCATACTATGCTAATTAGTCTTAGGACTATTAGCCTTTAAAAATGATTACCCTTGAGTGGCATAATTCTCTGCAATTATTTGTCTTCAAAACAATAACTAAAAATTCTTTGTATCATTCAATATTTGATACATAAGCCTTCATGGCCTCAATAATAATTCAATGCCACTCTCTTGTTTACCCTATCATTTCTGATGTAAACATGATGTTTTAATTATAAGACTCTCATATCCATTCCTCATAAAATCATAGGGAGCAAGATATGATAGCAACATCATTAATTTTAGCATATTTATTATGTCAATTTCCCTTTTGTGGTTCTTATCAGTAATCTTTCTCCACTTCAAGTGGGAATTTGAACCACCATAATTACAACCATGATCATACTCAAGACTGTAGATATAACACATATGATCACGTCCACAATTAGACCCATTCATTACTTCATTCACTTCTGAGAATGAAATCAAGTCTTGAGATTTATAATTCTCACAACAAAAACTCTGTTTTATTTGACCACATGGATGTGAGAAATTAATTCAGAATTCACAATCTTGCTACTTCAGGAGCAAATTGAATACATCCACTTTATAATAAACTTTCAGAAGAACAACTATCTTCTAGTGGTCATATAATTCCTTTAATTTGTTCTAATGAACAAGGGGGTATTTAATGCCAAATTTACAATTTTGAGGCCTTTATACAACTGATGGCATACAAAATTTATGGATCAAGCCATGTTTCATAATTTGTCTCTTGGCTTCAAGCCAACTTGTCTCTTAGCTTCAAGCTAATTTATCTCTTGACTTCAAGTTAATATATGCCTCTTCTTGGCTTTAGGCCAATTTATGCCTCCTCATAGTCTCAGGCCAATTTATGCTTCATATCTATCAGGCCAATTTATGCCTCATATCTCAATGGCATTTTGATTTCCATGATACATATGGCCTTTAACAATTTTTCGTCAGGATAAATATAAAATATAAGCATAATACAATAAATAAATAGAACCCACTAATATACATGTATATATTAGTGTCGTTGCCATAAATAATAAAAGGGAAGGGGGATATAAAGCAGTAAATGAATAATTAAAAATAAAAATAAAAGGGAAGGAGAATATAAAGCAGTAAAGAATTAAAATTAAAATAAATAAATGGAGCCCACTAATATATAGTGTCGCCACTATAAAAGATAAATAAATGAAAAATAAAATAAATAAATGGAGCTCACTAATATATACATACTAGTGTGCTGCCATGAAAAATAAATAAATGTTAGTGGCAATAAAATTAAACATTAGTGACATAAATGTTAGTTACATAAGAGTAAATAAGTAAAAGAAAATGTTAGTAACAATAAAATGAATATCAAATTAAAATAATTAAAAGAAAATATTAAATCTAGACTTCTAATATGAAGTCAAATTAACAACAATAAAAATAAAATCTGAAATTAAAATTAATAATAATAAAGATAAAGTTAAAAAATTAACTCATTCACTTTTTCCCCCCTCTTTTTTTTTTAACTGTCGGCAGAAATAGTTTATTTATTTTTTTATATTATTATATTATAATATATAAGGACAACAATTTGGAGAGACAGTTTACATTCACGGTTTGGTTTGAAATAATTTCTAAAGGGCCCATATGTTTTTATATTATATATTAAAACAAAAGAAAAAGCTTACCTGCTCCATGATTCATTGCGTCCTGATATGATTCATTGTGAAAAAGCTTACTTGCTCCACGTTTTTGTCGACAAGTGGAACTGTTTTGTCGGCAAAACAGTAAAGATTTTTTTTTTCTTTGCACTCATCCCTCTCGCTCAGAACTGCATGTACACCGCGGTGGTCAAGGAAAAGAATAAGGATGCTAGAGTCGTGGCTTTTCATAAATTCTTTACGGTTTCATTACGAAGAAAAGAAAGGTGAAGGAATCATTATTGTAGAAGCAGGTGGAATTATTAAAGGAATAGAGAAAGAGGGAAGGGTGACGGCGAACGGTTATGGATGTTTAGGCCGAAAGAATGGTGGTGGCGCAAGATCGGGGGTTGGACTTAGGTGGGTGATGGTGACGGTGAGCTAAGATCTGGGAAGGTCGGAGGTGATGTGCGATGGTGTGAAGCAGAGAGCAACTATGAAAACTGAACTTGATTAGTTGGAGGAAGCTTTGCTCGTTCAGGCTGAGAAAAGTAACAAGAAGAGGCCCAGATGATTGAAGGCGATGGGGAGCATGGAAAGCGATTCCGATTAATTAGGAGGAAGAAGAAAAAAATGGCGATAAGTCACCGAAGATGGACAAAGAAGCTAGAAATTTGGGCTTTCAGGGGCATTGACATCGAGGTTTTAGTTTTTGGTCCTGGCAATATGGCTGAAGGTAAAACTTAGAAGAAAGAATCCATTTGATCTCTGATGAACCGCACGCAGCTCAGTTGATTAGAGTTTCGTGCTGATAACGTGTTATGAAATTGAAGGAATTTTATTGAGAAGTCAGAGAAAATTCTAGAGAGATGAAATGAATTCTCATTCAAGTGTATTATAATTACAGATGACTTCTATTTATAGAAGGAAAATAAGTCTTTAGTGTAATTTCTATCCTAGTTCATTTGATGTAATTTTCCCTTCATTACACAACTGTTCACTCACGAGCCATTCCGTGAGTTTATATAATTGTGTGTGGGTCCCATCAAATAGTAAACTACTATACGTAGTACTATGCAAATAGTAAATTATTATGCGTGGTCCCATGTCATCTTGTAATATTTAAATATCTTAAGTCAATGGACATCCACATAATAAGTATATTCAAAACAAATATTTTTGTAAATAATTTATCGAAATAAGCATTTATTTTGGTCTTTATGAGAAACTAAAAGTGTAATTTTTTTTATCATGCCCGTTTCGCAAGAAACTGACATGAAAGTTAAATAAATATATAAGCATGACCTCAAGCAGAAAAAGGTTTCTAGGGGGGAGCGTCGTCCTGGAAAGTCCAAAGAAGCCAAATAATATATTATTAATAGCAACAATTGGTGGGTGTTGTGATCTTAAGTCTGTGTCTTTTTTAATGAAGTTTGTTGGGATGCTATGAAGAATCCTAAGTCTTGCTTTGTTGGAAAGCTCCCATGAAATGTAGAAATTAATATTTTACAAATTTTTAATTACATTATAATCAATACTAAAAGCTCTAATTATACTATACTATTGTTTGAATGTGTATTTTCCTTTTCATAAGATACAAGCATTTGCAGAGGGCTAACTATTTAATGTATTTGTTTTTATTTTTAAACTCAATTAATTATATATCTCTTCTCACTTTTTCTTAATAGTTATTTTTTGACACTTTTTCCACTCATTCCCTCTCCCACCTACCTTCCTTATAAATATTAAAGGTGTTATTAAAAAAGTGAATTACATTTTTTATATATTTATTTTCTTTAACTAATTTTACTAACTTTTTTAGAGGGTATAAGCTAGTTCCACCCCGTCTGAACGTCAATGGAAATGAAAACAGGAAACCTTTATTTATTTATTTATTCTTTTTTTTTGAACATTTCTATATTATTCAATACTGTCAATAGGAGATTACAAAATAGACACTACTCTTAAAGACTCAGCGAGACAAACATAACGACTAACAGAAGGGAATGACATAACGAACTGATAGTAATTAAAAGACACAACCAAAAGAACGACACCACAGATAAACTAATGGCAACACGTCGATCAACCAGGTTCCTCAGCTCTGGGCCTAGAGAACGCTTGGAGCTGAGATCTTCGCAGAGACTTTGAATCTTCTTCCAGCACTGGGTACAAAGGGGGTAAGGGCGAAAATATCCATCCAATGGGGCACACCCCCTTATTAGTAGATGCAGTAAGTAAGTCTGCTGCTTTATTCCCCTCTCGGGGAGTAAAGGTAATCAAAAAGCTGGGTTCGGACTTAAATATCCCTAAGATATCTTCTAGAAGTCCTCTAGATTGCCAATCGCTGAGACTTGGTTCATCTTTTTCCATACATTTCACAAGAAGTTGGCAGTCTGATTCAAAAATGATATTTTTATTTCCCAGGTCTTGGGCAAGCATCAAGCCTCTTCTCATTGCCAGCGCCTCTGACATGAAGGCAGATATAGACTTGATTTTATCAACAAAGGCCCATTTCATCTCTCCCCATTGATCTCGGCAGATGATTCCGATTGCAGCAGCCTTTCCAGTCGCATGGTACGAGCCGTCCACATTGATCTTTAGGTAATTCGCTGGCGGTGGTTCCCATCCAGCAGCTAATTTCTGAGGCTGCACCATTATACTCTCATCGGTCTTTGGGGAGTTCGCAGTACAGAAGTCGATCGTGGCCTGCGCGGCTCTTAAGATAACTGCACCTGGATTTGGGATAATAGCATTAAAAACCACCTCATTTTGCTCCTTCCATATAAACCAGAGCAGCCAGCTTATATAATCAATATCGGTCTTCAGGAAAGGGCTGGTAGATTCCAGGAGATCAAGCCACCATTTCTGAAAGCTGTGACTTGTCCCTATGGTATTCATTAATGATAAACGACACCCGAACCATACACACCGAACCCAAGGGCAATGAAAAAATAGGTGCTCCATTGTCTCACTTTCGGTCTTGCAGATTTGGCATATGGGGTTCGTGCTCCTGTGTCTTCTTGTTAGGGCTTTGTTTGTGGCAATGGCATTTGACATAAGTCTCCAGATAAAGTTTGAGACTCTGGGGGTCACATTTAAATTCCAGATTTGCTTCCATGTACTGCTAGTTATCACAGTAGACGGTCCTGCCTGATGGGTGATGTTGGCTGGTTCTAAGTTCGCAGAATGGTGTCCTAGTTTGACCGAGTAGGACCCATCTCTTGCTAGAGTCCACATGATTTTGTCTTCCGTAGGTTCCCGTGGGAGTGGGATGGTGGCAATGGCCTCTGCTTCTTGAGTGCCTATGAGATGGATAATTGAATTTAAGTCCCACACTCTTTGATCATTTGAGATTAAAGTTACTACCCTTTGGTTTGAATTAATGACTACCTCATTATTTATCTGCAGCTGCCGAGATGCTAATGAGGGAATCCATTTGTCATGTCACACTCTTGTAGATACACCATCACCAATTTGCCAGCACAAATCTTTTTTAATAAAATCTCTACCTTCCAAAATGCTTGATCAGGTCCATGAAGTTCTATGACCTTTCTTTGCATCGAGGAAAGAGCTTTTAGGAAAGTATAGCCCTTTTAGGACTCTTGCCCATAAATCATTGGGGTGCTGAAGAAGACGCCATGCTGTTTTTGCAAGTAGGGTATCATTAAATTTTGAGAAATCATGGAACCCCATGCCCCCTTCCTTCTTAGGACGAGTTAATTTATGCCATACTACCCAATGTGTTTTGTTAGGGCTACCCCACCGGAATTGTGCCACCAAGCTGTTGAGATCTTTGCATGTTTTGGTTGGGAATTTGAAGCACGTCATGGGAAAGATAAGGAATGGCATTAATGATTGCCTTTATCATGACTTCACGCCCTGCAAAAGACAGGTGTTTGCTTCTCCATCCTTGGACCTTTTTGCTAACTTTCTCCCGGACATATGCTAGCGCCTGATATTTGGTTTTGCCCCAAACACTTGGAATACCCAAGTACTTGCCTTGATCTTGGCTTTCATTAATTCCAAAGGTATCACAGATATTGCGCCTCAGAGCTTGTGGAGTATTTTCTGAAAAGACAATGCTGGATTTCTCCAAGTTAGCTAGTTGGCCTGATGCTGTGCAGTATATGTCGAGAATATCAGCCAAGATTTTGCAGTTTTGAATATCTGCATTCATGAAAAACAAAGCATCATCTGCAAAGAAGTTATGGGTTATTACAGGACAGGAGGTGTTTAATTTTATCCCTAAAAGGCGCCCCTGTGAAACAGCTTTATTGATCATACATGAAAGGGCTTCTAGTGACAAAATAAACAGATAAGGGGATAAAGGGTCTCCTTGTCGGAGTCCTCTATCCGGGGAGATTGAGGCAATTTTTTCTCCTGCAATGCAAAGGTTAAGGTGTACGGATTCCACACAGTTCATAACAAGATTAACCCATTTCAGAGAAAAACCAAATTTTAGAAGCACATTTCTCAGGAAATCCCATTCAACTCTATCATACGCCTTACTCATGTCCATTTTTAAAGCAAATTCGAATTTTTTTCCATTTTTTTTCCTCCTTAAATAATGGAACACTTCATGGGCGATAATAATATTATCCTGAATTAGCTGCCCAGGCACAAAAGCCCCTTGGTTGGGATTAACACATTTATCAAGATATTTTTTCATCCTGTTGGCCAACACTTTAGATATAATTTTGTATGAAAAATTACATAGATCGATAGGACGAAAGTGAGACACCACCTCAGGCTTGTCTACCTTAGGAATGAGTATGATATTGGTACCATTAATATCCTCTAGGGGGAGGTTTTGCCCAAAGAAATCTTTTACCATTGTCACAATTGTGTCACCCATCTCCTCCCATGAGAATTGGTAGAATTTACCTGGAAAGCCATCCGGACCTGGGGCCTTGGATCCCCCTAATTCAAATACTGCTACTCGAACTTCTTCCCTGGTGACGGGTCGGAGGAGATCTTCATTTGCAGTCTCATCTATAGAGGCCTCAATTGAGTCAAGAGCATTTGATAGGTTTCGATGCCCTGAGGAAGAGAATAAATCAGTAAAATATTAGTGAACAAAAGTTTAATAATATTTGTATCACTGGTCCACTCTCCATTCTCATCTTTTATACTCAAAATGGAGTTCCTTCTTCTTCTTATTACAGTGGAAAGATGGAAAAATTTTGAATTTTTGTCCCCTAGTGTGAGCCAGGCTATGCGGGATCTTTGCCACCAATAACTCTCCTTTTGGTCCATAAGGTCCTCAATTTGTTTAAGGATTAGTGCTTCTTCCCTTCTGCTCTCCTCAGATTGGTAGCCCTGTTGAATAGTAATGAGACAAGATTTCAGTAGGACAATCATTTTTCTCCGATTAGGGAAATGTGTTTTGCTCCAATTTATTAGGAATTTTCTACAATTATTTAATTTGAGAGCAAAACAATTTATGGCATTAGTTTCCAGTGCTATTTTAGTTTCCCAACTATCATGAACCACCTGCATATAGTTATTATGAACAGTCCAATAATTCTCAAACCTAAAAGGTTTAATTTTAGTAGAAGAGACATAATGAAAGTTAACAAACAGAAGGTGGTGATCAGAACCCATAGGGTCAATATGAAAAACTTGTGCACAAGGAAAATTATGACAAAAGCTATCATTTCCCATAACCCGGTCAATTCTTTCTCTGATTGTAGCATCTCCTAGTCTTTTGTTGCACCATGTGAACCACGACCCATTATAACCCAAATCAATTAGGGAGCAATCCACAATGAATTTATGAAAATTTAAGATTTTCCTAATAGCTCTGGGATTGCCTCCCTGTTTTTCCTCGTGAGAAATAATGTCATTGAAATCTCCCAAACAGAGCCAGCTTCCAGTTCGATAGAGTGCAGACTTGATGATACTATCATAAACAAGGAGTCTTTCATTTTCTGTTGGTCCGGGGGACCGTAGATGAATGAAATATATTGGGGAAAGTCGGTTGATGTGCTAAAGACTGATGTATGGATTGCATTATTGGAGGAGAGGATGTTCACAGTAGTATCTTTGTCCCAGAATAATGCAAGGCCACCACTTAGCCCCGTAGGCTCTACAATCCATTCTTCATCGAATCCACTACGCTTTCTGATTTTGCTAACATAATTTCTACTCTTCTTAGTCTCCATAAGAAAGATTATGTGGGTTTTTTTTTTATTGCATATTTCCTTGAGGTGCTTAACTGTCAGGGGAACCCCTAACCCCTGACAGTTCTAAGATAACAGACTCATGGTGAACCGATGGCTGCTTGGTGGCAACCATCGGCGTTATTAGAAGAATCAGGAAAGATTATGATCTGATTGATGTCAAGAGAGGGTGGCAATGTTTGAGGTGGCAAGGAGGTAATAGGGGCAGTAATTTTGGATGGACTTGAGCTTAGTTTACCACGGAGAGACTTCTTTATTTTTCTAATGTTCATGCGTTGGGGCCCAGTAGGCTTATTAGCTTGGTTCTTATTACATGATGGCTCGTTCTGATGTTCAGGGAAGGTGAGTCTCTTCTTAGGTGGATTAGGTCGCAGGTCAGATAGGGGGTCCGGAGTTCTTTTTAGGTTAATTCTATTCAAGCCAGAGGTGACTGCTGAGACTGGGGAAAGGCCCGGGAAAGGAATAATTGCTGTTTGACCTTCAGGCTCATTAACTGGGAATTCAACACGGTAGTGTATGGGTTGCTCGCTGGAATTCAGGCGTGATGGGTGCAGATTATCCTAGGTAACCGACGAAGCCATATTAATATTTGATTTCCCACCTATAGGCGAATTTAGATAATCCTTTGACGTGGGCTGAAATTCTGGCTCATTAATGTTGAGTTCCGTGATTTTTGGTGGAACAGTGATTATGGTTTCCCGCTGCATATCTTCAGTAATTGCTTCTTCAATGCGGATATGGCCGTTAGCAATCTCATCACAGAATGGTGAGCAGCCCCCTGAATTTTCGCCGAGATGTTTGTGGTTTCCATTCTTGTCCGATTCCTCTATTCTCCGGCGGTGTTGGTGTTTTCCGACTACCGGCGGTGGTTTTGAACAAAGTATCTCAGCCTCATCCCACGTTTTATCATGGATCACCAGTGACTCTTCGATCGTTTTCACATGCGCAATCCCAAGGCTACTACCATATCGGTGATCTTCTGCTTCTTCATCAATGGTTACAGCCTGGACTTTACAGTTTCGGGAGTCATGGCCAATTCTTCCACATTCGTAGCAATAATTTTGTAAGCATTCATAGCCGACAGTGACCCAGATCGGATCACGTTGTGGTCTTGGAACCCAAAACCCTGTAATGAGAGGCTCAAGTACGTTTACAAGGATTCTGGCTCTGATGAACGTCCGAGAGAGCTTGTCCTGGACAAGTGGAGATTCGTAGATCATTGTTTTCCCTACTGCGTTTCCCAGCCTAACCACATTCTCTCCATCGAAGGCAACATGGGGGAGGCCATGAAACTGGACCCAGAAGGGACACCAGTCGAAATTAACCTCATGGAGAATAGTGAAGTCATCCCAGTATTGTAAATTAAGCAAAGCACCCTGAATAGACCATGGACGCCCTTTTAGTATGCGGTTGTAGTCCTCTCTGTTGCCAAATCTGAATAAATAGGTGTTCCTTTCTGGCATGTCGTGGATTTCCAAGTTTTTGTCGAGACCCCACCCTTTCTTGATCATCGAGATCACAACCTCTATTTAGCATCTTGTCTGTTTCCAAGCGGCCAACCAGAGCACGCCCCTTTTGAGCAGTAATGGAGGTATTGAGATCAAGTTGCACCTCCTTGCCTCTCCTGTTTCCACTACTTAGATGGTTTGTATCCATGGAGAGTATTTTTCACGAGACAGCAGCAGTGGGTGAGAGAAGATCTGATTACCGGAGACACAGTAACAAAAGCTAGTGATAGGATATCCTTCAGATGGAGATAACACTGTTACACAAGAGGAGAGAGATGGACTCTCACCGAGCAGACAAGAAAGAGCTAGAGACCACTAAGGATTCTCACAAAGGAGAAGAGATACTCTCACAGAGGAGAGGAAAAACGGCAATTTTTAAGTTACAGTTATTTATTTATTTCCATTAATTAGATGAAAACATACATTTGGCTTCGTCTTAGAAGTTAGAACTTTTAGAAAGACATATTATATTTCAACCTATATAATAGTCTTTTTTGTTGTGTTAAACACATGTATACTCTCTTTATTCAAGTTTTATCTTTTGTTAGGAGAATTTTCTAAAAATAAAATAAATTAGAGACTTTTTTTGCCAAAAAATAAATCAATAAAACCTCAAAAATAAAATAAATTAGAGACTTTTTTTTTTTGCCAAAAAATAAATCAATAAACCAAAACGCGCGTATTGGTCTCCCGTGCGTGTAGAATGGAGCGGAAACAACTTAAAAAGGGTAAGCCAAAAGGGGCAACATTTGAAATTTATTACGTATAATCAATAATTTGAGTTTTTAGTATTGCTTATGATAAATATTGGCAAAATAATTCTATAAATTAGATGATAAGCTTTGTAAAATTAAATAATATTTGAAAAGGTTAAAAGTGCACGCCCCTCGCGCACGCAGGCTACACACACATATATATAATTTTTATTTCAATATATGAATAAAATATATAAATTAGGGAAAATGGCAACAAGGTCCCAATTATGAGACTAAATGACAATGAGATCCCATAAAATCATTAATTTGCAATGAAATCTTAAGGGATTTGAGTGCTATCAATTCTAAAAATGAAAGTACAATTTTACTCATTTGTTAGTAATGACAAGTTTAAAGCAACTAATTAAGAACAAGTTTAAAGCATCCATTGACAACTTACACAACAATAAATTACTATAGAAAATATTAGTTTAAAAAGCGAATATAACTATATATTATTCCGTTCTTGCATCATCCATTGTTGGTTGTTATTGTCATCTACATTACCATTTTCTCCATTAAATTAAATTAAATGTTTTACTCCTCATCATCTACAAGGTACATAAAGATTGTTCCATATTTGCATCAAATGTCAGGGTGAATTTCATAAAAATTTCACTACTTTCTTTTCTAACGACTGACACTATAATTATTGTTAACTTCTTATACCTAGTGCTCTCCATTATAGCTTTTTTGTTTTAACGCCCCCCCCCCCCCCCCAAAAAACCAAAAAAAAAAAGTAAGAAACATAATATATGCTTTTAATTTTTATTTGTACTCTCCATCTTTTTTTGTCACACTACAGAATAAAGTTATTACTAACAACTACATGAGTAACATTAATAACTTTAGAGTATTAACAACACATTTTAAAATCACAAAATAAGGGTTATAAACACTTAAAGCTTCATCCTTTCTATTTACCTCTTTCTATGCACACAACAATATCGCACAATCTTGGCAATAGAAATTCATACTCTCACACACATTCAATGAAACAACAACATAAATCATAAAGATAGCATACAATTAACAACCATGGATGCTCTAAACTTGTCGTTGCCAACAAAGGGGCAAAATTGTACTTCGATGTTTGCAATTAATAGCACCCATGTCTCTTGGGACTTAATTGTAATTTGATGACTTTTCAAGGGACCTGGTTACCATCAAATTTGTTAATTGTAATATCGTTGCAATTTTCCCTATAAATTACTAGGTTAAAGGGCATTTTTTCCTTAAATCATTTTTAAGCTTCAAAATTTCTATTTTCTATGTTCTGGCTTTGTCATTTAGCTATACATCCACAATATTTTTCTTAAGAATATTGGGAGAATCCAAATAAATACCATATGAAATTTTAAAATTCTCAAAGGTCTGTTAGCATTTGTAAAGGATATATGGTGACAGAGATTAAATTAAGATTTTAAAATGTTGATGAATTTGCCATTATACCCTATCTTCATCTTTCTCTCTCCTCACCCTCTCTTTCTCTTTCCAACATCCTCTCTCTCTCTCTCTTATAAAGCAAAGGTGATGATGACGGTGAAGAGAAAGTGGAGGTAGAGCAAAGCGAAAATGGTGAAAGAAATCAGTTTCCACCAAGCTTTTTCAGTTTCCGGCAAGTTCATAAGTTTTCCGACAAGCTTATGAATTTTCCAACATTTGTGGCATTTGACAAAATTTGTAATGAGATTGAAAAAATCAATAATGAGTTCAACATGATTTGTAATGGTTTCCACAAAAGTAAAAAAGTGAACAGTAAAAAGGAGGCTAAAGAAGAAGGTGAATAGTAAAACGGCTCCACAAGATTCATAATGAAATTGACGAGTTTAGTAATGATTTTGACCAGATTCGTAATGATTTTTACACAGAGTTTGCTGATGAAAACATATAGTTTAGGATTCACCTTTTTATTTTTGTCAACACTATTACAATTATTGTCAAAATCATTATTGAACTTATCAATCCCATTATGTATTTTGTGAACTTGCTTACTTTTCACCTTTTCTTCCTTAGCCTCCTTTTTACTGTTCACCTTTTTACTTTTGTGAAAACTAATATGAATATTGTCAAAATCCTTATTAAACTTGTCAATTTCATTATGAATCTTGTAAAATCGTTTTATTATTCACCTTTTTCACCCCAACCTCCTTTTTACTATTCACTTTTTCTAAAAACCACTATGAATCTTGTTAAAATCATTGCTAAACATGTCAATTCCAATACAAATCTTGTAAAGTCGTTTTATTGTTCACCTTCTTCTTCACCATCCTCCTTTTTATTGATCATTAATTTTTTTACTTTTATGGAAACCATTACGAATCTTATCAAATTCTTTATTACTTTTGTCAATCTCATTACAAATCTTATCAAAGGCCACAAATGCTGGAAAATTTATAAGCTCATTGAAAAACTCATGAACTCTCCAAAAACTACAGAATTTCACCGGAAAACTGAAAAGGCTTGGTGGAAAGTGGTTTCTTTCACCATTTTCACTTTGCTCTACCTCCACCTTCGCTCCACAATTATCGTCGCCTTTGCTTCAAGAGAGAGAGGATGTCAGGAAGAGGAAGAGAGGGTGAGCAGAGAGAAATAATATGTAAAGGTATTTTAGTAAAAACATTTAAATTTCATAATTCTAGATTCCTCTCAATCACCTTTATGTCCTTTGAATTGTTTAACAGATGTTTTGTGATTTTTGAATTTCATATGGTATTTAAATGACATTTTCCCTTGAATATTCTATCATTTAAAAATAAATTAATTTCTTTGTATATACTAGGGTATTTAATGCAGACTAAGAATGGATTAAAAAAAATAAAAAAGGAATACCCAAAGCTCAAGATAAACCAAATTAATTAATTCTTTGTACCAGGATATCCCCCCCGGGGGGAAGCGGTAGTTTTCTGGAATAAGATTTTATAATAGACATAACTGAAAAATGTCATAAGTGTAATACCTTAAATCAATAGATCAAATACTTAACCAAAGTGTTTGAAATATTATCAATAAGGATGTTAAATATCCAAATCATTATCATACATAATAAGTTCAACTAAACCCAAATTACAGGGTCAAATTATAAAATACAGAAGTCTTAGTGTCATGGAAAACAAAAAATGACATAATATGAGTTATAGGAGTACAAAAGAGCCTTAAAGGTTCACTCCATAAATGCTTCCCTTACTCCTTACTAAAACAATCACCTGAAAAATGTTAATATAAGATTGAGATTCTACGTCTTAATAACTATTGAAATTTTTTACTGTACACAAGCAAACTATATATGATAAAAAGAAGAAGCTCATTATGTATATATTTGTATGTACCATGATCCTCATAAAAAAATTTTGAATTTAATCATCATTGTCAATATGTACTTTTTTCACATAATGTACTATACAATTATGTAATATGCAATAAGCAGCCTCCCTTATATCACCATTTATCCTTATATCGTTAACTGGAGTAATAGGTTAACGCATAGTTGAACAGAAACCTATTCATTTGACTACGTTGTTCCAAGCTCACCAGTTCTTAAGATATATCCAGTCAAAAGTATAAAGCTTAAGGTAAGACTATGGTTCCCCTCCTTAAAAGAACACTACTAAGGAGACATTACATGTCTCACAATTTTAATGTAATCTTGGCCAAAGGAAAACCTGGAAAAATGGGCCTTGGCAAGTACCATCTATTGTGCACCAAGTGATGACATGACATATGGTAAGATATCGCATTATACAAATTCTCCCTTACTCCAACCCATCTCAAATGTAGCCGTCATGATAATTATATTCAATCCAATAAAAAGAAATGTGAATCTCAGAGGCAGAGCCTATGTACTTTGTAGGTACATGTTCACTCATGATATACTTTTATAATTTTATTTATTTTTTTTTTGTAAAATGAGTTTTAAAGAAGCTTACTTGTATTTTTATTTACTTAAAAATTTAAAATACATACATACATACATACATACTCCCTCTGGTCCTTATTATAAGGCACCAACTATCATTATTTTTTGATCCTTATTATAAGACACTAACTATTTTTAATTAACTCATTTATTACTATTTTCTCATTATCCTCTCATTTTTAACTAACTTTTCAAATTTACATCATTAAAGTATGGGTAAAGTTGGAAACATTTGTCAATTTTAGACCTATTTAATAACTCAACTTCTATTCTTTGGTTCACGAGAAATGGTAGTTGATGCCTTATAATAAGAACTATATGAAGTATATGTATGTATGTATGTATGTGTATAATTTAATCCATTTTTAAAATATCATTATTTAAAATTATACACCATTCACAAGCATATAAAAAATATTTAAAATTATATATTATTCCCATGCTTAATTATTCTTAAGTAAATCTTTAGCACATTCAAATATTCTACACAACCTTTTCTTGTGTCGGGAGACGGGAAGTATGTGTTTATATTATAATATATTAAATGAGGCATGCGCTATTTAAAATTATATATTATTCTCACGCTTAACTATTCTAAAGTAAATCTTTAGCACATTCAAATATTCTCCACCACCTTTTCTTGTATCGGGAGGTGTGTTTATATTATAATATATTAAATGAGGCATGCGCTAGTCAGGCAGCAACATCTTTTCGTGACTTAATAATGATGCACCATTATTCATGAAAGTGTATGAATGAGTTGGCAGGCGTTGGCTATATGCTCTTCATTATGCACTCTTGGTTATGCAGCAGCTGTAGCCTTGTTTAACTCTCATTTTAAAAAGTTTACTCCCATATACACTGTGTGATTAGATGATAAATTTTAATTATTATAAATTAATCTCTCTTAAAATATAATTTTTATAATTAAAAAAATTGCAATGTTACAATAAGAATAACCGTATAAGAAAGAGAACAAAAATTTAAAGGCTAAAGTATACGTTTGGCCATTTATATTTATCTTTGGTATCATTTTAATCCCTTAAATTTGTAAAGTGCACGTTTGCTCTCTTAATATTAACACTGTCAATCTGACTTAATGGAAAATATTGAGTCAACAATTTTAAGTGATGACTGTACAATTAAATGCTAATCAAGCATGCTTATATGTTTATATTATAATAAATTAATATTTTAAATCATATTAATTGAAAAATATCTAATCTTCTTCGACAAAAAAAATATATATTTAATCTTCAAAAATGTGTGAAAAACCGTAAAACAGTCTGTAAAGATTAAATATTTTCAATTAATAGGACTTAAAATATTAATTTATTAAAATACTAACATATAAGCATGTTTGGTTAGCATTTAATTGCACAGTTATCACTTAAAATTGTTGAGTCTTTATTTTCTACTAAATCAAACTAACTGTGTTAATATTAAAGGACTAAATGTATACGTTACAAATTTAAGGGACTAAAATAATACTAAAAATAAATATAAAAGACTAAACATATACCTCAACTAAATTTAAATAATGAGAAACGTACTTATTAAGGAAACTTTTATGCTCTAAATTTCAAAAGAGACTAATGGTGATTTGAGAATACCTCCAATCAAATCAAATCAACAAAAGGAAAAAACACACACACACGCAACTAAAGAATCATGGGCCAATATATTATGTATCTTCCATATTAATAAGATGTTTTTTCTCATATTCACAAAAACATGCCTACCACTAAATATCTTCCAGCATATGCAATAAAGTCATGGACATGAAATGCTTTGCCACTTCTAAAGAAATGGGTTTCATGTACAATGCTCTGTTTCTTTTGGGGGTTAAAGATGTACTATGCGCATCCCAATCATTATTCATTATGATGGAATTTTGACAATCTCATGATATCTCTTAAAAACATGTAAATGAAATCGTGATAAATGAAATTGAGATTTTGATATTTAGATTATTAAATTAATATATGTAGATTATTAAATTAAAATTTTTATATTTATATTATTAAACTGATTTTTTTAATATGATCGCAGTTTTGATAATGACTTCTTTATCAGGGATTTAATATTTTTAATTTATGCATATTTTAAATTTAAAATTAATATATTTTAATTATGTAACATCCTAAATTTGGGATTTGAAATTAGAAATGTTGTATGGAAATTTATTATGAAATTTGGCCTAAAGATAATTATGAAGTTAATTATTGAAAAATTAGACATTTATTTTCCTTACAATATTTAGAAATAAAAAATAAAAAAATATAAAGCCCAATATAACATCACCAACCCATTATCATTTCCCTCAGCCTCAGCTCGTTGAAATGCAGCAGGAAATATATATAGATGTATCAGATAAAGCAGCACCCAGTTGCAATAAAAAGTCCATACGGGAAGCCCATTAAGATGATCCAGTTATTACTCAACCACCAGCAGCCTCATTGTAACATCCCAAATTTTGAGATTTGAAATTTGGATTATTAAATGGGAAATTAATTTTTGAAATTTGGATTTAATTATTTATGAGAATAATTATTTGAGATTTAGGCTTATTTTTCCCCTAATTTATTTTTGGGAAAAGAATAATTGAAATAAGAAATAATTAGGTCTAAAATTATGGAAGATTAAATTGTAAAATTTTCCTAGAATAATTATTAACTTAATTATTGAAAAATTTAAGTTAAAAAAAAAACACACTTACAAACAAAGCCTATTTCTTTCTAAACACCAATTTCTCATCATATTATTTCTTTTTTTTTTTTTGATAAAAAAAATTTTAGGAAAGGGGTCGGGATCACCTACAATCCAAGGGCAGGGCGCTTGGAGCCCAGTTCACAGGAGATACTGGCCAGAGAGTACATATGCCTCCACCTCTGCCAGCGTTACCACTGCTTCCTAGACCCCTAGGATGCTTCCCCCAACACCTTGACTAACATAGGGATCGAACCCCCTCCCTAAAGGTGAGGAAAACCAACCCCCACACCAGTTGAATCCAAGGACGAGGGTTCCTCATCATATTATTTCAGCCCCCACGTTAGCAACAAACATGAAAAAAAAAATATATATATATATATATATATATGAATCAGGTGTTTCCCAAACCCAATACACACACGTCCAGCAACAGCCCAATGAATAAATCATCTCATCTTTATTCCCTTCGGCCCAACCTTAGCCCTATCCATTAAATGAAAAAGAAACAAAAGCAAAAGCAGATCAGCCGAAAACGCAGAAGCAGCTCCTTGCAACACGCTGAATCATTCCATTTTCTATAGGAGAGAAAACTACTACTAAGTTGGTGGGAGGATTGACTTTTCTGGATAAACTGAAAGGGAGATGCAGTAAGGAAGATGCAAGGAGTGAGTAGGGGGAGAAGGAGACTGGAGACCTATCAGACGACACTGTGTCTGAGGACGCCGTGGAAGCAACTGACAAAGATCACGAGGATGGAGGATGGGGCTGTAAAATAACAGAAGATGAAGAGAGAAAGAACTTCCCAATCTTCACCTTTTCAAAGAAGATGAAACAGAGGCTCTATGAAGCTTGGAACTCAGCGGTAATCGTGAAGCTCCTTGGCAGAAGCATTGGTTTTAGAGCACTGGAGAAAAGGCTACAAGCGAAGTGGGCTAAACGCGGTATCATTAGTTTGATTAACATCGGATATGGATACTACATCGTTAAGCTGTCGAATAAAGAGGACTATAGTCAGGCTATCACAGGGGGACCTTGGATGATTTATGATCATTATCTCATTGTTAAACCATAGGAAGCAAGTTTCAGGCCAGAGAAGGAAACAATCGATAAAGCAGCTGTTTGGGTGAGGATGCCAAAGATGCCACTGGAGTATTATGACGAAGAAGCATTAACTTTAATAGGGAATCGTATCGGCAAGACCATTAAAGTTGATATGAACACCTCATGCCAGTTAAGAGGTCAATTTGCAAGAATTTGTGTCTTGATAGAACTTGGGAAACAATTGATGCAGGGGTTCTATTTGGATGGAGAAGCATTTTATCTAGAATATGAGGGCTTACATCTTTTATGCACTAATTGTGGAATTTATGGGCAAACTAAGGTGATGTGCTCGAAAGACAAGCATGGTAATGAAGAAAACAAGGAAGCTTATACGGAAAGCGTTAATAAGGAGAATGAACAGACACCAAGCTCACCGAACAAAGATCAATGGAAAGTTGTTGTGAAACCGTGGTGCAATAGGAAACCAAAAGAAGCCCAGACCGAGCAAATTATGCAGAAGGGAGGATCAAGATTTGGCATCTTAGTGACTGATGATGATAATAATCAAAAAGCTAATGAGAATTTGAAGGAGAGTATGCCTAATCAACAGGACCCTGTTTTAGGTGTTGCTGGACAGAGCAAACCTAAACCTGCTGGGAATAATAAATCAAATGAGAGAAAAGGTGGTAACGGTGTAAAGAATAAAGTAGGAAAAACCGTAAGTACAGAGGTAGTGGAAGGAGCACAAGGGGACATGGTCCTGGCGAGTAGCAGGAGGGTGGAAAAAAGGATGAGGGAAGGAATAGTGGGTACGAGGAATCATGTCCTAATGATTACTATGGGAGAGGAAAACGAGTCACAATAGGGGGGACCAGCTGGTGCTGAAGGAAGGATCACAGGCGAAAATATGAGTCACGCGAACGTGGCTTATGATATGGGGGAAGGACATGCAGTTGGGGAAGACTCGATGGATAATGATGATGGGCCATGTGAATCTAGCCCAATGGATAAAGAAGGGATTGGGGCTTCAGATGATGATTTCGTGGAGGCCACCTTCGTCCCTGTGTCCATTGATTAATTAGGCCTTAAGTGTTTTGGGTTTACCTTATTGTTAGCCATTTTAATGTTTAAAATCATATATTGGAATAATAGAGGGTCTTGTGGTGTAGGCCTCTGTAGGAATGTGAAGACCATTTTTAATGGTTCAAAGCCCATGCTAGTGATACTTGTTGACACGCGCATGGAAGAAGAAACAAGACTCAGAAAATTGCTCCGTTTGGGTTTCGACTCAATGTGCCTTAGTCCAAGTGTCGAGATTTCAGGAGGATTGATAGCGATCTGGGACTCAAATCAAATTGGGGTGTCGATTTTGGAAATTGACCGACAATTTATCAATCTGAGATGCTCCGTTCCAGGTAATGTTGATTTCATATTAACCTCTGTATATGCTCTCCCGTATTCTAATTTTCGGATTGCACTATGGGATAAGCTCTTAGCACTGTCCTCTGGTATTTCTATTCCCTGGGTGGTATGGGGTGACTTCAATGATATACTTTGGGATTCGGAGAGAATCGGTGGTGCTCAATGTAACCAAGGTAGACTGGATTGGTTTCAGAAAAAATCCCAAGACTGCAGGCTCAGTGACCTTGGTGCTTCAGGGCCAAGATTTACTTGGAAAGGGCTGTTAATCAGGGGGTGTAGGAGATTGTATGAGAGACTTGATAGAGCCTTTGCCAATCAAGAGATGCTCTCGAAGTTGCCAAACTGTATAGTGAGGGTATTACCCAGAACAAGTTTCTTGGATCACAACCCCCTCCTGCTGAATCTGGGAGTCGCAAGCAGGGATTCGAGGCAGCGACCGTTCAGGTTTGAAGCTATGTGGTTGGGACACAGAGAATTCCCGGATTTCCTTAAAGGCCAATGGGTGGTAGAGGGAGGATTGGAAGTAAAACTGTCAAAGGTGGCTGAGGAATTACCGAGATGGAACAAAAACACTTTTGGGATGGTGGAGAGGAAAAAAAGAAATATATTTGCAAGACTAAATGGTATACAATCATCATCTAGCTACCCTTACTCGAGGTTCTTGTGTACTCTAAAGGAGCAATTACATGTGGAATTGGAGGAGTTGAATAAGTTAGAAGAAATCAAGTGGTTCCAGAAAGCTAAAACTGACTGGATAACTAAGGGGGACAGGAATACTAAATACTATCATCTCAAGACCTCAATCAAAAGAAGAAAATTGAGAGTTTTAGCTTTGTAAAACAGAGAGGGACCTGGGTTGAAGAGGAAAATGAAGTTCGTCAGCTGGTGATTTCATACTTCAAATCCCTATTCAAGGATGATTTGAACCAAGAAGAAGTGCTTATTACCGAAACTGGATATCAAGTGATAGATTCCTCTACCATGGCGGAGTTAGCAATGACACCAGATGATAAAGAGATTCATGATGCAATAAAAGCGATGGAGTCATATAAAGCCCCATGTATTGATGGCTTTCCACCCCTTTTCTTCCAAAGGAATTGGGATGTAGTAATTTTTGCAAATTCGTCAAAGGCATGTTCGAAGGTAGAATTGATCTGGCTGAGGCAAACCACACCTTAATTGCTCTTATTCCAAAGTATGACCAACCACAGAAAGTAGAGCACTTTAGACCAATCTCCCTATGCACTGTGCACTATAAGTGTATAACGAAGATCATTGCCTACAGGTTGAGAGCGGTGATGAAGGTTCTAATATCCCATTTCAATCAAGCTTCATCCCGGGAAGACACATTCAAGACAATATTATCATTGCACAAGAGATCCTCCACAAAATGAAAAAGACTAAAGGAAGAAGAGGTATCATGACAATCAAAATTGATATGGAGAAAGCACACGACAGAGTTAAATGGAGCTATATTAAAAGGGCTTTATAGGAGGCAGGTTTTGAGGATAATTTGATCAAGCTAATAATGAATTGTGTTTCTTTTTCATCTTTAAATGTGATGTGGAATGGAGAGAAAACAGAATTCTTTCAACCGAGCAGAGGCTTAAGACAAGGTGATCCTCTATCACCTTTCTTATTTTTGCTTTGTGTGGATCGACTATCCCACTTGATATGTGATGCAGTTAAAGCAAAACGATGGGAACCGATTTATATGACTAAGGAGGGACTGGACATCTCTCACTTAATGTTCATGGACGACATCCTACTATTTGGCGAGGCAACGGAAGAGCAAGTTGAATGTATGATGGAAGTACTCGGAAAGTTTTGTAGGGCTTCGGGTGGAAAGATTAATGTCAACAAATCTTCAATCTTTTTCTCACCGAAGGTTCCAGCTGGTCTTAGAGGCAGGATAAGGAACATCACAGGAATGGAGATCACGGATGACATAGGGAAATATTTAGGTTTCCCTCTTTCTAGGTGAAGGAAGAGCAAAGACACTTTCAGCTATATTGTGGACAGAATAAAACAGAAATTATCTGTATGGAAGACTAGTTGTCTGACTACGGCAGATCGACTCACACTGGCTAAGGCGACTATTGGCTTGATTCCTATCTATCCAATGCAGGTTTCTCAATTGCCGGTAGGAATCTATAAGGAAGTAGAACGTATTTAACGGAATTTTACATGGGGAAATGTTGCAAATCCCAAAGGTTTTCATCCTATGTGTTGGGATAGAGTGGCCTCGCTGAAAATGTTTGGTGGATTGGGACTTAAGAAGCTGGTGTCTGTAAATAAGGCCTTTGCAGCAAAAATAGCCTGGACGTCAGTGAAAGGCTCGTCTAACCTATGGGCATAAGTGTTTCAGAAAAAGTACATGTTTAGAAACGAATCATCATTATTAAATGTTAAGAAGACCGACTCACCCTTGTGGAAGTTTATATGTAGTCAGAAGGATACTATAGAATCTGGAACTACATGGCAGATGAGGAATGGTAATTCAATTTCCTTTTTCCAAGACAAATGACTATTCAAGGATAAGAGGATCGAAGATATGTGTATTAGAGGGTTGAATGACGAAGAAAAGAATAGTAAGGTGTCGGATTGGGTCCGGTCTGGTACCTGGGACTTTGAACACCTTTGAAGATTGGTGAGCAGAGAGGTAATCCAAAGCATAATAGCTAGGCCACCGCCTAGAGATGAATTGGGTAATGATGTGATGATCTGGAATGCATCTCCCAATGGTTTGTTTTCTACTAAGAGCGCTTATTTTCTCATTGAGAAACCATATAGCCAATTCTACGATAAATGCTACAAGAATATATAGGCATGGCAAGGTGTTGAAAAGATCCGATTGTTCTTATGGCAAGCTTTTAACAATAAGCTTCCCACTAATTTGAAGAGGAGTAAATGGGCACTGACGTCTCCCCTCTGTAATTTTTGTGGGTTGGATACTGAGGACACCATACATATTTTAAGAGATTGTGTTTATGCAAGGAGTCTTTGGAGTTCTATGATTCAACCTAGGCATGTAGTAGGCTTTTTCTCTTATTCATTAAAAGACTAGTTCAGATTCAACCTGAAAGAAGAAATTGGAAGAGATACGAGGATGAGATGGAACTTTGTATGGGGAGTTGCTATCTGGTTACTATGGAATTGGAGGAACAAATTCACTTTCAATCATGATTTTCTTAAGCCCTCAGATCCTGCAAGGGTAGTTAATAATGTCTGGAAATCCTTCTGTCTAAGCCCTGATGATATGCAGGGTGAACAAGAATCTGTGTTAATGATCCGAAATAGATGGATCAAACCATCGGCTCTATGGTTGAAATTAAACATTGATGGCGCAGTCACTCTAAGTGATAGGCAAGCTGGATGTGGCGGCATCATTAGAGATCATAAAGGCACATGGGTGGCGAGATTTACCAAACCGCTGGGTATTTGTGATGCGTATGATGCAGAAGAATGGGCAGTGCTATATGGGCTCCAATTGGCATGGGATAAGGGTGTTAAGATGCTTGAGGTGGAGTTTGACTCAAAAATACTGATCGAAAAAATCAACTCCAACGGAAATGAGGACGCGTGGAGTATAGTATTTCTGCAGATTCGAAATATGTTGCAAAGAGAGTGGCAAGTTTGGCTTAAGCATATTCCCCGTTAGCAAAATGTTATTGTTGATTTATTAGCCAAAGAAGGAATCAATTCTTCCTCTATTTTGCTTTCCTGTCCTAGTTATCTTAGGACTTTCGTTAACAGTGATTGTATGGGACCTGATCCCCTTCTAGTTAATCATTAATATATTTGGCTGAGGCCTCTATTTTACCAAAAAAAAAAAAAAATCATTCCATTTTCTGTGAAGCAACTCAGACCAGGGATTAGTGGCGGAACTAGAAAATATTTTTAGCCCAGGCTAAAAAATAAATATATTAAATCATTTACTAAATAATATCACATAACATTGAAAATATAAATAAATAATTTTCAGTGTTAATTAGTATCTTTTGTCACTAAACATGAATTCTTTTAGTACTACTCAATCCACAAAACTAACACTTAAATACGTATTTCACATACCTCAAAATAAAATGATTGGAGAAAATAAAAGAAATATAATATAAACTGAAAATTTATTTTAAAAAATATACAGATCTGATTCAATTTCAACTAAACAAATAACCTATTATAATCCATTTTTTTAAAGAGAAATTCATTATAAAATTATAAGACAACTAAATAATAAATTCAAACAAGATTAAAAGTAGTCATTAATCATCTTCTACATATATCTAGTTATCTATTGTCAAAACTCAAGACTCCCAAAATCATAACCCTAAAATTTTCACTAATTAATACAATATTACCCTCATTATGAAGAGAAAAATATGTAGAATAACTTTCATAAAAAGAGTGAGATGAAGAAAAGTGAGTTTGAGTATCTATTTAGTTCTTAAAATGAAGATGAACAACACTAGAGCCGAAAGTGAAAGAAGTTTGATGCCTCTAGACCGTTTCATGCGTACAAAGAAAGTGACAAAGGAAGATGGTGTGTATTTGATTTAATATCCCCTTTCATGTGCAAGCTAAAGGACCACACCCCTTGAATTATTATTATCATCCTTTTTTTAATAGGCCAAGGTTGGTTTTTTGTTAAAAAAAAAATCAAAACAAGATATAAGATCATACTAATATTTTTAGTAGGTATCTCAAATAAAAATTTTATTTTCCTCTCACAGCCCAATGAATAATAAACCAAAAATTGTCCTAATAAAAAAGTGTAATAATAAAAAAGATAATAAATTAGCTGGGGCTAGAGCCGGAAAATCGGGCCGAGCCCGTCGGGCCGGCCTGTTTAGGCCCTGGCCCTAGTCCTTTAAGGGCTGAGCCTAAAAATTTGAAGAAATAGACGAAATTGGCCTTGGAGGGCCGGCTCTGACGGGCCTCGAGCTTAAACGGGCCGGCCCTTTTCACTGCAGCTTTTTTTTTCCTTTTTAAATTTATTAATTTATATATATATTGTATTTGTCATAGAGTTATTTATCCTTTTAACTACAAATATATAATAACTATACTCTAATTTTATAATTTGATTTATTATTTGTTATAAATAAAGATTATGGATGTGTTTATGATGCGGGAGAAAAAATTCATGATATTCTTACTCATGAGCTAGAGGCTACTACTCAAAGTGAAAAACAATCAAATATCGTTAAAATCGATGATAGTGATGAAGATGATGACAATAATAATCATCGTACTAATGTCGCTTAGTGTTATACTTTTTATGTTTTATATGAGTTATTTGTGAATATAGTTTGCTTTTGATTATGAATTAGCAACTGTGCTTATTTATTGGATGATTCGTGTTGTAATTTACTAATTATATTTTTTTAAAAAAATGAAGGAAAAATAGTTAAAATTTGGAATAGTAATTTCTGGGCCCTGTGGGCCGGCCCTGACCCTGGTGCTCTCGGGCTGGGCTTTGAAAATAGGTGTTTTTCTTACTTCGGGCCCTGGAGGGCCGGCCCTGATTCCTAGCTCTAATTGGGGCCAAATTATTGGCTAAAATAAAATATTATATAATACATATATATATATATATATATATATATATATATATAAGATAAGAGAGGGGCCCAGCTGGCCGTAACATAGGTCCGCCCACTGCCAGGGACAAAACTGACTTCGTTTTTGCCACTTTTAGAACTTGATTTCACCTAGGTTTCCCTCTGATCCCATTATATATAATATGTTGTTGCCTCCTTCGCTTTTCATTCTCAAACCCAACTAAAAGTATAACTGAGAGGGTGAGGCGTGAGAGGGAGGAGAGACTGAAAGTCGAGAGAGAGAGAGAGTGAGGTTTGAGACAGAGTGAGGCCGAGAGAGATATGCTGACTGTTCTTGCAACTTGAGAAACTAAACAAAGTAAGTCTTCAAACTTCTCATCTCCTAGTTTTTGTGAGCTCCAACGTGATGCTCTGTTTTTGAGTCTAGAATCAGAGGAGGTATGCGTCCGTGTGTAGTTTAGCTGTCATCGTTCTTTGTTTTGTTTGAGATGTCATCGTGTTCTTTTGTTTTTGATGTATGCGTAGTCGTATGTGTGTGTGGAAGCTGAATGCATGCCTCTCTCTCTCTCTCTCTCTCTCTCTCTCTCTATATATATATATATATATATATATATATATATTATTATGTATGTATCAATTCTGATGAAGGCGTCACATTAAAAATAAAAAAAAAAATCATTTTTTTGCCATGAAATTTTTCCGTCATAAAAAAGACATTTTCTGTGCAAAAATTATTTGCGATGAAATTCATCCGTCCCAAAAAATAGCTTCTAATTGCGACCGAAAATATAAATTCTGTTGTAAAATTCAAAATTTGCAACGGAATTTATTTTCCGTCGTAAAATTCAATTTTTTTTAAAAAAAATAAAAATTATGAAATAAAAAAGAAGATATATTGAAACTTTTGGCCAAATTTTATTTAAGTATTTTCTTTGTTGGAACAGCCTTAAAAATATATATATATATAGAAAATTAGGAATGGGTTGTATCAATATAAAATACTATATTGAAATAAAGAAAAAAAATATAAATAAACACAATAGTATGAAATAAACAATATTAAATAGTATATTTAAAAAAAGTGTATATGAACAAATATATACAGTAATAATCCTAATAAATTATAAATAAACAAAATGAAATATAAACAACAATGTTGCCAACAAAATAAACTAAAAAGCATAAAAATCATAAATAAGTTATAGACAGAATGAGCAAATTAATTTCTCTTTCTCTGATATGTGTGTCCCTGTTCCACCTTAATTGCTTCCTCTTTTATGTCCTCCACTTACCCTTGACATCTTCCAATTCTGTCACTCTCGCAATGCAATGCAATCTGAAAATGAATCAGACGACAAGTATAATCCTGGAGTGCCATGTCTTAAACATCAAGTTAAGGACGTGTTCAAATTAAAGTGTAGCAGAGAAAGGTGAGGATGGAGCTACTCCAATTATGCCTCTGATGGACACCGATCAAGAATAAGTGGTCCAATGCCTCTTCACTATTTCAAAGCATCAGCACTACCATTGTTATTTATAACAAGCAGTAAGTACTCTGTCCTGAACAAAACAAATTGGACACTTACCAAGTTATAACACAACTCCTTATTTCAGAGTTGTCACAGTCCACCCAACCAACCAGTGTGTTCATGCCAATCTGAACATGATCAAATGGGGAAGAGCTCAAACTCTCCATCTTCAAGGGCCAAGAAAAATCAGAATCCCTTATTGATATCAGATCATCATTCAATTATTGGGGAAAAAACTATCATGCCAAATTCAAAGGACATTTTTATTTATCTGGTACTACACACTTGTTAATATTATTACAGCTATTTAAGACAGAAAAATGCCTGAGGACCCATAAGTATTGCAATAACATGACAAGAAATCTATTCTAGATTAAATAGAAATGATGGCAAATTCGCCGTCTTAACCATAAATCAAACCTTAACCAACCAAAGAGCAAAAACCCAGAGATGCCAATAGCTATGACTATATTCAGACAAAGAAACAAGGCACATCAAACTACCATTCCTAACAGCAGTGACACATAGGAGAGTAGCATAAGCCCAGTAAATTAATCAGACAGGGAGAGAGTGTAGCTACTAAAGACTTAGCGATTAAGGACTGAGGAGGGAGGAGGCACTGGACAATACATCTGCAAACACAGAAAAATGTAGCATGACCAAGGGCAACTAGGCCACTTATACTCTAATTACTGAAACTCAAAGATACAAAAGAATAAATAAGATAATAAACTCAAAGATACAGAAAAATGTGGAATCAACCGATTCATTCTTCCTTCCCTATCAATTAATAATCAACGAATATATTTTTGTTTTTCAACAAATAAATCAGTAAAGGGCAAATAAAATGCAGCTACGCATAAAAACAATGACACACCTCGGCTTGGCCCGCTCACTGGAATCTCTCGTCAAGGCTGGATTATTTCAAAGAGACTAGAGCAGATTTCAAAGAGACTAGAGCAGATTTCAAAGAGACTAGTGAGAATCCCTAAACACTATTCCTCTTTCTAGATAATCTTTTATGCTTTATGTGATTGTAGGGTTTTTTCCCCCTTTACTTTAATACTTTATTATCCGAAAGAAAAGTAACTTTTCAAAATAAGAAGAAAAGAAAAGGGTTGTTAGTTGTTACACGCCTGATTCAGGGTTTCATTGAGCTTGAAGGATTCTAGAGCTTGGGGTTGAGGAAATGTTGTAGGGTTGGCCTCTGAGAACGCAACTATGGCGGCAATTATAAGAACTAAAATGAGAGATTTCATTGTTGGAGAAGACGAGAGTGATTGAACTCTTCGTAGACGGAGCACTGTAGCAGTCTTCTTGTTTCCTCTAGAGATCAGTCTTCTCGACTGATCGGATCGGATCTACAAAGCAGATTTCCAAATTTGAAAAGAGAAGAGTAAAGTATGTAAAATACAGTCACAAAAACATCCATTGACACATAAATTCCCCAAGCCAAAAAAGCTCGTACCAGTGAATTTGACCCGGAATATTAATAGATCCAACAATACTTACTTCCATGCTTCAATCAAATTTCAAAAACAAAGAATAAGAAGTATCAACTGAATCTTGAAACTGTACAACTTCATTTTCGTCACAACCCCCCGAGACGACAACGTTTTCCCCACCGACGATCTCTTCCCAACGACCGAACGGAGATGACCCCTGGATGGAGACTATCACTAGGGTAGAAGGAAAGAGTCAGGTCTCTCAAGAAGTAAGCTTTGCGAGTAGTAGTACAGAGCGAGTAGTAGCAAAAATCCCATATTTTTGCGTCGGAATTAAAAATTCGATCGCAAAAATCACATATTTTTGTAACAGAATTCTAATTCTATCACAAAAATCCCACATTTTTATAAATCGAATTTGTTATAAAACTGATAAAAATAATAAGAAGAAGAACAGAGGTTCTAGAGAGATAAAGTAGAGAGATAGATTCTCATTTCATTCAATGGATGAACAGTTACAGAAAACCTCTATTTATAGAAGAAAAATGGGACTTTAGTGTAATTTCTACCTTTGGGTCATTTGGTGTAGTTTTCCCCAAAAACCTAAACTATTCACTCACGGATTTCCTTCCCGTGGGTGATTGTATAATTGTGTGCGGGTCCCACCAAATAGTAAACTACTATGCGTGGTACTATGCAAATAGTAAATCACTATGCGTGGGTCCCATATCATCTTTTAATATTTGGAAACCGCGAGTCAATGGACATCCACATAATAAGTATATTCATAACACTCCCCCTTGGATGTCCATTTATGAATGTGCCTCGTTAAAAACTTTAACTAGGAAAAACCCAGTGGGATAAAAACCTAGCCAAAGAAAAGAGTACATCATCCATTGATACACTTTCTAGTGCTGCCTCATTAAAAACCTTTCTAGGAAAAACCCAGTGGGATAAAACCCAGATAAGGGAAAAAGAGTACAGCGTGTATCGTCTCCCCCTCTTGATTACATCAGTGTTGCTCCCCCTGATGACTATATTGCTTCAATGTCTTTCTGAGCATATTATACTTTCTGTCATCAAATATTCTGTTAGAAACACCCAATCTGATTGTTCATTATATACCTGCAAGATCTAAATCTGTCAAGTAAAGTCATAATAATCTTTTCATAAATATATATGTGCATATAGAAATTCAATAAATGTTTATTCAGATAATGATGCTATATGCACTATCATCTTGAGTCATTTTGGGACATATGTGTTTTTGGCGCCTTATGTGCTTCTAGCACATACAAATATATTGTGGCTCATGATCCTCATTATCATTTATTGTAGCATATGCTATCATAGATATTATTAACGTCGACTTCATTTTCAATCCCATCGGATTTCATTCATAATTTATTGAGATCTCATAATGTAAATACCTGGGTCTCTTCTTGGACCACAATACACTTTTCTTGTAATATCTCTTCTGGAGATAACATCTCTTCAGGAGATGGCTCTTCTAGAGCTTTTCTTAATTATCCTCAACATGATCATCTATATTCTTATAGCTCCTTTTCTCTTTTGAGGATTTTTATCTTTAAAATCAATGGACTTGCAACACTTCTGGTGTGCTTTATAACAATTCATATAGGAGCATTTGCAGTTGGCACATGTGACTTTGTCACTTTCTTTAGGTCAGTAAATGCTTCTGGCATTCGATTAACTAAACTCAGCAACTGAATTATCATTTTGAATTTTTAGTGCACATTTCTTTGTACGAGGATCAATAAGAGCCAATGATAATTCATTTCACTTTATCTTTACCCAATCTGCTTATTTTTCTCCCCCTCATCAAATCATCAATTTTCTTTGTATATCCATCTATGTGCATTGTAATAGATTAATAATCATTACACATTTAAAACATTTCAAGATGGAATTAATCTGGCTCCTGACCAAAAACCAATTATACGGGGAGAATTCTGTTGGCTTATATAATTGCTGCAAATATACACAACATATAAATTTTGTTCTCATAATCATTGATCTATCCATTCATGGATACTTTAATACATTATTTCTGGATCATTCAATCTGGAAATTGCGCGCATAATATATTGCAAACTTCTAGTTGCAAACATCACTGCAAACTTTGCAGATTTATAATCTCATATGTAAACTTTCAATTTGATATATTTCCAGAAATCCATTTCCAATAATTATGTCTATCTGAGAACAAGCAGCACATAATATATGACTCGGATGATCAAACAAGTCATGCCAACTTTCCATATGATTTATCATCAAATCTAATATTCATTTTGGGGGAATCAATATAGAAACATTCACAAAGAATTATCACATAAATATTCACACTTGATATATATTATTCTCCCCCTCAAGTGTGAGACCTTAAAAATTAATTCATGAAATTTCCATACAATATTCCATGATAAATATATTAAATACAAAATCATCAGGTGTATAATTGCAGATTCACGAGCGCAATACTGTGTAATCACAGGCGCATCACTGTGGAATCACAGGCGCGACAACTCAGATTGTCGTATACATATAAAGTCAAAAAGATTCCAGGCTCGTGCTTTATAGGGAGCAAATCTGTAGAGATTTAACAGGACTACGCAAATCTGCAGAGATTCAATAGGATTTAATTCAACTATAAATGGAGGAAGGCAAACGAACATGCCTCACAAACACTCAAGCATCTGATAATATCAACTACCAGATACTCACACATATTTCTCTAAATTCTATTGCCATGGCAGGACCAAGCAGTTTTATCCCAGTTTCTGATACATCCGAAACAGCATTACTGGATGCTTTGTTGTATGATGATCAGCATAACATGTCATTTACTTCTTTGTTATCTCCTAATCCCTTTGAAATGTTTATTCCTCCTTCTACTATTCCTCCTTCTGCTTCAAATGTACCTACTTCTCCCCCTAGAACAAGTGTTCTTCCTCAATCTACAAGGATTGAAGGTACAACTGAAGCAGGTTCATCAAGGAGGCCTGTTAAGAGGTGTAGAACTATGGCAGAACTAATGGAGTCTACCAATCCAGTTCAGCCAATAGTGTCGGCAGTTAATCAACCAGCATTCACTAGCCAGCAAACTATCATCAGTTTGCCAGCAACAACCAGCCCGACAACAACAATCAGCCAACCAACAACCACTAGCCAGCCAGCAACAATTAGCCAGCCAACAGCTACAAGCCAATTAGCAACTACTAGCTTATTGGAATGTAGTTGCTGTCATGTTTTACGGGAAATTATTCATACCAACGGACTTCAGTACCATAAACTTGAAGTTCACGGAAGAAGAACAGGTATGATTACCCATGCTGTTTTATTTGAAAAAGTACAGGATAAATCTTATAATACTGACAGGCTTCCAATGTTTGATTTCACAAAGAAAAATTTTGAAGAAATCAAACAATTTCTGACACAGTATTGTATAGATTTACAAGCATCAGGATATATCTTGATGCGTGATCCTGTATTAGCCTATCATGAGGTTCTCTGTGTTGGTTCGGAATGGGCTATAAATCCAAATGACCTCCATGGAAGTTCATTTCAAACCAATATTGAACACTCATTAGGCAAAGGAAAACAACCTGCAGTAAGTATACCCTATGATACTTCATCCCTTAACCAGGGTGAATTATATAGGTTATCTATGGAGCAAAGAGAAAGAATAAAGAAAACAACGCTCCATGATTTAAGAAATTATTTTCACTTAACCCTTGATGAAGCGAGTAAACAATTAAATATGTCTACTCACACCATACAAAAAATCTATCAAAAAGGAGGGTTAACGGAGTGGCCACACAAGAAGCTCAAGAAACTTATGACGCAAATCTCGATATTACGAAGAGCTTTGCCTCATCTGGATCCCATCTCAAGAGAAGCAAAAGAAGAAGACATTAAATATCTTCAGAATGAGATGATTAAAGTTTGTAATGATGTTGAGCCACTCGCAATTAAACTTTGTTGAAATAATATTTCCTTTTGCTTAATTATTTTGTTTATGAATATTCTTTTCTCGTATTTATAAAAATTGTTATAATCATAGAAATCACATAACAACTATAATAATATATTTGCTTCATTCACTTCTGGGAATGAAGTTGGATAAAAATTCATGATCCATAACTCACTGATTTGTTTGATCATGGCAAGAAATTAATCCACAATATTGCTACTACAATAGCAAATTGAATATATTTATTTATAATATCAATCATGATCATACAATCCCTTGTCTCATAATTTAAGGGAATATTTAATGCCAAATATATAATTTTGAGATCTTTATACAACTGATGGCATACAAAATTTATGGATCAAATATTGTTTCATAATTTGTCACTTGTTATCAGGCTAACTTGCCTCTTGGCTTCAGGCTATCTTGCCTCTGAAATTAAGGCTATCTTGCCTCTTGGTCTCAAGCCAATTTATGCCTCATCTCTCTATGGCGTTTTGATCTCATAATATATATGGCCTTTTAACAGTTTATCTTCAGAATAAATAAAATATAAACATAATAAAATAAATAGATGGAACCCACTAATATGTATATATTAGTGTCGTTGCCATAAATAATAAGAAGGGAGAGGGATATATATATATAGCAATAAATAAATAAAATAAAATAAATGACTGGAAATAAACATGCTAGATAAATAAAAAGAAGATGAGATAGGAATGGTAGTAAACTCACAGCGAGACCTATCTCATCCAAAGATAAGAAAGAAGATGCATATGCAAATGTAAATATATATATATAATATATAGAAAACGGTAAAATAAAAAGGGAAGGGGATTTAAAGCAGTAAATAAATAATAAATAAATGGAGTCCACTATACAAGTGTTACCACCATGAAAAATAAAGCAGTAAATAATAAATGGTGCCCACTATACTAGTGTTGCTACCATGAAAGATAAATAAAGCAGTAAAGAATTAAAATAAATGGGGCCCACAAAATGTCACCACCATAAAAGATAAATAAACTTTAAATAAAATAAATAAATAGAGCCTACTAATAGATACTAGTGTGCCTCCATGAAGAATAAATAAATGTAAAATAAAATAAATAAATGGAGCCCACTAATAAATAATGTTGCCGCCATAAAAAATAAATAAATGTTAAAATAAATAAATAGAACCCACTAGTAAATATACTAATGTGTTATCATAAAAGATAAATAAATGTTAGTAACAATAAAATAAATGTTAGTGACATAAAACTAAATATTAGTAAAGTCAGTATGGAGCTTAGTATAGCCACCATGAGATAAATAAATAAAGCAGTAAGTAAAGAATTACAAATGGAGCTTAATGACGCCACCATGAAATAAATGAATAGGAAGTGGGAAGAATATATAAACATAAATAAATTACTGTAAATAATAAAATATAAATTTACCGTGAATAGTAAAATTACTATTCACTATAAATAGTGAATAAAGTAAAATTACAGAAAGATTAATCTATACTTCCATGTAGGAGTCAAATGAATAAAATGTAAAAATTACTGAAAAAGGGGTAAATTTACTGTGAATAGTAAATTACTATTTACCGTAGTAAAATAGTAAATAATCTCAAATCTTAACCATGGAACCCGATGTTAAAATAATCGGTAAGAATAGATATTTAATTCCATATAATGGTTAAGATCATTCCAGATAAATAAAATGGAAATATGAAATAGATGGTGAGAAAATCTTACCTTGGTAGAGTCTTCGTGCTGATAACGTGTTATAAAACTGATAAAAATAATAAGAAGAAGAACAGAGGTTCTAGAGAGATAAAGTAGAGAGATAGATTCTCATTTCATTCAATGGATGAACAGTTACAGAAAACCTCTATTTATAGAAGAAAAATGGGACTTTAGTGTAATTTCTACCTTTGGGTCATTTGGTGTAGTTTTCCCCAAAAACCTAAACTATTCACTCACGGATTTCCTTCCCGTGAGTGATTGTATAATTGTGTGCGAGTCCCACCAAATAGTAAACTACTATGCGTGGTACTATGCAAATAGTAAATCACTATGCGTGGGTCCCATATCATCTTTTAATATTTGGAAACCGCGAGTCAATGGACATCCACATAATAAATATATTCATAACAGAATTAAAATTTTATCACATATTTTTGTGACAAAAAATATTCTGTGACAAATTCCATTGTAAACTCACTATTTTTTTTTTTTTTAGTGTCTATCCGTGTCTCGGTGCAGACCTATTGATTGATATATATATACACACGCGCGCGCGCTAAAAAAAAGTAAATGAAACTCAATAGGTGTTTATATATATAACTATGTGCGTGTTGGCTGGATGTGGGTGAAGTATTTTATACATATACAAGCACAGGAAAGTTGCTGCCCATACATTAATTAGTGATGTGGATATACTATTACAAATGCATGCATGCTGTGCGCGCGCGTTGCATTTCCTTTTTTCTTTTTCTGTCATATGAAAATATGTATATAAATATTATTATTTATTCCTTTTCTAATATATATATATATATATATATATATATATATATATATAAATTATATATTCATTATAATATATATTAGAGTTAAATTATTTTGTGGTGGTATATAATGTGTGTGTAAAGAAATAAGTGTAAAAGCTCATTATTTGTGTGTGTGTGTGTATCTATATATGTATGTATGTATGTATGTTTCCTGGAAAACTAAGAGGGGAGCTATTGTCATGCTTCTGGCCATGTATGTATGTGTGTATGAATATGTATCGATAAAACATATTTTATATGTGATAGCATTTATTAAATTAATTATGGAGTCATTATTTTTTAAGCTCAAATTTGCTATTTATATATTTACACGACTTATTTTTGCTTGGTGTTTATATTTATTAAATCCCTGATTTAAAGTGTTAGTATTGTATTTGTTATTGGAATAGTTTCAAGGAGTTTAAATTAATTCTAAAATAATAATAATAAAAAATATTATTATTAGGAGAGGGGATAAGTAATAAATAAATAATATTAGATAATATTATTATTTATTAAAAAGAGTATTATTATTAGGGAATTTTTAGAGGTTAATTCACTTTTAATGCTCTAAAAATAATTCGCGTGGTTAGTTATTTTGCAACACAAGTGATGACTAACGACAATGATAAACGTTTATAGGCATACTTTGACACATTTATTGATCCCAACACCTTCGGATAAAGTTAAGGATTCAAACTTGTGGTGGATAACTTTAATTTTGATAGCATGTATGTAAGTGTTCATATATTAGCTGATCATGTTTGATAGATTATTTACATGTTATGTTTTTCCTAGCTATGGATTGAGGCTGTGTGTCCTAATAAGGGCTGCGGTCCTTAGCTGTTAACTACAGTTACGGTGTGACTTGTTTACTTGTAAATGTTTCTATACTTAACATGTGTTATATTATCATTTATGCTTCATATATGTTCATTGAGATTAATTGTTCCCCTGAGTTCATTTATTTGAACTCTAGACCGTATTAAGGAAACATGAAGTGGATCGAGCACAAGGGGAAATGCATAGAAATAAGGAATATTTTAGAAGCTTATCTTTTATCATTAAGGACCATTAGTTTAAGCGTTTATCATATGTCGTAATATTTTGGATTACTCTTACGGGATAAATATCACTAGCGAAAAATTTACTCTCTCATTTTAATGTTTTTGAACTAAGTTATTTTATGAAAATATTATTCCGTAATTAAGTCGTTCAAACTATTCTATGCCTATGCATTTATACTCTTGTAATAGTTAGATAAATGGCAGTGAGGGTGTTTACACTCACCACAATGCAAGAATTATATCAGCAAAGAAAAAAAAAACGAAAGGAAATAGATACATATATCTGATAAAACCACACAAAAAACACCAATATATATATATATATATATCAGCAAGAAATCACAACGGTGATTATGGAAAAGCAGAAGATCATAGGGCCGCTCGCCTAACTCACAGAAGCAAAGTCCAGAGCGCCATGCTTCTTCTGACTTTTCCATACATCTCGAGCTCACCGCTGATATCCTCTGGTTCTTCTTCTTTGGACTGGACCTCCAACATCATTATCTTCTGTCTCTTTTCTTCCTCGTCGGACCAGCCCCTTTAACTATTATATATAGATATTTATGCTCTTTGATTCATTTCACATTGCCAAAGTCTGAGAGAGAGAGACGCAAAAGGGGGGGGGGGGGGGAAGCAAACTGAAACTGTCCTCTGATTCATATCATCAAGATCAGGGGAAGAAAATAGCACTTCATTCTCAACATTTAGTTTGATCATCAGAGGTAACTCATAATGCTTCTCTTCCTTCTTATTTCCTTTACTTCCCCATCGCAAACACAAGCATATTAAGCTGGGAAAAAAATAAAGGGTTAAGGTGCAAATTGGCCAACGAACTATTACCCGAGGAGCATCTAACACAAAAAAGCATTGAGGGTACCTTAATTATCAATGAACAATTAAAAAGTGAAAAAAGTACTAAATAACAATTAAAAAATAGAAACTATCAAAATTATATTAAAATATTAGGCACTGATGGAGGATGGTGGCAAAGATGTTGGAGAAAATAGCGGTTATGTCTTCTTGTTAGATATGGAAAACTCTTACAGAGATGGGACCATCTTAAGCAAGCACCGTGGCTGGGGAGGCTGCTGCTTGTGGCATCGAAGGGACGGAACCAGGGGTGTAAGGTGAGTGTCAGTCGAAGGCTGTAGACTACTGGATTTGGTTTTCGTTGCGTGATTCTCGCCCTGAAGCTGCATATGGACCTTGATGAGATCAAGAAGGTGAGTGAAACACCCAGTAACAATGGAAGCTTTGGAGACGCCAACGTTGCCGGCACTGTGATAGTCAATGGAAGACAAAAACAAGAGGGAGACACTAAAACAGTAACGAGGTAGTTTAACAGCATTGTGTTTTTTTTTCCACTTTTTAATTGTTCATTGATAATTAAGGTACATTCAATACTTTTTTTGTGCCAGATGCTCCTCAGGTAATAGTTCATTAACCAATTTGCACTTTAACCCAAAAATAAAACTACAAGCTCATTGAAACTGAACGTGAAACAGGGGACATTGTGAGTGTGTCGTTGTTGCACATATAGATATACGTTGCTGCCTGTGCGAGTATATATGTGTGTGTCGTGCATGCTCAGTGGCGGATCCACAAATTTTATGAAGGGCGAGCACCAATGGCGAGGGGATTCACCCCTGAATATTTTTTTTAAGGAAAGTTTTAAATGCACTAAAAAATAAAAGAATATAAACAAGAAAATAAAATAATATAAAAAAATATTCATAAAATTAAATGAATACTGATGTAAGAGAGGCAGTTTTTAATTCACCATTATAATTTCCTTATTATCAATGCTATCAAATACATCTTTTTCAATATAAGGTATTAAATAATCATTCAACCATTCATTCCCTATCCGATTATAAAGTGCAATCTTGATGTATTAAGAGTGAGCACTTAATTTAAGGGTGGTAACTTATTTTAAGGATAGACAATCATTCAAACATGTATTATTATTATTATTATTATTTTAAAATCCCCCAATTCAAGGGTGGGCACTTGCCCCCTAGTCATGTACCTAGATCCGCCTATGTGCATGCTGATATACATGCGTGTGTGAGTCTCTATATATATATACACTGATGGTTCCTGTCATGCTTAGGTGTGTGTATGAGTACACACACACAACTAAAGTCATGTAAGCTTGTTGTCATGCCCATATATATATATATATATATATATATATTAACGATGGAAAGAGAGGAAAAACGCTACTGTCATGCAAGAATATATATAAATATTAGCGTTGCATCTGTTCACACCTATAATTATATATGAAGCATGCCGTGGGTGTTTAACCCTTGTTTATATATATATATATATGTATGTATCTATGTATGCCTTCATGTCATTGATAGATATGACATTGAGAAGGTGTACGTATGAATGTATATATAATAGCTGATGTGTGCCTTGCGTCTCTACATGTGTATATATAGATATATATGCATTAACTCGCTGGCACTCACACACACACAGTACTCTGTCATATACAAATGAAGAAATGTGTTGTCATGCGTGGAAATATATATATGCTGCTGTCATTCATAGATATATGTATTAACTCGTTGGCGCGCGCACACACACACACACTCTATCATATACGAATTAAAGGAAGAAATGTGCTGCCATGCGTGGAAATATATATATGCTGCTGCCATTCGTCGATATGTGTGTGTGTATTAACGTTATATATATAAAGGAGAGAGAAATAAAAACTTTGCTATTGTGCTAACACACACACCACATGGTTCTATAGGTGTGGAAAATAAATTTGAATGATAAATGTAGAATCAAAGCATTGATATTTTATCTACACACATGTATATCTATCGTGAAGCCTATATATCCTTTGCTATTTTACACATAAGACACACACACACACACACACGGGTCGCATGGTTTGTTGTCACACACACACATGTATATCTATCGTGAAGCCTATATATCCTGGAAACCAAACTTTGCTATTTTACACACACACACACACACGGGTCACATGGTTTATTGTTTTGGAAAGCAAATATGTATTAAGGGGTTATTATTTATTAAGTTTAAATTGCTATATGTGTGTGTGTCAAGGTTTTTACTTCTACAATCATATACGATGAAATATTATACTTTGGGAAAACCATGAGAAACATTATAATATGATGATTGGTATTTATAAACTCCTAATTTAAAGTATTAGGATAGTCTCTGAGTTTAAATTAATTATAAAGAATAATAATAATAACATTAATAGAATAAATAAATAATAATAAATAGATATTGTGATTATTAGGAAAAGGGAATAATAAAGGAATTAATAATTAATAATAAAGAGAAAGGGGATTAATTAATAAATAAATAAGGGTATAATTATTAAAGGAATTTTTAGGGGTCAATGCATTTTTAATCCCCTAAAAATAATTCGCATAGTTAGATACTTTGCGACGCCAGAAGTAACTAATGACAATAAAAAACGATACCTTGACACCTCTACTGATCCCAACATATTCGGATGGAATTAAAGATTTAAACTTGAAGTGGGTAATTGTTATTTTATTAGTTTGTATGCATATATATTTATTATGACTAACCATGTTTGATAGATAATTTGCACAAGTATATCCTAGCTATGGTTTGGGGCTACGTGCCCTAAAATAGGATTGTGTTTCCTTGGTCAATAACTGCGATTATGGTGCGACTTGTTTACTGTGAATTATTCTATACTTAACATGTGATATGCTGTCATTTATATTTCATACTTGCATATGAGATTAACTGTTACCCTGGGTTCTTTCATTTGAACTCCAGACTGCATGAAAGAGGCAGATAGTGGATTAGGATTAAAAAGGAAGACACAACTGTGAAAAAGGAATTTTTTGGAAAAATGTGTAGTTGGACTCTATTACTTCGTTTATCATTTTTCTATTTTTGGATAAAGAAAATCTATGCATGTTTGACACCCATACTACCGTGATCCTAAATATAAGACATATTTAAATTTTTTTGAGAGTAAAAAATCTAATTAAATTATTTTAAAGTATTTATATTCATCGTTTTTCTCAAAACTAATTTTCCTTTGACCTATATAATGATATATAATATATGATATAAATAAGTAACTTATTTAATTTTCTCAATCTTTAAAAAAGAAAAAGACTTATCTAGGACTTATATTTATCACGGGGAGTATTTACTAAAGGCTGCCTTGTTGACCTCAACCGTGTGTTGATAGATCCTTTCATACTGAAACTACTAAGTAATAACCTCTTGGTTTGCCTGCAAAATAAAAAACATCTCTTGGCTTGGAATTATTATATACAGTCAATTATTTTTAAAAATTTTAAGGTAACATTAAAGCACTTAGATAGATATCTAAGCTAAGCAACCTAGAGCTCTTACAACAATAATTTAAAGGGAAAAAAATACCATTGAACCCTAAATTAATTTTTATACATAAAAGGTAATTTATATGAAGCCCCGCTATGCACTACAAAAAAATTTGTTTTTTGCGACGGAAAAATTCCAATTTTCCGTCGAAAAATAAGATTGCGACGGAATTCTTACGTCGCAAATTTTGAAATTTGCGACGGAATTTTAATTCCGTCGCAAAACTCAGGGTTTTGCGACGGAAAAAATTCCGTCGCAATTGCGACGGAATTTTTTCCGTCACAAAAAATAAAAAAATTTCAAAAAATAATTAAAATTTCAAAAAATAATTTTAATTATGAAAATATTTTAAAAATATATAAAATTACATAAAAAAATATGGTCTTTCAAAGCATATTTTTGGGGAAAAAACTATTTCAAAGCATCAGCACTACCATTGTTATTCATAACAAGCAGTAACCACTCTGTCCTGAACAAAACAAATTGGACATTTACCACGCCATATTTCAGTGTTGTCACAGTCCACCCAACCAAATAGTGTGTTCATGCCAATCTGAACATGATCAAATGGTGAAGAGCTCAAACTCTCCATCTTCGAGGGCCAAGAAAAATTAGAATCCCTTATTGACATTAGATCATCATTCAATTATTGGGGAAAAAACTATTATGCCAAATTCAAAGGGCATTTTTATTTGTCTGGTACTACACACTTGTTAATATTATTACAGCTATTTAAGACAGAAAAATATGCCCGAGGATCCATAAGTATTGCAATAACAAGACAAGAAATCTATTCTAGATTAAATAGAAATGATGGCAAATTCACTGTCTTAAGTCTTAACCGTAAATTAAACCTTAACCAACAAAGTGCAAAAACCCAGAGATGCCAAAAGCTATGACTATATTCAGACAAAGAAACGGGGCAAATCAAACTACCATTCCTAGCAGCAGCGACACGGAGGAGAGTAGCATAAGCCCAGTAAATTAATAAGACAGGGAGAGAGTGTAGCTACTAAAGACTCACCAATTAAGGACTGAGGAGGGAGGAGGCACTGGACAATACATCTGCAAACACAGAAAAGTGTAGCATGACCAAGAGCAACTAGGCCACTTATACTCTAATTATTGAAACTCAAAGATACAAAAGAATAAATAAGATAATAAACTCAAAGATAAAGAAAAATGTGGAATCAACCGATTCATTCTTCCTTCCCTATCAATTAATAATCAACAAATATATTTTATTTTTTCAGCAAACAAATCAGTAAAGGGCATATAAAATGCAGCTACACATAAAAACAATGACACACCTCGGTTTGGCCTACTCACTGGAGTTATGTGTTGTGACAATGGTTCAGCATATTTGAGGGAATCACAGGCCCTATTGCTAAAGGATGTTTGAGATGCTATGGAGGAAGAGGTCTAGAAACTAACTACTTTTCTTTCAGATGAATGTGGAAATCTTTTGCTGTCAACCCAAAAAAGAGTGTTAGAGGATGTTTAAGATAAATTTATTAACAAATCTCTTTAAAAAAATCTCATCAGAGTAGCAACACTTGAATATCCCTCTCGATCTTTCACCAAATAAAACTGCAAACTATAAAAGAATATGAGAATGGAGAATATGTGAACATTGAAAGAAACCTACAGCAAAGTACTCCTAGAGCAGCTAAACAGTTGGATCACACCCCATCTTTAATGCCACATAACAAATATAACAGTGAAGCATAAATCTAATAGCCCAAAATTAGCAGAAGACACAACCCAAGGAATGTGATTCTACTACAATGTTCTAGGAAAACACTAAATGCACCTAAATAAGAAACTCATTACGTGCATGATTGCAGCTCATGGTGATGAATGGTAATCAAGATAAATCGTCAAACCTCCATCCTAGGCCATTAAATCTGGTATGCAGTAAATTTTGTAGACCTAATGCAACCAGCAAGTCATGAATTTAAAGGAACAACTGAATTGACCTCTTCTAAACGAGGGTCCCCACTCGATGTCAAGCCCAAGTGCTATTTGTTCCACGTTTCCTTTCTTAGCATTCAGCACGTTTAGGAGTTCCAGTGCAGCTTTCTCCACACCATTTTCAATTTTACTGTACAGGATTTCGGCAGCAAACTTCAGCATAGGTAATCTCATCTTTGAATAGCCTATAAAATTCATCCTTTAATTCATAAAGGATGAATTTAATTGTTCATAAAAAAATAAAGGATGAATTTAATGCTAAAATTTACTATAGATTAGGGATTCAAACAAATAAGTAAAGTAAATAACTTATCTTATTTCCAAGAGAAAAAAAATTCTCTCTGTGATCGAGCAGTTTCAGACTAGGTGGAGGAGGAGCAATGGCGGTGACCCAGAAGGACGGGCGAGAAAGCTGGAACGACAACTCAGAACGTCGATTCTGAATCTCCGATGAATAAGGAACAACGAACACGGGGCGAGATCGGCTGGAAACTGAAGAAGATGCAGAAGAGAAGGAAGCTGCGTGCGCGACTGAATCGTGATGGCGTGAACTCTGAATCTGACTTCTGAGACTATGGGAGGATCGAAGTCGACTAGGGTTAGCGAATTAAGCAATTGGGGAAAGCTACCTCTGATAAGCCGTGGAGAAAAGTTGAATCATTCTTTTAAGTTATATTATTCTTTTGCCAATCAAACTAAAGGCGGGACGCGAAAAGAGTAGCGAACGTGCGACGGAATTAAAAATCCGTCCCAATTTTTTTGTTTTTTACGAGTCAATTTTAATTCTGTCGCAAAAAGCTTAAAATTTACGGCGAAATTTTTATTCCGTCGCAAAAAAACACATTTTTTGTTATGAAATTTTTTTTTCCGTTGTAAAAAATCACTTTTTTTGCAACAGAATTTTAATTTCTGTAGCAAAAATCAAACATTTTGCGACGGAATTTGTTTTCCGTCGCAAATGTTTTTTTAGAAATTTTTTTTTATTAAAATTTGCGATGGAATTTTTGTTCCGTCGTAAAAAATCACACTTTTTGATACGGAATTTCACTTTCGTCGCAAAAATCCCACTTTTTGCGACAGATTTTAAATTCAGTCGCAAAAAAGCTGAAATTTGCAACGGAAAAAATTCCATCACAAATTCCGTCGCAAATTCGCTCTTTTCTAGTAGTGATGTGCAGAGGCCCTATGGATTTTTGTTTGGCCAACCTGTGAAAATTTACCCACTTGACAAAGAATCGAAGATTTTACCACATACGCTATTCTCTCTCTCCCTCTCTGTGTTTTTATATTAAATATAGATATGTTTATTTATTTAAATACAGTACAGTGGCATCCACTATAACATCTCATTTTCATAAACATTTCTATAGTATTTCTAACCAGAGCTGAGTGTTGAAAATATTTTTTAAAATAAAGAGTAACTGAATAACATTATATGGGGTGTATCTAACTGAACGTTTAATAGTACATTCATCCGTGTGTTTAATACACCTAAATATAAATCCAAAATAATAATGCCTCCGCAGGGTCCTCACGCCAGCTTCTTACCCTTGTACTCGATCCTGACTCCCTAGGATCCTGAAGCTATGGTAGGGGCTGAAGTTCAATACCCATTGAACCTCAGGTAACGGTTAACCTCATGCTTATGTAAACAGTATATGACGGGTATCACATAATAATAAACATAATCACAGTTTCAAAATCATAACTACATGTAAGGCAATAACAAAACACAGCCACTGCAATATGTATGTTACCCCAGTCTGCACTATTCACCAGTGTCACGATGGCCTATCGTGTCCTCAGCGCTAGGAAAATTTAACGGCGTTATCAAGACCATAACCCGTATTCAATTCAATAATTTAAGAGCAAACTTTCAAAACAGGGTTTCAACATGTGAGTACAACTATCATATATAAGCACGTCATAAGCATAAGAGTTAATGTTACAATACGCGTCCATACTTTCGTTAACGAGTTTTGGGTATGTTCGTCGGTCGATACAATTTCACAGTTTATCCTATAAGGGAAATATCGTTTCTATTAATTCACAAACATTATTCCAAGAGATAGCTTGGCCATAAATGACATTTTTACCCTTGGTGGATTTATTTTCAATTATTTCCACATAATTTTCGGAAAAAACGCTGGTTCAACATTTCTGGGCAGAAATTCCAGAAAAATCGAAACGAGGATCTGTAAAATTTCCCAGAATCCTTGGGATCTCTATTTTCAAGGAAAAATACTGGAACTCACCCAGAATTCAAGAATAATTTCCAGTTTCAACATTTCAAACCTCTGCCCAGAATTTTCCCCAAAAAACGTAGCTTAACTTCTGGAATTTTTATCTCTTTGCACAAAACTTCAAATGACACACTTTAGGTATATTTAGAAAGCCCTATATGTCTACTTTCACCATGAATTTACTCAAAATTTTAGAACATCATTTACTTCATAAAATATTAACATTTTTGCTACTGACTCCAAAAATCGCTAACCGATGAAATTTCGCTAGAGTTTCGCTATTTTGATCATAATCTTCCAGAAATTTTTGCCATACCTTTCCTTCATCATTTTTTCAAAATAAAGGCAAGGGAAAGCATAAAAACATGAAAATTAAACTAGAATTGGAAGATTAAAGATCAAAACAACATTTCCTAACATTTCTACTACAAAAACTAAGAACTAGAACTAAAAGACTAAAAACTTCCTTACCTCTTGAAGAACCTTGCTCCTTGCTTCTTGAAGCTCCTCCACTCTCTTCCTCACTCTCTAAATTTCGGTTATGCTTGGTGAATTGGTGAGGAAATTTGTGAAGTGGGAGGCCTCTATTTATAGCCAAGCAAGGGTTAACCATCTAACAACTTCTACTTGATCCTAGCCATTGGTTTTTAACTTGGTAAAGAGGTAAAAATCTCACCCTTACACCTCAAAGAAACCGCCCCCCTAGCTCTCAAGTTTTTGCTTCATCTCCTATTTACTTCCAAATGCTAATTTAGTTAGGTGTAAGTTGGTGTTTTTATTCAAGATCTAATTCACTTTTGAAATTATAATTTTATGACTAGATTTATGGTGATTTTAAACTTCCTGAAACACTTAGGTATAAATTCTAAAAGTATACGAAAATGACTTTAGCAATAGCCAAGTTAAAGCTCATAATTCACTGGTTCCAAATATGTACTTTTATTTAATACTTAGTTCCAATATTTCAAGATATGATTTAATTTCTATGAATTCTCTTTGATTTGCATCTGATTAAAAATTAACTTGCTTCCTAAGTTTTTACCTTGGATTCCAAACTAAATCTTGGGTAACTTACTACACACACAACTCTCCTAGACACACACACTCACTTTCAACACACACACACTACACACACACTTTTCTCTATCCTCTTTCATTGCATTTAAATCAAGCCTCAAAAGTCTTCTTATCTTCTTCCACACTCTAACTTAATTAACCCATGTGTTTGTTTATGTATTTAAAATCATTTTTCCTTCTTGCTACCCAAGTAAAACCATCCCCCCTCTCTTTATTTAATTTTCAATTTATATTTTAATTGTTCTAACAATTTAAGAAGAAAAATCTTTCATTGGTCTCCTTTAGGATTTAGGATTAAGGGTTAATTTAATTTGGTTCTTCCTTTTATTTGTGTAATTTATTTATTCCTCATTAAATAAGAATTTTCGCCCCTTAGTGATAATTTAGGAATAATTAGTTAAATCCTAATTTTTATCTCTAATATAATGTTTCATATGATAACTAGCTAAATTAGTTTTTAGACTCTTAAATTCTATGGAAAAATTGTCTATAAATAAAATTAAATACAACACCAAAATTTGAGACCACATATTCATCTATTTAAAATATGTATTGTTTATGGAAATATAATATTTAAGATAGGTAATTTTTTGGGTATTACATCCACACCCTTTTAAGAAAAGGGAGATTGTGGATTCTAACACCATGTGATATTAAGAGGTATTTGGGAGCGATGTGTGTATCACCCATTGGATAAGTATAACAAACAAAAACATTAAACGCCAAATTTTTTATTTGCGTTGTCCTTCATATACTTTATCATTTAGCACTTCATCCAAAATATTTTAATTTTCTTAAGAATATTCAATATTTTTTCTAATAAATTAAGTTCATTCCTTGTACCAGATCAATTAAATGCAGAATAAAAGTAGAGAAAAATAAAAAAATAAAACCCAAATCTTGAAAGTAAATCAAATTAGTCACATATTAATTCCCATTACAAGTGTACTATTCATAACTCCTAAACAGCTTACTATCCTGTCTATATTATAATTATAACTTGTTTGGAGTCCCATATCCAACTAAGAAATTAAAAGGCCTTATGTATGTATGTATGTAAAATGTTAAAAGGCCTTAATTTGCAGACGAAGACCATAATTTTCACCATTCTTTACAAATCTCCTCAACTCAGAGTTACTATTCAGAGCTTCATTGTTCATAAGCATAAATCATATGTGCATTACTATACATTGCATCATTAGATCATCAGCTCATGCTAGAACGATGCAAAAAAAAAAAAAAAAAAAACCTCAACAAGGAAGGCCTCGACAATGAGCTGATGATGCATACTACTACCTCCTATTTTTATATAAGATCTTTTTGTAGTACAATTTATACTATAAACGATATTTTATATTAAAAAATAGAAAAAAAAACTTCAGATTATCCACGGAATTTCCAATGGAAAAAATTCTGTCAGAAATTACCCACGGAATTCCATAACTGAAATTACCAACGGAATTTCATGGGTAATTCCGTTAGTAAAAAAAATTTCCGATGGAAATTTTCTATCGAAAAAAATGTTGTGGCAAAAAAAAAAAATTCTCGCCACAACATTTGTTCCGACAAAAAATTTCCGTCAGAATTTTTTTTGTCAAAAATTCCGTAAGTAATCCGAAGTTTTTTTTTTTGTAGTGCACCATCTCTATGTTTTTAGGGTGCTATGGTTAGGGAAACAAGCAGTAAGCATAAGCTGGCCCAACTGAAGGGTATGTATAATACAAGGATCCGTTAGTAATATGTGTGTGTTACTTTTGAGTCTATTGATATAAGATAAGGGATTTAATTATCACTTACTTTTTATAAATAGGCTAACATGTAAATAATATTAACTTTTTTAAATATAACTTTCAATAACATCACAATACAATATTCTCAAACGTCATTAAGCACGAAAAGTGAAACATGCCACAACCCAAACAAAGCCAGGATTTAAGAAAACAATAAAGGATACAATGCAAAATCGCAACCTTTAAAAAAAATGTGAAAATTAAAGAAGATTTATTTCTTCTCTTCCTCCTGTAATAAATAGCAACAGATGCAAGAAGAAGAAGAGAAATCACAGAGCATATTGATAGGATCAATTTCAAGTTTTGATGTTTACTTTCTCGTGTAGATTTGACAGGGCATGGTGGCAGTTCCAACTTTGATATGCCTCCACAAAGCTTGTTATTCCCCATAACTGATATTGCACTTGCATTGCCAAAAATGCCCTTGCTAGGTACCTCCCCATCAAGCATGTTGAAGGAAACATTTAGGTGTTGAGCTTGAATCTGGTGAATCATCATCTATACCTATGCATACAAGATCTGCACAATATTTTGGTCAAGAAGACAAACATGTCGGTGTATTTGCACCTTCACAAGTCTTAAGTCAGATAACATTGACGGATGAAGAGGAAGATGAGAATATGCACAGCGATGAGGAGGATGAATTTGAGAGGTTTATTCCACTCGGTGACACCTCAGATACTAATGTGAAGGGTGATTTTGATGCTTGCACGAACCCAGTAAACCTGGGGACTGCAACAATGCCACCGCTACGTGTTGACCCAGTTAAAAGTGGTAAGTTAGTAAACTTGTATTTGTGGTTGTATTTGTAATATTTATTTAGTGGTTTTGACAAAAAAAATCATATTGACAGATGTAGGGCCTAAAAGTGAACCATTTTGAAACGAAAGCCTGCACCATTCTCAAATTAATTGGTGTACTGTGACAATGACATTGAGATGTTGTTTGGTGATGATGACAGGCAAGGTGGTTGACAGTTAGGTGATCCATTATATTTGTATCAGTAGTTTCCTTCTAAGCCTGAAATGTTTCATGCCATGAAATTGTATTGCATGAAGTCTCATCGTACAACCAAAGTTGAAAAAAGCGATAAGCAGAGGTTTGTGATGGAGTGTCAAAATCATGCTGACGGTTGTCCCTGATATATGAAGGCAATGGCCCCTAAGAATGGGAATTGTTGGGTGGTCCGTAAGTGGGGTAGAGATCACACTTACCTGAACCAGAGTCTTGCCCGGGATCATAAACAATTAGATTTAGATGTTATATGTGCAGCCATTATCAGTAGGTTTTCTACTTTTTTTGCAGTTACATTCGGTTTGTTTATTGATAGAACATTTAGAATTTGGTTTGTTTTCACCAGGTATGTTAAGAGAAGATCCAACTTTAAAACCAATGCTGATACAAGAGAGGATGCAACGTCTGTATGGATATAATATAACATACAAGAAGGCTTGGAAGGTGAAAATGAAGGCCATTGTGAAGTTATTTGGTGATTGGGAGGAATCATATGCATTCTTGCCCAATTGGTTGACATACATGATGTAGTGTAATTTGGGTTCTATTTTCAGGCTTGATACAGATAAATGTTCTGACCATCGTCGTTTTTATGTTAACTTACGCGTCTTTCATAGGGTTTTTTGGACATTTAACCAAACTATTGAAGCCTTCAAATTCTGTAAGCCCATATTGCAAATTGATGGCACCTACTTGTACAGAAAATACAAAGGTACTCTCTTGATTGCGACTTCACAGGATGGGGATGGGAAGGTCCTGCCAATTGCCTTTGTTGTTGTTCCTCCCGGTGAGAAGTACGATTATTGGTGGTGGTTTCTTTGTCTCCTACGTAATCATGTGACGCAGAGGACGGGCATTTATTTGATATCTGATCGTCATGCTAGTATCATAAAGGCGGTTAAAGATCACCATACTTGGCAGCCTCCATATGCCTATCATGTGTATTGTCTACGTCATGTCGGGAGCAACTTTAATACTAGATTTAAGGATATGCAATTGAAGAAAACAGTTATGAAATTAGGTATGAAAGCTCACATTTTATTTACTTCTTACACATATTTGTAATGATTGATTTGTTTCCATTGTTATGAGTTTACATCCGCTGTTATACAGGGTACATGAGTTCAATGATCTAGTTTGATCAGAGGTTTCAAGAGTTTATTGATACAAACCCACAGGTTGCCTCCTGGTTTGACCGACTTCTAAAGGAAAAATGGTGCAGGTCCTACGATGAAGATGGATGGAGGTTTAGTCACATGACAACTAACCTAGCTGAGTGTGTCAACAAGATCCTCAAGGGTGCACGTAATCTGCCAATAACGGTATTGGTGAAGATGACTTGTAGTAGACTGGTCGAATATTTTGTCACTAGGTGTGTTGAGATTAACAAACATATCGCTGCAGGTAGGATAGTCTCAAAAAAGGTCGAAGAAGAGTTACAAAGGATGGACAGTTGACAGTCACATACTGTGTGCGACTTTATGACAGAGATTTACAGTTATTTGAGGTTGAGGACGCTTACAATCAATCTACACATGCTGCCTATGACATAATGAGGGTTGACTTGATCAATCGTAAATGTCAATGTAGGAGGTTCACGGCAAAAAGGTATCCCTGCAGTCACGTATTAGCAGTATGCAAGATGGAAAATTTGAACCATTATGATTATGTTAACCCGGTATTTACTATACCATACATTAGTCAGGTATATGCAGCATATTGGTATCTGATAGGTAATGAATTGTTGATTCAACAAGGAGAGGGCCCAATTGTTATCCCAAATGCAACTTGGTCAGGCACAAAGGGAAGATCAAAAGTCTACAAGGATACAAAATGAGATGGATTGGGTGGAGTCTCAACCCTCAAGCAGTCAGCAAAGATGTAGGAATTGCCACCAAGCCGGTCATAATATGTGTACATGTCCAACGAGAATTAGACAAGCTTGAATTCTATGTAATGTGTTTAGTATTGAGTTTACGATGACTTGTTTTGGTAATGACTTGGATATTTGAACCATTCATTAATTGTTATGTTGTATCGAATCATTGACTTGTTTCGGGACATTAGCAGACCAAACCTTTGTATCGCCCTTAATTGTTGCCAAAAATACCTTCCCCAAGTCACATTGATATGTAAAAATAAGTTGGTAATGGGTTAGTGCAAGCAGCAAACCGATTTCAACCACAATGGTGCCTCTGGACCTGGTTTAATCGACTAAACCAATTGGGTTAGTCAATTAAATGCATTTAGTCGACTAAACCATATTGGTTTAGTGGACTAAACCAGGTCCAAAGGCACCCTCAATTGCTAAAATCAGTTTGTTGCTTGCACTAACCAATTACCAACTCATTTTTACATATCAAAGTGATTTGAGGAATGTATTTTTGACAACAATTAAGGGCGAGACATAGGTTTGGTCCGCTAATGTCCCAAAATGAGTTTCATAGGTCAATAAACCGTCTAAACTGAAATGGACTAACTTAAACCACATAAACCGAAAGCATAAACATTTATTAGAAAAGAAGCACCAATTTTAGATCAAATTCACAAAGTTTAAGCTGATAAACAAAAAAACATAAAGTCAAAGTGCGAACATAAAACACAAAGTCAAAGATCAAACATAAAACATGAACACCCTAAATCTAATCTTCATCCTCAGATGTCCCGAGATCCTCCTCATCCTTATCAGAAACATCATCATCATCGGCTGCATCCGGAGCTCGTCTAAGCCGCAACTAACCAAGCGTATTCTCTAACCCCTTCATCCGAGCCGGCATCCACCTCCACCTTTCATTCTCTTTTTCAATGTGGCTCTTCCACCTCTTTTTCTTCTTGGCTTCTATCTTGGCCGTTTGTTTCATGCTAGCATTAATGACTTGCATGACATCACGAAAGGAGAATCCACCGTTTGGCTCAACAAGGTCCTCTATATGAACATCATCATCACCATCATCATCGACCTCAAGAGGGACAATGGGTGAAATCTGGCCAGCATCAGGAATAATGGGTGGAACATGGCCAGCATTAGGTACAACCTCCTCGATACCAATGTATTGCCACACACCATTTTCCACCTTGGAGATCTTGCATTGCTCCAATAGCCGCTGTCCAAACCTAGCATTCCACGTTTTCTGACTTACCATTTGCTCATTCTGCATAGGAACACCAAAATGCTCCAATATCTTCCGTAAGGGAGTGCAGTTGTACCCTTTTGTTTGGCCTTATACATATTCTAGCAAATGTAGTGCCTCCAATTCACCTCACACTACCAAAAAAAAAATCGTTTTTTGTGACGGAAAAAATCCGTCGCAAAAACTAAAATTTCCGTCACAAAAATGGTTTGAGGCGGAATTTGCGACGGATTCATTCCATCGCAAAAAAAGCGCCGTTATTGTGACGAAATTTCAAAATTTCGTCGTTATTTGCGAGGAAATTATTCCCTTGCAAATTTGAAATTGTGCGAGGGAAAAAATTTCCCTCGCAAATCCTAGGGGAGTTACGTGGGAAAAAATTCCCTCGCAACTCCGTTAGGAATTGCGAGGGAAGAAATTTCCCTCACAGTTGCGAGGGATTTAGATTCCCTCGCAACTGCAAGGGAATTTCTTTCCCTCTCAATTGCAACGGAAAATATATTCTATCGCAAAATTCGTTTAAATTATATAAAAAAATTAAAATATTTAATATTTAAAAAAATCAAGAAAAAAATTAAAAAAAATAAATTTTAAATTTTAAAAAATCATAAAAAATATTTTTAAATATATAAAATTGCATAAAAAAATATAAAAATAATTAAATAAAACTAAATAACTTTCAATAAAAACTTGCATATGATAAAAATTTAAATAATAATCATAAACAGTTTTACATTGAGAAAGTCAAATATAAATTAATTATGATAGAAGTATGTATGAAAATACGTTGGTACATTTCATTTTTCTTTCAAATGATTGAGCTGAAATAATAATTCGGTACAAGCTTAGGGAGTATAATTAATTTTCTTTGATTTAAGGAAAACTATTAACCATATAGATTTGATCAAAACTATTCACTATTAACCTATAAATCCGAATGTCATGCCGCAAATCCAGTAAATAACATATCATTATAAATCGTTATGAATCAAAACATATTTACATTGTAAAGTTGGGATCAAATTAGTTAACCAAACTCAAAATATTTGAGCTTTAATGATTTAAATAGAATAGGAAATATCTAAAACTATTTTGAATATTTTTGTTTAGTTTTTAAATAAATTTTTTTATTATTCATTATCCCGTGAAATTGAAGATGCAGGATTCATTCCTCCCACAATTACACTTTTAATTATCTAATATCTATATCTATTTTTATATTCATATCGATTATTCACAAATTTTAATTATTTTTAATTATTTAAAATCTTTGAGAAGCAATTGCAACATGGGTAAGGAGACAAGAGAATATGATAGAGAAATCTTTAAGATAAATTAAAAGAACTAAAAGAGTTATTATTCAAAATCATAGAGTCTGATGTGTCAATTGATATTGAGGGAAAAAAAATCCCATAGAGCTATAAGACATTCAACCTTATTATAAGCTTCAGATCTAAAAAAAAAAAAAAACTTATTATAAGCTAGCAACATAATTAAACAAATCCGTCTTTAATTCTTAATATACTGTCCTGTCGCACCGAAGAGCAAAATCCAATTTGACATATTAAATATATAAAATTTTCAATACCTCTTTGCTCTTCCATAGTATGATATATTATCAAGTATTATAAACAAACGTGGATGATAGTGTGATTTTCAATGTCTATTTTTAAAAAATAAATTTTAAAAATATTTTTTCTCTCTCTAACATAAGTTGAAAACAGATCGTTGGCGGCGTCTTTCTCACCACAACCAAAAGCTCTATGCGATTGATAAAAGTATCCTTCATTATCATAAACAACACCACAATCAACATTTATATTTCGATAGACAAAACCAGGAAGAAAAAAGAAAAAAGAAAACAGGAAGTTATAATATATATATATATATAACTTCCTTGAGGTTATCTGTGTTGGCGACGGTAATGGCGGCAGAGACGTTGGTACAAAAAGCAATCTATATAACTAGATAGATTCAGAGCATTCACGAGGAGGAAGAAGAAAATAAAATAATTAACATTAATATAATTATAGTAAAATAAAATATATTACCAAAAAAATAACAAAAAATTCAAACATACCTTGTAATAGAAGATTAGACCGTAGAGGGAGATCTAGGACAAGGACGGACCGAGGTCACCGGGCAGTTCCAACAAAAATCGCGTTTAGGTTGCGCCGGGGGGGGGGGGGTCAGCAAAATCGCATGGGGGAGGTGTTAGGGTATTAAGGATAGAGAAGGGCTGGTTGGCGGCAAAAATGCCGCTAACCAGCGAGGGAAATTCATTCCCTTGTTGGCCCCTCTAATGGGCCAGCGAGGGATTCCCAATCCCTTGCTGGGCCCAGCTTGGGCCAGCGAGGGACGCCCAGTCCCTCGCTGGCCCTGGCGTGGGCAAGCGAGGGACTCCCATTCCCTCGCTAGCCCCCGCGTGGGCCATCGAGGGATTCTTTTTCCGTCGCTATCCCTATTTTCAGGGCCTTTTTGGCGATTTTATTTTTTTATTTTTGCGACGGAAATATATTTCCATCGCAAATTCCCACATTTTGCGAAGGAATAATGTATCCATCGCTGAATTTGCGAGGGATTAAATTCCCTCGCAAATTTAATATTTTCTAGTAGTGTCAATGCCATGACGAATAGCCCACATAATAGGGATGTCACCCTCCAACACCCTGGAATAATTGTTAGCCCGAGGGAACAATATGTGGGTGATGACGTAGAAGAGGATACGGGAACTAACAGTCAGCTGGCGCACACTAACTATAGCTCTATGACCTCTTGGCTTCTTGGCCTCATGCGTAGCCTCATCTCAATTAAATCCCTCCATGACTAAATTGCTATCCCTATCATACTGGTATCTATCTCCTGCATCAAAATCAAATCCTAGTAACTCTGCCCAGATGGGAATTGTCACCAGTATGTCAACCCCGCAGACACGAGACTGCAGATCACCATTTATGTAGTTCATTTTATGGTAGAAAGCTCTCACCATAACCTCTGAATAGGGACAAGTCATCTCCGCCAGCCCTGTCAAATGTGAAGTCTCCAACATCGGCACTATCTCAAATCCCTCATTTGTAAAGAATGCCATGTCTAATGACTTCGGCTTGATGATGGCTCTAGTAGAAAAATTCTCCATGAATTGTGCATGCTCTGCTTCATTATTATTAAACAAATAACCAAATAGGAGGTCAACAACGGGCTCAGGCTTCGGTAGTGTAACACCCCAAATTCCATATTTGAAAATCGTGTCGGTCGACACTTAGTTTTAGGAAAATCAACAGAGTTTGAGGTGCTACAGTTTCGAGTAATGCGGAATGGAAAGCATGCGCTAATATTCGGACAATGAGTATCTGATATAAAATGCCCGGATATATGCTGATGCCCTGACATAAACTGGTATATTAAAAATATCCCGAAGGAATATTCATGTGATACAATAAACAGAGCTTTGTATAATTACAATTCTTACATGTAACTATACAATATCCAACCAAAAGCCGTAGCTAGACTTGGGGCAATGAACCTAACTCAGTTAATTAAATAGTCTGGCCAGGTAGGTGTCTATCATGGGAGTCTCACCGAGTTCACGACGGCTTATTGACTGACCCACATAAACTAGCCTTGCCTTCGGCACCAAACCGTTTGAGATAACCTCGTTAAATCATGCCAGAATGAATACTTTGAGGACGCTCTTCCGGCTTTTGCTTGACTGGTGACTCTTCCCAGCTCCGTCCACCGGTGCCTCTCTCACGGCTCCATCTACCGGTACCTTCTTTATCCCGGTTCCTTTCCTGAACTATTCATTAAGACTGAGGTCCAATGCCTATTGGACCTCAGGTAACGGTAATATCATGTTTATATAGAACAATATATGTATGACATCACAGCATTAATCAACACATAAGTATATAGCATATGCAAGATTAATATACCCACCGTACACATCACATGTAAGGTTATCTATGCTAACAATACACATCGCATGTACCGTTATCTATACAATTCACATGTATAGTTATCCATGTTAACAATACACATCACATGTAAAGTTACCTATACAATTCACTTGTATAGTTGTCTATCACATATAAGCATACAATAAGCATCAGAGTTAGTGTTATAGTACGCGAACGTACGTTTCACTGGGTAATCGTCAAGTGTCCGACCTTTGAATCCGGCCCTGGACTTCCAGGATATCCTAACATATCACCATATCACTTAGAATAACATCCTAAGAGACATTTCCACCTCTATTTACCACTCTACCCTTGATGGCTTTATTATTACAATTTTGCCCTTACATTTCTTGAAAAATGCTACTACAGATTTTCTGGGCAGATTTTCCACTAACTTTAAAAAATCATAACTAATTCTAGAAAAATCGAAATAAGGATCCATAAAATTCCTCGGAATCCTTAGGATGTCTAATTTTGAGGAAAAATACTTGTATATACCCAGAATTTATGAACAATTCCCAGTTTTCATTTTTCTTAACGTTGCCCAGAGTTTTACCCAGAAAACGTAACCTTACTTTAGGAATTTTTATCTCCTAGCACAAAACTCAGAATGAAACGGTCTGGGTATATTTGGAAAGCCCTATGTGTGTAATTTAAGCATGAAAATTTTCAGAATTTATTAACCCCATCTTCTACATAAAATCATAGCCTCTACGTTGCTGACTCTGAGAAACTTCTAACCGAAAATTTTGGCAGAATTTTGCTACTTTGATCTATAACTTCCAAGAATTTTGCTCCATAATATTTTTCATCATATTTTCGAAATAAAGACATATTTAACCATAAAAACATGAAATCTAAAATATATTGGAAGATTAAAGATCAAAACAACATTTAAACTATGAACTCAAAAGCTATAACTCAAGAACTAGAGAACTTATCATTGAAGACTCTTTAACTCCTTCCTCCTTCTTGCTTCACTCTCCTCTTAAACTCTCCAATCTTTGGTATGAGTTTGGTGTGGAGAATGAAGAAGCTCAAGGTCTCTATTTATAGGAAAAACTCAATGGCATAAAGGGTAATTATCCTAGAGTTTCAACTTGGCTTCTTTCTTCCTATCCATTAGATCCTACTTGCACCATAAGGAGTTCCATATCCACCCTCCAACATGGCTGGACGTTTTTTGACTTCTTTGGCAAGTTGATGAGGTCATTTTGATGACACAATTGAGTGCTTAGGTGTCCCTTAATTTCTAGAAGACTTGTGGATTAAGTTGCTTAAGTTGCATGTACTTTAATCCATAAAAATCTGATTCTTATCCCTTGGTCCAGCAGCTGCACGAAATTTGTGGCCATTGGGAGGTGATTTAATGTATTCAATTTATGCTAATAATATTATGTATTCAATTCTCCAATTGGTTTAATTAATTTCAAAAGGATTTAGCTTAATTTCTTAAGATAATGTCTTGAAATACTTAGTTCACAAAGCTCCACCATATGCTAGTTACCATTGTTGACTTCTCAAAGGTGATTAGCAAGATTTGATTAGTCTCTTAATCAAGTGCTTAGAGCTTCTTAAATATAACTATCATTGGCTAATGTAATTACAATAAGGCTTAAGCTTAAAATATCTCAAAAATACTTGGCTATCCTTGCTCCACAAGTTCTAGCTGATTTTGTTGACTTTTGGAGCATTAATAATTAGCTCTAATCATGTGCTTAATCTTCTTCTTTATTGCTAATATCTTAGGCTAATTGGTTTGCTAATTAACTCAAGCTATTAAAGCATTATTAGCAATTAATTACTTATTTAATCACTTACTAATTGTTGACAATTTTCTTAATTATAATTAATTATTTTCTCACAACTATTTTACTGACATTCATAATTTATGCATCATGCAAATTATTAAAAACCATGGGGCAATTTATGTTCCCAAAATGATATTTAATTTTGCCTCATTATTTCCTAAGGAAAATAATCTCATAAATTACCTAAATTAGAGACAACATACTTTCTAATTTTTAATAAATATTTAGTTGCCTCATAGGATATATCATGATATTCTCAGAGTATTTTATAACCCATAACTTCACTTAGGAATTTTTAGCTCTTTATTCCTACTAATTTCATAAGAAATCACCTTAGGAAATAAGGTAATTATTATACTAGTTTTGAGACACAAATTCACCTATTTCCAATAGGTATTATTTGTCAATATAATATTCCAGATAAACCATGGGGCAATTTATGTTCCCCAAAATGATATTTAATTTTGCCTCATTATTTCCTAAGGAAAATAATCTCATAAATTACCTAAATTAGAGACAACATACTTTCTAATTTTTAATAAATATTTAGTTGCCTCATAGGATTTATCATGATATTCTCAGAGTATTTTATAACCCATAACTTCACTTAGGAATTTTTAGCTCTTTATTCCTACTAATTTCATAAGAAATCACCTTAGGAAATAAGGTAATTATTATACTAGTTTTGAGACACAAATTCACCTATTTCCAATAGGTATTATTTGTCAATATAATATTCCAGATAAACCATGGGGCAATTTATGTTCCCCAAAATGATATTTAATTTTGCCTCATTATTTCCTAAGGAAAATAATCTCATAAATTACCTAAATTAGAGACAACATACTTTCTAATTTTTAATAAATATTTAGTTGCCTCATAGGATTTATCATGATATTCTCAGAGTATTTTATAACCCATAACTTCACTTAGGAATTTTTAGCTCTTTATTCCTACTAATTTTATAAGAAATCACCTTAGGAAATAAGGTAATTATTATACTAGTTTTGAGACACAAATTCACCTATTTCCAATAGGTATTATTTGTCAATATATTATTCCAGATAAACCATGGGGCAATTTATGTTCCCCAAAATGATATTTAATTTTGCCTCATTATTTCCTAAGGAAAATAATCTCATAAATTACCTAAATTAGAGACAACATATTTTCTAATTTTTAATAAATATTTAGTTGCCTCATAGGATTTATCATAATATTCTTAGAGTATTTTATAACCCATAACTTCACTTAGGAATTTTTAGCTCTTTATTCTTACTAATTTCATAAGAAATCACCTTAGGAAATAAGGTAATTATTATACTAGTTTTGAGACATAAATTCATCTATTTCCAATAGGTATTATTTGTCAATATAATATTCCAGATAAATAATTATCCGGGTATTACAGGTAGCTGCTGTGTCCTAGAGGAGGATGCCCCGCACATCACTTGGTTCTTAATCCGTCTCCCACGCTCATTGCCAGTGTCAATAGGAGCTTCTCTACGACGCATGATGACAACAAAGACCTACAAAGGGACATCACAAACCATCAACAAACAAGAAACATTCATTATTCTCAATTTCACATATACATTCATCATTTTCACTAACAAACACAATCAACATAAACAACAAACATCGATTTATTCGAAAATATTAACATCTAAGCAACATAAACAAACATTAATCAATATAAACAACAAACAATCATTATTTAAAAAAAAAAACACAATTTCACAAACAAGAAACATTCATCATTCTCAATTTCATATATACATTCATCATTTTCACTAACAAAGATAATTAACATAAACAACAAACATCGAGTTATTCTAAAAAATTAACATCTAAGCAATATAAACAAACAGTAATCAGTATAAACAACAAACAATCATCATTTTAACAAAAAAAAATACAATTAACAATAAAGAAATTGATGAAAACCGAAGTGAGATTCGTCCAAAAATAAAAAAATTCTTAACTGATGTAAATCTTTTCATTTTTACATGTACATTCATCATTTTTCTCCATAAATAGGAATAAAATACTCAAATCAATCAAAGATACACAACAAAACCATCCAATGAAAGCACAAAACGCAAAAACGCAAATGGGGGTTCACATAAACACAAAATCGACAGCGGAAATCCGAAATAGAGATGAAAACATACCGATATCAACGCAAATGTAACTAGATTGAAGTTTCCTCCACAACCCACCAACAGATTCAGTAAGGATTTGGAGAAAAAAAAGAGGGGGGGGGGAGGTTTGGAGACGTTTTTTAGTCGATTAGGGTTTGGGTGCCACGGGTTTGGGGTTTTTATAAAAGCAAATTGTCGCGATTTAGTCAACTAAGCCTTGTGGCTTAGTCGACTAAATCTCGGGGGTTTAAAAAAAAAACCCCCCTTTGTCGAGATTTAATCGACTAAGCCACAGTGCTTAGTCGACTAAATCTCAAGGGTAGTCAAAAAAATTCAACGTCCCAAGTTTTAGTCGACTAAACCTTGGGTTAGTCGACTAAACAGGGGCACATTAGAAAATTGTTTGGAAACATGGATATTTTGGTAAATAGTTTTTTAATAGGGCATTTTGGTCAAAAAGCCCAAACTCAAACTTATATAGTTTATTATATTTGATAAAAATATATGTGTTTAATATATATTTGAAGTCAAAATTAATTTATAATATCAAAACTAATAAATTTTTTTAAAAAATAGAAAGTTATATGTATAATACCAAAGAGGGACATTTTGGTAAAAAAACAAGTTTAAAAGTTAAATTTAACGGCCAACTAACGGTTTTGAATAGATGGAAATAGAATTTTAAAATATAAGAGAGGTTTATGTAACATACATTTTTTTTAAGAAAGGTTTATATGGGTTTCCAAAATAGAGGGGAGGTCTGTGTAATTAAGGTAAAACAGCAGGGTGGTCAGAGTATTTTACTCTAAAATATAAGATATATTTCTCATATTTTTATAATCATTATTTATTGTTTTCTTAGTAAGAATAAATATTTAAAAAATTTGTGTATGTATAAAGCAGCCCTTTACAAAAATAATTATAATTATCATATTTTACGTTATTACTTATAAATACGGGTCATCTACTCACCATATATTTTATGTTTCACACACACACACACATATATATGTACGTACGTATGTGTATATTGCACATAATGTATCCGGTCTTTGAATATTCAACAACTCGATGGACTGGGCTACTGGGGTCATCGGGCTAGGATGGGTATGGTTAGGGAAACAAACTGTAGGTATGAGCTGGCCCAAATGAAGGGTATGTATATTTTTATTTTAAATATTTTATTACATTGAATGACATTATGGCGAAAAGCCGAAATTATTCTATGCTTTTTTGTTGGGCTAACAACCATATGCGAATGATAATATTAATGATTGATAATTGAAAGTACCAAATGATGACTTAGGATTTGTTAGTAATATGTGCTTGTTACTTTGAAGTCTGTTGATATAAGACAAGGGATTTAAATATCGCTTACTTTTTATAAATAGGCCAACATGTAAATAATATTAACTTTTTTAAATATATTTCAATAACATCACAATACAATATTCTTAAATGTCATTAATCATGAAAAGTGAAACATGCCACAACCCAAACAAAACCATAATCTAAGAAAACAATAAAGGATGCAATGTAAAATCGCAAACTTAAAAAAATAAATTGAAAATTAAAGAAACACCAATAAACCAACAGTGTGGTATAAAGGGTATACTAGATCTCTTTGAGTCCCGAGTTCAAATCCAAGAAGAAACATCTATGTTGAGAGAGGTAGTCACCAACCTTGAATTCGATACCGGATGATAATATTAAAAAACCAATTATATAACAACTAAAAACACAATCAACCACAAATGTTGAGAGAGGCAATCCTGCAATCATTTATTATACCTTAGATGAATCTCTTAAATCTCAGATAATTACCTGCAAAATAAATTTAGGAATAAGGGAAAATATAACAACTAAAAACACAATCAGCCACAAATCTTCTATTATTTTATATAACAAATACATTTTGATAGGGTGGGGCAGGGAGGGGTGACCTTTAAGCGCCTTTTGAAACTATAAATTCCAAAAAAAAAAGGAATATGAAATTCTTATAGTCAAATAAAATATCATGATCCTTAATTGGAATTAAAAATCTTCTAAATTATTTTTTCCCTACTCATTTTCTAATCTTTTCAGTCCTTTTTGATAAGATTTATAATGTTTGCTTTTAAAAACATTTCAATACGTATCTGTCATATTTTGAGTACTAATATTTTAAGTTGAGTATAAACCACGTCAAAATAATGAATAATGAAAATATCAAACATCAAAATTAAAATATGAAAGATAAATTCTAAATAGATAAAAAATAAATAATGAAAAAATTAATTTCAACTAAGAGCCTTGGTCTTTTCCTGAAATTCTTGATTACAATAAAAATTAGACATTGATTAGCAGGTGCAAGTGTCCGACTAACAAAAAGAAGAAGAAGAAGAAGAAGAAGAAGAAGAAGCAGGTGCAAGAGTGAATGAAAGCCAACAAAAAGATTATTTTTTGAAGACATCATATTTTAGAATTTTTTTGGGAAAAAAAGTTTTAAACCCAAAAGAAAAATAGAATAATTAACGTATTCGTTGAATTTAAAGGCCTGCATTAAACTTTTATTTAAATCTAAATATGAGCGTTATACATGCAGTGAATATATATATATATATATATATATATGTGTGTGTGTGTGTGTGGGTTTATTATTTGTCATGTCATTTGATATAAGGTTTTGTCAAGTCATCCCAAAACTACGTCATTTTGGGAGTTAAGAGAATTAATGAAAGGTGTTTTGGTAAAATTCATATAATCAATACAAAAAAAAAAAAACCAAAATGCCCTTCATTAATTCCCCTAATCCCAAAACTATGTCATTTTTGGAGTTGGGGAAATTAATGAGTTTTTGTATTTATTGTATGAATTTTACCAAAACACTCTTCATTAATTCCCCTAACCTCAAAACTACGTCATTTGGGGGAGTTAAGGGAATTAATGAAGGGTGTTTTGATAAAATTCATATAATAAATATAAAAACAACAATACTAAAACACCCTTTATTAATTCCCTTAACTCCCATAACGATATAGTTTTGAGATGACTTGACAAAACTTTATGTCAAGTGACATAACAAACGTTAAACCAAATATATATATGTATGTATATATGTATGTATGTATGTATATATGTATGTCTCATTGAATTACAACGTGAGAGTTGTATCAAGACAAATAGTGTACTCACCCGAATGAAAAAGCCTTTTGATAGAGATTAGTTCCTTGATAACATCTGCTGCACTCATTCTTTCATGTGGTAATTTCATAGAGCAAGAAAGTCCAATCCTAAACAAATAGAATATGCATTTCTCCATGTTAGGATGGATCCTTACCATGGTATCTTGTAAGTCACTCGATGATGTCATTTACTTTGATTGAATAGTAGGGAGAATAGTTGGGCTGACAACTTGTAAAAGATTGTTTGGAAAAGAACTTTCCACGTATTTGTGAAGATTGTGATCATCCTTAAACATTTCTTTAGTAGGTCTTCTTTTAGTTAATACCTCTAAGATTAGAATACCAAAGCTATACATGTCACCTTATATTGATACCTCATAATCAATTCCAATTCTGAAATGTACGTTGTAAACATGTTAATTCTCTTATATAATTGAAAAACATAAAAATAAAAAATTGTACAAGTTTGAAATGAATGAATTACATGACTTTGAAGGGAAAAAAATAATTAATGATACCTAGAGGAATATAGCCAATGGTACCCTTTATTCCAACTGTGCTGCTATGTTCATTAGAAACTTCTATAGTTGAGAGTAGTCTTGTCAATCCAAAATCACTCAAATGAGCAACCATGTCACCATCAAGAAGGACATTGCTTGGCTTCAAGGCACAATGAACAAGTGGTTGCACACATTCATGATGAAGATAATATAATGCAAATGCAACATCGATAAGAATATTTATTACTTGATGAAGGAGCAAAACTCTTGGATGATGATCTATATTCTCAATTGTAGGATATAACCAATTGTACAAGCTTCCATTCACCATGTACTCATAAATTAAAGCTTTGAATTCATTGCCCATGTAATCAATGCTAGAACAACATGATATAATTTTTACCAAATTGTGCCTTGTATTTCTAAGAGCATTATTTAGCAAGAAAACTCTTGTTAGCTCCCCTCATTTGAAGGTTGAAGACCTTTACTGCAACAACTTCATTAGACTCAAGACTTCCCTTATATACAGGGCCAAAACTCCCAGATTGTATCAAGTTGTTGATAGAAAATCCATTTGTAGCATTATGCAAACTTTTATATGATATTTTGGAAATTGTATCAATTGTTTGTCTACTTGAAGAAGATTTATTGCTTCTCTTCCTCCCATAATAAATAGCAACAATAGATGCCAGAATAAGAAAAGCAATTACAGAGCATATTGATAGGATCAATTTATAGTTTTGATGTTTACTTTCTCGAGTAGATTTGACAGGGCATGGTGGGAGTTCCAACTTTGATATGCCTCCACAAAGCTTGTTATTCCCCATAATTGATATTGCAGTTGCATTGCCAAAGACGTCTTTACTAGGTACCTCCCCACCAAGCATGTTGAAGAAAACATTTAGGTACTCTAATAAAGCAATATCTTGTAGATTGATCGAGCTGCTTTTGTCGCTAAAGCAATCAATTAAATCAGGTCCTAATTAATTATGCAATATAGGATCAACTTGGGTCATTCTTCCAAGGAGCAAGTTGTAGGTTTCCTTTGAATTGAATTTAGGTGATAAAAATTACAATGAAATGAAACTAAACTAACTAAATGCAAGATGAAAATGATTTTAAAACCTAAATGAGAATGAAACTAATCTATATGAATTTAAATGTAATTTTTGGGGGGTTTTTTTTGGTATGAGAGAGGAATTAAAATCCTAAGAAGAATATTAATTAAAAGTAAATCAAATAATAAAGGTTTAATTCAGTTATGATGATGACGGAGACAACTTAGGAATTGCATGGAGTTAACTTTCTTAGCCTAAATCAATTAATTAGACCAAAAGGAGATTAATGAATTTAATTACCCAATTGAACATGGGAAACCCTCTAGCTCAATAACACATTTTCCACTAGAAAACTCATAATGAAACAAGTGGTGACTAATTAAACCCATTAAAAACCAATCACAAAATAATCTTGGAAATTTTGCTTACAATTATCTAATTGAACAACTAGATAATTTATCAACCCAATTAAACAATTAAGATGATAAACCAAATTAACAATTAAATTAATAACAAAAACTCAATTATTAATTTAATTGACAATCCAAAGGTTGCAAACAAGAGCCCAGCAATAAGCATAAAACTTCAAATTATCAGTCTAATCCAAAAGAAATAAGTTTACAATCTAAAATTAGATTGTTCTCAATTAATACAACTAGAAATGCTTTAAAACTAAATAATCTCAAGTTTGAATTAAAAAGATAAAAAGAAAGATACTTCCTTGTGGTCTTCAAATGTAAGCTCTAGGCTCTAGCCTCTTCCATATTCCTCCAAACTTGTCTCCCAAATAGCTTAAGCTTCCATAGAATTTCCCTCTTCACGCAACTCACAGCTATGTATAGAAATTGTGAAATAGTCATTGAGACCGTGGGTGCCGTGGGTGAATTTGGATGTCAAGATGAAATCCTGTGCGTGTGCGATTGGGGAATGAATCAATTGATGGCTGTGTTGTTGCTGGACATTCTCACTGCGTCCTGTGTTACCTACATAAATTTATTTGACGTGCAACTGTTGCACAGCTCTCTGGCTGTATTTTTTGAAATTTGTTCAGAGATTTCAGACAACAGATCAGATGCACATCATGCCCTGGATTGATGTGGGCAACACTCTGGACATGACTAAGTAAAACCATGGCAGGATATGGTTGCATAACTTTAGGCATATCATGAGTCTTTCTTTCTCATTCTCAAATATTTTAGTTAAGTCAGCGTTCCACACATTTCGTCCATGCCTTGGGAGAAGAGAGAGAGAGAGGCAATCGTCGTTATCAGATGTTTGAGAAGAGAACCCACAGAGAAATACGAACAGTCATCATTCATTCATGTGTGTCGCTTTCGTCTGTGTGAGTGCATCAGAATCGGAGTAAGTGGTGGGTACACAGACTGTGACTGCTTCACTCAGCAGCAGACGCAGAATCTTTCCAAATACGCAGAAACCATTCAAAGCCTTCATTCACCAATCGCCTTTTAAAAAACTATTTACCAAAATGCTCCCACTTTCAAACTATTTTTTATTATATCCCTCCTTAGAAACATATTTTCAGTCTACCCCCATTTAGTCGACTAAATAAGAGTTTTAGTCGACTAAATTGAAAACTGTTGACATTTAGTCGACTAAATGAGGGTAGATTGAGAATATGTTTCCAGGGAGAGGCATAATGAGAAATAGTTTGAAAGTGGGGGTATTTTGGTAAATAATTTCCTAAAAAAGGACACTTTAGGAAAAAGGCCCCCAATACACACACAACTTTACTTTAACATGGAGCTTCTTATATGTTGCTAACATGTTGGGCTCAAATTATATCATCACAAAGTATATCCTTGACTTAGGAAATATGTATATATATATACATTCTATTAAAATTTACCCTTTGCAATACTTCCCTGATTTTATTTTTAAATATTACAAGGGAAACAATTTCCAATGTTTCTTTAATTTCTTAGCCAAATTCCAAATATTAATTTTTAACATTTATCTAGGCTAAATTTTCCATAATTAATTCCACCATAATATTTGGAATTTGGCTAGAAATATTATTTCATAATCTTCCCAAATTCTCTAGGTTCAAAATAATTTTAATAAAAATTTTATGTTTTTCCTCATAATAAGCTTAAGACTTTTGGACTCTACTGGCTAGAAGCCTTCTTATCTCAGTTTTATTTCCAATCTTCTGGTCTAAAAATTTGGGATATTACAACTAACCCTACATCTCTATCAAAAAAAATAATATTCCATGATATGAATAAGTGAAATATAATTTACGTTCATTTATCCACAATTCACAATAACTGAAAATTTGTTTTGGGACCTTATTATTCAGATCTGATTGTGTTACTGTTTAAAGATAGATAAAGTTAAACCGACCTGCCAACTCGCATTCACGCCATAGGGGAGACAAATTGCTCAAATATCAACTAGTCTACCTGATAAAATGAGTGGGGACATAAGAGTGAAACTCAGTTATCACCATGTCTATACGTCACCCTATATAAAGTTTGTTTTGGCATCTTAGAGTTGCATTGTCTTGTGTAGTTTTTCTAGTCTCACTCACTAGCTTCGCTTCAATGGCTACATGTGTAAGTAATTGTTCTGATGTCTTGTGTTGATGTCATCTTCTGACAAAAGCTTTACCATCAACAACCTCAAAGACGGGTCACAACTACTTTGAGTGGGGCAACCTCGACATCTTCATGGGCAGGGGCACTTGCCTCAATGGCGTTTTCACCATCGCTGTCACCTCCAACGACGAAGGGAACCGGCGAACTGACCAAGCTATCACTCTTGGTGGGGTTGAGTTTCTCTCCCTATCTTTTTCTCATTATCCTTCATCATCTTAAATTATATCCATCCAATCAATTACAATACTGCTTTAACTTCTCTCTCATCTTCTCAATCAATGGCCTAGATGGGGACAATGAGGGAAATGGAGAAACAAGACAATGAGAAAATCCTCTCCCCTTCCGGTGAACTAGTGGCTGACTCTGGACGAATGGTCCAATCATCTCTATGCAATGATCAACTTATGCCCTAGCAAGTGACATCAGGGTTCTCCAGTTTGAGGCCCCGGCTTTTGTTGGTATGTTGTGTTGCAACATAATGTTTTGCATGCGTCTCATTTCAATAATATTAATAATTATTACTCCTCTTGGCTTATTTATAATAATAAATAGGCCCTGTGGCAGTAATACTTATCATCTTGCTTTTGTTGGTATGTTATGTGTTACCTGATGTTTGTAACAACAAGTGTTCTCCTTCATGAACGGGCAAGTTTTTTTTTTTTGGTGAAAATGAACGGGCAAGTTGATTACAAAGAAACAAGGATTTGATTTTCCCCCCTTCTATGGCCCAGGAAGATTTGATTAATTGAAAATAGTACTCCTTTGGTTAGAGGTGTTATTTTGATTCTAAATTAAAGCTCGAATTCACCCTTTTAAAATTATAATCTTTTCTCTAATCTATCTTAATTATTATACATTTTAAGGACGTTTTCTCAAAAGGCAGTCAAAGTGAAGATTATTTTTTTTAAAAAAAAGTTAAAGTTATATTAAAATTAACCCCAAAAATTAAAATTATATTTTGAAAAAATGTAAGCACGTTTCGCCAGCTGTATAGTCTATCACTAAAGTTGTTGAATAAGCCTTTTTCATTAATGGCACTAATGATTTTAAAATTAAAGAACTAAAATTATATTTTATAAAGTCAAAGGATCAAAGTGAAACCTCATATAATATTAAATGGTTAAAAATATACATTAGCCTTATTTTTATGTACTAAAATTTCTCAAATCTTTAATTAATGTAAAATAAAAGTTATTGTTAAATATATTGTCAAAAAATAAGAAATATAATTTTCTTAATTAGCTGATAATAACAAGAATACATTAACGCAACTCGAATTCCATAAAGAAAAAAGAAATTATCCTCTTTTCTCCTTTTCATATACATTCCTACATACATACATAAATGCAACCCCTTGTAGTATTTTAAAATAACAATTATTGGTTTTTAAAGTTTTTAAATTATTGATTTAGTTTTTGAACCTTAATTCACAGCTACCCAAGTACATTCCTGTATTGTTTTATTTAGAATAAGCCAGTGCTAACATTTTTTTTTAACTTAGAACAGCTTAATTCATAGAATATTTTACCTCAAACTTAAGGAAGTGAGTTGATGATTGGAAAATAATGTTCAAGGAATGGTTGGGTTATATATTCCAATAGAGTAACAGCAATACTCACTACAAAAAAAAGAGCCAATTTGTAGCGGTTAATATGATGGAATCGTAGCGGTTTTTACCGCTACAATAGACATACGTAGCAGTTCAGGAAACCGCTACAAAAACGATTGTCGGAAACCAATTTATAGTGGTTAAAAATAACCGATACTACATACTCAATAACCGCTACAACAACTGTAGCGGTTAAAGATAACCGCCACTATATGTGTCAGACATGACGTCAATGTCATCCTATAGTAGCGGTCAGAAGAACCGCTACAGGTTGAACAATAGTGGCGGTTTTCTTCACCGCTACTAATTTTGAGCATGTGAGTTATTTAGTAGCGGTTCATTCATCGCGACGAATGGTTCCCGCTATTGTTGAGCTTTGAATTCATTTCATATTTGTAGTGGTTACAAAACCGCTACAACATATTCCCGCCATTTTTTCGAAGATGAATATTTTCCCGCGTTTGCTTTTATTTCTGTTATTTGTAGCGGTTTAAAACCAATACAAAATATTCGGTGACTTTCTAATAAATTTTTTTATCATCTTTGTAGCGGTTTAAACTACTACAGACTCATAAAAAAATTAAAAAAAAAAATTACAATAATTTTATTGAGTCAGTTAATTTATTATTTTTTAAAATATTTATAAAAATAGTATTTATCATTAATCATTCAAAAGTTATTAAATATTTTATTATGAATTATATAAATATTACCTAAAAAATGATATTAAAAAGTGAATTTGATTATATATATTTATTGTATATAAATAGTTTATTATGTTTTCATTTAAATAATATCCAATATTAAAATTAATATGTCTAAAAATATAATAAGTATTATGTGTTAAAGTAGATAAAATAATTTATGTGAAAGTAGAAGAAAAAATGTGAGTGAAGGTGAAAGGAGATTAGGAAAAAAGAATCATACAATTTTTAATAAAAAACAAACATAATCAGAAATGAAGAAGAAACAGATAAATATTGATAAATATTGTGATAATCATAATATTTGATCCGGGTTAACAACACTTACCTTCTTAAAAGAAAAAGAAGATTAGGAAAAAGAATCATACAATTTTTAATAAAAAAGAAACATAATCAGAAATGAAGAAGAAACAGATAAATATTGCGATAATCATAATATTTGATCCGGGTTAACAACACTTACCTTCTTAAAAGAATTAATCTCACCGCGAAAATGTAGAAATTTGGGAGAAAATAAGGAGAAATGTGTTAGAAAACGAGAGTGGAGCATATTAAATAAGGTAGGTGGGGTGTTTATATTGGTATCTGCGTAACTGTTTTGTAGCGGTTGATGTGTCACTTTTTGTAGCGGTTCCATATTTGTAGCGGTTTCTTATTTGTAGCGGTTGACGTTACGGTTTTTGTAGCGGTTTTATTGTACTCCGCTACAAACAAGGAGCATATTAAATAGGGAGAAAACAAGGAGAAATGTGTTAGAAAAAGAGAGTGGAGCATATTACATAGGGTAGGTGGGGTGTTTATATTGGTATCTGCGTAACTGTTTTGTAGCGGTTGACGTTTCGCTTTTTGTAGCGGTTTCTTATTTGTAACGGTTGACGTTACGGTTTTTGTAGCGGTTTTATTGTACTCCGCTACAAAGAAGTTAATATATTGCTTTTGAAAAAAGCTACAGATAAGTTTTTTTAAAAAAAATATATAAAATCTTACATATGAAATCGTAAGCATAACTATAATTTTTCCTCTCAATCTTCGTCACCATCTCTACAAAATACTTTTCGATAAAATGTCAGTTATAAGTTGATGAATATGTTTGAACACAAATAAAGTGTATATTAAAAAACGTACCAAACTATGGGTAAATTGTCATTGCCGTCGGGGAAGAAATTCTCAAAGCTGGCGGGCTGCAACGGCTCACTCTCATAGGCGACGTTATCAACATCACTCATGTCGTAAAGGTCCTGGGGCTTTAAGTGAACCACCATATGCCACTCCTTGTGTCTCTCATCAGTGACATAATAAACTTGATGGGCCTTTGAGGCAAGAATATACAGCTCATCATCTTCAGACTGTCCAGTGTGAATAGGCCGGGAGAAATTCACTGATGTGATGCCTAAGTCGTCAGTAGTGAGCCCCCAGGACATTGTAGTATTTGCCCACAAACACTTGAACATCGTCACCGTGAAAAGGCATTGGTAGTTTATCTTGACCACATCAAGCAACTTTTCGTAATACAGGACGTCACCGAACTGCATGTTCCCGTCACTGCTGCTCGCATAACTCGTCGTCCCATACGTGCCATATACGCCCGAGTTTTGGATCAGCAATCCCTGATCCCGTGAAATGGTGCAAAACTTGAAACCGTTGACATTGTATGCCGTAAATCTTTAAGCGTGGTCAAGCGGGCCGAGTGCGAGAGCTCTGAATTCTGGGGAGTGCGGGTTGTGGTAATTCATAATTCTCCTCCTAAACCAACCCGGGAATTCTCTGTGGACCTTTTTATCAATCTCGAATGATGTCTGTGTACGGATCCTCAGCTGACGCTTGACATAACTCCTGAATTCCCTTTAAACATGCGAAGAAAACAATGAAACGTGAGTACAAAATGTAAGGAAATATAAACGATAACATGTATATGTGCACAATCCTTACTGAAGGTACGGTTCAACTTTAGTGCAATTAATCAAGACATGTCTATATGCTTGAAGCTTATTAAGTGCCGTCAGTTTGAAGTTCTCAATTCCGCCAACTGGTCTCCTAACACGAGGGATTAACAACTCTGTTGTTGATGATGCTGACTCTAGCTCTGGACAATAGTCCACACGAGGTGGTCGGTTGAATGACATCTCAATGCCATCAAAATACCTGGAACAAAAATACAAGACCTCATCCCCAATATAACCCTTTGCAATTGAACCTTCAGGCCACTCTTTATTCCTCACGTAGGATTTCAGTTTCCCAAGAAACCTAGAAAGTAATTAATGAAAAAATTTGAGACATTAATGTTGAAATGTGTGAGTAGATAGTAATCGTAAAGTGATTAATTTTAAATGAGTACCTCTCAATAGGATACATCCATCGGTAGTTAATCGGGCTAGCAAGCTTTGTTTCGTGCACAAGGTGTACTGTCAGGTGAACCATGATTGTGAAAAAGGAAAAGGACGGAGGAAAGATCATCTCCAAATGACACAGTGTAAGAACGATTTTCTGTTGCAACTGGTTGAGCTCCTTCACGATCAAAACCTTGGAACACAACTTTCGGAAGAAAGAACACAGCTCAACCAAAACGATCGACACATTGAGAGACAGCGTATCTTTGATGGCAAGCAGAAACAACTGTTGCATAAGCACATGTAAGTCATGACTCTTCAACCTAGTAACCTTTCGAGCCTGCACGTCAACACATCTCGAAATGTTGCTTGAGTACTCGTTTGGAACTTTTATTTTCTTCAAAGTCGCGAGGAAGATCTCCTTATTTGGTTTTGTCAGGGTGAATTTTGCCGGCTGAAATCTATCACGCTCATCCGTCCACGCGTCCTCACTTAACAAAAGTGAAAAGTGAAAAGAAATAAACAGTAGCGAAAAGGAAACCGCAGTTAATAGCGTGTCATTTTGTAGCGGTTTCTCTAATAAACCGCTACTAAATTTAACACATTATAGCGGTTACATTAGACCGCTACACCAACCGCTACCAATATGAACATATGGTAGTGGTTAAACACAACCGCTGCACCAACCGCTACTAATTGTTTGACCTTTGCAATTCTGTAGCGGTTATAGTAACAATCACTACCAAATTTGTAGCGGTTGAGACATTAACCGCTACTAATTTTATTTTTCTGAAAAAAAAATCCAAACTAATTGGTTTATTAGTTTTCATCTAATGAAACTAATGAAACTAATAAACCAATTAGTTTGGTAAAAAAAAATATCTTTAATAAGTGTACTGGAAATAGTCCAACAAGCCCATGAATATTGGGATTTAATGTAGACACCGATCTCTTTGAAAAGGCCAACTGGGTCATTTTGATCCGAGGTATATTACAGAAAGAAAGGTGGCTACAATAAAAACCCAACCTTCAGTTGCTTGTTAAACGATTCTAAAAAAAATAGAAGTAGCGTTCACATCAGAGAAAAAACCACATCGGGTAGTAACTGAAGAACAACCTCCGGGTTCATGGATGAGATAGGCAAATATCTGCCACACTCATTAGAACGAGAGAAGAGATTAGTGCGCCATATATTTTCCCGTCCTTCGTTAGTAAACCGACGTTGTTCATTCAATTACTAGCCGAATCCGGTGATTTCTCTGGATTTTATATAAGTTTGTGTGAGTCGTACGGTCTGTTTATATATGTTTAACATTAGTAGCGGTTTGACTGAATAACCGCTACTAAGTGTTAAGAATTGTCGCGGTTGATGTGTCGATAAGCCTAAACTGCAACAATATTGTGTCGTTTAGCTTTCTTGTAGTGGTTATTGTAACGTAACCGCGACAAATGAACCGTGACAAGCATTCCCGCTCGTTGGCATGAAACCGTGGCACCAAATTAGTGGCAGTTTGTTCTAGTAACCGTGACAAAGTGACCACTACAAATGTTCCCGCCATTAGGCGCCAAGTTTGGTAGCGGTGTTTTGTGGCGGAACCGCTACAAAATTCCACCTCAAATTTGGCGCTAGTTTTCCGCAACTAATTTGTAGCGGTTTCATGTAGAACCAACACTAATACTTGATTTAGTAGCGGTGTTTTGTGACCGCTACTGTTTGACCGCTACAAATCAGGTTTTTTTTTTATAGTGACTGTAATAATAAGGTAAAATTTTCACTAGGATTTGCAACCTAACAAAACTTACAACTAGTTTCAGTGTTCATCAGAATGATGAGCACCATGATACTCATCTTTATAGTGAGATTTGCACCATTCAAATACATTTAGATGTGCACGGTGATGATGAGCTCTTGACGTTCATCAGTCTCCTTGCCACATAAACTCATTCCCAGACTTTATTGCCGTTGGGAAGCCCCATTATAAATGGATTTTCATGGGTGATGATTTTCAGGAAGCCAGTGACTAGGACCCTACCACCCATTAAATGCATATTAGGCTTTTTCGAACTTCCCGGGGGAACACTGAGGACTAAGCTCAAATTGGATTGAGTTTTATTTGCTCCACCGAAATTAGGACAATCTAGATTTAACATTTTGTTCACTTTTAATTTTTTAAAAAATTATTTTAATATATACATAATTTAAAATAATGATAATTTATTAACGATTGGTTTAATTTAAAATAATGATGATTTCTTAACTTTTAGTTTTTCAGAAAATGATTTTTTATTTAACAAAACATCAATTGAAAATTTTAAATATGAACAGATAAAATTGTATTTAGTGCCCGTTAGGATGAGTACTGAACAAATGTGATTTTAGGTGATTGTGATTTTTATAAGTGGCATTATTCAAAGTGATGAGGTTGGTCAATTGTGATTTCAGTCCGAATACTTTTTAATATAAGTGACTTTTAGATATATAATTATCAAAAGTGACGAATTTAACTTATAGATATAAAGTGTTGAGTAAGCTTTTTATATGTGGTTTTGTTTAGATTTTATTCATTAAAATCACTTATAGATATATAATTATCAAAAGTGACGAATTTAAAAAATTTATTGAAATAATATTTAATAATAATAATAATTAAATATAGTTTAATAAATGATTGACAAAGAGGAAGAGAAGCAGTCAAACAGCATCTATATATATACCATTCCCTGCCGGTAGTCATCCACTTCTTGAATATCATCGTCTGGAAAACGAATATCATCGTCTGGAAAACGTCCAACAACAGCAATGGCATTCACTTGGGACTTGTTCACTAAAGTTTCTACAGCTCTAAGTAACGAATTTGGGTGTTTAATCCTCCCTGTTGATTGCCCACTTTCTGGATCAATCCACTTCTCTACCTGTAAAATTTGATCCAAATGAAATTATTGCATTTGTATTAGAAAGATCACTTGGAAGTTAGAACTAGCTATGCCAGGGCAATTTAAACTACTGAGAAATCATCATGCTAGGTGTTAGGAGTACGAAGAATAGACATATCTGATGAAGTCCCTTCGTCCAACAATAACATCAGTACATTATATTATTTGAGAAATCTTTTAATGCCTGTTCAACTTAAGGCATGGATTGTAATACCCTAAAAATCCTACTTAGGATAAGTATCATAATTTAATAAATAATACCTATTGAAAATAGGTGAATATGAGGTCTCAAACATCTTGTATTGAATTTATCTTATTATTAGGACAATTTGTCCTAAGATTAAATAATATGCAAATAGGTCCCTAAAATATTTATGGGTTATTAAATACCCTGAGAAAATTATGATAAAATCCTAAGAGGCAACTAAATATTTATTAAAAATTAGAAAGTATGTTGTCTCTAATTTAGGTAATTTATGGGATTATTTTCCTTGAAAGATAATGAGTTAAAATTTGATATTATTTTGGGGAACATAAGTTGCCTCATGATTTTTAATATTATGCATAGCGCATAAATTACCAATGTCAGTAAAATTGTTGTGAGAAAATAATTAGTTTTAATTAAGAAAATTATTAGAAATTATTAAGGGATTAATTAAGAAATTTGCAGGAATTTTATAAGATTAAAGAAATTTGGGAAACATGAAAAATAAAATAAATATAAATAATAATTAAGGACCGAAATTTTTGGCTAATTAAATAAATAATAATGGTTAAGATATAGTCTTAAAAAGTAAAGATCAATGGTTTAGGATTTTTCAAGAATTTATGAAAGCCTAAATCCAAGTAATTAGTTATGGACCAATAGGAAAATTTTGTGAAAAATAAATATAGGATAAATATAATATATGTGGTTAAGGGGAAAAATAAATATATATATATATATATATATATATATATATATATATATATATATATGGTGTGTTGGCCGAAATTTTGGGGAGATAAGGATGAAGAAGATATTTGAATATAATAGTAATATAGGTTTAAGCATGTGATAAATAAGTAACAATATAATAATAATTAAAAGTGGACAGGATAAACGAGAACGGATGGAAATAAAATCCTACATAGAAAACCGCGAACTAGGTTTCTAAAGTCAGGGTATATTGTGAACGAGGGAATTTTTATCTCGAGATGGCCGGTCTCCGAAGTCATTTCTGTAATCGACGGAGTGATTTGGAGATCCGAATAGGAAGATATTTTGTATAACTAAAGCAGATAGCCAAAAGGAGAACCGATAGAAAATAATTCCGTTGTGGGAATCTGGGGATAAGTGGGGAAAAACCAGAGTATAATGTTAATCAGTGGATTTTTGTCTCGGAGTTAGTATTGGACAACGTTATTTCTGTAGCCGGGCACGAATATCGAGGATTTTCAGCTGATAACGAAATGTCCTCAGCGGGATCAGAAACTGAGTTAAATTGGATAATTTGAAAGAGGAAGAAAAGACCTTCGGAGTGTTGTTCCCGAAATTTTAAGATTTTACGAAATTTCGCGATCAGGATACCGAACCAGGAATTTTACCTGATAAAGCAAGATGACATAAGGCTTGATGATACAGCAAGGATGACATCATCCTTGAGAGGTGTAAGGCCAAGATCTTGCCACCTCCAAGAAGTGCGATCCGGCGGTCAGAATTCAACCAGACAAAGTTTAATGAAATTACGAAAATGCCATTGCCTTTTTCTATAAATAGCCTTCTCCTTCTCTTCATTCTTCACAAATCCTAGAGCTTTCTAGAGAGAGATTTTAGAGAGAAGGAGGAGTCTGTGGAAATAGCAAAGTGCCGGGTAAGTTCTTCGGTCCCTAGTCTTTAGTTTTAGTGTTTCTTTCGGTAGTTGTTGTAGAAATGCTAGGTTGATCTTTAATCTTCCAGGTATGTTTAGAAATCATGTTCTAGGGGTAATTAAGGTATTAATTTCAAAAATCATTATGGAGTTGGAGATATGTTGAAATTCTGGAAGATTAGGGTCAAAGTAGCGAAATGCTAGCGAAATTCCGCTGATTAGGGGATCAGGGGCAAAATGGTAATTTGTACCTAAAATGCCTGTTATGATATCAAATATTGATAAATGTGATATTATCATTATAGGATATCAGTAATCTTGTTCCGTTGTCATTTCGCTGTTGTTCCGCTATTTTCCGTCAAAAGTACAGTTTATCGTCAACGTACTAAACGCTCGTCAACGAAGGTACGTCCGCGTACTGGTAACTTTAACTCTGATGTTTACTGTATGCATATATGTGCTATGTGTATGGTATGCTTGTATGAGGTAATTAATGTACGTTCGCGTACTGTAACACTAACTCTAATGTTTATGTTATGCATATATGTGGTATGTGTGCATATAAAGGTTAGAGAGTATCTGTAATGCTGAGAGCGATATGTTAATATGCTGGGAGCGATATGTCTATATGCTGGGAGCGATATGGTCGCATGCTGGGAGCGATACATATGCATTGGTTATGATAGTTTGCTTGAGTATGCGTTTTGGTGTTGTGGTATGAGTTGTCTATATATTGTGTATGTAAACATGAGGTTAACCGTTACCTGGGGTCCGTATGCATGGGACCTCAGCTCTTAACATAGCATCAGGGTCAGGAGAACCAAGGACGGAGGAGAGGGGAAAGCAACACGCTTAGAGACCCAGCTAAAGATTTCATTCTGACGTTCCGGCGGAAGCCTTCCTTTTGTTGTCTACTTCACTTTTGAGCCACGCGGTTACTATACCGCTATTGTATCTAGCCAGATTTATGGCATTCTGAAATATAAGTATCAGTTACTCTTCCACCCAAATGGTCTACTCTGATGATTTGAAATGACTTTGAATGAAAGAAAAATAATATTCCGCTTTTGAAAATTGGGATGTTACATGGATAAAATGTGTAGAACACTGACTTCACTAAAATATTTGAGAATGTGAAAGAAAGACTCATGATATGCCTAAAGTTATGCAACCATATCCTGCCATGGCTTTATTTGAGAAATCTTTTATTTGAGTGTCGCTCACACCAATTGAGGGCATGATTTGCATCTGATCTGTGTCTGAACAAATTTGAAAGATACAACCAGAAAGCTGTGCGACAGTTGCATGTCAAATAAATTTACGCAGGTAACACAATAGGCTTTTTTCCTAAATTCCCTTTTTTTAAGGAAACTATTTACCAAAATGTCCCTCCTTTAAAACTATTTCTTATTGTACCCCTCTCTGGAAACTATGATGAATACTTAAAAAGTCAAAAATATGTATTGGAAAAATTATATATTTTTTTAATAGCAATATGAGTACAACTACATTTGTTTGAGGCCATTGAATTAGGAAATATAGATGAGAGAGCGTTGAAATTTATTTGAAAAAAAGGGAGGAGGGTTTGGTGAAGGCTTTTTTCCTAAAGTGCCCCTTTTTAGAAAACTATTTATCAAAATGCCCCAACTTTCAAACTATTTCTTATTATGCCCCTCTCTGGAAACATATTCCCTGTCTACCTCCATTTAGTCGACTAAATAAGAGTTTTAGTCGACTAAATGTGGGTTTAATTTTTTTTTTTGAAAACTGTCTTTTCTTATTTAGTCGACTAAATGGGGGTAGACAGGGAATATGTTTCCAGAGAGGGGCATAATAAGAAATAGTTTGAAAGTGAGGGCATTTTGATAAATAATTTCTTAAAAAGGGACACTTTGAAAAAAAAAGACGTGTATTGGGTCATAAGGCTACACGTACAAAGGACCCTAGCTTAAGCTAACATATCTATAAATATATAGCCTTCTATTTGGTTACATAATACATTAGCCCAACAACTTAAACACCAGCCCAATATACAACCCAACAATGGAACCATCCATTTTCTTCCACTTCCATCCTTCTTCCTCCTACCCCTCGTGACAACTAGATGAACCAGCTGCATAAATATAAACCAGAACCATTCCAATGAATATTAACTCAAATCTTCATTTCGGCCCAACTAAAAACCAAACCAGCTACCACTCCATTTTATCCCAAAACAAGCAACAGCTAAACACGTGACAAATCTTAGCGTTATCACGTCACAGAGGTCAGCGCCGAAAACACAGAAAGGGGGGACACGCAACAGTGATTCTCGAGCCCAGCGACGGTAGCACCATACCCTCCCTCTGTCCGCTCCTCTCTTTCTCAGCCATGGCTCTTAAGTCCTTATATAGTACTCCTTCATTTGCATTCTTGCAACCAGCACCGAGGAAGGAAAACGAGAGTGAGAGAGAAAGCAAGAGTTAGGAACACAACTGGTGTTGTTGCTCTGCTTTAGATAATCACAAGCAGAGGTGTTCATTTTCAACAGTACTCACGTCGTGCAAACCGAAAACTAGCTAGGAGTAGCGAGGAAACCGACTAAACATTGCTACCTTGTGTTAAAACTCAGGAAAACTTGCTGTAAGTATTTATATTTATAGAAGTCGCTGTTTGCTATGTGTGTATAGATAGGTTACTACTCAGAAAAACCTACTATGTATATATAAATGCATTGTTGGGCTTGGTAACAGAATAGGAAACTACTGATACAATTTTTGCTGCACAAAGAAAACTGAGGTGTGTGTGTGTATTAACGATGTATATATAAGGAGGAAAGAAAGGAAACTAAAACACTGCGCTGGGAAAGATAGTAGGAAGTTTTGCGGATATATGTATGTATATGAAACATAAAAGAAAGGAACCAAAACTCTTCTACTCTTCTGATTATATATATATATATATATACTCTCCAAGATGCACAGGTAGACACCCTAGCAACTAAACCACGGATTCCCCGATTAAAACAAAGATTTTTATATTTATTTATCTTGCTAAGCCCGTAGGAGCATGTTTGATGAATTCAACTCTCAAGTGATTAAAAATTGGCGGCATCCCACGCTCACTGTAGTGGGGGAATTATATATGTGTATGTATATATTTTATTGCATTTGAGAATAAAAGAAGGAAAGGCTTTTGTCTTGTTACTGATACTCTGCGTTGCTTTTTTATGACTCTCTTTATCCTTATGTCAAAGAGGAGATTTGACACTTTCAACCTCGAATATGTTTTTCTAAATATTTTGGTGGGTGTCTGTTGCTTTCACATGCACCACCTAGAATTATTTTATTATTTACTCCATTAATTGTTCAACCTCGTGCTTCATGTTCGTACAAAACTTATGACAATTGACCACTGTAATAACAATAAGCTAATTAATTAAATAAAAAAAAACTAAACCAAACAGATCCTATGTAAGCCCATCTCATTTTCTTGCTCTCGTCCAGCCCATATGGAATCATTATTCATCCAATCACAACCCCCAAAATGCTGAAGCAAATCACATATTAGAAAAGATTAAGCAACACGTGTAGAAATAATAGGTAGACAGCAAGAGGTTCAACGGTTGCATTTCGACAAATCATACGACAGCTCACCGTGTTCATGCCAGCACATGTTCCACTTCTCTGCATAAAATCAGTTCAGCTCATATTCTTATTCATTTCCCATTCATTTCATTCGGCTAGAGAGTGTCCGAGAGAGGAAGAGAGTGAGAGTTGATAGGGAAAAACCGAAACCACTTCTTCTTTGTTTGTGCCGTCAAGAACAGAGGAAACAAATCAGTGTCATTTTTCATCCTTTAGACTGGAGCTACGAAGGTAACTATAGAACCTTCTTTCCCTTCAATTTACTTTAGCTTTTCTATTTAGTATGAAATTTTAGGAGTTAAAACAAAGCTTACTAAAATCTGAAACTGAAAATCAAAGGGGGCTGTTAGCATTTGTCTCTGCGTGTCTATAGGTAGATAACTTTACTGCACAAATAAATATATAGTTGCTCATTTTGTTGCCTTCATACGAGTGTGTTTAAATATCTGTATGAGAATATATATATAGGGAGAAAGAAGAAATTGCTGTACCTATTTTCGCTTCATGCATTATAGAACGTTGCTGTGAAAAGTTTCTGAAAAAAAAAAAAAAAAAAAAAAAAAAAAAAAAAAAAAAAAATATATATATATATATATATATATATATATATATATATATATATATATATATATCCTGTAGCATTTTCGAACCTTGTCTCTGTTGGCTATAAGTATTTGTCAATATATATTGTGAAACTTTTGTTGCTTACTGACGCTAGCATGAGAATAAGAAGAATGAAGAATTTATCAATATATAATATTAACGCATGCCTTGCGTCAAGAGTGAATTGTGTGAGTATTTCCTGGATGTTTACATACATATGAGACAAAACAAAAAGAAAAGGGATGTTTAATAATATATATTCTCCATTGTGTTCCCGTATGCATGTATTTAAGAAGTAGCATTATTATTATTATCTTATCATATATAAAATAACATATTAAAATTACTGAATTTTTATGTAAATACATATAAAGTATATTTTTGAAGTATTTGTATCTAATTATATAAGTAAATCAATATATATATAACCATGGCTTACTCTTTTTGTTTACTGATATGTACTTGCAAAAATGATTTCATGCATGGTGGTGAATTATGAAAATGTATCAACAAAGTATATTTTAAATGTGATGGTATTTAATCGATTATAGAGATATTATTTACCAAGCTCAAAATTTGCTACTTATATATTTATAAAACTTATTTTTGCTTGTTGTGTGCATTTATTAAACGTCTGATTTTAAGTATTAATATTGTGTTTGATATTAGGATGGTTTCTGGAAATTTAAATTAGTTCTAGGATGATGATGATGATGATGATGATGATTTAAATTAGTTCTAGGATGATGATGATGATGATGATGATGATGATGATTTAAATTAGTTCTAGGATGATGATGATGATGATTTAAATTAGTTCTAGGATGATAATGATGATGATGATGATGATGATGATTTAAATTAGTTCTAGGATGAGGATGATGATGATGATGATGATGAGGATGATGAGGATGACGACGACGACGACGAGGAGAACAAGAACAACAACAATAATAAAATTTACCAAGGGTAAAAGAGTTATGAGCAGCAAGGCCCTCTCTTAGGATGTTAATTATATGTAAAATAATACGGTGATGGTATTATAGGATAACCGGAAAGGCTTAGGACTAGTACCGAAAGCTAAACGTACCACTAGCACCAAGGTCTAAGGTACGGACGCGTACTGTAACTCTAACTCTTATGCTTCTTGTATGCTTTATATGTGATGAAATGATTCATATAGTCATAGACAAGACTGGGTCTTGGTCATAGACTGTGGCTAAAACTAGGTCTTAGGTCACCATGTTAAATAAATTCAGCTTCTATTTGAAAATGGGCTACAGTCTTGGTAATGCCGTATGGATGTTTTCCTAGCGCTGAGGACACACGTGGCACTGGTTTATATGCAAACTATGTGGACCTTACATAGGCTGCGTGCTATGTAGAGGTGAACCTTACATGTACTGTGTGTTATGTAGAGGTTAACATTACAATTGTTGTGTGCTTTGTAATTGTTGAGATATAAACTATTATATGTGCTGCGTGCTATGTATGCTTTTATGTTGAAATGTAATTGAATATGAGCATAAGGTTAACTGTTACCTGAGATTCAATGGGCATTGAATTTCAGAATTTACCTTAGCCTCAAGATCAGGAGGATCGAGAGAGGGAGAAAAGGGCAAGCAACACGCGTGAAGATGAAGACTCGGAAGGAGTTTAATTTTGGATAAGAATATGTATAAGCATGTTGAATCTTTAGGATAACTGTAATGTAATACGTCTACTGAGAAAAAAACGTGATGAAATTATTTATATTACGTTTTTATTCCTTCAGGAATTTTAATTAACCAACGTATATATGTGATCGATGATACTTTTGTCGTTAAAGTGATCAATTAAACTAGGTCCTAACTAATTATGCAGTTCAGGGTCAACCTAGGTCATTCTCCCAAGGAGCAAGCTGTGGGTTTTCTTTAGGTTAAAATTTAGGTGATGAAAAGATGCAATGAAATATAAACGGACCTAAACTAAGATGTAAAACACTCTACCTATATGCAATTGACTCTAAAACCTATATGAAAATAAAACTAATCTATATGAAATTGAACGCAATTTTTGGGGGTTTTTCTTATGAGAGAAGAATTAAAATCCTAATAAAAATGTCGATTAAATGCAAATAAAATAATAAAAGTCTAGTTCAGTTATGATGACGAAGGGGACAACTTAGGAATTGCAAGGAGTAAACTTTCTTAGCCCAAATTAATTAATTAGACCCAAGGGAGATTAATAAATTTAATTACCCAATTAAACATGGGAAACCCTCTAGTTCAATAACACATATTTCACTAGAAAACTCATAATGAAATAAGCGGTGGCTAATTAAACCCGTTAAAAACCAATCATAAAATAATCTTGAAAATCTTGTTTACAATTATCTAATTGAACAGCCAGATAATTTATCAACTCAATTAAACAATTAAGATAATAAACCAAATTAACAATTAAATTAACAATGAAAACTCAATTACTAATTTAATTGACAATCCAAAGGTTGCAAACAAGAGTCCAACAATAAGCATAAAACTTCGAATTACCAGTCTAATCCAAAAGAAATAAGTTTACAATCTAAAACTAGATTGTTCTCAATTAACACAACTCAGAATCATTTAAAACTAAATTATTTCAAGTCTTGAATTAAAAAGATAAAAAGAACAAAACTCCCTTGTGGTCTTCAAGTGTAAGCCCTAGGCTCTAGCCTCCTCCATGCTCCTCCCAAGTTGCCTCCTAAAAAGACTTAAGCTTCCATGAAAATCATTCTTCCTCTAAGAGCCAAACAAGTCACTAGCATGATGAATATATCAACAAAACAACAATTTATGCGTGTCCAGAGAGAATGGAATGAATTAAAGGAATTGACGTGGGGCCCGTAATAATAGTAATTGAATGAAGCAGAATTTCCGGTCGTGCGTGAGAGGTCGAGAATCAACACTTGATTAATTCAAAGTTTCCAAAACGGTGGTGTAGGTCAATGAGTCTGGGAATTAAAGGAGACATCAACCAAGTATATCTCTTTTCCTCTGCGGCTGCGTCTCTTTCCTTCCGTCTTCGGTCTCTCAATCTGGCGACGTGATAGCGTTTTTCAGTCTTCAACTTGAATTCTAGCGGTGTGGTGATGATCTTGCGGCTCGGTGCTGTCGCTTTGTGGCGTGATTCCAAAACCTAGCAGCTGCTAGGTTAATTAATAGGAGAGGAAGAGAGGCTTTTAGGGTATTAACTTGAGCCCAATAAAATTCAAGTAGTCGCCTAAAATTTCACCATTGGATTTCTTTTAGCTATCCTGAAAAATCCTGCACCATAGGATCTTATAAAATTACTATCTATCATATATCAAGAGATATTATTTAATCAGAATATTAATAATTTAATAATTTAAGCTCAATATCTTATAATTAATTCATATTTATATTATTTCCTAAAATAGGCTAACAATCTAAATATTATCTAATAATTCCAAATTAGCCTAAAATAATCCCCAAAATAAATGAAATAAGGTGGGATAAAATATATAAAATTGGGATTTATCAATATGCGCATATGAAATCAGTTACTCAGTTGTCCAAACGCCTAAATACGCTTTCTGTTGTGATCCACTCTGATATGTTAATTGCCTTCACTCTAATAAATATACACGAAGTAGTTTAATAAGAACCCTAGGGTCATAATTGGACCTTATAATTGCCTTCACTCTTTTATATTTTGCTTGCTTTCAGAACAATATCGAGAAATTCAATTTTGGAACATAAAAATGAATGAATTTTAATTATAATGAACTATGGTAGATAATCATTGGAGGAAAAGTAGTCTTCGTCAAGAAGACAAACATGAATACAACTCAATGAACCTAATACACAAACGTACCTTCCTCTCACTATCTTTTGCAAAAAAATTTTTTTTTAAAAAAAGTGTTACTTTAATGGAAAAATTTTGTATAAATTCCAATTAAGGAAATTATGTTTAAATAAGTCTTGCGAGTCTGAAAATATATAACCAAGTTTATTGAGACCAAGTTGTAATATAATTTATCATGGATGTGAAAATACCACATAACTTTAGACCTGTTCAGCTGTAATTTTCTAAGAGTGAAGTTGAAGAGTGTTATTTGAAAACACTTGATGGTCTTTAACAACTCGGCCTCCAAAATTATATTTATAACTGATTAATATCATGAATTTACAAATGAAATTTTGTAATTTATATAGAAGTTGAGGAGAATACCGTGTCATTTGACAAATTATAATTAGTGCCCAAGATGGTTGGCTATATTTTTACATGTCCGCTAGTAATTACTATTTGTAAATAAGTTTCTAAGTCTTATGCGTAATTTTTGCTACTTTTAATTCATGAGTCCTGAAATTTATAAACACCTTATGTTTGAACAAGTCAGCCATATTACATGAGGCTTTTGGTGGGTTTTGAGATAATCATGGTTTTGGGTTTGTTATGGATGTGAAATATTGGGCTTATCCAAGGTATGGCCTAACAAGAGGCAACCAATATGATACAAGCATGACATCACATCATTTGAGCTTAGAGGCACAAGAGGCCCAATAGTCCAAACCCTAACCCTAAGGTAATCCATATAAATAGGAGATTAACTTAACAAGGTACACATTCTAAGCTCTGTCTTTTTACTTTTTGACGTACACAAAGCACACACCCCCACTTCCTTTGGCTAAACACCTATCTGTATATCGAACTACGTGGACTTTGTTCTCTTAAGGGTACGTAGGCCCTGAGATTTAATCCTAGGTCAAGTCCGAAATATTTTATTCTACAACAGAACATTGGCGCCGTCCGTGGGGACGATAAATTTTGATTCCCGTGACTAAAGATGGTCATCATTCATCGATAAAGGCAAGGTTACCAGATTACAAGAGATAGTGGCAGCTTTGTCTCCTCTAAGCCGATCATCGCATGACCGAGGATTTGAAAGACAAAAAACAAAAACCCTAATTTTTTATTGCGGGAAGCTCATGCTGCATCGATGAACACCCTTAGGGTTGAAGGAATATCATCAATCATGAACGTGGGATGATATATATATTTATATATATACCCGAACAGCCTAGTAGCAAGAGTGTCCATTCCTGTTCAAGATTGTACCTCCTTTGCTTCTTCTTGTTTGCTTTCTGCTAGGGTTATTCCATGTAGAACTTTCCAGCACCATGCAGATCTGTTTCAACGATTCAAATAAAGAAAATAACAAGAGCGATATAATAGCCGAGAGAGGTGGGAAAATAACTGTGAAAAAGATAGGCAGTTTCTGGGAAGAACAGAATCGAAGGAATGGAAAGCGGAAGGAAGAAATTAATTAAGGATCAGGGAGCTCAAGGTCTTCACGGGGAGGGGATCATGAATTTGCTCGGAGATAGATATAAAGCCTAAACCAACCATGGCTATCAAAGCAAAAACGTGATTTATTTTGCGATCGAAGAGGGAAAATAAGCCAATAATGGCCAGGAGTGAACAAAACGCCAATATCCAGAAAACTCTGGGATTATGTATTCACCCCAACTATCGTTTGCGCATGGACGATCGGCTTCCTCATCGGATACAGACAGATCAATCCTCGAGCCAAAGGGACTCGAAGCTTCTTTTCTACAATTAATTCAAGACCATAGTAACACATCTCTCCTACTTCGCCAGCAGAGCAAGAAAGCCAAGAAAGAGGCGATCGATAAGAAAAGCGACACGTGTTTTGGATCTCTTGGTGGAAACCGTCAATGGCGGAATACAAGAGTGCTAGAAGGGCCGTAGAAATTGAAAATCCTGGAGATTAAGTTTGAGGGTAAGCCTTCAAAACGAACACGGCTAGAAGTGGCGTTTTCATACGACAAGCATGATCAAAATCGAGAGTTCATGGGACGACTCCAAAAGAGAAAACTTGAATGGAGAAGAAATTTCTCAAGCTTCAATAGATTTGCCGCAAAAACCACAAATATCTGTCGGCAAAAGGACCGGAAGATTCGTTGGGGCATTGGGGTTGTTCAACTGGAGCTTTGATCGCAATTCAATCATATTAGTATGATTCTGCAAATCCATATTTTATACCTGAAATTTTTCTGGGAACACTGAACAATTTCTGATTCCAAAGACTGAAAAAAGAGTCAACAGAGATGAGACATTGTTTGACTCTGATATTTCTTTCTCTGAAATAGCGCCAAGAGAGGGGAAATTTTTGGAGGGAAATAACTCAACTTCGGTCTTGCCAAATGTTTATTTTCCTCCAGATTCAAACGCAGACCTGCCACCTTCTGAAAGTTACTGATGTGGTAAGAAGATCATAGGTAATTCGAATGCTCCATAATCTAATTCGGACGAATATTGTTTCACTGGCAAGCTGATTTTTTCTTCTGATGCTATAAGTTCAATCAATCCATAATACTAAAGGGATTTATGAGATTTCTTTTTCCTTTCCACGTATTAAGGCAGTCTTGATTTTTGAGCCCGAGACCTTGACTTTCTAATTCGGAGTTTTATGGTCTTATGTTTGATCATTTGATATCAAAGATACGATTCAAGTGTGATTTGACTAAAAGTGAGCCCCACTGATCTTCAACTTTGACGTTTGAAGTTTAAATTCTAGATTATCTTTTTCACACGTTCTGAAAATTGAGGAAAATGAGTAGGAGGCTAAACATTTGCCTAAGATGTACATGTATGTGTACAGGGAACCATCGGTAGAGAAATCATATTTAAGAACCATAGCATTTCTTGATCCATGGTAATTTTTGAAGGCAAACCCGGTTAAACTGAATCTAGTTAAAATCTGGGCTCTGTAAAAATTGTAGAAGGTGGACCTCGGATTAATTGAATTTAGTTAAAATCCGGGCTCCTGTAAATTTTTTAAGTTAGACCCCGGTTAAACCGAATCTAGTTAAAATCCAGGTTCCATGTAGATTTTTGACATTGGACCCCGGCTAAACCGAATCTGGTTAAAATCTGGGCTCTGTGTAAATTTTTAAAGGTGGATTCCGGTTAAACTGAATCTGGTTAAAATCCAAGCTTCATATAAATTATTGAAGGCAGACCTCGATTAAACCGAATTTGGTTAAAATCCGGGCTCTGAGTAAATTTTTGAAGGCGGATCCCAGTTAAACCAAATATGGTTAAAATAATCCGGGTTCTGTATTGCGACAACAAATGCCGCCAAGTCTATTTAAATGATTGAATTTGGGTAAGCAAACTTGTTTTCATAAATCATATTGCGACGGTAATATCGCCAAGTCTATTTACATGCATGAATCCGAGGTGCACAAACTCGTTTTCATGAATCATGTCAAAGTTTACTTATATGATTGAATTCGGAGTAGACAAGCCTGTTTTCAAAAATCATAATTCCGAAATCTCAATGTTATACAGTTGAATCCACGCTTCCATGATCAATTTGGAACCTGGTAAAACTGAGTTTGAAGAATAGTTAAATCCGTGCTCCTTAAATGGACCCCGGATAAACTAAATATTATACAATTAAATCCGTGCTCCTTAAATGGACCCCGGATAAACTGAAAATTATACAGTTAAATCTGTTTTCCTTAATTGGATCCCGGATAAACTGAAAATTAACAGTTAAATCCGTGCTCCTTAATTGGACCTCGGATAAACTGAAAATTATATAGTTAAATCCGTACTCCTTAATTGGACCACGGATAAACTGAAAATTATACAGTTAAATCTGTGCTCCTTAATTGGCCCCCAGATAAACTGAACATTATACAGTTAAATCCGTGCTCCTTAATTGGAACCCGGATAAACTGAAAATTATACAGTTAAATCCATATTCCTTAAATTAACCCTGGATAAAGTGAAAATTATACAGTTAAATCCACGTTCCATAAATGGACCTCGGATAAACTAGTAAAACTTAAAAAGCTGGGGCGACGCGAACCAGGCTCTCATGAGATTTGTTGACAAGTCTTATGAACGTTAAGATGCATTGAAACGACATTCCGAGATGGTGTTGTCATTGTCATGATGATCCTGATCAGGTCGAAATGTTTAGGCTCTTATTTTAAATAATAAGTCCCGAACATGTGATGATTGGCTACCATATCGGATTATTACTTTACAAGTTAAAATATCTAGATGACTATTTGAAGTCATCCGTCTATTGAAAATGCCCGACTAGTAATAAGCATGCTAGTTTATTAAGGTTGGTGGAATATCTAGCAGATTCTGCGCAATATATCTTGACTCTGGCCCAATCATTAAATAGAACTCTGAACAAATGTTTGAGTTCATATAATCAATTTATTGTTGAAATAAAGATACAACTCGGACATGAGATCCAGGTTAAAAAAATCAGTACACCCCGGTAGCCCAGAGACCTGAACTACCGGGCTGGGGGGCAATAAAAGGTGGACAGCTATAAAGTTGCCATGATGATATAAGAAGAGGAAATTAAAGACCTTATGGTGTACATGAATTTCCAAATGCTATCTTGGTTTTTTGAATGTTGTTACTGAAAAAATACGTTATCAATAACCAAGATCAAGACAAATAATGCTATCTTGGTTTTTGGAATAGTGTTAGTCAAAAAATATGTTATCAATAACCAAGATCAAGACAAATAAGAACGAGGAAAGAATAAAAGACAAGCAAAACTGGAAACCCAGATATTTGACAAAGAGTTGACTAGGACTTCACATCTGGGGGCAATTCAATTAAAACTCAAGTAAAGCCTAAGTCCATCAAAACTTGGACAGAAGCAAACATGAGATAAATAGTCAGCAAGACCCAAAATCTCGAGCTTAGAGTTAATTAACCAGGAATCTCGGGTTCGAAGAATATAAACCCGGAATCTCGGGATTGAAGAATATTAGTCCGGAATCTAGGGCTTGAAGAATATAAACTCGGAATCTCGAGGTTAAAGTATATAAACTTGGAATCTCGAGGTTAAAGTATATAAATCTGGAATCTCGGGGTTTAAGTATATGAACCTAGAATCTCGGGTCAACACACCAGGAATCTCAGCCATCGGGAACACCTGGTCCGGGTTGGAAAAACAACACATCCCGACAGCGAGGAATTAATGAAAAAGTATGATTATCAATAACTAGAATTGATGCAAACCAGAAAAGAAATCAAGCTCAGACAAGCATTCGAGTTCGATAAGAAAGAAACAAACTGAATGATTTGTGCAAAATAGTAAGTATTTTCTATTGATTATGATTTACTTACATATTGTTAAATGTAGGAACATAGACCAGGTAATTATCCCGGGAAAAATTGCTACAAAAGCAAGCAAGACAATCAGTACATCCCAGCAGCCCAAAGACCTGAACTACCGGGTTGGGGGGCAACTGTTACGGATGTGAAATATTGAGCCCATCCAAGGTATGACCCAACAAAAAGCAACTAATATGACACAAGCATGACATTACATCATTTGGCCTTAGAGGCACAAGAGGCCCAACAATCCAAACCCTAACCCTAAGGTAATCTCTATAAATAGGAGATTAACTTAATAAGGTACACATTCTAAGCTCTGTCTTTTTACTATTCGGCATACACAGAGCACAGGGTACGTAGGCCCTGGAATTTAATCCTAGGTCAAGTCCAAAATATTTTATTCTACAACAGAACAGGATTCATAATTGATTTTGAGATGTAAATGGGCGGTGGTTAATGGTGTCCTAATTGATTTTAATCAAAATGTGGGTGTTTGGTTGAGGATCTCATAATTCATTTTAATAGACATATAAGTGTTTGAATAAATTTTTAAGAAAACCGTGGTTTGGACTTTCAATTTTCCCCCCTTCCAACACACCTATATTTGTCAAAATAAATCATGAACCCGAAACTTTATATGATAAGCTACAATACACCCCTATAATATGTCAAAACAAATTATTAACCAAAAAAAAAAATCATGGTTATCTCAAAAACTATTATTACAAGATTTTCAATTATATTGTCATAGAGATTTATATCTAAACAACCTATTTTTAAGCTAATTATGCTTATAAATTAATTTCATATTAACTAACGTTAATCTAAATATATCCAAAATATATGGGAGCTGCTCATAAGAAAGAAATATGGTAGCATTGGAAATAATTACTGAGTCTTGCTGCACCCAGCTACTGTTGGCCTGAGTCAATCTGCTTATCCTCTTAGCATTGGAAATACCTAGATTTTTTTAATGTAAATGTTAATATTTATTTAGTGTTTGTCGCTTTATCTATCTTTCTCAAGCACAAGATGATTTTAGAGCATTTATAGATTTAACTTTCTTGTTTTCATTCACCCTATATTTTCCTATGGTAATGCAGCCCCCCAAAATCTTCTAGCTTGCCTAAAAAAATGAGAGATACTCAATGGATATTTCCCAGTTCGCTCCAAATGTGAAAACTTTATAGCCACTGCGACATTGATTTGATTGAACTGTATTTTCATATGATTTTTTATGATTAATTAGTTTAGGATTTTTAATATATTTTTTAGGACATTATTGCATTATTAAGTACTAATTTGAGTTAAAAACATTTGTATTGAATTAAGTATAATTAAGATTAAAATGGTCATAATTTGTTAAATATTCATGCAAATGGTTTCTTAGATTTTTTTTTTTTATACTACCATGTTCTTAATCTTGCATTCTAGATGTTTAATTAAGAAGAAAATTTGAGATTCTAGAGGGTCAAAATTAATATTTCGAGAACTGAGAAAAATTAGTCCCTAGAATTCCAGAAAATTGAAAATCAATGAAGAAAAGAAATCAGGGAAAATTACACAAAATTACCGACAATTTTTTGAGATTACATTTGTTTCATGACAATGTTTCATAATGTACAATTAAGTCCCTCCATGATAACTTTTTAAATATTTCAGATAGATCCCTAGTTAAAATAGGTTTTCACAAGGACCTCCTTTTTTCCATAGACTGAGGAATTCTTTCCACAGACCGGAGGAATGGAAGGAGATCCTCTTCTAATCTTTTTTTTTTCCCTCTCATTAGCCTATTTGGGCCATTAATTGAGAAAATGAGAGAAAAGTTAAAGCAGTATTATATTGATTAAATGGATATGATTTAAAAGTTGTAAGGAATGATGAGAAAAAGGTGTGCCACGAACAAAGTTGTTGAAAAGAGGAAGCTTTATTCAAAGGAGAGAGCTCAGAATCGGACTTTCCTTCATCTTCCACCAGAGACAGAGCTTTTAAGAGACAAAAAAAAAAAAAAAAAAAACCGTGTTCAGAATTTTTTTTTTTTAAAAAAAAGATTGCAGGAGAGGCCGCTGTCGGACTTGATAGGCGTTTTCTGATCGACGATGAAAGAATTTTATGTTTCATATATATATATATATATATATATATATATATAGAGAGAGAGAGAGAGAGAGATTGTGAAACATCCTCCATTTAATTAATAAAAGTAACCGTATTTAGTTAAGCCATTAACTTAATAGTGCATCAAAATTTATGAAAAATTTAAAATTTTATCGGAGTATGCATAATGAGCCTTAACGTGGCAATATACAATTAACTAGTATAAACCAAAAGAGACAGAAGCACTACTTTTAACAGAGTAGTGTAAGATTTTAAGGCCTTCCCTAATGGACTTGGACATGAGCTATCACCTGGAAAAATTTGGTAACCATTAGTCCATCTTATTACGATTATTAATATGTGCTAGTGAGGTGCCAAGTGAAATAATTTATATAACCAAATATGAAAAATATATCTCACAAATATCGATATCACAAAATCTCATATCAGAAATGAAATATCATAACATAGGTGTTTCAATTTCTCAATTTACATAATTCATCAATCCAACCGAACCGTTTTATTTCCTCCGACTAGACCCATGGGCTAAGTTACACCCATGTTACTGGTTACTCAAAAGCTCACTGGTCAAGTGATGAGGACCGGCCAAAATCCTCAGAACACTTGTCCCTGACCATGGGTCTTTCCCCCACTTTAGCCGAATGAGGTGTCGTAAGTCCATCACTTTGGTGGGCAAGTCCCGAGTCATAAGCCCATCACTCTGGTGGACAAATTCCTCATTAAATCGTTGGGACAATAGTAAACCAACCATCGTGCACAATGGAGGCCTCAGCATGTGGTGGAAATAACAACTCCATCTCTTCCCAATTCATTCCTTTCCATAATTATCATAATAATTAACTCAATAAGAGTTTTTCCAATAATTCTCATAACCATGTCATAATATCTCAATTTACAATGTATTTCAATATTTCAAATCATAAGGTTCCACAAGGCAATTTCTAATAAAATCATTCATAATTATTTAACAAAATATTCACAAATAACATATCAACATGCATAATAAGTGGAAAGTAGTTATCTCTCACCAAAGCTAACTATTATAACACTGCTTCTAATCCAAGAGCTCAATGCAAGTGTCCAAATCCTATAATATTTGGAGACGCGTCATCACTCAATTTAATCTTAATAGCAATATTAAGATTATGTTTACCGACCTATAAAGCTTACCCTTTTTATTCACTTCAGTTTGTTATCCTTTATTATTAATTCTATATTCTATTGAAATAAATATCTCCTCAGCCATTTAACCTTTCAATTTATCCGAAGAAACCTTTACTTTGAAGGTTAAATACTATTAGCAACTTAAGTGATTATTCTAAGACTTATCAGAAATTGACCTTTAATTTCCACGGGTATTTAGGAAATACATAACTTGGTCAATATAACTCCGAATGGAGTGATTCTAATTTCTATTTATTCCTTGATAAGTCTTATTTCATAAATTAAAGTCACAAAGTTAATTTATCACTGAGAAAAATTCCCAAATTTCAAAATCTTAAGTATTATCCAATCTGGGAATACAAACTTGACAGTTTTCATAACTCCACTTCAAAAATCCATATTTGGAATTCTAGACCTCGAATTTAGGTGGTTCAAAAACTTATGAACTCCTTATTAAGTCTAGTTTCTATAAAAATTGGTTTCAACATTTTATCACATATCATGCATTCCCAGATTACAAAAATGTCACCACTTTTTAGAATTATTTCCAGAAAACTGTTTGTTCTTTTACCTTACTTCAAAAATTTATAATAAATTGTATAAAACTCGAAATGGTGTTTTTCCAAAGCTCATATGTCCCTTAACATGTATAGTTTCATACAAAAATAATAGCAATAGCCAACACATGCTAGAAAATTCCCAGATTTCAAAAATATAGACTCTGATCAGAAACAGTTTCAGATTTGTAACCCATTTTCCAAAATTCATAACTATTTGTATACTTATAGAAATACAACGAATTAACTATCAAATTAAAGCTATATGTGTCCACTACAAATCTGAAAAATTTCATAATTTTATAACTTTATTTGCTTGGTCAAAAAGTCAACGTCATTTTACCTCTCCAGAAATAACACCAAAACGTTTTCAAATTTTGACCCATCTTTCAAAAATCATAACTTGAGCTTCAGACATCGTATTGAGGTGAACTAAAGCTCATTTTAAAGCTTGACATGTCTACTAAATATCCATAAAATTTGAGTCAAAGAAGTTCGTTTGCCCTAGGTTTAGCTCAAACAAAGATTGTTGCTCTAACTGAAAAATTCAATCTTCCAGAAAATGACCCTTTTTTTCGCTTTTCTTCATATATTTACACTCTCTCACGTCAGATTTGCATATATATACTACACACTACAACCTTCATTTTTCATTCTCCTTCCAGCCTTTATTTAATCACACAGTAAGAAATATGCTCATGTATATGCACTAAGCTCTTATTCTCCTTCTTTCATCTAAGCATGCATCATATATCTTTAGGTTTGGAAACATAATATATACCCATATATACTTTACACACAGAGACCCACTGATTCAGACTCAGCTCTTCACTCTTTCCCTTTTATTCTGAATATACGTACACACATATATACTTAATATGATAATATGATATGCTTCACGTAGGAAAAAGAAAAAAGAGCAACCGAAAAGCACCATAACTTCACTTCATTTAAAGAGAACTCAATGACAGCAAAAGTATCTTCCTTCTCTTTTATACTCTCATGAACAGAATATTATTCTCTTTGACAGCAAACCATTCCATTTCTTTTATTTAGACAGCAACCACGACATATATGTATATATATACTTAGTTTCTTCCTTTTTGCATTATGCATTCAGCAAGGTTGAACAGTAAAGTAAAGTAAATATCATGACAGCAAAAGGCAAGCTTTAATATTCAGCAAGGTTTTTCTCCTATGATTTCAAAAGTTCTCGTTTTTTTCTTTCTGAGTTCATCAACGTTTTGACAGAAAATGGTTCAGCCATGACAGAACCTCTTCTTTCCTTACATATATCCAATGTTGATGACATCCCCTGTTTTTCTTTCATCTTTTCGTTTCGGTTTCAGCAAAGTCTATTTTAGCTTCTTTTAACTTCATGCTACGAGAGTTAGTAATGGAAAGCGAAGGAAAATTGAGAAAATACCAGGTACTTTCAAAGCTTCAGCCAAAAACGTTGATGAACAATCACTGATTCTCCTCCTCTGTTTTTGACGGCAATAACAGGGAAACATTCTTGCTTCAGTTTCCTTTTTCTCTCCTTCCCCGACACTCTCACTCCCTTCCTTGATCACTCTCGGTTTCTCTCTTTCAGTCTCCCTCTTCCTCTCTCGGTTTTCCTCTGTTTATCTGTTAGTTTTCTGCTTGCCGAAAGAAAATGGAAGAACTGGAACCATGAACCCTTTAAATAGTAACTCAACGTCCAGACAAAACAATAATCCAGAAGCAATAACCGATGGATTATTTGTGAGGAGCTCGAGAAAAATCTGAAGGTATGGTGCATATCTGATTCTTGGATGGTCTGTTGCTGAAATCTGAACTTGTTTCAGCGTAAATGGCGTGACTGTATGATCTCTTGCTGCTGAACACGATCTGATCTTTGCGTGATTGCTCCTTCATCTTATCGGTTTAATGAATAAAAGGGGTATGTTAATGTGGTTGAAAATTTATATAAGGACATTTTAGGAAAATAAATAAAATTAACTAATTTAACTCCCCTCTTTAATCTCTCCAAAATCAGTTAAATTTGTGTTATAATTAGGACCGGAGGGAGAGAGTATAAGACAAGGGATTTAATTATCACTTACTTATTATAAATAGGCCAACATGTATATAACTTTAAATAACATTACAATATATTAATATTCTCAAATGTCATTAAATACAAAAAGTGAAACATGCCACAATAATTTTTGGGAAAAATATTAAAATTAGTTGAAAACCCAAAATAAAAATGGAATAATTAATGTATTCGTTGAATTAAAAGGCCTACGTTATATATGTGTGCGCATGCACACGTGTTTGTGTGTGTGTATCATTAAATTAAAACGTGAGAGTGTTATAAAGACAAATAGTGTACTCACCTTGAATGAAAAAGCCTTTTGATAGAGATTAGTTCCTTGATAACATCTGTTGCACTCATTCTTTCATGTGGTAATTCCATAGAGCAAGAAAGTCCAATCCTAAACAAATCATGTATGCATTTCTCCATGCTAGGATGGATCATTACCATGATCTCCTGTAAGTCACTCGATGATGCTATATCCTCCGATTGAATAGCAGGGGGAATAGTTGGACTCACAACTTGCAAAAGATTGCTTGGAAAATAACTTTCCACATATTTATGAAGATTGTGACCATCTTTGAACATTTCTTCAGTAGGTCTTCTTTTTGTTAATAACTCTAAGATTAGAATGCCAAAGCTATACATGTCACCTTGTATTGATACGTCAGAACCCATTCCATATTCTGAAATGTTGTAAACTTGTTAGTTCTCTTATATAATTAAAAAACAAAAAAATCAAAAGTTGTAAGAGTTTGAACGCAATGAATTGCATGACTTTGAAGCCAAAATAAAATTAATGATACCTGGAGGAACATAGCCAATAGTACCCTGAATTCCAATTGTGCTGCTACGTTTACTAGAGATGACTTCAATAGCTGAGAGTAGTCTTGCCAATCCAAAATCACTCAAATGGGCCACCATGTCGCCATTAAGAAGCACATTGCTTGGCTTCAAGTCACAATGAACAAGTGGTTGCCCGCATTCATGGTGAAGATAATATAATGCAGATGCAACATCGATAAGAATATTTATTACTTGAGGAAGGAGCAAAACTCTTGGATGATGATCTGGATTCTCAATTGTAGGATATAACCAATTGTACAAGCTTCCATTCACCATGTATTCATAAATTATAGCTTTGAATTCATTGCCCTTGTAATCAATGCTAGAACAACATGATATAATTTTTACCAAATTTCGGTGTCTTGTATTTCTAAGAGCATTACATTCAGCAAGAAAACTCTTGTTAGCTCCCCTCATTTGAAGGTTGAAGACCTTTACTGCAACAACTTCATTGGACTCAAGACTTCCCTTATATACAGAGCCAAAACTCCCAGATCCTATCAAGTTATTGACAGAGAATCCATTTGTAGCATTATGCAAACTTTGGTATGATACTTTGGAAATTGTGTCAATTGTTTGCATACTTGAAGAAGATTTATTGCTTCTCTTCCTCTTGTAATAAATAGCAACAACAGATACAAGAAGAAGAAGAGCAATCACAGAGCATATTGATAGGATCAATTTGTAGTTTTGATGTTTACTTTCTCGAGTAGATTTGACAGGGCATGGTGGCAGTTCCAACTTTGATATGCCTCCACAAAGCTTGTTATTCCCCATAAGTGATATTGCACTTGCATTGCCAAAGACGCCTTTGCTAGGTACCTCCCCATCAAGCATGTTGATGGAAACATTTAGGTACTCCAATAAAGCAATATCTTGTAGATCTTTTGGAATTGATCCAGACAAGTTATTTTGTGACAAGTCTAGATATCTTAGACCTTTCAATGAAGCCAAAGATAAGGGAATGGTTTCTTGAAATAAGTTCTCTTGCAAAAAGAGATACTCTAAGCTTTGGCACTCTCCAATGGTTTGAGGAATGCTTCCAGACAAATGATTATGAGCGACAGACAATTGCCCAATATTTTTTAAGTTTCCAACCTCGTTTGGTAGATTCCCAACAAATGAGTTAAGTGATAACCCCAAAAAAATTGATAGAGACAAAAGATTAAACAGCTGGACTGGTATGGTTCCACTAAAACGGTTTAGTGATAAATCGAGGTATTGTAGGCTTTCACAATTCCCAATGCTTGGAGGAACTTTCCCTTCTAGTATATTCTCTGACAAATCTAGGTAAATCAATTGAGTGAGATTGCCTATGAAATGTATTATTTCTCCAGACAATTTGTTTCTCGACAATTCCAAGCGTTGGATATTTTGAAACTTCCCAAAAGTAATTGGGATGATGTCAGTGAAATAGTTCCACTTTGTTGATAGAAATGTTAGGCTAATGAGGTTTCCTAACGTCGCAGGAATTTTGCCACTTATAGAATTTCCTCCAAGGTCAAGTATTGTGAGCTGGGTTGACAAATTGCCTATGGTATTTGGTAAATGGCCCCCAAAGGTATTTTTTTCCATTGTTAGTTGTGTCAACTTAGTGCAATTGCTCAAAGAATTTAGAAACTCCCAATCCTTTGAAGAATTACTTCCTAGATTGTTAAAACCAATCTCTAGAACTGAGAGGTAATTTAACATTCCAAGATTTGGAATTTGTCCTACAAAGTAATTTTCTCCTATAGAGATCAATTCAAGTGTAGTCGCATTTGCAATGGATTTTGGGATATGACCTAAGATTTTATTTCCTACAAGTGACAAGGTTTGGAGATTACGGAGGTTGGTGAACATGTTGGCTGGAAGAGAGCCATTGAATTGATTTACTGGAAGAGCGATGGTGATGAGGGATGACAAATTGTAAAGAGCAGAAGGAATTTCACCAAAAAGCTTGTTCGCGCCCACATGAAACCTTCGTAATTTTTTCAGATGACCTATTTCTTCAGGTATATTCCCCTCCAAGTTATTTTGTGCCAATGAAAGATGAAGAAGAGAAGAAAGATTGCACATAGAAATTGGGATTTCCCCAATAAAATTGTTTTCAAATAGATATAATATTTCAAGGTTGTGGAGAGAGCCAATCTGCATGGGTATTTTTCCAGTAAGATTATTTCCACCAAATGCTAAGTAGCTGAGTTTAGAGCAACTTGTGATGTTAACCGGAAATTTCCCAGTCAATGTATTATTGGAAAGAACAAGTACCTGGAGCCGAAACAAACGACCCAAATCCTCTGGGATTTCTCCGTGCAATTTATTGTCGTCAAGTATGATGACTCTTAAGAAAGAGAGATTGCCGACATGTGGAGTTATAGATCCACGCATGTCATGTCCATCTAACCGAAGCTCCGTAACTCTGCGATGCTTGCGACCACAAACGATTCCATGCCAGTTGCAGAAGTGTGTAGAAGTATTCCAAGAGTCCAAGATGTGAAATGGATCGTCAGATATTAATTCCTTGAATTTGAGCAATGACATGTGATCAGTCTCATTATTACCCCATGGAGAGTTAGCTTTGCATGAAGGAGGAAAGATCAAAATCAAAGTAAAGAGGAGAAACAATTGAAGGCGTCTAGAGAAAGAGGCAACTAGCATGACATATGATGAAGGCTTCATTTGGTTTGAGAAATTCATTTGGTTTGAGAAACACAGTGGATCATGTGACCACACTTTTAAAAAATGAACCTTCATGACAATTTCGCAAGAAACCGACATGACAATGAATTAGATAAGCTTGGCGGGAAAAGTATCCTAAAGCATTTTGTATCTTTGTTTTTTATAGGCAAAGGTGCATTAAATGCGGTGCTTAAACATTAAATGTATAGATTAAACTGACAGATAGTTATCATTAATTTTTTTAGAAGTGATTTATACCGCGGAATAAGGAATTATCTTGTGCAGAGGCTCTTTTATTTAAGTTTATTTTTTCTCACCAACGAGTGTTGAATCCAATAATAATAAAAAAAAAGCTAATCTTTTCTTCTTCTTCTTCTTTTTTTTTTTTTTTTATATAAAAAGCTAATATTTTCTAATATAACCGACCAATATTTCAATTTTAATAGGAGATGTTTATTACTTGAACGTAATTATGGTCAATAGAAAAATATATTTACCTAGAAAAAAAGTTTGCTTTTCCTCTCTCATGGACAGCTAGCAATCACAATCACAGCCACTCGTTTTAAATGCATAGACTTCTTCCCCAAAGGTCAATTTAGATGGGCTATATTATTATACGTACCCCACCTATCGTTGTTGTCAACAACTCAATATGGTATTACCCCATATTGATTTATCTTTTTATTAATTAAAAGAAGTATTTTTTGATTTATCTTCAAGGTGCTATGAGTAACTCTCAAAAGCTTATTAAAATTATTTTTTAAAAAATAATAATATGGACCACAATAATGCGCCGATCTAAATAGACAAGACGTATAATTGGAGTACAAGAGGAGAAGAAGAGTCTTGGTCCATACATTAAAACCCGTGATTGGTGGGGTCTATGCGCATGCACAAGATAAGATGAGGGCAAGTTTTTTGGAAAATTCAAAGAAGCCAAATAAATCAATAGTCAGAGTCATGAAAATACGCGGAGTGTGCCAAACAAGTCTATTTAGGCCTTGAATTTAAAATCATCAGACTTTAGGTTTTTTCCTCAAAAGTGGATATACGTCGGCTTTTTTAGGATCGTTTGTTTTTTAAAAAATTATTTATATGAAAATAATATTATTGATGTTTTATACTTTGTTTATGATGTTACAAATATTTAGTCGTTATTATCTTTTTTGGTATTAAACTTCATAAGAACATATTGTATTAAGAATCTTAAAAATTTAAAACTTATAAAAGTTAGTTCTCATTATATTTCATAAATATTCTTACTAATTTTGTATTTTTCTTACTTACGTTTCTTTTCTAGTGATTGTTTTATTCATATATTGTGTTGTTTATTGTTGACTATTTATATTTTTCAAGACATTTATAAAAAATATTTTTAATTTTGTTAAGTCTTCTCATTAATTATTTGTAATTGTGATATGTTGATAATAGTTTACCTTTAATTATGATTCAATGATTGTATTTTTTTGTTGCATGATGCTTACTATTTATACCTTCTTGCTGACAACATTTTCTTATTAAATTAGAACTTTAATTGTTGCAATTTACTAATTACATTTCTTTGAAAAAATATAAGAAAAATAGTTAAAATTTTAAAAAATACTTTCCGGCTTGGTTGGGTTGGCCTTGGCCCGTACGCTCATGGGCCGGCCTTAAAAAACCTTTTTTTTAACCCCAAACCAAAAGAGGCTAACCATTTTAAACCCGTAACTTTTAAGGGCCCACTTTGATTCACTGCTTTATTAGTAGCTATTTTGCAAGAAAAAAAAAAGAAAAAAAAAATCTATAATGGCTATACCTTGTGATTGTGGACAGCAACGTGTAATCAATAATGGCTATATATCTTCCATATTAATAAGATGCTTACCGAATGTCCTTGGCCTTCCTTCCACCAATCATCTTCCAGCATATACAATAAAGTCATGGACATGAGATGCTTTACCACTTCTAAAGGAATGGGCCTCATCGACCATGCTCATCACAATCATTATTCATTATGATGGAATTTCGACCATCCCATATACTAATAAAATATTAAAAACATAATAATAAAATCAAATTAAATATAGACCGTAAAAATTTTCTATTTTGAAAGAAGAAAACATAATTGAAATATCCAATTTTTTTGCAATTCTTTTTTAGTACAAGGGACAAGGTCATTTCAGCTTAAAAGCTTACGGGATCAATCCTACAACATTCCACACATGAGAGATAGCCTATAACACAACTCGGTCACGATTGACTGAGTTTGCAATTCTTATCCAAAACTCTGTTAATAAAGTGATCACGTATGTATGACCATATTTTTGTTTCAAGAAAATCTATTTAAAAGTAATTTTTTTAAGAAATTAAATAATAATCAATAATAAATAATTGTTGAAGAGGATTGGAGGTGGTAGATGAACTAGATTTTAACAGGATCCTTGGCTGAAGAATATTCCAGGTATGGCTTTGATATTTGAAAATATGGAACATACGCAAGTGGCTGGAGTTGAGTTGGAATCTTTTGCAAGTTAATAGGTGGCTGTTTGAGTTTGAAATATTAGAAGCAAATAAATGACATCAGACTTACATTTACATGTATACAGAAATTATTGAATGAATCCTACAGAAATGGCAAAAGCAAATGGGAAAAACCTCAAGAAAAATAAATCAAAATAAACTAATAACTGTGTATCGTCTTTTGAATTTGATAAAACCTCTTTTACTTGCTCAAGTGTTGCATTTTTCCCGTTTTCGATTTGGACCTTATGACAATATAAATCAAGAATTTTCCTTCGAAAAAAGAACAGGGTTGAAATATCTGCTTACCAGAAATTTTCTTAACAGGTGTCATTAGAATTTTTCTTAAGAAATTCAGTATAATATGTATTAAAAATACCATAAATATCGATCATTTAGTTGAAATGTGGTTTCTTTCTTTTTTTAAAAAAATAATATATATGTACACTGTAAACCGACATAATACTTGAAAATAAATACAAACAAAGCCAAATCAAATACAACAAAATAAACTAAATATAAAAAAAGCCAAGCGTACATTAAAGATTTAAGAGTAGAAGAAGAATCATAGACAATAGCGACCTTCTTAAAATCCAAGCTTAGAAGTGACAACAAAGAAAGTGTTAGTTGTAAAATCTACCCTAAATGACACACCTCCTTATAAGCATTAGCTGTAATTAGAACAACTGTACAGGTACCCCATCTTGGGGTAAAGAACCTAGAAAACCCAACCCTAGAAGGAAGAAGACCCATGATGTCCTAAAGAAAACTTCCGCTCCTCCGATTAAGCAGATCTGATGACCTTAACTATACACCTAACAATACCTCTTTAAATCTTTCCCCAATAATGTAGATCCGAGTTATCAAGAGATAATCAGATCTAATAATGTTCAAACAATGATAATTTGGTTTCTAAATTATAGTTGAAATGTGGTTTATAAACTATAATTTACATCTTTCATTATTGAATTCAATGTCATAATGTTGTATTTAGTATATTTAATCGCGTGTCGCTTCTCTGAATATACAACATATTAACATGCATGGCTTTTGTATTATTTTAATAATCTTAAAACATTTACACATAAATATAAATATGGTTTTGATCATGTTTGTTTGAACATTTTATTAACAACACCAAGGAGGTTCTGGTTTCAAGAGTCTCTCAAGCATAAATAACAGGAACACATCCACATGGGGTGGGAGGAAAAGTTTCCCATTTTTTTGTCTTTTGTTTTTGGGGAAAAGTCTTCCTGAAGAAGACAAAACTTGAATACAGAAAATCTATGTGTGTTTGACTATTATGCGCTAATGAGAGATATGAAAGTCCTAGATCTGGAATTTTCCCTACGAAGTTATTATCTCCTACAGCCATCGTTACAAGTTGCTATGGATGTTGGGATGTAGCCTGAGAATTGATTTATTCCAATTGCCAAGAGTTGAAGATTAGGGAGGTTGGAGAACATATTGGTTTTGGGAGAGAGCCATTGAACTGATTTAATACAAGTTGGATCAAAGTGGGAGATGAGAAATTGTAAAAAGTAGAAGGAATCAATCATTCATCAACTTTACACTAGAAATCTTGTAATACCTGTATTCAAGAACCCGTTTCACTACAAAATGGGTCATTTAATTAGTCCATGTGTAATTTGATTAACAAGCATTTAGTTAATAATCGATAAATGTAATTTCCTTTTTCGTAAAACAAATACAAATTATTCCCTAATATAGAAAATTTCTATTTACTTCAAAAAAAATTGACCACTTCAATAAAAACTGCAAGCTACAATTACACATTTCATCTCCAAGTTATTCAAATCTATTAAGATATTATTCCCATTTAGTTTCCAACTTTTATTATTGTGGTTTGGACAATTTCCATTTACTCCAGAAAGTTTGACATCTTTAATAAGAACTGTGGACAACAATTATACATTTCCTTTGCAAGCTATTCGAATTAATTGGGATATTGTTCCAAGCTATTGTTCGTTTACACTAGAAATCTTCTAATTACCCGCCTTTAGAATCATTTCACTACAAAGCGAGTTGGATACACTATAAAAAAAAACTACGGTTTTGTAGGAGTTATAATAAACCACTACAAATGCCATATTTTGTAACGATTTTCATCGAAACCATTACATATTTGCAACAAAACCACTTACGCCAAGACACACGCTGGTTAGAGAACAAACTTTGTAGTTGTTATAACAAATTAACCACCACAAATTATCTTGAGAAAATTTTGTAGCATGAAGCCAAACATTAGTTTCAAAGTAGCTCCCTGTCTATGAAAATTTGCAAATGGGTTGTACTTGGTATCATATTATATGTATCATCTTACCTATTATCACATTTGCACTTCTTTATGTGGTGGGAACTATTTTCAAACCAATGTTTAGCTTCATGCTGCAAATTCTTCATTCTAATAATGAAACTTGTAGCAGCTATGGTAAAAACTGCTACAAAACTCAAACGTCTCTTCAACTTTGTGGTGGTTATCACTAGAAACCATTGTAGAATGCAAAGATTTTTACACATTTGTAGTGTTTTATACCAATAATGGCTACACAATGCAAATAGTTGGTAAACTTGTGGCGGTTTCCTACAAAAACCGCTACACATTTGAAGCCTATACACTACTAGAAAACTCAGATTTTGCAACAAAATTATTTCCGTTGCAAATTTTAATTTTTTTGTGACGGAAATTAATTTCCGTTGCAACGATCATAAAATTTGCAACGAAGAAAAATTTAAAAAAATTTTAAAAAAATAATTTTTTTTTAATTTTAGCGACGAAATGCAAAATCTATTGCTGGCCCCAGTCGGGGCCAGCGACGGAATGCTTTCCGTCGCAAGTTGGTGAACTTAAGTCCACCAACTTGCACCCCTTGCTTCCCATTTTGCTTCACGCCCTCCCCCCTACCCCCACTTCCCCCTTCGGCGACCCTCCCACCCCGAGTCCCCCCCTCTGGCCACCCTCCCACACTCCCCCCCCCCCGGCGACCTCCCACGACCCCCCAACACAGACCCCCCGGCTCCCACACCCCACACTTCTCTCCTCCGGCGACCCCCCACCCCGAGTCCCCCCCTTCGACTGACCTAACCCCCCCCCCCACGCCTCTGCTCCTCCTCCTCCTCGTCGATGTTTCTCTTCTCCTTCCCTTGACGTTTTCTGGTGACCTTTTCCGGTAACATTCATCTCTTTTCATTTTGTTCTTCAAATTCATTATATGGAAAATAAAATGTTATTATTTGTATAAATTTTATTGCAATTTTCTTATCTTATATGTACAAAATTTTAAGCTTTTCATGTGATAATGTGTAGTAATTTTTGGAATTGATCTTGCTCCTAAAAAAAATAATTAGAGAAGACATGAACTGTTGAAAAGTAATATTTAGATATAAGAAAGTTAATTAGGAAGTTTAGTATTTGATATTTGAAAGCAGAAAATATAAGCAAAAAGTTAATGATATTGATGCTTAATTTCCTTATTTATTTGGATTATGGTTATTGTTTGGAGGAGATTCCATGATTTTTTCTGTTATTGGGTTTTCCTGGTGTTTATTAATGAGATTGATGAATTTTTTTAATCTTGTATTGTTTTTTTATGGTTAATTTTGTGTAATGAAAAGATTGTGTAACAAAATTATGATCTTCTATTGGTGGGTTTTGATACATAAATCTATAAATAGGAAGATGTTGAAATGTGAAGAGTATAGTGTTGATAAGTGATGTTTGAGAGTAAGACAATTAATTAAATGATGTAAAGTAGAAGCAGGAAGGTATGCCTTTAAAGAGTAAACAAATTTGTATGTTAAAAATTAGTAGAATTAGCTAGTTGATATGAATATGTATTTCTATTAATATAGAATATATATACTATTAATTATAATTTTTTATTTTATTTCCGAATTTCATATATATAATATAGAATTCTAAAAATATAATTATAATATGAATGTCATATTTTAGATTTTTTTCTTTTTTTTTGTGAGAAATTCCTCAATAAGTTATAGTTATGCTTGGATAATTTGTGAATTTGTTAATTTTTATTGTTTAAATCTACAAAGTAATTTTTAGTTTTTTTTATTAAACTTTATTCAATTTAAATCAATTGACATTAAATTAGTTAAAATTTTTATAATTAGCTTCAATTGATCGTAAATAGCATTACTTCCATATTAAATTATTTATAACCAAATGCTTTAATTTAATGGCAATTGGTTGACATGAGTGACCAGTTGTATTGGCAACTTATATATATTTGATTCATGTTGTTTTGTGAACTGGGGTATCTCCACACTCTATATATCGGCGTAAGGTTAAATTGTAGAAGTATGGACGACCATCGTGATAGGAGTTAGATGTCCAATCGTCTAACTCAAAAAAGAGAAACAACTTGAGCATTCCTGTGAACGGTCTGGAAGAGTTCATTCAATTTGCTTTGGCATATTCACCTAATTCAAGTAGACACATCAAATGTCCCTGTGCCACATGCGAGTGTTTAAAATTTCATGAGTATAACTTGGTCAAAATCCATTTGTGTAAAAAAGGATTCATGAACAATTATGAATGCTAGTTATATCATGGCAAAGACCAACAGACACTGAGTGGATATTACGGGAGCAGTAGTCATCGAGACAACCTTAATCTATTGTTCCCAACTTTGGAACATATATATTTTGACTTTTTTATTGTAAAAAATTTAGTATGATTGTTATTTTATATTTTTATCATATGCAAAATTTATCTTGAAATTTATTTACTTTTTAATGATTTTTATATTTTTTATGAAATTTTATATATTTTTTTAATTATATATATATATATATATATATATTATTTTGTATGATGTTTTTTATTTTTTTTTAAAATCGTAATAATTATATTACGATTTTTTAAAAAAATTTAATTTTTTTTTATTTTTTAATTAAAATTATTTTTTGAAATTTTAATTATTTTTTGAAATTTTTTATTTCTTGCTACGGAAAAAATTCTGTCCCAATTGCGATGGAAATAATTTCGTCACAATTGCGACGGAAAAAGTTCCGTCGCAAATTTTGAAATTTGCGACAGAAACAAATTCCATCGCAAATTGCGATGGAAATTCAATTTTCTGTCGCAATTGTGAGGCCTTTTTTGCGACGGTCAAATTCCGTCACAATCCTATTTTGTGACAGAATTTTTCTGTCGCAAAAAACGAATTTTTTTGTAGTGATATAAGTAGCCCTCAACGTAAATTATATTCCATGAAGAATTAGTAACAATTAACCAGACATTGGCTTAAAAGCAGTTGCCCCATTGAAAATTTGCAAATGGGTTGTGTTTGGTATTGTAGTATACGTATCATGTTACTTAACACCACATTTACATTTTATCAAGGGTGGTAATTGCTTTCGAACCAATGTTTGGCTTTTTGCTATTGTTCTTCAAACTCACAACAAACATTGTAGCGGTTATAAGTGAAACCACTATAAAATGCAAAGAGTCTTCACATTTGTAGTTGTTACTCACAAAACCGCTACAGAATGCAATGAATCTTCATATTTATAGTGGTTACACTACTAGAAAAATGGTAATTAGCGATGGAATTTGCGACGGAAAATTTTCCGTCGCAAATTTGGGATTTTTTGCAACGGAATAAAATTTCCATCACAAAAAAAGAAGAATTTGCGATGGAATAAATTTTTTGTTGCAAACTGGCCGAAAAAATCCATCATTTTGTGACGGAAACAGGCTCTATCAAAAGCCCCCAGGGGACTTGCGACGGAACCACTTTTCGTCGCAAGCCCCCAAGGGGGCTTGTGATGGACACTCAGTCGGTCGCAAGCCCCCTCGGGGGCTTATCCACTGTCTGTCGCAAGCCCCCAAAGGGGCTTGATGGATCAACGTCATGTCACAGTAATTTGCGGTGAGATATTTATTACTTTTGTTATTTGTTTCAGGCACAAATATAATTATTTCATTTCACATGCGTTATCTGTGATCTATCTTTTTGCTTGTAGGAAACCTATCAGAAGCTGCACGCAGGAGAGAGACTACCAGAGTGAGGCCACATCCTCTAAAACCAATAACAAGAGTCTATTCATTGAGGCTGCAGGAGGATTTGACAAGAAAGGCAGACTCTTCGAGATGGGTGCCTCTGCGAGTCGTTTGAAGCCTGCGAAACACTCCTCACCGCACAGTGAAGGTGTTGATGCAGGTAAACGTAATAAATTTGTTCTACATTGTTACGTTTTCATTCCCTCGTCCTTTTAAATGAAGTAGAAAAAAAATAATTCACTCTACAATGTTGTTTTTTTTACATGAGCTTAGGAGGATGAAGACGTTGTTGCAGGCGCAAGATAAGAGGATACGGCAGCAAGAACAAGAGCAGCAGTGGACACAGGACATGATGAGGCAGATGCAGCTTGTACTCCAGTCTTTAACTCAAGGCAAGGGTACTTGGACGGCTCCTGGTGGTGATGACCATCCTGGTGATGATAACCATCCTGGTGACGATGATGATGATCATGCTACTGCTTCTTAGATTATTTGTTAGTATATTGTTCGCAACTTCATTACATATATATTTGACTTTCTCAATGTAAAACTCTTTATGATTGTTATTTTATATTTTTATCATATGCAAATTTTTATTGAAATTTATGTACTTTTTTTTAATCATTTTTATATTTTTATGCAATTTTATATATTTTTTAATAATTTTATTTTTTTTATTTATAAATATTTTTTATTTTTTTAAAATTTTAAATTTATTTTTCAATTTTTCAATTTATTTTTATTTAAAATGATTTTTACTAATTTTTACTAATTTTTTCTTTTGTGATGGAATTCAAAAATGTGAATATTGCAACGGAAATTAATTCTGTCGCAAATCCTCGTGGTTTTGCGACGGAAAAAATTTCCGTCGCAAATTTTGAAATTTGTGACAGAATTTCAATTTTCCGTTGCAATTACGACGCTTTTTTTTATGATGGATGAATTTCGTCATTTCAAAAAGCTCCATGAGGGATTCTCTTTATTCTTAGTGAGGAGATGGTTACTTGGACATGTTTTAGGTGAAGCAATCATCACGATTCATCAATGTTATATGGAAAAGCATATGAACCTGGTAAAAGGCATTCCTTGCTTTCACATCTCAGCAAACAGAGATGGCCATATTTTCTTGTTACTGGAAAGCCAGAATCCAGGAAAGCCATGAGAAGAAAAGATAGACGACACCATAGCACAAACCAAACTAAAAGAAGAGAGAAAAAAGAAACGAAAAAGACAGTAGGTGGAAACACTCAGGTGTAATATTTTTATTATTGTTATGAATATACTGATTATGTGGATGTCCATTGACTCACGGTCTCCAAATATTACAAGATGACATGGGACCCATGCATAGTAATTTACTATTTGAATAGTAATATGTGGGGCCCGTAGAAATGTTTAGTCTTCTTAGCAGCCCACGTTTCTTTGAATGTGAATTATATATATATATATTGTAAAAGGTGGGAATTACAGTTAAAGACCCATTTTCCTTCTATAAATAGAGGGCTTCTGTAAACCTTCAAAACACACTAGAATAGAACTTCTCTCCACTCTTTCTCTCTCTAGATTCTCTCTTGTTCCTTATTATTATTTTCATTAGTTTTATAACACGTTATCAGCACGAAGACTCTATCAAGGTAAGATTTTATCACCATCTTCTTTACTATATGTTTATTTTATCTATCTGGGATAATCTTAACCATAATATGGAATTAAAGATATACTTTTACCGATTATTTTAAATATCGGGTTCCATGGTTAAGATTTGAGATTATTTACTATTTTACTACAGTAAATAGTAATTTACTATTCACAGTAATTTACTATTCTCCCTACTTTCTCTCTCTAGTTTCTACTCTCTTCTCTTCTTGTTATTATTTTCATCAGTTTTATAACACGTTATTAGCACGAAGACTCTATCAAGGTAAGATTTTATCACCATTTTCTTTACTATATGTCTATTTTATCTATTTGGGATAATCTTAACCATAATATGGAATTAAAGATATACTTTTACCGATTATTTTAAATACTGGGTTCCATGATTAAGATTTGAGATTATTTACTATTTTACTACAGTAAATAGTAATTTACTATTCACAGTAAATTTACTCTTTTTCAGTAATTTTACATTTTATTCATTTGACTCCTACTTGGTAGTCTAGATTTAATCTTTCAGTAATTTTATCTTATTTACTATTTACAGTGAATATTAATTTCTACTATTCACGATAATTTTACATTTTGTTCATTTTACTTCTACATGGAAGGTTTTACCTCCTACATAGATATCTAGATTTGATATTCACTTTTTGCAGATATTGTCATTTTATTTTTACTATTGCTAACATAACATTTACTTTTATTATTAACATTTAATGTTATGTTTTTATGGCCAGAAACCATATAGTTATATTTTCTTATTCTGAAATTATATAACCAGAAGTCATATTACCTTTATGACCAGAAGTCATGTTGTTTTTATGGCTAGAAGCCATATAAATTTAATTTATCATTATGAGATCTAAATGGTCTGAAGCTATGATGAGGCATAAATTAACCTGAAATCATGAGGACACATAAATTGGCCTGAAGCCAAGAAGTGATATAATTGACTTGAAGTCAAGAGATAAAATTAGCTTAAAAGCTATGAGGAAAGTTGGTCTGAAGCCAAGAAACAAATTATGAGATAAGATTTTATCCATATTTTTATGTGCCATAAGTTGTAGAAAAGCCTTAAAAATTGAATATATGGCATTATAAAACTCCCTTGTTCATTAGAACAAATTAAAAGGATTGTATGACCACCAGAAGATGGTTGTTCTTCTAATGTTTGTTGTAAGTGGATGTATCCAATTTGCTCCTGAAGTAGCAAAATTGTGAGTTATGAATTAAATGTGGTAAAAAAAATAGAGTTTTTGTTGCAAAAATTATAAATCTCAAGGCTTGATTCCATTCTCAGAAATAAATGAAATAATGAATGGATCTTATTTTTGGATGTGATCTTATGTGTTATGTCTACAGGCTTGAGTATGATCATGGTTGTAATTTTGATGGTTCAAATTCCCACTTGAAGTGGAGAAAGATTATTGAAAAGAACCTCATAAGAGAAACTAGTGGAAATAACAAACATGCTGTAAATGCATGCTATCGTTGTGGTGTAAAAGGTCATTGGTCACGTACCTGTCGTATGCCAAGACATCTAGTTGATCTTTACCAAGAATCATTGAAAAATAATGGTAAAGGACCAAAGATTTAAGTAAATTATGTTGATAAGGTTGAGAATTCTAGGCAAGAAAATATTGAGATTACTCATTTTGATGTTGCTTATTATTTAGTATAAATTATTTTTCATGGTTTGAATGGTTATGTTTTTATATGTTGAAACTTTCTTTTGTTATATGCATTTCTTTTAATATGCTTTTATTCTTATTTTCATGTATCTTTGAATGAAGAATGAATCTTGTTGACAACAATCCTGAAGATTTATGTCTCGTTGATAGCGCAACAACGCACACCATACTAAAAATGATAAATATTTTTCTTCATTAGTAATGCAAGAAGCCAATGTTCAGACAATATCCGGTAGTATAAATTTGATTGAAGGCTTCGGAAGAACTAATATTTTGTTACCTGAAGGAACAAAATTATGCATTGAAAATGCATTTTATTCTACCAAGTCAAAAAGGAACTTGTTCAGACAAAAAAAAAGGAACTTGTTGAGTTTCAAAGATATCCGCAGAAATGGATATCATATAGAAACAACAACTAAAAATAATTAAGAATGTCTTGCTATCACAGACATAATTTTCTGATAGGAAATGCATATTAGAAAATTTTCCTGCTTTTTCTTCTAGTATGTATTATACATTTATAAGCACAATTGAAACACATGCTATCGTAAACTAGAATTTTATCAATACAGACCAGAAATTTACCAATGCCATCCAGCAGTTTGCCAATGTAAACCAGAAGTTTACTAATGAATTTAATGTTTGGCATGACTGGTTAGGCCATCCAGGGTCAACTATGATGCGACAAATAATTGAGAATTCATGTGGGCATACCCTGAAGTGTAAGCAAATACCACAATCCCATGACTTCTCATGTGGTGCATGGTCCAAAGGAAAATTAATTATTCGACCCTTACCAAGCAAAATAGAAAGTGAGTCTCTCACATTTCTAGAACGGATACAAAGAGATATTTGTGGACCAATACATCCACCATGCGGACCATTTAGGTACTATATGGTTTTAGTTGACGCATCAACCAAATGGTCGCATGTTTGCTTGTTATCTTCTCGTAACCTGACGTTTGCGAGATTACTTGCTCAATTGATTAGATTGAGAGCACATTACCCTGATTATCCTCTCAAGAAAATACGTCTAGATAATGCTGGTGAATTTACTTCACAAGCTTTTAATGAATATTGTATGTCCCTTGGAATTGATGTTGAACATCCTGTAGCTCATGTTCATACGCAAAATGGACTTGCAGAATCTTTGATTAAACGATTGCAACTTATTGCAAGACCTTTACTTATGAGGTCTAATTTACCGATTTCTACTTAGGGCCATGCCATTTTGCATGCTACAATGTTAATTCGCATCAGGCCTACTAGTTACCTAAAGGTTTCCCCCTTACAAATGGTTTTTGGTCAAGAACCTAATATTTCCTATATAAGAATTTTTGGATGTGCAGTATATGTGCCAGTAGCACCACCACAACGCACTAAAATGGGTCCTCAAAAGAGGATGGGAATATATGTTGGGTATGAATCTACTTCAATCATAAAATATTTAGAAACATCTATAGGAGATTTATTTACTGCATGATTTGCTGATTGTCACTTTGATGAATCAGTCTTCCCAACATTAGGGGAAGAGAGTAAACGGCTGGGTAAAGAGATTAGCTGGAATGAATTATCATTGGCTCATTTTGATCCTCGTACAAAACAATGTGAACTAGAAGTTCAAAAGATAATTCATTTGCAGGATTTACCTAATCGAATGCCAAAAGCATTCACTGACCCAAAGAGAGTGACAAAGTCACATGTTGCAGCTGCGAATGCTCCTATTCGAATTGATATCCCTGAAGGAAAACCTATTATGAATGAATCTAAAGCACGCATGAAGCGTGGTAGACCCATCGATTCTAAAGATAAAAATCCTCGAAAGAGAAAAGGAGCTAAAAATATAGATGGTCAAGTTGAGGATAATCAAGAAAAGTTAGTAGCTCCAGCAGAGCCATCTCTTGAAGAGTTATCTCCAGAAGAGAATGTTGCAGTCCCAGAAGAGACTCAGGTACCTGGAATGTATGAAAATAGTGAGATCTCAATTAATTATGTTATGAATGGTATCCGATGGGATCGAAATGAAGTCAACGTTGACGACATCTTTGCTAATCATATAGCATATGATGTAATGAATGGTGAAGAGGATCAGGAGCCTAAATCTATTAGAGAGTGTCAACAGCGAAAAGATTGGCCCTTATGGAAAGATGCTGTTAATGCAGAATTGAAATCACTGGAAAAACGAAAAGTATTTGGACCTGTAGTCCAAACACCTGAAGGTGTAAAGCCAGTTGGATACAAATGGGTTTTTGTAAGAAAAAGAAATGAAAAGGGTGAAATTGCAAGATATAAGGCATGTCTTGTAGCCCAAGGATTTACACAAAGACCTGGCATTGATTATGAAGAAACGTATTCACCAGTAGTGGATTCGACTACTTTTCGTTATTTGATTAGCCTAACAGTAAATGAAGGGTTTAATTTACATCTAATGGATGTAGTGACTGCATATTTTTATGGATCACTTGATATTGATATTTATATGAAAGTTCCTGAAGGACTAAAGGTGCCAGAAGCATCTAATTCAAATTCTCAGGAACAATACTCGATCAAATTAAATAAGTCCCTATATGGTTTAAAACAATCAGGGTGCATGTGGTATAATTATCTTAAAGAATATTTGTTGAAAGAAGGGTATAAAAATGACCCAATATGCCCATGCATTTTTATGAAAGGATCGAGAAATGAATTTGTTATAATTGCTGTTTATGTCGATGATATCAACATCATTGGAACTCCTGAAGAGCTTTCAAAAGCAATTAATTGTTTGAAGAAAGAATTTAAAATGAAAGATTTGGGCAGGACAAAATTTTGCCTTGGACTGCAGATCGAGTACCTAAAGGATGGGATCTTTGTATATCAAGAAACTTATACAAAGAAGATCCTAGAACGATTTTATATGGATAAATCACATTCATTATGTATTCCAATGGTAGTAAGGTCTTTGGATAAGGATCAAGATGAAGATGGAATATCACCTAGAGGGGGGATGAATAGGTGATTTAAAAAAAAACTGCTTAAACAAAATTTTCACAAATTAATGAACTAACTGATCAAGAATTTAAAGGAGAAGGAACACGAGAGAATTTATCCTGGTTCGGTCTATCCTGACCTATGTCCAGTCCCCAAGAACACCTTGAGATTTTTCACTATCTTCAGAATACAAATACAAATACATAACTGGGAATGATCTCTCAGACTCACTCCCCCTTACTACTTGTAATTGTACACCCTTACTTAAGGTTCCATAACTTTAAAATTTTACAAACGAATGAAAATTAAATGTTTAAGTAACTCTTCACGAGTTGAATAATAAATGATCACTGAAGTACAAGTTGAGAGTAATGAAACTGATAAGATAATAACTCAGAGTAAATGCGCAGAGTTTCAGTGGTTGGCCGAATTGTATACTTGGGTATTTATACTCTTTCGCCATTAATGCTGTTGATAGGAACTTGAGAGTTACTGTTGTGACTTATTTAATTTTCCGTTAGACACATCTTGCTCTCTCTCTTCCTTGTGCAACCAAATGGACCGTTGAGGCCTCATTAAATGAAATCTGTTCTTTCATTAAATGCGTTGATCGTTGAGAGTGCTTTTGCAGGAGAATGTCTTGATTAAGTAATCCTTGGAAGAATGTTTCTTCCTGCTGCTCTGGGCTTCTTTCTATTTGCTTTCTATTTGCTGCTCTATTCTGCTTCAGCATTAAATGCTGTGACGTGAGCATCAGCTTTATGTTGATTTTGAATAATAACCCGTTGTAAGTTCCTGAAATCACTAGTAAACATATTAGAAATATTTTAAACATCATTCCGAGGGATTCTGGAGGTTACAAACCAAAAGCTCAAATTTTCGCAAGATCAGATATCAGTGACAGCGACAAGAACTCGAGTTTTCAAAGTAGAACTCGAGTTCTTTTGTTTTTCCATTTTAGTATCTCAGTGCTGTAAGGCAAGAACTCGAGTTAACAAACTAGAACTCGAGTTCTAGAACTTGAGTTCTTATACAAGAACTCGAGTTCTTTTGGTTACTTTTCCCCCTGTGTGATGAGAACTCGAGTTGATCCTGGAGAACTCGAGTTCTTCCTTTTTCCTTCAAAGTCATTTACAAAGAACTTGAGTTCTCAGTTATGAACTCAAGTTTATGAACTCGAGTTCTATTTTAGGAACTTGAGTTCTTAAACTTGTTCATCAGGTCATAAAGTATCGTGCAGAGAGAACTCGAGTTCTTAATTATGAACTCGAGTTGATGAACTCGAGTTTGTCACTAATGAACTCAGACTTGAGAATTTTTCCATAACCTGAGCCGCGAATTCGAGTTCTTAACCCAAGAACTCGAGTTCTTCATCTATGAACTCGAGTTGAATGACCAGGAACTCAAGTTCTTCATTTTGCTGAGATGAGAACTGGAGTTTTAAATCGATCTTATGTAAACCATTGATTCACAAGTGTTTAGTTATCATCAAAACTTGGTTGAGAACTAACACAAGATCCATTTCAACCTCAAATAATTAGTGACAAAGGTGTAGAAGAACTACTTAGTCCAGAAGTACCATACCTAAGTGCTATTGGGGCACTAATGTATCTTGCTAATCATACACGACCTGATATATCGTTTGCTGTTAATTTATTAGCAAGATATAGTTCTGCACCAACACAGAGGCATTGGAATGGTGTAAAGCAAATTCTTCGTTATCTCAGAGGAACAATGGATATGGAATTATACTACTCAAATGTATCGAAGCATGAACTGATTGGTTATGCAAATGCTGGATTTATGTCTGATCCACATGATGGAAAATCACAAACAGGCTATCTATTTACATGTGGAGGTGCAACTATTTCATGGAGATCTATGAAACAGACTATAACAGCCACTTCAACTAATCATGCAGAAATTCTAGCAATGCATGAAGCAAGTCGGGAATGTGTGTGGTTAAGGTTAGTAATTCATCATATACGAACTACTTGTCATTTATCTTCTGATAAAATGGTTCCAACAGTTCTATATGAGGATAATGCTGCATGTATTGCCCAACTCAAGGAGGGTTATATCAAGGGTGATAGAACGAAGCATATTTCACCAAAATTCTTCTATACTCGTGATCTTCAACAGAATGGTGAAATAAATATCCAGAAAATGAGTTCAAGTGAAAATCTAACAGATTTATTTACTAAATCTCTTCCATGTACAACCTTTGAAAAGCTTGTCCGTGGTATTGGTCTGCGAAGACTTAGAGATCTCAACTGATATTGTCAACAGGGGGGAGTCGATACACGCTGTATTCTTTTTCCCTTATCTAGGTTTTGTCCCACTGGGTTTTCCTAGAAAGGTTTTTAATGAGGCAACACTCAACAGTGTATCAATGAATGATGTACTCTTTTCTTTAGCTAGGTTTTTATCCCACTGGGTTTTTCCTAGTTAAAGTTCTTAACGAGGCACATTCATAAATGGACATCCAAGGGGAAGTGTTATGAATATACTGATTATGTGGATGTTCATTGACTCACGATCTCCAAATATTACAAGATGACACGGGACCCATGCATAGGAATTTACTATTTGCATAGTAATATGTGGGGCCCGCAGAAATGTTTAGTCTTCTTAGCAGCCCACGTTTCTTTGAATGTGAATTATATATATATATATTGTAAAATGTGGGAATTACAGTTAAAGACCCATTTTCCTTCTATAAATAAAGGGCTTCTGTAAACATTCAAAACACACTGGAATAGAACTTCTCTCTACTCTTTCTCTCTCTAGATTCTCTCTTGTTCCTTATCATTATTTTCATTAGTTTTATAACAATTATACTTTTCTTATTTAATATCTATATATAAAAGTGACACAAAAAGTACATGAAATGAATGAGTCAATGTTTCAAAAATATATACTCCCTCCTCTTAATATAGGATATATTTTGAAGAGTTGATCTTGGTCCTACATATTTTTTATAATTTTATAATCATTATTTATTGTTTTGTTAGTAAGAATACTTTTTTTTTAAAAAAATTCCAGCATATAAAATTTATTTAAATCTAATTTTATTGCCCAAAAAAATATTTATGATTATCATATTTTACGTTATTATTTATAAATACATGTGACCGAATCACCATATATTTTATGTCACACACACGCTCACTTACTGTACCTGGTCTTTAAATGTTCAACAACTCGATTGAGTGGGCTACTAGGGGGTCATTGGGCTAGGATGGGTACGATTAGGCAAACAAACTGTAGGCATGAGATGGCCCAAATGAAGGGTATGTATATTTTTAGTTTTAATTATTTTAAATATGAGTTTAATATTTCTGTTTTAACTACAGAAATACTTTTTCTTGCTACACTCATATAAAAGTGAGTGAGTCTCGTTAATATTTTATTTCTTTTTTTTTTTATAATAAGACCCACTTACTTTTATATGAATATGGTAAAAAAAAAATTCTACTACAAAAGCAGAAAAATTAAACCCATTAAATATTTTATGATATTGAATGAGGTTATGGCAAAAAGCTGAAAATATTCTAAGAATTTGCTGGGCATAACAACCATATGCGAATGATAATATCAATGATTGAAATTGAAAGTACGAAATCGATGACTTAGGACCCGTTAGTAATATGTGTGTTACTTTTAAGTCTAATTGATATAAGATCAGGGATTTAATTATCACTTACTATTTATAAATAGGCCAACATGTAACTAATATTAGCTTTTTTAACAGTGTATGTAACTTTAAATAACATCACAATACTATATTCTCAAATGTCATTAAACACGAAAAGTGAAACATTCTACAACCCAAACGAAGCGAGGATCTAAGAAAACGATAAAGGATGCAATGCAAAATTGTAAATTAAAAAAATAAATAAAAACTAAAGAAACACTAATAAACCACCATTAAGTCTCAAATTCGAATACTAGAAGAAACATTTGTGTTGAAAGTGACAACCACAAACCTTAAATCGGATATCAGATGATAATATTAAAAAAAAAAAAAACCATTGCAACTCTGCCATCATTTATTATACTTTAGTTGATTCCCCTAAATCTCAGATAATTACCTGCAAAATAAATTTAGGAATAAGGGAAAATAGAACAACAAAAAACAGAATCAACCACAAATCTTCTATTCTTTTATATAACAAATAAATTTTGAGGGAAAAAAAGGCAAAGTGACCTTTAAGCGCCTTTTAAAAATATTAATTCCAAAAAAAAAAGAAATAATTCTTATAGAAAGATAGAAGATCATGATCCTTAATTGGAATTAAAATTATTCTAAATTATTTTCTCACTACTCATTTTGTTATATTTTCAGTACCTCTTCATAACATTTTCAATTTTTGCTTTCCATAACATTTCAATACATATCTTTCATATTTTGGGTACGAATATTTTAAGTTGAGTATAAACTACGTCAAAATAATGAATAGTGAAAATATCAAGCATTAGTATTAAAAATATCAAAGATAAATGTCAAATAGATAAAAAAATTAATAGAAAAATTAATTTCAACTAAGAGCCTTGGTCTTTTTCTAATATTCTTAATTACAATACAAATTACACATTAATTGGATTTTAAAAAACTGGTTTGTTTTGATAAATACTATGGTAACGCCATTAATTAGCAAGTGCAAGTGTCAGGCAACTAATGTGAATAAAAGCCAACAAAAAGCTTTTCTCGAAAACATTATATTTTAGACTTTTTTTAAAAAAATAACGTTTTAAAATTATTTTAAAACCCCAAAGATAAATGGAATAATTAACGTATTTGTTGAATTAAAAGGCCTACGTTAAACTTATATATATATATATATATATATATATATATATATATATATATATATATATAAACGTGAGAGTTGTATCAATACAAATAGTGTACTCACCTTGATGAAAAAGCCTTTTGATAGAGATTAGTTCCTTGATAACATATGTTGCACTTGTTGGAATTTAGGAAGAAATCCCATAGTTTATGAATAAGAAGAAGGATGGAAAAGAAGAGAAGGATTGTGTGTGTGGTACTAAGTCCCACATTGGTTAGGTGAAGGAAAGTTGGAGGGTATATAAGCCCCAACTTGGCTCCTACTAGTTGGGCCCTTAGGCCTACCCACTTTTGTGGAGGGGTGAGGACTTGGGCAACCCTTGGTCCACCATGCGCGTGCGCGCCGCTGGCCGGTTCGGTTTGGTCGCGCGCGCCGCCCGCCCGGTCCGCGCGTGTGAAATAAAATAATAATTTTTTATTAAATTATTTTTTGAATAAAATAATCCTTTTACTTTTATTTCCGTTGTGCCTCTTTGATTTTTTCCAGCGGCAGCCCCGTCTGTTCGCGTTTGTTCATACGACCCGACTCGTTTAGCTCCGTCTGGTGCGTCTGTTCGTGAGACGCACCAGTTCGCCGGCAACAAACACAGGTCGCCTCTGTTCGTTCCGTTCTGGTGTGTCTTTTCACACAACGTACCAGTTCGCGCAACAGACGAGTCCATCTGATCGTGTTTTTCCGGAGTCTATAAATAGGGGCCCCTAGTCACAGAATTTGGAACGTTCTTTTTGTTGGTTCTCTAAGTGTTTTGATGATAACTAATAATTGTAAACCTAATTTGAAGTTTGTCTTTGAAAGTTGTAACACTTTCTGTTTAAGGCAAACTCGAGTTTAGGTAGCTAAACTCGAGTTTGGACTTGATAGACAGAAGCTCAGTTTTTAACAAAGAAAGCCAAACTCCAATTTGCATAGGCAAACTCGAGTTTGCAGAGTTACAGAGAGCAATCAAAGTTTCTAAGAGTTGTAAACTCGAGTTTGTATTTATAAACTCGAGTTTAGATTAAAGGCAGTGACATTCAAATTTTAACTTGTTTCCAAACTCTACCTTTGATTATGAGAAACTCCAGTTTACAAGAAAAGTTTAAGAGCTAAAGATTCGTAAACTCCAGTCTGTTTTAAGCAAACTCGAGTTTAGGATAAACAGAGACACTTGTGTTATTACTTGCTTTGTAAACTCCAGTTTTGGTTTCAGTGACTCCAGTCTGCACTTTAATGAAAGGTTTTTCAAAGTTTGAATACTCACTGAAACTCGAGTCAGATTTCTGGAGACTCGAGTTTAGGACTGTTTTGGAAACACTTGAACTATTACATGATTTCTAAACTCTAGTTTTAAAAATGGAAACTCCAATTTACATATGAAGAGATTTTTCAAAAGTTTCAGTTTACACTGAAACTCGAGTTTTAGATATCAAAACTCGAGTCTGAGCTATACAGAGAACTAAACAATATTTTAGATTTTGTAAACTCCAGATTGCGTTTTCTAAACTCCAATTTTGAAGCTCTGAACTTAAACTCAAGATTTTCATAAAAGCTTCAAACTCGAGTCAGTCACTAAATGACTTGAGTTTAGGCATGGCCTCAAAACTTCATCCAAGAGCCATTTGCAATTTTCCTTTTTGTAAGAACCAAACTCGAGTCAGTCACTAATCAACTCGAGTTTAGGAAGTCTTTCAAAACAAGATGCTCTCTGGATGAACTCCAAACTTGAGTCTGGGTTTGTAAAACTCGAGTTTGTAACGCACAGATTTGTAAAACCAGAAGGCGCGAATTTGCGAAAACCATTTGAATGATCTTAATACTTCATATCTTTAATTGCTATTATTCCTAACGTCTTTTAACCAGTTTGTTAGCAAGTTTCAGATGGTTTATTGAAGGAAATAATGAAGATTCAGACAATGAGCTGTAAAGCAAGAGAGAGAGAATATGTTGTCTTATAAAGTGCTCCAACTTGGATTAAATAATTACAACTTTAAGCACAACCCATTCCAACACAGGGACATCAACATTATCTTCATATTAATTAAGTCTCACATTGCGAGAATGTCTACAACAGATTGGACAAAAGCAGAATCCATCGATCAAGAAGATTTTAGTGGATTCTCAACAGCTAGTTCTGGAAGTGGAGCCTCCAACGTTCAAATTAGTAGTGCTCTTCCAACAGTCAAGTTCTTCATTCAAATTGGACTTCAACAGCTATAAATATCATTCAGATTCGAAGAAGAACAAGGATAGACAAGATACAAGACAATTACAATGTGCAACAATCAGATTTCTGTATTCATTCTTCTGTAAATAGTCTTGAGAGATTTGAGCTTCAGTGTTTATCATTATCTGCTCTTATAGAGAGTTTGTTTTCGTTAATCATTTGATTGTAAAGAATCTCAAGTTGGGGGACTTGGAGATTGATTGTACGACCACAACTTGTAAGGGGGAGTGAGTCCTAGAGAGAGGATCATCCCAAGTTACAGAGTGTAGTGTATTGTATTTGGGTATGTCACTTACTGTGAGAATCTCAAGTCGGGGGACTTGGAGATTGGGATATCAGTGTACAACTTGTAAGGGGGAGTGTATCCTGGTGAGTGGATAGCTTTCGAGTACAGAGTGTGTAACTGATTGTGAGTGATAGTGAAAATCCCAGAGAGTCTGGGGACTGGACGTAGGTCAAGGAGTTAGACCGAACCAGTATAAATCTTGCTGTGTCTTGTTCTCTCTTCCCTTTCTCTGCACTACTTTGCTTCAGCGATTAATTTCCAGAATTGAGTGAAATAATTTTTCAAATCCCCAATTCACCCCCTCTTGGTGATTTGCTCCGGCTTTTTCATTGTTCTTTTCTCTCTGCATACACTCTTCCTGCATACACATTTTGTGTGTTCTGAAAGCAAACTCGTTGGATTCGCTTGGGCTTCAGACAGACAGAGCCACCTTTCTGGAGACGAACAATCCGCTCTATCCTGGGAGGCAATTGCTCAGAAACCTGTGGCATCCGTAGAGGGAGCAAAATTGTCTTAAGGAGACAACGAAAGTTGGGCCCGGATTTCTGCATAGTTCATAACCATATTCGGCAGTCTTGTGAGTTCGTTTATAGCTTTCTTATATGATATAGACTTGTTGTATGCTCTCTGTATGTTATACTTTGTTAAACACAGATTATTGTTATACTGTTTTGTTTACTGCATATTCAATTTCTACCTACTCCATACGTTAGACACAACAATCTTAAGACAATTTTCTCGTGATTGAAATAGTTATATAGCAAATTTGAATCGTTGCTGATTTTGTATGTTGGTAGTAGTATTGAGTTGAATCTATGTTTAGTTTTTGTCAATATTATCATTATACTGTTTGTGGATTAATCTGTGTGATTAATCAAAGTTTTGTTTTAACAACAGAAATGGCAAGTACAAGTACCAATTTGATTAACCCAAGTGGTCCTGCTCCACTGCATGGTGAAAAACCAGAGAAGTTCAACGGGAACGATTTTAAAAGATGGCAACAGAAAATGTTTTTCTATCTAACCACGTTGAACTTGGCTCGTTTTCTCACTGAAGATGCCCCAAAATTGGAGGAAGGACAACTGTTGGATATGGAGAAGGTTGCTGCGATAGATGCTTGGAAGCATTCTGATTTCCTGTGTAGGAACTATATTCTCAATGGTCTGGATAATACATTATATACTGTATATAGTACTTTAGAAACAACCAAAGCACTATGGGAGAGTCTAGACAAGAAATACAAAACTGAAGATGCTGGCTTGAAGAAGTTTATAGTTGGCAGATTTTTGGATTTCAAAATGCTTGACTCTAAATCAGTAGTAAGTCAAGTTGAAGAGCTACAATTGATTGTGCATGAGATTCATGCAGAAGGGATGTCTCTTAGTGAATCCTTCCAAGTTGCTGCATTTATTGAAAAATTACTACCCTCTTGGAAAGACTTCAAGAATTACCTCAAGCACAAGCGTAAGGAGATGTCACTTGAAGATTTGATTGTAAGATTGAGAATAGAAGAAGACAACAAGATTTCTGAAAAGAAATTTGGCAGCAACCCTATAGTTTCAAAGGCCAACATTGTGGAAGATGGTCCAAAGTCCAAGAGACGGAAACGCTCTAATGAAGGATCATCCAAACAAGGCCCTAGCAAAGGTCAGAAATTCAAAGGCAAGTGTTACAATTGTGGGAAGCCTGGCCACCGTGCTAAGGATTGTAAGAAGCCAAAGAATCTCAAGAAGAAGAACACCGAAGCCAATATGATTGATAATACTACTGATATGATTGATAATATGAATCTTTCAGTAGTGGTAATGCAATGTAACTTGGTTGGAAATACCAAGGAATGGTGGGTGGACACTGGTACCACCAGACATGTTTGTGTAAACAAATGGATGTTCTCTTCTTATACATCTGCGAAGCAAGATGAACAACTATATATGGGAAATTCTTCTAGTTCAAAGGTTGAAGGTGTTAGAAAAGTGGTGTTGAAGATGACTTCTGGAAAAGTCGTGACACTTAATGATGTGCTTCATGTGCCTGACATTCGCAAGAATTTGATTTCTAGATCCCTCTTAAGCAAGAATGGTTTTAAGCTTGTATTTGTTTCCAATAAGTTTATACTTTCTAGGAATGATATGTATGTTGGAAAAGGTTACCTTAGTGAGGGCCTTTTCAAAGTTAATGTAATGACTGTCACCAATAACGGTGCTACTAATAATAATATTGATTCTATCTATACGCTTGAGTCCTCTAATTTATGGCATCAAAGATTAGGACATGTTAACTATAAGTCAATTAAAAAATTAATTCATTTAGAATTATTGCCTAAAGTTGATTGTTCAAATAAAGATAAATGTCAAGTATGCATTGAATCACAATTTTCTAAGTTACCTTTTTCTTTTGTTGAAAGATCAACTGAGTTGTTAGATTTAATACATACTGATATATGTGATATGAAATCTATACCATCTAGGGGTAATAAGAAATATTTTATTACATTTATTGATGATTGTAATAGATATTGTTATGTGTATTTGCTTAATAGTAAAGATGAGGCTATTATTGCATTTAAACAATATAAAACTGAGGTTGAAAATCAACTTAACAAGAAAATTAAAATTGTAAGGAGCGATCGTGGGGGAGAATTTGATGGCCCCTTCGACGAATTCTGTATAGAATCTGGTATTATACACCAGACAACTGCTCCTTATGCTCCTCAGTCAAATGAGATTGCAGAGAGGAAAAATCGGACATTAAAAGAGATGATGAATGCATTATTAAATGAGTCCGGTTTACCACAAAATTTGTGGGGGTAAGCCATTCTAACGGCCAACTTTCTAATAAACAGAGTGCCTCATAAAACGATACAAAGCATACCATATGAAATATGGAAAGGAAAGAAACCTTCCTTGAAATATTTGAAAGTGTGGGGGTGCTTGGCAAAGGTTGAGATTCCTAAACCTAAAAGATTAAGAATCGGACCTAAGACAGTAGACTGTGTGTTTATTGGCTATGCACATAATAGTAGTGCATATCGTTTTTTGGTTTATAAGTCCAATGTATCAGATATCCATGTGAATACGGTTATTGAGTCAAGGAACGCTACGTTCTTTGAAAACGTATTTCCGTATAATATAAATAATGATAATAACAACACAGTGATATCTCAGGATACTGTGACTAATGATCTTGGAAAGGAGGAACTAAGACGTAGTACCAGGTAAAGGACTTTAACATCCTTTGGGCCTGATTTTTTGACTTATCTGTTAGAAAATAAGCCTCGAACTTATGGAGAGGCTATGGGTTCTCTTGAAGCACCATTCTGGGAAGAGGCTATCAATAGTGAAGTTGATTCTATTCTGTCAAACTACACTTGGGAATTGGTTGACATTCCTCCTGGCAATAAGCCATTAGAAACTAAGTGGATCTTTAAAAAGAAGATGAAAGCAGATGGCACTATTGATAAGTACAAAGCTAGGCTAGTAGTAAAAGGCTACAGACAACGTGAAGGCCTAGACTACTTTGATACCTATTCACCTGTTACAAGAATTACATCAATTCGAATGTTGATAACATTAGCAGCATTGAATGAGTTAGAGTTACATCAAATGGATGTAAAGACAGCTTTCTTAAATGGTGAATTAGAGGAAGAGATTTATCTTGAACAACCTGAGGGATTTGTTGTCTCAGGACAAGAATGGAAAGTTTGTCGCTTAATAAAGTCCCTTTATGGACTTAAACAAGCCCCAAAACAATGGCATGCGAAATTTGATGAAGTTATGTTATCAAATGGCTTTAGTATTAATGAATGTGACAAGTATGTCTACGTTCAAAATATTGAAAATGGGTTTGCCATAGTATGTCTTTATGTAGATGACATGTTGATAACAGGTAGTAATAATCAAATGATTAAAGATACTAAGCGATTGCTTACCAGTAAGTTTGACATGAAAGATATGGGTCTCGCAGATGTTATTTTAGGAGTTAAAATTCATAGAACTCCTGATGGGTTAGCTTTATCGCAAGCACACTATATTGCTAAAATTCTTGAGAAATTCAAGAGTTTGAACATAACTCCTATGTTGAACCCTATAGATTCTAGTCTTTGACTGTTGAGAAATACTGGCGAAGCTGAAAAACAAAAGGAGTATGCTCAAGTGCTAAGCAGTCTTATGTATGTTATGAATTGTACTGGACCTGATATTGCTTATGCAGTTAGCATGTTAAGTCGCTTTACCAGTAATCCAAATGAGCTTCATTGGAGAGCTATGACAAGAGTTTTTGGTTACTTAAAGCAAACTCAAAACTTTACTTTGCATTATGAGAAGTACCCTGCAGTGCTAGAAGGGTGTTGTGATGCAAATTGGATCACCAGCTTTAATGACACAAGATCCACAAGTGCATATGTATTCACCCTTGGTGGTGGTGCTGTGTCTTGGAAGTCATCCAAACAAACTTGCATTGCAAGATCAACTATGGAAGCAGAATTCATTGCATTAGATAAAGCTGGTGAAGAAGCTGAATGGCTTCGTAATTTTCTTGAGGACATTCCAAATTGGTCAAAACCGGTACCAGCAGTGTGTATACACTGTGATAGTCAAGCAGCTATAGGTAGGGCCAAGAATGTCATGTACAACGGTAAGTCTAGACATATACGTTGTAGACATGATACTGTTAGACAACTACTTTCAAATGGAATCATCTCAATTGATTATGTGAAATCAAAAGAGAATATAGCGGATCCATTGACTAAAGGGATTCCTAGAAAGTTAGTTTGGAAATTGTCCAAAGGAATGGGTTTAAGGCCGATCCATTGTTGATTATTGCGGTAACTCTACCTAGAAGAGTGGAGATCCCACGAACTAGGTTCAAAGAGACAACTAAGTGATGATCGATTGTTAACACTGTGGAGTTTTAAACTCATACTCATTCCTAGACAAGACAGTGCATATATATAAGGGTAAGCTTTTAAGCTTTTAATGGATTCTTAATCTGAAGTGTTCAGATGATGTATGTTGAGTTACATCACAAGGAATCACCTATGTGAGTGTGAAGTGTGGGCCGCTTCTATGAGAATTTAAAACGGCCGATTCTCTAAAACACTCGCAGAACCAGGCGGTGTCCAGGGCCAAAATGGACACAGCATGAGAACCAACGATGCTAAAGGAGCAACTATGTGACTCCTATTGTCTTGGTATACATTAAAAGGTCGACAGTTCAAGATAGCACGTTCACTGATTGACCAATATATCCGATAGGTTTTTACTAGAGAAGGTTCAAAGGTAACCCCTACCTTTCTCGATGCAGTTGTTTCTCGTAGAGGAACTGCACTTTGCATACATGATCATTTGCATTTGGTCATGATGGACTTACTTCTTATCCATGTGAAGGATTGTTGGAATTTAGGAAGAAATCCCATAGTTTATGAATAAGAAGAAGGATGGAAAAGAAGAGGAAAAATAAGAAGGATTGTATGTGTGGTACTAAGTCCCACATTGGTTAGGTAAAGGAAAGTTGGAGGGTATATACGCCCCAACTTGGCTCATACTAGTTGGGCCCTTGGGCCTACCCACTTTTATGGAGGGGTGAGGACTTGGGCAACCCTTGGTCCATCACACACGCGCTCACGCCGCCGCCGCCGTCCGGCCGGCCGGCACGGCTCGGTTCGGTTCAGTCGATCGCGCGCGTTGCCCGCCCGGTCCGGTCCGCGCGTGTGAAATAAAATAATAATTTTTTATTAAATTATTTTTTGAATAAAATAATTCTTTTATTTTTATTTCCATTGTGCCTCTCCGATTTTTTCCAGCGGCTACGTACGACTCGTTCAGCCCCGTCTGTTCGCGTTTGTTCGTACGACCCGACCCGTTTAGCTCCGTTTGGTGCGTCTGTTCGTGAGACGCACCAGTTCGCCGGCAACAAACGCAGGTTGCCTCTGTTCGTTCCGTTCTGGTGTGTCTTTTCACACAACGTACCAGTTTGCGCAACAGACGAGTCCATCTGATTGTGTTTTTCCGGAGTCTATAAATAGGGGCCCCTAGTCATAGAATTTTGAACGTTCTTTTCTCTCTACATACACTCTTCCTACATACACATTTTGTGCGTTCCGAAAGCAAACTCGTTGGATTCGCTTGGGCTTCAGACAGACAGAGCCACCTTTCTGGAGACGAACAATCCGCTCTATCCTGAGAGGCAATTGTTCAGAAACCTGTGGCATCCGTAGAGGGAGCAAAATTGTCTTAAGGAGACAACGAAAGTTGGGCCCGGATTTTTGCATAGTTCATAACCATATTCGGCAGTCTTGTGAGTTCGTTTATAGCTTTTTCATATGATACAGACTTGTTGTATGCTCTCTGTATGTTATACTTTGTTAAACACAGATTGTTGTTATACTATTTTGTTTACTGCATATTCAATTTCTACCTACTCCATACACTCATTCTTTCATGTGGTAATTCCATAGAGCAAGAAAGTTCAATCCTAAACAAACAACATATGCATTTCTCCATGTTAGGATGGATCCTTACCATGATTTCTTGTAAGTCACTTGATGATGATGTTTGCTCAGATTGAATAGTAGGAACAATAGTTGGGCTCACAACTTGTAAAAGATTATTTGGAAAAGAACTTTCCACATATTTATGAAGATTGTGACCATCCTTAAACATTTCTTTAGTAGGTCTTCTTTTAGTTAATACCTCTAAGATAAGAATGCCAAAGCTATACATGTCACCTTGTATTGATACATTAGAATCCATTCCATATTATGAAATGTTTTAAACATGTTAGTTCTCTTATATAATTAAAAAACATAAAAATAAAAAATTGTATGAGTTTGAAAGCAATGAACTACATGACTTTGAAGCCAAAAAATAATTAATGATACCTGGAGGAATATAGCCGATAGTACCCTTTATTCAAACTGTGCTGCTATGTTCATTAGAGACTTCTATAGTTGATAATAGTCTTGCCAATCCAAAATCACTCAAATGAGCAACCATGTCACCATCAAGAAGCACATTGCTTGGCTTCAAGTCACAATGAACAAGTGGTTGCTCACATTCATGGTGAAGATAATATAATGCAGATGCAACATCGATAAGAACATTTATTACTTGAGGAAGGAGCAAAACTCTTAGATGATAATTTGGATTATTCTCAATTGTAGGATATAACCAATTGTACAAGCTTCCATTCACCATGTACTTATAAATTATAGCTTTGAATTCATTGCCCTTGTAATCAATGCTAGAACAACATGATATAATCTTTACCAAATTTCGGTGCCTTGTATTTCTAAGAGCATTACATTCAACAAGAAAACTCTTGTTAGCTCCCCTCATTTGAAGGTTGATGACCTTTACTGCAACAACTTCATTATACTCAAGACTTCCCTTATATATAGAGCCAAAACTCCCAGATCCTATCAAGTTGTTGACAGAGAATCCATCTGTAGCATTATGCAAACTTTGCTATGATACTCTAGAAATTTGTCAATTGTTTGTATACTTGAAGAAGATTTATTGCTTCTCTTCCTCCCATAATAAATAGCAACAACAAATGCCAGAGGAAGAAAAGCAATCACAAAGCATATTGATAGGATCAATTTGTAGTTTTGATGTTTACTTTCTCCAGTAGATTTGACAGGGCATGGTGGCAGTTCCAACTTTGATATGCCTCCGCAAAGCTTGTTATTCCCCATAAGTGATATTGCACTTGCATTGCCAAAGACACCTTTGCTAGGTACCTCCCCATCAAGCATGTTGAAGGAAACATTTAGGTACTCCAATAAAGCAATATCTTGAGAATCTTTTGGAATTGATCCAGACAAGTTATTTTGTGACAAGTCTAGATATCTTAGACCTTTCAATGAAGCCAAAGATAAGGGAATGGTTTCTTGAAATAAGTTCCCTTGCAAAAAGAGATACTCTAAGCTTTGACACTCTCCAATGGTTTGAGGAATACTTCCAGACAAACAATTATGAGAGACACCCAATTGCGCAATACTTTTTAAGTTCCCAACCTCATTTGGTAGATTCCCAACAAATGAGTTATGTGATAACTCCAATATAATTGATAGAGATGGAAGAGTAAACAGTTGGACTGGTATGGTTCCACTAAAACGGTTTAGTGATAAATTGAGGTATTGTAGGCTTTCACAATTCCCAATACTTGGAGGAAGTTTCCCTAATAGTATGTTATCTGACAAATCTAGGTGAATTAATTGAGTGAGATTGCCTATGGAATGCATTATTTCTCCAGACAATTTGTTCCCCAACAAAGACAAATATTGCATGTTTTGAAACTTCCCAAAAGTAATTGGGATGATATCAGTGAAATAGTTCCTATCTGCTACTAGAACCGTTAGGTTAATAAGGTTTCTTAACGTCGCAGGAATTTTGCCACTTATATAATTTCCTTCAAGCCAGAGTTGTGTGAGCTGGGTTGACAAACTGCCTATGGTATTTGATAAATGGCCCCCAAAATTATTTACCCCCAAATCTAATTGTATCAACTCAGTACAGTTGCTCAAAGTGTAATACCCTAAAAAAATTCTACTTATGATAAGTATCATAATTTAGTAAATAATATCTATTGAAAATAGGTGAATATGAGGTCTCAAACACCTTGTATTAAATTTACCTTATTATTAGGACAATTTCTCCTAAGATTAAGCAATGTGCGAGAAGGGCCCTAAAACATTAGATAATTTACAAATAGGTTCCTAAAATATTTGTGGGTCATAAAATACCCTGAGAAAATTATGATAAAATCCTAAGAGGCAACTAAATATTTATTAAAAATTAGAAAGTATGTTGTCTCTAATTTAGGTAATTTATGAGATTATTTTCCTTGGGAAATAATGAGGCAAAATTAAATATCATTTTGGGGAACATAAATTGCCCCATGGTTTTTAATATTTTGCATAATGCATAAATTATCAATTTCAGTAAAATAGTTGTGAGAAAATAATTAATCCTAATTAAGAAAATTGTCAATAATTAGTAGGTGATTAAATAAGTAATTAATTGTTGCTTGTTTAAACATGAATAAAAGGGGATATCCAAAGTTAATTATATGAAACTCCTAATTTGATATTAATGACCAATGAAGGGTCAAGGTTGGCATAAAGAGTGTTGCTAATTAATTTAGTATAATTAAGAGGTATATTAAGTGAATTACAATTATCCTTAACAAAATAAGCTTGCACTAATTGAGATTAGTTTTATAATTCTTCAAGATGATTAGAGACAAATTAAAAGAGGACTAATTATATTTAAAAATAATTAAGCCAAAGAGGATGAAATAATATCTCAAGAAATTAAGTCTAAATCTTCATATAATTGAGTTAGCTAATGACAAAATATAATTAAGGAGCATGTAAACACTTGATTAACATGATAATTAAGAATTGCTAATTAGTGTTGAAAAGTCAACAATGACACCTAAGCCTTGATTATGTCATTAAGATGACATCACAAGAGCACATGTGTATGTTGTGAGTGTGTGTGTGCCTAAGTGTTGTGCATGTGTGTGTGTGTGTAGTGGAGGAAAGAGAAAAGATGAATCTAGAAAAGGGGGCAGGTGGCATTTTTGTAGGAGGTGTAAGGGCTAGATTTAAACTTCCTAGTTAAGTTTAATCTAAGGGTTAAAATAGAATGAAAGTTGCTAGGAAGTTAACCAAGGATTGCCTATAAATAGAGAGCTCTCCTCTCTTCATTCTTCACACCAAACTCATACCAAAGATTGGAGAGTTTAAGAGGAGAGTGAAGCAAGAAGGAGGAAGGAGTTCAAGAGTCTTCAAGAGGTATGTTCTAGCATTTAAATTTCTAGTCTTTAGTTTTTATAAGTTCTTAGTATAAATGTTAGTTTAATCTAGAAAATTAGAGAATGAATTCCTATACTTGTTTTTAGGCCTCATTGCATTGAAAAATGCCTGAAGAGGTAAAAAAATGATAGGAAATAATGTTTGGGAGTCCTTAGATTAAATTCGTAAGAGTTGCAGAATTTTCGGTTCTTAAGTCCTTATCAGGCAGCGAAAAAGATGCTATGATTTTATGAAGCAAATGAAGTTATAAAATCATGAAATTTTCCAGAAATAAAGTAGACATGTAGGGATTTCCAAATATATAAAATATGTAACATTTTGATCTCTGGTCAAGGAGATATGAATTTTTGAAGTTAAGCCATTTTTGCTGAAATAAAATCTGGGCAACGTTGAGAAAATTTAAAACTGGGAATGATTCATGATGTTCTAGGTTCTGGGAATATTTTTCCTTGAAAATAGACATGCCAAGGGTCATGAGGAATTTTACAGCACCTCAAAATGATTTTTCTAGAATTAGTTATGATTTTTCAAAGTTACCGAAAAATCTGCCCAGAAAATACTGCACTGCGTTTTTGAATAAATGTAAGGGCAGAATTGTAAATAATAAATCCACCAGGGGTAAAATGGTCTTATATAGCCAAAATATCTCTTGAAATAATATTTTTGAATTAATAGAGATGATATTACCCTTATAGGATATCTGTGATCGCTTTCTGTCGAAACGTACCGAAAGTCATCAATGAAGGTATGTTCGCGTACTGTAACACCAACTCTGAAGTTTATGTTATGCATATATGTGATATGTGTGTTGTATGTATAGAGTGTTTATACTGTAAAATGCATTTAAAGGTTAGCGGGTATCTGTAATGCTGGGGGCGATATGTCCATATGCTGGGAGCGATATGTCTGAATGCTGGGAGCGATATGCTTGCATGTTGGGAGCGATACATATGCATTGATTGTGATGGATTGTTTGTATATGTTGTTGATGTTGTGGTATATGTCATCCACATTTTGTGTATGTAAGCATGAGGTTAACTGTTACCTGGGATCCGTATGCATGGGACCTCAGCTTTTAACATAGCATCAGGGTCAGGAGAACCAAGGACGGAGGAGAGGGGAAAGCAGCACGCTTAGAGACCCGGCTAAAGATTTCATTTTGACGTTCCGGCGGAAGCCTTCCTTTTGTTATTTACTTCACTTTTGAGCCACGCGGTTACTATACCGCTATTGTATCCAGAAAGACTTATGACATTTTGAAATATAAGTATCAGTTACTCTTCCGCTCAAATGCTCTACTGTGATGGTTTGAAATGATTTTAAATGATGAAAAATTTATTCCGCTTTTGGAAATTGTGATGTTACACAAAGAATTTAAAAACTCACAATCTTTTAAAGAATTATTTCCCAGATTGTTTTCACCAAACTCTAGATATGAGAGGTAATGCAACTTTCCAAGATTTGGAATTTGTCCTGTAATACCCCAATTTTCATAATACATGTAAATATTAAATTTTGATAAATGACACCTATTATAATAGGTAAATTTGTGGTCTTAAAACTAGTAAAATAATTACCTTATCTTTTAAGGTGATTTCTCATGAAATTAGAGTAAATAAAGAGCTAAAAATCCCTGAGTGAATTTGTGGGTCATAAAATACCTTGAGAATGTTATGATAAATCCTAAGAGGCAACTAAATATTTATTAAAATAGAAGAGTATGTTGTCTCTAAATTTTTAATTGATTTGTTATAATTTATAGGAATTATACCATTTTAAGCAATTAAAATCATCAGAGAATGATGAAATCAATTAGAGAAAATTAGGAACAATTATTGGGCAATTGAAATTGCATTAATTGAGATACTCTAGTAATTTTTGGAATTAGTTGGGAATTTTCTGTGAAATCTGGGTAAAATCCAGTATTTTTCCTTGAAAATGGACATCTTAAGGATTCCGGGAAATTTTACGGATCCTCATTTTGATTTTTCTAGAATTAGTTATGATTTTTCAAAGTTACCAAAAAATTTGCCCAGAAAATGCTGCACCACGTTTTTGAAGAAATGTAAGGGCAAAATTGTAATAATAAAGCCATCAATGGTAGAATGGTAAATAGAGGTGGAAATATCTCTTAGGATGTTATTCTAAGTGATATGGTGATATGTTAGGATATCCGGGAAGTCCAAAGCCGGAATCAAAGGTCGGATGTTTCACGATTATGCGGTAAAAGGTACGGACGCGTATTGTAACATTAACGCTTATGCTTTTGGTATGGTTATATATGATAATTGTTTTCACATGTTGATACTCTGTTTTGAAATTGCTCATGGATTTGAGTTGTATACGGGTTATAGTCTTGATAACACCGTTGAGTTTTCCTAGCGCTGAGGACACGATAGGCCATCGTGGCACTGGTTATGTGCAGACTTGGGTAACATACATATTGCAGTGGCTGTGTTATGTTACTTGCTGATATGGTTTTGAAAGTTATAAATGTGATTTTATCATTGTGATATCTGTCATATACTGTTTACATAAGCATGAGGTTAACCGTTACCTGAGGTCCAATGGACATTGGACCTCAGTCTTAATGAATAGTACAGGAAAGAAACCGGGATAGAGAAGATGCCGGTGGGTAGAGCCGTGAAGAGGCAGCAGTCAAAGGCAAAGGTCGGTAGAAGTTATTAGGACTTAGCTTCTGGCTCGAATTTAACAAAGTTACTTTGAATAGTTTGGTGTCTAAGGCTGGGTTAAACTATGTGAGAAGTCAATCAGTCGCCGTATAAGTCGGTGAGGCCCCCATGATAGACCCCTACCTGGCCAAACTATTTAATTAACTGATGTTAGGTTCCAAGTCATGGGTTTAGTTTAAAACTTTCTTTATCAGAGGATTGTATTTAACCTCTGTAAATTGTATCACATAAATATTCCTTTGGGATATTTAATATATCAGCTTATGTCGGGCATCATCATATGTCTGGGCATTTTTATATCAGATACTCGTTGTCCGGATCTTAGCGCACACTATCAATTTCCGCAGTACTCTAAGCTGTAGCATCTCAAACTCTGTTGTTTTTCTTAAAACTAAATGTCGACCAACACGATTTTCGAACCTGGAATTTGGGATGTTACATGTCCTATAAAGTGATTTGTTCCTATAGAGATCTCTTCAAGTAAAGTTGTGTTTGCAATGGATGTTGGGATATGACCTGAGATTTGATTTACTCCAAGTTCCAAGATTTGGAGATTAGGGAGGTTGATGAACATGTTGGTTGGGAGAGAGCCATTGAATTGATTTACCGCAAGTGAGATGGCGATGAGGGATGACAAATTGTAAAGAGCAAAAAGAATTTTTCCAGAAAGCTTGTTCACGCCCACTTCAACACATTTCTAACTGTTTTAGATGACCTATTTCTACAGGTATGCCCCCCTCCAAGTTATTTTGCGCCAATGAAAGAAAAGTAAGGGAAGAAAGATTGCACATGGAAATTGGGATTTTCCCACTAAAATTGTTTTTTAATAGATGTAATTTTTCAAGGTTATGGAGAGAGCCAATCTGCATGGGTATTTTTCCAATAAGTTTATTTCCGCCAAATGATAAGGAGCGGAGTTTAGAGCAACTTGTGATGTTAATAGGAAATTCCCCAGTCAATGTATTATAGGTGAGAGCAAGTACCTGGAGCCGGAACAAACGACCCAAATCTTGTGGGATTTCTCCATGCAATTGATTCTTGCTAAGTGAGATGACTCTTAAGAAAGAGAGATTGCCAATATATGGAGTTATAGATCCACACATATTATATAGATCTAACTGAAGCTCTGTAACTCTGCGATGCTTGCGGCCACAAGTGATTCCAATCCAGTTGCAGAAGTGTGTAGGAGTATTCCAAGAGTCCAAGATGTGATATGGATCATCAAATATTGATTCGTTGAATTTGAGCAAAGACATGTGATCGGTCTCATTACCCCATAAAGAGTTGGCTTTGCAAGAAGGAGGAAAGATCAAAATCAAAATAAAGAGAAGAAACAACTGAAGCCATATAGAGAAAGAGGCAAGTAACATGACAGATGATGAAGGCTTCATTTGGTTTGAGAAACACAGAGGATCATACGACCACACTCGTATATTGCGATGTTTAATGAAATTGGCTGAAAAAAGTTTTTCATGCTTGTTTTTTTAGAAACTAAAATTTATCTTTTAAAAAGGAACTTTCATGCCACTTTCCCAAAAAGCCGACATGAAAATTAAAATGACTGACAGTGGTGGTATATAATAATACCCCTAGACTACAATACTCCAATACCGAAAACGCGCCGCGATCTCTGAACCCCAATATATATAATATTTTGCAAATAACCAATGACTGACAGTGGGGTATATAATAATACCCCTGGCTACATCATTAAGGGCCACGTTCTCCTATGGGTAGGTGAGGTATTCCTTTATTTTATTTTTAGCTTTTGCAATTTTTTTATTCATTTTTTTAAAATTTCCCTTCTTAATTATAATTAAATTCTAAAAATAAAAATTACCCCCTCTATTCCTTATTATATGACACCAACTACCAATTCTCACAAACCAATAAAGTTAGTTAAAAGCATTAAAATTCTCATAAAATTCAAGTAATTTTCAATTTTACCCATACTAACTACCCTAAACTCTAATATAGTACTCTCTCACATTACCCTTATTAAATATGGGAAAACATGGAAAAATGAATTAATTACACCTTGAAAACTTGCAATTGCCTTTTCAAAAGGACAAAAAATATTTGTTAGTTAATGTCTTATAATAAAAATCAGAGGGAGTAGTATGTTACATTATAAGAGTTCAAAGATATCATAATTGCCTCTAAAGTTATACATAGTAGGTATGGAAACATGTCAAATTCCTAGATTCCTACTATAGGCTCATGACCTAAAGCCTAACTTAGCTTATTTAGTAAATAGATTAGACTCAAACTCATGTTTAGGTCTATTTTGATAAATAAGTTAGACATATTTTCATAAAGTCTAACCTATCTATTTTTTTAAAATTTATACTATTATAATATAAGTATAATATCACCTAAATAATTTAGAACTTTACTAATATACCCTGAGTATATGTATTATTGACTACAAGAGTATAATAATTGATAACTAATTTTTTATTGGAATTTATCTAATTATTTCTCTAATAATTTTTTTAATATGAATTGATGATTTATAGTATATGGCTAAAAAGCAATGAGTAGTCTATAACCCAACGTAAATGAGTAACGCGAAATGACTATATAACACCCTTTGGTCTCTCTCTGCCCGTGTTCTCAATCACCAGTTAACATGAATGCTCACGCACTTACAGGTCCACTACTATCAACAATGGCTAACCTCTCAGACAAGAATATAATGTAAATCCTTGCAATATTTTAAAATAAGATAAAATATATCTTTTGTTTTTGAATTTTTTCGAATTATTGATTCAGTCTTTCAACTTTAATTTGGAACTATATAAGAATGATATTTTTGTAAATAATTTATCGAAATAAGCTTTTATTTTGGTCTTTATGAGAAACTAAAAGTGTAATTTTTTTATCATGCCCGTTTCGCAAGAAACTGACATGAAAGTTAAATAAATATATAAGCATAACCTCAAGCAGAAAAAGGTTTCTAGGGGCAGCGTCGTCGTGGAAAGTCCAAAGAAGCCAAATAATATATTATTAATAGCAACAATTGGTGGGTGTTGTGATCTTAAGTCTGTGTCTTTTTTAATGAAGTTTGTTGGGATGCTATGAAGAATCCTAAGTCTTGCTTTGTTGGAAAGCTCCCATGAAATGTAGAAATATTTTACAAATTTTTAATTATATTATAATCAATACTAAAAGCTCTAATTATACTATACTATTGTTTAAATGTGAATTTTCCTTTTCATAGGATACAAGCATTTGCAGAGGGCTAACTATTTAATGTATTTGTTTTTATTTTTAAACTCAATTAATTATATATCTCTTCTCACTTTTTCTTAATAGTTCTCTTTTTTTTGGCACTTTTTCCATTCATTCTCTCTCCCACCCACCTTCCTTATAAATATTAAAGGTGTTATTAAAAAAAGTGAATTACATTTTTTATATATTTATTTTCTTTAACTAATTTTAGAAACTTTTTTTAGAGAGTATAAGCTACTATTAAGCTAGTTCCACCCCGTCTGAATGCCAATGGAAATGAAAACAGGAATCCTTTATTTATTTATTTCCATTAATTAGATGAAAACATACATTTGGCTTCGTCTTAGAACTTTTGGAAAGACATATGATATTTCAACCTATATAATAGTCTTTTTTTGTTGTGTTAAACACATGTATACTCTCTTTATTCAAGTTTTATCTTTTTTAGGAGACTTTTCTCAAAATAAAATAAATTAGAGACTCTTTTTTTAAAAAAAAGAAATTGCCAAAAAATAAATCAATAAACCAAAACGTATTGGTTGCCCGTGTAGAATGGAGCGGAAACAACTTAAAAAGGGTAAGCCAAAAGGGGCAAGATTTGAAATTTATTACGTACAATCAATAATTTGACGTTTTAGCATTGCTTATAATAAATATTGGTAAAATAATTCTATAAATTAGATGATAAGCTTTGTAAAATTAAATAATATTTGAAAAGTTTAAAAGTGCACGCCCTTGCAGGTGTGTGTATATATATTGTTTACCTTTTTCTTTCTTAGCCTCCTTTTTATTGTTTACTTTTTTGACTTTTGTGAAAACTAATACAAATATTGTCAAAATCTTTATTAACCTTTTCAATTTCATTACAAATCTTTTGAAATCGTTTTACTGTTCACCTTTTTCACCTCAACCTCCTTTTTACTGTTCACTTTTTCTAAAAACCATTACAAATCTTGTTAAAACCATTGCTAAACATATCAATCCTAATACGAGTCTTGTGAAGTCGTTTTATTGTTCACCTTCTTCATCATCCTCCTTTTTATTGATAATTTTTTTACTTTTATGAAAATCATTACGAATCTTATCAAATTTTTTATTGCTCTTGTCAATCTCATGACAAATCTTGCAAAGGCCACAAGTGCTGGAAAATTCATAAGCTCATCGCAAAACTCATGAACTCGCCGAAAACTACAGAATTTCATCGAAAACAGAAAAAGCTTGGTGGAAAGTGGTTTCTTTCACCATTTTCACTTTGCTCTACCTCCATCTTCGCTTCACAATCATCATCGCCTTTGCTTCAAGAGAGAGAGGATGTCAGGAAGAGGAAGAGCGGGTGAGGAGAGAGAAATAATATGTGAAGGCATTTTAGTAAAAACATTTAAATTTCATAATCTCATATTCCTCTCAATCACCTCTATGTCATTTGAATTGTTTAACCGATGTTTTGTAATTTTGGAATTTCTATGGTATTTAAATGACATTTTCTCAAGAATATTCGATCATTTTAAAAATAAATTAATTTCTTTGTATATACTAGGGTATTTAATGCATACTAAAAATGGATTAAAAAAATAAAAAAGGAATACCCAAAGCTAAAGATAAACCAAATTAATTAATTCTTTGTACTAGGATATTTTTCCCCCTTGAAGTGGTAGTTTTCTAGAATAAGTTTTTAGAATAAACATGACTGAAAATGTCATAAGTGTAATACCTTAAATCAAACGATCAAATATTTAACCAAAGTGTTTGAAATATTATCAATAAGGATGTTAAATATCCAAATCATTATCATACATAATAAGTTCAACTAAAACCCAAATTATAGGGTCAAATTAAATCCCGGAAATATTTCAAAGTTTATAAAATACGGAAGTATTAGGTCATGAAAAATAAAAATGACATAACATGAGTTATATGAGTACAAAAGAGCCTTAAAGGCTCACTCCATAGGTGCTTCCCTTACTCCTTACTAAAACAATCACCTGAAAAATGTTAACGTATGAATGAGATTCTATGTCTTAACAACTATTGAAAGTTTTTACTATACACTTCGACAAAAAAAAAAAAAAGAAGGAAGTTTTTACTATACACAAGCAAACTAAATATGATAAAAAGAAGAAGCTGATTATGTATATATTCTTATGTACCATGATCCTCATAAAAAAAAAAATTCAAATTTAATCATCATATATGTACTTTCATCACATAATGTATATACAATTATACAATATGCAATAAGTAACCTCCCTTATATCATCGTTTATCTTTATATCATTGACTAGAGTAATAGGTTAACGCATAGTCCAACAGAAACCTATTCATTTAACTACATTGTTCTAAGGTCACTAGTTCTTAAGATACACCAAGTCAAAAGTATAGAATTTAAGGTAAGACTATGGTTTCCCCTCCTTAAAAGAACACTGCTAAGGAGATGTTACATGTCTCAAAGTTTTAATGCAATCTTGGCCAAAGGAAAACATGGAACAATGAGCCTTGACAAGTACCATCTATTGTGCACCGAGTGATGACATAACACATGGTAAGATATCTCATTATACAAATTCCCCCTTACTCCAACCCATCTCAAATGTAGCCGCTATCATAATTATATTCAATCCAATAAATATAATTATTTTAAAAAAATAAAAATTTATATAAAATATTATCACATATTTAAACATACCAAATATAAAACAATAATCAAACAACTTATTATTATTTTTTATCTTTTATCTTTTATCTTTTTGGTTTGCACCGAGGTATCCCCACAGCCGATAGCCATGGGACTAATGCCCGCCCCGGGTCAGCGCATAAAGCGGTAAAGGGCTGGCCACGGGATACTTTCCATTCATAAGAGTTGAAGATCGAACCCCCAACCACTTGCTTAAGGGACGAGATGCTGAACCATCACGCCCACCCGTCGTGGGCATACTTAAATAACATGATGCACAGCCAAAGCCTCGATATAACAATAATATATTATTATAATATTATATTATTATATTATCAGAAATTTCAGAGCTCGGAGAACCCCACGGCTCACAGTCGGCCAATCTCGTTGGACCAATCTCTCAATTTTGACAATTAATAAGACTAAACTGTTATTTCTAAAATTTATAGAACTCAACTGTCATTTTTAAAATTTAAACACTCAAAATTTATACAGTGCGATTTTCAATTTTTATTATAATAATAATATATTATAAAAAGAAATGCGTATGCCTACAACACCTGCCAAGTTTTATACAGTGCCTATGTACTTTGTAGGTACATGTTCACTCATGATATACTTTTATAATTTTTATTTTTTTTAGTAAAATGAGTTTTAAATAAGCTTACTTGTATTTTTATTCACTTAAAAATTTAAAATACATACATATATATGTATGCCTACAATATAATCTATTTTTTAAAATATAATTATTTAAAATTATACACCACTCACAAGCATATAAAAATATTTAAAATTATATATTATTCCCATGCTTAATTATTCTAAAGTAAATCTTTAGCACATTCAGATATTCTCCACCATCTTTTCTTGTGTCGGGAGGTGTGTGTTTATATTATAATATATTAAATGAGGCATGCGCTAGTAGCTTTAATTTATGACTTGTCATAAAGCAAGTCAGGCAGCAACGTCTTTTCGTGACTTAATAACGATGCTGTTATAAAATTGAAGGAATTTTAGATAGAAGTCAAGAAATTCTAGAGAGATAAAATGAATTCTCATTTAAGTGTATATCAAATATTTACACAAGGTCTCTATTTATAGACCTTTAAGGGTTACTATGCAAATAGTATATTACTATGCACGGACCCCACGTCATCCTATAATAATATATGGAAATCATGAGTCAATGAACATCCATATAATAAATATATTTATAACACTCCCCCTTGGATGTCCATTTATGAATGTGCCTCATTAAAAACTTTAACTAGGAAAAACCCAGTAGGATAAAAATCTAGCCAAAGAAAAGAGTACATCATCCATTATACACTTTCTAGTGCTGCCTCATTAAAAACCTTTCTAGAAAAACCCAGTGGGACAAAACCTAGATAAGGGAAAAAGAGTACAACGTGTATCATCTCCCTCTCTTGATTACATCAGTATTACTCCCCCTGATAACAACATTGCTTCAATAACTTTTGTGTATATCTTTCATTTTGTCATCAAAAATTTGTTCGCTATGGAACAATAGAAACACCCAGTTTGACTATTTATTGTATACTTGCAAGATCTAAATCTTTCAAGTAAAATCATAACAAAATTCATCTTAATCTTTTCATAAATATACATGTGTATATAAAACTTTTAATAAATATTCATTCAGATAATAATACCACATGCACAATAAATTCTTCATGCTATATACGAACTCATTTAATTTATTATTCTCAAGAATTTGATACTCCTAGCATCTTGAGTCCTTCAGGGACTTATGCTTCTAGCATATTTAGTCCTTCAGGGACTTTCATATAAATATCATTATCAAATGAGCCATATAAATAAGCATTCATGACATCCATTAGGTGCAAATCAAGTTCTTCATTTACTGTTATGCTAATCAAATCACGAAAAATAATCATATCAACTACTGGTGAATATATTTCTTCAAAATCAATGACATGTCTGTGTAAATCCTTGGGCTACAAGACGTGCCTTATATCTTGTAATTTCTCCTTTTTCATTTATTTTTTTTCATACAAAAACCCATTTGTAACTAACTTGCTTTGACACCTTCAAGTGTATGGACTACAAGTCCAAATACTTTTCGTTTTACCAGTGATATATAATTTTGCATTGATGGCATCTTTCCATAGAGGTCAATCCTTTTGCTGTTGGCACTCACTAATGGATTTTGGCTCATGATCCTCATTACCATTCATTACATCATATACTATACGATAAACAAAGATATCGTCAACATTGATTTAGTTTCGGTCCCATCGGTTACCATTCATAACATAATTTATTGAGATTGTAACATCACAATTTCCAAAAGCGGAATAAATTTTTCATCATTTAAAATCATTTCAAACCATCACAGTAGAGCATTTGAGCGGAAGAGTAACTGATACTTATATTTCAAAATGTCATAAGTCTTTCTGGATACAATAGCGGTATAGTAACCGTATGGCTCAAAAGTGAAGTAAATAACAAAAGGAAGGCTTCCGCTGGAACGTCAAAATGAAATCTTTTGCCGGGTCTCTAAGCGTGCTGCTTTCCCCTCTCCTCCGTCCTTGGTTCTCCTGACCCTGATGCTATGTTAAGAGCTGAGGTCTCATGCATACGGACCTCAGGTAACGGTTAACCTCATGCTTACATACACAAAATGTGGATGACATCTACCACAACATCAACAACATATACAAACAATCCATCACAATCAATGCATATGTATCGCTCCCAGCATGCAACCATATCGCTCCTAGCATTCAGACATATCGCTCCCAGCATATAGACATATCGCCCCCAGCATTACAGATACCCCCTAACCTTTATATGCATTTCACAGTATAAACACTCTATACATACAACACACATATCACATATATGCATAACATAAACATCAGAGTTAGTGTTACAATACTCGAACGTACCTTCGTTGATGACTTTCGGTACGTTTCGACAGAAAGCGATCACAGATATCCTATAAGGGTAATATCATCTCTATTAATTCAAAAATATTATTTCAAGAGATATTTTGGCTATATAAGACCATTTTACCCCTGGTGGATTTATTATTTACAATTCTGCCCTTACATTTATTCAAAAACGCAGTGCAGTATTTTCTGGGCAGATTTTTCGGTAACTTTGAAAAATCATAACTAATTCTAGAAAAATCATTTTGAGGTGCTGTAAAATTCCTCATGACCCTTGGCATGTCTATTTTCAAGGAAAAATATTCCCAGAACCTAGAACATCATGAATCATTCCCAGTTTTAAATTTTCTCAACGTTGCCCAGATTTTATTTCAGCAAAAATGGCTTAACTTCAAAAATTCATATCTCCTTGACCAGAGATCAAAATGTTACATATTTTATATATTTGGAAATCCCTACATGTCTACTTTATTTCTGGAAAATTTCATGATTTTATAACTTCATTTGCTTCATAAAATCATAGCATCTTTTTCGCTGCCTGATAAGGACTTAAGAACCGAAAATTCTGCAACTCTTACGAATTTAATCTAAGGACTCCCAAACATTATTTCCTATCATTTTTTTACCTCTTCAGGCATTTTTCAATGCAATGAGGCCTAAAAACAAGTATAGGAATTCATTCTCTAATTTTCTAGATTAAACTAACATTTATACTAAGAACTTATAAAAACTAAAGACTAGAAATTTAAATGCTAGAACATACCTCTTGAAGACTCTTGAACTCCTTCCTCCTTCTTGCTTCACTCTCCTCTTAAACTCTCCAATCTTTGGTATGAGTTTGGTGTGAAGAATGAAGAGAGGAGAGCTCTCTATTTATAGGCAATCCTTGGTTAACTTCCTAGCAACTTTCATTCTATTTTAACCCTTAGATTAAACTTAACTAGGAAGTTTAAATCTAGCCCTTACACCTCCTACAAAAATGCCACCTGCCCCCTTTTCTAGATTCATCTTTTCTCTTTCCTCCACTACACACACACACACATGCACAACACTTAGGCACACACACACTCACAACATACACATGTGCTCTTGTGATGTCATCTTAATGACATAATCAAGGCTTAGGTGTCATTGTTGACTTTTCAACACTAATTAGCAATTCTTAATTATCATGTTAATCAAGTGTTTACATGCTCCTTAATTATATTTTGTCATTAGCTAACTCAATTATATGAAGATTTAGACTTAATTTCTTGAGATATTATTTCATCCTCTTTGGCTTAATTATTTTTAAATATAATTAGTCCTCTTTTAATTTGTCTCTAATCATCTTGAAGAATTATAAAACTAATCTCAATTAGTGCAAGCTTATTTTGTTAAGGATAATTGTAATTCACTTAATATACCTCTTAATTATACTAAATTAATTAGCAACACTCTTTATGCCAACCTTGACCCTTCATTGGTCATTAATATCAAATTAGGAGTTTCATATAATTAACTTTGGATATCCCCTTTTATTCATGTTTAAACAAGCAACAATTAATTACTTATTTAATCACCTACTAATTATTGACAATTTTCTTAATTAGGATTAATTATTTTCTCACAACTATTTTACTGAAATTGATAATTTATGCATTATGCAAAATATTAAAAACCATGGGGCAATTTATGTTCCCCAAAATGATATTTAATTTTGCCTCATTATTTCCCAAGGAAAATAATCTCATAAATTACCTAAATTAGAGACAACATACTTTCTAATTTTTAATAAATATTTAGTTGCCTCTTGGGATTTTATCATAATTTTCTCAGGGTATTTTATGACCCACAAATATTTCAGGGACCTATTTGTAAATTATCTAATGTTTTAGGGCCCTTCTCGCACATTGCTTAATCTTAGGAGAAATTGTCCTAATAATAAGGTAAATTTAATACAAGGTGTTTGAGACCTCATATTCACCTATTTTCAATAGATATTATTTACTAAATTATGATACTTATCCTAAGTAGAATTTTTTTTAGGGTATTACAGAGATCTCATTTTTCACATATTTCAGGTATTTGGGTCTCTTCTAGGACCACAATATTCTCCTCTAAAGATAATACCTCTTCATGAGGTGGCTCATCCGAAGCTCTTGATTATCTTAAGTCCTTATAGGACATATGCTCTAGACACCTTAAGTCTTTCAAGGACATGTGTTACTAGCACTTTTGGATTCTCTGAAGATTCTTATAAAACAATATTTAACAGACGCATAATTTTTTTTCATAAACTGCCAGATATACAAAATTATAGTCTCCACCACAAAAATCATATATCTTATCACATTAATCTTTGTGAAAACTTTATTTTCACATAATCATTCATATATCACAAATTTTGGACTTCCGGTCCATAACTATCATAATATAATTATATTTGTGTCAATTTCACTTTATCCTATGGTCAATCATCTTTATGTCATCTTCTTATGACATATATAATATTCTCATTTGATCACGTGATATCATTCTCAAAATTATTGTCAGCAACTTCATCTATTCGGTTCTATTTTTTCAATTCGACATAACTGATCAATATTATTCAGGTACCTGAACCTCTTTTGAGGTTTTTTTCAATTAGTTATGTTACCTCCTTAATATGATCATCTTTATAATATGCTCCATAATATAACTATTTGGAACCGAATAGTTTTTCATGCTTCAGGCATGTCACATTTGTATTTGGAGCATTTTTAGCTGGAATATGAGAATAAATCTCATTTGGGTCAGTAATTCTATCTAACAAATATTTCATGAATGCATAACCTGATGAACTTCTGGTTCATACTTCTTTATTTGAGGATATATACTTCATGGTTATAATGCATTTCATGTATTCTCTTTTCCAGCTATTCAATTTCTCCCCCTCATCTAATTATACAGTATAAGTCTCCTAAATCCATAAGTATATACAAACAAGAAGAAGGAGATACTTACACAACATTTATCTTAACTTCTTTCTATATTCATCTATGTGCATCGTGGTAGATTAATAAACATTGCACATTCAAACCTTTAAGATGAAATTAATCTGGCTTTTGACCAAAAGCCAATTTTACTGGGAGAATTTTGTTGGCTTATATAATTGCTGCAAATATATCACCATATAAACATTGTTCTCATATCACTTTATGGAGGCTTTAATACACGATTTCTAGATCAATCAATCTGGAAATTGTGCACAAACTTCATGTTGCAAATATCACTACAAACTTCAAGTTGCAGGATAATAATCTCACATGTAACCTTTTTAATAGATGCATCTTTCAATTGTATGGTTCACATGTTATTTCAATGGGCCCATATAAATTTGTTTGATATATTTTCAGAGATCCATTACTAATCATGACCAATGATATTCTCATACTCATTTCTATTTGAAAACAAACAACATATAATATATGACTCGGATGATCAAACAAGTCAAGCCAACTTTCCATATGATTTATCATCAAATCTAATATCCATTTCGGGGGAATCAACACACAAACATTCACATCTAATATCCATTTAGGGGGAATCAACACACAAACATTCACAGAGAATTAACACACAAACACTCACACTTGTATTATATATATTCATTTATCAAAATACAAAATACAAAATCATCAATTTCGTACAAATTACTCTGATTGAATAATTTATTACTTGCATAATATTTTTATTTTAAAGACAAATCAATATATAGTAAACCAATAACTTTCTTTCACTTTAATGATCAAGTACTATATATTTCACAAAATAAAGTGCTTGAAAAACTCACACTTGTATTCTAACTCACACTTGCTTTCTAACAAATCTCCCCCTCAAGTGTGAGTTATATATAAACATACTTTCTTTATATCTAAATTTCAAACCCTTTAAAGCTTGAAAAGAAAATCTATATTAGTTTTTGATAAACTATATCAATCTTTTTTCATGTTCTTCAGGAACTATCATATAATATTGCATCAAAATAATCTCATTGCCAGCATTTAGCAAACATTTGGTTTGTATTAGCAAACACTTATAAATCATAAAATTGTGAGGAGCAAGAAATGTTAATAATATCATTAATTTTTTAGCATATTATTATGCCAAATTTCCTTTTGTGGTACTTATCAATAATTTTTCTCCACTTAAAGTGGGAATTTGAACTACCACAATTACAACCATATTTCCATAATCACAAATTTATTTATTACTTCACTTCTGGGAATGAAGTTGGATGAAATTCATGATCCAAAACTCACTGATTTGTTTTATCATGGCAACAAATTAATCCACAATATTTCTTGACTTTATGACAATATTGCTACTACAATAGCAAATTGGATATATTTATTTATAATAACAATCATGATCATACAATCCCTTGTCTCATAATTTGAGTGAGTATTTAATGCCAAATATACAATTGTGAGGTATACAACTGATGGCATACTAAATTATGGATCAAGCATTGTTTCATAATTTGTCTCTCGGCTTCAGGCTAACTTGCCTCTTGGCTTCAGACTAATTCATCTCATGGTCTTAAGCCAATTTAAGCCTCCTCATAGTCTTAGGCCAATTTATGCCTCATATCTCTCAGGCCAATTTATGTCTCATATCTCCATGGCATTTTGATCTCATGATACATATGGCCTTTAACAATTTTTCGTCAGGATAAATATAAAATATAAATAAAATAATTAGATGGAACCCACTAATATACATGTATATATTAGTGTCGTTGCCATAAATAATAAAATGAGAGGGGGATATATATAAAGCAATAAATAAAATAAAAGATAAAAGATAAAAGGGAAATGAGATATAAAGCAGTAAATAAATAAAAATAAAGAGAAAGGGAATATATAAAGCAGTAAATAAATTATAAATAAATGGAGTCTACTATACTAGTGTCACCACCATGAAAATAAATAAAGCAGTAAAGAATAAAAATAAAAATAAAATAAATGGAGCCCACTAAGTGTCGCTACCATAAAAGATAAATAAATGTAAAACAAAATAAATAAATGGAGCCCACTATACTAGTGTTGCCACCATGAAAAATAAATAAAGCAGTAAATAATTAAAAGTAAATTAAATAAATGAAGTCCACTAATATATACTAGTGTACCACCATGAAAAATAAATAAACGCTAAATAAAATAAATGGAACCCACTAATAGATACTAGTGTGCCGTCATAGAAGATAAATAAATATTAGTAGCAATAAAATTAAATGTTAGTGGCATAAAAGTAAATGCGTAAAAGTAAATGTTAGTTACATAAAAATAAATGTTGGTAAAGTTAATAACAATAATAAAATATCAAATTAGAACAATTAAAAGGAAATATTAAATCTAGACTTCTAAGACGGAGTCGAATTAATAATAATAATAATAATAATAATAATAATAATAATAAAAAAGATTATATACATAAGACCCACACATATTGTACAATAATATATAAACATCCACCAAAGGTGTGTGTGTGAATATACACTATTTTCGGATACGAAAATATATGATAAACACTAGTAAGATTAAAAGTATCCAGTGATATAAAGGTGGGGTTGAACATGTTTTATTATCCATTTGTCTTTTTGTTGGGCTGTTAACGTGGCTATTTTTTTTTTAAAGAAATTGCATTAATATCAATGATTTAATCATTCAAAACATAGCAGGGACCCTTGCGCCAATAATATGATAGATTATATTAAAAGCAACTTACCTACTCCATGCAACTTTGTCTACTCTTTGATCCTCTGGAGCGCCCTCTTCATTATTGACCCACGATGCTCTTCTTTCTCACTCCTTCTCGATCAAGCTCAGCTAAAGAAAGAGAGACTACTCCATTTTCCCTAATTTTCTTCAGCTTCCATTTAAATCACTTTATATTAGTTGCTGTTGCCCGTGAAAAGTTTGATGGTGTTTTGATGGTGTTGGGCTGAATTTGAAGAAGAATTATGAGCAGAAAATCGGAGAGATAGATCCGATTCTGGGAAGGACAAGACGAGATCGAGAGAATGAAGAACCAGAAAAAAAAAAATCGAAAAAGAATAAGAAACTAGAAGAAGTCATAGATCTAGCAGGCTGGTAAAGAGAGAAAATCATGTGTGTGTGGATCTTTGCTGGAGGATACTTTAATGATAAAAGAGAAAAGATAGAAAGGAGTGTTTCATTAGGAAAAATTTTCTGGGTGAAGATGATGAACTCAAAGAACATGAGAGAAAGAAGAGGGAGCAGTGAGAGATTGGCAAGAGCGAAGAAGTTATCAGCCGGAGAAGAAGCTATCGTGCTGAACGTGTTATAAAGGAATTCTAGAGAGGAGTAAGAGGAAATTCTAGAGAGATGAAATGAATTCTCATTCAAGTGTATATCAAATGTTTATATAAGGTCTCTATTTATAGACCTTCAAGGGTTACTATGCAAATAATATATTACCATGCGCGGACCCCACGTCATCCTGTAATAATATATGGAGATCATGAGTCAATGGACATCCACATAATAAGTATATTCATAACAGATGCACCATTATTCATGAAAGTGTATGAATGAGTTGGCAGGTGTTGGCTATATGCTCTTCATTATGCACTCTTTGTTATGCAGCAGCTGTAGCCTTGTTTAACTCTCATTTTAAAAAGTTTACTCCCATATAAACTGTGTGATTAGATGATAAATTTTAATTATTATAAATTAATATCTCTTAAAATATAAGTTTTATAACTAAAAAAAATTGGGATGTTGCAATAAGAATAACTGTATAAGGAAGAGAACAAAAATTTAAAGGTTAAAGTATACGTTTAGTCTTTTATGTTTGCCTTTGGTATCATTTTAATCCCTTAAATTTGTAAAGTGCACGTTTGGTCTCTTAATATTGGTCTCTTAATATTAACACTGACAATCTGACTTAACGAAAAATATTGAGTCAACAATTTCAAGCGATGACTATACAATTGAATGCTGATCAAGCATTCTTATATGTTTATATTATAATAAATTAATATTTTAAATCATATTAATTGAATTTTAATCTTCTTTGACACAAAAATATATATTTAATTTTCACAAAGTGTGAAAAACCTAAATATTTTCAATTAATAGGATTTAAAAATATTAATTTATTAAAATACTAACATATAAACATGTTTAGTTAGCATTTAATTGCACAATCATCATTTAAAATGTTGAGTCTTTATTTTCTGTTAAATCAAACTAACGGTATTAATATTAAGAGACTAAATATGTATGTTACAAACTTAATGGACTAAAATGATATCAAAGACAAGTATAAAAGACTAAACATATACCTTTAACTAAATTTAAATAATGAGAAGTGTCCTAATTAAGGAAACTTTTATGCTCTAAATTTCAAAAGAGACTAATGGTGATCTGAGAATACCTCCAATCAAATCAAATCAACAAAAGGGGAAAAAAGACACACTCAGATCTAAAGAATCGTGGGCCAATATATTATGTATCTTCCATATTAATAAGATGTTTTTTCTCATATTCACAAAAACATGCCTACCACCAAATATCTTCCAGCATATGTAATAAAGTCATGGACATGAAAAGCTTTGCCACTTCTAAAGAAATAGGTTTAATGTACAATGCTCTGTTTTTTTTTTTTTTTTGTCAAAGATGTACTATACGCATCCCAAGCATTATTCATTATGATGAAATTTTGATTGTCTCATGATATCTCTTAAAAATATAATAATAAATTGGTTAAAGTATTCTTTTAGTTCTTTAAATATCACATAAAGCATATTTTTGGTCCATTAACTTTATTAAGTATATTTTTGGTCCTATATTTCTAACACCGTTAATATTGCTAACGGAAAATATGTAATACCCCAATTTTCATAATACATATAAATATTATATTTTAATAAATAACACCTATTACAATAAGTGAATATGTGGTCTCAAAATTTGTGTAAATTATTAATTTAATGTTAGGCAATTTTCCTTTGGAATTAATTAACAAAAGGTTAATTATGGGACATGATTTAAGAGAGTATGTTGTCTCTAAATTTTAATTGATTTCTTATTTATAGGGCAGTATTTAGTTTAATTGTTATTTATTCACAATTATCCTTAACAAAGTTTGCACTAATTGAAATTAGTTGCATAATTCTTCAAGATGATTAGAGACAAATTAAAAGAATCAAATAAGGGATAATTATATTTGGAAAATAATTAAGCCAAAGCCAAAGAGAATGAATTAGCCAATGAAAAGTCAAATGAATTTATAAAGATTATAATTGGTTTGATAATCAATTATATTATTACAATTAAGCCTAATAACATCTAAAACACTATGATAAGGATAATAACTTGGATTAAATTAATAACCCCTAAGGTTATTATAAGGGGCGAAAATCCCTATATAATGAGAAATAAATAAATTACTCAATTAATGAAAAAAAACACATTATATTAACCTTAAATCCTAAAATCTAAGTGGACCAATGAGACAATTTTCTTCTTAAACATGTGAGAGCAACTAAAATATAATTGATTAAAGAGGATTTAGAGGTAGGGGACGGTTTTTTGGGCACCAATTAAGAAGAATAAATTATTTCAAATATGCAAACTTATAGGATAAGTAGTTTAGAGTATGGAAGAAGCTAAAGCAAGTGTGTGTGTGTTGTGTGTGGGGCAAAATGTGTGTGTGTGTGGTGAGGGAGTGTGTGTGTGGTCAAATGTTGTGTGAGTGTGTGGGTGTAGTAAAAGGGGAGTCAAAGTTATCAAGGTTAAACTTAGGGAGCAAATGTAACATCCCAATTTTCAAAAGTGAAATAATTTATTTTTTATTTAAAATCATTTAAAATCATCAGAGTGGTGCATTTGAGCAGAAGAGTAACTGATACTTATATTTCAAAATGTTGTAAGTCTGGCTGAATACAATAGCAATGTAGTAACCGCGTGGTTCAAAAGGGATGTACAACAACAAAAGGAAGGCTTCCGCCAGAATGTCAAAGGAAATCTTCAGCCGGGTCTACTATGCGTCCTGCTTGAGCTTCCCTTTATCCTCCGTCCTTGGTTCTTCTGACCCTGACGCTATGTTAAGAGCTGAGGTCCCATGCATACGGACCCCAGGTAACGGTTAACCTCATGTTTATATATACCATATATGGATCACAGATATTCACAAACATAAACAGTTCATAAGCATTTAGACAAATGTATCCCTGGCATATAAGTCCCTTGGCAGATATATCACACTTAGTATACATTTCACACCTAGCACTTGTTTCACACCAAGCATTTCACACCCAGCAAGCGTATCCCAATACCCAGCAAGAATAATCATAACAACAGTACATGAACATATCACCGAGCTATCAGCTATCTCATATAAACATACCAAACACATAGCACATATAAGCATACAGTAAACATCAGAGTTAAGGTTACCAGTACGCGGACGTACCTTTGTTTGACGCTATACGGTACTTCTGGCAGAATACGGTGCGACAGTTGGTCAGAACGTATTCAGGGATATCCTATAAGGATAATATTGTTTCTATTAATTCATAAACATTATTCCAAGAGATATCTTGGCTATATAAGACCATTTTACCCCTGGTGGATTTATTTTCCAATTTATTCCCTAATTTTCGAAAAAAACGCTGATCCAACATTTCTGGGCAGAATTTCGCCTAACTTCGAAAAATCATAACTAATTCCAGAAAAATCGAAAAGAGGATCCGTAAAATTTCCCAGAATCCTTGAGATGTCTACTTTCAAGGAAAAATACTGAAACTTACCCAGAACTCATGGATAATTCCCAGTTCCCAGAATTCAAACCGCTGCCCAGAATTTCGCTCAGAAAATGTAGCTTAACTTCTGGGATTTTTATCTTTTTGCACAGAACTTCAATTGACACACTCTTTATATATTTAGAAAGCCCTAGATGTCTACTTTCATCATGAATTTTCCCAGAATTTTTGAACATCATCTTCTTCATAAAATACCAACATTTTTGCTACTGGCTCCAGAAGTTCCTATTTACTGAAATTTCGCCAGAGCTTCACTATTTTGATCATAATCTTCCAAAAATTTTGCTATAACTTCTTTTTCATCAAATTTTCGAAATAAAGGCAGTGGAACCCATAAAAACATGAAAATAAAACTATATTTGGAAGATTGAAGATTAAAACAACATTTCTAGCATTTCTACTTCATAACTAAGAACTTGAACTTATGAACTAAAAACTCTCTTACCTCTTGAAGAACCTTGCTTCCTACTTCTTAAAGCTCTTTCACTCTCTCCCACACACTCTAAGATTTCAGTTGTAGCTTGAGAAATTGGTGAGGAGTTTGTGTTGCCTTAAGCCTCTATTTATAGCCAAAAACATGAGTAGCCTCCAAGCAACTTGAATTGATCTTGTCCATTGGTCTTTACTTGGAGAAGAGGGAAAAATCTTGTCCCTACAACTCACCAAAAATGTCCACCCTCCCCCTTAGCTCTTAAGTTGTTGCTTCATCTCCTATTTACTCCCAAATGCTAATTTAGTTAGGCATAAATTGGTGTTTTAATTCAAAATCCAATTTCACTTTTGTAATCCTAATTTTATGACTAGATTTATGGTGATTTTTAATTTCCCAAACACTTAGGTATGAATCTTAAAAGTAACCGAAAATAACTTTGAGAATAGCCAAGTTGAAGCTCTTAATTCACTGATTCCAAATATGTATTTATATGTAATACTTAGTTCCAATATTTCAAGATATGATTTAATTTCTATGAATTCTCCTTGATTTGCATTTGATTAACAATTACTTGCTCCCCAAGTTTCTTTACTTGCTCCCCAAGTTTCTACTAATCTTCTCTCACAAGCAATTGACTTATGTGTTTGTATTATTATTACAACAATTTCCCTTCTTGTTTCCCTAGTAATTTCGTCCCCCTCCCCCTAATTTTTAATTATCAATTTACATTTTATTTGCTCTCACACCTTAGGAAGAAAAACCTTTTATTGGTCCAAGTAATTTCACAAAGATTTAGGATTAAAGATTAATACAATTTCTTCATCCTTAAATTGGTAATTTTCGCCACTTTTATTAGTGAAAGGAAGAATTAGATAAATCCTTGGTTATTATTGATAGTATAGTGTTTTAGGGGTTACTAAGCTTAATTACCAAAATTTGACAAGTTTCTAATTTAAGCTCAGCTTCTGAATATCATTTGATCCTTAATTATGACCTTCATAAATTAATTATTAACTAATTTCAAAAATTAATAAAGTATCTCAATTATTGCAATTTCAATTGCCCAATAATTGTTACTAATTTTCTCTAATTGATTTTACCATCCTCCGATGATTTTAAATGGTTATATTTTATGATCCTTTAGGAAATTGAATTTTGGATTTATTAGAATCCAAAGAAAATTTCCCTAAATATGATGATAAATCAGTTAAAAATTTAGAGACAACATATTCTCCTATTTTAATAGGTATTATTTGCCAAAATATGGTTCTTTAGGAGAAATATAAATTTTAGGGTATTACAGAGCAAGTTACTTAAACTTGGAAAGCAAGTTGTGGTTTAATTAGCTAAATTAGATGAGAATCCATAGGAATTAAATCATAACTTGAAATATTGAAACTAAGTATTGAAGATAAGTACATATTTGAGATCAGTGAAATATGAGCTTCAACTTGGCTATTCCCAAAGTCATTTTCGGTTACTTTTAGGATTCATACCTAAGTGTTTTGGAAAGTTAAAAATCACCATAAATCTAGTTATAAAATTAGGATTTCAAAAGTGAAATTAGATCTTGAAGAACAACATTAGTTTACACTTAACTAAATTAGCATTTGGGTAAAGTAAGTGATTAAAGCAACAACTTGTGAGGGAAGGAGGAGGGAGGAAGGTTGGAGAGGGGTGGAGGGACAAGATTGTTGCCTCTTCTCCAAGCAAATATCAATGGCCAAGATCAAATGGAAGTTGTTAGATTTTTAACCCCTCTTTGCCTATAAATAGAGGCTCTCCTCTCCACAATTTCCTCACCAATTCCTCAAGCTAGGCCGAAAATATAGAGAGTAAGGGAGAGAGTGAGGAACTTCAAGAAGTAAGGAGCAAGGTTCTTCAAGAGGTAAGAAAGCTTTTAGACTTTTAGTTCAAGTTCTTAGTTTATGAAGTAGAAATGCTAGGGAATATTGTTTTGATCATCAATCTTCCAATTCCAGTTTTATTTTAATGTTTTTATGGTTTCCAATGTCTTTATTTCGAAAAAATGATGAAGAAAGAGTATGGCAAAAATTTCCGGAAGATTATGATCAAAGTAGCGAAGCTCTAGCGAAATTTCATCAATTGGTGATTTCTGGAGTTAGTAGCAAAAACGTTAGTATTTTATGAAGAAGATGATGTTCTAAAATTCTGAGAAAATTCATGGTGAAAGTAGACATATATGGCTTTCTAAATATATAAATAGTGTGTCAATTGAAGTTCTGTGCAAAGAGATATAAATTCCAGAAGTTAAGCTACGTTTTCTGGGGAAAATTCTGGGCAGCGGTTTGAAAAGTTGAAACTGGGAATTATCCATGAGTTTTGGGTAAGTTCCAATATTTTTTCTTGAAAATAGAGATCTTAAGGATTCCGGGAAATTTTACGGATCCTCGTTTTGATTTTTCTAGAATTAGTTATGATTTTTCAAAGTTACCGAAAAATCTGCCCAGGAAATACTGCACTACGTTTTTTCAAGAAATGTAAGGGCAAAATGGTAATAATAAAGCTACCAAAGGTAGAGGGGTAAATAGAGGTGGAAATATATTTTAGGATATTATTCTAAGTGATATGATGATATGTTAGGACATCCGGGAAGTCCAAGGCCGGATTCAAAGGTCGGACGTTTGACGACTATGCGATAAAAGGTGCAAACGCGTATTGTAACCTTAACTCTTATGCTTATGGTGTGCTTATATATGATAGTTGTATTCACATGTTGAAACTCTGTTTTGAAAGTTGCTCATGATATATTGAATTGAATACGAGTTATAGTTTTGATAACACCGTTGAGTTTTCCTAGCGCTGAGGACACGATAGGCCATCGTGGCACTGGTTATGTGCAGATTGGGGTAACATACATATTGCAGTGGCTGTGTTATATCATTGCCTTACATGTTGTTATGATTTTGAAAGTTATAATTGTGTATTTATTATTGTGATACCTGTTATATACTGTTTACATAAGCATGAGGTTAACCGTTACCTGAGGTCCAATGGGCATTGGACCTCAGTCTTAATGAATAGTACAGGGAAGAAACCAGGATAGAGAAGGTGCTGGTGGAAAGAGCCGTGAAGAGGCAGCGGTCGTAGACGAAGGTTGGTAGAAGTTATTAGGACTTAGTTTCTGGCAGAGTATTCTGGCACAGATTTAACAAAGTTATTTCGGACTATTTGGTGCTTAAACTAAGGAAGGGTTTATCGGTGGATTGTCACAAGTCGCCATAGAGTTGGTGAGACTCCCATTAGATTGAACACCGACCTGGCCAAATTGTTTGATTAACTGATGTTAGGTTCCAAGCCATAGGTCTCATTTAAGACTTTCTTTATCAGAGAATTGTATTTAATCTCTGTAAATTGTATCACATGAATATTCTTTCAGGATATTTAATATATCAGCTTATGTCGAGGCATCATCATATGTCTGGGCATTCTATATCAGATACTCATTGTCTGAATCTTAGTGCACGCTATCCACTTCCGCAGTACTCTAAACTGTAGTATCTCAAACTCTGTTGATTTTCTTAAAACTAAGTGTCGACCAACACCATTTTCAAACATAGAATTTGGGATGTTACAAAATATTAATACAACAAATTCAACTGATGACTGTACAACTGACAGAGCATATTTAAGTTTTAATCTTTTTAATATAATATATTTAGAGTATTAAACTAAAATAAATTGACAAATCATTATAAATGAAAAAAAGATTTTGATATTTAGATTATTAAATTAATATATTTAGATTATTAAACTAAATTTTTTTAATATGATCATTGTTTTGATAATGATTGCTTTATCAGGGATTTAATATTTTTAATTTATGCATATTTTAAATTTAGAGGAAAAACGCTACTGTCATGCAAGAATATATATAAATATTAGTGTTGCATCTGTTCATACCTATAATTATATATGAAGCATGCCGTGGGTGTTTAAGGATTTTGTTTATATGTATGTATGCATGCATGCAGTGGCGGAACCAAAAAAAATTTTTAGTGTGGACCAAAAAATAAACATATTGAATTACTTCTTTTAGTTCTTATTATAAGATAACAACTAACAAGTGTATTTGATCATTTTCATAAGGCACTTGCTTGTTTCCAAAAAGTATTAAATATTTTTTCATGTATACCCATAATTAAATAAGTTAAAAAGGGTGGTGAGTGAGAGTAATAAATAATATGATATTAGAATTTAGTGTAATTAGTATGGATAGTATTGAAATTTGCTAAAATTTTAGGATATATTTAAAATTTTAACTGTTTTTATTAGCTTGTGAGAATTGTTAGTTTGTGTCTTATAATAAGAATTAGAGGGAATATTTACTAAATAGTATCACATAACATTGAAAATAAAAATAAATGATAATCGACAATAATAAATCAAAACAAGATATAAGATGATACTAACCTTTTCGGTAGGTATCTCAAATAAGAATTTTACTTTCCTCTCATAGCCTAATGGGTAATGAACCAAATATTATCTTTATAGAGAAGATAAAAAATTAGTTGGAACCAAATTATTGGTCAAATAAAAATATCATATAATAAATACATAAATATATTAATAAATTTTATAAGATGAACTCGGGCCAACTGGGGCCTTGGCCCCAGTTGGCTAATGAGTAGATCCACCCCTGTATGTATGGATGTATGTATGTATGTATGTATGTATACCTTCATGTCATTTATATATATGGCATTGAGAAGGTGTACGTATGAATGTATATATAATAGCTGATGCGTGCCTTGCGTCTCTACATGTGTATATATTGAATTATCGATATATATGTATTAACTCGCTGGCGCGCACACACACAGTACTCTGTCATATATATATATGCTGCTGTCATTCGTAGATATATATGTATTAACTCGTAGACACACACACTGTCATATACAAATTAAAGGAAGAAATGCGCTGCGATGCGTGGAAATATATATATGCTGCTGCCATTTGTAGATATGTGTGTATTAACGTTATATATATAAAGGAGAGAGAAATAAAAGGGAAAATCCTCCCCAGGACCCAATTAAACAAAAAAATTTAAAAAAAGGCCCCAACAACTTTCACATGTCTCTTTTATGGTATTATTTCAAAAAAATGTAGTTGTTAACGGGTACTAATTTTGTTGTTAACGAAATTGTTATCAACGAATACTGATTTTGTTGTTAATGAGGTACTGATATTGTTGTTAATGTTTTCGAAATAATACCAAAAAAGGCCCTATGACCTTTTCTGCATGTGAAAGTTGTTGGGGCCTTTTTTAAAATTATTTTGCTTAATTCCATGAGGAGGATTTTCCCGAAATAAAAACTTTGCTATTGTGCTAACACACACACCACGTGGCTCTATAGGTGTGGAAAATAAATTTGAATGATAAATGTAGAATCAAAGCATTGATATTTTATCTACTTACACATGTATATCTATCGTGAAGCCTATATATCCTGGAAACCAAACTTTGCCATTTTACACACAATATAAATATACATGGGTCACATGGTTTGTTTTTTTGGAAAGTAAATTTGGATGGCATTGACTGTTATATGTATTAAGGAGTTATTATTTATTAAGTTTAAATTGCTATATATATATATATATATATATAACAACCATATACGATGAAATATTATACTTTGGGAAAACCATGAGAAACATTATAATATGATGATTGGTATTTATAAACTCCTAATTTAGAGTATTAGGATAGCTTTTGAGAGTTTAAATTAATTATAAAGAATAATAATAATAACAATAATAGAATAAATAAATAATAATAAATAGATATTGTGATTATTAGGAAAAGGAAATAAATAATAAAGGAATTATTAATTAATAATAAAGAGAAAGGGGATTAATTAATAAATAAATAAGGGTATTATTATTAAAGGAAGTTTTAGGACTCAATCCACTTTTAATCCCCTAAAAATAATTCGCATAGTTAGATACTTTGTGCCGCCAGAAGTAACTAATGACAATAATAAACGTTTATAAGCATACCTTGACACCTCTATTGATCCCAATACATTCGGACGAAATTAAGAATTCAAGCTTGAGGTAGGTAATTGTTATATTATTAGTTTGTATGCACATATATTCATGTATGACTAACCATGTTTGTTAGATGATTTGCACAAGTATATCCTAGCTATGGATTGAGGCCGCATGTCCTAAAATAGGCCTGCGTTTCCTTGGCCAGTAACTACGGTTACGGTGCAACTTGTTTACTGTGAATTATTCTATGTTTAACATGTGATATAGTGTCATTTATATTTTATACTTGCATATAAGATTAACTGTTACCCTGGGTTCTTTTATTTGAACTCCAAACCACATAAAAGAGACAGGTAGTGCATCTGGATTAAGAGGGAAGACGCAACTATGAAAAAGGAACCTTTTAAGAAAAATATGTGTAGTTGGACTCTATTACTTCGTTTATCATTTTTCTATTTTTGGATAAAGAAAATCTATGCGTGTTTGACACCCATACTACCGCGATCCTAAATATAAAACATATTTGTCTTTTTTTGAGAGACTAAATAATCTAATTAAATTATTTTAAAGTATTTATATTCATTGGGCCTGTTTGGAATGGCCTTTAACTTGACTTTTTCTACAAAAATAAACTAAAAAAGTCACTTTTCTAGAAAAAATAAAACTCTGTGTGTTTGGCATGTGCTGTGCGTTATGCGTTAAACTAGGCTTAAATGGTTTGGGTAACGCAACCCCACTTTTTATTAAGCTTGCTTTCTTTGCTTTTTGCCCAACGCTGGGCTGTTTTTTCTTTTTTCGCCATGAGTGCAATAATATGAGCAGGACTATTAGCCTGCCGTAAAACCAAAGGAAAACTATGATTGCCTTGCCTTTCAGTTTTAAATATATTTAATTAATATTTTTATTGTTTATTTTTCCTAATAATATTTAAATTTTTTTCAAATTAAAATTAAAATTTTCATTAACTCAATATATACAACTAATTTGTATATATAGTTTCAAAATGATTTATGTCTTTTTCAGTCATTTTCCATCTCAACTGACTTTTCAAATAATAATCCAAACACACCTCAGTTAAAAAAAACGACCTTTACAAAAAGTCAAACGGACAATCCAAACACACATCAGTTAGTTTAACCTAACTTTTTTCCTACCTGACTTTTATAAAAGTCAGATAGCTTTTAAGTCACCGCTCTTACCGCCAACCTAAACAGGCCCATTGTTTTTCTCAAAACTAATTTTCTGTTGACTTATAAAATGATATATAATATAATGATATATAACATATGATATAAATAATTTTTTTCAATCTTTTAAAAAGAAAAAGACTTAGCTAGGACTTATATTTATCACGGGGAGTATTTACCAAAGGCTGCCTTGTTGACCTCAACCGGGTGTTGATATATCCTTTCATACCGAAGCTACTAAGTAACAACCTCTTGGTTTGCTCGCCAAAAAAACATCTCTGGGCTTGGAATTATTATAAACAGTCAATTATTTTTAAAAATTTGAAGGTAACATTAAAGCACTTAGATAGATATCTAAGCTAAGCACTTACAACAATAATTTAAAGGGGAAAAAATACCATTGAACCCTAAATTAATTTTTATACATAAAAAAGCAATTTATATGAAGCCCCGCTATCTGCAGAGGCCCTATGGATTTTTGTTTGGACAACCTGTGAAAATTTACCCACTTGACAAAGAATCGGAGATTTTACCACATATGCTATTCTCTCTCTGTGTGTTTTTAATTTAAATATAGATATGTTTATTTATTTAAATACATTACAGTGACATGCACACCCTTTTAAGAAAAGGTAGAATGTGGATTCTAACACCATGTGATATAAGAGGTATTTGGGAGCGATGTGTGCATCACCCATTGGATAAGCATAACAAACAAAAACATTAAACGCCAAATTTTTTATTTGCGTTGTCCTTCATATACTTTATCATTTAGCACTTCATCCAAAATATTTTAATTTTCTTAAGAATATTCAATATTTTTTCTAATAAATTAACTTCATTCCTTGTACCAGATCAATTAAATGCACAATAAAAGTAGAGAAAAATAAAAAATAATAATACTCAAATCTTGAAAGTAAATCAAATTAGTGACATATTAGTTCCCATTACAAGTACTATGCATAACTCCTAAACAGCTTACTATCCTGTCTATATTATAATTATAACTTGTTTGGAGTCCCATATCCAACTAAGAAATTAAAAGGCCTTGTGTGTGTGTGTGTGTAAATGTTAAAAGGCCTTAATTTTCAGATGAAGACCATAATTTTCACCATTCTTTTTCAAATCTCCTCAACTCAGATACTATTCATAGCTTCATTGTTCATAAGCATAAATCATATGTGCATTACTATACATTGCATCATTAGATCATCAGCTCATGCTAGAACGATGCAAAAAGATTGCCAAAAAGGGGGAAAAAACCCCTCAACAAGGAAGGCCTCAACAATGAGCTGATGATGCATACTATTACCTCCTATTTTTATATAAGATCTTGTTTGTAGTACAATTTATACTGTAAGCGATATTTTATATTAAAAAATAGAGAAAAAAAACTTCAAATTACCTATAGAATTTCCGACGGAAAAAATTCTGTCGAAAATTACTTACGGAATTCTGTGGGTAAAAATTACCGACGGAATTCCATGGGTAATTCCGTAGGTAAAAAAAATTTCTGACGGAAATTTTCTATCGAAAAAAATGTTGTGGAAAAAAAATTTCTCGCCATGACATTTTTTCCAACAAAAAAAATCCGTTAGAAATTTCTTTTACCCATGAAATTCTGTGGGTAATTTCCAATGAAATTTTTTCCATCGGAAATTCCATTAGTAATCTAAAGTTTTTTTTTTTTTTGTAGGGCACTATCTCTATGTTTTTAGGGTGGCTATGGTTAGGCAAACAAGCTGTAAGCATGAGCTGGCCCAAATGAAGGGTATGTATAAGACAAGGATCCGTTAGTAATATGTGAGTGTTACTTTTGAGTCTATTGATATAAGACAAGGGATTTAATTATCACTTACCTTTTATAAATAGGCCAACATTTAAATAATATTAACTTTTTTAAATATAACTTTCAATAACATCACAATACGATATTCTCAAACGTCATTAAGCACGAAAAGTGAAACATGCCACAGCCCAAACAAAGCCAGGATTTAAAAAAACAATAAAGGATACAATGCAAAATCGCAACCTTTAAAAAAAATGTGAAAATTAAAGAAACATTAATAAACCACTAGTGTGGTATAAGGGTTTACTAGATCTCTCTTAGTCCCAAGTTCAATTCTCAGAAGAAATATCTGTGTTGAGATGGGTAGTCATAGACCCTGAATTAGAGACCATATGATAATATTAAAAAAAAACAACCATTGCAATCCTGCAATCATTTACTATACCTTAGATGAATCTCTTAAATCTTATATAATTACCTGCAAAATAAATTTAGGAATAAGAGAAAATATAACAACTAAAAACACAATCAGCCATAAATCTTCTATTATTTTATATAACAAATACATTTTGGTAGGGTGGGGCGGGGAGGGGTGACCTTTAAGCGCCTTTTGAAACTATTAATTCCAAAAAAAGGAATATGAAATTCTTATAGTTAGATAAAATATCATGATCCTTAATTGGAATTAAAAATCTTCTAAATTATTTTTTCCCTACTCATTTTCTAATCTTTTCGGTCCTTTTTGATAAGATTTTCAATATTTGTTTTTAAAAACATTTCAATACGTATCTTTCATATTTTGAGCACTAATATTTTAAGTTGAGTATAAACCACGTTAAAATAATGAAAATATCAAACATCAAAATTAAAATATGAAAGATAAATGTCAAATAGATACAAAAAATAAATAATGAAAAAATTAATTTCAACTAAGAGCCTTGGTCTTTTTCTGAAATTCTTAATTACAATAAAAATTAGACATTAATTAGCAGGTGCAAGTATCCGACAAAAAAAAAAAAAAAAAGCAGGTGCAAGAGTGAATAAAAGCCAACAAAAAGATTTTTTTTAAGACATTATATTTTAGAACTTTTCGGGAAAAAACGTTTTAAAATTAGTTTTAAACCCAAAAGAAAAATGGAATAATTAACATATTCATTGAATTAAAACGCCTGCGTTAAACTTCTATTTAAATATAAATATGAGCGTTATACATGCAGTGAATATATATATATATATATATATATATATATATATATATATATATATATATAGAGGTTTATCATTTGTCATGTCATTTGATAAAAGATTTTGTCAAGTCATCCCAAAACTACGTCGTTTTGGGAGTTAAGGAAATTAATGAAAGGTGTTTTGATAAAATTCATATAATCAATACAAAAACAAAAATACCAAAATACCCTTCATTAATCCCCTAACCCCAAAACAAGGTCGTTTTTGGAGTTGGGGAAATTACATTTTTTGTTTTTGTATTGATTATATGACTTTTATTAAAACACCTTTCATTAATTCCCTTAACCTCAAAACTACGTCATTTGGGGGAGTTAGGGGAATTAATAGAGGGTGTATTGATAAAATTCATATAAGAAATACAACAAAAAAAAAAAAACCAAAACACCCTTTAGTATTCCCTTAACTCCCACAATGACATAGTTTTAGGATGACTTACAAAACCTTATGTCAAGTGACATAAACAAACGTTAAACCATATATATATATATATATATATATATATATATATATATATATATCATTGAATTACAACGTGAGAGTTGTATCAAGACAAATAGTGTACTCACCCTAAATGAAGAAGCCTTTTGATAGAGATTAGTTCCTTGATAACATTTGCTGCACTCATTCTTTCATATGGTAATTCCATAGAGCAAGAAAGTCCAATCCTATACAAACAGAATATGCATTTCTCCACGTTAGGATGGATCCTTACCATGATCTCCTGTAAGTCACTCGATGATGCCATATCCTCTGATTGAACAACAGGGAGAATAGTTGGGCTCACAACTTGTAAAAGATTATGTGGAAAAGAACTTTCCACATATTTATGAAGATTATGACCATCCTTAAACATTTCTTCAGTAGGTCTTCTTTTAGTTAATACCTCTAAGATCAGAATGCCAAAGCTATACATGTCACCTTGTATTGATACCTCATAACCCATTCCATATTCTGAAATGTTACATTGTAAACATGTTAGTTCTCTTATATAATTGAAAAACATAAAAAAAAAAAAAAGGTTGTAAAAGTTTGAAAGCAATGAATTGCAAGACTTTGAAGCAAAAAAATAATTAATGATACCTGGAGGAACATAGCCGATAGTGCCGTTTATTCTAACTGTGCTACTATGTTCACTAGAGACTTCTATAGTTGAGAGTAATCTTGCCAATCCAAAATCACTCAAATGAGCAACCATGTCACCATCAAGAAGGACATTGCTTGGCTTCAAGTCACAATGAACAAGTGGTTGCTCACATTCATGGTGAAGATAACATAATGCAGATGCAACATCGATAAGAATATTTATTACTTGATGAAGGAGCAAAACTCTTGGATGATAATCTGGATTCTCAATTGTAGGATATAACCAATTGTACAAGCTTCCATTCACCATGTACTCATAAATTAAAGATTTGAATTCATTGCCCATGTAATCAATGCTAGAACAACATGATATAATTTTTATCAAATTTCGGTGCCTTGTGTTTCTAAGGGCATTACATTCAGCAAGAAAACTCTTGGTAGCTCCCCTCATTTGAAGGTTGAAGACCTTTACTGCAACAACTTCATTAGACTCAAGACTTCCCTTATATATAGAGCCAAAACTCCCAGATCCTATCAAGTTGTTGACAGAGAATCCATCTGTAGCATTATGCAAACTTTGATATGATATTCTGGAAATTGTATCAATTATTTGTCTGCTTGAAGAAGATTTATTGCTTCTCTTCCTCCCATAATAAATAGCAACAACAAATGCTAGAAGAAGAAAAACAATTACAGAGCCTATTGATAGGATCAATTTGTAGTTTTGATATTTAATTTCTCGAGTAGATTTCAAAGGGCATGGTGGTAGTTCCAACTTTGATATGCCTCCACAAAGCTTGTTATTCCCCATAATTGATATTGCACTTGCATTGCCAAAGACGCCTTTACTAGGTATCTCCCCATCAAGCATGTTGAAGGAAACATTTAGGTACTCTAGTAAAGCAATATCTTGTAGATCTTTTGGAATTGATCCAGATAAGTTATTTTGTGATAAGTCTAGATATCTTAGACCTTTCAATGGAGCTAAAGATAAGGGAATTGTTTCTTGAAATAAGTTCCCTTGCAAAAAGAGATACTCTAAGCTTTGGCACTCTGCAATGGTTTGAGGAATGCTTTCAAACAAATGATTATGAGAGACACTCAATTGCCCAATATTTTTTAAGTTTCCAACCTTGTTTGGTAGATTCCCAACAAATGAGTTATGTGATAACTCCAATAAAATTGATAGAGACGGAAGAGTAAAAATTTGGACTAGTATGATTCCACTAAGACGATTTAGTGATAAATTGTAGGCTTTCACAATTTCTAATGCTTGGAGGAACTTTCCCTTCTAGTATGTTATTGGACAAATCTAGGTAAATTAATCGAGTGAGATTGCCTATGAAATGCATTATTTTTCCAGACAATTTGTTTCCCGACAAATCCAAGTATTCCACGTTTTGAAACTTCCCAAAAATACTTGGGATGATATCAGTGAAATAGTTTGTCTCTATTGATAGATCCACTAGGTTAATGAGGTTTCCTAACGCCTTAGGAATTTTGCCACTTATATAATTATGTCCAAGCCATAGTTTTGTGAGCTGAGTTGACAAATTGCCTATGGTATTTGGTAAATGGCCCCCAAAATTATTTACCCCCAATTGAAGTGTTGTCAACTTAGTGCAATTGTTCAAAGAATTTAGAAACTCCCAATCTTTTGAAGAATTACTTCCTAGATTATTTTCACTAAACTCTATAACTGAGAGGTAATGCAACTTTCCAAGATTTGGAATTTGTCCTACAAAGTGATTTACTCCTATAGAGATGAATTCAAGCATAGTGGCATTTGCAACGGATGTTGGGATATGACCTGAGATTTGATTTATTCCAAGGAGCAAGATTTAGAGATTTGGGAGGTTGGTGAACATGTTGGCTAGGAGAGAGTCATTGAATTGATTTGCCGCAAGTGCGATGATGGTGAGGGGTGACAAATTGTAAAGAGCAGAAGGAATTTTGCCGGAAAGATTGTTCACGCTCACATGAAACATTTTTAATTTTTTTAGATGACCTATTTCTTCAGGTATACACCCCTTCAAGTTATTTACCCCCAATGAAAGATGAGTAAGTAAAGAAAGATTGCACATGGAAATTGGGATTCTCCCAATAAAATTGTTGTTAAGTAGATATAATTTTTCAAGGTTAAGGAGAGAACCAATCTGCATAGGTATTTTTCCAATAAGATTATTTCTACCAAATGATAAGAGATTGAGTTTGGAGCAACTTGTGATGTTAACAGGAAATTTCCCAGTCAATGTATTATTGGTAAGACGATGTACCTGGAGCCGGAACAAACGACCCAAATCCTGTGGGATTTCTCCGTGCAATTTATTTTTGTCAAGTATGATGACTCTTAAGAAAGAGAGATTGCCAATATGTGGAGTTATAGATCCACGCATGTCATGTCCATCTAACCAAAGCTCTGTAATTCTACGATGCTTGCGACAACAAGCGATTCTGTGCCAGTTGCAGAAGTGTTTAGAAGTATTCCAAGAGTCAAAGATGTGATATGGATCATCAGATATTAATTCTTTGAATTTGAGCAACGACATGTGATCGGTCTCATTACCCCATGAAGAGTTGGCTTTGCAAGAAGGAGGAAAGATCAAAATCAAAGTAAAGAGAAGAAACAATTGAAGGCATCTAGAGAAGGAGGCAAGTAACATGATAGATGATGAAGGCTTCACTGGTTTGAGAAACACAGTGGATTATGTGACCACACTTGTATACTACGATGTTTGATAAAATTGGCCGAAAAGAGTTTTTTGTGCTTGTTTTCCGAGAAACTAAAATTTATCTTTGAAAAAGGAACTTTCATGCCAATTTCGCAAGAAACCGACATGAAAATTAATTAGATAAGCTTGGCGGGAATAGTATTGCTTTTTTATTCTACAAATTAGTTGAGAAAACCTTATATCTAGTGCGGAAGAAGTAATTTTTCTTTTTATACAGTCATGACATGAAACTTAATTTCCTGCTCAAATGATGAGGATGGGACAGATCTGAATAAAGAACGATTGAAAGATTAAACTTCCTTGATGCATTAAAAATAAGAGTTAAGTTGCCTCCAGCATCCTAAAACATTTTATTAGTAACCCATCAATTTCCTAAAATAATTTGTGATATATTAAGCACCAGCTTAAAGTATTATCTTTTTTTTCCAATAATGTAACATCTAGTATCCTAAATATTTATTTCAGTAATTTTTTTGTGTGTCCAACACCTTAATGTAATTTTTGTTGTTGCATTAAATATTCTAAGTTTAATGTATTTGTTGTTGTTGAGAATATATTTTAAGGGTAAAATTAAACTAAAAAATATTTTAGAATATTGGGTACTATTAAAAAATACTTCAAAATATTGAATGAATTACTAATTAACTCAAATATTAAGTGTTATTGAGAAAATACTTTAAGGTGGTAGTGAATCACAAATTTACGGAGATGTATTAACTTTTATTTAGTGTTTTACAATACTCAAAACATAATTATTATCAAGAAAAAGATATATTCGCCTAGAAAAATAAATTTGCTTTTCCTCTCATGGACAACTGTCGATCACAATCACAATGACAGTCATAGTCACTAGTTTCAAATGCATGGAGCCAGGGACCAAAGCCTTTTTCCTGTCCTATTCTCGGCTTTTTTCCTAAAGTGTCCTTTTTTAAGAAATTATTTACCAAAATGCCCCTCATTTGAAACTATTTTCTATTGTGCCCCTCTCTGGAAACTATTTCCCCCTCTGCCCCCATTTAGTCAACTAAAACAGGGCTTTAGTCCACTAAATGTCGAAGCTTCAATTTTTTTTGAATATCCACGACATTTAGTCGACTAAACCCTGTGGTTTAGTCGACTAAACGACAGGGTTCCCGGATAACTGCCAAGGTAGTTAAAACGTAGCTTTTACCTGAAAACGGAAGAAGAATGAAAAAACGTAAAACGTAAAATCGTAATATAAAATGTAGTTTTTACCTGCATATATATATAAAAAAAATTCAAGAAAAACAAGGCACTTGCTATCATCCATACATATACTGATCAATGCAAATAAACAATATCAATCAAAATATCCAACATTGTCATCAATTATAATTGATGAGAAATTAAAACATTATTTTCCCCCCTTTAATCTCTTAATCAACTCCCATACAAGCTAGTTGCTAGCATACAACAACTAAAATGAAAATTAAAGGTAAAAAGTTTATCATTTTATCACACAAAAGCTAGTTGCTAGCATACAACAACTAAAATGAAAATTAAAGGTAAATTCCAAAACGGGTTTTTTCACGTTTCCACGTTTTTACCCACTGTGTTTTTACGTTTCCACTCAGAATGCGTTTTTTCTTGTAACAAAAATGTTTTCCTGAAATTAAAACATAAAAACGCATTTTTTCTGATTTAAAACACGTTTTTGACTACCATGCTTGTTGCTACTGGCGGAAAATCCACCACTAAAGCCACCGAATGGATCTTAAACCACAAAGCCACTTCTTCTAACCATGTCTCTAACTCAAACCCTTCTCTCGTTCAGCCTAAACTCGATCGCTTTTTTCCGTTTCAATCCAAACCCTCTTCTACAGTCACAGCTTCATCACAAGGAATTCAACAAGAGCAAGAAGATGCAGATTTAGATCTAGAAGAATCAACCCCAAACGTTAATCCGCCATCCAAACGTCTCAAACTTTCACTGTCTAACACCAAACCCGCCTCTCCTGTGTTTCTGAATCATTTTCGTAGTCACCAGAGTGCTGATAATGCTTCTAAATCCAAACCCCACGAGCCCTTATATGAGCGAATGCGTCCCAGAAACATTGATGATGTTATCGGTCAGGACCATTTGGTTGCTTCTAATTCGCTCCTTCGCTCAGCAATTGAACGCGGCTGTGTCTCCCTTCCATCATATTATGGGGTCCTCCTGGTACAGGTAAAAAAAAAGCCCTCTATCGACATTTAATTGACTGAATTACAGGGTTTAGTCACAGGGTTTAATCGACTAAATGTGGTGGGCATTCAAAAAAATTGAAACCCCGATATTTAGTCGACTAAAGCCCTATTTTAGCTGACTAAATGGGGATAGAAAGGGAAATAGTTTCCAGAGAATGGCATAATGGGAAATAGTTTCAAAGGAGATGCATTTTGGTAAATAGTTTCCTAAAAAGAGGTACTTTGGGGAAAAAAAACCCCTCTTCTCCCCAAAAAGTCAATTTAGATTGGCTCTATTATTAAACCCACCCACCTATGGTTGTTGTCTACAACTCAATGTGGTACTACCCCTTATTGATTTATATTTTTATTAATTAAGAGAATTATATTTAGCTATTAGTTTGGATTTTTTACAGAAATAATAATATGGAACACAATATTGCGCCCATCTAAATAGACGAGACACATAATTGGAGTCCAAGAGGACAGGAAGAGTCTTGGTTCTTTCATTAAAACCAGTCATTGTGATTGGCGGAGTCTATGCGCATACACAAAATAAGATGAGGGCAAGTCTTTTTAAAAATTCAAAGAAGCCAAATAAATCAATAGTGCCTATTTTACCCAAAAAAATAAAAAATAAAGACGATAATGGCTACCTTCTTGTTGTGGACGGCAACGAGTGACTATAATTTTTTTGACACCATGTATACATAATAACTCTTATGTACTGGAATGTGAATAGACCCTGGACTAAAATTTGAGACTACAATTAATTTATGGGGATAAAAAAATATTATAGTTTTCTGCATAAAAATGCACCCCCTAGCTAAATGAATCGGACATCTGCTTAAAAAGCTTACATACTTCCAAGAACAATGTGACAGGTCATATTCGTTGCCCAGAAAGAGTAGTATCATAGAAGATTTATGACTATTGTTTAGATCAGATCAATCTTTTTCCCTTTTTTGCTCTTAGATTTTGGAATTTGACAATGAATTGCCTGACACAAGCTGGTTGTAAAGGAATGTACCGTATAGTTTGGGATTTGAATCCCCCATCCACTCTTATGAGATTATTGTTATTTGTCTCTAATAGTTAATTATTTAATTAGAATTTTCAGATATTTGGCACATATATTTAGCAGCTATTATTAGGGAATAATTGGTTTTAATATGTGTAATACCCTAAAATTTATATTTCTCCTAAAGAACCATATTTTGGCAAATAATACCTATTAAAATATGAGAGTATGTTGTCTCTAAATTTTTAATTGATTTATTATCATTTTTAGGGGAATTTTCTTTGGATTCTAATAAATCCAAATCCAATTTTCTAAATCTTATTGAGGATCATAAAATATCCTAAGATTATCATAATTTAGTATAATCTTGATTATACCATTTTAATCATTGGAGGATGATAAAATCAATTAGAAGAAATTAGTAACAATTATTAGGCAATTGAAATTGCAGTAATTGAGATACTTTATTAATTTTTTAGATTAGTTAATGAGTAATTTTTAAAGGTCATAATTAAAGACCAAATGATATTGATTAGCATACAAAGAGTTGTTAATTATAAAAATTAAATTAGAAACCTTGTCAAATTTTGGTAATTAAGTCTAGTAACCCCTAAAATACTATATTAGCAATAGTAACCAAGGATTTATCTAATTCTTCCTTTCACTAATAAAAGGGGCGAAAATTCCTATTTAATGATGGAATGAATAAATTACACAAATAAATAGACCAATAAGAGATTTTTCTAAGAGTTTGTGAGGACAATTAAAACATAAAATTGTAATTAAAAGATTAAAGGGGGGGCGGTTTTATCACTTGGGCAACAAGAAAGGGAATTGCTTGAAATAAACCTATAATTAAATTAAAGTTCTAGAAGAGAAGACTTTTGAGGCTTAATGCAATGGAAAAGGAAGAGGAAGGTGGTGTGTGTGTATGTAGTGTGCGTGTGTGTTGTGGGACAAGGAGGAAAAAATAATAATAACATAAGGCAAATAAGTAGGGTGTGGAAGAAGATTGGGAAAAACTTAGGGAGCAAGTAGTCAAACTTGGAGAGCAAGTTATTATTTAATTAGCAAGATTAGATGAGAATCTATAGAAAATAAATCATATCTTGAAATATTGAAACTAAGTATTTAAGATAAATACATATTTGGAATCAGTGAATTAAGAGCTTCAACTTGGCTATTCTCAAAGTTATTTTCGGTTACTTTTAAGATTCATACATAAGTGTTTTGGGAATTAAAAATCACCATAAATCTAATCATAAAATTAGGATTTCAAAAGTGGAATTAGATCTTGAAGAAGAACATTAGTTGATACTTAACTAAATTAGCATTTGGGAGAAAATACGAGAACTTGGGGAAGAAGCAAAACAACTTGGAGAAGAAGGAAGGGGAGGACGGTTTTGGATGAAGTGTAGGGATGAGATTTATACCTCTTCACCAAGGAAAAATCAAAGGCTAAGATCACTTGAGGGTTGCTTGGAGGCTACCCAATCTTTGGCTATAAATAGAGGCTCCAAGCTTCATGAATTCTCACCACTTCTTAAGCCTCCAACCAAAAATTTTTAGAGTAGGGGAGTAAGGGGAAAGCTCCAAGAGCAAGGAGTAAGGTTCTTCAAGAGGTAAGAGAGTTTTTAGTTTTTAAGTTCAAGTTCTTAATTTATGAAGTAGAAATGTTAGGAAATGTTGTTTTGATCTTCAATCTTCCAAATATAGTTTTATTTTCATGTTTTTATGGGTTCCACTGTCTTTATTTCGAAAATTTGATGAAGAAGAAGTTATAGCAAAATTTTTGGAAGATTATGATCAAAATAGCAAAGCTCTGGCAAAATCTTATCGATTAGCGATTCCTGGAGTCAGAGGTAAAAACGCCAGTATTTTATGAAGAAGATGATGTTCGAAAATTCTGAGAACATTCATGGTGAAAGTAGACATCTAGGGATTTCTAAATCTATAAAAAGTGTGTGATTTGAAGCTCTGTGCAAAAAGATAAAAATCTCATAAGTTAGGTTATGTTTTCTGTGCGAAATTCTGGGCAGCAGTTTGAAATGATTAAACTGGGAATTTTCCATGAGTTATGGGTAAGTTCCAGTATTTTTCCTCGAAAGTAGACTTTTCAAGGATTCCGGGACATTGTACGGATCCTCGGTTCGAGTTTTCTAGAATTAGTTATGATTTTTCGAAGTTAGGCGAAATTTTACCCAGAAATGCTGGATCAGCGTTTTTTTCCCGAAAATTAGGGAATAAATTGGAAAATAAATCCACCAGGGGTAAAATGGTCTTATATAGCCAAAATGTCTCTTTGAAATAATATTTATGAGTTAATAGAGGCGCTATTACCCTTATAGGATATCTGTGACCGCATTCCAACCGTCAAAACGTACCGTAACTCGACAACGAAGGTACGGTCGCGTACTGTAACATTAACTCTGATATTTACAGTATGTGCATATGTGGTATGTGTGTTGTATGTTGGTTGTGGTGTGTTGTTTGAATACATGTTGTTGTTAAAGGATAACTGTACATCTGCATGCACTGGGAGTGATATATCTGTTTTCACTAGGAGTGGTATATTTCACTGGGAGCGGTACATTTGCATTCACTGGGAGTGACATAGTTGGTGACATATTTGGAAGTGAATCAATTGTTGTGTTTATATACCGTATATGTAAATATGAGGTTAACTGTTACCTGGGGTCCATATGCATGGGACCTCAGCTCTTAACATAGCGTCAGAGTCAGGAGAACCAATGACGGAGGACAAAGGGAAGCGCAAGTAGGACGGATAGTAGACCCGGCTGAAGATTTCCTTTGACATTCTGGCGGAAGCCTTCCTTTTGTTGTTGTACATCCTTTTTGAACCACGCGGTTACTATACCGCTATTGTATTCAGCCAGACTTACGGCATTTTGAAATATAAGTATCAGTTACTCTTCCGCTCAAATGCACTACTCTGATGATTTTAAATGATTTTAAATGAAAAATAAATTATTTCGCTTTTGAAAATTAGGATGTTACATATTGGTTGTTATATTTTATTATTAATTGTCATTTGCATTCACTTTTAAAAATTATTGACGCTTCGATTTCAACTTAATTGTTTTGTACGCCTTATATTTTGAATAAACTAATTATTGAGGTCTTGACTTCACTATTTCTATTCTCTCTTCCTTATCCCCCTCCCCTTTCCCTGTCCTGCGCAAAATTTGTCTCCACTTTCTTTTGCTTTTGGGGGAAAAGTCTCTCTAAACAAGATTTGATTTTAATAAAGAGAGTCTATGCGTGTTTAACATGACAAAATGTACAATTAGTTGGAAATTCCAAGAAACCAAAATGTACGCTTTTCAGGCATTTGGAAATAAATCAATAAAACATTTCTTTCGCCAGAAAATAAATCAATAAACCAAAACGTATTAGTTGAACGTGTAGAATGGGGCGGAAACAATTTATAAAGTATTAGCCAAAAGGGGCAACATTTTAAATTTATTACATATAATCAATAATTTGAGTTTTTAGTATTGTTTACAATAAATATTTGTAAAATAATCCTATAAATTAGATGATAAACTTTCTAAAATTAAATAATATTTGAAATGTTAAAAGTGTAATATTCTGCATTTTGGGTTAGAGACTTAAGAATAAACATGTATTGGGTAGATAATTAAGCCCAATTCAGAAAGTATGACAAATACTAAGGTTAAGGTGCAAAAATACACATGAGTTTTTTCTTTAGGAGTACCCAGCACCACATGCTTTTTTTCTTGAGCAAAAATACAAACATAGTTACCATTTAAGAGAAAAAAGTCATATCTTACTGTTAAGTCACTGTTTATAGTGATGAAAGAGAAAAAGATGAAGTGAATCATAACTTAACAGTGGTGAACATTGACTTAACGGTGGGATGTGACTTTTACTTCAAAATGGTAACCACATGTGTATTTTTGTTCCTAAAAAAAGCACGTGGTGCTAGGCACTCTTAGAGAAAAAGCTCATGTGTATTTTTGCACCTTAACCCCAAATACTACGAAGATAATTTTCATTGATGCTAGTAGATTAAGGCTTCGGGGAAGGAGTCATATTGTGATGTGACTTTGACTACGCAAATGATATCTAAAGACTATGAAATTTTTTAGGATGGAATTAGACGTGATAAACTTTAATTTGATATAAAATATAGGTCAATTGGACTTGTATAAACTAAATTATGAATTTTTTAAGTTAGCCTTAGAATCTGGAACATAATTCTAGGCAATGTGTAAAAAATGTTGATTCTGTAATATTTAGCATGTGATTGGCTGTATGTATTTGTCCTTAAAAATAGATTTTTTATCTTTTGGACCAAAAATTTTTCTTTAAGACTTCTTATTTTATACAGGAGGTAATATAATAATTAAGGATAGTGGTAAAATAGTCCCCACATCTAAATGGAGGCATATAATTTTAAAAAAGTCTCTTTAAAATTTCAAGGAACCAAAAAAATATTAAAACAGTCCCACATAAAATTCTAATGTCAAAAAAGTCTTATTAACAACTTTTTCAGTAAGTTATTAACAACGACATCTTTAGATTTTAACAACTTTTTAAGATTTTTTTTTATGATAGAATTTTTTGTGAAAGTTTTTTAATATTTTCTGAGTATCTTGTGGCTTTAAAGAGATCTTCCTTATAATTATTGGAGGACAAGAGGACTACATGAAAAGCCTTTGGCAATGCATTCGAACTCGTGATTGCGATTGCCAACTGGGCGCATGAAGAAAACAAACTTGATTATTAAGAGTCTTTGGGCGTAGTAAACACTACAAGAGACACTGAATAAATGAAGGGACATATTTATTTCGCTTCTTTTGAAAAATTCAAAAGGGCCAAATAATTCAAAACCGACAGTTGACACCTTGAATAATAAGTTTGTTTAGAATAACGGAAGAAAAATCTATAAAAAAAAAAAATACTGGTAGAAAAAATGACTTATAGTTAATTTAATTTTTAAAAAAATTAGATTGTGAAATGTGATTTATGTTTAGATTAACGGTAATATAAGTATTTTTTAATATTTAAACTTATAATTAATCTGAAATATTTTTTAAAATACTGATTGGTATTAAAAATATATTTCAAGATATTGAACAATACTAAAAAAAATATTTAATGGTTTTGAAAAAATATTTTTTGTACACTCAGTACCCTAAAATATTTTTAGGGTACTGAATAATACTAAAAATATATTTCAAGATACTTAACGGTATTTAAAAAACTCATGATCTTAAAAAAAACATTTTAGGATCTTGAATAAATTAATTTTAGTACCAGTGCTTGGGAAAAATATTTTTTAAGGTATTAAATGGTATTAAAAATATACTTTAGGATGACTAAAAAAATATATCTTGACCTTGAAAAATTATTTTAGGATCTTAAAAACGAGCTCAAAAGTAAAAAAGGTGCTCTAAAGTTTCATAAAATAACTTTTGAAATAAATTACTTTTGATTTATAAGTCAAATTGGAACAACTTCTCAAGTCTCAACCAAACATGTATAGTTTTATAAGTCCAATTCAAATAATGCATAAGTACAATTAGGCTCTCCAAACAGTATACTAAACATGCACGATGTTTGACAAAAAACTTGAATGATGTTTGATAAAAAAATAAATCAGTCCTTGTGGGTAAAAAGGACAGGTGGTAATACTTTTGGCAGTGAAATCCGTCCTTAATTATATTGTCTGATTTATATAAATCAACAGCAATCCTGCTACATTAGAAAATCCACAGGAACAAGATGGTATCACAAATCTTCTGACCCCAAAAAAAAAAAAAAAAAAAAAAAATCACAAATCATGATATAAATAATTTTTTGTTGGCCCAAAAAAAATCAGAAGAAGTATGCACTCCCAGGCGGATAATTTTGGGCCACATTGATTGGATCAGACGGTTTTAATTATGCAAGAGTCCTGGGCCCAATCCCTTTTTGGGAATAAATCTCATATAAGCCTTAGCAGGTTAATTAATAATAATAGCCAAAGAAAGTTAATATAGATGATAAAAGATTTGGTCATGTTCCAAAGGGATGTGTGTTCGATTTCCGCTACCGTTGCTGGGACTTCTTTGGTAGGCGATTTCGTAAGTCCCCATTAAGTGCTCAAAGAGCCCGGAGCCGTGCCCTGACCTTGGTGGGGGACTAATGTCAAACCCCTCCAAAACTTTTTTTTACCAAAAAAAAAAAGGTTAATTAATAATAGATCCCTTAAAATTGATTTATTATTGATAGGTCCTTTGTACAACTATTTGTGCATAAAAAGATACCAGATAAGTTGTAAATTTCTTTATTTACTATTTTTTTTTAAGAAGTGCCTGTTAGTATTGACTAATGAGTTAATTCTTCCCTCTAGATTTTTTTAATGGGATTAGGAAGGTAATGGTTATCCAATATAGTATTATCAAGAATAATATATAGATGTAACAGAACCAGTAAATTTCTCTTATTCATAGCATGTTATGGAGCTAATTCCTTACTAGATAAGTAAGATTTTAAATTGGATCGAACCTATGACTTTTCACCAAGAGGGGGATTCTTATGTCACTCACTAGGTTACAAGATTTTTGCATTGATGGCAAAATATTATCAATATTTAACACTTAAAGCATTTCTCAAAGAATAGTGTTAAACGCCTTTATTTTAGTTGGAGGAAAATTAATGCGGAAGCGTGTTGAAAGTTTTGTTTAGAAGGAGAAATGATCGGGTAAAAAAAAAACAAAAAAAAAGGAGAAATGAGATTGAATTCAATATTTTTAATTTCTTAATAATCTATACATTCTTAAACCTGGACTGATTACTAAATCGAGGGGTATTAGGTCAAGGGTTAATGTGTCAAACTAGAGCTAATTGGGTTTGACTACGATCCACTTCTCTTCCTATCCTCTTTCCATTCACTTCTTTATCTCAGCCGTTGGATTGAAATCTCAATGGTTCAAATCTAATTATATATAAAAATATTCATAAATTATTAAATTATTAAAATATTTTTAAAAAATATTTAAAAATAATATTTTTATATGTCATTAGATCTAAACCATTAAGATTTCAATCCAACGATTGAAATGGAGAAATGAATGGGAAGAGGATGGGAATGGAAGTGGACTATAGCCAAACCTGAGCTAATTTGGGTCAAACTTGTGTTTTCATGTGTCTTATGTGTTCATGTCTTATGGATTTGTGGCCGAGTTTATATGCTCGAGTCATGCGTTTTATTTAGCTGGCTATGGATTATTGTTTTATATAATAATGTTGTATGCTTATTTCCTAGCACTGAGAATTTATGTTTGGGACACGTAACACTTGTGTATGCTTTCACCATTAACAATATATGTGATGTGTGCTATTAGTCTGGTTAGAATATGTTTTCTAAATGCTTTCTTTTATTCTGCAATATATAAAATATTTGTCATGTATGATTTGCACTTTGAATATGAGATTAACCGTTACCTTGTAATTCAATTATCAATTGAATCTCAAACATGCTTAAAGATTCAGGAAAGTGATCTGGACCTGGAAAGGCGATGTGGATGGAGCCGTAAAGAGACACTGGTCAAGAAGAGTATCTAAAGAAGTTTAATATATTTGTATTTGGACTGTATATCTATTATGTCACAATTTTTAATTATATACATTTTGAATTATTGTATCACACATATTCCTCAAAGGATTAAAGTTAACCAGCATATGTCTGAGTATATGTCATCAATTACTCACCATTCCAATGCTAATGTATGCTCTTTCTTGCGACTCATTCTAATCGGTAAACGATGTCACTCTGGTAATTACTCACTGATTAGATTAATAAGAGATATAGAAACATAATTAGATATCATAATAGACATAGAATTAGGGGTATTCCAATGACAACATCCCTTGAACTCATTCTTTCATGAGCCGATTCCATTTCATATTATGTAATATTATGTTTTGATAGGGATGTAGGGCCAAGTGACAAATCCTTAATTTATTAAATATTTTCATATTTTATTTGGATTTTTTATCATAATAATTGAGCTTAAAACGCCTCCTTTGTGATTAATTGTGATTAAAGTTGTTTGCATGAAATTAATGTTCAAAAGGGGCAAAAATGTCATATATTTCATGACTTACCTTATTTTATTTTCTTTGCATCAGGAAAAATTACAGAAAACCCATAAATCTCTGAAATCTGCAAATCAGTAAAAACGGATCAGGGAAATTACAGAAAATTTCCCAAAGTTTTTGAAAATTTCAGTCATATCCACAAATGTTATAAATTTTCGCTTTAGTCCTTCTATGAAGTTTTGTGTTTTTCACTTTAGTACCTAGTCAAAACGCAGGTATTAGGCTACATTCTCAAAGGCTCTTGACAGTTTGTTAGTCATTGAATTGATAATTTGGTGAACAATTTATGCTAATTTCAATATTGCTTAATTAGTAGATCAATGCTATCATGTGTTTACATTGGTCTCTTGAACTTGAGCTTATTAATTGTGTTTAGCATTGGATTTTAGCATCATAATCTTGATTTTTTTATATGGGAGGCCATTGTTAAATTGAGTTTAATGAGAAAATCAAGTGGTAATGCGAGGTGGCTTGAGTTTAATGAGGAAATAGGTTCCGTTGCAAATTCCCAAATTTTGTGACAGAACTGATTTCCGTCGTAAATTCTCAAAATTTGCGACATAAATTAATTCCATTGCAAAATTTAGGAATTTGCGATGGAAATCGTGAATTCTGCCGTAAATGTGAGGTCTTTTTTACAAGAGACAAATTTAGTCGCAAACTCATTTTGTGATAGAAAATGTCTATTTTGTGACAGAATTTTTCCATCGCAAAAATTGACTTTTTATGTAGTGCTTGATTATTGGATTAAAAGCTAAATTTGTTTTTAAGTTCATTTAATGGACGGAGAGCTTAATCAACTAGCAGATTAATATAAAGGATTGCTTGCAGATTTTTATTAGCAGATTAATATTAATCGATCCAAGTAAGGCCTAGTCTAAAAGGTAGCCCTTAGAGTCCTTTGAAACTAGCAGATTAATCTTCCATAATTATTTGAAGTGAGGATTGATTGCGCCATTCATATAAAGGATTGTTCATCTCATTATTTATATTCTTGTTTCTCTCATCTCATTAATTCTATTATCATTCCATTTCATATTTTTAAGAAAAATCCTAAAAATGTTTATTTTAAAGCATTTTAGTTTAATTACAATTTAGTTTTTAGATAAAAAGCATAAAATTCTTTTTAACTTGTTTCATGCTCATCATCACACTACACTACTAGAAAATAGTGAATTTGCGATGAAATTTGTAACGGAAAATATTCCGTCGCAAAATTGAGACTTTTTGTGACAGAATTTAAATTTCGTCGCAAAAAGTTGAAATTTTGCGACGGAAAAAAAATTTCGTCGCAAAACTCATCAGGATTTGCAATAGAATTTATTTTCCGTCGCAAATCCTCAAGGGTTTTGCAACGGAAAATTTTTCCATCGCAAATCCTCATGGGTTTTGCGATGGAATTTATTTTCTGTCACAAATCTCCATGGATTTTGTGACGGAAAATTTTTCCGTCGCAATTTTTTTTAAAATTATTTTTTTTGCGAAGGAATTTTTTTTCCGTCACAAATTTGAAAAATTTTGCGATGGATTTTTTTTTCCGTCGCAAAATTTTGTCAGAAAAATAATTAAAAAAAGAAATTTGCGACGGAAAATAAATTCCGTCGCAAAATTTCTCCTTTTTGCGACGGAATTATTTTCCGTCGCAAACTCTTGTTAAAGCCCCCCTTCCGTTTTCATTTTCTCTATCGCACGTCCATTCTTCCTTTCTCCCTCGTTTGTGCTCTCCCACGCCATTCGTCACCGTCCATGCTCTGACTTGAATTCCTAGGCGCACAGTACTGCCATCCTCTCCCACCGTTGTTGCTCGTCGAACCCAGTGAAGAAAAGACTTTCCCTTGCTTCGATTATTTACTCCTTCTTCATCAGGTAAGTCCGTTCCCCACTTTTCTTCATCTATTTTTTTCATTGATCTGTTTCTCCTTATACGATTTGTTCTGGCCGAGTATATTTTGTTCAATACTAAACACACAGCCTATATGAATCATTTCTTGTAATTTCCATTTAATCAATTCCCAAATAAATTTGTGATTTTTTATGGAAGAAGTAGTAGATCACATGGCTTACATACTGGTTCTATATTTGACTTTCTACAACTCTTTCGTCTTACTACAAGAAACTTTTCATAATATAGCATGTTTTCATTTTACCTAATATCCTAACGAACTATAAAACTTTTTAACTAATTGATCAAATTCCTCCAACTAATGAGGATAATTTTGATATTTTATAAATAACTTGTCTTTTAATCTAATTAACTTTGTCTTTTGCATGAAAAATAAAAATAAAAATTCAATGTGACTGTTTGTGCCTCAAATATTCTATGTCACTTGCTAATTTTATCATTAATCCCACCATGTATTCTTTATTATTCTTATATGTCTATTTGGTAAGAAATATAAGACAAGCTAAGTTCTTATAGATAATGTGCATATATAAATTGGTTTACTCTAATTCTTAGTCATTAATTTTATCTCTTTTTTAAATTATGTATTCCGTTCATGTTGAAGCTTAAATTTTTTGTTGATGTCCTACTGGATATTTATTCTTCCTTGTTAGCTCAACTACTGGTATTTTTTATTAATTTAAAACATATTTAATAACTTAATTGTTACTCCCTCTTATTTCTTTATAAAAATTTAAAATTTTAATTTTTTGATCTATTTTTTATTATCTCATTTAGAATTGTCTGAGCATTGAATGATTTTTATATTTTCACTTTCTTATTGCAAAAAATTCTGTATGATTGTGATTTTATATTTTTATCATATGCAAAATTTAACTTGAAATTTATTTACTTTTTAATGATTTTTATATTTTTTATGCAATTTTATATATTTTTTTAATAATTTTATTTTATATATATATATATATATATATATATATATATATATATAAATATTTTTTCTGATTTTTTTAAATTTAAATTTATTTTTTAAAAAAATTTTATTTTTTTTAAAATTTTTTATTCTTTGCGACGGAAAAAATTCCGTCACAATTGCGACGGAAACAAAATTTCATCGCAAATTTCAAAATTTGAGACGGAATTTAAATTTCATCGCAAATTGCGACTGAAATTCAATTTTCCGTCGCAATTGCGAGACTTTTTTTGCGACGGACGAATTCCGTTGCAATCCTATTTTGCGACAGAAAATTGGAATTTTGCTACGGAATTTTTCCGTCGCAAAAAACCAATTTTTTTGTAGTGCTAGTTGTTAGATAGTAATAAAAGACTCTTTGAGAAACACCCTTTATTGTAATCTTTGATTTATTTTTGAAGAGGTTGTCAAAGCTAAGCACAAAGCACAAACTTCATCAAAGCCCACCGGCCACCAACAAGGTGTCTAGTTTGATAGTAAGATTTATTTTTTGTTATTGCTTATATCAGTCCCACTTAAATCCTTTACGCCGCGCATTCTGGGTCATGTTTTGTGTGGTTAGAAAGTGTTATATATGCTTTTAAAATGCTAATGTTACTTATAAATCCAAAATCATGGTTATCTTTTAAGATGTTATTATCAGATTTTCAATTTCATAATTGATTAATTGGCATGTTCTTGAACCAAGTATGTTATCCTTCAAGTCATCCAAGAGAATAGTAGTTTTTTCAGGATTTTTTTTAATAGTTTGTAACAGGCTAAAACACTCCAAAGACACAAAAAATGATTTATATGACGTATTTAGATTAATAAAGACGTAAAAATAATCTGTAATTACATAAAATAATTTACAACAATAAACTACCACTAAAATTGAAATAAGATTAAAAAAAATTAGGGCCAAAATTATTAATAATTATGAAATCCCAAATCTGTTTCGACACTGACTCTGTGAACAAAATGCGTCAGGACAAAAAAAGATGTTAGCCCTTTATGATCAAGAATCTGCCGTAGCCAACATATTATTTTCATTCAAAAATCGCGAAAAGATTTTTCTTTTCTTTTCCTCTTGTTTTATTGCCATTAAATTAATCTGTGTTCATTGCAGGTAAAAATGCGTTTGTACTCCTAAGCACTTAACAAAAAATCTTTTATATTTTGCTTTCTTTCAGAAAAATATCGAGAAATACAATTTCGGAACAAAAAAATGAATGAATTTTAATTATAATGAACTATGATAGATAATCATTGGAGGAAAAGTAGTCTTCGTCAAGAAGACAAACATGAATACAACTCAATGCCCCTAATACACAAACGCACGTACCTTCCTCACTGTCTTTTGGAAAATGAAAAAAATGTGATACTTTAATGGAAACTTTTTGTATAAATTCCAATTAAGGAAATTATGTTTAAATAAGTCTTGCTGAGTCTGCAAATATATAAACCAAGTTGATTGAGACCTAGTTGTAATTTATCATGGATGTGAAAATACCACTTAACTTTCGGGCAAAAAAAGAAAATACCACTTAACTTTAGACTTTTTTTTTTTTTTTTTGATAAAGCACTTAACTTTAGACTTGTTCAGCTGTAAATTTCTAAAAGTGAAGTTTTTTTTTTTTTTTTTGATAGAAGACAAGAGGAGGGGGGATTGAAACTAGGACCTTATGGGAGAAATGAATCTCAATACCACCGCACTACAAGTAGAAGTAGTGCTAGTTCTAAAAGTGAAGTTGAAGAGTGTTATGTAAAAACACTTGGTGGGCTTTAAAAACTCGGCCTCCAAAATTTACAACCGATCAATATTTTATGAATTTACAACTGAAATTATGTAATTTATTTAGAAGTGGAGGAAAATACCGTGTCATTTGACAAATTATAATTAGTGCCGATGATTGGCTATATTTTTACATGTTCATTAGTATTATTATTTGTAAATAAGTTTCTTATTTAAGACTTATGCGTAATTTTTGCTACTTTTAATTCATTGGTCCTCAAATTTGTCAACACCTTATGTTTGAACAAGTCAACCATATTACATTAGGGTTTTGGTGGTTTTTGAGATAATCATGATTTTGGGTTCATAATTGATTTTGAGATGTAAAGGGCATTGGGTTAACGGTGTCATAATTGACTTTAATCAAAATATGAGTGTTTGGTTGATGATCTCTTAATTGATTTAATTGACATATAAGTGTTTGGGTAAATTTTTAAGAAAACCATGGTTTTGACTTTCAATTTTTTCCCCCACCTATATGTGTCAAAATAAATTATGAACCCGAAACTTTATATATATGATAAGCTACAAGACACCCTATAATATGCCAAAACAAATTATTAACAAAAAAAAAATCACGGTTATCTCAAAAACTATTATTACATGATTTTCAATTATATTGTCATAGAAATTGATCTAAAAAACCTATTTTTAAGCTAATTATGCTTATAAATTAATTTCATATTAACTAACGTTAATCTAAATATACCTAAAATATATGGGAGCTGCTCATAAGAAAGTAATATGATAGCATTGGAAATAATTAGTGAGTCAATTTGCTTATCCTCTTAGCATTGGAAATACTAAGATTTTTTAATGTAAATGTTAATATTTATTTAGTGTTTGTCACTTTATCTTAGAGCATTTATAGATTTAGCTTTCTTGTTTTCATTCACCCTATATTTTCCTATGGTAATGCAGCCCTCCAAAATCTTCTAGCTTGCCTAAAAATATTTCCAAGTTCGCCCCAAATGTGAAAACTTTATAGTCACTGTGATATTGATTTGATTGAACTATATTTTTATATGATTTTTTATAATTAATTAATTTAAGATTTTTAATGCATTTTTGAGAACATTATTGCATAATTAAGCACTTATTTAAATTTAAAACATTTATATTGAATTAAGTGTAATTAAGGATAAAATGATTATAATTTGTTAAATATTCATGCAAATAATTTCTTAGATTTTTTTTATACTACCTTATGCTTAATCTTACATTTTAGGTGTTTAAGAAAAAAATTTGCGATTCTAGAAGGTCAAAATTAATATTTCAAGAACTGAGGAAAATTACATAGAAGGTCCCTAGAGTTCCAGAAAATTGAAAATCAAAGAAAAGAAATCAGGGTAATTTACACAAAACTACCCACAATATTTTGAAATTTCATTTGTTTTACGACAATGTTTCATATATGACAAGTAAGTCCCTCCACGATAACTTTTTAAATATTCCAGATAGATCTGTTACAAAATAGGTTTTGACAAGGACCTCCTTCTTTCCTTAGACTCAGGAAATCTTTCCACACAGGAGATCCTCTTCTAATTTATTTTATTTTATTTTCTTACATCAGCTTATTTGTGCGCTGTTAATTAAAAAAATAAGAAAAAAATTTAAAATAGTAAAAGTATTACTATTAATTAAAAAATAAAAAAAATTAAAATAATATTATATTAATTGAATAGATTTTATTTAAAGATTATAAACTATGAAAAAAAAAAAAAGCCTTGGTTGAAAAGCTGAAGCTTCCTTCAAAGGAAAGGAAAGGAGAGAGCTCAAAATCGGACCTTCCTTCATCTTCCACCATCGCCCTTCTTCTTCCTCGCTGGTGGCTTCCTTATCCACCACGGTCGCTGGCGAGTTCGAAGGGAGCAAGGGAGCTTCAACGGTGAAAAAACCCAGAGGAGGGAGCTTAAGATGGGACGAGTTGAGAGACAGAGGAGGGTCGACGGCGAGAAGAAGCACTACCACTGCCGATCAACTACCAGCACCGTCCTGCTCTGTCCGCTGCCATCGGTTGATCTCGTTTTCACCGTCGCAACACTGAGCTTGGAGCTGCGATTTCGGACTGAGCAACGAGAGGAGAATGAAGAACGACGGAAACTTGAAATCCCAATTTTGTGGAATCTCTACCGCCTAAACAATGTCAGAGCAGCTAAATAAGCCCTCATCATGGAATTGCATAAGAATGAATCGTCCCTGTGGGGCCTTAGATCAAACACTCGACGAGCGTGTTGGATGATACCAAGAGTGTTGTGTCGTGAGGATGAAGCAGAGAAGGAGACAGAGGATAAGCTTGAAATGAACTTGGTGAGGAGATTGACGTTGGATTCAAGGGCATTTCGGAGAATGAAGGCGTGGATTTGGAGGAGAGAGGTCGAGGATTTGTTCTCTTGAAGAAGGTATAAGCATATTCTCTTGTTTTTTTTTTGACCAAATGCCCAATAAAAATGTGATTTCTTGGACTAGTATGATTTATGGGTATTGTCATAATGGTGAGGTCGAATCTGCTCGGTCGATGTTTGATAATATGCCTGAGAAAAATGTGTTCACTTGGAATGCAATGATAGGTGGATATTGCCAAAACAAACATCCCAGTAAGGCTTTGGAATTGTTTCATGAAATGCAGAGAAGTGAATATGTGGAACCAAATGAAATAACAGTTTCAAGTATTCTTGCTGCTATAGCTGATTTGGGTGCTTCAGATTTGGGGATTTGGATTCACAAGTTTTGCCAGAAGAAAAAGCTTTGACAAATCTGGTCATGTAAGCAGTACACTAATTGATATGTACGCAAAATGTGGTGAAATTACAAAAGCAAAATTACTTTTCGATAAAATCGCCGAAAACGGAGTTGCCTCTTGGAATGCTTTAATAACTGGCTTTGCAGCCAATGGTCGTGCAGAGGAGGCATTGGAGGCTTTTGCAGTGATGTTACAGGAAGGATCAAAGCCGAATGAGGTAACTATGATTGGTGTATTATCTGCCTGCAACCATTGTGGCTTGGTTGAGGAAGGAAAAAGATGGTTCGGAGCAATAGAGAAATTCGGCCTTACTCCACAAATTGAGCACTATGGCTGTATGATTGATCTTTTGGGAAGGGCTGGATGCTTGGATGAGGCTGAGAAAATTATTGAGACCATGCCTTACAATGCTAATGGGATAATACTAAGTTCATTTCTATTTGCATGTGGGTATTACAAAGACATCACGAGGGCAGAGAGAGTACTCAAAGAGGCCGTGAAAGTGGATCGGATGAGCGGAGGAGACTATGTGATGTTGAGAAATATGTACGCAACAGAGCAGAGGTGGAGTGATATGGAAGATGTTAGATACATGATGAAGAATAGTGGATCAAATAAAGAGGTGGGTTGTAGTGTTATTGTAGTTGAGTCTGGCTTTGCCGAGTTTGTGGCTGGCGATTGCTTGTATCCTCATCAAGAAACTATTCATTTACCCTTGGGGCAGTTATGGAAGCAGATGAAGGTAGATATGATCTTATTTAATCTCTATATATAAAAGTGGCACAAAAAGTACATGAAATGAATGAGTCAATGTTTCAAAAAGACATACTCCATGCTCTTAATATAATATATATTTTAAAGAGTTGATGTTGGTTCTAAATATAAATCATATTTTTTATATTTTTATAATCATTATTTATTGTTTTGTTAGTAGGAATATTTTATAAAAATTTTCCAGCAAATAAAATTTATTTAAATATAATTTTATTTCCCAAAAAAATATTTACAATTATCATATTTTATGTTATTATTTATAAATACATGTCACCTAATCATCATATATTTTATGTCCATTTTTTTTTTTTTATATGAATGTCGCACGCATCTTTGAATGTTCAAGAACTAGATGGAGTGGGCTACTAGGGGGTCATTGGGCTACTAGGATGGGTACCATAAGGGAAACAAACCGTAGGCATGAGCTAGCCCACATGAAGGGTATGTATATTTTTAGTTTTATTTATTTTAAATATGTGTTTAATGTTTTTGCTTTGCTGCAAAAATAATTTTTCTGTCACACTGATATAAAAGAGAGTGAGTCTCACTAATATTTTTTTCTCTTTTCTCTTTACCATGGAACTTACTCTTTTATGGAAGTATGGTAAAAAAAAAAATTGTAGTAAGAACATAAACATTCAACTTTTTAAATATTTTATGATATTGACCGACGTTATGGCGAAAAGACGAAAATATTGTATGCTTTTGATGGGCATAACAACCATATGCGAATGATAATATCAATGATTGATAATTGAAAGTACGAAACGATGACTTAGGACCCGTTAGTAATATGTGTGTGCCACTTTTAAGTCTAATTGATATAAGACAAGGGATTTAATTATCACTTACTATTTATAAATAGGCCAACATGTAAATAATATTAACTTTTTTAACAGGGTATATAACTTTAAATAACATCACAGTACAATATTCTCAAATGTCATTAAACACGAAAAGTGAAACATTTGACCACGTAAACGAAGCCAGGATCTAAGAACATGATAAAGGATGCAATATGTAATATCTGGATAATTATTATCTGGAATATTATTTCCATTTATGATAGATATGGTTTCAAAATGTTGTATAATTGGTCTATTTTCAAAGAGAAATACTAATAAAATTAAATGGAATTTATTGCAAAAAATGTGAAAAATGCATTTTAGGGCCATAAAACATCCTAAAAATGTGATGATAAATCCTAAAGGGCTGTGAAATAATTATTAAAAATTAGAAGGAATATTATCCCTAATTTAGACAATTTATTAAATTATCTCTTTTGAAAATAGAAGAATAGAAAATTAAAAAGTATTCTGGGGACCATATTGGACCCTATGATTTTTAATATTATGCATGGAGCATAAATTATTAATGTTAATAAAATAGTTGTGAGATAATAATTATTACTAATTAAGAAAATTGTCAACAATTAGTAAGTGATTAATTAGATAATTAATGGTTAATTGTTTAGACATAAGATAAAGAGAAAAAGATGGAAATTACTTCAAATAAATATACATATATAAATAAAAACGAAAATTAGAAGAAAAATAAAGAAAAATGAAATGAAAATTAAGAAATTAATATCTAGATTTTTGCATTAAAATAACATTATAAGTTAAGACATGTGGTAATTAAGTAATATTATAATAGTAAAAATGTGAACAGAATAAATGACCACGGATAGAAATAAAATTCTACCTAGAAAACCGTGAACTAGGTTTCTTGAGTCAGAGTATATTAGGAACAAGTGAATTTCTATCTCGGAGTGGACTGTCTCCGAAGTCATTTATGTAACCAACGGAGTGATTTGGAGATCCGGCCAGGAAGATATTTTGTGGGATTAAAGCAGATAGTAGAAATGAGAATCGATGGAAAATAATTCATAGATTGAAATCCGGGGATAAGTTGAGAAAAACCAGAGTATATTATTGATCAGTGGATTTTTATCCAGAGGTTGGCGCCGACAGACGATATTTCCGTAACCGGTAGCGATTACCGAGGATTTTTGGCAGGTAACAGAATGTCCTTAATGAGAGTATAAGGTTAGGAAAACCCAGTATTCTCGAAGAGGAAGAAAAGACCTTCATAGTGTTATTTCCGGAATTTTAAGATTTTACAAAATTTCGCGATCGGAACACCGAACAGGGACTTTATCGGTAGAAAACTTCTTGAAAAAGTTGGTGACATCACCTTGGTGACTAAGGATGACATCATCCTTGAGAGGTGTATGGCCAAGATCTTGTCACCTCCAAGAAGTGCGATCCGACGGTCAGAATTCAACCAGACAAAGTTCAATGAAATTACGAAAATGCCATTGGTTTTTTCTATAAATAGCCACCATTTCATTTGGAATTCTCACACCAAATTCTCTTGAGAATTTCAAAACTTGGGAGAGGAAGGAAGAAGGAGGAGTCCGGAGAAATTTATAGCGAAACTCTGAGTAAGTTCTTCAGTCCTTAGTCTTTAGTTCGGTAGTTCTTAGAGTTTTAGGATAGATGTTGTTTTGATCCTTAATCTTCCAGTATATTTTATATATCATGTTTTAGGATAGATATGATATTTATTTTGGGAAATATGTTGGAGTAAGAGATATGCTAAAATTCTGGAAGATTAGAGTCAAAGTAACGAAGTTCTGGCGAAATTTCGCCGATTAGAGAAGTCAGGGGTAAAATGGTCATTTGTGACTAAAATGACTGTTATGATGTTAGTAATTGATTATATGCGATATTATCCTTATAGGATATCCCTGAATACGTTCTAACCAACTATCGCACCGTATCCTGCCAGAAATACCGTATAGCGTCAACGAAGGTACGTTCGCGTACTGTAACACGAACTCTGATATTTACAGTATGTGTATATGTGGTATGTGTGCATGTTGTGGTATGTTGTTTGAATACTTGTTTGGTAAGAAATAACTGTACACCTGCATACACTGGGAGTGATATATCTATTTTCACTGGGAGTGGTACTTTTCGCTGGGAGCGGTACATTTGTATTCACTGGGAGTGACATGTTTGGAAGTGTTTCATTTGCTGTGATTTTGTACCGTATATGTAAATATGAGGTTAACCGTTACTTGAGGTCTGTATGCATGGGACCTCAGCTCTTAACATAGCGTCAGGGTCAGGAGAACCAAGAACGGAGGACAAGGGGAAGCGCAAACAGGACGCATAGAAGACCCGGCTGAAGACTTCCTTTTGATGTTCCGACAAAAGCCTTCCTTTTATTGTTGAACATTACTTTTGAAATACTTGGTATGATGTACTGCTATTGTATCCAGCCAGACTTACGGCATTTTGAAATACAAGTATCAGTTACTCTTCCGCTCAAATGATTTACTCTCATGATTTTAAATGATTTTTGATGAAAAAATAATATTCCGCTTTTGAAAATTAGGATGTTACACAATACAAAAATGTTAAGTAATAAATTCGTCTCGGAAGTATATATTGAGAAGCAATATTACCCTAAAAGTTTTTTTAGATTCAATTTTGCCTCGGAATTGAAGTCTAAAAATATAACAATATTGCCCTTTTCCGTAAAACAACTAACGTTGACCGTTAAAAAAATTGATGTTTACTATTAACTTTTTAATGGAAAATGATAACATTGTAACGTCTTTAAACTTCTGGGGCAACATTGAGTCTAGAAAAACTTTCAGGGCAACATTGCTCTTAAGCGTGTACTTTTAGGGCGGATTTACTATTTAACCCCAATGCAAAATTGTAAATTTAAAAAGAAAAAACAAAGAAAATTAAAGAAAGCACTATTGTGGTATAAGAGCCTACTAAATCCTTTTGAGTCTCAAGTTCAAATCTCAGAGAAAACATTTATGTTGAGAGTGGCAACTACAAACTCTGAATTGGATACTGAATGATAATATTAAAAAAAGAAAATCATTGCAACTCTACCATCATTTACTATACCTTAGATGAGTCTCCTAAATCTCAGGTAATTACCTGCAAAATAAAGTTAGAAATAAAAGAAAATATAACAGCTAAAACCACAATCAACCACAAATCTTCTATTATTTTATATAACAAATACATTTTAAGGGGGGAAAAAGGCAAAGTGACCTTTAGGCGCCTTTTAAAACTTTTAATTTCAAAAAAAGTAATATGAAATTCTTATAGAAAGATAAAAGATCATGATCCTTAATTGGAATTAAAATTATTCTAAATTATTTTTTCACTACTCATATTCTTATATTTTCAGTACCTCTTCATAACATTTTCAATGTTTGTTTTTGAAAAAATTTCAATACATATCTTTCATATTTTGAGTACGAATATTTTAAGTTGAGTATAAACTACGTCAAAATAATGAATAATGAAAATATCAAACATTAGTATTAAAAATATGAAAGATATATAAATGTCAAATAGATAAAAAATAAATAATGAAAAAAATAATTTCAACCAAGAGCCTTGGTCTTTTTCTGAAATTCGTAATTACAATACAAATTAGACATTAATTGGATTGAAAAAAGATGGTTTGTTTTGATAAATACTGTGGTAATGACATTAATTAGCAGGTGCAAATGTCGGGCCAAAAAAAGCAGTTGCGAGTGTGAATAAAAGCCAACAAAAAGCTTTTTTCGAAAACATAATGTTTTAGAATTTTTCAAAAAAAAAAAACATTTTAAAATTATTTTAAAACCCAAAAGAAAAATTGAATAGTTAACGTATTCGTTGAATTAAAAGACCTGCCTTAAACTTTATGTGTGTGTGTGTGTATGTAATATATGTATATGTATATGTATGTATATACATACACGTGAGAGTTGTATCAAGACAAATAGTGTACTCACCCTGAATGAAAAAGCCTTTTGATAGAGATTCATTCATTGATAACATCTGCTGCACTCATTCCTTCATGTGGTAATTCCATAGAGCAAGAAAGTCAAATCCTAAACAAATAGTATATGCATTTCTCCACTTTAGGATGGATCCTTACCATGATCTCCTGTAAGTCACTGGATGATGCCATATCCTCTGATTGAATAGCAGGGAGAATAGTTGGGCTCACAACTTGCAAAAGATTGTTTGGAAAAGAACTTCCCACATATTTATGAAGATTAATTGTGACCATCCTTAAACATTTCTTCAGTAGGTCTTCTTTTAGTTAATAACTCTAAGATCAGAATGCCAAAGCTATACTTGTCACCTTGTATTGATACGTCACAACCCATTCCATATTCTGAAATGTTTCAAACATGTTAGTTCGCTTATGTAATTAAAAAACATAAAAATAAAAAATTCTACGAGTTTGAAAGCAATGAACTGTATGACTTTGAAGCCAAAAAATATTTAATGATACCTGGAGAAACATAGCTGATAGTTCCCTTTATTCCAATTGTGCTGCTACGTTCATTAGAGATAACTTCAATAGTTGAGAGTACTCTTGCCAATCCAAAATATCTCAAATGAGCAACAATGTTACCATCAAGAAGGACATTGCTTGGCTTTAAGTCACAATGAACAAGTGCTTGCCCATATTCATGGTGAAGATAATATAATGCAGATGCAACATCGATAAGAATATTTATTACTTGAGGAAGGAGCAAAACTCTTGGATAATGATCTGGATTCTCAAATGTAGGATATAACCAATTGTTCAAGCTTCCATTCACCATGTACTCATAAACTAAAGCTTTGAATTCATTGCCCTTGTAATCAATGCTAGAACAACATGATATAATTTTTACCAAATTTCGGTGCCTTGTATTTCTAAGGGCATTACATTCAGCAAGAAAACTCTAGGTAGCTCCGCTCATTTGAAGGTTGATGACCTTTACTGAAACAACTTCATTGGACTCAAGACTTCCCTTATTCACGGAGCCATAACTCCCAGATCCTATCAAGTTGTTGATAGAGAATCCATCTCTAGCATTATGCAAAATTTGGTATGATACTCTGGAAATTGTGTCAATTGTTTGTCTACTTGAAGGAGTTTTATTGCTTCTCTTCCTCCCATAATAAGCAGCAACAACATATACCAGAAGAAGAAAAGCAATTACAAAGCATATTGATAGGATCAATTTGTAGTTTTGATGTTTTCTTTCTCTAGGATATTTGATAGGGCATGGTGGCAATTCCAGCTTTGATATGCCTCCACAAAGCTTGTTATTCCCCATAATTGATATTGCACTTGCATTGTCAAAGACGCCTTGGCTAGGAACCTCCCCATCAAGCATGTTAAAGGAAACATTTAGGTACTCCAATAAAGCAATATCTTGTAGATCTTTTGGAATTGATTCAAACAAGTTATTTTGTGACAAGTCTAGATGTCTTAGACCTTTCAATGAAGCCAAAGATAAGGGAAAGATTTCTTGAAAAAGTTCCCTTGCAAAAAGAGGTACTTTAAGCTTTGAAGCTCTCCAATAGTTTGAGGAATGCTTCCAAATCAATATTTGATAGGGCATGGTGGCAATTCCAGCTTTGATATGCCTCCACAAAGCTTGTTATTCCCCATAATTGATATTGCACTTGCATTGTCAAAGACGCCTTGGCTAGGAACCTCCCCATCAAGCATGTTAAAGGAAACATTTAGGTACTCCAATAAAGCAATATCTTGTAGATCTTTTGGAATTGATTCAAACAAGTTATTTTGTGACAAGTCTAGATGTCTTAGACCTTTCAATGAAGCCAAAGATAAGGGAAAGATTTCTTGAAAAAGTTCCCTTGCAAAAAAAGGTACTTTAAGCTTTGAAGCTCTCCAATAGTTTGAGGAATGCTTCCAAATAAATGATTATGGGGGTGTTTGGAAGTTGATTCTGGAGAATTGATTGGGGGATTTACGAGGCAGAAATAGATTTTGGAGAATAGATTTTGAAAAATAGATTTTGGGATTTACGAGGCAAAAATGTTTGGAAAATAGCTTTTGGAGAATAGATTTTAGAAAAAAATGATAGTGTTTGGATAATTTTAAAACCAAAGTTTTGACAAAAGTTTGCCAAACACCCTAAAATTATCCAAAATCTATTATGCATAAAAACTTAGGTTTCAACAAAAGTTTGCCAAACACCTTTATTTTTTCCAAAAGTTATTTTACATCAAAACCTAAGTTTTCTCATAAATTTACCAAACACCTCTATTTTTTCCAAAAGCTATTTTACATCAAAATCTAGGTTTTGAACCCCAAAACCTAGGTTTTGTCAAAAGCTATTTTTTTTCTAGGGAAAATTATAATAAAGGGCCTAAGGAAAATAATATTTATTAAGAAGGACTATAAAAATTATAATTATTTTGAAAGACCATAAATTAAAACATTAAAATATAAAGACTAAATTGCCCTTAATTAGATTTCCTATATTTTCTATAATTATATCAAAATCCATAGTGATTGATGAATAATAACAAATAGAGCCAAATAAGAATATGTTAAATTAGCATCTCTACTATACCGAAATCGCCTCCCAATTAAGATCAATGTGATTCCTTTTTTGCCTCTCTTCTAAACTTCATGGAGAGATAAAGAAGCAGAGACACAACCACATACTAGAGACCTTCAGACTTCATCTTCAATCTTCATCCTCCACCATCTCACCTTCTCTCCATTTCTGTTGCCGACGACGTGTGACTATCCCAACTCATTAAGAATTAGGACTATAAATAGTATGAAAGACTATTAAGAATTAAGATTAACTGAAGCATATAACTGCTTGCGATTGTCACTTTCAAATTGTATTATTTTATTAAATTAATTTTCTGCATAGAAAACATGAAACTCAAATATATATAGTACTGGAATAAGATGGGAAAAACTAATGTATTGGAATAGTACTTTTGAAACAAATAAAACGATGAGATCGAAAATGAAGAATGATGAATAAGAAACGTCGAAACAAGAGAGGAAATGAAAAGAAATTAAAGTGAAATGTGGAAGAAAAATGGAATCTACTTATTTAAGAAATACTTTTTTATTTCTAGTTGTATGTCTTAGTTTTTAAATTTGTTGTGTCTATAATTATAACTCATTGGATGTTTAAATAATTGTGTGAGCATAAGAAAATATAAAATTCCTAATGAATACAAATTCTTAAAAGAGAGATGAGAAAGGAAGTCACCTTGATCATAATTGGGAGGAGATTTCGATGTAATTGAGACACTAACTTAGCATATTCTAATTTGTCTCTAGTTGTTATTGTCCATCAATCACTCTAGATTATGATTTAATTAGCAAGGGTGTAATAGAAAAACAATATTTATCTTAAATATTATATTTTCATAAATAATACCTATTTTAAATAGGTGAATATGAGGTCTCAAATTTTGGTGTTGTATTTATTTATTTTTATAGGCAATGTTTTTCATACAATTTAAGAGCCTAAAAATTAATTTAGCTTGTTACCATATAAAATACTATATTAGGGATTAAAATTAGGATTTAACTAATTATTCCTAATTTATCTCTATGGGACAAAAATTTCTTCAATGGGGAATAAAATAAATTACACAAATAATGGAAGAAACACATTATATTAATCTCAAATCATAAAATCTAAGTAGACCAATGAGAGAATTTCCTTCTTAAAAGTGTGAGAACATTAAAACATAATTGAATAATTAAAATTAAGAGGGGGGGCGGTTTCTTTAGGAACAAGGGGGAAAGAAATAATAACACATAAGTCAATTAAGTAGTGTGTGGGAGAAGATTGGAAAAACTTAGGGAGCAAGTTGTTTAACTTGGGGAGCAAGTTTTTATTTAATTAGACAAAATTAGATGAGAATCTATATGAATTAAATAATATCTTGAAATAGTGAAACTAAGTATTGAATATAAATACATATTTGAAATCAGTGAATTATGAGCTTAATTTGGCTATTCCCAAAGTCATTTTCGTATACTTTTAGGATTATACCTAGATGTTTGGGAAGTTAAAAATCACCCTAAATCTAGTCATAAAATTAGGATTTCAAAAGTGAAATTAGATCTTGAACAAAAATACCAACATACACCTAACTCAATTAGCATTTGGAGTTACTTGGGGATGAAGTAAGTAAACTTGGAGATAAAGCAAGTAAACTTGGGGATGAAGAAAGCAAACTTGGGGATGAAGGGGGAGGAGTACGAATTGGAGGAGGTGTAAGGGAGGGATTCAAGCTTCTATGTTAAGGCTAATCCAATGGCTAAAATGCAAGGTGAAAGAATTACAAGAATGTCATCACATTTGGCTATAAATAGAGGCTTTCTCCTTCACAAACTCCTCACCAATTCCTCAAGGCATAACCAAAATTTAGAGTGTGTGGGAGTAAGTGGAAGAGCTCTAAGAACAAGGAGCAAGGTTCTTCAAGAGGTAAGGAAGCTTTTAGTTGCTAGTTCAAGTTCTTAGTTTATGAAGTAGAAATGTTAGGAAATGTTGTTTTGATCTTCAATCTTCCAAATCTAGTTTTATTTTCATGTTTTTATGCTTTCCATTGCCTTTATTTCGAAAAATTGATGAATAATAAGTATGGCAAAAATTTTTGGAAGATTATGATCAAAATAGCGAAGCTCTGGCGAAATTTCATCGATTAGCGATTTCTGAAGCCAGTAGCAAAAACGCTGGTATTTTATGAAGATGATGTTCTAAAACTCTGGGGAAAATTCTGGGCAGTGCTTTGAAACGTTGAAACTGGGAATTATCCATAAATTCTGGGTAAGTTCCATTATTTTTCCTTTAAAGTAGAGATCTCAAGGATTCCGGGAAATTTTACGGATCCTCATTTTAATTTTTTTGGAATTAGTTATGATTTTTTGAAGTTAGACGAAATTCTGCCCAAAAATGCTGAACTAGCGATTTTTCCGAAAATTATGTGGAAATAATTGAAAATGAAACCACCAGGGGTAAAATTGTCATTTGTGGCCAAGGTATCTCTCGGAATAATGTTTGGAAATTAATTGGGACGATATTGCCCTTATAGGATACCAAAGATCATTTTTCTAACCCACAGAACGTAACAAAACTCAGATACGGACGCGTATTGTAACCTTAACTCTTATGCTTATGGTGTGCTTATATATGATAGTTGTACTCACATGCTGAAACCCTGTTTTGAAAGTTGCTCTTTAAATATTGAGTTGAATACGGGTTATGGTCTTGATAACACTGTTGAGTTTTCCTAGCTCTGAGGACACGATAGGCCATCATGGCACTGGTGAATAGTGTAGATTGGGGTAACATACATATTGCAGTGGTTGTGTTATGTTATTGCTTTACATGTTATTTTGAAATAATGATTATGTTTTATATCCGTGATATCTGTCATATACTGTTTACATAAGCATGATGTTAACCGTTACCTGAGGTTCAATGGGTATTGAACCTCAGCCCCTGCTATAGCTTCAGGATCCCAGGGGGTCAGAATCGAGGACAAGGGTAAGAAGCTGGCGTGATGACCCTGTGGAAGCATTATCTTTTTGGAAGCGTTATTATTTTGGTTATATGTTTAGGTGTATTCAATTCACGGATGAATGTACTACTAAAACGTTTAGTTTGATACACCACATACAATGTTATTTAGTTACTCTTATTTTGAAAAATATTTTCAACACTCAGCTCTGAATAGAAATACTATGGAAACGTTTATGAAAATGGGATGTTACAAAGGGAGAATATAAGAAATCTGGCCAAGGGCATTTTAGTCTTTATATTTTAATGTTTTAATTTCCGGTCCTTTAAAATAATTACCATTTTTATGGTCCTTTTTAATAAATATTATTTTCTTTAGGTCCTTTATTATAATTTTCCAAAACTATTTTTTTAGCTTTTTCTCTCTCTCCTTTGCCATCATTAGTATTTTTTCAATATCAGTCAGTATCCTTGAGATATTTTGTAGTCCCTTTCAGTACTTTAAAATATTTTTGTAAGAATAATTACCCTGAAATATTTTTGCCATATCATAAGTGTTTTTTCAAGATCAAGAAATATTTTTTCAGTATCTTTAAGTATTTTTTTTGTACTCGTTATTATCATAAGTTTTTTTTTTCAAGATTTTCAGTACCCTAAAATATTTTTTTCAAGATTCTAAAATAAATTTTTAAGATCATAAGAAGTATTTTTTCAGTATCAATTAGTATTAAGTATCTTTTTAGTACTCCTCAGTACCTTGAAATATTTTTTCAAAATCAGTCATTACCTTGAAATATCTTTTTAATACTGTAGAATAAATTTTTAAGATCATGAAATATTTCAAGGTACGGACTTGTACTAAAAAATACTACATGATCTTGAAAATTTATTTTACGATATTGAAAAAATATTTTAGGGTAATAACTGATCTTGAAAAAATATTTAGGGTACTGAACGATACTAAAAAACATCTTAAGGATACTGACTAGTACTAAAAAAATACTGATAATGATAGAGGAGAGAGAAAAAGCTTAAAGAAATAGCTTTTGACAAAACCTAGGTTTTGGGGTTCAAAACCTAGATTTTGATGTAGAATAAATTCTGGAAAAAATAAGGCTATTTGGTAAGTTTATGACAAAACCTAGGTTTTGATATAGAATAGCTTTTAAAAAAAGAGGGGGTGTTTGGCAGACTTAGTACAAAACTTAGATTTTGTCTCCAAAACCTAGGTTTTGATGTTTGCCAAACAGCCCCTATGAGAGACATCCAATTGCCCAATATTTTTTAAGTTTCCAACCTCATTTGGTAGATTCCCAACAAATAAGTGATGTGATAACTCCAATAAAATTGATAGAGACAAAAGAGTAAACAATTGGACTGATATGGTTATGCTAAAATGGTTTAGTGATAAATTGAGGAATATTAGGCTTTCACAATTCCCAACACTTGGAGGAACTTTTCCTTCTAGTATGTTATTTGACAAATTTAGGTAAATTAATTGAGTGAGATTGCCAATGAAATACATTATTTCTCCAAACAATTTGTTTCCCAACATACCAAGTATTGCATGTTTTGAAACTTCCAAAAAGTATTTGGGATGATATTAGTGAAATAGTTCATCTATGTTCCTAGAAGCGTTAGGTTAATGACGTCTCCTGATGCCGTAGGAATTTTGCCACTTATATAATTTTCTCCAAGCCCGAATTGTTGAGATTCGTACATACAATAAAATAAAATTTATCCAATAAATTACGAATCCTAATAAGATGATATATTAATAACGTTTAAATCGGATTAGTCAGAACCATACATTTCTTATATGTGTGTGTCTTATTCGATCAACAGGAGTAGACTGAGTGAATTCATTCTCTCTACCGGTATCCACACGAACAGAACTCCAACTTAGACAATGTGTTAGCGCCTCGAACGTCTATGTCGATATTGTCTAGGTATCTCTCTACGGCTGTTGTGAGATGGCGGTGTTGTGAAATTTGGGATTTTCTCGAATGTGTACGTGTCCACTGCTCTGGTTGTATGTATGCCAAGTTTGGGTCTATGGGTAGTGCGCTTAACGTGTTCGATGAAATGGCTGAGATAGATCGTGTTGTGGATGGCTCTTGTTGTTGGGTATTTGAGGTGTGGAGATATGAATGAAGGCGAAGCGAGGGATCCTTTTAAACAGGTGCCTGAGAAAGATAGTGCTGCGTTTAATGCAATGATTGATGGTTATGTGAAGTTGGGGACTATGGGTTTGGCTCAGGATTTGTTTGACCAAATGCCCAATAAAAATGTGATTTCTTGGACTAGTATAATTTATGGGTATTGTCATAATGGTGATGTCGAATCTGCTCGGTCGATGTTTGATAATATGCCTGAGAAAAATGTGTTCCTTGGAATGCAATGATAGGCGGACATTGCCAAAACAAACATCCCAGTAAGGTTTTGGAATTGTTTCATGAAATGCAGAGAAGTGAATATGTGGAACCAAATGAAAGAACAGTTTCGAGTATTCTTGCTGCTATAGCTGATTTGGGTGCTTCAGATTTGGGGATTTGGATTCACAAGTTTTGCCAGAGGAAACAGCTTGACAAATCTGGTCATGCAAGTACTGCACTTATTGATATGTATGCAAAATGTGGTGAAATTACAAAAGCAAAATTACTTTTCGATAAAATCGCCGAAAAAGGAGTTGCCTCTTGGAATGCTTTAATAACTGGTTTTGCAGCCAATGGTTGTGCAAAGGAGGCCTTTGCAGTGATGTTACAGGAAGGATCAAAGCCGAATGAGATAACTATGAACGGTGTATTATCTGCCTGCAACCATTGTGGTTTGGTTGAGGAAGGAAAAAGATGGTTCCGAGCAATAAAGAAATTCAGCCTTACAATGCTTTCATGTGGGTATTACAAAGACGTGGCGAGGGCGGAGAGAGTACTCAAAGAGGCCGTGAAAGTGGATCGGATGAGTGGCGGAGACTATGTGATGTTGAGAAATATGTACGCAACAGAGCAGAGGTGGAGTGATATGGAAGATGTTAGATACATGATGAAGAATGGTGGATCAAATAAAGAGGTGGGTTGTAGTGTTATTGGAGTTGACTCTGGCTTTGCTGAGTTTGTGTTGGAAATTATGCCCTATGGGCTAATCAGTATATAACTAAAACTAATTGAGATATTGTATCTCATATTCATATTTGATTTATAAAGATAAATCAATCATATATCTAATTAAATAGAGATATTGTATCTCTGATTTAATCTTCAAATTAAATATATCATATATTTGATTTAATTTAAATTGAGATATAGTATCTCAATTTTAATTAAATAGATATATATCTTTTTCCAGATTTAATTTATAAAGATAAATTAAATCTGTTGGCTTTTAATTTTAGATTAAATAAATTGATTAGATTAGATTAGATCTATTAGATAGATTTAATTAATGCTATTTAAATCTAAAATTCGAATTCAAGATTAATTGAGATTAATCTTGAATATTTTAATACGGTCTAATTAGGGTTTTAGAAACTTTATAAAAAGACATTGATCTAGTCGTATTAAAGCGAAGAGGATAGCCACAAAAGAAAACCCTAAAAAAAAAAAAAGAAAGGCGTAAGATGCAAAAAGTAATAATGCACTAGCACGCTAACGTTCGTGTTGAAAAGCTGTTCAGTGTGGATACCGGTAGAGGAACACGATTCAGAGAGTCTACTTCTACTGATCGAGAAGGTAGCCCACCAGTTCAAATAGAACAAGACTGATCGAAGGTACTTTTGTCGTTAAAGTGATCAATTAAACTAGGTCCTAACTAATTATGCAGTTCAGGGTCAACCTAGGTCATTCTCCCAAGGAGCAAGCTGTGGGTTTTCTTTAAGTTAAAATTTAGGTGATGAAAAGATGCAATGAAATATAAACGGACCTAAACTAAGATGTAAAACACTCTACCTATATGCAATTGAATCTAAAACCTATATGAAAATAAAACTAATCTATATGAAATTGAACGCAATTTTTGGGGGTTTTTCTTATGAAAGAAGAATTAAAATCCTAATAAAAATGTCGATTAAATGCAAATAAAATAATAAAGGTCTAGTTCAGTTATGATGACGAAGGGGACAACTTAGGAATTGCAAGGAGTAAACTTTCTTAGCCCAAATTAATTAATTAGACCCAAGGGAGATTAATAAATTTAATTACCCAATTAAACATGGGAAACCCTCTAGTTCAATAACACATATTTCACTAGAAAACTCATAATGAAATAAGCGGTGGCTAATTAAACCCATTAAAAACCAATCATAAAATAATCTTGAAAATCTTGTTTACAATTATCTAATTGAACAACCAGATAATTTATCAACCCAATTAAACAATTAAGATGATAAACCAAATTAACAATTAAATTAACAACGAAAACTCAATTACTAATTTAATTGACAATCCAAAGGTTGCAAACAAGAGTCCAACAATAAGCATAAAACTTCGAATTACCAGTCTAATCCAAAAGAAATAAGTTTACAATCTAAAACTAGATTGTTCTCAATTAACACAACTCGGAATTATTTAAAACTAAATTATTTCAAGTCTTGAATTAAAAAGATTAAAAAGAAAGACACTCCCTTGTGGTCTTCAAGTGTAAGCTCTAGGCTCTAGCTTCTTCCATGCTCTTCCCAAGTTGTCTCCCAACTAGCTTAAGCTTCCATGCAAATCATTCCTCCTCCCAGAGCCAAACAAGTCACTAGCATGATGAATAAATCAACCAATTCAACAATTGTGCATGTCCAGGAGAATGAAGGGATTGATTAATTAATGGTGGGCCCGTGAGTGAGTTGGAATTGAGAGACGTGAGATGCTCCTAGAATGAAGGATTCATCAATTGCCTGCGTCTCGCTAGATGATCTTTTCCGTCGTCCAGTGTCTTGTGGCAAGATGAAGGAACGGATGATTGATGAATTACCCACTGCGTCTCAGCGTCTTCGGCGTTTTTGGTCTGAAGCTTCTCTCGTCTGGCTGGCGGCGTGGTGCTCCCATAAAATCTAGCAGCTAGGTTAATTAATAGGAGAGGAAGAGAGGCTTTTTAGGATATTAACTTGAGCCCAATAAAATTCAAGTAGTCGCCTAAAATTTCACCATTGGATTTCTTTTAGCTATCCTGAAAAATCCTGCACCATAAGATCTTATAAAATCACTATCTATCATATATCAAGAGATATTATTTAATCAGAATATTAAAAATTTAATAATTTAAGCTCAATATCTTATAATTAATTCATATTTATATTATTTCCTAAAATAGGCTAACAATCTAAATATTATCTAATAATTCCAAATTAGCCTAAAATAATCCCCAAAATAAATGAAATAAGGTGGGATAAACTATATAAAATTGGGATTTATCAACTCCCCCACACTTATCTTTTGCACTCCTGGGCAAAACAAATCAAGACCAAGGGAGGATAAAATAAAAGCAAAACTAAAATTAAACTAAACTAAACCAAAACTTCAAAAAAAAAAATGAATGTTCCAATCACAAGTAATAAGCAAACAAAAGCATTTCAACACTTATCATATCCAAGTGATATTCTCATAAATCAAGGAAACAAACATCATGGCAATTTACTTGACAAAGGGGAACCTAAGCCAAAAATCCCTCACCAAGGATAATGTGTATGTCACTCTTCTCTCTCAAAAGTGCATAGGTTTGTGTTTACACTCAAATCCATCCCTACCTAGTACTCTTTCCATAGGCTTGACAAGAATCTAAGTTCTCCACCACTAATAAAGCAAGTGCATGCATAAATCCAAAGGACTTTTATTAGGTTGTAGTGGGGCTAATGTTAAGAAAGAAAGGGCAAGTGTTTGGAAAAACAAAGTTAAATATCTTAAAAGATGAAGAGAATGATAAATGGAGAATGTGGGATGTAAAAAACCAAACTAAATCTAAATCGAGTCATCATTCTTTTTCTTTTTTTTTTCTTCCTTTCTTTTTTTTTTCTTTCATATTTTTTCTTTTTCAATTTTTTTTCTTTTATTTTCTCTTTTTTTTTTGTTTTTTTGTTTTTTTTTTGAGATAACCTACCATATTTTTCATAATGACCCAGTTCCTACTTTTATGCATGTTCTTCCATCCACAACAGATATAATGCACTTCTCTTCAACTCTCAAGACATTCAAAAGGGTGGATTTTTTTTTTTTTTATTGACTATGGGTGTAGACAACTAGAAGGAATATAGGCTCAAGGGGTTAAACAAATGACATATGTATGAAAAGGGTAGGCTTTTTGGCTTATCTGGCTAAAATTGAAAATGAATGCCTTTATCATTTTTATAAATGCACATGCAGAAAATATGGCCTCAAATAAGATTCAAGTCAAGTTCTAGATCAAGTGAAGAGATAAGGGTACACACAGAAAAAGTATACTAGGCTCAAAATCTCACTAGGTGTATATGATCATTAGCCTAAATTCACCAAAGTCAAATTCATTGCCACTTAGTTCACTAACTCAAAACATGATCAATCACTTTTCAAATAAAAATGCATCATACTAAAGTTACTTAAAACTTGAAATTTTCACATTCAACGCAGTTGATCCCTCCCCAACACTTAAACAATGCATTGTCCTCAATGCAAAACAGTCATAGTATATCACAAAGACAGGTAATACGTGGCACTACTCAACTCAGTAACATGACAATGAGTAATATGACAAAGCAAAATAAAAGAGTGAAGGAAGGAATACAACCGGTGTCTACATGGTGTCACGTAGTGTAGCAGCCTCCACTGTCTGAGTGGAGAATCCATCAAAGAACGGCTTCAAGCGGTGTCCATTGACAGTGAAACATTTGCCATTTGGTTCTCTTTTGATCTTCACAGCTCCATGAGGGAAGACATCAATGACAATGAAAGGTCCCTCCCATCTCGAGCGGAGCTTTCCAGGCATGAGTTTCAATCGGGAAACATATAGTAGAACTTTTTGGCCCACTTGAAATTCTCTCTTCATAATGAGTTTGTCATGGATTGCTTTAGTTCTTTCCTTATAAATTCTAGCATTCTCATAAGCTTCTCTTCTTAACTCTTCAAGCTCTTGCAATTGCAACTTCCTTTCAATACCAGCACTAGTAAGATCGAGGTTGCACCTTTTAATTGCCCAGTATGCCTTATGCTCTACCTCCACTGGCAAATGACATGCTTTGCCATAGACAATCCTATATGGAGACATGCCAATTGGACTTTTATATGCTGTCCGATACGCCCAAAGTGCATCATCGAGCCTTTTACTCCAATCCTTTCGGTTAGGTTGCACTGTCTTCTCTAAAATGAGCTTGATTTCTCTATTGGAGAGTTCTGCCTGACCATTTGTTTGAGGGTGGTATGGGGTGGCCACCTTATGCATCACCCCATATTTACTTAATAGGCTCTGAAAACTCCGATTGCAAAAATGAGTTCCTTGATCGCTAATGATGGCTCTAGGAATGCCAAACCTGCAAAGAATGTGAGATCGAACAAAGGAAACCACTACAGAAGAGTCGTTAGTACGAGTGGGGATTGCTTCAACCCACTTTGACACATAATCTACAACCAACAAGATGTATATGTAACCAAATGAAGTGGGAAAAGGTCCCATGAAATCAATACCCCAGACATCAAAGACTTCACAGAATAATAAGGGTTGTTGGGGCATCTCATGCTTCCTAGAAATATTACCCACAAACTGACACCTGGAACACTTCTTACAAAATTCATGGGCATCACGAAATAGACTTGGCCAAAACAATCCACTTTCTAAAACTTTCCTAGCAGTACGTTTGGCACTAAAATGTCCCCCACATGCAAGAGTATGACAAAAAGTTAAGACAGACTCAAATTCAACATCAGGAATGCATCGCCTAATAATTTGATCACTACAAATATGCCACAAGTAAGGATCATCCCATATGTAGAATCTAACATCTCTCTTAAACTTATTCAATTGATGTTTATTCATGTCAATTGGCAGAACAGATGCAACTAAATAATTAGCAATGTCAGCATACCAAGGGACAGAAACAATAACCTCACAGAGCCTTTGATCAGGAAAGTCATCTAAGGGTAAAGATGTTACCGCAGGTGTTTCAATCCTACTCAGATGATCAGCTACCATATTCTCTGCACCACTCTTGTCACGAATCTCCACATCAAACTCTTGTATCAGAAGTAGCCACCTAATGAGGCGGGGTTTGGAGTCCGGTTTCTTAAACAAGTACTTGATAGCTGAGTGATCTGTAAAGACAATCACCTTTGTGTGAAGGATATAGGATCGAAATTTCTCTAGCCCAAAGACGATTGCAAATAGCTCTTTCTCTGTGGTAGTGTAGTTAGCTTGAGCAGCATCTAAAGTTCTAGATGCATAGGCTATGATATGTTGTTTCTTCTCTACTCTTTGGGCAAGAACGGCACCTAATGCATAGTCAGAAGCATCACACAAGAGCTCAAATGGAAGGCTCCAATTAGGTGGCTGAATGATGGGGGGTGTAGTGAGTTTCTTCTTTAACTCATCCCATGCGTACCTGCAAGCATCATCAAAAACAAAACCCACATCTTTCTGCAATAAACGAGACAATGGCAATGTTGTCTTACTAAAATCATGGATAAATCTTCTATAAAATCCAGCATGCCCAAGAAAAGAACGTACATCTTTCACACATGAAGGATATGGAAGAGAGGAAATAATATCAACTTTCGCTTTATCAACCTCAATACCATCATGTGAAACAACATGCCCCAAAACAATTCCTTTCTTAACCATAAAATGACATTTTTCAAAATTCAACACAAGATTATATTGAATGCATCTTTCCAAAACCTTGTCTAAACTAGTCAAGCATGCATCAAAAGAATCACCATAAATAGTGAAATCATCCATGAAAACTTCCATGCAATGCTCAAGAAAATCAGAGAATATGGAAACCATGCAACGCTGAAAAGTGCCTGGTGCATTACATAAACCGAATGGCATGCGTCTATATGCAAAGGTTCCAAATGGACATGTGAATGTAGTCTTATCTTGGTCCTCAGGTGCAATAGAAATTTGGAAATATCCAGAAAAACCATCCAAAAAGCAATAATGTGATTTATTGGCCAGTCTTTCTAACATTTGATCTATGAAGGGGAGGGGGTAGTGATCCTTTCTAGTTATCGAGTTCAGTTTTCTATAATCAATACATACTCTCCAACTGTTTTGAACTCTAGTTGGAACTAGCTCACCTTCATCATTGCGAACAACAGTAATACCAGTTTTCTTAGGTACTACCTGAACTGGACTTACCCAACGACTATCAGAAATAGGGTAGATTATACCTGCAGACAGAAGTTTAGAAACCTCTTTCTTTACCACATCAAGGATTAATGGATTGAGTCGTCTTTGTGGCTGTCGTACAGATTTGGCACCATCTTCTAGTAGGATTCGGTGCATGCACACATTTGGGTTGATTCCAGGGATATCAGCAAGAGTCCACCCAATAGCTTTTATCCGTTGCCTGAGTACTTCTAGGAGGCGGGTCTCCTCATCAGCAGCTATGTCGCTAGCTATAATCACAGGAAGTGTCTCGTCCTTCCCTAAATAGGCATACTTCAATGACTCAGGAAGCGCCTTCAACTCTAAGGATGGGGCTTGATCAATTGAAGGTATGAGCGGCTTCAATTCAGCATCTGTCAAACTAGAAACCTGCACAATAGACTCACAGACAGAAGAACAAACTTTCCCATCTTGGGAAGCATCAGTAGAAACTGTAAGAGCAGAAGAATCATCAATGCTACAATTAGGCACAGAAGCATTATGTTTAGAGTATCTCATATTCTTAATAGCATCAGTGAAAATATCAATATCAGCAGCATCAAGGTCAACACATGTGTCACAATTACCAATTTTAGCACATGAACAAGAGATGCTATCATCTAAACCAGCAATATCACATGATCTACTAAGCATGCTCTCTTCAAGATCTTTAACAGAATCATCCATAATAGCATCAACAACATTAACATCTATTTCTGCACAATCATCAGGGGGATGTTTCATGGATTCAAATACATTGAATCTAATAGTTTCACCAGCAAATTCTAGAGTAAGGCTACCAGCATGGACATCTATCATAGCTTTAGCAGTTTTTAGGAAAGGCCTACCTAAAATTAGAGATGAGTGTCCTTTCTGTCTAAACCGACCATCATCCATATCAAGAACATAAAAGTCTGCAGGGAATATGAAATCTTTTACCTTAACTAAGATGTCCTCTAGAACGCCTTCTGGGACTGTGCAACGTCTGTCAGCAAGGGATGCAACAAGATTTGTGGGCTTAAGCTCTACACCATTGAGTTGATCAAAGACTGATTTTGGCATAACATTGATAGCTGCTCCCAAATCTGCTAAGGCATCTGAGAATTCAATGTCACCAATAGTGCAAGGTATGAGAAAGCTACCAGGATCCTTGCACTTCACTGGCATTGGCATTTGATAAAGAGAAGAGACAACTGCCCCTAAGTCAACCTTGCCTTCGTGCTTAAACTTTCTCTTTGTAGTACACAATTCCTTCAAGAATTTTGCATATTTAGGTACTTGTGTGACTAAGTCAACTAGTGGAACATTGATCACCACCTTCTTGAATATATCATAGATTTCATTAGACACCTCAATTTCCTTCTTTCTCCTTTCAGCTTTAGCAACCACAGTAGGAAAAGGGAGGGCTTGTGTTACCACTTGCTTTACTTTATCATCCTCCTCTTGTTTTTCCGTGGGCACCACTTGTGTTTCTGATAAGGTGGGTTGATCCTGTGATGTGGAAGTAGAAGGAGAGTCATCAGCAACTTCCTTGTCTTTGATGGTAACAGGATCTGCAGAGGGGATTATCTTTCCACGTCGGAGAGATATAGCATTAACTCCACCTATATTGGGATTCTGCTGAGTTCCAGCATTTGGATTGGTCACCACCTGAGATGGAAGCCTTCCTGAACCTTGACTTTGCTCATTACTCTGTATATTAGATAATTGACCAATATGAGTTTGAAGGCTTTGAATTTGTTGTTGTTGCTGTTGCTGTTGTTGCTGCTGTTGTATTAGGATCTTCATCATAGCATCCATCTTGCTTTCTAACCTTGAACCTTCATCTTGGACTGGCATTGATTGTCTAACTTGTTGAAACATCTTGCTACTAGAATTTCCACCTTGATTAAACTGTGCTTGTTGAGGTTGGCCATTTCCATATCGAAGATTTGGATGGTCACGCCATCCAGGATTATATGTATTGGAGTAAGGATCATATTTTTGGCCACCTTGAGTCATAGGTTTAGAAGGATATATTGCATTGCAAGATTCAGCTCCATCATTCAGGTAAGGGCAAGAGTCAGTAGCATGAGTAGCTAGAGAGCAAATAGAACATAGTGGCCCTATTAGAGCAGAAGAGTTGGGTTGTGAAGTAAAAGTAGTAGATGGTCCCATAGGATTGACCATATTAGAAGAATTTTGCATATTGAACATAGTCATTTTTTCCACAGCAGATGCAAGCCTATTAATTTTGCTCTCCAGGCGAGACTCAGAGAATAATCCTACCTCATTAACTTTTACTTGTTGTCTAGAGCCAAATTGTTGGCTATTCTCAGCTTTCCTTTCAGTCAATTCCCAAGCATCTTCAATAGTCAAGTGAAGAAGAGAACCACCAGCAGCTGAGTCTAACAAATCTCTTTCTAGAGGTAAGAGCCCTTCATGGAAGTATTGGATCAATAGTGTGTCCGGGATTTGATGATGGGGACAGCTGGAACACAATGTTTTAAAACGCTCCAAATATTCATATAAGGATTCCCCAACCATTTGTCGACATCCACTTATGTCTTTCCTGATAGATGAAGTGCGAGAGGCTGGGAAATACCTTTCTAAGAATAGTTTCTTCAGTTGATTCCATGAAGTGATGAATCCAGGAGGTAATCGAAGCAACCAGCTTTTAGCAGATCCTTCCAAAGAGAATGGGAAGGCACGCATCTTAATTTGATCTTCAGTCACATCGACTGGTTTCATAGCAGTGCAGACCATGTGAAACATCTTCAAATGGTTGTATGCTTCCTCCCCTGAAACACCATTAAATTTTGGAAGTAAGTGTATCAATCCAGGTTTCAATTCGAAATTCACATTCATATCAGGATAATTTATGCACCAATTTTGAAAATGCAAATCAGGAGAAACCAATTCTTTAATGGTCATAGCAGGATCAACATTATGAGCATTTGCATTTGCATTTACATTCTCATTAGCATTAACAACAATATTATTACCGTCCATATTAACCTCAGGATCAGAGGATTCAAAAATAGGATTAACAAAGGAACTATTGCCTATAAGAGTACTAGCTCTAGTTCTTCTTTGTTGATGAAATGTCCTCTCAATCTCAAGATCTAAGGCTAACAATCTTTCCGAAGAGGACCGAGTCATGCAATAAATAACTACCTACGAAGTCACCTGAAAACTCAAACCTAAAGTCTAACCGTTGCTCCCCGGCAACGGCGCCAAAATTGATCGAAGGTACTTTTGTCGTTAAAGTGATCAATTAAACTAGGTCCTAACTAATTATGCAGTTCAGGGTCAACCTAGGTCATTCTCCCAAGGAGCAAGCTGTGGGTTTTCTTTAAGTTAAAATTTAGGTGATGAAAAGATGCAATGAAATATAAACGGACCTAAACTAAGATGTAAAACACTCTACCTATATGCAATTGAATCTAAAACCTATATGAAAATAAAACTAATCTATATGAAATTGAACGCAATTTTTGGGGGTTTTTCTTATGAAAGAAGAATTAAAATCCTAATAAAAATGTCGATTAAATGCAAATAAAATAATAAAGGTCTAGTTCAGTTATGATGACGAAGGGGACAACTTAGGAATTGCAAGGAGTAAACTTTCTTAGCCCAAATTAATTAATTAGACCCAAGGGAGATTAATAAATTTAATTACCCAATTAAACATGGGAAACCCTCTAGTTCAATAACACATATTTCACTAGAAAACTCATAATGAAATAAGCGGTGGCTAATTAAACCCATTAAAAACCAATCATAAAATAATCTTGAAAATCTTGTTTACAATTATCTAATTGAACAACCAGATAATTTATCAACCCAATTAAACAATTAAGATGATAAACCAAATTAACAATTAAATTAACAACGAAAACTCAATTACTAATTTAATTGACAATCCAAAGGTTGCAAACAAGAGTCCAACAATAAGCATAAAACTTCGAATTACCAGTCTAATCCAAAAGAAATAAGTTTACAATCTAAAACTAGATTGTTCTCAATTAACACAACTCGGAATTATTTAAAACTAAATTATTTCAAGTCTTGAATTAAAAAGATTAAAAAGAAAGACACTCCCTTGTGGTCTTCAAGTGTAAGCTCTAGGCTCTAGCTTCTTCCATGCTCTTCCCAAGTTGTCTCCCAACTAGCTTAAGCTTCCATGCAAATCATTCCTCCTCCCAGAGCCAAACAAGTCACTAGCATGATGAATAAATCAACCAATTCAACAATTGTGCATGTCCAGGAGAATGAAGGGATTGATTAATTAATGGTGGGCCCGTGAGTGAGTTGGAATTGAGAGACGTGAGATGCTCCTAGAATGAAGGATTCATCAATTGCCTGCGTCTCGCTAGATGATCTTTTCCGTCGTCCAGTGTCTTGTGGCAAGATGAAGGAACGGATGATTGATGAATTACCCACTGCGTCTCAGCGTCTTCGGCGTTTTTGGTCTGAAGCTTCTCTCGTCTGGCTGGCGGCGTGGTGCTCCCATAAAATCTAGCAGCTAGGTTAATTAATAGGAGAGGAAGAGAGGCTTTTTAGGATATTAACTTGAGCCCAATAAAATTCAAGTAGTCGCCTAAAATTTCACCATTGGATTTCTTTTAGCTATCCTGAAAAATCCTGCACCATAAGATCTTATAAAATCACTATCTATCATATATCAAGAGATATTATTTAATCAGAATATTAAAAATTTAATAATTTAAGCTCAATATCTTATAATTAATTCATATTTATATTATTTCCTAAAATAGGCTAACAATCTAAATATTATCTAATAATTCCAAATTAGCCTAAAATAATCCCCAAAATAAATGAAATAAGGTGGGATAAACTATATAAAATTGGGATTTATCAAAGACACACACGAGCTTTTGAAAGGTACAGTTTCTTATAATGAACCTTGATTTAAACGTGGTTGAGTGATCCTCTTCGGGATTCGTAAAGTTGTTAATTCCGCAGTGTGTACGGATCCCAACAGTTTGTTGCTGGCGATTGCTTGTATCCTCATCAAGAAACTATTCAGTTAACCTTGAGCCAGTTATGGAAGCACATGAAGGTAGATATGATCTATTAATCTAGTAATGAGTAGAGGAGAACGATGCTCTTTTTGCCCTTTAGCTCGCAGAGAATACTCAACTTCTTCAGTTTTTCTGACTCCTGATCTTTGTGAGGAAATGGTTAAATTTGACATGTTTCATAAAGCTCCATGAGGTAACGGATTCTCTTTATTCTTAGTGAGCAAATGGTTACTTAATTAGATATGTTTCAGGTGAATCAATCATCATGATTCATCAATATTACCGGGAAAAGCATATGAAGCGTGTAAAAGCATTCCTTGCTTTCACGTCTCAGCCAACAAAGATAACCATATTTTCTTGTTATACTTGAAAGTCCGAATCCATGAAAGCCATAAGAAGAAAAGACAATCCGACCAAAAAAAAAGAAGAAGAAAAGACAAACGACACCATAGCACAAGCCAAACTAAAAGAAGAGAGAGAAAAGAAACAAAAAAGACAGTAGAAAGTTGAAACACTTCAGCAAGCCTTCAATTTCGGGTGTAATATTTTTATTATAGTTTTTTATTTAATCCCCCACCCCCCCCCCTCTCTCTCTCTCTATATATATAAAGTGACACAGAGTGCATTACATGAATGAGTCAATGTTCTAAAAATATATACTCCCCTTTTTAATATAGGACATATTTTAAAGAGTTGATCTTATTCTTAAATATAAAGCATATTTTTATAATCATTATTTATTGTTTTGTCAGTAAGAATATTTAAAAAAAAATTGCCAGCGTATAAAATTTATTTAAATATAATTTTATTGTCCAAAAAAATATTCATAATTATCATATTTTATGTTATTATTTATAAATACTTGTGACCTACTCACTATATATTTTATGTTTCACTCATATATATATATAGAGAGAGAGAGAGAGAGAGATTGCATTTTTTTTCAATACATAAATTTTAGGAGAGGGGTTGGGTCACCCACAGTCCAAAGGTAGAGCATTGTGACTTTACTCCTTAAGGCATATAGGACTACGAGTACATATGTCTCCACCACAACTTGTGTTTCCATAAATTCACATCCCTTTAGATGTCTCATTTAGCACCTTGATCAACTCCAGGATTGAACCCTCTTCCTTTGGTAAGAGTGTCACACCCTTTTGCCAGTTGAACTCACAGACGAGGAGTTCATTACACTTAATGTACATGGTCTTTGAATGTTCAACAACTTGATGGAGTGGGCTATTGGTAGAGCTCGGAATCAGGACCGACCCTTGAAAGGCCAGGGCCTAATAGGGGTAGGCCTATAAGACCCAGCGTAAGAAAAACATCTGTTTTTCAAAGCCCGGCTCGAGAGCACCAGGCCAGAGTCGGCCCTACAGGGCCAGGAGTTACTATTTCAAATTTTAACTATTTTTCCTCTATTTTTTTTCAAAGAAATATAATTAGTAAATTACAACAATTAAAGTTTTAATTTATCAAATAAATATTGTCAACATTAATATCCAAAAAACAAAAATCATTCAACAAATAAATACATTCACTAATTCGTAATAAAAAAACAAACTATTGTCTATAAATAACTCACATGAAACATAAGAAGTATACCACTAAGTAACATTAGTACGATGAATATCATTATCATTTTCTTTGCCACTATCATCAATTTTAAAGACATGTGATTACGTTTCACTTTGAGTAGTAAGCTCTGTTTCAAAAATAAGAATATCATGAATTTCTTCTCTTACATCATGACACATCTATTAAAAAGGCCTGCAGGGCCGACTCTTTTAAGCCTGAGGCCCTACAAGGCCAACCCTGTAAGGCTTATTTCATTTAGCTCTTCTAATTTTTAAACCCAACCCTTAAAAGACTAGGGCCTAAAAGAGTCAACCTGATGGACTCGGCATGATTTCAATGCTCTAGCTACTAAAGGGTCATTGGGTTAGGATGGGCATGGTTAGGGAAACAAACTGTAGGCGTGACCTGGCCCAAATGAAGGGTATGTATATTTTTATTTTTATTTATTTTAAGTATTTTATGCTATTGAATGACGTTATGGCGAAAAGCTGAAAATATTCTATGCTTTTGCTGGGCATAACAACCATATGAGAATGATAATAACAATGATTGATAATTGAAAGCACGAAACGATGACCTAGGATCTGTTAGTGTGAGATCCTAAAATATGGATTTGAGAATTAAATTATAATATGGGATAAATTATGGCACAATATTAGAAAGAAAAGGAGAATATGGAATTATTATATTATGTGTGAATATATGCAAAATCAATTGGGAGATGCATACTTTTCGCACATACACTTCCTCACTTAACTAAACATCTATTTGGGCCCAACACACAAGCCCAACCCATGTCCCCTCTCTTTTTAAATATTCACTCCCACATCCTGAACTATTCATTCGATCAAACATAACAGAAGAGAGAGAGTTGGAGATTATCGGAGGAACAAAGAAGAAGTAGCAAACTCACATGCAAACTGATCTTGGAGCTTAGGTGAGTCTTTAAACCATTTTCCATCTGATTTTTGAAAGGTTATTCAAGGTTTAGGGAGTTTTATGGGTGAAAATCATGGTTTAGAGAGAGAAAGAACTCATATCAATGTTGAGGTTTGCATGTCTATTTTCAGAGGAGTTTTGATTTTGTTTGGCTCTGGAATTAAGCTTTCGAGCTGTTCATGTCTGTTATATGCATATGGTGACTGATTTCCAGAAGCTTAGAGGCATGATTTGGGGTTGCATGTGTTGGTATTCACCTCTGCAACATGATCCAAAAACAGAGGATGATGTGCATGTCATTTTCATAAGTTATGGCTTGAGTTTTTCTTTGAAAATATTACATGAGATAGTAAACTCCTCAAGGTTGAAGTTGAGCTTTGAAACACCCAAAACGAAGGTCTGTAGCTCTAGTTGTGATTTTTGAAAGTTTAGGTATGAACTGGAAAACGTTTTGGTGTCAGTCTGGAGGAACACTGATAACGTTCTGTTTTTGAGCAAGTAAACGAATTTCAAAAATTATGAAAATTTTACTAATGATATCTGACATGAATAGATTTAAAATGGTATATATTTCGGATCATTTTGAGCTCTAGTCAGTGAAAAATAAATCTTACAAAATGACCCTATGTCTGGGAACTGAAACTGGATAGTCCCTACATTTTTAAAAACTGGAAATGAATGGAGTAAGATTAAATTATGAAAATTTCCAGTTAATTAGAAGACTTCAAGATCTTTAATTTGGCATATAATAAGTATTTTTCTGAGCTCTTTACGATGAGTTATGGATTTTTGAAGATAAGTCACAATTTCTGAAGAATTCTAGACAGAGCTTAAGTTTTTGAAATTTAGGAATTTTTCTCAGCCATAAATCAAATTGGTGATTTTAATTTATGAAAATAGACTTATCAAGAAGTAAGTAGAAATTGGAATCACTCCATTTTGAGTTGTATAGGTCAAGTTATGAATTTTCCAAATATCTATAGAAATCAGAGGTCAATTTTTGATAAGTCTTAGAATAGTCACATAAGAGGTTAATTGTGCCTAACCTTTAAAGTAAATGTTTCTTTGGGTAAAATGAAAGGTTAAATGGTTGAGATGGTAATTATTCATAATGAATAGTATCTGATTAAATAAGTCCTAATAAGTATACATCCCTAGCCATAAGGATATTAAAAGACAAGTATCTTTGGGGTGGGTCTAGAGAAGTTGAATTTAAAATTATGATTGATTTGGTTAGTGACTCACCGCTATATGTAAATGTTAATTATAAGAGCTGAGAATCGTCGTGTCGAAGGACAAGCATTGTAGTAAGAACCTGGTTGAAGGGTGAAGTTGGTAAGACCAACAGGTAGTAACTATAATCTCACATTCTTTGCATAGCTATATATGTTTTTGTAAACCATATTGTATGTCCTGCCTTATGGGGCCAGCACCACTCGTGGCTTGATTGAGCGGAAGGGCCGACCATGGGGCCAGCTTCCCGGTGGCTAGGTAAGGCCTAGTGCATTCAGTAAATTTTGGTATTTGAATTACCTGAAATGAATTTCCTAGCGCTAAGGTATTTGAAATCATTTTATGATTTACTTGTATTACAAGCTGCATTTGGATGTAATACTTGTCGTTTGAAATTGAATTGAAATTTGTTTGCTTTATATGCTATGTGGATACTCTGTTTGGTTGATTTATATATATTGCATATGTTAGAATTTGAGATTAACCTGTTACTCTGGGATTCATTCATTTGAATCTTAGAGCCTTCCAATAATCCAGGACGTGGACATAATAGTAAGCAAGGTTTAAGAGGCAAGGGCATAATTAACACTTGGGGCCAAGAAGGTAGTGGAGCTGATAGTGCAGCTTTATTTGTCTCACCTTCTGTTTAGCTTACACTCTGGTTTAGTTATTATTTTGAGATAGCCGCATGTGGTTATTGGGATGTCTATGTATATAAATACTATGACCGGATAATAGTAGAATGCGTATGTATTGTATTGCTGCAGAGCCAGGCACGTATATCACGAGCCCTTAAATGAAATGGATGTATGAGTGAATGGTAGAGCACTAGGTTAGATATAATACACAAGTAATACTCTGATAAAATCTAACCAGGTCTAAGAGGACATGTATTTGTTAATAAGAGTTTGAATCACTTATTTAATGTTTTCTAAAGTTCTAAATTTTTAGTAAAGCCCATTCAAATAATAGTTTTGAAATCTATGAATGGGTTGAGTTTTTTTTTTTTGATATATTTTTGAAAGGAAAAATTTTTTATTTTATGGGATCAAACATGAGCTAGTGGTTTAAATTCTTTATTAAATAATACATTGAAAGAGATAAGAAGATGTCACTCTGTTCTGGGTACGGAACAGTGAGGTGTTACAGTTAATAATATGTGTGTTAATTTTATATCAAATTGATACCAGCCATAAATATAAGATAAAGTTGATTTTTTTTTTGGAGAAATTAAGTAAGTTAATTAAATTACTTTAGAATATTTATTTTTTTTCCTCCAAACTAATTAGTTTGACTAATAAAGTAATATATAATCTTATTCACAACATATGATTATATAATTGAATAACTTATTTAGCTTCCTTAATTTCTTCAAGAAAAAAGCTAACTCTATCTTATATCTAAGAAGTATAAGACAAGGGATTTAATGATCACTTATTTATTATAAGTAGGCCAACATGTATATAACTTTAAATAACATTACAATACATTAATATTCTCAAATGTCATTAAATATGAAAAGTGAAACATGCCACAACCCAAACGAAGCCGGATCTAAGAAAACGATAAAGGATGCAATGTAAAATTGCAAACTTTTAAAAAAGAGAAAATTAAAAAAAAAAAAAACGCTAATAAACCACCATTGTGATATAAAGGTATGTTAGGTCCCACTGAATCTCGAGTTCAAATCCTAGAAAAAATATTTGTGTTGAGAGAGGCAGTAACAAACCCTAAATTAGATATTGGATAATAATACAAAAAAAAAAAAAAATCATTGCTGCTCAACGATCATTTATTATACTTTAGATGAATCTCGTACATCTAAGATAATTACCTGCAAAATAAATTTAGGAATAAGGGAAAATATAACAACTAAAAACACAATCAACCACAAATCTTTTACTCCATTAGTTTATATAAAAATACATTTTCAGGGCAAAAAACAGGCAAAGTGATCTTTAGGAGCCTTTTAAAACTATTAATTCCAAACAAAAGGAATATGAAATTCTTATAGTCAGATAAAAGATCATGATCCTTAATTGGAATTAAAATTCTTCTAAATTATTTTTTCCCTATTCATTTTCTTATATTTTCAGTACTTTTTTTTTTTAAAAAAATGTGTTTATTTTTTAAAAAATATTTCAAGACATATATTTCATATTTTGTGTACTAATATTTTAAGTTGAGTATAAACCACGTCAAAATAATAAATAATGAAAATATCAAACCTCAGTATTAAAAGTATGAAACATAAATGTCAAATAGTTAAAATAATAAATAGTGAAAAATTAATTCAAACAAACTAATTTAAACTAAGAGCCTTGGTATTTTTCTGAAATTCTTAATTACAATACAAATTAGACATTAATTTGATTTTTTAAAAAGGGTTTGTTTTGATAAATACTATGGTAACGACATTAATTAGAAGGTGCAAGTGTGAATAAAATGCAACAAAAAGCTTTTTTTTTTTTTGACAACATTATATTTTATAATTTTTAGGAAAAAAATTAAAATTAGTTGAAAACGCAAAATAAAAATTGAATAATTAATGTATTCGTTGAATTAAAAGGCCTGTGTTATATATGTGTGTGCCCGCACGCGTGTTTGTGTGTGTATATATATCATTGAATTAAAATGTGAAAGTTGTATCAAGACAAATAGTGTACTCACCCTGAATGAAAAAGCCTTTTGATAGAGATTAGTTCCTTAATAACCTTTTCTGCACTCATTCTTTCATGTGGTAATTCCTTAGAGCAAGAAAGTCCAATCCTAAACAAACAATATATGCATTTCTCCACGTTAGGATGGATCCTTACCATGATCTCCTGTAAGTCACTGGATGATGCCATATCCTGTGATTGAATAGCAGGGAGAATAGTTGGGCTTACAACTTGCAAAAGATTGTTTGGAAATAAACTTTCCACATATTTATGAAGATTGTAACCATCTTTGAACATTTCTTCAGTAGGTTTTCTTTTAGTTAATGTCTCTAAGATCATAATGCCAAAGCTATACATGTCACCTTGTATTGATACGTCAGAACCCATTCCATATTCTGAAATGTTTTAAACATGTTAGTTCTCTTATATAATTAAAAACATCAAAATAAAAAATTGTACAAGTTTGAAAGTAATGAACTGCATGACTTTGAAGCCAAAAAATATTTAATGATACCTGGAGAAACATAGCCGATAGTACCCTTTATTCCAACTGTGCTGCTATGTTCATTAGAGATGACTTCAATAGATGAGAGTACTCTTGCCAATCCAAAATCACTCAAATGAGCAACCATATCATCATCAAGAAGGACATTGCTTGGCTTCAAGTCACAATGAACAAGTGGTTGCCCACATTCATGGTGAAGATAATATAATGCAGATGCAACATCGATAAGAATATTTATTAATTGAGGAAGGAGCAAAACTCTTGGATGATGATCTGGATTCTGAATTGTAGGATATAACCAATTGTACAAGCTTCCATTCACCATGTACTCATAAACTAAAGCTTTGAATTCATTGCCCTTGTAATCAATGCTAGAACAACATGATATAATTTTTATCAAATTTCGGTGCCTTGTATTTCTAAGAGCATTACATTCAGCAAGAAAACTCTTGTTAGCTCCCCTCATTTGAAGATTGAAGACCTTTACTGCAACAGCTTCATTGGACTCGAGACTTCCCTTATATACAGAGCCAAAACTCCCAGATCCTATCAAGTTGTTAACAGAGAATCCATCTGTAGCATTATGCAAACTTTGATATGATACGCTGGAAATTGTGTCAATAGTTTGTCTACTTGAAGAAGCTTTATTGCTTCTCTTCCTCACATAATAAATAGCAACAACAGATGCAAGAAGAAGAAAAGCAATCACAGAGCATATTGATAGGATCAATTTGTAGGTTTGGTGTTTACTTTCTCGAGTAGATTTGAGAGGGCATGGTGGCAGTTCCAACTTTGATATGCCTCCACAAAGCTTGTCATTCCCCATAAGTGATATTGCACTTGCATTTCCAAATACGCCTTTACTAGGTACCTCTCCATCAAGCATGTTGAAGGAAACATTTAGGAACTCTAATAAAGCAATATCCTGTAGATCTTTTGGAATTGATCCAGACAAGTTATTTTGTGACAAGTCTAAATACCTTAGACCTTTCAATGAAGCCAAAGATGAAGGAATGGTTTCTTGAAATAAGTTCCCTTGCAAAAAGAGATACTCTAAGCTGTGGCACTCTCCAATGGTTTGAGGAATGCTTCCAGACAAATGATTATGAGAGATACCCAATAGCCCAATACTTTTTAAGTTTCCAACCTCGTTTGGTAGATTCCCAACAAATGAGTTAAGTGATAACTCCAATAAAATTGATAAAGACAAAAGATTAAATAGCTGGACTGGTATGGTTCCAGTAAAACGATTTAGTGATAAATCGAGGTATTGTAGGCTTTCACAATTCCCAATACTTGGAGGAACTTTCCCTTTTAGTATATTATTTGACAAATCTAGGTAAATTAATCGAGTGAGATTGCCGATGAAATGCATTATTTCTCCAGACAATTTGTTTCCCCACAATTCCAAGCGTTGGATATTTTGAAACTTCCCAAAAGTAATTGGGATGATGTCAGTGAAATAGTTCCTTTGTGTTGATAGAAACTTTAGGCTAATGAGGTTTCCTAACGCCGCAGGAATTTTGCCACTTATATAATTTTCTCCAAGGTCAAGTATTGTGAGCTGGGTTGACAAATTGCCTATGGTATTTGGTAAATGGCCCCCAAAGGTATTTTTGTTCATTGATAGTTGTATCAACTTAGTGCAATTGCTCAAATAATTTAGAAAATCACAATCCTTTGAAGAATTACTTCCTAGATTGTTAAAACCAAACTCCAGAACTGAGAGGTAATTTAACTTTCCAAGATTTGGAATTTGTCCTACAAAGTAATTTTCTCCTATAGAGATCAATTCAAGTGTAGTCGCATTTGCAATGGATTTTGGGATATGACCTAAGATTTTATTTCCTACAAGTGACAAGGTTTGGAGATTACGGAGGTTGGTGAACATGTTGGCTGGAAGAGAGCCATTGAATTGATTTACTGGAAGAGCGATGGTGATGAGGGATGACAAATTGTAAAGAGCAGAAGGAATTTCACCAAAAAGCTTGTTCGCGCCCACATGAAACCTTTGTAATTTTTTCAGATGACCTATTTCTTCAGGTAGATTCCCCTCCAAGTTATTTCGTCCCAATGAAAGATGAAGAAGAGAAGATAGATTACACATGGAAATTGGGATTTCCCCAATAAAATTGTTTTTAAATAGATATAATATTTCAAGGTTATGGAGAGAACCAATTTGCATGGGTATTTTTCCAATAAGATTATTTCCACCAAATGATAAGTAGCTGAGTTTAGAGCAACTTGTGATATTAATAGGAAATTTCCCAGTCAATGTATTATTGGAAAGAACAAGTACCTGGAGTCGGTACAAACGACCCAAATCCTCTGGGATTTCTCCGTGTAATTTATTGTCGTCAAGTCTGATGACTCTTAAGAAAGAGAGATTGCCAACATGTGGAGTTATAGATCCACGTATGTCATGTCCATCTAACCGAAGCTTTGTAACTCTGCGATGCTTGCGACCACAAACGATTCCATGCCAGTTGCAGAAGTGTGTAGAAGTATTCCAAGAGTCTAAGATATGATATGGATCATCAGATATTAATTCCTTGAATTTGAGCAACGACGTGTGATCAGTCTCATTACCCCATGAAGAGTTGGCTTTGCAAGGAGGAGGAAAGATCAAAATCAAAGTAAAGAGGAGAAAGAATTGAAGGCATCTAGAGAAAGAGTCAAGTAACATGATATGTGATGAAGGCTTCATTTGGTTTGAGAAACACAGTGGATCATGCGACCACACTTATATATTGCGATATATATTTCATGAAATTGGCCGAAAAGAGTTTTCTGTGCTTGTTTTTTGAGAAACGAAAATTTATCTTTGAAAAAGGAACTTGCATGCCAATTTTGCAAGAAACCGCCGACATGAAAAATAATAAGATAAGCTTAGAGGGAAAAGTCTTACTTTTTTATTCTACAGATTAGTTAAGAAAACCTTTTATGACGAAATGTGAACAAGAACGTACGATTTAAAGGTCAAAATTGGGGAAAATTCCCCTCAAGGCCCAAGCTATAAAAATATTATTAAAAAAGACCCAAAAAAGTCACAAGTCAAAAAAGGTCATAAGGCCTTTTCTAGTATTATTTTAGAAACATAGTTGTTAACAAATACTGATATAGTTGTTAACAGATACCGATATAGTTGTTAATGGGTACTTAAATAACATCAGAAAAGGCCCTATGACATTTTTTTGATATGCGACTTTTGTTTGGGCATTTTTTTTGACAATATTTTAGTTATTGGGCCTGAAAAGGATTTTCCATTAAAATTTCTTGATACATTAAAAATAGGAGTCAAGTACAGCACCCTATATTTTATGAGTAACCCATCAATTTCCTAAATTAATTTGTGATATATTAAGCACCTTGAAGTATTTTAATTTTTTTTTTCCAATAATGCAACATCTAGTATCCTAAATATTTCTTTCAATAATTTTTGTGGGTGTCTAACACCTTAATGTAATTTTTTTTGTAGCATTAAATATTCTAAGTTTAAGATATTTATTGTTGTTGAGAAAATATTGTAAGGGTGAAATTACACTAAAAAATATTTTACAATATTGGGTACTATTAAAAGATACTTTAAAATTGGATGAATCACAAATTAACTCAAATATTAAGTATTATAGAGAAAAGACTTTAAGGTTGTGAATCAAAAATTTACGGAGATGTATTAACATTTATTTAGTGTTTTACAGAACTCCAAACATAATTATAAGGGAAAATTTCATTTAAATACTAAATGAAATAAAACCCTTAAATGTCTGTTAAAATTTGTGAAGGACTTAAAGGTAATAAAGATGGAATTGAGATTTTAAAATATTAGTGAATTTATCATTTTGCCTAAGCCACCGGCAGTTCTAGGCCATCCGACGATTGGATCTTCGGCAGCCAGCCGCAGTGGTCCTCTTATGAGAATCATTTTTCTTTTTTAAATTTATTTAATTTATCTTTCAGTCCAAAAAAATGGAAACAAAAATTTTAATTTTAGTGGGTCTGTTACCAAGGAAAATGGAGGAATAAAACTACCTTGCTATTTCCACCACATACCTAAAATTATTATAACAAAAATTACATTCGTTTGAATTGCGTCTATGCATCCGTGATTTGTTATATAACTACTACGACACTGCTAAAGCCTCATTGTATATTTTGCAATATTCATGTAACATGTTTAAGTCATCAAAGACAGATTTCATAAGTTTTACAATTAAAAAAAAACAGTCAAACAAAGAGAAAAAGAGATGAAAATCTACAGCACAACTGCAACATTAGAAAATCTTCTAGAACAAGCTATTGCTCTTTTTCCTCTGCTCTACATTAAACTGATAGTGCAATAATATATGTCACTGGTATTATCATAATTATAATATGATGTGTTTTCTGATATATATAAAGTATGATGTCTATCTTAACATAATATATGTTTTGGTATTACATCAAAGGGTTGAAAAATGAAAAAATAGTTCAAAAACTAAAAGTTATATATTTTTTCCGCTTGTTTTAAAATACTACCGTATGGAAAGGAGAATTAGAGACGAATTTTTTTCCTCTATGAAGTCAGATCATGTTATTACTATACTCTTGTTATTACCAGTTAATAAAATTGTATTTACCGTTTTTTTTCATTAATTAAAATTAAAAATTTTGAGAAATTCTTTAACGAAAAAATGAACTGATTATAACGGATTTAAGGAGACAAGAATGGATGAAAACTGAGAAGTGATAGGATATGGCATAGTTAATTAGGATTTTCAGATAATTAGCATATATATTAATCTATTATTATGGACTAATTGGTTTTAATATGTATTGGTTGTTATATTTTATTATTAGTTTTCATTTGCATTCAATTTTAAGATTATAGAGTGTTCTATCTTTACTTTCTAGAGTTAGTTTGATCTCAACTCAAGTTTTGTATTTCAACTTAATTGTTTTATCTTTTGAATAAACTAATTATTGAGGTCTTGATTTCCCTTCTTTCTTGCGCTCGTGTCGTCACTATTCCTTATCTCTCTCCCCTTTTCCACCTTACCTGTCCCGCACAAATTTTTTCTCCATTTTCTTTTGCTTTTGGGGAAAAGTCTCTCTAAAGGAGATAAGATTCGAATAAAGAGAGTCAATGTGTGTTTGACATGACAAAAGGTAGATTTACATGCACTACTACAAAAAAATATTTTAAGATTGGACCAAATAGGCCTTGTAAGACCGGACCAATGACCGGCCTCATTCCAGACGGTCTTATAAATACGTAACTTTTAAAACTGGACTCGAACCGATCTTAAAGAAATATTTCAAGACCGGAGTTTTATTCATTCGCTCTCACTAAGGCGGTCTTAAAAATTGTTGCGGTGGCAGAAGTTCTTTATATTTACAAAATTGCCACCGGTCATTTCTTTAAGAGTGGTGCGTCGATTCTCCGCTCTAAATGAGGCGATCTTAAAACACCTTTTTGCACTAGTGATGGTGTCAGACCAAAAAAAAAAAAAAAAAGATTTATATGGTGGGGTTAAAAAATGGATCCAGTTTTCCCCTTTTCCTTTATCATTCGCTACCTTCTTTTTATCTCAAAGTACACCATTTTAGCGCAAAATACATATGGTCTCACCTTTTTAAAATAATAATAATAATAATAATAACATTCACCATCATGAAATATGTTTTTAGTATCAGTTAGTACTTGAAATATTTTTTTCAAAATCGTAAAATTTTTCAAAGCATTTTAAGATCTTGAAAAATATTTCAAGATACTAATTGATACTAAAAAGTTATTTCAGGATATTGATTGGTATAGTTAAAATACTTTATGATATTGAAAAGTTATTTTAGGATTTTGGAAAATATATTTTAGGATATAGACTGGTACTAAAAAATAATTTAGGATAGTGACTGGTATTAAAAAAAAATACTTCATGATTTTGAAAAGAAAATTAGGATCTTGAAAAAATATTTCAAGGTACTGACCGGTATCAAAAGCCCGGCCTAAGAGCACCAAAGCCAGAAGTCATCATTTCAAATTTTAACTATTTTTTCTTATTTTTTTTAAGAAATATAATTACTAAATTACAACAATTAAATGTATAATTTATCAAATAAAATGTTGTCAATGTTAATATCTAAACTACACGTATCATGTAACAAACAAACACAGTCAACAAACAAGTGTCAGTAAGGCTCACCTTTGAAGCATGAGTCGTGATATTGATTCGTGAGTAAGTGAGAGACTAAGATTGAGAGTTGAGATATTGATAAATGGTGATAGGAGAGCCGGAGAGAGTGAGAAAAATGAAGATCGAATTTTTAGGGTTTCTTTATCCCCCCAACATTCTCAATCTTAGTTAAGTTAATTAAAAAAAACAAATTAAAGGGCCTACCTGGCTAGCCCTTGGCCCGATTTCCTAACTTTATTAAAAAGATACTTTAAGATATTGATTGATATTGAAAAAATATTTTATGATCTTGAAAAATATTTCATGATATTGACTGGTATTGAAAAAATACTTTATGATCTTGACAAATTATTTTTGGATCTTCAAAAATATTTCAGGATACTGACTGATACTAAAAAAATACTTTATGATCTTGAAAATTTTTTTAAGATTTTGAAAAAATATTTCAGGTACCGACTGATACTAAAGCATTACTTTAAGATGATAAATGTTATTTTTTTAAAAAAAGGTGAGAGCATGTGTATTTTACACCAAAATAATGCACTTTGAGAGAATAGGAGGACAGAAAATGATAAGGGAAAAAGAGAAAAACCACATCCATACACTATTCATTGTCCAGAAAAGACACGGAGAAAATATCACAGAAGACTTGTGACTAAAGTTTCGACCAGATCAATCTTTTCTCCTTTTTTCGGCTCTTAGATGTTGTAATTTGACAATGAATTGGCTGACACAAGCTGGCTGTAAATGGAGGAATAAAACTTCCTAACTATCTCCACCACATACCTAAAATTATTATAACAAAAATTGCATTATATATACATTGGACAGCATTAGTGTAATTATATAATAATTAGGACATCGGTACGTAATGCCTCATTTTATGCTACATTAATGTTTTTCATTTAACATACCTAAATTATGATATCTGACATAAAATAATATATGTCACTGGTATTACATCAAAAGGGTCGATAATTGAAAAAGTAGTTCAAAAACTAAAAATTATATATTTTTTCGGCTTGTTTTAAAATACTACCACAAGGAGTTGTATGGAAAGGAGAATAAGAGAGGAAATATTTTTCCTCTATGACATCAGATCATGTTATTACCAGTTAATAAAATTATATTTACCATTTTTTGTTAGTGTATTTAACAATAATTTTTATTTTTCATTAATTAAAACTAAAAATTTTGAGAAACTCTTTAACCAAAAAAAAAAAACTAATTGTAAATAGCATCTCAACTCAAATATTATATTTCAACTTAAGTGTTTTGTACGCCTTATCTTTTTTAATAAATTAATTATTCCTCTTGATTTGCATCCTTTCTTGCTCTCCTGCCTTCACTCTTTCTCTCTCTTCCTTATCCGTCTTCCCTTTTCCACCTTACCTATCCTTTACAAAATTTGTCTCCATTTTCTTTTCCTTTTAGGGAAAAGTCTCTCTCAAGAAGATAAGACTTGAATAAAAAGAGTCTATGCGCGTTTAAGATGACAAAAGGTAGAATTATATGGGGTTAAAATATCAACTCTGGGTGAGACCAAATTCCAATGAACCAAAATGTACGTTTTTCAGTCACTTGGAAATAAATCAATAAAACTGTTTTTTTTTTTCCTCTAAAAAATATATCAATGAACCAAAACGTATTGGTTGAACGTGTAGAATGGGGTGGAAACAACTTATAAAGTATACGGAAAATTACCTGTGTGAGTGAAAGATATAAATTGGGGAAAATTGCAACCAGATCTCAATAAAAAGACTTAATAACAATGAGGTCACCTAAAAATAAAATGATAATATATTATAATAATAATAATATATTTATATTATATGAGGCATGCCCCACTAGCTTTAATTTGTAACTTTTCAAAACAAGTCAAGCAGTAACATCTTTCCTTGACTCAATAATGCAGCATTATTCATGAAAGGGTATGAATGAGTTCTCTTATAATCATTTTTTTATTATTTTTTTATAATTTTTAAATTATATTTCTCCAATCAATTTAAAAATGTCACAATATTATTTTGACTGTCCTCTTATTTTATAAATCAATGGTCCAAATAAACTTATAAAAAATAATAAGAAAAAAAATATTATGAGAGGATCTGCCTCCTTGACTACATGCCCTTCCTATGCACTCTTAATTATGCAATAGCACCAGCAGGGTTATTCCCCTCCCTGTCATATGAGATGCCAACCATCTCAAAATATATTACTACATATATTTTTTAACTCTCACTTTAAAAAATTTACTCCCATATACTAAGTAATTACATGATAATTTTAATTATCATAAATTAATCTCTCCTAAAATATTAGTTGTAGGATTAAACAAATAAATTGGGATCACTAGTGCAAAAAAGTGTTTTAAGACCGCCTCATTTACAACGGATTATCAACGCCCCGCTGTTAAAGAAATGACCAGTAGCAATTTTGTAATTATAAATAACTTCTTCACCCGCATCAATTTTTAAGACCGCCATATTTACAGTGGAGTATCAACGCCCCACTCTTAAAGAAATGACCGGTGGCAATTTTGTAAATATAAAGAACTTCTTTACCCGCATGAATTTTTAAGACCACCTTATTTACAGTGGAGTTTCTAGTCACTGGTCTTAAAGATATGACCAGTGGCAGTTTTGTAAATATAAAAAACTTCATCTAACGTATAAATTATTAAATATAATATTCAGAACGCTTAAAATAACCAACTGCTCTTAAAAATGTTAAAAAAAATATGGATTACATTATAGAGAAAACTCTTACATCACCGACTTATATTTTCTATGGTCAAGAACAATAATGAAATATTTAAATATAATTGTATAAAAATTTTAAAACCGGACATATATAAATGAGATCTTAAAGTTAATACTTTTAAGAGCGGACGTAACTTATACATTAATAAAAGCCGGTCTTAATTAAAGATATGACCGATGACAATTTTGTAAATATAAAAAACTTCTTCTATCGTATAAATTCTTAAATATAATATTCAGGCCGCTTAAAATAACCAACCGCTCTTAAAAATGTTAAAAAAAATAAAATATGGATTACATTATAGAGAAAACTCGTACATCAACGACTTATACTTTCTCCGGTCAAGAACAATAACAAAATATTTAAATATAATCGTATAATAATTTTAAGAGCGGACATATAAATGATCAGTCTTAAAATTAATACTTTTAAGAGCAGGCGTAACTTTTACATTAATAATGGTCGGTCTTAAAAATAACCAGATATACTTCTTCTCGCGAAACCTTACTTACAACTTACATCTTAATGTTTGAACTCTGAAACCCCTGTGTTCTCTTTGCGAAACCCCATTTCCTATTGCATTACGTCTATTCCTCGCCAACCACCACCTTCCTTTGTTACTCTCTCTCACTTTATCAAGTGTTACTCCTTCGCACCACCACTCTCTTATTTTATCGAAAATGAACGGAGAAAACCATTCTTACCCTGTTCAATCAACAACAGTTACTGATGTTACCGGTGTGAGCGAGAACCAACCCTCTTCTTCTCAAAATGAGCCTCGTGACCGCCCTGCACGTCGTGGTAGAAGTGGCACACGAATGAGCATCGTGTCCGTAAAATGGAACGCTGGGTCAAGGATCGAGATTCAATTTAATGAGAGGTTACAACTTGTCGGTCCGAATAAACACGAATATAATAGTTATGTTGGCTATATGGCACGCAGCAAGGTTAGCATTTTGATAGATGAGTGGAAAAATGTTGACCAACGCACAGTGAAGGATCCTATTTGGGACACTATCCGGCTTTCATATACTGTCCCTGACTCTGACAAGTTGAAAGCCAAGACCTTGTCTTATTGTGCGATAGGTGGAGGAAATTTAAGACCTTTGTCGCCAACAAGTATATTTTTACCGAGGTTCGACCTGATCATAATCCTTGGGATAAGTACACATTCATTGATCAACAAATTTGGGATCAATTTGTTCCGCTTCGGTCCACTACTGATGCTTTGGTGAGTTCATATTTAGTTTTGTTTGCCCTTTCTTTTTGCTTATTAAGCTGTGCGGATATGTGAATGTTATTGTGTTTGTCTAATCCTGTTAGTTAGATGGTTTAATGTGTGAGTAGAAGTATATATTCATGTAAGTTAGAATCGAATTTGAGTATGATGGTTTAATGTATGTGTATGCATGTCTTATATGTTAACCGTTATTATATTCTTAGCTAGTTTTGTTATAGTAGGTAGTGGTTAGACATTGCAAGCTATTAGTAACTTAGTGTCTTAGTTCTATACAATTCTACATCTTCCTTAAATTAAACGTTGAAACTTGATGAAGTGAATTTGACTAGTGTTTGAGGTTCATATGAAGCAGAAGTTCTATACTTTCTTTAGTGAGATGGCTTGAATTCATAATTAATAGTTGTTGTCAATTATGATTCACAAAGAGGAAGGGCACAAGCACAGGAGATAGGGAGAAGGAATGATTGCCTACATAGGGCTTCTCGTGGGAATATGCAAAGGCCGAAGAAGAAATGATGGAGGCCAAGCGGAAGAGATTGAAAGAAGATGCTGAATCCAATTCTTCTGCTGTAGTTGATCAGCAGGCATCCCTGATACGTCGTGAGGATTTGTGGCTGTATATTCGGCGACCAAAAAAAGGCGCCTACATGAGTGAACAAACTCGTCTAGTTACTGAGAGAATTGTAAGTATCGTTTATTGTTATTTTTTAGTTACTAAACACGTTTCATTACTAAGCTTCTCATTATCTTACAGGAAGATCTAAAAAAGAAAGAAGCAGGGGATCTTTTGTGTCGGATGGGAGGAATGATGTTCTTACTATTGCGACCAGAAAACTGGATCACCTGGGGCGGGGGGGGGGAATCACAAATCATGATATAAATACTTTTTTGTTGGCAGAACAAAAAAAGTATGTAATCTCACGCGGATAATTTTGGGGCACATGGATTGGACCCGACGATTTTGATGATGCAAAAATCTTGTTCTGGGCCTAAATTATGTCACATTGGCCCATTAGACCATTTCGGCGAAAATCTAATAGATCCCTTAAAATTGAGTAATTATTAATAGGTCCTTTGTACATCTACTTATAAAAAGATATTATAAAACTGAAGGAATTCTAGAGAGAATTCTAAAGAGATGAAATGGATTCTCATTCAAATGCGTATCAAATGTTTACATAAGGTCTCTATTTATAGACCCTTCAAGGATTACTATGCAATAAACATCCACACAATAAATATATTCATAACACTCCCCCTTGGATGTTTATTATGAATGTGCCTCGTTAAAAACTTTAATTAGGAAAAACTCAGTGGGATAAAAATTTAGTCAAATAAAAGAGTACATCATTCATTGATACATTTTCTAGTGCTGCCTCATTAAAAACCTTTATAGGAAAATCCAGTGGGACAAAACCTAGATAAGGGAAAAAGAGTACAGCGTGTATCGTCTCCCCCTCTTGATTACATTAGTTTTGCTCCCCCTGATGATTATATTATTTTTCAATGTTCTTCTGAGCATAACTCCCTTATGAAATAATTATAAAAACGCTCAGTCTGATTATTCATCATGTACCTGTAAGAGCTAAGTCTTTCAAGTATAATCATAATAAGATACATCTAGATCTTTTCATAAACATACATATGCATATAGAACTTTTAATAAATGTTTATTCAGATAATAATGTCACATGCACTATAAATGTTTCAAGCAATACATGAACTTATTTAATTGATTATTCTCAAGAATTTGATACTTCTAGCATCTTGAGTCCTTCAGGGACTTGTGCTTCTGGTACCTTACGTCCTTCAAGAACATGTGCTTCTGACACTTTTGTATCCATTTGAAAATTCTATTTCAATCTTCATAATTTTATAAGCCATAACATAGGCTATAACAATATCTTACAGACGCATACTTTTTCTTTCATAAATTGCCAGATATACAAAGTTATTGTCTCCACCACAAAATCATATATCTCATCATAATCACATTAAACTTTGAGAAAATCTTTATTTTCACATAATCATTCATATATCGCAAATTTTGGACTTATGGTCCATAATTATATTTGCGTCATTTTCAATTTCACTTTATCTTCTTGGCCAATCATCTTTATGTCATCTTCTTATGACATATATAATATCCTCATTTGATCACGTGATATCATTCTCAAAATTATTGTCGACAACTTCATCTATTCAGTTCCATTCTTCCAATTCAACATAACTTATCAATATTATTCATGTACCTGAACCTCTCTTGAGATTTTTTCAATTAGTTATTTCACCTCCTTAATATGATCATCTTTATAATATGCTCCATAATATAACTATACGGAGCCAAATAGCTTTTCATGCTTCAGACATGTCACATTTGTATTTGGAGCATTTATAGCTGGAATATGAGAATAAATCTCATTTGGGTCAGTAATTCTATCTTGCAAATATTTTATGAATGCATAACTTGATGAAATTCTGGTTCATACTTATTTATTTGAGGATATATACTTCATGGTTATAATACATTTCATGTATTCTATTTTCCAGCTATTCAATTTCTCCCCCTCATGTTGAGAAAACAATATCAAATTAACAATATCTCAACTTTCTTTGAATATCCATCTATGTGCATCGTGGTGGATTAGTAAACATCGTACATTCAAACCTTTAAGATAGAATTAATCTGGCTTCTAACCAAAAACCAATTTTACTAGGAGAATTTTGTTGGTTTATATAATTGCTGCAAATATATCACCATATAAACATTGTTCTCATATCACTTTATGGAGGCTTTAATACATGATTTCTAGATCAATCAATCTAGAAATTGCGCGCTTAATTTATTCAAATATCAAACATGCAAACTTCATATTGCAAACATCACTAAAAACTGCAAATTGCAGGATAATAATCTCACATGTAACCTTTTTATAGATGCATCTATCAATTGTATGGTTCACATGTCAATGGACCCATATAAATCTGTTTGATATATTTTCAGAAATACTAAGATCCATTACTAATCATGATCAATGATATTCTCATACTCATTTCTATTGATAACAAGCAGCACATAAAAATATGTTGGTTATACATCAAGAATCTTCTGGTTCTTAAATAGATGTCAATATAATTTGCATTATATATATGACTCGAATGATCAAATAAGTCATGCCAAAAATTAGTAAACTTCTGGTTTACTCTCTCATAATCTGACATCCATTTTGAAAGATATTTTAGGCTTTATGTGAGAAGTATATAATTTTTCAAAAATTAACTCACACTTGTACTTTTCAAAAATTATCTCACACTTGTATTCTAACAAATCTCCCCCTCAAGTGTGAGTTATATATAAACATACTTTCTTTGCAGCTCATTGCCTTTTTAATATCTCATTGGCAGTAAACATCAGGTTTACAATAGCATATATCGATATCTATTTATGTAGATATCTTTAAAACTCAACAAATTTTATTTTATACTCATCCTTGGTAGAATAAAATGTATAATCAATGCATCAAATTACAAAACTTCCAGAGCCTTAAATCAAATTTATATTCTCATTGTTCTTCCGGAATCTCAAATTTATGCTACCAAATATAGTCTCAACATTGGCCTCAAACTATGCTAATTAGTCTTTATGACTATCAGCCTTTTAAAATTATTACTTTTGAGTGGCATAATTCTCTACAGTTATTTATCTTCAAGACAATAACTGAAAATTCTTTATATCATTCAATATTTGATACATAGACCTTCAAGACCTCAATAATAATCTAATGCCACTCTCTTGTTTATCCTTTATTTCTGGTGTAAACGTGATATTATTAATTATAGGACTCTCATGTCCATTCCTCATATTAACAGGAAAAAAAAATTTCTACGTATTTTAAAATATTAAAAACTGTGCAGTCAAATATCCCTGTTCTATATAAATTGTATGTACTATTCTCATGAATAGTGTCAATAAAGACATTTACTGTTCCGATAAATAATATTTACTGTTCTACAAGAATAATCCTTTTCTGATGTGACAGATCAGTCTAAGCTGCAGTCACAGAGTATACTCAGAAAAACTAATAATCCTTTTCTAATGTGACAGATCAGTCTAAGCTGCAGCCATAGAGCATACTCAGAAAAACTTTGCTCTGATACGGTAAATAGTATTTACTATATTAAATAGTAAATCATTTGTGCAAAATATCTGATAAATTTTTTCTTTAAAAAAAATCATATAAAATCTTAAAAACCTTAAAAATCATAAAATCATAAAGAGCAAGATTTGATAATAGTATCATTAATTTTAGCATATTTATCATGCCAATTTTCCTTTTGTGGTTCTTATCATTAATCTTTCTCCACTTCAAGTGAGAATATAAACCACCACAAATATAACCATGACCATACTCAAGATTATAGACATAACACTTATATTCACGTCCACAATTAGATCCATTCATTACTTCATTTACTTCTGAGAATGAAGTTGGATGAAATTCATGATCCAAAACTCAATGATTTGTTTAATCATGGCAAGAAAATAATTCACAATATTTCTTGACTTAATCACAATATTGCTACTGCAATAGAAAATTTATTCATAACAAACTTTTAGAATAACAATCATGATCATACAATCCCTTGTCTCATAATTTGAAGAAGTATTTAATGTCAAATATACAACTTTGGGGCCTTTATACAACTAATGACATACAAAAATTATGAATCAAACCTTGTTTCATAATTTGTCTCTTGGCTTCAGGCTAACCTACCTCTTGGCTTCAGGCTTACTTGCCTCTTGGCTTATAGCCAATTTATGCTTCCATATTTCTCAGGCCAATTTATGTCTCATATCTCTATAGCATTTTGATCTCATGATACATATGGCCTTTAACAATTTTTTGTCAGGATAAATATAAAAATAAGAATAATAAAATAAATAGATGGAACCCACTAATATACATGTATATATTAGTGTTGTTGCCATAAATAATAAAAGGGAGGAGGATATATATATATATATATATATATATATATATATATATATAAAGCAATAAATAAAATAAAAGATAAAAGTGAAAGGGGGATATAAAGCAGTAAATAAATAAAAATAAAAGGGAAAAGGGATAGATAAAGCAGTAAATAAATTATAAATAAATGAAGTCCACTATACTAGTGTCACCACCATAAAAAATAAATAAAGCAGTAAAGAATTAAAATAAAAATAAAATAAATGGAGCCCACTATACTAGTGTTGCTACCATGAAAAATAAATAAAGTAGTAAATAAACATAATAAAATAAAATAAAATAAATGGAGCCCACTGTACTAGTGTTGCTACCATGAAAAATAAATAAAGCAGTAAATTAACATAATAAAATAAAATAAATGAAGCCCACTAATATATAGTGTTGCAACCATGAAAAATAAATAAATGTTACATTAGTAACATAAAATTAAATGAGTAAAAATAAATGTTAGTAACATAAAATTAAATGCATAAAATAAATGTTAGTAACATTAAAGTAAATACATAAAGTAAATGTTAGGAACAATAAAATAAATGTTATGTTAGTAAGGTTAATAACAATAATTAAATAACAACAATTAAAAATAAAAATTTAAGAATAATATGTATATTACTCAAAATGTATTTAGAAAATAAATATTAAGCATAAAACTTACTAACCTGGATTAATAATAATATTTTTTTTTTTTTTTGAGAAGCTTCGTAACAGATTATTTTAGTTATAGAAATTCAAAAGTAGCTATAAACATGACCCGTGAATGATTAAAAACAAAGATGAGATAGTGGGTCCGTAGATAATAGAATAATATATGCATTGGTGGTGGTGGGAAGGTAGTGGGACGCATAAAAATTCCGTGACTCCTTTTTTTTCACATATTTTTATTATTTTTTTCCTCTTTTCTTTAAAAAAAAAAATAGTTGATCACCTCGTGGTAGTAATCCATAGGAATAATAATAAATTAGTTTGTGGGGATAATTTTAATTATTATGGAACACATAATTTAATTTGGGGTACCCAAATTATTACCTTTAGCAGAGATTCTTTTCTTTTGCAGAACCAGAGCGTCCTTCTCTTTTCTCCAACATTTTGATCTTTTGATACGCCTCTTAATTGAATCCTCCTTTGAACTCTTGCTTTGAGAATAATGCGATTGAGCTCCTGTCTTCAGTTTTTTTTTTCTTTCTTTGCAAGTGGAAGCTTCACGGAAATGGTTGGCTCTTTTCCCCTACACAGTGAGTGTTCTGATTTGACTAGTACACGATATGGCCCAAGTTACAACCAAAACGAGGAGGCAGCCATGAAAAAGGGCTTCATTAAATGGTTCACAATCTCAGATTGAGGATCCAACTCCTGGTCGAATTCAGCTTCTTCACTACTGTGTCGGTGAGGACGGTGGGTATGGTTTTGGATAATGAATTGAAACTGGGTTTCTCTCCTTCTCACTGAGTCATAATACTTGAGCCGTGGAGTGTGAGAGTATCTGCAGATCTGCCGAGTGAGAAGAAGAAGGTAGAAGCTATTGTACTGATAACTGCTGAACGTATTATAAAACTGAAAAAAAAATTATAGAGGGAAGTCCAAGAGAATTCTAAAGAGATGAAATGGATTCTCATTCAAGTGTGTATCAAATGTTTATATAAGGTATCTATTTATAGACCTTCAAGGATTACTATACAATAAACATTCACACAATAAATATATTCATAACACTAAATAAGTTTTAAATTTCTTAATTTACTAGTTTGTTTAGAGGTGCCTGTTAGTAATGACTTAATTCCTCCCTCTCGAATTTTTTAATGGGATTAGGACGGTATTGATTATCCAATATGGTATTATCAAGAATAATATATAGAAATAACAGAATAAGTACATTTTTCTTATTTGTAGTACATTATCGAGCTAATTCCCACCGGACAAGCAAGATTTTAAATTACATCGACTTGTGACTTTTCACTTAGAGGATAACTCTTATGTGACAAGGTTACAAGGTTTATGAATTGATGGCAGAATATTATACATATTTTAATACTTAAGTATTTCTCAAAAAAATAATGTTAAACACCTGTTGTTTAGAAGGAGATTTGATCGGGCGAAAAAAGAGGGAAAAAAAAAAAGGAGAAATGAGGATGAATTCAATAATTTTTTTTAAAAAAATTAAGAATCTATATATTATCAGACAACGTGACATAGATATGTGCGTGTGATGGAACCCGCTTCCCTCCTATGCTATTAATATCCGCTCCCCTCCTTTTTTGTATTACAACGCCATTTTGGACCAAAATGAAAACAGTTGGTCCTGTTTTAAAACAAAAAAAATTCAGAATACTGATAGCTATTAAAAAGATACGTCAAGATATTGACTTGTACTGGAAAAAATACTTGATAATTTTAAAAAATTATTTTATGATCTTGAAAAAATATTTTATGGTACTAACTGATACAAAAGGAATACTTCAAAATACTGATTAATATTGAAAAAATACTTCAGGATACTGATTGGAACTAAAAAGATATTGAATGCTATTAAAAAAAAAATTCATGATGTTGAAAAAATATTTTAAGATTTTAAAAAAAATACTTTGGGGTACTAACTGGTACTAAAGAGATACTTCATGATATTGACTGGTATTGAAAAATACCTTAGATTATTTTTTTAAGATCATAAAATATTTTTTCAAAATTATAAAGTATTTTTTCAATACTAATCAATATTATGAAGTATCTTTTTAATAGCTGTTAGTATCTTTTTTAAAAAAAAAAAAAATAGGACCAACGGCTTCCATTTTGATCGAAAACGGCCACGTAACAAAGAAAAGAAGGGAGCAGACATTAATAGTATAGGAGAGAAGCCGCTTCCGTGTTTGATACTTTCTTTTTTTTTTTAATACAATATGTGTGATACTTTCTGTAGCATATTATTCATTGATTTATTTTCTTTTTGTTGAAAAATAAGATTTATATACTTTCAAATTACATCATTTCACAGGCTCAAGCATTCCGACTCATGAGGTAAAGCTCAACCTTCGTCAATGGAGGCTGCTTTCAGCCGCTCACTTCCGTGTTTGGCTCACCGGAATCCATTACTCAACCGAAAGTCTCCTCCCTTTAACACAACAATTTCCTGCTCTTACTCTAGCCACTCGTCTTTTAAGGTCCCTCCTCTTCTGCAAAAGAAAAACTATCCCTATTTCTCAGCATTTATCCAGAACCAAAGAGAGGCTAATGGTTTTTCTATGTTTCAAACCGCAGTTCAAGAGGCAGTATACCAGCGTTATGATAGTGCCGACGGGGATAGGAGCTGCTATTGGTGGATTCACCAGCGACGCTTTGCCGGTTGCTCGTGCCCTCTCCAACGTTGTTGATTGCCTTATCACTCACCCTAATATATCTCACTTCCTTATCTAATAAACCCAATGAATTGATATTTACTAATCTGCCTTGCTCGTTTTTGTGCGATGTTAGTTGTTTTTTGGCAGTCGTTTCACATTATTTGGTAATTTCATTGGTCAAATATGCAGGTATTTCTGGTATAACATAGAGTATGATTTATTCCAATTTGAGACTTGAGATCATGATGTCAAACAATTGCAAGCCAAAAGTTGACATTTATGTTATTACCATTGACGTTGCTGCTGCTGCTGATGCTTTTGTACTTCTTTTTTCCTTTTCATGTTTGGCATTATAATTTTATTGGTATTGGGGAAACTTGAGTTCTTGTGTGCCTTCTTATCTATCCTCTTACAGTTAAATTTGTGTAGTTAGCTATGAACTATCAAATTTATACAGGTTCTTAATGCAGCAATGCTCTACTGGCCCATGCCTAATAAGAACCAACTATAGTTCTAAACTAGAGTTGTTGTCCATCAACTCTAGCTCTCAGGCCATTAATGTTCCATGTGACAATTTCGTCATGGTAGAATATTTTTGCTATGTTTTTCATACTTCCATAGTAAAAATGAGACAAAAAAAACTTCTGTCTTACCAGTGCCCCTGGAAAACTTCCGTAGCAAAATTGGTACTTATCCCTTTAATTAATGAACAATTGAGTCAGTCATCATTTACTCATTTTAATTATATATATAAGACTAAAAGTACAATTTAAAAGTTAAGTGATCAAAATGAAACCTCATGTAAATTAAAATGATTGAAAGTGTACTTTTAACTAAAAAAAAATGAGTTAACTATAATGAACATAGAACCCATTCCGTAGAGTGAAAATCCATAGCAGAAAAAAGGAAAATCACATGTTTCCATAAGCTTGACAAGTTTGATTGGATAACTTTTTGGGAAGCCCATTTCTAGTCCCAAACCTTCAAACCGTAGTCATTTTTCGTAAGTCAAAACAAAACTTTTCTTATATACTAACATCGTATACCATAAATCACGCTAAAAATGTAACTTTTGCTGCTAATTTAAATGCTCACTTAATTTGTTTTGTCCTTCTTGTTGTATCCCAGGCTAGGTACTTCTTCTAGTAGCTCACCTTAGGAGTTAGCTACTGTATATCATAAAAGTCCTTCTAAAAAACTCGAAGTCCTCACCTAATCCTCAAAATCTTGAAGATCCACCGCTGCGGACCACCGAATGCACAAAGGATTCCATTAAAGGTATGTCCATTCGAGTTTGTAAATTGCAAAAGTGTACTGAGAAAGAGGGACACACATTGGAATTTCCTAAATATATCTGAATTTGCTCGCCAATGGAAATGATTACTCTGTCTATCAAGTTCAAATTCGCTAAACAAATTTGAATTGGTAAAGCTTCCGCAATCATCTCGTGTCTTAAATTTGAATTTGCTAATTAAATTCTTTTTTTTTATACAAAAATTTTAGGAAAAGGGTTGGGTTCATCCACGATTTAAGGGTAGGGCGAAATCTCCTTTCCTCCTAAGTAATACCAATATTGGCAGGGCGAGCCGTCTATTACACTCAGGCGTTTACCTAGGCATTCAGGATTTGGTTAAACTCGTAGATTTGGAATTTTATTAATAAATTCAATTTCCTAAACCTTAGAGGGTGACATCTCTGAAATTCAAAGTTTATTAATAAATTCAAGGGGACAGGAGAAGTAAAAATAGATGAAAGCCCTTCCATCCTTAATTATCTGATTTATATAAACCAACAGAATAATTGCAACATTAGAAAATGTACAAAGAGCAAGCTATTGCAACAGATCCCTTAATATATATGGGTTTAATATTTCTGTTTTTGCTGGAGAAACATTTTTTCTACCACCCTTATATATAAGTGAGTGGGTCTCATTAATATTTTCTCTCTCTTCTCTTTATAATGAGATCCACTCATTTATATGTGAGAGTGACAAAAAAAATGTTTTTGTAGTAAAGGTAGAAACATTAAACCTAATATATATATATATATATATATATATATATATATATATATATATATATATTGCACTTAATATACTTTGTCTTTGAATTTCAACAGCTCCATGGAGTGGGCCACTGGGGGTCATTGGGCTAGGATGGGTATGGGTAGGGAAACAAATTGTAGACATGAGGTGGCCCAAATGGTCTTAGTAGGGGACTGGTGTCGAACCCTTCCAAAACTTTTTCTTATAAAAAAAAAAATTAAATGGAGAATGGTGTGCGTGGGCCCACATGGAAGTGAATCAAATGAGCAAATGAAAACCTAAATAAAAAGAGGATCTGGACGAAAAGAGGGGGCGCGTGGGAATGAATTGAAGAAGCAGAAGAGAACACTCGGCCATTTCACTGGAGAAGGAGAAACACGCAGCAAATAAAAGACAGAGGCAGAGACGCGGATCATTGATAAAACCTGGGGAGTGAGGAACGAAGAAGCAGAGGAGCACGGCATTTTCTGCTATTCATCATTCTCAGGAGCAATTCGCAGAAGAAAAGCAGCCACTCTACCTTGGTTCCTTTTTATTTTCTTCTCTTTCCCATTTTGTTTCTCCATGAGTTCTGTAGCTATGAGTAAACTCTCTTGTTATCTGGATTAACAGAGTAGGATTAACTGAGTAGCTAAACATTTTATTCTATGATTCTTTTGAACCTTTTGTATGGATTAATATCTGGATATTCCTCTCTTTTGGTAAATAAATATTTATATGTGTTGATTTTAATCTAGGCTTAATGTTTTAAGTGATTAACCACCATTTAGATGATTTACTCACTTAGTATTGACTTGAGAAAGCTAATCTAGGTGGAGAACTTGATTGAAATCATGCATTACACATTAAAGTTGTTGCTTAATATTGATTCTCATTAATTATAGCAAGAGATTGTGCATTTTAATGAGAAGAGAAACTTAATATTGACTTGAGAGAGCTTGTCAAGTATTTGTGAACCTTAGACTAACACATATATGTATGGAAATACTAAAAGAGAGGAAATTAATTCAATGTTATGAAATGCAAAATGGGGAAAAAAATCCTAGACTTTTATTAAATCCTTGAAAATCCAAAAATCATTTGTTTTTATTAATTTTTTTTTTAGAAATAGTCTTTTAATATTTTCATTTCTCTTCAAAGCTTGTTTTAGCTCAACTAAATTAAATTCACTAAGTTTATTGTTTGACCAATTTGTTACACTAATCCTCGTGAGACGATACTTTATTTATCACTTTATTACTTGTATGACTCGTACACTTGTGAGGCGAACAATATATTTTTATTTTTATTTATTTTAAATTTTTTATGATATTGAATGACTTTAGGGCGAAAAGCCGAAAATATTCTATGCTTTTGTTGGGCATAACAACCATATGCCAATGATAATATCAGTTATTGTCAAATCGATGCCTTAAGATCCGTCACTGAGAAAATCTCAATAAAAAATCATTTAAATTTCAAAATCACAAATAAGTGGTTTTCCAATAAAACGAATTGTCAAATGATTTATTATTCTTGTTAATTCCATTATTATTGTTATCAACATGATTTTAAAAATGAAGTGGTATTTTTTTTTTATCATTTTTCCTAATAATATTGTGTGTGTTACTTTTTAAGTCTATTTGTATAGGACATGTGATTTAATTATCACTTATTTTTTATAAGTAGGCCAACATGTAATATTAATTATCACAATATAATATTCTCAAATCTCATTAAACACGAACAGTGAAATATGCCACAACCCAAACCAAACCATGATTTTAGAAAATGATAAAGGATGCAATGTAAAATTGCAAACTCTTTTTTTCTAGAAAAAACAAAATTAAAGAAACACTAATAAACCACCATTGTGGTGCAAAGATATAATAGATCCCTCTGAATCTCGAATTTGAATCCTAGAAGAAACATCTGTGTTGAGAGAGATAGACACAAACCTTTAATTATACATCAAATAATAATATTTTTTTAAAAAAAATTCATTGCAGCTCCGCAATCATTTATTACACCTTTAGATGAATCTCTTTATTAATCTCAAATAATTGCCTGCAAAATAAATTTAGGAATAAGGGAAAATATAACAACTAAAAACACAATCAACCACAAATCTTCTATTATTTTATATAGCAAATACATTTTGAGCCAAAAAAAAGTCAAAGTGGACTTCAAGCGCCTTTTAAAACTATTAATTTTTTTTTAAAAAAAAGGAATATGAAATTCTTATAGTCAGATAAAAGATCATGATCCTTAATTGGAATTAAAATTCTTCTAAATTATTTTTTCGCTGCTTATTTTCTTATATTTTCTGTACTTTTTTATATAGCATTTTCAATGTTTGTTTTAAAAACGTTTCAATTCATTTCTTTCATATTTTGAGTACTAATATTTGAAGTTGAGCCTAAACCATGTCAAAATAATCAATAATGAAAACATCAAATATCAGTATTAAAAATATGAAAGAAAAATGTCAAATAGATAAAAAAAGATAAGTAATGAAAAAAAGTAACTAAAAAAAATTAACTTCAACAAGAGCCTTGGTCTCTTTCTGAAATTATTAATTACAATACAAATTATTAGACATTAATTGGATTTTTAAAACATGGTTTGTTTTGAAAAATACTATGGTAACGGTATTAATTAGCAGGTGCAAGTGTCGGACAAACAAAAAGCAAGTGCAAGTCTGAATAAAAGCAAAAGAAAATATTTTTTTGAAAACATTATATTTTAGAATTTTTCAAAAAAAATTAAAATTAGTTCAAAACCCAAAACAAAAATTAAAACATGATAGGGATTAAAACGTGAGAGTTGTACAAGACAAATAGTGTACTCACCCTGAATGAAAAAGCCTTTTGATAGGGATTAGTTCCTTGATAACATCTGCTGCACTCATTCTTTCATGTGGTAATTCCATAGAGCAAGAAAGTCCAATCCTAAACAAACAACATATGCATTTCTCCACGTTAGGATGGATCCTCACCATGATCTCCTGTAAATCACTTGATGATGCCATTTGCTCTGATTGAATAGTAGGGACAAGAGTTGGGTTCACAATTTGCAAAAGATTGTTTGGAAAAGAACTTTCCACATATTTATGAAGATTGTGACCATCTTTAAATATTTCTTTAGTTGGTCTTCTTTTAGTTAATACCTATAAGATAAGAATACCAAAGCTATACATGTCACCTTGTGTTGATACCTCAGAACCCATTCCATATTCTGAAATGTTGTAAACATGTTAGTTCTCTTGTATAATAAAAAAACATAAAAATAAAAAATTGTACGAGTATGAAAGCAATGAATTGCATGACTTGGAAGCCAAATAATATTTAATGATACCTGGAGCAATATAGCCAATAGTACCCTTTATTCCAACTGTGTTGCTATGTTGATTAGAGATTACTTCAATAGTGGAGAGTAGTCTGACCAATCCAAAATCACTCAAATGAGCAACCATGTCCCCATCAAGAAGGACATTGCTTGGCTTCAAGTCACTATGAACAAGTGGTTGCCCACATTCATGGTGAAGATAATATAATGCAGATGCAACATCGATAAGAACATTTATTACTTGAGGAAGGAGCAAAACTCTTGGATGATGATTTGGATTCTCTATTGTAGGATATAACCAATTGTACAAGCTTCCATTCACCATATACTCATAAATTATAGCTTTGAATTCATTACCCTTGTAATCAATGCTAGAACAACATGAAATAATTTTTACCAAATTTCGGTGCCTTGTATTTCTAAGAGCATTACATTCAACAAGAAAACTCTTGATAGCTCCCCTCATTTGAAGGTTGAAGACCTTTACTGCAATAACTTCATTAGACTCAAGACTTCCCTTATATACAAAGTCAAAACTCCCATATCCTATCAAGTTGTTGACAGAGAATCCATCTGTAGCATTATGCAAAATTTGGTATGATACTCTAGAAATTGTGTCAATTGTTTGTCTACTTGAAGAAGTTTTATTGCTTCTCTTCCTCCCATAATAAATAGCAACAATAGATGCAAGAAGAAGAAAAACAATCGCAAAATATCTCACTTCCTTATGTAATAAACCCAATGAATTGATATTTACTAATCTGGCTTGCTCATTTTAATTTTGTGTGATGTTAGTTGTTTTTTTGGCCGTCGTTTCACATTATTTGGTAATTTCATTTTGTTATGAATGTAATGGAAAAACTGAAGGAAAGAAAACTAGGAACAAGAAGATGGAAAAAAGAGAGGAATCGTTCTCTTCCATTCTATTTCCAGTTCAGTGAATAATTACAGGAGACCTCTATTTATAGAAGGATGCAAATAGTAAATTACTATGCGTATATACCATATCATCCTGTATTTGGAGATTATGGGTCAATGGACATCCACATAATAAGTATATTCATAACACTCCCCCTTGGATGTCCATTTATAAATGTGTCTCGTTAAAAACTTTAACTAAGAAAAACCCAATGGCATAAAAACCTAACCAAAGAAAAGAGTACATCATGCATTGATACACTATCCAGTGTTACCTCATTAAAAACCTTTCTAGGAAAACCCAATGGGACAAAACCTAGATAAGGGAAAAAGAGTGCAGCGTGTATCGTCTCCCCCTCTTGATTACATCAGTTTTGCTCCCCCTGATGATTACATAATTTTTAATGTCTTCTGAGCATAACTCTCTTTCTGTCATCAAGTATTCTGTTGTTCACTTATAGAACAATTATAGAAACGCCCAATTTGATAAATCATTGAATACCTGCAAAATCTAACTCTTTCAAGTAAAATCACAATAATCATTTCATAAATATACATGTGCATATAAAATTTTAATAAATGTTCATGAAAATGCACACTCTAATTGCTTCTGGCAATATATGAACTTATCATTATTTTCGAAAATTTGATGCTTCTAGCATCTTGAGTCCTTCAAAGACTTATGCTTTTGGCATATTTAGTCCTTCAGAGACTTATGCTTCTGACATATTTAGTCCTTCAGGAACATATGTTTCTGGCGTCTTACGTCCTTCAAGGACATGTGCTTCTGGCACACACTAATATATTGTGGCTCATGATCCTCATTATCATTTATTACAACATATGCTATCATTTAAACATAAATATCATCAACGTCGATATCATTTTCGGTCCCATCGGATTTCATTTATTGAGATCTCTTTATATTCACATATCTTAGGTTCCTGGGTCTCTTTTAGGACCATAATATTCAATTCTAGAAATAACATCTCTTCTAGAGATAACATCTCTTCAGGAGATGGCTCTTCTGGAGCTTTTCTTAATTATCCTCGACTTGATCATCTATATTCTTATAGCTCATTTTCTCATTCGAGGATTTTTATCTTTAAAACCGATGGACCTGTAACGCTTCAGGCGTGCTTTATAACAATTTATATAGGAGCATTTGCAATTGAGACATGTGACTTTGTCACTTTCTTAAGGTCAGTAAATACTTCTGTCATTCAATTAACTAAACTCTGCAACTGAATTATTATTTTGAACTCTTAGTGCACATTTCTTTGTATGAGGATCAATATGAGTCAATAATAATTCATTTCACTTTATCTATTTTACCCAATCTGCTTATTTTTCTCCCCCTCATCTAATCATGCAATGTATATCCATCTGTGTGCATTATAAATAATCATTGCACATTCAAAACTTTTAAGATGGAATTTATCTAGCTTCTGACCAAAAGCCAATTATACAGGGAGAATTTTGCTGGCTTAAATAATCGTTGCAAATCTACACATATAAACAATGTTATCATAAACATTGATTTACTCATATATGATTTATGAATCATTAAATCTGGAAATTGCGCGCATAATATCTTGCAAACTTCTGGTTGCAAACATCACTGCAAACTTTGCAGATTTATAATATCACATGTATTCTCATATCATTCAAATTGATATATTTCCAGAGATCTATTTCTAATCATAATAAATAATATTCTCATAATCATTTTTATTTGAGAATAAGCAGCTCATAATATATGACTCGGATGATCAAGCAAGTCATGCCAACTTTCCATCAAATCTAATATCAAATTTTGAGGGAATTAACACAAATATTCACAGAGAATTAATACACAAACACTCACACTTGATATATATCATTCTCCCCCTCAAGTGTGAGACCTTAAAAATTAATTCATGGAATTTCCATACAATATTCCATAATAATAGCATATATGATATCTATTTCTACAGATATCATTAAAATTTCACAGATTTCTTAATGCATTATCAATGCATAATTTTGTTACTTCTGGTAACAAAATTTTCATTTTCCAGAATCAACAAACAAATATATATTAAGTACAAAATCATCAGGTATATAACTGCAGATTCACGAGCGCAATATTGTGTAATCACAGATGCATCACTATAGAATCACAGGTGTAACATGTATCACTGTGGGATCACAGGCGCAACATCTCAGATTGTCGTATGCATATAAAGTCAACAAGACTCCAAGCTCGTGCTTTATAGGGAGCAGATCTGCAGAGATTTAACAGGACTGCGCATATCTGCAAAGATTCAATAGGATTTAATTCGGCTATAAATAGAAGAAGGCAAACGAACATGCCTCACAAACACTCAAGCATCTGATAATATCAATTACCAGATACTCACACATATTTCTCTAAATTCTATTGTCATGGCTGGACCAAGCAATTTTATCCCAGTTTCTGATACATTCGATACAGTATTATTTGATGCTTTGTTATATGATGATCAGACAAACATGTCATTTTCTTCTCTGCTATTTTCTGATCCTTTAGATATGTTTATTCCTCCTTCTGCTTCAAATGTACCTACTTTTCCCCCAAGAACAAGTGTTCTTCCTCAATCTACAAGGATTAAAGGTACAACTGAAGCAGGTTCATCAAGGAGGCCTGTTAAGAGGTGTAGAACTATGACAGAACTAATGGAGTCTACCAATCCAGTTCAGCCAATAGTGACAGCAATCAATCAGCCAGCAAACAACCATCAGCCAGCCATCAACAATCAGCCAACAAACAACCATTAGTTTGGCAACAACCTACAGCCAGCAAGCAATGACTAGACAGCCAGCAACAATCATCGAACCAACAATAACCAACCAGCCAGCTACAACCAGTTAGCTAGTGACTACCAGCTAGTTAGCAACTACTTCCTTATTGGAATGTAGTTGTTGTGATGTTTTACGAGAGATCATACATACCAACGGACTTCAGTGTCATAAACTTGAAGTTCACGGAAGGAGAACAGGTATGATTTCCCACGCTGTTTTATTTGAAAATGTACAGGATAAATCTTACAATATTGACAGGCTTCCAATGTTTGATTTTACAAATAAAAATTTTGGAGAAATCAAACATTTTCTGACACAGTATTGTATAGATTTACAAGCATCAGGATATAACTTGATGCGAGATCCTGTATTGACCTATTATGAGGTCCTTTGTGTTGGTTCGGAATGGACAAATAATCCAAATGAACCCCGCGGGAGTTTATTTCAAACCAACATTGAAAATCCATTAGATGAAGGAAAACAGCCCGCGGTAAATATTCCATATGATATTTCATCCCTTAATCAGGGTGAATTATATAGATTAACAATGGAGCAACAGGAAAGAATAAAGAGAACAACGCTCCATGATTTAAGTGATTATTTTCACTTAACCCTCGATGATGCGAGTAAACAATTAAATATGTCTACTCACACCATACAAAAGATCTATAAAAAAGGAGGGTTAACTGAGTGGCTACACAAAAAGCTTAAAAAACTTCTGACGCAAATCTCGATATTACGAACAGCTTTGCCTCATCTTGATCCCATCTCAAGAAAAGAAAAAGAAGAAGACATAATGTATCTTCAGAATGAGATGATTAAGGTTTGTAATGGAGTTGAGCCACTTGCTATTGAACTTTGTTGAAATAATATTTCCTTTTGTTTAATTATTTTGTTTATGAATATTCCTCTCTCGTATTTACAAAAATTGTTATAATTATAAGAAACACAAAACAATAGTAAAACAACAATAATGACAAATTTATTTCTTACTTCATTCACTTCTGGAAATGAAGTTGGATAAAATTCATGATCCATACTTAATCACAATATTGCTACTACAAGAGCAAATTGGATATATTTATTTACAATAAACCATGATCATACAATCCCTTGTCTCATAATTTGAGGGAGTATTAAATGTCAAATATACAATTTTAAGGCCTTTATACAATTGATGACATACAAAATTTATGGATCAAGTCTTATTTCATAATTTATCTCTTTGGCTTCAGGCCAATTTTCTTCTTAGCTTCAGGCTAATTTATCTCTTGGCTTCTAACCAATTGATGTCTCATATCTCCATGACATTTTGATTTCATGATACATATGGCCTTTTAACAGTTTGTCTTCAGGATAAATAAAATATAAGCGTAATAAAATAAATAGATGGAACCCACTAATAGTGTGGTTGCCATAAATAATAAATGGGAAGGGGATATATAAAGCAGTAATTAAATAAATGAAAATAAAAAGGGAAGGGGATATAAAGCAGTAAATAAATAATAAATAATAAATAAATAGAGTCCACTATACTAGTGTCACCACCATGAAAAATAAATAAAGCAGTAAAGAATTAAAATAAATGGAGCCCACTATACTAGTGTTGCTTCCATAAAAATAAATAAAGCAGTAAAGAATTAAATTAAATAAATGGTGCCCACTAATATATAGTGTTGCAACCATGGAAAATAAATAAAACAGTAAATAATAAAATAAATGGAGCCCACTAATATTAGTGTTGCTGCCATAAAAGTTAAATAAATGTTCGTAGCAATAAAATTAAATGCACAAAATTAAATGTTAGTAACAATAATAAAATATCAAATTAAAACAATTTAAAATGAAAGATCAAATCTAGACTTCCAATATAGAGTCAAATTAATAACAATAATAATAAAATTTGAAATTAAAATTAATAATAATAAAGATAAAGTTGAAAAATTTACTTACCTTGAATTGTCAATAGCTTCCCTTCTTCCCCCTTTTTTAATTAAAAAAAAGATAAATATTTTTTTTTTGAGATTACTGTTTTGCCGACAAAACATTTTTTTTTGGAAAACTGTCGGCTGAAACGGTAAACTTTTTTTTTCGAAAAATTGTCGTCAAATCCATCCACCTTCCATGGTTGAGAATTAGTTTGGAGATGATGTCTGGATGCGCGCGCCAAGGTAAGGACCAGCGGTATTGAAGGTTGAAGGAAGCAGCAATAATTTGCATTGATTTGAGAACGATTAAGAAGAAGAAATCAAGTAATTGAAGGAGCAATGGCCAACTTGTGAAGAAAACAAAACCTTGCTGTGGTGGAAGTCAAGGCAGAGGGACAGACCTCAATAAAGTAGAATAAAGCAAAGACAAAATAAGAAAAAGGACAAGAGACACAAATAATCAATATAATATATTATAATAATGTTAATGGGAGTAGGTGGAGTATTATTTGCAATTGCATGTGAAGTGTTGCTTTTCTTTTGCTTTTTCGAAATCAAGTCTACACCAGTTGTAGCTTGGTTTAATAATATTACTTTTGTGGCCATGTGAAATATAGAACGGAAAATTTGCAGAGAAGAAGGCGAGCGAATGAAAAACACATGGCCTCTCGAATAAGATATCTGGGAAGTGATGATGAAGAAAGAGAGATAGAGAAGAAGAAGATCACATGAGAGGAAGAGAGTTTACATATCTGAGCGAAATATTTGAGGAAGTAAACGCACTGCCATGGAAGCTGCACAAATGGGTGGATTTTTAGATCAGTTGCTCCTGAGGAACGAAAAGAAGCATCCGTGGAGAGCTGAAGAAGAAGAAAACTTGATGGAGAGGAAGGTAAAGAAGAAAGAGTGACGGGAACGGTGATGGAGGTTAAGGGCAAAGGAATAGTGGTGGCAGTGAGCTTCATCCTCTCTTGCTAGCAGTAAAAGAGATAGAGAAATGGAGCTTGAATCTAGCAAGAACATGCACATGAAGATAAACGCTCCATGACATGCTCAGTTGGTCAGCTCGTGCTGATAACATATTATGAATGTAAGGGAAAAACTGAAGGAAAGAAAACTAAAAACAAGAAGATGGCAAAAAGAGAGGAACCGTTCTCTTCCATTCTATTTCCAGTTCAGTGAATAGTTACAGGAGACCTCTATTTATAGAAGGATGTAAATAGTAAATTACTATGCGTATATACCATATCATCCTGTATTTGGAGATTATAGGTCAATAGACATCCACATAATAAGTATATTCATAACACATTTGTCATATATGCAGATATTTCTGGTATAACATAGAGCATGATTTATACTAATTTGCGACTTGAGCTCATGATGTTAAACAATTGCAAGCAAAAAGTTGACATTTACATTATCACCATAGATGATGTTGCTGCTGCTTTTGTCTTCTTTTTTCCTTTTTCATGTTTGGCATTATAATTTTATTGGTATTTGGGAAACTTGGGAATCACCGTGGACGAGCAGGGCTTTGGGACGAGCGCTGGGGTGATCTGGGCAGTCCAGATCTCCCCATGAGATCTGAACTGTCTATTTTTATTTTTATTTTTATACAATTTGTTTTTAAATTTTTATCAAGAATTTTTTCAGTACCAGTGAGTATTCTGAAATATCTTTTTAGTACCAGTTAGTAGCTTAAAATAATTTTTATTTTTATAACATTTGTTTTTAAAATTTTATCAGGATTTTTTTCAGTACTAGTATGTATCCTAAAATATCTTTTTAGTACCAGCTAGTAGCCTAAAATAATTTTTTAAGATTCTAAAAATTATTTTCAAGGATATAAAATATTTTTAAGTGCTAGTCAGTATCCTGAAGTATTTTTGTAGTCTCAATCAGTACCCTGGAATTTTTTTTCCAGTACCAGTCAGTACCCTGAAGTATCTTTTTAGTCTCAGTCAGTTCCCTGAAAAATTTTATCATTTTGATACAGTCAGTTCCCTGAAAAATTTTATCAAAATGATAAAATTTTTCAGGGAACTGACTGAGACTAAAAAGATACTTCAGGGTACTGACTGGTACTGAAAAAAAATCTAATAAAATTTAAAAACAAATTTTATAAAAATAAAAATCAAAACAGATGGTCCAGATCTCATGGGGAGATCTGGACCACCCAGATCACCGCAGCGCTCGTCCCAAGGCCCTATCGACGAGCAGGGAAAGTGGTTCGGGGAAACTTGAGTTCTTGTGTGCCTTCTTATCTGTACTCTTTCAGTTAAATTATTGTAGTTAGCTATGAACTATCAAATTTATACAGGTTCTTAATGCAGCAGTGCTCGATTGGCCCTTGCCTAATACATTATATGTTGAAGGTTATGCTCTGGACCGCTTCGCTCAAGGCTTATGGGCATTACAGCCTGTTCACCAAAACAGGGTATGCCTCTGTGGTAGTCTTCTTGTGCTGTGGGCTAGCCTTCATTAGCTTTATCACGTGGTGTTAAAATTGAAGTTAGTGAGTTTTCCCTCACGCCATTGTCTTGTACTTCATATGAATTATGTATTGGATTGTTATTGTTTGTTCATCTGAAATAGGTGGGAGTAGTTCTTGATGCTGGAATGGAGAAGGAGCTTCAGATTCGCCACTTACAAGTAGCTGATGCTGCAAGGGCATCCCTTGGATTGAATGTTGTGGAATATATTGTCACCACTTAATATAAGATATATTTATTTAATTAAGACCAAGATGAACTTCCCAGATTTGTTTTATATTAAGGACTGGAGGGAGTACCGAAGATCCATAAAAAGCATTTAATTTCAAGTATGCCAGCTATTGCTCCCTTTAGGGGTTAATCTATAAGTAAGATAAGGCATGTGTACCTCAACGAAAATTAATGGTTGTGTTGTTGCTGGACATTCTCATTGCGTCCTGTGTTACCTACATAAATTATTTGGCATGTAGCTGTTGCATAGCTTTCTGGATGTATCTTTCAAATTTGTTCAGTGTTGTTAAAACGTAGTTTTTACGTAGAAACGGTAAGGGTAAGCAAAAACGTAAAATCAGAAAACGTAAACGAAATATAAGAGTTTACTACATATTAAAAAAAAAATCCAACATATATAAAACCAAAACACATCAATACATTTAAGTCATCACAAATTTAAGTCCAAACACTCAAAAAAATAATTAAATTCAAACTCAGTTATTATAATATATATTAAAATCTCAGTTTTGCCCCACAAATATTTTAAATATTCACATTTAAGTCCCTTCTTCAGAACTTTCAATGTTTGCAGTTAGGTCCTGGTCAAAACGCACGTTTTGACCAGTAACCAATTAGGTCTGGATTGTCTTCTTGAGGGAGATCTGATATATTAGAACCAGCGCCGTGCTTCGACCTCGACCAGTCGACCTTCTTCTTTCGTCATCAACCTCCACCTCCTCGAAGTCGCTGGTGGTCTTCACCTTCACCACCATCACCGCCACCGACGTCCTTCCTTCACCCTCCACCACAACCGCGAGATCCGACAGCGGTCGTCGTTGAAGAAGAAGCCGCCAGTGAATGTCGAAGAAGAAGCAGCCGCCAGCGTCCGAAACGGTAAACTCGCCGATTTTACCGATTTTACCGAGTTGACACGGCGTTTCAACCGTGTCAACTCAAAATCCATTCCTACACCCGTCTCGCAATGATTTCCGGCCACAAAACGTAGAAACGAACGTTTCTACGTTTCTGAACGGCGTTTTCACAACACTGGTTCAGACAACAGATCAGATGCACATCATGCCCTGGATTGGTGTGAGCAACACTCTGGACATGACTAAATAAAACCATGGCAGTATATGGTTGCATAACTTTAGGCATATCATGAGTCTCTCTTTCTCATTCCCAAATATTTTAGTTAAGTTAGTGTTCTAACTTCCAAGTGATCCTTCTAATACAAATGCAATAATTTCACTTGGATCAAAATTTACAGGTAGAGAAGTGGATTGATCAAGAAATTGGGCAATCAGTAGGGAGGATTAAACACCCAGATTCTTTACTTAGAGCTGTAGAAACTTTAGTGAACAAGTCCCAAGTGAATGCCATTGCTGTTGTTGGACGTTTTCCAGACGATGATATTCAAGAAGTAGATGACTACCGGCAGGGAATGGTATATAGATGCTCTTTTACTGCTTCTCTTTCTCTTTGTTAATCATTGTTTCCTCTCTTCCATGGTGACATTGCTCACATAGTCACATTTTGTTTCCTCATTTTGATCTTTTCAGGGAATAGACAACTTGGCAGGTGTTGAGGCAGTTATTAGCCATCTGGTTGTTATGAGTTTTCAAATTCCTTGTGCACTTTCTCCTTTTCCCCTTGGCCCTTCTTTATGCCCAAAATTAGCTGCTGAGGAGGTTGGTTAACTCTTAGCCTATGTTTGATTAAATTCATTTATAAAATTTATACCTTTTTTGTAAATAGATACCCAGAAGTAATTTTAATAAGTAAAATCCAAACAAAATCAAATCTCCCAAAGTCACTTATAAAAAAGGTATCCAAATAGAAATCATGATCAACCAACTTTACTTCTAACTACTGTCACTTGTAAAAATCACCATCATTTAAAATCACTGTGATTGATCACTAATCCAAACAAGCACTTGTCTATTGAAAAAAAAAAAAAAAAAATCCAATGAGCATAATCTCAGTGGATCATTTTAATTAATAAACAATTGAGTCATTTTAATTATAGGAGTAAAAGTACAATTTAAAAGTTAAGTGATCAAAATGAAAACTTATGTAAATTTAAAAGACTGAAAGTGTACTTTTAACTAAAAAAAAATGAGTTAATTATAACGAACATATGACTATTTTATATAGCGAAAATCTATAGCAAAAAAAAGGAAAATCACATATTTACCTAAGCTTGAAGAGTTTGGTTAGATAACTTTTTGGGAAGCCCATATCCAGTCCCAAACAATCAAACCATAGTTATTTTCCGTAAATCAAAACAAAATTCCTCTCATATATTGTAAATCATTTTAAAAAAATAGAGTTTACTGCTAATTTAAATCCTTCTTAAATTATTGAAGAAAATATGTATTTGTCATAGGTTCAAAATTAATTGACAAAGCTTTCTCAAGTCAAAACTAATTTTTATATTTTTTAATTAACATGTGCAATCTCTGTTAGTTCTCAATTTATAAGTTTCAATGATAGCAAACTTAGAAAAAAGAAAAAATATAAGAATTTGATGGCTCAAATCACTCAAGTATTAAAAGACACATAAGTGTGTAATTGTTATTAGAAAGGGTAGTGGTCTATTACCAGGGTACTAGTAATTGTACCCTATTCATGGAATTTCCCATTTCCCTTACTAATATTTCCTCTAATTTTTAATATAAGATATATTTACTTAATTAAATTATATTATGAAAGTTAGTTAAGTTAATTAATTGAATATGTATTATAATTATCCAAGAAAATATTTTACGTACATTTGTTTAAATATTATTTTATTTTCAAAGAAAATATTTATAATTGTCATATTTTACATTATTATTTATAAATACTGTGACCTACTCCTAGTCACTGTGTGTGTATTTGCACTTAACGTACTTTGTCTTTCAATGTTCAACAGCTCGATGGAGTGGACTACTAGGGGGTCATTGGGCTAGGATGGGTATGGGTAGGGAAACAAACTGTAGACATGAGCTGGCCCAAATGAAGGGTATGTATATTTTTATTTTTATTTATTTTAAATTTGTTATGATATTGAATGACTTTATGGCGAAAAGCCGAAAATAATCTATGCTTTTGCTGGGCATAACAACCATATGCCAATGATAATATCAGTGATTAATAATTGAAAGTACGAAACGATGCCTTAAGATCCGTTAGTAATATGAGAAAATCTCAATAAAAAAACCATTTAAATTTTAAAATCACAAATAAGTGGTTTGCTAATAAATGAGTTGTCAATTGTTTTATTGTTTTTGTTCATTATATTATTGTTGTCGTCAACCGGATTTTAAAATTCAAGTGGTTTTTTTTAAATTATTTTTCCTAGTAATATTGTGTGTGTTACTTTTTAAGTCTATTTGTATAGGACAAGTGATTTAATTATCACTTATTTTTTATAAGTAGGCCAACATGTAATATTAATTATCACAATACAATATTCTCAAATCTCATTAAACACGAAAAGTGAAATATGCCACAACCCAAACCAAATCAGGTTAGAAAAATGATAAAGGATGCAATGTAAAATTGCAAACTCTTTTTCTAAAAAAAGACAAATTTAAAGAAGCACTAATAACCACCATTGTGGTGCAAAGATATACTAGATCCCTCTGAATCTCGAATTTGAATTCTAGAAGAAACATTTGTGTTGAGAGGGGTAGTCACAAAGTTTTAATTATACACCTGATAATAATATTAAAAAAAACAAAAACAAAAATCATTGCTGCTCCGCAATCATTTATTATACTTTTAGATGAATCTCTTTATTAATCTCAAATAATTGCCTGCAAAATAAATTTAGGAATAAAGGAAAATATAACAACTAAAAACACAATCAACCACAAATCTTCTATTATTTTACATAACAAATACATTTTGGGCCAAAAAAAAAAAAGTCAAAGTGGACTTGAAGCGCCTTTTAAAATTATTAATTTTTTTTTAAAAAAAGGAATATGAAATTCTTATAAAAGATCATGATCCTTAATTGGAATTAAAATTCTTCTAAATTATTTTTTCGCTGCTCATTTTATTATATTTTCATTTTTCAGTACTTAATAGGGGATCTATAAAACATTCAGCTTGGTGCATAAAAACAGTTCCTGTAACTATCAATCGAGGAAGACATTATTAACGTCAAGTTGCCATATCTCCCAGTTGTAAGCAAAAGTTTGATTGTTGTTGGTTTAATAACTGAATTGAAAGTTTCTCCATAATCAATTCCTGAAACCTAAAATTCTTTAGCAATAAGTTGTGCTTTGTGTTTTAAGATATAACCATCAACTTTAAACTTGGTTTTAAAAACCCATCTACAATTAACAGGATTTTGTCTTGCACAAATAAGAATAGCATCACGACTGCTGAATGAATTAAAACATGAGAGTTGTATCAAGACAAATAGTGTACTCACCCTGAATGAAAAAGCCTTTTGATAGAGATTAGTTCCTTGATAACATCTGCTGCACTCATTCTTTCATGTGGTAATTCTATAGAGCAAGAAAGTCCAATCCTAAACAAACAGTATATGCATTTCTCCACGTTAGGATGGATTCTTACCATCTTCTCCAGTAAGTCACTTGATGATGACATTTCCTCTTATTGAACAGCAAGGAGAATAGTTGGGCTCACAACTTGCAAAAGATTGTTTGGAAAATAACTTGCCACATATTTATGAAGATTGTGACCATCCTTGAACATTTCTTCAGTAGGTCTTCTTTTAGTTAATATCTCTAAAATTAGAATGCCAAAGCTATACATGTCCCCTTGTATTGATACCTCAGAACCCATTCCATATTCTAAAATGTTGTAAACATGTTAGTTCTCTTATATAATTAAAAAACATAAAAATAAAAAATTGTACGAGTTTGAAAGCAATGAATTGCATGACTTTGAAGCAAAAAAAAAAAAAATTAATGATACCTGGAGGAACATAGCCGATGGTACCCTTTATTCCAATTGTACTACTACATTCATTAGAGATGACTTCAATAGTTGAGAGCAGTCTTGCCAATCCAAAATTACTCAAATGAGCAACCATGTCGCTATCAAGAAGGATATTGCTTAGCTTCAAGTCACAATGAACAAGTGGTTGCCCACATTCATGGTGAAGATAATTTAATGCATGCACAACATCAATAAGAATATGTATTACTTGATGAAGGAGCAAAACTCTTGGATGATGATCTTGATTCTCAATTGTAGGATATAACTAATTGTACAAGCTTCCATTCACCATGTACTCATAAACTAAAGCTTTGAATTCATTGCCCTTGTAATCAATGCTAGAACAACATGATATAATTTTTACCAAATTTCGGTGCCTTGTATTTCTAAGAGCATTACATTCAGCTAAAAAACTCTTGTTAGCTCCCCTCATTTGAAGGTTGATGACCTTTACTACAACAACTTCATTGGACTCAAGACTTCCCTTATATACAGAGCCAAAACTCCCATATCCTATCAAGTTGTTGACAGAGAATCCATCTATAGCACTATGCAAACTTTGATATGATACTCTAGAAATCATGTCATTTGTTTGCCTACTTGAAAAATATTTATTGCTTCTCTTCCTCCTACAATAAATAGCAACAACAAATGCCAAAAGAAGAAAAGCAATCATAGAGCATATTGATAGGATCAATTTGTAGGTCTGATGTTTACTTTCTCGAGTAGATTTGATAGGGCATGATGGCAATTTCAACTTTGATATGCCTCCGCAAAGCTTGTTATTCCCCATAAGTGATATTGCTCTTGCATTGCCAAAGACACCTTTGCTAGGTACCTCTCCATCAAGCATGTTGAAGGAAATATTTAGGTACTCCAATAAAGCAATTCCCTGTAAATGTTTTTGGAATTGATCCAGACAAGTTATTTTGTGACAAGTCTAGATATCTTAGACCTTTTAATGAAGCCAAAGATAAGGGAATGGTTTCTTGAAATAAATTCTCTTGCAAAAAGAGATACTCTAAGCTTTGGCACTTCCCAATGGTTTGAGGAATGCTTTCAGACAAATGATTATTAGAGACACCCAATTGCCCAATATTTTTTAAGTTTCCAACATCGTTTAGTAGGTTTCCAACAAATGAGTTATGTAGTAACTCCAATTTTAAACCTTATACATACATACATATATACATACATACATACATACATACATATATATATATATATAAGGTTTAAAATGTACAAAAAATTGGGAGATGCTTTCATAGGAGAGGGCTAGACAGATTACGATAAACCCTACATCTTGCTCATCTCAGTTCGATAACAAGGACCTCTTCATTAAGGCTGCTGGAGGATTTGACGAGAAAGGTAGAGTGTTCAAGTTGGGTGCCTCTGCTAGCCGAGTGAAGGCTAGCAAGTGCTCATCTAGTCATGTTGGAGATTCTTTTGCAGGTAAACGTAATAATTTTAAAACTAATTGTTTTATATTATCACTCCCTAGTCCATTTAAATTAAGTACAAAAAATAAACTTACTTCATAATGTTGTATTTGCATAAAAGGGTGAGACATGAGTTGAAGGCTACAACACAGCTAGTGAATCGGCAACAAGAGATGATGAATCAGCAAGCAGGGATGATGAAGCAAATGCAAGAACAACTCTAGTCTCTATTAAAGGATAAGTAGGAAAACAACGAGAATAAGCGGCCAACTCCTAGTGATGATGATGAGCATGACCATGCAACTACTATGTAGACATTATTTTTTTTTTAATTTTTGTGTTGTTTAGATTTTGTTGGCAACATTGTTATTTATATTTCATTTTCTTTATGTATAATTTTTTAGGATTGTTATTGTTTGTGTTTCTTCATATACACTTTTTTAATATATTATTTAGTATTGTCTATTTCATAATATTTTTTCATTTATTTGAGTGGTTGTTTAGGAACAACCCTAATAATTACAATATTTTTTAAAAAATAATTCCTTAGTATTCAGTTGCAAATTGTCACATTATTTGCAACAGAATATTATATTTTCTTTTTCTAATTCCTGAATTTTCAACGGATTTATTTTCAATATTCCGTTGCAAATTGCAACGGAAAATAATCCCTCGCAATTTGTAATGGAATTTATTTTTCATCACAATTTGCAACAGAATTATTTTCCGTTGCAATTTGCAACGGATTTTTCCGTCGCTATTTGCAATGGATTTTTTCTATTGCAATTTGCAGTGGAAACTTTTCTGTTGCAATTTGCTGTGGATTTTTGTCCATCACAATTTGCAACGGAAAGTTTTCCGTTGCAATTGGTAACGGATTTTTTTTTCCACTACAATTTGTGATGAAAGACACAAAATCTGTCCCCAAAATCGTTTGCAACGACCATTTTTTCAACGGAAAGTTTTCTGTTGCAAAAGCTGTTTGCAACGAATTTTCTATATTTAGCAACGGAATTTGTCCGTCGCTAAATAATTTTTTTTCGTAGTGCAGAAGTTCAAAATTAATTGATAAAGCTTTCTCAAGTCAAAACCAATTTTTATATTTTCAATTGACATGTGCAATCTCTATTAGTTCTTAGTTTATAAGTTTCGATGATAACAAACTTAGAAAAGATATGAGGACTTGATGATTCAAGTTACTCAATTGTATATTAAAAGACACTCGAGCATGCGATTGTTATTAGAAAGGGTAGTGGTCTACTAATAGGGTGCTAGTAATTGTACCCTATTTATGGAATTACCTGTTTACCTTACTAATATTTCTTTCAATCATTAATATAAGACATATTTACTTAATTAGATTATATTAAAAAAGTTAGTTAAGTTAATTAATCTAATATGTATTATAATTATCCAAGAAAATATTTAGGTTAAATCTGACATTTAGTGGTCTATAAATTTGCTTAAATCTAATTTTGTTGTCCAATAAAATATTTATAATTATCATATCTTACATTATTATTTATAAATACGTGTGAGCTACTTCTAGTCACTGTGTTTTTTCTTTTTTCTTTTTTCACTTAATGTACTTTGTCTTTGAATGTTCAACAGCTCGATGGAATGGGCTACTGGGGTTTCATTGGGCTAGGATGGGTATGGGTAAGGAAACAAACTGTAGACATGAGCTGGCCCAAATGAAGGGTATGTATATTTTTATTTTTATTTATGTTAATTTTTTTATGACTTTATGGCGAAAGCTGAAAATATTCTATGCTTTTGCTGGGCATAAGAACCATATGCCAATTATAATATCAGTGATTGATAATTGAAAGTACGAAACGATGCCTTAAGATCGGCCGTTAGTAATGTGGGAAAATCTCAATAAGAAACCATTTAAATTTCAAAATCATAAATAAATAGTCTCCTAATAAAATGAGTTGTCAATTACTTTATTATTCTTGTTAGTTCCATTATTATTGTTGTCAACAGGAGTTTAAAATTTAAGTGGTATTTTTTTTTTATCATTTTTCCTAGTAATATTGTGTGTTACTTTTTAAGTCTATTTGTATAGGACAAGTATTTAATTATCACTTATTTTTTATAAGCAGACCAACCTGTAATATTAATTATCACAATACAATATAAGGCCTTTGCAGCAAAAATAGCCTGGACATCAGTGAAAGGCTCGTCTGACGTATGGGCATAAGTGTTTCAGAAAAAGTACATGTTTAGAAACAAATCATCATTATTAAATGTTAAGAAGACCAACTCACTCTTATGGAAGTTTATATGTAGTCAGAAGGATAATATAGAATCTGGAACTACATGGCAGATGAGGAATGGTAATTCAATTTCCTTTTTCCAAGACAAATGGCTATTCAAGGATAGGAGGATCAAAGATATGTGTATCAAAGGGCTGAATGACGAAGAGAAGAATATTAAGGTGTCGGATTGGGTCCAGTCTGGTACCTAGGACTTTGAACACCTTTGAAGATTGGTGAGCAGAGAGGTAATCCAAAGCATAATAGCTAGGCTACCGCCTAGAGATGAATTGGGTAATGATTTGATGATCTAGAATGCATCTCTCAATGGTTTGTTTTCTACTAAGAGCGCTTATTTCCTCATTGAGAAACCATATAGCCAATTCTACGATAAATGCTACAAGAATATATAGGCATGGCAAGGTGTTGAAAAGATCCGACTGTTCTTATGGCAAGCTTTTAACAATAAGCTTCCAACTAATTTGAAGAGGAGTAAATGGGCACTGACGTCTCCCCTCTGTAATTTTTGTGGGTTGGATACTGAGGACACCATACATATTTTAAGAGATTGTGTTTATGCAAGGAGTCTTCGAAGTTCTATGATTCAACCTAGGCATGTAGTAGGCTTTTTCTCTTATTCATTAAAAGACTGGTTCAGATTCAACCTGAAAGAAGAAATTGGAAGAGATACGAGGATGAGACGGAACTTTGTATGAGGAGTTGCTATCTGGTTACTATGGAATTGGAGGAACAAATTCACTTTCAATCAGGATTTTCTTAAGCCCTCGGATCCTGCAAGGGTAGTTAATAATGTCTGGAAATCCTTCTGTCTAAGCCCTGATGATATGCAGGGTGAACAAGAATCTGTGTTAATGATCCGAAATAGATGGATCAAACCATCGGCTCCATGGTTGAAATTAAACATTGATGGCGCAGTCACTCTAAGTGATAGGCAAGCTGGATGTGGCGGCATCATTAGAGATCATGAAGGCACATGGGTGGCGGGATTTACCAAACCGCTGGGTATTTGTGATGCGTATGATGCAGAAGAATGGGCAGTGCTATATGGGCTCCAATTAGCATGGGATGAGGGTGTTAAGATGCTTGAGGTGGAGTCTGACTCAAAAATACTGACCGAAAAAATCAACTCCAACGGAAATGAGGACGCGTGGAGTATAGTATTTTTGCAGATTCGAAATATGCTGCAACAAGAGTGGCAAGTTCGGTTTAAGCATATTCCCCGTCAGCAAAATGTTATTGCTGATTTATTAGCCAAAGAAGGAATCAATTCTTCCTCTATTTTGCTTTCCTGTCCTAGTTATCTTAGGACTTTCGTTAACAGTGATTGTATGGGACCTGATCCCCTTCTAGTTAATCATTAATATATTTGGCTGAGGCCTCTCTTTTACCAAAAAAAAAAAATCATTCCATTTTCTGTGAAGCAACTGAGACCAAGGATTAGTGGCGGAACTAAAAAATATTTTTAGCCCAGGCTAAAAAATAAATATATTAAACCATTTACTAAATAATATCACATAACATTGAAAATATAAATAAATAATTTTCAGTGTTAATTAGTATCTTTTGTTACTAAACATGAATTCTTTTAATACTACTCAATCCACAAAACTAACACTTAAATACGTATTTCACATACCTCAAAATAAAATGATTGGAGAAAATAAAAGAAATATAATATAAACCGAAAAAATATTCTAAAAAATATACAGATTTGATTCAATTTCAACTAAACAAATAACCTATTATAATCCATTTTTTTAAAAGAGAAATTCATTATAAAATTATAAGACAACTAAATAATAAATTCAAGCAAGATTAAAAGTAATCATTAATCATCTTCTACATATATCTAGTTATCTATTGTCAAAACTCAAGACTCCCAAAATCATAACCCTAAAATTTTCACTAATTAATACAATATTACCCTCATTATGAAGAGAAAAATATGTAGAATAACTTTCATAAAAAGAGTGAGATGAAGAAAAGTGAGTTTGAGTATCTATTTAGTTCTTAAAATGAAGATGAACAACACTAGAGCCGAAAGTGAAAGAAGTTTGATGCCTTTAGACCGTTTCATGCGTACAAAGAAAGTGACAAAGGAAGATGGTGTGTATTTGATTTAATATCCCCTTTCATGTGCAAGCTAAAGGACCACACCCCTTGAATTATTATTATCATCCTTTTTTTAATAGGCCAAGGTTGGTTTTTTGTTAAAAAAAAATCAAAACAAGATATAAGATCATACTAATATTTTTAGTAGGTATCTCAAATAAAAATTTTACTTTCCTCTCACAGCCCAATGAATAATAAACCAAAAATTGTCCTAATAAAAAAGTGTAATAATAAAAAAGATAATAAATTAGCTGGGGCTAGAGCTGCAAAATCGGGCCGAGCCTGTCAGGCCGGCCTGTTTAGGCCTTGGCCCTGGTCCTTCAAGAGCCGAGCCTAAAAATTTGAAGAAATAAACGAAATTGGCCCTGGAGGGCCGGCTCTGACGAGCCTCAAGCTTAAACGGGTCGGCCCTGCTGCAGGGCCGGCCCTTTTCACTGTAGTTTTTTCTTTTTTTCCTTTTTAAATTTATTAATTTATATATATTTTGTATTTATCATAGAGTTATTTATCCTTTTAACTACAAATACATAATAACTATACTCTAATTTTATGATTTGATTTATTATTTGTTGCAAATAAAGATTATGGATGTGTTCATGATGCGGGAGAAGAATTTCATGATATTCTTACTCATGAGCTGGAGGCTACTACTCAAAGTAAAAAACAATCAAATGTCGTTAAAATCGATGATAATGATGAAGATAATGACAATAATAATCATTGTACTAATATCGCTTAGTGATATGCTTTTTATGTTTTATGTGAGTTATTTGTAAATATAGTTTACTTTTAATTATGAATTAGCGATTGTGCTTATTTATTGGATGATTTGTGTTGTAATTTACTAATTATATTTTTTTAAAAAAAATGAAGGAAAAATAGTTAAAATTTGGAATAGTAATTTTCGGGCCCTGTGGGCCGGCCCTGGCCCTAGTGCTCTCGGGCCGGGTTTTGAAAAATAAGTGTTTTTCTTACTCCGGCCCTGGAGAGCCGGCCCTATTAGGCCCTGACCCTTCACGAGCTGGCCTTGATTCTCAGCTCTAACTGGGGCCAAATTATTGGCCAAAATAAAATATTATATAATACATACATACATACATATATATATATATATATATATATATATATATATATATATAAGATAAGAGAAAGGCCCAGCTGGCCGTAACATAGGTCCGCCCACTGCCAGGGACAAAACTGACTTCGTTTTTGCCACTTTTAGAACTTGATTTCACCTAGGTTAACCTAGGTTTCCCTCTGATCCCATTATATATAATATGTTGTTGCCTCCTTCGCTTTTCATTCTCAAACCCAACTAAAAGTATAACTGAGAGGGTGAGGCGTAAGAGGGAGGAGAGACTGAAAGTCGAGAGAGAGAGAGAGAGTGAGGTTTGAGACAGAGTGAGGCCGAGAGAGAGATGCTGACTGTTCTTGCAACTTGAGAAACTAAACAAAGTAAGTCTTCAAACTTCTCATCTCCTAGTTTTTGTAAGCTCCAACGTGATGCTCTGTTTTTGAGTCTAGAATCAGAGGAGGTATGCGTCCGTGTGTAGTTTAGCTGTCATCGTTCTTTGTTTTGTTTGAGATGTCGTCGTGTTCTTTTGTTTTTGCTGTATGCGTAGTCGTATGTGTGTGTGGAAGCTGAATGCATGCCTCTCTCTCTCTCTCTCTCTATATATATATATATCAATTATGATGAAGGCATCACATTAAAAAAAAAATCATTTGCAAAAAAAAAACATTTTCTGTGTAAAAATTATTTGCGACGAAATTCATCCGTCGCAAAAAATAGCTTTTAATTGCGACCGAAAACATAAATTCTGTCATAAAATTCAAAATTTGCAACGGAATTTATTTTCCGTCGCAAAATTCAATTTTTTTAAAAAAAATATTAAAAATTATGAAATAAAAAAGATATATTGAAACTTTTGGCCAAATTTTATTTAAGTATTTTCTTTGTTGGAACAGCCTTAAAAATATATATATAGAAAATTAGGAATGAGTTATATGTAATACCCGGATAATTATATATCTAGAATATTACATTGACAAATAAATACCTATTGAAAATAGGTGAATTTGTGGTCTCAAAACAAGTGAAATAATTACCTTATTTCTTAAAGGTAATTTCTCATGGAATTAGGAGAAAAAAAGAGCTGACAACCCCTAAGTAGATTTGTGGGTTATAAGATACCCTGAGAATATTATGATAAATCCTGAATTAAAAATTAGAGAGTATGTTGTCTCTAATTTAGATAATTTATGGGATTATTTTCCTTGAAAAATAATAAGGCAAAAAATTAAATGTCATTTTGGGGGACATAAATTACCTCATGGTTTTTAATATTTTGCATAATGCATAAATTACCAATGTCAGTAAAATTGTTGTGAGAAAATAATTAGTTTTAATTAAGAAAATTTTGAGAAATTATTAAAGTATTAATTAGGAAATTTTTAGGAAATTTTATAAGGTCTAAATCCATGAAATTGATTTTGGACCAATAAGGGAATTCATTGGGAAATAAATATATGATAAATGTAATTTATATGGGTAGGAAAAAAAAGAAAATTATATATATATATATATATATAGTGGCCGAAATTTTTTAGGCCAAAAAGAAAAAAAATAAAAATAAAATAAGAGATAAGATCTTGGAATATAATAATAATATAATTAGACATGTGATTTATAAACAATAGTATTTTAATAGTGAACAGGATAAATGAGAACGGATAGAAAATAATTCCGTTGTGAGAATCTGGGGATGAGTTAAGCAAAACCAGAGCATATTATTAGTCAGTGGATTTTTATCCAGAAGTTGGTACTGGTCGAAGTTATTTTTGTAATCGGACACGAATACCGAAGATTTTCGGCAGATAACGGAATGTCCTTAATAAGAGAATAAGGTTAGGAAAACCCAGTATTCTTAAAGAGGAAGCAAAGACCTTCAGGGTACTGCTTCTGGAATTTTAAGATTTTACCAAATTTCGCGGTTTGGACACCAAACAGGGAACTTTATCAGATAAAGACACATAAAGCAAGAGATGATGCAAGCATGACATCACTTTGATGACTCAAGATGATGTCAGCAAAGAGAGGTGTAAGGCCAAGATCAAGCCACCTCAAGAAAGTGCGATCTGACGGTCAGAATTCAACCAGACAAAGTTCAAGGAAATTACGAAAATGCCATTGAGATTTTCTATAAATAGCCAACCCTCTCATTTGCAAACCTCACACCAAGTTCTCTTGCAATTTTCAAAAATTTGGAGAGAAAGGAAGAAGGAGGAGTTTGGAGAAAATCCTAGCGAAGCTCTGAGTAAGTCTTCGGTCCCTAGTCTTTAGCTCGGTAGTTCTTTCAATAGTTCTAATAGAAATGCTAGAATAGTCTTTAATTTTTCAAGTTAGTTTAAATATCATGTTTTAAGAATAAATATGATATTTATTTTAGAAATATGTTAGAGGAAAGGTTATAGCAAAAATTTTGAGAGTTTAAAGTCAAAATAGCGAAGCGCTGGCGAAATTCCACCGGTTAGGGGATCAGGGGCAAAATGGTAATTTGTACCTAAAATGCCTGTTATGATATCAAATATTAATAAATGTGATATTATCATTATAGGATATCAGTAATCTTGTTCCGCGGTCATTTCGCTGTCATTCCGCTGTTTTCCGTCAAAAGTACAGTTTATCGTCAACGTACTAAACGCTCGTCAACGAAGGTACGTTCGCGTACTGTAACACTAACTCTGATATTTACAGTATGTGTATATGTGCTATGTGTGTTGTGTGTATGTTGTGGTGTGCTGTTTGAGTACATGTTGTTATTAAAGGATAGCTGTACATCTGCATACACTGGGAGTGATATATCTGTTTTCACTGGGAGTGATACTTTTCACTGGGAGCGGTACATTTGCATTCACTGGGAGTGACATGTTTGGAAGTGAACCAATTGTTGTGATTTTATACCATATATGTAAATATGAGGTTAACCGTTACTTGGGGTCCGTATGCATGGGACCTCAGCTCTTTACATAGCATCAGGGTCGGGAGAATCAGTGTCGGAGGAAAAGGGGAAGCAGCATGCTTAAAGACTCGGTGGAAGAATACCCGTCGTTGATACGACAAAGGCCTTCCTTTTGTTTTGTACATTACTTTTGAAAGACCCGGTTCTTATACCGCTATTGTTTCCAGCCAGACTTACGGCATTTTAAATATATATCAGCTACTCTTCCGCTCAAATACTTTACTCTGATGATTTGAAATGATTTTTAATGAAAATAAAATTTATTCCGCTGTTAAAAATTGGGACGTTACATTATATCAATATAAAATACTATATTGAAATAAAGAAAAAAATATAAATAAACACAATAGTATGAAATAAACAATATTGAATAGTATATTTAAAAAAAGTGTATATGAACAAATATATACAGTAATAATCTTAATAAATTATAAATAAAAAAATGAAATATAAACAACAATATTGCCAACAAAATAAACTAAAAATCATAAAAATCATAAATAAGTTATACATAAAATGAACAAATTAATTTCTCTTTCTCTGATATGTGTGTCCCTGTTCCACCTTAATTGCTTCCTCTTTTATGTCCTCCACTTACCCTTGACATCTTCCAATTCTTTCACTCTCGCAATGCAATGCAATCTGAAAATGAATCAGACATCAAGTATAATCCTGGCGTGCCATGTTTTAAACATCAAGTTAAGGACGTGTTCAAATTAAAGTGTAGTAGAGAAAGGTGAGGCTGGAGCTACTTCAATTATGCCTCTGATGGACGCCGATCAAGAATAAGTGGTCCAATGCCTCTTCACTATTTCAAAGCATCAGCACTACCATTGTTATTTATAACAAGCAATAAGTACTCTGTCCTGAACAAAACAAATTGGACACTTACCAAGTTATAACACAACTCCTTATTTCAGAGTTGTCACAGTCCACCCAACCAACCAGTGTGTTCATGCCAATCTGAACATGATCAAATGGTGAAGAGCTCAAACTCTCCATCTTCAAGGGCCAAGAAAAATCAAAATCCCTTATTGATATCAGATCATCATTCAATTATTGGGGAAAAAACTATCATGCCAAATTCAAAGGACATTTTTATTTATCTGGTACTACACACTTGTTAATATTATTACAACTATTTAAGACAGAAAAATGCCTGAGGACCCATAAGTATTGCAATAACATGACAAGAAATCTATTCTAGATTAAATAGAAATGATGGCAAATTCACCGTCTTAACCATAAATCAAACCTTAACCAACCAAAGAGCAAAAACCCAGAGATGCCAATAGCTATGACTATATTCAGACAAAGAAACAAGGCACATCAAACTACCATTCCTAACAGCAGTGACACATAGGAGAGTAGCATAAGCCCAGTAAATTAATCAGACAGGGAGAGAGTGTAGCTACTAAAGACTTAGCGATTAAGGACTGAGGAGGGAGGAGGCACTGGACAATACATCTGCAAACACAGAAAAATGTAGCATGACCAAGGGCAACTAGGCCACTTATACTCTAATTACTGAAACTCAAAGATACAAAAGAATAAATAAGATAATAAACTCAAAGATACAGAAAAATGTGGAATCAACCGATTCATTCTTCCTTCCCTATCAATTAATAATCAACGAATATATTTTTGTTTTTCAGCAAACAAATCAGTAAAGGGCAAATAAAATGCAGCTACGCATAAAAACAATGACACACCTCGGCTTGGCCCACTCACTGGAATCTCTCGTCAAGGCTGGATTATTTCAAAGAGACTAGAGCAGATTTCAAAGAGACTAGTGAGAATCCCTAAACACTATTCCTTTTTCTAGATAATCTTTTATGCTTTATGTGATTGTAGGGTTTTTTCCCCCTTTACTTTAATACTTTATTATCCGAAAGAAAAGTAACTTTTCAAAATAAGAAGAAAAGAAAAGGGTTGTTAGTTGTTACACGCCTGATTCAGGGTTTCATTGAGCTTGAAGGATTCTAGAGCTTGGGGTTGAGGAAATGTTGTAGGGTTGGCCTCTGAGAACGCAACTATGGCGGCAATTATAAGAACTAAAATGAGAGATTTCATTGTTGGAGAAGACGAGAGTGATTGAACTCTTCGTAGACGGAGCACTGTAGCAGTCTTCTTGTTTCCTCTAGAGATCAGTCTTCTCGACTGATCGGATCGGATCTACAAAGCAGATTTCCAAATTTGAAAAGAGAAGAGTAAAGTATGTAAAATACAGTCACAAAAACATCCATTGACACATAAATTCCCCAAGCCAAAAAAGCTCGTACCAGTGAATTTGACTCGGAATATTAATAGATCCAACAATACTTACTTCCATGCTTCAATCAAATTTCAAAAACAAAGAATAAGAAGTATCAACTGAATCTTGAAACTGTACAACTTCATTTTCGTCACAACCCCCCGAGACGACAACGTTTTCCCCACCGACGATCTCTTCCCAACGACCGAACGGAGATGACCCCTGGATGGAGACTATCACTAGGGTAGAAGGAAAGAGTCAGGTCTCTCAAGAAGTAAGCTTTGCGAGTAGTAGTACAGAGCGAGTAGTAGCAAAAATCCCATATTTTTGCGTCGGAATTAAAAATTCGATCGCAAAAATCACATATTTTTGTAATAGAATTCTAATTCTATCACAAAAATCCCACATTTTTATAAATTGAATTAAAATTTTATCACAAAAATACCAAAATGTGGTATTTTTGTGACAAAAAATATTCTATGACAAATTCCATGGTAAACTCACTATTTTTTTTTTTTTTTGTAGTGTCTATCCGTGTCTCGGTGCAGACCTATTGATTGATATATATATACACACACGCGCGCGCTAAAAAAAAGTAAATGAAACTCAATAGGTGTTTATATATATAACTATGTGCGTGTTGGCTGGATGTGGGTGAAGTATTTTATACATATACAAGCACAGGAAAGTTGCTGCCCATACATTAATTAGTGATGTGGATATACTATTACAAATGCATGCATGCTGTGCGCGCGCGTTGCATTTCCTTTTTTCTTTTTCTGTCATATGAAAATATGTATATAAATATTATTATTTATTCCTTTTCTAATATATATATATATATATATATATATATATATATATATATATAAATTATATATTCATTATAATATATATTAGAGTTAAATTATTTTGTGGTGGTATATAATGTGTGTGTGTAAAGAAATAAGTGTAAAAGCTCATTATTTGTGTGTGTGTGTATATATATATATATCTATATATGTATGTATGTATGTTTCCTGGAAAACTAAGAGGGGAGCTATTGTCATGCTTCTGGCCATGTATGTATGTGTGTATGAATATGTATCGATAAAACATATTTTATATGTGATAGCATTTATTAAATTAATTATGGAGTCATTATTTATTAAGCTCAAATTTGCTATTTATATATTTACAAGACTTATTTTTGCTTGGTGTTTATATTTATTAAATCCCTGATTTAAAGTGTTAGTATTGTATTTGTTATTGGAATAGTTTCAGGGAGTTTAAATTAATTCTAAAATAATAATAATAAAAAATATTATTATTAGGAGAGGGGATAAGTAATAAATAAATAATATTAGATAATATTATTATTTATTAAAAAGAGTATTATTATTAGGGAATTTTTAGGGGTTAATTCACTTTTAATGCTCTAAAAATAATTCGCGTGGTTAGTTATTTTGCAACACAAGTGATGACTAACGACAATGATAAACGTTTATAGGCATACTTTGACACATTTATTGATCCCAACACCTTCGGATAAAGTTAAGGATTCAAACTTGTGGTGGATAACTTTAATTTTGATAGCATGTATGTAAGTGTTCATATATTAGCTGATCATGTTTGATAGATTATTTACATGTTATGTTTTTCCTAGCTATGGATTGAGGCTGTGTGTCCTAATAAGGGCTGCGGTCCTTAGCTGTTAACTGCAGTTACAGTGTGACTTGTTTACTTGTAAATGTTTCTATACTTAACATGTGCTATATTATCATTTATGCTTCATATTTGTTCATTGAGATTAATTGTTCCCCCTGAGTTCATTTATTTGAACTCCAGACCGTATTAAGGAAACATGAAGTGGATCGAGCACAAAGGGAAATGCATAGAAATAAGGAATATTTTAGAAGCTTATCTTTTATCATTAAGGACCATTAGTTTAAGCGTTTATCATATGTCGTAATATTTTGGATTACTCTTACGGGATAAATATCACTCGCGAAAAATTTACTCTCTCATTTTAATGTTTTTGAACTAAGTTATTTTATGAAAATATTATTCCGCAATTAAGTCGTTCAAACTATTCTATGCCTATGCATTTATACTCTTGTAATAGTTAGATAAATGGCAGTGAGGGTGTTTACACTCACCACAATGCAAGAATTATATCGGCAAAGAAAAAAAAAACAAAAGGAAATAGATACATATATCTGATAAAACCAGCAGCCACACACAAAAAACACCAATATATATATATATATATATATCAGCAAGAAATCACAACGGTGATTATGGAAAAGCAGAAGATCATAGGGCCGCTCGCCTAACTCACAGAAGCAAAGTCCAGAGCGCCATGCTTCTTCTGACTTTTCCATACATCTCGAGCTCACCGCTGATATCCTCTGGTTCTTCTTCTTTGGACTGGACCTCCAACATCATTATCTTCTGTCTCTTTTCTTCCTCGTCGGACCAGCCCCTTTAACTATTATATATAGATATTTATGCTCTTTGATTCATTTCACATTGCCAAAGTCTGAGAGAGAGAGACGCAGAAGGGGGGGGGGGGGAAGCAAACTGAAACTGTCCTCTGATTCATATCATCAAGATCAGGGGAAGAAAATAGCACTTCATTCTCAACATTTAGTTTGATCATCAGAGGTAACTCATAATGCTTCTCTTCCTTCTTATTTCCTTTACTTCCCCATCGCAAACACAAGCATATTAAGCTGGGAAAAAAATAAAGGGTTAAGGTGCAAATTGGCCAACGAACTATTACCCGAGGAGCATCTAACACAAAAAAGCATTGAGGGTACCTTAATTATCAATGAACAATTAAAAAGTGAAAAAAGTACTAAATAACAATTAAAAAATAGAAACTATCAAAATTATATTAAAATATTAGGCACTGATGGAGGATGGTGGCAAAGATGTTGGAGAAAATAGCGGTTATGTCTTCTTGTTAGATATGGAAAACTCTTACAGAGATGGGACCATCTTAAGCAAGCACCGTGGCTGGGGAGGCTGCTGCTTGTGGCATCGAAGGGACGGAACCAGGGGTGTAAGGTGAGTGTCAGTCGAAGGCTGTAGACTACTGGATTTGGTTTTCGTTGCGTGATTCTCGCCCTGAAGCTGCATATGGACCTTGATGAGATCAAGAAGGTGAGTGAAACACCCAGTAACAATGGAAGCTTTGGAGACGCCAACGTCGCCGGCACTGTGATAGTCAATGGAAGACAAAAACAAGAGGGAGACACTAAAACAGTAACGAGGTAGTTTAACAGCATTGTGTTTTTTTTTCCACTTTTTAATTGTTCATTGATAATTAAGGTACATTCAATACTTTTTTTGTGCCAGATGCTCCTCAGGTAATAGTTCATTAACCAATTTGCACTTTAACCCAAAAATAAAACTACAAGCTCATTGAAACTGAACGTGAAACAGGGGACATTGTGAGTGTGTCGTTGTTGCACATATAGATATACGTTGCTGCCTGTGCGAGTATATATGTGTGTGTCGTGCATGCTCAGTGGCGGATCCACAAATTTTATGAAGGGCGAGCACCAATGGCGAGGGGATTCACCCCTGAATATTTTTTTTAAGGAAAGTTTTAAATGCACTAAAAAATAAAAGAATATAAACAAGAAAATAAAATAATATAAAAAAATATTCATAAAATTAAATGAATACTGATGTAAGAGAGGCAGTTTTTAATTCACCATTATAATTTCCTTATTATCAATGCTATCAAATACATCTTTTTCAATATAAGGTATTAAATAATCATTCAACCATTCATTCCCTATCCGATTATAAAGTGCAATCTTGATGTATTAAGAGTGAGCACTTAATTTAAGGGTGGTAACTTATTTTAAGGATAGACAATCATTCAAACATGTATTATTATTATTATTATTATTTTAAAATCCCCCAATTCAAGGGTGGGCACTTGCCCCCTAGTCATGTACCTAGATCCGCCTATGTGCATGCTGATATACATGCGTGTGTGAGTCTCTATATATATATACACTGATGGTTCCTGTCATGCTTAGGTGTGTGTATGAGTACACACACACAACTAAAGTCATGTAAGCTTGTTGTCATGCCCATATATATATATATATATATATATATATATATATATATTAACGATGGAAAGAGAGGAAAAACGCTACTGTCATGCAAGAATATATATAAATATTAGCGTTGCATCTGTTCACACCTATAATTATATATGAAGCATGCCGTGGGTGTTTAACCCTTGTTTATATATATATATATATGTATGTATCTATGTATGCCTTCATGTCATTGATAGATATGACATTGAGAAGGTGTACGTATGAATGTATATATAATAGCTGATGTGTGCCTTGCGTCTCTACATGTGTATATATAGATATATATGCATTAACTCGCTGGCACTCACACACACACAGTACTCTGTCATATACAAATGAAGAAATGTGTTGTCATGCGTGGAAATATATATATGCTGCTGTCATTCATAGATATATGTATTAACTCGTTGGCGCGCGCGCGCACACACACACTCTATCATATACGAATTAAAGGAAGAAATGTGCTGCCATGCGTGGAAATATATATATGCTGCTGCCATTCGTCGATATGTGTGTGTGTATTAACGTTATATATATAAAGGAGAGAGAAATAAAAACTTTGCTATTGTGCTAACACACACACCACATGGTTCTATAGGTGTGGAAAATAAATTTGAATGATAAATGTAGAATCAAAGCATTGATATTTTATCTACACACATGTATATCTATCGTGAAGCCTATATATCCTTTGCTATTTTACACATAAGACACACACACACACACACACGGGTCGCATGGTTTGTTGTCACACACACACATGTATATCTATCGTGAAGCCTATATATCCTGGAAACCAAACTTTGCTATTTTACACACACACACACACACGGGTCACATGGTTTATTGTTTTGGAAAGCAAATATGTATTAAGGGGTTATTATTTATTAAGTTTAAATTGCTATATGTGTGTGTGTCAAGGTTTTTACTTCTACAATCATATACGATGAAATATTATACTTTGGGAAAACCATGAGAAACATTATAATATGATGATTGGTATTTATAAACTCCTAATTTAAAGTATTAGGATAGTCTCTGAGTTTAAATTAATTATAAAGAATAATAATAATAACATTAATAGAATAAATAAATAATAATAAATAGATATTGTGATTATTAGGAAAAGGGAATAATAAAGGAATTAATAATTAATAATAAAGAGAAAGGGGATTAATTAATAAATAAATAAGGGTATAATTATTAAAGGAATTTTTAGGGGTCAATGCATTTTTAATCCCCTAAAAATAATTCGCATAGTTAGATACTTTGCGACGCCAGAAGTAACTAATGACAATAAAAAACGATACCTTGACACCTCTACTGATCCCAACATATTCGGATGGAATTAAAGATTTAAACTTGAAGTGGGTAATTGTTATTTTATTAGTTTGTATGCATATATATTTATTATGACTAACCATGTTTGCTAGGTAATTTGCACAAGTATATCCTAGCTATGGTTTGGGGCTACGTGCCCTAAAATAGGATTGTGTTTCCTTGGTCAATAACTGCGATTATGGTGCGACTTGTTTACTGTGAATTATTCTATACTTAACATGTGATATGCTGTCATTTATATTTCATACTTGCATATGAGATTAACTGTTACCCTGGGTTCTTTCATTTGAACTCCAGACTGCATGAAAGAGGCAGATAGTGGATTAGGATTAAAAAGGAAGACACAACTGTGAAAAAGGAATTTTTTGGAAAAATGTGTAGTTGGACTCTATTACTTCGTTTATCATTTTTCTATTTTTGGATAAAGAAAATCTATGCATGTTTGACACCCATACTACCGTGATCCTAAATATAAGACATATTTAAATTTTTTTGAGAGTAAAAAATCTAATTAAATTATTTTAAAGTATTTATATTCATCGTTTTTCTCAAAACTAATTTTCCTTTGACCTATATAATGATATATAATATATGATATAAATAAGTAACTTATTTAATTTTCTCAATCTTTAAAAAAGAAAAAGACTTATCTAGGACTTATATTTATCACGGGGAGTATTTACTAAAGGCTGCCTTGTTGACCTCAACCGTGTGTTGATAGATCCTTTCATACTGAAACTACTAAGTAATAACCTCTTGGTTTGCCTGCAAAATAAAAAACATCTCTTGGCTTGGAATTATTATATACAGTCAATTATTTTTAAAAATTTTAAGGTAACATTAAAGCACTTAGATAGATATCTAAGCTAAGCAACCTAGAGCTCTTACAACAATAATTTAAAGGGAAAAAAATACCATTGAACCCTAAATTAATTTTTATACATAAAAGGTAATTTATATGAAGCCCCGCTATGCACTGCAAAAAAATTTGTTTTTTGCGACGGAAAAATTCCAATTTTCCGTCGAAAAATAAGATTGCGACGGAATTCTTACGTCGCAAATTTTGAAATTTGCGACGGAATTTTAATTCCGTCGCAAAACTCAGGGTTTTGCGACGGAAAAAATTCCGTCGCAATTGCGACGGAATTTTTTCCGTCACAAAAAATAAAAAAATTTCAAAAAATAATTAAAATTTCAAAAAATAATTTTAATTATGAAAATATTTTAAAAATATATAAAATTACATAAAAAAATATGGTCTTTCAAAGCATATTTTTGGGGAAAAAACTATTTCAAAGCATCAGCACTACCATTGTTATTCATAACAAGCAGTAACCACTCTGTCCTGAACAAAACAAATTGGACATTTACCACGCCATATTTCAGTGTTGTCACAGTCCACCCAACCAAATAGTGTGTTCATGCCAATCTGAACATGATCAAATGGTGAAGAGCTCAAACTCTCCATCTTCGAGGGCCAAGAAAAATTAGAATCCCTTATTGACATTAGATCATCATTCAATTATTGGGGAAAAAACTATTATGCCAAATTCAAAGGGCATTTTTATTTGTCTGGTACTACACACTTGTTAATATTATTACAGCTATTTAAGACAGAAAAATATGCCCGAGGATCCATAAGTATTGCAATAACAAGACAAGAAATCTATTCTAGATTAAATAGAAATGATGGCAAATTCACTGTCTTAAGTCTTAACCGTAAATTAAACCTTAACCAACAAAGTGCAAAAACCCAGAGATGCCAAAAGCTATGACTATATTCAGACAAAGAAACGGGGCAAATCAAACTACCATTCCTAGCAGCAGCGACACGGAGGAGAGTAGCATAAGCCCAGTAAATTAATAAGACAGGGAGAGAGTGTAGCTACTAAAGACTCACCAATTAAGGACTGAGGAGGGAGGAGGCACTGGACAATACATCTGCAAACACAGAAAAGTGTAGCATGACCAAGAGCAACTAGGCCACTTATACTCTAATTATTGAAACTCAAAGATACAAAAGAATAAATAAGATAATAAACTCAAAGATAAAGAAAAATGTGGAATCAACCGATTCATTCTTCCTTCCCTATCAATTAATAATCAACAAATATATTTTATTTTTTCAGCAAACAAATCAGTAAAGGGCATATAAAATGCAGCTACACATAAAAACAATGACACACCTCGGTTTGGCCTACTCACTGGAGTTATGTGTTGTGACAATGGTTCAGCATATTTGAGGGAATCACAGGCCCTATTGCTAAAGGATGTTTGAGATGCTATGGAGGAAGAGGTCTAGAAACTAACTACTTTTCTTTCAGATGAATGTGGAAATCTTTTGCTGTCAACCCAAAAAAGAGTGTTAGAGGATGTTTAAGATAAATTTATTAACAAATCTCTTTAAAAAAATCTCATCAGAGTAGCAACACTTGAATATCCCTCTCGATCTTTCACCAAATAAAACTGCAAACTATAAAAGAATATGAGAATGGAGAATATGTGAACATTGAAAGAAACCTACAGCAAAGTACTCCTAGAGCAGCTAAACAGTTGGATCACACCCCATCTTTAATGCCACATAACAAATATAACAGTGAAGCATAAATCTAATAGCCCAAAATTAGCAGAAGACACAACCCAAGGAATGTGATTCTACTACAATGTTCTAGGAAAACACTAAATGCACCTAAATAAGAAACTCATTACGTGCATGATTGCAGCTCATGGTGATGAATGGTAATCAAGATAAATCGTCAAACCTCCATCCTAGGCCATTAAATCTGGTATGCAGTAAATTTTGTAGACCTAATGCAACCAGCAAGTCATGAATTTAAAGGAACAACTGAATTGACCTCTTCTAAACGAGGGTCCCCACTCGATGTCAAGCCCAAGTGCTATTTGTTCCACGTTTCCTTTCTTAGCATTCAGCACGTTTAGGAGTTCCAGTGCAGCTTTCTCCACACCATTTTCAATTTTACTGTACAGGATTTCGGCAGCAAACTTCAGCATAGGTAATCTCATCTTTGAATAGCCTATAAAATTCATCCTTTAATTCATAAAGGATGAATTTAATTGTTCATAAAAAAATAAAGGATGAATTTAATGCTAAAATTTACTATAGATTAGGGATTCAAACAAATAAGTAAAGTAAATAACTTATCTTATTTCCAAGAGAAAAAAAATTCTCTCTGTGATCGAGCAGTTTCAGACTAGGTGGAGGAGGAGCAATGGCGGTGACCCAGAAGGACGGGCGAGAAAGCTGGAACGACAACTCAGAACGTCGATTCTGAATCTCCGATGAATAAGGAACAACGAACACGGGGCGAGATCGGCTGGAAACTGAAGAAGATGCAGAAGAGAAGGAAGCTGCGTGCGCGACTGAATCGTGATGGCGTGAACTCTGAATCTGACTTCTGAGACTATGGGAGGATCGAAGTCGACTAGGGTTAGCGAATTAAGCAATTGGGGAAAGCTACCTCTGATAAGCCGTGGAGAAAAGTTGAATCATTCTTTTAAGTTATATTATTCTTTTGCCAATCAAACTAAAGGCGGGACGCGAAAAGAGTAGCGAACGTGCGACGGAATTAAAAATCCGTCCCAATTTTTTTGTTTTTTACGAGTCAATTTTAATTCTGTCGCAAAAAGCTTAAAATTTACGGCGAAATTTTTATTCCGTCGCAAAAAAACACATTTTTTGTTATGAAATTTTTTTTTCCGTTGTAAAAAATCACTTTTTTTGCAACAGAATTTTAATTTCTGTCGCAAAAATCAAACATTTTGCGACGGAATTTGTTTTCCGTCGCAAATGTTTTTTTAGAAATTTTTTTTTATTAAAATTTGCGATGGAATTTTTGTTCCGTCGTAAAAAATCACACTTTTTGATACGGAATTTCACTTTCGTCGCAAAAATCCCACTTTTTGCGACAGATTTTAAATTCAGTCGCAAAAAAGCTGAAATTTGCAACGGAAAAAATTCCATCACAAATTCCGTCGCAAATTCGCTCTTTTCTAGTAGTGATGTGCAGAGGCCCTATGGATTTTTGTTTGGCCAACCTGTGAAAATTTACCCACTTGACAAAGAATCGAAGATTTTACCACATACGCTATTCTCTCTCTCCCTCTCTGTGTTTTTATATTAAATATAGATATGTTTATTTATTTAAATACAGTACAGTGGCATCCACTATAACATCTCATTTTCATAAACATTTCTATAGTATTTCTAACCAGAGCTGAGTGTTGAAAATATTTTTTAAAATAAAGAGTAACTGAATAACATTATATGGGGTGTATCTAACTGAACGTTTAATAGTACATTCATCCGTGTGTTTAATACACCTAAATATAAATCCAAAATAATAATGCCTCCGCAGGGTCCTCACGCCAGCTTCTTACCCTTGTACTCGATCCTGACTCCCTAGGATCCTGAAGCTATGGTAGGGGCTGAAGTTCAATACCCATTGAACCTCAGGTAACGGTTAACCTCATGCTTATGTAAACAGTATATGACGGGTATCACATAATAATAAACATAATCACAGTTTCAAAATCATAACTACATGTAAGGCAATAACAAAACACAGCCACTGCAATATGTATGTTACCCCAGTCTGCACTATTCACCAGTGTCACGATGGCCTATCGTGTCCTCAGCGCTAGGAAAATTTAACGGCGTTATCAAGACCATAACCCGTATTCAATTCAATAATTTAAGAGCAAACTTTCAAAACAGGGTTTCAACATGTGAGTACAACTATCATATATAAGCACGTCATAAGCATAAGAGTTAATGTTACAATACGCGTCCATACTTTCGTTAACGAGTTTTGGGTATGTTCGTCGGTCGATACAATTTCACAGTTTATCCTATAAGGGAAATATCGTTTCTATTAATTCACAAACATTATTCCAAGAGATAGCTTGGCCATAAATGACATTTTTACCCTTGGTGGATTTATTTTCAATTATTTCCACATAATTTTCGGAAAAAACGCTGGTTCAACATTTCTGGGCAGAAATTCCAGAAAAATCGAAACGAGGATCTGTAAAATTTCCCAGAATCCTTGGGATCTCTATTTTCAAGGAAAAATACTGGAACTCACCCAGAATTCAAGAATAATTTCCAGTTTCAACATTTCAAACCTCTGCCCAGAATTTTCCCCAAAAAACGTAGCTTAACTTCTGGAATTTTTATCTCTTTGCACAAAACTTCAAATGACACACTTTAGGTATATTTAGAAAGCCCTATATGTCTACTTTCACCATGAATTTACTCAAAATTTTAGAACATCATTTACTTCATAAAATATTAACATTTTTGCTACTGACTCCAAAAATCGCTAACCGATGAAATTTCGCTAGAGTTTCGCTATTTTGATCATAATCTTCCAGAAATTTTTGCCATACCTTTCCTTCATCATTTTTTCGAAATAAAGGCAAGGGAAAGCATAAAAACATGAAAATTAAACTAGAATTGGAAGATTAAAGATCAAAACAACATTTCCTAACATTTCTACTACAAAAACTAAGAACTAGAACTAAAAGACTAAAAACTTCCTTACCTCTTGAAGAACCTTGCTCCTTGCTTCTTGAAGCTCCTCCACTCTCTTCCTCACTCTCTAAATTTCGGTTATGCTTGGTGAATTGGTGAGGAAATTTGTGAAGTGGGAGGCCTCTATTTATAGCCAAGCAAGGGTTAACCATCTAACAACTTCTACTTGATCCTAGCCATTGGTTTTTAACTTGGTAAAGAGGTAAAAATCTCACCCTTACACCTCAAAGAAACCGCCCCCCCTAGCTCTCAAGTTTTTGCTTCATCTCCTATTTACTTCCAAATGCTAATTTAGTTAGGTGTAAGTTGGTGTTTTTATTCAAGATCTAATTCACTTTTGAAATTATAATTTTATGACTAGATTTATGGTGATTTTAAACTTCCTGAAACACTTAGGTATAAATTCTAAAAGTATACGAAAATGACTTTAGCAATAGCCAAGTTAAAGCTCATAATTCACTGGTTCCAAATATGTACTTTTATTTAATACTTAGTTCCAATATTTCAAGATATGATTTAATTTCTATGAATTCTCTTTGATTTGCATCTGATTAAAAATTAACTTGCTTCCTAAGTTTTTACCTTGGATTCCAAACTAAATCTTGGGTAACTTACTACACACACAACTCTCCTAGACACACACACTCACTTTCAACACACACACACTACACACACACTTTTCTCTATCCTCTTTCATTGCATTTAAATCAAGCCTCAAAAGTCTTCTTATCTTCTTCCACACTCTAACTTAATTAACCCATGTGTTTGTTTATGTATTTAAAATCATTTTTCCTTCTTGCTACCCAAGTAAAACCATCCCCCCTCTCTTTATTTAATTTTCAATTTATATTTTAATTGTTCTAACAATTTAAGAAGAAAAATCTTTCATTGGTCTCCTTTAGGATTTAGGATTAAGGGTTAATTTAATTTGGTTCTTCCTTTTATTTGTGTAATTTATTTATTCCTCATTAAATAAGAATTTTCGCCCCTTAGTGATAATTTAGGAATAATTAGTTAAATCCTAATTTTTATCTCTAATATAATGTTTCATATGATAACTAGCTAAATTAGTTTTTAGACTCTTAAATTCTATGGAAAAATTGTCTATAAATAAAATTAAATACAACACCAAAATTTGAGACCACATATTCATCTATTTAAAATATGTATTGTTTATGGAAATATAATATTTAAGATAGGTAATTTTTTGGGTATTACATCCACACCCTTTTAAGAAAAGGGAGATTGTGGATTCTAACACCATGTGATATTAAGAGGTATTTGGGAGCGATGTGTGTATCACCCATTGGATAAGTATAACAAACAAAAACATTAAACGCCAAATTTTTTATTTGCGTTGTCCTTCATATACTTTATCATTTAGCACTTCATCCAAAATATTTTAATTTTCTTAAGAATATTCAATATTTTTTCTAATAAATTAAGTTCATTCCTTGTACCAGATCAATTAAATGCAGAATAAAAGTAGAGAAAAATAAAAAAATAAAACCCAAATCTTGAAAGTAAATCAAATTAGTCACATATTAATTCCCATTACAAGTGTACTATTCATAACTCCTAAACAGCTTACTATCCTGTCTATATTATAATTATAACTTGTTTGGAGTCCCATATCCAACTAAGAAATTAAAAGGCCTTATGTATGTATGTATGTAAAATGTTAAAAGGCCTTAATTTGCAGACGAAGACCATAATTTTCACCATTCTTTACAAATCTCCTCAACTCAGAGTTACTATTCAGAGCTTCATTGTTCATAAGCATAAATCATATGTGCATTACTATACATTGCATCATTAGATCATCAGCTCATGCTAGAACGATGCAAAAAAAAAAAAAAAAAAACCTCAACAAGGAAGGCCTCGACAATGAGCTGATGATGCATACTACTACCTCCTATTTTTATATAAGATCTTTTTGTAGTACAATTTATACTATAAACGATATTTTATATTAAAAAATAGAAAAAAAAACTTCAGATTATCCACGGAATTTCCAATGGAAAAAATTCTGTCAGAAATTACCCACGGAATTCCATAACTGAAATTACCAACGGAATTTCATGGGTAATTCCGTTAGTAAAAAAAATTTCCGATGGAAATTTTCTATCGAAAAAAATGTTGTGGCAAAAAAAAAAAATTCTCGCCACAACATTTGTTCCGACAAAAAATTTCCGTCAGAATTTTTTTTGTCAAAAATTCCGTAAGTAATCCGAAGTTTTTTTTTTTTTGTAGTGCACCATCTCTATGTTTTTAGGGTGCTATGGTTAGGGAAACAAGCAGTAAGCATAAGCTGGCCCAACTGAAGGGTATGTATAATACAAGGATCCGTTAGTAATATGTGTGTGTTACTTTTGAGTCTATTGATATAAGATAAGGGATTTAATTATCACTTACTTTTTATAAATAGGCTAACATGTAAATAATATTAACTTTTTTAAATATAACTTTCAATAACATCACAATACAATATTCTCAAACGTCATTAAGCACGAAAAGTGAAACATGCCACAACCCAAACAAAGCCAGGATTTAAGAAAACAATAAAGGATACAATGCAAAATCGCAACCTTTAAAAAAAATGTGAAAATTAAAGAAGATTTATTTCTTCTCTTCCTCCTGTAATAAATAGCAACAGATGCAAGAAGAAGAAGAGAAATCACAGAGCATATTGATAGGATCAATTTCAAGTTTTGATGTTTACTTTCTCGTGTAGATTTGACAGGGCATGGTGGCAGTTCCAACTTTGATATGCCTCCACAAAGCTTGTTATTCCCCATAACTGATATTGCACTTGCATTGCCAAAAATGCCCTTGCTAGGTACCTCCCCATCAAGCATGTTGAAGGAAACATTTAGGTGTTGAGCTTGAATCTGGTGAATCATCATCTATACCTATGCATACAAGATCTGCACAATATTTTGGTCAAGAAGACAAACATGTCGGTGTATTTGCACCTTCACAAGTCTTAAGTCAGATAACATTGACGGATGAAGAGGAAGATGAGAATATGCACAGCGATGAGGAGGATGAATTTGAGAGGTTTATTCCACTCGGTGACACCTCAGATACTAATGTGAAGGGTGATTTTGATGCTTGCACGAACCCAGTAAACCTGGGGACTGCAACAATGCCACCGCTACGTGTTGACCCAGTTAAAAGTGGTAAGTTAGTAAACTTGTATTTGTGGTTGTATTTGTAATATTTATTTAGTGGTTTTGACAAAAAAAATCATATTGACAGATGTAGGGCCTAAAAGTGAACCATTTTGAAACGAAAGCCTGCACCATTCTCAAATTAATTGGTGTACTGTGACAATGACATTGAGATGTTGTTTGGTGATGATGACAGGCAAGGTGGTTGACAGTTAGGTGATCCATTATATTTGTATCAGTAGTTTCCTTCTAAGCCTGAAATGTTTCATGCCATGAAATTGTATTGCATGAAGTCTCATCGTACAACCAAAGTTGAAAAAAGCGATAAGCAGAGGTTTGTGATGGAGTGTCAAAATCATGCTGACGGTTGTCCCTGATATATGAAGGCAATGGCCCCTAAGAATGGGAATTGTTGGGTGGTCCGTAAGTGGGGTAGAGATCACACTTACCTGAACCAGAGTCTTGCCCGGGATCATAAACAATTAGATTTAGATGTTATATGTGCAGCCATTATCAGTAGGTTTTCTACTTTTTTTGCAGTTACATTCGGTTTGTTTATTGATAGAACATTTAGAATTTGGTTTGTTTTCACCAGGTATGTTAAGAGAAGATCCAACTTTAAAACCAATGCTGATACAAGAGAGGATGCAACGTCTGTATGGATATAATATAACATACAAGAAGGCTTGGAAGGTGAAAATGAAGACCATTGTGAAGTTATTTGGTGATTGGGAGGAATCATATGCATTCTTGCCCAATTGGTTGACATACATGATGTAGTGTAATTTGGGTTCTATTTTCAGGCTTGATACAGATAAATGTTCTGACCATCGTCGTTTTTATGTTAACTTACGCGTCTTTCATAGGGTTTTTTGGACATTTAACCAAACTATTGAAGCCTTCAAATTCTGTAAGCCCATATTGCAAATTGATGGCACCTACTTGTACAGAAAATACAAAGGTACTCTCTTGATTGCGACTTCACAGGATGGGGATGGGAAGGTCCTGCCAATTGCCTTTGTTGTTGTTCCTCCCGGTGAGAAGTACGATTATTGGTGGTGGTTTCTTTGTCTCCTACGTAATCATGTGACGCAGAGGACGGGCATTTATTTGATATCTGATCGTCATGCTAGTATCATAAAGGCGGTTAAAGATCACCATACTTGGCAGCCTCCATATGCCTATCATGTGTATTGTCTACGTCATGTCGGGAGCAACTTTAATACTAGATTTAAGGATATGCAATTGAAGAAAACAGTTATGAAATTAGGTATGAAAGCTCACATTTTATTTACTTCTTACACATATTTGTAATGATTGATTTGTTTCCATTGTTATGAGTTTACATCCGCTGTTATACAGGGTACATGAGTTCAATGATCTAGTTTGATCAGAGGTTTCAAGAGTTTATTGATACAAACCCACAGGTTGCCTCCTGGTTTGACCGACTTCTAAAGGAAAAATGGTGCAGGTCCTACGATGAAGATGGATGGAGGTTTAGTCACATGACAACTAACCTAGCTGAGTGTGTCAACAAGATCCTCAAGGGTGCACGTAATCTGCCAATAACGGTATTGGTGAAGATGACTTGTAGTAGACTGGTCGAATATTTTGTCACTAGGTGTGTTGAGATTAACAAACATATCGCTGCAGGTAGGATAGTCTCAAAAAAGGTCGAAGAAGAGTTACAAAGGATGGACAGTTGACAGTCACATACTGTGTGCGACTTTATGACAGAGATTTACAGTTATTTGAGGTTGAGGACGCTTACAATCAATTTACACATGCTGCCTATGACATAATGAGGGTTGACTTGATCAATCGTAAATGTCAATGTAGGAGGTTCACGGCAAAAAGGTATCCCTGCAGTCACGTATTAGCAGTATGCAAGATGGAAAATTTGAACCATTATGATTATGTTAACCCGGTATTTACTATACCATACATTAGTCAGGTATATGCAGCATATTGGTATCTGATAGGTAATGAATTGTTGATTCAACAAGGAGAGGGCCCAATTGTTATCCCAAATGCAACTTGGTCAGGCACAAAGGGAAGATCAAAAGTCTACAAGGATACAAAATGAGATGGATTGGGTGGAGTCTCAACCCTCAAGCAGTCAGCAAAGATGTAGGAATTGCCACCAAGCCGGTCATAATATGTGTACATGTCCAACGAGAATTAGACAAGCTTGAATTCTATGTAATGTGTTTAGTATTGAGTTTACGATGACTTGTTTTGGTAATGACTTGGATATTTGAACCATTCATTAATTGTTATGTTGTATCGAATCATTGACTTGTTTCGGGACATTAGCAGACCAAACCTTTGTATCGCCCTTAATTGTTGCCAAAAATACCTTCCCCAAGTCACATTGATATGTAAAAATAAGTTGGTAATGGGTTAGTGCAAGCAGCAAACCGATTTCAACCACAATGGTGCCTCTGGACCTGGTTTAATCGACTAAACCAATTGGGTTAGTCAATTAAATGCATTTAGTCGACTAAACCATATTGGTTTAGTGGACTAAACCAGGTCCAAAGGCACCCTCAATTGCTAAAATCAGTTTGTTGCTTGCACTAACCAATTACCAACTCATTTTTACATATCAAAGTGATTTGAGGAATGTATTTTTGACAACAATTAAGGGCGAGACATAGGTTTGGTCCGCTAATGTCCCAAAATGAGTTTCATAGGTCAATAAACCGTCTAAACTGAAATGGACTAACTTAAACCACATAAACCGAAAGCATAAACATTTATTAGAAAAGAAGCACCAATTTTAGATCAAATTCACAAAGTTTAAGCTGATAAACAAAAAAACATAAAGTCAAAGTGCGAACATAAAACACAAAGTCAAAGATCAAACATAAAACATGAACACCCTAAATCTAATCTTCATCCTCAGATGTCCCGAGATCCTCCTCATCCTTATCAGAAACATCATCATCATCGGCTGCATCCGGAGCTCGTCTAAGCCGCAACTAACCAAGCGTATTCTCTAACCCCTTCATCCGAGCCGGCATCCACCTCCACCTTTCATTCTCTTTTTCAATGTGGCTCTTCCACCTCTTTTTCTTCTTGGCTTCTATCTTGGCCGTTTGTTTCATACTAGCATTAATGACTTGCATGACATCACGAAAGGAGAATCCACCGTTTGGCTCAACAAGGTCCTCTATATGAACATCATCATCACCATCATCATCGACCTCAAGAGGGACAATGGGTGAAATCTGGCCAGCATCAGGAATAATGGGTGGAACATGGCCAGCATTAGGTACAACCTCCTCGATACCAATGTATTGCCACACACCATTTTCCACCTTGGAGATCTTGCATTGCTCCAATAGCCGCTGTCCAAACCTAGCATTCCACGTTTTCTGACTTACCATTTGCTCATTCTGCATAGGAACACCAAAATGCTCCAATATCTTCCGTAAGGGAGTGCAGTTGTACCCTTTTGTTTGGCCTTATACATATTCTAGCAAATGTAGTGCCTCCAATTCACCTCACACTACCAAAAAAAAAATCGTTTTTTGTGACGGAAAAAATCCGTCGCAAAAACTAAAATTTCCGTCACAAAAATGGTTTGAGGCGGAATTTGCGACGGATTCATTCCATCGCAAAAAAAGCGCCGTTATTGTGACGAAATTTCAAAATTTCGTCGTTATTTGCGAGGAAATTATTCCCTTGCAAATTTGAAATTGTGCGAGGGAAAAAATTTCCCTCGCAAATCCTAGGGGAGTTACGTGGGAAAAAATTCCCTCGCAACTCCGTTAGGAATTGCGAGGGAAGAAATTTCCCTCACAGTTGCGAGGGATTTAGATTCCCTCGCAACTGCAAGGGAATTTCTTTCCCTCTCAATTGCAACGGAAAATATATTCTATCGCAAAATTCGTTTAAATTATATAAAAAAATTAAAATATTTAATATTTAAAAAAATCAAGAAAAAAATTAAAAAAAATAAATTTTAAATTTTAAAAAATCATAAAAAATATTTTTAAATATATAAAATTGCATAAAAAAATAAAAAAATAATTAAATAAAACTAAATAACTTTCAATAAAAACTTGCATATGATAAAAATTTAAATAATAATCATAAACAGTTTTACATTGAGAAAGTCAAATATAAATTAATTATGATAGAAGTATGTATGAAAATACGTTGGTACATTTCATTTTTCTTTCAAATGATTGAGCTGAAATAATAATTCGGTACAAGCTTAGGGAGTATAATTAATTTTCTTTGATTTAAGGAAAACTATTAACCATATAGATTTGATCAAAACTATTCACTATTAACCTATAAATCCGAATGTCATGCCGCAAATCCAGTAAATAACATATCATTATAAATCGTTATGAATCAAAACATATTTACATTGTAAAAGTTGGGATCAAATTAGTTAACCAAACTCAAAATATTTGAGCTTTAATGATTTAAATAGAATAGGAAATATCTAAAACTATTTTGAATATTTTTGTTTAGTTTTTAAATAAATTTTTTTATTATTCATTATCCCGTGAAATTGAAGATGCAGGATTCATTCCTCCCACAATTACACTTTTAATTATCTAATATCTATATCTATTTTTATATTCATATCGATTATTCACAAATTTTAATTATTTTTAATTATTTAAAATCTTTGAGAAGCAATTGCAACATGGGTAAGGAGACAAGAGAATATGATAGAGAAATCTTTAAGATAAATTAAAAGAACTAAAAGAGTTATTATTCAAAATCATAGAGTCTGATGTGTCAATTGATATTGAGGGAAAAAAAATCCCATAGAGCTATAAGACATTCAACCTTATTATAAGCTTCAGATCTAAAAAAAAAAAAAACTTATTATAAGCTAGCAACATAATTAAACAAATCCGTCTTTAATTCTTAATATACTGTCCTGTCGCACCGAAGAGCAAAATCCAATTTGACATATTAAATATATAAAATTTTCAATACCTCTTTGCTCTTCCATAGTATGATATATTATCAAGTATTATAAACAAACGTGGATGATAGTGTGATTTTCAATGTCTATTTTTAAAAAATAAATTTTAAAAATATTTTTTCTCTCTCTAACATAAGTTGAAAACAGATCGTTGGCGGCGTCTTTCTCACCACAACCAAAAGCTCTATGCGATTGATAAAAGTATCCTTCATTATCATAAACAACACCACAATCAACATTTATATTTCGATAGACAAAACCAGGAAGAAAAAAGAAAAAAGAAAACAGGAAGTTATAATATATATATATATATAACTTCCTTGAGGTTATCTGTGTTGGCGACGGTAATGGCGGCAGAGACGTTGGTACAAAAAGCAATCTATATAACTAGATAGATTCAGAGCATTCACGAGGAGGAAGAAGAAAATAAAATAATTAACATTAATATAATTATAGTAAAATAAAATATATTACCAAAAAAATAACAAAAAATTCAAACATACCTTGTAATAGAAGATTAGACCGTAGAGGGAGATCTAGGACAAGGACGGACCGAGGTCACCGGGCAGTTCCAACAAAAATCGCGTTTAGGTTGCGCCGGGGGGGGGGTCAGCAAAATCGCATGGGGGAGGTGTTAGGGTATTAAGGATAGAGAAGGGCTGGTTGGCGGCAAAAATGCCGCTAACCAGCGAGGGAAATTCATTCCCTTGTTGGCCCCTCTAATGGGCCAGCGAGGGATTCCCAATCCCTTGCTGGGCCCAGCTTGGGCCAGCGAGGGACGCCCAGTCCCTCGCTGGCCCTGGCGTGGGCAAGCGAGGGACTCCCATTCCCTCGCTAGCCCCCGCGTGGGCCATCGAGGGATTCTTTTTCCGTCGCTATCCCTATTTTCAGGGCCTTTTTGGCGATTTTATTTTTTTATTTTTGCGACGGAAATATATTTCCATCGCAAATTCCCACATTTTGCGAAGGAATAATGTATCCATCGCTGAATTTGCGAGGGATTAAATTCCCTCGCAAATTTAATATTTTCTAGTAGTGTCAATGCCATGACGAATAGCCCACATAATAGGGATGTCACCCTCCAACACCCTGGAATAATTGTTAGCCCGAGGGAACAATATGTGGGTGATGACGTAGAAGAGGATACGGGAACTAACAGTCAGCTGGCGCACACTAACTATAGCTCTATGACCTCTTGGCTTCTTGGCCTCATGCGTAGCCTCATCTCAATTAAATCCCTCCATGACTAAATTGCTATCCCTATCATACTGGTATCTATCTCCTGCATCAAAATCAAATCCTAGTAACTCTGCCCAGATGGGAATTGTCACCAGTATGTCAACCCCGCAGACACGAGACTGCAGATCACCATTTATGTAGTTCATTTTATGGTAGAAAGCTCTCACCATAACCTCTGAATAGGGACAAGTCATCTCCGCCAGCCCTGTCAAATGTGAAGTCTCCAACATCGGCACTATCTCAAATCCCTCATTTGTAAAGAATGCCATGTCTAATGACTTCGGCTTGATGATGGCTCTAGTAGAAAAATTCTCCATGAATTGTGCATGCTCTGCTTCATTATTATTAAACAAATAACCAAATAGGAGGTCAACAACGGGCTCAGGCTTCGGTAGTGTAACACCCCAAATTCCATATTTGAAAATCGTGTCGGTCGACACTTAGTTTTAGGAAAATCAACAGAGTTTGAGGTGCTACAGTTTCGAGTAATGCGGAATGGAAAGCATGCGCTAATATTCGGACAATGAGTATCTGATATAAAATGCCCGGATATATGCTGATGCCCTGACATAAACTGGTATATTAAAAATATCCCGAAGGAATATTCATGTGATACAATAAACAGAGCTTTGTATAATTACAATTCTTACATGTAACTATACAATATCCAACCAAAAGCCGTAGCTAGACTTGGGGCAATGAACCTAACTCAGTTAATTAAATAGTCTGGCCAGGTAGGTGTCTATCATGGGAGTCTCACCGAGTTCACGACGACTTATTGACTGACCCACATAAACTAGCCTTGCCTTCGGCACCAAACCGTTTGAGATAACCTCGTTAAATCATGCCAGAATGAATACTTTGAGGACGCTCTTCCGGCTTTTGCTTGACTGGTGACTCTTCCCAGCTCCGTCCACCGGTGCCTCTCTCACGGCTCCATCTACCGGTACCTTCTTTATCCCGGTTCCTTTCCTGAACTATTCATTAAGACTGAGGTCCAATGCCTATTGGACCTCAGGTAACGGTAATATCATGTTTATATAGAACAATATATGTATGACATCACAGCATTAATCAACACATAAGTATATAGCATATGCAAGATTAATATACCCACCGTACACATCACATGTAAGGTTATCTATGCTAACAATACACATCGCATGTACCGTTATCTATACAATTCACATGTATAGTTATCCATGTTAACAATACACATCACATGTAAAGTTACCTATACAATTCACTTGTATAGTTGTCTATCACATATAAGCATACAATAAGCATCAGAGTTAGTGTTATAGTACGCGAACGTACGTTTCACTGGGTAATCGTCAAGTGTCCGACCTTTGAATCCGGCCCTGGACTTCCAGGATATCCTAACATATCACCATATCACTTAGAATAACATCCTAAGAGACATTTCCACCTCTATTTACCACTCTACCCTTGATGGCTTTATTATTACAATTTTGCCCTTACATTTCTTGAAAAATGCTACTACAGATTTTCTGGGCAGATTTTCCACTAACTTTAAAAAATCATAACTAATTCTAGAAAAATCGAAATAAGGATCCATAAAATTCCTCGGAATCCTTAGGATGTCTAATTTTGAGGAAAAATACTTGTATATACCCAGAATTTATGAACAATTCCCAGTTTTCATTTTTCTTAACGTTGCCCAGAGTTTTACCCAGAAAACGTAACCTTACTTTAGGAATTTTTATCTCCTAGCACAAAACTCAGAATGAAACGGTCTGGGTATATTTGGAAAGCCCTATGTGTGTAATTTAAGCATGAAAATTTTCAGAATTTATTAACCCCATCTTCTACATAAAATCATAGCCTCTACGTTGCTGACTCTGAGAAACTTCTAACCGAAAATTTTGGCAGAATTTTGCTACTTTGATCTATAACTTCCAAGAATTTTGCTCCATAATATTTTTCATCATATTTTCGAAATAAAGACATATTTAACCATAAAAACATGAAATCTAAAATATATTGGAAGATTAAAGATCAAAACAACATTTAAACTATGAACTCAAAAGCTATAACTCAAGAACTAGAGAACTTATCATTGAAGACTCTTTAACTCCTTCCTCCTTCTTGCTTCACTCTCCTCTTAAACTCTCCAATCTTTGGTATGAGTTTGGTGTGGAGAATGAAGAAGCTCAAGGTCTCTATTTATAGGAAAAACTCAATGGCATAAAGGGTAATTATCCTAGAGTTTCAACTTGGCTTCTTTCTTCCTATCCATTAGATCCTACTTGCACCATAAGGAGTTCCATATCCACCCTCCAACATGGCTGGACGTTTTTTGACTTCTTTGGCAAGTTGATGAGGTCATTTTGATGACACAATTGAGTGCTTAGGTGTCCCTTAATTTCTAGAAGACTTGTGGATTAAGTTGCTTAAGTTGCATGTACTTTAATCCATAAAAATCTGATTCTTATCCCTTGGTCCAGCAGCTGCACGAAATTTGTGGCCATTGGGAGGTGATTTAATGTATTCAATTTATGCTAATAATATTATGTATTCAATTCTCCAATTGGTTTAATTAATTTCAAAAGGATTTAGCTTAATTTCTTAAGATAATGTCTTGAAATACTTAGTTCACAAAGCTCCACCATATGCTAGTTACCATTGTTGACTTCTCAAAGGTGATTAGCAAGATTTGATTAGTCTCTTAATCAAGTGCTTAGAGCTTCTTAAATATAACTATCATTGGCTAATGTAATTACAATAAGGCTTAAGCTTAAAATATCTCAAAAATACTTGGCTATCCTTGCTCCACAAGTTCTAGCTGATTTTGTTGACTTTTGGAGCATTAATAATTAGCTCTAATCATGTGCTTAATCTTCTTCTTTATTGCTAATATCTTAGGCTAATTGGTTTGCTAATTAACTCAAGCTATTAAAGCATTATTAGCAATTAATTACTTATTTAATCACTTACTAATTGTTGACAATTTTCTTAATTATAATTAATTATTTTCTCACAACTATTTTACTGACATTCATAATTTATGCATCATGCAAATTATTAAAAACCATGGGGCAATTTATGTTCCCAAAATGATATTTAATTTTGCCTCATTATTTCCTAAGGAAAATAATCTCATAAATTACCTAAATTAGAGACAACATACTTTCTAATTTTTAATAAATATTTAGTTGCCTCATAGGATATATCATGATATTCTCAGAGTATTTTATAACCCATAACTTCACTTAGGAATTTTTAGCTCTTTATTCCTACTAATTTCATAAGAAATCACCTTAGGAAATAAGGTAATTATTATACTAGTTTTGAGACACAAATTCACCTATTTCCAATAGGTATTATTTGTCAATATAATATTCCAGATAAACCATGGGGCAATTTATGTTCCCCAAAATGATATTTAATTTTGCCTCATTATTTCCTAAGGAAAATAATCTCATAAATTACCTAAATTAGAGACAACATACTTTCTAATTTTTAATAAATATTTAGTTGCCTCATAGGATTTATCATGATATTCTCAGAGTATTTTATAACCCATAACTTCACTTAGGAATTTTTAGCTCTTTATTCCTACTAATTTCATAAGAAATCACCTTAGGAAATAAGGTAATTATTATACTAGTTTTGAGACACAAATTCACCTATTTCCAATAGGTATTATTTGTCAATATAATATTCCAGATAAACCATGGGGCAATTTATGTTCCCCAAAATGATATTTAATTTTGCCTCATTATTTCCTAAGGAAAATAATCTCATAAATTACCTAAATTAGAGACAACATACTTTCTAATTTTTAATAAATATTTAGTTGCCTCATAGGATTTATCATGATATTCTCAGAGTATTTTATAACCCATAACTTCACTTAGGAATTTTTAGCTCTTTATTCCTACTAATTTTATAAGAAATCACCTTAGGAAATAAGGTAATTATTATACTAGTTTTGAGACACAAATTCACCTATTTCCAATAGGTATTATTTGTCAATATATTATTCCAGATAAACCATGGGGCAATTTATGTTCCCCAAAATGATATTTAATTTTGCCTCATTATTTCCTAAGGAAAATAATCTCATAAATTACCTAAATTAGAGACAACATATTTTCTAATTTTTAATAAATATTTAGTTGCCTCATAGGATTTATCATAATATTCTTAGAGTATTTTATAACCCATAACTTCACTTAGGAATTTTTAGCTCTTTATTCTTACTAATTTCATAAGAAATCACCTTAGGAAATAAGGTAATTATTATACTAGTTTTGAGACATAAATTCATCTATTTCCAATAGGTATTATTTGTCAATATAATATTCCAGATAAATAATTATCCGGGTATTACAGGTAGCTGCTGTGTCCTAGAGGAGGATGCCCCGCACATCACTTGGTTCTTAATCCGTCTCCCACGCTCATTGCCAGTGTCAATAGGAGCTTCTCTACGACGCATGATGACAACAAAGACCTACAAAGGGACATCACAAACCATCAACAAACAAGAAACATTCATTATTCTCAATTTCACATATACATTCATCATTTTCACTAACAAACACAATCAACATAAACAACAAACATCGATTTATTCGAAAATATTAACATCTAAGCAACATAAACAAACATTAATCAATATAAACAACAAACAATCATTATTTAAAAAAAAAAACACAATTTCACAAACAAGAAACATTCATCATTCTCAATTTCATATATACATTCATCATTTTCACTAACAAAGATAATTAACATAAACAACAAACATCGAGTTATTCTAAAAAATTAACATCTAAGCAATATAAACAAACAGTAATCAGTATAAACAACAAACAATCATCATTTTAACAAAAAAAAATACAATTAACAATAAAGAAATTGATGAAAACCGAAGTGAGATTCGTCCAAAAATAAAAAAATTCTTAACTGATGTAAATCTTTTCATTTTTACATGTACATTCATCATTTTTCTCCATAAATAGGAATAAAATACTCAAATCAATCAAAGATACACAACAAAACCATCCAATGAAAGCACAAAACGCAAAAACGCAAATGGGGGTTCACATAAACACAAAATCGACAGCGGAAATCCGAAATAGAGATGAAAACATACCGATATCAACGCAAATGTAACTAGATTGAAGTTTCCTCCACAACCCACCAACAGATTCAGTAAGGATTTGGAGAAAAAAAAGAGGGGGGGGGGGAGGTTTGGAGACGTTTTTTAGTCGATTAGGGTTTGGGTGCCACGGGTTTGGGGTTTTTATAAAAGCAAATTGTCGCGATTTAGTCAACTAAGCCTTGTGGCTTAGTCGACTAAATCTCGGGGGTTTAAAAAAAAAACCCCCCTTTGTCGAGATTTAATCGACTAAGCCACAGTGCTTAGTCGACTAAATCTCAAGGGTAGTCAAAAAAATTCAACGTCCCAAGTTTTAGTCGACTAAACCTTGGGTTAGTCGACTAAACAGGGGCACATTAGAAAATTGTTTGGAAACATGGATATTTTGGTAAATAGTTTTTTAATAGGGCATTTTGGTCAAAAAGCCCAAACTCAAACTTATATAGTTTATTATATTTGATAAAAATATATGTGTTTAATATATATTTGAAGTCAAAATTAATTTATAATATCAAAACTAATAAATTTTTTTAAAAAATAGAAAGTTATATGTATAATACCAAAGAGGGACATTTTGGTAAAAAAACAAGTTTAAAAGTTAAATTTAACGGCCAACTAACGGTTTTGAATAGATGGAAATAGAATTTTAAAATATAAGAGAGGTTTATGTAACATACATTTTTTTTAAGAAAGGTTTATATGGGTTTCCAAAATAGAGGGGAGGTCTGTGTAATTAAGGTAAAACAGCAGGGTGGTCAGAGTATTTTACTCTAAAATATAAGATATATTTCTCATATTTTTATAATCATTATTTATTGTTTTCTTAGTAAGAATAAATATTTAAAAAATTTGTGTATGTATAAAGCAGCCCTTTACAAAAATAATTATAATTATCATATTTTACGTTATTACTTATAAATACGGGTCATCTACTCACCATATATTTTATGTTTCACACACACACACACATATATATGTACGTACGTATGTGTATATTGCACATAATGTATCCGGTCTTTGAATATTCAACAACTCGATGGACTGGGCTACTGGGGTCATCGGGCTAGGATGGGTATGGTTAGGGAAACAAACTGTAGGTATGAGCTGGCCCAAATGAAGGGTATGTATATTTTTATTTTAAATATTTTATTACATTGAATGACATTATGGCGAAAAGCCGAAATTATTCTATGCTTTTTTGTTGGGCTAACAACCATATGCGAATGATAATATTAATGATTGATAATTGAAAGTACCAAATGATGACTTAGGATTTGTTAGTAATATGTGCTTGTTACTTTGAAGTCTGTTGATATAAGACAAGGGATTTAAATATCGCTTACTTTTTATAAATAGGCCAACATGTAAATAATATTAACTTTTTTAAATATATTTCAATAACATCACAATACAATATTCTTAAATGTCATTAATCATGAAAAGTGAAACATGCCACAACCCAAACAAAACCATAATCTAAGAAAACAATAAAGGATGCAATGTAAAATCGCAAACTTAAAAAAATAAATTGAAAATTAAAGAAACACCAATAAACCAACAGTGTGGTATAAAGGGTATACTAGATCTCTTTGAGTCCCGAGTTCAAATCCAAGAAGAAACATCTATGTTGAGAGAGGTAGTCACCAACCTTGAATTCGATACCGGATGATAATATTAAAAAACCAATTATATAACAACTAAAAACACAATCAACCACAAATGTTGAGAGAGGCAATCCTGCAATCATTTATTATACCTTAGATGAATCTCTTAAATCTCAGATAATTACCTGCAAAATAAATTTAGGAATAAGGGAAAATATAACAACTAAAAACACAATCAGCCACAAATCTTCTATTATTTTATATAACAAATACATTTTGATAGGGTGGGGCAGGGAGGGGTGACCTTTAAGCGCCTTTTGAAACTATAAATTCCAAAAAAAAAAGGAATATGAAATTCTTATAGTCAAATAAAATATCATGATCCTTAATTGGAATTAAAAATCTTCTAAATTATTTTTTCCCTACTCATTTTCTAATCTTTTCAGTCCTTTTTGATAAGATTTATAATGTTTGCTTTTAAAAACATTTCAATACGTATCTGTCATATTTTGAGTACTAATATTTTAAGTTGAGTATAAACCACGTCAAAATAATGAATAATGAAAATATCAAACATCAAAATTAAAATATGAAAGATAAATTCTAAATAGATAAAAAATAAATAATGAAAAAATTAATTTCAACTAAGAGCCTTGGTCTTTTCCTGAAATTCTTGATTACAATAAAAATTAGACATTGATTAGCAGGTGCAAGTGTCCGACTAACAAAAAGAAGAAGAAGAAGAAGAAGAAGAAGAAGCAGGTGCAAGAGTGAATGAAAGCCAACAAAAAGATTATTTTTTGAAGACATCATATTTTAGAATTTTTTTGGGAAAAAAAGTTTTAAACCCAAAAGAAAAATAGAATAATTAACGTATTCGTTGAATTTAAAGGCCTGCATTAAACTTTTATTTAAATCTAAATATGAGCGTTATACATGCAGTGAATATATATATATATATATATATATATGTGTGTGTGTGTGTGTGGGTTTATTATTTGTCATGTCATTTGATATAAGGTTTTGTCAAGTCATCCCAAAACTACGTCATTTTGGGAGTTAAGAGAATTAATGAAAGGTGTTTTGGTAAAATTCATATAATCAATACAAAAAAAAAAAAACCAAAATGCCCTTCATTAATTCCCCTAATCCCAAAACTATGTCATTTTTGGAGTTGGGGAAATTAATGAGTTTTTGTATTTATTGTATGAATTTTACCAAAACACTCTTCATTAATTCCCCTAACCTCAAAACTACGTCATTTGGGGGAGTTAAGGGAATTAATGAAGGGTGTTTTGATAAAATTCATATAATAAATATAAAAACAACAATACTAAAACACCCTTTATTAATTCCCTTAACTCCCATAACGATATAGTTTTGAGATGACTTGACAAAACTTTATGTCAAGTGACATAACAAACGTTAAACCAAATATATATATGTATGTATATATGTATGTATGTATGTATATATGTATGTCTCATTGAATTACAACGTGAGAGTTGTATCAAGACAAATAGTGTACTCACCCGAATGAAAAAGCCTTTTGATAGAGATTAGTTCCTTGATAACATCTGCTGCACTCATTCTTTCATGTGGTAATTTCATAGAGCAAGAAAGTCCAATCCTAAACAAATAGAATATGCATTTCTCCATGTTAGGATGGATCCTTACCATGGTATCTTGTAAGTCACTCGATGATGTCATTTACTTTGATTGAATAGTAGGGAGAATAGTTGGGCTGACAACTTGTAAAAGATTGTTTGGAAAAGAACTTTCCACGTATTTGTGAAGATTGTGATCATCCTTAAACATTTCTTTAGTAGGTCTTCTTTTAGTTAATACCTCTAAGATTAGAATACCAAAGCTATACATGTCACCTTATATTGATACCTCATAATCAATTCCAATTCTGAAATGTACGTTGTAAACATGTTAATTCTCTTATATAATTGAAAAACATAAAAATAAAAAATTGTACAAGTTTGAAATGAATGAATTACATGACTTTGAAGGGAAAAAAATAATTAATGATACCTAGAGGAATATAGCCAATGGTACCCTTTATTCCAACTGTGCTGCTATGTTCATTAGAAACTTCTATAGTTGAGAGTAGTCTTGTCAATCCAAAATCACTCAAATGAGCAACCATGTCACCATCAAGAAGGACATTGCTTGGCTTCAAGGCACAATGAACAAGTGGTTGCACACATTCATGATGAAGATAATATAATGCAAATGCAACATCGATAAGAATATTTATTACTTGATGAAGGAGCAAAACTCTTGGATGATGATCTATATTCTCAATTGTAGGATATAACCAATTGTACAAGCTTCCATTCACCATGTACTCATAAATTAAAGCTTTGAATTCATTGCCCATGTAATCAATGCTAGAACAACATGATATAATTTTTACCAAATTGTGCCTTGTATTTCTAAGAGCATTATTTAGCAAGAAAACTCTTGTTAGCTCCCCTCATTTGAAGGTTGAAGACCTTTACTGCAACAACTTCATTAGACTCAAGACTTCCCTTATATACAGGGCCAAAACTCCCAGATTGTATCAAGTTGTTGATAGAAAATCCATTTGTAGCATTATGCAAACTTTTATATGATATTTTGGAAATTGTATCAATTGTTTGTCTACTTGAAGAAGATTTATTGCTTCTCTTCCTCCCATAATAAATAGCAACAATAGATGCCAGAATAAGAAAAGCAATTACAGAGCATATTGATAGGATCAATTTATAGTTTTGATGTTTACTTTCTCGAGTAGATTTGACAGGGCATGGTGGGAGTTCCAACTTTGATATGCCTCCACAAAGCTTGTTATTCCCCATAATTGATATTGCAGTTGCATTGCCAAAGACGTCTTTACTAGGTACCTCCCCACCAAGCATGTTGAAGAAAACATTTAGGTACTCTAATAAAGCAATATCTTGTAGATTGATCGAGCTGCTTTTGTCGCTAAAGCAATCAATTAAATCAGGTCCTAATTAATTATGCAATATAGGATCAACTTGGGTCATTCTTCCAAGGAGCAAGTTGTAGGTTTCCTTTGAATTGAATTTAGGTGATAAAAATTACAATGAAATGAAACTAAACTAACTAAATGCAAGATGAAAATGATTTTAAAACCTAAATGAGAATGAAACTAATCTATATGAATTTAAATGTAATTTTTGGGGGGTTTTTTTTGGTATGAGAGAGGAATTAAAATCCTAAGAAGAATATTAATTAAAAGTAAATCAAATAATAAAGGTTTAATTCAGTTATGATGATGACGGAGACAACTTAGGAATTGCATGGAGTTAACTTTCTTAGCCTAAATCAATTAATTAGACCAAAAGGAGATTAATGAATTTAATTACCCAATTGAACATGGGAAACCCTCTAGCTCAATAACACATTTTCCACTAGAAAACTCATAATGAAACAAGTGGTGACTAATTAAACCCATTAAAAACCAATCACAAAATAATCTTGGAAATTTTGCTTACAATTATCTAATTGAACAACTAGATAATTTATCAACCCAATTAAACAATTAAGATGATAAACCAAATTAACAATTAAATTAATAACAAAAACTCAATTATTAATTTAATTGACAATCCAAAGGTTGCAAACAAGAGCCCAGCAATAAGCATAAAACTTCAAATTATCAGTCTAATCCAAAAGAAATAAGTTTACAATCTAAAATTAGATTGTTCTCAATTAATACAACTAGAAATGCTTTAAAACTAAATAATCTCAAGTTTGAATTAAAAAGATAAAAAGAAAGATACTTCCTTGTGGTCTTCAAATGTAAGCTCTAGGCTCTAGCCTCTTCCATATTCCTCCAAACTTGTCTCCCAAATAGCTTAAGCTTCCATAGAATTTCCCTCTTCACGCAACTCACAGCTATGTATAGAAATTGTGAAATAGTCATTGAGACCGTGGGTGCCGTGGGTGAATTTGGATGTCAAGATGAAATCCTGTGCGTGTGCGATTGGGGAATGAATCAATTGATGGCTGTGTTGTTGCTGGACATTCTCACTGCGTCCTGTGTTACCTACATAAATTTATTTGACGTGCAACTGTTGCACAGCTCTCTGGCTGTATTTTTTGAAATTTGTTCAGAGATTTCAGACAACAGATCAGATGCACATCATGCCCTGGATTGATGTGGGCAACACTCTGGACATGACTAAGTAAAACCATGGCAGGATATGGTTGCATAACTTTAGGCATATCATGAGTCTTTCTTTCTCATTCTCAAATATTTTAGTTAAGTCAGCGTTCCACACATTTCGTCCATGCCTTGGGAGAAGAGAGAGAGAGAGGCAATCGTCGTTATCAGATGTTTGAGAAGAGAACCCACAGAGAAATACGAACAGTCATCATTCATTCATGTGTGTCGCTTTCGTCTGTGTGAGTGCATCAGAATCGGAGTAAGTGGTGGGTACACAGACTGTGACTGCTTCACTCAGCAGCAGACGCAGAATCTTTCCAAATACGCAGAAACCATTCAAAGCCTTCATTCACCAATCGGCTTTTAAAAAACTATTTACCAAAATGCTCCCACTTTCAAACTATTTTTTATTATACCCCTCCTTAGAAACATATTTTCAGTCTACCCCCATTTAGTCGACTAAATAAGAGTTTTAGTCGACTAAATTGAAAACTGTTGACATTTAGTCGACTAAATGAGGGTAGATTGAGAATATGTTTCCAGGGAGAGGCATAATGAGAAATAGTTTGAAAGTGGGGGTATTTTGGTAAATAATTTCCTAAAAAAGGACACTTTAGGAAAAAGGCCCCCAATACACACACAACTTTACTTTAACATGGAGCTTCTTATATGTTGCTAACATGTTGGGCTCAAATTATATCATCACAAAGTATATCCTTGACTTAGGAAATATGTATATATATATACATTCTATTAAAATTTACCCTTTGCAATACTTCCCTGATTTTATTTTTAAATATTACAAGGGAAACAATTTCCAATGTTTCTTTAATTTCTTAGCCAAATTCCAAATATTAATTTTTAACATTTATCTAGGCTAAATTTTCCATAATTAATTCCACCATAATATTTGGAATTTGGCTAGAAATATTATTTCATAATCTTCCCAAATTCTCTAGGTTCAAAATAATTTTAATAAAAATTTTATGTTTTTCCTCATAATAAGCTTAAGACTTTTGGACTCTACTGGCTAGAAGCCTTCTTATCTCAGTTTTATTTCCAATCTTCTGGTCTAAAAATTTGGGATATTACAACTAACCCTACATCTCTATCAAAAAAAATAATATTCCATGATATGAATAAGTGAAATATAATTTACGTTCATTTATCCACAATTCACAATAACTGAAAATTTGTTTTGGGACCTTATTATTCAGATCTGATTGTGTTACTGTTTAAAGATAGATAAAGTTAAACCGACCTGCCAACTCGCATTCACGCCATAGGGGAGACAAATTGCTCAAATATCAACTAGTCTACCTGATAAAATGAGTGGGGACATAAGAGTGAAACTCAGTTATCACCATGTCTATACGTCACCCTATATAAAGTTTGTTTTGGCATCTTAGAGTTGCATTGTCTTGTGTAGTTTTTCTAGTCTCACTCACTAGCTTCGCTTCAATGGCTACATGTGTAAGTAATTGTTCTGATGTCTTGTGTTGATGTCATCTTCTGACAAAAGCTTTACCATCAACAACCTCAAAGACGGGTCACAACTACTTTGAGTGGGGCAACCTCGACATCTTCATGGGCAGGGGCACTTGCCTCAATGGCGTTTTCACCATCGCTGTCACCTCCAACGACGAAGGGAACCGGCGAACTGACCAAGCTATCACTCTTGGTGGGGTTGAGTTTCTCTCCCTATCTTTTTCTCATTATCCTTCATCATCTTAAATTATATCCATCCAATCAATTACAATACTGCTTTAACTTCTCTCTCATCTTCTCAATCAATGGCCTAGATGGGGACAATGAGGGAAATGGAGAAACAAGACAATGAGAAAATCCTCTCCCCTTCCGGTGAACTAGTGGCTGACTCTGGACGAATGGTCCAATCATCTCTATGCAATGATCAACTTATGCCCTAGCAAGTGACATCAGGGTTCTCCAGTTTGAGGCCCCGGCTTTTGTTGGTATGTTGTGTTGCAACATAATGTTTTGCATGCGTCTCATTTCAATAATATTAATAATTATTACTCCTCTTGGCTTATTTATAATAATAAATAGGCCCTGTGGCAGTAATACTTATCATCTTGCTTTTGTTGGTATGTTATGTGTTACCTGATGTTTGTAACAACAAGTGTTCTCCTTCATGAACGGGCAAGTTTTTTTTTTTTGGTGAAAATGAACGGGCAAGTTGATTACAAAGAAACAAGGATTTGATTTTCCCCCCTTCTATGGCCCAGGAAGATTTGATTAATTGAAAATAGTACTCCTTTGGTTAGAGGTGTTATTTTGATTCTAAATTAAAGCTCGAATTCACCCTTTTAAAATTATAATCTTTTCTCTAATCTATCTTAATTATTATACATTTTAAGGACGTTTTCTCAAAAGGCAGTCAAAGTGAAGATTATTTTTTTTTTAAAAAAGTTAAAGTTATATTAAAATTAACCCCAAAAATTAAAATTATATTTTGAAAAAATGTAAGCACGTTTCGCCAGCTGTATAGTCTATCACTAAAGTTGTTGAATAAGCCTTTTTCATTAATGGCACTAATGATTTTAAAATTAAAGAACTAAAATTATATTTTATAAAGTCAAAGGATCAAAGTGAAACCTCATATAATATTAAATGGTTAAAAATATACATTAGCCTTATTTTTATGTACTAAAATTTCTCAAATCTTTAATTAATGTAAAATAAAAGTTATTGTTAAATATATTGTCAAAAAATAAGAAATATAATTTTCTTAATTAGCTGATAATAACAAGAATACATTAACGCAACTCGAATTCCATAAAGAAAAAAGAAATTATCCTCTTTTCTCCTTTTCATATACATTCCTACATACATACATAAATGCAACCCCTTGTAGTATTTTAAAATAACAATTATTGGTTTTTAAAGTTTTTAAATTATTGATTTAGTTTTTGAACCTTAATTCACAGCTACCCAAGTACATTCCTGTATTGTTTTATTTAGAATAAGCCAGTGCTAACATTTTTTTTTAACTTAGAACAGCTTAATTCATAGAATATTTTACCTCAAACTTAAGGAAGTGAGTTGATGATTGGAAAATAATGTTCAAGGAATGGTTGGGTTATATATTCCAATAGAGTAACAGCAATACTCACTACAAAAAAAAGAGCCAATTTGTAGCGGTTAATATGATGGAATCGTAGCGGTTTTTACCGCTACAATAGACATACGTAGCAGTTCAGGAAACCGCTACAAAAACGATTGTCGGAAACCAATTTATAGTGGTTAAAAATAACCGATACTACATACTCAATAACCGCTACAACAACTGTAGCGGTTAAAGATAACCGCCACTATATGTGTCAGACATGACGTCAATGTCATCCTATAGTAGCGGTCAGAAGAACCGCTACAGGTTGAACAATAGTGGCGGTTTTCTTCACCGCTACTAATTTTGAGCATGTGAGTTATTTAGTAGCGGTTCATTCATCGCGACGAATGGTTCCCGCCATTGTTGAGCTTTGAATTCATTTCATATTTGTAGTGGTTACAAAACCGCTACAACATATTCCCGCCATTTTTTCGAAGATGAATATTTTCCCGCGTTTGCTTTTATTTCTGTTATTTGTAGCGGTTTAAAACCAATACAAAATATTCGGTGACTTTCTAATAAATTTTTTTATCATCTTTGTAGCGGTTTAAACTACTACAGACTCATAAAAAAATTAAAAAAAAAATTTACAATAATTTTATTGAGTCAGTTAATTTATTATTTTTTAAAATATTTATAAAAATAGTATTTATCATTAATCATTCAAAAGTTATTAAATATTTTATTATGAATTATATAAATATTACCTAAAAAATGATATTAAAAAGTGAATTTGATTATATATATTTATTGTATATAAATAGTTTATTATGTTTTCATTTAAATAATATCCAATATTAAAATTAATATGTCTAAAAATATAATAAGTATTATGTGTTAAAGTAGATAAAATAATTTATGTGAAAGTAGAAGAAAAAATGTGAGTGAAGGTGAAAGGAGATTAGGAAAAAAGAATCATACAATTTTTAATAAAAAACAAACATAATCAGAAATGAAGAAGAAACAGATAAATATTGATAAATATTGTGATAATCATAATATTTGATCCGGGTTAACAACACTTACCTTCTTAAAAGAAAAAGAAGATTAGGAAAAAGAATCATACAATTTTTAATAAAAAAGAAACATAATCAGAAATGAAGAAGAAACAGATAAATATTGCGATAATCATAATATTTGATCCGGGTTAACAACACTTACCTTCTTAAAAGAATTAATCTCACCGCGAAAATGTAGAAATTTGGGAGAAAATAAGGAGAAATGTGTTAGAAAACGAGAGTGGAGCATATTAAATAAGGTAGGTGGGGTGTTTATATTGGTATCTGCGTAACTGTTTTGTAGCGGTTGATGTGTCACTTTTTGTAGCGGTTCCATATTTGTAGCGGTTTCTTATTTGTAGCGGTTGACGTTACGGTTTTTGTAGCGGTTTTATTGTACTCCGCTACAAACAAGGAGCATATTAAATAGGGAGAAAACAAGGAGAAATGTGTTAGAAAAAGAGAGTGGAGCATATTACATAGGGTAGGTGGGGTGTTTATATTGGTATCTGCGTAACTGTTTTGTAGCGGTTGACGTTTCGCTTTTTGTAGCGGTTTCTTATTTGTAACGGTTGACGTTACGGTTTTTGTAGCGGTTTTATTGTACTCCGCTACAAAGAAGTTAATATATTGCTTTTGAAAAAAGCTACAGATAAGTTTTTTTAAAAAAAATATATAAAATCTTACATATGAAATCGTAAGCATAACTATAATTTTTCCTCTCAATCTTCGTCACCATCTCTACAAAATACTTTTCGATAAAATGTCAGTTATAAGTTGATGAATATGTTTGAACACAAATAAAGTGTATATTAAAAAACGTACCAAACTATGGGTAAATTGTCATTGCCGTCGGGGAAGAAATTCTCAAAGCTGGCGGGCTGCAACGGCTCACTCTCATAGGCGACGTTATCAACATCACTCATGTCGTAAAGGTCCTGGGGCTTTAAGTGAACCACCATATGCCACTCCTTGTGTCTCTCATCAGTGACATAATAAACTTGATGGGCCTTTGAGGCAAGAATATACAGCTCATCATCTTCAGACTGTCCAGTGTGAATAGGCCGGGAGAAATTCACTGATGTGATGCCTAAGTCGTCAGTAGTGAGCCCCCAGGACATTGTAGTATTTGCCCACAAACACTTGAACATCGTCACCGTGAAAAGGCATTGGTAGTTTATCTTGACCACATCAAGCAACTTTTCGTAATACAGGACGTCACCGAACTGCATGTTCCCGTCACTGCTGCTCGCATAACTCGTCGTCCCATACGTGCCATATACGCCCGAGTTTTGGATCAGCAATCCCTGATCCCGTGAAATGGTGCAAAACTTGAAACCGTTGACATTGTATGCCGTAAATCTTTAAGCGTGGTCAAGCGGGCCGAGTGCGAGAGCTCTGAATTCTGGGGAGTGCGGGTTGTGGTAATTCATAATTCTCCTCCTAAACCAACCCGGGAATTCTCTGTGGACCTTTTTATCAATCTCGAATGATGTCTGTGTACGGATCCTCAGCTGATGCTTGACATAACTCCTGAATTCCCTTTAAACATGCGAAGAAAACAATGAAACGTGAGTACAAAATGTAAGGAAATATAAACGATAACATGTATATGTGCACAATCCTTACTGAAGGTACGGTTCAACTTTAGTGCAATTAATCAAGACATGTCTATATGCTTGAAGCTTATTAAGTGCCGTCAGTTTGAAGTTCTCAATTCCGCCAACTGGTCTCCTAACACGAGGGATTAACAACTCTGTTGTTGATGATGCTGACTCTAGCTCTGGACAATAGTCCACACGAGGTGGTCGGTTGAATGACATCTCAATGCCATCAAAATACCTGGAACAAAAATACAAGACCTCATCCCCAATATAACCCTTTGCAATTGAACCTTCAGGCCACTCTTTATTCCTCACGTAGGATTTCAGTTTCCCAAGAAACCTAGAAAGTAATTAATGAAAAAATTTGAGACATTAATGTTGAAATGTGTGAGTAGATAGTAATCGTAAAGTGATTAATTTTAAATGAGTACCTCTCAATAGGATACATCCATCGGTAGTTAATCGGGCTAGCAAGCTTTGTTTCGTGCACAAGGTGTACTGTCAGGTGAACCATGATTGTGAAAAAGGAAAAGGACGGAGGAAAGATCATCTCCAAATGACACAGTGTAAGAACGATTTTCTGTTGCAACTGGTTGAGCTCCTTCACGATCAAAACCTTGGAACACAACTTTCGGAAGAAAGAACACAGCTCAACCAAAACGATCGACACATTGAGAGACAGCGTATCTTTGATGGCAAGCAGAAACAACTGTTGCATAAGCACATGTAAGTCATGACTCTTCAACCTAGTAACCTTTCGAGCCTGCACGTCAACACATCTCGAAATGTTGCTTGAGTACTCGTTTGGAACTTTTATTTTCTTCAAAGTCGCGAGGAAGATCTCCTTATTTGGTTTTGTCAGGGTGAATTTTGCCGGCTGAAATCTATCACGCTCATCCGTCCACGCGTCCTCACTTAACAAAAGTGAAAAGTGAAAAGAAATAAATAGTAGCGAAAAGGAAACCGCAGTTAATAGCGTGTCATTTTGTAGCGGTTTCTCTAATAAACCGCTACTAAATTTAACACATTATAGCGGTTACATTAGACCGCTACACCAACCGCTACCAATATGAACATATGGTAGTGGTTAAACACAACCGCTGCACCAACCGCTACTAATTGTTTGACCTTTGCAATTCTGTAGCGGTTATAGTAACAATCACTACCAAATTTGTAGCGGTTGAGACATTAACCGCTACTAATTTTATTTTTCTGAAAAAAAAATCCAAACTAATTGGTTTATTAGTTTTCATCTAATGAAACTAATGAAACTAATAAACCAATTAGTTTGGTAAAAAAAAATATCTTTAATAAGTGTACTGGAAATAGTCCAACAAGCCCATGAATATTGGGATTTAATGTAGACACCGATCTCTTTGAAAAGGCCAACTGGGTCATTTTGATCCGAGGTATATTACAGAAAGAAAGGTGGCTACAATAAAAACCCAACCTTCAGTTGCTTGTTAAACGATTCTAAAAAAAATAGAAGTAGCGTTCACATCAGAGAAAAAACCACATCGGGTAGTAACTGAAGAACAACCTCCGGGTTCATGGATGAGATAGGCAAATATCTGCCACACTCATTAGAACGAGAGAAGAGATTAGTGCGCCATATATTTTCCCGTCCTTCGTTAGTAAACCGACGTTGTTCATTCAATTACTAGCCGAATCCGGTGATTTCTCTGGATTTTATATAAGTTTGTGTGAGTCGTACGGTCTGTTTATATATGTTTAACATTAGTAGCGGTTTGACTGAATAACCGCTACTAAGTGTTAAGAATTGTCGCGGTTGATGTGTCGATAAGCCTAAACTGCAACAATATTGTGTCGTTTAGCTTTCTTGTAGTGGTTATTGTAACGTAACCGCGACAAATGAACCGTGACAAGCATTCCCGCTCGTTGGCATGAAACCGTGGCACCAAATTAGTGGCAGTTTGTTCTAGTAACCGTGACAAAGTGACCACTACAAATGTTCCCGCCATTAGGCGCCAAGTTTGGTAGCGGTGTTTTGTGGCGGAACCGCTACAAAATTCCACCTCAAATTTGGCGCTAGTTTTCCGCAACTAATTTGTAGCGGTTTCATGTAGAACCAACACTAATACTTGATTTAGTAGCGGTGTTTTGTGACCGCTACTGTTTGACCGCTACAAATCAGGTTTTTTTTTTTATAGTGACTGTAATAATAAGGTAAAATTTTCACTAGGATTTGCAACCTAACAAAACTTACAACTAGTTTCAGTGTTCATCAGAATGATGAGCACCATGATACTCATCTTTATAGTGAGATTTGCACCATTCAAATACATTTAGATGTGCACGGTGATGATGAGCTCTTGACGTTCATCAGTCTCCTTGCCACATAAACTCATTCCCAGACTTTATTGCCGTTGGGAAGCCCCATTATAAATGGATTTTCATGGGTGATGATTTTCAGGAAGCCAGTGACTAGGACCCTACCACCCATTAAATGCATATTAGGCTTTTTCGAACTTCCCGGGGGAACACTGAGGACTAAGCTCAAATTGGATTGAGTTTTATTTGCTCCACCGAAATTAGGACAATCTAGATTTAACATTTTGTTCACTTTTAATTTTTTAAAAAATTATTTTAATATATACATAATTTAAAATAATGATAATTTATTAACGATTGGTTTAATTTAAAATAATGATGATTTCTTAACTTTTAGTTTTTCAGAAAATGATTTTTTATTTAACAAAACATCAATTGAAAATTTTAAATATGAACAGATAAAATTGTATTTAGTGCCCGTTAGGATGAGTACTGAACAAATGTGATTTTAGGTGATTGTGATTTTTATAAGTGGCATTATTCAAAGTGATGAGGTTGGTCAATTGTGATTTCAGTCCGAATACTTTTTAATATAAGTGACTTTTAGATATATAATTATCAAAAGTGACGAATTTAACTTATAGATATAAAGTGTTGAGTAAGCTTTTTATATGTGGTTTTGTTTAGATTTTATTCATTAAAATCACTTATAGATATATAATTATCAAAAGTGACGAATTTAAAAAATTTATTGAAATAATATTTAATAATAATAATAATTAAATATAGTTTAATAAATGATTGACAAAGAGGAAGAGAAGCAGTCAAACAGCATCTATATATATACCATTCCCTGCCGGTAGTCATCCACTTCTTGAATATCATCGTCTGGAAAACGAATATCATCGTCTGGAAAACGTCCAACAACAGCAATGGCATTCACTTGGGACTTGTTCACTAAAGTTTCTACAGCTCTAAGTAACGAATTTGGGTGTTTAATCCTCCCTGTTGATTGCCCACTTTCTGGATCAATCCACTTCTCTACCTGTAAAATTTGATCCAAATGAAATTATTGCATTTGTATTAGAAAGATCACTTGGAAGTTAGAACTAGCTATGCCAGGGCAATTTAAACTACTGAGAAATCATCATGCTAGGTGTTAGGAGTACGAAGAATAGACATATCTGATGAAGTCCCTTCGTCCAACAATAACATCAGTACATTATATTATTTGAGAAATCTTTTAATGCCTGTTCAACTTAAGGCATGGATTGTAATACCCTAAAAATCCTACTTAGGATAAGTATCATAATTTAATAAATAATACCTATTGAAAATAGGTGAATATGAGGTCTCAAACATCTTGTATTGAATTTATCTTATTATTAGGACAATTTGTCCTAAGATTAAATAATATGCAAATAGGTCCCTAAAATATTTATGGGTTATTAAATACCCTGAGAAAATTATGATAAAATCCTAAGAGGCAACTAAATATTTATTAAAAATTAGAAAGTATGTTGTCTCTAATTTAGGTAATTTATGGGATTATTTTCCTTGAAAGATAATGAGTTAAAATTTGATATTATTTTGGGGAACATAAGTTGCCTCATGATTTTTAATATTATGCATAGCGCATAAATTACCAATGTCAGTAAAATTGTTGTGAGAAAATAATTAGTTTTAATTAAGAAAATTATTAGAAATTATTAAGGGATTAATTAAGAAATTTGCAGGAATTTTATAAGATTAAAGAAATTTGGGAAACATGAAAAATAAAATAAATATAAATAATAATTAAGGACCGAAATTTTTGGCTAATTAAATAAATAATAATGGTTAAGATATAGTCTTAAAAAGTAAAGATCAATGGTTTAGGATTTTTCAAGAATTTATGAAAGCCTAAATCCAAGTAATTAGTTATGGACCAATAGGAAAATTTTGTGAAAAATAAATATAGGATAAATATAATATATGTGGTTAAGGGGAAAAATAAATATATATATATATATATATATATATATATATATATATATATATATATATATATATGGTGTGTTGGCCGAAATTTTGGGGAGATAAGGATGAAGAAGATATTTGAATATAATAGTAATATAGGTTTAAGCATGTGATAAATAAGTAACAATATAATAATAATTAAAAGTGGACAGGATAAACGAGAACGGATGGAAATAAAATCCTACATAGAAAACCGCGAACTAGGTTTCTAAAGTCAGGGTATATTGTGAACGAGGGAATTTTTATCTCGAGATGGCCGGTCTCCGAAGTCATTTCTGTAATCGACGGAGTGATTTGGAGATCCGAATAGGAAGATATTTTGTATAACTAAAGCAGATAGCCAAAAGGAGAACCGATAGAAAATAATTCCGTTGTGGGAATCTGGGGATAAGTGGGGAAAAACCAGAGTATAATGTTAATCAGTGGATTTTTGTCTCGGAGTTAGTATTGGACAACGTTATTTCTGTAGCCGGGCACGAATATCGAGGATTTTCAGCTGATAACGAAATGTCCTCAGCGGGATCAGAAACTGAGTTAAATTGGATAATTTGAAAGAGGAAGAAAAGACCTTCGGAGTGTTGTTCCCGAAATTTTAAGATTTTACGAAATTTCGCGATCAGGATACCGAACCAGGAATTTTACCTGATAAAGCAAGATGACATAAGGCTTGATGATACAGCAAGGATGACATCATCCTTGAGAGGTGTAAGGCCAAGATCTTGCCACCTCCAAGAAGTGCGATCCAGCGGTCAGAATTCAACCAGACAAAGTTTAATGAAATTACGAAAATGCCATTGCCTTTTTCTATAAATAGCCTTCTCCTTCTCTTCATTCTTCACAAATCCTAGAGCTTTCTAGAGAGAGATTTTAGAGAGAAGGAGGAGTCTGTGGAAATAGCAAAGTGCCGGGTAAGTTCTTCGGTCCCTAGTCTTTAGTTTTAGTGTTTCTTTCGGTAGTTGTTGTAGAAATGCTAGGTTGATCTTTAATCTTCCAGGTATGTTTAGAAATCATGTTCTAGGGGTAATTAAGGTATTAATTTCAAAAATCATTATGGAGTTGGAGATATGTTGAAATTCTGGAAGATTAGGGTCAAAGTAGCGAAATGCTAGCGAAATTCCGCTGATTAGGGGATCAGGGGCAAAATGGTAATTTGTACCTAAAATGCCTGTTATGATATCAAATATTGATAAATGTGATATTATCATTATAGGATATCAGTAATCTTGTTCCGTTGTCATTTCGCTGTTGTTCCGCTATTTTCCGTCAAAAGTACAGTTTATCGTCAACGTACTAAACGCTCGTCAACGAAGGTACGTCCGCGTACTGGTAACTTTAACTCTGATGTTTACTGTATGCATATATGTGCTATGTGTATGGTATGCTTGTATGAGGTAATTAATGTACGTTCGCGTACTGTAACACTAACTCTAATGTTTATGTTATGCATATATGTGGTATGTGTGCATATAAAGGTTAGAGAGTATCTGTAATGCTGAGAGCGATATGTTAATATGCTGGGAGCGATATGTCTATATGCTGGGAGCGATATGGTCGCATGCTGGGAGCGATACATATGCATTGGTTATGATAGTTTGCTTGAGTATGCGTTTTGGTGTTGTGGTATGAGTTGTCTATATATTGTGTATGTAAACATGAGGTTAACCGTTACCTGGGGTCCGTATGCATGGGACCTCGGCTCTTAACATAGCATCAGGGTCAGGAGAACCAAGGACGGAGGAGAGGGGAAAGCAACACGCTTAGAGACCCAGCTAAAGATTTCATTCTGACGTTCCGGCGGAAGCCTTCCTTTTGTTGTCTACTTCACTTTTGAGCCACGCGGTTACTATACCGCTATTGTATCTAGCCAGATTTATGGCATTCTGAAATATAAGTATCAGTTACTCTTCCACCCAAATGGTCTACTCTGATGATTTGAAATGACTTTGAATGAAAGAAAAATAATATTCCGCTTTTGAAAATTGGGATGTTACATGGATAAAATGTGTAGAACACTGACTTCACTAAAATATTTGAGAATGTGAAAGAAAGACTCATGATATGCCTAAAGTTATGCAACCATATCCTGCCATGGCTTTATTTGAGAAATCTTTTATTTGAGTGTCGCTCACACCAATTGAGGGCATGATTTGCATCTGATCTGTGTCTGAACAAATTTGAAAGATACAACCAGAAAGCTGTGCGACAGTTGCATGTCAAATAAATTTACGCAGGTAACACAATAGGCTTTTTTCCTAAATTCCCTTTTTTTAAGGAAACTATTTACCAAAATGTCCCTCCTTTAAAACTATTTCTTATTGTACCCCTCTCTGGAAACTATGATGAATACTTAAAAAGTCAAAAATATGTATTGGAAAAATTATATATTTTTTTAATAGCAATATGAGTACAACTACATTTGTTTGAGGCCATTGAATTAGGAAATATAGATGAGAGAGCGTTGAAATTTATTTGAAAAAAAGGGAGGAGGGTTTGGTGAAGGCTTTTTTCCTAAAGTGCCCCTTTTTAGAAAACTATTTATCAAAATGCCCCAACTTTCAAACTATTTCTTATTATGCCCCTCTCTGGAAACATATTCCCTGTCTACCTCCATTTAGTCGACTAAATAAGAGTTTTAGTCGACTAAATGTGGGTTTAATTTTTTTTTTTGAAAACTGTCTTTTCTTATTTAGTCGACTAAATGGGGGTAGACAGGGAATATGTTTCCAGAGAGGGGCATAATAAGAAATAGTTTGAAAGTGAGGGCATTTTGATAAATAATTTCCTAAAAAGGGACACTTTGAAAAAAAAAAGACGTGTATTGGGTCATAAGGCTACACGTACAAAGGACCCTAGCTTAAGCTAACATATCTATAAATATATAGCCTTCTATTTGGTTACATAATACATTAGCCCAACAACTTAAACACCAGCCCAATATACAACCCAACAATGGAACCATCCATTTTCTTCCACTTCCATCCTTCTTCCTCCTACCCCTCGTGACAACTAGATGAACCAGCTGCATAAATATAAACCAGAACCATTCCAATGAATATTAACTCAAATCTTCATTTCGGCCCAACTAAAAACCAAACCAGCTACCACTCCATTTTATCCCAAAACAAGCAACAGCTAAACACGTGACAAATCTTAGCGTTATCACGTCACAGAGGTCAGCGCCGAAAACACAGAAAGGGGGGACACGCAACAGTGATTCTCGAGCCCAGCGACGGTAGCACCATACCCTCCCTCTGTCCGCTCCTCTCTTTCTCAGCCATGGCTCTTAAGTCCTTATATAGTACTCCTTCATTTGCATTCTTGCAACCAGCACCGAGGAAGGAAAACGAGAGTGAGAGAGAAAGCAAGAGTTAGGAACACAACTGGTGTTGTTGCTCTGCTTTAGATAATCACAAGCAGAGGTGTTCATTTTCAACAGTACTCACGTCGTGCAAACCGAAAACTAGCTAGGAGTAGCGAGGAAACCGACTAAACATTGCTACCTTGTGTTAAAACTCAGGAAAACTTGCTGTAAGTATTTATATTTATAGAAGTCGCTGTTTGCTATGTGTGTATAGATAGGTTACTACTCAGAAAAACCTACTATGTATATATAAATGCATTGTTGGGCTTGGTAACAGAATAGGAAACTACTGATACAATTTTTGCTGCACAAAGAAAACTGAGGTGTGTGTGTGTATTAACGATGTATATATAAGGAGGAAAGAAAGGAAACTAAAACACTGCGCTGGGAAAGATAGTAGGAAGTTTTGCGGATATATGTATGTATATGAAACATAAAAGAAAGGAACCAAAACTCTTCTACTCTTCTGATTATATATATATATATATATACTCTCCAAGATGCACAGGTAGACACCCTAGCAACTAAACCACGGATTCCCCGATTAAAACAAAGATTTTTATATTTATTTATCTTGCTAAGCCCGTAGGAGCATGTTTGATGAATTCAACTCTCAAGTGATTAAAAATTGGCGGCATCCCACGCTCACTGTAGTGGGGGAATTATATATGTGTATGTATATATTTTATTGCATTTGAGAATAAAAGAAGGAAAGGCTTTTGTCTTGTTACTGATACTCTGCGTTGCTTTTTTATGACTCTCTTTATCCTTATGTCAAAGAGGAGATTTGACACTTTCAACCTCGAATATGTTTTTCTAAATATTTTGGTGGGTGTCTGTTGCTTTCACATGCACCACCTAGAATTATTTTATTATTTACTCCATTAATTGTTCAACCTCGTGCTTCATGTTCGTACAAAACTTATGACAATTGACCACTGTAATAACAATAAGCTAATTAATTAAATAAAAAAAAACTAAACCAAACAGATCCTATGTAAGCCCATCTCATTTTCTTGCTCTCGTCCAGCCCATATGGAATCATTATTCATCCAATCACAACCCCCAAAATGCTGAAGCAAATCACATATTAGAAAAGATTAAGCAACACGTGTAGAAATAATAGGTAGACAGCAAGAGGTTCAACGGTTGCATTTCGACAAATCATACGACAGCTCACCGTGTTCATGCCAGCACATGTTCCACTTCTCTGCATAAAATCAGTTCAGCTCATATTCTTATTCATTTCCCATTCATTTCATTCGGCTAGAGAGTGTCCGAGAGAGGAAGAGAGTGAGAGTTGATAGGGAAAAACCGAAACCACTTCTTCTTTGTTTGTGCCGTCAAGAACAGAGGAAACAAATCAGTGTCATTTTTCATCCTTTAGACTGGAGCTACGAAGGTAACTATAGAACCTTCTTTCCCTTCAATTTACTTTAGCTTTTCTATTTAGTATGAAATTTTAGGAGTTAAAACAAAGCTTACTAAAATCTGAAACTGAAAATCAAAGGGGGCTGTTAGCATTTGTCTCTGCGTGTCTATAGGTAGATAACTTTACTGCACAAATAAATATATAGTTGCTCATTTTGTTGCCTTCATACGAGTGTGTTTAAATATCTGTATGAGAATATATATATAGGGAGAAAGAAGAAATTGCTGTACCTATTTTCGCTTCATGCATTATAGAACGTTGCTGTGAAAAGTTTCTGAAAAAAAAAAAAAAAAAAAAAAAAAAAAAAAAAAAAAAATATATATATATATATATATATATATATATATATATATATATATATCCTGTAGCATTTTCGAACCTTGTCTCTGTTGGCTATAAGTATTTGTCAATATATATTGTGAAACTTTTGTTGCTTACTGACGCTAGCATGAGAATAAGAAGAATGAAGAATTTATCAATATATAATATTAACGCATGCCTTGCGTCAAGAGTGAATTGTGTGAGTATTTCCTGGATGTTTACATACATATGAGACAAAACAAAAAGAAAAGGGATGTTTAATAATATATATTCTCCATTGTGTTCCCGTATGCATGTATTTAAGAAGTAGCATTATTATTATTATCTTATCATATATAAAATAACATATTAAAATTACTGAATTTTTATGTAAATACATATAAAGTATATTTTTGAAGTATTTGTATCTAATTATATAAGTAAATCAATATATATATAACCATGGCTTACTCTTTTTGTTTACTGATATGTACTTGCAAAAATGATTTCATGCATGGTGGTGAATTATGAAAATGTATCAACAAAGTATATTTTAAATGTGATGGTATTTAATCGATTATAGAGATATTATTTACCAAGCTCAAAATTTGCTACTTATATATTTATAAAACTTATTTTTGCTTGTTGTGTGCATTTATTAAACGTCTGATTTTAAGTATTAATATTGTGTTTGATATTAGGATGGTTTCTGGAAATTTAAATTAGTTCTAGGATGATGATGATGATGATGATGATGATTTAAATTAGTTCTAGGATGATGATGATGATGATGATGATGATGATGATGATGATGATTTAAATTAGTTCTAGGATGATGATGATGATGATTTAAATTAGTTCTAGGATGATAATGATGATGATGATGATGATGATGATTTAAATTAGTTCTAGGATGAGGATGATGATGATGATGATGATGAGGATGATGAGGATGACGACGACGACGACGAGGAGAACAAGAACAACAACAATAATAAAATTTACCAAGGGTAAAAGAGTTATGAGCAGCAAGGCCCTCTCTTAGGATGTTAATTATATGTAAAATAATACGGTGATGGTATTATAGGATAACCGGAAAGGCTTAGGACTAGTACCGAAAGCTGAACGTACCACTAGCACCAAGGTCTAAGGTACGGACGCGTACTGTAACTCTAACTCTTATGCTTCTTGTATGCTTTATATGTGATGAAATGATTCATATAGTCATAGACAAGACTGGGTCTTGGTCATAGACTGTGGCTAAAACTAGGTCTTAGGTCACCATGTTAAATAAATTCAGCTTCTATTTGAAAATGGGCTACAGTCTTGGTAATGCCGTATGGATGTTTTCCTAGCGCTGAGGACACACGTGGCACTGGTTTATATGCAAACTATGTGGACCTTACATAGGCTGCGTGCTATGTAGAGGTGAACCTTACATGTACTGTGTGTTATGTAGAGGTTAACATTACAATTGTTGTGTGCTTTGTAATTGTTGAGATATAAACTATTATATGTGCTGCGTGCTATGTATGCTTTTATGTTGAAATGTAATTGAATATGAGCATAAGGTTAACTGTTACCTGAGATTCAATGGGCATTGAATTTCAGAATTTACCTTAGCCTCAAGATCAGGAGGATCGAGAGAGGGAGAAAAGGGCAAGCAACACGCGTGAAGATGAAGACTCGGAAGGAGTTTAATTTTGGATAAGAATATGTATAAGCATGTTGAATCTTTAGGATAACTGTAATGTAATACGTCTACTGAGAAAAAAACGTGATGAAATTATTTATATTACGTTTTTATTCCTTCAGGAATTTTAATTAACCAACGTATATATGCGCATATGAAATCAGTTACTCAGTTGTCCAAACGCCTAAATACGCTTTCTGTTGTGATCCACTCTGATATGTTAATTGCCTTCACTCTAATAAATATACACGAAGTAGTTTAATAAGAACCCTAGGGTCATAATTGGACCTTATAATTGCCTTCACTCTTTTATATTTTGCTTGCTTTCAGAACAATATCGAGAAATTCAATTTTGGAACATAAAAATGAATGAATTTTAATTATAATGAACTATGGTAGATAATCATTGGAGGAAAAGTAGTCTTCGTCAAGAAGACAAACATGAATACAACTCAATGAACCTAATACACAAACGTACCTTCCTCTCACTATCTTTTGCAAAAAAAAATTTTTTTAAAAAAAGTGTTACTTTAATGGAAAAATTTTGTATAAATTCCAATTAAGGAAATTATGTTTAAATAAGTCTTGCGAGTCTGAAAATATATAACCAAGTTTATTGAGACCAAGTTGTAATATAATTTATCATGGATGTGAAAATACCACATAACTTTAGACCTGTTCAGCTGTAATTTTCTAAGAGTGAAGTTGAAGAGTGTTATTTGAAAACACTTGATGGTCTTTAACAACTCGGCCTCCAAAATTATATTTATAACTGATTAATATCATGAATTTACAAATGAAATTTTGTAATTTATATAGAAGTTGAGGAGAATACCGTGTCATTTGACAAATTATAATTAGTGCCCAAGATGGTTGGCTATATTTTTACATGTCCGCTAGTAATTACTATTTGTAAATAAGTTTCTAAGTCTTATGCGTAATTTTTGCTACTTTTAATTCATGAGTCCTGAAATTTATAAACACCTTATGTTTGAACAAGTCAGCCATATTACATGAGGCTTTTGGTGGGTTTTGAGATAATCATGGTTTTGGGTTTGTTATGGATGTGAAATATTGGGCTTATCCAAGGTATGGCCTAACAAGAGGCAACCAATATGATACAAGCATGACATCACATCATTTGAGCTTAGAGGCACAAGAGGCCCAATAGTCCAAACCCTAACCCTAAGGTAATCCATATAAATAGGAGATTAACTTAACAAGGTACACATTCTAAGCTCTGTCTTTTTACTTTTTGACGTACACAAAGCACACACCCCCACTTCCTTTGGCTAAACACCTATCTGTATATCGAACTACGTGGACTTTGTTCTCTTAAGGGTACGTAGGCCCTGAGATTTAATCCTAGGTCAAGTCCGAAATATTTTATTCTACAACAGAACATTGGCGCCGTCCGTGGGGACGATAAATTTTGATTCCCGTGACTAAAGATGGTCATCATTCATCGATAAAGGCAAGGTTACCAGATTACAAGAGATAGTGGCAGCTTTGTCTCCTCTAAGCCGATCATCGCATGACCGAGGATTTGAAAGACAAAAAACAAAAACCCTAATTTTTTATTGCGGGAAGCTCATGCTGCATCGATGAACACCCTTAGGGTTGAAGGAATATCATCAATCATGAACGTGGGATGATATATATATTTATATATATACCCGAACAGCCTAGTAGCAAGAGTGTCCATTCCTGTTCAAGATTGTACCTCCTTTGCTTCTTCTTGTTTGCTTTCTGCTAGGGTTATTCCATGTAGAACTTTCCAGCACCATGCAGATCTGTTTCAACGATTCAAATAAAGAAAATAACAAGAGCGATATAATAGCCGAGAGAGGTGGGAAAATAACTGTGAAAAAGATAGGCAGTTTCTGGGAAGAACAGAATCGAAGGAATGGAAAGCGGAAGGAAGAAATTAATTAAGGATCAGGGAGCTCAAGGTCTTCACGGGGAGGGGATCATGAATTTGCTCGGAGATAGATATAAAGCCTAAACCAACCATGGCTATCAAAGCAAAAACGTGATTTATTTTGCGATCGAAGAGGGAAAATAAGCCAATAATGGCCAGGAGTGAACAAAACGCCAATATCCAGAAAACTCTGGGATTATGTATTCACCCCAACTATCGTTTGCGCATGGACGATCGGCTTCCTCATCGGATACAGACAGATCAATCCTCGAGCCAAAGGGACTCGAAGCTTCTTTTCTACAATTAATTCAAGACCATAGTAACACATCTCTCCTACTTCGCCAGCAGAGCAAGAAAGCCAAGAAAGAGGCGATCGATAAGAAAAGCGACACGTGTTTTGGATCTCTTGGTGGAAACCGTCAATGGCGGAATACAAGAGTGCTAGAAGGGCCGTAGAAATTGAAAATCCTGGAGATTAAGTTTGAGGGTAAGCCTTCAAAACGAACACGGCTAGAAGTGGCGTTTTCATACGACAAGCATGATCAAAATCGAGAGTTCATGGGACGACTCCAAAAGAGAAAACTTGAATGGAGAAGAAATTTCTCAAGCTTCAATAGATTTGCCGCAAAAACCACAAATATCTGTCGGCAAAAGGACCGGAAGATTCGTTGGGGCATTGGGGTTGTTCAACTGGAGCTTTGATCGCAATTCAATCATATTAGTATGATTCTGCAAATCCATATTTTATACCTGAAATTTTTCTGGGAACACTGAACAATTTCTGATTCCAAAGACTGAAAAAAGAGTCAACAGAGATGAGACATTGTTTGACTCTGATATTTCTTTCTCTGAAATAGCGCCAAGAGAGGGGAAATTTTTGGAGGGAAATAACTCAACTTCGGTCTTGCCAAATGTTTATTTTCCTCCAGATTCAAACGCAGACCTGCCACCTTCTGAAAGTTACTGATGTGGTAAGAAGATCATAGGTAATTCGAATGCTCCATAATCTAATTCGGACGAATATTGTTTCACTGGCAAGCTGATTTTTTCTTCTGATGCTATAAGTTCAATCAATCCATAATACTAAAGGGATTTATGAGATTTCTTTTTCCTTTCCACGTATTAAGGCAGTCTTGATTTTTGAGCCCGAGACCTTGACTTTCTAATTCGGAGTTTTATGGTCTTATGTTTGATCATTTGATATCAAAGATACGATTCAAGTGTGATTTGACTAAAAGTGAGCCCCACTGATCTTCAACTTTGACGTTTGAAGTTTAAATTCTAGATTATCTTTTTCACACGTTCTGAAAATTGAGGAAAATGAGTAGGAGGCTAAACATTTGCCTAAGATGTACATGTATGTGTACAGGGAACCATCGGTAGAGAAATCATATTTAAGAACCATAGCATTTCTTGATCCATGGTAATTTTTGAAGGCAAACCCGGTTAAACTGAATCTAGTTAAAATCTGGGCTCTGTAAAAATTGTAGAAGGTGGACCTCGGATTAATTGAATTTAGTTAAAATCCGGGCTCCTGTAAATTTTTTAAGTTAGACCCCGGTTAAACCGAATCTAGTTAAAATCCAGGTTCCATGTAGATTTTTGACATTGGACCCCGGCTAAACCGAATCTGGTTAAAATCTGGGCTCTGTGTAAATTTTTAAAGGTGGATTCCGGTTAAACTGAATCTGGTTAAAATCCAAGCTTCATATAAATTATTGAAGGCAGACCTCGATTAAACCGAATTTGGTTAAAATCCGGGCTCTGAGTAAATTTTTGAAGGCGGATCCCAGTTAAACCAAATATGGTTAAAATAATCCGGGTTCTGTATTGCGACGACAAATGCTGCCAAGTCTATTTAAATGATTGAATTTGGGTAAGCAAACTTGTTTTCATAAATCATATTGCGACGGTAATATCGCCAAGTCTATTTACATGCATGAATCCGAGGTGCACAAACTCGTTTTCATGAATCATGTCAAAGTTTACTTATATGATTGAATTCGGAGTAGACAAGCCTGTTTTCAAAAATCATAATTCCGAAATCTCAATGTTATACAGTTGAATCCACGCTTCCATGATCAATTTGGAACCTGGTAAAACTGAGTTTGAAGAATAGTTAAATCCGTGCTCCTTAAATGGACCCCGGATAAACTAAATATTATACAATTAAATCCGTGCTCCTTAAATGGACCCCGGATAAACTGAAAATTATACAGTTAAATCTGTTTTCCTTAATTGGATCCCGGATAAACTGAAAATTAACAGTTAAATCCGTGCTCCTTAATTGGACCTCGGATAAACTGAAAATTATATAGTTAAATCCGTACTCCTTAATTGGACCACGGATAAACTGAAAATTATACAGTTAAATCTGTGCTCCTTAATTGGCCCCCAGATAAACTGAACATTATACAGTTAAATCCGTGCTCCTTAATTGGAACCCGGATAAACTGAAAATTATACAGTTAAATCCATATTCCTTAAATTAACCCTGGATAAAGTGAAAATTATACAGTTAAATCCACGTTCCATAAATGGACCTCGGATAAACTAGTAAAACTTAAAAAGCTGGGGCGACGCGAACCAGGCTCTCATGAGATTTGTTGACAAGTCTTATGAACGTTAAGATGCATTGAAACGACATTCCGAGATGGTGTTGTCATTGTCATGATGATCCTGATCAGGTCGAAATGTTTAGGCTCTTATTTTAAATAATAAGTCCCGAACATGTGATGATTGGCTACCATATCGGATTATTACTTTACAAGTTAAAATATCTAGATGACTATTTGAAGTCATCCGTCTATTGAAAATGCCCGACTAGTAATAAGCATGCTAGTTTATTAAGGTTGGTGGAATATCTAGCAGATTCTGCGCAATATATCTTGACTCTGGCCCAATCATTAAATAGAACTCTGAACAAATGTTTGAGTTCATATAATCAATTTATTGTTGAAATAAAGATACAACTCGGACATGAGATCCAGGTTAAAAAAATCAGTACACCCCGGTAGCCCAGAGACCTGAACTACCGGGCTGGGGGGCAATAAAAGGTGGACAGCTATAAAGTTGCCATGATGATATAAGAAGAGGAAATTAAAGACCTTATGGTGTACATGAATTTCCAAATGCTATCTTGGTTTTTTGAATGTTGTTACTGAAAAAATACGTTATCAATAACCAAGATCAAGACAAATAATGCTATCTTGGTTTTTGGAATAGTGTTAGTCAAAAAATATGTTATCAATAACCAAGATCAAGACAAATAAGAACGAGGAAAGAATAAAAGACAAGCAAAACTGGAAACCCAGATATTTGACAAAGAGTTGACTAGGACTTCACATCTGGGGGCAATTCAATTAAAACTCAAGTAAAGCCTAAGTCCATCAAAACTTGGACAGAAGCAAACATGAGATAAATAGTCAGCAAGACCCAAAATCTCGAGCTTAGAGTTAATTAACCAGGAATCTCGGGTTCGAAGAATATAAACCCGGAATCTCGGGATTGAAGAATATTAGTCCGGAATCTAGGGCTTGAAGAATATAAACTCGGAATCTCGAGGTTAAAGTATATAAACTTGGAATCTCGAGGTTAAAGTATATAAATCTGGAATCTCGGGGTTTAAGTATATGAACCTAGAATCTCGGGTCAACACACCAGGAATCTCAGCCATCGGGAACACCTGGTCCGGGTTGGAAAAACAACACATCCCGACAGCGAGGAATTAATGAAAAAGTATGATTATCAATAACTAGAATTGATGCAAACCAGAAAAGAAATCAAGCTCAGACAAGCATTCGAGTTCGATAAGAAAGAAACAAACTGAATGATTTGTGCAAAATAGTAAGTATTTTCTATTGATTATGATTTACTTACATATTGTTAAATGTAGGAACATAGACCAGGTAATTATCCCGGGAAAAATTGCTACAAAAGCAAGCAAGACAATCAGTACATCCCAGCAGCCCAAAGACCTGAACTACCGGGTTGGGGGGCAACTGTTACGGATGTGAAATATTGAGCCCATCCAAGGTATGACCCAACAAAAAGCAACTAATATGACACAAGCATGACATTACATCATTTGGCCTTAGAGGCACAAGAGGCCCAACAATCCAAACCCTAACCCTAAGGTAATCTCTATAAATAGGAGATTAACTTAATAAGGTACACATTCTAAGCTCTGTCTTTTTACTATTCGGCATACACAGAGCACAGGGTACGTAGGCCCTGGAATTTAATCCTAGGTCAAGTCCAAAATATTTTATTCTACAACAGAACAGGATTCATAATTGATTTTGAGATGTAAATGGGCGGTGGTTAATGGTGTCCTAATTGATTTTAATCAAAATGTGGGTGTTTGGTTGAGGATCTCATAATTCATTTTAATAGACATATAAGTGTTTGAATAAATTTTTAAGAAAACCGTGGTTTGGACTTTCAATTTTCCCCCCTTCCAACACACCTATATTTGTCAAAATAAATCATGAACCCGAAACTTTATATGATAAGCTACAATACACCCCTATAATATGTCAAAACAAATTATTAACCAAAAAAAAAAATCATGGTTATCTCAAAAACTATTATTACAAGATTTTCAATTATATTGTCATAGAGATTTATATCTAAACAACCTATTTTTAAGCTAATTATGCTTATAAATTAATTTCATATTAACTAACGTTAATCTAAATATATCCAAAATATATGGGAGCTGCTCATAAGAAAGAAATATGGTAGCATTGGAAATAATTACTGAGTCTTGCTGCACCCAGCTACTGTTGGCCTGAGTCAATCTGCTTATCCTCTTAGCATTGGAAATACCTAGATTTTTTTAATGTAAATGCTAATATTTATTTAGTGTTTGTCGCTTTATCTATCTTTCTCAAGCACAAGATGATTTTAGAGCATTTATAGATTTAACTTTCTTGTTTTCATTCACCCTATATTTTCCTATGGTAATGCAGCCCCCCAAAATCTTCTAGCTTGCCTAAAAAAATGAGAGATACTCAATGGATATTTCCCAGTTCGCTCCAAATGTGAAAACTTTATAGCCACTGCGACATTGATTTGATTGAACTGTATTTTCATATGATTTTTTATGATTAATTAGTTTAGGATTTTTAATATATTTTTTAGGACATTATTGCATTATTAAGTACTAATTTGAGTTAAAAACATTTGTATTGAATTAAGTATAATTAAGATTAAAATGGTCATAATTTGTTAAATATTCATGCAAATGGTTTCTTAGATTTTTTTTTTTTATACTACCATGTTCTTAATCTTGCATTCTAGATGTTTAATTAAGAAGAAAATTTGAGATTCTAGAGGGTCAAAATTAATATTTCGAGAACTGAGAAAAATTAGTCCCTAGAATTCCAGAAAATTGAAAATCAATGAAGAAAAGAAATCAGGGAAAATTACACAAAATTACCGACAATTTTTTGAGATTACATTTGTTTCATGACAATGTTTCATAATGTACAATTAAGTCCCTCCATGATAACTTTTTAAATATTTCAGATAGATCCCTAGTTAAAATAGGTTTTCACAAGGACCTCCTTTTTTCCATAGACTGAGGAATTCTTTCCACAGACCGGAGGAATGGAAGGAGATCCTCTTCTAATCTTTTTTTTTTCCCTCTCATTAGCCTATTTGGGCCATTAATTGAGAAAATGAGAGAAAAGTTAAAGCAGTATTATATTGATTAAATGGATATGATTTAAAAGTTGTAAGGAATGATGAGAAAAAGGTGTGCCACGAACAAAGTTGTTGAAAAGAGGAAGCTTTATTCAAAGGAGAGAGCTCAGAATCGGACTTTCCTTCATCTTCCACCAGAGACAGAGCTTTTAAGAGACAAAAAAAAAAAAAAAAAAAACCGTGTTCAGAATTTTTTTTTTTAAAAAAAAAGATTGCAGGAGAGGCCGCTGTCGGACTTGATAGGCGTTTTCTGATCGACGATGAAAGAATTTTATGTTTCATATATATATATATATATATATATATATATATATATAGAGAGAGAGAGAGATTGTGAAACATCCTCCATTTAATTAATAAAAGTAACCGTATTTAGTTAAGCCATTAACTTAATAGTGCATCAAAATTTATGAAAAATTTAAAATTTTATCGGAGTATGCATAATGAGCCTTAACGTGGCAATATACAATTAACTAGTATAAACCAAAAGAGACAGAAGCACTACTTTTAACAGAGTAGTGTAAGATTTTAAGGCCTTCCCTAATGGACTTGGACATGAGCTATCACCTGGAAAAATTTGGTAACCATTAGTCCATCTTATTACGATTATTAATATGTGCTAGTGAGGTGCCAAGTGAAATAATTTATATAACCAAATATGAAAAATATATCTCACAAATATCGATATCACAAAATCTCATATCAGAAATGAAATATCATAACATAGGTGTTTCAATTTCTCAATTTACATAATTCATCAATCCAACCGAACCGTTTTATTTCCTCCGACTAGACCCATGGGCTAAGTTACACCCATGTTACTGGTTACTCAAAAGCTCACTGGTCAAGTGATGAGGACCGGCCAAAATCCTCAGAACACTTGTCCCTGACCATGGGTCTTTCCCCCACTTTAGCCGAATGAGGTGTCGTAAGTCCATCACTTTGGTGGGCAAGTCCCGAGTCATAAGCCCATCACTCTGGTGGACAAATTCCTCATTAAATCGTTGGGACAATAGTAAACCAACCATCGTGCACAATGGAGGCCTCAGCATGTGGTGGAAATAACAACTCCATCTCTTCCCAATTCATTCCTTTCCATAATTATCATAATAATTAACTCAATAAGAGTTTTTCCAATAATTCTCATAACCATGTCATAATATCTCAATTTACAATGTATTTCAATATTTCAAATCATAAGGTTCCACAAGGCAATTTCTAATAAAATCATTCATAATTATTTAACAAAATATTCACAAATAACATATCAACATGCATAATAAGTGGAAAGTAGTTATCTCTCACCAAAGCTAACTATTATAACACTGCTTCTAATCCAAGAGCTCAATGCAAGTGTCCAAATCCTATAATATTTGGAGACGCGTCATCACTCAATTTAATCTTAATAGCAATATTAAGATTATGTTTACCGACCTATAAAGCTTACCCTTTTTATTCACTTCAGTTTGTTATCCTTTATTATTAATTCTATATTCTATTGAAATAAATATCTCCTCAGCCATTTAACCTTTCAATTTATCCGAAGAAACCTTTACTTTGAAGGTTAAATACTATTAGCAACTTAAGTGATTATTCTAAGACTTATCAGAAATTGACCTTTAATTTCCACGGGTATTTAGGAAATACATAACTTGGTCAATATAACTCCGAATGGAGTGATTCTAATTTCTATTTATTCCTTGATAAGTCTTATTTCATAAATTAAAGTCACAAAGTTAATTTATCACTGAGAAAAATTCCCAAATTTCAAAATCTTAAGTATTATCCAATCTGGGAATACAAACTTGACAGTTTTCATAACTCCACTTCAAAAATCCATATTTGGAATTCTAGACCTCGAATTTAGGTGGTTCAAAAACTTATGAACTCCTTATTAAGTCTAGTTTCTATAAAAATTGGTTTCAACATTTTATCACATATCATGCATTCCCAGATTACAAAAATGTCACCACTTTTTAGAATTATTTCCAGAAAACTGTTTGTTCTTTTACCTTACTTCAAAAATTTATAATAAATTGTATAAAACTCGAAATGGTGTTTTTCCAAAGCTCATATGTCCCTTAACATGTATAGTTTCATACAAAAATAATAGCAATAGCCAACACATGCTAGAAAATTCCCAGATTTCAAAAATATAGACTCTGATCAGAAACAGTTTCAGATTTGTAACCCATTTTCCAAAATTCATAACTATTTGTATACTTATAGAAATACAACGAATTAACTATCAAATTAAAGCTATATGTGTCCACTACAAATCTGAAAAATTTCATAATTTTATAACTTTATTTGCTTGGTCAAAAAGTCAACGTCATTTTACCTCTCCAGAAATAACACCAAAACGTTTTCAAATTTTGACCCATCTTTCAAAAATCATAACTTGAGCTTCAGACATCGTATTGAGGTGAACTAAAGCTCATTTTAAAGCTTGACATGTCTACTAAATATCCATAAAATTTTAGAGTCAAAGAAGTTCGTTTGCCCTAGGTTTAGCTCAAACAAAGATTGTTGCTCTAACTGAAAAATTCAATCTTCCAGAAAATGACCCTTTTTTTCGCTTTTCTTCATATATTTACACTCTCTCACGTCAGATTTGCATATATATACTACACACTACAACCTTCATTTTTCATTCTCCTTCCAGCCTTTATTTAATCACACAGTAAGAAATATGCTCATGTATATGCACTAAGCTCTTATTCTCCTTCTTTCATCTAAGCATGCATCATATATCTTTAGGTTTGGAAACATAATATATACCCATATATACTTTACACACAGAGACCCACTGATTCAGACTCAGCTCTTCACTCTTTCCCTTTTATTCTGAATATACGTACACACATATATACTTAATATGATAATATGATATGCTTCACGTAGGAAAAAGAAAAAAGAGCAACCGAAAAGCACCATAACTTCACTTCATTTAAAGAGAACTCAATGACAGCAAAAGTATCTTCCTTCTCTTTTATACTCTCATGAACAGAATATTATTCTCTTTGACAGCAAACCATTCCATTTCTTTTATTTAGACAGCAACCACGACATATATGTATATATATACTTAGTTTCTTCCTTTTTGCATTATGCATTCAGCAAGGTTGAACAGTAAAGTAAAGTAAATATCATGACAGCAAAAGGCAAGCTTTAATATTCAGCAAGGTTTTTCTCCTATGATTTCAAAAGTTCTCGTTTTTTTCTTTCTGAGTTCATCAACGTTTTGACAGAAAATGGTTCAGCCATGACAGAACCTCTTCTTTCCTTACATATATCCAATGTTGATGACATCCCCTGTTTTTCTTTCATCTTTTCGTTTCGGTTTCAGCAAAGTCTATTTTAGCTTCTTTTAACTTCATGCTACGAGAGTTAGTAATGGAAAGCGAAGGAAAATTGAGAAAATACCAGGTACTTTCAAAGCTTCAGCCAAAAACGTTGATGAACAATCACTGATTCTCCTCCTCTGTTTTTGACGGCAATAACAGGGAAACATTCTTGCTTCAGTTTCCTTTTTCTCTCCTTCCCCGACACTCTCACTCCCTTCCTTGATCACTCTCGGTTTCTCTCTTTCAGTCTCCCTCTTCCTCTCTCGGTTTTCCTCTGTTTATCTGTTAGTTTTCTGCTTGCCGAAAGAAAATGGAAGAACTGGAACCATGAACCCTTTAAATAGTAACTCAACGTCCAGACAAAACAATAATCCAGAAGCAATAACCGATGGATTATTTGTGAGGAGCTCGAGAAAAATCTGAAGGTATGGTGCATATCTGATTCTTGGATGGTCTGTTGCTGAAATCTGAACTTGTTTCAGCGTAAATGGCGTGACTGTATGATCTCTTGCTGCTGAACACGATCTGATCTTTGCGTGATTGCTCCTTCATCTTATCGGTTTAATGAATAAAAGGGGTATGTTAATGTGGTTGAAAATTTATATAAGGACATTTTAGGAAAATAAATAAAATTAACTAATTTAACTCCCCTCTTTAATCTCTCCAAAATCAGTTAAATTTGTGTTATAATTAGGACCGGAGGGAGAGAGTATAAGACAAGGGATTTAATTATCACTTACTTATTATAAATAGGCCAACATGTATATAACTTTAAATAACATTACAATATATTAATATTCTCAAATGTCATTAAATACAAAAAGTGAAACATGCCACAATAATTTTTGGGAAAAATATTAAAATTAGTTGAAAACCCAAAATAAAAATGGAATAATTAATGTATTCGTTGAATTAAAAGGCCTACGTTATATATGTGTGCGCATGCACACGTGTTTGTGTGTGTGTATCATTAAATTAAAACGTGAGAGTGTTATAAAGACAAATAGTGTACTCACCTTGAATGAAAAAGCCTTTTGATAGAGATTAGTTCCTTGATAACATCTGTTGCACTCATTCTTTCATGTGGTAATTCCATAGAGCAAGAAAGTCCAATCCTAAACAAATCATGTATGCATTTCTCCATGCTAGGATGGATCATTACCATGATCTCCTGTAAGTCACTCGATGATGCTATATCCTCCGATTGAATAGCAGGGGGAATAGTTGGACTCACAACTTGCAAAAGATTGCTTGGAAAATAACTTTCCACATATTTATGAAGATTGTGACCATCTTTGAACATTTCTTCAGTAGGTCTTCTTTTTGTTAATAACTCTAAGATTAGAATGCCAAAGCTATACATGTCACCTTGTATTGATACGTCAGAACCCATTCCATATTCTGAAATGTTGTAAACTTGTTAGTTCTCTTATATAATTAAAAAACAAAAAAATCAAAAGTTGTAAGAGTTTGAACGCAATGAATTGCATGACTTTGAAGCCAAAATAAAATTAATGATACCTGGAGGAACATAGCCAATAGTACCCTGAATTCCAATTGTGCTGCTACGTTTACTAGAGATGACTTCAATAGCTGAGAGTAGTCTTGCCAATCCAAAATCACTCAAATGGGCCACCATGTCGCCATTAAGAAGCACATTGCTTGGCTTCAAGTCACAATGAACAAGTGGTTGCCCGCATTCATGGTGAAGATAATATAATGCAGATGCAACATCGATAAGAATATTTATTACTTGAGGAAGGAGCAAAACTCTTGGATGATGATCTGGATTCTCAATTGTAGGATATAACCAATTGTACAAGCTTCCATTCACCATGTATTCATAAATTATAGCTTTGAATTCATTGCCCTTGTAATCAATGCTAGAACAACATGATATAATTTTTACCAAATTTCGGTGTCTTGTATTTCTAAGAGCATTACATTCAGCAAGAAAACTCTTGTTAGCTCCCCTCATTTGAAGGTTGAAGACCTTTACTGCAACAACTTCATTGGACTCAAGACTTCCCTTATATACAGAGCCAAAACTCCCAGATCCTATCAAGTTATTGACAGAGAATCCATTTGTAGCATTATGCAAACTTTGGTATGATACTTTGGAAATTGTGTCAATTGTTTGCATACTTGAAGAAGATTTATTGCTTCTCTTCCTCTTGTAATAAATAGCAACAACAGATACAAGAAGAAGAAGAGCAATCACAGAGCATATTGATAGGATCAATTTGTAGTTTTGATGTTTACTTTCTCGAGTAGATTTGACAGGGCATGGTGGCAGTTCCAACTTTGATATGCCTCCACAAAGCTTGTTATTCCCCATAAGTGATATTGCACTTGCATTGCCAAAGACGCCTTTGCTAGGTACCTCCCCATCAAGCATGTTGATGGAAACATTTAGGTACTCCAATAAAGCAATATCTTGTAGATCTTTTGGAATTGATCCAGACAAGTTATTTTGTGACAAGTCTAGATATCTTAGACCTTTCAATGAAGCCAAAGATAAGGGAATGGTTTCTTGAAATAAGTTCTCTTGCAAAAAGAGATACTCTAAGCTTTGGCACTCTCCAATGGTTTGAGGAATGCTTCCAGACAAATGATTATGAGCGACAGACAATTGCCCAATATTTTTTAAGTTTCCAACCTCGTTTGGTAGATTCCCAACAAATGAGTTAAGTGATAACCCCAAAAAAATTGATAGAGACAAAAGATTAAACAGCTGGACTGGTATGGTTCCACTAAAACGGTTTAGTGATAAATCGAGGTATTGTAGGCTTTCACAATTCCCAATGCTTGGAGGAACTTTCCCTTCTAGTATATTCTCTGACAAATCTAGGTAAATCAATTGAGTGAGATTGCCTATGAAATGTATTATTTCTCCAGACAATTTGTTTCTCGACAATTCCAAGCGTTGGATATTTTGAAACTTCCCAAAAGTAATTGGGATGATGTCAGTGAAATAGTTCCACTTTGTTGATAGAAATGTTAGGCTAATGAGGTTTCCTAACGTCGCAGGAATTTTGCCACTTATAGAATTTCCTCCAAGGTCAAGTATTGTGAGCTGGGTTGACAAATTGCCTATGGTATTTGGTAAATGGCCCCCAAAGGTATTTTTTTCCATTGTTAGTTGTGTCAACTTAGTGCAATTGCTCAAAGAATTTAGAAACTCCCAATCCTTTGAAGAATTACTTCCTAGATTGTTAAAACCAATCTCTAGAACTGAGAGGTAATTTAACATTCCAAGATTTGGAATTTGTCCTACAAAGTAATTTTCTCCTATAGAGATCAATTCAAGTGTAGTCGCATTTGCAATGGATTTTGGGATATGACCTAAGATTTTATTTCCTACAAGTGACAAGGTTTGGAGATTACGGAGGTTGGTGAACATGTTGGCTGGAAGAGAGCCATTGAATTGATTTACTGGAAGAGCGATGGTGATGAGGGATGACAAATTGTAAAGAGCAGAAGGAATTTCACCAAAAAGCTTGTTCGCGCCCACATGAAACCTTCGTAATTTTTTCAGATGACCTATTTCTTCAGGTATATTCCCCTCCAAGTTATTTTGTGCCAATGAAAGATGAAGAAGAGAAGAAAGATTGCACATAGAAATTGGGATTTCCCCAATAAAATTGTTTTCAAATAGATATAATATTTCAAGGTTGTGGAGAGAGCCAATCTGCATGGGTATTTTTCCAGTAAGATTATTTCCACCAAATGCTAAGTAGCTGAGTTTAGAGCAACTTGTGATGTTAACCGGAAATTTCCCAGTCAATGTATTATTGGAAAGAACAAGTACCTGGAGCCGAAACAAACGACCCAAATCCTCTGGGATTTCTCCGTGCAATTTATTGTCGTCAAGTATGATGACTCTTAAGAAAGAGAGATTGCCGACATGTGGAGTTATAGATCCACGCATGTCATGTCCATCTAACCGAAGCTCCGTAACTCTGCGATGCTTGCGACCACAAACGATTCCATGCCAGTTGCAGAAGTGTGTAGAAGTATTCCAAGAGTCCAAGATGTGAAATGGATCGTCAGATATTAATTCCTTGAATTTGAGCAATGACATGTGATCAGTCTCATTATTACCCCATGGAGAGTTAGCTTTGCATGAAGGAGGAAAGATCAAAATCAAAGTAAAGAGGAGAAACAATTGAAGGCGTCTAGAGAAAGAGGCAACTAGCATGACATATGATGAAGGCTTCATTTGGTTTGAGAAATTCATTTGGTTTGAGAAACACAGTGGATCATGTGACCACACTTTTAAAAAATGAACCTTCATGACAATTTCGCAAGAAACCGACATGACAATGAATTAGATAAGCTTGGCGGGAAAAGTATCCTAAAGCATTTTGTATCTTTGTTTTTTATAGGCAAAGGTGCATTAAATGCGGTGCTTAAACATTAAATGTATAGATTAAACTGACAGATAGTTATCATTAATTTTTTTAGAAGTGATTTATACCGCGGAATAAGGAATTATCTTGTGCAGAGGCTCTTTTATTTAAGTTTATTTTTTCTCACCAACGAGTGTTGAATCCAATAATAATAAAAAAAAAGCTAATCTTTTCTTCTTCTTCTTCTTTTTTTTTTTTTTTATATAAAAAGCTAATATTTTCTAATATAACCGACCAATATTTCAATTTTAATAGGAGATGTTTATTACTTGAACGTAATTATGGTCAATAGAAAAATATATTTACCTAGAAAAAAAGTTTGCTTTTCCTCTCTCATGGACAGCTAGCAATCACAATCACAGCCACTCGTTTTAAATGCATAGACTTCTTCCCCAAAGGTCAATTTAGATGGGCTATATTATTATACGTACCCCACCTATCGTTGTTGTCAACAACTCAATATGGTATTACCCCATATTGATTTATCTTTTTATTAATTAAAAGAAGTATTTTTTGATTTATCTTCAAGGTGCTATGAGTAACTCTCAAAAGCTTATTAAAATTATTTTTTAAAAAATAATAATATGGACCACAATAATGCGCCGATCTAAATAGACAAGACGTATAATTGGAGTACAAGAGGAGAAGAAGAGTCTTGGTCCATACATTAAAACCCGTGATTGGTGGGGTCTATGCGCATGCACAAGATAAGATGAGGGCAAGTTTTTTGGAAAATTCAAAGAAGCCAAATAAATCAATAGTCAGAGTCATGAAAATACGCGGAGTGTGCCAAACAAGTCTATTTAGGCCTTGAATTTAAAATCATCAGACTTTAGGTTTTTTCCTCAAAAGTGGATATACGTCGGCTTTTTTAGGATCGTTTGTTTTTTAAAAAATTATTTATATGAAAATAATATTATTGATGTTTTATACTTTGTTTATGATGTTACAAATATTTAGTCGTTATTATCTTTTTTGGTATTAAACTTCATAAGAACATATTGTATTAAGAATCTTAAAAATTTAAAACTTATAAAAGTTAGTTCTCATTATATTTCATAAATATTCTTACTAATTTTGTATTTTTCTTACTTACGTTTCTTTTCTAGTGATTGTTTTATTCATATATTGTGTTGTTTATTGTTGACTATTTATATTTTTCAAGACATTTATAAAAAATATTTTTAATTTTGTTAAGTCTTCTCATTAATTATTTGTAATTGTGATATGTTGATAATAGTTTACCTTTAATTATGATTCAATGATTGTATTTTTTTGTTGCATGATGCTTACTATTTATACCTTCTTGCTGACAACATTTTCTTATTAAATTAGAACTTTAATTGTTGCAATTTACTAATTACATTTCTTTGAAAAAATATAAGAAAAATAGTTAAAATTTTAAAAAATACTTTCCGGCTTGGTTGGGTTGGCCTTGGCTGGGTTGGCCTTGGCCCGTACGCTCATGGGCCGGCCTTAAAAAACCTTTTTTTTAACCCCAAACCAAAAGAGGCTAACCATTTTAAACCCGTAACTTTTAAGGGCCCACTTTGATTCACTGCTTTATTAGTAGCTATTTTGCAAGAAAAAAAAAAATCTATAATGGCTATACCTTGTGATTGTGGACAGCAACGTGTAATCAATAATGGCTATATATCTTCCATATTAATAAGATGCTTACCGAATGTCCTTGGCCTTCCTTCCACCAATCATCTTCCAGCATATACAATAAAGTCATGGACATGAGATGCTTTACCACTTCTAAAGGAATGGGCCTCATCGACCATGCTCATCACAATCATTATTCATTATGATGGAATTTCGACCATCCCATATACTAATAAAATATTAAAAACATAATAATAAAATCAAATTAAATATAGACCGTAAAAATTTTCTATTTTGAAAGAAGAAAACATAATTGAAATATCCAATTTTTTTGCAATTCTTTTTTAGTACAAGGGACAAGGTCATTTCAGCTTAAAAGCTTACGGGATCAATCCTACAACATTCCACACATGAGAGATAGCCTATAACACAACTCGGTCACGATTGACTGAGTTTGCAATTCTTATCCAAAACTCTGTTAATAAAGTGATCACGTATGTATGACCATATTTTTGTTTCAAGAAAATCTATTTAAAAGTAATTTTTTTAAGAAATTAAATAATAATCAATAATAAATAATTGTTGAAGAGGATTGGAGGTGGTAGATGAACTAGATTTTAACAGGATCCTTGGCTGAAGAATATTCCAGGTATGGCTTTGATATTTGAAAATATGGAACATACGCAAGTGGCTGGAGTTGAGTTGGAATCTTTTGCAAGTTAATAGGTGGCTGTTTGAGTTTGAAATATTAGAAGCAAATAAATGACATCAGACTTACATTTACATGTATACAGAAATTATTGAATGAATCCTACAGAAATGGCAAAAGCAAATGGGAAAAACCTCAAGAAAAATAAATCAAAATAAACTAATAACTGTGTATCGTCTTTTGAATTTGATAAAACCTCTTTTACTTGCTCAAGTGTTGCATTTTTCCCGTTTTCGATTTGGACCTTATGACAATATAAATCAAGAATTTTCCTTCGAAAAAAGAACAGGGTTGAAATATCTGCTTACCAGAAATTTTCTTAACAGGTGTCATTAGAATTTTTCTTAAGAAATTCAGTATAATATGTATTAAAAATACCATAAATATCGATCATTTAGTTGAAATGTGGTTTCTTTCTTTTTTAAAAAAAATAATATATATGTACACTGTAAACCGACATAATACTTGAAAATAAATACAAACAAAGCCAAATCAAATACAACAAAATAAACTAAATATAAAAAAAGCCAAGCGTACATTAAAGATTTAAGAGTAGAAGAAGAATCATAGACAATAGCGACCTTCTTAAAATCCAAGCTTAGAAGTGACGACAAAGAAAGTGTTAGTTGTAAAATCTACCCTAAATGACACACCTCCTTATAAGCATTAGCTGTAATTAGAACAACTGTACAGGTACCCCATCTTGGGGTAAAGAACCTAGAAAACCCAACCCTAGAAGGAAGAAGACCCATGATGTCCTAAAGAAAACTTCCGCTCCTCCGATTAAGCAGATCTGATGACCTTAACTATACACCTAACAATACCTCTTTAAATCTTTCCCCAATAATGTAGATCCGAGTTATCAAGAGATAATCAGATCTAATAATGTTCAAACAATGATAATTTGGTTTCTAAATTATAGTTGAAATGTGGTTTATAAACTATAATTTACATCTTTCATTATTGAATTCAATGTCATAATGTTGTATTTAGTATATTTAATCGCGTGTCGCTTCTCTGAATATACAACATATTAACATGCATGGCTTTTGTATTATTTTAATAATCTTAAAACATTTACACATAAATATAAATATGGTTTTGATCATGTTTGTTTGAACATTTTATTAACAACACCAAGGAGGTTCTGGTTTCAAGAGTCTCTCAAGCATAAATAACAGGAACACATCCACATGGGGTGGGAGGAAAAGTTTCCCATTTTTTTGTCTTTTGTTTTTGGGGAAAAGTCTTCCTGAAGAAGACAAAACTTGAATACAGAAAATCTATGTGTGTTTGACTATTATGCGCTAATGAGAGATATGAAAGTCCTAGATCTGGAATTTTCCCTACGAAGTTATTATCTCCTACAGCCATCGTTACAAGTTGCTATGGATGTTGGGATGTAGCCTGAGAATTGATTTATTCCAATTGCCAAGAGTTGAAGATTAGGGAGGTTGGAGAACATATTGGTTTTGGGAGAGAGCCATTGAACTGATTTAATACAAGTTGGATCAAAGTGGGAGATGAGAAATTGTAAAAAGTAGAAGGAATCAATCATTCATCAACTTTACACTAGAAATCTTGTAATACCTGTATTCAAGAACCCGTTTCACTACAAAATGGGTCATTTAATTAGTCCATGTGTAATTTGATTAACAAGCATTTAGTTAATAATCGATAAATGTAATTTCCTTTTTCGTAAAACAAATACAAATTATTCCCTAATATAGAAAATTTCTATTTACTTCAAAAAAAATTGACCACTTCAATAAAAACTGCAAGCTACAATTACACATTTCATCTCCAAGTTATTCAAATCTATTAAGATATTATTCCCATTTAGTTTCCAACTTTTATTATTGTGGTTTGGACAATTTCCATTTACTCCAGAAAGTTTGACATCTTTAATAAGAACTGTGGACAACAATTATACATTTCCTTTGCAAGCTATTCGAATTAATTGGGATATTGTTCCAAGCTATTGTTCGTTTACACTAGAAATCTTCTAATTACCCGCCTTTAGAATCATTTCACTACAAAGCGAGTTGGATACACTATAAAAAAAAACTACGGTTTTGTAGGAGTTATAATAAACCACTACAAATGCCATATTTTGTAACGATTTTCATCGAAACCATTACATATTTGCAACAAAACCACTTACGCCAAGACACACGCTGGTTAGAGAACAAACTTTGTAGTTGTTATAACAAATTAACCACCACAAATTATCTTGAGAAAATTTTGTAGCATGAAGCCAAACATTAGTTTCAAAGTAGCTCCCTGTCTATGAAAATTTGCAAATGGGTTGTACTTGGTATCATATTATATGTATCATCTTACCTATTATCACATTTGCACTTCTTTATGTGGTGGGAACTATTTTCAAACCAATGTTTAGCTTCATGCTGCAAATTCTTCATTCTAATAATGAAACTTGTAGCAGCTATGGTAAAAACTGCTACAAAACTCAAACGTCTCTTCAACTTTGTGGTGGTTATCACTAGAAACCATTGTAGAATGCAAAGATTTTTACACATTTGTAGTGTTTTATACCAATAATGGCTACACAATGCAAATAGTTGGTAAACTTGTGGCGGTTTCCTACAAAAACCGCTACACATTTGAAGCCTATACACTACTAGAAAACTCAGATTTTGCAACAAAATTATTTCCGTTGCAAATTTTAATTTTTTTGTGACGGAAATTAATTTCCGTTGCAACGATCATAAAATTTGCAACGAAGAAAAATTTAAAAAAATTTTAAAAAAATAATTTTTTTTTAATTTTAGCGACGAAATGCAAAATCTATTGCTGGCCCCAGTCGGGGCCAGCGACGGAATGCTTTCCGTCGCAAGTTGGTGAACTTAAGTCCACCAACTTGCACCCCTTGCTTCCCATTTTGCTTCACGCCCTCCCCCCTACCCCCACTTCCCCCTTCGGCGACCCTCCCACCCCGAGTCCCCCCCTCTGGCCACCCTCCCACACTCCCCCCCCCCCCGGCGACCTCCCACGACCCCCCAACACAGACCCCCCGGCTCCCACACCCCACACTTCTCTCCTCCGGCGACCCCCCACCCCGAGTCCCCCCCTTCGACTGACCTAACCCCCCCCCCCCCACGCCTCTGCTCCTCCTCCTCCTCGTCGATGTTTCTCTTCTCCTTCCCTTGACGTTTTCTGGTGACCTTTTCCGGTAACATTCATCTCTTTTCATTTTGTTCTTCAAATTCATTATATGGAAAATAAAATGTTATTATTTGTATAAATTTTATTGCAATTTTCTTATCTTATATGTACAAAATTTTAAGCTTTTCATGTGATAATGTGTAGTAATTTTTGGAATTGATCTTGCTCCTAAAAAAAATAATTAGAGAAGACATGAACTGTTGAAAAGTAATATTTAGATATAAGAAAGTTAATTAGGAAGTTTAGTATTTGATATTTGAAAGCAGAAAATATAAGCAAAAAGTTAATGATATTGATGCTTAATTTCCTTATTTATTTGGATTATGGTTATTGTTTGGAGGAGATTCCATGATTTTTTCTGTTATTGGGTTTTCCTGGTGTTTATTAATGAGATTGATGAATTTTTTTAATCTTGTATTGTTTTTTTATGGTTAATTTTGTGTAATGAAAAGATTGTGTAACAAAATTATGATCTTCTATTGGTGGGTTTTGATACATAAATCTATAAATAGGAAGATGTTGAAATGTGAAGAGTATAGTGTTGATAAGTGATGTTTGAGAGTAAGACAATTAATTAAATGATGTAAAGTAGAAGCAGGAAGGTATGCCTTTAAAGAGTAAACAAATTTGTATGTTAAAAATTAGTAGAATTAGCTAGTTGATATGAATATGTATTTCTATTAATATAGAATATATATACTATTAATTATAATTTTTTATTTTATTTCCGAATTTCATATATATAATATAGAATTCTAAAAATATAATTATAATATGAATGTCATATTTTAGATTTTTTTCTTTTTTTTTGTGAGAAATTCCTCAATAAGTTATAGTTATGCTTGGATAATTTGTGAATTTGTTAATTTTTATTGTTTAAATCTACAAAGTAATTTTTAGTTTTTTTTATTAAACTTTATTCAATTTAAATCAATTGACATTAAATTAGTTAAAATTTTTATAATTAGCTTCAATTGATCGTAAATAGCATTACTTCCATATTAAATTATTTATAACCAAATGCTTTAATTTAATGGCAATTGGTTGACATGAGTGACCAGTTGTATTGGCAACTTATATATATTTGATTCATGTTGTTTTGTGAACTGGGGTATCTCCACACTCTATATATCGGCGTAAGGTTAAATTGTAGAAGTATGGACGACCATCGTGATAGGAGTTAGATGTCCAATCGTCTAACTCAAAAAAGAGAAACAACTTGAGCATTCCTGTGAACGGTCTGGAAGAGTTCATTCAATTTGCTTTGGCATATTCACCTAATTCAAGTAGACACATCAAATGTCCCTGTGCCACATGCGAGTGTTTAAAATTTCATGAGTATAACTTGGTCAAAATCCATTTGTGTAAAAAAGGATTCATGAACAATTATGAATGCTAGTTATATCATGGCAAAGACCAACAGACACTGAGTGGATATTACGGGAGCAGTAGTCATCGAGACAACCTTAATCTATTGTTCCCAACTTTGGAACATATATATTTTGACTTTTTTATTGTAAAAAATTTAGTATGATTGTTATTTTATATTTTTATCATATGCAAAATTTATCTTGAAATTTATTTACTTTTTAATGATTTTTATATTTTTTATGAAATTTTATATATTTTTTTAATTATATATATATATATATATATATATATATATATTATTTTGTATGATGTTTTTTATTTTTTTTAAAATCGTAATAATTATATTACGATTTTTTAAAAAAATTTAATTTTTTTTTATTTTTTAATTAAAATTATTTTTTGAAATTTTAATTATTTTTTGAAATTTTTTATTTCTTGCTACGGAAAAAATTCTGTCCCAATTGCGATGGAAATAATTTCGTCACAATTGCGACGGAAAAAGTTCCGTCGCAAATTTTGAAATTTGCGACAGAAACAAATTCCATCGCAAATTGCGATGGAAATTCAATTTTCTGTCGCAATTGTGAGGCCTTTTTTGCGACGGTCAAATTCCGTCACAATCCTATTTTGTGACAGAATTTTTCTGTCGCAAAAAACGAATTTTTTTGTAGTGATATAAGTAGCCCTCAACGTAAATTATATTCCATGAAGAATTAGTAACAATTAACCAGACATTGGCTTAAAAGCAGTTGCCCCATTGAAAATTTGCAAATGGGTTGTGTTTGGTATTGTAGTATACGTATCATGTTACTTAACACCACATTTACATTTTATCAAGGGTGGTAATTGCTTTCGAACCAATGTTTGGCTTTTTGCTATTGTTCTTCAAACTCACAACAAACATTGTAGCGGTTATAAGTGAAACCACTATAAAATGCAAAGAGTCTTCACATTTGTAGTTGTTACTCACAAAACCGCTACAGAATGCAATGAATCTTCATATTTATAGTGGTTACACTACTAGAAAAATGGTAATTAGCGATGGAATTTGCGACGGAAAATTTTCCGTCGCAAATTTGGGATTTTTTGCAACGGAATAAAATTTCCATCACAAAAAAAGAAGAATTTGCGATGGAATAAATTTTTTGTTGCAAACTGGCCGAAAAAATCCATCATTTTGTGACGGAAACAGGCTCTATCAAAAGCCCCCAGGGGACTTGCGACGGAACCACTTTTCGTCGCAAGCCCCCAAGGGGGCTTGTGATGGACACTCAGTCGGTCGCAAGCCCCCTCGGGGGCTTATCCACTGTCTGTCGCAAGCCCCCAAAGGGGCTTGATGGATCAACGTCATGTCACAGTAATTTGCGGTGAGATATTTATTACTTTTGTTATTTGTTTCAGGCACAAATATAATTATTTCATTTCACATGCGTTATCTGTGATCTATCTTTTTGCTTGTAGGAAACCTATCAGAAGCTGCACGCAGGAGAGAGACTACCAGAGTGAGGCCACATCCTCTAAAACCAATAACAAGAGTCTATTCATTGAGGCTGCAGGAGGATTTGACAAGAAAGGCAGACTCTTCGAGATGGGTGCCTCTGCGAGTCGTTTGAAGCCTGCGAAACACTCCTCACCGCACAGTGAAGGTGTTGATGCAGGTAAACGTAATAAATTTGTTCTACATTGTTACGTTTTCATTCCCTCGTCCTTTTAAATGAAGTAGAAAAAAAATAATTCACTCTACAATGTTGTTTTTTTTACATGAGCTTAGGAGGATGAAGACGTTGTTGCAGGCGCAAGATAAGAGGATACGGCAGCAAGAACAAGAGCAGCAGTGGACACAGGACATGATGAGGCAGATGCAGCTTGTACTCCAGTCTTTAACTCAAGGCAAGGGTACTTGGACGGCTCCTGGTGGTGATGACCATCCTGGTGATGATAACCATCCTGGTGACGATGATGATGATCATGCTACTGCTTCTTAGATTATTTGTTAGTATATTGTTCGCAACTTCATTACATATATATTTGACTTTCTCAATGTAAAACTCTTTATGATTGTTATTTTATATTTTTATCATATGCAAATTTTTATTGAAATTTATGTACTTTTTTTTAATCATTTTTATATTTTTATGCAATTTTATATATTTTTTAATAATTTTATTTTTTTTATTTATAAATATTTTTTATTTTTTTAAAATTTTAAATTTATTTTTCAATTTTTCAATTTATTTTTATTTAAAATGATTTTTACTAATTTTTACTAATTTTTTCTTTTGTGATGGAATTCAAAAATGTGAATATTGCAACGGAAATTAATTCTGTCGCAAATCCTCGTGGTTTTGCGACGGAAAAAATTTCCGTCGCAAATTTTGAAATTTGTGACAGAATTTCAATTTTCCGTTGCAATTACGACGCTTTTTTTTATGATGGATGAATTTCGTCATTTCAAAAAGCTCCATGAGGGATTCTCTTTATTCTTAGTGAGGAGATGGTTACTTGGACATGTTTTAGGTGAAGCAATCATCACGATTCATCAATGTTATATGGAAAAGCATATGAACCTGGTAAAAGGCATTCCTTGCTTTCACATCTCAGCAAACAGAGATGGCCATATTTTCTTGTTACTGGAAAGCCAGAATCCAGGAAAGCCATGAGAAGAAAAGATAGACGACACCATAGCACAAACCAAACTAAAAGAAGAGAGAAAAAAGAAACGAAAAAGACAGTAGGTGGAAACACTCAGGTGTAATATTTTTATTATTGTTATGAATATACTGATTATGTGGATGTCCATTGACTCACGGTCTCCAAATATTACAAGATGACATGGGACCCATGCATAGTAATTTACTATTTGAATAGTAATATGTGGGGCCCGTAGAAATGTTTAGTCTTCTTAGCAGCCCACGTTTCTTTGAATGTGAATTATATATATATATATTGTAAAAGGTGGGAATTACAGTTAAAGACCCATTTTCCTTCTATAAATAGAGGGCTTCTGTAAACCTTCAAAACACACTAGAATAGAACTTCTCTCCACTCTTTCTCTCTCTAGATTCTCTCTTGTTCCTTATTATTATTTTCATTAGTTTTATAACACGTTATCAGCACGAAGACTCTATCAAGGTAAGATTTTATCACCATCTTCTTTACTATATGTTTATTTTATCTATCTGGGATAATCTTAACCATAATATGGAATTAAAGATATACTTTTACCGATTATTTTAAATATCGGGTTCCATGGTTAAGATTTGAGATTATTTACTATTTTACTACAGTAAATAGTAATTTACTATTCACAGTAATTTACTATTCTCCCTACTTTCTCTCTCTAGTTTCTACTCTCTTCTCTTCTTGTTATTATTTTCATCAGTTTTATAACACGTTATTAGCACGAAGACTCTATCAAGGTAAGATTTTATCACCATTTTCTTTACTATATGTCTATTTTATCTATTTGGGATAATCTTAACCATAATATGGAATTAAAGATATACTTTTACCGATTATTTTAAATACTGGGTTCCATGATTAAGATTTGAGATTATTTACTATTTTACTACAGTAAATAGTAATTTACTATTCACAGTAAATTTACTCTTTTTCAGTAATTTTACATTTTATTCATTTGACTCCTACTTGGTAGTCTAGATTTAATCTTTCAGTAATTTTATCTTATTTACTATTTACAGTGAATATTAATTTCTACTATTCACGATAATTTTACATTTTGTTCATTTTACTTCTACATGGAAGGTTTTACCTCCTACATAGATATCTAGATTTGATATTCACTTTTTGCAGATATTGTCATTTTATTTTTACTATTGCTAACATAACATTTACTTTTATTATTAACATTTAATGTTATGTTTTTATGGCCAGAAACCATATAGTTATATTTTCTTATTCTGAAATTATATAACCAGAAGTCATATTACCTTTATGACCAGAAGTCATGTTGTTTTTATGGCTAGAAGCCATATAAATTTAATTTATCATTATGAGATCTAAATGGTCTGAAGCTATGATGAGGCATAAATTAACCTGAAATCATGAGGACACATAAATTGGCCTGAAGCCAAGAAGTGATATAATTGACTTGAAGTCAAGAGATAAAATTAGCTTAAAAGCTATGAGGAAAGTTGGTCTGAAGCCAAGAAACAAATTATGAGATAAGATTTTATCCATATTTTTATGTGCCATAAGTTGTAGAAAAGCCTTAAAAATTGAATATATGGCATTATAAAACTCCCTTGTTCATTAGAACAAATTAAAAGGATTGTATGACCACCAGAAGATGGTTGTTCTTCTAATGTTTGTTGTAAGTGGATGTATCCAATTTGCTCCTGAAGTAGCAAAATTGTGAGTTATGAATTAAATGTGGTAAAAAAAATAGAGTTTTTGTTGCAAAAATTATAAATCTCAAGGCTTGATTCCATTCTCAGAAATAAATGAAATAATGAATGGATCTTATTTTTGGATGTGATCTTATGTGTTATGTCTACAGGCTTGAGTATGATCATGGTTGTAATTTTGATGGTTCAAATTCCCACTTGAAGTGGAGAAAGATTATTGAAAAGAACCTCATAAGAGAAACTAGTGGAAATAACAAACATGCTGTAAATGCATGCTATCGTTGTGGTGTAAAAGGTCATTGGTCACGTACCTGTCGTATGCCAAGACATCTAGTTGATCTTTACCAAGAATCATTGAAAAATAATGGTAAAGGACCAAAGATTTAAGTAAATTATGTTGATAAGGTTGAGAATTCTAGGCAAGAAAATATTGAGATTACTCATTTTGATGTTGCTTATTATTTAGTATAAATTATTTTTCATGGTTTGAATGGTTATGTTTTTATATGTTGAAACTTTCTTTTGTTATATGCATTTCTTTTAATATGCTTTTATTCTTATTTTCATGTATCTTTGAATGAAGAATGAATCTTGTTGACAACAATCCTGAAGATTTATGTCTCGTTGATAGCGCAACAACGCACACCATACTAAAAATGATAAATATTTTTCTTCATTAGTAATGCAAGAAGCCAATGTTCAGACAATATCCGGTAGTATAAATTTGATTGAAGGCTTCGGAAGAACTAATATTTTGTTACCTGAAGGAACAAAATTATGCATTGAAAATGCATTTTATTCTACCAAGTCAAAAAGGAACTTGTTCAGACAAAAAAAAAGGAACTTGTTGAGTTTCAAAGATATCCGCAGAAATGGATATCATATAGAAACAACAACTAAAAATAATTAAGAATGTCTTGCTATCACAGACATAATTTTCTGATAGGAAATGCATATTAGAAAATTTTCCTGCTTTTTCTTCTAGTATGTATTATACATTTATAAGCACAATTGAAACACATGCTATCGTAAACTAGAATTTTATCAATACAGACCAGAAATTTACCAATGCCATCCAGCAGTTTGCCAATGTAAACCAGAAGTTTACTAATGAATTTAATGTTTGGCATGACTGGTTAGGCCATCCAGGGTCAACTATGATGCGACAAATAATTGAGAATTCATGTGGGCATACCCTGAAGTGTAAGCAAATACCACAATCCCATGACTTCTCATGTGGTGCATGGTCCAAAGGAAAATTAATTATTCGACCCTTACCAAGCAAAATAGAAAGTGAGTCTCTCACATTTCTAGAACGGATACAAAGAGATATTTGTGGACCAATACATCCACCATGCGGACCATTTAGGTACTATATGGTTTTAGTTGACGCATCAACCAAATGGTCGCATGTTTGCTTGTTATCTTCTCGTAACCTGACGTTTGCGAGATTACTTGCTCAATTGATTAGATTGAGAGCACATTACCCTGATTATCCTCTCAAGAAAATACGTCTAGATAATGCTGGTGAATTTACTTCACAAGCTTTTAATGAATATTGTATGTCCCTTGGAATTGATGTTGAACATCCTGTAGCTCATGTTCATACGCAAAATGGACTTGCAGAATCTTTGATTAAACGATTGCAACTTATTGCAAGACCTTTACTTATGAGGTCTAATTTACCGATTTCTACTTAGGGCCATGCCATTTTGCATGCTACAATGTTAATTCGCATCAGGCCTACTAGTTACCTAAAGGTTTCCCCCTTACAAATGGTTTTTGGTCAAGAACCTAATATTTCCTATATAAGAATTTTTGGATGTGCAGTATATGTGCCAGTAGCACCACCACAACGCACTAAAATGGGTCCTCAAAAGAGGATGGGAATATATGTTGGGTATGAATCTACTTCAATCATAAAATATTTAGAAACATCTATAGGAGATTTATTTACTGCATGATTTGCTGATTGTCACTTTGATGAATCAGTCTTCCCAACATTAGGGGAAGAGAGTAAACGGCTGGGTAAAGAGATTAGCTGGAATGAATTATCATTGGCTCATTTTGATCCTCGTACAAAACAATGTGAACTAGAAGTTCAAAAGATAATTCATTTGCAGGATTTACCTAATCGAATGCCAAAAGCATTCACTGACCCAAAGAGAGTGACAAAGTCACATGTTGCAGCTGCGAATGCTCCTATTCGAATTGATATCCCTGAAGGAAAACCTATTATGAATGAATCTAAAGCACGCATGAAGCGTGGTAGACCCATCGATTCTAAAGATAAAAATCCTCGAAAGAGAAAAGGAGCTAAAAATATAGATGGTCAAGTTGAGGATAATCAAGAAAAGTTAGTAGCTCCAGCAGAGCCATCTCTTGAAGAGTTATCTCCAGAAGAGAATGTTGCAGTCCCAGAAGAGACTCAGGTACCTGGAATGTATGAAAATAGTGAGATCTCAATTAATTATGTTATGAATGGTATCCGATGGGATCGAAATGAAGTCAACGTTGACGACATCTTTGCTAATCATATAGCATATGATGTAATGAATGGTGAAGAGGATCAGGAGCCTAAATCTATTAGAGAGTGTCAACAGCGAAAAGATTGGCCCTTATGGAAAGATGCTGTTAATGCAGAATTGAAATCACTGGAAAAACGAAAAGTATTTGGACCTGTAGTCCAAACACCTGAAGGTGTAAAGCCAGTTGGATACAAATGGGTTTTTGTAAGAAAAAGAAATGAAAAGGGTGAAATTGCAAGATATAAGGCATGTCTTGTAGCCCAAGGATTTACACAAAGACCTGGCATTGATTATGAAGAAACGTATTCACCAGTAGTGGATTCGACTACTTTTCGTTATTTGATTAGCCTAACAGTAAATGAAGGGTTTAATTTACATCTAATGGATGTAGTGACTGCATATTTTTATGGATCACTTGATATTGATATTTATATGAAAGTTCCTGAAGGACTAAAGGTGCCAGAAGCATCTAATTCAAATTCTCAGGAACAATACTCGATCAAATTAAATAAGTCCCTATATGGTTTAAAACAATCAGGGTGCATGTGGTATAATTATCTTAAAGAATATTTGTTGAAAGAAGGGTATAAAAATGACCCAATATGCCCATGCATTTTTATGAAAGGATCGAGAAATGAATTTGTTATAATTGCTGTTTATGTCGATGATATCAACATCATTGGAACTCCTGAAGAGCTTTCAAAAGCAATTAATTGTTTGAAGAAAGAATTTAAAATGAAAGATTTGGGCAGGACAAAATTTTGCCTTGGACTGCAGATCGAGTACCTAAAGGATGGGATCTTTGTATATCAAGAAACTTATACAAAGAAGATCCTAGAACGATTTTATATGGATAAATCACATTCATTATGTATTCCAATGGTAGTAAGGTCTTTGGATAAGGATCAAGATGAAGATGGAATATCACCTAGAGGGGGGATGAATAGGTGATTTAAAAAAAAACTGCTTAAACAAAATTTTCACAAATTAATGAACTAACTGATCAAGAATTTAAAGGAGAAGGAACACGAGAGAATTTATCCTGGTTCGGTCTATCCTGACCTATGTCCAGTCCCCAAGAACACCTTGAGATTTTTCACTATCTTCAGAATACAAATACAAATACATAACTGGGAATGATCTCTCAGACTCACTCCCCCTTACTACTTGTAATTGTACACCCTTACTTAAGGTTCCATAACTTTAAAATTTTACAAACGAATGAAAATTAAATGTTTAAGTAACTCTTCACGAGTTGAATAATAAATGATCACTGAAGTACAAGTTGAGAGTAATGAAACTGATAAGATAATAACTCAGAGTAAATGCGCAGAGTTTCAGTGGTTGGCCGAATTGTATACTTGGGTATTTATACTCTTTCGCCATTAATGCTGTTGATAGGAACTTGAGAGTTACTGTTGTGACTTATTTAATTTTCCGTTAGACACATCTTGCTCTCTCTCTTCCTTGTGCAACCAAATGGACCGTTGAGGCCTCATTAAATGAAATCTGTTCTTTCATTAAATGCGTTGATCGTTGAGAGTGCTTTTGCAGGAGAATGTCTTGATTAAGTAATCCTTGGAAGAATGTTTCTTCCTGCTGCTCTGGGCTTCTTTCTATTTGCTTTCTATTTGCTGCTCTATTCTGCTTCAGCATTAAATGCTGTGACGTGAGCATCAGCTTTATGTTGATTTTGAATAATAACCCGTTGTAAGTTCCTGAAATCACTAGTAAACATATTAGAAATATTTTAAACATCATTCCGAGGGATTCTGGAGGTTACAAACCAAAAGCTCAAATTTTCGCAAGATCAGATATCAGTGACAGCGACAAGAACTCGAGTTTTCAAAGTAGAACTCGAGTTCTTTTGTTTTTCCATTTTAGTATCTCAGTGCTGTAAGGCAAGAACTCGAGTTAACAAACTAGAACTCGAGTTCTAGAACTTGAGTTCTTATACAAGAACTCGAGTTCTTTTGGTTACTTTTCCCCCTGTGTGATGAGAACTCGAGTTGATCCTGGAGAACTCGAGTTCTTCCTTTTTCCTTCAAAGTCATTTACAAAGAACTTGAGTTCTCAGTTATGAACTCAAGTTTATGAACTCGAGTTCTATTTTAGGAACTTGAGTTCTTAAACTTGTTCATCAGGTCATAAAGTATCGTGCAGAGAGAACTCGAGTTATTAATTATGAACTCGAGTTGATGAACTCGAGTTTGTCACTAATGAACTCAGACTTGAGAATTTTTCCATAACCTGAGCCGCGAATTCGAGTTCTTAACCCAAAAACTCGAGTTCTTCATCTATGAACTCGAGTTGAATGACCAGGAACTCAAGTTCTTCATTTTGCTGAGATGAGAACTGGAGTTTTAAATCGATCTTATGTAAACCATTGATTCACAAGTGTTTAGTTATCATCAAAACTTGGTTGAGAACTAACACAAGATCCATTTCAACCTCAAATAATTAGTGACAAAGGTGTAGAAGAACTACTTAGTCCAGAAGTACCATACCTAAGTGCTATTGGGGCACTAATGTATCTTGCTAATCATACACGACCTGATATATCGTTTGCTGTTAATTTATTAGCAAGATATAGTTCTGCACCAACACAGAGGCATTGGAATGGTGTAAAGCAAATTCTTCGTTATCTCAGAGGAACAATGGATATGGAATTATACTACTCAAATGTATCGAAGCATGAACTGATTGGTTATGCAAATGCTGGATTTATGTCTGATCCACATGATGGAAAATCACAAACAGGCTATCTATTTACATGTGGAGGTGCAACTATTTCATGGAGATCTATGAAACAGACTATAACAGCCACTTCAACTAATCATGCAGAAATTCTAGCAATGCATGAAGCAAGTCGGGAATGTGTGTGGTTAAGGTTAGTAATTCATCATATACGAACTACTTGTCATTTATCTTCTGATAAAATGGTTCCAACAGTTCTATATGAGGATAATGCTGCATGTATTGCCCAACTCAAGGAGGGTTATATCAAGGGTGATAGAACGAAGCATATTTCACCAAAATTCTTCTATACTCGTGATCTTCAACAGAATGGTGAAATAAATATCCAGAAAATGAGTTCAAGTGAAAATCTAACAGATTTATTTACTAAATCTCTTCCATGTACAACCTTTGAAAAGCTTGTCCGTGGTATTGGTCTGCGAAGACTTAGAGATCTCAACTGATATTGTCAACAGGGGGGAGTCGATACACGCTGTATTCTTTTTCCCTTATCTAGGTTTTGTCCCACTGGGTTTTCCTAGAAAGGTTTTTAATGAGGCAACACTCAACAGTGTATCAATGAATGATGTACTCTTTTCTTTAGCTAGGTTTTTATCCCACTGGGTTTTTCCTAGTTAAAGTTCTTAACGAGGCACATTCATAAATGGACATCCAAGGGGAAGTGTTATGAATATACTGATTATGTGGATGTTCATTGACTCACGATCTCCAAATATTACAAGATGACACGGGACCCATGCATAGGAATTTACTATTTGCATAGTAATATGTGGGGCCCGCAGAAATGTTTAGTCTTCTTAGCAGCCCACGTTTCTTTGAATGTGAATTATATATATATATATTGTAAAATGTGGGAATTACAGTTAAAGACCCATTTTCCTTCTATAAATAAAGGGCTTCTGTAAACATTCAAAACACACTGGAATAGAACTTCTCTCTACTCTTTCTCTCTCTAGATTCTCTCTTGTTCCTTATCATTATTTTCATTAGTTTTATAACAATTATACTTTTCTTATTTAATATCTATATATAAAAGTGACACAAAAAGTACATGAAATGAATGAGTCAATGTTTCAAAAATATATACTCCCTCCTCTTAATATAGGATATATTTTGAAGAGTTGATCTTGGTCCTACATATTTTTTATAATTTTATAATCATTATTTATTGTTTTGTTAGTAAGAATACTTTTTTTAAAAAAAAATTCCAGCATATAAAATTTATTTAAATCTAATTTTATTGCCCAAAAAAATATTTATGATTATCATATTTTACGTTATTATTTATAAATACATGTGACCGAATCACCATATATTTTATGTCACACACACGCTCACTTACTGTACCTGGTCTTTAAATGTTCAACAACTCGATTGAGTGGGCTACTAGGGGGTCATTGGGCTAGGATGGGTACGATTAGGCAAACAAACTGTAGGCATGAGATGGCCCAAATGAAGGGTATGTATATTTTTAGTTTTAATTATTTTAAATATGAGTTTAATATTTCTGTTTTAACTACAGAAATACTTTTTCTTGCTACACTCATATAAAAGTGAGTGAGTCTCGTTAATATTTTATTTCTTTTTTTTTTTATAATAAGACCCACTTACTTTTATATGAATATGGTAAAAAAAAAATTCTACTACAAAAGCAGAAAAATTAAACCCATTAAATATTTTATGATATTGAATGAGGTTATGGCAAAAAGCTGAAAATATTCTAAGAATTTGCTGGGCATAACAACCATATGCGAATGATAATATCAATGATTGAAATTGAAAGTACGAAATCGATGACTTAGGACCCGTTAGTAATATGTGTGTTACTTTTAAGTCTAATTGATATAAGATCAGGGATTTAATTATCACTTACTATTTATAAATAGGCCAACATGTAACTAATATTAGCTTTTTTAACAGTGTATGTAACTTTAAATAACATCACAATACTATATTCTCAAATGTCATTAAACACGAAAAGTGAAACATTCTACAACCCAAACGAAGCGAGGATCTAAGAAAACGATAAAGGATGCAATGCAAAATTGTAAATTAAAAAAATAAATAAAAACTAAAGAAACACTAATAAACCACCATTAAGTCTCAAATTCGAATACTAGAAGAAACATTTGTGTTGAAAGTGACAACCACAAACCTTAAATCGGATATCAGATGATAATATTAAAAAAAAAAAAACCATTGCAACTCTGCCATCATTTATTATACTTTAGTTGATTCCCCTAAATCTCAGATAATTACCTGCAAAATAAATTTAGGAATAAGGGAAAATAGAACAACAAAAAACAGAATCAACCACAAATCTTCTATTCTTTTATATAACAAATAAATTTTGAGGGAAAAAAAGGCAAAGTGACCTTTAAGCGCCTTTTAAAAATATTAATTCCAAAAAAAAAAGAAATAATTCTTATAGAAAGATAGAAGATCATGATCCTTAATTGGAATTAAAATTATTCTAAATTATTTTCTCACTACTCATTTTGTTATATTTTCAGTACCTCTTCATAACATTTTCAATTTTTGCTTTCCATAACATTTCAATACATATCTTTCATATTTTGGGTACGAATATTTTAAGTTGAGTATAAACTACGTCAAAATAATGAATAGTGAAAATATCAAGCATTAGTATTAAAAATATCAAAGATAAATGTCAAATAGATAAAAAAATTAATAGAAAAATTAATTTCAACTAAGAGCCTTGGTCTTTTTCTAATATTCTTAATTACAATACAAATTACACATTAATTGGATTTTAAAAAACTGGTTTGTTTTGATAAATACTATGGTAACGCCATTAATTAGCAAGTGCAAGTGTCAGGCAACTAATGTGAATAAAAGCCAACAAAAAGCTTTTCTCGAAAACATTATATTTTAGACTTTTTTTAAAAAAATAACGTTTTAAAATTATTTTAAAACCCCAAAGATAAATGGAATAATTAACGTATTTGTTGAATTAAAAGGCCTACGTTAAACTTATATATATATATATATATATATATATATATATAAACGTGAGAGTTGTATCAATACAAATAGTGTACTCACCTTGATGAAAAAGCCTTTTGATAGAGATTAGTTCCTTGATAACATATGTTGCACTTGTTGGAATTTTGGAAGAAATCCCATAGTTTATGAATAAGAAGAAGGATGGAAAAGAAGAGAAGGATTGTGTGTGTGGTACTAAGTCCCACATTGGTTAGGTGAAGGAAAGTTGGAGGGTATATAAGCCCCAACTTGGCTCCTACTAGTTGGGCCCTTAGGCCTACCCACTTTTGTGGAGGGGTGAGGACTTGGGCAACCCTTGGTCCACCATGCGCGTGCGCGCCGCTGGCCGGTTCGGTTTGGTCGCGCGCGCCGCCCGCCCGGTCCGCGCGTGTGAAATAAAATAATAATTTTTTATTAAATTATTTTTTGAATAAAATAATCCTTTTACTTTTATTTCCGTTGTGCCTCTTTGATTTTTTCCAGCGGCAGCCCCATCTGTTCGCGTTTGTTCATACGACCCGACTCGTTTAGCTCCGTCTGGTGCGTCTGTTCGTGAGACGCACCAGTTCGCCGGCAACAAACACAGGTCGCCTCTGTTCGTTCCGTTCTGGTGTGTCTTTTCACACAACGTACCAGTTCGCGCAACAGACGAGTCCATCTGATCGTGTTTTTCCGGAGTCTATAAATAGGGGCCCCTAGTCACAGAATTTGGAACGTTCTTTTTGTTGGTTCTCTAAGTGTTTTGATGATAACTAATAATTGTAAACCTAATTTGAAGTTTGTCTTTGAAAGTTGTAACACTTTCTGTTTAAGGCAAACTCGAGTTTAGGTAGCTAAACTCGAGTTTGGACTTGATAGACAGAAGCTCAGTTTTTAACAAAGAAAGCCAAACTCCAATTTGCATAGGCAAACTCGAGTTTGCAGAGTTACAGAGAGCAATCAAAGTTTCTAAGAGTTGTAAACTCGAGTTTGTATTTATAAACTCGAGTTTAGATTAAAGGCAGTGACATTCAAATTTTAACTTGTTTCCAAACTCTACCTTTGATTATGAGAAACTCCAGTTTACAAGAAAAGTTTAAGAGCTAAAGATTCGTAAACTCCAGTCTGTTTTAAGCAAACTCGAGTTTAGGATAAACAGAGACACTTGTGTTATTACTTGCTTTGTAAACTCCAGTTTTGGTTTCAGTGACTCCAGTCTGCACTTTAATGAAAGGTTTTTCAAAGTTTGAATACTCACTGAAACTCGAGTCAGATTTCTGGAGACTCGAGTTTAGGACTGTTTTGGAAACACTTGAACTATTACATGATTTCTAAACTCTAGTTTTAAAAATGGAAACTCCAGTTTACATATGAAGAGATTTTTCAAAAGTTTCAGTTTACACTGAAACTCGAGTTTTAGATATCAAAACTCGAGTCTGGGCTATACAGAGAACTAAACAATATTTTAGATTTTGTAAACTCCAGATTGCGTTTTCTAAACTCCAATTTTGAAGCTCTGAACTTAAACTCAAGATTTTCATAAAAGCTTCAAACTCGAGTCAGTCACTAAATGACTTGAGTTTAGGCATGGCCTCAAAACTTCATCCAAGAGCCATTTGCAATTTTCCTTTTTGTAAGAACCAAACTCGAGTCAGTCACTAATCAACTCGAGTTTAGGAAGTCTTTCAAAACAAGATGCTCTCTGGATGAACTCCAAACTTGAGTCTGGGTTTGTAAAACTCGAGTTTGTAACGCACAGATTTGTAAAACCAGAAGGCGCGAATTTGCGAAAACCATTTGAATGATCTTAATACTTCATATCTTTAATTGCTATTATTCCTAACGTCTTTTAACCAGTTTGTTAGCAAGTTTCAGATGGTTTATTGAAGGAAATAATGAAGATTCAGACAATGAGCTGTAAAGCAAGAGAGAGAGAATATGTTGTCTTATAAAGTGCTCCAACTTGGATTAAATAATTACAACTTTAAGCACAACCCATTCCAACACAGGGACATCAACATTATCTTCATATTAATTAAGTCCCACATTGCGAGAATGTCTACAACAGATTGGACAAAAGCAGAATCCATCGATCAAGAAGATTTTAGTGGATTCTCAACAGCTAGTTCTGGAAGTGGAGCCTCCAACGTTCAAATTAGTAGTGCTCTTCCAACAGTCAAGTTCTTCATTCAAATTGGACTTCAACAGCTATAAATATCATTCAGATTCGAAGAAGAACAAGGATAGACAAGATACAAGACAATTACAATTGTAAGGGGGAGTGTATCCTGGTGAGTGGATAGCTTTCGAGTACAGAGTGTGTAACTGATTGTGAGTGATAGTGAAAATCCCAGAGAGTCTGGGGACTGGACGTAGGTCAAGGAGTTAGACCGAACCAGTATAAATCTTGCTGTGTCTTGTTCTCTCTTCCCTTTCTCTGCACTACTTTGCTTCAGCGATTAATTTCCAGAATTGAGTGAAATAATTTTTCAAATCCCCAATTCACCCCCTCTTGGTGATTTGCTCCGGCTTTTTCATTGTTCTTTTCTCTCTGCATACACTCTTCCTGCATACACATTTTGTGTGTTCTGAAAGCAAACTCGTTGGATTCGCTTGGGCTTCAGACAGACAGAGCCACCTTTCTGGAGACGAACAATCCGCTCTATCCTGGGAGGCAATTGCTCAGAAACCTGTGGCATCCGTAGAGGGAGCAAAATTGTCTTAAGGAGACAACGAAAGTTGGGCCCGGATTTCTGCATAGTTCATAACCATATTCGGCAGTCTTGTGAGTTCGTTTATAGCTTTCTTATATGATATAGACTTGTTGTATGCTCTCTGTATGTTATACTTTGTTAAACACAGATTATTGTTATACTGTTTTGTTTACTGCATATTCAATTTCTACCTACTCCATACGTTAGACACAACAATCTTAAGACAATTTTCTCGTGATTGAAATAGTTATATAGCAAATTTGAATCGTTGCTGATTTTGTATGTTGGTAGTAGTATTGAGTTGAATCTATGTTTAGTTTTTGTCAATATTATCATTATACTGTTTGTGGATTAATCTGTGTGATTAATCAAAGTTTTGTTTTAACAACAGAAATGGCAAGTACAAGTACCAATTTGATTAACCCAAGTGGTCCTGCTCCACTGCATGGTGAAAAACCAGAGAAGTTCAACGGGAACGATTTTAAAAGATGGCAACAGAAAATGTTTTTCTATCTAACCACGTTGAACTTGGCTCGTTTTCTCACTGAAGATGCCCCAAAATTGGAGGAAGGACAACTGTTGGATATGGAGAAGGTTGCTGCGATAGATGCTTGGAAGCATTCTGATTTCCTGTGTAGGAACTATATTCTCAATGGTCTGGATAATACATTATATACTGTATATAGTACTTTAGAAACAACCAAAGCACTATGGGAGAGTCTAGACAAGAAATACAAAACTGAAGATGCTGGCTTGAAGAAGTTTATAGTTGGCAGATTTTTGGATTTCAAAATGCTTGACTCTAAATCAGTAGTAAGTCAAGTTGAAGAGCTACAATTGATTGTGCATGAGATTCATGCAGAAGGGATGTCTCTTAGTGAATCCTTCCAAGTTGCTGCATTTATTGAAAAATTACTACCCTCTTGGAAAGACTTCAAGAATTACCTCAAGCACAAGCGTAAGGAGATGTCACTTGAAGATTTGATTGTAAGATTGAGAATAGAAGAAGACAACAAGATTTCTGAAAAGAAATTTGGCAGCAACCCTATAGTTTCAAAGGCCAACATTGTGGAAGATGGTCCAAAGTCCAAGAGACGGAAACGCTCTAATGAAGGATCATCCAAACAAGGCCCTAGCAAAGGTCAGAAATTCAAAGGCAAGTGTTACAATTGTGGGAAGCCTGGCCACCGTGCTAAGGATTGTAAGAAGCCAAAGAATCTCAAGAAGAAGAACACCGAAGCCAATATGATTGATAATACTACTGATATGATTGATAATATGAATCTTTCAGTAGTGGTAATGCAATGTAACTTGGTTGGAAATACCAAGGAATGGTGGGTGGACACTGGTACCACCAGACATGTTTGTGTAAACAAATGGATGTTCTCTTCTTATACATCTGCGAAGCAAGATGAACAACTATATATGGGAAATTCTTCTAGTTCAAAGGTTGAAGGTGTTAGAAAAGTGGTGTTGAAGATGACTTCTGGAAAAGTCGTGACACTTAATGATGTGCTTCATGTGCCTGACATTCGCAAGAATTTGATTTCTAGATCCCTCTTAAGCAAGAATGGTTTTAAGCTTGTATTTGTTTCCAATAAGTTTATACTTTCTAGGAATGATATGTATGTTGGAAAAGGTTACCTTAGTGAGGGCCTTTTCAAAGTTAATGTAATGACTGTCACCAATAACGGTGCTACTAATAATAATATTGATTCTATCTATACGCTTGAGTCCTCTAATTTATGGCATCAAAGATTAGGACATGTTAACTATAAGTCAATTAAAAAATTAATTCATTTAGAATTATTGCCTAAAGTTGATTGTTCAAATAAAGATAAATGTCAAGTATGCATTGAATCACAATTTTCTAAGTTACCTTTTTCTTTTGTTGAAAGATCAACTGAGTTGTTAGATTTAATACATACTGATATATGTGATATGAAATCTATACCATCTAGGGGTAATAAGAAATATTTTATTACATTTATTGATGATTGTAATAGATATTGTTATGTGTATTTGCTTAATAGTAAAGATGAGGCTATTATTGCATTTAAACAATATAAAACTGAGGTTGAAAATCAACTTAACAAGAAAATTAAAATTGTAAGGAGCGATCGTGGGGGAGAATTTGATGGCCCCTTCGACGAATTCTGTATAGAATCTGGTATTATACACCAGACAACTGCTCCTTATGCTCCTCAGTCAAATGAGATTGCAGAGAGGAAAAATCGGACATTAAAAGAGATGATGAATGCATTATTAAATGAGTCCGGTTTACCACAAAATTTGTGGGGGTAAGCCATTCTAACGGCCAACTTTCTAATAAACAGAGTGCCTCATAAAACGATACAAAGCATACCATATGAAATATGGAAAGGAAAGAAACCTTCCTTGAAATATTTGAAAGTGTGGGGGTGCTTGGCAAAGGTTGAGATTCCTAAACCTAAAAGATTAAGAATCGGACCTAAGACAGTAGACTGTGTGTTTATTGGCTATGCACATAATAGTAGTGCATATCGTTTTTTGGTTTATAAGTCCAATGTATCAGATATCCATGTGAATACGGTTATTGAGTCAAGGAACGCTACGTTCTTTGAAAACGTATTTCCGTATAATATAAATAATGATAATAACAACACAGTGATATCTCAGGATACTGTGACTAATGATCTTGGAAAGGAGGAACTAAGACGTAGTACCAGGTAAAGGACTTTAACATCCTTTGGGCCTGATTTTTTGACTTATCTGTTAGAAAATAAGCCTCGAACTTATGGAGAGGCTATGGGTTCTCTTGAAGCACCATTCTGGGAAGAGGCTATCAATAGTGAAGTTGATTCTATTCTGTCAAACTACACTTGGGAATTGGTTGACATTCCTCCTGGCAATAAGCCATTAGAAACTAAGTGGATCTTTAAAAAGAAGATGAAAGCAGATGGCACTATTGATAAGTACAAAGCTAGGCTAGTAGTAAAAGGCTACAGACAACGTGAAGGCCTAGACTACTTTGATACCTATTCACCTGTTACAAGAATTACATCAATTCGAATGTTGATAACATTAGCAGCATTGAATGAGTTAGAGTTACATCAAATGGATGTAAAGACAGCTTTCTTAAATGGTGAATTAGAGGAAGAGATTTATCTTGAACAACCTGAGGGATTTGTTGTCTCAGGACAAGAATGGAAAGTTTGTCGCTTAATAAAGTCCCTTTATGGACTTAAACAAGCCCCAAAACAATGGCATGCGAAATTTGATGAAGTTATGTTATCAAATGGCTTTAGTATTAATGAATGTGACAAGTATGTCTACGTTCAAAATATTGAAAATGGGTTTGCCATAGTATGTCTTTATGTAGATGACATGTTGATAACAGGTAGTAATAATCAAATGATTAAAGATACTAAGCGATTGCTTACCAGTAAGTTTGACATGAAAGATATGGGTCTCGCAGATGTTATTTTAGGAGTTAAAATTCATAGAACTCCTGATGGGTTAGCTTTATCGCAAGCACACTATATTGCTAAAATTCTTGAGAAATTCAAGAGTTTGAACATAACTCCTATGTTGAACCCTATAGATTCTAGTCTTTGACTGTTGAGAAATACTGGCGAAGCTGAAAAACAAAAGGAGTATGCTCAAGTGCTAAGCAGTCTTATGTATGTTATGAATTGTACTGGACCTGATATTGCTTATGCAGTTAGCATGTTAAGTCGCTTTACCAGTAATCCAAATGAGCTTCATTGGAGAGCTATGACAAGAGTTTTTGGTTACTTAAAGCAAACTCAAAACTTTACTTTGCATTATGAGAAGTACCCTGCAGTGCTAGAAGGGTGTTGTGATGCAAATTGGATCACCAGCTTTAATGACACAAGATCCACAAGTGCATATGTATTCACCCTTGGTGGTGGTGCTGTGTCTTGGAAGTCATCCAAACAAACTTGCATTGCAAGATCAACTATGGAAGCAGAATTCATTGCATTAGATAAAGCTGGTGAAGAAGCTGAATGGCTTCGTAATTTTCTTGAGGACATTCCAAATTGGTCAAAACCGGTACCAGCAGTGTGTATACACTGTGATAGTCAAGCAGCTATAGGTAGGGCCAAGAATGTCATGTACAACGGTAAGTCTAGACATATACGTTGTAGACATGATACTGTTAGACAACTACTTTCAAATGGAATCATCTCAATTGATTATGTGAAATCAAAAGAGAATATAGCGGATCCATTGACTAAAGGGATTCCTAGAAAGTTAGTTTGGAAATTGTCCAAAGGAATGGGTTTAAGGCCGATCCATTGTTGATTATTGCGGTAACTCTACCTAGAAGAGTGGAGATCCCACGAACTAGGTTCAAAGAGACAACTAAGTGATGATCGATTGTTAACACTGTGGAGTTTTAAACTCATACTCATTCCTAGACAAGACAGTGCATATATATAAGGGTAAGCTTTTAAGCTTTTAATGGATTCTTAATCTGAAGTGTTCAGATGATGTATGTTGAGTTACATCACAAGGAATCACCTATGTGAGTGTGAAGTGTGGGCCGCTTCTATGAGAATTTAAAACGGCCGATTCTCTAAAACACTCGCAGAACCAGGCGGTGTCCAGGGCCAAAATGGACACAGCATGAGAACCAACGATGCTAAAGGAGCAACTATGTGACTCCTATTGTCTTGGTATACATTAAAAGGTCGACAGTTCAAGATAGCACGTTCACTGATTGACCAATATATCCGATAGGTTTTTACTAGAGAAGGTTCAAAGGTAACCCCTACCTTTCTCGATGCAGTTGTTTCTCGTAGAGGAACTGCACTTTGCATACATGATCATTTGCATTTGGTCATGATGGACTTACTTCTTATCCATGTGAAGGATTGTTGGAATTTAGGAAGAAATCCCATAGTTTATGAATAAGAAGAAGGATGGAAAAGAAGAGGAAAAATAAGAAGGATTGTATGTGTGGTACTAAGTCCCACATTGGTTAGGTAAAGGAAAGTTGGAGGGTATATACGCCCCAACTTGGCTCATACTAGTTGGGCCCTTGGGCCTACCCACTTTTATGGAGGGGTGAGGACTTGGGCAACCCTTGGTCCATCACACACGCGCTCACGCCGCCGCCGCCGTCCGGCCGGCCGGCACGGCTCGGTTCGGTTCAGTCGATCGCGCGCGTTGCCCGCCCGGTCCGGTCCGCGCGTGTGAAATAAAATAATAATTTTTTATTAAATTATTTTTTGAATAAAATAATTCTTTTATTTTTATTTCCATTGTGCCTCTCCGATTTTTTCCAGCGGCTACGTACGACTCGTTCAGCCCCGTCTGTTCGCGTTTGTTCGTACGACCCGACCCGTTTAGCTCCGTTTGGTGCGTCTGTTCGTGAGACGCACCAGTTCGCCGGCAACAAACGCAGGTTGCCTCTGTTCGTTCCGTTCTGGTGTGTCTTTTCACACAACGTACCAGTTTGCGCAACAGACGAGTCCATCTGATTGTGTTTTTCCGGAGTCTATAAATAGGGGCCCCTAGTCATAGAATTTTGAACGTTCTTTTCTCTCTACATACACTCTTCCTACATACACATTTTGTGCGTTCCGAAAGCAAACTCGTTGGATTCGCTTGGGCTTCAGACAGACAGAGCCACCTTTCTGGAGACGAACAATCCGCTCTATCCTGAGAGGCAATTGTTCAGAAACCTGTGGCATCCGTAGAGGGAGCAAAATTGTCTTAAGGAGACAACGAAAGTTGGGCCCGGATTTTTGCATAGTTCATAACCATATTCGGCAGTCTTGTGAGTTCGTTTATAGCTTTTTCATATGATACAGACTTGTTGTATGCTCTCTGTATGTTATACTTTGTTAAACACAGATTGTTGTTATACTATTTTGTTTACTGCATATTCAATTTCTACCTACTCCATACACTCATTCTTTCATGTGGTAATTCCATAGAGCAAGAAAGTTCAATCCTAAACAAACAACATATGCATTTCTCCATGTTAGGATGGATCCTTACCATGATTTCTTGTAAGTCACTTGATGATGATGTTTGCTCAGATTGAATAGTAGGAACAATAGTTGGGCTCACAACTTGTAAAAGATTATTTGGAAAAGAACTTTCCACATATTTATGAAGATTGTGACCATCCTTAAACATTTCTTTAGTAGGTCTTCTTTTAGTTAATACCTCTAAGATAAGAATGCCAAAGCTATACATGTCACCTTGTATTGATACATTAGAATCCATTCCATATTATGAAATGTTTTAAACATGTTAGTTCTCTTATATAATTAAAAAACATAAAAATAAAAAATTGTATGAGTTTGAAAGCAATGAACTACATGACTTTGAAGCCAAAAAATAATTAATGATACCTGGAGGAATATAGCCGATAGTACCCTTTATTCAAACTGTGCTGCTATGTTCATTAGAGACTTCTATAGTTGATAATAGTCTTGCCAATCCAAAATCACTCAAATGAGCAACCATGTCACCATCAAGAAGCACATTGCTTGGCTTCAAGTCACAATGAACAAGTGGTTGCTCACATTCATGGTGAAGATAATATAATGCAGATGCAACATCGATAAGAACATTTATTACTTGAGGAAGGAGCAAAACTCTTAGATGATAATTTGGATTATTCTCAATTGTAGGATATAACCAATTGTACAAGCTTCCATTCACCATGTACTTATAAATTATAGCTTTGAATTCATTGCCCTTGTAATCAATGCTAGAACAACATGATATAATCTTTACCAAATTTCGGTGCCTTGTATTTCTAAGAGCATTACATTCAACAAGAAAACTCTTGTTAGCTCCCCTCATTTGAAGGTTGATGACCTTTACTGCAACAACTTCATTATACTCAAGACTTCCCTTATATATAGAGCCAAAACTCCCAGATCCTATCAAGTTGTTGACAGAGAATCCATCTGTAGCATTATGCAAACTTTGCTATGATACTCTAGAAATTTGTCAATTGTTTGTATACTTGAAGAAGATTTATTGCTTCTCTTCCTCCCATAATAAATAGCAACAACAAATGCCAGAGGAAGAAAAGCAATCACAAAGCATATTGATAGGATCAATTTGTAGTTTTGATGTTTACTTTCTCCAGTAGATTTGACAGGGCATGGTGGCAGTTCCAACTTTGATATGCCTCCGCAAAGCTTGTTATTCCCCATAAGTGATATTGCACTTGCATTGCCAAAGACACCTTTGCTAGGTACCTCCCCATCAAGCATGTTGAAGGAAACATTTAGGTACTCCAATAAAGCAATATCTTGAGAATCTTTTGGAATTGATCCAGACAAGTTATTTTGTGACAAGTCTAGATATCTTAGACCTTTCAATGAAGCCAAAGATAAGGGAATGGTTTCTTGAAATAAGTTCCCTTGCAAAAAGAGATACTCTAAGCTTTGACACTCTCCAATGGTTTGAGGAATACTTCCAGACAAACAATTATGAGAGACACCCAATTGCGCAATACTTTTTAAGTTCCCAACCTCATTTGGTAGATTCCCAACAAATGAGTTATGTGATAACTCCAATATAATTGATAGAGATGGAAGAGTAAACAGTTGGACTGGCATGGTTCCACTAAAACGGTTTAGTGATAAATTGAGGTATTGTAGGCTTTCACAATTCCCAATACTTGGAGGAAGTTTCCCTAATAGTATGTTATCTGACAAATCTAGGTGAATTAATTGAGTGAGATTGCCTATGGAATGCATTATTTCTCCAGACAATTTGTTCCCCAACAAAGACAAATATTGCATGTTTTGAAACTTCCCAAAAGTAATTGGGATGATATCAGTGAAATAGTTCCTATCTGCTACTAGAACCGTTAGGTTAATAAGGTTTCTTAACGTCGCAGGAATTTTGCCACTTATATAATTTCCTTCAAGCCAGAGTTGTGTGAGCTGGGTTGACAAACTGCCTATGGTATTTGATAAATGGCCCCCAAAATTATTTACCCCCAAATCTAATTGTATCAACTCAGTACAGTTGCTCAAAGTGTAATACCCTAAAAAAATTCTACTTATGATAAGTATCATAATTTAGTAAATAATATCTATTGAAAATAGGTGAATATGAGGTCTCAAACACCTTGTATTAAATTTACCTTATTATTAGGACAATTTCTCCTAAGATTAAGCAATGTGCGAGAAGGGCCCTAAAACATTAGATAATTTACAAATAGGTTCCTAAAATATTTGTGGGTCATAAAATACCCTGAGAAAATTATGATAAAATCCTAAGAGGCAACTAAATATTTATTAAAAATTAGAAAGTATGTTGTCTCTAATTTAGGTAATTTATGAGATTATTTTCCTTGGGAAATAATGAGGCAAAATTAAATATCATTTTGGGGAACATAAATTGCCCCATGGTTTTTAATATTTTGCATAATGCATAAATTATCAATTTCAGTAAAATAGTTGTGAGAAAATAATTAATCCTAATTAAGAAAATTGTCAATAATTAGTAGGTGATTAAATAAGTAATTAATTGTTGCTTGTTTAAACATGAATAAAAGGGGATATCCAAAGTTAATTATATGAAACTCCTAATTTGATATTAATGACCAATGAAGGGTCAAGGTTGGCATAAAGAGTGTTGCTAATTAATTTAGTATAATTAAGAGGTATATTAAGTGAATTACAATTATCCTTAACAAAATAAGCTTGCACTAATTGAGATTAGTTTTATAATTCTTCAAGATGATTAGAGACAAATTAAAAGAGGACTAATTATATTTAAAAATAATTAAGCCAAAGAGGATGAAATAATATCTCAAGAAATTAAGTCTAAATCTTCATATAATTGAGTTAGCTAATGACAAAATATAATTAAGGAGCATGTAAACACTTGATTAACATGATAATTAAGAATTGCTAATTAGTGTTGAAAAGTCAACAATGACACCTAAGCCTTGATTATGTCATTAAGATGACATCACAAGAGCACATGTGTATGTTGTGAGTGTGTGTGCGCCTAAGTGTTGTGCATGTGTGTGTGTGTGTAGTGGAGGAAAGAGAAAAGATGAATCTAGAAAAGGGGGCAGGTGGCATTTTTGTAGGAGGTGTAAGGGCTAGATTTAAACTTCCTAGTTAAGTTTAATCTAAGGGTTAAAATAGAATGAAAGTTGCTAGGAAGTTAACCAAGGATTGCCTATAAATAGAGAGCTCTCCTCTCTTCATTCTTCACACCAAACTCATACCAAAGATTGGAGAGTTTAAGAGGAGAGTGAAGCAAGAAGGAGGAAGGAGTTCAAGAGTCTTCAAGAGGTATGTTCTAGCATTTAAATTTCTAGTCTTTAGTTTTTATAAGTTCTTAGTATAAATGTTAGTTTAATCTAGAAAATTAGAGAATGAATTCCTATACTTGTTTTTAGGCCTCATTGCATTGAAAAATGCCTGAAGAGGTAAAAAAATGATAGGAAATAATGTTTGGGAGTCCTTAGATTAAATTCGTAAGAGTTGCAGAATTTTCGGTTCTTAAGTCCTTATCAGGCAGCGAAAAAGATGCTATGATTTTATGAAGCAAATGAAGTTATAAAATCATGAAATTTTCCAGAAATAAAGTAGACATGTAGGGATTTCCAAATATATAAAATATGTAACATTTTGATCTCTGGTCAAGGAGATATGAATTTTTGAAGTTAAGCCATTTTTGCTGAAATAAAATCTGGGCAACGTTGAGAAAATTTAAAACTGGGAATGATTCATGATGTTCTAGGTTCTGGGAATATTTTTCCTTGAAAATAGACATGCCAAGGGTCATGAGGAATTTTACAGCACCTCAAAATGATTTTTCTAGAATTAGTTATGATTTTTCAAAGTTACCGAAAAATCTGCCCAGAAAATACTGCACTGCGTTTTTGAATAAATGTAAGGGCAGAATTGTAAATAATAAATCCACCAGGGGTAAAATGGTCTTATATAGCCAAAATATCTCTTGAAATAATATTTTTGAATTAATAGAGATGATATTACCCTTATAGGATATCTGTGATCGCTTTCTGTCGAAACGTACCGAAAGTCATCAATGAAGGTATGTTCGCGTACTGTAACACCAACTCTGAAGTTTATGTTATGCATATATGTGATATGTGTGTTGTATGTATAGAGTGTTTATACTGTAAAATGCATTTAAAGGTTAGCGGGTATCTGTAATGCTGGGGGCGATATGTCCATATGCTGGGAGCGATATGTCTGAATGCTGGGAGCGATATGCTTGCATGTTGGGAGCGATACATATGCATTGATTGTGATGGATTGTTTGTATATGTTGTTGATGTTGTGGTATATGTCATCCACATTTTGTGTATGTAAGCATGAGGTTAACCGTTACCTGGGATCCGTATGCATGGGACCTCAGCTTTTAACATAGCATCAGGGTCAGGAGAACCAAGGACGGAGGAGAGGGGAAAGCAGCACGCTTAGAGACCCGGCTAAAGATTTCATTTTGACGTTCCGGCGGAAGCCTTCCTTTTGTTATTTACTTCACTTTTGAGCCACGCGGTTACTATACCGCTATTGTATCCAGAAAGACTTATGACATTTTGAAATATAAGTATCAGTTACTCTTCCGCTCAAATGCTCTACTGTGATGGTTTGAAATGATTTTAAATGATGAAAAATTTATTCCGCTTTTGGAAATTGTGATGTTACACAAAGAATTTAAAAACTCACAATCTTTTAAAGAATTATTTCCCAGATTGTTTTCACCAAACTCTAGATATGAGAGGTAATGCAACTTTCCAAGATTTGGAATTTGTCCTGTAATACCCCAATTTTCATAATACATGTAAATATTAAATTTTGATAAATGACACCTATTATAATAGGTAAATTTGTGGTCTTAAAACTAGTAAAATAATTACCTTATCTTTTAAGGTGATTTCTCATGAAATTAGAGTAAATAAAGAGCTAAAAATCCCTGAGTGAATTTGTGGGTCATAAAATACCTTGAGAATGTTATGATAAATCCTAAGAGGCAACTAAATATTTATTAAAATAGAAGAGTATGTTGTCTCTAAATTTTTAATTGATTTGTTATAATTTATAGGAATTATACCATTTTAAGCAATTAAAATCATCAGAGAATGATGAAATCAATTAGAGAAAATTAGGAACAATTATTGGGCAATTGAAATTGCATTAATTGAGATACTCTAGTAATTTTTGGAATTAGTTGGGAATTTTCTGTGAAATCTGGGTAAAATCCAGTATTTTTCCTTGAAAATGGACATCTTAAGGATTCCGGGAAATTTTACGGATCCTCATTTTGATTTTTCTAGAATTAGTTATGATTTTTCAAAGTTACCAAAAAATTTGCCCAGAAAATGCTGCACCACGTTTTTGAAGAAATGTAAGGGCAAAATTGTAATAATAAAGCCATCAATGGTAGAATGGTAAATAGAGGTGGAAATATCTCTTAGGATGTTATTCTAAGTGATATGGTGATATGTTAGGATATCCGGGAAGTCCAAAGCCGGAATCAAAGGTCGGATGTTTCACGATTATGCGGTAAAAGGTACGGACGCGTATTGTAACATTAACGCTTATGCTTTTGGTATGGTTATATATGATAATTGTTTTCACATGTTGATACTCTGTTTTGAAATTGCTCATGGATTTGAGTTGTATACGGGTTATAGTCTTGATAACACCGTTGAGTTTTCCTAGCGCTGAGGACACGATAGGCCATCGTGGCACTGGTTATGTGCAGACTTGGGTAACATACATATTGCAGTGGCTGTGTTATGTTACTTGCTGATATGGTTTTGAAAGTTATAAATGTGATTTTATCATTGTGATATCTGTCATATACTGTTTACATAAGCATGAGGTTAACCGTTACCTGAGGTCCAATGGACATTGGACCTCAGTCTTAATGAATAGTACAGGAAAGAAACCGGGATAGAGAAGATGCCGGTGGGTAGAGCCGTGAAGAGGCAGCAGTCAAAGGCAAAGGTCGGTAGAAGTTATTAGGACTTAGCTTCTGGCTCGAATTTAACAAAGTTACTTTGAATAGTTTGGTGTCTAAGGCTGGGTTAAACTATGTGAGAAGTCAATCAGTCGCCGTATAAGTCGGTGAGGCCCCCATGATAGACCCCTACCTGGCCAAACTATTTAATTAACTGATGTTAGGTTCCAAGTCATGGGTTTAGTTTAAAACTTTCTTTATCAGAGGATTGTATTTAACCTCTGTAAATTGTATCACATGAATATTCCTTTGGGATATTTAATATATCAGCTTATGTCGGGCATCATCATATGTCTGGGCATTTTTATATCAGATACTCGTTGTCCGGATCTTAGCGCACACTATCAATTTCCGCAGTACTCTAAGCTGTAGCATCTCAAACTCTGTTGTTTTTCTTAAAACTAAATGTCGACCAACACGATTTTCGAACCTGGAATTTGGGATGTTACATGTCCTATAAAGTGATTTGTTCCTATAGAGATCTCTTCAAGTAAAGTTGTGTTTGCAATGGATGTTGGGATATGACCTGAGATTTGATTTACTCCAAGTTCCAAGATTTGGAGATTAGGGAGGTTGATGAACATGTTGGTTGGGAGAGAGCCATTGAATTGATTTACCGCAAGTGAGATGGCGATGAGGGATGACAAATTGTAAAGAGCAAAAAGAATTTTTCCAGAAAGCTTGTTCACGCCCACTTCAACACATTTCTAACTGTTTTAGATGACCTATTTCTACAGGTATGCCCCCCTCCAAGTTATTTTGCGCCAATGAAAGAAAAGTAAGGGAAGAAAGATTGCACATGGAAATTGGGATTTTCCCACTAAAATTGTTTTTTAATAGATGTAATTTTTCAAGGTTATGGAGAGAGCCAATCTGCATGGGTATTTTTCCAATAAGTTTATTTCCGCCAAATGATAAGGAGCGGAGTTTAGAGCAACTTGTGATGTTAATAGGAAATTCCCCAGTCAATGTATTATAGGTGAGAGCAAGTACCTGGAGCCGGAACAAACGACCCAAATCTTGTGGGATTTCTCCATGCAATTGATTCTTGCTAAGTGAGATGACTCTTAAGAAAGAGAGATTGCCAATATATGGAGTTATAGATCCACACATATTATATAGATCTAACTGAAGCTCTGTAACTCTGCGATGCTTGCGGCCACAAGTGATTCCAATCCAGTTGCAGAAGTGTGTAGGAGTATTCCAAGAGTCCAAGATGTGATATGGATCATCAAATATTGATTCGTTGAATTTGAGCAAAGACATGTGATCGGTCTCATTACCCCATAAAGAGTTGGCTTTGCAAGAAGGAGGAAAGATCAAAATCAAAATAAAGAGAAGAAACAACTGAAGCCATATAGAGAAAGAGGCAAGTAACATGACAGATGATGAAGGCTTCATTTGGTTTGAGAAACACAGAGGATCATACGACCACACTCGTATATTGCGATGTTTAATGAAATTGGCTGAAAAAAGTTTTTCATGCTTGTTTTTTTAGAAACTAAAATTTATCTTTTAAAAAGGAACTTTCATGCCACTTTCCCAAAAAGCCGACATGAAAATTAAAATGACTGACAGTGGTGGTATATAATAATACCCCTAGACTACAATACTCCAATACCGAAAACGCGCCGCGATCTCTGAACCCCAATATATATAATATTTTGCAAATAACCAATGACTGACAGTGGGGTATATAATAATACCCCTGGCTACATCATTAAGGGCCACGTTCTCCTATGGGTAGGTGAGGTATTCCTTTATTTTATTTTTAGCTTTTGCAATTTTTTTATTCATTTTTTTAAAATTTCCCTTCTTAATTATAATTAAATTCTAAAAATAAAAATTACCCCCTCTATTCCTTATTATATGACACCAACTACCAATTCTCACAAACCAATAAAGTTAGTTAAAAGCATTAAAATTCTCATAAAATTCAAGTAATTTTCAATTTTACCCATACTAACTACCCTAAACTCTAATATAGTACTCTCTCACATTACCCTTATTAAATATGGGAAAACATGGAAAAATGAATTAATTACACCTTGAAAACTTGCAATTGCCTTTTCAAAAGGACAAAAAATATTTGTTAGTTAATGTCTTATAATAAAAATCAGAGGGAGTAGTATGTTACATTATAAGAGTTCAAAGATATCATAATTGCCTCTAAAGTTATACATAGTAGGTATGGAAACATGTCAAATTCCTAGATTCCTACTATAGGCTCATGACCTAAAGCCTAACTTAGCTTATTTAGTAAATAGATTAGACTCAAACTCATGTTTAGGTCTATTTTGATAAATAAGTTAGACATATTTTCATAAAGTCTAACCTATCTATTTTTTTAAAATTTATACTATTATAATATAAGTATAATATCACCTAAATAATTTAGAACTTTACTAATATACCCTGAGTATATGTATTATTGACTACAAGAGTATAATAATTGATAACTAATTTTTTATTGGAATTTATCTAATTATTTCTCTAATAATTTTTTTAATATGAATTGATGATTTATAGTATATGGCTAAAAAGCAATGAGTAGTCTATAACCCAACGTAAATGAGTAACGCGAAATGACTATATAACACCCTTTGGTCTCTCTCTGCCCGTGTTCTCAATCACCAGTTAACATGAATGCTCACGCACTTACAGGTCCACTACTATCAACAATGGCTAACCTCTCAGACAAGAATATAATGTAAATCCTTGCAATATTTTAAAATAAGATAAAATATATCTTTTGTTTTTGAATTTTTTCGAATTATTGATTCAGTCTTTCAACTTTAATTTGGAACTATATAAGAATGATATTTTTGTAAATAATTTATCGAAATAAGCTTTTATTTTGGTCTTTATGAGAAACTAAAAGTGTAATTTTTTTATCATGCCCGTTTCGCAAGAAACTGACATGAAAGTTAAATAAATATATAAGCATAACCTCAAGCAGAAAAAGGTTTCTAGGGGCAGCGTCGTCGTGGAAAGTCCAAAGAAGCCAAATAATATATTATTAATAGCAACAATTGGTGGGTGTTGTGATCTTAAGTCAGTGTCTTTTTTAATGAAGTTTGTTGGGATGCTATGAAGAATCCTAAGTCTTGCTTTGTTGGAAAGCTCCCATGAAATGTAGAAATATTTTACAAATTTTTAATTATATTATAATCAATACTAAAAGCTCTAATTATACTATACTATTGTTTAAATGTGAATTTTCCTTTTCATAGGATACAAGCATTTGCAGAGGGCTAACTATTTAATGTATTTGTTTTTATTTTTAAACTCAATTAATTATATATCTCTTCTCACTTTTTCTTAATAGTTCTCTTTTTTTTGGCACTTTTTCCATTCATTCTCTCTCCCACCCACCTTCCTTATAAATATTAAAGGTGTTATTAAAAAAAGTGAATTACATTTTTTATATATTTATTTTCTTTAACTAATTTTAGAAACTTTTTTTAGAGAGTATAAGCTACTATTAAGCTAGTTCCACCCCGTCTGAATGCCAATGGAAATGAAAACAGGAATCCTTTATTTATTTATTTCCATTAATTAGATGAAAACATACATTTGGCTTCGTCTTAGAACTTTTGGAAAGACATATGATATTTCAACCTATATAATAGTCTTTTTTTGTTGTGTTAAACACATGTATACTCTCTTTATTCAAGTTTTATCTTTTTTAGGAGACTTTTCTCAAAATAAAATAAATTAGAGACTCTTTTTTTTAAAAAAAGAAATTGCCAAAAAATAAATCAATAAACCAAAACGTATTGGTTGCCCGTGTAGAATGGAGCGGAAACAACTTAAAAAGGGTAAGCCAAAAGGGGCAAGATTTGAAATTTATTACGTACAATCAATAATTTGACGTTTTAGCATTGCTTATAATAAATATTGGTAAAATAATTCTATAAATTAGATGATAAGCTTTGTAAAATTAAATAATATTTGAAAAGTTTAAAAGTGCACGCCCTTGCAGGTGTGTGTATATATATTGTTTACCTTTTTCTTTCTTAGCCTCCTTTTTATTGTTTACTTTTTTGACTTTTGTGAAAACTAATACAAATATTGTCAAAATCTTTATTAACCTTTTCAATTTCATTACAAATCTTTTGAAATCGTTTTACTGTTCACCTTTTTCACCTCAACCTCCTTTTTACTGTTCACTTTTTCTAAAAACCATTACAAATCTTGTTAAAACCATTGCTAAACATATCAATCCTAATACGAGTCTTGTGAAGTCGTTTTATTGTTCACCTTCTTCATCATCCTCCTTTTTATTGATAATTTTTTTACTTTTATGAAAATCATTACGAATCTTATCAAATTTTTTATTGCTCTTGTCAATCTCATGACAAATCTTGCAAAGGCCACAAGTGCTGGAAAATTCATAAGCTCATCGCAAAACTCATGAACTCGCCGAAAACTACAGAATTTCATCGAAAACAGAAAAAGCTTGGTGGAAAGTGGTTTCTTTCACCATTTTCACTTTGCTCTACCTCCATCTTCGCTTCACAATCATCGTCGCCTTTGCTTCAAGAGAGAGAGGATGTCAGGAAGAGGAAGAGCGGGTGAGGAGAGAGAAATAATATGTGAAGGCATTTTAGTAAAAACATTTAAATTTCATAATCTCATATTCCTCTCAATCACCTCTATGTCATTTGAATTGTTTAACCGATGTTTTGTAATTTTGGAATTTCTATGGTATTTAAATGACATTTTCTCAAGAATATTCGATCATTTTAAAAATAAATTAATTTCTTTGTATATACTAGGGTATTTAATGCATACTAAAAATGGATTAAAAAAATAAAAAAGGAATACCCAAAGCTAAAGATAAACCAAATTAATTAATTCTTTGTACTAGGATATTTTTCCCCCTTGAAGTGGTAGTTTTCTAGAATAAGTTTTTAGAATAAACATGACTGAAAATGTCATAAGTGTAATACCTTAAATCAAACGATCAAATATTTAACCAAAGTGTTTGAAATATTATCAATAAGGATGTTAAATATCCAAATCATTATCATACATAATAAGTTCAACTAAAACCCAAATTATAGGGTCAAATTAAATCCCGGAAATATTTCAAAGTTTATAAAATACGGAAGTATTAGGTCATGAAAAATAAAAATGACATAACATGAGTTATATGAGTACAAAAGAGCCTTAAAGGCTCACTCCATAGGTGCTTCCCTTACTCCTTACTAAAACAATCACCTGAAAAATGTTAACGTATGAATGAGATTCTATGTCTTAACAACTATTGAAAGTTTTTACTATACACTTCGACAAAAAAAAAAAAAAGAAGGAAGTTTTTACTATACACAAGCAAACTAAATATGATAAAAAGAAGAAGCTGATTATGTATATATTCTTATGTACCATGATCCTCATAAAAAAAAAAATTCAAATTTAATCATCATATATGTACTTTCATCACATAATGTATATACAATTATACAATATGCAATAAGTAACCTCCCTTATATCATCGTTTATCTTTATATCATTGACTAGAGTAATAGGTTAACGCATAGTCCAACAGAAACCTATTCATTTAACTACATTGTTCTAAGGTCACTAGTTCTTAAGATACACCAAGTCAAAAGTATAGAATTTAAGGTAAGACTATGGTTTCCCCTCCTTAAAAGAACACTGCTAAGGAGATGTTACATGTCTCAAAGTTTTAATGCAATCTTGGCCAAAGGAAAACATGGAACAATGAGCCTTGACAAGTACCATCTATTGTGCACCGAGTGATGACATAACACATGGTAAGATATCTCATTATACAAATTCCCCCTTACTCCAACCCATCTCAAATGTAGCCGCTATCATAATTATATTCAATCCAATAAATATAATTATTTTTAAAAAATAAAAATTTATATAAAATATTATCACATATTTAAACATACCAAATATAAAACAATAATCAAACAACTTATTATTATTTTTTATCTTTTATCTTTTATCTTTTTGGTTTGCACCGAGGTATCCCCACAGCCGATAGCCATGGGACTAATGCCCGCCCCGGGTCAGCGCATAAAGCGGTAAAGGGCTGGCCACGGGATACTTTCCATTCATAAGAGTTGAAGATCGAACCCCCAACCACTTGCTTAAGGGACGAGATGCTGAACCATCACGCCCACCCGTCGTGGGCATACTTAAATAACATGATGCACAGCCAAAGCCTCGATATAACAATAATATATTATTATAATATTATATTATTATATTATCAGAAATTTCAGAGCTCGGAGAACCCCACGGCTCACAGTCGGCCAGTCTCGTTGGACCAATCTCTCAATTTTGACAATTAATAAGACTAAACTGTTATTTCTAAAATTTATAGAACTCAACTGTCATTTTTAAAATTTAAACACTCAAAATTTATACAGTGCGATTTTCAATTTTTATTATAATAATAATATATTATAAAAAGAAATGCGTATGCCTACAACACCTGCCAAGTTTTATACAGTGCCTATGTACTTTGTAGGTACATGTTCACTCATGATATACTTTTATAATTTTTATTTTTTTTAGTAAAATGAGTTTTAAATAAGCTTACTTGTATTTTTATTCACTTAAAAATTTAAAATACATACATATATATGTATGCCTACAATATAATCTATTTTTTAAAATATAATTATTTAAAATTATACACCACTCACAAGCATATAAAAATATTTAAAATTATATATTATTCCCATGCTTAATTATTCTAAAGTAAATCTTTAGCACATTCAGATATTCTCCACCATCTTTTCTTGTGTCGGGAGGTGTGTGTTTATATTATAATATATTAAATGAGGCATGCGCTAGTAGCTTTAATTTATGACTTGTCATAAAGCAAGTCAGGCAGCAACGTCTTTTCGTGACTTAATAACGATGCTGTTATAAAATTGAAGGAATTTTAGATAGAAGTCAAGAAATTCTAGAGAGATAAAATGAATTCTCATTTAAGTGTATATCAAATATTTACACAAGGTCTCTATTTATAGACCTTTAAGGGTTACTATGCAAATAGTATATTACTATGCACGGACCCCACGTCATCCTATAATAATATATGGAAATCATGAGTCAATGAACATCCATATAATAAATATATTTATAACACTCCCCCTTGGATGTCCATTTATGAATGTGCCTCATTAAAAACTTTAACTAGGAAAAACCCAGTAGGATAAAAATCTAGCCAAAGAAAAGAGTACATCATCCATTATACACTTTCTAGTGCTGCCTCATTAAAAACCTTTCTAGGAAAACCCAGTGGGACAAAACCTAGATAAGGGAAAAAGAGTACAACGTGTATCATCTCCCTCTCTTGATTACATCAGTATTACTCCCCCTGATAACAACATTGCTTCAATAACTTTTGTGTATATCTTTCATTTTGTCATCAAAAATTTGTTCGCTATGGAACAATAGAAACACCCAGTTTGACTATTTATTGTATACTTGCAAGATCTAAATCTTTCAAGTAAAATCATAACAAAATTCATCTTAATCTTTTCATAAATATACATGTGTATATAAAACTTTTAATAAATATTCATTCAGATAATAATACCACATGCACAATAAATTCTTCATGCTATATACGAACTCATTTAATTTATTATTCTCAAGAATTTGATACTCCTAGCATCTTGAGTCCTTCAGGGACTTATGCTTCTAGCATATTTAGTCCTTCAGGGACTTTCATATAAATATCATTATCAAATGAGCCATATAAATAAGCATTCATGACATCCATTAGGTGCAAATCAAGTTCTTCATTTACTGTTATGCTAATCAAATCACGAAAAATAATCATATCAACTACTGGTGAATATATTTCTTCAAAATCAATGACATGTCTGTGTAAATCCTTGGGCTACAAGACGTGCCTTATATCTTGTAATTTCTCCTTTTTCATTTATTTTTTTTCATACAAAAACCCATTTGTAACTAACTTGCTTTGACACCTTCAAGTGTATGGACTACAAGTCCAAATACTTTTCGTTTTACCAGTGATATATAATTTTGCATTGATGGCATCTTTCCATAGAGGTCAATCCTTTTGCTGTTGGCACTCACTAATGGATTTTGGCTCATGATCCTCATTACCATTCATTACATCATATACTATACGATAAACAAAGATATCGTCAACATTGATTTAGTTTCGGTCCCATCGGTTACCATTCATAACATAATTTATTGAGATTGTAACATCACAATTTCCAAAAGCGGAATAAATTTTTCATCATTTAAAATCATTTCAAACCATCACAGTAGAGCATTTGAGCGGAAGAGTAACTGATACTTATATTTCAAAATGTCATAAGTCTTTCTGGATACAATAGCGGTATAGTAACCGTATGGCTCAAAAGTGAAGTAAATAACAAAAGGAAGGCTTCCGCTGGAACGTCAAAATGAAATCTTTTGCCGGGTCTCTAAGCGTGCTGCTTTCCCCTCTCCTCCGTCCTTGGTTCTCCTGACCCTGATGCTATGTTAAGAGCTGAGGTCTCATGCATACGGACCTCAGGTAACGGTTAACCTCATGCTTACATACACAAAATGTGGATGACATCTACCACAACATCAACAACATATACAAACAATCTATCACAATCAATGCATATGTATCGCTCCCAGCATGCAACCATATCGCTCCTAGCATTCAGACATATCGCTCCCAGCATATAGACATATCGCCCCCAGCATTACAGATACCCCCTAACCTTTATATGCATTTCACAGTATAAACACTCTATACATACAACACACATATCACATATATGCATAACATAAACATCAGAGTTAGTGTTACAATACTCGAACGTACCTTCGTTGATGACTTTCGGTACGTTTCGACAGAAAGCGATCACAGATATCCTATAAGGGTAATATCATCTCTATTAATTCAAAAATATTATTTCAAGAGATATTTTGGCTATATAAGACCATTTTACCCCTGGTGGATTTATTATTTACAATTCTGCCCTTACATTTATTCAAAAACGCAGTGCAGTATTTTCTGGGCAGATTTTTCGGTAACTTTGAAAAATCATAACTAATTCTAGAAAAATCATTTTGAGGTGCTGTAAAATTCCTCATGACCCTTGGCATGTCTATTTTCAAGGAAAAATATTCCCAGAACCTAGAACATCATGAATCATTCCCAGTTTTAAATTTTCTCAACGTTGCCCAGATTTTATTTCAGCAAAAATGGCTTAACTTCAAAAATTCATATCTCCTTGACCAGAGATCAAAATGTTACATATTTTATATATTTGGAAATCCCTACATGTCTACTTTATTTCTGGAAAATTTCATGATTTTATAACTTCATTTGCTTCATAAAATCATAGCATCTTTTTCGCTGCCTGATAAGGACTTAAGAACCGAAAATTCTGCAACTCTTACGAATTTAATCTAAGGACTCCCAAACATTATTTCCTATCATTTTTTTACCTCTTCAGGCATTTTTCAATGCAATGAGGCCTAAAAACAAGTATAGGAATTCATTCTCTAATTTTCTAGATTAAACTAACATTTATACTAAGAACTTATAAAAACTAAAGACTAGAAATTTAAATGCTAGAACATACCTCTTGAAGACTCTTGAACTCCTTCCTCCTTCTTGCTTCACTCTCCTCTTAAACTCTCCAATCTTTGGTATGAGTTTGGTGTGAAGAATGAAGAGAGGAGAGCTCTCTATTTATAGGCAATCCTTGGTTAACTTCCTAGCAACTTTCATTCTATTTTAACCCTTAGATTAAACTTAACTAGGAAGTTTAAATCTAGCCCTTACACCTCCTACAAAAATGCCACCTGCCCCCTTTTCTAGATTCATCTTTTCTCTTTCCTCCACTACACACACACACACATGCACAACACTTAGGCACACACACACTCACAACATACACATGTGCTCTTGTGATGTCATCTTAATGACATAATCAAGGCTTAGGTGTCATTGTTGACTTTTCAACACTAATTAGCAATTCTTAATTATCATGTTAATCAAGTGTTTACATGCTCCTTAATTATATTTTGTCATTAGCTAACTCAATTATATGAAGATTTAGACTTAATTTCTTGAGATATTATTTCATCCTCTTTGGCTTAATTATTTTTAAATATAATTAGTCCTCTTTTAATTTGTCTCTAATCATCTTGAAGAATTATAAAACTAATCTCAATTAGTGCAAGCTTATTTTGTTAAGGATAATTGTAATTCACTTAATATACCTCTTAATTATACTAAATTAATTAGCAACACTCTTTATGCCAACCTTGACCCTTCATTGGTCATTAATATCAAATTAGGAGTTTCATATAATTAACTTTGGATATCCCCTTTTATTCATGTTTAAACAAGCAACAATTAATTACTTATTTAATCACCTACTAATTATTGACAATTTTCTTAATTAGGATTAATTATTTTCTCACAACTATTTTACTGAAATTGATAATTTATGCATTATGCAAAATATTAAAAACCATGGGGCAATTTATGTTCCCCAAAATGATATTTAATTTTGCCTCATTATTTCCCAAGGAAAATAATCTCATAAATTACCTAAATTAGAGACAACATACTTTCTAATTTTTAATAAATATTTAGTTGCCTCTTGGGATTTTATCATAATTTTCTCAGGGTATTTTATGACCCACAAATATTTCAGGGACCTATTTGTAAATTATCTAATGTTTTAGGGCCCTTCTCGCACATTGCTTAATCTTAGGAGAAATTGTCCTAATAATAAGGTAAATTTAATACAAGGTGTTTGAGACCTCATATTCACCTATTTTCAATAGATATTATTTACTAAATTATGATACTTATCCTAAGTAGAATTTTTTTTAGGGTATTACAGAGATCTCATTTTTCACATATTTCAGGTATTTGGGTCTCTTCTAGGACCACAATATTCTCCTCTAAAGATAATACCTCTTCATGAGGTGGCTCATCCGAAGCTCTTGATTATCTTAAGTCCTTATAGGACATATGCTCTAGACACCTTAAGTCTTTCAAGGACATGTGTTACTAGCACTTTTGGATTCTCTGAAGATTCTTATAAAACAATATTTAACAGACGCATAATTTTTTTTCATAAACTGCCAGATATACAAAATTATAGTCTCCACCACAAAAATCATATATCTTATCACATTAATCTTTGTGAAAACTTTATTTTCACATAATCATTCATATATCACAAATTTTGGACTTCCGGTCCATAACTATCATAATATAATTATATTTGTGTCAATTTCACTTTATCCTATGGTCAATCATCTTTATGTCATCTTCTTATGACATATATAATATTCTCATTTGATCACGTGATATCATTCTCAAAATTATTGTCAGCAACTTCATCTATTCGGTTCTATTTTTTCAATTCGACATAACTGATCAATATTATTCAGGTACCTGAACCTCTTTTGAGGTTTTTTTCAATTAGTTATGTTACCTCCTTAATATGATCATCTTTATAATATGCTCCATAATATAACTATTTGGAACCGAATAGTTTTTCATGCTTCAGGCATGTCACATTTGTATTTGGAGCATTTTTAGCTGGAATATGAGAATAAATCTCATTTGGGTCAGTAATTCTATCTAACAAATATTTCATGAATGCATAACCTGATGAACTTCTGGTTCATACTTCTTTATTTGAGGATATATACTTCATGGTTATAATGCATTTCATGTATTCTCTTTTCCAGCTATTCAATTTCTCCCCCTCATCTAATTATACAGTATAAGTCTCCTAAATCCATAAGTATATACAAACAAGAAGAAGGAGATACTTACACAACATTTATCTTAACTTCTTTCTATATTCATCTATGTGCATCGTGGTAGATTAATAAACATTGCACATTCAAACCTTTAAGATGAAATTAATCTGGCTTTTGACCAAAAGCCAATTTTACTGGGAGAATTTTGTTGGCTTATATAATTGCTGCAAATATATCACCATATAAACATTGTTCTCATATCACTTTATGGAGGCTTTAATACACGATTTCTAGATCAATCAATCTGGAAATTGTGCACAAACTTCATGTTGCAAATATCACTACAAACTTCAAGTTGCAGGATAATAATCTCACATGTAACCTTTTTAATAGATGCATCTTTCAATTGTATGGTTCACATGTTATTTCAATGGGCCCATATAAATTTGTTTGATATATTTTCAGAGATCCATTACTAATCATGACCAATGATATTCTCATACTCATTTCTATTTGAAAACAAACAACATATAATATATGACTCGGATGATCAAACAAGTCAAGCCAACTTTCCATATGATTTATCATCAAATCTAATATCCATTTCGGGGGAATCAACACACAAACATTCACATCTAATATCCATTTAGGGGGAATCAACACACAAACATTCACAGAGAATTAACACACAAACACTCACACTTGTATTATATATATTCATTTATCAAAATACAAAATACAAAATCATCAATTTCGTACAAATTACTCTGATTGAATAATTTATTACTTGCATAATATTTTTATTTTAAAGACAAATCAATATATAGTAAACCAATAACTTTCTTTCACTTTAATGATCAAGTACTATATATTTCACAAAATAAAGTGCTTGAAAAACTCACACTTGTATTCTAACTCACACTTGCTTTCTAACAAATCTCCCCCTCAAGTGTGAGTTATATATAAACATACTTTCTTTATATCTAAATTTCAAACCCTTTAAAGCTTGAAAAGAAAATCTATATTAGTTTTTGATAAACTATATCAATCTTTTTTCATGTTCTTCAGGAACTATCATATAATATTGCATCAAAATAATCTCATTGCCAGCATTTAGCAAACATTTGGTTTGTATTAGCAAACACTTATAAATCATAAAATTGTGAGGAGCAAGAAATGTTAATAATATCATTAATTTTTTAGCATATTATTATGCCAAATTTCCTTTTGTGGTACTTATCAATAATTTTTCTCCACTTAAAGTGGGAATTTGAACTACCACAATTACAACCATATTTCCATAATCACAAATTTATTTATTACTTCACTTCTGGGAATGAAGTTGGATGAAATTCATGATCCAAAACTCACTGATTTGTTTTATCATGGCAACAAATTAATCCACAATATTTCTTGACTTTATGACAATATTGCTACTACAATAGCAAATTGGATATATTTATTTATAATAACAATCATGATCATACAATCCCTTGTCTCATAATTTGAGTGAGTATTTAATGCCAAATATACAATTGTGAGGTATACAACTGATGGCATACTAAATTATGGATCAAGCATTGTTTCATAATTTGTCTCTCGGCTTCAGGCTAACTTGCCTCTTGGCTTCAGACTAATTCATCTCATGGTCTTAAGCCAATTTAAGCCTCCTCATAGTCTTAGGCCAATTTATGCCTCATATCTCTCAGGCCAATTTATGTCTCATATCTCCATGGCATTTTGATCTCATGATACATATGGCCTTTAACAATTTTTCGTCAGGATAAATATAAAATATAAATAAAATAATTAGATGGAACCCACTAATATACATGTATATATTAGTGTCGTTGCCATAAATAATAAAATGAGAGGGGGATATATATAAAGCAATAAATAAAATAAAAGATAAAAGATAAAAGGGAAATGAGATATAAAGCAGTAAATAAATAAAAATAAAGAGAAAGGGAATATATAAAGCAGTAAATAAATTATAAATAAATGGAGTCTACTATACTAGTGTCACCACCATGAAAATAAATAAAGCAGTAAAGAATAAAAATAAAAATAAAATAAATGGAGCCCACTAAGTGTCGCTACCATAAAAGATAAATAAATGTAAAACAAAATAAATAAATGGAGCCCACTATACTAGTGTTGCCACCATGAAAAATAAATAAAGCAGTAAATAATTAAAAGTAAATTAAATAAATGAAGTCCACTAATATATACTAGTGTACCACCATGAAAAATAAATAAACGCTAAATAAAATAAATGGAACCCACTAATAGATACTAGTGTGCCGTCATAGAAGATAAATAAATATTAGTAGCAATAAAATTAAATGTTAGTGGCATAAAAGTAAATGCGTAAAAGTAAATGTTAGTTACATAAAAATAAATGTTGGTAAAGTTAATAACAATAATAAAATATCAAATTAGAACAATTAAAAGGAAATATTAAATCTAGACTTCTAAGACGGAGTCGAATTAATAATAATAATAATAATAATAATAATAATAATAAAAAAGATTATATACATAAGACCCACACATATTGTACAATAATATATAAACATCCACCAAAGGTGTGTGTGTGAATATACACTATTTTCGGATACGAAAATATATGATAAACACTAGTAAGATTAAAAGTATCCAGTGATATAAAGGTGGGGTTGAACATGTTTTATTATCCATTTGTCTTTTTGTTGGGCTGTTAACGTGGCTATTTTTTTTTTAAAGAAATTGCATTAATATCAATGATTTAATCATTCAAAACATAGCAGGGACCCTTGCGCCAATAATATGATAGATTATATTAAAAGCAACTTACCTACTCCATGCAACTTTGTCTACTCTTTGATCCTCTGGAGCGCCCTCTTCATTATTGACCCACGATGCTCTTCTTTCTCACTCCTTCTCGATCAAGCTCAGCTAAAGAAAGAGAGACTACTCCATTTTCCCTAATTTTCTTCAGCTTCCATTTAAATCACTTTATATTAGTTGCTGTTGCCCGTGAAAAGTTTGATGGTGTTTTGATGGTGTTGGGCTGAATTTGAAGAAGAATTATGAGCAGAAAATCGGAGAGATAGATCCGATTCTGGGAAGGACAAGACGAGATCGAGAGAATGAAGAACCAGAAAAAAAAAAATCGAAAAAGAATAAGAAACTAGAAGAAGTCATAGATCTAGCAGGCTGGTAAAGAGAGAAAATCATGTGTGTGTGGATCTTTGCTGGAGGATACTTTAATGATAAAAGAGAAAAGATAGAAAGGAGTGTTTCATTAGGAAAAATTTTCTGGGTGAAGATGATGAACTCAAAGAACATGAGAGAAAGAAGAGGGAGCAGTGAGAGATTGGCAAGAGCGAAGAAGTTATCAGCCGGAGAAGAAGCTATCGTGTTGAACGTGTTATAAAGGAATTCTAGAGAGGAGTAAGAGGAAATTCTAGAGAGATGAAATGAATTCTCATTCAAGTGTATATCAAATGTTTATATAAGGTCTCTATTTATAGACCTTCAAGGGTTACTATGCAAATAATATATTACCATGCGCGGACCCCACGTCATCCTGTAATAATATATGGAGATCATGAGTCAATGGACATCCACATAATAAGTATATTCATAACAGATGCACCATTATTCATGAAAGTGTATGAATGAGTTGGCAGGTGTTGGCTATATGCTCTTCATTATGCACTCTTTGTTATGCAGCAGCTGTAGCCTTGTTTAACTCTCATTTTAAAAAGTTTACTCCCATATAAACTGTGTGATTAGATGATAAATTTTAATTATTATAAATTAATATCTCTTAAAATATAAGTTTTATAACTAAAAAAAATTGGGATGTTGCAATAAGAATAACTGTATAAGGAAGAGAACAAAAATTTAAAGGTTAAAGTATACGTTTAGTCTTTTATGTTTGCCTTTGGTATCATTTTAATCCCTTAAATTTGTAAAGTGCACGTTTGGTCTCTTAATATTGGTCTGTTAATATTAACACTGACAATCTGACTTAACGAAAAATATTGAGTCAACAATTTCAAGCGATGACTATACAATTGAATGCTGATCAAGCATTCTTATATGTTTATATTATAATAAATTAATATTTTAAATCATATTAATTGAATTTTAATCTTCTTTGACACAAAAATATATATTTAATTTTCACAAAGTGTGAAAAACCTAAATATTTTCAATTAATAGGATTTAAAAATATTAATTTATTAAAATACTAACATATAAACATGTTTAGTTAGCATTTAATTGCACAATCATCATTTAAAATGTTGAGTCTTTATTTTCTGTTAAATCAAACTAACGGTATTAATATTAAGAGACTAAATATGTATGTTACAAACTTAATGGACTAAAATGATATCAAAGACAAGTATAAAAGACTAAACATATACCTTTAACTAAATTTAAATAATGAGAAGTGTCCTAATTAAGGAAACTTTTATGCTCTAAATTTCAAAAGAGACTAATGGTGATCTGAGAATACCTCCAATCAAATCAAATCAACAAAAGGGGAAAAAAGACACACTCAGATCTAAAGAATCGTGGGCCAATATATTATGTATCTTCCATATTAATAAGATGTTTTTTCTCATATTCACAAAAACATGCCTACCACCAAATATCTTCCAGCATATGTAATAAAGTCATGGACATGAAAAGCTTTGCCACTTCTAAAGAAATAGGTTTAATGTACAATGCTCTGTTTTTTTTTTTTTTTTTGTCAAAGATGTACTATACGCATCCCAAGCATTATTCATTATGATGAAATTTTGATTGTCTCATGATATCTCTTAAAAATATAATAATAAATTGGTTAAAGTATTCTTTTAGTTCTTTAAATATCACATAAAGCATATTTTTGGTCCATTAACTTTATTAAGTATATTTTTGGTCCTATATTTCTAACACCGTTAATATTGCTAACGGAAAATATGTAATACCCCAATTTTCATAATACATATAAATATTATATTTTAATAAATAACACCTATTACAATAAGTGAATATGTGGTCTCAAAATTTGTGTAAATTATTAATTTAATGTTAGGCAATTTTCCTTTGGAATTAATTAACAAAAGGTTAATTATGGGACATGATTTAAGAGAGTATGTTGTCTCTAAATTTTAATTGATTTCTTATTTATAGGGCAGTATTTAGTTTAATTGTTATTTATTCACAATTATCCTTAACAAAGTTTGCACTAATTGAAATTAGTTGCATAATTCTTCAAGATGATTAGAGACAAATTAAAAGAATCAAATAAGGGATAATTATATTTGGAAAATAATTAAGCCAAAGCCAAAGAGAATGAATTAGCCAATGAAAAGTCAAATGAATTTATAAAGATTATAATTGGTTTGATAATCAATTATATTATTACAATTAAGCCTAATAACATCTAAAACACTATGATAAGGATAATAACTTGGATTAAATTAATAACCCCTAAGGTTATTATAAGGGGCGAAAATCCCTATATAATGAGAAATAAATAAATTACTCAATTAATGAAAAAAAACACATTATATTAACCTTAAATCCTAAAATCTAAGTGGACCAATGAGACAATTTTCTTCTTAAACATGTGAGAGCAACTAAAATATAATTGATTAAAGAGGATTTAGAGGTAGGGGACGGTTTTTTGGGCACCAATTAAGAAGAATAAATTATTTCAAATATGCAAACTTATAGGATAAGTAGTTTAGAGTATGGAAGAAGCTAAAGCAAGTGTGTGTGTGTTGTGTGTGGGGCAAAATGTGTGTGTGTGTGGTGAGGGAGTGTGTGTGTGGTCAAATGTTGTGTGAGTGTGTGGGTGTAGTAAAAGGGGAGTCAAAGTTATCAAGGTTAAACTTAGGGAGCAAATGTAACATCCCAATTTTCAAAAGTGAAATAATTTATTTTTTATTTAAAATCATTTAAAATCATCAGAGTGGTGCATTTGAGCAGAAGAGTAACTGATACTTATATTTCAAAATGTTGTAAGTCTGGCTGAATACAATAGCAATGTAGTAACCGCGTGGTTCAAAAGGGATGTATAACAACAAAAGGAAGGCTTCCGCCAGAATGTCAAAGGAAATCTTCAGCCGGGTCTACTATGCGTCCTGCTTGAGCTTCCCTTTATCCTCCGTCCTTGGTTCTTCTGACCCTGACGCTATGTTAAGAGCTGAGGTCCCATGCATACGGACCCCAGGTAACGGTTAACCTCATGTTTATATATACCATATATGGATCACAGATATTCACAAACATAAACAGTTCATAAGCATTTAGACAAATGTATCCCTGGCATATAAGTCCCTTGGCAGATATATCACACTTAGTATACATTTCACACCTAGCACTTGTTTCACACCAAGCATTTCACACCCAGCAAGCGTATCCCAATACCCAGCAAGAATAATCATAACAACAGTACATGAACATATCACCGAGCTATCAGCTATCTCATATAAACATACCAAACACATAGCACATATAAGCATACAGTAAACATCAGAGTTAAGGTTACCAGTACGCGGACGTACCTTTGTTTGACGCTATACGGTACTTCTGGCAGAATACGGTGCGACAGTTGGTCAGAACGTATTCAGGGATATCCTATAAGGATAATATTGTTTCTATTAATTCATAAACATTATTCCAAGAGATATCTTGGCTATATAAGACCATTTTACCCCTGGTGGATTTATTTTCCAATTTATTCCCTAATTTTCGAAAAAAACGCTGATCCAACATTTCTGGGCAGAATTTCGCCTAACTTCGAAAAATCATAACTAATTCCAGAAAAATCGAAAAGAGGATCCGTAAAATTTCCCAGAATCCTTGAGATGTCTACTTTCAAGGAAAAATACTGAAACTTACCCAGAACTCATGGATAATTCCCAGTTCCCAGAATTCAAACCGCTGCCCAGAATTTCGCTCAGAAAATGTAGCTTAACTTCTGGGATTTTTATCTTTTTGCACAGAACTTCAATTGACACACTCTTTATATATTTAGAAAGCCCTAGATGTCTACTTTCATCATGAATTTTCCCAGAATTTTTGAACATCATCTTCTTCATAAAATACCAACATTTTTGCTACTGGCTCCAGAAGTTCCTATTTACTGAAATTTCGCCAGAGCTTCACTATTTTGATCATAATCTTCCAAAAATTTTGCTATAACTTCTTTTTCATCAAATTTTCGAAATAAAGGCAGTGGAACCCATAAAAACATGAAAATAAAACTATATTTGGAAGATTGAAGATTAAAACAACATTTCTAGCATTTCTACTTCATAACTAAGAACTTGAACTTATGAACTAAAAACTCTCTTACCTCTTGAAGAACCTTGCTTCCTACTTCTTAAAGCTCTTTCACTCTCTCCCACACACTCTAAGATTTCAGTTGTAGCTTGAGAAATTGGTGAGGAGTTTGTGTTGCCTTAAGCCTCTATTTATAGCCAAAAACATGAGTAGCCTCCAAGCAACTTGAATTGATCTTGTCCATTGGTCTTTACTTGGAGAAGAGGGAAAAATCTTGTCCCTACAACTCACCAAAAATGTCCACCCTCCCCCTTAGCTCTTAAGTTGTTGCTTCATCTCCTATTTACTCCCAAATGCTAATTTAGTTAGGCCTAAATTGGTGTTTTAATTCAAAATCCAATTTCACTTTTGTAATCCTAATTTTATGACTAGATTTATGGTGATTTTTAATTTCCCAAACACTTAGGTATGAATCTTAAAAGTAACCGAAAATAACTTTGAGAATAGCCAAGTTGAAGCTCTTAATTCACTGATTCCAAATATGTATTTATATGTAATACTTAGTTCCAATATTTCAAGATATGATTTAATTTCTATGAATTCTCCTTGATTTGCATTTGATTAACAATTACTTGCTCCCCAAGTTTCTTTACTTGCTCCCCAAGTTTCTACTAATCTTCTCTCACAAGCAATTGACTTATGTGTTTGTATTATTATTACAACAATTTCCCTTCTTGTTTCCCTAGTAATTTCGTCCCCCTCCCCCTAATTTTTAATTATCAATTTACATTTTATTTGCTCTCACACCTTAGGAAGAAAAACCTTTTATTGGTCCAAGTAATTTCACAAAGATTTAGGATTAAAGATTAATACAATTTCTTCATCCTTAAATTGGTAATTTTCGCCACTTTTATTAGTGAAAGGAAGAATTAGATAAATCCTTGGTTATTATTGATAGTATAGTGTTTTAGGGGTTACTAAGCTTAATTACCAAAATTTGACAAGTTTCTAATTTAAGCTCAGCTTCTGAATATCATTTGATCCTTAATTATGACCTTCATAAATTAATTATTAACTAATTTCAAAAATTAATAAAGTATCTCAATTATTGCAATTTCAATTGCCCAATAATTGTTACTAATTTTCTCTAATTGATTTTACCATCCTCCGATGATTTTAAATGGTTATATTTTATGATCCTTTAGGAAATTGAATTTTGGATTTATTAGAATCCAAAGAAAATTTCCCTAAATATGATGATAAATCAGTTAAAAATTTAGAGACAACATATTCTCCTATTTTAATAGGTATTATTTGCCAAAATATGGTTCTTTAGGAGAAATATAAATTTTAGGGTATTACAGAGCAAGTTACTTAAACTTGGAAAGCAAGTTGTGGTTTAATTAGCTAAATTAGATGAGAATCCATAGGAATTAAATCATAACTTGAAATATTGAAACTAAGTATTGAAGATAAGTACATATTTGAGATCAGTGAAATATGAGCTTCAACTTGGCTATTCCCAAAGTCATTTTCGGTTACTTTTAGGATTCATACCTAAGTGTTTTGGAAAGTTAAAAATCACCATAAATCTAGTTATAAAATTAGGATTTCAAAAGTGAAATTAGATCTTGAAGAACAACATTAGTTTACACTTAACTAAATTAGCATTTGGGTAAAGTAAGTGATTAAAGCAACAACTTGTGAGGGAAGGAGGAGGGAGGAAGGTTGGAGAGGGGTGGAGGGACAAGATTGTTGCCTCTTCTCCAAGCAAATATCAATGGCCAAGATCAAATGGAAGTTGTTAGATTTTTAACCCCTCTTTGCCTATAAATAGAGGCTCTCCTCTCCACAATTTCCTCACCAATTCCTCAAGCTAGGCCGAAAATATAGAGAGTAAGGGAGAGAGTGAGGAACTTCAAGAAGTAAGGAGCAAGGTTCTTCAAGAGGTAAGAAAGCTTTTAGACTTTTAGTTCAAGTTCTTAGTTTATGAAGTAGAAATGCTAGGGAATATTGTTTTGATCATCAATCTTCCAATTCCAGTTTTATTTTAATGTTTTTATGGTTTCCAATGTCTTTATTTCGAAAAAATGATGAAGAAAGAGTATGGCAAAAATTTCCGGAAGATTATGATCAAAGTAGCGAAGCTCTAGCGAAATTTCATCAATTGGTGATTTCTGGAGTTAGTAGCAAAAACGTTAGTATTTTATGAAGAAGATGATGTTCTAAAATTCTGAGAAAATTCATGGTGAAAGTAGACATATATGGCTTTCTAAATATATAAATAGTGTGTCAATTGAAGTTCTGTGCAAAGAGATATAAATTCCAGAAGTTAAGCTACGTTTTCTGGGGAAAATTCTGGGCAGCGGTTTGAAAAGTTGAAACTGGGAATTATCCATGAGTTTTGGGTAAGTTCCAATATTTTTTCTTGAAAATAGAGATCTTAAGGATTCCGGGAAATTTTACGGATCCTCGTTTTGATTTTTCTAGAATTAGTTATGATTTTTCAAAGTTACCGAAAAATCTGCCCAGGAAATACTGCACTACGTTTTTTCAAGAAATGTAAGGGCAAAATGGTAATAATAAAGCTACCAAAGGTAGAGGGGTAAATAGAGGTGGAAATATATTTTAGGATATTATTCTAAGTGATATGATGATATGTTAGGACATCCGGGAAGTCCAAGGCCGGATTCAAAGGTCGGACGTTTGACGACTATGCGATAAAAGGTGCAAACGCGTATTGTAACCTTAACTCTTATGCTTATGGTGTGCTTATATATGATAGTTGTATTCACATGTTGAAACTCTGTTTTGAAAGTTGCTCATGATATATTGAATTGAATACGAGTTATAGTTTTGATAACACCGTTGAGTTTTCCTAGCGCTGAGGACACGATAGGCCATCGTGGCACTGGTTATGTGCAGATTGGGGTAACATACATATTGCAGTGGCTGTGTTATATCATTGCCTTACATGTTGTTATGATTTTGAAAGTTATAATTGTGTATTTATTATTGTGATACCTGTTATATACTGTTTACATAAGCATGAGGTTAACCGTTACCTGAGGTCCAATGGGCATTGGACCTCAGTCTTAATGAATAGTACAGGGAAGAAACCAGGATAGAGAAGGTGCTGGTGGAAAGAGCCGTGAAGAGGCAGCGGTCGTAGACGAAGGTTGGTAGAAGTTATTAGGACTTAGTTTCTGGCAGAGTATTCTGGCACAGATTTAACAAAGTTATTTCGGACTATTTGGTGCTTAAACTAAGGAAGGGTTTATCGGTGGATTGTCACAAGTCGCCATAGAGTTGGTGAGACTCCCATTAGATTGAACACCGACCTGGCCAAATTGTTTGATTAACTGATGTTAGGTTCCAAGCCATAGGTCTCATTTAAGACTTTCTTTATCAGAGAATTGTATTTAATCTCTGTAAATTGTATCACATGAATATTCTTTCAGGATATTTAATATATCAGCTTATGTCGAGGCATCATCATATGTCTGGGCATTCTATATCAGATACTCATTGTCTGAATCTTAGTGCACGCTATCCACTTCCGCAGTACTCTAAACTGTAGTATCTCAAACTCTGTTGATTTTCTTAAAACTAAGTGTCGACCAACACCATTTTCAAACATAGAATTTGGGATGTTACAAAATATTAATACAACAAATTCAACTGATGACTGTACAACTGACAGAGCATATTTAAGTTTTAATCTTTTTAATATAATATATTTAGAGTATTAAACTAAAATAAATTGACAAATCATTATAAATGAAAAAAAGATTTTGATATTTAGATTATTAAATTAATATATTTAGATTATTAAACTAAATTTTTTTAATATGATCATTGTTTTGATAATGATTGCTTTATCAGGGATTTAATATTTTTAATTTATGCATATTTTAAATTTAGAGGAAAAACGCTACTGTCATGCAAGAATATATATAAATATTAGTGTTGCATCTGTTCATACCTATAATTATATATGAAGCATGCCGTGGGTGTTTAAGGATTTTGTTTATATGTATGTATGCATGCATGCAGTGGCGGAACCAAAAAAAATTTTTAGTGTGGACCAAAAAATAAACATATTGAATTACTTCTTTTAGTTCTTATTATAAGATAACAACTAACAAGTGTATTTGATCATTTTCATAAGGCACTTGCTTGTTTCCAAAAAGTATTAAATATTTTTTCATGTATACCCATAATTAAATAAGTTAAAAAGGGTGGTGAGTGAGAGTAATAAATAATATGATATTAGAATTTAGTGTAATTAGTATGGATAGTATTGAAATTTGCTAAAATTTTAGGATATATTTAAAATTTTAACTGTTTTTATTAGCTTGTGAGAATTGTTAGTTTGTGTCTTATAATAAGAATTAGAGGGAATATTTACTAAATAGTATCACATAACATTGAAAATAAAAATAAATGATAATCGACAATAATAAATCAAAACAAGATATAAGATGATACTAACCTTTTCGGTAGGTATCTCAAATAAGAATTTTACTTTCCTCTCATAGCCTAATGGGTAATGAACCAAATATTATCTTTATAGAGAAGATAAAAAATTAGTTGGAACCAAATTATTGGTCAAATAAAAATATCATATAATAAATACATAAATATATTAATAAATTTTATAAGATGAACTCGGGCCAACTGGGGCCTTGGCCCCAGTTGGCTAATGAGTAGATCCACCCCTGTATGTATGGATGTATGTATGTATGTATGTATGTATACCTTCATGTCATTTATATATATGGCATTGAGAAGGTGTACGTATGAATGTATATATAATAGCTGATGCGTGCCTTGCGTCTCTACATGTGTATATATTGAATTATCGATATATATGTATTAACTCGCTGGCGCGCACACACACAGTACTCTGTCATATATATATATGCTGCTGTCATTCGTAGATATATATGTATTAACTCGTAGACACACACACTGTCATATACAAATTAAAGGAAGAAATGCGCTGCGATGCGTGGAAATATATATATGCTGCTGCCATTTGTAGATATGTGTGTATTAACGTTATATATATAAAGGAGAGAGAAATAAAAGGGAAAATCCTCCCCAGGACCCAATTAAACAAAAAAATTTAAAAAAAGGCCCCAACAACTTTCACATGTCTCTTTTATGGTATTATTTCAAAAAAATGTAGTTGTTAACGGGTACTAATTTTGTTGTTAACGAAATTGTTATCAACGAATACTGATTTTGTTGTTAATGAGGTACTGATATTGTTGTTAATGTTTTCGAAATAATACCAAAAAAGGCCCTATGACCTTTTCTGCATGTGAAAGTTGTTGGGGCCTTTTTTAAAATTATTTTGCTTAATTCCATGAGGAGGATTTTCCCGAAATAAAAACTTTGCTATTGTGCTAACACACACACCACGTGGCTCTATAGGTGTGGAAAATAAATTTGAATGATAAATGTAGAATCAAAGCATTGATATTTTATCTACTTACACATGTATATCTATCGTGAAGCCTATATATCCTGGAAACCAAACTTTGCCATTTTACACACAATATAAATATACATGGGTCACATGGTTTGTTTTTTTGGAAAGTAAATTTGGATGGCATTGACTGTTATATGTATTAAGGAGTTATTATTTATTAAGTTTAAATTGCTATATATATATATATATATATATAACAACCATATACGATGAAATATTATACTTTGGGAAAACCATGAGAAACATTATAATATGATGATTGGTATTTATAAACTCCTAATTTAGAGTATTAGGATAGCTTTTGAGAGTTTAAATTAATTATAAAGAATAATAATAATAACAATAATAGAATAAATAAATAATAATAAATAGATATTGTGATTATTAGGAAAAGGAAATAAATAATAAAGGAATTATTAATTAATAATAAAGAGAAAGGGGATTAATTAATAAATAAATAAGGGTATTATTATTAAAGGAAGTTTTAGGACTCAATCCACTTTTAATCCCCTAAAAATAATTCGCATAGTTAGATACTTTGTGCCGCCAGAAGTAACTAATGACAATAATAAACGTTTATAAGCATACCTTGACACCTCTATTGATCCCAATACATTCGGACGAAATTAAGAATTCAAGCTTGAGGTAGGTAATTGTTATATTATTAGTTTGTATGCACATATATTCATGTATGACTAACCATGTTTGTTAGATGATTTGCACAAGTATATCCTAGCTATGGATTGAGGCCGCATGTCCTAAAATAGGCCTGCGTTTCCTTGGCCAGTAACTACGGTTACGGTGCAACTTGTTTACTGTGAATTATTCTATGTTTAACATGTGATATAGTGTCATTTATATTTTATACTTGCATATAAGATTAACTGTTACCCTGGGTTCTTTTATTTGAACTCCAAACCACATAAAAGAGACAGGTAGTGCATCTGGATTAAGAGGGAAGACGCAACTATGAAAAAGGAACCTTTTAAGAAAAATATGTGTAGTTGGACTCTATTACTTCGTTTATCATTTTTCTATTTTTGGATAAAGAAAATCTATGCGTGTTTGACACCCATACTACCGCGATCCTAAATATAAAACATATTTGTCTTTTTTTGAGAGACTAAATAATCTAATTAAATTATTTTAAAGTATTTATATTCATTGGGCCTGTTTGGAATGGCCTTTAACTTGACTTTTTCTACAAAAATAAACTAAAAAAGTCACTTTTCTAGAAAAAATAAAACTCTGTGTGTTTGGCATGTGCTGTGCGTTATGCGTTAAACTAGGCTTAAATGGTTTGGGTAACGCAACCCCACTTTTTATTAAGCTTGCTTTCTTTGCTTTTTGCCCAACGCTGGGCTGTTTTTTCTTTTTTCGCCATGAGTGCAATAATATGAGCAGGACTATTAGCCTGCCGTAAAACCAAAGGAAAACTATGATTGCCTTGCCTTTCAGTTTTAAATATATTTAATTAATATTTTTATTGTTTATTTTTCCTAATAATATTTAAATTTTTTTCAAATTAAAATTAAAATTTTCATTAACTCAATATATACAACTAATTTGTATATATAGTTTCAAAATGATTTATGTCTTTTTCAGTCATTTTCCATCTCAACTGACTTTTCAAATAATAATCCAAACACACCTCAGTTAAAAAAAACGACCTTTACAAAAAGTCAAACGGACAATCCAAACACACATCAGTTAGTTTAACCTAACTTTTTTCCTACCTGACTTTTATAAAAGTCAGATAGCTTTTAAGTCACCGCTCTTACCGCCAACCTAAACAGGCCCATTGTTTTTCTCAAAACTAATTTTCTGTTGACTTATAAAATGATATATAATATAATGATATATAACATATGATATAAATAATTTTTTTCAATCTTTTAAAAAGAAAAAGACTTAGCTAGGACTTATATTTATCACGGGGAGTATTTACCAAAGGCTGCCTTGTTGACCTCAACCGGGTGTTGATATATCCTTTCATACCGAAGCTACTAAGTAACAACCTCTTGGTTTGCTCGCCAAAAAAACATCTCTGGGCTTGGAATTATTATAAACAGTCAATTATTTTTAAAAATTTGAAGGTAACATTAAAGCACTTAGATAGATATCTAAGCTAAGCACTTACAACAATAATTTAAAGGGGAAAAAATACCATTGAACCCTAAATTAATTTTTATACATAAAAAAGCAATTTATATGAAGCCCCGCTATCTGCAGAGGCCCTATGGATTTTTGTTTGGACAACCTGTGAAAATTTACCCACTTGACAAAGAATCGGAGATTTTACCACATATGCTATTCTCTCTCTGTGTGTTTTTAATTTAAATATAGATATGTTTATTTATTTAAATACATTACAGTGACATGCACACCCTTTTAAGAAAAGGTAGAATGTGGATTCTAACACCATGTGATATAAGAGGTATTTGGGAGCGATGTGTGCATCACCCATTGGATAAGCATAACAAACAAAAACATTAAACGCCAAATTTTTTATTTGCGTTGTCCTTCATATACTTTATCATTTAGCACTTCATCCAAAATATTTTAATTTTCTTAAGAATATTCAATATTTTTTCTAATAAATTAACTTCATTCCTTGTACCAGATCAATTAAATGCACAATAAAAGTAGAGAAAAATAAAAAATAATAATACTCAAATCTTGAAAGTAAATCAAATTAGTGACATATTAGTTCCCATTACAAGTACTATGCATAACTCCTAAACAGCTTACTATCCTGTCTATATTATAATTATAACTTGTTTGGAGTCCCATATCCAACTAAGAAATTAAAAGGCCTTGTGTGTGTGTGTGTGTAAATGTTAAAAGGCCTTAATTTTCAGATGAAGACCATAATTTTCACCATTCTTTTTCAAATCTCCTCAACTCAGATACTATTCATAGCTTCATTGTTCATAAGCATAAATCATATGTGCATTACTATACATTGCATCATTAGATCATCAGCTCATGCTAGAACGATGCAAAAAGATTGCCAAAAAGGGGGAAAAAACCCCTCAACAAGGAAGGCCTCAACAATGAGCTGATGATGCATACTATTACCTCCTATTTTTATATAAGATCTTGTTTGTAGTACAATTTATACTGTAAGCGATATTTTATATTAAAAAATAGAGAAAAAAAACTTCAAATTACCTATAGAATTTCCGACGGAAAAAATTCTGTCGAAAATTACTTACGGAATTCTGTGGGTAAAAATTACCGACGGAATTCCATGGGTAATTCCGTAGGTAAAAAAAATTTCTGACGGAAATTTTCTATCGAAAAAAATGTTGTGGAAAAAAAATTTCTCGCCATGACATTTTTTCCAACAAAAAAAATCCGTTAGAAATTTCTTTTACCCATGAAATTCTGTGGGTAATTTCCAATGAAATTTTTTCCATCGGAAATTCCATTAGTAATCTAAAGTTTTTTTTTTTTTTGTAGGGCACTATCTCTATGTTTTTAGGGTGGCTATGGTTAGGCAAACAAGCTGTAAGCATGAGCTGGCCCAAATGAAGGGTATGTATAAGACAAGGATCCGTTAGTAATATGTGAGTGTTACTTTTGAGTCTATTGATATAAGACAAGGGATTTAATTATCACTTACCTTTTATAAATAGGCCAACATTTAAATAATATTAACTTTTTTAAATATAACTTTCAATAACATCACAATACGATATTCTCAAACGTCATTAAGCACGAAAAGTGAAACATGCCACAGCCCAAACAAAGCCAGGATTTAAAAAAACAATAAAGGATACAATGCAAAATCGCAACCTTTAAAAAAAATGTGAAAATTAAAGAAACATTAATAAACCACTAGTGTGGTATAAGGGTTTACTAGATCTCTCTTAGTCCCAAGTTCAATTCTCAGAAGAAATATCTGTGTTGAGATGGGTAGTCATAGACCCTGAATTAGAGACCATATGATAATATTAAAAAAAAACAACCATTGCAATCCTGCAATCATTTACTATACCTTAGATGAATCTCTTAAATCTTATATAATTACCTGCAAAATAAATTTAGGAATAAGAGAAAATATAACAACTAAAAACACAATCAGCCATAAATCTTCTATTATTTTATATAACAAATACATTTTGGTAGGGTGGGGCGGGGAGGGGTGACCTTTAAGCGCCTTTTGAAACTATTAATTCCAAAAAAAGGAATATGAAATTCTTATAGTTAGATAAAATATCATGATCCTTAATTGGAATTAAAAATCTTCTAAATTATTTTTTCCCTACTCATTTTCTAATCTTTTCGGTCCTTTTTGATAAGATTTTCAATATTTGTTTTTAAAAACATTTCAATACGTATCTTTCATATTTTGAGCACTAATATTTTAAGTTGAGTATAAACCACGTTAAAATAATGAAAATATCAAACATCAAAATTAAAATATGAAAGATAAATGTCAAATAGATACAAAAAATAAATAATGAAAAAATTAATTTCAACTAAGAGCCTTGGTCTTTTTCTGAAATTCTTAATTACAATAAAAATTAGACATTAATTAGCAGGTGCAAGTATCCGACAAAAAAAAAAAAAAAAAGCAGGTGCAAGAGTGAATAAAAGCCAACAAAAAGATTTTTTTTAAGACATTATATTTTAGAACTTTTCGGGAAAAAACGTTTTAAAATTAGTTTTAAACCCAAAAGAAAAATGGAATAATTAACATATTCATTGAATTAAAACGCCTGCGTTAAACTTCTATTTAAATATAAATATGAGCGTTATACATGCAGTGAATATATATATATATATATATATATATATATATATATATATATATATATAGAGGTTTATCATTTGTCATGTCATTTGATAAAAGATTTTGTCAAGTCATCCCAAAACTACGTCGTTTTGGGAGTTAAGGAAATTAATGAAAGGTGTTTTGATAAAATTCATATAATCAATACAAAAACAAAAATACCAAAATACCCTTCATTAATCCCCTAACCCCAAAACAAGGTCGTTTTTGGAGTTGGGGAAATTACATTTTTTGTTTTTGTATTGATTATATGACTTTTATTAAAACACCTTTCATTAATTCCCTTAACCTCAAAACTACGTCATTTGGGGGAGTTAGGGGAATTAATAGAGGGTGTATTGATAAAATTCATATAAGAAATACAACAAAAAAAAAAAAACCAAAACACCCTTTAGTATTCCCTTAACTCCCACAATGACATAGTTTTAGGATGACTTACAAAACCTTATGTCAAGTGACATAAACAAACGTTAAACCATATATATATATATATATATATATATATATATATATATATATATATATATATATATCATTGAATTACAACGTGAGAGTTGTATCAAGACAAATAGTGTACTCACCCTAAATGAAGAAGCCTTTTGATAGAGATTAGTTCCTTGATAACATTTGCTGCACTCATTCTTTCATATGGTAATTCCATAGAGCAAGAAAGTCCAATCCTATACAAACAGAATATGCATTTCTCCACGTTAGGATGGATCCTTACCATGATCTCCTGTAAGTCACTCGATGATGCCATATCCTCTGATTGAACAACAGGGAGAATAGTTGGGCTCACAACTTGTAAAAGATTATGTGGAAAAGAACTTTCCACATATTTATGAAGATTATGACCATCCTTAAACATTTCTTCAGTAGGTCTTCTTTTAGTTAATACCTCTAAGATCAGAATGCCAAAGCTATACATGTCACCTTGTATTGATACCTCATAACCCATTCCATATTCTGAAATGTTACATTGTAAACATGTTAGTTCTCTTATATAATTGAAAAACATAAAAAAAAAAAAAAGGTTGTAAAAGTTTGAAAGCAATGAATTGCAAGACTTTGAAGCAAAAAAATAATTAATGATACCTGGAGGAACATAGCCGATAGTGCCGTTTATTCTAACTGTGCTACTATGTTCACTAGAGACTTCTATAGTTGAGAGTAATCTTGCCAATCCAAAATCACTCAAATGAGCAACCATGTCACCATCAAGAAGGACATTGCTTGGCTTCAAGTCACAATGAACAAGTGGTTGCTCACATTCATGGTGAAGATAACATAATGCAGATGCAACATCGATAAGAATATTTATTACTTGATGAAGGAGCAAAACTCTTGGATGATAATCTGGATTCTCAATTGTAGGATATAACCAATTGTACAAGCTTCCATTCACCATGTACTCATAAATTAAAGATTTGAATTCATTGCCCATGTAATCAATGCTAGAACAACATGATATAATTTTTATCAAATTTCGGTGCCTTGTGTTTCTAAGGGCATTACATTCAGCAAGAAAACTCTTGGTAGCTCCCCTCATTTGAAGGTTGAAGACCTTTACTGCAACAACTTCATTAGACTCAAGACTTCCCTTATATATAGAGCCAAAACTCCCAGATCCTATCAAGTTGTTGACAGAGAATCCATCTGTAGCATTATGCAAACTTTGATATGATATTCTGGAAATTGTATCAATTATTTGTCTGCTTGAAGAAGATTTATTGCTTCTCTTCCTCCCATAATAAATAGCAACAACAAATGCTAGAAGAAGAAAAACAATTACAGAGCCTATTGATAGGATCAATTTGTAGTTTTGATATTTAATTTCTCGAGTAGATTTCAAAGGGCATGGTGGTAGTTCCAACTTTGATATGCCTCCACAAAGCTTGTTATTCCCCATAATTGATATTGCACTTGCATTGCCAAAGACGCCTTTACTAGGTATCTCCCCATCAAGCATGTTGAAGGAAACATTTAGGTACTCTAGTAAAGCAATATCTTGTAGATCTTTTGGAATTGATCCAGATAAGTTATTTTGTGATAAGTCTAGATATCTTAGACCTTTCAATGGAGCTAAAGATAAGGGAATTGTTTCTTGAAATAAGTTCCCTTGCAAAAAGAGATACTCTAAGCTTTGGCACTCTGCAATGGTTTGAGGAATGCTTTCAAACAAATGATTATGAGAGACACTCAATTGCCCAATATTTTTTAAGTTTCCAACCTTGTTTGGTAGATTCCCAACAAATGAGTTATGTGATAACTCCAATAAAATTGATAGAGACGGAAGAGTAAAAATTTGGACTAGTATGATTCCACTAAGACGATTTAGTGATAAATTGTAGGCTTTCACAATTTCTAATGCTTGGAGGAACTTTCCCTTCTAGTATGTTATTGGACAAATCTAGGTAAATTAATCGAGTGAGATTGCCTATGAAATGCATTATTTTTCCAGACAATTTGTTTCCCGACAAATCCAAGTATTCCACGTTTTGAAACTTCCCAAAAATACTTGGGATGATATCAGTGAAATAGTTTGTCTCTATTGATAGATCCACTAGGTTAATGAGGTTTCCTAACGCCTTAGGAATTTTGCCACTTATATAATTATGTCCAAGCCATAGTTTTGTGAGCTGAGTTGACAAATTGCCTATGGTATTTGGTAAATGGCCCCCAAAATTATTTACCCCCAATTGAAGTGTTGTCAACTTAGTGCAATTGTTCAAAGAATTTAGAAACTCCCAATCTTTTGAAGAATTACTTCCTAGATTATTTTCACTAAACTCTATAACTGAGAGGTAATGCAACTTTCCAAGATTTGGAATTTGTCCTACAAAGTGATTTACTCCTATAGAGATGAATTCAAGCATAGTGGCATTTGCAACGGATGTTGGGATATGACCTGAGATTTGATTTATTCCAAGGAGCAAGATTTAGAGATTTGGGAGGTTGGTGAACATGTTGGCTAGGAGAGAGTCATTGAATTGATTTGCCGCAAGTGCGATGATGGTGAGGGGTGACAAATTGTAAAGAGCAGAAGGAATTTTGCCGGAAAGATTGTTCACGCTCACATGAAACATTTTTAATTTTTTTAGATGACCTATTTCTTCAGGTATACACCCCTTCAAGTTATTTACCCCCAATGAAAGATGAGTAAGTAAAGAAAGATTGCACATGGAAATTGGGATTCTCCCAATAAAATTGTTGTTAAGTAGATATAATTTTTCAAGGTTAAGGAGAGAACCAATCTGCATAGGTATTTTTCCAATAAGATTATTTCTACCAAATGATAAGAGATTGAGTTTGGAGCAACTTGTGATGTTAACAGGAAATTTCCCAGTCAATGTATTATTGGTAAGACGATGTACCTGGAGCCGGAACAAACGACCCAAATCCTGTGGGATTTCTCCGTGCAATTTATTTTTGTCAAGTATGATGACTCTTAAGAAAGAGAGATTGCCAATATGTGGAGTTATAGATCCACGCATGTCATGTCCATCTAACCAAAGCTCTGTAATTCTACGATGCTTGCGACAACAAGCGATTCTGTGCCAGTTGCAGAAGTGTTTAGAAGTATTCCAAGAGTCAAAGATGTGATATGGATCATCAGATATTAATTCTTTGAATTTGAGCAACGACATGTGATCGGTCTCATTACCCCATGAAGAGTTGGCTTTGCAAGAAGGAGGAAAGATCAAAATCAAAGTAAAGAGAAGAAACAATTGAAGGCATCTAGAGAAGGAGGCAAGTAACATGATAGATGATGAAGGCTTCACTGGTTTGAGAAACACAGTGGATTATGTGACCACACTTGTATACTACGATGTTTGATAAAATTGGCCGAAAAGAGTTTTTTGTGCTTGTTTTCCGAGAAACTAAAATTTATCTTTGAAAAAGGAACTTTCATGCCAATTTCGCAAGAAACCGACATGAAAATTAATTAGATAAGCTTGGCGGGAATAGTATTGCTTTTTTATTCTACAAATTAGTTGAGAAAACCTTATATCTAGTGCGGAAGAAGTAATTTTTCTTTTTATACAGTCATGACATGAAACTTAATTTCCTGCTCAAATGATGAGGATGGGACAGATCTGAATAAAGAACGATTGAAAGATTAAACTTCCTTGATGCATTAAAAATAAGAGTTAAGTTGCCTCCAGCATCCTAAAACATTTTATTAGTAACCCATCAATTTCCTAAAATAATTTGTGATATATTAAGCACCAGCTTAAAGTATTATCTTTTTTTTCCAATAATGTAACATCTAGTATCCTAAATATTTATTTCAGTAATTTTTTTGTGTGTCCAACACCTTAATGTAATTTTTGTTGTTGCATTAAATATTCTAAGTTTAATGTATTTGTTGTTGTTGAGAATATATTTTAAGGGTAAAATTAAACTAAAAAATATTTTAGAATATTGGGTACTATTAAAAAATACTTCAAAATATTGAATGAATTACTAATTAACTCAAATATTAAGTGTTATTGAGAAAATACTTTAAGGTGGTAGTGAATCACAAATTTACGGAGATGTATTAACTTTTATTTAGTGTTTTACAATACTCAAAACATAATTATTATCAAGAAAAAGATATATTCGCCTAGAAAAATAAATTTGCTTTTCCTCTCATGGACAACTGTCGATCACAATCACAATGACAGTCATAGTCACTAGTTTCAAATGCATGGAGCCAGGGACCAAAGCCTTTTTCCTGTCCTATTCTCGGCTTTTTTCCTAAAGTGTCCTTTTTTAAGAAATTATTTACCAAAATGCCCCTCATTTGAAACTATTTTCTATTGTGCCCCTCTCTGGAAACTATTTCCCCCTCTGCCCCCATTTAGTCAACTAAAACAGGGCTTTAGTCCACTAAATGTCGAAGCTTCAATTTTTTTTGAATATCCACGACATTTAGTCGACTAAACCCTGTGGTTTAGTCGACTAAACGACAGGGTTCCCGGATAACTGCCAAGGTAGTTAAAACGTAGCTTTTACCTGAAAACGGAAGAAGAATGAAAAAACGTAAAACGTAAAATCGTAATATAAAATGTAGTTTTTACCTGCATATATATATAAAAAAAATTCAAGAAAAACAAGGCACTTGCTATCATCCATACATATACTGATCAATGCAAATAAACAATATCAATCAAAATATCCAACATTGTCATCAATTATAATTGATGAGAAATTAAAACATTATTTTCCCCCCTTTAATCTCTTAATCAACTCCCATACAAGCTAGTTGCTAGCATACAACAACTAAAATGAAAATTAAAGGTAAAAAGTTTATCATTTTATCACACAAAAGCTAGTTGCTAGCATACAACAACTAAAATGAAAATTAAAGGTAAATTCCAAAACGGGTTTTTTCACGTTTCCACGTTTTTACCCACTGTGTTTTTACGTTTCCACTCAGAATGCGTTTTTTCTTGTAACAAAAATGTTTTCCTGAAATTAAAACATAAAAACGCATTTTTTCTGATTTAAAACACGTTTTTGACTACCATGCTTGTTGCTACTGGCGGAAAATCCACCACTAAAGCCACCGAATGGATCTTAAACCACAAAGCCACTTCTTCTAACCATGTCTCTAACTCAAACCCTTCTCTCGTTCAGCCTAAACTCGATCGCTTTTTTCCGTTTCAATCCAAACCCTCTTCTACAGTCACAGCTTCATCACAAGGAATTCAACAAGAGCAAGAAGATGCAGATTTAGATCTAGAAGAATCAACCCCAAACGTTAATCCGCCATCCAAACGTCTCAAACTTTCACTGTCTAACACCAAACCCGCCTCTCCTGTGTTTCTGAATCATTTTCGTAGTCACCAGAGTGCTGATAATGCTTCTAAATCCAAACCCCACGAGCCCTTATATGAGCGAATGCGTCCCAGAAACATTGATGATGTTATCGGTCAGGACCATTTGGTTGCTTCTAATTCGCTCCTTCGCTCAGCAATTGAACGCGGCTGTGTCTCCCTTCCATCATATTATGGGGTCCTCCTGGTACAGGTAAAAAAAAAGCCCTCTATCGACATTTAATTGACTGAATTACAGGGTTTAGTCACAGGGTTTAATCGACTAAATGTGGTGGGCATTCAAAAAAATTGAAACCCCGATATTTAGTCGACTAAAGCCCTATTTTAGCTGACTAAATGGGGATAGAAAGGGAAATAGTTTCCAGAGAATGGCATAATGGGAAATAGTTTCAAAGGAGATGCATTTTGGTAAATAGTTTCCTAAAAAGAGGTACTTTGGGGAAAAAAAACCCCTCTTCTCCCCAAAAAGTCAATTTAGATTGGCTCTATTATTAAACCCACCCACCTATGGTTGTTGTCTACAACTCAATGTGGTACTACCCCTTATTGATTTATATTTTTATTAATTAAGAGAATTATATTTAGCTATTAGTTTGGATTTTTTACAGAAATAATAATATGGAACACAATATTGCGCCCATCTAAATAGACGAGACACATAATTGGAGTCCAAGAGGACAGGAAGAGTCTTGGTTCTTTCATTAAAACCAGTCATTGTGATTGGCGGAGTCTATGCGCATACACAAAATAAGATGAGGGCAAGTCTTTTTAAAAATTCAAAGAAGCCAAATAAATCAATAGTGCCTATTTTACCCAAAAAAATAAAAAATAAAGACGATAATGGCTACCTTCTTGTTGTGGACGGCAACGAGTGACTATAATTTTTTTGACACCATGTATACATAATAACTCTTATGTACTGGAATGTGAATAGACCCTGGACTAAAATTTGAGACTACAATTAATTTATGGGGATAAAAAAATATTATAGTTTTCTGCATAAAAATGCACCCCCTAGCTAAATGAATCGGACATCTGCTTAAAAAGCTTACATACTTCCAAGAACAATGTGACAGGTCATATTCGTTGCCCAGAAAGAGTAGTATCATAGAAGATTTATGACTATTGTTTAGATCAGATCAATCTTTTTCCCTTTTTTGCTCTTAGATTTTGGAATTTGACAATGAATTGCCTGACACAAGCTGGTTGTAAAGGAATGTACCGTATAGTTTGGGATTTGAATCCCCCATCCACTCTTATGAGATTATTGTTATTTGTCTCTAATAGTTAATTATTTAATTAGAATTTTCAGATATTTGGCACATATATTTAGCAGCTATTATTAGGGAATAATTGGTTTTAATATGTGTAATACCCTAAAATTTATATTTCTCCTAAAGAACCATATTTTGGCAAATAATACCTATTAAAATATGAGAGTATGTTGTCTCTAAATTTTTAATTGATTTATTATCATTTTTAGGGGAATTTTCTTTGGATTCTAATAAATCCAAATCCAATTTTCTAAATCTTATTGAGGATCATAAAATATCCTAAGATTATCATAATTTAGTATAATCTTGATTATACCATTTTAATCATTGGAGGATGATAAAATCAATTAGAAGAAATTAGTAACAATTATTAGGCAATTGAAATTGCAGTAATTGAGATACTTTATTAATTTTTTAGATTAGTTAATGAGTAATTTTTAAAGGTCATAATTAAAGACCAAATGATATTGATTAGCATACAAAGAGTTGTTAATTATAAAAATTAAATTAGAAACCTTGTCAAATTTTGGTAATTAAGTCTAGTAACCCCTAAAATACTATATTAGCAATAGTAACCAAGGATTTATCTAATTCTTCCTTTCACTAATAAAAGGGGCGAAAATTCCTATTTAATGATGGAATGAATAAATTACACAAATAAATAGACCAATAAGAGATTTTTCTAAGAGTTTGTGAGGACAATTAAAACATAAAATTGTAATTAAAAGATTAAAGGGGGGGCGGTTTTATCACTTGGGCAACAAGAAAGGGAATTGCTTGAAATAAACCTATAATTAAATTAAAGTTCTAGAAGAGAAGACTTTTGAGGCTTAATGCAATGGAAAAGGAAGAGGAAGGTGGTGTGTGTGTATGTAGTGTGCGTGTGTGTTGTGGGACAAGGAGGAAAAAATAATAATAACATAAGGCAAATAAGTAGGGTGTGGAAGAAGATTGGGAAAAACTTAGGGAGCAAGTAGTCAAACTTGGAGAGCAAGTTATTATTTAATTAGCAAGATTAGATGAGAATCTATAGAAAATAAATCATATCTTGAAATATTGAAACTAAGTATTTAAGATAAATACATATTTGGAATCAGTGAATTAAGAGCTTCAACTTGGCTATTCTCAAAGTTATTTTCGGTTACTTTTAAGATTCATACATAAGTGTTTTGGGAATTAAAAATCACCATAAATCTAATCATAAAATTAGGATTTCAAAAGTGGAATTAGATCTTGAAGAAGAACATTAGTTGATACTTAACTAAATTAGCATTTGGGAGAAAATACGAGAACTTGGGGAAGAAGCAAAACAACTTGGAGAAGAAGGAAGGGGAGGACGGTTTTGGATGAAGTGTAGGGATGAGATTTATACCTCTTCACCAAGGAAAAATCAAAGGCTAAGATCACTTGAGGGTTGCTTGGAGGCTACCCAATCTTTGGCTATAAATAGAGGCTCCAAGCTTCATGAATTCTCACCACTTCTTAAGCCTCCAACCAAAAATTTTTAGAGTAGGGGAGTAAGGGGAAAGCTCCAAGAGCAAGGAGTAAGGTTCTTCAAGAGGTAAGAGAGTTTTTAGTTTTTAAGTTCAAGTTCTTAATTTATGAAGTAGAAATGTTAGGAAATGTTGTTTTGATCTTCAATCTTCCAAATATAGTTTTATTTTCATGTTTTTATGGGTTCCACTGTCTTTATTTCGAAAATTTGATGAAGAAGAAGTTATAGCAAAATTTTTGGAAGATTATGATCAAAATAGCAAAGCTCTGGCAAAATCTTATCGATTAGCGATTCCTGGAGTCAGAGGTAAAAACGCCAGTATTTTATGAAGAAGATGATGTTCGAAAATTCTGAGAACATTCATGGTGAAAGTAGACATCTAGGGATTTCTAAATCTATAAAAAGTGTGTGATTTGAAGCTCTGTGCAAAAAGATAAAAATCTCATAAGTTAGGTTATGTTTTCTGTGCGAAATTCTGGGCAGCAGTTTGAAATGATTAAACTGGGAATTTTCCATGAGTTATGGGTAAGTTCCAGTATTTTTCCTCGAAAGTAGACTTTTCAAGGATTCCGGGACATTGTACGGATCCTCGGTTCGAGTTTTCTAGAATTAGTTATGATTTTTCGAAGTTAGGCGAAATTCTACCCAGAAATGCTGGATCAGCGTTTTTTTCCCGAAAATTAGGGAATAAATTGGAAAATAAATCCACCAGGGGTAAAATGGTCTTATATAGCCAAAATATCTCTTTGAAATAATATTTATGAGTTAATAGAGGCGCTATTACCCTTATAGGATATCTGTGACCGCATTCCAACCGTCAAAACGTACCGTAACTCGACAACGAAGGTACGGTCGCGTACTGTAACATTAACTCTGATATTTACAGTATGTGCATATGTGGTATGTGTGTTGTATGTTGGTTGTGGTGTGTTGTTTGAATACATGTTGTTGTTAAAGGATAACTGTACATCTGCATGCACTGGGAGTGATATATCTGTTTTCACTGGGAGTGGTATATTTCACTGGGAGCGGTACATTTGCATTCACTGGGAGTGACATAGTTGGTGACATATTTGGAAGTGAATCAATTGTTGTGTTTATATACCGTATATGTAAATATGAGGTTAACTGTTACCTGGGGTCCATATGCATGGGACCTCAGCTCTTAACATAGCGTCAGAGTCAGGAGAACCAATGACGGAGGACAAAGGGAAGCGCAAGTAGGACGGATAGTAGACCCGGCTGAAGATTTCCTTTGACATTCTGGCGGAAGCCTTCCTTTTGTTGTTGTACATCCTTTTTGAACCACGCGGTTACTATACCGCTATTGTATTCAGCCAGACTTACGGCATTTTGAAATATAAGTATCAGTTACTCTTCCGCTCAAATGCACTACTCTGATGATTTTAAATGATTTTAAATGAAAAATAAATTATTTCGCTTTTGAAAATTAGGATGTTACATATTGGTTGTTATATTTTATTATTAATTGTCATTTGCATTCACTTTTAAAAATTATTGACGCTTCGATTTCAACTTAATTGTTTTGTACGCCTTATATTTTGAATAAACTAATTATTGAGGTCTTGACTTCACTATTTCTATTCTCTCTTCCTTATCCCCCTCCCCTTTCCCTGTCCTGCGCAAAATTTGTCTCCACTTTCTTTTGCTTTTGGGGGAAAAGTCTCTCTAAACAAGATTTGATTTTAATAAAGAGAGTCTATGCGTGTTTAACATGACAAAATGTACAATTAGTTGGAAATTCCAAGAAACCAAAATGTACGCTTTTCAGGCATTTGGAAATAAATCAATAAAACATTTCTTTCGCCAGAAAATAAATCAATAAACCAAAACGTATTAGTTGAACGTGTAGAATGGGGCGGAAACAATTTATAAAGTATTAGCCAAAAGGGGCAACATTTTAAATTTATTACATATAATCAATAATTTGAGTTTTTAGTATTGTTTACAATAAATATTTGTAAAATAATCCTATAAATTAGATGATAAACTTTCTAAAATTAAATAATATTTGAAATGTTAAAAGTGTAATATTCTGCATTTTGGGTTAGAGACTTAAGAATAAACATGTATTGGGTAGATAATTAAGCCCAATTCAGAAAGTATGACAAATACTAAGGTTAAGGTGCAAAAATACACATGAGTTTTTTCTTTAGGAGTACCCAGCACCACATGCTTTTTTTCTTGAGCAAAAATACAAACATAGTTACCATTTAAGAGAAAAAAGTCATATCTTACTGTTAAGTCACTGTTTATAGTGATGAAAGAGAAAAAGATGAAGTGAATCATAACTTAACAGTGGTGAACATTGACTTAACGGTGGGATGTGACTTTTACTTCAAAATGGTAACCACATGTGTATTTTTGTTCCTAAAAAAAGCACGTGGTGCTAGGCACTCTTAGAGAAAAAGCTCATGTGTATTTTTGCACCTTAACCCCAAATACTACGAAGATAATTTTCATTGATGCTAGTAGATTAAGGCTTCGGGGAAGGAGTCATATTGTGATGTGACTTTGACTACGCAAATGATATCTAAAGACTATGAAATTTTTTAGGATGGAATTAGACGTGATAAACTTTAATTTGATATAAAATATAGGTCAATTGGACTTGTATAAACTAAATTATGAATTTTTTAAGTTAGCCTTAGAATCTGGAACATAATTCTAGGCAATGTGTAAAAAATGTTGATTCTGTAATATTTAGCATGTGATTGGCTGTATGTATTTGTCCTTAAAAATAGATTTTTTATCTTTTGGACCAAAAATTTTTCTTTAAGACTTCTTATTTTATACAGGAGGTAATATAATAATTAAGGATAGTGGTAAAATAGTCCCCACATCTAAATGGAGGCATATAATTTTAAAAAAGTCTCTTTAAAATTTCAAGGAACCAAAAAAATATTAAAACAGTCCCACATAAAATTCTAATGTCAAAAAAGTCTTATTAACAACTTTTTCAGTAAGTTATTAACAACGACATCTTTAGATTTTAACAACTTTTTAAGATTTTTTTTTATGATAGAATTTTTTGTGAAAGTTTTTTAATATTTTCTGAGTATCTTGTGGCTTTAAAGAGATCTTCCTTATAATTATTGGAGGACAAGAGGACTACATGAAAAGCCTTTGGCAATGCATTCGAACTCGTGATTGCGATTGCCAACTGGGCGCATGAAGAAAACAAACTTGATTATTAAGAGTCTTTGGGCGTAGTAAACACTACAAGAGACACTGAATAAATGAAGGGACATATTTATTTCGCTTCTTTTGAAAAATTCAAAAGGGCCAAATAATTCAAAACCGACAGTTGACACCTTGAATAATAAGTTTGTTTAGAATAACGGAAGAAAAATCTATAAAAAAAAAAAATACTGGTAGAAAAAATGACTTATAGTTAATTTAATTTTTAAAAAAATTAGATTGTGAAATGTGATTTATGTTTAGATTAACGGTAATATAAGTATTTTTTAATATTTAAACTTATAATTAATCTGAAATATTTTTTAAAATACTGATTGGTATTAAAAATATATTTCAAGATATTGAACAATACTAAAAAAAATATTTAATGGTTTTGAAAAAATATTTTTTGTACACTCAGTACCCTAAAATATTTTTAGGGTACTGAATAATACTAAAAATATATTTCAAGATACTTAACGGTATTTAAAAAACTCATGATCTTAAAAAAAACATTTTAGGATCTTGAATAAATTAATTTTAGTACCAGTGCTTGGGAAAAATATTTTTTAAGGTATTAAATGGTATTAAAAATATACTTTAGGATGACTAAAAAAATATATCTTGACCTTGAAAAATTATTTTAGGATCTTAAAAACGAGCTCAAAAGTAAAAAAGGTGCTCTAAAGTTTCATAAAATAACTTTTGAAATAAATTACTTTTGATTTATAAGTCAAATTGGAACAACTTCTCAAGTCTCAACCAAACATGTATAGTTTTATAAGTCCAATTCAAATAATGCATAAGTACAATTAGGCTCTCCAAACAGTATACTAAACATGCACGATGTTTGACAAAAAACTTGAATGATGTTTGATAAAAAAATAAATCAGTCCTTGTGGGTAAAAAGGACAGGTGGTAATACTTTTGGCAGTGAAATCCGTCCTTAATTATATTGTCTGATTTATATAAATCAACAGCAATCCTGCTACATTAGAAAATCCACAGGAACAAGATGGTATCACAAATCTTCTGACCCCAAAAAAAAAAAAAAAAAAAAAAAAATCACAAATCATGATATAAATAATTTTTTGTTGGCCCAAAAAAAATCAGAAGAAGTATGCACTCCCAGGCGGATAATTTTGGGCCACATTGATTGGATCAGACGGTTTTAATTATGCAAGAGTCCTGGGCCCAATCCCTTTTTGGGAATAAATCTCATATAAGCCTTAGCAGGTTAATTAATAATAATAGCCAAAGAAAGTTAATATAGATGATAAAAGATTTGGTCATGTTCCAAAGGGATGTGTGTTCGATTTCCGCTACCGTTGCTGGGACTTCTTTGGTAGGCGATTTCGTAAGTCCCCATTAAGTGCTCAAAGAGCCCGGAGCCGTGCCCTGACCTTGGTGGGGGACTAATGTCAAACCCCTCCAAAACTTTTTTTTACCAAAAAAAAAAAGGTTAATTAATAATAGATCCCTTAAAATTGATTTATTATTGATAGGTCCTTTGTACAACTATTTGTGCATAAAAAGATACCAGATAAGTTGTAAATTTCTTTATTTACTATTTTTTTTTAAGAAGTGCCTGTTAGTATTGACTAATGAGTTAATTCTTCCCTCTAGATTTTTTTAATGGGATTAGGAAGGTAATGGTTATCCAATATAGTATTATCAAGAATAATATATAGATGTAACAGAACCAGTAAATTTCTCTTATTCATAGCATGTTATGGAGCTAATTCCTTACTAGATAAGTAAGATTTTAAATTGGATCGAACCTATGACTTTTCACCAAGAGGGGGATTCTTATGTCACTCACTAGGTTACAAGATTTTTGCATTGATGGCAAAATATTATCAATATTTAACACTTAAAGCATTTCTCAAAGAATAGTGTTAAACGCCTTTATTTTAGTTGGAGGAAAATTAATGGGGAAGCGTGTTGAAAGTTTTGTTTAGAAGGAGAAATGATCGGGTAAAAAAAAAACAAAAAAAAAGGAGAAATGAGATTGAATTCAATATTTTTAATTTCTTAATAATCTATACATTCTTAAACCTGGACTGATTACTAAATCGAGGGGTATTAGGTCAAGGGTTAATGTGTCAAACTAGAGCTAATTGGGTTTGACTACGATCCACTTCTCTTCCTATCCTCTTTCCATTCACTTCTTTATCTCAGCCGTTGGATTGAAATCTCAATGGTTCAAATCTAATTATATATAAAAATATTCATAAATTATTAAATTATTAAAATATTTTTAAAAAATATTTAAAAATAATATTTTTATATGTCATTAGATCTAAACCATTAAGATTTCAATCCAACGATTGAAATGGAGAAATGAATGGGAAGAGGATGGGAATGGAAGTGGACTATAGCCAAACCTGAGCTAATTTGGGTCAAACTTGTGTTTTCATGTGTCTTATGTGTTCATGTCTTATGGATTTGTGGCCGAGTTTATATGCTCGAGTCATGCGTTTTATTTAGCTGGCTATGGATTATTGTTTTATATAATAATGTTGTATGCTTATTTCCTAGCACTGAGAATTTATGTTTGGGACACGTAACACTTGTGTATGCTTTCACCATTAACAATATATGTGATGTGTGCTATTAGTCTGGTTAGAATATGTTTTCTAAATGCTTTCTTTTATTCTGCAATATATAAAATATTTGTCATGTATGATTTGCACTTTGAATATGAGATTAACCGTTACCTTGTAATTCAATTATCAATTGAATCTCAAACATGCTTAAAGATTCAGGAAAGTGATCTGGACCTGGAAAGGCGATGTGGATGGAGCCGTGAAGAGACACTGGTCAAGAAGAGTATCTAAAGAAGTTTAATATATTTGTATTTGGACTGTATATCTATTATGTCACAATTTTTAATTATATACATTTTGAATTATTGTATCACACATATTCCTCAAAGGATTAAAGTTAACCAGCATATGTCTGAGTATATGTCATCAATTACTCACCATTCCAATGCTAATGTATGCTCTTTCTTGCGACTCATTCTAATCGGTAAACGATGTCACTCTGGTAATTACTCACTGATTAGATTAATAAGAGATATAGAAACATAATTAGATATCATAATAGACATAGAATTAGGGGTATTCCAATGACAACATCCCTTGAACTCATTCTTTCATGAGCCGATTCCATTTCATATTATGTAATATTATGTTTTGATAGGGATGTAGGGCCAAGTGACAAATCCTTAATTTATTAAATATTTTCATATTTTATTTGGATTTTTTATCATAATAATTGAGCTTAAAACGCCTCCTTTGTGATTAATTGTGATTAAAGTTGTTTGCATGAAATTAATGTTCAAAAGGGGCAAAAATGTCATATATTTCATGACTTACCTTATTTTATTTTCTTTGCATCAGGAAAAATTACAGAAAACCCATAAATCTCTGAAATCTGCAAATCAGTAAAAACGGATCAGGGAAATTACAGAAAATTTCCCAAAGTTTTTGAAAATTTCAGTCATATCCACAAATGTTATAAATTTTCGCTTTAGTCCTTCTATGAAGTTTTGTGTTTTTCACTTTAGTACCTAGTCAAAACGCAGGTATTAGGCTACATTCTCAAAGGCTCTTGACAGTTTGTTAGTCATTGAATTGATAATTTGGTGAACAATTTATGCTAATTTCAATATTGCTTAATTAGTAGATCAATGCTATCATGTGTTTACATTGGTCTCTTGAACTTGAGCTTATTAATTGTGTTTAGCATTGGATTTTAGCATCATAATCTTGATTTTTTTATATGGGAGGCCATTGTTAAATTGAGTTTAATGAGAAAATCAAGTGGTAATGCGAGGTGGCTTGAGTTTAATGAGGAAATAGGTTCCGTTGCAAATTCCCAAATTTTGTGACAGAACTGATTTCCGTCGTAAATTCTCAAAATTTGCGACATAAATTAATTCCATTGCAAAATTTAGGAATTTGCGATGGAAATCGTGAATTCTGCCGTAAATGTGAGGTCTTTTTTACAAGAGACAAATTTAGTCGCAAACTCATTTTGTGATAGAAAATGTCTATTTTGTGACAGAATTTTTCCATCGCAAAAATTGACTTTTTATGTAGTGCTTGATTATTGGATTAAAAGCTAAATTTGTTTTTAAGTTCATTTAATGGACGGAGAGCTTAATCAACTAGCAGATTAATATAAAGGATTGCTTGCAGATTTTTATTAGCAGATTAATATTAATCGATCCAAGTAAGGCCTAGTCTAAAAGGTAGCCCTTAGAGTCCTTTGAAACTAGCAGATTAATCTTCCATAATTATTTGAAGTGAGGATTGATTGCGCCATTCATATAAAGGATTGTTCATCTCATTATTTATATTCTTGTTTCTCTCATCTCATTAATTCTATTATCATTCCATTTCATATTTTTAAGAAAAATCCTAAAAATGTTTATTTTAAAGCATTTTAGTTTAATTACAATTTAGTTTTTAGATAAAAAGCATAAAATTCTTTTTAACTTGTTTCATGCTCATCATCACACTACACTACTAGAAAATAGTGAATTTGCGATGAAATTTGTAACGGAAAATATTCCGTCGCAAAATTGAGACTTTTTGTGACAGAATTTAAATTTCGTCGCAAAAAGTTGAAATTTTGCGACGGAAAAAAAATTTCGTCGCAAAACTCATCAGGATTTGCAATAGAATTTATTTTCCGTCGCAAATCCTCAAGGGTTTTGCAACGGAAAATTTTTCCATCGCAAATCCTCATGGGTTTTGCGATGGAATTTATTTTCTGTCACAAATCTCCATGGATTTTGTGACGGAAAATTTTTCCGTCGCAATTTTTTTTAAAATTATTTTTTTTGCGAAGGAATTTTTTTTCCGTCACAAATTTGAAAAATTTTGCGATGGATTTTTTTTTCCGTCGCAAAATTTTGTCAGAAAAATAATTAAAAAAAGAAATTTGCGACGGAAAATAAATTCCGTCGCAAAATTTCTCCTTTTTGCGACGGAATTATTTTCCGTCGCAAACTCTTGTTAAAGCCCCCCTTCCGTTTTCATTTTCTCTATCGCACGTCCATTCTTCCTTTCTCCCTCGTTTGTGCTCTCCCACGCCATTCGTCACCGTCCATGCTCTGACTTGAATTCCTAGGCGCACAGTACTGCCATCCTCTCCCACCGTTGTTGCTCGTCGAACCCAGTGAAGAAAAGACTTTCCCTTGCTTCGATTATTTACTCCTTCTTCATCAGGTAAGTCCGTTCCCCACTTTTCTTCATCTATTTTTTTCATTGATCTGTTTCTCCTTATACGATTTGTTCTGGCCGAGTATATTTTGTTCAATACTAAACACACAGCCTATATGAATCATTTCTTGTAATTTCCATTTAATCAATTCCCAAATAAATTTGTGATTTTTTATGGAAGAAGTAGTAGATCACATGGCTTACATACTGGTTCTATATTTGACTTTCTACAACTCTTTCGTCTTACTACAAGAAACTTTTCATAATATAGCATGTTTTCATTTTACCTAATATCCTAACGAACTATAAAACTTTTTAACTAATTGATCAAATTCCTCCAACTAATGAGGATAATTTTGATATTTTATAAATAACTTGTCTTTTAATCTAATTAACTTTGTCTTTTGCATGAAAAATAAAAATAAAAATTCAATGTGACTGTTTGTGCCTCAAATATTCTATGTCACTTGCTAATTTTATCATTAATCCCACCATGTATTCTTTATTATTCTTATATGTCTATTTGGTAAGAAATATAAGACAAGCTAAGTTCTTATAGATAATGTGCATATATAAATTGGTTTACTCTAATTCTTAGTCATTAATTTTATCTCTTTTTTAAATTATGTATTCCGTTCATGTTGAAGCTTAAATTTTTTGTTGATGTCCTACTGGATATTTATTCTTCCTTGTTAGCTCAACTACTGGTATTTTTTATTAATTTAAAACATATTTAATAACTTAATTGTTACTCCCTCTTATTTCTTTATAAAAATTTAAAATTTTAATTTTTTGATCTATTTTTTATTATCTCATTTAGAATTGTCTGAGCATTGAATGATTTTTATATTTTCACTTTCTTATTGCAAAAAATTCTGTATGATTGTGATTTTATATTTTTATCATATGCAAAATTTAACTTGAAATTTATTTACTTTTTAATGATTTTTATATTTTTTATGCAATTTTATATATTTTTTTAATAATTTTATTTTATTTTATATATATATATATATATATATATATATATAAATATTTTTTCTGATTTTTTTAAATTTAAATTTATTTTTTAAAAAAATTTTATTTTTTTTAAAATTTTTTATTCTTTGCGACGGAAAAAATTCCGTCACAATTGCGACGGAAACAAAATTTCATCGCAAATTTCAAAATTTGAGACGGAATTTAAATTTCATCGCAAATTGCGACTGAAATTCAATTTTCCGTCGCAATTGCGAGACTTTTTTTGCGACGGACGAATTCCGTTGCAATCCTATTTTGCGACAGAAAATTGGAATTTTGCTACGGAATTTTTCCGTCGCAAAAAACCAATTTTTTTGTAGTGCTAGTTGTTAGATAGTAATAAAAGACTCTTTGAGAAACACCCTTTATTGTAATCTTTGATTTATTTTTGAAGAGGTTGTCAAAGCTAAGCACAAAGCACAAACTTCATCAAAGCCCACCGGCCACCAACAAGGTGTCTAGTTTGATAGTAAGATTTATTTTTTGTTATTGCTTATATCAGTCCCACTTAAATCCTTTACGCCGCGCATTCTGGGTCATGTTTTGTGTGGTTAGAAAGTGTTATATATGCTTTTAAAATGCTAATGTTACTTATAAATCCAAAATCATGGTTATCTTTTAAGATGTTATTATCAGATTTTCAATTTCATAATTGATTAATTGGCATGTTCTTGAACCAAGTATGTTATCCTTCAAGTCATCCAAGAGAATAGTAGTTTTTTCAGGATTTTTTTTAATAGTTTGTAACAGGCTAAAACACTCCAAAGACACAAAAAATGATTTATATGACGTATTTAGATTAATAAAGACGTAAAAATAATCTGTAATTACATAAAATAATTTACAACAATAAACTACCACTAAAATTGAAATAAGATTAAAAAAAATTAGGGCCAAAATTATTAATAATTATGAAATCCCAAATCTGTTTCGACACTGACTCTGTGAACAAAATGCGTCAGGACAAAAAAAGATGTTAGCCCTTTATGATCAAGAATCTGCCGTAGCCAACATATTATTTTCATTCAAAAATCGCGAAAAGATTTTTCTTTTCTTTTCCTCTTGTTTTATTGCCATTAAATTAATCTGTGTTCATTGCAGGTAAAAATGCGTTTGTACTCCTAAGCACTTAACAAAAAATCTTTTATATTTTGCTTTCTTTCAGAAAAATATCGAGAAATACAATTTCGGAACAAAAAAATGAATGAATTTTAATTATAATGAACTATGATAGATAATCATTGGAGGAAAAGTAGTCTTCGTCAAGAAGACAAACATGAATACAACTCAATGCCCCTAATACACAAACGCACGTACCTTCCTCACTGTCTTTTGGAAAATGAAAAAAATGTGATACTTTAATGGAAACTTTTTGTATAAATTCCAATTAAGGAAATTATGTTTAAATAAGTCTTGCTGAGTCTGCAAATATATAAACCAAGTTGATTGAGACCTAGTTGTAATTTATCATGGATGTGAAAATACCACTTAACTTTCGGGCAAAAAAAGAAAATACCACTTAACTTTAGACTTTTTTTTTTTTTGATAAAGCACTTAACTTTAGACTTGTTCAGCTGTAAATTTCTAAAAGTGAAGTTTTTTTTTTTTTTTTTTTGATAGAAGGCAAGAGGAGGGGGGATTGAAACTAGGACCTTATGGGAGAAATGAATCCCAATACCACAGCACTACAAGTAGAAGTAGTGCTAGTTCTAAAAGTGAAGTTAAAGAGTGTTATGTAAAAACACTTGGTGGGCTTTAAAAACTCGGCCTCCAAAATTTACAACCGATCAATATTTTATGAATTTACAACTGAAATTATGTAATTTATTTAGAAGTGGAGGAAAATACCGTGTCATTTGACAAATTATAATTAGTGCCGATGATTGGCTATATTTTTACATGTTCATTAGTATTATTATTTGTAAATAAGTTTCTTATTTAAGACTTATGCGTAATTTTTGCTACTTTTAATTCATTGGTCCTCAAATTTGTCAACACCTTATGTTTGAACAAGTCAACCATATTACATTAGGGTTTTGGTGGTTTTTGAGATAATCATGATTTTGGGTTCATAATTGATTTTGAGATGTAAATGGGCATTGGGTTAACGGTGTCATAATTGACTTTAATCAAAATATGAGTGTTTGGTTGATGATCTCTTAATTGATTTAATTGACATATAAGTGTTTGGGTAAATTTTTAAGAAAACCATGGTTTTGACTTTCAATTTTTTCCCCCACCTATATGTGTCAAAATAAATTATGAACCCGAAACTTTATATATATGATAAGCTACAAGACACCCTATAATATGCCAAAACAAATTATTAACAAAAAAAAAAAATCACGGTTATCTCAAAAACTATTATTACATGATTTTCAATTATATTGTCATAGAAATTGATCTAAAAAACCTATTTTTAAGCTAATTATGCTTATAAATTAATTTCATATTAACTAACGTTAATCTAAATATACCTAAAATATATGGGAGCTGCTCATAAGAAAGTAATATGATAGCATTGGAAATAATTAGTGAGTCAATTTGCTTATCCTCTTAGCATTGGAAATACTAAGATTTTTTAATGTAAATGTTAATATTTATTTAGTGTTTGTCACTTTATCTTAGAGCATTTATAGATTTAGCTTTCTTGTTTTCATTCACCCTATATTTTCCTATGGTAATGCAGCCCTCCAAAATCTTCTAGCTTGCCTAAAAATATTTCCAAGTTCGCCCCAAATGTGAAAACTTTATAGTCACTGTGATATTGATTTGATTGAACTATATTTTTATATGATTTTTTATAATTAATTAATTTAACATTTTTAATGCATTTTTGAGAACATTATTGCATAATTAAGCACTTATTTGAATTTAAAACATTTATATTGAATTAAGTGTAATTAGGGATAAAATGATTATAATTTGTTAAATATTCATGCAAATAATTTCTTAGATTTTTTTTATACTACCTTATGCTTAATCTTACATTTTAGGTGTTTAAGAAAAAAATTTGCGATTCTAGAAGGTCAAAATTAATATTTCAAGAACTGAGGAAAATTACATAGAAGGTCCCTAGAGTTCCAGAAAATTGAAAATCAAAGAAAAGAAATCAGGGTAATTTACACAAAACTACCCACAATATTTTGAAATTTCATTTGTTTTACGACAATGTTTCATATATGACAAGTAACTCCCTCCACGATAACTTTTTAAATATTCCAGATAGATCTGTTACAAAATAGGTTTTGACAAGGACCTCCTTCTTTCCTTAGACTCAGGAAATCTTTCCACACAGGAGATCCTCTTCTAATTTATTTTATTTTATTTTCTTACATCAGCTTATTTGTGCGCTGTTAATTAAAAAAATAAGAAAAAAATTTAAAATAGTAAAAGTATTACTGTTAATTAAAAAATAAAAAAAATTAAAATAATATTATATTAATTGAATAGATTTTATTTAAAAATTATAAACTATGAAAAAAAAAAAGCCTTGGTTGAAAAGCTGAAGCTTCCTTCAAAGGAAAGGAAAGGAGAGAGCTCAAAATCGGACCTTCCTTCATCTTCCACCATCGCCCTTCTTCTTCCTCGCTGGTGGCTTCCTTATCCACCACGGTCGCTGGCGAGTTCGAAGGGAGCAAGGGAGCTTCAACGGTGAAAAAACCCAGAAGAGGGAGCTTAAGATGGGACGAGTTGAGAGACAGAGGAGGGTCGACGGCGAGAAGAAGCACTACCACTGCCGATCAACTACCAGCACCGTCCTGCTCTGTCCGCTGCCATCGGTTGATCTCGTTTTCACCGTCGCAACACTGAGCTTGGAGCTGCGATTTCGGACTGAGCAACGAGAGGAGAATGAAGAACGACGGAAACTTGAAATCCCAATTTTGTGGAATCTCTACCGCCTAAACAATGTCAGAGCAGCTAAATAAGCCCTCATCATGGAATTGCATAAGAATGAATCGTCCCTGTGGGGCCTTAGATCAAACACTCGACGAGCGTGTTGGATGATACCAAGAGTGTTGTGTCGTGAGGATGAAGCAGAGAAGGAGACAGAGGATAAGCTTGAAATGAACTTGGTGAGGAGATTGACGTTGGATTCAAGGGCATTTCGGAGAATGAAGGCGTGGATTTGGAGGAGAGAGGTCGAGGATTTGTTCTCTTGAAGAAGGTATAAGCATATTCTCTTGTTTTTTTTTTGACCAAATGCCCAATAAAAATGTGATTTCTTGGACTAGTATGATTTCTGGGTATTGTCATAATGGTGACGTCGAATCTGCTCGGTCGATGTTTGATAATATGCCTGAGAAAAATGTGTTCACTTGGAATGCAATGATAGGTGGATATTGCCAAAACAAACATCCCAGTAAGGCTTTGGAATTGTTTCATGAAATGCTGAGAAGCGAATATGTGGAACCAAATGAAATTACAGTTTCAAGTATTCTTGCTGCTATAGCTGATTTGGGTGCTTTAGATTTGGGGATTTGGATTCACAAGTTTTGCCAGAGGAAAAAGCTTGACAAATATGGTCATGTAAGCACTGCACTAATTGATATGTATGCAAAATGTGGTGAAATTACAAAAGCAAAATTACTTTTCGATAAAATCGCCGAAAAAGGAGTTGCCTCTTGGAATGCTTTAATAACTGGTTTTGCAGCCAATGGTCGTGCAAAGGAGGCATTGGAGGCTTTTGCAGTGATGTTACAGGAAGGATCAAAGCCAGATGAGATAACTACGAACGGTGTATTATCTGCCTGCAACCATTTTGGCTTGGTTGAGGAATGAAAAAGATGGTTCTGAGCAATAGAGAAATTTGCCCTTACTCCCAAATTGAGCACTATGGCTGTATGATTGATATTTTGGGAAGGGCTGGATGCTTGGATGAGGCCGAGAAAATTATTGAGACCATGCCTTACAAGGCTAATGGGATAATACTTTCATTTTTGCATGTGGGTATTACAAAGACGTCGCGAAGGTGGAGAGAGTACTCAAATTTGCCGTCAAGTGGATCGGATGAGCGATGGAGACTATGTGATGTTGAGAAATATGTACTCACAGAGGACACCATAGCAGTGGCCGGACATTAGGATACATATTTCGGGGTTAAATATATACTTATTAACTAATTAAAAGAAAAAATTATTTAAGGGGCCAAATGTATAAATTTTTAGGATAAATGTATACATTTTTAGGCAAAATGTATATAAAAAAAAAACTCACTTGCATTAAATATTTGAGACTTTTTTTTTTTTGGCAGGGGGTGGGGGGCATAGCTCCCACTAGTCTCTATGAAGCTCCGCCACTGCACCATAGAGCAAGCCAAACTAAAAGAATAGAGAAAAAAGAAATGGAAAAAACAATAGAAAGTGGAAACACTTCAATAAGCCTTCAATTTTGGATGTAATATTTTTATTATAGTTTTCTTATTTAATCTCAATATATAAAAGTGACACAAAGAGCACATGCCATGAATGAGTCAATGTTTCAAAAATATATACTACCTTCTCTTAATAGGACATATTTTAAGAATTTGATATTGGTCTTAAATATAAGATATATTTTTCATATTTTTATAATCATTATTGATTGTTTTGTTAGCAAGAATATTTTTTTAAAAATTTGTCAGCATATATAATTTATTTAAATATAATTTTAGTGTCCAAAAAAAATCTATAATTATCATATTTTACTTTATTATTACTTGTGAGCTACTCACCATATATTTTATGTTATATATATATATATATATATATATATATATATATATATATATATATATATATGTTGAACTTTTTTTTTATAAAAAAATTTTAACAAAGGGGTCGGGCTCACTCACACTCTAAGGGTAGGGCGCTTGGAGCCCAATCTACAAGGGATACTGACCAGAGAGTATATATGTCTCCACCTCAACCAACGTTGTCACTGCTTCCTATATCCCTAGGATGCCTCCCCCAACGTCTTGACCAACATAGGGATCGAATTCCCTCCCTAAAGGTGAGGAAGACCAACCCTACGCTAGTTGAACCCAAGGATGTGGGGTTATATATATTGAACTTGATGTACCTAGTCTTTGAATGTTCAACAGCTCGATGGAGTGGGCTACTGGGGGATCATTGGGCTAGGATGGGTATGGTTAGGGAAACAAATTGTAGGCATGAGCTGGCCCAAATAAAGGGTATGTATATTTTTATTTATTTTAAATATTTTATGATATTGAATGACGTTATGGTGAAAAGCCAAAAATATTCTATGCTTTTGCTGCTCATAACATCCATATGCGAGTCATAATAATAGTGATTGAGAATTGAAAGTATGAAACGAAGACTTAAGATCCGTTAGTAATATTGTGTTACTTTTAAGTCTATTGATATACGACATGGGATTTAATTATCACTTACATTTTATAAATAGGCCAACATGTAAATAATATTAACTTTTTTAATAATGTATATAACTTTAAATAATATCACAATACAATATTCTCAAATGTCATAAAAGTGAAACATGCCACAAGCCAAACGAACCCAGGATCTAAGAAAACGATAAAGGATGCAATGTAAAATTGCAAACTTAAAAAAAAACAGAGAGAGAGAGAGAGAGAGAGAGAGAGAGAGAGAGAGAGAGAGAGAGAGAGAGAGAGAGAGAGAGAGAGAGAGAGTCCCTCCGAATCTCTAGTTTGAATCGCAGAGGAAACCTCTATGTTGAGAGGGACAACAACAAACCCTTAATTGAATAACATACCAACATACTTAAAAAAACAATTATTGCTACTCGGCAATCATTTATCATACCTTAGATGAATCTCTTGCATCTCATATAATTACCTGCAAAATAAATTTAGGAATAAGGGAAAATATAACAAGTAAAAACACAATCAACCATAAATCTTCTATATTTTAGATATAAAAAAAACATTTTGAGGAGGGAAAAAAGGCAAATTGACCTTTAAGCTTCTTTTAAAACTATTAATTCCAAAAAAAAAAAAGAATATGAAATTACTATAGTCAGATAAAAGATCAGGATCCTTAATTGGAATTAAAATTCTTCTAAAATTTCTAAAATTCTTCTAAAAATATATTTTTTTTTCTAAAATTCTTATATTTTCAGTACTTTTTTTATAACATTTTCAATTTTTTTTAATATTTCAATACATATATTTCATATTTTGAGTAGTAATATTTTAGTTTGAGTATAAACCAGGTCAAAATAATTAAAAATGGAAACATGAAATATCAATATTAAAAATATGAAAGATAAATGTCAAATAGATAAAAAAAAATTACATACTAAAAATTAATTCAAAAAAATTAATTTCAATCAAGAGCCTTGCTCTTTTTCTGAAATTCTTAATTACAATACAAATTAGACATTAATTGGATTTTTTAAAAAATTGTTTGTTTTGACAAATACTATGGTAACGTCGTTAATTAGAAGGAACAAGTGTCGGGCAAAAAAAAAAAAAAAAAGCAGGTGCAAGTGAGAATAAAAGCCAACTAAAAGCTTTTTTTTTTTTTTTTTGAAAACATTATATTTTAGAATTTTCCGGAAAAAACATTTTAAAATGGAATAATTAACGTATTTGTTGAATTAAAAGGCCTGCGTTAAACTTCTATTTAAATTTAAATATGAGCGTTATACATACAGTGAACATGATGTGTACACTACTAGAAAATTGATTTTTTGCGGCGGAATTTTTCCGTCGCAAAATAAGCATTTTCCATCGCAAAAATAGTTTGCGGCGGATTTTGCTGTGGAAAAGTGTCCGTCGCAAAAAAAGCCCTCGCAAATTAGTTTTGCGACGGAAAAATTTCATTTTTCTCGCAAATTGAAATTTTGTGGCGAAAAAATTTGCCCTTGCAAAATCTCTCATTTTGTGAGGGACAAAATTTTCCCTCGCAAATTCCAATTTTGTGGCGGAAAAAATTTCCATCGCAAATTCTAATTTTGCGGCGGAAAAATTTTTCCATCGCAATTTGCGGCAGAAATGTGTTTTCCCTCGCAAAATTCAAAAATTGCAGTGGCAAAATTTCCTTCGCAAAATATCATATTTTGCGAGGGAAAAAACTTTTCCCTCGCAAAACGAAGGATTTTGCGAGGGAAAATTTTTCCCTCGCAAAATTAAAAATTATTTTTAAAAAAATAAAAAAATCCCAAAAAATATAAAAAATTCATAAAAAAATATAAAAAATTATTAAAAAAAATAAATTGTATATCATAAAAATAAATTGTACAATCATCATACGAGTTTACATTACAAAAACAAAATACTATAAATATAATGTTCCAAAATAAATTTTAAAAAAACTCTAAACAGCAGCAGTCTGGTCATCGTCACCACCAGTATCGTCGTCATCACCAGGAGGCTGCCCCATGCCTTTGTCCTTCAATAGGGACTAGAGAAGTGCTCGCATCTCACTAATCATCTGCCCTTGCTCCCTCACCGTCTGTTCTAACGCCATTACCCTATTACTTTCTGCAAAACCAACATTATGAAGTCAATTTATTTGTCCTACTTCAATTAAATGAATGAGAGAGTAATGGTTTGCGATTGATAGCAAAAGTATACGTTTACCTTCAGGACCACCTCTACTACTGCCGGTTGAGCGCCTCGAAGTCGATTTCAGTTGGCTGGCAGAAGCACCCATCCTGAAGACTCTCCCCTTCTTGTCCATTCCGCCTGCAGCCTGAAGGAAGATACTCTCGTTATCGGAATAAGAGGACGACGGGTCGCTCTGAATCTGTGAGTCTCTCTCCTGCTTCAGCTGCTGATAGGTCTCCTACAAGCACAAACATACAACACAAATAATGCATATAAAATGAAAGAAATATGTTACTGTTTGAAATAAATAATAAATGTAATTAATATCTCACCGCGAATTGTTGGGACTTGGCGTTAATCCAACGCTTGCCTTGACCCTCAACCGGTTGGGTATGGGTCCGCTCAAAGGTGGTCCAAGGAATCAAATCTGCAGGAACTTCCCCAGACGCTGCCTGCAAACACAAATGATAATCATTCATTAATTATTGATTAAATACAAAATATTGAAAGCTGAAGTAGAAAATAGCGTATACTTACAATCTTTCGTCGATGCTCACTAACTGGAATGCCGCCGCCAGCATATGACGGTCCATCCATGTGGGACCTATTTAATTTATTTTGCTCACTTTGCTTCAAAAATCTTTCGTCGGTAGCCCACTTGTCAAATAATTGGCCTGCGACCTCAGGCTGAATCCAAGTTTTTTTCCCCTTTTCATGTCTCAATTTATATAATTTATCAGACAGCCACTTGCCTCCCTTGAAGTTATAAGCCTTCTTTAAATTTGGGAGATGCTCGGGCAAGCAGCTAAACTTTCCCTGGAAAACAATACTAAACAATTAGTGCTCTAAATTATACAAGTAGTTAATCAGTTTGCATTTTGATGAGAATAAAAAATTAATAACCATAAATCACATAACTTACCAATAACTCAGTGAACCAAACATCTCGCTGGCTCTGAGGAATCGCTTTCCATGTGGCCCAAGGTTGATCAAAATTACAAAATATTTGCTCGGCCATGAAATCCGCCACCGGCTTATAAGGATCAAACCTGAAAAAAAAAGAGAATGTTGCAAATAGTAGCATACAAACTAAAGGTAAAAAATCATAACATTACACGACTTACTCAGTGCTCCCTACAGGACGGATCCACATCTTCCCTGTCGCAGGATCAATGGATCCCCAGACTGGGTCGTTGGAGGAACTAGCTTGCCCGCCCTGGCTATGAGGCGATGCAGTGTACTGAAAGAATAAGTATATTGAAAATGTAGAACATAGATGTTTTAACAAAATATATGTAACTCAGGCAGAAATCATAAACTGAACCTGCTCTGCCTGATGGTGTGGTGGATATGTATAAGTGAAAGGTTCACCTATATCGCCCATAACAGAGTCGGTAGTAGGCGGTGAAGATGAAAAATAAAGAGGCGGAAGATCCAGGGAAGAGCTAAGCCCTCTGACTACATGGGGGGTAGATGATGTCGGCCTACCCCCTCTGATAGGACGGGCTCGGCCGCTACCTCTACTATATCCACTACCTGAATGGCCTCCTGGATGCTCCATTTTTGAACACTTATAAACATGATGTCAAAATATATATAATTATAAGAAATTTACTTAACACAATAATGACTAAGCAACGGAGTATCAAATATAATAGATCATCATAAATAACTAACTTAAATCAATCGGACGATTCCTGTTCTTCCTCTGACGTCTTATAATCGTCGAATTCAGATTCAGTAATAGAGTAACCCACTTGTTCCTCATCGTCTGATTCCGCATTCTCAATTTGGACAGGAATCAGCTCTAAGTCTCCAGTGGAATCAAAGACATTGCAAGGTACATCATCCTCGACATTACTTATGGCAAGTACATGTTCCACATCCGCTTGGAAGGGTTCAGTCATGTCGTCATTTGTTTCTGACTCTTTTGAAGTAGGTATAATATTTCGTGCTTTGGTTTTGATAACTCCCACCCACTCTTGACGGGATGTAGGGTATGATGTAAAATACACTTGTTCCGCCTGTTGAGCAAGAATGAATGGGTTATAACTAACTGCATATCTCCTTGACCACTCGATCTCAACATTCCATATTTGTCCACCTTTGTACCACGCGGACTGTTATCAAACCACTCATATTTAAATAGAATCACTGACTTGTCCCACTTGTAATCCAACTGAATTATATCAATTAACTTGCCGTAGTAGTCGCACTCCACCCGTCAACTTGGCCACCTCAACAACATACACCGTAATTGCAAGTTTCCGTATTTCCGTTAGCATCAACAGTTACAAACCGATACCCATTGATTACATATTTTTTGATCCTGGTAACAGCTGTTGCAGACCCGTAAGCTAAACTCCATACAACATCATGGGGAGCTGACGCATAAGCTGAACTCCATGTTTTTTGCGCGAAGTTGTCTCGTAACCAATGAGGAAATTTATCCTTCATGAATTCATCGAGGTTGGAATCCGAGATCAAAGGATTTATTGATCGGACCCATTGTGAGAAGTATCTGTAACAAAAAGAAAGAAATTAATACTTTAAACCGTAGCAGTTACTGAAAAGATGAAATCTTACTTTAAGTACGGGGCGGTCTCTTCACAGTTGTTTAGAATGTACCACTCCGCTACTTTCTTATCGCTTCCTTCCAGAGTTGACCTACAATTTGTTCGAATGACCCGGCCAAGATAATTAAATATTGATATTTGACCACTCGTTTCACCGCCATCATCGTTGCGAGGTACCCCCTCCATCTTGATATAACTTCAGGGGGATAATAGTTTGAGGCAAATTTGGTGGCCTCTTCGACCAGATACGCTTATGCAATAGATCCTTCAACATATCTTGTATTTTTGATCTTATATTTCAGTGTGCGTAAAAACCTACAACGGATACTTAGAGAGTATTTATAACTTATGTCACAGTGTGTTTGAATTAATCACATCGAAAACAAATATATATTACCTTTCAAACGGATACATCCACCTATATTATTGCGGACCTCCTACCCTTGCTTCGTACGCCAGGTGAACGGGCAAATGTTCCATTGAGTCAAAGAAGCTAGGAGGAAACACCATCTCTAACTTGCATAGCATTTTTGGCACACTCTCCTCCAACTGCCGTAACTTGTCGACATTAAGTTCAGAAGCACAAATTGTTGTAAAGAAGAAGGAAAACTCTGTCAGAGTATCTAATACATGCTTCGGTAGTGCCTTGAAGGCCCACGACAATAATCTCTAAAAGAAAACGTGATAATCATGACTCTTCATATCGCGTAACTTCGCCTCGTTCAAGTCCACACATTTTAAGAAGTTTGATGCATAACCGTCCGGTAGTTGAACACTATTAACCCATTGCAAAAATTCTAAATTCTGCTCTTTGTTCAAGGTGTATGGCGCCCTAGGTTTGGAAATCTGACCCGTGGCTGTCTCTACCAAATACAAAGAAGGCCTTCTGCAAATCTGTTGTATGTCAAGTCTTGCATTGACTGTATCCTTTGTCTTACCCTTGGTGTCCATGACGGTGTACAGAATATTACAAAACACATTCCTCTCAATATGCATGACATCGAGGTTGTGTCTTAACAATTGATCTTTCCAATATAGTAGCTCCCAAAAGATGCTGCGTTTGTTCCAATGATGTTGAACGCCATATCCCTCAGGCTCACTGTAAGCAGCTCCTTCTTCAACAATTTGAATGTGCTTCACCCTCTCCCATATTTCTTGCCCACTTAAACGACGAGGTTTAGCTGATCGTTCAACCACATTCCTGTTGAAGTCTTTTTTGTTTCTTCTAAACAGATGATCGAGGGGTAGGAATTGCTGGTGCCTGTCAAACCAAGATACCTTGCGACTGTATGGCAGGCTAAACCCCATGTTCTGTTCAAGACATATCGGACATGCAAGCTTCCCCGACGTTTGCCATCCGCTCAACATCCCATATGCAGGGAAATCATTTATCGTCCACATTAAGTCAGCACGCAGGATGAAATTCTGACTCAATGATACATCGTACGTAAGAACCCCCTCACTCCACAACATCTTCAACTCGTCTATGAAAGACCTGAGGTACACATCTATTTTCTTTTTTGGGTTGGATGGCCCAGGGATTAATGCGTTGAGGAAAAAAAACTCTCTTCTCATACACATGGATGGTGGGAGGTTGTACGGAGTCACAATCACAGGCCAACTGGAATAAACCCTGCCGGTTTGGTTGAAAGGAGCAAACCCATCTAGCATAAACCAAGACGGACATTACGGGGATCGGTTGCAAATGATGGATTCGCCTCGTCAAATTTCAGCCAAGCTTCGGCATCAGATGGATGCGTGACAAATTTTTCATCCCTATGATGCTCTCGGTGCCATCTCATGTGAGCAATTGTTTGTTCGGACGAATACAATCTCTGAAGTCTGGGCACGAGGGGGAAGTACCACATCTTGCTTAATGGTTGAGTGGTTGTTTTCCCTTTAATCTTCTTGTACCTATCATGTGAATAGAATTTACAAGTACTCCGCTCAGCATCATCCTTGTAATAGAGCATACATCCGTTGGGGCAGCAATGGATTTTTTCACAATTAAGCCCGAGCTCTTTCACCTTTTTCTTTGCTTGGTAAAAATCTTTCGGCAAATTATTGTCATTGGGAGCAACCTTACTCATGATCTGCATCATTTCATTGTAATTCTTCTCACTCATATGGTGATCAGTCTTCAAGCTTAATGTTGCTAGGGTAGCCGATAGCGAAGAATATTCACTATTTTCAATATGTTCGCAACCTTCCCATAAAGGACGTTGGGCATCTTGAAGCATTTGATAGAACCTACGGGCCTCCGGATTAGGATCCTCTCCTATGTGTGATGGTTGATTATGCATACTGGTCTCCTCTTCCATGCATGAAGGTCCAACATGAGTCACGGGATCAAAATATTGGCCGATCGACGGTACCCCCGCATCCATCACCAACTGCTGATATTGATTAAGGCTGACTCAATGAGTACTGTCTCCGTAATAACCGCTTGGTGTCTGTTGGACTTCCCCGTGATGCACCCAACATTCATAATCCCTCATGAATCCTTTTCTACACAAATGGATTCTGACCGTTCCTGCGTCATGAAATTCCAAACACCTACATCTCGCACAGGGACAACTGATTGAGGTACTTGAATTAGTTGTGTGCGCCAAAGCAAATTGGATGAACTCTTCCAAACCGTCTAAGAATACTCGAGTAAGTCGTTTTTTCTGAGTTAGACGATTGTACATCCAACTCCTATCACGATTGCCTTCCATACTTCCCCAACCCAACCCTGCACGGATACTTTACAATAATACTAACTAATTAATTCAACTACTAACCTAAGTGACAAATACAACTGGCCACTTAACTAATTCTCTCCATAATTTTTTTACTCTTATTTGTGTCAAACTTACAAATTATATCTACAAATAATTATAATATAAAGTAATAGATAACATAAGCATTAAATTTTTATGAACTAAATGAATTATTTTTTTATATATTAAAACTAAGTTGAAAATTTGACACTGAATACCTGCATATTAAAACTAAGTGATAGATAACATATTTATTTTTTTTATACTTTAAAACTACCTGTTGATTGCAGGCCCATTCTTAATATGTACACAATCTTATAATTATCTTTTTAGAGGCAATAAATAAAGATATAAAAGACGTAAAGTTGTGACCTGGGACTTTGTAACTTTACAACTTTTTGTTTACTAATGGAATAATTTTACTAATATGTAAATATTGTTAAATATATTTTATGGTAAAATTATTTCATTAGTAAATTAAAGACACAACATGTAAATATATACAAACTCCAATAATTTTTTTATTGTTGTTATAATTATATATCTAGTAACAATTAATTTAATGTAAATATATATTATGTATATATTTTATGTATATATCTTTTAATAATATCTCGTAACAATTAACACAAAATGTAATTCTTAAATATATTATACATAAATTAAAAAATTAAATATATATATATTATTTATTCTAACGTAATTCTTATATTTCTTAAATATATTCTAACGTATATTTAGTTTATATTATCTAAATTAACTTATATATACGACATAAAATAAATTTATTGTATAAGTTATTTATTTATTTTTCAAAAAATTATAAATATATGAATTTCTTATATTACATCTAATATTACTCATTAATTTATATTTAATTTTACATAGTTGTATTTACAATATTTAGTATTTATAATTTATATTAAAATAATGTTAATCACTTAACTAGTATTGAGTAATAATATAGGCTAAATTACATATTTCTATCAATCTTATTGAGTGCCTCTATTAGCTTCACTCACAATGGTTACACATATAACAATAAAAAAAAAAAAGAATAACCCACAAACAAAGTCCACTTAAATCAACAATTACCTTAAATATTCCCCATATCACTATAACAATTTAAATTTTATATACCAAATTTTAACACATATTTGCATTTTTCATTTAACAATAAAAGAATATATTTTCAATATTAAAACAAGGAATCAGCATATAAAGTAGTCCATAAAGCTATATCATCCAGATCCACACAGACAAAAAAACGCATATGTACTGTCGGCTTCAAAAAATTCAAGAAATAAGAGCAGTTTGTCAAGGAGGAGAAGAGAAAGAATGCATACCTCTTGAAGGGTATCTTAAAGTGGAGAAAGAAGAGCAAGGACGGCTCACCGGGGTGCTTGAACTGGAGGTTAGACTGAACAACGCACGATGGAAACGCAGAGAGGAAGAAGGAAGAGCAAGACGGAGTAAGAGATCGGTGAAATGAAAATGGGGGGAGGTTGCTTTTAACAAATTTTTGCGGCGGAACCCATAGGTTCCGCTGCAAAAATTTACGGCGGAGCTTGTGGGTTCACCGCAAATTGTCGGTGGGCATCTGCTCACCGACGACTTGCGGCGGACCCGGAGTGGTCCGCCGCAAGTTTGCAGTGGAACCTACTTTTCCACCGCAATTTGCGGCGGAAGCAGGTTTTCCGCCGCAAAAAATTGCGGCTCCGCCGTAGTTTGCGGCGGTTATGAAGTTTTCGCCGCATTTTACAGCTGCCGAATAGGTTCCGCCGCATTTTGCGGCGGCCGAATAGGTTCCGCCGCAAATTGTGGCGGAATATCCAATTCCACCACAAAAATTGCTATCTTGCGACGGTTGAACTTTTCTGTCGCAATTTTGCGACGAAATACAATTCCATCGCAAATTCCGTCGCAAATTTTATGTTTTCTAGTAGTGGTATGTCTGTGTATCATTGAATTAAAACCTGAGAGTTGTATCAAGACAAATTATAATGTACTCACCCCGAATGAAAAAACCTTTTAATAGAGATTAGTTCCTTGATAACATCTGCGGCACTCATTCTTTCATGTGGTAATTCCATAGAGCAAGAAAGTCCAATCCTAAACAAACAGCATATGCATTTCTCCACGTTAGGATGGATCCTTACCATCTTCTCCTATAAGTCACTTGATGATGACATTTGCTCTGATTGAACACTAGGGAGAATAGTTGGGCTTACAACTTGTAAAAGATTGTTTGGAAAAGAACTTTCCACGTATTTATGAAGATTGTGACCATCCTTAAACATATCTTCTTCAGTAGGTCTTCTTTTAGTTAATACCTCTAAGATAAGAATGCCAAAACTATACATGTCACCTTGTATTGACATCTCATAACCCATTCCATATTCTGAAATGTTGTCAACATGTTAGCTCTCTTATATACTTAAAAAACATAAATATAAAAAACTGTACAAGTTTGAAATGAATGAATTGCATGACTTTGAAGCAAAATATAATAATTTATGGTACCTGGAGGAACATAGCCGATAGTACCCTTTATTCCAATTGTGCTGCTACGTTCATTAGAGATAACTTCAATAGATGAAAGAAGTCTTGCCAATCCAAAATCACTCAAATGAGCAACCATGTCACTATCAAGAAGTACATTGCTTGGCTTCAAGTCACAATGAACAAGTGGTTGTCCACATTCATGGTGAATATAATATAATGCTGATATAACATCGATAAGAATATTTATCACTTGATAAAGGAGCAAAACTCTTGGATGATGATTTGGATTCTCAATTGTAGGATATAACCAATCACACAAGCTTCCATTCACCATGTACTCATAAATTAAAGCTTTGAATTCATTGCCTTTGTAATCAATGCTAGAACAACATGATATAATCTTTACCAAATTTCGGTGCCTTGTATTTCTAAGAGCATTACATTCAGCAAGAAAACTCTTGTTAGCTCCCCTCATTTGAAGGTTGATGATCTTAATTGCAACAACTTCATTGGACTCAAGACTTCCCTTTTATACAGAGCCAAAACTCCCAGATCCTATCAAGTTGGTGAGAGAGAATCCATCTGTAGCATTATGCAAACTTTTATATGATACTTTGGAAATTATGTCAATTGTTTGTCTACTTGAAGAAGATTTATTGCTTCTCTTCCTCCCATAATAAATAGGAACAACAGATGCCAGAAGAAGAAAAGCAATCACAGAGTATATTGATAGGATCAATTTGTAATTTTGATGTTTACTTTCTTGAGTAGATTTGACAGGGCATGGTGGCAGTTCCAACTTTGATATGCCTCCACAAAGCTCGTTATTCCTTATAAGTGATATTGCACTTGTATTGCCAAAGACGCCTTTGCTAGGTACCTCCCCTTCAAGCACGTTGAAGGAAACATTTAGGTACTGTAATAAAGCAATATCTTGTAGATCTTTTGGAATTGATCCAGACAAGTTATTTTATGACGATCTATTATATTTGATACTCCGTTGCTTAGTCATTATTGTGTTAAGTAAATTTCTTATAATTATATATATTTTGACATCATGTTTATAAGTGTTCAGAAATGGAGCATCCAGGAGGCCATTCAGGTAGTGGATATAGTAGAGGTAGCGGCTGAGCCTGTCCTATCAGAGGGGGTAGGCCGACATCATCTACCCCCCATGTAGTCAGAGGGCTTAGCTCTTCCCTGGATCTTCCGCCTCTTTATTTTTCATCTTCACCGCCTACTACCGACTCTGTTATGGGCGATATAGGTGAACCTTTCACTTATACATATCCACCACACCATCAGGCAGAGCAGGTTCAGTTTATGATTTCTGACTGAGTTACATATATTTTGTTAAAACATCTATGTTCTACATTTTCAATATACTTATTCTTTCAGTACACTGCATCGCCTCATAGCCAGGGCGGGCAAGCTAGTTCCTCCAACGACCCAGTCTGGGGATCCATTGATCCTGCGACAGGGAAGATGTGGATCCGTCCTGTAGGGAGCACCGAGTAAGTCGTGTAATGTTATGATTTTTTACCTTTAGTTTGTATGCTACTATTTGCAACATTCTCTTTTTTTTTTCAGGTTTGATCCTTATAAGCCAGTGGCGGATTTCATGGCCGAGCAAATATTTCGTAATTTTGATCAACCTTGGGCCACATGGAAAGCGATTCCTCAGAGCCAGCGATATGTTTGGTTCACTGAGTTATTGGTAAGTTATGTGATTTATGGTTATTAATTTTTTATTCTCATCAAAATGCAAACTGATTAACTACTTGTATAATTTAGAGCACTAATTGTTTAGTATTGTTTTTCAGGGAAAGTTTAGCTGCTTGCCCGAGCATCTCCCAAATTTAAAGAAGGCTTATAACTTCAAGGGAGGCAAGTGGCTGTCTGATAAATTATATAAATTGAGACATGAAAGGGGAAAAAAACTTGGATTCAGCCTGAGGTCGCAGGCCAGTTATTTGACAAGTGGGTCACCGACGAAAGATTTTTGAAGCAAAGTGAGCAAAATAAATTAAATAGGTCCCACATGGATGGACCGTCATATGCTGGCGGCAGCATTCCAGTTAGTGAGCATCGACGAAAGATTGTAAGTATACGCTATTTTCTACTTCAGCTTTCAATATTTTGTACTTAATTAATAATTAATGAATGATTATCATTTGTGTTTGCAGGTAGCGTCTGGGGAAGTTCCTGCAGATTTGATTCCTTGGACCACCTTTGAGCGGACCCATACCCAGCCGGTTGAGGGTCAAGGCAAGCGTTGGATTAACGCCAAGTCCCAGCAATTCGCGGTGAGATATTAATTACATTTATTATTTGTTTCAAACAGTAACATCTTTCTTTCATTTTATATGCATTATTTGTGTTGTATGTTTGTGCTTGTAGGAGACCTATCAGCAGCTGACGCAGGAGAGAGACTCACAGATTCAGAGCGACCCGTCATCCTCTTATTCCGATAACGAGAGTATCTTCCTTCAGACTGCAGGCGGAATGGACAAGAAGGGGAGAGTCTTCGGGATGGGTGCTTCTACCAGCCAACTGAAGTCGACTTCGAGGCGCTCAACTGGCAGTAGTAGAGGTGGTCCTGAAGGTAAACTTATACTTTTGCTATCAATCGCAAACCATTACTCTCTTATTCATTTAAATGAAGTAGGACAAATAAATTGACTTCATAATGTTGGTTTTGCGGAAAGTAATAGGGTAAAGGCGTTAGAACAGACGGTGAGGGAGCAAGGGCAGATGATTAGTGAGATGCGAGCACTTCTCCAGTCCCTATTGAAGGATAAAGGCATGGGGCAGCCTCCTGGTGGTGACGACGATACTGGTGGTGACGATGACTAGACTACTGTTGTTTAGAGTTTTTTTAAAATTTATTTTGGAACATTATATTTATAATATTTTGTTTTTGTAATGTAAACTCGTATGATGATTATACAATTTATTTTTATGATATACAATTTATTTTATTTATATTTTTTTAAGAATTTTTTTTATTTTTTTAAAATAATTTTTAATTTTGCGAGGGAAAAATTTTCCCACACAAAATCCTTCGTTTTGCGAGGGAAAAGTTTTTTCCTGCGAAGGAAATTTTGCCGCCCCAATTTTTGAATTTTGCGAGGGAAAACACATTTCCGCCGCAAATTGCGATGGAAAATTTTTCCGCCGCAAAATTAGAATTTGCGATGGAAATTTTTTCCGCCGCAAAATTGGAATTTGCGAGGGAAATTTTTTCCGCCGTAAAATTTCAATTTGCGAGGGAAATGAAATTTTTCCGTCGCAAAACTGATTTGCGAGAGCTTTTTTTGTGACGGACACTTTTCCGCCGCAAAATCCGCCGCAAACTATTTTTGCGATGGAAAATGCTTGTTTTGCGACGGAAAAATTCCGCCGCAAAAAATCAATTTTCTAGTAGTGATATGGCACTTTGGTAAATTTTTCAAACCTAACTCATCTTAAATTTGAGCCATGGGATCTAGATATTTGTAGTTTTTCCTTCTTCCTCCAAGCCAAAACCGTGGCTCCCTTCTCCCCCTCTCATTTTGTGTCTCAAAATATCCTATACTCAAAGCCTCTTATTGGCTCACCAAGCTTCACATGGATTTAGCTTAAGTGTGTAATTAATTAGGACCATTAGATCTACCTTTATGAAGCTTAATCTTGGCCATTGGTCTTAGCTACCCATCTTGACTTTTCAAAGTTGATTAGCAAGGTTAATTAATTCCTTAATCAAATGCTTAAAGCCTCTTGAATATAACCATCATTGGTTACCTTAACTAATTGAAGACTTAAGCTTAATTAATCTTAAAACACTTGGTTCCTATTGACTTGCCCAAATTGTTGACTTTTGGGGCACAATTAATTAGCTTAATTATGTGTTTAATTCCCTTCTTATTACAAATATCTTAGGCTTATTAAGTTTGCTAATTAATTCTAGGTAATTAGAGCATTATTTATAATTTAACATCATCCTTTATTCCTATGAAAAATTTCGAAATTTCAGCCCTTTTTTCTTGATTATTTTATTTATCCCTACTTGTATTGCAATTAATCTCTAATTAGTACAAGCTTAGGTGCCTTATAATATTTACTAATTGTCTTAATTTAATTAAGTGTTTCCTTTGCTTATCTTGCTCTTTTTGATAGGAAATTGTTATTATTTAATGTGATTTTTATTTCACATATTATTTTCATACTCCTTTTGGTCATATTAAAACTAGAGTTTAAAATATTAATTGTGGGGTATTTTTATGGTTCCTAATTGAAGATTAGAAAATTGGATTTTGATTTATTAGATTCTAAAGGAAAATTTCCCTAAAAATCATAATAAATCAATTAAAATTTAGAGACAACATACTCTCTTATTTTAATAGATATTACTTGCTAAAATATGATACTTAAGAGAAATACAAATTTTAAGGTATTACCTACATTACGCTGTTGCAAGCAAAATTTTTTATCTCTGGCTATTTAAAACTGATATTGTTGTGCACATAATTATGAGAAAGTCTCAGCGACAAGAGAAAAGGGAAAAAGATTGAACCTTGTAGGGAGTGTCCGATGGAGAATCTTAGAAGAAGGCAGGTCAAAATAAGAAGAATGATAATTGAGTTTGACATACCATTATTGCCTCACTCGAAATCAAACAGCATGTCTCTGAGCCATCACGCAATCACCTCTCTTTCTCTCTGCTCTTATCCTCCCCCTCCTCTTCCTATATATGTCAGGATTTTAATTTTCTACAACACATGGAATTCTCTAATCCTCTCTGTGGTGACATTCCCATAACTTCGGCAAGCTAATTTTTTAATCTCTAGCTGTATAAATTTATCATTCAACCATCTAAGACTGTTAGTAGTCCAGCTAAATTCCTAATGACTGCGAACTCTTTAAACAGGGAAAGGAGGAGGAGGAGGATAAGAGCAGTGGGAGAGAGACGGGAGACTAGGATCATTCATTGGATGCTGAGAGAATTAGACTCGAATCTCTCCTTCGGCCCTCTCTCCTCTTCCGTTCCGACTCCAAAGCCTTGGTCGCAAACCATTTCCCTCACTGTTCATCTTCTTTATGAAGTGACTGATGAGAAATATATGGGTAGTACCTTAAAAAAATTAATGAAATAATTGCAGGAACTTCCACTACTTACATAGGAGTAATAAAAATAACTTAATAGACTGTGATGCAATATTAAAGAGCATAATAATGTATTCATTTTATAATAAAAATGTTTGAATGGAATAATAGAGGGACGTGATACTTCATCTCCCTTGTAAATTTTGAATAGGAAAAAAGAGAAAAAATACACATGTGTTTTACCCCCATGAGCGCCCAACACCATATGTTTTTTTTTTTAGCAAAAATATACACGTGGTTACCATTTTAAAGCAAAAGTCACATTCTACCGTTATGTTACTGTTCATTTCATCTCTTTCTCTCTCATCACGTTGAACAGTAACATAACAGTGAGATGTGACTTTTACTCCAAAATGGTAACCACGTATGTATTTTTGCTCCCAAAAAAAGTATATAGTGCTAGGGTTCCTGAGTGTAAATCACATATGTATTTTTGCTCATTTACCCTTTTAAATAACAGATTTGCATTATTAAGAAAATAATTAAAATTAGTTAAAAATAATAAATATGTATTTTTTTAACTATATCCTTATTTATTATGAGATAAGTAAAAGTAATAAATGCAATTATCTTCGACAATGGTAAAATTTAAAAAAAGCACAATAAATATTTATACAGATCTAAACAAATATATATACTTGAAACTTATAATAAGGGAGGTAAGGAGTGACTGATATATATATATATATATATATATATATATATATATATATATATATATATATATATATATAGAAAGTATGATACATACATACATGTCACGTTGTTTGATGAGAGTTTTAAAGCCGGAGCGGATTGATGGGTTGGGACCAAAAATTGGTGAACCGATCGGGCTAGGCATCAACTTTGTTCGCTATATTTTTTTTTTTAATTTTATATTAATAACTTTGAAATCTTTAATTTTTCATCAGTTTGATCTCGGATTAGCTCCCGTTTGACACACTAACCTTTGATTTGATCTAGTACTATGCCGGTTTAGTAGTTTGTTCGGGTTTAAGAACCTTGTGTCTCTTAATGTATAGATTCTTAATAAAATTTAAAAAATATTAAATTCAATCTCATTTCTCTCTCTCTCTCTCTCTTTTGCCCGATCATTTCTCCTTCTAAACAACACGTTCAACACCTTCCCATTTAATTTTCCTCCACCTAAAATAAAAGGTGTTTAACACTATTCTTTGAGAAATGCTTTAAGTGTTAAATATTGATAATATTTTTCCATCAATACAAAGATCTTGTAATCTAATGGCATAAGAATTCCCTTCTAAGTGAAAAGTCATAGGTTTGATTCAATTTAAAATCTTACTAATCTAGTAGGGAATTAGCTCTGTAACATGCTACGAATAAGAGAAATTTACTGTTTTTGTTACTTCAAAATCTTAAGAAATTTACAACTTATCTGGTATCTTTTTATGCACAAGTAGTTGTACAAAGGCTTATATGAGATTTATTCCCAAAATGGGGTTGGGCCCGGAACAAAACTTTTGCATAATTAAAATCGTCTGATCCAACCAATGTGGCCCAAAATTATCCGCCTGAGAGTACATACTTCTTCTTCTTCTTCTTCTTTTGCCAACAAAAATGTATTTATATCATGATTTTTGATTTTTTTTTTTTTGTCAGAAGATTTGTGATACCATCTTGTTCTTGTGGATTTTCTAATGTTGCAGGATTACTGTTTATTTATATAAATCAGACAATATAATTAAGGAAGGAATACACTGCCAGAAATATTACCACCTGTCCTTTTTATCCACAACGTAAAAGCCATTACTGATTTATTTTTTGATCAAACATCATTCAAGTTTTTTGTCAAACATTGTGCATGTTTGGTAAACCATTTGGAGAGCCTAGTTGGACTTATGCACTATGTACGATTTGTAAACCATTTGGAGAGCCTAGTTGGACTTATGCACTATGTACGATTTGAATCGGACTTTCCATAATTTTCCCAGGTGCCTTTTCTGATTGTTTTGCAGTTTTCAGAGATTCTGGGTTTTTTTCTGTAATTTTTCCTAAACTGAACTGCAAAGAAAATAAACAAAAAAAGTAATACGTTATATTCCAACAATCAATCAATTAAAGTAAGTAATGAAATATATAAAAATTTTGGCCCCTTTTTAACCTTAATTTCATGCAAACAACTTTAATAACAATTAATCACAAATAAGGCATTTTAAGCTCAATTATTATGATAAAAAATCCAAATAAAATATGAAAATATATAATAAATCAGGGATTTGTCACTTGGCTCTACATCTCTATCAAAAAATAATATTTCATAATATAAAATGGAATCGGCTCATGAAAGAATGAGTGCAAGGATGTTGTTAGATAGGGAACTGAATTCTGTCAAAAATTATTTTCCCTCTGTTGTGAATAATCGATATTGACAAATTACATTATGAAGGGGTGTTATTGTGTACATCTTGCCACTACCAAATTATGTTTTAGTTTTTAATTTATCAGTTATATTTTCATGCTTATGTAATCCCTCTAATAAAAGTCTAGACCACTGAACTTCATCGTTTTGCCTCTTACGTAGTTTCAATATAATTGAACAGGGTAGGTTGAACCTAGATTCAAAAAAAAAAAAAAAGATGTGCAATAAACTAAGGGTTTAATATTTCTGCCTTTAAGGCAGAAACATTTTATCTACCTCACTCACATAAAAGTGAGTGGGTTCCATTATTATTTTCTCGTGAGTGGGTTCCATTATTATTTTCTCTCTCTTCTCTTGATAGTGAAACCCACTCACTTTTATATGAGTGAGACAGATAAAATGTTAAGGCAGAAACATTAAACCCATAAACTAAATATCTTCTCTTTATTTATGACATAGTCAACTCCGATGTGTGAACTCAATCTTTTTCATTTTCTCATTGAAGAGATATCAACTTTTCTAAGTTGCAAATTAACATGTGAATCCCTATATTTTTATCTAGTTTTTAATTAGGTTTCTAAGTTTTTTTTAATTATTGAATTTTTAAAATAAAATAAACCTCTCAACTAGTTCTTACATTTAGAAATGAAGACATAGTGTTGCCTCAAAACAACAAAGGGCTTGGATAGAACTGAGAGACTGGAATGCTACTTTTATTTTCAACTTTGTAAATATAATTTACGACCATTTATCCACAAAAGTTAGCATTTTAAAGGGATAACACTAGCTTTCTCACCACACAAAACATGACCCCGAGTATGCAGCCTAAAGGATTTAAGGTGGGACCAATATAAGCAACAACAAATCTATATAATTCAAAATATGCCAACAAATTAGAATTGGTCGAGTTAGAAAAGAATTGACTCATAACTGATACGGCTATGAGTTCAAATCTCGCTGTCAATATGAAAACCTTGTTAGTGGCCTTGGCCTTACATCTCTCTCTCTCTCTCTCTCTCTCTATATATATATATATATATATATATATATATATATATATATATATTTCATAATATGAATAAGTGAAATATAATTTACGTTCATTTATCCACATTTTACAATAACTGAAAATTTGTTTTGGGACCTTCTTATTTAGATCTGATAGTCTTACTATTTAAGGATAGATAAAGTTAAGCCGACCTGCCCACACGCATTCACGCCATAGGGGAGACCAAATTGGCCAAATATCAACTTGTCTACATGATAAAATGAGTGGGGACAAACGAGTGAAACTCAGTTATGACCATGTATATACTTCGCCCTATATAAAGGTTGTTTTGGCATCTCAGAGTTGCATTGTCTTGTGTTGTTTTTCTAGTCTCTCACTCACTAGCCTCTCTTCATTGGCTACATCTGTTAAATTGCCCTGATGTCTTGTGTTGATCCATTAATTGGTTTCAAGCTTTTATTCCTTCTATCTATTTGGTTATGTGCGCGCGCACGCATATGCAGGGTCCTATTATTAATTGGAAAGGAAAATGGTGCTTGGTGGTACGTGTGAACGAGCAAGTTACCTTCAGAGAAACAAGGATTTGATTTTTCTTTCTATAGCCCGGGAAGATTTGATTAATTTAAAATAGTACTCCTTTGGTTAGAGGGGTTATTTTGATTCTAAATTAAAACTTCAATTAACCATTTTAAAATTATAATCCTTTCTCTACTCTATCTTAATTATTATACATATTAAGGAGTTTTATCAAAAGGCAGTCCCAGTGAAGATTATTAAAAAGATATAAACCAACGCAAATTTTTATGAATTTTAGGATATAAAAATACATATAAAATGCATATTTATATATAAACATCACACACACACACACACCTTGCATCTTCGTGTACTATAACTTAATGTGTCCCCTTGATTTCTACAACTCATCGGTTGGTTCCGGCGGATAAAAAACAGAATGTGGTATGTTTCATTGTTACCTGTTTTTTTAATGGATAAACACGAAGCCATCATCTTCACCCTCTCTTTGACATTATTGACATGTTTACAACAAGAGAGGCATATTGCTGGTGGTGAGCGAACCTTTTACCAGTATTCTTGTTTTTATCAATAGCTTCGGCATCGATAATGATTTCCCAAGGAGGAAGAGGCAGCAAGGTCCAGGTGGCGTTGTTGGGTGGTAAATGGAGGGTGGAAGGATCCGATTCTTTCTGGTTGGGAAGCAAGGGACGTTGCTTTTTCTTGAGTGATTATTTGTCTAAGGTACGTGGCATAAGTTAATTGGGTACCTGAATATACCTGACCTAAGTTTGGTCCTTCTCAATTATCTCTCTGTCGAATTACTCATTATGATACACATAGAGTCAAGAAACACAATAAAAAAGCTTATTTACCTCCAATCAAATTCTTCTTCAGACTTTTGGGATAAAAGTGTGTCCAATTTTCCAAAACTTAACTATATATAATATGGTTTCTATAATGGCGTAGGGTCAGTGGAGGAGAAAATTAAATTGACTTCTTACACCAAAATTCTCAATTAGAGCGAATGAAGTAGAGCAATGTGCTCAGACCTCTGGTATCATGGACAAAAAACTCTAGATTAGGGATGAAATTATCGACAAAATACAATCTGTTAGAAATTATCGATTTCATCAATATTAGTTCTGACGACTTTGCAGACAGATGTTCGTTGGCAATTCCCAACGGACTTATTCCGTCAACAATCACAAATTCATTGACGGAACCATTCTATCAGAAATATCCGACGGAAATTCGTTAGAGAGTACCGACGGAATTATGTCCGTAGGAAATTTCCGTCACAGAAATTTTTACTTTATTTTTTGAAAAATTGATGGAATATTAATGACGGAATTCCGAAGGTAGTTCTTTCAGTGAATATTAATTACAAAAAAAAAAAAAAAAGGTTCTCTTCTTCGTTCACCGGAGTCCGGAGGCAAATTGAGAAGTCGAAAACGAAAACCCTAACCCTCCCTTTTTGATCAAGAACTCGAGAATGCGTTCACCTTCACTGACTTTCATCTAGTTTTGTAACTTCAATCAGTCACTGTCCTTCTTTAATTTGATCGGCTAAGTGAAGGTTGATTTGGCCCTGTTGCTTATTCGGTCACCAATCGAGCGCAGAGAAAAATTTAGGTAATTGATTAAGTTAGCCCCCTCTTTCATTTTTCTTTGTTGAGTATTTTCTGAACTTATATATTATTGAATACAATAGAACATTGTGACAACTAGCTAGGAGAATATCTCAATAGAATCAATAAAGACCCATAGGCATAGATAGATTCCTTATTTAATATTATTATGCTCTAACACAAATATCTCTTTGTTTAATCACTCATCATCTCTCTCTCTCAATGTGTGAGATAACAATAAGAAAGCTGATTTGCCTCCAATCAAACTCTTGTCTAGACTTTTGGGATCTCTTGCTTGGGTCCAGTTTTCTAAAACTTATAACTATAATAATTTGGTTTTGCGGCCAAGTCATGTAATGAACGATACGAGATTGGGAAATCTCAGTCAGAAAAGATTAGAAAGAATTAAAAAAAATTAATGAAGGACGTGTGCAGGTACAGACGGACCAAGTTGTTTGACATTATACCAGGTTGTCCACATAAATAATAAAATAAATTGGATCTAAGAAGACGAAACTCAGGTGTCACCATGTGTGTATATGTATATGTATGTGGCCCTATATAAAAGGTATTGCATCCATATAGGAAAATATGTATATGTCAAAGGTTCAAAATTAATTGATAAAGCTTTCTCAAGTCAAAACCAATTTTTATATTTTCAATTAACATGTGCAATCTTTATTAGTTATCGGTTTATAAGTTTCGATGATAATAAACTTAAAAAAGATATAAGGATTTGATGACTCAAGTTATTCAAGTGTATATTAAAAGACATCATGCAATTGTTATTAGAAAGCGTAGTGGTCTATTAATAGGGTGCTAATAATTGTACCCTATTTATGGAATTACCTGTTTCCCTTACTACTATTTCCTCCAATTCTTAATATGAGATATATTTACTTAATTAAATTATATTAAGAAAGTTAGTTAAATTAATTAATCTAATATGTATTATAATTTTCCAAGAAAATATTTTACGTTAAATCTGACATTTAGTGGTCTATAAATTTGCTTAAATCTAATTTTATTGTCGAAGAAAATATTTATAATTATCATATTTTATATTATTATTTATAAATACGTGTGACCTACTCCTAGTCACTGTGTGTGTGTGTTTGCACTTGATGTACGTTGTGTTTGAATGTTCAACAGCTCGATGGAGTGGGCTGCAGGGAGGTCATTGGGCTAGGATGGGTATGGGTAAGGAAACAAAATGTAGACATGAGCTGGCCCAAACGAAGGGTAGGTATATTTTTATTTTTATTTATTTAAATTTTTTATGATATTGAATGACTTTATGGCAAAAAGCCGAAAACATTCTATGCTTTTGCTGGCATAGCAATCATATGCCAATGATAATATCAGTGATTGATAATTGAAAGTACGAAACAATGCCTTAAGATCCGTTATTAATATGGGAAAATCTCAATAAAAAATCATTTAAATTTTAAAATCACAAATAAGTGGTTTCTCAATAAAATAAGTTGTGAATTGTTTTATTATTCTTGTTAATTTCATTATTATTGTTATCAACATGATTTTAAAATTCAAGTGGTATTTTTTTTTATCATTTTTCCTAATAATATTGTGTGTTACTTTTTAAGTCTATTTGTATAGGACAAGTGATTTAATTATCACGTATTTTTTATAAGTAGGCCAACATGTAATATCAATTCTCACAATACAATATTCTCAAATCTCATTAAACACAAAAAGTGAAATATGCCACAACCCAAACCAAACCAGGATTTTAGAAAATAATAAAGGATGCAACGTAAAATTGCAAACTTTTTTATCCTAAAAAAAAGAAAAAATTAAAGAAACACTAATAATCCACCATTGTGGTACAAAGATACATTAGATCCCTCTGAATCTCGAATTTAAATCCTAGAAGAAACATATGTCTTGAGAGAGTCACGAACCTTTAATTATACACCGGATAATAATACTACCGAAAAAAACAAAAAAAAAAAATCATTGCAGCTCCGCAATCATTTATTATACCTTTAGATGAATCTCTTTATTAATCTCAAATAATTGCCTGCAAAATAAATTTAGGAATAAGGGAAAATATAGCAACTAAAAACACAATCAACCACAAATCTTCTATTATTTTATATAACGAATACATTTTGAGCCAAAAAAAATAGTCAAAGTGGACTTGAAGCGCCTTTTAAAACTATTAAATTTCTTTTTTTTTTTAAAAAAAAAGAAGAGGAATATGAAATTCTTATAGCCAGATAAAAGATCATGATCCTTAATGGAATTAAAATTCTTCTAAATTATTTTTTCACTGCTCATTTTCTTATATTTTCAGTACTTTTTTTTTTATAGCATTTTCAATCTTTGTTTTAAAAACATTTCAATTCATTCTTTCATATTTTGAGTACTAATATTTTAAGTTGAGCATAAACCATGTCAAAATAATGAATAATGAAAACATCAAATATCAGTATTAAAAATATGAAAGATAAATGTCAAAAAGATAAAATAAATAAATAAATAATGAAAAAATTAATTTCAACAAGAGCCTTGGTCTTTTTCTCAAATTATTAATTACAATACAAATTATTAGACATTAATTGGATTTTTAAAACATGGTTTGTTTTGATAAATACTACGGTAACGGTATTAATTAGCAGGTGCAAGTGTCGGACAAAAAAAAAAAAAGCAATTGCAAGCGTGAATAAAAGCAAAAGAAAATATTTTTTCTGAAAACATTATAGTTTAGAATTCTTGGAAAAAATATTAAAATTAGTTTAAAACCCAAAAGAAAAATGGAATAATTAACATATTCGTTGAATTAAAAGGCCTGCGTTAAACTTCTCTTTAAATTTAAATATGAGAGTTTTACTTGCAGTGAAGATAAAACACATATATAATATATATATATATATATATATATATAGAGAGAGAGAGAGAGAGAGAGAGAGAGAGAGAGAGAGAGAGAATTAAAACATGAGAGTTGTATGAAGACAAATAGTGTACTCACCCTGAATGAAAAAGCCTTTTAATATTTATTAGTTCCTTGATAACATATGTTGCAGTCATTCTTTCATGTGGTAATTCCATAGAGCAAGAAAGTCCGATCCTAAACAAACAGTATATGCATTTCTCCACATCGGGATGGATCCTTACCTTGATCTCTTGTAAATCACTTAATGATTCCACTTGCTCTGATTGAATAGTAGGGACAATAGTTGGGTTCACAATTTGCAAAAAATTGTTTGGAAAAGAACTTTCCACATATTTATGAAGATTGTGACCATCCTTAAACATTTCTTCAGTAGGTTTTCTTTTTGTTAATACCTCTAAGATCAGAATGCCAAAGCTATACATGTCACCTTGTATTGATACCTCAGAACCCATTCCATATTCTGAAATGTTGTAAACATGTTAGTTTTCTTATATAATAAAAAAACATAAAAATAAAAAATTTTATGAGTCTGAAAGCAATGAATTGCATGACTTTGACGGGGGAAAAATATATTTAATAATACCTGGAGGAACATAGCCGATAGTACCCTTTATTCCAACCGTGTTGCAACGTTCATTAGATATGACTTCAATAGTTGAGAGTAGTCTTGCCAATCCAAAATCAGTCAGATGAGCAACCATGTCCCCATCAAGAAGTACATTGCTTGGCTTCAAGTCACAATGAACAAGTGGTTGCCCACATTCATAATGAAGATAATATAATGCAGATGCAACATCGATAAGAATATTTATTACTTGAGGAAGGAGCAAAACTCTTAGATGATGATCTGGATTCTCAATTGTAGGATGTAACCAATTGTACAAACTTCTATTCACCATGTACTCATAAATTATAGCTTTGAATTCATTGCCCTTGTAATCAATGCTAGAACAACATGATATAATTTTTACCAAATTTCGGTGTCTTCTATTTTTAAGAGCATTACATTCAGCGAGAAAACTCATGTTAGCTCCCCTCATTTGAAGGTTGATGACCTTTACTGCAACATCTTCATTGGACTCAAGATTTCCCCTATATACAGAGCCAAAACTCCCAGATCCTATCAAGTTGTTGACAGAGAATCCATCTGTAGCAGTATGCAAACTTTCATATGTTACTCTGGAAATCATGTCAGTTGTTTGTCTACTTGAACAAGATTTATTGCTTCTCTTCCTCCCATAACAAATAGCAACAACAAATGCTAGAAGAAGAAAAGCAATCACAGAGCATATTGATAGGATCAATTTGCAGGTCTGATGTTTACATTCTCGAGTAGATTTGACAGGGCATGGTGGCAGTTCCAACTTTGATATGCCTCCACAAAGCTTGTTATTCCCTATAAGTGATATTGCACTCGCATTGCCAAAGACACCTTTGCTAGGTACCTCCCCATCAAGCATGTTGAAGGAAGCATTTAGGTACTCCAATAAAGCAATATCTTGTAGATCTTTTGGAATTGATCCAGATAAGTTATTTTGTGACAAGTCTAGATATCTTAGACCTTTCACTGAAGCCAAAGATAAGGGAATGGTTTCTTGAAATAAGTTATCTTGCAAAAAGAGATATTCTAAGCTTTGGCACTTTCCAATGGTTTTAGGAATGCTTCCAGACAAATGATTATGAGAGACACCCAATTGCCCAATATTTTTTAAGTTTCCAACCTCGTTTGGTAGATTCCCAACAAATGAGTTATGTGATAATTCCAATGAAATTGATAGAGATGAAAGAGTGAACAATTGGACTGGTATGGTTCCACTAAAACGGTTTAGTGATAAATTGAGGTATTGTAGACTTTCACAATTCCCAATACTTGAAGGAACTTTCCCTTCTAGTATGTTATCTGACAAATCTAGGTGAATTAATCGAGTGAGATTGCCGATGAAATGCATTATTTCTCTACACAATTTGTTTCCCGACAAATCCAAGTATTGCATGTTTAGAAAATTCCCAAAAGTAATTGGGATGATATCAGTGAAATAGTTCATCTCTATTGATAGTTTTGTTAGGTTAATGAGATTTCCCAATGCCACAGGAATTTGGCCACTTATATAATTATCTCCAAGCAAAAGTTGTGTGAGTTGGGTTGACAAATTGCCTATGGTATTTGGTAAATGGCCCCCAAAATTATTTCCTGGCAAGAATATCCTATCTAACTTACTACAATTGCTCAAATAATTTAGAAAATCCCAGTCTTTTGAAGAATTACTTCCCAGATTGTTTGCACCAAACTCTAGAACTGAGAGGTAATGCAACCTTCCAAGATTTGGAATTTGTCCTACAAAGTAATTTCCTCCTCCAGAGATGAATTCAAGCATAGTCGTGTTTGAAATGGATATTGGGATATGACCTGAGATTTGATTTTCTCCAAGGAACAAGATTTGGAGATTAGGGAGGTTGGTAAACATGTTGGCTGGGAGAGAGACATTGAATTGATTTGCCACAAGTGCGATTAAGGTGAGGGATGACAAATTGTAAAAAGCAAGAGGAATTTTGCCAGAAAGCTTGTTCATGCCCACATGAAACATTTCTAATTTTTTTAGATGACCTATTTCTTCAGGTATACACCCCTCCAAGTTATTTGTCCCCAATGAAATAAGAGTAAGGGAAGAAAGATTGTACATGGAAATTGGGATTTTCCCACTAAAATTATTGTAAAGTAGATACAATTTTTCAAGGTTATGGAGAGAGCCGATCTGCATGGGTATTTTTCCAATAAGATTATTTCCACCAAATGATAAAAAGCTAAGTTTAGAGCAACTTGTGATGTTAACAGGAAATTTCCCAGTCAATGTATTATTGGAAAGATCAAGTACCTGGAGCCGAAACAAACGACCCAAATCTTGTGGGATTTCTCCGTGCAATTTATTGCTGTCAAGTGTGATTACTCTTAAGAAAGAGAGATTGCCAATATGCGGAGTTATTGATCCACTCATGTCAAGTCCACCTAACTGAAGCTCTATAACTTTGCGATGGTTGAGACCACAAGTGATTCCATGCCAGTTGCAGAAGTGTGTAGAAGTATTCCAAGAGTCCAAGATGTGATATGGATCATCATATATTAATTCCTTGAATTTGAGCAATGACGTGTGATCGGTCTCATTACCCCATGAAGAGTTGGCTTTGCAAGGAGTAGGAAAGATCAAAATCGAAGGAAAGAGAAGAAACAATTGAATGCATATAGAGAAAGAGGCAAGTAACATGACAGATAATAAAGACTTCATTTGGTTTGAGAAACATAGTGGATCATGCGACCACACTTATTATATACTAAGATGTTTGATGAAATTAGCCGAAAAAAGTTTTTTCTTTTATTAATTCAATAAGCTTGGCGGAGAAGTCTTACTTTTTTATTCACCAAATTAGTCTTCACTCTTTCTCTTCTCTCTTCCTTGTCTCTCTCCCCTTTCCCACCTTCCCTATCCTGCGCAAAATTTGGAATTTGGCTTAGGTCCGCTAATTGCGCCGTTTTGACTTTTGACACAGTTCATACACTCAAATCCCTTGTATTTTTTTTTAAAAAAAATTTAGCCATAAAAATTCAGCCATTATAGTGAAAAAAATAATTCATGAGTTTAACAAAATTATTTTTGGATTTTAAAAAAATAATTCAAGTACTAGCTGTTACAAAAACTATACTTTAGGGTATTTTTTCAAGATACTAAAATAATTTTTTAAGATCATGAATTATTTTTTTAGTACTAGTCAATATTCTGAAGTATCCTTTTAATACCATTCGATACCCTAAAATATTTTTTCAAAATCCTAAGATAATTTTTCAAAATCAATAATTTTTTTTTTGTATCAGTCAGTATCCTGAAATATTTTTTTAGTATCTGTCAATACCCTTAAATATTTTTTAAGTACCTTGAAATATTTTTCTAGGATTCTAAAATAATTTTTAAAGATCATGAAAAAAATTTTCAGTATCATTAAATATCATGAATTAACTTTTTACTATCCGACACCGGTTGAAATATTTTTTAAAAAAATAAAATAAAAGAGATATAGGTGCATGAAACATGCAGCGGTCCGCACAGCGGATCTAAGCCAAAGTCCTAAATTTGTCTCCATTTTCTCTTGCTTTTGGGGAATAGTCTCTCTAAGACATGAATAAAGAGAGTCTATGCGTGTTTAACATGACAAAAGGTGGGGTTAAAATATCAACTCTGGGTCAGACTTCCGGGAAATTCCAAGAAACCAAAATGTACGTTTTTCATTCACTTGGAAATAAATCAATAAAACTTTTTTTTTTGGAAAAAAAAAATCAATAAACCAAAACGTATTGGTTGGACGTGTAGAATGGGGCGGAAACAACTTATAAAGTATAAGCCCAAGGGAGCAAGATTTTAAATTTATTACATATATATAATCAATAATTTGAGTTTTTAGCATTCATTATAATGAATGTTTGTAAAATAATTATATAAATTAGATGATAAGCTTTGTAAAATAAAATGATATTTGAAAATGTTAAAAATGTGCGTGCCCATATATATATATTAGGAAAAATTGCAACTAGGTCCTAATTAAGAGATTTAATAACAATGAAGTCTCTCAAAATCATCAAATTACAGTGAAATTCTAAGAAATATGAGTTATGACTTCTATCAATTGCAAACATGAAAGTACAATTTTACCCTTTTGTTAGTGAGAACAAGATTAGATCATCCAATGATAACTTACATAACAACAATTGACCAATGTAATACCCGGATAACTATTATCTGAAATATTATATTACAATAATAAAAATGTCCATTTATGAAGATTTTGATCTCCACATGATATATGATTAGTCTATGTTCAAATGAATACACTAAGAAAATTAAAGGAAATTTATCAGCAGAAATGTGAAAAATACATCTTCACTACTAGAATTTATTAATTTTGCGACGGATTTTTAGTATATAGATTTTGCAACTCTATTCTATATATTTGACTTTCTCAATGTAAAACTGTTTATGATTGTTATTTAAATTTTTATGATATGCAAGTTTTTATTGAAAGTTATTCAGTTTTATTTTATACAATTTTATATATTTATAAATATTTTTTATGATTTTTTAAAATTTAATTTTTAAATTTTTTTCGTGGTTTTTTTTTAATATTCAATTTGTAAGAAAAAATTATTTTTTTTAATTAATATCAATTTTGCGACAGAATATATTTTCCGTCGTAAGTAGGAGGGAAACAAATTCCCTCGCAACTGCGAGGGAATTGAAATCCCTCGCAGTTGCGAGGGAAACAGAATCCCTCGCAAGTGGGAGGGAAATGAATTCCCTCGCAATTCCTCTGGGATTTGTGAGGGATTTTTTTCCCTCGCAACTGCGAGGGAAAAATTTCCCACGCAAATTTAAAATTTTGCGAGGGAATCCAATTCCCTCGCAAATTTCAAATTTTGCAAGGGAATTTTAATTCCCTCGCAGATAGCGACAGAATTTTTCAATTCCGTCACAATTACGGCACCTATCTTGCGACGGAAAGAATCCGTCGCAGATTCCGCCGCAAACAATTTTTGCGACGGAAATTTCTGTTTTTGTGACGGATTTTTTCCGTCGCAAAAAACAAATTTTTTTGTAGTGCTTAAGGCCATAAAGTACCTTGAGGAGAATTAAGAAAAATTCTAAAAGGCATGAAACAATTATTAAAAATTTAAAAAGCATATTATCTTTAATTTAGACAATTTAATAAATTACTTCCTATGAAAATAGGAAAAAGGAAAATTGAAAAGTATTCTAAGACTAAAATGGACTCTATGATTTTTGTTAATTTGCATGGAGCTTAAATTTTTCATGTCAATAAAATTGTTGTGAGAAAATGATTAGTTTTAATTAAGAAATTATTAGAAATTATTAAGGGATTAATTAAGTAATTTTCGAGAAATTTTATAAGATTGTAGAAATTTATGAAACATAAAAAATAAAATAAATATAAATAATTAATAATAAGGGCCAAAATTTTTGGCCTAATTAAATAATAGTAAGGGTTAGGATGTAATCTTGAAAGAACAAGATCAAGGGCTTAAGAATTTTTCAAGGAATTTTAAAAGCCTAAATCCATGTAATTGCTTATGGACCACTAGGAAATTTTGAGGAAATAAATACAAGATAATAGAATATTATGGGAAATGGAAAATATGTGTGTGTGTGTGTGTGTGTGTGTGTGGGCCGAAATTAGGAGGAGGGATAAGGATGAATTAGATATTTGAATATAATAATAATATGAGATAAAGCATGTGTTAAATAAGTAATATTATAATAATAAGGAGTGGACAAGATAATTGACCACGGATAAAAATAAAATCCTATCCAGAAAACCTTGAACTAAGTTGCTAGGGTCAGAGTATATTAGGAACAAGTGAATTTTTATCTCGAAGTAGGCTGTCTCCGAAGTCATTTCTGTAACCGATGAAGTGTTTTGGAGATCAGGCTAAGAAGATGTTCTATAGAATTAAAGCAGATAGTCAAAATGAGAACCGATAGAAAATAATTTGGATGCGAGATTCTGGGGATAAGTTGGGAAAAACCAGAGTATATTATTGATCAGTGAATTTTTGTCCAGAAGTTGGCACCGACCGAAGTCATTTCGGTAACCAGTCGTGAATACCGAGGATTTTCGGTAGATAACGGAATATCCTTAATGAGAGTACAAGGATAGGAAAATCTAGTATTCTTGAAGAGGAAGAAAAGACCTTCAGAGTATTGCTCCCGGAATTTTAAGATTTTACAAAAAATTTCACGATCAGGACACCGAACCAGGAATTTCATCTGATAAAGCAAGATGACATAAGCATGATAATGTCATCAATTTTGTCTTCTTGTGGGGGGGGGGGGGGAGGTCGGCCAAGAGGTGTAGGGCCAAGATCAAGCCACTTCAAAAAAATGCGATCAAACGGTCAGAATTCAACCAGACAAGTTCAGCGAAATTACGAAATTGCCATTGAGATTTTCTATAAATAGGCTATCATTCCTCTTCATTCTTCACCAATTCACTCACAATCCTAGAGAGAAGTTAGAGAGAGAAGCTCTGGAAGAGGAGTAAGAAGGAGAAAGGATTATAGCAAAAATTTTGAAAGTTTAAAATCAAAATAGCGAAGTGCTGGCAAAATTCCGCCAAATAGTCAATCTAGGGGCAAAATGGTAATTTGTACCGAAATTTTCCTGATATGATCTTAAATGCTCACACCGGTGATACTATCCTTATAGGATATCCGAAATCATGAATCGCTGTCTCCGCTGTCGTACCGCCGTCAAGCGTACCACAATTCTACCGAAGTGTCCGGAATCGTCAACGGAAGTACGGACGCGTATTGTAACCTTAACACTTATGCTGCTCATATACTATATGTGATAGACATGCTTATATACTGAAGCTCTGTCTAGGGTTGTCGGTATACATACAGCTTTATACGGGTTATAGTCTTGATAACGTCGTTGGGTTTTCCTAGCGCTGAGGACACGATGGGCCGTCGTGGCACTGGTTATGTGCAAACATTATGTGGGGCTTTACACACTGCTGTGTGCTTATGTTCTGCCAATATGTGATCATGCATCTGCTGTGTGCTTATGTAGTGATATACTGCTGTTATGTGATTATGTACATGCTGTTATTCATATACTGTCTTATTTGAGCATAAGTTTAACCGTTACCTGAGATCCAATCGAGAATTGGATCTCAGCTGTAGCTTCAGGGTCGGGAGGACCAAGGTCGAAAGAGAGAGACAGACAGGTGGTGTAGGACCCAAGACGGAGTTTTTATTTTGTTATTTCTCTAGTTATGTATTTTACTTTCCTTCGGACATTAGAGGACTGTAATAGAACAATTACACTGTGGTTATGTTTTATCAAGGTTCAGTTACTCGTTTTGTTAAAAAAGCTCTACTCTGATCACCGTTTTAAAAAAAAAATTCCGCTGTTTTAAGTTGAGATGTTACAACCATAAAAAAACATTAGTTCAAAAAACAAACACAACTTATATATGTATTCTTGCATCATCCATTGTTGGTCGTGTATTATCATCTATATTCTATTAATAAAGTGATCACGTATGTATGGCCTTATTTTTGTTTCAAGAAAATATGTTTACAAGTAAATTTTTATTTTTAAAATTAATTAATAATCAATACTAAATAATTTGTTGAAGTGGATTGGAGGTGGTAGATCAACTAGATTTTAAAAGGATCCTTAGCTGAAGAATATTCCAGGTATGACTTTGATTTTTGAAAATGTGGAGCATATCCAAGTGGCAGAAGTTGAGTTGGAACCTTTTTGCAAATTAATAGGTGGCTGTTTGAGTTTGAAATATTAGAAGAAAATAAATGACATCAGACTTACATTTACATGCATTCAGAAATTGATTGTATCAATCCTACAGAAATGGCAAAAGCAAATGGGAAAAACCTCAAAAAAACTGGATCAAAATAAACTAATAACTGTACTATCTTTTGAATTTGATAAAGCCTCTTTTATTTGCTCAAGTGTTGCATTTTTTTCCATTTGCGATTTGGAACTTATAACAGTATTAATCAAGAATTTCCCTTCGGGGGGGGAAAAAAACAGGGTTGAAATATCTGCTTACCAGAAATTTTCTTGCCAAGTGTCATTAGAATTTTTCTTAAAAGGTTCAGTAAAATATGTATTAAAAACACCGCGTACCATAAACATCGATTATTGAGTTGAAATGTGGTTCTTGGACTATAATTTACATCTTTCATTAATGAATGTAATGTCATAATATTGTATTTAGTATATTTAATCACGTCTCGCTTCTGTGAATATACAACATATTAATATGCATGGCTTTTGCATTATTTTAATATCTTAGAACCCTTACAAATAAATATAAATTTGATTTTGGTCTTGTTTGTTTGAACAATTGATTAACAACATCAAGGAAGCTTTGGTCTCAGTTCATAAATATATAACAAGAACATATCCACATGGGCTGGGAGGAAAAGCCTCCCTTTTTTTTTTGTTGGGAAAAGTCTTCCTAAAGAAGACACAACCTGAATAAAGAAAATCTATGTGTGTTTGACACCCCAAAAATTACTGTCTCTGATCATAAATAGAAGATTTATTTGACTTTGTTAGAGAAACTAAAAAATTTAATTAAAATACTCTAAAATATTTAGGCATATTCTGATTATACTAAGCTCGTATTGTAATGGGTGAAGATGAAAAAGATACATAGTCAATCTAATTATGTTTAAATACAAACACACATTAATGTCTTGTCGTTTCAACTTTTGATAATGATCTGTTAATCTCTATCATTTGTTAGGTTTGGCTATTTTCAAAAGCTTCTATGATGATATTATGATTTAGCACAACTATGAGCATCGTGATATTAATTTCATTTAAACAGAAGATCCAGAGTAAGCATATTGTTGCCAATACGATTCATGGTGGACTAATTATAAATATCGTGCTTACAAGTAACCTTCCTTTACATGTTCATGCTTGGTTTTACCAACCATTTTATAGGGGGACATCTTATGGAAATTTAGTTTCTTGGAATTTACCTTTTATATTTATGTAAGGTCATTGGTTATATCAGCCCTAGACATTGATTTTCGTAATCTACAAGATTTTTTTTTTCGTTTATATATGTTTAATGTAATATCCTAAATTTTTTATGTATCAGAATTACATGTATAATGTGGATATTTAGAGGAGTAAATGGAGAAATTTGGTAAATATTTGTTTTTCCAAGATTTTTTATTTTTGGATAAAATGGAAATAAAGATATTTGTCATGGAATTAAAATTCCAATGACCAATTAAGGTCATAATTTAGAGTAAAAGAAGGTTGTTGAAAATTTTCCTTAATAAATATAATCAAGGGAATATAAATAGCAATTTAAGGCTATTATTTGTCTATTTAAGAGATTATTTGTTGATTTTGACCAACAAGTGAATTTTTAATGAAATTGTGGCTACTTTGAGACTATTTAAAAATGAAATTTGGATACCCTATGATTATTATTATTTTCGAAATAATGTAGGAGGAAAAGGGAATAATTATTCTATTAATATTAAACTGAGGAATAGTTAAACTTTAGATTGTCAAGAGAGCAAGTGATTAGAGGAAATTAAAGATAATGTTGGGTCCTTTCCTTATTGATGAGTTTGGTCAAAATAGGAGGAAGAGGACAAATTGAAGGCATATGCACATGTGTATGGCTAATATTGCTCCAAGTATCCAAGAGGAGAAATACAAGGGAATTTTCAAAGTTGATGACATAGCTATTGTAACAGCCCAAATCCTGTAATACCCGGATAATTATTTATTTGGAATATTATATTTACAAATAAATACCTATTGAAAATAGATGAATTTGTGGTCTCAAAACTAGGGAAATAATTACCTTATTTCCTAAAGGTAATTTCTCATGAAATTAGGAGGAATAAAGAGCTAAAAATCCCTAAGTGAATTTGTGGGTTATAAGATACCCTGAGAATATTATGATAAATCCTAAAAGGCAACTAAATATTTATTAAAAATTAGAGAGTATGTTGTCTCTAATTTAGGTAATTTATGAGATTATTTTCCTTGGGAAATAATGAGGCAAAATTAAATATCATTTTGGGGAACATAAATTGCCCCATGGTTTTTAATATTTTGCATAATGCATAAATTATCAATTTCAGTAAAATAGTTGTGAGATAATAATTATTACTAATTAAGAAAATTGTCAACAATTAGTAAGTGATTAATTAGATAATTAATGGCTAATTGTTTAGACATAAGATAAAGAGAAAAAGGTGAAAATTACTTAAAATAAATATATATATATAAATAAAAACGAAAATTAGAAGAAAAATAAAGAAAAATGAAATGAAAATTAAGAAATTAATATCTAGATATTTGCATTAAAATAATAATATAATTAAAACATGTGTTAATTAGATAATAATATAATAATCAGAGGAAAAATGAACAGGATAAATGATCACGGATAGAAAGTAATTCCGTTGTGAGATTCTGGGAATGAGTTAGGAAAAACCAGAATATAGTATTGGTCAGCGGATTTTTATCCAGAAGTTAGTACCGACCGAAGTTATTTCTGAAACCGGTCACGAATACCGAGGATTTTCGGCAGATAACGGAATGTCCTTACTGGGAGTATAAGGGATGAAGAACCCAGTATTCTTAAAGAGGAAGAAAAGACCTTCAGCGTATTGTTCTCGGAATTTTAAGGTGCTATGGAATCTCGTGATCGGGGCACCGAACCGGGAATTCATCAGATAAAGCAAGATGATATAAGACTTGATGATGCAGCAGGGATGACATCATCCTTAAGAGGTGTAAGGCCAAGATCTAGCCACCTCAGAAAAGTACGATCCGACGACTCAGATTTCGTCTGACAAAGCATGAATAGTGACAAGATTTTCACTATAAATACCCCTTGCTCCATTTCAAATCTTCACACCATTTCCTTTCAAGGAGGCCGAAAATTTAGAGAGGAAGAAGAAGGAGGAGTCTGGGGAATTTTACAGCGAAGCTCTGAGTAAGTCTTCGGTCCCTAGTCTTTAGTTCGGTAATCCTTTCGGTAGTTATAATAGGAATGCTAGAATAGTCTTTAATCTTCATATTTTAAGAATAAATATGATATTTATTTTAGAAATATGATAGAGGAAAGGCTATAGCAAAAATTTTGAGGAATTAAGGTCAAAACAGCGAAGCTCTGGTGAAATTCCGCCGAACAGTCAAACCAGGGGTAAAATGGTAATTTGTACCTAAAATGCCCGTTTTGGTTCTAAATACTCATATTAGTGATATTAACCTTATAGGATACTCGGAACACCGAACCGCTGTTTTCGCTGTTTCCGCTGTCACCGCCGTTGAGCCACTGTCAAACGTGCCGTAATTTGACGGAAGTGTCAAAAATCGTCAACGGAGGTACGGACGCGTATTGTAACCTTAACACTTATGCTGCTTATATACATATATGTGATAGACATGCTTAGATACTGAAACTTTGCTTAGGGTTGTCAGTTATACTTACAGCTTGATACGGATTATAGTCTTGATAATGCCGTTGGGTTTGCCTAGCGCTGAGGACACGATGGGCTGTCGTGGCACTGGATATGTGCAACCATTATGTGGGGCTTTACATACTGCTTTGTGCTTATGTTCTGCCAATATGTGATCATGCATCTGCTTTGTGCTTATGTAGTGATATACTGTTGTTATGTGAATATGTTCATGCTGTTATCAATATACTGTTATATTTGAGCATAAGGTTAACCGTTACCTGAGATCCAATTGGAAATTGGATCTCAGCTGTAGCTTCAGGGTCAGGAGTACAACGGGGATGACAATAGAGGCAGGTGTCCGGTGTAAGAGGGCGGAAGACTTCCCGCAGTTGTTCTGGCAGAAGCCATCCTTTTGTTGTTGTACAGTCCTTTTGAGATACTCGGTTTTCTTACCGCTATTGTACCCCACCAGACTTATGGCATTTTGAAATACAAATAACAGATACTCTTCCGCTCAAATGGTCTACTCTGATGGTTTGAAATGATTTTAAATGAAAAGTTAATTTATTCCGCTTTTGAAAATTGGGATGTTACAAATCCAACACCTAAAAATTTGGCCAAAATATTTGAAATATCTCCAATAGTGATGATTAACATCCAAATCATTAAATTGCAAACCATTTAAAATTAAAATTCATAATACATAGTCAATAAAATTTTTGAAATATTTTAGTGTTGAATACAATGCAGAAGTCTTAGGGTCATGGCAAATAACATAACATAACTTAAACCATAGGAGTACAGAAGAGCTCTTTAGGCTCACTCCATTGGTGCCTTCCCTTGCTCCTTATTAGAACAATCACCTGAAAATGTTAATATGGGATGAGATTCCACATCTCAGTAACTACTGAAAGTTTCTACCGTACACAAGAAAATTACATATAACAAAAAGTAGGAGCTGTTTAATATATATAGATATATTTATGTACCATGATCTTTCATACAAAAACTTGTACAAAATATATATCATCATTTTGTCAATCTATGAATTGTATAATTATTTAATATGCAATATGCAACCTCCCTTATATCCTCTTCCATCTTATACCGCTGACTAGAGCCATAGGCTAACACATAGTCCAACAAAAACATATCCATTTGATTGGATTGTCCCAAGCTCGTCAAAACCTAAGATACATTCGGCCAAAGGTATAGAGCTTAAGCCTAGACTATGGCTCCCCTCCCTAAAAACACAACTAAAGAGGTGTCATATGTCCCACAGCTCCAATGCAATCACGGTCAGAGGATAACATGGAAGAAGGGGCCCTGACAAGTATCATCCATTGTGCACCGAGTGGTGGCTTTAAAACATTTTATCATACCAATCCCCCCATACTCCATCCCATCATAAATACAACTGCTATGATAAGTATATTCAATAAAAATAAAATATATTAAACAATACTTCCATTTATATCAAATATCATCACAAGGTAAACCAATACCTCATAAAGCCTCCTCAGACCAATATGTCATTTTCGAAATTCGAAGGACTAAACTATCATTTCTAAAATTCAAGGATAAAATTGTAATTTTTAGCTTTTATTATAATAATATTATAATTTACTGTACATATATAAATATACTTCAAACCATTTTATGAAAATAATCATTTATAATCATACACAATTCACAAGTATATGGAAGAATATTCAGAGTTACCTGTTATTTTTTAGCTTATAGAAAATCTTCAAAAGTTACTTCAAATCTCTCAACGAGAGTCTTCTAGCAACCCCAAATAATCTCCATTACACACTCTCTCTCTCTCTAACTACCAAACATATGTATATCTACTATTTAACTACCAAACACATGTATATCTACCATCTAACAACTCTATACTTATTTACCGATCAAATATCACATTTTTATCTACTACATAACTGTCTACCATTCAAGTTAATATCTATAAAAATTCTTTACTCTATTTTTAGAAAAGTTACTCATATTGAATAATTACATGGTAAATTTTATTTACTATAAATTAAATTCTCCTAAAGTATATATAAAAAAATCAGGATGTTACAACTACAATTTCATCTTATATCCTGGGAAGACAGTTGTCATACTAGGAAATAATTATGTAACTAGATGACAAGATATTTTGTGCATACAATTAAGCTAGGAAGAAATGACATAAAGCTTCAAAAAGAAGCCACATATATTTTGGTTGAAAAGGAAGAGTGCACAAGGTGGAAATATACCTTATGTAATAACATAAAAGGCCATGCAAGAACAATGAAATGCCACATTATATGGTAGGTAAAAGGTAATAATATAAAGTTGCCAACAAGGCAAGTAAAAAATAAGAAAAAGAAGTGGTGAAAAGAAGTGGCAAGAAGTAGGTAAAAGATGTGGCAAGAAGAAGACAACAAGACAAGAAAAAGGAGGTAAATGGATGACATGTGGTAGGTAAAATTTGAGGAGCAAGAAGAAGCCAAAAAAGTAAAGATAAAAGGAAGTATATATGATGACTTTAAGAAAATCCTGTAAGGGTAGGAAGCTTGTGACGAGTTTTTGACTAGGTAAATGAGGTCAACTAATTATGAAATTTTCCATAATTGAAATAGATATCATAAAATTTAATTTGATAGGTAATTTGTAATTTTTAGAATTTTGTACAAAAATTCATGAATTTCTAAAGTTGACCTTTAATTCTAGAACAAGAATATGGACAACAAGGGTATTTTGGTAAAATTGGAATAGTACGAATTTTTGTGGCTGGAGGTGATATGTTTATTTGAAGATGGACATATTAAGGGGAATTTAGGCTCTAGAATCACTTGGTTTAGACATGTGGATAATTATTTATGAATTTTCTAAGGTTGATGAAATTTCTGGAATTTCAAAAGGAAAATCTAAAAATGAAGGTGAAAAGGGTAAAAATGGCAATTTTGGCATTTTTACAATTAAAGGATTTTTTGCCAAAAGAAGGATTAAATAGTATCACTTAAATTTTTGGGAGAGTTACATAAATAATGAATATTATTTAATATTTTAGGAAGTATCGTCGCCAGAGATATTAAGGAGACTGGAATAAATTGTCAGACTAAAAATTAACCAAGTAGTAACTTTAATCTCATATCCTTAATATGTCTGTGTATGCATTTTTTTTCTTTACCATGATTGTGGATTTGTGTTTGGGACATACATGTATTACATTCAGTTGTTGTTTTTTAGCACTATGGATTAGGAACTTGCTATGTGCTCTGCAATCATCACTGTGTGCATATATGACTGTTGTTCCGAGATTGCTTGTGTCCCTTGCTGTGTGCTATTATGCAGTCAACGCTATGTGTATTATTTGGCTGTTTGTGATATATGGTAAATGTTGGTTTAAGTATTATTTCTGATTATGGTTGACTTTCATATACTGTACATATTTTGAATATAAGATTAAGTGTTACTCTAAAGTTGTTATTGGTTTAGGAAAACAACGGGGTGATAAGCATGATGAGAAGGACAAGGCGGTGGAGTAGCATCAAAGGAAAGGTTTGGTAACTGATGGTTGTATTTATATTATTGTTGTTTTTGGTTATGATTTTGTATTCTTTACTATTTTATTTTTGGAATGAGTGTATTTATGTTTTAAGCTGGAGATCCTGAAGATTTCAAAGGTAAATTAATAGTTATTATTATCGTCCAAAAAGTAATTTCACACTTATCGCGCTACATGTTATGTTGTATGACGGTTAAGTGGTGAGGGTGTGACATTTAATACTCAAATTCAGATGAAACAATTAATAATTACCCGGTTAACTTTTCATATTTTGGACCAAATTTTTTTCTTTGAGACTTCTTATTTTAAAGAGGAGGTAATATAATAATTAAGGAGAGTGGTAAAATAATCGGCACATCTAGATAGGAAAAAAAGGACTATAGGAAAAGTCTTGGGCCATGCATTAAAACTCGTGACTGTGTTTGCCGACTATGCGCAAGAAGAAAACAGAACCTGGCTTAGGCACCAAAACTATGCCGTTTTGGCACAGTTTTGTGCAAGCCAGTCCCCTTTCCCTTATAAAAAAAAAAAAAAAAAAAATCAGACTCTGTCGGGTAGTAAAAAGATAATTCAGGATACTGAATGGTGCTGAAAAAATATTTTATGATGGTGAAAAAAATAATTCATGATACTGGCTCGGACTAAAAGGATACTTTAGGATATGACTTATACTTAAAAAATAATTCATGATCTTAAAAATTTATTGAAAAAATATCATGAAGCATATGTTTAGTAGCAGCCAGTACCTAAATTATTTTTTAAGTATCAGTCAGTATCCTAAAGAATCCTTTCAGTCCAAGCCAGTACCCTCAAATATTTTTTTCGGTACCCTAAAATATTTTTTTACGATCCTAAAATAAATTTTCAACATCATGAAGAATTTGTTTAAGACCATTTCAGTATCCTGAATTATCTTTTTACTATCTGATAGAGTCTGAATTTTTTTTTTTTTAATAAGGGAAAGGGGACTGGCTTGCTCAAAACTACGCCAAAACGGCGCAATTTTGGTGCAAAGGTCCGTAGCAGAACTAAGCCAGGTTCAAGAAAACAAAGTGCTTCTTGGATCATGTTTGATGTCTTTAAAAATGATTATTTAAATAAATTGAGATAAACTCATCTTACATACTTATCTCATTATCGTAAATCTTGATTGAAAATCTTTTTTTTTTTATACAAAAAAGTTTTGGAGGGGTTCGACACCAGTCCCTCACCAAGGTCAGGGCACGGCCCCGGGCTCTATGATAAAAAAACTTTTCTTAATTGAAAAGTTATTTTTGAAGGTTTAAATTAAATCGCTATTCCAAAAAGAGGCACATATTTATTTCGCTTCTTTTGAAAAATTTAAAGTAGCCAAATAATTCAAAAACGACTGTTGATACCTTGAATTATGTTTGATCAAAAAATGAATCACTAGTGGTTATACCTTGCGGATAAAAACGACCGGTGGTAATATTTTTGGCAGTGTACTTCGTCCTTTAATTATATTGTCTGATTTATATAAATCAACAGTAATCCTGCAACATTAGAAAATCCACAAGAACAAGATGGTATCACTACTCTTCTGGCAAAAAAAAAAAAAAAAATTTAAATCATGATATAAATACTCTTTTGTTGGGAAAAAAAAAGTATGTACCCTCACGCGGATAATTTGGGGCCACATTGATTGAACCCGATGATTTGAATGATACAAAAATCTTGTTCTGGGCCCAAACTATGTAACATTAGCCCATTTAGACCATTTTTTTGGGAATAAATCTCATATAAGCATTAGCACGTTAATTAATAATAGATCCCTTAACCCCTCAACCCCTCGTCTTTGGGTTTAACTGGCATGGGGTCGGTCTTCCTCACCTTTAGAGAGAGGGTTCGATCCCTGCGTTGGTTAAAGTGTTAGGGGAGGCATCCTAAGGGTCTAGAAAGCAGTGGTAACGCTGGTAGAGGTGGAGACATGTGTACTCTCTGGCCAGTATCCCCTGTGGATTGGGCTCCAAACGCTCTGCCTTTGAACTGTGGGTGAGCTCGACCCCTTTCCTAAAAATTTTTTATTAAAAAAAAATAATAGATCCCTTAAAATTGAGTTATTATTAGGGTTAAGATGCAAAAATACACATATGTTTTTCCTCCAGGAGCGCCCAATACCATATGTTTTTTTTGTGCAAAAATACACACGCCGTTAGGTTTTAGGAGTAAAAATACCACTTCCGTTAGTTGACCGTTAACCATAGTGAAATTACCATTTTGCCCTTAACCCTTTTCTTTTTTAATTATTTTAAACTAAGGGCAAAAAGGTAATTTCACCATGGTTAATGGTCAACTAACGATCAGTTAACGGTCAACTAACGGAAGTGGTATTTTTGCTTCTAAAACCTAATGACGTGTGTACTTTTGTACTAAAAAAAAACATATAGTGCTGGGCGTTCCTGAAGGAAAAAAACATGTGTATTTTTTTACCTTAACCCTTATTATTAATAGGTCCGTGGTACAACTACTTGTGCATAAAAAGACACCAGACAAGTTGTAAATTTCTTAATTTACTAGTTTCTTTTAGAGCTGCCTATTTGTAATGACTAATGACTTAATTCCTCGCTTTGGATTTCTTAAATGGGTTAGGATGGTAATGATTATCTAATTTGGTATCATCAAGAATAATATATAGAAGTAACATAACCAATAAATTTCTCTTATTTGTAGCATGTTATAGAGTTAATTCCCTGCCGAACAAGCAGGATTTTAAATCAAATCGAACCTGTGGTTTTTCATTTAGAGGAGAACTCTTATGCCACTAAATTATTAAGTCTTTGAATTGATGAGAAAATATCATCAATATTTAACACTTAAGCATTTCTTAAAGAATAGTGTTAAACACCTTTATTTTAATAGGAGGGAAATTAATTGGGGAAGTGTGTTGTTTAGAAGGAGAAATGATCCGAGGAACAAGGGAGAAATGAGAATGAATTCAATATTTTCCAATTTCTTGGGAATCTATACATTACCAGATAACGTGACATACATAGGGAGCAGAATTCCTCAGCGGTGTCTCTCTCATAATTCCGCAGAGGCAGCGCATATAGGTTGTTGATCTCATCTTTAAATATTGAAGGTGAATTTTAATACCTTCAAAACACCTTTAGAATGTTGAAAAATTATTTTAGTATTTTAAAAAAATATTTTCAATTATATTTTTAGTATTATAAAATATTTTTTTAAGATTATGAAATATTTTTTAGTATCAGTCAGTATACTGAAGTATCTTTTTAGTGCACGTCAGTACTTTGAAATATTTTTTAACATTATAAAATGATTTTTCAATAGTATTAAAATGATTTTTCAACAGTATTAAAATTATTTTAGGATTTTGAAAAAATATTTCAAGGTATTGGGATACTTTATGATACTAAAAAAATACTTCATGATCTTAAGAAATTATTTTAGGATCTTGAAAAAATATTTCAAAATACGGACTGATACTAAAAATATACTTTAAAAGATTATCTGGTACTGAAAAAATATTTCATGACCTTGAAAAATTATTCTAGGATATTGAAAAAACATTTCAGGATATTGAGTGGTACTAAAAATATATTTTTTCAGTATCTTAAAATAATTTTTCAGTGCTTTGAACATGTTTTGGAGATATTACAGTGGACCGTTGAGATTTAACGATGAGATCAACAATTTATCTTCCCTTATGAGGGATATTGAGAGAGACGTTGCTGAGGAAATCCACTCACGATATATGTATGTATATGTGTATGTATATGTTATACTTTCTATCGCATATTATTCCATTGATTTATATTCTCTCAGGGGAAAAAAAAAGATTTATATACTTTCAATTTACTTTTATTTATGAGTCACTCCTTCCATCCTTATAAGTTTCAAGTGTGTATTCTTATTTTAGGTCTGTCAAAATTTATTGTGTCTTTTCTACTTTACGACTGTATTTATTGTATTTATTATCTCACTTTATCCTATTTATGATTAAAGATATAGTTTAAAAAATACATATTTATTATCTTAAACTAATTTTAACTTTTTTTCTTAATAAGGCAAATAAGATATAGAAAGTATGTATTATTCCATCCAAACATGTTATTATAAAATGAATATATCATTATGCTCTATAACATTGCAGGACAGTTTGTTTAATTATTTTTATAATTAGATTTTTTTTATTATGATTAAAATATAAAATAAAATTCAAAATTTATTTTATATTTATGAAATAAAAATAATAAAAATTTCAAATAATTTTTTTTTTCTGAAAAGATAATTAAAAAATAAATTTAAATTTAAGAGCTGAGCCATAGTCCTGGAGGTATCCATTATATCGTTTCAGAGACTCGAGCATTCGTTTTCTTGAAGGTAAAGCTCAACCTTCGTCGATGGAGGCTGCTCTCAGCCTTTCACCTCGGTGTTTGGCTCACCGGAGTCCATTACTCAACCGAAAGTCTCCTCCCTTTTACACAACCATTTCCTGCTCTTACTCTGCCCACTCGTCTTTTAAGGTTCCGCCTTCTCTTCTTCAAAAGAAAAAAACTATCTCTATTTCTCAGCATTTATCCGCAACCAAAGAGAGGCTAATGGTTTTTCTATGTTTCGAAACGCAGTTCAAGAGGCAGTATACCAGCGTTATGATAGTGCCGACGGGGATAGGAGCTGCTATTGGTGGATTCGCCGGCGACGCTTTGCCTGTTGCTCGTGCCCTCTCCAACGTTGTCGATTGCCTTATCACGCACCCTAATGTATCTCACTTCCTTATCTAATAAATCCAATGAATTGATATTTACTAATCTGCCTTCCTCGTTTTTGTGAGATGTTAGTTGTTTTTTGGCAGTCGTTTCACATTATTTGGTAATTTCATTAGTCATATATGCAGATATTTCTGGTATCACATATAATTTATTCTAATTTGAGACTTAAGCTTTTGATTTTATTGAATGCAAGTGAAAAATTGAGACTTGAGCTCATGATGTCAAACAATTGCAAGCGAAAAGTTGACATTTATGTTATTGCTGCTGCTGCTGATGCTTTTGTAGTTCTCTTTTCCTTTTCACGTTTGGTATTATAATTTTATTGGTATTTTGGAAACTAAAGTTCTTGTATGCCTTCTTATCTGTCCTCTTTCAGTTAAATTATTGTAGTTAGCTATGAACTATCAAATTTATACAGGTTCTTAATGCAGCAATGCTCTACTGGCCCTTGCCTAATACATTATATGTTGAAGGGTATGCTCTGGACCGCTTCGCCGAAGGCTTATGGGCACTACAGCCTGTTCACCAAAACAGGGTATGCTTATGTGGTAGTCTCCTTGTGCTGTAGGCTAGCCTTAATTAGCTTTATCATGTGGTGTTAAAATTTAAGTTAGTGATTTTTCCCTCACGCCATTATCTTGTACTTCATATGAATTATGTATTTGATTGTTATTGTTTATTCATTTGAAACAGGTGGGATTAGTTCTTGATGCTGGAATGGAGAAGGAGCTTCAGATTCGCCACTTACAAGTAGCTGATGCTGCAAGGGCATCCCTTGGATTGAATGTTGTGGAATATATTGTCACTGACACCCCACTAAAGGTATTCAGCACCCTAGTATCTTGATTTTCTTAATGATGTGTAAAGCATCCAGCACAAGGTCTGATACGTGGTGGGAAATGGGTAAAAAGGTTATTAGGAAGGGTAGTGGTCTATAAATTGGTTGCTAGTAATTGTACCCTATTTATGGACCACTACCCTTCCTAATTACCTTATTAACCCCAATACGCCCTCATATCATTAATATAAGACATATTTACTTCATTTGATTATATTAAGGAAGTTAGTTAAGTTAGTTAATTTGACATGTATTTTCTATAACGCCCTAGTCATCTTCCTTAATTCCCCTATTTCATCTCTTCTTTGATTATTGTTGAGGGAGCATCAATATGAGTAAATTAGGAAAGATGAACAAATATGAAAATTATGTCTTATATTTATGATCAAGATCAACTCCCCAGATATGTTTTATATTAATGACTGGAGGGAGTACCATGTATCAAGGTCCATATAGTATGGCAGCTATTGCTCTCTTTAGGGGTTAATCTAGAAGTAGATAAAGCATGTGTACCTCAACGAAAATTAATGGCTGTGTTGTTTCTGGACACTCTCATTGCGTCCTGTGTTACCTACATAAATTTATTTGACCTGCAACTGTTGCACAGCTTTCTGGCTGTATCTTTCAAATTTGTTCAGACAACAGATCAGATGCACATCATACCCTGGATGGGTGTGAGCAAACCTCTGGACTTGACTAAATAAAACCACGGCAGGATATGGTTGCGTAACTTTAGGCATATCATGAGTCTCTCTCATTCTCAAATATTTTGTTCAGTCAGTGTTCTACACATTTTATCCATGCCTAACAGGCATGAAAAGATTTCTCAAATATTTTGGTTAAGTCAGTGTTCTACACATTTTATCCATGCCTTAAGTTGAACAGGCATTAAAAGATTTCTCAAATAATCAAATGTACTGATGTTAATGTTGGATGAAGGGACTTCATCGGATATGTCTATTCTTCGTACTCATAGCACCTAGCATGATGATTTCTCAGTAGTTTAAATTGCCCTGGCTTAGCTAGTTCTAACTTCCAAGTGATCCTTCTAATACAAATGCCATAATTTCACTTGGATTAAATTTTACAGGTAGAGAAGTGGATTGATCCAGAAAGTGGACAATCAACAGGGAGGGTTAAACACCCAGATTCGTTACTTAGAGCTGTAGAAACTTTAGTGAACAAGTCCCAAGTGAATGCCATTGCTGTTGTTGGACGTTTCCCAGACGATGATATTCAAGAAATAGATGACTACCGGCAGGGAATGGTATATAGATGCTCTTTTACTGCTTCTCTTTCTCTTTGTTAGTCAATGTTTCCTCTCTTCCATTGTGACACTGCTCACATAGTCACATTTTGTTTCCTCATTTTGATCTTTTCAGGGAATAGACAACTTGGCAGGTGTTGAGGCAGTTATTAGCCATCTGGTTGTTAGGAGTTTTCAAATTCCTTGCGCACATGCTCCTGCACTTTCTCCTTTTCCCCTTAGCCCTTCTCTATGCCCAAAATCAACCGCTGAGGAGGTTGGTTAACTCTTAGGATATGTTTGATTAAATGAATATATGAATCAAATTTACTCACCTAAAATGGGCAAGTGAAGATTAACTACGATATTTTTGCAGCATCCCACCTAGTATGCCGAAATTTTGCATAACCTAGAACCCATAACTAGTGACTGAAATATGGGCCCATCAATGTAGAATGTTTAGTTAGGATGAAAAAAGTGTTATTGTTAAAGTTTGATCACCTTATTAATCAATTGAAATTTTTTACTAGTTTACAGGATTTTTCTTATAGAGTTACTTCAATTATACATTTGATGTTCATTATCCTATGCATTTGCATGGGTAACAGTAGTTATGATTTGTTTTGAATGATAAGTAACTTGTTCTTGTTAGATAGCTTGGATATACATTCCTGCCGTGCGTGCTTGCTGGCCTAAGTAAGGCTCCACAATACTTGGTGAAGAATTCTGAATCCATGGAGAGAGGCTGCATATCGGCAAGCGATGTTGATTCTGTTATCCTTCCTAAAGATGCATGTGGAGGAGATGGAGCTCTTGCTTTTGCCAGAAGGAGAAAAAATAAGGTACAAATTCAAACATTCTACGAGTAGTAGTTTTTTCCGCATATAATGCAATAACAATTTTCCTTTATGGCATGTTGGCCTTTCTTTAACTTGCATACTATCCTACCTCCAGATATTTATTTTTAGTTTTGAATAAACAAGAACAATTTTCCTTTTTGACATTTTAGCTTTCTTCTGACCATCACAACATCCTACCTCCAGTCCAGATATTTAATCGGTAGCAATATCCATTATGCTAGTGCCCCTTAGAATCTTATGTTTTTAATATTCTTGCAGCCTCTTATAATCACTGTGGAAGAAAATGAAACTGTGATGAATGATACCCCAGATAAACTTGGTTTTGAAGTGGTAAGCGATCTATTCCTCTGGAGCTTTGATTTCTTCAGTTAGAAGATGAGATAGGAACTTTAAGGTATTAAAACACAAATTGATGGTTCAGATGATTTTCAGTGATCAATATATCATCCGGGATAGATAATTTTCCCTCTCCAAAGACCTGGAGCATTTTAGATGTAGTAGCAGGAAATTACAAAACCTATAATGTTCAGAAATATCAGGCAGTGTATTGTCATGAGTGAAGAATTTGGTCAATCTAGAACCTCATCTTGGCCTGATCCTAAGTGAAGAATTTTTTATATAACCTCTCTTTAAAGTTGTCGTTATATTGTCTTACATTTTCATCCTCTGATGTTAAAGTGTCGTTGAAGTGGGAGAGAGCGAGACAAAGAATGAGAGTTTGTATAGAGTCCACTTCTTTTCTGTGTCTCTCTCTTATTTCAGAATCACTTCACAGAGACTACTAACTTTTAGAGGGTCTGCATCCGTCGAATTTCATGGTAATTTTTCTTAATGCCAGCAATTTTCTCATTAAGGGGAAAAATGGAAAAAAAAATATGAAAGAGTATTTGAAGACAAAAGTGAGGATAGATAGATAGATACACACAGAAGTAAATGAGTCTACAGAAATAATCAAATTCAAGTTAAAACCATAATCCGAAATCTTTTGGTCGGATTAATGAATGTCTTGTATTTAAGTACAACTGTAAAAGTAGTTTGGTTGATGAAATTACAATTTCTGTAGCTTCAGGTGTCAAACTATTGGGAAGCCATAGGAGTAATTGCAGCTCACAGGGCAGGGGTTGATCCATTCTCTCTTAGAAGAGATCAAGTTTCTAATATCCGCTGCAAGTCTGTGCCTGTCAATGGCTACTCTCTTTCAAGAGAAGGTACTTGAGCCTCATTAAAACAATTGAAGTTTAATTGATTATAGACACACACACACACACACATTCTATTGTTTCCTTCTATTTATGACATGTCTCCTCAACCGTTTCATGATTTTTGGTTTTCTCATTCCAATGACAAACTAAAAAAATGTTTGTTCAATAACAAAAGTGCCTAAACATATTAGCTTCTCTCAAAAGACCAATGCCTTCATATGCGCACTGCTCTTGTGACCTTTTGTGGGTATATGGAAGAATGTAAAATTTCAAAAAGGGCAAGTTATATACGCCTAACCTTTTTGTTTCCTTGAGTTTTATGCTTTTGACTGCTAGCCTCCAACTAAAACTCTAAAATTTTGCACAATCTAATCTAAACTACGCCCCCGGTCTTAAATATAATTTATATAAATTATATCTTATATTTAGGATTGAATGTAATAGTATATAAATTATATCTTATATTTAGGACCGAATGTAATACTATTTTTTTTATATGAAGATCTTAAAAGGGCATATATAGCCACACACAGTCTGCATATAAATCTTACATATATTTAGGAATACCAATCAGAACAGGTACACAATGAAAAATGAATAAACAAATCAGTATATACATAGTAGTAAAAGAGAATAAAAGAGAGGAGTAAATATGGGTATTAATGAGATTTTTTCAACTCATTGCAGTAAGCTTCCAAGTGGTTGAACTTATCAATAACTTCCTTCCATCACAATTAACCTCTTCGCTTTTTTACACTTGTATATACTAACACTGACCATCAATTCCTTTTATGCACCCTTTTTCCTGTCTGCACCTTTGTAATTTGACTTCTTTTTGAAATAGTCAGCTAGCCACTTTAGAGACACTCTATGATTCTTAAACACCCGGCTGCAACTATGTTCCGACGATAAGGTCTTCACTTTCAGACCCAGATTTGACCTATCTTTGGAGGCATACAACACAAATGGGCACCCTTGTTGACATCAAACCAGAATTCTTGAAGACTCACTTTTAATCAGCCTCAACTTAACTCCAACATGGATGGCATAAAACCAAATAAAAATAAATAATAAAAAAATCAGAAAAATAAATCAACGGTGTATTTTTCAATTTAAACAATATTGGCCTGTGTTTGTATGTTTTCGGTAAGGCTTGAGTCTGGTCTGGCGTGTTAAAAATCTTGTACTTCTTTTAAGAAAATTAATTAATAAATTAATCCCTCCTCCCTCTATCCACCGTCGGCTTCCACAGTCATTGCACTCCTCCTTCCTTGGCATAACTTCTTAACAGACCTAGTGATGGCGAGGACTGATCTGTGGAGAACATCGCTAAAGAGCAAATTGGTAAAGAACAAAATCCAAAAATAAAACAATAAGAACATATCAACAAAGAACGAAACCCAAATAAAAAGCAGAAACAAAACGGCAGTGGAAGATGCTATAATTGAAGAAAATGAAATCAAAATTCGGGGTGAAGACAAATAAATCGAAATCAAAAGCCATATCAGTGGTGAAGGAGCACTCTTTCATACACAGCCCTTCTCTCAATAATGATGGCTGGAAACAAGGATGCTGAAATTGAAGGTTAAAGGCTGAGGGTGAATCGAAGAAGAGCAAGTGTTGTTGGACATAATAGGATGAAGAATGGAGGTCATAGAAAAGCCAAGAGCAGATAATGGCAAGCTTTAACCGAATGGAGAGGGTGAAGAGCGCAGACAGCAAGACCTGAGCACGATAGCGGAGCCTATGTTTCAGAATATTAGCCAGGTGATAAAAAAAAATAATTTAGGCCTATTTAAAGGCATTGGCTAGACCTGACCTGTTAAGTAAAATATGCCCATTTAAAGGCATTATAAATATAATATGCATATCATTAAAACGGTTTGACTACCAACTTCTAGAGAACAAACCATATTGTTGTAGTTTTTCATTGATCACATTTTGATGGTCTCTTTTTTTTTTTTAATCGAAAGCTAAATATATATTAATACTTGAGACTGATACAGTAGATGAGAACAAATACAAACAAAACAATCTCAAATACAACTAAATAAACCAGAAACAAAAACAGCCAAGAGTACATAACAGATTTAAGAGTAAAAGAAAACTCATAGGCAATAACGGTCTCCTCGATATCCAAGGTTAGAAGTGACGACAAAGGAAGTATTGGTCGTAAAACCCACCTTGAAGGGCACACATCCTTATAAGCATTAGCTGCAGTTAGAGCAGCTGTACAAACACCCCATATTGGGGTAAAGAACCTAGAAAACTCAATCTCAGAAAGAAGAAGACCCATTATGTCCTAAATAAAACTTCTGCTCCTCTGATCAAGTAGATCCGATGACCTTGACCACATACTAAAAAACACCTTTTTAAATTTTCCCCCAAGAACGCAGATCCGAGCTACCAAGAGATAATCAGATCTAATAACGTTCAAATAGTCATCCAACCAAAAGGATTTGTATGCAGATCTTACAAATCTGTTTATTTCCTTAGACAAAAACACTACCACAAAACCCAAAACCACAAAAAAAGGAACAAAAAACAGATAACTCTCACATCCGCAGATCAGATCTGGAGAAGGAGAGGAGAAGACTCACCACAAGGACGAGAGAAGGCCACAACCGACAAAACTCAAAATGAGAAGACCGCAGATGTCAGATCTTGACTCCAAGCTACACCTCTGATTTGTTTGTGATACAAAAGTAGGTTCGTCGGTGGCTTGTTCATCACAAGCCACCAACGAGAGGGTGAGATGTAAAAAGGAGCGCAGGAGAGAAGAGAGAAAAGAGGGGCGGCGGCTAGGGTTTAAAGATTGCTTTTCATTCCCAAGTATTAGAATATAAGCTCTGATACCATGTAAGCAAATAATCTAAATAATATTTTATTGCATGTTAGGAAGACGGAAGTATTCCAATTAATTAATTACCACCACATGTGGATGTGTTTGGAGATCAATTCTGAGTTTGGATTAATTAGAAGGCACGGACGAATTTAAAAAAAAAAAAATTAAAAGAAACGAAACAAGGAGAAGGAAACGACAAGAAATTAAGGATCATAAATATAAAATTCGTGATGAATGCTTTATTTTGATGGTGTCTTTACGATGGCACGCATTTTCCCAGAGCTCTAGATGCATTTTACGAGCTCCAGGGGTGTTTCCCCAAAGAAAATTCCTGCACCGTTTATCAACCTCGCCACATGTAGAGAGCTAGGCAACGCAGAAACAACCGAGGACACTAATGTGTGTCTAGCTACTAAGACACAATTTATTATTTACCTTCCAAGTAGCTAAACGGGTATCCATTCGGTCAAGAATGAATTTGTACCTTGACTTTGAAGCCTCGGTATTTTCCCGGTGGGGACAAAGTTCAAGAAATCTCTAATTTCTCTACATCTGTTGTGATTCACATTCTTTGAAAAGAAAATTCTAGATTTTAATTTGCTGCATTAACCTTCTGTCCCGAAACTTCACAAAAGTCATACAGGATAGCTTTCACCACACCTGCTCGATCCATATCTGCTTTTGCAAACAAAATGAGATCATCAGCCAAAAAGAGATGAGAAATAACCGTATTGTTCCTGCTTAACTTGAACCGATGCCAGTCACCATCACTAACTGCACTCTGAATCAGTTGCCCCAACCTCTCGATAGTTAGGACAAAAAGATACAGCGTTATGGGGTCGCCTTGACGAACACCACGGGACGGAATAAATTCACTTGTTGCAGATCCATTCCAGGAGTTTCATTTGGGGGCTAGATACACAATGATGGATCACCTCTGGTAAATTCTCCGAAATGTTAAGCTCTTTCAAGCACTCAAAAATGAAGCTCCATCTAACGCAATCATAATCATAAGCTTTTTCTAGATCAATCTCGATCACCATGAAACCCTGTATCCGCTTAATTAGATGTACGCATGTAGTGGATGATTTCCTATACTAAAATAGTATCATCTGAGATCTTGCAGCCTTTTACAAAACTGCACTGGTTTGGTGCCACCGCCAATGGCATAATAGGCTTCAGTCTATTAGATAGAACCTTGGTCTCTACTTTATAAATCACATTACACAAATTAATCAGGCAAAAACCACGAATCGTCTTAGGAGTAACAATTTTCGGAATTGATACAATTTGAGTACCATTAATTGCCCGAACCATTAATTTGAGTACCATTGGGTACAGGAGCTTTCAAAGGTCCCATATCAAATAGAGCTCTCTTAATTTCACTCTCATCCTCCTGTCTTTCCAATGACTGCATATGCACTGAGTCAATTAGAGGATATGAAACACCAAAAAAAAGAGGTCCCGAGGAAGGCCTGGACTCCGTATGTATAGAGATCTTTAAAAAACTTACTAGCCATAGACATAATTTCTTATGCATCATAGGACCATTTGCCATAATAGAATGAAAAGATCTCGTATTACGATCACCATGCACGTACCAATTAGACCACGAATATTGTAACCACATCACCTCCTCACGTCCAAGAATCTTCTCCAATTCATACTACAAATCTCGTTGAATTCGCTCTAGGCTCTCCGAAGGGCCATCCAGGGCTATCTTTCGAGTCACCCCCGTCTAACTGACGAAACGACCTATCTTTCATTCTAGAAATATGCCCGAAGACCTCTCCTTATTCTACTTTAGAAGCTACTCGGTGAAGCAAGAAACAACCTACCCTGCAGTCTTCATAATGCAGCCAATTAATTAGACTTAACAAATAGCGAAAATTCTTCATGTAAAACCCATGGCGCAAAGAAATGAAGAACGCTTTTGATCAGAATGAACTGGAATGCTCTCGGTATTTAACAATACTGGACAATGGTCGGATTTAAATTTTGACAAGTGTAGTACTGAAGCATACAGAAAGTGATCATGCCAGAGACCATTAACAAAGACACGATCAATACGTCTCTGGCTCGCTCCACACCCCCAAGTAAACCGAGGGCCACTGAATCTCATGTGAATTTTGTATTTGTAGGAGACCATTCCATAAATGCCTACAATATACGGAGTTTGGGTGACCATAAACCACCGTGAGGAACCTTTCGTTCTCGTGCCCTCATCCACTATACAATGAATAGAATGCTCACCATAGGAGATAATGGAGAATGGGAAAGATGAATCCCAAAACGCCCACATGCCACCATTAAAACCTCCTGCTTCAACTGCATGCAAATTTGGCCAATTCACTCTCACTCCCAATTCACTCTATAGTCAAATTTGGAGCTTGAATTGTTTCTCTTTTGTTTGGTCTAAGAATTTTGAATCTAGCTTAGTTTTTAATTATTTAATTCATTTTTTGATTAAGTCAATTTTATATCTAGGCCACTTTAATTTTTTGGGTTTAGGGAGAAAATTTAAGTGCGTTAATTGTAAGTTAATTTCTTAAGAAAATTTATAAAAAAAATCAAAATGAAAATTTAATATAACATTTAATAGCATATACTCCATCTTTCATAATATACATTATCATGTCCAATTGTTAAATTATCACATCCATTTACTTGGGTTAATTGTATATTAATTAGGGATAAAATTAGGTTAAGTGTAAAGATAGAATTAACAAAGTTTAAGATTTTTCTTAGTTATGATAAAAATGTTAGAAGTGACTTATTATGTGAGTAGATATTAGTAATTTATTTGTTAGTTTAAAGTTGATGCATAAAATTCCACATTATATTAATAACAATAGCATAAAATTTGAATAGTTACATAGATAAGTTTTTAATAAGTTGGATGTATTTTGGTACTTCCATATTTTTGCACATTTAAAAAGTGTATGTGTTTAGCACTCTCTATATAAAATTTTATTAGTATTTTTGCACCTTTATCATTTCTGAGATGGGGGCATTTTGGTACTTTCAGAAAATAGCGTAGCCCCCCTTACAAAAAGTAATTGGCATTAGCTTATTTTAACGGACTTGTCATTTTTTTTTCTGATTTTAAATATTTGTGTGTACTTTACACCCTAAAAAATTTTATGATATTAGCTACACTTTTAATATAAGTTGGTGGTATTTTTACAACAATTCACATGGACAGAAGATGCTGACAGAAACAAACAAATGAAAAGAGAATAAAACTTGCAAGAAAATGTGACTGGTGAGTGAGGGAGGAGTCACAAGGATCACATGCTCATAGGGGTGTGAAAGTGATTGGAGGGGGTTGATGATCATAAGTAATATTATATTCATATGCCATTAATGTTATCTATTTCTTCTTCTTCTTCTTCTTCTTCTTGTTTTTTTTTAAAAAAAAATACAAATTTATTATTCCTTTATTTGCCCCGCGAATGACTCTGACGCTCAGACCTTTCACGGGCCCACATTATTCCCTCCATTCTCATGATCCTCGCATTATGTTAACAAAAAAAGGGTATATGCTCCTTCTAGGGTGATAAATGAAGTCAAATCGTTTTTTTTTTGTTCGATTTATTCGGTTCTTTTTATTTTTTATTTTTTGGGTGTTTGGTTCATTTAGATAAATTACTTGATAGGTTAATAATTAACTTATTATTTTTTTAAAATACTATCCCAGTACAAATTATATACACTCTCTTGTCCTTTTTTATAAGAATCTAAAAGTTGAATTGCCTTGGTCCATTTACAAAACCCCGACAAGAGTTGTCTAATCATTTAGTGAGTTTTTCTATTCATGAATTAAATTTTGGTGATACTTATTATATTTATTTTATTTCTCTCTTGCTTGTCCCCTCATATACTTGAAAAGAAAGTTTATAATAGACATATTGATTATTTTGAACTAATTTTAACCGTTTTCTTAAACCCCTTAATTGAGTTATTAAGCTCTTATAAATAGGATTGGATGAAGTGTTAGAAGGAGGCTTGATGTGTAATGATATTCCATGATCTCAAATAATGGTGAAGTTGTAAGAATATTTTATTTAAGAGAGTAAGAGGTATATGAGAGAAGTCAAATCCTTTATGGACCTTTAAAGTAAAATTATAATAATATTTTTATAATACGTTAAATTTGGACTGTTGATATTTCAATCCAATGGTGAAAAAGGAAAATGAGGGAAAAAGGAGATGAAGGGGTATAGGAAAGAAGCCAAATTCTTTATTTTAAGACAAAGATAATGAATTTACTCTCACTTTGTCAAGGTGGTTAAATATAAATTATACTCCCTCGGATAATATATACTCCATATTGATCCATTCTATGATATGTCTTCTAGAAAATATTTTTGGACATTTTTATAAGACATTTTGATAATTCCAATAAATATTTACAACCTCCCATTCTTAAAAAAATTATTTCTTTAGTCCTTTTTATAAGGAACAACTAACAAAATCACGTGATTCAAAATATTAGTTAAAAATAATAAATGGGTAACTTATATGTCTTTCTATTTAATTATAGCCTTATTAAGAAAGAGTGTACTTGAGAGATAATGGGTGAAAATTTATTACATAGAGATAATAATGATATATATTTAATTAGGGTAAAAATAGAAAAATCAGTTCGAAGTATGCCCATGAGATAAAGTAAAAGTTAATATAATGTTGGAGTTTAGTGTGATTAATAAGGTGAGTTGGTTATATATGTCTTACAAATTGGAGTGGAGGGAGAAAGGTATACTCTTTGAGATAGAGTAAGCCCATATATAAGTTACACTTTCTTTTTATTCCGAAATTTTAATATACTCCTGATGCATGTACATTAATTATTATGCATTCTCCCCCACTTTTGTTGGCACATCCTCTCTCTTTTACTCTCTTCTTAAATAAGCCTCTATGTAGATTTTTCTTTTTACATTTTTATTATTTTTAACTAATTTTAATTAACATTTTAATCCACATTCATAATTTGGTTAGTTATAAATTATATATGGGGGAGGGGAAGTAATAAATATAAGATGGAATGCAACAACGATTCGCAACAACCTAACAACCTAGGCTCACAGTATATATTTACTTCACAATATTATTATTATTGTTGTAGATTAGAATATCAACAAAACTTTAATCGAAGGGATTGCATTATTTTGAGTTGGAAGAAATTTTATCTATTTTATACTTTGTTTTTTTTCGGAAATGTTTCTCATTAAATAAAGTATGAGCACGAGAATTATAATTTAAAAGGAGTACATGCATCAACAAGTAATTAAGGGCAAATCTTAAAAAATGTTTTGTTATCATATATATATTATTGATTTCAACGGGTTGCACCCAATAACTTGCATTAAACTTTATTTTTTTAATTTTTTGTTTTCCTCTTCGTTCTTAAATATAAAGCTGTCTTTACTAATTCGCAAGATATAAAAAAGTAGGTAAATGTTATAAAAAAGTCCAAGTAAAGCAGTAGAGAAAAATAAATTAAGATAGAGTAATAGGAAAATGAAATCTATAACCGAATGGCCAACAGTGTCCCACTGGTTCTGATAGAACAGAAGATTTAAACCACTGGGTCCAGGTGCTTTCAAAGGTCCCATATCAAATAGATCTCTCTTAATGAATTCCATGTCAATAATTTAAAATCCAATCTCTAAAGTGCCTGTCAACCCCCGCAGCATCCCTCGTGTTTCTACTACATCGATTATTTGGTATAGAGACTGCATTAAAATGTTCGGCAACCACCCACCTACCACTCAATGAATTTTGTATTTATCGGAGATCATTCCGTAAATGCATACGATATATGGAGTTCGGGTAATCATAAACTACAGTGAGGAACCATTTGTTTTTCGTGCCCTTATCCACTATAACATGAATAAAATGATCACCATAAGAGATAATGGAGAAGGGAAAAATAACAAATGAATCCCAAAACGCCCAGATGCTGCCACTAAAGCCTCGTGTTTCGACTACATGCATTTTTGGCCAATTCACTCTCTAGTCAAATTCGGAGCTTGAATCTAGCTCTTTATTTCTCCTGTTTGGTCTAAGGATTTTGAATCTAGGTTAGTTTACTAATTTAATTCATTTTTTGATTAAGTCAATTTTATATGCTGGCAACTTTAATTTTGTGGGTTTAGGGTTTAGGGAGAAAATGTAAGTGTGTTAATTGTAAGTTAATTTCTTATGAAAATTTAGAAAAATTCAAAATATCAAATTAATATAAAATTTAATAGCATGTACTCCATCTTACATAATATACATTATTACATCCAATTGCTAAATCACCACATCCATTTACTTGGGGTTGTTGTATATTAATTAGGGATAAAATTAGGTTAAGTTTAAAGGTAGAACTAACAAAGTTTAAGATTTTTCTTAATTATGATAAAATATGTTAGAAGTATGTGAGTAGATGACATAGTAATTGGTTTGTTAATTTAAAGTTGATGTATAAAATTCCACTCACATACATAGAAGTATGTGAGTGGATTACGAAGTTTAGTTTGTTTGTTAAATTTCTTAGTATAGACTTATAAATAGAAGTATGTGAATAGAACTCTATGTGAACAATGGGAGGGAAGAAGGGCTATATGATTATTAAAATTGATTTAGAAAATGCGTACGACAGGGTTAATTGAAAGTTTCTTCTTCAATGCCTATATGAGCTTAAACTTCCAATGAACCTTATCCAAGTGATGGAAAAGTGTCTTAGCACCGTGAATATGCAATTACTATAGAATGGGAGTAAAGCAATATGCAATTACTATAGAATGGGAGTAAAGCGGAGTGTTTCTAGTCATCATGTGGAGTGAGACAAGGTGTTGCTTTCTCGCCGTACTTATTTGTGATCTGTATGGAGAAATTAGCTCATATGATTCAAGAAAAGATGGAGGGGGAAGTTTAGAAGCCTCTTAGGCTTACAAAGAAAGGCCCACCAGTATCCCATTTGTTTTTCGCATATGATATCATCCTGTTTGCTAAAGCATCCTCCTAGCAAGCAGAGATGATGCGTGATTGTTTATCTCATTTTTGTGAGTGCTCAGGTCTCACAATGAATTCATCTAAGACCCAAGTATTCTTTTCCAAGAATATTAATCATAACAGGTGCATGGAGCTTAGTACAATCCTTGGCTGGTCTCAATCATCAAACCTTAGAAAGAATCTTAGGGTGAACTCCATCATAAGAGAGTTGGAAAGGAAAGTTTCCAGGAGTTGGTTGAGAAGGTTAAAGAAAGATTGACTCAATGAAAGACTACTTCTTTTTCTCTAGTTGGAAGATCAACGCTTATTTTGACGATTTCTTCAGCCATCCCTGCGTATACTATGAAAACTTCTCATATTCCTAATAATTTGTGTGATACTATGGACAAGCAGAATAGGTCCTTTTTGTGGGGTAGCACAGAGGAGAGCCGTTGAACACATCTTGTGGCTTGGGATGATATATGTAAGGAGAAGAAGCAAGGCGATTTGGGCTAGTGACATGCTCTGTTCCAAAACCAAGCACTATTCATGAAGTTGAGATGGGGGTTGGTGACTCACTGAGATGCGTTTTAGGTTAAAGTAGTAAGGGATAAGTACAAATGTGGTGATGACTGTATTTCTCGTATCTCATTGTAGACCCTAGGATCAAATGTATGGACATAAATCAAGAAAACATGGCCTACAATTCTTTGAGGACTTGTAATTGGTCGAGACAGGAACATAGTTAGATAGAAGTGGGAGAGAAGTGGTGAATTCTTTGTGAAATCTACATATCAAGTGGTATCTGGGAATGTTCAGGATTAGGGAAGGGACTAGGGAGATCTATGGAGAGTTCGAGCACCACAAAGATGCAAGACTCTTCTTTGGCTACTAACTAGACAAAGTTTGCTTACATATGCCTGTCGGATGAGAAGGAGCTTGGCTCTGGATGCGAGGTGCCCCTTGTGTGGAGCAAATCTAAAGGATACTATACAAATGTCTTTAAGGACTACAAGGACTCAAAGGCATTATGGAGAAGAGTGGTGTGCCCAAAAAAGTGGCAAATATTTTGTAATATGAGTTTATTGGCTTGGGTGTGGTGGAATATTTGTGGACTGAAGGACGCAGGTCAAGAATGAGCTTCCTGATTTACTATCTTGTGTTGGTGGCTGTGGCGACGTAGGAATTTATTTGTGTTCAAGAAGAACTTTCTCTCGAATGATAGTATTCTAGCCAACTCCAGTGCTATGGTGGAGTGCATGTATCTCACTACATTACTAGAAAATTCATATTTTGCTACGGAATTTGCTCCGTCGCAAATTTTTGAATTTTTGTGACGGAAGTCATTTTCCGTCGCAAAAATTCAAATATTTGCGACGGAATTTATTTTCGTTGCAGATTTTTTTTACAAAAAAAAAGCAGAAAAGTCATTTTTTGGACCAAATTAGCGACGAAAGACGAAATCCGTCGCTGGCCCCCCAAGAGCCAGTGATGGAACTGAAATCTGTCACTGGCCCCACCTGGGGCCAGCGACGAACCTATTGTCCATCGCAGGTTGGCGGACTAAAAGTCCGCCAACTTGCGTCTTCCCCTCTCATTTCTCGACCCCCCACCCCTTACCTCCCTCCGTCTCCAGCGACCCCCACCCCCCACCTACGACCTCCTCCTCCGCCGGTGACCCCCCCACGTCCCCTACCTCCCTCCCCGACGACCGCCACCCCACCCCCCCACGACCTCCTCCTCTCCCCTGGCGACCCCCCCACGTCCCCTACCCCCCTCCCCGGCGACCCCCCACGTCCCCTAGCCCCCCTCCCAAGCGATTCCCACCTCTCCCCCCATGACCTCCTCCTTTCCCCTGGCGACCCCCACCCCCCCTCCCCTCACGACCTCCTCCAACCCACGTCCCCTACCCCCTCCCTGGCGACCCCCACCCCCCACCAACACCTGTGCTCCTCCTCCTTTGGCTGGTGTTTCTCTTCTTCTTCCCTTGGCGTTTACTGTTCCTTTTCCGGCGAGTCTTTCCGATAACCTTCATCTCTTCTGTATTTTCATTTTGTTCTTCAAATTCATTATTTGGAAAATATAAGGCTATTGTTTGTATAAATTTCATTGCAATACTCTTCTTATGTGATAATGTATGTGTAACAATTTTTGCAATTGATCTAGCTCCTAAAAATAGTTAGATAAGACATGAATTGTTGGTAGGTGATATTTAGAGATAAGAAAATTTATTAGGAAGTTTAGTATTTGAAATTTGAAAATAGAAAAAATAAGAGAAATTTCTAACTCTATATTATGCTTAAAGTGATAAATATGAGCAAAAAGTTAATTATATTGATGCTTAATTTAAGTTAATGATATTGATGCTTAATTTTCTTATTTATTTGGATTATGGTTATTGTATTAAGTGATAAATGTGAGAAAAAAGTTAATGATATTGTTGCTTAATTTGCTTATTTATTTGGATTATGGTTATTGTATGAAGGAGACTCCATGATTTTTTTTCTGTTATTAGGTTTTATTGGTGTTTATTTTATGAGATTGATGATTTTTTTTTAATTTTGTATGGTTTTTTTTTTGGTTAATGTTGTGTAATGAAAAAATTAGTAGAATTAGTTAGTTGATATAGAATATATATTTCTAGTAATATAAAATATATGTTCTATTAATTATAAATTTTTAGTCTAGTACGGAATTTCATATCTATAATATAGAATTCTAAAAATATAATTATAATATAAAGTCATATTTTAGATTTTTTTTTATTTGTGAGAAATTCCTCAACAAGTTATAGTTATGCTTGGATAATTTGTGAATTTTTTAACACTTATTCTTTAAATCTTCAAAGTAATTTTTATTTTTTTAGATTAAACTTTGTTCAATTTAAATCAATTCACATTAATTGTGTTAAACTTTTTATAATTAGCTTTAATTGATCCTAAATGCTATTATTTCGATATTAAATTATTTATAACCAAATGTTTTAATTAAGTGGTAATTGGTTGGCATGAGTGGCCAGTTGTCTTAGCCACTTATATATTTGGGTAATGTTTTGGAAAGCTCTATATGTCTACCTTAACCATGAATTTCCTCATAATTTTAGAACTTCATCTTCAACATAAAATATTAGCGTTTTTGCTACTGACTCCCGAAATCGTTAACCGATGAAATTTCGCCAGAGCTTCGCTATTTTGATCATAATCTTCCAAAAATTATTGCTATAACTTCTTCTCCATCATTTTTTTTTTGAAATACAGACAATTTTAGCTATAAAAAAAATAAAAACAAAAATATAATTGGAAGATTAAAGATCAAAATAACATTTCTACTAAAACTATATAAGCTAAGAACTAAAAACTAAAAGCTTTCTTACCTCTTGAAGAACCTTGCTTCTTGTTCTTGAAGCCTCTCCACTCACTTCCTCACTCTCAAATTTTTGGTTTCTAGCTTGTGAATTGGTAAGGAACCATGAAGCATGAAGCCTCCTATTTTTAGCAAAACATGAGTTAACTATCTAGCAACTTTAATTCCATTCTAACCATTGGATTTAAACTCAGTAAAGAAGTCTTAATCTTGCCCTTACACCTCTTACAAAAACGCCACCTCCCCCCCACCCTTTTTCTTAGATATTTTGCTTCATCTTTTAGTTACTCCAAATGTTAATTTAGTTAGGTGCAAGTTGGTGTTTTATTCAAGATCTAACTCTACTTTACAAATCTTCATTTTATGACTTAATTAATGGTTCTCTGAAACTTCCTAAATCACTTAGGTATGAATCCCAAAAGTATACGAAAATGACTTTGGGAATAGCCAAGTTCAAACCCATAATTTATTGGTTCTAAATATCTATTTATATTTAATACTTAGTTCATATATTTCAAGATATGATTTAATTTCTATGGATTCTCATTTACTTGTGTCTTGAATTAATCTCAATGGTTTTTAACTCTTAGATTCATCTTTTCTCTTTCCTCCACTACACACACACTCACAACTTTTCTCTCACCTTTACTAGGCTCACAACACACACACACATGCACAACACTTAGGCGCGCACACACACACTCACAACTCACACACATGCCCCCTCCCTTTCTCTCTCTTTTATCCTCTTCCATTTTTCACAAATATCTCTTACACCCAAAGACCCTTATTGGTGGAATTAAATTCACAAGGATTTAGGATTAAGGATTAATATAATTTCTTAACTCTTTAATTAGTAATTTTCGCCACTTTTATTAGTTAAAGGAAGAATTAATTAATCCTTAGTTACTATTGCTAATATAGTGCTTTAGGGGTTACTAGGCTTAATTACCAAAATTTGACAAGTTTCTAATTTAATTTTGATGATTAAAAACTCCTTGTATGCTAATCTAGACTTCTATATATCATTTGGATCTTAATTTAATTGATATTTCCTTAATTATGGCCTTTATAAATTAATTATTAATTAATTTCAAAAATTACTAAAATATCTCAATTATTGCAATTTCAATTACCCAATAATTGTTGCTAATTTCCTCTAATTGATTTTATCATCATCTGATGATTTTAATTGCTAAAATGGTATAATTAAGATTATACTAAATTATGATAATCTTAGGATATTTTCTGATCCTTAATAAAATTTAGAAAAATTAATCTTTAGGCTTTCTAATTCTAGGGAAAATTACCTAGGAATAAAAATAAATACAACACCAAAATTTGAGACCACATATTCACCTATTTAAAATAGGTATTATTTATGAAAATATAATATTTAAGATAAATAATTATCCGGGTATTACAATGTTTTGATAATTTTCATGATATTTAAATATAGTATGATTCCCTATAAAATCTTAGCTTTCTCGTTGCCAAAAATAAAAAAATCTTACCTTCCTATTTTATTTTGATAGCACACATCTTCAACTTGAGTTTAATTTCTTCAAGCCGGGGTGGATCCAGGAATTTATGGAAGGGTGGGCATCATTAGTGGGGGATACGGGGGTTCGTACACAGCGCCCCCAAAAATTTTTTTTATAGTAAAGTTTTAAATGCATTAAAAAATAAAATATAAAAGGAAAAGCAAGACTAAGTACTATTAAAAAAAGTAAGACTGGACACCATATATTTTAATAATAAAAGTATATTACAATAAAAACAAATAATAAACAAACATATTGAAAAACAAAAGTTACATAATAGCAAAAACACGAGCAAGCCAACACATTTGCAAATAAACAAGAAATAGTGATTTCTCTGTAATCTGAATTGACTATAATCAAAGGTAATGAGATTATTGTAATCGTATTTCTCTGTTTTTAAGTTGAAACAGAAACAAGAATACAATAAGCATCTTGACCAGTGCAATTAACTATTTGTCACAGGTTTCAGATAATACCAAAATTCAATCTCTTATTAACTTGGCTTTGACTATATTCAACCACGCAAGGTAAGCTTATCCTTGAATCCAAATAGGAAATTGCCACATTAAATTAAATTAATGATAACAGTAAAGAAAATGTTGTCCACAAATTTCCATTCTGAATCCAGCTAAGGGCCAAAACAATCTTTGAACAGATAAACCAAATTAAAAAATTACCAAAAATTATACCTTCAAAATTAACCAAACAAAGAAAGAAAATCATATAACTAGACAATAAGATTTGGAAATCCAGTTAAAGAACAAGTCTTTGTTAGATTGGTCTCTGGAATAGTCAAAGCAACTACTCGAATAAAAAAGGTTAATATGTTTGAAATCCAACCTAGTTCCTAAATTTTCTTATCTCCTACTAATTGGCTTGTATTAGTTGAACTTAAGAGAAAACACTTGTAGCTATCTAATATGGCTATATTTTGGCCTAAAGACAGGAGATGGAAGACAGTAAAAATATGTATAGGTAAAAGGGGATAAAACACATAATATTTAAGGCATGCTATTCCAAAATTACACATGTCAAGCTAGGGATAAACACCTATTTGATTTTTGTCCAAATTTTGCATATATCTTTAACTTGATAAACAACAATAAAGACATCTCATTGGGGCTTATATTTTTTAAATGCATAAGGCCAAAAGAGGACACAAAAAGACTTGAAGAATAATACACAAATTCCCTTAATATGGTAACAAACCAACTACGCAATTACAATTGGAGTTAAGAGACAATTAAATCCTTAATTATATCATCAAATGACATCACAAAAATTGCCCCAAAAGTCATCCAATTTGGCTAGCACATAGGAGGATTATTGACCAAGTTTTCATGATAAATATCCAAGATATTTCATGATAAAACACATGCAAATTAAGCTAACAATCATCTAGAAAGTAAAGGACACAAGTCATATGGAGTAGCAATCCAAGGGTCCAAAATTGAGAAGAGGCCCGGGGTGGTTTTGATGAAGGAAGGAGAAGAGAGAAGAGAAACTTGAAGGCTAAGTCAAGAAAGTGTGATATTTTACAAAGGTAAAAGGGTAATTTAACTTGTGGGGCCCACAAGGGGCTTGTCATCCACTTTTTAAGGAGATGGTCCCCTCTTGCATGTTACACCAAATTGAAAACCACTTCTGATCCATTGAAGAGACTGACTGTGCGGTGGAGAATAGAGAAGGAAAGAAGGAGATAACTTTGGTTACATAAGGTAAGTCTTGCTTTATGATAGGTCCTTTGTTCATGATTTCTTCTTTAATCATTAGCTTTAGTAAAAGTGTCTTCTCATGGTGTTCATGTGGTGTTCATGGTGAGAAGACCGAAAAAATTGAAGAGATAAAGGAGAAGCAAGTTGATCACAATGTACAAGGATCAAGCCAAGTTGGTAAGATCTGAAGCTCAACTTAGTGATATTCTATTTTTGTGACCTAAAGTAGTTTTCTTCATGGTGTTCTTAGGATTTGGAGGCATACAACTCTAATGGGTTGTGCTGCCCAAATTTCTAAAAAAAAAAAAAAGATTTAACATGATCAAAGACCAAAGAATTAAGTTTGGAAGCAAATCTATAGCTGAAATCATTTTATGTGAAAAGTGATTTTAACCAAGGATTTGGCTAAATCAAGAAAATGATTAAGAAAAATTATTTTCATGATTTTAAGGTCACCAATAGGTTTAAAACGAAAAATAGAGTAAAAACATGGTGAGAAATGATTTTTTGAACCAAAGGATCAAAGTGGTAAAAGTTGGGAAAATTGCCAGATTTGGCCTCACTAGAGTCAGTCGATTTGTGAACAGTTTTTTTTACCAAGTAAATGATCTCTAAAAATCATGATATTTCCAGAAAAGAGCAGACATCCAAATTTTTAATTTGATGGGTAACACAGAATTTTTAGAGCTCTATACAAGGAATTATGAATTTTTTAAGTTGGACCATATTCTGGAAGCTCAATCAATACAGTATTGATTGAGCGTGGATTTTGACTGATGAAATGATGTTTAAAAATCTTGAAATTTTTTAGACATGTAGTAGACAAAAATAAATTTCTTTTGATGTAAAACAAGTACTTTTTAGAGTTTTATACAAAAATATATGAATTTTTTAAAATGACCCGGACATGTGATCTGAATAGTGTGTAGAGATATGAAAACTAGGAATGACTTCGATTTTTGTGGCATCTAGGATTATGTTTTCATAAAAATAGATATGTCAATGGTCATTTAGGCTTTGATGAAAACACATCATTTTGATTTGTGTGCATTTAACTATGATTTTTCAAAGTTTCTAAAAAGATATGTCAAGAAAATCAAGAAAATTGAATTTAAGGAAAAGTAAGGGTAAAATAAAATCACAAATCCACTAAGGGTAAATAGGTCAAAAGTGGAGAAAATATATTTTTGGATATCATTCCAAGCAATATTGTATTTATTATAATATCATATTAAAAGAAATAATTTGGTGATAATATTATAGGATATCCAAGAAAGTTCAGGATCAATTGCAATAGTCAAGCTTAGCCCTAACTACGTGGAGAAAGGTATGGACGCATACTATTAACTTTAATATTCTATGTCTTGCATTCCCATATATGATCGTTTAATTCATAATTGTGGGAGTCATAGACAAGACTGAGTCTTGGGTTATGCACCTTGACTAAGACTAAGTCTTAGATCATGTGTTTATTTTCATTTAGCTAGATGTAGATTATGGTCATGATAATACTGCATCTTTAGTTTTCTTAGGACTGAGGACACATGTCTAGGATACCTAGCACTGGTGAGTGCATTTGCCGTTACGAGTACATTTGATGTATGCTATGTATTGTGATTGCCGAATGTTTTTGTGAATATATGTTATATATTGTTTATATTTACATATAAGCTTAATTATTACATGAGATTTAATTCGATTGAATCTTAGACTTAACTCTAGCTTTAGGATCAGGAGCTGGAATAAAGGGTAAATAGCCCGTGTGAAGACTCGGAAAGAGTTTTAAATATTTTGGATTGTATCATACTATTAGATATTTAATATCTTAGTACTTGGATAACTGTACTGATATTACTCCCAACCAGATACACTGCGATTAGTTTTAAATTATAGGCATGTAATATCAATTACTTATCCGCTCAAACCATATCATATGCTCTATCACTCTACCTCTAATGATATTCTTAAATACTCTATGATAATAGACATAATTTTTTTTTTGGCTCGAGAATGATAATAGACATAATAAGTGATAAAGAATTAGGGGTGTGTAATACCCTAAAAATCCTATTTAGTATAGCCACTATATTTTGATAGAAAATACCTATTAAAAATAGGTGAATATGTGGTCTCAAATTTTGGTGTTGTATTTATTTTTATTCCTAGGCAATTTTCCCTAGAATTAGAAAGCCTAAAGACTAATTTTTTTTTCTAAATCATATTAAGGAGCATAAAATATCCTAAGATTATCATAATTTGGTATAATCATAATTATACCATTTCAGCAATTAAAATAATCAGAGAATGATAAAATCAATTAGAGGAAATTAGCAACAATTATTGGGCAATTGGAATTGCAATAATTGAGATACTTTAGTAATTTTTGAAATTAGTTAATAATTAATTTATAAAGGTCATAATTAAGGAAATATCAATTAAATTAAGGACCAAATGATATTTAGAAGCTAAGATTAACACACAAGGAGTTGTTAATCATCAAAATAAAATTAGAGCCCTTGTCAAATGTTGGTAATTAAGCCTAGTAATCCCTAAAGCACTATATTAGCAATAGTAACCAGGGATTAATTAATTCTCCCTTTAACTAATAAAAGTGGCAAAAATTGCTAATTTAATAGTGAAGAAATTATATTAACCCTTAATCCTAAATTTTTGTGAAATTAATTGGACCAATGAGGGATTTTTCTTCTTGAGTTTGTGAGAATATTAAAACATAAAATGATAAGCAAAAAGAGGAAGGGGAGGACGGTTTTTACTTGGGCAACAAGAAGAAGGAATTGTTTTGAATAAACGTACAAACACATGGGCTAATTAAATTAAAGTTCTAGAAGGAAGTAGTGTACATATGAAGACTTTTGGGGTTTGGGATTTAATGTAATGGAAGAGGATAAGGAGAGAGAAGAAAGGGGAGGGGTAGGCGTGTGATGTGTGTGTGTTGTGAGTGTGTGTGTGTCCAAGAGTTGTGTATGTGTGTGAGTGTAGTAAGAAAGTCAAAATTAAACCAAAGTGAATAATGGTTTGAAATCCAAAGTGAAAACTTAAGAAGCAAGTTTATTATTTAATCAAATACAAGTAGATGAGAATTCATAGAAATTAAATCATATCTTGAAATATTTGAACTAAATATTTAATATAAGTAGATATTTGAAACCAGTAAAATATGGGCTTGAACTTGGCTATTCCCAAAGTCATTTTTGTATACTTTTATGGTTCATACCTAAGTGTTTCAGGAAGTTTAAAATCACCATAAATCTAGTTGTAAAATTATGGTTTCAAAAGTGAAGTTAGATCTTGAATAAAAACACCAACTTACACTTAACTAAATTAGCATTTGGAGTAATTAAGGGATAAAGCAAAAATTCTAAGAAGAAGGGGGGAGAGGGGCGGTTTCTTTTGAGGTGTAAGGGTAGGATTAAAACTTCTTTGCTAAGGTAAAATCAATGGTTAAGATTAAGGTAAAGATGTTAGGAAGTTAACTCATGTTTGGCTATAAATAGATGCCTTGTGCTTCACAAATTTCTCACCAATTCACCAAGCTAGAAACCGAAATTGAGAGTGTGAGGAAGTGAGTGGAGGAGCTCCAAGAGCAAGGAGCAAGGTTCTACAAGAGATAAGGAAGCTTTTAGTCTTTTAGTTCTAGTTCTTAGTTTTTAGTAGAAATGTTAGGAAATGTTATTTTGATCTTTAATCTTCCAATTATAGTTTTATTTTTCATGTTTTTATGATTTCCATTGCCTTTATTTTAAAAAATGATGAAGAAAAAGTATGGCAAAATTTTTTGGAAGATTATGATCAAAGTAGCAAAGCTCTGGCGAAATTTCATCAATTAGCGATTTCATGAGCCAGTAGCAAAAACGTTAATATTTCATGAAGGAAATAAAGTTCTAAAATTCTGAGTAAATTCATGGTAAAAGTAGACATATAGGGCTTTCCAAATATGTATAGATGTAACATCCCAAATTCCATGTTCGGAAATCGTGTCGGTCGACACTTAGTTTTAAGAAGATCAATAGAGTTTAAGATGCTACAGCTTAGAGTACTGCGGAAATGGATAGCGTGCGCTAAGATTCAGACAATAAGTATTTGATATAGAATGCCCAGACATATGATGATGCCCCGACATAAGCTGATATATTAAATATCCCGAAGGAATATTCATGTGATACAATTTACAGAGATTAAATACAGTTCTCTGATAAAGAAAGTCTTAAACTAGACTTAAGGCTTGGAACCTAATATTAGTTATTCAGTCCATTTGGCCAGGTCGGTGTTCAATCTAATGGGAGTCTCACCAACTCTATGGCAACTTGTGACAACCCACCGATGAACCCTTTCTTAGTTTAAGCACCAAATGGTTTGAAATAACTTTATTAGATTTATGCCAGAACTAAGTCCTAATAACTTCTACCGACCTTCGTCTTCGACCGCTGCCTCTTCACGGCTCTACCCACCGGCATCTTCTCTATCCCGGTTTCTTCCCTGTACTGTTCATTAAGACTGAGGTCCAATGTCCATTGGACCTCAGGTAACGGTTAACCTCATGTTTACATACACAATATATGGATGACATATACCACAACATCAACAGCACAAACAAACGAATTATCACAACCAATGCATATGTATCGCTCTCAGCATACAACCATATCGCTCCCAGCGTACAGACATATCGCTCCCAGCGTACAGACATCCTCTAACCTTTATATGCACTTCACAGTATAAAATACTTTATACATATAGCACACATACCACACATATATGCATACCATAAATATCAGAGTTAGTGTTACAGTACGCGAATGTACATTAATTACCTCTTACAAGCATACCATACATATAGCACATATACGCATATAGTAAACATCAGAGTTAAAGTTACCAGTACGCAGACGTACCTTTGTTGACGAGTTTTGTTCTGTTGGTCAGAATGCGGTTACAAAAATCCTATAAGGGTAATATCATCTCTATTAATTCAAAAATATTATTTCAAGAGATATTTTGGCTATATAAGACCATTTTACCCCTGGTGGATTTATTATTTACAATTCTACCCTTACATTTATTCAAAAACGCAGGGCAGTATTTTCTGGGCAGATTTTCGCCTAACTTCGAAAAATCATAACTAATTCTAGAAAAATCGAAATGAGGATCCGTAAAATTTCCCGGAATCCTTGAGATCTCTACTTTTAAAGAAAAATACTGGAACTTACCCAGAATTTATGGATAATTCCCAGTTCCCAGATTTCAAACCGCAGCCCAGATTTTCGCCCAGGATACATAGCTTAACTTCTGAGATTTTTATCTTTTCGCATAGAGCTTCAAATAACACAAACTTTATATATTTGGAAAGCCCTAGATGTCTACTTTCACCATGAATTTTCTCAGAATTTTAGAATACCATCTTCTTCATAAAATACTAATGTTTTTGCTACTGATTCCAGAAAACACTAATCGATGAAATTTCGCCAGAGCTTCGCTATTTTGATCATAATCTTCCGGAAATTTTTGCCATACTCTTTCTTCATCATTTTTTCTAAATAAAGCCATTGGAAACCATAAAAACATGAAAATAAAACTGGAATTGGAAGATTGATAATCAAAACAACATTTCTAGCATTTCTACTTCATAACTAAGAACTTAAGAAATAAAAACTCTCTTACCTCTTAAAGAACACAAGCTTCCTACTTCTTGAAGCTCCTCACTCTCTCCCTTGCTCTCTATATTTCGGTGATGCTTGAGGAATTGGTGGGGAAAAATGTGAAGGGAAGGGCTCTACTTATAGGCAATCCAAGGAGTAGTCACCAAGCAACTTTAATGGATCTTGGCCCTTGATTTTTTTTACTTGGAGAAGAGGCAAGGATCTTGGCCCTCCACCTCACCAATTCGTCCCTCTCTTTCTCTCTCTCTTTAGATTTTGTTTCACCTCCCATTTAATCCCAAATGCTAATTTGGTTAGGTGCAAGCTAATGTTTTTCTTCAAGATTTAATTTCACTTTTGAAATCCTAATTTTATGACTAGATTTATGGTGATTTTTAATTCCCAAAACAATTAAGTATGAATCTTAAAAGTAACCGAAAATAACTTTGGGAATAGCCCAGTTGAAGCTCATAATTCACTGAGTTCAAATATGTACTTATTTCCAACACTTAGTTTCAATATTACAAGATATGATTTAATTCCTATGAATTCTCCTTGATTTGTATTTGATTAAAAATTACTTGCTCCCCAAGTTTCTTTACTTGCTCTCCAAGTTTCTTTACTTGCTTCCCAAGTTTCCTTTTGGATTTCAAGCCATCATTTACTTTAGTTAATTTTTGACTTCCTTCTTGTTCAACAAAAACCGTCCCCCCTCTTAATTTTTAATTATCCACTTATATTTTTAATGTTCTCACATGATTAAGAAAGAAATTCTCTCATTGGTCCCCTTAGATTTTAGGATTCTTCCATTTATTTGTGTAATTTATTCATTCCCACTACATAGGGATTTTTCGTCCCATAGAAATAAATTAGGAATAATTATTTTAAATCCTAATTTTAATTTCTAACATCATTTTTTAGGGGTTACTAGGCTTAACTACCAAAATTGACAAAGTTTCTAATTCAATTTTGATGGTTAATAACTTCTTGTGTGCTAATTAATATCATTTGGTCTTTAATTATGACCTTAAAAACTTAATCATTAACCAAGTTCAAAAATTAATAAAGTACCTCAATTATTGCAATTTCAATTGCCCAATAATTGTTGTCAATTCTTTCTAATTGATTTTATCATCCTCTGATGTTTTTAATTGCTTAGAAATGGTATAATTCCTAAAAATGATAATAAATCAATTAAAAATTTAGAGACAACACATTCTCTAATTTTAATACATATTTAGTTGCCTCTTAGGATTTATCATAACATTCTCAGAGTATTTTGTAACCCATAACTTTACTTAGGAATTTTTAGCTCTTTTTCCCTTCTAATTTCATGAGAAATCACCTTAGAAAATAAGGTAATTATTCTACTAGTTTTGAGACCACATATTCACCTATTAGAAATAGGTATTTTTTATCAAAATATAATATTTACATGTATTATGAAAGTTGGGGTATTACATATAGAGTGTGTCATTTGAAGTTCTGTGCAAAGAGATAAAAATTCCAAAAGATAAGCTACGTTTTCTGGGGAAAATTTTGGGCAGAGGTTTGAAATGTTGAAATTGGGAAATTTTCTTGAATTCTGGGTGAATTCCAGTATTTTTCCTCGAAAGTAGAGATCTCAAGGATTCTGGGAAATTTTACGGATCCTCGTTTCGATTTTTTTGGAATTAGTTATGATTTTTCAAAGTTAAACAAAATTCTGCCCAGAAATGTTGAACCAGCGTTTTTCCGAAATTTTGTGGAAATAATGGAAAATAAATCCACCAAGGGTAAAATTGTCATTTGTAGCCAAGATATCTCTTGGATTAATGCTTGGGAATTAATAGAAGTAGTATTACCTTTATAGGATAAACTGTGAACGTGTTCCAACCAACAAACATACCCAAAACTCGTCAACGAAGGTACGGACACGTATTGTAACATTAACTCTTATGCTTATGGTGTGCTAATATATGATAGTTGTACTCACATGCTAAAACTCTGTTTTGAAAGTTTGCTCTTTAAATATTGAATTGAATACGGGTTATGGTCTTGATAACACCGTTGAGTTTTCCTAGCGCTGAGGACACGATAGGCCATCGTGGCACTAATGAATAGTGTAGACTGGGGTAACATACATATTGCAGTGGCTGTGTTATGTTATTACCTTACATGTTGTTATGATTTTGAAAGTTGTAATTATCTATTTACTATGTGATACTTGTCATATACTGTTTACATAAGCATGAGGTTCACCGTTACCTGAAGTCTGATGGGTATTGGACCTCAGCTCTTACTATAGCTTCAAGTCCGGGGCACCAAGGACTGAGGATAGGAGTAGGCAGAGTAAGCAGAAAGTGTAAGGACCCAACTGAAGATCCTATCTTTAGACGTATACCATTATAAATGTACTGTACATTATAAACAAACAGAAACGCCACAATTAATGATATATCAGTTACTCACTCTTGTACTTGCTCCGATGCTCTACTCTGATAAAAAAAAATATAAAATAAAAATTTAGTCCGTTTTTGAAAATTAGGATGTTATAGGGTGTTACAGGATAAATATACGAAAGCTCATTCAGTTGATTGATTATATAGTAACAGCCATTAGCCACGACTCTTTTGAAAAATATTTTATGAAAAATAATTAAATCTTTAAAACAAGTAAAAAAATGTACATCCCTGAAACATTCAGACAAACACAACTTTTAGTTATTTTAGTTATCTATGCTGAAATAGTTGTAGCTGAAGCGAATAGTAAAAGTACCTTTTTGGCCACTATTTTCTTGATTATTTCTATAACCAAACTTTTGTACTGAATCACCAACATGTGAATATGTTCTTCAGGAAAAAAAAAAAAAACTTGTTAATATATATGTTCTAATGTCCTAAAATATACGGAGTATGTATCTAGTTCTTTGAAATTAAAAGACGCCACTTCTTTCTCAAGAAAAAAAGGCCAATTACCAGAAGACCTAGCTCAAGACCAGACCTTGATATTTTATTAAAACATTTATTTGATTTTTTATATTTTCGGGTGAAATTCAAGTACATTCTCAGGTGTAAATAATTAGGAGTAGATTTTACGAACGTAATTTTTCTGCTCTACAGGTTTTAAATTTAAATTTTTATTTATAATAAATTAAGTCTATTTAACTCCATTCAAAACCATCGTTACTAATACCATAAACTTAATATTCACCATATATATTATTGATTTCAATGGGATGTACCGAATAAGTTGCATTAAACTTTATTATTATTATTTTTTTTTTGTTATCCTCGTCGTTCTTAAATATACAATTATCTTAACTAATTACAAAAATACGAAAAAGTAGGTAAATGTTGTAAAAAAGTGTAAGTAAAGCAGTAGAGAAAAATAAAAGATAGAGTAATAGGAAAATTAAAAGATTACAACCCATTGGACGACTCATAATAAGGTTAGTTGTAGAATACATATGACTTATATATAAGTTAGATTATAAGAGTATGATAACCTAGTGGAGCGATAGAGTGTATGGATGAGTAAGTGATACATATATGTAGCTACAAATTTAAACTAAATACGGCATATTCGGTCAGGTATAATAACGGTACATCTATCCCAGTATTCTTATCTAAGTATCTGAATGGTATATATAAAATCCAAAACATTAAAACTCCGGCTAAGTTTTCACGTGTACTACTTATCCTTTATACTGGCTCCTAATCCTCCAAATCCTGAAGCTAGGGTTAAGTGTGAGATTCAATACCCATTGAATTTATAGTAACAGTTAACCCCATGTTCAAATGATAACAATATATATATATATATATATATATATATATATATATATATATATATATTACATTCAGTACAATAATACATAACACACAGCAAATGTATGTCAACAGTAATAACAATACATAGCATACAGCAAATGATTGTCAACAGTAACAACAATACATAGCACACAACAAATGTTTGTCAACAGTAACAACAATATATAGCAAACAACAAAGGTATGTCAATAATGTTTACACTCACCAGTGCCATGAATCCATGTGTCCTCAATGCTAGAAAATCCATTATGCAACATTATCATAGCTATAATGCATATCAAACTGAATTCAGAGCTTAACTGAATGTAAACAAACATATGATCTGAGACCTAGTTTTAGTTTGGTGCATGGCCAAGACCTCATCTTGTCCATGACTCCATATAAATCAAACAATCATATATAGACATATAAGATACATAAGAGTTAAAGTTACAGTACGCGTCCATATCTTTTTTCGCTTAGCAAGTGGTACGATTTTCTTTTGGTACCAATTCCTGACTTCTCGAATATCCTATAATACTATCACCGCATTATGATATTATAATAAATATCATATGACTTAAAATGATATCCTAAGAGATATTTTCCCCACTATTGACCCTTTTACTTTTGGTGGATTTATTATTCCAATTTTATCCTTACATTTCCTTAAATTTCGAAATTCAGTATTTTTGCTCAGATTTTTCAGTAACTTTGAAAAATCATAACTAATTGTAAAAAAATCAAAATGATGTTCTTCCAAAGCCAAAATGACCCTTGAAATGTCTATTTTCAGAGAAAAATATGCCTAGAAACTCGACATGCTGAATCATTCCCAGTTTTAAATTCCTTAACCATTGTTCTAGTTTCCAGTTTTGAAACATGGGCTAATTTGGAAAATTCACATCTTTTTGTTCAAAATTCGAAAAATTACACATTATACATGAATGAAAAGCTCTTCATGTCTAATATATCTCTGAAAAATTTCAGTATTGTTAGACACCATTTGAATGGCACCCATATATAACAACCAATGTTCATATTAACATCTAGAAACAAGGTTTAACTTCAAAAATTTGTATCTTCATGTATAGAGCTCAAAATGTTACCAATCCTATATTAAAAGAAAGCCCTGAATATCTACTTTATGTCTGAAAAATTTCATGATTTATGAAGTTCATCTTCTACATAAAATAATCTCCACAAGGTAACTGATTTCAGAAAACTGAAATCTGAGATTTTTCCCAACTTTCACCAATTAGATCGTTTGACTCCAAAAATTATTTCCCAACATGTTTTCAGTCCATTTTGCATTTTAAAAGAAATGGAGATCTTAAAAACAAGTAAAGAAATTTACTTTACAATTTCCTAGATTAAACTAAAAGTCTACAAAACTCTAAAAGCTTAAGACCAAGAATTACCTCAAGAACTTTGTTCCCTGTTCCCTCTTGCTTCCCACTTTCACCTCTCACTCTCACTCTCACTCTCACTTATGATTAGATGTTGCTTGTGTTTTGGTGTGAATAATGAAGAGGGTTAAGCCCTTATTTATAGGGAAAAAACTAAGCTCATGTGGTCCCAATTACATGGAATCATTTTGCTCTTCTTTCTTCTTAGCTATTGGATCAAACTACACTTTTCGACTTCAAATCTTCCCCCTACATTGAGCTAGCCACCCTCATCTTCCTTCCCTAGCCATTGGATGTGCTTTTTATGTGGCAAAGATCATATGGTTCAAGCCTCTAATTGGTCCAATTAATTACCTAAGGATTAAGCTTAATTACAAGATTAATTTAGGGCAATAGGATTGCATTTACATGTGTCACAATCCCACCCAATCTTCATCCATGTGCTAGTTTCAATTGTTGACTTTTGGGGCAACCTTAATTAAGCCTAATTATCCTCTTAATCAAGTGTTTATATGCCTTTTAATTGCATTTGTCATTGATTAATTGTAATACCCTAAAATTTGACTTAGGGTAAATATCATAATTTAGTAGAATATACCTATTGAAAATAAGTGAATATGAGGTCTCAAACACCTTGTATGGAATTTATATTATTATTAGGACAATTTCTCCTAAGAATAAATAATGTGCGAAAAGGTCCCTAAAAGATTAAATAATTTGCAAATAGGTCCCTGAAATATTTATGGGTTATAAAATACCCTGAGAAAATTATGATAAAATCCTAATAGGCAACTAAATATTTATTAAAAATTAGGAAGTATGTTGTCTCTAATTTAGGTAATTTATGGGATTATTTTCCTTGGAAAATAATGAGGTAAAATCTGATATTATTTTGGGGACCATATTGGACCCCATGATTTTTAATATTATGCATGGTGTATAAATTACCAATGTCAGTAAAATAGTTGTGAGATAATAATTATTACTAATTAAGAAAATTATCAACAATTAATAAATGATTAATTATGTAATTATCGGCTAATTATCTAAAGCATGAATTAAGAGAATAATGTGATTAATTAAAATAGTATAAAAATAAAGTAAATATATATAATATATATGTGTGTGCCGACATTGATAGAGGAAGGAGAAGGAAAAAATTGTAATTTGATTATAATAGTAATATATAATAGGATATTTTGCTGATTGGATAAACGAGAACCGATAGAAATTAAATCCTACCTTGAAAACCATGAATTAGACTTCTAAAGTCAGAGTATATTATTAAGAAGTGAATTTTTATCTCAAAGTGGTCTATCTCCAAAGTTATTTCCGTAACCGACGGAATGATTATGAGATAAGACCAAGAAGATTGTGGAATTAGGGCAGATAGTAGAAATGAGAACCTATAGAAATAAAATCATAACTTGAAATCCGAGGATGAGTTGGTAAAAACCAGGACATATTACGAATCAGTGAATTATTATCCAGAAGTTGATGTTGCCAGAAGTCATTTCCGTATCCGACGACGTATGTCCGGAAATGTTCGGCAGGCAACGGAATGCCCTGAATGGGATCAAAAATTTAGATAACCCAAGAATCTTAAAAGAGAAAGAAAAGATCTTCGGGGCTATGTTCTCGGAATTTTGAGATTTCTCAAGATTACGCGATTAGGACACCGAACAGGGAACTTTATCGGATGAAACCATAAAGCAAGAAGTTGATGTCAGATGATGACATCATCTTTGTTTAGGTGTAAGGCCAAGATCGCGCCACGTCATCAACCCTAAATCCTACGGTCCAGAATCCGTTTGATAAAGCATGAATAGTAACTAGAATTCTTCTATAAATAGCCCTAAACTCCTTTCAAACTCTTCACACCATTCCTCTTCATGAAAATCGAAAATTTGAGAGAGAAAGTAGAAGGAGGAGTCCGGGGAAGTTCATAGCAAATCTCTGAGTAAGTTCTTCGGTCCTTAGTCTTTAGTTCGGTAGTTCTTAAAGTTTTAGGGTAGATGTTGTTTTGATCTTTAATCTTCCAATATGTTTTAGATATCATGTTTTAGGATAGATATGATATTTATTTTGAAAAATATGTTGGAGTAAGGGATATGTTGAAATTATGAAAGATTAGGGTCAAAGTAACGAAGTGCTGGCGAAATTCCGCCGATTAGGGGGTCAGGGGTAAAATGGTCATTTATAACGGAAATGTCCGTCGTAATAATAGATCCTTAACAAGTACATTTTTATCTTGATAGGATATCCCTGAATACGATCTGACTAATTGTCGCACCGTATTCCGCCAGAAATACCGTATAGCATCAACGAAAGTATGTTCGCGTACTGTAACACTAACTCTGATATTTATGGTATGCGTATATGTGGTACGTATGTTGTATGCATTTTGGTGGTGTGTTGTTTGATTACATAGTGTTGTTGGAGGATAACTGAACATATGCATGCACTGGGAGTGGTATATCTGTTTTCGTTGGGAGTGGTACATTTGCATTCATTGGGAGCGATATATTTGGGAGTGATTCATTTGCTGTGCTTATATACCGTATATGTAAATATGAGGTTAACCGTTACCTGGGGTCCGTATGCATTGGACCTCAGCTCTTACTATAGCATCAGGGTCTGGAGGATCAAAAGCTGATGACAAGGGTAAGTAGCACGCTTGAGGACAGGGCCGAAGACATTTATTTTGGATGCTTATATATGGATAAATGTATGATTATTATTATGTCTAACTAGGAACACCGTAGTTGTAATATGTATCAGCTACTTAGTTACATGCTCTACTCTCATAAATATATGTTATTCCACTTTTGAAAAATGAGGTGTTACATTAATTGTTTTGTTAGTTAATCATGGTAGTTAGTGCTTTATTAGACAAGCTTAATTCTTCATCTTTGGCCCTTAATATTTTGAAAATGATCAGCCCTCTTTTTAATTTTCTCTAATCATGTTGAAGACATGTGTAGTTAATCTTTAATTAATGCAAGCTTAAATGTCAAATAGTATTTGCTAATATGCTTTAATTTTCATGTATTTGATCCCTTTAATACTTATTTATAATAATTATTCATCAAAATATAAGACTTATGATGAATAGGAATTTTTAGGTATTACATTAAACAAAAGGGAATAATTACCAAAATAAAAAAAATTAATGTAAAAATGAAAACTAACAACAATCAAAATGTTAAAGCTAGCACTTCAGTAGGAAAAAAAAGGGAAAGAGATGGGGCATACATTTTTCTATATGATTAAGTAGATTATCAGCATAAAGAGGGCACCATAAACTAATATAATTGCTTAATACATCTAATATGAAACATATGTGTATATTTTCAAAAATAAAAAATAAAAAAAATTAGGAAATAATTATCTATAAATTCTAATGTGAGATGATGTAACTATTTCTAAATCAAATCAATATTCATATTTTGCATCAATAATAAATAAAATTTCAAAAATGATCAAATTATTTTCAAATATAATTACTTAATCAATCAATTATAAGAAAATATAAGAAAAATTAGGAAATAATAATCTATAGTGTGAGACGATGATGTAAGATCATTTAAGAACTAATCAAATCATTTTTAAGTATGATTATTTAATTAATCAATTTTGAAGAAATACAAAAAATAAATTTTAATATGATCATCAATAAATTATATTTATCGATTAATGGATCCAAACTAAGTTCTCTAGTATTTACCATGTATTTTGACCCCCCCAAAAAAAAATGAATTATGATAAATCCTTGATTTAAGCCAAAAAAAAAAAGAAAAAAAAAACTAAACATTGGTTCACATTAGAGAGTGTTGCTAGTTTTCAACTGTTTTGTTATATTGAAATTGACGAGCATTGATTTTGTTTTTAATGTTTGTTTGTTTGTTTATTTTATGTAATGATGTTTCCCCTATTTTACTCTAGTAATAAAGGTCTTCAATATTGGTCTCATCAATATTTATCGACAAGCAATATTGGTCACTCACACACATGTATGTATATAAATATATATATACATATATATATATATACACACACACACATACATACATACATATATGTATGTATGTATCTCTATAGATACATATATATGTACACACACATACATATATTTAAAATAGATGGTTATAGAATAATTACATGATTTATTATAGTTACAATTGTAATACCTAAAATTCCAATTCATCATAAATATTTTATATTGATGAATAATTAGAATAAATGAAGGTAAATATGTGTCTCAAAGACTTTTAATCTATTGATTTTAATTTTGAGAAAATTTCTTCATGAAATTTATGATTAAATGGAGGGTTTTGAGACTACATATAAGGGAAATAAAATGTGATATAGAAATCACATAAAACAATTATAATGGCCTATCAAAAAGAGCAAGATAAGAAATGGAAATGCTTAAGAAAAATTAAAGCAAATTAGCAAATACTAAAAGGCACTTGAGAGCTTGCATTAATTAAAGATTAATTGCAACAATAATTAAATCATAAAATAGAGCTGTTGTGTTTTGAAAATATCAAGGGCCTAAAAGATGAAATTAAATTGCTAATAATGCTCTAATGACTTGAATTAATTAGCAAACCAATTAACCTAAGATAAAAAGGAGATTAAGCACATGATTAAAGAATTAATCAAAGCTTATTATTGATGCCCAAAAGTCTATATTTTCGTCTAGCATGGTGGAGTAAGGAGGACCAAGTGTTTTGAGAGATTATCCAATGAATTAAGCTTAAGCTTTCATGAAATTAAATGAACCAATGACAATTACAATTAAGAAGCATATAAGCACATGATTAAGATGATAATTAAACTTTGTTAATCACCTTTGAAAAGTCAACAATTGCAACTAGGGTCAAAGGCTAGGATTTGTGCACATGTAATGCCATCAAATGGTCCTAATTAATTGTCTAAATTAAGCTTAATCCTCTCCAAAATAAATCAACCAATGAAAGCATTAGATTATTGGATAAGTGACACAGGAATAATTTATCAAATGGCTATGGGGTTGGAGGCATATATTGACCAAGTGTTGTAGGGTGGGGATGAAGTCTCATAAAGTGATTTTTTGATCTAATGGATAGGAAGAAAGAAGCTCAAATGGATTTCCTAAGTTGTGACCATTTGAACCTTGGCTATTTTGCTATAAATAGGGGTGTTTCACCTCTTCATTGTTCACGCCAACACAAGTAACATATGATCATAAGTGAGAGAGAGAGGTAGAGTTCTTGAAGCAAGAAGGAAGAAGGAGCAAGTTCTTGAGGTAATTCTTGAGCTTAAGCTTTTATATTTTGGTAAAATAGTAGTTTAATTTAGAAAAATGTAAAAAAAAAATCTTTTATGTTTAGAAGTCTCCATTTCTTTTAAAATTCAAAATATAGTGGAAAACATGTTGGGAAATAATTTTTGAAGTCAAAAGATCCAAGTGGTGAAAGTTGGGGAAAATCCCAGATTTTAGTTTTCTGGAATTAGTCACTATGAGGACATGTTTTTATGGGGTAAATGATTTTCAAAAGTCATGAAATTTTCTAGGAATATAGTAGACATCCAAGGATTTCTTTCCATATAAAATTTGTAACATTTCAAGCTCTGTGCAAGGAGATACAAATTTTTGAAGTTAAGCCTTGTTTTCTGGATATTAATCTGAACAGTGGTTGTTATGCATGGGTTTTGGCCTTGTGTTAAAAAATCTTTATATTTTTCAGAGATATAACAAACATTACGGGCTTTACATCCATGTATCACATGTAATTTTTACAATTTTTTACAAAAAGATGTGAATTTTCCAAATTAGCCCATGTCTCTAAATTGGGAACTGCAACAATAGTTGAAGAAACTAAAACTGGGAATGACCTTTGTAACATCCCAATGTAAAATACCGATTTTTTTTTTTAAAAAAAACAAACCGTGATCAGAGTCGAGCATTTCGATTAAACGAGTAACTGAATATCTAAAAGTACATAACCATAGTGTAATCATCCTTATACAGTCATCTATTGATTCCAAAAAGACTATATCTAAATAGTTCAAAAGCTAAAACATATAAGCTCTTCCAATCCGCCTACATCGGCTACTTGCCACTCTCCTCCACCCTGGATCCTCCTGAACCTGAAGCTACAGCTGAGATCCGATTTCCAATTGGATCTCAGGTAACGATTAACCTTATGCTTAAATAAATCATATATAGGCAACAAATAATTATAACAACATAACAGCATATCAATACATAAGCACACAGCAGATGCATGATCAACAATGGACAGAACATAAGCACACAACAATATGTAAAGCCCCACACTATGTCTGCACATAAACCAGTGCCACAATCTCCCATCGTGTCCTCAGCGCTAGGAAAACCCAACGGCGTTATCAAGACTATAACCCGTAACAAGCTGTATGTACGACTGACAACCCACGACAGAGTTTCAGTATATAAACATGTCTACCATATATATGAATATGAGCATCATAAGTGTTAAGGTTACAATACGCGTCCGTACCTCTGTTGACGATTTCGGGCACTTCGGTAGCGTTGTGGTACGTTTGACGGCGGTATGACGGTGATTTGACAACGGTGACAGCGGAAACAGCGGTTCGTGATTCTGGGTATCCTATAAGGATAATATCACCAGTATGAATATCTAAGACCATAACAGGCATTTTAGGTACAAATTACCATTTTGCCCCTAGTTTGACTTTTTGGCGGAATTTTGCCAGCGCTTCGCTGTTTTGACTTTATACTTTCAAAAGTTTTGCTATAATCTTTCCTTTAACATATTTCTAAAATAAATATCATATTTATTCCTAAAACATGATATTTAAACTAACTTGAAAAATTAAAGACTACTCTAACAATTCTACTATAACTACCGAAAGAACTACTTAAGCTAAAGACTAAGGACCGGAGAACTTACTCAGAGCTTTGCTATGAACTTCTTACTCTTCTTCCAGAGATTCTCTCTCTAACTTCTCTCTAGGATTGTAAGTGAATTGGTGAAGAATGAAGAGGAATGGAAGCTATTTATAGAAAATCTCAATGGCATTTTCGTAATTTCCTTGAACTTTGTATGGTTGAATTCTGACCGTAGGATCGCACTTTTACTAGGTGGTTTGATCTTGGCTATACACATCCTTGGCCGACCTCACCTCCCCACAAGAAGAAAAAATAGCTGACCTCATCCTAGCTGCATCACCAAGCCTTATCCTCTTACTTTATCTGATGAATTCCCGGTTCGGTGCCCCGATCACGAGATTCTGTAGAAACTTAAAATTCCGAGAACAACACTCTAAAGATCTTTTCTTCCTCTTTCAAATTATCTAATTTAACTCAGTTTCTGATCCCGCTGAGGACATTCCGTTGTCAGCTTAAAATCCTCGGTATTCGTGCCCGGCTACAGAAATAACGTTGTCCGGTGCCAACTTCGAGACAAAAATTCACTGATTAACATTATACTCTGGTTTTTCCCCACTTATCCCCAGATTCCCACAATAGAATTATTTTCTATCGGTTCTCCTTTTGGCTATCTGCTTTAATTATACAAAATATCTTTCTATTCGGATCTCTAAATCACTCCGTCAGTTACAAAAATGACTTCGGAGACCGGCCATCTCAAGATAAAAATTCCCTCGTTCACAATATACCCTGACTTAGAAACCTAGTTCACGGTTTTCTATGTAGGATTTTATTTCTATCCGTGGTCATTTATCCTGTTCACTTTTATAATATTATTATCTAATTAACACATGTCTTAAATTTATATTATTATTATACTACAAAGATCAACTTCATCCTTATCCCCCCCCTAATTTGGCCAACACACATATATATACATATTATATTTTTTTTTTCATTTATCATAATACCCAATTCTCTTACATTTATTTTCCCAAAATTTTCCTATTGGTCCATAACTAATTACTTGGATTTAGGCTTTCATAAATTCTTAAAAAATCCTAAACCATTGATCTTTACTTTTTAAGACTATATCTTAACCATTATTATTTATTTAATTAGCCAAAAATTTCGGTCCTTAATAATTATTATTTATATTTATTTTATTTTTCATGTTTCCTAAATTTCTCTAATCTTATAAAATTCCTGAAAATTAATTAATTAATCCTTTAATAATTCCTAATAATTTTCTTAATTAGAATTAATTATTTTCTCACAACAATTTTATTAACATTAATGATTTAAGCCCTATACAAAATATTAAAAGTCATAGAATCAATTTTGATTCTAAAATACTTTTTAATTTTCCTTCTTTTTATTTTCATAGGAAATATTTTATTAAATTATTTAAATTAAGAATAATATATTTCCTAAAATTTTAATAATTATTCCATGCCTTCTTGAATTTTTCATAATTTTTTCTTAGTACTTTCCTTTGAAAATAGACTAATTATACTCTATTTTGAGACCTCATATCCACCTATTTTCAATAGGTATTATTTATCTAAATATATATTTAAGTGTATTATAAAAATTAGGGTATTACAACCTTAGTATTTTGAGTCAAGGCCATTATTTTCCCCTAAAAATATACTTGTCAAGAGAAAATTTTAGCTTTAGAATTACATCATTTTGATTTTTGTACAATTAGTTATGATTTTTCAAAGTTAGTGGAAAATCTGGGCAGAAATGTTGAAATTTCGTTTTTAAGGAAATGTAAGGGTAAAATTGGAATAATAAATCCACTACGGGTAAAGAGGTTAATAGTGGCAAGAATACCTCTTAGGATATCATTCTAAGATATGTGGTGTTCATTATAATATCATAATGTGATAATGGTATTACAGGATATCCGGGAAAGTTGGGAATCAGTACCGAAAGAGAATCATACCAAGTGAAGAAAGGTACGGACGCCTACTGTAACTTTAACTCTGATATGTCTTGTATGATTATATATGATTGTTTAATTCATGTTGAGTGATGGACAAGACGAGGTCTTGGGCTATGCACCGTAACTAAGACTCAATCTTAGATCACATGTTTGTATACATTCAGTTTAGCTGTGGATTCAGCTTGATGCGGGTTATAGTCTTGATAATACTGCTTGTATGTTTTCCTAGTACTGAGGACATGTGGATTCGTGGCACTGGTTAGTGCAAGCATTGTTGACATGCATTTATTGTGTGCCATGTATTGTTATTTACTGAATGTAATATATATATATATATATATATATATATATATATATATATATATATATATATATATATATATTGTTATTACTTGAGCATGAGGTTAACTGTTATATGAGATTCAATGAGTATTATATTGAATCTCAGACTTGACCCTAGCTTCAAGATCTGGAACTGGTATAAAAGGTATTATTTTGAATTGTATTTATATTGTTAGATATTCAGAATTTAAATACTTGAATTATTGTATCATTATTATACCGACTGGATATGCCACAGTTAGTTTAAATTTATAACCACGAATATGTATCAGTGGTTATTCAACACGTACGCTCTATTGCTCCACTCTGATTATATTTATATATACTACATGTTTATACACATATTGAGTAGTATGGATTAGGGGTGTTACAACAATTAAATATTGCTTATTGCTTATTGTACCTACAATAATAAAAAAAAAACCCAATCATAAAGACTAAATTATATAATAAATATTAAACACCTCATAAAGCAGTACTTTAGAACCATAAACTGTTCTTTTATGCTTGCAGAAGCTTCGAAAGCTAAAAATGTAATATATAAACTTTCTCATGCAGCGCACGGGTAGCAATACTTATTAATTGTATGATAATATCCACGACTTTATTTTTTTTTATTTTTATGTACGTATTAACAAATAAGAAGAAGAAGAACTATTGGAACAATCGTCCAAACACAACTGTGATTCTCCGGAGACAAAATGCAATAGGGGTGAGGTGGGGGAGGTTGGTCGTTGAGACTGAATGAATATTGAATATACATTTTCACCAACCAGACTTGTGTACTCATCTCACCATATATTGTGTTGTCCATGTTTTAAATTTATACACCATTATCTGATTTTGTTTGTTTGTTTGTTAAATGTCATTATCTTGTACTTAATTAGAGACTACTCTAGCAATTCTACTATAACTACCGAAAGAACTACTTAAACTAAAAACTAAGGACTGAGAAACTTACTCAAAGCTTTGCTATGAACTTTTTACTCTTCCTCCAGAGCTTCTCTCTCTAACTTCTCTCTAGGATTGTGAGTGAATTGGTGAAGAATGAAGAGGAATGAAGGGCTATTTATAGAAAATCTCAATGGCAATTTCGTAATTTCATTGAACTTTGTCTAGTTGAATTCTAACCGTCGGATTGCATTTTATTGAGGTGGTTTGATCTTGGCCCTACACCTCTTGGCCGACCTTCCCCCACAAGAAGACAAAATTGATGACATCATCATGCTTATGTCACCTTGCTTTATCAGATAAAATCTCTGGTTCGGTGTCCTGATTGCGAAATTTTGGAGTCTTAAAATTCCGGAAGCTATGTCCTGAAGGTCTTTTCTTCCTTTTCTAAATTATTTAATTTAACTAAATTTTTTATCCCATTAAGGACATTCTATTACCTACCGAAAATCCTCGGTATTCGCTACCGGTTTTAGAAATGACTTCGGAGACAACCTACTCCAAAATAAAAATCCGCTTGTTCATAATATACTCTGACCCTAAAAACTTAGTTCAAGGTTTTCTAGATAGGATTTTATTTCTATCCGTGGTCATTTATCCTATTCACTCTTTATTAATATAATATTATTTATTTACCACATGTCTTAATCTTATAATATTATTATTCTACAAATATCTTATTTCATCCTTATCCCTCCAAATTTTCGGCCCACACACACACACACACACACACACACACATATTTTCCATTTACCATAATATCCTATTTATCTTACATTTATTTTTCCCCAAACTTTCCTATTGGTCCATAAATAATTACATGGATTTAGGCCCTTATAGTTTCTTGAATAATCCTAAGCCTTTGATCTTTGTTTCCCAAGATTACATCCTATCCCCTATTAATTATTTAATTAGGCCAAAAATTTCGGCCCTTAATAACACTTATTTATATTTATTTTATTTTTTTCATGTTTCCTAAATTTCTATAATCTTATAAAATTCCTGAAAATTACTTAGTTAATCCTTTAATAATTTCTAATAATTTTCTTAATTAAAACTATTCATTTTCTCACAACAATTTTATTAACATTAATAATTCAAGTTCCATGCAAATTATCAAAAATCATAGAGTCAATTTTAGTCTTAGAATACTTTTTAATTTTCCTTCTTTTTATTTCCATAAGAAATAATTTATTAAATTGTCTAAATTAAGAATAATATGCTTTCTAAATTTTTAATAATTATTTCATGCCTTTTAGAATTTTTCCTAATTCTTCTCAGGATGTTTTATGGCCTTAAGGCACATTTTTCACATTTCCGATATTAAATTTCCTTTAGTTTTCTTAATATTTTCCTTTGAACATATACTAATCACATAACATGTTGAGACTAAAATCTTCATAAATGAGCATTTTCATTATTGTGATATAATATTCCAGATAATAGTTATTCGGGTATTACATAAAATATAGGATTAAGTAGCAATTTGCTTTGAAAGTTTTTGCTAAGGAGCAATGTTACCTTAAAAGTTTCAAAACATAGCAATGTTGCCCATTTTTATTAAAAAGTTAATGGTGAATATTAGTTTTTTTAACGGAATAAGACAATATTGCTACATTGTGAAACTTCTAGGGCAACATTGAAACAAGAAAAATTTTCAAGGTAACATTACTCTTAGGCCTATACTTCAAAGGTAGATTTATTACTTAGCCGTAAAATATATTATTCTCTACTATGTACAAAATATAATCTTAAACTTCGTAAAATTAATTGTTGATTATATTGCCAAGACTTGTAGGTGAGAATAGAAGAATGCAACTACCACGCAACGCTTACCAGACAACGTAACAAAACTATAAATCAATTATATTATTAACAAACACATATATCCATTCCTATATAATCGGGGTCAGTCTGTCAGTACACGTTGTTGCCGTCACGGAAAGAATAATTCAATCAACTATGAAGAAAGGTAACTCATTAATTAAAAGTAAATCAAATATATGAAAAATACCTGTGCTTTAATACATGTTTATTTAATTAGTTAAATTACCTTTCACTAAATTAAAGTTCATAATATTTTACGTGCGCAATGGAGTATGAACTCTTTTTAATAAATTAATTAATTCAATTAATGGGGAAGGTACATGCTGAGTCACTTTGATACTTCAGTGATCTATTTAATTGATTAATTGATTTAACTTTTTACAATGGATCCATGGTCATCAATTGCAAAAATTTATGTGTTTTTGTTAAACTCACGAGTTTAAATAAACTAGTCAATTTATGATAATACATAACCCATATCTTGAACTCGAATCGTATAATTATAAAAGTTTAATTTTATCATTAAATATGTATTAATAGTATATAATTAAATAATTACACTATAAAAACAATAATTTGATTTAAATATATTTTAAATCCAAATACTTAAAATTAAATCCATCAATATTTATAATTTATTTTACTTAATAATTTTTTTTTATAAAATTCATATATAAAGTCATTGTGAATTATCAAATAAGAAAAATAAATACGAGCTTAAAAATGATTTAACACTATTTTGTAAACTAAAAATGTAAAATAGCAATAAATTCGGTGCAATGATTTGACACGATTTTAAAAGTTAGAAAAGTAAAAGTGGTAAACTCAGTCTATCAGCTTACAATTTGACAATAATGATGTCATCTAAATGTCAAATTTTAAAATAAAGAATTACACTGAAATATAGATTTTTCATTTTTTTACTTTAGTAATGGAGCAAATTAAAATATTAATGGTTAATCAGACGAATGCGTCAAAGGGTGATGAAAAAAATTAATTGATTAATTTGAAGAAAATTACGATTTTTAACGTGGTGTATTGATTTACTTCCCAATTTTTTTCTCTATGTCATGAAGCACTATATGTTGAAAATTATCTATTGCAACAGATCTACACTCAATAAACCTCGTACAGTACGAGAGAATTATCTACAGTTTCTTTGTTTATGTTTATTTTTTGTTCGAATACTTTGGTATTTATTATCTCAGCTACTCCGGCATAGTTAGTTAGTTATAGGCAGTTTCATATTAAAAGAACCCTTTTTTTCTCACATGATCCTTTTGGGACGAGGGGCTGGAAAGTCAATACTTGTAATTGTGAGGATACTCGTATATGTACGAGATATAATTAATTTCTCCGCAACTGCTCTTGTATTTATTTCACTACTTTACTTTTTACTTGTTTTTTTTTTCAAACTATTGCAGGGTAATTTACCAGAACATAGAGTAATGCATAAAAATTATGTAGGATCAAATTCAGTCCTTTTTTGTTGTTGTAAACTTTGGATAATCCCCAAGTCATCTATTTAAACGTGAGACTAATCCCTTTGAGCATTTAAATGCTTTTTTATGAGATTCAAACTTATATTCTTCTTCTTACCAAGGCGTGACCACTACCACCTTATTTGGTATTCTTTTGATCCTTATTATAAAACACTAACTATAATTTCTCACAAGTCAATGAACAAAGGTTAAGTAGTTAAATTGGTGCAAAATTGACAAAAGTTTTCAACTTTACCCCTACTTTAATAATGTAAATTTAAAAGAGTTTGTTAAAATAAGGGCATAATAGGAAAATGATAATAAATGAGTCAATTAATTAAAGGTAGTTGGTGTCATATAATAAGGATAAAAAATTATTGGTAGTTGGTACCTTATAATAAGGACTAGAGGGAGTAGCTTGTTGGTTCAGTCAAAATTATTTATATAGAACAAAATTGCACCTAATAGATTTAATGAAAGTGAATTCCTTATGCTAATCACATACCCCTAAAGAGAACTGCTAAGGGTATTTCAGTAAAAAGCAAGATGAAACAATGAATAAGTGAGTAAAAGGCTTAGAGGGCAAATGTTCTAAACCTCTCTCAAGAAGTGCGCTTCCTGAAATTCAAATTTATATTCTCCTCTTCATAAGGTGAAGCCCTTTACCACTTCAACCAACATCTTGTTGCTAAATGATCAAAAGGTATTTGTTTTAATTTTATTTTTACTTCCGTGTCCAAAAAAAATGATCAATACACGAAATTGCAAATTCTCATTTAATTGTTTTAATATATACCAAATGGTAAAAAATCCTTAAGCTCTAAGAAAATATTAATAGAAAGTTGCTGGCAAAAAAATATTAATAGAAAGAGATAAAGCTTGTTGGTAAGCTGGAAAAGAAAGAAAGGGATAATTAGTTATGACACATAAGCATGATAATGATAATCTTGTACTATATTTCTATGAAAAATAAGGGCCTCTAATCATTTAATGTCATTATCGAAGGAATTCTCCTCTTATTGGAAAATATATATGGATTGCATCTCCTGTATCCGAAATATAATGTAACAATCAAATAATTCTTGGATTTAATAGAAAAGGATATATAACACTATTTTCAGTTGAAAAGTTATTTGTTTTCAGCCCGATAATATATAACTTATTATGTGTAGTATACTTTCCAAATTTTAGGTTATATATAATTTTACCTTATTTTTAATTAGGTCCATGTAATTTTTTTTTCCCTTTTATCATGTCTAGTAGTTTCACTTGATTTTTAATCAGGTTATTAAAGATTTTATAAGATCTCAAATATGAAATAAATGATATTAAAATTAAGAAAAAAGCCCTTAAGTACCAACAAGAAAAACAAGGTATAGCCTTAGAGGAAATTAAGATAGCCAGCCTTCAAGAACCCTGTTGATAGAGTAGCCGTTTACTACTTCACTTATATTTTTTTATGTGAATTTTCTTCTTGTAGCTTCCTTCACTACTATTGTTATTAAACTTATTCTATCTGAAAATACAGGGACTAGATTAAAAGTCAGGTGAAACTATAGGGACTTGCATTTTTTTTTTTTGTGGTACTCCCTTTAATCCTAAATATAAGATAGATTTGTCTTTTTTTAGAGATACTAAGAAAACTAATTAAATTACTTTAAAATATTTATATTTATTAATTTTTCTTCAAACTATTTTGCCTAACATATAAATTGATATATAATTTAATTATATATAACATATGATATGATTAAACAACTTATTTAACTTCCTTAATCTTTAAAAAACAAAACAAAAAACAAAAAATCAACTCAGCCATACCTGGAGTATTATATATCATGGTACCACATGTCAAGTGTTAAAATATGGTTTTATCTGCAAAAATTGTAGAGTGGGTATATTATATTAATCCTCTGATGCGATTAAAATACCCGCGCACACGTGCTCCAAAATTAGCAGGAACAGATCTGGATTAATATATCCTAGTTAAAACGTACGTAATAATAAAGCAATAGCAATCAACATGTAAGAGAAAGGTTAGGGGGAAAAGTTATTCAGAATGTTCATGGAATGATTTTTTCATGATTAACCCTAAATAATTATAAAATGGAATCATAAATGTTAGGGTTTGTTTGATGGCCCAAAGAAGATCTCTGCAGGGATCACTTATTGGTCCCATCCCTTTTTTTTTTTTTTTTTTTTAACAAGAGACAATTTGTGAATATGGTGCGTTTTTCTTTTATAAGAGACATTTTTGTTTATTTATCATTTTATCCCATTTAATTGCTCATATTACCCATACCATTGTATTTAATTCCAGCACATTCTCTTCATCACTCATTCATTTTTTTTCCCACATAAATAAAGGTATTTTTGACAATTTTTTTTTTTTACATTTTTAATATATTTATTGTCTTTAAGTAATTTTAATCAACTTTTTAGATAACGTAATTCGGTTGGTTATTTCTTATAAAAAAGAATATAGGGGTATATTTTTATACAAAACTTGATTGATTACAACCATACATATACTCTATCGTATTTGATAGTGTTTGTATATCTTTTGAGAAAGGAAGAATAATGTACTTTAATTTCCTATAAATGGTAATTTTTCATCCTATCCTTTTTTGCAACTTCAGACTTAAGAAAGCAAGAGAGAAGAATCCCAAAATACTACTCAAAATTAAAAGCTATGAGTATGATTTCTTATGTAGTTTCTACAGTAAACCAGAACAAACACCCAAACAAAATAAAATAAAATGCAAGTACTAGGGAACAAAAAATGGAGTTATTCATTATGGTAATCCCTTTTACATGAACAACAGTAAATAATAATTATAAATACAAGTATGTTTACGATTCAGTGGAAACTAAACAATCTCAGGGTAAATTACTCAGAACTAAAATTTCCAAGAAAATATGTTCCCTTCTCATATGATCCACCACTCTATAACTTTGCAAAGCAGCAAAAACCAAAATTCTTCCTCTTATTACCAGTCCGTATATGAAGAAGCACTTCCAACGAAGGAAAGAGTCTTCTTCTAATAGGGACAAGAATTTGTTATCGTCAGTTTCTCTTTTTAAAAACCTAACATGAGTGGATTCAATTTCTTCAAAGATCCAATCTTATAAATGTTCACCAGATCAGAGAAACCTGATAACAAGCACGCAAAAAACCGTACCGGATTGACTCCGATCGATTTAGCTAAAGTTTCTTCCGCATGGTGATGAAACTTATTGATTGATTGATCACTGAAACAAAAGTAGGGTTGGAGAGGAAGCTAACTGCATAGTCCTTGGTGACTTAGATTCATGTTGATGAATCATTGGCTTTTGATTATTGTCTTCATGATCATAAGCAGAACTAGTGTGAAATATGGTTGAAGAAGGAATAATGTTGATTGAGAGATCAAGGTTTAGATCAGGCAATAAGCCAGAGGACTCAACTTCTAAGCCACTTGCAGCATCTGAAACTTGTTCATAATTACCAGCACTACCAGTAGTAGTTTTAGGCTTCTTTGTTATTGGCTCAACACTATTGTTGTTGTTGAGATTGTCTTTGTGTTTCTTCTTCTTCAATCCTGATGAAGCTGAGCTACCAGAAGTTGTTTGATTTTGATGATGATGAGAAAGAGAAGGGAATTTGGGAGTGAGTTTGTGATTATTTGGATCTATTCCCATGTTGATGAGCTTTCTTCTTAGATGAGAGTTCCAATAATTTTTTACTTCATTGTCTGTCCTTCCTGGTAATCTTCCAGCTATCAGAGACCACCTACACAATGTTAATAATAATAATTAACCATTAATCAAAGCTTTTTCATTTTTCATAATCCATGATTTGCATATCTAGTATACTTGTGATTAAGAGTGATTTTATAAATCAACTTCAATGTTTTGGCCCAATATATGAACTTCTTTTTTTATTTTATTTAAAGGAGTATGCATTAACACCATGAGATTATAAGCAAATCGAATCTACGATAGATCTCCCACTTACATGAGAGGTTTTTTCCCCCAATTATTTCAAGACATGACCGGTAAAATTAGAAGTTAAGAAGAAAGTAAGAATTTATCCCGCTGAATATTAGAGACATGCAAGGAGATATTTAGATTTTTTAGTATCACTTATATTATTATGTGCTTTTAATTTTTATACTCCTCTGTTCTTTTTTTTTTTTAAAAAAAAAGAGTGTAATAATGGTTTTGCTATAAGAATTCTCACCTATTGCCAAGCAGGGCATGAAGTTTGATGATGAGATCTTCTTCATCTTCAGCAAAGTTCCCTCTTTTAAGGTCTGGCCTTAGATAATTTATCCATCTCAGCCTGCAACTTTTGCCGCAGCGAAGTAATCCTAACCAAACAAAAAATGTTTTTAATTAGACATATTCTTCAATCATATTAACCTTCACTTTTTCAATTAATCAAAACATAAGAAATTGACACACGCTCTTTCAATTCACACCCAAATTAATTTAAACCCATCAAAACGTTTTTAAGGATTTCCATGGTACCTAATCCCCTACGAATTTGCAATTCCCTATAATTAAAACCCAGAAAGAGAAGGAGGTATTAAAAAGAAAACCCAACATATTAGATTTTGAATTTGTCCCCTCCCTATTTAAATTTTTTATTTGTGAAAAAATGTACATATATTTTGAAGCAGCGAGAGAACTGAAGTTCTCAAGGACATGGTCAAGTTTTGCATAAACATTCAATTCATATTTATAGTGAATTTATGAAAGCACACCAGGAGATAAGGTTTGTATATGTTATATATAGGTATATATATGGGGGATTAAATTGAAAAAAGAGAGAAAAGAAAAAGAGAAAAGAACCTGCATCTTGAGGAAGAGTACGCCAGCAACCTTCGCCATGTTTGTTGATATAATCAATAAGTTTTTGGTCTTCTTGTTTAGACCAAGCTCCTTTGTTCATGTCTTGCTTATCACAGCAAGGCTTCCTCATATATTCCTAAGCCTTGTGGTCTTCTCTATCCTCTGTGTCTCCAAAAGGGCAAATCAAACCCTATCTCTATAGAGAGAGAGAGAGAGAGATGTTACAGAGACTACGGAGAGAGATCGAAATGGTGATGGTGGTGGGGGAGAGAGCGATAAAGGAGAAGAAGAGGAAGGAAATATAAACAAGAACATGAAGAGAGAGTGGGGGGTGCGTTGACCATGGACTGGTGGTTTTGGCTAGCTGTTGTTGCATGTGTTGTTGACTATGAACCTGCTTCTACTCACCAACAACAAAATGAAGGGGGGAGAGAGAGAGAAATACACACACATACTCATTTGGTCCTATGTAGAAGAGAGAGAATAAATTTCCCAGATGAATATGCAATTTATAAGGCAAAGGGAGAAACTTTTCAAATGAATATACAATTTTACCTTTCATTTATTATTGTGTCTACTTTTTTATTAGTATAATGTATATTATATAAGAATAAAGTTGAAAAATTATTGAATTTTATGGTAGAGTTAACAAAATTTTAGAATTTTTCTTGATCTGTGTGAAAAATATTGAAAAAATAAAGCCAGAGCAGTGTGTGTATATAAAATATATCTCTGAAAAGTTAATGAAGTAGTTCTGTGTGAATTATAAAACTTGTTGAAAAATGTTGGTGAGTGTTGGTTGGCTCAACTTTGTCCGTTAAGTATCAGTCGATATCTCTCTCTCACTCTCTCTATATCTCAATACGAGGTGTACAACGTAGGCTGGAGCCATTGATCTTTTAATTTTTCACGGAATTGGTACAAGTCCTATGAGGTGGATAATGTATACTACACACCAGAGCGCGGAATTAGGGGGCTTAGGTGTGGCGCTCGCCTTCTAAATTACGGAAAGGTACCCAATTTTTTTAGGTAATTATATTTTAACATAAAAAAATTTCATGATTTTCATTTTAGTCCTTTTATATAAAATTACATAGAAGGACTAAAATGGAAAGTTTAAATTTTTATAGGGTTGAAATATAGTTTCATGAAAATATGGGTCTTATTCTATAATTTTATACCCCTTAAATTTAGTTTCATAAATATATGAATTTTATTGTATAATTTTCACCCCTAATTTCAACTCTCGACTCCACCGCTGTTACACACAATAGCCAAATCTAAACAGCTGCTTTTCTTTTCATTGGCCAGACTTCAATCCTACAATTTCTTTGTTTCCCTTTTAGGGAAAAAATACACAACATTCTTTTTTTTTTTGCAATAAAATAATTATTAATCACAGTTTAACCATAAATTATTTATTATTTATATAGGATAATTTTCAGTATGAAATATCTAATATTAGCTTCATATATTTGTTTTTTTTAACTTTTAAAATAGAGTAAAACTATAATTTTAAGACTAAATTATATATTTTCCCTAAGTGTTCATATTTTCGCCAGATTTTAAACATAAAACATAAACGCTCATTTTCTTTTTATTCATATGTCATATTTAAATAATTCACGTAGACTACAGTTAAATGTAAAAGTACTCTTAATTAAACGCAAACATACAATACAATATTCTAACCCAAACTTGCCCATATTTCACAATCTCAACCATGATTACTCAATATCCATATCAAGGGCACTATTTTTACTTGATCAAGAGTTTTCCCTTTCAAGAATTAGAACATAAATGGTTTTCATCTCTCTACTTTCCAAAATTCAAATTTGTGTTCTTCTCATAGGGTGGGGGTACTTATCACCTAAACCAACAAGCTATTACAATCTGAACTTATGTCCTTTTGGCTCATCATAATTAAGTTGTCAGTTGAGGTAATAAGTAGCTTTACCACCTCTTTAAAGAGGATACGGCAAATTTGAATCCCACATAGTGCACTTGTTAGGAAATGTGAAAACTCTTTTTGTTCTAAATGTTGAAAGGGGAAACCTTAATCAAATAAAAAAAAATCATCTACAAGCAAGCATATATTGATATTTATTATAATTACTATTCATCGATTTCAAAAATTTAACTATAGACATCAGACTAGTGATAACCCATCTTCTTCCTCTTAACTTTTGGAGTAAGATTTGTAACATTAAGTACCATCACCCTTCCCCCACTTCTCGCCCTAAACTTTATCCCATAACTAAGCAATACAATAAGCTATGCACAAGGGCACGATATGTTATTCTTAAGCACCAAAAATTATATACTCCTTTTAGTGTTTAGTATAAGATCTTTTTTTTTTTTTGAGATGTTAAGAAAACTAAATAAGTTAGTTAATTATATCATATGTTGTATATCATTTGCAAGTTTATAAGTAGACAAATTAGTTTGGTATAAAAAAGATAGATATAAATGCCATAAAGTAATTTATTTAGCTTCATTAATTGTTTCAAAAAATTCAACTATGTCTTATGTTAAGGGTCGGAGGTATAATATTCTAACGAAGGTTGCACTCAAATTAAAATTTATGAGAGAGAACATTTTAATTTGGATAGTAGTTATCACCTCTCTTTTTCTTTTTCTTTCTTTTTTTCTTTTTTACAACTGGCAAGCTTAGAGCTTGAAATATAAAATAATGCACCAAAAAACTAAAGAGGAAAGGAATCCCCTTCCATCATTTGTGCTTCCTTCAATATCTAATCCTGCAGCAAGTAGCAACCTCCGGTAATAAAGTGACTGGAGACGGATGGTACCTATTACTACCATCAAAGAACAATTTATTCTCTCTTTGTGATTTAATAAGTAATAATGTTTTTTAGTATAATGAACTTCTAAAATATTCCTGAATAATGACAATAAATTTTAGAAGTTTAACCAACAAAGGTGGGACCTATGACGTTTGAAAACTTCCTTGTAATTAAGAGGTCATAGGTTCAATCCCACTCATAATCTTAGATCATTAGTGTCTGTCTTTATGAGTAAAACCCTAATTTTTATAATTCATGTAAATATTGTATTTTGGTAAATAAATCAGCAAAATACAAAGGTAAATATGTATTTCAAAGAATTATAATATATTGATATTCTTATCCAAATTTCACTTTGAAATTAATTAACCAAAGGTTAATTATGAGACATTATTTAGAGGCTATAAAATGTGAAATAAATAGCACATAAAATAGTAGCTAATTTATAATCAAAGGAGATAAGAAAAGGGTTATGAAGACCCTTAGCCAAATTAACATAAATTAGCAATTAATATTTGGTAAATTAGCTTGTGCTAATTGAGATTAGTGGCTTATGATTTCAACTTGATTAAGGGCAATCAAAGGCAAAGGGAATAAGTAAAGATTACCATGCATAAAGCTTGTCTAAATAAGCACTAATTACCATGATTAGCTAATAAATCAATTATACAATGACACTTGTGATTAGAGAGCAAATAAACACTTGATTAAGATGTTCATCAAGCTTAATTAAATCAGCCCCAAAAAGTCAACAATGGCAACTAGCACATGGGAGAAGATTGGATGAGATTTTGACACTTGTATTAGAATCCAATGGTTCCTAGTAAATCTTGTAATTAATCTTAATCCTTATGAAATTAGTTTAACCAATGAGAATACTTGAGCCATGGATTATTGAATCTTGGAAGAGCAATCCAAGGGTCCTAAAAGAATCCCTCAATTTCATATAGCATTGAAGAGGGAGGATTGAATTTCAAAAAGTGAAGTTTGATCCAATGGAAGAGAATGAAAAGCAAAATGATTCCATGTGATTGGTTTCACATAAAATTGGAATTTTTCCTTTAAATGGCAAAGAGCTCCTCCTAATTTCTTCACACCAAAAACTCAAATCAAAGCTGATTGAGTTAGAGAAAAATACATAGGAGAAAGGAGAAGAAGGAGTAAGAACTTCAAGAGGTAAGTTCTTGAGCTCTAACTTTTAGATTTTGGTAAAATTGTAGGGTAAATTTCCTTTCATATTTTGTAAGTTTACATTTATTTTAAAACACAAAATAGAGTGAAAAACATGTTGGGAAATAATTTTTAGAATCGACAGATCATTATGATGAAAGTTGGAAAACTATCGATTTTAAATTATGTGTTGGTAGCAAATATTGTGGCTAATATTTTATATATCAAATGAACTTCAAAAATCATGAAATTTTTTAGAAAAAAATTAGACATCCATAAATTTCTTTTGATATAAAATACGGAATTTTTAAAGCTCTGGACAAGGAGATAGAAATTTTTGAAGTTAGGCCTTGTTTTGGATGTTAAAATCTAAATAGTGTTGCAAAACTTAAAAATTGGGAATGATCAGTGATGTTCTGACTTCTGGGAATATTTTTCCTTGAAAATGTACAAGTAAAGGGTCATGTATATTTTTGCATCACTCAAATTGGAATTTTTTAAAATTAGTTATGATTTTTCAAAGTTACTGAAAAATATGGCTAGAATATTCAGCAATGCGTTTTAAGGAAATGTAAGGGGTAAAAATGGAAGAACAAATCCTCTAAGGGTAAAAAGGTCAAAAGAGGTAAAAATAACCATTAATTAGGATATTATTTCAAGTGATATGGTATTGATTGTAATATCATATAAGTTATGGAAAAAGGAAATAATCCGACAGTAATATTATATGATACCCGAGAAGTCCGGGGTCAAATTTAAAAGTCAGACATATTACTAACTATGTAGAAGGAAAGTACATTTGCATACTAGTAACTTTAAATCTTTTGTGTCTTGTATGCCTATATATGATTGTTTATCATGAAGTCATGGATAAGACGAGATCTTAGGCCATGCACCGTGACTAAGAATAGGTTTTAAGTCATATGTTTGTTTACATTCAGTTAAGTTGTGGATTCAGCTTGATGTGGATTATAATCATGATAATATCGCAAGTATGTTTTTCTTGCGCTGAGTACACGTGGTTTTGTGGCATTGGTGAGTGCAAACAATGTTGACATAAATTTACTATGTGTTGTGTATTATTGTTATTGTTAATATACATTTATTATGTGCTATGTATTGTTATACCGAATGTAATGAATATCTATCCTATATGGTTATTACTTGAACATAAGGTTAACTATTACCTAGGCTCAATGGATATTTACTCTCATACTTGACTAATTAAAGGTTCAGGGAAGGAAATCTGGACCTGGGAAGGCAAAGTAAACAAAGCTATGAAGAGGCACATGTTGAGACAAGAGTCTGAAGAGGGTTATTAGGTCATAGTTTTTGGCATGACTCTGATAAAGTTATTTTAAACCATTTGATGCTTAAACTAAGAAAATGTTGGTCTATGTGGTCTCAATAATTAGTCATCGTGAAAGACGGGAGAGACTCCCACTAGACTAACATCGATTTGGCCAATAGGTTTGATTAACTGTGTTGGGTTTCACGTCATAGGTCTAGTTAAGGCTTGTTTTAGCATAGATGTAATACCCTAAAATTTGACTTAGGGTAAATATCATAAATTGGTAGAATATACCTATTGAAAATAGGTGAATATGAGGCCTCAAACACCTTGTATTGAATTTACCTTATTATTAGAACAATTTCTCCTAAGATTAAATAATGTGCGAAAAGGGTCCCTAAAACATTAGATAATTTGCAAATAGGTCCCTGAAATATTTGTGGGTCATAAAATACCCTGAGAAAATTATGATAAAATCCTAAGAGGCAACTAAATATTTATTAAAAATTAGAAAGTATGTTGTCTCTAATTTAGGTAATTTATGAGACTATTTTCCTTGGGAAATAATGAGGCAAAATTAAATATCATTTTGAGGAACATAAATTGCCCCATGGTTTTTAATATTTTGCATAATGCATAAATTATCAATTTCAATAAAATAGTTGTGAGAAAATAATTAATCCTAATTAAGAAAATTGTCAACAATTAGTAAGTGATTAAATAAGTAATTAATTGTTGATTGTTTAAACATGAATAAAAGGGAATATCCAAAGTTAATTATATGAAACCCCTAATTTGATATTAATGACCAATGGAGGGTCAAGGTTGGCATAAAGAGTGTTGCTAATTAATTTAGCATAATTAAGAGGTATATTAAGTAAATTACAAATATCCTTAATAGAATAAGCTTGCACTAATTGAGATTAGTTGCACAATTCTTCAAGATGATTAGAGACAAATTAAAAGAGGGCTAATTATATTTAAAAATAATTAAGCCAAAGAGAATGAAATAATATCTTAAGTAATTAAGTCTAAATCTTCATATAATTGAGTTAGCTAATGGCAAAATATAATTAAAGAGCATGTAAACACTTGATTAACATAATAATTAAGAATTGCTAATTAGTGTTGAAAAGTCAACAATGACACCTAAGCCTTGATTATGTCATCAAGATGACATCACAAGAGCACATGTGTATGAAAAATGAGAGGAGGTGGCATGTTCATATATAGGTGTAGGGATGAGATTTTAATTTCCTTCCTAAGTTAGATTTAAGGGATTAGATCAAGTGAAAGTTGTTAGAAAGTTAACCATTAATTTGCTATAAATAGAGAGCTCTCCTCTCTTCATTCTTCACACCAAACTCATACCAAAGATTGGAGAGTTTAAGAGGAGAGTGAAGCAAGAAGGAGGAAGGAGTTCAAGAGTCTTCAAGAGGTAAGTTCTAGTTCTTAAGTTTCTAGTCTTTAGTTTTTATAAGTTCTTAGTATAAATGTTAGTTTAATCTAGAAAATTAGAGAATAAATTCCTATACTTGTTTTTTGGCCTCATTGCATTGAAAAATGCCTGAAGAGGTAAAAACATGGTAGGAAATAATTTTTGGAAGTCCTTGGATTAAGATTGTGAAAGTTGTAGAATTTTCGGTTCTTAAATCTTAGACAGGCAGCGAAAAAGATGCTATGATTTTATGTAACAAATGAAGTTATAAAATCATGAAATTTTCCAGAAAGAAAGTAGACATGTAGGGCTTTCCAAACATATAAAATATGCAACATTTTGATCTCTAGTCAAGGAGATATGAATTTTTGAAGTTAAACCATTTTTACTGGAATAAAATCTGGGCAACGTTGAGAAACGTAAAAACTGGTAATGACTCACTAATTCTGGGTGAAAATGAATATTTTTCCTCAAAAATAGGCATCCTAAGGTTTCTGGGGAATTTTACGGATCCTCATTTTGATTTTTGTAGAATTAGTTATGATTTTTCAAAGTTACCAAAAAAATCTGCCCAGAAAACTCTGCACTACGTTATTAAATAAATGTAAGGGCAAAGTTGTAATTAACAAATCCACCAAGGGTAGATGGGTAAATAGAGGTGGAAGTATATCTTGGGATATTATTCTAAGTGATATGGTAATATATTAGGATATCCGGTAGGTCTAGGGCCGGATTAAAGGTCAGACGTTTGACAGTTACCCGGTGAAAGGTACGGATGTGTACTGTAACTCTAACTCTTATGCTGCTTGTATGCTCTATATGTGATGTGATGATTCATATAGTTGTGGACAAGATTGGGTCTTGGGTCATGCACCGTGATTAAGACTCTGTCTTAAGTCGCTGTTTATACATTCAGCTATTATGTGAAAACGGGTTACAGTCTTGGTAATGCCGTATGAATGTTTTCCTAGCGCTGAGGACACGCTCCGGGGCGTGGCACTGGTTTATGTGCAAACTATGTGGACCTTATATGGGCTTTGTGCTATGTAGAGGTATTGTTGTGATGTGAACTATGACATGTGTTGTGTCCTATGTATAGTTATATGCTGAATTGTAAATGAATATCTGTCATACATATACTGTTATACTTGAGCATAAGGTTAATTGTTACCTGAGGTCCAATGGGCATTGGACCTCAGTCTTAATGAACAGTTCAGGAAAGAAACCGGGATGAGAAGGTGCCGGTAGATGGATCCGTGAGAAGGCACCGGTGGACGGAGCTGGGAAGGGTCACCGGTCAAAGCAAATGCCGGAAGAGCGTCCTCAGAGTATTCATTCTGGCATGATTTAACAAGGTTATCCCAAACGGTTTGGTCCGAAGGCAGGGCTAGTCTATATGGGTCAGTCAATAAGTCGCCGTGAACTCGGTGAGACTCCTATGATAGACACATACCTTGCCAAACTGTGTTGATTAACTGAGTTAGGTTTATTTCCCCAAGTCTAGCTACAGCTTGGTTGAAGATTGTATGATTACCACGTAAGAATTGTAATTGTACAAAGCTCTGGATTGTATCACATACATATTCCTTCGAGAAAATTTTTAATATACCAGCTTATGTCGAGGCATCATCATATGTCTGGGCATTTTATATCAGATACTCATTGTATGAATATTAGCGCACGTTTCCGCAGTATTCTAAGCTGTAGCACCTCAAACTCTGTTGACTTTCCCAAAACTAAGTGTCAACCGACACGATTTTCAAGCATGGAATTTGGGGTGTTATAAACGTACCTTCGTTGACGAGCGTTTAGTACGTTGACAGAAAACTGTACTTTTGACGGAAAACAGCGGAACGACAGCGAAATGACAACGAAACAAGATTACTAATATCCTATAATGATAATATCACATTTATCAATATTTGATATCATAACAGGCATTTTAGGCAAAATTACCATTTTGCCCCTGACTTCATTTTTTTACTAAATTTTTCCAGAACTTCGCTACTTTGATCCTAATCTTCCAAGATTTTGCCATATCTCTTTCTCCAATATATTTTTGAAATAAATATCATATTTATTCCTTAAACAAGATATCTAAGCTAACTTGAAAGATTAGAGATTACTCTAACATTTTTACTATAACTACCGAAAGAACTACTTAAACTAAAGACTAAGGACCGAAGAACTTACCTAGGACTCCGCTACAACTGTCTCCAGAGTTCTCCCTCTAACTTCTCTCTAGGATTGTTTGTGAATTGGTGAAGAATGAAGAGAAATGAAGGGGTCTATTTATAGAAAAAGACGATGGCATTTTGGTAGTTCCTTTGAACTTTGTCTGATCAGTTTTTGATCGTTGGATCGCACTTCTTTGAGGTGGCACGATCCTGGCCTTACACCTCACCATGATGACCTCATCTTGAGTCATCAAAGTGATGTCATGCTTGCATCATCTCTTGCTTTATGTGCCTTTATCTGATAAAGTTCCCTGTTCGGTGTCCAAATCGCGTAATCTTAAGAAATCTCAAAATTTCGGAAGCAACTCGCTGAAGATGTAATCTTCCTCGTCAAGAATATTTGGGTTGACTAAATTTTTGATCCCGTTCAAGACATTTCGTAATCTGCCGAAGATTCTAAGCCGAACGCCGTTGGTTACGGAAATAACGTTGGACAACGTCAACTTCTAGATAATAATTCACTTATTTGTAATATACTCTGGTTTTTACCAACTTATCCTCGGATTTCAGTTTATGAATTATTTTCTATAGGTATTCATTTCTACTATCTGTTCTAATTCCACAAAATATCTTCTTGGCTTATCTCATAATCACTCCGTCGGTTACGGAAATGACTTCGGAGATAGCCTGCTTTGAGATAAAAATTCACTTGTCTATAATATACTCTGACTTTAGAAACCTAGTTCATGGTTTTCTAGGTAGGATTTTATTTCTATCCGTTCTCGTTTATCCTATGTAAAATATCACAATTATAATATTATTTAATTACTAAATATCTTAGATATTTTTTCTTGATTTCCATTTTAATTTTTCTTTATTTTTCTTCATAATTTCGTTTTTATATATATATATATATATATATATATATATTTATTTTAATTAATTTCCACCTTTTTCTCTTTATCTTATGTTTAAACAATTAGCCATTAATTATCTAATTAATCACTTACTAATTGTTGACAATTTTCTTAATTAGTAATAATTATTATCTCACAACTATTTTACTGATATTGGTAATTTATGCACTATGTGTAATATTAAAAATCATGGGGTCCAATATGGTCCCCATAATAATATCAAATTTTACCTCATTATTTTCCAAGGAAAATAATCCCATAAATTACCTAAATTAGAGACAACATACTTTCTAATTTTTAATACATATTTAGTTGCCTCTTAAGATTTTATCATAATTTTCTCAGGGTATTTTATAACCCATAAATATTTCAGGGACTTATTTGCAAATTATTTAATGTTTTAGGGACCTTTTCGCACATTATTTATTCTTAGGAGAAATTGTCCTAATAATAAGATAAATTCAATACAAAGTGTTTGAGACCTCATATTCACCTATTTCCAATAGGTATTATTTACTAAATTATGATACTTATCATAAGTAGGATTTTTAAGGTATTATAGCTTTGGCATCTAATAATGGATATTAGACGCCACAAGCATGTGAATGATATGGCTTTGGCGTCTAATATCCATTATTAGATGCCAAAAGCTAATAAAATTTTAAAAAAATTAATAAGTCACAGGATTTTCTGATTCACATGGATTTGGCGTTTAATTTCCTATATTAGACGCCAAAAGCAAACACGCCAAAAAAAAAGAAAGAAATAGGTCATGGGGGTGCGCTGATTGACATGGCTTTGGCGTCTAATTTCAAAATTAGACGCCAAAAGCAGTGTTTTATCGCGCCAAAATTTTTTATTTGCCGTCCATATTGCCAAATTCTCACCACTTTTGGCGTCTAATTTCTAACTTAGACGCCAAAAGCAATGTTTTATCACGCCAAAATTTTTTATTTGCCGCCCATATCGCCAAATTCTCACCACTTTGGCGTCTAATTTCAAACTTAGACGCCAAAAGCCATGTTTTATCACGCCAAAATTTTCATTTGCTGCCCATATTATCAAATTCTCACCATTTCTAGCATCTAAGTTTGTAAATTAGACGCCAAAAAGGATGTTTATGGCATCTAATTTTAAAAATTAGACACCAAAAATCAACTTTTATCATATATAATTACAAAAATGCCACCGCCTTTACTTTTTACTTCCTTTTTTATAAATTAGACGCCTTTTAGGGAAGTAAAATCATTTTTTTGTAATAGTGGTTGGTCCTATTTCACATGTTTATCATTTTTTCCTAAATTAACTCTTTTGATATTACTTCAAAAAAAAATTAAACAGGAAGGGGAGGGGAAGATAATTAAAATGTTTTAGAAAATAAATGTTATATTAATTAACTACACTAACTTCTTTAATCTACTCAAATTAGTTAATTAGATCTTAAATTATAAATCAGAGGAGTATTAGTTTTTTTAACTTCAAAACCCATAGATGTAGAGCCGGGAAAACGGGCCTGCCCGTTTAAGCCCTGGCCCTTTAAGGGTCGGGCCTAAAAATGAACGAAATATTTGAAATTAGCCCTAGAGGGCCGGCCCTGACGGGCCTTGGGCTTAAACGGGCCGGCCCTAGAGGGCCTCGGGCCAACCTTGAGGGCCTCGGGCCAACCTTGCAGGCCCTTTTCACTGTAGCTTTTTTCTTTTTTTCCTTTTTAAATTTATTAATTTATATATATTTTGTATTTGTTGTAGAGTTATTTATCCATTTAATTATAAATACATAATAACTATACTCTAATTTTATGATTTGATTTATTATTTGTTGCAAATAAAGATTATAGATGTATTCATGATGCGAGAGAAGAATTTCATAATATTCTTACTCATGAGCTAAAGGCTACTACTCAAAGTGAAAAACAATCAAATATCATTAAAATTGATGATAGTGACGAAGATGACGACAATAATAGTCATTGTACTAATGTCGCTTAGTGATATGTTTTTTATGTTTTATGTGAGTTATTTGTGAACATAGTTTGCTTTTAATTATGAATTAATGATTGTACTTATTTATTGGATGATTCATGTTGTAATTTACTAATTATATTTTTTTAAAAAAAAAAGTGAAGGAAAAATAGTTCAAATTTAGAATAGTAATTTCCAGGCCCTGCGGGCCAGCCCTGACCCTGGTGCTCTAGAGCCGAGCTTTGAAAAACATGTGTTTTTCTTATTCCGGACCCTAGAGGGCCGGCCCTGGCCCTTCACGGACCGGCGCTGATTCTCAGCTCTACATAGATGTATAATTGTACATACATACAGTACATTTTACAGGACATTTTCGTCATTTACGTGTATAATTACAATTCCGTAAATAACTTTTTCTTTCCAAATATATTCACTTCACCACACAAGTGAAACAATCTAATACATTAAGCTTTTCATAGTGTAAAGAACACATTTCATTATAAAAATAAGTCGAACACAAAAATATGCAAGCACACAAAGGAATTGATAATCACATGATTACCTCAACTCTAAGCTTAAGATATTCAAACCTAATGAGCTCACAAGCCAATCTACACATCAATACAATGAATATAGCATAAGTACAGAGCTCACATAAATATGCATTTGCTCCTAACCCTAGGAATTAAGTTTTCCAAACATTCTTCCCTTGACATAATCTCATTACCCAAACACTTCCTTAATTAGTATTTCTAAGATCAATTAACCCTTTAGCAACAATATAAATTTTAATTATAACACTTCAAAATCACCTAAGTCCCAAATTATAACCTAGGGTTCCGTCCACGACAACATCCACCCCTCTAAATCAACCGCAAATTTTCCAAAATCCCCAAATTTAATGTTATATTACCAATTCAATTTTTTCTCATCTTTCTTAATTTTCATTTAAATTTTCATTTTTAGTTTTTCAATCAATCTTTTCTACTTTGATCATGTACGTCCAAGTCGGGAAGTGAGGGGTGATTTGATGGAGAAAGAAATATAAAAGTTCGATAATAAATAGAGTTAGGCTAATACACACACATCCCATATAAAAGTAAAATGATTCATAAAGTCAACTCGCTTTATTTAATTCCATAGAATGATAGGAACACTATCAAAATCATTTAGACACGTTTTACTGGTACAACAGTGAAAGCAACAGAAGTGTCAATATAACAAAATATAGTATATTCTACATTTCACGTAAAATATATATTATAGTATTACATTGGATATAGACATAAAATTTAGAGAAAACTACCCATAAATTCTGTGTTCGAAAATTAAATATAGAGATGTCATGAAGAATTCATATTTACAAGTCAAACTTGCATATTTAAGTCGAATTTAACAATTCTTGTTTACACATTAAGCTTTCATATTTTATTAGTTGAGTCGTATTATTAATAAATAAAATTCATTGAACTTATTAAAAATTGAAATTTCTTGGAGCCTTTCTGTATTTAAGCTTTTTATTTGAGACTTGTGAATAGTTTTCCCTAAAAACTAGAAAGATTAATGCTTTTTTTTTTTTAATGAGATTCCCAATTTTGCAAATCTAACTTGTACAATGCTTGTTTGGCTGGTTTCCTCCATCAGTTGGCAAAATGGAATCTCACCTGAAAACCTCGGGTTTTACCAATTAAAAAAATTTGTTTTTCGTAAAAAAAAAATCAGGTTTTTCAAATGAAAATTGAGTTTTAAAAATCGGTAACCAAACACACTCGCATTTCATTACTCCGATTAAATTTATTATTGATTAGTTAATAAAGAACAAAAAAGCGTTCAATATGCTAGTATCAACATATTAGTTTATGTAGCCGCCATTATAAAGTGAAAATAAATATTTAATGCTTCGTTGATTTTGTCAATTAAGTGATTTATATAAAGAATAATTAATTAATAAAAGGTCTTAGAGGGGTAAGAAGCCCACCACCTATTAAGCTACTATATCATAGTGTAGGGGTTATGCTACTCAGTCTCTGTTTGGGCTTGTGCCCTTGTTTGCTTTTCTCTTCTGTAAAAAGAAAGATCACTTGTGAAAAAGAAATAATGAAGGAATAATAGTATTTCACTTTATTCATGCAATCCCTGGAAATTGATCGATCAACTACCAAGCTACATTATTAATTGTCCTCATCATCTCCACTTTTATGAACCACACTATCTCTTCTACGTACCTTTTATCTTATATTGATTAATTTAGAGCCCTTAAGTGGGGCACGTTTTTTCCTTTGTTAAAGGGATAAAACAAAGCTTAATATTGACAATTGATGCAATTTTAAAAAAAAAAAAATTGTTTTTTTGTTTGCAAATTAAATACCAGTTTTCTAGTGAGATTCCATTTTTTAAACTGAGGGAGGAAACCAGCCAAACAAGCATTTAATACACAAACTAGCTAGATTTGCTAAAAGTCCTCTCACGCTTCAAAACTCAGAACCAAACATACTCAGTTAGATGTGTATTATATTGTTTGCACTATTATGTTTCAGAATCTGATCGATTAAAATGGACTAAGTTTTATGTAAATGCAAGTGTTTAATCAGGGTTCAAATTTCTATTGAAAGAAATGCTCAAATTTAGTGTATGACAATGACTCGCACACAATTGTCTTCAATAATAGAAAGCATGTACCTAGGGGCAAAAAGAAAAGTCTTTCTCATGAGTACGTTGTTTTTTCCCATGAAGATGAGCGTAGGAAGGACAGTAAAATTGATGTTATGAAATTTGGAGACCATGTGTTCAAATTATAAAAACATCATATTTCCTTGTAGAGATAAAGTTCTGTACAACTATCTCTCACAAACTACACCTGATTGAAGCCTTGTGCACAGTTGTAAACAAAACAACTGGGGTACAGCAGCTCACAAAAAGTCAAATTAAAATTTTTTTTGTAGCGAATGAGATTCGGGAGTGATTTAGCAGTAAAATGAGTACTGTTGAAGCATGAGGAAGATCACGAGAATCAGAACCCCAAATCCTAACATTTGCTTTAATCCTACTTTACTTCACAACCATGATTCCTTCGTTAACCAAAAGCACTCAATCGATTGCGTTAAAATATAGTATTTATTTTCAACTAAATTAGAGGATTCGTGAATCTTTAACACATTCAGACAAACACAACTTTTAGTTATTTTAGTTATATATGCTGGAATCGTTGTAGCTGAAGCGAATATTAAAAGTACATTTTTTGGCCACAATTGTTGAATATTTCTATAACCAAACTTTTATACTGAATCACCAACATGTGAATACGATCTTCAGGCAAAAAATACATGTGAATATATATGTTCTAATGTTCTAAAATATACTCCCTTCAAACTAAATATAAGACAGAGTTGAGTTTTTTTAAAGAAATTAAATAAACTAAATAAAATATTTAATTGTATCATATGTTACATGTCTTTATATTATATATTAGTTTATAAGTTAGACAAAATAGTTTGGAGAAGAAATGACAACTGTCAGGCATACCCCATTTCTTTTTATAAAAAAACATTTACAGAATATCTTATTTTTGTACTTTTTACTTTTTCATTTTGTCCTTATTTATTTATTTTCACAACTACCAGAAACCTATTACCTCTACTATATTTATTTGTTATTCTCTTTTTTGTATAAATCTCTGTATTATAATAATTTTCTTATTCTCTCTCTCTTATTTCCTATGTCATCATAAATAAGGATATTTTAGTCAAAAGAGTGACAATTTTGATATAATTATTATTTTTAACTGACACTTTGATCCGAGATTGGGTTAAACATTTATTATAAATTAAAAAAAGGAGGGAGTAATTTATACGCACGCACGGAGTGATTGTTAGTTATGTTTACTCTTCCATCTATATTCTCACCTACAAGTCTCGCCACACTTCACAATCCTAAGGTTGGATTCTATACATAGGCACAACTGTTTTGTCATTGTGACTATTTCACTAGGTTAAATTTGAACATTGCAAAGCTCATTTGGGATAGCTCTCTTAAAGGCATTTCTTTTATTTGACCAAAAATTTTCCCTTTGGAGTCACACAAGGTTGTTTTTCAATCATAGAAAGCATGTATATACCTGGGGGATCTTTCTCCTGAGTGCTTTGTTTTCTCCTATGAAGATGAGCTTTGAAGGAATGATGAAGTTGTTGTTATGTTTTGTGAAGATAAAGCTGTGTACATCTATTTCTCACAAATTACACTTGATAGAAGTCTTATGTACTGGGAGCTTGTTTTCCAACTAGAAATAGAATATTGTAAGCAAATCAACCGTGGTACAGCGGCTCACAAAAAATCAAATTACAAATTTTTGTAACGAATGAGATTTGGGAGTGATTAAGCAGTTAAAATGAGTACTGTTGAAGCATGAGAGATCATGAGAATGAGGACCCCAAATCCGAACATTTGCTTTTCTACTACTTTACCTCACAACCAAGATTCCTTCATAAACCAAAACCACTCAATCGATTGCGTTAAAATATATTTATTTTCAACAAAATTAGAGGATCGTTGTACTGATTTTTTTTTTTTTTTGCCCATCCGGTATAGAGAACTTCACTTTAATTAATCTGGATCCGACCTGCATCACGCACCTGGTTATAGTGAGTGAGTCTCATAATAGGGCTTTTCTACATTCACAAGGTTCGAACTCAAAGACCTTGTTTAAACAACACAAGCCGCTAAACCCCCATTGGTCATTATTCTGATAGTTGTGTCATGTATTTGAGTGAGAGATTTTGGGCCTAACAACTCTCTCGTATTGGGTTCTAATTAGTTCTGTTTTATGGGCTCACACTCTTTTTGGGCTTATACATAAAGCCCAATTAATCATACCAGTTCATTGAAGATGAGTCTGAAAAGTATTACTACAGGAAATATGCCATGCCCAACATGTCCTAAAAAAAACATGCCAAACCCTATAATAATTTTTTGAAATATTAAAAATAAAAAAAGAAAATGTAATTTTATGTTTCATTACTTTATGTCCCAAATAGAAGACTTAATTGACTTTTTTTTAGAGAGATTAAGAAAACCCGATAAGTTACTTTAAAGTGTTTATACTTAACGTTTTTCTTCAAATTAGTTTATCTAACTCATAAATTGATAGATAATCTAATAATACCTGATATATAATACGTTTAAATAATTTATTTAGCTTCATTAATCTTTAAAAAAAAAATCAATTTGGTATCATATTTAAGATTGGAGGGAGTATAAAAGAAAAATCTCCTTTCAAATTTCGTAGGGTTTGGCATTTTTTTTATGATCCAAATAGAAATGTATTTGATGATCATGATCGGCTATAAAAAGAACATGAATGAGAAAAAAGAATAAGTTATGGAGGGTGGGTTCAGGTGTATTATAATAACCCATCAATTGCTATCATTATCATTTTTACCATAGTGCATATTAAAATAATTTTTTTAAAAAAAAAACATTTTTACCATGGTTATGGATCGGAACATAATATCAATAAGCAATGATTGGTTACAGTTTAAAATTTATTATTACATGTTTACTCTAATTTTTGTTGGTTTTTAAAAAAAAATGTTGAAACGGTGATCCATATGTTAGAGTTTTCTTTTTTTTTTCCCCCTATTAAAATAGTTATCTAGGTGAATTTCTTTTCTTTTCTAATTTAATACAGCATATAGTAAATATTTTAAAAAGATGTTACTATTCTAATTAATAAAAACATTTAATATGTTCAATCAATATGATAAGTTGAAAAGATGGACTGCAAAATTTATCCAAAAAAAAAAAGAAAAGAAAAGAAGGACTATATAAATAAGGATGAATGTAAATTTAAGTAATATTCAGGTAAAAAAAAACAAGTAAATTAAAGTATTAAATATATAATCAAAGCAAGCTCATATGTAATATTACAAATCACACGAAATAATCATGCAGTATTGTAAATCACTTAATATGTAATATTAAATAATAGTAGTATTTTTTATTTAATATGTAAATAGATTTTTGTTCGGGCTTAAAATTTATGATATTAAATTTAAGCAATAAAAAAAGGGTTAAGGTATAAAAATATACATAAGTTTTTTTTTCTCATTAGTAAAAATACACATAAGTTTATTTTTAGCAAAAGTCACATCTCACCGTTAATTCACTGTTCACTATCGTTATGTTACTGTTCACTTCATCTCTTTCTCTCTCATCATGGTGAACAGTGACTTAACGGTGAAATATAACTTTTGTTACAAAATGATAATCACATGTATATTTTTATTCTAAAAAAGCTTATATGTATTTTTGTTTCTGAAAAAAAAAACTTATATATATTTTTACACCTTAATTCTAAAAAAAATTTATTTTTTTATTGTTATGATAAAATTCTATATTGAAAGAGAAACTGTAATCTGTAACTCCATAGCGCGTGTCGATCGATATGTTCAGTACATTTTGTTACAGAGATCTCTGGACCGTTCTCTGACAGGGGAAGAGAAAAGAGAAAGAAAAGGTAACAATGGCCGGCGGAGAAGCCGGCGACGAGGACCGTACGCTGGAAATCCTAGGCCTTGTTCATGACATCGCTGCAATGTATGGCGGGGCAACTTGTGGTTCTTCCTCCTCCGCCATTGCCGCCGATACTGTGTTCAAGAAGGACTGCATCGATCTGGTTCGTCGGATCTCACATCTCTCCCATTTGTTCGAGGAGATTAGGGATTTAAATGCTGTTAATTCTGCTGAGTTGGATGCTTCCACTTCTTCCAATTGCTCTGCCTCTTCCTGGTCCTCTGATCTGATGTTTGCTCTTCAATCTGCTAAGCGCCTTCTCTCCGTCGCTAGTAACTTTCATTTCGATTGCACTTCTGTGAGTTTTATTTTTACCTTTCCATCATACTTTCCTCCCTTTCGATCTCCTTCTTGGTTGATATGAATGAATTGAGCTTGATGCCGTGGATTACAAAAATAAAAATCATCTAAGCTGACAATGTACTTACTAGTTGCTTGTGTTTCTTTGTATTTCTACTTCAATGTGCCAGTAAAACCCCAAATTTTGATGCGATTTTACTCTGTTTGAGTAATTTAGTTCTCAAGTTTAGAGAGTTGAAAATTGCTCGCAAGTCGCAACAATCAAACTAATTTTTCCCCTACCATAATTGTGCTTGATGACCTTCGTTGCCAGTTTCTTGTGATTAAAGAAAATTACTTCAACTTATTGACTTCAAATATGGTCACAAATTTCAGACAAAAGAACTAATACAAAGTTTATTTGTGCACTGATTTAGCGCCGTTATTGGATTGAATTATTTCTGCAACTACTGATGTTGATTGTGCCCGTCGTAAAGTTGTTACGTTTCCATACGATGTTAATGTATATTGTTCTGCCAAAGCGCGTGCTCACACACATATATAAGGTCAATGCGGAAAGTAGATATTTAACTGCGAATTATGCATATAACCAAATGACTTTTCAGGACAACATAGGCAATGTTAATTCCTTGGAATGGATTGCACTTTGTGGCTAAATCAAACCAATTATTTGTCATCACAAAGAAGTCAGCCTGATAGGCATTATCCATTCAGTCAAGTGATTATTTGTTCTCATCTGTAGGGAAAGCAAAAAGTACCATGTTGGCTTATTATGGCCAGTAGCTTGTTCGTGTGTTTTGAATTTCATATATAATTCTTTGCGAGTGTCTGCAAAATATTATTACTCAATATGAGCATGTTCTTATTTAAGAGAATCTTGCCTTTCCTAACTTTTCAAAGGATGTCTGGGTCCACCACTGAAATTCTTAATACTTTGTTTAAGGATGAAGATGCAAAGACTGTTGTCTTCCAATTTCAACGTGTGACATGGAAATTAGAGCAACTTTTAAGCAGATTACCGTATGACCATTTGGACATATCAGAGGAAGTTAGAGAACAGGTAGAATTTGAATAAGTTCGGTATTTTTTCTGTTATTTAAATTTTCTTGTGACTGAATTTTATTTCTCTCTAGGTGGAGTTGGTAAGGACACAATTGAGTCGAGCCACTGATAGATATGGATTTCTGATCTCAAATATGTCACCTTGTGACATATCCCAGCAACTGGCTGAAAACGTTAGTCAGATTAATGGTAAATCTAGGAATCAGTTGCGTAAGCAAAACAGCTGTCCTGAGTATTTACTAAAACTGGACAACATTCCTAAAAGCAATGTAGAGAAAAGATGCAGCACATGCCAGACCAGTCTTCACTTGGAAAGGACAAGGAGCATCCCTGTCTCTTCAGAGGCTTCCTTATCAAATGTGATTCATTCGGAAAGTCAAGAAGCGTCCAAGAAGAGCCTAGCCAGAGTTGAAACACATCAAACTGTTGTAATTCCTGAAGATTTTCTTTGCCCTATATCATTGGAATTAATGAGCGATCCTGTTATTGTGGCCACTGGCCAGGTATGGTTGCATTTAGATTATATGTAGAACATAATCCAGTTTTGAGACTCTTTTTTGGACTCTTAAGATATTTTATTCTGCAGACGTATGAGCGGTCTTACATACAGAGATGGATAGCATGTGGAAATAAAACTTGTCCAAAAACTCGCCAGAAGTTGGAAAATTTGAACCTAACCCCAAATTATGTCTTAAGGAGCCTTATCAATCAGTGGTGCATAGACAACAATTTTGAGCATCCAAGAGGACTAAGCCATGGCAAGCTAAAACAAAGTGATGGATCATTTAGAGATGTTACTGGTGACATGGCAACCATTGAGGCTCTGGTATTGAAGCTCTCAAGCCATTCCAGTGAGGACTGTAGAGCAGCAGTCTCTGAAATCCGATCACTTTCAAGACGGAGCACAGACAATAGAATACTAATTGCCGAAGCTGGAGCGATTCCAGTTCTGGTCAACTTATTAACATCAGAAGATGTACTGACACAAGAGAATGCAGTGACTTCAATTCTCAACCTCTCTATATATGAAAACAACAAGGGACTTATAATGCTTGCAGGTGCCATCCCATCAATTGTGCAAGTTCTTAGAGTTGGAAGCATGGAAGCGAGAGAAAATGCTGCAGCAACCCTTTTTAGCTTATCGTTTCCAGATGAGAACAAAATAATAATTGGTTCCTCAGGAGCTTTGCCTCTTTTGATAGAATTGCTCCAAAATGGCAGCCCTAGAGGGAAGAAGGATGCAGCATCAGCATTATTCTACTTATGCATTAATGAAGGGAACAAGGGTAAGGCCATTAGATCAGGGATCATCCCCGCATTGTTGAAGAAGCTTACAGATTCAAGAAAATCAATGGTTGATGAAGCCCTGACAATAATGTCAGTTCTTGTCAGCCACCATGGGGCAAAGGCTGCTATTGTAAATGCTGGTACTATGCCTGTCTTGATCGATCTTTTGAGTGCAGGTCTGCCTCGACAGAAAGAGAATGCAGCCTCCATTTTATTTTCTTTGTGTAAGAGAGATGCTAATAATCTTGCTTGTTTAAGTACTCTTGGTGGTGTCAAGCCATTGACTGAACTTACTCTCGGTGGCACTGAGAGAGCTAAACGGAAGGCGACTTCCTTGTTGGAATTCATTCGCAAATCCCAGGAGCTTTGAATGCTCTAGTGTTTTGGTAAGAACTTTCGCTTTCTATTCTTCTGATTATTTGACATAATGTTCAGTCTCTTTCTTGGGTTTGCAAACTGATCACACAGAGGCTGACGTTTTAAAAAAAACAAAATTACATCAGCCTCGTTGGTTCATTAAATTCCTTTCTTGTTTCGTTCTTCTTACCCTGCCCTGAATGTATGGGGCGTGTATATAACTTAATTGATGCCTTGTTCTCTCACAAAGCTATAACTGAAATTTCTGCTTTCCTCTGTGATCTTGGGTTATCTGGTCCATCTATTTTCCCCCTTATTTTAGTGGACCTTACGGAATTAAGGAGAGAGATTGGAGATTGACAATCATATCTCAACTAAATTAAACTTTAGTACCAACTCAAAGATAGGAGCTCTCCCTTATCTTACATTCAGACCGGGCTGGGTTGGACCCCTTTGTCCAAATGGGCCAGACAAACCCTATATAATAAGACAAAACCCAGCCTTTTTATATGGGCTGGGCCAATGGGTCCTAGTCATTGCGAGTATGGAAAAAAGAATCTCAAACTCTCTCTCTGCTCTCCGCTGTTTAGAACATGTCTCAACTACAATACAAATTAATATAAACAAAAAACTACAATACAAATTCAGATCTCTTTGATAACAATAGGAAGGAAGTTGCAGATGTATTTTGCTTCAAAATATAGTTCTTACCTCCCACAGGCTCAAAGGAGGACTATTTTATCACTTTATATACAAGATATTGCGACTTTTTTGCTTTAGGTTTTGTGAAGGTTGCTTCAAATATAGACCCTAGACCTTTCTTTCCCCTAAGTTCTTGTCCTTTTAGTTTTTTAGCTATAAACTGATGTATACATATTTATAGCTAATGCTCTTTGACCTTTATTAAAAACAAAAAATGGTGAAGATCTAAACCAATAGATGTTGGTTTTAATGTTGGGGGTTTTGATTGTTTTTAAGTATAAAGTTTTAAGTTTGAGTCCATGTAAATGTAAAAAGGTCCTTAGAAAAGGTGCCCGTAACTTGATCCGACAATGCTTAAATCTAATTCAGTCATATGAGAGAAAAAGTAAAGATAAGAAATTACAACAAATGTATGAAGGTATGGAATTAGGAATGGTAGAAGGCGGACCTCATCCCTCAAGCACACCAAGCTCACTTCCATCTAAACTAATTATTTGTTCTCCATACTTTTAGAGATTTTGACTCGGAAAATTTGAAAACAATAATAAAAATAAATAATAATTTACATTTCCTATTGATAAATTACAATGAAATGATTATATTAATACTCGTATTTAAAATATAGTGCATCCATCTTTCATCAAAATAACAACGAACAAATTTAAGTTTAAGCCTTTTTAGGTCATGTCAATAATTTAGTTTAAAGTATGTTAATCACATTATGTCAGTGTAATTTAATTTAAATTCATAATATTTTATACATAAAAAGTTGATCTTTTCTGGGTCTAATGTCTTCCTTTCAAAAAGGATATGGCTTCCAAATTGATGAGCTGACGGTCATCTTAGACCATAATTTTGGACTTTAATTAGTTTGAAACCAAATCCCAAATCATTTCTTTATTACTATTTCTCTTTTCACTTTTCTTTCTTACATATCCACGCACTTTGACAAATTAGATATTATATCACCCCATGGCTCCAAAGAAATTCCACGTTACCTTGTACTTTAATTCTCCTCTTTTTTTCTAAATATAAGATAGAGTTGACTTTTTTTTAGAGAAAATAAGAAATTTAAATAAATTATTTAATCATATAATATGTTGTGTATCATTAAATTATCAGTTTATATGTTAGGGAAAATAATTTAGAAAAAAAAAACGATAAATATAAATATTTCAAAGTAATTCAATTAGTTTTCTTAATATCTTAATAAAAATCAATGTTGTCTTATATTTTAGGCTGAAGGAAGTATTATATTATGGGTTTTAAGATAAGAAATTCCGGATATCGAAAGCTTCTTCTTCTTCTTTTTGTTTTTTTTTTTTTTTTTTGGATAAAAGGACTACTTTTATTACGATGAAAAGAGTACAAAAGAAGTTTGTTTTGACTTTTGACAAAGCTCAGCTTTCAAATCCCACCAAACTTAAACAAAGAAAAAAGTGATGAAACTCACTCCTTGATTTCACATTTAAAAGTGAGTACAAAATTCATCATGGAATAGCAATAATAATGAATATATGATTGAAGAAAATATTCAGTCTCAGGTTAAAAAGAGGAATAATGTCAGTTCAATTATTATACTTTAACTTATTGATTATCATTAAAAAAAACTAATTATATGTGTTTCGGAATTTTGTGGCCATTTAATATGAGGTTTTTTAAACATTAATGGGCTAATTAACAAGTTTATAGTGCACCTCATGATTCAAAATATTATCTTATAATTAGTACCATTTTTAGCCCTTTAAGTTTACTGTCATTTTGGTTTTGGTTCATTAAGCTTCAAACCATGGGTTTTTGTTCGTCAAAGGATAAAATGGTCTATGTTTTTATTAAATTATAAGAATCAATATTTTAAAAGGAATGAAATTAGAGGGACCAAAAATTATGGTTTGAAATATGAAGATTAAATATTATAGCAAACCTTTCTCTTATTTAGATAGAGCCATAGAGAGGAATTCATAGTTTAAGAATTCTTGCGTTTCAATGTCTTGCCCTTTACACTCTTTTTTTCCCTCTAGAGACTAAAAGCAAATGAAGGCATGTCTTATTACTGCAATAAAATAAAATAAAAATCAGTATATGAAATAAAAAATAATTTTCTAAATATAAAATGCTTTGTATATGGTATACACACACACTTGGATACAAATATGATTAAAAAAAGAAGAAGAAGAAGAAGAAGAAGAAGAAGAACATAGATTATATATAATAGCTATCATATACCTCTCGATTTTAATATAAAATGATGATTATATTGTTTCATGTTAGATACCAAACAGGTCAGTAAATGGAATTGCATAATGTCAGAAATGGATCTTGCTGGCAATCATTGTTCATCTCTGTTTTGTTTAAATAGAAGGGAAAAGAAGAAAAATACACATCTGCTATACCCCACCAAATGTCTAATTCTTTTATATCTGCTTTTGTTGTTTTCTGTGTTTTCTGTGCGTGTTTCTCTTGTGTTTTTTTCCAATTGTTGACTCTTCATCCCAACACACACACATATTTTTTGCTCTGTGTGTGTGGCTTTAATCAAGAATGTGTGTGTGTGTTAAATAAGCATTAAGAAAAACTATTTCATTATATATCTCTCTATATATTGATGCATAAAAAATTACCAGTGTAATGATTTAATATTTGATATGTTTTTATACACAGAAAATAATTAACAGTATTCTAAAAGATTTCATATTCAGAAAGTAAGTACCGATTTTGGGTACTTGTAAATTTTCAATAAGGTATTATATGGGCCATTTTCCCAATTTACTCCCTCCACTTATTAAGACATATTTGAGAAATTGATTTTGATTTTAAATATAAGATGTAATTTTTATATTTGTCATTTTTTTTCTTAATTAGCTATTGATACTCTCTTAAAATAATAATCAAAGAAAAAAACCAATGAAGAAGTTTAGGAAAATGACTAGTGTATTTTAGAAAATACATATCTAACTTAACTAATTAACTTATTTAATGTAATCAAATTAAATAAATATGATTTATATTAGAGATAAGAGGAGGGAGTAATAACTTGTCAAAGAGTTGGTATGCTGAGTTGGTGGCGAAGTCCCTAGAATAATTTTTCTCAATGAAAGTAGTCCCTCGTTTGTAGAAAATAGGGACTCGATCTAGATTTTTACTTAAAGCTTGATTATCGCTCCACCAAGGAGCCAAAAAAAGCTTTTAATTGGGAGACCCGGCCATCACATGATTAGTGACGTTAATAAATAAACAAATTAAATTAACTTCATCATTAACTGAGACCAAATCAACAATAACTACTCCATGTTAATTAAGGTTAAGTGTAAATCATTAATTAATTCGCAGTCATTTTTCAATTAAACAACATCATAATGACAATCACTCATTAATTCATTCTTTGTCAACCACATGTCTAGTTTTCAAACTTTGCCTTCTTTTTTGACCAAATTCACACCCTACCCCCTTGAATCCATAATCCTATAAAAACAATGTTTTCTCTCACACCCACCATCCCCACTTGATCCTACTTCAATTCGTTTTCTTCAACCTCCTTCAAACCCTAACTATGGGGAATATCTTATTAGGAGCAAAAAAAACCACTAAGGTAATGAAAATCAATGGAGAAACCTTCAAGCTCAAGACCCCATTGAAAGCTGGTGATGTCTTGAAGGACCATCCTGGTCTAGTTCTGCTAGACTCAGAAGCAGTTAAGCATTATGGTATCAGAGCCAGGCCTGTGGGACCCCACAAAGATCTCTTGCCTAAGAGACTGTATTTTCTGGTGGAGCTTCCAAAAGACTCGGTGGCAGTTCCGAGGAGGGTTCGTTCTGAGATTAACATGAGCGCCAAGGATCGGCTCGAGAGCCTCATGCTGGCTAGGAGGTCTGTGTCTGATCTGTCCATCATAAAACAAAGTAGTAAGATGAATGTGAATGATGTTGCAGAAGAGAAGGACGTTAATGGTGTCGGCAGCTTGAGGTTGAAGATGAAGCTTCCTAAGTCTGAAGTTGAGAAGCTTGTGCGTGAAGCCAAAGATGAAGCTGAAGCTGCACAAAAGATTATGAGTCTTTGCATGGAGAAAACTGGCACTAGCACAAAGACACGTGAGGTATGTTTCTTCAACAAGACACACATATAAATTCTTCTGATATTGTTTCTGTTCGTAACTCAGATTCTGTCTTGTGATCTTCTTTTGATGCATGCTTGCTTGGAGCACATTTGTGTTTGTGTTGACTAATTATAACTTTTGCAAGTACAGTAAAAAGAAAGAGGTTAATGGTGTGCGAAGGGAAAAGTGATGACAAATTTGAAGGATCTGAAATATATATAGAGTCTCCTAAAAGTTACATAAATAAACTTAATCTTTTGCCTCTTTCATCGCTCTAAACAGTACTCCATTATTTCGGCTAACAGCAGATTTCGAGTTTTTTTTCCCCTTCTAAATTCTTTAATATATATAAAATATATTGGGAGTATAGTCATAATTATTGGAAATTTGTTAACAGTGTGGTTCATTAACAGTTATATATTCAGATCCTATAATAAAAATTAAAAATTGTCCTTTGCTATTGTAACTTACTGCTTGGGTGTTTGATTATTGATCAATATGGCTCTATCTATATGAGACTTGAACTGCCGGTTTATTTTGGATATATAAATACATTTATTATTAAAGCTCTTAATTGAAACATTAATTTGTTATTATCTTCCTTTTTCACTAATTGTACATAATGATCCAGTGGAGTTTTGTTAAAGTCTTTGTATTTTACATTAATGATTTTTGAGCAATTAATTAATTGTTGTGTTCACACGTGAACTAAGAAGCATTAAGTTAATTTTTAGGCACGTCTGTTTCATAGTACCCTATAATCAGGTGGTAAGGTGAGTCCGTGAGTGAATGATAATGATATATATATATATATATATATATATATATATATAATGGATGATCTTCCCTTTGGAGCAGGACATTACTTTTTGTCCAGAGGCTTCTCTTTCAAATTAAAATAATTTCTCTTTGATTTAGAGGTCAGCTTTGTCCCTTTTAAATCAAAGAGAAATTATTTTAATTTGAAAGAGAAGCCACTGGACAAAAAGGGTTGATAACCTGCTTCAAAGGGAAGATCATCCATTAGATTTAAAATCACAGGAACTAGTGGTTTTTTTTTTTTTTATCGTAGCTCAATTAATTTTATTTATAAGTCGCTTTCAACATATTTTATCAAAATTAAAAAAAAAATCTTAAACATTATTAACTTTATCTGAAGATTTAACAATTTTTCAACATTACTCTTATTTAATATACAATATATCCATGAGAACATAATATACATCACAATAAATAAAAAGTAAAATTGTATTATTTTCATATGAAAAATTCAATTGCTTGACTTTTAGATAGGACCAAAAAGAAAAAAAACCTTTTTTCTTCATTATAGTAACTGTAATACTTCAATTCACTTTGTTTTTTTTTTCATATATATATATATATATTCAAATTATACCAATTGATTACACATGTCAAAGGATTTCATATATATATATATTCAAATTATACCAACAGATATTTCTGCATATTAATTTCCCCATTGATTGATTTTATTGTGATTTTTGTTTTTGTTTTTGTTTTTTTCAGAGGAGGGTGAGTTTCATGCCGATCAGTAAAGGAAGCAATGAAATATCTGTGGCTTCGTGATCATATTTTCTCTAAATAGGACAAGGAATGCTAGTCAAGGGGATCATCACAAAAATCATAGTTTAGTCTCTGATAAACGCGTGAATTTTAAAATTTGGTCTTCCATAAATAATTTCTTACAATCTAATCCCTCAATCATGAAGTCAACCAAGTGTTAGGTTCTGTGTTGAACTTTAGATGAAAGTGGATAAAAAAAGTCAAAAAAAATTTCAATGGTTGAGGAATTAAATTGAAGGAAATATTATATATGGAGCACCAAATTTAAAATCTAACTAGTTATCGAGGGACCCATCTAAGAGTTTTGTCTTGAATAAGTTGATGCTACATTATTATTAGGTTTGTAAGGACTAATCCAATAATAGTTACTTGTTTAGTTGTTTGTAAAGAACAAATATTTTTAGGAATTAGTAGATATAGTATTAATTAAGCTTCTCATTATGCTCTATGTTCCTTCTCAGCTAATTCTCTGCTTGTCTCACAAGTTTCAAAAAGTCTATTTCATTCTCTTAAATTTGACACACACACACACACACACAACCGCTCTATTTCGAGGCTGATTGTATTGAATTATAATTTATGAATTATGAGTAATTTATGCCACATATCTATTCTAATAAAGGATAATATGACAAGTTAAATATTTTGAAAAAATCAGATAAATTCCAATAGGTTACTTTATTTGATAAAAAAGAAATCTAATAGATCATTTAGATTTATTAATATTCTTGTTGTTATCAATATCTATTTATTTAATAAATCTACAGAAAGCTATTCACATGCAGCATGTTATATATGGTTTTGTGTATTGAACAAGATACATATAAAATTTTCTTAATTATTTTTAGGGAAAATTAATTAAGAGATCCTTTCTCGATTTTGAATCAGGTCCCTCAATTTCTTTTTCTTTTATTGGGTCCTTTTAAGTTTACAACCTTCGAAAAGGAAAAAATAAATAAATAAAAAAATTGAGGGCCTAATTCAAAATCCATACAAATTTTAAGGATCTCCAAATAATTTTCCCATATTTTTATAAGGTTTATTAACTACTTTTATAAGAAATCAGAGCAATCATAAAACATTTTATTTAATGTTTATAAAGTATTCTGTTTCTTCTGTATTAAGGATCAATGGATACATTCTTATTAATAAGATTGGAGGGAGTAATTATTACTAGTATTTAGTTTGAGTTGGTATTCATCACTATCGGTTAAAAGAGAAATCAAATTCGTTTTGTATTCTAATTACAGGTAGTTTAAGAAATATGGCTCAAGTGGAGTTGAAATTAGAAGCAAGTCTTGAACAAATAAGCACGTGTCATAAAAAAAGCTGAAAACCTATTTGAAAAATGAAAACTACCCTCTGTTACTTTATGTGTGCAAATCTAAAAAGCATGTGCAAAAGTGTATAAATGTGCTATTTTCCTTAGTGGAGGTTCAAATGTCAACACAGTCCAACAACAGTTATCTTAAATTAAGTGCAGTCTCTGAGCAAAAAAAAAAAAAATAATAATAACAATAAGTGCAGTCAGAGTGTATGGAATCAAGAGAACAAGGAATAATGAATGATACTTTCAAATCAAAGTCCACCTTAATATTAAATTAATTTTATTTAATTTTTTTCTTTCAAATTGGATTCAAAGGACTGTATCAATTTGAGCTTTAAAAGTTACTTTCTCTATTGTTTTTTTTTTTTTTCAAATTTTGAAATCTTAAATTGGATAATAACTTAAGTATGAATTTGTTGAATTTACCAACCTGACTTAGAATTTCTATATTTTAGGTAGTTTTATATGAGATTTTTTTTTCCTAATTTCTTTAAATTTGTTTTGATATTTTTATAAGATACCTTTTAAACTATCAGTTGCATCCGGTTGTTCTTAACATCATTAATTATTTCATATTTTAGTAATTAGGTAGAAAGACATTAAGAAAGTGGGGTTCCAATAACTTTAAAGATAATTCTCAAAACAATAATGCAAATTTTTTTTATAAAATGTAATGCTATTAACAAAATTCTTTAATTCCTTGATTGTAAAAATCCATATATAGGAATAGAGATACTTTTAATCTCTTGGCCTGTTTCAAAGGACATATTAACATTCTCCTTTATATTGAAAATTCAAACAATCAACCATTTCTACAAACAAACTTTCAAAATAAAATTCTTCTACCAAAAAAAAAAATTCAAAATAAAATTGCCCTTTAACTTTGAAAATTATTCAACTACCAGTCACCATTAGTCTTATTATAGATCAACATTATACTACTTTTGGTCTTAAATGTAGGATGTCATTTGCAGTACAAATTAAATCTTATATTTAAGACCGGATGAAAACTATTTTTAAAAGTTTTAGGAGAACATTGCGCGAATTGAAAGTTGAAGACTTAACAAAAGCTATTCGAGCAAATTTGCCAATTATCCCAAGATAATGCACAATTATGTTTGAACAAGTTTGATGCCAAGCTCTAGTCAAGAATATATTTTTCCCATTATACACATAAATGAAAGCTCCGAATTCATCAACTATCATGTTTCCCCAGGCATGTATGTACAATTATCCCCACCAACACTGAGATTCTTATTGAAGAATCAATACAAAACTGAGGGCAAAAAAAAATCATGATACATTACAATGCGGAGGACCAGTGATCAGGGAGAGTGAGAAAGTAGGTAGTCATGGCCTTGCGGAATCTCTTCTTGTACAGTTTAGGGGAAACGACAGTGGGAGAAGCATCCTTAGGACCACCAAGTATCCCAGAGGCCTTAACCCATGTCTCCAAATGCTTGTCCCATGTGTATTGCCTCATGAAATCTATTATCCCCAATACCAACTCCTTCCTCTCATCATCCACCCCCACCAGCAGCGAGTAATCCATCACGTCCACCGACTGCTCTAACATGCCACTATTTTGTCAGTAAAAATCCAGGAAGAAAGGAAGAAAGGGAAAAAAGAAAACATCGTTGCAACAATAACAGCAACAACAACAAGCCTTATTCCACTGGATGAGGTCTGTTAAATGGATTGCATGGCGCCATTGTACTCTACTAGCAACCAAATCTCTGGGAAGAATTCGTTACATGTACCCAATTTTCATGTCAAGCATATTTTTCAGTGTTATCGCTATATTGACATTCTTGGTATCTCTCTCTATATATAGTTGGCTTGGTCTTGCTCAAGAACCTATTATTAAAGTGGCTTGACAGAAAAATTGTCAAAATCCCATTTGTTGCAACTAAGTGGATTACCATAAGGGATTATATTTCTAACTAGTCATGTTAGGCTTGATATAAACCAAGAGGATGGGCATAAAATAAGGATTAAACTTGCAGAAACCAGATACAGTGAGAAACCATTTTATGCTAATGCGACATATTATGAATTTGTCTACTGCATAAGAACCTTCAAATCCAAAATGATTTCAGGTATATACACTAAAATTAGGCAACAACATTGAAAGAATTTAGAGCTGATTTGGAAACCAAAATGAAGCTTACCGCCAAAAAGGCTGTGTCATTCCATACAGCTCTTTCAAGACATCTCTTTGCCCTGCTCCCAAGAAATATGGGTTTTGTTCTCAATGCTTCCAACAAATTCATGTCTAGCATTGTCCCAGTCGTTTCTGGATTGTACCTTGATCTTCTTGAGCCCTTGAGATCATATATTCTAGATAAATTTCTCTTATAGAAGATATTCTCCATTACCATCAGATCTATCTTTATTTCCTTCCCACCTTTTGGGTATTTCACAATAACCTGCCGCCACCACCAAACATGATCAAGATTATACATATAAAAGCATCAATATCACAATGTTGAGCTGTTGGAACTTTAAATAAGAATAAAGAAAAAAACAATATTGAGCTTCAAGATTCATGTTCCTGCACAGCCCTAGAATGAAAACTGACCTGATAGATACCAAGAACTTTGGCAAGGCAGGTTGGGCTTCCTGAATCAAGGGAATCCATCAGGTATGTAAAGTACTGAGGAGCAAATTCTTCAAAGGAATCCATTTCTGCCTTTATAACCTGTTTAATGATAAACCTATCATCCAAAGACTTCGCAAAATATACATTGCTTTTCCCTCCTTGCGCACTCCATCTACGGCAGCGGCTCAAGGAACGTATAAAATCAACTTCATTAGGGAAACACAATTTTCTAAGTAAATCAAACTGCTTTGCATAATAACAAGTGACAAAAAAATTCACTTTTCCTCCAGCACCCATAGAATCATCCCCGAAAGAAATTCGCAAGTGTAAAGTTTTCTTGGGGTCCTTTAGAAGAGAAGCAGTAGATGATGGAGCATCTTCAGACCCATATCCTCCATAATGTATATGCTCCAAGTCTGAAACACCAACAGACTTCTGGGATGAAAAGGAAGAAGCAGATGAATATTGTTTGTTTCTTTCATGCATAATGAAGCATCCATCATGGGGATCCAACTTATGTGCAACCCCATCTTCGTATTCCCTAGAACTAAGTGCATAAGATATTATGCTGCAGTAATCATCATCATAAACAGCAATAACTCTATGACCATGATGCGTTTGGGGAAGCAGCAACCGAACACCTTCAGCCACGCGGGATGCAGAGAAGATGAACAATGGCCTGGCACTCAGAACCAGATTAAGCTTTTGCACCTCCCATGGTGACATTTGAAAGTGATTCTGCAATAGATTAGATACAGGATCTCTAACCATATTCCTGCAGTCGCCATGAGCATTAAAAGATTTAACTGATGACAACCGTAATGAGGGGGGCAAGACTTGCCTACCTCTTTCTCGAACTCTTAATGCTGAATTAAAGGAATGAACTCTCCCTGATTGGGTCAACCTTCTAGAAGGGGGAGTATCATTTAAATTGAACTGCCTGGTACTACCTGCTTGGAGATCATCTGCTTGAAACGCATGAGTAGGTTCAATTTTTGAAGGAGACTGATTATTTCCAGTCCAGGCAGAATCTATCAAATCAGAAAGATTAGATTCCTGAGAGGGGAAACAGTCAGAAGGTGTTTTGTTGACAACAAATTCACTATCTGAAAGTAAATTTTCTCTATCTTTATGAGATGTAGAGGCTTCAGAACATGGTTCAAGTTGCTCATCCATCTGTCTAAGAATACAACTTTCAGGATATTCCTGTAAGTTGGATGGCTGAAGACTACTTTGCTCAACTCTAACATCTTTAAAGTTTGCAGAAGATTCATTTCCTTGGTTGAACTTGGAACTAGAAATCTTTTTAATTGAAGAGTCCAAATAGTAAAGCCGGTGATCCCAAACATGCGAACCTATCAGAAGGGAATGTCTTAAGCGATTTAATTCCAGAATATCTAAAGCTATCTTCCTTGGTTGTGAGGTTTCTGTGGTTTCTGATACTAGCAGACTCTACACACAAACAAGAACATCCAAAGAAAAGAAAAAGAGGAAGCAGAAGTGTTAGAAATGAATATATTAATTGTTAAATATAAGAGTAGGCACATCTACCACTTGCACCTATATGCCATGCATGCTAATATAACAATCATACATGGAAACCGGATGTAGATTTTATGTTTTACAATTTTATTTTTAACTCTTGGCCAAAGGATGTAGTTTTTAGTTTTGCTTACATGATATTCACTTCTTTCCTTCTCAATCATATCTTTGAGCTCCGCCATGCGGTTATGAATGACATGATTATCAGACAGCTCATATCCAACACCAAGAGATACACTTTTCTCCATGCATTCAAGCAAATGTGATATTTCCCCGTACAATGTTTCCATTTTACCCAAAACCTGTGAAAGGAAAGGAGTAATTTAAAATTTAAATATGTCAACAAGTATTTAATAATTTAATAAAGGGTTAAGGTGCAAAAATACACATGAGCTTTTTCCTCAGGAGCGCCTAGCACCACATGCTTTTTTTTTGAAACAAAAATACACACGTGGTTACCATTTTGGAGCAAAAGTCACATCCCACGGTTATGTTACTGTTCACCATGATGAGAGAGAAAGGGATGAAGTGAACAGTAACATAACGGCGGTAAACAATAATAATCACGTGTGTATTTTTGCTCCAAAAAAAAGCACATGGTGCTGGCGCTCTTGGGGAAAAAGCTTATGTGTATTTTTGCACTTTAACCCTCTAATAAATAATAAAACCTACAACCTACATAGTATACAAATTAATGTCACTTTCAATATAGAACAGAAAATATGAGCAATGGTTTCTGAAGAGCACCTCTTTTGCCTCCTTTCTTATCCACTGCTCCTGAATATGGCCAAATTCCAACACCGTTGGGGGCAGATGTACTGAGAGTATGTAAATTGGGGAATACTGGAAAAAAGCAACCATGCTTCCAAAACTGTTATACATCAACACGTTTATCAAATTCCAATGTCATATATTAACAAAATTCTCACATAAAAACATAATCAATTATGGATTCCCTGTCTGAAAGCTATACCCATAAAAACGAAGGCAGTGCCTCTGCAGAGAGTGACCACAGGTGGCAACTCGATTTGCAGTTGCATGGTCTGAGAAGCTCAGTTCCAAGAACTTTCCAAAAGACAAGCCCCAGGCAGCATCTGACATAACCACTCTCGGAGTTGCTGGTGGAACTCCATTTACATGAGGACACCTAAGGCATCGATGCCACATCCAAATCTTGCCATCTCTTTCCCCTGGTAATTTTGCCGATGGAAGGTGTTTAACCTTGATTGTAAGATTTCCTTGCTGGTGCATAAAACACAGAACGTGGGCCTCCATAGGCTCTTTACAAGATTGACAGTGAGATGTCTGAGGAAAACATAAAGTCATTTCACTTCATATTAAGTGCTGGCACCAAACACGGCAAGCAACTAAGCCAAATACCAATCAAAACAATGAGTTACCTGATCAAAAAGATTCTCGTGAAGATATCTTCCAAGAGGCTTGTCATCAGAGCCATAAAACTTTATGCGAAGCAGCTTAGCATGCTCACATACCATTTCCTTAAACACACTGTGGCTAGAGAAGTACACCAATATGCTCTGATTACCATCACCAGCAGCAAAGTATTTACCAGAGAGTTCATATTCATCATTTCTACGTTTCTCAACATTTTCATCTTCAGCCAACTGAGCAATTTCACCTTGTTGCCTCACCTCTTGAACCATGCTTTTCTGCATATCCAGTTGCAGACAGTCCCTCCTACAAGAAGGAAGTACAGGACGGCCCTCTGATTCATCAGACTGACTCAAATAACCTGATTCTATGGCCAAATTACCTATCAAATCATCATGGCAAGCATTAGATAGTACCTTCCCGGCACTAAAACCCAATGTGCTTGCACAAGAAGGAGAATTAAGGCTATCAAGATGCTCTGATTCTGATCCCAATCCTTCAATATTTGATTCAAGAAACATTAATCCTTTCACCCTCTCCATGTCATCAGCCTCTGACTGACACATGGTCGCATTATCAGTGTTGGACAACATAGTTATGTCATTGTCAGCAGAAACCTTTTCCGCCAAGGCTATGGAGTGTTGTGATCTCATTTTAGGCAGGGTGGCACCCTCATCAGCAAGGAATGATGTCTCAAGAGATAAATGGTAAGCTGCAAAAACTGCATATTGAACCACATGCTTAATTTTCTTTAGTTCTTCATGGCATGCACCCTTCAGTAAGACCTATAATAAGGACAAAATCAGAGACAGGAACCATTGAACAAATCAATCATCTGCCATTCCATCATACCAAACTGTAGCTTACTGGAAAAGTAGAACGAGATGCATGTAAGAGAAAGTTATGCTCTTCATTCAAAAACAAAAGGGAGAATGTGGAAAACTAATAATACAGAGAATAGTAAAGTTACCGTACAGCCCAAACGCCTTGGACAACCTTGAAAAAACATTAAGGTTTTGGATGGCTTTTTGTTGAACTGATTGGCAGTCTCATGATCTTCTACCATTCTGCTCAATCTGAATAGTTCACAGTGCCCCAATACTGCTGTTGATAAATAATCAATTGATGGAGTGATAAGCGCACCAGTGCAACGGGCTACACGCTCTAGCAATGACATTTTAACATTCAACACCAGTGAAATTTCTTTTGCCAGCAGATATTCCTGGGCACATGAAGCTACAGTTTTTTCTACCAGCAAAACATTTGGTCGAAGAGCCTCAATTTTTGAAATAATCATCTTCATATGATCATTTTCCTGCTACCATTTAAAAATCAAAATTATATTTCTACAAGAGATTTAACTTTACTAGTGGGCACCAAATGGTCACCTGCTGCAGCAATGTATTAAAAGATGCCAACTGATCTGGAGCCTTCTGGTATTCCAGTGCTCCTGCTAAAAGAAGTATTCTAGGGTTTTTATAGTGTGAGGTCATGCGCTTATGCTTTATACTTTTTGTACAAACTACTCCTTTCACAAAGGTACTGCAAACCAAAATCAGATAAGACTTAATGGTTAATTGCAGATAACTTCAAGGAAAATAGCGTAAACATATACAAAATACAGGGAGAATTTGAATTACAGTATACCTCTCGCCAGGACTTCCAGATGCTATACATTTAACCTTTACATAATCACCAGTATCCATACTGCCTCCTCTGCTGGTATCTGGCCTCACAAAGTTGGCAGCCTGCCATGCTATTGTTGTAACAATGTCAAGCCAGTCATTGCAACTACCTTCCTTACTGACTTTAACACCCTCTCCTTGTAAAAGCTGTAAAACAAGAGCTCTAAAATGTCCCTGTATAACAGCTTTTAAAGGTTCTTTATTTTCTACATTATGTTTCACCTTTGCCGGAAACACAGTAGACAGACTGCTACTGGATGAGAATAAGGCACCTGAATCACCAATATCATCATCTTCATCATCAAATGCAAAACTACCTCCTGTGTCATCCACCATATTATCATCAGGTGAAGGGGTACACCAGATAAGGTCATTGTTTTGAAAATCCAATGGCCTCTGAGAATTCTCATTCTGGCTCCAGAATATTGACAAGTCATCAGAAAAATAATCAGTATTATATGCATCCTCAATCCTTTGTTCAGGCTTACCTAAAACAGCCTTATTTTGTTGACTAAAGGGACCATGGTAATGAGAAATGAGAATTCTTTCTTGCCCCCACTGTACAGGAACCTCAACCCTACTGTAAGCAAAATCAATCCTAGACGGGCTCTCAACAGAATTTGACCCTATAGACTCAACGTTGCAAGTCTCATGGCTAGCACTAACTCTACTTGAACATGCATCAGAACCAATATGGCAATAAGTACTTGAAGGGCTATAAAGATGCTTCCCAGAATCAGCAATCCCATTTTCATCATTCCTACATTGAAAACACATGGCTTCAACAAAAACATTTGGAAAGTAAAGGATGAAACCAAAATAATCAAATAATACAATTATCCCCTCAGAAACTGCTTATCTGACATATAACCAAATAAAATGTTTGTTAATCCACATATGGGTGAGAAATCATAAACAAGGCAGTTGACAATGCCAATTACAATTTAGTGATTCACACCAATTGGAGTATCACATAACAGAAAAACTAAGATATTGATGCATACTAGATTTTCTAAAGGGTATAACATTATATGCAACCGTGTCACTTTCTCTGATAAAAATCAGAATATAATACCTCCTTGCAGATGGATGAGCTGTTACTTGAGGAGGTGGAGAACTGGACAAGGCCATACTCCTCATGACATGGGGAGCATATGCATAATCTTGGATTTGAAGATAGCTCTTACTTGATTCACTATACAGTGAAGAACAGGTTCTTTCACTATCAAAACTGAAGCAAGGTGTTAGTGACTCAGGACCTTGTTTTGGACTTTCTCGCAAATCACTATACTTCCAATTAACATCTGAACATAATTGGCAAGAATTGATTGTTTTTCTCAACGCACTGCCTTCAGATTCAAGATTGTCAAGATCACAACCTCTGATACATTTCCCACAAAACCAACACCCACAGCTTTTGCAGTTGTATTTGATGAACACTTCATTAGCGTCTCTATGACAATTGCAACCCATTTGGTAGCTACTTTTAAGCATATCAAATTGGTCAGGCAAACACTGCAGATCACTTACTCGCCAAGAAACCCAAGAACTAACCTTTTCTGCCAGATCCAGTAATGAACTATCAGGTATTCCCATAAGATATGATGGCCTAAACAAAGAATTTAGCCAGCACCTAACAAAAATAGTAGAAACCTCCTCTTTCTCCAACTAACTTCAGTGTACAACTTCACTTTCAGAAAGCCAAAAGAAACAAATATTTTTCCTCCGGAACTGCAATGCCGATTGCTAAGAAGTTTTAATATTATAACACAAAATGAACAGATAATTATTCAAATATAATTCGAGGATGACAGGTTTTAATCAGGCTACGAATGTTTTTTTGTGTCTTTTTTTCCTCTACTCGATTTTCATTTTCTTATTGGTGGTGACCAAGACATTCAGAAAAACAGAAGTAGATCCTCCTGGAATCAAATAATATTAAAGAAGTCAGAGAACGATACGACGAAAATCTACAACCCATCCATCTACCACTATTTACACCAAACTCTTACCAAAAGGATACAACACACAAAACCATATTTGAACATTTCAACAAAAAAGAAATGTAATCACCTTAAAGTCTTAAACCAAGTAAGCTCAAAACTGGAAATCAAATGGCAATGACCTTACCGACTAACCGATCCCTGAATCCTCAAGAATGCATTCGGAGACCGGTTTGACCATTCAAGCAATACTCCTGTGGCATAATCACAAAAGAAAGAGAAGCTTATCTTGGAAGCGTTATCATCGAAACCTCAAGTCGTTAATCCCCAACCGAACGAGAAGAAGAAGTTCACTGAAGCAACAGAAAAAAAGGAAGAATGGAAGAATGGAGAGAGCTTAAATACTGGGAAGGATTAGAATCATAAGAAGAAAGAGAAGAAGCACGAATGGTCCCTTTCTAACGGAATCGACTTGCATCGCCAACAACAATACCATTTGCTTCATCTTTTCCATTCGTCACCTCTGTGTGCTTTTTCTTTTTCTTTTCGTTTTCTTTGCTCTTCCATGACTCATAGCTCCGTCACCTTATTTATTATCCTAATATATTATTCCCGTTTGATTAAATAATTCAAAAAAAAGCAAGGTGACATTAATAAGATATTAATTAACAAAGTAATTAGCAGTACTTTCTTCTAGACAAGGTAGTTAAGTCAATATAATACTCATTGTTGCTGGTGTTTAAGTTTACTGTTTTTACGTTTTTAGCTAACAAAAACGAGTCAAGTCACTAATAAATTCATGTCAACTATAAATTCAGTTAAATTCATGAATTAAAAGTTTTTACGTTTTTAGTTTTCAAAATCATGTTAACTTACTCATAAACTCTTGCTAAATTTTTAGATTTCATCATGGTCAATGGTTTTATAGATGAATTTTATAGAAATTTCTTTGTTAAATATGATAAATGATTAATGTTGATGGATTTAATTTCAATTATTTATATTTAAAATATATTTAAATCAAATTGTTGTTATTTTTATATTTTAATTATTTAATTATACACTAGTAATACCCATTTAATAATAAAAATAAATTGTTATGAGTTTGCAATTCGAGTTCATGATACGAGTTTATATCATTGTTACAAATTTGTTTAAACTCGCGGATTTGACAACCTTGATAATACTTCCTTCATGAGCTGGTTACTATTCATAATCAACCATTACTTTTATCTAAAAATTTAATGCTCTTTCTCAATTTTTGCCTCAATTAATTAAATATATCTCTCTGGTTTTTAAAATAATTTTCTATCATCTTTTTCCACTTATTCTCATCCTCACTCATCATCTTCATGTTTGGGGAAAAAAAATTATACCACTTACGCATTCATTACTTTTAATTACTTTTATTTTATTTTTTTGATATTTTATTTGATATCCCATTCAAGATTCATGCCTACTCATCCTAAAACAAATAACTCTTTTGAGACTTAAAATTGGGACCCATCAAAATTAAATGAGTTCTTCACCAGATCAACTCTATATTAATACTTTTAACAAATCTTAACCAAATAATTTGTTTTGTATGTTTAGCGTAGTTGTTGTTTATAAAAAGAATTGGAGGGAGCAGGGCGGAACCACGTGTTAATTTGAGGGGCAATGCCCCCTCTTGAATTTCAATATCTTCTTTTTTTCCACTTCTATTTTACCCCTTTTAATTTGAATGATTTTGTCATGCTTGAATATCAGCTCGACACATATATTGTTGATGTACAACATGATCCTAATTTTTTGAATTTGCAAGGAATAACTCATCTTGCCAAGAGAAGAGAATGGTTGAAAAAAAAAACATATTGTGTATCCTTTAGTTTATTTACTTGTAAAGTTAGCATTAACTTTGTTTGTAGCAAATGCATCTATGAAAAGAGTATTTTCAGCTATGAAATATATCCAGAATGCACCTCGCAATCGGATGAGGAATGAATAGTTGAATGATTACTTAATGCCTTATATTGAAAAATATGTATTTCATAGCATAGATAATGAGACAATTATAATAAAATTCTAATAAATAAAGCCTAGAAGGAAGGATGACATTGTAATTATTGTAATATATTTTTGTTATTGTAATATATGTACTTGAATTTATTTAGTACTCAGTCTTGCTATTTCTATCAGCTTTTAACATTGTTTTTCTCTTTATATTCTTTTATTTTTTAATGAATTTAAAACTTTGCTTAAAAAGAAAAAAAATTCCCCAAGCAATGATGCCCTCCTTCAATTATTTTCTGGGTCCACCTCTGGGAGGGAGTATATTATTTTGTGATAAATCAGGCAAACCATTACTAACCTCACGGTTAAGAAAAAATTAACAATGAGTTATGTCATTGGATTATAAAACTTCGACCCATTCAGTATTATTATAATATTTGTGGTTAACCCTCGTCCTTGAATTTAACTGGCGTGGGGGTCGGTCTTCCTCACCTTAAGGGAGGAGGTTTAATCCCTGCGTTGGTCAAGGCGCTGGAGGAGGCATCCTAGGGGCCTGAGAAGCAGTGGTAATGCTGGTAGAGGTGGAGACATGTGTACTCTCTGACCAGTATTCCCTGCAGACTGGGCTCTGAGCGCCATGTCCTTAGACTGTGGGTAAGTCCAACCCCTTTCTTAAAATTTTATTATAAAAAAAATAATATTTATCGTTAAATCTCTTTTTACCAATATGTGTCAGTATCAGTTTGGCCAAATTTTTTTTTTTTTTTTAAAAAAAAGGGTTCAAAATCATCACCCATGCATGCCTTATACTCCGGTTTGAGAACCCCAACTTGTTCATGGCATGCTATCATTTTAAATAATAAAATAACTTATTAGATAATACTAATAGGGGGAAAAAAAGTTCTAAAAAGTTACAAACAAAAGGAATAAAGTATTCTCTAAACTTTACTTGTTGCTATTGAAGAACACACAGTTTTGGAAAACCATAAAAACTAGTTATTGAAGTTAGAAAAATAAAGCCATTTTTCAAGAAAATCGTGCCGGTGTAAAACTCATTATTATTGGAATATATATATATATATATAACGAATGTGATGTAATTGACATTATAATTAAAATGAGATAAAATGTGGGAAATATTGGAACAAGGCACGTGCATATACGTCTCTTATTATTCTGGACACTGAGGAAAAAGTTTGGTAGCTTTCTTAGTTAAGAGCTGGTTTAGGTGCATGTATGTATTTTGAATGAATGCGTGACATTCTTTCTTTTATTTTCTTTTTCTTTTTTGAGTTAAAGTATAAAAATACACATGATCTTTTTTCTCAAAAGCGTCCAGCACCAAAAAAAATTTTTTAGAGCAAAAATACACATGTGGTTATCATTTTGGAGCAAAAGTCACATCCCCACCATTAAGTTACTGTTCACCGTTGTTATGTTACTGTTCACTTTATATATTTCTCTCTTATCATGATGAACAGTGGTTTAAAAATGGGATGTAACTTTTACTCTAAAATGGTAATCACGTGTGTATTTTTACTCCAGAAAAAAGTTCTTAATGCTAGACGCTCATAAAAAAAAAAAAAGATCATGTGTATTTTTAGACCTTAACCTTTCTTTTTTTTCCGAACGAACAAATAAGAAAACACACACACATCAATTATATAGTCGAGTCTTCTTCTAGCTGAATCACACCAATACGTAAATTTCTCCTATTGGGTGGAAGATGTTAAAAAAAAAAAAGAAAAAGAAAAAGAAGCAAGCTAAGAAAGTACTATAAATAAGGCATGTTCATCAAATCTCATCCCTATTTATATTAAGTCATAAATTTTTTATAAAAATTATATAATGATTATTTTATTTAAATTATAGGATTTTCTTTTTTAAGGGGTTTATATACTAAAATTAAAAAAAAAATTATGTAATTAAGTAGGATCAACTGCATGAATCACATTAAGCTGATTTCTGCTCATCTGCTAAACAATATTGAAGTTCTCACGTTTGTTCAAATTGGTACTTTTATAATAACAATAATGCATCAATTAAGCTTCGTCATTCCTACACGCAAACATTGGCATCATTATATTCTCACAAATTCTCATGTTTGTTCTATTATATTTATATATCACCTTTTTATATATTATCCAATTTTTATTCGTTCCCCAAGTGGCAATAAACAAGTGTATATGTATAGTACTATAATACAATATTCATACAAGTTTAATTAATATTTAATGACAATTTATTTAATTAAAAGCATCAAAGTGTACCTTGTACAATATTAAATTCGTTTATAAATGTTCCATGAGGATAAGGCCCGAACTCCCCCAAACTTACTTGTAAGGAACTTATACCACATATATAACAAAATAACGGTACATTATTCAAAACATGTGGTCCCTCTGTATTAATTAATATCAAGGACGGGACCCACATCAAGATTCTTGATACCTTCAATGGTTCAATCGTATTGTAGTTTTAATATTGCCTTCCACTTCTTTGGCAAAAAAAAAAAAAAAATGCCTTCCACTTCCAACCTATGTATGTATCTATGTTTTTTTTTTGAGATATTTATCTAATTTAGATATATTAATAGAATTAAATAAATTATTTAATTAAAGCATATGTTACATGATTCTTTTGTACTTGTGTGTATCATATTAAATTATATATTAGTTTATATGTTAGACAAATTAGTTTAAAAAAATTATGAATATAAGAGATAAATTGAAAAAAAGACATTATATTTAGGATCATAATTCACTTACAACTATCTTATAAACTCAAGTACTTATATGCTCCTTAAAGAAAACAAGACTCACTACAACAACAAAATTAATTAGTGATGGAATTTTGTCACTAATTAATTAATTGGTTATAGTCTACTTGATTATGGAATTGTACAATTCCACATCTAAATTTTATCGTCAATCGACTGTTTTTTTTTTTAATGACTCTTGGAGGCCAATTTTTTTCTTAATTGTTATGTTAAATAATTTTCTTAAAAAATAGTATTATAACTTGAAAAACGCATCATATTAGAATCAATGTATACTTATATATAATATTTTAAAAAAGTTATGTGTTTTACCTAAATTAATCTTAATTAATATTGTATACCAATTTATAACCCAAAAACAAAATCTATTCATACAATTATACAAATGCTAGAATATTTTATTTTTTGAAAGTGAAGGTTTCGTAAATAACTAGAATATTTTAATATACTAATAAATCATGTATTCTATTTCTTCTTCTCGATACAGAAATTTTAGGAAATGGGTTGGGTTCACTCACGATCCAATGACAGGGTAAAATATTCCTTCCTCCTAGGTAATACCAATATTTGGTAAGGCGAGCCATCTATTACCTTCAAGCGTTTACCTAGGCACTCAGAAGCTAAGATGTCCCCCCAACGGCTTATCCAACTCCAGGATCGAACCCCCTCCTTTTGGTGAGAGTGTCTGACCCCTTTGTCAGTTGAAGCCAAGATGAGGGGTTCATGTACTCTATTTCTATTTAGATATATCACTAATAGATTATATATTATATATATAGACTATTTTCCTAACGTTTTCTCTAAAGAGTGGCCGTGGAGGTTTTGGGGCGTAAAACATATCATGATTAACGTGTTTTATCATTGTAAAATTAGCAATTTCTCTTTGGAGGATTGATATTTAATTAATTGAAACAATTCACGACAAACATGGATAACATTTTCTCATTAATATGTATGTTTGGGTTGATAATAGAAGCTGTATTTCTAATGTAATTGATAATATACGAAGTAAGTTTATTTCAACTTATATCAACGTGTCTATTTAAAGTTAACTTAAACCGGCCAAATGGTGGAAGCAACTGATTTTGCTTTCCAATTCAGAAAAGCATTACAATGAGAATCCGATAAAGCAATTACAATCAGTCATAATTATAAGTTGTCTTCACCTACTAATTAATAAAGAAAGAATAATAGTAAGTGATTAATTAACCAACTGGATAATTAATTAGAACATAATTAGTAGGTTTTTGCAACGCCCATTGACCAAATAAACAAGAGGCCAAGCCAAGAAAATCAAAAGGCCACGTCGTCATTGAGTTGAGTGCATGAATGTTATGGATGACTCCTTTACAATGGTCGGTTGGACGTATCCTTAATTTCTGCTGCCATGTTGCTTTCACTAAGGTTCCTTAATAATTAATTCGTGGGTTGCCAATGAAAATTCATATACTCCTTCTTGTTTTATATAAGAAAAAAAGGGCTAAAATATGCATCTGGTCTATTGTTTCACGTTTCATTTTAGTCCATCATATTTGTATAGTGTATTATACAATTACACGCTGATAAGGCATGCTCTCATTTTAATTTCTTAATATAATTTTTTATATTTTAAATTGTGTACATTTAAAAATATTAAAATGAAATATATATTGTGTGTGTGTACAACTCTATCTTTATGAATGCTTTGTTAGCATTTGATGAGTCAATATTTTCTATTATATAAAACTGACGGTGTTAAGCTTGAAAGACAAAAAATGTATTTTATAAATGTAAGAGGCTAACATGCAACTTAATGCAAATATAAATTATCAAACATATTCTTTTGCCAGTAAAAGAATGCTTTTAGAGATGACATTTTCTTATTTATAAGAGAAATTAATAATTTATCTGAAATTTTTCAGTAACATTTTTCTTTTCTGTCACAATTATTAGTTTGCCTCACTATATTAATTATGGACTCAATCTCTCGCCCTCCTTAAATAATGATGTTTTGTTAAAAAATAAGTTATATTTTATATATTTGTTGCATATAAACCAATTTTCATCAACTTTCTATTTACATAATTTAATTATTTGTATTTTATAAAAAAAGGACGTGATGTCATAGCTGATACAAATGTTACTCATACTCTGTAAGAATTTGAGCTCAAATCTAAATTATCTGAAAATGCAAACATCTATGAATAATATGTAAGTATTAATGTAAATGTGTAAATGTCTTCGATTTATGAATTTTTCCCCATTACTCTCTATTTATTATATCCTCGACAGAGGTTTCGAACTAAAAACCTCCTACGTTTGATGTTAGTTGGACTACAAGATCCTGACAGTTATGATATTTATTTTGACTCTATGAACCTTGAAACCCAATTCTCTTAAACTTTTTGTAATAATAATTAAAATATAATTACTGGGTAAATATCAAAATCATAATAGGCCGTGCTAATATTGCTAATGTGTAATGTCAAAATGCCACTAGTCTTGATCTGCTTTGATGGTTGAAACTTGAAGCATAGGGACAAATGAAAAAGATTATGTGTTGAGGGAATCGTGGGATGGTTTGAGGAGGATTAAGAAGACTTTTAGCGTTGGATTAATAATTAAGGAATTTTTATTTCTTAAAATGTTTGGCATCATCTTTATATGTTAGTAACAATTAATTTAATTTATTAATTTATCCACAATTTCAAATTCAATTTTCTTCCACGTTCTTGTTTGTTTTAGTTTCAACTTCTTAAGCAGCCTTTTCGATTTAAAGTCAACCCGTATAATTTAAATCTAGCTTAATTACTTATTAATTTCATTATATATAAACGTAATTAAAATATATTAATAATAAATTTTTTACTGCCATTTAATTTGATTTAGTGAACAGTAAACTACTTCCTTCCTTCCCTTTTACAAGAGATGCTTTTTGGTATGGTTTGTTTCCTTTTATAAGAGACACTTATTATAGATTGTCTTAATTTTCTTTTTGGTTAACTCCCATTATACCCCATTTAATTACTCATATTATCATTGTATTTAATTCCCAATGCCACTACACATTCTCTAGTTCACATAAATAAAGATATTTTTGATAATTGAAAAAATAAATTCTTCAGCTAATTTTAACCAACTTTTCAAATAACATGATTGAGTTCATTGTGTTTTACTAAATAAAAGTCAGAGGGATATCACTTGATTAAAATTCCTTATAAGTAAATCCTACCTTCGGCTCTAATTATAAGACTTAGTTGACTTTTTTTTAGAAAGATTAAGCAATTTAAATAAGTTACTTAATCATTTTATGTTGTATATAATTAAATTATATATTATTTTATTAATCAAGTTAATTAGTTTGAAGAAAAAAATAAAAATACTCTAAAATAATTTAATTAGCTTCCTTAATCTCTTTAAAAAAGTCAACTAAGTTTTATAATTAGGACCGAAGGGAGTAATAAATAGCAAATGCTATCATTAATCTGTGAAGCCAACCCAATATGGTTTAATTTTGCCAACCTAACCCTATTGTTTAAATTGTCAACAACTAGCATGGCTTGTTTTATGTGCTTGTCATAAGCATTGGTTTTACTTTCTCTCTTTTCGATCATTTTCTATTTACTGTGTAGATCAAAGACAATTCACAGATGAAAAGTTAAGTAATGTAAAATGTACTCAATTCTCCGTTTTCTTATATACAAAGATATCATAAAGCGGGATCAGGAGTCCAAATTACAATACCTAAACCTAACCAAACAAAAATTGAGGAATGCTTACCTATTTTGTGAGCTTTTCTTACAAAATAGTCAGCACGCTTCAACACTTCTATAATTAACTATTATTTTTAATTTCTTCCAAAATCTGATAAATACGTCCTATAACTAGAACCGGCCGGAGGGAATATAACATAGTTAAGCATTGTGGTCTTGTTTAAAGAGAAGTGAGTAGAATTGTGGCTCACCTCATTCTTTGAGAGCCGAGATTAATGATGTGAGATCATTAATATTCTCAAAGTGGAGTATTAACAAAGAGAGGATTCAATTTGTTTTACCCTTTTGTTTCGTTTACACCCTTTCCTACACAACGCACGAAAAATAGGACAAAAGGAAATCTCTGCAACATCATCGTTATTGTAATACACTCACAAACATCCGAGCAAGGGCCTCTAATTAATACACCATTCTCTAATACCCTTTGTAATATTATAACCTCCCAAATGTTTTTTCTTTACTTATTTTCTCTTGATTATTAGATTTTATTTAAAATGGACATGCGTGGGCGTGTTGCATTGCTGTTGACTTTTTTACTTTCTGGTGAGCAGGTAAGGTTGAAGCAAAAGCATATTTGCACCTTCCAAGTTCAAAAATGGAGGCAGCAATATAACTTTTAAAGTGACCCAACAAGACTCACAAGTCACAAATAACTTGGGTTTCAATTCACAACCACAATTTCAATTTCAAACAATTAATTTAGGGCCCTACACTTGTGGCAAAACCAGCACTATATGAGGATCTGTCTAAACCTACAAGCACACATTAAATGCTAAGTTCAAGCAGATTCATGCCTGCTTTTATTTATCTTATGTACGGTCACAGTTTGGATTATTTATATCATGTTGAATAATACTCCAATATTATAAGTCCACTTGTGAAAGAATTATTTTGTTCTACATATAAATCCACTTAGGGGGCATTAATGATTTTTTTTCAATTTTACCCTTATTTAATTAATTATAGTTGGAAAGAGAGAAAAAGGGGAGAGAGCTATGAATGATTTGTAAATTGTGTGTGTGTGTGTGTGTGTGATATATATATTTAATCAAGGTAAAAAATTTTCAAAAAAGTATCAATTTAAAATATATTTAATGACTTAACTGTCATTCTTTAATATGTGAGAATTAGTTACACTATATAATATATAGACTCAATGGTGCTTGTTTATAGCTAGAGCCGTCAAAACGGGCCAAACCCATCGGACCGACCTGTTTAAGCCCTGGCCCTTTAAGGGTCGGGGCTTAAAAAATGAACGAGATATTTGAAATTAGCCCTGGATGGTCGACCCTGACGGGCTTCAAACTTAAACGGGCTGACCCTGTAGGCCATTTTCACTGTAGCTTTTTTTTTTCTTTATATATATATATATATATATATATATATATATATATATTGTATTTATTATAGAGTTATTTATCCATTTAACTACAAATACATAATAAGTATACTCTAATTTTATGATTTGATTTATTATTTGTTGTAAATAAAGATTATGAATGTGTTCATAATGAGGGAGAAGAATTTCATGATATTTTTACTTATGAGCTAGAGGCTACTACTCAAAGTAAAGAACAATCAAATGTCGTTAAAATCGATGATAGTGACGAACATTACGACAATAATAGTCATCATATTAATGTCGCTTAGTGATATGCTTTTTATATTTTATATGAGTTACTTGTGACATAGTTTGCTTTTAATTATGAATTAGTGACTATGTTTATTTATTGAATGATTCATGTTATAATTTACTAATTATATTTTTTTTAAAATGTGGAGAAAAAATAGTTAAAATTTGGAATAGTAAATTTCGGACCCTATAGGCCGGCCTTGGCTCTGGTGTTCTCGGGCCAGGCTTTTAAGAAACAGATGTTTTTCTTACTCCGGGCCCTGGAGGGCCGGCCCTGTTAGATCTTGGCCCTTCACGGGCTGGCCCTAGAGGGCCGAGCCGACCCTGATTGATAGCTCTATCTATAGCATCTTCAAAGTGGTGTTTTTGATCTTTTTCTAAAGCATTTCTTAGTTTTAAGGAATATTAAACATTTTTTTCATATATACCCATAATTAATAGGGAAAATCACTGCTAGGTCATAAAGGTACGGAATTAATCACAAAAATAGTCCCACACCAAATTCCCCTCACAAAAATCTCGTTGTCAATAATTTTTATGTTGTCAAAATAGTTTTATTAGTTGTTAAAATATTTCTATGAAAATTTCGTTGTGAAAATGATTTCTTATGTTATTAAAATGACCTTGCATGTTGTAAGAAATTCTTTAAGTCTTTTTTTTCGGCTTGTAAAATTTTATAAACCTAGACAATTTTTGCTAGTTGATATTTGTGGTGCTCGTGGGGTGTTAACCGTCCCAATAACTCCTTATTCATGATTTTTAATCTTTTTATTATACATCTCATATATAATTTTCTTTATTCTAATTTCTTTTAATAATATTTTCTATTAACTTCCCTAACAACCCCTTTGTTAAGCAACTGAATTTTTCTCATAAAATTTATCAACAAAAATATCACTCTCTATACTTAGATATTTTATCATTATTCGTATTTTTTCCACTGAAATTCGTATTATTCATTTATACATACATGCATATCGTTTTCAGATAAAAAAAATATTATTTCCCTTATTATAATTTCTTTAACCTATATTTAATTCCCTTTATTTAGGATGTTTCTTTTCCCCTCCATAATAAATATTTATTCCGGATCCTCATAAAAAATATCTATACTAAATCTTCAAAAATCTCATAACTCCCCCGAAATATGCGGCGTCTACCTGATACACATGCAAGATAATTATATGTAATTTCTTTGGTAAAAATTCTCCTAAGTTTTTTTTTTTCCAGTGTGTAAAATTTTAAAAACCTGGACAATTTTTGACAACTTGAAAAACTATTTTGATAACATAAGAAATCATGTTCACAATGAGATTTTCATATGAACATTTTAATAACTAAAAAATTCATTTTGACATCATGAAAAATCATTTTAATAATGGGGTTTTGTGAGAAGAATTCCGTAACTTATTTTCAATTAATCATAAAAAAATCCATATTTGATGAGAGACTTTTTTTGTGATTAATTTCGTACTTTGAGACCTGACAATGATTTTTCCTAATTAATAAGGGTAGTGAGAGAAAGTAAATTAATATGATATTGAAATTCGATGTAGTTAACGAAGATAACATTGAAAATCACTTGAATTTTATAATAAATTTAATAATTTTAAATGTCTTTATCAATACACTTAATAGAAGTCACTTGTATTCGTAACCAGAGGAGGGCATTAAGGAACTTTTGTCCCATTTATTTTGAGCATTTCATTAATGCACACAAGACTTATGTATTACTGTGTCATATTGTATACACTGTGCATATATATTATTAATAAATGTATATCTCTCTATCGATGCCCTTGCTTCAACGTATACCAGCCATATGCAGTTTTTCAATCATAGTGATTATTCAGTGTTTACCTTCAATTCAGGATTAATATTTCTTATTGGGCCTTGGGCTAACAAGCTCATCTCATGAAGTCTCCTCATGCAATGATCTTGCCATACAACATGAACTTGGAATCTTGGGCCCTCTTTTAAGCAACCATTGGAAAATGAAAAAGGGATGGGAAGTCATGATTCATCTTCATGAAAAAAGTTATGGCATAATTTACAAAAAAAAAAAAAAAAAAAAAAAAAAGTTATGGCATAGACTTTTCCCATTATTAGTCTTCAATGTGGATTTTTTTTTTTTTAAAGAAAATCCTTCGTATCATTCTCTGTGTCTTAAATTAAGCTTAATAACCAAATTCATGCCAAGTTAACTAAATAACTAATTGTTGCAAGCGTGAATGAAATGCAACTAAACAAACCGATGCTCTACTTCTGCAACTATCAGAAAAAACGAAAAAGGTCTACAAGTGTTTACCTTTCTATATTTTGGGAAACTACAAATAACCCCCTTTTATATAATATATTTACCTACAACAGACAAGATCAGGTAAGCTTTAATAAGAAAACGAAAGTGGAAGTCTATATACATGGAACAGCTTACTTCGATGGCCAACCGTAAAATGGCAATCCGTACTTTTATCTGATATGTTCTGGCTACAGAAAACAGGAAAAAAAAAAAATGAAGTTTCAAGTTTTCTTGATGACAGATGAACTTTCCAGCAGCCATTTATTCAGGTCACCATCAGCAAGAGGAAGCCTCATGTTAAAAGAAGAAAAGCGAGAATTGGCAACAATTTATTGCATCAAGAGTACAGAAACATACGTTGTTATTAAAGAGAATCCGCTATGAAGCACACAGTTAGGCTCTTCCAGTGCGCCTTCCAACTTTGAGTGCCAGCTCAGTATCAATTTTGAGGGAAATATCCAGTGCTTTCACAGAATGGGTCAATGAACCACTGCAGAATTAGGCAAGTGATTGTAGTAATCTTCCACAGAAATAATACATGCAAATTATGCAGGTTATTATTTTATTTTATCTTTTGTCTTGGGCATCTGAATTCTGAATTATCTTCGACAGCACATTCAATATCAAGGAATAGAATAGCTCAAGGAAAAATAGTATAAAAATGTATTCCCATATTGTAGGTCAAGAGTTGCACTTGCAGGACAGTCATTTTACCTGGAAATGTAGGTTACTCCAGACTGCCCAATTTTATGAACTGTTTCAAGAGTAACATTGCCAGAAGCCTGTTATCACAGCAAAGGCACATTGGTTAGTTAGTACACTGTACAGAGACAATATTTACTGTGAAGCCGACTTCGAGCTATTATAAGATAGAGGATGCATTATATTTTAAGTGAATGGCTATAAACAAAAACAAAAGGAATGGCAAAGTAGCAGGTAAAAGAACAAGTTCCAAAAAGAAGACTTCAGCAAAGAAGATGATAATCTTCATGGATACTGGGAATAACATATTGGAATTAGTTAGTATTGCACACCTCGGTCTCAAATCTCCCATTGACCAACTCTACAGCTTCTTTGAGCATAGATATGTCCACATCCCCATTTGCTACAGGCACAACCATATTATCCAACATAATTCGGGACAAAGAAGTCTCTGTTTGGGATGCATAATTTAATGCTTCTTTCACTTCCTCAAGTGTCCTGGTTTCAACCTGGGAAAAACACAAGTACTATAAAACTATCCTAGCTTCTGCAAGGCGTGGTCCTGCACATGCATGCATAGCCAGGGAATAAAATCCTAAATGCACATACATTCACAGTCATCAAAAACTAAAATTTGAAGTTGGTAGTCAACAAAAGATTAAGAGCTTATCGAAGTAATCTTGACATAAGATACACAACCAGAACAATATCCACGCGCATTGCATGCTAAAAACAGCCTTGAAATGAGCAGATAAAAGATATGTAAAAGTAACAGCATAAGCACCACCTCTACTGGTAATTGAAGGATAAAAGATATGTAAAAGTAACAGCATAAGCACCACCTCTACTGGTAATTGAAGGTCTCTTTCCTTTACATACAGGTCAGCAGCCCTTAGAGCATTAGTAACACCTCCAGCTATTGATATATGGTTATCTTTTATCATTATCATATCAAACAAGCCCATCCTATGATTATGCCCACCACCAATCAATACCTACAAAAGCAGATGTATAAAAGCTGATCAAGTATAAACTTCATTAAAAAAAATTAAAAAAAAACTCTATCACTATAGATATAAGGAAGCTATCCAGACCGCCCACTTATCCAATAGTCGTAAACCTGGAGCAGTTTTTCTGGTCTCCAAGATATATGCTGGGTAAGCTGCATCTGCCATTTGCTACAAAGAACATGAAAGTTAGAAAGCATCCCAGATACACAACAAACGTAACCAAAAATAATACCCTCCACTAATCACTCTGCATGGTGAGATAACAGAGTTTACTATCTTTTTCTCCTTGAGATGGACGATTTTTCATATATGTGGTCATATCATGATTATATTAACTACAAAAATAGACGCAAGGCCAATATTACACTTAGTTTATGATATTCCTTTAGGAAACTGATTCAGCAGTGAGATGTTGCAACAAAAATATCCTTTTTTCATGCAATGTAAAATTTTAGTTTAGAATGTAAAAGAAGCCTCCACAATAGGTTAGCCTTCTTTTCATAGCATTAGCAAATGATCAATAAAAACAAAATTATGAGTTAAATATTGACAGTGATTAGATAGAGTAAGCTCAAGTTATTTATAGAGTCTCATTACTAATGTTTAACTAACTCACTTAACTACAGCTGAGCTGTAGCTAAGATACAGTTAATACAATTAATCCGTAACTATCCTGACACTTCTCAGCCTAGGTCCCTCCCATTCTCAAGTTTAAAACTGGACTCCAAAGTCATGAGCAGCTAAGCTACATACAAATCCTGTAGATTTAATTTCTCAATTCTAAATTTTTATTGCAGGATATTAAATGATATGATGCTTTTCCATATCCCAACAGAGACCATTAGAAATGGCATCCAGTACTAGCTAATGCAGTTCACTAAATAGGTTCCATGGCAATCAGTTTCATGTAAAAATAGCATATCAAAGAAAACTTAATCAAAATGTACTTAAAGAAACAAAACCTTAGTCAAGGTCGCAATGCCACTCATCCTCTGCATAAAGTTCAGCACTACCCTTTCAGCTACTACAACGTTGTGCGCCCTTCCTATACATAGATCAGGGACAGTTAGTAATAGCCTTTCAGAATATTATTCAAGTTCCACTGATGCTCTTCTTTCTTTTCTGCCCTTCAGTGGCTACTTCTCTCATTAATTTTCTTACCATGAACTTTTCCAAACTGGAGACCTTTATGGATATAATCTCCATCATTTTGAGACCACTCCACCTGAAATTAACCCTACAATGACTCAACCAAATAGTAACCAAACAAGTCAAGTAAACTCAAGCCATTACCTTCATACCCTTAAAGATGGATCAACCTCATGAAATATCATCTCTGCTAGTGCAATGCCAGCAATGATACCATCTTCCTTCGCCAAAAAATAAGCATCCACTTCCATGTTATAAGGAATGGTGGCCAAGCATGTAACATCACCTACAAATGAAACACATTGCACTCAATACCATTTATGCATTTATAATTTATTAACATCATATAAGACATTAAAAATCAGTATTTCATTTTGGAGAAGCCCAACAATATTAAAAAACAATAAAGTGCTAAATTATAAGAAGCAGAGCAGACAGGACTCATCAATTAATATATTATTATAATAGTGATGCAGAATATGAAACAAGAAACTTCATGCAAGACCCTGAGGAGAAAAATTAAACACAAACCTTTATCACCAGCATCCTCTGCAAGTGCTAACTTGATTATGTTCTTCAAGTCATAAGTTGGGTGCACGGGCGGCTTAATTGCAAAGGACTTGGATGATGTGGTAGAGCTTGTGACGTCAGTGGAAGACATTTTAACAACAGTTCTGCAGTTGCGCATTACTGAAATGAGTTGACCAACAAATACGTAAAAACTTAGTGTGTAGTCATACAGAACTCTTGATACCTTAACCCTCAAATTATTTACTCCTGTTCTCAATCTATCATTACTTTGATACCTTTTCTCTCGGTGTATTTTCCTTTCTATTCTATTGGCATTTGACAATTACTTTCAAAAGAATAGTGACCCCAATGTGTATATTCAGTTCTCGCTGCATTGTAAAGGAAGAGTGCAAAATACTTCCGGAAGGGCTTGCTGCCTACAGGACTATGTGAATAAAAAGATTGAGAAAAAGAGCAATCCATGTGCCAAATCAATGGGCATACTAAAAAATTGATGGTATAATCATTTTCCAATTTTTGGAGCCGAAATAATTTGCCTAAAACCATATAGCTACATAATTCTAATAAAACAAAAGCAGGATAATTAACAATTGCAAGTTTCAAGATTAACCAAAAGATTGACTCCGTCAAGTACAAGCCACTCTAATTTTCGGTTTTCCAACCTAAAACGCGTCAAGAAAAATCAAGCCAGTGAATAATTAGATCATGCATTGAAAATTTAACAGAACTAAGCACGTGAAATTGACTAAAGCACAAATTGAAGTCCTGATCATAGCAGAAAAGTATAATTATAAAGGAGAATACGGAAAGAAAAATGCGGAAATAAAAGAGAAAAACAACCTGAGGGGAAATGGAGTTCTGTGAGGCTGCGTCACCACCGGAATTGCGGCGGGTAGCAACCGCGAGGAGGAGACCGGAGAAGAGAGAACCATTCAGAGGAAGAAGAACCTCAGGGCAAGGGCTAGATTCGATGGAGAAGAAGAAGCTCAAAAGTGATCGCAGCAGTGGCTCGGCGAATAGATACGGAGAAAGAAACTTCTAAAGAAGGAAAAAGAAGAAGGATGGATAAATTATTTTTTAAAATTTAAATTTTTCTAATTTATTTTTGTCTTTTAAATACGTATAATGAACACAAAAGTAATGTTGAAAGGTAATTATTTACATATAAAATTGAATTTATAAGAGTACATTATCTAATTTCATGTTTAATTTTTTATTATTTGTGGTTAAATATTTTTCCATATATAATACATGCAAATACTACCTAATAATTTATCCTTTAAATTTATCTCAGCTATCTTTTTTCTTTTTTGCCTCACGCCTCACCTATCAATTTGATATTTAAAATAATGGAATGTAATCATGAATATATGAATTTGTTTGGTTCGTCATGAAAAAAAAATGATGCATATGAATAAAAAAGTTTGGTTAGATTACACCGAATATGAGAATAATACAGTAAAAGACAAAATTACCTTTATCTAGACAAATATGTATAATGTACATGTTGAATTTCTAGTAATTTTTTTGTTTTGGGTTTTATACATGTTGGGTTTATAATAATTTTTCAATATTTAATGGTGAACATATCATGTAGTATACCAGTTGGGTTCACGGTAATTTATGAATATTTACTGGTGGGAATATTATTTGGGAGTGTACTTACATCAAGTTTCTTATATTCATTACATCAAGTTTTTCAATAACACATGACTAGGTGTCATATTTTTTGCATTTGGGTTTATAGTTAATTAATAATAATTCAAAAATTGGATGCATGGTCACCTATAATTAAAGAACTTAACGAAATAGATATAAGGAACTTGATGTAAATATTTTTATATTATTTAATGGTAGAATTAGTTTTTTTTAATTTTTTAATATTTAACCACGTTTATAAATGGACACTTGGTTCATTTTAAAAATTGCAATGGTAATATTAAAAACTTTACACTTAATTTTAATATGTTTGTATCTCATTCATTAGTCATAATCATGTAACCATATTTATATTATATAAACAAAATCAAACCTCGTAATTGGTCTATTTTATTCTTCCATTAGGATTACATTAGCAAACGGACTATTAGAATTCAAACAAGCCATCATTCTTTTTTTGAAGGGCTTAATGCCATTGTACTTGAACCCATTTCCCTACCTATCTTTTAGATAGGTAGAGAGAGCTCATCGCATCCGGGTTGTTTAGATAGAATCTGGACGGTCCATATTTAATTTTTTTTAGTTAGTTATTTTTAAATGAAAAAAATATTTTTTAAAAAAATATTAGTTAAGATATTATCTTTTTATTTTAGATTCTCTATTTATTAAAATATTTTTTTAAAAATAAAAATTAAAAAAAATTAAATATGAACTGTTCAAATCCTATCTGAATGATCCAGATGAGATGAGCTCTTCTTAATTATATGAAAAATAGGTAAGAAAATGGAATTCTATTGTACCATAAAGGCAATTGCACCCTTCCATCTTTCGCGCCCAGATCTGTCCTATATATCCCAACGTTAGCATCTCTAGGTCGCAGGATCCTAGTTTTTGTTTTTCGATGTTTTCTTTAAAAAAATTTCCTTGTTCTTCAAACATCAATATCATTGTTCCAGTTAAATCATTTTAAATGGGGGTTTAGTTTTCTTATGTTGCATGAGAAAACTAAGATTCCTACACATACATGAAATGATGGGACCTATATGTGTGTGTGAGAGAGAGAGAGAAAATCCCACTATTTTGTATGTGTGTAATATGAGAAAACACTTCTCCTACAATCTAAGAAGTGTTTTTCCCTTTTAAAGGTGATGATATTTTTCTCCAGTTTTACACATTTCAAAATATTTAGTGTTTGGGTGCATTCTTAATAAAAACCCATAGATATTTTTTCACTTTAACCCTTATGAGAACTTATCAGATCAACTGAATGAGTATATCATACTTTTTGTTAATGCTCTGTTGTTTCTCTGCAAACGCGCAGTTTTTGTTTTCTACAACACAAAAGTATACCAGCCACCTAAAGTTTCTCAATATGCAAAGAGTAAGATTAAAGAGTAAATTTTTGTTAATTACTGGATTTGCTTTGAAATTTCTATTGGTGTCAATACTTGATAAATTTGTTCTGCACAGAAAATATCAGTATTCTGATTTCACTACAAAAGAACGTCAAATTGCCAACGGAATTCTGCTAGTAATTGGATTTTTAATGACAAATGTCTGTCGCAGAAAAAATCGTGATAGAAGACATTACTAAAGGAATTTTATCGGTAATTTTCGACGGAATTTTTTCCGTCAATAACTCCGTCCTAAATCTAAAGTTTTTTTGTAGTGTTTAAGTGCACCAATAAAATTGTTTATTTAAACTTTTTCATTAAACATGCCTCTTATTCTGTTTTTTTGGGTGAAAATTCTGTTTTTTTTACAATGTCTCTTATTCCTTTTCTTTTTTCTTTTATTTAATCTTTCTTTTCTTTTCCATATACATATATCAAATGAAAGAAAAGAATGTAGGCAAAAGTACGGAAAAAATCTTAATTAATTAATTAATTACCAAAATGCCACTAAGGCAAAAGTATTAACTCATCTGCCCCTTATGTAATCGATTACAAGGGTTCAAATCTCCTTTTTTTTTTTTTTTTCATTTTTTGCACTATATAATCGATTACGTCACTGTTCAGTAATCGATTACTTCAAATTTGCACTATGTAATCGATTACACCAGTATGGTGTAATCGATTACACCAGCTGCAGAAGCACAATGAAGAAGAGATTTCGAATTGGTGCATGACGAAACTGATTTCCAACTTCTTTTTACCTACAAATGCGACTTGGGGAAAGTCTTTTTGCCAACAATTAACCATCTACGCTATGCCTGATCCATCGATGTACCTATATCCGTTTACATAACTATTTGGACGTTTGCATTCATAGTTTTCTAAAACAACTAATTATAAACTGAACGTCACAATACATCAACAAATACTAATTCACATAAGTTCACCAGTGTCATCATAAATGCAATACAATTACATAACTTGTCCACTTTAACCTTGCCTATTCCTCAACGGACACGTACGTATATTATGACCAACTTGCTTGCAATGCCGACAGCGGGACTGAATGCTTGACGGTTGAGACTCCACCCAATCCATCTCATTCTGTATCCTCGTAGACTTTTGTCTTCCCTTTTCGCGGGCCAAACTTGCATCCAGGATAACGATTGGGTCATCTACTTGTTAAATCAATCGTTCATTGCCTATCGAGTACCAATGTGCAGCATATACCTGACTAATGTATTGCAAGGTGAATGCCAGGTCAACATAATCGTAATGGTTCAAATTTTCGGCCCTGCACACTGCTAACACGTGGACGCACGGATACCGTCTTGCTGTAAACCTCCCACATTGACATTTGTGGCTGATCAAGTCAACCCGCATTGTGTCCTCGGCATGTGCGTCCTTGACCTCAAATAACCATAATTCTCTATCATATAGCACCACCCGACACGCGACTGTCTGTTCGTCCATCTTTTGTATGCAGTTTTCAACCTTCTTAGACACTATCCTACCTTCAGTCATGTGTTTGGTAATCTCAACACGCCTCGTGACGAAATATTTGACAAGTCTACTACATGTGATCTTAACCAATGCGGTGATCGGTAGATTATGTGCCCTCTTGAGGACCTTATTGACACACTATGGTAGATTACGGCTACGTAGTCGTTAGAACTTGAACTCATCCTTGACAATAGAAATTGTGAGCTACAAGGGAGTGAGTTTCAAATTCTACACAAAAATAAAGGTGGAAGAAGTTAAACTACAAAGATTGCACAACAATACCACATTGAAAAGAGGATAATGACCTTACACTTTGATGGGTCGCACAAAAACCGTCCAAAACACGAGCAACCAGAAGCTCTAGGGCAGAAACGGAGAAACTACCACGAATGAGCTCAACTTGGCTTTTAAAAAACACATATGTCGAAATGTAATCGATTACGGTACTTTATCATATTCGATTATGTAAAAATTACACTACGTAATCGATTACTACACTCATCATAATCAATTATAGAGTGCCAATTTTATGTAATCGATTAATGAACAATATTGTAATCGATTACATAGTGCAAAAAATGAAAAAAACGAGATCTGACCCCCTGTAATCGATTACATAAGACATGTAATCGATTATAGGGGCCAGATGAGTTAATACTTTTGCCTCAATGGCATTTTGGCAATTAATTAATTAATTAATGTTTTTTCCGTACTTTTGCCAAGAATGCACATATATGGCTTTGGGACCCCACTTTGAAACCCAAGCTAACATGCATCTTCTGGGATTCAAACAAGCAACTTTCTTTTTATGGTGTTGGTGAATTGAGACATAAAATATGAATGTTCCATTCCAAATAGTACCCATAATACATGACAAATTGGATGATTTTGTTGTCAAATAGACAGTCATTAATTAATTAGCGATGGAATTTTGCCGTTAAGTCAATTTAGTGACAGAATTTCATCATTAATTAACATTTTTTATTAAGAAACTCGATAATAAATTTAAAACTATGGTTATCAGTTACCAAACACCTTTTATATTTAGGTCAAAATCAATTATGAACATAAAACTATGGTTATTTCATATGCTACTAGCTGTTTACCTCCTTTTCTGTTTAGCTTTTCAATTATCTTGTCTTAAAAATTTATCTACACACCATATTTTGATTAAATCGCTTCTGCCTGAAATCATGATTAGAAATCCATTTTATAAATAAACTTCATCAATTTGACCGGCATTAACACTCCAAGAAAAATGAGACATGTCCATACCTATTTGATTATCAAATTATTTATATATGTTTGGACTAAACTATATCTTTCTGTTCATTGCTCATTAGCCTCTCCTTGAAAGCCGCCTAAAGTAAAAGAAAATTCCAAACTAACTAATGAAACAATTTTCATAATCTGGCTTTTCAAATTTTTGTTCTTTCAATCAATCTCATATTTTCATAACGTAATAAGAAAATCACTCCCAACCGACCTATGGTCAAATGGTCTGGCTGTAATTGAATGAAATTCAAATTTTTTATTTAATTTGAACATATATATGTTAAAAAGTGTGTGTGTGCGTGCGTGTGTGATAATCATGTAGAATTGAATATTTGAAATATAAAAATGTTCAAATCTCTTTCATATAATAACAAATTTCATATAATAACAAATTCAAGCCAAACAAATTATGTAGAATCTATGAACATGTTTGTGTGTGACAAAATGTCAAAATAAATATAAAAACAAGGATTTTGTGCTTAATCAGTAGCAGATTGATTGCTGCCTAATTTGTTTTTGTTTATCAGTTTTTGTTTCTTTCCTGAAGAATCAAACAAACTAACTAATTTTATGAGAGAGACATATACCAATGTAACATCCCACCTTAAAACAGCGAATTTTTTTTTTTTTAAAACGGTGATTAGAGTAGAGCTTTTTTAACAAAACGAGTAACTGAACCTTGAAAAAACATAACCACAGTGTAATTGTTCTATTACAGTCCTCTAATGTCCGAAGGAAAGTAAAATACATAACTAGAGAAATAACAAAATAAAAACTCCGTCTTGGGTCCTACACCGCCTGCCTGTCTCTCTCTTCCGACCTTGGTCCTCCCGACCCTAAAGCTACAGCTGAGATCCAATTCCCGATTGGATCTCAGGTAACGGTTAACCTTATGCTCAAATAAGACAGTATATGGATAACAGAATGCACATAATCACATAACAGCAGTATATCACTACATAAGCACACAGCAGATGTATGATCACATATTGGCAGAACATAAGCACACAGCAGTATGTAAAGCCCCACATAATGTTTGCACATAACCAGAGCCACGACGGCCCATCGTGTCCTCGGCGCTAGGAAAACCCAACGACGTTATCAAGACTATAACCCGTATAAAGCTGTATGTATACTGACAACTCTAGACAGAGCTTCAGTATATAAGTATGTCTATCACATATAGTATATGAGCAACATAAGTGTTAAGGTTACAATACGCGTCCGTACCTCCGTTGACGATTCCGGACACTTCGGTAGAATTGTGGTACGCTTGACGGCGGTACGACGGCGGTATGACAGCGGAGATAGCGGAAACAACGATTCGTGATTTCGGATATCCTATAAGGATAGTATCACCAGTGTGAGCATTTAAGATCATATCAGGAAAATTTCGGTACAAATTACCATTTTGCCCCTAGATTGGCTATTTGGCGGAATTTCGCTAGTACTTCGCTATTTTGATTTTAAACTTTCAAAATTTTTGTTATACTCCTTCTTCTAGCATACTTTTAAGATAAATATTATATTTATTCCTAAAAACATGATATCTAAGCTAACTTAAGAATTAAAGACTACTCTAACAATTCTACTATAACTACCGAAAGAACTACTTAAGCTAAAGACTAAGGACTGAAGAACTTACTCAGAGCTTTGCTATGAACTTCTTACTCCTCTTCCAGAGCTTCTCTCTCTAAATTTTTGAAAATCACAAGAGGATTTGGTGTGAGAATTCCAAATGAAATGGTGGCTATTTATAGAAAAAGGCAATGACATTTTGGTAATTCCTTTGAACTTTGTCTGATCAGTTTCTGGCCGTTAGATCGCACTTCTTTAAGATGGTAAGATCTTGGCCATACACCTCTCAAAGATGATGTCATCCTTAGTCATCAAGGTGATGTCACACACTTGCTTAAGAAGATTTCTACCGATAAAGTCCTAGTTTGGTGTCCGAATCGCGTAATTTTGGAAAATCTCAAAATTCCGGAAGCAACACTCTGAAGATCTTTTCTTTCTCTTTGAGAATACTATATTTTCCTATCCTTATACTCTCATTAAGGATATTCCGTTATCTGCCGAAAATCCTCGGTATTCGTGATTGGTTACAGAAATAACGTTGGCCGGCGCCAACTTCGGGATAAAAATCCACTGATCAATAATATACTCTGGTTTTTCCCAACTTATCCCCGGAATCTCGCATCCGAATTATTTTCTATCGGTTCTCATTTTGACTATCTGCTTTAATTCTACAGAACATCTTCTTAGCCTGATCTCCAAAACATTCCATCGGTTACAGAAATGACTTCGGAGACAGCCTACTTCGAGATAAAAATTCACTTGTGCCTAATATACTCTGACCCTAGCAACTTAGTTCAAAGTTTTCTGGATAGGATTTTATTTCTATCCGTGGTCATTTATCCTGTTCATTTTTTTATTAATATAATATTATCAACACATGTCTTAATCTTATATTATTATTATTTTCATCATCCTTATCTCTTCCCATTCCCAAAAATTTCGGCCCACACACATATAAATATAAATATAAATATATATATATATATATATATATATATATATATATATATTTTCATTTCCCATAATATTCTATTATCTTGCATTTATTTCCCCAAAATTTCCTATTGGTTCATAAGTAATTTCATAGATTTAAGCTTCTAAAATTCCTTGAATAATCCTAAGCTTTTGATCTTGGTTTTCCAAAATTACTTCTTGACCTTTATTATTTATTTAATTTGGCCCAAAAATTTCGATCCTTAATAATACTTATTCATATTTATTTTATTTCTCATGTTTCCTAAATTTTCTATAAGCTTATAAAATTCCCAAAAATTACTTAATTAATCCTTTAATAATTTCTAATAATTTTCTTAATTAAAACTAATCATTTTCTCACAACAATTTTATTTACATTAATAATTCAAGTTCCATGCAAATTATCAAAAATCATAGAGTCAATCTTAGTCTTAGAATACTTTTTAATTTCCCTTCTTTTTATTTTCATAGAAAATAATTTATTAAATTGTCTAAATTAAGAACAATATGCTTTCTAAATTTTTAATAATTATTCCATGCCTTTTAGAATTTTTCCTAATTCTCCTCAAGGTGCTTTATGGCCTTAAGGTGCATTTTTCACATTTCCGCCAATAAATTTCCTCTAATTTTCTTAGTTTTTCCCTTTGAGCATAGACTAATCATATAACATGTTGAGACCGAAATCTTCATAAATGGTCATTTTTATTATTGTAGCATAATATTTCAGATAATAGTTATCCGGGTATTACAACCAACATTTCCAGTCCATTATGTCTGTTTTTATTCTGAACTGATAACTAATTAAAAATGGCAACTCAAGCATCAATTCTAGAAGTCCCTCTCACCCATGCATCACGTCTTTCTGTTTTCTAAAGTGGCTGCTGCTACTAAAATTTCAACAAAAACACACACACATATAAATTCATTCCCACCTAGAAAAAACGTCAGCTTAACCCTAAAACTCTGGTCATAACCATGGAAATGTAAAAACACACATATAGCTCCCGGTTCATAACGGAACTATTATTTCAACACCCTCCATTATTCTTCTTAATTCTCTTAAACTGTGTCTATAAATACTGATATATTAGTTCTCCTTTCTGAATACAACAGACTAATATCAGAGTTACTTAATTAGGGTTTCTTAGGAAGAAGAAGAAGAAGAAGAAGCAAGCCATGAAGTTTGGTACGTGTGTGTTGGTTGCAGGAATAATGATAGTTTTGTGTATGGTTTCAACAAGTGATGGTGTGAGAAGCAGATTCGAGGGCCAATTTCGTAAAGGGTTTGTGCCACCTTCTGGGCCTTCAAAGTGTCACCTTTTATCACTTAGTCCTCAAAGTTACAACCCTACATCTTTTCCTACCATTAATAATTATAATGATGAGGATTATATTCTGTGCCCTTAATTATATCATTATTATTTAAGACAAATGTCGAACCTTATTCCATTTATATTTTGTTCTTTCAGTGTTCTTTGATTTCTATATATATGTATTTGCCTGTGCTAGCTAGCTAGCTGTTGCTACGGCTGCATGTACTGAATTAAAAACAACGACCATTCAGTAATACACATACATATAATTGTATTGCAATTATGAGTATAATTAATAATATTAATTCTATTTATTTATTATATATGCTTATCTATTAGAACGATTTTTAGAATTTTACATTATTCTCACTCTTTGGATATGTTCTTTTTGTTCATTTTACTTTTAAAAACTTTCTTGTCTTAGATCTTTATCTCAGATGGTACCTAAGTACTCTAATCTCCAATACTTCATATATGTGTGTACTCTCCATCCGGTCCTAAATATATGGTGCATTCTTAAACAAAAAAAAAAAAAAAAATCAATATTACCTCCGGTACAATTTAGTAGAATTAATGGGTAGTCAATCATCTGATCTGCTTTTGGACCAATAAATAAATAAACACCTGATCTGCTTAATTAGTTATAACGGTAGATAAAAGGGAGTATATATGTATCATGATCATTATCTTTATTATTAATTGTTCAATATGGTACAGCGATGAACCATTTTCTTACTGATTTGAATAAAGGACAAGAATGTAAGGAAGAAAAGACAATTATTAAACTAAAGTCAACCGACATGGACTAAACCATAAACAGAGAATTAAATTCTGAGGACCATGGATAGCTTTTAATTTAGAGAGCTGGAAATATGGAGCCAAACAGTGTACTTTTTTGAAAGCGACTTACTGCGTTAAAATTGAATGTGTGTGAGAGAGAGAGACAGAGAGTGGATGGTAGGTAAGGAGAGAGATAGACATCACGCAGTATGTATCAGTGGCTACCGATCAACATTGCATATCTCACGAGCATATCTAACCTCTTCTGATATCTACTATTCTGCTTTGTTCTCGATCCAACAAAACTTACATTTATCAACAGAGTATACATATAATGCAGACTCTAGATTTGATGTACGTGTTAGTATTTTGTTAACTATCCCATATATTCTGTTTTACTATTTGTCCTAATTAAAGAGTAAGGATGTTAAAACTACCCTATTTTTTACTCTCTTTGATGCACCCAGCTTCTCTCCTATGCGCCTCCTATCTCCATCCTCCAATCCCTTCAAGCCACGTTGCCCCTACCATCACTTCTTATACGCTTACACGGTTTATACAACGAGGATCTGAAACACAAATTTTTTTAGAATCTTAAAAAATTTTTTTAGAGCACTGATGACTAGTACTAAAAAGATACTTCAGGATACTAGATGATACTGAAAAAATATCTCATGATCCTGAAAAATTATTTTAGGATCTTGAAAAAAAATTTCAGGGCATTGAATGGTATTAAAAAGATACTTCAGGATACTGAATGATATTGAAAAAATACCTCATGATCTTGAAAAATTATTTTATAATCTTGAAAAAATATTCTACAGTATATTTTTAGTATCAGTCAGTAACTTGAAATATTCTTTTATTACCAATCAGTATCTTGAAATATTTTTTTAAGATCATGAGGTGTTTTTCAGTACCGGTTAGTATCTTACAATGATTTTTTAGTGCTAGTCAGTAATTGAAAAAAATTTCAAGATTCTAAAAATAATTTTTCAAAATCATAAGTTATTTTTTTCAATATCAGTCAGTATCTTGAAGTATATTTTTAGTACTAGTCAGTACCCTAAAATATTTTTTTAAGATCCTAAAAAAATTTGTGTTTCATGTCCTTGTTGCATAAACCGTGTAAGTGTATAAGGAGTGAGGGAAGGGACAACGTGCTTGAAGGGATTAGAGGATGGAGAGATGAGAAATTGAAAAAAAGAAAAGAGAAAAAAAAGGTAGCGGATGGTAGCGGATGGGAGATGCATGGGAGAGAAGCCAGGTCCCTCTTCGACCTCCAACCAGTTTGTGGAGTTGATTTTTGCCTTAATTATAATAAGGCTTATTTTTTCTATTTGTCAATTTCTAATTTACTCATGTTGATACTCTCTCAACAATAATCAATGAGGAGAATGAATGAGAAAATTTAGGAAAATAACTATGATATTTTAAAAAATATATGTCATGTTAACTAACTTTTTCAATTTTATCAAACAAGGTAAATATGTTTTATATTAAGAATTGGATGGAGTAGAACATATTGGATATGTTGTCATGACAACAATTGGATTGAATGGAAAATGCTCATATTGTCCTTAATACAAGACTTATTTAACTAATTTGATTAGCTTAAAATGTGAGATAACTTAGTTAATTCTAATAAATATAACATATTTATCTTCAAATATTATGATAATCTTTCTTAACTTCATCACTCTCTTTTATTTAAGAGAGTATCAATATGGGTAATTTAGGAACAAAATTGATAAATATGAAAAAAATAGATCTTCTATATATGACCAAGACTAGTAGATCATATATTTTGGACTAAGACCTACTCCTCAATTAGTGCCAGATAAGTATTGGATCGATCTTGTAAATATATACAAGAAAAAAATGAGAGAATTTACTCCGTGATTTGAGGTGTTGACACATGGCTCCACGGTACTCTCTCTCTCTCTCTATATATATATATATATATATATATATCGAGCCATGCCCATTCTTGCAATCTGGCAGAAGCTGGTCGGGATTTATAGACTTGGTTTATGGGAAGAATTGGATTTTGTATGTGAAATTTTAAATATCAAATTTGAACGTTGTTTTTTTAAAAAAAATTAAAAAGTTCTTTTGATTAAACGACAAGGGTTATCATAAGATCATTAACCAAAACAAAATACCTTAAGCCTAATGCAGAGGAAAAAACAATACAACCCCTAACAACCTGAAGCAATAAATTAACTCAGACTAAAACAAGAGACCTAGAAACAAGTTGATTCATATGACTAATCAAAACTAAAATTTGGAGTCCAGATACAAAATAGAGCATCGACGCTTCATACCAGTCATAACGTTACATAAAAAAAAAGATGCTACAAGCATCCATTGTAGTAGAATCTTGGTCATAAGGGTCGGCTTTTGCAAGCTGCTAGTTATGAGGAAAATGAGATTTTTTGGCTCAAACCTAACTTAGTCCTATGTCCTAATAACTTTAATTTTATTCTATCTTTAGAAAATCAGGTTTCTTGTACTAATTGGCTGAAAGATGCTGTAAGTCACACCTATTTATTCTATACTTAATTGATAGATGTGACTTTTTTTCTATCCTACGTGTTTTATAGCATTTTTTTAAGGGTCCATGATTTATATCTGTAATCAACGTTAAAGCAGATAAAATGTCAAATGCATCCTCATATGTGACGTGATCATCTCATCACTTAAGTGAAATGATCGATTTGAATGAATTGTTACGTGAGAATCATTTTATTTTTTTGTCGTCCCAGAATTGTTATGAACATGAAATAATTTAAAAAGTAAAAAATAATACTCCCTACAGTCTTTAATATATATAAAATATATCTGGGGAGTTCATCTTGGTTTTAAATATATGTAAGACCTATTTTTTCATATTTATCAATTTTTTGTCTTAATTTACCCATTTTAATGTCCCTCAACAATAATCAAGGAAGAGAGACAGTGAAAGAATTTATGAAGATGAATTATAATGTTTTAGAAAATGCATGTCATATTGCCTAACTTAAGTAAATAGGTTTTTTTTTTTTTTTATACACATAATAGGGGAGGGGGCAGGGTTTGAAACTTGAACATGGGGAAAAAGAGTCAAACTCTTATGCCACTAAGCTACTAAGGCGCTGACTAAGTAAATAGGTTTTAATGACCGGAGAGAATATGAAGTTGTGTATGTGAACGAAATTTAATGTCGTACCGTGGAATTTTAATTTCACGAATTCAATAACAAACTTCTAAACTAAAATGAATTATTGATTAAAAGTAGACGATGACACAAAAATATTCAGTCCAAATTGATGAGATAATTATATCTGTAAATATATCCGAAAATAAACCATTAATATTTACCAAGTAGTAACTCTTATATGATGTAGAAGCTAAAGGTCAATTAAGTAAAGCCAAACTCTAAGAAATAATTTAAAATTTAAAGGGCCCACATCTTAAAACATATATACACTTAACATTTAATAATTGACTTATAAAAGAATTTGTGAATAAGCCACATCAAAGTCCAACCTAATTTTTCCCTAATGAATTAGTTTTACTTTCAAAAAAGGCAAAAACTTAGATTTGTTGAAAAAGCTAAATCTTTGAGGAGTATAAGTATAAGAGATGAAGAAGGAAGTAGTGCATATTATCTTCATGATATGAGCAGCACTTTCCTTTAGGCTTAATTCACCCCATCTATTCATATCTTATATGGCGCAAGTTGGATTCATGAGCGAATTTCCTACATGATATAATGAAGACTTTTGAGTATGTATTGCATTGATATTCAAACAAGATAACAACGACTTTTGCAAAGTGATAATTTCACTTTATCTTTGTGTTCACTCAAAGACAAAGATAATGCGTTTGACCTCTTGTTGTTTGATTTCTGGTGTGTCAGAATAATTGATGGTGCTGGGTATTTATAGGCCATGAAGTGGTACCTTGAAGTAAAGCCTCCTAAAGCAACACATCTTCAATTAAAAGTCATAACAATATGTTAAATTTATGAATCTCATATGATAATTCATGAATAGATAATAAAGAGTTTAACCTTTATATTATGAAGAGTTTTCTCATAAATACAACACAACTTTTCACAAAGTGGTGGTTGTTCACTTATCTGATTATAACCTTTCACCTGTGTGTCTAGAAACTAAACATATATAATTTTTGTGACTTTTAGTATTATAATTTTTTATACAACTCTTCATATATATATAAATCCCTTAATTTAATGACCATGATATAAAAAACACATCTCTTCATTTTAATATATTCTAACAGGATTTGACTCAATCAAGGCAAAATCAAAGATGTACTCTCTCCTTGTCTTAAATATAGGGCACATTCTAAACGAAGTTTATAGTCTATAATATAAGTCATTTTATGGGTCATCATTAATAAAAGATTTGAAATCTAATGTACTTCCTCCCAGGGGACGATTTAGGATTTTTATCAAGGGGGCATCATTAGGAGATTTGAGGTTGGGGGTAGCGCCCCTGGAAATTTTTTTAATAACATAACTATATTACAATAAAAATAATTACAATATCATCCTTCTAGACCTTATTTTTGAAATTCTGTCATATTTGTCTTTTTATCAATGTTATCAAATATATCTTTTTTAATATAAGGCACTAAATAATCATTCAACCATTCATCTCCCATCCGATTACGGATTGCAGTCTTGATGTATTTCATAGCTGAAAATGCTCTTTCCACAAATACAGTTGCTACAAGCAAAGATAATGCTAACTTTACAAGTAAATAAACCAAAGTTTTTTTTTTCCAACAATGCTCTTGACAAGATCAAATATTCCTTGCAAATCCAAAAAAATCAGAATCACTTTGTACATCAACAATATACATGTCGAGTTGATATTCAAGTATGACAAGATCATTCAAATTAAAATATGAAGGATAAAAGCCAGCAAATTCACACAACTTATTCTTATCAAATGCGAGAAAGAGTTGCATGGATTTAAACATGTCATGCATTCCAGCAAATTCGAACTAACTTCACTAAAAGGATCATTCAACTCTTCAAGTTGAGTATCTATCATTGCATAAAATATGTTAACTTTAAAGTGATGCAGATGAGTAACTAGTCCTCTACGTTTTGTTCTCCCTTGTAATGCAAGTAAACTTTCCATATCAGGGATATCTATATCATGTTTTATACAAAATTCAAAAGTCTTCTGAAATATATTATCCCACCCATTATCTCTCATCTTCTATAATAACACCTTTGAAACTTTTACAAGAGTCATATCATTCACATTATCTTGGTCTTTTCTCTGAAGTACTTGTGAAAACTCATTTGTTATTGCTAAGACCTTGATCATCAGGTTCAAAAGTAATAAAATTCAAAAGTTTGCATACACATCATAAACCTAGATGCTTCAAACCTTTTTGCATGCACAAGGGTTATATTGTCTTTTATAATTTCTAGCACATCAAGCACATGATCAAACAGTGTTTACAGGCTAACCAATGATTGGTAATGTGAGCTCCAACGTGTGTCCCTGGTCGTGACAAACTCATTTCTTGATTCAAGCCTCTCCTTGATTGAACATCATCACTTGCAATACTTTTAACTAACTCATCAAGTTGCTTTTCTCACAAAGTATCTATTCTTTTGCAAGAAGTACCAACTACATTACACACCAACGGTATAAAATTAAAGAAGTTAGTCAACACGTAAACCTTTTTTGCACAAGCTACTAGAGTTAACTGAAGTTGATGTGCAAAGCAGTGAACATAGTAAGCAAAATGATTTTAAACTAAAATCAAGCCTTTTAGACCACTAAATTGACCACTCATATTGCTTGCGCCATCCTAACCTTGACCACAAATCTTTGTCAAGCTCAAGCGATTTTTGGCAAAAATTAACTCAATCGTTTCTTTAAGTGAACTAGTTGTAGTATCTGAAACAAGAACAAGACCAAGAAAACGTTTAATAATGCCATCGTTGCAGTTCACATATCTTAAAACAATGACCATTTATTCTTTAATTGATATATCACAAGCTTTATCAACTAGTATAGAGAAGAAATTATCCATTAAGTGCTCAAAGAGCCCGGGCCCGTGCCCTGGCCTTGGTGGGGGACTGATGTCGAACCCCTCCAAAACTTTTTTTCATAAAAAAAAATATCCCCAATATATGAAATAATAGCTTTGGTAACTAAACTAGTAGCAATATTAGTAATATCTTTCTGAATTGAGGAAGCTATCATTTTGAGATTCTCTGGGGCATTATTCAAAGATACATTATTTACCTCCTCATTACTTTCACAAAGGAATTTTAGAAGCTCCACAAAATTTCCCTGATTCCTTAAAGCATCTGCCTCATCATGTTCCCAGAAAGCCAAACTTTGTCGTATGAGATATCGAATACATCGAATAGAACCATCTAGACGAATATGATAATCTTGTTTGGCTTTGTTAGAAATGACAGACAAAACAATGTCAATATGTTAACTTTGATCCATCAAATTTTTGGCAGCACAAACGCATAAATTATGAGTGCTTCCAACTTTCCCAATATATTTAAAAATTCATTGTTTGTTTTTCCAATGGCTAAATCCTTCTACCACAAATTAATCATGACCACCCCTTCCATCACCATGCTCATAATGAAATAAATAACAATGTAAGCAAAATACAGTATCTTTTGATTCACTATACTCCAACCAAGGGCCAAACTCATTGTACCATTGAGGACTAAATCTACGCATTTTACCCTCAATTAAGGATTGAGGAAAGTTGTCAAGTTTTGGTTGACAAGGACCATTCGTTAGATAAATTCTTTGAATCATTTCCCTTTCTTGATCACTCTTTGCTATTCTCATAATAGGAAACATTTTACTCGGATCAAGAACATACAAATCCAATGGACCTTCTACTGTTGGTTTGTTCTAACTTGAGGGAGTAGCAATAGCACACTCATTCTATTTATCTTGAAATAAATCAATAGATGAAGATTCGGATCGAGAACGTTTAGTATTAATACCACTTGACTTTGTATAATACATTTCCATCCTAAAATATAGAAAATGACAAAAATGAATCAATAAATAATATTTCTACCAAACAACACAATCAAATCATAATACTCTTAACAGGTCAATACAGAGCAATACAGAATTCAGAAGCACAATATAGAGCTTCTCAACCAGATATTTTATTTTTGCATATAGATCAAACTACTGATTGTTGGAAAGGTATGGAGCCTGTTAACTAATTGTTGGACAAATCCCTATATCATAATTAAATATAAAATCTGATAAAAAAGTAAGCAAAAAACAAGGCTTCCTTATTTTTGCATATAGATCAAACTACTATTGAACAAATACCTAGAAATGCATTGATGTTGACAAATAATTAGGAACTGTTACAACAACTATATCAGATAGAATAGATATTAGAAACTCTTACAAATTTGTTAGAGATTGTTGACCAAGCCCAGAAGGAATTTCACCCTCCAACGAATTAGAACTTAGGTTCCTATAATTTTTTTAAAGCAACAAAGTTACTAGATAATTGAGACCAAAATCAAAAGGACTAAAGTTTGGTTAGAAAATTTAATGCTGCATGTGTGTATGTGTATGAAGACTTGCATTGGAAGATTTGGTACTTAAAGATCAGCCAACACACATTTTGAAAGAAAGTGCTTTATTATAAATTATTATCATGTTGAGGCTCAAACAAGATTTAGGAAGAAATTACAATGAAAATGTTAGGGACTGGGTTTAAGCATATACTCATTACTCCATCCACTAGGTATAGTGTGAACTGTTCATTAGGGATAATGAATAAGGGGTGCTACATTGAGTTGTGATTAAGCCAATATTGTTCAATAGACTGACTAGAGTGTAAATACTGTAGGCGCCAAAATTGAAAATAAAACTTGATTGAATGTCAAAATTGAAGATAAAACTTGACTGAAATTAACGAAGATGATGATTTGAAAGTGAAAGATGATTTTGTTCTTAATTGATTAGAAAAGGATTAGGAAAACAACAATTAAAAAGGGCAACTACATTCAGCGGCTACTGATAAAGCTTTATAAATTAGGAAGCTCAAAATTAAGAGGAGCTATATCCATTTCTAAAACTACAATTGAAACTAACCTTAACAATTGAAGCAACGACAAAACAATCCTTATTGACAGATTGCAGGCGGAGGGTCTGAGAGATTGTAGGCGGAGACAATAGAGAGCCGGGACCAATTGATCACGACCCACAAGTGATGAGATGAGAGAGAGACCAGAAAGGGGGAGACTAATATGGTGACAGAGTTGAGACTTGAGAGGGAGAGGAGAGTGGCCGGCATAGAAGAGAAGAGCAAGTGGTTGAGAGCGAGAGAGGAAGGTGCTGAACAAGGGTTTAAGGGTAGGTAAAAAGAAAAAAAAACACACACATACACACACATTGAAATTCAGGGGGGGCATTGCCCCCTAATTGTAAATGTGAATCCGCCAGTGCTTCCTTTGGCTTACAATATAAGGGCCTGTTTTAGATAGCGATAGCAGAAATAACTTTTGTCCCATATGGGATTTTGCAAACAAAAGATAGGATAAGAGTCAAATTGTAGATGTGATTTGTGTTTGGATAGCAGCAGCAGAGTTGACTTTTTTCTAGATGGGCTCTTGTCTGAATGATTATTTGAAGAACTTCCAATTATGAATTCAAATTGGAGGAGTTCAATTTCTATAGAACAAATCAAAAAAATAACCTTTTTTTTGTGATTATTTGAGATGGAAAATGACTGAAAATGACATGAATTTTATTGAATATATATTGTAATAATTGAATAAAAAATTAAATTTAAATTTGATAAAAAAAATAATTTATTATTAAAAAAATTAGAAAAACTCTAAATTTAGAGTTTTTCTACTTTTTTAATAATAATTTAAACTTTAAAGTACTTAATTTAATATATTCTAATGGGTAAATTAGAATGCATATAAATATATATTTAATAATACATTGCTTATTAAATCATCTATCTCTAACATTTTTCTCTAAAAGCTAAATAAAGTTCTTTATGAAAAAAATCACTTTTCTTTTTGGGAAAGCCCATCATCAACTGAAGCTATCCCAAGCGCCTATTTTGACCCCGTTGGGCTTTTAATCTCCTTTGTTTGGGCTTCTTTGTTTTTTTCTTTTTTTTTTAACTTTTGCTACCATGCCAAAATGACACTAAGTTACATCAACTGGTTCATCAAAATAAAAAAATGATATTTAAATGAGAAAATTGTAACTAGGCTCCAATTAATAGAATTAATTGTAATCACGTCATTTGGAATCATCAAATTGCAGTGAAGTCATAAGCGACCTAGGTGCTATTAATTCCAAAAAAAATTTGCACCAATGACAAGTTATATGGAAACCAATGACAAAACCAATGAGTAGTTACATGGCAACCAATGATAAAGTTTAGAGCAACCAATGACAAGTAACATGGCAATAAATGACTACATAATATATTAGCGCAGAAGGGGAAAAAAACAACTTACACATATTGTTCTTATCTTGCATCATCCCTTATTGGTAGTGTATTGTCATCTACATTCCCTCCTACATACATATGATCACTTTCTCTATTGAATTTAATAAAATGTCCTACTTTTTCATCATCTACAACGTCCACAGAAGTATATGATGTTGTATTATCAAATGTTAGTGTGAATTCAATTAAACTTCCCATACTTTCTTTTTGAACAATTGATGCTATATTAATTGTTCTCAACTCCTCATATTTAGTGCCTTCCTTTATAGTTTTGTTTCTAACGCTACCCCGACATATTGCAAATCACCTTCCTCTCCATTTACGATATAATATATGCTTTATAAATGTACTCATCATCTTTTCTACAATCTTGTAGAACAAATTTGTTATTGGCAACTAAATGAGCAACATTAACAACTTTAGAGCATTGTATTGACGACATATTTTGAAATTGCATAATAGGGGTTATAAACATATAAAGCTTCATCCTTTCTATCCATCCATGTCTAATCACACAAAAACATAGCACAACCTCCACAGGAGCAAAGTAGAAATCCAAACCGTCCCTCACACTCAATGAAACAACAACATAAATCATGAGGACAACATACAATTAACAATCTTGCATGTCTATAGTATTTATTTATGAGATTTATACTGTTTTCATATAACTTGTCACTTGTTGCTCTAAATTTGTCATTAATTTTCAAGTAGCTTGTCATTTGTTGCTCATTGGATGTTCTAAACTTGTTATTGGGGGAAAACTGTACTTTCACATTTGTAATTAAAAGCACCCAAGTCCCTTGAGACTTCACTGCAATTTGATTCTTTCAAGAGACTTAATTGTCATTAATTGAGTTAATTGGGACCTGGTTATTATTTTTCCTAATTAAATCATTAAATATGTCTTACATTTATAACATTTTCAACTTTACTCGTATTAAATGAGGTTTTGAATGAGATAGAAAATACAAAGAGCCTCATTTAAACATTAATTACATGGGGTCTGTAAAAAAGCATTAATTACATGGTAAAATTGACAAATAAGTATTAATTACTCTTCAAGTGACTTATATGGTAGACTAAGGGAGTATTTGTTTGGATGCTATTAAATATTCCCAAAGTTGAAAAAATGTTTCATTTTTAGACAAAGCTAATGATTTAACCACATTTCCTTGGTTCTATAGTGAGGTACTTACAAGTGACTTATAATATGAACCGGAAGTAATATTATCATTGAACTAAACATTTCCTCTATATTTTCCATTTAATTAGTCAGACTTTCAACTTCTCGCAGCAAATTTGAGTCAAGCTATAATGACACTTTAATATAAGAATTAATTGACCAATTTCAGGAGATTAAAGAAGTTAGATATATTAGTTATTTGTAAAAAAATAAAGATTGCTTTTTCTAAAATGACATCTTTAAACATGACTACCTTTAGAAAAAAACACTTAAATTTATGCAATCAATAGGTTACTTACAGTTGGTTTTTTAGACACTGTATACTAATAATGCACGAAATTATAAGACGTGTTGTATTTCCAATTATATTTTTACTGACATAGTATTCCCAATTATTGAATATACGCAAAACACACATATTATATGGTTTGTTGAAGTGACACGAGTTAAAGAGCTTATTGGGCATGAGCTCGTGATGAAGAGATTCTTACCTGCTAGTCAAACAAAAGCTTCTCCCATGTCAAACATAAAACACGCACCACAAGAATTCACATGTCTTTATTACCTCAAGGGTTAATCTTTTATCTCTATAAAAATCTGCAGACGGAGCAAGCAAAGAGTACTTCACATAGAAAATTATGCTTCTTCCTAAGCGAAAAAGCCAAAGCATATCTAGCTCTCAGAAAAAGGTATATACTTATATAATTGCTGCTTCATATTCATCTCTTTTTTATTGCACTTCTCAGTTTCTCTTCATGTAGATCCTCTTCCTCTGGTTGATTTTCTTTCCTCTACTTTAATTTGATCTTAGGGTATTACCGGACTTTGTCCCCCCGGCCCCCCCCCCCCCTCTCTTGCATAAATTAATGATAAAATATATTTGTTTCTCTCTTACTAGGATTTACTGAATCGATGGAACTGAAGCATATGGATTTCTGAAGATATGGGTGAGTGGATTCCATGCCATGCTTGTTAAGTGAGCAGTCTCTTCTTGTGTATTACCCTTCTTTTCGTTGTCTGTTCGACCCTGAACTTAAGCTTCGATTCAACTGATCTGTGTGTTGCTTTCATTCACATGTCTTCTAAATGAATGAATGCTGAAAAAAATGGGTATAAAAGAGAGATGGATTAACTCAGAAAAATATTGCTTTGGAGATATCATATACTTTTACAACGATGTTGTAGTTCAGATTTCTCTCTAGTGTTTTTGTCTAAGATATGGCATGGCAAACAATTATCACGTATACATTTGCATCAGACAAACTAGATCTTACATTAAAAACCAAAGGTATTTTAATATATATGTATAGTGGCATGAAATCGTTCTTTGCTGTCTGAATTATATGAAATCAATTCATTAAATACACTTTGTTTTATAATTAAGACGCAACAAAGATTTTTTTTTTTAGGATCGGAAGACTATAAAACAATTCATATATGAGTCTTAGGGAGCATACAAAACTGAGGAAGTCTTTATATGAGGTGAGAATAATTTAATGTGAATATATATATATATATATATATATATATATATATATATATATATATATATATATGGTTTGAGGTTTCAACACCATATCTTAGTCAAAAATCTTAAGATGTTGAGTTTATATATGGGCTATTTCTGCTCAGATAACTTCTTTTAGCAGTAAACTTTTGATTGGTGTGCTCGTGCGCGCGCGCACAGGAGATGTATTTAATTTGGGCAAAATTATCTCTATACTTTATCATTTAATTCTTCACATAACAAGATTTTGAGGACTTGCACAAAGTTTAGAGGATATCATATATATATATACTTCTACCTGCTGTTCTTAATATAATATCTACTCTAATAAGGAAATTGAAGGACAAACTAGATATTATATTAAGGAGAGGGGTGTTTGTTATTGAGATATGGTATGCATGTGTTTCATATAATTTTAGACTTAAAATTAAATGTTTTTACATATTAATCATGGATGTTTTTCTCTTTTTTCAATTCAAGTGTGTACTGAGTACAATGTTCACTGTTATATAATTAAGAGGCTCTTACATATAGTAGTGCTCGTTAAATAACCACAACTAAAATTTGGTTTAAGTAGTGAAGCAAACTCCTTACAACCAATACCCAACTAACTTAATCAAGCTTTAATTTTCTTTTTCAAGTTGTGTGTGTGTGTGTGTGTGTGTGTGTGGAGCCAATAGTATTTAAATAAGTATGCATGTGATGGACTTAGTTATTATGTGGGTAGTTCATATTTCTCTGAATTATTTAAACAGAGAGTCACAGAGGTTGTTTAGAAGTAGTGTCTGTTAAACAATAAGTGGAATCTTTGTGTGCGCGCGCTAGCGTTATATTAAGTGTGAAAAGTAGGTAAGTAGAATCTTCTAGCAAACTTTGGGGTCGAATAGGCAGCGAATGAAAGGGACACGATATAAGGGACTACTCATTTGACAAGTTTTTGCCATGGAACTCAACACCTTTCGTTTGCTGATCATGATCTTTTCGAGTTGTACGAGATTAATATTGGATGATCTGGATTCAAGAGGTACAATTCCATCAACAGTGAATGATTCTTTTCCTTGTACGAAATATATTAATTTCATAACTTTTAGAGTTTCAGTTTCACTTAATTTTGTATTAGTTTGTCTTCTCCTGGCTCAACATGTGGGTCTTTCTGCCAGCGCACAATGATCTAGTTAATCTATATGTGTACTTAACAAATCACAAACTTATATATGGTGTGTGATATAAGAGCTAGTTAATTGGTTTTGAGAAATTAATGAAGTAGAATAAATTACTTAATTATGACATATATTACATGATTTCTTTGAAATACTGATGTATATCATTATATTATATATCAGTTTATAAGTCCGGTAAATTAATTTAGAGGACAATAATCAATATAAGAGATAAAATGTAAAAAATGTTTTATATTTAGGACTAAAGTTTACTTCTAAACTAAACTGGCTCTTATATTTAAAAACAGATGTAGTATTTGGGATTTTTAGAAAAAGAAAACAACACTAAGGTCGATTGTTCTACGCAATGTATATAGGCAGATGCATGCATTTAAAATGAATCACTCATACATAATACTAAATAGGTCATTTATGCCCCACTGGTTATAGAGGATAAGGTTTAGCTAGAAAGTGTGACTTGTCGTATTTTCTGTAAATATTGATATATTTTCTAAATTGGTTCCTCTAGCATCAAGTCTGAAAAATATTTTCTCGACTGAGCTAGCTAGCATTCATAAAACTGTCTAGAAAGTAGTAAAAATAAGTAAAAAAATAATATTTGAAATATATTTGAATTATTTTCTTTACTAGGTTACGTTCAAAAATTTAAAAAGTACGGCTTTAAGTTATAGACCTAATCTTGCGAACTGGTATTAAAAATAAGAAATTTTCTAACTTTGTAAATCACCCTTATCTAGACTAGTTCAAGAGCTGGTCTAGAAAGTTTTTTTTAACCTGTCTAAATGGTCATTTTTGGTTGAGTGAATGTATTATGTATTTTTAGTAAAAAATGAATTTCATTATTATTCTAAAGAATTCCATGGGCAGCACTCTTGGTTAACAAAAGAAAGGAACCAGGCTGCAAAAACTGTACAAAAGAATCAAAAGAGAAGGATTCAAAGTAATAACAGATCATATCAATGTCTTTTTTTAAAAAAGAAATTGGTACGTACCTATTTTGTTTATAAGGATCATAGACTTACACGTCGTTATTGTAACTAGGCTCTCATATATCACTTATTGGACACTTGAAAAAATATCCTAAAAATTTATCTATTTTATATTGGATTACATATGTATTAAGTGTAGCTTTTCCCCAAGTATATGTATTAAGTGTAATTGAATGGTGTCATTAGTTTTTACATATCTTTATCAAACTTAGATGTAATAAGGTAAATAAATAATGAAGTTCGAGCTGATAGAGTAATAAAGTAACGGTTTAGTTAGACTAACTAAATATGTAACAGAAAGTGTAACAGATTCTAGTGCCTTCTAACTAGATTCTAAGTTGTCTGATTAACTGTCTATATATATGGGCAACTCTCAGTCATAAGAGGACAAGTCATTACTTCTCTCATTTATCTCGTAGTCTATTTCCCTCTCTGTACTCTGATCACTTTTACGATCAAACGAGTTATTTTAACCTTCTGGCCTTCTAATATGATATGATTCAAATAAATATTTTACATATGCTAAATTTATGGGATTGATCACTTGTTAATTAATTTTTTTTACTAGTTTTGAAGACCTAATTTGCAAACTAATTTCATGATGATCGGTGTACCATATTTCCATTCGTTTGATGGGTTTAGTCTGAGGATATAATAATAAAGTAACTAATAATTAATAGTTAACTTACACTTAAATATCTATTCTAAATAATTAAAAGCCACACATGTCATGCATTATGCCATTAATTCTCTTTTCTAAACTGGCTGCTGTGCTAGCACATTAATTTTCAATCCATCATTCCATTTGTGCTTCAAAATATATACCAAAATGAGAAGGAAATTATTCATTCCAAATACACAAAAAGCAAACCCCTCATCAGAAGCTCTTTTGTTTTCTCTTCTTTTTCTAAACCAATATGCGAAAACCACCTTATGGATCATATATATATGCAGCGTTATGAATCAGAAACCAGAAACAAAACACACAAACACACAAATCATAACGGAACTGCTACATTTCAATCCCCCATTATTCTTCTTCACCCCTCTCTCTCTCTCCCTCTACACTTCTCTAGTTCGAGGGCGAAAAAAAAAAAACTTCTCAAGTCACCTAATTTGAGAGTTGATTTTAGTCATAAAATGTAATACATAATTTCTATATTTGTTAATATTTTTCTAATTAATCCCTATTGATATGATACTCTTTTAGCAATAACTAGGCAATTTTAAGGAAAAAACATATTAACCAATTTCTTTATTAGGTAAATAAGTGTTACACTAAAGACCCCCCCCACACACAGAGAGAGAGAGAGAGAGAGAGAGAGAGAGAGAGAGAGAGAGAGAGAGAGAGAGAGAGAGAGAGAGAGAGAGAGAGAGAGAGAGAGAGAGAGAGAGAGAGAGAGAGAGAGTACTTATATTGAATACAACAGATCAAATCTTCAGAAAGGAGGAAAAAAGAAGCTGGCATGTGGGGTTTGGGAATATGTGGTTCTGTGAAGTTTTGGGGTGTTTGTGTTTATATGATAGTGATGTATTTTGTAACATCCCACTTTTAAAACAGTAAAAATAATGGGAAATTTTTTTTTTTTAACACACGGTGATCAGAGTAAAGCATTTTTCATAAGCAGAGTAACTGAATCCAAAGTACATAACCATAGTGTAATTTCATTATACAGTCATCCCAAAAGAAGATAGTTTCTAACAGTATATAAAATGTAACATCTCATTTTTCAAAATGCGGAATGAGGTACTTTCATTAGAGTAGAGCATAAGAGCAATTTAAAAGAGAGAGTATCTGATAAACATCCTGTTGAGGTACCTAGTTGCTTATACAACAGTACAAAGCTCCGAATATTTACTGATATGGGAATACAAGTCCAAAAAGAAATTCTTCGGCTGGGACTCTAAGCATGCTGCTTGCCCTTATCTTTGGTGCTTAGTCCTCCTGATCCTGAAGCTATATTAAGAGCTGAGGTCCATGCATCGAACCTCAGGTAACGGTTAACCTCATACTTATGTAAACAATATATGTATGACATCACAGCATTAATCAACACATAAGTATATAGCAGATGCAAGATTAATATATCCACCGTACACATCACATGTAAGGTGATCTATGCTAACAATACACATCGCATGTATAGTTATCTATACAATTCACATGTATAGTTATCCATGTTAACAATACACATTACATGTAAAGTTATCTATACAATTCACTTGTATAGTTGTCTATCACATATAAGCATACAATAGGCATCAGAGTTAGTGTTACAGTACGCGAACGTACCTTCGTTGACGAGCGTTTAGTACGTTGATGGTAAACCGTACTTTTGACAGAAAACAGCGGAACGACAGCGAAATGACAGCGGAACAAGATTACTGATATCCTATAATGATAATATCACATTTATCAATATTTGATATCATAACAGGCATTTTAGGTACAAATTACCATTTTGCCCCTGATCCCCTAATCGACGGAATTTCGCCAGCACTTCGCTATCTTGACCCTAATCTTCCAGAATTTCCACATATCTCTAACTCCAATATATTTCCCAAAATAAATATCATATCTATCCTAAAACATGATATCTAAAATATACTGGAAGATTAAAGATCTACTCTAAAACTCTAAGAACTACCGAAAGAACTTAAGACTAAAGACTAGGGACCGAAAGACTTACTCAGAGCTTCGCTACGAATTTTCCTCGGACTTCTCCTCCAAAGCTCCTCTCTCTAACTTCTCTCTAGGATTGTGTGAATTGGTGAAGAATGAAGAGGAATGATGGCCTATTTATAGAAAAGTTGGATGGCATTTTCGTAATTCCTTTGAACTTTGTCTGATCAGTTTCTGGCCGTTAGATCGCACTTCTTGGAGGTGGCAAGATCTTGGCCTTACACCTCTCAAGGATGATGTCATCCCTGCTGCATCATCAAGCCTTATGTCATCTTGCTTATCAGGTAAAATTCCTGATTCGGTATCCTGATCGCGAAATTTCGTAAAAAAGGCTAACTAGGGGCAAAATGGTAATTTGTACCAAAAAAATGCCTGTTATGGTCTTAGACATTCATACTGGTGATGTTATCCTTATAGGATATCCAGAATCACGAACCGCTGTTTCCGCTGTCACCACTGTCGAGCCGCTGTCAAACGTACCGTAAATTTGACGGAAGTACTAAAAGTCGTCAACGGAGGTACGGACGCGTATTGTAACCTTAACACTTATGCTGCTTATATACATATATGTGATAGACATGCTAGATACTGAATCTCTGTTTAGGGTTGTCAGTTATCTTACAGCTTATTACGGATTATAGTCATGATAATGCCGTTTGGGTTTGCCTAGCGCTGAGGACACGATGGGCCGTCGTGGCACTGGATATGTGCAACCGTTATGTGGGGCTTTACATATTGCTTTGTGCTTATGTTCTGCCATTTTTTTGATCATACATCTGCTGTGTGCTTATGTAGTGATATTCTGCTGTATGTGATTATGTTCATGCTGTTATCAATATACTGTTATATTTGAGCATAAGGTTAACCTGTAACATCCCACTTTTAAGGCAATAAAAATAATGGGAAATTTTTTTTTTAAAACCCGGTGATCAGAGTAAAGCATTTTTTTCATAAGCAGAGTAACTGAATTCAAAGTACATAACCAGTGTGTAATTTCAATATACAGTCATCCCAAAAGAAGAAAGTTTTGATACAGTATATATACAAATATAACTGATAAACTTCTTCAGCCCCTCCATACCGTCCACCAGCCTTTACCGTCACTCTCTCGGTATTCCCGACCCTGAAGCTACAGCTGAGATCCAATTCCCGATTGGATCTCAGGTAACGGTTAACCTTATGCTCAAATATAACAGTATATTGATAACAGCATGAACATAATCACATACAGCAGAATATCACTACATAAGCACACAGCAGATGTATGATCAAAAAATGGCAGAACATAAGCACAAAGCAATATGTAAAGCCCCACATAACGGTTGCACATATCCAGTGCCACGAAGGCCTATCATGTCCTCAGCGCTAGGTAAACCCAAACGGCATTATCATGACTATAATCCGTAGTAAGCTGTAAGATAACTGACAACCCTAAACAGAGTTTCAGTATCTAGCATGTCTATCACATATATGTATATAAGCAGCATAAGTGTTAAGGTTACAATACGCGTCCGTACCTCCGTTGACGACTTTTAGTACTTCCGTCAAATTTACGGTACGTTTGACAGCGGCTCGACAGTGGTGACAGCGGAAACAGCGGTTCGTGATTCTGGATATCCTATAAGGATAACATCACCAGTATGAATGTCTAAGACCATAACAGGCATTTTTTTGGTACAAATTACCATTTTGCCCCTAGTTAGCCTTTTTGGCGAAATTTCGCCAGAGCTTCGCTGTTCCGACTTTTCTCCCAAAACTTTTGCCATAAACTTTTCTATAATATTTTTCTAAGATAATTATCATATTTACTCTAAAAACATGATATCTAAATTATCTTGAAAAATTAAGACTATCCTAACACTTTTACTATAACTACCGAAAGAACTACTGAACTAAAGACTAAGGACCGAGAAACTTACTCAGAGATTTGCTGCGAAATTCCCCGGACTCCTTCTTCTTCCTTCTCTCTCAATATTTTCGGCCTTCTCAAGAGGAAATGGTGTGAAGAATGGTGAAGAATGAAGAGGTATTTATAGAAAAGTTGGATGGCATTTTCGTAATTTCGCTGAACTTTGTCTGGTCGAATTCTGACCGTTGGATCACACTTTTGCTAGGTGGAATGATCTTGGCCATACACCTATTAGGCCGACCTCATCATCCATAAAGAGACAAAGGATGATGACCTCATCTTGCCTGTGTCATCTTGCTTTATCAGATGAAATCCTGGTTCGGTGTCCGGTTCGCGTAATTCCGTAAAATCTCAAAATTCTGAGAATGACATGCTGAAGCTTTTTACTTCCTCTTTCAAATGTCATATTTTAACTGGATTTCTGATCCTCTTAGGGACATTCCGTTGTCAGCTGAAAATCCTCGGTTTTCGTGTCCGATTTCAGAAACAATTTTGGTCGGTACTAGCTTCTGGATAAAAATCCACTGACCAATAATATGCTCTGGTTTTTCCCTACTTATGCCCGTATTGCCACAACGGTCTGACTTTCTAAGAGCTCCTATTTTGATTATCTGCTTAATTTCTTCAAAATATCTTCCTATCCGGATCTCCAAATTGCTCTATCGGTTACAGAAATGAATTCGGAGACCGGCTATCTCGGGATAAAATTTCACTCGTCCGTAATATGCTCTGACTCAAGAAACCTAGTTCACTGTTTTCTATGTAGGATTTTATTTCTAGCCGTGGTCATTTATCCTGTTCACATTTTTACTATTATAATATTATTTAATTACCACATGTCTTAATTATATTATTATTTTAATGTAAATATCTAGATATTAATTTCTTAATTTTCATTTCATTTTTCTTTATTTTTCTTCTAATTTTCGTTTTTATTTATATATATATATTTATTTTAAGTAATTTTCACCTTTTTCTCTTTATCTTATGTCTAAACAATTAGCCATTAATTATCTAATTAATCACTTACTAATTGTTGACAATTTTCTTAATTAGTAATAATTATTATCTCTCAACTATTTTACTGAAATTGATAATTTATGCATTATGCAAAATATTAAAAATCATGGGGCAATTTATGTTCCCCAAAATGATATTTAATTTTGCTTCATTATTTTCCAAGGAAAATAATCTCATAAATTACCTAAATTAGAGACAACATACTTTCCAATTTTTAATAAATATTTAGTTTCCTTTTAGGATTTATCATAATTTTCTCAGGGTATTTTATAACCCATAAATATTTTAGGGACCTATTTGTAAATTATTTATTCTTAGGAGACATTGTCCTAATAAATTCAATACAAGGTGTTTGAGACCTCATATTCACCTATTTTCAATAGGTATTATATATATATTTAAATGTATTATAAAAATTAGGGTATTACATTTCTCCCCCCGTTAAATAAAATTTCGTCCTCGAAATTTGAACTTATAACTTTAGGGGAAAATTCTAAACATCTAGTCTATTCCTTCTCTATGCATGCTTACTTAGCACGCATCCTAATATTCAAACAATAGTCTCATTCATCTTGTACCCAGGTTTAGTGCTCAAATACAGGACCTACCTGTCCATCCTCATAGTGCCTGGTTTCACAGGCCTCACTGCCTGACTCATTTAGCCTTTATCACATATTAGCCTTTTGGCCCAATCTATTACCGCAGCACTTGAGACCCTGGCCTTACCACATAGGAGATCATCTTCAGGCCTTAGGCATTTCAACTACCACCTGGTACATTGAATGTTCCACCAGCTTTAAGATGTACTCTAGACACACTAGTCTAAAGTCACCATGTCAATCAACATCCTATATAGTGCTAAGCATCATAGGTCTTATTGCCTCGAGCATCTACCTCTCTACTTCATCTGAGCCTTTCCCATTCGAGCTCTCAGACTACTTCTACTTTCTTAGCACTATAACTGGCAAATACTATCTGACTTACTTGGTTCAGATTTCTAGACCATTCTGTTCCTATTTTCTAATCTCCATAATTGTCTCCGTGGCGCCCAAACGCCGTGGCAACATAAGATACCTCAGACGCTAGTTTTACGCACCGCCTCACGGCTCAGGGTACGCTTCACACGCCCCTAGTGCAACCAGGTCCCTCATTCGGACAACGCCTGGCCATGTCGGGGTAAGATCCAATCCTTCGCCACAGATCAGACTGTGAGAACCCCCGATCATGGTTAACTTAACTAGCTTTGATACCATAAATGTCTCCATTACACCGCTTTTGTTTTCAACACAATAGCATTGACAATCATGTCATTGCCATCAAAAACCACTGTTTGTCTCATTTTAAGATTTTCACATATTGAAAATTTTCTGTGGTCGCAGTACATTTCACAATCCGCACCATACCAAAAAGTAATAGTGCTTTCAAATTTTTTTTTTTTGAAGAAAATGTTATCGCTGCCAGCACAAATTTTGATAAACAATTCACTACCGGATCAGTTCAAAATTTTTACTACCGGCACACATATATGAGCGGGATAACTCATTTTTCAAATTTAACAATTTGAGAGCATATGCCACCATTTCAACCACTTAGTACAGTGAGCGCCCTCTCCCAATCCCCAAAACCGGCCTCTGCATCAGCAGTACCGTCAAACAATGTGGGAGAACCCCCGTCCCTCCCATAAGAGACCCAGTATTTGCACTGGCACATAAAGTAGCAACCCTATCTACCGGTAACTCAGTCCAGCCATAGACAGTCAGGTCCTACTAGGCAAAACATACGCCCCTACAAGGCAAAATGTTATGGATTGGGTGCGTTCACTGCTGGTACGATTTTTTTTTTTTTTTTCATTCCCTCAAAACAAATCCCCTCAAAATTCTTTGTTCAAAAGAGCCTTGCTCAATGGCCAGCGATTTCAAACATTTCCAAAATATCTGGCAAGACCCAGCAAACTGTGTACAACTACAACAGTTTCTGTCCTTCCAGTTTTGTACTGTCTTTACCACAACATAGTTGAAAACTCAGTTTCAAACTCTGGGTTCTAACAAACTCCTTTTTCAAGACAACATCATTTTCAAAGTGACTACAACTCTGGTTCCAAAATCTCGGTTGAAAATATTTTATTCAAAAATTCGATTTCGAAAATAAGCATAACAGGTGTATTGGTAAGTTTAAAAATTCAATTTTTAAACTCTAGTAAGGAATCAAACAACTAATCTTAGAAGGTCATTACTCCTTAACAAGCTCTACTTAGTCTTTCAACTACTTCCAAGACATTACCTACTATTCTCGGCTTTACAGTCTCTTCAAGATATTGCCGGTGTTCATGGTTTAATGACTGTGGGCTTTCGCTAGCCTATAAACCCAATAGTTTCACAGGATTTAGGGCTTTTCATCGAACATATACATGTCCAACGACCCATAGACACACTGGTCCCAAAGGTCTTTTTGACCATTATATAGTCATATCCTAACATAGATATGTCCTACATACTGGAGCACCCTATGGCTATATACGGATACACGTAAACCTCTTTTCTAAGGAAACCATTAGATACGAGACTCGTTATAATGTACTTACCTTGAGAACCGATCCACTGGTAGCTCTACTCTATGGTTCGTAGTTACGGCGGCTCCACGCTATAGTTCAACGTCACGATGGCTCCACTCTACGGTACTTTACGCGGTGCTTCACTCAATCCTCTTTGACTGGTCAGCCCCTCCGGTCAGAACCCTCCGTAGGTAGCCCTTGTCGATCAGAACTCCCTATAGGTAGCCCTCTCCGATCAAAACTTTCCATAAGTAGAGTTAGCTTCAATTAATCGTCTCTGAATTAAAGTATCATTATTTCAAGAACTCATATCTCTATTAGGTTTCTACCCCCTAGTGGTTTCATAATCGACTATCTTAATTCTGCTGTGTCTCGCTGTTTTTCCTTCATTAAGGAAAACGTTTAGATATATAAGGTAGACAACAACTAGTATATCACAAACTGTATCGCACTTAGTATTTATACTGTACATAATCTTAGTCGTACTGCTCCCAGCCCTTATCCCTCTAATACTCACTCTGCACATAAACTCTATCGTATTTAGTATTCACATCGCAAACGAACAGACACCGACAACCTTTCCTTCGTCAGAATTTCGTTGGGCCTCTATACCCAAAAACGAATACGGAACACACAGCATTCATCGGTCTATGACTACCACTAAACATATGCCCTAGCTCCCAATGAGCGGTCTACATGTTATTGAGAACCAGCTGTTGAAGATCATGTATAAAAGAGTGAAAATCGATTATACGTGCTTCTTCCAGGAATTCATTTGTCTTCTCAATCCAGAAGTGGTTTTGAGGAAAGTGGCACAATGTGGATCTCACCCAATCATCTAGTGGGTAGGGAAGTTCGTAAAGTTCCCTTCGTTCATAAGTCATAATGACTCGTACCAGGTATTGGAAATATTTTGTTTTTGTAGTCACGGTGTGCTGTTCTACTTCTAGGTACTCCGCCCGTAGAGTATCTACCAATAATTGGTTTATATTTAGAATAGGTTGTAACGGGATGGGCTCGTAGGACGATTCATCCTCAGAGTCATCTAGGTAACTCTCTAACTGAAAATACTCACGGTTATCGTCAATGGATGAATGGTCCGACCATATAAGGCTATCCGGTTCTATAGGAATACTAGCAAATAGTCCAGGGTATACCGGTTCAGGTTCAGGCGGAGGGTAAAAGGGATCAGGATTCAGTCTCTTTTCCACTGTCTCGGGTACTACTGACTCTCTAGTCGTACATCTCCTCATTCCTTGATAGGGGATGTACGGGTTTTCCTCTCTGTCCATCTATACATTACACCAAGGTTATATCAGTACTCTTTTAAAAATATATTTTTTTCAAAAAGGTGTAGAATCTAACTTCGTTATTTAAACCGATTGGCCAGGTAGGGGTCTATTATGGGGCCTCACCGACTTTTACGGCGACTAGTTGGCGTCCACATAGATTAACCCAACCTTCGACACCAAAAGGTTTATCATAACTTAGCCAGATCCATGCCAGGAACTCTGCTCTGATACCATAATTGTAACATCCCACTTTTAAGGCAATAAAAATAATGGGAAATTTTTTTTTTAAAACCCGGTGATCAGAGTAAAGCATTTTTTTCATAAGCAGAGTAACTGAATTCAAAGTACATAACCAGTGTGTAATTTCAATATACAGTCATCCCAAAAGAAGAAAGTTTTGATACAGTATATATACAAATATAACTGATAAACTTCTTCAGCCCCTCCATACCGTCCACCAGCCTTTACCGTCACTCTCTCGGTATTCCCGACCCTGAAGCTACAGCTGAGATCCAATTCCCGATTGGATCTCAGGTAACGGTTAACCTTATGCTCAAATATAACAGTATATTGATAACAGCATGAACATAATCACATACAGCAGAATATCACTACATAAGCACACAGCAGATGTATGATCAAAAAATGGCAGAACATAAGCACAAAGCAATATGTAAAGCCCCACATAACGGTTGCACATATCCAGTGCCACGAAGGCCTATCGTGTCCTCAGCGCTAGGTAAACCCAAACGGCATTATCATGACTATAATCCGTAGTAAGCTGTAAGATAACTGACAACCCTAAACAGAGTTTCAGTATCTAGCATGTCTATCACATATATGTATATAAGCAGCATAAGTGTTAAGGTTACAATACGCGTCCGTACCTCCGTTGACGACTTTTAGTACTTCCGTCAAATTTACAGTACGTTTGACAGCGGCTCGACAGTGGTGACAGCGGAAACAGCGGTTCGTGATTCTGGATATCCTATAAGGATAACATCACCAGTATGAATGTCTAAGACCATAACAGGCATTTTTTTGGTACAAATTACCATTTTGCCCCTAGTTAGCCTTTTTGGCGAAATTTCGCCAGAGCTTCGCTGTTCCGACTTTTCTCCCAAAACTTTTGCCATAAACTTTTCTATAATATTTTTCTAAGATAATTATCATATTTACTCTAAAAACATGATATCTAAATTATCTTGAAAAATTAAGACTATCCTAACACTTTTACTATAACTACCGAAAGAACTACTGAACTAAAGACTAAGGACCGAGAAACTTACTCAGAGATTTGCTGCGAAATTCCCCGGACTCCTTCTTCTTCCTTCTCTCTCAATATTTTCGGCCTTCTCAAGAGGAAATGGTGTGAAGAATGGTGAAGAATGAAGAGGTATTTATAGAAAAGTTGGATGGCATTTTCGTAATTTCGCTGAACTTTGTCTGGTCGAATTCTGACCGTTGGATCACACTTTTGCTAGGTGGAATGATCTTGGCCATACACCTATTAGGCCGACCTCATCATCCATAAAGAGACAAAGGATGATGACCTCATCTTGCCTGTGTCATCTTGCTTTATCAGATGAAATCCTGGTTCGGTGTCCGGTTCGCGTAATTCCGTAAAATCTCAAAATTCTGAGAATGACATGCTGAAGCTTTTTACTTCCTCTTTCAAATGTCATATTTTAACTGGATTTCTGATCCTCTTAGGGACATTCCGTTGTCAGCTGAAAATCCTCGGTTTTCGTGTCCGATTTCAGAAACAATTTTGGTCGGTACTAGCTTCTGGATAAAAATCCACTGACCAATAATATGCTCTGGTTTTTCCCTACTTATGCCCGTATTGCCACAACGGTCTGACTTTCTAAGAGCTCCTATTTTGATTATCTGCTTAATTTCTTCAAAATATCTTCCTATCCGGATCTCCAAATTGCTCTATCGGTTACAGAAATGAATTCGGAGACCGGCTATCTCGGGATAAAATTTCACTCGTCCGTAATATGCTCTGACTCAAGAAACCTAGTTCACTGTTTTCTATGTAGGATTTTATTTCTAGCCGTGGTCATTTATCCTGTTCACATTTTTACTATTATAATATTATTTAATTACCACATGTCTTAATTATATTATTATTTTAATGTAAATATCTAGATATTAATTTCTTAATTTTCATTTCATTTTTCTTTATTTTTCTTCTAATTTTCGTTTTTATTTATATATATATATTTATTTTAAGTAATTTTCACCTTTTTCTCTTTATCTTATGTCTAAACAATTAGCCATTAATTATCTAATTAATCACTTACTAATTGTTGACAATTTTCTTAATTAGTAATAATTATTATCTCTCAACTATTTTACTGAAATTGATAATTTATGCATTATGCAAAATATTAAAAATCATGGGGCAATTTATGTTCCCCAAAATGATATTTAATTTTGCTTCATTATTTTCCAAGGAAAATAATCTCATAAATTACCTAAATTAGAGACAACATACTTTCCAATTTTTAATAAATATTTAGTTTCCTTTTAGGATTTATCATAATTTTCTCAGGGTATTTTATAACCCATAAATATTTTAGGGACCTATTTGTAAATTATTTATTCTTAGGAGACATTGTCCTAATAAATTCAATACAAGGTGTTTGAGACCTCATATTCACCTATTTTCAATAGGTATTATATATATATTTAAATGTATTATAAAAATTAGGGTATTACATAACCGTTACCTGAGATCCAATTGGTAATTGGATCTCAGCTGTAGCTTCAGGGTCGGGAATACCGAGAGAGTGACGGTAAAGGCTGGTGGACGGTATGAAGGGGCTGAAGCTTTTAAAACAGTAAAAATAATGGGAAATTTTTTTTTTTTAACACACGGTGATCAGAGTAAAGCATTTTTCATAAGCAGAGTAACTGAATCCAAAGTACATAACCATAGTGTAATTTCATTATACAGTCATCCCAAAAGAAGATAGTTTCTAACAGTATATATACAAATATAACTGATAAACTTCTTCAGCCCCTTCATACCGTCCACCAGCCTTTACCGTCACTCTCTCGGTATTCCCGACCCTGAAGCTACAGCTGAGATCCAATTACCAATTGGATCTCAGGTAACGGTTAACCTTATGCTCAAATATAACAGTATATTGATAACAGCATGAACATAATCACATACAGCAGAATATCACTACATAAGCACACAGCAGATGTATGATCAAAAAAATGGCAGAACATAAGCACAAAGCAATATGTAAAGCCCCACATAACGGTTGCACATATCCAGTGCCACGACGGCCCATCGTGTCCTCAGCGCTAGGCAAACCCAAACGGCATTATCATGACTATAATCCGTAATAAGCTGTAAGATAACTGACAACCCTAAACAGAGATTCAGTATCTAGCATGTCTATCACATATATGTATATAAGCAGCATAAGTGTTAAGGTTACAATACGCGTCCGTACCTCCGTTGACGACTTTTAGTACTTCCGTCAAATTTACGGTACGTTTGACAGCGGCTCGACAGTGGTGACAGCGGAAACAGCGGTTCGTGATTCTGGATATCCTATAAGGATAACATCACCAGTATGAATGTCTAAGACCATAACAGGCATTTTTTTGGTACAAATTACCATTTTGCCCCTAGTTAGCCTTTTTGGCGAAATTTCGCCAGAGCTTCGCTGTTCCGACTTTTCTCCCAAAACTTTTGCCATAAACTTTTCTATAATATTTTTCTAAGATAATTATCATATTTACTCTAAAAACATGATATCTAAATTATCTTGAAAAATTAAGACTATCCTAACACTTTTACTATAACTACCGAAAGAACTACTGAACTAAAGACTAAGGACCGAGAAACTTACTCAGAGATTTGCTGCGAAATTCCCCGGACTCCTTCTTCTTCCTTCTCTCTCAATATTTTCGGCCTTCTCAAGAGGAAATGGTGTGAAGAATGGTGAAGAATGAAGAGGTATTTATAGAAAAGTTGGATGGCATTTTCGTAATTTCGCTGAACTTTGTCTGGTCGAATTCTGACCGTTGGATCGCACTTTTGCTAGGTGGAATGATCTTGGCCATACACCTATTAGGCCGACCTCATCATCCATAAAGAGACAAAGGATGATGACCTCATCTTGCCTGTGTCATCTTGCTTTATCAGATGAAATCCTGGTTCGGTGTCCGGTTCGCGTAATTCCGTAAAATCTCAAAATTCTGAGAATGACATGCTGAAGCTTTTTACTTCCTCTTTCAAATGTCATATTTTAACTGGATTTCTGATCCTCTTAGGGACATTCCGTTGTCAGCTGAAAATCCTCGGTTTTCGTGTCCGATTTCAGAAACAATTTTGGTCGGTACTAGCTTCTGGATAAAAATCCACTGACCAATAATATGCTCTGGTTTTTCCCTACTTATGCCCGTATTGCCACAACGGTCTGACTTTCTAAGAGCTCCTATTTTGATTATCTGCTTAATTTCTTCAAAATATCTTCCTATCCGGATCTCCAAATTGCTCTATCGGTTACAGAAATGAATTCGGAGACCGGCTATCTCGAGATAAAATTTCACTCGTCCGTAATATGCTCTGACTCCAATAACCTAGTTCACTGTTTTCTATGTAGGATTTTATTTCTAGCCGTTCTCGTTTTTCCTGTCCATTTCTTCTCCTGATTATTATATTATTTCTTAATTCAACATATGTCTTAATTATATTATTATTTTAATGTAAATATCTAGATATTAATTTCTTAATTTTCATTTCATTTTTATTTTTCTTCTAATTTTCGTTTTTATTTATATATATATATTTATTTTAAGTAGTTTTCACCTTTTTCTCTTTATCTTATGTCTAAACAATTAGCCATTAATTATCTAATTAATCACTTACTAATTGTTGACAATTTTCTTATTTAGTAATAATTATTATCTCACAACTATTTTACTAAAATTGATAATTTATGCATTATGCAAAATATTAAAAATCATGGGGCAATTTATGTTCCCCAAAATGATATTTAATTTTGCTTCATTATTTTCCAAGGAAAATAATCTCATAAATTACCTAAATTAGAGACAACATACTTTCCAATTTTTAATAAATATTTAGTTGCCTCTTAGGATTTTATCATAATTTTCTCAGGGTATTTTATAACCCATAAATATTTTAGGGACCTATTTGTAAATTATTTATTCTTAGGAGACATTGTCCTAATAAATTCAATACAAGGTGTTTGAGACCTCATATTCACCTATTTTCAATAGGTATTATATATATTTAAATGTATTATAAAAATTAGGGTATTACATTTCTCCCCCCGTTAAATAAAATTTCGTCCTCGAAATTTGAACTTATAACTTTAGGGGAAAATTCTAAACATCTAGTCTATTCCTTCTCTATGCATGCTTACTTAACACGCATCCTAATAATTTTATTTACCTTGTACCCAGGTATAGTATTCAAACACAGGACTTCTCGTCCACCCTCATCGTGCTAGGTTACACAAGCCTTTCTGCCTGATTCACTCAGTCACTCGGCTTAACACACACTGGCCTTCCGGCTCAATTCATTAACACTAAAATTTTTTCCCTCAATACGTACCTAGGAGATTATCCCTAGGCTTTAGGCATTATTCTTATTACCTGGTGCAATGAATGCTTTGCTAGACACAAAATGTATTGTAGACATACTAGTCTAAAGTTATCACGCCAAGTAGGGTAGCTATCATCAAGTCATAGGGTAATCTATAGGCATATATTCCTAGGTCATTTGCACAATCATATGGATTTAATGAATGGCTAGCACCCGAATCATATAATGCCTGAAGAAGATTCCCTTCTAAGAGAGACAGTACCTTGGACCCTTTCTGGAGATTCCCTGTCCTCTGAACTAGTTAGTTGTGAAAACTCGACCTGGGTTTTGTGGCCTTATCACCTCAGCCTTTTGGGGACAGTTCCAGGCCATGTGCCCCGGCTTCTGACACTTGTAGCAAATGTGTTTCCCATCACAGTTAACCCCTGGATGGTACTTCCCGCATTTTGGACATGGTCGGGGTCCTGACATTCTTGGGTTGTCCTGCTGCCCAGACTGGAATGGCATCTTGCTTCTACTTTGGGAGTTATTCCATGGTGCCTCCCTCTTCTGCGAGGGATTTTCGCGGCTCAAACCACCACGATTTGCACTGCTACTATTGTAATTTCTCGATGTGCGTAATTCCTTCAAGTTTTGTTCAATTAGCCGACAGGATTCTACTGCTTGAATTATCTTTGAGAACCGCTGAGACACCAGCCTTTCTCGTATCTCAATCTTCAAACCGTAAATCAGTATATTTGTCAAACTACTCTCATTATCATTTTGTCTCAAATGTGGTGAGTATCGAGACAAACTAGTGAATCGGGCAAGATAGTCGTCAAATGACTCCTCCTGCCCTTGTTTAATGTGGAGAAATTCTGATTCTTTGATCATCTGCACAGTGGGAGGGAAGTATTGCTCGTTGAATTTTTCCAGAAATTTTTCCCATGTGACAGGATAGTAGCGTGCTTGTAGTGTTGCTGCAACATTCCTCCACCATCGATCTGCATCCCCTTCTAATTTAAAAATCGCCAACTGAGCTTTTCTGTTCCCTGGGCATTCCATGACTTCAAAGATCTTGTCCAGCCTCATCAACCAGTCCTCAGCTGAATCGAGCTTACCTCGAAAAACTGGTGGTTTCATCTTGCAGAATTGGGTAACCCAAAACTGTGTTGTCTCAGCTACTTGGTTGGGTTGTGGTAGTACTGCCCTTGCCCTATTACGTCGAGGGGGTGTCTGAGATCTATCAGACTCCTCAGCTTCACGTTCATCATCTTGTTCGTTTTCATCTTCTTCCTCAGCATTCTGTCGTTCATCATCCGCTTGTTGTCCTTCTATTTGTCTTTCAACTCTTCTCCCCTGCCTGTCAGCAAGGAGTTCATCAATCAGGACCCTCTGTTCTTGCAGCATCCTTCTCATTTCTTGCATTTCATTTTGCTCTGGTTGTTGTTGTTCCTGTGGTTCGGGTTCATGTATTGGTATGGGTATCGTTTGTGGCTGTCTGCCTCTACCTCTGCTTCTGCCTCTGCCTCGGCCTCGGCCTCTAGGGACTCCGGCTCCTCGTAGGTTTGCCATTCTTAATTTCTTTATTAAGAACAACAGACGTAGATATTAGAGAGAAATAGTGATTGGCACATATCGCAAACATATATATTTATTCGTCGCAAAGTTAATATTTCACAGTTGTCATTATCATATGAGTGATCTGATCCTATAGGTTTCTCTGGCTCAAAAGATATACTAGCCATCGATTCGGTGTAACACACAGGATCAGGGTTATGTATAGATTCAAGGTTGTACACTGGCTCAATAGGGAATACATTCATAGGTTCACTATTATTAATGGGTACAAGAGGTCTTCCTAAGTTAGGGGGGGTGCACTGACTTTGAATGGTACACCGGTCTATGGTTCACTGGTTTTCGTGTAGCACGTCTTACATGTCTCTAGTAATTTATGTTTGGAGATCTACCTCCATTCATCTCTACAATGTCATAACAGGGTTATATCAGTACTCATTTTCAAAACATGCTCTTTAAAAAAAACGTAGAGTCTAACTCCGTTACTTAAACCAATTGGCCAGGTAGGTGTCTATCATGGGGGCCTCACCGAGTTCACGGCGACTGATTGGCTTACCCACATAGACTAGCCCTGCCTTCGGCACCAAAAGGTTTGCAATAACTTAGTCAGATCTATGTCAAGACAACTCCTCTGATACCAAAATGTAACATCTCATTTTTCAAAATGCGGAATGAGGTACTTTCATTAGAGTAGAGCATAAGAGCAATTTAAAAGAGAGAGTATCTGATAAACATCCTGTTGAGGTACCTAGTTGCTTATACAACAGTACAAAGCTCCGAATATTTACTGATATGGGAATACAAGTCCAAAAAGAAATTCTTCGGCTGGGACTCTAAGCATGCTGCTTGCCCTTATCTTTGGTGCTTAGTCCTCCTGATCCTGAAGCTATATTAAGAGCTGAGGTCCATGCATCGAACCTCAGGTAACGGTTAACCTCATACTTATGTAAACAATATATGTATGACATCACAGCATTAATCAACACATAAGTATATAGCAGATGCAAGATTAATATATCCACCGTACACATCACATGTAAGGTGATCTATGCTAACAATACACATCGCATGTATAGTTATCTATACAATTCACATGTATAGTTATCCATGTTAACAATACACATTACATGTAAAGTTATCTATACAATTCACTTGTATAGTTGTCTATCACATATAAGCATACAATAGGCATCAGAGTTAGTGTTACAGTACGCGAACGTACCTTCGTTGACGAGCGTTTAGTACGTTGATGGTAAACCGTACTTTTGACAGAAAACAGCGGAACGACAGCGAAATGACAGCGGAACAAGATTACTGATATCCTATAATGATAATATCACATTTATCAATATTTGATATCATAACAGGCATTTTAGGTACAAATTACCATTTTGCCCCTGATCCCCTAATCGACGGAATTTCGCCAGCACTTCGCTATCTTGACCCTAATCTTCCAGAATTTCCACATATCTCTAACTCCAATATATTTCCCAAAATAAATATCATATCTATCCTAAAACATGATATCTAAAATATACTGGAAGATTAAAGATCTACTTTAAAACTCTAAGAACTACCGAAAGAACTTAAGACTAAAGACTAGGGACCGAAAGACTTACTCAGAGCTTCGCTACGAATTTTCCTCGGACTTCTCCTCCAAAGCTCCTCTCTCTAACTTCTCTCTAGGATTGTGTGAATTGGTGAAGAATGAAGAGGAATGATGGCCTATTTATAGAAAAGCCCAATGGCATTTTCGTAATTCCTTTGAACTTTGCCTGATCAGTTTCTGGCCGTTAGATCGCACTTCTTGGAGGTGGCAAGATCTTGGCCTTACACCTCTCTTTGCTGACATCATCTTGAGTCATCAAAATGATGTCATGCTTGCTTCATCTCTGGCTTTATCTGATGAAATCCTGGTTCGGTGTCCGGTTCGCGTAATTCCGTAAAATCTCAAAATTCTGAGAATGACATGCTGAAGCTTTTTACTTCCTCTTTCAAATGTCATATTTTAACTGGATTTCTGATCCTCTTAGGGACATTCCGTTGTCAGCTGAAAATCCTCGGTTTTCGTGTCCGATTTCAGAAACAATTTTGGTCGGTACTAGCTTCTGGATAAAAATCCACTGACCAATAATATGCTCTGGTTTTTCCCTACTTATGCCCGTATTGCCACAACGGTCTGACTTTCTAAGAGCTCCTATTTTGATTATCTGCTTAATTTCTTCAAAATATCTTCCTATCCGGATCTCCAAATTGCTCTATCGGTTACAGAAATGAATTCGGAGACCGGCTATCTCGAGATAAAATTTCACTCGTCCGTAATATGCTCTGACTCCAATAACCTAGTTCACTGTTTTCTATGTAGGATTTTATTTCTAGCCGTTCTCGTTTTTCCTGTCCATTTCTTCTCCTGATTATTATATTATTTCTTAATTCAACATATGTCTTAATTATATTATTATTTTAATGTAAATATCTAGATATTAATTTCTTAATTTTCATTTCATTTTTATTTTTCTTCTAATTTTCGTTTTTATTTATATATATATATTTATTTTAAGTAGTTTTCACCTTTTTCTCTTTATCTTATGTCTAAACAATTAGCCATTAATTATCTAATTAATCACTTACTAATTGTTGACAATTTTCTTATTTAGTAATAATTATTATCTCACAACTATTTTACTAAAATTGATAATTTATGCATTATGCAAAATATTAAAAATCATGGGGCAATTTATGTTCCCCAAAATGATATTTAATTTTGCTTCATTATTTTCCAAGGAAAATAATCTCATAAATTACCTAAATTAGAGACAACATACTTTCCAATTTTTAATAAATATTTAGTTGCCTCTTAGGATTTTATCATAATTTTCTCAGGGTATTTTATAACCCATAAATATTTTAGGGACCTATTTGTAAATTATTTATTCTTAGGAGACATTGTCCTAATAAATTCAATACAAGGTGTTTGAGACCTCATATTCACCTATTTTCAATAGGTATTATATATATTTAAATGTATTATAAAAATTAGGGTATTACATATTTGGCATCCGAATGATAAAGGAATTGAACTACGATAGCCCTTTCCAAAGCCAACTTCCAAAAACGCCAGTGCCAACTTCTTAGCCTTCACGTTAGTTACTACATCGCCCTTTCTCTCCCCTCAAACGTAACTAAATATAAGACTCCCCAATAAACGTTTTTTTTCTTTTTTTTTTTTTGAGATTAAAGTAACTAAATAAGTTACGTAATCATATTATATGTTGTGTATGATTAAATTATATATCATTTTATAAGTTAGATAAATTAGTTTAGAAAAAAACCTATAAATATAAATATTTTAAAGTAATTTAATTAGTTTCATTGATATCTTCAAAAGAATCAACTAGATCTTATATTTAGCATCAGAGCTAGTACAAACTTATCTTTGTTCCTATTACTCATATTCAAAATTATATTATACTTAGAGCCAGAAAATCGAGCCAGCCCATTTAATTCATAACCCCTAAAAATTGTAGCCTCTAAATGAAGTCGGGCCTAAAAGGGCTAACCTTATATGGCCAAGGGCTTAAAAGGGCTGGCCCGTTAGGCCATGTTATTATTATTTTGTTAACTTGCTTAATTTTGGGTTGTTTGAGACTACACTGAGAGTGACTAAATGAAATAACTGGCCATCGTGTGAACCCTAAAAATTCAATCAACATTTTCGAATTAGGTTCAATTCTCAACTCTCAACTCTCACTACTATCTCAATCTCATATTCTCATACTTTCATTATCACTACTCAATTGCTACCTGCCTACAGACTTATTGCTCTCAGACTTTCAAGCTCATATTCTCAACTCTCAGTAGGCCACTCTAACTCTCAATCCGTGAAGGCGCGCCTACTACTCCAAGTGAAGTACAATCAATTGTCTTTGAAATTGATGATAGTGTTGAAGAAGATGAAAATGATAGTTATCGTATTCATATTGCTTAGTGATAAGCTTCTTATGTTTTGCGTGGACTATTTGTGAACAACATTTTTCTTTTGATTATGAATTAGTGATTGTGTTTGTTTGTTGCATGTTGGTGTTGTTTAGACATTTATTTGATAAATTACAACTTTAATTATTGTCCTCTAATAATTATATTTCTTTGGGAAAAAGCGGAGGAAAAATAGTTAAAATTTTAAAAAATGACTTCCGGCCCTATAGGGCCAACCCTAGCCCTGGTGCTATATCGGGTTAGGCTTTGAAAAACATATGTTTTTCTTACCTTAGACCTAAAAAGACTGGCCATTTTAGGCCCCAGCCCTAATTCTCAACTCTAATTATACTCCCTTTAGTCTTGAATATAAGTCCTGGTTGACTTTTTAAGATAGATTTAAAAAGCTAAATAAGTTGGTTAATCATAGAAAACTACAAAGAATTCACTCATTTATAGTGGTTAAAATAGCGTATTTGTAACAGTTTTAACCACTACAAACAATTGCTACAAAATCCAATGTTGCTAACATTTTAATTTGTAGCAGTTAGCTAGAATCGCCATGCATGTCATAATAACTCCTACTATATTTGTAGCGATTGGTTTCATCCGCTACAACTTGTGTCCGTAGATTACACATTATAGTAGCATCTTGTAGTGGTTAAGAAACCACTACAAATGTTATTTCAATATTGGGATTTATAAATTTTTGAAGCTTTTTTGTAGTTGTTGGTCAATCGCTACAAATGTTGATGTCAAATTGTTTGCCAAAATTTGGGTGTAGCAAGAAATGAAAACTAAAAATTTGGCACCAACATTTGCAGCTGTTAATCAACCACTACAAATTAATCTAAGAATTTTTCAAGTATTGTACCAAAAGTTTGTAGCGGTTTGAGAAACACTACTAATATTTATCTTAATTTTACTTTAACTTTAATTTGTAGCGGTTTTTTAACCACTACTAAATGTTTTAGAAATTTTTTAAAAAATTCCTCAATAATATTTTCAATCTATTGTTCTATAGTATTTTGAATATTTTATCATTTAGGTAATAATTTAAATAATGGTAATTATTATTTGAGGAGAAGATTGAATTAAGTTAGATAAGTATGAATATTATGTATGTTTAATATTGAGAATATGTAGATAATAAGGATTTAGGTTCTTCACTAGTTTATGAAATTGAAGTTGAAGATATTGTTTGGTTATAGAACGAATGTTGAAATTAAAGGTAGTGGAAGGAACCTTCAATATCTGTAGAAGGAAGAAAATGAAGAAGCAAAATATGTATAATTATTATATGAAGAAGGAAAATAAAATGAAATGATTAAATGAAAGATTTGAGAGAAAAAACTTACCATATTTTGCTCAGCTCTTCATCAGCATGCAGGTCAGGGACAAGAGAGAGAGAGAGAGAGAGAGAGAGAGAGAGAGATAGAGAGAGGAGAAGAAGAAATGGAAGAGAGTAAGAAATGAAGTGTGGTGGGGTATTTATAATTGTAGCGGTTAAGGTAATGGTTTTTATAGTGGTTCCTATTTATAGCCGTTTTTTTATATTTTGTAGCGGTTCCAAATATTAATTAAAATTTTAAAATATACATATAAATTGAGCTTTACAAGAATTAAAAGTTATATATATTTTTTTAATTACATGTATAAGTCTTTTATCTTCATTAGGCTTAGGCTTATTTATAGCCAAAGCGTGATCTGATTTATTTCCATGTCTGGTATTATTGAGCTCGAATTGTATTTTTGTGATATTTTTAATTAAAAATAATACATTCTAAGAGATATGTATGCATGGCAGTGAATAACATTTAGATGTATGAATGATGTGTATAACACAGCATAGGATATTTGACTTGGCAAATTCTAATACGATGGAGACATATTAGTTGGGCGTCGTACTCTACATCTATTAGAATTAAATTACCTGCTTTAATAACTGATAATGATTTAAATCTAACTTACAAGGTTGGCCCCAAAAATCTACTTGTTTGGATTTGATTCCATTTTTTTAATTTTATTACTATTTTTCTTGATGCCTTGTGCTTTTCAATCATTTTCCATTCATAATTTTGGAATTAAATTTCCAATAAATACTAGATTATTTATTATTTAACTCAAATATTATAAGAATCGCATAGAGTTTTTAATAAATATTATCCAAAAACTTTAAATTTGTTGGTGTATAAAAAAAAATTAAAATTTTTTGTAATTCATCTGGTTAATTAAGAAATTAAGGTTTTATGTCAAATTTTTAATTAAATTTTTAAGATCGGTTTTGTAGATCCAACAAACTAATTTCTTACTAATCGATCGTTTTAATCTGACATGATAATGGAGTTAGGCACCAATTCCGGAAGTCCCCCACATCCCATCATGTCTTTCTTTTCCCTTTGTATGTGTGTATATCTGTGTGTATAAAATATAAAAATTAATTGACTTTTTTTTAGAAATTAAGAAAACTAAATAAATTACTTAATCCTCCATATGTGATGTATCATTAATCAGATTATACTCTTATATCATTTTATAAGCCATTCAAATTATTTTGAAGAAAAATGATAAATATAAATATTTTATTATAATTTATTAAACTTTCTTAATCTTGTAACATCCCAATTTTTAAAAGCGGAATAATTTTTTTTATCAGAGTTGTAATACCCGGATAATTATTATCTGGAACAATATGTTATAATGATAATAATGTTCATTAGGGATAATAATGATCTCAAAAGGTTGTATGATTAGTCTATTTTCAAGGAAGACACTAAGAAAAATTAGAGGAAATTTATTGTCAAAAATGTGAAAAAATGCATTTTAATGCCATAAAACATCCTAAAGAAAATTATGAAATATTCTAGAAGGTATGGAATAATTATTAAACATTAGAGAGAATATTGTCCTTAGTTTAGACAATTTAATAAATTATTTCCTTTGAAAATAAAAAGAAGAAAAATTAAAAAGTATTCTGGAACCAAAATTGACACTATGATTTTTAATATTTTGCATGGAGCTTAAATTATTAATGTCAATTAAATAGTTGTGAGAAAATAATTAACCTTAATTAAGAAAATTGTCAAGAATTAATAAGGGATTAATTAGGATTATTCAAGTAATTCTAGAAGCCTAAATCCATATAATTACTTATGGACCAATAGGGAAATTTTGTGAAAAATAAATGCAAGATAAATGGAGTATTATGGTTAATGAGAAAATAATAATATATGTATATATATGTGTGGTAGCCGAAATTTTGAGCAAAGGAAGGGATAAGGATGATGCAAAAATAATAATATCATAAGTTAAGATATTTGGTAGTTAAATAATATTATATTAGTGAAAAGTGAACAGGATAAATGACCACGGATAAAAATAAAATCCTACCTAAAAAACCTTGAACTAAGTTTTTAGGGTCAGAGTATATTATAGACAAGTGAAATTTTATCTCAAAATAGGATGTCTCCAAAGTCATTTCTGTAACCGACAGAGTGATTTGGTGTAACATCCCACTTAAAATAGCGGATTTTTTTTTTAAAACAAACAAACACGGTAATCAGAGATTGAGCATTTTCATAAACTGAGTATCTGAATCCAAAGATGCATAACCATAGTGTAATTTTTTTTTCTTATACAGTCATCCCAAAAGAAGATAGTGTTAAACAGAATATACAAAGATAAACTGATAAACTTCTTCCGCCCTCCTACACCGGACACCTGCCTCTATTGTCATCCCCTTTGTATTCCTGACCCTGAAGCTACAGCTGAGATCCAGTTTCCAATTGGATCTCAGGTAACGGTTAACCTTATGCTCAAATATAACAGTATATTGATAACAGCATGAACATATTCACATAACAGCAGTATATCACTACATAAGCACAAAGCAGATGCATGATCACATATTGGCAGAACATAAGCACAAAGCAGTATGTAAAGCCCTACATAATGGTTGCACATATCCAATGCCACAACGGCCCATCGTGTCCTCAGCGCTAGGCAAACCCAACGGCATTATCAAGACTATAATCCGTATCAAGCTGTAAGTATAACTGACAACCTTAAGCAGAGTTTCAGTATCTAAGCATATCTATCACATATATGTATATAAGCAGCATAAGTGTTAAGGTTACAATACGCGTCCGTACCTCCGTTCACGATTTTTGACACTTCCGTCAAATTACGGCACGTTTGACAGCGGCTCAACGGCGGTGACAGTGGAAACAGCGAAAACAGCGGTTCAGTGTTCCGAGTATCCTATAAGGTTAATATCACTAATATGAGTATTTAGAACCAAAACGGGCATTTTAGGTACAAATTACCATTTTGCCCCTGGTTTGACTGTTCGGCGGAATTTCGCCAGAGCTTCGCTGTTTTGACTTTAATTTCTCAAAATTTTTGCTATAGCCTTTCCTCTATCATATTTCTAAAATAAATATCATATTTATTCTCAAAATATGAAGATTAAAGACTATTCTAGCATTCCTATTATAACTACCGAAAGAATTACCGAACTAAAGACTAGGGACCGAAGACTTACTCAGAGCTTCGCTGGGATTTTTCTCCGGACTCCTCCTTCTTCCTTCTCCTCTAGATTTTCGAAAATCACAAGAGAGAATGGTGTGGAGAGAAACGAGAGCTATTTATAGAAAAAGGGAGTGACATTTTCGTAATTTCGTTGAACTTTGTCTGGTTGAATTCTGACCGTAGGATCGCACTTTTGCTAGGTGGTTTAATCTTGGCCTTCCATGTGTCTTGGCTGTCCTCCCCCTTCCAAAAGTGATGTCACCCTTGCTGCATCATCCTCTTACTTTATCCGATAAATCCCTGATTCGGTGTCCCGTTCACGAAATTCCGTAACACCTTAAAATTCCGAGAACAATACGCTGAAGGTCTTTTCTTCCTCTTTAAGAATACTGGGTTCTTCTTCCCTTATACTCCCAGTAAGGACATTTCGTTATCTACCAAAAATCCTCGGTATTCGCGACCGATTTCAGAAAAAACTTCGGTCGGTACTAACTTCTGGATAAAAATCCACTGACCAATAATATATTCTGGTTTTTCCTAACTCATTCCCAGAGTCTCACAACGGAATTATTTTCTATCCGTGGTCATTTATCCTGTTCATTTTTCCTCTGATTATTATATTATTATCTAATTAACACATGTTTTAATTATATTATTATTTTATTTAAGATATTCTTTCATATTTATCCTCCCATTTTCTATATTTTTTTTTTCTTTTTGGGCCTAATTTTCGGCCATACACACATATATATATAATTATAATTTTTCCATTAATCTTAATATCTCATTTATCTTATATTTATTTTTCCCAAAATTTCCTATTGGTTCTTAATCAATCACATGGATTTAGACCTTGTAAAATTTCCAAAAATTACTTAATTACTCCTTTAATAATTTCTAATAATTTTCTTAATTAAAATTAATTATTTCCTCACAACAATTTTTTTAACATTGTTAATTCAACCTTCAAGTAAAATATTAAAAATTATGGGATCAATTTCCATTCTAGAATACTTTTTAATTTTCCCTCTTTTTATTTTCATAGGAAATAATTTATTAAATTGTCTAAATTATGGATAATATGTTTTCTAAATTTTTAATAATTATTTCATGTTTCTTTGAATTTTCCATAATTCCCTCGGAATGTTTTATGGCCTTAAATGGTATTTTTCACATTTCCGACAATAAATTTCCTTTAATTTTTTCTTAATTTATCCCTTTGAACAAAACTAATCCTATAATATGTTGAGGCAAAAATCTTCATTACTGGACATTTTATTGTTATAATATAATTTTCCAGATAATGGCTATCCAGGTATTACATTTGGAGATCAGGATAAGAAGATATTTTGCAGAATTAAAGCAGATGGTCAAAATGAAAACCGATAGAAAATAATTTGTAAACTAGAATCCAGGAATGAGTTGAGAAAAACCAGAGTATATTATTGATCAGTGGATTTTTATCCAGAAGTTGGCGCCGACCGGCGTTATTTCTATAACCAGTGGCGGTTACCGAGGATATTCGGCAGGCAACGGAATGTCCTTAATGAGAGTATAAGGTTAGGAAAATCCAGTATTCTCGAAGAGGAAGAAAGAACCTTCAGAGTGTTGCTTTCAGAATTTTAAGATTTTACAAAATTTCGCAATCGAGACACCAAACCAAGGATTTGATCAGATAAAGCCAGGATGAGGTCACTAGCATGATGTCATCATTTTTGTCTTCTTGGGGGGGGGAGGCCAAGATGTGTATGGCCAAGATCAAGCCACTTCAAAAAAATGCGATCCAACGGTCAGAATTTAACCAGACAAAGTTCACCGAAATTACGGAAATGCCATTCGGATTTTCTATAAATAGCCAACCATTTCATTTGAAATCCTCACACCAAAACCCTCTTGGGGAATCCGAAATTTGAGAGAGAAGGGAGAAGGAGTCTGGAGAAATCTATAGCAAAGCTCTGAGTAAGTTTTTCAGTTCTTAGTCTTTAGTTTCAGTAGTTCTTTCAGTAGTTATAGTAGAATTGCTAGAGTAGTCTCTAATTTTTCAAGTTAGCTTAGATATCATGTTTTAGGAATAAATATGATATTTATCTCAGAAATATGATAGAGGAAAAGTTATAGTAAAATTTTAAGAGTTTAGAGTCAAAATAGCGAAGCTCTGGCAAAATTCCACTAAGTAATCAAACTAGGGGCAAAATGGTAATTTGTACCTAAAATGCCTGTTATGATCTTAGATACTCATATCGGTGGTATTATCCTTATAAAATACCCGAAATCACGAACCGTTGTTTCCGCTGTCACCGTTGTCATACCGTTGTCAAACGTACCATAATTCGACGAAAGTACCAGATATCATCAACGGAGGTACGGACGCGTATTGTAACCTTAACTCTTATGTTGCTCATATACATATATGTGATAGACATGTTTATATACTGAGGCTCTGCTTAGGATTGTCAGATATACATACAGCTTTATACGGGTTATAGTCTTGATAACGTCGTTGGGTTTTCCAAGCGCTGAGGACACGATGGGTCATCGTGGCACTGGTTATGTGCAGACATGTTGTGGGACTCTACATACTGCTTTGTGCTTATGTTCTGTCAATGTTGTAACCATGAATCTGCTGTGTGCTTATGTAGTGATTTACTGCTGATATGTGTTATGATTAGCTGTTGTCCATATACTGTTTTATTTGAGCATAAGGTTAACCGTTACCTGAGATCCAAATAGAAATTGGATCTCAGCTGTAGCTTTACGTTCGGGTGAACCAAGGAGTGGAGATAGGGGCAAGCAGACAATGTAGGATGCGAGACGAAGTTTTTATATTTCTAGTTTATGTATTTGCCTTCTTTTGGATATTAGATGACTGTATTAGAACAATTACACTATGGTTATATATCTCTAAGGCTCAGTTACTCACTTGCTAGAACGCTCGACTCTGATCACTGGTTTTTAAAAAAAAATTCCGCTGTTTTCAAATGGGATGTTACAAGAGTAGAGCATCGAAGCAAGTAAAAGAGTGAGTAACTGATATATCATTGATTGTGGCGTATCCGTCTGTTTATAATGTACAATACATTTATCAGAATGATGTTATAACGGTATACGTCTAAAAATAGGATCTTCAGTTGGGTCCTTACACTCTCTGCTTACTCTGCTTACTCCTATCTTCAATCCTTGTTTCCCTGGACCTGAAGCTATGATAAGAGCTGAGGTCCAATACCCATCAGACCTCAGGTAACGGTTAACCTTATGCTTATGTAAACAATATATGACAGGTATCATATAATAAGAATATAATCACAATTTCAAATTTCTTAACCACATATAAGGCAATAACAAAACACAGCCACTGCAATATATATGTTACCCCAGTCTACACTATTCACCAGTGCCACGATGGCCTATCGTGTCCTCAGCGCTAGGAAAACTCAACGGTGTTATCAAGACCATAACCCGTATTCAATTCAACACTTAGAGTACGATTTTCAAAACAAAGTTTCAGCATGTGAAAACAACTATCATATATAAGCAGACCATAAGCATAAGAGTTAAGGTTACAATACGCGTCCATACCTTCGTTGATGAGTTTTGGGTATGTTTGTTCGTCGGAACACGTTCACAGTTTATCCTATAAGGGTAATATCGTTTCTATTAATTCACAAACATTATGTCAAGAGATATCTTGGCCACAAATGACAATTTTACCCTTGGAGGATTTATTTTCATTTATTTCCACAAAATTTCAGGAAAAAAAAACGCTAGTTCAGCATTTTCTGGGCAGAATTTTGTCTAACTTTGAAAAATCATAACTAATTCCAGAAAAATCGAAACGAGGATCCGTTAAATTTCCCAGAATCTTTGAGATCTCTACTTTTGAGGAAAAATACTGGAACTCACCCAGAATTCAAGAATAATTCCCAGTTTCAACATTTCAAACCTCTGCCCAGAATTTTCCCCAGAAAACGTAGCTTATCTTTTGAAATTTTTATCTCTTTGCACAGAACTTCAAATGACACACTCTATACATATTTGGAAAGCCTTATATATCTACTTTCACCATGAATTTACTCATAATTTTAGAATACCATTTCCTTCATAAAATATCAACGTTTTTGCTACTGGCTTCTGAAATCGCTAACCGATGAAATTTTGCCAGAGCTTCGCTATTTTGATCATAATCTTCCAAAAATTTTTGCCATACTTTTTCTTCATCATTTTTTTTCGAAATAAAGACAATGGAAATCATAAAAACATGAAAATAAAACTATAATTGGAAGATTAAAGATCAAAATAACATTTCCTAACATTTCTACTACAAAAACTAAGAACTAGAACTAAAAGACTAAAAGCTTCCTTACCTCTTGTAGACCCTTGCTCCTTGCTCTTTGAGCTCTTCCACTCACTCCCTCACACCCTAAATTTTCGGTTGATGCTTGGTGAATTGGTGAGAATTTGTGAAGTATGAAGCCTCTATTTATAGCCAAGGAACGGTTAACCATCTAGCAACTTCTACTTGATCTTAGCCCTTGATTTTAACTTGATAAAGAGGTTTTAATCTCACCCTTACACCTCAAAGAAACCGCCCTTTCCCCCTCCTTAGCTCTTAAGTTTTTGCTTCATATCTTATTTACACCAAATGCTAATTTAGTTAAGTGTAAGTTGAAATTTTAATTCAAGATCTAACTTCACTTTTGAAATCATAATTTTATGACTAGATTTATGGTGATTTTAAACTTCCTGAAACACTTAGGAAGGAATCCTAAAAGTATATGAAAATAACTTTGGGAATAGCCAAGTTCAAGCCCATAATTTACTGATTTCAAATATCTACTTATATTTAATACTTAGTTTCAATATTTCAAGATATGATTTAATCTTTATGGATTCTCATTCACTTGTGTCTGATTAGAGAATAACTTGCTTCTTAAGTTTTTACTTTGGATTTCAAACCATTATTTACTTTAGTTTAATCTTGAATTTCTACTACACCCACACACATACACAACTCTTAGATTAAAACTTGCACAAGAAGTAGTTTATAATCTCCTTCCACCTCCTCAAATTCGCCCCCCCCCCCTCACTCTCTCTCCTTAATCCTCTCCCAAAGTCATTAAGAGCATTAATTTCAAAGCCTCTAAAGTCTTCATATGTACTCTTATCTTCTTCTACACTCTAATGGCCATTTATTATCTAATTAGCCCATGTGTTTGTATGTTTGTTTAAAACAATTTTCTCTTCTTGTTGCCCAAGATAAAACCGTCCTCCCCTTCATCCCTTTAATTATACATTTATGTTTTAATGTTCTCACAAACTCAAGAAGAAAAATCTCTCATTGGCCCAATTAAATCTCACAAGGATTTAGGATTAAGGGTTTATATAATTTCTTCACTCTTTAATTAGTAATTTTTGCCACTTTTATTAGTTAAAGGGAGAATTAATTAATCCTTGGTTACTATTAATATAGTATTTTAGGGGTTACTAGACTTAATTACCAAAATTTGACAAGGTTTCCAATTTAATTTTTGAGGATTAACAACTCCTTGTATGCTAATCTTAGCTTCTAAATATTATTTGGTCCTTATCATAATTGATATTTCCTTAATTATGACCTTTATAAATTAATTATTAACTAATTTCAAAAATTACTAAAGTATCTCAATTATTGCAATTCCAATTGCCCAATAATTGTTGCCAATTTCCTCTAATTGATTTTATCATCCTCTGATGATTTTAATTGCTGAAATGGTATAATTATGATTATACTAAATTATGATAGTCTTAGGATATTTTATGATCCTTAATATGACTTAGAAAAATTAGTCTTTAGGCTTTTTAATTCTAGGGAAAATTGCCTAGGAATAAAAATAAATACAACACCAAAATTTGAGACCACATATTCACCTATTTTTAATAGGTATTTTCTATCAAAATATAGTGGTTATGCTAAATAGGGTTTTTAGGGTATTACAAATCTCTAAAAAAAAAATCAATTAGCTCTTATATTAAAGACTAGAGGTTGGTACCAATTTACAAGCCAAACAAGTTGGTTTGAAAAAAATGATAAATATAAGTAATTTAATGTAATGTATTTAGTTTTTTTAATTTCTCAAAAAATAACAACTAACTTTATATTAAGGACCGGAATATGTGTGTGTGCATATACATACACACACACACATATGTATATCCTTCTGAATAAAACAGAGTAGAGTTAATTAGGGTTTTTCGCAGGCAACTAGGACAGTTTTGAGTATATGATGCAGGAAGGGGAAGATGAAAGGGAGAAAAAAGAGGAAGAGAAGAGAAAGAGAGATATTCAAAAAGAAGTAAGCAATCCATAGGAAAGACCATGCAATTTTTGTTGATATTATTTAAAGGAGACATACAAAGTAAATATGTCTGTACAATTAATAGGATCAACTTAATTTTAGGAATTAATTATATAAAAAAATCATAGAATTCTAAAATTAAATTAAATAACAATTAATGATAAAGAATAACAACCAAATCAAAAGTTTTTTTTTAAAAAAAATATTCCCCATAATAAAGCTAGCGCAATATATCAAATATATAAAAAAATATTAACTAACCATTATCTTATATCCCATTGGTATGTGTCAGAATCATAAAGGATTTCTCTATATCTATCTATCTCTCTCTCTCTCTCTCTCTCTATATATATATATATATATATATATATATATATATATATATATATAAAGAAGGGTTAAGGTGCAAAAATACACATGAACTTTTTCTTCAGGAGCGCCCAGCACCACGTGCTTTTTTTTAGAGCAAAAATACACATGTGGTTACAATTTTGGAGCAAAAGCCACATCCCACCATTAAGTCACTGTTCACCGTCGTTAAGTTACTGTTCACTTCATCTCTTTCTCTCTCATCATTATTCATCGTCGTTAAGTTACTCTTCAGTTTATAAACGATTTCAACTTTAAAAGTACTTACTCAAGCCAACTTTCAAAACATGTTTCATGCTAATTTGCCCTTAGCGCGCAATTTGAACTGTGTCCTTATTGGACTATTACAACAAATTTCGACCATGTGTAATACCCTAAAATTTGACTTAGGGTAAATATTATAAATTAGTAGAATATACCTATTGAAAATAGGTGAATATGAGGTCTCAAACACCTTGTATTGAATTTACCTTATTATTAGAACAATTTCTCCTAAGATTAAATAATGTGCGAAAAGGGTCCCTAAAACATTAGATAATTTGCAAATAGGTCCCTGAAATATTTGTGGGTCATAAAATACCCTGAGAAAATTATGATAAAATCCTAAGAGGCAACTAAATATTTATTAAAAATTAGAAAGTATGTTGTCTCTAATTTAGGTAATTTATGAGATTATTTTCCTTGGGAAATAATGAGGCAAAATTAAATATCATTTTGAGGAACATAAATTGCCCCATGGTTTTTAATATTTTGCATAATGCATAAATTATCAATTTCAGTAAAATAGTTGTGAGAAAATAATTAATCTTAATTAAGAAAATTGTCAACAATTAGTAAGTGATTAAATAAGTAATTAATTGTTGATTGTTTAAACATGAATAAAAGGGAATATCCAAAGCTAATTATATGAAACCCCTAATTTGATATTAATGACCAATGGAGGGTCAAGGTTGGCATAAAGAGTGTTGCTAATTAATTTAGCATAATTAAGAGGTATATTAAGTGAATTACAATTATTCTTAACAAAATAAGTTTGCACTAATTGAGATTAGTTGCATAATTCTTCAAAATGATTAAAGACAAATTAAAAGTATCAAATGAAAGCTAATTATATTTGAAAATAATTAAGCCAAAGAGAATGAAATAATATCTCAAGTAATTAAGTTTAAATCTTCATGTAATTGAGTTAGCTAATGGCAAAATATAATTAAAGAGCATGTAAACAATTGATTAACATGATAATTAAGAATTGCTAATTAGTATTGAAAAGTCAACAATGACACCTAAGCCTTGATTATGTCATCAAGATGACATCACAAGAGCACATGTATGTGTTGTGAGTGTGTGTGTGTGTGTGTGTGTGTGTGTATAGTGGATGAAAGAGAAAAGATGAATCTAAGAAAAGGGGGGGAGGTGGCATTTTTGTAAGAGGTGTAAGGGCAAAATTAAGACCTTTTTACTAAGTTTAAATCCAATGGTTAGAATGGAATTAAAATTGCTAAGAAGTTAACCAAGGATTGGCTATAAATAGAGAGCTCTCCTCTCTTCATTCTTCACACCAAACTCATACCAAAGATTGGAGAGTTTAAGAGGAGAGTGAAGCAAGAAAGAGGAAGGAGTTCAAGAGTCTTCAAGAGGTAAGTTCTAGTTCTTAAATTTCTAGTCTTTAGTTTTTATAAGTTCTTAGTATAAATGTTAGTTTAATCTAGAAAATTAGAGGATAAATTTCTATACTTGTTTTTAGGCCTCATTGCATTGAAAAATGCCTGAAGAGGTAAAAATATAGTAGGGAATAATTTTTGGGAAGCAATGGATTAATGTTGTGAAAGTTGTAGAATTTTCGATTCTTAAATCTTAGACAGGCAGCGAAAAAGATGCTATGATTTTATGTAACAAATGAAGTTATAAAATCATGAAATTTTCCAAAAAGAAAGTAGATATGTAGGGCTTTCCAAACATATAAAACATGCAACATTTTGATCTCTGGTTAAGGAGATATGAATTTTTGAAGTTAAGTCATTTTTACTGGAATAAAATCTGGGCAACGTTGAGAAACGTAAAACCTGGTAATGACTCACTAATTCTGGGTGAAAATGAATATTTTTCCTCAAAAATAGACATCCTAAGGGTTCCAGGGAATTTCACGGATCCTCATTTTGATTTTTGTAGAATTAGTTATGATTTTTCAAAGTTACCAAAAAAATCTGCTCAGAAAACTCTACACTACGTTTTTAAATAAATGTAAGGGCAAAGTTGTAAATAACAAATCCACCAAGGGTAGATGGGTAAATAGAGGTGGAAGTATATCTTAGGTTATTATTCTAAGTGATATGGTGATATATTAGGATATCCGGGAGGTCCAGGGCCGGATCCAAAGGTCGGACGTTTGACAGTTACCCGGTGAAAGGTACACACGCGTACTGTAACTCTAACTCTTATGCTGCTTGTATGCTCTATATGTGATGTAATGATTCATATAGTCGTGGACAAGACTGGGTCTTGGGTCATGCACCGTGATTAAGACTCTGTCTTAAGTCACTGTTTATACATTCAGCTATTATGTGAAAACGGGTTACAGTCTTGGTGATGCCGTATGGATGTTTTCCTAGCGCTGAGGACTCGCTCCGAGGCGTGGCAATGGTTTATGTGCAAACTATGAGGACCTTACATGGGCTGTGTGCTATGTAGAGGTATTATTGTGATGTGAACTATGACATGTGCTGTGTGCTATGTATAGTTATATGTTGAATTGTAAATGAATATCTGTCATACATATACTGTTATACTTGAACATAAGGTTAACTGTTACCCAAGGTCCAATGGACATTGGACCTCAGTCTTAATGAACAGTTCAGGAAAGAAACTGGGATAGAGAAAGTGCCGATAGATGGAGCCATGAGAAGGCACCGGTGGACGGAGCTGGGAAGGGTCACCGATCAAAGCAAATGCCGGAAGAGCATCCTCAGAGTATTCATTCTGGCATGATTTAACAAGGTTATCCCAAACGGTTTGGTGCCGAAGGCAGGGCTAGTCTATGTGGGTCAGTCAATAAGTCGCCGTGAACTCGGTGAGACTCCCATGATAGACACCTACCTGGCCAAACTGTTTGATTAACTGAGTTAGGTTTATTGCCCCAAGTCTAGCTACAGCTTGGTTGAAGATTGTATGATTACCATGTAAGAATTGTAATTGTACAAAGCTCTGGATTGTATCACATAAATATTCCTTTGGGAAAATTTTTAATATACCAGCTTATGTCGGGGCATCATCATATGTCTGGGCATTTTATATCAGATACTCATTATCCGAATATTAGCGCACGCTATCCGTTTCCGCAGTACTCTAAGCTATAGCACCTCAAACTCCGTTGACTTTCCCAAAACTAAGTGTCAACCGACACGATTTTCAAGTATGGAATTTGGGGTGTTACACCATGCATCTAGATTAGTAATTTTCATATGTAACCTATAAATTTTACATAATGTATATTCCTTGTAGGTCCTTATTGTAAGACAGATTTGTCTAATTTAATGAGATTAAAGAAGTAAAATAAATTACTTAATTATAATATATATGACATAATCTTTATAAAATACTCCCTAGTTCTATTTATATAAGAACTAGATAATTAAAGCATGCAAGCATTAAAACTAATTAAAAATAATCAGTATGTCTTGAAATAATTTTTTTTAAGTATGACCTTATTTATAAGGGGTAAGTAAGAGAGAGAAATATAGTAAATATAAATATCACCGACTCTTTATTTAATACAATATATATAATTAATATGAGGCACAAATGAAGAAATAAAAACTCATTAAATGTCAAGATAACTATTGTCTGAATTTTATAAAAATGATTAAGACAATTTAAATGTTGGACTCCTATGAAAAGGACCAAATAGAGTATTTCTTTATAACATTACATTATGTATTAAACAAGTAGTTTGAAAAAAAAATGATGGGAAAATCATATAATTAAATCCATCCTAAATGATCAAAATTAAACAAAATTGGGTCGACACTTTCAATAAATTCTTAATTAGGCCAAGAGGCCTATTTATGGATTTATGAATGTTGTTAGAAGACCAGAATGCCCCTATGTTTTAAAAAGAAAATTGAAGATAATTAAAAAAAATTGATTTCTAAATTAGGCCTCATCTTAATTAATTAATAAATATTCAATATAATTAGTTTCCATTTTTTATTTTAATTACAGAATTTTGAATTTTTTAAAAAAAAACAAATATGATCATGGATTTATGTATTTATATCTTATATATAATATATGAAAATTTTAACAAAAATAAATAAAACTGCTAATTCTTTATATTTTATGTGTTGGGTTTGTAATACCCTAAAATTTGACGTAGGGTAAATATCATAAATTTGTAGAATATACCTATTGAAAATAGGTGAATATGAGGTCTCAAACACCTTGTATTGAATTTATCTTATTATTAGGACAATTTCTCCTGAGATTAAATAATGTGTGAAAAGGTCCCTAAGACATTAGATACTTTGCAAATAGGTCCCTGAAATATTTATGGGTTATAAAATACCCTGAGAAAATTATGATAAATCCTAAAAGGCAACTAAATATTTATTAAAAATTAGGGAGTATGTTGTCTCTAATTTAGGTAATTTATGAGATTATTTTCCTTGGAAAATAATGAGGCAAAATTAAATATCATTTTGGGGAACATAAATTGCCCCATGGTTTTTAATATTTTGCATAATGCATAAATTATCAATTTCAGTAAAATAGTTGTGAGATAATAATTATTACTAATTAAGAAAATTGTCATCAATTAGTAAGTGATTAATTAGATAATTAATGGCTAATTGTTTAGACATAAGATAAAGAGAAAAAGGTGGAAATTACTTAAAATAAATATATATATATAAATAAAAACGAAAATTAGAAGAAAAATAAAATGAAAATTAAGAAATTAATATCTAGATATTTGCATTAAAATAACATTATAAGTTAAGACATGTGGTAATTAAATAATATTATAATAGTAAAAATGTGAACAGGATAAATGACCACGGATAGAAATAAAATCCTACCTAGAAAACCGTGAACTAGGTTTCTTGAGTCAGAGTATATTAGGAACAAGTGAATTTCTATCTCGGAGTGGACTGTCTCCAAAGTCATTTCTGTAACCAACGGAGTGATTTGGAGATCCGGCCAGGAAGATATTTTGTGGGATTAAAGCAGATAGTAGAAATGAGAACCGATAGAAAATAATCCCGTTGTGGGAATCTGGGGATAAGTGGGGAAAAACTAGAGTATAATGTTAATTAGTGGATTTTTGTCTCGGAGTTAGTACCGGACAATGTTATTTCTGTAGCCGGGCACGAATACCGAGGATTTTCAGCTGATAACAGAATGTCCTCAGCAGGATCAGAAACTGAGTTAAATTAGATAATTTGAAAGAGGAAGAAAAGACCTACGGAGTGTTGTTTCCGAAATTTTAAGATTTTACGAAATTTCGCGATCAGGATACCGAACCAAGAATTTTACCTGATAAAGCAAGATGACATAAGGCTTGATGATGTAGCAGGGATGACATCATCCTTGAGAGGTGTAAGGCCAAGATCTTGCCACCTCCAAGAAGTGCGATCTAACGGCCAGAAACTGATCAGACAAAGTTCAAAGGAATTACGAAAATGCCATTGGGCTTTTCTATAAATAGGCCATCATTCCTCTTCATTCTTCACCAATTCACTTACAATCCTAGAGAGAAGTTAGAGAGAGAAGCTCTGGAAGAGGAGCAAGAAGTTCATAGCGAAGCTCTGAGTAAGTCTTTCGGTCCCTAGTCTTTAGTCTTAAGTTCTTTCGGTAGTTCTTAGAGTTTTAGAGTAAATCTTTAATCTTCCAGTATATTTTAGATATCATGTTTTAGGATAGATATGATATTTATTTTGGGAAATATATTGGAGTTAGAGATATGTGGAAATTCTGGAAGATTAGGGTCAAGATAGCGAAGTGCTGGCGAAATTCCGCCGATTAGGGGATCAGGGGCAAAATGGTAATTTGTACCTAAAATTCCTGTTATGATATCAAATATTGATAAATGTGATATTATCATTATAGGATATCAGTAATCTTGTCCCGCTGTCATTTCGCTGTCGTTCCGCTGTTTTCCGTCAAAAGTACATTTTATCGTCAACGTACTAAACGCTCGTTAACGAAGGTACGTTCGCGTACTGTAACACTAACTCTGATGCTTATTGTATGCTTATATGTGATAAACAACTATACCAGTGAATTGTATAGATAACTTTACATGTGATGTGTATTGTTAACATGGATAATTATACATGTGAATTGTATAGATAACTGTACATGCGATGTGTATTGTTAGCATAAACAACCTTACATGTGATGTGTACGGTGGATATATTAATGCTGTGATGTCATACATATATTGTTTACATAAGTATGAGGTTAACCGTTACCTGAGGTTCGATGCATGGACCTCAGCTCTTAATATAGCTTCAGAATCAGGAGGACTAAGCACCAAAGATAAGGGCAAGCAGCATGCTTAGAGTCCCAGCCGAAGAATTTCTTTTTGGACTTGTATTCCCATATCAGTAAATATTCAGACCTTTGTACTGTTGTATAAGAAACTAGGTACCTCAACAGGATGTTTATCAGATACTCTCTCTTTTAAATTACTCTGATGCTCTACTCTAATGAAAGTACCTCATTCCGCTTTTGAAAAATGAGATGTTACAGGGTTAAATACCATTTTTGTCATGGAAATTTACCTTAAGGAGCACTGGTTATATAGAAATTTTTTTGTCACATTTTTGCCCTAGAAATTTAAAAATTGAGCAAATATGCCCTGAAAGTTTTTTTTTTAGAAGCAAATTTGTCCTGGAAGGCTTTTTTTTAAAAGCAATTTTGTCCCTAAAAATTTATAAAGATGAGCAACAATTTAATGGTCAAAATCAACGGATGAGAAAAATTGTTACCTTTTAAAACTTTCAAGATAAAAATAATACCCAAAAAACTTTCGGGTGATGACCAGTGCTCCTCAGGATAAACTTTAATGATAAAAATGGTATTTAATCCTTTACATGTTACATCACATCGATCTAAACTGATTTAAATTATAAAAATAAAATACGTAGCATAATCTAAAATTGTATGCTTCCTGATTGTGAAACCTTTTATAAAATGAGCGGATTTCGTGTTTTTCATCTCAAAAAATCGTCAATCTTATTTTTTGAAAGAAATTAAACCTAACTAACTTGCAAGGACGCAAGGTACCACACCAAGAAACAAAAATTAAATTCTGGGGGGCCATGGATCAGCTTTTAGTGCTGCAAACATGGAACTTTTCAAAGGGACAGTTGATTGGCTAATCAAGAAAATAAAAGCCAGTAATAAATGAATGAAAATGAAATTAAAAAATAAAAATGTAAGTTCCATATATTGAGGAGGAGGGTGGGTAGGAAGCAGAGAGACAATGCATTAGATGAGAGTCTACTTCATGCAACACGAGCGCATCTAACCTCTCACTTCTCAATGTCATATATCTACTATTCATTTTTGTTTTCCTCCTTAATATAATTCAATTCAAGGTTTAAAATAATATAATAATGGGGCCCTCAGCTATAAATTGGGCCCACATCGTTTCACTATTTCGTTACTCCCACATGGCCACATCCTTATTCAGTTATTCTATACGTGCGTCGTCCAAACATAATATTCTTGAGCATATATATATGTTTGTCCACAAAACTAGATTCTTTTTCGTGCATTGCATCGATAGAAACTTTTGTTTTCCCGTTACTTTCATTACATTTATATCGTATTCTTATATATTTTATCTCCTATCAGTATAGATGAATCGTCATTACATATAATAAAATAAAATAAAATAAAAACTACACTATTCGTGAGTTATATATGAATAATGGAGTTTGTCTTCCCATTTATACACATTATAAAGCTAGCTTGCTAGGATATATAGCTATAGTTTTTATTATATACTCAAGCAAGCTATACCATATTATTCGTAGATCATAAATTGTATGATCTGTTAAAATGATATTATGCAATCTCTCTAATTATATATTTACTTAATTTAATTAGATTAAGAGAAAGTCATTTAATATAACATGTATTTTTTAAAACACCATAACCATTTTCCTTAATTTTCTCCTTTCTTCATCTCATTATATTGATGAGGGAAGTAAATTAAAAAATATTGAAAAATATGAAAACTATATATTATATTATATTTAGAAACAAAATCAACTTCCCAAATATGTCAAATATCAAAGGCCGAAGAGAGTAATACTCATCTAATTTTTAATGTAAGAACCATTTAACTTATTTGATTGGACTATGGAAGGTAGTTAATATATATATATATATATATATATATATATATATATATATATATATATATATATATTCTAAAACTAACCTTACTTAAAACTAATTTTCTCAAAGTAGGAAAATGATAGTCATCGCTATCATCCGTTCATGCAGACGGTGTAGATTTATTGACAATTATTTATTTTTTTTCAATGAAAAAAAAATACTTTAGCTATGCAAATCAATTATACGATAAGATATACTCATTCCTAGACCAAAAAAATTATTAAGATTATTTATGACAAATAGTATAATTTCTATGTGTGGCATTAATGAATTTATCTAAAGTAACAAGTATTACTCATTTTATATGATAAATGGGTGTATTATTAAATTATTTTTTTATTCAATTATTGTTGAAGAAGTACCAATAATGGTAGTTTATGGGGAAAAAATGATAAATATATCTTGTATTTAGCCATTTAGGACCAATATCAACTCCTAATGAGATCTTATCCTTAAGACTAAAGGAATACATTCATTGCTACTCCGATCCTAGCTGTCCTTATATAGAACCTAATTGTAGAATTGATCTTGTTCATGAAAATAAAACATATTTCCATATTTGTCAAATTTTCTCAATTTACCTCTAGTGATGCTCTCTTAACCAAAATTAAGTACTCCCTCCAATCCTTAATATAAGATATATGTACATAATTTGATTAAATTAAAGAAGTTATTTAAGTTAATTAATATAACATAAATTTTCTAAAACACCCTAACCATCTTCCTTAATTCTCTCTCATTCTTAATTATTGTTGAGGGGTATCAATAGGGTAAATTAGAAAAAGATTGAGAAATATGAAACTATGTCTAATATTTAGAACCAAAATTAAATCCTCAAATATGTATTATATTAAGAACTAAAGGAGTAAAAGAGAGATGAAGGGTATTAAGAAAATTGAGTAAGGTGTTTTAAGGAAAAAAAACATGTCATATTAACAATAATAACTAATTTCCTTAATTTAATGAAGTTAGGCGAATGTCTTATATTAGAGACAAGAGGGATTATCTATTTCAACAAATGTGTATCCTCCCTCCCCACACAAAAAAGAAAAATTTTGCATTCTAAATATTTGACTGCAAGTGAAAAACCTAGTAATAATTTTTATCGAAAAAGAAACCTAGTAGTAACCAATGGCCTTTTAACCTAATAGTATAGATTCCATCCCACTTATAACCTCAAGCAATCCGTGCTGGCCTCTCTTATTGAAAGAAGGGGAAAAAAAAAAAGAAACTAGTAATATATGGGGTTGGTGGAACAAGCATCTTACATGAATGAATAAAAGTATACCTGCTAGTCAAAACAAACCTTCTCCTTACATATATGCCACTTATAAAGCTGGTGTTTATAGAAGCTATATATAATTCACATAGTTTTGATTAATTATATCCCAACTAGAGTCATATCTCTAATGGCTATAGAAATCCTCAGTTATAATAGTACCATAAACAGGCACAATATAATGCATCAAGACAATTAGTTAGCTAGCCACTGCTTCTCCTTTATTACACTTGTTTTCAGTTTCTCCTCATCTTCTTCTTAATCTCTCCTTGCTTCTTCCATATCATAGACAAGCTAAAAGTGTGTGATGGGAACCACAACGAAGATGTCGCACGAAGTTGGTGTCTTATGTTGTTATTGAAGATGGTGGGTGAGTAGACTCTACGCTGTGCTTGTCAAGTGAGCAGTCTCTCTTCTTGTGGATTACACTTCCTTTCGTTGGCTGTTCGAACCAGAACTTGAAATCTTCCATTACAGTGGCAGATCAATTGAGATAAAGATTTGAGAGGCTAAATGTATACTACTCATTGACTAATTAAAAAAAAAAATTATTTGAAGGGGCCAAATGTATAAATTTTTAGGACAAATGTGTACATATTTTGACCAAATATATATATATAAAAAAAAAAATCCTACTTTTATTAAATTTTTTCACAGATTTTTTTTTTTTTGCGGGGGCCACAACCCCCCTTTGTCTATAAGAAGCTCCGCCACTGTTCCATTATTGATTCAACTAAATCTTTAAGGGAAAATTACCACAAAGGACTTAAAACATATGATATTTATTGAGAAGGGCTATAAGAGTTATAATTATTCAGAAGGACCAATTACCAAAAAAAATTTAAAAATATTAAAGTTCCCTCAATTAAACCTCCAACATTCTCTCCATAATAAATTTTTAAAACTGATATGAATTTTTTAATTTCATTAAATTAAATGAAATTTCTCTATTTCTTACCCCTTACATAAATAAATTAAATGCAAATGGAAAAATTGACACAAGCATCTTTCAATTTTTGTCAAATTATAAATTTTGAAATTGACACAAATTTTAATTGAAAATAAAAATCATATAATTTTAGAAAAAAAACAAATTGTTTTATATTTTATTATAAATGTTAAAGAAAGGTTATATACATCCAAATAATTTTAAAAAAATATGCAATTTTAAACAATTCAGAGGAGGCTTGTGTAATTTATTTTTATGTCAGAATAGATTTATGTAACTTTTAAAAGTAAAAATCCATGTAATGGCTTTTTATCCGAAAACCATGTAATGTCTATATACTTAAAAAAGGTCTAGATCATATATTATATTTTTTTTATTCGAGAATGGTATACAGGATTGCCTCCTCAGAGAATACTCACGTGTATGCCAAAAATTTAATGTTAAAAAATTAATATAATCAATTAAGTCTATAATATAAACCAATAATAATATTTTTTTGGGGGGGATAAAGCTTTTTAACTATTAAGATATTAGATAGAAAATTTAATATCTTCTAAATTGGTCTATTTTACTTAGAGATATATATATATTTATAATTAAATGATATATTGATTATTAGGTAGATGTAACTGTAAGTATAAAAAAAATGATGATTCTAGCAGTTGTCATTTTCTTGGGAAATAAAATTTAAATTATTTTTAAAATAGAATGTGGGAGAGATTGAAGGAGAGAATCTAGGAACTAGGAAGTTTAATCAATGACAATTTAGTGTTTTTAAATTTATATTTTGATTATTGGTCCTTCTGAATAATCAACTTTTTATGGCTATTTTCAATAAATATTTTATGCTCTAGTTCCTTGGATATAATTTTCCCAATAGTTAAGGTAAGTAGCAAACTTTGAGGTCGAACAGGCAATGGATTTAAGGTATTAAAGCAAGGGACTATACGTTTGACAAGCTTCTGCTTAGAACTCAACACCCTCCAATATTCCTCATTCGTTTTTGGCCGGCAACACAACCTCTCAGCTTCTCATGAATCCTATAAGCATAATTAAGGTGTAAATATGATTTACCTTCAACTTTATGTTACCATGCTGAGTTTATGCTGAGTTTGTTCAAGCACTTGTTTGTACGTACGTAAGTATGTATGTGTTACGTGTTGTTCGGATGCATTTCTTTTAACTTTAGTTCTTCATAATACAATCTCCCATCTAGTTGACTAATTGTTGATTAATTTGGGGAGATTAAAGAACTGCGTAAATTACTGAGTTTATGGCATACGTTAATTGTATGATTTCTTTGAAATATATATTTATGTATATTATTAAATTATATATCAGTTTATAAGTTATATAAATTAATTTAGAAAAATAAAAAATATAAACACTTTCAAATAATTTATTTAACTTCCTTGATTTCATCAAATTAGGAAATTCGATGACCAGAGGTAGTGGGTCATTTACTCATTTGTGTAGCTAAAATTGTAGTGAAGTCCTCTTCATTAGTGTTTTGTATTGAAAACATGGTTTGAATGTTTGATAGATCTGCTGTATGTACTGAGGTCTCAGTAGCTAGACGATATATATAATAAAGGGTTAAGGTATAAAAACACACATAATTTTTTTCCCAGGAGTGCCCAGCATCAAGAATTTTTTTTTTTTTGGAACAAAAATACACATGTGGTTACTATTTTTAAACAAAAGTCACATCCCACAATTAAGTCACTGTTCACCGCCGTTATGTTACTGTTCACTTTATTTCTCTCTCTCTCATCATGGTAAACATCGAATTAATAGGGGATGTGACTTTTGCTCCAAAATAGTAACCACATGTGTATTTTTGTTAAAAAAAAGTTCTTAGTGTTGGGCGTTCCTAAAAAAAAAACTGATGAGTATTTCTGCACTTTAACCCATAATAAAATTGTTGCAGCTTTAGGGACAGATGTAGCATACCTATCTATCTGCACATATTGTTTCTCTTTCTGCTTGGTTTATTGGGGTTTCCTTGGTTTTCAGGTCGGTTTTTATTTTTATTTTTCTGTAGGTTTTACTTTTGCTGCGATTGGTTTTAGTGAGGTAGGCTTGATATGTCTTTGACAGCTAACGAAATTTCCTCTTTTGATCTGGTCTAAAAAAAAATTTGAGTTTTCTGATTTGTTCAAATAATTTTTCATGTATATTAATTAATGAAGAGTAGTTTAAATAATTTTTCCGATATGTTGTAGTTTGAATGGTAGAAATGAAGCATCAATCTTTAGTTATTCATTTCAAAGTTCTTAGTGCTGGGCGCTCCTAAGAAAAAAACTCATGAGTATTTCTGCACTTTAACCCATAATAAAATTGTTGCAGCTTTAGGGACAGATGTAGCATACCTATCTATCTGCACATATTGTTTCTCTTTCTGCTTGGTTTATTGGGGTTTCCTTGGTTTTCAGGTCGGTTTTTATTTTTATTTTTCTGTAGGTTTTACTTTTGCTGCGATTGGTTTTAGTGAGGTGGGCTTGATATGTCTTTGACAGCTAACGAAATTTCCTCTTTTGATCTGGTCTAAAATAAAATTTGAGTTTTCTGATTTGTTCAAATAATTTTTCATGTATATTAATTAATGAAGAGTAGTTTAAATAATTTTTCCGATATGTTGTAGTTTGAATGGTAGAAATGAAGCATCAATCTTTAGTTATTCATTTCTACCATTCAAACGACAACATCCTTTACAGACATCGTCAAGCTAAGCATGTTTTGGCCAGTAAAGAGGAAATTTCATTATAACTATAACAGAACATGTGTGTTTTTTTTTTTTTATATTTTTAAGTTGTCGAGTTATTATTTTATCTCTACCATTCAAACTAAAACATCATTTAATTTACAACGTCAAGGGATAAGTTTTGTATGTTTGGAAAATGGAGAGAAGGAGTGGATATGGAATGTCCATGATGGGATCGATAATAAGTGGAACAAAAAATGAGTGCAATTTTGTTTCTTATTATAAGAGCACATTTCGGTTTTATTCAAAGCATTTATTGTATTATTTCACATATAAGCCTTTATAAATTAAATATGAGAGAAATATTCTCTCATATTTTTTATGCAACTTTTTGAAGATATTACTGTATTATTTCACTAGTGAGTCCTCATATAGCTGACAAGATACAAGTATTAATCAGGATAACCACGTCAAGCTATTGAACGTTAGATGACTCGATCTCTTTTACATAATGGCAGATGTGGCTGTGAAGGTTCTGACATCTCAAATTTTGGATTTTTAGATATTAAAATATAATATGGAAAATTTTATCTTAATTATTTTAGAAATAATATTTAGAATTTAAGACGTATTTTTTTGTAAATTAAGAACAAATTGTTAGACAATAATTCTTAGCCTAAATATTTTAGAGATAATATTTTATCGCCTAGAGAATTAAGTGGGATAATTTAGGAGTGGGTCTCACAACACACACCCTTCTCCATATGATGACACCACATCTTCCTCCCTCTCAATTTCATATTAGTTACGTGCCTATCTTATGCATAACCATTCCATTCAAAATTCACTTGGTAATCAGACAAGCAAGGACGCAACACATATACTTCCTCACTTTATTTATCTAATTCGGCCCATATGCCCAACGGATCACTCATCCCACTATTCTTTATGCGGCCCAATGCTTCTTTCCCAACACAACACACATATACACTACATAATATTCCCTCCCAAAACCCCTCGTCTTTGGGTTCAACTGGCGTGGGGGTCGGTCTTTCTCACCTTTAAGGAGGGGGTTCGATCCCTGCGTTGGTCAAGGCGTTGGGGGAGGCATCTTAGGGGTCTAGGAAGCAGTGATAACGCTGGTAGAGGTGGAGACATGTGTACTCTCTGACCAGTATCCCCTGTGGACTGGGCTCCAAGCGCCTTGCCCTTGGACTGTGGGTGAGCCCGACCCCTTTCCTAAAATTTTTATATAAAAAAAAAAAAAATTCCGTCCGAAACACATTTCCCTGCTCGTACTTAGGACGAGCAGGGAGAGCTCATCCCTTTTGGGACGAGCTCTGGATAAAATAATTTTTTTTAATATTATTAATCAGTATCCTAAAATGATTTTTTAAGTATCAGTTAGTATCTTAAAATGATTTTTTAAGTACCGGTATCCTAAAATAAATTTTTAAGATTCTAAAAATTATTTTCAAGAATATAAAATATTTTTCAGTGTCAGTTAGTATCCTGAAGTATGTTTTCAGTCTCAATCAATACCCTGAAAATTATTTTAATAGTACCAGTCAGTACCCTGAAGTATGTTTTTAGTATCAGTCAGTCCCCTGAAAAACTTTATCAAGATGATAAAATTTTTCAATGACTGACTGAGACTAAAAAGATACTTCAGGGTAATGATCGGTATTGTTCAAAAAGAATTTTAGGGTACTGACTGAGACTAAAATGATACTTCAGGATAGTGAAAAATATTTCATGATCTTGAAAGTTTTTTTAAAAATATTTTAGGATACTAACTGATAGTAAAAATATACTTCAAAATACACACTGGTACTATCTAAAAAAAATTATTTTAAAAAAAAAAAAGATCTAGACCGTCAGATGAGATTTGGCGGTCAAAGGGACGAGCTCTCCTTGCTCGTCTTTAGGATTAGCAGGAAACGTGTTCCCCACCCGACAGGCACACACATATCACACACACATAAACTACTTTCGCACTCACTTTCTCTTACTCTCCTTCAACACCTTTGTCACACACAAACACCCATTCCTCATTCTCGTACACTCCCTTCCTCCATAAACTCCTTCACCATCATCCAAACACACCCATCCTTCTCTTCCTTCCATTCATCTTCCATCCTCCTTCCACAGAAACAAAGAGACTGAGAGAGACTGTGAGTTGAGAGAGAGATAGCAAGATCATCGAAGAAGAAGGAATCACCGATAGTCACATACAAAAACGTATTTGGGTTTAGGTGAGTCTCCAAAACATTCTCCCATATGGTTTTCTGCACTTGCTAGAGATTTTCTGAGTTGTTGATGTCTAAAAATCATGTTTTAGAGAGAGAAAACTCATGACAGTGGTTTGAGATGCATGCATGTCGATTTGTAGATGGTTTTTTTTAATCTTCTTTACCTCTAAAAACAAATTTAAAAACCACACGTCTTATATAAGAGCATGGGGTTTCATTTTTGAAAGATCTAAACCATAAAATGAGGTTACATGTCATGATAATCACCTCTACAAAGTAGTCCGAAAATAAAGTATGATTTGCATGTCCTTTTCATGGGTTAGGGGTTGAGTTTGGCTATTAAATTTTGGCACATGATAGTTCACTCGTTAAGCTTTAAAACAAATGATAGATCATGTTAAACAAAGGTCTATACGAGATATGATTTTTGAAAGTCATGAATCTAAAAGAAAATCTAGACCTTGTTCTGACTCGTTAATTTCAAGTGAGCAAAGCCCAGAGTAAAAAACATCGTTTGACCACAAAGTTTTTGGAGCATTTATTTAACATGCTAAGCTTTAATTTTATAGGTAGTTTGTAATTTTTAAAATTTACTACAAAAAGTTACAATTTTTACAAACTAGCATATGTTTCTAGAAAGTGAAATCCACACAATCGTGTTGTGCAGAGCTTTTGACTAAGTAAATAAAGTTAGAAAATTATGAAACTTTCCAGAGACAGAGGAAAAATAGGTCTTTTGCAATTTTTGAAGCTCTTTGCAATGAGATGTTGATTTTTAAAATTAAATTAAAGTTCCAGATGTTTCAACTGGACAATGCTCATGTTTTAATATGGAAATGTCATTTTCAAAAGAGCTTTTGATTAAGTAAATGACTTTGGTTATCTATGAAATTTGAATAGATAAAAGTAAACCTCTCAAAGTTTAAAATGAGTCATTAGTTGGATGTCTAAAACTTAAATTGTGATTTTTCAAAGATTGGTCAAGAAATCTGGAAATTCTGATTTCCAAAAATAAGAAATATTTAAATTTTAAAATTATGAGATTGTTTCAGTCATAAATTATCTCAGTGGTTTTTAATATATGAAAATAGACTTGTCAAGCTTTAAATAGAAATTGGAATCACTCCATTTGGAGATGTATAGACTAAGTTATGATTTTTCCAAGTTCCCGGATAAATTAAAAGGTTAATTCCTGATAAGTCTAAGAATAACAGCAAGGGGATAATTGCTTCGATAAAAGTTGTAAGGATTAGACAACTTAATTAAACATTCATTTTACTTGATTATAAACATATGGTTATGTCCTTAGGGTCATAAGGAGAAGGAAGGAACTTCAAGCAACTCTGAAAGTTGTGGAAGAAGGAACCCGAGTAAGGACAATAGTCTTTAAATATAGTGGCATTACTTTACTTGCATGTATTTAATATTATTGTTTATGTGTATATATATGATTGCTATGTTTGTTTGTTACATTTAACATACTTGAATAATTAAAACTATGTTTACGATTATGCTATAGCTATAAGTATGATGCATGAAGTATTGAACATGCAGAAATGTCATTATATTAACATAAGCTTATGCAAGGCTAATATATTATACATTAGCATTTATCTTGCATGCACTATATTGATATTGTCTACTATTGGGATTTCTCATAATCTCACCCTTTACTATCAACCAATAGGTAGGTAAGTACAGGAGTGAAGTGCTACGCAGGGCTAAAGAGAGAGTATTGCTTAAAGACAACACAGTAGAAAGATAATTGAAGAATTGAGGAATGACAATAATTAATGTGTTTTAAAATGTATTATCTGTAAATGAATGTAAACGTATGTAAAAGGATATAAACCCTAAGAATACCCCTGTTATGTGATCAAAATTTAAGTTTGTATAAGTATATTGAAATATTTTTGATTTTTCCACACAATTGCACATGAGTTGTATAAAATTATGGTTAAAAGTGCCAGCACGCCAAGCGGGTGTGACAGAGGTGCTATTAAATTTGTGACTTTAGTTGCAAACTGCAACAATCTCTTATCTATTATATTGTAGGATTGATTGGTATCATCCATGGCCTTAACTTACATGTTGGGCTAGAGGCTATAGGAACATAAATCTACACACTGAACTGTTTGGAAGCTAATAATCTTAGGGCCTTTTTGAGTTATCATTTAAGTAGGATGTTTATACAAGTTGAAACAACGCTCTTTTTACGAACTTATTTCATTTTCCGTAAATCAAATTAGAAAAACAGCTTTTATCACTAGTCCAAACAAAAACTTGTATCAAAGAGATGTGATAAGAATGAAACATCCCATTAAAGATGTATGTTATTGACGATGCTAGCTAGATTGGTCGTTGGTAGGGACTAGCAGGTTCTGTTTAGGAATATTCATCGAGAGAATCTCTTTGTGATGTGAATTTCCTTGCCAAATTTTCTTAATAATGTGAAAAATAATTTTTGAATCTTTCATCAAGAGGGCTTGATGAAGGAACTTATGGTATTCATATGTCAATGAATGTCTTCCCGTATTTTTGTATCGTTTTTTTTTTCTTGTGAATAAGAGAAATTCTTCCTACATATTTGTTTTAAACTCCTAACTAAATTGATTTACCTTTTTTATATTAAGAAAGTCTAGTATTTATTTCTTATAAAAAAAACAGAGAGTATAAGACAAAATTTGAGAGTGCGATTCTCCTGTATAGAAGTACTAATAGTAAAAAGAGAAGTTACAAACTTTTAGAAGCAATTAATAATTTTTTTAAAATGCCCTCCTATTTAGTTTGAAGGGAGTGAAAGTAATAGAAGGTAAGTATTTATTTGGGATCAGGTTTTGGAAGTCTAAAAATATTTATTTATGTAAATCGAGATAAAATTTATCTCATGTGTTTATATTTATACAGTAAATCATTATTAAAAAACTGTTTTTAAAAACTCTAATAGTTTATTTCAAACAAGCTTAAACATTGCATTGTTTAGTTTACTTTGAGGGGAGGATAGGATAGGTTTTTAATATTCCCTTATTTGGTTTAAGAGGTGAAAAGAGGGGAGGATAATAATTAATTTACACTTTTACCCTTATTTGTTCACATGTGAATAAAAACTTATATGGGGATTTTTTTAATGAATATATAGATACATTTTAAAAAGTTAAATTTACAAATTTTATTTTTTAAAAACGAAATGGTTGTTCTATGCTTCTCTTGGAGATATTTCTTCTGCACCAGCTTTAACATATATTTAAATTTAAATTAGGGTGTGTTTGGTTTGAAGGAAAGGGAGAGAGATAAATTTTTTACTTGATAGATATTAACCAAATTACCCATAAAAAATTTTTAATATTCCAAAAATACATTCTCAATTATATATACTCTTTTGCATTAATGAAACTTTGATAAAAATTTTCATTCTCCTCCCCCCAAAGCAAACACACAGTGAATTAATAAAATAATATATATGAAAAATCAAATGGCAAAGTTCACCATACAAGAATATATACGGAGCTTCTGGCCAAAAAACGAAGACATGCGGAGCTCAAGAAAATAAGCGATGGCCAAAAAATATGGATAATGGACGGCCACGATTCATCTTCCATTTTCTCCGCCCCCAAAAATGTCACCTTCGATTCCTCCGTCACTGTTCTTCTTCAACCACCATCGCTAGTCTCTTCTCTCTCTCCCCTCCATCTCCTCCTCCTCCTCCTCCAACTCCGTCGCTACTTTGTCGCCGGTGATTCGCCACCTCCTTATCATTTTCACTACCGATGCTGTCTGAAGGACACGTGAGAAGAGAAAAGCCAAAGAGTAGGAGACCAGTAATCTCCCGATTTTTCACAAAGGCAGTGGGGAACCATGCATGTTGACCACAGAAAGCTAATGTTTTTATGTTTTATTTTCCATCAAGGGCATTGATGGGAATATGATAAAATTGATTAATATAAATTAATCAAAATATTTGGCTTCCTTCCTAAAAAAAAAAAAAAAACCCTAATTTGGAAGTGAGCAAAATAGGAGGCTGCTTCTTTCCTTTAACTATATCCTCCGCTCTAGTCCTTTTCGGCACCATTTGTGTGAAATCACATTGGCTTATTTTTTTTAAAAAAAAAAAAAAATAGCATTCACCACTTAAATATCAGTACTTTAAAATATTTTTAAAATCTTAAAATTATTTCAGGAGGTCATAAAATATTTTTTCAGTACACTCAGTATTTTGAAATATTTTTTCAAGATGCTAAAATAATTTTTTTAAATCATAAAGTATTTTTAGTACTAGTTAATACCTAAAATATTTTTTTATGAAGTATTTTTCAATACTAATCTGAAATATGTTTTTAATATCAATCAATATCCTAAATAGTTTTTCAAGATCTTAAAAGTAATTTTGATTATGAAAAATGGTATTGACGAGTAAATAAAAATATTACATAATGGTGAATGTTTTTTTCCAAAAAAAAAAAAAAAGAGAACAGTGTGATTTCACACAAAAACGGTGCTGTTTTGAGAGAAATGGACGGGAGCGGAGAATATGGGTAAAAGAGAGAACACGTGTCATGCAAAATGAAGGGGTTAGAGGGGAAGGGAAGACAGATTTTGGCTCTCCCAACCAAACAAACCCTAATAAATAAATAAACTTGACCTAATTTAAAGTAAATTTTTAAAATGTTAAACGTTAATTAAGAGTAAAAATAAAAGGATAGAAAATGTTAAAATAAAAATTATATTAAATTTCTTTGTGTGTGTGTGTGTGTGTGTGTGTAAATTAGGCCGTTTTATCCTGAGAAAGGAAAGTGTAAATCACTTGTTATAATGAATTCATAATTACACCTTTTCATGCAAAGGCTAAGATAATTAATACTCCCTCCCTCCTTTTTTTTTTTTTTTTTTTTTTATTAATATGAATATCTGACCCCGAGAAAAAACCCATGGAGGTCCCACAAAAAATATAAATAAATCAAATTTCAAATAAAATAATAAAAACATGGCCCTACCATCACCTCCAATAATATCTCAACCTCACATTCACATAAAATATCAGACTCACGTTACGTACCCATTCAAAATATCTTCTTCCATGATCACTCGCTCTTCTCGAACCTTCCAGATTCCCATGGCAGCACTCATCTTCCTCTCCAGAATTGCGAATTTCTTTCCTCTTTATAAAAATGCCCAGCCATTTCCATGGCTCGTTACTCATTTCCTTCATTTCGTCAATTACACAGCCAGAGACTTCAGTGTGAGATTTGAGGAGCTCGGTGATTGTTACGGTCATAGATCGTGCGTTTCCATGGTTTTATGAGATTAAATTGTTACCTTTGCTCATCGATTTTGATGGGTATGTCGTTTAGCCAAATTGTAAGGTTTTGAGGTGAAGAACTGAAGATCAATGGAGATTGGTAAAGGAGGGTCGTCATCGTTCTCTTACTATACCATTCTTGGTGTTAGTTCAGATTCAACCAGTACAGAAATAAGGAGAGCTTATCGGAAACTTGCTTTGGTTAGTGGATTCTCCTTTGTGTTTTGATTTTTCTGATTCGCTTAGGCCAAAATTTTAGAGTTACAGATCTGGTAATTGATTGACTCAGTTTCTTTTTCTTAGGGTTGGAATTTTCTGGGTTTAATTATGTGAGGGTACTGATAATAAGGGTGGATTTTAATTGAATTTGGTGCAGCAATGGCATCCAGATAGGTGGACAAGATCGCCTTCTTTGTTGACTGAAGCCAAACAGAAATTTCAGCAGATTCAAGAAGCTTATTCAGGTAGGGATTTATTTTTCTGGGTTTTGATTGTGAATCAAAATCCAAGACTCTTTTGCAGTTTAAAACTCTGGTTCTGGTTTCTCTTATATCTGTGATAGAATCATGTGTTGAACTCTGCTTTATGTTCTTGTTGGAGCAGTTCTATCAGACCACAAGAAAAAAATAGTGTACGATGCAGGGTTGTATGACCCTGAAGACGAAGAAGATGAGGTTAGTGTCATGGAAATTTTAATTTGCACACTTCTGCTTCGTCCTCCTCCTAAATAATAGATCTGTATGTTCTCTGGTTCAGGGATTTTCTGAGTTTATGGAAGAGATGGTGTCTCTCATGGCTCAAGTGAGGAGGAAGGTATTGCTCTTTTTCTTCTTCTTTTTCTCTTCACACTTATTAGTTGACATATTTGAAAACCAAAGTTTGAATCAAAAAGTAAATTACACCCTGGACATTCTTCTTCATGATTGGGCATTTACTTTTAAAATAAAATATCTCCCAAATCAAAATCCAACTTTTTCTTGTAGAGTGAAGAGCATAGGGTATAAAAATGGAATTCCTGAACAAGTATGGGAAAAAAAATGGTTGCAGGAAAGGGATTATTACAGTATGGAGGAGTTACAGAGCATGTTTACAGAGATGGCTCGTGATTTTAATCAGTCACCTTCATGGCTTTGCGGGCCCTCCATTGTTGATGAGTCCTCTCACTGCTCAAAGAGGATCCGTTCGGACAAACATGGCAGAACCTAAGATTAATGAGTTAAGAGGTTATCGCACCTGCATTGTAATTCATTGCATTTGTTAATGCAACCAGTCATCTTCTTCTGGTTTACTTGTTGAAAATTTTGCTCCAATGAGATGATGAATATGAAGAGGATTAAGAACATGTTGCTTTTGAGAGTGATTCTGAAGTTTGAAACCTAAAATGAAATGTAAATGAAGCACACACATTGAATTGTAACTGTTAGTGCCAGTTTTGTTGTTTGAAGAGGAGGGAGGTGGTTTTGCTTGGTGGACATTTTGATAAACAAAATTTTGCTTGGAGAAAGGGTTTAGGATCAAATTGCTCAATCCTGTTTTTGGTTTGACATTGATGACTCTATATGTATTAAATTTAAAGTTGAAGCCATGAGAGTCAATTAAGGAGTGCTTTCTTGTTTGAAATGATGCTCATTTCAAAATTTCTGGTGCTATGTACTCCTCCTCTCCTTAATATATGATTTAATTTGGAGTTTGATATTGGTTATAAATATTAAATATGATATAAAGTTCACATATTTATCAACTTCTTAAATTAGCACCATTAATATTCTTTCAACAGTCATCAAATAGGATAGAAGAATTAGGATTTTTTAAAAAATATATGGTATGATAATTTAACCTAATCAAATTAGATAATCAATTCGTATATTAACGATAAAAGGAGCATTGTGTAGGAGGAAATATCTTTGTTCAAGAACCAAGGTTCCTAGTTACTCTCAACAATAGATTTAGCAGCAATTTACCCATTCAAAATTTTATTTATTACTCCCTTCAAGCCATGAGATATGACATTTGAGAAATTGATCTTAATTGTAAATATAAAACATAATTTTATTATTTATCAATATTTTATTAATTTACTACTACGGTACTCCTTTAACAGATAACTAATGGGGGTAGGGGGGAATTGAGAAATATAATTATGATATTTTAAAAGGTATGTGTCATATTGTCAAACACACAAAAAATATATGTTATATTAAATAATTTAACTAGCTTCTTCAATCTAATCAAATTAGTTAAATATGTCTTATATTATAAACAAGAGGGAATAGTAATGATTGCAGGTTGGTCTGGGCCTGTAAAGAAATTGGTCCCATACTCGTCTCTTAAATTTTATTAATTGGGCCTCTAGCCTTTTAGGAAGCCCATGTCTTTTCAATTCTCTCACATAAACCCAAAAGAAATGCATCAAAGGGATCAGATTTAGAAATTTAATTATATTTAAATAGATCAACCCTTTTTAATTCATAGTTGTAGTTTAATGTTGATTCAAATTCAAAGTATGGGATTGTATGGGATTAAATTCCCTTATAGATTAGTATGGGTGTTCTGCTCTCATTTGTCCCCCCCCCCCAAAAAAAAAAAAAACCTGTATTTTAAGTCATTAAAAAAAAAAAAGGCAATAGCTCAATCGACCCATACCAGTTCTCAAATAATGAGTAATTTTTTCCCAATGGCACAAAAGGTCAACTCCTTTTTTTATGTTTGTTTTTGTCTTAATGGTAATGGTAAACTCAGATGGACAGCAGTATAATTAATTGTGAAAAATATATGAATGATAAATTAAAATAAATTGTGGAGCACGAATAGAAAAGGTGATGTATATATATGATCAAATAAAATAAAATAAATTGTGGAGCACGAATAGAAAATATCAACAGGAAGGATGATTCCTTACATGTGTGAAGAAGCTTCCAGATAATTAAGTTGACAAATATATACTCCCTCTGATCCTTATTATAAGGCACCAACTAACAAATCACACAAACCAATAAAAACAGTTAAAGTCAATAAAGTTATCCTATAATTTAAGTGATTTCCAATATTACCCCTACTATTTACACTAAACTCTAATGTTATTTTATTATTACTTTCACCTACTACCTCTATTAATTAGGGGTATATATGGAAAAAAATAATCAATGCTCCTTGGAAACAAGCAAATGCCTTATAAAAAGGACCAAATACATTTGGTAGTTGGTGTCTTATAATAAGGACCAGAGGGAGTAGAAAAGTTGGGGCATCATAAATTTTACCGATTAGAATGATCTGATATACGATTTTGGGAAAATTGCATTTAGATTATGAGTAAAAGAAATTGCTATAAAATATTTCCTTAAAATCTTAAAATTACATTTAAGTCTCATAGGATTTTTTTACAATAAATTTCAATTGTCAAGTGTTCATGGATTTGTCAATGAACACCCATGGACTTGTAGTAGACGCCCCTAGACGGTTGGACTTGTTAGTGAGATTGAAATTTATTACAAAAAAAAAAAAGGCTAATGGGACTTAAATGTAATTTTGAAATTTTAAAAGACCATTTCATTATATTTTCTCTTGTCCGGGATCTAGATGCAATTTTCTCCAAAATTTTATATGTAAAAAGTATCACACTCTGCAAGTTTTGTATATACAGCACCTTACTTGAATTTAAGCCTTCTCAACAAAATTTTTAATGCAGAATTTTTCGCAATTCTCCCCAAAAAAAGAGAGATTTACATATTTGTCCAAATGAAGAAAATGGATCCAAAAGATCACAAGTGGGATTCTCACAACGCAACGCATCACAAAGATGCCTTGTGAAAATGGGTCGGTGGTGGACCGATTCCTATCATTCTCTTTCTTTTTGTCTGCTTTTTCTCTTTTAATTTCCTTTTCTTTAGATGCCAAACACCTTTTTCCCCTTTCAAACATATTCCCTTTCTCGTCAGTTGCCTTCCCTTTTTCAATTTTACCCTTCTCAACAAACACACCATTCTAAATACCCCATGATCAAGATGGTCTTTAATAAATATCATAAAAATATTTTTTTACAAAAAATATCACGATTAATTATTTATTGCCCCATTTACTTGATTTTCATTTTGTTGTTTGCCTTTTAGAGCTAGCCGAAGTGAACCCAAAAAAAAGGGTTGAAGTAGTATAATTCGATTATTATCAACAGTAGAAACAACTTATTTAATTGTCAGTTTTTTCCTCAAAAAGAAGTGAGAATTTCATGAGGCTGAAAATTTGAGGTTTGAGGTATTGTTACTTAATAAAAAGAGAGAGAGAGAGAGAGAGAGAGATGAGAGGAAGAAATCATAGAAAATGAAGGACAAATTAAAGAGCAATAAGAAAGGCAATAATGAATTAGGATGACTTAAAAGGTAGAGAAGTTCAATAGGATGATGACTTATTGCTTCCTTTTATTAAAAAAATTACTTATGAGTCCTACAAGATAAAGTCGGTGGTGTATATATATATGAAATGTATGCATGTGTCTTGGTTATAATTATTGTTATATATAATCACAATCACATGCATGTGGACAATGTTCATATATTTATGACTTAATAATATTCAACATCATTAGTTGTCCTTCCTTTTCTATTTATTTAAAGGTTAAACTATATGTTTTGGTCTTTTAAATTTGCATGAAGTTCCATTTTAGTCCCTCAATCTTAACATTGGTTCTGGTTCACAGCCAGCCACTTGCTCTATCTGTGCAAAATCACTCGCTGAGTCATAATTTTTCGTTAATAATCTTGTTGATGTTAAAACTAAGGGATTAAATTGAAACTTCACGTAAAGTTATAGGATCAAATTTATACTTTAGCTTTATTTAAATAAACTTTGACTCATGAGAGTATTCTAGCTCATGGATCAAAAGTTATAATTTTAGTTACCACTCTTTCTTTTCTCCATCGATCTGTATGCTATTGTAACCAATGATGATCAATTCAATATTCCTTGAGCACTCGAATTTTGTAAATATTAAAAAAATCATACTGGGAGTGTTATTTTCAGTTGAGCCTGATAATATTTAGATTTTACTTGATAGTACTTGATATTATATAATTGTATAAAGAATATAATGTTAGTATGAAAGAGATTGAAGGGAAGTCAATGATGAGCAAGTATTGATTGAAGCAGGATCATGGGGCAACGTGCATGGAGAATACCACAAGAGAAGGATTTGTCATGTGAATGAATAATAAAACCTTCACCATATTTGACCTTAAAATGCTTTTATACTCTCTTTTTTTACACATTATTTTATTATTAATTGGAACAATAAAAACGTCTAAATACTCTTTTTCCTGCCCTTTTGCAAGTTATGATATATGATGGTTATTGTCTCACTTTCAATCCTACAATCACTTTTTTTTTTCCTGGTGATTATTGTGCTGATCATTGCGTTTATTATTACTTCCACTTTAAGCTTCTTCACAACTAATTAAAAAACTCACTTATATAGATCATGAAACACCATGATTTGTTAATCAAACGTTAAACCCACTTTACCCAAAATATAACGTAGAAACAAAATAAAATTCACTTGAAGATCCTCCAAACTTGATCAATAATAATAAAGTTATATCAAATGGGTGGATAGAGTATAATGAATATCATTAATTCTCATTTCAAACTCTTTACAAAAACGTCAAATTTCAATTGTCCAAATGTTAAGGTCAAAATGGGAAAAAAAAAAAGAAGGAAGGTCTTGTTTTTTAATAATACAATTCACCACGTCCAAAATAGAAGATACTTTCACCCATATCACTAAATTAAGGAAGAGTAGTTAACTACTTAAATCGAAAAAGTTATCCAACTTTAATATTTAAATTTGTTTCACCTCGATCATTTTTCTCAACATATAATATGTATATGACGAGTATATTTGACCTTAACTTAAGCACTATTGTATATCAATTAAAATTATCTCTCCAATTTTATAATATTGGATACTTTAACTAATTCATAAGAAATAAGAAGTGACAGTTAACTTATTGAATATCTCAAAAATTGGAAAAAAAAAAACACTTTTACCCTTTCTGAAAAATATATTTATAACTTTAATGAGTGGGAAAATTAAAAATGAGTATTAATTAATTATAGTAAAAAAATTAAAAAATGAGTATTAATTATCCTATTCGTAACTTGTAGCTTGTATCATAGATCAAGTTATTATTATAGAAGTATCATATGTATGTCCCTTTACCAACTGAATTGTTGCCTCAGAAATTGTTGTGACAATAATTTTGAGGTATAAAAAACAGAACCAACCTTAACTCGAAAGGCATTGTGCTCTTTTTAAAGTTCCCATGCACCTTGTAACGTAAGAAATCCTTCACTCTCTCTCTCTCTCTCTCTAAAGCCAAAATCATCACATTACAGCTCACACCCACACATCACCTAAGTTCTTCAATTCTTCAGTCTCAATTTCATTTCTGAGAATCAAATTGATCTTCCAATAATGGCTCTCAATTTCATCTTCCTTCTCTTCTGTTTCACTCTTCCTCTCCAAGTCGTGTATTCCTCAAGGAAATTGGATGAAACCACCGTGCCGGCCGGCGATCAGAAATGCACCCCGTGTGGTGACACTGTTTACAGCTCTCCACCACCGCCTCCTCCCGCCCTTCCACCACCGTCTCCACCGCCTCCTTCCCCAAAGAAATCGCCTTCTTCATATTGTCCGCCACCGCCGCCGCCCCCTTCCTTCATTTACATAACTGGTCCTCCCGGTAACCTGTATCCGGTAGATGAGAACTTCAACAGTGCAAGTCGCCGAACTTTTATGCCAGCGGCTGCCGTGTTGCCGGGCTTGTTGACCTTGCTTCTGGGCTTTTGGTGATTGTGAGGTATCAATTAATCATATGGTTTATATGTAATCAAGATTCAATTTTTTAGATGTCCACATGTAGAATTTTCTTGTTTTCTTCAGTTTTCTTATCTTTTTTGTGATCCCAATTAATGTCCCCAGTAATAACGATATTTTTGTAATTTTCTGTCAAACTTGTATACGATTAATGGTTTTTTTTAATCCTTCACAATTAATTAGAGTGGATCTATATATTTGGATGAAAAATGGAGACCAACTTATCACTTTTGACTCCATGCAATTCATAACTTTTTAAAAAATTTATATTGATATGAAAAAAATTTATGAAAATATCACTTGAATTTCAAAATTCTAAATCAGTTTTTTTTTTTTTTTTGTCTAAAAGAGTATAAGTATTGAGTATAAGAGTATAGCAATTGTCAACTCATTTTGATAGAAAATTACTAATATGAGATTTTGAGAATCAAATGGTATTTTATTTTCTTTTACCATATTGATATTAAATTTTCACGATGTCAAACTAATTATTATTAGATCAAATGTTGGCAATTATCCAAGATCTATAATTGAGCGGAAAACGTGGCAAAAGTGCAGTTCTCATTTTCTCATCATCACACAGTGAAGTTTTTTATGATTAGTGAGAAATAATATATTCTATTTCATATATTTATTAAATTTAATTATAGAAATCGCATAAGTGTATCAACAACTTGAAGTTCATACAAAGTACAAATTTACTGATCATCTAATATGTTAAGTGTTAGACTGGCTCTATCTATGCGTTATGAATTATAAGATAATAAATATTGTCAAATAAATAGATGAGTAATTAATTGTTGGTAAGAAAAAAATAGGTGAGTAATTAATGTCTTTGATGAAATTATATATTTATTTCTCTATATACTATGGTTTTATTATTATTTTTTATTTCATCCTAATCTCAAAAGGCTAATTATGTGCAATTACATTGAAGGATGAATTGGCGTTGATCAATGAATTCAATTCAATTTGTATTTTCGAGCAAAAAAAAACAAGAATTCAAATTAGTATTTGATTAAGTGAGAATGAATAATCATATGATTAATAAACTCAAAAGTGGAGACTAGTGAGTGGGCAATGTCATGGTTGCATATATCCATCCTTATTCATATAAGTGAGGTGTCACTTGCCACAGCTTGACACTTCCACCAAACAGTTCGTTGATATTTGGTGAATAAATTCTTGATGATTTAATTTAAGACTCATAAGTCTCGCACACACACCTATATATAGAAGTTAGAGGAGTCACTTTTAGTCATAAAGATAATATCTCAATCTTATTAATCCCCCAAATTTATATTTTTCTGTATCATATTGATTGCAAATACTGATAATTCTAATTCATATGATTAAATATGGTGTTTTAGGAATTTTAATATTGTTACATATAATTAACTTAACTGATGTTTTTAATATTTGCAAATTAGTTTTATACTCCCTCCGGTCCTAATTATAAGACAAAATTTGAGAGTTAGTTTTGGTCCTAATTATAAGACAAAATTTTAATTTTTGTCAATTTCTTCCTAAAATGCCCCTATTTTATTTTTCAAGTGTGTTTAGTTTTTTGTGAGTGTATGCATGTGGGTGTAAAAACTCTCCTAGTTAGTGAAATTTTTAAATGATTGTATTTTAATTTGTTTATCGATTAACTGACGTAAATTACCTACACACACGTTTATATAAACGTACACACACATATATCTATGTGTGTATGTGTATGTACATATATATTTGTGTGTATGCATATGTGTGTGTAGATACACACACATATAAATACATACATATATATGTACACACACATATTAATATATGTATATATATACAAACATATATACACAGACACACACACAATTTATATATATATATATATATATATATATATATATATATATATAGTGTGTGTGTGTTTTTATATATGCGTTTGTGGGGGTTCATGTGTGTGTGGATATATGTGTGTGCGCGCACGCCTATACATGCTCACACACATGTATATCTACACATGTGTGTGAGTATGTATAGGTACACACACTACACACACACACACAAACATACATACATATATCTACACACACATGCACCCCCACAGACACACATATATAAACACACACTCTATATATATATATATATATATATATATATATATAAGGCTATCATTTCAATTAGAAAGTGGAAAGAAAAATTCTATGTCGGAGAGATATATCACAAATGTTGTTAACTCACTTTTATTAATGTCATTTAAAATTTAAATAAGGGTATTTTAGGAAAATGAGTAAAATTAACTAATTTAACTTCCCTCCTTAATCTCCCCAAAATCGGTTAAATATGTCTTATAATTAAGACCGGAGGGAGTAGTTTTTATGTTGAGCACATGAGGTAGTATTTGAAAACAAGAAAAAAAAATCATGTTTTGACATAAGTAAGGGTTTTAATTTGCTGGTTAATAGTGATTAGGCGAAGTAGAGGGGACTAAAATCCTTAAGTCTCACAGTTAACTTTAAAAATGGCTTGACCACATTTTTTTAAGCATCACGTATTTTTTTATTGGAGACAATGATACTCAAGTCACTGTCGAGTACAAAATATGAGCACATCTTCTATTAGAAACTCAAATCTTATTTCTGGACAGGATAAACCCCTTTTATTAAAGGATTAAGGTGCAAAAATACACATGTTTTTCCTCCAGGAGCGCCCAGCACCATATGTTTTTTTTGTGCAAAAATACACACGCCGTTAGGTTTTAGGAGCAAAAATACCACTTCCGTTAGTTGACCGTTAACTGACCGTTAACCATGGTGAAATTACCTTTTTGCCCTTAGTTTAAAATAATTAAAAAAGAAAAGGGTTAAGGGCAAAATGGTAATTTCACCATGGTTAACGGTCAGTTAACGGTCAACTAACGGAAGTGGTATTTTTGCTCCTAAAACCTAACGGCGTGTGTATTTTTGCACAAAAAAAAACATATGGTGTTGGGCGCTCCTGGAGGAAAAACATATGTGTATTTTTGCACCTTAATCCTTTATTAAATCTAACCCTCGGCATGACAACTTTCATTTGGCCCCTAATTTTTTTTTTATATGAAATTTTTAAAAAAGGGGTTGGGTTTACCCATAATCCAAGGGTAGGGCGAAATCTCTTCCTCCTAAGTGATACCAGTATCACTTGGCCCCTAATTGCTAAAGCAGTAAAGCGAAAAACATAATTGTTGCAAAAAAATAGGAAGCAGATTAAACCCAACAAAGAACCAGAGCCCAATTGTATTATGTTGAGGCCCAAGTGATAATGTAGCAGATTGGGTATATGGACTTAATATAAGAAATATACATGAGATGAGGAAAATAAATAAATACCAAAAAACCAAAGAAAAAAATATGGGGAGAAAAAAGATCTCAGCAGATTATGAAACAATTCTTTATTATTATTTATTTTCCGTGAATAACAAGTCTTTATAATATTCAGGCCAAAACAAAACTCTTTATAATAAGTATGGTGTGTAGAGCTACCATTGGAACAATTTGCTACTGATCCCACTGTTTCTTATTCAATTGGCACCAACAATTTTTTTTTTTTTTTGTGCTTCTACTAAAAATTGAAAATACTGACGTTATTGTTCTTTCATAGTACTTGGTTGCAAAAAACTGCAGAAGATATAAACATAAAATTACAATGTATTAGATTCCCATGTATAATAGTTTTTATTTTATTTTTTAATAATATGTCACTCTCTTTTCAAATGTATGGATGAAGGGAAAGAATGTGAGCCGCAATTTGTTTGTAATTTTTTATTTTAAAAAATTAAAATTACACAAAACTCTGAACCATGTATAAATAATTTTTTAACACTTAATAATAAATCATGCACCCTAAGCTATTAAGTTTTGTGTGGATAACCCCTAACCACCAATTAGATTATCTCTTTAAACTTTATTATTTATACATATAATCTCATAAACTTTAAGTACTATGTATATAATCCTTTCAAACTCAAAGTTATATTCAGATAAGTAATGAACAAAAAAAAACAGATGAAACGAAAAGTGGTTTGAAAGGTTCAATCAATTTGTAATATGTAGAAGTGATCGCTGTACCCACTATGTTGCTTCAAAACAAGTCTTCGTTTTCAAAACATTTTCCAAATAATATTCACTTGAGGATTTATATTTTATGCAACAAATTATTCACGCTTGTGGGGAAAAAAAAAATCACGATCATGTTTATCATTGTCAAAAGCAAAATATAACTTTGGGGCCTATTTGACATGAAGGGAGGTGATGGAAGGGGATAGGAGGCTTTTGTTCCCCTCCCCTTGTTTGGATAACAAAAATTTTGAGAAAATTGCATCTAAATTTGAAGTAAAAGGAAATATGACAAAAAAAGAAAAACCCCTTAAAATATTAAGTTTGCGATAAAGTCCTATGAGATATTTGTGCATTATATTCCAAATGTAAAAATTTAAAAATATTCTTAATGAATAAACAGTTATCTATTCCCTTTGTCTATTTAATGAATAGAGTTATTTTGGACTTTTCATATATGGAATATATTACAAAAATGTCCTACAAAATTTCGCAGTTAATTTGAGATTTCAATGGATATTTCTATTGTATTTTCTCTTACTTGAAACCTATATACAATTTTCCCAAAATTATTAGGAGCAGAAGGAAACTTTCTTAAGATTTAGCTTCCTCTTCCGTTCTAAGTCTCTCCTCCAAAATTGGGGGAATTTAAAGGAAAATGATAGTATTTTGGCTTATACTAACTAGATTTATTTGGTTTTTTAAATAAAAAAATTTATTTTTTGAAAAAATATTAGTTAAGAGATTATCTTTATTTTAGATTCTTTATCTATTAAAATAAATTTTTTTAAAAAAATTAAAAATTAAAAATTAAATCTGAACCATCGAGATTAGATCTGGACGACCCAGATCTAATCTGGGCAGATGGGCTCTCCTTACCCATCCAAATGGTGGGCAGGGAAAGTGTTCCTACTAACTAGTATGCCCATGGTTCTTTCTAATATCCCCACATTACGCCACCGATCACCCAATCTTATTGACACAACTTTTTAGTTATATTTGTTTCAAACAAGGCCAGCACTGAATAATAGTAACTAGGAGTGCAGAGAAATTAGAGACCAAAATGATTCTGTTTGACTCTGAAATTATGTCTTAGAATCAAAATCTGCTCATGCCTAAAGTTGTGTTCATGTCAGAGAAATCACTTGGGTCTCTGTTTGATTGCCAATAGTATAGTTACAAGAAAAATTGAAGGTGAGTATAGGCGTAATTCAGTTTTGATTATTTGAGCTGGCATTAATTGAGATTAAATTTATCGGTCTAAACCTGTTCATTTTATTAAATACTAATAAAAAATGATAGTCAAATACACAAGGCCCCATCAAATAAAGTTTCTAAGATTTCTCGTGACTTTTTTTAGTCACATGGCAGGAACATTTACAATTGATCTAAATCTCACCCTCTTATTTAAATATTAATATCTTAAATTTCGAAACCAAAATTCAGACCGTCGTTGCCATTGGACTATAAGAAGCTATGTTGGTAATGGGAAAGGAGCCTCTATTTCTCATACTCTCCACTTTTTTATTTACACCATTAGATTAATTTTGACGGTTGAAATTTGATATTCTATAAAAATTTTAATATAATATTAAATAACAAAAAATGTAAATAATAAATTAACAAAAAATTCCGTGAATCCATGAAGCAATGACGCCTGACTATGCGTGCATAAGGCCGAGACAACAAGATTGAGGCAAGAGACGTGAAGTAAATGACAAAAATAAGTGAGATTGTGAGAATGACTGATTAAGTGAGCACTAGACAACAAGGTAGGTAAGTAGCTTCTTTTACAATCAGACTTGGTCAGCAGGGTAAGTGGACAACTGGCAACTGGACAAGTTAAAAAATAATAATAATAACGCGTCTAACAAGGTTGACCCTTTTAAACTTTCGGCCCTACATGGCTCTTTTAGGGTCTACTTCATTTGAAAACTCTATTTTATAAGTCCCAACCTTTAAAGGGCTAAGGTTTAAACGAGTCAGTCCGATGGACTTATTATGATTTCCCGACTCTATATACATCTTGAATAGTGAATGAGATTTATCCTCTCTTCCTCTTATATTCTTTCCTTTTTATTTATAACAATTCATTTTTTTAAAGTATTTCATATTTTTAGAATCATATACCTAAGAGAATTAGATAGATCTATAGGGAATAATATTTACTAGGAATGAAGGTAAAAATTGTAATTATTTAGAAGGACCAATTATCAAAATATAAATTTAGAAATACTAAATTACCCTTGAAAGTGATTTACTTTTTTTTTTCCATCAAAATTATTACCGCCAAAATCATCATTTTTTTAACCTTAACTAATATCTACATAATCATATTATTATATCATTTAATTATTACTCGTATGGTAGATATTGACCCTTTAACCCTTTTATATCATTCAGTTTTTTTTTTCTTGATTTACATAATTTTATATGCAACATGAAAAAAAACAGCTCTATCAAGAGAACTTCATCAACCAAAATAAAAAGTTAAATGCATTTCATATCTTATCATTATATAATTTAATTATTACTGATAACGTAGATATTTTTTTTCTTGATTTATATGTAAATCAAGAAGAAGAAAAAGCTCTATCAAAGAAACTTTATCAACCAAAATAAAAAATTAGCATTTTTTATCATTTAAGAATTAGTTGGCTCAAATAACAAAAATAAAACATTACTATATAGTTATCAAAAATTGAAATATTATAATGTGTTAATGTATGTTCACACTGGAAGGCATGCTCATGCTGAACATGAACCTATTAATTATATATATAACATTTCTTTAATTTTTATAATAAATTATAAAAAAAATTTGAGTTTTTCCTAAAATTATATTTCTTTTTTCAATTTTTGTGTCAATTTCAAAAATAAAATTATAATTTTGACAAAATTGAAAGATGTTTGTGTTATTTTTTCTATAAGTATCTATGATGAGAAATTGTGTTTAATTTAATTAAATTTAGAAATTTATATTAGTTTTAAACATAGAATGTGAGAGAAAATGTAGGAGGTTTGATTAGGGGCAATTTAGTATTTTTAAATTTTTATTTTGTTAATTGGTCCTTATTAATAATTACAAATTTTATGGTCCTTCTCAATAAATATTATTTGTTATAGGTCTTTGATTTTAATTTTCCCTATAATTTATTTGCAAATTTTTATGATAGATTAAATATTTCAATTTATAGGGTTCAGATTTTTTAGTTTTAGATTTAAAAAATGAATAAGAAAATTATGATAACATAACAGTGACCACATATCTGAGGAAGTTAGTAAACATAACTTTAACTTTTTTTAATTTTGTAACCATATGAATAATCAAATTTTACCTATATAATTATCTAATATTAATCTCTAATTGATAGTATCCAATTTTTCTCTTTAGAGTAATTATATCATAGAGAAAGAGTGGCAAGCAAAGGGGATAGTGAGAAGTTTAAGTATCTAAGAGAATAAACTTTAATTTGCTCCCACAAAGACGGTATTTGCAAAAGAGAGGAGGAATGGAGGTGGTGGATCTTGTTCTTACGCCGGCAATTACATGTTTGGTTCTCATCTTCACAACATGTTTCAGTATTATTGTTCGTTCTAATGCAGAACAGACCCCACCAATTACACCACTTCAGATATCTTCAAAATCCACCATGTTTGGCACCAAGATCTGTAATGGCGAAACAAAACTCATGAATTCCAAACACCCCATGATCATTCACTCACACCTCTCCCGTTTGTGCTAGCAGCAATCTTGGGCTTCACATTTTCCTCTATTTCCAGTGCTAGTGGAAGATGTAGTGGTTCACTTTTCATACCCATGTTTATCCTCAAGGCCAAACAAGACCTCAAAGCGGCTTTAAGTCTCTCATCTTTCATGGTCACAGGAGGATCACTCGCAAATGTCCTGTTGAATATGTGCTGAACAAACTTAAAGTTAGGAGGCAAGTCATTGATTGATTATGACATAGCACTTTCTTTAGAACCATGCATGCTTCTTGGTGTGAGTGTTGGGAGTTATCTGCAACAGGACTTTCCCAGAATGGCTACTCACTCTTCTGTTAGTTATTTTTCTTGCCTGGTCACCCAGAACGACGTGTAAGAAAGGGTTCAAGTTGTGGAAGATTGAATCAGAGGAGAAAAGGATAAATGAGATTGAAGAAGATGGTAATAATGAAAATAGCAGATTGAAGCTTCCATGGCTGAAATTAGGGGTTTTGCTTCTGGTTTGGCTTTCTTTCTTCTCTATCTATTTCCTTCGAGGCAATAGCAATGGACAGGTGAGGAATCTTCTTCTGTATTTGATTTAATTTCCAGACTAGGATTAGATTCAGAATCACACCCCTGAATATTAACACATGATATAACGCTTAACACAGAACATTTATTGTACTACAATAAAATTCTAGTGTTTTCTTTCAATAAAAACAATACATAATTAACAATGAAAAATACAACATAAGAAACCCTCATTTCATCAAAAAGGGGCCTCAAAGTTAGCAAAGAAGGAAAAACTAGTCTGAAATATATAAATGAAAATCGGAAAAGAGATTAGTCAGAGAAATAATATCTGCTGCAATGACATTAGAATGAGAGGGAGAGACTGCAATTTGTATTGACAAGGAATCTTCTTGAAGAACTGTACTTCATTATCCAGGCCAGAATCTTCCGAAGGAATAAGAGGTAAGAAAATTGGGGATGAGGAAGCTAGATTCTTATATATTCAGGACCAAAGTTTACTCACAAACTAGATCATAGGACCGAAGGAGTATAATTTAGTCATGATCCCAATAGACTGCTTCTTCTGTTTTATACTATTATTCACATAAATACATATGTTTAGTGAATGGCAAGTAATGCCAGAGATCAAATGAGTGCAGGGTATCATTCACATGAAGCCCTGTGGTGTGGGATATTGGATTCTCTCATCCGTTCAAATACCTCTTGCCGTGATTTTGACAACAGCTTGGATTATGTTTAGGGAAAGAAGCCTGTAACACCAAACTCAATCACAACAGGTGTTTTTCCAAGCTATTAAATGTTTCTCACAATTAACCTCATTCATTCAAAACAAAGCTAACTTCAACAATGGAAATAAGTATTATGCTGGGTCAAGACTAGAGCAGAGATGTAACATCAACGAAGCTTCTCTTTCAATTGATGGCACTACTAGCAGGGATCTTGGGTGGTGTTTTGGGAGCAGGAGGGGGAATGCTAATAGGTCCACTTCTCCTTCAAGTTGGAATAGCACCTGAGGTAAGTTCATACTATTTCTTTTAAAATTTTGTTAAAACTTGTGCAGACTTGTAGTATTTTAATCAAAAGTAAATTAACTTTGTTAACGGTCATATTCTAAAAAAAACAGTGGATTGGCGACAGAATTGAATGATTTTGTTGTCAAATAGACTATCACTAATAAATTAACAACGGAAGCACATCACCAAGCCAATTTAGCAGCGGAATTCCAATGCTAATGAACTTTTTTTTTTATAGGCAATATTGTGATGCTTTTGAACTTACGGGGTAACATTGAAATCAAAAAAACTTTTAAGGCAAGATTGAGATTTTTTGAATACTTTTGGGACAGATTTTCATGGGCCTCCCTTGAGTTTTTTCCTCTAGATTACTTGTGTTTGTATCAATAGATACCAGCAGCAACGAATTCTTTCACGGTTCAATTCTCATCATCAAAGGCAACAATACAGTATGCACTGATAGGCATTGTAGACATAAAGAAAGCCTTAATATTGAGCACAGTAAGTTTTGTTGCATCCCTTGTGGGGTTATTAGTGATGCAGAGAGCAGTTGGGAAGTATAAAAGGGCATCTTTAATTGTCTTCTCATAGGGTGACGCTATGGCTCCAAGTATTGTCCTAACGACTAGTTTTGGTGTCATTCGCACTTGGAAGTTGGAAGGACTAAAAATCTAGGAAATACATGGGCTTCTAACCACATACCACCCTGTATAAAGAAACAATCTTCTTAATCAGTTCCATTAGTATGCTAGCTTCTCTGATCCATATAAAATACCAACTCCGCTCCTAAATGTAAAACCCATCAGCTGACTTTTTTGAACACATTTAGAAAACTAAATAAGTTACTTAATCATGATATGTCATGATTAAGTATCTTATTCAACTTCTTTAATCTCTTCAAAAAAAAAAATTAAAGACCCAAGGTGGTAGTAGTAGACAAACACTATGGTCTGGTCCTAAGGGGGGGAAAATGGCATTTCCAATTTGGTATTCTTAGTGTTTTTCATCAAGTCAGTACTCAGATAGATGTAGTTTCCAAATCCAAGTCAAAAGGAAGGATTGCATACCTGATATGCATCTATACATAAATGCAGCTGAAGAGGACAGATGGCAACAAGAAGGATTGCATACCTGATATGCATCTATACATAAATGCAGCTGAAGAGGACAGATGGCAACAAGAACTAATTCGAAGTCTTAATCATCTGGATGGCTACCAACATATATAGAGGTTGATCTAGCAATGTAAGGATGCAATAGATCCCTCTAGGTCTCAAATTTAAGTCCTACTAGATACCTGTGTTAGAAGGGGTAATTACAAACCCCAAACAAGATGCCGGATGTTTATATGGTTATACAAACATGATACCATATCAGAACTAGTTCAATTCAGTAGTTTCGTTTGCCCAGTCTATTATAGTCATCTAACATACTTTTCTTCATCTCTGATGTTATTTTAGAAAAATCAAATTTTATGGGGTTAGCATAGTGTTAAAGATGTACCTGATTGCTCACAAAAGAATCTAGTCTCTGTTGACACAAAAGCTAATTCAAGAATATCCTTACCATAAATTAAAAATAAAGCCTACATGTACCTGTTATTTGCAAATTTGATATACAACTTTAGTAACCAAAACAATCAAATCTTAAAACTTGAATACCATATCATAAAGGCTATTTCTTCTGTCCCTTTATTATATTCATTGTTATATATATTTATATCCCTTAAATTTTATTTTTCCTCAAAAAGTCTACCTTTCAAACATCAGATATGTCCTTCAGTCCCATTCTATCAATGTTATCATCAATGGTCTATTCTTTCAAGCTTTCTTTACCATGAATTGTACCCAATATATTTATTGCATATTCATCATAATAGTTTTTTCTTCCTATTAGGAATAACTTGAATAAACGTAAAACCAGGTCTTAAGTCAATAACAGAAAATAGGTTATAGTAGCACCACTAGTGAATGTCAATATTCGAATGTCATGTTGGTTGATTGAAAGGAACTATTTCTTCATCACATGTTATCCCTTGAGAAGGGAAGCAAGAGAGTAGGGAAGCACCACTAGCACCAACGTTGGTCTCCCGGATGCCATCATATTTTTTCAAAGTCATCCATTGATAAAACTACTCTGTTATCCCTTGCTTCCAACAATGATTTCTTCTAGCTCCCTCATAAACAGAGTGTATTACATTTGAACTTGCATCATTCATCATAAACAGAGTATCATCAATAGTATATGAAAAATATTGTATTTAATATGGTAATGGAAAAATTAGCCTGAATTCGCCAACTTAAATTAATAGATATAATTAAATAAGATGTGTGTTAATGGCTATCCAGATTAGAGATTAGGTTACTTTCAGAGCATGACCTATGTTTGATTGACTAACTCAGAGTAAATGATCTCTAATGGTCATGATAATTTTTTTATATATGAAGTAGAAACATGGAGCTAGTAGAACAATGTTAGTAAACTTACAAATTGTGTTGATTGGCATTGTTTAAGTCCAAAATTATATTTTTCTCATGTAAAGGATTTTAAGAGCTTTTAAATTGAATTTAAATTACCCCTAAAACAATTTCTGTCCAAATAGGTCAACATTGCTACGTCTCTGTACTTTCAGAATGACTTTACTCTGAAAATTACTTCCAGATGCCAACCGCTCATTCAAACAAAACTTATAGATAAAAATGCCCTTTAACCTAATAAATAAATATCAAAAAGAAAAAGGAAAAAAAGAAAGATATACAACATGAGCATGAGTCATGAGCTCACTTGCTTCTTTATTTCCCCTGAATAGTAAGTCTTATATATATTCATAAATCAAGAGAACCAATTTTTTTATATGTTCATATTTAAATTAGGGAAAATCCTAATTAAGTTCAGTTGAAATATCAAAATCTGAACTTAGTTATACACTTTCATCAAATTCCTAATCAGGCCAGTAAGTCTAATTAGACATTTCTAAATGCTGTTAAAAGGCAAGAATGCCCTTCTTTGGTTAAAAAAGAAAGTTGATGACTGATGAGCCCTAGATTCTTTTGAGATTTAATTACAAATTTCCACAACACTAGATAAGCCTCCAGTGTATTTTCAGCAAATTATGAATATAAAATTATAACATACAGAAATTTTCTATTTTCTATTATTTTATATCAATTAATTCAGAAAAAAAAAAAAAAAACTAACAAGGTGGACCACAAAAGCTTGCATCCATCAAAATTAAAAAACATGTGCTATTGTTGTTGTTTTCTCCCAGATGCACATTCCTGCGCATATTTTGCTTCACCCGCCATTAACAAATAAAATATGAACATTACGATATTAAACCTACACATACTTTTAATTTTTCTTTTTTACTCTGGAGGGACATTCTGATCTTTTAACAATATTAAGAAATCTTTAATTAGGCCTCTTGGCCTGATTAGTAATTTAATGAAAGTGTAAACCTAAATTTAGATTTTTATATTTCAGCTGGATTTAATTCAAAATTTTCCTTTAAATTATAAATTAAAAGACCTGTTCTTTTACTTCATTGCGTGTCTTGCTCATAACTCTTAACTTAAAAAGCTAATCATATTTTGTGCTCTTTCCTAGTATTTTGTTGGAAAAAAAACTGTGAAAGTAAATAAACATAAAAAATACAATGTATTAGATTCCCATGTATAATTAATTTTTATTTAATTTTCATCTTTAAAAAATGTAATATGTTATGAAGGGCAAGAATGTAAGCACAAGTTGTTTGTAAAATGTATTTAAAAAAAAAAAAAAAGAAAGATCAAGACTATGCCAAAGGAATCTGTGGCAGTTAAAAGGACAAAAACAGAAGAAAATAAAAGCATATTGAAAGATTCAACCAGTCGTAGTGGTAGCTGTACCCACTATCTCGCTTCTAAATAAGTCTTCGTTTGGAAAATCACGAACCATTCAAAATCATTTTCCAAAAATTTCACTAAAAGGATTTGAACTCTACACAAGTAATATTAATTTTTTAAAAAAATAAAAATCAACATCATATTTACCAAAGTTATATTCCAAATATTCATTCCACCCCAATCAAAAAAGAGCATTCTCTCACATAATCAAAATATTTGATGGTTCTCTTTACCCCTAAAAAAAATTAGAGTTTTTGATGCACCTTAATTCAGTCTTATTATAATTTTAATATTTTTGGGTTTTATAAGTAATCCTGAATTTTTTATTGTAGGCAAAATTGGTTGAATGAATAAAAGGTAAAAGTGTAAAAATACACATGTGTTTTATCCTCAGGAACGCCCCAATACCAAGTATTTTTTTTAAAGTAAAAAAATATATATGTGGTTATAAATTATATGCAACAGTTGTCTGTTAAATGTGAAATGTTGACCGTTAGTTTGACCTAAAATTGCTAACATGGAGGGTGACTCACTCACAAACACACAAATAGTGGACCCCACCTTCAAAACTCATTATTCTCTCCAACCCCACTTACAATTCCTCCCTTGCGAAGAACTCCTCGAAAGCCATTGCAACAGAGAGCTCGCGTATTGTTGGTCACCCCTGTTCTTTGTTGATTCAGTTCTCCACTGGTGGCAATCAACAAGTAACATTTTGGATGCGTTTAGAAATTAGAATCTGGAAGAAAAATCGACACATGCAACTAACATGAAAACTAGATTTAATTTAATGTACAACCAAAACACCATTCATATGCTTCTCCTTCTTCTTCTCTTCTTTGATTCCACGACCCCATCATTCATAATCATCAAAGTCTAATCCTAGACCGAATCCTATGCTATCCCATAGTTTCACCACGCTCTTGTTGTTAGCGATCTTCGATAGCGAAAAAAATCTCTCCGATGCTACAGTGTCGTCGAAGCCTCACTTTACCACTCTGCAACTGGTCATCAAGCTGATGATCGGAGCCTCTGACCAGGAAATCTTCATCCACGCGCCACTAGTGGAAAGATCCAGATGACTCAGCTTGCTTATCTTCGTCTTCTTTGTATTCCGATGACACAGTGGACGATGACGAGTAGCTTTCGTCCTCACCGTCAGAGCAATTGCTATAATCATCGAGATCTCTGAGGAGATTACTGGAAGCAAGAGACTCAGTCTCGTGGCGCAATCTGAGGATAAGAATCTTGATTCTGTTGACGATACTCCTGAAGGCGGCAACGAGAGCGAGAATCACAGCACTCCATTCACGACGCAACTTCTGCAACTCCAGTTCTGGTTTCCCTTCGGCTCTAGAACAATGGTCAGCCACGGCGTGCTCTTCTGCCTCTCCAAGTTGCTTCTTCAATTTGCCAAATCAGCATTTAACAGTGAAAAACATTTCAACTCACAGTCAAGGTTCTATTATGTGACTTTTATACCTATTTTATAACCACATAACATTTGATGTTGAGTATTCTTTTTGAGGGTAAAGTATTTTTATATATTTATCCTTGAATAAATTCAATAAAGTATAATGTATTTTACGGCTTTCTCCCTCCCTCACTCCTCCCTATTTCTGCTTCTCTCTCCCCCTTTTGCCTCCTTGTTTTACATTTAATACTTAACTTAAAATGATTATTGAGATAAAAAAAATTAAATATGAGTAAATTCAAACCCACGTCTAAAGTTTGTGATAACTAACTTTGAGTAGGATGGAAAGTTTAATTTGTCTACACTTAGAGTAAATAGATTCATTTAATGGAAAATTTTCAATAAATACTATATACCATTTGAATTTGAAAAACCCCTAAAATCTTTTAACACATGGAAACGATAAATAAGTCTCAAGAGAATATTCTAAAATTTTGAAATGTTGCGCTTTTACTAGAATACCCTCAAGTTTTTTTTTTAATGAAGAACCCTCACCGCCGTTGTAGCTCTAACGGCCAACACCACCCCACTAGCGAGGCTTCAGTGACCGGAGCTTCAATGACAACTTGAGTAATGGAGGGATTAACTACTTGAACTCCATAAACCCTATTTGTCATCTTTAACAAATTGAATAAAGTTAATGATAACTTGACTATAGCGATTGATAAATTGCACTATATGAGGTTATTAATTATTACACTCAAATTATCATTGAATTTATTCAACTTATCAACAACGCTTGATAGAGCTTTAGGAGCTCAAGTGATCATTCTCATTACTCAAATTGTCGGGAAATTCACCAAAATAATCCAAAAAACAAAATTTGTTAGATTGGACCACTGTTGAAACATTTCACCAAAATAGACCAATTTGTAGCACTACGTCAGATGGCGCCACATGTGGCGCCAATATATGGGACGCCACTTCTGAAGTGGCGCCCCATTATATAATTATATAAATAATATATTATATTATTTATGTAATATATAATTATATATATATTTAATATAATATATATATATATAATTATATAATATATATTATTTATATATATTATGACTCATAACTAGTTACCAGAGAGAGGAGCTTTGTCCAAGCTTTGGCAACCTCTGGTAACATACAATACCTAAGGAAGAAGCAACTCAGATTGACGATGACGTACTGAGAATCAATGATGCAAATGAAATGATTTTACTGGTTTTAATTGTTAGTGGCGCCACGTAATTCTTTTGGTTTTACGCCTCTTTCTTGCTACAAGCCCTGCAGTACCATGCTGGCTTCCTATTCCTTCATTTTGCTCATCCCCATCATTGCTGCCTGCAACATTATCTTCCTCGACAATCCTGTTGTTTTTATGTTTTTTTTTCCTCTTAAACCAAATGCTGGTACGTCATCGTCATCGTCAATATGGGTTGCTTCTTCCTTGGGTACTGTATGTTACCAGAGGTTGCCAAAGCTTGGACAAAGCTTCTCTCTCTAGTAACCAGTTACGAGTCATAATATATATAAATAATATATATTATATTTTATATAATTATATATTATATAAAATATAATATATATTATTAATATAATAAATTAATATTATATATATTAAATTATATATTAATATATATATTATATATTAAATATATATATATATATAATTATATAATGGGGCGCCACTTTTGAAGTGGCGCCATTCCATGTGGCGCCATCTGACGTGGCGCTACAAATTGGTCTATTTTGGTGAAATGTTTCAACAATGGTCTAATTTGACAATTTTTTTTTTTTTTTGATTATTTTGGCAAATTTCCCTCAAATTGTCACTGGAACTCCAGTGGTGGTGGAGCTCTAGTGCTAGCAAGGGTTTTTCTTCTTTTAAAAAAACTTAAGAGCATTTTGGTAAAAATACAACATTTCAAAATCTCATATTAGTCCCTTGGGACCTATTTGTCATTTTCACGTATTAATAGACTTTTTGAAGTTTTTTAAGTTTAAATAGTATTTATTTAAAATTTTCCATTCATTCAAGTGTACTGGCCAAAAAAAATCATTCAAGTGTAAATGAAAAAAAAAAAAAAGAAAGAAAAAAAGTAGTGATATGCATGTTGAATATAAAAGATGCCTGAAGCTTAGGATATGCTAACTTGTAGCAGATAAATTTATAATTAATTAAAGTGTAAGTAAAAAATAAAAAGTACGGCCATACGAAATATAAAACTTTAATTCAGATGCTTCTCCATCGCTAATAGAATAAAATCTAAAGATAAACACAGTTCAAAATTAAGATTTGGGGTAAATTATTAAAGGCGTTTATCACTTTTATTTCCCGTCTTTTTTTGGGCCTGGATTTTATTGGTCCACTCAAATTCTATTTAAAAAAGTAAAAAATTTTAGGGAAAATCACATCAAAAATACCAAGTACAAATCTTAAAGAGTTAACTAACAAATCTATCATGAAGTACACACTAAAGAGCAATGTTGTCTTGGAAGTACTTTTAGTCTCAATTGCTTCCCAAAAGTCTAAAAACACAGCAATGTTGCCTCTTAATTAGTAGTTCTAACAGTTAAACATTAGTTGATCCTATTATGCTGATAAGACATATCTATGTGGACATCCTTGTCCATTTTTTTTTTTCTAAAATCTGATTTACAACTTAGATTTATGCTCAAATCAAAGTTCATGGGCTATAAATTTGTTGCTCACCTTTCTTTTTCCATATCAAAGTTTGACCAAAACATTAAAAAAACACCTGAAATCCTCCTTGTTGATTCAATTTCTCCTCAAACAACAATCAAACTCGGCCAAAAACACCATCACTGGCAATCTCATCAACCAACAGCCTCCATCACCTTCAGTCTTCATCATCGACGACCTCTCTCTTTAGCCGACCTCCCCACTCCATATCTTCTTCAATCAAAAACCCAAAAAGTTTCATCATCTTCATTATGTGAGAAAACCCAAAGATGGATAGAGGGAGAGATCCACAAAAACTTCAAATAGAATCAAACATAAATCTAAACGAATTTGTCCAGATTTCATAAATTGTCCAGATTTATAGAAGCAAACCGCAAAATTGTCTAGATATTAGTTTCTTTCGACAGAATCAAACCCAAGCAATAACTAAGATTCCTTTAACTAGAAACACAACTTCCAAAATCATAGCAATAATCCAAAAAGATGAACATGGAGGGAGAAAAGGTCAAGCCAAACATAAAGCTTGCAAATGGTACAGTAACCCAATGTGCCTGACTATTTAAGAGAGAAGGTTTTGACAAATGCATGTTTTGTTGAAGAGGGGTCTTCTAATCCTTCTTAAATTGTTGTATATGCTAGCTTATATTATCACTAGAAAAGGCTAATGTAGTAAGGGGACATCCGACAATGATGGCAGTGCCAACATCATCGAGATCCTCAGATCGATTGGGCAGAGCCAACAATCAGTCTGCCGTCACCGGCATCACTCTCTCTTCCCCCTCCAAACATGTTCCCTCTTTCTTCCATCGTTAGCACTCTATTTCTTCCACCTTCATACGTGTTCCCTAAGCCGTCACCAAGATCACTCTCTCTTCCACCTCCAACGCGTTCCCTCCATCATCATCGTCATCGCGCTCTCTCTCTTCCCCTCCACACGCCTTCCCTCCGTCGTCACCGATATTGTTCTCTCTTCCTTGAGGATGGAGAGGGAAATCATATTAAGATCCATGAGGATGGTGCACAACAAAATCCATGGCGTTAGGAGGTTGTGCGATAGAGAGGCAGACTGAGTTCACGAAGCAAGAAGAGAGAAAGAGAGGGGAAAGAGTAAAGGAGGAAGAGAGAGAGTGAAGGAAATTTCATTTCTAAGGACCCGTTTGGTACAAGGAACTGATGGGAGTTCCATGGAACATAATAGCGTTCCCACGCAAGACACATATTTAGTGCATAAGCTTCCCCTCAAACCAAGTTCCCGCTTGCAGCCATCTTCCCATGAACGTGGGAAATTGAAATCCCTCCAACAGTAGCGGGACTAAAAATCTTCGCAAGATAGTAAATTAATGGGACAAAAAAACCCCTCTAAAGGTGGTCTCTCTCTCTGAGCTCTGTTCTTCGTCCCTAAATCGCTCTCCTCCAAAGATGCAATCACAACTCCAACCTTGAGAGAGCTCTCTAGCCTTCTTGTTCCCAACGATGAAAGTGAGTAGGACAACAATGGTGGCTCGTCAAGATGCATGAAAGTTGCCGATGGTTTGGTTCAAACTCTATCATGGTGGTCTAAGGAATGAATAAATCACAAAGAAAAAGCTAGCAAAGAGTGATCGATGTGAACAGTGAAACTATGAAAGAGGTTTAAGTGAAAGTTGTAAATGCAATAATCCATCTTTCTTAAGTTTCATTGATTTCAATTTTTGCTACTTTTTTCCATTCCTCATGACCAACCTTCTCCTCCAATATGCTAAAATTAACTGTAGCACAATTTCAACTACTGCTAGTTTATGTGTTCGAACTTAGACTCTTTTAGGTGAGTGTTTCGTTTGAACTCGTTAACTTTGTTCAAACCAAGTCATATGTGTTATTTTGCAATCTAAGTGTATAACTGTGATTTATTAATTCAATTGAGGGCTATTTTGGCAACTCTTATGTCTGTTTTATGTCATTTAACCTTGTGGCGCACATCAAATTTTTCCATTTGTTAATTGCTTTCCACACTCTTTTGTTGGGTTTGCTGCTTGTTGGTTTAGTGCAGCAAATGTGCATTGCCATATACCTGTTGTCTAAGGCATGCATCCTCTTCATGGGAGAAATACTATCAATAGGGTTGGGTTTTAAGCTAATGTTTGGTTTAATGCAGCAAACTATGGTTAGGCTCTGTTTCTGTCCAATTTGCAAAACAAAAAGAAAATGGGTAAAGGAGCAAAAATACACATGTGCTTTACCCCCAGGAGCGCTTAGCACCATATGCTTTTTTTGGGAGCAAAAATACACACTCGGTTATCATTTTGGAGAAAAATTCACATCCCACCGTTGTGTTACTGTTCACCATGATGAGAGAAAAAGAGATGAAGTGAATAGTAATATAACAGTGGGATGTGACTTTTGCTCCAAAATGGTAACCACATGTATATTTTTGCTCCCAAAAAAAGCATATGGTTCTGAACACTCCCGGGGGTAAAATACATGTGTATTTTTGCTCCTTTACCTAAAGAAAATTATGTTTTCTACCTTTTTATTTTAGGGGTATTGGAGGAATTTTTACCTGATCTTTCCACTTAATCAACACCCAATTCTTCTTATCAAACATTTTATTTTCCTTCAACTTAAGTTCCATTCTCATATTTACCAAACAGTTCAACTTTTTAAATTCCCTCTCAATCTTCCCTTTCATTCATTTCCCTCCTCTAAATTCTTTTCCTTCCTTAAATGTTCCTCGTACCAAATGGGCCCTAAGTTTTTTTTTGGTCTTTGAGTTTCTAGGTTTCTGAAGAATGTGATGGTTTTGGGAAGATGAGAGATGATTATTTTTATTTTTTTTCCTATTTTGTAATTTTGACTTGCAAATCATATTTTAGAGGGGAAAAAAGAGACAAAAAATGCCACTAAACATGCCACATCAGTGTAATGGGGTTAACTAACATTCGATCGTTAGGGCTATTGATTGAGGGGCAACATACGTTTTCAGGCTTCTGAGTTAACATTAAGACCGAAAAAACTTTCAGAACAACATTACTTTTGGGCGTGTTCTTTTAGGATAGATTTACTACTTAACTCAATCTTAACAATCTCATAAGTGAAAATGTCAAAATTTTTCAGATATTATTTTTTTATTGAGATCTTAGTGATTTTCCCAAAATTCTACACTATGATAAATTATAAACAATACGGATAATTTTTTTAAGATTTGTGCACTGTATAATTTTCAAAATAAGTCATTGTCCAAAAAATCAACATATTTGATCTGCCCCCACCCACTAGCTACTGCTTTTTGTTTGTTTCATTGTGTCCAATTATATGCCATAAATAAAAACAAACTTGCATTAAGGAGTCTTTAAAAAGGACCAAAGCGTCAAAAAGTGGATTCATTTTCAAAGCCCTAACTTCTTTTTCACTTTGCCTCCAACTTCTCTTTCTCTTCCCCAATAGCCTTAGCCTCCCTTCTTCATTCATCCATTATTATTCATTCACATCTCTCTCACAAAACAAAACATCCACATCCTTCAATTATATATATGTCCCCCCGTTAACACTTCCTTTAGCTTTTTCTCTCCAACCAAACATGTCCTTCTTCAGCTTCTTCGTCTTCTTCTCCGCCGTACTTGTCACTTTTCCGGGCCCGGCAAGGACCGACCAGTCATGCCCCTATCCATGCTACACACCTCCCATTGGCGGCGGCGGCAGTACTCCCACAGCCACCACCGTGACCCCATCCCTGCCGCAGACCGGAGGAACAGTATACTCACCGCCAACTGGGTATAATAACTACCCTTATAATTATAACCAACCACCACCGTATGGATTCGGCGGCGGCGGAGTTGGCAGTGGATATTATGGTGCCCCACCGCCTCCAGACCCAATTCTGCCCTACTTTCCGTTCTATTACAGAAAACCACCACATGGGACAGGTGGTTATTCATCTTCATCGTCGTCTGAAACTTCAGCATCATCAACGTCTGCGGCTGCGGCGGCCACTGCGCTGAAATGGACAACATCAGCTCTTTGCTTAATCCTTTTTGTTTAGTATATTATTAAGTGAGAATCTTTAATGTAACGCTCAAACTCTGAGATTCTGAGAATTAGTAATTAGTGATTGTTTGCGTTCATGTAGTTTGATGATTTGTTTTTCAGTGATTCTTCGAACTTGGGTTTGCAATGATTTTTTGGTCTTTTGCCTTTTTAAAGTCATGAAAATTAAAGGGTGTATATATATATTGTTTCACTTTATTCAAAAATTCTTTTGACTGGAGGAAAAAAAAAAGAATAGAAATTATATTGGGTGAATTATAATATTTTTAAATTAATAAAAAGAGAGAGAGAGAGATTAGGTTATTGCGGTTGGAACAACTTCATTACATCATCTGTTTTGAAGTAGTTATGTATCTTGAATAATATTCTTCGCGTCATACAAGATTTCGAAGTTTGCAAGAATATTCTGAGCAAAAAAAAAAGTTTGCAAGAATATTGATCATAGAAATAAAGAAATAATATTTCCAAGGCCTCCTTGAATTCTTTATTCTTTTTTTTCCTCTTTATATTCCATAATTTTTAATTGATTTAATATTTTCTTTTAATTAAGAAATAAAAATTTGAATTTTCAGTTATTTATCTTTTAATTGAATTATTTACTTATTTTTATTTCAGTAGCAAGTCTGTCTTTGTTTATTATTACCAAATCATCATACACTTAACATATTTTTGAATAGATAGAATAAGAGTAACAATATATAGTATAAAGCTTTATAAAACTAGAACCCTAAATTAAATTTATATTTTACACCAGCAACATTACCACAAATCCACACGATGAGCTAATATTTTCCTCTCTTCAAATTCTTCTTACATATTGTTCTGATGTAAAACACAAGTGTCCAGCCAAAGGGTTAGTAGATTGATATTGGATCATATGGCTTTCTCATGTATCTATGGAATAAATACCAGTAATTGCCTAAGATCACTATGCAAATTGGTGGCTTTCGCCTAAGGAATGGGGTGTGTGCCCAGTGACAACAGAATTGTAAATCAGGGAGAGAGTGTACATACCTCTTAGGGTTTAGGCCCTATTTATATATTTACTTAGGGTTCTTATCTAAGATATGTACTATGATTAAAGATAAGATCCTGATTATAGCTATTCAGTTATAATCTCCTTGATTTTGGGGTGGTTGAGATCCAATATGGATCCAGATATGGGCTGTTGTTGTTTGGGCCACACTTCTTAGTGGGCCTCTTATTTGAATCCGTAACATATATATTATCAAATAAAAAGAATTACCCACCTCTCGTATAAATCTGCTCATATATGAATAATGTGTTATACAAATAATTCATTAATAAAAAATATATAATATTTATTTAAAATTAAATTTTTTTAATGAAAAAAAATTAAAATGCTTATAAATAGATTGATCTTGTGAAATATTTATAATCTCATTGCAGATGTTTTTTTTTTAACTTCAAAAAGTATCAAGAATTTTGAACTCGGAAATTGATATTTACACATATTTAGATAAAAATTTTGAAATTCATTATTTACAATATTTTTCATTTTTTTTTTGTTTTATGTCATTTTTAGGAAGATTCCCTAGTTAAATAATATACTTTAAAAAAAGAGGGTATGGTGGTCCCGTGTATATGTGTGAGTAGGCGGTAAGAATTGCAGAGGGGGGAAAATACAATTGAAAATGACAGAGAAGTAAAAATAAGAAACAAAAATAACAGAATATGTTTGACCTAGAAAAGTCCGAGTGTGAGAGATAAAGAACGCATAAAAACTAACAAACGAGAAATTTCATTATGAAAAATAAAGTTTACAATGATCATTCATATTTATAAAGATGGAAAGGTTAGATATATAATATTTTTTAAAAAAATTAATACATTGAAATGGCTAATAATAAATAAAATAATCTCAATAAATTGTAAAAATTTGAGTCACCATTCAACGGTGAGTGATTGTGTTATAAGTTAAAATAAAATCCAAAAACAGATTGCTATAAGTGATGGGTTAACACCCAAACTATGGTCTCATATACTTTTTTTTTTTTTAAGTCAATACAAAACTCTTCTTATATATTTACTTTATAAATCGTAATAATCTCCAAAATAAAGTTGTGGCTTGATGTGAAGAAAGCAACATATCATAGAAGAAATGTAATAAACAAATATTATCAATTTAAAATGTGTAAGAATATTTTTAAATTAAATTTAAAGTGTTAGCAAAATTTGTTGTCACTAATTTTGGAAAATTTAATTATAGATATTTTTAATTAAAAAATGTTTGATATTATATAATAATTTAAAGTATATAAAAGGTAAGATTGTGCTCGCTGCTCAATGTAGAGCGTCTCAAGGATCACACAAAACGAAAATAAGGTCATTTGCTAGTTGCTATGTATCAATTTAGTGGGAAACAAACACAATCGCAATCATGATTTCCCATTTGTTTATATTCTTCTTTTGGTTTTCGTCTTGTTTGATTAGCAAAATAAATAATTTTTTAAGAAAAAAATAGTAAAATTTTGAAAATATTCCTTTTTCAAGGATCAAGATGAAAAAGTTATTAGGAAACAATAAAGGGTGAATATAAAAACAAGGAAAGTCATTGTTCAAATTTCAAACTTTCTCTTCATTCCAAATTAATATTGTATATATTTATTTGTACTATGCTTCCCAACATAATGATGACAGCTATAAAAATAAGAATTAATCCAACTTAAACCATCTTCTTGTTTGATTCTAATACCTAAGTTCCTGACATTATTCAGTGCTATTACCTAACATTGATTCTTATTCATGCTAAATCCAGTATTCTTTGGTGTTATTTTCATAGTTTAGAGTGTTAGATGTATTATTATAAGTAAGATAGGGTGTTAGAAGCATGAAAAAAATAATATTAGGGGGTTGGATTCTACCTTATTATTATTTGATTTTACTTAGTGTATCTCAAATTTTTTACTGGTGAGAAAGGTGTGATGAATAAAACCAAGTCAAATAATTTTTTTTAAGAGATATTCTAAAAGTTTTTAGAAAAATAAAATATTTTTTTAAAAGGCTAAATCAAACCAAGTCAAATGGAGCCAAAATGATAAGAATTGGAGCGTTAATTTTTAAGAAATATGTTACAGAATAGAGCCCATTTAGAGTCGGCAAATTAGGTTGAACATGTCAAGCCAGCTTGTTTAAACTCTTTTAAGTTAAGGGTCAAACTTACAAATTGGAACTTCCAAATAAAATTGGGTTTAAAAGGGCCAGTCTTATAAAGTTAAGGGCTTAAAAAGACTAGCCATGAGCTCTTGTTAAGCTTGTTAGTATTTTTTTTTTTCAACTTTCCAACTATTTTTATAGTTATTTATCAATTTAAATCAACATACATAATAATTATACTCTGATTTTATGATTTTGGTTTGTTATTTGTTATAAATAAAGACTATGGATGTATTTATAATGCAGGAGAAGAAATTTTTGATATTTTTACCCATGCATGAGAACCTACTATGAAACACGATCAAATGTCTTTAAAATTGATAATAGTTAAAAGTGGAAACATGTCAGGTCAGACCTAACTTTTGTAACAAGATGGCCTGATCTTGGCCTGTGGTCTATTAGAGGCCTTTTTTCGCCCTAAGCCTAGACTGTATATAGGCCTGGCTTAAGGCCTATCAAAGAGGCTTGTATTCTTAAAAAATTTTAAATAGGCTAAAAGGTCATAAGCCTCACCGCAAAACAGGCTTAATTTAAATAAACCAAAAACATACATATTTCAAACAGGCTTGGGTTAGCCTAGCATGCCTAATAAGCTTTTTAATAAACCTAGGCCTAACATGTTAATCAAAACAAGCCTTTAAATATGTTATAAAACTGAAGGAATTCTAGAGAGAAGTCAGAGGAAATTCTAGAGAGATGAAATCCATTCAACTATATTGAATAGTTACAGGAGACCTCTATTTATAGAAGGATGCAAATAGTAGATTACTATGCGTATATACCATGTCATCCTGTATTTGGAGATTATGGGTCAATGGACATCCACATAATAAGAATATTCATAACACTCCCCCTTGGATGTCCATTTATGAATGTGCCTCGTTAAAAACTTTAACTAGGAAAAACCCAGTGGGATAAAAACCTAGCCAAAGAAAAGAGTACAACATTCATTGATACACTGTTGAGTTTTGCCTCATTAAAAAGAAACTTTCTAAGAAAACTCAGTGGGACAAAACCTAGATAAGGGAAAAAGAGTACAGTGTATATCGTCTCCCCCTCTTGATTACATCAGACTTGCTCCCCCTGATGACCACATTGCTTCATTGTCTTTCTATCATCAAGTATTCATTGTATACCTGCAAGATCTAAATCTTTCAAGTAAAATCATAAATATACATGTGCATATTTATTCAGATAATAATATCACATGCACGATAAATGCTTTATGCTACATATGAATTCACTTAATTAATTATTCTCGAGAATTTGATGTTCCTAGCATCTTGAGTCCTTCAGGGACTTATTCTAGCGCCTTATGTTCTTCAGGAACATGTGCTTCTGGCACACACTAATATAGTATGACTCATGATCCTCATTATCATCATTACAGCATATGCTATCTTATAAACATAAATATCATAAATGTCGACTTTATTTTTCGGTCCCATCGGATTTCATTCATAATTTATTGAGATCTCATTATATTCACATATATTAGGTACCTAGGTCTCTCTTGGACCACAATACACTTTTCTTGTAATATCTCTTCTGGAGATAATATCTCATCAAAAGATAACTCTTCTGGAGCTTTACTTAATTATCCTCGACTTGATCATCTATATTTTATAGCTCCTTTTCTCTTTCGAGGATTTTTATCTTTATAACCGATGGACCAGCAACGCTTCAGGCGTGCTTTATAACAATTCATATAGGAGCATTTGCAGTTGGGACATGTGACTTTGTCACTTTAGGTCAGTAAATGCTTTTAGCATTTGATTAGCTAAAATCTGCAAATGAATTATCTTTTAAACTTTTAGTGCACATTTCTTTGTATGAGGACCAATATGAGCCAATGATAATTCATTTCACTTTATCTTTACCCAATCTGCTTATTTTTCTCCCCCTCATCAAATCATCAATTTTCTTTGTATATCCATCTATGTGCATTGTAATAGATAAATAATCATTACACATTTAAAACATTTCAAGATGGAATTAATCTGGCTCCTGACCAAAAGCCAATTATACGGGGAGAATTCTGTTGGCTTATATAATTGCTGCAAATTTACACAACATATAAATTTTGTTCTCATAATCATTGATCTATCTATTCATGGATACTTTAATACATTATTTCTGGATCATTCAATCTGGAAATTGCGCGCATAATATATTGCAAACTTCTAGTTGCAAACATCACTGCAAACTTTGCAAATTTATAATCTCATATGTAAACTTTCAATTTGATATATTTCCAGAGATCCATTTCCAATAATTAATTCTATCTGAGAACATGCAGCACATAATATATGACTCGGATGATCAAACAAGTCATGCCAACATTTCATATGATTTATCATCAAACCTAATATTCATTTTGGGGGAATCAACATAGAAAACATTCACAAAGAATTATCACATAAATATTCACACTTGATATATATCATTATCATTCTCCCCCTCAAGTGTGAGACCTTAAAAATTAATTTATGGAATTTCCATACAATATTCCATGATAATAGCATATATGATATCTATTTCATTAAAATTCCACATATTTCTAAATGCATTATCAATGCATAATTTTGTTACTTCTGGTAACAAAATTTCCATTTTCCAGAATCAACAAATATATATTAAATACAAAATCATCAGGTGTATCTTTGCAGATTTACGAGCGCAATACTGTGTAATCACATGCACATCACTGTGGAATCACAGGCGCGACAACTCAGATTGTCATATACATATAAAGTCAAAAAGATTCCAGGCTCGTGCTTTATAGGGAGCAAATCTGAGGCACATCACTGTGGAATCACAGGCGCGACAACTCAGATTGTCATATACATATAAAGTCAAAAAGATTCCAGGCTCGTGCTTTATATGGAGCAAATCTGTAGAGATTTAACAGGACTACGCAAATCTGCAAAGATTCAATAGGATTTAATTCAACTATAAATAGAGGAAGGCAAACGAACATGCCTCACAAACACTCAAGCATCTGATAATATCAACTACCAGATACTCACACATATTTCTCTAAATTCTATTGCCATGGCAGGACCAAGCAGTTTTATCCCAGTTTCTGATACATCCGAAACAGCATTACTTGATGCTTTGTTGTATGATGATCAGCATAATATGTCATTTACTTCTTTGTTATCTCCTAATCCCTTTGAAATGTTTATTCCTCCTTCTACTATTCCTCCTTCTGCTTCAAATGTACCTACTTCTCCCCCTAGAACAAGTGTTCTTCCTCAATCTACAAGGATTGAAGGTACAACTGAAGCAGGTTCATCAAGGAGGCCTGTTAAGAGGTGTAGAACTATGGCAGAACTAATGGAATCTACCAATCCAGTTCAGCCAATAGTGTCGGCAGTTAATCAACCAGCATTCACTAGCCAGCAAACTATCATCAGTTTGCCAGCAACAACCAGCCCGACAACAACAATCAGCCTGCCAACAACCACTAGCCAGCCAGCAACAATTAGTCAGCCAACAGCTACAAGCCAATTAACAACTACTAGCTTATTGGAATGTAGTTGCTGTCATGTTTTACGGGAAATTATTCATACCAACGGACTTCAGTACCATAAACTTGAAGTTCACGGAAGAAGAACAGGTATGATTACCCATGCTGTTTTATTTGAAAAAGTACAGGATAAATCTTATAATACTGACAGGCTTCCAATGTTTGATTTCACAAAGAAAAATTTTGAAGAAATCAAACAATTTCTGACACAGTATTGTATAGATTTACAAGCATCAGGATATATCTTGATGCGTGATCCTGTATTAGCCTATCATGAGGTTCTCTGTGTTGGTTCAGAATGGGCTATAAATCCAAATGACCTCCATGGAAGTTCATTTCAAACCAATATTGAACACTCATTAGGCAAAGGAAAACAACCTGCAGTAAGTATACCCTATGATACTTCATCCCTTAACCAGGGTGAATTATATAGGTTATCTATGGAGCAAAGAGAAAGAATAAAGAAAACAACGCTCCATGATTTAAGAAATTATTTTCACTTAACCCTTGATGAAGCGAGTAAACAATTAAATATGTCTACTCACACCATACAAAAAATCTATCAAAAAGGAGGGTTAACTGAGTGGCCACACAAGAAGCTCAAGAAACTTATGACGCAAATCTCGATATTACGAAGAGCTTTGCCTCATCTGGATCCCATCTCAAGAAAAGCAAAAGAAGAAGACATTAAATATCTTCAGAATGAGATGATTAAAGTTTGTAATGATGTTGAGCCACTCGCAATTAAACTTTGTTGAAATAATATTTCCTTTTGCTTAATTATTTTGTTTATGAATATTCTTTTCTCGTATTTATAAAAATTGTTATAATCATAGAAATCACATAACAACCATAATAATATATTTTCTTTATTCACTTCTGGGAATGAAGTTGGATAAAAATTCATGATCCATAACTCACTGATTTGTTTGATCATGGCAAGAAATTAATCCACAATATTGCTACTACAATAGCAAATTGAATATATTTATTTATAATATCAATCATGATCATACAATCCCTTGTCTCATAATTTAAGGGAATATTTAATGCCAAATATACAATTTTGAGGCCTTTATACAACTGATAACATACAAAATTTATGGATCAAATATTGTTTCATAATTTGTCTCTTGTTATCAGGCTAACTTGCCTCTTGGCTTCAAGCAATCTTGCCTCTGAAATTAAGGCTATCTTGTCTCTTAGGCTCAAGCCAATTTATGCCTCATCTCTCAAGTCAATCTATGCTTCATATCTCTATGGCATTTTGATCTCATAATTATATATATGATCTTTTAACAGTTTATCTTCAGGATAAATAAAGTATAAGCATAATAAAACAAATAGATGGAACCCAATAATATGTATATATTAGTGTCGTTGCCATAAATAATAAAAGGGAAGGGGGATTTATATAAAGCAGTAAATAAATAAATAAAAATAAAATAAATGACTGGAAATAAACGTGCTAAATAAATAAAAAGAAGATGAAATAGGAATGGTAGTAAACTCACAGCGAGACCTATCTCATCCAAAGGTAAGAAAGAGGATGCATATGCAAATGCAAATATATATATATAATATATAGAAAGCAGTAAATAAATAAATGGAGTCCACAGTACTAGTGTCGCTACCATGAGAAATAAATAAAGCAGTAAAGAATTAAAATAAATAAATGGAGCCCACTATAGTGTTGCAACCATGAGAAATAAGTAAAACAGTAAATAAATAAATAAATAAATGGAGCCCACTAATATAGTGTTGCAACCATGAGAAATAAGTAAAGCAGTAAATAAATAAATGGAGCCCACAGTACTAGTATCGCTACCATGAGAAATAAATAAAGCAGTAAAGAATTAAAATTAATAAATGGAGCCCACTATAGTGTTGCAACCATGAGAAATAAGTAAAACAGTAAATAAATAAATGGAGTCCACTAATATAGTGTTGCAACCATGAGAAATAAGTAAAGCAGTAAATAAATAAATGGAGCCCACTATAATGTTGCTACCATGAATAAATAAAGCATAATAAAATAAATAAATAGAGCTCACTAATAGATACTAGTGTGCCATCATGAAGAATAAATAAATGTAAAATAAAATAAATAAATGGAGCTCACTAATACATACTAGTGTGTCCCCATGAAAGATAAATAAAGTAGTAAAGAATAAAATTAAATATGTAAAAATAAATGTTACTAAAGTTAGTAGCATTAAAAAAAAAAATAAATGTATAAAAGTAAATGTGAGTTAAGTTGGTAACAATAATAAAATATCAAATTAAAACAATTTAAAAGAAAGATTAAATCTAGATTTCCAATATGGAGTCAAATTAACAACAATAATAATAAAGATAAAGTTGAAAAATCTACTTTCCTCAATAGCTATACCTCTTGCCACCTAAAAAATAAAATAAGTATTTTTTTTTTTTTGGGCTACCGACAGTTTGAGGTTTTTTTTTTTCGTCTTCTTCTTCTCTCTTCTTTTGCTGTTGGCGCAAAAAAAAAAAATAAATAAATAAAAATTGCAAAGTGCAAAAATGGACCCCATGTGCTTCCCACTATATAATATTTTGATGTACTCTCTTGTCTTCTCATGACTTTAAGAACAATAATTTTTTTTTTTTTAGAGAATCTGTCGGAAGAAACAGTAATTTTTTTTTTTTAATAAAATAAAAAAAAAACTATTCTATTCTGTCGGCTGCAAATTTTTTTTTTTTTAAGTGACGAAAATAAGAAGGAAGAGAAGCTTGATGAATTACCTCTGATGATAAAGCTGAATGATGAGAATGAAGTGCTATTTTCCTCCCATGATTCAGCGGCAAGAAGCAGAGGATGTGATCTTTTGTTTTAAGCTTTCACTCGACCCTCTCTCTCTCAGACTTTTGCAACGTGAAAATGATCACAGAGTCGCAGTTGGGGAATTGAAAAAGAAGAGAGACACATACAAGTTGAGAGAAAAAGGAAGGTTGCGACTTATAGTGGGTGTTGGAAACTCAGACCTAAAGCAAGGACCCAAAGATCTTCGATTCAGTACTCAAATAAAAGAAGTTCTGAGCTTGTGTGATTTGCTTCCTGCTTCCCATGATTATCGCAACATAGTGTCGGACTACACATCATGATGAAGAAAATGGAAGCAACAAGATCTGGTGAGCTTGGAGAAGAAAGAGGAAGACCAGAAGAAAACATGATGAAGGAGGAATGAATAAGAAGAAGCAATCATGCTTAAATGAATCTATCAGCCGACCGAAGAAGAAGCTATCGTGCTGATAACGTGTTATAAAACTGAAGGAATTCTAGAGAGAAGTCAGAGGAAATTCTAGAGAGATGAAATCCATTCAACTATATTGAATAGTTACAGGAGACCTCTATTTATAGAAGGATGCAAATAGTAGATTACTATGCGTATATACCATGTCATCCTGTATTTGGAGATTATGGGTCAATGGACATCCACATAATAAGAATATTCATAACAAAATAGACATTGACCTAATCTTTTTTATTAATAAGAATAGGCTAGGTCTCAAGCCCTTGACAGGTCATCTGGCCTATTTCTACTAATAATGATAGTGGTAAAAAAGATGAAAATGATAGTCATTATACTCATGTTGCTTAGTAGTTTGATTCTTATGCTTTGTGTGAGTTATTTGTGGATAATAGTTTATCTTTGATTATAAATGTGATTATATTTATTTGTTTCATGATGAACGTTGTTTAGACTTTAATGGTGACAATATTTATTTGTTGAATTAAAACCTTAATTTTTATAATTTACTAATTATATTCCTTAAAAAAATAGTTAAAATTTTAAAAATTTGCATCTGGCCCTAACCCATACGCTCATAAGTTAGACCTTAAAAAAAAAAAAAAAAAATCCTACCCACACTTAAAAGAACCGGTGAATTTAGGCCCTGACAACCGTCCATTTTAGGCCCATACCTTCAAGGAAAGCCCTTTAAGCCCATCTTTGGTGTTAGGTCATTCATCAGTCTGGGCGGCCATACTAGCGTCGGAGTGGGACCACGCCGCTTTCTCTTATTTGGTTCCATCTGCGTTTTTGCCGCTTTCGATGGCTTCTTGTTATGAGTTTTCGCCTTCCTCACAGTCAGCCATGGAAGATAAATCGGTAACCACGCCAGTGTATTATGGCTTCGCTCGCATTTGAAATTTTGTTTTATTTTTCCTCCAAAAAGTTAACCTTTTGAATTGTGGAAATGGGTTATTCAATCCGCCATGATGACTGCATTGTCTTAGTTCATGAGCTGGGAAAGTGAATCGAATAATGATCATGTCGGGATTTTCATTGTTGTGTTTTCCATGAATCTTTGGATTAGACTTACATCAGCAGGTCAAATTTAAATCTTCATTTCAGCTATCAGGTTACAAAATCAATTCCGTAACATGTATAAGGAGGCCAAATTGGTGGATAAGCTTGTCTGATTGACTCGTGATGTGTTGTAATGTATTCAATCCAGTAATTAGTGGAATTGATGAGTTAGATAGTCAAATAATTTCTATTTTACATTATTTTGGAAAATTTTCATAACTCATAAACACAGACCTATAATTTTCTACCCCTTTGTGGTATAAAAGAGGTACTAGTTTTATCAGAACTAAGTTTTTGTGATTCTTAGGGTAGATGCTACTCGGCTACTCCTAAATTATAACATGCTAACCTTTTTTCCCTTCTGATCTGACTATGCTACCCTTATGCTTGCTTAATACGTTAACACCTTTGAATAAAGTAGGGAGATGGATCCATTCTTAAATCGCCCTACTTCCTCAATTGTTTTAGGGTATAAGGGATTTAAATAGAAATCTTCTATATTTATGATTGTATTCAGAATTCTAATCTAAATATGGCTTCATCACTCGTAAGGTCATCTATTTTTGTTAGTGCAAAGATGGGCATATGATGGCTTTACACTTGATCTCTGAACTTCAGGTAAGTTCATATGTTGACAAGTTTATCTACTGATGCCCTCTATATTCTCACCAATGATTGTCATAACTAATTGGTCACTGCTGTTAAGTTTGGGAGCTGTTAAAAAATAGATGTGGCTATGTATTATTGTTCTACATCATCCAAAACTTTCCATATGATTGAGAAAAGAGGGTCTTTTAAGAGGAAGGCTTCTTCATTTCCTTTTAATTATAATTGCGATCAAATGGAGTTATCTGCTTATTTTGGTTTCCCTCTTTGATATCTGATAATGGCTTGGCTAAAGAAAGTAGCCATTTATTTTCCTTCAATCTTTTCCTCCTTTTTGGGTGGCACATGTTAATGGTTTTGGCGGTATCCTTGGTTTTGATTCTTATTTAATGAGAAAGATAGCATGTCTGTGCTCAAGTCATGCGCTTGTGTTTGGTGAATGTAAATTGTATAGCATGAATTGTCATTTTTTGTTCCATTTTGGATTCATACTCTGATGTAGGAAAACGGCTGTAGTTGTTAATCTGGAAGCCAGAAATGTTCTTAAATAAAGAAATTATATGCTTAAGGTACTACTGGTTACCAGATAGATAGTTGTATTGGGGCAAATAGTTGCCAAAAGAATTTTTTGGTTACTGAAAATTTCTTGAAAATTTCCGTTTGTTCTTGTGTTCTTTCTTCATGGTAACTTCTTTTTTCATAGGTTAACAAAAAAAAAACAGACATGCTAGCATTTAACATGTTTTTCAGCATTCACAATGTAACCCTGCATTTCACCATCCTGTGTGCGAAATGACTATTAGATTAAAGAATCTGTACAATGCCAGAGACAATTCAAGGTGGAGCTTGTCCTCTATAAAATTTGGCGATTCACAGCAGGTTACAACATTGAAGACTGCGACCCGATAAAATATGCAGGCTTCCATCACTTCTTTGATGCATTATGTTATGGATGATAGCTTTCCAAAGTTGACACTACCCTGAAACATGCATTCTTTCACCCATGCGCTGTTTATCAATCGCCGGTTCTGTTATCTGTTGGACCATCCAGCAGACATAATGGTATCATACGATTCATGTAACTAACCCCGCCTAGTGGAATTAGGTTTGTTGTTGTTGACTCATTGCTTCGGAAAGAGAACAGGAATGTATCAGTTGGCTATGTGCACGGTAAATGCCTCTTGTAGACTACCTCTAGTCCTAATTATAGGATCAATTTTGTAGTACAATTTGCACTATAGAAGGGTCTTATAATTAGGACCAGAGGGAGTAGTTGATAAAGTGTTGAATGCCTTGTGTATTGTTTATGATGCCATGTTTTTTAATGATGTATTGGTAATTAACGGTTGAAGTTGGCTCAAGTGTTTTATTAATTAGCCAACTTTTGACTTTGATAGATCAAATTATCAGTTTGGAGTGTGATGTTCATTTACACCAAAAAATATCTTTGTTTGGATATCTTGGAAGTACGGAGTCGTCATTAATATTTGAAGGATCTTAGTTCTCTGAAGTATGAGCAGCTTGCATTGCAACAACCGCTTGAGAATCAGGAACGATCTTGATAATAACAAGTTTCTCTGCGATTTTGATAATAATTTTTTTTATTTTTATAACAAAATTTTAGGAAAGGGGTCGGACTCATTCATAGTCCAAGGGCAGGGTACTTGGAGCCCAGTCCACAGGGGGATATTGGCCAGAGAGTACAGATGTCTCCATCTCTACCAGTGTTACCACCGCTTTCTAGACCTCTAGAATGCCTCTCCCAGCGTCTTAACTAACTCAGGGATCGAACCCCCTCCCTAAAGGTGAGAGGTGAGGAAGACCGACCCCCACGCCAGTTGAACACAAGGACGAGGGGTATCTTGATAATAAAATTGCTTACAAAAATGTTACCAAATTACTAAAATATTTACAAATTAAAAACCAATGATATCCTTGTATTGGTAAAACACATTTTTCCAACCGAGACTAATTTTTATGGACTTTTACCATAGCATATATGCATTAGAGGTATGGTTCAGAAGAAAGGAAAATGCGAGAATCCGTTAACATGCCATGACATTTTACCAGTAGTCTTTCACCAAAAAAATAAAAATAAAAATAAAAATATTCAATTCTGACTTTGACATGAAGGATAGTTATCATTTATCAAGAACACCAGTACTATTGGAGCAAAAAAAAAAAGGAACACCAGTACTAGACATGCCCATTATTTACCAAAGCTGCAATCATTGACTTATTAATAACTTTAATATTATAAACCATTATAGAATAACCTGTGGTACAATATCATTACACTGCATTTTTTGTGGGCGATAAAAAGTAAGATGATAGCAAATCCTGGAGAAAGCAGAGGATGTGTTTGAAGATGAAGAGAAGAAAGTTTTCAGGAAGCCACATGTACAGTGAGACCACCAATTCTAGAACTGCTTCTAACATCAATGCTCGTCACACTATTCTTCTTCCTTGTTTCAAAGCCGTGTTTCGGAGTTTGCCCACTTCGCTTCTCTCTGCTGTTCGGCCTTCTTGCCTCCTTCAAGCTACAGTCTGAAACTCTGGTTTTGCCGTGCGGCCTTTGATCATTCCTTCCTTCTGGGATGCTGGATGTTTGTTTTGAATCAACGGGGCGGCTCTGATTGGCTGTAGGACTTGGAGAGGTCACACTAGCCTCTGAGGATGCGATACTACGTGGCTTGGCCAGTGTTACAGATTCATCAGCAGCTTGATCATTTCTACTTCTTATCTTCAAATTTGAGGAAGTTGCTGCACCTGATATGCTCACCGCACATTTTGGTTTGTTCTGTAGTTTCTTACTTTTGTTGTTATCTGATATAACCTGATATTCAGACAGGAGAATCAAGACATATGTTAAGGTCGTTGAGCTCAAATAGGGAAAGCAAAGAGAGAAAATGCTACGGTTGGACACAGATACAAGAACTAATTCGTAACTTAGCCAGCAAAAGACCAAGTCACCTAGCAGGTCCAATCCTTAGGACACAAATGAAAAAAATGACTATAGAGACACACATATGTACACATGCACTCACAAGCCTAGAAGAAGAATTATTAGTGAATAAGAACAAGAATAATAAGCCAAGACACAAGATCCCGTCAAAGAATGAGATCTATATACATTCCAGGAACAGAATTATATGTTATTACAGTTTTCATTTACCTTATTCCCATCTGAAGCAGAAGCAGAACCTGTGCGATAAAAGGAAGGCATGGGTGTTGCTTTAAAGTTAAGATTCTTCCTGAGTTTTCTAATCTCAGCTTCTGTCTTTTCCTACAAGAAACAGATGCTAAATCCAGTTAGTTTCTTGGAGCTATATAAGGAACACAACAATATGCAATTAGTAGAAGAAGAAGCAGTGTCTGATTTTCTTTCTCCATTCAAAATCGATAATCACACCCTTGATCTTCAAACTGATGATTTGTATCTCTACACTCTTATTTCTTTAAAGACAAAGCTGTAAAAAACTGTTCTCTCTCTTCGACACAGTACACCAAACCATAAACAATTCTATCTGCTCTTATTCTCAATGAAAGCTCAGTAACCTTTGATCTATTAATCTAATCTGTTCTCCAGCCTAGCCATGTGTTCTCACGGGTTCCTAAAGTTCTCAACTCTCCTGATTTTGGTTTAATGCTCTTGATCATTTATATACACTAGTACAGGGTACACTGGACAAACAAATCTAAACTTGATTCTCAGGGAAACTAATTGATCACATATAGTTGTTGTTGCACTTCTCAACTCAGTTGAGCCAGGGTTGGATTCCATGAGAAACATTGAAGTACATTTTACGTGAAAACAAAACGATGCCATCTTTTTTGTGACAAAACTATGATTCCCTTTCAGGGACCCCATAATACCCCCCTGTATTTATTTTAGTAGGTCAGACCCTCAGAATACTCTTTCATTGTTTCTAATTTGACACTAGCTCTACCCCTGATATTTTGTTCAAAACAAGCACCATGCTGCATGATATATTATAAGTTTCATGATATAGTTAAACAGAAAACGGCACAACAGATAACAGTATAGTGGGGCATGCCAGGTATAAGCATCAATTCAGATCTTTTTCTCGTTGACCACACTGATGTACCTTTTCCTCCTCCCATAGAAGTAGATAAAAAAGGCAAAATCATTTCAAATTTGAAGTTCCATAAGTTAGAAAACAATATAGTGCATGCATTCAGGACCCACTCACTAATTTATATTACCTTTGACATTGCTTTCATTTGATTCATCTCTTCTTCTTTTGCATGCATTTTTTCTTCCAACTTCATGTAGAACTGAGCAGGGGCATGAAAACAAACCAAATAATCATCAACGGTAAATTTTCAACATCAACGTAATTAAGATTTTGAAGTGACATCACTATACTTGCCTCTTTCCTCTTTTCTGCTCGTTCACAACTTTTAAAGTTAAAAGCTGCAGCCCTTGGCCTAGCCTCAGAGTTTGTTGAAACTGAATTTACAGTTGTATTCACCCTAAACAACCGTATCATAATAGTTCATATCAGAAGGAAAGGAAAAGAAAGATTCACCCTTTAACAAAAGTCAACAAACCTTTTGGCTTCTTGGATTCCTCTAGAATTAGCTTTTGAAACAGAATATTGGGATTCTGCAGCCTTTTTTATTCCTGGTACTTTTTCACTATCAAAAAGAAAAAACAAGTATGAGGTCTCAATATGTGAAATATATGTTTTCAGATATAAGAAACAGTAACTACCTTTTCCGCTCACAAGTTACTTTCCTCTCACTTTTAGAAACCTGCATATAAAGACCCATGTATTTTGTTACTGCATTTTCACCCACTTAATCAACGTAATTTGAAAATATAAAGAGACAGATAATTATCAACTAATTAATCTTCCATTCTTCCAGAAATACACTGTGGCCATTAAATCCTTACTTCTTTTGGGGTTCTGCTCACTGAATGAGTCGTTGGTGCTGAAAGTCTTGATAAATTCTTTCCCACACTGGTTTTCCTTGGACTCTCTCTGCCAGAATTTCTTGCCGAGCCCTTGGGTGTTCTAGCCGAACTGTTTTTCCAGACTTGAACACTGTTGATTACAGAGCTCAACCCAAGCTCAGACCTTGTTTCCTATGCATCAGTCCACCAAAATCATAGGACAACAGATTATATGAAGTATATCTAAATAATTGCAGAATATGAACAATGCAGAACAAAATACAGACAGAAACAGTTCCATATTTAACAAAACAAAATTTGAGAGCATGCGCATGAGTAATCTTGATGTACTGACTTAATATGTTTTAACTATGTCATTATTTCTTTTCTATACTTCCCATTTTTCTCTATCTTTGCATGGTTAAAAGAATTGAAACATCACTGAGGAGAAGCATACCTTTGGAGAGGGCCTTGGAGGATCAGTCAGAGCTGCTTGCTCAACACCTCTATCTGGTTTGGTCACATTCATAGTTCTTAATGATTCATTATTATTTACAGTATCATCACGGTCCCTTCTTACTTCTACAACCATTGTATCATCAACTGAGATTGTGCTGCTTGTCTCATTTTCAGGTTTCGGAGCTTCATCCAAAATTCTGTTATTATCAATAGCATCCTCCAAAACGTTATAGTTGTTTACAGCAAATTCCGTATGCTGGTTAGAAGATGAAACTCTTGGCCCTTCTGTGACCACATCTTCTCTTTCATATTCAGTCACTCCACACTCTCCATTATAATCTGAACCAGCAGGTCCCTCCTCAAATAGAACATGATTGCCATCTTCATCTGGCCCAAAATCCTCAAAAGACCTTTGTTCATATTGACCATAATGGCCATCTATAACTGGCTCAAAATCTTCCAATGATCTTTGATCAAATTGAATATACTGGCCATCTCCAATTGGTTCAAAATCATCTTGAGATCTTCGATCAAATTGAGCACCATGAACATTTTCATTTGACTCAAAATCTTCTTGATTGCAAATTCTCTCTGAACCATCATTTTCACTAGTTGTTTGATCAGATCCATCATGACTCGCAGGTATATTAAAACCTAAAAGTCCCTTCTTCTTGAAATGAGCTTCAAAATATGCCTTCTTCTCAATAACTGAACCTGGTTTTGAACATTTCTCAACCTCTTCCAAGTACCTATTGTGAGAGAAAGAGGATCTTCTTTCCCAAGATAAAGGTTCATTTTCAAATCTCCCAAACGAGATGGAGCCAGAATGTATAGAATCTCCCTGCATGATTTGCAATGAAGCAGAGAATCGGCAGCAAGAAAAGATATTAACACAACACAACTGAGGCAATTCTCATGGTAAAATTATGTGAAAAATAGAAAGGGCACTAGAAAACCACAATAACTTGGCCCAACAAAAAATGACGTGAAAACAAAAAAATAATGGAAGCACCATGTCATACAAAAGAGACTGCAAGTCCACATTTTACAATTTTGCAATTTTCCTTCTCTAGACACTTGTATATTTAACATTTTCCAGTGTGCTATTTCAACATCACCAGAACAGCAATCTGTATAGTCAAATAATACTTCGATGGGGTTCGCAAGGTCAAGAAAATGGATGCTTCCGCGAGATATCATCATACAATATGAACCAAAAGAAATTATGCACATTAGAGTAAGCCCCACTATGGTAAATTAGTATGCCAAAACCATCCACAGCAGTCGATCACTGTTTGTCTATTTTGACAAACTTGTAATATGAGTTAATAATTCAGATCAGTTCCGCTCTGCAGTTGATATAGAACACAAAAAAAATAAAAATATTCATCTAGCAACCCATATAATCATTAACCAACTTTACTCACAGCAAAGGAAAACAGTAATTAGCCAATCACCGAGAAAGGAAAAAGACGTCGGTGGCATCTTTCGAAACCTTAAAATATTCAAGTTGTCGCACTCTGAAGCAAACAAAAGTCGAAAGAAGACGAAAGAAACTCATGATTGTATATATTGGTATAAAGAAAAGCAACAAACAATCCATATTTTGATCGATCAATAGATGAGTGAGACAAAAAAAAGAACATAATAATTACCTCAAAGTTAATGCTAAACGTTTCTTCAATCTCCCCAGCCATAATTCTCACTTTATAAATCACCAGGCATAAGCAGAATCAACAAGACGGCCAAATCGTGATCCTTCTCCAAACATAAAGCCACCAAGACAATCTCATCACTGAAATTATCAAAACCACAAGTATTACAGACTTGTCTTGCTGAATATTACAGACTCGTACATCAAAAGCACAAATTGCACACTAAAACCATCCAAAGAACCGACACGCATTTCCGAAAAGAAAGAGACCCAAAGTATAAATATTCAGCGCAAAGAAGTAAAACCTCGAAGCGAATTTCAATTCGAACAGTAGCTTTAGCTCGGAATCTAAAGCAATTCAGGAGAGAAAAAACGGTAAAAGCTACTTGGCAGCAGATCTTTGAGCTCAGCCAAGCAAGAAGTTTCGTGTCTCTGAGTGTGTTTGGTGTTTAATAAGAAACTCATAAATCTGAATCATATAATGAAGAGCGATTAGGGACATAGAATATAGTAATCCACAATCATGTGCTGGTTGTCTTATTTTGTCTTGTAACGCTCAGACAGAGATGAAATTGCCGTGTGGAACGCAAAGTCTCACAGCATGCCCCCACAAACGGATCGTTAACGCAACGTTAAGCTATGCCGACGCAGTGTGTGTTACAGTGTGCGCTTCTTCTTCTTCTTCTTCCTCAAGCGGAGGAAAACCAGAGGAAGAAGGAAGGCATTTGCAATGTGGTGGCCGCGCGTGCATCCGCGTGTTGGCTCCATTGCTTGCTTACTTGTATTTATTTGTCACCAGAATCCTCTTCTTCAGTAAATGCAGGAAAGAAAACGTAGGGAGAAAACCATAGACTCATAGAGAGACTTGTTTGGGGAAAAAATAAAAATAAAAAAATAGAGGCACAGCCTGGGTGAGACTTGTCTTGGGGAAAAACTATTAGTAAATATAACATTTAGGTCAAGTTTGGTTCAGGGAATATTTAATGAGGGAATGGAATTTAAAGAAGGGAAGAGAAGATAAGAGGGAACTTAAAAAGTTTAAGCTGTTTGGTAAACATGGGAATAGAACTTAAGTTACGGAAAGATAAAATGTTTGGTAAGAAGAATTGGGTATTCTTTAAGTGGGAAGTTAAAGTAAAATTCTTATAATGCCTTGTAGAGAAGTTCGAATTTCACGGTGAAGATCGAACTCAGATGCAAACATAATAAACACACTCAAACGTATTTTCTGACAAAACAACATATCAGCTGAGCATATAGGGAAATAATTGCTAGGCAAACCTAAACTTAATGAAGAGGTGGAAGTAAATTGTTCTAGCATTAATTTATATGTTAATTTCCTTTGGCTTAAAACCAGCGAGTCCGAACTACACACTAAGATAAAACTCTGTTTCGGTTAATAGAAAACAGAGCCATAAAGACATGCAGAAACACATCATCGTCAACACCCATACCACAGGAACTGAAGCGTAGAACCAGCTGAAGAAAGGTTCTAATTCTCACCTTCAGCTTCTAAAGAAAATGACGAGCTTGATCGACGAGTGAAGGCGACTGGATTTCTCCCCTGTTTTCGCGTGATATGACAAAGGAAGAATGAGTTTTCAGTTTGATCTTCACCTTTAGCTTGCATCTGGGTTATATTTCAGAGGAGTTTTTTTGTCCCAAAATTTCACTTTCCCAGGAAGATTTTGAGATCCCGCCAGTTTTAAAGGGATTTCAATTTCCCATATTTGTTGGAAGATGACGCCGGGAGGGAATTCATGTTGACGGAAAAGAGGGGCACCAAACAGATTTGCAAATGGAAACTCTATTATGTTCCCGGAACTCTCTCGCAAGTTCTCTGAACCAAACGAGACCTTAGTTGATTTTTTTTTAGAAATTAAGGAAGTTAAATGAATTATTTTAAATTTTAAATTTATCATTTTTTAAAAAAATTAATCTATCTAACTTATAAATTGATATAGAATATAATGATAAATAACTTATATTATGATTAAAAATCTATTTAGTTTTTTTAATCTCTTCATAAAAATTAATTATGTCTTATATTTAAGACTAAAGGAGTACTTTATTTTCATATTTGATAATTAAAAATATGAGTACTTAATAATTGTTGACTATTTTATTTTATAAAGATAATAATTTTAATTAGATTGGAATTTTTTGATATGATATTTTTTACCTCAAGCAAACTTTCTATTCAGTTTTTCTAGTACTTGTCATAGGAATTTTTTTTTATTTTCTTTATATATTTATTAATGTATTTTTATAATTTCTTATTTTGTACTCTAACTTATCTTTTTATTATAAATCATTTTGACCATGATAAAAAAAAAGAAAAAAGAAAAGAAAAGAAAACCTGAAGAATTGAGGTAGGAGCAGAGATGGATTGAAAAAATATGTACATCAAAACTAAAGAAGTTTTTTTATTAAAAAAAAAAGGTCAATTTTTGTAGTAGAATCTTAACTTTATAAGATATGAAAATTTTCTCTCTCTACCAATGAACATTTATTGAGTACAAGCTTCATTTTTTATGAGATGAGTAAATAAGTAAGTAATATTTAATAATCTCTCAAGTTCTCATTTAATGGGAGTGATGTTGCGCCGGATTTGGGTTTATTTTGACTTTTTTTTTTAGAAAGAATGGAAGGAAAAAAAAAACTCTAAAATATGTAATTCCCATGTTAGAATTTTTTGTCATTTCACCCAACTAAAGAAATTATCGTTTTCTTTCTTTGGTCCTTTATATTGAGGAGAGAGAAGAAATTTTTTTAATCATATTTATAAGTTAAAAGAGAGAAAATTTTCATATGAATATATAAATTTACCTTTCTTTTATTATAATATTAACTTTTTTTTTAGTATAGTGTATATTAAATAAGAATAAGGTTAAAAAGTAGATGAAATTCTTAAAAATTAAAAAATTGCCATATATATATGACAAGTAGAGTAAAATAAAGTATGCTTCCTATTGTTAGTATAAAATCTAATTTATAATGCAGATTACATCACTTATATTATATATTTTTGTGATAATCTAGATAAAATATTAATAACAGAAATAATAGTCATTAATCTCAACAATTCTTCGGTCAGCAACATTGAAACTCTAATTATAGGTGCTGAATCTCTAACTACTGGCCATCGGCTGACGAAAGGAGGCTTTTTCTCTCTTTTTTATATATATGAGTCACCCCGTCTATAATATGGATTTGGCTCCTACCCATTTTTCTTTCTATCCTTTTTTATCATCTTCTTCATCTCAATCTCAATCGTTGAATTGAAATATGAATGATTTATATTTTATCTTTTAAAAAATATTAAAATAATAAAAAATAATATTTTTATAAAAAACGAAATCTGAACTGTTCATATTTCAATCCAACGGTTGAGATGAATAAGAGGATGGGAAGGGAAGTGAATGGAAGCCAGATCCCCATAATATACGGTACTTCAACTATATTGGGTCTGTTTGGATTGACAGTAGGAGCGGTGGCTTAAAAGCTATCTGACTTTAAAAAAGCTCAATAGGAAAAAAGTCAAGTTATAGATAATGATTTGTGTTTGGATTGATGGTGATAAAAGTGACGGGGCTCATGTCAAAAAGTTGAGAACTTTTTGGAAAAAGCTCAGAAGTTGAGCTTTAAGTTAAGTGAATTTAAGCTCAACTCAAACGGACTCAAAATCAGCTGGCAATATTAACAAACTTTTTTTTCAAAGTTATTGCAGAAAAAGCTGTACTCCAAACAGACCCATTATAAGAAATAAAAAAATGACAATTAAGTTATTTAATATATCCTAAAATATTAAAAAAAATCACACTTTTGCTCTTATTAAGAATTATGTTTCATTGCACTATGAATGTTATTTTAACAAGGGGTATAATGAGTGGGAAAGTTAGAAAGTGAGTATTACTTACATGAGTAAAAAAGGAAAAAAAGAATATTAATTACACTGGAGGTGATTTATATTTTAGACTATACATTTCTTTTAGAAATACCCTATATTATGGATTGAGGGATTATATAGATATTTCACAAGAAAAATTGATGTATTTCATGACCCTAATATGAGATTTGTATATCTTAAAAGTATTTTTTATGGCATTCTCACTTATTCTTTTACCAATTGAAGTTTAATAAAAGTTGGATGTGAATGGTAACAACTAATGGAGACAACTCACATTTAGTATTTGACAATTCCCAATGAATTACCAAGATCTATATCTTTGACAATATATCATTTTTATATTTTATATACTCCCTTTACCTTTTATTATAAAGTACCAGCTAGTAATTCTTATAAACCAATAAAAATAATTAAAGTTAATAAAGTTGTCCTAAAATTTAAGTAATTTTCAATAATACTCATACTAATTGTACTAAACTCTAATATTATATTAACCATTCATCTCACCTATTATCCTTATTAATTATGAACATATATGGAATAACAATAATTAATGCTCCTTGGGAACAATCCAAAGCCTTAAAAAAAAGATCAAATGCACTTATTAATTAGTGCTTTAAAATAAAAATCAGAACGAATATATCTTAAAATATGTCATCATCTTTTAAATATATCATAGATAACCGCGTAATCTATAATTTCTCTGTTTTCTCTTTAAAATCTTTATCCAAACTCTAGACTATCTTTTATCCATTTGTCAGTCTCTAATTTCTACAAAGCTGCTGGGTAGTGAGATGTTGATTTCAAACGAATTTTCTCTTCTTCTATAGGTTGGTTTGTTATGATCTCTTGAGTTATTCCTTCAGGTATGTGAGTGGAGGGAAAAAGAAGCCTGAATTAAGATTTGTAGATATCAGAGACAACCAAGTAAATGAAGAAGAAGTTGAAGAGGAAAAAGAGAAATTGTGGGTTACACCGTTATCGATAATATATTTAAAAGAAAACGATGATGCATTTGAAAGATATAAATGACAGTAATACATTAGAAAATGGATGTACATTATATTAAGTATATTATATTAAGTATTGGGTGTAAGCAATGCTATCAAAACCATACTGGGAGCTTGAAACTGAAAATTGGCGAATCAGTCATATAACCAGTTTTGGCCTAGTGATCAAGTTACTTTTGTCGTTAAAGCGATTCCTAATTAATTAAGTAGTTTAGGGTCAACCTAAGTCATTCTCCCAAGGAGCAAGCTATGAGTTTCTTTAGGTTAAATTTAGGTGATGAAAAGATACTATGAAATATGAATAGACCTAAACTAGAATGCAAACACTACTACCTATATACAATTAACTTAACTAAATGTACTAATGCAATTGGCTCTAAACCCTATATGAAAATGAAACCAATCTATATGAATTTGAATGCAATTTTGGGGTTCTTATGAGAGAAGAATTAAAATCCTAATGAGAAGATTGATTAAAAGTAAGTAAAATAACAAAGATTTAATTCAGTTATGATGATGAAGGGGACAACTTAGGAATTGCATAGAGTTAACTTTCTTAGCCTAATTCAATTAATTAGACCTAAAGGAGATTAATAAATTTAATTACCCAATTGAACATGGGAAACCCTTTAGCTCAATAACACATATTTCATTAGAAAACTCATAATGAAATAAGCGATGGCTAATTAAACCCATTAAAAAACAATCATAAAATAGTCTTGGAAATCTTGTTTACAATTATCTAATTGAACAATCAGATAATTTATCAACCCAATTAAACAATTAAGATGATAAACCAAATTAACAATTAAAATAATAACGAAAACTCAATTATCAATTTAATTGACAATCCAAAGGTTGCAAACAAGAGTCTAGCATAAAACTTCAAATTATCAGTCTAATCCAAAAGAGATAAGTTTACAATCTAAAACTAGATTGTTCTCAATTAATACAACTCGAAATTCTTTAAAATTAAACTAAATAATCTCAAGTTTGAATTAAAAAGATAAAAAGAAAAAGACTCCTTTGTGGTCTTCAAGTGTAAGCCATAGGCTTTAGCCTCCTCCATGCTCCTCCCAAGTTACCTCCCAGAGAGCCTATGCTGCCATGCAATTTCCCTCACCAAGCCTTAAAAACATCATTGCCATGTAAATGAATTGTGGAATAGTAGTTGATGAGGCGTGGGTCCCGTGCGTGAGATGAATGGAAGCTGAATGAATTAATGTGAATTTGGAATGTGAATTTGGAGATGGGCTCGCGAGATCACATTGCGTGAATTGGAATGGAACGGAAGAAATAATTGATTCAATTAATCCTCTCCCAGCTGCGTCTCTACGTCTTCGACCTCTGTTCAATTCTCGCGGCGTTGTGATTTCGTCCCCAGTGTTCTTCAATTCTCATGGCCTCTCAGCGTGTGGCGGCGTGATGATGGCTCTCAAAGAGAGCATAAACCTCTTGTGGCAGCTAGCTAGGTTAATTAAAAGGGAAGGAGAGAAGAGCTTTTGGGTACCAACTTGAGCTCAATAAGATTTAAGGAGCCCAATACAATTCTATCGTCGAATTTTCTTTTAGCTTCCCTAAAAAATTCTGCACTATAGGATATTCTAATATATTTTTTATTGACAAAAATTAAATAAAATCATGATATCATATATTTTGAAATATTATTAAATCACAAGATAACGATCAAAATACTAATTTAAGCCCAATAATCTCATGACTAATTCAGATTTATATTATTTCCTAAAATTGGCTAATAATCTAAATATTATCTAATAATTTCAAATTAGTCTAAAATAATCCCAAAATAAATGAATAAGGTGGAATAAAATATATGAAAGTTGAGATTTATCACCCAGCCACATAACTTATTTAATTGGTTGAATGTTTTTTATTAAAAATATAATGTAAGTCCTTTTTTTTCTTCATTATTTTATATTAATAACTTTGTAATCTTCATTTCCTCACCGACTTGATTCTAGTTAGCTTCGGTTTGATTTCAGTCTGACTAAGTGAACTTTAAGCCAATTCCCAACCAAAGTGTCTGGTTCGGGTTTAATCATTTGGATGTAATTTTTCTCCATAACTAATATCCTTAAATGAACATATGAAAAAAAAATTTAAATAAGACATAAGTTGTTTACTAATCAGTAAGTAATTGTTATCACTCACCAAAATTTTTTAAAGCGAAAATTATGTCATTTTTCTAATTTTCCATCGTCTAAATTTTTTCACGAACACAAAAATAGTTACATTCTTATACTCAAAATATATTAAATGTGTAATTCTCAACCCAAAATGAAAGAAACTGAATTAATTATTGTAAGAAAATTAATTTATACTTTTAAATACAAATTAAATACTGTATTTGTTGGTACAGATATCTTTATCATACAACGAATTCAAAGTCAACCTATATAATTGTTGACTCGATAGATGTAACAATTCACCGACAAATTCCATTATTATTATTATTATTATTATTATTTTATCTTGAAAGATTAATACAAACAAAACGCTTAAATTGGTTTTTTATAATAATAATGAAATGTAGCAAAAATCCGCTTCACCAAGGGATTTATTCGCTTCTGATTTTATATAATTGTGTGCTCCCTTTGTCTGTTTTTTGTTAATTTGAATTTTTATTCTACCTCTAAAATTATTTTCAGTTTCAAATTTTAATATATAAATTTTTTTAATCTATATATTTTTTCCGAAAACAACTGCATGGGAATGCAAAGGAAGAAGCCTTTGTCTTAAAATTGGCAATCATAGAGCTTGTTGCTCTGTCTTTTTTCAACAAATCGATGAGTTTCATTTTTGCGCTATTTTTGTATATTTGTTTGGTATCATATCCCTTTTAATACATTATCAATCATTATAGTGGAAGTGCTACAACTCAATTTATTTATTTTTCACGGGCATTTTATAATGTTTAAATTTTTAAAAAATAATAATAATATATTAGTCAAATAAATAAATTTGAATAATTTTTATTTTATTTTATGTTTTTGCATAAAGAGTGAAAATAAGGCATCAAGTTTATATTTTTTTTATTACAAATTATTACGTTGAGAAACCTTACTTCCATTTAGGTTCAAAATTCAAATTCTACTCAAACAGGAATCTAAAAAAAATGCATAAGAATCCCATAAAAATGAAACACAAAGTCAAATAAATATCCAAAGTAACTAAAATATTGTCCATAACCACCATGAGAATAATTTTTACCTGAAAATTTTAAGAAATTAAATCCAAACTCACAAATTCTACAATAGATTATTATAATCAAAAGGTTAAATCAAGATAAATTAGAACTAATTAAGTACCTTTAATTTTCTATAATAAGGCAAAAAAAAAAGAAAAGAATAAATATGTAATTTATGATGCTGGGTCACTCACACAAAGACACCGCAAATTTTAGCGTGTTCCCAAGGAAAAGATGGGAAGGCGGCTCCGCAAACCTTTTTGTGCAAATCAATGATGGGACTTCGGATCCAAACAATTTGGGTCCATGCTCATTCAATCACATACAACAAGTCAACAACCACTATTATTATTAGTGGAAAGGCGTGGGATCATTCTTTCTCATTTTTAGGGTGGGTTCGATCTATGCGTTGGTTAAAGCATTGGAAGAAGTATCCTAAAAGTCTAGGAAGCAGTGGTAACGCTGATAGAGGTAGAGACATATATACTTTCTAGGCAGTATCCCATATGGACTGGGCTTTAAACGCCCTGCCCTTGAACTGTGAGTGAACCCAACCCTTTTTATAAAATTTTATTATAAAAAAAAGGTGAAAAGAGGTCATGATGCAAAAATGTACATGTGTTTTATCTTGAGGAGTGTCAAATACTAAGTGTTTTTTAGATGTAAAAATGCACATGTGGTTGCAAATTAGGTGTAAAAATATCATTTGACTTTAAATTTGACTTTGACCGTTAAGTTTGATTTTTTTTTTTTCTGACTGGGCGGTAATATGACATTTCACAGGTGTAAAAATATACATGCGGTTTAACAAAAAGTTCAAAAATACATGTGGTTTAATAAAAAGAGAGCCCAACACATGTACAAAAATGTCATATCATCGCCAAGTCAGCAAAAAAAGTCAAACTTAACGGTCGTATTTTTACACATAAGTTGTAGCCACATGTGCCCTTTTGCACCTAAAAAAAACATTTGGCGTTGAGCACTCTTCAGGATAAAACATATATACATTTTTTGCACTTTAACCCTCAGTGAAAATGACTAAAAATCTTCAATTACAAAATTTTGATAATTCAATTTTTTAAATTTATTTAAAAACATATAGAAAAATAGTAAATTCACCAACATTTTAAAATCTTAATTTGATTCATATCATCTTTAAATATTTTCAAAATTTTAATATACGTTTTGAGATTTTAGAATTTTATTTGATATTTTATTATTATTTTATTTTCATGTATTCAATTTCACTTAGTAAAATAAAACTGTTTATAATTATATTATATCTGGTCTTTGATATAAATGTTATATTAATAATAAGATAGAGACAAACACGGAACCAGGGACTTCACGTGATTGGGTGGGGCCGGGCTCACTGTCTGCGAGGTGGATCCTTCTGAGCTCCATGACTGAGTCTTAAATTTTTTATTTTTTTATCAACTTAAATTTTTTATAGCTATATTTTTCAAAATAATTTTTTCAGGTGAAGCAAATTAGAAAGATATAAAGATTTAAGATGTTGGCTTGATTTTCTTAAAAAAAAAAAAAGAAAAAAATAGAATTTGGATACGAGAACTAATAAAAATGAGTGCTAATTTGATATTTTAGGAGAAGTTGATCAGTAGATGGAATACTTGTTACATTTTTATTTAATAGGTGACATTGATATTTATCTTGTTTGTCTGTATAAATTATAATTATATTTAATTCATTTTTCAAAAATTTTAGAGTGGGGAAGCCATGTTATGAATATTAGATAACATTGCAAAACATGTAATTGTTTTTTTACTTAGTATTAATTAGTTGTCATTTGCATAATAACAAATAATTATACATTTGAGTTCACCTAAATAAAGAGAAGACACAGATAAATGTGTTTAAAATAAAATATTTCAATTTTAATTTTTAAATTAAAAAAAAAAATGTACAACTCAATATTTTCTTGAGAAAAATTATCATTAGAGATAAAGTCTTAAAGAAGAAATGCAATTACTGAGGAAATTCTGAAATTGGCAAACAACATTTACATAAGCTTCTCATTTTCTAAAGGCAATTGTATAGAAAAAATCCTAATTAAATAATTAATTACAAAAATGATACTGGAAACTATTAACCAATCGGCTACTCTTTAATAGATTACATGTCATATTTAATCGATTAAACGGTTTAATCGATTACATGATTACATGCCAGACATGTAATCGATTAAATCGGACGGATTTTTTTTTATTTTTTTTTAGTTTTGTAATTGATTAAGCTATAATCAATTATATCACGTCATATCAGTTTTTTAATCCTAAAAAGTTTAAATATTAAATTCAAATTTTGAAAAAGTAAAAAAATAAAAAATATATATAAAATAAAATATTTTCAAAATAAGTATATGAAAAATCAGGAGGGATTATAAAAAAGTTGTTACGAAGAATTTCCAACTATGCTATTAATACGGCAAGATATCAGGAAGAAATCTAGAATTAAATATCCAGTAATGTTAAATTCTTTGGAAAACTAATATATATATATATATATATATATATATATATAATTTTGAAATATTATCGTACTAATATCATAGTTTGAAATTCTTCGTAACTATTTTGCTATTATTCCTCTTTATTTTTCATATACTTATTTTGAAAATATTTTATTTTATATATCTGTTTTATTTTTCAAAATTTTAATTTAATATTTCAACTTCTTGATAGCTAGCCATACTAATAGCATATTTTGAAATTCTTTGTAACTCACTTTGCTATCATCTCTCTTTACTTTTCATATACTTATTTTGAAAATATTTCATATACCCGGACGCACTATAATCTTCAAAATAAAGTTTTGTTTTTATTTTATTTTATTATATATATGTGTGTGTATGATATTATATTTTCAAAGAATTTAATATTACGGGATTTTTTATTCTAGATTTCTTCCTGATATCTTGCCGTACTAATATCATAGTTTGAAATTCTTTGTAACGACTTTGCTATAATCCCTCATTATTTTTCATATACTTATTTTGAAAATATTTTATTTTATATATTTATTTTATTTTTCAAAATTTGAATTTAATATTTAAACTTTTGGAGATTAAAAAATTGATCTGGTGTGATGTAATCAATTAAGCTATGTAGCTTAATCGATTACATAACGTGAAAAGTTAAAAAAAAAATCCCATTGATTTAATCGATTACATGTCTGCCATGTAATCAATTAAATCGTTTAATCATTAAATATAGCATGTAATTGATTAAAGAGGGGCAGATGGGTTAATAATTTTCGAGCAATGACATTTTGGTAATTAATTATTTAATTAGGGTTTTTTCTCGTACAATTGCCTTTTCTAAACTAGAATATGTAATATTCCCTACCACTCACTTATTGTGAAACTTTATGATAATTTCATTATAAACCTATGTTCTTTACTTAATTCAAAATTTCTTTAGTATTTACCTTCCTTCCAAGAGACTTTACCATAGGTTTTCTTAAGAAATTATTGAGCTGTACCAAAAAAAAAAAGAAATATATTCTAATTTAAAAATTCAAATTGAAAATATTTTATTCTAAATCCTTTCAACATAACCTCGAACTTAAAATATGAATATCATCAATCGAAGTTACAAATGTCTCATAATGATAAGGGTCCAAATAAAATAGAGTAGCACAATTGGAGGAAACTAGGTTTGTCAAAGACCATGATCCCATACAAGTTCCCTACCCATGTGCCATCACACACAGAGAGTCAATGATCTCTCTCTCTCTCTCACACACACACACGTCTATATAAAGAAATGAATGAATGATTTGGAAGAAGAAATGAAGAGGAAAGTGGATCCATCAAGTAATTAAGAAACAAACAAAGAAGGTCCACATTGATTTAGAACTCTCTTTATTTGCCTCTTTCTCTATCGCTATCTCATGTGTTCCATTGTATAATTATATACGTGTTCCTCTCTTTTTCTTTATCTTCTTCTTTTTTTATAACTCACTCTCCCTTTATACCTTCCACAAAGGGTTTATATTCACAACATCACATTTTAGAAAGCCGCTAAAAAAATAATAATAATAATAGACTAGCAATGGAATTTAATTAGCGACGAAATATAATATTTCTATTATGAAATTAATAAACCATTGCTCATTAATTAGTGACAAAATTATATCCTTAATTCATTGAATTTTTTGTTGTAAACTTTAATAAGGTGTTTGGTGTCATTTGAGCTACAACACCTTGATGTTTTTCTCACTACAGGGGGTGAGTCTGCTCACAAACTCTGAGACTTAGTCCATGATAACTATAAATGTTATCATGTCAATGTCATCTCAAGGCTTTCTTAACTGAATAGACCACATTAGGATCTCAATTCATAGAAACTCAAACTAAATCACATAATTTATAAAGAAACTTAATCCTTAGGATCATAAATGATTCATTTTGATGCACATGATTCTTAAGAGAGACAAGTATGGAGCATATATACTAGAATCTCTGGAGAGATAAGAGAGAAGCTATAAGAAGATAGAGATTTTAGAAGATAAAAAAACTTAAAAGCAAGTCATACTAGAAATACTCTTTTTTATTGATAGGAGTTTATATGTAATGCACTGAAGACCCATACATGAAGAGAATAATAACATGAATGCTTGCAAAAATAGAAGAAAGAAAGTAAGAGACTTAAATTGAATAAGAATAGAGTTGGTGCTCATTAATGCCAGTTTTTAGCCAACAATTGCAACATTAATAAAGAAAAGGTTACTAGGAGTGGGAGGAGGAGGCTTTAAAGAGAGGAGATTTTGTGAGTTCTCGGAGAGGCTTATCAGTGAATCTAATAAGGCTATAGGCAAGCCCACCAAGAATAGTTCCAATAAATGGGCCCACCATATAAACCCATATTGACTTATATTGATGCATCACTATTGCTGGCCCAATACTCCTTGCTGGGTTCATTGATGCTCCTGATATCGGCCTGCATTTTCATAACATTTCACTTAAACATCATAATCAAACAACATTATTTTATCAAAAAAATAATCAAACAACATTATTATTAAAAAATTATAATAATAATGTATGCAGAGGTGAACCCTATGCATTTGTACACATAAAAAAGCTATCATGCATGATTAGGGCGGGAAGAAGAAGAAGAAGCAAGAAGTAATTTTTCCCTTATAAAAAAAATAATAATCAATCAATATGTGGGATGCAATAACATCTGTCTCTCCACTTTAACGGGTTTTGTAAAATTGCCCCAATTTATAAAGTTTATGTGTATTTTAACACCCTAAAAGACTTAATAGTGGTAGATGCCACTACCATAAAACATTATTGTTAAATTAAAATTGCAGTTTAGACCTTTAAAATTTACACAAATCTAAGTTGGAAGTCATGTAAGATGACTTAATAGTGACTTATCATGACGATGACATGATCATAAAATTATAAATGATAGGAAGAGGAGGGACTAATTAAGTTTTAAGTAAGTTTTTGATGAATGTTAATTATAAGTGAGTAAAAACTATAACAATGACTAGAAGATTGATTTACGTGCATATAAAGCTGCCTAGGATTATTATAACAAGTTGTATTATTCATGAGCTATATGAAATATGTTTGAATAAATTTCAGTGCAATAGAGATGAAAAGATACGTGTTATTTCTTATAATCAAGTTAATAAAAGGAAAAAAAAAAAAAAAACAAGATGAGTATTGGATGAGATTAAACTTACCCTGCAATGAAGACATCCACAGTAATCGTCATCCCAACTGCAATTCCTGCCAATTCTCCGATCTGATATTAAACGAAAGTATAATAATTAGTTAATATAATTAATAGATATTATTTTTGTTAGAAAATTTAGGAGATTATTGTTCATGAACAACGTACAGCTCTATTGTCAGTGGCAACAGCAGAAACGACGAACATCAACAAGAAAGAAGCAATGATCTCCATTATAAGCGACTGAACGTTTGATCCCGCCGGCAACGTCCCAAAATACGACTTGTCGTTTACCTCAAACAACATGTACAGCGACCCACTCGCCAGTATGGATCCCACCACCTGTGCTATTATGTACAGTGGTACCTGCTTCCATGGAAAGTGCCGGAATATAGTGAAAGCCACCGTCACTGCCGGATTAAAGTGTCCGCCGGAGATGTGCCCCACCGTGTAAACCATTATCATTACTATTAAGCCCCAAGTTAGACAGATTCCAGGAAATGTTACTTTCCCATCTAGATTATTCAAAACCACTGAACAACACCCTGCAAAGATCACCAGGTATGTCCCTATTACCTCTGCAATTACCTGCGAAATTAACATTACGGGTTTGTTAAGAACGAAGAATCTCAAAGACCTCAGTTCATATTCCTTTCGTTCTAAGGTATTTCCAGCATGTTTCACATAGAATCAGAAAAACCTTCTAACCTTAAAATTCATTAGCTTCTTCATAAAATTAAAGGACTTTCCAACTTTATCCTTATGTGATATATATTATACCTATAAGAACAAAGTCAATACAATAATGAATGAGGGATAAAATTGTATATTCTTATAAAATTTTTCTCCTTTTGCCTTGTAAATAGGACCAACAAATTTCTTCACTAGAGGAGTATCTTCATTTTTCCTTTCTTCTTCTTCTTGGTTTTTTTTTTTTCACTGATTGAATGACTCTATATCATGTTAAAATTTAGTTGAGTTAATTTTATATCAAAATGAATTAAATAAAGTATATATCCCACCTTATATATACCTTTAATTCAATGTCTAACAATTGAATGTGATACCTATTCTAATATAGAGATAATTAAGCTTTGATTAATGAACAAATCACAACAAACCAAATAGTGTGAAGCAACTACAAACGATCTTGGGGATTACATAAGATGAAAACCTATGTTAACCTCTACTTCGTGAGGATATAACTTGTACTTTGTAGAAAATCCAGACTAAAAAGCTAATTTGATCTTAATCAACCAACTTAATGTAACAGTAATTAGATTACTTAGATCACTCATTATTATATCTGTGAGAAAGTTCATGTTTGTAGGTCTATAAAAATATATGTAGTGTTTACCTTCTGTATGATTTGAACTGTGGAAGAAGAACCACAAAAACCAGATCCTTTTGAGGTTTTAGTTTCACCTTCCTCCATATTTGCGATAATCTCCTCAACATTACTGCTAGCCATTCTCTTTTGTTTTTTCCTTTCTCTCTTGTCTTTTCTTTGGCTTTTGCTCCTTCTAGGGTTTCTTTTTTTAAAGTTTATGATAACTCAGATATTTCAGCTATTCTGTTAGTTAATGACATATTTAAAACGAGGCAATTATGAAAGATAAATATTAGAGAAGACAATTACTCAACATTTTATATTAATAATGGGTGAGGTAGGTACAATAGGAAATATTTAATTCATTATTTTCACTATTCTCTCGGAGTTTAGTGATTTTTTACATAACAATATATTAATAAATATCTAGTCTCTCACCCACACGATAGAAAAAGTAGTTACACAATATTTTGTAAATTAATAATAGGGGAGATAAGTACCAAATATTAAGTAAATATTTAATTTAATATTTTTATTATTCCGATCTAAGGGGTTATATATATATATATATATATATATATATATATATATATATATATAATACATCTGCCCATCTCAATGGGGGCGCTCTTGGCAATAAAATAAAGCAATGGGACTCCCATATATGCGTATGAACACATGGATTACTAATTAATACTCCCATACTCTTTAGTATAACATTTAATCGATTTAATTAAACAAAAATAAATTACTTAATTATATAATATTACATATTTTATGTGAAAGATTTACATATATCGCTAATTTATATATTAATTTATAAGATAGATAAATTAATTTTAAAAATAATAAATAAAATTACTTTAAGATAATTTATTTAATCTTCCAGTAGTATTCTTTTTAATTACAAATTTACGCAAGAAGCGGGAGGATAAGATACCACAGAACGAGTCTTGTGCGACATTTAAAAAACAAAATATACTCCAATTCTCTCTATTTAATTAATTGGGTTATTTTGATATTTTCACAGTTAGAATATATTATCCAAATGTTCAACCATATTTTATTGTAGATTGGAGATTTTTTATCTTGTCTGATTCTTATATGAAAATTTTCTAATATTTTAAATGTGAAAAAACCTATGGAGTTATAATTACATTTCAGTTTCGACCAAAAAAAAAAATATATATTTACATTTCAGAAATTTCTCTCGTGTGCATCCACTTCCCAAGGTCAAATGGGGGCCAGTAGGACAAAAAGAAATTGAATCTTATTATGGAAAAAAATACATAGTTGAACTTGTAAAACCTCAAATTGTCTAAGAAGATATGTTAAATATAGTATTGTAGAAGATAGTTTATGATATTCATATATAAATATTTGTTGAGAAACTCCGATATTATGATATTACGTTTTTTTTTTATACGAAAATTTTAGGAAAGGGGTCGGGCTCACCCACAGTCCAAGGGTAGGGCGCTTGGAGCCCAGTCTACAGGGGATACTGGCCAGAGATTATACATGCCTCCACCTCTGCCAGCATTACCACTGCTTCCTAAACCCCTAGATGCCTCTCCCAGCACCTTGACCAACACCGATACATAAGTAAAAGTAGAGTCCTACACCGATACATAAGTAAAATCACAGATTTAAAACGAGTCAGTCATGAAAGATAGATACTAAGGATAATTACACAATATTTTATAAATTAATAATAGAAGAAATAGGTACAATAGTAAATATTTAATGTATTATTTTCATTATTCTCTCAGAGTCTAAGTCATTTTTTAGATAACAATATATTGATAAATATATGGCCTCTCACTCGGAAAAGTAGTTACACAATATTGGGTAAATTAATAATAGGGGTAAAAGTATGGAAAAAACCTTAATTAAATAATTATTTACCAAAATGTTACTACGTGAAAACTATTAACTCATCTGCCCCTCTATAATCGATTACATACCATATGTAATCGATTATATATATATATATATATATTTTTGAAATTTTGCACTATGTAATCGATTACGCATTGTAGCGTAATCAATTACATAAATGTTACATTATGTAATCGATTAAACACTCTAGCGTAATCGATTACGTAGTGCAAAAAATTATTTTTTATTATTTTTCTCAGTTTCCCCTTTATATATATATATATATATATATATATATATATATATATATATAAAGGGGAAACTGAGAAAAATAATATAATATTTTACACTACGTAATCGATTACGCTAGAGTGTTTAATCGATTACATAGTGTAAAATTTATGTAATTGATTACGCTACAGTGCGTAATCGATTATATAGTGCAAAATTTGAAAAAAAAATTAATGTAATAGGGCAGATGAGTTAATAGTTTTTACGAAGTGACATTTTGATAAATAATTATTTAATTAGCGTTTTTTCCGTATTTTTACAAATAATAGGGGATGTAAGTACCAAAATATTAAGTAAATATTTAATTTAGTATTTTGATTATTCCTCTAGAGATCTAAGGGGTTTTTTTAATATATATATATATATATATATATATATATATATATAAAATACACATTTGGCCTCTCACCCGATAACTCAGATATTTCAGCTATTCTGTTAGTGAACTAATTATACGACATTAGTGGAATTCAGATATTATGATATCTTAGAAGACGTTAAATATATTATTTTAGAAGCTATTTTATGATATTAATATATTTGTTGAGAAACTCAGATATTATGATATTACATTAATATGTTAATTTAAATCTTTTAAATAATTCAGGGGAGTTATGAATTCTTAGTAATAATACCACGTCACCTAAAAGTTACGCGGCTGTACTCCACATAACTCAGATATTTTGATATTATGGAAAGTATCTAAAATTCTTTTGCTGTTTTATTATTATTATTTTTTGCTGTTTTATTGGCGGGCATTAAAAATAACTTATTTTTAATATGGAAAATGGCAAAGTAGGGCATGTAGTAATAAGTTTGAGGCCCAAAAAGTTTAATTGGGCTGGGCCTCTTCTAAGATGCTGGCGGAATATTTTGTAGTCTAGAATACTCACATGTTCTTAATATAAGACATATTTAGCTAATTTAATTAAATTAAAGAAATCGGTTAATTTAGTTAATATAATATACATTTTTTAAGACATCTTAGTCACATTCCTTAAATTTCTCATTCCTTCTCCTTTTTGGTTCTTGTTGAGAGAGTATCTCAATATGGATAAATTAGAAAAAAAAATAGACAAATATTAAAACTTTACTTTATATTGGGAACCAAAATCACCTCCCTAGATATGTTTTATACTAACAACATGGAGTACTTGAATTTTGAAGACCTCAAGGATGGTTTTTTATATATAGAGGCAAATAAGACGCATTTAGTCTTTTAACTATATAAAAATTTCAATTTAATCCTTTAATTTTAAAAAGTATATTTGTTGTCACTTAACCCTACCAACATTTGTCTCAAATGATGACCTTTTTAAACAAGTATTTTTATTTAAGCAATTAAATTTAATAGGCCCGCATTTGAAAAAAAAAAAAAATTCCTCAACATTTTTTAAATCTTAATATCAGCATGTTTTGTTAGCCAAGGGTTGATGGATTAAAAGACCCTTAATTAAAAAGTTAAGACCCCAAAAGGAAACCACCTTACATAAAGTTAAATAACTGAATGAGTGCTTTATTTGCCCCACACACATGCGTGCTCTCGCATACAATATATATAGTATGTCATACATTTGTTGAATGAGGCAACTCACAATACACTAAATACCCATTTAGAATAACGGTGACACAACTAACACATACACATATATTATATAATATATATCATGTAATATAGTTGAATTTGTTGAATGAGATAACTCACAATGCAAATGTGCATCTTAACTTTTAATTTAACCTTTACAAATGTAAAATAGGATAAAAATTAAGATTATAAATATGATTTGTGTTTGGAATAATGATAACAGAAATGACTTTGTTTCTAAATGGGGTCTTGTTTAGATTATTATTTAAAAAGTTAGCTGAAATGAAAAATGACTAAAAATTTCATGATTTTTATTGGATACTCTATACACACACCGCGATATATATATATTGAAGATAAAAAATTAAATTTAAATTTGATGAAGAAAATTTAAATTATTATTTAAAAGAACATTGTGCAGAGATTGAAGAAAAGAGCACAGGGGGAGAGCACCTGTGGAAGCACCATGCAAACGAATTGAAAGTCACGCCAAAAGGTGCAAATCGTGGCTTCTATCACAAGTCACTTTTTTAAGATAAGCCCATTACAGATAAAAGCTACCCCAAACACTAAAAATCACCTATGACGGCGCCACTAAGCTCTTTTTTTATTTTTTATTTTTTATTTTATTTTTTTTTTTTTTATGGCCATTGGGCATTTATGGTTGTCTATTGCCATGCCGAACAGAGCTTAAGTATGCCTTTGAAGTTGCTTATTTTAAGCATATTGATCACTTAAGCCTAAATTAAAACCCTCTCATATACTCACCTTATACACTGTAAATTATGATTAAAAAAATATTTTTAAATGCTGTAATTGACATTTCAAACAAGTTGGGAGTTTCACATACTTATTATGAATTCAACGAACATGAGTTTCACGTACGCCGTTGAATATTCATGAACCGCCACCAAACTGATATCAAAGTGTTGAGACAAAAGAAAGTTACAAAATGATGTAATAATCCAACGCACATGAGTTAATACAGTCAAGATTCATTGACACTTTGAGATCTGTCTAATCACCAATGAACGAGAAGAATCTAATTCTAATCTAAGTTACATGAAAAAGAGAAAAAGAAAACAAAAACGTTCGGTTTAATCATTATTTTAGATGGTCCCTGTGAGATTGTGTGGAGGCTGAGCCTTATATGGTCCCAGCCACCACCATCCACGGTGGTCCATCACCATGGTGGGGCTGCTTCTGTCCGTGGTTCACCCGACAACCGCCATGAACTCTCTCCCTCTTCTTTTATTACTTTTGTTTTTGCATGCACACTTGCATTCACGGCAATATCATCAATTAGGTTTGCAACACGTTTTCCCCAAACCCTTCTATCAAAGAGTCTTTAGAATTATATATGGAGTCACTAATTTTTAAAATTATTTATTTAATTTAAAAGAAGATATTTTTTTTTTTTTTCATGACTCACGCACCATTATATCCTTCACAGAAAGTTTAAACTCACAACCTCATATTTATAGAAGGCTTTAAAAAGGTGGGTTTAATTTGTTTACATGGTGTCAGTTAAGTTACAATAAGCTAGAGATATATTGAGGCATCACCCATATCAAATTTTGTGCAAAACACTAAATTTATAATCAGTTCATTTGTATTGAAAACTGAAGAGGAGGGCCAGGGCTGAAATTTAAATTTGTAATAATGACATATATCAAGTAGAAATTAGAAACCGATAATGTTGTGGGAAAGAGTATAAACAATAATACTCCTATCAATACTCCATTCAGTGCAAAATATAAGTCAATTTTAATGGGTTGGATTTCTCTTATTGTTCTTTTCTCATCATCTTTAAATTATGTCCATTCAATCAATATAATATTACTTTAATTTTTCTCTCCCCTTCCCAATCAACAGCCCATATAGGCTAATGAGAGAAAATGAGAAAAATAACTAAAGAGAGAATCTCCTTCCAATTTCAATTACCTTATTGGAATCAAGGAAGAGTATAGTTATCTCATTAAATTTATCTGAGTTGATTTTTTTTGAAAAAAATTATTCCTATAAAATAAGGTTTTAAAGGGGTAAGAGAAAAAGTATGATGAGCCCCATATAAACATTAATTACAGAGATAAAATTGACATATATAAACATTAATTACTCTATATTGACTTATAATATAGAGCATACAATTTTTTCTCTAAAATATGACTTATATTTTGAACAGGGAGGTATCAACTATCAATCACATAAATGAATTGAAAGCCAGATTAAAGAAGGGGCCTGGAAAGTAGGGTACCACTACTAGAAAATTGATTTTTTGCGGCGGAATTTTTCCGTCGCAAAACAAGCATTTTCCATCGCAAAAATAGTTTGCGGCGGATTTTGCGGCGGAAAAGTGTCCGTCGCAAAAACAGCCCTCGCAAATCAGTTTTACGACGGAAAAATTTCATTTCCCTCGCAAATTGAAATTTTGCTGCGGAAAAATTTTCCTTCGCAAAATCTCTTATTTTGCGAGGGACAAAATTTTCTCTCACAAATTCCAATTTTGCGGCGGAAAAAATTTCCATCGCAAATTCTAATTTTGCGGCGGAAAAATTTTCCATCGCAATTTGCGGCGGAAATGTGTTTTCCCTCGCAAAATTCAAAAATTGCGGCGGCAAAATTTCCTTCGCAAAATATCATATTTTGCGAGGGAAAAAACTTTTCCCTCGCAAAACGAAGGATTTTGCAAGGGAAAATTTTTCCCTCGCAAAATTAAAAATTATTTTAAAAAAATAAAGAAATCCCAAAAAATATAAAAAATTCATAAAAAATTATAAAAAAAAAAATAAATTGTATATCATAAAAATAAATTGTACAATCATCATACGAGTTTACATTACAAAAACAAAATATTATAAATATAATGTTCCAAAATAAATTTTAAAAAAACTCTAAACAGCAGCAGTCTGGTCATCGTCACCACCAGTATCGTCGTCACCACTAGAAGGCTGCCCCGTGCCTTTGTCCTTCAATATGGACTGGAGAAGTGCTCGCATCTCACTAATCATCTGCCCTTGCTCCCTCACCGTCTATTCTAACGCCTTTACCCTAGTACTTTCTGCAAAACCAACATTATGAAGTCAATTTATTTGTCCTACTTCATTTAAATGAATGAGAGAGTAATGGTTTGCGATTGATAGCAAAAGTATAAGTTTACCTTCAGGACCACCTCTACTACTGCCAGTTGAGCACCTCGAAGTCGACTTCAGTTGGCTGGCAGAAGCACCCATCCCGAAGACTCTCCCCTTCTTGTCCATTCCGCCTGCAGCCTGAAGGAAGATACTCTCGTTATCGGAATAAGAGGATGACGGGTCGCTCTGAATCTGTGAGTCTCTCTCCTGCGTCACCTGCTGATAGGTCTCCTACAAGCACAAACATACAACACAAATAATGCATATAAAATGAAAGAAAGATGTTACTGTTTGAAACAAATAATAAATGTAATTAATATCTCACCGCGAATTGTTGGGACTTGGCGTTAATCCAACGCTTGCCTTGACCCTCAACCGGCTGGGTATGGGTCCGCTCAAAGGTGGTCCAAGGAATCAAATCTGCAGGAACTTCCCCAGACACTGCCTGCAAACACAAATGATAATCATTCATTAATTATTGATTAAGTACGAAATATTGAAAGCTGAAGTAGAAAATAACGTATACTTACAATCTTTCGTCAATGCTCACTAACTGGAATGCTGCCGCTAGCATATGATGGTCCATCCATGTGGGACCTATTTAATTTATTTTGCTCATTTTGCTTCAAAAATCTTTCGTCGGTGGCCCACTTGTCAAATAACTGGCCTGCAACCTCAGGCTGAATCCAAGTTTTTTTTCCCTTTTCATGTCTCAATTTATATAATTTACCAGACAGCCACTTGCCTCCCTTGAAGATATAAGCCTTCTTTAAATTTGGGAGATGCTCGGGCAAGCAGCTAAACTTTCCCTGAAAAACAATACTAAACAATTAGTGCTCTAAATTATACAAGTAGTTAATCAGTTTGCATTTTGATGTGAATAAAAAATTAATAACCATAAATCACATAACTTACCAATAACTCAGTGAACCAAACATCTCGCTGGCTCTGAGGAATCGTTTTCCATGTGGCCCAAGGTTGATCAAAATTACGAAATATTTGCTCGGCCATGAAATCCGCCACCGGCTTATAAGGATCAAACCTGAAAAAAAAGAGAATGTTGCAAATAGTAGCATACAAACTAAAGGTAAAAAATCATAACATTAAATGACTTACTCGGTGCTCCCTACAGGACGGATCCACATCTTCCCTGTCGCAGGATCAATGGATCCCCAAACTGGGTCGTTGGAGGAACAAGCTTGCCCGCCCTGGCTATGAGGCGATGCAGTGTATTGAAAGAATAAGTATATTGAAAATGTAGAACATAGATGTTTTAACAAAATATATGTAACTCAGTCAGAAATCATAAACTGAACCTGCTCTGCCTGATGGTGTGGTGGATATGTATAAGTGAAAGGTTCACCTATATCGCCCATAACAGAGTCGGTAGTAGGCGGTGAAGATGAAAAATAAAGAGGCGGAAGCTCTGGGGAAGAGCTAAGCCCTCTGACTACATGGGGGTAGATGATGTCGGCCTACCCCCTCTGATAGGACGGGCTCGGCCGCTACCTCTACTATATCCACTACCTGAATGGCCTCCTAGATGCTCCATTTCTGAACACTTATAAACATGATGTCAAAATATATATAATTATAAGAAATTTACTTAACACAATAATGACTAAGCAATGAAGTATCAAATATAATAGATCGTCATAAATAACTAACTTAAATCAATCGGACGATTCCTGTTCTTCCTCTGACGTCTTATAATCGTCGAATTCAGATTCAATAGTAGAGTAACCCACTTGTTCCTCATCGTCTGATTCCGCATTCTCAATTTGGATAGGAATCAGCTCTAAGTCTCCAGGGGAATCAAAGACATTGCAAGGTACATCATCCTCGACATTACTTACGGCAAGTACATGTTCCACATCCGCTTGGAAGGGTTCAGTCATGTCGTCATTTGTTTCTGACTCTTTTGAAGTAGGTATAATATTTCGTGCTTTGGTTTTGATAACTCCCACCCACTCTTGACGGGATGTAGGGTATGATGTAAAATACACTTGTTCCGCCTATTGAGCAAGAATGAATGGGTCATAACTAACTGCATATCTCCGTGACCACTCGATCTCAACATTTACATATTTGTCCACCTTTGTACCACGCGGACTGTTATCAAACCACTCACATTTAAATAGAATCACTGACTTGTCCCACTTGTAATTCAGCTGAATTATATCAATTAACTTGCTGTAGTAGTCGCACTCCACCCCGTCAACTTGGCCACCTCGACAACATACACCGTAATTGCAAGTTTCTGTATTTCTGTTAGCATCAACAGTTACAAATTGATACCCATTGATTACATATTTTTTGATCCTTGTAACAGTTGTTGCAGACCCGTAAGCTAAACTCCATACAACATCATGGGAGTTGACGCATAAGCTGAACTCCATGTTTTTTGCGCGAAGTTGTCTCGTAACCAATGAGGAAATTTATCCTTCATGAATTCATCGAGGTCGGAATCCGAGATCAAAGGATTTATTGATCGGACCCATTGTGAGAAGTATCTGTAACAAAAAGAAAGAAATTAATACTTTAAACCGTAGAAGTTATTGAAAAGATGAAATCTTACTTTAAGTACGGGGCGGCCTCTTCACAGTTGTTTAGAATGTACCACTCCGCTACTTTCTTATCGCTTCCTTCCAGAGTTCACCTACAATTTGTTCGAATGACTCGGCCAGGATAATTAAATATTGATATTTGACCACTCGTTTCACCGCCATCATCGTTGCGAGGTACCCCCCTCCATCTTGATATAACTTCAGGGGGATAATAGTATGAGGCAAATTTGGTGGCCTCTTCGACCAGATACGCTTCTGCAATAGATCCTTCAACGTATCTTGTATTTTTGATCTTATATTTCAGTGTGCGTAAAAACCTACAACGGATAATTAAAGAGTATTTATAACCTATGTCACAGTGTGTTTGAATTAATCACAGTGAAAACAAATATATATTACCTTTCAAACGGATACATTCACCTATATTGTTGCGGACCTCCTACCCTTGCTTCGTACGCCAGGTGAACGGGCAAATGTTCCATGGAGTCAAAGAAGCTAGGAGGAAACACCATCTCTAACTTGCATAGCATTTTTGGCACACTCTCCTCCAATTGCCGTAACTTGTCGACATTAAGTTCAGAAGCACAAATTGTTGTAAAGAAGAAGGAAAACTCTGTCAGAGTATCTAATACATGCTTCGGTAGTGCCTTGAAGGCCCACGGCAATAATCTCTGAAAGAAAACGTGATAATCATGACTCTTCATATCGCGTAACTTCGCCTCGTTCAAGTCCACACATTTTGAGAAGTTTGATGCATAACCGTCCGGTAGTTGAACACTATTAACCCATTGCAACAATTCTAAATTTTGCTCTTTGTTCAAGGTGTACGGCGCCCTAGGTTTGGAAATCCGACCCGTGGTAGTCTCTACCAAATGCAAAGAAGGCCTTCTGCAAATCTGTTGTATGTCAAGTCTTGCATTGACTATATCCTTTGTCTTACCCTTGGTGTCCATGACGGTGTACATAATATTACAAAACACATTCCTCTCAATATGCATGACATCGAGGTTGTGTCTTAACAATTGATCTTTCCAATATGGTAGCTCCCAAAAGATGCTGTGTTTGTTCCAATGATGTTGAACGCCATATCCCTCAGGCTCACTGTAAGCAGCTCCTTCTTCAACACTTTGAATGTGCTTCACCCTCTCCCATATTTCTTGCCCACTTAAACGATGAGGTTTAGCTGATCGTTCAACCACATTCCTGCTGAAGTCTTTTTTGTTTCTTCTAAACGGATGATCGAGGGGTAGGAATCGCCGGTGCCGGTCAAACCAAGATACCTTGCGACTGTATGGCAGGCTAAACACCATGTTCTGTTCAAGACATATCGGACATGCAAGCTTCCCCGACGTTTGCCATTCGCTCAACATCCCATATGCAGGGAAATCATTTATTGTCCATATTAAGGCAGTACGCAGGATGAAATTCTGACTCAATGATACATCGTACGTAAGAACCCCCTCACTCCACAACATCTTCAACTCGTCTATCAAAGGCCTGAGGTACACATCTATTTTCTTTTTTGGGTTGGATGGCCCAAGGATTAATGCGTTGAGGAAAAAAAACTCTCTTCTCATACACATGGATGGTGGGAGGTTGTACGGAGTCACAATCACAGGCCAACTGGAATAAACCCTGCCGGTTTGGTTGAAAGGTGCAAACCCATCTGAGCATAAACCAAGACGGACATTACGGGGATCGGCTGCAAATGATGGATTCGCCTCGTCAAATTTCAGCCAAGCTTTGGCATCAGATGGATGTGTGACAAATTTTTCATCCCTATGATGCTCTCGGTGCCATCTCATGTGAGCAGCTGTTTGTTCTGACGAATACAATCTCTGAAGTCTGGGCACGAGGGGGAAGTACCACATCTTGCTTAATGGTTGAGTGGTTGTTTTCCCTTTAATCTTCTTGTACCTATCATGTGAACAGAATTTACAAGTACTCCGCTCAGCATCATCCTTGTAATAGAGCATACATCCGTTGAGGCAGCAATGGATTTTTTCACAACTAAGCCCGAGCTCTTTCACCTTTTTCTTTGCTTGGTAAAAATGTTTCGGCAAATTATTGTCATTGGGAGCAACCTTACTCATGATATGCATCATTTCATTGTAATTCTTCTCGCTCATATGATGATCAGTCTTCAAGCTTAATATTGCTAGGGTAGCCGATAGCGAGAATATTCACTATTTTCAATGTGTTCGCAACCTCCCATAAAGGACGTTGGGCATCTTGAAGCATTTAATAGAACCTACGGGCCTCCGGATTAGGATCCTCTCCCATGTGTGATGGTTGATTATGCATATCGGTCTCTTCTTCCATGCATGAAGGTCCAGCATGAGTCACGGGATCAAAATATTGGCCGATCGACGGTCCCGCCGCATCCATCGCCAACTGCTGATATTGATTAAGGTTGACTCGATGAGTACTGTCTCCATAATAACCACTTGGTGTCTGTTGGACTTCCCTGTGATGCACCTAACATTCATAATCCCTTATGAATCCTTTTCTACACAAATGGATTCTGACCGTTCCTGCGTCATGAAATTCCAAACACCTACATCTCGCACACGGACAACTGATTGAGGTACTTGAATTAGTTGTGTGCGCCAAAGCAAATTGGATAAACTCTTCCAAACCGTCTAAGAATACTCGAGTAAGTTGTTTTTTCTGAGTTAGACGATTGTACATCCAACTCCTATCACGATTGCCTTCCATACTTCCCCAACCCAACCTTGCACGGATACTTTACAATAATACTAACTAATTAATTCAACCACTAACCTAAGTGACAAATACAACTGGCCACTTAACTAATTCTCTCCATAATTTTTTTACTCTTATTTGTGTCAAACTTACAAATTATATCTACAAATAATTATAATATAAAGTAATAGATAACATAAGCATTAAATTTTTAAGAACTAAATGAATTATTTTTTTTATATATTAAAATTAAGTTGAAAATTTGACACTGAATACCTGCATATTAAAACTAAGTGATAGATAACATATTTATTTTTTTTATACTTTAAAACTACCTGTTGACTGCAGGCCCATTCTTAATATGTACGCAATCTTATAATTATCTTTTTAGAGGCAATAAATAAAGATATAAAAGACGTAAAGTTGTGACCTGGGACTTTGTAACTTTACAACTTTTTGTTTACTAATGGAATAATTTTACTAATATGTAAATATTGTTAAATATATTTTATGGTAAAATTATTTCATTAGTAAATTAAAGACACAACATGTAAATATATACAAACTCCAATAATTTTTTTATTGTTGTTATAATTATATATCTAGTAACAATTAATTTAATGTAAATATATATTATGTATATATTTTATGTATATATCTTTTAATAATATCTGGTAACAATTAACACAAAATTTAATTCTTAAATGTATTATACATAAATTAAAAAATTATATATATATATATATATATATATATATATTATTTATTCTAACATAATTCTTAAATTTCTTAAATATATTCTAACGTATATTTAGTTTATATTATCTAAATTAACTTATATATACAACATAAAATAAATTTATTGTATAAGTTATTTATTTATTTTTCAAAAAATTATAAATATATGAATTTCTTATATTACATCTAATATTACTCATTAATTTATATTTAATTTTACATAGTTGTATTTACAATATTTAGTATTTATAATTTATATTAAAATAATTTTAATCACTTAACTAGTATTGAGTAATAATATAGGCTAATTTACATATTTCTATCAATCTTATTGAGTGCCTCTATTAGCTTCACTCACAATGGTTACACATATAACAATAAAAAAAAAGAATAACCCATAAACAAAGTCCACTTAAATCAACAATTACCTTAAATATTCTCCATATCACTATAAAAATTTAAATTTTATATACCAAATTTTAACACATATTCGCATTTTTCATTTAACAATAAAAGAATATATTTTCAATATTAAAACAAGGAATCAGCATATAAAGTAGTCCATAAAGCTATATCATCCAGATCCACATAGACAAAAAAACGCATATGTACTGTCGGCTTCAAAAACTTCAAGAAATAAGAGCAGTTTATCAAGGAGGAGAAGAGAAAGAATGCATACCTCTTGAAAGGTATCTTAAAGTGGAGAAAGAAGAGCAAGGACGGCTCACCAGGGTGCTTGAACTGGAGGTTAGACTGAACGACACACGATGGAAACGCAGAGAGGAAGAAGGAAGAGCAAGACGGAGTTTTGCATCGGTGAACTGAAAACGTGGGGGGGGGAGGTTTTAACCACATTTGCGATAGAACCCACAGGTTCCGCCGCAATTTGCGGTGGAAACAGTTGGGTTTCGCCGCACTTTGCGGCGGAACCGATAGTGCGGCGGACCACGCCGGGTCCGCAGCAAGTTGTCGGTGGGCAGATGCCCACTGACAAATTGCGGCGGACCCACCCGGGCTGCCGCAAAAATTTGTGGCGGAACCCATCGGTTCTGCCGCAAAAAGTTGTGGCGGACCGGGTGGGTTCGCCGCAATTTGTCGGTGGGCATCTGCCCACCGACAACTTGCGGCGAAACCGAGGGGTTCCGCCGCAACTTTGCGGCGGACCCAGAGTTTCCGCCGCAAAGTGAGGTTCCGTCGTAAAAAACTCCGGCTCCGCCGTAGTTTGCGGCGGTTATGAATTTTCCGCCGCATTTTGCGGTGGCCGAATAGGTTCCGCCGCAAATTGTGGCGGAATATCCAATTCCGCAGCAAAAATTGCTTTCTTGCGACGGTTGAACTTTTCTGTCACAATTTTGCGACGAAATACAATTCCATCACAAATTTCGCCACAAAAAATTAATTTTCTTGTAGTGTACATAGGGTTAATACTGAAAGGGGTTTGTTTGTTGATCACGGAATAGAATGCTTTATTTGTGTACTTTGACCTGAAAATAAGAAGGTGCGGTCTCATCTTCAATGAAAACATTTTCAAGATAAGGCTACGCACACGAGTCCAATACCATATGTTTCTATATATACGTGAGTACCCATCATTTTCTCTCAATTTACTCAAAATATCTTATTGTGTTGGATTTGTACTTCCTTGTATTATTTTTTTGCTATTAAAACTACTCAGTTCAAAAGCTATATATATAATCTCAACTAACTCGAGTCACCTATAAAAAAATTATAAGGAAATTGAATAAAGCTTACACAACCTAAAACTAATGAGTTAAGGGATATTTATGCCCCCAAAGTTGTCAAGTTTTTCCTGGGGCGGATTTTGTTCTGGAAGTGTAAATAAAGGAGTAATTTAACCTTGATCGTAATCTCAGTTGATTTTAACTATTAATTAACTAAATATGATGAATTGATAGTTCATAGTTATTCACATCATTTTTGTTAAAGTGCACATTATTTACCTCGAAATTTTTAAATCCAACTTTAAAAAAAGATTGAAGTAAATAACAAATGGACTTTCAAGATAACTTTGTATATTAACAAAAATGACGAGGATGACATGTAAACTGTCAGCTCAGCTTAGTATATTTGATTAACTAATAATCAAAATTAACTGAGATTACAGACATGAAAAAATTACTCCAGAAAACTTTTGAAGTAAAATTGTTCGTCGGTGACAATTTGCATGGCTGAAGGTCCCTTAACTCAACTAATTAAATCAGGCTTATGTGTTTCCAATAAAAGTACATTTAGTGCTGTGTTTGTTAGAGTTGCATTTGCATAAATAAAGTTTAGGTTTAGCTCAATATATTCACTATAAATAAACTGGAATGAACTTGGTATATTTTAATTTCCAAAGATTATTAAAATAAGCGACAATATTACTCATAGTTTGCAACTAATGCAGCTCCTCATACATGCTTATATATGTGTGTGTATTTTTTTATTTATTTACGAAGAATACAATTTTGGGATATTTTTTATAATTTCTCACCAAAAAGGAATTGAGTTGGCCGGTCGACCCAACTTTTAAAAACGGGCCCTCAGGTTGGCCCTTGCCAAATCAATTGTGTAGCTTTACCATCTGCATTGTGAAAAATCAGTGTAGGTTTTACCTTCTTGGGTCATCGGACCCGAAGTGGATCATCGGGTGTTTTTTGTTAAGCATACATGTGTGTGTGTGTGTTTTTTAATTAAAGGCAATTATATTTGAGACACTATCATATATTTAATTACAAACACATCTCCTAATAGAGATTTAAACCTTGATAAATGACTCTCATTTTGGGGCTAAGTTCTCACACAAATCACAATCCATGAAAAGCCATGTCAACTAATCAATCTGCTTTACTTCCTCATGTCCTTAATATAAAATATAATTGAAATATTGATCTTAGTCCTAAACGTAAGATCTATTTCTTATTTTTGTCAATCTTTTCTTAATTTACTCCTACTTATGCTATCTCAGCTCAAGTCTCAACAATAGGGTCTTTTAGAAAAATTATGTCATATTACTAATTTAATTAACTTGCTTAATTTAATCAAATTAGATAAATAATATGTCTTACATTAGGGATAAGAAAGAATATGTTCAAATGAGTCCATATTATTAGAACAAAACCCAAATATCACACCATTCACAAATCACAACTAATTCTGCATATTTGATTAGTGAATGTTTGGCACCTCATTACTTATAATACAGTACCAATATAATTGTCAAAAGAAAAGTCTAAGACGACAACCCTATTTTTTGTGAAGTGCATGGGAACATAAAGAGTGATACCAACTTAATGGTAGGACCTTCATATGAATGGTTCATTCATATGACTAATGAGTTGCAAATTCATTAATGGGTCCATTTTCCCTTTTTGAATTCAAAGGAAAATCAAACTAAATAATATCGGCATGTTACCTTCAAATTAAAGTCTTCATCACCTTTTGAATTTAGCACAATATTTCATTCTCACATGCAATGGCAAAGCCAAGACCCTTGTAGGTCAGGGAAATCAAGGCCACTTACTTGAAAATCTAATAATTTAAAAAATAATGACATATATAATGAGGCATAAAAATATAATAACATAATTAAGTTTGAAATTATGAAAATTTGTCTTTGGGAAAAATTGTGTTGTAGGTCGATATGGTTTATATCCGGATATATGCTCTTCGTATGTTATTTCATTAATTTAAGATGATATGATGAAATTTTACATTTTTCCCTCCTGGATTTGTTAGCAAATCTTCTAGATTAATTTTATTTTTTTGTTGATATAATAAGTTTTCACAATATTTTTAAGATTGTTGCTCGTTTGGTAATAATTTCCTTTTCAAAATCTAGAAAATTTAAGATTCTTTTATACCACGGGAATGAATAAAATTTTATAATGACTTAATTATAAATATATAAAAAATTCAACCAAAAGAAAAATATAATTACATATCAACATTATATTGAAAAATAACAAAAGCACAAGTGCTCATCTCAAAATTTTCAAGTACATTAGAAAATCAAAATTTTCCCCAAGTAAGCAAAAAAAAAAAAATGTTATCAATTTTTTCAAGAGAAATCCTCAATGATAAAATTTTCCTTTTTAAACAAAATAAAAAGAGGGTATCTGTCCTTTTTTTTTTTGGGGGGGGGGGGGGGGGGTGGGGGGGATCACCAATATAAATGGTTAATAAAGCTTATCCTTCGAAGAAAAGAAAACTAATAATTATGCAAAAGGATGACTAAATTTATTGAAGTTGGGTTTTGTTATAGAAAAAACTATTTTTTTATATAATTTTGATATTGGTACTCCTATATATATTGAGAATGTCCTGTGTCCTGTCCAAACACCATGTGGATGAACTTCGATCACTTTTGCAGAAAACTAGCTATAGAGTATGGGCAGTGAGATGAGATTGGACCCCCGTAACCTTTTTACAAAGCGTACGATGATTCATCACTATCTTATTTTGATCTCTTTTTCCTTGTCCTTGCCACATCCCTGCATGCCAACTCACATTTCATCCTTATATATCCCAATTATTTTTGTGCTTTTTCGTATCCTCTCACCCACTTCCATGTCTGTCTATGTCTAGATACATTCATTATTATTATTATTATTTTGTTACTTATCTGGTATCCAGAGTTTCGTCCTGACTAATCCAGATCCAACCCGTGTAACTCACCTGGCTATGGTGGGAGAATCTTCCAACTGAGTTTTTTTTTTGCATTCACAAAACTCGAACTTAAGACCTTACGTAAGCGACACAATTCAATTACTACTCGTGCCAACTCTGTTAATGGATACATTTATTATTAAAGTTACCAAGTTGATTTAAAATCATAGAGGATATATCTATCTTAAGAAAGACATCCACAAACCCTCAATTGGGATACCACATAAGAATATTGAAAAAAGTTTAATAAATTGGCCATAAAGAAGAAGAAAAAATTGTTGAAATATCTCTCGAGGCAAAGTTACCTAAGGACCCAGGTCAACGTATGAGCGGGAGCAACTATTTTTTAAATGTGTGCAAATGTCTTCTATTTATATAATTAAAATTAAGATGTACATTACTGAAAAAGAATTGCACTTGAGTCTTTAAACAAATTTTAGGTACATTTAGACAAGAAATTTTGTGACTAGGTGATTTTTCAGCAATTTTCACAAAAAATAAAGAGCTAAGAAATATTTCCTCATATCCTTTTTTTGTTAAGAGCACAAACTTTGAATTGCCTTGATCTTTTTTATATAAGAGCTCAATAAGAAGTGTTTGAACATTTATTGAATTTTTCCCCCATTTTTACCTCCATTAGTTTTATGTATTGCATTAAATAAAATGTTTGATGATACCTATATTATTTTATTTTTCTTTCTTTCTTACTTGTCGCTTAATAAAGAAAGGTATACTGAAAAAGTAAACTTTATTTTAGATATATTTATTATTTTTAACTAATTTTAATATTTTTTTTTCTTAAACCCTTAAAATTTATTTATTGAATTCTTATAAATAGTACAGTAGAGAGAGTAATGAAATTTGCATAGCTAGCGTAGTTGAACACTATAGTGTGGATATGACTTTCCCAAAGAAAGTTTTGCAAGAATTTCTATAACTAAAGTACCCAACATCTGCACAGAAAACAGTAGTGAATAAATTAAGATATACAAGTTGTATGTGTAATATGTTCTTCTTGTTTCAGAAAAAGAAATAATAATAATAATGTAGTGAGATTAGAATTATAAAGTCAGAATGAACACGTACTATAGCGAGAAAGCCATATATCCAAGACACAGACTTCTCTGATGAATTATATTGCACGTAATAATATTTGAGCTTTGTGTGGTTTGCATGGAAATGGACACAATATTACAGGTTGTGCTTTAACTTATCGAGAATATATAAAATAATGGAGAGTAGTGTGAAGTAACATACAAGGAGGTTTTGGAAGTAATAATGCGAACATTTGGAAGAAGACAAGACAATGGAGTGATAGATATATCAATTCTGAGTGATCAACATCATTTGTGCTGTGTTCTTATGAACCTTTTATTTGTTTGACAGTTAGCAATATGGCTCTTCCTTTTGTTTGCAAATATTAAACTCGCATCTCTGTGTCACAAATATATATCATTCTATATGTCTCTTTTTTCGCTCAACTTTTATATATGTCTCTTCAATAAAGTGTATTTTTAGGTTTACAGCACCATACATGTATTTGACTCACAATAAGTTAAAAGCCTATTTTTAAGACTACTGATTTTTATTTACTTGTTTTCTTGTCAATGTTCCCTAGCTAGCTAGTATCGAAGGTTAATCTCTATCTTTTGAGGAATTTAAGGCAAATAGTTGATACTTCTTCATATCCTAAATATGAGCTAGTTAAGAGGTCTCTACTTTGGTTCATTCAAACTCCTAAATATAATATTTTAATTCACTTTATTTCTTAAATTTATAATTTATTTTTCAAACACACACACTATTGACTGCATATATGAAGGGGGTTAAGTTTTCGTTGATGTTTTCAATAAAAATGATTAAATAAAGTATTTTATGAAAACCAACATATATTTTAAATAAATAATTCACTTAACTAATTTTTTTAATTGATACAAAATAGTTATATGGCTTTTGTATTAGACACTAGTAGGAGTACCTCTCAAACTAAGCCTGCTTTATGCCTAAAGATTAGGGATCGGATCTCAACTACTTGTTTAAGAGATAAAAATTTAAACGATTTCTTATGTTTAATTATATGAAAAATTAAAATGGCCAATAATCTTAAATCATATATCTAGAACTAATTTAATTTTCAGAACTTTTGGAAAATATGGGTGATGATGACTTGTCAATATCATCATTACAATTTACAAGAAACAAATAGAGAGAGATATATGTTGAATATCATGTTGAGAAAAGATGAGTATCTTCCATATACGTTGCTTTCGATATAAATATATACGTGGCCACACACACACTCTTAGACTTTAAATTACGGATAATATAAATTGTATGCCACTTTCCATTAATTCTTTTTGAAAATTAAATTATTAAAAGAATAACAGGATCTCAACACTCAACATTTAAATTGGTGTGGTCACAAAGTTAAAGATCGAGATTCAACTTGGATAAAGTTTAAGCATATCCTTTTTTTTTTTCTTGGGTGAATTTTAGAATATCTTTTTGCGATAACAAGAAGAAAAAAAGATTATTAGCTAAGTTAACTATTTTCTATCAATGATAAATGAATTATGAGCATTTTTTTCTAGCAGCTAAACTGCAATTCTTACAAGTTAAGGTGCCTAAAAATTAATTACTTGATTAAAAAAAGCCATTGTACTTGTTCTGGAAGAACTTCTAGAAGAATTATTTAGCCTGCACTATATAGATCACTTTGAGAACAATTAATGTTAACTTATCAATTTTATCTATGTAATGGCTCATTATATCTTTCTTTCTCCTTCATAACCTCATTTAATATGAATAAAATTAAAATTTTTGTAATATCCCAACTTTTCAAAAGTAGTATAATTTTTTATTTTCATCAGAGTAGAGCATCAAAGTAAGAGAATAACTGATACATAAATTCAAAATGTCGTAAGTCTGGCCAATTACAGAAACGGCACGAAGACCGAGAATTTTTAAAGTAAATAACCACAGAGGTGTTCCCCTAGCAATCCCATGCCATGACAACAAAAGATGGTCTTCAGCCGAGTTCCTATAAGTGCTGCTCGCCTTTCTCCTTGGTCCTCGAACCTCCCGATCCTGAAGCTATGTTAAGAGCTGAGGTCCATGCATCGAACCTCAGATAACGGTTAACCTCATGTTTATATATGCAATATACGAACAAACAAATATACAACAACCGTAACCCTATTATCACGTAGCCCCCCTAGCGAATGTGTGACACTTAGCAGATATGTGGCACTTAGCTAATACATGGCACTTAGCCACTATATATCCCAATAGCACATAAGCCCCCTAGCAGATGTGTGGCACTTAGCAACGTGAACATATCAACAATACATAACACACAGTAGAGCTATCAATTACCATGTATATAAGCATACCATACATATAGCACATATACACATACAGTAAACATCAGAGTTGTAACATCCCAACTTTTCAAAAGCAATATAATTTTTTTTTACATCAGAGTAGAGCATCGGAGCAAGAGAGTAACTGATACTTGTATTTCAAAATGTCGTAAGTCTAGTTGGATATAATAGCGGTACATCATACCAAGTATTTCAAAAGTAATGTTCAACAATAAAAGGAAGGCTTCCACCGGAACATCAAAAGGAAGTCTTCAGCCGGGTCTTCTATGCGTCCTGTTTGCGCTTCCCCTTGTCCTCTGTTCTTGGTTCTCTTGACCCTGACACTATGTTAAGAGCTAAGGTCCCATGTATACGGACCCCAGGTAATGGTTAACCTCATATTTACATATACGGTATATAAACACATCAATTGATTCACTTCCAAACATGTCACTCCCAGTGAATGCAAATATACCGCTCCCAGCGAAATGTACCACTCCCAATGAATAAAGATATGTCACTCCCAGTGCATGCAGATGTACAATAAACAACATGTATTTAACAACACACCACAACATGCATACAACACACATAGCACATATACACATACTGTAAATATTAGAGTTAGTGTTACAGTACGCGAACGTACCTTCGTTGACGAGCGTTCAGTACGTTGACGATAAACTGTACTTTTGACGGAAAACAGCGGAACGACAGCGATACAACGGCGGTACAACAGCGGAAACAACGGTTCGTGATTTCAGATATCCTATAGGGATAATATCACGTTTATGAATATTTAATATCATAATAGGCATTTTAGGTACAAATTACCATTTTGCCCTTAGGTTGACAAATCGACGAGATTTTGTCAGAGCTTCGCTATTTTAATCCTAATCTCCCAAGATTTTGACATACCTCTTTCTCCAATATATTTCTGAAATAAATATCATATCTATCCCTAAAACATGATATCTAAACTGACTTGGAAGATTAGAGATTATTCTAGCATTTCTACTATAACTACCGAAAGAACTACTTAAACTAAAGACTAAGGACCGAAGAACTTACCCGGCACTTTGCTATTTCCACAGACTCCTCCTTCTCTCTAAAATCTCTCTCTAGAAAGCTCTAGGATTTTTGAAGAATGAAGAGAAGGTGAAGACTATTTATAGAAAAAACCAATGACATTTTCGTAATTTCATTGAACTTTGTCTGGTTGAATTATGACCGTCGGATCGCACTTCTTGGAGGTGGCAAGATCTTGGCCATACACCTTTCAAGGATGATGTCATCCTTAGTCACCAAGGTGATGTCACCAACTTTCTCAAGAAGTTTTCTACCGATAAAGTCCCTGTTCGGTGTTCCGATCGCGAAATTTTGTAAAATCTTAAAATTTCAGAAATAACACTCTGAAGGTCTTTTCTTCCTCTTCAAGAATACCGGGTTTTCCTAACCTTATACTCTCATTAAGGACATTCTGTTACTTGCCGAAAATCCTCGTTAATCACTACCGGTTACGGAAATATCGTCTGTCGGCGCCAACCTCTGGATAAAAATCTACTGATCAATAATATACTCTGGTTTTTCTCAACTTATCCCCGGATTTCAATCTATGAATTATTTTCCATCGGTTCTCATTTCTACTATCTGCTTTAATCCCACAAAATATCTTCCTGGCCGGATCTCCAAATCACTCCGTTGGTTACAGGAATGACTTCAGAGACAGTCCACTCCGAGATAGAAATTCACTTGTTCCTAATATACTCTGACTCAAGAAACCTAGTTCACGGTTTTCTAGGTAGGATTTTATTTCTATCTGTGGTCATTTATCCTGTTCACATTTTTACTATTATAATATTACTTAATTACCACATGTCTTACCTTATAATGTTATTTTAATGTAAATATCTAGATATTAATTTCTTAATTTTCATTTCATTTTTTCTTTATTTTTCTTCTAATTTTTTTTTATTTATATATGTATATTTATTTTAAGTAATTTCCACCTTTTTCTCTTTATCTTATGTCTAAATAATTAGCCATTAATTATCTAATTAATCATTTACTAATTGTTGACAATTTTCTTAATTAGTAATAATTATTATCTCACAACTATTTTATTGAAATTAATAATTTATGCTCCATGCATAATATTAAAAATCATAGGGTCCAATATGGTCCCCATAATACTTTTTAATTTTCTATTCTTCTATTTTCAAAAGAGATAATTTAATAAATTGTATAAATTAGGGACAATATTCCTTCTAATTTTTAATAATTATTTCACAACCCTTTAGGATTTATCATCACATTTTTAGGATGTTTTATGGCCCTAAAATGCATTTTTTACATTTTTGGCAATAAATTCCATTTAATTTTCTTAGTATTTCCCTTTGAAAATAGACCAATTATACAACATTTTGAAACCATATCTATCATAAATGGACATAATATTCCAGATAATAATTATCCGGGTATTACAAGAGTTAGTGTTACAGTACGCGAATGTACCTTCGTTGTCAATATACGGTACTTTAAACGGAAAACGGTACGACGGCTGCACAACAGCAGTAACAGCGGTACATGATCTCAGATATCCTAATAAGGATAATATCGCATGTAATCAATACTAACATTATAATAGTAATTTTGGTCATAAATGACCATTTTACCCCTGACCTCTCTAATCGGCGAAATTTCGCTAGAACTTTGTTATTTTGACTCTAATCTTCCAGAATTTCAACATATTTCTAACTCCATAATGATTTTTGAAATTCATACCTTAATTACCCCTAGAACATGATTCCTAATCATACTTGAAAGATTAAAGATCAACTTAGCATTTCTACTACATTTACCGAAAGAAACACTAAAATTAAAGACTAGGGACTGAAGAACTTACCCGGTACTTTGCTTTTTCCACAGACTCCTCCTCCTCTCTAAAATCTCTCTCTAGAAAGTTCTAGGATTTGTGAAGAATGAAGAGAAAGGTGAAGGGCTATTTATAGGAAAATTGGATGGCATTTTGGTAATTCTTTTGAACTTTCCCTGATCAGATTCCGACCGTCGGATTGCACTTCTTGGAGGTGGCAAGATCTTGGCCATACACCTCTCAAAGATGATGTCATCCTTAGTCACCAAGGTGATATCACACACTTGCTTAAGAAGTTTTCTACCGATAAAGTCCTTGTTTGGTGTTCTAATTGCATAATCTTGAAAAATCCCAAAATTCCGGAAGCAACTTGCTGAAGATGTAATCTTCCTCGTTAAGAATATTTGGGTTGACTAAATTTTTGATCCTATTTAGGACATTTCATAACTTGCCGAAGATTCTAAGCTGAACGCCGTCGGTTCCGGAAATAACGTTGGACAACGTCAACTTCTGAATAATAATCCACTGATTCGTAATATACTCTGGTTTTTACCAACTCATCCTCGGATTGCAAGTTATGATTTTATTTCTATAGGTTCTCATTTCTACTATCTGCCCTAATTCCACAAAATATCTTCTTGGTCTTATCTCATGATCATTCCGTCGGTTACGGAAATGACTTTGGAGATAAACCATTTTGAGATAAAAATTCACTTGTTTATAATAAGTCCTTATGTTAGATACTTAGTTTACATATTTTGAGATAGGATTTATTTTCTATTGGTTCTCATTTATCCTATCAACTTCTTTACAAAATATCCCATTTATATTACTATTATAATCAAATAATATCTAGATATTTATTTTTTTACTACACACACACACATGCACAACACTTAGGCACACACACACTCACAACTCACAACTCACAAATATCTCCACCCTTTTTCTTTCTATTTATGTCTAAACAATTAGCCATTAATTATCTAATTAATCACTTACTAATTATTGACAATTTTCTTTAATTAGTAGTAATTATTATCTCACAACTATTTTACTGATATTGGTAATTTATGCACCATGCATAATATTATGGGGTCCAATATGGTCCCCCAATACTTTTTGATTTTTCTCCTTTAATTTTTCCAAGGTAATAATTTAATAAATTACCTAAATTAGGGACAATATTCTTCCCTATTTCAAATAAATATTTATTTGCCTCTTTATAATATTTTCAGGGTATTTTATAACCCATAAATATTTCAGGGACCTATTTGCAAATTATCTAATATTTTAGGAACCTTTTCACACATTATTTATTCTTAGGAGAAATTGTCCTAATAATAAGATAAATTCAATACAAGGTATTTGAGACCTAATATTCACCTATTTCCAATAGGTATTACTTATCAATATAATATTCCAAATAAATAATTATCCGGGTGTTACAATTTTCCTTAACTTTAAGACAAATTTAATGAGTTAATTATCATTTTTTTAGTTCTGATGAATTAGTTGAAGTAACTTATATAATGAAGTAGTGGTAATATATAATAATTGTTTGAAACTTATAATAATCAGATAGATCTTCATGAACAACTTGCATAAAACCTCGGATTTGAGTATAATAATTAAACGACACTACTATTAATCTTGTGACTCCAATCCATCGATCGAGACTCTATCAAATTAAACAAATCAACGGATTTCGAGGAGAAGATCTTCACGTAAAGGTATGATTTTAATTTCAACACACACACACACACACACGTTTATCGTTTGTTATGTCATTCGATATAAGATTTTATTAAGTCACTCTAAAATTACGTCATTTTAAAATTTAGGGGATTAATGAAGGGTGTTTAAGTAAAATTCATATAATAAATATAAAAACAAAAATACTAAAACATCCTTCATTAATTCCCCTTACTCTCAAATCGATACAGTTTTGGGGTTAGGGAACTAATGAATGGTGTATGTTTAAGTAAAATTCATATAATAAATATAAAAACAAAAATACTAAAACATCCTTCATTAATTCACCTTACTCTCAAAACGACACAGTTTTGGAATTAGGGAACTAATGAATGGTGTATTAGTAAAATTCAAATAATAAATACATAAACAAAAATAACTAAACACCCTTTATTAATTCTCCTAATTTTCAAAACGATGTAGTTTTAGTGTGACTTAATAAAATCTTATGTTAAGTGACATGATAAATGATATATATATATATAAATATATATATATATATAGTCATCAACCAGCATATATAATCTCGGGTCAAAACGTTGTGCGGTTAAAGAAAAGGAATATGAATAAGAACACAGTTGAAAGTCATTTTCACCATTTAAATGAAATAAGCAAAAGACCGACACACACACAAACTTCAATGTCTGTGAATTATTTCAATGGAGAGAGACGCCATAAAAGGCTATATGAGTTAAATGGAATTAATTTAAAAGAGGTGAGCATAGTGAAAGGAGGCAAAAAGAAGACGACGAATAAGAAAAAAGTTGTGCACGTGTGTGTGTGTGTTTGTGATTGATATGAAGGTTTCTGTGTAGTAGCTACAATACAAAAGGGCCATGTGAAGATGTTAATTAGCACAAGAAGCCATGGAAGCAGGTTTTGAGTAAATGCAAAAACACGTATCACTTTCTTGGGGCCAAACATGTTGCTTCTTTATTTACAACCATTGGAAAAGGATCTAGATTCGTCTTTTTTGATCCACCCATTTTATTCTCTATGCATGAGTTAACTATTTGTAATAAATTCAATATATATATATATATATATATATATATATATATATATATATATTAACTTCTCAGTAAACGTACTACACTTTTTTCCAACTCTATTTGCTCACTTGTTTCAAACCCTACCAAATAAATAAATCTCTCATAGGTTGCAACTCAGCGATTTTAGGTCAGTTTGTCCATGGATACGTGCGTGTGTTAGGCTAATTAGGTAATAATATTTTAAGGGCTATGTGTACTCCTAAAAAAGAGAGTTACCTTAGTTCCGCCCCTCTCTCTCTTTAGGTAATAATATTTTAAGGGCTATGTGTACTCCTAAAAAAGAGAGTTACCTTTTCTTTTCTTTTCTTTTTATACTAAAATTTTAGGAAAGTAGTTGGGTTCACTTACAATTTAAGAGCAGTCTAAAAGCAGGGTAAAATCTTCTTTCCTTCTAAGTGATACTAATATTAGGCAGGGCGAGCCGTCTAACCCTTAGACGTTTATTTAGACACCTAAGAACTAAGATGCCCCCCAATGTCTTGACCAACTCCAAGATTAAACTTTGGTTCGATCCTAGAGTTACCTTGGTTCTCTCTCTTTGGGTGATAATATTTTAAGGGCTATTTATACTTCTAAAAAAGAGGGTTACCTTAGCTCCCTCCCTCCTAATATAAGTCACTTTTAATCGTTTTATCGAAATCAAGAAACAACCGTTAACTTACTAAATTTAATTGGAAAAAGAACATTTTTAACTTTATCCCTATTAAACAAAGTTTTGAAGGAGAGAGAAAAATATGATAAGCCACGCTCAAACAATAATTAAAAAGAAAAAAATTGACAAATAAGTAAAATTACTTTTTAAGCAAAGTGACTTATGGAACAAAAGAATCATTCTAAAATATAACTTATACTCCATTTTAGACCAGAAATGGCATATATGTTTATATAAACCATGCACTTTAAAAATACTAATTAGATAGTTAGGTAAAAACCGTTTCATTGATATATTAAAACAATTTTTGTAGACTTGAGAGTAAATTAACTATGAGGATTAAGTTGACAATTGGAATTTTCCGACAAGGGAGCATGGAGATTCTTAATCTCACATAGATTTGTGATGTTATCAGCACACGGCTTTAGGTATATGTCCTATTCAAGGGAAATACTTCATGTCATTCACTCTTTACATATTATCTCTATATCCAACAAAATAACATATTATTAAAAAAACAAAACAATTTACAGGGGTGCAAATTGTCTCCAAAAATTCATATTATGTATTTTTATTAATTACTACTCCTCAGTATTATTTGGCACGTTTTTCTTTGGGTATTAAGTGTCTATTTCAGACCATCCATTTTACAAATTAAAAAAGCTCAAATGATTAAGAAAATGTGCTTAATTAGCTAGGTTTGATACTCAAATGTATATTTTATATTGCAAGCGAACATCTTGGCTTACGTTCATCAATTAATCGTTATGTACCTTTCGATGAAGATTTCGTCCAAGATTACGTACGTGTCCTTAACTAATACCATACATGTGGCAATGATATTGTCTCAGTATTTGGAATAGTCACATTCTTATAATTATTCATTATTATTTTGGTTTATTATATGCTAGCGACTTTCAATTTTTCAATAAGCCTTATGTTTTCGATATGTTTAATTTATCCATTATGGATTATGGGACCATGGATTCATTGTAATTAATTTTTTTAATGGTAAAATTTCTTACTTTGTTTCGTTCTAGCTCGTGTTTTCTCGTCACAATATGGTTTTATTACTTTTTTCCCCCTCGCATTAATATCTGTGCCATTTGTTATTAATCTTTTACCCTCTGTAATACTTAATGTATGACCACTTTATCTAATTTAAGTAGATTAGGAAAGTTAAATGGATTGCTTAATCAAAACTTATGTGACAAGATCTTTCTGGAATATTAAAAAAAATTATAATATACATCAATCTATAAGTTAGATAAATTAATTTTAAAAAATGATAAATATCATAGATAAAACAAAAAAATGTTGGACATTAATTTAAGACTAAAATTCAGTATCAATCTAAGTCCTACATTTATGGCTGGATAAATATAGTTTCACTTTTATTTGATCGGCAATTTCCTAATTTTCTTAGGACCTACTTAATTAATTTCATGAATCCTAATTGTTAGAATATGAAGGATTGGAGTAGCCAGAAAATTAAACAAGAGCCTCTGAATGTTATTGAATCTTTAATATTTTATCCTTAAATCAATGAGAGCACAAGATCGAGCCTTTAATTTATATAGTCAAAGCATAACCTAAACTAATCTTGGAATCTAATCTAAATAAGTTTAGAGAAACATTAAATCTAATAACATACTTATAAGATATATAATATCTCAATATATCAAATATTATATCAATATAAGATATATATATATATATACACACACACACACACACACACACATATATTAACACGGACAAGGATTATTCAAAAAAATTTATTATTATTATTTTTTTGGTGAGATTCGAGGATTTAATTTGTTGGTTCCTTAGCACACAATGGCCGACATAGTTTTCCTTAAAGTCAATCAAAGTAGACTAAAAACTAATTTATCAGTTTTTTTTTTTTTTTCAATACATCAAACAAGCTGATCCAATTCAATTCTGAAAAGTAGTGGTTAATTTTATGGAATATCAGTGCTTTCCCTCATCAACGAAAAGCATATGATGCCTTATGTCTTTGATCTTTAATGTTTTGTAAAGCATAAAACACATCTTATTAACCCCGACAATACTTAAATTATATCTGACCCTGCTAAATAATCATATAAAATTGAAAAAGCATATGATGTATACTTATTTTCTGATTTAATGAAGTTAAACTGTAATTATTAATAAGTCAGCTGGGAGTTGATGAAAGATGGTATATGACAGCTTTTTTGAGGGAAAATTCCACTAAGATCCCAGATAAAAAACAAGGGTTAAGGTATAAAAATACACATGAGTTTTTTCCTTAGGAGTAAAAATACACATGTGGTTACCATTTGGTGCAAAAGTCACACTCTACCGTTAAGTTGTTGTTTACCGCCGTTAAGTTACTGTTCACCTCATCTCTTTCTCTCTTATCACGGTGAACAGTGACTTAATGGTAAGATGTGACTTTTGCACTAAAATAGTAACCATATGTGTACTTTTGCTCTCAAAAAAGCATATGTGTATTTTTGCACCTTAACTCAAAAAGCAATATCTGAAAAGCTTTATAAATTGAAAGTGGTACAACTTTTATGTGTTATTGATAAGTTATGTGACTTTTCAAATATTATTTCCTTATTTAAAACATGAGTTTGATTTTCTTTTCTTTTTTAAAACGAAGGAATGACCAAGATCATGGAGGCATTCTTAAATAAATGGTTGAGAATGTACATATGAAGAAATCATAGGATGCTTTTCTTAATTAATTATGAGAAGATAATAATACATTAATATAAGGGCTAGATCACTTTGTCTTTATTCTATATGTCGGAAGATCATCACTGAATGGTGGATATATAGGTTCTGCTAAGCGTATCTATGTTGACAAATTTAAACTTATTGCTTCAATTCAAGGCTACGTACGAAATACTGCATTAACATTTCATTAATTGGTCCCCTAATGTCAACTTGGGTTGACAATCTTTGCTTCCTCTTTTTGTTTTCTTTCTAAATTTCATAATTCATTTATTAATTGTGTCACCCGGCCCCTTTCTTTGGGGCCATCAATCCCACCCTAATTCATTTAGTAATTAAGTGTAAAATATTTGTACTGTTTTTCACGATTATACTTAGACATTTGATGTGATATCCTAACTAATACTACCTTTTAAATAAAAATTGAGCATTAACTAGACATATTTTGGTGGAAAAAAAAACATTTGATGCAGAAGACAAAAAAGTTTTGAAACTTTTTTTTTCTAAACACCAGTTGTAAAATTTACATCATACTGGTTACAGTACTAGTGTTAGATGCCCATTTTAACTGGTGTAAAAAGATTTGCTGGTGCGCTGGTGACAATTTGATTTTGAAAAGATTATTTTATAAAATGTTCATAGTACTAGGTTGAAGATAGGATCCTAAGGCTACAACCTAGCCTAACTTATTTAGTAAATAGGTTAGATTTAAGCTTAGATCTATTGTTAAACATATTTAGATAAATATGGTCTAAATAGGCCAACCCTATTTTCAAAAGGCCTCGCCTACAAGTCTACTAGCGTGTCCTATTTAACTTTTTTTTTTAAAAAAATACTATTACATAAATATATGAATAATTTTATAAATTTCTCAACTTAGCCTCCATCATAAGTTCCACATCTCATAGTCATTCACATTCACTCAACCTTTGTATTCATATTAATCATTCACCTCTACCTCTCTTCTCTTCGATCACTCGAGATGACAATGCTAACTTACTCCATCTCCCTTGATTTGCGTCATCCATTAAAAGAGGTAAAATCAAATTTTACATGTTGTTTATTTGTTATGCTTGATCGATTTTAGAAAATATATTTCATTGGTCAACAATTAATGATAGGAATGAAGGGAAATTTTGAAAAATAAACCCAAAAATAAAAAAAAATTGTGAAAATAAACCACTGTGCAAACATATTGTGAAAATAACCTAGTTGGTAGCGTCATTGTCAAAGTAGCGCTTCCACATAGGCGCCACTAAGTGGCGCCCTACGTGGCAACGACACACGTGGCACGCCACATAAGTGTCGTGGCGCCACTTTAACAAATGTTTTTTTATTTATTTTTAAATTCCTATAATTATATATTATTTTATATTTAATAATATAATATATATTTTTATATTATTTTAATTATTTTTTATTTTTATAATTATATATTTCAAAAATTTTATCAAATATTCCTTTTAAAATGATGTCCTATTTTCAAAAAAAATTTCTGGACGGGATGCTGCCCCTTGACCCCGCTCGCTAACCGGCTAGCAGGACCGCCGTAGGGTTCCGGTTGATTGTTCATAGCGCGAGAAGATGATGAGAAATAGTAAGAAGAGACGCAATTTTTAATGGGTATTGCGAGGTTCGAACGGCCAAAAATAATTGTCAGTGGCGCCACCATGGTTTTAAAAACAATAGAATTGTCGAGGAAGATGATGTTGCAGGCAACGATAATGGGGATGAGCAAAATGATAAAAGTGAAATTGATTGGCAAAATACAGAATTGCCTGTTGGTTGTGGTAACATGGGCAAACATGGACAATATTTAATGACTGGTGATGAAAGAGATGGTGTTCCTTGTGGATCTTTTGAACTTGATCATGCTGGTTTGCCTGTTGATCTTTTTGGAGTATATTATATTAAATATATATGAAGATTTAATTCTACAATATGAAGATTAAAAAAGTAATAATTAAATCGTGCTACGAACAGCTACGATTTAATCGCGCGATACTATATCACTACAATTTAATCACGCTACGAACAATCAGCCAGAACCCTACGGCGATCCCGCTAGCCAGTTAGCGGGCGGGGTCAAGAGGCAATGCCCCGTCCAGAAAATTTTTTAAAAAATAGGACATCATTTTAAAAGGAATATTTCATAAAATTTTTGAAATATATAATTATAATAATTAAAAATAAAAAAAAATAATTAAAAATAATATATATTATATTATTAGATATAAAATAATATATATATAATAATAATTATAAAATTAATAATTAAATATATATAATAATTATAAAATAATATATATAATATATATTATAATAACATAATAATTAATATAAAATAATATATATTATATTTAGTATATATTAAATATAATAATATATAATTATAGTAATTTAAAAATAAATAAAAAAACATTTGTTAAAGTACGTGGCGCCACTTATGTGGCGTGCCGACGTGGCACGCCAAAAGTGGCGCTACCATAGGGCGCCACTACGTGGCAGCGCCACTTTGACAATGGCGCCACGTGTAGCGCCCGCTGACGTGGCGCCACCAACTAGGTTATTTTCACAATATGTGTTGCACAGTGGTCTATTTTCACAAATTTTTTTATTTTTGGGTTTATTTTTCAAAATTTCCCTAGGAACGAATATTAGGCTTTTAAGACATAAAATAATATTGCAAATAAGCGTGAACAATATATGAATTTGAAGGCATAGATTTTAAAGATAATTGAAATACCTATATTTTAAGTATGCCTTTAAACAAGTTTCATGCATTTTGAAGGTTCAAAATTAGGCCCAAAAAAGGTTTACATACAGGTTCAGGCCAAGACTTTGTCTTTAAATCTCTATTACAAGCCCGTACCTATTTAAGTAAAGTCTAGCCTAATTTAACACTTTTTCACCGTAAGATAGGGTGATAGTGGTGGAGGCAAGATAAATATTTGCATAAATAATAAGTTTGGGTTATAGATTATTAGTGAGATAATGGGCGTCTACATCAGGGATGTTCATACAAAATGCAAAGAGAGGAAAAGTTGAGAATGGCCAATGATCACTTAAAACACAACCATGTGTTCCAAAAGACCATTGTATTTCTCCCTCGCTCCCCACAAATATTACTTTGGGACCTCAATTCAATTTATTGTGTTTATTACGTACGTGAGAAATGACAATAACGTTCTTTGACACATTTTTAATTCATCCCTCTCATGTATGTCGCTTGTCTTGTCTTTGTCCTTTTTCTATCACACCCAAGCACCTTTCCTATCAATCACCCACAATTTTCTAATATAGTAGGATCTATATGTACTTCAAATTGTATTCTATATATACTCATCCAATTTCATGATCTTGATACTTCATTTGAATATCATGCATCCGTATTTTCACATTTTCTGTGTATTTGGTTTTTAATATAAGATATATTTTAGTAGTTGATTTTGATTTTAAATATAAGATATAGTTTTCATATTTATTAATCTTTTTCTAAGTTATCCCTATTGATACTCCCTTAATAATAATAAAAAAAGATAGGGAATTAAGAAATGTAACTATGGTATTTTAGAAAATACATGTCATATTAACTAATTTAACGATCTAATTTTTTAATTTAATTTAATTAAATAAATATATTTTATGTTAGAGACAGGAGAAGTATATCCTTAAATAAATTATTAAGTGCTCTTTGAATTGTAATGCTTACCTTAATCTATTAAACTTCATAGGCTCACACTCACCTAAATTTTCTTGTTTCAAAAGACATTTATGCCTCCCCCCCTATTTCTTTTATATTTCTATATTTCCAAGATTTTGCTTCTCTGTATCTTCTCACCAAAGAATTTCAAAAGCTGTATTCGCTTTAAATCTCTTTTTCTCATATACTGCACTCTCCATATAAATATCGTTGACACTAATATAAATAGCCCCATCAAATTTATTAATTGTTTTATTACAAATTTTAAATTATTAATTTATTTTAATGCAATGAAAAATAATAAATGTAAGAGATAAAATAAAAAAAAATATCTAATATTTAGAATCAAAATTCACTTCTTAACATATATATACCCTTATAGTTAGGATCGGTGGTAATATATATAATTTTATTGGGTGTCAAATAATTGTATGATTTATAGTAAAAAATTCTTGGTTGACATATAAGGTGCGTATATACACTAAATGTATATTTATATGTATATTTCACTATAATAAGTAGAGATAAATCTCCTCAAGATACTGAGACCAAAGAACTCCACTATTTATGCTATATATATACATACGAGCTGCAAATTAAACCTATAACCATTCACATGCATCAACATGAGTTACTCCAAATTCTATTCTACTACTCACTTTAATTTGGATTAATTAAGTAATTAATTGTATAAAGGACTAGCTAAATTATTTTAAATATATATGATTTTCCGTCACAAAATTGAAAGTTTTACGTTATATATCAACAGCAAGAAAGAAGACAAAAAGCAAATAATTGCAGAATTCCCGGACAATCAACGACAATTACCAATAGTAATATATATAAAATCAAAACCAAATCAAACAAAATTATTTTTTCTCTCTTTTCTGAAGAAAAATGGATCATTCTTCAAGAACTTCAATTCCAATTGCCTTGCTTGTCTCCAGCACCATAGAGCCGAATTCTCAAACCTTCTTTTCCTCCATTATTACTATATATTTATATTTTACAATTCCAATTCTACCTTCTTCCCTGTTTTCCTCTGTTTGTCTCCCTTATGCTGGACTTGGTCCCTTCCATCTTCAACGCCTTCAATAGGGGCAATTATGTCTTTTCAACTTCAATTCGGAGCAATCACAGGTCTTTCTTCTTCTTTCCCAAAAATTTCGCTTTAATACTCAGATCTCGATGATTCAATCAAACTTGTTGTCATCTCAGTGCATGGAATAGCATGCTACCTTTTTGAGTGGACCAAACATTCTTTAAATACATCCAAATTTATTAAAATTAAATAGATCAAGTGAATCATGAATAAATATATATATATACAAGCATGTCAGAATTAATTAGAATAATTTCTTTGAAAAATTTGTATTATTGTTTCTGACATACTTGAATATATATTTATCTCTTAGTGATTAATTTGATCTATTTACTTTTTTAATTTAAATTTGATATACCAAAGAATTTTACGTGCACCATTAGTTTTTGTTTGCAGAATCTACAAGCCAAGGAGAATGTAATAGACTAGAGTAATTGGTAGTGCTATTAGCATCCCAAATATAACCCTGCAAATTGATTTTAATTTTTTTAAAAAAAATCAATTAGTTTAATTTATGAGTGAAATTAGAAATAAAAATCTTGATAATAGTAAGATTGTATTGCTTACGCTGTGCTGAGAATGGCTGGATGGACGTTGTACTCTTTGGCAAACACAAAGGGAACAATACCTTGTGGAAGTGCGGCCTATTTTAATTTCCAACATTAAATAAAATTTCCATAAATCACACCATAATACAAAAGATTAAAATAAATAAAAAAATTGAAAATTGTGCTAACTGAGGAAGAAGCAAATCAAGGATGACTAATTAATTACCTGAACAATGGCCACACGGAGGAGATCACCACGGAGGCCGATGGCGATGGAGGCCGCTGCCATCACTGCCGGGCCGGTGAGGAACCGAACAGCCATGGCAAAGGCAGCAATGGAGTTTCCACATGCAATGATTTTTGGTTGAAGAGCCATGAACAGACCTATAACATGACTCAAACCCATTAATCAACAAATCAATATCCACATTTTTTTTTTAAATTAACAGTGAAAGAAAAATAAAAAATATAGCAAATAAGATCATCCAGACATCACATTCACAGCATATCATAAGAAAAAAAGATATTCAAATTATCTGTTCATTCTGTAAAGAAATTAAATAAATGAGGAAAAAAAGTGGACCAATGACTTTTATTGTTTTGCATCACTTTCATCTCTTTAATGGGAAGGAACACTGAAAATGAAATAATCTGGATTGTTGTATGAAGCAAAACAGAGATAATGAAAACGAAAATGAAGGAAGGACTGAAGTGAAGGAATATACGGTGGGAACATTGAATAATTTTGCTGAAAATTGGGGGTAATAAGGATAAAAAAGGAAAGGGACTAAGGCGATGTCGTTGAATGCAGAAAAGGAAGTGAAATGTTGTCGTTTAATGCAGAGATAGACATGAACTTGGCAAAACGGCAACCACTCACCCAAACTAAACATGGCCATTCCAAGACCTGCGTCCGACAGGATTGAGATTGACTTCTCTATTATTTTCGGCATCTCCACATGCCACCTGCTTTTCATTATCCATCATCATCACCATCAATCCAGTATTACAACTGTTTTCATATCTCCAAACTTCATTCAATTCAAGCCTTCATTTTCTTAAAAAAAGTATTACCTTTCCTCCTTAATATTCTTTAATATTAGAGGTGGTTAACTAATTTAAATAAATTAAAGAAGTACTTAATTATAATAAATGTTAAATGATTTGTTTGAAATACTCATATGTATTATTAGATTTTATATTGGTTTGTAAGTTAAGCAAATTAATTAATTAATTAAAAAAAATTGATAAGTATAAATATTTTAAAATAATTTATTTAACTGTATTAATCTCCCCAATTAGTCAAACGAAGTCTTATATTAATGAACATGCAAGAGTAGTGTTATTCAGTTTTTTACCAGAAAAAAAAAAGAATAATAATATATCTAAATGACATTTATGGACAAACAAATTATGCTAAATTAAAAAGATTCGTATGCTAGAAGTAGATGGAAAAGTTTTCTTGTTTGATTATAAAAATTAAAAAAAAAACATATGAGTTGCGAATTTTTTTACGTAAATAAAAAAAAAATTCTCAAGGATTGATGTTCAAACCTATATGTTATTTTTTTATAGTAAAATTAATGTAATTATCAAGTACATCAATGAATAATTTACTTTTTTGAGGAGAAATTTTTATGGTTGGTTGGACGGAGTAAATTACCTGAAGGCAATGAGAGACCAAATCACGCCAATGAGGCTGGAGTATGTGTTGGGGTTGCGGATAAGCTTCCGCCACACCATGATCAGTATGAGACGCGTGATCACACTCGCCGGCGGCATTTGTTTTCCGATGCCGGCCTCCATCCCTCCGCCGACTTTCGCTTGCAGCTCCGCCGGTAAACTTGACCCCAGCTTGTTCAGCCCAGTGGGCCCCTCCTTCTCTTTCTCTTCTTCCCCTGCTACTTCTGCTTCCGTTTCTCCTCCTCCATTCCCAACTAGCTTCAGCTCTTCTCCTCCAAACTCTTCGTCTCGAATATCTTCAATTGAACCAATAATTAACACAATTAGCAAATCTTATGACCATAAATTTTGATAAATCATATATATATGAATATGAATCTGTTTAATGCTCTGTACTCTGTATATTTAGTACCTTTCTGTAATTCCCCATTTGGATGAGGGTGATGATCATCAGCCACTAGCATTCGAATTTCTTTGGCCCCCTGATCGGAGCGTCCAGATTGATCCTCGGAGCCGCCGCCGCCTCCGCCAAATACATGAAGTCCGGCGCCGCTGCCTCCGCGTTCTGAGACCGGGGAAGCACTTGAGCTCCACACAAACATGTGAAGCTCTTTAGCGTCATGACTTGATTTGCTAGTACTATTCGGAGCAGGAGCTTGATTTTGCTGTTTGAGACTTCTGGAGCTTAAGTTGGATGACGAGAATTCTGGATTTGGAGCAGGATAAGAAGATTGCTGTTGTTGTACTGGATAAAATCCCATCCGAGGAGAGTTCGTGGCCTGAGCTGCCGCCATTGGAAGTGTACAGTTTTCTTCAAAATTCGATGGTCTCGACGGCTGAACGGAGTGCAGCTCCATCGAGCCGGCGACGTTCGAATGTCTCGGTCCGGTCGGGTATCCCATCATTGAGTAGAAATCGGCGTGGTTGAAATTGGATCCTCTCGGAGTCGGATTCCGAGAAGAGCTCAGGCTGTAAATCTCAGCTCCGGTGAGGTTCGACGGCCGGGGAGTCATCATGAACGACCTCCTCGACGCGTTCGACTTCCTCACCTTCACGTGAAGCTTCCCGTCGTCTCCGACCTCCGCGTCCGTCTCGAGGAAATCCCGGCCGTCTAGCGAGACGACATCGGAGTCGACCTTGAACGACACGATCGACGCTGCCGTCTCCGGGAACTGCTCCATAATCAGCAGCTTCGCGCCGCGATACTCAAACAGAAACAGCAATAGCGTGTACCAGATGATGCACTGTAACACCACCACCTGAATCATGAGGCCACCAGAGTATTCTCCGTACATGGCGATCAATAACGGAATTCCCATAACAAGAGTGTTTGGCAATGTCGACAGCGAGAAAATAGTGATCATCCAATCGAGACTTCCGTTTTTGGTGAAATTCGTCCAGATTCCGAGAGCGACGAGCATGATGATCTTCTGAAGCGTATCAGCGGCGATGAATCGCAAGTTCATCTTGTACGGATTATTGATTGAGATGAAATGAAAGGAGAGAAGAGGGACGGCGAAGATCGCGACGAACCGGTTGATGCCGGAGCACTGGTCCGGCGAGAATATCTTCCACCACCGTACGGAACCGTATGCTAGAATCATGGCCACATAAAGTGGCACCATCGCCGAAAGAACTGTGTAGAGATCTTTCCAACTAATCATTTTCTAATTTTACAGTAATAACACTAAAAATCGAAAGATATGTATAGAAATATGTGAGGGAGTGTAAACTGTAAAGCTGTGGTTGAGGTTGGTTTCAGGTGTGAAGGCGGTGAGGGAGTGGCATGAGATATTAAATAAGGAAGAGAAGGGAGGGTAAAATCGGAAGAGATGGAAATAAAACCGTTACATAACTAACTGAAGAAGGAGATCCATACATACACTAGTTGTGCCTACACACTCCAGTACTGTTGTGTTTCTCTTCTTCTGATTTTTGGGAAGGAAGGGTTTTAGTGAGAGAAAGTGTGAGGTTGGAGAGAGAGAAGAGAGTGGAATTTACGAAGTCGTAACTTTTGAAGGGTATATATAGGCCTTGAGTGAACGTACGTAGTAGTGGTTATGTATGACTTGTATCAAATTTTGTTAGTTTAAATGTGTTTCTAATTCTAAATTAAATTAAATTTGAGCTGAGTTACCATGCAAATAAATATTATACTTTATGCAAATGGACACATATCATATTATAATTAAATCAACAAGTATTTGATTTAAACAAACACTGAATGTGAGTGGTTCTCAATGATGAAATGTTCTACTTATCTACAATTCTCATGCATACCTATTTTCTTGGGAAAATTTTAGTCAACCCCTTGCCAGCAAATTAATTTCAGTTAACTGCCAAAACTTTTTACGAAAACTTCACTCCACCCTATGGTCAAAATAAAATTAATTTTTGCAAGTGAAAAGATAATGATTCTCTTCCTTTATTTATCTTATAAATTGTTTTATTTGTTTTGTAAATACCCATATTTATTTTGTGAATTTTCATATTTTTCTTGTAAATGGCCAAAATATTTTTAATTCCATAGGTTCTTTTGAATCCCTTCATGTGTTTTGTAAATATTTTTCAAGGTTATTAAACCTGAATTGACCACTGAACCTGTCTAGATAGTGGGTTAAGGGTTAGTAGGTCATATCAGAGCTAAATTGAAACTAACCCAGAGCCAAACTAGTGAGGAAGTGAACTTGAATAATAATATTCTTTAAAATAGTTTCAGAATTTAAGAAGTTTCAAGGGTCATATGATAATATTTTTGAGTTATTCTTTTTATATTAGAAAGTGGGTATCTCAAATGTTTCATAGAATCTTAATTTGTAATTTTGAAAATATACAAAATTAGATATAAATTTTTGAAGTCACAAAATTTTGAATAACTAGTGAACCATTTAAACCAATTCAGCGACCAATTCCTTGAAAACGTGGTCGAACACGCTCGTCCGATTTGGTTTTAACTACCATGATATTTTAATTTGTCCTATAAATACCCATATTTGTCTTAAAATTTTTCATATTTATCTTGTAAATGGCCAAAATATTTTTAACTCCCTAGGTTCTTTTGAATCTCTTTATTTGTTTTGTAAATATCTTTATTTTTCTAGTAAATGCTCATATTTTTCTTCTAAATTTTCATAAACGTCTTGTAAATGGCTAAAATATTTTTAATTCTCTAGGCTCTTTTGAATCCTTTTAATTGCCTTGTAAATCTCTTTAATTTTCTTGTAAATGTCATTATTTGTCTAATAAATGCTCTTGTAAAAAAAAAGGGTACCATTGTCTTTTCACCCACAAAAATTAATTTCTTTTTAACTATGGGGTGAGTAAAGTTTCAAAAAATTTATGTGGTTAATTTAATTTGCTGCCAAGGGGGTTGACCGGAAATTTCCCTTTTTTTTTTTTACTAATGTGTGAACTAAACCCCATCCATATTGAAAGTGAGGCCTAAGAAACTATTTAGAAGTAGTGAGTAGTATTTCTTATTAAAAAGACATCAAATAAATATTAATTAATTACTTGTTTTTCGATTAATGTTTCTTTTTAAAATTTGACGTTTTTTTTTCTTCCTTTTCAAGATGTAATTCATGATTTTAAATATGGGTAAACATTAAAAAAAACATTTTACAACATATTTAATTATTTAACTATATCTTGTTAGTTCATTTGAGATAATTGAAGTTGCCTTATATAATAAGGATAAAAGGAAGTGATTGAAACTCGAAAGATTTAAAAAGTGATAATTATGACTATTTAGGGAGGATTAAAGTGAGTGTTGAAATTAGAACGGTCACATGAATGAAGGAGGGAGGTAGGGACCTGGGTGAGGGGACCAAGAGAGGAACCACGTGGTGGGGATGTGGTTAAGTGAGCCCAATGGTTTAGGCTCATATATATGAGATGTAACTACACACTAAATAAAAGGGTTCTAATGGGGCCATGTGGCTAGATTGAGTTTTTGGAGAATTCTTTTGGTAGGCCTAGGTATGCAATATATCTGTAACGGTCACAAATCGTAGACTTCTCAAAGAGATTTAAGTATTAGTCACAAGACTCTCTTTATACATATCGTCAAGGATCAAACCACTGACTAGATGGTTAAGGAACTTAGCTAAGTGTTAATTGTGTTAGGTCTTATGGTTGAGTTTTTGGACAATTATTGCAAGGTCCCAATAGAGAGATCAGAGTTAATCACAAAAAAAGGTCTTAATGACAAGGGAACAATATAAACTTGTTATTTTATTCACTGAAACTTATCAATATTAGATACTCTTTAGTTATGATGAGACTTTTATGTGATTAAATTCATTTTTCAAAACTTTATGATAATTCACCCTTAAAAATTTTTCACTAGAGTGGACACCCTCCCCTATCCCTTTTTTCCTTTTCTAGATTTACATTCTTCAATTTTCTCTCACTCGATTGATTTGTATCAAACACTGTTTTAAAATTTATTAAGGTAGGTTGTGAATTTGAATCACTCATAGAGAATATAATGGATGTATGAGTTAGAAAAATTATTTTTACTCACACTAAATTTATAGGGTTTAATGTTTCTACTTTTACTGCAGAAATACTTTTTCTACTTTACCCATATAAAAGTGAGTGAATTCCATTATAAAAAGAAGAGAGAGAAAATATTAGTGGGACCCACTCGTTTTATGTAAGTAAGGTAGAAAAAAATATTTCTACAATAAAAGTGGAAACATTAAATCTAAATTTATATTCACAAACAACACTTACCCACTATAAATATAATTAACCTTGTTGGTGGAGTGACTAGACATTTTATTTTTAATGGACAAAGATAATTTAGTTATTTAGTATGGTCTTGTGTTTCGCCTTTAAAATTCATATTAAATAAATTTATTAATATAGTGAATGGTTTGTTAATTATCATAATATATCAAGCAGGAAAAAGCTCTTATGATATTCATATATTTGAGGAAATGTGGGTTTCAAATTCTTGACGACAAAACTGAAAGATAAATCACATTTAGTCTATGGTCATGTCACCAAGGTACTAGATTTATTCTGCTTTTGGAAGATGGCGGGTTTGTTCAACTTGCACTTTTATATCTAAAAAGGATAAGTCACGTTATTATTTGTTATTTACAACTAATGCAGCTTTAATCTATTATATAGTATATTAGTTATAGATATATAAAATATGTAATAGATCGGTGCTTATAATTATGTAACTGAAGTGAGGCTAAAATTTAAATTAAATATTCATAGATTATAATCATATATGGTTGTAATTAGTTATATTTAAATGAAACAAAATTTTCTCTATTTTTTAAAAATATATTGAATTTTGTTTCATAATTTTTTTAGGGATGGGCATGGAGAGGGCTAGACAAAGCAAGATCCTTGCTCGAAGGAAGAACAGTTTGTAGTTTGCAGCCTAATGTCTGACTTTGCTGGGTAAAAGTTCTAACCATTTTGGACTAGGTACGGGTGGTCTTCCCTACCTAAGTGGTAACGCCCTACTTTGTCCATAAGTGAAAAAAATAATTCCATTTAAATCTCATTAACATTCTTGTAGTTACTATATGTCTTAACTTTGACCTGAGTAATATAAACTTCAAATACATTTGTTGATTTCATATATTGAGATATTTCAAAATAAGTCTACAACTTGAGTCTTGAAATTTAAAAGTTACCATATATCTTATCAAATATCCATACTTCAAGAATTAAATAACATTCATAATCCATTATAAATATTGATGAAAAAACATATGGCTAGGGCAAAGTGAAAATGAGAGAAAGGGAAAGGATGAAGAAACAGATCTCTGGATTTATAAAAAATATTTATATAAAGTATAATAATATAGATACTTATCGGGCAGGGCTAAATGGCAGAGCGACATACCGTATCTGATACCTAGCCCTACCCGCAAAAATGTCCAACCTGATTTTACCCGATTTTTTTCCTGAAGGCATTTTTTTGGTTGGGCGAGACGATTTTTCTCTGAGCTTGAGGGGGCACACCGAGCTCCTGGGCTTGATGACGACCTCTAATTTTTATACAAATTTCTTCTAGTATAAAAGAAATTTCAGTGGCTAACAATGTTTCAAAAATTAGATTTCGCATGAAAGTAGATAAAATCATAAGAATATAATTCAATTATTATATATATATATATATAGGAATAAGTAATTGTGTGTCCAACAAATTGCTTGTTGAGGTGATAAACATGCCTCACCTCTGGAAAAATGAGGACAATACAAATTTGAATTTCACAAAACGTACTTACTTGGGAGAGAGAAACCATTTTACACTCGAAGTCTTGAAAGGAAATAATATCAAGTTTAAAGTGGTTTTAGCTAGGTACTCTAGCCAACCAAAAAATGGTACTGTATATAAGATTACCATTCACGTCTGCTCATTTAATTATATGACCTTTGTCCTTTGTATATACTTGGACTTTCGGCAGTGTAATTGATTTCACTAGTTTCTATAAATTGAGTGAGGGAAGAGAGGTGGGCCAAATTTTGGAGTAGGTTCCATATTCTTCAAAATAGCACGTCCTAACCAAAAACAAAGTTCTTTGAAATTTCTTTTATATTTTCGAACTCAAATGCTCCTATTCTGTAAAACAGAGATTTATTGCGTTGTACGTGTTTTCATTTTTTTTTAATACACTGTTTTTTTATTCAAAAAAACGTCGAAAATAAAAGTTGTTTGAATAATTTCACCCTCCGATATTTCTGTTTGATTCACTCTTTCCCAACCCTACGCATAGAAACCCTAATTTGGAGCTATATTTTTGCCTTGCTCCTATCATTGGCGACATATAGTACATAACAAGCAAAAGCAAATGCGTATGTGTGTGTTTGTTTTTTTTTTTTCCGTCCAAAGAACACGATGCAAAAAGCCATGATCATTGGGAAAAAGATTCTGAAAAAAAAGAAAAACATAATCTTAGACATAGATATTGTACACATTAATTGTTCATGCATCAACTACTACTATTTAAAACACTACATGAATCTAATATATATAATCTGAGAGCCACCACCAGCGATTATTAGGTCAAGTGTACGTTGACTGAGAGTTCAAACCAATGGAAGTTGGGTCTATTAAAAAGGTTAATTAAGAGGCTAGCTGGTCTCTCAAACGTGGTGGATTAATTAAGGTTCAAACTCCCAATGTGAAATATGTTAATTCGTGAAATGAACATAATTGATTTCAATATATAAGAGGATGCCTGTGAGCAATAAAAAAGAAACAAAGTTGAGATCGAGTCCAAGTTCAAGCTGATAGTACCATGTATATGCCAAATAATTATATAAAAATATGTACGATAAGTGAGTTGTTTTTTTTTAAAAAAAAATTATTATTATTTAGCTGTCAATTACTCCCTCATGTCCTTAATATATAACATAATCGGAGAGTTGATTTTAGTTTTTAATTCAATACAACATATATTTTTTATATTTATTAATTTTTTCTTAATTTACCTATATTGATGTTTCTTGAACAATAATAAAAAAAGAAATGGAAGGAGGGAATAAAGGAAGATGATCAAGATGTTTTACAAACAAAAATATGTCATATTAACTAACTTAGTTAACTTTTTTAATCTAATTAAATTAGATAAATATATTTTGGGCGTGGTTACGGTTCACTACAGTGGACTGTCCACCGCCCCTCTCTCCATGCACTGCACCTTTGTTTTTTTTTTTTGTTACCTCTCCACTGCAGCTTTAGGGGTAGTGTATGGTCAACTGCAGTGAACCATAACCACGCCCATATATTTTAGGGTTAGGGTGCAAAAATACACATAACCTTTTCCCCCAGGAGCGCCCAACACCATAACTTTTTTTTGGTGCAAAAGTACCTATGACGTTACGTTTTGGGTGCAAAAATACCACGGGCTGTTAGTTGACCGACGTTGACCGTTAACTTGGACGGAAATGAACAGTAACTCAGGTGAAATTATCATTTTGCCCTTAGTTTTAAGCTGGAAATACCATTTTGCTCCTAGTTTAATTTTTTTTTTAAAAAAAACTAAAATAAACCCTCCTCTACCGGTGGGCCTCACCACCGGCCACACCATCGCCGGCGGCTGCCCTCCCCACCATCAGCCGCCACCTCCGGCGACCGATGGCGGCAACTTTTTTTTTTTAAAACTAAGGTTTTTTCTACAAAAAACAAAGGGGAGGCTGGTAGGCCCTACCACCGGGCGGATGCCCTCCTCGGTGCCAGCAGTGACTTTTTTTTAAAAGAAAAACTAAGGGGAGGCCGGTGGGCCTCACCACCGGCGGCGGCAACTTTTTTTTTTTAAACTAAGGTTTTTTCTGCAAAAAACTAAGGGGAGGTCGGTAGGCCCCACCAACGGCGGCGGACGCCCTCCCCGCTGCTGGCAGTGACTTTTTTAAAAAAAAAAAACTAAGGGGAGGCCGGAGGGCCTCACCACCGGCGGCGGCAACTTTTTTTTTTTTTTAAACAAAGGTTTTTTCTGCAAAAAACTAAGGGGAGGCCGGTAGGCCCCACCAACGGTGGCGAACGCCCTCCCCACTATTGGCGGTGACTTTTTTTAAAAAAAAAAAACTAAGGGAAGGCCGGTGGGCCCCACCACCGGTGGCGGCAACTTTTTTTTTTTTAAACTAAGGTTTTTCTAAAAAAAAAACCTTTAGTTTTTTTTTAAAAAAAAAAGTCACCGGCAGCGGGGAGGGTGTCTGTCGCCGATGGTGGGGCCCACCGGCCTCCCCTTAGTTTTTTGTATAAAAAACCTTAGTTTTTTTTTTTTAGAAAAAACCTTAATTTAAAAAAAAAAGAGTTGCCGCAGGCTAGTCGCTGAAGGTAGGGAGGGCGGCCGCCGGCAGTGGTGTAGCCGGTGGTGGGGCCCACCGGTGGAAGAAGGTTTATTTTAGTGTTTTTTTAAAAAAATAATAATAAACTACGGGCAAAATGATAATTTCACCTGAGTTACTGTTCATTTCCATCCAAGTTAACAGTCAACTAACAGCCCGTGGTATTTTTGCACCCAAAACGTAACGTCATGGGTACTTTTGCACCAAAAAAAAAAGTTATGATGCTGGGCGCTCTTAGGGAAAAAGGTTATGTGTATTTTTACACCTTAACCCTATATTTTATATTACAGATGGGATGAAATACAATATATTGTCTTGTTTTGATGTTTTGTCTATTCCACTAATTAGTGAAACAACTCACTTTACAAATCTCAGTCAAACATGTGGTGTAATGATAACTGATGAGTTACGTACGGCTGATAGATGATAGAAATCTTGATGATAACTTTAGACTAAAAACTCAAAAGGTCATACAATTGATCCAATTAAAACAATTGAAAGAATAATGGAATAAATCAAATAGTAGTAAATAGTAATTAATTAAAAAGAAGAGTCTTGAAAATATGATCAGGAGATTGTTCAACGCAAGTCTCATTCATATAGACCCACAAAAACAGTACTTAAAAGTTGTCGCAGTAGTGGTTTCGTATAAGTAAATCCTTACTATCTCTTCATCATTATTTTGTCCCAAGACTTATGTAATTGTTTTAAATTTCTTCTCTGTTGAATTTCGTATCTTTGACCCGTTGCTTCTATGTTGAAAAACAATGACAGTAACTATTATGAGCTTATTCAAGATTTATATTTGCTTATTGGATGTGACTCTCTCTTGATACTCGTATATATAATGGTAGGGGTCAATATTTGCATTACCAATTATGCTACATGATTTTGAATAACCTTGTTTTCCAACTTCAAATTCGATGTGTGTGTTTGTGTGTGTAATTCTAAAAATATAAACAATTGATGGCGACAAGTGGAAACGTTATAATCATCTCAAGTTAAAACTTATTTTTGTATTAAAGAAAATTATTTCTATGGGAAATATAATAATAATAACTCGAAAAAGAGATATAGCAATTGCTAAAGAATTTGGTAATTCATGTAGTTTTAAATTTTCTGAAATATTTATGAAGCATAAAATTACAATAAAAAAAAAAAGGAAGTGAGGAATGTGTCTCACCTTTGCACAGTATAAAGCAGTGCCATAAGAACATATATAGAACCCATCCTTTTATATAAAAAAATATTTGAGGATCATCATTCTTCAACTAATAAAGAAAGATCGAGAATAGCTTCTAGAAAAAGGAATAGCATATATGTGTGAATTATATAAGTTCTTAATTACTTAATTAATAGAGATATTTATACATTGAGTCGTATTCATATGAAAGAAAAAGAAGAACAACTTTTGAAACAACTGAACGAAGAAAACAATCCATATACAGTGAGATTTATACTATGATAATATTGATAAAAATAGTATTAAATTGGATCAAAAGTAAAAGAATCTTTGTTGGAACATTGATGAGAATAAAATAGCATTTGTCAAAAGACCTAGCTACCTAGCTATAACGTTAAAAAGCTAATTAAGTAGACCTGTTAAATTAATTTAACAGGGACAAGTCATTCCTTCAGAGAATTAAGACTACACAAAGTCAAATTCTTCCACTAAATCGAGAATAATTGAATAATATCTGTGACTAACACACATACACACCCATGTGTGTGTGTAGTATTGATTAAATTTTCAAACATATGGATAAATTTTATATATACCAATTATATATTACAAAGAGTATGTATCTCTGAAAATGGTTCACTTGAGGTTCAGGAAAATAGAATAAATGTTGTGCATTAAAAACTATTAACTAATTAATTAACCTCGATGATAAAAAAGTTCTAAAAAGGTCATTACTGTTGGAAAGTAATACAGATTATTTAATAACTTTTTGTCCCCCAAATTTATATTTTAATTGTCAGTAACATTAGCATATCTATATATAAACACAAATGCATTAAAAAATGGCGAGAATAAATTCTTATTAATAAGAGACAATGCAGATAACTGGTATTGAAGAAAAAAAGAATCAACATATATAGACTCAGTGTTTTTGTGTGTTAAAATTTCAATTTAATAACAATTTATATTAATTTTTAAGAATTATTAAAAAAAAGGTAAAAATTTACTTGAATTTTATATTACAACAGACTTCATTTTTCTATCATATAGAGATGATAAAAGAAGCAAAACTGACAGTTCTCCTCTATATAAAGCATAAATCAATAGTGCTAGCATTTAGATAAACTTAACTACCTTAATCAATTGTCGAAAAATATTATTTTAAAAACATTAATTTGACAAAATATTTCAAAAAACTCTGAAATATGCAAAAATTGTTTACAACCCTTTAAGAAATCACATACAAAAAAATCCCTTAAAAGAAAAATATTATGCATTGATTCTTATACATTTAATTAGTGTCGGTCTCTTTCATTAATTACTTGACGGTATATTATCCAAAGTCATATATATAATTAACATCAAGTGGTCTCAAATCTCAATCCTCTCATAGTGCCAGGAGAAAACACAATCGCTTCACATAAAAAGAAAGATGGAGACATATTTATTTAAATGTTAAATTAGTGCACACTTCTGTTCAGATATACACACATATATAGATAGATTATTTATTTCCGTTGTATTAAAAAAAAAAATAGATAGATTCTGGTTTGAACGGTAGATTGATAAAAGTGATAAAATCCTGTAGGCAATTTGAATGCTATTAATAAGAAATAGTTTTGTGGGTAAATATGGTACATACGTTGCATGTTACTAACAGGGGTATTACAATAAGGTGTCAATGAAGGGATTTAAGGCTTGTTTGATGATTCCGTTTTTTCAAAAAACAGTGTCTTTTGTTTTATAATAAAACTTGTCTGAAAAACTGTTTTCAGTAAGTTATTTTTAGAAGCAAAAAGATAAAGATAGTTTTAAGATGTTTTTTTTTTAATTTCTTATTTTTGAGGCTTCTAGCGGTCTACTAATGACAAACCACCCTATCAGAGATGACTACCACCACGTTACTTGAAAAACATAATTATTTTTTAAAAAAATAACTATCCAAACATATTCTTTTTTTGTTTTTTATAACTTGTTTTTTATAACACTTTTATAAAATTGTTTTTGAAAAAACAAAAACAAACAGGCCTTAATCACCCAACAGCCCGATAATAATTGAGGTGAAGCATGCAATGAAAAGTTTTAGTGTAAGAAATGACAATAGGTTTATATTGTTTGAGACTTTTATGTTATTAGATTATTTTCTTGAGACCTCATAGTAATTTTTCCTTGTTACTATTATGTGGTATATAGCAGTAGTACTGTTTATCGACAACTTTGAAGAATAAGAGCCTGTTTGGTAAATGGAAAATTTGGGAAGAGAAAGGAAGATGAACAAGTCCCCCATGTGAAAACACGTTTGGCCAAATGTTCTCCGAACTCAAGTTCCCACCTGCTTCAAAGTTCCATTAAATATGGAAAGTTTAGTTCCTATCAAAATTGGTGGTAACCCATCTTCTCTCACGAGTAGGAAAAATGTAAAATACAAATTTAATTTCTATTGAAAATTTCAAATTAAAGCACCAATACAAAAACATAATTCTAATCAAAGCTTTGAGATTATTAATGGAATCATTTGAAGGAGAGATCTCACTTGGGTCATGAACAGTGTAACCACAAAGAAGAAGATTGATGAGCCACGAAATATTGTAGCCAAAAGCACCAATGACACACACCACCATTCGGTTTCTGTGTTGCTGCTTGTTCTCTTTACTTTTTTTTTCCCCTTCTTCTTCAATTTGTTCACATTTCGTCTTTGCTCTATACAGAGCTCGTTTGATACTTTTAAATTATGTGAGTGGTTCTTAGCTTTATCGTTTGTCATTACACACTTGCTAGCTAGTAGCTACTTTCAACTTTGTTACTAATTTTTTTTAATGAAATTTGAGTTTCATTCCCAAAAAAAATTCAAGTAATCAATTTTTTTAAGGGCTATTATGGGAATTTTAGATTTTCTTCTCATAGCCACCGCTTTATTTTCTTCCTACCAAACATTTTATTTTTACTCAACCTATATTCCTTTCCCATATTTACCAAACAACACAGCCATTTTAATTAAGTTCTTTCCTAATTTTCTTTTCCTTTCCATTATTCACTCCTTTTCCTTTCCAAACTTTCCTCATACCAAATGGGCCTAAGGAATCATTTAGAAAGGAGAGAAGAAAGAAGGTGAAGTTAGGCCAATGAGAGGGTCAAAGAAGGATGAAAAGAACGTAACAGAGAGACATACATGTGAGAGAGGGATCGAGAAAAAGCAACATATGAAAAGGTCTTCTTATTCACACACGCATATGAATAGTGTGTGTGTGTGTGTGTGTAATGGTCCCCGTACGTAGTCGATTATATGATATGAGTGGTTCAAAGTGCTATTACCTTTTTTATCTTTCTCTTTCTCTTTTCCAACTAAGCATATAGCAAGTTCTTCCATATATACAACATGTGAGTCAAAATCTGTGAGCCTCTTGTGTTGCCCCCCACCGCCCTCACTAAATGAACCGCCCCTTTCAGCATAAATTCCCAAATGGTATGTGTGTGTGTGTGTATCTAACTTAATTAGACCGTCTAAATTAAACCGCCCTCGTATTAATGCTTGAAACCAATAAGTGTACTTCATCTTAGTGGGATGAATTATATGACTGTTTAAACACAAAGTTTTCATAAGTTCACATTTGTGTTAGTACAGGAAATGTCTTTGAAAAATTTATTCCTAATTGAACCCAATAATGATCGAGTCTCTCTGTCTCTCTCTCTCTCTAACTGGCGCACGTGTACTTGTGGGTGTCCATGTGTATGGGTTCAATTATATTTTTTTTCAAGAATTTCACCCGGGTCAAGCAGGACGTCTTTTCTAAATCCTATTATCAGGTATTTAAATAATTGACTACTCCAGTTTCGAGGTTTCATAATTTTCCCTCCCAACAAAGTGTTTCCTTTAAAACTTGAACCCAAAGGAATTTAGTCAGACCTTACACTGCTAAACAAACTTTGTATTAGTCGGGTTGAATTATGTGTGTATGTGAGAGACTTGAAGATGATCATGACTACTTCTTCTAATCTATATAGTATAAGTCATTTCTAACTATCTTATCAAAACTAAGGACAAATGGTTGACTCATTAACTTTATCAGCAAATGAAACATTTTTCCAACTTTGTCCATTCTTAAGAGTATGGAAAAACATTATATGTTAGACCTCAAGACTTCTAATGATTTGTAATAAGGATAATATTTGGAAAAAATTCATTACTGACCCAATGACTTATAGTATGGCCTTACAATTTCTTCTAGAAGGCCCTCTATATTTGGGACCAGAGGGAGCATATCAACACAATATAGGAATTTTTTATTGATAAATTGTCGAGGAATGAGATTCATTATGGGAAGTTGGTGTTAAAACGAATATATAATGTGCATTTCGTTTGTCCTTCGTAGATTTCTTCGTAATTACATATAATCCTATTAATTACTCCCACATCAACAAAACCATCAAGTATATGTATTATAAATTTTGGATAGAAACGAGATCAAATGACAGTACTATAATTAAGTACATTAATAATTAAAGAATAAATCAAAAGAAATCAATGGTATACACATATATAGATCTAGGGCTTATATAACTGGTGGTCCAGCGTTAGGTAAGAAATTAGGGTTTTTTCCTGATAAATGGAAGTACTTTAGTACTCGATGAAAATTATGTAGGTCGGATATGGATCTAAATGTAATACCCTAAAATTTATATTTCTCCTAAAATATCATATTTTGGTAAATAATACATATTAAAATAGGAGAATATGTTGTCTCTAAATTTTTAACTGATTTATTATCATTTTTAGTGGAATTTTCTTTGGATTCTAATAAATCCAAATCCAATTTTCTAAATCTTATTAAGGATCATAAAATATCCTAAGATTATCATAATTTAGTATAATCTTATTTACACCATTTTAGCAACTAAAATCATCAGGTGATTAGAGGAAATTAGTAACTATTATTGAGCAATTGAAATTGCAATAATTGAGATATTTTAGTAATTTTTGGAAATATCAATAAATTAAGCATCAAATGATATTTAGAAGCTAAGATTAGCATATAAGAAGTTGTTAATCATCAAAATTAAATTAGAAACTTGTCAAATTTTGGTAATTAAGTCTAGTAACCCCTAAAACACTATATTAGCAATAGTAACCAATGATTTATCCAATTCTCCCTTTAACTAATAAAAGTAGCGGAAATTACTAAAGAATGAAGAGATTATATTAACTCTTAATCCTAAATCATAAATTGGTTCAATGAGAGATTTTCCTTCTTAAGTATGTGGGAACATTAAAACATCAATTGATAATTAGAAAATATAGGAGGGGGACGGTTTTGCTTAGGCAACAAGAAGAAGGAAGTAGACCTATAAACACATGGGATAATTAGCTTAGAGGATGGGAGAAGATTAGAAGACTTGAGGAGCAAGTTGTTAAACTTAAGAAGCAAGTTGTTATTTAATTAGATAAAATTAGATGAGAATCTATAGAAAATAAATCATATCTTGAAATATTGGAACTAAGTATTCAGTATAAGTACATACTTGAGACCAGTGAATTATGAGCTTTAACTTGGCTATTCCCAAAGTCATTTTCGTATACTTTTAGGATTCATACCTAAGTGTTTCAAGAAGTTAAAAATCACCATAAATCTAGTCATAAAATTAGGATTACAAAAGTGAAATTAGATCTTGAATAAAAACACCCACTTACACCTAACTAAATTAGCATTTGAGGTAACTTGAGGATGAAGCAAGGTAACTTGGGGATGAAGGGGGGGTGGCGGTTTTAAGAGGTGTAAGGGGAGGATTAAAACTTCTTTGCTAAGGTTAATCCAGTGGCTAAAATGCAAGGTGAAAGAATTACTAAAATGCCATCACATTTTGCTATAAATAGAGGCCTTGAGCTTCACAAATTTCCTCACCAATTCACCAAGCATAACCGAAATTTAGAGTGTGTGGGAGAGAGTGGAAGAGCTTCAAGAAGCAAGAAGCAAGGTTCTACAAGAGGTAAGTTTTAGCATTTAAATTTCTAGTCTTTAGTTTTTATAAGTTCTTAGTATAAATGTTAGTTTAATCTAGAAAATTAGAGGATAAATTTCTATACTTGTTTTTAGGCCTCATTGCATTGAAAAATTCCTGAAGAGGTAAAAACATGATAGGAAATAATGTTTGGAAGTCCTTAGATTAAATTTGTAAGAGTTGCAGAATTTTTGGTTCTTAAGTCTTTGACAAGCAGCGAAAAAGATGCTATGATTTTATGAAGCAAATGAAGTTATAAAATCATGAAATTTTCCAGAAAAAAGTAGACATGTAGGGCTTTCCAAATATATAAAATATGTAACATTTTGATCTCTGGTCAAGGAGATATGAATTTTTGAAGTTAAGCCATTTTTGCTGGAATAAAATCTGGGCAACGTTGAGAAAATTTAAAACTGGGAATTTTTCTTAAATTCTGGGTAAATACCAGTATTTTTCCTCGAAAATAGACATCCTAAGGAGTCCGGGAAATTTTACGGATCCTCATTTCGATTTTTCTGGAATTAGTTATGATTTTTCGAAATTAGGCGAAATTCTGCCCAGAAATTCTGCACCAGCGTTTTTCCGAAATTTTGTGGGAATAATTAAAGAAATAAATCCACCAAGGGTAAAATTGTCAATTGTGGCCAAGATGTCTCTTGGAATAATGTTTGGGAATTAATGGAAGCGATATTACCCTTATAGGATAATTGTGAACGCATTCTGACCGACAACACAAAACTCGTTAACGAAGGCACGTTCGCGTACTGTAACACTAACTCTGATGTTTATGGTATGCATATATGTGGTATGTGTGTTATATGTATAGAGTATTTATACTATGGAGTGCATATAAAGGTTAGAAGGTATCTGTAATGCTGGGAGCGATATGTCTGTATGCTAGGAGCGATATGCCTGTATGCTGAGAGCGATATGGTTGCATACTGGGAGCGATACATATGCATTGGTTGTGATAAATAGTTTGTATATGCTGTTGATGTGGTGGTATATGTCATCTATATATTGTGTATATAAACATGAGGTTAACCGTTACCTGGGGTCCGTATGCATGAGACCTCAGCTCTTAACATAGCATCAGGGTCAGGAGAACCAAGGACGGAGGATAAGGGGAAGTGCAAGTAGGACGCGTAGAAGACCTGGCTGAAGACTTTCTTTTGACGTTCTGGCGGAAGCCTTTCCATTGTTATTTTACTTCACTTTTGAACCATGCGGTTACTATACCGCTATTGTATACAGTCAGACTTGTGGTATTTTGAAATACAAGTATCAGTTACTCTTCCGCTCAAATGCTCTACTCTGATGATTTGAAATGATTTTGATTTTAAATGAAAAAAAAAAAATTTATTCCGCTTTTAAAAATTGGGATGTTACACTAAACATCTATCATATGACGACGTTAGTTACCTTTGTAAACCGATCAGATATGCATGTGAAGCAAAGCTTTTTGGATGAAAATGGATGCTATTCTGATATTTCTTTCCGTTCTTGCAAAATTCTCATGAATAATGTATATATATATATATCATCATGATGAGATTATCAAAGTGTGTGGGGAAGAGTATTCATTTTGATAGGATCATTGTTTGTTAAAAGGTTTTCTTTAAAAAAAAAACAGATTTTACTTTTGATCATAGGAACTAGAAAGACCCTTGAGTTATTGAAGAGGTAGAAAGGGACACTTACACTTGCATGCCAACTAACCCACTAACTCTCTCCTTTTCCCAATAATAAAAGCCTTCTTCTTTGCTTCTTTTCAGAAACGGCTTCTGACTTTTTTGATTCATCAGTACTATATGATCGAATGCTTTTTTCAGATTTATTTAATTATTATTCAACAATCTATATAGGACCCTGAACACATTGGAGTGGTCCAAGTGATAGATCCGAGAAGTGGGTCAGTGAGTCAATTATATACGTCCCAGCATATATGGTAGGGTTTTTGAGTTATTATAACTTTTTATTATGAACGTGTACGGTGACAATTAAAATGAAGTTACTTTCTTCTCTTTTAATATAAAATATATTTATCTAATTTAATCAGATTAAGAAAATTAGTCAAGTTAATTAATATGACATTCATTTTCTAACAAAACACTAGTTATCTTTCTTAATTCTTTCTTTCCTATTCCTAATTAATTATTGTTGAGAGAGCATCGGTAAAAGTAAATTAGCAAAAGAAAATATAACAAATATAAAAAATATGTTTTATATTTAGGACAAAGAGTAATTCTCTGAACATGTCTTATATATTAAAACCAGAGGAAATATCATTTATTGATTACATTATATTGTCGTGGGAATTGATTGATTTTCTGGCATTCAATGAATTCCCAAGTTATAGATATGTGAGTGAGTTGTGGGGAAATTTACTAAAATAAGACAAATTAAAAAAAATTACCCAAATAAGATACGGTTCAAAATAACTACCAGATTAATGCAGTTGAAAACGTCATCTGACACGACGCCACAAGTGGCGTTATATCACTTGACGCCACTTGTGACGTCGTGTCATGTGACGTTTTCAACTGCATTAGTTTGGTACTTATTTTGAACAGTGTCTTATTTAGGTAATTTTTTTTAAAAAAAAATCTTCTTATTTTGGTAAATTTCCCGTGAATTGTGTAAAGAGTTTTCACCTCTTTTAATAGAGGAACTTTTGGGATTCAAAGTTGTGTTCTCTTTCTTATGATGCTGCTGCTGCTGCTTATCAATTTAACCACCAGCTTGTTGGTTTATTTGAGTGTTTTTTCAATCAAGCCAAATAGTTTATATTTTATATAGTTTAATTGCGATGTTTGGATTATTTAAATTTGATTCAGTCTTTTTTTTTCGTTGTTTAACTTTTTAAGCTGATCACAATTAAAAAAGTATTTTATTTTAATTTTTGAAGGGAAAATGAAATAAATAATAAAAGATGAATATATATTATTGGGGGTGGTATGAGTTGAACATTGATTAATTAATAATATTATTTCTTTTGATGCATCTATATGTTTTCAAGACAATATGGCGTTTAGGTCTAAAAAGATTTCATATGGCCCTACGATAGATACACACACACACAAAGAAAACCTTGAAGAATTCTAGTTCGAATGTTTTGGGAGTTGCGAACAGAGATCCTATGTATATTATGTCCCTCAATGTCAATATTTTTTGGATCAACTCCAACATTCATTGGCCCAATTTTCAAAATACACACTTTATATTTATTATGTACGATGCCCATTATTAAAATTCAATATTAATAAACAATGGCCAAAAGCTGCTTGCGCGAGTCAAAGCTTAGCTTAAATAATCAATAATTAATATAAAATTTGTGAATACCAATAATGTATGGGAAGCAACATTTTCCTTTAAAGTAGGGCTCTTCATACTTTAAAAAATCAGCCCAATGCCCAACCATACTTAAAAAATAACAATGGGCCGAGTTAGGTGGTTGGCCCTTAATGCCTCTCAACCTAGCCCAAATTTTTTTTTGAGCAATTTTTTTTCTTCCTAATTTAGAAGTTATTGTTGCTAGGTACATATATTCTCCTATTGGAAGGAAGAAATTATGTTTGAGATATCGTCTTCTTCTGTTGGGTATTAAATACAGACACCTCTACGAACAAAGATTTGATAACATGTGTATTGTTGCTATAAGGAGTCCTTTGGGACTCTCAAATAGTCTGTTTTGCCATTCCCTTGCACACAAAAAAAATCATAGAGGAGTACTATTGTTTCCAAATAAAAAAGTATTTTAAAAATAATTATAAATTATAGTGAAAAAGACAAAAAAAAATATTACTTGAACTTTAAAATCTTAAATTTGTGATTTCATACTAAAATGAGTTGTTAATTGCTATATTCTTATGATTAATACATATACTTTTATAAGCAACAAGACTGTTTTGAGATTTTATTGTGTAAGTGGTGTTTTCTTGTATTTTTCTCTAAATTATATACAAACAAATAAACATGGGCTTGATATCATCACGTTTGGGTTTTTAACTTGGCCCGATTCAGCCACTAGGCCATTTTACGCTTTTGTCCTCATTAGGCCCAATATGCATAGGTCAGACTAGGTTCAATGAACCTCGTTGTGAAAATAGAGAATAAACCAACATAAGCCTCACACAGTTTGTAGATGGATATGATATCTTGTGTTTGAATCAGGCCATGTGCACAGAAAAGGCTTTGTTGTTGGTATAGACAAAACTCACTTCGGTGATCTCTACGCCTCGGGAAGATATCATAGAGGTTTTATTGGGAAAAAAACAGAGAATAAAGTTTAGTTGTTAATTTTGTTTTATTTTTTAAACGTAAAATTGTTAATATAACAAATTTAGTTCACGTGCAAAAGGGGAATTAGCATGCATAATACTACAACTCTACTCTGTTTTCCCAATATTTTCTATAGCACCACATACTTGGTTTGTTGTAACTATTTTTCATATACATATCCCTTTAAATTAGTTATTATTTCTGTTTCCTGTGTGTGTAATATCTTTTAAAGTTCAAAGCAGCTCAGATTCATGGCGTATTTGTTAAAGATTCACCAGAAAATATCTCTTTTATTTTAGTTAATCATAAACTGGAAAAAACAGAGGCCAAAGTGTGGATAACTGATTCTATCTATGATTGCTCCTATTAATACAAATTTCTGAGATTAATTGCAATTCAAAACACACACCCAACATTTGACAATAGTCTTTCTTCAACAATCAAGAAGTGAAGTAATGGATAAAAGCTTCAAATTGTTATTGCTAACTTCATCATTCATTATTGTCATGGCCAATTATGCAGATGCATCAGTGCCAGCAATATATGTTTTTGGTGATTCTGGGGTTGATGCTGGAAACAACAATTTTCTCAAAACTCCGGCTAAGGCCGACAAATGGCCTTACGGTATTGACCTTAATAATACACGAGGCCGTTTCACAAATGGAAAAAACGCAGCTGATTTTATCGGTAAATCAAGAGTTGAATTCCCTCATCTTTCCATCTCATCCGTTAGATTGAAATTTGAGTTATTTTACGTTTGTTGCGTGGAGACAATCTAAAAAATCTGCTAAAATGTGTATCAGATAAAATTTCTATTTTGTAATTTGCAGCTTTGCTATTGGGCTTGCCGATGCCTCCTCCATACTTGAGCCTCTCAGAAGTTGAAAGAAGCAGATTAATCACAGGAATCAATTATGGATCAGGCTCGTGTGGAATCTTAAACACTACCAGAGCTGTAATTAAGAACAGACTTGATTGATTCTTTGAGTTTTTCTTCTCATCATAGTTTTCTTAAATTAATTTCTAATTTTTCATCATTTTGTGAGTGAAGGGAGAATGTTTATCTCTTGGAAAACAAATTGAGTATTTCACATCAACCGCTACCATAGATCTTCCAAAAGCTATAAAGATGCCACCAGAATTGAGACGCCACTTAGCCAAATCTATGTATCTTCTTCTCATAGGATCAAATGATTACAACAACAATGTCAATAATGGTGTCAGGAACCAATTCACTCCTCAAGATTTTGCCCAATACCTCGTAGAAGAAATGACAAACCATATTAAGGTTTGGTTTTTTTTTTTTAATTATTATTCATTTTTCTTGCTTACTGATAATCTTATATCCAATTTTCTGAAACTTCAATTCTTTTAACTGCCACAGAAACTCTATGATGTTGGAGCTAGAAAGTTTTTGGTGTCTACCTTTGCTAGTTGTGAGCCCAAGACTTATGTTCCAGAAAGTTGTGAATCGAATTACTATGCAGAGAAACTTGTTGAGAGATTACAAGAGCTTCAAGCCAACCTCTTTGGTTCATTGTTTACCACCTACGATGGACGGAAATTATTTGCTCGGATTCATGGAAACCCAAAAAAATTTGGTCAGAAACTTAAAAATCCGTTAAATTTTACTTATTATATATTGAGATTTCATTCCTGAACTCGTTATATGTATATGAGACACTAAATCATTGCTTGAATATGTTGTAGGAATGGCATATTTTGATGTTCCATGCTACGAGGGTGGTTCAATTGTGTGTGCCAACCGGTCGGAATACAAAACGTTTGATAGATTTGGACACCCAACTGAAGCCATTTACAAGGTTGTTGCATTGGATTGCTTTAATGGATCTACTTGTCTTCCTCTTAGCCTTTCCCAATTAGCTAATGCACCCTCATTTGTACCTTTGTGGAACTAATTCTGTTCCTTCTTTTTATCTCCGTGGTCATGGATGGATTTAATCCCGCTTGTAACTCAGGTCGTTAGTGTGTTGCCCGTGTAATTTAAGAAAATTAGTTCAATAAAACAAAAGAAAAGGTAATATTCCTCAAAACACAAAGAGATGTTTGCGAAAGCTTTCGCATGAAAAAATATTAATTGTCTTTCTTTCCTTTGTGAAATTTTTCATGTGACCGGTTCAGATTTGCACATTATCAAGCCCAATTGGAGTTATCTTTCTCAAGACCATTTTTTTCTTATGTTTAAAACGTCAAAATCTCTTCCACTTATGGTAAAATATGATAAGTTTTTGTTTTTGGTACAACAATGAAAGGAAAATACAAGGTGCTCTGAATTATTGTATGTTTTTATACAAAAAATTTTAGGTGAGTTAGCTCTTTTGGGATTATCAGGGCCGAAACATACATCCAAACTCAAATAACACTTATAAAAAATACATGTAAATCATCAACCCAATAACAAGATTCTCGGAGCCGTGAAACTCGAACTCATATGAATTATTGTTTTTTTTTTTTTTGCTGTAATAAATGGTGGCAAAGTGTGCAACCACTTCAAGATTTTGTCAGGCGTCGAAACGTGGACCTCTCCCAAAAATTTTTTTTGCATTCACAAGAGCTTGAAACTAATACCTCTTATTTAAGAGATCAAAGTCCCTTCCACTTAGACCAACTTCCGTTAGTGAATTATTGTTTTATTTTATACAAAAATTTTAAGAAAGGGGTTAGGCTCACCCACAATCCAAGGGCAGGGCGCTCTGAGTTCAGTCCGTAGGGAATACTGGCCAGAGAGTACACATGCCTCCACTTCTGCCGGCGTTACCACTGCTTCCCAGACCCCTAGGATGCTTCCCCAGCGTCTTGACCAATGCAGGAATCGAACCCTTTATCTTAAGGTGAGGAAGACTAACCCCCACGCCAGTTGAATCCAAGGACGAGGGGTTGAATTATTGTATTTGGAAGCAAACAAAAATACCAAGACTTTAAAGCCCAAGCTGGACCCAGTCCGTCATCCAATGGCCCAATGTGAAACTCGACCTCGAACCTTAAACCGCTATATAAAACGCAGAGTTTCCCAGCTGCTGTGGCTCCATTCAAACTTTTCTGCGTAGCGCCATGCGGGAATGTTAGGGTTAGGGTTAGGGTTTTTTTTCCGGCGATGTGAATTTGATGGAGATGGTGAGTGAGAGGGCTGAGGCATATAGGGGAGAGCATATATGAAATTGTGGCTCTGAAATACCTGTAGGTTCTCTACGGGGTGCCCTGCGATTTCAGCCCTTGACAACGATCAAAGATGGCATCATAGTACGGTTTTGTGCTTTGTGGTGTTGCAAATTAGGGTTGAATCTCTCTCAACTCTCTTGCTTCCCACTTTCTCTCTTCACAAATCCGCCTCCAAACGCCATTACAATTCAATTTCCTCCTCTTCATCTCCGATGATAACATCGCTTTTCTTGTTTCTTTTTAGCTCTCTAATTTGAACTTTTCTGTGAAGCTAGGTTTACCAATTTGTTACGATTAAAATTACTGGACTTGGTTTTTTTATCAAGCAATAGTTTTGATTTTTTGAAAAGATTTTAGTGTCTTTAGATGTAATTGGTACTTTATGTGTGATCTTGTTCTTTTTACCCCCTTGAAAGCAAGATCAACGATTTTTCAAGTATTTCGCAGTCTATGAAAATGACTAAACGATATTTACCCCGTTTTATGTTTAGCTTCCTAGATAGATTTTGAAACAGAGCGTATTTTCAACAAAATGAAGCTGAACTTATCCACTCACATGACCTGTGCAGTGTAATTCTAATGATAAATATCCAAACTTTGCGATTCAATTTCTCCAGTGTCAAGGAAAGGACAACAATGATAAAGCACCGATACCAACACTAGAACAATACTACAGAACAGATCACTGTATGTTATTTAATTTCACACTGAATCTTAAGTTCTTAATTAAACATTCTCCTGGTGATCATTCTCAAACAAACCCTTCTGCAAAATCCAGTTTATTTCTCTACTTACTAGCTATGCGGTGTCATTCCAATTTCCAGCAATGAGGTGTCAAGACCTCTTGATTTCATTTCACCAACATTACAACAAAACGAAGAAAATATGGCTACAAAACAGATACCAATACTACTAATCACCACAGCACACAACGAAATGATGAGTTTATTTCAAGTTTTGAGTCATGTATGATATCATAATTTCAAACTAAATAGATCTCAATAACACATTCTCCTGTTGATCACCATCGTTCCCAAACAAACCCTTCTGCAAAACCCAGTTTTCAATCATGGCTTGAGAGTTCACGGCTTGATCAGCTGGCAAATAATGGCCAGCTCCCAAAACCACAACATTAGTGAGGCTCTGCCATTTTTGCACATACCCAGCAAGCTTACCCTTCACTTTCCATATCTCCCTATCTGCATTCAAATAGTTCTCAATGCCTTTCCATTCCATTGTCTTCACCCATGCTTCTACTTGAACTGGACCGTCACTTAGATCATGCTGGCCTTGGTATAGAAGCACTCTCGTTTTTGTCACCAAGTATTCCACCATGTACCTCACACTCTTCATCACATCCTCCCGCAATGCAGCTTTTACAGTATTATTACATCTTTTAAAAACAAAACTTTCATTCACCCCTAGTGCCTTCTTCACCTTTCTGGATTTCAAGAACTCAGTGACCAAACCAGTCTTATATGGTGCTTTTCTTGTGAAGTCGAACTGAGTAGCCAACCCTGTCATGTTACGCAACAATCTGAAAATACTGCCTCTTGCTTTTCTTGCTGCTCTCCATTTCCCCTGTTCGATCAATCTGACGGCTTCAAATTGAGTCTTCTCCATGTCATTCTTCTGCCTCTCGTTGATCAACCCTAGGAAATAAGCATTCACAGCATGAGTAGTAACTTGTACCACTGGGTGAGTTAACCCATCTCCGATCGCCACACCTCCTAAATTCACCCTCTGTGAAGCATTCAAACGTGAATTCATTTGTAATATGTAATACCCAATTGCAGGAACATACTTCCCAGCATAGCTTTCGCCGGTTATATAAATTTGGCGATCCTTGAAAGCAGGGTTTAGCTCAATGAACTTGGTTATGGCAGTGTACAGGTGTTTGGCCACTGAATTTTGGTCTCTAGGGATTTCCTCAAGTTTTGAGGCGATACTGAATCCGGTTCCGATTGGGTTATCGAGGAAAAGAAGGCCGAAAATTCTGTTCCAAGAACCAGGATTGGGGATTAGATTCAAGGATTCGGTGACTCGCCACGGTCCGAGCTCGAAGAAGTTGCCAATCATGGAGGAGCAGCCGGGGCCGCCTTGTAGCCAAATGAGAAGTGGGGTTTGGGAGAGAGGTGAAGTGAGGTTCTGGGCTTCATAGAAAGCATAGAAAATGGCGGATTCTGAGTTGGGGTTAACAGAGAGGTAGCCGGTTTCTGTGGGCAAGGCTTCTTTTGGGAAGGAAGGTGTTAGATTTGAAGAAGCAGAGACATTGAAGATGAAGAAGAAGAAGATGATGATGATTAGGAGTGTGAGAAAGTTGGATTTGGCTGTTGAATCCATTTTTGGGGGATGAAATTGTTTGTTGACTTTGCCTTTTGATGAATTATGAGTTCATGTATCGTATATATTGAGTTTACTAGCATGAAAGTCTTTGGCTTGGCAATACGATGGATAGGGGGTAAAAAAAAATTGCTTGTGAGTGTTGACTTCTATTTAAGGGACGTGAACATTTTTAAAGGGAAAAACACTACTCATCCATCCATGTCACACACGTATGAAATAGTGGAACTATATATATGTATATGATTCATATATATATATATATATATATATATATATATATGTGTGTGTGTGTGTGTGTGCACGCGCGCGTGTGTGGGCCTCACAATTTTATAGGTGTAATTTCATATGTGTGTAGGAATCTTATTTTTCTTATACAACATGAAAAAAAACAACTCTCATTTTTAAAGGATAGAAACCTGCCTTTTTCTTTTTGTGATAAAAGGTACCTGCGAAAATATATTCTTAATAAAAGGTGGTATATACTAAACGTATATTCTCAGTGATTTAATTTTTATATGGCTTATTTTTTTTTGTCGCAAGTTGAGTTATGCAATAAATTTTTGTTTTATTAATAATACCCCCAACCACCCCCCTAACTTCTCTCTCCCCCAATTGACTAAAACTCAATGTTAGAATAATAGTGTCATAATAATAATTAAAAAAATTAGTATCTTGTTTGTAACTCATGTCGTTAGTGTTTGCCTCTTTAATTTAAAAAAAAATTACTTCAATAAAACAAAATAAAAGGTGATTTAGCCCCAAATGCAAAGAGACACTTGCAAAAGCCTTCGCATGAAAAAATTATTTATCTTTTTTTTTCTTTATTTTGTGAAAATTTTTATGCGACCGGTCAGGTTTTTATATTGTCAAGCCCAATTAGAGTAATCTTCCTCAAGAGCGTTTTTTTTTTTAATGTTTAAAACAATTTTTGGTGGAGTAGTGTGAGAGGGTTGGATTTTGCCGTTGATTCCATTTTTTGGGGGATGAAATTGTTAGTTGAGTGTTGAGTTCTACTTCATGTATGTCTAAAAATATTTAACACCTACCTTTTTATTTTTGTGACAGAAGGTATATACTAATTTTTTTTTTTATAATTTAAGTTTAATATGAGGTAATCCCTCCAATCTTAAATATAAGATAGGGTTAATTTTTTTAAGAAAATATTAAAGAAAATAAATAAGTTACTTAATAAAATCATATGCTGTATATTTTTAAATTATATAAATTAAGGGCTTTGGTTTTCTCATGTTACATGAGGAAAAAAAGTTCCTGCACATACATGAAATAGTGGAACCCACATATACATATATGAATTAATATATGTATATATGGGTCCCACCATTTCATGTGTATGTAACATGAGAAAATGTTTTCCCATAAATTAATAATTTATAATAAAAATGATAAATATAAATAATTTAAAGTAACTTAATTGACTTTTTTAATTTCTCTAAAAATAGTTAACTCCATTTTATATTTAGGACAAAAAGGCTATATTTTTTCTTCCTATATTTAGATTGTTAAAATAAAACAGACTGACAAATTACTACAAATGAAATTGAAGTTTGGATATTTGGGTTATTAAACTATTTTTTTTTTTAATACAACCTAGATTTTGATATTGACTGTTTCATTAGGTTTTTAGAATTATAGTGTAACATCCCAAATTTTTTTATTATAGAAATAATTAATATTTTAGGAGAGTTATGGTAACTAAAATTTATCATGTAATTACTCGTTATTAGAGTAAATTTTCTAAAGTGAGAGTTAAAAAAAATATTTTTTTGATCCTTGTGGAGTGGAAAAGAGATTGCAGGGACCTACACGACCTTCTTGATAATACCCATAAATAACTTGTTTTTGGTAAGATATGGATATTACTATATGTAAATTCAGGTTATTTTTTTAAAAAAAATGCCATAACTTGTTTAGTATTGAGGAAATTTTATTTGGACAAAATATATAAAATTTGTCCACTTGTTGAATTGTTGGGGGGGGGGGATATAACAACATTATATAGACTTGGATTCTCTCAGTATCCTCCCCCCCTTTTCCCTCAGCATCCTTCCATCCAACCATTCATTTCTCTCTCCTCTTCCATCTCATATATACTTTTAGTTAAGATCAACGGTACAGATAAGAGATATTGAGGGATATTGAGGAAAAGATACTGAGGAAATCATCTTCCAACATTATATACACCCACACACTAAATTTAATAGTGGGCGGGTGGCTTGTTAAACAAGTTTAGTTGATTAATACCCCCAACCACTTCCCTCTCTCCCATATGAATAAAGGGAAAATTTATATGAGGGTCCTTTTAACAGGAAAAAAAAAACTTAAAAAAGGCTCAAAGATTCTCTGATATAATTTTATTAAAACGTTAGTTGTTAAGGGGGATAATGATAAATCCCAATTTTCATATATTTTATCCTCTTATCCTTTTATTTTGGGAACTATTTTAGGTTAATTTGGAATTATTAGATAATATTCGGGTTGTTAGCCAATTTTAGGAAATAATATAAATCTAAATTAATCATGAAATTATTGGGCTTAAATTAATAATATTTTAATTGTTATTTTGTGATTAAATAATACTTCTAAATATATGATATATCATTATTTTATTTAATTTCTGCCAATAAAAAAAAACATATTAAAAAATCTTATGATGTAGAATTTTTTAGAGAAGCCAAGAGGAAATTCAATGATAGAATTTTATTAGACTTCTTAGATTCCAATGGGCTTAAGTGAATACACATAGCTCCCATCACCTTTCCTATAATTAACCTCGCTGCTGCTTATTATCACTACGCCAAAGACCGATACGCTAGACACAACCGCTAGAGTTGGAGCACGCTGGAAATTGGAGGTAAAAGGAAGTATTCACGTACAACACGTCATCAAATATCCATTACACTCCTCTCTTCTATTTCGTACAGCCACTCAAAGCAATTATCCATACGAGACCCGCCATTACTACCTCTGCATCTACTGAATCATTTATTCATCAATTTGAATGGCCAAGAGTTGCTTAATTTTTGGCAGAGGAAGCACTGTTATGGCAGGGTAAGCTGTTTAGGAGGCAATTTGGAAAGAGTAGAGAATAAGCTAAGGTCTAAAACTTATACTTTAAGATCGCCATTCCTTTTATTAATTTAGTTTAAGACTTGAGATTATTTAGTTTTAGATAATTTTGAGTTGTTTTCTTGAGAACAATCTAGTTTTAGATTGTAAATATATTATTTAGTTTAAATTAAATTGATAATTTGGATTTGAATTGTGTTTAATATAATTGCTGAGTTTTTTGTTTGCAAACCGTTTAATTGTCAATTATATTATTAATTGAGTTTTCATTATTAATCTAATTGTCAATTTAGGTTTATCCTCTTGATTATTTAATTAAGTTGGTTAATTGTCTAGTTGTTTAATTAGGCAATTGTAACAAGATTTCTAAGATTATTTTGGAATAAAATGTGATTGGTTTTTAATGAATTTAACTAACCACCGCTTGTTTCATTATGAGTTTTCTAGTGGAATATGTGTTATTGAGCTTGAGGGTTTCTCAGGTTTGAATTAGGCAATTGAACTCATTCGTTTCAATCTCTCATTAACCTCCCTTTGGTCTAATTAATTAATTTGGGCTAAGAAAGTTGACTCATTGTGAATCCTAAGTTGTCCATTTCATCATCATAACTGAATTAGATCTTTATTATTTTACTTGCTTTTAATCAATTTTTTATATTAGGACTTCAATTCTTCTCTCATAAGAAAAAAACCCCCAAAAATTGCATAAAAATTCATATAGATTAGTCTCATTTTCATATAAGTTTTAGAGTCAATTGCATTAATACATTTAGTTAGTTAATTGCATATAGGTAATAGTGTTTTACATCCTAGTTTAGGTCCATTTACATTTTATTACATCTTTTGTCACTTGAAAGTTAGTCCTAAAGAAAACTTACACCTTGCTCATTGGGAGAATGACCTAGGTTAACCCTAAATTGCATAATTAATTAGGACTTATTTTAATTGATCACTTTAATGACAAAAGCAGCTCATCAACTGATATAGTTGTTAAGGAAAACTTATGTAGTTGTTAACGATACTGATTTAATTGTTAGAATATTGTTGTTAATGGTACTGATGTAGTTGTTAATGACTTACCCATTAACAACTAAAGTTTTAATGAAATTATACTTCTTTTGAAATTTTTAGAATCTTTGAGTCTTTTTTGGATTTTTCTTTGTTAAAAGAGCCCTCATATGAATTTTCCTATCAAGAAAATGCATTGGAGATGTGGCTTCACTAAGAACGAGGGCAAGAGCGAGAAAAGAGAGAGAAGGAGGAAGGGTTAAAGTGATAAGAAGTAATGGAGATCATTTAAGTGTACTAGGTGATTTAACTAGGTCTTATCTTTTTCTCTTGGTTTCAAAGATAGTTGATGGTGAAAAAAATTCTCGGGTTTATAGGATTTAAAATATTTGGATATTCCAATGTATTATTTAGCTTATAATGGACATAATAGTGTTAGAATAATAATAGGTATGATTTATTTTTAGTTAGATGGTTCATTTAATGAACTTAAAGTTAGTATTTGATTGAAAATTTGAGATTTATGACAATAGGTCTCTTATATTCGAATTGATAATATTCATTTTAGTTTATTAGAGGTTATATTAAAGATTAAATGGATTGGGTTTGAGTTTTATAAGGGAATGTGAATATTTGCAAATTTTGGGTGAAACTTTGATTGTAGGGAATTTGGTATTTTGGATAAATTGAAGATATGATTGTATTTTGATGGTTCTAATAAGTAAGAAAAATAATTTATAGAATAAGGAAATGTAATTGTAATATGATGATTTGAAAAAGAGTTGATTTATTGAATTTGCGCCAAGGATTAAAGTGAGAAACTTTGGGGATTTTAAGGTGATTGGAGGGAAGTATTATTGTTAAAAATTGTAATTGAGTGAAACAGAGTAGTCAGGAAAAATTAGGATTTGTAATTTAAAAATATAATTTAAGGAATAGATAAATTGTTGTCACTTTTTTAAGAACTAAAGTGAGCCAATCGTGAGAGTTTATTTACTTATTATTTCTTATTGTATTAGTTACTATTCTTGTTAATTTTTGTTAACCTATAATTATATATTATAGAGTGAACTTGAATTTGGCTTGTTGGACTTGAATTCTCTCAACTTTAGTTCTTGTATCAAGAACTTGAGGTAACCACTTTACAATTTACCTTGTATGCTTGTTGAGATGATTATAAGTATATGTTCATATTTTTAAATGATATAAGTATATGTTATAGTATTTTATATATGAAAAATGTATATATATGAAATGTAAGTTTGTGAGTATACTTTTTTGTTAAGTGGACTTAAATTGTTTATCTTGTGATTGTGATGTCAATTATGCATGCCATTGAATATTAAATATGAGGATAAATCATTGATGTGGAAGTTTGTGATGCTACACTACAAATTGAAGTGTACGGGATTGGATAAGGTGTGATTGTGAGTTAATTCTTTTTATACCCCGTGTTATAGCTGCTACTATGCACACAGTGGATGACTTTGACTTTCTCATGGCCTTTGGTATCACCTTCCTTTGGTCGGATTAAGGGTCAACTCAAGGGACGTGACACTTTTCTACATTCTAAAGAAAGGGAAACCATGGTCTAATATGAGTTTTGTAACATTCAGTCGAGCTACACCTCATCATTAGAGAGTTTGGTGAAGTCTTGTCAAATAGATTAATCCTATTATGTATAAACCATGGGTTCTATCAGCAATTATAAAGAATGTTGAGGGAGTTCTAAGCAAATTGAATGGTTCATTTGAACTACTAATGGTTTTAGCTAACTATTTATACTTCATGTCATATGAATATATATTTTGCCCACTTAACTATCTTGTAATCATTCACTACATACTTGTTAAATTAGAATTGGTGGTTATAGGATCTGTGTGACTCACCCTATTATTATTTATTATTTTTCAGACGGGAGTTCAGACAGTGCTACTAAGGGGAATGCAGAGACTAGATTTGATTTATCAATCTTATATGCCTAGTTTAGTTATATGAGCATAGGCTAATGTATATTACCGACCTTAAAATGCCTTTCTAGTAAACATTGCATATTTGAATACTCCACTGCATACTAGGGTTTATACTGTTGATGGAGTCGTTTTGATTTGTTGTTTATTATATGAGCTACTTTATTAGAGGCCGGGCCTAAATTTATTGTGTATGAAATTATTCTAACTATGTTAGTTTTTTATACTGATTTCTTTGTTATCTACCATAGTATTATTTAAGGATTTATTAAGTTGTTTGAAATAATTAATTATACGGTAATTATAGGAAATTGTTTTATATATGATCAAAAGTATATTTCATAGAGTTCAGAGATTTAAAGTATATCTCATGTAAAAATTAAAAGATTAAAAGTATCTTTAACCTTTTTTATTTAAAATAAATAGAGTACTCTACTTCAATTGTATCCCATATGGGTTGCAATCGGAATCGAGTCTCTTTCTTGTTTGACGTGTCTGAGTCACTGAGACATTAGATTTGGCAGTTTATTTTGAAAAGTCACCGAATATTTTAGCCATCTCGTGCAGGAATTGAAAGGGCTGTTAGAACTGAAACTCATTAGGGAAGGGTTATATAGTACATTGCCTAAAGCTTGTGGCTTTGTGGGCATGATTCATAATGCTACTCCCTCTCATCTTTTTTATAACTAAAAATGTACTTCCCTTGATTCTTATTATAATGTAGTAACTATCATTTCTCACAAATTAAAGGATGAAAGTTAAGTCATTAAATTGGTTCAAAAATGATAAAAGTTTTCAACTTTACCCCTACTTTAATAATGCATATTTAAAAGAATTTGTTAAAGTAAAGGCATAATAGAAAAATAGTAATAAATGGATTAGTTAACTGTCTTAAACTCCTTCTGGTCCTTATTATAAGACACAAACTTCCTTTAACTAACTCATTTATTACTATTTTCTCCTTATACCCTTACTTTTAACTAACTCTTTAGATTTCAATCATTAAAGTAGGGGTAAAGTTGGAAACATTTATCATTTTTGAACCTACTTAATGACACAACTTCTTTTTTGAACACTAATGACACAACTTCCATTCATTGGTTTGTGAGAAATGATAATTAGTGCTTTATAGTAATAAGGACCAGAGGAAGTAATAAGGATAAAAAATTATTAGTAGTTGGAGCCTTATAATAAGGACTAAAGGGAATATCGCTCATAGGGGTGGTCCCTAATACTCATAAATAACAAATCCCTTGTGCCTTAATTTTTAAACTTGGTATTCCATTTTTACCCCCAGTTAAATATATACAACTTTTGACAATAAATTTTCACCAATTATCTCTTATATACTCTTTTTATAAATAATGATAAAATTGAAAAGAATAGTAAAAACTTGATAATTTATTATTTTTGACCAACATTTTGAACTGCTTAATTTAAGTATTTGTTTCTTATAAAAACGATAAAAAAGGTGTCTTTTTTTTTTTATGAACAATGTAAATTCATTAGGTCTAAACGCTTAATTATTTATTGTTGGCAAAAACAAAAGTTATAACACATTATTAGGACTTAACGAAAAAAAGGAAAAAAATTGAGGAAAATTTTTCAATTCAAAATTTTATTTTTTCTGATAAATATTAAAAAATTTATTAGTGAAAATGGCATGATAAAATTTTGTATACGCGAAATATCTGTAGGAATTCTGATTTACTCATTTAAGTCCTCACCCATAAATTTTTCAATGGGGGATTTTTTCCCTCTATTTTCTAAAAAAGAAAAAAAGAATCACCTTATTAGCAATTCACAAGATAAAATATAAACTGCAAAAAACAAGCCAATATGCTCGAGGGACCACATCATAAATGCAGATGAGTTAGTGCAACTTGCAACTAGGATTGTGCATGATGTCCAGGAGCCCAGTGCGCCCGGCTCAGCCCAATAAAAAAAGGCCCTGCCCAACCCTAGAGAAAGAAGCCCAGAAAAAATGAGCATAATCGAGCTGGGCATTTTTGCGGGCTGGACTGGGTATCAGGCAGGGTATGCCACCCTGCCCATTTGGCCTTGCCCAGTGTGTGTGTGTAATAGTTAATATACTTATATTATATTATATATATTTATTAATACTTTAATATATCCATTTAGTATTTGACCATTAGTCCATTATATTACTAATGATGTCTTGTATTTAATAGACTATGGAAATTATTTAATTCTTCAAGCATGCGTATTTGATTATTTGTTAAGACATATGGTAGTTTTTTTTTTTAAATTTCAAGACTTAAGTTGTAGATTTATTTTAGAATATTCTAAGATGTATAATTGTGAATTACATTTGAAGTTTACCATATTGTTTATTAGGTATGATTGAAATTTTTTTTCTCACATAGGGTGTGGTAGAATATCATCATTTGAACATAAGAAGCCCGCCCAGCCCAGCCCAACCCATTATTGCCCAACCCAAAAATTTAGGGTTTTTATCGGGCTGAGCTGGGCACCGGGCTGCATTTTACTGCCCAGTGATTCTTTGGGTAGGGCATCGGGTATAGATCTCGCCCTACCCAGCCTTACAAAACTCACTCCTACTTGTAACTAGGACTGGTAAAGCATTTAATTGTGTGTTCGTTCCCACTTTATGCTCAAACTTCACACTTTGACTCCAAAATCTCTGGTACATTACTTCCCTCAATCTTATTTATAATTCAATCACGCACTTTAAAAAAATGGTTAACGTTAAAAAATAACAAATATATCTTAAAATAACAAGTTTTTCAAAGTATATCTTTATTTATTAGAGGTAAATAAGGAAGAACAATGGAATAAACATAAGTATTACTAGCCCTTTAATTAATGTCATATATATAATTAATGAGGGGTACAAACGGAAAATGCTCATTACATGTTGTGGTAACTCTTGTCGGCCTCTTATAAAAAGACAAATACTGCTACCTCCGATCCTAATTATAAGACATAGTCGATTTTTTTTTAAAAGATTAAGGAAGCTAAATAAGTTATTTAATCATTTCATATGTTATGTATCCTTAAATTATACATTATTTTATTAATCAAACTAATTAATTTGAAGAATTTTTTTTTAAATAATCTAAAATAATTTAATTAGTTTCTTTAATCTCTCCAAAAAAGTCAACTATGTCTTATAATTAGGAACGAGGAGAGTATTCAAATTTTGGGCTCTTATCAAAAGGATTGGAGGAATTACTAAATTTTGTTATTTTCAAAATAAAATGGCTGATAAGTTTAAGGACTTTTTATCAACCCAACTAATTAGTTTAATTCTTCAATTGAAACCGAACCATCCTTGCCTTGTTACGGTTGGAAATAAGTTAGGTAGGACAGGTTTTGGTTAAACAGACTTGAGCCTATAATAAGGGTAAAAGACCTAAGTTAGGACTTGACCTTGATGCAAACTTTTTTTAGACTTAAACCTAAGTTTTCGTAAAACTTAGTCGAGCCTAAAGTATTTTTAAAAACATACTTATAATGTAGGCCTTTATATAGGTTTTAAAAGCCTTAAATATGTTTTGTGTACTTTGAGTCTATTAAAATCTATATAAATGTAGACTTTTAGTAGGCTTCAAAGCATTATATTTACAAATTGTATCCTTTAAATCAACTTTTAGCCTACATATAATTATAATAAAATCTTGTTATTATTATTCTTATTAAAAAATGATTTTACCAACCTTCAAAGCTAATAATATAATCATCCAAAATTTAAAGAAAAATATTATTGTTATTGAGGAGAATAATAAGGATACAACCATAAATAGTTAAGAGGATATTCCAAAGAAAATTTCCCAAAGAATAGCAGGGATAATACTATAATTAACTAATTATAACTTGAAATTATAATATAGTAATGAAAAAAGTAAACATTGAGTTATTTATATGATATAAATATAATTATATTTATTGCATGGGTAAACAAGTCAAACTTTAACAAAATATGCCTAATCCATGTATATATCTAAGCCTTTAAATAGATCTTAGCCTGACCTTTTTAAAAGCAGGCTGTTTATTAAAAGTCTAGCCTATTTCCATTCCCATGTTTTCTAGCTCTTTCCTCCCATATTCTCCTATTCATTGAACACCAAAGCATGTATATCTCTTGATCAAAAGAAAAGGTCACTTAAGGAAATGTGTGTGGTTATGAATATTTTAAGGAATTTTGCAATCTAAATTAGAATCTGCACTTTTTAAAATTAAAACAGGTGTTCGTTAATGTTATTTTTCTTTCCCTTCGAATTTACATTTAAAATATCGTTTTGATGTAGAAGAGGTAATGTTATCATTTTGAATATATGTATATATGTATATGTATCCATCCTTGAAAAAGGTAAGTGCAACGCAAAACCTTTTAATTTATACAAGTAGAGAGGGAAATTCCAAAACTTATTCATTAGCTTGCGGTGTCATTCCAAGTTCCAACAACGAAGTGTCAAAACCTCTTGATTCCATTTCACCAACATTACAACAAAACGAACAAATATGGCTACAAAGCAAATACCAATACTACTAATCACCACAGCACACAACAAAATGGTGAGTTTATTTCGAGTCACGTATGATAAGAATTAAGAACAAAGCTCCTTCATTAAGGCGTTTCACAATTTCAAACTAAAGAAAACTCTATAACACATTCTCCTGTTGATAATCATCGTTCCCAAACAAATCCTTCTGCAAAACCCAGTTCTCAATCATGGCCTGAGAATTCACAGATTGATCACTAGGCAAAAGATGGCCAGCTCCTAAAACAACAACATTAGTAAGGCTCTCCCATTTTTGAACATAACCAGCAATCTCACCATTCACTCTCCAAATCTTCCTATCTGCATTTAAATACTTCTCAATCCCATCCCATTTCATTGTCTTCACCCATGCTTCTACCTGAACCACACCATCTTGCAGATCAAACTGACCTTGGTACAAAAGAACTCTGGTTTTTTTCACCAAGTATTCCACCATGTACTTCACACTCTTCATCACATCTTCCTTCATTGCCTCTCCTACAGTATCACTACATGCTTCAAACACAATAGATTCATTAGCACCTAATGCCTTCTTCACCTCTTTGGATTTCAAGAACTCAGTAACCCAATCATCTTCATATGGAGATTTTCTTGTGTAATGATACAAAGTAGCCAAACCTGTCATGTTCCTCAACAGACTCAAAGCGTTGGTTCTGGCTGTTACTGCTTCACTCCAATTCCCCAATTTGGTCAATCTGATTGCTTCAGATTGAACCTTCTCCAACTCATTCTTTTGCTTCTCATTGATCAAACCTACATAGTGAGCATTCAAAGCATGAGTGGCAACTTGTACTACAGGGTGTGTTAACCCATCGCCAATTGCCACACCAGCCAGATTAAATCGAGAATCTCTGTGCAATATGTAATACCCAATTGCAGGAACATACTTGCCAGCGTAGCTTTCGCCGGTTATATAAATTGGGCGAAACTTGAAATCTGGGTCAAGTCGAATAAACTCGGTGATAGCAGCGTAGAGGTGTTTGGCGACAGATTTCTGGTTTCTGGGGATTTCACTAGGGCTTGAGGCGACACTGAACCCGGTTCCGACTGGGCTATCGAGGAAAAGGAGGCCGAAGATTCTGTTCCAAGAGCCAGGATTGGGCGCGAGATTGAGGGATTTGGTGACGCGCCATGGACCGAGCTCGAAGAAGTTGCCGATCATGGAGGAACAGCCAGGGCCGCCTTGGAGCCAGATGAGGAGTGGGGTTTGGGAGAGAGGTGGAGTGGGGTTTTGGGCTTCGTAGAAAGCGTAGAAAATGGCGGATTTGGAAGTGTGGTTAACAGAGAGGTAGCCAGATTTTGTGGGTAAGGCTTGTTTTGGGAAGGAAGGGGTTGGATTTGAAGAAGAAGCAGCAGAGACATTAAGGAGGAGGAGGACGAGGAGGAAGAACAGGACAGTGAAAGAGCTGGATATTACATTTGACTCCATTTTTGACAAGCGGACAATGAAACACTCTTACATGTTTGGGTGAGATATAAACTTGATGATGGGAACGAAGGACGTTGGATTTCAGTGACGGGAGGGATGACGTTGGCAATTATAAGAAGGCCAGAAATGCCGAATTAAGTTTCCCGTCCTTTTTCTATTATCTTTTATAATTTTTAAATCACATCCGTCTAATCAATACAATATTATTTTTACTTTTCTCTCATTTTCTTAATCAACGGCTCGATTTAGCCACTCTCCTTTCAAAAATGCCACGTTGGTGAGGGCTAAGGTTGGGCGGGAAAAAGACGAAGAGGGGAGGACATCTGGAATTAGTGGGACCCACAGGAAAAAAATGACGGAGACATTCTTGGCTTCTTCCATAGACAATTTTATAGCCAAGATTTTGAACTTTTGACAAATTAATAAGGGTTTTATTCCTACACCCTTTGTAAAATAACCATTTTTCGTAAAGGAGACCAACGATTTTAATATTAAGTGTTTTTTTTTTTTTGGGCTAGTGTTAATGCTTAAGGGTTTAAAAATGCATGTTATAAACTGAATGGATTAAATTAAAGCTTGATGTAAATTTAGAGGGAAATTTATCAAAATAAGATTTTTTTTTTTTAAAAAAACATTACCAAAACAAAATACTGTTCAAACTATTTATCAAATTAATGCAGTTGATGACATCACCTGACACGATGTTACAAAGGGCATCATGTCATCTAACACCACTGTGTAAGTGGCGTCAGGTTGTGGTGTCAACATTCAATTAATTACAATTGATGCCTAAAGGTGTCAAATTTTTTTTAAATATAATTTTATAATTATATTTAAAATTATAAATAATAATTTTATTTAATTATAAATAATAATTTTAATTAATAATTAAAATAATTAAAATTTATTTTAAACCTTAGGTTATAAGACTAATTAGTGAATTTATTATAAATCATAAGATAGATGACTAATTATTTAATATTTTTTACATTAATGATTTGATATATAAATTGTAAATTACTAATAGCTAAATTTAATTAAAGAAATTTGTTAGAATAATAATTATTGAATTAATAAAAATATTTTGTGAAATATGTTGTATATTATTTTTTATAGAGTACACTAGGATAGATAGGATAAGCTTAAATAGAGAATAATAATTAGTCAAATAATTAATTTATAGAGTACACTAATTAATTATTCTCTAACTAATTAATTATTTGACTAATTAGTATTCTCTATTTAAGCTTATCTTATCTATCCTAGTGTACTCTATAAAAAATAATACACAACATATTTCATAAAATATTTTTATTAATTAACTAATTATTATTCTCACAAATTTATTTAATTAAATTTAGCTAATAATAATTTATAATTTATATATCAATTACGTAAAATTAATTATTTTAATGATTAATTAAAATATTGTTTATTAATCTTATTATTTACAATTATGTAAAATTATTATTTATAATTTTAAAATTATATTTAAAAAATAAAAAAATTTGATGCCTGGCATCAATTGTAATTAATTGATGCCCACAATTGACGCCTTTAGGTGTCAACCAAAAGTGGCGTCAACAGTGTTGACATCACAAGTGGCGTCAGGCAACTGCATTAGTTTGACAGATAATTTAAACAATGTTTCGTTTTGGTAATTTTTTTCAAAAAAATCTTATTTTAGTAAATTTCCCAAATTTAGACGACAAAATATATAATTTATATCTTTGATTTATCATAAGATAAAATAAATATAAATGTAGTCTAAATATATGGGATTTTACAATGGTCTCCATCCGTCATAGAGATAAGTTACATTATTAAATTTCTCATATAAAGATATAATTTTATCATTTATTTATTTTTGTATAAATTTTGATTTTTGTCCTCAAGTTTTAGATAATAGATTTTAGTTTCTATAGAGGCAAAATAGTCCATATTTTTATTGAGTTATATGACCAATATTTTAAATAAAATGAAAGTTGAAGGACTAAAATCTATGTTTGAAATTTGAGAGACAAAATCTAAAATGAAGATAAATTTAAAGGACGAAATATTATATTAACCCATAAATTAAATATGTGTATTATTAGAAATTTATTAAATTTTAAAATGGAGTTAATAAGATTTACAAAATTTCTTGATTCCACTAAAACATATTAAAAATTACTTATAAATAAGATAAATGGATTACATCAAGTGAGTTATATAGAGGGGAATGGGGATTTTTTTTTTCTTTCTTTTTTTACCGATATTTATGCATTTCTTAAATGGGGATTAAATTAGTGAATGGCGATCGATTTGAGGGGTGCGTGTTACTTATTTGACATTGGATCTAATGAATTGAAGTCATTTGACTTAAATTTCGTCCTCTTGTTCATTATAATATTATAAACATGATTCATGCAGGATCGATTCAATTTGTTTGGGGGTTAAAAATTACTTGAAGGGAGTATAAAAAGATCGCAGGAAGTATTTATTAATGCAATTAATTTTTTTATTACAATTAATGCAGTTATTTTATTAACTCATGGGATTCATAAAAGTTTTTTTTTTTTTTTACCCTGAGGATTTATAATAGTTCGTTTTGAAGATGTTTTGTCTGAATTTTTTTTTTTTGGTACCTTTATTAGTTGGCAACTACCTTAGGAGAATTGATATTTATTAAATATATTACTACAAGTAACAGAGTGATAACAATTGTTAACCTTATTAAATTAATGTCATTTCACACATTTGTCTCTAATTTCTCATATCTTTTTGGTGAATTCATACATATTTTGGGATACATATGTAAGGGAAATGTGCTTAATTGAATAGTGAGGTGAAGAAGGCACTAGGGGTGAATGAATCTGTAGCATTTGAAGGTTGTAGTGATGCTATTTTTGCTATATTGAATGAGGATGTTAAGTATATGGTGGAGTACTTGGTGAAGAGGACCAAGGTTCTTCTATATCAAGGGTAATATGATTTGAAGTTAAGGGTGACTCCAAGTGAGGCATGGTGAAGACAATGAAATGGGAAGGGATTGAGAAGTTTTTGAATGCAGAAAGAAAGATATGGAAAGTGAATGGTGAAGTTGCAGGATATGTGCAAAGATGGGGAGGCCTAACCAAAGTTGTGGTTTTGGGTGGTGGGCATCTTTTGCCTGCTGATCAACCTCTGAACTCTCAAGTAATGATAGAAGACTGGGTTTTAGAGAGGAATCTGTTTGAATATGAGCAACAAGGGATAGTTTCTGAGATTTAGGTTGATGCTCTGAATGACCAATATCTTTGTCCAACGTGATGTGGAAATAATTTTGTAGATTTTGTCATTCTCATTGAAATGTTCCTTGAAGTTTTTAGTACAGGGTGATCCTCTGTTCTATTATATTCTCTCATGTCTTTAATATAAGACATATTTACTTAATTTGATTAGATTAAAGAAGTTAGTTAATATGATATATACTTTCTAGAATAACCTAGTTATTTTCCTTAATTTTATCATTCTCTTTCCTCTTTGATTATTATGGAGAGAGTATAATAAAGGTAAATTAGAAAAAAATTTACAACTATATAAAAAAAAGGTCTTATATTTAAAATCAATATCAATTTCTTAAATATATTTTATATAAACGATTGGAGGGAGTATTTGTTTTTTGAGTCTGCTCTTTTAGAAGGCGCAGGTGGTGAAAAAGCTAGCAGCACAAAATTGCAGCGGGAAGTACTTGCATAATCTTATGAAGGAACAACTTGGGAACACCTAATTAAACGAATCATTGACTAATGTTTCAAGGGTTAACTTATTGTCTGGCATTTACCAAGCTGCTGGCAAGATGACCAATGCGGAGGCCCTCAAAAGGTACAGTTATCAATGGGTTTTGGTGTAGTGCAGTGCACTGAATTATAGTTCAAAGCGATTTACTTTGATATAGAATTAACATAAACTGAAACTGGGAATCAATTTTTTTTGTTAGGTTTTCTGAAATGAAGTCTCTTGTGTCCTCCATCAGCAAATGAGAAAAATTTGTAGTACGTAATGTATTCACTTTTCAATAAAGAAATTCTCGTCTACTTTTCAATAAAGATGTCTCTTATTTATATGCTTCAAGGCGGATATTTAATTATAGATCACAAAAACTGAGGATGTTTGTAAATTAACAAAGAAACATGAAGACCAAAGAGAAGACTCTTGTTGAAGTTATTGACGAGATCTTGTGGCTAGCAATCCAAGGTTACGTAGTAAATTTGTCTCCCCAGGGTTTCAAAACGTAGCAATATTGTTTATTTCCATTAAAAAAATTAATGATCAACATTAATTTTTTAATGGTAAACGTTAGTTTCTTAACAAAATAAGGCAACATTGTAATGTTTTGAAATTTTTGAAGAAATATTGAAACAAAAAACCTTTCAAAATAATATTACTCCTAAGTCAATACTTCAGAGACAGATTCCTGTTTAACCCAACAATCTATCCAAACATTAAGGTGTGATGCTAATGGTCTATATAGCTGACCCCACCATGTGAAATAAGACTTTGTTTTTCTCACTGAACAAAAGACTAATTAAAGCAAAAGAATAATGTCAACTTATTTTACTTTTATAGAATGCATTTGATATTTGATAGATATTTGATTCTTTTCTTATGGCTTGCATTTGATATTTGATGCTAAGTGTACCAAACTAACAAAAGAACATTAGCTTATGTACAAGGAATAGCTCAAACAACTTATGAAGACCTTCACCTTAATAACCCAGAAAAAGGTCCCGCCAAGCTCCAATCTTTCATTGGCTTAGCCTAGTTTTACAAATGCAACATGTTTTGTTTCACAAAACCTGTAGTCTGAGCATTTGGAGTCACAATTGTGTTTCTCGCATATAAAAAAGTATAAATTCAAAAGTTGCAGAAGTCCCACTCAATTGAAAAGAATTTGAAGTTCCACTATAATCAGATGCCAATGCAAGAATCAGTAACAACCACAGGTAGGATTTAAAGAGTTACATCAGAAACCTAGTACTCTCACACTAAATCTATATCAGTAATGTTTCATTATTCTAAAGTACCTTGTTTCCTACTTGATTGACCATTTCTATACACATTCACAATCATCATTGCATCAAATTTTTGAAACAAAACTATGTATTTCTCCCGGCATATATCTCGATTATTACAAGGCAACCAACCACCTAATGAGAAGTTCTAACTTGCAACTATTATCCATTTACAAGGAGTAGCATGGAAAGAAATCAGTTAAGGAAATGCATAAAAACTACAATGCAAACTCGTCTATTCACCACTTTGTCGATTTACATTTTCCTGATATCGCGTTCCCTTGAAAGTATGGCATGAAGGTTCTTATAACTTCTTCATAAGTAGGTCTCTTGTAGTCCACTGCCTGTAATCAGTTATATGCAATTAGTTCTTCACAGATATAAAATGATCAAATTTAGGCTTCAATGCACTTTTTTCTCTGTTTTTTTTCAGAAGTTTGAATATGTTCCCTTCAGTTCAAAAGCAAGCAATGTTGACTTGATTTCATGTCTCCTAAAATGCCTCAATGTTGCCATTCATGTAATGTGAAAGAAGGAAAACGATTAAGTTTGATAATAATACTCCCTCTAATCCTAAATATAAGGGCTAGACAAGAGGTTTACTTTGGTCCTAGATAAAGGAGCTAGACCCACTTTATCTCGCAAATTTTTATTTTTTTCCAAAGTATCCCTATTGATTGCACATATTAAGGAAGTTTCCATCAAGTGGGTAGTTCCAATGCACATGATTAAAGAGGGTATTTTAGGATAATCAACACACATTCACTACAAACAACTAACTTAACTAATTTCATTAATATCCATTAAATGAGTTAGCTAGCTCTTATATTAAGGACCGGAGATAATACTTTTTTTAAATGAAATAAGGGGCAGGGGAAGATTGAATTATTTCAGAAAATCAAAGGGTCATATCTGGTTATGAACTGACAGGGTCAAATTGAAACCTACACAAGACTAAGGAGACTAAAAGTGTATTTAAGCCTAAACTCACTATCTGTAACCAAGTTTCTGAAACTAGCCTGCTCAATAACTTCTTCAGGGTTAGCCCATTTCCACTCAGCAAATTCTGGGTCTGCTTCACCAGTTGCTAAATTGACCTCGCTGTCATCTTTTGTCAACCGCATCAGGAACCTGTTAAGCGTTCAAATTCAATGTCAGAAAAAACACAGTTCTGGAGAAGAAACCATCTAAAGTTAGTCGCAGAGTTCAAACAAGAGCAAGAAATTCAAGGCTAAGTTAAAAGAATGTCGGTGTCTTTACTCACAGTTTAAACATCAATATGAAAATATAGGCTTCTTTTTTTGTTTTGGCCATCTAAAATATAGGCTCAATTTCTGTAACCAATGTGAGGTTTCATGTAGATCATGTATGAAATTAACATACAAGACAAAAATAACTTAAGCTTGCATTTTCCCAGAAAAACCCTCTCAGAGGATGGAAATCAACCTTAAAAGAGAGTACTGAATGAGTTCAGTATTCTGAGACCAAAATTAACTAGAAACTAGACATCCAAAAGCACCCTAGAACAGTTCTGAGACCAAAATCAACTAGATAGTAGATCTGTAAGCCTTCATGAATATTCGTTGAGGCCTACGACACTATATCATCCCTAGTTCTAATGAGAAAAGTTAGTTCACTGTCAGTTCCATAGTTCAACTATTCCACCCCAGGCATACATCAGTTCATAATTAATATATGATCATCATGATATGATCATATACAAATTATGATCAATGTGCAGCTTTTAGGTCACATATATGATCGTCATGATATGGAAAAGTTAAGTTTCAGCCATGGAATTAATAAGTTGATAAGTAAGAATCTCTACGGATTGTCAAATATGTGGGTCTGCCAACAAAAAGAATAAAAAGAAAAAACACACCATTTTTGCGCCTGCCCGTGCCAGTCACCTCCCCACAGACGATTAACTTTAGCCTTCACATGAGGAGGGAAGTCATAAGTCAACCATTTTGGAACCTGCAAAGCGCAACCTCTGATCAACCATTTCTTTCTTTTCCGATATTGTTCTTGTTCTTCTTCTTTATTACTAGTACTTAAATTTTTAATTGAGAAACTGTATAGGAATTTCCATGAATATCAGGATTTAGTAAAATAGTGTTTGTTTGTATTGCTCTCAGATCTAAGCATGTACAAACATTTTTGTTTGCAGGATATACTAAAGCAAACCAAAACTAACTGATAAAAGCCAGATTGCACAAACCTCAGCAATTATTTCAGCAGATACTATTCCTGTTTCTTCTCTAAGTTCTCTAATGGCAGCAGATTTTGGTTCTTCACCATCCTCAATCCCACCCTGAGATTCAAGAACACAGACGAAAAGAAAAATAAATTCTAGCTGAAAATTTTGGACTAGTAACAAATGATTGCCAAAATGCGGCAGAGTCTGTCTGACATCCAAGATAAGAACCATATCAAAATAGACCCCAGTACATAAGTTTTCTACCATTGACGATAAATTATGCACTGTGTGATGCCTTCACTTCTCTAAATTATTGTTTTGGCTACATGTTACAACTCGTTAAAATTAAATGTAAGAGGAAAAAAAGATCTCACCTGAGGCATCTGCCATGCTCCTGGTACATTCAATCTGGAAGCCACAAAAACCTGAACCAAAAAAGAAAACTAGGGTTATACAGAGCTACTCCCAAAACAGGATGAATAATAAGAGAATAGGCTTTATATTCTTCATATCACAATTGATACATTAATGTAAGTTCTAAACCACAGATAGAGTATCTGATGTTCAAATTATCAGTTTGCCATTGTATCTCAAACACAAAACAGAAAGTAGATCAGCAAGAAGTCAAGAGCACCCATCATAAGCAGTTGTTAGTTCATTCTGGCCAGATTTAAAATGAATCAGCAGAAGATAGTTCAATCTGGGGTAGGAAAAATAAAATAAAATAAGGGTTCGTGAAGTACTTGGCAATTTTCATGTAAGCAATTATGAGAAAGGGAAGGGGAAAAGTAGTAATATATCCAACCAATTTTCCAAATCTAGATGCTGAAATTACGGTGCCAGTGTTTCATTTCAGTCACTGAGCCAACCACCGACTTACTTAAAGAGATAAATCAACATGAGAAACTTGAAGAACTCGCAGATAAATTTTGCAGCCTTTTTATTTATTAACTTTGCGGTTAAAACTTTCTATTTAGCAGAGACATGACAAAATTCACGGAAGTACAAGACCCCACCTGCATATAAAAAATGAGTAAACAAAAAGAAGAAAAATACAGAACAGTGATCCAAGACTATCGCATGCCAATAACAACAACAAAAACCCAGTACATTTATGCAGACAAAACAAAAAACTAAACCAGTAAATTTAAAGTCGATAATTCTATAGCCTAAGCAGAAACCAGAGGAAAACCTGGAGATCGGAGTTGATGAGACAGACTCCAACGTTGGGACGGTAACCTATGGGAAGGCCTTCCATGGCTGTTTCTTCAGAGAGAACTGAGAGGTTCTGGTGGCCGGGAAAAAGTAAGAACAGTGGTTTTGTGTTGATGATGAGGATGATGATGGGATCACGGTGTGTGTGAAGAAAACAAAGCAAGTGGGTTTGTTTGTGAATTTTGTGAGTTGTGATGCGTTGTGAGGGGTCTGTAGGCGTTAATTATTTATTTGATGTGTGGGAATGTGTGACGGACGCTGACTCTCAGAAAATGGTGGACTTCCAAACACACACACACGAGAGAGAGAGAGAGAGCGTGGAGTTTATTGCTCTTCTCTTATCCTGCGCACTCGCCCGCCAATTTTCTTCCTGCCTTTCAAGGGTGGAGATCCAGTGTGGCTTGCTTCCCGTTTCCAACCGTGAGCCGCTCACTGGATTTTGTTTCTCTTTGTTTTTGTTCTTTAAGTAAAATCAACACCAAGGGACTAAAATCACATGAGTGATGGAAGGTAAGCAAGTAACATGCATCTCATACTTTGTTGTTGACCACATAAGTTAGGCTTGAACTCTAGTCATATGAAAGAAATTTTCAACTTTTACCATCATGACGCTCAAACATTGATTATTCATCTCATTCCAAATATACGGGGTAGTTAATATATTTATTTTAGTATTAAATATAATATCTCAATCTATTTATTCTCTCAGATTTATAATTTTTTTCATTGTTTTGTACATGTTAAAGAAGGGGTCTCTTAAAGAAACTAACATACAATTTTTTTTACACATAATTGAGTTTACTGGTTTCTTAATTTACGCTTCTCTTACTTTAAATCACTATAAAAAGACACTCTTATGGAATTACTCACAAAAAAAATTCCATGAGAAATTGCTCACAGAATTCCATGAATAATTTTCGTGAGTAAAAATTACATACAGAAATATTCACGGAATTCCGTGGGTAACTAAAATTACTCATAGGATTCTGTGGGTAATTAAAAGTAGCCATAAAAAATTTTCGTCTAAAAAAAAAGAGTGGTAAAATAAGTTACATCTTTTTTTGCGATGGAAATTTTCCATGGATAATACGGTGTTTTTTATATAGTGAATGTAGGATTTAGTTTGTAGTGTAATTTATATTATAAAATATATCTTATATTCAAAATTAAAGATCGTATATGTTATGGATTCAAATAAAAGACCCACTAAGAGTGCGGCTCAACAAGGAACAACCCATGCCAAGGATTCATATCGGATCTTAACAGCCCCCAAATCAAGATCCTAACTAATTAGCTATAATCAGGATCTTATCTATAATCATGACACATATCTTGGATAAAGCTCATTAATCCAAGACTCTAGGTAAACATATAAATAGGGTCTAAACCCTTGTAACACCCCCGAATTTCTAGAATTAAAATAACATAAAATGTCGATAGTTTTCATAAATAATAATAAAATCCAAAATAAACCACTTCGGGAAGGTGTCACCGCCGCACTTGTATGGGACAAGTGCAAGGCTTCTTATTTTATGAAATAAATCTAAACTTAATCCGAATGTTCAAAAAAATAAAAATAAAATAAAAATAAAATAAAATAAAATAAAGTAAATAACTAAAATTTATTGTCTGTCATTCTCATTTCTCACTGCTAGCCCCAACCTTTGAAGCATGTTCACTGAAATTCTGCTCCCCCGAAGGATCATCGCAGCCCAAGAATGCACACATCAGCAAACGCTGGTAATCCTAATTAAGAACATATAATATAACATAAACTAAAATAATTAAGTAAATAAATAAATAATTTTAAAATAAATTGAAATAAAATAAAACAATTATAAAATTAAAATAAAATATTTACAAGATAAAATATCGTATATTTGTATAATCATAAGGTGTCTGGCACAAATTTGTTAATCAAAGCAAATGTATATATATATCATCTCATATTTGCATCAAACTTTAATCATTATCATTTTAAATTTTGTTTAAACCCGGAAATCCTGTTAGTCTATTTAGTGGGAAGAGAACCATGGTAGACCCGGATATCTTGCCAGTCTACCCTGTGACCCGGAAACCTGCCAGTCACAAATCATCATCAAATTGGCCATAATTCATATTCTTCCTAGTGTGCACACCTCTTCCCGAAGTTGCTACTAGTGCCCCGGATATCCTGCCAGGCACCACTTTGGGAAGAACGAATATATCGGTTCACATCAAATAACATATCGGAGGCTTAAAGCCTAAAAGTTGTGTTCATTACTTTAGGAGGTACCATCCCAAAGCTATCCTCCCACGGCTAAATTAGTTTAAATGCATTCAGAATAAAATTAGTAAATTATTTCTATGCAGTGCCCAGATTGAATTTATTAAAAATCCTATTGATTAAATTAATATAATAATATCAAGATCAAGCATCATTAATATCCAGATCAACATGCAAAATCAAACATCAAAAAATATATATATATATATAACGAAACCGAATGTAAAAAACGAAGACGCAGTACCAGATTAATGTATATAATCCATCATCAAATTGTATATGCCATTCATCAATTTAAAAAAAAAAAAAGAATAAACCGAAGACACAAACACAAAATCATATTATAATGTCATCACTCACGCACGCAAGCCGAGGAGATCAAACCAATATACTTTCAGCGTTAAATATATGTAGGTACGTGTTGCTTGTATTCAATAGCAGAAGGAGACAAAAATTTTTGCAATAAGACTCGTGGACCCCACAACCAAAAGGAACCTAAAGTGGTTTGATGAAAAGGCTGCATACAAGCTGGATTGTACAGAATGAACAATGACTCACGCAGATCAAGGGGAGATATAACAAATGTGAATTAATTTTCTTTGGTTTAGTCGAAAAGGAAAAGAATTTCTGAGATTAGGATTACCTGGTCTCCGTGGTTGCTAAACTCCTAGAAGAGAAGCTCTACCGCAAAGGATTTTTTTCAAAGAGGGAGCTAATGAACGATGATTAAAGTTAGGCGGCTAACCCTAACTTATAATTAGGCTCTTAGGGTTTAGTTATGAGCTGAGCTTTGTGGGTTGGGCCTTTTTGTTTTTGTTTTTCTTTTCTTTTCTTTTTTTTTACTATTACTAATCTAATGAAGAAAAATAATAAGTCACTTATTAAATTCTAATTTAAATTTATTAATTTTTATTTATAAATTTATTTATAATTATTACTATAATAAATCAGGTGGGAACACTATATATAACAATCAGTGAATTATATAAAACCAACACCTAGAATTTTTTTTAAAATATATATATATATATATATATATATATATATATATATATATATAAAATAAATATTATACTCTTAATTATCGCTTTAATAGTAATTTAGATATAAAACTATGAAATAATTTTCAAATTTCAAAGGAATATAATTAACATCAAACAATTAATAATGACATTTATTTTCCTGCATTTTGACGCCAAATGAAACAAGCTCTCTATACCGGATGATTTACAGTGGTAATACCATAATCTAGTGAAAGCAATCTTTTTATTTTTCCATTTTTTTTTCCAAAAGTGTTTTATAGTACATTCACACAAATGTAAATTTAAAACCTTATGGTTAAATTATCAAAGTGCAACAACCTATTTAATTTTAATATCTTTATTATTATTATTATTATTATTATTATTATTAACAAAAATAATAATAATAATATGGGGTATTACAACCCTAAAAAGGTACACGCTCTCTCACTAATTTAGAATTCTACCGTCATTGTGGATACCCCACCTTCAGGTGAAAGTCATTAGTTTGCATAGTGATCTATGACATTCACTAGTATCTAATTCATGGATACCAAGGAAAGCCATCTGATCCAATATCAATTTACTAGCCCTTTAACTAGACATTTGTGTTCTACCACAGAACAATATATATAATATAAATTGTGTTATTTAACTTTCACCTTTAAAACAAGGGAGAGACTAGTTGATAGAAAATATTAAAGGCATCAATATTTTAGGTGGAAACGTGGAAATGAATATTGTTTTGGTCCAATGCCAGGCCCACAGCTAAAAAATCAAACTAAAATTTCGTAATAAAAGTCTAACTTGATTAGGTTTAATAATGCAATTGTTGGGTTATTTAAGTTGAGAATAATTTAATTAAGAAAATCCTTACAAGTTACTAATGGTAATTGTTAGGTTACTATGAATTGCTCACGTAAGGGCATTAAGTTGTTTGCAGTTTGTTTTAATTTAATTTGGCAGCAAATTTATGAGAAGGCTTGCACTTTTTTTTTGCTATAAAGAAGGCTTGCACTTTGTTAAATGAAAACAATAGAAAAGTGAGGGCCCATGGTAATAGGATGAGACGGAGCGCACAGGAATGAGAAGAGAGTGGGCGCAAGATAGCAAACGATGCGGGGATGGTGACGTAGTGAAAGAGGTGAACACGCGGAGAGATAATAGGGAGGGAAAATGCGATGAGCAACAAAAGAATCCAAAAGTGGTGGGCCCCACCGCCAACGGCGTTGACTTTCAGTGGCTATGCCTTATACGGAAGGAATGGTTGGCTGAGGTCATCATGTCGTCATTTCTTTTTCTTTTTTTTGCCAGTTGCGTTTCAGTTTTTTTCTCAAAGAAAAGGGTAAAAAAAGGAAAAAGAGAGAGAAGGGAATATAATATAATAAAGCAAAAAGATCGATACTTGGGGTTATCTCTTTGACAAACCGTATCTTTTCTTTCATTTTCCCCACGGAATATTACTAGCTCACTTATTTATTATTTTTAATATAAGATATATTTATCCAATTTAATTATATTAAAAAATTTAGTTAAGTTAATTAATATGATATATATTTTCTAAAACATATGAATTCTCTCCTTCATTCTTTCTTTGATTAGTGGTAAATTAAAAAAAGATTAATAAATACAAAAAATATGTCTTATATCTAAAATCAAGATCAACTTTATAAATATGTCTTATCTTAAGGACAACAAGAGTTGTATTTTTCTTGGAGAATAAAGACTAGTTTCATGAAAAAGATAAAGGAAAAATGACACACAAGTCCCATATAAGAGAAATAGTAATAACTAGAATATTCTTTAAAATCATTAAATTACAGTGAAATCCTAGAAACGTTGGTGACATTAATTCTAAATATGAAAAATACCATTTTGTCATTCTCCAATAACCATCTCTCTTAGCTTTAATTTTCAAATTAAAGAGAGTAAATTAGTATTTTCACTTTTAGAATTAATGTCACCCAGTCCCATAAGATTTTGGTGCAAATTTATGATTTCAAGGGACCTGACCGTGATTATTTCTTTTACATAAGATTGTGTGTCATTTCCCCCAAAGATAAATTCCTTCTAATTAAATTTGTTGCATACATAGAAATTAGGATATCAAATATTATATTTTTTAAAAATGTCAATTAATTCAAATCTAAGTTTGATCAAAAGCAAATTTCTCTTAATATAATTATTCCATTAACGAAGGTCAATTTTTCAAACATTACCTAAGTCTTAAGGATATGTATTTTATTCTACTCAATCTTAGAATATCTTCGGTTGTCAAAACTCACAAAGTAAAGGTCAATTTTTGAAACAGGTCTTAAGGAGACCTATGTTATTCTACTCAGATATAAGTATCTTAATATAATTGTCACAACTCACAAAGTCCTTTTCATACAAGGGTAAGTAATACAAAATATATTATAATTTTGGAAAATTCAGAAAAAGTTCCCTATTAAAAATTTTATTAATAAAAATTACCCGAAAAAACTTTTATACACCAATGAATTTTGTACACACAAAATAACCTCGTTTTGATTTAGGTCCTTCTCATGAATAAAATTATTAACGAGAGACATATCCCTAATAATTTTCCCTATTTTTTAAAATTATATAAAGCTAAATTTATCATGGAGAAGCCTGATGATTTTTTTTTTTTTTCACAGATTTTTCAATAAATCAATTTTGGAAGTGTACGTTTGAACCCATCCAGGCCGCTAGTTGAACAATTAAATCAGTTTTTTCATTCTTCCTATTCAAGTTTTGTGGACAATGATGCCAACCTGGCAACCAACCAAACCTCCACATCACATGAAAACGATGCCACACCAAATAACAAGACTATTACTTTAGTTGAAATTATAAGATCAAGTTGACTTTTTGAGAGAGATTAAAGAAATTAATTAAATTACTTTAGAGTATTTTTATTTTTATTTTTTTTTCAAACTAATTAGTTTGACTAATAAATTAATATATAATCTAAGGATACTCAACATAGCATATGATTAAATAACTTATTTAACTTCCTTAATATTTCTAAAAAAAGTCAACCCGGTTTTATAACGACGTGAGGGATTATATTATTAGCTTCAACAACAAAAAATTTACATGTTCAGCTTGCCAAATTACAAGAGACTTTCAAATATCTAACATGACATATAATATCTATCAGCATGAGATCCTTCTAAAGAGGATTTGAGCACCATGTTGTGGCTGCAAAGTTATGAACAACATAGGAGAATGACAATATGTTGGAGATACTGAAAAGCTATAATCTCTAATGATCATTGCAAGAGAAATCTTTGCCTCAATCATGGCTAGATTTTGACCTACACAAGTTCGAGGCCCGAGTCCAAAAGGAAAGAATGCGGCTATATGCCTTCGAGGTTCGCTAAACCTGTTTGGATTGAACTCATTGCAATCTTCTCCCCAGATCTCTCTGTCGTGATGGATCGCAGTCAGTGCCAAGTAGAGTTGAGTCTTAGCAGGAACTCTAAGACTCCCTACCATAACCTTTTTAGATGTTTGCCTCATTATCATCACTGCAGGAGGGTACAACCTTAGTGTTTCATTAATTATCATCCCAACCTGTTGCATCATGTCAACAAACAATGGTCAATATTGATCAATCCAGAAAGACTTGAATTTGAGTATTGTCACATTCTGTGTATAGAAACATATCAGGTCCTTCTAGATAATAAATTTTCAAACATGGACTTTTCACCATTTTTCCCTACAAAAAATATCTTGAATGAGCACAAAAATGGGGTTCTAGTACTAAATCTGAGAACTAAATAGTAGTTCATTTATTTAGACATTCTGGGAACAAGAGAATTTTGCCACAATACCATTTTTGCAGATGTGACATTATTTATTGATCACATGCACTTGCACAACTAAAATTCATTGGCTGTTATCTTTCCTTTTCCCTTTAACATGGCTAATTTTCTGAATTTCTGCAGATTACTCCTTGAAGCTGTGTGTGTGTGTGTGAGAGAGAGAGATAGAGATTATTAAGATATTTTGACAAAACCGTGCATAAAACCTCATATGAATTCACAGCAGCACTATAACTCAAACCAGACCTTAGAAAATGAGTTTTTGAGCTTACAATCTTAAGGTCATTCAATTTTTCTGCAAGTGGGAACTGATTTTGCCCGAGGACACGAAGAACTTCTTCTCGTGCCTTACTTTGCCATTCTTGATGTTTAGCTAGGAGAAGAAGTGCCCAAGTCATCAAATTAGCTGTAGTATCCTTTCCGGCAAAGTAGAAGGTTTTGCATTCGTCAATGATTTCTTCTATTGTCAATCTCTCTTCTCCACCTGTCTCATTATTGGATGTATGCATCAGTGAACTCAACAGATTTCTTGGATTTCCTCCTCTTTGTTTGGTCTTAGCTTCAATCAGCTTCTGAATTGATTCGCGAGTTTCCTTTTCTAGTTTCATCCTGTCTCTGTTCTTCTTAGTAGGCAAATATCTGTACTTTTGTCAAAAGTTCAAACAGAACCGGCTAAACTCAATTTGCAAGTCAAGAAGGCAAAACATCTCATGTACTGTTGAAATTTTATAGAACCAGTAACAAATAACAACCAAATTCAAGAAAATGTAGCTTTTACACTGATTGGAAATTATAAATGAATATCAACAGCAACAATTTCTTTTCTTTATTCCAAAATTGACCAGAATTTGGTATTCAAAATATAAAGGAAAGAATTGGATTTTATTTTGACATAAAGAATAAAGATTTGCATCTAAGCAATGAACTTGTGTTCAGTAAATCAGTAATGATTCTAATCAAGTGAGCACAACTAGGAATGCAAACACTAACATGAGACATGAACTTGAATCTGAATCGTGACATGAAAATGTTTGAAGTGTTTATATGTAAAAGTGGTGCATAGAAAACGGACATAACTCCATGCATGAAGCATCTAGTTAAATGAGCTTCATATGAATGGACACAAACCTAATTAACAACAATTAAGCATGGTCACTGAAGCAAACTAGATTGATTATTCATACTACCTCCAGTTGTAAATATAGGAGTTAGACAAGGTGACGAGTTTATTTCGGTCCTAATAAGATCTCAATTCTCATTATCTCCCAAATTTATAATTCTTTTCTTCAGGTATCCCATTGACTTCACATATGGAGCGGTTTCCATCAAAGTTAGCCCCAATACATATAATCAAAGAAGGTATTTTAAAGAAACCAACACATATTTGTTACATGTAATTAACTTAACTAATTCCCTTAATATGCGTAAGTTAGTTATCTAACTCTTGTATTAAAGACCAGAGGTAATAATTTCTTTAAAAACTACCTTTGTTCTAATCAAGAAAAGAAGAGTCAATATGGTTACCTAAATCCGGGAATATAGACACTCCGGATTGCTTGTGAGAAAAGATGCATTTGTTGTTCTTGTAAGCTGAAAATACGCTTGCCTTCTTCGTAACTGCTGCCAAATGCTGTCCTTGATATAACTTCTGCAGAAAGATCGTGCATCTCTTTGTGCACATCCACCTCGAATTCTTCTCTTCCTCCTCCTACTTCCTCCCACTTCTCTAGTATCTTTTGAACACTTTCTGCAATGTCCGGCACCCACCCCTGCAAAAATTAACGGGCAAGAAATTGTTCAAGAGATCGGCTTTTGTATTCCAAACAAGTTAACATAGCTTTAAAGAACAAACTAAACCACTAGATACTCCGTAATGGAGATTTATCCTGATGATAGAAATCAATACATTTTGGGGGAATGTCCCTAAGGACAAGGAACATGTTAGCCTAGCTAAGAAGCATTGATACAAGACACAAACATAGTAGTTGACAAATATGCTGTCTTCAAGCACAAAGTTGAAGTGTTGCCTCATTTGTGCAAAGCAAACAGCACCAGTCAAGATATCAAAAGTTCTCTGTGAGAAAAATCACAAGTCACCTTGACAAGCAAAGAAACTACGAAGCTTGTAACATACTCCCTCTATCCTTAATAGAACAGCGAGATAACTAATTTGTGGGTATTAAGAAAATTAGTTAAATTAGTTATATATAATAAATGGGTAGGTTTTCTAGAATACCCTTCTAATCACGCAAGCCTCTTACTAAATGCAATCAATATGAATATTTTGGGGAGGAAATATAAATTTAAGAAACATTGAAGTCTTATACTAATGGCAAAGTAAACCCTTTATATACCCCGGAAGTAGAGTTAAAATGCAAAATAAAGTATTGCATCGTCATGGTATCATAAATATATTCAACAAAATCTTAATAACAAAGAAGCAGAACAATAATGTCACCTTGATAAGCTCTAGGTTAAATGCTTGATTGATGATCCTTCTGTGAAGTGCCCATTGATCACCTTCCAAGCCCACAAGTCCTTGTCCAAAAAGAAGCTTAGACTGAGGGTTATAGGGCACCTTACCAATTTCACCACCCTTGTTCATCAACACTTCCTTAACCATATCCGGGTCGGATATTGCCAGTCGAGGCTTTGACCCGAACCAGTAGAGGAAGGTTTTCCCATACATGTTTGACCACTTGTGGTAAAATGGGATCACTCGTTTTATGATATCATGGTCAAAAGGGATTGGCTTGGACTGAGATTCTGCATACAGCCGTCGGATCCCCCCTGAGTTCCCGACGATCAGACGGTAGCCAGGCCCTCTGATCCCCTGTTTGTGATAATCACTTTGGATTTTCCATGGAATCCAGAAAATCGAGACGAAAATTTTCACTAAGTAGGTGAGAATGAGAATCAGAGTAATGAGAAGAAGAATCATGGTTGAATGTAATTCAAATCATGAAACTGAGGAATCCAAAAGCTCAGGTTCTGACTTCTGACGTTTATGTTCTTCCCTTAGAGTATCTTACTCTGTCCAGAGAACCAAAACAGAGTGAGTAATGCATAGATATAAAAGTAAAACAAAGTAAAGGTCAAAACTTTTAAACAGGAAAGAGAGAAGAGAACCCCGCATGGATCAAAACTTAAAGCCGTTGACTTTTACGTTGAGAGAGATGGAGCTAGTCTTTTTCTGGACAGACGGCGAGACAATAAATATTAAATAAGTGATGGGGGATGATAGAACGAGAAAGAAGACAAGAAACAGCGGGTGTGAGATCGCAGGAATTTTGAAGGGCATCAACACAAATACTACTAAAATATTCGTCTTCAATATTTTTTCTGGGGATGGGCTTAGACTGATGAAAATGATTTTCAAGAAAAAAACTGGGATAAACTATTTCTTGGTACTTCAATATTTGGCCCAGAAAATTAGCATAAGAATATTCTTAAAATGTGTTTTGTGATTCATTCTTTGACAACGGAGTGAAGGGCATTGAGAGGTTTTTATCCTAGCAATGGTTTTTTGTAGGAAGGTAAAATTAAATTTAACTTGAGCAAGAATTGTTGTAAGTTCGAAACACATGTTCTTTTGTCAAAAATTATGTTGTTTGATCTAGTAGGTAAAATGATTTACTCATAACTATAAAGATGTAGAAATTCTACTGCTTTAAGGATATTATTAGTGCGGGATCTCTAAGATATAAGATCTTTTTTTTTGGATAGATAGCAGTTATCTAAAAGTATATTATCATATAATCTTTATTTTTTAATAGATTTTAATCATATAAAAAGATACTATCTCATAATGGTTATATCTCTAATATAAAATACTATAAATATCTAATAAAACTTGGTAGTCGCTAGCACACTTAGTTCTCTTTGCTCTCTCACGGTATCTCTTACGCCTGCTCTCCTAGTTCTCTATAAAATACTATAACTACTTATGATAATCACTCTTATTAACTTAAGTTTTAATTATTTTTTATTTTTTATTACTTTTGATCTAGAAATAATAAGAGAGGATTTTTATTGTTTGTATCACATATGCACAAGTCGTGCTAAGTAATAAATTGATAAGGAGAGTATCATTTTCATGAGAATTTGGTATCAAAACCTAGTCTAATATCAATTATCACAATTTTGCATAATCTGAGTGACACAAATTTTAAGAGTGAAGGAAAATCATAGAATAAACTTATACTAAAACTAAAAACTAAAAACTAATATATACACAATTGATTCTTGGACTTTAGTGAGACCTAGAATTATTTATCTCCCTTGTACTTCTTAACAATCAGTTAGTCTCCTCTCAATGATGTTCTTAATGGAAATATGTGCTAGTTTAGGATTCAAAAGGTACTTGTAAAAGCTTTCTTAAATAAAAAACAAGTGTTCAATTTCACAAATTGATCAAATTCTTGTTACAATTAATGAAATCCAAATTTCAAGTACCAATCCTAATGTGACTATGCAAGGTTGATGAGTATATGTCTATCTTGCTAATAAAACCATCCATTCATCATATAAAATTTCAAGTTCTTACATAATTTTATCTTAGTGCTATACTCAACCTAACCCCCTCAAGCATAAATGAAGAGTATTTATATAAAATCCTTGAGTGTTTAACATTTACATATTTGAATTGTATTTTTTCCCCAATTATCTAGATTGAGTGTTTAACTCAGGTTTTACAAGTTCATAAAAGAGGAAAAAACTATTGGTCCAAATCTTTGACCAACCCAAAAGAGAAAAGAAAAAGATTATCCCTAAATCATTTACATTTCTTTTTTACTACGTTGATATTTTTAAAAGAGAAATGAAAGCTTACGAAATACTCCTCTGGTTTGTAATGATGACGACTTACTTGAGAAATTAATATTAATTTTAAATATATTCTGACAAAAAGATATGGATTCGAAACATAAGGCCTATTCTATATAATTATTGAATTGTTTTTAAATTACCCCTATTCACATTCTTTTTAACAAATAATTAGGTAGATAAGAGATTGATGGAATATAAATAAATGATTTAAGATATCTTAAAAAACACACACGTTATATTAAATAATTTAATTATTTTTTTTTAATTTAATACGTGTTTGCATTAGCTTTTGAAGAATGCTTCTTCAGTCTTAAATATAAGAAATAGTTTGTAGTATAATTTACAGTATAAAATATATCTTATGTTTAAGACCAGAGATAAAAACTTTTACAGCTTATAAAATAAATATGTGAGCAAAAATTTTATTTCGGGTTAAAGGAAACCTGTTACGGATATCTCACAAATGGGCCCAGCCCAATAACCAGAGAGCCTAGTCAAAATGGCTTTAGTTATGCTCATAACCGCTTCCTTGAAAATAGGAGTGGTTTTATCAAGAATATCTATCGTTATGGTAACCGCCTATGAAAGAAGGAAATTATTCAAAAACGCATATCTTGATATCCCTAAAATAAAGGATAAATCCACCAGATTAAGATAGGGCCCAGGTACGCCTATAAATAGGGTAAACCCCTTACAAGGTACACACTTCTGAAACCCTAGCTTTTCTATTCACACAGCGCGCATACACCACCCCCTCTGGCTATCATTAGCTTGCAGTATACTCTCGAACTACGTGGACTTTGATCCACACTGTGGTACGTAGGACCCCGAGATTTCACCCCGGGCCAAGTCCAACCCAACTTGTGATCCACACTGGATCATTGGCGCCGTCTGTGGGGACTGTAAAGTCCTATTCCCGTGACCCGTGATGGCTAATACCAGAAGCAAAAGCCACCCGCATGCACACGAGCAAGGTCAGGAACAAAATTTTAGCGAGACCCAACAGCAAGATGTTCAAGGCGTTAGTCAGGAACAAATGGAGGAGCTCCCGGACTCGAACCTGGATGGACGAGTAGGCCAAACGCTGGAAAATACTAACCACGCTGGTCCCTCAAAGTTTCAGATTGGCAGCCCGGACATACGGCTCCTACATAACATTGCTGAGTCAATGTTGAAACGAATCGAGAATGTGGAAGAACGCAACAATCTTCAGAACCAGAAGATTGACCATATGACCGAGGTGATGAACCAAATCCTTAAACACTTACAAGACCCTCTTCAGGAGGAACGCCGGGATGATCAGCAGAATGAGGACGAAGAAACCAACCACCAAACTGTTGATCCCCTACAGGAGGACCATCCCGGGCAAGGCCGAATAGTTTCAACAAAAAATTCTCAGCAAAGTAATCACCGGGACGCGAGTCAGGAGGATCAAGCCCGGGCACATAGGAAAGACAGCCGTACCTCGGACAATCAGGGAATTTCGCCAGACTCCGGAAGGTACAAGATGTGGTATGGGGACGGAGGACAAAACAACAGTCCGTTCTCAGATGAAATTACGGAAGCTGAGTACCCAAGGAAATTTAGTACATCCGACCTCCCTAAGTACGACGGAAGTCAGGATCCCCAGACACACTTGAACACTTTCGACACTGAGATGCTGGTCCGAGGATTCAAGGGGCCAATCATTTCCAGGCTGTTCACCTCAACGTTACGAGGAGCCGCTCAAATTTGGTTCCGGACTCTATCTCCCAAGTCCATTACTGACTTCAACGACCTGAGCGAGAAGTTCCTGCTGAATTTCGCGACAAGCAAAAAGCAACCCAGGTCGGTCTACACGCTTGACAGAATCAAGCAGCAACCCGGTGAAACCCTTCAGAAGTATTTGGATCGTTTCAAGGCTGCCGCATTGCAAATCCAGGGATTAACGGAAAGCATCCACGTACACTTGCTCATCTCGGGCTTAGATAGCGAATCTAGAATGGGGAGATCGGTCATATCTGGCGAGATCAAGACGCTGGAAGAATTCCATAGACGAGCCAAAAAGTATCTGGACATCGAACAGATGCAGATAGCCAACGCGTCGGGAAAAGAGAGACAGAAAAGCCCTCCCCCGAAAGGGAAGGACCGGGCAGCAAGAGACCGACCCCGGAACTCAGACCAGAAAACACGAGGACAAAGGCATGAGGGGAAGTATGAGAGATATACTCCACTAAATGTCCCTCGTTCATAGCTATGGAGAGAGGTAGCCCTGACCGAGATGAGAAAGGTGGAGCGACCCCGATCACTTTATAACAAGGGAAAGTTGGACCGCACACGATTTTGCGAATTCCACAATCGACCCGGGCACACAACGGATGAGTGCTGGGACCTTAGAGATGCGGTTGAAAAGTTTATCCGAGATGGAAAATTACGTCAGTACGTTATCAAAACACAAGGGCAAAAAGCCAAGCGCAAGCAGACGGATCGGAGTACAAGCCCGGTCTCCCAGAGGAGAGAACCGGACAAAGCCCGGAGAAAGCACGACAATGAGGACGAGTTCCCGGAAGCAGAGTTTGACTGCAATGTCATTAGTGGAGGTTACGGAGGTGGCGGCGATACCGCCAATCAGCGGAAGAAATACCTTCGGGAAGTCTTAACCATCAGGGGACGACCGACCTTCAAACCGGAACCATCGCAAACAGAAGAGCCTCCTAAGCTGTTCTTTACTCAGGAAGATCTGAGGGACGTAATCCCGGGTCATCAAGACGGACTGGTTATAACCGGCCTCCTGGGAAAATGCTGTGTAAAGAAGATATTCATCGATCCTGGCAGCGTGGTGGATATCATCCTGTGGGACGCCTTTAAGCGCATGGACCTCGACCCAGAGAATCTAAAGCCGTGCAGGACAACCTTAATCGGGTTCAACGGACAGGATACAAGTCCCAAATGGTGTATAGAACTAAAAATGACCTTGGGCTCTAAAGAAGCCTTTAAGGCTGAGCGAGTCAAGTTTATTGTAGCGAATTTCCCTTCGTCCTACAATATAATCTTAGGCAGAACAACTATTCATAGTTGGGACATGCTCATATCAACTAAGCATCAGAAGCTGAAAATGGTAAGTCGGAAGAATGAAGTCGTCACCGTCAAAGGTGATCAGAAGGAATCCCGGCAATGCTATTTCTCGACAGTTAAAAAAAATGAACCCGGAACATCCAGCTCGCAGCAGAAAGGAACTCGAAATTCAGCGCCAATTGCGCCGAGCTCGGTCAACGTGGTAGAGCTGGATGTAAGAGAAGAAGCAAAGTTGATGAAAACAGAGCCTGATGGAGAGCTCACAGGCTACCAACTAGGAGAGGAGCCCAGACAAATAACCAAGATCGGGAGTTCTCTGGCCGAGCAAGAAAAAATCGAGCTCAAAAAGCTGTTATGGAGAAACAAGGACGTATTCGCATGGAAACCTTCGGAGTTACCAGGAGTCGACCTGGCGTTCTGTTGTCACAAATTGACCATAAATCCACGATATACGCCAGTCTCGCAGAAAAAAAGAAAGATTGCACCGGACCGACAGAAAGCCCTAGCCGAGCATGTAAGAGAACTGCTGGATGCGGGATTCATCAGGGAAATCCAGTATACCACATGGTTATCAAATGTGGTAATGGTCAAGAAACCCAATGGCAAATGGAGGGTGTGCACCGACTACACCGATCTCAACAAAGCATGCCCCAAGGATGCTTACCCCATGCCAAATATTGACCAACTGGTGGACAATTCTTCGGGATTCCAGCTGCTCTCATTCATGGATGCGTATTCCGGCTATAACCAAATAGCTATGCATCCCGAAGACCAGGAGAAAACAGCTTTTATCACGGAAAAAGCTAATTACTGCTATAATGTCATGCCTTTCGGGCTGAAGAACGCAGGAGCTACTTACCAGAGGATGATGAATCAAGTGTTTGAGGCACAGCTCAGCAGGAACGTCGAAGTTTACATCGACGATATGATCGTAAAGTCAGTTAAGCGATCCGACCACATCCAAGATTTGCAAGAAACATTTGATAAGCTCCGGGATCACATAATCCGACTTAACCCAGCTAAATGTGCATTCGGGGTACCAGCGGGTAAATTTCTCGGATTCCTGTTGACAAACCGGGGGATTGAGGCCAATCCGGACAAATGTCAGGCCGTCCTCAATATGGCTGCCACAAAAAACAAAAAAGAGGTACAACAGTTGACTGGCAGACTGGCCGTGCTGACAAGGTTCTTACCGAAATCGACAGAAAATGCTCTTCCTTTGTTCAAGTTATTGAAGAAGGAAGCACAACATGGAGAATGGAACTCAGAGTGTGAAGCCGCGTTTGACAAGATCAAAAAATGCCTGTCATCACCACCCGTGCTGACCAAACCCGAGCCCGGGGAAGATTTGATATTATATCTATCTGTGGCCCCAGAAGCAGTAAGTGCCGCCCTGGTGAGAGAAGATTCGACGGAACAGAAACTGATTTACTTTACAAGCCGGGCTTTGCAGAGTTCGGAGCTAAGATATCAAAGGTTGGAAAAGGTGGCCTTTGCGCTCCTCACTGTCGCGAGGAGATTACGTCCATACTTCCAGGGGCATAGAATAATTGTGCGAACCAGTCAGCCGATACGCCAAATACTCCACAAGCCTGACTTGGCAGGAAGAATGACTAGTTGGGCTATCGAACTGTCCGAATTCGACATAGCATATGAAGCTCGGCATGCTATTAAGTCCCAGGCTTTAGCCGACTTCATTGCAGAACTGGTGCCAACAGAGGTAGTCCCGAAAGCCAACCTTGACGTTTGGAAAGTATTTGTAGACGGCTCGTCAAACGCCAAAGGAAGTGGAGCCGGGATCATAATCGAAAGCCCGGAAGGAGTCGCCATGGAACACTCCCTGCAATTGCACTTCAGAACGTCCAATAATCAGGCCGAGTATGAGGCTGTATTGGCCGGGCTATCGTAGGCAAAAGATAATGGGGCCCGGCGGGTTCATCTCTCCACCGACTCTCAACTAGTCGCGGCCCAAATCAACGGTTCATACACGGCTAAGGGACCCTTGCTAATCAAGTATCTGGGGAAAGTCAGAGAGGCAATGGCCGACTTCGATGAGGTCGTAGTCACCCACATCCCCAGGGGAGAAAATGCGAGGGCAGATATCCTCTCCAAATTAGCAAGCACCAGGAACCCGGGAAATAATCGGACTGTAATACAACAAAGTCTGAAGGAGCCCACGTGTATCATGGTCATCGCGGCAGCAGAAGACTGGCGAAAGCCAATCTTAAATTACTTGGAAAAGAGAGTTAGCTCAGACGATCCCGGGGAAGCAAGGCAGATAGCACGGACCGCGTTAATGTACACGGTGGTCGATGACCAACTCTACCGAAAAGGCCTCTAATCCCCAATGATGAGATGTTTAAACCAGGCAGAGGCCGAGTACGTGCTATCAGAGATACACGAAGGGATAAACGGACAACACATGTGGGCAAAGGCATTAGCCTGGAAGGCCCTTAGGGCTGGATATTACTGGCCAACAATGGTCGCGGATTCCAGAGAGCACGTACAGACGTGCGAAAGCTGCCAAAAACATGCTCGGATCCTTTGGCCACCTCCGACCGAGTTGAAGACCATCACGGCTCCTTGGCCATTCTTTAAATGGGGTATGGACCTCCTTGGACCGTTCAAACCAGCCGCAGGGCAACTGAAATGGCTTGTGGTGGCGGTGGATTATTTCACTAAGTGGATCGAGGCCGAACCACTGTCGACCATCTCGGCCGCTCGAATACAAAAGTTCTTCGAAAGAAATATTGTTGCAAGGTTTGGGATTCCTGCCGAGATCGTAACTGACAACGGTACTCAATTCGTTGACCAAGGCTTCCAGAGGTTGATGTCCGATCTCGAAATCAAGCACCATTTCGCCTCGGTAGAGCATCCGCAATCTAATGGGCAAGCCGAGGCAGCCAACAAAATCATTGTTGACGAGCTCAAGAAAAGGATGAGCAATGCAGAAAGTAACTGGGTCGAGGAACTATACCCGGTACTCTGGGGATACCGAACTAGTGTCCAAACCTCGACCCAGGAAACACCCTTCCGAATGACATATGGATGCGAGGCCATGATCCCGGTAGAAATTGGGCAAACATTATGGAGGAAAGCCAAAGTCATGGAGGAGGGAGAACACGCCAACAGCAAGTAGTTAGCAGCCGAGCTAGACCTCATCGATGAAGTCAGAACGACGGCACACTGCTGAGATCTGGCAACGAAGCAGCTGGTATTGGCTAAGTATAACCGCAAAGTTAGACCACGAGCATTCGATAAAGGTGACTTGGTATTACGCAGAGCGGATATCGGAAATAAGAATGCCCGGAACGGAAAACTTGCAGCAAACTGGGAGGGTCCTTACCGTGTTTCAGACAAAATGGGGCTCGGGACCTATGTCCTTGAGACGTTAGATGGCACGCCCATTAAATGAACGTGGAACGCGGACAAACTAAGGACTTACTACAGCTAAAGACCGGGATGCACTCGGAATAATCGCACAGCGGATGTCAGTGGTGACTGAGAACCGCTTTTCAGTTTCAACGGATGTCGGTGGTGACCGAGAACCGTCTTTTATTACGCATTGTTTTGCTTTTGGCAGTATTTTCCATTGATTTTAAATTGTGTAATCCCAATTATTTCAATCAATAAAAAAGGTGGTTCAATTCATGGGCCAACCAAGTTATTACTTGTGAAATCAATGCAAAGATAGGCCGTGACAAAGGCAAGATAATTAAACAAAGACTTGGGTTTCACGATCCCGATCATGATAAGATTTGTCAACAAGTCTTGTAAACGTTACGATGCATCGGAACTGTCCCCTGGGGTGGTGTGAGATTGCCATAAAAGATCCTGATCAGGTCGAAATGTTTATGCTCCTATGCAAAAAGGATATTAGGGCCCGAACATGTGGCAGTTAGCTACCATCTCAGTAAAGTACTTTACAAGATAAAGTGCTTAGATGATTTTTGAAAATCGTCTGTTGTTTAGAATGCCCAACCATTAATAAACGTGGCCCGTTTGTTAAAACGTCGGTTGAATATTCAGCAGATTCTGCGCAATATATCTTGACTTTGGCCAAGTCATAAAATAAAGAACCGAGCTTCGTGCACGGATTACGTTCCCCTTTTACTCATCAACTGGTGAATTAAAAACACGAGTTTGGTTTAAAGGATGAAAATAAAAACATGTAAGATGGAACAGCTAAGGATGCTAGAAAAATCCGGGAACACCGGCTTGTCATAGTATTAATTTTGAGGGCAAAGGCCCCGGATTACAGAAAAACAAAAATGAAAGTGAAAATACTACATAACATGGGAAAAAATAAAAAAGGTCCTAGAAGGACGGCATCAAAATTGGGCTTGGCCGGGCACAGGAGAGCCAGGGGCGTCAGTCGTCGGAGCATCTTCCTCAGCTAATTGACCACGGTCATTCTCCGCGAGATGCTCGGACTCTTCGACCGAAGAAAGCGGCGCTGGTACAAATTGCCCGTCCTCTACCAAAGCTCTGAAATCCACAGCGTCCAAATTCATCGTAATGTCAGGATTCAGAGCTCGGACTTGGGCCAGGCATAGGTTGAAAGCTTCAGCAGCCGTCTCCATGACCAAGACTTCCAGCTTATCCACCTCGGCGGCAGACGCCACTAGCTCGGCCTTGGAAGCGTCGAGGTCGGAATGGGCGAGATGGAGGTCCTTCACCACCCCCGCATACTGACCCTGCAGGGCGTGCAGTGAGGCATTGAGGGTGTCTTCCCGGGCATGACTGGCGTCAAGCTCGGTGGAGAAATGATCCCTTTCAGCAAGGGCCTTTGATAGCTCCTCCACCGCCTTTATCTGCGCCTCTTCCGCTTTCAGGCGCGCCTCCTCAGCCTCCCTCTGCCTAATCTCGGCCTCTTTCTTTTCAACCCGAGCTTTGGCAATCTCGGCTGCAGCCTTGGCGTACTTATGCTTAACGGAAGCATAAGCGTCCAACACGCCGGCCGTCTCCATTAGGTGGTCCTGCAGGACCTGCAGGTGATCGAGGTCGGAGTCGGCAAAGGCCTCACCACTAAAATACTTGCTGGGGGGCTTCACCGCGTATTTGAGCTCCTCCGAGACCCCATTAGTCCATACCTCACCCCGCGAGTGAAGGCGAGACTTGCCAGGAAGTGGGGGAGGAGGGACGCTTGTGGCAGCACCGGCGTCCGGGACAGAGGCCGGACTCTCTTCTGAGACCGAAATCGATGACGCTGCCACCGACTTCGATCGCTTGCGCGGAATGAGGTCCGTAGAGGCCGGAGAGGGCGCAGCCCTCTTCTCAGTAGTAGTCCTGGCAGGTGAAGGAGCAACCACAGCCTTCTTATGGGAAGAGGACTCCCCTTTCTTTTTGGCCTTAGCCCGGAGCTTCTCGGCCAGTTCTTGGAAAGAAGCCTTCCCCATGTCGGGCACTACAAAAAACATAACAAACATCAGAAAAGACAAGAGGCATACGTATAAAAAAAAATAAAAAAATAATATATCCAAAGAACATCCAACAGAAATCATACTCGGTGGGTACAATTCCTCCACCGACTGTCGGATAAAAATCCGGGAATCAATAACATCCTTCTCGGCCACATGGTCAACCAGAGCTATCACAGTTTCAACCTCGGCTGGCTCTAGGCTATCATCGGAGGATGCAAATATGCTCTGGTCTTGGTCATAGTGAGTTTTCGACCAATACAGAGGAAACAACAGCTCCACCGAGCTGGAATCGACACCCTGAAGAAACCACGGTTTATGACCGGGTTCAGCATTAATTTTGAAAAAAGAAACCTTGAAGCCTTTCCAGGTGTCGGTTGCCACATGGAAAAGCTTCTTGTCCGGTTTCCCCCGGAAAGAAACTCAACCCCTCTTTTCTTCAGGCTCCCCGGGTTGACGAGCCCGTTGGATGTTAAAAAAATAAAAGAATGTTCCGGTGGTGGGAGTACGATTTAAAAATCGGCAAAGCCGCTCGAATGCAATAATAAAGCCCCAGGAGTTAGGATGAAGCTGAGTAGGGGCCAACTGAAGAATGTTTAAGAGATCTACTTGAAACCTAGAAAATGGAAAACGAAGGTCGAGTTTTTTGACGAAGTCTAGGTAGAAGAAGAAAAAAGAACGCTCATTCCCTTCCCAGGCAACGCACACCGATTCAGAAGGGCCGAGAAGAGATAAAGAACAATGATCCCGGTCCCCTAATGGGAGCTCGGCGATCTGATTGGTCGTGGCTTTCGATAGCCTGAATAGCACCCCGGTCGCAACCCAGTCATACTTTTCAGCAAGATGACGTGGAATACTGGAGGCTGCTGACTCCACGGATTTGGAATCCTCGACAGGACGAGGAGAAGTTGACATACTACCTAGAAAAGGCAAAACAAAAATAAATTAGAAACGAAGAAGATGATACCTGAAGGTAGTAAAGCGGGACGGGTAGAAACGGCTCCAACAACCCGCGGTTGGATATGCCGGCATCACGAAGCTATTTCCTCAGCTTCCCATGACCGGCCAACCATCGTGGCCTCAGATATCAGCCAGGAACACTCCTCGCACGGGCCGATAGGCCGGGTAAGGGAGATGAGGGGCTCCGCGCGTGAAGGAAAGGAAGAAGCAGGTAGAGGAGGACTTTCCCCCCTACCCTTTCCTAAGGGCGGCTCTGAAGAAAAAACCCTAGTGGCAGCAATCCCCCGGCCTAGACTTTCGGGCTCTACAGACTCAGACCGACCTTGAGCCCTTCCCCTAACCCGACCAGACCGTCCAGGTTGACTACCACCTTCTCCGCCATAACCACGGAGAACGTTTTCCCTCTTTTGTTCTTCGGTCAGAGGTTTCCCGTACAGCCACCAAGCTGTCCGGGGAGGCATACGCTGAATAAGCTCGGCCTCTTCCGGGAAAAAAGCATTTGGATTAAAAGGCGGAGGAGAACCTTGATGGCTCATCCCGAGAAGATAGAATTTAAACAGGAAACCGTAAGCCAAAGACAGAGAAAAAGGATTGAATAGACCAGAAGTTCAGAGAAGTTCAAGAACAAAGCAGAAGCCAGAACCCAAAGGGGAAGAAACTGGAAAGAACTCACAATAACCTACCCAGAAAAAAAAAAAGAAAAGACCAAGAGACAGAGAAAGAAAGGAGAAAACACAGCCAAATAACCAGAGAAGGAAACAAGGAAAGTACCTGGTTTGAAATAAGTTAAGGAAAGAGGAAATGCGCGAGCCACGAAGACCAGAAATGGGAATCTGAGGAAGATGAACGGGTGACTGGTTGCAAGTTTCTCTCAAGAAGGAAAACTCAAGGTTTGGCGGTTTTCAAAATGCAAGAAGCGGAAAGTCGAAGGCTTTTATAAGCAAAACAAGCAGGCGGATGAGAGTCAAGAAACTCAACCGCCAAAGGCCCAAAGGGCCCATACACGAATGGTGACGTGGACATTAAAAGGCGTGCGCATTTAATGTTGATGTTAAACAAACACGAAAACCAAGATAGTGGGGCAGTTGCTCCACTCAGAGGCCGGCTAGTAAACATCAAATCAGCAGGAGGCAATGATGACACTCATGGCCTCGAGATAAGACGAGCGTTGGATCAACAGATGAGGCGGACAATGATCCCAGATTAAAATATTCACATGGCTGACCACATGAATACACCCCGGTCGTCCGACCTTACTCCCCATGCAATCTCAAACTTGGGGGCAACAAGTCCGGATCATTCCACAAAAAACTGGACAAAGTACCTGTACACAGGGAGTAAGACCAGATAGAAATATCAATACTACCCCCCACGAATAAAGAAGGAAAGTTCGAGAAGGCATGGAAGGAGTTCGGCCTTGAATCAAAATAAACCGGAATGGGGGGGGCACCCGTGTCCCACTCAAATAAACCGGAATGCAAATTGACGACAGATGGGGTAACCCGGGGACCAAAAATGTCCGACCTCGGAAAAAGAACTAGAAGTCAAAAACCTCAGGACAACGAAATGAACTAGAATACAAGACGCAACCTGACAAGTACATCCCGGCTGCTCGGAGCCCTGAACAACCGGGCTGGGGGCAACTGTTACGGATATCTCACAAATGGGCCCAGCCCAATAACCAGAGAGCCTAGTCAAAATGGCTTTAGTTATGCTCATAACCGCTTCCTTGAAAATAGGAGTGGTTTTATCAAGAATATCTATCGTTATGGTAACCGCCTATGAAAGAAGGAGATTATTCAAAAATGCATATCTTGATATCCCTAAAATAAAGGATAAATCCACCAGATTAAGATAGGGCCCAGATACGCCTATAAATAGGGTAAACCCCTTACAAGGTATACACTTCTGAAACCCTAGCTTTTCTATTCACACAGCGCACACACACCACCCCCTCTGACTATCATTAGCCTGCAGTATACTCTCGAACTACGTGGACTTTGATCCACACTGTGGGACGTAGGATCCCGAAATTTCACCCCGGGCCAAGTCCAACCCAACTTATGATCCACACTGGATCAAAACCTTTTCAAACCACGGAGTTATTAAAATACTAACGACGAGGTAAGTACTGAATTCCATTTAACTTTCGTTCCAATCATGAGGTTTCGATGTTATTCACATTGGTAATTTCTTTTTGGTAGTAATGAGTTCCGACAACATATTTTTTCGCAACAAATATGTACTAAACAAACATGTACTATGTTTGTGTCTTGTACTCACATTTAACCTCCACTGAATGATTATCTTCTTAAAATTTCATGTCTATGAATATTTTTTCCCGAAATAATTTTTGTGAGTTGAATATTCTTTTTTGGACTGGCTTACTAGAAACAACCCACAGTTAGCAAGTTGTCGCTGAATAGTTTTTAGGGAAAATCTATTCGGGACTTTTGTAATAGGAAAAAATTTAAAAAGACCCTAAAATTCTGAAAATACCAGAAAAAGCCCCGGAACCTTTTCTAATATAAATTTATTAAAACGTTAACAACTATATCAGTCTCATTAACAACTATATCATCCCAATTAACAACTACATGAGTCTTGTTAATAACTAAAATTTTAATGAATTTATATCAAAAAAAGGCCCCGAGGCCTAATTTGATATTTTCAAAATCTTGAAACTTTTTTTTATTTTCTTTTTCCTGTTAAAAAGACCTGGATTTTCCCTAGTATGCTTATGAATATGAACTTTAAATACTACTCTATTTCGGTTGAAAAATTACACAAAAACGGAGAAGTCTCAAGTTAAACGAAACTGGAATAACCAGAGAAGAAAGCAAAAGAAAAAGGTAAGAAAGAGTAGAAAGTAACAAGAGACGGCCACTCCAAGGAACAACACTGTGTATATCATATAGCATCTGTCAGTAGGTTGAAGGCAAAAAAAAAAAAAAAACTGTATCTGTGAGTAGGTGGGTATATATATCCACACTAATTTTAGTTATACCAACCACAAAATCTTAAAATGAGAATTCTTGTAGCTCCCACTTTGATCAAATGAGAATTGATTCCTCTCGCCAACAACAAAAGAGAAGTTCGCTTGCTTGAACGAAGCAATTGCTTCCTCTGCGAAATGGATGACCAAGTTGTTCAGCGCGTCTTCCATGAAGGAGGTCGCGATTATTATCAACAACAACCTTCTACGTCATCGTCTTCCTCCTCCATCCTTCAATCTCTTCCTCTCCATGTGGTATGCATTCTCTAAGTTCCCAAAAAAAAAAAAATCCTTTTACTTTTCCCACTCATGAATGCCCTAACTATTGACTCTCGCAAATTGGATGAACAGAATTTAGTGTGTGGACATTGAAATTCATGTCTGTGACTGAATTTTATGCTTATCGCATGGGCATTAGTTGTAATTGAATCTCATCATCAAATGTGTGTTCAGCGTATTGTTTAATAATCCATTTGTTTAGAGTTCTATCTCTTCTACGTGTGTGTGGATCAATCGCGCGAAATTTTTTTTTTTTTTTTTTTAAAAAGTCTGTTTGCAATTCTGCACAATCAGTTAAAACATCAATGCTCCTATTTTCTTGCCTGAGAACTGATTCTTAGTTATATTTTAGTATTATGGGCTAGGTGACATAGAAGAGAGATACTATAACAGTATTTTAGCAGCTGTGTTATGTTAATATCTTGATTCCCATTTACTTGTGGGACTATAGAAGATAAAATGCAAGTTTTTATTTAATGTAGGTGTCAATTCTCACGAACGTCTGTCGTCTTTCATTTGCCACTGGTTCCAGAATACCTAACTGATTGTTGGTGTCAAATTGGATGAATGACTGGATGAAATTATTGAATTTATAGGCTGTGCTTGTTTGTCGATATTTTTTGGTCAATGCACTTTTCTCAAATTTAGGTATTATTATTTTTTATTGTACATCAATGAACACATCTTATGACTAATAGTGACATTGACCTTCTTTTAATTTTCATTTATTCACAGTTCACGAAATCGTGTATTTTAAACTTTAATGTAATTGCTAAATTCTCATGATCCTAGAAATCTATCATATGCATGACTGAAGTTTTGATAAAAAATTTTGCAGTCTTTTGATCATGGCTATTATTTGTTAATAAAATCTATCCAAGAACTTCGAGAGAGAAAAGAGGGTCTTGTTACAGTTGGCATTGGTGGTCCTAGTGGTTCTGGTAAAACAAGGTAGTAATCCATGTTTTTGCTTCTTCTTAATTGTTGATGTACTATTTTAAGCTCAGCATGAGTATTGTTTCATGTTTCCCAAAGCTTAGCAGAGAAGGTGGCATCTGTTATTGGTTGTACTCTTATATCAATGGAGAATTATCGCAATGGAGTTGATGAAGGGAATGATTTGGATTCTATAGACTTTGATGCCTTGATCAAGAATCTTGAGGTTTGCATTTGTGTCTCTTTTTCAAGTTTCAACACTATGCAAAAAATAATGGTTTAGCCTTTTCCAATAACTTTGGTTCAGTAAATCCTCTGGTTTTATACTTTTCTTATTGTCCTTCTTGAGCTTAATTCTTTAAATTATCAAAATATGGTCTTCCTGAGTTTTGAATAGTATTATTACACAATAATGTAAATGGGGAAGGGGAGAAAGAAAGAAATACCAAGAGTAAGAATAGCTGTTGATATTGTACAAGTTATTACCTGATCTTGTTTTTTTCCCCCTTTTCCTTTCCCTGGTGAGGATTCCAGAATATGTGTAAACCTAATATTTACTTCCTGGAACTAACTTATGGTTTTAACTAGAAAACAAATTATCCTTACATCTAGTTTTGTCTACAGACGTTACACAAACACATATGTGTGCTAAACTAATATTCCTTATATGTTGCAATCAGGATTTGACCCAAGGCAATGATACAGTGATTCCTGTGTTTGACTATCAACAAAAGAGGCGTGTTGGATATAAAGCCATAAAGAGTGCTTTAACAGGGGTGGTAGGCCGGGCTGATTATGGTTTTGATTTTTTAGGGTAATCCTTCATTTTGCAAGTTTCACTTGTTTTCTTTATTTTGGCTTCAGGTAGTGGTTGATGGGACATATGCTCTACATGCGAAACTGCGGTCTTTGCTAGATATCCGAGTTGCTGTGGTACTTACTCCTTTCTTTCTTTTTTATCATTTGTATTAGTTATGGCCACTAGATTGTTATGTGTTATTTTTATGAACCTTTGTTTAGATAGTTGCTCATAGGATTTCAACATTATGATTAATCTATATTTTCAACAAAACAGGTTGGTGGAGTTCATTTTAGCTTGCTTTCTAAAGTTCGCTATGATATTGGAGATTCTTGTTCGCTGGATTACCTTATCGACAGTATTTTCCCATTGTTTCGGAGGCACATTGAACCAGATCTTCATCATGCGCAGGTTGGTCTCTTTTCTTGTTCTCACCACCAAAAGTCAATTCTAAGTCTTTTTTCCTTTTCCTCTTTTTATGGCAGATCAGAATTAATAACAGCTTTGTTTCATCATTTAGAGAAGCTATCTACAAGGTGAAATGCAGAAGTCAGGTGTCTACCATCCATAAATACTATTATTTGTCTCTTATTTTATGTTGAACCATTCCCACAAAAATTGCTGGTTATCGGTTATTTTTCAAACCTATAAAGCTTGTTATTAATTTTTGGTTGAAGATAGAATGGAAGGGCAGCATTCAAAGAATTTTGATGATTGAATTTGTCCAAGTGTTAAGATAAGCACTATAATCTGAAATTTCAAGCTACTTACAAAGTTCTTTTCTTTTTCCCCTGATAGTCCCCTGATGGACATTTGAGCTCTGCCTTTCAACAAGATGAGGCCCAAACAGACAAGTGAGTAGCTGCCAGTTTTCCCATCTTAAACTATTTTTCATGAAAATTATTATTTAGAATGTGAAATATCTTTATTATAAACTATATTTTCAGTTTAATTGAGATCTGCTACTGCTACTTCACATGTGTGCTTGCACATTTGCATTATTTTCCATAACCTATTAATTAAGATAAATAACTGTACCAAAATTTGTGTTTCCAGTTGTATAGAGATGTATCTTAGACCTCCTTCAGCTAGTGAAGAAGCAACAATTAATGATTGGATCAAGGTGCGGCAATCTGGAATTAGATATTATCTTTCCCTTGGTGACCAGAGGATTGTTGACAAAAATTTCATTATCAGACCAAAGGCTGAGTTTGAGGTGTGAATTAGTTCCAAGTCTTCTTCTTTTACTCTTGGTTTTTTGTTTTCATGATGACATCATATCACACTGCATGAGTTAGGGTGTAACTCATGTTTTCAGAATTTAGTCAAAGGACATGTTACTAAAGGAGTAAGAAAAAATGCAAAGAGGGTTTAAAGTTTAACAACAGAGAGTTCATAATCTTATTCTTTTTTGTATAACATAATCACTGATTTTTTGCATACATTTTCACCTGCAATTTTGAACCCAAAGGAATAGCATCTCTATTTTTTTGGGCTACTGCATCTCTTTTCCTTTTTCCTGTTTATCATGTCTTTTTATCTATCACAGAAACTGAAATATTTCATTGCAGAACAGTTGTTTTTCTTTATGTCTATTGTTGTCCGAGAATGATAAACCATCTGACTTATTGTAAACCTGCGTTAGTGTTGTATACATGTGAAAATATTGTGATTCTAGAAGCTTAAGATTTCTGCTCCTGCTTTGAATTTAGAAGCACCGGCTTTATGTTGTTGAAACAGGTTGGGCGAATGACACTAGGGGGGTTGCTTGCTCTGGGTTACTCTGTTGTCGTTAGCTATAAACGTGTATCTACAACAGTCAGTAATGGCAATGTTTCTGTGTCTTTTGAAACCATTGATGCTCTGGGTGAGACATACATGGTGATGAGGGGAACAAATAGGAAAGTATGAATTCTTTTCTTGCCTCTATAGATTATGTTTCCTTTCATTTTCAGATTGGATCTTCTGAAGCACATCAAGTTCTTACTTTTCAGTGATTTTGCTTGTTGGTTCTGTGTTATACATCAAGTGAATAAATTATGCTCATATTTACTATTGTAATATATCAAAACTTTTAGTTCCTCGTTTTTTTTTTGAACAATTAATAACTTTAAGATTCATGAAATCCATGACATACCATGCTTTCTACATAATGGAAGAGGATTAAATAAAAAAGAAGAGATATGGGAAAAATAAATAGAACTACTGAATTTAATGTGTGTGTGTGTGTGTAATTGACATTGGGTGAGATTAGACATACTTATACCTCTTGATATTTATCTGGAGGAAGTGATTTACAATAATAGAACTACTGAGTTCGAAATAACTACATGTTGATTTTACTTGCCACGGACAACAATGATCAAGTAATTGAGTATTTGGTCCAAAATGTCTATGCTTTTTGTCATTTCAACTGGATTGCAAAAAGGCTTGGCTGAATGCGTCTGAATTTTCACTCCTTCCACTGTATATTATATTATTATTGATTATTGATCGGTGGTTGTTATCATATTGTGTGCTAGCACTTTGGTGATTATACTCCTTTTATTTTGACAATGTTTATTTTAACCTACTGATTAGAAAGAAGGGATTTTTTTTGCTTCCTGCAGACAGTTGGAACAGAAGCATTAAAGATGGTTGTAAGTGGCCCTTGGATCACTAAATCATATCTGGAAATGATTCTTGAGAGAAAAGGTAGGGTTTTTATAATCTATCCATGTTATGATCATCATGTATTTCGTTTTCAATGTGTCGGGGACCACTTGGAGTTTATGAGTTGTGAGGGCAAGTTTGGTCAGTTATCTGCTGTTCTTATATTGTCTATCATCAGTATATTATTATAATCAACAAGAAAATAAAAGCAAAATTTTCTGTTGCTGCTCTTTCTCATGTTTAACATCAATTTATGTAATAGTTATGTCTCCTCAATTTCTCATGCAGGTGTACCTCGTCTAAGTACACCACCACTTGTGTCTAATAAACCTTTGTCTGGTAATCAAGAAGGAGCAATTGTTGCACCAAAGCCAATCCGGATTACCCCTGACATTGTAACTGGAATTGAGGATTTATCTCAGCCATGGACTCGATCCCCAAGAAAATCCAAAATGGAACCTGTCATAGCAACTTGGCGTTTTATATCTTCAGATTCATCTCAGACTGACAACAGTGCACTAGGTATTTTTTTAAAATCGGTGAATATATCCTAAACTTTTCCTTTTATTTTGTTGGCTGAAGTTATGCACGTCTACACTAGACCTTTTATACTGAGACTTCTCTCATGAAGCAACCACAGATCCTTCTTCTTTCAGGGATACTATGAGGCTTGCTCCAATGCCTGATTCCTATGACCTGGATAGGGGATTGCTTTTGGCTGTTCAAGCAATACAGGTAAGGGATAGAAGATAATTTCCAAGCATCACATTTTGAACATCAGTATTCCATAAAAACATTCAGATTTATGAGTTTAATTGAATCCATTCTCCATAATTATCACTGTTCCAGGCTTTGTTGGAGAAGAATGGAGTTCCAGTCATAGTTGGAATTGGTAATATAAGATGTTTTCTGATACCTATCTCTGCATGTGTATGCATATTAATCTGCCCTTACACACATATGCATACTTATCTGGATTATGTGGCTATCTTCGTCACATATTTGAGGGATTGTATGTTGATGTGGTGTATTTAAGTTAGTTCCATATACATGATGGATCTTATTCTTTTGTTGTATTGAGTTATGATGCTGGGACATGTTCCATTTTACAATAACAAATTATATGTGCAACTAGTTATATTCTGGTAATTAAAGCTAACAACAATTAAAGAACATACAATCTAAGGAAAAATGTGGATAAGGAGGAAATGTGTCAAAATAAACAAGGCATATCATTAAGTCTTTCAAGCCTTTTTGGCGAAGTCATACTTTTTAAAATAAAATCAATAATTAATAAACTAATAGTCTAAAATTATCCATATTCCATCATATTGTCTTTTTATTTTTTATTTTTTTCAACTGACCAGAGTATAAATTTTATGAATAATGGATGGGTAATTTATTATCTCACATATACTTACACGCAGAAGTGGTCATACTCTGTAACTTTCTTTATTCTCTTGTTTTATCAGTTTCCAAATTAATAACCGCTTTGACATCAAATTTGTGAAGAATCCTTTTGCTATAGTCTAGCAAAAAGATTAATCTATGCGATTGTGTACGCTGCTATTGCTGCAGGAGGTCCTAGTGGGTCTGGAAAGACTAGTTTGGCACATAAAATGGCAAATATCATTGGCTGTGAGGTAGTTTCTCTGGAAAGCTATTATAAACGAGTGAAGGATTTTAAGTATGATAACTTCAGCTCGCTTGATCTAGCTTTGCTATCAAAGGTAAGCATTAAATTGACTATATTTAGTTTATAGCGTTACTCCACAATTTTTATGTCTGATAAATATTATTCTTTCATATCTATATTTCCTGAACTCCATGAGCACAGAACTTTCCCCTATGTTGGTTCTTTTTCTTATTAAATTTAAAAGTAGACATTCCTAGTTGCTTCTTGGATTTCAAAGGTGTGATTGGTTAAGAAATTTTTAGTGCATTACTTGCATTACCAAGCGAAAATGAGTGTCTTCACAGTCAAACCTCCACTGGTTCTTATAAAAATACCCTACCTCAACTATTTGGAGTAAAGACATACTGGTCTATAAGAAGGGTTGCCCAGAAAATAATGTCAATTTTTGTGGCTAGGTCCTTTCAGACATTTAAGTGTAGATGCTATTTCTATTCTTCAAAACTCAAAAATGATTGTGTGGCCATTTGGTAACATGCATTATGATGTTTTTCTTTTTAACTGAGTTTATTGCATCTGAACCCTTTTAATTAGTTTCGGCTAAAAATTTTATGGATAAAATAATGGTGCCATTGTTTGCTGGTCTCTTGAAACAGTTATAGTAGTCATTGCATTTCACGGTGATAATTTTTCATTGCTCAAGGCTTTTTGTTACTCAAATGTTGTTATGGTTTGGTCCCCAAAAAAGGTTACAGCCATTACTTTTAGCTTTAAATTGTTTAAGTCTGCTGCTACTGATTTGAAGTTTGCAGCCTTGCAACTTCTCAATGCTTTTCTGTAATTTAATCCATCATTTTGTTTGCAACTTATCATTCTCATTATTGAGTTTCTTCCAGAATATTGATGACATACGGAATGTTCGGAGAACAAAAGTTCCTATCTTTGACTTGGAAAGTGGTGCCCGGAGTGGCTTCAAGGAACTTGAAGTTTCTGAAGATTGTGGAGTGGTTAGTCTTAACATGTTGTATATGTTGTCTGCATTACAGGCTTTGCGTTTAATCTATGAAGTAGATAGAGACAGAGTGTCCTGTATACATAAAAACATGTTGAGAAGGTATAGTACAATGGTCATTGTCAATTAGTGTCTCTAATATGCGCCAAACACACACAAAGCTCCTTTCTTAAAGCGACCTGAGACTGGTTAGTTCAATCCTATATCGGTTCTATATTGAATTTTGTTGATATACACACACCCATTGCCCTGCCTTTTACACTTGGAAGTGGATTTTGAGTGGTGTACTGTTCTAGAAATAGAAGAAGTAATCGGCTAGTGCAGGAACTGGGCTGGCCCTTTTTGGCAATATGCACCAGCCATCTCCTCACGGTTACCATGGCTGCTCTGGAGTTAAGAAATGGTAGTAGAATGTAACTCATAAGTTGCAATCTGTCCTATAATGAAGGATTGAACTCCCTTGGTCTAGCTAAGGGAGCCAGTGATGGAATTGACCATTATGCATTTAAAAGTTTGTTCATACTCCATAGTAACTTCTTTCTGTTTCTGGTTTCTTTAGAACTCATGGTCATCGGAAAAATGAAACATAGATATGCATAAAATAATAAATCCATTACCTGAATATCTGATTTATTTTAGTTTGTACGTCTTCGCTGATCATTCTTGTGGATCCCTTAGAGTGGTGTTTATTTTGACCAGATTATATTTGAAGGGGTTTACGCTTTGCATCCTGATATCCGAAAATCTATTGACTTATGGATTGCTGTTGTAAGAATAAGTTTCCTTCTACCTCTGAAGGCTCTGTCTTCTTTTTAAAATTCTAATTCAGTTTGGTCAATTCAAGGAAACCTGTGGAATAACTTATTTCCTTTTTACTCGTTTGTTTGAAACAGGTAGGAGGTGTTCATTCACATTTGATATCTCGAGTTCAAAGGGACAAGAGTAGAGTGGGATGTTTTATGTCCCAAAATGAGATTATGATGACAGTATTTCCTATGTTCCAGTTGCACATTGAACCACATCTTGTCCATGCTCATGTTAGTGGATATCATGCTTTCTGTTTATAATTCCTCTGGAATATGATTGTTGATAATTTTTTTCCTCCTAATGTTCACTATTCCTTGATTTACTTTTTTAATTCCTCCCGCTGCTCTAATCCATTTTATTGTGAAATTGTATATGACCTTATAGATGGTGGAAGTTATTTTCTCTTTTCATAAACTGATGTATTTGAAATGATCTTTTTACTATTATGTTTGCTTATTTTTCTTAAATTCGTGGAAGCTAAATTTATTGTTTTCCTCTCTGCAGCTTAAGATAAGAAATGACTTTGACCCGGTTCTTTCCCCCGAGAGTTCATTATTTGTTTTGAAGAGTAACAAAAAAGTAAGAGATTGATCTGTATTTTCAATTAAGTAGTATTAAATACAAAAATTTTCTTCATCATAGTTACTGAAGATCACAATTGACAACAGGTAGCTTATCAAGATATTCTTACGATACTTGATCCAGCAAAATTTTGCAGTTCTGTTCAGAAGTTCATTGATTTATATTTAAAGCTTCCTGGGATCCCCTTGAACGGACAGTTGACAGAGGGTGATTGTATTAGAGTCAGAATATGTGAAGGAAAATTTGCTTTGTTGATACGTGAGGTTGGACCTCATCTCCCCGTTCAATTTCCTCTTTTCCATCTCCATAAGCTCCTTACTGATAGCAGCACATGTTTACAACTAAGTTACATATATCAACTCCCAGTGTATCTTTGTGCTTATGCTTGATTAATAATTTACCCTACTATCTTGCAATTGTCAGCCTATTAGAGAAGGAAACTTCATCATTCAGCCGAAAGTGGATTTTGATATTGGCATTAGTACAGTTACAGGTCTTCTCAATCTTGGGTAAGCCACATTTTTAATTCTATAAAACAAAAGGCAATGAAGGTTGAATATAAAGGATGTTCACCTAGAAGTAATGATATTTTCTTCCTAGAATGTGATTAGAAGCTCATATAGAAGCTCTGAATATTGAGATTAGACTCAATTTTTTATTGCTGCTATACAAGAATATTTATTGGTATGCAAGGGAGTGGACATTATGTAACAAATGCGACTATAGCAAGATGTTCAGCAACTGATATTTGCAAAGTATGGTTGAGGTAGTAATGTCTACACTTTTTGTGTTTCAGGTATCAGGCAGTAGCTTATATTGAAGCATCTGCGTTCATTTACCAAGATGGAAAGGTCACCTAATTTATTCTATGACTCGCATTTGACTGAGAATATGCATATTTGATTAGAAACTACATGCCTGACACAAATTTATTCCAGTTCCCCCTCCCTCTCCCATCCTAATCTGAGCTTTGACTAATTTTAGTGCTGAGATCCAAACAACGTTCTGCAACATCTAATAGCTCTTCTTATGACACTCCAAAAGTGAAGCCCTGGGTATAAAAGATCGTCCTTTTCTGCTTTCAGATTCTGATTGAGGTTGACCATCTACAAGATGTCTCTGGTCCATACATTCAGATCAAGGGTGTTGATAAGGATGCTGTAGCAGCAGCTGGTTCAATGCTTAAATTGGATGACACATATACTACTAAAGTATTGACTTTTTAGCTGTTTATATTGTTTTGCTTTCTATTGAACTTCAGCTACTTATCATTCTGCTCTTTGTAGTTGACATATTTATTATGTTGCTAGAGTTATCTTCAAATAATTTTGGAAAACCTACCTGCACTGGAAAGAACTTTTGGCGGCATCTACTCTCAGCAGGCTGCGAGGATGCAAGAAATTGTTGAGTTTATTCAATCTCAGGTATCTCTTGCTCTTCAAACGGATATTTTATCTGGCTTTCAGGACTTCATCAAATGTTATTTCTACATGACATGTGCAAATACACTTGAAACACAGACTCTAACCGTCATACTTCAGAGTTGAATGAAACTTTAATTGCTGAAGACCGCATGCGAAAGCATGATATCCAACTCAGCTGATTAGTTAATGGACTACATGTTTTAGTAGGGGATGCTAGAGCCTCTTTAAATCATAAATTACTTTATTCCAACTTTTCATTTGTTACAAAACTATACAAAGAATTATGATATCCAGCTTAATCTGCCAATATAGGTGCTGAACCGTATCTATGTAGTAAATGAAAGGACGCCAAACAAGATAAACTACAATATTATTGAATGATGTTGACATGATCGCAGAGCATACTATGTGTGAAACTAACCCCTAAAATTCTTGATAAGCTAATGGGTTTAATATTTCTACTTTTGCTGTAGAAATGTTTTTTCTGATAAAAGTGAGTGAGTCTTAATAATATTTTCTCTATCTTCTTTTTACAATAGGACTTATTTACTTTTATATGAGCGTGGCAAAAAAACAAAAAAACAAAACAAAACAAAACAAAAAAAAAATCTGCAGTGAAAGCAAAAACATTAAACCCCTATGCTAATACTACAACCACACAAAGACACTTGTATCATTTACCTTAGGTGCACTACTAGTCACACTATCTAAGCGCTCAAATAAGAATCAACCAGACTTTTAATTGTGCACGCTCGGGCGCACACATTTGATTTTAAACACGTTAGGATGAACAGGGAAGCAGCTTAGCATCAGAATGCTCACCAAGCAGGGAGGCTTCCCCAATGGAAGGGGTTATCGAGGAAATGCAGTTGAGGATTAGAAGGCTAGAACGGTGGCTTACTGTAAATACGGTAATCCTCACCTTTCTGCATTTAATATTGCTTCGCTGAGTTTGAGTTCACCATGACTTTCTCATTTTTCTTTACTTGTTTGTTTGTTTGTTTTTTGAGAAGGTTTTATGGACATTTCTGATGTCTGCTCTTGTGGGTTATTCACTATACCAAAGGAAGCGTCAATGATACTCTTGAAACTTCTATTTGAAGTGGCAAGTTCATTTTTTTTCCTTCCCTTGTCGGCTCAACGGAAGTGGCAAGTTTATAGAAGCTAACAAAAGTCACTAATCCCTTACCACAAGATTTGGGTATAGCATAGACTTTCCCATATTGACAGAAGCAAATTCACTGTAAATAAAATGACATTGTAAATGAAGTACTTCATCCGTTATTGCGTTGCTATGGCCCTCTCAGTTTTAATGTTTGCAGCATTTTATCAGTGATTTTTTTTTTAAGGGTTACTAGGAGTAATCCAATTTTACTGTGAGAGCCATTCGCTGATCTCACCCCACAGAACTCTGACCATTAATTAATTCAAAATCTAATGCCAGATCAATTTTATTTGCCATATTCCGTGGCTATTTACTATACTCAAGCAAAATTTTCTGTGTTAATTTAAACCCAAGGAAAAAGTTCTGTTTGGATAACTATGGTAGTAAATGACTTCAAAGTAAAAAATGAAGTTAAATTTATAGCAATTTTTTGGCTTTTATATGAAACTGAGTTTTTAATATACTATGATATCATTCAAATAACTTTACATCAAATTAACTTTTATTATAAGAATATATTCAAACATAAATGCTAATTCACTTTTAACCAACTTCAACTTACAAAATCTATAAAGAAGCAATAATGCGTCGTCAAAAAACATTTTGTAAAACATTAACTCCACTTTGGAAAATGAACACGATTCAAGGTGTCATATTGAACTCTGAACCTTGAAAAGAACAGTAATAGTAACACGATACACAGGAAACCATGTTCAGCGTGACTGGCAAGGTCATTGTTACCTACAAGTGAAATTGACATCAGAGAATAATCAGCTAGAGCTCTCTCATTGACCCAAACAAATTACACGATTAATTATAATTTGAATTCCACCATAAAAATTGTTATAAACTTAAAAGTATAAACGTAAACTATCATCAGCAAATAGATAAAAAATGAAGCATTGCCTACCTATCTATTCACGGTATGGCGTGAGATCAATGTTGAATTTTTGTTTTCCTTTGCTTACCCTCTAAAGTAAAGTAAAGAAGAAACAAATCAAATGTATGGATTCAAAATTACAAATATTCACAATAAAAATAGTCACTTCATAATAGTTTCTTAAATTTCAACTGAGACTTACAGAGATAGCTACAAGTTCTTCCAGCAGCTCCTCCAAATGGCGCAAAGGCTGTCATATGAGGATGTTTTAAAATGATTCATCAGAGGTACCCTTGCAAATATAAATATATAGAGCAGGCAAGGAGAAATGAACATTGAGGGATTGTTCGTAGATATAAATTATTATGATAAGAACCAAACTCACCCACTGTGTTGGACCATCAACAGGTGCATTCAGGGGATCATCGTGTACCTAAAGACCAGAGAAAAAAAATTAGAATCTCAATGATAGACAAACTAAATTCGTAAGATAACCCTGAAATACTCCATGTATACAATAAGTTAGTAGAACACTGTCAGACACTATCAAAACAGTTTCTCCATCATATCGAAGTTTCACAGACTACACAAAAAACGCAAGAGGGGTCTCAAACTAGATATTTTGAGTAAAAATGATTTTATGGTATGACTAATGTCATTTTTGGCTTAAGAATATTCTCTCTACCTCCATGAAAATCCCGTCCACTCCAACGGCAACTGCTGTCCTTCCAATGCATGGTATCAATTCTCGAAGGCCTCCACTTGCAACGCCCCCACCTTCCAACTGCATAAAGAAGAACATTTATAATCACTGATATAGATTTGAAAAAATCTTTTTACTACATAAAGAAGCAGAATTAAAATCACTGATAAAGATTTGAAAGAATCTTTTAAAACGATATTGGCACAGCAGGTAATGGAAGTAACACAAGGATTTTTGATATCATGAATCTAGTGAAACCAAAATTATGTTTTCCCTCAAAAGTAAAACATGCTAGAATGTATGACATGATATGAAATGGTTTATGCAAATCAAGGAAAAAAAGATGCAATATGCATTTATCTATCTTACATAACTGTCAGAAGCACCACATGCTAGAATAATCTGCTTCATAAAATACTTTATATAAAGAAAATAATAAGAGGTAGAAGCATATTCAATACAAATCAAAAAAGGGAGTTATGATATACTAAGTATACCTTTTTTCCAGCAGGCTGTTGTAATGAATGCGTGATATCAGCTACCTAAAGTAAGAAAAAAAATGTTTAAATGATTAGTTTAATGAGAAATAGAATGGTTTGCGGACATAGTAGGGACTGCAGCATTGATATTTGATAAATTAACTGGGGGCACCAAGAAATGACTACACCAGAAAAAATATTTAGCTTAAAATCTTAAATGATATAGTTTTTTATAAGAATAGTACCTCTAGTAAAATCAAAAAGGAGTTCAGTCTCATTTTCATAGAAAAGCAAATGAACATCTACATTCTGGTTTTCTTCCATAACTGATTTGCAAATTAAATAGGACAAACTACGTTAAGTTGAATCATCAATCAAGAGAGATGTATGTTTCTTCATTCACATATCAGTAAATATGACATAGGTCTTATGAAACGCCTCAAAGAATATATTTGCATATAAAAAACAATTGTATAAAAAATTATCACAAAAGATCTTCAAGAAGAGTTGCGTGTACAAGCTTTCAGTAGGTGTGTAGGTCAGAGAAATCAGCATTTTCAGGGACCTATGGCAGAACTTCCTCTTAAGACGGTAAAGTAGGTAGAGGTGCGAGATTTTTATGGCATAACCTTATTTTTAATTAAAGCAACATCCACCATTTTTAAAGCTCCTTCTAGGTTGAGTTCAAAAGAAGTCATCGTTTTTGAAAATAATGTTACTTTTATTAATAGGTCAGGGAACGTTATTAAGCAATTGCAAGGAAGAAACAAGAATATACCCTTTTATCCTAAATTTCAAATTTTAAAGAGAACCATTTACTTACAACAGGACAATTGGCTTCTCTCATCCACTCCAGGTTTCGTGGATCAACAATCAAATCATCTACAAAAACAAAGCAAAGGATTAATATATTTTGGTTTTTTAAAATGATCAACCGATTATAGCAACTTGCTCAAGGCAAAACTAAATTTCAAGTATGTAATCATGGTTGCAGAAGAAAGAGCTGGGAGGAGAGCAGGTGACTTGGAATAAAACTTGAATTTGAACTTTCAATAAGCAAAAGACTACAATGAAACTACAATAAATCAGCAACAAAGAACAATAGCATCTCATGTAACATAGATATTGATCATTATGCAAGATCGGCGCAGTTCAAAACTCAAAGACATATTCTGAAGGGCTGAAACAAATGCTATAGACTTACTGTAACCAAACATAGTTCCTCTCTCACAAACCATCACCTTTGGATTTCCAGCCAATCTAATTTTTTCAGCTGAATTTGTCATGACCTGCAAATTTAATATTTAGGAAATATATATAGAGACAATCAACAATAGAATTTGAACACATCATATTGGACAATATACTTACAGAAGGAGCACAGAACTGGCCTTTCTTGATGTTGATAATTTTTCCAGTTTTGGCTGCTGCCACTAGAAGATCCGTCTGTCATAAGAGGGTAACTAAAAGAAATAAGTTAAATTGGGATATCTATCCACCAAACAAGCCAGAAAGTAAAGCAGGTACTAATAATTGAATTGGAAAAGAAAGTTTACTTGACGACATAAGAATGCTGGAATCTGAATAATATCTGCAACTCTGCCAACTGGTTCACACTAGCAAAATAGAAGATAATATGTAACAGTTAGTTTAGAAATCAGGAGTTTAAACTTAATTAAATGCACCTCTACCAAGAACATATCAGAAGCATCCATTCAATAAATTCAGTAAATTAAAGTAATTGTATATCATGAATTCAACAATAAAAAATCACGAGCCAATTTAATTCACAAGTTTGGAGGAGTAAGAGGCAAAACAAAAAGTGAAGGATAGCAAAGTCAAATCACGCTTTACAAGACATAGTCTAGAACCAATTAATAGTCCAACACAAATATTTTTTTTTAAAGTTATATCTCCGGATAGATCAATTTCCTTGGTCATCTAGACGCATGCATGAAATCCCATAAATATGCAACACCCAGAAGCACTCAACCGCAAAAATAGAATCATTGACAACAAGGATGGACAGCCAACTGAAGTCCAATAAAACAACCATTTTTAATTAGAAATCCTAAGCTTCCTGTTCCCAGGTCAAGGTCTAAAGTCTGCAATTAGAAAACACTGGCCCAATTGTTTATCCAAGTAGTTATTTATTGCATTTGGGTAAGCACCACTTGAATTTTCATTGAGCTTTTTCTCACCTTCTAGCAATGATAATAATTGAACTGTATTCCCGGGGCCTAAACAAATTAAAGCCAGTAGTGTTATAGAAAGATGCAGCTAAATTGTAAAGACCTAAACACATAAACCCTAAGCTCCAAAATTAAAAACCACAAATTCAACACCGTGATGACGTTATATATCAATTCAGTGTATCGTAATTGGCATCACTAAAATTCTGCATGCGATACTTAATCAAAGTAGCAGATAATTTGAATGAACTTAATCACAATAAAAATCTAGAACAAGAGTCTATTCCAAATATTTAAAAGAGCAGAAATTCTTATGCTTGTGTTTAGATATAATCACATGCATTACCTGGATAGCGTCATGCACATCTGTCACGATTGGGATGTCATAGGTTAATTTGACCTTCTCAAGTATCTGTAGAAGATAATGAGAAACGTAGACAATCAAATCTTGGGGTTAACTAGGCAATAAAACATAGCAAGATTAGTGAACTAGTTAGTCTAAGCATGAGCTATAATTTTCCTTTATCAAGACCAAAATTCTGTGGTTTTGTCCAATTTACTGTCATGACACAATTTTCATGGTATAGAAAAATACTGCTCTAGTTATGTCACGATAGTTGTTGTGCTACTAGATATTCAAAGTCATATTTCTTTTAATGTAAATATTTTATCATAATCAACATTAAAAATGAAGAATCGTCCAAGATTTTCCTAGCATTAGTACAGTAGACTTTCCCTTTGGCTAAATTTGTAGTTAATAATACAAGAGGGGACATGTGACCCAGATTAGCACTCCCGGAGTCCCAGGGCATAACTTTCTGAGCCTTACAAGGGGCTTAGACAAGATTACCCAGGTCCTGCCACAAGGTCTGCATGTGCAATATCCAGGCAAAATTATCTGGCACAGATATCAGTAACTGCTTCCTTTATACGTATCTATAACTAAAGATTTAATTTTTAGTTAAAACTTCAGAATCACGAAAGACGTAGAACATCCTACTTCCTCAAGAAACAAAACAACAGTTGTGCAGTTAAAAGTAGTAAGGTTCTGAACCTTCAATCCTTCAACCATTCCTGGGCCACGAAATGATTTTGATGATGTCCGATTGGCTTTGTCAAAGCTAGACTTGAAAACCAATGGTACTCCAACTCTGCCAGTTATATAGTCGAGATCATATTAGACGCCGACACATACAAAACTGTATCTTATGCTCACTGCACTTAATATTTTATTCTATTTCATAAAAATTAATTTTTACATGACCAAAATAGCAAGCTGGAAGAAGCAGGTAGGAGATTCCAGATGAATTCGGGCTACACAAGTTAAGGCAGAGAGTAACTCATTTAGCCTATGGAGTAGGCAAATATCAGTATAGCAGTGCCAGATAAACTTAATGGCTCACAAAACTTAAAAAAGAACGAGAAAGAGACATATGTTGCCCAGTAACGTACTTTGATGTGATACTCTTTATGTGCTTAGCCATCCGAAGGACATGCTCCTCAGATTCAATCACATTTGGACCCGCTAGTAGGAAGAATGGATTTGCTGACTGTGGGGCCATCGAAGAAAATAAAATTTAACGTAACTCCTGAAATACTTAATCAAAAATTACTAAGGGGGAAATGAGGCAGATCGCTTCAAACCTTCAGCTGGTTAAACAGAGCTGAAGACGGATCCATTTTCAGGGTCGAAACGAAACACAAACGGAACTGCAAGAAACAATGAAGCGCTCAGGAAATGCAGAACAAGTTATTGCCAAGGTACACCCAGCCTTAAAAGTAAGCTACATTCTACAACAAAGAACAAAAGAGCTAAGCGAGTTTTCAACATTTTCTCAGAATCCAAAGGCAAGAAGCAAAATGGCTTACTGACAATACCAACAAGGGTAGAGAGAGTGAAGGAAATCTGGCAAGATCAACGAAAGTGGTGTTGTTCCCCAGTCAATGGTTCTCCTCAATCATCGATTATATGACGATGATTATAATTGCAGTGATCCTTCTACAAAATAATTACAAAATAAGCTTTTTAAAATTGGCTTATAAAATTGTGAATATGATTGAAAAAAAGGTTAAAGGTCTACTCCCTCTTGTCTTTATTTAATACACTAATTAGTTAATTATTAAGTGTATTTGACATATTTTACAAATTACTTGCTTGTTTCTAAGGAACGTAATTGTTTTTATTTTTTATGTATGTCCATAATTAATAGGAATAATGGGTGAGAGTAATAATAATATAATATTAGAGTTTAGTGTAATTAGTATGTATAATATTAGAAATTATTTAAATTTTAGAATAAATTTATTGACTTTAATTATTTTTATTGATTAGTAACTTGTGAAAATTGTTATTTGATGTCTTATAATAGATACCATCAGAAGTATTTTGTCTCGAAAGTTGTCATGATGAAGCAATTTTGTCTTCTTCTTTTTTTTTGTGCAATGTCGTCTTAGAAGTTTCCAAATTATAACAATTTTGTGTTAGTTGTTATCTCAGTTAAATTTTATTGTTAACTGGCCAAATATGTTAAGTTGATAATCTATGTGTCACCCTTGTTATTTTTGTTTTGGGTTTAGGTGTAAATTTTCCCTAAAAGTTTTTACATATGAGTAATGTTACCCTAAAAGTTTTCAAATCGTAACAATTTCACCTGAACTATTATCTAGGTTAAGTTTACCCGTTAGTTAACTAAATACGTTAGTTAACTAAATACACTTATTTGACAAATCCAAGTGTCATCCATTTCATTGTTTTTTTCAAAGTTAAATTAAAAAAATGCATATCACCTTAAGAATTAGAGACAATTAGAAGTGAACAAAGAGGTAAAAACATGTTATGTGATGAAGAGTACTTGCCTATCTTGGTATCATTGGTGTACTACGACATAGAGTTTTCGATGGAGTTGTTCTCAGTAATCATCCTTAGTGTGTCATGCTTTCAGTGATTGAATTTTTTTCTTGATTACTCAGCTCTTCATCAATATGTAATTTATTCCTTTTCAATGTTGTTTACATTGCCAACTCACCATATTCGATTAACTAACCGTCAAAATTTAGATAGTTGTCAAGAAGAAATTGCTATGATTTAAAAATTTTTGGGACAGAATTACTCCTAAATAAGAAATTCATGAGTAAATTTACACCTTAACAAAAATGATGTAAATGACACATGAACTGACAGTTCAACATATTTTATCAACTAATGATCAAATCTAATTAGGATAATGACTAGGACAAAATTACTATAATTTGGAAATTTCGAGGGCAACATTACACTCTAAAAAACTTTCATAGCAAAATTGTTATCCTGTGACAACTCTGGTAAAATAGAACTCAACTCAATGTTTAATTAAGTTTTCTTGTCATGAATTGAAGTCCTCACCACATATTACTTTTTCTTTTCACTTTATTCGAATCAAAATATATACTTTCCAAGCTTTTTGCACGGAGTTTTTTTTTTTTTTTTTGGTTATATAAATTTTTTTTCTTATGCATTGCATGAGTGCAAAAGCACATGAATAAATTGAAATTCGAATTAATACTATGGCATTATTATTATGGAAGATGAGATTTGTAAAATACTAATTGCAGCTTCGTGCAATACACTACAAAGTCTCGCAAGAGCTGAAAATCTAAAGCAAAATGGATCATCTCTCTTAAGCATCAAAATTGCGTTCCCAACCTTTGTATGCGGCAATTGAAGTTCAACATAGTACCGCGGTTAAAAAGAGAACCAAATTACCTTAATGGCATTACTTGGACCAAAAAATGGCAGATAGGAACACATTGAATAAATGGTAAGAATAAGATGTAAATAGTGATCAAATTTAAGCTTTCTTAAATGTAACAATAAAAAAATCGACAAACACAACTTTTGTGAAAGATTAAAGTTATCACTGAAATTTCTATAATTTTTATTCATTCTAATTGAAATTACAACTTAGTCTTACTGAATTTAACAATTGTGACTGATAATTATGATAATGTTATTGCCTATTAACAAGTTATGGGAGTTCTGAAGTACATCACTCAATATGATATTTTGTGAACTTGAAACACATCATCAACAACCCCCCAAAATCGAACAAGCACCGAACTTATGCTGTTAAACTCACAAAGCTTATTAGCCAACATTAAAGGTCAATTTTGAAGAAAAGATAACTTCAACTTGTCAATGTCTTGAAGTTTCAAGGAGTAGGCAGCTATTGCAAGCATGATGAAGAGTAAGGCAATCCATAAGCTCAATCCTCCTGAAAAGAAATTAACATATATATTAATAATGATCATGGAAATATCAACAGCCGTAAATCTAAGACTTTCCAGCAACCCTTTTGAGAAGCTATGCTTGAAAGATTAAGTTGCCTAGCGAATGCAGGTGTTCGATGCGGTATTCTAAAATACTCCCCTCGTCCTTTATTACCCCATCCGATCCTTTTTATAAACAACTCCTTTTTTTTGGGGCTGGTCCTCAATATAACTTTTTTCGTGTCTTAAAATTTAAACTACTATTTCCTCTTCTACCCCTATTAAATTCATATTTTTATATTAATTATCCCCCACTCACCATTAATTCTCGTTTATTTAATCATTTATTACTCATTCTCTCTCATATTTTAAACTCATTTCTCTTCTATTTTCAACTCATTCTCTCTCCTATACTCTTTTCATAAATAGGAGCATATTTGGAAGAAACATGACATTTTTGACACATTTATTGTATTTAATTAATCTTAACAGCTAGTTCTTTTTGCACAATCAAAAAAAAAAAAAAGTTGCTTATAAAAAGGACCGGGGAGTATAAACTTAAAATAACAGATTTGTATTAATCAAGAAAAAAGTTAAAAATAGTTAAAAAGTAATAAATATGCATTATTTTTCCAACTATGCCCTTATGAGTAAAGAAGATAATTGAAAGAAAATAAATGCAATAAATACAGTCAACAAAGAATAAAGTTGGAAAAAACGTAATAAATGTATAGACAAACTTAAAATGAAACATATTTTGGGACACGTCTATTCACAAATTAAAAGCTAATGGACGGAGGGAGTAATATTTGGCTTCATGAAAGATTAATCAAAGCATGCGACACCCATTTGCAGTAATCATATCCCACCCCCCAAAAAAAAAGGGACTCGTTAGTTCAGTTATCAAGCTACTTTAATTTTAAATATGCACGTACCACTTTTCTGCTTCTCCTCAATTACAGTAACCCTTGCACTTGAATCAAAGGATACAGAAGCCAACAACCTATAAGAGTCAAAACTATCACTAACTTTCGATATGAAAACTTATAGTTCCAGGTAAAAACAGTAACAGTATACGGGCTTCAAACCTTGAATCATGGGAGAAAGCTAACGAAGTTACTATGCCGACGTGAGCCTTTTTAATCATTGACAGAATCTGCATATTTGTCGATTTCACAATCACAATATCTCCTGAAGGTGTTCCACTGCATGTCAATCCACCCAAACAGAATATGTAAGTTCTCGAGAAGTTGCAACCTTGACGTCAGGAAGTGTTACTCTCCTCTTTTTCCTTTTTAATCTATCTTTATTGACCACTTGAAAAGATGTACTGTGTCAGATTACTTACCATGCAACTAACTTTCCATCAGTTGAGACATTTAACGCAGAGATTGCATCACGAATAATATGCTTAGAGCCCATCCTTGTACCAGTTTTTGCATCCCACGTCAGAATGCTTCCAACTTTGTCTATATCCAGCAATGAAATAGTTGTCCATTAAATAAAATATAATCATCCTTAGAGTACCTCTAAATTTCTATTCCAGTGGCATATACCTGTCATTCCAGAAATATACAAGACATGGGTCCCATCATTAATTTGAGAAAATCTGCAAGAGGTAAAAACCTCACCCTACATGATAGCGAGAAAAAAATGATCAGTCTACAAATAGTGAAAGAGATGATCAAGTTAAATGAATAGTGAAACAAAAAGGTCATACAGAGATTATCTAAAGCACTATATAATCTTATGATCAACGAATGCGTCAGAAATTACCCACTTTAACAGTGTAACGGGAAAAAATTGAGACCTTCTAGTACATTTTGGCTAGATCTTGATGATTAGCACTATCATCTCCATACATATAAATCTAGGTTATTTCATAATACTTCTCTAATAGTTTGGCTACAACTATTCTCTTGATATATGCCACTAGCATTGTTTCATCCTGTCCTGTATAGTTTTTCATTTAACTAATTTGACCTCCCACATATAGGATAGGACTTGAGCTACAATATTCATGACTTGTGGACAATATAACATGATGTAAAGTTTATATTTTATCTTGATATCAATTATTTGTATAATCACTCACTTTACGATTGGACATGATTCCTCAATGTTTCTCAAAGTTGCTTCATGATCATAAGCTCGTTTTAGAATCAGCTAACAAGTCCAGTCCAAATATATAAATATATACAACATTAATACATAATTAAGGAATGAGAAGATAAGGAACAGATTAATGCATTCAATCGTTAAATAAATACTCCTAATGCATTTACAAATTGGCCACCAATATTTATAGGTCTAGATCAAAAGAAGATTTACAATAGTATCCCAAGGAGTAACGTTATTTGAAAGAAATCCAATAGGAAATCAGGAATTCATCATTCTCTCCCCAAGATAAGAGGTATATGTCAACTATGCTTAGCTAAGGCGTATATGTCAATCAGACTAGGTTACTGGAACACTTTTGATCAAAACATCAGCTGTTTGTTAATGTATAGATGTACGAATCACCTACATCTGATGCAATAGTCAGAAAAAGACAACTAAGGAAGATAACTGAAAGAACCCTTCCAGTTCAGGTGTATACACGAACCCCGAGGCAGACCAGAACCATACAGACAAAAAGGCAAGACGCCTTTTAAGGTTGCAGGGGTTGACCTTATTAACTTATATTTCTTTTGGAGTAAGTGTAGGAAGAATAGCTGTTTTACTAGCTGTTATGTTAGGTTGGCTCATAGGAGACTGTGAAAACCTTTTTGCCTCAGCTATATTGCCGTTAGGAGTAGAGGAGAGGTTATGGATTATTTTGTGAGATGTTTGAGAAGAGGATCAGGATCTGTGTAAACCCTGAGACTATTTCTTGGCTGTGAAGGAGCTTTGAGCTTCTAACAGATTTCTTGTAACCTTATTATTAATCAATATAGTTGTTCCAGTGGCTTATTTGAGTATTATACGGTTGGTTCCTATCATTTTGGTATCAGAGCCGTAGAACCTGGGAAGGATGGCTGATGGGGTGAGGGAGTTGCGAGAGACAGTCGCCCAGCTAACAAGGAAAGTCGATGATCTAGCGAGACTGTCACACCAAGTGACCGAACTCACGGAGGGAATGAGAGTGATGAGGGAGATGCTGCTGCGTATGGAACCAAGCTCGAGCAAGAAGGATGAAACACATAAAGACGCAGGAGATTCTCGTTCAGAAACGGACACCGACCATGGTGAAGAAGCAGAGAAAGGAATGATGAAGTTTCGAAAATTAGAGCTACCTGTGTTTGATGGGGATGACCCAGTCGGATGGTTCTGCAGAGAAGAGAGATACTTCCACATTAATGGCATTCCAGATGTAGACAAGTTGGAGGCTGCTGTGGCGTGCCTTGAGGACCAAGCTCTTCACTGGTTCCAATGGAAAGAGACCCGAGGGGCGATAACAAGCTGGCCAGAATTCAAACAGAAGGTATTAGAATGCTTTCACACGTTCCAATGAGGAGGAGAATACAAGATCCTCTTCTCAAACAAACAAGAAGGCTCAGTGATAGAATATATCGAAGCGTTCGAACGACTCTCTTTTCCGTTGAAGGACGCGTCAGAGGAATGCTTGATGGGAGCTTTTCTATACGGGCTAAAAACTGAGATACAAGCAGAGCTAGAACTGGCGGATGAGAGCAATCTAGAAAGCCTGGTTCGAATGGCGCTACGGGTAGAAGGGAAGCGTCAGCTACTGGAACTGGATAAAGGTGGTAGGAACTACAAACCACCTGTGAGCTTCGGGTACAAAAAATACCCGGCCCAATCATCTCTAACTCGAGCCCCCACTGTTTCTGAGCCCATTCATCCATTAACCCAAACCAATCAAATCACCCATGCGCCCAAAATCGACCCAAAACCAACTGAGACGAAAGTGGGAAGCTCCACGACAGCGTACTCGACGGCACGCAAGGTAGGATGGAGTCGCCGACTTCCTGACGCTGAGATGGCACGACGACGGGAATTGGGCCTCTATTTCAAGTGCGGAGAGCACTACAGTCCCGCTCATACGTGCCAGGAAAAACACCTACAGGTATTCCTAATCGATGTGGAGTCCGAGAATAGGGAGAAGAAATCCGATGAAGCAGGAGAAGGTGCAGAGGAGTTTTTCGATGTTGAAGAGGAGGCAAATCGGATGGAATTGTCTCTCAACTCCTTGGCTGGATTCGAAAACAGTCACACCATGAAGGTATAGGGGGAAATCGCTGGCGAGTCCGTGGTAGTCCTGATTGACAGTGGGGCGACTCACAACTTTATTGCTGAGCATTGGTTAACACGGCCAAGGATAAAAGTTGAGGACGTGGCAGAATACACAGTCACAGTAGGAGATGGTTACCCTGTAAAAAGGAGACAGCAATGTAGAGACCTAAACCTGAATGTTCAAGGACTCAAAATTATTCAAACCTTCTACCCGTTTCCGCTAAGAGGCATTGACACTGTCTTGGGCATTGAATGGTTGAGCACCCTGGGAGATGTCAAGGTGAATTGGAGAAGAATGACGATGAGAATTCGGAAGAAAAGCAACAGAGTTTGCTTGGAAGGAGATCCAACATTATCGAGAACGCGAGCTTCTCTGCAGTCCCTTGTGAGAACAGTGAAGAAGAAAGGAGAGGGATTCTTGATCGAGTATTATCGCCTTGAGAAGGACCAGGAGGTTAATCATCCGATCAATTCTGAGATACAAGGGCTACTGAACAAATATTCTGCTGTATGCCAGTCCGTCCAAGTGCTACCTCCTCAACGATCCAGAGACCATGCGATTGTGATTAAACCAGGGGAGCAACCACCCAACCTTCAGCCCTATCGGTACCCACATTCTCAAAAAAAAGAAAATGAGGTATTAATCAATGATATGCTGCAGGCGGGAATTATCCAACCCAGTACCAGCCCCTATTCTAGTCCTGTCTTACTAGTTAAGAAGAAAGATGGTAGCTGGAGATTTTGTGTGGACTACCGGGCATTGAACAAAATAACCGTGTCGGACAAATTCCCGATCACGGTCATAGACGAGCTGCTGGATGAATTAAAAGGGGCCGCTGTGTTCTCTAAATTGGACTTGAAGTCCAGGTACCATCAGATTTGGATCAAGACGGGGGATGAGCATAAAACAGCGTTCCGCACCCACGAAGGACATTATGAGTTTAAGGTGATGCCCTTCGGCCTTACTAACGCCCCTTCTACTTTTCAAGCATTGATGAATGAGATATTTAGAGGGTGTCTTAGGAGGTTTGTGTTGGTGTTTTTTGATGATATATTAATTTATAGTTGTGATGAAAGAACTCACTTGACACACCTAGAAGAGGTGTTAGCTATTTTGCAGAAAAATAACATGGTCATCAATCTCAAGAAGTGCCAATTTCTGCAACCTAGGATTGAGTACCTAGGTCATATAATTTCCAAGCAAGGGGTTCAGGCGGATCCAGCAAAGGTAGAGAGTATGATAGCTTGGCCACAACCACAAAATGTGAGAGCATTGCGAGGTTTCTTGAGCTTGACCGGATACTATCGAAGATTTGTCCAGGGGTATGGGAAGATAGTAAGTCCCCTGATTGATCTCCTCAGAAAAGACTCCTTTAAGTGGACACCCGAGGCCTCTAAAGCCTTTGAGACCCTCAAAACAGCCATGACGACCTTGCCGGTTCTGGCCATGCCTGATTTTTCTAGCCCCTTTGAGCTGGAAACAGATGCTTCAGGGGCTGGAGTTGGAGTGGTAATAATGCAGAAAGGGCGCCCTATAGGTTATTATAGTCAGAAGTTGTCGAAAAGGGCCCAGCAATGCTCCATCTATGAAAGGGAATTGATGGCAATAGTGTTAGCTGTCAAGAAATGGAGGCATTACTTATGGGGGCAAAAATTTGTCATCCGTACAGACCAGAAGACTTTGAAACATTTGCTGGAACAGAAGGTATTGGAGGAAAACCAGCAGAAGTGGGTATCCAAGTTGATGGGGTACAAGTTTGAAATTGCATATAAACCGGGAAAGGAGAACCAAACCGCAGATGCACTATCACGGCGAGAAGAGCCCTTGAGGCTGATGGCATTTTCTATGTGGCAAAACGCCGAAATAGAACATTGGGAAAAGGAGGTCCAGGCTGATCCCAAACTCCAGCAAATCATGCAGCAGCTGCTTACCCATAGAGAGGGTATTGGTGACTATACCCTAGTCAAGGGGTGTCTACACTATAAGGGCAGACTAGTTTTACCCAGAAATTCAGCAAGGATCCCATTGCTGATGCGGGAATATCATGACTCCCCCGTTGGAGGTCACTCCGGGTATTTGAGGATCTATAAAAGAATAGCTAACGTGGTCTATTGGGAGGGTATGAAAAGAGAAATACAGAGATATGTTGCTGAATGTGCGGTGTGCCAGAGGAACAAACACCAAGCCCTCTCCCCTGCTGGCTTACTGCAGCCCCTTCCTATTCCGCAGGCTGTTTGGGAGGACATAAGTATGGACTTTATCACCGGATTGCCAAAGTCCCGAAGGAATAATACTATACTCGTCATAGTAGATCGTCTCACCAAGTATGCTCATTTTCTACCCCTCCACCACCCTTTTAGTGCTAAGGACGTTGCAGACATTTTTGTGAGGGAAATAGTCAGGCTACATGGTTTCCCAAAGACCATTGTATCCGATAGAGATCGTGTTTTTATGAGCCAATTTTGGCAGGAGCTGTTCAAACAGGCTGGCACTCAATTACGTCTCAGTTCGGCCTATCACCCTGAAACTGATGGACAGACCGAAGTGCTGAATAGAGGACTTGAAACCTATCTCCGGTGCTTTACTAGTGACAAACCGGGTCAATGGGTTCAGTGGCTACCATGGGCAGAGTATTGGTACAACACTACATACCAAGGGTCAGCCAACATGACACCCTTTCGAGCCGTCTATGGAAGAGACCCTCCCACTTTTCTCAAGCTTACTAATGAACCATCAGCAGTAGAAGCCGTCAGTGAGCAGATCAGATCCAGAAACGCCATCATTGCTGTCCTCAAGGAGAACTTGATCAAAGCTCAAGAGGAGATGCGGAAACAAGCCAACAAACATAGGAGGGATGTGCAATTTGACATAGGAGATCAGGTGTATGTTAAAATTCAGCCCTACCGGATGTGTACATTGGCTAAGAGGGTTAACGAAAAATTGAGCCCTCAGTTCTATGGTCCATTCACCATTGTGGGCAGGGTGGGAGCCGTAGCTTATCGCCTTGACCTTCCACCTACAACTCGTGTTCACCCGGTTTTTCATGTATCGGCCCTAAAAAAATCAGTTCAGCAAGGGGTGGTGACTCCTACTTTTCCTTCAACTCTCTCCGAAGAAATGGAATTGAGGGTTCAACTGGAAGAAGTTTGCAAGGTCAGGAGGCTAATGAATGGGCAGACTGAAGTACTTATCAAGTGGAAGGATATGCCGCCATATGAGAATTCTTGGGAAGACTTGGAAACTATTGCTACCCAATTCCCAGAATTTCACCTTGAGGACAAGGTGAAGCTTTTAGGGGAAGGTAATGAAAGAACCCTTCCAGTTCAGGTGTATACACGAACCCCGAGGCAGACCAGAACCATACAGACAAAAAGGCAAGATGCCTTTTAAGGTTGCAGGGGTTGACCTTATTAACTTATATTTCTTTTGGAGTAAGTGTAGGAAGAATAGCTGTTTTACTAGCTGTTATGTTAGGTTGGCTAATAGGAGACTGTGAAAACCTTTTTGCCTCGGCTATATTGCCGTTAGGAGTAGAGGAGAGGTTATGGATTATTTTGTGAGATGTATGAGGAGAAGAGGATCAGGATCTGTGTAAACCCTGAGACTATTTCTTGGCTGTGAAGGAGCTTTGAGCTTCTAACAGATTTCTTGTCACCTTATTATTAATCAATATAGTTGTTCCAGTGGCTTATTTGAGTATTATACGGTTGGTTCCTATCAATAACCCTCTAGCTATCTACCAATCAATTAGTAGATTCTAGATAACAATGATGCTCTACAGGAAAAATGATGAGAAAACTATATACAGATTAAAATTACTAACAATAATTATAGGGCTTTATAATATACAATTTTGAAGTATCATAAATTATACAGCCTTCAAAGAGTAGAGGCTGCACATGTTTGCATTCTATTACTAATTTAATATTTAATTTATAGATCAATATTTCATCACTTATTCATTGTCAACAGTAGTTTAAAGTTCATAGAATATCCAATGTCATTCATATTAGTTTAAATTTTTAGTCCACTTAACATTCTCTCTGTAAGTGACAATCAATTGCTCACATTTTTATTTGATAAAGAAGTTAAGACCGTTGATGAGGAAACATCCCAAACTCTGCACGGCCCACCACTTCCCAAAGATACAAGCAGTTTACCATCAGAGCTGCAAGAAAATGAAACCAGACAATAAGGGAAACCCTCATAAAAAATAAAATGGATAGCCGGAACTTCTCTTTTTTTCTTTCAAAAACCATTTCTTCTTCTTTTGGTAGCATTCAATTAAAAAGTAAAATCTCTTTATTGCTAAAAAAACAAACCTGAAATGTAAGTCTTTTACTGTCGAATAAGCTTTAGTCTCATTGAGAATAACTTCCATGCTAGGCCACTTGACAACCCTCAGATGGCCATCCTGTACTGCACCCAAATCAGAAAACCACAAAGCATGCCACACCTTGATCAAAACAGACTCTATATTTTGATGTTGGCTTGTCAAATGAAGCTTCAAATAAGATTCTTCAGTATCGTTTTCATGATGAAAGTGTAACTAATAACTTTACCTCCCCACCAACAGCTAGCATAGTGCCATCATTGTCAAATGCCAGGGCTAACTGCAGCCCAGCACCCTCCAACTCACTGAGTACATTATCAGAGACCTTCAGGCTTAACTTATGATTTTCTGCACTCTCGTTTTGGTCCCATTCAAACAATCTGCATGAGCACTTCATAATTTCATGTTACAACGTTTCAAAGCTGGAGATGATGAAACTCCACTAATGTAATACAAGTTAATACCTTGCCTAGTGTGCATAAAGATTAAACTTTCAATTGTACCACAAAAACTCCTCAATGTATTATGATACAAGATAATATCTTTATGAAAGGAAACAACTTCAACAATCAAGGGAAAAATGAAAAGCAAACTACCTGCAACTCTTTGGCATCGCACAAATAAGGCCATCTCCACCGGGGTGAAGTGCCATTCTATAAGGCAACTCAGAATTAGTTCCAAGCCTGCCCACCTGTAATATTGTTGAAATTAGGCAAACAATAAAGACAGAATTAGATAAACAAGAAACACAGATATTTTTAATGAAATATTCCTACAATTTTAGATTTTCATCACAAAAATTACTAAACCAGTTGATGTTGAATAATTTTCTTTGACAGGTCACATCAAAATGCAGTCAAGCATACGAATTCATGCAATCAGGACAACTCGATTTTACAAAACATAGGGGCGTTTTTTGTTTTTTGTTTTTTTTTTTGGGGGGGGGGGGGTCAGCTGCCATCACCACAACGCTAAGACAAGCCTAGATTCATATAGTTGCGATTCAAAACACGCATGAATCAGCATTGCATCTCACAACAAAAATGGGCAAAAACTCAGATCTGATTCCTCTGGTTTCAAATCATAAAACACAGACAAAATCAAATCCATAAGAATTAGGAATCGAGAAAGCAAAAGAGTAACATACTGGCTGATCAGAAAGAGAATTAGATGCGACATCAAAATGTGCAAGCAACACAGCATTGGGAATACCACTGCTGCCTTCACCACCACCACCGGCGATCGCAAGGTAGTGCTCGCCAGACTGCTCCGGTGGCTGAGGCGTGGAGCTGTCGGCGTTGTCAGAAGATTCACCAGTTGTTTGATTCAACACTGATTTGATGACATTTGGCGGGATCCATGCGACAGAGTAGGCAGGAACGCCGTATTTCTTGATGTTTGGAGGATCTGCTACAGCACTTCTCACCATTCTCTCTCTTTTCTCAGCTCTATGCACTTCTGATTGGTCTTCGGCCAACGAGCACCGGGCTGATATTAGCGTAATCCGGCTGAGCGGTCGGCGAGCACTGTACGGTCAGCCCCTTTCGTTGAGCCTTTTTTTTTGGGTGGGAAAATGGAATCAGGAGATTTAGGACTCGGATGCCTTGTGGAATTATTTTTTGCGTTATGAGAATGCGATTATGCTAATAAAATTTCAAATTTGTAGAAAAAAGAATGTGAATGGTAACTGTTTTCATAGACGTTTCCATACAGTTATGAGAGTTGAAAATATTTTTCAAAAACAAAGAGTAACTGAATAACATTGTATGTAATGTATTTAACTGAACATTTACTAATACAGTCATCCATATGTCTAATACTTCTAACATAAATATCTAAAAAGATAATGCCTCCACAGGGTCCTCATGCCAACTTCTTACCCTTGTCCTCGATTCTGACTCCCTAGGATCCTGAAGGCAGGGGCTGAGATTCAATACCTATTGAACCTCAGGTAACGGTTAACCTTATGTTTATGTAAACAGTATATGACAGTTATCACAGATATAAAACATAATCATGATTTCAAATCAACATGTCAGGCGATAACAAAACATAGTTACTGCAATATGTATGTTACCTCAGTCTGCACAAAACCAGTGTCACGATGGCCTATCGTGTCCTCAGCGCTAAGAAAACTCAACGGTGTTATCAAGACTATAACCCGTATATCATTCAATATATCATGATCAACTTTCAAAACAGAGTTTCAACATGTGAACACAACTATCATATATAAGCACACCATAAACATAAGAGTTAAGGTTACAATACGCGTCCATACTTGAATTTCGGTACATTCTGTTGATCAGAAAAACGATCTCTGATATCCTATAAGGGTAATATCGTCTCAATTAATTATCAAATAATATTTCATGAGACATCTTGGCCACAAATGACAGTTTTACTCTTAGTGGATTTATTTTCAATTATTTCCTCATAATTTTCGGAAAAATCATTAGTGCAGAATTTCTGGGCAGAATTTTACCTAATTTCAAAAAATCATAACTAATTTCACAAAAATCGAAATGAGGATCCGTAAAATTTCCCGGAATCCTTGAGATCTCTACTTTCAAGGAAAAATACTGGAACTTACCCAGAATTCATGGATAATTCCCAGTTTCAACATTTCCAACCGCTGCCCAAAATTTCGCCCAGAAAATGTAGCTTAACTTCTAGAATTTATATCTTTGTGCACAGAACTTCAATTGACACACTCTTTATATATTTAGAAAGCTCTATATGTCTATTTTCACCATGAATTTTCTCAGAATTTTAGAACATCATCTTCATCATAAAATACTAACGTTTTTGCTACTGACTCCAGAAATCACTAATTGATGAAATTTCGCCAGAGCTTCGCTATTTTGATCATAATCTTCCAAAAAATTTTGTCATACTCTTTCTTCATCATTTTTTCGAAATAAAGCCATTGGAAACCATAAAAATATGAAAATAAAACTGTAATTGGAAGATTGGTGATCAAAACAACATTTCTAGCATTTCTACTTCATAACTAAGAATTTAAACTACAAGACTAAAAGGTCTCTTACCTCTTGAATAACACTTGCTTCTTACTTCTTGAAGCTCCTCACTCTCTCCCTTCTCTCTATATTTTCAGCCTAGCTTGAGGAATTGGTGAGGAAAATGTGAAGGGAAAGGCTTCTATTTATAGGCAAACCAAGGAGTAGCCACCAAGAAACTCCATTTGATCTTAGCCCTTGGTTTTTACTTGGAGAAGAGGCAAGGATCTTGTCCCTTCACCTCACCAAAACCGCCCCCCTTCCCCCTCTTGCTCTTGAGTTTTGTTTCAATCATTTACTTTACCCAAATGCTAATTTAGTTAAGTGTCAAATAATGTTTTTCTTCAAAATCTAGTTTTACTTTTAAAATCCTAATTTTATAACTAGATTTATGGTGATTTTTAACTTCATAAAACACGTAGATATGAATCCTAAAAGTTTATGGAAATGACTTTGGGAATAGCCAAGTTGAAGCTTATAATTTACTGAGTTCAAATATGTACTTATATTCAATACTTAGTTTCAAGATTCCAAGTTATGATTTAATTCATATGGATTCTCATCTAATTTCAACTAAATAAACCACAACTTGCCCCCCGAGTTTAAGAAACTTGGCCCCTAAGTCTTTCCCTTTGACCACACACACACCCTTACATCATATACACACATTTCGGCACACACACACACTTGCCTTGGCTTCCTCCACACATTAAACTACTTATCCTATAAGTTTGTATTTTTGAAATAATTTATTCTCCTTCATTAATGCCCAAGAAACCGCCCCCTTCCCCTAATTTCTTTTTAATCAATTATGTTTTAATGTTTTTCACATATTTAGGAAGGAAATTCTCTCATTGGTCCTCTTAGATTTTGAATTTTTGGTTAATATAACTTAATTCTTCCATTTATTTGTATAATTTATTCACCATTAAATGAGAACAAATTAGACACATTTAGTTAAATCCTAATTTTAATCTCTATCATAGTGTTTTATATGGTAACAAACTAGTTTAATTTTTATGCTCTTAAATTCTATGGAAAAATTGCCTATAAATGTAAATAAATACAACACTAAAATTTGAGACCTCATATTCACCTATTTAAAATAGGTATTATTTATAGGAATATAATATTTAAGATAATTATATTTTTCGGGTATTACATGAATGAAATTTGAAAAATAAAAATAAAAATTACATTTTTTCCTTCAAATAACTACATTTAGTACTACGATATTTGGAAAAAAAATTGGGAATCAGGCTCCAAAATTGAGCACTACTATGTTGAGAGAAAAAATTGGGAATCGGACTCCAAAATTGAGTTTGCTGGGATGAAATTAATATGAATATAAAAAAATAAATGCACAGCTAGTTTTTCCCCCCTCAAGAGTGTACAGCTAATATTAGATAATATCAAATCCGATGGAAATATAAATTTAATTGGCTTACCAAACAGTTTTACATATTAAAAAAAGAGTAAAATACATTAACATTCCCTCCATTTATTTTAAATTACAAAAACATTTCTTTTACCTTGAAAACCTATATAAACCTTTATTAAAATCAAAATATATATTGCTTTAACCTCTCTTTTAGTTTTGATATTCAACTTCCATCTATCCACGGTTATTTGATCGTTAAATCATAATATTGACTTCATATTTTGACCAAAATACCCCTCTTTAAAATAAATAGTACTTAATAATCATGTAATCTTTGACCAAAAAAAATCATTTAATCACATATAAATTTCAAATTTTAAGAAAAAATTAGTATATATTTTATAATATTTTTCATACTTTTAAATTTATCATATTATAAATTTAATTGTTTTAAATTTTTAATCTCTTTTATTTTTTAAAAAACTTATCACATAATATTTAAATACTTATGATGATGTTTTGCAATAACATGTATACACATATACACAATCAATTAAGTTATATAATTATAAAATGATATTATTAGGAAATTCACATATTAATATCTTATAATTTAAAATATATTATAAATTTAATTAATTTTATTATTACAACTTTTTATTTTTAATAAATTTAAATTTTTAATCTCTTTTATTTTTCTAAAAACTTATCATGTAATTTTTAAATACATATGATGATGTTTTACAATAATATACACACACACCTGTGCAATTAAGTTATATAATTATAAAATTATATTACTATAAGATTCACATATTAATATCTTATAATTTAAAACTGTTAAGAATATTTCATTAAACATATATTCTTAAAAATCATTACTCAAATTTTAAACAAGTTATTAATATTTACCACGTAAAAAAATTACTAGGACTTATTCTAAATTAAATTTAAGTAAAAATATTAAATAGATCATTAATGAAGATTAATATTAAAAGATAAATTAGGGATTTGGTATAATGAGGGGTAAATTAGTAAACAATATTTATTTTAATATGATTTTTAATTTAAAAATATATTTGAAGAATCATTTTAGAATATTTTTAATAGTGTTAATGATTTGGAGTAATGTGTATGTTTTTAAAATAAAGGGGAAGTTCGTATAATTAAAATAAATAAATGGGTGATTAGAGTATTTTAATCTTAAAAAATTAAATGAGTTAACTCTCAAAAGCTCACTGTGAAAGGATTTTTTTTTTTCTTCAATGACCCACATTTAGTTTAATGCTAACATAGAAAAGATACGATAATGTTACTTCTTTTGTCGTAAATATATGATATAGTTTATAATACAAATTATACTATAAATTATATCCTATATTTAAGATCGGAAGTATCTACACTCCTTAGGATACCACCATGTCTGATCATTTGGGATCTGTGTGTAAACTCATAAACGCACCATCAGCATATACACTTGGCCATTTCTCCATTGTCTCTCAATCCTCACGTGCCTCCCTCTTTGTACTTTGGAGCAACGATACCCCTTTACTCTTACTATCTCTGGTTATAATTGTAATATTGGGTTGAATTTTTTTAAGAAATTAAGAAAATTAAATAAGTTACTTAATTATATGATATGTCATATATCATAGATTATATATTAGTTTATCAGTCAAACTAATTAGTTTAAAGAAAAAATAAAAATACTTTAAATAACTCAATTAGCTTTCTTAAATTTTCTAAAAAAAATTATAATTAGGAGATGATGGAGTATTTTTTTACCATGACTATTGAAATAATAGTAATGCTTCTATGGGAGTCAATAAAAAGTTAAGAGCAAATATTGCACTATGCCAAAAATCTGTATAAACAAATATGTACAAGTTTATTAAATTTTGTTTGCCATTTTAAAATATATAAAAAATAATTAACTGTACTTTTTAAAAAAATTAATAAATAGAGTTAAAAATTAGATATCGGTTTAATTTTTATCATTAAGAAATTAATTATTTTTTGTTAGTATGTGTAAAATAATAATTCGAACATATTATAAAAAAAATTACTAAGTAAACAAAAGTTTTTTTTTTTTGATACTAAGTAAACAAAAGTTGTAGTGGGTAATTTGTACAAGTTTCGCGCCTAAAAACGGGTTTGGCCCATTTTTGGCCCAAACTAGTAGCAGTGTTTGGCGCGCCTGCGTATGGTGCTGCGTTCTTTGCCCGCTGATACTCCATTTCACATCAATAGTCAATGTAGTTCTCTTCCTTTCCTTCAAAACACAGAGAAGGAGGAAGACGAGATCGTATTCCATACTAATCACTCTCTTTCTATAATTTTTCTGTTGGATTCGATTGTTTTCCTTTCTTTTCTTACTGACCGAAACATCCAATCGCGTCTTCGCTCCCATGGGAACCCCAGAAACTTCTCGCGAACCCTGCCCTGATCGCATTCTTGATGACATCGGTGGCGCTTTCGGCATGGGAGCTGTTGGCGGCTCCGCCTTCCATTTCCTCAAAGGTCTCTACAACTCTCCCAAGGGTTCTCGGCTTGTCGGCGGCTCGCAAGCCGTTCGCCTCAACGCACCTCGCGTTGGTGGTAGTTTCGCCGTGTGGGGTGGCTTGTTTTCCACGTTTGACTGTACAATGGTTTACGTGCGTCAGAAGGAGGATCCGTGGAACTCCATCATCGCCGGGGCTACCACCGGCGGTTTACTCTCCATGCGCCAAGGGCTTGGAGCCTCGGCTCGATCTGCGGCGTTTGGCGGCGTTTTGCTCGCTATGATTGAAGGAGCAGGAATCATGCTTAACAAGTTCCTCAGTGCCCAGCAACAGATGCCTATAATAATCGATGAACCCATGCCTGGTGGATACCCTGTTAATGGATTACCTGGCCAAAGCTTACCTCAAGGGTTGATGCAGCCCTCAACTGTACCTTCTGATTCGGGTTCGGGTCAATCTCGGTTTGGTGGGTGGTTTGGCGGAGGCAAAAAAGATGAACCGCCTCCGAGTGGAGGAAGCGAGACCAAAGTTTTGGAGAGTTTTGACGCGCCGCCAGTGCCGAACTTTGCATTCAAATGAGGTGGTTGTTCAGGCAGTGTTCTCTGAGTGAGTATTTAGGAGTTGGGATGACTAGCAAATCTGCCCTAGAAGTAGGCTTGGAGCAATGTTATCTGGAAGTGGTTTCAAAATGTAGCAATATATATTGTCTGTGACCATCAAGAAATTGATGACCGTTAACTTTTTCTTGTCCATTGCTGCGTTTTGAAACTTCCTCACATTAGGAAACATTGTTCCTCAGTCAAAACTGCCAGGCAAATTAGCTACTTAACGAGTAATTGCATTTGTTGCAGTAGTTTTGTTTTGAACCTTGCTCAGGGATTTGATTGTAGTCACTTAAATCTACGGCTTTGTAACATAGGGGTAATTTAGGAACTCTTTTTGTCTCTGGCTCCAAATTTTTGTCCATAATTAATTATTTTCCAATTGGAATTTTGGCATGCTTCCGGCTTCCCACTATAGATCATCACTGCATATCATCTTTTCCCTGAAAAACTATATGTTTGCAGGTTTAGAAGTTTTTCATTTTCAATATATGAAATTGTGGTTATTGTTGTTGTTTCGGGTACAAAATGTCACGGGTTGGCAACCTGAAATCCTTATCCCTAACAAGTACTTATAAAGCTCTATGGAAAAAATGGTTGTTCAATAAGATATCTTTTTTCTCCGTTCTGGAAGATACTGCTGGAGTACATGATTGAAATTGATTATTGGTAAGAGTTCAGCAAACTTCTTGGAGGCTAATGCTTGGTGACATGCGTATCCTTGCATGTGGTAGAATGCATTTTTACCACCAAAGTCTTCTGCATTTATTGTGTTTTATGTTAAGCAATTTCAATATTTGAATTTATTATTTGGTGGGTGTTACATGGCCACAGCCATTTGCCTGAGAAATATTGTCAAATCCTCTTTTATTGCCATCAGCATTATCTAGCTAAGCCTTGATCATGTATCAGTATTAGATTTTTTAATGATTTTAGTCAGTTAATTAGGTCAGAGCATGTACATGTCTAAATCACTTGGCTTATACTTCTAAATCCTAAAAATAATAGTAGTAATACTTGATGATTGTCTTGGGATTTTGTTTATCTCCAGTAGGAGCAAGAAAGAACCTTGGCCTTAATCTTGTATCTCTAGTTTTCTTTTTGTTTTACTTGTGACGAAATTCTTCCTCAATTATAACATCTGATGTAAAGTGGTCATAGACCATTGTTATCTTATGTTTCTTGGCAGCTAAAATTTGATGTGTGCTGAAAAGAGAGCATGTTTATTGTACTCTCTATGTATCTACCACATAACAAATCTGGATTAGGAGTGTCATCTTGGATATTTTGCCACTGCGGTTTTCATTTTTCTGAGTGGTTCCTGTATTCTTTTACAAGTAAAGGTGTAACCAACACCCTAAACTAATTCTGGAGGTGCAATTAGCACCCTTTGAGAGAGAGCAAAGTGGTAACATCAGATTCTCCCTCTCAACAAGCTAGAGATGCAGTGGTGGAGGATGCAAAATTAGAGATGGATAGACCGGTCAACTCAAGCGGACAAGCAAAAATAATTCAGAGTTGCAAACAGCCGTGAAGTCAACATTGAACATAATGATTTTTTTTATATATATATAAATTTTAGGAAAAGGGTCGGGCTCACCTGCAGTCCAAGGACAGGGCGCTTGGAGTCTAGTCTACAGGGGATACTGGCTAGAGAGTATTTCCTAGACTCTTAGGATGCCTCCCCCTCCTCCAGCACCTTGACCAACGCAAGGATCGAACCCCCTTCCTAAAGGGAAGGAAGACCAACCCCCACGCCAGTTGAACCCAAAGACGAGAGGTGAACATAATGAATTTTAAATCTCAAACATAATGAAATTTCTGGCAGGTTATTTTAATACTCAAAATGAAACTAAACAGTTGCCATGAAGAGGTTGGAAATCGATTATTTCAGCATCTAACTTGGATATTGGGTTTTAATTCTTTAGGGTCATCTTGTTTTAGCATTTGCATGTGGGGAAATGTCTGAAGGAAGGAAGTAAAAGATGCACTTACATGGAAACATGCTAGTTTTATTAGTAAAATTCCAATAAAATACTATTTCAACTTTGAGAACCCTGAAAAGTATGTTAACAAATGACAAAGGATAAATAGGTCCCTAGGGAGGAATTTGAAATTTTAAAATGTTATGTTTTTACCAAAATGTCTCTCAATTTTATTTTATTTTTTTTAAAAGATAGAACCTTCATCGTCGCCTAAATGTCGGAGTTCTGTCGACAATTTAAGTATTGAGATTAACTACTTGAGCTCCTTTAGTCCTATCAAGCTTCATTAACAAGTTGAATAATGGCAATGACATATTTAATATTGAAAATAGCAACTTGAGTGTAGTCATAAAGAATCTTGGGAGTGAAAGTAGTTAATCGCTATACTCAAGTGTCATAGCCTTTATTGACCTTGTCAACAACACCGAATAGGGTTTATGGAGTTTAACTAGTCGATTTCATTACTTAAGTTGTCATTGCATGCTGGCAAGGGTTCTTTCCTTTTTCTTTTTATAAAAAAATGGGGGCATTTTGGTAAAATCACAACATTTCAAAATTTCAGAATAGTCCCTTAAAACCTATTTATCATTTTAATGCGTTGATAAATTTTTTAGGATTTTATGAATTCAAATGGTATCTATTTATCATTTTTCCTTATTTATTTTTGAGTTTATATCTTATTATTTTAAATGTCGTCTCAACTCATTTTATATATCCATGTGATGACTTCTTACCTCCAAAATCTATTTATAAGAAACAACTTATTAAAAATAAACTATAAGTTGTTTCTTATAAATATTTCATATGAAATACGAGTGTTCCGAGTATATACGCATTTAAGTTTTTATTTAAGTTTCTTATAGAGGAGATTGAACATTGAACGTGGAAACGGATTTGAACTAGGTCATACATTATTTTTATTCTTACCGTCTCTTTCATCAAATTTATGTTTTGCATCTTGTTATCAAATGCAAGATATTCATTTTGATGGGATAACATCTTGATTACGTATGAAAAAGAAAAATCCTCTTTTTTTTTTTTTTTTAGCAGCATTGATAATGATAATAACTTAATCAAGTCTTGCATTATTTAAAGAGAAATTTAAAACAATGTTGACACTTTAATGTTATACTAGTTCCACCATTTTATCCTTCATATCAAGTTCCTTTGGGTATTGTTGTTGAAATGAAAATTAAGGGCTATTTGAATTAACAATGACTTAAATGGTTTTTTTTTTTAAATTTGACTTTTATAAGGTTAAAATATGATAAAACTAATATTAGAAACATAATTTACGTTTGGATTAACGATAGTAGATTTTTTTTTTTAACTGAAACTTGTTTGGATGATTATTTAAAAAGTAAATTTAGACTAAAAAAAATCTAAAAAGGACATGAATCTTATTAAATAATAAATATAAGATATTTTCCTCATTAATGTCATTTGTATTTTCCTATTATTTCTCAAACAAATCCCCAAACTTAAAATTTTGTTAATGATGTAATATTGTCAATATAATTTTTTTCCCCAACGTTTCTCTATTATTTCTCAAACAAATTGCTAGATATAAATTTTGTTTTAGAGATTAATTAAATATGATTGTTGAATATTATTTTATTTTCTTTTTTGTATATTTTTATAGATTAATTAAATACTACCTCCGACACTAATAAAAAGACCATGTTGACTTATTTTTTGAGAGAATAAAGAAGCTAAATAAATTACTTAATGATATTATATGTTATTTATCCTTACATTATATATTACTAGTTCATAAGTCAAACCAATTAGTTTGGAGAAAAAAATAAAAATACTCAAAAGTAATTTAATTAGCTTCTTTAATTTTTTCAGAAAAGTTAACTTAGACTAATAATTAGGACTAAAAGGAGTATTAATTATGGAAACCAATTGGGCTTGAAGTGGACTCTCATAAATAAATTTTATCCTTTAATTTTTTTTTTTTGATATTTTTGCAAACATAAAGTTATTAGACTGGTACAAGAGTTTTATTTTTATGAAAGCAAGAGACCGAAGCGGCTACCCTCCTTAACAAGGAGGGTCTACTGCAAAAATTTTACATTGAGGATTTTTTTTTGTAATGTTACTTTTTTTTTGTAATGTAAAAAAAAAAAAAAAGCTTTAGTTTTCTAGAGCGGGCCATCCTTGTCAAAGAGGGTAGTCGCTGCTTCCGCAAGAGACATAGTATGGTACCCTTTCTTTCTTTTTTTTCTCCACTTCTCTCTCCATGGCTTTTTTTTTTTGTAAAGCAACATTGCTTTAGCTAAGATTGTAAGTTTGGCCCAAAAGTCAAATTCCACAACCCCCTTCCGAGACATGCATGGTTAGCTGAAAATGGCTTTTTCAGTGGAGTGTAAAATGACCTGTTAAATAGGCTCTAAGAATATGGATTTCATATTCTACACGATTTTTCAAGCAAGTCATGTTGTTTATGATTTACCCCTTCAATAGTTATAAATGCAGAAATTAACTAATTAATTTATATAGATTGAAAAAATTAAATTAGTTGAGATAATTATTTATTGTTAATGTTTCAAAATCCTGTGATAAAGATTTTTACAAATATGTACCTTTGACTCTTCAAGGCAGAATTGGAAGCGTTCATCAATTTCATATAACTCCATTGATTTTTAATATAAAATATATTTATAAAGTTGATTTTGATCATAAATATAAAAAATATTTTTACATTTGTCCATCTTTTTCAAATTTACTATTATTGTTATTGATGCTCCATCAATAGTAATAAAAATTAATAAGAAGTGAGAATGAGATAATTAAAAAAAGAATAATTAGGATATTTTAAAAAATATATGTAATATTAACTAACTTAATTAAAATATTAACTTATATAAATATGTCTTTCATGGTAGTGTTATATAGATATAGATATTGTACATATATATACTGAATTGAGTATCAAACAATACAATGGTTGGCAGTGGCACTTAGCAGTAAAAGAAGCAAAATAATTAAAGGGAACGGCCGCATAGATAGTAGCTTTTGCTGTCAGTCTTCGTACTTCGATTTTTTTCTTTTCTTTTCTTTTTCCCCCCTCTGAAGATTAAAGAAGATTTTTTTTTTGTTTTTTTGGTAAAAGATTAAAGAAGATTTGTTGAGAAAGCTAGGGTCATTTTCAATGCTTCATTTGGTCAGAGATTTTGAAATTGTTTGAGGTAAATATGAATGGTGATGTTGAAAAACACGTTTTGAGTAAGCTTGTACAACAAGATGGCCTCGCAGCAGCCATAAAAGCTTTTCATCTTTATGTAGTCAGCCTGGCATGAAAACTATAATCCAACTTGTAAAACTCTATAGCAGATTATGACAAACATAAAGTATTTTTTTTTTTTAAGAAAAATCTATTATAGTCATTTTTATGGATATTTTTTTAATTTATTTACAATTTTAAAAGGAGAATAACTATGAGCTTCCAAAACAAAAAAAAAATGAAGATAATGACAAAAAGTCTCACAGTAAGGTAGCAAGACAGAATGACAAATTATAATAGGTCCATATTTTATTATTAGGATACTTTTGGTAATTAATCACAATCTTTGTTTATATATCTATAAAAAATGGGTTAAAATGTATCTAGCACTTTGATGTATTTTCTTAGGTACATCAACTGTAAAGTATTCTTATAGGTGTGTCCACCTTAAATATATTTTGTGCCTTGGTGTTGAAGGTATGAAAATATATAGTAGGGACTTAGACTGCTGGATACAATTGAAAAAAAAAACATTTTAGTACATTGGATGGAAAAATACTTTAAAGCGTTAGAATTTCCTAAAAAAGTGCTTTAAATGGTTGGATGCACCTTAAAAATTTTAAAATATTGGATGCACTGAGCCATTGACCAACGGAAAGATTTATTTGGTATAAAAAATTAAATGATGAGTATGTTTAGATAGAGAGAAAAGTGGGAAGAGGATTCTCTTATCGTATTTTTTCTCATTTTTCTTTATCAGTCTATCTTGGCGGTTGATAGAGAAGATGAGAAAAATGTTAAAATATTATTATGATTTATTAGACAAATATAACTTAGAGAGATTATAAGAAATAATGAAAAAAAGATTATGAGAAAAACTTAACCTGAAAAAAATGGGAGGAAGAGAATATTAGAAATAAAAACTTTCTAAAATAGTAAAGAAATTTAAGTTTTACTTTCTAATATTCTTTTCCCCCTAATTTTGTCACCATCTAGAATAAATTCTTGAAAGAAAATATATCCTTCATCTAGTTTTATACTATTTAAAGAGATTTTTTCCCATAAAATAAAGAATCTTATTTAATCACGCAACATTGATAATTCTTGCTTCTTCTAGTTCGGAATTCCACGTAGGACCCAAAAACCTGTCAAACTAGCCAAGCTGGCAAACGCATTTCCGTCTTTGTCATAGACCGAAGCACGTGCACGCTCTTCTCCAGCTCTCTCTCTCTCTCTCTCTCTCTCTCTCTCACTCCCTCTCCTTTGTATGATACGCAAAGTTTTCTCTCCTCCCTCTTCATTCATCCCAATTGCCCCCTACACAAGTTGCCATCTTGTTTGTCTGTTTGTATCTATCACTCTCTGTAGATTTTTCTCAAATCTTCAAAACAGAGATTCAGAGCGATTATGGATTTGTCTTCTTCGTCGTTCATGCACTGGTTTTGAGGTCCTGTGATGTAGAGAGTTTGATCCCAAATGCACCCCCTTAATCGGCTGCCCAACAGTGACCACTCCACACCGTCGTCGCCTCAGTCGCCGCTTCGGTCTCCTAGGCTCCGTCGCGGTCGGTTCAAGACTGGCCGGTTCTCTCCCATTCAACCGGCTAGTCGGACTGCCCTGCGACTTTCTTGGATCTTCCTTTCCTTCCTGCTTCGCCGCCAGGGTGTATTCCTTTTCGCTCCTCTTATTTACATCTCCGGTATGCTACTTTACATGGGCACTGCCTCGTTCGATGTTGTTCCGGTCATCAAGCACCGTCGTGCTCCTGGGTCTGTGTACCGGAGCCCTGACCTGTATGCGAAGCTACGCTTTGAGATGGATGCAGATAATTCTTCTGTTGATGCGGTTGGTATTGTAGATTATTTTCTTGGTTGCACTTCTCTTTTCAAATGGCTCTGAATTCTAACTCAGGGAGAAGTGTTTCTTTTGATACTTCCATTTTTTAATTTCGAACACTTTGTGTAGTCCAATCTGTGTTTCTTTTATCTGTTTCTTTTACTCCGGTTTCTGTTGAATTCTGAAGATTCATGGGGCTTTGTTGCGATTCTATCGATCAACTGATTTGGATCTCATTACATGTATTGCATTGTCGTAGCTTGTTCGGAAAGTTTATGAATTAAGAACAAAAAGGATCGGAAAAGAATCTAGTTTTGCATCTTTTTAATTTGAAGTGTTTATAGTTAAACTTAGCTGTAATCTTGCGATGCATCTGGACTTGTTACATAATGTTGATGTACCTTTTGACCTTTGCTACTTAATTAAGGAAGAGGTAGCTAAATTACCTGTTGATTTGACCGTACAACTTGAGCCGGATAAAACGTATTTCTGATCGAGGAGGATTGATTTCATTTCGTTTCCTATGAAAAAGGTGATTTACGAGTATAAAATGGATTACTGTGAGGTGTTGCGGTTCTTGCTCCTCGTATTTGATGTAATGGGGATCAAAATTAATAAGGGGTAATTATTTTTGTCTTCAGTATAATTGTGTATTCACTGGCTTCTTGTTGGAGTTGTTATACATGAAAAGTTATGCACAATTTAGTTCAGAAGCTGCAATATTCTGGTTGCTGCTTTCTCATGAGCTTAACTTGCCCATTTTTTCTTGGTAATCCCTCTACCCGTCTACCAAGGATTCCCTCTAGTCATTGTAATATTAGTGAAATGAAGAAACAGAAGCTTTCTTTCATGTTAAGAACATGTTGAAAATTCAAGATACCTCTGTTTAGCTGTTGAGGATGCAGGACCTATACTTTCACTTTGTAAATGTTTCATGTGTAATCTCACACATTTTCATTGCCTTGGTGTATTTACTTAAAATTTAAAGTTGATTTCCGGTTCTGATATCAGAGAATTCAGGACTATATTGTTCATGTGCTCATGTAAGGGTATCACTGTGATTCTTTGTAATTGTCATCCTCTGGCTACATAGGTTTTATCATCTGTTCAACTTTCTTTTTTTGATTCTCTTAGATCTATATCCTACTTATAATATAAAATCTGTTGGAAGTCACACTATTCATATTTTATGAATAGTAATACTCATCTCAGATTGAATGGGAAGCATGAGCCCACAATCTAATTTTTAGTTGTTAATACTCTTCATACTTTTGAGCACCATTTTGCTATTCTGTCATATTTGTTATGTCTATTTACACAAGCAGTTTAATTTATTTCAGATATCAACAATATGGAAGAATTCCTACAAAGGTGGTGAGTGGAAACCATGTGTCAGCAAATCGTCAGAAGGTACAGTATAATATATTATGAATTGATGTGCGGTTGGACTTTGTGGCTAGCAGTGTCAGCAACTGTCTTCTTGTCTGGAAATGGTGGGGACTTGGGGAACTATGTTGTTTCTTTGTTAGCTTATTCTTTCTTTGTTTTAGTCAAACAAGATGCAATGGTTACACAGATATGGGTTCAAATAAAAAACAAGTTTGTTGGTTCATTTTATCTTGGAGTGCATGAAGCAGCTTCTTACTGCTAATTCTCTCATTGCATTCCTCTTTTTGCTTCTTTTTACATGGAAGTAGTATCACACTGGATGCCTTTTAACATTTTTTCTTTTTCCTGATGACCCACCTTGCTTGAAAAACATGATACTCATGCTCCATTGGATTAAAGGGGTAGTATCATGCAACAAACAAACAAGGAGCTGATGGTTTTAGCTTTCCTTGTCTTTGGTGACTTGGAACCCTATTCTACTGCATTTATCATTTTAAGCTATCTTGGTTTTCTTCTGCATCAGTTTACTTTTGCTAATTGGATCATCAATAATTTCATATGGTGGATTGCTGTTTTTTATAACACACCCCAGATATATCTAGTTTTAGTATTTATGTACAACCTTTGGTCCTTAATATAAGATGTCATTTGTAGTGCAATTTACACTAAACAAGATTTTATATTAAGGACTAGAGGTGGCATTTAATATTAGAAAGTGTGTGTGTGTGTCCCCTCCCCCTTCCAACATGTAGTGGTTTTGAACTTGGTTTATATTTCTTATATTGTTGATAGGCCTACCAGAATCAAATGGTATCATTTATATAGAGGCCAATGGAGGCTTGAATCAACAAAGGACATCGGTTAGTTTGATTTTTCTGTGCATCTTTTGTTCCATACATAAATAGTTACTGTAGTTTGACCTGAACATTGCTTGAGATAGCACTACTCGTGACTGTTATTTCATGAATGTTTTCAATGCTTCATAGATATGCAATGCTGTTGCAGTGGCTGGCTATCTGAATGCTACACTTTTGATCCCAAACTTTCACTATCACAGCATATGGAAAGATCCTAGGTTTGTCTGTTTTTCCATCTTCCAATTTTGTTTTTTATTTTGGTTTTGGACTAGAAAGTCTAGACACACTGGCATAGTATTTCACGAATATTACTTTTGAAAACAATGATTGTATATATATAATGTTATTGTCATTTTGGTTTGCTTAATAATCTTGAATTGGTCATTATTATTTACAAAATGAAGGTTGATTGGATGAGAATGACTTAGATTGAGGTTGGTATGTGCGGCCCCTTTTATTTTGGATTTCATTTTCTTTGTTCTTCATTTCTCCTTTCCTTTTTTTAACCACTTTTATAATGTTGTATTGGATGATTTTGTTATTCCAATATCTAGTGCTAGTGATCTTTCTCACTTGTTTCCTTTGGTATTTTTTCCAACTAATGTTGAGATAAATTCTTCTTCTTTTCAAATGTAGACTTGAATTCTCTTTTAGAATCAATAAGTTTCTACCCTGAAGTTAAAGGTTTCAGTTGTTGTATGCACTTTGCAGCATTCCCCTTTGGCTTCAGTACAGTATCATGAAAACTTTTCTGTACAAAATAGAAGAAAGTATTGTGTTTATTGGGGATGCCTGGTCTTTATGGGCGTATACTAAGGTGTTATAATATGAGCTGATAGATCCTAAAAACATTTTATGCTAGTATAGTTATTTACATTTTTAGTTTTTGAGTGAGAGATTATGGTTAAAAATCTATCCAAAGATTTGGTTGTTGATAGAGTATAATGGCGCTGTGCGATTTATGTAACTGATCTCACCTAATAGGATAAGGCTACTAGTTGTTGTCGTTGTCATATGGTTTTTTGTAATTTGTACTTAGTTTTGGACTATCACTTTCATAGTGGTCTGACTAGATTTTATTTTCTTGACCCTGTGCTTGGAAACTTAATTATTATTGGGGCCACTATATGGAAAATCTGGAGATTGTCTTAATTGAGTATTTTAGGCCATCTTTTGGAATAATATTTACTCAAATGGAGACATTCTTTTCTAAAGCAAATATTTGTTTGCATTTATTTCGATGTTATGTCTCTCTTCTTTTTTCATGGGGTAGGATCTACAATTTTCTCTAGGTTGTTATGCTATGGATAGAGTTGCGCTCACACTTTGGCCCCCCTTTTTTGTTGGCTTGAATTTAACTGGTTTGACAGTTTGGATTTTGATTTAAACTCAAGCAACTATTATAAATGGCAGTATTTAAAATCGAAGTTATAGGTTTGGGAAATTTATAATATTTATACTTTGGCATTATGTAATCATAGACATAATTCTTAGGATTTGTATTTTTTATTAAAAATTGTATCAAGCTGAAACCCAAAGAAAAATTTTTGAGAGGTGGTTTTGTCTTCATTTTTCTTACATTGACAATCTTTTTGTTGAAAATCTCTTGAAAGAAACTTCCCTTGCAAAATCCTAATGATCCATATTATTTGAACTTTCTTTTTGCCCTTTTTTCTTCTAGCTGAGAGAACCTGATACCAATGATGTCATTATCATCTATTAATCTGCTTAATTGCTCATATCGTATTCAAATAATAAATCCTTGATATTAATGCCGCCAAAATTTTTCTCACAATCAGAATGGACTGATTATGTTTTCTGTGTTCAGCAAATTTAGGGACATTTATGATGAAGAATACTTTGTCAGTACCTTGAAAAATGACGTTCGGGTGGTCAACAAGATTCCTGAGTACCTGATGGAAAGATTTGGCAACAACCTCTCAAACATTTACAATTTCAGGATAAAGGCATGGTCTTCTATAGGGTACTACAGAGACACAGTACTCCCAAAGTTACTTGAAGAAAAGTGAGTATATGATCCCTGTGTGAAGAATTTCTTATCGTGGTACTATTTTGTTCCTTAGTACAAGTCCATTTTAACTAATTCTCTCATACTAAGGAATGACAGTTAAATTATTAAATACTTGTATGTCTTAAATTGATAACATTTTGTAAGTTTACCCTATAAAATTTTCTCTTTGTACATTTACAAATCATTCCCACCTTTCTCTCTCTTCTTTTTCTTTTTCCAACAAGAATTAAATAAGGGTAAAATTGGAAAATAGTCATTAATAACTGTCTAAGTGGACTTATATATTTTGGACCAACATTTTTTTGTCCACAATGGACTTATAATAAGGACCAGAGTGGTGTACAATAGCATGATGTGTAACTGTAAAATGATGTAAATGGCCATGTTGTTATAGGAAGGGAATAAATTCATCTCTCATCCCATTTCTGTCACTCACCCCTTGAAAAGAAAAGGTCAATGCTTCTTTTTTTGATATTTTATTTTGTTTGAAGGGTCATTGTTTTGGCCCCAACCTGAAAATTATTAAGATGTATTTGGGTAGCCTGTGGAAAAACTTAACAACATTTCTTTGCCTTCGTACTTATTAAAATTGGAAAAGTAGGTAATAGGTAATTCTACACTAGAAAGTAGAATTATTGAAAGATATATTTGCATTGTGGCATGTTATATTTTATATTTAGAGGTTATGCAAAAGACCATTTCAACTTAAAAACTTGAGCTGTTAAGTGAAGGATTATGTTTGCTCAAAAAAAGTGATGGGTTATGAATAGCTTTATTATACCCTCTAACACTGCCCCACAATGAAAGCCCCTTGAACTTGAAGTGTTGACAAAGTATTGAGCCGCTACATTTGTGTTGAAAGTTGAAGCATAATTTGTTTCAAAGAAAGTAAGGTGAATGAGGGGCCGCGAAGTTTGAATTCTTGGTCACTTGGTCTTGGAGGCTTTGATACCATGCAAAGCTAGTTTTAATTGAAAAGTTTAAACAGCAAATTAGGTTTCCTTGAATAGTATGATAAACTTAAAAATTCAAAGAGGGGAAAACTATCGTGTCTGGTTTTTTTTTTTTTTTTTAAAAGAATTATCTCTATTAAACCATGCAGGGTTATAAGGATTTCTCCTTTTGCAAATCGATTGTCATTTGATGCTCCTCCAGCAGTCCAGCGCCTCAGATGCTTAGCAAATTATGAGGCTTTACGGTTTTCTAGTCCTATATTATCTTTAGGTGAATCTTTGGTCGCCAGGATGAGAGAACATAGTGGAGCAAATGGTGGCAAATATGTCTCCATACATCTTCGTTTTGAAGAGGTTAGATTTAAGAAGACATGAATATTTTGTTGCTCTAATTGTGAAACATGGTATGTTAATTTGTTGCAACTGTTGTCCCATGTATTATGATGTGCAGGATATGGTTGCTTTCTCATGTTGTGTTTTTGATGGCGGAAAACAAGAAAAAATCGACATGGATGCAGCAAGAGAAAGAGGTTGGAAAGGGAAATTTACTAAACCTGGACGAGTTATACGTCCTGGAGTTAACAGGATTAATGGGAAGTGTCCCCTCACTCCTTTAGAGGTGATAGTCTCCTTTAATCTCTTTTTATCTTCATCTACAAGATTAAGAGGAATATTTAATTAAACCCTTCTCTTCACCTAAGAAGTTTTCTAATCATGCTAAGAGTTTCAAAGCTTGCTGAAGTCACTTTTCTGTTTCATTACTTTCTTGTCCCTACTGTTCTTGTCCTGATAGCAAATTTTAAATAAGGGTAAAGGAGCAAAAATATACATGTGTTTTATCCTAAGAGCGCCCAACACCATATGTTTTTTTGGGGAGTAAAAATACACACGTGGTTACCATTTTTTAGTAAAAGTCATATCCCACCGTTATGTTACTATTCACTTCATCTCTTTCTCTCTCATCACGGTGAATAGTAACATAACGGTGGGATGTGACTTTTGCTCTAAAATGGTAATTACTTGTGCATTTTTGCTCCAAAAAAAAGTATATGGTGCTAGGCGCTCCCGAAGATAAAGCACATGTGTATTTTTGCTCATTTACCCTTTAAATAATTTTCCCTTGAACTGTGCTGTTCAAAATTATCTTTGATGTTTTTCTCCAGGTTGGATTCATGCTTAGGGGCATGGGTTTCTCTAAGAACACATCTATATTTTTGGCATCTGGAAAGATATATAATGCTGAGAAATATATGGCTCCGCTACTGGAAATGTTTCCCAATTTGCAGACAAAGGAAATCTTGGCATCCGAAGAGGAGCTTGATCCATTTAGGGTACACTTTTCTACTTTGCCCCAGCTGCCCACATTCATGATTGATTAATGACTGTGATTTTGACTTGAGTTACTTCTAGAATTATTCTTCCAGGATGGCTGCTATAGACTACACTGTTTGTCTTCATAGTGAGGTGTTTGTCACAACTCAAGGTGGTAACTTTCCTCATTTTTTGGCGGGCCACAGAAGATACTTATATGGGGGACATGCTAGGACAATTAAGCCTGATAAGCGGAAGTTAGCATTATATTTTGATAATCCCCATATTGGGTATGTATCATGTTACTTTACTTCTTTTTTGTTCGGTTTTATGCAGCAGGAATAGTTGGTACTTAAGGCTACAAATTTAGTTTAGTTTATTTTTTGAAACATAATATAGACAACAGTAATAAATAGGGATTACAAGAAGCACAAGTATTTCACTTGTTAAAGGCATGCTTATTGAACTCAAGGGAACATACCTCAAAGCTTAGGTTGTGTGACATCTGCCATAATGTTGGCACATTCATTTCCTTCTCCTACACACAGGATTGATACAACCCAATCCCTCGCTAGTATCTACTTAGCTTCCTCTATACTCTCTCTTGTTCTATTTATAAGACACTTTCAACATCTTTCGCCAGAACGAAGTAAAATCCTAAGATTCGTTGAGTCTAAAAGTCAGTAAGTTTCCTATTTTATCTGTATTAAATACATTCTTAAAGAAGTTTCCCACTTTCCTACATCGAAATTAAATAGGAGTAAAAAAGAAAAATTGTAACAATAATCAATGTGGTGTCTTGTAACAAGGATGGCAAAACTCCTTGTAGGACTGGAGGGAGTAACTTCTATGTAAGGTTGTCCAGATTTATCAAAACTGGTAATAGTGTTTATAGCTTCTGCTGGTTCACTGAACACATTCACTCGTCTTCAACATTGATTTCAGCAAAGTTCCAGACTATTTCCTTACTTTCAGTTACAGTTGATGAGCAATAATCAATCTTCACAGAAGCATTCCAGTGAATGGCCTTCTCTTTTGCCGAAGCTGTTGGATAAAAATAATAAGATGGATTTAGAACACCATAATTCAATTAAGTAGTAGTGGGGAATAGTTACTAGTACTACTACTACTATTAAGTTTGTCTAGTTTTAATCTTTTTCAGAACTGCACTTCATGCTAATTAAGATATTCAAATATATGATTCTGAGGAATTCTAGTTTGTTAATGTTCTTAAGAGAAGATAAGAATAGTTTAGTCCTGGTAGGAACAATATATTTTGAGTAGTTTCTCATCTTTGATTAACTTCCAGATGGAAGACTCTCAAACGTCATCTGCTGAGCATGAGGTCACACAGTGATTCCAAGGGGTTTGAGCTAAAAAGACCTAATGATTCAATATATAGCTTTCCATGCCCAAACTGCATGTGCCGTGCAAACAGAACTGATCATTCTAGACCTTCAACTGCAAATTGAATCAGAAACTTGACGGCTTCCTCTTCGCTATAACATTGTCAGAATGCGTTGCTGCCAACCATCTTTTTCTGGTACTGTAGTTATTTCCATTTTCATTTCTTCCCTTTCCCTCCAGTGAGAGGGAAAACACAATTTTGGGTAACCAGAGGATTTTATTGACAGTCACAAGGATCTGATTATTGCTTGGGTTGGATTTGAAGGGAGTGGCATCTTTTTTTGCATACGATGCCAACTATGAACAGATTGGAACTCGTTCCTTCTCAGGAAGAACTTCCACAACTTTGACTGAAGATTGTTTCATGTTTGAATTAATCAGAAGCTACAGTATCTAACAAGCTGTGAGATGGCAAAAATAGTTCAGACCCTGCCTGTTCCTCATTTGGAGTTTGATATTTGATGTCTCCGTGTGTTAGTTAAGGTTGTGGCAGCAGATTATTCTATGTACAAAGTCAGGGTCTTCGTCCCCTCACTTTTTTCCCCCTAGATTATTTCTTTTTACATTCCTTTTATTTTCAAATTGTTTTTTCTTGGGTTTATTTTTAAAATTGATTTCAAAATTAGGGTTTCATTGTCAGCTGTATAAACTCTGTATCTCAGCACATTTTTTATTCTTTTGCATTATTCCCCCATTCTTTTAGTGATGAAATCTAAATGTAATTAATTAATTTGTCTTGGCATTACAAGCAAATGCATAAGCTGAAGATATTTCTCCTGTCTAGAGATTTCTAGATTTATGGTTGAACGTGGCACCTGAGGGTTCTTATCCTATATACTTCACTTCAGAATCTGGAAATATACCTTACAGAGTCAATTGGTTTAGGTAAAATGGTAAATTTTTGCTTTCCCCCCAAAAAGTAGGAATCGATAATTTTTTGTTATCTTTATGTTAAAAACTTTTAACTAATGATTTTTTAAATAAAAATATTGAAAAAATTGCAGTTAAAATATTTTCTTTATTTTAGATTATGTACATATTAAAAAATTGTTTTTAATAAATGAAAGGTAAAAAGATAATTTCAACCATCCAAATTAGATCTAGACAATTCATAGTAGTGGTGCTTTCTTAGTGCTCATCACTACTCTTCTCAGTACGAAACTAGTTCCATATGAATATCACATCCTTTTTCATCGGAAGGCTTTGTAATTGTACTACTCACCCATTATGCTTGAATTAATCCCCTTTCATATGATCATCCCATCTAAAACTTCCAAATTTCCTATAAAAGTAAAAGCACTCATCAAGCACATCCTATCATCAATCCCCCCCCCCCAAAAAAAAAAAGTTAATTTTATAAATAATCAAAATAAGTATTACATGCATTAATAGCTAAAGCTGAAATAAACTCTCAAAAACACCTAATAGTACAACCTAACACTTACCAAAATCAAAACCTATAACAAACAACCAGCCTACTGTATCAGTTTCCTATTCCAATTCTCTCTCACTGCTTCCCTATCATTTACATCAATTATATCATCATTACAATCCCTGGACAACACAAAGTCATGAATCAAAATACTACTTAAAGAAGATGGGATGTAATCTAGCCAAATATGCTGGTACATGTTCTTTGCTGCATCAGCTTCTATTTTATCAGCAGCTTTATTTCCCTATCTTGAAACTAGGGAGACTAGCACTCCTTTCAATAACTCCAGTAATCCAAGAATTTCTATTATTAAATCCCGGCATCTCCATTTGCATCTAACCATCGTTTTCCCCTTGATCAATCTATACAAAAATTCACAATCTATTCAACAATTATATGAGAATCATGAAATTTATTTCTATACAACAAGCTTCCCTTAGTGCTATACATTCCACCATGAATGGTGAATTTGCCTTCATTGCCCCTCCCCCCAAACTTCCAATAAATTTCCCTTTATCATTCCTACTGACCAAGCCAATACTTGCCTCACTCATGGATCTCATAAGGGATCCATCCACATCAATCTTCACAAATCCAGGAGCAGGCGCCACCCACTTACAATTTCTTACTATGCTTCCTCAAATATCTTTTTGCAGTTTCCACCTCTTCGTGCTTTAGCTCTCCAAAACTCTTCTACTTGAACATTAACCAATCTAACAACCTCTTTGGTGTTAGGTTTTTCCTCCTTCAACACCCATCTGCATCTTTTCTTTCAAATCCATCAACACATTGTGACAAATAATGATTTACCAGATCCTCCTTCCATGTAACAAATCACATAACCACTCCTCACATCTTTTCATGGACTGTTTGCTAAATGTAAGTTCTAAGGGGCTACCAAACCAGCAGAGTTTAGTCTAAGAACATAAAAACAACAGATGTTCTATAGTTTCTCTTTCAGATAAGCATATAGGACATATAGGATAAGTAGCACATTTACATTTAAAAAGAGCTTCTTTTGTTGCAATAGCCCCAGCTCCTAATCTCCACAAAAAGCGCTAGATTTTTTGTGGGACAGTGACTTTCCAAATACACTTCCATCAAACTTTGGAAACAGAATAGGATGTACCTGGATCTCTGCCTTTTTTTTCCTCCATGTTAGTTTTAGCTACTTCATATGCAGATTTAACTAAATAGAAGCCATCACTGTTTGCCATCCAGACTGCACGATCAACACAAGTGTTAGTAGGAATATGATTTTTCAAAATCATGTCCCTTTCCACACTACTAACCCCTGCATTAATAGAGCTAAGATCCCAACAACCATTGCTTTTAAGATCTCCCACTTTAACTCTTTTGTCCTCCTCAAACAATACCTTACTATGAAGTTTATAACCACTAAGCCCTTGAATCCATTGATCCTTTCATACTTTAATATTTTCACCATTCCCCACTTTCTAGCCCAGCCCCTTTAATAATAGATCCCTTCCTTCCAACAAATTGGTCCATCCCCATGAAGCATGCCTACCTTTCTTCGCATTCAGAAAATTCCCCTTAGGAAAATAAATTCCCTTGAGAATTCTGCACCATAAATCATTAGGTTGTTCAAGTAATCTCCACACCCTATTAGCTAGCAAGGCCTTATTGAAAAAGAGCATATTTATGAACTCCACCCCTCCATCACTCTTCTTCATAATCATGTGTTTCCAACTTCTCCAGTGGATAGTCCCCTCTTCTCCTTTTTGTCTCCACTAGAAGTTAGAAACCAGTCAATCAATCTCCTTGCAAGATTTCTTAGGAAACAAAAAACAGGTCATGGGATATGTAGGAATATAATTCATTAGTGTCTTAATCAAAATTTCTCTACATGCAAAAGTTCAAAGCTTTTGTTTAGATCCTTGAAACTTTAGCTCAATTTTATCTCTTACAAAATTTAATGCTATAGCCTTAGATCTCCCTCAAATTACAGGTAAACCCAAATATTTCCCAGCATGATCTAAGTATTTAATATCAAGGTAGGTTTATATATCTTCCTTGATTCTCATAGGAGTATTAGAAAAAAAAAATACATTTGACTTCTCCAAGTTCACTAGCTGCCCTAACGCCTTACAGTAAACATCTAGAATTATTTTTATTACCTTTCAATTCACCTTATCAGCTTTAAAGAACAAAGTAGTGCTCTACTAGCCAGCTCTACACCCTTCAAATCTTTCCTTTCTATGTGCATTTGTATCATCAAAGATACTACCTCAGAAGCAATAACGAACACATATGGTGAAAGCGGATTCCCTTGCCTTACACCCCTTTCAAGATTAAAAGCATCCATACTACACCCATCCACTTGTAAATTGAATTTTGTTGTTGAAATACACTTCATAACCCACTCCACCCAACCACTACAAAAACTCATCCTTAACATCACTGCCTTAAGGAAATCCCATTCAACATGATCATAAGCTTTGTTCACATCAATCTTTAATGCAAATTCTCACTTCTTACACGTATTCTTGTGTTTTAGGTAGTGGAAAGCTTCATATGCTAGAATAATGTTGTCTTGGATCATACGACCAGCAATGAATTCCCTTTGATAGGGTGAAATTATTCTGCACATCAAATCCCTCATTCTATTGGTCATGATTTTTGTAATGATCTTCTAGAATATATTGCATAGCCCAATAGGTCTGAAATGGTACACCCCCTAATGGCTTATTGACCTTCGGGATCATCACTATATTAGTGTCATTAATCTGATTTATAACAGCTTTCCCTTTAAAAAATTCCTCCACCATCTCACATGCCTCCTTGCCTACTTCCTTCTAAGCCGTTTAGTAGAATAAGGTAGAAAATTTATCAGATCCTAGTGTATTATTGGCCCCAAGCTGGAACACAGCTACTTCAATTTCTTGATTGGTTACTAACTCCATTAGACGAGTATTGTCAATTTCAGTAACCACTTCGTTTACATATGACAATGCCTAATCCATAAGCCGAATACCATCATATTTGAATAGTTTCAAATAGAATTAACTAAAGGATTTGTTAATTTCCTCCCTTTCCTCCAACCATATCCCATTTTCATGCTTTAATCTCAAGATCTTATTTCTCTATCTTATTTGAATAACACTGCTGTGAAAGAATTTCGTATTCTTGTTTCCACGATTCAGCCATGAGATTTTGGATCTTAGCAACCAATGTGTTTCCTTCTTATTCCAAGCGTCTTCAATCTGTCTCACCAAATCCTCCGCTTCTATCAATTTTCTAATAGTCATGGCACCCTTATGACAAACATTCAACATATGCCTTAGCTGCTCTATCACTTTCCAAAAATTAGGAAACTCCTTTTTGCTCCATATCATAAGTTTCTTCTAGCATACATTTAATCGTCTAACCAGATCACTCACACTATCCTCCACAACCCCTTCAATCTCATTCCATCCTTCTTCCACAATCTGTAAAAAATTGTCACGCTGAACCAAATTAGTTTCACATTTAAAAGACCTTGCTCCCTTTTCCTTATAGTAACAACAGTCAACCACCAAGGCATGGTGATATGATCCTATCAGATCCACATGAAAAACCATGACACATTCAAATTATTCCATAAACTCCACATTTCCAAATGCACAATCCAATCTTTCCCTCACGATATCATCAGATATCATATTGCACCAAGTGAATTTAGAGCCTTTAAATTCTAGATCCATTAGGTTGCAATCAGATAAAAGGCTTTGGGAGTTAATGATTTTCCGCATAAATCTTGGATTACCACCTTTCTTCTTAGCCTAAGATAACAAATCATTGAAATCACCAACAACCAACCAGGAATTATTCACATTTGCCGCCAATCTTCTCACCATATCCTAGACAATTCTTCTTTCTCCTTCCTTAGGTGGCCCATAGACAAACAAGACAAATGCAGGCACATTCAAGCCATTTGACTCAATCAAAACATGAAAAATATCTTTAACTTAAACAGCACCATCAAAGAAATAGAGTTTTGTCATCATACAACCAAGCCTCTAGCTAGCCCTCTCGATTCAACATATAGATCCGGATTGAACCTACACATTTTTTTGATTTTCTTTATTTTCTCATAACATATTTTGGTCTCCCTCAAGAAGATCAATGAGGGATGAAAATTTTTCACCATATCCCTCATGTTTTTAATTTTCAAGGTTTTTCCCAAACCTTGATAGTTCTAGAAAATGAGTGTCATGGTGACTTGGTGGCTATTTTTGGCCAGCCACCAACACCTTCAGTTGAGCCTTTCTTCCTCCTACCCCTCCCAGCTTTAAACAAAACAAGAGTGCATTGAAATGGTATCCATTGAAACCTCCATATCATCATCTAGTTTCATTTCCTTATCTGAAATATTTTCCTTCCCCTCCTTTCATTTTCTTTAAGTATTTCGTCCCATTCTTGCCTTAATCTTTCTCAGATATTTTGCATGTAAATAGATTGCAGGTTTAGGATTAGATTTCACTTCCTCCATCTTCCTTTGCTTTGACTCCGATGAATCCCAGTCCTCATTTGAATTATCTTCAATCCAATATCACTTACATTGTTGATTACATCACTCAAAACTCCACCACTATATAATACCATAGCCAATGAATTCTTCTTTTGCTCAGTGAATGCCTTAATGATATTACAACCAACATCTTCCGCTTCTTGCTTCCCCTGATCATTAGATTTTGGTTTCCTCAACCCTGCCATACCTCCATTCTCCATTAAATTTTCCATACTCTTATCTTTTCTTTTATTTCTAATCTCAAGATAGCTTCTATCAACACAATTGTTTTCTATATCACACGAATATTTCCTTCCCACAGCCTTCCTCGGATTTAGCCCTTTATTTTCCACTCAAGATTTATTGACTTTGATGAAAAATAGATCCTCCTCTTCCATATTAGTCTCCATATCCACCTTCTTCTTATCCTCACTCTTCCTTCTTACCAACGCCTCCTCCTTATTCCTTCTAGCATAATCTACCTTAATCCAATCACTGTGAACTACAACCATTAATTTATCCCAATTACGACACTGATTGGTAGTAAGTCAAGTCCCAAATCAAGGTTTAATAGGGTTAAACACTGACATCAATTTTTTAGAGCTACATTTACGATTATCATGTCCAATCCTACCACAATTATAACAAAAGCTTAGTAGTTTCTCATACCGAATCGATATCCATACTTTTCTACCATCTGGTCTAGGCATCCAGAAACCATAAGTTGAAGGCTTCTTTAGATCCAACATTACTCTAGCTTGCAAGAAACTACAGAGGTACCTACCATTATACTATGGATCTTCAACCAGTATCACCTTGCCAACATATCCACTAATCATGATTGTATTCTCCAGGTACATCACTTCCATTGGCACATTATGTATCTGGATCCAGACTGGATAATGATTAAAATCAAACTCTTCTTCACATGATTTATATTTCGATCTCTCCAGAAGATTCAACAATCATCCATTAATAGACCACGGACGTCCTTGTAGAATTATACTATATTCCTCTTTATCCAATAATTTAAACATGAAAGCGTGATCGTTGATTTCGATTGCATCAACTCATTTAAGTAGATTCCACACCTTCTTCAATATTGTTTCCATGGCGATTCTCATATATGTCTTGTTAGATAGAACCTTGCCAATTAGAATTTTCACCATGTCCGCCTCCTTCCATACTAACGGAGTCGAAATTTAATTTTCCTTTGTAAGGAATAATTGCTTATTCCACAATTAAATAGCTCCAATCACCCCATCGTCCTATTTAGAAGCTCATATTACACCGCCGAACCTCCTATCCACAATGTCGATCACCCATCGTACCTTCGACCTTACCACTGTCACGCTTGGGCGGAGAGAACTATGCTTCCACATGAGTGCATGGCGACAACTATACAAGTGCTTGAAGTTAGTTTACACCCATCCTATCATCAATTCAACACTTTAAACAAAGACTTAATTATACCACATGTCAACATCATTTTGTCACCCATCTTTCCTTTTCACCATATCCTTTCCTGCTCCTTATTATCTTACTCCTCCCTTTAATTTCTCAATGATTTTGTATTAATATGACTTCTTGCTGACATCAAGTTTTATTTCTTCCATGCTCAGAATTATATCTATAAAACTAATAAAATTATGGCCGCATTCTGTGTCATTAACTAAGTGTTTGTCTAGAACTGCTTATTATAAGCATGTTCACAAAGCAAAATTCTTCATATACTTATCTCATATATAGTAAATTATTATTGAAATCCTGCTTTGAAATGTTCCGATTACTATTCAAACAATTTTTTATTAAAGATAAAAATGAATATGATTGAACATCTTACCTATGTATGTTGGAAGATAAAAAGTTGATGAGCATATATTTATATACGAATGTAATAATTATAAATGTTGGTTGGCCTCTCAGGATGTGTCGGCTCCTTGCCTGTGTGTTGGTACACTCATTTTGCTGTATGCTGCATCTCTCTTTTTGAGGCATTGTTTGCAGAAAGTTTCAGCGATGAGATTTATGAGAAAAAGAGTCCTCTTCCTGCTTCTGCCATTCTCATCAGTTTTTTCAAATTAAAATGGGAAAATCCCACTTAGAGCCCAAGTTATCAAAATATTATAAAAAAAGACCCTAAAAAATCATGTCAGATAAGGCCTTTTATGGTATTATTTCAGAATACGTTGTATGAATATAATTGTTAACGAGTATTGATTTAGTTGTTAATATATTATTATTAATTGTACTAAATTAGTTGTTGATATATAGTTGTTAACTATACTAATTTAGTTATTAATGAGTACTGATATGATTGTTACTACTTCTTGAAATAATACCAGAAAAGACTCTAGGGTCTTTTTTAACGTGTGACTTTTCTTTAAATCTTTTTGGGTAAAGGTGCAAAAATACGTTTGAGCTTTATCCTTAGGAGCGTCCAGCACTATGTGCTTTTTTTTGGAGCAAAAGTACCTATGTGGTTACATTTTAGGTGCAAAAATACCCTTCTCCGTTAGCTGACCGTCAGTTGATCTTTAACCATGGTAAAATTATCATTTTGCCCTTAGTTTAAAATATTTTTTTTAAAAAAACAAAAATACCCCACCCCAACTCCCCTTGCCGGTGGGCCCCACCGCCGGCGGCCATCCACTGCCCGAGACCTAACGCCGGCGACCGACCGCCGGAAATTTTTTATTTTTTTTAACAATTTTTTTTTTTAAAAAAAAAAAAATACCCCACCCCCACCTCCCCTTGCCGGTGGGCCCCATCGCCGGCACCCATGCCGGTGGTCGCCCATTGCCGGAGATCGACCACCGGAAAATTTTTTTATTTTATTTTTTTAACAATTTTATTTAAAAAAAAACCAAAAATACCCCACCCCCACCTCCCCTTCCCAGTGGGCCCCACCGCCGGCGACCGGCAGCCAGTCGCCGGCGGCAGGTGGCCGCCAGTGTGAGGGGTTGGCGGTGGGGCCCACTAGCAAGGGGAGGTGGGTGGGGTATTTTTGTTTTTGAAAAAAAATTGTTAAAAAAAATAAAAAATATATATATATTTTCCGACAGTCGATCGCCGGAGGTGGTCACCAGAAGCGGGTGGTTGCCGGAGTGGGGTTCCGGCGGTGGGGCCCACCAGGAAGGGGAGGTGGGGGTGGGATATTTTTGTTTCTTTTAAAAAAATTGTTAAAAAAATAAAATTAAAAATTTTTCCGGCGTCCGGTCTCTGGCAGTGGGCGGCCGCCGGTGTGGGGGTGCCGGCGGTGGGGCCCACATGCAAGGGGAGGTGGGGGTGGGGTATTTTTATTTTTATTTTTAAGTTATTTTAAATTAAAGACAAAATGATAATTTTACCATGGTTAACGGTCAACTGACAGTCAACTAACAGATAAGGGTATTTTTACACCTAAAATGTAACCACGTAGGTACTTTTGCTCCAAAAGAAAACACATGATGCTGGACGCTCCTAAGGTTAAAGCTCAAGGGTATTTTTGCACCTTTACCCAGTCTTTTTTAACAATATTTTAGTTAATTGGACAGTCTTTTTTAACAATATTTTAGTTAATTGGACACTAAGAGAAATTTTGCTAATTAAAATCATACACTTACACTGATCACCTTATCGCTTTCATATTTAATCATCACCTTTTTCCAAATTTTGTGGATGTCCTCTCAAAGTCTTCAACTACAATGCGTACGCCTACTTTTCCATTAAGTTGCTTTTATTTTTGGAAAAATCTCCAAGGACTAGAAAAATTATAAAAAAAAACCTTAGTGTAGATTCCTTTATAAAAAAAATCCGTATGTACCTCATATTAATTACAAATATGAATTTATCTATCAATATGTATGGGCTTGTCAATAGCCATTTTATTACTTATTAATATAATCACATACACTTATTGATAAGATAAGTTCACATTTAAAATTTATATTGCTGAGGTCTTTAGAGATTTTTTTAATAGAAAATTTTACACTATAACTTTTCTTAATAATTTTTCCAGTCCTTGCATATCTGAGTGAAATTTTCCTTTATTTTTTGGAGAACAACTACTTACTGTCTAGATTTCTGTATTCATCGTCCTTTGAACTTTAAAAATTTTGAATAATATGATGTTGTTTTTATTCTAAATGTAGGAGTTAGTTATAGGGTTTTTATTGATATTAAATATAAAACTTTAATTTACTTTGCTCCCAAAATTAAAATTATGTTGGTTTTGGGGACTTGCGATTTAAATCTATAACTTTCAAGTTGTATGGTAGCAATATCATCATCGTTTTGTTTTGCAAATAACTAGTTTAACATATATCTTTAATATTTTTAAAGCAATTATTTAACTCCTAATTTAAGACAAGAAGAGTTCTATGAGCCTTGTAGTTTGGCATGTGTGTTCATGATCACCAATATATCATTTAAAATTTGTCAAGTTAATAAGTGATATTGGTCTAATAGAGGTTTTATTTCTTTCCTTCTTTCTTTTAATCATCATTTTGAAAGAATTTTGGATGATATTACCCTCTTTTCAGACAAATGTATATGTATAAATGTAAATGAAAGCATCTAATTATAACTTATAAATGTTACACAGTGGCAAGTAATATATATTAATACAACAACACGTCTTCCTATAAGCTGATAGACTAAAACATGTCTCGTATGTAGCTCATAACACAACCAATATAATATTCTAAACTATCACTTTTTGATATATATGCTAATTAATTAACTATTCCTTCAATTTCTTAAAGGAAGGAACTCAAAAAACTGATTGGAAGTTATTTCTTCAGAGTTCATGGAAGCAATATTATTGAAGGAACATAATTTATGTTTGCTGCTTTCAGTGCCCTCATTATCATCATCATCTTCATCTGATCTCTTAAGAGGAAACAGCTCAAGGGTTCTGTGATCTGCAACTTCTTCATCTTCTTCATGACAATAAGAATTTGCAGGGTTTGAAGTTTGTGTATGATGAGTTGTAGTTGAAGTATCGGTAATGCTTTTGATGAGATTCTTGGAATGTGAAAGGAAGTAACACATATCTTTAATTTGGCTCTTAGCTTCTTGGCTCTCCTCTCTCTTCATTCTCAAAATTATTGTTTCTCTCTCCTCTCTTTGAGTCCTCCTATAAGCTCCTCTTCCTGCTCTATTCAGTGAATCAGAAACCTGCAAGTTTCAGATGGTGTTGAGATAGATTGATAATATTGTAACTAATGAGTGGTATTATATATCTCTAATTTAGATATTGATTAGCACTAAATCAACCAAAAACTATATATGTTAGGAAAAAAATTGATAAAATCTTCATAGCTAGATTGGGAGTATTTGAGATTGATATTTTTGTAATAGACTGTTTTGGGGTTGAAGGATAGGACATGCAAATCTTGATTAGGACGAAATCAACCAAAGTAATAAGTAAGGGTAAAAAAATAATGAAATCTTCATAGATTGGAAATATTTGAGAGTGATATTGTATTACTTAATCTATTGAGTTCAACACTTTGTATGTGAAATAACTTTCTGCGTTATAAAAAATAATACCTTATAGCATATAGGTAATTGAAAATTGATGTATTTTTTTTGCTCGGAGAAAATTGATGTATTGAGAAATATAAAGTACTCAAGGTTGAAATCTCTTCAATAATTTGTATACATGTGTGCATAGTGTAAACATATAAAATAAGTTTTTCGACCAAAAAAGAAAGGAGGATTCACGTTATATATAATTTACATTTCATTTACAATATCCATATGGTTTGTAACTGTTAATTTGTGATAGATGGACCAAACCTAGTGACCAAGAATCTCCTTTACTGTATTTTTTTACTTTTTCGTGGTCATAAAATGTTTTTTATGGCCTGACATTTTTCATTGACTCGGGATAAAATATTTGGATGCCATTATTTTATATTGTCCTTTAGAATCCGATGTTAGAGCATCTATATGTATAATGTATAAGTATTCTCCATTCTTAAATATAAAATAAAGTTGACTTTTTTAGAGATTAAGAAAGCTAAATAAATTATGAGTTTAATATTTCTGTTTTTGCTGTAGAAAACTTTTTTCTGCCACACTCACATAAAAATAAAAATAAAAATAAGTAAGTCTCACTAATATTTTCTCTCTCCTCTATTTATAATGGGACCTACTCACTTTTATATGAGTGTGATAGAAAAAAGTTTTCTGTAGCAAAAATAGAAATATTAATCCCATAAATTATTTGATAATACTAATTGTATATTATTAGATTATATATCAGTTTATAAGTTATGTAAAATAATTTAGAGAAAAAATGATAATTATAAAAATATTTTATAATAAGGGTTAAGGTGCAAAAATACACATGAGCTTTTTCTCCAGGAGAGCCCAACACCACGTGCTTTTTTTTAGAGCAAAAGTCACATCTCATCATTAAGTTACTGTTCACAGCCGTTATGTTACTGTTCATTTCATCTCTTTCTCTCTCATCATGGTGAACAGTAACTTAACGGTGGAATGTGACTTTTATTTCAAAATAGTAACCACGTGTGTATTATGGCTAAAAAAAAAGCATGTGGTGCTGGCGCTCCTGAGGAAAAAGCTCATGTGTATTTTTGCACCTTAACCCTTATAATAATTTAGTTAAGTTTGTTAATATCTAAAAAAAAAAAAATCAATTTTATCTCATATCTAGAATAGAAATAAGTGGGAGTGCCATATATATGGCGGGTTAAGTAGCAAATCCGCCCCGAATGTACACGCCCGAAAGCAATGTTGCCCTAGAAGTTTTTTTGAGCTCAATATTGCTCCAAAAGTCTGAAGAAGTAACAATGTTCCCCTTTTCCGTTAGAAAATTAATGGTTAACGTTAATTTTCTAACAGTTAATGTTAGTTTCTTAACGGTAAAGGGTAACATTGTTACATTTATAAACTTTCAGAGCAAAATTAAACCTGAAAAAACTTCAAGAACAACATTGTTCCTCAACGTATATTTCTGGGGCGGATTTGCTATATAACCCTATATATAGCCCGCAATATAAAAGCTGAAGCATATGTATCATATGTATGAATGTACCAAACAGAAAGCCAAAAGATAATATGTACAGTACAGACCTGTGCAAGGGCACTGCAGTTCCACTTGTTTGGCTCTTTGACTTCATAAACTGTCCTTCTCAATCCTGAACCCAATGTCCAGAGCAATCAAATCTCTACTTTAAATCTTTCCTCCCACAATAAAATCCAACCATCATTAAAATATGTAACATTATAATCTCTCTCTCTCTCTCTCCGTATAAAGTTGTTGCAGCATTAGGGTTTCAGTGAACTGATATCTTCATCCACTCATCAAATTCATCCTAACTGATCTTATAAACTAAACTCATCATGATTAGGAAAATTAAAAGCATATATATGTATGCCTATCTAATTACTCCCACCAATCATTTTTATAAGAAAGAACTATACCAAAATCACGTGTTTAAAATGTTAGTTAAAAGAAATAAATAAGTCAAACTATCCTTTTTTTTTAAACTAAACCGTCGTTTATAAATATAGTATATGAGAGATAACGAGTGAACATTTATAAAGAGATTATAAGTGGCGTATAAATTTCAAACAAAAATAGATTTGCTCTTTATATTACTTATCAGAGAGATTATTCGTTATAAAAAGGAGGGGAGGGAGTAAGTGTTATACCTTGAAAAGTGTGGTGAGGTGATTGAAGCATTAGGGTTTCAGTGAAGTGATCTTTTTGTTGTTGCTGACGAAGAGCAGGAGGAGAGGTAATTTGCAGGTCGAAACGACGACGTTTGTGGTAGTGGCGGTCTCTAGCTTTGTGGTTCTGGAACCAGTAGAAGACATTCTTGGCTTGGATGTTGCCAAAACGACGTAGCTGCGAAGCGATTAGCTGGATTTGTTGAGCCGTAGGAGTCTTGGTTCCTTGTGAGTAGAGTTGCTCAAGGTATAGCAGCTGTGATGGTGTTGGGGCCCACCTTGAGCTGCTTGTAATAAAACCTCCTTCTTCCTCTCCTACAACACAACCAAAGAGAGATGAAATTATCAGAAAGATCAATATATAAATAAATGTGTAGTGAGAAGCCTAAAAACTAGTCGAACCCAGGACGCTGTGGCTTCTTCAGTTTCTAGAAAATGGGACTTATGATAGAATGTTAACGACTTAACGTATATACCCAAATGAAAAGGAAAAACATACCCAGCTGTTGAATATTGAAGGAGAGAAGATTGGTACAGTGGGCACAAAGACAATAATAAGGGTTTGAAGTGATATGAGGAGCTGATGATGATAGAGAGATGATGGAGGCATTTGGCGTGTAAGAGGAAAGCTTGAAGGATCTGCATGAATCAGACATTCTGAATATAAGATGGATCAGATGTTTGGAGTAGATTGTGAGTGTGTGTGTGTGTGGAAGCTCTGAGTTTAGTATATGAGAGGTGTTGGGTTTGAAAAATGAAGCTAAGAGGAGAAAGTGAGGGGAAGGAATAAAGGGGTGAAGTTTGAGGAAGGAAACTAGCAGTAGTACAGAGAAAGCCTTGGAGGAAGTAGTAACAAGCTATATAGAGAGAGAGAGCGAGTTAATAATTAACTAGTTGACTTATTCTATAAGACGACGTAGGAGAAGAAATATATAGTGAAAATTACACTGTGGTCTCAATGACCAGAAATAATTACAAAAAGGTCTCATCCTAGATTCCCATTACATAAAGGTCCCAAAAAGTCCTTGGTACTTTTTTGTAATTAATTCAAAATAGGAAATGACTCTTTTGCCTACTGTTTCAATCGCCTAAATAAATCACTCATTACAGTTTCTGCTTCATCGACTTACCCGAGTAGAGCGACGCGAGGAGAGGTGAGAGAATGATGAAGAAGTCGAAGAAGTGAGAGATGACCCAACCGACATCAGACGAGAGCGAGTTAAACCGTGAGACGAGAGGAGTAGAGAATGCCAGAGGAGAAGATTGCAACCGACCATTTGGAGGAGAGTGAAGAGTGTTTGGAAGATGTAATAGATGAAGATGTGAGTTGAAACGACGAGACTACAATTAAAAACCCTATCGCAAGAATATACTCGAGTTACAACATTTGTACTTGAGTACAGATATATGAAAAACCATGTCGTAGGAATTTTCACGTCTTTACTCGAGTATGATAAATTAATACTTGAGTACAACTATATTAACAACAAGAAAAATTATATTAACAACTAGAAATGCTATTTTAACAACCAAATTTATCACGACAGGAAAAACCTTATTAACAACAGAAAAAACTATATTAACAACTAGAAATGCTATTTATAACATCAAAAATTTGTAACGTGGACACATTTTGAAATTTTTGTTTTTTGATAGCCCCCAAAATGACAAAGGGGTTGAAGAACATGAAAAGCCAAATTAACAACTGAAAATGCTATTTTAACAACAAAATTTGTCACGACAGGAAAAACCTTATTAACAACAGGAAAAACTATATTAACAACGAGAAATGTTATTTTTAACAACACAAATTTGTAACGTGGACACATTTTGAAATTTGTGTTTTTTGATGGCCCCCAAGATGACAGAGGGATTGAAGAACATGAAAAGTCAAATTAACAACTGAAAATGCTATTTTAACAACAAATTAAAATTTATCACGACAGGAAAAACCTTATTAACAATAGAAAAAGCTATATTATATTAACAACTGGAAATGTTATTTTAAACAACAAAAATTTGTAACCATTGATACATTTTGAAACGTGTTTTTTCATGGTCCCCAAGATGACATAGGGTTTTAACAACATAAAATGTCATATTAACAACTAGAAATGTCATATTAACAAATGCATTTCATGTTTTTAATATAGTATTTCCAATTATTAATATGACATTTCATGTTGTTAAAAAACCCTCTGTCACCGTGGAGGCCATAAAAAACACAAATTTCAAAATGTGTCCATGTTTCAAATTTGTGTTGTTAAAAATAGCATTTTTCAATTGTTAATATAGCTTTTCTTGTTGTTAATAAGGCTTTTTCTGTCGTAATAAATTTTGTTGTTAAAATAGCATTTCCAATTGTTAATATAGCTTTTCTTGTTGTTGATATAACTGTACTTGAGTATTAATTTCTCATACTCGAGTAAAGGCGTGAAAATTCCTGCGACAGGGTTATTAATATATCTGAACTCGAGTACAAATGTTGTTACTCGAGTATATTCGTGCAATAGGGTTTTTAATTGCAGTCTTGTCATTTCAACTCTCATCCTCATCTGTTACATCTTCTTCCAAACACTCTTCACTCTCCTCCAGATGGTCGATCGCAATCTCCTCCTCCAGCATTCTCTACTCCTCTCGTCTCACGGTTTAACTCGCTCTCGTCTGATGTAGGTTGGGTCGTCTCTCACTTTTTCAACTTCTCTGTCGTTCTCTCACCTCTCCTCGCGTCGCTCTGCTCAGGTAAGTCGATGAAGCAGAAACTGTAATGAGTGATTCATTCAGGCAATTAAAATAGTGGGCAAAAGAGTCATATTTCTCATTTTGAATTAATTACAAAACAGTTCCAAGAACTTTTTAGGACCTTTCTGTAATGAGAATCTGGGGTGGAACTTTTTTGTAATTATCTCTAATCTTTGGGACCACAGTGTAATTTCCCAAATATATACTCCCAGTGTCTTTGAATATAAGTTTTAAATTAATGAATGAACTTGTCCCAAACTATAAATTTTATTTTAGTTTTGTCAAAATAGTATTTATTACGTTTTTTTAAACTTTATCCATTAAATTATATTTGTGAAATTTATTGTCCCTCTCTCACTTATCCTTTTTATGAATAAAGGCATAGTTAAAAAAAATACATATTTATTACTCTTAATTGATTTTAACCCTTCTTCTATAATCACAAATCAATTATTTAGAAGTTATATTTAAGTATGGACGAGGGGGTATTGTGTTTGGAGAAAGTTGTTTTGTTTACTTAAAATAGATGCATTCTCAAGGGCCAATAAGAGTTGGCACAGATGGTAAGGGATCCAAGACTAGTTCCTTAGAACGTGGGTTTGATCCCATCTACTGTTGTTGGGACTCCTTTGGTAGACGATCTCGTAAGTCCCTAGTAAGTGCTCATAGAGCCCGGAGTTATGCCCTGACCTTGGTGGGGGATTGGTGTCGAACCCCTCCAAAACTTTTTGATATAAAAAAAAAAAAAAAGATGCATCCTCATGGTTGGGATAGGTTCCACATTAAGTATATATTATGCTGCAATCTTTATCATAAAGTACCAACCAAAAATTCTCATAAACCAATAGAAAAAGTTAAAATTATTAAATTTATCTTAAAATTTTAGGAATTTCTAATATTATCTCTACTAATTGTATTAAACTTTAATATCATATTAATTATTACTTTCATCCATTAAAGACTAAATACATTTGTTAGTCGGTGTCTTATAATAAAGATTAGATAAAACATATAATGTGTGATCACAAAATTTTTGGAAGATGGAATCAATAATAGACATGTGAAATATACACACAAATCTGCGTGTGCGTGCGTGTACTGAAATAAAACAAAATAATTATATAAATGAACAATTTCTATTACATTGTGGAATAAAAATAAAATAATCTTGTATTATTCTTTTATAATATTGTAAGAAATACTATGTCTTTTTGTCCATTTAAAAGGAACGTATTTTTCTGTGATGCATGCAACGAAGAAAGAAAGCAATATATGTTCCGTCTACGGGATGGTTTATATATAACAAATAGTATATTAATTAGATTAATCGTGGATGCAAAGATAAATAGTTATATATTGCTTGATGATCGATTTATTTTAATTCTTTGCATGATATAAACACGTAGAATAAATTGATCTTCTTACAATTGTAGTTGACGGCGACGCGCTAAAATTTGTTTTCATGGTTAATTATAAACAATCTATTCTATATATCTAATTTTAATAGGGGCAAAGGCAATATATATGCTGCATAATTTCTATCTTAATTAAATTTGAATTATCCGAATACAGCAAAAAGCTGCCAATTAATATATTTTCAACAAAGTGCCTTCAGCACTATATATCCCAAACCAGTTATGGCAACTCAACTCATCTGGATTGTCCAGATGAGATTTAGACGATCTATATTTGATATTTTTAAAATAATGATTTTTTTATGAAATAATATTAGTTAAGAGATTATTTTTATTTTAGATTTTCTATCATTTACAATAATTTGTTTTTTAAAAAAAAATATCAAATCGATCCAAATGAGCTAAGTTAATGGTCCCTGTATATCCTAAGGCTTTCATAATTCCTTTTCTTCAGTACATAGTCTAGTTGAAAGCTACTATATATATATATCACACACACACACAAACGAGAGTACAAATAATGCACAACATTATTTTATGTGCACATTCACATACACAACATGTGGTGAATAGCTTGATGGCGACTTTGAAAGCCTAAAGCTTGTCAATGGGATTCAAAAAGCTGATAATAACTACTCGTATACCAAAAATGGAGACAATATAGAAAGAGATGGCTCTTGTTCATCGACCACTAGCTAATCAACATTTTAAGTCCTCTCTTTTATATGATTATTAGTTGCTTTAATTATAATAATTAACCATCTTGTCATTATGCATTAACAACACACCCATGTTGCATTCTTATTTCTATTTACCAACAAACTTAATTGACTACTCCTTCAAACTATTACTAACTAACACACGTGGTTTTGTTCAAGTGTTTGAAACAAAACATTAATTGCAATTGTATTGTGTTTTCTTTCCTCTTCCTCATTATTTTAACAATCAACATTCTTTGTTTGGATATGTTTTAAATAGATAAAAACATATAAAAAGAAGAAAGTGAAGAACACAAGTATGTTTAATCGTTTATACATATTTTCACTATTTTGCATCAAACTCACTTCTTAAATGTACAATACATTATTGCAAAATAATAATAATAATAATAATAATAATAATAATAATAATAAATCCTAAATATTTCCATTTCACATTACTATCACGAATTGAATAAATAGAAATAATCCTCTTTATAAGGTTCAACAATTTTATGGGCTTTTTCTAGGCCAGAAAGTTTTATTTCTCTTTCTTTTATATATTGTTTCTACTTAATGCTTTGAGGAAATAACCCCACGGAATTCTTTTGTTGGAATGTGAATTTTCAAATTGTTGTCACGTTTTTTAACTGTGAACAGTAATTTAACAATTCACTATTATCTTATCAAGGGAACATTTTTTAAGGTTTTTTTAATAAAAAAAATCACTGATTTTTCAAGATATCACTTTTAGAAAAATTTCCTGTTTTTCTTAAAACTTTTAAAAATAATTAGAATGTGAAAAAAAAAAGATTTGTGATTATTTTGATAAGTTACTTCGATTGAATAACTTCTGAAAATTAGATATCCAACATGAGAGAGAATTATATTGTTTTTTTTAAAAAATATATATATAATCCATATCACAAGTCACCTTACACTTGAAATCCGTAAATCTAACAACCAATTAAATACTAATCACCAAGTGGTGATTTTCTTCTCACCATATACTCTAAAAGGTAGAAGATTCCACAGCCTCATTTTAAGTTACAACTTACAACAATATAACATCATAAATTCATCAATAAGATTACATCTGCCCGTTAATAAATGAGGACTCTAAAAGGGTCTGAACTATCTAATGATAATACAAATTAAAGGCCCTTCCTTACTTTCTAATAATCCAAGCAGATCATAGATAGAGGTTATATCGACAAATTTGGTTGACCAATAATGGGTCATGAGCTTGCATGGTGATTATATTGGCAAGCTTAAGCTTATACTTCTATTCAAGAAGCTTATTGCAGGTACCTACACCAATAGCTGCAGCAAGATGCCAAGCAGCATGAATGTATGGAGTTTCCGGAAACAAGTCGTCGGCTATGAACAGCGCGCCACCCAGTAACCCTGACATCTTATGCACTGTGTGTGCCATCCTCAGGTCTGGATCTTTCAATGCCCTTTTAGCAAATGCTACCTGCATCAATTTCACTTTCTTTATCTTGGAGCAAATCCTATATTTTATATATATATATATATAGAGAGAGAGAGAGAGAGAGATTAGGAGAACTCTCTAGCTACTTCTGTCTTGATAGAAAGATAGATAGATGGCCAGTGGCCTTATAGCTTAATGGCGGCATGAAAGACTCTTTGTAGCTGTAAGTGAGAGGTCACTAGCTCAATATTAGACCATTAGTGTTTACCACTCTAATTCAAAAAATCAAAGATACATAGATGGACATGCTTTCATTTTTATCCTTCACAAAATACTTTCAATATTGTCATACCATCCTATTTTAATTTTAAAACTAACAGATTTCTCTGTTGAGCAAAAAAAAAAAAAACTAACAGATTTCTTGCTCTTGTTCACAATATAATTCAAGATCTCTCCCACCAGATATATTTTACTCCAAATCTTCTTGGGAGCACAGTTGTGTGGGGTCCTCGAGTTTCAACAACAATTAGATCAAAATTTCCTCTCTCTTTCTTTCCACATGGCCCTCTACCTGATCTAATCCAAAATAGGCCAAGGCTTGGATCTCATGTTAGCTAATTCTTTTTTTTTTTTTCAACAGTTAAGTAGAGATTATACAATAATCCTTGAAAAAAAAAACACACAAGTCCTTGTAAAATTCAATTTATCCTAGGAAAAATTATTAAAATTTTCTTTTTTTGATTCGATGAAGGGTTTCCCTTCTTGAGGCTTGGAGCAAAAAGGGTTTTCGCCTCTCCTAACAAGTGTACTTCCCGATATTCGAACTTGTTTTCTCTTCCTTACGGGGTGAGATTGCTTACCATCTCAATCAATAACTTGGTGAAATTATTAAAATTTTCACACAACTTTAGTTTTGTTTAAAGAGGCCCAAGCTTTGGCCATGTTGGCTCCAGGACCAAGCCTACTCAGGCCACAAATTTGTTGGCCCTGTCCAGCTTAAGCACTATATGATCAAGTTCCCGGCCCCATTTAGACCCCCAACTCAAATCAAACAACAGTGATAAGAAATTTCAACCCCAGAGAAAGAAGAAGAAGCAAAATCTTGAAACCAAGACCAACTTGTGTCGGGTTTGAATAGCCTTATGTGATTAGTAATTAAATCATAATCACAATTGTAATTAGGTAATGCAATTTGGTCCAGACCATTAGAAGATCTAAAATTCAGGTCAGAGGTTCCGCTTTTATGGTCATTAAGAGCAACCAATAATGTATTACTTGTAAAATGTATGGAACCAAATTATCATAAATCAAGACCAAAAAAATAGATAAGAAATGAATAACCTCCATCATCCCAGCGTGAACAAGTGAAACCATCAATGGTTGGACAGGAAGAATAACCGCAGTTGCCGCCATCAGCATCTTTGGATTCTCATTTCTCAGGGCCCTTGACAAACACTGTAGAAAGATTTCATATTTAAAAGTGATTCATGACAGCACAATCAAGTAATCTCAACTCCATCAATCTAAAATACTGCAAAAAGGGGCTGCGGTGATGAAAATATTGGGAAGGCATTTCAGGTTGTTATATGTATGCACAAATCAGAAATAACTGGTATATATATATATATTTTTTTAATTGATGTCATAGTAATCAGTAAATTTGTGACGCATGCACAAGAATAAAGTACAAGACTCGAGAAAAAGGCAAGCATGCCTTCTAAATGAGGCTTGAATATTCTGTCTCACAAATGATTAGTTAGCAAAAGAAATAGAGAAAATTCTCTCTCAAATTATAGGAGCAATAATGTAAAACACTAACCAACAAATTGATTCTCACACAAACAGATCGGATTTTGGTTGGATTATGAAGAAACAGAGGTGGGGGAGAGGGAAAAACAGATCTGGAACAGAGAAAGGAGGGGGGAAACTGAGAGAGAAAGGAGGGAGGACAGAATAGAAATGAAGGGGGAGGTGAGACAGATCCAAAGGGGGAAGTAGAAAACAACTAAGCCATCATAATATTCATTAATTCAAGTCTGAAAAAACTATTCTTCCTAGCTTCTATTTATAGAGCAAGGTTTCCTTCTCATGAAGTAATCTTGCTACCAATTTGCCAATATAAAATTATAAAAAGTATACTGGTTTCTTTAATCTTGAAGGAAACTTACAAGGGATGCTTAATAAAATATGATTAAAAACTCCAAAGCAGATTAATTTCTTTCCAAAAGAGTTTTCTTTTAAAATATTTAATCCCATATTCCATCAAGCGACTGTGTTTGTTAGGATTGCTATGACTCCACCTCCCAAAAACCAGGATTGTGGAAGGATTATGATCAAAATTATAAGATCCTTCGGTTGAGCAATGCTATTTTCATTTTTGTAACTTATGAGTTGACTTGTGTTTACATATGATTTTTTTCACTTTTGCAGTTTGTGACTTGTTTTATTGAGGTATTATGCAATTTCGTTAGCTTCATGCTTATCTAAAAATTTTAAGACTGCAAAGGCGTTCTTATTTTGTAACCCAAGTGGTAGGATCTCACCATCCTTGATCTGATCTCACAATTCAATCCTCTACACATCAGCCGATCTGATTTAAAATCTCAATCTTAAAAACCTTGAGAGCACGTTTCCATTCCTCATCAAAACAAAAACAACTCTGGTCTGTCGTAGTTCTCATGTCTCAATATGTTAAACAAGGACACCAAAGTCCTATGGCACATGATAAGTTCTAAAAACAAAAGTTGAAATAAGCCAACCAATAATATCTTAATTGTGTTGTTAGAATTGGATGATAGAAGATACGGATATAAAGATAAATTTTACATTTCAGTGTTAGTGATTTAAACTTACAAGATTATTATTCAACCTCCTAGTGGTTGCCTTATCTTAGTTTCCACTTAACCGGCTTTCTGTCCCAGTTTTAATGAAAATAATCAAGCAGATTTTAAACAATGGATGCTAACCACTGCCTAATAAAGAGATTAGTAGACGATGGCTACTAACTTGATTATCTGATATTTGATAGATCCTTCATATAGTCCTTACTCAGAATACAGCACACGAAATATCAAGAAATATGACATGGGCCAAAAAGCAGATGAAAAAACTTGGATTGGTTTAGATGCAGCTTTCTGGGTGATGGGTATGGTAAAAGAATTAACAACCATGGATGAATTACTCCTTTAAAAGTTAGAGAAAGAAACTGACCCTTGGTGTTAAAAGTGAGTCCCAGTTAAATTGAGAAGCCAGTTATATCTAAGCAAATGTGAAAATCCAAAATCTGACAGTACTTCTGAACAGTGTCCAGAAAAGAGACCAAACTATGGGCTACTACAACTTTTTTAGTGAACTTTTGATAGGTCATCTGCATAACCCCCATTCAGAGTTACACATAGGAACACAAACACACACACAATCACAAATAAACACAACTTGACATTGTCCAGCTCCAGCTTTTTGCATGTTCAAGACAAAAAAAAAATGTACGAAAAAAGTATTTCTCAACTATATATGTGTGACTTACAACAGTTGCTGTTGCTATCATTGTGTAGTCAACCCATCTCAAGAATCTTCTCAACTTCCCCCTTGAACCATGGTACATGCTAGAGGCCACTCCAACTCCAATCAATGAATTAGCATAAATTTTTGAATTGAGATTCTTCCTGCACTTCGAGATACATAGTGACTAATCATTCTTAAGATAAGAGAGATGATTTCCAGGCCCATAAGAACTCAATAAGCTTAGAGAAGAATATTACCTAGGGGCATTTAATCCTAGAGCTATAAAAGGAAGTGAAGTAACCACGTTAGCAACTGTTTCAGCAAGATTCCTATCACCTGATGAAAGGAATCAACATGGGAATAAACTCATCATTTATTACTGTGAGATTGGAAATGTTTCTGTACAAAAATTACAGAAATCCAAACCACAAGAAAATATCTCATTAGTATACCATTGATGCAACAACTGATGGGTCTCAAGCAACCTGGTCTTTGCTGCCACATCTGTCTGGAGAACATGCAGTTAAGTATCACGTTATTTTGCATGTTTTGCAAAGCTTTAATGCCACAAATAATGACTATCACTTGAAACTAAAATTTGTTTAAATGATCGATAAAGATCCCACTCACTGCAATGACAGCAGATGATTTGAACCAAAAAAATCAGCTGCATAAGTTGATGAATGAAATTTCCCATTTTGATCAGTCTCTGTCACTGAAAATGGAGAATGAGGATCCACATGAACCCCATGCACACCCTCTAGAGCTTGAGCTCCACTATATTTCAATCCTGTCGTAGGGCACATATGCACAACCACAATAATGCAGGTCAATTTCTGCACCAGCAATAATTTGCTGGTACAAGTTTGATGTTGGAAGGAGATTGCTGAATGCAAGCCAATAGTTCTGCAATAGAACAAAATATCATTATTATTGTGTACAATGTGCTATGGTTTCTACAATCGTATAGTTATGAGCAAGAGGCACAAACTAACAGCTTATGGATAATGTATATTTCAAATTATTAGACCTATTCAAAATTAGGCTAAAAGTGCCATGGCTTATTTAAAAAAAAAAAAAGTAATTTGTGTTCATAAGGCGAATGAGCCAGCATTTATTTATTGATTTTCTCGAGTAACTAACTGAAATTTGGAAAACCGCCTCCCTCTATTTTTATCTAGTTTCAGCAAAAGGGCCCTATCCAGAATCTCCAAATAAGCATTAATCATGGGAAGCTGAAGCTCAAAACCACTCACAAAAGCCAGAAACGTAACTGAAACTAGTAACATGATGTCAGCCTAAGGAATAAGATAACCATTTTTTTTTTTAGAAAGTGCAATACATCAGCTAGGGACTGGGAAAAAAAAAAGAAGACGTATATTAAGTTATTGCAATAATTTAGCTCTTCGAGCATATTTATTAAACCCAAGCTGTTTCAAACACCCAAAAACACCAATTCGAAACCAATGAAAGATGTTGCGAGCTAAACAAATAATACCCCTATTTAATACATTATACATATAATATTCTCAACAAACAAGTCATACAATATCGAGTCACGACCCTACACTTCGTCAATCATAGTCGATATCACACCCCAAAAAAAGAAAACAACATGCTTGAGCAAGACGATAATCAAGATTATTTTACAACTTACAAGTCCCAAATCCCCCCCCCCCCCCCCCAAATAAAAGGATAACATTAACAATTTATATAGTCCTTCGCCTATTAAAATATAAAACCAAACTCTTCTAGGAAATCTATCGATGTAATAAAAGTAATCAATATACAGGCATTGATGGGTAAGACTTAAGAGAGTAAGGAAGAGAAGGAAAGAGAGAGAGAGAACCTGAGAGGAAATGGAGACGCTGAGAAGAAAGAGAGAGAGGAGATTGCCTTTAAATAGAGGAATCGATGATGCGATGAGAAGGTGTTGGTTGTTTCAGTTTACGAAAGCAACTGATTATGAATTTTCGGAACGAAACAAACCCGAAGCGAATATTGGAGAGGAAGATGCGAATGAGCCGCGAATCTTCCTCATTCGCCACGCGCATATTCGCAGCCAATTATTTTCCCTCACAATATCGGATTCTTTTATTAAATTGATTATAAAAATAGATTTATTACCCTCACATCTTTAATATAAAATATATTTAAAAAGTTGACTTTAATTCCTAAATATATGATATCGCTATCATATTTATTAATTTTTTCTTAATTTACCCATATTGATGTTCTTTCAATAATAGTCAAGAAGGAGAGAAAATGAAAGAAAATTATTAGGACTTGTTTGATATACGAAAGAGGTGGAAAGAAAAAATAAAAAGATAAGCAATTTCTCTTATTTAGTGCCCAATATTTATCAAGCATTTTAAGAGTGAAGTCCTCAGATCTACCAAACTTCTTTTAAATGTATGAAGATAATATCCCACCAAAATTGGTACTAACTCATCTTCCTTTGTGAGAAATAAGATGCGAAATACAAATATATTCCTGAAAAATTTAAATCAAAAGATGAAAATCCTAAAAATTTCTTATAACGTGTTTCTTGTGCGTCTTTTTTTTCTTTTTTCCCCCCTCAACACCTCGCAGACAGCTTCAAAACGCAAGGCAACAAAACTGGAAGGCTGACTTGATCATTTAGCAAATCTTGGAGGCAAAATACAAACAAAATAGAATAAAAAATATTAGCAAAATGCCCCAAATTTCTCTATTTTTTTTTCCGTATTACATTACATTTCTCCTTCTTCTTTCATGCTAAACCAATTGATATTATTTATATTATACTACCTCTGGTCCTAATCGTTGTATTTTTGCCAAAAGAGAAGCAGGGTTTACGAGTGAAAAAACTCATATAGTTATCGAAAAAATTGTAAATATCGTTATTATTTTTTTTAGTTAGTAAACAGGTTTTATTAATTAGTTTCTCATTATCTGTATTTTACAAGACGAACTTAAAAAGAAAGAAGTAAAAGGATCATTTTTGCCGCATGGAAGAAATGATATTCTGACTTTTGCAACTAGAAAATTGGATCATGTGGAGCGTGTAAGGGAAATTGGATGAAGGGTAGGCCTAAGGCAATAAATTGGATCATCCAAATGCCATAAACAAAGTATGGTTACCCTAGAGGAGATGGAAGATATGGTGGTCATCGTGAGTGAGGAAGCAACAGCGTGAGTAGAGGCGCAAGAAACTTTATTGAAGGCAATATTTGAAGCCCAAATGAGCAATACGAAGGAATAAATGATGATGATTGTGAGCTTACTTAATGAGATCAGTGTTCCCATGGCACATTCACCTTCACCTATGCAACATAATACCAAAGGGAGTTATATTGTTGGACAGATAGAAGGTCTTGAACCTTGTGACCTTTATATGAAGAATCCTGATAACCAATTAGTTGCACATAGGAATATCCACAAAGTGAGATCAACTGTACACTACCAACAAATGGTTGATGATCAATTTAGAGTAGAAGAGGTGATCATTGCTGATGCACCTCTCCTGCTCCCAACTGGTGAACTTAAGGTTGTGAGTCAAGGGAAGCTTAATCTTATGGCCAATGAAAGTTGTACGTTTTTCTACTCCACGTGATCAAATCCCAATCAAAACCCCTCCTGAAGCTCCAGCTCCTGAAGTTGTTGAGAAGCCTAAGTTGGATGCCAAAGATCAAATTGTCCTTATGGTATTCAATCAATCTTGTGGAACTATATCTTGACCTATCAATGAAGTTGTAAGCCTCCCAGATAGGCCACCAATTTTCATTGACCCAAATGATATATTGTCCCTATTGTTTCCTAAACGAGAGCTTACTAATGCAATTGTGACCTTATTTTTAAAGTAAGTATCTTCTTCTATGAATAAATAATTTAAATGCATCGTTTATACATACATACATACTAATTCCTGATGTCATTATTTTAGGTGCATGTATAATTGAGACTATATAATTGAGACACTCATAAAGGAGAGACATGAATACATATCACGGAGGGTGTGAGAATACAGGGAAAAGTGTTGCTTGGCACCATACATCCATAGGTATATATCATATTTCTTGTCTCCAATTCACTTAATTTTGTTACATATCATTGAGTACTTATATGTTATGAATTTTCAGTCGCCATTAGCAGTTGGTCCTCTTGTGCATAGAGGAGAATAAAGTGGTCTTTTTATGCTCTCTTCACAATGAACCAAGGCCTATAATGAAGGAGACAATAAACTCGTAAGCATGTCATTTTGATTGTCTTGTATGAAATCTTTACTTAAATTTTCAATGACTATTATGGATAAATTTGTAATTTTGATGATAGGGCAATAAGGTCATTCCAAATTAATATCAAGAAAAAGCATTCGTATCAGGCCAAAGAGCCTAAATAGATCACACCAAAAGTTAGTATATATTTAGACATTGCCTTATAAACTTAGTAAGTAAGTCATATATGCTCTTATATATTTCTTGTTCTTTTTTAGATGTGTCGGCAAACATAGAAATCCAATTTATGTGGCCATTATGTCTTGGTTCACATATATAATATTATCATAAAAGGAAATACTAAATTCACTTAAAAGGTAAATATATTTGATGTCAGATATGATATTTATGGATGAATTATTTATGTGTGCGCGCGCGGGCAAGTTAATTTAGTTTTTGTCTTTGATGTTATATATGTCTAACTATGCTAACCCCTTTTCTGATGATGATATTAATCTCATACGCAAAGAGTGTTGTAAATATATGTATGAGCTCATACTATCAAAACAATAAAGTCCTAAATTCATTTTTGTGTGTGTGTGTAGCAATAATCTTCTGTAAATGAATAATTGTACAATTTGGTTAATGATCAATGATAAATAAATTTTTTTATTCTTTTCCAGCAATTTACTTGTGTCCATTTTTTGTTGCTGTATATAATGAATGGTGGATAAAGCAATTTAGTTTTTATACCTTTAAGATAGGATATTGTAAACAAGCGGTCTGAAATATCACGTTATTTACATTTAATTTAAGGCTATACTTTTATGACTGGATTTTTTTTTTTTGAATTCTAGTCTTGAAAGTTTTGAATTATTTTAAAAATTATAACTATATTTTTAAGACCGAATATTGTTAACAAGAGGTTTGATATGTATGACCTTTCCTTGCATTTAAAAATTAATGCTATACTTTTAAGACCAGATGGTTTTAAAATCTGGTCTTAGAAGTCTTAGTTTATTCTAAAAATTAAGGTTGGACTTTTAAGACAGGATATTATTAATAAAAGGTTTGATATGTATGACATTTTTTGCATATAAAAAATAAAGGTTAGACTTTTAAGACATGATATATTACAAAAATCCAATATTAAAAGTCTTAATTTAGGCAAAATGTATGTCAGGGTCCAAGGCAGCAAAATAATTTCAAAAAAGGCCCAATACACATTCACGTGCCGGGCCTTTTCTGGTATTATTTCAAAAAGCGTTAGCAACTATATCAGTAGCGGTTAACAATTATATCAGTCCCCGTTAACAACTAAATTAGTCTAATTAACAACTATATATTAATAACTATATCAGTAGACATTAACAACTACATTAGTAGCCATTAACAACTATATACGTATAAGTTTTTTTTGAAATAATGCCGCCTTTTCTAGCATGTGAATGTTTCTTGGGTCTTTTTTGAAATTATTTTGCTACCTTGGGCACTGACATACATTTTCCCCTTAATTTATTCTAAAAATTAAAGCTGGACTTTTAAGACTAAATATTTTTAAAGATGGCTTGAAATATATGACTTTTAGGACTGGCTTTGTAAAGTCCAAAACCCAACTATATGTTTGAGTTTTTATTGAGGGGTTTTGTTCTTTTAACCATGATAATCCTTTTGAGAGATTAGCTTTAAACTTTTCTATCATAGTTAACATATTTTAATATTTAATACTCTCTCATGATCATGATAGTGTTTGGTCAAATGATTTGGTTATTACTTATGGTTATAAGGAAAAGATTTTACATTACTCGTTAAACATGTATTAATAAGATTTTAAAGAGAGAAGATAGAATGATAGATTGAGGCACATCTAAGCATTACTTACATAGACAAACTTAGTAAATATCATTCAATACTCATACATAAGTTATTTGTAACACATTCTCACAAATTAAGAAAAATATTAAATAAATAAAATTTTTCATGGTTGCCCTTATTTGTAAAAGCGTGTATTTTTTCTCTCTCATCCCTTTATCATTTTACATTTACACATCTCTCTTCTCTCTTTCTCATGTGCCTAGCAAATAGTCAACATGAACAAAATTGACAAAACATCATTTAATACCTTACAAGTTATTTATATTTTAAACAAAACTTTTTAAATAAAAGTGACTTACATATGGATACTGAGTGCCAACCATTAATGATTTTCCAACTATTATAGGGACCAAGTTGGCCAAAAAAATTGTTCTAGAAGGCATCTTATATGACGTTAAAAATATGTTTTTTTTAAAAAAAAATATTTATATTCTGGCAAAAACTAATCTTAAGAAGTGTACCTTGTTTTTATGTGGGGCTAACACTATATTTATATTTAAGAGTGGATGAAATAAATTTTAGTAAATTATCCTAATTTTTTATAACTTTTTGTTGAATGTAGTAACTCCTTAAATTTTGTTCGCATTTCTTAATCATATTTGTCTCTTTTTATTACTACTACTTAAGAAATAAAAAGAAATCACACATATACCAAAAAAAAAAATCATTTTATTTAATTCTTTTTATTATTTGACTTTAACATTATTATATATAACAAAAGAGCTCAAGTTTTGTATTATCAATGAAATTACATTCAAGACGCAACGCCAATTTATTTATTTATTTTCATTTATATCCTATTTCTATTTTACTAAACTAATAAAATAATGAGCTCGTGTATATACAGTTTTACATGCAACTCAAGGTTTATTACACTGTTCAAGATTTATAAAAAAATCCTGCTATTACCAATTTTTTTGCTTAATTTTTCCTTAACTTCTTAGACACACACACACTTAAGAGGTTACGGAACAATTAAATTGGATAAAAAAAAAACCTATAACAAAACCTCCACATATGTTTTATTTTGCCGATGCGTTTCCCAATTGAACATACATAATCATAATCAATTTCCAGGGACGGACCCACACCCTTACCATCCGACACAGAAATGTGTAAGATATTGAAAAAATGCATTGTACAATAATTATTAATTAACGTCGTGCTAAGCAAGCAATTTTAAGGGGGAAAAAATAACATATTTCAAATGAGATTAATTATTTTCCAAAGATACCCTCCGCTCCGCTATTTAGTAGAAGATATGTCTATCTAATTTAATTATATTTAAAAAATTAGTTAAGTTAGTTAATATAAAAATATTGACATATATTAATGATCAATATCAACTTATGGGTATATAAACATACATTCTTCATATTAAATACAAACCCAAAACACGTCGTCAAACCAAATGAGATTGATAGTTCACATTTTTTAACATTTTAAAGGGTTTATAATGTTTCAATCTAACAAAACAATGCCAAGAGAAGAATAAGCAGGCCCGATAGGATTATAAGGAATAACTTTAAAAAAAAAAATGAATTAGGTATGAACTAATGTTTGACTTCCTATCAAATTTAGGTTTTAAAAAAAAAAATCTCAAAGGAAAAGGTGTTTAGTGTTCAATGCTGCTTTGAAAAAATTAAAAAAGAAAAAGAAATTTCTAAGCATAAATATACTCCAATCATCCAGTGCCTAAAAATTGTGGTGCTTAGTCACCGAGGCTCCTCTAGTCCTCTCCTTATGACCAATATCATTTTTTGCATCAAAAAATGCAAGAGTCTTCTCCTTGCATTAACTTTAATTGAGGTTAGATTATGAATATTTGGGGTGAATAAATTGAATTCAATATATATTATCATCATTGAGTTATTTGAGGTCTAGGAAATTATAGGTGTACAAAAAAAATATTTTGGAGGAGAGGTGGGAATTTGTATCGGGATATTATTTCTCTTCATTTGTCCTATTTGTTTCTTTTGAAAGCATAGGAAGCCCTAAGAAGTGAATTGAGATTTAAAAAAAAAAAAGTTAAATGAAACAAATTGATGTTTGTCATCATTTTTTGATGCTTGTGTGCATTCATACCAGACAATCTAAGATCTGGTATGGAAGAAAACCTTGGGCTAAACAAAATAGCTCATATGGTTCAGTCTGGTTCAATACTAATTTAAGGTTAATTAATTGTTACACTAAACTTGTTTCACCATACTGCCTGCGATGGTCTATGAACTCAATTAGCTCCCCCCCCCCCCCCCTATTGGGACTTGATATACAAGATTTAACTAAACTAATTAATACAATTAAAACAATAAAATACCTGTAATCATATAAACTTATCTCAAAATATTAAAATATAATTACAATTCCATAAGAACTTCCAACAACAATAAAAAGCAACATCAAAAAAAAAAAAAAAATTCACCCAACCAGTAAACCAGACCAAGTGTTCCAAGCACTTGATCTAAAACCTAGCTAGCCTAACTTGATCATCCCAGTTTGGTTTGGTTTTGTTATATTTCATTACTGGGCTTATTAGTTATTGGGGACTAGATTAGTATAGACCACTTTAGGTTGGACCATATCAACAGGTTTTTGCACACTCCTTATGATTTTGGGAGCAAAGCCACTTTAAAGTTAAAGTAATTTTTTCTTGCTTAACTTTTACTTTTCTTCCAATTTTTCAATATATCATGAGAGCACATTTTATGCTCATCACTTTTATGAGCAAAAATGTGTTCATCACCCATCTTAATCATTAGATTGATTTTAAATAGTTTATATCTAATGTAATTTCTATATTTTATTAAATCAAAAAATTTAAATTTCAAAAGCGTTCAAATCAAAGTCTAAATTGTTGAGATCTTATCACAATGATCAGAAATTAGTATTGATTTTTTTTTTTAAACTTATCTAAACACACATCATCCTATAATTGGCTTTAACCTCAACCCCATATTGTAAAAGCCACTTGAGATAAAAGTCAGTTTCCCTTCATTAATCCGAACGAGGCATGTACAATAACGCGCGCAGATGATTGGGACACAATTTGAAGCAAGTATCTGATTTTATAACACAGAAAGGTACGAAGTTCAAAGAGTTTAGAAAGGCAAACTAAATAAATAGTAAAGAAATATAAGAAGGTTCCAGGAATCAAGGTCAATTCATGTGACTGCTCCCTTAAGATTAGGAACCACCCCAACGTTCTCTCTCTCTCTCTCTCTGAGTAGCTTCTTCTTAACCCTCTCTCTCTAAGAATTATCCAAAACTCTCTCATGCTTCTTCTTCTCCATCACCTCCATTACTAACAAACAATGGTAGGTAATTTTGCAGCAGCAGAGAGGGAAAGAATAGCAAGAGAAAGAAGAAGGCTTCCTATAAGTAATTACAGAACTAGTGCGATAATCTTCTTCTTGTGCCTCATCTTATTTTTTTCTCTTCTCAGTTTCTTCTTCTCCTCCTCCATTCACAATAATGAACGCATCAGTACCACCACTAGCAGAACCAGAATCAGACATTCATCAGAACGACGTCTTTTCATCAGCAGTAGAGCTTTCTTCCACCATGCACCACCTTCCTCAAGCCCCAAGGTGAACCAAAATGGCCAAGATTCAGAAACCATCTATGAAGATAGCAAGAGACTCATTCATACTGGTCCAAATCCTCTTCATAATTAGTACGTACGTACGTACAATAATGTTTTTTTACATTATTCAAGTGTTACTGCAGCAGGCTCATTATATATCTATCATCAGTGTAAGATTTTTCCTTTATTTTTCTCTCTTACATATTGTGGATTAATTAATTATTAGGAAGATGAAAAGAATTATGTTTAGCATTTTCATCGAAGGAAAATGAGAGAGAAGTGAAGAGGAAGATAGGTAGCTAGATAGGGTTAATGCTCTCTCTCCTTTTTCTTTTTCGGAAACTATGATGATTTCTCTTCCTTTCTGTACCAAAATCTTCTGTTCAAATCAGAAAAACCGTGTTCAGTTTATTTGCAAGTACTTGTATGTACTCTATTTCATCAGCTTTTTTCTTATTTTCTTCTTCTCCTTCTTCTTTTTTTCCAGTCTTCAGAGATATTTACAGCTTCCAGTGTACATGTGTCATGAATTCATTGTTCATATATAGCATCTGGTTTGAACTGTGACACAGATTTTTTCCTGGAGAAATTATCTTTTACACAAAGTTTAATTTGTTACCACTGTGTGATATAACATTAGATTAATTAATAATATTTGATGGAAAGATATTAATTAATTAAGTATATAAATCACATTTAATTTATTGACTGCTAGCTCTCTCGTGCAATCTGCAGAAACACAGAAAGGGGAAAAGATAAAATATAGGGTAAAATAAAGAAGGCATATTTATTATGCATTCTTATTATTCACGCTAGCCCTCCCTATTTATGGTCTTACCTACATGTACAATATTCACAGTGTAAATTACACATTGGAACTTACTCATTCTCAGGTGCATGGCAATGGATTGGGTCATCGATAATAATGATTCAGATATTTAAATTTCATTTTCATAATTTTCATATATTCTAGAAGCAATTTTTGATCCTAAATTTATGTCAACAACTGCCTTATTGATTAATTTTTTCTCACTTATCCTCGTTATTGGTTAAGATTTAAAGTTGGAAAAGTTATTCACTCCATCCACAATATAAGACACTTCTAGAAGGAAGGTCTGATGCAAATTATAAGTCACATTTAGTTTAATTAATGTTCTTTTTCCTGTTTTGTCTTTATAGTTATTAGTCACTTTCCAACTTTGCTTATTTATTGTATCATCTTCTCTGAAACAACATTCTCAATATAATTAAATGCATTTCTCAATAAGGATAAAAATTGAAAAAAAAATTATATTTTATGACATATTAAATGTCTTAATTGTCATTTTTTGTTTCCTTTGACGTAATTGAAGTACCCTATATTATATATCGAATGGAGTAAATCACATCATTTAATGAGGGGGCAAAGTTAGAAAAATTTATTAGTTTAAGAAAAATTTAATGACTTGACTGTCTATCGAGAATTAGTTAAAAGTAATCTATAATAAGGACCAGAAGTAGTAAAATATTTGTTAAATATTGTTTAGCTCAAAATATAATTCGCTCTGGATCATTTTACAAGGACAAATGTCAACCATTAATTAAAGACAAACTTTAAAAAATATTATGTTTTACTCCAAATTTAATTAGCTTAACAAATGTTGACTAATTTTATTGGTTTGTATGATATATAGTAAGTATGGATGCTTTATACACATCTGAAACCACAGCTTTGGCAAAAGAGAAAGAAAAAGGGAGTAACCACACTACAGCTAGTAATAAAATCTTTCAATAAAGAGCTTCCCTTTGGCGATTTTTCACCCATTTTCACCTCATTTTTGTCAATTAGTCATTTAATCAAATAGTTTTATAGGCATATATAGCAACGCCAATATCAATTAATGATCTGATAGTTTAGTCAAATAAAAGGAACATGATTTTTTCCTAAACAAAGTGAAAAACCGAACTGATCAGTCATGTTAAAATTTGACTCCATCTCAAGAGAAATATAATAAAAAAAACACCACTGTATATATACATTTGGTGATTAGATATACACATACCCGTTTGGTTCAAGGAAAATTGACCAATGGAAACCGAAAATTGCATATTTTCCATCACCAGGCATGTTTGGTAGCACCAGTTCGTGGGAGACCATTTTTGATCACAGGTGGTATTCGATTTTTCTGCATGGATGATTACCAAGTAACCCTTCATCTTCTTCCTTCTTTGACGACCTAGAGCAAGCAAGCGACTGTTCATCTTTCTTGTCTCGCTTTCATGGTTGTGGTCGATTTGGATTTATGTTTTGAGGCAACGACGGTGAGGGATCAAGATGAAGGGAGAATGTGACACCTTTTTTGGATAAATGTTGATCGGTTGCATTGTGGAGGGAGGAGAAAGCAGGAGGGAGCGATTTTTATTTTACTAGAATTAGGGGTACTATAAGTATTTCAAGTTTTATTTTTTCTATTTTGTAATTTATCGTTTTTATTTTATTATCTTTATATACCAAACATCCTTGTACTAAAAGATTTTTCATTCCCTTCACTTCCTTTTATTTACACACAATTTTTTGATCCAAACGGGCTAATAGAGAGACGACAACAACAGAACGTACACCTAACGAAATTCTTTTTTACGGTCAATTCAGTCTACCATTATAAATAATTAACGTATTTATAAATGATACCATATTATAAACTAATGGGTGAAGGGTTAAAAATATACGTGATCTTTGCACAGGTGGGGAAAGGGTTGTTTTAGTTTTTAGTTTTTTTAATTTTTTTTTTAAAAGGCCACCGGAGGAGGCGCTGGCCGCCGACGGTGGGGAGGGCGGTGGTGTGGCCGGTGGTGGGGCCCACTGGCGGAGGAGAGGTTATTTTAGTGTTTTTTTTTAAAAAAAGAAAAAAATTTAAAAGTAGGGGCAAAATGATAATTTTAGCTTAAAATTAAGGGCAAAATGGTAATTTTACCCAAGTTATTGTTCATTTCCGTCCAAGTTAACGGTCAACTAACGGCACATGGTATTTTTGACTCTAAAACGTAATGTCATGTGTATTTTTGATCCAGAAAAAAGGTCGTGGTGCTGGGCGATCCTTGAAGCAAAGGTCATGTATATTTTTGACCCTTCACCCAAAACTAATAATACATAATACTCTTTTTATTCTTTAATATAAAAGTTACTTAATTAATTCAAATAGATTAAGAAAATAAAATAAACTAGTTAAGTATAACAAATGTTATTGAATATCTCTAAAATATTAATGTATAATATTAGTTTGTATGTAAGTTTATAAGTTAAGTAAATTAATTTAGAGAAAACAATAAATATCAAAGTTAATTGAGAATTTATATTTTATATTAAATCTAATATCAAACTAGCTCTTATATTATGAACAGGATAGCAAATACTTATGGCACTAAAATAATATTTACTTTTTATTAGATTAACTGTTTTTTCTTGCCAACACTTTATATGACATCGACATTATTATATATTTTTTCGACCTATGTATAATTTTATAATTTTCATATGCTACTGCATGTAGGCAAGAGATTGAGGTTAGTTTTGCACAAAATTTATATCGAAATAAACATAAAAATCATCAATTGTTTTTTTTTTTAAATGAAAGCACATGTTTTGGTTTTACTACTGTTTTGCTTATGATCATGCATTAATTGTCTGGCGGGAAAAAGGACAACACAGATTGATTATTCCTAGAAGTCTGATTATGTTTTTGACTTAAATGCAGCCACCCCCTTATTTTAAATATTTTTTTTTTTATTTTTTCAAACATGATGCCCTGTCTTCATGGCCCAACCAACAAACTTTCTCATGGTTTAGGACGCAGTGCCCTTAAATATAATTTAACTCAATATTTAATTAAAGACAGAGATTGTAGCATCACCCTCCCAACATATCATAAATGAGATGCCTTTTTAATGAAAAGACAAAACTGACCTTCCTTCAAAGATAATTACTTCTAAACCTTTATTTTATGTTAAGAAATTTCTTGCTATAGTGTTTTTAAAATCAAAAGTATCACATGCTAACTTTTTTTTTTTTTAAAAAAATGCATATATTTTCTCCATTTTTTATGATTACTTAGATTTTTCACTTTCAATTAGTACTTTTTAACTTGCAAACATGAAATTAAATACCCACCATTCTTAATTTTTATTTAAATAGTTTTTAAGTTAGTAATCAGTTCAGTTTAAAAACAAAAAAAGATCATTAAGTGCGGAAAAATTTATTAATTTCTGTGCTTTAACAAAGAACAAAAACAAAACTTAGGTCAAATTTCTTAGAATTAGTAGGTCCAATTTTCTAATCACAATATGCTTCATATCTTAATTTTTTTCATATGGGCAAGCATTTGGGATTAAATTCTTATGGAAAAATAACACAGGTGGCATATTCTAATTGAAGCAATGGACATAATGATACTAATAAACATGACTTAACATTTTGTCATTTTATAAATTATCATTGATTATTTTTTTTATACACATCACTTATTAATTTTAAAACCAAATAAAAACCATAATTCTTATAAATACAGGGGAAAATGTAAAAAAAAAATATCATTTAAACTTTAAAACATTGGATCGATAATTTTTTTCCTAAAATAAGTTGTGTGTTATTATTCAAACATAGTTAATACTTATACTCTTAATATAGATCAAAAAATGGATTTGAGATGTTAAGGTCTAACTGATTTTTTTTTATATATTTTTTCCATAAATATATACTTACACTTTCTCAAAAGTTGAATTGTTAATTCCTGCACTTTTTCCTACAAAACATCCTTGTGAACCGGGAGAAAACATCTTACCTGCAGACCCACCAATGTATCCTAAACATTTAGATCATTAATTAATACTCCCAATGGACAAAACAAAAAGTTCACACTCTCAAGGTAGGATGAACTACAAACACACACACACACACACAAAGTACATATATACTCCTAAATGTATGTAAGAAGCCTTAGAAACTTCCTTGGAATATGTTGTGTCAATTGAAGTCCAGAAAACCACACATATACACCTAAAGAAGAAGCTGGCCTGGCTAGCTAGGTAGCTAGAGAAGAGAGAAAATAGTATTAATATCACATATAGTACTAGGGTTTGACAATTTCAAAAGATTCGGTTTGTTGAAGAAAGAGATCAGACCAAGACGTGTTTGATTTAATTTCAGTCTTTCATGATAATGAGGGAAATGGGAGTTCCCCATGAAATGAAGTGAATGTTTGCTTGCTTCCATTGAACTACGTACGATTCATTAATTGTGTGTCTTCATCATCACCAACTCATTTCTCCTGCAACTACCCCTCTGCCAGACTCTTGCTCTCTATCTCCTTCTCACTTTTCTTTTTTCTTTTAGGGTTGAGGTGGAAAAATACATGAGTTTTTTATGTAAAAATACATATATGTTTTTTTTAGAAGTAAATTATCATTTTAATGTAAAAGTCACATCCCATCATTAAGTCACTGTTCATCGTGATGAGAGAGAAAGAGATGAGGTGAATAGTAAAATAACGGCGGTGAACAATGACTTAACAGTGGTATGTGACTTTTACACCAAAATGGTAACTACATGTGTATTTTTGCTTCTCAAAAAAACATATGTGTATTTTTACTCTTAAAAAAAAAGTTTATATGTATTTTTGTACTTTAACCCTTTCTTTTATTTTTCCCTTCGTTTTCACCTTCTTTTTGTGCATTACATTCATCTTCATAAACTATCAAAGTGATATTTAAGTACTTCATTCTACCATTTCCTCGTTCATTAACGGTTTAAATTTAGGATTTCAACTGCATTATGTTATTGGTTTTTTTTTAAAAAAAAACAAAAAAAATTAAGACTGCAATTAATTGTAATAATTTATTGTATACTATAGGGATAAATTTTAAAAATGGACATTTTTTTTTTACAAGATATAGTGTGAGTGTTTAGCTTGGCTTTTAAAAGCTCAAATCAAGGGGTATAACGTCTCGAATTCGAATTCGTATCAATGTAGAAATTTCTTTTGAGAGAGAGCTACCCTAGTTGGACTCAACAAGTTTGAATTTGAGCTAGATAAATAGATAACCATATAAACAAAAGTTCAAAGTTGGTTTAGAAGGATAAAAGGCCATTGAAGCTTAGCATTTGGAGTTAATACTACCTCCAATTGTTAATATAAAACCTCAATTTACTTTGTTTCTTAAATTCATAATTATACCCTCAAAATATCCTATTGATTGCAAGCATTAAGGAACTAAGTCTGATGATAAATCATAATGAAATATGGTATTTTAGGAAAATTAATATATATTTGTTACAAAAAAAATTAACATAATTAATTAACTTACTTAATCTACCCAGGCAGTTAACTAGCTCTTATATTAGAACTAGAGGTAGTAACTTTTGGCCAAGTCAATTTAAAGTCAAAGCTAGTTTTTCAAGCTTGAGGCATTTTCTTAGATTTGAAATTTTTTACACTAGTTTTTTAATGTATCACCGAAACAAGTTTTTGCATACTGACCTTTTTAAAAAAAATTATATTTCATTAATGGCTAAATTATACATTTAGTCATTTATATTTACATAATATTTAATTTGGTCCATTAAGTTTATAAAGTGTACTTTTGGTCTTTAAACTCTAATACCATTAATTTCACCCAACGAAAAATCTTGACTGTGCAATTAAATAAAATATGCTTATTTTTAAAATATAAAAACAAATTATTGTGTATTCCAGCTAACCAATTAAAAATATTATTAATATAATGATGAAAACAATTACCCATTTGCTTCCCTCCAATATACACTGCTGAGTGCTGACTCTTCTCCAATAATGACTTCTCCACTCTTTTAATTTTTGGGAAAATCCTCCCCAGAGCTTAATTAAGCAAAAAAATTTTAAAAAAAACCCTAACAACTTTCACATGTCAGATAAAGCCCTAGGGTCTTTTTTAGTATTATTTCAGAAAAACGTAGTTGTTAACGGGTACTGATTTTGTTGTTAACGGATATTAATTTTATTGTTAACGGATACTGATTTTGTTGTTAATGGAGTACTGATTTTGTTGTTAACGCTTTCGAAATAATACCAGAAAAAGGCCCTTTTGACATGTGAAAGTTGTTGGAGTTTTTTTAAATTTTTTTTTGTTTAATTGAGCCCTCCCTGAGAGGATTTTCCCATAATTTTCTTACCCTTCTCCTAGCAGGCGACACTCCTTCCTCCTCTAATATGGTGGAGAATAATGATAGATTTTGTGTCGAACCTTTATTATTTCTTCACAGCTTTCTCTGTAATTTCAACTCTCTTGTCGCTTCAATTTCGCTCCAGACGATTGAACAAAGGCCAGAGGAAGAAGAAGTATCTTCCTGTTGGTGGCACCATCTTCAAGCAGTTTCTCAACTTCAACAGGCTCCACCACTGCATGACCGATCTATCCCGCAAGCAACAAACCTACAGATTGCTCACGCCTTTCCGGAACGAGATTTATACCTCTGATCCGTCAGTGTCGAGTACATTCTTAAAACTAATTTGAGAATTTTGAAAGGTAATTGTAACAAGGAATTCACTTAAGGTTTTGATTCTAAAATTATTAAATAGATGCAGATTTGTGTCTATGATGCTAAAAGATTGAGCGGTCTGAATTATTAACTAGTTTCAGGATATTATTCTAATTACATATGGCTAGAAGAATTACGGATCGGAGGTGGAAGAAGCGCTGGTTGACCGGAGAAAAGTAAGAAAATGGAAGAAACATTGGAGTGGAGAAACTATTAATGGAGGAAAGTGAGTGGTGTATATGGGAGGGAAGAAGATGGGGTAATTGTCGTGGTCATTATATTATTATTTTTTAATTGGCCAGTTGGAAAATTCAATAATTTATTTTTTTTACTTTTAAAATTTAAGTATATTTTATTCAGCAACATTTCTGTTAGATAACTAACGGTGTTATGATTTAGGGACCAAAAATATACTCTATTAACCTAAGGAACTAAATTAAACTTTACACTAAATATAAAAGACTAAAGACATACTTTAGCCGACATTAATTGACTTTTAACTCATATTCAATTTGCAAAATATATTCGGGTATAAAAATCACTTCCGCAAACGTTAATTCAAACAAGTCCTTATATAAATTAAGCTTTACCACCTCAAATCCTCAATATAAGAGTACTTTTATGAAAAGATTGAATTACAAAGTGGATTTTTTTTTTATTTATTAAGGACCGAAGCTAGTGTTTTTTTAAGAAGCGTGCATTAATTATTTTTATTCTATATTTAGGATCTAATCGAACATATTCATAAATTATGTCAATAGATTGTAATGGGAAATGGATTGTTGGCTTCACTCATTTATTAGGTCAATATAATGCAGCCCTTTTGATGCTGAGGAATGGGCGATCTTCTGCATGGCCTGAAATTAGCATGGGACGTGTGCAAGTGCAACAGGAGAATTATCATAGAATCAGACTCTAGTTATTAATTGATATGCTGATGAAGGAAGTGCAGCAAAACTTCAGTCTAGTCTTAGCTTACTCCAAACTAAACTGATCAGATACGTTCTAAGGGAGCAGAACAAGCTAGCTAGCAGATGCTTTACCATATACAAAGTCATTAAGTTTGATCAAATCAATATAGTTAGCATGATTTAAAAGTGAGTTAAAATGATTTTTGAGTTAAAAAAGTAAAAAATAGTAAACTTGTTATACAAACTCGGGTTTTACCGAATTTACAATTTGCATAAGTTTATGAGTGACTTGGAACGATTTTCTAAGTTAAAAACTTTAAAACAATCAACTATAGAGTCAATTCACGAGTTTAACAATAATATTTATAAGTAGATATTTTCACAGTGCATGTACACTTATGAATTTAGACTTAAATTAAAAAAATCAGAGTTACAGAGAGTGATGGTCATCCTAGTTGTTTATTAAAAATTTAAATATACATTTACTCAAAGCATCGTCACTTCATTAATTTTTATATATGGTCGATTATATTGTAAGCAAATAGTTATCATGAGCATCTTGCTAGATTCAAATGCACATTCTAAATGTCTTTTCTGACAATTGATAAATCTTAATGATAATATACATCTTTCTTTCTTTCTTTTTCTTTCTTTTTATAGAGAAAAGCTTAGGTCAGTTGAATTCCAAAGGTTAGGACAATACCTTTAAGCTCAAAGAGAAGTTAATATAAATCTCTTTTAATTATTTAGCGTTTTGAACAAATCTAAACCTTCATTCAATCAATAAGTCCTAATTTATTTCTAATCAATTTATATTCTTTGAATTGCACTAATTGATTTGAGTTAACTAATTATAGATCATCCAACCATTTACCAACATATGTTTTATAAATAAATATACAATTTCAAATATCATGAAACGCACTTATTGATAGATGCCAAAACTCTTGCCTAAAAGGAGAAACATTTGATTAAATAAAAAAAAATTGGAAGAAAAATAATTTATGCATTTATTTTTTGTATTATTGGATTTATTTACCCGTAACAACTAACTGTCCATAATACAAGTCACTTATAGAATAATGTATTAGTTAATAATATAAGTCATTTGGATAGTAATTAATGTTCATTTAGTTAATACTTAAATGTGACTTTTTCTATATTCTATTTCATTTGAAACCTAACTTAATATATGTAAATTTGGAGAAAAAAATAATTTAAGGTATATTTAATAAGTTAACTATAAATTTTTTATTCTAATAATTTAGTTGAAGTGCCTTATATTATGGTGTGAGAGGTATGTAGAATTTTTTAATATTTTTTTGACTAACAAATAAATCTTAGTTTTTATGTGATACACATAAATTTTCAAATGAGACGGCTTAGAGACTAAAATAAAAATATAATGATGGGATTTGACTGATATCATTTGGCCAACTAAAGAGCAGAGACCAAAAAAATCGACGCCGTCTCCCGCGAAAGGCGTGGGGTTGAGACACACAAGCTCGAAGTCTCGAACACCAAACACAACCACCCACAGAGCTTCTCGGTAGGCCAATCATGGCGGTCCAGTCGCCAAGTCAATGGTGGTCGTGCACCAGACCCAGCTATTCTGATCCATTCTCACTTCCTTCTTGTTCAGCATCTTCATCACTATCGTCTTCTTCTGCTTATACTTCATATTTTCTTTATTCATTTCACACCGCCTATACGAAACGACATCGTCTGATTGCTTGTTCGTTGCCTCGTCGCCCTTCACCGTCTTCTTCTTCGTCGTCGTCGTCTAATTCGGGTCTCAGACTGAGCAATCCCGACAAATCAGACGCTTCGGGCTCGAAACGGAAGGAACTCAGTAACAATGCGAGGAGGGATGTTTCGTCAAGTCTCTCCACTCAAATCGGGGGGCAGAAGCGAGAGCACCTGATTTTTAAGTCTTTTTTCGGTAAGAGGTCTCTGTGGCGGAGGATATTATTCGCATCCAAGAAACTCAGAAGTATAATTTTGCTCAATGTCTTAACTATAGTTTATGGTAAGATACCTTTATTTTAATGTAATTTGTTGCTGTTTGTTATGTTTTGGCAGACCTTGCGTGTTTTTTATGCTATGCTTCCAATTTGGTTTCGTGTGAATGAGAGCGCATTAATGACTGTGTTAAACAATCAGTTGTTTCTTTTCATCTTTTCATGAATTTTTTGGTTCTGGCCGTGGTGTCGGATGGGGAAAGTTGTTTGTGCTGAATATGCATGGGGTGACATGGGATGTTATCTTGCATTTAGGAAATCATCCGCCTAGGAATGTTGTCTAAGTTCAGAGGACTTGCTTCAGGTACCGGTGAAGCTTACTTTTCCCGTCTTCATGACATTTCTTGTGTTCAGAGAAAGTCGCAGGGTCAAATTCCTGATGAATTTTTATGTGGAGATTTGCTGTAGATTGTGCATTTTGATCTTAGATCACCCTTGATTGATCACAAAAGGAACGAACCAACCCCTCAGACTACTTCACACATGCACAAAAGGGGAAAAAGGTCCTTCCTTGAAGTTCATCAAGTAGGCTGCTTTGCCCCCTGAGTGAACCACGCATATTATAAGTTGATAACTTTTAATAGTGAATCTTCTTATCTTAAAAGTATCACTTGCAACAGAATTCTCAACAGCCTAATGGAAATTTGGGGGAAGTCTGTTTTTATTCAAATTTTTCTAACGTTGTATCCATCAACAATCGTTAGACTCTCTCTCTCTCTCTCATCCTTTTATAAGCTGGTTTTCTATTTGGGGACATTTAGGGTTGGTTGAATGGTGAAACACATTACCGTTGAATTGAAGCCTTCACTGTATTTTTTATAGAGATTAATTATTAAGAACGGAGCTTTGAAATCTTTAAATTTATTGGGATGCCTATATTTTACGAATGAAATTGCAACTTATCATATGGCTTTTTCTGTGGAAACAAGGGAGGAGGTGAATGGAGAAAAAAGTTATTTCCGGGATTGCTTTTTTGTGGGATTTAATTTCTGTTATTTTATTTTTACAAATGAAGACATATGGCTGTGCTGATATGGAAGTTGCTCTTCTTGTAGTAAATGAACCTGATATAGTGGGCCTTTGGGTGTGAATGAATATTTAATCAGTGATAGAAGAGTAAATACATTCAGATACATAAGGACATAAGGAAATGAAAATTAGAAGTCTCCTTTACATGGTTCTGCATATGAGTAATTTGCAAATTTATGGGAAGCTTTGTCTTGAGGTCTTCACTTTGTTGCATGTTGAACCATACTGGTTTTGTTTGTGCTATTCCAGTTTCTTTTCCTCTGGTAGTCACTACTATCAAAGCATGACTATTTTATGAGAAGTTAACATCTTACAATATCTTGATAGAAGATGAGAAATTAGAAGCTTAATGTGGTTGTGCCTTTGGATATATGTTATGCTGACAAGCATGAAATCGAACAACTCAGTAATATTATGTCAATAATATGTTTCTCTGCAGTTGTGCAAGGGTCCTGCTTTTGTATCTGTATGATTAGTTAATTACGACTGCAATTGTTTTTTGTCAGTGTGAAATTTTAACTTCCATGGTGTAGGGAATCCTTAAAGTCAATTTTCTAGTATGTCAATGAGCCATTGATAAATTTGTTTTATCCTTGATTCACTATATGATATTATAATAATCTATATTTTCGTAACTTATGTTCAGCCAGTAACATTCCAATTGTCAAAGAGGTTGAAGCCATTATGAGTCCAGCAGCTTTCACTGTTGTGCGTTTTACAGTTTCTGCCATTCCATTTATTCCATTTATACTGCAAGCAAGGGGTGATACTCGCACTCGAAATGCTGGGATAGAGTTGGGATTTTGGGTCAGTCTGGGATAGCTCTTGCAGGCAGTGGGACTTCTAACCTCTGATGCTGGTCGTGCATCTTTTGTATCTACGTTCACTGTAAGATCATTCGTATATCATGTTATGCAAATGATTTTTAAATAGTGAGACTATTTGAAGGTACAATTGTGCATCTTTTGCGTAAGATTTGCAGGTAATTGTGGTTCCTTTAATAGATGGCATCCTAGGAGCTGAGATTCCTGCTCGAATCTGGTTCGGAGCTATCATTTCCATTTTGGGAGTTGGAATGCTGGAATCCAGTGGTTCTCCTCCAAGTGTATGCGCATCTCCCTCATTTTCATTACTCTTCTCCCATTTTCTTTTCTAATTTTTTGTGAGTTTTGGTTTATAATCAATACTGTATTCTGAATACTAGATGTTACATTAGTCTTTGTTCTTTGTTTCTCTTCTTTAATAACTAACAGAAGTTTCGCACTACATTCAGGTTGGAGATCTTTTAAACTTCTTAAGTGCAGTGTCTTTTGGTGTTCATATGTTAAGAACAGAACATATATCGAGAAGCATTAGCAAAGAGAAGTTTCTGCCCCTTATAGGATATCAAGTGAGTTACCTGTTTGTTCGTTAATAAAAAAGATCATGTAAATTGAAAAAGATCAGTCTGTTAATGTCTTGCATGATGTAAACTTACTCAAGTTCCAACTGCAGATTTGTGTCGTTGCTTTGTTTTCTACTGTATGGTACCTTGTTGGAAGTTGCTTTGGTGGTATTCACGATTCATGGCCATCTTCTTGGTCGTGGACTATGCTTAGAGATTCTATGGTTACTTTTCCGTGGATACCTGCACTTTATACTGGCGTATTCTCGACTGGGCTATGCCTATGGATAGAGGTAAAGTTATCAACCCTTGAAGTTGTATTTGTACCCTTTCTTCTCCTTCCCACTCTACAATGACTTGAAAAAAGAGAAGGGGGATTGACTGTTCGATCAAGTTTTCTTGAACAAAAGACTGAAGCTTGAAGCCTTGCTGTTAGAAATTGAAACTTAAAGTGCTATAGAACGGAAGGCAAAAAGCACAGGTCAGAAAACAAAAGCGCTTAAATGAAGATAATCAAATGCAAGTATATATTTTGATTGAGCAAGTTCCAGCCTACATCCAGTCTTCAGCCACAATTTTAAACTCCATTTATTAACACAAGGTCACCAAAGAGCATTTTTGTTTTATCAATCCAATAAATCAGAGAGACAAGTAAATTGCTAAACTTCTTAATGTAACGAGTTGCAAAACCTGGGTTACTGACCTCACAACATGATTATACCCTGTTCCAACTTCTAGGAAAACCTTCCTTGAATGTATCTATCTCACAATAGGGGAGATGACTACATTGGCAAACTCTTGCAAAGAGCATGTTGACATGTGAAAAAGTGAAAATGCTCGGATTTTTTGCTCATATAAAAACTAAAAAGAAAATGCCTCGGACAGAGTTTTTCTAGGTGTACTTTTGAAAAAAAAAGGGAAGCATATTTTACTTGAATGATATTTTTGGCAATGTTTTTAAGGTTAAGTGATTTATTACAGATGGCTGCAATGCGAGATGTATCAGCTACAGAAACTGCTATAATCTATGGGTTGGAGCCAGTTTGGGGTGCTGCGTTTGCATGGTTTCTCTTAGGCGAAAGGTGGGGCGCCTTAGGATGGATTGGTGCTGCCCTTGTGCTTGGTAATAACTCCTACACTGCAGTTATTATGTATTAGTTTCTGTTCTTTTCCAGACCCCATGCTTGACCAACATATCAGAAAATGTCTTGGGATGAATTAGGAGTATAAATATTACTCCCTCCGGTCCTTAATATAAGACATATTTATCTAATTTGATTAGATCATGGAAGTTAGTAAATATGACATGTATTTTCTAAAACACCTTAGTTATATTCTTTAATTCTTTTATTCCCTCTCCTCCTTGATCATTGTTGAGGGAGCATCATTAGAGGTAAATTAGGAAAATATTGATAAATATGAAAAATATGTCTTTTATTTAGGACTAAGATCAACTTCCATAATATATTTTATTTTAAGGACTAGAGGAAGTACTTTAAATGCAGAGATTTCAGTCCAGCCAAACTTGTATATGCTCTGAGCACGCCTGTTCGTGAGATTGTGTGCGTGGGGGACTATTTGATGTAGCTAGGAAGTGAAACCAAGGAAAATACTTAAAAGACAAAATTATTGTAGATAAATTTCAACAGCAAGATAAATTCCCAAGAAAAACAATAAGGCGTGAACAGACAGCTCAAAGAAGCTTGATTCTTTTAGGAACTATTTGAGTCATTTTATACATTCTAATCTGCTGCTTCTGAATCTGATTGCATTGATCTCTTTCAAATATCCCATGGTTAGGGGGAAGCTTAACAGTGCAGATATTTGGATCAGCCAGCGAGTCTAACCAACAAGAACAGAAAGGAAACAAGAACGGTAAGAACATTCAGGTTTCAGACAAAAAGAATGGTTTTTCTGCTGCTCCTGTAACTGTCAGGTCAACGGAGGATCCTTCTGATGTGATGAAGTAATGTTAGCATGTCATTAATCGCGTGGCCATGGAAGGATGCTTGTAATATCCTCTAGGAGAGTATCTATTCACTACTAACCCTGGTCTTTGTCCTGCCCTTTGACGTGTGGGTATAGAGAGATATATATTTTAGCTTGTAGATTTATATTATGCTGTCGAAATAAATAAAAAATGCGGATGCAAGATCTGTCTATAGGTCCAGTTTTGAGGGTCTGTAGAGGATTTTTTTCCCCGTCTGTAAATATGTGAATACAAATACTCATAGTGAGAGAAGGCTTTATTGATGTTGTACATGTGAATACAAGTCTATTGAGCCATCTTTTTAGGTTCTATAATGTTCCAATGTCTGAGAGCAAAGACACTGGAGTAATAAGATTTATAACGAACTTTTTATTTACTTGCTTCTTTTTCTGGTTGAGAAAAATGATTCTTTAGGCATCTGTAGAGTGTATCAGTTGATAATGATCGTGAGGTGAGAAAATAGCATTATTGTAATTAGGTCAAAAATAACTTGTAACCTGGTGCTGAGGTATACGTTATTAACACGCGCGCGGCACACACAAACTCACGATCGTATTTTAGGAAGTAAATCAATTGAAGTCATGTGAGAAGTGAAGCGTGCAAGCGAAGTAGACTTAATATTAAATCTTTACGTAAATTATATCTCAGGTTAAAGAAAAACAAACTGATCTTTGAAAAATAAATACTTTCATATTTAACCTCTAAATCTTAAAAATATACAATTTAATCAATGGATTTTTAGATAAAAAATTAAAAACAGATAAGAAAATACAACTTCAACTTTAAAATCCCATATAATCTCAAATAAATGATTTCCTATTAAAATAAGTTTTTAGTTTCTGTGTAATTAATATTTATACTCTTATAAGCAACAGAATTAATTAAAGATTTTGAAATTCAAGCAATATTTTCATCTTTTTTTCAATAAAAAATTATAAATTCCTAGAACTCAACAAACCAATGGCCAAGTAAAAGTAATTGAGACTTAAATCTCCAGGTCAATTGGGGAAAATTCCATTAAAATTTTTATTGGTGAGAAAATAAATTTTTATGCTCAAAAAGCATCCACACTCTACAAATTTTATAGACACAGTGCACCTAGGTTATTCTCACTAATAAAAATTTTCACAGATCACATTTCTCATTTTTTTCCTAACTTCTCAAATGACTGATTTTTTATCCTCAAATGAATGGTCTTGCACTGTGGGGTCTAGAGTACACACCACTTTTGGTTCTAATGCCAAATTTATGACAGAAACCAAGAGAGAACAGGGAAGGAAAAATACGCAGAACATTCTTTTAAGCGCGAAAATGCTATCTACCATCTCAACCACAGATGCTACTACATGATATACAAAAACAACAATCCTATCCATGAAGAATTATCCATCTCACAAATAAAAGCGGCCATGGTTCTGTGCATATGATTTTGTATCAGTGAAATTTCATGAATAATTTCTTCCCAACGGCACAAACTGAGATTGAAATGCCCTATTGGAGTATGAATTCATCAACACTTGTAATTTAACTAAACTTCAATAGATCGTTTTCCAAGAATATGGAGTCAGGGTATTAGATTAACTCCAGAAACAGAGCTTCTTGCCTGTTGGTCAGGCCAAGTTCATCCAGCGTTGATGCGCCTTCTCCATCACTGAATGCACGCCTAGGATATGGTCTCACCTGTAACCAAGAATACCAATAAAACGGCATACACACACACAGAAAATAAATACAAAAGAGTATGACTTAATCTTAAAGGCATTAAGGTTTACTCACTAGTCTGTAACTGCCTGGTTTCACTACCCTGGTAACATCTATGAAGTCGAAAAGAGACTGAAAAAAAAAAGAAAAAAAAAAGACAGGATATAGGTTAAGCAATAGAATGCACAGAAAGAAGAAAAAATGTTCCTAGCAATGCTTTACCTGTAGATTATCAGATCTCAGGAACCGACGTCCACGGCGATTTCCATCTGGCATTTTTACCAGCAATGTCACAGAATTCTGGTCATCTGATGATGGTTCTGGTGGTAAAGAAGCTTGTTTGGCTGCTAATTGTGTTTCCAATTCCTGAAATAAAATTAGGCGAAATACAAGTGTTAAGCACCTTGGAAAGATTAGTCTTCTCTGTGTTCATAGAAAAGAATGTAGCCATATTTAGGTTTCAAATAAGCCATTATATTAGAGCCACAAAGCATGAAAAACTGATTACATGATTCTTGTTATTTAACAATCAAATCTATCCTTTTAAAGTGAAATACATAAAATACTTTGGTTGAAAGATCATTAACCATTAGCTGATATACTAAGCATAATTTCCTAAGATATCAACTCAAACAAGAAACTTGTGGACTGAATAGCCCACAGCAATAAAAGAACTGAAGCAGGCGCCATAGAGCACAAGATAATGGAGAACCTAATTATATCTTCAGCATTACCTGCTCTTCCCTTAGTTTCCTCTGAGATTCTTCCTCTCTGCGCCTTTCCTCTTCACGAGCAGCCTCAGCCTCCTCCAAGGCCTTCAATTCTTTCTCTCTGTCTGCTTGTAATGATGCAAGATATTCATCATCCTGCACCACAGAAGCACAGAGAGCAATGGAAGCGATTAGACCACATATGATCTATAAAGCCAACCATTTCATAAAACAATCCACACCTGCTGTTCTCTAATCAGACGCTGAGCTTCCAGTGATGGTGAAGGTGGGCGAGGTGCAGGCCGAGGATAGGAACCCCTGGACTGCATGAACTCATGGGGAGCATAACCAAAGCGAAACCTGCTCTCTTCTGGGATTCCACCAAACATTGCAGCTTCAAGCATTACTGCTTCATCATGCTCCTCAGAGGAAATGCCACCCCACTTTAGTTCCAGAGAAATCAAACAATGGGAGTTAGGAGGCATGAACAAGGCTTGATGATATGATGAGTAAACAGAATTTTAATCCTACATTATAATTCATGATACAGGGCTATACCTCATCAGATGGGAAGGAACTTGCATTATGCTGCTGATTACTTCTATCCTGAGGTTCTGAGCTTGACTGTGGGCTAATGTCAACAACATCATCATCTTTGACTGATTCAGTGGAGCCCAGTGACCTACGTCTAGACCTGTTCCTAACCAGAGGTTGCTCCTCTACATCTTCAGCTTCATCTCGGAAGGAAGAGCTTCCTGCCTGCATTCTAGAACGATCATGAATACCCTAGTCAGATTTGGAAATTCGTTTTAAAAGATATTGTTAAGCAAAATGTTGAGTTCAGTGCAGAGAATGCAACAGAGAACTTCTTCACAGCCACAGAAAGCAAAAATGAGTTCATGGCAAGAAAATGCAATGAAGCATTTGTTCACAGCCTCAGAAAGCAGGAATGAGTGCATGATCACGTGCCACAAATGAACAAATAAAGAATATACCTTCCATTTGGTACTGCACTTTTTCCTAGTTCCACAGCAGATGACTTAGATGGTACCCCCTCTGCAATATCTCCTCCTTGGACACGCCTTGATTTCTCCTGCTCAGCAGTCTGGACTCATTTAATGTTAGAAGAAATCAAGCATCTAAGACTGAAATTAATGAAGAATTGTCATGGAAGCGCTGGCAACGAGGTACCCGGGGGGAAAAAGGAGGTATATGGGAAGTGAGTGTAACGGGAAAATCTAATGATTTATTCAACATGGATGGAGTGAATTTTCAGTTATGCCAAGGTCCTATTGTATAGAGACTAGAAGGTAATTACAAAATAAAATAAAATAGAGACAATAACTATACTACATAATAAAATAGATAGGAAAAATGTATGAATGAATTGGTTTCCAGATACACACTGATGAACTTACTCGAGATGACTGGTTCAAGAGTAAAGACAAGGTGACATAAAACAAGAAAAATTAAAGGAGCACCTTCAGGGACAATGAAACTGCATGGGCGAGTTCAGGATCCTCCAAGAAAGACTGCCTATGCTGAGGTCCAGAATCAATTAAATCCTACATCAGGTGGAAGACAAATGTTAAGGCAAGGAATCAGTATAATAGACCAACAAAAGACTCATCCAGAGATGAACATACCCTATGCCTGCCAGACTCGTTATTTGGGTACTTTTCCTCAGCTTCCCGTTTAGAAGCCTCAATTGCAGCACGTACCATTTCCTCCTCTATGTCATTTCCATAATCAGGTACATTCTCAAACTCAGGAGCACTAGGCCTAGCACTTCTGTCAAGTGAAGTATCAGCTAACATCTTATTTTTTTGTTCATCCCAGCGTCCGGTATGGTCAGGTGATGTATTTTCATCATCATCGTCATCATCAATCATGACAGTCCCATGAATATCTGGACCATGGGCACGAACAGTTCCCGTGACATCTTCAATGGCTGGAGCATGACCAACCTGAGAATTGGATTGATTACCATCCTTAAACTCTATGGGAATCGCCCTTACCTCTCTTGGATGTGTAACTAAAGGATCAGGGTTGGTGGAACCAAGATGTTCATCAAATATACTTCTCCTAAAAGCTGGATCAAGAAGAGAAAATGGGTTGAGATTAGTGTCTGAAGGAAAAAGTGGGAAAGGCCTGCGCATTTCATCATTGTTTAGATTATCTATGTCCATGAAATCATCCTGTGGAACAGCAGCAGCAGTTCCTTGAGTACTGCCCAAGAAGAAATGAATAAAGATATCAATAGCATTATTAATAAAAATGTACAGGAAAATTTAGAATACAAAGTAATACTATCTAAGATGAGGGCGCATTTGTAATGGATTGCTGGCTCACAAGTCATCCAAAAATAGGATACCTGGTCGCTAAATTGTTGTCTCCACTAAAATGCGCATTGATGGCTTCATTAAGATTGCCACCATGCTCCTGCAGGAAACAAGATTAAAGGAGAGATTATTAGCTACTTGACTGAACTGATTCATGGCTAAAATTATTCTTTTCAAAAAGGGCTGAATGGAGCTGGTTCAACAATACAAATTGACTGGATACTGACAACCAATGTTTCAAGAAAAAAAATCAGTTTATCCACTTGAAGCTTAGACTCATACGAAAAATGGTTGAGTTAATCTAACATCAAAGTTATCAATTTTCATAGGACCTGTACATGATAAAGCAACTTGGCCCCCAAAATATCAAAACAACGACGCAAAAATCATCTCCCATAGGTTACACAAAATACCATCTTTGTAATTAGAACCAGTTGTTCACTTTGAATCAGCGGGCCAACAGCTCACCCAAATGGGACACATCTGTTTAGTAACCGAAAATGACTCTACGTATTCCAATTCATCTGCTTAGTTTTAATATGACTGAAATGTCCGATGCCCATTAACCAACGTTGGTGAATAGAAGCATCAGCTATATAAGAAATTCTAATTCTAAATTTAGTGACATTGGACCAGCAAAAAATCACTAACAATTACGAAATCCAGAACCAAGCTAACTAGTCAATGCACAAAAACCCTAACCATGGCCAATGAAGTAGGGGAAAAAATTCACGTTTCCGGTTACATTGATCTCATCAAGTTTCTCTGAAAACCTAGAATCAACTCGATAATTAAATTAACTTGAAATAAATATAAAAAGTAAAAGATAACCTCGAGCTTTTGCACTGCGATTGCTTCAGATGAGCCCGTGATGTTAATAAACGTTTCAATTGCCTCCTGATTAGGCCTCGCCATTGAAATCTGATTAGTTTAAAATTCACAGGCTTGCGAATTATATCAAAAAAAAATCAGAAGATGGGATTGTGCTTCATTGAAATAAAGTGAGGGATATTTGTGGGAAATATATCAGAGAGGCGGTGGAAGTGAAGAGAACAGAAGAAAGAGGAGGGCGTTTTGGGGTTTGTGAAAGCGTAAATGGTTAGACTTCTCTTACTTTCTATTCCTACGCTCTTTTTTGGAGGAAAAATATATATTTACATTTAAAATCCAAACACCTTCCGTAACATACACTCTACTATGTTTATCATGTGGTACAAGTAAAGAATGTTTAATTAATAAAGTCTGGGTTTTATGGTGTGAGAAGTAAATATAAAAGATACTACTTACTTTCGGTCCTAATTGCAAGTAAAGTTGAATATTGTTGGAAAAATTAAGGAAGCTGGATAAGGGATTTAATCATATTATATGTTATGTATTATTATATTATATATTAGTTTATTAATCAAATTAATTAGTTTGAAGAAAAAAATAAAAATAAAAATACTCTAAAGTAATTTAATTGATTTCCTTAATCTCTGCAAAAAAATCAAGTCTGTCTTATAATTAGGACTGGAGGAAGTAAGTTTTATATCAACTTACATGAACGAACGTGTTTCTTAAACACTAACTCAAAACATCTCAAAGACAAAAAAGTTTGAATGAAAAGAATCATGGGGATTATTACCTATAAAATCAACAAAAACACAAACACACAACCTGTGTGATAAAGAAAATGGAATTGTGTGGGTAAACGTATTATTTTTTAAATTTCATGCAATGCATTAAATTTATACTATTAGTATATAAAAATGTATTATAATTTGTATATATTGATGCTTTCTTTCTTTGTTTTCATGAGTAAAGAAAGGAGAGCAAAAGATAAAAGAAATAAATACACGAAAATCATCTAAAGGAACCAAATGAAATTCAAAAAACATCGTTAAAACACAATTGACAAGTATATAACTATCACCTTCAAACTTCTGTTCTCTCCATATGTATTCAAAATAATGTATTCAAAGTCAACTAACTACTCACGTTTAAACATAGTGTGACTTTGAGTGATTAAATTTCAGTTATGATAAATACCATTATTTCCATGGTTTCTTTCTTTTTATATCTAAATATTTTGTGGAAATGTATTTGGAAAAAAAAAAATCAAAAATTGCCTATCACACAAAAAGAATTACTATTAGTTAATTTGGATTAGTTTATTTTTAAGCGATTTTACCTAATTGTATGTAATAAATATATTAGAGAAATTTTGTGTCACAAAATGTAAAAGAGCTTTCTAAGTTGATTATGAAAGTTTCCACACAGAACCTCTTACAACCCTTGAATGTGATCACTTGATAATATAATTTTAATTGTAAAAAGGATAAAGTATACAATATATTTTATATATGAGGAGAAAGTTTATTTTCTAATTCCTTAATTAGCCACTAATTTTAACTCTTGAGTTGCCTTAAGACTTAAGAGTATAGAGGTAAAAGGTTGTGGCTTTATACTTTTATACGTGTCCCTTAATTGTTCAGCTGGACCTCATTTAATCAGGTTTGGCAACACAAATGTCATTGAGTTTATAATTAAATAATATAATCTGTCCAACGACATAGTATCAGCAACATTTATGAGAATTTAACAGAAATTAAAACATCGTCGTGATCATTATAGTAGTAATTATTGGGGTAAGCTTGAATAAAAGTAGGGGGGGGGGGGGGGGATTCAACTTAGACTGTAAATTTCTGTTCAAAGCCCATTAACAAACTTATTTAGCAATCAATGATATCCATTGTCGTTTAGCAAGTACGTACTGTGGTGCCAGAAGTTTTGTTAAAGATGTTGAATAGATAGTTGATAGTTCATTGGCTGATTATTCTGATAGCAAGTGCACAAAGGACCTATGATAAAACGACATCTTCACCATCTGAAAATGAAAAAACGACGACGACATTAGTTGTATAAAGTGCCATCTTTAATTTGAATTTTGAAAGCTTTAGCCGTTGCACGTACCACATACAAAAATATACCTCAAAGCATATAGGATAAGAACCAATCAAATCCATCAGTACTACTAATTAACCATTGTTTATTCACAAACTAAATTAGGCTGGTGATATTGATGGAGAGTTGAAGACGTTTCACATAGATTAATACAAGTTGGGAGGTTGGAGTGGATAAATGCTAATGGACTAACATTGATCTATGATGTGAATATTTGGCACCGCGAAAGAACAACAGGAATATAAAGTTGGGATAGTACAAATGAGAATATTGAGATAAATACGCGGTTATAAAAAAAAAACTATTTGAAATGAATATATAAGAGCGAGAGTAGAAGTAGCGTTTTATCAAAGAGAAAATGATAAAAAAAAACTTGTTTATAGTGGTTTGCACATAAACAAGGAAGGCAATTGGAGGTGTCAATATATCCTTTTAAAACTGGTAGAATAATACTAAAGAGAAAAGAGAATGTTTTGTGAATTTATTGAATGGAACATTTTAGTTAACAATATATTTAAAGACTTGGTTGTTGACATGGAGCAACATGATGTATTCCATGTAGCTGACCCCTCCTAGTGAAATAACACTTGTTTTAGTTTGTTTCCTCAATATGCTTATTGCCTCATCACCAATATCACTGAAAATGATGGCCTCAAAGGTCTTTTATACAACATATTTTTTTGATATAAAATTTTTAGGAAAGGGGTTGGGTTCACCTACAATCTAAGGGCAGGGTGAAATTTCTTTTCCTCTTAGGTGATACCAATGTTGAGCAGAGCGAGCCGTCTATTACTTTCAGGCGTTTACCTAGGCACCCAGGAGCTAGAATGCCTCCCCCAACGCCTTGACCAACTTCAGGATCGAACTCTCTCCCTTTGGTAAGAGTGTCCAACTTTTTTGCCAGTTGAGCCTAAGGATAAGGGGTTTTTATAGAACATATTGCTGCAACATCTATAGCTCAATTACGTTGAGTCATGATATATGCACGCTAGATTGACTTTTAGAAAACTAAAACTTGTACAGTGAGAATATATAGAGAAAATCTAAAGAATATGCATTCACAAAATAATATTCACACCAAGTGAATCTCAGCAACACAGCACAACATTCTCTGTAACATCCCAAATTTTTGATGTTGGGAATTAAGATTAATTAGGGAAATTAATTATGAAATTTGGCCTTAAGGAAATATTAAAATTAAGGATAATTAGTTAGGAAATAAATTATGACCAAAATAAATTAAGTTAAGGAATTTGGCTTCAAATAATTATGAGATTAATTATTGGAAATTAAGGCCTATTTTTCCTTAATTTATTTCCGGAAAATAATAAATTCAAGGAATAATGATAAGTGATAATTTTGGGCCTAAATATTTTAGGATTAATATTTTATGGCCTAGGAAATTAAGAATTTAATTTCTTTGAAATTATGCAATAATGGCAATTAAACCTAATTACAAATAAGATATTGTTGTAAAATAACAAATGGAACAAAGAAATGGGCTCATAGCAATCCAATTAATGGCAAAAGCCCATTACCCAGATTTGTTTTAACCTCTGCGTATTAATACCTCTGAAGCAATGGAAAAATGGCCTAATACTCTACCGCAGCCCATTATACAAAAGTCCACTTTTCAGCCCAATACAAATAAACCCATACCTCTCCCAACTGTTAAACCATTTTGACCCTCAAAGGAAAATATGCGGATCACGTGAAAGACAGAGAACCAGCAAACAATGAAAATTGTCAATGAGAGTTGGCACAGATGATAAGGGATCCATGATTAGGCCATTGGGTTGTGGGTTCGATCCCCTCTGCCGTCGCTGGGACTCTTTTGGTAGGTGATCTCGTAAGTCCCCAGTAAGTGCTCATAGAGCCCGGGGCCGTGCCCTGGCCTTGGTAGGGGACTGGTGTCGAACCCTTCCAAAACTTTTTCATATAAAAAAACGCAAACAATGAAAACTTATTTCAGCTTCCACCGAAACTCAAAATCAGGAGGTGAACAAACAGATCTAGCACATATCAACAGGCCATCCAAACGCAAACAGGCCTAGTTTCCACAACCCATATTCAACTCACCCACTTAACTAGCAGCTCGTCCAACTAGAGAAAAAAAAGAAGATCATTATGCAGCTGAAAGTCAAACCGTAAAGCAACAGCAAATCATAATTAAAACAGTAAGGTAGATCACGCAACTAGAAAGAAACGTTGGAAGAATCAGATTAACCATGCTTCTCGAGCCATGAGTGACAGGGATTACATAACAAATTGTAATTAGTTAGTTAGATTATTGTTATGTTTGTAACTAGTTAGTTAGCTTACTCTACAGATGTGGTTATTGTAACTAGTTTAGTGTTATATTCTGTTGTACATTATCTATTCTTTACACTCATGTATATAAGGAACAATATTGATCAATAATAATCAATTTGATTCTTTCACACATTCCCGAGTCACATGGTATCAGATTTTTTATCTCTCCCTCACTTCTTCGTCCCAAACCCTAGTCCCTTCCCTTCCCTGCCATGGCATCCGTCTCTGATACGGATAGCTCCTCCGCCACCAGTAAACCACCTCCTCCCATCTTTGAATCCACTACCGATTTGACTTCACCATTTTACATCCACCTGAACGAAAATCCAACCCTCATTCTCGTTGCTCCACCTCTGGATGGTCTCAATTATCACAGTTGGGCTAGAGCCATGCGCATGGCATTACTTTCAAAGAACAAGCTCTGATTTGTTGACGGTTCCCTTCCTCCTCTACCGGCGACTAATTCCTCTTTTCCAATTTGGGAACAGTGTAATAACCTCGTTCAAGGATGGCTCACAAGGTCTCTTTCTCCCACCATCGCCAAGAGTGTTTTATGGTTCAACTCTACCTTCGAAATCTGGACTGATCTCCGATCCAAGTTTTCTCAATCAGATTTGTTTCGCATAGCCGACCTTCAGGAGGAGATCTGCAATCTTAAACAAGGTTCTTCAACAGTCAGTGAGTACTTTACCCGCCCGAAGATCCTTTGAGATGAAATGTCTAACATCCGTCCCCTAAAGCCCTGCACCTGTGGTTTCATTGGCAATGCTCTGCTTCACCGAGATGAGGATCAAGTAATTAGGTTCTTAAAAGGCCTCAACGAACCTTATGATTCCATTAAGTCTCAGATTATGCTTCTTGATCCTCTTCCTCCAATTAGCCATGTCTTCTCACTGGTTGTTCAACGCGAGAGGGAACTTCATCTTCCTATTGTTTCTATTGATTCAACAATTTAACTTGCTAAGGTCCTCAGGCTCCACGCTCTGCCCCTGCTGGTTCCAAACCAAAACTATGTACTTATTGTGGCAAGGCTCGTCACACTGAGGACACTTGCTATCGGAAACATGGTTTCCCTCCCGGATCCAAATTTCGATCCTCTCCTCACATCGTGAATAATCTAACCACTGAAGGTCCTGGTTCTAGTATTGTTCAACCGTCCTCTGTTTCTGCTTCAACGGCTTCCTCTTCAACTGCTATCGTCCTTCCTCAATTATCTGCCGCTCAATATATACACCTCCTTAGTCTCCTTGATTCACCATCTCCCTCACAACCTTCGGTGAATCACTTATCTGCATCTCTTTCGGTTCCCAATGCAGGTAATGTTTCGTCTCTTCCTTCTATATCATAATCATTGATTCAGGTGCGACTGATCATGTTTGTTGCTCTTTAGCTTTGTTTTCATCATATATGTCTATTCCTTCTTTATCTGTAAGTCTCCCCACTGGCTCTAAGACCATTGCTCGAATCTCTGGCACTGTCCACATTTCAGAATCTTTAATTCTATCTAATGGTCTATTTCTGCCTCATTTTTCATTCAATATTCTATCAGTATCTCGTTTAACAGTGTCTCATAATTGTTTTTTGACTTTTTCTACTGACATGTGCCAGATTCAGTCAACTCTTCCTTCACTGATGATTGGTTCAGCTAGACTTTTTAAGGGCCTCTACATCCTCACTTCACATATGCATAACCAGACTACTTCCCATTAGGTTTTTCAAACAACTACCACTCCTCTTACCAAAACTGATCTCTGGCATCTGCACTTGGGCCACCCATCCACCTCTACACTTTCCATTTTACATAAGCAATTTCCTGATATTACTGTCTCTACTTCATTTCCTTGTGATGTTTGTCATTTTGCTAAACAAAAACGTTTGTCCTTTGCTGTAAGCATCAATTCATGTAATAAAATCTTTGAGTTGATTCATGTTGACATTTGGGGCCCATTTTCAATTCCTTTTGTTCAAGGTTATCGTTATTTTCTTACAATTGTTGATGATTTTTCACATTACACTTGGATTTTTTTAATGACCACTAAATCTAAAGCTCAGACTCACATTAAGCAATTTTTTACTCTTGTCAAAACTCAATTTTCTGCTGCCATCAAGATTTTTCGCTATGATAATGGTGTTGAGTTTCATATGCCTGCATTTTTTGCTTTACATGGTGATATTCATCAAAAATCATGTGTTGCTTCTCCACAACAAAACAGCTTAGTTGAACGAAAGCACCAACATATTTTAAACATTGCTCGTGCCCTGTTTTTTCAATCTCACATTCCTCTTCCCTATTGGTCTTTTTTAGTTCTTCATGCTACTCACACAATAAATTGCCTACCTTCACCAATTATTCAAAATTCTACCCCCTTTGTGCGTTTATATGGTTTTTCCCCTTCTTATTCAAGTTTTAAAGTCTTTGATTCTCTCTGTTTTGCCTCTACATTAGCTCATAATCGCTCAAAATTTGCTGCTAGAGCCCGCAAATGTATTTTCCTGGGCATCCCTCATGGCTCCAAAGCTTTTACATTACTAGACATTTCCAATAATCAAATTTTTTTTATCTAGAAATGTCATTTTTCATGAACATGTGTTTCCTTTTCAAAATGACAACATCACCTCTTCTTCAATCCCTTGGCCTGAACCACAACCTTCCTCCTCCTTATTTGAGGATATTCCTGCTTCCTCTTCCACATCATTGCCATCTGGTTCAACCCATCCATCATCTCTCAACCCTACACTTTCATCACCTTCTTCCACACCCTTGTCCCCTGGTTCAGATATACCCATTTCCCCTCAGCCCTCCATTCTCAGATCCACCAAACCTCATCGCCCTCCTTCTTATATGAAGGATTACCATTGTGCTCTCTCAAATTCTACTAATCAATCATCATGCAAAGGTGGTCCTCGCTATCCCTTATCTTCAGTTCTTTCTTACTCTTCTCTTTCTTTTTCTTATCATTCCTTTGTTAATGTTGTTACCATTCACACTGATCCTTCTACTTTCAAACAAGTTGTTAAACTTCCTGTTTGGAAGGAAGCCATGACTGCAGAAATAAAGGCTCTTGAACAGAACCAGACCTGGGTCCTTACTCCTTTACCACCTGGAAAAAGGACTGTAGGATGTAAATGGGTTTTCCGCACTAAATTCAAAGCTAATGGTGATATTGAAAGGTATAAAGCCCACCTTGTAGCTAAAGGCTATACTCAAACCGAAGGTGTGGACTATTTTGACACATTTTCTCCTGTAGTTAAGATGACTTCTTTACGTTTATTACTGTCTATTGTTGCTGCTAAAAATTGGTATTTACATCAATTAGATGTCAACAATGCTTTTTTACATGGAGACTTGAATGAAGAGGTTTATATGGCTCTTCCCCTGGATATACCCCTGCTGATCCTACTCTTGTTTGTAAGTTGCAGAAATCAATTTATGGGTTAAATCAAGCTAGTCGTCAATGGTATTCCAAGTTTTCCAGAGCTTTAATCTCATATGGTTATTCTCAATCTATTTTGGACCATTCCTTATTTTTTAAAGCTTCTTCCACTTCATTCACTGTTATCCTTGTTTATGTTGATGATGTGGTGCTTGCTGGAAATGATTTAGTTGAAATTAGACTGGTTAAACAACAATTAGATTCTGCCTTTACCATTAAAGATCTTGGTGAACTTCGTTACTTAATTTCTAGGACTTGAACTTGCTAGATCTAAGAATGGTATATTTTTGTCCCAACGTAAATTTGCTCTTGAATTACTTGAAGACATTGGATATTTGGCCTGTAAACCTGCATCTTGTCCCATGGATCCCCACTTAAAGCTTTCTACAGCTCATGGTACTCTTTTAATTGATCCTCTCCCTTATAGAAGGCTCATTGGTCGCTTGCAATATCTTACTACTACACAGCCTGATCTGAGTTTTGTTACTTAGCAACTCAGCCAATTTATGTCAGCTCCTTGGGATACCCACTTGGCTGTTGCACACCATGCCCTTCGCTACATTAAATCTCCCCTGGTGCTGGAATATTTTTCTCTGTTGCATCTGATTTACAACTAAGAAGTTTCAGTGATTCTGATTGGGCTGGATGCTTAGACACACGTCGTTCAATCATTGGTTTTGCAATATTTCTTGGTTCTTCCTTAATTTCTTGGAAAGCTAAGAAGCAAGCAACTATTTCTAAATCTTCTTCAAAAGCGGAATATCGTGCTTTATCCTCTACTACTTGTGAATTGCAATGGCTTTTATATCTTTTGAATGATTTTCACATTTCTCATGTTGATAATTAGTCAGCCATTAAAATAGCTGCCAATCCAACTTTCCATGAGAGGACAAAGCATATAGATCTTGACTGTCATTTGGTAAGAGAGAAACTTCAAGCTAAGGTCATTCATCTTCTCCCTGTTCGGTCTGCTGATCAAATTGCTAATATTTTTACAAAACCCCTCCATCCATCTCGGTTTCATAAACTCAAATCCAAGCTTGGCATGTAGGACATACATGCTGCAGCTTGCAGGGGGTGACAGGGATTACACAACAAATTGTAATTAGTTAGTTAGATTATTGTTATGTTTGTAACTAGTTAGTTAGCTTACTGTACAGATGTGGTTATTGTAACTAGTTAAGTGTTATATTCTGTTGTACATCATCTATTCTTTACACTCATGTATATAAGGAACAATGTTGATCAATAATAATCAATTCGATTCTTTCACACATTCCCGAGTCACAGTCCATTATCCAACGTGCTTCAGCTGTGACTACTGACTAGTCCTTCATGAGCTCGTTAAAATCATTTCACTTCAGCTTCCTTCTCATTCGTTTCCCATCTCTTTCGGCATTCAGAGAAAAAGAGAGCTAACAGAATTTTTTTTTGTAAAAAAAAAGAAGAAGAAGAAAGAAGAAGTAGAGAGAACGAGAGAGAGTCTGAGAGTTGCTGGAGGAAGGGTGGGGGAGGTTTAAACTAATCATTGCCTCTGTTTTGGAACCGGAAAACAGAGCTGAAGAACCCAGTCCCTGTTGCTTATCATTTCGGTTTGTTCTTTGAGGTAAGCACCAGCCTTTTGCTCCTTTGTTTTCTATCCATTTCCCGTAGCAAGATATGAGAATTAGAGTATAAGCCTACAGCAACTAAAAACGAGAACAAAACAGAAATAATAATAATAATAATAATAACGCTGGAGTTCTTTGATGTCATCGGTCAGTTTATTTTATGGACAAGAAAACATTGGTTTCTGCATATATGTCGCTGGGTGTGTGTCTTTTGCTGCATATGTATGAAAAAGGAAGAAGAAAAGTGTACTGGATGTGTGTGTGTCTGAAAAAAAAATGCATCTGCTATAAAGAAAAGGAAAGAAGAAGGGATATTAGAAACAAAAACCAGATATATATATATATACACATGAGTGTGTGTCGGGTTTACTGAAAGAAGAAGAGAAAAAAAAGGGAGGTGCTGGACGTGTATGTATAGGTACATGAGGTGAAAAAATTGTTGAACTAAGTGAATAAGTAAATATGTACAAGCCTTGCGTGAATATACTCCTTTATATATTGTGTTTGCTGTCTTAGGTATAAGGAAGGAGAAGTTACTTTGTTTTTTTTTCATACTTATATATATGAATATGTGTACGTGTTGGCTACGGGTGTATGTGTATATATAGATGCTGATGCATGTTCATCACATGCAAAACATTGCTGTTAGGCGTGCATATATATAGGTATATGAATGCGTGCATATATATAGGTATATGAATGCTTGATGCACAAAACTATGAAGGTAATAAAATATACTTATATATGTATAGTATGTGTGTGTATATTTATATTGAGTAATATAAACCCAATAATTTATCTATATAGTCAGCAAGCTAACTGTGTTCAAACTCAACTTTGCTAAGTAAATCATGTATATTTTGGAAAGCCATGAGTAATACTATAATTTATATAATGATTAATAATTCTTAAACTCCTAACTTAAAGTTCATCTCATGTGGTGTTAGCATTTTATTATGAGAAATTATAGGAAACCATGAGAAACATTGAATAAAATATTAAATCATATTTTTGTATGATGGTGGACATTTATTGACTTTGATTGGTAAATAAGGGGGAGTAAATGAATAAAAACAATTATTGTTAAGGAATTAATAAAAGGTTATATTAAGGTAATAATAATAACAAAACAAATTAATGGGAAGTTAGGATGATTATAATAATGACAAATATTGTTGTTATTATTGGGAAAGAATAATGATAATAAATTAAGGGAAATAAATAAATAAATAAATTATTGATAATTAATTAATAGGAGTTAATATTAATTATAGAGAGTTAACAATAATTGGTAAAATAGATGGAAATTAGTGTTATTATTAGGATTAATAATAATAATAATAATAATAATAATAATAATAATAATATTATTATTATTATTATTATTATTAGGGAAATTTAAGGGATTAATAATTATTATTAATTCTCTAAACTAATTCGCGTAATTAGTTTATTTGCGATTTGAATAAGTGACTAACAACAATGATAAACATTTTTAGGCAAACCTTGATATTTTTCTGATCTCAACAACTTCAATGAAGAGAGAAGGATACAAGGTTGAGGTGAGTAACTCTAATCTTGTAAGAATGTATGTAAGTGTTTATGTATTGATTAACTGATCATGTATGCTGATTGATTTACTTGTTATATGTTTTCTTAGCTATGGATTTGAGGCTGTGGTCTCATGGGGTTGCGTGTCCTTGGCCGTTAACAGCGGTTACAATTATTGTAAATGCTTTCATGCTTTAACATGTGTTATTTTGTCATTTATGCTTTCATACATGTGCATGAGATTAACTGTTATTCTGGGGTCCATTCATTTGGACTCCAGACCACATGGAAGACACAGGTAGTGGTTCGAGATTAAAAGGCAAGAAGCAGCTGTAAAAGTTACAACAAATGGAACCTTTTTGACAAAATTAGGAGTAATTATATTGTAATTTAACGTTTATCATTCATCTGTTTTGGTTTAATGTATTAATATCTCTCTATGGGATAGATAAAGAATCGTGAAAAATTTGCCTGTATGTTTTCAAACTCAAAAACTTCTATTCCGCAATCAAGTCGTCCAAATCACCTCGATCCTCTCCGCGTTAACTCTGATGAAATAACAGCCCCAAAGGCCGGGCGTCACATTCTCAACAATACCACACATCTCACAATAACAACAAACAACCAAGCAAAAGGACTTGGTTTCTCTCCTCAGTCCATCCCTCGTCAACTAAAAGTTAATCTGAGTCATTCATCTCTACCTCGCGAGAGGTATTTTGTAGATACCTCGTGAGGTAAAAATACCTCGCGAGGTAAAAATGAAATGGATAGCTAAGATTACTAGTAAAGAAAATGAACGGCCGGGATGGAAGGATATTGAGAGAATCTGCTCCGCAAGCAGAGAGAGAATTAAGGTGGGTGTTTAGCTTCACGTTAATTGGTTTTAGTGGTTTTCAACTTGAAACCAAACATACTATAAAGAGCGTTAACTTTGTTTATGAAGTTCATGATTCATATTTAGCCTCATAATCTATAATTTTTCCAGATGAATATAGCAAGTATTAGTTGGATGTCTCATTTTTCGATTATATCAGCAAAATCTTGTAATGTTCTTCCATTCCAGTCTCCAATTTCCTCTGCACTTACCATGTATTGCTCCAACATAGTCTTCCTGTTTTAGAAGATAATAGATAAAGCTTACTGGACATAAATTTCCATGGATAAAATAACTCATCCTTTTACTTTAAAATCACACAAATCAATGTGTCACTCAAAGGACTTGGCCCTCTCTATGAGGATAATGGCCTTATAATATGCAGTTGATATTCTCACTAATATTTAGTCATGTCACGTATATATGCTCAATTAACTATTGGAGATCTATGTAGAACCCACTGGTCTCTTGCCAACCATTACCTTTACCTTATTATTGCATAAGCTTTAATACAATGGATCTGAACATTTATGTATTCACATCAGAAAGAAACAGAAGAGAAATGATAAGGATAAAGATGGTGACATATATGGGTAATTATATACCTGAGTCATGATCACAATGTGACTAATTAGCGGTGCGCAAAGACCAGACTAGACTGGGTTAGTCAATATTTACCCAAAGTCTAGTTTGGATGAGACCTCGGGCTGAACAAGGTAACTCGTCTGGTTTGGTCTGATAGAGGTCGGGTTTGTAACATCCCACTTTTAAAGCAGTAAAAATAATGGGAAATTTTATTTTTTTAAAACCCGGTGATCAGAGTAAAGCATTTTTTTCATAAGCAGAGTAACTGAATTCAAAGTACATAACCAGTGTGTAATTTCAATATACAGTCATCCCAAAAGAAGAAAGTTTTGATACAGTATATATACAAATATAACTGATAAACTTCTTCAGCCCCTCCATACCGTCCACCAGCCTTTACCGTCACTCTCTCGGTATTCCCGACCCTGAAGCTACAGCTGAGATCCAATTACCAATTGGATCTCAGGTAACGGTTAACCTTATGCTCAAATAAAACAGTATATTGATAACAGCGTTAACATAATCACATACAGCAGAATATCACTACATAAGCACACAGCAGATGTATGATCAAATAATGGCAGAACATAAGCACAAAGCAATATGTAAAGCCCCACATAATGGTTGCACATATCCAGTGCCACGAAGGCCTATCGTGTCCTCAGCGCTAGGCAAACCCAAACGGCATTATCATGACTATAATCCGTAATAAGCTGTAAGATAACTGACAACCCTAAACAGAGTTTCAGTATCTAGCATGTCTATCACATATATGTATATAAGCAGCATAAGTGTTAAGGTTACAATACGCGTCCGTACCTCCGTTGACGACTTTTAGTACTTCCGTCAAATTTACGGTACGTTTGACAGCGGCTCGACAGCGGTGAGACACACTAGTCTAAAGTCACCATGTCAATCAACATCCTATATAGTGCTAAGCATCATAGGTCTTATTGCCTCGAGCATCTACCTCTCTACTTCATCTGAGCCTTTCCCATTCGAGCTCTCAGACTACTTCTACTTTCTTAGCACTATAACTGGCAAATACTATCTGACTTACTTGGTTCAGATTTCTAGACCATTCTGTTCCTATTTTCTAATCTCCATAATTGTCTCCGTGGCGCCCAAACGCCGTGGCAACATAAGATACCTCAGACGCTAGTTTTACGCACCGCCTCACGGCTCAGGGTACGCTTCACACGCCCCTAGTGCAACCAGGTCCCTCATTCGGACAATGCCTGGCCATGTCGGGGTAAGAGCCAATCCTTCGCCACAGATCAGACTGTGAGAACCCCCGATCATGGTTAACTTAACTAGCTTTGATACCATAAATGTCTCCATTACACCGCTTTTGTTTTCAACACAATAGCATTGACAATCATGTCATTGCCATCAAAAACCACTGTTTGTCTCATTTTAAGATTTTCACATATTGAAAATTTTCTGTGGTCGCAGTACATTTCACAATCCGCACCATACCAAAAAGTAATAGTGCCTTCAAATTTTTTTTCAAAGAAAATGTTATCGCTGCCAGCACAAATTTTGATAAACAATTCACTACCGGATCAGTTCAAAATTTTTTACTACCGGCACACATATATGAGCGGGATAACTCATTTTTCAAATTTAACAATTTGAGAGCATATGCCACCATTTCAACCACTTAGTACAGTGAGCGCCCTCTCCCAATCCCCAAAACCGGCCTCTGCATCAGCAGTACCGTCAAACAATGTGGGAGAACCCCCGTCCCTCCCATAAGAGACCCAGTATTTGCACTGGCACATAAAGTAGCAACCCTATCTACCGGTAACTCAGTCCAGCCATAGACAGTCAGGTCCTACTAGGCAAAACATACGCCCCTACAAGGCAAAATGTTATGGATTTGGTGCGTTCACTGCTGGTACGATTTTTTTTTTTTTTTTTTTCATTCCCTCAAAACAAATCCCCTCAAAATTCTTTGTTCAAAAGAGCCTTGCTCAATGGCTAGCGATTTCAAACATTTCCAAAATATCTGGCAAGACCCAGCAAACTGTGTACAACTACAACAGTTTCTGTCCTTCCAGTTTCGTATTGTCTTTACCACAGCATAGTTGAAAACTCAGTTTCAAACTCTGGGTTCTAACAAACTCCTTTTTCGAGACAACATCATTTTCAAAGTGACTACAACTCTGGTTCCAAAATCTCGGTTGAAAATATTTTATTCAAAAATTCGATTTCGAAAATAAGCATAGCAGGTGTATTGGTAAGTTTAAAAATTCAATTTTTAAACTCTAGTAAGGAATCAAACAACTAATCTTAGAAGGTCATTACTCCTTAACAAGCTCTACTTAGTCTTTCAACTACTTCCAAGACATTACCTACTATTCTCGGCTTTACAGTCTCTTCAAGATATTGCCGGTGTTCATGGTTTAATGATTGTGGGCTTTCGCTAGCCTATAAACCCAATAGTTTCACAGGATTTAGGGCTTTTCATCGAACATATACATGTCCAACGACCCATAGACACACTGGTCCCAAAGGTCTTTTTGACCATTATATAGTCATATCCTAACATAGATATGTCCTACATACTGGAGCACCCTATGGCTATATACGGATACACGTAAACCTCTTTTCTAAGGAAACCATTAGATACGAGACTCGTTATAATGTACTTACCTTGAGAACCGATCCACTGGTAGCTCTACTCTATGGTTCGTAGTTACGGCGGCTCCACGCTATAGTTCGACGTCACGATGGCTCCACTCTACGGTACTTTACGCGGTGCTTCACTCAATCCTCTTTGACTGGTCAGCCCCTCCGGTCAGAACCCTCCGTAGGTAGCCCTTGTCGATCAGAACTCCCTATAGGTAGCCCTCTCCGATCAAAACTTTCCATAAGTAGAGTTAGCTTCAATTAATCGTCTCTGAATTAAAGTATCATTATTTCAAGAACTCATATCTCTATTAGGTTTCTACCCCCTAGTGGTTTCATAATCGACTATCTTAATTCTGTTGTGTCTCGCTGTTTTTCCTTCATTAAGGAAAACGTTTAGATATATAAGGTAGACAACAACTAGTATATCACAAACTGTATTGCACTTAGTATTTATACTGTACATAATCTTAGTCGTACTGCTCCCAGCCCTTATCCCTCTAATACTCACTCTGCACATAAACTCTATCGTACTTAGTATTCACATTGCAAACGAACAGACACCGGCAACCTTTCCTTCGTCAGAATTTCGTTGGGCCTCTATACCCAAAAACGAATACGGAACACACAGCATTCATCGGTCTATGACTAGCACTAAATATATGCCCTAGCTCCCAATGAGCGGTCTACATGTTATTGAGAACCAGCTGTTGAAGATCATGTATAAAAGAGTGAAAATCGATTATACGTGCTTCTTCTAGGAATTCATTCGTCTTCTCAATCCAGAAGTAGTTTTGAGGAAAGTGGCACAATGTGGATCTCACCCAATCATCTAGTGGGTAGGGAAGTTCGTAAAGTTCCCTTCGTTCATAAGTCATAATGACTCGTACCAGGTATTGGAAATATTTTGTTTTTGTAGTCACGGTGTGCTGTTCTACTTCTAGGTACTCCGCCCGTAGAGTATCTACCAATAATTGGTTTATATTTAGAATAGGTTGTAACGGGACGGGCTCGTAGGACGATTCATCCTCAGAGTCATCTAGGTAACTCTCTAACTGAAAATACTCACGGTTATCGTCAATGGATGAATGGTCCGACCATATAAGGCTATCCGGTTCTATAGGGATACTAGCAAATAGTCCAAGGTATACCGGTTCAGGTTCAGGCGGAGGGTAAAAGGGATCAGGATTCAGTCTCTTTTCCACTGTCTCGGGTACTACTGACTCTCTAGTCGTACGTCTCCTCATTCCTTGATAGGGGATGTACGGGTTCTCCTCTCTGTCCATCTATACATTACACCAAGGTTATATCAGTACTCTTTTAAAAAATATATTTTTTTCAAAAAGGCGTAGAATCTAACTTCGTTATTTAAACCGATTGGCCAGGTAGGGGTCTATTATGGGGCCTCACCGACTTTTACGGCGACTAGTTGGCGTCCACATAGATTAACCCAGCCTTCGACACCAAAAGGTTTATCATAACTTAGCCAGATCCATGCCAGGAACTCTGCTCTGATACCATAATTGTAACATCCCACTTTTAAAGCAGTAAAAATAATGGGAAATTTTATTTTTTTAAAACCCGGTGATCAGAGTAAAGCATTTTTTTCATAAGCAGAGTAACTGAATTCAAAGTACATAACCAGTGTGTAATTTCAATATACCTTACTAATTGTTGACAATTTTCTTAATTAGTAATAATTATTATCTCACAACTATTTTACTGAAATTGATAATTTATGCATTATGCAAAATATTAAAAATCATGGGGCAATTTATGTTCCCCAAAATGATATTTAATTTTGCTTCATTATTTTCCAAGGAAAATAATCTCATAAATTACCTAAATTAGAGACAACATACTTTCCAATTTTTAATAAATATTTAGTTGCCTCTTAGGATTTTATCATAATTTTCTCAGTCTTTAGTTCGGTAGTTCTTTCAGTAGCTATAGTAAAAGTGTTAGGATAGTCTTAATTTTTTCAAGATAATTTAGATATCATGTTTTTAGAGTAAATATGATAATTATCTTAGAAAAATGTTATAGAAAAGTTTATGGCAAAAATTTTGGAAGTAAAAGTCGGAACAGCGAAGCTCTGGCGAAATACCGCTAAAAAGGCTAACTAAGGGCAAAATGGTAATTTGTACCAAAAAAATGCCTGTTATGGTCTTAGACATTCATACTGGTGATGTTATCCTTATAGGATACCCAGAATCACGAACCGCTGTTTCCGCTGTCACCGCTGTCGAGCCGCTGTCAAACGTACCGTAAATTTGACGGAAGTACTAAAAGTCGTCAACGGAGGTACGGACGCGTATTGTAACCTTAACACTTATGCTGCTTATATACATATATGTGATAGACATGCTAGATACTGAAACTCTGTTTAGGGTTGTCAGTTATCTTACAGCTTATTACGGATTATAGTCATGATAATGCCGTTTGGGTTTGCCTAGCGCTGAGGACACGATAGGCCTTCGTGGCACTGGATATGTGCAACCATTATGTGGGGCTTTACATATTGCTTTGTGCTTATGTTCTGCCATTATTTGATCATACATCTGCTGTGTGCTTATGTAGTGATATTCTGCTGTATGTGATTATGTTAACGCTGTTATCAATATACTGTTTTATTTGAGCATAAGGTTAACCGTTACCTGAGATCCAATTGGTAATTGGATCTCAGCTGTAGCTTCAGGGTCGGGAATACCGAGAGAGTGACGGTAAAGGCTGGTGGACGGTATGGAGGGGCTGAAGAAGTTTATCAGTTATATTTGTATATATACTGTATCAAAACTTTCTTCTTTTGGGATGACTGTATATTGAAATTACACACTGGTTATGTACTTTGAATTCAGTTACTCTGCTTATGAAAAAAATGCTTTACTTTTTCTAAGATAATTATCATATTTACTCTAAAAACATGATATCTAAATTATCTTGAAAAAATTAAGACTATCCTAACACTTTTACTATAGCTACTGAAAGAACTACCGAACTAAAGACTAAGGACCGAGAAACTTACTCAGAGATTTGCTGCGAAATTCCCCGGACTCCTTCTTCTTCCTTCTCTCTCAATATTTTCGGCCTTCTCAAGAGGAAATGGTGTGAAGAATGGTGAAGAATGAAGAGGTATTTATAGAAAAGTTGGATGGCATTTTCGTAATTTCGCTGAACTTTGTCTGGTCGAATTCTGACCGTTGGATCGCACTTTTGCTAGGTGGAATGATCTTGGCCATACACCTATTAGGCCGACCTCATCATCCATAAAGAGACAAAGGATGATGACCTCATCTTGCCTGTGTCATCTTGCTTTATCAGATGAAATCCTGGGTTCGGTGTCCGGTTCGCGTAATTCCGTAAAATCTCAAAATTCCGAAAATGACATGCTGAAGCTTTTTACTTCCTCTTTCAAATGTCATATTTTAACTGGATTTCTGATCCTGTTAGGGATATTCCGTTATCAACTGAAAATCCTCGGTTTTCGTGTCCAATTCCAGAAACAATTTTGGCCGGTACTAGCTTCTGGATAAAAATCCACTGACCAATAATATGCTCTGGTTTTTCCCTACTTATGCCCGTATTGCCACAACGGTCTGACTTTCTAAGAGCTCCTATTTTGATTATCTGCTTAATTTCTTTAAAATATCTTCCTATCCGGATCTCCAAATTGCTCTTTCGGTTACAGAAATGAATTCGGAGACCGGCTATCTCGGGATAAAATTTCACTCGTCCGTAATATGCTCTGACTCAAGAAACCTAGTTCACGGTTTTCTAGGTAGGATTTTATTTCTATCCGTGGTCATTTATCCTGTTCACATTTTTACTATTATAATATTATTTAATTACCACATGTCTTAATTATATTATTATTTTAATGTAAATATCTAGATATTAATTTCTTAATTTTCATTTCATTTTTCTTTATTTTTCTTCTAATTTTCGTTTTTATTTATATATATATATTTATTTTAAGTAATTTTCACCTTTTTCTCTTTATCTTATGTCTAAACAATTAGCCATTAATTATCTAATTAATCACTTACTAATTGTTGACAATTTTCTTAATTAGTAATAATTATTATCTCACAACTATTTTACTGAAATTGATAATTTATGCATTATGCAAAATATTAAAAATCATGGGGCAATTTATGTTCCCCAAAATGATATTTAATTTTGCTTCATTATTTTCCAAGGAAAATAATCTCATAAATTACCTAAATTAGAGACAACATACTTTCCAATTTTTAATAAATATTTAGTTGCCTCTTAGGATTTTATCATAATTTTCTCAGGGTATTTTATAACCCATAAATATTTTAGGGACCTATTTGTAAATTATTTATTCTTAGGAGACATTGTCCTAATAAATTCAATACAAGGTGTTTGAGACCTCATATTCACCTATTTTCAATAGGTATTATATATATTTAAATGTATTATAAAAATTAGGGTATTACAGGGTTGAACCAAGTTCTAGAGCCAATACGGAGGGAATGGACTGATGCGGCATACATTCATAGCTGAGATTACCCCAGTTGAGGGTTTTACTACTGATTATTACCACAAATTAAATTAACATATATTGTGCTTATGTTAGTTTTTATCTTCAGCAAGTGGTTGGAGTTTGGCCTTTGAATTTTTATACATAAAGCAAATCTAGTTGGGAGAAGTCTACCTTACCTTTCATATCACGAGGGACTGAGGGAGATTAATGTTTATAGTTGATGAATAATTTTTTTATTTTTTTTATTAATGCAAGCATCTTATTACAGTATAATCTGGGTAAAAAAACAGGAAAGGCTGTTATCAGTAGAGCACATATACCGTGTTTCAATTATATGGAATCAAATGGACAAAAAATATATAAAATAAAACGGAATCAACGAAAGAACCAGCTGGTTGTGTAATAATAATATATCTATAATCACAGAATATAATCAAACTTGTTAATTTATTGAGCAACATAAAATGAAGTTTTTCTGGCAACTTGCTAGATACTGCCATTAACATAACTGATATGACATATAAAGAAGCATGATAACTGACATAAAAATATATAAATATAAGAGATATGATATATGAAAGTTTTATATTCAGGATTAAGATATTAGAATCAACAAACAGTGGATCCAACTGAGTACAACAAAATCTGCGGATTGTTATAAATAGCAGGGAGCATATCAGAAAGGAAGTGCCCCAACCCGAGTTGCTTAATTAACCTTCTGAGTAGAATAACAGAATAAAGCAATTCATATGGCTCAAGTTTGTGTCCTTGAAACTAGTAAACAACTCAGATCAACTCCTGAGAAGATCTTTAACCTTCTCAAGTCTCAAAACCAGAAAATCCCAAACGCCACTGACAAGATTAGTGATATTGAGGTCCTTAATGGTGACTGGGTAACCCCAGGTTCTGTCAAGCTTTGGAAGTTTACCCTAGGTATGTATATCTACTCGTGTGTGTGTGTGTGTGTGTGGTATACACGATCATTATCTCAAAAATTATTTTCAGATGCGTGGTCTACAACATGCATGCCACAAATAAAGTTTTTAATGGCAAATTGACAGAGGTTTAATAACAGAGATCTGATTACTAATCTTTTTAGAAGCCATGCATATATAGTGTTACAGAATTAGGGGTTGTTTGGATTAACGTGGCAAAAGTGGTTTTTATTCCAATTGACTTTTGCAAACTGAAATTGAGGTAAAAGTAAATTAGTGTAATGTGATTTATATTTGGATAGACTCTTATAAAAAAATCGATAAGTTTAGAAGAAACTTGTTTGGATGATATGTTTTAGGTTTAAGGGATAATTTTACCTCAAAAATTTTCATGGTAGGGCAATTTAACTTCTAAAGTTTTCTCGTGGGGCAATTTTACCCTAGAAGTTTCTAAAATGAAGCAACTTTTCCCTAATCATTATCCTAGTTAATTTTGACCATCAGTTATTCAAATATGATGAACTAATAGTTCAAATGTCATACATGTCATTTTTGTTAAGGTATAAATTAGTGCCGAAAGTTCATATGTTATCTACTTTATCTTTTTTTTTAAAAAAAAAAAATTAGATTTTAAACTTATGGGGCGAATTTGCACCTTAAAAGAAAAGATATAAGTGATAAGTGGACTGTCAACTTAGTATATTTAGTCGACTAATGGTGTATTTGGCATGCAAAAGAGGTGGAAAGGGAAGGAAAGATAAGCAAGTTCCCTCATTTGGTAGACTTTAGTGTCCAATCTTCCCGAAAACTTAAGTTCCCAGGCCTACCAATCTTCCTTTAAATATTGTGTGAAGACAAAATTCCACTAAAATTGGTGTGAACCTAAGTTCCCTCAATAAATAGTGAAAGTTTTAGATATATTTACTCATCATAAAACACTGATTTTCTATAAGGTAAGAAAATAGGATTACTTTTGAATTTATGTGACAAATTCGATTTTGATAAGAGAAGATTTCAGATAAATTCAATTTTTTTCCAAATAAATGAATCATCATAAAATTTGAATTTGATACAAGCAAATTCGTATTAAATTCGAATTATAAAAGAAATACAATTTTTCTTTTTATTTTTAATTAATTATTTTTGACCTAAAATAGATATTTCTTGATTATTTCCCAACTGCCGTCTTTTAATTTTTCCTACTAAACAACTCACCTTCCTTAAAGCCATCTTCCCTTTCCTTCATTTCCCTCCTCAAATCTTCTATTACCAAATGACCATAACAGTCAAAATTAACTGAGATAACAGTAAAAGCAAAGTTGCTCTATTTTAGAAACTTTTAGGACAAAATTGCCCCACAAAAACCTTTTGAGGCAAAATTACCACTCGGTAAAAATTTCTAGAGCAAAAATACCCCTTAACCCTATGTTTTAAATTCAAATTCAGAAAGTTGAAATATGTCAAAAGTCAAAAAAATTGCTTCAACTCCAAATTGACTTGTGCTTAATTAGACTCTCATTTTCTTAGAAGTTATCTAACGATAACATCATAGTTGGGCTAAAGTGACTTTTCAAGACGAAAAAGTCAATTTGACATCACATAATAATGAGATGTTAAACATGCTCTTAAACTATAGTATAGAGTTCAAATTGAAAAGTGATAAAAATATATCATGTAAAAATGATGAACGTTAACATACAACTTTAATTTTCACTCTTTAATTGTAATTTTGGACGTACAGATGGGAAAGAAGAAATATTCAAGGAAAGAGTTGAGGTGGATGAAGAAAACAAGACTATAACCTACACTGCATTGGGAGGGAATGTAATGGAACTGTACAAGAGCTATCGCCTCATCATCAAAGCTGAGATGAATGGAACTTTCAAGTTACGAATAGAATATGAGAAGATCAACGAGGAAGTCCCACCTCCCCATAAATACCTCCACTTTTGCCTCAATTCTTTGAAAGAGATTGAAAACAACCTAGTTTGAGCGTTATCAGATCATAATGCTATAATCTTTGGATCTACGGAGACTCTTAGAAAAATGGAGTCGTACTATTCATGATCTATAAATAATATGGTTTGTGTGAGAACTTTTATGCTTAAATAAAATAGGAATGATATATGGAATTTGTCTTTTGAGCTAGCAATGGTGTGTGATCTATGCATGAATGAGATTCATGCTGCTATACATATTATAGTTTTTAAGATTGTGTTTAGTTCCTTATATGTAGTGTGCAAGATTAATCATTTTAGTGTGTATATGTGTGGAGGAAATGATATATGTGAAAATTAAATAAAATCTTAGTATATTTTTAATATTATGCTTTTTGTTAATATATATGTAATAGGTTGTTGTAGGTTTTATATATAGTTGTATATCATGTAAAAGTTGCTTTGAAACTTGGAAATTTTAATACTACCTTATATCCATAATATAAAATCCGATTCACTCTTATTCAATTTGAACTACAGAAATCCACTTTGATATTGAGAGCAGATTTCTTTGATATCTTTCTCTTCTCATCGCTCAGTATCTATCATTTACATCATTTATCTCAACTAAAAGTTAATCTGAGATGGAAGAGGAGAGGAGAATAAACGACTAGATGGAAAGATACTGAGGGAAGAGGAGAGAATGATACTGAGGGAATCCAAATCCCTTTGATATTATATTAAGGGCTCGGGTTGTTTATTTTACATAATTCTCGAACTATTTGTATATTGTATTCTATAAACCATATTTAATTGCGAGCCAACTCATTAGCCTTTGCCAAAAAAAAAAAAGTTAAAGTAAAAATAGCACTTAGTCATAGATTTTTGCTCACCGATACATGTATGTTCGCTATAAAAAATTGCATTATTTATAATTTATAAATTACTATAAAATAGTATATTTCAATATCAAACTTTCAAAAAAGACATTCTCTAAACCACTTTCCTAAAAATATGAGTGATGTAGATGCTCCTTCGAATTAGGCAAGTATGCCTATTTAGAGTGGGCATCTATGCATATGTGGTGGCATATGCTTATGACAATTTTCCTATATATAGCTACATTAATTATTCCCACTTATTATTCAACGAAGAAATCATCATCTCACTAAACTTTATTTGGACTAAGCGAAATGTAACTCTCTATAAAGGCTATATACACAATCCAAAACAAGTTATTTTTTAAAATTTCGAGGCTCTTTTCAATATCTCTTGAATACTTGCAATTGGTAATGTCTTTCACACAATTCTTCAACTTCTACTCCAACACCTATCACTTCTTTATTTAATTAGTTATGATATTCAAAAATGATCTCAAATCTGCATTGGATTAAACAATTTTTAAGAGAAAAGTTAAAATTAGACAACACACATCTTGCTTTGTTTCAATTTATCTAGATCATAATGATGAAATTCGAGTTTTCAATTGGATAAAGTTACATTCTATAAATATTTCTCTTTTTTGTATCTCCTACTTGAGATGATGTTGCACCGATTATCTAAGTAGCTTCAACACTTATTGCTTCTTCGAAGCACATCACCATTGCTACGTGTAAAAATTCAAAAAATCTGCTCCATGGTCTTCTTTATTATAATCTTGGAGGCACCTCTGGCAAAAAGGCGCAGACTCGCTACGGTTGTCTATTTCCAATACTGATGGATTATATTACTAATTCCCCATTCCCTAGACCCTACTCTTTTAATCCTAACAATATAATCTCCTTTATTTATATGAGGGTTAAGTAGCAAATTTGTCTTTTTTTTTTTTGCTTAGAGAATTTGTCTTGAAAATACACACTTGAAAGCAATGTTGCCTTGAAAATTTTTTTAGGCTCAATTTCGCCCTAAAAGTATAAAAGTGGAGTAGTGTTGTCATTTTCTATAAAAAATATAACGTTAACAGTTAAAAAATTGACGTTGATCATTAACTTCTTAACGGAAAAGGGCAACATTGCTCCACTTTTGGACTTTCGGGGCGAAATTGAGCCTAAAAAAACTTCCAGGGCAACATTGCTCCTCGATGTATACTTCTGGAGCAAATTTACTACTTAACCCTATATATGAAATTGACCATTTCATCAAAAAATTAAAAAAAAATAAAATAAAATTGGATACTTAAATTTTTTCCAAGTTTAAAAATAATGATGGGACTTTTATCATCATTATTATTATATAAAAAGCCAATTTATTCAGAGATATAACAATAAAACAAACACATATTTGTTTGGGTTAAGGTGCAAAAATATACATATGCTTTTTTGAGGAGCAAAAATACATACGTGGTTACCATTTTGGTGCAAAAGTCACATCCCACCGTAAGTTATTATTCACCATGATGAGAGAGAAAGAGATGAGGTGAACAGAAACTTAATGACAAGATGTGACTTTTGCACCAAAATGGTAACCACATATGTAATTTTGCTTCTCAAAAAAGCATATGTGTATTTTTACTCCTGAAAAAAAAGCTTATATATACTTTTCCACCTTAACCCTATTTGTTTTAACCATTCCTGAAATTTGAATTCACGTGAATCCAGGAACATATTTGGATAGCTACACCAATTTTAGAAAGTGCTTTTGATTTTTTATTAGTTACTCTTTCCGTCTTTAATATAAGGCTTATTTGATTTTAGTTCTAACCATAAGACATAATTTTTATATTTATCAATTTTTTTTATAATTTATCTTTATTAATGCCTCTTCAACAATAATCAATGAGGAGAGAAAAAGTGAGAATTAAGAAAGATGACTAAAATGTTTTATAAAATGCATATCATATTAACTAGTATAACTTAATTTCTTAAATTAATTAAATTAAATAAGGGATATGATATTCTTACAACCATTTTTTTTACTACCAACATTACTACCACTTTTCCACCGTTATATCAGAATCTCAATAGGAGAGAGAAATGATAAAGATAGATAAGATTCTGATCTAACGGTGGAAAAGTGATAGTAACATTGGTAATAAGAAAAAATAGCACTAAGAATATCCTATCCCATTAAATAAATATATTTTATATTAAGGACCATATAAATATTAATTTTGTTGAAGTATTAAGTTTTTTTTTCCCATATATACCCTTATTTTATATGTAATTTTTTTTGCCCACACTATGTAAATTAATTAAGAGTAATTGCTCACTTGGATTACACCTCTGTTATGTTCTGTTATGTTGGCTTCAAGGTTTTGAAACTCAAACAGGAAAAACCTGCCGGTTCAGTTAGGAAACTAGTCTAGTCTGGACATTAACCCGGTTCACTATATTTTATTTTTTTTTAAAATTTTATATTAATAACTTTAAAATTTCACCCTCCGATCAGCTCCAATATAACTCATTGACCCAATACATACATTGGTCGGTTTAATAGATGGTGTGAGTTTAATAATCATGATCTTTTTTGTTGAGATTGTGTTGAGGGAATGAGGGACTGAAAGACAAATATTTGAAAGACAAATATTCATAATTTCTTAAATTACGAGGATCTAGTTATAAAACATGCTCCATTTTGAATTAACTAACCAAGGGATCGACGCCGGGGAGGAGGGTTGGCCACCGGCATAAGGCAGGAAGGATGATGCGGCTTTTGCTCTTCGCTTGGCGCCATAGCTCTGCTACGTTTTCAAATTTCGGTGCCACTGTTAATCAACGATTTCTGGGTTTGTCTGAATCTCTTACTTTTTGAGCTTTTGAATGAGCTATAGCGATTATGATAATGTCAAAAATGCTTCTCCCTCCTCGTATTGGCGGTTCTATTTCCCGCAATGTTCACTTCTTTCATATTTACTTCAAGCCTTGGTCTTCAATTTCTTCATCTGCTTCAGTGAATGAAGTAGAGTCGCAGTTAAGATCTCTGCTTGAAATCCCTACTCCTCAGTTCTCCGAGGCAGTTTCCCTCTTTCACCGTGCTGTTGATTCTAATTTGGTTCCTTCTGAGCCAGCATGTAGATTTCTCATTGATAATTTGAGGAGGGCGAAGCTATATTCCATGGTCTTCTCGGTCTATTCGAAGATGAGTGTTGTCGGCGTCTTGCCTAGGTTTACATCATTAAGTAGTTTGATTGAGAGTTTTGTGAATAACCATATGCCTGACTTAGCATTGGGAGTCCTGGGGATGATGATCAAGCGTGGTTTCAAAATTGACGTGTCTAACGTAAACCAAATAATGAAGGGCTTTTGTAAAAGTAATGATATTGGGAAGGCGATGTGCTTATTTAATGAAATGAGAAAGAATGGTGTCCTACCGAATAGCTGTAGCTACAATACACTAATTAGTGGACACTGTAAGGCAAAGAATTTGAAAGAAGCAGTGAATTTGTTCATGGTAATGAAGCAGCAGGATTGCCCACCTGATTTAGTGACCTTTGCCATTTTGATAGATGGTTTCTGTAAAGATGGGGCAGTGGATGAGGCATTGGCTTTGTTGGAGGAGATTGAGAAGAAAGGTTGGAATGCAAATGTATTAATGTATAATTCACTCATTAGTGGATTTTGTAATAAAGGAGAACTTGAAAGGGGCAAAGACCTTTTTTATAATATGTTGAGTAAGGGAATTGCTCCAGATGCAGTTACTTATAACTTTCTAATTCATAATTTTTGTAAGAATGGACGAGGGCAAGAAGCCTCTCTCTTGTTGAAAGAAATGACAAGCCGTGGAATTCGTATTGATGTCATTGCTTATACAGCTTTGATTGATGGACTTTGCAAAACTGGGAAATCTTGCAGTGCTATGGAACTTTTGAATTTGATGCAAAAAAATGGCGAAGAGCCAAATACCATTACATATAATGCCATGATAAGTGGACTTTGCAAAGAAGGTCAGGTAGAAAATGCACGTCAGATTCTGGAAACGATGGTTGAGAAGGGGAAGAAACCTGATGTAATTACCTACAATACATTATTAATGGGGCTTTGTGGTTTGGGTAGGATTGATGAGGCAATGGACCTTTTCAAGCTATTGTTAAGCCCTGAATTCCATGTGACCCCTGATGTACGGACCTTTAATTTGCTAATCATTGGACTTTGCAAAAAGGAACGCCTTGGTGATGCTATAGAGATCCATTCTGGAATGGTTAAAAGAGGTTTGATAGGTAACATAGTGACTTATAATACATTGATGGAGGGGTTTCTAATTTTGGGAAAATTTGATAAGGCAATGCATTTCTGGAAGTGTGCATTAAAACTAGGATTAGTTCCAAATTCAGTGACTTACAGTATCATGATTAATGGTCTGTGCAAAATGCATTTACTCAGCATGGCAAAAGGAATTTTTAATAAAATGAAGATTGCTGGGATTAGACCATCAGTATATGACTACAATGTGCTGCTGAAATCTCTATGCTGGGAAGGTAGTTTGGAGCAGGCTAAAAACTTATTTCAACACATGAGAAATGTGAACCATGAACCAGATGTTTTCTCCTTCAATACAATAATTAATGGAACTCTCAAAGCAGGAGATCTTAAATCTGCCAATGAATTGCTAGTGGATATGGTGAAAATGGATTTAGTTCCTGATGCTATCACATTTTCAATATTAATAAAGGAGTTTTCCAAGCATGGGCATTTGGATGAGGCAAATTCGCTATTTGGGAGGATGATTGCTAGTGGTCATATGCCAGATGCCTTTGTATATGATTCCTTACTAAAAGGCTATAGTTCAGTGGAAAATACAGAGAAAATCATTTACTTGCTCCACCACATGGCAGATAATGGTGTTGTTTTGGATTCAAAACTAACTTGTACTATCTTAGCTTGCCTTTGTGATTTCTCAAAAGATTTAAACATGACGGAAATTCTCCCAAATTTTTCGCGGGAAACATCAGAAGGAGCAAGTGTTACATGCAACGAGCTCTTAATGAAACTGAACAAGGCTCATCCAGAGATTCTTCTACTACGAACTTCATGATGGATCATGCTTTCAAGAGTTCTTGTTGATCCCATGTATAGCTCTGCCATGGTGCTCTCAAGCAAGGATCCTATTGTACTTTTCCCAAAGAAAAAAAGGTTATGAATGCACTATCTGCTTTTCTTTGTTGAAATAACCATATTCTTGAGGTGGTTAGGTTGTTGATTTATAATTGTCTTTATTTTCTTGCTTCTATCCTAGTCTTCGTCTTCTCCTTTTTATTTCCCATGTGTTATCATCTCCATCTTTGTCCTCTATTTCAAAAATTTAGATGAAGGTCACATATCAGCTTAGGAGCCATTGAAGAATTTTGGAACTTAATTTTAGTACATCCCGTTGTCATGCATCTCGAGATGATTGTCCATTCATTAACTTGGGTCAGGTCTGTTAGTATAGGCTTTCCCTTAATTACTTCTATATTATGAATATGTTTTTATTTAATGTTTCCCTGATGCACTCCAATGGATGTTACTTAGACCTGATATCAACTCTGTAATCTTGACAGAAGTGATGTAGAGAATTTAGGAAGGAGAGAATTTGGGTAGAAGAGAGAATAGAGAGAGAGAAGATAGAAGTGAGAAGAGAGAGAGACACAAGGATCACTGAATATTCATTTATTCATCCTGAGCAACAACATACAATGTGAGAGGGATAGCTCTTATGAGCTTAAAGGGGTCCAGGGGTAGATCTGCTCTAATCCTTCCTAATTACTTAAGGGCTCAATAAAAGTTGTTTTTGGCTAATGCTGATCTATTAATAGCTACCGCCACTCCCAACTATCATTGCTCCCCCCTTATCTATTCGCTGAACACTTACAATCTAGGATTAACATTACAAATTCATATCCACACCTTTTTTAGGTTTAATATAGGAGCCAAAGCAGAAATAAATCATGTTATTCACTTTTATGACATAGAAGTTATAGAAAAAGACAAATTTGTTGGGAGAACATATGAATACCTTCTGAAATGAATTGTAAATATAATGTGATTGTTGTTATATACTTCTTTGCAGATTTTTGAAGATGATGCACGCAATTGCTTCTCCTTCTTATGAGAAGTGGGTAATTCCTTCTTTTGTTTGTATGGTGGTAGTACAGTTGAACTTACACAACATCTACCGGCTGACGAATGTAAACTGAGGATGGATTTGATTTTAAATGCAATGATTCATCTTAGCTTCTTGCTGCTGGAAAAGCTGTATACAATGCTCAAGCAATTATTTTCAGCTTGTTGTGGCAGTGTTAGATAATTATCTATGTAAGAAATTTCAATCAAACATATGATTGTTTATGAGGGAGCTTCAAAAGATTGCTGAGCGACTTGGTGATTGGGAAGGTGCTTATTTCTCATAAGTTTGTTTTCCTCTTTGACCTGAGCATCTTTCTTTATTGCCCTCTGTCTAGGATTCCCGTGCGTGATATAGATAAGAGTGAGATTGTGAGAAGCTTTGCAAGATTTGTTGGGAGTATAGGACTTGGGATTTTCGAACTATTCATTGGGTTGGCAGAGGATTGCTGTAAATCTTGAAAGGATGGTGGTTGCTGCCCTAATAATGTTGTGTCAAATAACATTACTTTACCAGTGAAGCGGGTATGGCAATTTTCTTCAGAACCAAATTCCCTGTGGCTGAAGTTTGCTGGTAACGAATACAGGCTGGCTGTTCATTTGATATTGTTAGGTATCCTTGATTTCATTCTTGTATCTTGTTTTAGTCCTTGGATTTCTCTTGTTCTTACATGTATATTGCTTTTTTGTATTTATCGGAATACAGGATATTGTACGGGGAAGAATTTCTGAAGAAGACAAACAATTCTAGAAATATTTAAATCTGTTCCAGCACTAGAACAGGAATTGAATTCTGCCTACATAAATGTCTATGAAATGAAATTGATTCTCCTTGATAAAGTGCCTAAAAGCAGATTGACGATCCTATATTCCTATCATACAAGTAGACTAAATTAGTTACAGCATTTTCCTCACGGAAAACTTAGTATCGGTCATTTTTCTAATGGTTTTTAATTTGATAGCCAAGAAGCTTTTTCTTTAAAAAATTTTGTTATGTAAGGTTGGCCATCCCATCTGGAAGCCTGGACTTTCATTTGTAAGGAGTGCTCAGGAAGATTGATATAAATGATGTCTTACATTTTGGTAGGAATTAATGGGCTTTCCTCTGAATGAGACGTTGGGGTTCAGAGACAACAGTGGAATTTTCTGACATTCAAAGTTGCCTGGAAAGTTTGAAATAGACTTTTTGTTATCTTTTAGTGTGCCTTAGAGTAATAGGAAGGTTGCTATGAATGTCACAGTTAAGCCTTGGAAATGGTTTTTCTGCTTGTAGGGGTAAAGTTGTGTATATTTATCCCTCTTTAGAAACCACCTAATGGGAACCTTACTTACGGACCACTCTTGTAGGTGTAGTGAGTGAATAAATCTGTAAATTTATTTTGAAGTTTTTGGTTCAAGTAAGGGTTTTAAGATCCTTTTGTAGTTTGATGTTCTTGAGTGTGAAATAAACTTTTTGAACAAAAAGTTTTAAACAAACTTTTTGTTATCTTTTAGTGTGCCTTAGAGTAATAATAAGGTTGTTGCCATTGGTCTCAATGTCACAGGTTTAAGCCTTAAAAATTATCTCTCTGTTTATAGGGGTAAAGTTGTGTACATCTATCCTTCTTTAGAAACCATCTGATGGAAACCTTGCGTATGGACCACCCTTTTAGATGTTGTGAGTGAACAAATTTGGCCCTGTTTGGTATGGAGAATATTTGAGAAGGGAAAGGAACTTAGAAGAGGAAAAGTAAAGGAAAGGAAGATTTTGAAAGATGGGGGAAGATGGTTTTGAGAGAAGTGAAGTTGGTAAAGAATTAAGAAATGTCTATTTTACCCTCAAAAATAATTAATTCAAAATAAAAAAGAATATATATATATATATATATATATATATATATATATTTTATTGCTAAAATATATTCTTAAAAATTATGCTTTTATGAAGTTCAAACTTGGGAAAAAAAATTTCCCTATAAATTCATACTTTCCCACCAAGTTTGAATTTGAAAAGTAAATTTATCAAAAAGTGTGAATAGTGACATGAGAATTTGAGATCCCACCAATTTTGGTGGGATTTGATATTCTCATATATAAGAAAAAAATTGTGGGCCTGAAAACTTAAGTTCTCGGAAAGATTGGTCTAAAATACGTATCAAACAAGGGAATTTATTAATCTTCCTTTTCCTTCCCACAAAATCCATGTACCAAACGGGGCCTTTGTAAATTTATTTTGAAGTTTTTGGTTCAAGTAAGGGTTTTAAGATCCTTCGGTAGTATGATGGTCTTGAGTGGTTAAAGTGCTTATAGTTGCTGGGGTTTATAACTTTACATCTCTACTGTTACATTTCTTTTGGGAAAGGATTATTTATTTATTTAACTTTCTCGACGATTATCACTCGTTGCCCCGCATGAGTTTTCGGAGAAATTGATGAGTTCTTTCTAGGTAATACTCCTATTATTTTTTTGGTTACTAGTTTGTTTTTATTGATTATATGTTTTAGACGGTTTGTTGGCTTCATCTTTGGTAAGGGATATATTCGAAAAGTTTATCATGATGTTCTTGACCTGTAACTGTCAGGGTTCTGTAAGTTTATCATGATGTTGGCACCATCTTTGAGTCCTCAATCTTGCTCTCATTTTGAATTTTGATTTCTGAAGTTTCAAATAATTAATCTTAGTTTCTGTAAGGGTAAAATGGTCCAAGTTTTTAATGAGTTTTAGGGATCGATGTTTTCCATGAAATGAAACTTTAGGGTTTTTTTTTTATTGGTAAAAAATTTTTAGAAGAGGTTGGGTTCACCTATAGTCTAAGGACAAGGCACTATGGCTTTGCTCCCCAAGGCATATAGGACTGAGTAGTACACATGCTTCTATCTCAGTTTGTGTTTTCACAAGTTCAGATCGTCTAGGATGCCTCCCCCAGCGCTGTAACCAACTCCAGGATTGAACCCCCTCCTTTGGTGAGAGTGTCCTACTCCTTTACGGTTGAGCTAAGGATGAGGGATAACTTGAGGGATTAAAACTTATGGTATGGTTTGCAACAAAATCATAATTAAAATGAGGGCAAATTTAAGGAGCAAAACATTATATTGACCCTAATTATCATCATCAGCCCTCTAAAATAAAGCCCATTTCTAATGCGTGGTTTTTCAAATATGAGGGCCTATTCATGGGCCAAGTTAGCCTATGAACCTACTAGGCTGTTCGGTGCCAATCCTATGGGCTAGAAACTCAGTCAACACTACCAAAAAAAAAAAATTGGTAAGCACAAATTGAAATTTTGGGTTTCTTCCAAAAAAAAAAGTTTCAAAATTGTGATTTTTTAGTGGAAAAATTGTTATCACCAACAGAAATATACATGATTTCTTAAAAATTTAGGCATATTCTGTACCTTTTTTTTTTTTTTCCATAAATCATATTAATGTACTTTTTTCCCACTACATTAATTCTGTCATTAACTATAAGTTAAGACCAATTTTAATTTTTAATTCTTGAATTTCCCTAATGTATAGTTTTCTAACTGGAAAACCCAGCCTTCATTCTGCCATCCTTTTCCCGTTGAGTAGGGATGGCCGCCGTCATGTTGCCGGTTGTGGTGTTTGATCTGTATTCCCGTTTCCCATACACACCCTATTCTCTGGTATTTGGCTGCTGGGAAAATTAGAGCTAATTAATTTCTTCTGGTTTCTCTTAAATTGTGCAGGATCCAACTAGTTGTGGAAGCCCCCTTTTTTTGGTATTTGACTAAGAGTTTTACTTTCAAAGCTTAGAGCGCAATGAGTTTTCTCCTCATTTAATAAGTGTACCTTTTGATATTTGAATTTATGTTCTTATCCTTTTTGAAAGTGAGGTTATTTATCATTTCAATCAATAACTTGTTATTAGCCATGAAACTTTTCAAAGTCCCAGAATCCACATGTCATATAATGCAATTTTTATTCCATAGCATGAATTGGTTGGTTCTTACTGAAAACTTTTCTTGTTTCTTTCATCCTTTACCACTTTACCACTGCTATCACATGCTTAATTTGACCTAATAAACATAATTTCTGTACGATATTTACTGTTGTAATCGAATTGCCTTTTATGTAATATTTTGAACACACATTCATACAATAAAGTCTTATCTCACTAAGTAGAGTGAGTTATATAGATCAAACAACACTATTAAGCTAGCTCAAAACCAAATATCAAGATAAATTTATTAGCTAAAAAATCTCGTTCGATAATCTAATTAAGCATTATCTTCAATCTTCCTCTACCCCTTTTACTGAACTCCAAACAACTTGGGACTTGTTGATTTTGTTTTGTTTTTTTTTTAAAAAAAATGTTGTTTGGGAAACTGTTTTTAATAAGTTGTCATTTACAAAAAAGAGTTGTTTTCAAAAAGGAAAAAACAATGGGTTGAGAGATAATTTTGTCTTGTAAGTTTTCTTCCAGGATGCTTTTCATAGAGCACTTTTGCCTTAGTTGTTATCCCAATTAGTTTTAACTGTTAATTGACTAAATATGTTGAGCTAGTAGTCCACGTTATCTATTAAAACCCTAATGGAGTTTGGGTAAAATTAACATTTTTAACGAATTTGCATCATTTTAAATTGTTTGTTGATATTCTTGCCCCCTCCAAAATTATTTGTGCCAGTCGCTCCATAAGAAAAACTTTGTTGATAAAAGTGTACCCTTACCCAACGTAAAAAATAGAAAATCAAAAACAAGAAAACAACTAAAAACTCTTATCCTTCTAGGTTAAGAGGAAATTTTTCCCCAAAAGTTTGTAGGGGAGCAATTTTGTCCTAAAAGTGTGAAAAAACAATTTTGTCATGACTATTATCCTAACCAATTTTGACCATTAGTTGACCAAATATGCTTAATTGAAAGTTCACATGTTATTATGTTATTTTTGTTAAAATACAAATTTTCTACAGAAGTTTCAAATCCAACTAATTGGGATAACAAAGTCTATAGAGTTAATAAATCAGATAAAAAAAAAAAAAAAGCAGAACCTGATTGTTTTGTTGGCTCCCCTATTATATAATATATGTGTGTGGATATATTTAATAAAAGCAGGAAAATTTCCCTAAGAGACGGCGATGCAATACCTGCCAACGCAATGAAGAATTTGGAGCAAGATGATAGGATTGGGCTTGCATCCTATGCAAGCTTCCCTCCGATGCGTGGTTTTAACGTAAAAAATGTGAAGCTTTGCTTTATATATATATATATATATATATATATATATATATATTAGAATAATGACGGATACTAAAAAAATATTTTAAGATATCGACTGGTGCTGGAAAAATATTTCATGATCTTAAAAAAATATTTTAGGATCTTGAAAAAATATCCTAAAATTTATATTTAGTACCAGTTAGTATCGAAAAATATTTTTTTAAGATTCTAAAATATAATGAAATATTTTTTTAGTACCAGTATCATGAAATATCATTTTAGTACTAATCAGTACTCTAAAATATTTTTTCAATATCCTAAAATAATTTATCAATATAGTATTTTTCAGTACCAATGAGTATCATAAAAATATTTCAGGTATTTACTGGTACTAAAAATACATTTTAGGATATTTTTACGAGATCCTAAAATATTTTTTCAAGATCATCAAGTATTTTTTCAGTACCAATCAGTATCTTAAAGTATTTTTTTAGTATTTTTTAGTATCATAAAATATTTATTTATTTTTTTTTTTAAGAAAAAGTAAAGCTTCACATTTTTTGCGTGAAAATGACGCAGCATTACCGCAGCGTACATAGCGGAAGGAAGTTTGCATCGGAAGCGTACATAGCGGAAGGAAGTTTGCATCGGATGCAAGCCAAATCCAAGATGATAACGGAGGCATATCTTTTATGGCAGATTTGGTTCATGCTTGGATAATCCCCCTTACATTATTTACAATTTTTTTAATTCACTCTCATCATAAATAATAATAATAATCAACTTTATCCGATGTATGATACCAATAAAATAGGGAAAATCCTTCTCAAGGCCCAATTAAGCAAAAAAATTTTAAAAAAGGCCCCAACAACTTTCACATCTCTAGTATTATTTCAGAAAAACGTAGTTGTTAATGGATACTGATATAGTTGTTGACGGATATTGATTTTGTTGTTAACAGATACTAATTTTGTTGTTAATGGGGTACTGATATTGTTGTTAACGTTTTCTGAAATAATACCAAAAAAACGCTCCAGTGCCTTTTCTGACATGTAAAAGTTGTTAGGACTTTTTTTTAATTTTTTTGCTTAATTGAGCCTGGGGATGATTTTCCCAATAAAATATCACATTATTGGGAAAAGCATTATTTACAATTTTTTAATTCACTCTTGTCAGAAATAGTAATAATAATCAACTTTATCCGATGTACGATACCAATAAAATATCACATTATTGGGAAAAATAGATATGGGCTGTCGGAAAAATGTTACATTATTGATCTTATCTTAATCTTGATCTTTATTTTATTTTTTTATTAACATCATAAATCATCACATGGGGAATAATCTCGGCGGACACAACCATTCTCCACGCCATTTGAAATATATACAAACACTATAAAAAAAAGTGTCAATTAATGATCAATATATGTGAGTATGTGACGGTAACAAAAACCTGCCAGCATTTGTAGCGATTTACATTAAATCCGCTATAAATTTATAACAGCAACACTCTGCACTAAAACGCTCACTTGTTAGGCAACGAAGTTTGTAACAGTTATAAGTAATTAACCACTATAATATTGGTGTCAACTTTGTAGCAGTCATATTAGTAGCGGTTCATACATACAAAATCGTCACAAATGTGGCGCTATCTTGATGCATTCTGGCATAAAAGTTGTGGGAGTTTTAAAGTATGATACAAAATGTAAAGTTTCTACTACTTAAAGTCAAGACATAAAATTATTTATATATGCATGAAAAAAAAATATAAATCACTACTCCAAACTTAATAAGTAATTGCATATTTAAAAGATATAAGTCATATAATTATATAAAATATAAGTATAAAAACATAGAGTTTAACAACTTCTACAACTAAATTATAAAAATCAAAAGAATAAAATTTAACAATTTTTACATTATATCAATTAATTTAAATCAAACACACATCAACTTGCATGTGATCAATGTCCTATTCTTTTATTTTTATAACAAGTTCATTTACAAAACTTGGAATATTTAAATTATGACCATCCACATTTTCACTCACTTTAACTTCAATTAGACTTTTCTCATCATACATCTAAGTTGTTTACATTTTCCCAATCTTCTTCATTTTCTACTATCCAATCTCTATCGGATGGAAGATTATCCAAATTATATGTATGAGAGTTTTGAGTATTTTTTTTCCTTTTTTTTTTTACTGAACCTTAAATTGACAATCACAAAAACAATATTATTCATAGTCTTTGATTTGAGGAAGTGAAAATAGGGTTTTTATTTTTTTTAATTGTTTTAAGTAAAAAAGGTAAACGCGGTAAAAACATAAGTTTTTATGGTTTTTAAATTTTTACATGGTGTTTTTACTAGTTTCTACATATAACAGTTTTTACTTGCATCTTAACATATATCACTCTAGTAAAACCATAAGTTTTTACATTAGTTTTTTACAACAATGGTAACTATTACTAAGTATCTTGCCATGATGCATTTTATAGCTGTTTCTTAGTAGTGGTCAGAACAGCTACAAATACATAGTTTTGACTACTACAAAATGTTTTTTTTTAAATAGTGACGCACATACAATATTCACATAGAGTTAAGATATAAATTTGTATTGAAAGTTTTCGTTGAGAAATAATGTTAGTCTAAAAGTTTTTTCAAGTTCATTGTTATCTTGAAAGTGTTAAAAGAAAACAATGTTATCCTAACTCATTAAAAAAATAATGTTGATGATTAAAAAATGACGTTGCAAACATTACTTCTCACCTACAAGCTTCAATGTTTTAATGCAAGTGATCGAGTAAACAAGTCCAGTAATTAATATCAACATTATCAATGGAAAAATTAAAATAAAGGACTCAAATATTTATTATAAAGAACCATAAAAATTGTAATTACTTAGAATGATCAAATATTATAGTATAAATTTAAAATTAATAAATTGCTTCTAATCAAACCTCCTGTATTATTTTTTGTATTCATACTTAAAAAAAATAAAAAATAAAATAATTTCTATCATTATATAATCATTTTTTTTATTTTAAATATATTATTTAATTAACAATTGTTAAACTCATATTTTTCTTAATTTTTATTTTTACCAATTTATATCATCAAGTTGTCTAATTTATATTTCAATGTTGATATTAATTTAGCTCTTTTTTAAAAATTTAAAACTAAACTTATTTCATATTTTTTAAGATATAATAGGTTAATTAGATCTTTAAATTTTATCAACATTACATGAATTTCTTAACGCACATAAATTGCTTCTAAAACAAAAATAAATCATACAAAATTTATTGGTTTAACATATATGATATATAATAAATTATAAAAGACCTTGATCTTTATTAAAATTATATAATTCCATTTTTATTTAAAAAATAATAATTTTTAAAAATTGAAGAACATGTATTTTTTTCATAGATATATATTTAAGTCAAAAAAATGAAAATTGATAAAACTATTGTTTAGTTTAATGAAAATTAGTTTTTTTTTAAATTTTAAAAATAGACGAGGAAGAGAATGTAAGAATGAATGTAGGTATTTTAGTATTTTTAATTTTATATTATTGTATTTAATCATTCTAAATAATTACAATTTTTATAGTTGTTCTTCATAAATATCTTTTTTTCTCGATCCTTCATTCTAATTTTTCCTTTATTATATAAAGGACCAAATTTTTATTTTAAGTAAGAGTATTATTGATTACATCTTTTTTTTTTTTTCAAGATTGTCTCCATTTAAAATTGGATGAATTTTTTTCACTTCTTAAAGATTTAATTCATTTTAATTTAAACCTGAGTAAATTTGATTTTTTTTCCAATTCAAATAAATTGAATAACTTTAGCATCCGGTGAGATTATTGGAAATACCTGAAAAATTACAATAGTTATAGGCAAGGTTGTCAAATTCGTGAGTTTAAGCAAACTCATGACAGCAAGAGAAACTCGAATCATGAACTCGGATCATAAACTCGTAAGAGTTTACCTTTATCAACAAATATATAATTAAAATATCAAAATTTCAATAAATTAGTAATAAATATATTTCAAATCTAAATCATTGATATTAAATTTATCAATATTCATAATTTATTATACCTATTATAAAAATTTTGATAAAATTTATGTATGAAGTCACTAAACATGATCAAATCTTGAAAACATTATAAATTTAATAAAAATCAAGAAATGTTAGAGTATCATTATCTCTATAATCTTTAAATTCTTTACATTTACCATTATAATCTCCATGCCCCATAAATATATTCAATAGTAGTATAATTTTGATAAAACATAATTTGATCTTTTTCAGACTATATATTTATTAAAATTTTGTAACACGTAAATTAGCTATAGATCAATTTCCAAGGCTGAGACGATCTTATTTTTTAATATAAAATCTAATACCTGCTATATAAATACACCATCAAACATGTATTCATATGTTTGAAAGCAAAATATCTTGTGAAATGGCTCATGTGTTCCCCACCCTGTAGTACGCCGTGAATTTAAAGAAGTGCTAGGCAGCTTTTTGTCAGAGTTGAGATCAATTTCAAACTCGCCCACACTCACACAAGTTCATCCGCTTCTACCGAGTATGAGTGAGTGACTTGCGATTTTAGCTGTGTATGAATGGAAACGAGTTTCATTTCGAGTTGACATGTGATGCCTAGCTAGAAACTTAAACTCGTCGAGTCAACCGAGTTGACTCGCGATTTTGACAACCGTAGTTATAGGTATCAAATGGATCGTATAATTTAAAAATACTAATTAGTTGCATTATTCATTAACCATAAATAATGCAATTAATCATCACTAATATTCTCCGTGTAGTGCGCAGTAGTATTATCGATATCGCACATGATCGTAGCATTAGTTTTCTATAAAAGGCAAGATATCTGTCATTTTTCCTCAGAGAAGGCATGGCTCTCACAGGGAAGCTTGAGGTTGAGAATGAGACTCCGATTCCTGCTTCAGAGTTCTTCCACATATTCACCAAGAAACTTGACAATCTTCAGAACATCACTGATCATATCCACGAAGCTGAGCTTCATGAAGGGGATGAATGGCACAGCATTGGATCTGTTAAGCAATGGACTCTTACTGTTGGTGAGGTTTTGATTATTCAGTTCCAAGTGCCTCCTCGTAACTATAATTTTTATTTTTTTTATTTTTTATTTTGGTTCTAAATATAATACATCAATCCACTAATTTAACTAATTTATAGTTTTTTTTTTCCTTCTAAACTCTCCCATTCGATGACATGTATTCAGATGGTTTTTATTAAGGAAGTGACATCCAATGCAATTAATGTAAGAGCTAGTTAGAGCTGGAATTTAATTTGGTCATAAGATCATAAGACCTTAAGCTACTTTATCCCCCCTATTTCCTTTGGTCTTTAATGTAAGACATATTTATTTACTTTGATTAGATTAAAAAAATTATTTGAGTTGGTTAATATGATATGTATTTTCTTGAGGGATCATTAATAAGAGCAAATTAGAAAAATATTGATAAATATAAAAACTATGTTCTATATATTTAAGACCAAATATCAACTCTTCAAAATTATTTTATATTAAGGACAAGGGGAGTAGTTGACTAATTTAGAGAGATTAATTAGTTATATATATAGTTATAATTTATTTAACTACATAAAATTCACTTAACTTTTTTAACCTCTTCAAAAAAAGTGAATTAGGTCTTATATTAAAGACGGCGGTATTATATTAAAGAACAGAGATATATAGTAACTAAATAATAAACAATTTTCTTTTTAATTTTTACAAATTAATTATTTAACTCTTATATTTATATTTATGATGAGATAGATGAGAGTACCTTGTTATATATCTTTAGCAATTGGCAAACATTTTGAGTGCATGCTTCGAGGCCTTTAACTTGGTGTTCACGTAACGTACAGGTGGGAAGGTAGTGAAATTCAAGGAGAAAATTGAAGCATATGATGAAGAAAACAATCTAGTCACATTCGATCTGTTTGAGGGAGAGATTCAAGGGCAATACAAGAGTTTGAAGATCACTCTCAAAGTCACCGACAAAGCGGGCGGCGGCGGCGCCGTGGCCAAGTGGACTGTTGAATATGAGAAGCTCAATGAGGGAATCCCAGATCCAACAGCCTACGTGGACCTTGTCACTAACATGGGCAAAGATGTTCGTGCTGTCGTTCCTCCCCCCAGAATGCATCGAAATTAATTATAAATAAATAAATAATATTAAGCCAAATAATTACCTGTCAAGTGAAAATCTTGATTGGTTTGTGCTTTGTGCTACATATATTGGCTGGTTCGAAGTCATTTTAATTTTTCAGTCTTTGGTCTTTTTGTAATACCCGGATAACTATTATCCGGAGTATTATGTCATAATAATAAGAATGTTCATCTATGATGATTATGGTCTCAAAATATTGTATAATTAATCTATTTTCAAAGGAAAATTATGAAAAATTCTTAAAGGCATGGAACAATTATTAAAAATTTAGGAAGCATATTATCCTTAATTTAGACAATTTAATAAATTATTTCCTATGAAAATAAAAAGAAGGAAAATTAAAGAGTATTCTAAGACTAAAATTGAGTCTATGATTTTTGATAATTTGCATAGAGCTTAAATTATTAATGTCAATAAAATTGTTGTGAGAAAATGATTAGTTTTAATTAAGAAAATTATTAGAAATTATTAAGGCAGTAATTAAGTAATTTTTAGAATTTTATAAGATTATAGAAATTTAGGAAACATGAAAATAAAATAAATATAAATAATTATTATTAAGGGCCGAAATTTTTGGCCAAATTAAATAAATAATAATGGTTAAGATGTAATCTTAAGAAGTAAAGATCAATGGCTTAGAATTATTCAAGAAATTATAGAAGCCTAAATTCATGTAATTGCTTATAAACCAATAGGAAAATTTTGGGAAAAATAGATGCAAGAAAAATGGGATATTTGATTAAATAGGAAGGAAAAGATAATAAATATATATATGTGTGTGAGTCAACCGAAATTTTTAGGGGGAAAAGATAAGGATGATGGAAAATAATAATAATATAAGAATAAGACATGTGTTAATTTTAATTAAATAATATTATATTAATAAAAAGTGAACAGGATAAATGACCACGGATAGAAATAAAATCCTACCTAGAAAACCGTGAACTAGGTTACTAGGACCATATTATATTATTGATCAGTGGATTTTTATCCAGAAGTTGGCGCCGACAAAAGTTATTTCTGTAACCGGTAGCGAATACCGAGGATTTTCGGCAAATAATGGAATGTCCTCAATGAGAGTATAAGATTAGGAAAATCCAGTGTTCTCAAAGAGGAAGAAAAGACTTTCAGAGTGTTGCTTCCGGAATTTTGAGATTTTCCAACATTACGCGATTAGAACACCGAACTGGGACCTTTATCGAATAAAAGCTCATAAAGCAAGATGACATAAGCATAATGATGTCATCATTTTTCTCTTTGGGGGAGGGGAAGGTCGGCCAAAATGTGTATGGCCAAGATCAAGCCACTTCAAAAAAGTGCGATCCAACGGTCAGAATTCAATCAGACAAAGTTCAGCGAAATTACGAAAATGCCATTGAGATTTTCTATAAATAGCCACCCTTTCATTTGGAATTCTCACACCAAATCCTCTTGAGGATTTCGAAACTTGGGAGAGGAAGGAAGAAGGAGGAGTTCGGAGAAATTTATAGCGAAGCTCTGAGTAAGTTTTTCAGTCCTTAGTCTGTAGCTTAAGTAGTTTTTTTGGTAGTTATAGTAGAATTGCTAGAGTAGTCTCCAATTTTTCTAGTTAACTTAGATATCATGTTTTAGGAATAAATATGATATTTATCATAGAAATATCTTAGAGAAAAAGTTATAGCAAAATTTGAGAGTTTAAAGTCAAAATAGCGAAGTTCTGGCAAAATTCCACTAAGTGGTTAAACTAGGGGCAAAATGGTAATTTGTACCTAAAATACCTGTTATGATCTTAAATATTCATATCGGTGATATTATCCCTATAGGATACCCGAAATCACGAACCGCTGTTTCCGCTGTCACCGCTGTCAAACGTGCCGTAATTTGACGAAAGTGCCAGAAACCGTCAACGGAGGTACGGACGCGTATTGTAACCTTAACACTTATGCTGCTCATATACATATATGTGATAGACATGCTTATATACCGAAGCTCTGTTTAGGGTTGTCGGTTTTACATACAACTTTATATGGGTTATAGTCTTGATAACGCCGTTGGGTTTTCCTAGCGCTGAGGACACGATGGGCCGTCGTGGCACTGGTTATGCGCAGACATGTTGTGTGACTTTACATATTGCTTTGTGCTTATGTTCTGTCAATGTTGTGATCATGCATCTGCTGTGTGCTTATGTAGTGATTTACTGCTGTTATGAGGTTATGAGTAACTGCTATCCATATACTGTTTATTTGAGCATAAGGTTAACCGTTACCTGAGATCCAAATGGTAATTGGATCTTAGTTGTAGCTTCAGGTTCGGGCGATCCACGGGTTGAAGATAGGGGCAGGTGATCGGCGTAGGTTGGCAGAAGGAGTTTTATACCTTAGTTCTACATGTGAAGTTAGGCGCTGTTTCTTTTATGAATTAGCAGATGACTATATAAGAACAATTACACTGTGGTTATGTAATATTAAGGTTCAGTTACTCGATTTGCTAAATTGCTCTACGCTGATCAAAGTTTTTTTTTAAAAAATTTCCGCTATTTTAAAAATGAGATGTTACACTTTTCTGTATGTGTTGCTCTGTTTCTAGTTTCTTTCAAGTTCATGGGTTTGTTTGTTTTATGGTTATGTGGTTTATGGATTGGCTCTTGTATATGCTTCAAGTCATAATCTGTTGTAAGCGATCCCAATATTTTTTATGTATCCTTTTACTACTTTTCTTTGAATAAAATTGCCTTATTATATAAAAAAATTCCCATAAACAGTGCGGGTACTACGCACCGATCATAATTTGCTATGTTGTGTCTTGCTTACTGATTAATGAATGTGTGCATTACCATATAATCTTGTGTATCACAAGCACTAAGAGTGCATGTATAATGTAATTAATAGTTGGTCTGTCAAAATAGCAACAACCAATATTATTTTTATTAGGTGGGGTTGACTATAGAAAACGTAAGATGTTATTTTACTTTATCAATAACAAATTGTTGAGCCAATTAATAAAATCAATATATATGTTATGAATATATTTATTATGTGGATGTCCATTGACTCCCGGTCTCCAAATATTACAAGATGACATGGGACCCATGCATAGTACCACGCATAGTGATTTACTATTTGGTGGGATCCGCAACCAATTATAAATCCGTGAATGAATAGTGTTGTACTTTGGGGGAAACTACACCAAATGACCCAGAAGTGGAAATTACACTAAAGTCCCATTTTCCTTCTATAAATAGAGGTCTTCTATAACTATTCGAGATACAGTTGAAAGGAGAATTTCTCTCTCTACTTTCTCTCCTTATAATCTCTTCTCTTATTCTTATCAGTTTTATAACAATATAGACAATTACCAAATGGGAGAAGACATAGCCGTCAAAATAATATTTATGTGTGTGTGTTAAAAATAAAGTTTCAGTTACGTGCAACAAGGAATATATCTATTTGATCAAGATTACGCGCGCAAGGGTATGAGCTATTGTTTATGTCAAATTTGCGTTACTTCAAGAGCTCCAATGGCTTATCACATCTTCTAGAAACTTCCGCTCCATCGTCTATATGATCAAAACCATGTACTCATTCTGATTTTTATTATAAGACACCAACTAGTTATAGTAAGTGTAATTGATCCTTTTTACAAGACACTTATTGGCATTCATTGTTTTTTTTTTAATGTATGCTCATAATTAATAGAGATAGTGAGTACGTGAGAGTAATAATAATATAATATTAGAGTTTAATACAAATAGTAGGGGCAATATTGAAAATTACTTAAATTTTAGAATAACTTTATTAACTTTAATTATTTTTGTTAATTTGTAAAAATTGTTAGTTAATGCTTTATAATAAGAATTAGAACGACTAGATCCAAAAGTAAGTTATGCTAATGCTGAAGCATACGCCTTAGGCTATTTCAAACCTAACCTAGTAAATATATAGGCCATGAAGCCTACGCCCAAGGCTATGTTTAGGGTTTAAGCCCGAATTTATTGACAAATCTATTTAGATATACAAATCACAACTATTTTTATAAGGCCTTTAGCTAACTTACAGACGTATAAGCAGGCTTGATATATTTTGTTTTTTTTTTTTTTATGTGCACCATAATATATAATTATATACAGTATAATCTAGATCAATTTTATAAATTATTTATAAAATTAGTAATAGCTTAGCCTTAACACTATGTTTATGGTCTAATAATTCCCATATAGACTCAATCCTTTCATTCAAAAGTCGTTAACCTTTATATCCATTTTCCTTCGATTGATCAAGATAGTAAAGATAGCTCACTCATTCTCCTTTGATTTGTTTTGTTTTCCAAACCATGATAGTTGTCGTAAGTTTATTTTAGAGATACCGAAATGAAATATTATAATTTTAATAGGAAGAGTTTGTCATGGTTTATGACGAAATGCAAAATATGTTAAATCCAAATTCATATGTCGCTTGTTGTTCTTGATTGATTTTAAAAAACATATCTCATTAATCAATAGATATATTTTTTTTCTTTTTTAATTCCTACTTGCTTGACAATTATTGTCATTGGGCCTTCTTTTTCCCCCTCGTTTAACTCTTATATTATAGGTGAAAAGGATTCTAGCTGGCATATTTAAGATATGGCTCAGATTTTAAGTTTTAAATATATCACTTAGATGATTATATGTGAATTTGATGCATATGCTTAAAAGTTTATTTAAAGTATGTCTTGAAAAAAGGGGTTGAACATGAGCTTAAAAAAAACTCGTGCGTGTGCGCGTGTGTGTCTATACACACACATACATGCTTGCATACATGTATGCATGCATATGTATATACATATATGTATGTATATGTATATGTGTGCGCCCGCCCGCCCAGGTTTTATGATCTTTGTTCCTGGTTCATGCCTAAAAGCCTAACAGTACATATTTCCATTATGTTGACTCCTTTATGATCAAATGACATATGGCTCATCTTTATTAGTATAAATAGTTTTAGATCGAAAGTTTAATCTCACATGCCGCCACCTATAATATCAAAAGATGCTCAGGCAACATACAAAGTAATACTAGTAATTAAAAATACATCCGTATAATGTATGGGTTAATTAATATTATACAGTCGTGTGAAAATCTTCAAATTTCAAAGGGAGGCCATATTTGGCATAACCTCTCGAGGCAATTTCAAATCATCGACTCGTACATTCGAAATTATATGGCCAAGGTATCATCACATAATCGTCAACAATGACATGTATTCTCATGTTTTAAATGTTGATGGTGATGATTCAGACAAACTGCGGTTGGAGTTGTTATATGTCAAACATCAATTTTAATAAGGTGTGAATCACCTTTTAATCACATGAAAAGGCATTTTTAAAATAGTGCTTTTACAATTTCGTTTGGACGTGTCGGTAACAGGAGAGCTTTCATCATTGAGCAAGTAATTACTAGATAAAATATCTTATAAATAACTTTAAAAATACTAAAGAGCAAAAAAAAAAAGGTGTTTTGAATATTCATAATTTTAGGGAGATGTTAAACTCAATTTATCTTTTGTGAAATTAAAAGAAAATGATCAAATTGCCCTTATAAAATTTTTTCTTAAAAAAATATTACCCCCATCAGCCATCGCCGGAGCTCTGGTGGCCGGTTGATGTAACATCCCAATTTTCAAAAACGAAATAATTTATTTTTCATTTAAAATCATTTAAAATCATCAGAGTAGTGCATTTGAGCGGAAGAGTAACTGATACTTATATTTCAAAATGCTGTAAGTCTGGCTATATACAATAGCGGTGTAGTAACGCGTGGTTCAAAAGGGATGTACAACAACAAAAGGAAGGCTTCTGCCAGAATGTCAAAGGAAATCTTCAGCCGGGTCTACTATGCGTCTTGTTCGCGCTTCCCTTTGTTCTCCGTCCTTGGTTCTCCTGACCCTGACGCTATGTTAAGAGTTGAGGTCCCATGCATACGGACCCCAGGTAACGGTTAACCTCATATTTACATATTCGGTATATAAACACAACAATTGATTTACTTCCAAATATGTGACCAACTATGTCACTCCCAGTGAATGCAAATGTACCGCTCCCAATGAAATATACCACTCCCAGTGAAAACAGATATATCACTCCCAGTGCATGTAGATGTACAGTTATCCTTTAACAACAACATGTATTCAAACAACACACCACAACCAGCATACAACACACATACCACATATACACATACTGTAAATATCAGAGTTAGTGTTACAGTACGCGAACGTACCTTTCACCGGAAATTGTCAAATGTCCGACCTTTGAATCCGGCCCTGGACTTCCCGGATATCCTAACATATCACCATATCACTTAGAATAATATCCTAAGAGATATTTCCACCTCTATTTACCCATCTACCCTTGGTGGATTTGTTATTTACAACTTTACCCCTACATTTATTTAAAAACGATATGCTGAATTTCTGGGTAGATTTTTCAGCAACTTTGAAAAATCATAATTAATTCTACAAAAATCATTTTGAGGTGCTGTAAAATTCCTCATGACCCTTGGCATGTCTATTTTCAAGGAAAAATATTCCCAGAACCTAGAACATCATGAATCATTCCCAGTTTTAAATTTTCTCAACGTTGCCCAGATTTTATTCTAGCAAAAATGACTTAACTTCAAAAATTCATATCTCCTTGACCAGAGATCAAAATGTTACATATTTTATATATTTGGAAAGCCCTACATGTCTACTTTATTTCTGGAAAATTTCATGATTTTATAACTTCATTTGCTTCATAAAATCATAGCATCTTTTTCGCCGCCTGATAAGGACTTAACAACCGAAAATTCTGCAACTCTTACGAATTTAATCTAAGTACTCCCAAACATTATTTCCTATCATGTTTTTACCTCTTCAGGCATTTTTCAATGCAATGAGGCCTAAAAACAAGTATAGGAATTCATTCTTTAATTTTCTAAATTAAACTAACATTTATACTAAGAACTTATAAAAATTAAAGACTAGAAATTTAAATGTTAGAACTTACTTCCTGAAGACTCTTGAACTCCTTCCTTCTTCTTGCTTCACTCTCCTCTTAAACTCTCCAATCTTTGGTATGGGTTTGGTGTGAAGAATGAAGAGAGGAGAGCTCTCTATTTATAGGCAAATGCTCAATGGCACAAGTGGTAATTTTCCTATAGTTCCAAATTAGCTTCTTGCTTTCTATCCCTTGGATTAAACTTGTATTATCAGTAGTTTCTTAATCTCCTTCCACCTAGGCTATACGTTTTTCCCCTTTTAATAACCATTAATTTTGCTTCTCATGTGTCATTTACTCATGTGGTTTTTACATAATATCTTTGTTAAAATAATATAAATTCCTTCTTCTTCTCCAAGAATACAAAACGTCACCCACCTACTTCTCTCCATTCTTTTTGTGTTTCTTTCATAAGATATTATCAATAAAACTTGGCTAAGATTCATCTCACATGGTTTGACCGAAAATTTAAGACTCATGGGGTAGATGATGATGTCATAGTCTTATGCATTCAATTTTCAAATGTTCTCATTGGCTAATTTTAATTACATAGGATTTAGCCCAATTATTTCTTGATTTTTCCTATTGGTTGATTCAATTGCAAGAGGATTAAGCTTACTATAGGATTAATTAGGACCATTGGATTCAATTTGTGTTTGTTTAAAACAAATCCTCATTATTTATTTATAGCTAATTTTCCCATTGGTCCATTTTATTTTATGAAGATTAAGCTCAATTCCTTGATCTTTCATTGGCTCATCCAAATTCACATGGATTGCACTTTATGAGGGTTAATTAAGGCCTTTGATCTTACTTTATAAAATTCAATCCTAGCCATTACTTAATGTTTAATTTGCCCAAGTTGGTTAACAAGTTTAATTAGAGCCTTAATCACAAGATTAGTAATCTTGTAAGCTTTAGGGACTAATTTTATATACCTCTTAATTATGCTAAATTAATTAGCAACACTCTTTATGCTAATCTTGATCCTCCCTTGGTCATTAATATCATATTTTACCTCATTACTTCCCAAGGAAAATAATCCCATAAATTACCTAAATTAGAGACAACATACTTTCTAATTTTTAATAAATATTTAATTGCCTCTTAGGATTTATCATAATATTATCAGAGTATTTTATAACCCCTAACCTGACTTAGGAATTTGTAACTCTTTATTCCTCCTAATTTCATGAGAAATCACCTTAAGAAATAAAGTAATTATTTTACTAGTTTTGAGACCACATATTCACCTATTTTAATAGGTGTTTTCTATCAAAATATAGTGGCTATGCTAAATAGGATTTTTGGGATATTACAGTTGACAACCACCCCTGCTTATGGGCAGAGCTTCGACAAGCAGGTGGCTGCCAGTGATCACCCCCCTACCAGTGGCAGGAGCTTTGTGGGGGGGGGGTTTCATAAATTTTGTTTAGGAATTCACGATATTTTATTAGATTTTAACAACTTTTGTTTACCAAGTAATAAATTTAAAGTATTAGGTTTTTCACAAGACTTGTTAAGAAATTCATCACAACATTTGATTAGGTTTCAATAAGTTTCATTTACCATGTTTTGATAAAGTTTTATTTAACAAGTTCATATATGAATTCCTTAAAAAAAATTTAATATGGTTTTAATAAGTTTATATATGAGTTTTACAACTTCGCATTCAAAATGTGACAATAACTAGTCAAGTATGTATTAATTCCTACATTTGACAATGGTTTAACAAGTTTTGACATAGGTTTAACAAGTTTACATATGAATTTCACAGTTTGAATCTTATGAGGATTTACAACATCGGACCCATTAATTCCATCCTCTAAAAAAAGCTCTATAGGTGACTCCACTTTTTGATGAGATTGGGTTTCCATGGAAATATTTGATGAGCCAGCACATATGACAAAATAAGGTGATGTAAAATAATATCTTACCAATGATTGGCCTGAAAAATTCTTGCCCAATTCAATTAGATTCTCTAGGAGCCATAATTGAAAAATAGGTTAAGGTGCAAAAATACACATATGCTTTTTTGAGGAGCAAAGTTACACATGTGGTTACCATTTTGGTGCAAAAGTCACATCTCACTGTTAAGTCACTGTTCACCGCCGTTAAGTTACTGTTCACCTTTCTCTCTTATCACAGTGAACATTGATTTAATGGTGGGATGTGACTTTTGCACCAAAGTGGTAACCACATGTGTATTTTTGCTCCTAAAAAAAGCATATGTTTATTTTTCCTCTTGAGGAAAAAGTAATGTGTATTTTTGCACTTTAACCCTTGAAAAATCTAAGATCTATTGCCCATGAAGTTGAGGGGAATAAAGCAAGAAATGGGCTCTCTTACCATAAACCCCCTTTCTTTGCTATTGGGTCTTCAAATTGCACCTCTTCTTGTCAAACTCTCGTCTTTTCCAAGAAAATTCTACACAAGAAAATCAAAACCATAATGGGTAATTTAAAACTTCAAGTTGGGTTTGCCAGCAATGAGAAACTATATCAATCTTTCTAGTATATTATGGAATCTTACTGTCATTTTGGTTGGATCTGGTTTCTCTCCATATCTCATCTCTCCTTATCTCTCATCATCACTCATCTAAACGTTCATTTTCTTGAATGTTAATCTTGGCCGTCCATTTCATCTCTACCTTGCAAGGTATTCTTATCTCGCAAGGTAGAGATGAAATGGACGGCCAAGATTAACATTCAAGAAAATGAACAATGTAGATGAATGATGATGAGGGATGAGGAGAGATGAGATGATGAGAGAATCTTCTCTGCATTTTGGTTGTAACACCCCAAATTTCATGCTTGAAAATCGTGTTGGTTGACACTTAGTTTTAGAAAAATCAATAGAGTTTGAGGTGCTACAGCTTAGAGTAATGCGAAAACGGACAACGTGTGCTAATATTCGGACAATGAGTATCTGATATAAAATGCTAGACATATGCTGATGCCTCGACATAAGCTGGTATATTAAAAATATCCCGAAGGAGTATTCATGTGATACAATATACAGTTCTTTGTTAAACCAAGTTTTAACTAGACCTAGGGCTTAGAACCCAACATCAGTTAATTAGACATATTGGTCAGATCAGTGTTTAGTCTAATGGGAGTCTCCCTGTCTTTCACGGCGACTTATGACAACCAATCGACAAACTCTTTCTTAGTTTAAGCACCAATTAGTCTGAAATAACTTTGTTAAATTTATGCCAGGAACTGGGCCCTAATAACTTCTACTGATCTTGTCCTCGACCAGTGCCTCTTCCTGGCTCCGTCCACTGGTACCTTCTTTATCCCGGTTCCTTTACTGAACCTTAGACAGTTCTGGGGTCCAATACCCATTGAACCTCAGATAACAATTAACCTCATGTGAAAAGTATAAACAGTATATATGACAGTTATTCAATACATTTAGTGGACAATATATAGCATACAACAAATGCATGTCAAAAGCACCATACATAGCACACAGCTCATGCATGTACGACCATGTTTGCACATAACCAGTGTCATGATGGCCCCTCGTGTCCTTAACGCTAGAAAAACATACAAACGGTGTTATCAAGACTATAACCTGCGTCAAGCTGAATCCACAGCTATACCCTGAATGTAGGCAAACGACTGAAATCACAGTCATGCTCATAACACATGAATCAACAATCATATATAGGCATACAAGACATAAAAGTGTTAAAGTTACTAGTACGCGAATGTACCTTTCACCGCGTAGTTACCAATACGCCTGTCCTTTGAATCCGACCCTGGCCTTTTTGGGTATCCTATAACGTTACCGTCGGATTATTTCCTTTTCCATATTTTGTATGATATTATAATTAATATCATATTTCCTAGAATAATATCAAAGATAATATTTTCACCTATTTGACATTTCTACCCTTGGTGGATTTATTATTATAATTTTGCCCTTACATTTGTTGAAAAACGCCACTACAGATTTTCTGGGCAGATTTTTCACCAACTTTGAAAAATCATAACTAATTATAGAAAAATCGAAACGATGTGAAACCAAAGCCAAAATTTCCCTTATCATGTCTATTTTTAGGTAAAAATAAAGTCTGTAACTTGGTCCAACCATATCATTCCCATTTTTTTACGTTTTTAGCCTCTGCCCAAATTTTTACCTTGAAAACGTAGCCTTTCTTTGTGAATTTTTATTTTTCTGCACAAAACTCAGAATGACACTCTCTGGGTATGTTTAGAAATTTCTATATGTCTACTTTAACCATGAATTTTCACAGAATTTTAGAACCCCATCTTCAACATAAAATACTAGCGTTTTTGCTACCAACTTCAGAAATTTCTACCCGATGAATTTTCGCCAGAGCTTCGCTACTTTGATCATAATTTTCCAGAAATTTTGCTATACCAAGTGGCTCATCTAATTTTCAAAATATCACTATTTTGACTATAAAAACATGATATTAAAATTACTCTAGCATATTTAAGATCAAAGTTACTTCTAACTATGAATTTAAGAACTAAAACTTAAAAAACTTAAAGCTAGAGCTAGAGAACTTACCAAAAACTTTGCTCCTACTTCTCCAAGACTCTTCACTCTCACTTCCACTCTCTATATCAGATGTTACTTGATTTTTGGTGTGAGATTTATGAAGTCCTAAGCCCTCTATTTATAGGGGAAAATTTGGGATACAAGTGGTATTTTCCCTTCACAAATGCTACCACCAGCACACATACACATCTACACATTTACACCCACACACACATATACACGCATACACACTTACAAACACACAATTACCCACCAACTTAATCCATTCTCCTCCTCTTCTTTTTTTCGGAAATGCTGGCCACCTTTAGGCCATAGGATTTGCTTCTATATATGTCCAATTTTCTATGGTTGTTAGCTTAGAAAAAACATCAATTTACTATTGATGACCTTTTCTTAATTAATAAGGTAGTTCTATTAGTCTCATAATATCAAGAAGAAGGCCCCTTATTGGTTGATGCTTAATTCCCATTTGATTAGACATTTTTCTTTTAATAGGCATATACAATTTTAGCATAAATTGCCTTAATCATTATGCATTTAATTTTCTTAAATATTTTTTTAATTTTTTTGTCATCTACCTCTTGTCTTTAGGCTAAAATATAGCCTCTAAATAATGTCTCATAATTAACCTTTGGTTAATTAATTCCAAAGGAAAATTGTCTAAAATTTAATTAATAATTTACACAAATTTTGAGACCTCATATTTACCTATTTTAATAGGTGTTATTTATCAAAATATATATTTACATGTATTATGAAAATTAGGGTACTACATTTGGTTGTCCTTCCATTCCTTTGTGTAAAAAGAGGAAGGGAAATCAAAGAAATCACCACCATCATTCCTCCCTCCGATCATCATTTTCACCACCGGCATCTTCTTGCACCAACACTGCTGGAGCTCATCCTTTCTTAGCCCCTATCACAAGCCGACACTCAAACGTAGGAGAGAAGGGGCTGGGACTTTCGAACTTGAAAAAAAGACGAGGGAGAGCAAGAATTAGACAAGGTACACAACGCTTTTAATTTCCACTTAGACCACTGTCACCAATGGCGGATCTTCCTTGATACAAGCCCCCCCCCCCCCAAAAAAAAACATTGAAAAAAGTTGTTGAGAATTTTTTTTTTGAGAATTTAATATAGTGTAAAAAGTATGTTATCTTATAGTTAAAATATTTTTATTATACATTTGGCCCCCTTAAATATTTTTCTTTTTAAGTAGTTAATGAGTATATATTTGGCCCCCAAATATTCACCCAAGATCCATCACTGACTGTCACCCTCCTTTCTTTTCTCTTCTTCCACATTCCAGATCTTCATACCACCGTCCCAGACACATGTCGTTGTAGTTGAAGGCACATTGGTTCAGGGAGGTGGAATACCAAAGAATAAGTGCAAATCTTTATGAGAACATCGATCTACAAGCTGACGGCGAAGTCAGCGACATCCTTGAAGAAGGATTTATTGGTGATTGTGACTTGGATGCAAAGGCGGCGACAATCGAGCATGTCAATGTGATCGGCGCCTAAGCAAATGGTGACGATGAGACTAAGGGAAGGGAAGAATTGAGGAGATCGGTAGGGACACACAACATATTTTTGCAAGTGGTGGCACAAATGGAAGATGGATGAATGTTAAGGAAGGAGAGGAATTGGGGAAGGGTAGAGGTGAAGAAGCTGAGGAAGTTGCAAGAGTGAGATTATCGGGATAAGAAGGCATTTGTGTCATTTAATTTTGATTTCAAAAAGGACCTATCAGGCACTTACACTTATTTAAGACTATGCACATTCATAACACCTATGTGTCTTTTCATGTTTTTTTGAGTTCTTTTTAAGGGGTTTTCCCTAATTACTAATTAGGAATATATATTCAATTTAAAATTCTGATATACTCCTCCGTTTCTATTTATAAAACAAAAAGATAAGACTTTTTCCCCCTGTTTTTTAATCCATATGAAATATATGGAAATGACTTTATAAATAGGGTAAGATGAGTATTCCACATCCTCTTCTTTATTATAAGGTATTTCTATTCCTCTTATCAATATTAAAAAAATAGAAGTATTTATATCATTAATCACTACTAGAAAACAACTTAATTGTGACGGAAAATTTTCTATCACAAATTTGATAGTATTTGTGACGGAAGAGTAAATGTCATCGCAATTTAAGGGATTTTACGACGGATACTCTATTTCTGTCACAAAATGAGCCCATTTTGTGATAGATAGAAGCTTTCATCGCAAACCTGCGGATTTGACCATCAATTTGCAACGAACATGTTCCTTCCGTTGCAAAAAAACTTAAGTTTGTGACGGAAGAGAAGCTTCCATTGCAAACTTCTATCGCAAACTGGCGGCAGTTTTGCAATGGAAGAGGAGCTTCGATTAGAAATTTGCGTATTGATCGCTATCACCAGGTAATATTGGGACCCAAACAGAAATAATAAAGGAAATCTATTAGAAATTTGTGGATCCTGTATTAGCTTGGATTTTGTATATAAGAACAATGAAGCTAGCATTCACTTCTCACTCATATCCATTCACATACACTAGCTCTTACACTGTTTACACATCAAATTTATCATTTTAAAGTTTTTTTAATATAAAATTGTATTAACTTCCTATTAAACTTATATATTTTATTTATTTTGATTATATTAGGTGACGTTATATAAAATTTATGAATTTTAATTAAATATAATAAATTATTAGTGTTGATAAATTTAATTTCAGTTATTCATATTTAAATCAAACTATTATAATCTTTATATTTTTATTATTTTATTATATATTTTTAACACCTATTTATTAATAAAAACAAACTCTTACTGTTGGAGCTCATGAGTCATGATCCAATTTAACGGACACAATTAATGTTGCACATTGAACTTTTGAAATGAGATATAAATGGTCACAATTTCCTTTTCTTTAATTTCTCAAGATGGGAAAGGGCTTTGTGCTTATTTTTTTCCCCTAATTGAACACCATAAATCATCTCGCGGAAACTTCCACGAACACACACACCTCTCTCCACGTCATTTGTACACATATATCCACATATATCAATCTCCATAATATTTGACTTAAACGCATTACATGCAAGTACTGCATAATAAATCTTTAAAAACTCAAACGTGCTTTTCATTCCAAATAGTCCTTACGAATATACCTGAATATTTTAATGAAAGTGAGCAAATATAGAACTAATTATAGTATCAATGTTATCAAAAAATCATTAAAATAAAACATAAATTAAAAAGCCATATAAAATATTATTGTATATTTACTAAATCATAAAGAGCACAATTAATTTGTTAATTTATATATTATATGAGTTTATATCATATGTATATCCAAAGTTATCAACTTCACAAGTTTAAGTAAATTAGTGACAGTGATGTAAACTCGAATCATCAACTCATAAGAGTTTATTTTTATTATTACATAGATGTAATAGTGTATAATTAAATATTCCAATATAAAAAAGAATAAATTTTTTATTTAAATCTATTTTAAATCCAAATAATGAAAATTAAATCTATCAATATTCATAATTTATTATATTTAATAAATAAATTTCTATAAAACTCATAAATAAAGCCATTGAGTATGACCAAATCCAAAAAACTAATACAAGTTCAAGAGTGAATTAACATGATTTTTGTAAGTTAGAAACGTAAAAATAAAAAATTTAATGTGTAAACTCATGAATTTAACTGAGTTTATAGCTAATATGAGTTTATTAGTGACATGATTTAGTAAAATAGAAACGAAAAAACGACAAACTCAGAAAGTCAACTCGCGAAATTTGACAACAATGCATATATATATATATATATATATATATATATTATAATAATAATAATAATAATAATAATAATAGTAATAATAAAATACTTACAAGTTGCATTTATTCATTAACCTAACCATAAATGATGCAATTAATTATTCCGTGTAATGCGCAGAGTACACAAATAATATGATTATCTTCGCAAGAAATTTCAATCAAACATATGATTGTTTATGAGGGAGCTTCAAAAGATTGCTGAGCGACTTGGTGATTGGAAAGGTGCTTATTTCTCATAAGTTGGTTTTTCTCTTTGACCTGAGCATCTTTCTTTGTTATAGGACTTGGGATTTTCGGACTATTCATTTGGTTGGCGGAGGATTGTTGTAAATCTTAAAACGATGGAGGCTGCTGCCCTAATAATGGGATCAGGCTTTCCTTTGGTACTATTAATATCCGTTGCGCTCCTTTTCTTTCATATGCTGCTGTTTTAGTGCTAAAATGGCACTCTTCATTTTTTTTTAAAGTAACATTCACCAACTAAAATATTTTTTTAAGCACTAATCATTATTCTAAAGTATTTTTTTTAGTATAATTCAATATCCTAAAGTATTTTTTTTAATACCAGTCAGTATCTTGAAATATTTTTTTAAGATCATGAAGTATTTTTTTAGTACCAGTTAGTATCTTGAAATATCTTTTTAGTACCATTTAGTACCCTCAAATATTTTTTAGTATCAGTTAGTATTCTGAAGTATCTTTTTAGTATCAGTCAGTATCCTAAAGTATTTTTTTAGTATAAGTCAGTATCTTAAAGTATTTTTTAGCACCAGTTTAATCCATCAAGTATTTTTTTCACTCTCTGAATGGCACTTAAAAGATACTTCAAGATACTGATAGATACTAAAAAGATTTTTTAAGATATTGACTAATACTGAAAAAATACTTCATGATCTTAAACAATTATTTTATAATCTTGAAAAAATATTTGAGGGTACTGAATGGTACTAAAAAGATGTTTCAAAATACAAGTTGGTATTGAAAAAATACTTTATGATCTTGAAAAAATATTTTAGGATTGAATGATGTTAAAAAAAAAAACTTCAGAATAATGATTGGTGATTAAAACAAATATTTCAGTTGGTGAATGTTACTTAAAAAAGAAAAAATGAACCGTGTCATTTTAGCACTAAAATGGCGGCAGCGCATGAAAGAAAAGGACCGCAGCGGATATTAATAATACCGGAGAAAAGCCTGATCCCTAATAATGTAGTGTCAAGCAACATCACTTTAGCAGTGAAGCGGCTATGGCAATTTTCTTCAGAACCTAATTCTCTGTGGCTGAAGTTTTCTGGTAACGAATACAGGCTGGCTGCTCATTTGATATTATTAGTTATCCTTGATTTCATTTTTGTATCTTGTTTTTGTCCTTGGATTTCTCTTGTTCTTACATGTGTATCGCTTTTTTGTATTTATCGTAATACAGGATACTGTACGGGGAAGAATTTCTGAAGAACGCAAACAATCCTAGAAATATTTAAATCTGTTCCAGCACTAGAACAGGAATTTAATTCTGCCTACAAAACTGTCTATGAAATGTAATTGATTCTCCTTGATTAAGTGCCTAAAAGCAGATTGACCATCCTATCTTTATATACAAGTTGATTAAATTAGTTACAGCATTTTCCTCACGGAAAACTTAGCATTAGTCATTTTTCTAATGGTTTTTAATTTGATAGCCAATAAGTTTTTTGTTTTTTTTTTTTTTATGGAAGCTTAGCCATGCCATTTGGAAGACTGGACTTTCATTTGTAAGGAGTGCTCAAGATGATTGGTATAAATGATGCGTTACATTTTGGTAGGAATCAACGCGCTTTCCTCTGATTGAGACGTTGCTGTTCATAGACAACAGTGGAATTTTCTGACATTCGAGGTTGCTTGGAAAGTTTGAAATAAATTTTTATCATCTTTTAGTGCAATGTGCCTTAGATTAACAATAAGACTGCTGCAATGTGATATGGAAGTCATGAGTTCAAGCTTTAAAAATAGTCTCTCTTTGCTTATAGCGGTAAAATTATGTATATTTATTCGTCTCTAAAAACCACCTAATGGGAATTTTATGTATGGACCACCCTTTTAGTTGTAGTGATTTAACAAATCTGTAAATTTATTTCAAAGTCTTTGGGTCAAGTAAGGGTTTTAAGATCCTTTCGTAGTTTGATGTTCTTGAGTTGTTAAAGTGTTTATAGTTAGAGAGCATGGTGGCAGGAAATGATTATTTATTTATTTGGCTTTCTCGGTGGTTACCACTCCTGGTCTCTAATGGGTTTTCTGAGAAAGTGATGAGCTCTTTTTGGGTAATATTATTTTCATGGTTACTTGTTTGTTTTTATTGATTATCTTTTTTAGAGGATTTTTTGGCCTCATCTTTGGGTTGTGTATAATAACTTTGTAACTATCAAGGTTAACAACCTTGTGTGTTTAGTCTTTAAGTTTACCTTTATTTTGATTTTGTGATAATAATTATTGTGTATGCTTCTGCCATTAGCCTGTTCGATCTTGCAACTTGCCAGTTAAGAGTGTAGAGCCCTAACCAGCAAGCCACAAGCCTACAAGTGTTTATTTGCCAGTTAAAAGTGTTTATTTTGACTTTGATTGTTCAAATTTTAAACAATTGGTTTTAGTTTCTTTAAAGGTAAAACGGTTCAAGTTTTTATTGAGTTTAAAGGTCCAAAGTTTTAAATAAAATGAAACTTGAGATATAAAAAATTATGGATTGAAAAGATATCATAATCAAAATGAAGGAAAATTTAAGGGGTAAAAAATTATTTTAACCCTAATTATCATGAGTTGTTTATAAGCCCTCTAAATAAAGCCCATTTCGTATGTGAGGCTTTTAAATCTGGAGGGCCTATTCATGGGCCAAATTAGTCCATGAACCTACTAGGCTGTTCGGTTCCAGTCTTATGGGTTAGAAACTCAGTCAACACTAAAAAAAAGGGAAAATTGACCTGGAGGCCCAATATGTAAACATAATTTCAGAAAAGGCCCTACAAACTTTCCCATACCAGAAAAGGCCCAGGGCCTTTTCTGATATTAAGTTCAAAAGGAAATTACCAAAAAACCCGACACTCACCCTGACATTATCGAGACCCACGATTCCATCTCTCCATATCCTTCAGTTTGCTCAGACCCACTCACCCACACTCTGAAAACATTTTCGGATTCTCCTTCCTCTAAACCACCCACTTCCTTCCTTCGGTTTGCTCAATCTGCCTCTGCCATCACTGCCCCTACCAGAAGACCACATTCTTCTTCCTCCACCTCCGACAAAGAGCCCCAGTGCGCCAGCATTGCTCTTCTTTCCTTTCTCGCAACCAGTCGACCTCGCATTGTAGATCTACCGTTCCAAGCAACCACCGTCGTCTGAGGTTGTCTCCTTTAGTTACTGCCTTCGTTTTCCTTGTAAATGTTTTACTTTCTTATGTCTTCATTGTTTTGCATTTGAATATAACCACTGTGTACAAAAATGTTGTGGGATCTGTTGAATTCCAGATCAGTGAATAGCTGACCCTCTTAATGTTTAGCTTCTTTGTTCCCCATCTGCATTTCCCCCCTCTGTAGTTTCTTTTTTGATTATTCGAAATCATGCATTTCCCCCCATTGCAGGATTTATGTGTGCCTTGGCGTGATTTTCTGATAGTGACATAGAAAATCCTTAGGGTAATGTGCAAAATTGAAACAGATTGTTTGAGCCTCTAAATTAGTGATTGTGTTGAAATATTTTGTGAATTGTGGATTTTCATTATTTAAGTACTTTAAATGTTTAAGCAATTAGTTTATTTAATTATTGAGACTAGAGCAGATTATTCTTTATGATCTTGTGTGGATTATGACTAGTGGATCACACAAATGGATCCACTGGATAGATAATCAACCTACAACTCTTTAACAATTAGTTATCTTTCTATTACAAGACTAACATAAAGCCTTTGAGAGAATTAATGAATTAGTTATATAATCTCATTCTTGTTTAGGGGGACAAGCAATTCTAAATGATAAAAAAAAAGAAAGGAATCAAATGAGTTTCGTTCGTAAATTTTCATGTGTGAAAATTTTTTGGAGAGAAACCATGTTGTAGGATGAAAATTTTCTATATGCTTAAATTATGCAGGTTTTGGTAGAATTGGAAGGCTGGTGTTACGTGTAGCTACTTCCAGGGATGATATTGACGTTGTAGCAATTAATGATCATTTCATTGACACTAAATATATGGTATATATGAGCAATCCCCTTGGTTTTGCTTATAGTTTTTAATATTCACGGCTTGTTTGTACAATTATAGTGACTGTTTCATCCATCTTGAGGCAGTTTTATATTGGAATATGTGCATCTACCCCTATAAAACTTTGCATCATGACAATGCATTGGATTTAATCTTATACTAAATCTTTTTCTGCTCAGCTTGGATGCTCCGCAGCTATATATTGTTTATGCCTATCACCTTTTGTACATGATTATAAATACTTGGATTGTTTATTTATAGGTGATTTCTTCATTTGTTTTCCCATTTGAAAAGGACTTTAACATGCAGTAGATGGTTGATACATTTATTATCACTTAAAGGCTTAAACCCTCCTGAATTTAGAGTACCCTGCATGGTAATTTTCAATCTGTGAACAGGGAAACCTTTTTTTTTTTCCTCCGAGTTTGCTATGGTATTTACTTGTTTTTGTATTCCTTTTCTCATTATGCCTGTGATGTTTTGAACTTTACCAAAGAACTCTACAGGAACTCTCTTTCATCCTTTTTTCTTTCTGCTCTCTATTTTGCTCATTTCTATCTATCTGTCTCTCTATCATTCGTGTTAGATCAGTAGATAGTCCTTGGTAGAACTTTGCTGTGAAATTTTTCCATATAGTGTTTGTTGCTTCCTTTGTCATTGGATGGTCAAGGTTGAAATGTAAGAATGAGAAATCTGTGTTTAAAAGTGGTGAGAAATTGTATTTTACAATCAAATCTTTTCATGTGAATTAAACCTTTTGGATGACCAAAGTTCAAATGAGACAAAGATTTTCAGAGGGAAATGATTCTGCTTCCTTTTCTGCATCCATCTTTGTTGCATTATCTTCATTTCTGACCCTTCTGCATCCTGTTTCAATTATGCACTCTAGCAATAAATAATGCAATATTTACTAAGGCCTCATGAATAAGAAAATATTTGTTCTATTAAGTTCCTCTAAGTAGCATAAAGTGGATGGTGCATAAACCATTATGCTTTTTAAAAATTAATTCCTTGAAGACTTTCCATAGCCATGTTTTCATTGGGAATGTGTATTAGTGGCCAATGCAATATCTTCATTTCTGCTTCCTTTTCTGCATCCATCTTTGTTGCATTATCTTCATTTCTGACCCTTCTGCATCCCGTTTCAATTATGCACTCTAGCAATAAACAATGCAATATTTACTAAGGCCTCATGAATAAGAAAATATTTGTTCTATTAAGTTCCTCTAAGTAGCGTAAAGTGGATGGTGCATAAACCATTATGCTTTTTAAAAATTAATTCCTTGAAGACGCTTTCCATAGCCATGTTTTCATTTTGAATGTGTATTAGTGGCCAAAAGGTTGGTTACTCTAGAAGTTCTTTGGGCACTTGGTTTGTATAATTATAATCCCTCCTTTTCTTTGTTGATTAATAGCAAAAAGTATCTTACTCTTACCCTTAAGTATACAATGTATGTGGCATTTTTGTCACTTTCAATGTGACAACCTTTGAATTATTTTTAGTTTCTTCTTTTATCTCTAAAAATATCCTTTTTGCAACTTCTTTGCTACTGCTTTCATCATCGAATCACTTTCATTGTGTTATTTATATCATTGCTGCTAGCTGGTGAACCTACTTAAATGCTCTTGTTAGTATTTCTGCATGCTAAAATGATTACTGCCATTCAATTGTTTTACTATCATAGAAGAGCTACTGCAACTGTTTTCATCTTTGCCATCACCTCTAATGTTTATTTCAATGGCTTGTATTATTTGAAGTTTAAAAATGCTGAGTTTCAGGATTTCTTTGGGCCTGTGGTTGAATGATGGATGCTAAAATATACAATGACATTTATTTCCATGTTTTTGTGGCTTTTTGAAAATTGCTTTTGTCAAAATTTGATGCCTCATGTCTACCAAAATCATGCCTTTCCATTTCATTTGCTTTCAGCTTCCTTAGAGGAGTTTGAAATGATTTATTATGAGATGCAACTGTATTATAATTTGTGTATATGTTTTTACAATCAAATTATGCGTAGATTTCCCCCCTTCAACTTGTTTGATCAAAATGATTTAGGATTCACAATTGTTTCTGCTTTCTTATTTACTTCTTTTTCTCGACCAATAGATTGAAAGGGGGCACTCATTCCTCAATCGGCAACCAAAACTTGTGATCCTTCTGTTTCATGGATTGGTGGGCAGGGTTGTGATATATAAAGTTTGGAAATGACAATTGTGGTTGAAAATGTCGTTATCATAAAGTCTGTGTCTAGAGTTACATTGCTTGGGTGCTATAAGTTTGAGTTTGTGTATGTTTCAGCTGGCCAGTATGGCTGTATACTTACTATATTGTCTTGTACACCTGTTATAAATAATCAAGACATTTCATGACACTAGTTGTACTCATATATGCAGATATAAAGACTTGTTGCTCTCAATCTTGGTCTCAAGACTTGAATCTCATATTTGTACTCATATATGCAGGTATTTGTACTCATATATGCAGCCATCAATGCAAAATGCGAGAATAGTGTTCTAACTCTAACTGTTGAGAAGCACCCTCTGCACCAAACAACACACGAGAGAAAGTGTTGTCGATGATTGAAGACTCTCAAAATCGGAGATTAGCCGTTAGGAAGCAATTCTTTTATGTACATAAGCTGATTTGGTTTTATGTGTATCTGAATTTCATGGGATGTTTGACAGATTAGATTACACAAATTGTACAAAACACTTGAGTTCATTTTTAGGAGCTAGTTTTGTAAATTTACTAATGTATGTGACTAGACATTTTAATGTGAATGACAACCACAATTGGTTCATGCATCTGTTGTATTTGTTAGTTGTGTGTGTAGAAGCAGGAAAATGAAATATAATCAGGTACCCTTTAACAACACCATCAGTCAGATTAGCAACACCATTAGCCCCCTTTAACAACCCCATCAGCCCCCTTTAACAACACCATCAGCCCTATTAGCAACACGATCAGCCCTCTTTAACAACACGATCAGCCCTCTTTAACAACCTCATCAGCCCCCTTTAACAATATCATCAGCCCTATTAGCAACACCATCAGCCCCCTTTAACAACACGATCAGCCCTCTTTAGCAACACCATCAGTCAGATTAGCAACACTATCAGCCCCATTAGCAACACTATCAGCCCCCTTTTAACAACACCATCAGTCATATTAACAACACCATCAACCCCATTAGCAACACCATCGGCCTCTTTAACAACACCATCAGTCATATTAACAACACCATCAGCCTTATTAGCAACACCATCAGTCCCCATTAGCAACACCATAAGCCCCCTTTAACAACACCATCAGTCAGATTAGCAACACCATCAGTCCCATTAGCAACACCATCAGCCCCCTTTAACAACACAATCAGCCCCATTTAGCAACACCATCAACCCCTTTAGCAACACCATCAGCCCCATTTAGCAACACCATCAGGCCCTTAGCAACACCATCAGCCCATTTAGCAACATCATCAGTCCCTTTAGCAACACCTTTAGCCTCGGTTAGCAACACCATCAGTCCCTTTAACAATACCATCAGTAATATTAGCAACACCATCAGCCCCCTTTAGCAACACCATCAGCACCTTTAGCAACACCATCAACACAATTAACAACACGTTCAGCCCCATGTTAACAACAGTATCAGAACAATTAACAACATGATCAGCCCCCATCAACAAGTACATCAGCACGGTTAGCAACACAATCAACCCCCATTAACAAGTATGTAAGCCTTTTTAACATCAATATCACTGAATGAGAACGACAATTGTTTCGTGCATTTCTTGTCTTTATTAGTTGTGTGTGTAGAAGCAAGAAAATGGAATATAATCAGGTACTCGTTTGTCAACATTATCAGCCCCTTTTGACAAGTACATCAGAATGATTAACAATACTATCAGCCTCATTAACAACACTATCAGCCCCTATTAACAACATAATCAGCCCCCCATTAACAACACAATCAACCCAATTAACAACACTATCAGCCTCTATTAACAACACAATCAGCCCCCATTAACAACACTATCAGCCCAATTAACAACACAATTAGCCCTCCATTAACAACACTATCAGCCTTATTAACAACACTATCAGCCCAATTAACAATACTATCAGCCTTATTAACAACACCATCAGCCTCATTACAACACTATTAGCCCCTATTAACAACAAAATCATCCCCCTATTAACAACATTGTCATCTCTATTAACAACATTATCAGCCCCCATTAACAGCACTATCAGCACTATTAGCAACACTATCAGCCTAATTAACAACACAATCAGCCCCCCATTAACAACACTATCAGCACTATTAACAACACTATCAGCCCAATTAACAACACAGTCAGCCCCCCATTAACAACACTATCAGCACGATTAACAACACTATCAGCCTCTATTAACAACACAATCAGCCCCCCATTAACAACACAATCAACCCCCATTAACAACACTATCAGCACCATTAACAATACTATCAACCCAATTAACAACACAATCAGCCCCCCATTAATAACACTATTAGCACTATTAACAACACTATCAGCCCAATTAACAACACAATCAGCCCCCCATTAACAACATTATCAGCACTATTAACAACACTATCAGCCCAATTAACAACACAATCAGCCCCCCATTAACAATACTATTAGCCCCCTATTAATAACACTATCAGATTAAAATGTCGTTCTCATTCATATTAAAATGTCATGTAGATTTTCCCATTATATTTCATTTTCCTGCTTCAATACACACAACCAACAAAGATAAGAGATTTAAGAAACAATTATCGTTCTCATTCATGTTAAAATATCATGTCACATACATCAGAAAATTTGCAAAACTTTGTCCTAAATATAAACTCAAGTGTTCTGTACAATTAACCAAATAAATCTTTCAAACAACCTCTCAAATTCATATACACGTAAAAACAAGTCATCCTAGATACATAAAAGGATTGCTTCCTAACAGCTCATCTTCCACTTTTGACCAACCACCACAAGCTAGCTCCGCCCTTTTGCGGAAACAGTTGTTTATGTCAACAAATTCCCTAAATGCCAACAAATGACGATGTTATTCATTATATGCTTTATTAACAATATCCAGAGTGTTTAGCCAGAGAACCTCGCGTCCCTCTGTGAAGTACTCATTGTTGTTCCTTATCAGCACTGCAAAATGAAAATTAAAATGAGTGTTTAGCTAATGAACTTCTAACGCCTACAGTAGGTTGTTTATTTTTCAGCAAATAATTTGGACCTGTAACTGTAACAGTGACTTCAACAAGTAATTCATTGAAGTTTACAACTTGCAACCAAAACACCCAGCATAAGAATGCAACGATATCAGCACTCCAAGTGAAAACTTCAACAGCAGTGCCAAAGCAGACAAGTTCAGTGAAGTACTTGATTAAGGATTAAAGTGCAACAATAAGAAACTTTCAACAAATTCAAGAGGCATAAATTTCAGCAAGGCATTTGAAGCAACATATTTATATACTGTGGAGAAGGTATGTTATTTTTCTCTACATAATTCAAATTGAAGTTAAAAAAGTCTCCAAATTGTAGCTTGTGACCATGTATGTTATTCTATAGGGATTTTTCTTATTTGAACCAGCATATTTATGAATAATCTGGTAGTTGATTTTTTTTTTTTTTGAGAAAAAATTGGTTTTCCTTGATTGAAGAAAGAAAATGGGAGAAAAAATATAGAAAAACAAGGGTGTAATAGTATGAAATCATGCTACTTTGTTTTCCTGCCTCTTCTCCTTTTTATTTATTGTTCTTATATCCTATTCAATTATTTATGATATCATTTACCAAATTTGCAAATACTATAAGTTTTAATAATTTCAGTTAAAAAAAATGCCAATATCAAACAATTCATAGTTCTCTTTGCCACCATCACAAGTTTGAAGATTCATTTGGTAATTATGGTGAAATTGGTTTTGGAATTTTTTGACAGGTTATCTATATAATTATCAGACGAAGGAATTTTATAATCTTAGTTATGCACTAACACATGCAGAAGGCCCTACTAGATTTGTAGGTATGTTGACATATCTTTTTGCTACTTCATGAAGCTTTTCATGTAGAGAGGGATTGCATTACTTGGTCAAAACTTCAATTCTAATGTTTTCCCTTTTTGACATGGTGAAATCCCTTAGTCTATTAGGAAGTTAAAGTAGAGATGGATACATAATTTGTGCTAACATTATGGTATGATTATAATGTTTGATATCTCTACAGATGGTATGGAAAAATTTACTAAAGACTTCTTTGGCTATCAATATTGCGGCAATAATTTATTGTTTTACGCATACTAAAACAGAGGATATGAATGCTTCATTGCTACATATTCTGGAGTAGATATAATTTGATTAGTATAAATATGTTACAGGATCACCGAGTTCCCTTACTATTCAACAGCAAGTCCATTAAGATTGCCATAACAATGCTGTTCACAATATGATATATTCATGTTAGGTTATGAAGTTTATTACCCTAAAACTTAAGTCAGTTATTTTATATGGGTTTGTTAAAGTGGCATTGAAAATTCAAGGAATGGAACTGTGAAAAACAAATAGATGAGTATTTTTCCCCCCTTCTTTGGTTGAAGAGATGATTAGATCAAAGGATGTATTTATTGAGTTATAGATGAATGCAAACTAGACATACAATAGTGCTAAGTGAGAAAAAAGTTTGAAATTCTAATTCTTTTAGTGACTGAGGCAAAGTACATCAATAGATAGATATGGGAGGCTACTCTTGGAGACAAAATTGCTATAAGGGATGTTATGGACTAATAAATAACTAATGTGTTTAGATTCCAAAAGTAATTACATTATCTAATCCCTTATTTAGGCATCAAGGGGTCAAACCAAAGTGGCTATGATATGATACTAAGTCATTAATGCCAAAATTTTGTCAACATCAATCTAGAAAGCCGTCGGGGAAAATATAAGTAAAACACAGAAAACAATTAAGGCAGTGAGTAATCAAGTTCACTCCTTACAATACTTTTGTATCCAAATAGAGTGATCATAACTAGAACATACACAGCCATACTGTATCCTCTAATTGCTAGCTGGGATAAAATTAGAGGATCTCTGTATCAGGACATTTAATAATTGACTTGATAGAACATAAATAGTAAGCTGGAACTTCATTTTATCATGCCATACTTTATTAGGACGTCTTTTTAAACAGAAACCTAGAAAGACCCAAGAGCATAAGAATTCATGTAACTTAGTAATAATCAATCCTCTAATTGCAATTGCAAGAATTCACACTTCAACAAAGACCAAAGAGAATAGGAAAGTAAAAATTCATCCTCTAATTGCAACAATTAATGGAGTTCTTACCATTCTCTACTTAACTTAAAGTAAAAAACTTAAAGTAAAAAATTAATCCTCTAATTGCAGTTGTAAGAATTCAAACATCAGTAAAGACCAAAGACCATAAGAAAGTAAGACTTTCACCAGGAAAACGAAGGCAAAAACTAGGGGAGACAACCTTAGACGACGGAGGTGGCTTGGTACTGCAAATCTACAATGCAAAGGTGAAGCTTGCGAGAAAGGAAGGAAGAGTGACGATGGCGCAGTGATAGATTGAAGTATTCATCAAATGGAAGAAGAAAATGATGGATGATGGAGGGGCTGGCTGATGCTCGAATTAGGGTCACTGGGGCTGTTTGCCGGAGGACAAGGAAGAAGAAGGCGGTCTTCTGGTAGTGGCAATGATGGGAGAGGCATATCAAGCATGAACGACGGAAGGCTTCACGCGAGCGAGGATGAGAGCAGTGACAATGGCAAGCAAACCAAAGGAATACCCAGTTTCAAGAATGGTTCAGAGTATAGAGAATGGTATAGGGTTGGGGGTCTCGATGATGGTTTAGTGGGTATCTCTGGATGGTTTTTTGGTCATTTTGTATTGAAACATAATACCCATAAAGGCCCTAGGGCCTTTTCTGGCAAGTGAAAGTTTCCTGGGCCTTTTTTGTAAATATGTTGCTACTTTGGGCCCTCATATGCATTTTCCCTAAAAAAAACGTGGCAAGCCCGAACTGAAATTTTGGGTTTCTTCAAAAGTTCAAAATTGTTTTTCGAGCAAAAAAAAAAAAAAACAAAGGTTCAAAATTGTGATTTTTTGGTGGAAAAACTGTTATCACGAACAAAAATATACAAGATTTCTTCAAAATTTATGCATCCTCTGTACTTTTTTTCACAAATCATATTAATGTACTTTTTTCCCACTACATTAATTCAGCCATTAACTATAAGTTAACACTGGACCAATTTTAATTTTTAATTCTTGAAATTCCCTAATGTACAGTTTCCTAACTGAAAAACCCAGCCTTCATTCTGCCATCCTTTTCTCGTTCAGTAGGGGTGGCCGCCGTCAATGTTACCGGTTGTGGTGTTTGATCTGTATTGCCTGTTTCCCATACACACCCTATTCTCTGGTTTCTGGTTTCTGGGAAACTTAGAGCTAACTAATTTTTTCTGGTTTCTGTTAAATTGTGCAGCAGACAACTAGCTGTGGAAACCCTTTTTTTTTTTGGATGGTTTAAAGAAAAACTTGAGACTTGTTTGATTTTTAGGTTAAGGTCAAGGGTTTTCCCTTTTGGTCTTCCTCTACCCTTTTTTATTGGGCTTTGAACAATTTGAGACTTGTTTGATTTTGTTTTTAAAAACAATTTTAGTTTGTCTTAAAAAAAAAAACCTGTTTGAGAAACTGTTTTTAATACGGTTAAGGTGCAAAAATACACATAAGCTTTTTTTCTAGGAGCAAAAATACACATGTGGTTACCATTTTGGAGCAAAAATCATATCTCACCGTTAAGTCACTATTCACCGTGATGAGAGAGAAAGAGTGGAGTGAACAGTAATATAACGGCGGTGAACAGTGATTTAACGGTGAGATGTGACTTTGACTCTAAAATGATAACCACGTGTGTATTTTTACTCCAAAAAAAGCTTATATGTATTTTTGCACCTTAACCCTTTTTAATTAATAAGTTTTTATTAAAAACAAAAAGTTGTTTTTAAGAACCAAAAAAATAAAGGGTTGAAGGGTAATTTTTCTTTGGAAGTTGTTCATGGGGCAATTTCGCCGTAGCCATTATCTTAATTAATTTTGATAATTAGTTGATGAAATATATTGAGTTGGTAGTCTACATGTCATTCATATAATTTTTGTTACGGTGTAAATTTACCTGAAAATCCATATGTTATTTAATTCATTTTTTTTTTCCAAAGTTAGATTTAAAACTTCTGTAGTAAATTTGTTATTTAACAAAATAAGGTTAAAACTGTGAACTGTCAACTTAGTATATTTAGTTAAGTTAAAATTAATTAGAATAATTGTTAGGGAAAAATTGCTCTATTTTTAACACTTTCAGTGCAAATTTTCCTCCAGAAAAAATTTCAGGACAAAATTACCTCTTAGCCCAAAAACAAAAACAAAAACAGTTTTTAGTTGTTTTATTGTTTTTGTTTTTGTTTTTTTATTTTTTGAGATCACCAACTATACACTATCAACACTGCACTACCAGTGATAATCACTGCCACCTTATCATCGGAGACAGCTGTCACCAATTTAGTTCAAAAGCAGATTTTTTAAAACAACTATTCAAATAGATTTGTTTTTTTCAAAACTTTTTTTTAAAAATAGTTTCATAAAACTGTTTTCGAGGAGAAAAAATAGAGAATGGAATCAAACAAGATCATTCCACGATTGCTCACATAAATTAAGTACAAGATCAGGCAACATCTCATACTACTACAGTATAGTGTTAGAGATTTACAAAATCTGTATAAGTTAGTAAAGCAGAACCTAATTGTTTTGTTGGCTTGCCAAGTATATAATATATTTGTGTGTGTCTATTTAAGAAAAACAGGAAAATTTCCCTAAGAGACAGGCATACAATAAAACCTACCAACGCAATAATGAATTTGGAGCAAGTTGATCACGGAGGCATATCTTTTATGACAGATTTGGTTCATGCTTCAATAATCCCCCTTACATTATTGACAAGGTTTTAATTTGCTTTTGTCAGAAATAATAATAATAAATAATAAACTTTATCCAATATAAGATACCAATAAAAGCTTACATTATTAAATAATAAAATAATGGTAAGGGACAATTATTTGTCCTAAGATACCCATAAAATATTACATTATTAAATAATAAAATAATGGTAAGGGACAATTATTTGTCCATTTCGGGGGTAAAATAAAATGCTCATTATTGACAAGTACTAACTACGAATATGGGGGGAGACTTTGATCTTGATTTTATTTTATATTTTTATGAACACCATAAATAATCGCATGGAAATCTGGACAGACAAAACCATTCTCCACGCCATTTGAAATAAATAAATAAATAAATATATATATATATATATATATATATATATATATATATATATATATATATATATTCACATATAATTAATAATCGTTGAAGAACAATGTTACCCTATAAATTTTTTAAGTTCAATGATATCCTGAATATATTAGAAGATAACAATATTATCCTAAACTATTAAAAGTCTTGCGTTGACTATTTAAAAAATTGACATTCCAACCACTTGATCTCACCAATAAGCCTCAATATTTTAATGCAAGTGATTGAATAAACAAAGTATAGTAATTAATATCAACATTATCAGTCATTCATTATATTAAAGACTAAAATTTTATTTTTAGTAAGAATATGATAAACAATTTTAATTTATCTATATATGGGGCTTACCAAACTTAGATTTATATACATCCCATGTAACATCCCACTTTAAAAACAGTAAAAATGATGGGAAATTTTTTTTTAAACACGGTGATCAGAGTAAAGCATTTTTCATAAGTAGAGTAACTGAATTCAAAATACATAACCATAGTGTAATTATCCATATACAGACAACTACTGTTTACAAAAAGTAATGTCAGTATATTTACAAAAATATAAACTTCTTCGCTCCTTCTACGAAGACGGTCTGCCCCTCTCATCCACCCTGACACCTCCTGAACCTGTAGCTACAGCTGAGATCCAATTCCCGATTGGATCTCAGGTAACGGTTAACCTTATGCTCAAATAAAACAGTATATTGATAACAGCGTTAACATAATCACATACAGCAGAATATCACTACATAAGCACACAGCAGATGTATGATCAAATAATGGCAGAACATAAGCACAAAGCAATATGTAAAGCCCCACATAATGGTTGCACATATCCGGTGCCACGAAGGCCTATCGTGTCCTCAGCGCTAGGCAAACCCAAACGGCATTATCATGACTATAATCTGTAGTAAGCTGTAAGATAACTGACAACCCTAAACAGAGTTTCAGTATCTAGCATGTCTATCACATATATGTATATAAGCAGCATAAGTGTTAAGGTTACAATACGCGTCCGTACCTCCGTTGATGACTTTTAACACTTCCGTCAAATTCACGGTACGTTTGACAGCGGCTCGACAGGGGTGACAGCGGAAACAGCGAAAACAGCGGTTCGGTGTTCCGAGTATCCTATAAGGTTAATATCACTAATATGAGTATTTAGAACCAAAACGGGCATTTTAGGTACAAATTACCATTTTGCCCCTGGTTTGACTTTTCGGCGGAATTTCGCCAGAGCTTCGCTGTTTCGACTTTTTACTTCCAAATTTTTTGCTATAATCTTTTCTATAATATTTTTCTAAGATAATTATCATATTTATTCTAAAAACATGATATCTAAATTATCTTGAAAAATTAAGACTATCCTAACACTTTTACTATAACTACTGAAAGAACTACCGAACTAAAGACTAGGGACCGAAGACTTACTCAGAGCTTTGCTGCGAAATTCCCCGGACTCCTCCTCCTTCTTCCTCTCTCAAATTTTCGGCCTTCTCAAGAGGAAATGGTGTGAAGAATGGTGAAATGTGAAGGGGTATTTATAGGTGAACTCGATGGCATTTTCGTAATTTCGTTGAATTTTGTCTGGTCGAATTCTGACCGTCGGATCGCACTTTTCTGAGGTGGCTTCATCTTAGCCTTACACCTCTCTCTGCTGACATCATCATGAGTCATCAAAATGATGTCATTCTTGCTTCATCTCTTGCTTTATCTGATAAGTCTCTGATTCAGTGTCCTGTTCGCGTAATTCCGTAAAATCTTAAAATTCTGAGAATAGTATGCTGAAGATCCTTTCATCCTCTTTAAGAATACTGGACTTTCCTTACCTTATACTCTTAGTAAGGACATTCCGTTATCTACCGAAAATCCTCGGTTTTCGTGTCTGATCTCAGAAATAATTTTGGCCGGTACTAGCTTCTAGATAAAAATCCACTGACCAATAATATATTCTGGTTTTTCCTAACTCATTCCCAGAATCTCACAACGGAATTACTTTCTATCATTGGTCATTTATCCTGTTCATTTTTCCTCTGATTATTATATGATTATCTAATTAACACATGTTTTAATTATATTATTATTATATTATAAGATCTTATCTCTTATTTTATTTTATTATATATTTTTTTTCTTCTTTTTTTTTACTACACACACACACATGCACAACACTTAGGCACACACACACTCACAATTCACACATACTCACAACTCACAAATATCTCCACCTTCTCTCTCTCTTTATTTATGTCTAAACAATTAGCCATTAATTATCTACTTAATCATTTACTAATTTTTGACAATTTTCTTAATTAGTAATAATTATTATCTCACAACTATTTTACTGAAATTGATAATTTATGCATTATGCAAAATATTAAAAATCATGGGGCAATTTATGTTCCCCAAAATGATATTTAATTTTGCCTTATTATTTTCCAAGGAAAATAATCCCATAAATTACCTAAATTAGAGACAACATACTCTCTAATTTTTAATAAATATTTAGTTGCCTTTTAGGATTTATCATAATTTTCTCAGGGTATTTTATAACCCATAAATATTTTAGGGACCTATTTGTTTATTCTTAGGAGACATTGTCCTAATAAATTCAATACAAGGTGTTTGAGACCTCATATTCACCTATTTTCAATAGGTATTATATATATTTAAATGTATTATAAAAATTAGGGTATTACATCCCATCCCTGTATGTTATACATCTTGTAGTAAGGATGAGTAATCCTTATTATAAGTCACTGAACGTGTATTAATTACATATTTTTTCTAAGATTATCTCCATTTAAAATTTGATGAACATTTTTCACTCCTTAAAGATTTAATTCATGTTATTTTAAACATGAGTAAATTTGATTTTTTTTTCCCAATTCAAACTAATTTAATAACTTAAGCATCTGGTGAGATAGTTGGAAATACCTTAAGAATTTTAATAGAGTTACAGGAATCAAATGGATCATATAATTTAAAAATACTAATTCGCTGCATTATCCGTTAACCATAAATAATGCAACTAATCATCATTAATATTCTCCGTGTAATGCACAGTAGTATTATTGCACATGATCGTAGCATTAGTTTTCTATAAAAGGCAAGATATCTGTCATCGTTCGTCAGAGAATTGAAGGCATGGCTCTCACAAGGAAGCTTGAGGTTGAGAATGAGACTCCGATTCCTGCTTCAGAGTTCTTTTGTATTTTAGTTCCAAATATAATTCATCAATCTATATTTTTTTATTCTAAATATAATACATTAATCTACTTTAATTTATCTTTTAAATTTATAATTTCTTTTCTAAAGCCTCCCTACCAATGACACGTATTAAGACCGTTTTTATCAAGGGAGAGGGATCCAATACAAATAATGTAAGAGCTACTTAAAGGTGAGATTATAAGACCTCAATCTACTTTATTCCTCCTATTTATTATGAATGCACGTCTACAAAATAAGAGTTACTGCTTTGGTCTTTAATAAAAGACGTATTTACTTAATTTGATTAGATTAAAAAACTAAATTAATTTAGTTAATATAACATGTATTTTCTAAAATATCATAATCATCTTCCTTAATTCAATCATTCTCCTTCTCGACTATTGTTGAGGAAGTATTAAGAGGAGCAAATTATGAAAATATTGACAAATAGAAAAATTATGTCATATATTTAAAATCAATATCAACTCTTTAAAGTTGTCTCATATTAAGGACTGGAGGAGTAGTTGACTAATTTTAAGAGATTAAGTAAGCTAAATAAATTACTTCATTATAATATATGTTACATTATCTATTTAAAATATAGTTATATGTATCATTAAATTATGTATCATTTTCTTAGTCTGGAAAATAAGTTTGAAGAAAAGTGATAAACATGAATACTTTAAAGTAATTTATTTAGCTTCATAAATCTCTCCAAATTAGTCAATTGAGTCTTATATTAAAGGGGGTAGTATATTTTTCTTTTAAATTATCTCTATTTATTGCACATGTGTTAAAGGGAGCTTGCATCAAGGTATAATTTCAATGAAAATGATTGAAGGGGATAATTTAGAGAAAGCAACACACATTTTTGACAAATAACTAATTTCAATAATTTCTTTGATCTACCCAAACTAATCAATTTGATCTTACTACTTCCAGTCTTTAATATAAGATCAAATTGACATTTTTTTAAAAAAAAAATTAAGGAAGCTAAATACATTATTTTAAAGTATTTATATTTATCTTTTTTATACCAAACTAATTTATTTGACTTATAAACTGATATATAATCAAATGATATATAATATTTATTATATTAACTAACTTATTTAGCTTCCTTAATCTTTCTAAAAAAAGTGAAATATGTCTTATATTAAGTATCACGATAGTATATTAAAGAAGGGTTTAATGTTTCTGCCTTTAAGGCAGAAATATTTTATCTGTCCCATTCACATAAAAGTAAGTGAGTTCCATTATTATTTTCTCTCTCTTCTCTCTTGATGGTGAGACCCACTCACTTTTATGTGAGTGAGACAGATAAAATGTTTCTTCCTTAAAGACAAAAACCCATTAAAGAATGGAGATAGTAACTAAGTAATTAACTTTTTCTTTTTTAATTTCTACAAATTACTTATCTCTAACTATTATATTTAGTATTAGATAGATCAGAGTATTTTGTTATATATCTTTAGCAATTGTCAAACATTTTATGTGCATCCTTCGAGGCCTTTAACTTGGTCTTCACGTAAAGTCCAGGTGGTAAGATAGTGAAATGCAAGGAGAAAATTGAAGCGTATGATGAAGAAAACAATCTAGTCATATTCGACCGGTTTGAAGGAGATATTCAAGAGCAATACAGGAGTTTGAAGGTCACTCTCAAAGTCACGGACAAAGAGGGCGGCAAGTGAATTATTGAATATGAGAAGCTCAATGAGGGAATCCCAGATCCAACAGCCTAAGTGGACCTTGTCACTAACGTTGGCAAAGATGTTCGTGCTGTTGCTCTTCCCGGCCCCCATAATTCATCGAAAATTAATTATAAATAAATAAATCATATTAAGTCAAATAATTACCGTCAAGCGCAAATCCTGAATGGTTTGTGCTTTGCGCTACATTGGCCGGTTCGAAGTCATTTTAATTTTGTAGCCTTTGGTCCTTTCTATATGCGTTGCTCTGTTTCTAGTTTCTTTCAAGTTTACGGGCATGTTTGTTTTATGTTTATGGATTTGGATCTTGTATATGCTTCCAGTCATAATCTGTTGTAAGCGAGACCAATCTTTTTGATGTATCTTTTTAGTACTTTTTTTTTGAATAAAATTGCCTTATTATATAAAAAAATTTCCCATAAAGAGTGTGGGTACTACGTACCAAATAATTTGCTATGTTGTGTGTTGCTTACTGGTTAATACATATAATCATGCGTATCAGAAGTACCAAGAGTGTCTGTATTTATTTAATAGTTGGTCTGGCAAAATAGCAATAACTAAGATTATTCTATTAGGTGGGATTGATTATATATAAATCTTAAGATGCTATTATACTTTATAAACAACCAAATCGTCGCGAATATGGTTAACCAATATTCAGACAATTACCAAATGGGAGAAGACATAGACGTCAAAATAATATCTGTGTGTGTGTGTTAAACCTAGACTTTCAGGTAAATGGAAAAAGGAATATAACTATTTGATCAGGATTACACAAGGATATGAGCTATTGTTTATATCAAATTTGCTTCTCTTCAAGAGCTCCAATGGCCTATCACATCTTCTTCCCTGTTGACTCCTTCATGATCAAATGGCATATGGCTCATCTTTATTAGTATAAATAGTATTAGATCGAAAGTTTAATCTCACATGCCACCACCTATACTATCAAAATATGCTCAGGCAACATACAAAGTACTAGTAATTAAAAATACATCTGTATAATGTATGGGTTAATTAATATGATACAGTTGTGTGAAAATCTTCAAATTTCAAAGGGAGGCCATATTTGGCATAACCTCTCGATCGAGGCAATTTCAAATCATCAACTACTCGAACTTTCTGAATTATATGGCCAATTTGACCAATATATATATATATGGCCAAGTTATTGTCACATCATCTTCAACAACAGTATGTATTCTCATATTAAACGTTGATGGTGATGGTTCAGACAAATTGCGGTTGGAGTCGTTATATGTCAAACATCAATTTTTAAAATCGTGTGAATCAACTTTATATCACGTGAAAATGCATTTAAAATAGTGCTTTTACAATTCATTTTGTCGTGTAGGTAACAGGAGAGATTTCTTCATTGACCAAGTAATTCCCGGAGAAAATCTCTTGTGGAACTTTAGAAATAATAAAAGATAAAAAAGTGTTTTTAATATTCATAATTCTAAAGAATTACGTTTAATTTGTCTTTTTTTTTGAAATTAAAAAAATGACCAAATTACCTTTACATATATTTTTTTTTGAAAAAAATATTAACCCCACTGGCCGATGCTAGAGCTCTGATGGGTGGGCGGCCACTAGTGATCACCCCTTGCTAATGGCCGGAGCTTCGATAGGGGTTTTTCACAAATTTTGTTAAGGAATTCATGACATTTAATTATGTTTTAATAACTTTCGTTTACCAACTAATAAATTTAAGGTATTAGGTTTTTTATAATTTTTGTTATGAAATTCACAACATTTGATTAGGTTTTAATAATTCTCATTTACTACATTCTGATAAAGTTTTATTTAACAAGTTCATATATGAATTCCCTAACAAATTTTGATATGGTTTTGACAAATTCATCTATGAATTTTACAACTTTGCATTTAAAATTGATCACTTGCGACATACTTGACTTGTCATTGTTGCCTTCTCAAATCTAGGTCTCTTCCCTGATCCATTAGTCAAGGCTGAGATTCAATACTCATTGAATCTTAGGTAACAGTTAATCTCATCTTCAAGTAATAATAATATATGACAAATATTCAATACATTCAGTGGACAATACATAGCACAAAGTAAATGCATGTCAAAAACACTATACATAGCACACAACAAATGCATGTAAAAACACCACACATAGCACACAACACATGCATGCATGACCATGTTTGCACATAACTAGTGCCACGATACGCAAGTGTCCTCAGCTCTAGGAAAACATAAAAATGGTGTTATCAATACTATAACCCGCGTCAAGCTGAATCCATAGCTATCCTAAATATAAACAAATATATGACCAAAGACAGAGTCTTAGCCACGGTGCATGACCCAAGACCTCGTCTTGTCCCGCACTTAACATGAATTAAACAATCATATATAATCATACAAGACACATCAGAGTTAAAGTTACCAATACATGAACGTACCTTTCACCGCGTACTTACCAATACGCCCGTCCTTTGAATCCGACCTCGGCCTTTCTGGGCATCCTATAATGTTACCGTCGGATTATTTCCTTTCCATATTTTGCATGATATTATAATTAATATCATATTTCCTAGAATAATATCAACAAGGATATTTTAACCTATTTTGACATTTCTACCCTTGGTGGATTTATTGTTACAATTTTGCCCTTTACAATTCTTGAAAAACGCTAATGCTAATTTTCTAGGCCGATTTTCCACTAACTTTGAAAAAATCATAACTAATTCTAAAAAAATTAAAATGATGTGAAACAAATGCCAAAATTTCCCTTGACAAGTCTATTTTTAAGGAAAAATAAAGGCTTTCACTTGAAATTACCATATCATTCCCAGTTTTAATTTCTATCAGCTGTGTTCCAGTTCCCAGTTTAGAGACATGAGCTAATTTGGGAAATTCACATCTTGTTGTACAAAATTCAGATAATTACGTGTTATACATGGATAGCAAGCCCTAGATGTCTACTTCTTCCTGGAAAATTTCATGATTTTAAGACTTCATTTGCTACATAAAATCATAGCATCTCTTTCGCTGCCTGTCCAAGATTTAAGAACCAAAAATTCTACAACTTTAATCTATGGACTTCCAAAAATTACTGCCTACTATTTTTTTTAATCTCTTTAGGCATTTTTCAATGTAATGAGGCCTAAAAACAAGAGTAGAAATTTTATTTCTTATTTCCTAGATTAAACTAACATTTATACTAAGGACTTATAAAAACTAGAGACTAGGAATTTAAAAACAAGAGCTTACCTCTTGAAGACTCTTACTCCTTCCTCCTCCTTGCTTCAAGATTCTCCCTCACTCTCCTTCTTAGAAATCACCTCTTGGAGTATGATTTGGTGTGAAGAGAATGAAGAAGGGAGCCCTCTATTTATAGCCAAATATCAATGGCATAAAGGGTAATTCTAATAGAGTTCTAACTTGGCTTCCTTCTACACAACCATAGGATTCAACTTGCACCATAAGGAGTTCCATATCCACCCTCCACCTAGGCTGGATGTTTTTAACTTCTTAATAACCATTAATTTTGCTTCTCATGTGTCATTTACTCATGGCTTTAGCTTCCAATTGGTTGATTTATTTTCAAGAGGATTAAGCTTAATTTCTTAAGATAATATCTTGAAATACTTGGCTCACAAAGCTCCACCATGTTCTAGTTGCCATTGTTGACTTTTGGGGCTGATTTGATTAAGCCTAATTATCTCCCTAATCACGTGCTTAATTGCCCTTCCATTGGAAATGTCATAGGTTAATTGGTTGGCTACTTGATCAAGGTAATTAGACCATCATTAGCAACTTAATTTCATCTCTTAATCCCTTGATATTTTCGAAAATATAACAGCCCCTTTTAATGATTTAATTATCTCAAATCATCTTGCAATTAGTCTTTAATTAATGCCTTTAATTGCCTTTAATCAAATTGAAAATAGTTACATAAGTTAATTCACATTTGATTAGGCATTTTTCTTTTAATAGGCATATGCAATTTTAGCATAGATTGCCTTAATCATTATGCATTTTGTTTCCTTAATTATCCATTTAATTTTGTTGTCATTTACCTCTTGTCTTTAGGCTAAATTCTAGCTCCTAAATAATGTCTCATAATTAACCTTTAATCAATTAATTCCAAAGTGAAATTTGTAAGAAAATATAATCAATAGATTATAATTCTTTGAGACACATATTCATCTTTTTATTTTGCTAATTTATTTACCAAAATACAATGTTTACATGTATTATGAAAATTAGGATATTACACATATAAAATGTAATGCAAAAGTCACATAAAATAATGGCTATTTTAAGTTCAGAAGAGCCATGGAAAGGTGTTGAAGACACTTACTCTAATTAAGACCAATTAACAACTACTAATTGGAAAATAAACTTGCACTAATTGAGATTAGTGGGAAACTGTAACATCCCACCTTAAAAACAGCGGAATTTTTTTTTTCTAAAACGTTGATTAGAGTAGAGTAATTTCGCAACACGAGTAACTGAACCTTAACATTACATAACCGTAGTGTAAGTGTACTTATACAGTCATCTACTATCCAAAAGGAAGCAGCACCTAACTAGGCATATAAAACTAAAACCATAAAATTCCTTCTGCCGTCCTACGCCAGTAGCTCGCCCCTATCTTCAACCCCTTGGTTCGCCCAAACCTGAAGCTACAGCTAAGATCCAATTACCATTTGGATTTCAGGTAACGGTTAACCTTATGCTCAAATAAACAGTATATGGATAACAATTATTCACAACTCATAACAACAGTAAATCACTACATAAGCACACAGCAGATGTATGATCACAACATTGACAGAACATAAGCACAAAGCAGTATGTAAAGTCCCACAACATGTTTGCACATAAGCAGTGCCACGATGGCCCATCGTGTCCTCAGCGCTAGGAAAACCCAACGGCGTTATCAAGACTATAACCCGTATAAAGCTGTATGTATAACTGACAACCCTAGACAGAGCCTCAGTATATAAACATGTCTATCACATATATGTATATGAGCAGCATAAGTGTTAAGGTTACAATACGCGTCTGTACCTCCGTTGATGATTCCTGGCACGTTTGTCGAATTATGGTACGTTTGACAGCGGGACAACGGCGGTATGACAACGGTGACAGTGGAAACAACGGTTCGTGATTTCGGATATCCTAGAAGGATAATATCATCAATATGAATATTTAAGATCATAACAGGCATTTTAGGTACAAATTACCATTTTGCCCCTAGTTTGACTACTTGGTGGAATTTTGCCAGAGCTTCGCTATTTTGACTTTAAACTCTCAAAATTTTTGCTATAACTTTCCTCTAACATATTCCTAAGATAAATATCATATTTATTCCTAAAACATGATATCTAAGCTAACTTGAAAAAATTAAAGACTACTCTAGCAGTTCTACTATAACTATCGAAAGAACTACTGAAACTAAAAACTAAGGACTGAGAAACTTACTCAAAGCTTTGCTATGAACTTCTTACTCCTCTTCCAGAGCTTCTCTCTCTAACTTCTCTCTAGGATTGTGAGTGAATTGGTGAAGAATGAAGAGAAATGAAAGGCTATTTATAGAAAAACCTAATGACATTTTCGTAATTTCATTGAACTTTGTTTGGTTGAATTCTGATCGTCGGATCGCATTTTTTTGAAGTGGCTTGATCTTGGCCCTACACCTATTTGGCCGACCTCCCCCCCCCCCCCACAAGGAGACAAAATTGATGACATCATCATGCTTGTGTCATCTTGCTTTATCAAATGAAATTCTTGGTTCGGTGTCCTGATCGCGAAATTTTTTGTAAAATCTTAAAATTCCGGGAACGACACTCTGAAGGTCTTTTCTTCCTCTTCAAGAATATTGGATTTTCCTATCCTTGTACTCTCATTAAGGACATTCCGTTATCTGCCGAAAATCCTCGGTATTCACTACTGGTTACAGAAATGACTTCGGAGATAGCCTACTCCGGGATAAAAATTCACTTGTTCATAATATACTCTGACCCTAGTAACCTAGTTCACAGTTTTCTAGGTAGGATTTTATTTTTATCCGTGGTCACTTATCCTATTAACTTTTTTACTATAATATTACTTAATTATCACATGCCTTAACTTATATTATTATTATATAACAAATATCTAATTCCATCCTTATCTCCCCCTAATTTTCGGCCCACACATATAATTATGTATATATATATATATATTTTTTTTTTCATTTACCATAATATCCTATTTATCTTGCATTTATTTCCCCAAATTTTCCTATTGGTCCAATAATAATTACATAGATTTAGGCTTTTATAATTTCTTGAATAATCCTAAGCCTTTGATCTTGGTTTTTCAAGATTACATCCTAACCCTTATTATTTATTTAATTAGGCCAAAAATTTTGGCCCTTAATATTACTTATTTATATTTATTTTATTTTTCATGTTTTTTCTAAATTTCTCTAATCTTATAAAATTTCTGAAAATTACTTAATTAATCCCTTAATAATTTCTAATAATTTTCTTAATTAAAACTAATCATTTCCTCACAACAATTTTATTGTCATTAATAATTTGAGCTCTATGCAAAATATCAAAAATCATAGAGTCAATTTTAGTCTCAAAATACTTTTTAATTTTCCTTCTTTTTATTTCCATAAGAAATAATTTATTAAATTGTCTAAATTAAGAATAATATGCTTTCTAATTTTTTTTATAATTATTCCATGCCTTTTAGAATTTTTCCTATTTCTTCTCAGGATGTTTTATGGCCTTAAGACACATTTTTCACATTTCCGATATTAAATTTCCTTTAATTTTCTTAATGTTTTCCTTTGAACATATACTAATCACATAACATGTTGAGACCAAAATCTTCATAAATGGGCATTTTCATTATTGTGACATAATATTCCAGATAATAGTTATCCGGGTATTACAGAAACACATCTAACTACCTAATGGGCTATATTTATGCCTAAAGATAAGAAATAGAAGATGATGAAAATAAATAGATATTAAAGGGAATAAAACACCCAATATTTATTGTATTTATGCCAAAATACACATGTCAAGCTAAGGATAAACATGTAGTTGATTTTTATCCAACTTGTGCATTTGTTTTCAAGTTGTAAAAGGGTAGTAAAATCTTCTCCTAATGGCTGAATATTTTCAAAATGTAATGGCCAATGAAAGACAAAATAAAGCTTAAAAAATACCCAAATGCAACTTGATTAATTAAGCAACCAATTAGACATGGACATGTGGTAATTAGGGACACCTAAGCCCTTGATTATGTCATCAAAATGACTTCACAATTGGCTCCAACAGTCTACAATTTCAGTTGGGCATTAGGTGGAGCATTGTGAGCCAAGTTTTGCAAGATATTATCTCATGAATTAAAGCCTTAATCCTCATGTAATTGCATGAACCAATGAGAACAATGAAGTCATAGGAAATTGACATATGGAAAATTCATCCAAGGGCTAAAAATAGCCATGGATGTCAACCAAGGCTAGGGGAGGATTAAAAGTTGAAATTGATGACTAAGCCATGTGAAGAGAGAAGAAATTGGGTGATTTTGATTTGTGGGACCCACAAGAGCTTGGCATTTTCCTATAAATAGAGATGGTCTCCTCTTTATTTCTTCACAACTCAAAACACAGCTGATCCTATAAGTGAGAGTGAGAGGGGCAAAAATCTTGAAGAGAAGGAATGAGCTAAGGTTCCAAAAGGTAAAATCTTAAACTTAAACTTTGTGATTTTTAGTATAGTTGTAGCTCATTGTGTCTTGATATTCGGAAGCATGGGACCCTACGGGGACATGTTGTCCAAGATCCTAAGAACATGATTTAAGATCATCAAGGTCATGAAGCAAACTCAAAATTGAAGAGCTATGTGTTCATGTGAAAAATAAGCCCATGTTCTTGACAAAATTTTGGTTTAATTAAGAAAACTATGAAGGAAAAATATTTTCATGTTTTAAAGGTTACCAATAGGTTTAAAACGCAAAATGAATGAAAAACATGGTGAGAAATAGTTTTTTGGAATCAAGGTATCAAAATAGTGAAAGTTGAGAAAAATTATAGATTTCAATTTTATGGAGTCAGTCACTTTGTGGACGTTATTTTAGGTGGAAAATGATCTCTAAAAATCATGAAAGTTTACAAAAACAAATTAGACATATAGAGCTTTCTTTTGATACATAATTTGTCATTTTTGAAGTTTTGTACAAAAGATAACGATTTTTTAAGTTGGATCTCATTTCTAGAAGTACAATCTAAACAGTGATTGTTGTGCATATATTTTGGCTAATCAAATAATGCCTAAAAATCTTGAATATTTTCAAAAGAAAAGTAGAAAGGAAGAGCTTTATTTTGACATATCACAAGTAATTTTTAGGATTTCATATAGAAAGTTGTGAATATTTCAAGTTAATCCATGTTTCTGGACTTGCAACTGGAATTGTGGTTAAATAAAATAAAACTTGTAACATCCCATTTTCATAAGCATTTTTATACAGAGTCGAGTGTTGGAAACATTTCTTAAAATAAAGAGTAACTGCATAATGTTGTATGTAATGTAAATAGTTGAATATACAGTCATCCATATGTCTAACACACTAAACTAAAATATCAAAAGGGTAAAGTCTCCATAGAGTCTTCATGCCGCCTTCTTACCCTTGTCCTCAATCCTGACTCCCTGGGATCCTGAGGCTACAGAAGGGGCTGAGGTTCAATTTCCATTGAACCTCAAGTAACGGTTAACCTCATGCTTATGTAAACAGTATATGATAGTTATCACAGACATACAATATAATCATGATTTCAAAATACATATCCATATGTAAGGCAATAACATAACACAGCCACTGCAATATGTATGTTACCCCAGTCTGCACATAACCAGTGCCACGACGGCCCATCGTGTCCTCAGCGCTAGGAAAACTCAACGGTGTTATCAAGACTATAACCCGTGTACAATTCAACTCTCATTTGTAAATTTCAAAACAGAGTATTATCATGTGAAAACAACAATCATATATAACCAAACCATAAGCATAAGAGTTAAGGTTACAATACGCGTCCGTACCTGAGTTCGGCAAGTTTCCGAGTACGTTCACGGTCGGTGCGCGAGCACAGTCTATCCTAAAAGGGTAATTTTGTCTCAATTAATTCTCAAACAACATTTCAAGAGACACCTTGGCCATACTTGACATTTTTACCCTTGAAAGACTTATTTCTAATTATTTCCACTTAATTTTCGGAAAAACGCTAATTCAGTATTTCTGGGCAGAATTTCGCCTAACTTCGAAAAATCATAACTAATTCCATAAAAATCGAAATGAGGATCCGTAAAATTTCCCGGAATCCTTGAGATGTCTAATTTTGAGGAAAAATAATGTAACTTACCCAGAACTCCTGGATAAATCCCAGTTTCCAGAATTCAAACCATTGCCCAGATTTTCGCCCAGAAAAGGCAACTTAACTTCTAAGATTTTTATCTTTTTGCACAGAGCTTCAAATGACACACTCTTTATAGATTTAGAAAGCCCTATAAGTATACTTTCATCATGAATTTTCCCAGAATTTTAGAACATCATCTTCATCATAAGATACTAGCATTTTTACTACTGACTCCAGAAGTTCTTATTTGCTGAAATTTCGCCAGAGCTTCGCTATTTTGATCCTAATCTTCCAAAAATTTTGATATAACCTCTTCTTCATCAATTTTTCGAAATAAAGACAATGGAACCCTCAAAAACATGAAATTAAAACTGTATATGGAAGATTGAAGGTTAAAATAACTCTTTCTAGCATTTCTACTTATAAACTAAGAACTTAAACTTAAAAGCTAAAAACTCTTATACCTCTTGAAGACCTCTTTGAATCTCTTTCTCCAGCTGCTCCTCCCTCTCCTACCCTCTCTAAATTTCGGCCAAGGCAAGGGATTTTGGTGTGAAGGATGTGTTAGCCCAAGCCTTCTATTTATAGGCAAGAGGGGGTTAAACATCTAGCAACTTTGGTTTAATCTTGGCTCTTGGATCATTGCTTGGAGATGAAGACTTGATCTTGGCCCCTCAATCTCTTCTTGGCCAAAAATTCCTCCCCCTCCCCTTCTAGAATTTGCTTGCTTGGTCTCTAAGAAAGCCTCTTCTCATTAAGCAACCTAATTAACCTCCAAAACTTAATTTGGTTAAGTGTTAATTAGTGTTTTGATTAAAAATCCAATTTTACTTTTGGAATCCTAATTTTATGACAAGATTTATGGTGATTTTTATCTTTCAAAATGCTTAGGTTTGAATTTTACAAGTTACCGAAATTAATTTTAGGAATAGCCCAGTTGAAGCTTATAATTCACTGATCTCAAATATGTATCTATCTTGAAGATTTAGCTTCAAGATTCCAAGTTATGATTTAATCTCTATAGGTTTCCATTTAATTTTATGTGATTAAGTCTTTCTTAGCCACCAAGACAAATGTAGCTTCTTCTTCACACTTTTGACTATCTTCTTTTTATTTTTCTCTCCTTTTTCTTTTAAAATTTCGCCCCCCCTTAGGTTAATTAATTTAATTTTGTTTTTAATGTTTCTCATATTTATATGGAAGAAATTCCCTCATTGGCTCCCTTAGTTTTTAGGATTTAAAGTTAATATCATGGTATAATTTATTTATTCTTTTATTGAAGAGATTTCCATCCCATAGGGTTAAATTAGGAATAATGAGTTAAATCCTAATTAAATCCTAAAATATTGTTTTATAGGTTAACAAGCTAGATAAATTTTTAGATTCTTGAATTCTATGGAAAAAAAATTGTCTATAAATGAAAATAAATATAATACCAAAATTTTGAGACCCCATATTCACCTATTTAAAATAGGTATTATTTATCGAAATATAATGTTTAAAATAAATATATATATATTTTTTTTTTCCCGGGTATTACAAAACTGGAAATGACTAAGGAATTTAGCATTTCTAGAGATATTTTTCTAGGAAAGTAGACATATCAAGAGTTATTTAGGTTTTGGAATCACACAATTTTGATTTTTGTACAATTACTTATGATTTTTCAAAATTACTAAAAAATCTAGGCAAAAGTGCAGGAATTTCATTTTTAAGAAAAAGTGAAGTTAAACATTGGATAAATTTCCACAAAAGGTAAAAATAAGTAAAAATATTATTTTTGATATCATTTCGAGAAATATGATATTTATTATAATATAATATAAAAAATAGAAAAATAAATAATTCGATGATAACATTATAGGATACCCAAAAAGTCCGGGGTCGGATTCAAAGGACAAGTATCTTGGTAACTAAGTGATGAAATGTATGGATGCGTACTGTAACTTTAACTCTTTTGTGTCTTGTATGCTTATATATGATTTTTTGATTCATAATTAATTGGTGTTATGGGAAAGATAGGGTCTTGGGCCATGTAACACCCTTTCAATAATACGTCATACAACAAAGCATTATAGCGCAATGCAGTGGCAAAACGGTTTGAGTGTAATATACTGATAATATATTACAAACTTTGGTTATAAATTCTTAACGTAATTACACAAATTTTGCTACAAATATCCTTCGAACAATCTAGAACTGATTCGGCACCTCCATTTGCTTACATTTGCTGCCTTGCCCTGGGAGCTACATTGAATATGCCGATTCATAGGCAGTAATAGGGGCTAGAATGGTGAAAGTCCTGGCTGATTCCAAGAAGGGGGGTGAATTGGGTGATAATAAAAAACTTGAAACCTTTGAAAATCTTTTCGCAATTCGGTAAAATCAGTTTGAATGATAGTAAAGAGTTATAAAGTTATAGATAATCATTCAAACATATATGCTGGAAATAAAGGAGATTAAGGAAGAGAATTGCAAACTCAGATTTATACTGGTTCGGTCCAATCCGTGACCTACGTCCAGTCCTTAAGCTCCACTTGAGATTTCCACTATTTCCTTGTTTAACCAGGCACAAGAGAAAAACCTTTACAACTTCACAAGTTTAGCCAAGCACTTGTGTAGCCTTCACAATCTCTCACTGTGACTCTCCCTTACAACTTGTAGGGATACATTCAATTTCCCACTCAACGTCACCCAACCTTGAGTATCTCTCAAAAAAATAGAATGTTTTACAATGTATCTTCTCTCTAAGAAGTGAATAAATGATCACTGAAGTGCATGACAAATCATTTCACTCTTTTTATGATAAACTATGAAAGTATGAAAAACAGAGTGTAAGAGATTCAGAATTTTGGCATCTTGATAGTGCAAGCTCTTTCCATCATCATCTTGCATTTTGAATGTGACTTCATTTATAGATGAAGATGATCTGAACGTTGGGAAATATAGCCATTGTAAACAAAACTGTTTGAGGATATAGCTGTTGAAAACTAGCCGTTAGAACCTTGGTTTTTGAACCAACTATGACATCAATATCTACTTTAATCTTGATCTTCAATTTGATACTCTTTGATCATCTGAAACATGTCCACAAATGATATAAATGATGTTAATAAGAATTACAAATCATTTGGATGATCTTCATCAAAAACGAGATTTTCGCAACGGTCATTTTTCTGAAAACTGCGGTATTAAGCTTGTTGCATTACTCCAGATTCGTCTTTGTTTATCTGATACTCGAGTATTAACTTACATACTCGAGTATTGAAGATCCTCTAACATTCATTACTTTCTGTCTGAGCTATACTCGAGTTTTCTCTTGTAAACTCGAGTTTTCAACTTATTCTTGAATTTGGTTGCTCTCTGACTTGATATAGCTTCAATATTGGCAAACCAATTATCCCAATATAACTCTTTGTGTCTTCTTTTCAATGCAATAAGAATTAGCTCAAAGATCGTTGTATTTTGTCTGTAATGATCCAATGAATGAAGCCTTGTTCTTGACCAGCGTTTTTGCAACGTTCTAAATTGTCAATCAACTTTAGAGGACCATATCTCTCTGGTATGATCTTCATTTTTGGTGAATCAAGTCTTGATGGAAAGCCTTATGAGTCTTCTTTCATATGCCACCAATTTCAGCTCATTCCGATATGTAGATTGTGAGTTACACTCAAAACATTGAAGCTTGGTCTGATGTGTGGCGTGGATTCCTGATCCAACTTTCAAAATTCAAAGCTCTCTTATCTGAACTTCTTTGGACTTGAAACTTTGTCAAGATGACGCATTGGATGTCTAGTTTCATACAAATTTGGTTTTACTTCAATCCGATCTCTGGTTTAGGAGATATCATCGAATTACCAAACCTCGCTTAAAGCTGAACGTGAAACAGAGGTAAATAGAGTTGCTGACCATGCTGGATACTTGAGTATTGAAATGGATACTCGAGTATTGTCGGGTCCAGAGACGCCAGAGAAGCTGAAAACACCCCATACTCGAGTCATTAAGTTACATACTCGAGTATTGACTCCCATACTCGAGTATTGACCTCTATACTCAAGTTTTCTTGTATTCAAGAGACAAATTACTTCCAATAGGCTTGTAAACTCGAGTATTGACCATCAAACTTGAGTTTTCTCATCTAGAACTTGATTCTTGTTGACTTTAACTCTAAATTGATCCACTTCAACTTCCATTTGATCATGGACACTTCTAGGATCAATCTTAGATCTTGAATAATGATATCTTTAGCAAGTTCTTCCTTTTTCCATCTTCCATCTTGATCAATATTTCCTCTTCTTCATTTCCTTCACTTTCTTCTTTTCAAAATCTCATCTCTTTCTTTCTTTCAATTCCCTTGAATATTTTCCACATTTATATTTGAGCTGATCTTGAATATTGGTTTTCAACTTCTTCTTCTTGATTATTCTTCATAAATGAACTTGGGCTGATCTTGAATAAAGATATTTCATTCACCAAGTTCTTTCTTCTTCAATATCTCCTCTTCTTCTTGATTAAGCCCAAAATTCTTTGATAACTTCTTGCTTCTTTGCAGATTCTTCTTTCTATCATTTAATACTTCTTTGTTGATCTTCTTCTTGATCATTCTTCATGATTCAATTCTTTCTTTCTGAAATCTCTTATCTCCTTCTTGATTAACCCTTACAATTCAACTTGGATTAATGTAGGAGATAACTATATTTCTCAATCTTTTTGCTTTTAAGAATGACATCTATATAACACATCATCAAAACTAATCATAACTAACAATAGGATCCCAGAGTAACATATTAATCTCAAGCACAATATATATCCAACATATGACAGTCAACCATAATAATGAATATAACAATATGTCATTCAGTATATATCACACGCAGTCATCATATGCACATAGTGATGATCGTCAGGCACACACACAGCAAGTCCCGGAACATGCAGTCATATATGCACAAAGTGATGACTACAGAGCACACAACAAGTTTTAGATGCACAACGTTGGGAAAACAACAACTGAGCCTCAAACCCAAAAGCAGATAAATTCAATAAGTGCGTGTTTCAGACACAAATTCACAATCATAGTTCAAACAAGAATACACATATATGCAGAGTACGTGAGATTATAATTACTACCTGACAGATTTTACATTGACAATCACTCCCGAATTCTTTTAAAAGCTCTGGTGATGGCACTCCTTATGATTATAAATAATATTGATTGAACCATATTTTTATATGATTTTTCATAGTAAAATTGGGATTCTTAATAAATTTTCTAGGATATTATTGCATGATTAAGTACTAATTTGAGGTGTGAACATTTGTATTGAATTAAGCGAACTTAGGGGCAAAATGGTCATAATTTATTAATTATTTATACAAATGATTTCTTGAACTTTTGATGCTATATTGTGTTTAATCTTGCATTATAGGTGTTTAAAAAGAAAATGAGATTTTGAAAAATGTTATTTGGGTCAAAATTAATATTTTAGAGATAGGGGAAAACGACAAAAAAAGAGCCCCAAAATTCCTGGAAATAACAAGTCTATGAAGGAAAAGATCCAGAGAAAAGTTACAGAAAATGACCCAAATGTTTTGAAAATCACATTTAACCCCATAGTTATTTTGAAAAATCACAATTTAGTCCCTCAACTAAAGTTTTGATTCTTTTCACTTAAGTCCCTGGTCAAAATGGTTAGCTGGGAATTGAATTAAAAAGAATCAAACACGAGCTGGGGGAATTAAAATAAAAAAATCCAGAGGCAGATCGGAGAGCAGCGCCACGAGATTGAAAGCTTCGATCCATTCTTCCTCACCTTCCATTGCCGGTGACCTTAGCTTCCTTCACTGTCATTGGCGACATCTCCTCTCCATCCACAACTACTGACCACCATTGTTGCAGGCCGACAGATCTGAGATTTTTAGTAGAGAACCAGCATTGCGAATCCAGACCACCGTCGACCTTCATCGCCATCACCTTCTCACAGCACCACAGCCTATCACTGTCGCCCTCTCTCTCTCCATTCCAGATTCAATTTGCTGCTCATGTAGGGGTTCTCAAACAAATATTACTAGTTGATCTCTTTCTCTTTGCCAATGGAGATTTATAGCCTGAGTTTAGAACTTTAATAGGGGAGTTTATTTTGTTAAATTTATTTTCTCTGATTGTATGTGGATTTCCTAGTTTTAGGAATATTGTTTTGTATTGTTGAGACTTAGTTTACCTGTTTGAATAACTTTGTGGATTGAACTTATGTGATTGTATTGGATTATTGTAACTTGTTAGATTTATATGTATGTATTTCCTTGATTGATTCAATTTTATTATGCTTTCTACGTGTTATTGTTAGATAATATAATTGAATTGGATTAATTGAGTGACGTGTTATTACATTCATATTAAGAGGAAGCAAGTTGCATTGGTCTAATCCTAATTGCACACTAACTGTACTTCAATAGTGCTTTAAGAGGTGATTGCTAGCTACGGTAGTAGGAGTAATCACTAATTAAGAACACTAGACTTGAGTGCTCACTTGGGGTTTTTTTATCAAGACTTAGTGAAAATTTACTCTTATATCTAATTGAACTATGATAGCTATTACTCCATTTTCAAGAGCATCCATTATTTATATTTTCACTTCAATACCATTCCATTCACCCATTCCATTTTATGAAAATACCAAAAACAATATTTTAACATTTAATTTAATTGCATTCCTATTTTAGTTTATTATTTTGAAAATCCAAAACCAAAATTTCCCTTTGTTTTCATTGCATTTGCATGACATTTAGATCCCTTAGGAATTAATAAAAGGCTCCTCGAGAAGAGAGAACGATCTTAGGTTTGTCTATACGCAATCCTTGGTTTATTTTTTATTGTGGATCCCAAGGCTAAAGATAAAAAGGCCCTCATCAAATATCCATCACTTATGCAAATTCTACATAAGTCAAACAATATTTGAATTAATTACTATTTAATCCTCCTTTGGGAAAAATTCATTTATTTATTTCCAAAAAGTGCCAAAATTTCCATTCTTGTCATTTTTACATTCATTTTCACATTTTCCCAGATTTTTCAGAATTTATCACCAATTTTGGAAAATCCATAATTAATTATCTACATATCTAAATCAAGTTATTCCAAAGCCTAAATGTCCCTTGACATGTCTATTTTCAAATAAAAAAAATCAACTTAAGCCACAATAATTGGCACAAGCTTGCTGCCTTGACAAAATTTTAACTGGACAGTTTTACAACTTTCTTAATTTATTCATTAAGCTTCAAGAATTCATGATTTAACCTTACTCCCACATTATTTTTTATTTTAGACATGTTGGAAAGGTCAAAACATCCAAAATCCTATTGCTCCCTTGTGTTTTTGGTCGAACTGAAAATTACCATGTTAATGGAAGCTTATTTCATCTTTAATTCTTATGATTTTATGTAAGATTTGGCCTTTGTAATCCATGCTAAGGCCTAAGATACTCCTAAACCTATATTACAAGTCTTGAGGTAGAATCTCCTCTCAAGTTACAACCTTCAAATCTACAAGAAACAAGAGAGGATTAATTCAAAATTTATATTAATAACAAGTGCAAGAGACCATGTTCATCACTCACCTAGCTTAGCTTGGCACTTGTTGAGATACTCCTTCTTCTTTACTGGCTTTAGCTCTCGGCCTCCTCTTAGAAAATACCATAAACATAGGCTTTTCAATATATGAAACTCACAAAGATTGAAGAAGAGGAGTTTACGCTTAAATCACAAACTCACCTTGATTCCTTATTTCCTTGCTATTCCTTCTCTCCTTTCCTTCTTGTTTTATGCAAGGTCTATACTTAATATTTCTTGGATGTGTTGGGACGATAGTAAAATTTAGAGCGTACGAAGCATTTGACAATTAATGGAAATTTTCCTAGAAGTCCCTTCTTATAAGTGTCCCAAATTTCCTTTGCTTATAAGTCTCTTTCAGGCTTGTCTTATATTTTTCCTTCTCTTCCCTTGTGTTGGCCGAAACTTGGCCCTTCTTGGCTCTCAATTTCACCTTGTTTCTATGGTAAATATTTAGTCTACATGTACTCTCCTCATAAGGTCCGAAATTTATGGTTAGTGAGAGGGTAAAGTCATACATTTTTACCTCCTCCTTCCTTGCTTTGTTGTTCCCTTTTTATTCCATGAGTTTCACCCACCATGTCATTCATTTTTACCTAATTCCTCTTTGCTTTGTTGGCCTCCTAATTTCCACACATTTAACCTACCATATCATGTGGCACTCTAGGATTATCTGATTGCCTTTTAATTCTTCCACATGAGACAAGTTTTTAATTTTGTAAAACTTTCCTTCATCCTTTTATACCTTCATGTAGAATTTCATTCTCCCTTTCTATGTCTTGCTTTGTTGGCCAAAAATATGGCCTTAAAAAAAGTGTACTTTACAACTTCATTTAATAACTTATAGACAATACATATGACAACTTTGCTTTTTTCCTTGGCTTTTCCTCCACGGTTTTTGAGGCTTCTTCATGAGGTCACATATATATATTTTTTTCCCAGCTTGATTATTTGTACACATATCCCTTGTCATCTAGTTACAAAAATTCCCTAGCATGACAAGTGTTAATTTAGGATACCAAGTGAAATTGCATGGCTATTTCCTTTGTGATGTCATCAATTTGGCTATTTCTCATGGACCTTTACCTTACCTTATTGGCCGAATATGTACCCCCTTTTTGGAGATTCATAGAGTCTCCCCTTATGTGTCTAAAGGTCTTGGTCTTTACCTCGGATACTTGGAAAAATCCTAGCCATACATATGATCTTCATCTTTTCCCCTTTTTGAATTTTGCTCATGCTACTTTGTAATTCAATTTTCCGTGTCTTCCTCTTGTCTCTAACTAGCCGAAATACTCTTAAGGAATAGGATTCCAAAATTATGTCATATTGCCTTAGGTCACATGACATTTTATTTTTGCCATTTATTAATTTAAATTTAGTAAGACACATATATTTACTTTCATAATATTGCCACACTTCTTAAACTGAGTCTAGTTGTCTACTTGATACAAGCTTATCCTTAAGTTTCTAATCCAAAATCCAGGATGTTACAGGTCATGCACCGTGACTAAGACTGAGTCTTAGGTCACATGTGTGTTTACACTCAGTTAAATGTGGATTATAATCATGCTAATACTGCATTGTTTTCCTAGCACTGATGACACGTGTTTGGGATATGTGACACTGGTGAGTGCACACACTGTTAACATTACATTTGTTGCATGTTATGTATTGTGATAACTGAATGTTGATATCCATGTTGTGAATATCTATCATATATTGTTAATAGGGTTAAGGTGCAAAAATACACATAAGCTTTTTCCCTAGGAGCGCCCAACACCAAGAACTTTTTTTGGAGCAAAAATACCCACGTGGTTACTATTTTGGAGCAAAAGTCACATCTCACCGTTAAGTTACTGTTCACTGTGATGAGAGAGAAATAGATAAAGTGAACAATAACATAACGGCGGTGAACAGTGACTTAACGGTGGGATGTGACTTTTGCTCCAAAATGGTAACCACGTGGGTATTTTTGCTCCAAAAAAAGTTCTTGGTGCTGGGTGCTCATGGGGAAAAAGATCATGTGTATTTTTGCACCTTAACCCTTGTTAATACTTGAACATAAGGTTAACTGTTACCTGAGATTTAATTTGATTGAATCTCAGACTTGACTAAAGGTTCGGGAAAGGAATCTGGACCTGGGAAGGTGAGGTGGACGGAGCAAGCGAAGAGGCACTAAAAGGAAGAGTGCCTAATAAGTTTATTAGGGCATAGTTTTTGGCATGAATCCGATAAAGTTAGTTCAAACCATTTAGTGTTTAAGGAAGGGTTGGTCGAAGTGGTTTTTAATTGTCATAGAGAGACATCCATGAGATTAACATTGACCTGGCCAATAGGTTTGATCAACTGTGTTAGGTTTTAAGCCTAGTGAGAGAATGGTTGGGGTTTAAGATAGTTATTATATAAGAATTTATAATTGTATATGTCACCCCAAATTTCATGCTTGAAAATCGTGTCGGTTGACACTTAGTTTTAGGAAAATCAACAAAGTTTGAGGTGCTACAACTTAGAGTAATGTGGAAACAGATAGCGTACGCTAATATTCGGACAATGAGTATCTGATATAAAATGCCCAGACATATGCTAATGCCCCGACATAAGCTGATATATTAAAAATTTCTCGAAGGAAGATTTATGTGATACAATTACAGAGCTTTGTATAATTAAAATTCTTACATGGTAACTATACAATCTTCAACCAAGCCGTAGCTAGACTTGGGGCAATAAACCTAACTCAGTTAATCAATCAATTTGGCCAGGTAGGTGTCTATCATGGGAGTCTCACTGAGTTCACGGCGACTTATTGACTGAGCCACATAGACTAGCCCTGCCTTCGGCACCAAACCATTTGAAATAACCTTGTTAAATCATGCCAGAATGAATACTCTGTGGACACTCTTCCGGCTTTTGCTTTGACCGGTGACTCTTCCCGACTCCGTCCACATCACCCTTTCTTGGCTTCGTCACCTCCTCAGATCCAGGCCTCTTTTTTGAACCTTTAGTCAAGGCTGAGATTCAATACCCATTGAATCTCAGGTAACAGTTAACCTCATGTTCAAGTAACCTTGTTAAATCATGCCAGAATGAATACTCTGTGGATGCTCTTCTGGCTTTTGCTTTGACCGGTGACTCTTCCCGGCTTCGTCCACATCACCCCTTCTCGGCTCCATCGCCTCCTCAGATCTAGGCCTCTTTCTTGAACCTTTAGTCAAGGCTGAGATACAATACCCATTGAATCTCAGGTAACAGTTAACCTCATGTTCAAGTAATGACAATATATATGACAGATATTCAATACATTCAGTGGACAATCACCATACATAGCATACAACAAATGCATGTAAACCATGTTTGCACATAGCCACTGCCACGATACCCATGTGTCCTCAGCGCTAGGAAAACATGCAACGATGTTATCAAGACTATAACCCACATCAAGCTGAATCCACAGCTACCCTAAATGTATGCAAACGATTGAAACCACAGTCTTGCTCATAACACATGAATCAAACAATCATATATAAGCATACAAGACACACAAGTGTTAAAGTTATCAGTACACGAACGAACCTTTAACCAGGTAATCGTCAAACGTCCGACCTTTGAATCTGGCCCTAGACTTCCCGGATATCCTAACATATCACCATATCACTTAGAATAATATCCTAAGAGATATTTCCACCTCTATTTACCTCTCTACCCTTGGTGGATTTATTATTATAATTTTGCCCTTACATTTATTTAAAAACGTAGTGCAGTATTTTCTGGGCAGATTTTTCAGCAACTTCGAAAAATCATAACTAATTCTAAAAAAATCATTTTGAGGTGCTGTAAAATTCCTCATGACCCTTGGCATGTCTATTTTAAAGGAAAAATACACCCAGAACCCAGAACACCAAGAATCATTCCCATTTTTAAATTTTCTCAACGTTGCCCAGATTTTATTTCAGCAAAAATGGCTTAACTTCAAAAATTCATATCTCCTTGACCAGAGATCAAAACGTTACATATTTTATATATTTGGAAAGCCCTACATATCTAATTTATTCATGTAAAATTTCATGATTTATTGACTTTATTTTCAACATAAAATAATGTCATGAATTTCGCTGGCTGCACAGAATTTTAACACCAAAAATCCTACAACTTTCACAACATTAATCCATTGCTTCCCAAAAATTATTCTCTACTATGTTTTTACCTCTTCAGGCATTTTTCAATGCAATGAGGCCTAAAAACAAGTATAGGAATTTATTCTGTAATTTTTTAGATTAAACTAACATTTATACTGAAGACTATAACAACTAAAGATTAGGAATTTAAAAATTAGAGCTACAAAAGCTAAAGACTAGAAAACTTACCCTTGAAGAGCCTTGCTCCACTCTTCTCTTAAACTCACCTATTTTGGTTTGAGTTTGGTGTGAAGAATGAAGAGAGGAGAGCTCTCTGTTTATAGAAAGACTCCAGAAACCTCAACCCTTGGATTGTTTCTCTCCATTAAGGGTCCATATGGCTTGGTTTTCTTTGAAGACTCATTTTTATGGAGGAAAGCTTCTCATTGGTTCATTTTAATTACTTAGGATTTAGAGCATTTTCCCCTTAATTTTCCTATTGGTTCAATGCAATTATCCCATGTGCTAATGAAATAATATCAACATTAGAATATTATAAATTGCTTCTTCTTCCTCAAGTCCCCAAAAAAAAAAAAGTCCCCCTTCTCTCTTGCTATTTAATATGCTTTTTCATTAGCAAAATATCCCATGGTTCAAGTGTTTTCATTGGCTAGTTGCAAATGTTGACTTTTCAACATGTATTTGTGTGTTAATTATCATGGAATCTTATCTAAATCATCCTCCTATATGTTGGACGTTTTTTATGACCCTTGGGGAAGATTTAATTAGCTATAATTAACCCTCTAATCAAGTGTTTATATGCCCACTAATTACATGTTTCATTGTGTCATTGATTTGTTAGCTAATCATGGCAATTAGTGCTTCATTAGACAAGTTTAATTCTTCATCCTTGGCCCTTAATTTTTTTCCATCAATAATCAGCCCTTATTTATTTCAAAAATGATTACTTTAATTAATTGAAGACTTAAGCTTAATTAACTTCTTAATCAAATGCTTAAAGCTTCTTAAATATAACCATCATTGGTAACTTTAATTAATTGTAGGCTTAAACTTTGTAACATCCCAGTTTAAAACACCGGAAATTTTTTTTTTTTTTAAACATGTCAAATTGTGATCAGAGTCGAGCATTTCGAGTAACTGAATATTTAAAAGTACATAACCATAGTGTAATTATCCATATACAGACAACTACTGTTTACAAAAAGTAATGTCAGTATATTTACAAAAATATAAACTTCTTCGCTCCTTCTACGAAGACGGTCTGCCCCTCTCATCCACCCTGACACCTCCTGATCCTGTAGCTACAGCTGAGATCCAATTTCCGATTGAATCTCAGGTAACGGTTAACCTTATGCTCAAATAAAACAGTATATTGATAACAGCGTTAACATAATCACATACAGCAGAATATCACTACATAAGCACACAGCAGATGTATGATCAAATAATGGCAGAACATAAGCACAAAGCAATATGTAAAGCCCCACATAATGGTTGCACATATCCAGTGCCACGAAGGCCTATCGTGTCCTCAGCGCTAGGCAAACCCAAACGGCATTATCATGACTATAATCCGTAGTAAGCTGTAAGATAACTGACAACCCTAAACAGAGTTTCAGTATCTAGCATGTCTATCACATATATGTATATAAGCAGCATAAGTGTTAAGGTTACAATACGCGTCCGTACCTCCGTTGACGACTTTTAGTACTTCCGTCAGATTTACGGTACGTTTGACAGCGGCTCGACAGCGGTGACAGCGGAAACAGCGGTTCGTGATTCTGGATATCCTATAAGGATAACATAACCAGTATGAATGTCTAAGACCATAACAGGCATTTTTGGGTACAAATTACCATTTTGCCCTTAGTTAGCCTTTTTAGCGGTATTTCGCCAGAGCTTCGCTGTTCCGACTTTTTACTTCCAAAATTTTTGCCATAATCTTTTCTATAATATTTTTCTAAGATAATTATCATATTTATTCTAAAAACATGATATCTAAATTATCTTGAAAAATTAAGACTATCCTAACACTTTTACTATAGCTACTGAAAGAACTACCGAACTAAAGACTAGGGACCGAAGACTTACTCAGAACTCCGCTAAGAATTTCTCCAGACTCCTCCTTCCTCTTCCTCCTCTTGATTTTCGAAAATGGCAAGAGAGAATGGTGTGAAAATGGTGAAGAATGGAGAGGTATTTATAGAAAAACCCGATGGCATTTTCGTAATTTCGTTGAACTTTGTCTGGTTGAATTCTGACCGTCGGATCGCACTTTTCTGAGGTGGCTTCATCTTAGCCTTACACCTCTCTTTGCTAACATCATCTTGAGTCATCAAAATGATGTCATGCTTGCTTCATCTCTGGCTTTATCTGATGAATTCCCGGTTCGGTGTCCGGTTCGCGTAATTCCGTAAAATCTCAAAATTCCGAAAACAGTATGCTGAAGGTCCTTTCATCCTCTTTAAGAATACTAGACTCTCCTTCTCTTATACTTCCAGTAAAGACGTTCCGTTGTCTGCCGAAGATCCTCGGTTTTCGTGTCCGCTCTTAGAAACAATTTTGGCCGGTACTAGCTTCTGGATAAAAATCCACTGACCAATAATATGCTCTGGTTTTTCCCTACTTATGCCCGTATTGCCACAACGGTCTGACTTTCTAAGAGCTCCTATTTTGATTATCTGCTTAATTTCTTCAAAATATCTTCCTATCCGGATCTCCAAATTGCTCTATCGGTTACAGAAATGAATTCGGAGACCGGCTATCTCGGGATAAAATTTCACTCGTCCGTAATATGCTCTGACTCTAACAACCTAGTTCATTGTTTTCTATGTAGGATTTTATTTCTAGCCGTTCTCGTTTTTCCTGTCCATTTCTTCTCCTGATTATTATATTATTTCTAATTCAACATATGTCTTAATTATATTATTATTATAATCAAATATCCATTTGTAATTATCTCTCTCTCTTTTTTTCTTTTTCTCTCTTTTTTACTACACACACACACATGCACAACACTCAGGCACACACACACTCACAACTCACACATACGCACAACTCACAAATATCTCCACCTTCTCTCTCTCTTTATTTATGTCTAAACAATTAGCCATTAATTATCTAATTAATCATTTACTAATTTTTGACAATTTTCTTAATTAGTAATAATTATTATCTCACAACTATTTTATTGAAATTGATAATTTATGCATTATGCAAAATATTAAAAATCATGGGGCAATTTATGTTCCCCAAAATGATATTTAATTTTTCCTTATTATTTTCCAAGGAAAATAATCCCATAAATTACCTAAATTAGAGACAACATACTCTCTAATTTTTAATAAATATTTAGTTGCCTTTTAGGATTTATCATAATTTTCTCAGGGTATTTTATAACCCATAAATATTTTAGGGACCTATTTGTAAATTATTTATTCTTAGGAGACATTGTCCTAATAAATTCAATACAAGGTGTTTGAGACCTCATATTCACCTATTTTCAATAGGTATTATATATATTTAAATGTATTATAAAAATTAGGGTATTACAAACTTAAACCCATGGAAAATATCTCATATACTTGGCTCTCAAAGCTCCACCATGTGCTAGTTGCCATTGTTGACTTTGGGGCACAATTAATTAGTCTTAATTATATGCTTAATCCCCCTTTTTATTACTAATATGATTAATGCTAATTGGTTTGCTAATTAACTCAAGTTATTAAAGCATTATTAGCAATTTAATCTTCATCAATTAATCCCTTCATTTTTTTGCAAAATACCAGCCCCTTTTCTTGATGATTTAATTATCTCCTAAATCATGTTGCAATTAATCTTTAATTAATGCCTTTAATTGCCTTTAATCAAATTAAAATAATTACAGAAGTTAGTTCACATTTGATTAGGCATTTTTCTTTTAATAGGCTTATGCAATTTTAGCATAAATTGCCTTAATCATTATGCATTTAATTTCCTTAATTATCCATTTAATTTTTGTTATCTACCTCTTGTCTTTAGGCTAAATCATAGCCCCTAAATAATGTCTCATAGTTAACCTCTAGTTAATTAATTCCAAAGTGAAATTTGAATAAGAATATAATCAATAGATTATAATTCTTTGAGACCACATATTCACTTTTGTATTTTGCAAATTAATTTACCAAAATACAATATTACATGTATTATGAAAATTAGGGTATTACAGTATCACACATGTATCCTTTAGGGGAATTGAATTACCAATTTATGTTTGGGCATATAATATCAGTTACTCATCGTCCAAACATTAATGTATGTTCTCTATTGTGAATTACTCTGATTTGTTGCATCGTCAACTCTATTGATATTCTTACTACTACATGTCACCAAATATAATAAGTAGTAAGGAATTTGTGGTGTCGCACTCTCACTCCCCCACCATAGGCCGACACTCAAATGCAAAGGAGAAGGGGATGGACTTTCAAACTTGAAAAAAAAAAAAGAGAGAAAGGAGAACAAGATTCAGACGAGGCATACACCACTGTCAATTTCCACTTACACCACTATTATCCTCCCTTTTTCTCTCTCTTGCCACATTCCAGATCTTCATACCACCGTTAAAGGACACAAGTTGTCATTATTGAAGGGATGACAATTTGGGTTGGAGAAAGTCCAAAGAATGAGCGCAAATCCTCATGAGAACATTGATCTACATAATGACGGCAAAGTTGGTGACATCCTCGAAGAAGGATCCACTGGTAAATGCAACTTGGATGCTCAGGTATCAACAAATTAAATGATCATGTCAATGTGATCGTTACCTAAGTAGGTGGTGATAATGAGGCCGTGGGAGGGGAGATAAGTGAGGAGATTGATGGGACGCACAACATATTGTTGCAGGTAATAGCACAAATGGACGAGGGATGAATGTTAAGGAAGGAGAAGGATTGGGGAAAGGTAGATGAGAAGAAGCTGAGGAATTGAAGTTGTAAGAGTGAGAGTATCAAGATGGGAGGGCATTTGTGTTATTTCATTTTGATTTCAAAAAGGACCCTTCAATCACTAACACCTATTTGAGACCATGCATATTCATAACACCTTATGTCTTTTCACATTTTCAAAGTTCTTTTAAGGGATTTTCTCTAACTACTAATTAGGGATATATATTCAATTCAAAATTCTAATATACTCCTCCACTTCTATTTATAAAACAAAAAGATAGGACTCCCCCCTCCTTATCCATATAAAATATATTAGAAATGACTAATAAATAGGGTAAGATGAGTATTCCACATCCTTTTCTTTTTTTACAAGGTCCTCTGATCAATATTAAAAGAGAGAAGTAGTTAAATTATTGATTTCTTATAAAACTTAAATTTAAAATCTTTTAAACTTATCCATATTTAATACAGTGAATTACCTTCAATAAGTCATAAAAGTTATAGTAATAAATACAATTTTAAATAGAGACAATTTTATAAAAAAAAATGTAATTAATACCCTATATTAACGATATAATGGCCATCTATCCAAAAATAAGATATTCCATCTGGTCCATAATATAGGGCACTTCGACAAATTTAAAGGAAACAAGAAGTGACAGTGAACTCATTAAATATCTCCTAAATTATTTTTTTTTCCACTTTTATAATGTGTTTGACACTTTAATGAGTGGGCAAATTAGAAATGAGCATTAATTACAAGAAAAAACTGAAAAATGAGCATTGTCATCTTAAAAGTGACTTATATTTTGGCCAAAACTATTATTGTATAAGCATCTTATATTGTGGACCTAAGGGAGTATGCATTATACCAATTATAAATGAGAATATAATTTAAAAATTTCCATTCATGTTGCAAATTTTTTTTGACTTAATTCACAAGTTAATTATATGTTTTAGAGAGCTTGAACTAAACCCAAAAAACGTGTTTCATTTGCGGCATAAGTCACTGATACCATTAAACTCATGTGTTGACTCTCCCAATTTATCGATTTTACGTTTCTAGCTTACAAAATCGAGTTAAATTGTACTTAAACTCGTGCTAGTTATAAACTCGATTAAACTCTGAGTTTACACAACATATTTTTCAAGTTTTTATCTTACAAAATTGTCTCAACTCACTTTTAAACTTGTGTTATTTGTTCATTTTGATCATGTTCCATGTCTTTATACATAAACTTTATGATTTTTTTAATTGAATATGATAAATTATAAATGTTGATAAATTTAATTTTAGTTATTCATATTTGAAATATATTTAAATCAAAATATTATAGTTTTTTTTTGTATATTTTTATTATTTTATTATATATTTTAACATTTATTTACTAATAAAAATAAGCTTTTACAAGTTTATGGTTCGAGCTCATGATCCAATTTGACCGACACAATTAATGTTGCACATTGAACTTTTGAAATGGGATATAAATGGACACAAATTCTTTCTTTCTCAAGATGGGAAAAGTCTTTGTTCTTATTTCCCCCCAGTTGAACACCGTAAATCATCTCATGGAAATTTCCACTATAACACACACACACACACACCCCTCTCTCCACGTCATTTGAACATATATCCACATATATAAATCTCCATAATAATATTTGACTTTAACACATAACACGTACTGCATAATAAATCTTTAAAAACTTAAACATGCTTTTCATTCCGAATAGTCCTTACGAATATGCCTGAATATTTTGATGAAAGTGATCAAATATACAACTAATTATAGTATCAATATTATCAAACAATCATTAAAATAAAATATAAAGTAAAAGCCATATAAAATGTTATTGTATATTCACTAATCATAATTAATAGTACAATTAATTTTTTAATTTATATATTATATGAGGTTTTACCAGACATATATGAAATATCTATATATAATAATATAAAAATACTTACAAGTTGCATTTATTCATTAACCTAACCATAACTAATGCAATTTATTATTCACGTATCCACAGAACATACGCTAGCTTAATTTTCTATAAAAGGCATAAGGCATTCATGTTCTTTGCATATAGAACCACAAGTTGAGAAATACTATGAGATATCTGTGATCACTGAACAAGAGAGAAGGCAAATGGCTCTCAAAGGGAAGCTGGAGATTGAGAAAGAGGTTCAGACGCCTGCTTCAAAGTTTTTCCATTTCTTCACAAAGCAACTTCAACATGTTCAGAATATCACTGATCACGTCCACGCAGGTGAGCTTCATGAAGGAGAAGACTGGCACAGCGTTGGATCTGTTAAGCAATGGTCTTATACTATCGGTAAGCTTTTTAATTCAATCCCAAGTGCTTCATCATAATTGTAATTCAATGATCTCCTACTTTCTTATAACTCTCGGATCCTTATTATAAGTCCCTTTTAGAAGATATTTGGGAAAATTGCAACTCGATTCTAATTAACAAACTTAATAGCAACTATGTCCCTCAAAATCATCAAATTATAATGAAGTCTTAAGACCTGGGTGCGACTAATTTCGAATGTGAAAATACATTAAAAAAAATGAAATTTTTTTGGCCCTGTTTGAAAAAGTCAAGCTCTTCTCCCTCACTTCGACGTTGTGAGGCACGAGCGTGGTGAGGTGAGAGAGAAGTGCTCGAATTTTTTGAACATGATTGAGCCTAAAGATTCCATCTTTTTGTCTAATTCAATAAGGGGTAAAACTATATTTTCATGTTTGGAATTAATTGCACCCAAGTTTCTTGGACTTCACTGAAATTCTGCACTTTGATGATTTCAAGGACTTAGTTGCGATTTAGTCTTTTAATTGGAACCTGGGTGCAATTTTCCCAAGATATTTTTCCTCTTAGATATAAATACACTTAGATGGTTATTAATGTTTATTTTCCAATTTTACTCTTATTTAATTCTTGTTAAAAAGAGAGAAAGAGGAGTGAGGTAAGAAGGATTTGTAAATATATAAAGAGACAATTTTAATATGGGCAAATTAAAAAAATGCTATCAAAGTCGTATTTAATGACTTAAATGTGACTCCTAAATAGGTGACATTTAATTGAAAAAGCCTTATAATAGGGACCGAAGTGGTGTTATCAATATATGAATATAATTTGATGACATTTGGGCAGCATTTGGGTTTTATTGTGTAATTTTCGCCCCCTCCTAATTGTAATTCCTGATTCCACCCCTACACAGACATACTTGTTTTAACTTTTTGTTCACATACAGATGGTAAGGCAGTAAAATGCAAGGAGAGAATCGAAGTATATGATGAAGCAAACAATATCATCACATTCGACCTGTTCGAAGGAGATGTTATGGAGCAATTCAAGAGTTTCAAGATGACTCTCAAAGTCTCCGACAAGGTTGCAGGTGGTGGTGCCGTCGCCAAGTGGATCATTGAATATGAGAAGCTCAATAGGGCAATCCCAGATCCTAAAGGCTACTTGGACTATGTCACTTACGTCACCAAAGATGCCGATGCTCATCTTCTCACTGCATAATTATTATTCACAAATAATAAATGAATAAATCATATTAAGTTAAATAATTCCGTTCAAGTTGGTGTGGTTACGTCGTACGTGGACGTACTATCGAATAATTTGCTACGTTGTGTGTTGTTTGCTGATTAATTACTGTACGTGCATTATCATGTGATCTTGTGTATAAGAAAGGCTGTGAGTGCCTTTACAAATGTATTTAATGGTTGGTGTGTCTTAGTTGTATGTGTTCTATTAGCATTAAATAAAATTTGGAAGTTATTTATATTTATTTAGTGTGTTTTATCTCAGCCCAACCTTTAACTGCAGGCCGTTGGCACTAGCTCCTTTGAAATTAGGTTTGTTGCACACATTCATATCAATGCCACCTTATTATGAATGTGGAGGACTCTAGAAACAACCCACAATCTCCGTATTAGAAAAATTTAGCAGACTTTTATTTATCAAGGGGTTTCCACATACTCCCTCTAGTTTTTAAAATAAGATATATTTAGAGAGTTGATATTGATTTTGAACATACAATATATTTTTCATACTTGTCAATTTTTTATTAATTTATTCCTATTGATGGTCCTTCGACAATAATTATGAAGAAGATGAAATGAAAAAAATTAAGAAAGATGATTAAGGTATTTTAGTAAATACATATCATGCTAACTAACTTAACTAATTTTCTTAATTTAATCAAATTAATTAAATATGACTTATATTAAGGTCTTGAGGGACTAGTTTCCTATGTAAATGATTAATGGAGTATTTTAAAAGAAGTCATACACATTTCTTATAAGTAATTGACCTAATTTTTTTAATCTCTACAATTTAATTATTCAGCTCTTATATTTAGAACCAAAGTGAGTATTATTTTCCTGACACTTAATTAGGACAATTTCCCTAAAAAATAATTATTTTCGAAGCATTAGTGTCGCATGATTAACTATGTTTTGAAAAGAAAAATGCAGTTTAGTGGCTATCAGCCTATCGCCAAACAACAACGGGACCCAAACATAAATAATCCACAAAAAATACTTGATGCTGATAAAACACTGTACGAAGCCACAGAACCCCATTAATACATGTTTTTTCAGTCATTATTCAAGACCCAAATACATACCCAGGATTAATAGTTGTTTTTTTAATAATATTTTGAATTAAATTGAATTTAAACCCACAAAACATAAAGGCCTTCAATATTCATTGAAGTTATTATTTTTCCCGTTACATTAGAAATGCTTTATAGTAATAAAGGTTGGATTTTGAAAGGACAATATGAATATAAAGTGAAGGCAGCTGAGGATACTTATATGTGTGTGTGTGGGGTTGGGGGGTCAAATAAGATAGCATCATGTCCCTAATAAACATGTTTGCCTAAAGGTTGAAGTGGTATTTATTGAAGAGAAAATGTTAGAAAATCATTTTGGGTGGTTTGGACATGTTCAAAAAAGGTTATAATTGGATGTGTCAGTAAGAATGGTTAATTAAGTAATATAGCGCTCTATAAAAAGAGTAGAGAAAAACTGAAGAAGACACTTAATGAAGTTATATTAAGCAAGATTTCATGTAGTTGATTCTACATAATGAAATAAGATTTTGTTGTTGTATTCTTTTAACCCGTTGTATCCTGATAACTTTATGCTAATGAACAATTTTGAGAGACACATTTAGTGTGATTTGGGCTAGAACAACCCAATGTGTTGTTAATACTCCCTTCGGTCATTTTTTTTATAAGGAACAACTGCTAAAATCATGTGGTTCAAAATGTTAGTTAAAAACAATAAATGTATAACTTTTTTATATATATTTTTTGACAATTATATCCTTGTTTAGAAAGAGTGTGTATGATAAATAATGTGTGTTTTAAGAAAATTAAGAAGAATCTTCATTGATAACAAATACAAATAAACCCATTTGGGTTCAATTATGATCATCCCTCACTTGAGGGTGATTAATCACTAACCCTAACTCCAGGAATTTTGAAGGAAGACTCAAGTTATCCTCCCTTTCTTTAGTGGGGATTTCACATCCTACACACTTTGATCCATATAATTAGACCACTATTTATAAGATCTTACAATGATTAACTACTTCATTAATATCTTAACTAACAAGAGTAAGGATCTCAACCAACTAATGAGGATTTCAACTAACTAATGATTTTTTATCTCCAACAGTGTTGGAGAGAGGCAATAAGTGACATATATATAATGAGGGTAAAAGTGGTAAAATCAGTTTAAAATATCAGACAAAGTAGATTTGTTCTTATATTAAGAGCCATCTCTATGAGAAAGAATGTTACTTATAAAAAGTACATGTGGGAGTAATTCTCAAGAAAATATCAGAGGTGCGATATTAAGTAATGAAAACGAATATCGATTCCAGCTGATGTGATTTATGTTCTTGTTTTTATATGTAAATGTAAAGGACACTATGAAGGAACCCCGCAATCATCAGAGAAAATTTAGCAGACAGCAAATTGGTCCCACAGGGGCCACTATATATTTGTGCGCGCGTACATATATCATCCAAATCTTGGCATTATATATTCATTACTACCCATACACCATTTCTACAACACCAGCAATAAGCCTGTATGGAGCATGATATATATATCTATGCAGTGGTGGAATTGGGGTACAGAAAAGGACCCAAATTTTTAGTAAATTATCTTTTACCTCATAAAAGTTTCATGATTTTAACTTTAGTCCCTTCATGTAAGCCTATGTGGAGAGACTAAAATGAAAAATTGAAATATGTATGGGATTAAGATATGGTTTCATGAATTCTGAGAGTTCTATTATGTAATTTTCACCCCATAATTGCAATTCCTAACTCCACCCCTGTATCTATGTATGTATGTGTGTGTGTGAGAGAAAGAGAGAGAGAGAGAGAGCACTCCCATATATTTTGTGAGAAATGTTTCAGACAAGATCAATCATATAATCTTTTAATTAAATTAATGAGTTATAAATGGTATAATTTTGATTAATATAATTTATTTACAATGTAAGCCTTTTTTCAGAATGCTAGAATGCGATTAGTTTGTTCATATTATATTTTTTGAAATATTTATTGTATTATTAATTATAAATCATTACGCCAATGGGTTTCTCATACATGCTTGTTGAATTTCACTAGGTAGTGTATAAAATATTATCTCTAGTCGAGCCAGTTGATTAATTTAAGTAAGTTAAGGAAGTTAGTTATATTAGTTATTTGTAACAAATAAAAGTTGATTTTTCCTAAAATACTATATTTATTGTGATTACACTTGGATAGAAACTCTTTAATGTGTACAAACACTAAAAATAAAAGGAACACACTAAAAAAAAATAAGGATATTTAGAAAAAATTATAAATTTGAGAGACAAAATGGACTAATGTATTATATTTAGAACCAAATTTAATTCTCAATTAGTTCTTATATTAAGGATCGAAAGTAGTATGTACATATGTTCATAGTCTTATGAACTAGTCAGTGGCATATTGTTTGCTTTTATTAGCATCACATCGTGCGTAGATCGTAGATTCAATCTCACATGCGTGATCTTAAAATATGTCTATGCAATGTATAAACTAGTAATTTAAAATAGATCTGCCAAGTGTACGGGTTAATGTTATAGTTGAGTGAAAAATCTTGAAATTTCTAAGGAAGGTCATATGTTAGCATAACCTCTGCTGGCAATTTCAATTGATCAATTACCTTCGGAATATATGGGTAAAATATCATAATTGTCTTGTGCATCTCCTTAAACCGCGCTCCTGAATCTTCTGTCCTATCAGTAATACTTTAATTATACAATCATCACATGCCATTGATTGCATTATAAAATAATAAAATAAGAAGCAGGTAATTAGCGATAGAAATCAGCGATGGATTGAAGCGACGGAATTTATGACCTCTATTCTATCAATAATTGGCTATTTCTTTGTAGTGTTGCTATCACACATGGTAAAGGGACCCAAACAGATATAATCCACAAAAAAATATAATATAATATTTATAAAATAATATCCTTTCGATAGCACTGACAGTGGCCCTTTTGCATGATCATAAAACACCAAATCATATAGAGGACACGTTTATTGTAAGCAATTAATTTCTTCAATTAAACTGCATCTGTGAGTTAGAGTCTTGTCGAAATCGAATCCTATATGCTCATTGAAGAGTGATACGCATATGGGACACTCATCATGAATCTTTAGGCCATCTGCACTAAATTTCAACCATCAAAATTGGATTTGAACTGTTCAGATCTTATCATCTGTGGTAAGCACCTTTGTATTCACTATTCTCATAGATTGTCTATACAAGTCAATAATGTTAGTGTTCGCTTCCCGCACCAGTCCCATTATTTCATATATTATCAACATTTTTATTTGATTTCGAGATCAGTGTGTACCATTATATTGAAGCCATGCCTCTTAGTAGGAAATTTGAGATTGAAATTGAGATCAAGTCATCTGCCATTGAGGTATTCCACACTTCTTCACTAAGAAACTTCGAAATTTTCCCAACACTGCTGGTTGTATCCATGTAGGAGAGCTTCATCAAGGAGATGACTTGCACACCATTGGGTCTGTTAAGCACTTGACTTATACTGTTGGTAAGATTCTATAATGCTTATGTTTCGATTATTGGTGGCCATTTTGGTTTGAATTTGAACCAAATTTACTAGGAAAATGTCCATGTTTGAAAACTTCATTGGTCAGGAGGACTTGAATTGGAATAGTACTTTTTGTGTATAAAGTCTGGTAGAGTACTGGTAGTTTGTGTGTTTGTATCATGTGTAACATCCCAAATTTTTTGGATTTATAAATTGGAAATATTATAAGGAAGATTATGATGGGCCTTAAGGAATTTTAAAGTTAAGAATTGGAATTAAAGGCATATTTTTTTAAAATTAAAGATAATTAGTTATAAAATAAATTTTTGGCCCAAATATCTTAGAGGCAATATTTTATGGCCAAAATAAATTAATTGGTATATTATATAGAGAATTAAATATTATAATGGGATTTTATTATGAAAATTTGGCCCAAAATATTTACTGGAAATTATTGAAGTCTAATGGTCAATATTAGAAAGAAAAGAATAAAATTAGAAGTATTAACTTGTAAGTGCAACATTTCTCCAATTCCTCTAACGGAGCCTTTCGGACAGAAGCAAGAATCATGGGCCAATTCTCATGCAAATCAATTCACTCTTTCATTAAACTCATGCGGGCCACAAGCTAACAGGACCTATCTAGCACCCATATTCTTCCCCAGCTGTTAATTCCTTTCGGTCCAAACCATCCAACTCAGTATATCCATTATCCATTCTCTAACCCATCACGCAAAGCTTTAGAGATAAATCACAGCAGCAAATCATCACGGTAGAAGCAATGAGAGTTGGCATAGATGGTAAGGGATCCAGGACTATACCCTTGGGTTGTGGGTTCGATCCCCTCTGCCATCGCTGGGACTCCTTTGGTAGGAAATCTCGTAAGTCCTCAGTAAGTGCTCATAGAGCCCGGGGCCGTGCCCTAGCTTTGATAAGGGACTGGTATCGAACCATTCCAAAACCTTTTTATAGCCAAAAAAAAAAAAATCATCACGGTAGAATATCACACTATCAGGAAATAAAAAGGGACCAATCACAGCACCGTTTGCTCAAGATTTCAGCGACCACATGCCTTCTCCAGAGTCCACCCAACCATGTGCATTGAGGGTTAGAAAGAGTGAATATAACAACAAAAAATCACGTATTATATTAATTATCTTATATTAATTATTATTATTAGTTATCTTATGCAATTATTGACTATAATATTGTATTATTTACTCTTTAAATTTAATTTTTGTTATAATTCTATTCAATCTTTTAAAAATATCACATATTTACGTGTGTATAAATATGCGTAAAAATTGATACACGGTTGATGTGATTTTTTAATTATTGATATAAATACGTATATTTATATGCACGTAAATATATGATATTTTAAAAAGATTTAATAGAATTACAACAACAAAAATTAAATTAAAAGAGTAAATAACACGATATTATAGTCAATTATTGTATACGATAACTGATAATAATAATTAATATAATTTATGATTTATTTGTTACATTCATTCTTTCTAACCTTGTTCGCCTCGCAAGTGTACGAGTCGTGCAAGTAATAAAGTGATAAGTAAAGTATCGTTCCCACGAGGACTTAGTATCCACAACTTCAGTTAGGCATTGATTTTACACTTTCGTTTAAGTTGAGCTAAAACAAAGTGAGTTTAATTAAAAGAAAAGAAATTAAAATAAACTAACTAATAAAAGCCTAGGATTCTTTTTCCCCTTTTACATTTCATAATATTGAATTCATTTCCTCTCTCTTAGTATTTCCATACGTGTTAGTCTAAGGTTCACAAATACTTGACAAGCTCTCTCAAGTTAATATCAAGTTTCTCTTCTTATTAAAATGCACAATCTCTTGCTACAATTAATGAGAAACAATATTAAGCAACAACCTTATTGTGACAATGCAAGATTAGTAAATATATCTCTATTTTACCAACAAACTATCTATTTATCAAGTAAATTTTAAGACAAACATGATTTTAATTAAGTTCTACACCTAGATTAACTTTCTCAAGTCAAACCTAAGTGAATAAATCATCTAAAATGGTGGCCAATCAATTTAGAAGCATTAAATTTAGATTAAAATCAACACATAGAAATATTTATCTATTAAAAGAAAGGATAATCCAAGTATTAATCCATACAAAAGAGTCAAAAGAATCCTAGAATAAAAAAGTTTAGCTACTCAGTAAATCCAAATCACAGCAACAAATTCCAGAATTCAGATGTAGAGACATGGAAAATGATAAGGAATTGGAACTAGACAAAACCAAGAACAAGATCAAAGAAAACCAGCGCCTCCTCTGTTTCTTCGTTCACTGCCCAGCGCTGTTCTCCGCCTCTAGTCTGTCTCTGTTCCGCGTATTCTATTCTGTCTCCCCTCTTTCCCATCGTTCTCCGCCTCCTCTCTTTGTTTCACACTAGCCTTTAGGTTTTCCAATTCATTTAATTGATGGGCCCAATTTCTGCTTCTTTTCTTCAGGTCTTTAATTCCCGTGGGGCCCAATCCATTGGATTGAAGCAGTCAAAACGTGTCTGCTCTTTCGCCTCCTATTGTAGCTTTAGGTCTCATTTAATTGTGGCCCAATTCCATTTCAATTTCCGAAATAATTGCTCCCTCCTGATGCTTCAATTCTCCACGGTGGCCCATTCACAATTCAGCCCAAATCATTAATTCCATTCATTAGCATGGCCCAGCTCAATTGAATTCAAAGTCCAATCCGAAATGCTCCTGGTGTGAACAAAAAGAAGTTATATAATAATAATAATAATAATAAAACTAAATCTTTATATTTTCTTTAATAGTTTTTTTTCTTTTCTTTTCAAAACTCCTAATTAATATTATTTATTTCCTAAACTCAAAAACATTTATTTTAACTTGAAATCCCACAAATGGTGTGTCCAATTTGATTTCTCTTAAAATCTTAAAAAAATCTCTTAAAATTGTTTAGATAACTCTCCAAATATCTCCAAAATGCACTTTAAATTTATAAAATATGGAGAGTTATCAAACCTCAATGCACATGGTTGAGGTTTTGGGTAAGGATTTACAACAATCAGATTTTGGATGGATTGCACGTGAACTTTTTTGTGTTGAGCGCTCTTAGAGTAAAACTTTTTCGTGCTGGGCGCTCCCAGAGTCAAAGTTTGTTAGCCAATCTGCACCTTAGATAAGAGACATTATCTTTTTCTAATAGCGTTGTATTGACTGCCCATTTTTAAAAGTTTTTTGGTATTTTTGTTCTACTTGAAAGTTATTTGTGTTGGGTGATCATGAGGTAATAGTTTTTTGGCCAAATTGCTCCTTAACCCTTATATTATAGGTGGCTAGCCAAAACAATCCACATGAAGAATAAGAGAAATAGATATAAGGGTTAAGGTTCAAAATACACATGGGCTTTTTCTTCAGGAGGGCCCAGCACCATATGCTTTTTTTTGAAGCAAAAATACATATGTGGTTACCATTTTGGAGCAAAATTCATATCTCACTTTTAAGTCACTGTTTACCGCGGTTAAGTTACTGTTCACTTCATTTCTTTTTCTTTCTTCACGGTGAATAGTGACTTAACGGTGGGATGTGACTTTTACTCTAAAATGATAACCACGTGTGTATTTTTGCTCTAAAAAAACACGTGGTGCTGGGCGCTCATGAGGAAAAAGCTCATGTATATTTTCACACTTTATCCCTATATATAATTAAAATAAACTAAAATATATTCATAAATAAAAATTCAGAAAGAATGTTCATAAATGGAAATTCATAAAGAGTCAAACAAAAATAAATAGAAACTAACTTCCTTGTTAAGCTACATTCCTTTAAAAACTCGTAGTGAGAATATTGCTTTTAATTCTTCAAGTAGTGATTGTGTCCGAGTGTGACCCATAAAGCCACTATTTATAGATGAAGTTACTTCTTGGTGTGGGACTGTTTGATATATCCATATAATAATATATTATATCTGCTTCGATTTATCTCCACATCATATATTTTTACGCTTTTGGATTCTAGCGAAAATTACAGCTTAAGGCCTTATCCAATAAACTCTTATCATTATTTTTCGGAAATTATGATTCAGGACTCATTTCTGTCCGAATCTTCTGCCACGTGCCTTCATCTTCTCTTAGCTTTTTGGAGAAAATTACAGCTGATTGATTGAACTATATTTTTATGTGATTTTTCATAGTAAAATTAGGATTCTTAATGTATTTTGTTGTAGTTGTTGAGCTTAAAATGCCTTTCTTGTGATAAATTAATATTAAGAGTAAATACATGAAATTAGGATTAAAAAAGGGTAAAATTGTCAAAGAAATTGTAATTATTATTAATCATTGATTTTCATGAGAAAATTTGAGGTTAAATTAATTATTTTCATTATAGATGCCTGAAAAGATTATATCAAATTTGAAAATGGAAGTTTGAATTTAAATTATGAAAGTTTCTGACTTTGCAGTTTGGTCCCTCAAGAAAACTTTTACACTTTTGCAAATAGGTCCCTGGTCAAAACGTGCGTTTTGACCAGGGAGTAATGACCCAATGAATATTGAAAAAAGGAACAAACAGGAGGGACCGGGAGTCAGAGGCTGGCGGAGAGTTTTGAAAGAACGAAAAAAAAAACAGGGGAATAAAGGGAGACGCGAGAGACGGAACAGAGGGGAGAACACAGCGCCGCAACGAGAGCTCGACCTTCCCTCTCGTCACTTCACCACCCTCCTTGGTCGCCGGCGATCTCCGTTCACTTCACCGTCTCCGGCGACCTCCGTCGACCCCTCTCCCAGCATTGCAAACGGAGGCTGAGATCTGGAGCGGACAGTGGACGCAAGCTGAGAGCACCGTCGACCACCACCCTTCACACCATCAACCACCATCGTCTTCTATCTCTTGAACCCAGTCAACCTCCATTTTCCATTTTTCCTGCGAGACTGAAAACCATTGGAGACCTTTCACCACTACCTTTTCTCCCACCTCCAACTTCGATTTTCATGGCTGAAACATCTTATTGGTTTTTAGTGAGAGAAAGGTGCATCATGTGTGGCTGATCCATTTGCCTCTTGGAGATGAATAGTGACTGGAATTTCAGGGCAAAATAATGGGGGAGTTTATTTTTGTTCAATTTATTTCCTCTAATTATATTTAAATTTCCTAATTTTAGGAATATTTGATTATTTTGTTGAGACTTAGTTTACCCGTTTGGATAACTTTGTGGATTGAATATATGTGATTGGATTGAGTTTTTGTGGCTTGTTGGATTTATATGTTTGTATTTCCCTTATTGATTCGACGAAATTGTGCTTTCTACGTGGTATTGTTAGTTTATATAATTGAATTGGATTATTTGAGTGTCATGGTATTGTATTCATTTTGAGAGGAAGCAAGTTGCATTAGTTTAATCTTAATCACACACTAATTATACTTCAATAGTGCCTTAAGAGGTGATTGCTAGCTACGGTAGTAGGAGTAATCATTAATTAAGAACACTAGACTCATAGCGGTTGCTTGAGGTTTTTCGTGAAGATTTAGTGAAAATTTACTCCTACATTCAATTGAATTATGATAGCCACTACTCCATTTCCAAGAGCGTCCATATTTCACATTTTCACTCTCCATTCCATTTTATAAAGAAAATACCAAAAATAGAAGCTTAGGATTTCATTTAATTGCATTCTTATTTTAGTTATTAGTTCAAAAATCCAAAACCAATTTTTCCCTTGTTTTTATCACATTTGCATGTCATTTAGATTACTTAGGAATCAATAAAAGGCTCCTCGAGAAGAGAGAACGATCCTAGGGTTGTCTATACGCAATCCTTGATTATTTTGTTGATTGTGGGCCCCAAGGCTAAAGACGAAAAAAACACGCGATCACTGATGAACCCATACCTTCAAAATGTTATACTACCTACAAAACAAAAGATATTTGAATAGATTTTGTCCAAATATTACTTTTAATCCTTAAGGTTGCATTTAGGGGAAATATATATAAAATAAATTAAGTAATATAAAATATTTATAGATTTGATCTAATATTATTCAAAATCTGTATCTATTTAATTATAAAATATGCACTTATCACATTAATAACTGAAAAAATTTACATTAGATGTACAACATTGTAGAGTAATATAAGTTCACACTGAATGTAAAAGCCTACTTTCTTACGGTCCCAAAAAAAAAAAAAGCCTTTTTTCCTAAGAATGAACTATCTTTTCAGGCAAAAAACTTTGTGGTTGCTCCTTTAATTTGTTGAGTGGATGAAGAAAATAGATTGAGTGATCTTATTCAAGAGTGCCCAACAAACCAAAAGAAACCTTGGACGAGATGTTTCCCCATTTGAAAGATTGCAATGACTCTCCTTTGTAGTATATCCATGCTTTACAATAAGGCATATGGTGTTCCTTCTGCTTCTGCAATATAATTGTCTATCCAATGCTAGGAATATTTGAAATTGAGTTATTCAAAGATAACCTGCATGAAGAAACCGAGACCTTCGATGTTTCAAACCTAAAAGCTAAATCCACCAGAAATTATGCATGCTTGATTTCATTAATTACAACTGTTGTTGTGGCTTCCCCCGGATGAATAAATCTTATTACTGTTCATCCTGACAATGGAGATAAGTTTAATATTGCTAATCACCATCAAAGTTTGTCCATCCTGATGTAACTGGGGAGTTATGTCATATCTCAGTGTTTGTTGGATGATGTCCAGAGGAGTTATGTCATATATCGGCCTTTGTTGGATGAGGTCAAGAGGAGTTATTTCATATCTCAGCGCTAGTTGGATGAAGTCCAGAGGAGTTATTTCATATGTCAGAGTTAGATGGATGAGGTCCAGATGAGTTATTTCACGATATTAGAATCACCCCTATATCATTTAGCATTTGCAATAGTCTTTATATGGGATTTTCCCAAAAAAAAAAGATCTCAAGTCTCAACTTGAGGAAGGTTAAAAAACCCAAAAATTGACCGTCTCCACTTGGGGCTGGGCGACATCTGTGTCATGTTTCAAATACACGTTCATTATTTTTGTTCTAGATCATAGTGAAACGACTGGGGTTTCGAATTGGCTTATTAGTAGAAAAATGTTTGATTGGGTATGGGGAAAGGCCGTTTGTATAATTTTCTGTTCCAACCCAACAGTAGTAGCCGAAAAAAGGTAAAACTACAATTAAATAATAAATCACTTAAAAATTTGACTAATATAACAATGAAATTATTGTTCCCAAACAACGTTAATATCTATCTCTTAGATTCAATGCTCTTGTGTTGAACTCTCAACCGCACAGATTTAAAGGATTTTGTGTGTCAAACCTACTCTTTTCTTTTTTTTTTTTGGGGGGGGGGGGGGATTTGAAAAAAAAAAAAAATATATATATATATATATGGGTAAAGGAGCTAAAATACACATGTGCTTTATCCCGAGAGCGCCCAGCACTATATGCTTTCTTTGGGAGCAAAAATACACACGTGTTATCATTTTGGAGCAAAAGTCATATTCCACCATTGTTACTATTTATCGTGATAAAAGAGAGAGAGATGAAGTGAACAGTAACATCATGGTAGGATATGACTTTTTTTTTCAAAAAGATAATCACATGTGTATTTGTTGCTCTCAAAAAAAAAATATGGTACTGGACGCTTCCGGTGGTAAAACACAAGTGTATTTTTGCTCCTTTACCCTATATATATAAAGATTTAAAGGATTTTGTGTCTCAAACCTATTCTTTTTTTTTGGGTGGGGGGATTTGAATATATATATATATATATATATATATATATATATATATATATATAAGGAATATAATATATTTGTGCGTAGTTACTTATTTCTTCCGAGTCGAGTTTGCTTTCATATATACTAAAAAAAATAAATAAATAGGTGAGACCCATAACCTTTAATATATCTCCAACCCCATTTGTTTTTACTTTTCCAAAATCTCCTTTGTCTTTTTTGGAGTGACTAGTTGCCCTTTTTTTTCCAACAGCTTTTAACAAATAAAAGCACTTTTTTCAATATAATAAATGTGTTTGTGTGGTTACTTATTTCTTTTGAGTCGAGTTTGCTCTCATATGTACCCAAAAAAAAAAATAGATGGTACCCATAATCTTTAATATATCTCCAACTCCACTTGTTTTCACTTCTCCAATATCTCCTTCATCTTCTTTTGAGTGACTCGTCCGCCTTTTTTTTTAAACAGCTTTTAACAAATAAAATCAATTTTTTCATTAAATTTTTTCTTTATGAAATTCATTATACATTATTTCATCTTTTTAATGTACTACTTTTATACTGATTAGAGAATATTTTAGGGTTAGGATTTTAGACAAGTTTTGAGTTTTATTAAAAGATGACCATCAGAATATAGATGAAAACTAATAGTTAATTTTTAATTAGTTTACTTTTGTTATTAATAATATTTTTAAATCATATTGGTTTTGAATTAATTCATGCTTTTTATAGGTGATTATTATGGGAAAGAGTGCTACCATTAATATTTTATTTATATTGATTAAACTTGTACTCATTCTTCCAATTTCTATGATAGCAACTACTAAAAGATCTTTTTCTTTAATGAAGATAATCAAGAACAAACTTCAAAATAGAATGAAAGACCAATTTCTTGATGATTGTTTGATTACATATGTTGAAAAAGAAATTGTTTTAAGTTTTATCATGGATTCAATTATAAATGAGTTTAATAATATGAAAACACAGAATAAGAGTAAAATGAAGTAATCTTAATTTTTGTAATAGATTCCTTTCAATTTTTTATATATTAGGTTTGTATCGTATTTCGAGTACTTTTATCTATAATGTATAATTTTTTGTTTTCACCCCGCCAGCAAAATTTCGGGGTCTACCACTGACTTCTAATAAATATGTCTTCACATATTAGGCAAGAAATGGCTGTTTTACTACGTCAGATCTGATTGCGGTCACGTTCAGAATTTGGGACACAGCTTGAAGGCAAGAGAATTTTTTTACTGCACTTGCCATGCCAACTTCTGGCTTCATGTGAGACCACTTGCATGCGTCAACCAACTCTATCTCTAGTGCTTTATAATTTGATCAGACTCTGTGAATAACTTGTCTTTAATCACATAAAAACAATGATATGTTTGAGCCAGAATCTGAAGCTTAATACAGATGTAAAAGGAAACCTAATGGACAGGCATCCAAACCATAATGCTTTTTTGTAAATGGGCAAGTTATTAAGAGATGCTCCACGGTCTCCCATTCATAACATCCAAAGGGACAATATCCAGATATATTCATGTGATACTTGATTAATGTGTCTATAGTAGGCATGTCATTATTCATAATTTTTCATCATACCAAGACTAGATCTTTCATTTTTTAAGTGACGGTCCATAGGAATTCCCTGAACGCATCCTGATGTGATTCAGCATTGTTTGAAGAAATAAGATTGAAACCTTTTTTAACATAATAATATTCAGAAGCACTTTGGGTCCAAATGAATATGTCGGATAAATTATTAAAGGGTTAAATATCATTTTCATCATAGAAGTTTACCTTAAAAGGTATTGATCACCTGTAAGTTTTTTTTTTTTTGCATCTCATTTTTACTTCGAAAGTTGAAAAAAGTAACAATCATATCTCTCCGTTGATCTTGACAATTGAATTATTATTTTTATTTGTAAACTTTTAAAGACAAAATTTCTCGTAAACAAAATTTTTAAGATAAATTTGCTTCAAAAAAAACTTATAAGGCATATTTAAACATACTTTTTATCTATTAAAAAATGAGATTTAACCTATTATTATAGGATATAGGGAATGGATAACGGTTCAGATGGATTAATTCATGCATTTCCCGTTATTTAGAAATAGTGAAAATTATTTATTTAAATGTTTTTTATTAAACAAATATATCTGAACAAGTCATGAAGCCATTTGTCAGATGTCAATATCAAAATTGACTATCATTAATTGCATATCTCGATCATTTCAAAAGCTTTCGTATCAAGGACAAGAGTGATCAGCAATTTAGACTGACATGAATAATTAGGGCCCCTTGTGTTTACGTAAAGGTTTGGTATCAAGGACAAGAGTAGTTAGCAATGTCTACTGGCATGAATAATTAGGGGAAAACGGTTTCCCTACCCATCTTTGGTAGGGAAGGATTTTCTAAATATGGATCGTTTAGATTTTATCATCATAATTTAGATTTAATGTTTTTTAACTGTTATTTTTTAAATGAAAAAATTATTTTTAAAAAATATATTAGTTGAAAGATTATTTTTATTTTAAATTTTTTACTTATTAAAATAATTTTTTTAAAGAAAATAAAAAGTAAAAAAAATTAAATCTGTACTGTCTAAATCCCATCTGGACGGTCCAGATGGGAAGAGCCCCCTACCTATCCTTGAGACCAAAATTAAAATGAAAGCAAACTTGAGATACCAAAAATTATATTAACTCTTTAAGTAATTATATATAGTAAAAAGTTTGATTGTTAACTTTTGTTTTGAGCATGATAAGATACAAAGAAATCTTAAGGTTAATAATGACTATATACAAAAAGAGGTTGGAGTGATATATATAAAATAAAAAATGATAGAGAATCATAAAGAAGTGATTTGAACATATAGAAAGAAGGCTAGCTATAAGATGCGTTGATAAGGAGGGTAAATAATTAAGTATGAAGTCCTACAGTAAGGACGTAAAAGGTAATAAAGAGAATACCTAATGGAGTCATTGGTACCGAATAAAAATAATAAAGGAAATCCGTTAGAAGAAGTTTGTGGATCCTGTATCAGCATGGGTTGTGTATATAACACCAATGAAGCTAGCATTCACTTCCCACACATATCCATTCACACTAGCTCCTTTATATATTGGCATATTGCATATTTTGATTTTGAGATCAGTGTATAATATAAGATTATCGTTGAGGTATGGCTCTTACTGGTAATTTGGAGGTTGAAATTGAGATCCAATCACCTGCGATTGAGTTCTTCAACTTCTTCACTAAGCAACTTCACAATCTTTCCAACGCCACTGGTAGTGTCCATTTTGGTGAGATTCATGATGGACCTGACTGGCATTCCATTGGCTCTGTTAAGCACTGGTCTTATACTGTTGGTAAGATTCAATAAAGATTCCTAGATTAGTGTTGGATTCATGCCTCTAATCGAAAAGATATGAATGATCAGGGTTTCTTCCTTTGAATAGAGAGCACACCATCCCTTTTAGTATTATACTTTACATGACAAAACTTATTTCGCGTATTTATTTCTTGTAGTGTAAAATCACTTAAAATAAACTGAAAGAAATATGCCTGAACCGATAAAATCTTTCCTTGTATTGATTTTGATAATTTATCAAATAATTGTAGACTTCTATACTGCTTAAATGTTAAAAATTGGTAATAGTAAACTATAGTAGTCAGGAAGGCAGAAAAAAGATACTCAGGAGGAGGTGGGTAACTAATTGTTATTCGGAATAAATTATTTATATACTTGTAGGTCCAGTTGAAATGATCAAAATTAAGATACTCACTTGTACTTAATATAGGAGGAGGGTAACTAATTAATATATATCAAAGAAATTATTTAAGGTAGTTATTTATAACAAATGTGTTAGTTTTCCTAAAAGGGTTAATATTACTTAGGAGCGTTGGGTATTCGAAAGTTTTTTGAGGAGTAGTTTTATCCTAAAAATGTTAATAAAGGAGAAAATTTTTGCTAACCATTAAAAAACTAAAGAGAAAATTTTCCCTAACAATTTAAAAAAACTAAAATGGACTGTTTACATTTTTAATGGCAAGAGCTAAAATTACTATTTGTTGTTTACTTCTGGGGCAAAATTCTGAATCAAAAAACTTCTAGATACTCAATGATTTTTAGTGATAACTTCTCAGATGAAAATGAACCTTACCATTCCTAAAAATATCCCCTTCAATTATGATTACCTTTGGGTGAAATTCTATTAATATATGCAATCAATATGAATACTTTAAGAAAAATTATAAATTTGGGCTGTAAAATGAATTGATATCTTATATTTTGGACCAAATATCTTATATTAGGGATTGGAGGGAGTAATTCTAGTATTCTCATTCTTTATCGTGCATGCCGAATTATTTTTCTTGTTTTGACTCTGATACTTAATGTGTACAAATGGGAACAAGCAGCTGGTAAGGTGGTGACATGTAAAAGGAGAAAATTGAAGCGATTGATGAAGAGAACAAATCACTGAATGTGGACTTCTCGGGAGGAGATATTAAGGATAAGTACAAAAGTTTCAAGTTCATAATTAAAGCCACAGACAAGGAAGGAGGTGGTGCTATTGCAAAGTGGAGCTTCACTTTTGAGAAGATCCATGCAGGAATCCCAGACCCAAAAGGCCACCTAGACTTTGTAACCATCCTTACAAAAGATGTTGATGCTTTTCTTCTGCGCTCACATGGAAAATAAATTGGAGCAAGCTAAACCAAAAATGCAAAGTACGAGGATGATGAGCGAATTAATAATTAAAGAATAAGGTTGTGCGTTGTTGAGCCCATGAATTGTGCTGTGAACTAAAGAATAAGATTTGTGTTGTTGAGTTAATTCACTATGTAATCATACGTAAGAGGGTGTACGAAGAATGCTTTTATTATCGGTGTATATTAAGGGCTGATCTTTTAATGAAATTGTTGTGTATTTCAATCTTCGTCTTCTTATTTTTCTTAGAAGTAACTAATATTATAACAAACATTCGATCAGAAACAATTAACATAATGATCGAATTCACAAATCCTAATTGCTCAGAAATTAAATCACTATTCAATCTATCAATAAATCCTTAATAAAAACTCTACTGCTAAAAATAATCCTTAAGAATCTTTTTTCCGGACAAATATCCCACGCGTACGAAAACGATCATGAAGACAAATATACAATCATAATTGTCATGGAGGTGTTTTGAAAAGTTTAGAGGTGGGTTTAGCCAGAAACAGAGAAGAGAGAGTCAGAGAAAGAAGCTATACCATCCAAAGAAGAACGAAAGGTGTAACACCCCTAATTCCATACTTCTCATTATGTTCATTAACATGTAGTGATTAAGAATATCATCAGAGTTTATGGAGAGATAGAGACACTACTAGAAAATAGTGAATTTGCGATGGAATTTGTGACGGAAAATATTCCGTCGCAAAATTAAAACTTTTTGCGACAAAATTTGAATTCCGTAGCAAAAAAGCGAAATTTTGCGACGGAAAAAAAATTCCGTCGCAAAATTGTGATAGAAAAATAATAATAAAATATTTTTGTAACGGAAAAAAAATTCTGTCACAAATTTTTTCAAATTTACAATGGAAAATAAATTCTGTCGAGAAATTTCGCCTTTTTGTGACGGAAAAAAAATTCCGTTACAAAAAAAATAAATAAAAAAAAAATTTGCGATTGAAAATTTTTCTGTTGCAAATCCTCATGGGTTTTGCGACGGAAAATTTTTCCGTCACAAATCCTCATCGGTTTTGAGACGGAAAATGTTTCCGTCGCAAATCCTTAAGGGTTTTGCGACGGAATTTTTTTTCCGTCGCAAATCCTCATGGGTTTTGCAACAGAATTTATTTTCCGTCCCAAATCCTCAAGGGTTTTGTGACGGAAAAATTTTCCGTTGTAAATTTTTTTAATTTTTTTTTGTGACGGAATTTTTTTTCCGTCGTAAAAAGGCGAGAAAAAAAATTCTGTTACAAAATTTTGTCAAAAAAATAATTAAAAAAAGAAATTTGCAATGGAAAATAAATTCTTTCGTAAAATTTTGCCTTTTTGCGACGGAATTATTTTCCGTCACAAACTCTTCTTAAAGCCCCCCTTTTCATTTTCTCAATCGCACGTCCACTCTTCCTTTCTCACACGTTCATATTGCCATCCTCTCCCACTGTTGTTGCTCGTCGAACGCAGTGAAGAGAAGACTCTCTCTTTCTTCGATTATTTACTCCTTTTTCATCAGGTAAGTCCATCCCCCACTTTTCCTCTTCTATTTTCTTCATCTATTTCCTTCATTGATTTGTTTCTCCTTATACGAGAACCCAACATTCATTTGTTTTGGTCGAGTATATTCTGTTCAAGACTGAACTGTAACCTATATGAATCATTTCTTGTAATTTCCATTTAATCAATTCCCAAATAAATTTGTGATTTTTGATGGAAGAAGTAGTAGATCACATGGCTTACATACTGGTTCTCTATTTGACTTCCTACAGCTCTTTGTTCTTACTATGAGAAACTTTTCATAATATAGCATGTTTTCATTTTACCTAATATCCTAACGAACTATAAAACTTTTTAACTAATTGATCAAATTCCTCCAACTAATGAGGATAATTTTGATATTTTATAACTAACTTGACTTTTAATCTAATTAACTTTGTCTTTTGCATGAAAAATAAAAATAAAAATTCAATGTGACTGTTTGTGCCTCAAATATTCTATGTCACTTGCTAATTTTATCATTAATCCCACCATGTATTCTTTATTATTCTTATATGGCTGTCTGATAAAAAATATAAGACAAGTTAAGTTTTTATAGATAATGAAACAAATATATATATGGGCAATATATCATCTTGAGATGATTAATTATAGAGTTATAATTAAGCCATATAGAGTTATAGACAAATATATATATGGCTTATTAATTATAGAGTTATAGAGATTTGATTCACATGTGATCATTAATCCCATTTATTTAGAGATTAAATTGAGGCTGAGACCTAGGATGTAATTGTAGGGGGTTAGCAATATAGAGATTCCATTGAGGCCCATGGTAGCAATATAAAGATGTGCATATATAAATTGGTTTACTCTAATTCTTAGTCATTAATTCTCTCTCTCTCTCTCTCTCTTTCTCTCTCTCTTGCAATTATAGATCGGTCCTTGATGAATTATGATTCAATACAACTAAGTTATGAGTTGAAGAGTTAAAAGAATTATAAATATTAAATAATCATCAAGATTCTATAATTTGACCATATAATATTCTTTTCAATCTTTAAATTGTATATTCCGTTCATGTTGAAGCTTAAATTTTTTGTTGATGTGCTACTGGATATGTATTCTTCCTTGTTAGCTCAACTATTGAATATTTTTTATTAATTTAAAACATATTTAATAACTTAATTGTTACTCCCTCTTATTTCTTTATAAAAATTTAAAATTTTAATTGTTTTGATCTTATTTTTATTATCTCCTTCAGAATTGTTTGAGGATTGAATGATTTTTATATTTTGACTTTCTTATTGCAAAAAAATTTGTATGATTGTTATTTTATATTTTTATCATATGTAAAATTTATCTTGAAATTTATTTACTTTTTTAATGATTTTTATATTTTTTATGAAATTTTATATTTTTTTAATAATTTTATTTTTTATATATATAAATATTTTTTTTGATTTTTTTAAATTTAAATTTATTTTTTTAATTAAAATTATTTTTTAAAATTCTAATTATTTTTTTAATTTTTTATTCTTTGAATTCCGTCGTAATTGCGACGGAAAAATTCCGTCACAATTGCAATTGAAAATTTTCCGTCACAATTGGGACGGAATTTTTTCCGTCGCAAATTTCAAAATTTGCGACGGAAAATATTCCGTCCCAATTGCGAGGCCTTTTTTGCGACAGACGAATTCTGTCGCGAATTCTGTCGCAATCCTATTTTGCAACAGAAAATTGGAATTTTGCGACAAAATTTTTCCATCGCAAAAAACCAATTTTTTTGTAGTGATATGAGATGGTTTGAGCGGATAAGTAACTGATATTACATGGCTATAATTTTAAACTAATTGCAGTTAATTTGATCGGGGACAATAACGTTACAATCATCCAAGCATTCATATAGTTAAATAGTTATTAGTATAATATAGTCCAGCAAAATATTTAGAAGTTTTTCTGTGTCTCCACACGATCTCACACGTGTTACTTACCTCTTACTCCAGATCCTTATCCTGAAGCTATGGTTGCGTCTGAGATTCAAGAATGTAGGTGATTGTTATGGGAAAGAGTTCTATATGTGATCTTTGAATGTTGAATAGAGGAAGCTTCACGAAACTTTGTGAAATCAAAAATCTTTTGGCTATGCTGTGTGCGAATTAGTTAGGCTCTTCGTCCACAATTTCTCCTTTGTCTTCGGTGATTATTCCTTTACCATTCTCGATGGAAATTGCAGAATGAGCGCTTAGAGCTTCTAAAAGGAGTGAGAGAGACTGTAGCCTTTCTACCACCACATTCCACTTCCACTTCCATTGCACCAGCATCGAACCTACTAGCTCTAACCACTCCTCCGTCCTCACTTCGTCATCAACCACCATCAACAGCACTACCACCGTCAGAATTTTGCTATTGGGTTCTAAGTTTCAGTAGAGCTCGATTTCGAACTGAGGTTCAATAGGATAGAGAAGATATCATAAGCATCATCCTCTGTTCCCATTGTCATCGTCGTTAATCTCTCCTTCATTATCTGATCGAACCATATTTTTATATAATTTTTCATAGTAAAGTTGGGATTCTTAATGCATATTTTGGGATATTATTGTATGCCTAAAAACCAATTTGAGGTAGAGACATTTGTATTGAATTAAGTAAAATTAAGGGCAAAATAATAATTTGTTAATTATTTATGCAAATGATTTCTTGAACTTTTGATGCTACATTGTGTTTAATCTTACATTGTAGGTGTTTAAGAAGAAAATGAAGACTTTGGAGGGTTAGAATTAATATTTTTGAATATTGGGGAAAATTATGAAAAGGGCCCTACAATTTTTGAAAATTGGGAATCAAGGAAGAAAAGGAGCCAGGATAAAAGTACAGAAAAATACCTAAATGTTTTAGAAATTACAGTTATGCCCCACAAATATTTTGAAAAGTCTTACTGTAGTCCTTCGCTGAAACTTTTGATTCTTTCATTTTAGTCCTTGGTCAAAATGCATGTTTTGACCAAGGTACCTAGGTCAGACCTAAGCTGAGGGAAACAGACGCGACATTTTTTGAAAACCAGAGAGCGCCGTTGAACCAGACATCATGACTTGAGCTTCTTCTTCCTTCTATCTCGCTATAGCGGCACTATTTCCCCCTATAGTCACCGGCGAGCTACATCCTACCACCGACGGTGTCTTCCTCCGTCCATCATCCCTCTCCCTTACCACAAGAGCACAACGCTGCTGGACCTTCACCTTCGCCAGCCACCTCCTCTGTAGTTCACCATTGTCAGATTTTCACACCGTTCTCACTTCCCCCCTCCAGTACCATCTTCATGGATCTCCTTCCATTCCTTACTCTTCAAGACAGTCCTAGTTCTTTTTCTTCCATCGTCTCCAACACTCTCAACAATTTTGCACAGTGAATTCGTTCTATAGTTTGTTTGGGTTTTCCCAATAGCTATGGGTGGCTGATTCTCTTGCTTCTTGGTGATGGGATTTGTTCTTGAGCTTAGTGAACTATAAAGGGGAGTTTTTCTATTATTCAATTTGTCTAGAATTATATATTTATATTGCCTAATTTTAGGAATTATTGTATATGATTCTGGAACTGTGATTGATGTTAATTATCTCAGTTGGTTTGATATTTGTAATTGATGTTGGATTTTGTAGTGTGAACAATATATATGTTTGGATTTCTTTGTGGTTGTAATGAGATTATATTAATTAGTGTGGTATTATCTAGTTAATTTGGCTGATTTATGCCTTAAGGGATTGTTTAGTACTCTATTTCAAGAAGACTCATGTTGCATTATTCCAACTTTAATTACACATTAAGTGGTTTCAAACAATATCTCAAGAGATAGTAGTTAGCTATGGTTGTAGGAACTACTATTAATTAAGAATATTGGACTCAGGTGGTATCATGAAGTTTTCATTAAAACTTAATGAAGTTTAACTCCCATACTTTTTTAACAAGGATAATTATTTCTTCATTACCAAAAACATTCATCATTCATATTTTCACTTCCATACCATTTCATTCACCTATTCCATTATAAAGAAAATACCAAAAACAATAGTTTATCATTTAATTAAATTGAATTTCTATTTTAGTTTATTAATTCAAAAATCCAAAACCAAATTTCCCCTTGTTTTTATTGCATTTGCATATCATTTAGATTACTTAAGATTTAATAAAAGGCTCATTAAGAAGAGATAATGATCCTAAGTTTGCCTATACGCAATCCTTGATTATTTTTTATTATGGATCCCAAGGTTAGAGATAAAAAGACCCTCATTACTATCACCACTCTCCTTCTTCAACAATTTCCTTCACTTGAACCCAGTAGGGCACCATGAATTGATCGAGGAGGTTTAGTGGCTACAAGGGTGATTTTTGGTATGATTCGCAAAGAGTACATTATATTTTGAGAATGCACCAAGTGAATGAATAGTGTCCCATTATGATTTTTTAAATGATATGTTTACTAATTGTTGTACTTTTATGTTAATTACCATATTTATAAGTAAGATTTTGTGAAGGAAAGTTTATTCATATTTGTTTCATTTTCTCATTGATATTATATGAGTAAGGATTGATGATTTTATTTGTTATTATTTATTTTTCTCTATATAATCCATAGTATAATTCATGATTATGCACTTAATAGCTAGGTAAGGAGATTCTTGAGATATTTATCTTATATTGAAATGGTCTTGCAATTTGAAATGTTTTTACGTGAGTTCTTGATGTTTGAAAAGGATTTTGTTGACAGATTGAATTTGAAGGAAATTTTTGGAATATCATTTATGATCTTTCATGCTGAGGCTTTTTATTATGTTGTATTCGATACAAGTTAACTTAGTATTGAAAGAAGAACTTTTCATTGCTTTGATGAATTGGTCTCAAGCATGTTTCAAAACGAATTTACGAGGACTAAGTACAGAACGCTAGTTACTAACAATAGTACGGTTTGCCTTTATTACATCATGTTAACCTCAAGCTCGTTTGATATTCATGAGATTTGTTCTCATACTTGTTATTTATGAGTTTTGTACTTGTGCTTGTTTCGTGGCTTTGAGCTACGCTTGGTTACTTACCTTTGTGGACTGTGTATTTACTCTTGTTTTCATGGCCTCTATGTCATGCTTTGTTATTTTTCCTGGTGGATTGTATGTCCACTCTTGTTATTCATTCTGTTGAAGTCTTACAAAAGATGAGATATAAGATATACTATTTTTAAATTGATTTTGTTGAACGAACTATTTTACTATGTGTTTGGTTTTGTTTGTATAATGATCTTTCATATAGTTTATTTATGATTATAATTGTATGCTATAAAGTTGAAACTTGTTATTATGATGTCATCTTTCAAAGTTAAATCTATTTAAATTATTTTTTATCAGTATTTTATTAAATTCTATAAATAAGACGTTTTTCACCCACTAGTACAAAAAATGGATTTTACTTCCCTAAAAAACGTCTGTTTTTCAAAAAGGGAAGTAAAAAAAAGGCAATGGAATTTGTAACATCCCATTTTATAAACGTTTCCATAGTGTTTCTGATCAGAGTTGAGCGTTGAATTTTTTTTAAAAAATAAAGAGTAACTGAATAACATTGTCTGTAGTGTATCAAGTTGAACATTCAACAGTACATTCATCCTGTAATACCCCAATTTTCATAATACATGTAAATATTATATTTTGATAAATAACACCTATTACAATAGGTGAATATGTGGTCTCAGAACAAGTGAAATAATTATCTTATTTTCTGAAGGTAATTTCTTATGAAATTAGGAGGAATAAAAAGCTAAAATACCTGAGTGAAGATATGGGTTACAAAATACCCTGGGAATGTTATGATAAATTCTAAAAAGGCAACTAAATCTATTAAAATAGAAGAGTATGTTATCTCTAAATTTATAACTGATTTATTATCATTATTAGGCGAATTTTCTTTGGATCCTAGTAAATCCAAATCCAATTTTCTGAATCTTATTGAGGATCATAAAATCTCCTAAGATTATCATAATGTAGTATAATCTTAATTATGCCATTTTAACAATTTAAAGTCATCGGAGGATGGTAAAATCAATTAGAGGAAATTAGTAACAATTATTGGGCAATTGAAATTGCAATAATTGAGACACTTTATTAATTTTTGAAATTAGTTAATAGTTGATTTATAAAGGTCATAATTAAAGAAATATCAATGGAATTAAGGATCAAATGATAGTTACAAGCTAAAATTAGCACACTAGAAGTTATTAATCATCAAAATTAAATTAGAAACTTTGTCAATTTTGGTAGTTAAGCCTAGTAACCCCTAAAACATGATGTTAGAAATTAAAATTTGGATTTAAAATAAATATTCCTAATTTATTTCTATGGGACGAAAATTCTTGTTTAAAGGTAAATAAATGGAAGAATTAAATTATATTAACCATGAATCCAAAATCTAAGTAGACCAATGGGAGAATTACCTTCTTTAGTCATGTGAGAACATTAAAAATATAATTGCATAACTAGAATTAAGGGGAGGGGGACGAATTTTAAGAGAAAAGGGAGGAAGAATAATTTTAAATGCAAAACACATAAGTCAAGAAGTGTATGGGAGAAGCTCCAAAGACTTGGGGAGCAAGTTGTTGTTAATTAAATAAAATTAAATGAGAACCTATAGTAATTAAATCATAACTTGCAATAATGAAACTAAGTATTTAAGATAAATACATATTTGAGACCAGTGAATTATAAGCTTCAACTTGGCTATTCCCAAAGTCATTTTCGGTTACTTTTAAGATTCATACATAAGTGTTTTGGGAATTAAAAATCACCATAAATCTAATCGTAAAATTAGGATTTCAAAAGTGAAATTAGATTTTGAATAAAAACACCCAATTACACCTAACTAAATTAGAATTTGGGATTAATTGGGGACAAAGCAAAGGAATTAAAGGAAGAGAGGGGAAGGACGGTTTATAGTGAGGTGGAGGGATAGGATCAATGCTTCTTCTCCAAGTAAAAATCAAGAGCTAAGATCAAAGGGCATTGCTTGGGGGTTACTCCTTTGCTTGCCTATAAATAGAGAGCATAGGCATCACATTTTTCCCACCATTTCACAAGCTAAATTTGAAAATTTAGAGAGAAGGGGAGAGTGTGGAAGAGCTGCAGAAAAATAGAAGGAGAGGTAAGGGAGTTTTTAGTTCATAGTTCAAGTTCTTAGTTTATGAAGTAGAAATGCTAAAAATGTTATTTTGATCTTCAATCTTCCAAATATAGTGTTATTTTCATGTTTTTATGGTTTCCAATGTATTTATTTCAAAAATTTGATGAAGAAGAAGCTATAGCAAAAATTTTGGAAGATTAGGATCAAAATAGCGAAGCTCTGGCGAAATCTCCTCAAACAGTGATTTCTGGAGTCAGGGGTAAAAATGTCAGTATTTTATGATGAAGATGATGTTCTAAAATTCTGAGAAAATTCATGATGAAAGTAGACGTCCAGGGCTTTCCAAATCTATAAAGAGTGTGTCATTTGAAGCTCTATGCAAAAAGATAAAAATCTCAGAAGTTAGGCTATGTTTTCTGTGCAATATTCTGAACAGTATTTAAAAACGTGAAATCTGGGAATTATCCATGAATTCTGGGTAAGTTCCAGTATTTTTCCTCAAAAATAGACTTCTTAAGGATTCCGGAAAATTTTATAGATCCTTTTTTTGATTTTTCTAGAATTAGTTATGATTTTTCAAAGTTACCGAAAAATCTGCCCAGAAAATGCTGCACCACGTTTTTGAAGAAATGTAAGGGCAAAATTGTAATAATAAAGCCATCAAGGGTAGAATGGTAAATAGTGGTGGAAATATCTCTTAGAATGTTATTCTAAGTGATATGGTGATATGTTAGGATATCCGGGAAGTCTAAAGCCGGAATCAAAGGTCGGATGTTTGACGACTATGCGGTAAAAGGTATGGACGCGTATTGTAACCTTAACTCTTATGCTTATGGTATACTTATATATGATATTTGTTTTCACATGTTGATACTCTGTTTTGAAATTGCTCATGGATTTGAGTTGTATACGGGTTATAGTCTTGATAACACCGTTGAGTTTTCCTAGCGCTGAGGACACGATAGGCCATCGTGGCACTGGTTATGTGCACACTTGGGTAACATACATATTGCAATGGCTGTGTTATGTTACTTGCTGATATGGTTTTGAAAGTTATAAATGTGATTTTATCATTGTGATATCTGTCATATACTGTTTACATAAGCATGAGGTTAACCGTTACCTGAGGTCCAATGGGCATTGGACCTCAGTCTTAATGAATAGTACAGGAAAGAAACCGGGATAGAGAAGATGCCGGTGGGTAGAGCCGTGAAGAGGCAGCAGTCAAAGGCAAAGGTCGGTAGAAGTTATTAGGACTTAGCTTTTGACTCGAATTTAACAAGGTTACTTTGAACGGTTTGGTGTCTAAGGCTGGGTTAATCTATGTGGGAAGCCAATCAGTCGCCGTATAAGTCGGTGAGGCCCCCATGATAGACCCCTACCTGGCCAAACTGTTTAATTAACTGATGTTAGGTTCCAAGTCATGGGTTTAGTTTAAAACTTTCTTTATCAGAGGATTGTATTTAACCTCTATAAATTGTATCACATGAATATTCCTTCGGGATATTTAATATATCAGCTTATGTCGGGCATCATCATATGTCTGGGCATTTTTATATCAGATACTCGTTGTCCGGATCTTAGCACACGCTATCAATTTCCGCAGTACTCTAAGCTGTAGCATCTCAAACTCTGTTGTTTTTCTTAAAACTAAGTGTCGACCGACACGATTTTCGAACCTGGAATTTGGGATGTTACACATCCGAGTGCTAAATACACCTAAGTACATAATAACGTCTCCGTTTGGTTCTTATGCTAGCTTCTTACCCTTGTCCTTGATTCTGGTTCCCTGGGACCCTGAAGCTAAGGTAAGAGCTGAGGTCCAATAGCCATCGGATCTCAGGTAACGGTTAATCTCATGCTTATGTAAACAGTATATGACAGGTATTACGTAATAAGTACACATTCATAATTTCAAATTCATAACCACATGTAAGGCAATAACATAACACACTGCAATATGTATGTTACCCCAGTCTGCACTATTCACCAGTGCCACGATGGCCTATCGTGTCCTCAGCTTTAGGAAAACTCAACGGTGTTATCAAGACTATAACCCATATTCACTTCGATCATTAAAGAGCAATTTCAAAACAGAGTTTCAGTATGTGAGTATAACTATCATATATGAGCAAACCATAAGCATAAGAGTTAATGTTACAATACGCGTCCGTACCTGAGTCTTGGTATGTTCCGTTGGTCAGAAAACGATCTCTGATATCCTATAAGGGTAATATCGTCTCAATTAATTCCCAAACATTATTCCAAGAGATACCTTGGCCAAAAATGACAATTTTACCCTTGGTGGATTTATTTCTTTAATTATTCCCACAAAATTTTCGGAAAACGCTGATTCAGCATTTCTGGATAGAATTTCATCTAACTTTGAAAAATCATAACTAATTCTAGAAAAATCGAAACGAGGATCCGTAAAATTTCCCGGAATCCTTGAGATCTCTATTTTCAAAGAAAAATACTAGAACTCACCCAGAATTTAAGAAAAATTCTCAGTTTTAACGTTTCAAACCTCTGCCCAGAATTTTTCCCAGAAAACGTAGCTTAACTTCTGGAATTTTTATCTCTTTGCACAGAACTTCAATTGACACACTCTATACATATTTGGAAAGCCCTATATGTCTACTTTCACCATGAATTTTCTCAGAATTTTAGAACATCATCTCCTTCATAAAATATTAACGTTTTTGCTACTGGCTCCTGAAATCGCTAACCGATGAAATTTCACCAGAGCTTCACTATTTTGATCATAATCTTCCAAAAATTTTTGCCATACTTCTTCTTCATCAGTTTTTCAAAATAAAGGCAATGGAAAGCATAAAAACATGAAAATAAAACTAGAATTGGAAGATTAAAGATCAAAATAACATTTCCTAACATTTCTGCTACAAAAACTAAGAACTAGAACTAAAAGACTAAAAGCTTCCTTACCTTTTGTAGAACCTTGATCCTTGCTCTTGGAGCTTCTCCACTCACTTCCTCACACTCTCAATTTCGGTTATGCTTGGTGAATTGGTGAGGAGTTTGTGTTGCATAAGGCCTCTATTTATAGCCAAGCATTGGTTAACTCTCTAGCAACTTCCAATTGATCTCAACCATTAGATTTAACTTAGTAAAGAGGTAAAAATCTCACACATCCACCTCCTCTCCAATTGCCCCTCTTCCTCCTTCTTCCTTAAGTTTTGCTTCATTCTCTTAGTTACTCTAAATGCTAATTTAGTTAAGTGTAAGTTGGTGTTTCAATTCAAAATCTAATTTCACTTTTGAAATCATGATTTTATAACTAGATTTATGGTGATTTTAAACTTCCTGAAACACTTAGGTATGAATCCTAAAAGTATACGAAAATGATTTTGGAAATAGCCAAGTTCAAGCTCATAATTCACTAGTTTCAAATATCTACTTATGTTTAATACTTAGTTTCAATATTTCAAGATATGATTTAATTTCTATGGATTCTCATTTACTTATGTCTGATTAAAGAATAACTTGCTTCTTAAGTTTTCAATTTGGATTTCAAACCATTATTCACTTTGGTTTAATTTTGACTTTCTTACTACACTCACACACATACACAACTCTTGGACACACACACACTCACAACACACACACACACACACATCACACGCACACACTCCACCTTCTCCTCTCTCCTTCATCCTCTTCCAAAACATTTAATTCAAGCCCCTAAAGTCTTCCCTTCTAGAACTTTAATTAACCCATGTGTTTGTATGTTTATTCAAAACAATTCCCTCTTCTTGTTCCCAAGAAACCGCCCCCTTATTCATTTTTTTAATTATCAATATATGTTTTAATGTTCTCACAAACTCAAGAAGAAAAATCTCTCATTGGTCCAATTTAGGATTTAGGATTAAGGGTAAATATAATCTCTTCATCCTTTAGTAATTTTTGCCACTTTTATTAGTTAAAGGGAGAATTAATTAATCCTTGGTTACTATTTCTAATATAGTGTTTTAGGAGTTACTAGACTTAATTACCAAAATTTGACAAGAGTTCTAATTTAATTTTGATGATAAACAACTCCTTGTATGCTAATCTTAGCTTCTATATACCATTTGGTCCTTAATTTAATTGATATTTCCTTAATCATCATCTTTATAAATTAATTATTAACTAATTTCAAAAATTACTAAAGTATCTCAATTATTGCAAATTCCAATTGTCCAATAATTGTTGCTAATTTCCTTTAATTGATTCTATCATCCCCCGATGATTTTAATTGTTAAAATGGTATAGTTAAAATTATACTAAATTATGATAATCTTAGGATATTTTATGATCCTTAATTTGATTTAGAAAATTTAGTCTTTAGGCTTTCTAATTCTAGGGAAAATTTCCTAGGAATAAAAATAAAAATAACACAAAAATTTGAGACCACATACTCACCTATTTAAAATAGGTATTATTTATCAAAATATAGTGGCCATGCTAAATAAGATTTTTAGGGTATTACAGAATTTTTATAAATAGGATTCCAGATTTACTATAGTTTTAGCTAGCTGTTATTTCACTTTGTTATTTTGTATTTCTTTTCAGCAAGACATTATGACATTGCAATTTTTTAGAATGTTAAAAAATGAGGTGTTTTATCTTTTATTTCGCACACTATTTACAAACTCTAAGGTCTGGATCAATTGTGGAGTATATAATCATATGGATATGTTATAGAAGACATGGTCACACAATTGATGAATAAGTTCACAGCTATTAAATTAAGTTTGGCACTTTATTTAGGCTACAATATTTTATGAAATGGTTTTGTTCAAATCATTATAAAATATTGGTGTGAGTTAATTCTTGCATTGAATGAATCAAGGAGAGATTTGATTAAGGTTGTTCTTTCTGTCATAAGGAATCAAATCTCCAGATAATTATAGTCATGTAGTTGCTCTAAATCCTGAGTTTATTTTAAATGGGTAATTAAATAGTTTTCATTCTTTGATTTACCAACAGGTGAGATTTGATCTATATGATGACCAATAACTTGGTATTTTGGGATTGAGACTATTTGGTTATCGGTGTTTATGAGATAAACAACATGGAATTTATAGGAAATGTCCCCTTGATATGTTTCGGTACTTGGATATTGAAGACACTAGCCAGTGCATGTAATCCATTAGAGAAACTATCAAAGTCAAGGGAATAAATAATTGATTGGGTTACAGAAGACTAGTCAATCAATTATAGACATTCTATAAAGGGGCGATGCATATACATGTTATAAGTGTCATTAATCTTGGAGATTACGTTCGGGCTTTTAGTGGAATAGCACCAAACTAGATAATCTTCTATAGATTATCGTGAGCCTTGATGAATGACAAATGATAGATCCCCAGACTAGCTCGATACAAGGGATGGGGTATATAATCAGATGATGATTGGTTTATGGGCTACATGATCTTAGGTTTACGAACTCAAGTTTGTATCTTAAAAGAGCAAGTGGGAGATTGTTGGATATATGCTTTTAGTCACTTAAGCTCTATTGGGCTTTAGTGAAATCAAAGCTCATGAGGCTTAGGGTTAGATTAAGTCTTGCACTTAACCCTATATATTCTAACTTACTCCTGCTGTGCCTGAGAAGGATTGCTCATTAGAAATAGACCCAAGAGGCAGACGTTCATCATCTGAACGGTTGCCCACACACCCACCCCATCCTACTCGAGAGATAGTTTGAAAGATCGATCATAGAGCGGACGAGGACTGTTTATGAACTGTTCATGCAGAGGCTTTCAGATCGCTGCATCTTTCTAGGTAATCAAAATGATGAAGGTTCTTATTTTCCTACATCAAATCAATTAAATACGCTTCCGCGTTTTTGATGAGATTCCTACCAACGACATCAAACACATCCAATAAGAAAAGGTTTGATTTTATACTATTTACTTAACTCACACAATAAACTCACGTGGCATGACAGAAAATTTTTCCTTTCCTATGCATATTCACACTCACGACTTCTTCTTTCCTTTTGTTCTCACAGCCTAAACTCAGATGTACCTATATATACACCATAAAACTAAGAAAAACTGATGGCAACAAGGGAAAATAACTTCAGTGTGTTTTCATTTCTTCTCTTTCGGCACACACACACAGATATATTATCTTGGCTTGCTCCCGACCAGTGTTGTTAAAACGTCGTTTCAAAACGTTGAAACGTACGTTTTGATGTTTTTCGCCGGAAAAACGTCTCAAATCGATGGTTGAGACGGAAACTGTGCTCAAACGTTGAGACGACGTCGAGAAACGGTAGAAACAGTCAAAACGGTGACTTTGCCGTTCTGAAATTTTTTCTCTACCTCAAGCCCTCAACTTTCCTTTTCTCTTCTTCTCTGATCGCTACGGCTGGACGGCGACGCTACTGGTGTAGGGAGGATGCGTGGTTGCAGCGACGGAGAATGAAGAGTGGGAAATCGCCGGTGCTCTGACTCTTCGTGACGATGAGATGGTCTCCTCTGTTTTTTTTGTTCGAAATGGTCTCCTCTGTTCTGTTCAGTCGACAAAACGAATGAGATGACCTAATTATTCCCTTGGTCAAAACGTGTGTAACATCCCAAATTCCACTTTCAAAAATCGTGTCGGTCGACACTTAGTTTTAAGAAAATCAACAGAGTTTAAGATGCTACAGCTTAGAGTATTGCGGAAATGGATAGCGTGCACTAAGATTCGGACAATGAGTATCTGATATAGAATGCCCAGACATATAACGATGGCCCGACATAAGCTGATATATTAAATATCCCGAAGGAATATTCATGTGATACAATTTACAGAGATTAAATACAATTCTCTGATAAAGAAAGTTTTAAACTAGACCTATGGCTTGGAACCTAATATTAGTTATTTAGTTCATTTGGCCAGGTCGGTGTTCAATCTAATGGGAGTCTCACCAACTCTATGGCGACTTGTGACAACCCACCAATGAACCCTTCCTTAGTTTAAGCACCAAATGGTTTGAAATAACTTTATTAGATTCATGCCAGAAACTAAGTCCTAATAACTTCTACCAACCTTCGTCTTCGACCGCTGCTTCTTCACGGCTCTATCCACTGGCACCTTCTCTATCCCGGTTCCTCCCCTGTACTATTCATTAAGATTGAGGTCCAATGCCCATTGGACCTCAGGTAATGGTTAACCTCATGCTTATGTAAACACTATATAACAGGTATCACAATAGTAAATTCATAATTATAACTTTCAAAATCATAGCAACAAGTAACATAACACAGCCACTGCAATATGTATGTTACCACAGTCTGCACATATCCAGTGCCACGATGGCCTATCGTGTCCTCAGCGCTAGGAAAACTCAACGGAGTTATCAAGACTATAACCCGTAAACAATTCAGTATATTATGAGCAACTTTCAAAACAGAGTTTCAACATGTGAACACAACTATCATATATTAGCATACTATAAGCATAAGAGTTAAGGTTACAATACGCGTCCGTACCTTCGTTTGACGGGTTTTTGGGTACGTTGTTCGTCGGTACGCGTGCACAGTCTATCCTAAAAGGGTAATATCGTCTCAATTAATTCTCAAACAATATTTCAAGAGACACCTTGGCCACAATTGACAGTTTTACCCATGGAGGATTTATTTTCAATTATTTCCCCATAATTTTCGGAAAAATCTTTGGTGCAGAATTTCTGGGCAGAATTTCGCCTAACTTCGAAAAATCATAACTAATTCCAGAAAAATCAAAATAAGGATCCGTAAAATTTCCCGGAATCCTTGAGATCTCTATTTTCAAGGAAAAATACTGGAACTTACCCAGAACTCATGGATAATTCGCAGTTTCCACTTTTCAAACCGCTGCCCAGAATTTCGCCCAGAAAATGTAGCCTAACTTCTGGAATTTATATCTTTTTGCACATAACTTCAATTGACACACTCTTTATATATTTAGAAAGCCCTAGATGTCTACTTTCACCATGAATTTTCTTAGAATTTTAGAACATCATCTTCTTCATAAAATACTAACGTTTTTGCTACTGACTCCAGGAAACACTAATCGATGAAATTTCGCCAGAGCTTCGCTATTTTGATCATAATCTTCCGGAAATTTTTGCCATACTCTTTCTTGATCATTTTTTCGAAATAAAGCCATTGGAAACCATAAAAACATGAAAATAAAACTGGAATTGGAAGATTGATGATCAAAACAACATTTCTAACATTTCAACTTCATAACTAATAACTTAAGAACTAAAAACTCTCTTACCTTTTGAAGAACACATGCTTCCTACTTCTTGAAGCTCCTCACTCTCTCCCTTGCTCTCTATATTTCGGTGATGCTTGAGGAATTGGTGGGGAATTTGTGAAGCCAAGGGCTTCTATTTATAGGCAATCCAAGAAGTAGTCCCCAAGCAACTTCCATGGATCTTAGCCCTTGATTTTACTTGGAGAAGAGGCAAGCATCTTGGCCCTCCACCTTACTCCAATTCGCCCCTCTCTCATCTCTTTCCTCAAGTTTTTGCTTAACCTCTTAATTATCCCCAAATGCTAATTTAGTTAAGTATAAGTTAGTGTTCTTCTTCAAAATCCAATTGCACCTTTGAAATCCTAATTTTATGACTAGATTTATGGTGATTTTTAATTTCCAAAATACTCAGGTATGAATCTTAAAAGTAACCGAAAATAACTTTGGGAATAGCCAAATTGAAGTTCATATTTCACTGATCTCAAATTTGTACTTATCTTGAATACTTAGTTTCAATATTTCAAGTTATGATTTAATTTCTATAGGTTCTCATCTAATCTCTTCTAATTAAGTAATTACTTGCTCCCCAAGACAATTACTTGCTCCCTAAGTTATCCCAATCTTCTTCCATACACTACTTGGTTTACTACACTCACACACTCACACAACTTTTGACCACACACACTTCCTCATCACACACACACAATTTCGGCACACACACATCACATACACACTTGCCTTGGCTTCCTCCACACACTAAGCTACTTATCCTATAAGTTTTGTGTTTTTGAAATAATTCATTCTCCTTAATTAGTGCCTAAGAAACCGCCCCCTTTCTCCTAATTTCCCTTTAATCAATTATGTTTTAATTGCTCTCACATGCTTAAGAAGAAAATTCTCTCATTGGTCCACTTAGATTTTAGGATTAAGGTTTAATATAATTTGGTTCTTTATTGTATCATTTATTTACCATCAAATAGGAATTTTCGTCCCATAGAAATAAATTAGAAATAACTATTTTAAATCCTAATTTTAATTTCTAACATCATGTTTTAGGGGTTACTAGGCTTAACTACTAAAATTGACAAAGTTTCTAATTCAATTTTGATGGTTAATAACTTCTTGTGTGCTAATTAATATCATCTGGTCTTTAATTATGACCTTAAAAACTTAATCATTAACTAATCTCAAAAATTAATAAAGTACCTCAATTATTGCAATTTCAATTGCCCAATAATTGTTGTCAATTCTTTCTAATTGATTTTGTCATCCTCCAATGATTCTAATTGGTGAAATGGTATAATTATGTTTATACTAACTTATGATAACCTTAGGATATTTTATGATCCTTAATAAGATTTAGAAAATTGGATTTGGATTTATTTAGAATCCAAAGAAAATTCCCCTACAAATGATAATAAATTAGTTAAAATTTTAGAGACAACATATTCTCCTATTTAAATATTTAGTTGTCTCTTAGGATTTATCATAATATTCTTAGAGTATTTTGTAACCCATATCTTCACTCAGGAATTTTTTAGCTCTTTATTTACTCTAATTTCATAAGAAATTACCCTTAGGAAATAGGATAATTATTTCACTAGTTTTGAGACCACATATTCACCTATTGTAGTAGGTTTTATTTATCAAAATATAATATTTACATGTATTATGAAAATTGGGGTATTACAACGTGTGTTTTGACTAAGGGACTAAAATGCCATAATTTAAAATTTTGAGGAGGGACTAAACTGAAATTGGTTGAAATATTTTTGGGGCATAACTATACTTTGCGAAACATATGGATCATTTTATGTAATTTTTCTCTTGCCCTTTTCTTCATTAATTTTTAGTTTTCAGAAATTGTTAGGGTTTTTCTTATAATTTTCTCTAGTCTTCAAAACATTAATTCCGATCCTCAAAAATCTCAATTTTTCTTCTTAAACACCTACAATACAAAATTAAAACGCAATATATACTCTTATGTTTCGTTTACGTTTTACGATTTTACGTTTTTGCTCATCCTTTCTACGTAGAAACTAGTCTTAACAACATTGCTTCCGGCACACACTTGCCAAGATAAAACAACATATCAGCTCACTTTCGTTTTCTTCTTTCTTTTTCTTTTAATGACAGCAAACTACTTCCATACATGTATTTATTATGCTGCAACATGGTTACACACAACATAATACACAGAAGCATCCGAACGACAAAAGCAGCAAAACCGTTGACAGCTATATACTTCCAGGAGCCTATCCATGCAAATATATATATATATAGATATACTCCCACAATAAAAACCTAGGGACCCGATGACAGCAAACTTTATACATAGATGGTTCAGTTTTTCAATCAAGATCGTTTTCCATATATACAACTAACAGCCCCTGTTTGTTGGTTCAATCTTCCGATTCTGTTTTAGTGTCTTACGCTTGGCTTTCTCTCTTCTTTACCACTACCGATGGAAAGCTAAAGACTTTGGTGAAAGATAAGTTGCCTTACCTTTAATATTCAGGCCTGAACCGAAGGAACAACTAGGTGATATGATCCTCTGTTTCAAGGTGGAAGAACAGAGCAAATGAAGAGCTTCACACACTCTCGGTCTCTCTCTAACTCTCAGACTTTCTCTTTCGGTCTCTCCCTCTGTTTCAGAAACTAAAGACCGAGGATTACAGCAGCTGCATTCTCCCAAGTCTTCATGTTCTCGGACCAGAGCTTGGATCCAGTCCAAACGCTTAGAACGCTGGTCCAAAGGTGTTTTTGAGTCTCGAGGAGTATGGGGCGTCTGATCTCTGTTCCGGATAAGCATAATTACCTGCTGTAATTAATGCCATCTGCTCCTTGGTTTCAGTGGCTAAAGAAAAGAGAAAAACTGAGCTTCTTTCGGTTTGGGCTGAGGAGGGTTCTGGTTTCGTTCTGTTCTAACTGGGTGAGGGTACTGTATGAGTTGGGTCTTGATCCAAGAATAATAAGACTTGCCTGTTGTATCATTCTTGTCAAGTTCGGTGGGGAAAGAGAAAAAAAAAGAAACTGATTCATTGCTTGCTGATACATGCCTTGCGTTTTGGATCTCATTTGGCAGGAATTACTAATTGGTTCTTGGGCTTGGTTCACATGGGCCCAAACGTGGCCCATCTGCCTTTTTTTTTTTTTGAATAGCTTTCCATTAATCCTTTTATTTTCTTTTAAAATAACATTTTATTTGCAATTAACTTAGTTGCAAATCATGGAATCAAATCCTTAATTAATTTAGGGATTTTTTCTAGGCCATAAAATATTTATCCCATAATATTTATGCCTAAAACTTATCACTTGCACACATTCCTTGAATTTATTCTTTTCCCGAATTAAGGAATAATTGGCCTTAATTTCCAATAATTATTTTATGCCATAAATTATCCCTTCCAATTTTTCTTTGACTATATTCTTGCCATAATTTATTTTGACCATAAAATATCATCTCCAAAATATTTAGGCCAAAACTTATTCCTTAATTATTTATCCTTAATTTATGGAAAATATGTCTTAAATTCAAAACTATCGATCCTTAAAATTCTTTAAGGCCAAATTTTCCATAATTAATTTTTGATTCCCAAAAGTCCAAAATTTAGGATGTTACATTGATGTTTATCTTCTTAGTTCACAAAAGGCAAAATGAATTAAAACAAGTTGAAGACATCGACCGATTCAAAGCACGTAATTATGAGATTATTGGGTTTACTAGATTTAGGAACAAGGTTGTGCATATGTGCTGTTGAGTTCATATAAGGTTGTGTAAATATATGCAATGTGTGTGAAAAATTAAAGAATAAGGTCTGTTCTGGTGATGATTTTATTCATTTTACGTGTAATAATCATATGTCAAAAGTGTGTGAGTGTGGTGATTTTGTGATCGTTGCATTCTAAGGCATATGTCAAAAAGTGTTGAATAATTCATGCTTGGTCTTTGAGATCAAGAAGTGGTTTTCAATTCAACCTTCACATGTTTAATTATAAAGGCCTACATCTAAAGATTGCTTTTGCAAAACTAGATTTTCAACAGTAAGTTTTGTAAAAGGGGGATTACTATATAAGTTCACAAAGAGAAGATTTAATAACTAAAATTAAAAGTCCATAAGTAGCAATTGAGAAGTATAAACATGTTGTCGCCTCTTGCACTAGAACTGGTTATTACATCACGCTCCTCAGTTGTTATGAATTTTTGGGTGATTAAATCCCTTCTTTGTGACCTTATAGTAATTCCCCTTTTGTATATAAACATCATTTTCCCCATACATGGCATCTAATATATTGTATATCATTGACCAAAAACAACCACGTACCCACATATCCGTGGTGGTATAGCATTACTAAAATGTAAAATGATTTGGAGGGTCGTACCTCGTAAAGAAGTTACAAACATAATTCAAACATTTAAATCAGACCCGGTTTCCATGCTCATCAAGTTGATTATGGTCAGATCTACATCTCAAAATACAATTTTAATGGCCTAGATTTAAAATTTTCAATTGATAATTTTCAAATAAAAATTTAATTTTTGAAAAACTGATCATGTTAAACAATTATCTTTATTTTACATTATGTAGCCATAAAAAGTTCATGATAAGCACCATAACTACAACCACAAACAGTCATTCATGATCAAAAAGCGTCAAGCATTTGAAAAGTTTGAGCCTTTTAAGGAGCATTAAAGGGCATTGCAGTTGGGGCATTAGAAGCCTTTACTGGCCCGTTGGAAAGAAGATATTATGCCTTCGGTCCTTCGTATAAGGCATTCTTATTTAATTTGATTACATTAAGGTAGTTTGTTAGTTAAGTCAGTCAATATAACATTTATTTTCCAAAATACCTTAGTTATATTTCATAATTCTCTCATCCCTCCTCCTCTTAATTATTATTCACTACAAAAAAATTTGATTTTTGCGACAGAAAAAATCCGTCGCAAAAATAGAAATTTCCGTCGCAAAAACTGTGTGCGGCGGAATCTGCGACGGATTCTTTCCGTCGCAAGATAGGCGCTGTAATTGCAACAGAATTGAAAAATTCCGTCGCTATCTGCAAGGGAATTTTAATTCCCTCGCAGTTGCGAGGGAAAAAAATCCCTCACAAATCCCAGAGGAATTGTGAGGGAATTCATTTCCCTCCCACTTGCGAGGGATTCTGTTTCCCTCGCAACTGTGAGGGATTTGAATTCCCTCGCAGTTGTGAGGGAATTTGTTTTCCTCCCACTTACGACGGAATATATATTCCGTCGCAAAATTGATATTAATTAAAAAAAATAAATTTTTTCTTACAAATTTAATATTACAAAAAAAAAAACCACGAAAAAAATTAAAAAATTAAATTTTAAAAAATCATAAAAAATATTTATAAATATATAAAATTGCATAAAATAAAACTGAATTAATTGTTTTTTTCAAATTTAATATTACAAAAAACCAAGAAAAAAAATTTAAAAATTAAAATTTAAAAAATCATAAAAAATATTTAAAAAGATATAAAATTGCATAAAATAAAACTAAATAACTTTCAATAAAAACTTGCATATCATAAAAATTTAAATAACATTCATAAACAGTTTTACATTGAGAAAGTCAAATATATAGAACAGAGTTGCAAAATCTATATACTAAAAATCTAATCTAAAAAAGAGCAGCATGATCGCCACCAGGAGGGTCATCAGCACTGGAACGGTCATCACCACCAGGACAGTCGTCACCCCCAAGAGTCGGCCATGAACCCTTGCCCTTAGCCATGGACTGGAGAACAAGCTGCATATGCCTCATCATCTCCTGTGTCCGCTTCATGTCTTGTTCTTGCTGCCGTATCCTCTCATCTTGGGCTTGCAAACGAGCATCTTGATCTTGCACCAACGCCTTCATCCTCCTAAGCTCATCTAAAAAAAAGAAACATTGCAGAGTAAGTTAATTTTTTCAACTTTATTTAAAATGTAACAATGTGAATATATGTATTACGTTTACCTCCATCAACACCTTCACTGTGCGGTGAGGATCGCTTCACAGGCTTCAGTCGGCTCACAGAGGCACCCATCCCAAACAATCTGCCTTTCTTGTAAAATCCTCCTGCAGCTTGAATGAATATACTCTCGTTATCTGACTGAGAGGATGTGGGGCTGGCCCCACTCTGGGAGTCTCTCTCCTGCGTCAGCCTCTGATAGGTTTCCTACAGAAAAAAGATGCATCACAGATAACACATGAATTGAAATAAATATAGCGGTGCCTGAAACAAATAACAAAAGTAATAAATTTCTCACCGCAAATTGCTGCGACCTGGTGTTGATCCAGCGACGCCCACTACCATCGGTAGATTGCTGTGAATGGGTCCGCTCAAAGGTAGCCCACTCGATTGAGTCTTCAGGAACTTCTCCAGACGCGGCCTGCAAATACAAAAGATTACCGCCGCTAGTTATTTACTTCAAAGTATTATACTGAAATAGAAAATGACTGTACTCACAATTTTTCGTCGATGCTCACTGTATGGGATGGAGCCCCCAATGTATGTTGGTCCATCCATATGGGCCCTATTTGATTTATTTTTCTCACTTTTATCTTGAAATTTAGGATCGGAGTTCCATTTTTGAATTAATTGTTGTACAGTCTCAGGTTGAATCCAATCAGTCTTGCCCAAACCGTGTCGTAATTTATAAAACCTATCAGATAACCACTTGCTTCCCTTATGATTGTAAGCTTTTTTCAACATTTCTCGATGCTCAGGCAACCACCTAAAGTGACTCTGAAAATCAATTACGCACAATTAGTGCTCCAAAGTATAAAAGTACATGATCAGTTTGCATTTTCATATCAAATTAATAACCATAATTTACAAAACTTACCAAAAACTCATTGAACCAAACATCTTGCTGAGTCTCAGGAATATCTTTCCAATGGGTCCATGGATGATTGAAATTACGAAATATTTGGCCCGACACAAAATCGGTGACCTGATTATAAGGCTCAAATCTTGATACAGCAAAAATGATGCAAACATTAGCATACAAACTAAAGATAAAAAAACCTGTAACATGATCATTAACTTTACATGACTTACTCAAAATCACCACGTGGACAAATCCACACATTTCCAGTCTCAGGATCAACATTTCCCCACACCGGTGCGGCTGAGGAACTAGCTTCCCCAACCTGACTGTGAGGAGACGCGGCATGCTGAAGGACGAAATGTGACGAATTGCAAAAATTTAGGACATATTTGCTTAAATATATTTAAAGATGTAAATCAATTACAAATCGTAAACTATACCTCCTCTTCCACTTGCTGTGGATCAGGGGGATTGAAAGACATATTTGCACCTCCCATAATAGAGTCGATAGTGGTCGGTGAAGACGACATATGAAATGGTGGCAGCTCTGGCGAAGAGGTGAGCCCTCTGCCTAAAGAGGGGTTAGATGTCATCGCCCTACCACCCCTGATAGGACGAGACCGACCTCTGCCACCACTATGACCACTACTCGAACGCCCTCCTGAACGATCCATCTGTGAACACCGACAAACATTATGAAAAAGTCATAAAATATATATTTAATATGTCACTATCAAAGTAACGGATTATCTAGTATAACAGACGGTTATAAACAAAGAACTAACACAAGTCAATCGGAAGATTCCGTTTCCTCGACCTCTCCTTGCTCGCCTTCATCCGGAGTCTCATAGTCATCAAATTCAGACTCACTATCAAAATAATTATCTTCCTCCTCATCGTCTGATTCCTCATCGACAATATGGACAGGAATCAATTCTAACTCCTCATTTGCCTCATTAAAAAGATTGTTTGGTATATCGTCAACGACAACATTGACGGGTTGTACGTGTTCCACATCAGCTTGGAATGGTTCATTCATAGAGTCATTTGATTCTGACTCTTTCGAGTTGGGTATAATATTGCATGCTTTGGTTCTGATAACTCCCATCCACCCTTGATGGGATGTTGGATATGATGTGTAATAAACTTGTTCCGCCTGTTGAGCAAGTATGAATGGATCATAACCAACCGTGTACCTCCTCAACTGTGGGACCTCAACATTTCTGTATTTATCAATTTTTGTCCCACGAAGGGAGTTATCAAACCACTCACATTTAAACAGAGTCACGGACTTGTCCCACTTATAATCCAGCTGAATGATGTCAGTTAACATCCGGTAGTAGTCGGCCTCAACTCCATCAACCAGGCCACCTTGGCAACATACGCCGTAATTGCAACTTAGTGTATTTTTGTTTGCCTTTACGGTTGCAAAACGATACCCATTGATTACATATCTCGAACACCGCGTAACAACTATTGCAGCTCCGCCAGATAAACTCCACGCAATATCATGGGGAGCTGATGGATTTTGCACGAAGAAGTACTCGAACCATTAAGGAAACTCAGCAATCTTGAATTGTTCAAGTTCGGAATTCGATATTAATGGATTTCTGGATTGAATCCAATCAGAGAAAAAGCTGTAACAAAAAAATGCCATTAATATACTTTAATACTAACCGTAATAGTAAAAGTACAAGAAGTCTTACGTTAAGTACGGGGTGGCCTCTTCACAGTTGTTTATAATGTACCACTCCGCCACTCGCTTGTCTCTTCCTTCAAGAGTTGACCTCTCACGTTTTCCCACGACCCGACCTAGAAAATTAAATATAGATATTTGATCGCTTGTATTACCGCCATCATCGTTGCGTGCTACACCTCTCCATCTTGATATATTTTCAGGGGGATAATAGTATGACGCAAATTTTGTGGCCTCTTCCACTAGATACGCTTCAGCGATAGATCCTTCAACATACCTTTGATTTTTGATCTTGGACTTGAGAGTGCGTAAAAACCTATAATAGACAATCACAGGGTATTTATAACTTTAGCACCATGTGAATTAAATAATAACAGCGAGAAAGATATACATATAAGTGTGTGTGTGTGTCTATATATATATATATATATATATATATATATATATATATAATACCTCTCAAATGGGTACATCCACCTATATTGTTGGGGGCCTCCGACCCTTGCCTCATAGGCCAAGTGAAGAGGCAAATGCTTCATTGAGTCGAATAAGGTAGGAGGAAACACCATCTCTAACTTGCATAGCGTCAATGGCATGCTCTCCTCAAGCTATCGTAACTTGTCAACGTTAAGCTCAGAAGCACAAATTTCTCTAAAGAATATAGAAAATTCTGTCAATATACTCAATATATGCATCGGTAGTGCTTTAAAGGCCCACGGCAACAATCTTTGGAAAAACACGTGACAATCATGACTCTTCATATCAAATATCTTCACCTCATCTATTTTTACACATCTAGCCATATTTGATGCATAACCATCCGGGAGTTTTAAATTTGAAACCCATTCTAACAATTCCAAATTTTGCTCTTTGTTGAGTGTGTATGGCGCTCGAGGTTTAGAAGTCTGTCCCCTCGCATCCACCACCAAATGCAAGTCAGGCCTTCTGCAAATCGCTTCAATGTCCTGTCTTGTGTAGATTGTGTCCTTTGTCTTGCCTTTGGTGTCCATTACGGTGTACAAAATATTGCAGAACACATTCCTCTCAATATGCATAACATCGAGGTTGTGTCTCAATAGGTGATCTTTCCAATATGTCAGTTCCCAAAAGATGCTCCGTTTCATCCAATGATGATCAACCCCATATCCCTCAGGTTCGTTGAATGCAACGCCCTCTTCAACACTTGCAATGTGCCTGACCCTATCCCATATTTCTTGACCACTTAATCGACTGGGTTGATTTGCCCGTTCAACCACATTTCGTGTGAAGTCTTTTCTATTTCTTCTGAATGAATGATTGGGAGGTAGGAATCGTCGATGTCTGTCAAACCAACAAACCTTGCGACTGTATTGCAGGCTAAAACCCATGTTCTGCTCAAGACAAACTGGACATGCAAGCTTCCCTGATGTTTGCCAGCCACTCAACATCCCATATGCAGGGAAATCATTTATTGTCCACATTAAGGCAACCCGCATGATAAAATTCTGGCTCAATGATACATCGTATGTAAGAAACCGTTCACTTCACAACATCTTCAACTCATCTATCAAAGGCCTGAGGTACACATCTATATTCTTTTTTGGATTGGAAGGCCCAGGGATTAATGCATTGAGGAATAAAAACTCTCTTCTCATGCACATGGAAGGTGGGAGGTTGTATGGAGTCACAATCACTGGCCAACTAGAATACCTTCTGCCCGTCTGGTTGAAAGGAGCAAACCCATCCGAACATAATCCAAGACGGACATTACGGGGATCCGATGCAAACAAAGGATTCACCTCGTCAAATTTAAGCCAAGATTCGGCATCGGATGGATGCGTCACAAATTTTTCATCCTTGCGATGCTCTCGGTGCCATCTCATGTGAGCAGCTGTTTGTTTTGACGAATACAATCTCTGAAGCCTGGGCACGAGGGGAAAGTACCACATCTTGCTGAATGGTTGACAGTCTGTTTTCCTCTCTTTAGTCACAGGTTTGTATCTATTATGTTCACAGAATTTACATTTGGTCAGCTCAGTATCATTTTTGTAGTACAACATACATCCATTGGGGCAACAATGGATTTTTTCACAACTAAGCCCAAGTTCTTTAACCTTTTTTTTTGCTTGGTAGAAATCCTTCGGCATATTATTCTCTTTCGGAGCAATCTTGCTCATGATCTGCATCATTTCGTTATAATTTCTCTCACTCATATGGTGATCAGTCTTCAAGCTTAGTGTTGCTAAGGTAGCCGAAAGAGATGAGTACTCACTACTTTCAATGTGTTGGCAACCTTCCCATAACGGTCATTGCGCATCTTGAAGCATTTTGTAGAACCTACAGGTTTCTGGATTAGGATCCTCTCCCATGTAACATGGTTGATTATGCGAATCGATATCCTCTTGCATGTGTGATGGTTCATCATGAGTAAAGGAATCAAAATATTGCCTAATCGATGGTCCGGCGGCATCCATCACCAACTGTTTGTATTGATTAAGGTTGTCTCGATGACTACTGCTCCCGTAATATCCACCCGGTGTCTGTTGGACTTCGCCATGATATACCCAACATTGATAATTGTTCATGAATCCCTTTTTACATAAATGAATTTTGACTATGTTCAACTCTTGATATTTGAAACACTCGCAGTTGACACATGGACATCTGATGTGTCTACTTGAATTAGTTGAGTGCTCCAAAGCAAATTGAATGAACTCTTCCAAACCGTCCAGGAATGCTCTCGTTATTTCTCTTTTCTTAGTTAGACGATTGTACATCCAACTCCTATCACGATGGTTCTCCATACCTCTGCAACTTGGCCACTTATGCCAACTAAACAATTTCACTAATTTTTAAATATAATACTTATTTGATTTTGTTTCAATCATACACATGATTAAGTTAACATTCCAAAAAATAAATTTAACTAGGTTATATATTTAAGATTCAAGTAGTACCTCGGTTTCTAATATATATTTTGTTGATAAATAGATTTGATTTTAAATATAACATCTTGATCGACTTTATTTCAAAAACTTATAATAAGTACTTGACAAAAGTTTATGTTTATTAAATAATCGCTACCTACACATGTAATTATATAATTAGTTATATATTGTGTCAAAAATTATCAAATAATTTATTTATAAAGTCTTTCCATTTTTATTAAATATTACATTGGTACATAAAGTCACACATATCATTAATCTTTTTATAATTTAATTTGTTTATTAAAAGTGAATTTTATATAATGTGTGTGTAGATATAGTGTGTAGAGATAACAAAAGTTTATGTTACAAGATCAAGTTTTTATGTACACAATATTTATTATATAATATGCATACTATCAAATTAAGTGTTTTTGGTGAAAATTGTATTACATTTCACATATATACTAAGTTTGTTGTGTTTTGTAAGTGTGTGTAGTGCATTGCGAAGATTTATATTTCAAGGAAGTTTTATGCTAATAATGTTGTTTACTAAATTATGTTATTCAGCGTCTAATTGTGAGGTATAGCAAATAATGATGTATCAGGCAGTACTTTTAGTGGCAAATAATAATTCAGATACAAATCAAGCAAACAAGTTAAAGAAAATATAGAAATAAAGGGAGGTATATATATTCACAATTTCATGGAATTCATAAAAAGGACCGGCACAAGTTCACGCACCTTTCAAACAAAGAATGGAGCAGTGTAATGTAATGGACTTACAATAAAGGCGAAAAGTAGAGCCCTAACAACACAAACTACCAAACAGAAACATTACAAAAATTTGTAAAAGTCAGAAAATAAAGGTTAAAAGAAAAAGTCCAGATTATTGATTCATCATCGCTCCATCTATCCATCATATATATTATTATTTATATCTATAACTACAACACACGAATTAATTAATTGAGCATTTAAAGTTTGACTTGTTTTTTTTTTAATAGAAATTAAAACAACGAGTTGTACATAAATATTTATGTCAAAATATTATTCTTCTTGTACTTTTTAAATAGGGATGGTATGAGAAACGTTAAATCTAGATTTTAAATATTTTTTTATGTCAAAATAAAATTCTTCTTATAATTTATTTAATAAATCTCATAAGCTAAATCTATAAAAACATAAGAGACGTACTCTAAAATTTTAGATGAGGAAATTAAATTAAATTAAATTAGGTTACTCAATCAAAGAACTACTTTTTTTTTACAATGTGCAAAAATAAGGATAAATTTTCATATAATATGTACCTCTGGTTACACTATAAATGTTTTATATTTATATATATATAACCCAAATTTGAGTTCATATGTTGCCTTGGAATTGTAAAGGTGTTAGTAAATATCAAATTGACATGAAATTCGGTAGGCAAAGAAGCACGCATGCTTGTGGACAACACGCTTCTTAATTGAAAAAAACAAGAAACTGATTAAAGGAAAAAAGTTATTTTTTAAGCACATTTAGTTGTTTTGTTTCAAAATAAATAATGATATTGGCCATTGGACAGCCACGTGAGGAAAGTTCAATGTATTTAAAGTTCAAACCACGCACTTGACCGAGAAAACTTGTATTTTTGCAACTTTTTGGACTAAACCATGTACTCCTCTTTGATTCTATGTAAGGGATAACTACAATTAGTAATTAGTAAATTTACAAGAAGACATAAAAAATTATACAACACGAAGAAAACAAAATTACAACAAGAGATAAGTCCTTTTTAAATTAACTAAATCAAATAAATATAATTTATGCTCATTATCTCCTAGTTTCATATACATATTCAACCATCATATTTATGCCAACGGATAATTCACACAGCAAACAAATAAAATTTTCAAATTTCCTCAAAACATAATCCCTATAATCCATACTAAATAATTAACATCAATATATAAGTAAAACAATTCAACCATCATATTTACATTTATGCCAACAAATAATTCACACTGCAAACAAATAAGTAAAGCAAAATAAATAATTACTATCAATATAATTATAGTAAAATAAAATATATTACCAAAAAAATAATAAATAAATTCAAACATACCTTGTAATAGAAAATTAGATCGGAGACCAAGATTCAGGAGGTGGAGCAACAATGTTGAATGGGAAATTTGGAAGGTGTAGATACGCTAGGGGCGTTTCTGGATCCACGCCGGAACGGGGACAGACGAAGGTCACTGAGGGGCCACCGGGCAATGCTTCTCGGAGTGGAGAAGAGGAATGTCGCCGGAGTGGGGGGAGTTTGGCCGATCGCTGCGCCGCGTGATGGGGGTGGAGTTTCAGCAAAAGAAATCGTGAAGGGGGAGGGTAGAGATGAATTAATGGAGAAAAGGGGGCCAACCAGCAAGGGAAATACCTTCCCTCGTTGGCCCCTGCTCGGGCCAGCGAGGGAGCCCCACTCCCTCGCTGGTCTACTCGGGGGCCAGTGAGGGACAACATTTCCCTCGTTGATTTCAGCGAGGGAATTATATTTCCCTCGCTGATTTCTTTTTTCAGAAATTTTTTTATGAAATTTTTGATTTTCTTGTGAGGGAACAGAAGAATCCGTCGCAAAAAAGAAAACTTTGCGACGGAAATGTAATTCCGTCGCAAATTCAATGGAATTTGCGATAGATAAAATCCGTTGCAAATTCCATCGCAAAATTAATAAATTCTAGTAGTGATTGATGGAGCATCAAAGAGGTAAATTAAGAAAATATTCACAAATATGAAAATATGTATTATATTCAAGAACAATATCAACTTCCTAAATGTAATTACTTTTGATCTCAATTTATCACAAGAAAAACATTTTAAACTCAATAACTATGACAAAATTCTCAAATAAAATTTTAAAATATATAATAAAATTAGGATTCGTAACAAATAAGAATGGCATTTTATATGTTAGCGGCCACTCCCTATGTTTTTCTAGTCTGGAACTTATCTAAATCTGCCCTAATTTCACTGATAAAAATGTTGCAGTTTTGAGTGTGGAACCAAACTGGATTTTCTGAAATTCAAGGGACTCAATTGTCATTTATGAAATTAGAACTCCAAACTTCTATTTTTAGGTTTAATCCTGTAATACCCTAAAATTTGATTTAGGGTAAATATCATAAATTGGTAGAATATACTTATTGAAAATAGGTGAATATGAGGTCTCAAACACCTTGTATTGAATTTATCTTATTATTAGAACAATTTCTCCTAAGATTAAATAATGTGCGAAAAGGGTCCCTAAAACATTAGATAATTTGCAAATAGGTCCCTGAAATATTTGTGGGTCATAAAATACCCTGAGAAAATTATGATAAAATTCTAAGAGGCAACTAAATATTTATTAAAAATTAGAAAGTATGTTGTCTCTAATTTAGGTAATTTATAAGATTATTTTCCTTGGGAAATAATGAGACAAAATTAAATATCATTTTGAGGAACATAAATTGCCCCATGGTTTTTAATATTTTGCATAATGCATAAATTATCAATTTCAATAAAATAGTTGTGAGAAAATAATTAATCCTAATTAAGAAAATTGTCAACAATTAGTAAGTGATTAAATAAGTAATTAATTGTTGATTGTTTAAACATGAATAAAAGGGAATATCCAAAGCTAATTATATGAAACCCCTAATTTGATATTAATGACCAATGTTGGGTCAAGGTTGGCATAAAGAGTGTTGTTAATTAATTTAGCATAATTAAGAGGTATATTAAGTGAATTACAATTGTCCTTAACAAAATAAGCTTGCACTAATTGAGATTAGTTGCACAATTCTTCAAGATGATTAGAGACAAATTAAAAGAGGGCTGATTATATTTAAAAATAATTAAGCCAAAGAGAATGAAATAATATCTTAAGTAATTAAGTCTAAATCTTCAAATAATTGAGTTAGCTAATGGCAAAATATAATTAAGGAGCATGTAAACACTTGATTAACATGATAATTAAGAATTGCTAATTAGTGTTGAAAAGTCAACAATGACACCTAAGCCTTGATTATGTCATCAAGATGACATCACAAGAGCACATGTGTATGAAAAATGAGAGGAGGTGGCATGTTCATATATAGGTGTAGGGATGAGATTTTAATTTCCTTCCTAAGTTAGATCTAAGGGATTAGATCAACTGAAAGTTGTTAGAAAGTTAACCATTAATTTGCTATAAATAGAGAGCTCTCATCTCTTCATTCTTCACACTAAACTCATACCAAAGATTGGAGAGTTTAAGAGGAGAGTGAAGCAAGAAGGAGGAAGGAGTTCAAGAGTCTTCAAGAGGTAAGTTCTAGTTCTTAAATTTCTAGTCTTTAGTTTTTATAAGTTCTTAGTATAAATGTTAGTTTAATCTAGAAAATTAGAGAATAAATTCATATACTTGTTTTTAGGCCTCATTGCATTGAAAAATTCCTAAAGAGGTAAAAACATGGTAGGAAATAATTTTTGGAAGTCCTTGGATTAAGATTGTGAAAGTTGTAGAATTTTCGGTTCTTAAATCTTATACAGGCAGCGAAAAAGATGCTATGCTTTTATGTAACAAATGAAGTTATAAAATCATGAAATTTTCCAGAAAGAAAGTAGACATGTAGGGCTTTCCAAACATATAAAATATGCAACATTTTGATCTCTAGTCAAGGAGATATGAATTTTTGAATTTAAACCATTTTTACTGGAATAAAATCTGGGCAACGTTGAGAAACGTAAAAACTGGTAATGAATCACTAATTCCGGGTAAAAATGAATATTTTTCCTCAAAAATAGACATCCTAAGGGTTCCGGGGAATTTTACGAATCCTCATTTTGATTTTTTTAGAATTAGTTATGATTTTTCAAAGTTACCAAAAAAATCTGCCCAGAAAACTCTGCACTATGTTTTTAAATAAATGTAAAGGCAAAGTTGTAAATAACAAATCCACCAAGGGTAGATGGGTAAATAGAGGTGGAAGTATATCTTAGGATATTATTATAAGTGATATGATGATATATTAGGATATCCGGGAGGTTCAGGGCCGGATCCAAAGGTCAGATGTTTGACAGTTACCCGGTGAAATGTACGGACGCGTACTATAACTTTAACTCTTATGCTGCTTGTATGCTCTATATGTGATGTGATGATTCATATAGTCGTGGACAAGACTGGGTCTTGGGTCATGCACCGTGATTAAGACTCTGTCTTAAGTCACTGTTTATACATTCAACTATTATGTGAAAACGGGTTACAGTCTTGGTAATGCTGTATGGATGTTTTCCTAGCGCTGAGGACACGCTCCGGGGCGTGGCACTGGTTTATGTGCAAACTATGTGGACTTTACATAGGCTGTGTGCTATATAGAGGTATTGTTGTGATGTGAACTATGACATGTGCTGTGTGCTATGTATAGTTATATGCTGAATTGTAAATGAATATCTGTCATACATATACTGTTATACTTGAGCATAAGGTTAACTGTTACCTAAGGTCCAATAGGCATTGGACCTCAGTCTTAATGAACAGTTCAGGAAAGAAACCGGGATAGAGAAGGTGCCGGTAGATGGAGCCGTGAGAAGGCACCGGTGGACGGAGTTGGGAAGGGTCACCGGTCAAAGCAAATGCCGAAAGAGCGTCCTCAGAGTATTCATTCTGGCATGATTTAACAAGGTTATCTCAAACGGTTTGGTGCCGAAAGCAAGGCTAGTCTATGTGGGTCAGTCAATAAGTCGTCGTGAACTTGGTGAGACTCCCATGATAGACACCTACCTGGCCAAACTGTTTGATTAACTGAGTTAGGTTTATTGCCCCAAGTCTAGCTACAGCTTGGTTAAGATTGCATGATTACCATGTAAGAATTGTAATTGTACAAAGCTCTGGATTGTATCACATAAATATTTCTTCGGGAAAATTTTTAATATACCAGCTTATGTCGGGGCATCATCATATGTCTGGGCATTTTATATCAGATACTCATTGTCCAAATATTAGCGCACGCTATTCGTTTCCACAGTATTCTAAGCTGTAGCACCTCAAACTCTGTTGACTTTTCCAAAACTAAGTGTCAACCGACACGATTTTCAAGCATGAAATTTGGGGTGTTACAAATCCAATTTTTCAAATACCTACAATTAAAAATAATTAAACTAGCATCAAATATTCTCAAAAAATCAATGATTAAGAGTAACTACAATTATTATGATAATTTTACTGAAACGCCCACCCAAAATACACCTTTTTATTCGTCAATACACATATAGAAGTGTCTCTTAAGAAATAAAACCACTACTGAAGCTACTACTCTTGCTACTATCCCTGTACAATAAATTTACAACTTAGTAAAATAAATCTCAAAACTCAAATCTTCTTCCATCATAGTATAATCCTCTAGCATCTCCTTCTTCATTCTCGGGCTTCTTACCCTATCTGCAGAATAAAACTATTCACAAATATTTCTAGGATTCGAATGAATCCTAGTAGTAATGTTAACAATCACTCACATACAATGTATACACAATACATGCAAGTAAAATCATCACTTATACATGCAATCACACAACACATTCAACATTCATGCATTTATATAAATACATACAATGATAAATACAAGCATATAAAGGTATACATAATATGTGAGAGAAATGTTACTATATTATAGATTTTCCTGCTTTCCGTTCTTTACTCCTAGACTTTCGGCCTTAACTTCTTTCTCTTTCTTCTCTCTTCTTTCTCAAATATGTCGACCAAATGCATGCAAGAAAAGGAAGTTGGAGCTGTTTGTTTGAATTGAAAGAGCTGACCAAATGAGAAGAGAAATGGAAATGGTGTGTGTAACATCCCACCTTAAAAACAGTTGATTTTTTTTTTTCTAAAACATTGTTCAGAGTAGAGTAATTTCGCAACATGAGTAACCGAACCTTAACATTACTTAACCGCAGTGTAAGTGTACTTATACAGCCATTTACTATCCAAAAGGAAACAACACCTAACTAAGCATATAAAACTAAAACCATAAAATTCCTTCTGCTGTCCTACGCCGGTCGCTCACCCCTATCTTCAACCCCTTGGTTCGCCCGAACCTGAAGCTACAGCTGAGATCCAATTACCATTTGGATCTCAGGTAACGGTTAACCTTATGCTCAAATAAACAGTATATGGGTAACAGTTATTCACAACTCATAACAGCAGTAAATCACTACATAAGCACACAGCAGATGTATGATCACAACATTGACAGAACATAAGCACAAAGCAGTATGTAAAGTCCCACTACATGTCTGCACATAACCAATGTCACGACGGCCCATCGTGTCCTCAGCGCTAGAAAAACTCAACGGCGTTATCAAGACTATAACCCGTATAAAGCTGTATGCACAACTGACGACCCTAGATAGAGCCTCAGTATATAAACATGTCTATCACATATACGTATATGAGCAACATAAGTGTTAAGGTTACAATACGCGTCCATACCTTCGTTGACGATTTTTCTGGCACTTTCGTCAAATTACGGCACGTTTGACAGCAGTGATAGCGGTTCGTGATTTCGGGTATCCTATAGGGATAACATCACCGATATGAATATTTAAGATCATAACAGGCATTTTAGGTACAAATTACCATTTTGCCCCTAATTTGATCTCTTGATGGAATTTTGCCAGAGCTTCGCTATTCTGCCTTTGATCTCTCAGAATTTTGCTATAATCTTTCCTTTAACATATTTCTAAGATAATTATCATATTTATTCCTAAAACATGATACCTAAGCTAACTTGAAATTTAGAGACTACTCCAGCAATCCTACTATAACTACCGAAGGAACTACTCAAACTAAAGACTAAGGACTGAAAAACTTACTCATAGCTTCGTTATAAATTTCTCCGGACTCCTCCTTCTTCCTTCCTCTCCCAAGTTTCGAAATTCTTAAGAGGATTTGATGTGAGAATTCCAAATGAAACTGTGGCTATTTATAGAAAATCTCAATGGCAATTTCGTAACTTCATTGAACTTTGTCTAGTTGAATTCTGACCGTCGGATTGCATTTTGTTGAGGTGGTTTGATCTTGGCCCTACACCTCTTGGCCGACCTTCCCCCCCACCCACAAGGAGACAAAATTGGTGACATCATCTTGCTTGTGTCATCTTGCTTTATCAGATGAAATCTCTGGTTCGGTGTCCTGATTGTGAAATTTTGGAGAGTCTTAAAATTCCAGAAGCTATGTCCTGAAGGTCTTTTCTTCCTTTTCTAAATTATTTAATTTAACTAAATTTTTGATCTCATTAAGGACATTCTGTTACCTGCCGAAAATCCTCGGTATTCGCTACCGGTTTCAGAAATGACTTCGGAGACAGCCTACTCCGAGATAAAAATTCGCTTGTTCATAATATACTCTGACCCTAAAAACTTAGTTCAAGGTTTTCTAGATAGGATTTTATTTCTATCCGTGGTCATTTATCTTGTTCACTCTTTATTAATATAATATTATTTATTTACCACATGTCTTAATCTTATATTATTATTATTCTACAAATATCTTATTTCATCCTTATCCCTCCAAATTTTCGGCCCACACACACACACACACACACACACACACACACACACACACACACATATATATATATATATATATATATATATATATTCCATTTACCATAATATCCTATTTATCTTATATTTATTTTATTTTTCATGTTTCCTAAATTTCTATAATCTATAAAATTCCTGAAAATTACTTAATTAATCCTTTAATAATTTCTAATAATTTTCTTAATTAAAACTAATCATTTTCTCACAACAATTTTATTAACATTAATAATTCAAGTGCCATGCAAATTATCAAAAATCATAGAGTCAATCTTGGTCTTAGAATACTTTTTAATTTCCCTTCTTTTTATTTTCATAGGAAATAATTTATTAAATTGTCTAAATTAAGAACAATATGCTTTCTAAATTTTTAATAATTATTCCATGCCTTTTAGAATTTTTCCTAATTCTTCTCAAGATGTTTTATGACCTTAAAACACATTTTTCACATTTCCGATATTAAATTTCCTTTAATTTTCCTAATGTTTTCCTTTGAACATATACTAATCACATAACATGTTAAGGCCAAAATCTTCGTAAATGGGCATTTTCATTATTGTGACATAATATTCTAGATAATAGTTATCCGGGTATTACAGTGTGTGTATTGACGGATTGGAGGGAGTTTATATATATATATATATATATATATATATATATATATATATATATATATATATATATATGTTGGTCGAATTAATCAAATGAAGAATGAGAAATGGTGAGGGCACATGGCTTGATGAGAACAAATAGACGGGAGTATGTGTATGTATATGTGTCGTGAAGGAAGAGGAAAAATGACCAAGTATCTATAATTGTGTGGTTACGTGTAATTAATAGGAAGAGCATGGATTAATTGTATATCTCCACGGCAAAGAGATAATCACGTGCACACACACACTTTAAGCAATACACACGTCACGCACCTCTTATTAAGCAAAACACACACCTACAACACACACAAGATGCACATATATTGACACCATTTAGGACACTTGTCACACACACATAAACACTTGTTTAAGGTAAGCAATACGTACATAACACTACACACATACAACATAACTTAATCATTCTTTTCCCTTTTTGTTTCCACGGCAACACACAATATTCATTTAATCAACAAAAATATTTGTTAACAACACGTCTAATATGTATGCCACACGTACACGCATAGCACACTTAATTTTCCCCTTATTAATATTTCATAATCTTTCCCCAAGTCTAACATAAGTTGGCTAATTATCTTAAACTTTTCCTCATACTAAGCTCAAGACTTTGAACTCTTTATAAATATGGCCTAGTAGTCTCCCAAAAATAGGCTAATTCACAAGCCTTTTGACTCAAAATTCGGGGTGTTACATTTACCATTTTTAATTCTAATTCAATGCATTTATTGTTAATCCAAATTAATCATGATAAAGACATTTTAAGCTAAATAATTATTAAGAATGAAAATATGTAATAAAATATGGATTTGTCAATTTCTCACACTTAAACATTTGTACTCCTGGACAAAGACAATTAATTTTTTATTTATATATTCACTAATTCCTTTCTAATTTTAATTCTATTATAGCTTTTTCCACAACATATGCGTCAAAAACAGAAAGAAAAATATTTATATGGATTCTTTTGTTTTGTGAATCTATGAAGGGGTTATCAGAAGATCAAAGCTAGGATGAGCTATGTGGACCATAAAATCAAATAGGAGAGACTAAATTGTCTTGCTATTTAGCACTAATTGTTGAAGGGTAAATAACTTAATTTTGTCTATTTATACATATTCAGTTTGTTTGAATTATCATGCTATCTAACTTCATTTTAACATGTATACGTTGTTATAGTTATCATTGGAGTTTGTGTGTTGCTTGTTCTATTGTCAATGTTGTCTGTTGGTTTGATTCTTTGGGTCACAAGTCAAACAAGAAATAAAAACCATCTTCAACAAGTTAATTCATTTGTAAATCATTGGTTCTTGACTTTGATAAGATGTTTTAATGTCTTCTGATTTTCATATTAATGATACTGCATTATTCAAAACATATAAAATAATGGGCGGGAGACACGAAGGTAAAAATAGAGAGGCAAAGTGGTTTTATCCAACAGTTGTATTTTAAGTTCAAGTTCTTTCATTGACAATCACTTTATATACACTTAGGGGTGCAAATAGGCTAGGAGCCTGCGATCTAGCTTGTTAAAAGCCTGATCGGGCTAAAAGGTCAGACCAAGGCTTATTATAAAGCCTTATTTTGCTTAACAGGTCAGACCTATGCCTAATAAGAGGCCTTTTAGGCTTGTCAAGTCTACCTGTTATAAGGGTAACATTGTAATTTATGTAATTTTGGCCTATATTCAGCATGTTAAAGTAGGCATGTTTTTAAAGCATGTTTGAAGTAGACCTGTTTTGTGGTGACGCATGTGGCTTGTTAGCTTAGTTAAATAAATAAAAAATAAAATAAATAAAAACAAGCCTCCTTAACAGGCCATAGGCCAGGCCTATATACAAGCTAGGATCAGGCTAAAAAATAGGCTAGTAACAGGCCACAGGCCATGCTCAAGCCACTATGTTGCAAAACAGGCATAGCCTATTAAGAGTGAAGCCTGGTTTGACCTGGCCTATTTCCACCCCTATATACACCTTTATTCATTTTAACCATTTGCTTTTGATTTATAGTGCCCTCGGCAACCAAGGAGAACTAAGTGCATATACTATGTTTTATTTTTATTTGTATAATATCATTCAGAGTGGAGTTACAATAGATTTTGACCAAGTAATTGCTTCTTGATTCTAAAATGATTCTATTTTTTTGTTGTAATTGAATTGTTAATTATTTCATTCAATTCATTGACTTATATTAGCTTATTTTCAACTTTGTAGACTTTTGGTAATGACGATGCCTACACAGAAGAAGGCATCAATTTGACCTGAGACCTTTTGATAGGATCTTCTTCAACACATAGATGATAAGTAGATTTTATTATTTTGACAAGTTATGGACATTTTGTTTTTGTAGTTGATTATTTAGATAATAGTGGTAGTAGTACATGAAGTGCTGGATGTTCCTGTAGTGTTCCTAAATATTAGATAGTAGTATGTCATGTTCTCTCTTGCCTCATATGTTTTTCAGGACATATTTTTCAACATATAGATGATGGGTACAGTTTATTTTGACAAGTTATGGCCACTTTGTTTATGTAGTTGATTATATTAGACAGTAGTAGTAGTAGTAGTGTTATATGAAGTGCTGGATGTTTCGATATATTAGATATTAGTAGTTTCATGTCTTGCTTCATATGTTTTTCTGGACAGGTTTTAGGAAAGAGAAAAAACAAATGAAAAATGATAATTAAAAAAAAAAAAGCTTAAAACGTCCATTTCCAGTGCTTACAATATATGTTTTTAAACAAACGTCTACGTGGCTCACAAATACATCTCCAAAAAAAGGATGTCAAAGGTCCAAGGGTTAAATATCATTTTTGTCATTGAAATTTACCTAAAGGAGCACTAGTCAGCCAGAAGTTTTTTTTTCATTTTGGTCTCATTTATGTACCGAAAGTTTTAAAACAAAGCAAATATACCCTAGAAATTATTTTTATAAACAAATTTGCCTTGAAAGTTTTTTTTTTAGGAACAAATTTGCCCTTGAAAATTTACAAAGAAGAGCAACAATTCAATGGTCAAGATCAACCGATAGGTAAGATTGTTACGTCTTTAAACTTCTGATGCAAAAATGAGAAAAAAAAACTTCTAGGTGACTAATACTCTTTAAGGTAAATTTCCATAACAAAAATAATATTTAACCCAAAGGTCCAAACAATGGAGGTCAAACAACGGAGGTTAAAAGTGTATTTTGAAATAATATATTCAGTCATAAATACTTTAAATCCTCAGTCATCATATGCCGTCATTACACTTTATAATATTAATTTAATTACCCTCGCTTATTGATGGCAATTACTAAGCAACATGAGTTACGGAGAAAATTATAGAAAAATATAATTTGAATTATTAAAAACCTAAAAATGTCTAATATATTAATAAAAGGACAAATAAATAATATGATAAAAAGTTGAGATTTTGAAATTTGTGTATTAACAACTTGAATATAGGTAATAACAATTTAAGAATATCAATTATTAACTTAAGTATAGAGAGTGATAACTTAATTAAGAAGCTTAAGTTGCCCATCTTTATATCCAAGTCGCTAATTTCCACCCTTAAGTTGTTAAAACTCAAACTTCAAAATCCTAAATTTTAACTCGTTTAGTTATTTATTGTTTTTTTACTAATTTAATATATATATATATATATATATATATATATATATATATTAAAATTGTAATAATTTAAACGGTATTGTTCTATATTTTTTTCTTAGTTACGTGGCTTGAAAATAATTATTTTGGGGTGTTAGTGTCGTATGATTAACTATGATTTGAAGGGGTCGCTATCAACACATAATAACGGAACCCACACAGAATTTTCCCTTGGTTATGTCGCTCGAAAATAAATCTTTTGAAGTGTTAGTGGCGTATGATTAACTATGATTTGAAAGGTTCGCTATCAACAGATAACAACGGATCCAGACAGAAATAATCCCCAAAAACTAATTGATGCTGATAAAACAGAGATCGAGAGCCACATTGCAGCTGTGGCGTCCCTCTCATTTTCAGAAAATTATATCCGTCAATAATATAAATTTGGATATTTTTCAGTCGGGCTTTTTTCTTGATGGAAAGATATTTTTCACTCACTAAATCAAGACCCAAATCCGCACATTAATTTTTTTTTTTTGGGTGGAAATTAAGATATATTTTTTATTATTTTAACTAAATTTAATTTTTCCCAGCTTAACTTAAATTGAATTTATAACGTACTAAACCTTAATACCTACATATGCAATTAATTTCTTAAATTAAATTATTGTTTGTGAATTATTAATTTTTAAACTTGATTGCATACGTGAGTCTAATCTTATCTTAATCGAATATTAAATTCTCGTCAATAGTGATAAACACAGGACGCAAACAGACTCACAAAAATTATATGATGCTGATGACAATAAATTGAAGGCACAAATCAGCGTACCACTCATAAATAAATTTTGATATCTTTCACTCATTAAATCTAGATCCTAATAATGCTTCCTGAAAGTTATATGGTCATTAGGCGAATATACCATACAATTATGTCATGCCAACTGGAAGGTATAAATGCAATGAATTAATATTTAAATTTTTATTTTAGAATTATTAATTCAAAATTAAATTTCATCCATAATTTGGAGTCTCGTGTTGAAATCGAATCCTATACTTTCAAAATACAACATTAGGATGTATTTAGTGATAAATCTGAACTGTCAAAATTAGATTCCTACGACTTAATGGTGGTCCTAAGTCTTGACTCTGCTGCTATATTCATCAATCACACAAACAATTTTTTTTTTTGTTACAATCAATTGCTTTAAAATTTGAAATGCCTAATCTACTTTAATTATTTGAAATCTCAATCATCATCTTTCAATATTAAGTAAACATATGGACAACAAAGTAGAACGTACAGCTCATTCTTATTTGTATGAGTTTTTTATGATACCCAAATTGTTAGAAAATAAAGTAGGGAAGGAAGCATAACAGGTCGTGCTCATGTTTGGATCTGGGTCAAACCTCCAAAATCTTGCGAGCTGAATTACCGATGGTCATATAAGGTTTTGACTACTATAGCTAGAGCCTAAACCTGAGGGGCATAACAGATACACCACACAAGAGAAAATGTGGGGTTGGGTTTTTTTCATCATCTCACATTTCATTTTCTTCTCATAATCTCAAATCCATGGTCAGATTAAAACAATATATGATTCAAGTTGAATCTTTTATAGAATTATTTCTATAAACATAAATAAATAAATTTACACTCTTAAATTTCCCTACGGGAGGGAGGGAAAATCTTCTGTCCTCGCAATAATACTTCAATCCACAATCACTACCTGCTACTAATACTTTTTTTTTTTTTTTTTACAATATTTTAATTGACACAAATTGATAGTCAAATATGTGTGATCATGGCACACAAAAGTAATTATTTCTTAGATACATTATTTCCACTAAAGACAAATATAATTGATATTGAGAGATTTGGATTTTACAAAATATGCATATGTCGCTATCGCCAGATAGTATTGGGACCTGGACAGAAAACTAAAGAAAATTTATTAGAAGTTTGTGAAGCCTGTATTAGTATGGATTGTGTATATAAGGAAAATGAAGTTAGCATTCACTTCCCACACATATCCATTAATACTTGCTCCTTTATAAGATTATCGTTGAGGTATGGCTCTTACTGGTAATTTGGAGGTTGAAATTGATATCCAATCACCTGCCATTGAGTTCTTCAACTTCTTCACTAAGCAACTTCACAATCTTTCCAACGCCACTGGTAGTGTCCATTTTGGTGAGATTCATGATGGACCTGACTGGCACTCCATTGGCTCTGTTAAGCACTGGTCTTATACTGTTGGTAAGATTCTATAAAGATTTCTAGATTACTGTTGGATTCATGCCTCTAATCGAAAAGATGTTAATGATTAGGGTTTCTTCCTTCTAGTGTTACACTTTACATGACAACTTATTTAGCGTATTTATTTCTTGTACTGTAAAATCACTTAAACAGATAGAAATATGCCTGAAGCTCAACCGATGAAATCTTTCCTTGTATTGATTTTGATAATTTATCAAATGCTTAAATATTAAAAATTGGTAATGAATAAATTATAGTAGCCAGGAAGGCAGAAAAAAGAGTTTATTCGGAATAAATTATTTATATACTTGTAAGTCCAGTTGAAATGATCAAAATTAAGATACTCCCTCTTGTGCTTAATATAGGAGGTGTAACATCCCAATTTTCAAAAGCGGAATAAAATTTTTTTTTCATTCAAAGTCATTTCAAATCATCAGAGTAGACTATTTGAGCGGAAGAGTATATGATATATATATTCAAAATGCCATAAGTCTGGTTGGATATAATAGCGGTATAGAAACCGCGTGGTTTAAAAGTGAAGAAAAGCAATAATAGGAAGGCTTCTACCGGGACATCAAAGGAAATCTTCAGCCGGGTCTTCTAGACGACCTGCTTGCGCTTCCCCTTGTCCTCCATCCTTGGTTCTCCCGACCCTGACGCTATGTTAAGAGCTGAGGTCTCATGCATACGGACCCCAGGTAACAGTTAACCTCATGTTTACGTACACAATATATAGACAACTCATACCACAACACCAAACCGCATACTCAAGCAAACTATCATAACCAATGCATATATATCGCTCCCAGCATGCGACCATATCGCTCCCAGCATATGAACATATCGCTCCCAGCATTACAGATACTCTCTAACCTTTATATGCACACATACCACATATATGCATAACATAAACATCAGAGTTAGTGTTATAGTACGCGAACGTACATTAATTACCTCATACAAGCATACCATACATATAGCACATATACGCATCTAGTAAACATCAAAGTTAAAGTTACCAGTACGCGGACATACATTAATTACCTCATACAAGCATACCATACATATAGCACATATACACATATAGTAAACATCAGAGTTAAAGTTACCAATACGCGGACGTACATTAATTACCTCATACAAGCATACCATACATATAGCACATATACGCATATAGTAAACATCAGAGTTAAATTTACCAGTACGCGGACGTACCTTCGTTGACAAGCGTTTAGTACGTTGACGATAAACTGTACTTTTGACGGAAAACAGCGGAACAACAGCGAAATGACAGCAGAACAAGATTACTGATATCCTATAATGATAATATCACATTTATCAATATTTGATATCATAACAGGCATTTTAGGTACAAATTACCATTTTGCCCCTGATCCCCTAATCGGCGGAATTTCGCTAGCACTTTGCTACCTTGACCCTAATCTTCCAGAATTTCAACATATCTCCAACTCCATAATGATTTTCGAAATTAATACCTTAATTACCCATAGAACATGATTTCTAAACATACCTGGAAGATTAAAGATCAATCTAGCATTTCTACAACAACTACCGAAAGAAACACTAAAACTAAAGACTAGGAACCGAAGAACTTACCCGGCACTTTGCTATTTCCACAGACTCCTCCTTCTCTCTAAAATCTCTCTCTAGAAAGCTCTAGGATTTGTGAAGAATGAAGAGAAGGTGAAGGTTATTTATAGAAAAAGGCAATGACATTTTCGTAATTTCATTGAACTTTGTCTGATCAGTTTCTGGCCGTTAGATCGCACTTCTTGGAGGTGGCAAGATCTTTGTAACATCCCATTTTCATAAACGTTTCCTTACAGAGCTGAGAGTTGAAAATATTTAAAACAAAGAGTAATTGAATAACATTGTATGTAATGTATCTAACTGAACATTTAACTATACAATCATCCACGGGTTCAATATACCACAATCTATATTTCAAAAAGACAACGTCTCCGCAAGGTCCTCATGCCTGCTTCTTACCCCTATCCTTGATCCTGACTCCCTAGAATCCTGAAGCTATAACAGGGGCTGAGGTTCAATTCCCATTGAACCTCAGGTAACGGTTAACCTCATGCTTATGTAAACAGTATACGACAGATATTATAATAATAAATTCACTACTATCACTTTCAAAATCATATCAGCAAGTAACATAACACAGCCACTGCAAAATGTATGTTACCTATAGTTTACACATAACCAGTGCCACGATGGCCTATCGTGTCCTCAACGCTAGGAAAACTCAACGGAGTTATCAAGACTATAACCCGTATTCAATTCAATATATCATAAGCAACTTTCAAAATAGAGTATCAATAAGTGAAAACAACTTTCACATATAACCATACCATAAGCATAAGCGTTAATGTTACAATACGCGTCCGTACCTGAGTTTGTCGGGTTTTAGGTACGTTCGTTGTCGGAACTCGTGCACAGTCTATCCTAAAAGGGTAATATTGTCTCAATTAATTCTCAAACATTATTTCAAAAGACATCTTGGCCACACTTGACATTTTTACCCTTGAAGGATTTATTTTTAATTATTTCCACTTAATTTTCGGAAAAAACGTTAATTCAGCATTTCTAGGCAGAATTTCGCCTAACTTCGAAAAATCATAACTAATTCCAAAAAAATCGAAATGAGGATCCGTAAAATGTTATGGAATCCTTGAGATGTCTTTTTTCAAGGAAAAATACTGGAACTTACCCAGAATTGATGGATAATTCCCAGTTTCCCGAATTCAAACCACTGCCCAGAATTTCGCCCAGAAAAGGTAACTCAACTTCTAAGATTTTTAACTTTTTGCACAGAGCTTCAAATGACACCATCTTTATAGATTTGGAAAGCCCTATATGTCTACTTTCATCATGAATTTTTCCAGAATTATCGAACATCATCTTCATCATAAGATACTAGCATTTTTACTACTGACTCCAGAAATTCCTAATTGCTGAAATTTTGCCAGAGCTTCATTCCTTTGATCATAATCTTCCAAAAATTTTGCTATAACTTCTTCTTCATCAAATTTTCGAAATAAAGCTATAAAAACATGAAATTAAAACTGTATATGGAAGATTATAGATCAAAATAACATTTTTTAGCATTTCTACTTTATGAACTAAGAACTTGAACTTAAAAACTAAGAACTCTTATACTTCTTGAAGACCACTTGTCTCCTATTTCTGCAGCTCTTCCACACTCCCTCTTTCTTTCTAAATTTCGGTTTTGGCTTGAGGATTTGGTGAGGAGTTTGTGTTGCCAAATGCCTCTATTTATAGGCAAAGGCAATGACATTCTTGAAATTTCTTCCTTTTGCATTTAGCCATTGATTTTCCTTGGAGAGGAGGGAATAATCCTAGCCCTCCACCTCATGCAAACCGCCCCCCTTCATCCTTCTAGAAATTCCTTTTCTTAATCCCCAAGACAATCTCTTCTTAATTAAGTTAGCTTAATTAATCGCAAATCCTAATTTAGTTAGGGGTAAGTTGGTGTCTTAATTTAGAATCCAATTTCACTTTTGGAATCCTAATTTTATGATTAGATTTATGGTGATTTTTAATTTCTGAAACACTTAGGTATAAATCTTATAAACAACCAAAAATAATTTCGGGAATAGCCAAGTTGAAGCTTATAATTCACTGATCCCAAATATGTATTTATTTTTAAGATCTAGTTCCTAAATTTCAAATTATGATTTAATCTTCATAGGTTTTTATTTAATTTTGTCTAATTATAACACAACTTGCTCCCTAAGTCTTACTAATCTTCTTCTACACACTTTTGACTTTATTACTTCTTCTTTTTCCTTCATGAAATTCGCCCCCACCCTTAGTTTTAATTAAATCATTATATTTTTAATGTTCTCTCACCCTTAAGAAAGGAATTCTCTCATTGGTCCAATTAGATTTTATGATTCAAGGTTAATATATCTTAATTCTCTCATCTATTTGTATAATTTATTTGTTCATCATAAGAATTTTTGTCCCATTGAGATTAATTAGGAATAATTTGCTAAATTATAATTTTAATCCCTAATATAGTGTTTTCCATGGTCACAAACTAATTTAATTCTTAGGCTCTTAAATTCTATGGAAAAATTGCCAACTAATGTAAATTAATACAACACCAAAATTTGATAAGTTTCTAATTTAATTTTGATGATTAAAAACTCCTTTTATGCTAATCTTAGCTTCCAAATCTCATTTAGTCTTTCATTTAATTGATATTTCCCTAATTATAACCTTTATAATTTAATTATTGACTAATTTCAAAAATTATTAAAGCACCTCAATTATTGCAATTCCAATTGCTCAATAATTGTTACTAATTTCCTCTAATTGATTTCATCATCCTCTGATGATTTTTAATTGTTCAAATGGTATAATTAAGATTATCTGATAATCTTAGGATATTTTATGATCTCCAAATGAAATTTGAAAATTCAGGTTTTTGGTCTATTTAATTCTAGAAGAAAATTCCCTAAAATAAACTACCAAAATTTGAGACCACATATTCACCTATTTTTAATAGATATATTTTTTTATCAAAATATAGTGGCTAAGCTGAATAGGACTTTTAGGGTATTACAATCTTGGCCTTACACCTCTCAAGGATGATGTCATCCCTGCTGCATCATCAAGCCTTATGTCATCTTGCTTTATCAGGTAAAATTCTTGGTTCAGTATCCTGATCGGGAAATTTCGTAAAATCTCAAAATTTCGGGAACAATACTCCGAAGGTCTTTTCTTCCTCTTTCAAATTATCTAATTTAGCTCAATTTCTGATCTTGCTGAGGACATTCTGTTATCAGCTGAAAATCCTCGGTATTCGTGCCCGGCTACAGAAATAATGTTGTCCGGTACTAACTCCGAGACAAAAATCCACTGATTAACATTATACTCTGGTTTTTCCCCACTTATTCCCAGATTCCTACAACGGGATTATTTTCTATCGGTTCTCATTTCTACTATCTGCTTTAATCTTACAAAATATCTTCTTGGCCGGATCTCCAAATCACTCCGTTGGTTACAGAAATGACTTCGTAGACAGTCCACTCCGAGATAGAAATTCACTTGTTCCTAATATACTCAGACTCAAAAAACCTAGTTCACGGTTTTCTAGGTAGGATTTTATTTCTATCCGTGGTCATTTATTCTGTTCACATTTTTACTATTATAATATTACTTAATCACCACATGTCTTAACTTATAATGTTATTTTAATGCAAATATCTAGATATTAATTTCTTAATTTTCATTTCATTTTTCTTTATTTTTCTTCTAATTTTCATTTTTATTTATATATGTATATTTATTTTAAGTAATTTCCACCTTTTTCTCTTTATCTTATGTCTAAACAATTAGCCATTAATTATCTAATTAATCACTTACTAATTGTTGACAATTTTCTTAATTAGTAATAATTATTATCTCACAACTATTTTATTGACATTAATAATTTATGCTCCATGCATAATATTAAAAATCATAGGGTCCAATATGGTCCCCAGAATACTTTTTAATTTTCTATTTTTCTATTTTCAAAAGAGACAATTTAATAAATTGTCTAAATTAGGGACAATATTCCTTCTAATTTTTAATAATTATTTCACAACCTTTTAGGATTTATCATCACATTTTTAAGATGTTTTATGGCCCTAAAATGCATTTTTCACATTTTTGGCAATAAATTCTATTTAATTTTCTTAGTATTTCCCTTTGAAAATAGACCAATTATACAACATTTTGAAACCATATCTATCATAAATGGACATAATATTCCAGATAATAATTATCCAGGTATTACAGGAGGTAGGTAACTAATTAATATATATTAAAGAAATTATTTAAGTAGTTATTTATAACAAATAAGGGTTAGTTTTCCTAAAAGGGTTAAGGTACAATTTTGTATTAGAAGTAACTACTCAGGAGGGTTGTGTATTTGAAAGTTTTTCGAGGAGGAGTTTTGTCCGAGAGATGTTAAGAAAGGATAAAATTTTCACTAACTGTAATACCCCAATTTTCATAAATACATGTAAATATTATATATTGATAAATAACACCTACCACAATAGGTGAATATGTGGTCTCAAAACTAGTGAAATAATTATCCTATTTCCTAAGGGTAATTTCTTATGAAATTAGAGTAAATAAAGAGCTAAAAAATTCTTGAGTGAAAATATGAGTTACAAAATACTCTGAGAATATTATGATAAATCCTAAGAGACAACTAAATATTTAAATAGGAGAATATGTTGTCTCTAAAATTTTAACTAATTTATTATCATTTTTAGGGGAATTTTCTTTGGATTCTAAATAAATCCAAATCCAATTTTCTAAATCTTATTAAAGATCATAAAATATCCTAAGGTTATCATAAGTTAGTATAAACATAATTATACCATTTCAGCAATTAGAATCATCGGAGGATGACAAAATCAATTAGAAATAATTGGCAACAATTATTGGGCAATTGAAATTGCAATAATTGAGGTACTTTATTAATTTTTGAGATTAGTTAATGATTAAGTTTTTAAGGTCATAATTAAAGACCAGATGATATTAATTAGTACATAAGAAGTTATTAACCATCAAAATTGAATTAGAAACTTTGTCAATTTTGGTAGTTAAGCCTAGTAACCCCTAAAATAGTTATTTCTAATTTATTTCTATGGGACGAAAATTTCTATTTGATGGTAAATAAATAATACAATAAAGAACCAAATTATATTAAACCTTAATCCTAAAATCTAAGTGGACCAATGAGAGAATTTTCTTCTTAAGCATGTGAGAGCAATTAAAACATAATTGATTAAAGGGAAATTAGGAGAAAGGGGGCGGTTTCTTGGGCACTAATTAAGGAGAATGAATTATTTCAAAAACACAAAACTTATAGGATAAGTAGTTTAGTGTGTGGAGGAAGCCAAGGCAAGTGTGTATGTGATGTGTGTGTGCCGAAATTGTTTGTGTGTGATGAGGAAGTGTGTGTGGTCAAAGGTTGTGTGAGTGTGTGAGTGTAGTAAACCAAGTAGTGTATGGAAGAAGATTGGGATAACTTAGGGAGCAAGTAATTGTCTTGGGGAGCAAGTAATTACTTAATTAGAAGAGATTAGATGAGAACCTATAGAAATTAAATCATAACTTGAAATATTGAAACTAAGTATTCAAGATAAGTACATATTTGAGATCAGTGAAATATGAGCTTCAATTTGGTTATTCCCAAAGTTATTTTCGGTTACTTTTAAGATTCATACCTGAGTATTTTAGGAATTAAAAATTACCATAAATCTAGTCATAAAATTAGGATTTCAAAGGTGCAATTGGATTTTGAAGAAGAACACTAACTTATACTTAACTAAATTAGCATTTGGGGATAATTAAAAGGTTAAGCAAAAACTTGAGGAAAGAGATGAGAGAGGGGCGAATTGGAGTGAGGTGGAGGGCCAAGATGTTTGCCTCTTCTCCAAGTAAAATCAAGGGCTAAGATCCATGGAAGTTGCTTGGGGACTACTTCTTGGATTGCCTATAAATAGAAGCCCTTGGCTTCACAAATTCCCCACCAATTCCTCAACCATCACCGAAATATAGAGAGCAAGGGAGAGAGTGAGGAGCTTCAAGAAGTAGGAAGCTTGTGTTCTTCAAGAGGTAAGAGAGTTTTTAGTTCTTAAGTTCTTAGTTATGAAGTAGAAATGCTAGAAATGTTGTTTTGATCATCAATCTTTCAATTCCATTTTTATTTTCATGTTTTTATGGTTTCCAATGGCTTTATTTCGAAAAAATGATGAAGAAAGAGTATGACAAAAATTTCCAGAAGATTATGATTAAAATAGCGAAGCTCTGGCGAAATTTCATCGATTAGTGTTTCCTGGAGTCAGTAGCAAAAACGTTAGTATTTTATGAAGAAGATGATTTTCTAAAATTCTGAGAAAATTCATGGTGAAAGTAGACATCTAGGGCTTTCTAAATATATAAAGAGTGTGTCAATTGAAGTTATGTGCAAAAAGATATAAATTCCAGAAGTTAGGCTACATTTTCTGGGCGAAATTCTGGGCAGAGGTTTGAAAAGTGGAAACTGGGAATTATCCATGAGTTCTGGGTAAGTTCCAGTATTTTTTCTTGAAAATAGAGATCTCAAGGATTCCGGGAAATTTTACGGATCCTCATTTCGATTTTTCTGGAATTAGTTATGATTTTTCGAAGTTACCGAAAAAATCTACCCAGGAAATACTGCACTACGTTTTTTCAAGAAATGTAAGGGCAAAATTGTAATAATAAAGCTACCAAAGGTAGAGGGGTAAATAGAAGTGGAAATATCTCTTGGGATATTATTCTAAGTGATATGGTGATATGTTAGGACATCCGGGAAGTCCAAAGCCGGAATCAAAGGTCGGATGTTTGACGACTATGTGGTAAAAGGTACGGACGCGTATTGTAACATTAACGCTTATGCTTATGGTATGCTTATATATGATAGTTGTTTTCACATGTTGAAACTTTGTTTTGAAAGTTGCTCATGATATGCTGAATTGTATACGGGTTATAGTCTTGATAACACCGTTAAGTTTTCCTAGTGTTGAGGACACAATAGACCATCGTGGCACTGGTTATGTGCAGACTTGGTGTAACATCCCAATTTTCAAAAGCGGAATAAATTTTTCATCATTTAAAATCATTTCAAATCATCACAGTAGAGCATTTGAACAGAAGAATAACTGATACTTATATTTCAAAATGTCATAAGTCTGTCTGGATACAATAGCGGTATAGTAACCGCGTGGCTCAAAAGTGAAGTAAATAACAAAAGGAAGGCTTCTGCAGGAACGTCAAAATGAAATCTTTAGCCGGGTCTCTAAGCGTGCTGCTTTCCCCTCTCCTCCGTCCTTGGTTCTCCTGACCCTGATGTTATGTTAAGAGCTGAGGTCCCATGCATATGGACCCCAGGTAACGGCTAACCTCATGCTTACATACACAAAATGTGGATGACATATACCACAATATCAACAACATATACAAACAATCCATCACAATCAATGCATGTGTATCGCTTCCAGTATGCAACCATATCGCTCCCAGCATATAGACATATCGCTCCTAGCATTCAGACATATCGCTCCCAGCATATGAACATATCGCCCCTAGCATTACAGATACCCTCTAACCTTTATATGCATTTAACAGTATAAACACTCTATACATACAACACACATATCACATATATGTATAACATAAACCTCAGAGTTAGTGTTACAGTACGCGAACGTACCTTCGTTGATGACTTTCGGTACGTTTCGACAGAAAGTGATCACAGATATCCTATAAGGGTAATATCATCTCTATTAATTCAAAAATATTAGTTCAAGAGATATTTTGGCTATATAAGACCATTTTATCCCTGGTGGATTTATTATTTACAATTCTGCCCTTACATTTATTCAAAAACGCAGTGCAGTATTTTCTAGGCAGATTTTTCGATAACTTTGAAAAATCATAACTAATTCTAGAAAAATAATTTTGAGATTCTGTAAAACTCCTCATGACCCTTGGCATGTCTATTTTCAAGGAAAAATATTCCCAGGACCTTGAACATCATGAATCATTCTCAGTTTTAAATTTTCTCAACATTGCCCAAATTTTATTCCAGCAAAAATGACTTAACTTCAAAAATTCATATCTCCTTGACCAGAGATCAAAATGTTACATATTTTATATATTTGGAAAGCCCTACATGTCTACTTTATTTCTGAAAAATTTCATGATTTTATAACTTCATTTGCTTCATAAATCATAGCATCTTTTTCGCTGTCTGTCTAAGATTTAAGAACCTAAAATTCTACAACTTTCACAATCTTAATCCTAGGACTTCCAAAAATTATTCCCTACTATGTTTTTACCTCTTCAGGAATTTTTCAATGCAATGAGGCCTAAAACCAAGTCTAGGAATTTATTCTCTAATTTTCTAGATTAAACTAACATTTATACTAAGAACCTATAAAAACTAAAGACTAGAAATTTAAATGCTAGAATTTATCTCTTGAAGACTCTTGAACTCCTTCCTCCTTCTTGCTTCACTCTCCTCTTAAACTCTCCAATCTTTGGTATGAGTTTGGTGTGAAGAATGAAGAGAGGAGAGCTCTCTATTTATAGGCAATCCTTGGTTAACTTCCTAGCAACTTTCATTCTATTTTAACCCTTAGATTAAACTTAACTAGGAAGTTTAAATCTAGCCCTTACACCTCCTACAAAAATGCCACCTCCCCCCTTTTCTAGATTCATCTTTTCTCTTTCCTCCACTACACACATACACACATGCACAACGCTTAGGCACACACACACTCACAACATACACATGTGCTCTTGTGATGTTTTCTTGATGACATAATCAAGGCTTAGGTGTCATTGTTGACTTTTCAACACTAATTAGCAATTCTTAATTATCATGTTAATCAAGTGTTTACATGCTCCTTAATTATATTTTGCCATTAGCTAACTCAATTATATGAAGATTTAAACTTAATTTCTTGAGATATTATTTCATTCTCTTTGGCTTAATTATTTTTAAATATAATCAGCCCTCTTTTAATTTGTCTCTAATCATCTTGAAGAATTGTGCAACTAATCTCAATTAGTGCAAGCTTATTTTGTTAAGGATAATTGTAATTCACTTAATATACCTCTTAATTATGCTAAATTAATTAACAACACTCTTTATGCCAACCTTGACCCAACATTGGTCATTAATATCAAATTAGGGGTTTCATATAATTAGCTTTGGATATTCCCTTTTATTCATGTTTAAACAATCAACAATTAATTACTTATTTAATCACTTACTAATTGTTGACAATTTTCTTAATTAGGATTAATTATTTTCTCACAACTATTTTATTGAAATTGATAATTTATGCATTATGCAAAATATTAAAAACCATGGGGCAATTTATGTTCCTCAAAATGATATTTAATTTTGCCTCATTATTTCCAAAGGAAAATAATCTCATAAATTACCTAAATTAGAGACAACATACTTTCTAATTTTTAATAAATATTTAGTTGCCTCTTAGGATTTTATCATAATTTTCTCAGGGTATTTTATGACCCATAAATATTTCAGGAACCTATTTGCAAATTATCTAATGTTTTAGGGCCCTTTTCGCACATTGCTTAATCTTAGGAGAAATTGTCCTAATAATAAGGTAAATTTAATACAAGGTGTTTGAGACCTCATATTCACCTATTTTCAATAGATATTATTTACTAAATTATGATACTTATCCTAAGTAGAATTTTTTTAGGGTATTACACTTGGGTAACATACATATTGCAGTGGTTGTGTTATGTTGCTTGTTGTAACATCCCAACTTTTCAAAAGCAGTATAATTTTTTTTTCATCAGAGTAGAACATCGGAGCAAGAGAGTAACTAATACATATATTCAAAATGCCGTAAGTCTGGCTAATTACAGAAACGATACAAAGACCGAGAGTTTTTGAAGTAAACAACCACAGAGGTATTCCCCTGACATTACCCATGCCGTGACAACACAAGATGGTCTTCAGCCGAATTCCTATAAGTGCTTCTTACCTTTCTCCTCGGTCTTCGGACCTCCCGATCCTGAAGCTATGTTAAGAGCTGAGGTCCCATGCATACGGACCCCAGGTAACGGTTAACCTCATATTTACATATACGGTATATAAACACAGCAAATGAATCACTCCCAAATATGTCACTCCCAGTGAATGCAAAAGTACCACTCCAGCGAAATTTACCACTCCCAGTGAATATAGATATACCACTCCCAGTGCATGCATATGCTCAGTTATCCTCTAACAACACTAAGTAATCAAACAACACACCACCAACATGCATACAACACACGTACCACATACACGCATACCATAAATATCAGAGTTAGTGCTACAGTACACGAACGTACCTTCGTTGACGCTATACGGTATTTCTGGCGGAATACTACGTTTGATAGCGATACGACGGCGGTACAACAGCGGTAACAGCAGAAACATCGGTTCGTGATTTTAGATATCCTATAAGGATGATATCACGTTTATGAATATTTAATATCATAATAGGTATTTTAGGTACAAATTACCATTTTGCCCTTAGGTTGACAAATCGACGAGATTTTGCCAGAGCTTCGCTATTTTAATCCTAATCTTCCAAGATTTTGACATACCTCTTTCTCCAATATATTTTTGAAATAAATATCATATCTATCCCTAAAACATGATATCTAAACTGACTTGGAAGATTAGAGATTACTCTAGCATTTCTACTATAACTATTGAAAGAACTTAAGACAAAAGACTAAGGACCGAAGAACTTACCCGGCACTTTGATATTTCCACAGACTCCTCCTTCTCTCTAAAATATCTCTCTAGAAAGCTCTAGGATTTGTGAAGAATGAAGAGAAATGTGAAGGCTATTTATAAAAAAAACCAATGGCATTTCGGTAATTCCCTTGAACTCTGTCTGGTCAGTTTCTGACCGTTGGATCGCACTTTTTTGAGGTGGCACGATCCTGGCCTTACACCTCACTATGATGACCTCATCCTGAGTCATCAAAGTGATGTCATGCTTGCATCATCTTTTGATATATGTGCCTTTATCTGATAAAGTTCCCTGTTCGGTGTCCTAATCGCGTAATCTTGGGAAATCTCAAAATTCCGGGAGCAAGGTCCTGAAGATCTTTTCTTTCTCTTTCAAGATACTTGGGTTATCTAAATTTTTGATCTCATTAAGGACATTCCGTTGTTTGCTGAATATTTCGGCCAAACGCCGTTGGCTACAGAAATTGCGTCTGCCGACGTCAACTTCTGGATAAAAATCCACTGATTAATAATATACTCTGGTTTTTACCAACTTATCCCCGGATTCCAGTTTATGAATTATTTTCCATCGGTTCTCATTTCTACTATCTGTTCTAACTTCACAAAATATCTTCTTGGCCTTATCTCATGATCACTTCATCGGTTACGGGAATGACTTCGGAGAGAGCCTAATTTGAGATAAAAATTCACTTGTCTATAATATACTCTGACTCTAGAAACTTAGTTCATGGTTTTCTAGGTAGGATTTTATTTCTATCCATTCTCGTTTATCCTGTATAAAACATTACAATTATAATATTATTTAATTACTAAATATCTTACATATTTTTTCTTAATTTCCATTTTAATTTTTCTTTATTTTTCTTCATAATTTCGTTTTTATTTATATATATTTATTTATTTTAAGTAATTTTCACCTTTTTCTCTTTATCTTATGTCTAAACAATTAGTCATTAATTATCTAATTAATCACTTACTAATTGTTGACAATTTTCTTAGTTAGTAATAATTATTATCTCACAACTATTTCACTGACATTGGTAATTTATGCACCATGCATAATATTAAAAATCATGGGGTCCAATATGGTCCCCCAATACTTTTAGATTTTTCTCCTGTAATTTTTCCAAGGTAATAATTTAATAAATTACCTAAATTAAAGACAACATACTTTCCAATTTTTAATAAATATTTAGTTGTCTCTTAGGATTTTATCATAATTTTCTCAGGGTATTTTATAACCCATAAATATTTTAGGGACCTATTTGCAAATTATCTAATGTTTTAGGGACCTTTTCGCGCATTATTCAATCTTAGGAGAAATTGTCCCAATAACAAGATGAATTCAATACAAGGTGTTTGAGACCTCATATTCACCTATTTTCAATAGGTATATTCTACCAATTTATGATATTTACCCTACGTCAAATTTTAGGGTATTACACTTGTTATTTTGAATGTTATAGTTGTGGATTTATATTTGTGATACCTGTCATATACTGTTTATATAAGCATGAGCTTAACCGTTATCTGAGGTCCAATAGGCATTGGACCTCAGCCTTAATGAATAGTAAGGGAAGAAACCGGGATAGAGAAGGTGCCGGAGGATGGAACCGTGAAGAGGCAGCGGTCGTAGACAAAGGTCGGTAGAAGTTATTAGGACTTAGTTTCGGGCATGAATCTAATAAAGCTACTTCAAACCATTTGGTGCTTAAACTAAGGAAGGGTTCATCGGTGGGTTGTCACAAGTCGCCATAGAGTTGGTGAGACTCCCATTAGATTGAACACTGACCTGGCCAAATTGTCTGATTAACTGATATTAGGTTCCAAGCCGTAGGTCTAGTTTAAGACTTTCTTTATCAGAGAATTGTATTTAATCTCTGTAAATTGTATCACATGAATATTCCTTCAGGATATTTAATATATCCAGCTTATGTCAGGCATCATCACATGTTTGGGCCTTTTATATCAGATACTCGTTGTCCAGATCTTAGCACACGCTATCAACTTCCGCAGTACTCTAAGCTGTAGCATCTCAAACTCTGTTGATTTTCTTAAAACTAAGTGTCAACCGACACGATTTTCGAACTTGGAATTTGGGATGTTACACTAACCATTGAAAAACTATAGAGAAAATTTGCCCTGACAATAAGAAAACTAATATGAACGGTTCATATTTTCAACAGCAAGAGCTAAAATTACTACATTTTGCCTACTTCCAGGAAAAATTCCTTATAAAAGAACTTCTAGATACTCAACGTTTTTAAGTGGTTATTTCCGAGGAGAAATGGCACCTTACCCTTCCTAAAATATCCCCTTCAATCATGATTACCTTTAGGTGAAAACTCTATTAATAAGTGCAATCAATATGAATACTTTGAGAAAAATTATAATTTGGGCTGTAAAACAAACTGGTATCTTATATTTTAGACCAAATATCCAGTCCCCAATAAACTAAATCCTATATTAGGGATTGGAGGGAATACCTCAAGTAGTCTCATTCTTTATCGTGCATGCCGAATTGTTTTTCTGTTTTTTTGACACTGATACTTAATTTGTACAAATGGGAATAAGCAGATGGTAAGGTGGTGACATGTAAGGAGAAAATTGAAGCGATTGATGAAGAGAACAAATCACTGAATGTGGACTTCTCACTCTCTCAGGGGGGGATATTAAGGATAAGTACAAAAGTTTCAAGTTCATAATAAAAGCCAGACAAGGAAGGAGGTGGTGCTATTGCAAAGTGGAGCTTCACTTTTGAGAAGATCCATGGAGGAATCCCAGACCCAAAAGGCCACCTGGACTTTGTAACCATCCTTACAAAAGATGTTGACGCTTTTCTTCTGCGCTCACATGGAAAGTGAATTGGAGCAAGCTAAACCAAAAATGCAAAGTACGAGGATGATGAGGGAATTAATAATTAAAGAATAAGGATGTGTGTTGTTGAGTCCATGAATTGTGTTGTGAACTAAAGGATAAGATTTGTGTTGTTGAGTTAATTCACTATGTAATCATATGTAAAAAGGGTGATGAAGAATGCTTTTATGATAGGTGTATTTAAGGGCTAGTCTTTAATGAATTTGTTGTGTATTTCAATCTTCGTCTTCTTATTTTTCTTTGAAGTAACTAATATTATAACAAAACATTCAATCAGAAACAATTAACATACTGAATTCACAAATCCTAATTGCTCAGAAATTAAATCACTAATCGATCTATCAATAAATCCTTAACAAAAATGCTACTGTTTAAATACAATCCTTAAGAATGTTTTTTCCGGACAAATGTCTCACGTGTAAGAAAACGATCATGATGACAAATATACAATCATCATTATCTTGAGGTGTTTTGTAAAGTTTAGAGGTGGGTTTAGCCCCAAATAGAGAAGAGAGAGTCAAAGAGAAAGAAGCTATACCATCCAAAGAAGAACGCAAGGGCTATCACGAATCCTAAAACTGAAATAGTCGGTAGAAAAAACAGGAGATACTGGTTGATAGTATAAGAAAAGAAATTCAACATATTTAATAACCGTCAAATAAGTCTTTGTTGCACTATTATCCCATGTTATTTGACTCTTTTTCTTTTTTTAGGGGGAAAAAAATAAAAAGGCACTAATAGCATAATATTACAAGTTGGATCGAATCGTGACTTGCCACTAACAAGAAGATGCCATGCTACTAGGCCACAATACTTCGACTTGATGCTTTTTGTATTTAAACTAAACATAGTTGTCAACTCGCTCTCAAACTCATGCTGGTCATAAATTTAATTAAACTCGTGAATTTACATATAAAATTTATAGTTTATACATTTCTATATTATAAATTTGTGTCTACCCCTTAGAAATATCTTTACTGGGCATGACAAATTATAAATGTTGATGAAATTAACTTCAATTATTTAAAATAAAGTTAAATTAAATTATTGTAATTTTTTATATTTTATTACATAATTATATATTTTAACATCTACTTACTAATAAAAGTAAATTCTTCCGAGTTTATGATTCTAGTTTTTTATTTGAGTTTACATTTTTATCATGAGTTTACTCCAATTCGGGTGTTTAACTGCCTTGGAACTGACAACTGTGAAGCGTCAAGTATGTCTAATTTTGTAATAATGGTTGATGCTCATGTTCCCGGTTTGTTAATCTTTTGATTATTTATTGAATCACTGGAAATTAACTTGGATTCTCCTTGAAATCTATCAATTATATATATTGAGAGAAAGGAAGATATGAATGAGTTTTTCATTTTTACATTGTTACATAATAACATTGTAATACCCGAATAACTATTATCTGAAATATTATGTCACAATAATAAAAATGCCTATTTACGAAGATTTTGGCCTTAACATGTTATGTGATTAGTATATGTTCAAAGGAAAACATTAGGAAAATTAAAGGAAATTTAATATCGGAAATGTGAAAAATATGTCTTAAGGCTATAAAACATCCTGAGAAGAATTAAGAAAAATTCTAAAAGGCATGGAATAATTATTAAAGATTTAGAAAGCATATTGTTCTTAATTTAGACAATTTAATAAATTATTTCCTATGAAAATAAAAAGAAGGGAAATTAAAAAGTATTCTAAGACTAAGATTGACTCTATGATTTTTGATAATTTGCATGGAACTTGAATTATTAATGTTAATAAAATTGTTGTGAGAAAATGATTAGTTTTAATTAAGAAAATTATTAGAAATTATTAAAGGATTAATTAAGTAATTTTCAGGAATTTTATAAGATTATAGAAATTTAGGAAACATGAAAAATAAAATAAATATAAGATGAATAGGATATTATGGTAAATGGAAATATATATATGTGTGTGTGTGTGTGTGTGTGTGTGTGTGTGTGTGTGTGTGTGTGTGTGTGTGGGCCGAAAATTTGGAGGGATAAGGATGAAATAAGATATTTGTAGAATAATAATAATATAAGATTAAGACATGTGGTAAATAAATAATATTATATTAATAAAGAGTGAACAAGATAAATGACCACGGATAGAAATAAAATCCTATCTAGAAAACCTTGAACTAAGTTTTTAGGGTCAGAGTATATTATGAACAAGCGAATTTTTATCTCGGAGTAGGCTGTCTCCGAAGTCATTTCTGAAACCGGTAGCGAATACCGAGGATTTTCGGCAGGTAACAGAATGTCCTTAATGGGATAAAAAATTTAGTTAAATTAAATAATTTAGAAAAGGAAGAAAAGACCTTCAGGACATAGCTTCCGGAATTTTAAGACTCTCCAAAATTTCGCAATCAGTACACCGAACCAGAGATTTCATCTGATAAAGCAGGATAACACAAGCAGGATGATGTCATCAATTTTGTCTCCTTGTGGGGGGGGGGGGGGGAGGTCGGCCAAGAGGTGTAGGGCCAAGATCAAACCACCTCAACAAAATGCAATCCGACGGTTAGAATTCAACCAGACAAAGTTCAATGAAATTACGAAATTGCCATTGAGATTTTCTATAAATAGCCACAGTTTCATTTGGAATTCTCACACCAAATCCTCTTGAGAATTTCGAAACTTGGGAGAGGAAGGAAGAAGGAGGAGTCCAGAGAAATTTATAACGAAACTCTGAGTAAGTTCTCCAGTCCTTAATCTTTAGTTTAAGTAGTTCCTTCGGTAGTTATAGTAGGATTGCTGGAGTAGTCTCTAAATCTCAAGTTAGCTTAGGTATCATGTTTTAGGAATAAATATGATAATTATCTTAGAAATATGTTAAAGGAAAGGTTATAGCAAAATTCTGAGAGATTAAAGTCAGAATAGCGAAGCTCTGGCAGAATTCCACTAAGAGATCAAACTAGGGGCAAAATGGTAATTTGTACCTAAAATGCCTGTTGTGATCTTAAATATTCATATCGGTGATGTTATCCCTATAGGATACCCGAAATCACAAACCGCTGTTTCCACTGTCACCGCTGTCGTGCCGCTGTCAAACGTGCCGTAATTTGACGAAAGTGCCAGAAAAACCGTCAATGAAGGTACGGAAGCGTATTGTAACCTTAACACTTATGTTGCTCATATACGTATATGTGATAGACATGTTTATATACTGAGGCTCTGTCTAGGGTCGTCAGTTGTGTATACAGCTTTATACGGGTTATAGTCTTGATAACGCCGTTGAGTTTTCCTAGCGCTGAGGACACGATGGGCCGTCGTGGCACTGGTTATGTGCAGACATGTTATGGGACTTTACATACTGCTTTGTGCTTATGTTCTGTCAATGTTGTGATCATGCATCTGCTGTGTGCTTATGTAGTGATTTACTGCTGTTATGAGTTGTGAATAACTGTTATCCACATACTGTTTATTTGAGCATAAGGTTAACCGTTACCTGAGATCCAAATGGTAATTGGATCTCAACTATAGCTTCAGGTTCGGGCGAACCAAGGGGTTGAAGATAGGGGCGAGCTACTGGCGTAGGACGGCAGAAGGAATTTTATGGTTTAGTTTTATATGCTTAGTTAGGTGCTGCTTCCTTTTGGATAGTAGATGACTGTATAAGTACACTTACAATGTGGTTATGTAGTGTTATGGTTCAATTACTCGTGTTGCGAAATTACTCTACTCTAACAACGTTTTAGAAAAAAAAAAAATTCCGCTGTTTTTAAGGTGGGATGTTACAAACATCTTACCGATATGAGAGAATCCCACCACATATATAAAGTCACACTTGGAGTTGAATAGATAGTGAGTTTGCTGTCCATTGTGGATGATGCCACTTGATTATTAATCAGAAGACCACGACGAGCAAAGTGGAGGCTTTTCTATAGCCAGCAAAGATATGAGGTTCTCTTCAAATAAACTCTGTGTGTGTGTGTGTGTGTTAATGTAATGTCCCTAAATTCTATGTTCATTATGATATCCAATTATGTTCCTATAACTCTTATTAATCTAATCAGTGTGTAATTTATCAGAGTGACAACGTTAACAAAATAGAGTTATTTGCAACAGAGAGAGCATACATAACGCTTGGACGATTGAGTAACTGATAACATATGCCCAGACATATACTGGTTAATTTTAATTCCTTGAGGAATATGTGTGATATAGTAATTCAAAATGTCTATAATTAAAAATTCTGACATAATAGATATACAATCCCAATATATTATGCTTCTTCAGACACACTTCTTGACCAGTGCCTCTTCACTGCTCTATCCACATCGCTTTTCTAGGTCTAGATCCCTTTCCTGAATCTTTAAGCATGTTTGAGATTTAATTGATAATTGAATATCAAGTAACAGTTAACCTCATATACACGTATAAACAATATATGATAGATATTTATTGTAACATCCCAATTTAAAATAAAGATTTTTTTTTAAAAAAAAACAAACCGTGATCAGAGTTGAGCATTTCGATTAAACGAGTAACTGAATATCTAGAAGTACATAACCATAGTGTAATCATCCTTATGCAGTCATCTGTTGATTCCAAAAAGACTATATCTAAATAGTTCAAAAGCTAAAACATATAAACTCTTCCAATCCGCCTACATCGGCTACTTGCCTCTCTCCTCCACCCTGGATCCTTCTGAACCTGGAGCTACAGCTGAGATCCAATTCCCAATTGGATCTCAGGTAACGGTTAACCTTATGCTCAAATAAATCATATATAGGCAACAAATAGTCATAACAGCACATCAATACATAAGCACATAGCAGATGCATGATCAAAAATGGACAGAACATAAACACACAGCAATATGTAAAGCCCCACACTATGTTTGCACATAAACCAGTGCCACGATCTCCCATCGTGTCCTCAGCGCTAGGAAAACCCAACGGCGTTATCAAGACTATAACCCGTAACAAGCTGTATGTATGACTGACAACCCACGATGGAGTTTCAGTATATAAACATGTCTACCATATATATGAATATGAGCAGCATAAGTGTTAAGGTTACAATACGCATCCGTACCTCCGTTGACGATTTCGGGCACTTCAGTAGCGTTGTGGTATGTTTGACGGTGGTACAACGATGATAGCGGAAACAGTGGTTCGTGATTCTGGGTATCCTATAAGGATAATATCACCAGTATGAATATCTAAGACCATAACAGGCATTTTAGGTACAAATTACCATTTTGCCCCTAGTTTGACTACTTGGCGGAATTTTGCTAGGGCTTCGCTGTTTTGACTTTACGCTTTCAAAATTTTTGCTATAATCTTTCCTCTAACATATTTCTAAGATAAATATCACATTTATTCCTAAAACATGATATTTAAACTAACTTGAAAAATTAAATACTACTCTAGCATTTCTACTATAACTACTAAAAGAACTACCTAACTAAAGACTAGGGACTGAAGAACTTACTCAGAGCTTCGCTATGATTTTTCTCCAGACTCCTCCTTCTTCCTTTCTCTCCCAAATTTCGAAATCCTCAAGAGGATTGGTGTGAGGATTGCAAATGGAATGGGTGGCTATTTATAGAAAACCCGGATGGCATTTTCGTAATTTCGTTGAACTTTATCTGGTTGAATTCTGACCGTTGGATCGCACTTTTGCTAGGTGGTTTCATCTTGGCCTTACACCTATTAGGCCGAAATTCTCCCCCCCCCCAAAAGACAAAAAAATGACATCATCTAGCCTTATGTCATCTTGCTTTATCAGATAAAATTCCTGGTTCGATGTTCCGATCGCGAAATTCCGTAGAAACTTAAAATTCTGGGAACAACACTCCGAAGGTCTTTTCTTCCCCTTTCAAATTATCTAATTTAACTCAGCTTCTGATCCCGCTGAGGACATTCCGTTACCAGCTGAAAATCCTCGGTATTCGTGCCCGGCTACAGAAATAACGTTGTCCAGTGCTAACTTCGAGACAAAAATTCACTGATCAATAATGTATTCTAGTTTTTCTTAACTCATCCCCAGATTCTTGCAACGGAATATTTTCTATCCGTTCTCATTTATCCTATTCACCTTTCTTTATTATTTTAATATTATCCATTTACCACATGTTTAATCTTATATTATTATAATATTACAAATATCAATCCATCCTTATCTCTCTAAATTTTCGGCCCATCCACATATATATATATATATATATATATATATATATATATATATATATATATATATAATTAATTAATTTTTCCCTTAACCACATATATTACATTTATCCTATATTCATTTTCCACAAAAATTTCCTATTGGTCCATAAGAAATTTCATGGATTTAGACTTATAAAATTCCCAAAAATTACTTAATTAATCCTTTAATAATTCCTAATAATTTTCTTAATTAAAACTCATCATTTTCTCACAACCATTTTATTGACATTAATAATCTAAGCTCCATGCAAATTATTAAAAGTCATAGAATCAATTTCAATTCCAGAATACTTTTTAATTTTCCTTCTTTTTATTTTCACAGGAAATATTTTATTAAATTTTCTAAATTAAGAATAATATATTTCCTAAATTTTTAATAATTATTCCATGCCTTCTAGAATTTTTCCATAATTTTTCTTAGTACTTTCCTCTAAAAATAGACTAATTACACAATATTTTGAGACCTCATATCCACCTATTTTCAATAGGTATTATTTATCTAAATATATATTTAAGTGTATTATAAAAATTAGGGTATTACATTTATAATTTGGAAAACACTAAATTCAGCAAACACACCACAACTATAATATATAGCACACAACAAATTTAAGGTTAACGGTGAATGCACTCACTAGTGCCATGTGTCATAGACACGGATCCTCAATGCTAGAAAAATAAGTATGCAACATTATCATACACAACAAAAATCCACAGGTAACTGAATGTAAACATACATGTGACCCAAGACCCAGTCTTTTCACAAGTATGTATGACCTAAGACCCAATCTTAGTCATTAGTCTACAACCATGAATTAATCAAGCATATATAAGCATACAAGACACAAGAGATTAGAGTTATTGTACGCGAATGTACCTTTCTTCACGTAGTTAGTCCAAAAACTTGTTTTTGGAAACAATCTTGGGTTTCCTTGAAATCATATAATATTACGATCGCATTATTACAATCAACACGACCATTCTGGTAACTGTCATTTATAAAATTCGAGCCAAAAACAATCATTTTCAAATTTAACCAATTTTTCAAGCATATATAATTAAAAAGAATTAAACCAATATAAAATATTCTCAAAATTCAATGACTAAGAGTAATTATAATTATTTTGTTAATTTTATCCTTTTTAATCTTAATTTAATGAATTTGCTCTTAAATCTTAATCTCAATTTATCACAAGAAATACATTTTTCAATAACTATGACAAAATACCCAAATAAAACATAAGAATATATTATAAAAATAGGGATTTGTCACTCATCAAATAAAAATAAAAATAATGACCATTTCCTGAACTATGTTTGAAAGTTGAAAAAGCTAGCTTCAATTAACATAGGTAACTCAAAAAATCTACAAAATGCAAGATTGAGGGGATAGGGTTTCCAACAATTCACCAATAATTCATCATAAATATATATGAGGTTGAAATGTCATCCCTGCCCTCTCTCGCCTCACAAGTTCTCATTATTCATAGGGCTATTGAACCGACGACTTTTGTGCAGCAAACTGTTTTAATTTCTAAGTTTCAGTGTAGAGAGAGAGAGAGAGAGATGGCATCTCAAAGTGTTGGAAAGTTGGAGACTGATGTGCATATCAACGCAACGGCAGAGCAGTTTCATGATGTTTTGTGTAGCTGAACTCACCACATCGCCAACGTTTGTCCTGAAAAAATCCAAGGCGTTGACATTCACGAATTAAGGCGAACGGGGCTCTCAGGGTTCCATCCTCCACTGGAATTATGTTCATGGTAATTAATTATAAGCAATTTATCATTTGTTTCTTTTATAAGAATCTCATATATTGACAGGTGTATGTGTGTGTGTGAAGAATACGCACAACTCCACTTTTGGCGATAAAAAATGCACTACTTAATTATAACTTCAAGTGTTGATATCATATTTGCGAGTATGCATTCTGATACACCGATTGCCCATATATTAATCAGACCTTCATAATTTCTTTTCAAGAGGATCTCAGTAATTTATGCTCATCATGTAACTCACCAATATGTGGTTTAGTGGATTAAGACCATTAGATCTCTTTGAGTCTTAAGTTCAAATCTTAAAGAATGCTGGGAGGGGAATCCTATACCGTAAAATTGAAGCGGCTGGTTGATCGGATACCTGAAAATAGGATTAAAAAAAAGCCAGATACCGACAGTGTTAAAAAACTCACTAATATATGTTAGTCTTGTGCGCGCGCGAGGCTTTTCTGTTTCAAAATATAATTAGGGTTTCTTTCAATACTTTCAGACACGAATACTGTGTGTAGCTTCAGATATGAGATCTAATTTTTTGTCCTTTGCGTCCTTGTCAGAAATCAGTGCCGACAGCACTCTTTAATTAAGTAATGTAGATGTCCCCAAAGTGCCGGGGATATAATTAAGTTTAAATAAAAATATACGTACATCCATGGTTTCAACTTGTGCAAGTTGTGTGTTTTCCAGGTCGATCGTTTTTATATCATCAAAAGGAAAAAAAAGATTTTTTTTAATGACAAAATTTTCTAATTTTGTGAAACATATATACAGATGGAAAGAAGTGTGTGGCGAAGGAGCCGGTGGGGTTGGTCTCCAGTAAGTTGGGACATGTTGGTTGTTTACACTATATATATACCTAGACAAAGCAACAATCTATAGAGAATATATACCTAGACATATCATAACGACTAACCACAGATATATACCTAGACAGATCAAAGCAAGATGACATTTAATAAATAAAAAAATGGAAGAAATGATTAATGGAAGAGTGAAAATACCTAAAAGTGATAAAGGAGGAGAAACACGATGGAATAGGCGAAGAAGATTACGCCAACATCCACACAAAAGAGTAATATCTAGTGACAGCACCATTCAACTTCAAGTATGACAATGCGAAGTGAGATTCTCTCATATCAGTAAGATAGTACTCCCGACATAGTTGTGGAGTTAATCTTGGTCTTAAATATAAAACATAGTTTTCATATTTATTAAGTTTTTCCTAATTTACTCCTATTGACACACTCTCAACAATAATCATGATGTTTTAGAAAATATATATCATATTAACTAACTCAACTAACTTCCTTAACCTAATCAAGTAAAATATGTCTTACATTAGGGATATGTCTTATATTAGGGACTGGAGTATTTCTTTAGTTTCAATAGAACCAGTGTTTAATTAGAGTTGAAGGATGATTGTATAATACTCATTAGTTTCCTTTCTCTCAAAAAATCCAGTTGATAGACTTCAAAAATTGAGCTTCACTGCATGTGGAACTTCCAAAATATGTTTTGACTGAAACATAATATACCTTGCAACTTAACTAATTCATTTTAATTTGAGGAAAACTTAATTGACTTAAAACGAATAATCTTATATATATTAATTTAGTTCTTATTATTTTTTTTCCTGAAGGCTTAAAGAACACTTATAAATTGCCAACTAAGAATGTCCTCACATCGATTATAAGATTTAAACTCACGACTAGATGACTATATTAGTTATAAAACAACTGCTTACCAACCAAACAAGCCTTAGTGAATGTCTGTTTAATTTTTTCTTCCAAAAACCTTGAAATCAAGTTATCCAAAATTTCAATGTATAGCATGAGTACTCAAGGACAAAATTTATGTACTCAAACCTTTATGCTTAAATATTTTACTTTAATCGAATCACGAAATTGAATTGTTTTATGCATTATATATATATATATATATATATATATATATATATATATATATATTGTTAACATATTTACATTTAAGTATAGTTCTAATTTAATTTGACAAGGATATATTACAGACACACATACATATATAGATAGTGGCACGCGCACACACAATCCTGAAATCTGAAAGCTAAGGCAGAGAACACAAAGTAAAGATAGAAGAGAGACACAGATCACTGAACCCATATAACAGATTAATGATCTCTCTTCACAGACCAAGATAGTACGTCTTCATCAATTTTTATTTACTTATGTATTACTGCAACGCTCAGACATATATAGAAATATAGTTTATTTAGTGGTGGCTTGCTTCTTGTCTGGTTGACCAACGAGGTGAGCATCGACGTCTTTGCTGACATCTATGGCTAACTGAAGCAAAGTGTGGGGATCAGGAGAGTGGTCCTTGAGCTTCTCATATTCGAAGGTCCAATGAACAACACTTCCTTCCTCTTGAGGCAACACATGGAGTGTGATTCTGAAACTCTTGTAGTCTTCCATTAGATCTCTTTCTAACACTTTGAATGTTATCTTTGTCTACAAACTCCACCAGCTCCTTCGCCACACACTTCTTCCCATCTGTACGTTTCACAAACCAAATTTCTCATCACATTATTTCTTTTTGGTTCTCTTTTTAGCTCAAGGTGCTGAAAACCGATCAACAGGCCGAAACAATGGTTAAGAGTCGGTGATTTTATTGTATCAGGGGGAAACATTAACGGCTTCATGTTACAAGCGGGGTCATACCCGTAACGTCTCACTTACAGTGAAGCTTTTGTGCCTCTAGGCTACAAGCCGATGGAAGATCAACCATAACCCTTTTGTAAGAGAGTACTGTCGGCACTGAAATGAAAATGTTCTCTCTACTTTTACCTTATGTTTGAATGGAGAGACAAAAACAAGAGGGGAGTAGGAGGGGGAGATACTATAAATGAAAATTTTCAAAAATCATAAAGAAATTTACTATTTTTGGGAGTGAGTATTCTTTCACCAATAATTTTCTGTATCCAAATATAGACTTTAGTATAAGTCTCTTCTAACTTGTTAAAAAAATTAAATTTATGAATAAAAGCAAAGAGACCTAAAGGGATCTAGTGAGATTATACACCGCTAAACCACTTATACATATTAGTGATGAGTTACATGATGAGCATAAATTACTGAGATCCTCTTGAAAAGAAACTATGAAGGTCTGATGAATATATGGTAAATCGTGTATCAGGATGCATGCTCGCAAATATGATATCAACCCTTGAAGTTCTAATTAATTAAGAAGTGCCTTTTTTTTTTCTTTTCTTTCCTTTTTTGACCAAGAAAAAAAGAAGTGCCTTTTTTTTTTAATTGCCAAAAGCGGAGTTTTACGTATTATTTACACACACATATACCTGTCAATATATGCTTATAGAAGAAACAAAAGATAAATTGCTTATAATTAATTACCATGAACATAATTCCAGTCGATGATGCAGCCCTGAGAGCCCCATTCGCCTTCGTGAATGTCAACGCCTTGGGTTTTCTCAGGACAAACGTTCGCGATGTGATGAGTTATGCTACAGAAAACATCATGAAACTGCTCTGCTGTTGCCTTGATATGCACATCAGTCTCCAACTTTCCATCACTTTGAGATGCCATCTAACTCTCTCTCTCTCTCTCTCTCTCTATACATTGAAACTTAGAAATAAAAACACTTTGCTGCACAAAAGTCGTCGGTTCAATAGCCCTATATATAATGGGCATCTCTCTTCCTCACCCTCTCATGAACTCACCCCCTCCACTCTCTATCACCAGTGGCATGTTTCACTATCACATGCCTCCAACGAGCCTCATCCCAACCATTTTTGTTTAATTTATTTTCTCTTATTATACGTGGATTTCCTAGTTTTACGAATATTGGTTTATATAGTTTAATCGTTTGAATAACTTTGTGGGTTGAATATATATGATTGGATTGAGTGTTTGTAACTTGTTAGATTTATATATATCTATTTTTTTGTTGATTTAATGATATTGTGCTTTCTACATGTTATTATTAGATGGTATGATTAAATTAAATTAATTGAGTGTCGTGTTATCGTATTCATTTTAAGAAGAAGCAAGTTGCATTAATCTAATTTTAATTGCACATTAAGGGTTTTAAATAATATCTCAAAATGTAGTAATTAGCTATAGTTGTAGGAGCTACTGTTTATTGGGAATATGGACTCAAGAGGTACCTTGGGTTCTTTCTTTCTTTCTTTCTTTTTTCTTTTTCTTATCAAGACTTAATGCAAATTTATTCATATATCTAATTGAATTATGATAACCATTACTCCATTTCCAAGAGCATTCATTCATTATACATTTTTATACTCTATTCCATTATAAAGAAAATAACCGACAAAAAAATAGTTTAGCATTTAATTAAATTACATTCATAGTTTAGTTTATTAACTTGAAAAGCCAAAACCAAATTTCCCTTTGTTTTCATTGTATTTACATAATATTTAGAATACTTAGGATTCAATAAAAAACTTCTTGACAAGAGAAAATGATCCTAAGTTTGCCTATACGTAATCTTTGGTTAATTTTTGATTGTGGATCCAAGGCTAAAGATGAAAAAGGCTTAATCAATCAAGATTTAGTGAATTGATTGAAACCTTGTCTGCTCACTCTTGCTTTTGTCCCCCTTTTAACTCTATTTCATTTTATTAAAATAATACTGACATGTGACATGTCCTTTTTATTTGTGGGATTTAGACTTAAAATATAAGTTTTTAATTAAGTTTAGAAATAAAAGAGTAATTGTGGTCTTGAGTTTTCCCCAATGAGCATATTCCCTTGTGAGCATCAGTTACAAAATTACCCCGTCTAAGAGTAAAAACCAAAGAGAATCCAACTTTAGATGATGCAAAGAGATTTGGAATGTCCTGAATTTCCAGTCATAAAGATTCGGTTGCTTAAGCTTTGATAAAATACTTTGTGGTTTCTGTGTTTCCAGATCAATCATAGAATAATAATACAGCAAACGAGTGAGATGTCACGGCTATATATTAATATTATTGCTTCTGTCATCTGTGATATTCTCTAAAATTTCTTCATTTTAAAGCATCAACATTAGATCCAAGAGACCTGCCAAGCCAAATGCATCACATGATCCTGAACTTATATAACTTTCTCAATCCTTAGTTATCCTATGAGATCGACAAATTTTCAATATTTTTGTATTATATTTTTCCAGCATTATTTCAATAATTTTATATTAGGACTAGTAGATAACTCATCTTTATAAATTATGAGTCTCTCTATATTATATAGAGCTTAACACAGTTTCCATGTCCATACTATAATGATCATGATCTCTTAACTAATTCGTAGAGTTTAAAAAACAATTAGTTGATTATTTATAATTAATCTTTGAAAAAATTGTGACACTTTTAAAATTTAACCATGCTATTTAATGATTGAAATTTAATGCATAGAAATTAAAAAAAAAATGTTTTGATAAATATGGTTATCATGTTAAAAATTTTGATGCGTGAGACGAGAGATCATGAGACTTCAATTTTGTGTTGGGTTTTTATTTTGGGGGCACCTTATCCCAGTATAATTAAAACGAAATTGATGTATCAAGGTTTTTCTCTCAAAGTGCCCATTTTTAGAAAACTATTTACCAAAATGCCTTTTCTTTAAAACTATTTCTCATTATGCCCCTCTCTGGAAACTATTTTCCTCTTTGCCCCCATTTAGTCGACTAAAGCCCTGCTTTAGTCGACTAAATGTCGGGGTTTCAATTTTCTTTGAATGCCTATGACATTTAGTCGGCTAAACCCTATTGTTTAGTCAACTAAATGTCGACAGAAGGCTTTTTTCCAGAAACTATAAAATCTCGAGAAAATCTTTTATAGCCTGATACACAAAATCTCCAGAAACTCATCGTCATATTTTAGAGTATTATCAACGATTAAAGCGCCAACAATCCCGAGAGACACTGATTCTCCAATCCCCCTCCAAACCTTTCTGGGCACATGCTTAACGGATCTCACTAGTAGTAAAGGTTTCGTTTGGGGCCTCTTCGATGGACACAGGCCGAATTCTTCTCAGAGCTTCCAATTTTTTCCCTCCTGCCCATTTGGGTTTTGCTCTAATCCCGTCGTTTCGACTAAGTCTGAGAAATTGGGGGTGGCTGATACTTCAAGAATCGAGCACGAAGATGCACGGACGCTTTGAGTGGATAGTGTTAAGAGGAAGAGGAAGCGAAAAATGAACAAGCACAAGTACAAGAAGCTTAGAAAGTGCCTCCATCGCAAGACTTGAGGAATTTGGAATAGTGGTTTAATGTGTATACTTTGTTCTAACCACTAAGAAGAACTTAGAAGGTTGTTTCACTATTATTTTGGGCTCTTTTTTCTGAATATAATTTATCACCAGTTCTGGGTGAGTAAATTTGAGATATTTTTACGTTCTTTTCCTGTATGCTGGAGTGTCACTTTATTTCTTTAATATATTAGCTACGATAATCGATATTCACTATTGAACGTAGCGCATACACCTCAGATCCACGCCTGTGTAGTTTGCGATCGAAATTGGATTGTGCACATTCCAAGCCCTCTGTCGACATTTAGTCGACTAAACAACAGGGTTTAGTTGACTAAATGTCGTGGGCATTCAAAAAAAAAATTGAAGTTTCGACATTTAGTCGACTAAAGCTCTGTTTTAGTTTACTAAATGGGGGCAGAGAGGGAAATAGTTTTCAGAGAGGGGCACAATGGGAAATAGATTCAAAGGATGGGTATTTTGGTAAATAGTTTTCTAAAAAGGAGTACTTTGGGAAAAAAGCCGATGTATCAACGCATTCAACTCAGCACCTCTATCATATTTACAAAATTTGTAAGGGAATATTTCATTTCATTGCCTTTTAAATATGCAAAATATAACCATGCTATTTAATGATTGAATTATGTAAAGAATTTGTGATCAATTATTGAGCGAATTGGTTGAACCCCTCCTTGTGTAATACCCGGATAACTATTATCTGGAATATTATGTCACAATAATGAAAATGTCCATTTATGAAGATTTTGGTCTCAACATGTTATGTGATTAGTATATGTTCAAAGGAAAACATTAAGAAAGTTAAAGGAAATTTAATATCAGAAATGTGAAAAATATGTCTTAAGGCCATAAAACATCATGAGAAGAATTAGGAAAAATTCTAAAAGGCATGGAATAATTATTAAAAATTTAGAAAGCATATTATTCTTAATTTAGACAATTTAATAAATTATTTCTTGTGGAAATAAAAAGGAGGAAAATTAAAAAGTATTCTGAGATTAAAATTTACTCTATGATTTTTGATATTTTGCATGGAGCTCAAATTATTAATGTCAATAAAATTGTTGTGAGAAAATGAATAATGTTAATTAAGAAAATTATTAAAAATTAGTAAGAGATTAATTAAGTAATTCTTGGGAATTTTATAAGGTCATGGGAATTTAAGAAATGTGAAAAAATAAAATAAATATAAATAAGTAATATTAAGGGCCGAAATTTTTGGCCTAATTAAATAAATAATAAAGGTTAGGATTATTCAAGAAATTATAAAAACCTAAATCTATGTAATTATTATTGGACCAATAGGAAAATTTAGGAAAAATAAATGCAAGATAAATAGGATATTATGGTAAATGAAAAAAAAAAAAAATATATATATATATATATATATATATAAAATTAAATGTGTGGGCTGAAAATTAAGGGGAGATAAGGATGGAATTAGATATTTGTTATATAATAATATTATAAGATTAAGACATGTGGTAATTAAATAATATTATGTTATTAAAAAGTGAACAGGATAAGTGACCACGGATAGAAATAAAATCCTACCTAGGAAACTGTGAACTAGGTTACTAGGGTCAAAGTATATTATGAACAAGTGAATTTTTATCTTGAAGTAGGCTGTCTCCGAAGTCATTTCGGTAACCGACGGAGTGTTTTGGAGATCAGGCTAAAAGGATATTTTGTAGAATTAGAACAGATAATAGAAATGAGAACCGATAGAAAATAATTCATAAACTAGAATCCAAGGATTAGTTGAGGAAAACCAGAGTATATTATTGATCAGTGGATTCTTATCCCGAAGTTGGCGCCGGCCAACGTTATTTCTGTACCCGATAGCGATTACTGAGGATTTTCGGCAGGTAACGGAATGTCCTTAATGAGAGTATAAGGTTAGGAAAACCCAGTATTCTCAAAGAGGAAGAAAAGACGTTCAGCGTGTTGTTCCCGAAATTTTAAGTGTTTACAGAATCTTGCGATCAGGACACCGAACCAAGAATTTTATCTGATAAAGTAAGGATGAAGTCATGAACATGAGGTCATCAATTTTGTCTTCTTTTGGGGGGAGAAGGTCGGCCAAATAGGTGTAGGGCCAAGATTAAGCCACTTCAAAAAAATGCGATCTGACGGTCAGAATTCAACCAGACAAAGTTCAATGAAATTACAAAAATGTCATTGGGTTTTTCTATAAATAGCCACCATTTCATTTGGAATTCTCACACCAAATCCTCTTGAGAATTTCGAAACTTGTTTGAGGAAGGAAGAAGGAGGAGTCCGGAGAAATTTATAACGAAGCCCTGAGTAAGTTCTTCAGTCCTTAGTCTTTAGTTTAAGTAGTTCTTTCGGTAGTTATAGTAGGATTGCTGGAGTAGTCTCTAAATTTCAAGTTAGCTTAGATATCATGTTTTAGGAATAAATATGATAATTATCTTAGAAATATGTTAGAGGAAAGGTTATAGCAAAATTCTGAGAAGTTAAAGTCAGAATAGCGAAGCTCTGGCAAAATTCCACTAAGAGATCAAACTAGGGGCAAAATGGTAATTTGTACCTAAAATGCCTGTTATGATCTTAAATATTCATATCGGTGATATTATCCTTCTAGGATATCCGAAATCACGAACCGCTATTTCCGCTGTCACCGCTGTCATACAGCCGTCGTCCCGCTGTCAAACGCACCATAATTCGACAAAAGTGCCAAGAATCATCAACGAAGGTACGGACGCGTATTGTAACCTTAACACTTATGCTGCTCATATACGTATATGTGATAAACATGTTTATATACTGAGGCTCTGTCTAGGGTTGTCAGTTATACATACAGTTTTATACGGGTTATAGTCTTGATAACGTCATTGGGTTTTCCTAGCGCTGAGGACATGATGGGCCGTCGTAGTACTGGTTATGTGCAGACATATTGTGGGACTTTACATACTGTTTTGTGCTTATGTTCTGTCAATGTTGTGATCATGTATCTGTTGTGTGCTTATGTAGTGATTTACTGCTGTTATGAGTTGTGAATAACTATTGTCCATATACTGTCTATTTGAGCATAAGGTTAACTGTTACCTGAGATCCAAATGGTAATTGGATCTCAGCTGTAGCTTCAAGTTCAGGCGAACCAAGGGGTTGAAGATAGGGGCGAGCTACTGGCGTAGGACGGCAGAAGGAATTTTATAGTTTTAGTTTTATATGCTTAGTTAGGTGCTGCTTCCTTTTGGATAGCAGATGACTGTATAAGTACACTTACACTGCGGTTATGTAAAGTTAAAGTTCAGTTACTCGTGTTGCGAAATTACTCTACTCTGAACAATGTTTTAGAAAAAAAAAAAAATTCCGCTGTTTTTAAGGTAGGATGTTACACCTTGCCAAATATAACTCTGCCTTTTGTTCCCCCATTAAGTTTTTTTTTAATTTAATTAAAATAATGCCAAATCTCTTTCTAGATATTTCAAGTTACCTGTGTAAATAGTAGCTAGAACCGGCTACCCTCCTTGACAAGAAGGGTCCGCTGCAAGGATTTGGCACTGAATTTTTATTTTATGATGTTACTTTTTTTTTTGTTATGTTAAAATAAAACTTTGGTTTTCCCAGGCCCTCTTGTCAAGGAGGGTAGCTAGTTCCATAGTAGCTAAGCTATTTCGATTTTGAAACACGTGCAAGAAACACGTCAGTCAATATTTGGTATGAACTCAAGGGTGATTCAGTCAATTCACATGCTACTGATCAAGTGGAGGAAAGACAAAGGAGGTTAATTATTAATAAGAATATTCTTTTGGCAAGTATATATTGTTATTTTGTGATGTCGATATATTAATATTTCTAGGGCCAAGGTGTAAAAATGTCCATGATTTTTTTTCAAAAGAGCATTTGGCACAATAAATAATTTTTGGGTTCAAAAATACCCATGAACATTTCTAAATAAAGCAAAAATGTTGTCTACCTTAAATATCTAGAACACTGTTACTTTTCTTTCTGTTGGTCCTGTAATGTTCAAATGTCCATTATATGACAACTCACTTCACCCATGATCAATCAAAAAACAACACATACTTTAACTTCCACCACCACCACCACCTTCATTTACTCCATAACAACGTCAATAATGTCACTTCTTGCCGTCTTCTGCATTGTTTCACCACAGTCTAATATTTCTTATACCACCACATCATTTACTCCATAACAACATTAATATTGTCAATCCCTTACCGTCTTCTTCGTCGTTTCACCACAATCTGGGATTTCTTATACCCAAAAGGAATCTCTCTCTACCAAAACCTATATTATTTTTCAATTGAATGAAATGTTAATATATGTGTTATTTTTCAATTAGTCAGGGTGGAGTAAGCATATAATGGACATTTAGACATTATAGGTCGGGCTCACAAAACGAAAAGTAACGGTGTTTGAGATATTTAATGGAGATGGCATTTTGCTCCATATGGAAAAGTTTATGGTATTTTTTAATCTAAAAATTGTTTATGGTTCCATATGCTCTTTTAGGAAAAGAATATTGCACCTTCGCATGTAACATACCAAATTTTGGAGTTACCAAAAACCCTATATTATGTGAATACACCGTAAAATACCGAAGTGAATATTTGTTTCAGGATTTATAATCATATCTATTGATTATTTATCTATCTAGATTTTACTTTGAAGTTAATAGGCAATGATTAAATATGTGATTGAACCATATTTTTACATGATTTTTCATAGTTAAATTGAGATTCTTGATGCATTTTGTCATAATTATTGAGTTTAAAACGTCTTTCTTGTGATAAATTAAGATTAAGAGTAAATACATGAAATTATGACTAAAAGGGGAAAAATTGTCAAATAAATTGTAATTACTCTTAATCATTGATTTTTCTGAGAATGTTTTATGTTAGATTTATTATTTTTTATTGTAGATGACTGAAAAGATTATCAAATTTGAAAATAAAAGTCTGAACCTAAATTGTAAAAATTTCAATTTAGTCCCTCAAGCAATACTTTTGTCTTTGCAGTTTAGTCCATATCTGACCTAAAAAAGGTCAAGACGTAGTAATTTTTTTTTTTTTTTGCTATTGCACCCGGTTCACCAGAGCTTTACCCTGACTAGTCCAGATCGAAGTTGGGCGCATACGCGGGGACCTCTCCGAGGAAAATTTTCTGCATCCACAATTATTTTAGATAATAATTTAATAATTGGTTAATTAATTCCAAATTGAAATTTGGATAATAATATAATCAATAGATTATAATTCTTTTAAAAACATATTCACTTTTGTATTTTGCTAATTTAATTACCAAAATAGAATATTTACGTGAATTATGAAAATTAGGGTATTACAAGTTTCTATTTATTTTTGTTTGACTTTTTATGAATTTCCATTTATGACTATGATTTATGAATTTCTATTTATGAATATATTTTAGTTTATTTTAATTATATCTATTTCTCTTATTCTTCAAGTGGATTGTTTTGGCTGGGCACCAATAGAATCTAATATATGGGTAATCTTAATGTACTGGGAGGGGAAGGGAGAACATAGATCTAGAGAAATAGACACATTATTTAGGCTAGGGATAGTTCTACATATTTGTGGTGATAAAAACCATAGCTTCATGATTTAATTAGTTGTATGAGTGTCAAGGGAATGAGTTCAGCACTAATTAAAAAGGGACTAATAATTCAGAGAACATAAGGACACTTTAGGAATAGTTTGTCACTATAATCAAATAAAGAGTAAACTCAAAATAATAGAAATTAGCAACTTGAACTCAACTTTTTAAGTGATTGTTATATTCTCATAAATATTCTCATCCTTATTTTCTTTTTACTCAAAACTCATTTGAATTAGTAAATTACAAATTTACAACCTTCCCGCCGATACAACCCCATAATACTCTCAAATTATTACTACATGATGCCGTACGAGGGCGATCATAATGCATTTGACTTTTATTTTTTTTTTTTTTTTAAAAAAGGAAGTTAAGGCTGTAAAAGCGACACCAAATTAAATCTATTTGTGCAGACTAAAATGATTTTCATTTTTACTTAATAAACTGTTGCCTTGTACTGTCGTCTATATAAACAACGTCTGTATTACGCGAACGATGTCTGTTGATGTGGACATGAAATCAGAATTATTAGAGGGACAAGAAAAGATGCTTCTCGGATTTACAAAAACGTACGACGTTCATGAGATCGAATTCTCAGTTCTGGTGCCATGTTTTTCTTTCACCTAAATGTCAAGTATTTTGCAAAAAAAAAAAAAAAAGAGTCGGAAATTAAGTGTGAATTGATGCGGGAAAAATATTGAGCTGAAAAAGAAATATGTGTAAAAATATATACTCTTAAATTCAAATTTTGATTTTAAACTAAAATGTGATATTGAATCAGTCAATGAAATAGTAAAATTGCATGTTGGCATGACCTTTCAAAGCAGTTTTAAATCTTCAATTATATTAATTAGAAAAATATCATTGTTACTTTTGAATTACAAGGCTAAATAATTACAAATATTACCGGTCCATTCGAGACTTAAATAACTAATATATACATATTATAAATAAAGCTTTTATTATGAAGGATCTGTTGGGGCTTATGACCAAACCGAATGCACTATGGATAAAATGTTTGCACAAGTATAGATGTGGTGAGAGTCAGAAACCACAAGTAAACAAGAAATAATATCAATCTACAATATGGAATGGCATAACAGCGGTATGGAAAAAAAATATATATATATATCCTATGAGGGGATTGGAAAGAAACTAAGTGGGTTATCTACAAAGACATGGGAGGATCATTGGATGCCATTAGACAAGCCTTTGAAATATTATTGGATATGAATATCTATTTGCACTACAAAAAAACTTCGCATTACCCATGGAATTACCAAGGGAATTACCCATGAAAGAAGTCCTATCAACCACTACAAATGTTACATAGATTTTCTTATATATACCTACACCACACCTCATTTAATACACTTCATTCTCTCTTCTCGGACATGTTTTCTCTCATTTTCACTCATTTGTCAACATTGTTTCAAGACATTAAGTGTTTGAAGAGGTTAAGTACGAATCTATGATGATAATTTCTTCTAAATTTTTATTTTATTTTATAACTTTGTGGTACTAATTTTTGTTTTTTATCCCTAATTTGAAGGACATTCTGCCTCTTTTCGCATACATTAATATTCTCTTTAATTTAATTATTTAAAGGATAGAATAGTAAGTTCTTACTATCTATACATTCTCACTTTTTTATACCTTTACGATAACCATATGTAATCCTCAAATACTTTGTAAACTATTTTTAAAATTAACTTATATCATTTATATTTAAATTATTAGTTAATTATTACATTAATCTAAAATGAGATTTTCATTTTTTTTAACAATTTTATTCATTTGTAGTGGTTTCAAAATCGCTACAAATTTTAAATTCACCGTAATTTCAAAGTGGTTTTACAAAAGCTACAAAATCATCAAAAATTTAAAAATTGGTGGCAGACTTTTTCAACTACAAACTAATAAAAAATTTAAAAAAAAATCGATAAAAGTTTTTGACAAAATGATTAGATTAAGGAAATTAGCTAGTTAAGTTACTTAATATAACATTTATTTTCTAAAATACCATATTCATATTCCTTAATTCCCCCATTCTCCCTCCTCTTAATAGGGGTAAATAAAAAAATTGACAAATATGAAAATATGTATTATATTTAGGACCAATATCAACTTCTTAAATGTAATTACTCTTAATCTCTATTTATCACAAGACAGACATTTCAAACTCAATAACTAACTATGACAAATTCCTCAAATAAAATTTGAAAATATATAACAAAATAGGGATTTATCAAATCATAAAAGTAGGACGTACAACTCATTTTTATTTTACGAGTTTTTTATACTACCCAAATTGTTAGAAGATAAAGTAGGGAAGGAAGCATAACGGATTGTATTCATTTTTGGATCTAAGTCAAGCTGAACTACCGATGCTCATATCAGGTTTAGACTACTAGAGCCTAAACCTGAGGGGCACAGAATATACACCACAGAAGAGTGAAAGAGATAGCTAGAATACTCCTATTTATATGAGTAAGTTAATTGTTGTTGTTATGATAGGTTGTTAATTGTGTAAATGGGAACAGATGGTAAGGTGGAGACATGTAAAGAGAGATTTGAAGAGGTTGATGAAGAGAGACAATCACTGAAAGTGGACATATTCGTAGGAGATGTGAAGGAACGATACAAGAGTTTTAAGTTCATAATAAAAGCCACAGACAAGGAAGGAGATGGTGGGGCCATTACAAAGTGGAGCTTTCTTTATGAGAAGATACATGAGGGAATAATTCCAGATCCAAAAGGCTACTTGGACATGGCAGCTACCATGATAAAATATGTTGATGCTTATCTTCTCAGTGCACAAAAGGAAAAATGAACAATAACAAGTAAAAAAAATCAATCCATGTGTGTGTGTGTGTGTAAATCAATCCATATGTGTGTGTGTGAGAGAGAGAGAGAGAGAGATCAATGAGTTAACTTTAAAGAATAAGGTCTGTACTATTGTTAATGATTTCATGCATTGTGCAATCATGTGTCAAAAGTGTTTGAATTCTTTTATTTAAGGTCTTCTATGTCGTTAAAAGTGTTGAATAAATGTTTTTATGAGGTAGTTGTACTACTTACGGGTTGGTCTATGAGATGAACAAGTAGTATTGAATCTTCATATCTTGAATTAAGGTCTACTCTTGATTTTATTAATATGTCACTTCTCATGAGCGTTTTTAAAGGGATTTGATTTCTCGTGTCCCTTTTACAATTCTTATCCTATCAAATCAATTTTTAACGATATAAATTAATTTATACTTTTCTAACTTATCAATTTTAAATAATCATGAAACTCAATTTAGTTATCTTCAGTTGCAATAAACTCTTTACTAAGAGGAGGGCAACCATTTCCAGCATGTTATGGCTTTGTTCTTGTGAGTTGTAAATTATGATCATGAGAAGGTCATAGAGGGAATACCATAACATCTAATACTAATTGATTCATATATTAAATAGTTAAAAAAGTATTATAATATTCAGATAAAAAAATAAATAAATTTAAATCGCCATTCCTTGACAAGACCCACGGTACGCACATTTTTCGTGTCTCTAAATATGTCACAGTTTTTGGACTAAAGATATCCTTTATGAGTTGTAAATTATGATCATGAGAAGGTCATAGAGGGAATACCATAACATCTAATACTAATTGATTCATATATTAAATAGTTAAAAAAGTATTATAATATTCAGATAAAAAAATAAATAAATTTAAATCGCCATTCCTTGACAAGACCCACGGTACGCACATTTTTCGTGTCTCTAAATATGTCACAGTTTTTGGACTAAAGATATCCTTTATATATATATATATATATATATATATATATATATATATTGAAGATATCTTTCATATATAAATAAGTGAATATCCCGAATAAAGAATTTTAAAAATCCTAAAAAATAAAAATATATTTCAAATATTCATCATCCCATAAAGATATCAGGTCAAATTTTCTTTTTTGAAATTATAAGAAAAAGTATCATAGGACTTCATACTTTTTTATTTACCTTCTTTATCAGCACATCTAACTAGGTTTTTTTTCCTACGTGTCGGAATAACTTTTTATGGTTTTCTATCACTTTTTTCTTTAATAGATATAACTCCACCTCTTTTTTATATATAATTATTATGAATCTTATAATTTCTTGTTTACCTACGTCTTCATCTGATCATGATCTAAACAAAAGTTGACAATCAACTTTTTACTATGGTTACTTAAAGGTTTAATATAATTTTTGGTATATCAAGTTTGTTCTCATTTTGTAATACCCCAATTTTCATAATACATGTAAATATTAAATTTTGATAAATGACACCTATTACAATAGGTGAATTTGTGGTCTCAAAACTAGTAAAATAATTACATTATCTTTTAAGGTGATTTCTCATGAAATTAGAGTAAATAAAGAGCTAAAAATTCCTAAGTGAATTTATGGGTCATAAAATACCCTGAGAATGTCATGATAAATCTTAAGAGGCAACAAAATATTTATTAAAATTGGAGAATATGTTGTCTCCAACTTTTTAGTTAATTTATTATCATTTTTAGGAATTATACCATTTTCTAAGCAATTAAAAACATCGGAGGATGATAAAATCAATTAGAGAAAATTAGGAACAATTATTGGGCAATTGAAATTGGATTAATTGAGATACTCTAGTAATTTTTGGAATTAGTTGAGAATTAATTTATAAAGGTCAAAATTAAGAAAATATCAATTAAATTGAAAACTTTTGGAATCTTAAATCCTTGTGCAATTACTTAGACCAATGAAAGATTTTTCTTCTTAAGATGTAAGAGCAAATAAAATACAAATTGATAATTGAATTTAGGGGAAGGGGGACGTTTTTTTTCTCTTGGAAAGGAGGAGGAAGTTATTTAATATATTATTAAGAAGCAACACATAGGTCATTGATGCTTGTGGAAAAAGAAAGAAAACTTAAGGAGCAAGTTAATCTTTAACTTGGGGAGCAAGTTGTTATCTAGTTAGTTAAAATTAGATAAGAATCTATAGAAATTAAATCATATCTTGAAATATTAGAACTAAGTATTAAATATAATTACATATTTGGAATCAGTGAATTAAGAGCTTCAACTTGGCTATTCCCAAAGTTATTTTCGAAAACTTTTAGAGTTCATACCTAAGTGTTTTGGGAAGTTAAAATCACCATAAATCTAGCTATAAAATTAGGAATTCAAAAGTGAAATTAGATATTGAAGAAAAACATTAGTTGGTACTTAACTAAATTAGCATTTGGGATTAAATAAGAGATGAAGCAAAACTTGTGAGCCAAGAGGAGTGAAGGACGGTTTTAGGAGGTGTAGGGTCAAGATGTTTGCCTCCTCCCCAAATAAAAATCAATGGCTAAAAGCAAAGGGAAAAATTACAAGATTGCCATCACCTTCTCCTATAAATAGAGGATCTCCTCTTCACATTTTCCTCACCAATTCCTCAAGCTTAGGCTGAAATATAGAGAGAAAGGGAGAGAGTGAGGAGCTTCAAGAAGTAGGAAGCTTGTGTTCTTCAAGAGGTAAGAGAGTTTTTAGTTTCATAGTTCAAGTTCTTAGTTTATGGAATAGAAATGCTAGAAATGTTATTTTGATCTTCAATCTTCCAAAAACAGTTTTATTTTCATATTTTTATGGTTTCCAATAGCTTTATTTCGAAAAAATGATGAAGGAAGAGTATGGTAAAAATTTCCGGAAGATTATGATCAAAATAGCGAAGCTCTGGCAAAATTTCATTGATTGGTGTTTCCTGGAATCAGTAGTAAAAGCATCAGTATCTTATGAAGAATATGATGTTAAAAAATTCTCAGAAAATTCATGGTGAAAGTAGACATCTAGGGCTTTTCAAATATATAAAGAGTGTGTCATTTGAAGCTCTGTACGAAAAAATAAAAATCTCAGAAGTTAAGCTATGTTTTCTGGGCGAAAATCTGGGCAGCGTTTTGAAATCTGGGAACTGGGAATTATCCATGAATTCTGGGTAAGTTCCAGTATTTTTCCTCGAAAGTAGACTTCTCAAGGATTCCGGCAAATTTTACGAATCCTCGGTTCGATTTTTCTAGAATTAGTTATGATTTTTCAAAGTTACCGAAAAATCTGCCCAGAAAATGCTACACCACGTTTTTAAAGAAATGTAAGGGCAAAATTGTAATAATAAAGCTATCAAGGGTAGAATGGTAAATAGAGGTGGAAATATCTCTTAGGATGTTATTCTAAGTGATATGGTGATATGTTAGGATATTCGGGAAGTCCAAAGTCGGAATCAAAGGTCGGATGTTTGACGATGATGCGGTAAAAGGTACAGACGCGTATTGTAACATTAATGCTTATGCTTATGGTATGGTTATATATGATAATTGTTTTCACATGTTGATACTCTATTTTGAAACTTCTCATGGATTTCAGTTGTATACGGGTTATAGTCTTGATAACACCGTTGAGTTTTCCTAGCGCTGAGGACACGATAGACCATCGTGGCACTGGTTATGTGCAGACTTGGGTAACATACATATTGCAGTGGCTGTGTTATGTTACTTGCTGATATGGTTTTAAAAGTTATAAATGTGATTTTATCATTGTGAAATCTGTCATATATGTTTGCATAAGCATGAGGTTAACCGTTACCTGAAGTCCAATGGGCATTGGACCTCAATCTTAATGAATAGTACAGGAAAGAAACCGGGATAGAGAAGATGCCGGTGGGTAGAGCCGTGAAGAGGCAGCAGTCAAAGGCAAAGGTCGGTAGAAGTTATTAGGACATAGCTTCTGGTTCGAATTTAACAAAGTTACTCTGAACAGTTTGGTGTCTAAGGCTGGGTTAATCTATGTGGGAAGCCAATCAGTCGCCGTATAAGTCGGTGAGGCCCCCATGATAGACCCCTACCTGGCCAATCTGTTTAATTAACTGATGTTAGGTTCCAAGTCATGGGTTTAGTTTAAAACTTTCTTTATCAGAGGATTGTATTTAACCTCTGTAAATTGTATCACATGAATATTCCTTCGGGATATTTAATATATCAGCTTATGTTGGGCATCATCATATGTCTGGGCATTTTTATATCAGATACTCGTTGTCCGGATCTTAACGCACGCTATCAATTTCTGCAGTACTCTAAGCTGTAGCATCTCAAATTCTATTGTTTTTCTTAAAACTAAGTGTCAACCGACACGATTTTCGAACCTGGAATTTGAGATGTTACACATTTTAGTTTTAGTCTCTCAAGTTTTATTCTATTTAAAACATATTGGTCCTTATAAATATAATGTAATGGAAGCTTAGACCATTTTGCTTCCTTTAGTATCAAAATCTTTAATTTAAAATTTGACGGATCAAAATTAAAAGAAGCATAAATTTGAGGAAAAAATAAATTATATTATCCTTTACTTAAAAACAAAAACTAGGGGCCCGAATTATTCATGTCAGTTGACATTGCTAACAACTCTCGTCCTTGATACCAAACCTTTACTTAAAAACAAGAGGTCCTAATTATTCATGTCGGTCTAAATTTCAAATCACTCTCGTCCTTGATACAAAAGCTTTTGAAATGATCGAGATATGCATGAGTGATAGTCAATTTTGATCTTGACATCTGACAAATGGCTTCTTGACTTGTTCAGATGATAAATTTGTTTAATAAAAACCATTTAAATAAATAATTTTCACTATTTCTAAATAACTGGAAACGCATGAATTAATTCATCTGAAACGTTATCTAAGTTTATGTGTATTCTACCCCGGTATCCTTTAATAATTTACCCGACAGATTCATTTGGACCCAAAGTGCTTCTGAAGATATTACGTTAAAAAAGTTTCAATCTTATTTCTTCAAACAATACTGAATCACAACAGGATGCGTTCTGGAAATTCCTATGGACCATCACTTTACAAATGAAAGATATAGTCTTGTTATGATAAAAAATTATGAATAATGCTGTTCCTTCTATAGACATATTCATCAAGCATCACATGAATATATCTGGATATTGTCCCTTTGGATGTTATGAATGGGAGACCGTGGAGCATCTCTTAATAACTTTCCCATTTACAAAAAAAGCAGTATGGTTTGGCTTCCTGTCCATTAGGTTTCCTTTTACATCTCTATCAAGCTTCAAATTCTGGCTCAAACTTATCCGAAAGTTATATCAGGATGGACAAACTTTGATGGTGATTAGCATTATTAAACTTATCTCCATTGTCTGGATGAGCAGTAATAAGATTATTCATCAGGGGAAAGCCACAACACCGACAGTTGTAATTAATGAAATTAGGCATGCATAATTTCTAGTGGATTTAGCGTTTAGGTTTGAAACATCAAAGGCCTTCGTTTCTTCTTGCAGTCCATCTAAGAATAACTCAATTTCAAGTACTCCTAGCATTGGATAGATAATTATACTGCAGAAGCAGAAGGAAAACCATATGCCTTACTGTAAAGCATGGATATACTACTAAGGAGAGTCACTACAATCTTTAAAATGGGAAAACATCTCGTCTAAGGCTTCTTTTGGTTTGTTGAGCACTCTTGAATATTGCCTGAAAAGATAGTTTCTTCCTCCAGAAGGACTTCAGCAGGAGGGAAATCTAGGTCTACAAATATTGTTTATCAGGATATCAACATTCTTCTTAGTTTTTTTTTTAAATACTTTTAATGATATTTTAGCATTTAACATCTTAGAAAGGAGGCTTTTTTTGGGTCCATGAAGAAAGTAGGCTTTTACATTCACTGAACTTATATAACTGTATGATGTTGTACATCTAATGTAAAATCTTTCAGTTATTAATGTGATAAGTGCATATTTTATAATTAAATAGATATAGATTTTGAATTATATTAGATCAAATCTATAAATATTTATATCTATTTAATTTATTTTATATATATTTCCCCTAACCTAATCTTAAGGACTAAAAGTAATATTTCTACAAAATCTATTCAAATATCTCTTATTTTGTAGATCATATAATATTTTGGAGTTATGGGGTCGTCAGCTGTGATTTTGTCCAACAAGCCAAGAGAAGATGAAGTAATAATCTCAGAGTATTCTGCGGAAAAAAAAAAAAAAAAGAGTCGGAAATCCACGGGATCGAGATTTCACCTAAATGTCGAGAATTTTGCGGGGGCAAAAAAAATGAGTCGTAAAATTAAGTGTGAATTGATGCGGGAAAAATAAGGAAACTCCTCCATGAAATTGAGCTGAAAAAGAAATATATGAGTAAAAATATATATTCTTAAATTCAAATTTTGATTTTAAATTAAAATGTGATATTGAATCAGTTAATGTAATAATAAAATGACATGTTGGCGTGATTTTATCAAAGCAGTTTTAAATATTTAATTATACTAATTAAGAAAATAGCATTGTTACTTTTCAATTATAAGGCAAAATTATTACAAATATCACTGCTCCATTCGAGACTTAAATAATAACCTATACATATTAAAAAATATAATTTATTTTTGTAATCAATTGGTTAATTTAATTATTTAAAACAGGTGTTTATTTTTCTAAAATATCACTTCTTTTAATTGTTACCACATTGGGAAGGAGGGAAAATCTTCTGTCCGCGTACCTGCTACTAATACTTTTTTTTACGATATTTTAATCGACACAAATTGATAGTCAAATAAGCATGATCATGGCACACAAAAATAATTATTTCTTAGATAAATTATTTCCACTAAAGACAAATATAGTTGATATTCGGAGATTTGGATTTTATAAAATATGCATATCGGTTGCTATCGCCAGATAGTATTGGGACCCGAACAGAAAAAATAAAGGAAATTTATTAGAAGAAGTTTGTGAATCCTGTATTAGCATGGATTGTATATAAAGCAAATGAAGTTAGCATTCACTTCCCACACATATACATTCATACTAGCTCCTTTATAAGATTATCGTTGAGGTATGGCTCTTACTGGTAAGTTGGAGGTTGAAATTGAGATCCAATCACCTGCGATTGAGTTCTTCAACTTCTTCACTAAGCAACTTCACAATCTTTCCAACGCCACTGGTAGTGTCCATTTTGGTGAGATTCATGATGGACCTGACTGGCACTCCATTGGCTCTGTTAAGCACTGGTCTTATGCTGTTGGTAAGATTCTATAAAGATTCCTAGATTAGCGTTGGATTCATGCCTCTAATCGAAAAGATGTGAATGATTAGGTTTTCTTCCTTCTAGTGTTACACTTTACATGACAAAACTTATTTAGCGTATTTATTTCTTGTACTGTAAAATCACTTAAACAGAAAGAAATATGCCTGAAACTCAACCGATAAAATCGTTCCTTGTATTGATTTTGATTATTTATCAAATAATTGTAGACTTCTATGAGGCTAAAATATTAAAAATTAGTAATGAGTAAATTATAGTATCCAGGAAGGCAGAAAAAAGAGTTTATTCGGAATAAATTATTTATATACCTGTAAGTCCAGTTGAAATGATCAAAATTAAGATGCTCTCTCTTGTCCTTAATATAGGAGGTAGGTAACTAATTCATATAAATTTAAAAAAATTAATTAAGTCAGTTATTTATAACAAATATGGGTTAGTTTTTCTAAAAGGGTTAAGGAACAATTTTGTATTGGAAGTAACTACTAAGGAGCGTTCGGTATTTAAAAGTTTTTCAAGGAGGAGTTTTGTCCCAGAAATGTTAAGAAAGGAGAAAATTTTCACTAACCATTGAAAAACTAAAGAGAAAAATTTCCCTGACCATAAGAAAACTAATATGGATGGTTCACATTTTCAACTGCTTGAGCTAAAATTACTATGTTTTGTTTACTTCCAGGGCAAAATTCCTTATCAAAAATCTTTTAGATACTCAACGTTTTTTTAGTGGTTATTTCCAAGGAAAAATTGCACCATACCCTTCCTAAAATAACTCCCTTCATGATTACCTTTGGGTGAAAACTCTATTAATATTAATATGTGCAATCAATTTAAATCCTTTAAGAAAAATTATAAATTTGGGCCGTAAAACAAACTGATATCTTATATATAGATTGGGATCTTATATTTAGGACCAAATATCTAGTTCCCAATAAACTAAATCCTATACTAGGGGTTTGAGGGGGTAACTCAAGTAGTCTCGTTCTCTATCGTGCATGCCGAATTATTTTTCTTTTTTGGACACTGTTACTTAATTTGTACAAATGGGAACAAGCAGATGGTAAGGTGGTGACATGTAAGGAGAAAATTGAAGCGATTGATGAAGAGAACAAATCACTGAATGTGGACTTCTCAGGAGGAGATATTAAGGATAAGTACAAAAGTTTCAAGTTCATAATAAAAGCCACAGACAAGGAAGGAGGTGGTGCTATTGCAAAGTGGAGCTTCACTTTTGAGAAGATCCATGGAGGAATCCCAGACCCAACAGGCCACCTGGACTTTGTAACCATCCTTACAAAGGATGTTGATGCTTTTCTTCTGCGCTCACATGGAAAGTGAATTGGAGCAAGCTAAACCAAAAATGCAGAGTACGAGGATGATGAGTGAATTAATAATTAAAGAATAAGGATGCGTGTTGTTGAGTCCATGGATTGTGTTGTGAACTAAAGAATAAGATTTGTGTTGTTGAGTTAATTCACTATGTAATCATATGTAAAAAAGGTGTGTGAAGAATGCTTTTATTGTGTATGATGAATGCTTTTATGATTGGTGTATTTAAGGGCTGGTCTTTTAATGAATTTGTTGTGTATTTCAATCTTCATCTTCTTATTCTTTTTAGAAGTAACCAATATTATAACAAACATTCAATCAGAAACAATTAACATAATGAATTCACAAATCCTAATTGCTCAGAAATTAAATCACTAATCGATCTATCAATAAATCCTTAACAAAAATGCTACTGTTTAAAAACAATCCTTAAGAATGTTTTTTTGGACAAATGCTTCACGTGTATGAAAATGATCATGATGACAAATATACAATCATCATTGTCATGGAGGTGTTTTGTAGAGTTTAGAGGTGGGCTTAGCCCCAAAGAGAGAAGAGAGAGTCAAAGAGAAAGAAGCTATACCATCCAAAGCAGAACCAAAGGGCTATCACAAATCCTAAAACTTGAATAGTTGGTAGAAAAAACACGAGATACTGGTTGATAGTATTAAAAAAGAAATTCAACATATATAATAACTGTCAAATAAGTCTTTGTTGCACTATTATCCCATGTTATTTGACTCATTTTCTTTTTTTAGGGGAAAAAAATAAATGGGCAGACACAAATAGCATAATATTACAAGTTGGATTGAATCGTGACTTGCCACTAACAGGAAGATGCCATGCTGCGCTACTAGGCCACAATACTTCGACTTGATGCTTTTTGTATCTAAACTGAAGATGGTTGTCAACTTGCTCTCAAACTCATGCTAACCATAAATTTGGTTAAACTCGTGAATTTACATATAACATTTAAAGTTTATAAATTTCTATCTTATAAATTTGTGTTTACTCTCTTAGACCCTTGCATGATTTTTCAATTTGATTATGTTTATTTGCATTATATGTAAACTTCATCGAAATTGCTTTACTAGGCATGACAAATTATAAATGTTGATGAAATTAATTTCAATTATTTAAAATAAACTAAAATTAAATTATTTTCATTTTTATATTTTATTGCTTAATTATATATTTTAACATCTATTTATTAATCAAAGTAAACTCTTATGAGTTTATAATTCCAGTTTTTATTTGAATTTACATTTTTATCACAAGTTTACTTAAACTCAAGTGTTTAACAGCCTTGGAATTAGCAACCATGAAGAGTCAAGTATGTCTAATTTTGTAATAATGGTTGATGCTCATGTTCCCGGTTTGTTAGTCTTTTGATTATTTGTTGAATCACTGGAAATTAACTTGGATTCTCCTTGAAATGTATCAATTATATATATTGAGAGAAAGGAAGATATGAATGAGTTTTTCATTTTTACATTGTTACATAATAATATCTTACCGATAATCCCACCATATATATAAAGTCACACTTGGAGTTGAATATATAGTGAGTTTGCTGTCCATTGTGGATGATGACACTTGATTAATAATCAGAAGACCACGGCGAGCAAAGTGGATGCTTTTCTATAGCCAGCAAAGATTTGAGGTTCTCTTCAAATAAACTCTCTCTCTCTATCTCTATCTCTGTTAATGTAATGTCTCTAAATTCTATGTTCATTATGATGTCCAATTATATTCCTATAACTCTTATTAATCTAATCAACGTGTAATTTATCAAAGTAACAGGGTTAACAGAACAAAGTAATTTGCAATAGAGAGCATGCATAATGAAACACCCGTCCAAAATACACTTTTTTTATACATCAGAACGCTTGCAGAAGTGTCTCTTAAGAAATAAAACCATTACTGAGACTACTATTCCTGTACAAATAATTAAAACTTCAGTAGAAAAAAATCTAAAAACTAAAATCCTTCTCCCATCGTAGTATAATCCTTCAGTGTCTCCTTCTTCATTCCCGAGCTAGATACCCTATCTGTAAAATAAAACTTATCCAAAATATATTCCTAGGATTCGAATGAATCCCAGTAGTAACATTAGCAATCACTCACATACAATATATACACGATACATGCAAGTATAATCATCACTTATACATACCAATCATACCACACATTCAACATTCATGCATTTATATAAATACATATAATGATAAATACAAGCATATAAAGATATACATAATATGTGAGAGAAAGGTTAGTACCTTACTCATATTTTTCCCTATACCTTCCTTCTCCAACCTTTCTTCCTTCACTTTCGTTCACTCTCTTTCTCTCTTTCTTATATTTTCCTTTCATCTCTCAAACTTGCATCTCCTTACTTCCAGCCGAAATGAAGAAAAGGAGGTTATATATATTGACTTACCTACACACGTGGCTTGATAGTGGAAATGATAGGAAATATAGGTTTGTATATGTGTCATGTTTTCATGAAATAAGAAGAGGATAAGAATGAGAAGATGAGGTGGCGTGAAATGGATGAAGGAAAAGGTAACTTCTTACACACACAAACACTCATTAATTTAAGCCACACACCCTTAAACACGTACACACAAATAGATTAGATTACACCTTATTGAATATATATGCAACACGTACACACATAAATTACACATGCACCTTACACACAAACACTTATCATATATTTTATACTTTCTCCTTTACTAATTATTCCAACCATCACATATAATGTATTATTATATTTATCATACGCTCACATTTAATATATACAATTTTTCCCTTAATAATATTTCTTAATTTTTCCCCAAGTCTAGGATAATCCTACCAATTATCTTAAACTCTTCCTCATACTAAGCTCAACACTTTGCACTTTTCATAAATAGGGCCTAGTAGTCTCCCAAAAATAGGCTAATTCTCAAGCCTTTAGACCCAAAATTCGGGGTATTACACATAACACTTGGACGATTGAGTAATTGATAATATATGCACAAACATATGCTGATTAATTTTAATCCCTTAAGGAATATGTGTGATATAGTAATTCAAAATGTATATAATTAAAAGTTCTGACATAATAGATATACAGTCCGAAAAAATTACGCTTCTTCAAACCCTCTTCTTGATCAGTGCCTCTTCATGGCTCTATCCACATCGCCTTTCTAAGTTCATATCCCTTTCCTAAATCTTTAGGCATGTCTGAGATTCAATTGATAATAAAATTTCAAGTAACATTTAACCTCATATATAAGTATAAACAATATATGATAGATGATTATAATTTGGAAAACACAACATTCAACAAACACATTGCAACCAAAATATATAGCACACGACAAATGAAACGTTAACAATGAATGCAGTCACCAATGCCACGTGTTCCAGACACGAATCCTCAATGCTAGGAAAACAACTATGCGGCATTATCATACACAACAATAATCCACAACTAACTTAATGTGAACATACACGTGACCCAAGACCCAGTCTATTTACGAGTATGCATGACCTAAGACCCAATCTTAGTCATTAGTCTACAACCATGAATTAATCAAGCATATATAGACGTATAAGACACAGGAGATTAAAGTTACTGTACGTGAATTAACTTTTCTTGGCGTAGTTAGTCCAACGCTTGTCTTTTGGAAACAATCCCAGGTTTCTTTGAAATCCTATAATATTATGACCGCATTATTAATTATCCCGTATTTTCTATGATATTGTAATAAATATCATATTACTTAGAATAGTATCTAAAGGTTTATTTTCCCCACTTTTGACCTTTTTACCCTTAGTGGACAAGTTATCCAACCTTTGACTTTATCTTTCATTAATTTCGTATTGTTGACTTTTATGCCATAATTTTTAGTGAATTTGAAAAATCATAATTAATTGCACACAAACCCAATTAATGTGCTTCAAGATTCTACACAACCCTTAACATGTCTATTTTCATAAAAAAAAAAAATATATTCCTAGAAGCTTGAAAAATTTGAGTCATCACCAATTTTATTGTTTTTCACCACTATTCAAATCACATATCCAAAAACATGGATCATTTTAAAAAATTCATAAATTTTTGTTCAAAACTCTAAAATAATCTTATGATTCATCAAAATAAAGGGAGAGCGCAGGATTTGGGAGCTGAACAAAGAAGAACACGCGACGGCAAAATTGGAGAAGCAGAGATGCAACCCTGATTTTCTGTTCCTATTCTTGGTTCTGTTTAGTTCAAATTTCTTTTCATTCTCCATGTTTCTGAATCTGAATATTAATGTTACACTCTCTTGTTCTTTAGATATAAGTAGCTAAACTTTTTATTCTAGGATTCTTTTGACCCTTTTGTATGGATTAATATTTGGATAATCCTCTCTTTTAGTAAATAAATATTTATGTGTTGATTTTAATCTAGGCTTAATGCTTCTAAGTGATTGGCCACCATTTAGATGATTTATTCACTTAGATTTGACTTGAGAAAGCTAATCTAGGTGTAGAACTTAATTGAAATTATGCTTGTCTTGAAGTTTACTTGATAAATGGATAGTTTGTAGGTAAAATAGAGATATATTTAGTAACCTTGCATTGTCACATTATTGTTGCTTAATATTGATTCTTATTAATTGTAGTAAGAGATTGTGCATTTTAATCAAAAGAGAAACTTGATATTGACTTGAGAGAACTTGTCAAGTATTTGCGAACCTTAGACTAACACATATATGTATGAAAATACTAAGAGAAAGGAAATTAATTTAATATTATGAAATGCAAAAGGGAAAAAAGAATCCTAGCTTTTATTAGTTAGTTTATTTTAATTTTTTTCTTTTAAATTAAACTCACTTTGTTTTAGCTCAACGTAAACGAAAGTGTAAAATCAATGCCTGATCGAAGTTTTGGTACTAAATCCTCGTGGGAACAATACTTTACTTATCACTTTATTACTTGCATGACTCGTACACTTGCGAGGCGAACAATTATCTAAACAATTTTGGGAGATTTCTATGAGATTGTGCTCTTATAAGATCAAATTAAAGTGGTACATTATTTATGGGATTTCAATTTAAAATAAAATTTTTTGAGTTTAATAAATAAATAATAGTAATTAGAAGTTTAAAAAAAAGTATTTAGTGTTTTTTTGTTGTTGTTATTATTATTATTATTATTTAATGTCTTTTATTGCATCAGGAGGGAGCAAATTTCGGTGGGCTTTGCTTCATTTGAATGAAAAATGGGATTTGGGCTGAATTGGATAATGGCCCACTGCTGGAGAAATGATGGATTGAATTGGGTTTAAGAAAAGAAGCAGAAATTGGACCCACGGATTGCATAGAATTGGAAGACCGAAAATGAATTGAACATGGAATTGGATTTTGGATGGCAATTGGGCTGATGAATTGAAGAAACGAAGGAAATAGACAATGGGGCCCAAATTGAATTAAAGGAGATTGGAAACCTAAAGAGAAAAAAGGAGGGCTATTTCACGGGATTCGGGAATAAAAGGAGGAGGCGGCAATAAACAGAGAAGCATCACGGAAAACGCGAAGGAACAGAAAGGGAGAGCGCGAGACTTGGGAGCTGAACAGAGAAGAGACGGTGACAGCAAAATTGGAGAAGCAGAGATGCAGCACTGATTTTCTGTTCCTATTCTTGGTTCTGTTTAATTCAAATTTCTTTTCATTCTTCATCGAATATAAATGTTAGACTCTCTTATTCTTTGGATATGAGTAGCTAAACTTTTTATTCTAGGATTCTTTTGACCCTTTTGTATGGATTAATATTTGGATATTTCTCTCTATTGGTATATATATGTGTGTGTTGATTTCTGAAACAATCACCATTTGATTAACTAAATTAACCTAATATTAGATAGTTAATTAACTTAATAGAGCTTCAAAATTTATGAAAAATTTAAAATTTTATTAGAGTAATCTTTATGAGCCATAATGTGGCAATATACAATTATCTAACGCAAACCAAAAGAGACAGAAGCACTACTTTTGAGGCTTTCCTTGACGAACTCAGACTGAACTATCACCTGGGGAAAAATTTTGTAACCATCAGTCCAGCTCATTATGAATATTAACATGTGCTAGTGAGGTGCCAAGTGAAACAATTTATATAATCAACTATTAAAGTATATCTCAAAAATATTGGTATCACAAAATCTCATATCATGACTGAAACATCATAAAATATTACAATTCTCTTTGAACTCAATTCCCTCCCAACTGAACCGCCTTATTTCCTCCCGACTAGACCCATGGGCTAAGTTACACCCATGTTACTGGTTACTCGAAAGCTCATTGGTCAAGTGATGAGGACCGGCCAAAATCCTCAAAGCACTTGTCCCAGACCATGGGTCTTTTCCCCTCTTGAACTGTTGGAGTGTCGTAAGCCCTCTTGAACTGTTGGACCAGTCCCTCTTGAACCGTTGGGACAATAAAAAGGCCAACCATCGTGCACTAATGGAGGTATTCACCACGTGGTGTAAATAACTTTCCATCTTCTCCCAATTCTTCCCATCCCAAAATTATCATTATAATTCAATAGGGGGATTTCCAGAATATTCACAATATCCATGTCATCATAAATCAGTTCTCAAATCATATAAATGCATGTATTTCAACTCATAAAATCCCACAAGGCAGTTTTTATTTAAAATATTTATACTCAGTTCAGAAAACACTCATAAGCAACATATTAATAACATAATAAGTGGAAAGTGATTACCTCTTGTCCAAGCTAACTACTAGCATACGGCTCCTTAAACGAAAGATCAACACACCACATTTCAATCTATCAAAATCAATTTACTAACGATTAATAACATCTTAAAATTCCACATATTAAAAATCGTAATCTATAATTTCATAACATTAAAAATATACCAGTAATAATACCTTCATTATTTATTTCCATTGTTTATTTATTCCCTGATTCCTAATAATAATGACACATTATTATTATTATTATTATTCTTTTATTTATCAACTTGAATTCCCCAAAACATGGTATTGACACCTTGAATAGACACTAATTACCATATAATTTTTAACGTTTCTCATGGTTTCCTAAAATATAAGTTATCGATTCCCTTTTATAACTGATAACATTATTCATTATTATTTATTTACCTCATCTATTATTTATTTCTTCTTATTAGTGGCAATTAGGTAAAAGTACTCCCTCTCTTAAATTATTTATCCCTTTTCCACTAATGGAAACAATTATTATTATTCTTTCTTATTTTTAATAATTATCAAAGATATTACATAATATAACTACTAATTAATTATTGTACAAAATAACAAATTATAAAATGTATTCAACATTAATATGATAAAAATAACTAATACTATACATGAGGACCAATTAATGTATATTTTCCACCAAAAATAATATATTATTTTTGGTTGACATGTATCAGATTATTGTGTAACATTTGAATAATGCATGATATTACAAAAATAATATTGGGTGATATAATGTAATAATATTAAAGATTAATTCAACTCATATATTAATCGTTAATATTATTACTTATAATATAAGTATTATTAGGTATAATGGAGATATAAATTATACCATTTATGTTAATATGATACATTGCTATTCAAAACAATTTCATCTTAAGAAGCAGAGGCATATAATCCCACTCTAACACCAAGCTCAATGATAAATTAGATGATATTCCCACTACAGCATTATGCTGAATGACATTGTAATTAGACTACTTGAGAATTAGGAAATCGAAGGTTCGCATATTCTACATCAATAACTCAAAACTTACTAACAACATTTCATACTATGGCTTCTCTTCTTAGTTCAGTAAACCGAAAAGAATTATCAATTCTTGATGGACCCCACCTCCTATCACTTAAATGATTGTTTTATAAATTCGAGAAGCCCATGTCCAGATAGTGTTATTCATGCCAACAGGAAAGCTACTGCCACCAAATGTTGCAAAGGCATGTACACACACATTCAGCAACCCATATTTAAACACACACTTATCCTTTCCCTCCACGTTTAAGACACTCACAGTAAGCACCCGAAGAAGACTCTCATGACAGCAACATTATACAGGAAATCATGATAGCAAAATAAGAACACACTCACAGCAAGAACCAGAAACACACACAACTCTCTCTCTTTTCCACAAACAATGCTCAGCGTTTCTTATGCATGCATGTAACGTTATCGGCTTCATGGTTACGAATCTTTATGGCGTGAATTTGAAAGGAAAATGAAAGCAACTAAACGGAAGAGGAAGCCTCAGGTTTTACCTTCACTGATCAACATTAAAATTAGCTACGGTACTGGTTTTCGGTTCTTGCTCCCGACGGCCAGTTGCAGCGAAACTGAGATTCAGTTTAATACTCCCTCTTGGTCTACTCTCTCTTGCAGACTCTCGCTTCCTCATTTTCGTTTTCACTCTCGATGTAGCTCTCTCTCTCTCATGCTCGCGTTTTCTCTGCTCCCCTGTTTCCGACGGTAAGAACCAGGGGTGGTTATTTCTATTTAACTCTCTCCCTTTCTCACTCTTTCTCTCTCAGTTTGCTCTCGCTCTCACGCTTCTGTTCTGTTCTCAGCTTCACCGAAAGAAGTGTGGAGGATGAATGGAACATAGGTATATATATATTAAAGGTTCAAGAAGGAAGGTCCAGCGGTTCGAGGAGGAAGAGTAGACCGAGGAAGAAGATCCATTGGGCAAAAGCGTTGGCTCGAGAATAATAATGACCTCTGAAGAGGCATGACGTTTTCAGCTGGTCTTTCTCTCTTTCTGAGTTTTCCGCCGCCTGGGAGATTTTCTTGCGTGATCTGGTCCTTGATATTTGCTCAGCTGAAAATCCTTTTACATTAATGTCTCCTGGTTCTTTGATTGCGTGGCTGTGGTTTGGGTTGATAGGGGTGTTGGGCTTGGAGATACAATCTTTCGGTTTTGGGCCATAGGGAGGAATGAGAAAAAAATTCTGTTTGCTACATAGTTATATTTAGTTGCGGTAAAAATAATAACTCCTTATCTTCTCCAATAATAATAATTAAAATTTTAGGCCAAATACTGTAGCTTAATTTTCCATAAATTCTAGAAAATATTTATTTCTTATTTGAATCATTCTTCCCAAATTAATTTAAGGAAGATAAGCCTTTATTTCAATTAATTTAATTTCGTAATTATAAAGACCAGTTTAATTAATGATTATTTAAATTTCTTATAATATTCAACTTAAGTTCCCAAATTTTTGGGATGTTACAATTTCAACCTAGGCTTAATACTTCTAAGTAATTGACCTCCATTTAGATGATTTATTCACTTAGGTTTGACTTGAGAAAACTAATCTAGGTGTAGAACTTGATTGAAATCATGCTTGTCTTGAAGTTTACTTGATAAATGGATGATTTGTTAGTAAAATAAAGATATATTTACCAAATTTGCATTGTTACATTAAGGTTGTTGCTTAAATATTGATTATTATTAATTGTAGCAAGAGATTGTACATTTTGATGAGAAGAGAAACTCGACATTGACTTGAGAGAGCTTGTTAAGTGATTTTGAACCTTAGACTAACACATATATGTATTAAAACACCAATAGATAGGAAATTAATTCAGTATTATGAAAGGCAAAAAGAGAAAGAAGAATCCTAGGCTTTATTAAATCCTTGAAATCCAAAAATCATTTGTTTTTATCAATTTTTTTTAGTTTCAGAAGTAGTTTTTAAACATTCTCATTTCTCTTCAAAGCTTTGTTTTAGCTCAACTAAATTGAATTCGCTTAACCTATTGTTTGATCAATTTGTTACATTAATCCTTGTGAGAACGATATTCTATTTATCACTTTATTACTTACGTGACTCGTACACTTATGATGCGAACATTTGCAAATCATGAAAATTTTCATGAATCAATTAAACATCTAGGGGTTTCTTTTGATATAAAATTTGTAACGTTTTAAGCTTTGTAAAAGAAGATCCAAATTCTTGAAGTTGGACCTCATTTGTAGAAGTTCAATTTGAACAGTGGTTGTTGTGCATGGATTTTGGCTGATTAAATGATGCTTAAAAATCCTAAAAATTTCTAGAATCTAAGTGGAAGGAAATATATTTCTTTTCATGTATAACAAGTAAATTTTAGAGTTTTATCTAAAGAGTTATGGATTTTTTAAATTGAACCATGTTTTTGGACTTGAGATTGAAATAGTAGTTAAAGAAATTAAAACTAGGAATGACCTTTAGATTTCAAGTTCTAGGCGTCATTTTTACAAAAAAATAGACTTGTTAAGAGAAATTTTGGCCTTAGAGTCACATTATTTTGATTTGTTTGCAATTAGTTATGATTTTTCAAAGTTAGTAAAAGATTTGGGTAGAAATGCTGAAATTCTGTTTTAAGGAAAAGTAGGGGTAAAAAAGGAAAAATAAATCCTTTAAGGGTAAAAAGGACAAAGGAGATAAGAAAAACCCTTAGGATATTATTTCAAGTGATATGGTATTGTTTATAATATTATATAAGTTATGGAAAAATAAATAATCCGACAATAATGTTATAGGATACCTGAGAAGTCCGGGTTGGATTCAAAGATCGGGCGTATGGCTAACTATGCAGAAGAAAGGTACATTTGCATACTGGTAACTTTAACTCTCTCATGTATTGTTTAGTTTTGATATGATTGATTGAATCATGATTGTGAACTCGTGAACAAGACTAGGTCTTGAGGTCATGTGTGTTTACATTCAGTTGGCTATAGATTGTTGTATTTATATGATAATGCTACATGCTTATCTTCCTAGCATTGAGGAATCCGTGACTAGGTCACGAAGCATTGGTAAGTGCTGGTAACGATACATGTGCTATAGGCCATTGTAGTCGGGTACTGATGTATTTGCTGAATGTATGTTGTTGTGATTGTCTACCATATATTGTTTATACTTGTTTATACTTTTCGTATGAGGTTAAATGTTACTTGAAATTCAATGGGTATTGAATTTCAGACTTCGCTAAAGGTTCAGGAAAGAGACCTAGATTTGATAAGGCAACATGGACGATGTAGATGGAGCCGTGAAGAGGCACCGATTGAGACGAGGGTTTAAAGAAAACTATTAGGGCCTAGTTTCTGGCATGAATCTGATAAAGTTATTTCAAATCATTTGGTTCTTAAACTAAGAAAGGGTTGGTCTATAGGGTCGTCATAAGTAGTCGTGAAAGACAGGGAGACTCCCACTAAACTAACACCAATCTGGCCAATAGGTTTGATTAACTATGTTGGATTTCACGCCACAAGTCTAGTCAAGGCTTGGTTTAGCAGAGTTTAACATTGTATAGTTATTATATTGGAATTTTAATTATACAAGCTCTGAATAATTGTATCACACATGTATCCCTAAGGGGAATTATATTGATTTACTAGCTTATGCTGGACTTTTATATCAGTTACTCATTGTCTGAACATTAATACATGCTTTCTGTTCCACTTTACTCTGATATGTACACCATCAACTATGTTGATATTCCTAATACTACGTGTCATCGGACACAATAAGTGGGATGAAATTTGGGGTGTTACAATAAACCTCTTGTGGGCCCCACATGTAAAATTACCATCTTACCTTTGTAAAATATCCCATTTTCTTGGCTTAATCACCAAGTTTTCTCATCTTTCTCTCCTCCCCCATTTGCTAGATGTACTTTATGACTTGTTTTAGGGTTTTGGATTTCCTTGCCATGTGTCAACTTCCTATGGTCTCATTTCCTCCAATTGCCCAAGAAAGTTCTAGAAAATTCTAGCAGGTTTTGTCTTCATTTAATATGTGATCTTATCTTGACAACTTGCCTTCTTCCTCCTATGTGCCCAACTGAAAATCAAGACTTAATGGACAAGTTTATGATTTCATTTGATGACACAAATTAGGGTTTAGGTTTCCCTTAACACCAAGCGTCAATGTGTAGTTGGTTTGTGAACTAATCAAGGAAATTTGTGAATTAATCATCAAGCTTCATCCTATCTTATTTGGCCCTAGCTAATCGAAATTATTGGCCCCACAAGGAGATCTTAGTTGCCTCTCTTAGATTGAAGACTCATGCATACTTTAGTTATCAAGGATTTAGATATTAATCCCTTACTTGACATATGTTAACTTGGCAGAAAATGCACTAAATCCTAACTGCTTTATTTCTTTTGGCAACTACTAATTTTTGTTGTCTCTTAACACTTGTCTTTAGGCAAAAAATATATCCTCATTAGGGATTTAAAAGTGTTAGCCTTTAATCTCTAATAGTACAAGTTCATGTGTCAAGAGATTGTTGTTAATATGTACCATTTTGGCTAAGTGTTATTCATTCACTTTCTTGACTCCTTTAGATTGGGAGTAGCTATTATTTTATGTGATTAAATATCACATATTTTAGCCCATTTAATGTGGTTACATATCTAACAATTTAACAACTAATTTGAAAGTGAAATTCATATAGAAATATATTCAATAGATTATAATTCTTAAGACACATATTCACCTTCCATATTTTATTGTGTATTCACAAAATACAGGATTTTTGGTAACACCAAAACTAGGGATGTTACAGTTACTCTCTCTCTCTCTCTCTCTCTCTCTCTCTCTCTCTCTCTCTCTCTCTCTCTCTCTCTCTCTCTCTCTCTCTCTCTGCGTGTGTGTGTGTTTATTCTTAATATAAGACATATTAATCTAATTTGATTATATTAAGAAAGTTTGTTAAATATGTTAATATATATGATATGTATTTTCTAAAATGCACTAGTTGTATTTCTTAATTTCCTTATTTCCTTTCTTCCTTAATTGTTGTTGAGGGAGTATCAATTAGGGTAAATTAGGAAAATACTGACAAATAAAAAAAATAGTTATTTTTTTATCAAAATTAACTTCTCAAATATATCTTATAGGTTAAAGTATACTTTTAGTCCTCTGCTTTTATATAAGGCATACTTTTGGTCCTTTAATTTTATAAAGTATACATTTGGTCTTAAAACACTAACACCGTTAATATTGCTAACTGAAAATGCTGACGTGGCAAACTCAAGTGATGACTAATATCATTTAATTAAACAAAATGTATATATTCTTTAATTTATCCATATTTTAAATTTAAATTTAATAGCATTTAATTACACAATCATTACTTAAGTTTACACCATCATCACTTAAGTTTGCATTTTCCGTCAGTAAAATTAACGGTGTTAAAATTATAGGACTAAAAGTATACTTTATAAAGTTAAGGGACCACAAATATATCTCATATAACCTTAAAGGACTAAAAGTATACTTTAACCTATCTTATATTAAAAAGCAAAGGGAGTGCTTTACAGCAACAAAGGTGTTGCAATTAAAAAGTTGGAAACAAATAAAACTAGATCCAACAGATAAATACGTTTTCAACGCTTAAATCCTCAATCTTTTGCGTACACAAAACACCTTTCTAAAAACTGTTGAGTGCAAAATCAGATCACATACTAAAAAAATATCTTTACAGCAGGCTCAAGCTGACTATATATATTGCTTGGAATCAAAGTATACCTTTTTAAAAGGTAGTTTCTCAAATTTTGCATCTTGACCCGTAGGATGCCCTGTATAGTGTTGCAAATGTGAACTCACACTTGGTCAATGAATATCTCTGATCTGATTTTGAGAAACTGACCACATAATAATATAATCGTTCAAGCGAGTTGCACATTGCATTTTCTTATTCTCATTATTGGAGTTCTGGTCGATCAACCCATTTCAATAATAATGTCGCATATCCACGTTGTAATTTTTATTTCTATTCCATCAATTCAATGACGAACCAGCACAGAGAAGTGATAATTATGCTAATTAAACACAATGTCAAGTATCTACAAAGGTTCAAGCTACAACCAATCTCTAAATACATCAAAATAAATCAATCCAACATTATAAAATGCATCCTAGGACCTATGAATCACAAACACAATGTATAAATAGAGAGTTGGAAGAGCAAGAACTCCCCAATTGAAACCCCAAGTCCATGCCATTGCCTCTCCGTTTGATTTTTAGCTTACCACAAACATTATGAGTCACAAGCAAAGTAGTATACAAAGTTGTCATTCCCAATAGGACTAAAGTAAAAGATGAGTAATCATCACAATTAATTAAGCTATCAATTAAGTTGAATGAAGCCTTTTGAAAATTTTTCTATTTCTACATTCAATTGTATCAAAATGAAAATAACTTGACCAAACTAAATTGAAATTTGCTTCAAGGCAAGAGGAGTATATGCTTATTTCTCACCGTTGCAATTCATGAGACTTAAATAATTACCACTCCATTAGTGATTAAATGACTTTACATATTACTCTAAGGTTCGAAAGCATTGGATTTATCTTTCTCAAATCAAAACAAACTTATATCTTCAATTAAATGCAGAATCTCTTGCTACAGTTAAGACAAAATGATTACTAAGCAGCAACCTTAATTTGACATTGTTAGGCTAGTCACTATATCTCTATGTTGCTAACAAACTATCCATTTAATCATAAATTTCAAGTCTAGCATACGTTTATCCAAGTTCTACAATTAAATTAACTTTCTCTAGCTTAATTTAATTGAATAAAAAATCACTATATATAAACTGTTATACCACATGTACAGATCACCGCAAAAAGCTATGAAATTGAAGTCACACCACTGATGTCGTAAAATCATGACAACCGCCGAAAAATAAAGAACATCTTAGGGAAACCACAGAAAAGGTCCGACGGTGCTCTGGGAAGAAAAAGGGCGTATGAAGGTTGCAGCGGTAGTGGACGGCAGAGGAAAGTGATGCGAGAAAGAAGAAGAAGGTCAAAGGTCTCATGTCAAAGCTCGCGCCTCTTCTGTGTTCTGAAACTTGATTTAGATGGCCTGAAACTCAAAGGAGCTCTGGCGCTTTGTGAAACTCTGTCATCTTTGTCTCCTACTAGGTCGCCGACGGTAGTGGGTGTAAGGGTGAAGGAGTGGTGAACAACAGTTGATAATGGTGATGGTGTGGGATAGAGTTGGTGAGAGCCAAGTTAATTGGAGAAGAGAGGAAGAATGGAGAATGTTCGATCTGCCACATCACACCCTACAGCTTTGAGCTTTCTGATGGTGCCGAGGTCTGATCGGCAGTGGTGTAGAGGTAGGAAGGCCGATGGTGGTGAATGGAGAAGGTGGTGGTTCGATCCGACCCCTCTCTCTTGATGAAGAACTCTGAGTCGCCTCCTCTGGTCTTGTCTCTAATTCCTGCAATTTCAATCCTACATTTTTACTAAGAAACGCTGCAGTTTCGACAAGAGACCATTCTGGTAACTGTCATTTATAAAATTCGAGCCAAAAACTGTCATTTTTCAGATTTAACCAATTTTTCAAGCATATATAATTAAAAGCAATTAGACCAATATCAAATATTCTCAAAATTCAATGACTAAGAGTAATTATAATTATTTTGATAATTTTATCTTTTTAGTCTTAATTTAATGTATTTACTCTTAATCTCAATTTATCACAAGAAATACATTTTTCAATAACTATGACAAAATACCCAAATAAAACATAAGAGTATATAATAAAAATAGGGATTTTTCACTCATCAAATAAAAATAATAATAATAACCATTTCCAGAACTATTTTTGAATGTTGAAAAAGCTAGCTTCAATTAACAAAGGTAACTGGAAAATCTACAAAAAGCAAGATTGAGGGGATAGGGTTTCCAACAACTCACCAATAATTCATCATAAATATATATGAGGTTGAAATGTCATCCCTGCCCTCTCTCGCCTCACAAGTTCTCATTATATATAGGGCTATTGAACCGACGAGTTTTGTGCAGCAAAGTGTTTTAATTTCTAAGTTTCACTGTATTAGAGAGAGAGAGAGAGAGAGAGAGAGAGATGGCATCTCAAAGTGTCGGAAAGTTGGAGACTGATGTGCATATCAAGGCAACAGCAGAGCCACTGGAATGGGGCTCTGAGGGTTCCATCCTCCACTGGAATTATGTTCATGGTAATTAATTATAAGCAATTTATCTTTTGTCTCTTCTATAAGAATCTCATATATTGGCAGAGATGTGTGTGTGTAAAGAATACGCACAACTCCACTTTTGGCAATTAAAAAATGCACTATTTAATTATAGCTTCAAGTGTTGATATCATATTTGCGAGTATGCACCCTGATACACCGATTTCCCATATATTAATCAGACCTTCATAATTTGTTTTCAAGAGGATGTCTTTAATTTATGCTCATCATGTAACTCACTAATATGTATATGTACACATAGGTGGTTTAATGGTGTAAGGCCCATTAGATCCCTTTGAGTCTTTAAGTTTAAATCCTAAAGAAGACACTTGTGCTGTGCTGGGAGGAGAAGCCTATACCCTAAAATTGAAGCATCGGGTTGATTGGATACCTGATAATGGGATAAAAAAAAATGCCAGACACCGGTTGATAGTGTAAAAAACTCACTAATATATGTTAGTCTTGCGCGCGCGCGAGGCTTTGTTGTATCAGATTATAATTAGGGTTTCTTTCAATACTTACAGACACGAATACTGTGTGTAGCTTCAGATATGAGATATAATTTTTTCGTCCGTTGCGTTCTTGTCAGAAATCAGTGCCGACAGCACTCTTTAATTAAGTAATGTAGATGTCCCCACAGAACCGGGGATATAATTAAGTTTAAATAAAAATATACGTACATCCATGGTTTCAACTTGTGCAAGCTGTATGTTTTCCAGGTCGATCGTTTTTATATCATCAAAAGGAAAAAGATTTTTTTCATGACAGAATTTTCTAATTTTGTGAAACATATATACAGATGGAAAGAAGTGTGTGGCGAAGGAGCTGGTGGAGTTGGTGGACTCAGAGAACAACAAGATCGTATTCAAAGTGTTAGAAGGAGATCTAATGGAAGACTACAAAAGCTTCAGATTCATAGTCCAAGTGTTTCCTCAAGAAGAAGGAAGTGTTGTTCATTGGATCATGGAATATGAGAAGCTCAAGGACCACTCTCCTGATCCTCACACTTTGCTTCAGTTAGCCATTGATGTTAGCAAAGACATCGATGCTCACCTTGTTGCTCAACCAGACGCCGAATAAATCCATCCTTCTCTCTAATTAAATTATGTGTTGGTGTAATAACACACACACACACACGTATATGTACGTGTGTGGGGTAAATAAAATTTGATGAAGACAATCTTCATCTCTGCTTAAGCAATTATCGATCTCTTATATATGTTGCATGCTGTGTCAGTGATCGATCAGGGTCGACGATCCATGTCTAGCTCTTCTATATATCATTACTTTGTAAGTCGTTTGTGATATCTGGTTTGGCTTAAGATTTTCAAGATCCTATGTATGTAACAAGTGCCACTGCGTAATATAGTGAAATCTAATAGTTTGTGTGGAACTTTTAAGTGAATTTATTTTTTCTGTCTATATATTCACGTCATTAATCTTAGACAGTTCTGAGAAAAAAAAAAATCTTAGACAGTTAATATATATATATATATATATATATATATATATATATATATATATATCATTAATGCATTGATACGTCACTTTTGTATTAATTGTACCAGGTGAGTTGATATAGGAAAACCACATAATGATGGAGAGAGATTGAGGGGTAGAAGGTAGAGAGATGTTAAGATAAAAGCTAGTTTCTCTGCTAAGCACTTTGCTTGGTGAACTACTTAGATCTAGGTGGTCCAAATCTGATCTTAAACATGATACTATAAGATGAGAGCGAACACCACTCTCATAAGTTATTACTTGATACTCATTGATGTACACTCCGAGTGTGCGAGTCAAGCCAAGTGATAAAGTAATAAGTTGAATATCATCCTACAAGGGATCAAGCAAATTAATATTTATTAGGCGTTAAAGTTCCAAATTTCTTTCAAGTTAAGTGAATCTAATTTATATGAAATTCAAGGAAAATCAAATTAAAAAAAAAAACCCTAATATCAAAAGCAACATAGAGTTACTAATCCCTTATTTGCTAATTATATTTTTAACTTAACTAAATTAATTAAACTTTAATTTAATCAGCTAATCAAGAGTCTCTGTGTCTATAAATGTCTATTGGTTTATTTATATCCCTACCTTAATTAATTATGTAATGTCTCGCATAATTGTACGAGGCACAAATTTGTCCGGAATCACTCTAATCTAATTTGATTTATGCAGATCCTTTAGGTATATATCCATCCTAAAGGCAAATTAGACTAAAAACTAATTCCACACTCCTTACTTTTAAGGTCCATTCAAAATTTTCTTGTTCAAGTTCAATCCCAAATCCCCAAGATATACTTAGAGGTGGCCAATCAATAAGCAATAATAATAAAAAAAAAAGGAAAAACTGAGAAAACTCAATTAAATTAAGCCTACGAATAAGCGAACATAAATTCTAAAATACAAATAAGTTCATAGCTCCTCTAGGTTTAAAAACAAAATAGCCATATATAAAAAAAATAAAAATAAAATTAACCAGACTGTAATTAAATCCATGATATAAAGACAAAATCTAGAGTCAATAATTAAATAGACGGAAGAAATGAGGAGGGAGCAAAATCTTTGTTGCCGTAGCAATAAGAATGATCTCAGTCATCTTCTTATTTCTTGTTGCCATCACAGGTTGAAGAAAGTCCGTTGTTACTCGCTTTTCTTTGCCGCCAAGATCGCTCTTCTGTTCTTGGATTTATTTTTCTGCGTCAGTTCCCCCGGATCTCGCTCCTCTGTTCCTTTTATTCCTTCTCAACACTGCTTCCCGGATCTGTATACGTATTTTGAGTTCGAATCTTTTTCTTTTTTTCCGAATCTGATATCTATCTCTTTTTTTCACTGTTCTCCCTTTTTTCTGTCCCTTTAATATTATAAACACACCCACACTGCTGACAGCTCCGCTAGTGCCTGAAATATTTTATTTTGGTTAAAGTATACTTTTAGTCCTTTAAGTTTTAAGTTTACAGGAGGTATACTTTTGGTTCCTTAACTTTATATACTTTTAGTCCTATAATTCTAACACCGTTAATTTTGCTAACAGAAAATGAAAACTTAAGAAATGATGGTGTAAATTTAAGTGATGACTATGTAATTAAATGCTATTAAGAATATAGGTAAATTGAAGAATATATAAAATATATGTAATTAAATGTTATTAGTCATCACTTGAGTTCATTGCGTCAACGTTTTCCGTTAGCAACATTAACGGTTAGAATTTTAGAACCAAAAGTATACTTTATAAAGTTAAGGGACTAAAAGTATATCTTATATAAAATTCAAAGGACTAAAAGTATACTTTAGCCTTTTATTTTTAATAAAAAAGTTTATATAGTTGGGTACCAGGCTCACCATGATCATGGCATCTGCTAATACCTAGAATCTTCTTTCAATTGGCGTGGAACCCACATCCTTTTTAATTATATCAAAATTCTTTTTTTTTCCCCTATAACTAATTAGAGAACGAGTGATAAATATAATATTTTTATGATGTTTTATTTAATTATAAAACATATATTTATCACTCGTTCTCACGTATTAAGGAATTAAAGTTGAATAATTACGTATGTCTTAAATTGATTGTCCTTATTACTTCCTCTTGTCTTTATTATATAAGATACTAACTAGAAAGTATTCTTTATCCTTTTTATAATTCACTACTTTGTTAGATTTTATGGAGAATTATACACATGCGTGTGTGTGTGTATAATACGTGTAGTTGGGAGAGAGTAATAAACTAATAATTAATATGATATTAGAGTTAAGTATAATTAATAAGAATAATATTAAAAAATTCTTAAGTTTTGTGATAAATTTACTATTTTTAACTGATAAAGAATACTTTCTAGTTATATATTAATATCAATTAATATATATCAATTATATTAATTGATATTTATAAATTAGTTAGAAGTGACTTGTAATACCCAGATAACTATTATTTGGAATATTATGTCACAATAATGAAAATGTCTATTTACGAAGATTTTGGCCTTAACATGTTATGTGATTAGTATATGTTCAAAGGAAAACATTAGGAAAATTAATATCGGAAATGTGAAAAATGTGTCTTAAAGCCATAAAACATCCTGAGAAGAATTAGAAAAAAATTCTAAAAGGCATGGAATAATTATTAAAAATTTAGAAAGCATATTGTTCTTAATTTAGACAATTTAATAAATTATTTTCTATGAAAATAAAAGAAGGGAAATTAAAAAGTATTCTAAGACCAAGATTGACTCTATGATTTTTGATAATTTGCATGGAACTTGAATTATTAATGTTAATAAAATTGGTTTGAGAAAATGATTAGTTTTAATTAAGAAAATTATTAGAAATTATTAAAGGATTAATTAAGTAATTTTCAGGAATTTTATAAGATTATAGAAATTTAGGAAACATGAAAAATAAAATAAATATAAGATAAATAGGATATTATGGTAAATGGAAAATATATATATATATATGTGTGTGTGTGTGTGTGGGCCGAAAATTTGGAGGGATAAGGATGAAATAAGATATTTGTAGAATAATAATAATATAAGATTAAGACATGTGGTAAATAAATAATATTATATTAATAAAGAGTGAATAAGATAAATGACCACGGATAGAAATAAAATCCTATTTAGAAAACCTTGAACTAAGTTTTTAGGGTCAGACTATATTATGAACAAGCGAATTTTTATCTCGGAGTAGGCTGTCTTCGAAGTCATTTCTGAAACCGGTAGCGAATACCGAGGATTTTCGGCAGGTAACAAAATGTCCTTAATGAGATCAAAAATTTGGTTAAATTAAATAATTTAGAAAAGGAAGAAAAGACCTTCAGGACATAGCTTCCGGAATTTTAAGACTCTCCAAAATTTCACAATCAGGACACCGAACCAGGGATTTCATCTGATAAAGCAGGATGACACAAGCAGGATGATGTCATCAATTTTGTCTCCTTGTGGGGGGGGGGGAGGTCTGCCAAGAGGTGTAGGGCTAAGATCAAACCACCTCAACAAAATGCAATCCGACGGTCAGAATTCAACCAGACAAAGTTCAATGAAATTACGAAATTGCCATTGAGATTTTCTATAAATAGCCACCATTTCATTTGGAATTCTCACACCAAATCCTCTTAAGAATTTCGAAACTTGGGAGAGGAAGGAAGAAGGAGGAGTCCGGAGAAATTTATAACGAAGCTCTGAGTAAGTTCTTCAGTCCTTAGTCTTTAGTTTAAGTAGTTCCTTCGGTAGTTATAGTAGGATTGCTGGAGTAGTCTCTAAATTTCAAGTTAGCTTAGGTATCATGTTTTAGGAATAAATATGATAATTATCTTAGAAATATGTTAAATTAAAGATTATAGCAAAATTCTGAGAGATTAAAGTCAGAATAGCGAAGCTCTGACAAAATTCCATTAAGAGATCAAATTAGGGGCAAAATGGTAATTTGTACCTAAAATGCCTGTTATGATTTTAAATATTCATATCGGTGATGTTATCCCTATAGGATACCCGAAATCACGACCTGCTGTTTCCGTTGTCACCGCTGTCGTGCCGCTGTCAAACGTGCCGTAATTTGACGAAAGTGCCAGAAAAACCGTCAACGAAGGTACGGACGCGTATTGTAACCTTAACACTTATGCTGCTCATATACGTATATGTGATAGACATGTTTATATACTGAGGCTCTGTCTAGGGTCGTCAGTTGTGCATACAGCTTTATACGGGTTATAGTCTTGATAACGCTGTTGAGTTTTCCTAGCGCTAAGAACACGGTGGGCCGTCGTGGCACTGGTTATGTGCAGACATGTAGTGGGACTTTACATACTGCTTTGTGCTTATGTTCTATCAATGTTGTGATCATACATCTGCTGTGTGCTTATGTAGTGATTTACTGCTGTTATGAGTTGTGAATAATTGTTATCCATATACTATTTATTTGAACATAAGGTTAACTGTTACCTGATATCCAAATGGTAATTGGATCTCAGCTGTAGGTTCAGGTTCGGGCGAACCAAGGGGTTGAAGATAGGGGCGAGCTACCGGCGTAGGACGACAGAAGGAATATAATTTTATGGTTTTAGTTTTATATGCTTAGTTAGGTGCTGCTTCCTTTTGGATAGTAAATGGTTGTATAAGTACACTTACACTGCGGTTATGTAATGTAAAGGTTCAGTTACTCATGTTGCGAAATTACTCTACTCTGAACAACGTTTTAGAAAAAAAAAATTCCGCTGTTTTTAAGGTGAGATGTTACATCTAATTATAAGAACTAGAGAGAGTAAATTTTTTTTTCTCTTTCTACATTTAGAAATAATTATCACATTTTCTCCTTTTACTCTCTTTCCAACATGATTTAAATAGTGGGGAAAGTGAAAATGGTCATTAATAACCCTCCAAATAACATATATTTGAGACCAGACTGTTTTTTCCTTACAAATGATATATAATAGGAACAGGACTGGTATTAATAATGTGTGGATAGTGAAACTTACTTTTTGAAGTTCTACTAGTCGTCCTTCCAGTGTAAAATATACTCCTCTATTCCTCTCTCTCTCTCTCTCTCTCTCTCTATATATATATATATATATATATATATATATAAGTAACTCCCAACATGTTTTACCATAATCAATAAAAACCTTAAACCTCATTAGCTCCAATAACAACTCTTTAATTTTACCCTTATTTAATATACACTACATATGATGAAAACAAATTCTACATAATAATAAATGAAAGGTAAAATTAAACATTTATATAAAATTTTATTCACGTGACTTATAGTTAAGACTAAAATAATAAATCTCTCTTAAAAATAAGACCAGAGGAGAGAGTTACTTTCAACCACTTCAATGAAACCATAAAAGATCCATAAACTCATGGTATTTGTCTTAAATTATTTTTTTTTCAACTTTTTTAATATTTAAATCTGTCAATGACTTCTCATTTTTAATAAATTTAATATATATTTTGATATCTTTAGGAAGTCATCAATAAAATACTAAATTAAAGAGATTTTCTTAAAATTTTAAAAGTATAACGAAGATGCATCATTTGTGGCATTGTGGGTTTCAATTTAAAATAAAAATTTTTAAGTTTAGAAAATAAATAATAGTAAATGAAAATTTTTCTAAAAAAAAGAAAAAAAGAAAAAAAGATTTAGTAATTATTATTATCATTATATAATTTATTTTTCTTCACAATGAGAGAAGCACCAGGGGAGCACGATTATTTCGGAGCATGATTTTTTTCACGGATTGAATGCTTTGGACCGTTTGGGGATTGAATGGATTGGGCCCACAAACTGAACCAATTGAAAACCTAAGGAAGTTGCAGTAAAAAGGGAGCAAACGTGGCATTTGAGCGAGTGGCTATGGTCTACTCTACTGCAGTGGACCGTCCACTTCCCTCCCTCCCTCCCCTGCATCTCTTTTCTTTTTTTTTTCTTTTAATATTGTGGGGGCCTGCATCTCTTTTCTTTTCTTTTTCTTTTAATATTGTGGCCCCCACAATATTAAAAGAAAAAAAAAAGAAAAGAGATGTAGGGGAGGGAGAGAGGGAAGTGGACGGTCCACTGCTGCAGTAGATTGTAGCCACTCCTGGCATTTGAAGGGGAGAAGCTACACACAGAGAAGAGAAAAAACAGAGCAGTGAGCAGTAGCATCACGGGGCAAAGACCTTCGACCCTCTTCTTCCTCTCTGACTAGCGACTGTGGCATCGACCTTTGGAGCCTTTATTTATTAGAGTTAACGCGTACGGGCATCGAGGTGATTTGAAGACTTGATTTCGGAATAAAAGTTTTTGAATTTAACTTAGTTTGAAAGCATACGAGTAAATTTTTTGCAATTCGAATTCATCCGATTGTTGGATGTTAATACAGTTATTCAGAATAGGCGAATGATAAACATTACACTACATTTTAATTACTCCTATTTTTCCAAAACATTCCATCTACTGTAATCCTTACAGCTGCTTCTTGCCCTTTGATCCCGAACTAGTGCATGTATCTTTCATGAGGTCTGGAGTCCAAATGAATGGATCCCAGGGTAACAGTTAATCTCATGCACATGTATGAAAGCATAAATGACATATTATCACATGTTAAAGCGTGGAAGAATTTATAAATAACCGTAACCGCAGTTAATGGCCAAGAACCATAGCCCTTGTCTAGGACACGCAGTTTCATGAGACCGCAGCCTCAAATCTATGACTAGAAAAAACATATATCACAAGTAAATCAACCAGCATATATAATCAACTAATTAATGTATAAACACTTACACACATGCTTACAAAATTAGAGTTACCCACCTCAAACTTGTATCCCTTTTCTCTGTACTGAAGTTGTTGGGATCATAAAAATGTTAAGGGCTACTTAAAAACGTTTATCACTGCCGTTACCGTTAGTCACTTATTTGAATCGCAAGGAAAACTAATTACGCGAATTAGTTTAGAGGATTAATAATAATTATTAATCCTTTAAAAATTTCTCCAACAATAATAATTTTATTATTATTGTTATTATTATTATTATTCCCAATAATAATAATAATAATTCTCCATTTATTATTTATTATTAATCAATTAAAATTAATAAAGACCAACCATCATATAAAAATATGATTTAATGTATTTTTAATGATTCTCGTGGTTTTTCTTAAGACCTTGATAAATAATATCTCTACATAATGCTTCATGTGAATTTTGAGTGTAATAAATATTAATATCGAGCATACTAGACTTCACCATATAAATATATTTATAGATACACAGTAACCTTTTATAAATTAATATATAAACTTACCCAATTGATAGCAAGTTCTCAAATGTTTCTTTCTTTCCTTATAAAGTCACGCATACCCTATATATATATCAGTTTTATTTCCAAATATCTCTTTTTCTTTTACAAACAGACCCACGGAAGTGTACATATATATAGTTTAACTAAATTTTCTTTCCAAATCATCCAGAGCCTAGCAATGCGTTTGTTGATTACACAGTCGGTTTTTCCTTCTCTCTTTCACGTCACAAAGCATGCATAGTTTATACATATTTTTATACAGAAAACACACAGTAAGCAATATGCTCATGTATATGCACTAAGCTCTTATTCTCCTTCTTTCATCTAAGCATGCATCATATATCTTTAGGTTTGGAAACATAATATATACCCAGCAGCAAAACCCGTACACCCATATATACTTTACACACACAGATCCACTGATTCAGACTCAGCTCTTCACTCTTTCCTTTTCATTTTGAATACACATACACACATATACCATATATATATCTTTTTCTTTATCTTCATTTAGTTTCATAAAATAACAAAAAAAAAAAAAAGAACCGATAACAGCCCCCCCCCACCCCAAAATCCATTTTCAGTTTTCAGCATTCGTTTTCTTTCTTTCTTTCCAGACAGCAAAATGTTTCTTCCAAACCACGCATGACAGCAAGCTATATCAGCAAATCACAGCTACGTTTTCTTTCATAGCATCGGTGTTTGTTTTATTTGTCTTATCCAGAGACGCAAACAGAAGCTAGCGCCCCCCCCCCCCCCCCCCCCCCCCAACCCCCGGGGGCTTTTAGGTTCATAAGTTTGCATTGGGGAGTAACAAAAATAAGAAGGAAAAAGACCCAAAGACTTACTTTCAGCTTTAGAACTCGCAAGGCGTGATCTCTTTCTTAAAACAGATGCCCCTGTTTCGGTGTGGTTGAGCAGAAGTGAAGTGATCAATGAACACCCTCTGCTGGTTCTCTTCCTTCTCTTCAAACTCTCTCTTTCTGCCTCTCGCACACTCAGTTCAAACCCAATCTCAACTCTCGGTTTGCTCTCTACCTCAAACTCACGATGAGGGCTAACTAAGAGTAGCTAATTATCTGAGTCTTATAGAGTTTGTTTGTGACCAGTCAAGACTGTTATGCGATGGTCCAGAAGCATTTAACCGAAAGACATTAACACAGGGCTCGAGAATGCTTGAAGATAATCTGTAGAAGCATGGTGTTGAGATCAGGATTTTGATTCCGGTAAAAACGTTGAATCTCTGTCTTTGATATGATCTTTGCGTGATCTCTTGCTCTGCCTGTTGGATATATGCTCTTAGTCACTTAAGCCCTATTGGGCTTTAGTGAGACCAAAGCCCATGAGGCTTAGGGTTAGGTTAAGTCTTGTATTTAACTCTATATATTCTAACTATTTCCTGCCGTGCCTCCAAGGGATAGCTCATCAGAAAAAGATCCAAGAGGCAGACATTCATCATCTGAACGGTTGCCCACACACCCACCCCATCCTACTCGAGAGATAGTCTGGAAGATCGATCATAGAGCGAACGAGGACTGTTCGTGTAGAGGCTTTCAGACCGCTGCATCTCTCCAGGTAATCAAAACGATGAAGGTTCTTATTTTCCTACATCAAATCAGTTAAATACACTTCCGTGTTTTCTGATGAGATTCCTACAATTGGCATCAGAGGCAGGATGATGAGGAAAAGAACCCAGTTTTGATATTATTTCATATTTCATGGATTCGTTTCAAAAATTATATTTTGAAAATATGGCATCTGTTTCTATATTTGTTATTTAATTCATGATAATTATTCATTTATAATTCTTATTTAATATTAGTTTTAATTTTAATCGCTGTAATCCATGGTTATATTTTCCCTGTATTTCTTGATTTGTAACAAGGATGCTAATCCCATATGATTAGGTTTCCTCCTTGCTGTTTTTACTTTATTTTCGGAATTTCCATGTAAATTTTTTGAATTTGTGAAAAGTTGTAAATCAAGAAATTTCAAGAAGATGAGCTTTCAATGCTTCCGGGCTACTTTTCGTGGACCTCTGGACCTCGGAATTGGATGAACCATATATCGTTGGAAAGAGAACGGAAAGACGAGCGAGAATATAAAAACTCCGACCCCAGAATCTCATCCATGCGCCTCCACACACCTCTACAAGGGCTGCGCGTGGACTTCACGCGCTGCCAAGAACCGGCACGTGATGGCATGTGGGACCTCCTTTTGCGGTGGTTTCGGCGGCGTTGTACTCGTCTCCCTATGGTGGTCCTTCCCCTGAAGTTTGGTGTTGATCTGACTTCGGTGGATGACGTAGCAGAAGTGGAGGCTAGGGTTCCTCTTTTGTGTCCTAGGGTTTTTAGCCAAGGATTGAGTTTTTGGGTTTTTGGGCTTTTGGGCCCATAGATACCCTAAAGGGGCTTGGACAAATACCATGGACTGACAAAAGAGAAATTCCAAAGTTGTAAAATTTTTATCTTTTAATTTTATAGGAAAGCCATGGATTAAAGTTATTTGTTTAATCATTTAATGCTTTTATTCAATGGTATGAATTATATGTGCGATTAACATGATTAGAAATAACATGCCATATAGAATAGGAAGATGTCATATTGTTGCATAATCACATGCCATAATTGCATAGTAGCTATATGTCTTGAATCTACTAGTATGATAGTTATTATGTGAGATTATTTAAGCTTTCCACTAATTAATTATCAATTATTATGTTTTTTTATTTTAAAATCTAGAATAATAATTGGATTAATTAATTGTGGAATTAAAATCTAGATAACCATTAAATTAATTGTCAATTATTATGATTTTAAATTAAAATCTAGAATAATAATTGGATTAATTAATTGTAGAATTAATATCTAGATAAATAATCTAGGAAATTTCCTAAGAGAATTGTAATTTTGAGTAATTTGTGGGTTATTTAAAATGGTCATGTGAAGCAAATTTTGCCAAACATGACTATATTTTAGATTCCTAATGATTTCTCTAAATTGAACAAATTCTTGAAAATTGAAAATTCTAAATTTAAAATATTGAATGGGTGAAGGTTTTAAATTAAGCATTTAATTTTAAAACCTACGGGCTCCAATTGTGGGTTTATTAGTGAAATAGTTATCGTTGAAGCCCCATCGGATAAGGATAATCGGATTTCACTAGATTAAACCCTAATATTTTCAAAATTTTAGTAAAGTCTTGTACGGCCCATCGTCGACAACACTTGGACACGAAAGATAATTTTGAAAGTAAACAATGGTTAAATACATTCAACTCTAGTAAAATTGTTAACCCTCCCATCGAGGCTCTGGCAATGGAACTGAAGGTCCAAATTAACAATATTGGTTTTACAAGTATCTTGCCCATCGTAAGTCTTGTAAGGATAACTAATGGATTGTTAAACAATAAACAAATAGTAGTTATTAGAATCTACTAGCGATATATTTGTTTGTTGTTAATTATGGTTTGTAATTAGTATGCTTTTCATTATTTTCAGAAAAATGTCTTCATTCAATCCCTTAGCTACTATTTTTGAGCCAAAAACCTATGGATGGTACAAACTACAAACAATGGAAAACTAATTTGGATATTGTTCTTCAATATGAAAAGCTCAACTTTTTTCTAACTACCCCTAAGCCAGCACAATTTGCTGCTGATGCGTCTGATTCAATTCGGACTCAATTTCAACAGGGGAAGGAAAAATGGGAGAAGGCGAATGTGGCAGTTCGCTGCTATATTTTGGCCAGTCTTGCCAGTCACCTTCAGGAGCAAGTGAGCATGATTGAGAGTGGAGCAACAATGCTCCAGACTCTTGATGACATGTTTGTCATGCCTAGCAGCTCTGCAAGGCAAAATGCATTGAATGCAGTCACCAAGACAGTAATGTCTGGAGGAAGTGTGCGGGATCATTGTCTGACAATGATAGCAAACTTCAAGAAGGCTGATGGCTATGGTATCAAGTTTGAACAAGAACTGAAAGTTAACCTTTTCTTACAATCACTGCCTGAATACTTCAATCAATTCAAGATGAATTATAATATAAATAAGATGAATCTTGATCTTACTCAACTGATGCACGAGCTTGAGAGTGTTGAACAGTCTCTAGTCAAGCAGGGAAGTGCACTTTTTGTTGGTGAGGGTTCTATGAAACCTAAGGGGAAACCCAAAGGAAATAACAAGAACAAGAAAAAGAAGAAATCAGGAACTCCAGTTGCCAAAACAGTTGCAATGAAGCAGCCAAAAGGCAAGTGCTTCAAGTGCGAACAAAAGAGGTATTGGAAGAAAGATTGCCCACGTATGAAACAACCAGGTATGGGTAATTTACATGTGATTGAGGCTTGTTTAGTGGAGAATCACAATGATAAATGGATCGTTGATTCAGGAGCCACTAACCATATTTGTTACTCTTTGCAGTGGTTCAAACATAGCTTGCCTGTAAGTAAAGGATAAAGAGATTTGAGGCTTAGAAATGGGGAGCTTGTGTCTGCACAAGCAGTGAGACAAGTTGTTTTATCTTTTGATAATTGCAGAACTTTGGTTTTAGAAGACTGTTTATTTATTCCAGAATTTCAGAGGAATTTAATTTCTGTTAGTTGTTTGAATAAACATGGTTTGACAGTTCAGTTTAATTCCTCAGTTTTTATAAGAAGTTCATCTTCTTTTATTTGTCCTGGTATAAAGTTTAATGGTCTTTATTTCCTTAATCCTACTCCCTATGAAGTAAATCATGTTGAATTAAAAGATATTGAGCATATTAATTCATCAAAGAAAAGAAAAGTTTCAAATGAAACTTATCTTTGGCATTTAAGATTGGGTCATATTAACTCTAACAGGATACAAGGTTTGGTCAAAAGTGGGATTTTAAAATCCCTGGACTTTGAACCGATACCAGTATGTGAATCTTGTTTAGAGGGTAAAATGACCAAGAGATCCTTCAAGGCCAAGGGAAAACGTGCCACACTTCAGCTAGAATTGATACATACTGATGTACTTGATGCGTCACAAGTCTGAGGCTTTTGGAAAATTCCAAGACTTTAAGGCTGAGGCAGAAAAGCATCTTGGTGTTCAAATTAAGACTCTTCGATCTGATCGAAGGGGTGAATACCTATCTGGAGAGTTCAGGTTTTACTTGACTAAAGAGGGGATAGTTTCACAATTATCTTCTCCAGGGACACCCCAGCAGAATGTAGTTGTTGAAAGGAGAAATAGAACCTTTTTAGAAATGGCAAGATCTATGCTCAGTTATTCATCTCTTTCTGATTCATTCTAGGGATATGCCTTAGAAACAACTATGTATCTATTGAACTTAGTACTGTCCAAATCGGTTTCAAAGACACCAATAAAATTGTGGAAAGGGTGTAAGCCCTCCATGAAACATATTCAGATTTGGGGTGCTCCGGCACGTGTCTTGCAACAGAAACCAGATAAAATGGACTCACGTACTGAAGTATGCATGTTTATAGGCTATGCTAAAGGAACCAGAGGTTGGTTGTTTTATAGTTCAAAGGAAAAGAAGGTCATAGTGAGCACTCACGCGACTTTCTTAGAGGAGGACTATATGACAAATTATAAGCCAAGAAGTAAGGTTATTCTTGATGAGTTAGTCTCAGATCAAGTTTCACCACAATCTCAAGGGGTTCCAGCTTTTAGTCCTGTGGTTGTTCAAAGAGGGGAAAATAATATACCTAATGAACATACACAGGAACCAGAGAATCAAACAGAAGTTCAACATGATAATGAATTTATGGAAGAACAAAATCATGAATTGGTTAATCCAGAAATTGTTAACCCACAAAATATGGATCCTCCTATAGATGCACAACATCAAGTGCAGCGAAGTCGTAGTGGGAGATTGATTTGTAAACCTGCAAGATATCTCTTGTTGGGTGAGTCAAATCAGAATGTCATCATTGATGAAGATGATGATCCCAAAAGTTATGATGAAGCACTAGGTGATATTGATGCTCAGGAATGGCTTGAGGCTATGAATCGTGAAATGGATTCTATGTATTCCAACTCATTTTGGTCTCTTGTAGATACACCTAAAGGGGTAAAACCCATTGGGTGTAAGTGGATTTACAAGAGAAAGAGAGGATCGGACGGAAAGGTTGAAACCTTCAAAGCTAGATTGGTGGCGAAAGGGTATTCCCAAAAGGAAGGTGTGGATTATGAAGAAACCTTTTCGCCGGTTGCCATGCTTAAGTCCATCCGGATTCTCTTAGCTGTTGCAACTAATCTTGATTATGAGATTTGGCAAATGGATGTTAAAACTGCTTTTCTAAATGGAAATTTGGAAGAGGAGATCTATATGCAGCAACAAAAAAGATTTATAGCCAAAAGATAAGAAAAAATGGTATGCAAGTTGCAAAAGTTCCATTTATGGACTTAAGCAAGCGTCCAGATCATGAAACATCAGATTTGATCAAGCCATTCAGTCTTATGGTTTTGAGAAAAGTCCTGATGAGCCGTGTGTGTATATATGGATCTAAGGTAATGCGGTATCTTTTCTGGTACTTTATGTGGATGATATACTTCTTATTGGAAATGATACAGAGGTATTGTTAGGCATAAAAACCTTGCTGAGCAAGAATTTTGATATGAAGGACCTGGGGGAAGCTAATTATATTTTTGGTATTAAACTCCTGCGAGACCGGAAGAATAGGGTTTTGGCATTATCTCAGGCTAAATACATTGACAAAATTCTTGCTAGGTTTGGCATGGAGAGTTCTAAGAGGGGAATTATACCCTTCAGACATGGGATTCATCTCTTTAAGGAGCAATCTCCTAAAACTTCTGAGCAGAGAGAACGCATGAGTAGGATACCTTATGTTTCAGCAGTAGGTAGTCTCATGTATGTTATGCTATGTACCAGACCAGATATCTGCAATGCAGTGGGAGTAGTAAGCCGGTACCAATCTGATCCTGGAGAGCAACACTGGATAGCGGTTAAACATATACTCAAGTACCTACGGAGAACGAGAGATTATATGTTGGTCTATTCTAGTGGGAGTCTTGAAACCATTGGTTATACAAACTCAGATTTCCAAGGAGATATTGACTCAAGAAGGTCTACCTCGGGATATGTGTACACTCTTAATGGCGGTGCCATTTGTTGGAGAAGTATAATACAATCATGTGTGGCTGACTTTGCAACAGAAGCTGAGTATGTAGCTGCTTCTGAGGCTGCAAAGGAAGCTGCATGGTTAAAGAAGTTCCTTACGGACCTTCAGATGATACCAGGTGTTGATTGTCCTATCATACTTTACTGTGACAACAGTGGGGCAGTAGCACAGTCCAAGGAACCAAGGTGTCACAAGAGACAAAAACACAGAGAGGAAGTACCACTTGATCCGAGAAATAATTAAAAGAGGAGATACTATGGTAGCAAAGATAACATCAGATGAGAACCTTGCTGACCCTTTTACTAAGAGTTTGCCTGAACGTGTGTTCGAGAGGCATGTTACTTCTATGAGTCTTAGGAGGATTCCAGATTTGCTATAGCTTTGGATTGTTGTTATTTCACATTGTTATTTTGTGCTTTTCAGCAAGACATTATGACATTGTAATTTTTCTGAATGTTATAAATGAAGTGTTTTATCTTTTATTTCGCACACTATTTACAAACTCTAAGGTTCGGATCAATTGTGTAGTATATGATCATATGAATATGTTCATAAAAGACATGGCCATAGGTTCTCACAATTGATGAATAAGTTCACAACTATTAAATTAAGTTGGGCACTTTGTTTAGGCTGCAATATTTTATGAAATGGTTTTGTCCGAATCATTATAAAATATTGGTGTGAGTTAATGCTTACATTGAATGGATCAAGGAGAGATTTGATTAAGATTGTTCTTTCTGTCATAAGGAATCAAATCTCCAGATAACTATAGTCATGTAGTTGCTCTAAATCCTGAGTTTATTTTAAATGGGTAATTAAATAGTTTTCATTCTTTGATTTACCAACGGGTGAGGTTTGATCTATATGACGGCCAATAACTTGGTATTTTGGGATTGAGACTATTTGGTTATCGATGTTTATAAGATAAACAACATGGAATTTATAGGAAATGTCCCCTTGATATGTTTCGGTACTTGGATATTGAAGACACTGGCCAGTGTATGTAATCCATTAGAGAAACTATCAAAGTCAAGGGAATAAATAATTGATTGGGTTACAGAAGACTAGTCAATCAATTATAGACATTCTATAAAGGGGCGATGCATATAAATGTTATAAGTATCATTAATCTTGAAGTTCACATTCGGGCTTTTAGTGGAGTAGCATCGAACTAGATAATCTTCTATAGATTATCATGAGCCTTGATGAATGACAAATGATAGATCCCCAGGCTAGCTCGATACAAGGGATGGGGTATATAATCAGATGATGATGGCTTATGGACTACATGATCTTGGGTTTACGAACTCAAGTTTGTATCTTAAAAGAGCAAGTGAGAGATTGTTGGATATATGCTCTTAGTCACTTAAGCCCTATTGGGCTTTAGTGAGACCAAAGCCCATGAGGCTTAGGGTTAGGTTAAGTCTTGCACTTAACTCTATATATTCTAACTATTTCCTGCTGTGCCTCCAAGGGATAGCTCATCAGAAAAAGACCCAAGAGGCAGACATTCATCATCTGAACAGTTGCCCACACACCCACCCCATCCTACTCGAGAGATAGTCTGGAAGATCGATCATAGAGCGAACGAGGATTGTTCGTGAACTGTTTGTGTAGAGGTTTTCAGACCACTGCATCTCTCCAGGTAATCAAAACAATGAAGGTTTTTATTTTCCTACATCAAATCAGTTAAATACGCTTCCGTGTTTTCTGATGAGATTTCTACACTGCCTAGGTCTGTTTCGGTTATGGGCTGGACTATATTTCTTCTCTGCTGCGCCATGATTTAGTTGGGCCAAGATCAGTTGCTGTTCATGGTGTGGGCCAGAGCTGGGAATGAATCAGGCAGATATGGCCGACTGGTTCCTTCATCTTCACGTGCTGGGTTGAATATTAAGTGCTGCATTTGTTTTTTTGTAATAAGTGCTGCATTATTTACTCCGTTGCATTATACCATTCACGTGGGCTGATATGTGGTGCATGTGTAGAATGAATAATTAGAGACCCATGGCACTCAATTGGGCCTGTTGGAATTATGGCCTGAAATTGGGCCTGTTGGAATTATGGCCTGAAGTCAATAATGGATTGAAGAAGTATGTGCTAGCTTGCCTCGTTGACCCAATGCTTTTGTTGGAAATAATTAATTGTTGTTCCACATAAATAGAAGCACGTGACTTGATGCAATAATTTATTTCCAAATATTAAATTCCTAATTTTCCAATAACAAATATTATGACTTTTAGGCCAAATATTGTACCTTAATTTTCCATAATTGAATTCTTTCCTTGATTGTTATTTCCCAAATATTACTTCTAAAACAATCAAGGCCAATTTATCAATTCTATAATTCTTTGGCCTACATTATCCTTCAATTATATTCCTTAATCTTAGTCTTTTTCTTAAATAGATTTAAGGAAATTAGACCTTAATTTTCCAACATCCTCTCTTACAATTATTTTTCCATAACTGCTATTTCCAAATAATTTAAGGAAAAATAAGTTTAAGCTTCTGTCAATTTATTTTGGTCATAAAATGTCATTTCCAAAATATTTAGGTCAAAATTTATTTCCTAATTATTTGTCCTTAATTTATAGAAAATGTGCCTTAAATTTCAATTTCTTAATTTTTAAAATTTCTCAAGGTCAAATTTTCCATAATTAATCCTTAATTCTCGAAGTCCAAAATTTGGGATGTTACATAAAATTGTAACATTGGTAAAATGGAATTTGAAGATTATTATGACACTTTTGATAAGATCTAGTATATAATAAAATGGTGGGATTTTTTTTTTTCCATTTTTATGCTTCCAAAGTGTTTAAAATGAAAAGTTGAGTGGGGTGAAGGTTGAAAAATCATTTTGAAAGCATTAGGGCTAAATCTCAAGAAATCATAAAATCTATTGACATGAGTTTCCAATGTGGAAGATGACTTGTGACGCAATTTTGATTAAGCAAATTGTGTCCAATGGCTATAAAATTTTACAGTATTAAAGTAGGAATCTTAAACCTTAATTTGATAGGTAATAGACCTATTTTGGACTTTTGAGCAAGGAGATATGAATTTTTGATAATAACCCTTAAACCTGGAAAGTGAATATGAACAAAGATAAGAAATAAGTAAAACTAGGCATGTGATTGACCATCTATGGTATTTTTGTATAAAAATAGATTTATGAAGGGTCACATATCTTTTGGAATCACCTTAATTGGACACTTGTACAATTAATTATAAATTTTTAAAGTTATTACAAAATTATGGACATTTTTTAAAGGAATCCGAAAATGAAAGCCCTAAAGGTCAAGGTTGATTAATTTGTGTCCTTACAATTAACAAATGACTCTTAGCCATAAGTTGGGCTAAATGATAATTAATTCAAGTATTATTTGAATTATGGAAAATTTGCATAAATGATTAATATTATTTATAATTATAGGAAGTGTCGTCACCGGGAGCTTTTTTTAAAACGACTTGGGAGTTGGTTGTTGGTCTAAAAATCTACTAGGTAGTAATTCTAATCTCACATACTCTATATATCATGTATGCTTGATTATACCATAATTGTGATCCATGTCTAGGACACCTGCATATTGCATTCAGTCATATTGGGTTCAAGGCCTAGTTGTTGTTTTCCCAGCTGTGGATTTAAAACTTGTAGGGTCTTATGTTTTGCAGTCTACATTATTTGTGATATTGTGTTGCATTATATAACTGCGAGTGTGATATATACTAAATGATGTATTATTTATCTTTATGATTATGGTTGACTATCATATGTTGTTTATACATTATACTTGAGATTCATTTGTTACTCTGGGATCCTTTAGGATTCCAGTCTCTATTATTACCTATGAATTGTACAACGTATTGGACATAACTCTTAAGGCAAGGTGGCGAATGCTGACAAATGGAGGTGCCGCACTTGATAGTTGGTGAATTTGGAACGATTTTTTTGCATTTGTATTATTTAGTTTAGATGGGAAATTTTAGACAATAACGAACTTTTATTTTGGATGATTGTAATTTATATTAATGGTCCTGAGAAGTTGTTCCTAGTATATAGCCATGGTAGTTTTTTTTTTTTTTTATTATTATCAGTATTTTACGCTCAAACGGTATTATATGCTTAATTCCACTATATGAAGTGATGTATGAGGTGTGAACGAAGGGGATTGTGACCAGAACATAAATGTGGAAGCGATGAGCTTCTTAAAGGAGTTTATGAGTTGAGGGAACTAGTTTATAATTAGAAGAACTTAGAGGAAAAATTAGTTAAGACAAGTGATCCAATAACGTCAAAAGTAATGCTTTCCGTGGAGCCCATTCAAGACACTATTATAGCCCTACTTACACTCGTCATTCAGGCTTTAATGGAGACTCCTGCGATTGTTGCTAGTGATGACATTCTTGACATCAAGAGTGACAAGTTAATGCTTGGTGATCATGTCAACAACGTCGTACGAATGGAAGTAAAGTTGTCCTTACTTGAATTTCAATGGACAACAACCCTGTCACCTTAACATACAGCACTATCTAAGGTCACCCCTTTGCTAAATGATCCTCTCAAGCATACCTTGTATGTTTGAAAGGTTTTCTATATGCTCTTTAAAATTCAGCGACTCATCCTAACCAAGATGTTTACTTTTAGTACCTCAAGTCTTAGAAAGGATTCTCATATCAAAGCATCGTGTTGAAGAATTAGCCCACCCTCCTGTTGGAAATTATGCCCTAGGGGCTAATCATTATATAACTAAAACTAATTGAGATATTGTGTAACATCGCACCTTAAACACAGTGGAATTTTTTTTTTAAAAAAATGTTGATCAGAGTAGAGCAATTTCGCAAAACGAGTAACTGAATCTTTATATTACATAACCACAGTGTAAGTGTACCTATACAGTTATCTACTATCCAAAAGGAAGCAGCAACTAACTAGGCATATAAAGCTAAAATCATAAAATTCCTTCTGCCGTTCTACGCCAGTCCCTCGCCCCTATCTTCAACCCCTTGGTTCGCCCGAACCTGAAGCTACAGCTGAGATCCAATTACCGTTTGGATCTCAGGTAACGGTTAACCTTATGCTCAAATAAACAGTATATGGACAACAGTTATTCACAACTCATAACAGCAGTAAATCACTACATAAGCACACAGCAGATGCATGATCACAACATTAACAGAATATAAGCACAAAGCAGTATGTAAAGTCCCACAACATGTCTGCCCATAACCAGTGCCACGACGGCCCATCGTGTCCTCAGCGCTAGGAAAACCCAACGGCGTTATCAAGACTATAACCCGTATAAAGCTGTATGTATAACTGACAACCCTAGACAGAGCCTCAATATATAAACATGTCTATCACATATACGTATGTGAGCAGCATAAGTGTTAAGGTTACAATACGCGTTCGTATCTCCGTTGACGGTTTCTAGCACTTTCGTCAAGTTACGACACGTTTGACAGCGGCACGACAACGGTGACAGCGGAAACAGCGGTTCGTGATTTTGGGTATCCTATAGGGATAATATTACTGATATGAATATTTAAGATCATAACAGGAATTTTAGGTACAAATTACCATTTTGCCCCTAGTTTGACCACTTAGTGGAATTTTGCCAGAGCTTCGTTATTCTGACTTTAAATTCTCAAAATTTTGCTATAACCTTTCCTCTAACATATTTCTAAAATAAATATCATATTTATTCCTAAAACATAATATCTAGGCTATCTTGAAAAATTAGAGACTACTCTAGCAATTTTACTATTACTACCGAAAGAATTATTGAAGCTAAAGACTAAGGACTGAGAAACTTACTCAGAGCTTCGCTATGATTTTCTCCGGACTCTTCCTTCTTCTTCCTCTCTCAAATTTCTCCCTCCTTGAAGGGAAGTGGTGTGAAGAATTTGAAATGAATGGAAGGCTATTTATAGAAAAACCGAGTGGCAGTTTTGTAATTTCGCTGAACTTTGTCTGGTTAAATTCTGACCGTTGGATCGCATTTTTTTGAAGTGGCTTGATCTTGGCCATACACATATAGGCCGACCTCCCCCCCACAAGAAGACAAAATTGATGACATCATCATGCTTATGTCATCTTGCTTTATCAGATAAAATCCTTGGTTCGATGTCCTGATTGTGAAATTCTGGAGAGTCTTAAAATTCCGGAAGCTATGTCCTGAAGGTCTTTTCTTCCTCTTCTAAATTATTTAATTTAACTAAATTTTTGATCCCATTAAGGACATTCTGTTACCTGCCGAAAATCCTCAGTATTCGCTACCGGGTACAGAAATATCGCAAGTCGGCGCCGATTTCTGGATAAAAATTCACTGATCAATAATATACTCTGATTCTAATAACTTTGTTCAAGGTTTTCTAGATAGGATTTTATTTCTATCCGTGGTCATTTATCCTGTTTACCTTTTACTAATATAATATTATTTACCTTAACTTATTATATTATTATATTTCAACAAATATCTAGATATTTTTTTCTTCATCCTTATCCCTCCAAATTTCGGCCAACACCATATATATATATATATATATATATATATATATATATATATATATATATATATATATATATATATATTTTTTTTTTTTTCATTTACCATACTATCCTATTTATCTTGCATTTATTTTTCCCAAAATTTTCCTATTGGTCCATATTTAATCACATGGATTGAGGTTTCTAGAATTTCTTGAATAATCCTAAGCCTTTGATTTTTATCTTAATTTTTCATTTTCTTTATTTTCTTGGCCCAAAATTTCAGCCCTTAATAATAATTATTCATATTTATTTTATTTTTCATATTTCCCAAATTTCCTGTGATCTTATAAAACTCCCAAAAATCACTTAACTAATCCCTTACTAATTATTGATAATTTTCTTAATTAAAATTAATCATTTCCTCACAACAACTTTATTGACATTACTAATTTAAGCTTCAAGTAAAATATTAAAAATCATGGGGTCAATTTTAGTCCTAGAATACTTTTTAATTTTTCTTCTTTTTATTTTTAAAGGAAAAAAATTTTATTAAATTGTCTAAATTGAGGATAACATTCCTTCCAATTTTTAATAATTATTCCCATGCTTTCTAGAATTTTCCATAATTCTTTTTAGAATGTTTTATGGCCCAAAAATGCATTTTTCACATTTTTCACAATAGATTTCCTCTAATTTTCCTTAGTATTTTCCTTTGAAAAATAGACTAATTATACAACATTTTGAAACCATAATCATAAACGGACATTCTTATTACTATGACATAATACTCCAGGTAATAGTTATCCGGGTATTACATATTGTATCTCATATTTGATTTATGAAGATAAATCAATTATATATCTAATTAAATAGAGATATTGTATCTCTCATTTAATTTTCAAATTAAATATATCATATATCTGATTTAATTTAAATTGAGATATAATATCTCAGTTTTAATTAAATAGATATATATATATATATATATATATATATATATATATATATATATCTTTTCTCAGATTTAATTTATAAATATAAATTAAATCTGTAGGCTTTTAATTTTAGATTAAATAAATAGATTAGATTAAATCTATTAGATAGATTTAATTAATTCTATTTAAATTTAAAATTCGAATTCAAGATTAATTGAGATTAATTTTGAATATTTTAATACGGCCCAATTAAGGTTTTAGAAACTCTATAAAAGAACATTGATCTAGTCGTATTAATTAGAAGAGAATAGCCGCAAAGGAAAACCCTATAGAAAAGAAAAAGAGTAAGACGCAAGAAGTAAGAAGGCGCTAGCATGCTAACATTCGTGTTGAAAAACTGTTCGGTGTGGATACCGGTAGAGGAAGACGGCTCGAAGAGTCGACTTCTACTGATCGAGAAGGTAGCCCACCAGTTCAAATAGAATAAGATGCACAAAGCTTTTGAAAGGTACGGTTTTTTATAATGAACCTTGATTTAAATGCGGTTGAACGAGCCTCTTCGGGATTCGTAATTTTATTTTAATTTCGCTGTGTGTACGGATCCCAACACCTCCCTCCTAGATTTGTGCGTCACTTTTAACTCTCACGAGCCAAGTCTTTTAAGCAGAGGAGAAATGGTGGGATATGAGATAAGGAATATCTAGGATTTAGTTAAGAGATCTAGGGTTATTCATTAGAATTCTTAAATAAGGATATATATCCATATTTGAATTTGAAAATTAAATTTAGGATTTATATTTGAATTTTAAATTGTTATTTTATTATTTCTAGCATTCTATAAATAGGGCTTATGCTTTCAATTGTAAGCACCTTTAATTGATTGGTTAATAAAAATTCATTTTACATCTAAATATTCTCTTTCCTCTACTCTTCCCAACCCATTTCACATCACTAAAATAATTAATTTATTTAATTTAACTAAATTAGGCATCTAGCTCTTATATTAAATGACCGGAGGTAGTATCATATCATATCATAAGAACAAGAGGAAATAATAATTGTAAGAGTTAGACATTGCATTTTCTTATTATTTATCTCATAAGCAAATCTGTACAGATCACATGTTCTGGTCGATCCGATCTGGTGCGTAACCTTTTCATTAACAAATTGTTATACATATCACCCTGCAACCAGTAGTGGACCTCCATGCGTCGATCCTTATATAAATAATTTTCTTTAAAGAAAATAGATAAAACTTTTGTCTTTTTCATTATTACCGACACTACTGTTACTACATATATTTTCTCAACTAGACCAATTATTTGATTCGCAAACTAGCTAGAACAGAATAGATCAAACAGTGATTCACTCATGGAAATGTCATTTGTACATCTTTGATTAAGAAAATAATAAAATATATATAGTTATCATTTAGTACTTATATACTAGATATTGCATATCTACGTTGTGATACTTTTCTATTTCCAACTAGAATACCAAATGCAACCTCGTATTTGAGTAATATGCTTCTGTTTTTTCAATCCTAGTACGCATATCTCCAGATTAAGACGCGATAAAAGAATCTGAACTTGCATATCTAGGTCATAATATTTTTCTATTTCCAACTAGAATGCCAAATGCAACCTCGTATTTATTTGATTGATATACTTTTTTTGGTTTAATCCTAGAAGCCATATATCCAGATTAAGTCGTGATACAAGACTCTGAACTTGCATAATAAGCAATGGAGATGGATTGACAGTAAAATAATGAACCGTTTTCAGAAATACTAAAATTTTGAAGGGTTCTTTTTTAGCCAAAAAACTTTTAAAGTTTGAAAGCTACAATTTACGCGAGTAACACGAGATTTTTTTTTTTTTTTTTGCTCAAGAGTAACACGAGATCAAGAAAATTCAAAAGGCATGTCGATATTATTTTAATGACATTTTAATAATATGAAAAAGCGGGGGACAAAAGCAAGAGTCAGTAGGCAGGGTTTAAACTAATCCACTCAATAATTCATCATGATAAACTTGAGGCCGAAAGGTCATTCCTGCCCTCGCTCTCCGCTCAAACTTCTATTATATATAGGGCCATTGTCCCTACGAGTTTTGTGCACCACATAGTTTTTAACCTTTTAAGTTTATTCACACAAAGAGAGAGGGAGATGGCATCTCAAAGTGTCGGAAAGTTGGAGACTGATGTGCATATCAAGGCAACAGCAGAGCAGTTTCATGATGTTTTTTGTAGCAGAACTCACCACATCGCCAACGTTTGTCCTGAGAAAATCCAAGGCGTTGACATTCACGAAGGAGAATGGGGCTCTCAGGGTTCCATCGTCTACTGGAATTATGTGCATGGTAATTAATTATAAGCAATTTATCTTTTGTTTGTTCTATAAGAATCTCATATATTAACAGGTGTGTGTGTGTGTAAACAATGCGTACTCCACTTTTGGCAATAAAAAAACGCACTTCTTAATTATAACTTCAAGTGTTGATATCATATTTGGGAGTATGCATCCTGATACACCGATTTACCATATATTCATCAGACCTTCATAAGTCCTTTTCAAAAGGACCTCAGTAATATGTATACCAACACATAGGTTTTTTAGCAAGGCCTCACTAGATCTTGTCGGGTCTATTTGCGCTTAACTTTAAATTTAATTATTTTAACAAGTTAATTCGAAGTCAGTTATACTTGACTCTGTGTTTAGAATGAGAGAAAATTAGGGGTGAAAGAATATTAGGAGGGAAAACCCCCAAAAATAATAAATTTCTTTACTATTTTTAAAAGTTTTCTCTCCTAGTATTCCCTCTCCTTTTTCTCTCCATTCAAACATAAGGTAAAAGTAGAGAGAATATTTCATTATTTATATAGCTTTCGACATACCTAATTTTATCCGTAGGTTGTGTTTTTGTCGGAAGTCAGTGCCTGTAGTCTTTTATAAAAGGGTTATGGTTGATTCTGCACCTTCAGTATCCACATTTTCCACATTTTTCTTTTCAAGGTGTTGGATACACCTAAAAAATACTTTATTGAGTCAAATGTACCTTAACCTAAAATATAAGTCCATGGCTTCAACTTGAGCAAGTGTCATTTTTTCCATATGGTTAGCCCAGCATATTTAAGTATTTTTCTAGTGCATCTTGTATTCTAAAATATTTTGTAGTTTGTTCAATTCCCTAAAGTATTATTTCAAGTGTACGTAATACCATAAGGTATTTTTTTTTTTTTTCATGTGCGTCGGTATTGTAAAGTATTTTATCACTCAATTTTGCTTTGAAGTAGTTTTAAGAGCAACTTAACCTTGTTTTAAACTCCCCAGATCAATTTTTTGTACTTATATTCTATGTTTTCAATACTGAAATTAATTAAAGGTTATGGTAGAAAATATGGAAGATAAGTCTAAAAAATATTTATGACTACTAGAAAAATTATGCAAAACTAATTATTAAGAATGTTAAAGATGGGTAATAAGAAATGGAAGATTAGTATTAAAAATAGAGTGCTAAAAAATTAACTGGGAAAATATTATAAGGGCAAAATTGCATTAGAAAGTACTTTAAGATACGGGATGCACCTAAATAGAAAAATACTTTAAGATGCTGGATATACCCAAAAAAAATTTTTTTAAAAAAAATGGATACTGGATGCACTCGAAAAAATGTTTTGAAGTCCTAGATGAACCCTGACCTAAAGATAAAAGCATAGAAAACCATACTGACTTGACATAAAATTGGGAGAGGAACCTCTCCTCTTCTCTTCCCATCCTTTTCACTCCTATTTTCTAAAAAATTAATAATAACAACCATAAGCTCAACATTTAAATAACCCAAATTTGATTTTATACAAAATATTTTTATTTTCTTTATTTTACTATTAAGTTATTCATTTTTATTTTTGTTTTCAAATAGGCTTGTAGCCTAGAGGCACAAAAATTAAACTTCACTGTAAGTGAGACGTTACGGGTATGATCCCGCCAGTAACATGAAGCCGTTAATGTTTTTCCTCCGATTCAATAAAATCTCTGACTCTTGACCATTGTTTTGGCCTGTTGATCGGTTTTCAGTACCCTGAGGTAAAAAGAAAACAAAAAAGAAATAATGTAATGAGAAATTTGGTTTGTGAAACGTACAGATGGGAAGAAGTGTGTGGCGAAGGAGCTGTTGGAGTTTGTAGACAAAGATAACAACAAGATAACATTCAAAGTGTTAGAAGGAGATCTAATGGAAGACTACAAGAGTTTCAGAATCACAGTGCATGTGTTGCCTCAAGAGGAAGGAAGTGTTGTTCATTGGACCTTCGAATATGAGAAGCTCAAGGACCACTCTCCTGATCCCCACACTTTGCTTCAGTTAGCCATTGATGTCAGCAAAGACGTCGATGCTCACCTCGTTGCTAAACCAGACAAGAAGCATGCCACCACTAAATAAACTATATTTCTATATGTGTGTGTGTGTCGCAGTAATATATAAGGTAAATAAAACTTGATGAAGACGTATTATCTTGGTGTGTGAGTGAGAGATTATGAATCTGTTATATATTATATTGGCTCAGTGATATGAGTCTCTTCTATCTTTACTTTGTGTTCTCTGCTTTGGCTTTCAGATTTCAGGACTGCGTGTATGCGTGCCACTATGTAATATGATGCTGAATGAAATCTTTTAGCTTGTCTGTACTAGTTTTGAGTGAATGTAGTGTTCTCTCTCATTTAGTTAAAAGAGACATCTTAGCTTAGATAGTTAGGCTTATGATATATATATATATATATATATATATATATATATATATATATAATGCATAAAACAGTTCAATTTCCTGATTAAATTAAAATTCAATTTTGTCCTTGAGTACTCATGCTGTACATTGAAATTTTGTATAACTTCATTTCATGGTTTTTGGCAGAAAAAAATAAACAGACAACCACTATCAAAGGCTTGTTTGGTTGGTAAACAATTGGTTTAGAACTGATATAGTCGTATAGTCGTGAGTTTAAATCTCATTTGTTGTGATCAAGGACCTTCTTAGTAGGTAATCTGTAAGTGTTGGAAAAAAAAATTAAATTAATATAATATTATTCTTTTTAAGTCAACTAATTTCAGCAAATTAAAATGAATTAGTTTAGGTGTAAGGTACATTATGTTTCAACCAAAACATACTTTGGAAGTTACATGCACTGAAGCTAAATCCTTGAAGTCTATCAATTGGATTTATTGAGAGAAAGGAAACTAATGAGTATTATACAATATCCTTCAACCATAATTAATCAATGCTTCTATTGAAACTAAAGAAATACTCCTCCAGTCTTTAATGTAAGACATATTTACCTAATTTGATTAGATTAAATAATTTAGTTAAGTTAGTTAATGTGACATATATTTTTTAAAACACCTTAATCATCTTCCTTCTTTTCCTCCGTCTAAATTCTCATTGATTATTGTTGAGGGTGTAACGCTCCCTTATATCTCCCAACGTACATTAGAGTTAATACACAAAAGAGCGTATAGATCTAGTTTGGATGAAAGAGTAACTAATAATTTAAATTAATATAAACTTGGCTTTGAATAAAAATTAATCCCCACTGAGATATTTAATTACATTCATCCAAATCTACTTCAAAAATGAAACTCTTTATACAACCCATCAAAATTAATCCAAAATATATATACAAGATTAAAGAACTCCTCCTAAGTTCCACCTTCTTCCAGCTGCCTTACAAAACAGTCTTTCCCTTTCTTCCTGGGTCACAACTTGAAGCTTTATTAGTGTCTAGGATTTAAAATTGAATGTCAGAGTAACAGATTAATCTCTATGTAATGTGTATGCAAAATATGATAATAAAATAACCATAATTTAGGAAAAGCAATTTAGCATGTAGCATCAACGCACAGTAACAATAAACAGTATATCATACATGTTATGTGTTAACTGCGAATGGACTTTACAAGTCCAGATAACGCAGAACCAGATAAGTCCCAAATTGCACAATGCTAGAAAAATAAACGCAGGACCCTACGAGTCTCGAATTCCATAAGTGTATACAATGCATGCATGCAACCATAACAGGGAAAAACTACAATAATAATAGTAAAACATACCACATCATTCAATATTACATGTAGCAACATTTCAGAGCATGTCACACAATGCAAATGTTCACTGCAAGAGGACTTAGTCCCCATAACGCCTGACAGGCTACAAAAGTAACCCCGGTTCCACAGCTGGGAAAAACAACTGTAGCCGGTCCTCAAACCCCAAGCTACACTGAATGCATCGTCAGCCTTGCAGCGACCCAAGGACACATAGTCCACTAGGCCCCACAACCCGAACATAAAACGCCAGACAGGCTACCGAAGTAACCTCGGCTCCATAATCATGGAAAACAAACATATCAAAGCCACACAAAGTATATAAGTAATCAGTTACTACTATCTGATAGCTGAGCAATATAATATACAATTTTCCAAGGCTGGAATTATCTCATATATGTACTTGCCCTAACACAAAGCAAGTACAATCCTTTTTATTCACTTGTAAAAATTATTCTTTTTAATTTTATAAAATTTGTCCATATTCCAAAAATTTCAAAAATAATGTACTAACTTCAAAAATTCATAATTAATTCTAGAAAAATCCAATTAAATTGATTCCAGTGGCCATTTAACCCTTAATATGTATAGGTTTTAGTAAAAATATTCCTAGAGGCCACAAAAATAATTAAGATTTTTTTTGTGTAAAAATATCACCCTCTAGTCAGAATTGAAATCCAAATCTCTGGGCTATTTTCAAAAATTCATATATTTCAATAGACATTTTGAAAAATTACGTACAAATTATATAAAATATTAAAGCTTGGGATGTCTACTTTATCCTTGTAAATTTCATAGCCATCCAACTTCTTTTACTATTTTAAAATAATTTTCTAAACGCGTTTGCCCAAAAATTTTCAGGAGTGACAGTTATTCCAATTTTTTGTTAACTTATCTTGAGTTCCAAAATTATTTTCCTTACTTATTCCCACACAAAATTTCGGTCTAAACATTTTAGGACCATAAAAAACATAAAAAACACAACATATCTTTAGGTATACAGCCCTGCATGAAAATCCCATCACGCCCGTATTTATGATCTTAGCTCTGTATTCTTTCGTTTTTTGGCTTAATCTTTTTTTTTGACATTATAATCTTGACTTTAATCACTTGATAACGCCTTTTAAAATGTTTAGGCAAATCCTTCCCTCATGAGAACATTATTTCTATATTCAACCATCTTATAAAAATCATGCAAAATCCCAAAACATAAGCCACAACAAGCTATGTCAGTGACTTACCCTTCTTGTGTTTTGATTGCACTTGGATTTCCTCTTCTTTGGTTCTTTGGTGGCGTCTACCTTGAGGATGAAGACACCATGGAAGATTTTTTTCATAAGTATCTTAGAGTTATAAAGCAAGTTAAGGAGAATGGAAGACAAATTCTTAAGCTTGGAACCTACTTACCTTAGTGTTCCAAATTATGCTTCTTCTTCCACTTTTGTGACTCAGTTTTTCTTCACTCTCTCTTCTTGTCTTGCACGTTTTGGATGTCCCAAAATAAAGGCAGATGGACTCTGTAATATACATCATTTACCATGCAAAATATCCCTCACAACTTCACTTTGATTGGCTTATTGTTTGACTTTCATATTGGCTTATTTTGCAAGCTGTTTCCTCTAGATTTTTCTCAATCCTTCTTGCTTCCTCATCTTGACTGAAAATACCCCCCCTTTAATCATAAAATTTGTTTGTCTCATGTGCTTAAATCTTTTACTCTTGGCTTTATTCTTCATGCTTTCTTATTGGTCTCAAACTCAAGCCTTTTTTTACTTTTCCTTCCTTTCATTTATTGTTTGCTTTTGGTTTACTCTTTGAGTCTTCATTTTGGACAAAAGTGCAGCTGCAAAAAGAAGGAATATTTGTCTCCCAATTGCCCCAAAAGTCATCTCTCATAATCCCTTTTTGGTTCCCTCTTTACTCCCTAGCTTGCACTTGTTCTTCTAGGCATTTCTACTTGACTTTGGTTTGTATCATGTGATTTTTGTGTCATCTTCCATGCTCTCTTGTTGCCGACTCTTGGTTGATTTGGGGGGGGGGGGGGTCAAATTGTTTCTCAAAATATCCTATCCTCATGCCAAAAGTCTCTTCTTCAAATATTTCTTTAATTCCTTTATTATGCTTTTTAACCTCCAAGCCGTTTCGTCTTGCGTTTGGCTTAAAAATTGGGGAAGATACATTTTGGCATCTTGCATCTCTCCCTTGGACGTGAGTCAAGAAGTTTGTGGAGGAAAGAGTTTGTGTCTTATAATGCCAATTTTGACTTCTTGTTCAACAAGCTGGATTACATCATCCTAATGATATATCACCTTGATTAATTATTTTCTTTGTTATGAATGTTTTATGTGTCACTCTCTTCAAATTCTCATTTTTGTCTTAATCAAAAGTTAAGGCACTAAATAATAATCTTGCTAATTAATTAAATTAAGAAATTCCATAAAAGAAAATAATAAATTTAAAATCATGGACTTTTCCATAAGTCATTAATTCATGCCTTATACATAGTACATGAAAATAGGGATGTTACACCTTGAGTTAATATCAAATATTAAATGTGATGTGTTTTCTGTATTTGAAAATTGAAATGGATAGCTAAAATTTACATAGGTAACTTAAAATCAGAATGAGAGGTTTTGGTAGTACTCCCTCAGTCTTTTTTATAAGAGCCCAAGATTTAAATTGCCTCGGTCTTTTTTATAAGAGCCTGATGATGAAGGATTTTTTTCATTAGCTTTGGAGTCCACAATAAAAAATTAATCAAGAATTGTGTATAGGCAAACCTAATATCGTTATCTCTTTTTCAAGGAGCTTTTTATTAATTTCTAAATAATCTAAATGCCATGCAAATTTAAAGAAAACAACAGAAAAATTGGTTTTGACTTTTCAAATTAATAAACTAAAATAGGGAACCAATTTTGGATCAAACAAAATTAAATCCTAAACTACTATTTTTTGGTACTTTCTTTATAATGGAATGGAGTATGAAAATCTGTATGAATTGTATAATGAATGCTCTTAGAAATAGAGTGGTGGCTATCATAGTTTAATTAGATGTAGGAGTAAATTTTTATTAAATCTTGATGAAAAAATCTAAGCAAACACTTGAGTGTAGTTCTTAATTAATGATTACTCCTGCTAGCATAGCTAGCAATCACCTCTTAAGGCATGATTAAAGTGCACCTAGTGTGAGATTAGGTGTCCATCCTAAGAAGGTAGAAGAAGTAGCCATCCATAAATTTAATTACAGCAGCAACTCTCTCAAAATACTGGAAATTAATGAAGAAAGACTGATAGGAATGGTGAAATTAGAGAATGGGTCTATTGGGTTCAAACACCGAAATGTAAGGAAAGTGCACTATAGAATTAGAGATTTAGAGAGAGTAGCTAAAGATGGTAGTGGTGGTCTTTATGGCGAAGGTGAACGGAACAAAGTGACGATGGTGGTTGTCCTTTGAGCTCTGAAAATTGCGGCTATCACCAATAATGGTGAAAGGGAAGGTCGAATCTGATGGTGTAGTGGTGGAAAGCAATGGTGAAGAGAAGGAAATGCCTGTGGTGACGATGAGGAGTCATCGACAATGGTGGTAAGAGTCTGTCTCGTTCCCTCCGATTCTCCCTCTCTCTCAGAAACTCTTCTCCACGCGCTATTACTCTATTTTTCGGGTCTATGTTCGACTATATGGAGGAGGGTCGCCTACGAAAATGAATGGAGGTGAATATCGTCGGTGACAGATCGAGGTAAGGAAGGTGATGAGAGAAAGACACAAGGATCAAAGATTAAGCTCCCTTCATCCGGAGCGCCAAACTGTGATCTATAATCTCACCTCTGTGTATATGTTCTTTCATGAAGAAGAAGATCTCTAAGCTTACCTACATTTTTAATGTAGTTTTGGTCAGGACTAAACTGTCATTTTTTTAATTCGTGGACTAAAATGTTATTTCTGAAATTTGAGCCCCAAAATGCCCTTTTGAGATTTAATCTAATTTCTTCAAGAACATACAATTTAAACCAATCAAGTCAACATAAAATATTCCTAAGAAATAATGATTAAGAATAATTACAATGATTATGACAGTTTTACTCTTTTTAACATTTTTTTCCATGTAATCACTCATTAATCCAAATTAATTATAAATAATAAATTTTTGGCCCAATATACATGATTAAATCCCCAAATCAATAATGAAAAATCATATAAGATTATGGTTCAATCACCTAACAAGAGTTGTCTGAACATGTAATGAATTTTTTTAAAAAAAATTTAGCCCCTCATTAATTATATATATTGCATTAATTAAATGTTGGCGATACCTATATATATTTTATTTTTCTCTCTTACTTGTCCCTCATAATTAAAGGCATATTTGAGGGAAAAAAATTATTTTATACTAATTTTGACCACTTTCTTTACCTGTGTAATTCAATTATCAGACTCTAATAAATAAGAGTGAAGGAAGTATCATTTTAACTACATGACACAAGTTAATGGGGAACAGAAGCAAGGGTGAGGTGCCAGGGTTTCAACCAATTCGCCCAATAACTCATTATAACTTTGAGGCTGAAATGTCATACATGCCCTCACTCATCTGACAAGTTTTCCATTATATTAATAGCCAGCCATTGCGGCTATGCGACGAGTTTTGTGCAGCATTTAGTTTTAATTTCGAAGTTTCTGTACACAGAGAGAGATGGCATCCCTACAAGTTCAAAAGTTGGAGGCTGATGTGCATATCAAGGCTCCCGCAAAGCTGTTTTATGATGTTCTCTGCAGCAGAACTCACCACTAAGCCAATATTTGTCCCGAAATAGTTCAAAGCGTTGAGATTCACGAAGGCCAATGGGGCTCTCAAGGATCCATCATCTTCTGGAACTGTGTCCTTGGTAATTAATTAACCAATTAATGTTTCACCTGCAAAACACACACACACACACACACACACACACATCACTTTTGTTTCTTCTTCAAGAAGCTATTGACAGGCATAAAAAAACACCACTCCACTTTTGGTATTTAAAATATTCACTTCTTCATTACTATAACTTCAAGTGTTTATATTATATTTACGACTCTCTAATGAGAGTGTGTGTGTGTGTTTTGTTAGCCTCAGAGTTCAGACTTGAGATCTAATTTTTCCGTAGGTTGCCTTTATATAAGAAATAAGCTCCAACGGTACCCTTTAATTAAACATAAATAATTGTAGATGTCGTCCCACAGTTCCTTTATTTTATCAAAAGAAAACGGAAAGTTGTGATGAGAAATTTGGTGTGTGAAACGTAACAGAAGGGAAAAAGAGTGTGGCGAAGGAGCTGGTGGAGTTGGTAGACACAGAGAACAACAAGAGAACATTCAAGGTGTTAGAAGGAGATCTAAAGGAATTTACAAGAGCTTTAGATTTCTAATGGAAGTGTTGCCTCAAGTGAAAGGAAGTGTTGTTCATTGGACCTTCGAATATGAAAAGCTCAACGACCATATTCCTGATCCTCACACTTTGCTTCAGTTAGAGATTAATTTGACGAAAGACATCGATGCTCACCTTGTTGCTCAGCAAGAAGAGGCCACCACCAAATAAACTATATCTATTTATATGTTTGTGGTCATGGGAAATCAGTAAAAAGTCCTTATTTAGAAATTTTATTGGCCTAAAAAACCTGAATTGGAGTGCCAGTATTTTCTATGAAGGAAATCTTGCAGAGTACTGGTATTTTCTATATATAAAAATATATCAGGTGTTTCTGACCAATAAAATTTTCAAATAGAAACTTTTTATGGATTTTCCCTAGTTGATGATCCATGCCTCTTCTATCTTCACTTTGCGATCTTTGCTTTGGCTTAAGATTTCAAGACCGCATGTATGTATTGTGCGACACTGTGTAATAATGTTTAATGAAATCTTATCGTTGATGGGTATGATAGTATTTCATTGTAAGCCCTGCAATTCTGTTGATATGTGTAGTGTGGGTAAATTAAGTACTTATTAAATTCTTAATCTCATATTGATCACAAAGCCTGCTAATTAAAGTGTATTAGATTGTATATCTTGTTGTAAAGGTTCTTCTGATGTGTGGCCTAGCAAGTAGCTATCATCTGTGAGTATGTTACTCTAATTTCAGTTTTGTTTTTGTGCCCAAACTCTAATTTCAGTTGATCCCTGTTTCTTTACTTACATGTAAGTCTCACACAGGGCGACAAAAAATTTACCTTGAAATTTGTCATGGTTCATGATTAAACATGAAATATTGTGATAATTCCTTGCAGGTCACTAATGAGTTAATTGGTCGAAGGGAACATATTTCTAAGTTGATGAATGGGTGAGAAGGTTAAGTTTAATTTACCTTGAATGGTCGTAGGCAAGATAGTCAAGAAATGTTAATTTTCTTTTATTTTAAATTGATTTGTCATTTGTGTTTGGAATGGGTGAGAAGGCTAGGTTAAGTTTATTTTTTTCCACGGAAATTAGGACAATATCACAAAAATCATGAACCAAACATGATTTCAGATCTAAGCCATTTGCAAGAAGGTTAACCATTGCTTGATTTTCTTTTCTCCTTCCTTGTTTATTTTTTGCTCGATCTTGATCTGGATGTATTTTTAGTTTCCTCAACCTCCTGAATGTATTTTCCTTCATCTAAATTTGGATCTGAAACCGCGTTTGCAAGACGTTGCTCCCTCTGTCTTCAAGCGTTTGGGATCTTGATCCTCTCGAACATTGCCTGTTTGGGGCTTCTTTTTTTTTTTTTTTTTTAAAAAAAAAACGAGAATTATGGCGGCGCAAAACAATATTTAAGACACCTTAACTGCTATTTACGGCATCCTCATTTTTTTGGGGACGTTGTAACACTCTCTCTTACTACGTCCCCCTCAAAGACGTCCTCTTCTTTTAAAAGGATATAAAATAAGCCAAAAAACGGATGTTAAAATGCCTATTTATAGTAGTGATTCTCAATACTTGTGCAATTTGTTGCCACCAAGAAGCTTAAGGATGAGGAGGTGGTGGAAGAGGAGGGGATGGTTGTTACACTCCTACCATCCTCGTCATATTTTAGGTAGCAGGTAGTGTGATACCTTTTATTTAATAAATCCAACTGCCAAACTAACCTTCAAATACTTTATCACAAATCAGAGCAATATAGCGCAGTGCAATAACAAGACAATTTGGGCATAGTATACTAACGATAAATTACAAAATCTTGGTTACATAATCTAGAATATAATTATGTAAAATTATTACAATAATTCTTCAAATAATCTAGAATTGGTCCAATACCTCCATTTGCTGATATATGTTTGGAAGCTACATCCAATAACTGTACCATATACAGAAAGCAACAGAGATTGGAATCATGAAGGATCCCAGAGTAACCATTAATCACATATACAAAGTATAATCTATCAAGGTATGTAAGAAAACCACAAACATAAATCATACAACATTCAGTAGGTTGCACACATCGAGGCACAAAGCCTAATCCGGAACAAGCAATCACATAACACATATTGCTCAATAAGGCACACATCAATGCCAAGGGTTGCACACAGCGGGTTCCTGTACCAAAGCGCTTGGAAAACAGTAACACTGAATGCATACATAATCATGGTAAAACATACATACAAAGTCATACATAGCATATGAAATTAAGGTTACTTACCTGACAAACTTAAACTTATCAATTAATTTCTCCAAATTCTTTTTAAAAGCTCCTGGCGACGACACTTTTTATGACTATAAATAATACTCGTCACTTTTGCAATTCTCCATAATTCAAATATTACTTTAAATAAATTATCATTTCAAGTCCATATCTTTCAAAGTACTTGCCTAATCTTCCTTTTTAAATCATATTCTTGGTTTGAAACTCATGTTAATTCATTTTTATCAACTTCAGCAGAACCTCTCCTTAGGAGTATTGATTCCCATAATCATCAAATATCATGAAAGAGGTTAAATCCAAGTCACAAAACCATAAGGGTGTCAAGAAAGGTACTTACTTGATTTTGAGATTTGCTTTCCTTGAATTTCTCCTTCCTTAAACTCCTTGTTGATTTTGGCCTAAGCTTCTACATACCATACATTAGTGGCTCATTAGGATCTTCAACATGTTCATGAAGATAGAAGGAAGTTTCACAAAATACCAGAGCTAACTTAACTTAGTTCTCAACTTTACTTGCTTCATTCTTTCTTCTTTCACTTGAGCTAACCTTTACTCTCTTTTCTTTTCTCTCTTATGGCAACTTGTTGCCTTACAAATGAGGGGAATAAGTCCTTATATAGAGGTCATGTGCCCACCACAAATATCTCCTTTGACCAATTATCATTTTACCCCTTTGTCTTATCCTTTATTTCTCTTGAATTTTCTCCCTTTTTCTAGACAATTCTTGACTTCTCTTGAATTCTCTCTCCTTGAATGAAATACTCATGCAAAAAGGGAGTGAAAAATGTCTTAGATATGTCAAGAAGGCACTTAAAAATCCCCAAGTCAAATGACCAAATTGCCCTTACAAAATACCCCTTAAACTTGGCTTATTTTGCAAGTTTTGGTGACTTTCTCTCCTCTTCCTTATTCTGGACGAATTTGATAGCTTATGGAAGAAGAATTTTGATCTTCAAAACACATTGAATAAAGTATCCAAGTGTCCCTTTCTATTATTAATACATGAAATGCTTTGGTGTCTACTTAATTTGTTAACTCTTTCCTTTGTGTGACACATGGCCATTTGGATAATCATCAATATTTTGCTTAATAGATAAGATAATTAGGTAGCACAAATTATCAATAAAATATACACAAATGTCCCTATCCATTCCTCTTTAGATATCATGTTGACACCTTGGTAGCTTATGTGCTACTCCCTTGAATCCTTGTTCTTTCATGTGTTTTTGGCATTTTTCTTCTTCTTGTCTTTATCTAGCCACTATTTTTGACTTCTTTGGAAAGTTACCTTATCCTATAATCCTTATTAATTAATTAAGGGTGCACATGTGTCTCTATCATTTTCAAAGGCAAAGATATTTTTTTGTTGCTAATCTTCCTATTTTGCCATGTGGACATGTTCTTGAATTTTCTATTGCCTTCTCATGCCACTTCATAATCATGATCCTTTATTAGCCAATTAGATAAGAACAAATATCATTTATCTATTCGCTTCACAAGTATACGAGTCATGCAAATAATAAAGTGATAAGTAGAATATCATTCCCACGAGGATTGATATAACAAATTGGTCAAACAATATACTTAGTGAATTCAATGTAGTTGAGATAAAACAAAGTTTTTGAAGAGAAATGAGAATTTTTAAAGACTATTTCTAAAACTAAAAATTGATAAAAGCAAATGATTTTTGAATTTCAAGGATTAAATAAAAACCTAAGATTTTCTTCCCCTTTTTGCATTTCATAATACTGAATTAATTTCCTCTCTATTGGTGTTTCAATATATATATGTGTTAGTCTAAGGTTCAAAAGCACTTAATAAACTCTTTCAAGTCAATATCAAGTTTTTCTTCTCATTAAAATGCACAATCTCTTGCTATAATTAATAAGAATCAATATTCAAGAAACAACCTTAATCCTTAATGTGACAATGCAAGATTAGTAAATATATCTCTATTTTACGAACAAATCATCCATTTATCAAGTAAACTTCAAGACAAGCATGATTTCAATCAAGTTCTACACCTAGATTAGCTTTCTCAAGTTAAACCCAAGTGAATAAGTCATCTAAATGGAGGCCAATCACTTAGAAGCATTAAGCCTAAGTTGAAATCTACACATATATATATTTATCTACCAAAAGAGAGGAGTATCCAAATATTAATCCATACAAAAGGGTCAAAAAAATCCTAGAATAAAAGGTTTAACTACTCATATCCAAATAATAAGAAAGTCTAATCATAGTTACAGAACTACTCATGAAGAAACAAAAATGGAAAAGAGAAGAAAATGAAAAAGTAACCAAGGTAGAGTGCAAAAGAAAATGCCGTGCTCCTCTCTTTGATTTAATCCATTCGACCCCCCTGCACAGCCGCGTCTCTGTTCTGTGTTCTTTTCTCCAGCCGTCAATCTCGTTTCTGGTTCTCTCCTTTTTCCATTCAGTTCCGCGTGTGTTGCTCCAGTCGTCTCTACTGTCCGTAGCTCCCCTCCGTCCGTTCTCTCTCAGATTCTCCTTTTTTATTTAGGTTTTCATTCATCCTTGTTTTTCATTCCCTCCAAAACAGGCCCATCTCTGCTTCTTTCTTTTAATTCGTCCAGACTCTTCTGAATGGGCCAATTTCAATTAGCCCAATTGTCCAATCAAGCCCACGTAATGACCATTCTTCAATTAGCCCAAAGTCCAAAGTCTTCATTCAATCCGTGAACTCCCTGATTGTGAAAAGCAAGGGGAAATTATAAAATAATACTAATAGTAATAATAATAATAGAAATAAATATTTATTTCTTCTTTTTCTTTTTTCTTTTTAACTTCTAATTACTATTATTTATTTCCTAAACTCAAAAAATTTTATTTTAAATTGAAACCCCACAAATGATGTGCCAATTTGATTTCTCTTAAAATCTTAAAAAAATCTCTTTAACTTAGTATTAATGACTTCCTAAATATATCAAAATATACTTCAAATCTATTAAAATTAGGAAGTCATCATTATCACATCCCCTAAATTAGGCCTGGTCGTCTGCCTGTCACAAGCTAATTCTTAAACCTCTAAGCCTAAAATTGAGGATATTGCAGTGGTGGGGGTAGAGGGGTTCTATGGGATCTTAACATGATGAAGGAGAGAGAAAGATGAAGCCGATAAAGAAAAGTAGCAAAAATCACAAGAGTCAAGACATAGTTGAGTTTAAATAGAGGTCTAACATATTACAAAAGTTTATGACTTGTGAAGATTTAATGGGATTACAAAGGGTTGAGTTGTGACATTAAGGATCCAATGTTATGAAGGCTTATAAAATAGTTAGATGACGGCTGTTTCTAAAAATCATTATATTTTTGTCTTCTCTAATGTAAGTGTTGGAAGACAAATTGTTTGTTAGTGTTATATGATAGTTGTTTCTTAATAACGTCATTTTTGTCACTAAATAAATGACGCTTATTAGCTACAACCATTATTTTTGTGTTTCCTCAAATTCCGCTTCACAATACATGACTGCACACATAATTAACCATTACATTTGAATGTTAATTATATATCATTATGCGACCTCTGCCTTGACATACCTGATATTTATTAGTTGTAACCGTTATGTATTCAGTGTAATGAATTCTCCAAGTATAGTAGTGAATTGGTTAATTGTGACCATTTGTTTACCCAAAGTGCCACATCATCATCCTTATTTTAACCAATGACTATATTCTAACTCAACAAATTTTAATCCCATCTGTCATTAGTCACTTTTTTCTCTCTTCACTCTCTTTTTGCTCCCAACTCTCTCTTCACCCTCTTTTTGCTCCCAATGATAAGGTCCTACAGCCTTCTCGTGTAACATCCCAAATTCCAGGTTCGAAAATCGTGTCGGTCGATACTTAGTTTTAAGAAAATCACAGTCTTGAGATGTTACAGCTCAGAGTACTGCGGAAATGGATAACGTGCGCCAAGATTCGGATAATGATATCTGATATAAAATGCCCATGATGATGCCCCGACATAAGCTGATATTTTAAATATCCCGAAGGAATATTCATGTGATACAATTTACAGAGATTTGAATACATTTCTCTGATAAAGAAAGTCTTAAATTAGACCTATGGCTTGGAATCTAACATCAATTAATCAGACAATTTGGCCAGGTCGGTGTTCAATCTAGTGGGAGTATCACCAACTCTATGGCAACTTGTGACAATCTACCGATGAAACCTTCCTTAGTTTAAGCACCAAATGGTTCGAAATAACTTTGTTAAATCCGTGCTAGAATACTCTGCCAAAAACTTAGTCCTAATAACTTTTACCGACCTTCGTCTTCGACCGCTACCTCTTCACGGCTCTTTCCACCGACACCTTCTCTATCCCGGTTTCTTCCCTGTACTATTCATTAAGACTGAGGTCCAATGCCCATTGGACCTCAGGTAACGGTTAACCTTATGCTCAAGTATAACAGTATATGTATGACAGATATTCATTTACAATTCAGCATATAACTATACATAGCACACAACAAATGTCATAGTTCATATCACAACAATACCTTTACATAGCACACAGCTCATGTAAGGTCCACATAGTTTGCACATAAACCAGTCCCACGCCCCGGAGCGTGTCCTCAGCGCTAGGAAAACATCCATATGGCATTACCAAGACTGTAACCCGTTTTCACATAATAGCTGAATGTATAAACAGTGACTTAAGACAAAAGTCTTAATCACGGTGCATGACCCAAGACCTAGTCTTGTCCACGACTATATGAATCATCACATCACATCACATATAGAGCATACAAGCAGCATAAGAGTTAGAGTTACAGTACGCGCCGTACCTTTCACTGGGTAACTGTCAAATGTCTGACCTTTGGATCCGGCCCTAGACCTCCCGGATATCCTAATATATCACCATATCACTTAGAATAATATCCTAAGATATACTTCCACCTCTATTTACCCATCTACCCTTGGTGGATTTGTTATTTACAACTTTGCCCTTATATTTATTTAAAAACGTAGTGCAGAGTTTTCTGGGCAGATTTTTTTGGTAACTTTGAAAAATCATAACTAATTCTACAAAAATCAAAATGAGGATCTGTAAAATTCCCCGGAACCCTTAGGATGTCTATTTTTGAGGAAAAATATTCATTTTCACCCAGAATCAGTGAGTCATTACCAGTTTTTAGGTTTCTCAACATTGCCCAGATTTTATTCCAATAAAAATGGCTTAACTTCAAAAATTCATATCTCCTTGACCAGAGATCAAAATGTTGCATATTTTATATATTTGGAAAGCCCTACATGTCTACTTTCTTTCTGGAAAATTTCATGATTTTATAACTTCATTTGTTACATAAAATCATAACATCTTTTTCGCTGCCTGTCTAAGATTTAAGAACCGAAAATTCTACAACTTTCACAATCTTAATCCAAGGACTTCCAAAAATTATTTCCTACCATGTTTTTACCTCTTCAGGCATTTTTCAATGCAATGAGGCCTAAAACAAGTGTAGGAATTTATTCTCTAATTTTCTAGATTAAACTAGCATTTATACTAAGAACTTATAAAAACTAAAAACTAGAACTTAAGAACTAGAGCTTACCTCTTGAAGACTCTTGAACTCCTTCCTCCTTCTTGCTTCACTCTCCTCTTAAACTCTTCAATCTTTGGTATGAGTTTGGTGTGAAGAATGAAGAGAGGAGAGCTCTCTATTTATAGCCAATCCTTGGTTAACTTCCTAGCAACTTTAATTCCATTCTAAACATTGGATTTAAACTTAGTAAAGAAGTCTTAATCTTGCCCTTACACCTCTTACAAAAATGCCATCTCCCCCCTTTTCTTAGATTCATCTTTTCTCTTTCATCCACTACACACACACACACACACAACACACACATGTGCTCTTGTGATGTCATATTGATGACATAATCAAGGCTTAGGTGTCATTGTTGACTTTTCAACACTAATTAGCAATTCTTAATTATCATGTTAATCAAGTGTTTACATGCTCCTTAATTATATTTTGTCATTAGCTAACTTAATTATATGAAGATTTAGACTTAATTACTTAAGATATTATTTCATTCTCTTTGGCTTAATATAATTAGCCCTCTTTTAATTTGTCTCTAATCATCTTGAAGAATTGTGCAACTAATCTCAATTAGTGCAAGCTTATTCTATTAAGGATAATTGTAATTTACTTAATATACCTCTTAATTATGCTAAATTAATTAGCAACACTCTTTATGCCAACCTTGACCCTCCATTGGTCATTAATATCAAATTAGGGGTTTCATATAATTAACTTTGGATATTCCCTTTTATTCATGTTTAAACAATCAACAATTAATTACTTATTTAATCACTTACTAATTGTTGACAATTTTCTTAATTAGGATTAATTATTTTCTCACAACTATTTTACTGAAATTGATAATTTATGCATTATGCAAAATATTAAAAACCATGGGGCAATTTATGTTCCCCAAAATGATATTTAATTTTGCCTCATTATTTCCCAAGGAAAATAATCTCATAAATTACCTAAATTAGAGACAACATATTTTCTAATTTTTAATAAATATTTAGTTGCCTCTTAGGATTTTATCATAATTTTCTCAGGGTATTTTATGACCCACAAATATTTCAAGGACCTATTTGCAAATTATCTAATGTTTTAGGGACCCTTTTCGCACATTATTTAATCTTAGGAGAAATTGTTCTAATAATAAGGTAAATTCAATATAAGGTGTTTGAGACCTCATATTCACCTATTTTCAATAGGTATATTCTACCAATTTATGATATTTACCCTAAGTCAAATTTTAGGGTATTACATCTCCAGCAACCCCCCTCCAAGAAGGGGGAAAAAAAAACCAAACACATCTCTTCTTTCGTTCATGACTATTATCGTCTTCTCCGACAAGTAGGTAATTGATGAGATTTATTAACAATATTTTCTGGAATTGTAATGATTTTCAACTTCAAGAAGACCACTGGATATCTGACTACTTCCAAGAACCCCGCACCGAATTATTTATTTACCTTATCCTTATGCTCTTTCCTCCCCCACCCGGCACATCCATGAGAGATACCAGGCCCTCCCGATATAACGAGCATTCATAGACCAGATTGAACATTTCAATGAAACTTTTTGGCCTTTCCCATAGTAGGTGTCCCCCTCATTATTGAGGGAGAGTTTAGCTACCAGAGAGAAAAAGTCTCAGTATAATTGTTACCTGAGATTGGCCCTTTGAAGTCATTCAATCTTTTCAGTCAGAGGTCCCGAGTAGCGATTAAAGGCAAACCAATAGCTATGGCGTGTAAACGGTTGTTGCTACGTTCGCGAGTTTGGCAACTTGCTTCCAAGACAAGGAAGCTTTGTTAGTGACCATTACCGGGCTAGTTTGCTCAACAACATCCTAGTTTACTAACTAGCCAGTATTGTGGGGGACCGGCATGCGCTCCCCTTATCTTTGAGATCATAATGGGGGGTGACCCACCTTAGTTAGGAGGTCGCCCCAAGATGACGATCTGTTAGGTTGGGAAACAAACCTGGATCCTATAGTTTTCTTTTCTTTATCGAGGGAAAAAAACAAGATTTCAAATCATCCCTGCTCCTCGAAGTCTTTCTTCGACGTCAGAGAGTTTGATCGAGAAACCAAGGACAAAAGGTGCCTATATAGAATAGCGTAGGTAGACTAAAAGGCTAGCGAATCAGGTTTCGAAATGAGGCGGTCTTAGCAATTAAAAGATATCCTGCTGCTTTAAAACAAAATGAAGTTCGTCCTTTCCACCCCCTAGCCAAGCCACTTGAGATGGGTTTTGATCCGTGAAATGTTGCATTGATTTAATCACTATATGTAATGCAATTGAAGCTTTTAGAGAATCTCGTAGCAATTGGTATGAAGAAATCCTGGTACTGACTGGTAGCTAAGTGTGTAAGCTGGCGACAGCTTAGGAAATTGTTTTAAACCATAGTTTTCTTTGAAGGTCTCCGCATGGAGATTTCTTCCTCAAGCTCACCATGCAAGAAAGCTGTCTTGACATCAAGCTGCTTAAGCTCCAAGAGTGCAACCATCTGATTAGCAAGCAACACGCGAATAGAGCTCTCAACAGAAAGAATTCAAGTCCCTCTCTCTGACTAAAGTTAGAGCATTCCTCACCTCCTCTCCCTAGCAGTCGAGATATTTCATAACCTCGATCTCCGAGCAAGTGCTAGTGCTTTTGCTCAGAGAGTCTTTCCTCCCAAAGTAAACTAAACTCCATTGCTCAAGAAGTTAATTCCTTCGGCTTATATCCGTTCTTGACCTCCCTCCATGGGAAGGTGTTTCATTCCTTTCTTTGGCTTGGAAGCGAGACAAATGTTGGGAAAAGCTAGTCCTTGATCTTGACTTTCTTACTCACCTTCTTAGCTGCTATATGTCCAATCTCTAGTGGTGGTAGGAAAACCCAATCCGACCTCATCAGACTCTTTCTTCCCACCCCTTCATTGGAAACGACTTCTACGTACCACACCACCGTCTCAAGGGTCCCTTTCCCTCACTTGCTTCTGCTGGAAAAAAATTGTCAAGTTTTATATCAACAAAACAGAATAAGCTATTTTGTTGATCAGGCGACACCCGGATTTGAACTGGGGTTTAGGCTCAGCCACCGACTCTAGATCTATTTATAAGTCTCTTTTAACTAGATCTCATATATCAAAGAGAAGTAGTTAGCTCAATGATTATGAGGTAATTTTCAACTTTACCTTCGTTTATGAATATTTATTTTCAACTCTTTCTTCTCTCTTCATCTTCATGGGTACAATTAATATGCGTAAAACTGTCACAATCTCATTTATTACATGAAATTGAATTTATAAATATGAACAATTTTTTTGGTAAAAAAGAACATATAAATAGAACTAGAGTAGTATATATAGTCTGAATTATAAAGCACTTTCAACATGTTTCACATATACCAATATGAGCGAACAAATGTTGGTCCAGTTAAAATATGAAACACTTCAGTATTTTAAATACAAGTTAACTTATTCTAAAATAAAAATAAATGAAAATGGTATACTTTCATTGAGAGAAAAATTTCCAAATGAGCCAACATGTAATACCCGGATAATTATTTATCTGAAATATTATATTGACAAATAATACCTATTGGAAATAGGTGAATTTGTGGTCTCAAAACTAGTGTAATAATTACCTTATTTCCTAAGGGGATTTCTCATGAAATTAAAAGGAATAAAGAGCTAAAAATCCCTAAGTATTTTTATGGGTTATAAAATACCCTAAGAATATTATGATAAATCCTAAGAGGCAACTAAATATTTATTAAAAATTAGAAAGTATGTTGTCTCTAATTTAGGTAATTTATGAGATTATTTTCCTTGGGAAATAATGAGGAAAAATTAAATATCATTTTGGGGAACATAAATTGCCCCATGATTTTTAATATTTTGCATGATACATAAATTATCAATGTCAGTAAAATAGTTATGAGATAATAATTAATCCTAATTAAGAAAATTGTCAACAATTAGTAAGTAATTAATTAAATAATTAATGGCTAATTGTTTAGACATGAATAAGAAAGAAATAGAAGGGGAAAAGTGGCGTAAACATGTGTGTGTGAGTTGTTAGTGTGTGAGTGTGTGAGTTGTGAGTGTGTGTGTGCCTAAGTGTTGTGAGTGTGTGTGTAGTAAAAAAATCAAGAGGAGAGATGAAAAATCTATTATACATAGTTGCAGCTCAAGGCAACAAATAAAACGAGAGCCGATAGAAAATAAATTATATCTCAAAATATGTGAACTAAGTATCTAACATAAGGACTTATTATAAACAAGTATTTTTTTATCTCGGAATGGGTTGTCTCCGGAGTTATTTCCGTAAACGGCGGAATAATCAGGAGATAAGACGGAAAGATATTTTGTGGAAAAAGGGTAGATAGTATAAATGAGAACCAATGGAAATTAAATCATAACTCAAAAATCATGAACTAAGTTTCTAACAACTGAACATATTATGTGTAATACCCGGATAATTATTTATCTGGAATATTATATTGACAAATAATACCTATTAGAAATAGGTGAATTTGTGGTCTCAAAGTGTAAGATAATTAGCTTATGTTCAAAAGAAAATATTAAGGGAATAAAGGAAATTAAGTGCCAAAAAGACTTAAAAATGCATTTTAGGGTCATAAAACATCCTAAAAATATTGTGATAAATTCTAAAGGGCAGTAAAATAATTATTAAAAATTAGAAAGAATATTGTCCTTAATTTAGATAATTTATTAAATTATTTCCTTTGAAAATAAAAGGAAGAAAAATTTAAAAGTATTCTGGCAACCATAATTGACTCCATAATTTTTAATATTATGCATGGTGCATAAATTACTAATGTCAGTGCAATAGTTGTGAAAAAATAATTAATCCTAATTAAGAAAATTGTCAAAAATTAGTAATTGATTAAATAAGTAATTAATTGTTGATTATTTAAACATGAATAAAGGGGGAAAAGATGGGTAAAAAGGTGTGTGTGAGTTGTGAGTGTGTGTGTGTGTAGTAAAAAAATAATATCTAGATATTTATGATTATAATAGTAATATAAAATGGGATATTTTATAAAGAAGTAGATAGGATAAAGGAAACCGATAGAAAATAAATCTCATCTCAAAATATGTGAATTAAGTATCTAACATAAGGACTTATTATAAATAAGTATATTTTTATCCCAGAGTGGGCTATCTCTGAAGTCATTTCCGTAACCGATGGAATGATTATGAGATAAGACCAAAAAAACCAATGGAAATTAAATCATAACTCAAAAACCATGAACTAAGTTTCTAACAACTAGACATGTTATAAACCAGTGAATTTTTATCTAGAAGTTGATGTTTTCGGAAGTTATTTTTGTATCCGACGACGTTTGTCCGAGAATGTTCAATAGGCAACGGAATATCCTGAATGGGATCAAAAATTTAGTTAACCTAAGTATCTTGAAGAGGAAGAAGAGATCTTCGGGGCTATGTTCCCGGAATTTTGAGATTGTTCAAGTTTACGCGAGTAGAACACCAAACAGGAAGCTTTATCGGTACAAGACCAAAAAGCAAGAATGATGTCATAAGGATGACATCATCTTGTGAGAGGTGTATGACCAAGATCTGGCCATTTCAATGAAGTGCGATCCTACGGTCCAAAATCCGTCTGATAAAGCATGAATAGTAACTAAAATTTTTCTATAAATAGCCCTTCCATTCTCCTTCATTTTCTCACCAATTCACTTGCCTAGTTCGAAATCTAGAGAGATGTTAGAGAGAGGGAGGAGCTCGGAGGAAGGAGTAGCAAGGTTCTGGGTAAGTTCTTCGGTCCCTAGTCTTAAGATTCTAGTTTCGTTCGGTAGTTATGGTAGAAATGTTAGTTTGATCTTTTAGTCTTTCAATATGTTGTTGATATCATGTTTATGTTTAAATATGGTATTTATTTCGAAAATATGATGGAGAAAGAGATATGGCAAAATTTTAGAAGATTAGAGTCAAAGTAGCAAAGCTCTGGCGAAGTTTCGCCGATTAGTGAAGTCAGGGGCAAAATGGGCATTTTTGACTAAAATGTCCGTTATGATCTCGTATTACCTTCTAGGAATATCTGGGAGGTCCGGAGTTAGGTTAAAAAGGCTGGTCGGTTGGCCATTACACAGTGAAAGGTACCAGCCATCAAACGTACCGAATATTGTTAACAAAGGTACGTTCGCGTACTAGTAACACTAACTCTGATGGTTATTATATGCGTATATGTGCTATGTGTATGGTATGTTTATATGAGATAGCTAATAGCTCTGTGATATGTTCATGTACTGTTATTATGATTATTCTTGCTGAGTGTTGGGATACGCTTGCTGGGTGTGAAATGCTTGGTGTGAAACACTTGCTAGGTGTGAAATGTATGCTAAGTGTGACATATTTGCCAAGGGGCTTATATGCTAGGGATACATTTGTCTGAGTGCTCATGTACTGTGTATATTGTGATCATCTGTAATCCATATATGGCATATATAAACATGAGGTTAACCGTTACCTGAGGTCCAATGGGCATTGGACCTCAATCTTAATGAATAGTTCAGGAAAGAAACTGGGATAGAGAAGGTACTGGTAGATGGAGCCATGAGAAGGCACTAGTGGATGGAGCTGGGAAGAAGTACTGGTCAAAGCAAATGCCGGAAGAACGTCCTCAGAGTATTCATTCTGACATTATTTAACGAGGTTACCTCAAATGGTTTGGTGCCGAAGGCAGGGCTAGTCTATGTGGGTCAGTCAATAAGTTGTCGTGAACTCGGTGAGACTCCCATGATAGACACCTACCTGGCCAAATTGTTCGATTAACTGAGTTAGGTTCAATGCCCTAAGTCTAGTTACGGCTTGGTTGAAGATTGTATGATTACTATGTAAGTATTGTAATTATACAAAGCTCTGTAATTGTATCACATAAATATTCCTTCGGGAAAATTTTTAATATACCAGCTTATGTTGGGCATCAGCATATGTCTAGACATTTTATATCATATACTCATTGTCTAAATATTAGCGCATGCTTTCCGTTCCCGCAGTGCTCTAAGCTATAACACCTTAAACTCTGTTGATTTTTCCTAAAACTAAGTGTCAACTGACATGATTTTCAAGCATGGAATTTGGGGTGTTACATTATGAACCAGTGAGTTTTTATCCAGAAGCTGGTGTTACTAGAAGTCATTTCCGTATCCGACGGCGTTTGTCCGGAAATGTTCGACATGCAACGGAATGTCTTGAATAGGATAAAAAATTTAGTTAACCCAAGTATCTTGAAAGAGGAAGAGATCTTCGGGGTTATGTTCCTGGAATTTTGAGATTTCCCAAGATTACGTGATTAGGACACTGAATAGGGAACTTTATCGAGTAAAACCAAAAAGCAAGAATGATGTCATAAGGATGACATCATCTTTTGAGAGGTGTATGGCCAAGATCTTGCCATTTCAATGAAGTGCGATCCTACGGTCTAAAATCCGTCTGATAAAGCATGAATAGTAACCAGAATTTCTCTATAAATAGGCCATTCCACCATTTGAAATTCTCACACCAAACCACAAGAGTGATTTCAAAAATAGAGAGAAGGAGGAGCCCAAGGAAAATTATAGCGAAGCTCTGAGCAAGTTCTTCGGTCCTTAGTTTTAAGTACTAGTTTCGTTCGGTAGTTATAGCAGAAATGGTAGTTTGATCTTTAGTCTTTCAATATGTTGTTGATATCATGTTTATGTTTAAATATGGTATTTATTTCAAAAATATGATGGAGAAAGAGATATGACAAAATTTTGGAAGATTAGAGTCAAAGTAGCAAAGTTCTGGCAAAATTTCGCCGATTAGAGAGGTCAGGGGTAAAATGGTCATTTATGACTAAAATGACTATTATGATGTTAGTTATTGATTACATACGATATTATCCTTACAAGATATCTGTGATTACGTTCTGACCAACAGTCATACCGTATATCGTCAATAAAGGTACGGTCGCGTACTAGTAACTTTAACTCTGATGTGCCTTGTATGATTATATATGACTGGTTGATTCATGTTAAGTGCGGGACAAGACGAAGTCTTGTGTCATGCACCATGATTAAGACTCTGTCTTAAGTCACTATGTATACATTCAACTATATACGGGTTATAGTCTTGATAACACCATTGAGTTTTTCTAGCGCTGAGGACACGATGGGCCGTCGTGGCACTGGTTAGTGCAAACCGAGATAGACTTTACATGTACTGTGTGCTATGTATTGTTGTGTTGTGATGACTTTACATCTACTATGTGCTATGTATTGTTAATGCTGAAATGTTGTGAATATCTATCATATATATTGACCATACTTTGCATATGAGGTTAACTATTACCTGAGGTCCAATGGGTATTAGACCTCAAATTTGTCTAAGGTTCAGGAAAGGAACCGGGTTAGAGAAGGTATCGGTAGGTGGAGCCATGAGAGAGGCACCGATGGACAGAGTTGCGAAGAGGCATCGGTCGAAGACAAGGATCTGAAGTAATCTATTAGGGCCTAGTTTCTGGCATGAAACTGATAAAGTTATCTCAAACTAATTGGTGCTTAAACTAAGAAAGGGTTTGTTGGTGGGTTGTATAAGTCACCGTGAAAGACGGGGAGACTCCCATTAGACTAAACATCGATCTGGCCAATATGTTTGATTAACTGATGTTGGGTTCTAAGCCATAAGGCTAGTTACAGAGTTGATTTATCAGAGAACTGTATTTAATCTCTGTAAATTGTATCACATGAATATTCCTTCGGGATATTTAATATACCAGCTTATGTCGGGGCATCAGCATATGTCTGGGCATTTTATATCAGATACTCATTGTCCGAATATCAGCGCACACTATCCGTTTCCACATTACTCGAAGCTGTAGCACCTCAAACTCTGTTGATTTTCCTAAAACTAAGTGTCAACCGACACGATTTTCAAGCACAAAATTTGGGGTGTTACACAACAAATGTTGGTCTAGTTAGCAAGGAGTTAGCTCATAACTCATAAGGTTGTGAATTCAAATCTTGCTGCCAATGTGAAGACCTTGTTGGTAAGCGATATATTACATACCTATGTAAATACATGAAGGCATGTAACCTTGATGATCCCCTTGAGATCAACTCACCTTAACTTTTTTAATTATAAAAAACATTCATGTACTCACATCACCAAAAAAAGGGGAAAATTAGACAAAAATCCCCCATTAATGTTAAACCCCTACAGCCCTCCCCTTTACAGGTGGCGGGTAGTGTGATCTTTACCTTCTTATCAGTTAAATATGTATCAGAGATTTCGCATGGTAGAACATGTAAATAATTTGGACAATATTATTTTGGTAAAGTAAATAAGTAACCAAAAAGAATAAGTTGGTTAATATACAATCATCCAATGTAAGTATCAAGATAATCATAAAATATTATTATATAGTCATCCAAAGTAAGCGTTGTAATAACAAAAGTTATGTCCAGCAACCTCTTCAAAATCCTCAATCCATCATCTTACCTCTTGTCTCCTGCTCCGACCTAGAGGCACTACCTGTACCCTTATAATACCATGGGATTCATAAATGAACCCCAGAATAACCGTTAATCTCATATCTAGAGTATATATAAAGTATGTAAGAAAACCACAAAATAAACCATACAACATTCAATCAGTTGCACACAGCAAGGCACAAAGCCTAATTCGGAACAAACAATCACTTAACACAAACTACTCACACATCAATGGCAAGGGTCGCACACAACAGGTTCTGGTACCAAAGTACTTGGAAAATAATAACACCGAATGCATAAACAATCATGGTAAAACATACAGACAAAGTCATACATAGATTAAGGTGACTTACCTGCAATTGACTGGTTAGTAGGTAACAAACTTCCGGCTACTAAATAAGAATAATAAACTTAAAATAATGAATATAATGGCGTCATTGCCAATATAACATCTTCCTTTAAAATATGTAACTATACACTTGTATAAAGGGTTTTTTCACTATTTGATACTCATTAATTCTTTTAATTAATGAGTATCCCTTTATTGGTCATTTATTCTTTATTTTCACATAAAGCCTTGAAAATTTCATAAATTTGATCCAACTTCAAAAATTCACAACTAATTGAAGAAAAATCTGATTGGGGTGTTCCACAAATCTACATGACCCTTAACATGTCTATCCTTAACTAAAAATACTTTCCAAAGGTAGAGATATGTAAATCATTCCCATTTTATGAAAATGTCCTTACTGGTCTTTTTTAGCTTCTCAATTTGCATATGATTATACTTTAACTTCAATACTTTCAAAATTATAATCCATACTCTTTCTTATACAAAATTCCATTTTAAACACTTTTAAACTATCAAAATCACCAAAATAAAATCATAAATCATGTTCTAGCTATTGGTCAAAATTTCCTTAATCTTTTTGCAAAATGATAAGAAGTTAGAGGAAAGGACTTACTTGCTCAAGGTTCTAACTTCTTTTGCTACTTTTCCTTGAACTCCTTTGTGATTATAGCTAGAACTTCAATAATATCATTCAAGTTCACTAGTTAAAAGCTTAGGCATATTTTTATAAATTTAAAGGAAGTAGAAGAAATCTTATAACTTCGTTACCTCTTCTTTTTTGGAAACTCTTCTTACTTGTGATTCTCCCAACTCTCTTCTTTCTCCTTTCTTGTATATATGTAGTGCCTCTTGTTTGCCAAAATGAAGGAGGATGAAGTCCTATTTATAGGGGTCCTTGTCCATAAAATATCTCTTTGTGATTTATTAACTTGCCCTTACTAATTGCCTCTTGAAATTTGTAGGTTCTTCTTCACTTTTCTAGAGAAATCTGATTTTTCTTCCTTCCCCTCTTGTGAGCACGCCATATGTTCCCTTTTTGGCTCAAAATATCTTCTAATCATGCCTACTTGTGGTTAAAATACTTTGCTTAATGAAGAAGGTGATTAAGTGTCTCACATATTTAATCAAATGTGCACAAGTATCCTCAACTAATCTTCTTTAAATATCATATTGACACTTGGTAGCTTGGGTGTTATTTCCTTTAATCTTTACGTTTCCATGTGTTTTTGGCATTTTATCCTTCTTATCTTCATCTAGCTGCCATTTTTTACTCTCTTGGAAGAGTCATCTTATCCTTTAATCCTTCTTAGATAAGGGTGTACATGTGTCTCTTCTAATTAATCTCTAATTTGTATGAAGACATGTGGCCATGATCTAGATGTCTTCTATAACGCCCCTATTTCCTAAGTATGTTATGGAGTTCAATTATGACCCTAGGGTTCTTGTTAAACTAATTCATGTTTATTTATCAGAGTAAAGGCGTTAACCGATTAGAGTAAAACACAACAGTGAGCATACTTAGGCATAATCCTTATAACGAGAACTCAAATCCTTATCAGGTTCCTACCCTTTAATGGTTTCGTAATCCGCTGTCTTAATCCTTCCCTCTCGTCTAGGATAAACTTCTAATATTAGTCCAGCTCCAGGCATAATCCTTATCTCGGCTTTCCCTATCGGGTAACCACTCACTTCTTAGGGAATCTATTAGCCACTAACGTCACTACGATTATCGGTTCCACTCAAGAGACCATAACCTATTGCTACTGAGGTTCTATCTATCATATGGTTTCGTTGAAGAACTAACTCTCAGGTATTTGGATTCTATGGTAGCCTTAACCATACTTTCTCAAGGTTTCTACTCTCAGGTATTGGAACCTAGGCAATTTCTCAATCACACCTTGACTTAAGCACTATGTATGCTTCGATCAGATTCAAGCCTATCATCACTTTATTTGTCCTTATGGTATCCCAAAGGATCACCATGTTACATGCCTCTATGCATTTAGACCTTTAGCTTAAAGAATCTCTAATCTTCAAGCTACTTCACCGGGGATCACTCTCCTGAGGTTTCTCTCGCTTAAGCATGCTTAACTTAAAGCGTCTGTCAGATATAGGGTTCTAATATTGGTACACATACCACTGGGTACCGACAACTCACATAGGTACTAGTACAACTTATTTGTCTTGCCATAAACGTTGGATACCTTCCCCTTCTTATCTCACTACACCCTTTTATGAAATGGACCACTACCATCAAGGACTCAGTCAAAGACCCTCGTCCCCAGAGTTTTGCTCCATTGTGCATATGGTGTCCGGCCCCTATTAGGTAAGGAGTGTCCCCTCAGGATAACTTAATAAGTTTATTCTTTCTACAGGGAACCTTAAGCAATAGGTTACTATCTACAAGGAAACTTAAATAGTACCGACCTTCTTGTACCACTCCCCTTTTAAATTCGATGTTGTGGGAATTTAATTCAAATTCTGATTTCTATATCAAAAGTCTTAGAGCTTAGCAACATAACCCATATTTCGTGCCATTCCTTTTATTTCCAGAGTCTTAACTTATTCGAGGGCAACCCTTTTCCTTAGGGTGTATGTTCTTTCTGTATCACTTAACCAGAGTTCAATCAGTACTCATAACAAACTGTCCAAACGCTACCTCTGATACCACAACTGTTAACACCCCTATTTTCTAAGTCTGTTAAGGAGTCCAATTATGACCCTAGGGTTCTTGTTAAATTAATTTGTGTCTATTTATCAGAGTAAGGCGTTAATCGATTAGAGTAAAACACAACAGTGAGCGTACTTAGGCATTTGGATGACTGAGTAACTGATTTCATATGCGCAGACATATGCTGGTTAATTAAAATTCCCAAAGGAACAAAAAAATGTGATACAATTAAAATTCATCGCGTTTTTCTCAGTAGATGCCTTACATTACAGTTATCCGAAAAGGTTTAACAACTTGTACTTGGTACTGTTCCAAAATGCAACTCCTTCCGAGTCTTCACGCGTGTTGCTTACCCTTTTCTCCTGCTCCCGATCCTCCTGATCCTAAAGCTAGGGTAAATTCTGAGATTCAATGCCCATTGAATCATTGAATCTCAGGTAACAGTTAACCTTATGCTCAAGTATAACAAAATATGCATGACAGATATTCATTTACATTTCAGCATAAAACCATACATAGCACACAACACATGTAATAGTTTATTTTTCAACAATTACAAAGCACACAGCAATTGTAATGTTCACCCCTACATAGCACACAGCACATGTAAGGTTCGCCTCTACATAGCACATAACCTATGTAAGGCCCACATAGTTTGCACATGAACCAGTGCCACGCCCCCGGCGTGTCCTCAGCGCTAGGAAAACATCTATACGGCATTACCAAGACTGTAACCCGTTTTCAAATTAAAGCTGAATGTATTTAAAAATGGTGACCTAAAACCCAGTCTTAGCCACAATCCATGACCCAAGACCCAGTCTTATCCATGACTATATGAATCATCTCATCACATATAAAGCATACAAGTAGCATAAAATTTAGAGTTATAGTACGCGTCCGTACCTTAGACCATGGCGCTAGTGGTACGTTCACCTTTCGATACTGGCTCCAAGCTTTTCCGGGTATCCTATAATACCATCATCACATTATTTCTCTTATACTTAATATTCCTAAAAGATGGCCTTGCCATTCATTACCCTTATTCCCCTGGTAAATTTTATTATTATTATCATTATTGTTATTGTTATTATTATTTATTTATTATGATTATCAATTAATCATTCCCCTTTTTAAATGATAATAATAATTTATTATCATCATTATCATCTAACTCACTTAAACTCCTATTAATTACTTATCACAATTCATTTACCAATCTCCTTTTACTAACAACATTTAATTATTTCTCTTTCAACTTAGTATTTTAAATAATTAATTAGAGCCTATTAATACTAACCACCATTAAGCACATATTTAAATGTATTAATTTGATATTTCTCATGGTTTCCTACAATTTTCCTTAATGCTAATTATGGTTTCCAATATATTTGTTTATGATTTAAATCTCAATAATAATAAGATATCTGTCATCTTATTATTATTATTATTATTCGAAATAATAATAATAATAATAATAATAATAATCTCCCAATCAATTATTGGTCACTATCACTAAATCTTAAATAATAAGATTGTTTGTTATTATTATCACCCAACAAGTAACACCAAACAAATAAATGTCTATCTTCAATTAAGAAGATAATTAATTAATTTAAACCACCCAATTACATGCAATAAACAACAAAAGCATTTCCTAATTATTATTATCTCCCCTTAATTAACAATAATCTGTTTTATTTATTGCTAATCTTCTTTTTCCTAGCATTTAATTATTTTGCTAATAGTAATAATAACTATTACATATATATTCAGTACACTTATTTTTCTTTCTTTCCTCAATTTAAAACAGCCATCACGTGTCCTACATATATGTATACATGTATTCTTATTCCCTTCTTCATTCTCCCTTTAACGCTTGTGCAGCATAACAAAGCAATCAGAGGCAACAAAAGTAAAACTACACATGTATGTATTTAGCTTGACTTTTTATTTCTTTAATGTTTTACCATCAGCAAACACACACTTATATATATCATGGAAACATGCAGCAACATATCAGCAATTATATTTTCTCCCTTTCGCAAAACAGAACCCATGACAGCAAACTCACATGTGTGTGTGTGTTTGTGTTAGAAGTTCTCTACTCCCTGGACCCCACGGCATGCACCTAAACACACATGCATTTTATTTCCTCATTACATTCACGGCATGCACACACGACACACACCTATATACAAACATGAGCAAGAAACAAAACTTCTCCCTTATACCCGATACACACAAACAGAAGGCAAAAGAAGAAAGAAAACAAACAATAATTTATTCTCTTTCCTTTTCCCTACTGGACACACGAAAACATATACATGCAGAAGGTAACAATATTCACAAGAACAGATGCTAAAAACCAAAGACCCGACATTCAGAAGCATTTTTTCTTGAATAACAACCGAAACTATATACAGCAAAAGCTCAAACACTCTCTTCCTTCGTGCATGACAGATCCACGGAACAGAAGTACTAAGACAGCAACAAAAATATAACAAACAGAAGCAAACTCATAAACCAAAAATAATACTCATACAACAGCTTGAATTCATATATATATATATATATATATATATATATATATATATCAGCTAACATCAACTTGAGATCACTCCATGCAACAATACTGAACCTAAAGGCAGCAAACTAAATATCTGAAACAACCCAAATAACCCCTGTTTTTCGTTCTCTTTTCTGTTTTGATTTTTGGTGTCTTCATTTTAGCTTCTTTTTGGTTGTATACTAACTTAGCAATGACAGAAACGAAGGAGGAAGGAAAGATGAAAGTCACCTTCAGTCCTCGGTTTCCAGAGATGCTGAACAGCGCCGGTTTCCTTGCTCTTTTCGCTTGCTGAATAACGGAGCAAAAACAGAGGAACAAATGAAACTCTCAAACACTCTCTCAGTCTCTCTTCTCTCCCTCTCTGTCTACGGTTTCTCTCCGTGTATACCGAACATATGAAAACGAAGGGAAAAGAGCTGAAGTGGAATGACTTTATATAGCCATTTGATGATCATTTGTGCATGTAAATTTTCGGACATCTGTCCACTTACGTGGAGGTTAGGTAGCGGTTTGTGTTTTTAATGGCTATTAGCCTATTAGACAACACTTACTTGAGGTTTTTTTTTTTTGGTTAACACTCACTTGAGGTTAATGACATTGATGCTGGATCGGGTTTGTGGGCTTGAGACTTGAATTCAAAATCTGTGAAACCCATCTCTTGTTTGCCGCTGGACATGTCTTACGAAGAAGAGAAAAAGAACACTGAATTCCTGCTGCTTCTACTATGCGTTTTGTATTTACTATGTTGGACCATTTTGAATGTATCTTGGGCCTATTTTTGGTTGGAGCAAACCGTGGCCCAAACTCCTCTTCCTTCTTTTTTTTTATTTTTTTATTTTTTTTAAATTTCATTTATACTGATTGCATTAATCAAAATTAGATTCCTAAATTATTCATCAATGAGCTTATCATATTATGATTATTATTTGACCATAGTGATAATTTATTTTATCACACTAATTTATTTGCAATTTGATCTTTATTGTAATTTATGGAAATAAGTTTATTAATACTCAATCCTAAAATTTTCATCCTCTATTTTCCTTGAATTTATTTTCTTCCTAAATAAATTAAGGAAAACTTAAACCTTAATTGCAAATAATTTTCTTTGCCCAAATTTATCATTTCATTCTCATATAATATTCCAATGTTAAGATTCCAGAAATTTGAGATGTTACATCTTCTAAAAACGCAAGGTACACCAATGTGCTCTAGAAATGTGATATACACATTTATACCGACACATTTTTGCTCAACTAATCGTTTTATACCTTAGGACATAGTTAGGTGACATCTTTTACCAACCAATTAACACTGTATAAGTGTTTTGTGCCTTTCTACACTGACACTATAATTTTATGGTCTATATATATTAGATCCATTTACATAGTCCCTAGAAACCATTTTATCTCTTGTCATTTTTTAAATTCTCCCGAACTAGGCTTAGTTGTCCACCTGATTTAGGCTTATTCTCAGGATATTACAATTAAAAAGTTTATAGGTTGGAAAGAGATGAACTAATACTGGTACTCATGCGTACGAACTTTGCATACTACTAATACTTGTGTATACAAATTGATCCCCTTGAGACCAAACTCATCTATTTATTTTTTTAATAAAAGAACAATCCAGTCCTCACTTCACACGAAAAAAAGAGAGGGAAAAGTCGGCAAAAATCCCCTATTAAAAAGTTTAAAGTGGGAAAGACAAGAACTAATACTTGCGCTTGTGCATATAAATTTGCATTCTACTGATACCATCTATGTATAAAAATATATCATGCCCTTCTATTTAGTTAGGAATTTAAAAGACACTGCCCCAATTTTTGTTATAGTTTTTTTTTTTTTTAATCATGATAGTGAAAATGGTAATAGGAGTGTAATATTTGGTGGCCAACTCCTAAGAGATTGGTTAAACTATCCTTATCAATTATTCAATGACTAAGATATCTAATTGACGGTAAAGAATTGGATCCAATTGTGGGCATGAGGTGTAATGGATGAACAAAATCGAATGAGAATTGATGGATGCGTGGAGCGTTGGCGGAGATTGAATTGGATTAATTTGAAAAATGGATGAAGACAAAACCGAATGAGATAAGAGATGAGGCTTGAAGTTTAGAGGGCGGGCTGATAATCTCAAGGTGAAGATCAGATGGAGATATTAGGAAATAAAAATAGAATAGAAAAAGGAAAAATAGAAGAAAATGCCACTAACTTCAAAATTCAAAATCAGTTTTATAACCTACAAGAATATAGGTATCAACTACATTTGAACAGCAAGCAATCGGTAACTCATTTTAAGAGAAAGTCACTGATTTAAAATTTTGAAATTCAAGTAGTATTTTTTTTTTCTCAATAAAAAATTCCATGTATCCTAAAAATTAGTCTGAAAAAATCAAGTAAATTCAGGATCATGTGATGCATCTGGTTTAGCACCTCTCTTGGAACTAAGGTTGATGCTTGAAAATGCGGAAATTTTAAACAATTATGGATAAATATCCCAGGAAAGAGGCAATATTCTTGATAGCTGTGACATCTTACTTGTTTGCTGCATTCTATGGTTCATACGGAAACACAAAAACCACAAAGTATTTTTTTGCTCGAAAACCACAAAGTATTCAATCAAAGCTTAAGCAATGGGATCTTTCTGACTGGAAATTCAGGATATTCTAAATCTTTCCAACCAAAGTTGGGTTGGTTTTGGATTTTACTCCTAGTTGGGGTCGATGCTGAAAAGGAAGTGTGCCCCGTATTTTGACTTTAAGATAAAAGTTCAAAACAGTCCCGGCCGAAAGCTACAAGCCCACGATGATTCTTTTCTGTATTTTGACTTTAAGATAAAAGTCCAAAATAATCACGGCCGAAAGCTACAAGCCCATGATGATTCTTTTCTGTATTCAATTGTTATTAATTCATTATTTTTTTTAGTATATTGTAGAACATTTGTGTTGCCTCTTCTGATTGGAGAATATGAACAGGCCTTTTACTATTTAATACCTAATGAAGGATTAGTGCTTCTCAAGTTGAGAGGACTCTTAATATTTTGTGACGGGATTTGGTGAAATTAGCGATGAAATTTAGTGACCGAATTTTTTCTTAACTAACTTCTATCACAAATTAGTTTGTGATGGAATTGGCAATGAAAATGATGAAAAAATTCGTCACTAATTCTGTCACAAAATATTTTGAGACAAAATTAGTGATGAATTAGCAACAGAAACTGATGATGGAATTTTTCCATCACTAATTTTTTTTATGAATTTTTTCTCACAAATAAGTTTGTGTCGGAAATTTAAAACATAAAAATTCCTTAACGAATTCAGTTAAAAAAATATTTTTTGACACAAATTAGTGATAAAAATTACCAATGGAATTTTATAGTCACTAATTTTTGTCACAAATATTTTATGATGGAATTAGTGACAGAATCCGTCACTAATTCCATCATAAAATATTTGTGTAAAAAATTAGTGAGGGAAATTAAGGATGAAATTTATCTGTCACTAATTTCTGTTGCTGTTCCTTTTCTGATAAAATTAATGACAGATTAACAAAAAAATTTACTAAAAAATGTTATTCTGTTGTTAAATTCCGTCACTAATTCCTTTTTTGTTTTTTTAAGTGAAAGTATGAAGTGGGTTAGAGTAAAAGGACTTGAAATTTCCCAAAATATGGCCAGCTAAAACTTTCGAAAAACTTGTTTTGACATCCTTTTTCTAAGAAAAAGCTCCGCAAAAATAAGTTGATTAGACTCTAGCAACATAGAACTATTGGCAATGTAATGCCCTCAATTCTAAGTTCATTATGGAGTCAAATTATGATCATATATTTTTTATTAGACTAATTAGTATGTAATTATCAGAGTGACAGTGTTAATAGAACGGAGTAATTCGCATAAGAAGTTATGCATAACATTTGGATGATGAGCAACTAATAACATATGCTAGTTAATTTAAATTTCCAAAAGAATATGTGTGATACAATAATCCAATATGTATATAATTAAGACATAGTATCAGTTTCCCAGTATAAATATATTAAATTTCTTCATACACTTTTCTTGACTGGTGCCTCTTCACGGTTCCGTCCACATCACTTCTCTAGGTCCAGATTCTTACCTATATCTTTAGGCATGTCTGAGATTAAATCCATAATTGAATCTCAGAGGAACAATTAACCTTATATGCAAGCATAAACAATATATGATAGATATTCAAAATTTGAAAATTACATAGCATTCAACATACACACCCATAACCCAAATACAATAGCACACATCACATGTATTGTTACCGACTTAAGCACTCACTAGTGCCTCATGACCTAGACGTGGATCCTCAGAGCAAGGATAACAAGCATGTAGCATTATCATATAAAAACAATAATCCACGGCTAGCTGAATGTAAACAAACACATGATCCAAGACCTAGTTTTGTTACAAGTATGCATGACCTAAGACCCAGTCTTAGTCATAAGTTTACAACCATGAATGAATCAAGCATATATAGACACACATAACACAGGAGATTAGGGTTACTCGTACGCAAATATACCTTTCTTCGCATAATTAGTAATATCCTTTTCTTTTGAAACCATTCTTGAACCTCCGGATATTATAATGTTTCAACCGCATTATCACCTTTCTTCCATATTTTGTATGATCTTATAATAAATAGCATATTACTTAGAATATTATTTAAAATTTTTGCCATTTTTGACCTTTTCACCCTTAGTGGATAAGTTATCCAATTTTTAACTTAAATTTCCTTTAATTTCGGATTTGCTGACTTTTTTGGTATAATTTTTCTACAACTTTGAAAAATTATAATTAATTGGAAAAAAAATACAATTAATGCGGTACAAAAATCTACATGTCTGTTTGTTTTCATGGAAAAATCCCAAAAGCCTAGAAAATATGAATCGTTCCCAGTTTTTTTTTCCTTACCATTCATATCACATCTCTAGAAACATGGTTCAGTTTGAAAAATTCATAACTTTTTGTATAAAACTCAATAAATTGCTTGAGATACATGAAAAGAAAGCTTTTTTTGTCCTCTTTGTTTCTGGAAAGTTTGAGAATTTTTAAGCTTCATTTGATCAGTCAAAATCTAGACACAACCACCACTGTTTGGATTGAACTTCTAGAAACATGACTCAATTCAAAAATATGTAACTTTTCGTACATAACTCTAAAAATCACAAATTATATATCACAAGTAAGCTCTATATGTATACTTTCTTTCTTAAAATTATCATGTCTTTTTAGAGATCATTTTCTTCATAAAATATTGTTCACAAGGTGACCGACTCTAGTGAACTCAAATTTGCAAATTTTCTCAACTTTTACTATTTTGATCTTTGGTTTCCAAAAATCATTTTCCACCATGTTTTTACTCTATTTTTCATGTTAAACCTGTTGATGACCTTAAAATCATATTTACTTTATAATTTTCTTGCTTATGCCAAAATCTTGCCAAGAACAAGAAACTCAACTTTTACATGAAATCATAGTTTTTAACCATGAGTTTGAGTTTTCTTCAAAACTTTGCCTTTTGGACTTTGATGATCTTGAATCATGTCTTAAGATCTTAGATAGCATGTCCCTTTAGGGTCCCATGCTTCCAAATTCTAAAACAAACATGAACCAACAACTTACAAAAATCACAAAGCTTGAGTTCAAGACCTTAATTACCTTGTGTTTTTTTTTGAACTATACTTCTTCCTTCTCTTCTCAAGAATTTCGTCCCTCTCTCTCTCACTTTAGGATCAGATGTGTTTTGATTTTTACAAAAATGAAGAGGGGACCATGTGTTTAAGTAAAGGGATGACAAGTCACTTGTGGGCCCCACAAGTTAAATTACTAATTTAACCTTGTAAAATATCCCTTCTACTTGGCTTAGTCTTCAAGTTTTCTGTTTTTTTTTCCTCTCCTTCTCCAGCTACCAACCAAAATGCATGACTTGTTTCTAGAGTTTTGAATTGCCTTGACATGTGTCAACATCCCATGGTCTTAGTCCTTCAATTTCTAGAAGATAGTGCTTAATTTGTCTGTGTTTTATCATGAAATTTTATCCAATCTTCCTCCCATGTGATGTGTTGGCCAAAATTTATGACTTTTGGGGCAGATTTGATGAAGCTAATTATGTGACAAGATAGGCTTTAAGTTTCTTTGAAACTTAATGACCATATGTAGTTATCAAGTTGCATTTGGGCATTAATTATCAAGCTTCACTTCATCATAATTGGCCTTTAAATTTTGAAAATAACAGCCCCTCTAAGAAGTTTTTTTATTGTCTTTCACAACTTAAAGTCACATGCACAAGTTGGATAATTATCAATTAGGTATTTATCCCTTGCTTTCCATGTGTAATTTTGGCATAAAATGCCTTAAAATCTAATTGTTTAATTCTCTTTGACAACTACTAATTTTCATTGTCTCCTACACACTTGTCTTTAGGCCAAAAATATAGTCTCATTATGGATTTAAAAGTGTTAGCCTTCAATCGGTAATGGTACAAGTATATGTGCCTAGAGATTGTTGTTAGTATATACCATTTTGGCTAAGTGTCATTCATTCACTTTCATGACATATTTAGCTTAGAAATAATCATTATTTTATGTGTTTTTATGTCACATATTTTAGCTAATTTAATGTGGTCACATATTTAACCATTGCCTATTAGCTTCAATAGATAAATAATCTGGATAGATAATGTAATACCCGGATAATTACTATCTGGACTATTATGTTACCATAATAAAAATATCAATTTATGGTGATTATGGTCTCAAAATAGAGTATAATTAATCTATTTTCAAAGGAAGGTACTAAGGAAAAATTATGGAAAATTCAAGAAAACATGGAATAATTATTGAAAATTTAGGAAATATATTATTCTTAATTTAGACACTTTAATAAAATATTTCCTATGAAAATAAAAAGAAGGAAAATTAAAAAGTATTTTAGAATCAAAATTGATTCTATGACTTTTAATATTTTGCATAGGGCTTAAATCATTAATGTTAATGAAATTGTTGTGAGAAAATAATTAATTCTAATTAAGAAAATTATTAGGAATTATTAAAGGATTAATTAAGTAATTTTCAGGAATTTTATAAGATTAGAGAAATTTAGGAAACATAAAAAAATAAAATAAATATAAACAATAATTATTAAGGACCGAAATTTTTGGCTAATTAAATAAATAATAATGGTTAGGATATAGTCTTAAAAAGTAAAGATCAATGGTTTAGGATTTTTCAAGAATTTATGAAAGCCTAAATCCAAGTAATTAGTCATGGACCAATAGGAAAATGTTGGGAAAATGAACATAAGAGAATTGAGTATTATGATAAATGAAAATATATATATATATATATATATATATATATATATATATATATATATATGGTGTGTTGGCCGAAATTTTAGGGGAGATAAGGATGAAGAAGATATTTGAATTTAATAGTAATATAGTTTTAGGCATGTGTTAAATAAGTAATAATATAATAATAATTAAAAGTGGACAGGATAAATGAGAACGGATGGAAATAAAATCCTACATAGAAAATCGTAAACTAGGTTTCTAAAGTCAAGGGTATATTGTGAACGAGGGAATTTTTATCTCGAGATGGCCGGTCTCCGAAGTCATTTCTGTAACCGACGGAGTGATTTGGAGATCCGAATAGGAAGATATTTTGTATAATTAAAGCAGATAGCCAAAAGGAGAACCGATAGAAAATAATTCCGTTGTGGGAATCTGGGGATAAGTGGGGAAAAACCAGAGTATAATGTGAATCAGTGAATTTTTGTCTCGAAGTTGGTACCGGACAACGTTATTTCTGTAGCCGGGCACGAATACCGAGGATTTTCAGCTAATAACGGAATGTCCTCAGCGGGGTTAGAAACTGAGTAAATTAGGTAATTTGAAAGAGGAAGAAAAGACCTCCGAAGTGTTGTTCCCGGAATTTTAAGTTTCTACGGAATTTCACGATCAGGACACCGAACCAGGAACTTATCTGATAAAGCAAGAGGATAAGGTTTGATGATGCAGCTAGGATGAGGTCAGCAATTTTGTCTTTTAGGGGGGGAAGAAGTCGGCCTAATAGGTGTAAGGCCAAGATCAAACCACCTAGCAAAAGTGCGATCCTACGGTCAGAATTCAACCAGACAAAGTTCAAGGAAATTACGAAAATGCCATTGAGATTTTCTATAAATAGCTTCCATTCCTCTTCATTCTTCACCAATTCAATTACAATCCTAGATAGAAGTTAGAGAGAGAAGCTCTGGGAGAAGTTCATAGCTAAGCTCTGAGTAAGTTTTCGGTACCTAGTCTTTAGTTCAGTAGTTCTTTCAGTAGTTATAGTAGAAATGCTAGAGTAGTCTTTAATTTCTCAAGTTAGTTTAAATATCATGTTTTAAGAATAAATATGATATTTATTTTAGAAATATGTTAGAGGAAAGATTATAGCAAAAATTTTGAAAGTGTAAAGTCAAAACAGCGAAGCTCTGGCAAAATTCCGCCAAAAAGTCAAACTAGGGGCAAAATGTACCTAAAATGCCTGTTATGGTCTTAGATATTCATACTGGTGATATTATCCTTATAAGATACCCAAAATCACGAACCGCTGTTTCCGCTGTCAAATCACTGTCGTACCGTCGTCAAACGTACCACAACGCTACTGAAGGGCCCGAAATCGTCAACGGAGGTACGGACACGTATTATAATCTTAACACTTATGCTGCTCATATTCATATATATGGTAGACATGTTTATATACTGAAACTCTGTCGTGGGTTGTCAGTCATACATACAGCTTGTTACGGGTTATAGTCTTGATAACGCCGTTGGGTTTTCCTAGCACTGAGGACATGATGGGAGATCGTGGCACTGGTTTATGTGCAGACATAGTGTGGGGCTTTACATATTGCTGTGTGCTTATGTTCTGTCCATTGTTGATCATGCATCTGCTGTGTGCTTATATATTGATGTACTGTTACGTTGTTGTGACTATTTGTTGCCTATATATGACTTATTTGAGCATAAGGTTAACCGTTACCTGAGATCCAATTGGGAATTGGATATCAGCTGTAGCTCCAGGTTCAGGATGATCCAGGGTGGAGGAGAGCGGCAAGTAGCCGATGTAGGCGGATTGGAAGAGCTTATATGTTTTAGCTTTTGAACTATTTAGATATAGTCTTTTTGGAATCAACAGATGACTGTATAAGGATGATTACACTATGGTTATGTACTTCTAGATATTCAGTTACTCGTTTAATCGAAATGCTCGACTCTGATCACGGTTCATTTTAAAAGAAAAAAAAATTTCGGCATTTTCAATTGGGATGTTACAGATAAATAATCCATAATACAGGGTTTTTGGTAACCCCAAAATTTGGGATTTATAGGTGAAGGTGCAATGATCTTTTCCTAAAAGGGCATATGGAACCATAAAGAATTTTAGGTTAAAAAATACCCATAAACTTTTCCAAATGGGGTAAAATGTCATCTCTATTAAATATCTCAAATACTGTTACTTTTCTTTTTGTGAGTCCTACCTATAATGTCCAAGTATCCATTATATGCTAACTCACTTCACCCTAACCAATTGAAAAATAACACATACTTTAACATTTCATTCAATTGAAAAATAAAATAGGTTTTGTTAGAGAGGGATTCCTCTTTTGGGTATAAGAAATCCCAGATTTTGGTGAAACGATAAAGATGACAAGGAATTGACATTATTGATGCTGTTATGGAGTAAATGATGTGGTGGTATAAGAAATCTCAGACTGTGATGAAACAACAAAGAAGATGGCAAGATATTGACATTATTGATGTTGTGGTGGTATAAGAAATCTTAGACTGTGGTGAAACAACAAAGAATATGGCAAGATATTTGTTATGAATATATTTATTATGTGGATGTTTATTGCATAGTAACCCTTGAAGGTCTATAAATAAAGGCCTTATGTAAACATTTGTTATACACTTGAATGAGAACTCATCATCTCTCTATAATTTCTCTCTGAGTTCTCTTTAGAATTTCTTCAGTTTCATAACACGTTATCAGCACGATTGCTGATATCTTCTTCTCATCCCGTAGATCTGCAGATCTCTCACGATGGCTTATTGTCACTCTGTAAATCTGCAGATTTGATTTTTGCAATTCTGATTTTTGAAATAGAAAAACTCACCAGATTTTATTTCCTCAATACTCTCTTCTAGCCTCACGTGATAATGGAGAATGAAGCAAGGAAATATATATCAGATCTTATCATCATCTTCTAAAGCCCATCCTTTACTCAAAACAATTACCCATGTTTCCTTACCGTTGAAAATGCAGAATCCGATTTTTCCTTCTAAGTTCCATCCTGACTCATTTTCTGGAACACTCCATGAAATTACCATCGCCCTCCTCTTTTCAATCTTTGGCATTTTACGCCCATACAAGTATCAAAACTTCATTATCTATTCTTAAGTATCAAAATTTCATTATCTATTCTTCTCCCTCTGGCTACTATGGATTTTGGCAGAATCGGATCCTCCGATCTGGGTGGTTCCTCCAGGCATTCAGACGCTCCCATCATTGCTGTAGCAAAACTCAGTACCCCAACTTTTGTGTGAACTCTTTGCTTGAGTTTCTGTGCTCCACGACAGCCACGGTATGGATCCACTTGAACGGTCGGTGAGGGGCTCCGTGAGGGATCAGATGTCTTGAGCAACGGGAGTGACAACAACGATTTTGTAATACCCGAAATTTTTTTTTAATCTTAAAATAAATAATATACTTAAATATTCTATGTGCATAAATAATACATGTTGAAAATAGGTGAATTTGTGGTCTCAAAACTAGTGTCATAATTACCTTATTTCCAAAGGTGATTTCTCATGTAATTAGGAGAAATAAAGAGCTAAAAATCCCTAAGTGAATTTGTGGATTATAAAATACCCTGAGAATATTATGATAAATCCTGAGAGGCAACTAAATATTTATTAGAAATTAGAGAGTATGTTGTCTCTAATTTAGATAATTTATGGGATTATTTTCCTTGGGAAATAATAAGGCAAAATTAAATATCATTTTGGGAACATAAATTGCCCCATGATTTTTAATATTTTGCATGTGGCATAAATTATCAATATCAGTAAAATAGTTGTGAGATAATAATTAATCTCAATTAAGAAAATTGTCAACAATTGGTAAGTGATTAATTAAATAATTAATGGCTAATTGTTTAGACATAGATAAAGGAGATAACCAAAGTTAGTTATATGAAACCTCTAATTTGATATTAATAACCAATTGAGGGTCAAGATTAGCATAAAGAATGTTGCTAATTAATTTAGCATAATTAAGAGGTATATAAAGTAAATTACAATTAATCCCTAAAGCTTACAAGATTACTAATCTTGTGATCAAAGCTCTAATTAAACCTTGCTAACCAACTTTGAATAGTCAAAGTAGGTAGCTAAAATCAAAGGCCAAGATTGAAGTTAATAAAGCTAAATCCATGTGAGCTTGGTGAGCCAATAGGAGGCTTTGAGTATAGGGTATTTTGAGTCAAAGAAGTACCAAAGAAGAGAAGAGGAAGGGGGCCACATTTTTATCTTAAGGAAGACGGAGGAATATTATTATAATGTAGATATTTGGGATTCAAGCATATGGGATAATGTTTTGGAAGAAGATAAGGGTACTTGGTCAATAGTCTCTTAATGGCATGGAAGAGGATAGAATGGAGAGAGAGAGAGAGGTTGGGTGTGAGTGTGTGTGGATGTGTGTGTGTATGCGTATGAGTGTATGAGTGTGAAGAAGAGAGATTATTTGATTTAGTTCAATATTAATTAAATCAACCAATAGGAAAAATCAAGAAAAATTGGGCTAAATCCTATGTAATTAAAATTAGCCAATAAGAACATTTGAGGCTTGAATTTGTGTCTTCATAAAAGACCAACACCCATGAGCCATTGATTAGAAAAGATCATCCAATGGGTAGGATTAAGGATGAGAATTTGAGAATTACCAAAGTGCCATAGCATTTTTCTATAAATAGGGAGCCTTCCTCTTCATTTTTCTTCACACCAAATCACACTTCAAGAAAGGTGATTTCTAAGTAGGAGATGGAGGAGGAATCTTGAAGCAAGAAGGAGAGTCTTCAAGAGGTAAGTTCTAGCATTTAAATTTCTAGTCTTTAGTTTTTATAAGTTTTTAGTATAAATATTAGTTTAATCTAGAAAATTATAGAATAAATTCCTATACTTGTTTTTAGGCCTCATTGCATTGAAAAATGCCCGAAGAGGTAAAAACATGATAGGAAATGATGTTTGGAAGTCCTTAGATTAAATTTGTAAGAGTTGCAGAATTTTCGGTTCTTAAGGCCTTGTCAGACAGCGGAAAAGATGCTATGATTTTATGAAGCAAATGAAGTTGTAAAATCATGAAATTCTCTAGAAATAAAGTAGACATGTAGGGCTTTCCAAATATATAAAATATGCAACATTTTGATCTCTGGTCAAGGAGATATGAATTTTTGAAATTAAGCCATTTTTACTGGAATAACATCTGGGCAACGTTTAGGAAATTCAAAACTGTGAATGATATGGTTAGAATGAGTTAAAGCCGTTATTTTTCCTTAAAAATAGACTTATTAAGGGAAATTTTGGCTTTGGTTTCAACTCAAAATTATTTTTCTAGAATTAGTTATGAGTTTTCAAAGTTAGATGAAAATCTGCCCAAAATGCTGAAATCAGTGTTTTCCGAAAATTTAGGGGATAAATTGGAAAAAAAATTTAGGGGATAAATTGGAAAATAAATCCACCAGGGGTAAAATGGTCTTATATAGCAAAAATATCTCTTGAAATAATATTTGTGAATTAATAGAGATGATATTACCCTTATAGGATATCTGTGATCGCAATCTGTCGAAACATACCGAAAGTCATCAACGAAGGTACGTTCGCGTACTGTAACACTAACTCTGATGCTTATTGTATGCTTATATATGATAGACAACTATACAAGTGAATTGTATAGATAACTTTACATGCGATGTGTATTGTTAGCATAGATAACCTTACATGTGATGTGTACGGTGGATATATTAATCTTGCATTTGCTATATACTTATGTGTTGATTAATGCTGTGATATCATACATATATTGTTTACATAAGCATGAGGTTAACCATTACCTGAGGTTCGATGCATGGACCTCAGCTCTTAATATAGCTTCAGGATCAGAAGGACTAAGCACCAAAGATAAGGGCAAGCAGCACGCTTAGAGTCCCGGCCGAAGAATTTCTTTTTGGACTTGTATTACCATATCAGTAAATATTCAGACCTTTGTACTGCTGTATAAACAACTAGGTACCTCAACAGTGGATGTTTATTAGATACTCGCTCTTTTAAATTACCCCGATGCTCTACTCTAATGAAAGTACCTTATTCCGCTTTTGAAAAATAGGGTGTTACAGATTTCTCCCGAGTGTTGATACAGAACAATAGAAGATTGATGGGAGAGAATAATGCAGATGAGTGGGGGCAGGAGTTGTTGGTGTCATGTGGTGGAAAAGCATATGGTAATGATGCAGCAGGTGAAGACTCGTGATGCTACAGCAAATTCGTGATTCTCTAGTTCGCATGATTGGGTACAGTAGAAGGATATTGCCTTCAAAACCACCGACGGTTTTTGTGGAAGGAGCAGATGGAGTGATGAGTATAAGCATCTTCTTTTGGACCCTTCAATAATCGTGGAGTAGGTAAGGAGTATTGAAAATATTTCCCATGGGCTCATATGTTTATATTATATAATATATATTAAAAACTTAAAAAAAAAAAAAATGGACATACATTCACGGGGGATTTTTTTTTAAAAAAAAAATTTGCTATGGACCCATATGTTTTAAAACGGTGATCATTATGATTATTTCTCTTTTGGATGTTACTATTTTGTCTTCTTTCCAAATTCTATAAAATTAAGCAATTGTTATAATAATCAAGGAAGAAAACGTATGGAATTAAATAATTATATATATGGGTCCACATATTTTTCAATTATATAATCATATATGATTATGTCCATGAAATAATTATTTATGCTAGTTAATAGTATAATCATTCACTTTATTATTGTGTAAGACACGACTTTGACACATACACCTAAAGTTTTTGGCATCTAGCCTCATTCATAATTTTTAATTTTTAATTCTCAAATTAAATAAATTTTCATTCACGGGGAGATTTGAAACAAATTTTAAGTGGGATGTTTTATATTACTAATTAATAATATCCTATTTGTAGTTTTGTGAATGAAATGAAGAAAAAAAAAGTATTAGGCAGGCGTTAATATAATTGAGTGGCAATAATGAAGACATGTATAGACAAACATAAATAATGGTGGATTGGTCATTACTATAGTATCTGCATAGTTTGTCAACTTAGGAATAAATAAATATATTCAAATAGTGGCTGAGACATTTCTCTAAAAAAGAATAAATATTATACGTGCATGTGACTGCTAGTTAGTAGATGGTAGTTTGCAACGTTTGGAATCTTTATATTATTTGAAGAGAAATAAAGATTATGGCTATGAATAGTATAAATAATTGTTTACAAAATATAAGTTTATATATCTCATTAATTTTATCTATTCATGCTGTACGGGATATATATGCATAATTTAAATATTATTATTATTGTTATTTAATCTTTTGTCAAACCAAAGAAAGCGAAGCAGGATGCTCTGATTCAGGTACGCTCTGATTAAATTTTTAGATTTAATCTATCCTTTTAATTGTTTTAATTTAATTTGAGATTTTATTATGTTTATCAAGATAAACTGTTAAAGGTCATATGTATCATGAGATCAAAATGCCAGAGAGATATGAGGCATAAATTGGCATATGACTAAGAAGAGGCATAAATTGGCTTGAGACTATGAGGCAAGTTAGCCTGAAGTCAAGAGACAAATTAGCCTGAAGTCAAGAGGCAAGTTAGCTTAAAACCAAGAGACAAATTATGAAACAAGACTTGATCCATAAATCTTGTATGCCATCAGTTGTATAAAGACCTCAAAATTATATATTTGGCATTAAATACTTCCTCAAATTATGAGACAAGGGATTGTATGATCATGATTGATATTATAAATAAATATATCAAATTTGCTATTACAGTAGCAATATTGTAATAAAGTCAAGAAATATTGTGGATTAATTTATTGTCATGATTAAACAAATTAGTGAATTATGGATCATAAATTTATATCCAACTTCATTCTTAGAAGTGAATGAAGTAATTAATAAAATTGTGATTATGATTGTTTTACTATTATTTTGTATTTTATACGTTTATAACAATTTTTGTGAATGCGAGAATGAAATATTTATAAATGAAATAATTAAACAAAAGACCATATTATTTCAACAAAGTTTAATAGCAAGTGGTTCAACTCCATTACAAAGCTTAATCATCTCATTTTGAAGATACATAATGTCTTCTTCTTTTCCTTTTCTTGATTCGAGATCTAGATGAGGCAAAGCTCTTCTTAATATCGAGATTTGCCTCATAAGTTTTTGAAAATTTTTGTATGGCCACTCTGTTAACCCGCCTTTTTTATAAATCTTTTGGATGGTGTGAGTACTCATATTTAATTGTTTACTCGCTTCATTAAGGGTTAAGTAAAAATAATTTCTTAAATCATGGAGCTTTGTTCTCTTTATTCTTTCTCGTTGCTCTATTGTTAGCCTATATAATTCACCCTGTTTAAGGGATGAAATATCATATGGAATATTAACCGCGGGTTGTTTTCCTTTATTTAATGGATTTTCAATGTTGGTTTGAAATGAACTTCCGCGGTGTTCATTTGGGTTTTTAGCCCATTCCGAACCAACACAAAGGACCTCATGATAGTCCAATACAGGATCACATATCAAGTTATATCCTGATGCTTGTAAATCTATACAATACTGTGTCAGAAAATGTTTGATTTCTCCAAAATTTTTATTAGTAAAATCAAACATTGGAAGTCTGTCAGTATTATAAGATTTATCCCGTACATCTTCAAATAAAACAGCATGGGAAATCATAGCTATCTTCCTCCCGTGTGTAATACCCGGATAACTATTATCTGGAATATTATGTCACAATAATGAAAATGCCCATTTATGAAGATTTTGGTCTCAACATGTTATGTGATTAGTATATGTTCAAAGGAAAACATTAAGAAAATTAAAGGAAATTTAATATCGGAAATGTGAAAAATGTGTCTTAAGGCCATAAAACATCCTGAGAAGAATTAGGAAAAATTCTAAAAGGCATGGAGTAATTATTAAAAATTTAGAAAGCATATTATTCTTAATTTAGACAATTTAATAAATTATTTCCTATGAAAATAAAAAGAAGGAAAATTAAAAAGTATTCTGAGACTAAAATTGACTTTATGATTTTTGATAAATTGCAGGGAGCTTGAATTATTAATGTCAATAAAATTATTGTGAGAAAATGATTTTTTTTTAATTAAGAAAATTATTAGAAAGTATTAAGGGATTAATTAAGTAATTTTCAAGAATTTTATAAGATTATAAAAATTTAGGAAACATGAAAAATAAAATAAATATAAATAATTATTATTAAGGGCCGAAATTTTTGGCCCAATTAAATAATTAATAAGGGTTAAGAAGTAATCTTAGAAAGTAAGGATCAATGGCTTAGGATTTTTCAAGAAATTATAGAAGCCTAAATCCATGTAATTACTTATGGACCAATAGGAAAATTTTGGGAAAAATAAATACAAGATAAAAATATATTAGGGTATATAAATATAAATATATATATATAATTATATGTGGTGGCCGAATTTTTGGGGAGAAGAAGAGATAAGGATGATGAAAAATAATAATATTATAAGATTAAGACATGTGGTAATTAAATAATATTATATTAATAAAAAGTGAATAGGATGAATGACCACAGATAGAAATAAAATCCTACCTAGATAACCGTGAACTAGGTTTCCAGAACCAGAGTATATTATTGATTAGTGGATTTTTATCCCGAAGTTGGCGCCGGCCAACGTTATTTCTGTAACCGATGGCGGTTACCGAGGATATTCGGCAGGCAACGGAATGTCCTTAATGAGAGTATAAGGTTAGGAAAATCCAGTATTCTTGAAGAGGAAGAACGGACCTTCAGAGTGTTGCTTTCGGAATTTTAAGATTTTACAAAATTTCACGATTAGGACACCGAACCAGGAATTTCATCTGATAAAGCAAGATGACACAAGCATGATGAGCTCATCAATTTTGTCTTCTTGTGGGGGGGAGGTCGGCCAAGAGGTGTAGGGCCAAGATCAATCTACCTCAACAAAATGCGATCCAACGGTCAGAATTCAATCAAACAAAGTTCAATGAAATTACGAAAATGCCATTGGGTTTTTATATAAATAGCCTTTCATTTCTCTTCATTCTTTACCAATTCACTCACAATCTTAGAGAGAAGTTAGAGAGAGAAGCTCTGGAACAGGAGTAAGAAGTTCATAGCAAAGCTTTGAGTAAGTTTCTCAGTCCTTAGTTTTTAGTTTCAGTAGTTCTTTCGGTAGTTATAGTAGAATTGCTAGAGTAGTTTCTAATTTTTCAAGTTAGCTTAGATATCATGTTTATGAGTAAATATGATATTTATCTCAGAAATAGGTTAGAGGAAAAGTTATAGCAAAATTTTGAGAGTTTAAAGTCAAAATAGCAAAGCTCTGGCAAAATTCCACTAAGTAATCAAATTAGGGGCAAAATGGTAATTTGTACCTAAAATGTCTGTTATGATCTTAAATATTCATATCGGTGATATTATCCTTCTAGGATATCTGAAATCACGAACCGTTGTTTCCGCTGTCATACCGCCGTCGTCCCGCTGTCAAACGTACCATAATTCGACAAACGTGCCAGGAATCATCAACGAAGGTACGGACGCATATTGTAACCTTAACACTTATGTTGCTCATATACATATATGTGATAGACATGTTTATATACTGAGGCTCTGTCTAGGGTTGTCAGTTATACATACAGCTTTATACGGGTTATAGTCTTGATAACGCTGTTAGGTTTTCCTAGCGTTGAGGACACGATGGGCCGTTGTGGCACTGGTTATGTGCAAACATGTTGTGGGACTTTACATACTGCTTTGTGCTTATGTTCTTTCAATGTTGTGATCATGCATCTGCTGTGTGCTTATGTAGTGATTTACTGCTGTTATGAGTTGTGAATAACTGTTGTCCATATACTGTTTATTTGAGCATAAGGTTAACCGTTACCTGAGATCCAAATGGTAATTGGATCTCAACTGTTTTTAAGGTGGGATGTTACACCGTGAACTTCAAGTTTATGATATTGAAGTCCGTTGGTATGTATAATTTCCCGTAAAACATGACAGCAACTACATTCCAATAAGCTAGTAGTTGCTAACTGGCTTGTAGTTACTAGCTGGCTAGTGGTTGTTGGTTGGCTGATTGTTGCTGGTTGGCTGGTTGTTGATGGCTGGCTGGTAGTTGTTTGATGGCTTGTAAATGTTGGCTCATTGATTGTTGTGACTATTGGCTGAACTTGACTGGTAGACTCCATCAGTTCGGTCATAGTTCTACACCTTTTGACAGGCCTTCTTGATGAACCTGCTTCAGTTGTACCTTCAATTCTTGTAGATTGAAGAAGAACATTTATTCTTGGGGGAGAAGTAGAAACATTTGAAGCAGAAGGAGAAATAAACATCTCAGAAGGAGAAATAAACGTATCAAAAGGATTAGGAGATAATAATGAAGTCAATGACATGTTTGGTTGATTATCATACAAAAAAGCATCAAGTAATGCTGTGTCGGATGTATCAGAAACTGGGATATAATTGTTTGATCCTGCCATGGCTATAGAATTTAGAGAAATATGTGTGAGTATCTGGTAGTTGATATTATCAGATGCTTGAGTGTTTGTGAGGCATGTTTGTTTGCCTTCCTCTATTTATAGTCGAATTAAATTCTATTGAATCTCTGCAGATCTGTGCAGTCCTGTTGAATCTCTGCAGATCTGCTCCCTATAAAGCTCTTGCGTAGAACCTTTTCAGGAGCCTTTTTGACTTTATATGCATACAACAATCCGAGTTGTTGCGCATGTGATTCCACAATGATGCATCTGTGATTACACAGTTTTGCGCTCGTGAATATGCAGTAATACATTTGATGATTTTGTATTTTATAATATTATATATTTGATTGTTGATTCTGGAAAATGGAAATTTTGTTACAAGAAGTAACAAAGTAATGCATTGATAATGCATCTGTGGAATTTTAATGATATCTGTAGAAATAGATATCATATATGGAATATTGTATGAAAATTCTATGAATTAATTTCTACGGACTCACACTTGAGGGGGAGATTGATATATATCAAGTGTGAGTGTTTGTGTATTAATTCTTTGTGAATATTTGTGTGATAATTCTTTTGTGAATGTTTGTGTGTTGATTCCTCCAAAATGGATATTAGATTTGATGATAAATTATATGGAAGTTGGCATGACTCGTTTAATCATCCGAGTCGTATAGCTGCATGTTCTCAAATAAAATGATTATGAAAATATTATTGAAAATGGATCTCTGGAAATATATCAAATTGAAAGATTATATGTGAGATTATAAATCTGCAAAGTTTGCAGTGATGTTTGCAACCAGAAGTTTGCAATATATTATGCGCACAATTTCCAGATTGAATGATCCAAAAATCATATATGAGTAAATCAATGATTATGAGAACATTGTTTATATATATATTTGCAGCAATTATATAAGCCAACAGAATTCTCCTCGTAAAATTGGCTTTTGGTCAGGAGCCAAATTAATTCCATCTTGAAATGTTTTAAATGTGCAATGATTATTAATCCACTAAAATGCACATAGATGGATATATACTGCATGATCAGATGAGGGGGAGAAAAATTAGCAAATTGGGTAAAGAGATAAAGTGGAATGAATTATCATTGACTTATATTTATCCTCGTACAAAGAAATGTGCACTAAAAGTTCAAAATGATAATTCAGTTGTAGAGTTTAGTTAATCAAATGCTAGAAGCATTTACTGACCTAAAGAAAGTGACAAAGTCACATGTCCCAACTGCAAATGCTCATATATGAATTATTATAAAGCACACCTAAAGCGTTGCAAGTCCATCAGTTTTAAAGATAAAAATCCTCGAAAGAGAAAAAGAGCTATAAAATATAGATGATCAAGTCGAAGATAATTAAGAAAAGCTCCAGAAAAGCCATCTCCTGAAGAGATGTTATCTCCAGAAGAGATATTACAAGAAAAGTGTATTGTAGTCAAAAAGAGACCTAAGTACCTAATATATGTGAATATAATGAGATCTCAATAAATTATGAATGAAATCTGATGGGACCGAAAAATAAAGTCGACATTGATGATATTTATGTTTATAGGATAGCATATGCTGTAATAAAGGATAATGAGGATCATGAGCCACAATATATTAGTATGTGCCAGAAGCACATGTCCTAAAGGACATAAGGCGCCAGAAGTATAAGTCCCAGAAAGACTCAAGATGCTAGAAGTATCAAATTCTCGATAATAATGATAAGCTTATATATTGCTAGAAGCAATTAAAGTGTGTATTTTAATGAACATTAATTAAAAGTTCTATATGCACATATATTTTTATGAAAAGATCCAGATGTATCTTATTATGATTTCACTTGAAAGACTTAGCTTTTGCAGGTACATAATGAACAATCAGATTGAGCGTTTTTATAATTATTACATAAGGAAGTTATGCTCAGAAAGACATTGAATCAATGTGACAATCAGGGGGAGCAAGTCTGATGTAATCAAGAGGGGGAGACGGTACACGCTGTACTCTTTTTCCCTTATCTAGGTTTTATCCCACTGGGTTTTTCTATAAAGGTTTTTAATGAGGCAGCACTAGAAAGTGTATCAATGAATTATGTACTCTTTTCTTTGGTTAGGTTTTTATCCCACTGGGTTTTTCCTAGTTAAAGTTTTTAACGAGGCACATTCATAATAAACATCCAAGGAGGAGTGTTATGAATATATTTATTATGTGGATGTTTATTGCATAGTAACCCTTGAAGGTCTATAAATAAAGGCCTTATATAAACATTTGATATACACTTAAATGAGAACTCCTCATCTCTCTATAATTTCTTTCTGAGTTCTCTTTATAATTTCTTCAGTTTCATAACAATATTGACATTATTGATGTTGTTCTAGAATAAATGACGCGGTGTGTGTTGTGTTTTGATTGATCATCGTCAAGTGATGAGTTGTCATATAATAGACATTTGAACATTATAGGACATTAGGACCCACAAAAAGAAAAATAACAGTGTTCTAGATATTTAACGGAGACAGCAATTTTACTTTATTTAGAAATGTTCACAGGTATTTTTGAACCCAAAAATTATTTCCAGTACGAAATGCTCTTTTGTAAAAAAATCATGGATATTTTTACACCTTGAACCTAAAAATATTAATCTATTGACATCACAAAGTAACAATACTTGCCAAAAGAATATTCTTATTAATAATTAACCTCCTTTGTCCTTCCTCCACTTGGCCAGTATCATGTAAATTGACTGAATCGCCCTTGAGTTCATACCAAATACTGAATGATGTGTTTCCTGTACGTGTTTGAAAATTGAAATAGCTTAGCTACTATTTACACAGGTAACTTGAAATATCTAGAAAGAGATTATGGAATTATTTTAATTAAATTAAATAACTTAATGGGGGAACAAAAGGCAGAGTTTAGCAGGGAGGGGTTCAACGAATTCGCTCAATAATTGATCATAAATTCTTAACATAATTCAATCATTAAATAGCATGGTTAAATTTTGTATATTTAAAAGGCAATGAAATGAAATATTCCCTCACAAATTTTATAAATATGATATAGGTGCCGAGTTGAATGCGTCGATACATCAGTTTCGTTTTAATTATACTGGGATAAGGTGCCCCCGAAATAAAAAACCAACACAAAATTGAAGTCTCATCTCCCTCTTGTCTCACGCATCAAAATTTTTAACATGATAATTGATACCCATATTTATCAAAATATATATTTGTTTAATTTCTATGCATTAAATCTCAATCATTAAATAGCATGGTTGAATTTTAAAAGTCCCACAAATTTTTCAAAGATTAATTATAAATAATCAACAAATTGGTTTTTAAACTCTACGAATTAGTCAAGAGATCATGATCAGTAAAGTATGGACACGGAAACTGTGTTAAGCTCTATATAATATAGAGAGACTCATAATTTATAAAGATGAGTTATCTACTACTCCCTAATATAAAATTATTGAAATAATGCTGGCAAAATATAATACAAAACTATTGAAAATTTGTGGATCTCATAGGATAGCTAAGGATTGAGAACGTTATATAAGTTCAGGATCATGTGATGCATTTGGCTTGGCAAGTCTCTTGGATCTAATGTTGATGCTTTAAAATGAAGAAATTTTAGAGAATATCACAGATGACAGAAGCAATAATCTTAATATATAGCCGTGACATCTCACTCGTTAGCTGTATTATTATTCTATGGTTGATCTGGAAACACAGAAACCACAAAGTATTTCATGAAATCTTAAGCAACCGAATCTTTATGACTGGAAATTCAGGACATTCTAAATCTCTTTGCATCATCTAAAGTTGGATTCTCTCTGGATTTTACTCTTATACGGGGTAATTGTGTAGTTGATGCTTACAAGGCTTACAAGGGAGTATACCTCTTAGGGAAAACTCAAGCCTGTGATTATTCTTTTATTTTCTAAACTTAATTAAAAACTTATATTTTAAGTTAAAATCCTACAAATGAAAAAGACATGCCGGAATTATTTTAATAAAATGAAATAGAGTTAAAGAGGGACAAAAGCAAGAGTGAGTAGACAGGGTTTCAATTAATTCACTAAATAATTCATCCTGATATACTTGAGGCCTAAATAATTCATCCTGACATGTCAGTATTATTTTAATAAAATGAAATAGAATTAAAGGCGACAAAACCAAGAGTGAGTAGACAGGGTTTCAATAAATTCACTAAATAATTCATCCTGATATACTTGAGGCCGAAATGTCATCCTTGCCCTCTCTCACCTTGTAATACCCTAATCTTTATAATACACTTAAATATATATTTAAGTAAATAATACCTATTGAAAATAGGTGGATATGAGGTCTCAAAATAGAGTATAATTAGTCTATTTTCAAAGGAAAGTACTAAGAAAAAATTATGGAAAATTCAAGAAGGCATGGAATAATTATTAAAAGTTTAGGAAATATATTATTCTTAATTTAGATAATTTAATAAAATATTTCCTATGAAAATAAAAAGAAGGAAAATTAAAAAGTATTTTAGAATCAAAATTGATTATATGACTTTTAATATTTTGTATAGGGCTTAAATCATTAATGTTAATGAAATTGTTGTGAGAAAATAATTAATTCTAATTAAGAAAATTATTAAGAATTATTAAAGGATTAATTAAGTAATTTTCAGGAATTTTATAAGATTAGAGAAATTTAGGAAACATGAAAAATAAAATAAATATAAATAATAATTATTAAGGACCGAAATTTTTGGCTAATTAAATAAATAATAATGGTTAAGATATAGTCTTAAAAAGTAAAGATCAATGGTTTAGGATTTTTCAAGAATTTATAAAAGCCTAAATCCAAGTAATTAGTTATGGACAAATAGGAAAATTTTGGGAAAATAAATGTAAGAGAATTGAGTATTATGATAAATGAAAAAAAAATATATATATATATATATATATATATATATATATATATATGGTGTGTTGGCCGAAATTTTAGGGGAGATAAAGATGAAGAAGATATTTGAATTTAATAGTAATATAGTTTTAGGCATGTGTTAAATAAGTAATAATATAATAATAATTAAAAGTGGACAGGATAAACGAGAACGGATGGAAATAAAATCTTACATAGAAAACCGTGAACTAGGTTTCTAAAGTCATGGTATATTGTGAACGAGGGAATTTTTATCTCGAGATGGCCGGTCTCCGAAGTCATTTCTGTAACCGACGGAGTGATTTGGAGATCCGAATAGGAAGATATTTTGTATAATTAAAGCAGATAGCCAAAAGGAGAACCGATAGAAAATAATTCCATTGTGGGAATCTGAGGATAAGTGGGGAAAAACAAGAGTATAATGTGAATCAGTGAATTTTTGTCTCGAAGTTGGTACCGGACAACGTTATTTCTGTAGCCGAGCACAAATACCGAAGATTTTCAGCTGGTAACAGAATGTCCTCAGCGGGATCAGAAACTGAGTTAAATTAGATAATTTGAAAGAGGAAGAAAAGATCTTCAGAGTGTTGTTCCCGGAATTTTAAGTTTCTACGGAATTTCGTGATCCGGGCACCGAATCAGGGATTTTATCTCATAAAGCAAGATGACACAAACTTGTTGATATCATCAATTTTGTCTTCTTGTGGGGGGTGAGGTTGGCCAAGGAGGTGTATGGCCAATATCAAACCACCTAGCAAAAGTGCGATCCTACAGTCAGAATTCAACCAGACAAAGTTCAAGGAAATTACGAAAATGCCATTGAGATTTTCTATAAATAGCTTCCATTACTCTTCATTCTTCACCAATTCACTTACACTCCTAGAGAGAAGTTAGAGAGAGAAGCTCTGGGAGAAGTTCATAGCTAAGCTCTGAGTAAGTTTTCGGTACCTAGTCTTTAGTTCGGTAGTTCTTTCAGTAGTTATAGTAGAAATGTTAGAGTAGTCTTTAATTTCTCAAGTTAGTTTAAATATCATGTTTTAAGAATAAATATGATATTTATTTTAGAAATATGTTAGAGGAAAGATTATAGCAAAAATTTTGAAAGTGTAAAGTCAAAACAGCGAAGCTCTGGCAAAATTCCGCCAAAAAGTCAAACTAGGGGCAAAATGGTAATTTGTACCTAAAATGCATGTTATGGTCTTAGATATTCATACTGGTGATATTATCCTTATAGGATACCCAAAATCACGAATCGCTGTTTCCGCTGTCACCGCTGTCAAATCACTGTCGTACTGCCGTCAAACGTACCACAACGCTACTGAAGGGCCCGAAATCGTCAACGGAGGTACGGACGCGTATTGTAATCTTAACACTTATGTTGTTCATATTCATATATATGGTAGACATGTTTATATACTGAAACTCTGTCGTGGGTTGTCAGTCATACATACAGCTTGTTACGGGTTATAGTCTTGATAACGCCGTTGGGTTTTCCTAGCGCTGAGGACACGATGGGAGATCGTGGCACTAGTTTATGTGCAGACATAGTGTGGGGCTTTACATATTGCTGTGTGCTTATGTTCTGTCCATTGTTGATCATGCATCTGCTGTGTGCTTATGTATTGATGTGCTATTATGTTACGTTGTTGTGACTATTTGTTGCCTATATATGACTTATTTGAGCATAAGGTTAACCGTTACCTGAGATCCAATTGGGAATTGGATATCAGCTGTAGCTCCAGGTTCAGGATGATCCAGGGTGGAGGAGAGCGGCAAGTAGCCGATGTAGGCGGATTGGAAGAGCTTATATGTTTTAGCTTTTGAACTATTTAGATATAGTCTTTTTGGAATCAACAGATGACTGTATAAGGATGATTACACTATGGTTATGTACTTCTAAATATTCAGTTACTCGTTTAATCGAAATGCTCAACTCTGATTACGGTTTGTTTTAAACAAAAAATTTCGGTATTTTAAATTGGAATGTTACACACCTCACAAGCTCTCATTATATATAGGGTTATTGAACCGACGACTTTTTTGCAGCAAAGTGTTTTAATTTCTAAGTTTCAGTGTAGAGAGAGAGAGAGAGATGGCATCTCAAAGTGTTGGAAAGTTGGAGACTGATGTGCATATCAAGGCAACAGCAGAGCAGTTTCATGATGTTTTCTGTAGCAGAACTCACCACATCGCCAACGTTTGTCCTGAGAAAATCGAAGGCGTTGACATTCACGAAGGCGAATGGGGCTCTCAGGGCTCCATCATCTACTGGAATTATGTTCATGGTAATTAATTTTAAGCAATTTATCTTTTGTTTCTTCGATAAGAATCTCATATATTGACAGGTATATGTGTGTGTAAAGAATACGTAAAACTCCGCTTTTGGCAATAATAAAAAAAAAAGGCACTTCTTAATTAGAACTTCAATTGTTGATATCATATTTGCGAGTATGCATCCTGATACACAATTTACCATATATTCATCAGACCTTCATAATTTCTTTTCAAGAGGATCTTATTCTCATCATGCAACTTGCTAATATGTATAAGTGGTTTAGGGGTGTAAAGTCCCACTAGTCTCTTTGCTTTTATTCATAAATTTAATTCTTTTAACAACTTAGAAGAGACTTATACTTAAGTCTATATTTGGATGGAAAGAAAATTATGGGTGAAAGAATACTCACTCCCCAAAATAGTAAATTTCTTTATGATTTTGAAAATTTTCATTTAATTTCTAGTATTTCCCCTCCTATTCCCCTCTATTTTTGTCTCTCCATTCAAACATAAGGTAAAAGTAGAGAGAAAATTTTCATTTCAGTGCCGACAGTACTCTTTTATAAACGGGTTATGGTTGATCTTCCATCGGCTTGTAGCCTAGAGGCACAAAAACTTCACTGTAAGCGAGACGTTACGGGTATGATCCCGCCCGTAATATGAAGCCGTTAATGTTTTCCCCCAGATTCAATAAAATCACTGACTCTTAACCATTGTCTCGGCCTGTTGATCGGTTTTCAGTACCTTGACCTAAAAAGAGAACCAAAAAGAAAAAAAAAAAAAAGTGATGAGAAATTTGGTTTGTGAAACGTACAGATGGGAAGAAGTGTGTGGCGAAGGAGCTGGTGGAGTTTGTAGACAAAGATAACAACAAGATAACATTCAAAGTGTTAGAAGGAGATCTAATGGAAGACTACAAGAGTTTCAGAATCACACTCCATGTGTTGCCTCAAGAGGAAGGAAGTGTTGTTCATTGGACCTTCGAATATGAGAAGCTCAAGGACCACTCTCCTGATCCCCACACTTTGCTTCAGTTAGCCATTGATGTCAGCAAAGACGTCGATGCTCACCTCGTTGCTCAACCAGACAAGAAGCTGGCCACCACTAAATAAACTATATTTCTATGTATGTATGAGTGTTGCAGTAATATATAAGTAAATAAAAATTGATGAAGACATGCGTACTATCTTGTTCTGTGAGTGAGGGTGTAATACCGGATAATTATTATCTGGAATATTATATCCATTTATGATAGATATGATATCAAAATGTTGTATAATTGGTCTATTTTCAAAGGGAAATACTAAAAAAATTAAATGGAATTTATTGCCAAAAATGTGAAAAATGTATTTTAGGGCCATAAAACATCCTAAAAATGTGATGATAAATCCTAAAGGGCAGTGAAATAATTATTAAAAATTAGAAGGAATATTGTCCATAATTTAGACAATTTATTAAATTATCTCTTTTGAAAATAGAAGAATAGAAAATTAAAAAGTATTCTGGGGACCATATTGGACCCTATGATTTTTAATATTATGCATGGAGCATAAATTATTAATGTCAATAAAATAGTTGTGAGATAATAATTATTACTAATTAAGAAAATTGTCAACAGTTAGTAAGTGATTAATTAGATAATTAATGGCTAATTGTTTAGACATAAGATAAAGAGAAAAAGGTGGAAATTACTTAAAATAAATATACATATATAAATAAAAACGAAAATTAGAAGAAAAATAAAGAAAAATGAAATGAAAATTAAGAAATTAATATCTAGATATTTGAATTAAAATAACATTATAAGTTAAGACATGTCGTAATTAAGTAATATTATAATAGTAAAAATGTGAACAGGATAAATGACCACGGATAGAAATAAAATCCTACCTAGAAAACCATGAACTAGGTTTCTTGAGTCAGAGTATATTAAAAACAAGTGAATTTCTATCTCGGAGTGGATTGTCTCCGAAGTCATTTCTGTAACCAACGGAGTGATTTGGAGATCCGTTCAGGAAGATATTTTGTGGGATTAAAGCAAATAGTAGAAATGAGAACCGATGGAAAATAATTCATAGATTGAAATCCGGGGATAAGTTGAGAAAAACCAGAGTATATTATTGATCAGTGGATTTTTATCCAGAGGTTGGCGCCGACAGACGATATTTCCGTAACCGGTAGCGATTACCGAGGATTTTCGGCAGGTAACAGAATGTCCTTAATGAGAGTATAAGGTTAGGAAAACCCGGTATTCTCGAAGAGGAAGAAAAGACCTTCAGAGTGTTATTTCCGGAATTTTAAGATTTTACAAAATTTCGCGATCGGAACACCGAACAGGGACTTTATCGGTAGAAAACTTATTGAGAAAGTTGGTGACATCACCTTGGTGACTAAGGATGACATCATCCTTGAGAGGTGTATGGCCAAGATCTTGCCACTTCCAAGAAGTGCGATCCGACGGTTAGAATTCAACCAGATAAAGTTCAATGAAATTACGAAAATGTCATTGGTTTTTTCTATAAATAGCCACCATTTCATTTGGAATTCTCACACCAAATTCTCTTGAGAATTTCGAAACTTGGGAGAGGAAGGAAGAAGGAAGAGTCCGGAGAAATTTATAGCGAAGCTCTAAGTAAGTTCTTCAGTCCTTAGTCTTTAGTTCGGTAGTTCTTAGAGTTTTAGGATAGATGTTGTTTTGATCCTTAATCTTCCAGTATATTTTAGATATCATGTTTTAGGATAGATATGATATTTGTTTTGGGAAATATGTTGGAGTAAGAGATATGCTAAAATTCTGGAAGATTAGAGTCAAAGTAATGAAGTTCTGGCGAAATTTCGCCAATTAGAGAAGTCAGGGGTAAAATGGTCATATGCGATATTATCCTTATAGGATATCCTTAAATACGTTCTAACCAACTGTCGCACCGTATCCTGCCAGAAATACCGTATAGCGTCAAAGAAGGTACGTTCGCGTACTGTAACACTAACTCTGATATTTACAGTATGTGTGCATGTTGTGGTGTGTTGTTTGAATACTTGTTTGGTAAGAAATAACTGTACACCTGCATACACTGAGAGTGATATATATTTTTTCACTGGAAGTGGTACTTTTCGTTGGGAGCGGTACATTTGCATTCACTGGGAGTGACATGTTTGGTAGTGTTTCATTTGCTGTGATTTTGTACCATATACGTAAATATGAGGTTAACCGTTACCTAGGGTCCGTATGCATGGGACCTCAGCTCTTAACATAGCACCAGGGTCAGGAGAACCAAGAACGAAGGACAAGGGGAAGCGCAAACAGGACGCATAGAAGACCCGGCTGAAGACTTCCTTTTGATGTTCCGGCAGAAGTCTTCCTTTTATTGTTGAACATTACTTTTGAAATACTTGGTATGATGTACCGCTATTGTATCCAGCCAGACTTACGGCATTTTGAAATACAAGTATCAGTTACTCTTCCGGTCAAATGATCTACTCTGATGATTTTAAATGATTTTTGATGAAAAAATAATATTCCGCTTTTGAAAATTTGAGATGTTACAGAGAGATCATGAATCTGTTATATTGGCTCAGTGATCTGTGTCTCTTCTATCATACTTTGTGTCCTCTGCTTTGGCTTTTAGATTTCAGGACTGCGAGTGTGTGTGCCACTATGTGATATAATGCTGAATGAAATCTTTTGGCTTGTCTGCACTAGTTTTGAGTGAATGTAGTGTTCTCTGTCATTTAGTTAAAAGAGACATCTTAGCTTAGATAGTTAGGCTTATACCTATGTATGTATGTGTATGTTTGTGTGTGTGTAATATATACTTGTCAAATTAAATTAGAACTATACTTAAATGTAAATATGTTAACAATATTAATGATTATATGTGTGTGTGTAATGCATAAAACAATTCAATTTCCTGATTCAATTAAAATAAAATATTTTAAGCATAAAGGTATTAGTACATAAATTTTGTCCTTGAGTACTCATGCTATACATTGAAATTTTGGATACTTCATTTCAAGGTTTTTAGCAGAAAAAATTTAAACAGAGAAGCAATAGGCCTGTTTGGTCGGTAAACAGGTGTTTTATAACTGATATAGTCAAATAGTTGTGAGTTTAAATCTCAAAGTCATTGTGAGAACCTTCTTAATAGGCAATTTGCAAGTGTTCTTTAAGCCATAAAAAAAGCAATAAGAACTAAATTAATATAAGATTATTCTTTTTAAGTCAATTAAGTTTTCCTCAAATTAAAATGAATTAGTTAAGTTGAAAGTTATATTATGTTTCAGTCAAAACATATTTTGGAAGTCCTGGAACCCTCCTAATTCTTTACTACTTATTATGTCCAAAATATTAAAAACTCCTCCTAAGTTTTCATGCGTACAACTTACCCTTATATCGGCTCCTAATCCTCTCAATCCTAAAGCTAGGGTTCAGTCTGAAATTTAACTGGATTGAAGCTTACGTAACGATTAACCTAATATATAAGTATAAGCAATATATGACAAATATTCATAACCTTCAGAATCATAATACATAGCACACAATAAATATAATGTTAATAGCGTATACACTCACTAGTGCCACATGTCCACGAAACGTGTTCTAAGCATTAGGAAAACATGTAGCATTATCATGAGTATAATCTACTTCAAGCTAAATCCACAGCTTAGCTGAATGTAAACAAATATGTGACCTAAGACCTAGTCTTAGTCACAATGTATGACCCAAAACCTAATCTTGTCTATGATTCATAAATCAAACAATCATATATAGGCATACAAGACATAGAAGATTAAAGTTACAGTACACTTTCGTACCTTTCTCCATGTAGTTAGTACTAAGCTTGACTTTCACAATTGGTCTCAAACTTCTAGGATATTTTATAATACTATCACCACATTATTTCCTTTTTCATATGATATTATAATAAATACCACATTGCTTGAAATGATATCCTCAGAGATATTTTTGCCATTTTTGACCATTTTACCCTTGGTGGATAATTAAATTATCAAATTTTTAACTTAACTTTTCATTAATTTTGAAATTTTAGCTTTCTGCCTAGATTTTTTATTAAATTTGAAATATCATAACTAAAAGCAAACAAATCCAATTTAAGTGATGCAAAAATCTACATGACCTTTGACATATCTATATTTATGGAAAAATAATCCCAAAAGCTTGAAATGTCTGAGTCATTCCCATTTTTATTTTCTGTAACCAATGTTCTAGTTGCAAGTCCAAAAACATGGATTAATTTGGAAAATCCATATATTTTTGTGCAAAACTCTAAAAATTACTTTTTATACATGAAAAAAAAAGATCTTTCTGTGTATTACATGTATGGAAAATTTCAGGATTTTTAGGCATCATTTGATTAGCCAAAACCTATGCTCAATCACTAATGCATCGGTTGAACTTCCAGAAACATGGTTCAAGTTCAAAAATTGTTATCTCATTGTAAAAAACTTAAAAAATGACAAATTATATGCCAAAAGAAAGATCTATATGTCTCATTTATTTCTGTAAAATTGCATGATTTTTAGAGATAAGTTTCTATATAAAATAACGTTCACAAGGCGCCTGAGTCAAGTGAGCTAAAAAACTGACAACTTTTCCAACTTTTGCTATTTTGATCTTTTGAATCCAAAAATCACTTCCCACATGCTTTCACATAATTTTGAATATTAAACTCATTGGTGACCTTAAAAACATGAAAGGAGTTTTAATTTATAGTTTTCTTGATTAACCCAGAATTTTGCCAAGAATAAGGGCTTATTTCTCACATAAATTAAGCACATAGACCTTCAACCTTGAACTTGCTTCAAGACCTTGATGATCTTGAATCATGTTCTTAGGATTTTGGACAACATGTCTCCATAGGGTCTCATGCTTCAAAATACTAAGACAAGAAGACCCAACAACCTTACTAGAAATCACAAAGCTTAAGCTAAGAATTTTGCCTTGTATATTTGATCTTTGTTTTTTCCCTTCTCTTCTAAAATTTCACCTCGCTCTTACTCTCACTATAGGATCAAATGTATTTTGATTTTTGAAGAAATGGAGAGGGGATCATTTCTATTTATAGAGAGATGGAAATCACTGTGGGCCCCACTAACCTTTAATCAACAAGTTTTCAACCTTAATCGACAAGTTGCTTCATTTTTGATCTCCTCCCTCATTACATTCTAAATCTAAGACTTAATTAGGGCCATTGGATTGTTTTCACATGTGATCAAAACCCTATGGTCATTGTTCTTTAAATTTCTAGAAGACTTGTTGCCTAAGTTGCATGTGTTTTATATGAAATATCTTATCTTTTCCTCCTATACATGTGCTGGCTGAAATTTTAGACATTTGGGGCATATTTAATAATCTCATTTGATGTCACAAATAAGGGCTTAGGTGTCCCTAAGTTTCTAGAAACAATTGGCTTAAAGACATGTGCTCTTATCTTGATTCAAGTTGGCTTAATCCTTACTCCACAAGCTGGTCAAAATCCTTGACTTTTAGGGTAGATTTATGAAGCTAATTAACATCCTAAACAAGAGCTTGCATGCCCTTTGATTACAAGTGTCATTATAGGATTTGTTTGTTAGCTAATCAAGGTCCTTTGTGCTTTATTAACCAAGTCTTATTCCATCTTCTTTGGTCTTATTTGTTTTGAAAATATCAGCCCCTACATGGCCCTATTATTATTATTTTTGAAAATAATGGCCTATATTATATGTATTTTATTCCCCTTTATCAAGTTGACACTACTACAAAAAACACTTTTAACGACTGTTTTTAATACCCTTAGACGACTATTTTTAGGGGTCGTGTATAAAAGTGTCGTTAAAAAATAATTTTTAACGACTGTTTTTAAAAAAACAGTCATTGTAAGTTAGAAACTTATTTTCAACGATTGTTTTACAAAAAAAAACTTTTAACGTCTGTTTTTAATACCCTTAGAGGACTAGTTTTAGGGGTCATGTATACAAGTATCGTTGAAAGTTTATAACTACAAAAAAGAGGTCCTACGCATATTTCCAAACCCCTTAGACAACTATTTTCAAGGTCGTGTATAAAAGTGTCATTGAAAGTTTATAACTTACAACAACTGTTTTTTAAAAACAGTCATTGAAAATACTTACAATGACTATTTTTTAAAAACAGTCGTTAAAAATTATTTCCTAAATAACAATCGTTGTATCTACTGTATGCACACATGCTTGGCTATCTGTAAAACCATCTAAAACACAATATATCCACCCGTATGCACGCATGTTAGGTTGTCCGAACAACCATCTAAAACACAATATAAGATGCAATTTGAACAGGTTGAAGCCTCATGAGAAAAAGAATAGATTGAAAATGAACGATAAGCAACAGTCTTAACTGAATGAAAAAGAAGACGTTACCCAAAGGCCAACTTAATCAAATCAAGAAAAAGAAACCAAAGATTAGCCTCTCAAAATACATTCA